>BSDF01000001.1:173252686-178443487 GCA_027925045.1 Hypotaenidia okinawae
AGCAGGATACTTTCCTAGAAAAGGGATTCAGTCTCCCCCTGGAATCGATGTGTCCCACTTATTGAGCCAGCTATTGGACCCTTGTAAAAAGGGATAGCTGGGCATCACAGCCATTTCTGCTCGTCACCCACTATCAGAAGGGAAGGCAGGTGAATAGAGGTGCTCAGCATTTGTGGCTGATTCCCCGTACATCGAAAGCAAATGAGAGACGAGCTTCTCCCTTAAGCAGATGGTTCTGTCCTTTGGGAGCACTTGGGAGCCTGTACAGGCAATTGAGAAAGGAAGGTGCCTAAATGAACTGGCTCTCCCTGAGCAGGTTTTTCAGAGGTGCTTACCTCTCCACTCTGATTGTTCAGGAATTTCAATAGTTAAGCAAGTCAGTTGGAATTGCTTCTGTAAGGCAAGAAGAGACTACGATTTGATGAGACAGCACCTATCTTAGAAACTGTATTCCATCTATGATCAATATAATTCAAAATCAGATAATAAAGTTAATATAATTAAATCTGAGACATGGTCAAATGATCCCCTGCAATTAGGTTAGCCCTGTTGAATAAGTTGCTACCCCTCACTTTCCTTTCAGTTGTATCAGTCAGTGCTTTCATTTTTTAAGACGTGTTTGCTGACTACTACTTGGTTAGCTCTTGCAACTCAAAGTACAGCAGTTTTGAGAAAGTGTGAAAGGTTTGTAAATTCTGATGCTCTGGAAAATCTTGCACTAGAAGTTTTCTCTTGAGGAGTTCTGTAAGCATTTTTGGTGAAAAAAATGCAGTGGGTTGCTAGTTGTACAGGTAAGATTATCAAGAAATGGTTTTAGGGCTTCTTCCTTAAGGGTCAATAGCTGATTGAAGTAAGATGTGCTAGGACGTGATACAAGCATTCCTGATTTTGAAAAGGTGTAAGGAAAACAAGGCCTTAAACTAGATTCGCTAACAACAGCAAAACCAACAACAAAATCATACTTTTGTGACACCTTTACTAGTAGAGAAAGTTAAGTAGCTACAAACAGATTATCTAGTTGATTTTGGGGTGAGCTAGGAATTCTGTATAGTGGATGAATGTTAGAGTCCCTGTTATAAATTCCTTTTGTTTGGGGGGAAATTTCTAAGATCCTGTTTGGGGTTTTTTTCTCCAAAGTAGGTGTAGTTTCAATCCTTACAAAATTTGCAGTCATTGGGCAGATTGTCCAAATCTGCTTTCCCATTGAAACCAGTGGGATACTTTTCTCAAGTGTGTGCAAATCACAATGCTTGAAAACTCTGGCAAGGATCAACTGAGGAAAAGCTAATTTTTGTGACTGAATGTTCTTTATTCACCATATCCTGTAAAATTATTATTATTGGCAGTAAAGATGTGAAATGAGTAGAATTTTATTGAAGAAAGTAAAAGCTGAATTTTCCTTTGCTGTTTAAATAATTTGTTATATTATTTGAAGTGAGAACTCTTGACAATTGTATTTATGGGTCCGTATTGTCTTTTGGAACACTAACTACATAAAACAAAGACTACAGTTATGATTTAAATCCAGTGTCTTTTATTAGGCTTTGCGGGTTTGTTTTGTTTTGTTTTTGGGTTTTGGTTTTTTTTTTTCTCTCCTTAAATTTATTTGCAGTTGTGGAGTGGATGTCATTTTCATATTTGAATTCATTAGATTATGGTAGTACAAATTCTACATGCCCTAAAAGTGAAAGGCGGCTGCATGCCATGCCACCACAGATTAGCTGACCGAATCATGATAAACTCCCAGTTATGCAGAGTGTTTCTTGTTTATGTGGCATAATCCTGTTTTCACTCTATCCCACAGAAGAAATTGTGTGTGTATCCTGCCACACAGAAACTGCTCTCACCCCAAGATCCAGGTGAACATACTTATATCCACATACAGATACTTAGATCCACAGGCACTCAAGCACATCTCTCTTCCAGAGGAGTAGTGCAGTCCAAAATTAAGCCAGAGACTGAGTTTAGAAGTAGTGTGGACAACCTTAATCCCTGACCCTCTTTGTATGGCTGTGTATATGGCTGTGGGGACCACCAGTGTGACTACAAGCATAGCTTTGTGGTTAGGACAGTCCTTGGGAAGAACAAGACTGAAGTCCAGTCCCTGGTGTATTTGAGTATTTTGATGTAGATAGGCAACTAGAGCAGCCGTTTGAAGTTATGACTTTACATGCTTTGGAGAGTCCTCAGGTAAGCAAGCATTAGAACCGTGCTCATTCTTATATTTCTTTTCTCTTGGCAGAGGAACTAATCAGGGAAACAGGTCTAGCAAAAGGTTAAATCCAGGTTTAACCTGGATTTTCTTCACAGGTTGAAGGGCAAATGACTAAAATGCATTCCTGAATTAGATGGTTGTGACTGAATTTCCTCAGCAGATAGAAGAGAAATTTCTCCTACATCATAAGGCAGTTTTGTAGATAAAAATGTCACCACTGTCACCACTGTCCATCTGTGAAAAAAAAAATTGAAAGGAGTGTGGCCAGCAGGTCAAGGAGGTGATCCTCCCCCTCTATTCTGTTCATATGAGACCTACCTGGAACACTGAATTGCACTTTGGGGTCTCCAGCACAAAAAAGGCATAACTCACTGTCAGAGTGAGTCCAGAGGAGGGCCACAAAGATGACTGGAGGGCTGGAGCACCTCTCCTGTGAAGATAGGCAGAGATGGCTGGGCTTGTTCAGCCTGGAGAAGAGAAGGCTGTGGAGACACCTTTGTGCAGCCTTCCAATAGTTGAAGGGGGCCTATAGGAAAGATGCCTTTTTACCAGGGGCTGTCATGGCAGGACAAGTGACAAGAATTTTAAACAAAAGAAGTTTAGGTTGCACATAAGGAAGAACTTTTTCTTTTGTGATGAAAGTCAGACACTGGAACAGGTTGCCCAAAGAAGTTGTGGTTGTCCCATCCCTGCAAGCGTTCAATGCTGGGTTGCATGGGGCTTTCAGTAACTTGGTCTTGTGAAAGATATCCCTGTCCTTGGCAGAGGGGTTGAACTAGGTAATCTTTAAAGGTTCCTTCCAACCCAAACCATTCTGTGATTCTATGAACTTAATAATTTAAAAGAGTATAAATACCTCTCTGTTGGAGAGTGACCAGGACTCTCAGAAGTATTTATTCAAAGTCCAGGAAAATCTCAGTTGTCTTCCATCCAGAAAGGGTAGATTTAAACTATGAGCTTTCCATGCCATTTTAGATTCCCTTCTCAGTTTACAGAATTTTCAGTCTAGGCACCTATATTGTTGTGGACAGACTACCTATCTCAAAGTGTTAAGTCCACATAGGTGGAAGTTGACTATGTAAACAATGATGTGAGTTTTGAGTCTGGTGTCATTGTAATACCTAAGTTATGAGGACTTAAGAAACCTTATTTTTTGTTCCTAAACAAGTAATAAAAGGCCATAAACAGAATCCAAGAATCCCAGAATCCAAGCCTGTCTTTCAGTGAGTCTACATACTTCCACTTTAGAGCTATTTCTAATAAAACTGCCTCAATGGAAGGGCTTACAGGAGAAAGGAAATGTGTCTTATAATTGCTGAACTAGTTACCTGCACAAAGCTATTTAAAGCTCTTTAACAGATCTTAATTGGGACCTAAATTACACTTCACCAGGACTTAAGCGGTATAGAGTGTTGGTTCAGGACCTCTACGTAAAAGTGAATGTCATCATATGGAGCAGATTCTTATCATACTTGCAGCACGATAAAATTCCTTGGTAACAAAAAAAAGAATCCGGTTCTGTCATATATAACTATGCTGACTTTTGCTAATTAAATTCCAAATCAATAATTCTTCGTCACCAAGTCCCGAGTCTAAGGCAGTTTTCTTAAAAGTTCTTTCAGTAAAATGTATGTAAAATGAAGCGAATGACTAATAGATGTAGAATAAGATTAAAACAGTATTTCGGACAAAAGAGAACATAGCTTTTTCTTTGATGTTAGTTTAAGGAGTAATACCTCTTGATAACAGTTTGACCGTACTCAAGGAATTGATGTCTGTGTCTTTGTTTTCCAAGAATTATGATGTCATTTAGGATCAAAGAAAAATAGAAACCTGATTCTTTTTTGAAGTTGCTGTTGTGCAATATCAATTCTGGCTACTAATGATATTCAAGTACATAGTGAGATCTACTACTCTAATAACCTGCGTATAATATCCTTCTTAAGAACTACGTGACGAAAGGCATTTGTAATTATATTTACTTCTGAAAGATTATGGTTTATAGTTAAACCAAGAGAGGCATCCTGTCATTTTCAGAACCCGTTAAATGTGACAGAATCTATTTTTCTGCCAACTTGTGAAGACCAGGCAGAGAGCAAATTTGCTGTGGTCAGCTAAGTGTAACCACTGAGCAGGAAAGTGAATTTAATAATGCATTATTGTTCTTCACTGAAGGTGAACTGTTACAGTGCCTTTGTTATAGCAGACTTTGCCTCTGCTTAGGTTTCCAGATGCCGTGCAGATTACCTGATTAAAATCTCTAATGCATGATAAAATGTTCCATGTACGCTTTTATATTAACATAAATGCATCAGTTTTTGAGGACTGTGACACTAAAGCTAATTGGAAATATTTACTACTCCATTATATGGTGCATATTACAAATAAGGATTTATTATATGTAGAATAAATGATAAGCAACTGAGAATTCACAAGGCTTATAACTACACTATGTTGGGCTTTTTCGGGGCGGGGGGTTGTTAATATAATGAGAGCAAATCTCAAAAGGTTTATGATGGCATCTCAAACTCCTGAGCTGATGTTGGATGTTGGTCTTCTGTATTAATTTTTATTTCACACAGTAATTCAACCAAAAGAGAAAATATTCCTCCTGGCCAAATGCTGTTCTTTTCTTGGCTGTCTCATGTCATCATTTCAGCACTTTCAGCTCTTTATATTATCAAGCTTTCTCCTGGTCTTTTAAAAATTTTGTCCTTTTTTGTTTATCCTATCAAAATTCTAATTAAAATTTAAAGCATGATAATTTGCTTGTCACAAACAAGCTGAATTATTTTCGTAAGTAAATAGAAGTAAAATCAGCAGGGGTTCATATAATAAGATTCTTACCTATTTGTCCAAAAGGAATTTTGCAGCAGCTCTTAAGTGTTACAAAAAATACATTAAAAGAAAAAAAAAGAGGAAAGAAGCACACATTATATGTACAGACCTGGGTTCAGCTCTCCAATCTATCACTGTCACCCCTCTGTCAGTGTTCTTGTGACCTGTTCGAGTCACATCTTCATCTGTAGCATCTCCATTTTGTACTGGTTAGAAATTTACTTAATTTTCTCAAAATTTGTGAGCTTCACATAGAAGGCATTAAGAGTAAAACCCAGTTCTACATGTCTACAAACACGCAGTTCCTATAACAGGGACTGTCCAGCAGATCTCTGCGTTGGAATATAGTTGTATGGGAAATAGATTTCAGCAGAATGATAAAAGAGAGATGCCCAGAGCCCACACCTGTTGTGCAGTTAACTCAGGTGAAGCTGTAATGATTAATGCAAACAAAAGGAGCATACCCCATACCGCCGCCTGTTTTCTTTTAAGAAGAACTGTTGAACAAAGTTCTGTATTGCTTTCTGTTTTGCTGCTTTAAAGGACTAACAGATCTATACTTAGTAAAGTATATGTAATTAGGCTTTGTGTTCAGGAAAGCTAATGCTGTGGATTCCTGCCTTGATTCTGGGCATAAGATTGCTAGTACTTGCTTTCAACATATATTTAAATCTCAAAAAATGAAGTTGGGAAATGAAAGTGATAAATGTTGTCTCCCATTACTGGAGAATTTGTCTTCTTTGGGAGGAGAGGGAGGGAGGGAGAGAGAGAGAGAGAACTGGGTCAGATATTTCAAACAATTGTAAGGACAGACCCAGTATAAACTACAGTTGTCAAAACCGAACTTTATTGGAAAGGAAAGGGAGGGTTTTCTTTCACCTGTGTCAAATGTGTGAATATCACAATGGGCCAAACAGAGCAGAGGCTCAGGAGACCGAAGGGAGGGGGAGTAATGAAAGGAGCAATTGGATTAGAATTGGACTTTGGCAGGGAGTGGTGGATGAGAAGCTGATAGATTTTGACTTGTTGCTAAATTAGACAAAGGAAATAGATAATTTCATAGTAGAATCAGCTTTTCTTCCTGTGTAGTCTTTTATCCACCTTTTTCTTGCAAAGAATTTATGAAATGAATTTTGCTTCTCATAAAAAACTGTGCAACTTTAAAGGACTTAGAGGAGAAAAGAATTGTCTGATAATTGTTAAACTGGGAGGTCTAATTACCTCCACAGTTAATTAAAACTCTTTAACTGCCCTCTTGGTGTGACAATGATACTTTCTCCTTTCTAAATGAAAGTGTAAAGGTTAAACAAAGCGGCAATCTAGCAAACAGCCTACTAGAATTTGTAATCTGACCCTGAGATCTACTGTTTACTTTGCAGAAATTACACTGCTGGAGTGTAAAACAGGTGCAGAACACTTGATACTCTTGCCCACTGTTATACAAATGACTTGTTTTCTACTAGGCACAGAGAATTTCCTGTATTTCCTAAAGGAAAAAAAAAAAAAAAGTACCCAGGAACCCCAGATTAACAGAGTGAAAAAACTCAGTCTGTTTCTTGGCTGTGACCTTGGCAGTGAGAGAAAAGGAGATTGGCAATGCAAGGTATTTGTCGTACTCACCGCTGGCACCCTGCAGATACAGCTAAAATGCCTTAAACAATTGTCAAAGTTACCACTAACAATAAGGATATTTCAGCTGTTAGTAATCTAGGACAAATAGATATTTATTTTGCCAAAGCTACGTTATCCTTTTGTAACAATTCCCTTCTTTCAAAAAAGGAACGCTTTATTGTGAGTAATTTTGCAAATAATATGAGACAACCCTTTTTCACATGTTTTTTTTTCACTGAGCCTATTTCTAGCCAATTCAGCAGTGAGGAAATAGCTACTAGAAATAATGAATATCAGACAACTCTGAGTACAGAAAAGTTCTGGGTGCACTGCAGGAGTTTACGGTATTTGCCTTGTGATAGAAGGGTATATATTATTGATCACCTTAATAAGAGATACCCATGGAAGTCAGTGCATCTAAAATCTAACCAGTCACATTCTGTGTCAGGTTAAGGACATATACATATGAATTTAGAAATTCAGCTGGCCAATGTAGTCATGCATTTTTTCTCATCAAACCAGACTCAAATTTCCTACAACCAAGGAATTAAATCAAGAGCTGAGATTTAATACATGTCAAATGGAAGAATTTTTTAAAAAAACACTATATAGCAGAGGTTTGTTTAAAGAGGTTTATCTTAGATAAAACCAGCCTCCCACATATCTCTTCTATGTGAAGAATTTTTAGGTCTAGGCAGTAAGTTTAGCCTGCCCTCTCCAAATATTGAACTTAAGAGTATGCAGAAGTGTTTTCACCCCAATGTCCTGACTGTCTGTGCCTTCTGCTTTTCCTGACAGTGGGGATCTGCATCCAACAACTTTTTTAGCTGTGATTAGTAAAAAAAGAGGATTTAAAACTTTGTTCAACAAAGATCTGCTCAGATGTAAGCATTTTTTTTATTAAACAGAAAGTTTTGTTTTCATCTACATAAAATTTTTGCAGTTAAATGAAATAGCTACGTATGTTTGGCTTGTAGCAGCCTGATTTGTGAAAGAGTAAAGCATGTCCATTTTCCATTGTATGATCTCATAAAAATACAACTTCAATGACTTTTTTTAGCTGCATTTTCAAGGCACGTTTCTCCTTTGTTACATAGCAAAGCCTCAATGTAACAGCCCATAAATTCTACTAAATAAAAGAGAGCTAGGGAGTGAGCTTAAGCACTGAATCCTTGATTGTCCATACTGCTTAATTGTTAGCTTTTAGCCTGGCTCTATTTTGACTGCTACAATTAGCTCCCTCCACAACACATCTGCTCTGGAAAGTACTAGCACTAAATAATGTGGACACAAGAAAATCTTACTTCGCCGCATGGTCAGAGATCAAATCGCAGCCCTTTTGTTTAGCACCATGACATACAAGCACAGGGGAGTAATACCATTTCAGGAAAGAATATTCGGCCATGGCTCTGTTAACAGAACATTTTATTTACAGCAAAATAGTATCTATGATCCTGTCATCTTCAGGATTGCGGTCCCTGCTTCACTTGCATTCATTTAATACCCAAAATGTCTAAGAACCACATTGCAAATCTGCAGACTTCCTTTATTTATCCAACTTAATGTTTTCAAGTACTTGGATTTATTTCAAATTGAAGTTTTCTAATCACTAAACATACCATCGTACATCTCCCAGACTTTTTGGTGGATGGATTTCTGTTTTGATTTGGGTTTGTCCATTCATTTTTTACATTCAGAAAGTCCTACTTTGTTAAACTTGCATGTTAGCAGTACAGATACTCTCTTGTACCCAATTATTACCCATTAGAAAACAGTTGCTGAAGCCAGTCAATAGCTTTGCCTCCCAAAGTTATGCTATGGAGTGGAATTTTTGTTTTTATGCTTTATCTTTGTTGAGTCCTTAGCCTGTCATTATCCCCAGGTTGCACTTGATGCGTTTGTGCAAAATGTCAGTCAGATAGGATTTCTGTTTCAGCTATTAGTCAAGGTGGGGTGTATGAAATGGAAAGGGAAATTTGCACAGAAACTGAATAATTGAGTTCCGTGGTTACCTGTTTCTAAACAGAAATGTCAGTTGTTGGTTCTGGACTTAGGTTCTGGTTTTCTCATCAGAAATACTGCACGGGAAACCCTTTGTGTTGTTCCATTAGACACTCTGTTATACTTTAACCATTGCAACTTGTGAGGTGGAAGACTCAAGGTAATATATTAATTATTTACTTTCAGAAACAATGATTGGAGATAATTCTTTTGCTTGAAGTCAGTGTAAGTTTTGAACAATAATTGGCTTTGAACTTCTTTGCAAACATTAATAAAGTTCTTTATCTAATAGTCATAAAAATGAGAGCAGTATTTTCTGACTGGTTTTTAAAAGCTGTACATCTCAACACCATTGGAAAACTATAATCCTCGATAAGACATAGTTGTATAACTCCAATTACCACTTTCTCACTTTCACTGCTACTCCATTTTTCCCTTTCTGCATACTGACAACTATCCATGAGTCAACATAAATAGGAATTACAGCACAAGCCTATGTTAGACCATCATCTCAATAGTTTGTATGATAAACTAGTATGACTGTCCTTGCTTTTAGGAGCTGAATTATGTGTCATTCATCCTGAGCACTGATTAAAACGATGTAACACAATAAATAAGTAGTTGCAACTTGATTCTATGTGTTTAACTCTTACAAATTGGTGTGGTCAAGAACAGAATTCATAGCTGAAACTCAAAAGAATGCTGAAAGGTATTTAATTGCAGATAGGTACAGAATTAAAAGAGCTTTTTGGTTTTGTCCATTTCCAGAGTGATTATAGCATTACAGAATTCTACTACAACTTTTTATGGTTTGGGTGGGGTTTTTTTCCCCCTTTCTCTTTTGGATTATTTAACATTAATTTTTTATAATTAAAATCTTAAAGAACTAACATGAGGATGTGTTCATTTATAACCAATTTTATTTAATTTGCTCAATTCAATTTAAAAGATAAAGCTTGGTGGCTAATGAAATCTTCAGTTTAATTTGTGCACTAAATAGTAACAGGTAGGAAACAATTATGTAAAATTTTAATTGGAATTTACAGGGGGAATGAGGATTTAGTAAAATTAACATTGGTTTAACCTGAAATGTTTTTGATTATTTGTAATTTCAAAAGGATCCGTTTTTCAGTTACGTTACTGCTATAAAATTCATAACTATCTCAATTAATTTAAATGAAAAATTGATTGTCTTAAAACCCCCAAACTTTTCAAGAACTGTCTTCAAAACAGAAAAGCAAAACAAAATCATGGCTTGTGCTTTTATTCCCTCCTATTTGTTTACTCAGCTGAACACATTAACTGAATTTCTTGCGTCACTCTTCAGTGCAGAACCAAGAAATTTTTGATGAATTTACTGTCAAGAAAGTAACACATTTTTTCATTTCCATGCAGAATTTTTTTTTTATTTATTGACTTTTCAGCCTGATTGTCTTTCATAAGTTATACACTGTTTTCCCCCACAGTCACAATCCGGGATTAGTATCCAACATGAAATACTGGTGAAAGACTATGAAGGACCTTAAGTGTTAGTACAATTTTATTGTGTATTGCGTGGAGAATTAGAATTTAATTCTTGCTTTGAGTGGGAGGACAAAAGGGGACGAGGAGAAGGAATATTTACCATGTTGGAATCAGAGAGTTAGGATGACAATTTCTTTCTTTTTTTCCTTTTCATTTTTCCCAGTAAACTGAATTCAAATTACATTTACTGAATACTTAAACGAAGGAGAAAAACGAACAAAAGCTTTTAAAGCAGATGATGCCAGTCATGTTTTTCTTTTGATTTGGTTTGCATTTTATGTGGTTTGTTCTTTGAGTTATTGAATGTTTAGCCAACCATCAGCCCCATCCTGAAAGTCAACAATAATAAAAATGTAAATCATCATCAAAAGCATGCCTTGCAGTGAGAGAACATTTCAAAGATTGTTTATCAGTTGTTCATTTTCTCCTGTCAGATGTTGAAATCTTTTACTTCCCATCATATTGCACAGAAATGCAGTTTTACTGATAGTGTCTACTTGTAGCTAAGCTGTGAAAAAGTCAAAATTTCATTTTGTAAAAGCAGTTATCACACGGAGTACTGCAGACCTAGGTTATTGGTCCTTATTTAGCAAGCTCACAGATAAGATGTCTAATTTCCTGGCCAACCTTTCTGTATGTGTGTGTGTGTAAGACTCTGTGTGTGTATGTATGTGTGTGGGCCCCATAAAATATATAATAATAAAAAAAAAATAGCCTATACACCTTTCTCCCTTGCAGTATACAGATACAGAAATAAACACCACCCATGAAGTCGCTGTGAGAAAAAATAAGATTTTTAATTATTAAATCAACTGTTAATATTATATTACAGTATTTTTAAGTGTTGCATAAAAATTTAATTAGGAGTACGAGATGTGGACTACCTGACTTAACATTGAGCACAATTTAATACAGGTTCAATCAAGTTCTTCTACTGTTGATTTAAGTTTGAAAAATTTCCATATCTAAATTAGAGCTGTTCTGAAAAAAATGGACAGGAAAAAGATATGTTAACTATTTTAATACAGCCTTTTGTAGTAGAAAATGTGCAGTAGAACAGAGGTTTGTCTACTCCTTCCGTAGATGGCTTTTCTGTTATATTAAAACAATAGTCCTGTTTTCAAATAAAGGAAACCTGTACCAATATTTTTTTCTTAACCTTTAAAAACAGTAAAAAATAGTGAATCAGAAAAAATAACATATTTGCTATCATCTTGGTCATGTACAGTGAAGGAATGGTTAAAAGACCTGTTTCGTCTATTTTAGGGAAAAATCTGAAGTCATGAAGAATTATTTTAAGAACTCTTTCTGTAATTATTTTTTACATATCAAATGAACAGCTTCTTAGTTGTCTTGATTAGGGGTATTTTTTTTTTCTTTTCCACTTTGTATATATCTCATACATTTAAAAGAAATGCAGCCACTTTAACAAAGATGTTAGGGAGTTAGGAGAATGACTTCTTAGTGAAACTTCAGAATGAGTAGAGGTAGATTTGATCCCAGCAATGTTTTTTCTGAAAGCAGATTTATCAAAACAGAATTTCATGCAAGAATTGCAGGTCTACTTTAATTGCATCTACCTTCATTATGGACTTTTCTGCTCACCACAGTATTTCATAGAAGAGCAAGCATATCCTATCCTGCACATCATACACATTCTGTAATTCAGTTGCAGCTGAAACTACACAAATGAAAAAAAATTAATAAATTATCGATGATTTTATTTGGACTTCTTAAAATTTTTCTTTAAATTTGTAATCCCTTTTTAGCACAGCAAAATGAAACCTTGATTACTGTTAATACTTAATTCATTTAATAATACAAATGTAGCTCCACAAATATAGTAACAACCACAGAAATTAAATGGCAGTTAGGAAAACATAGGTAGCCACTATGTTGCCAGGTCGGATGAAAATGGATCTATTCATATATGAATTCCAAGCCTTTTGCCCCAACCAAAGTTCTTGCATTTTATTTTCATGCTTCAATGAGCTGCTTTTCATAATTAAACAACTATCTGTAGAGCTGTTCTTTATGTGTTTATTAAAGATTGTCTAACTCATTTCCTGTTGACACAAAATTGTTTGGCAAAGTAATTGTTACAAAAAGCTGACATACGAGAAAACGAAGGGGACTATTTAAGTGGGTTAAGTTTGCTCGTGGTCTTCATGGGTACCTTACTTGAATCAAATTACTATAGTGAAGTACTTTAATTCCTTTAAAAATAACATCAAATTTTGAGCACTTTAAAATTTTGAACTCTGTAAGCATTATCTATGCCCATGAACATCTCTCTAAAATAGAATAATTCCAAGGATACTGCAAAAAGTAAAGTTCAGTTGGTGATCTTTTCTATTGTTTAGCTAGCACGAATTTGATAAGGCCTGAACTTAATTATTGCATTATTCAGTTTCTCTCTCTCTCTTTTAATTTTGTTTGTGGGTAGAAAAGCCAACAAGCCACCCACCCACTAACACTGTTTAATTCCCTGAAAACAAATCTAAAAGTGCTCTAAACAGCACTAAATCTCAAATGAGAACTAGAAATTTTAAAAATTCCTTGTATACTCTTTCAAAGTAGAACATTCTGGTTATTAACTATTCCCAACTATATCTTTGATGAGCTCATTTTAAAAGAAGTAGCCTTTATCTCATGATGTAAATTAAATAGCTGTTGTCAGGTCTATTAAATAGAGCATTATTTTATTTACCCCCACAGCTGATAATGGAGTCACACAATTCACTCTGTACTCTTCTTCCCGTAAGTTACAGCTATGATGTCTCCAAAGGGATAAAAAAAGTCATATCCTCTACTTCTCAGCTTATTTTCATCATTACGTATATTCCTATGCCATAATAAATCACATGAAATTCTTTTTGTAGCTACAGGGCTCAAGGAGTATCTTCTGTGTTTAATATTTATTTGAGCTCCAGAAATATAAATATGTCTAAATCTTGCTGAATGAGGATCAGTGTTGTACACTAATACAAAAGTCTTTAGACATGTTTGGAGTTTGAGAAATGTAATTAAATAACCCAAATGCAGTCATATGCTATGTTCATAGTCTGAAACATAAGTATTTTCTATGAAATATTTTCTATTACTGCTGAGTACACTACAAAAGGTAAGTGAACATCCTGAAGGCCTGACCTCACCATGTGACATGGGAGAGTTAAAAATACTCGTCTTCTTAAGCAATTAAAGAGCGCTTAGCAGGACAAACCCTGACTACTACAGCCAGTTTGTAGCCTATAAGTAACCAGATGGTGAGCTATGTTGCTGGAGGAAAATTCATGTTCAGTAGTTGTACTGATTCTGTTCTCATTGATTTCAAATTTGCCTTGATATGTATGTTTTCATGTTTGTTCTGCTAGGGGGAAAGAGACAATAAAGAAAGATTTCTTAATGAAATAGATGGTGAGAACTAGGAAGAAGTTTAGAGGAGGACACTCAGCACCTTATTGGGTCATCCCACATAATAGCTCTGCTTCACCAAAGAGTCATAATGACAGGTTTGGAGATCTTGGAAGAAAAGATCTTGAAAAGCAGCCATATTCTAGGCAAAGTATCTGTGCATGTGATTAATTGATTTCTAGACCTGCTGTGTGCTTCCTTCATACTATTCCCAACTCAGATTTTGTTTATGTTCTCCTCCTTACCTTGATGCATGTGCCTGTGCTCAGTCACACTCTCCAGTTTCATACGATAGCATCTATTTCAGCTTAGTTCAGCCTAAACACGTGGGGTTGCACAGCAAGTGGATGGAGTAGGAAAGGCACTTCTACAAACTTCTATATGACTTCTGACCTGCTCCGGAAGATTTTAAAGGGTCGCCTCTCTTGGTTGTTCCCATGAGATTAGTGTGTAGGGTTTGAAAAACCGCAAAGACAGACCTCTTCTAGGGCAACCTTTTACAATGTGAGGGAACTTCACAGAGCTGTTCGGTTTCTTCAGCTCAGATGATGTATGTGGCTGATGTTCAAATGGATTACACCAAAGACAGACAGTGGTGGAATGGCTACTGAAAGAGAACGCTGAAAGGACAGGAGGAAATGGATAGAAATTGTGATACAGGAAATTCCATTAAAACATAGGAAAAGACTTTTTTACTGTGAGGGTGGTGAAGAGAGGTGGTCGAGTCTCTCCTTCACTGGAGATACTCAAAACCCAACTGGACTTAGTTATGAGTTGGGGCTGGATTGGGTGATAACCAGAGGTGCCCTGTAACCTCAACCATTCTGTGATTTTGTAAATTGGTAGTGAAACGTTATCGGTAACTAATGAAAGAAAACATGATGAAGATTTTCATCTGGTTTTCTTCAACTGTAACGACCTGAAGAGAAGCAATGAGTAAATGAGATGCTTGTTTCATTTTGTTGTGTTCTTATGGGAGAAGAAGAACAAAACCATTTATCTGAGAACACAAGGCACATTTAGTCTAATATTTTTATATTCCAAAACACTCTGGTCTTGTTTCCTGTGTTTTGGGATCCATATGCCATAGTTTGCTCTCTATGTGTGGCTGAGGAATCATATAATGTATTTTATATAGCACTGATAATGCAGACCATTTGTATTCTCAAAGGCTTTTTTAGAAGCCTTTATTATTATTATTTCTAAAATAAAATCCCCTTAAAGAAAAGACCACCTAAAAAATTAATTGACGTAGCTATCCTGGCAACCTTTTCACACTCTAGTTAGCTGTAAATGTTTTATTTTTAGAACTTGCCTTTCAAATCTGGTTAACAGAATATGTACTTTTTTACTCAAAACTGATTTTACTAAGGATGCAGGGATTTTAAAAAGTTTGAAAATCTGAGAAAGACCTCAACGTGGAAGGGTTTTCTGTAATAGTGTTTCATAAACTTGAATGCTTTCAAGTGTAAGTATCTTCTCAAAGTAACAAGGATCTAAAACATTCAAGATTATTAAATCTTTATCAACAAATCTAATTTCAGGATGAAAAATTGTAATTACCATTGAGGTACTATTTTGAATAACTGTGTTCAGTTATAACTGTTCACGTATAAATCAGAAGTCTTAACTGCATTGGAATCAGTGTATTCAATTTATCAAAGTCTTTTGCAATATTCTTAAAAAGTGGAAAACGGGCTTCAGAGTCTGTAACAAACCATTTTTGAAACAGATTTCTTACAGAGATTTATCATTGTGGACCAGTAATCATAATTACAAATGTGAGGAAGTCGTTTTTTCTGACAACTCAGGTGGCTTTCATGGATTTCAGATGATGACTTGATGACTTATTTACCAGTTGAATGGGGGAGTTATGTGCCATGAAATAATACAGAAGTAACAGGTTTGGAAAATCTAAAGTTACATTCTACTGGTATCAAAATCATTTGGGATTCTTTGGGGTTTTGTGGGTCTTTTTTTTTTTTTTCTTTCCTATTTTTCCCCCCCTGCTTTTTTTTTTTTTTGGACTGTGCTGTTTAAGATTTGAGGTGTTTTCCCATCCCCGGCATCTAAACAGACCCATATCAGATGTGCTCTTTGCAAAGCACAACAGTACTTTCTTTACTCCAGTACTTAATCTACTCCCAGCCTTTAATTGAAAAAGGTTGGATTATTGTTTTTCATTTAAAGCTTTCATCAGCTTTTAAAATTGATAGTGCCTATATTCACAAGGGATTAAGGAAGAAAATAAGTATACATTTTCACAGCCTTTAAATCACATAATTTGCCACTGAAATTAATGTGTATCATCTTGAATTATTATTTGATCTTATACATAAGTGCTCTGCTATTTAAAGAGTCTTAATAACAAATCTACCAAAGACAGTTCAAAGGCCTTTTATCATTTTTTTTTTCATTAGTATCTCCCATTTTCATTTCATTGCTTTTGTTCCTTACTACCTTCTTCATCCAGAAAAATAAGTAACAGCCAGTGTCGCTTTTGAAATGGAAAAATGGTTTCAAATCACTGGCAAAGCTTAATGACTTCTGACTGCTGAGATATGTTAATTTAAGCCAGACCAAATGTTCCTCAGCTGCAAATATTTGGTGTTGTTCACTGGGAACTGGCAAGATTTATGAGGGCCCAGTGGGAAAGGCTCTCTGCTCACATGCCTCACATTACAATTGTTTCACATGTTAGATGACAAAAAGGCTGTTTGGGAAAAAAAAAAAAAAGAAAAAAAGGTGGGGGGAGGAAGGAAAAGAAACAACTTTTCAGAGAAAATGTTCATAGGCCCAAAGAGGATGAGGACTTAGAAAGACAGCTATGCTTTTTTCTGTCAGTGAATCTTCTCAAAGAACCATTTAACTGCTGAATTAATGCAGTATTCTCATGCCAATCTGCATTCTTTTCGCCCTCTCAAAACATCAAAATCCATGTGACTGGATGGTTCAAAGCACTGGTAATGGACCATAGAGGACTTTATTTTATTTATTTATTTTTTACTTCTAGCTGGCCAGTCCAAACCCACTGCAAACTGAGAGTGGCCAAAAGTTATTAACCTTTGGCTCTTTGGTTATTTTGAGAAATTAAAGTTAGTGAGCTCGATTTAGTAATGAGTAGACAGGTATCCACATCATAAATACCACAGTCACTTATACTGATAGACCCTCTTCACAGGGGATTCTTACAGAGATGGGACAGATGCAGAACTGTCCTCTTGGGACAAGGCACCTACACTACTAGCACATTGGTAGGAAAGATCTGTGGAAGTATTTCCTGCCATTCTGGATATTAGTGTGTAAGACTGTTAATTGGGAAGCACTTGGTCTGTTGTAATGCAACAATAACAGAGAAAAAAAATTAAAAGAGGGAACATGGTATTATACAAGTTATGTTCATAAATTTCACTTTTTCATACATAGCAGAAGGGAATGTTTTACCCTCTTTACTAATAAAAAGAAAAATTAATTCCTGACTGGCTTAGATTTACTCTTTAATTTGTGAGTAACTGTGAATTTTGAGGGTCTGCCTGTATTCCTGAATGTTTTAGCAGGATTAGAATTTTTTTTTCCTTTCTGAAAGCAGAAGACAAAACCTAGTACTAGGATTTCTTGGCATGCAGAGAAGAGAATGAATGCCTCCTCTGCTGGGTTAAACAACGCATTGCCTGTAGCCCTTCTCCTACCCACACTTAAAACCTTTGAGGCAAATATAGTCTTGCTTTCTGAGTCTGTCTGAGTTTGTTATTGTCGAAAGCCTAATTGCTGCTTTCATGCAGACAGGTAGCCTCAGCATCACAGCTACCAGTTTAGCCCTGCTGATAGTGCTTTAATGCTTCACCACTGTTTTTTCTTCCCTATTACCTGATAGAACATGTACACTATCGTAAATATGCACAGGGAGAAATACTACAGCAGCTGTATTCATGCTGGATCAAAACACTCCTGAAAAACCCAACAAAAATCCTGTGGTGTATCTCTGCAGAAGTCCTAGGGGCACCCTGAGCTGAGTGAGCATCAGCGCGAATGCATTCAAACTTTACGGTATAGATGTTTGCAATCAGAATAGATTAACCCTGATTATACAAATCAGCTCCAGTGAAGGTGTACTAAGCACAGAAATGACTGCTGTAATGAGTATAAGGTGATAACTCCTGGGCAGTATTCAGGGTCTGCACTGAAGGTAGTGGGGGCTGTGTGGGCTAAGTGCATTCCTAGCATGTTGAACAGGAAAGAGAAATGCCTCTGCAGGGGTCACAATACCCCCCTGAGTGTTAAGAGAGTATTTTCACTTTTTCAAATGTACATAATGTTTCTCACAGACAGGAGAAATGTCTTGAAATACGTAAAACAAATGTTGAAGGTTGTGGGTTTTAAAAAAAATATTTATTAACTAAAATATGGAAAACTATGGTGTTTGTATTTGCAATTAGGCTGAAACTATCTGTTGTTCCTTAGGGGGAAAAATACAGTATGTATTTGTGCTAAATACTTTAATTATGCCTTTCACTGGGATAAAAGGGGGAAAAAAAAGCTGACAGCCAGAAAAAAGGAAAAAAAATTAAAATTCTTTTCTTGCATTAAATATGACAGAGATTGTAAAAAGCAGTATTTTTACCCTTGAAATGTTTAGAAGTATTGACATTCTGTCCACTCAATTGTCAGCTTGTCTTTAGAGATAGAGCTTCCAGGTTCTTAGCATTTAGTAAACTGACACTGATCTCTATTCTTCTTTAAACTTGTATGCGATTCTTGGCTTAAAAAACCTCCATGATACCACGAAAGGTTATTCTTGCTGTGGACACTTTAAAAATACCGTGCTATCCCTGTACTTGTTTTTCTGCTCTTCTAAATTCGTAATATTGAATAAGCCATGTTAGCTTTATTTTTAAGTCTCAGCAAAGCTTGAAAAGGGATTTGGGAATATTATGGGCTACTGTTCCTGGGGGGACACAGAAGTTTTAGGTTGCACTACTGGAAGGAAGCTCCTCAGTGCCTCAGAGGTGGTGAGGAAGGGGAAACAGCAGGACCTACACGGAGGTAGAGCAAAAAGCTGGTGGAGTTAGAGGCAGACCTGGGAGGCAAGGGCTGTCTTCACAAGTTCTTTGGATGATTCAGTGGGAATTTGTGTATGTTAATTGGGCAGCAAAAATCAGCTTCATGAATCTGAGGAGGCAGCTTTGTGTGCTTAAAACCAGTCTGTGTCAGACCCTGCCTTCCTTACCCAGCTTAATTTAAATAAATAGTAAACCTGAAAGACTGAAAAAGAAGGGATTTGCTCCTTTGTGTACCAAATAGGAATATAAACAAAATTAGCTGCATGTTAATAAAGGTTAAAGCAAGAAAAAAGTATAACATTATAGAATAAATTGTCAAGCCTTCCTAACAGCAGTAATGGCATCGCTTGATTTCTCTGCCATTATTCATATTGCTATGTTTACTTTAGACTGCTAGAGAAGTCCCTTATGATTTAAAGAAAGTTTGTCATGTTTTACTTCTGTTGGCATGCAGATTCTTCAAGGATAAAATATCTGTTAAATTTCTCTGTTTTCTTTCACTCCTGCTTAATTGATGAAGCATGATTTGTGGTATTTAATGCAATCAGAGTATCATTAATTTTCTGCTAAAATGTTTCTGCATATGGACATGCAAAATAAGTATCTACCATGCCATCAGTTGGTTAAAGAATCAAAATGAGGATGACAGTGTTTTTCTAAAGAAGATTTCTCTGAATCTTTCCACCCACAGGCTCTGTTGAAGGCAGTAAATAGTCCATTTTTGTTAATGAAGCTTCACTCATACAGCTGGGATTGTTTAATATTTTACGAGTGTTACTTTGTTTTGCTCTCAACGATCTCAGGCAGTTAAGGATTTATGAATCGTGTTTTTCTCAGCCCATCTGCGGTTTCCTATCTTCCCTGGCCTTGAGAATATGTTTAAATTTATTAAAGCGAAGCAAAGGCTCATTATTTCAAAGGAGAGCCAAAGTGACACAGTGAATTGGTTATTAATGGAAAGGCACTGCCATAGGGCGATTGAAATTTAATGATATCCTACAAGAAAAAAATGAGGGTGTCACTTTCCAAAAAGTCATGCTAAATGCCAGCCTTTTTAAGGTCCTGCCGCTAATTTTATGCCTGCGCACAGTAATGTTTTCAAAAGCGTTTAGGAAACACGGACCAGTGACTGTACTGATTATCCTTTTCACCTTCTCGCCTGTTCCAAATGGGTTTGTGCAGTGAGCGATTTAATCTCTAAATATAGGGAACGTTAAAAAAAAATAACATTGCTGTTTTTCACAAGCTAAGGGCCTTTTGCAATCCTCCAGAGATGGACTTGCAAATATGCTATCTCCATATGCTCACAGTAAGCTCTCAAACTGGCTCATCACCAAAAAAAAAAAAAAAGAAAAGAAAAAAAACCAAAAACCAAAAAACTTCCATCACTTTATTTCTTTGGCTTTTCTGTCATTCAAGAGATGTTTTATGTACACAGAGTACATTTATCAAAATTTAAGTCACACGTGATTTGAGCATACCTAGGAATTTCTGAAATTTCTCCATTTTCTCCTCCTTAGTCTGCATTTGCCTTCAAAAAGACAGTGCTTCTTTCCTGAAATGCCTTCCACCTGTTTCTGGATTGCCCTTACTTTATAATATAATGTTCATACAGACTTAGTCACTATGCTTTCTCAGTTTGAAAGACAAGCTGTGCAATTTCCTGGCAAAATCTAGTGTATTCCTCCCAAGTGAATACTGAGGCTTGGGTGATTTTGTTGGGGTTTTTTGTTGGTTTTTTTTTAAAATTTTAATTTGAGCTGGGTATAATTCTCAGACCATGGAGATCCAGTATCGTGGTCCTTAAGTGACTGTTGAAAGAGTTCCAGATGGAAGAGGGAGATGAGGGAATAGGGGAAATACCTGTATTAGGGCTGCCGGATCAGGCTGATGGAAACTTGTTGATGATACTGGTGCTCAATGGAGTATTATCGTTTAATGTTCCAGGGTTAGTGATAACTATACGGTTCCTTTTAGTTACTTGTTTCAACACATGATTTACCGCAACTATAACCATGTTTAAGCACAATTGAGGAACGCAGATTGTGGATAAATCATGGGTAACACAAGGTCTGTGTAAATGTCTGGACAGAAAATAGCTTGTGATAACCATGTCAAAAAAAAGCGGGCTTTACATTAGACACCTCACAATGTTAGATGACTGCTCCTTTGTAAAAGCAGAAGAACCGACAGAGGATTCTCATGCCATGACAACAAAGCTGCTATGGCTACCCAAGCTATTGTGTGACCTTTCTCAGTTCTCAGCCATTGGGTTGAAGGATCTCCTTTAGTACTTCCCCATAGCCATTCTCCTAAGATATCAGCTCCCCCAGAAAGCATACAAATACCCAGCAAAGCGAAAAGGGGTAGTAGCATAAAGGGATCTTTGGTATCAATCATCCTCGGTTAATGCAGGAATGGTAGAAGTCTGTGGCGGAAAAGACACGCTAGGTCACCTAGTTCATCTCCCTGCTGGTGCGGGAAATGTTCCTGACATATATTTTCTAGTGCCCTGTCCAGTCTAGTTTAAATACCTGATGCAACTCATTTATATTTATATTGTAATTTTCTTACAAACATAAATATAAAACCAAACTCCAGACGTTGCCCTTGACAGGCACATTAGTAACAAATCATTTTCTAACCTTGCTTATGGTAAATTTCCAACCATCTGCTGACAGGTAAACAGAAATTTCTTCTTTTTTTTTTTTCTTTTGTTTTTTTTTTAACTCTCAGAATACTTTCAGTTCCCAGCCTCAACAAATGAAATAATAATAAAAAAACCCTACCCTAATTATAAAATGACAGCACAGTGTTGTTTCTAGAGGGAGAAATGTTACTCTTTCTGGAGGCGTGTATCTGACAGGCATCCCCTGTACGTGGTCCTTCTCCTCCTACACATAGGATGACCTGTGGTCTTAAATGTACCATCTGCCATCTTCATGCCACAGAGGTGGAGGCAGCCTGAGGGTAATAAAGACTGGTAGCCATCTCTCTACTTCTTATATACTAACAGCCTTTAAAAAAAAATACTGCCAAATTTTGAACTCTCTTCTCCTATAGGGTCCTGAGGTGAGAGGTTCGGGTTTTTTCAGTCTATAGGAAAGCTGCAGTGGGGACGAGTTAGTTGCAGAACAGTGCCAGGCGAGGCAAAATGAGTGGGTGGTGAGTGTAACTGCTGAGGAGAAGGTAGCAGACTTCGTTTCACATCCCTCGGTCTTGGGTCTGTGAGTGGGTGCTGGTAACGTCACCTGTTCTACAGGATGCAAAGGCTGCTTCTTGCTCTGTGGAAACCACTCGGGGAGAGGGCTGTCTGGTTAACAGCAGGTGATGGAGGGCTTTGAAGGAAGGGTCAGCTTCTGTAAGGTGCTGAATGTCCTCTTCTCTGGCTTAAATCACTGGAGAAGGAAGGCCCTTCAAACTGGGTGTGAGAATTATCCTCGTAGCAGGCACCATGCCTTCATGGGGACTTTCTGTTGTCAGGGGTGGGGGAGCAGAAGAGTCAGAAAATAAGGTCGATGAGACCAGCAAATACTGCGTAAACTGAAACCCTAATAGGATTTGCATGCGATTTTAAAGAACACAGGAGAAATGGTGCCTCAAGGGCCTGCAACTTCAGTTCCTCTGAGCTTCCTGTTTT
Organism: Hypotaenidia okinawae; assembly: GCA_027925045.1. NCBI lineage: Eukaryota > Metazoa > Chordata > Aves > Gruiformes > Rallidae > Hypotaenidia > Hypotaenidia okinawae. Next base: position 173,274,990 of record BSDF01000001.1, read on the forward strand.
AACTATAAACTTATCATCCTTTAACCTTTCTAACAAAGACATAAACACTTCAGCTACATTTATTTTGATTGTTTCATGACAGTTTACTGGAGGCTTAGCAATGACAGATTTCTTCATTGTCTTTTTGCCAAAATTTGTCCTTTAAGTCATTTTTGTTGACTGCCCCTTTTAGCAGCTCACCTCACAATGAGAGAGGAGACAATTAATGGGAGGGTGATTTATCACTGCCAAAAACTGTCAAGGACTTCTGTTGTAGCTGGAGAAAAAGCAATTTCACATTATGGCATTTCATTCCGAATACATTGTATTTACAGCTCACAGTTTTATTTTCAGAGCCTATTATCAGGTGAAACAGTTGCATCTGAAATGTTGTTTGTGACATAGGTGACCTGTTAGGATTTGATAAGTATTTACGCCAGAGCACAAGGGGCTCACACATCTGCTGTTGGCAGAAGCAATGGAAAAAAATAACCTGGAAATGAGGCGTTTGATTTTTCTGGTTCCTACACTCGAGCATCTGTTGCTATAATTAAGTGGCATTCAGTAATTGCAGAGCAATGGTGAAATAAACATATGCATTCTTGCCAGCTTTTAGGATTTGGTGTCCTTACAGTAGGAGACACAAGCAAAGTGACTTCAGCAAGAACAAAAGGTTCTGTAACAAAGTTTAACAATTAACTTTCCTGTTGCATAAAGAGCATTTTTGCAAGGAAAAAGAAATAGAGGCGGGGGGGGGGGGGGGTGTGGAATCTAAATTGGCCAGTAGCTTTCATAGATTTAAACTGATCACTGCAAGAGGTAAAGCAGAATATTGAACTGGGAACATGTTAACGCTTTTCTGTTGAATGTATATGACTCCCTTGGGTTTGTATTTAGAAACTAAAAATTGAGCATACAATGCTAACTATAAAAAAAAAGAGTATGCAAGAAATGTATTATCCAGGCAGGGTTTCTAACGCGATGTACTTCTTGAATTTGAAGGGGGAGTTGAGCAGAAGATCTCTGCGAGGGCCCCTGCTGTCTTTGTTTATGCACTAATTGTGGTGTAAATGAAAACAGAACCTGGTGGTCAGTATTAGTTAAGAATCCTGGTTTAAACAGGCTTTTTTTAATGAATCAATTATAAGACATTAGTTAAACAATCAAATATTCCATGTTCTGTGGTGAGATTCAGTATACTATTTTTTTTTCAAATATGATATAGTAGGAGGATGAACTGGAGATATATTTTTTTAATTCTATTTTTTTAAAGGATTTAAGTCAGAACTCTGTCCTGTCTGATCTGAAGTTTTGTATTGTGTTTTTTGTCTTTTAAGAACAGGCTGTCCGACAAGTTATATCAATAACAGTCCTTGTACTAAAAATAAAAATAAAAATGGATAATTGAATAGCAGTACCCATGTAACCTAACAGATATGTGGCAGATGTAGCATGTTATAAATTCTGGGTACCTAAGAATAGAAAAGAGTGTCTGGCTCTTGCTGTCTGTCGAGGCCAATAAAGAGTGAGCATGAAAAAGAGCTATTAGTATTGTTTGAGGAGGCCATTCTTATATATGCCTTGGCACTTCCTCTTGCATGGTCTGGAGCAAGTTTGGCATTAGCTGTGGCCTGCTTTTTTGGCTGGTGGAGTGAGGAAGAGGAATCACTGTGCAGGGGCAGAAAAAAAATGCAGTTAGTATTTTGAATTTATACATAGATACATACATACATGTGTCCACGCATATGTACACGTGTGTAATACATATTCATAAACGTAGAGAGAAAAAGAGATGTGAAATGAGTAAAGCAAAGAGAAAAAACTCTGTTTACCAGAGAGGTGGTACAGGGTTGAAAAATGAAAATAGCTGATAGTTTTTTCTTCATGTTCCATCACTTACACTCAGTTATACATGGCCACAGTAAGCAGTAACAGATCAGTCAGAGCTTTAAAGGACTGAAACAGCACAGGATCAGGTTCTGTATTTTTGCTACTTCTAAATGTCAGGTTGCTTTTCTCACTTTCGTGTGGTGAAACTGAATCTGTTAATTAACTTTGTAAATACAAGTATTTTTAGGGTATGTATAGCTTTCTAAACCGATTCATTTGATTATTATTTTATCTGCATGTAATTAAATCTGATGTCAATTTCAGTAATGCCATTATTATCATCATTACTATTATTATCATTATTATTGTTATTATTTAGATCTCTGTGGTATTATACTGGGGAAAAAAAAGAATCTAGTTAGACTTGAAGACATTATCATGTAAGATTCTGATTCTGCTAAACTTCATATATTGATAAACCTACTTAATCCCTTTTTTATTCTGCAAGTGAGCTTTTGGATTTTGATGTGGTTTGGGGAATCCTCATGGAGCACTGTTTCTGAACTAGTTGAGAGTCAGGAGACTTTGCATCTCAGGCCTTGCCAGTGCTCTGGTGTGTGACTTTGGGCAAAGCACCTCACCTCGTCGTACCTCTGTTTCCCTTGTCCTTCCATACAGCTGAGATCTTTGAGGTAGGAGTTACCTCTCAAGCTTTTGCACAGGTCTTTGATTTCCTTTTTGAGCCCTAGGCACTAAAAATAAGTATTATCTCATTAAGTATTTCATTGAGCAATGTTGGAAGCTTTTTATTTTTGATGGAGGCGAGCCCATGGACGGTGGCTGCGAGCCTACTCCTGCCATCCTTATGTTGGCTTCTGTTCCTGAGCCATTTGAGTAGGGAATGTGGCGTTAGGACCTCTTATAATCAACATTGGTTTGCCAGCATCCATTCTCAGCCCCTTAAAAGAAAAAAGACAGTTGCAAGAACTCTGTCAATAGTGAAAGATATATTATGTTGTCCACTAAAAACTTAGTAGAGGCTATAGGAGTGATTTTAATTGAGATTTTTACAACCGTTTGATAACACTGTTTTGATCACCGTATTTAGGGCTGGATTCCAACAGTGGACATAAAACCTCTGACTAATCCACTGAGTCACCCAGTCCCTGTCATATATTGCTTAATGGTCCATGCTGCCAGGAATTATAATAGCTTTCTAGTAATAATTTTTTTTAAAGAAACTTTATGGGCACAAAGTCTTATATAAGTTTAAAACTCAGGGCTTTTTTTAAAAGGCAACCAAAGAAAACTTAGTAGAGCTGTGCTAAACAGCAGAGGTTTTTTTTTTATTTACAATAAGTGTATAGAATCTTAAATCACATATACTATAAGTTAATGACTAATATTCTAACTTTGGTTGGTTAATGTTTGCAGGGCACTTACAGATGCTAGAATAATCTCTAATGTTTTTGCTCAATCTGCTCTGGAGATGGATGAAATAAATAGTTTAAACTAATTAATGTAACACCAGCTGTTACAAGTGCTTGGCAGACGTCTGTGATTTTTGATGGGCAGAGAGCGGCTGTTGTACTTGACTTTATTTTAGTACAATGTTGATCACAGTGTAAGCTGGAATAAAAGACGAGCCAAAGGAAGGAACACAGGATGGATTCTGTGTAATGCAAAATAAATATTGCCCTTTTTCTGAAACTATTTTTTGAGGTCAAGGGAGAGTTATAGTGGACTTTTATTAAGTCCTAAGTGCTGTGACAGCAGCTGTGCTAACTATGCTCAATATTAAAACACATTACAAAGGCTGCAAAAACATATAGGCATCTATGAAAATTCACATTGCTTTTAGATTCCAAGAAGTCTTAAGGCTCAATAGGAGTACTTTGGCTGCATGTTGTGTTTCCACATAGTAATTGCTGTAAGAAAGAGATGTTTAAGACAGGTAGAGAAATAATAATAAGTATTCATTCTAGAAAATTAATATGTTGGATTTCAGTGCTGTTTGTATACATGGCATTGATTGCATTGTACTTTATTTATGTATTTATTTATTTACTTAGCACTCAAAAAAACATTCTAGGTGCAAAATTGTTATGTCAGACTGAACTTAGTACTTTATGCCACAGCCTTAATTTATCCATTCACGTTCCAAAAACACCATAAAGCCAGAAATATATTTCTGATGAGAATTCATTGTTTCCATGAGACTTAATAAGAAGTTAAAATATCCAAGTAACTTCTCTTTTTAAGTTGGAAGGTGGAATAATTGTGCTGTGACAGGGAAACGATGGCTGCTATCTCTCTATGTGCCAGCATTAAGATAACAGTGTCATTGTACAGATTGTTACCCTGTGAATATGTCTAATAAGTTATTATAGCGTGCTGAGCAGATGGCAAGTGTGCTCCTGAAAGAATTGATAGATGGGATATGATGTCATCAGTGAGATGACAAGGTTCACAAGGTACTTGACCTCCAAGAATAAGTCCTAACTGGTTAGAATTCTAAATGGTGAACTTTTGTGACACTGGCTAAATGGGAAATATGTGCAATTTGTATTTCTTTATGGTAGTGTTTACCCTCTTCACTGAACTCCACATAATGGGATTTGGTCCCTGAAGACTTGGAGACATTGTTGGGAGGTTTCACCCTGTAACCTTCAGAGGATTTAAAATACAAATCTATACATCTAAACTGTAGCAAAATCCCACCAAATTACATTTATGAAGTCAAGTTCACATCTTTTCTTTCTTTATATGTGTGTATGTATAAAGAATTTAATTGAGATGCTCAATTAATGTAACACATTCTCACAAAAGAAAAAACTGCTGACTCAGTGAAAAAGTACATTAAATTGTAGTTCATACTTTTATAGGTCTGTGTTTACAGTTGCAGGCTATGCTAACATGACAAGGAACTTAATAGTGTATTAATAATTACAGCTATCACTAGATTCTCCACCTCTAAATTGTATTAAATGAACAGGTATTTGATTGATCAATCTAACCATCTAGGACCTTCCTTTTTGTTTCGTTCCAAATTATATATTGGGATCTATGCTGTTGAAACACAGGCTTCTCAAATAATCTTGTTAGCTCTTAGCATGATTCATGGCCTGAGGAAGGTACATGTAAAAGCCTCAAGAGGGAGAGTGGCTGCTAAGGTTTACGCACTGTCTATCAGCTGCATTGGATAGACACCTACCTTCTCTTTTATGTGGCATGGAGCATTTAGGCCACGATTTGGAGAGTACTGCTTCCCTGGCAGACTGGATAACCTGGGTTAAAGGATTCTGCCTATCATCTCTTTTAGCTCAGTATGTGTATTTTTTGTGAGCAGTTATGCAGACAGACAGATCCTTCAAAATCTGGAAGTAAGAATTTGTACCTATACATTGTAAAATAGAAATAGAAGCAGAACATGCAAAAGACAATATAGAGAGAACATACTGAAAAAGAACAACTGAAACAAAGGGGGGATCCTTTCCTATGGTGAAAGTTAGAGGCAAAGACTTTGGGGTCAATGTTTTCAACCCCTGAAATTAATAAAGCTTTTTTCCCCCATTTATTTAGCTGTATTTGGCTATGATCAAAAGCAGGAAGACAGGAGTAAGAGGCATGAGCATGGTAGTTAGTGTTTTAAAATCTTTAATAAAATGCTCATGGTTTCTTAACATCCTTATTGTTATTTGGTTCCTTTGAGAGGAGATATATTCCTTGTGGAAAAGTCTTCTATATTTTATTGATTATATGCAGAACAAAACATAAATGCTATATACAAAAATAAACTGAGATCATGTATATGCATACTTGTTCTGAATTCTTGATGCTATTTATTTTCAACACTGATAGTTCTTTGAGATACTTGAATATTCATGTGACAACATAGGAGTTATTTACATGAACTGAAACAGGAGGAAACCAAATGAAAGCACTCTAAATCGTATGAATAAAACCAATATATTATAATTTTTACATTTCATAATGTTCTGAGTTTCAAATAAGTAAAAGATGTTTGTAAAATTTCTACTAGTGGGGAATATTGTTCCATTTCTTAAATCAGCTTGTAGGTGCAATAAAACTTTCAAAAATATGTTACAAATTGCTTCCATCTTTCCAGTATAAATAAAGAGCTGAGGGTTCCTAAATTACTTCAGAAATACAGCAAAGCTTTGGATTGAGTTGTAAATGCTATAACAATGTATCAATTTTAGAGTAATTACTTTGAAAATATGGATTACAATTTAAAGTTGCCATCCTTTTTTTTTTTTTAGTTGATTTTAAATCCATGCCCTTAATCATCTAACCCAATGCAACTCTTTTACATTGTAGCCCTGCATTTAGTTCTACCGGTACAGCAAATGTACAGGCAGTATAAGGAAGATACTATGGCTCTCAGATCATACTCCCTTCCTTTTACTCTAGTAGTAAAGGTAGAGGTAATGTGTCCGCAGGAAATAGTAACTTACATGAGACTTGTAAATAGTTATTTCTCTGCATGTAGCTTACTGACTATATTGAATTAGCATTTCCCTGGTTTGTTTAAATGTATTAAGAGAACAGTAACCAAACAGGTTACTGTTTACAGGTTTGTTGGACAACGTAGAGGTGAATCTTTAAACCATTATTTTTAATGTCTGTAGTATGCACACTTCGGTAGTGGGTGTATTCAAGGGATTTGGTTCTCTTCCTGTAAGGCAATATTAAAAAATAGTACTAAGCTATTGTTGTCTATAATCATGTTTACCAGTCTGTTAGAATAATTAAATAATACTCTGTCAGAATGTTTAAAAGTGTCATATGAGTTAATCAAATAATTTGATAAATTATTCTTTTGGGTTTTAAGTTTTTTAATAAAACAAAAAAAAACCCCGAATCCACATCTCAGATCATATTGCTATAGGTATCTTGACTATGTGGCTAAAGTATTTTTAGGAGCCAAGTCTTTCCTACCCAATCTGATCAATGTATACTTGACTGTATGTATGTGTATGTGCTGAAGAAAAGTGAAGTATTAAAACAAGGTAGATGAGTGTTCACTGATGTCTCTTTGCCATATGGCCCCTGCGGAGGATAGAAGGCCCTGGCTAGCTTAAGCTTGCCATATGGACCTGGTAGAAAAAGGTAGGTCTTACACACAGAGCAAACCTACCATATGGACTGGGTGGAGAGCTCAAAACTCTAAACATTGCTCTTACACCAGGGCCTTTTACACAGAAGAATGTAAAAACATACATAAAACATTACTCAGAAAAGCCATTGAAAAATGGATCAATTGTTTAGGTTTAATATGATGCTTTCAAGCAGTGTCCAAAACTATATAAATAATCAGGGCTTATTTTGAAATAGTAAAGAGGATCATCAATCATTTACAACTGACTATTTTACTTTGCATCTACCATCTGCTGTATAATGGGACAGTACAATACCACCCTTAATGCTGTACAAAGAGAGAACAGCCAGAAATAGTGATGGGGTTAAAGCAAAGTTTCTCTGAATGTGTTCACTTGGTTTTGTTTTGCTTTTTCTCCCCTGTCTTGTTCTTAACCTGAAACACAAATTTAATACTTTGCATAAGAGTAAATTCTAAATTCTAATTTCTGAATTTAGAAATGGCTTCTGTAGTGTTCATCTTTTGGCAAATTGAGATAAGTTTAGTTTGCCCACACAGCTTTATTTCCTCTATGAAACCAAAAAGATCTGTGCTAGCTGAAGCTGCACTGTTTTGATGTCTAAGATGGCTCTTGCTTTTGTATTCAACAAATCTTCATTTACTTTCCACACAGAAAATGGTGTGGTGCTACATAGTGCTCTTTTCTTTTATAGACCAAAGTGAAGGCAAAGTAGAAGAGTAAAATGCTCATTATATTTCAAACCACCAGACATAATGTTGAACTTTCTTACACATTCCCATGTAAATATAACTTTATTGGCTTGAATTATTTATACCTTAAGAAAAAAAATAATATTGGAACAGGACCACTCCAATTATGAGTATACCAAAATATAGGAAAATAGCACATAAATGAAAGATTTAGTTTTAGGACCTTATTTTCCACTTTCATGTCTGTTCTGATAATGATTTAGATCTTGTTTTCACAGTTTTACATTTGAAAAGCAAAGAAGTAAAGATCTGTCTTATTTTACAGATAGGGAGATTTTTTAGGCTGATCCATCCCTTTCAGATTTCACAATCTTTAACTGTATTTTTTCTCCTCTGGTCTTCAGTTAGGATTCAGATTTCAAGAAGGAGATTAATTTCTTGATATCTTCGAAGGGAAAGAAACTCATAAAACAAACTGTTAAAGAGAAAAATGTTTGAGAAGGATGATCATAGAATCATAGAATCACTTGGGTTGGAAGAGACCTTTGAGATCATCAAGTCCAACCACAGCCTAATCCTGACTAGTCCACCTCTAGACCATGTCCTCAAGCACAACATCTACACACCTTTTAAATACCTCCAGGGACGGTGACTCCACCACCTCCCTGGACAGCCTGTTCCAGTACTTGACTACTCTTTCAGTAAAGAAATTCTTCCTGATGTCTAACCTACATCTCCCCTGGTGCAATTTGAAACCATTTCTTCTCATCCTATCACTTGTTACCTGAGAGAAGAGACAGATCCCTACATCCTCCTTGTAGGTAGTTGTAGAGAGTGATAAGGTTTCCCCTCAGCCTCCTTTTCTTAAGGCTAAAAAGCCCCAGTTCCCTCAGCTGCTCCTCACAGGACTTGTGCTTCAAATCCTTCACCAGCTTTGTTGCCCTTCTCTGGACATGCTCCAGCATCTCAACATCCTTCTTGTAGTGAGGGACCCAAAACTGGACACAGTAATCGAGATGTGGCCTCACCAGAGCTGAGTATAATGGAACAATCACTTCCCTACTCCTGCTGGTCACACTATTCCTGATACAGGCCAGGATGCTATTGGCCTTCTTGGCCACCTGGGCACACTGCTGGCTCAAGTTCAGTCAGCTGTCAACTAACACCCTCAGGTCCTTCTCCTCCAGGGAGCTCTCCAGCCACTCTGCCCCAAGCCTGTAGTGTTGCCTGGGGTTATTGTGACCAAAGTGCAGGATCCCACACTTGGCCTTGTTGAACCCCATAAAGTTGGCCTCTGCCCATCGATTCAACCTGTCCAGGTCCCTCTGCAGAGCCTTCCTGCCTTCCAGCAGATTGACACTCCCACACACTTTGGTGTCACCTTCAAACTTACTAAGGGTGCCCTCCATGCCCTTATCCACATCATTAATAAAGATGTTAAAAAGGACTAACCCCAGCACTGAGCCCTGGGGAACACCACTTGTGACCTGCCACCAGCTGAATTTACCTCCATTCACCACAACTCTTTGGGCCTGGCCATCCAGTTTTTAACCCAGCAAAGTATATACCCATCTAATCTATGAGTGTCTAGTTTCCACAGGAGGATGCCTTGGAGAACAGTGTAGAAGGCTTTACTGAAGTCCAGGTGGACAACATCCACAGCCTTTCCATCATCCACTAAGCAGGTCACCTTGTCACAGAAGGAGATCAGGTTAGTCAAGCACGATCTGCCTTTCATAAACCCGTGCTGACTGTGCCTGATTACCTGGTCGTTCTGCACGTATTGCATGATGGTGCTCAAGACGATTTGTTCCATCACCTTACCCAGCACCATGCTGACAAGCCTGTAGTTCCCTGGGTCCTCCTTCCAGCCCTTCTTGTAGATGGGCATCACATGTGCCAGCTGCCAGTCAAGAAGAACCACCGTGGTCAGCCAGGACTGCTGGTAAATAAGGGAAAGTGGCTTGGTGAGCACTTCCACCAGCTCCCTCAGTACTCTTGGGTGTAACACATCTGGACCCATCAACTCATATGGATCTAAGCAGCTGAGCAGGTCACTAACCAATTCCCCTAGGATTCTGGGGACTTCAGTCCGCTTCCCATCCCCATCTTTTCACTTAGGGGTCTGGGTGTCAGGAGACCAACTGGTCATGCTACTAAAGACTGAGGCAAAAAAAGGCATTAAGTACCTCAGCCTTTTCTTTGTCCTCTGTCACAATGGATCCACCCACATCCAGTAAAGGTGGGAAAGTAAGGAAAAGATTGTTGGAAGCAGTAGAATATGCTGAGTTACAAAAAAGCAGGGAAAAAGAGAAGACAAAGGAAAGTGATTCTGAATAGTTAAGAGAAGAATTTAGGAAAAAAAAAATCACTGAAGTTGGTGGGATTTGCTCATCTCAATCTTCTGGGTGCAGCAGTTCACAAAGCCATGTAAGGTGGTCATTTCCATGCAACTTTTCCTCTTTTACTAGCTCAACTAAAAGCCAATCATCAGGATACTGAATAAAAGAATTATCCATAGAGAGATACATATAGAGAGACATATAGGTAGGTAGGTAGAGAGAAAGAGAGAGAGAAAGCAAGAAAGCAAGAAAGCAAGAAAGCAAGCAAGCAAGCAAGAAAGAAAGAAAAAGAAAGAAAGAAAGATAAAATGAGTTTATCAGGTTAGGACAATAAAGCTTGTGTGATTTGTTTCATGTTGTTTATGCAGTAATTGTTTTCACAGTATCATAATGGTAAAGAACTTTTGATTCCTGTTTATGTTTCTTGTTTCTGTTCTGATTCTTCTTTATGTGCAGTTATCACATACATAAATAATCATAAAGTAGTACCAAAGCATTTGAAACTCTCTTAGGATTTGTATTTTGCTACTATTGCATAGAAAATTGCTTAAGAAACTAACTTTCAGTTACATTATTGGCAAAAACATTGGAACATTTACAGAAATTTTGATGTGAAACACAATTCTTAAAAAGATTTGTCCCTGTAGTAGAGTTAAAATGATACATATTTCCTTGATATTATGATATAGATAAAATGCTGAATTCAGTATTTAATTTGCCTGAAGGTTTTAAACTGGATCTGGGGAAAGATTTTAGTTTACCAGCAAGTCTATAGCATGTTTGCTCTATCGGGTACCTTCATTTTCTGTATTTAATGTAAACCAAAGAGATCCTGGTTATATGATGACTCCAAACTATTCCTCATCTCCTTAAATCAGTGCTGAATGTGACCCATAATGTATAAATACATAAAGGATATTTTTTGGTTTCTTGTTATATATATTCTGATATATTAGCATGAATTACATATTATAAGATGTGAAGACTCATGCAGGCCAAATTGTGGCTGTATTTTCAACAATAAAAGCAGTAAGAGCAAGCTCACTTTAAAGTGGATGTCTCAAATGGAGCAGAAAACATTAGAGGTAAAACTTCTACATTATTCTATCAGTGAGCATGAAGCTAGTGAATGCCATAGAAATCTCACTAATGGACACATTCTGGCAGCTTGTTGCAGATGTTTGATGAATGAATTGCAAGAGGAATCATATCAGATGTAAAAATGCTTGCCTTTTCATTCTGAATTTTGTTTCTGAGCACTCTGGGGTTTAGGGATTTTGGTTTGTTTATTATTATGGATTTCTGTGAAAATCAGATATTAGGATATAATCTATAGGCAATGGGTTGAGAAATGTGGCTATAATATTGTAAAGGACTGTTTCTGATGCTGTAAACTATGAAACTCATATTGAACTCCCATAGGCAGACAGCCAAATTTCTATTAGGATATCATAACCATATAATCCAAAATGTGTACATCAATTATTGTCTACAGCATTTGCTTCAGAGTATTGGAACCATTCCACAGATAGACACATTAAGGGTGTTTATTGTATTTGTAAAAAAAAAAAATATTGTGAAATCATTTTTTAAAAGTGAGTTGAATATAATTGAATGTCTCTTATGCAAATACTTCTTTTTTTTTAAGTCCCTAGACTAAGGAAGCCTCTGTGCTATACTGCTTCATGATCCTGCTTGTTCATTTTTTACCCTTCCCAGAGAGACTTTGTCAAAATGTGATGCTTCCCATCCTTTTGTTTTCCATAGCAACGACTGTAGCAACTATCAGAAGAGTTAACATCTTGGGGTTACTAGATCACATATTTCTGTTAAACAAAAAGTGTGTATTGCTCTTTGAGTACTTAAGCAAAGAGTAGATGTTACTGAACTATTGGTGATAGGACACCTGTTACCTTTACCTCTCAGAAGCATGACTTGCAGGGCTTGACCAGCACAGTCCCTTAGCTACTTTCTTTTCAAAGAATGGTTTCTTCCCCTGCTTTCTCCCTGCATCTGTAGCTTTTCCTTGCATACACAAGAATTCCTGAGCCTCTTACCAAATATCCCCATACTGTGGTGTTGGATGAGTTGATCTAACTATTTTTTTTTTGTTATTTTGTTAGCATTTTGTCTCTTAAGAAAGCTTGGGAACAGATTTTCTTAGTATTTTTCCATATTGCTATGCATTTTTGTACTGGTAATCTTATTCAGTGGTCTAATCAATATACTGTCAGTCAGAATATTAAAAGTACTTGATATTATACTTTTTATTAAATGAGTTATTAAAATAGTGGGCATCAGTAGGAAAGGAAAGTGAATATAAATATACATGTTTTAAAAGCAGTTGGTTTCTGCAAAAAGAACCATCAAGGAGTATTCTCTGTGTATACATAAATGTGATATTTTCTCATGGTGTTTTAAGAAGAAGCATGACAGGATTCTGTATGAACATTGAGTTAAACAGAAACTTACATCGATCAAATACATCCAGTTTTACAAATTCTGGCCAGATAAAGATTTTGCTACTGGGGCAGACTTCCAGCATAAGCTACCATAAATGTGAAGTATTTAAACCTCTTTTGTATTTTCTATTGCACTTCTCTGACATGTTTATGTGTGAAATGTGGTACTGTTGACTTCTGTGCTGCCCTTTTACGCCAGGTACCAAGCATGCCTGGTCAACCTCATCTGCTTGCCAGCACTCTGGGGATGAAAGTGTGGGACAGGTTATGTGTTGCTGAATGAATGACAGCTGACGAGCGTTGCACAGACACATCGCCGTCTATTCATTTTCTGTTTGGGCAACCAATTGATGTTGTCAGCAGATTACCAAGAACATGGGCCATGTGACAAGGCAGCAGGAGCATTGATTCTTAGTCCCCCATGATTGCAACACAGCTAGATAGGGACTTCTTGAAAATGTTGGCTAATTTTTTTCTTTTTTTTTTCCTGAAGAGAATGAGTATTAGCCAAGAAAAACTGTGAATGCAATGCAGTTCCAGGTATTACCATAAAACCTTCATCTTCAGAGAATTACAAGTTACCAACTGTGCTCTTATCAAGAATTCCCTTCTTACTACTGTTATGCTTACAAAAAAAAAGTGTTGTTATTTTAGCTGACAATGACAAAAATGCTAATATTTTTGATACTCTTTATTTTTAAAGAACTTTAAATCCTAAAATAATAGATGTTTCTCAACTTTCATGAAACATATCCAGAGGATTATTAAGTCAAACCTCGTGGCACTTGAAATGATCCACTAAAATCTAGCAAAATGTATTTGTTAGATTCTGTAATGCTTTTTCTCTACGTTTTGCAGTAGCCATACTGAGATGGTTCAAGTATAGGGAGGAACAGACAGCACAGAAATAAGTATTCATGCTGTGGCTGTATTGCCTTGTGTATTGCTTTTATCGGATGAGAAGTGCATATTTATGTCCTTGATTCTGAAAACGTGAGTTTTGGTGCACAATATATTAATTATGCAGTCTTTAAGTCCAATCCCTAATTTGAAGTTTAATGTTAATCAGGAATGTAGCTCAAAATACTTGGCTTGACCTTTGATTCTGAATACGTTTAGGAAAGCTAGATGTGTGATCAGGCAACCTAGGTGAGGGAGCCAGCTTCTGTAGCCAATGCAGTAAAGGAGATTAAATAGCTAGTATCACGAATGGTGGGTTTTGATTTCCTAACCAGATATCCCTTTACTACATAGATGATTATGGACACCCCTCATCACGACTTCAGGAAAAGCTCAGAATGACTGTTGTGAACCTATAAGGCAGACAGATGTACACAACACCCCACATACTCTTATGCACAGAAGCAGCTCTCGTAGAATTGCTACGAAGCCAAGAAACATTCTTTTTAGCACTCGGTGTTGCCTGGCTGATGGAGTGGAGCTAGGAGAGTACTAATTGGGACATTTGACATCAACCAGTAAAATACATTTATACATTTTCAGTATCCAAAGCACAGATGGCCTTAATCTGCATCTGATTCCTGCCAGTAATATATAAGGATCTTTAAAAAAGAAATAATGGACATGGTTATCATAGCTAAAAACTCTAGGTTATAATATTGTAAAGTGCCTTGCATATATACGAATATATTGTTAAAAGATGCAATAAAATATTTATTGCAGCTTTGAAACCATCATTTTATCTTTAGGAATTTATATTTCTTTAGGGCTAATTAGTGTAAGTTACTGTCAGGTGTTCAAGATATTTGTACTATGTAATTATTGGATGCATGCACAATCATGTCTGATTATCCAATTTCTTCTTTATTCCTGACCATTGTATGCATTTTAAAAAACTATGTGAGGGAACAGGGTAATTTTTATTACAGGGACAGAGAAACCATATCATTTTGGTTTGTGTATTATTATGCCAAAGTACACAAAATGGAAATACCACTGGCATTTTAACATTCAATTCTATGGTAAAATACAATTTTTTACAACTAGGGATGATAATTTATTCTGAAATATTGTGAAATCCTTAGAATAAATAAATCAGCAAATACTGCTTGACCCAGCCCTAATCAGTAATAGGCTGCAAAATAAGATAAAGGTTATTAAAATAATCCTTTTATTGAAAGCGAAAATTAGATAAGTTGTGCTGATTGACTCTGAGGCCCTCCTAGGGACACGAAAAATGAAGAATAAACTCAACTTGATCTAGTCCAAAAAGCCTGAAGAAATCCTCACAGCTGGATCATCACCACTAATTACAGTTTTTGCTTTTTGGATATATTTTGCCAACTTTTCCATTCATATGTAGCAATACTGTAATACCGTACCAGTAGTTCTTTAAGAAAACTAAAACACATGAACTTTAGATAACATATTTTTATATACTTGCTATATGCAGCTATGAAGTTCATTCCATCGAACCACTGTTCTTGAATACTACAGTAATCAGTTGTGCAGAATATGCTGTGTTAAAAAAACACAGTTTGGCTGTTTTGTTTATTTCTTGCTGTGTCAGTATAAATTTCTTGCTCCTGGGCACTCTTTCTCCCCTCCTTCACCACTTAATCCCAATTCTATTATCCCTTTCCAAAGTGTTCGGCCACCTTGACTGTCCTTCTTTCCTCTTTTCTCAACTCAGCATTCCCTGACTTCTTGATGAGTCCCTGTCTCCTTGTCAAGTCATCCCTGTTTCCAAACTCCCACGTCCAGATTCAAGCCAGCAATATGTCCCTTCTTTCCCTTTGTGTTCATCTATAAATCGGCTTACAAAGTACCGGCATAGAAGGGGTACCACTGAACCTAGGAGAAAGAGAGGTCCCTAATATTGTGTGTGAGGGGCGATTCTCCTTCTGGTTCTGATTTGCTTCCCAACTGCAGTACACTCAGTGACCCTGTGTGGTGGTGAAGAATGATCTGTAGGGACTGCATTTCCTTTAAAAGGATTAAGGAAATACTGGAAATGTGTTAATTGAAACTCTCTTTTCTAAAAAAAGACAAGAAGTCAGAATATTGTCTTTTCAGTGATTAAAATGAGTCAGAAGTGTCAGTAAATAGGGGTCTTACTGTTAATAGTCAGGTCCTGTCTCTAAACCTACCTCCAAAACAGACATATAAAACAAGGTTCTTATTTACTTTTATTATTGTGTAGTCCTTTATGTCAAGTGAAAGTGTGCATATATTTTGAAATCATGCCACTTATGAAAAGATCCATAACGGTAGAAATGATATATAGATGTATGAATTCTGTAAGACCTATTTGCACAAATATATGTGACTGCACCAGGTATAAAGCCATCATGTGTAATGTACACATCCAAGAAAC
Source organism: Hypotaenidia okinawae (assembly GCA_027925045.1). Taxonomy (NCBI): domain Eukaryota; kingdom Metazoa; phylum Chordata; class Aves; order Gruiformes; family Rallidae; genus Hypotaenidia; species Hypotaenidia okinawae. Next base: position 173,290,773 of record BSDF01000001.1, read on the forward strand.
ATACTCTTAGTAGCTCTGGTCCTTTCCATGTAAGCTTTTAATCTTTTAGTCATATTTCATTATTGGTGAGTTACTATTCCCAAAGTCCTCAGGCAAACATACCAAGCCAAGAAATAGAACTCAGAGGACAGCATTTGCAATGGTACTGTTAACTGTGAGAGCACCAGACTCTTTGAAATGTTACAGAAACAACAATCAGCTAGTCAATCTATTTGTATATTTGATATTCTCCCCTTATTTCCAGCTGCCACAGTTGCAGATGTTTTAATTTCAAATTATTTGGGTGTCCTGGGCAACTGTTTTTGTCACAGAAAGAAGAAACTAAAATGTAAATTGAAAAGTTTTATCAGTGAGTTTCAGTACATTCTTTTTATAGTTTGTAACATCCTTCACAGTTTTCTCACATTGCTCCTAGTAATGTGCAGGGTGGATCTTCAATGACCGGATCTATAAAACAGCCAAAGTATATAGGAATTGAGCAAAAGGATTTTTTGCTTTATTTTTAAAGCCCGTCTGAAGTTAGTAAACATTTCCTATCAAGACATGGGACCCCTGGTTTTTTTGTGTTAATATAAATCAACAATTACAAACTAATTAAAATGGAAGAGCTTTTTATACCTGAAACCTCTAACTTGGAGGAACGTGAAATATAAAGCTTTGTGCTAAAGGGTGTTTTACAACATAGAGAAAAATAATACTGAGCCAAATGTAATAAATTGTTAACACAAAAATGTATGCACCAGATTTATAATGGTAAAAACTGGAAAGAGGATCCTCTTTCATCATTTAAATGGTAAGAATGAGTCTGTTTTAGTAACAAATAGATGTGAAATATTTTACAGGGAACAAAAAAGCATCAAGATGCATTACAAAAAAACATTAAATGATTACAGAAAGGCAGTAATCTGTGTAGTATTTTTTTGCAGCCAGCTATTATCACCTGCTTTCAAATTGTGGCAGTATCAATATTCTCCAGTTTGATTGGTGACCGGTCTGAACTTATCCTACTTGCTTTTAGGAACAAAGACAAGAGAATGGCTACCTCTATTCATCTATTATTGTTTAAATAGCTGTCACAGCTTCCAGGATGTCTGTTTCCATGTTATCTGGTGAAAGAGTAAAATAAAATGGCAACAAACCAAGTACAGTGAAAAATGTTCATTATGTTTGGCCCAAACCAGCTGCTGTTTGCAGATAAAATCTGGTTTGAACAAAACCAGGTGAATTTTGGAAATTGAGGAACAATGGATGGAATGGATGTAGCATTTACCAATATTTTAAAGATATGTGTCACATAGAGACTTGCCTATTATGGTGATTTAGTTCATATGTCAAGGCACTGCTCAGATACTGTAGAGGCTTGGGTAACAGCTTGTCCTATCCTTGTTTATTTGTTAATTTATAACATCTTAGTTCCCAGCACTAGCCAAGGCAGGCCCGGACACTTCTTTGTTCTGCCTTGTTCTCTCTTTTTTTCCCCTTTTCTTTACACTGTTATGCTCCCAACTCTGACAATGGAGTTATAGACTGACCCTCTTTCCCCTCTTGCCCTGACTTGTCTTCAAATGCTTTCTTTGATGCGTTCAGACTGAAAATGCCAAATGTCTGTTTCCCAGCAAGGGCTCATCATCTTTGCAGTATTGCTCGGCTTGTAGGTTAAGAGGAAAGTTAGTAGTTCATTTGCAACAGTTTAAAAGATGTTAGGCTAATGATTATTTGGAAACAAAGATATATATATCATCCTATTGCGAAAGGAGGACTGCGGGAATGGAAGATTTTAAAAAAGATCTAATTTCAAGAGGTCGTATTATTTTGCTACTAAGATATGTGGTTATGTTTTAATTGGCTGTGTTTACGATGTGGTTTTTCTTAAAAATGCATTTTTTCAAGGTTCCCTCAATCATTGCTTGTCTCATATCCACAAATATCCACGCTTCCTGTGTATAATATGTACATTTGCTCTGTTTCAAACATACTCACACTCAAAGTTTATTTCACATGGGACATCAAGAAAACAAAGTCACATTAGTCTGACTTTTTTTTTTCCTCTGAGTTGACATTTCATTAAAATAAGTTCATAGCAAGTTCAGCTCTCTAGTCTTACCCTTCAGTGTAAATTCGTTTCTGTTATTTATTATAACATAAGAGTTTGGATGTTATTTTGAGTTCATACAATTCCGCATGGCTTTAACCTTTTTTGTTACTTTGCCTATTGCAAAAGCATGCCACACACTGTTAGGAAAATCTCTGCAAACTTTGCAACATACTTTGAGCATGAACAAAATTAAGCAAATTTAACCTGTATCTAATTTTAAAGTCTTAATGTAGTATAAGATTTTAATGCCTTGCTTTTAATTCCGTGACAAGACCTGTGCTATGAGCTTTCTGTATCTCAGCAATTGCATGGAAGAGCATAGTTTTAAAGTGACTTAAAGCCTACAGAATTTATAAGTGGGTCAGTTTTATGTAGTATGTTCTAAATTGTTTTGACAATTTGAGACCTAAAATAAGATTCAGAGTTGTCTTAGAAAGCATGAGAGTCATTGGTCCATTCCTCTGACAAACCTAGAAGCAAATTATGCCTTTTTGTAGTTTACTTTCTCACTTAGATGAGTCAGCTCCACCAGACATACTAGTGGTTAGACTCTTTCTTGCTATACCATGCAAATCAGACACCTTCACAGGAACCACAGATAAAAAGACATCTTTAGCAAAAAATCTTAGTGACATAACAAAAAAGAGGTGTTGTAGTTTTTTGTTTTGTGTGGTTGTTTTGTGATGTTGGGTAGGAATCCAAGCCGTACTTGCAGCAGAGGGAAAAAAGTGTTCAGCAATAATACAATGTAGCGTTTATCAGTCTATTGTCTAACCAGTTTGGTTGAAGTTTGGGGTTATTTCTTTTGATTATATGAAAGAAAACAATTCAAACAAAGCAGATTGGAGAAAAACATTTGGTAATGATTTTTCACACTAGAATAGGATTTGAGAAGATGAACTAGCAGAATGATCTGAGAACAATATGTTGGTTTGCAATACCCAGGAATGCCTAATTCATTTTTTCTAATGAGGTGGTGAGTGCTTCTAGAGTATTTTAGAAGTTGGGAAGAAAAGAAACAATTCAGATTTTTGGCTAAATCTAGTATGCTACTACAAAATGACTACAGAGATATCCATGTTGCCGTGAGTTAGCATGAGGACAGAGGATATGTCCTTATAGTACATTTTTCAGGGCCTGCTTTGTCTCAGGAAGGCAGATAGGAAATAGCTAAGTTTGTCTCAGCAGTTTGTGATAGGAATGGAAAACTTAAGTATATGTGGAAAAATCTTTTATGACTTTGAATGTCTAAGCTTTCATTGGTCAACATCAGATGGTTTCACAAAGCTTACCTTGATAAGATTTTGAAAGATGACTTTATGAGAAAGCAGTAATTGTAATAAAATTTCAACACAAACTGTGACAAATAGGGGATGTGAAATGACATCTTACTCCTTGTCTAGTCTGTTCTCAGCCTGAGCTGCAGTCAAGAATAGCTTCCATGGTCAGACTTGGATCCTTCCATCTGAGCTAGTAAGCCTAGGCTTCTCTTGCAGTCAACAGACACTTCTGGAGGAAGGCTTGGCTCCTGCAGTAGATGCCTGTGATAGTTCAGATGGATTAGTACCTTAAACTGATGTCTGTTTCTCTGCACTGGCTGTAGAAAGTACCAAATGAGGCCAGCGTAGGAGCAGATGTCCAAATGCCTGTTCGGGTATTTCTTGGAGGGACACAGTATGTGAGGCTTTTAATACAGCACTATAAATACTGCCCATCACAACAGAGCTGGTGAAGAAATGGGGCAAGAAATCTCTGCCTTGACATGGTTGATGGAGATTGTTTTCTTCTGGAGTAATGGTGGATGGGGACTCTTGGTGTGAAGAGGGATCTTGGGTTAAAGTTTTCTGGTTCTGAGGTTATCAAAACCTCTACTCTAACCCTTTGTTGCTACAGATTCCGATTTTCAGGGTTCTAGACTATGTCCACATAAGACAACACTGCACACCGGTCAAAGAGTTCTTTTTAGGCAACTAGGATCACAACTTTCATATAATACAACTCTTAATGTTCATGATATGACAAATACAGCAGTATGACTATTTGTTGAAAGTATAGCTAAATAAAGTGCAGAAAGAAAGAGAAATTAAAATATGCCAAAACATATGTATCTTATAATGATCAAAGCCCAGATAGCAATGAGCAAGTCTGAAAAACACTTCTGTAGTCAAATAGCTATGCAGACATCTGCATAATACCAAGAGTACATTCTGATGTCTTTGTACTTTATTGAGATAGATCAATATGTGTCAGTTAACAATTGAGCCCTTGGTAAGAAGAGTATATATAGATAGATCTATGTATCTATATATATATGCATAGATAGCTTTCCTTTTGAAGAATTCAGATTAACATCTGGTGCAAAGAAATTGACCTCAATTTCTGTATCATATCAACAGTAGTCTAAAAATATTTCAAAAACTAGAAAGAAGAAAAAAAAAAGAGGGTAATGAAGTTTCTATTAATTGTGAGGGGTTTTTTCTGTTTCACACACACACACACACACACACACTTATTTTATAATCCCTTCACAGATAATCTGCGAAATTTTAATCTTAGAAGTCTTCAAGCTGTGGGAGTTTTTTTCCTGTTGTGATGTCAGAACTGATCAGATCTGATTGTTACGAAGATCCCACTAAGGAGTTTAGCACTAATTGTTAGAAGATGTCCATGCTTAAAAAAATTAGGCCAGTTATTGTAACCATGCTGTTAATTTCATGTATTGTTCAGAGCATGTTTCAATTGTGGGAATCAGGTGTACTTTCTTGATTAAAAATGCATTGAGGAGCTGCAGTTTTTCTTGGTGTTGCAGAATCTTCTGAGCTGTAAGCAAAACTATCAAGAGTGGGAAGGGTTAATTGTATGGGAAGCTTCATATTCAGATACTTCTCGTATACAAAATATATGTCATGCTAGAAAATATTCTATTGTCAATCCAAATAGAACACAAACTAAAATGAGATAATTGGGAAGGTGCCCATAAAGTCAGCCTGAATATATTATCACAAGTATATGTGAGATAATATTTGTTTTAAAAAGATTCTATGGCACTGTAAACTCAGTCTCATTAGAGACTGCATTTAAAAGGCTTATAAAGTTACTCATTAATGTTATCTTGTTGTATCTCCACAGCTTTTTCATTAAAGAAAATTCAGCAGAAAGCATTTTCTCCTGATAGCAGGAACCAATTTGCAATAAATGTTCTGGAAACCACTAGGGAAGCCATTACTGAGGTCTAATAAAAACAGACAAGCGTAACTTGTTCTATATTTTTGTTTCAATCACATACAGATGAGACCCCGCTCTCCACACCAACCGCAAGAGACAGCCTTGACAAACTTTCTCTAACTGGGCATGGGCAACCACTACCTCCGGGTTTTCCATCTCCTTTTCTATTCCCTGATGGATTGTCCTCCATAGAGACCCTTCTGACTAACATCCAGGTAGGCCTTTCTGTAGATCAGCTTCAAGGGATGGAGAGGAGCCAGTTGCAGATTTGTCTAAATTAATACAACCATTCTAGCTTAATCAGTTCATAAGATTATTTGGATCAACTAATTTACTGAAACTTTCCAGTAATTTAGATTTTAAAGGAACCACAGCAAACGAGTGAATTTAGAAGCTGTCAGATACAGTACATAAAAATACAGATTGTATATTAAACCACAACAGAGAATTCGATGAAAATTACATTGGTGTGTTTAACAACATTTGTCTTAAATGGTCTTTTTATTACAGGCTAATGAAATGTATCTTACTGTTTAACTTTATCTCGTTTACTAAGCAGAGAAACATTTCTTTAATAAATAGTTATTTTAAATTGCTGGAGTGCCAAGGTGGAAATGATATTTAAAGCTATTTGAAATGTGTCTCCCATAAAAGCATTCGCAAAAAGCACTTCTTTTATAAATAAGCCATTTCACTTAAAGTAATGTCTTCAAAGAATAGACTTCAAAGGGTATTACCAAATTTTCTGCAGATTTCCTATTCGGTAGTCATGATGTCTATTGTGTGTACAGTACAGCCTGATTCAAATATTATTTAAGGTATACATTAGCATGTAGCTTGGAGCCAAGATGTTAGTGTTTCATATTAGAATGAAGAATTTCTTTGTCCACAAATTCAGTGATCATGTGTTCCCCAGATGCAACTTTTGCAGCATTTACAGTTGTATGTTGCATGCAGAAGGAAATGATAGTGCAGGAAATAATGCAGCCATATTGCACTCATTCCAGATAAGCTTCATCTGTGCAGCTACCAACTTCTAATGTATTTGTCTCAATATTTTTTGCTGCTCATTCCTGCAAATGCATAAAAAATCAATTCTTTTCAGCAAAGGCTATGACAGAATAGGGCCAAATCCTGCTCACTTTGCTTTAAAGTTTGCATTAAAGTTTATGACAGTTCAGACTTGTTTTATGAAAAGTATATGATCCATTCATTAGGGATGGTTTTAGATCTAATAATGAAAAAAATACTGCTATTTAAGAATTAAGCATTGCTATTTACATCTGGTCTGAAAGAGCACATTCGTGATTGCTTTTAGTCGTTCTGACACTTTGGATCTTAAATATTTAAATCATAAACAAAGGTAATTCTGCAATAGCATTCTTCTAACAGATCTGCTGAAATCTCTAGAGAATTAATTTTTTTCTAAAGGAAGAACTACAGTTCACAAAGAATGTAATGTTTTAGCTGTGCATGCATGTTCAGGAAACTTCTCAGTAATTTTTTTGACAAATGTGTGCACTCAATGTCTCTAGACAGAAACCTAATGAGGAAAGCATTCAGCATCAACAGGTTAGCTAATCCTGTGATTGAATATGAGAGTGCTGCACTACTTCAGGATAAATGACCAGAATTAATTTGCTAAGAATGCATTCAGTTTGGTTCTACAGAAAATGTAAACGTGAAATTCAGTCATGGTTTTCTTTTTTGTTGTTGAGGTTTTTTGTTTTGTTTTGTGGGTTTTTTTTTTTTTTTTTTTGGGGGGGGGGGAGGGGGTGTGTAGTAAATTACCCTAATCATATCTGTAACATTGTAGAGAAAACAGAGATGACTTTATATGTTTTCTCATTGTTCTTTTGCACTTCCTGCTTACCTTGAGGTTCCACATCATGACAAATCACCTATCAGGATAAACAGGTGGGACATAAGTCCCCATGTTGTTCATGGTTTCCACAGATCTCTGGGAATCCTTTCATATGCCATCATGGCATTTTTCAGCCCCATAGATTTAATCTATAAGGATTACAATAGGAAAAAAAAAGTAGGCCCACAGATGAGTTGGATACTGTGAAACTGACACTTTCAGACTGAATTTTAGGTGTTTGACTGCAAGCTTAAACCAATTTATCCAGATTTGTGGAAAAAGGAAGTTCTGTATTGTGGTCCCTGCTTGCAAAAACGTTTGTGACTTAGCTAAGAAATGCGTAAGCACTACCTGAAACCCTTGATGACTTTAGTACATGAGACAGAAGGACTCTTGTCACTGGGAAAAGTCCTCTTTGCCCTCCTTTGATTCATATGAATTTTTCCTTCCAGTACAGAGGTGTGAATTCAAAGGGGAAGTGAGGTAATAAGATCCCTCACCATTCTCTTGCTGCAGCTGTGCTAGCAATAGATCTAACTTGCTAGAAAAGATCATCTGGCCTACAGTCTGCTCCCTGCCTAAGGTGCTTTTGACACAGAAAATAGTGGAAATCCAGCTGAGGGTTAGATGAGTGGCTTTGTAAATGCTGTTCCTTTTTCCCCAGGGTCACGCATGACAAAAATACAGATGTGTCCTTTCATGGAAAGGGTGTATGTCTGCTTGTGTCATGGGACTGGAGTGCATGTATGACCTGCCACATGCAGTGTAGGAGGTCGCCTATGTTTTAGGGATATGGTGGTCACGTGAATACATAGGCAAGCAGCCTAGGACTACGCGAGTCTGTACAAACATGATGGTAGATATCTGTGCTGTGATCCCCCTGTGTACCTTCAGGTGTGTGAGGTGCAGGATACTGAGCATCTGCATAATACAGACCTTGGATGTCTCTAGAAGAGGTTGCAGAGCCTGTCCTGGGTTAAAGTAGAACAGGATTAGGGTACTGTATGGGCACTAGGAGCTCTAGTTTTGACCTTTGTCAGGATAAGGAGGATCCTAAACTTTTCCATGTGGAGCAGTGCTTTTCAGTACATGAACAAAAATGTCTGAACACTTTCATACTTGAAAAGAAAATGTCCTACAAGTCTTGAAGCTGCTGAAGAGCTTAGGTGATAGAACTTGGTGCCTAGCTCTGCTTCCATTTTAGAAGGTTGAGTCATCCTTTAAAACTGGCCACTAAAGATGAGTGTCTGTCTTCCATCCATACTAAAGTTAAATGGATAGTCCCAAATCAGCAATTCTCAATTTTAGGCAAATGTTAGACAAGTGTATTTGTTATTGCTATCACTGGGGGCTGCTAGTTACGTTTATTTCCTTTTAAATATCACAGATATGCTTTTCTTACTTCTCCAGAAATAATTATTGAAACAAAAATACAGTGTTTAAATATATGTGCATTTAAATAGGAAATAGTAACAATATACACTACCCAGAGCAACCAATGTTTATTTCTTGCGGGGGACTGCTGAAGTGCAAATAATAAAGTGTAACAAAATATAATTAAACAAATACAGACAGAAAATAAAGAAATGAGATTGGGGACATGTTTTCTTATTCAGATGTATATCTGCACATCTAAAAAGGAAGAGAAAATAGATTTCCCCAGAGAGCTTAAATTAAGTGATACGACTGTATCACTTATCCTTCCCAATGTATATTTGTTGATTTCTTCCAGATGAAATGATGAAAGTCTATGTGCAGCCGCAGGGAGGATGAGGGGTGACGGAAGGTGGGGTCACAGCAAAATGCTGTGAGGATGCTAGTGAGAAGGCTAAAGAGGTTTCCGTACCCCTCACATAAATTCATCTTTTTGAGTCATGGCCCAATTATGCCAAAGTATGTTACAACCACGGACTTTCATGATACTGCAATATTCTTGGGTAATACATTCTTTAAAGCTTTTGGAGACTGAATCTTTACTGTCCCCAAGCTGAATTTCTATTAATATCTAAGGGATGAATTAGTTGCACCCTGATAGCTATATTTTTCTATCAAGACTGTATTATATTGACACAGTCGCTTTGCTAAGTATTTTTGAAGAGATATGCAAAATAAGTTGCAAGTATCCCATTGATATTAATAAAAGAAATGCATGATTACAAACGAAAATCCCCCGTGAAAACATAGCAAACTACTGGCTTTATTGCTGTGAGTCTCCTGCACTGTTACAATCTACAAATAAATACTCAAGAGAAAAATACTGCAAGCACCGGATAAAGTAAAAATCACAGTTTTGCTTCATGTTCTTTTTACTTCTCTTCTGCTAAAATTCAAGAGAATTATTTTATTTTTCACGGAAAGTATTAATAAAAAATGTCATTTATACTTGCACAGTATTTCTTCAGCTGTGCTAGGGATATTCAATCTGAGTTATTACAAAAGTGTGTTTCTGGAGTCATCTGTAGAGATATTCAAGCTGTATTATCTTAACGTTGCTTATGTGACTAAGTCAGCACTCAGTTGCAAATAGCAAATACTCAAACATTAACCTGTGAAGTTAAGTAAAGATGTGTATATTAAGGGTTTTTGGGAAGCCTTTCAGTGCATGGTTTTAATGATGAGAGCATACAAATGTTATACAATTTCCTGACTAAAAGAGATGTTATTTTAAACTGTTTTCACCATTAATAGTTTATATTGCAAAAGGGAGCCCCTGAGCTACAAATCTCTGGAAGGTGGGGAGTTAGACTAGGAAAGCTTCACCTTGTGCTTACTTTGTCCTTCTAGTTTTCCTTTTTTACTTACTCTGGGTGATTGTTGGAAAAAGGATTTGGTCTTCTAGAGAGACCACCGAACTAGCTAGTAAGGCCATTTTGATGTCACACATAACTGTGTAGCTAACTAATTTAAGTTAGGTGGAAAACACTGTAGGTGTAGCCAGAAGGAGAAGGAGCTTCCTTCTCCATTCAAAACAGGCATCACATTACTTGCATTTAAAAAAAAAAAAAAAAGTGACAGGTAATACTGGCTTTAAGACTGATTTGAGAATTGATACATACTTGATTTCTATAGGATCAGTAGAATGCCCTAACGTGATGGTGGTTTTGGTACATTGGAGAATGGGAGGAAGCACTAAGCATGTATCAACTTTTTATCTGGAGCATTTTTGAAGAATCTATCAGTGTAAAATATTAAAACAAGTACATCAGAGTACAAAGTCAGAATGAACTATAAATTTCCAGGAGAAAAATGTCTGGGGTTTTTTTATTACGTTGAAACAAGAATAATAAAGAAATAAATTCACAGTGGCACTGAGTGGAAGAATGGCATGCCATGTTTAAAGCCTGGCTTCAGATACAGCCATACTGTATTAAAAACAAATCTGGAACCTGAGCATGTTCAGTACAATTATCATTATCCAGCCTCCATAACATCTGACCTTCCCTAAAGGGAAATATTTTCTTTTTGTTAATGTCCTGTGTTGCACTGCATTTCCCATTGTCATTGGCAGCATATTGATTTAATATCAGGTTAGAGGATTAGCCATAGCAAATACAAGTTGGACATACTGTATTTTGTATAATCTTTTACAGCTGATCCACTGGGAGAATTAATAGAATTTCATGCAACTCTGAAATTGCTATTCCTGTTCCAAGGGGCACTGATGATTTTTAGATGCTGTACTTTTTAGTTGTTTTTCTCACCCCCTTCTGCATTGAATACAGGGAGACATTGAATGTTTCCAGTATTTTTGCATTAGAGCTGTCATTGGCAGTAACAACACTTTTGCATATGCATCAGTTTGGCTCTTGTGCAGATTTTTTTTCACATTGGACGCCTACTGATGTGCACTGATTTAACTTCTAAAAATGAAACTTAATTTTGTGTAGCTTATAAGTAGTCCCTAGTGGGTCTTGGCTCCAAAAAGCTAATATTTTTCAGACATAATCAGCAGCAATAGGTAATGTATTACCATTAGCTACGTTAGCAGCAAGTATTAAAAAAAAAAAAAGAAAAAAAGAAAAAAAAAGGTTGGGGGAGGAAGCGTGGTGTAGAAATTCAGTAGAAAATGTAAAATGCTTTTAGCAGCCCCGTACTTTGCAGCAAAACTTAATATAAAATTACACACATCAGTGTTGCGCTCTAGAATTATTCTCCATGTTTATTCATAATGATTGTTTCATATTTAAAGAACACCAAAATATTGTGTTTTGTCAGCCAAGGACAATAATAGTTTAATAGTAATTTATTTTAAACTGCTACTGATAATACAACCAATCAACACATTAAGTGGTGCCAGCATTGGCATCTTGCTAAATAATCTCTAGGCTTTGCACTGAGAGTACATCTTTCAAAGATAAGTCAACAAGAGCAATCAGAGCAGAAAATTAGAATTTGGTATCTTAGAATTAAAATACAGCTAAACTAAAGTTTTAATTGGGGTGATCTAAAAGGGCACTTGATGTAATGATCTCTTTCATTTGTTACTAATTGTTTGTTCCTGATGAAGAAGAAACATGTACATGAATGTAGTTGAATTGAGTAAAGATGGCAGTTGCTTTAGCAGCTCAATTTTATTGTTAAACAAGATGGATTGTAAGAATTTGGGAGGAAGGTGTTTGCAGCCCTAAACTTACTTGAAAATACACTTTTCATCAACAAATACTTTTCATGTAATTTCACTTTATCTAGTATATTAGTGGTTTGGAAAAATCATGTGTTTCAATAAGTGATGAATTGGGGGAGGTTAAATATTCCAGAGTTTAAGCATAAGCCAGAAGCAGGTATTGATAAACTACTCCTAATTCAATTTCCTTCTATTTCAAATGCATCCTGTATAGAAATCATAGTTTATGATAATTGTAAATGTTGAAGAATATGGCAGGGGAAGGGAACAAAATTCAGGTGTTTATTTATTTATTTATTTTTAAATAGACTCCAAAGGCTTTACAGATATTTTAAGTTGTGTTTTACTTTGAATATGTCTGTAAAGCTTTCTGTTTTGCTTTATGTGGTTTTCTTTAGTAGTCCTCCAGGTATAGCACTCAATAAAAAATACCTTTGTGCTTCAGCTATTTTAAAATAACATCTGATTCTTTTAAAGAGAACCGCTAAAACTTTAAATATATTTGTAAGCACATTTGCTGTGTTACCATTGTTAGATATTTTCAAATTCAGTTCTATATTTATGTGGTACATATCGGTTTGGTGACCATCTGGACCTTGCAGTCGGAAGATGTTGAGTTCTTCCAGCTCCTGTGGACTTTAATAGATTGAAATGTAATAGAGCTGCAAAGCATTAAGCTCAGAATGACACAACACTTGAGGCAACAATTTAGTTAAGACTGAGGATGAGTGGTACTGAAAAGAACAGGTTCTGAAAACAGACTTAAAAGAGGAGTTTGAAGGACACAAATTTCAAAGAAGGCATTGGCATTGGGAAGAGTAGTAGGATAAATGTGCACACACTCATTAAAAATACTTTTTTCCATTTCTCAATTTATCATTATGTTGACTTCTTTTTCCATTCATTTTTGAAGATATTTTAAACAATTTTAGTGAAAAAATCACGAAACCCAGAACCCAATTTAGGAAGCATGCCTTGAGGGGTGAGGAAGCTTACTTGGGAGTTGAGAGACGTGATTTCATGTCTGTAGTGTGTTTATTCTAAATCCAGGTCTTGAGTGCGAGCCTTTTATCTGTTGGCTGAATGCTTCCCTAGCAGAGCTATTGGGGAGTACTCTTCAGTCTCTCTTGTTGGCATTGTTTTGCTTTATATCAGTAATTAAATCTCTGTTGGGTCAAATTATCTCTACAGTTAAGTTGTCAGGAGACTTTCCTAGCATACCAGAGAGTTAGGTTTGTATCCATGGAGGTTCATATATGCATGCCCATGCTTAATTACCTATCTATTTTGATAGCTTCAAGAGGAGAGATTCACATGTAGATCTAAAAGCCTGATGGACAGGCATCTAGAAAATGGAAAAGGAAATGTTTCCTTTTTCCATGGTCATTTATTTCAATTCCATTTCTCCTCCTCTTTTTCATACTCTATCTTAGTGTCCTCACTATCTATTAGCTGTTCCTGGATCTTCCTGTTTCCTTGCAAAAAAGAAGGAATTGTGAAGTTGAAAATCTCAAGAGAAGTTTATAATAGGCTGATAAAACAACAACAAAAGCACATAGTGTATTTCAACCATCCCAGGTCAAGAAATTGAGATGTAATTGTGTTTTGCTCTTTGCTATGAGATAACAATTGTACAAGGTCAGAGAATGGACATTTAGAAACAGATATTTTCTTGCTTTGTAATGGACCTCTTTGAAATACGGAAATATTTGAAAATAATAATAATTAAACACACTAGGGAGCAAAATGGCAAGCCTTTAAAAGAGCCTTTCTCCCTTTGGTACTTTCTATTGGCTTGAGTTGTGCTCGAGATTGAATTTGCCATTCTGTGGATGATGTGATTGTGAGACTGCCAATTCTTTTTCAGTGCAACAGCTTTTTGTTTGTGTCACAGCCGAGTGCCTGATGAAGGCTTGTGTCTTTCATCTCTTACAAAGAATAAACCTATCCCTATATCTTTTTCATGTTAGTTATATGCCCAGTCAAAAGTGAGTTTGCGTTTACTGGGAAAGCCCACCTGTTAAAATTAATTCCAGTAAAGATTTCCTGCTGATAATTGGGAGGCTTTGACCCAGTAACAGGATTATTTAAAATGTAAGTTCTCATATCACTAATCAAGGAAAAAATACAAAAGTTATTTAGTATGATGTCAGCTGTTCTAACATGCTTCAAACATAATCCAACTTTATCTTTGAACAGGGTCTACTAAAGGTTGCTATAGACAATGCCAGAGCTCAAGAGAAACAGGTCCAACTGGAAAAGACAGAGCTGAAGATGGAGCTCTTCAGGGAACGAGAACTGAGGGAAACACTTGAAAAACAGTTGGCTGTGGAGCAGAAGAACAGAGGTATCTTAATTAAACAGACATAAACACCTTGTAATTTATTTCCTTAGGAAGCCTAATTTTTTATCAAACACCTGTGTTTGATCAAAACTTTTCCACGTTACCTTATGTCCAGGCTGCCTGCAAAGCAGAAGTTTTACAACCCTGAATGTGCATACTATCGTAATGAGATTTAGAACAAGGATCTTACTTTTTCTCAGTGTTTTCTTCATCACTTGTTACATTAGTAATACACAACACAATTATAAATACCATCGGTGCTCTTACGGACTTTGGCAGGTTGTAATCGTTATGGCAGAGGATATCTACTCAATAGAAAGATAATTTTCATCCAATGTAAGGATCTGAAAGGTTTAAGAAACTCTTGTCTCAGTTCTTATGCACTAGGGTCATATATTGCATCTTTAGGCAAACTGTATGTAATAAATAGAAAGATAATAGTAATATGTAAGCCTTTTATAATGCATAGTAGGTCAAACACATGTTTGTAGAAGAAACAGTTGAGGTTCTTCTTGATAAGGCAGAAGCATTAGCAGCATTTCAAACATAAACATCAGTCCACTGTAAAGCATACACATGATAAGATTTTTAAATAATTTCATTGATAGTAAAGGTAAGGCAGTTTACAGTGATTTGCATTAACTATTTCCATCACAGGGATGTTACCATCTTTCTTTATGGGCCCATTTTTCTGTATATGTATGATTTGCCCTTTAATAGCAGCTAATTACATTGCAAGTGTCAGTTAACCTGTGGGGTTCACTTGGTGTTTAACACAGACCATGACAAGTCAGATAGTTACTTTCGCAGGGCTAGATTTACAACTCTTTGCTTGTCCAGTTTAATCTTTCAGGAACCAGCTAAATAGGAAATCCTGAGAATACTTGGATTCATAACTAGTTTCATTGTATCTTTAACTAACTTGCTAGCAGTAAGTACACAACACAATCCTGTTTTATTCCTTCATCCATTAAAGGGTAGGACTGTTACATTGTGAATTTCCTTTGTTTTATTTTTGAAAATACATTGAAAAAGACAATTACTTTTAACAATTATCACAGCTGTGCAATGACTCATCTCTTTGTCCACAACTGGCTTGTTTTCCTCAGTACAATTGCACTGCTTACACTTTAAAAAGAGTTTTGTAAAAGAGCTTGATTATTCTTCACATCCTTCTACCTCTGTCTCTCACAACCACTGAAATACATATTCCTTTTTTAGATTTAGGGAATCAGATGCACAAGAGGAGTTGGGAGGCGGGTGGGAGCCCATCTGACCTTACTTGAAATTTGCCATCCAGAAGCTAAGCACCTCATTTAAGCTACTGTAAATTCTCTTTTCTGGTCAATAAAGGAAGAGATTCATGTATCCTGTTCTCAGACAAGTAGGAGGGGTCAGTTACATTGCAAAGACTTCTTTCTCTTCCCTGCAGAAGGAACATATTTTACTAGGCTGGACTAGATACATAGGTTTTGAGAAGTTAAAATGAAACAAAAAAATTTCACTCTAAGTTGTATGTCAGGAAAGCATCTGGGATAGTACTTCTGTTGTTCAGGGGAAATAACAGACAATGTTATTTCAGCACAATTACCTGATTTTTTATGTATATACATATAATGACAATATTGCAAGGGTAAGAGTCGGACCAAAGAGGAATGAACACCTAATGGTGATTCGCAGCAAAGCAAATATAATGAGGATGGCTATGTCTGCCAGTGGATACTTACATAAAAAAGAAAGAAAAGTAATGGATCATCCTTTAACATGAACAGATCTAGGTAGGAGAGAAAAAATACTGCCAAATTATAGTTACTGTGAGAATTTATTCTTAATTAAAGGTAGAAAAATACTTAGGAGGCTTTACCTACAATTAGTTTTCCAGACAGTAAGTGTCATGTCTTAAAAAAAAAACCTTCACATGTCTTAGTGGAAGCATAAGTAAGGTGGGAGAAGTGTACCATAACCCTGTTAAAAGAAATCATGAAAAAAAATGAAATACAGTAAAAAGCTACAGCATAGAAACACAAGTCACTATGCAAATACAGGTCAAAACCCATTAGGTGGATGTGATATTCGGTGTTAGGCAGCGTCTACCTTTAGTTCATCATATTAATACAAGTCAAATATCTTTTCTTTAGTGGCTACATCTGAATATTTTTGCCTTTGTTTTTTATATACATTAATTTCACAGCTGCTACTGTATGTTCTGCAGAGCGCCTTATTTACTGTACTGGTTTTTTCCTTCTTTGCAAATATTCCAATTAGTGATTCCTAAGGCTGTAGGATGTGTCTCATCAACTGGTGAAAGTAGGATAATATCTCTTCTGTGAGCAGCTACACAGTAAGGGCTTGCTAATTCTGGCTCTGACTGCTGTAGTCACATCTACAATGTGTCAGCCATGATGACATTTTAATTCAGAAAGCAACATATGTTTCCTTCTCATTTATTGCAATCACTTCCAAAGTACTTATAATGAAAACATTAAAACCGTGCAATGATTCAAAATGTATTTAGTTTAGCCTTTGTATAGATACTAGATGTTCTTTGATAGTATAAGCTAATTAGCCTGTAAAGTAGTTGGTACTATAGAAAATGAAAAAGAACCAAAATTCCAGTCTTAGATGTAAATTATGGAGCTATTCTGACTACAGGATATATGCTTACATTCATTTTGTGTCTGAACAGTTCTGTATAGCAACACTGAATATCTAACATCACCCAAAAAGTAGTTATTCTTAGCATATACATTAAATAGTAATAACAATGACAGTTCCCTTTAAATGTTTCATTATTTGCATTCTGTGAAGGATACCACCATCACAGACTACTGGAAACTGGGAGTATGGACTGGTGTAAGCATAATTTTACCTTTTCCAGAATTCATCTCTAGGCATGTACCAGAAATTACTTTGGAGTGAGACACAGGGCTACGTAGATCTTGGAAGTCAAACCTAGTATGACCTAGTATCTGGTTTTGGTAAAGATAAATCCTTTAGCATGTGTAAAGAATTCTTTAGTTAGTAGTCTAGTATGTGGGGTTTTTTTAGTTAGTGTCAAATAGCAGACTCTCCAGGAAAGGGTTATCCAGGTGGATCTTATGAGAAATAAGATTCTTATGTGCACATCACTGAAAACCCTAAATGTGCTATGTAAGAGGGGTTGGGCTGCAGTGGCGAAGGTAATGATATCACGGAGTAACGTACTCATGGAACGGTAGGGGTTGGAAGGGACCTCCAGAGATGATCAAGTCCAAACCCTCTGATGCAGCATGTTACACAGGACAGCATCCAGGTGGGTTTTGAATATCTCTAGAGAAGGAGACTCCACAACCTCTCTGGGCTGCCTGCTCTAGTGCTCTGCTACTCTCACAGTAAAAAAGCTCTTTTTTTTGTATGTACAGGCAGAACTTCCTGTGTTCCAGCTTGTGCCCGTTGCCCTTTGTCCTGTTACTGGGCACCACTGAAAAGGCTCTGTCCCCTTCATCTTGACTTAGATATCTATAAGCATTGATGACATTCCCCCACCTCAAAAAAATCCCCACCCCAAACAAGCAAAAAAACCAACTCCACTGAAGTGGAGCTTCAAAAAGTTCCTTATGCCTGTTCCTCTCCATGGAAATCTCCTTGAGAGAGTCCAAAGAAGGGCTACAAAGATGATTAAGGGTCTGGAACATCTCCCCTATAAGGAAAGGCTGAGTGAGCTGGGACTGTTCAGCCTTGAGAAGAGAAGACTAAGGGGGGACCTAATTAATGTTTATAAATATCTTAAGTATGGGATGCAGGGGGAAATGGCCAGCCCCTTTTCAGGGGTCTGTGGAGACAGGACAAGGGGCAATGGCTGCAAGTTGGAGCACAGGAAGTTCTGCACCAACATGTGGAAGAACTTTTTCACAGTGAGAGTGACAGAGCCCTGAGACAGGCTGCCCAGGGAGGTGGAGGAGTCTCCTTCTTTGGAGATATTCAAGACCCATCTGGACACCTACCTGTGCAATATGTCCTAGGGAGCCTGCTTTGGCGAGGGGGTGTGGACCAAACGATCTCTCGAGGTCCCTTCCAACCCCTACAATTCTATGATTCTATGATTCTGTGAAATCTTTAGTAAAAGATGAAAGATTTTTATGATCTTAAGTTTTATATGAAATCAAAGTGTGTATATATATATATATATATATATATATATATGCTCCAGGATGTTGCATGATTTCTTTAGAGGCTTGCCTTGGCTTTTATTGAGTATAAAAATGTGATTGCATTACCCTTTTCTACCAGAAACATAACCTCTGATATGTTCCTTCCATTTAGAATTACGCAAGTCTTACATTTCTGGTTTTAAGTCACTGCTAACATAGAAGAGAAAATAGTGATGAAGTTTCTTTTAAACAGCCCTTGTATGATCCACTTAAACCTCAATCTTGCAATCTTTTTCCTTGTAAAATTTGAACTGAAGAGACACATGGAAAACATTTTTCTAAATTAGGGCCTTCTAATACCTAATTTTAAAATTAACTTTCCTTTCCTAATGTTTTCCCTGAAATTCGACAATGCAGAGCAGTATTTACTTGGCTGGGGGACCCAACACTGTCCAGGTATTTCTGCTCTACAGGTTTTGCTATGGGTTCCTTAAAGTTAGTTGGCTGAGGAGACAGACAGCAAGACAACAAGAAAAAGAAAAGGAAGGGCATAGGGAAATCTGGGTAAGAAATAAACACGGGGATAGAGACTGGGCATCAGGAGGCCAGATACTGTCTTGAAGCGTCAACAGCTTAAATGGGAGTTAGAAGGCTCCGGCCCTTTCCCTAAAGAATGAGAACCGCAGCGGGGTTGGGGCTGAGCTCCTCTTGCAACCCTGGCACCCAAGCAGCCGGATCTCCCTCTTGTGGGAGAGAAGCTGCAGGCAGGCAAGAACTTCATCCCTGTGTGTACACTGTGTGTTATGGTCCATTACACAGTGGTGGGCTTAATCCTGAAAAAAAATGCACCTTGCCTCCAGCAACAGAGGCATATCTATGCCAGGTGATGCAAAAAGTACATTTCATTGCCAGTTCCAAGGTTTTCTGATTGGACATTCATGGATTCTCATCAGTTTATTTAAAAAATAAATTGCTATATCTGAATATCACCTACAGTCTTCAATATCATGGTGTAAACAGTGGCTCTTAAAATATCCTACTGTGATTCCAGCAAGTAATTCAAGTAATTGAAGTTGGTATTTTGTAATAAATCTATTTATATGAACTGTTGCAGTTACATTTTTTTCTCAATATTCTTAATAGGCAAACATGTAGCCAAGTTTCAGATCCAAATCTGAGTATGCTGATTTTATTTCTTTTTCCTAGCAATAATTCAGAAAAGGCTAAAGAAGGAAAAGAAGGCAAAGAGGAAATTGCAGGAAGCACTTGAATTTGAGACTAAGCGACGAGAGCAAGCAGAACAGACACTGAAACAGGCAGCTTCAACAGATAGTCTCAGGGTCCTAAATGGTAAGAAGCCAATTGTTGCCTCTGTGTCATTAACTTTCAATTTAAGTGCCAAAAGAAGCTTGTTATATTGAAAATTTATAATGTGTTGGGAGGGGAGGAAAAAAAGAAAATATCTTTTCTTCCCTTCATTCAAGTGGTGCCTCTCTCTTTATTGTTTTGTTACTTTAAATAGTATGTGCAAATAAACTCACTGGAGGGAAAGTCCAAACTAGGGCAATTTTATATTATTAGCTTGAGAAGTCAATTTTTTTTTCTTCTTTTTCTCCCCCCTTTATGCTTGAAAAATCTATTGCTCATTAATCTTCCTAGTCTAACAAAAAATTGTCCTGGCCTCCAGTCATTGTTCAACATTAAAAAAACTGACAAAGGTTGATTGTATTGTAATTCAGCATTGGAGTAACAGGTTGTAAAAAGGGCTATAAGAATCAAATGAAATATGTGTCAGTCTTACCTTTCTATGTTTCTAGACTCTCTGACCCCAGAGATAGAAGCTGACCGCAGCGGGGGCAGAACAGATGCTGAAAGGACAATACAAGGTAGGAATTTGCAAAAGGCTATAAATCTAGATCTTGCTATATGAGTTTTTCCTCAGCTTTAGACTGCTATTCAAGCATGTAGCCTACCATCTGGGCCACATCAAAACAAGTTCAAACAAGGTCAAGTTCATCTCGGTTGTTTATAAGAGAGAATACATTTCTGTGCTGATAGATTTTCTTTAAATTAATAGGTCATTTATGTTTATACAGAGCAATTAAGGAAGAATAATTAATTTGAAGCAATATTGGGTTGAATCTCAGACATGCTGAATGCAGTTTTTGTGAATAGGTGTAGTTTTATTTGAGACAGCAAGGTTTTCAAAAGTATATTTGAAACATTTTGATCCTTTTAACTAAATAAATGGCTAAACCTAATGGGTAACATTCAAGGCACAATGAGAATTTCATAGCTAATATTCAGTGGCAGTTACTGAAAGGTATGTTTTAATAAGTTACTCTAAGCATTAGTGATAAATAAACCATTTATTCCCTTCTTGGATTTTTCATTTACCATATCCCATTATTTACATTTTAATAAAACAAATCTGCTGAGTAAATTTATACATGAAATACTAAAGAGAACCATATTACTTCCCCTGTGAATCCAAATGTGTGTGTGTATATATATATATATATATATTTGCAAACACTAAGATATCAGTAAAGAACAAATTTTTAAGATAGTATTTATGTTGTAATATCTTCTCCAGTCTACAGGCTAACTCTACCTACATGAATACTAACCAGTAAAAATAGCATTTGTTCTCAGTTGTAAATGAAGGTGCATTTTTCAAAGGCAAGCCTAAAATGACTAGCTCCAGTAATCACTCTCAATTGCCTTTATTTTGTATTTCGAAGTCAGTCATCTTAACAGTACCATTTGACATCTGTGTGTTATTTAATCACTCCTTCTAACTCCTAAAGAGTTGTTACTGGTGTGCCACAAGGAAGGAGGCTGTAACAACAGAATAAAAACTCAACAAGCTTTTAATGCATTGAGCATATAAACAAATACAAAAGAGACAATAAGTTCTTACGAAAGATAAGTGCATGTATATAAACAAAACCATTTAGATTTAAAGCAAGTTATGTCTGCAAAGTCAGTAACTCAGAAGTTGGAATATGCCAGATTAAACGTTGCCTGGGAATTGGTGTACATGTTATGTTTGTTATTCCAGAACCCTCCTTCCCTTTCCATAAAATGTATGCCTTATTCAGAGTACCATTTGTTGTAATTTGCTCAGTAAGAATCCAGTCGTTATGTTGTTTTGTTACAATCCCATCATTTTGTTGGTGCAAAGGAAGACTTCTGATTTCTTGGGAGGCACATTCTGTTACACTACTCGCTGCTTCTTCACGAGCATTAATTACTTTATATTCAGAACAGTCCTACAAGGAAGTGAAGTTTGGAGTCTTCCCATTTGAAAACTGGTAAATGGGCTCACAGAAAGATTAAGGTGATAAATTGCTTAACTTTTGAGTTTCTAGGGCCTATTTTTTTCAGGATACTTTGCGTTTTTGGCAAATGAATTCAGTATATTTAAAAACGCTGTTCCTGTTGAATTCAGTTTCCTTTATGGGCTGAGATACCAAGCTGGATAGTTATAAAAAGAGAAACACATAATTACTGAGTATTTTGGAAGTATGTATTCTAAAGGACTTATCACAAACTACATAGGAACAGCACTTCAGCTTTCCAACCATGATTATCCATTCTTTCCCAGCTATCCTCTGCCTACTTATGCTAATTTCATATATTTCAATTTCTGCCACAAATCACAGAACCATAGAATCATAGGATCATAGAATTGTAGAATAGTTTGGATTGGAAGGGACCTTTAAAGGTTATCTAGTCCAGCCCTCCTGCATTGAGCAGGAACATTTTCAAACTAGGTCAAGTTGTTCTGACCTCCATCCAACCTGACCTTGAATGTTTCCAGGGATGGGAATTGGATAGGATTCCTTGATGTTTCTGGGCAGAAATGCCCTTTCTGGGCAACCTGTTCCAGTGTTTCACAACCCTCATTGTAAAAGAAAGAATTTCTTCCTTATATCTAATGTAAATCTACTCCCTTTTAGGTTAAAGCCATTTCCACTTGTCTTTCTGCAACAGGCCCTGATAAAAAGTTTTTTCCCCATCTTTTTATAAGTCCTCTTGAAGTGTTGAAAGGCTGCAATAAGGTCTCCATGGAGCCTTCTCTTCTCCAGGATGAACAACCCCAGCTCCCTCAACCTTTCCTTGCAGGAGAGGAGCATTAGGAACCCCAGAGCTGGACACAGTACTCCAGGTGGGGTCTCACAAGAGCAGAGTAGAGAGGGAGAATCACCTCCCTCAACCTGTTCACTATGGTTCTTTTGAAGTATCTCAGAATATGGTTGGCTTTCTGGGCTGCAAGCACACATTGTTGGCTCATGTCCAGCTTTTCATCCCTAGTATCCCCAAATTATTCTTTGCAGGGTTGGTCTCAATCCCTTCATCCCCCAGCATGTATTGATGCTGAGAGTTGCCACAACCCATTTCCAGGACTTTGCAGTTAGCCTTGTTGAACTTCATGAGGTTCACCTGGGCTCACTTCCTAAGCTTGTCCAGGACCCTCTGGATGGGATCCTGTCCCCCAGGTGTGGCATCTGCACCACTCAGCTTGATGTCATCTGCAAGGTCTTACCAAGTTCTAAATCAAGTTCTAAATCAAGGTCTAAATCAAGGCCTTACAAGCAACATTGTCAGTAATAATGACCTTTCCTTGATTTATCTTTCCAAGGTGGTGCAAGGAAAAAGATCTCACCAACCCACAGATGATTAATTAAAAACTGATCCATAATATTTTCTGATCGAGATACTGGATCACTTTGCAATGGCAACCTTGATTCTGACATTTCCTGTCTCTGCTTTGCAGTCTTAACATCTAATTTTAAAAGTTGTTATTTTAAGGAAAAAGAAGAAGCAAGAAATAGATTTGCAATTTCCTGTTGTTTAATGTATCCAGCTTCATGATCATATAATAGCCCAGAACTTCTAGATCTACCACAATAGATAATCCTACAACACACATGTAACTATAGGAGCTCATTGTTGTTGTGGGTCAGCTGTTACTGGCTGACACGTTTCAGAAATAGTTCAAGGAATGCTCATTAACAGATGACTGTTGTTAAGTGTCAGGAGTCTGTGTTCACTTCCAGTATTGGAAGGAGGATTCCCGTTCACCATGAACTCCCATTCCTCTGTGTCCCCCTTAGTACATATCCTTGTTACTCCTGTATTTTTGTGTCCCAGTTCCTCCTGGTTTCTTCCTCCTCACTCCACTCACAGTTTTTGTCAGTGGCTAATCTCACTCTTTCCTTACTGTACCTTACCTTGTGTTTGTTTTTTCCAACTTCGTGTTCTTCCATCCTTCTCTTCTGAACTCAGTTTCATGCCACCCTTATTAGTTCTTTAACTGCAAGCTCTTTCTCTTCTCAGTGCCCCCCAGCCCCCTGCATCCGTCTGATCCTTCCTGTTGCCTCCTCCTCTTTTCCAGCCATTTGGAGAGTCCATGTTGCATTGACATTCCTCGCTACCAGCCTTTCCTGTTTGACACCACATCCCTGTCTGTACTCTCTGGTTCCCCTCACCTCCCCATTACCTAATGTTCCCTATGCTTCCAGTACACATTCTGTTTCTAATTCTGCATCTGTCTGGTTATCAGGGAGAGGAACACTGAGAGAAAAGCATAGACAGTTTCTCTGTTCTTATCTCAAAATTTAGCATGGCAATTCTTTGCAGAAATTAAGAGAGTTGCAGGAAAATAACTTCTTTGTTCCTGCAGCACCAGGATAAAGCATGTTTAGTACAGATGGGCTCCTTGGAGAATTTAGCTGCAAAACTCTAGAGAAGCTTTCTAGTGGGTAAAAATGGGATTTTTTTTCTACACTTCCTTGAATTTTCATCAGGCAACAATGACCATGTATTTTCCAACTTTGCAAAATTTCAATTATGTATGTACATTTTATCTGTAAATGATATTTGGTATACTCTATTATGCAGTATATAATGATTATTATATAGAAAATACAAAACATTCCATAAGAGAGAATATAATACAATCTCTTTCATGTTTCAGGTTCTGGGAAAAAATTTACTCACTAGGGAAATACTTACTCCTTTCTTATTCCTCTCAAAAATATATCTGTATCTCAGTATCAAAACATGTCCAGGGTAATAGTCTCTTTATCCACAATCTTTTTTTTTTTCCCCAACTTACTGTATTAAGCATGCTATGCAGCTCTGCAACTAAGCAAACAAGAGTAGGAGAATTGCAGTGTTCTATGGGGAAGTGAAGTAATTGAAATACCAAATGTAATTTCAGCATTGAAGAAAATATTAAGCAGGGGAACAATAATTAGAAGACTTTATATACTATTTATTATAAATAAAAGGATACTTATCAACTTGAAGTTATATTTAATGTTGATATTGTAAGGAGTAGGGCTAATTTAAGCATAAAAGATAACTGCATTTGTCAATAAGAAAAGTATGTTCTGTTCTATTTTTCATCATGTAGCACTCATTCAGATTCGTTTTCAATTCCTATAAAGTCTTTTGTAGAATGGGAGAGAAAATTAAAAGAACTCTGAAAATGAGACTATAAAAAGCAGCAATACAGGATATTTTAGGGTTGGGTTGGGTTTGTTTTGTTTTTTTTTTTTCAAAATACTGGGTAGGTAACAGTTTGCTGGAATATCTATAAAATGCTAACAAATTATCATAATAAATAACCCATTTATGGGTCTCATTATTTTCTAACAGATACAAACAGATACTCAGTTATTAGGAACTAGTGTAGACACTGGTTTTAAATGTTTTCTTTCTTGCTTCTGTTTAAAATAATAATAAAGCAGATTATCCTCTTCTTCATACATATTGTAGGTTCACTAGATGCCTATGCCTAGCTCCCATTCCGGTTTCCCAAGACCCCCTCATCCCACACAAAAAGGTACCATACAAAGATAATGTTTGACTTTTATATACTGTTTTGTTACCAGACCTCTTACTAAGCACTAGAAAAATGACATTTACTGCCGCTCTTACTCTCTTATTTCCATTGACTTTGTCTTCCCCATCTGGTTGCTTACCATATATTTGTCTGCCTGGATTATTAATTTTTCTTTTCCTCTACAAGTCCCACATTCCCAATTTTCTGCCTCCCAGTAGTTTCCCTCCCAAGTCCTGTACATTCATCTTCATTCCATTTAAATACCACTCCTTTTATACATTATCTAAAATTCTCTAAAATTGTTCTACATCTGTATTGCCTTCCCCATTGACCATTCTTTTCATATGTTAACCCTGTCATCTCTTCCTTTTCCCAAATCACTCCCAGATTGTTTTGTGCTTTTCTCCCAAAGCTATCCCTAAAAGAATGGGAAGCTTAACCAAATTTTCTCTCTGTCTGGCTGCTACTTTTTTGTTTTCTCAATTTCTTTCCTGTTTTCTAGCAATTGCCTCAGCCTGATCTTTTTGTACCAATTAATTTCTAACTTCTACATTTCATCATTCCATCTGCTTCTGAAAACAGCTCCATCATTTTCCACTAACAATCTTCTCATCCTGTTCAGTTCCCACGAATTCCCAAGCCTATTTTTTTTTCCCTAAAATGTCTGGTTTTGTTCCAAGAGACCCTTTGCACATTGCCTGTCCTCAAAACTTTCCTGTCCTACCCCACTCTTTCAGTCAATTGTTCCCTAAGTATGCATTCTCCTCTTGAAAAATTTCATTCCTTTTGTCAATTAAAATTTCATACCTCTGTTCCTTATTTTGCTGCAAATATTTTTTTCCTTCTAGCACATTATCCTTTCTCCAAATAAGTCTGTTATCTTACTCCCCCTGTCCCTTAGCCCTTTCCCACCGACTTTTTCTTCTTGCCCTTTTCTAGTTCTCCACGTCTCCTGTAGGCTCATAGTAACTGCACAGTTAAGTGTAATGCTAACTGGCTTCAGAGTGTGCTTTCCTGATGTAATAAAAAGAGCCACTCAGCTACCACGCACACAAAAGCTTCACAGAATCACAGAATGTTAGGAGTTGGGAGGGACCTTGAAAGATCATCTAGTCCAACCCCCCTGCCAGAGCGGGATCACCTAGACTAAATCACACAGGAATACATCCAGACAGGTTTTGAATGTCTCCAGAGAAGGAGACTCCACAACCTCTCTGGGCAGCCTGTTCCAGTGCCCCGTCACCCTCACAGTGAAAAAGTTTCTCCTTACATTCACATGGAATTTCCTATGCTCCAGCTTGCACCCATTGCCCCTTGTCCTATGGCTGGCCATCACTGAGACGAGCCTGGCTCTGTCCTCCTGACTCTTGCCTTTTACAGAGCCCTTGCCGGACTGTCTCACAGAAAGGACAGGGCCAGAGATGATGTTGGGCAAATCCAGGAATAGAAAAAGAAAGCAACTGCAGCTCAGCACATTGACTACATAGTCTTTGAAGGCTACTGAGAACTAGTGAGAGAAATTATGATGTAATTTTGCCCATAACCAAGAACCTAGGGTGTGCTTTCTGCTGCCTAAGTACTAGGGAGAAGCTGCCCTGCCACTGCCCTCCACATTAAAAAAAAACATTGCTTAGATACAGCTTCACCCAAAAAATAACCTAAATGGTTTGGTTTGTTGGTGTGAAACTTGTTTAATCTGTTTTTCAACAAGCTAAATCAGTGTAATAATCTCAGCTAACGATAGCCCTTGATTCTTTCTTGCTATATTTGTGTGTGAAAGATAGCTATCTGAAGGACTGCCGCACTGAATAGGCATTTGTGGTGGTTCTGTGAAGCTTGTGCCCACCGTTCCATCTCTGATGTATAAATCTTGGACAAAAGCATGTGGAAATGTGTGATGATATTTCTTATGAGATCAAAAACTTTATTGGAAAAGGCCATTATCAAGGCTGTAAAGTCAAGCATTCCAAAATTAGGAAATGGTAGAATTAAGGTTGTCTTCCGCACCTTTGTTCAACTGCCTTTTGTATGCATCACGATATAATCTTTAATTATATGATTAGATACTGTATTTTTCACAGTACCCTGTCTCATTCAGTGGAGGGGACAAGGATATAGTTGAATAAATGGATATCTATCCAATATTTTCTTTATCTTCAGCGCTCAATGTGTGTTCTCATGCTTTATGTAATACCTGGTTTATATATAATACTTTCATCAATAGACATCATGTTTTACAGAAGAGGTGTGAATGATTATCTCAATTTCTTTCATATGTTAAATCTTAATTTTGACATTTCCTAACAGTTGAGTGTTTTGCTTCACCATTTGAATAATGTCCTAGGTAACCATTTCCTCGGGTTTTCTTTTTAACACATAAACTAGCAAGTCAGAATTTTCACTGAGATGGCATCTGACCACCTTATGGACTTGGATCTGTAGATTCATGGTGATAAAGCTAACAAAGTAACTGCTAGACTGTAATACCTTATTATGCTCAGTGTGGTCTAAAGAATGACCATTTTTTACAGATACTTCTTGAGATAAAAACAGTCTCTTGGAATACATTTAATTCTCTTGGGCACAAAATCTTTTTTTTTAATTTTTCTTGCAACCTGTATCACTTTTAAGTATCTCCATCAAACTCTCCTATTCTTGTTTCTTCCTCATCTCTGGCTTTTGTGTCAGTCCTAATGCCCATTTCCAAATTTTATAATCTCTTTCTTGCCTGTTTTTTTGTCTCACATTTCAATGCAAGTTTCTGTTTATATCCAGTCATAATTCCAGCCTCTAATTTTGACTTCTTATACCTAATATCAAGATCCAGACATCTTTAGATGTCTCCTAATACTCTGTCCATATGCCATATACTCAGTAATACAAGATTTCTCCCTCTAAGAAACTTCAGATTATGTTACCTGATGTTCTTGCCCTGTGTTTTGTCCCCCATCTTTCCTTCTGTTCTCAACCTCTGAGTCCTAATCTTCTCCAATCAGCCAGTCCCCCAGCGTCAGTTCCAGTTACTGCTAGCCAGCCGTTTTTTACTACCTCCCTTTCATGGTGTTTTCCAGTGCACTGATTTCTACATTTCTGTCTATCTGCTTTTCTGTATTTGATTCCAACTCCAACTGCATTAAGCTTCTTGTCTTAATTTCTCTAAATCTTGAGTTTTGTATGAGTTTGTTTGTAGACTTAGAGAAGATTACTGTTGGCTGCTAATCATAGATAGCGCATTTTCCAGTGCAAGACTACTCTGACATTAACTAATGACTTTTTAAAAAAATAGTTTTTAATATCCTCAAATGACAGGACATCTATTTCTTTTCTGAGTACATCAGTTCTCTTTGCAACATATTTAACTAAAATGTCGTTGGTTTGGGTTTGGGGTTTTTTTTTTCAGTCTTCATTTATTTTGCCCATGATATTGACTGTGATGACCAGTATCAAGTCCATTTATTTTATCCGTTAACCTTCCATAAAGTCCCTCCAATAATTGCATCTTTCTCACAGGGCTTCTATCTTCACATTTCTGTCTGTTCCTCTCTCTGTTCCCCTTTCTCTTAATCAAAAGCAATTCCATTTGCTCCCATAGCTCCTCAAAGACGAGGTCATTCATCTGTATGTTATGTAAACTGATGGTCCTATATTCTCTACAGTATTAATTGATTAAATCCCAGAAAAGAAAAGCATCTGATTCTTTATATGTTTTATCAGGTATTTTCTTGCCATTTTTCTAATTAAAGCATCGTAGAAACATTATATATATGTATCAACTTGTAAATTGTGCATTTTTTATTTAACTGACATTTGCTCATCAGTTACTCCATATTTATTGCCACTTAGTAAGTACTGTGGGTTTGTTGCTACTCTTTTATTATTGCATGTGACTTCTAGCAGAAAGGTACTTGGGTTTAGTATAGAGCCAGGATTCTCAGATGGATTTATCAGGTTGTTTTCAGAATGAATATACATTTTCTCTTTCCCATGTGACATTTCTTCTTCTCTTCTGACCCATTTAAACAGTGTTTCAGCTTCCCTCATATTGTTGCTTTCCCATTTTCCTCCCACCTCTGTTTCAACCTGCTCCCTTGCCAAATACTACTTGTGACTATCCCAAATATTTCTTATTACACCACTTCACTGACCTGCGAGGCACTGTGTGTGCATGATCTGGAGCTATGTGTCTGCTGGTTGACCAGGTGGCTGACTAGGAGATACATGCATTCTGAGGGATCAGTGACAAGCTAGGAGATACACATTTTCTGCTGGACATCTTGTTGCTGCCTCTTGGCAGCTGGGCAAATCAAACAGTACATGATGCTTCTCAGCAGCTGATGGGCCAAACAAATGGTTTTTCAAGCTGCAAGAGACCCACGGCCCACCTGTTGTGCAGGCCTGCTATAAAGGTTGAACATTTCAGCAGGGAAAAGAAGTCAGGAGCTGGAAACAAAGCTGTCAGAAGCCTGGAAGGCAAAGGGATTTTTTTTTCTAGATATATTGAATAACTGCCCAAGGAAACATCTGCTACTTAGCTGGGCTGTTTATGGAAACAAACAGCTGACTATTCTAGACCCATAGAAATATAAAAAGGTTCTGTGAAGCAGCAGTGGCAAAACAGTGGACTGCTTTTTTTTTTCCCCTCTTATTTAATGGAGATTAAGTTGTCTGATTTTTTGGCCACTTAGCCTGTTACTCCATTAGGCGACATTTAAAAAAAAAAAATTCCATTTCATTTATCAATAGAAAGTCTTTTATTTTCTGACTTGGGAGTCAGTGAACAGTAGGAAGATCTGTCTATGTTTGTGTAATACCATGTCATGTGAGAATGTGACTTTCAGCAATCTGAAGATAGATTTTGCATTTTTTTCTCCTTTTTTTTTTTTCCTGTCTAATTACCAGGTTTTTTCCTTAAGTTTTCCACTCTTAAGATTTCTGAAGTTCAGTAAGAGAACTGGTTTCAGTCTCGTA
Organism: Hypotaenidia okinawae; assembly: GCA_027925045.1. Lineage (NCBI taxonomy): Eukaryota > Metazoa > Chordata > Aves > Gruiformes > Rallidae > Hypotaenidia > Hypotaenidia okinawae. The sequence goes on from BSDF01000001.1 coordinate 173,320,882, forward strand.
CAGCTTTGGTTAACTACAGACACAGGACTGTCTCTGTAATGTGACTGCTCTCCGTAGGGTTATTCTAGCACCTCTAGGTAAGAGTAGTGATAGGAGCTAGCAGAAAAGTGTGAAAAAGACAACAGAATGGAGCAAAGCTGTTGTAGTGACCCGCTGGGAGTGACGTCTGCTGCCTTGTTATTGATCCCTCTCTGCATGCCAGAGTTTGTCAAACAAATTGATGCATTGGTGAAAACGTATGCGCATGTGCTGTTCAATTTGGGAAGCTAAAGTATAGTGTGTCTTCTGCACTGCTCTTCTCTTTTGTCTGTCTTATGGGGAAAAAAAATATAATAAATCTGATCTAGTGGCAGTGTTAAAGGGGGGGAAACTGTTAGAAGTTTACTGTCAAATCCTTGGTGACATTTAGTGGAGCTGCTTTACTAACTCCCTTTGGTTAGTCCACCCAATTCTCTTTTAATTTTGTTCAGTCTTCCTAAAATATTTGCTGGTTAAACATTGTTTCTATTTGCAGTAACAGATACTTACGATGCTTCATTTTTCTGCTGATTAGTGCCTTAAACTTCAGCTGCTTTTTGACTGCAGTGTGTAACACCTTGTATTAATGTCAGGGTCATGCACTTATTATTCATCTGTACAGTGCTGTGCACTTCAATGAAATTATATACATAATAATAAATAACAACATTAATCTGTGTGCAGCACCTTGAATTTCATTACTGTTGCAGGAGGTATATCTCTGAAAATAGGTGCTCTAATTTTTATACATTTTAGAAAGAGATGGGCTCTCTCCATGTACAATAATTTAAATATCTTATTTCATTTCTCCTAAGAAGAATGAGCCTTAGAGCTTTATCAGCTCACAAGTTTTAAATACATTAATTTTACTGATTTCTTTTTTTGGCTTGGCAGACAATCCAGTGTAGTTCAGATTTTAAACCTAGATTGTACATTAAGACATTTATGACTTCTCTTGCCAGTTTGTCTATATTTTACTGCTGAAATCTGAATGCTCAGTGAGGAAACAAACAATGAAGATTTATTTTGCTTCACATTTCCTTGACCATGAATAAATACTGAAATTATCGTACAGTGCATAGAAACCAAACAGTAATAAGTGTGTTCCCTATGCCCCTGCCCAGGCATCCAGCACTTTGGCAGGTTTTCAACCCAAGCTAATCAATTAAAGACAACATTGATTAACTTAAACAGAAGGTGGTATTGATTGCAGGCAGTAACCTATAAATAGACGATTGTTTCATAGTGTTCATAGGTCATTGTTAGCTACACCTTTAAACTTTAAGGTATATAATCCTGTTATTTATCACCCAAAAAGCAAAGGAAGGGCATAAAGTTAATAAACAGCTACATATATGAATTCTGATAGAGCTCCATCCTTCCACAGTTATACTCTCACATAAACTTTCTCATATTTTCTTTGAAACTACTATCTATTGCAATTTACATTTCATTTTATAGCTGTATATATATGAAGCTGCTGGAAATCAAATATGTTCATGGCTTTTCTACTGAGATAAATGATTAATCAATCAGAGGCATTCTTGCAACATGGTACTTTAGTGGGCTTTTAAAGCAACTGTGTGCAAAATTAGTGACTAAGCATGAATAGAGTCAAGTGGGAAAATTCATGACAATAGTATTATTAAATAAAAAACCCACTGTGCACCAAAAAGGCTATTAAGACTTCATATAGATTTTTTTTGGTATTGTTTCATTTTCTTTCATTTCTTCCTTCCTCCATCCTCCATGTTCATATTATTCAAAGAGGGAAGGTTAGGATGGATGAGTTCTTATCTAACAGACTTCCAAAGTCTCCCCAGTTGTCTTGCTACCTGGGAAAAAAGGGCACTGCAAGCCACGATCCTACCTAGTTATGTTTCCAATAAATACTGTTCCATTCATCTTCTCCCTCAGTATGTAATTGAAGCCTGAACAGGCTGGTAAAGCACACATTTCCAGCATAGTCTCAGCTGAAAAACAAATCGCTTTTTCCCTTCTAAAGAAAGCACTAAAAGACTTTTATTTTCTTTTTTTTTTTTCTTGAGCCAGGATGGCAACAACTACAACATTTCAGGGAAATGGTGTTTCCATAGCCTATCATGAAACAGATGTAAACAAAGTGGATTTCTACTTGCTCCTTTATGTTGGTTGGGGAGCTAGATCTGCTGAGTGTAAGCCAGTTTATCAGTGTTTGCTTCTGCTCTGTGTAGAGGCCTATACCTTTTTATCTTTTTTTTTTTCCCCCTCCTTCAGCCATGTTTCCTCCTACTTAGGCAAGTGCTGGAAAGTGGCATGATATCAGCTTTAATGTGTGCCATAAAGAAAATTGTATCTTGGACTTCGGTTTTTAAACTACCATGGAGATTAAAAGTGTATTCTCTTATAAAGGAAATTCATCTGTCAATATTAGTGTTGCATTCTTCTATGGAATGATTAAGACTTCACTTGCAACAGACCTCAAAATATTTAATGGTTTTGAGATTTTTTTCTAACAGTTGTACATCTCTTGTTGTGTCTTGTCATGTGAAGTATGAGGGAGACAACTCTTATGCCAAAATAACAGTAATAACTTTCAGTTCTACTAAAAGTACTGTGCTTTAGAGAACTGCTAGTACAAATCAGTAGGTGGTAAGTTACTTTGTCCACTTAACAGACATAGGAGCAAATCTATTAGACAAGGAGATCCACGTCTCCTTCCTGAAAGGTACTACAGCTAGGTAAAAAGAAACATCAAATCCATATTAGATCGTGAATGTCAAATTCAATCTGACTTAAAATATTGAGTATTATTGACCATCCAGTTCAGTGGCCCTTTTTTCACTGTCAGCCACATCCTGCATTGAAGAAGAAAAATTTTTAGCAAGCCATGTGAGCTAATCTCCCAAGGAAGGTCACCATCAATTTCCCACCTCATTCCTGCATTTCACTCTGAAGCTCTGAAGAAATTTTCAGACAGAAGTTAAGATATTCTTACCTTACACTATTTAAAAAGTGCCTTAGTTGTCCACAAATAGATGACTAGTGCCATTTGAGATGTTCCAAGGCATTTGAGGCATCTACAGAGGGTTAATCATGCCTGTGTAAGATCCAGCCATCTCTGGAGTAGCAGCTTGAAGCCACACAGGATATGGAAGGCTGATTCAAATCATAACAGATGTCTTTGAATGTGTTACATTCTTGGTTTGGGTTATATTAGATAGAAATTTATAGATAATTATTTATTTCTAATAAAAATATATTTGTTACTACATTAATTCCACGTGAAGGCCTATGCCACATTTTCTTTTACCATTTTTACTGGAAACATACATTCATGGGATAATTTCTCTAGATCTTACTGTCCTGTTACCTGTGGACTACCTTCTGTATTACATAGCATTAGACTGAGATGAAAATGGGAGATGTGGGGAAAAAAAGTGTTTGGGTTTGTTTTGGTTTTTGCTTTTTAAAGAAGCCCAAACTTACTGACTTTCAAAAAGATCTGATGTTTTTTACTGTATGTGACTCAGATAGCAGCCCTTTGGCCAAGTAGAGAGCTGGTTCTGGTTATGACAATGCAGACCTTCTTAATATGCCTTAGAGTATTCTTGTACTTCATCTAGTTTTTGCCTTCTATCTCTATATTCAGTATTAAAATCTTTACATAGCTGTTTTCAGTTGCTTTGGGTTTTAAAAAAAAAAAAAAAAAAAATCCCTTTCACCATGACAGTTGGAAGAGTAATCCTGTAAAGAAATAGCTCAAGAAGTAAAGTTGGTCTTTAGCAGACACTGAAAAGAATTTATTCACTTATTAAGAGCAGGTAATTCTTTTCAATTGCTAATGCAAATATGTATATCAAAGCAGAAAACAAAATGAGGCATCAAGCGGAAGGCAGGCATGTTTCTGCATGGTAGTCCTGAGAAACTGTTTAAAGGACAGATTATTCACAAGAAAGCACTGATTTCCTAAACCTACCAAAATTAGCTACTTCAGAAATAGTCTCTTAAATTGCTGTTATTTATTTTCAGAGGATACATCATCTACTAACATTTTTCTGCATGAATGTAGGTTTTAGAAAACGGACCTTTGGTTATTTATTTTACTGATTCTAGTTTGCAGCCTTGTGGTCTGTCTCAGATAAAATGTTTTTGAGCTGTGTCAGGAGTAACTGGAAAGCTAGTAGAAATGTTATCATTGTAATATCTGAAGAACTTTGCAGTGTCTAATGGATTTAATCTTCACATCAGGAAATACTCCTGTGATGCAGAACAAAGCAATTATCTTTATATCATAGATGGGCTAAGGAGCTTGATCATGGATATGTCAGAAATTTGTGGTAGATCAGGAACTGAACTTAAATCTTGTAAGAGCTAAATTTTTCATTTTGTCCTTCATGTTTTTGCCCTCCCCTTTATATGTTCCTTCATGCTCTTCCATTGTGTACGCATGTGTAAAACTAGATGGAATTTACTCACTTGAATATTGGTGGTAGGATTTATGTCCCAAAACTTCATGCTAACACAATGCATTTGACACATCATCTGTGCTCACTCTGCACTTGCTCAGTCTGATGGCCAACCTCTGTGAATATCAGGGTGATGATAAAAGTGCACCTGGTGTAAGTCTTCTCAAGTCTTTTCTTTGTTACACACAGCTTTGAAGATACAATAATGTATGTTGCCTAGCATTATCTTGTTATTGATTTGATATGATTCCCCTTCACATATCAAGTTGACCCTATGTGTTCAGCTTTTGTAGAAACAATCTGACATAAATTCTAGATTCGGTTACTTCTACATGAACGTAATCAGTTTGGTGAAAATACCTTACATAATGACATTTAAAAGGTTTGAAACTAGAGTTGAGTAATGAGGAATGGATTATTTAATTCATGTAAATTTGGCCAGCTTCCTAACCCCAAAGCCTCACTGAATTTTGTTCTTCAGCTTCCTGGTATAGAGACAGGCTGAATGCCTGCAGTACATCACACTCATGACTAAGTGCTGGTAAATGACATCTTTATGTGGGAAGTTGTATGTGTTCATGGAACTCATGTTCCTGACTGTGTTCCCGATTCAGGTATTATTCTTGATCTCAGGTCTTGCTGACAGAGTCATCTACAAATCCAGATTTCAAGACTGAAGGACTGTAGTTAGGCTTGTAGACCTCTGTACTCAGCTCTGGTGAGGCCACACCTTGAATGCTGTGTGCAGTTTTGGGTACCGCAGTATATGGAGAACACCAAGGTGCTGGAGAGGGTGCAGAGAAGGGCAACTAGGCTGATGAGGGGTCTGGAGAATAATTCTTATCAGGAGAGGCTGAGGAAGCTGATATTGTTCAGTCTGGAGAAGAGGAGACTGAGGGGAGACCTTATTGCTCTCTACAGCTACCTGAGAAGATTCAAAGAATCATAGGGGTTGGAAGGGACCTCCAGAGATCATCAAGTCCAACCCTCCTGCCACAGCAGGTTCCTTAAGAAAGGTCAGACAGGTAGGCGAGACTCCACAACCCCCTGGGCAGCCTGTCCCAGGGCTCTGTCACCCTCACTGTGAAAAAGTTCTGCATATTGGTGTGGAAATTCCTGTGCTCCAACTTGAGGCCATTGACCCTTGTCCTGTCCCCACAGACAACTGAAAAGAGGTTGGCCATTTCCCTTTGTCTCCCACACTTCAGATATTTATAAGCATTAATCAGATCCCCTCTCAGTGTTCTTTTCTCAAGGCTGAACAGCTCCAGTAAGAGGCTGTAGTGAGGTGGGTGTTGGTCTCTTTTCCTAGTACGTAGCAATAGGACAAGAGGAAATGGCCTCAAGTTGTTCTAGCAGAGATTCAGATTGGATATTAGAAAAAATATTTTCACTGAAAGAGTGTTGAAACATTAGAGCAGACTGTCCAGTGAGGTGGTGGAGTCACGGTCCCTGGGGGTGTTCAAAATACAGATAGATATGGGGCTTTAGAGATGGTTTAGTGGTTATGGTGGCATAGACTGACCATAGTTGGACTTGATGATCTTGAAGGTGTTTTCCAACCTTGATGATTATGTGATTCTATGATTACATGGGGGTCATCTTAACAATAGGGGGAAAAACTATGATGATGGTTACTTGAAAGCATCACTCCAGTTTGAAGCCTTTTGATGATGAGGAGTACTGCGCTTCCAGTTATTAACAGGGAAGAGCCAGTGAAGGGATTAAAAAGGACTGACAATTCAAAGAAGCAGACTAGGAAAATATTTTTGGTATATGAATTTGTTTATTCAACTCAGTCAGAAGTAAGCTTCAGTAGGTAAGATACGAGGAGAAACAGCATATGAATTTACACTTAGAGAGAAGATAGGAAAATGAGCGGCAGAGACTTTATGAGAAGAAATGTTAGACACTGTTGTAATGAATAGTCTGAAGTAACAAACAAACAAGATACCTTGATTTTGAACTTCACTGACAGACAAGATAAAAAGTGTTTCATAATGTCTTAGAGGAGTAGTATTGGGAAGAGGGGGAGGAATCCAAAGAGGTAAATGATTAACAGCTCCATTTTCCCAACCTGAGATTGTCATAGCAGCTAAACATTCACACACAGAATCAGAAAAACAGGCTGAGGTTTTAGGTCAGATAGAAGGAAATAGACCTGGAGTACAAAGGGCTATGTTAATTTTCAACATGGATGTGGTGGGTGAATGTCTGTTTGTGGATTAAACAACTGGTATGTGAAGCACAGAGAGGGAGACAATGGGAGGAGGATCACAGCCCTGAGAAACTAAAACGGAAACTTGAGGCACAACAAACTGAGAAAGAAGTTAGCCATGAGGTCGGAGAACAAGAAGATCCTAACAAAGGGACAACAATATCTAAATACCAAAAACCTTTTGTCAAAGATTAATTTAGAGAAGTCGAAGAGGTAGGGTATAAGGTGCTAGTTCTAAGGTTTAGCCAGAATGGAATCTTTAGACACATTTAATAACAGTTTGCAAAAAAATCCTGGCTAGCAGCAGAATTCGGGGTCAAGGAAGAAGGCAGTTCCCAACATTTTGCAAGTATGGTGGTCTTTCACCAGTGTGTTTAACTGACACATTCTTACCAAATTAGAAACATGCATATATTATACCATGTTATTGAAGAACAAACAACTATTCAAAAAACAGGGAGATATCACAGGTTTGTAGCTTCAAGTTGAAGTCCTTCATTACGTTCTCTCTTATCAACGATTTCCCAGAAGCCAGGATTATGTTTATACTGAATTATTGCAATGTGAGTTCTAGAAATTTTTCTTGGATATTTTTGCTAAACCTCTGTGGTAATTGCACTTGAATATTCCCTTAATGGTAGCAATCATCTATCAAAAAAACCACCAAGCAAGGCATGGCGACATATTCTCTACCCTTGTATTTAAAGAGAAAAATCTCACTTTCTGTCAGATGAGGTAGATTTGCCACCCAACTGACAGATAAAATAAATTAAATCAAAAGCTTGCACCTTAATACCTGATTCCAGCTAAAGGGTATATACACTGGAAAACTTTCAAAGGGAAAGTTTTCCGGTGTATTGCCTTCAGTTGGAACTTGATAAACAGCTGAAAGGCCCATCACCTGCAGGGCGGGGGGGAAGAAAAAATTTTAATACTTTGAGGGGGCTGCATAACATTACATTACCTTTAATTCTGCAGCAAGCTAAGAAATTCAGAGACTAAGTGAGCAAATGTTCTTAACAACTTTCTAGCAGCCTGTTTTTGTGAATAGTACCAGCTAGTGATTTTCACGGCTAGAAGAAATCTTGCTTTGTAGTGGTATAAGTGTTGAGAATGAGGCCAACTGAAAATATACCCCTATATACTTTGTCAAGTGCATGTGTGTGTATTCACATTATGGAAAAAGAAGACGTATCAAATTTGTGGAGGACATCATAAATTCTTTTGACAGAGCAATCTTTTGCCACAGTAATTTAAGGTAGAGTATAAACAAATTATACCTTGTGTACTGCATATCATAAAATATTATTTAAATGAACAATATTGAGATCAAAGTTTCAAGTTTAGGAACTTGAGTGTATTGTTGTGAAAAGCCCAGTCAGATAATTATAACTTCATGTTTTCGCAGGAAGAAAACAGTCCTGAAGCCTAGGGATAGGATCCTTCATGCTTTATGCAAATGCATCAGGGTTTAGATAACAGGATCAGGTCCACAATTTGCTTTTCTTAAAACCTACAACAAAAAATAAAAATAAATGCCACCACCATACAAACTACAAAGGTGAAAAAATGCCGTATCTTGCATTTTTCTACCTCCTGTGGCTAGGGACAGAATGCAGACATGCCACAATAATGTTTTTTATTTCTACTGTTCAAACCATATTAATGAGAACATCATTTTGGAGAACTAATTATTTCTATTTGTCTTGTGTCACACTTTCTAATTCCCCTATATTAGCACAGCCAAAGCAAATTAATTGCTTTTCCAGCAGTTGAACCTTGTCCAAGAATGAGCTCACATTCCCTTCCAGTTTTGCAGTTTCTAGGAGTGTATTGTGTCAAAAATTTCTCTTGATACTAAACATAGCCCAGAGAATATCTTTACAGATTTCTGTTGCTGCTCACTTGATGAAATTTATAAGTTTAAGTGACCCACTAGGAAAGATAAAGTTCTTAGCTGCAAGATTATACATCAAAACAGTTAAAGTGAAATTAAAATTAAATGAATGAATCTCACTGAAGCAAAAAAAGCAGTAATTAATGGTTCCCTTAATTGTCTTCATAAAATATTTGCATGGGTCTAATTTGCATAATTTGCATGTATTAATTAATCTTTCAAAGGAATTTTGTGCTGAGAGAAGCCAAAAAATCTCTTTGTTTTATTTAACATCTAATGAAATATTTATCTTCGTTAATGAACTTCTCATCTTCATTAAAATAAAAATTGCACAAGTTTGTATGTTTTAAATGTTTTTATAATTGAAGTATACAAAAAAATCTCTTCAGACCTACAGTATCTGAAAAACAAACACATTATTGCACATTCTGTCTCATTTTGACTACAGCAACATTTAAAATTTGAGAAACTCTATCCACTCTACCAAAAGTTTTCAAGGGGTGTAAAAGCACTTCAATTTAATTTTAATTGTTAAGAATATTCTTTAAAAAAAAATAAGGAGGACCAGGCAATAGTTTCCATAATTATTTTTATTGCCAACCTGTGATACATAACATCTTTTATCCAAGAGAGAGATTATGCGTTGTAGGTTAAAATTCAATATACTGTAGGAGTTTGTACATGATATGGGGTTAGTTTATACTCTACTAGATTAACAGTTGAGGAAAAACAGTTTGTGAGTTATTGCCTGACATTTAATGATTGAACCTGGAGTAAGACTGATGACAGTAACAGCTACAAAGGACGGTAGTGTCAGAGGACCCAGTTAAATAACAGGTTTCCGTGCTCAGCAACTTTGAGACAGTATCCAAAAATAGCTAGACTTCCAGCATGAGAATATGCAGTGCAAAAAAGGAAAATAAATATTAAAGTTTCATGCAAAATTTTCATATAGAGTATGAGGAGAGGAAAAGAAATTAAGTACTTTGCAGAAGGTTATTTCTATAAAAAATAATAGGTGTAAGAGGAGGATGATTAGTTTTTCGGGGACAAAGGTGAAGGCTATTACTTAAAAAGGGGACCACCTAGAATCCCAAGGTAATGTATCAGCTACTTAATATTGTTGGAAATAGTGTCTGTGGAGATAGAATAGCGAAGTATGGTTAAACTAAAATAGCCTCTTTAGAGAATGTTAACACTGCAGAGTATAGACTTGTGAAATGGAGTTTTGTTTTTTTCAAGGATAAGTACAATATTATTGGAATAATGAAAGTATACTTGAAATAGGGAAATGATTGGGGATTTAGAATACAAAGAAACTATATTTGCACAATGAAATGGCACAATGGGATTTGTACTCTTTTTTCAATACACCTGCATATGCCTAAATCCTTGCACAAGTTGTTTATAAACACATTAATGTGTTTGAATTCATTTTAGACATGCAGTACATTAGAAAGCCAGCCTTCTGGAGATGGAAAAGTTGGAGCTTTTTAAGAGTGCTTTTAAGATGCGGCACTCAGTGTATAAAAGAAACAGGAGGTTGAAGCTGTCGAGATTGTATAGGGTCATATATTCCTTACTACGTTATCCTATAATTTTTTCAACTTATAAGATATAGTGGAACTTTGCTGATACCATAATGGCAGTATAGATATTGCTGTGTATTATGAAGGCGTGGAACTTGTGGAATAGCTGCTGAGGCAATGTAATTATCCATAAAATACCCAAACAATATCAGTGGGAGGGATATGTTTCACTTCACACATTTGTAGGGTAGATGTCTTTATCTGAGCTATTTGGCTGGGCTCCTGTTAAAGTCAGTAAAGAATAATAGACACATCTCTACCTTTGAAGAAAATGAATCATACCTTCCAAGTTTCTTCCCTGATTATACAGGGAGTCCACAAAACTGGCTCAGACACAGATATCTACAGTGCAGGTGTCTGAAGTTACTGTGATGAATCTCATCTGTTGTGTATTTTTCTTTTTGCTTGCCTCAGAATTCCAACATCGCTTGTGACAGTAAACACACTACGAGCAGCTGCATTTCAGTCACTTCTTGTAACTACTGATGTTGGCAATGAGTAATTGTGCATCACTTCTGGAAAAATATCCGTGCCTGTCAATTCCTTTTCTGCTTGGCGTAATTCTGTAATGTTTCTGTACTGTACAGTTCTGAAAGTTTCATAAAGTGTGACCCTCAAATGTAGAGAAAACAGCTTGAATTTTGCATTAATCCTGAAGCTTTGCAGCATTTATTTCAATGGCTGCTACAATGTGAGGAATGAGGCGTGAAACAAAAATCTGAAGAAGCATTCCACAAACTCGGAAATAAGAACAAAAGTGGACATACACTGGGAGGTAGGAAAAGAGGTAGATGAAGTATCACAGAACCCTAGAAGGGAAAATGTTATTGTGTTACTAATAGGGTTGCCTTATATTACTGTAACTGTACTACTGTATCATTATTAATCGCTAATGGACAACTAGTACATGTTTCTCCATTTAAATGTAGTTTTACTTGCAAGCAAGACATGGGCTGGAATTAACCTGACGAAGCGTAGAAGTCTACAATATAGACATCTACAGCCATGCTTGTCACATTTGACCCTCTGTTGAGGGAGTGGAGGGAAACGTCTACAATACAGTTCATGAATTCATAAAGTAGGTGTCTATATTCTTTCTTTGTCTATGGAAGGAGCAAAACTAGAGTGCCCTGATGTAGACCTCTACAAACTTTTATTAAACTCAGTCACGTTCCAGAAATGCTGAACTCAGTTTCTGGAGGTGAGAAAGTAATATTATTGTTGTTGGATTTTGTTCTTTATGGATTTTGCCCGTTAATCAGTTTCATAGCTAGGGTTGTAATTTTACTCCTAGGTAGTCCAAGTTGCAAAGGATGAATGTTGCATGTGACACAGTCACAAGATGTATGTGCTAAGGAGAACACTGTCTTTGCTCATTTCACGTTTTGCAGCAAAGAAAGAATCAAGTGGATAATACCAATTTCACAATTAAAGTGGCAGCATTTGTTTGGGTTCCTTACACGCTTTTAAGGTCTGATGTTTTGTTACTGAATGCTATGGCAAAGGATTGGCTCATTTTGCGTGCTTCAGTGCATTCTTAACCAATACGTTAAGCCAGAACCAAAGCTTCACTCAGTCTTTATCTACTGATTTCTTGATGGCAGCACCGATGCCTTGGTATCTCACAAGGGTGTTGAAACTTTATTAACATTTGTAAAGTATCCTGTATCTTGGATGAAACATGCAAAAGAAGTTCAGTTATTACACTAACTTCTACTTTTATTTCTTCAGTGGTCACTGATCAGAACCCCAGACATTAAAATGTGGTGAAGAGAGGCGATGCAAGATGTAGCAATTTGCAACAGTTATCAAGTTGTGACAGTTAGTTTCAACTCTAGCACAGGGAAATCAGTGGAAAAATATTTTACGGGATATAGTTGGGAAACAATTGAAAACCATAACTTTGTGTAAAGGCAGCCTGCCTGGATTTTGTGGGAAAAAAATGTAATAGACTGATTTACCTCAATTTTTCTGCGTTAGATCAAAAGTGGTATATTACTGACTAGCATCATCTTGGTGTAATACATGATGGTTTCTCTCGTATAATTTTGTGGGGTCAGAAGTCCTGTAAAAAAGATTGAGAGCTCAATATTCACTTAATATATTCAAGACACAAACAAGCAGATTTAAAATGTAAAGAACACCATAGAGTGAGATTGTATGAGGCAAGCAGCACTTTGAACAGCCTTAAGAAGGCAACGACCTACCTAAAATATACTCCAACTCAATTGCTCTATTAATCTTACATCAGTTTAAAAAAAATAAATAAAAATACCTTTGCTATCAATAATGCTATATTCATTTAAACTAGCTGAGCATTTGAAGGTTTAATTTTAAGTGGGCAAAGATTTTGTTTTTTTCTCCTTTCTCTCTTTTTAAAAACACGAAACAAACAAGAGCAAAAAAACCCAACCCAAAGAACCCTCAAAAACCCCCAAATGATTCAAAGAATTTTATGTCATCCAAAAGTAGGAAATATTTTAAGATAAAGAAATTCTTAATATGTCTGTACCATTCATATAAATGCCTTATTGTAAACCATCACAACAACTGATTACTATGCCAAATCTCTTTTAATTCTAAAAAAAAATATTTTCTAGCAATGGTTATTTTTATATTAATATAATTAAGAATGATAACATAAAGCAACTTAGGCTTTGTATAATTCAAGCATTCAGCTTTCCCACGGATTTGATTTGGAGCTTAATCTATCTCTATTAGTATCTCAAGTTCCTATGGAAGAAAAAAAAAGAACAGAAATAAATCAACTAAGAGAAGTAAGTATAAAGGAAGTGGAACTAAAATTAACACATTTGGAAGGAATCAGCATCACGTTCCATCTATAGCTAAAATTTGCTGTCAGCATATCTCTATAATAAGTATTCTCCCAGTGAACTGCCAGCTGGCTGGTAAAGAGGAAAATCTATTCTATAGAATAGACTGCTAGCTTTAAAAAGAAATCTTTAGCTTTTCAACCTTTCACAGGAAGTAAAGGTTCCATAACACCTGAAGGACATCCTGGGAGACAGCAGCATATATAACGATAATGTGATGTCATTTTGTTTTTTCCTAGTTGAGAAACACAAAGTGTGTATCAGTAATGGTAAAAGGAACATTTTTTCTATTATATTCTTGTCAGCTTTATTTTTTAAAAGTGATGCACTCTCTAATAGCTTAGGAAAAGCAGCAATAGCATAATAGTGTGTTTTGTCATGGACGTTAGAAAGGATGGATCACAAAGTGCTACAGCTGGCCTTGTAAACAAAGTGTTATGAAGTCAGGACCAAAAAATTTACAGTGCTGGTTTATGTGCATGAAATTAGAATAGAGATTGTTAAAAATATACAATGCTAGATTAGATAATTCAAGTTTTGACTTGTTTATTTAATCTCTTTGTTGATTCTGCAGATTTTACCCATGACAAACTGTCGGTGCAACCCTTGCATTAAAAGACATGTATTTTTCATGATATTGTTTCATACTGCAATATGCTGGCTGCAAGTCCTTTCAAGTAATCAAGCTATATTGAATACAAACATAAAATAAAAAACAGCAATAATTTGCTTTCATTTTTTGCTTTACACTCTGACTCAAAGATATACAGTCTTAGCCATTGAGGAGAGAACAGTATGTTTGCACATTGATGAATTGAACATAAAAATGTTGTGGTTGGATCAGACTCCTTGGCTTTACTGGAAATATTGGAAGCATCATAAAAGGGGTATAACTGACTGGAGGATCAGTTCCATTTTCAACCTTATCATCAAATTTGTTATGACAATCACAGTTACTATCGCTGCAGAAACTATGCCATCCCAGCAATCTGGTTCCCAGTGCTGAAATATTGAAATGCTACACTACTAAAACTTGAAAAAGTCAGTCCTATTCCAGTTCTAAATGGTCAATAGTTACAGAGTAGGATCTTAAACATTCATTACACAAAAGAGTCCTGATTTTAGGAATTAACAGCTAAGGTTTCCCTGTTGAGTTGGGGTTTGGGTTTGGTTTTTTTGGTATTGAAAAACCCATGACTTCCCAGTTACAATCAACTTTATAGCCAAGTCTATTTTACCAGAACAGATATCCAGTAAATATATTCAGGGTATACTCAGTTCTTGCCTCTCTTCCCACTAAAATGGCATAGCATTAGGGATGGGATTAGATGGGCTTAAAATCTGCGTTTGCAGGCTATGATCTCACAATTACCATCTTAAAGACCATTTTGATATGTATATCACCTTGGAAGACTTCAGGGAGAGTGAGTTCCTGCAATAGAAGACAGATGTTTTGTGTCTTTTCACAATTTAATGTATATATGAGGAATACGCTACGATAAACATATCGATAAAGTTTATTTTCGTGTTGTGGACTCTATTCCTTGTATTATACTAGTAGCCTGTTCTGTAATCATTGTAGTTTAAATTTACCTTGAGCATTCACCAACCAACATCCTAAACACTTGTTTCAGGGGAGGGCCTGCAAGTGACTTGTGTAATGCCATTCATATATTGCTATTGAAAATAAATAGTGGAAAACTAAGGAAGATAAAAAAAAAAAAAAGAGAGAGAGAGAGAAAAAGCAACCACAAAGTAACATTCTTCATTTTCTTTGTCTCAACAAAATCACACTTCCAAGCAAGAAATTTTACACTTCAGATATTTTGCACAGGTCATTGCTTCTGACTCCAAGGTAGTCACTTGATCTCAGACTCACTGTTCAAGACTGCTCTGTGGTTTAATTTAGCCATTCTCTTTTCTGTTGCTTACTTTTTGATGATGGACCACGGTGCTAAGTTCTCTCTGGGAAAGCATGCTGCTTCCATATGGTCTGGGATTTCTGTAGTGGGGTGCATCCAGGACACAGTCTGTCATGACATGCTGTTTTTTCTGAGGAATCTCTATCGGCAAAGACACAGAGTGGTGCCAAACTCAAACCACCTGGCCCTAAGGCTAATTGAGTTTTTCCTGGGAGGGTAGAATAATAATTTTGAAGTACCTATCTGAAATTATGTTACCACTGAGAGGGAATGGGAAAGGTTGGCTTGTCACTGCAGTACTTAAATGCATCTATGAAGATATGCTCAAAACGGAAGTTTGCAGTCAGCTAGGGGAGCTACTTTGAATTATGAATTGAAAAGCAATCTACCTGGGCCAGCATTAGCACTTGTCACAGAAACAGAAGTCCCATGTCATTTAAAATGCTTGTATTTTTTCATTCATTACAGGAGAAAAGGCATTTTGCTTAAGTACTGCTTCCTAGCTAACCACAAGCTTAAAACCCATATAAATCTTTCCGTTTGAAGTCTTCCTCAGATTCAACATGGACTGGTTTGGGGTTTTTTGTTTTGTTTGGGGTTTTTTTTCAGTTTTATAGTTGTGTCGCTCATTCTAAGCCCTGGGAACTTCATTAAGGTCTATTCGTATTTCTGAGTGGTAGTTAGAATTGTGTGTGACTTGAGTTTATTGCATGATTTCTGGTTTGGTTTCTGTCTCCTTGACTTGTTCTGGAGCTGGCTGCTTTGTGCCATTGTCTTCCATATGCTTGCTTTCATACAAAATACCTAAAAGCAGCAAGCTTATATTGCATATGTTTTGACATCCTGTGCATCCTTAATAGATTTTCCATAAGCTTGCTCCTGTGCAATCCATCTATTTTACAGCCTCATTCCTTCCTGTTCTGCATGTTACTATTTCTTCATGTTCTGCATTGGGCTGTTACTCTGTTTTAGCAGGCAGATGAGAACAGGGGTGGTTGGGTATTAAAGAAAAATGTGGTGTTAATGTGATATTGATATTAGAAAAGGATTCCACACAGTCCAGAATTGATGTATGCAGGTTAATGCAAGCAGTAAAGCTAAATGCTTTCTTTAAATGGCCTCTATTTTCCAGTAACCTTTTCAGCATTTGAAATGACATCTCAGTAACCAGGATTGAAGAAAAGCCAGATCACACTCTTGTATTAGTTGTGGGGTTTAAGTCTAATCTGGAAAAAACAAAGCAGTAGCCTGCATTTAGTTACTGGCATGTTACATCAACTGGAAATTACTTCTTTAGAAAAGAAGTAGCTTGTAGGGGGAAGAGTGAGGTAGGTTTGTGCTACTTGGGATGCTCTGCATAGGGGTAGGTATTGTGTTCTAAAAAGTAGTCTAGGCTAAAGCTCTAATAAATATAATTACTTTAGAAGAGCTCATCTTTGCATATGCTAAAAGAAATGAACATCAAACAGTCTGCGGATCAAAAATAGGTTGCTAGTACTAACCACAGCCACAACTATTTCTAGTAGAAAAATCGTGGCCCATGTTACTTTTTCCAGGCTTTCATAAAAGATTTTTATTAATCCACACTTTATTATGTGATCTGTAATTGTAAACACATGTATCATGCTAATGCTGCTAGGTTCCTAGTTCAGTGATGGAAGGGGTCTGTGTGTGTTTCTGGAGGTGTATGCATGGAGGGTTGGTTGTAACAACTACTGACTTGTACCTGCTTTTGCATAGATAGTTTCTGCAGTTTGTTCTTAAGTCAGAAGCAAAAACTGCTGATTGATCCAACAGATGCTGATCTATTGTATTTTATTCAGATTTAATTTTATGGACATTTTTTCCTCTCCAGAGAGAAAAAAAATTATTTTTTAAGCCTGTTTTACAATTAACTTTATGATTGATATTTTGTATGTAAGATTACTTTGGGATGCTTAGCTTAATAACATGATCATTTGAGCAGAGCACTAAAAAAGAAGGCAAAATTGAGAAAAGTGGAAAGAAGAGCAATCAGTCTAAAAAGATTAATAGTAATTTCCAAGACTTTACAGGGAATAAAATAAGGAATCAGGCAGAAAACACATTCTGATACTCTACTCTCTCAATTTTATGCTATCATAGGTAAGGCTGCTCATTGATTGGCTTGCTAAAAAGATAGTAGAAAAAAGTTGTTTATGTTTCTGAAACTACGATAGCAAATAAAGCACACCTTTTTGCAGAATTTAAAACTGTTTACTGCAGGACAGATTGTTCAGCATAAAAATTATCCACACTGTGTTACAAACAGCACCGAACAATGAGCTGTGGAAGCTCACAAGCTTATCGTATTTAGCTGTGACTTCATCCTTTAATAACTTTTCCACATGATTCTTCAGTTGAAGCTGGTTTGTTTTCTATTTTCTCTGTTGTTGTGGGGTGGTTTTTTTTTATTTTTTTACCAACAGAAGTGACACAATACAATGCCTTAGTGACTCAGGTTCAGTGCTTATAAGTAATCAGTTCTGTTGCCTTTTTTTAATATCCTTTTGTTCTCCTTATACAAATAGGAAAAGGGTTGCTAAGTTCATAAGGCAACAATAAAAGACAATGTGGGTTGGGTTTTTTAAAAATCTGTTTCTTTCAAAGAATTTCTCACATTGCCAGTTTATTCTTTTAAGTGTTCAAACCGGGAAGCTCTGTGTATTCTATATGATCTTTAAATAATAGAAGGTGACATATTCGGGTAGTCCTTCGCTTTGTTAGCTTACTAAAGACCAGATTGCTGACCTTTAGCTTGCTCCCACGATACTCGGTGAAACAACGAAAACATATATTCGTGATTAAAACAGATTGTAAAATTACTGACAGAAAATCCCAACAGTTCAATAGTTAAAATAACAGCCAAAAAGGTGTTTAGACCCTCTTTTTTATATCTCCATATTTTAGTTTTATGTCTGGAAACTCAGATGTACAATTAAAATCTTCTCAGTGAAAATGATAATTTTAAAAAGAGAGCTATGAACATATCAGTGTCCTGAATATTTGCACTGAGTATTAACACAAATATATTTGTACATGAATGTTAAGTAGAGAAATGAAAGGTGTATGATTAATAACAATATGCAAATTTGAAACTAATTTATTGGTGTTATACAAAGGGCAAACTAGGATAGTGTTTGGCCAAATATGTTTACATACTTCATATTTGCATGGGTTTATTGAACATGCAGTGTGAAATCACCCATCTTTGCATAAAAACTGGATAAGCACTTTTTAAAAAGAATAAACTGCTCGCATTCCAAAGCCTCAACAGTTGAGCCTGCTTTCCTACATCTCCTACATTTGGGCAGAGGATCCATTGCTGTTCCCCAATATACAGTGCTCTCGGTACAGTGTCAGGACAGTATAGATGCCCCTGTCTCTCCTTTTCAGGGTCCAGTTGCAAAGTTTCACCATCCTGATTAACCTCGTGCACCGGTAGGAGCATTTTCCCCTCACAACATGCTGTTTTGTATTTTCTCAAGAAAATGACAGAAAGTTACATTCAGTCGATTTCATGACCGTATTTTCCAAAAGCTGGACACTGTGTTCTCAGTCACACTCTGCAAATTCTGAAAAAGACTCAACCTTGTCATAAATGATTTTCCCATGATTAAAAAGTTAAGACTCCCATTTTTATCTTCCTGCTTCAGTGGAAAACAAATCCTCTTTTGTCTCTAGCTTGAAGAAAATGTATGAAGAGTATACAAAAATATATTTCGTCCTTAATTAGCTGCTTCCTTTAAGTTTTTCAAAGAAGGGCTACAATTTGACTAAGATCCCTTCCATCTGTCACAATATGCTTGCTTTTATTTTGACTTCCCGTTGCTGTCTTATCAAATATCACATGAATCATTACCATTTGTTTGCCATCCCTTTCTTTTGTTTTGTTTCTCTTCCTCCAAATGATTAAAACATCAGGTTGAATGAAAGGTTAGAAGTACACTGTGATTCACATTTGCCCCATCTTATTAAAACAAATAAACCGACCAGTTATATAACTCAAATGTGCTTGAGCTATGGCTTGCAGATGCTTTTATCAGCTCTGGGCTGAAGTGGTGGTGTGCATTCGGGCATGCACGTACAACTGTTCTTTGAAAGGGACAAACCTCATTAGATTACAGGTGCTTGGAAATAACTTCTGAGAAAATAGCTGCCATTTTCAATAAAGCTACTTCCTAACAGGAAACACAATTTATTATGTTCTTTAGCACAAGTGAGCAGCTTCGCTTTTTATTTAGATAAAAGTAGCCCCACTTAACATCACAAATACTTTCTTTATTTTAACCTGCTGGACAGAAGGTGGATCGTACTTTTCATTTTAATGTTGTCACTTGTAAAACTTCGAGGAAAAGAGCTGCAGTGATTCTGAAGTTGCAAAGGATGCATTAAACTAACTTACAAGTTACTTCATTTACTTGCCACCCCATCGTTTCTCGTACAGAGAGTCAGAAAGGCTTCATAACTGCCTCTGCATGCTAGAACTCAAGTTAGCAGTTTGTAAGGGCTGCAGGGTGCAGCAGCGTGCATATACTGAATTTCAGTACGAAGTCTCTGCTGTCTTCAGTGAGTATGATGGTTTGCCCTGGGGATTCTGTGTTGCAGCATGCAATTCTAAAAGAGGACACAAAGCTCAGGTCAGCTTGGTCACCAGCTGTGGAGACGTTAGATGGATTTTTATGAGCCAAGAACCTATAGTTTCTATTAAATAAGGGTGCACGTGCGGGTCTCGTTGTTGTTGGGGTTTTTTGTTTGTGCTAACACTGCTGTACTTTGCTAATGACAAGACAACAGACTGAGAAACCATTAGCGCACGGAATCTCTCTTACATAAAAAGAGAAGGGGAAGAAGGAGAGAAAGGTTAAACACAAGATAAAAGACAGAAACAGAAAGGTGAAATCCCAAATAATTTCAGAGTTGGGAATAAAGTTCCCATCCTCGCTAGTTCGCTTGTGTTGTTCTTATTAAAGAGCAAGAAATCAACCTAAACTAGGCCTTCTTTACTTTGAAAGCACATAAGGTTAATAGATCCACTTTTCTAATATCCTTAAGACCCATTTTGAGTGAAGATCAGCCTCTCTGACTGGTCTGTGCATATTTGACAGAATTACATGAACTGTACTAAAGACCTCTTGTGACTAAATTGCGGCTACTTTGATGTAAGGGTTCCTGGATCATCAGTTGCCATTTACTATACTACAGCTCTAATAATAAATTCATAAAAAGTTATCCAAACCTTTACATCCTAACTTTACAAAGCTCACACTGAGATTTCTGATCTTATAATTAATTTTCATTCTTGTACATGACTTTTTTTTAAACTTGTACTCTATGGGTTTCTTCTTAACTCTCTGGGACATACAGCAGTATCTTTTTTTTCGGTTGGTTGGGGTTTTTTTTCCCCCAAGTCCCTAACTATAGGAAAAACTTTGTCCTATTACTAAGGAGAGTTTTCCTCAGTATGCTTTACTGTGATAGCAACTGACTGAATTCAGGTGCAACATCTTTGATTTTAATTTGCAGATTTTTGTAAGCCAAAGACAGCAATACGCTTTTATGATAGTTATAATGATCACTGGTGGTGTGCCTGTTTTTAATGTAGCTCTCCAAGACAAACTAAACCATGATTTGTTTGGATGGTAAACGACCCCAATGTGCCTTGCATTGAGTGGTGTTACCATCTAAAGGACAATTTAGTTCACAACCTAAGACTAAACTTAACATTTCATTGTAGGTTTTTATCACTTTACAAGGATGCATATTAATAGGAATAATATTTGAGTAGGTTTATATTTTTAACTTAGGAAATGTTGGGCCCATAGATACACTTACTAAAAGCTGCCCACAGAACACTGGTGTGAATCATTCCCCAGCTGACATCTCTGTGGGAATGCATTTCAAGGCATATGATTTGTTTCAGCATTGCAAACTTTTCTGTCAGTTCCATTTGTTTGTTTCTTCTAACATTTATGACCTTTTAACTATTTGGGCATGTTCATTCATAAACCTCAAAATGAGTCTTAATTAAAAAGGGTTGATCTACAAAAAATACTCCCTCACTCTGACTAGAATTTCTGTCATATCAGTCCACAGACAAAAACAAATGAGATTTAGGAGTAGTGGTGTTTTCAGTTTGAGTTACTAGCATGAGCTTGTGTGATCTTGCTGAACACTGCCATTTGCAAAAGAGCAATTAAAACAGATGACAATCTGCTAATCATGCACAGTTCTATTTAGACATTTAGCAGTATTCTCCCAGTTTGCATTTTTGATTGACTTCCTAAGAGTGAAAGGAAGTTTTATGTATTTATATTGTAGATAGCAGTATGTAAATTTGGGAAACTTTACCATAAATCGACAATTTTCTGTAGGCTAAAAATATACCTCAACATTCTAAACATCTTTAGGGATATACTGTGTATGTGTGTAGTATATGTTTGCACATATCTGTGTTTGTGTGAATAGTGTATTCTGTATTGGGTTTACGTAAGTTAGTGTTTATGCAGGTGATAGACAAATTCCAGATTTGTTAACAACAGAAAGTAATGCAAGACAAATAACTCAAAGCACATCAGGAGGCAGGAAGCAGAGGCATGCTCATGATGTGGGATTTGGGAGTAGTGGCATTTTCACAGAGAGTTACAAGGGATGAGCTTTCTTGGTTTGCTGGTCACGCTCATGATTTGTAGGTTCTGCTTGTGATCTTAACCTTGAAATCATGAAGGCCCATCAGTGGCAATGCTCTGCTGGTATTTAGGTAGTAACACTGGCTACACCTGGAGGTGAAGCAGTTCCAGGTGCTTTGCCAGCAGCACGGAGAAGTTCCAGTCCTTTTAGAAGAACCTCTGAAAAAATGAGAGCAGAGCGAGAAATGGTTGAGAAGAAAGGGATAGGAGTCTGAAAAGGAAACGGGGACAGCAGTCAGATATAGATGTTGTATTTGGCCACCATATTGCCAGGTGAGGTCGGCATTCCTCTGCAGAGCTGAGAGTCACATCTGTTTTTCCTAGCACAGTTTGAAGCCTTTGTATTTCAGAAGCGTGGGGCTATTTGCCTCACGTACTATCTTCATGAGTGGCTACATGAACTTTTCAGCTACAGGAGCATGCTGGAAGAAAAGCATAAAGCCTAAAGAATTATTTCTTCATTTTCTCCCAAAATCATGATTTTGAGAGGATGGTGGGCCGCCCAACAGAGACTCTGGTATCTTTTCTGTATTGACGCTGTTGATTCTAAAGAAAAGAGTACTCATCTTGCACTTCATACTTTCATGACTAATTTTAAGAAAATAAAGGAAACATTTTACAGTTCTTAGCAATTCTTGAACTCTTACTAGGTATTACTTAATCTTGGAATTGCTTTATCAGTATCAAAACACGGCAGGATTTATTTTAAGGTTGATGGGTCTAATGCTTGCTGCATTTTCCCATACATTAGGGTAATTAGTCAAACATATTACTAGAGAATATATCTGTTTTATAATAAGCCTAGCAATGATATAAGATCAGCTGCTGAGTTCCTATATGGATTTTAAGTCTATTATCAATACAGATTATTTAACTGCACTTTTAACAGTCCCTCATACAGTTATTTGAGGAACAAGAAGATTTATGCTTGTTGTATATATCAATCAAAAATGTATTCAAGTTATATAAAAAGTAGGGTGGTGGTTCAGCCCCAAGCAGTGGCTGAGCACCTTGCATCACTCTCACTCCTGGAGGAGAAACAGACAGAGCCTCCACGGGTTGGGATAAGGACAGTTTACTGACAAAATCACAGTGAAAGGGGAACAATAATGGCCAATTACACTCACACTCAGTGACAACACAGAATACCTTACAGACCTGATTATTATAGAGTACTGCCTGATATAAGGACCAACCCAACACCCCAGCCACACTCAGACTGCTCTGGAGGCACCCGGGAGTACCTCTCCCAAACCAGCCCCTTTTATGGGGGAGTGATATCAGGTGATGTGGAAAACAGCCCAGGCTAACTCAGCTCACCTGTGCTGGCTGCTTTGGGAGGTTAACTTTGGCGTGGCCAGACCAGGACAATAGCCTCTTAGTTTCTAAGGAACATGCTTTGTAAAAAAGCCACCCTGTTATTGTTCACTGTCTGTGGATACAGAATTCAGGATCTGGAAGTGTCTTCCATTAAAGACTTTGCTGCCAGATTGGGTCCTTAAGCAGCGCAAAATAGAGCTGACCTTTGAAAATGTAGTGCTGTTCTCTGCAGATTGCTCGTCTTTTGTTGGCTGCTACAAGGATTCCACTTCCTACAGCTGTATTTCTAATTAAGAATATGCTTTAATAAATATTTTATTTTAAAAGGTATATGGAGACTTGATACAGTAAAATAAAATACAAGCTACTGACTGTAGTTATCTTTATGTTTAGGTGTGGGAATTATGCATATCACTCATTAACAAGCGTGCATTCAGGATAGCCGAAGTGCTGCTATATGTGCAGAGTAATTCTCCTACAGAGGTATCCAGACAGCTTTAGTGCTGTAAATGTCTATTGTGTTTATTCAGTATGTTTGGGAGAATTATATGTGATTGTAGCCAGGAGTAGCTCCGGCTATCCTGATTCTTTTGAGGTGTTTTACTAGGTCGTCAGTTTTATCAAGCTCCATTCCAGAGGTACCTTCTTTCTGGATTTCCCATACGTGTTTTGCTTGGTCTTCATGCAATAAATAAGAATAAGTCATCTTTAAGTTAAGGCCTTATTCAATTTCTTTTTCTCTCTCTTCAGTGCACAGACCGTAAAGAGCAAAAAGAATGTGGAAATGGTTCTGAGTGGAAGTGGTCAAAGTAGTGGGAAAGTTATCATTCTACTCGGCCAAAAAAAACCCCACACCTAGGAATGCAAAAAAATAGGGGAAAGAGACAGGGAAATTTAAAGACAGGGAGAAAGCAGAAAAAGGAGTCCACTCCAGAAGCTTGCACTAGAGGGGCACTAGATAAGCATCTCTGCAAGTGTTTCTATCATCTCCTCTTTCCCTGGATGTTCTGATAGAAACTAGACAATAAAAATTGGAAAGGGGTGTGCAGAAAGCTTGAATTTTTATAGCTGTATGTGATGTACAATTGTGTGCTGTGAAGTTGATCATTACACAGTCGGCTTGTGGAAGTGATGCCGCGCGTTTCAGTGATAGCCAAGCATTTAAAAAATGTCAACGTTGATTTATATAAGTTTATCTCATACAGTTGTTTTCTTATATATCTAATAAGAATTTGAAAGGCTGATTTGGAATAAAAAGTTTAGACAAAGAAAATCAAAACAGAAACAAAAACTTTTGAAATCTTAGAGATGTTTCCTGATTTCACTTGGACCAAAAGAAGGGTTTCATGCAGACTTCAAGAGTTGAGATACAGCTTTTACTTCCAGATACATTATATTCTAAAATACAAGAAGTGTTTCATAATTATGCACTGTGGAGGATTAATATCCTTCACAATGTGCTTTATTCACTAGGGAGCAACACTTTCTATCCTACAGGTCAGAAAGCTAAGTTGTTTTTCTGTCTGTTTCCTGTTTAATAAAAAAATTAAAATCTTTACATTGCTGAGAGTAGGTGCAAATAAGATGTTTGTGTCCCGGTGAAGAAAACAATTGCTTTTTGTTTGTAAATTAGGTGAAGATACGTTATGCCAGAATGTTCTCCTCAGGTTTTTCTAGATCAGGATTTACTGGGTGGGTTTGCTTACTGTTTATGTTCCCTCTCCATCACACATAGCTCACTTGAATATACGCTCCTCACTTGGGTGGAAAAAACTGTTGAGAGAGACGTGCTTACATCTTTAACAGAGTAATTGTTCACTTGATCTCATTTATGGGGGAAGGTGGCTATACTTCACTGATACCGATTAAATATCCTATACGGGGTTCTATATAAATAGCTACAAATGTGCACAATGGTTACATTACATGGTATATTTAACAACATAGCTAAACCAGAAAGTATGAGCTATGCCTTTAGAGATGGGAGTACTAACGACTGCATGCAAGCAGGTTCTTGCTCTGCAACCATGAAGGAAATAATTGCTGTTCAGCACTATTCAGTTAAGTTTGCATATCAGTGAAAACACATGCACAGAGGCTCCACCTACATTCGCAGTGCCCTGGCGCTGATACGAGCGCAGCATACATTAAAGCCTCAGAAGGTGTTACTGTCTTCACAACTTGGGAGAAGCGCGTGTAATTTTTAGTGGTGTTAATTTGACCACTGTCAGATGAAATTGCTATGGTGATGTTAGGGGTTGGTTTCCTTTTTTTTTTTGGCTGGTTGGTTGGGGTTTGGTTATTTTTGTATTTTAAAGGCAGACTGTCTTAGGTGGTATTTTTATGGATTTATGGGAGGACTGCTTTTGCTGAGGCTTTGAATTCGGGGGCGGGGGTGTGTGTGGATTTTTCCCCTCCTTTCAATTCATTGCAGATATAAATACATAAATCACTTGTTTGTTTTTCATATTTTTAGATGGAAGACTTTATTTGAAAACTACTGTCATGTATTGAATTTTTCCTGCTGAAGATACCTGTGCTACGGTAAAGAACTTTGCAGTAAGACATTGGCTCTTAGGGAGTTCTTGGAAACAAAGCGTTTTCATGCCAACTTCCTCAACTTCATTTATCAATGTTCTTCAGAAATGTAAAGAATTCTGCAAGAGTGTCCTCCTTTGGTTATCTCCTGTGGCTCAACCCGGAGACCTAGAGAATGTTTATAAATGTACAGTAGCACTCTTCTCACAGCAAAAATCTGTGTCTCTGTGCCGGACTATTGTATCCAAAATTACAGGTGGGTCAGAACAAGGCTGAGTATTCCCTTTTTTCAAGGAATGCAGACTCTGTCCTCCTCTGATGATTCTATATTTGAGCACATCAAATGATCCTTCCAGCGGTGTCCAAGTACACTTACAGACTGTTATGTCATACCGAAACCAGCAAGACAGCTCAGAAATGAACTTGTAGAGGGCATAAGAGGATTCTTATTAAAAAAATTAAAAAATAAAAAAAAGGAAAAAAAAGGAAAAAAAGAAAAAAAAGGTAAAAGAAAAAAATTGATACATTCAGTTTTCAAACTATGATCGTGGGTTTTCTTCTAAAGACATTTTTTTCCACATGCTTTCCAAGAGACCAACACATGTATGTTAGACTACATTAAGTGAAATGAATTTTGTGTAAGTGAAAAGAAATGCTGAATGTAAACAAACTGTTTTACTGTTCACAAAGTCTCTTTTCCTAAAATAAAAAAATACAATAAAAAGAGTAATAATTTCTCATTGTAAACTGGCAGGGGTTTATGAACTAAAAGACTTTGCTTCTTATCAAGCTGTTGGTCACATGTACAGTATATAACACAAATCACACAAGGAAGGTATTATGTATGCAGTAGAAATCTAGAGTTTAGGAAATGAAAATTTTAGATAATATTGTTTTGTCACCCTGTTGGTCAGAAAGACACCTTTCTAGTTTTAACGCATGCAGGCATGTAAATATTTGTCCTGGAGTCACAGTATTACTGAATGAGATCTTAAGCATCTGGTAACAAGTCAGAATTCTGTATCAGCCACTTTTATTTGTATATTGAGCCCTGGTTAGTGCCCTGATTAGTGCACTTTTAAGAAAGGACTGTGGCTGAGCAGCAAGTCAAAATGCCAGAAATATTTTTATATGTTAATGTCATATTACGTCAATGTTGCTTAAAAAAAAAAGAAAAAAAAAAAACCTAACAAACACTTGATGTATCAGTCCAATTCCACGTAGAACTGAGTGATACAGTTGAAGTCTATTGTCCCTCCCGCCTTTGTCTTAGGGATGGGTGGTTATGTGTTACTTTCACTGTCTTTATGAAAGCTACAATATGTGTTTTCACCTTTGTGCTGATAACTGGAAGTAAGCTGCAACACAGTGCTTATTACATTACTAAAAAATTATGTTCTTTGCTTTGCGTACTTTTGGGTTACCCCTTTAAAGACTGATTTTGTGAATCAGTGCTATTACTGTAAGTTTTGTGATTATGCTTTCTTCATCTAATGTTTTATGCATATAAAATATTATTTATTACATGGAAACATATCAAAACCTTAAATGTCTAAGATGCCTAACTTAAATCAAATATTTCTTTAAAAATAGTACTGATTGGATATTAATATTATTTTGTCAAAAAAAATCTCATGTTTTGTAAACTCTAGCACTGAGCTCCTATAGTTTGTAGGTCTTCCTTGCAATACTGGTACACATTTATTTTGTGCGGTTCATATTTACTCCACCACAATCCTTTTTTAACAACAGAAAGATGTATATACAAGGTCACATCACAGTAATTTTTTTTAAAGAAATATTGAGCAATATTTTTCATTAAATATTGTTGCCTAATACTTTGTAGTGATATTATTTTCTAACCATGATTCTCTCATAATTTTCATAGTTGCTTGAACACATATGGGATTCTGTACTCCAGTTTTTTCATATGCAGTCTTTAAAGGGTTAACAACTGTAAAGTTAGATGGACTTGTGGCAAGCTTTTGAATCATTCATATCTGAAAGAGAATTAAAAGCCTACAACTGAAATATGTAGTAGCATCTACCATTGCTCTGCTCCTTGCATAGAGTCACCTGTAAGTAGGTTTAGTAGTTTTACAGTATATACTTTCGAGACCTTTGGGAATGCCTCAGTGTTTGGCTTGGTACATAAATGGAAATGTTAAGGATTAAGGGGGAAACAATTTATAAGCTGGATGTTTAGAAAGAATCTTGCTAAAAACAGTGTAAATATTACAGACCATGAGATGTTACCGTAAGTTGAATTTTTTGCCCCTCTTTAGTTATACAGGTTTTGGGTTGGTATTTTGCTTTTGGTTTTTGATTTGGATTTTTTTTTTTTTTGGACATAGATTATGAAGAAAAGTTGTGCTCATGTTATTGTTTATATGCTTTTGTAATCTTAAAGATATTAATGTCTAGTTGTTCTATATTATAACCACATTTGCGCTCTATGCAAGCCCTTGGAACAGAACATACTCATCTTCATGTAGGACCTATGAAAATTGTCTATTTTTATCTATATATTTAAAGTTTTCTAAAAATGAAAAAAGGTTATTACGAATTTTGTTGTACAAAATCTGTACAAAAATCTGTTTTTACATCATAATGCAAGAATTGGAAATTTTTCTATGGTAGCCTAGTTATTTGAGCCTGGTTTCAATGTGAGAACCACGTTTACTGTTATTGTATTTAATTTTCTTTTCTTTTCAACAATCTGCTAATAAAACTGTCTGAAATCTCCCTGTGACTTTATTTACAGTTCATCTATATTAAATTTTCTGAAATGTATAACATCAGAGGAATATTTACTTTCTAATGGGAGGCATCTAAAAACAACATAAGTCAGCTCTTTGTAATGTGAGGAGAACAATGCTGAATGATTTTATTTAACATGCAACTGCTTCTATCTCTAATATGAATTACTGTGGTGAAAAACATCATAAAAGCACACTCTGTGGTTATTGTTTAACAAGCAGATTTTTTTTCCTTTTTTTTTTTTTTTCTTGCCAGCTAAGCAAACTGCCCCCATCTACATGATTTATTTATGTACATTTCTCAGTTTATGAAGCTGTTATTTGTACCTTTTTCTTTTACATTGTGATATTCCCATGATTCTTATTTCACAAAGCTTTGTGCTGAATAATGTAAAGTGGCTACATTGATGGAACAAAACATATTATTCCCCTAACTACAAAAATGCAGGAGTAATACAGTTGGTTTTGTCTCAAATCTTGTTCACTTGATAAAACATGTTTAGAAACTTTGGTATCCTACCATATTTTTAACAAACAGCAAGTATTTAAACATTTAAGCAGACATTTGGAAAAAGAAATATTTCTGTCTCAGGGCATCTTTAAGTGGTGTCATGAGGGGGGAGAAAAAGGTTACTTTTTTTGTTAAAGGCACATATGGTTATTTAAAAATAAGTCTGGAAATAAGATATTTTGCTTACAGAAAATTAAAAAGTCAGAGATGTGTGATTGATTTTGAGTAGTCTCCCATATTGCCCTGCCTTGCCTTAGCTTGCCTCACCTTGGCTTTCCTCGCCTTGCCTTGCCCTGGGTTTCCTCATCTTGCCTTGCCCTGGCTTTCCTCACCTTGCCTTGCATTCCTATCCCTCCCCTTCCTTTCTGAACCGTACTTACACAAATGCAGGCTTGTTTGGGAAAGCACAAGAGATGAGCTTTCTTGGAGCAGCCCATTTCGTTATGCCTACATAGCCTGGGGACTGCAAGTGTGCAGCTGACGTGTTTCCTGGATTCTGGGAGGTTGTTGACAATGGCTATTTGACAAGGATTTTGACTTAACTGTACATTGTAATAATACTTAACTGTACAGGATAATCAGGCTCTCCTTCCACCTGTATTAAAATGTCCTGCATGTGTGTACCAGCTATGCCATAGCCAGGTGTCCTCCTATAAGCTCTGACACAGTTAAAGCAGGTAAAGAAAAAAGGAAGCATAGGAAGTTCCACACCAATATGAGGAAGAACTTTTTCACAGTGAGGGTGACAGAGCCCTGGGACAGGCTGCCCAGGGGAGTGGTGGAGTCTCCTTCTCTGGAGATATTCAAGACCCATCTGGACGCCTGTCTGTGCAATATGAGCTAGGGAGCTGCTTTGGCAGGGAGGTTGGACTCGATGATCTCTTGAGGTCCTTTCTAACCCCTACAGTTCTGTGAATCTGTGAAACTCATTCATCTATTGCTCTAGCTCACTCCCCAAACTGGATGATCTCTACAGTAATAGACTAACAACCTACCTGTGTGATTTTAGGCAACCCAGGGAAGTTTCCTCATCAGGAAGGAACCTGCCCTCACATAAGTTCCACCCTTTCTCCATTAGTAAATAATTTCTTCATTGGTTAACAGTAGCTGGGGTTTAACAGGGCTAAGGTTGGATGGGCCAATAGCTAGTCAGTGTTCCTTCTCACAGCAGAACCAAGCGCTGTCAAAGCTCAGGTCAAAATCAAGAAGTCACACTAAATATATCTTGCCTATAACTTAGTAGTAGGTTATGGTCAGATACTGAAGAAGTTTGGAGTCAGCAGCTGGATGCCTAAAGTTTTAGGAAAATCCTTGAAGAACTGACAGGCTCAGCTAGGTAAGATTTTTCTCCCTTTTTTTCCCTATGGAAAGAGATTTAAGGTTGGGTTTTACCTAAAAGGTAAATCTCTTTACTTATGGAAGGTGCTATAAATTCTTGAAAATTGCTTCATTAGTTATTTGCTTTCATGTTAACACAAGACTGTCCAATAAACAAAGCCTGAGGTGAAGATTTTCAAGCATGACTGCTGATTGCAGGTAATTCTAGTTTTGTCAGCTAAGCTCCAGACATTTTCAGTGTCTTTCATAAAATAAAACCCTAGCTCAAGGGTTCTGTGAAGCTTCTTCAGTAGCTGCTGTCTAACTCATCCACAGAATACTGGAGAATTTATTAGTGTACCTTAGCTGAGCTGGAGCTTATTGTGATCGATGAAGATTTTTCCACCATCATCAGTATTGCAACATTTCATGCAGAAAATGCTTTTCTAAAAAACTTCATTTTCAAAGGGAGAAGAGACAAAGTCTTTCTGAAAGCTCATAAATGGAATCAAGTTAGAAATTTTAAAAAAAAAAAATCACCCAGGAGCCAAATAGTACTATGCAATGTGGGAGAATTTGCATGGAATCTGTTGATAAACATGATATCTTCAAGTTACAGTAACAGTGGTTGTCATCATCCAGTGAATTGGTTAATTGATTCTCTAAGTTTGTATCATAAAAACAGAATCACATTTGTATTGCTGTGTATAGCAAAAATAGAAGAAGAGACAGGTACCAGTCACAACAGAGGAAACTACAACTGGATATAAGGGGGAAGAATGAAAATGAGAGTGATGAAGCACAGGAAGTTCTAGGATCTCCACCTTTGGAGATCTTCAGATGTGAGGTGAACAAGGCCCTGAGAAGCCTGATCTAACTTTGTCCCAGTTAAAGCCTACTTGACCATCAGGTGTCCCTTCCAACCTCAGGTTTTTATAGTTCTAAAGCTACAAAATGCATACAATGCCCTTGTAGGCATAAAACTTTCTGTATCCAGCTTAGCAAGGAACAAAATTTTATCCTATAAATAGCAGCTATCAGATCTAGAATAGAATTGCTAGGATACGTTTAAGGATTCTCAGCTTTTTGATCTTCCATATCAGGAGGCCAGAAGAATGAGCTGCACTAACAGCAAGATGGGAAAGAAGATAGAGAGTGAATACAGAGAGGATAAAAAAAGCACCTATTCTAGTGCAGATATAGTTCATTTAAATAATCAGAACAGAAGCTGGAGCAACTTTGTCAATCAGTTCTCAGACCAATTTCCTAGCAACAAATAAAGGTGAAGTGAGTAAATAGTATGGATAATAACAAGAAAAACAGCTGTTGAGGATAAAGTAACTGGACTTAGAGTGAACTTCCCTATTTTTTGTTTATTGAGTACGTGGGCCATGCAGACTTTGGGAAAATTGGAAATGATGAGCTGGAACAGATCCTACATTGAAAATAGACTTCTTTTATTTCTTTAAAATCAGTTTCTTGAAGCTGGTTCGTACTGCAAGGCAACCAATTATTTTGTTATTCTATAGATTTTTCCGAGTCTTAAGATACAAAAGACTTTGAAAATTAATTTGGTTTGTTGGCATCTATGTCAAGTGGGTGTAATCGTGAGGTATGGAAAGGTTAAACAACAGTTCAAAACTGGAGAGATAAAAGGGTTGGACTTCACTGTATCTGTGAAGTTGCATCACAGTATATTTAGCTGACGGATTTTGTAGGTAAAAAATGCTTTTGTTTTAGGGAGTGCTAATTGCTGGTTGAATTGCAAAGTAGGGGGAAGAAGAATAAGAAAAAGGTTGTGGCTAGAAAAGCAGCCTAAGAGTATAAGGATGTAAGAGAATTTTGAATAGAATGTTAAGGACAGAGGAAAAGAGGAGATTTCAGCTGTCACAATGGGAGTAAATAGTGATACAATAAGGGGAAACTGGATTATAAAGATACTCTTTAGAAAGATCTGGTAAAGATATAGATGCAGCAAACAAACTAATTTGGCAGGCTCCTGGGCAAGCAGACATTGTTTTCAATTCCATTCAGAAGCAACTAATAACCATTTGGCTTCTGTTCTCTGTGACCAAACTGACGTTGCAGAATCCGGCTTTTCAGTGATGGGATGATATATTGGAAGCCAGAAATAAGTTTCCACATGGATCTCTTGAACAATCTGAACTCAATTTAACAATTGAAGAGGACAGAGATAAAGTATTACCTTCTTTGTGAGCTGATCAATAACAAGCACACCTCTGGGAAACAGATGATAGTATTACCCTTTGAAGCCGTTTCAGTGGCGGAAGCTGAACAAGTTCACAGGCCACCTTACACAGAACTTACAGAGGCAGTAAATAATAATAAGAAAAAGCTCTAATTCGCAGTTTCTTCCAGGTGAGATCTTATCCTATCTGCCTCTGACTCAAACCTCTACAACGCTGTAAGTGTATACATGGCATCTAGTAAGAAGATAAGACTCAAGTGGAGAATTAAGGGTTGAAAAGTGAAAGCAAGCTGCAATCAAACAGGGAGAAAAAAGGTAAATGAAAAGGATTACAGTACAAAATTAAGCTGTGGATATCAGAATGTAAAAAGTCTAAAAAGAAACTCCAGCGGCATCCACGGGCCTAATTCAGAACTGTAATAAATCACTTGCCTTTTTGAAGCATGTAAAACTTACCAAATGTTTCTGTTAGTGGCATGAAAGCTCCTTGGGCACTAGTAATGATATTGCAGTTCCCCTTTGAAGCACGTAGATGTCTAGCTCCAGCATAAAGCTTCTCTTGGGAACCAAAATCTAAAGTGAGCGATGTGGTGCAGTGTGCTCAAAACAGTGCCACGTAACTTAAGCAGAATCATTGAAATGAAGGAAATACACAACTGCCCATCACAGCCATTTCCACAGTTCCACAGCCCAACAGTCTGGTACCCTGTATGTTCTATCAGTAGGCTGAGCAATGTGCTTTCGCTTTTGTTCTCTTTTTGTTCCTGTTCAGCAGTAAGTTGAGTCCTTTTTCCCCATGCATATCAGGCTGTAACTGTTTAGTGTTCACCAGTAGAGAGGAGAGGGAGTGTGAACCCACTGAGGGTAGGATGCAACCTGAACCTCCACCTCACATTTGAGAAAGTGTTCCTACCACGTGATTTCAGAAGTGGACAGCCCTGGGCATCCTGTAGATCTTGTCTCTTAAATGCAAACTAACAATCTGCCTACATTAGCAATTTTATCTGCAGAAAGGGGCCTCTCTAGCATGAGTTTGCTTTCCATCTCTGCTTGTGGTATGCTCTCAGGCTCCTAAAGCAATTTATTTTTCTGGTGGAATCTAGACATGCAAAAGGATATAATCTAGATATTGCCACTTGCAGTGTGGACCCTCGGTCTCTTAGCGGTTGGTACTGTACAATCCTTGGATCAACAGCTGGTGGAAACTTCATTGCTGGTAATGCCATGGTGAGACAATGCAGTCCTAGAACTGAAACAGAGTGCATCATCTCGTCCTATGGTTCTTCCCACAGCAATCAGCAATGGTTGCTAGCACTGATCACGCTGTGACTAGAACTGCTGGCCTTTGCAATGTTGGCTCCAAAAGGTAAAATAAATGTTATGAGATTCATGTTTCCAGTAAAGCTGATAAATCAGAGCTGATAGGTGGGGCATTTTCTTGGGTGAGGCTTTTGAACAGGCCATGAGAGTACTGAGGAGACATCTAATAAAGTGGTAAATGAATGACATCAGGGATGTTGTGCTTTGCCATACTTCATTTTCTTTGTATAAATTTTGCTTTAATTAACCAATAAAATATTTACTGATTCAAAAGAGTTTTTTCCTTTTTTTCCCTGCCAGGTGTTACTGGAGTGGAGGCAGATTGTGATAATAATGACTAGTGCTTTTCCTTTTAATTTTCTAAGCATGCATAAAGATTATATTTGGGACTGTATGAAGAGTGTATTTTGTGAGAACAATAGCAGGTACTTACCTTAGGACTTCTGCTGACCCTGGACCCTCCTATTATACCTGCATGGGTAGATGAGTTGTACAATGCATTTTTCTAATAGCCTGTAGTTGTACATTATATTCAAGTATAAAAACACTTCATCCTTTTAACAAATGCTGCATATTCTTCTAAGTGGTCATTAAAGTGAGTGCCACTATATCATTCCTTTGTGTTTAATTTGGGGCAGAAAGAGCAAACTCTATTTTCAGCAAGGTTTATTCCTTTTTCAATTTAAGTAATTTCTTTTCTAATCTAAGCTGGCCAAGTTCAATTTAAATTATTAGGCGAATTTTTGGTGAAGTGCTTTTGTATGAATCAGCAAGCATTTGGCCATAGCAAATGAGCTCCTGGCAAACAAGAACATTAGTACCAGGGGACATCTTTGAAAACTGCAGTTTGCTTTTGTGCACTGTGAAGACTTTCTGTGTTAAAAGTTTTATTTGTTTTTTTCTTATATATTCCATTCAGGGTAAAATCTGATGCTTTTTCTTTGGTTTTCATTCCATTCTTGTACCACTGTATGTAAGGAATTAAGAGGAATGCAGGTAAAAATGAAAGTGTTTAGATTTTACTTATTCTCTCCAGTTTGCTCTTTTATCTCTTTGACACTTTTTACATGTCTTTTTTTTTTTTCCTAGCTGGTATGTTTTTCATTAAAAATCTTACAAGGTTTCTTATATTTGATTAAGCTTTACCAATACAATAACTAGGGATTCTCAGTCTGCAGGGAGCTCAACAGAAGCATCTACTTGGCTGACAGAATATTTCTGCTTCTCAAAGGGAGAACAGGAGCTAGCAAAGACTGCATGAATCATTTTAGCAGTAACCATAGCTGATCCTCTCTGCCATTTTTCTCTGAGTCACTGCCTTACCTGCTGGCCACACAGGCCCTGTAGTTCTTCTACATGTATGCAGTAATTCCAGCACCTACAAAGAAACAAAACATCTACGTGTACGGGTTTGCTAACATCTTGTGCTTCCAGAATATGATGGTTTTACTAAGCATGCACAAAACTCTTGTCCTTTATATATAATTCAATAAACTAGAGTTTTCCAGGACTTGAAAAGTATTAATTACTTATGCAGGGCATTCACCCTGAATGTACACAGTAGGCCATCTTAGGACGTCATACAGTTTCTATACCATCACTCTCCTTTGATCCTAACAATGAAATCAGAAAAAAACCCAAACAAACCAATTACAAAAAAAAAAAATAACCCAAAAAAGTGTTGGACTTATTCTTTTAGGCTGCTATAAAAGAAAACGGAATTAAGTCAGAAGTTTTCAAGTTACGGGAATTGATCATTTGTGCTGCTGTGTTGTTAGAATGGTCCTTGGATAAGTGATCGCCCATGGCAAGTAGCTCAGCTGCAGACAATTCTGGTGGTGGTACAGCATCTACCATGGGTCAGGCACAGAAGACAGTGTGTGAACAGCCAGCTTCACTTTCGAGCGCGAGGAAGCATTGCATACAAAGAGTGCTGCACTGTTTGGACAGTTACTGGTATATATCTTGCTTTAGTATATAACCTACGCATGGCTGCTGTTGTACCATACCAGAAACTGCTTCTAGCCCTACGTTCAAATTGCATAGCCCTCATTTATATCATCACCTGGTCTAGCTGCCATCGTGGGTTGTACTTTCACATTTCCAGGCTCTGCTCCCACAGCTACCCCTGCAATTCAGCTATGCACCTGAAGAATGCTTAATCTAGGAGAGGAAAGTAGGAAAGATTCATCCCTCACCTGATTTTCCTTGAAATCAGTGAGTTTCAACATAGCTAATCACACTAGAATGGGGCTAAGGTGTACACGTTCCTGTGTACTGTATTACAGTGCTGCTTGCAAGGACTTGCATGAGGAGTGAAGTTACTTTCACTCTCAGTAAGGAATGGGTTCCTACAACTTCAGATCTTTTTCACATACCCCTAGCTCTCCTTAACATTAAGATCATACAGGGAATGATTTACTGATGTAGAAGCAGCTTTAAGTGTTAATATGAGCTGAATTTTCCCAGGGAAGTGCCTCTTTCTCCTGAATTTCTCCTGAAATTAACAGATTTCCTAATTACCTAAGTTTGTGAACACCATTGTCTCTGATTTTCTATTATTATTACTATTATTATTGTTGTTGTTGTTATTCATGTCTTTCTAACATATTTAATTAATTTGTGAGTGTGTGTGTTTGCATTCAACTACATATTATAGAATCATAGAATCACAGAATATCCTGAGTTGGAAGGGACCCAATAAGGATCATCAAGTCCAACTCCTGTCTCAAGACACTCTAGTAAGAGTCACAGCGATATATCAGTCAGTCCCTAAAAGGTGACAAGTGGCTGCTGATAGGAATGTGTCCATGTTTTTCTGTAGGTTGTGATCCCCTATAAATCCCAAGACCTGAGTAATGTCATGCAAATTGAGGATACTGAATACTAATCAAGCAGGTAGATTTTTTTTTTTTAAAGAAGCTACTAATCTTTTCTGGCATTGAAACAGTAAGAAGACATGCATACTTAGTTTGTTAAAGGTATGGTTTGCTATGTACCAGAATTTTCAATCCATTTAAAATTTTGGTGTGCGCTTTGAAGTACTTGAAGTACTTAGCTGCATCCTACATCAGTTACATACTTCCAGATATCTGGCCTCCAGAGGTGAAAGAATCTTGGACAATGGCCCTATTGTTAATCATTATTTCCAGTATAATGTAACAAATGTTCTAACCTTGAAAGGAGGCAGGGGAGTAAAACCCTAAGCCTGTCTCCTTATCCTTTTTCCTTCCAGGTTTTATTCTTTTACAGCTGTAGCAGTACAAAGCAGCTACAACTAAGAATATGAATCATCGTTGCTATCGTCATTAACATAATGCCCATGTGTAGATTTATCTGCAGACTTTCAGTTTGATAAACTGTTGGCATGTAAATATTTCCTTGAAGAAATTCCAGTCCAGCTGCTTTTGTTTACAAATCTATCAATGGTTAACACCATAGAATGTATTTTGCCAGTATCTGAATCATAATTACAACTTGTTTAATTGTGAATTAATTATAAAAGAGGAAGACAAAACTAAATAATAAATATTTTGCAGATTTTGGAACCATGCCAGCTTTGCCTGCATTCATTTTGGAAATGTGAGGACTTAATGCTTGCGAGTGTCTATTCTACTATTCTGTCTTATTATTTATTTGTACAGTTAACTGTGCAAAAAACTCTTTCTGAGTAATTATTTCATTGTACTTATTTTGTGTTCAGTCATTCTGCTTCTTCTTTATTTTACTTCTTGACTTCTGCTTGATCATTCTATGGATTTAATTAAGAGTTGGTTTTGATACACCAGTCACAGTAACATCTAAATTGACCTGAATACTGAGTATTTGCAGGTTTAAAAAAAACCCACAACTTTTTGAGATACAGGATCAAAGAAGCTCTAGAATTTCACTTGTGTTTGGCAGCAGGTTATTGGATTTGCTAGTTGCTATTTTGACCAGTGATGCAGAGAGACGTGCTTTGAATTTATTGAATTCTCACTGGTTTGAATAATCATTTGTTATGACTTAATTACAATTGGGTACAATTTGCATGGATCAGCTGTGAAAATGGACTATGAATTTTCTTCCCCCTAAAACAGGGTAGCAAAAAGTAAAGATTTGAACTACATATTATAGGCCTATTTAAGGCCAAAGGAATACATTATTTGTCATCAACACTTGTGTGTCTATTTTAGGATTAGATTAATCACTTGTTAAGGTATCAATTTGTCGCTATTAGTCAATGAAGGAGTACATTTTAGCCAGCAGCTACGGCAGGAGATGAGGTTTGCCTAGGAGTTGCCTACAAGAGCTGTGGGGAAGCATTTTTATTGTACTTTACCAGTCCCATCAAACCAAACCAAACCAAACCAAACCAAACCAAACCAAACCAAACTTCTTCCAAAATTTAATATTATTTGCATATGTAGCTCGTATCCTTCCAGCTAATTTATGAGGCTTCTAGTGACACCAGTAACAGGAGCAATATACATATATCTGGGTCGACCAGACATATAAATATTGGCAGTGATGGTACACATGTATACATTGCTGGTTTCTTCATATTGCTATGATAATCAAGAATGCTTCCATGTATCTGCTGTGCAAATTGGGCTGTGCACAGTAGTGGAGGTTAGAACAAAACAGCCCCTGACTTTTTTTTTAGGTTTTTTTGTTTGGTTGTTTGTTTGGGGTATTTTTTAAAACTTTGGGACAGTTGGAAGAATTCACACAAGATATTTAATTATTTTTATTGTGTCAGTTGCACTTTTATAAAGGTTAACATTTTGAGATTTTAAAAAAGGTCAGTGTTACACACTATTTTTGTCATGATTTTCACTCTTCCGTACATGAAGTGAAAGAATGTTTTACAACACAGTATAGAAGTAACAGATAACTATGAAGAATGATCTTTGATTCAGGTATCATAAGAATCTAACTTCCACCTGGTAGATCACTTTTCCAGCGATAAATACCCTGTAGTTGTGGAAAAATGTTTCTGAAATACCCTAGAGGAAAATCTTGTTTGCTGAACAAAACCCTGTAAATATAGGTAGCCATGATTCTTCTCTGAGACTACCAAACACACCCTTTCTCCTTTGACTATACAGTTAATTTAGCAAATTCTTCCTGAGACTGCTTTCTTAGGTACCTAACTGAGGTATTGAGTTTCATGGCAACCATGAACTTTTTGGTTCTTTGTTGTTCTTTCACATTTGAAGCTATAGAAGCATGTAGATGGCTACTGGATTGTCTTCATGGGAAGTTTCTACATATGCCATCAGGAACAAGTAATGGCAACAAAATTAACAGCTTCTATTTCAGATTAATTCTATCATTCTATTATAGTGGAAGAGTTATAACTACCTTTATATTCAGTCATTTTTTTCACAGTTTGTGTATGTTTTTTATATGTATTTTAGACACTCCCTGTTACAGATTCAGCATAGAAAGGAGTGCAGGTCAGATCACATTTAGACTTGGAAGTCATATGGTAGCTTAAAGGTTCCTGAACTTAGGCATCCACCTTCCTCCTCCCCACCTCCCCCAGTAATACTATTTTAATCTAACATTCCTCGTAAAACTGGCTTAGACAGTTGTTTCACTGGATTAAAATATATTATTTATGCTTTCTATCAAAAATAATGAGCAACCTTTCTTTTATCTACTGTTTAATGCATAGAATCAGATGCTGAGTGTATAGTCCCTTAATTTTTTTTGGTATTTATTTAAGTTACAGCTCTGAAGGTTTGGTTATTAGCAATAATGCTTAGAGATTAACTCCGTTCAGATACAATATTGATTAATTCTATCATTCATAAAGCCACTAGAAAATATTTAGCCGTATGATTCATTGGCTTTCCACATAATCAGCCTATGAATTATAGGACTAAACTTGATGGGCTGACAATGTGAATGATAAATTCATTCAGTAGAGCATTTTTGATGTATTTTATCTTTCTCTGGTACATTATCAAAAATGAAACTTTGTCCATAACATTTAGAATATCTGTTGTAAGTAGTTGCCATCTAGTGCCAGCATAATGCGGCAATACTTACACTTTGGAAGGCAATAAGTTTCTCAATTTGTAATGGAGTCATGTAATGTCATGTCCATAATGGGAAGTAAATAACACGCCTTGACATGAATGAACACTTCAGGCAATCGTTAAAATAACTGAGGGTGGTGGAGAGTTAGAAAGATGAAGAGGAAAAATAGGAGAGATGCAATGTCTTTCACTGACATATCCAAAACCCTCCTTGCTAAATGGGTGGTGTTCCTGATCTGGAAGTGAATGTAGCTGATGGGACAGGAAATTGTTCTTCTGGCTTTCCTATAAAATGTTACCTCCTTCAGGGGGTATATCATAAATAAGAACATTTGGAATGCTTACCATCACAACATATAGATCCATTCAGCAAAATACCTCTAAAGTGTCATTATGTCGTTGGGAAGGTTGGACTTGTGCTGTTGCCCCTTCACAAACCTTTCAAACTTGTTCATTTTACAAATAAATTGAAAGTGATGTCTGTCTTCCCAGTTCAACCAGGTACGTAAGAGTTTAGCAGGGTTTTTCAAAGCACTATTAACAAATTTCTGCAATAATAATTTACTGAATTAATCTGTAGGTGATATGTGATTTTTAAAAGGAGCTGCCTCAGTCTCTTGTACTGGTTTTTCAGTGGCACCACAAGCAGTAAACCTTTATCTATTTTTTTAATGAATGGGAAAGGAGGGATGATATCTGTGGAATGGAAAGGTCACGTTGGAACAATCTCTTTAAAAGCATGCTAACCCCTAAATATACAGATCCCTATAAAGCTGAGTTAATCCCAAATGACTATATTAGTGCATTAATTAATATTTTTTCATTTGAGTGTAAATAATGAAAAGGTGACAGTTCAAGTCTTTTTCTTCCCTGGGATTTTGATTTTAACTGCTGTACTCATACCATGTTTCCTCACTTTTTTTAGTGCAATGGATTGCAGTTCTTCACTTCTCTAGTCTTGATTCAAGGTCCCATAGTCTCAGGCATTAGGTTAAGGTGGACATTTCACATTTCCTAAAGCTCCTGTCATTTTTGGTATGTAGAAAATCAGATAAATTATTACCTGTGTATGAAAAAATCATCTACAGCTGCATCTAGAACTTTTGGGATGAATTGTACAATCAGTTTTATCTATTACATCTAGCATTAATGTGCCCTTCTAAACAAAGTGAAAATATCAAATAACAAAGGGTTTTTATTAGTACCCCTTCACCATCTCCCCATGACTTTTTTCCCAGACTTCAGCCCTCTGTCTTCTGTACGTGAATGTAGCTATGTGTGAACCCTGCTGATTGCATTGTGAGATTGCAGGCAATTTTAAAAAAAAGAGTGTAGTAGGAAGTGAGATTTACCTTTTGACTTCTCTTCTATCTTTTCCATCTGCTGTAATACTCACTCACACACAGACATGAACATGCACACGCACTTTAGTTTCCAAGCGCAAAGTGATTCTGCTGGTGAAAATGAGTGAAACTGATCTTGCCAAGAGTAATCTCCCTTCACCTCCTTTTCCTTTTCGCAAGCCTGTCTAAACCCTGAGCTGACTGGAGGTGATGCCCACAACTTCCATTCCAAATCCTTGTCCAGCAAACATAGAGATAAATTCTGTTTCCTTTCAGAGCCCAAGGAACAAAGTTACACTGGGAAGCGAAGCCACTATGCCATATTCCCTGATGGAAGGAAAAAAGCTCATCGTTTTTCTATTGCTTCTGCAGTATAATTCACCCAAAGAGTAAATTTATGTTCTAGAGTCTGCAGAGGACCCAGAAGCCTTTGGCTAGAAAAGAAGTATAATTTATGGGTCGAGACATGCAGTGCTACTGGGCACTGCAGTACAGCTTTAGACTACTTCCT
Source organism: Hypotaenidia okinawae (assembly GCA_027925045.1). NCBI lineage: Eukaryota > Metazoa > Chordata > Aves > Gruiformes > Rallidae > Hypotaenidia > Hypotaenidia okinawae. The sequence continues at coordinate 173,362,372 of BSDF01000001.1, forward strand.
ATGGGTTATGGTCTCTTCCCAGATCATTCTCCTGTAATAGCTGGAAAATACTCTGGCTAATTAGCTTTCTCTTTTACTCTTCACTGCCCTCATCCTGTCTTTCCCATATCCCATACCCTGATCCTTATTCCATTTAAAATTACTTTGCATCCTTTCTTCTCCTGATATTTCACATCTATCATAATTTTTCTGTTGCGTTATCAAAAAAGAAAGAAAAAGGAAAAAGAAAAATCAAAAAGGAAAGAAGGAAAAAGATATTTTTTTTTAGAAAATGCCTTTGGGAAGCCATGCTTTATCTCATTTCTAGGTTATCTTGCTGCTTTAGAAAACCAACCCTGATCTTTCAAAACATTTTAAATCACTAGGAGCTCAAACATTGTATCTAACAAACAAGCAAATAAACAACAACAGCAGAAAAGTATTCTCCAAGTCACTACACATTCCTTTATGATGCAGAACAGATTTGCCATGGAAAATAGTCACAATGTGCAATGTATACATCTCACAAGAAAGCAAGCCAGCCATCTATGACACAGATCAGTAAGCATATTTTGGCATTAAGGTGGCTACTTACAAGACTCATATATCCCACGTACAAGATTAATTTTCTTTCAGTACATTTTAAATCATTTCATGAATACAGTAATTACACTATGCTCCAGCCATGTCAATCAATCACTGCTCTGAATCAATACGGTAGGTGTTTTTCAACTATTTATAAATAACAATACTCATATATGCCAAACATCTTATAAAAGTACAATTAGTTAGAATAAAGAGCATATTTGTTCTTGTATTGATTTAACTCCTTGTCATGCTCTGTAGGGTTGCCATATATATGTCTGTCTTTAAATTCAAGCTTGTGTTTAACTTTTTCTTTGCAGAGGAGTTTTCCTTACTTGCCTCATTTCACTTTCCATTCTGTGTTACAAACTTGAAGTGAAATGGATTCCTAGGCTTATTTGTTTAAATGTACTAGTGAGTAGTTTTATAGGCACAAGTGGCAAATGTTCACTTTTCACTGGAAGCCAGTACAAGGTGACCTCCTGGAAAACACTGTACAAAGGATTGACTGAAAACATTAATTTTCCATGAAGATTGTGCCTTGCAGAAAGATATGTGGTTATCAGAAGAAAAAAAAGTTTGAGGAAACCACGGTCTATGCAAGTTTCAAAAATTAATTTTGAAGCAATGCCTAATGAAAATTTGATGGTGATTTAATGCAAATAAACATTAAATCTGTGTAATGTATTGCCTTCTGGATTTCTAGTTGCCATTTTATTTTATTTTCTTCTATTCTTTTTAGAGGTTATGTATTTATTTCCCAGTTCTCTATAGTAAGATCCTTCTTCAAGTAAAGTGACTCAGGTGACTTAACAACTGGCCCATCAAAGTGTGAAGGGAAAATTGAAATAAATCTTCAGTGTTTCTTCTAGTTTTTCATACAAACTAAGGAAATTTTGTACTACTTCAATACAGAACTATCAGTTAGCCATAATGTTAATTCAAAGCCAGTCTTAAGTTCATGAACCTTAACAAACCTTTTGATGAACCTCATTTATGTTTGGTATTCGTAATGAAACATAATACCATGAGTATTTCATATGGTTTTGGGTTTCATTGCAAACATCTTGAATGCAATTTCTATTACTTTGAAGACATAAAATGCCATGGAGCAAATCTTCACTGAGTGTAAACTGACAACTCTGCACCGAGTTCACTGTCAGCCAACATTCTTCATGACTTGATCCTTTAATTAATAAGCAATACTTGCCATTGACCCCAATTAAAATGAACAAAAATGGTCCTATACTATATCCTTTCAGTTAAGAAATATGCAAGATTTACACAGATGATATATAGGATTTTAAGTTCCCTTTGGACACCTAAAGAAATTAACTTTTTGCGTAGAAAATAGATGTCATTATAACTGCAATAAATATGCTGACACATTACTTACTGTTATGCATACAATCGATATTATCCAGATTAATTCTTTTTGCTTAATCTGTAGCATTTTTTTGTGTCAGAACAGTGGTAGTTACGCAAAATTGGTCATACATTGTCAAACTGAGAGACTCATCCTGATTATTCGTGGTTATTTTGAATATAAGTACAATCCACCCTGACTGTTAGTCTGCCCTTGGGAACCAAGCAATTTGGCTGTTATTATAATGAGGTGTGGCTCATCATAAGGGTGATTATAATGGAGTCTAAGGGAATAGGGAGTCAAGCCTACTGTATATTATATTTCATTTTTAAAGACTGTACTTTGGAATAATGGTTGAGTATTGTAGCATTTTTGTTCATTGCATGTCTTCAGGGGTTGAGATATCCTCCAATGGACTGTTTTGATACTAATAGGAAAGCACGTTTAGAACATGAAAATCCCTGTATCTGTTCCTTCAGGCAATTTGTTCAGAGTGTAATTCACATCTGATGAATACTTGGTGACACGGAATGGTCCAGTGAAGATCGGTGCTAATTTTGCAGTAATGCTCTCTGCTGCATCTGTGTCTGAGTGGGGAAGTATTTTTCACCAGTTCCTGAACATTTAAAAATCACTTGTATCTGTTTGTGATCATAATATTAGTTTCTATCCTATAATTTCTTACTGAAGTTGCCCTAAAGTGGTTGTAGATCTGAGATGTGATCTCTATAATCTTCCAGCTTTTCTCAAGAGGACCAGGTCCAGAAACAACAGTTTCTTTTAAATCATAAAGCGTTGTCTCCAGGGAAACAAAAAATTGTTATAAAAACCCCCAACCTTTATCATTTTTCTCTATTCCTCCATGTAGACAACATAGATTTTTTTTTTTAATTAAAACTAAATACCTTATGTTGCCACCAGAAAATCCACACAAAGCATAATGTCCTTATTACAGAATGTTAGAGGGTTTATGTTTAAGATTTGACAGTCAGAAGAGCAACCCATACCATACAAATTTATGTTCTGTAGAGGCTTTCAATGGATCTCCCAAAAGAGAGTGTGCCAATGTTGCAGAAGAATCCTAACTATGCCTAAAAATTAAACAAAAAAATTTCCCAAGGCGTGTGAGGAAATGTAAGTCTGGTGTCCTTGTGTGCATTTCCTTACATTGTTACAAGAGGAGGCTAGACTGTTTTGACAAAACCGAAGCATAACCTTCTTATTTAAAAAGTTTAGGTATATCTACATAAATGCACATTATAATTTTGTTTCAGCTCTTACCTTGTCTTTCAAATTTGGACTGTATAAAACCAGACTTTAATCCATTTGACCTAAAGACCTAATGTTGGGTGACTTGAAGTGTTACAAAAATAATAATAGTAATGGTGATGGTCTGGAAATAAATTAAGAAATGTATTTATTTATATATGTATTCACCTCTTAAAATAGTTACCATCAGTTTTATCAACAATTCAAAATAAAACAGGTAAAAATTCTGTAGATCAAACCCAAAAGCTCTGTTTGTATCTATCATTGTGTATGTCACTGCTGAATTTGACATTTTTCTGCATCACAGACTGCCATTAAAAGATTGCCATTTGGTTACAATTACTAGACAACATCATATATGTAGTAACTTTGATTATACAGACGTTTCTGTGAAGTGTTGGCACATGATGAGAAGCTTGTGGAGCATTTTTTTTGTGTGTGGTGGATACTTTAAAGAACCTTTGTTTAATGCCAGGAATCTAGAGTTTGGTTAGAAACTATTTTGCCAAACTATTTTGTTTAGAAAGTACTTGTGTAAAATAATATCAGAGAAAAAATATGGCTCATAAAGGTGCCTTTATAAAAACAGAGCTGTTGGGTGTGGTATTTTAACAAAGAAATCCTCATACTCAGAAATGCCTCAAGTTTCCAAATGTTCAAGAAAATGTATACTTGCAATGTTAGCTATGATGTTCTGAGTAGTCTTCTTTCCTGTATGCTTGATGTTATTGTAAGAATTTTCTTTTTTTTAAGTTGGAAAGAAACCTAAAAAACAACCTTACTTAAAGCTTGTTCCTTCAGTTGCTTATCATCCTTTCAAATGCTTGGATATTAATTGCTGATTGAGAAAATACATTTAAAACTATAATATTTAGAGAGGTTTGCTACCAGGCAATATATATATATATGTGTGTGTGTATATTTATGTGTGTGTATATATATATATGCCTCCAAAGCACGCTTCTTCCCTCCTGCATGCTATGGAAATTTCAGTAAAATCACAAACTGTCTTACAAGACTGCCTACTTTTCAAGTCCTTAAGTGTCTAATACGACGGGAGAGTTTGCAAATACATTTCACCCGTATTGTGTTCAGAGCACAAAACACCATGAGACAGTCCATTTCTAAAGCTAGAAAAGTTCCTCTCTGGCATGTGCAGTGTTCTGTTGCCATATGCTAATATCCTGTCATTTCCCTGAGCATCTTTCTGCATGAATGCTCCACCAAGGCCCCCGTGACATGCCTCTATGTGAACTGTAAACACACTTTTAAAGTCTTGGAAGGCTTAAAAGGACTTGATGACTGGTGCTTGCTAGGAATATTGCAAGACCTTCTAATTTAACCAGTGCGCTCGAAAGGGACAACATATTTCACTGTAGTACTATGTAATGTTGAACACTGAGTGACAACACAGGTCTCCATGAATTATGGCAGAATGTAATGACCTCTGAGTACTGCCTGGTTGCTTAAAGTGTAGATGCATTTTGATAACAGCAAACCAAACCAAACACCAAAAAACCAAAAACCACAAAAACAAATCAATAAAATCTCGATAGGATAATTTCCATTGCTTTTTAAGGAAAAAAATATCTAAACACTTCTGAACATGATCTTAAAAGGTAATTGGGATTTAATATTGGGAAAATATTGACTTAAATACCGCAAAATCCCTTGGCATTAATGACTCCTAATAATGGTTGCAACACTGCCAGGATAGTGTTTGGGCAGGATGAATAGCTGGATATCTGCACAAACCTCTTTGGCTTAGGGTTTTTTTTTGTGTTTTGTTTTTTTTTGTTGGGTCTTTTTTCTTCCACTTGAGAGGAGTTGAGAGAACTAGCATTTTCCAATTCTTCCAGTATTCCAGTGGCCCTTAGTCAATGTGCAGATGCAGAAATCTTTATTAAATTCTATATTATGTATCTTTATTAAAATATATGTTCTTGGAGTGGAAACAAAAGATACTGTTTTTCAGTCAGCTGAACCGAGACTTAGAAAAGAGTAGAACAGAACAGAATAGGATATTTCAGTTGCAAGTAACCTACACGATCACCTAGTCCAACTACTTGACCAATTCAGGGATCACCAAAAGTTAAAGAATGTTATTAAGGGCACTGTCCAAATGCCTCTTAAACATTGACATGCTTGGGCCATAGAGTGCCTTTCTAGCCTGTTCCAGTATTTAACTACCCCCTCAGTAAAGAAATGCTTCTAATGTCTGGTCTAAATCTCCTCCGATGCAGCTTTGGACCATTCCCATGCATCCTGTCACTTAATCCCAGGAAGAAGAGCTCTGCTCCTTCATCTCCACTTCCCCTCCTCAGGAAGCTGTAAGGATCAACGAGGTCACCTCTTAGCCTCCTTTTCCCCAAACTAGACCAAGCCAAAGTACTCAGATGTTCCTCATAGGACATACTTTCCAGGTCTTTCACCAGCTTTTTTGCTGGAGACCTCTCAACACATTTGAGTACCTTCTCACCCTTCTTAATCTGTGGGGCCTAGAACTGCACACAGTACTCAAGGTGAGGCCACATCAATGCTGAATACACCAGGACAATTACCTCTTTTGACCGGCTGTTTGTGCCATGTTTGGTGCACCCCAGGATGTGTTGTGCCCTCATGGCTGCCAGGACACACTCCTGACCCATACAAATCCTGCTGACAGCATCCTCAGATCCCAACTTATGTTTATTTCTGACATTACTCCAGCCCAGGTTTTGTAGCCCAGGTTTTGTGGCCCAGGCTTATTTTTTTTTTCTAGCTAGGCCAAGTCATGTCTGCTGTGTAGGGTAGTGTACTTTTCAACACAGTAGACAGTTGCAGAATTGGATCCCCTGCCTGTAAGCAAAAAGTGAAGAACATAATTCACTTTCTGTTGGTGAAAAAAAACCCAAACAATTTGTTCTTGAATGGTAACTTTAACTGAAGTACCTGTATCATGCTTCACAGTAGGTCTGTAAAAGAATTACATTATGAACTTTGAATATTTTTTCATAATTGACTTGTATATAGAACAATTAAAAACAAATAAAAAATATTTTCTCCTTTATTTTCCTTATATTTCTGAACTTAAACAAAAGGTCTGCTGATTCCTTCTGATGGCATTTCCTGGATTTATTTCTCAATAATGACACTTTGGGGAGCAATTCTATAGGGAGTGAGATTGATCACCCATCACTGCTGCTGATGTGCTGTTAAACCAAGCTGGTGAACCATAAACTGTCATCAGAGAGGGTATCAGACTAACAGTGTGTATCATGCAGCTTACTCTCCTGTACACCTGACGATGATAATTCTCTTAGTCCATTAGACAGCACAAGGATCTGCTAAACAAAGTACTGGAGTGGTACACTTTACATGACCCAAAAGGGAAACCGAATCCTGCTAGATGGGCTAAGTGGTGACATAAACTGAAGCCGTAGCTCATGGAGCAAGAAGTCTAGTGCTTCATGCCTTAATAGGACTTTGACATACAAACAGGTTTTCTAAAGCTGAAGCTTTCTTTGATCGTAGTAGATATGCTCTAAAAAAGAGATAAGCATAGTTAGCTCTTTTGAACAATGAAGGCTTGTTCTGAAATAATTTCAGCTAACATTTTTTCAAAAAAAATATGAAAAAAACCCACCTAAAATAAAACTAATAAGTATTTAAAAGAATAAACAATATTTCTGTTTCTAATTATAGTTAAATGTCATGTACTTGGTGTTTCAATGTTGCCAACTGTATTGTCATGATTTAAAAAGTTATGATTACTAGATAAAGTTTATGATCCAAGGCCCCAGACCTATGAATTTTTAAGGACAGAACCTTAAGGGATCTACACAGGTCGATGGAGATGCACATAACCTGATGATTGACATTTATGTTCTTTTTCTTTAACTTCTGTGTATAATTCCTGCTACTGACTTCAGTGGAAATAGTCACATTCCCTTCTTTCATGCTTTTAGTTCTCTCTCCTTTCATGCAATTAGTTTTTAGAAGATCAAAGCTTAAATTCATCCTGGTTCTTCTACTTTGAGTTGAAGACTGGTGAGTTGTTTGTTGTTTGTTCATTCATTTGTTTTTTTCTTTCTGGGTAGATCATTCAAAGGATCTAGCCAGGAATATTGCTATCAGTACAGCTGAGTGCACTCCAGACATTATAAAATCCTCTCAGACTTGCAGAAATGCCTGCCCCAATTCATTCTGTAGTTGTACGCTCTAGGACACCCCCATTCCAGATAAAACTTACTGTAGGGTGCCAAAGGTAGCTTTCTTCCCTTTGTTTCTCCACAGCTCCATGACCATGAATTGACACCCAGAAGCATTTGTGCAAATACTAAATATAGCTAGAATTTCTGTGTTTCAATCCAGACTTTTATATATGGGATTCTTCTCACCACCTTTTTGATATCTGCAACATGACATCAATAGCTAAGGCAGTTAGAGGGGAAAAGCACATTCATCCAGCAATAATCTCATCCTTGTGTGACCATTTCAAACAATTCAGATAACCTATTAGTTGTTTTTCTGCACTAAGAAGGCATGCAGTGCTCATCTCACAGGTAGAGAGTATCTATCCTGAACAACACGCTGTCCATAACTGCAGATGTCCGAATTTAATTAGATAACTCCCGTGCCCTCTTTCAAGCTTAAGTATCTTCAGCTGAAAGCCTAGGTCAATACAGCTAAATCAGAAAGTCTGCTCCTTCTTCTGAGGAAGCCATTGTCTACAGATCTATCGATTTGAAAATTTTTGTACAAATGCTTCTGTATTTTCTCCCATCCATCTTTCACACCTGGAATGAGCTTGTCATCAAAATACGCAAAATCTGTTTATTGTTCTGGAAAAATGGCTTCTGGAAATTTTTCTTTTTTGTTTCACCTGCCAAAAGCTTGAAAATGTGTAGTCTGGTGATGGTCTGAAACACTTATTGTATGTCGGCTTGTGTTTTCCAGTATATCACCATCTGTATTCATGCTATGGCCTCTTTTTTTACTGCAAGCACACAACACAGTAAAAGTTCTTTCAGCTGACAGTCCCTAACACACTGGGACTTGTGTGGGACGCGAAAGTAATCAAGCTGGCAGCAATAACAGTAATGAAATTATAACAATAGTAATACTCATAACATACAACAATGCAGGTAAACAAGAAAAGATTTAACTTGGAAAAATCATTCTGAAGAGATGGTTTTCTGTGTACAGAAATGTTCCACAGCTACTACAGAATTAGGAAGCTTCAAATCGTGGGTTAAACCTAAAATTTGAGCACCTCTCCTATGAGTTGGTCTTGTTCAGCGTGGAGAAAACTCCGGGGAGACCTTATTGCAGTACCTCAAGAGAGCCTATAGGAAAGCTGGAGAGGGACTGTTTACAAAGGCATGTAGTAACAGAATGAGAGGTAACAGCTTTAAACTGAAGGAAGGGAGATTTAGATTAGATATTAGGAAAAAATTCTTCACTGTGAGGGTGGTAAGACACTGGAACAGGTTGTCCAGAGAAGCTGTAGCTGTCCCCTCTATGGCAGGTTGGATGGGGCTTTGGGCAACCTGGCCTAGTGAAGAGTGTTCCTGTCCATGGCAGGGAGGGTGGAAATAGATGATCTTTGAGGTCCCTTCTAACCTAATTCGTTCTGTGATTCTATAATTTATTATGAGGCAGTAAAATTATATACCGATTCCAGAAATCTTCAGAGTAATCATGAGTTGTGTGGGAACCACCAAACCAGACTCTTCCTGACAAGTCCTTCCAGGGCTCTCCCCACCTTGCCCATTATCCAGGATCCCATTTCAGCTTCCCTGGGGCCATCAGTCCCTGCCCCAACAAGGCCACATCAGGGTCTGTCTCCAGCTTCCCACAGCCCTGATCTCCACAGCCATGGGCTCTGCTGAGCCAGGACCACATATGGATCCTTGTCCCAGCCCAGCCTTGACCCATGGATGAGCCCAACACCTATGTCTTCCCTAGTGCCCTCTGACTGTTCAACTACTTGCTGGGGAGTGGGATGGGCCCTGGATGGCAAGCTTTGCTGTGACAGACCCCACGGGTTAACCCCCAGCTCCTAACCCCAGTAGCACTCTGATGGTCTTAGTTGTAATGGTAAGTGTAATATCTGGTCCTTCAATTCAAGGCTATGTAAATTCATATCAAGGTATTTGATCATTCTTACATATAAGGAACAGTAAGATATTTTCTTCTCACTGCTAGAGAAGGTCAAAATTTCAGAGGATGTCACTAGGAAAGTCAAGAAGAAAAGTCTTGTCTAGTGACTCATCCCTTCATTGGGAAAACCACATATTTAGTGACTAATTTCTCAAGTAAGAAAATATTAAAATTATTTAATTTTTTTTTTAGTAACTATGCCTGAAGCAAATGCAAATACAAAGTTTTTATCTCTCTCTTCACAAGTCTGAAAATTAGACTCTGGTCAGGGTAATATAGCAGCCGTGCCTCATGTTCTAAAAGAATGCTTTTTCACATGGCTCAGTCTCTTATGTTTTTTAAAGACTCCATAGTGTTGTATAAAAGCACTTGTCTGAACAGAGATGTCTAATGTCATTCTGGATGTCCAAAGGTTTTCTGAGATCTCAGCACAGGGTTGGCAGATACAACAGGGAAACCACAGGAGACCTGTGCCCTTCTGCAGTGGCAGCTGGAGGCCATAAAAGGAAAACCCAGAGGTATTTTACCTCACACTTCCTGCTTTTACGTAACTTTATTAAGTTTTAATTGGGGGCTTTTTATGTTTTAGATAATGATTCCTCTTTTAACTGGAAATAAAAATGCATTTTTTATTTATTTGTTCCATTTGTCTTGTTTATTTGAATTTGAATTCCAGAAACATAATGAATAGTATTTGAATACTATCTTTAATATTGCATATTTTGTCTTTCTTTTTTTCCTAGAAATTGTACAGAGTGTGCATGATAACTGACCAGCCATTTACGGATCAAAGAGATAGGTCCATTCAATCAACAATGTAGAGCAGAAGTATTTCCACTAAAGGACACTTTCTCTGTTTATTACAGGAGTAAAAGAATCAAACTAAATGTTCTGGACACCTAATATTGCCTGATGGATAAGCCCTCAGAAACCTGATCCAGTAAATTCCCAGAAAATCCTCTGAAAATTTGAGGCCATTTTAGCATCAACAATTGGTACAAATACAAGAACATACATTTAAATTGTAACACATGTCATTTGCCTGATTACATCTACAACTTCACTTGAACTTTATCAAATATTCAGGAGCATATCTCTGTTACACACACAAAGAGAGTCTGAACTGAAATAATGTGATTTTTACATTTCTGAAATTTGGTTAATGGTTAATAAAAGAAAGAAAGCACTGAAAGTCTGGGGCTACTTGTGACCCCATGGGGGACTGTGCTGGAGGAGTCATTTTCTAAAGGCCTGCATCTCATGGAAGCCATGCTGGGGTAGCTTGTGAAGAACTGGATTCCCCTGTGGGAAGGACTCACATTGGAGAAGTTCATGGAGGATTGTCTCCTGTGGGTGAGACCCCACACTGGAACAGGGAGACAGTACGTAGAGTCCTCTCACGAGGAGAAAGAAGCAGCAAAGACACATTATGATCACAGCCCCATCTACCTGTGCCACTCAAGGAGAGGACGTACAAAAATTGAGAACAAAGTTGAGCCCAAGAAGAAAGGAGGAGTGGGGGGACGTGTTTTAAGATTCAGAATTTTTTCTCATTATCCTACTCTGTTTTGATTGGGTAATAACTTAGATGCATTTTATTCCATGTTGAATCTATTTTGCCTGTGACGTTAATTGCTAAATGATCTCTTATTGTCCTTATCTCAACCTGTAAGCCTTTTATGTTATATTTTCTCCCCTGTCTAGCTAAGGAGGCCAGTGATAGAGCAGCTTTGGTGGACATTTGGACTTCAGCCAGGGTCAGCCCACCACAGTACCTCTCTGTAGACTGAAAACTGAGATTCATTTACGATTTCTTTATTTTTTTCAGCTTTGAGAGAGTTGTTGCTAAGTTGCTTTTTCCAGCAGCTGTAAACAACTCTGTTCCAAAGAGATCTGTGCTAAGATTCCCTCAGCACATAGTTCTCTATTTCTGAAATAGTTGTAGAAATCTATGGAAAACAGGCTAATGTCATTTCAGCAGTGCATCATCCTGAATCAGAAACTAAAGCATGCAAACCGAAATTGATTTGTAACAGGTACCTTATTAGAAGCAAACATCAAGAAAACTAGAATCAATGTTGAAACAAAAATTTGTCTTGTAAGCACTCCTGAGTGAAATGTGTTGACACAGCATCACATTCTGTAGCCCCATTTTTGCATGCTTTTCAAAGCACAGCCATCTCGATCTGGGAGAGATGAATAATTGACTGATCACTGCATAATTCAACGTACTGTTGTAAAAATTCAAGGTCTGGCAAATTTGAAGCTTTTCTTCTTTATTGAGACTGAGGTTAAAGTTTCAATCAACCTTGAAGAAACATTTAAATAGCACAAGGATGCATGATTTATTAAAGTGCATATTATTCTTCCTTATATTCCCTCCTTCTTCATTAAGCTTTCTTACATAATGTTTATGTGAAGTTTATGAAGTGTACCTCATAAGTTGAGCAAAGATTACCTTAAAAGATAGCACTAAAGGTCAATCATCTTATTTTTCAGATGAAAAGGAAAAGCCAAAAGCAAGGAAGAAAATGGATTTGAATAGAAAACATATTCACCCATGTCTTTAATAAAATATCTGTGCACTTCAATACACAAGTTTCCCCATTTCCATTTAGGAAAATAAATTTCTTTAATAATTACCACTAACAGTTACTTTCTGCACAGCTCATAATGGTTGCGTGCAATGTTCAGCAATTAATGTCCTTTAGGATGTATTGAATTCCCTAGTTAAATTACCTGTCATTGTCACTATAAAAATGATCTTCTGTGGAAGTCGGTCAGGTCTGCTTCACTTTCAAGTTGTACTACTGTTTGAGGAATGTGTTTTCAAATGAAAAGACCAAGTTCAAACATTTACATTCTCATTGTCCAAAGTTATTATAGTTGCTTCTTCATAATATTTTCACAAAACCTGACTCAAGTCCAATTCTTCACTATTAATTTTCAACATTTTACAGGTCATTACTGAATCTCAAAATAGCTTGCACTGCCTTTTCATTATTTCTTCTTTAATGTTTATGTAGAGCTCTAAATTTGCATGGTACCATTTGAGACCCAAAAAACTTCCTAAGGGCTTGTCCACAAAATTAGTGTGCTGTAAATGAGGGTGTGAATTTGCAGGATCTGGGTACTTCATGCTTGCTCCTTGTTAGAATATACCTGCCATGAGGTGGGAGTGACTTAATAGGAGATAATTCTTTAATTGATTAAGAGTGTTACTGGGTGATTTAGCACCGAGTACTTTGTGTGCTGTGAATTTATGACATTTCCTATGCAACAAAGTTTTCCAAATGAAGAGATCCTCCAGTCCTATTTTTGATTAGATGTACATGCGTACTTGAGTAACATCGCTATGTAATCTAAATGGTTTGAGATGACAAATATCTGCAGAATTTCTCCTCTGTATTACATGAAATGAAATAAGCAGACATTAGTAAACTCAACACTGGGAAATGGAAGTTAGTCACTGAAACAAGGATAACTTGAGGACATTTTCTGCTCAGGAATTGACTAAGAATACATATGAGAGAACTAACTTAGATCACACAAGAAGTCAGTGCAATAGAAGTCTACCTCATTTCCTATCCCCCCCCCAAAAAAAAAAGAAAAATTGAAGGAGAACATTGAAGTTACTTGAAAAAATGGAAGAGAAATCTTCTGAAGTGCAGGTACAACATGAAGGAGATTTGAGTGAGCACTTATTACTGCAGTGGTTCAGCTCCAAGCAGTGGCTGAGCACCACACACCACTTGTTCACTCCTGGAAGAGAAACAGGCAGAGCCTCCATGGGTTGGGATAAGGACAGTTTGCAGACAAAAGCATCTTGAAAGAGGAACAAATTCCAAATTACACTCACACCCAGTGATAACACAGAATACCTTACCAACCAGACATTACAGAGTCCTGCATGACATGAGGACCAACCCAGGAGTACCCCTTCCCAAACAGCCCCTTTTATAGGGGAATGATGTCAGGTGGTGTGGAAAACAGCCCAGGCTAACTCAGTTCACCTGTGCTGGCTGCTTGGGGAGGTTAACACTGGCCTGCACAGTTATAGCCATTGTACTTAACATAATTTCTCACAAATTTGGGAGAGATTCGAAGGATATACCAACTTGGAGACAGATCAAAAACATCTGAAAAAGAAAGTATGTGGATATAATACACGTCAGAGAGGAATAAGCAGAAGAAAACATTTTTATTTGAAATCACTTCTGTAAAAGGGAGGGTTAGGAAATTTGACTTAATTGAAAAAAAAAAAAAAAAGGAAGAAAAAAGAAGGGGTCCTAGCAAAATGCTTGTAAAATGAGTTATTTCAGATATAAAATGTAGCCAAGTGTCATACAACCAAGAGATTTCGGTTAATCTAGTTTAATTCTTTGTTAAGAGCTTGGTGAAACAAAATGCTAATCCTTCTTCCAAATTAAGGTTTTCCATTATAAAAGACTTTATAATTTTTACTTTTTAGTGCAACATCTGTTCTATACATAGGTCAGGTTATTAGTGTCTTTTGGTTATATTTCCAGTTTTAATTTTAATTAATTTTTGACAAACACAAAACCCTTTAAAATTTTAATTCAACCCAGCATTAAAATACTAGATTCTATAAAAGCAAAGCAAGCCAACAAAGGCCATTTTTGTACACTGTCACAGGAGAAGAAAACTCAGTTGGAAAGACTTCAGAAAAACTGTTTCTTGCCAATTCTGTAGTATTGTTCTTAATGCTTTCGCTGTAACCTAGATACCATTTGCTGAGTTTAAGCATACGAGGAATTATATTATATAATGGGAATGCTGTAATTAAGCTCAAATGGACATGTATTTACCTGCACAAAACTCTGTAAACAGAAATGTAAGTGAGCTCCAAATGTATTTCAAGAATACATATTTATATCAACTCTATAGGGTATTTTTATTGAGAAAAAGTCCCACCAGAAGAGATTTTTGTTCCTATTAGGAATAACTGTGAATCTTAATAAATCAATCTTTGAATGCTATTTGTGTAAATTGGATGAAAACAAGCCTTTCATGACTTAACAATTGCAGAACATGACAGTGTTAACCTTCCAAAATAACTGAAAACATTTAGAAGAATTTTCTTCATAAGACTGGATTACAAATGGCAATAAATTTACTTCCGTTCAGATGAGTACATCTAATGAATAAACATGTATTGCACTTTCATAACAAAAACATTTTGGGTGTAGGTACAATTAGGAGTCCATTGCATGATGTACAAATTAAAACTTGGTATTGCATTGGTGGCTTTCAATTGATCAGTGACATAGTCTGTTTTGAAACGAATACTTTTCAAAAGATGAAAAACTCCATATATGTAATGTTTTTCTTTTTATCAATATCCATGTGATTCCTTCAATATGTGAGTGTGTTTCCAGTGTAACACAGAACAACTCACACCTGTGGTGGTTTAGCCCTGGCTGGAAGCCAGACACCCACCAAAATCAGTCTATTACTCCCCTTCTTAGTTGGACGGGAAGAAAATGTATATTAAGAGGCTCAAGAGTCAAAATAAGGACAAAGAAATCATCCTGTCATTAATGATGCGGGCAAAACAGACTCAACACAGAGTGCAGAAGAGAAAACTATCTAATTTATTACACTACACTAAAGAGAAACAGTGAAAACTCAGAGTCAGGAGTGCAACGAAATATCTTAAAACAAATGCAATCAGGTCTTAATCACTTTTACCCCCACCACTCCCTCCTTAGGATACTTTAGTCAGAAATTTGCTCCCTTCTTCCCTCCCGTTTGCAGCCCAGGAGGGGCAGGGACAGGGGAAAACAGGGTTCTCGGTAAACACCTTCCCCCCACCCCTCCATTCTAAAGCAGACTTCCCTTTAGCCATGATTTTGCTCTCTTCTTCCCCCCCGGCTCGCAGTACAAGGGGGGGGCAGGGACTAGGAAAAAATGGGGTTCTTGGTTACTTCTTCATGAGCTGTTTTCTTTTTCCAGATCTTAAAACACCTCTACCTCCTCCCCTCACTCCCTTCTTAGCAGACTTCACTCTAGTCATGATTTCACTCCCTTCTTCCCCCGCCTCCCCTCCCCTGATCACAGGGTAGGGACTAGGAGATGGGGGCTTCAGTCAGTCCCTTGCCAGTTGGTTTCCTTCTCGGCCAGGATGGGGGCATTCATTCCACACAACCTCCCCCTGCTGCACTGTAGGGTCCCACCCATGAGAGACAGTCCTCCACAAACTTTCTCCAAGGCAAATCTCTTCCCACCAGGCTTCATCTCTTCTATGGCAGGCAGCAATCAATCACAATGTCTCTCACTCCCAGTCCTCCACGGGGCTATAAGTCTCCCCCAGCAAACCTGTTTACGGCGCAAAATGCTCTCTTGCTCATGTCTGTAGGTTGCAAGTGCTGGCAGGGCTCATCCCAACGTAGGTCACAGCGTCTTCTCTATGTCTCCACCTGCTCCATCCAGCGTGGAGCCTCTCCACGGGCTGCAGATGGGGTCTTGGCCTTTTCCATGGGTTTCTCCACGGGCTGCAAGGGCATCTCTCTCCTGGGCACCTGGGGCGCCTCCTCCCCCACCCTTCCCAGCCTTTGGTGCCTGCAGCTGCTTAGATGTTGGCACTCAGTTCTCTGGTGGCAAAATGCAGCTACTTCCGGGTCTTTTTCTCCTATATGTGATTCTCAGAGGTGCTATCAGAGCGACTTTGGCCTTGAATTGCCTGGTGTTTATACTTTTTGGCTGGCAGAGCATTCCAGCAGCCATTTTCTGCAGCCCCTGGCTCTCTCTCAGCACCCAACTAGGCACAACTGCGACACCTTAAACTCAATACTTTCCTCAATGGCATATTCAAGCCTTCTTTACAATCCATGGAACGCATATTTAAACTGCCATAAAATTGCAGTTTTGGTAGGGAGAAGGAATGCAGGCTCTTTAGTGTTTATTAAAATTGTATCTCCTCATTTTCTGCATTTAAATAGTTACTGCGTAGCCTGGTTATTTAACCTTTGATTTTAGTTAGAGATTTGCTCCACTAATACATGGGGAGCATCATAACATTAATGTTTCTTATTATCTCCCATACCATAGGGCAGATCTTGCCATTCTCAGGAAACTGGTTGGGAAGCAACATGGCTACTGAAAAAGATTTCTTGCCTTGAAAAGGTGCTGTACTTTATTATTGATTTAGCTAGCAGGAAATAAAGGGTGACAGCTAAATCACAGGTAATATGCAGTTTGAGTGAAAAAGCTCCAACCAATATAGCAAATTAAATGAATGAAAGGAATGGCTTGTATTTGGAATAATAATTCATTTTTTAAAAGTATATCACATTGCTTTACAAATGTTTTATTTTGAGTTTAAAACCATTTTTTTTCAACATAACTTTTCTCTGGAAGTGCTTATACTTAGCATTTCAGTATTGTAAAATAGAGCTGCACTCTGCTTTGGATAAGCAATTATGGGGGTTTTCAGTATTAAATGGATATTGGAAGATATTACTTCATTCATATAATCAAGATAGGATGGTTAGTGTAAACATTCTTGCCCATCATGCACTATTAGATAAAGGTGATCCTTCCCTGTTAGTTAAAGGTATCTGGTCTAGGTGATCATTCATAAAATGTTGGGATTAAACAATGCATGTCTTCTGGTTTTTAGGAAGGTTGTTGGACATTTGTGTAATTTACTAAAGTGTGGCCAACTAGGATGTTACTGACAATTTTGGGAATTTTTTTTTTTAACCATTTTATGTAAATAGTTGCTTTTCTAAAGAATATAAAGTTATAATAGTCTTCTCTGCGCCACCTAGACTACCCTTCTGCCTGATTCAGATAACGGAATTTCCACAAGTGATTGTAGGCTCAGTCTCATAAGCCTGTGAGCTACGCCATGTCTTTTTGAAGAAGAAAACAAGAATAACACACTCAAATATATTCCCCAAATATACACCTTTTTTTTAAAGAACACCAGTGATGGAGAGTACCCTCCAACCTATTTGAAAGTATTCCAGTGGTTCACTTACAAAAACATTTACTTTTAAACCCCATACAATGTATCGGGCTCCAATTTTCTGTCACTGTTTGAATTCTTTTTTTTTAAATATCCTTGTTTGCTAATATTGCTTCCATGTGAGAATGATGATCAAATGATATCTTAACATTTATCATATTCAGTAAGAATGGTGAAGTGCAAATTTATCATTTCATGTCTATTCAGGGGAATAAAATAGTATCTTCAAGGAAGGAGACTAAAGGGATACCAAGAGAGCCAAGTTTAACTAATTTTTAAATTCAGTCAAACATTCACAGAAAGTACTCTTGATTTCTTGCTCAGCTGAGTTCAGTACTTCTGAAGAAAAGCATCTCCTCTGTTGAAAACAGATTTATACTTCTGCATTGTCTTTGATTTACTTTTTTTTTTCTTTTAATCAGGTAATGACCCTCTCAAAGAAGGGCTCTAAAATTAAGACCTTTAAAAAAATCAAGTTTCCTAATATAGTCATAATACAAAGATCGATATGAATTCCAGGTTTAAGGTTCAGTGCATGTAAACTAAAACTTCTCCAATAATTTCAGTCCAAAATTAAATTTGACCAGAAAAATACCATAATAACAAGAAGGGTATAGATGCGAGTGAACAAGCAGCAAGTATACTGATATTTATGAGGTGATTGTGTGAAATATTTATTTGTGGAATATAAAATAAAATAATCTTTTCCCTCAAAAACAGTGCAACATCTAGTAGTTTGTCACCTTCTATAACAGTGAAAAGAAATGAGTTTTCATTTATCATTAACATTGAAGGAACTTGGCACTCCTTCATCTATAGGAGACAACAAAAGATTTAAACCATACAGACCAGATAGAAAATTTGATTTCTCATGTATTAGTTTTGAGTATTATTGATCAAACTGATTTTAAACAGTGAGGATGTTGGGGCCTTCATCACTTTTCTGCACAGACTATTTCAATCCTAATAGTAAAGATTCTATTGTAATAACTTTTGAAAGACATTTATAAAGAATAGATGTTTTCCAATTCCAACATAAAAGGGAAAAATTGAGACTGCAACTTTTGCAATACATTGTCTTCCTGTCTGTGGACTTCCACCTACTCCAGCTATTACTAATTTTTCCAAACAGTGTGGTTATTCTTTGGTGAAGACACAGAAAGAGATACACATACAATTAAAGCTGTGAAAAATAAGGATATTTAACCCCTATGGCTATATATGAGAAAAGCTTTTTCATTATCAGATATGAAATGCATTAGAATACCTTCAGGATGGTCCCATATTTGGACAAGCCTGTGGAGCTCTGTTAGTGCCCTGATTTCAACTGAGATAGAGTTGTTGTTGTTGTTGTTGTTGTTGTTGTTATTATTATCTTCCTTAGATCCTATTAAGCTGTCTTTGTCTCAACCCATGAGTTAGTTTTCCATTCTCCCCCTCGTCCCCTCATATGCTGGGAGGAGTAAATGAGTGGCTGTGCGGTATTTAGCCGCCTGCTGGGGCAAAAACATGAGACTTAGTCTGTGTACAAACCCCAAAAGAGATTTGGGAAACAGTATTTCGTCCTACAGTATTGTTTTTTATGATCCTTGAATAAGTCAGTAATATCTGTCTGTATAATTTCTGCATAAATATTCTCAATTATTTTAGTACCTTATATTATTTGTAACAGGGCTATGAATGTGTATATTCCTACTCATCCAATTTCTGCCTACTTAGCTCACATGGAAGTAGTATTAAATTTTTCTTGCATGAAAGAATGGTAATTTTTTTAAGCATTCCAGGTTTTTAAAAAACCCCAAACTTAACAAAATGTCATACATCCATTATCACTCAACAAATGATTATGTAGTGGCAAAAAATAACACATGTTCACTGTTACTAAAATAAAAGACTTTTATTTTGAAGATATGTACTTTTTTTCTAATATAATCCATTGAAAAATTCAATGCTGGTGTAAAGGTTTTGGGAATCAGGCCACAAAATGATTGTTGCAATTCAGATTATATTCAGTCCCTAAGGACTTGGTTGTGCCTCTAGGCACAGCCTTCAGCAAGAAATAGTATGTAGGCTGTGTCATCCCAAGAGGAAGTGTGCCTTAGAAATACACCTCTGAAGTACAATTGACTCCTTGTTTGTACATGAATTCAGCTTGTCAAGAGAATTTTCTTATTCTCAGTGTTCTACATCCAGTCCCCAATGACAAAAGGATCTAGCAGTTGTGGACATGTGGGTCTGAATTCCTGACACCTAAATTAGGTGCCTAACGTAGGAAAAGAGCTATACTAGACTTTTTATACTGCAAAAAATGAAATGGAAAATAGAAAAGCAGCCTCCAGAAAGAAGGCTCAGACCACATAAAATCTGATATGCTTTCTTGAGGTGTTCTTTCACAAAGATATTCCTACTTTAACACTGGGAGGAAGAATTAATGCTGCTTGATGCATGAAGATACTGGTGGAAAGGCCTTTGGATCAGTAGGCTGCAAGGACATGCAATATTGTCTTTTCTGATCCATGTTTTATGGATCATATTTATAATAACTTATCCTGTTCCCTACGCTGGCAGTCTTTGGGATCGCAGTATCTGTTTGGCTCCAAACAGCTCTAAAGCACCCATGGTTTCATCATGTTATAACTGCTTCCAGTAAAACTTCCTCTGAGGCTTGCTTTATTATACTTGACAACTAAACTGCTGTGATGTCATCCTATAGATGCTATACATTGCGTCCCTTTTCATTAAGGCACTAGAAGGGAATTCCTAGTATGTCTTATCAGCTGGCACATGAGAATGCATCTTATTGTAAGTACAAGTGTTTGGCTGGGATGAAGTTAACGTGCTTCATAGAGTCTGGGATGGTGCTGTGCTTTGCATTTGTAGCTAAAATGGTAGAACACCGATGTTTTGGCTGTTGCTGAACAGTGCTTGCACAGCATCAAGGCTTTCTCTCTACCCAAAAATCTGGGGTTGGGCAAGAAGTTGAGAGGACACACAACTGAAACAGCTGACTGAAATTAACCAAAGAGATATTCCATACAACATTATTTCATGCTCAGGAATAAAATCTCAAGGAAAGGAGGAGGAAGGGGGGAACACTGATGGTTATGGTATTTGTCTTCCTAAGCAACTGTTGCATAAACTGAGGCCCTGCTTCTCAGCAAGTGGCTGGACATCTTCCTGATGATAGGCTGTAGTGAATGAATGAATCATTTTTTCCTTTACTTATGTGTGCAGCTTTTTCTTTCCCTAATAAATAGTTATTATCTTGGTCTATGATTCTTCTTGCCTTCTTCTAATTTCTCCCCATCCCATGTTCGAGGGGAGTGAGCAGATGAGTGTCTGGGTAGGTGTTTGGCTGCTGGCTGGTGTCAACCCACCACTTCGTAAAACAATGCCAAACCTCAAATACATAAAATAAAAACTCAAAACCCAGCAAATTCAGTAGCGAACATTCAGAAGTCTTCCTTTATACTGCTGCGTAACATTGTAAAACAAAGTAAGAAAACCTCAAAATATTTAGTAGTTTTATTATTTTTTGCCAGATATAATTCTAAACTGGAATTGTATTTTGAATAAAGTCAAATTGCAATGACTGAAAATCTGGTGTTGCTGCTGTATGTTCTATCTTGTTTCAAATCCAAATACTACTTATGAGTATTAATTAAGTTTGCGTTGCTTTGAAAAATATTTTTGCCACGTATGTTCTTTGCATTGTGAAATACATGGCTATCCATTTACATAATACAATGAACAACACTGATTTCAGGTAGAAGCACAAGAAACTTGCTTTGCAGACTCCTCATATGGGCCATTTCCATCTGCTAACTAATCAATACAATTCTAGAATTGAAGTGATATTAATTTGATTATTCACATGAAATAAGCAGAGGTCTGTGTGTTGCTCCTTTCATTTGGACAAGAGAAAGTATGGAATATCATCTTTAGACATACCTGATTTTCAGATAGAAAAATAGGCACTTCATACAAAAAGAGAATGCAGAAGTCTCTACAAATAGGGAGGTTTGTAGGCCGCTTATAGTTTATCTGGTAACCTGGGGAGAAATACAAGTGTTGTGATGAAACATATGCAAGATACAGTCGAGTCCTGCTGTGAGATCTACCCGGGTATAACCTAGAGCACATACAGAATCCATCTAAATCAATGCCATTCTGTCAGGGCACAGGAGAATTCCCCCATGGATCACACTTGAAGGTCTGGATCTGGTCAAGAGATCATGAAATAAACAGCTGAAAATGAACAAGAGATGGAATGAATGAACTATATAATCAGCTTCTTTTGGGGATGGGGCGGGGGTGGGGGGAGTCTATATTGACTGTGTAGCCAAAGAAATGAGTTAAAGCTGCTATGAAGATGCCTTATCCTTTCACTAATAAGAGTAGGAATGAAGGTGATTAAACTGTGTAATTCACTTTGTGCCATGCTAAAATGTGGAGCTGGTAAAGGAAATTTTTCCTTTGTTCTTCAAGAATACATTTTATGAGGAAGCTTTTATTTGCTATTGTGCACCAGGACTGAAAAATATCTTTTTACTATGTTTATCTATTTTAATTTCAATCACAGATGGGCAAGTAGATATAAAAGTACTTTTATAATACAAAAAATACTAAATAAGTTGCTATATGTTTTTGCATTCTTTGTATTTTCCTCAGTTTAAAATTTTGAAATAAATGACAGAGTTGTTAATAGGCTGTAGAGGATTTTTTCCTGTCCTCCCTTGATTTATTGCTGCAGAGTGTAAACTGATGTGGAAACAAGTGAGAATTCCCCTGCGAAATGTTCTAAAATCCAAATTCCTCATGGAGAGGAGAAAAATATTTGAGCAGAAACAATCATCCCCATGAGTATAAGCTTTGAATAATAACAGCCTAGTTTCTACATTTCTTTTGTTCGTGATGTATCAATCCAGTATGAAAGGAAACATAAAACCAGCACATATATAAACCAAATGTCCAACAGCAAAAGCTTTAACAAACCCTAATTATTCAGGTGGTTAAGGAACAAGCTAAATAGCAGCACTAGTACACTGTAAATTCTTGCGGCTGACACAGAAGTGGTTATGACAGCTTTCACATTATCTCATTGCAGTATCGCGGCAGTAGTCGCAGCTGGCTCATATGTCAAAATGTGTCAGGACTAAAATGGTAAAACAGGAGTGCAACAGCAATTGGCTTTTCAATCAATAATGCAATCAATATATTTCACAGATATTTTCCCATATCTAAATTACTCTGCAGAGATGAGGTAGCCTGACTGAGTGTTTATAAATCAATAAAACACACAGCTAAAGGACATCTGCTCCTGTTCTTTCACTTCAAGGTGCAGTTTGCCTTTTATTTCCAACTCTCTCTTATTTAAGAATGTCCTTTTGAGAAAAAGCAGCCCTCTTTCTGCACACAAATCAGTTTTGAGTTGCATTATGACTTTAGACTGTTTTTGTTAATAATTGGGTACTTCAGTTTTAAATAAGTGTAGGAGACAGTTTCTACAGGCAACAGAGCTTAGAATTAATAACTTTCATTTCAGATTTGTAATATACATATAAACAGGTATTTTATATTGCACTACATTTTTCTCAAAGTACAGTACAATGCACACAAGTTTGAAATCCCCCTATACCTTACACAAAGTAATTTTTTTCCATACAACAGCATTCCAGAAAATTCTCAGTAATATTTAGTAGAAGAGCTTCATCTCAAAGCATTGCTGCTTTGATGATCTTTCTTCACTAATCTGTTCCATTTTCAGCAGAATATACATAAAAGGTGTATCATTATGATATATGATATTACAGAATTTGACTTCTGCATATTTTTTGTTTGTGAAAAAATGACTACAGGTATTTGTCTTCCAATACCTATCATCAAAATAATAAGGGGAAATAATTTGATGGTTTTCCTTTACATGACTAAAATATACCTATAGTATCATTGTGCATATATACAGTTACATACTACACACAGATACGTACAAATATGTGTGAGGCTTTGCAATACTGGAATTAATTATATGAGTTAATGCACATAGGTGTTCATCACTGTTTTCTGCACAACACATTTTTGTATACAGAGTTAAGAACTGAAAATGCGACTCCGTGTGCACTTTTAACACAAAAAAGACTTAATATGTTTCAGACTTATCCCTATTCTGCTTGAAAATTATATCAGGCATGAAAGAGAGAGTAACAAAAACAATTACATCTTTCACATAAGACAGCCATATTCTGTCAAGATGTACATAAACCTAAGCAAATTGCATTTCCTAATCTAGGTGTTCCATTAAAAATAGATTGTCACCTTGGTGAACACCAAGTAATCTTATCATGTTATATCTTTAGCTTGCATGCTGTGTTATTCTCTCAATATTTGCAGTCTCTCACAATTGTTAGATTCATCTCTGAACAACAGTTGCTACGCAGTCACAAGCTAGGGGGACAGTGGTTTCCTGTTTTATGTACTCTATGTATTAAGATTTTTACTCAATCTGTTACTGTATTATAGCATTTTAGAGGATTTGTATTTAATTTCATAGGATAATTTGAATATAGCTTTGACTAGAAAAGCTCCAGTTAAATAAGTCCAAGATCTTACATGCCTTATTTCCAATTTACCAAAGAGATTCTGTCTTTTACTTGAATAGGAAGACTGTTTTGGCCTCAATAGCTGACTAGATACAGAAACACTGGAAGAAAATCTTGAATATTAATATTATCATGAAGAAACAAACAAAAATGCCAAAAACGTGTCTAGCAGGTCAAGAGAGGTGATTCCAGCCCTCTACTCTGCTCTGGTGAGACCTCACCTGGAGTACTGTGTCTAGCTTTGGAGCCCTCAACACAAGAAGGACATGGACCTGTTGAAGTGTGTCCAGAGGAGGGCCACAAAAATGATCAAAGGGCTTGAGCGCCTCTCCTATGAACATAGGCTGAGAGAGTTGGGCTTACTCAACCCGGAGAAGAGAAGGCTCTGGGAGGACCTTATAGTGGCCTTCCAGTACCTGAAAGATGCCTATAAGAAAGCTGGGGATGAACTGTTCACAAGGGCATGTAGCAGTAGGATAAGGGGTAATGGTTTTACACTTGAAAAGGGGAGATTTAGGTTGGATATTAGGAAAGAGTTCTTCAATATGAGGGTGGTGCAACACTGGAACAGGTTGCCCAGAGACATGGTGGAGGCCCCATCCCTAGATATTTTCAAGGTCAGGCTTGATGGAGCTCTGAGCAACCTAATCTAGTGAAGATGTCCCTGCTTACTGCAAGGGGTTGGACCTCTAAAGGTCCTTCCAACCAAACACATTCTAAGATTCTATTGTTCTATGATCATGTGGTACTTTAAAGGATGGTTTTGGCCAAATTGAATGGTGTTTTTTTGGACATCGCTTAATATAAAAAGTGCCTTAATATCATTCCTTTCATTATTATTTTTTAAATGTTTGCCTTTTGAAGAGGCATGTGGATAATTTTTGATGAATTATGAAATACTTTTACTGTCCTGATAGAAGTGTTTAGCAACCTCATTAAAGCATAAAACTCATGCAAAACAGACTAGAATAAGAAAACATCTTTTTTTCTGTAAGTTATCAGAAACATTAAATGAACACAAGTGACATAACCAAAAAATGCTCTCAAAGTATTCTCCATTAATATTATTTTGATAAGACTGGAATGTCTGAAACTGCCAAGTTGGGATTTTTACAGTTTTTGAAAACAATTTATTTTTTCAGTGACTGAAATCTGTGGAATCCTAAGTTACAAATTCCTACAAGTATTGTTAAAGCTGTTCTTGTCCATTGTATATAAGTATTAGAAATATTTTGAGGGACCTGAAAATCTATTAAACTTCCAGTTGAAAGTGTATCTTAAGCTGCAAGTCAAACTCCCAGCAACCATAAAGGACTTAATACGTTTATATTTGAGATGCTGTAAAATGAGAAAACACGGCTGGGAACTTGAAATTGAAACTACTTGAAGAATGCCCTTGGTGACATGAACTTTATTTTAAGTAAGAGCTGGTCAAAATGCTTTGCAATGAGCTTTGCAAAATATGCCATCAATATTACTGAAGGTGTTCTGTTTTGCAAAAGTTTCCCAGGATTTTATTCTGGTAACATTCATATTCCTTGTCCTACATAAGATGATTAAAAAATGAACCTGTATTACTCTGAAACATGTTTGAGGAATCTCATAAATTGGTTTTGTATGGCTCTTGCTAAGCACCTCTTTGCTATGCAAGGCCAGATTTCCAACTTGAAGGTCATGTGCTTTGGCTTTATCACAGTATGTCATGTTTTCTTTCAAAATGATCCTCTGTCCTATATGGCAGTGGCTGAGGAACTCCAGGAGCATGCTTTGGGGTTGGACCCGATGATCTCTCGAGGTCCCTTCCAACCCCTACAATTCTGTGATTCTGTGAATGATCTGTAAATGTTCTCGAATTGAAAATTTGATATGAGAGATTAGAAACTAAGAAAATACTAGGTTGGGAGACATGAAAAAAGCTGGTGACGATAGTCTCTGTAAGAAAGAATAAAAAGGAAGGGAGAGAAAAAGGAATGGGGGGCGGGGGGAGTGGAGTGGAAGGGAAAGGGAAAGGGAGGGGAGAGAAGGGAAAGGAAGGAAGAAATTATTTTAGTAGGTAAACCAGTACTACCATAGAGGATTGATAGAAATATGAAGCTCTGAAATTCAAGAGGGAAAACATGGCAGTCCATTGTAGACATGTATATTACTGTTTCAAATGCAGCTAGAACAGGTTCAGATGGGTGTGAGAACAGCAAATGACTTTTTTGTTGTTCTTGTTTTTTGAGAATAGCCATAAAACCAAGACTTTTTAGGCCTTCAAATTTACAAATAATTAAATTGAATATATAGACAAAAGTACGTTTATAAATTACACTTTCACCAAAAATGTGATCAGATCAAACAATAACCAGGATCATGTACAGTCAGCCCAGTTTTTAATTCTGTTCATACAGACTATATAAAGAGTAAAGGTTAACCTGTTAACTGTAAACTATATTCTAATTATATGAGTACATAAATCAATAAGCCCTCAAGGGTATAGATGATGGTACAGGAACACAGCAGATGACACAGCAGAAACCAGGAGCAACATAATGATTAAAAAGCCTAAGAGCACCTAAGAGTGAATAAAAGGAGATGCAATATTAGCCTGATCAAACTTTTTTTGTTAAACAAAACAAAGGATTTGAGTGTGCAAAAGCCTAAGTAGCTAAGTAACCTTAGAAGTTACCAAACACAATTCTTTTCTACAACCTGAAGGTTTTGTAAATCAGGTTATACACCATCTCTGGGATATATATAACGAGAATGTTATAGGAAGAGAGAAAAAAAACCAAACCTAAAACCCCCCAAAACCTCCAAATATCTGTTCTTGGGCTAGGTATCTTTTGACCCTCATTCATCTCTAAACAAAAACAGCTTGTAGCTGATTCATGTAGAACTTTATCCCAGCAGAATGGGAAACTAATCTCTCTCTAGGACTTCTGTAGTACCTCATGAAAGTAAATGCTAAAGACAGAAAATGTTTTGAGACTGAAATACATAGATATCTTTAATCCCTGCAGGTTAACAGGGATCAAGGCCCAATTCCAGGTACCCAATACAGGCATCTACAAATGCGTTTTGGGGCATCTAGCTGATTCTTCCTGGATTCCAGTTACTGGTCCAAAGGGCATAGATCTCCTATAGGTCTTGTATTTTACTGCCGTCTTACACGCATGCTGATACCTGGAGTATTTCAGATGCTACAATTCAACTTAGTGTAAGTAACTGAACTGAACCCCATGTGTTATTGGTGCCTCTTGGAAAAGCTGCATGGTGTTTCATAAGGAATGTGAATTAGGTATAGAATTGTGAAAGGTGCCTTTGAAAACATATACAATAGCTATCATTTTATACTAAATGATATATCTTTCAGAGTTATCTCTATCCAGCTTATAAAATACAGATAATATACTGATGGTCTATAGCACTCTTCCAGTAAGCCTGGGAAAAGCTCTGTATGTACCATTCAAAGGAAAGTGACAGAAATGTTATTAGGATAGCAGGGACACAATACAGTCTTGACTGCTTCTCAGGAAAGTCCATAAGGTGTATGGGGGGAGGGGGTGTGTGTGTTTGTACTTTTTTTTCTTAATATTTAGTTTATGTTTCTAAAAATAGTGAAAATTAGCAAAAAATACTTATTCTCCTCTTTTGATAACAAGGTCATTTGTGACATCTGAATAACCCTTCAGAATTTTTTCATCCCTAGATCATATAGATCATATAGTGAATCTGTTTTGCATTTTAGATTGTGTCTTTTGGAAGTCAGACAATTTATTCATGACAGCCAGTGGTGGGAAGCTGCAATTTTTTTGTTGAGGGATGCAAGTTAATACAAGTGTGGAACACAACCTCTGAGAATTTCTTCCACTCTCTCTGAACTGCTGCATGCAGTGAGAGATGGCCTTTCAGCTGTTAGCTGCTCTGTTTTAAATGGTCTGTTCATCTAGGAGAAGAATGCTGAGTATTCTGAGATGCCAAGGCTGGCATCAAGTGATAAGTGAGCACAAACTAAGGAATGTAGTTAAGGAATACATTGCCTTCTTCCTATATGAAGCTCCAGCTAAAGGAATAACTTTTCAGGACAAAGAGGAAGTCTTTGAGTTGAAAGTTTTTTCTGCAGCGCTGAGGGAATACATTGACAAAAGGAGTGGGGTAACTGAAATTTGTGGAAAGAATTGTTTAAGAGAAAAAAAGATGAGCTTACTGCAATGTGGTGACATTATATAATAAGATAACACATTCACAGAACTAGGAAAATGAATAGAATTATACTTGTAAGAATCACAAAAATATTTAGCAGCATTAAAAAATATTGCAGAGGTAGAGCTGTTGGTCAAATATTATACAAATAATATAAACAATGAAAATGAAGATAGTACATATGCAGCCGTGATCAATGTATAATAAGGGGATCAGCTATTTTTTTTCTGAAGTGTTAGGAAATTTATATGAAACTCAGTGTCTAGTGGCAGTGCACCAAAGCAGTCATTCTTCTGACTTCAGTGCACAAGAATTTCACCAGATGCACCTGTCAGGAGGCACAGAATATAAAGTGTTCACTTAGCTACACAAAAGGAAATGCTGTTTTAAAAGCTGAGGAAGTACCTTCCTAGTGCAGCAGATGTCCTGCACATCCTATATCATATCTTTGGGCTTGGACAGACAGAATAGATAGCATGACAATTAACCTGAGATGCCTTTGGGCAAGATAGGTATCTTTGGGCAGATTTAGTTATCTTTTGGGCAGATTCTGGCCAGGTAGTCATGTCAGATAGTTTTCTCCAAGAACAACCAGCAATCGTTGTGAAACAGTCTTCCAAACTCTGAAGCCTTAAGTTAGGAAGTGGAGCCATCAATTTAAATTGCAATGCTGGAAACCACTTGCATGTCTGACGAACAGAAGAATGTTGCAAAGGCCACAGAAGTTATGAAGATTAGCATTTATAATGTTATTTGCACTTGTTTTGCTTTAAAGTTCATCATAGAACTGTACAATTATGTTCAGGTCACATAATAATATGAAGAATACTGTGGAACCTCAGCAACTCTAACTGGGATTCCACTGATGTTTTCTAAAAATCTTCTGGTACTAACTTGAATGGGATAGCTATCCTGGATACCATTTTATAGAGATTTTTAAAATCCTATAAAATTCTCCCCCTTAAAGTACCCCAAATTTTCACTTTGAATATTCCCTTTCCTTTTATTGTTATTAATGTAGCTGTTATGGTAAGAGCTGCTGTCAGTCAGGATCAGGTACCTGTTGCTCTAGGGGTTGAAGTCGCTGAGAGTAAAGCACAGTCTAGCTCCAAGTGATTCTCCCGACACATTTCTGCTCAGACACCATAACTGCCAGTAAAATGAGAGTTTCAGCTGCAAATGGTAGCCTCAGGTATATGGCTAGAAACTTTGCTGTTGTATTAAAGATTTGAGATCCATTAGGCAACAAATGGATTATAGTGAACAAGTAGGGAAGATTAATTGGTCATTGTTTGTAAATTGCTTTGCAGATAGTAAGTCTCATAGAAGTGCTCTGTATTACTGTTATTAATGGACTATTTTTATCTGTACTGGATATCTCCCTTCACCATTGTTCATATTCATAAAGAGAAACTATACCACTTTCCTTCAGACAAGCATTCAGAACTTCAAAAGAAATTACTTTTAAGCCTGAATACCCTGATTAGTGTTTATCAAGAATGAGGTGTGATATGTAACTGTAAAGAAATGAAAGAATACCTACAAAAATTTATTTAAAATATTTAAAGTGAGATCTAAGCAGATGCTATGCTAACAGGAAATGTTCAGGTATGACCTAGCAAATCAGAAATCAAGAAGGCCTTAAAAATCCAGACATAAGCTTTTATGATATCTTTTCTATCTCCTTAATTCTTCTAGAAATATACCCTTTCCTGACTAATATTTTACAGGATATTGTCATAGTGCCAATACTTAAAAGATTTAAAGAATCTTTGTTTGAGAAAGAATAAGGAAAGGATTGACATTAATAACAAACTAATCAGAAATCTTAATTTAAGAAAAAATCTTTTAGCATAGTTACATTCTTTCATCTGCCATGAACAATAGAATAGTATCTCTATTACTTAGCTTAATTTCTGAAGATGTTGTATCAGACATTCAGGAGTGTTCAGATATTTGAATGTGCAAACAGATTTACAAAAAATACCAAAACAACAACAACAACAGAGAAGACTCTTAGTAAACCTACGCCTAAATAACTTTTCACCCTTAGTCTTATGAGCCTAATGTAACACTCTAGACTATTCTCACTCATGTAAGATTACACAGATTCTTGTATTCTCTGATAAGTAATTCCTAGGAAAAACCCAAGGTAAGACTCCTGTGGCATGCAACATTATTGTTGATAGCTTCTTGTACAAAGAACATCACTTAGAAACTTCGTAAACTACCAGCTATATCTAGACTGGAAATTATTAATATAAAGGATACATACTGGTGCTGATTAAAGTACTCATAGCTAACATATGGATATGGTCCACTGCATGTTTGCTTTGCATCCCTTGCCATTTTATTAATGTATACCGTTGTCTTAGTCTCTCTCTGTTCTGTGCTAATAAGGCTGTAAGTCTTCAAGACTACAGCAGGCTCATACCTGGTCAACTAAGTACATCGACTGGAGATCTGTTTGCACCCCTTATGTAGAATAATAAAGAGACAAGCCATGAAGCCCCACTTAATATTTAATACACAAATACTTTTCTCCTAGCTAGCAGAAAAAAAACAAGAAATTAATCTAGATTCCTATCAGTGTTATCTCAGCATTATTTTGAGGTATTCACTGCACACTTTTTTACACCCTTTAAATTCAGATACCTAGCAGAGCTTCTATATCACACAGCTAAAACCTAAGCATTTCTAATGGCTTCAGTAGATTCCTGCCATTCTAGCGGTGAAATGTACAGAACAGATTTGTTGAGTCCATGTGCATTTGTTTTATTAACTGAACAGAGGCTCCTGTCACTCAGACACACTTAAGTATAGAATCATAACTCAGTGTCAAAGCTACATGTTTGGACACTTTATTCCTAATGATGAGTCAGGTTAAAACTAGGCCAGACATGTATCGCACAGCAGTGCATTTCATCTTTAAATGATTTAAAACAGTCAAAAACCAAGTGTATATTATTTCTTTCAGTTCAGTGATGCTAAATTTCAGGTGCTACAAAAGTGTTGTAATCCAGCAATACATTTAAGTCAGATTCTCCATATTGGATTTTTCAGTTATACAAATCAGTGTTTGGAAGAATCCCAATTATCTGATGTTGAAAATATTGATGAGGTGGTAAACTGCTGTGGTAGCAAAATCTGCTCAAGCCTTTTACAATATTAGATACATATCATGATGCCTAATATTGTAGAGCCATAGGTAACTATCCCTTTGCAGAGCATGTTCCCATTATAAATGTGATTTATGACATTTTTTGCTAACTACTGTCAGAAATAGTCTATCATTGGATGTCTTTTAGATTATCCTTTGGGATTTCTTTGAGAATTTGGTAATTTAGCACACATGTAAATGTACATCATATGATAACATTCATTTTAAGAAAGTTGTTTCAGGGTGTTTTCAATAGAACTAAATACATAAGGAAGCAAGTACTTTACTATGGGAAAGTCTTTGTGTGTTGAATGGGCTAGACGAAATTTTCTACATGCAAAAAATTAATTAGTAGAAAAGCACAGATTTACGTTTCTGATATACAGCTAAGCAACTCCGAACCACATTTGCCCACTTCTTGACATAACAAACACACAAGAAAGGTCCAGTCTTTAAAAAAAAATAAGAAAAACACATGCAGATGGAAATAGCTTACTGCTTTTCTATGCGAAGAATGGAAGCACTTCTCTGCTGTAAACACAGGGATGAGCAGAAGATAAAAGCCGGCTTTAAAAGACCTTAGCAATGTCTGTTCATTGTACCTTTTGGTATTAATTTTGTTCTGCACTTTGTGATTGGGATCAAGCAAAATACATTGTTATTTTGCTTTGTTAAAGAGCTATTTTGGGGAAGGAGAAGAAAGGGTACTTTAAATGAGCGTGAAAAACTGTACTTAGTGCTAAGCAATGAAGAAAGATGGCTATAATGTCTGGAGGAGTGCAGGGCTGGAAAACATAGTGTTCTTAGCCTTTATTTCTCTACCGGGTATAGTCATTTCTATCTGCACAAAGAATGTCTATCAGAATGTTAGTATAGTATATTTTCTTTTAAATAACAAGGAAGAACTTGATGTCTGCAAGGGCCAATACAAAGATTGTGACAATAGGCGGTTTGTAATGACAATGCTGAAGAAGTGTTTTGAAAAAATTAAATGAAAGCAATACTCTCAAAGATTATAGTATTGCTCTTCCAGTCAGTTGTTAATGTTTTTTGGATCAGTGGTAGATAAACAAGTGTATAGTTTACCTGTATTTCTCATGTGCTATTTTCCCTTGCAAATTACCTACACAGAGAATAAATCTTGACATATCATGTGAATTAAAGTGTTGAAGAATTCAAAACGAAATAAAATAAAATTCCAGCTTCACTGTCCTTGAATAAAGGCATTGAGAGTTATGGGAAATTCATATGACAGCACAGGACAGAAGTAGACCTGTTCTTCTGAAGTTTTTTTTTGAAAGCCTGTAAAATAATCTTTGACGACTGATTTTACACTACAGTTTGGGCTCAGTTTTGAGTAGTCAGACGCCTTAAAAGTTATTATTCATCCATTCATTGAGAATGACTTTTAATCATCTGAAGAGAGTCTGTACAATTCTTAATGTATATTTGTGCAGAAGAAAGGTAAATGTACTTGCTAAAATTTAGAAAATAACTGCTGAATTCAAGAAAACAAGGGAAATCCTCCAAAAAATGGTCTATTTTATATCACATATTTTAGAAGATTTTGTCAGCTGTATCCAGAAAAATGAAAAGTTCTGGTATGACAGACACCAATGATGGCAGAAACATGGCACTAGCTAGTAACAGGATTTCTAAATAAGATATATGTGCCAGGAGTTAAATTAAATATTTTGCGGAAAGCAACTTACTACATGTATATGAACTCTTAATTACCTTCATCTATGGATACTCTTGGCACTTCAGTTCCCATAATGAAATTATTTTCCATGAATTATAGAAACAACAGAACCCTTACGTCCTCTCAAATGCTGTGTTAATATACAGAATTAGTTTTTGTTAAGTGTGCTTTCTGAGAAAAATGCTGAAATATATATTTTAGTGGTGGGTTACTGTCAAATTTATATTAATTCATATTTGTTTTCACTAAATTAATGCATAATCAAGAGGTGAATTTAAGTAAGCAGGGTTCTAATCTTCTTCCTAATAAGGATGATAGAGAAATATTATTTCATGAGACTGAAAATAAAGTCTGACACCTATTAAGAGAAAGAAAGCATCTGACAGTTTACCCACTGAAAAAAATATTTATTTAATTTATTTAATATTTACTTAATTTATTTCAGTATATTTTATTAATTGTTTTGCAAGAGTAAAGAATTTGGTTCTGGAGAAGAAATTGGTTAATTGGTATGTACTTTTATGGTTAGGAGCCTGAGCACAGCTTTGTTGAGTTATTGTAGGAACCTAGGTGCATTAACAGTGATCAGAGAATTTTCTGCTGCTCATAGAGTTGTGTATTAGAATAAGATGCAAAAATTAGACAGACAACCACACAGGCTGATAAGCTGCTGTATGGAATTCAGACATTCCAATCCACGTTAGAGTGCTAGGTAAAGTGCTCTGGTGCTCTGTTTACCTTGTAGTCCAAGGTGATTTACGTCTTTCAATGAAATGGGCTACATACAGAGACATATTAGGAAGCATTTACTATCTCTTAGTCCACCACTCATTCGGTCCTTGGTTAAGCTTTGTGTAGCACATACAGATACACATTTCCATTAATAATTCCTAAACAATAGCTCCATTTTACTCTTTTCCCCAGTTGACTTTTTTTTTTTTTCATTTGCAGTAGAATTTGTCTAATTTTCTGGCATGAAAGTATTTGCTAAATGGAATGCTTAAAAAAGCTCTTAATAATGGTTTACTATATATAATATTCAAGTCAGGAAATTGGATATATTAACAAGAAGAAGTTTCATTCCTCTTGGCTAGTGATTTAGTATTTGTGAATGTCTGTTATATTTCAGGCACAGAACTCTTAAAATAAAAAATTTGGAAAACTTGTCAATTATATTATAAATATTTGAAACAGAAGAGAGATAACATGTTAGCTAATCAGTTTAGCAAAGTGAGTGTTCTGTCTGAAAATCTTCCAAATATCAGTCAAGATACAGAAAAAACCCATATTTTTAGGCTTGGGAGCAGAACCATGTTCTTTGTATGGAATGAAGAACACCTTCTTCATTCGCGCCATTTTAAAGTAAGGATTTAGAGATTTCAACATAGGACATCAACTCATATTGCTGTAATCATGCTAACACACAGAACGTTGAAAATGAACCTTATTTGATTTGATGGCTCATTACTTGCTTTTGCAAAAGTGCTCTGAGAATACAGCATATCAAATTAAAACACACGTACAAAGCAGACTTTTGGAAACATCCCGAAATGATCCTGAGAGAGTATAGTCCGTCTACAGCTAAAAAGTGTATTTATAGCGCCAGTGACACCCATCAGGCCAAAGAAAAATACACTGAGGGATGTGTTTTAGATTATAACAAAAGTTGTGTGTGGAAAGAGGTTTTTTTCATTCAGTGGAATGTGAAATATCATGGGGATACACATCAACCTGTATTTTGGTGATGTTTTCCACTTTGTAATACCTCAAAAGATTTGTGCACCCCAAGCATGCACATCACATGGTATTACCCAATGCTCACCGTCTTTATGCTGCATGGTTTTCTTCATACACTCTTGCCATAAACTCCACACACCCACACTATCCATCTTCATCTCACAGTACTATATCAACCACTGCTTTCAGAAACCTTAACCCATCCCCATGCTTCTCATAGAAGCACTCCCTTACAGAACAAGCATCTTTTTGAGAATAGTGCATATATCCTCTAGGATCTGCTGTAGTATGTGTTTGAATAATTTTCTTGTAAAAATACAAGGGTGAGCCACTTGCTATCTAGTCATGTCTCACATTCTACTTCTGAGGTCGAGGATTTAATATTTAGATTTGGATAATCTGAATTTTACACACCTACATCTTTTATTAGCTGCAGCCCGTATTAATATTGCTTTGCAAAAATAAAACAACAACTATAAATAGTGCTTGGAGCTGGAGACCAAATCTGTCATTGTTTCCCATGTTCTCAGACCATTCAGTTGACTGAAGATTCAGAGGACAGGAATAGGAGGGTACTTAATTTCTGTCTTTATTAAAATTATGTTTAATATGACCAGGTTCTGACAAGAACAGAGCAATTCCAGAACACAATAAGGTGTAGTTGTAAGTAGTTTAGACAATTCCAGAGAAAGGGTGAACATGTATTCCCAAATGTATATTTTTTAGGATCATGGTTTTGATCATGGACATTGAGAAATTTGTTTGTGCATCATTTGTTACTATTATTTTATGTCTAGCTCATCTGATTCAAGCTTATATGAAGTTCTGAAAATATCAGAGAATATAACTTCAACATGAAAACTTCCTTACCACAAGAACAGAGCAATAATTTTTTAAATCTTTTGCTCTATGTAGTCTTGTGTTGAGATCCTCAAGACATGGTCTGGATTTCTTGCTGAATATAGAATTTTTCAACAGAGAAAATTACATTCTTGAATTCAGAGTCAGGCAATACTCTTGTGCATCTGGCCGGAGACTTTTGGAACCAGTTCACTGGATTTAGGGAGCTACAAAATCCCAGCTGGAATCAGCACTGCCATCCTGATCAGTATGGACCCTATGGATTGTCTTCTTTCCACACATGGATATAAAGAAACTGGAAAAATAATATGTAAGAACAGCATGTGATACATATAGAAATGTGCATCTCCAACTCCTATCTGAGCTTGGTAAAATAAAGAAGGTGGTAATGGGTAGAGTCATAGAGGATTCATCTTGAGAATAAAGGTGAGTGCTTAGGAGCTCAATTGTTGTGGATATCAGTCTTTTACACTAGGACACAAAGGATCCAATTTAGTTGCTCCAAAATAGGTAGCTACTGCCAATTAAGATCACAGAATCACAGAATCATAGGGGTTGGAAGGGACCTCCAGAGATCATCGGGTCCAACCCCCTGCCAAAGCAGGCTCCCTAGCTCATATTGCACAGATAGGCGTCCAGACTGGTCTTGAATATCTCCAGAGAAGGAGACTCCACAGCCACCCTGGGCAGCCTGTCCCAGGGCTCTGTCACCCTTACTGTGAAAAAGTTCTTCTGCATATTGGTGCGGAACTTCCTATGCTCCTACTTGAAGCCCCTTGTCCTGTCTCCACAGACCATAGAAAAGAGTCTGGCCCTTTCCCCTTGTGTTCCACACTTGAGATATTTATAAGATGGCTTAAGACATCTGAGTTAACTCCATATACCTGTGAGATATGACACAAGATTGAACTCCTCTCCAGAGCAGCTGGAGGTCAAGTGGTTTACCTGAGGACATCTCAAATGATCTTGGTGAGGAGTTCCCTCATATTTACCATAAGCTGTAATCCAGCACTGAGCTAAGACATCTAAATTTATGTAAGTCAGATGCTAAAAATTCAGTTATAGGCAAATGAAGACGTTAACAAGTTTGCCAATGGAACCTAGAAAGCATTTCAGCTAACCAGCTTCTGCAGTTCACTAGAGGGGAAATTCTTTAGGCCCCATTTACTGTGCCGAATGTATCTTGACTGCATAGGAAGCTTACAGCTGATATCTAGATATTGACATATACATATCCACATTTAGGTGCCATAATCCAAAACTGCACACAAAAAGGTGGAATAGAAAAGAGGATCACAAAGGAACTCCAGAGAAGAGAACAGTTCCACAATGTCTCAGGGAAAATTAGAATCAGTAAAAGAGATGTATTATATGGCCATTAAGAGAAGGAACTAATTTATATATTTTAGCAAATATGTGCTGTATACATTATTAAACTAGTGTCAAAAGGGTAAAGGTAGCATGTTGATACATGGTACCTTAGTAGAATACTTCAAAACAATCAGCTGAGTGAAGCAAATTCAGAAATTAAAAAAATAAACAATGGCATATAACTGATATCAAAGTGAGCTGAATTCTATTATTGATGAATTAATTACAGACAAGAATGTATATGATAAGTGGGTATGAAGAAACCTGAATAAGAATGAGTATCTGTAACTGAAGAAAGACTTTAGAAAAAAAACAAAACTAAACCATGAAAGAAAAAAGGTGAGTTTTAGAGCCTCAAGGTACCTTACACTGTAGCATAAACAGACAAACAGACATCTGCTGGTATCATTCTATTATACCAAGGAAAATTCAACCCACCATCTCTACCAGAAGTGAACTGAATTTATATTAAGTAAGGTGTGCTATATGTTGCTTGAAATAGAATCTGCATTACTGAAGAAGCTGAAAAAAACAGAATACAAATATTTGGGAAAAAAAAAGATGAATAATTAAGTATTTCTGAGGAAACACTAAGTGCGAGCCAGTTTGGTAGGATACATAACATTCACAAATTACAAATTTAGTATATTAAAAACCCAGAAAAATTATATTTACTTGGACTAGACATTAGAGAAGCAATCAAAGTTTGCACACTTGTGTGCAGTATGAACCATTCCATGTCTGTGGGCATTTTGGGCTTGCAGTAATAGGAGTCAACATCCTATCCACCTTGTAGAATTGGACAGATGGTGTATATAGTGTGCAGTTCATATTTTATTTAATTCTCTGGCAAAAGTAAAGAATTACAGGTCAACATTTG
Organism: Hypotaenidia okinawae; assembly: GCA_027925045.1. Lineage (NCBI taxonomy): Eukaryota > Metazoa > Chordata > Aves > Gruiformes > Rallidae > Hypotaenidia > Hypotaenidia okinawae. The sequence goes on from BSDF01000001.1 coordinate 173,400,206, forward strand.
TCAGGAAGAGCTGCAGTTAATGTGAAAGTAAGGGAGAATAATGTGTATGAGATTTTTACTTTCTTTTTACCTGGAAAGCTAGTGATGTGTTAATGAAACAAATGTAATATATACAAATGAGAGGTTTTTCAGACAATGCAAGAACCTAAACCATGCATTTCTATCTTATCTATTTCAGTGGTTATCTCACTGCTGAAAACTTTTTAGGTTTTAGTAAAACCACTGTTAATATTACCTCTTTATTAACTACTGCTTATATTTACAATAGCAAAGGCAAGTAATAGCAAAGGTCCTTAGGTATCTTCTTACCCTTGAAAATGAGACAGTGCCAGATTAAAAGACATGAATTCTGGTTTCTGTGAACCTCTGTTGTCAAGCAATGCAAATGTTTATGTGTTACTAGTTTTTCAGTATGTGGTGAAAATTCTAGTGCTTAAACAGGATATGTAAACTTCTCCTTTGGAAGCCTTGGCTACATCACAGTCACAATTTGCTATAAAGTACTACTACAGCTGTGAATCAGAGAATGTCTTGATTGTCCCAAATTGTTGCACCTTGGTTTAGTTCAAGATATGATTTTGGATTAAACAAATCCAGTTATACTCCCTGTGAAGAAAGTCAAAGTGGAAAATCTTCTTCTGGTGTACATCTCAGTGTCCATAGTAAAAGCATAAGAGTTCAAACTGTATCATCTTGATGTATCATGTCTCTGCATGAATTAATTTTCATTTCCACAAGAAGCAGTTGCACATTAAACAATCAAATTTTAGTAAAAAAAAATTGATTCTAAATCTATATATTGATTCAAAACTGCACAGTATGTTGTGGAGGATAGTGCCTCTCCCAGCACATCATTCCACTTCAGCCTCAATCTTGGTTCAATTGATTAATCAGTAATAACTAGCCATAAGAAGGATGTCACTAAATACATGGGCTCTCCTATTCAGTGTCAGCTTTGATCAAAGCAGATTTCCTTTTCCTGTGTTCTGTGTCCCATTACTGAATCAGTCAGCCTATATTTCTAAATGTGTGACCTGATATAGCTCTCTATATTTTGGTGTGATTTAGAGTGAACATATGAAGACATCTCAAAGCAATCATTGATAGCTTTTCAGTTTTTAAATTAAATCAGTATGCATTTGCTTCCTTTCCTTCCTTCCTTCCTTCCTTCCTTCCTTCCTTCCTTCCTTCCTTCCTTCCTTCCTTCCTTCCTTCCTTCCTTCCTTCCTTCCTTCCTTCCTTCCTTCCTTCCTTCCTTCCTTCCTTCCTTCCTTCCTTCCTGTAGTCCTTTTCTTTAGAAACCAATAAAGTTTTTTGCAGTCAAGGGGATTCTGAGTTTCTGTTGCAGCCAATGGAAATCTAATCAGTGTGGTTAACATGAATCAGTCAATCATACACAGATATTTACTGTCTGTTGAAATAGCTTGGGATATGCTAGATATCAGTTGCCATTTCAGATGGACACAGATCTCCTATGGATCCTTTTCATCGTATTTGCCAGCCTAGTATATATGTCTTATTTACTACAGTGTCTTACATGTCAAAAGAAATTATTAGCAGGTTAGTTTCTGACTCTCAGAAAAACCAAAAATGTGATTTAGAATCAGAATCATAGAATTTACTTTCTTTTTAGGCTTTTCCACATACACATCAACACTGCACCTGTTGATTCAAATACAGCAGTTTCTTGGGGAAAGAGAGTAAGACAAATAATTAAAACCAAAAAGTAGCTACCATAGTTTGGATATATGTTCCCTCATCTATGGCTTTGTCTATATTTTTGAGTTCCAGAATTCCAAAGGAACTGCTGATGATAGATAGCTTTCAAAATATGTAAATATTATTCATTAAGCCTATCTGTCTGATGACACAAATTTGCTATTGGACAATATTGTCTCTGAAAGGTGGCAGTTCTGAAAAAGGTGGAAAAGAAGCCATCTTTGATCATACAAGCTAGCAACTTGGCAAGCCACTGAGTTCAGTCTCTGGTCATTTTTAATAGTACATTGTTAAAGCAATGAAAGTATGTATGCAGTTACATAACCTTGGTGAAATTTTAATGTGGACATTTTGCATTAATTCCCTTTCCTTTAACAACAACCAAAATGAGAAGAGAAAAAAGAAAGAGAAGAAAAGAAAAAAGGTGGTCCCCAAATAAATGAAACTCAATTTCACGGCACATTATCTCTCTCAATTCTTTCCTCTCAGCTTTCATTTTCATTAAAATCACAGACAACCATAAATTAATAATTACTTCAGGTTGACTAAATGCAGGCCACACTATTTAGCTCTCGTTTTCCTACAGTGGCCCTTCTTGTTCATGCTGGAAAAATGTTAATTTAGATAATGTGGCTTGCCCCTTGTCATATAATTCTGTTTTGCAGTTTCACTGATCTATAATGGTCTGTTCTTATTAGGTAGTATTAACTTTATCTTTTGTTCAATCAAGCTTCACAGTTTCCTCCAAGAAGATAACTATTGTGAAGTATCAGATGAAATGTTCTATTATCTGTATTTCTGTTATATATTGATTCATCTATGTGTTGTAACAGTGTTCAGCAACATTCCTAATTTCTTCTAGTGATAAATTTATTGTCCATTAGCCCAAGTCATATATGAAACTTTTTTTTTGGCAGGAACTACAGAATATATACACCTCAATCTTACCACTTTACAGTTTATGCACATTTCAAATTAGAGGTTTTATCAACCTACTTTTCAATTAAGAATGGGTGAATAGGTTCAAATAAAATAAAACCTGAACTTTCACCCAGAGCCTGAATCCAATTGGTTTCTGAGGTTTGAAACAATTTCTTGTACTTCAGATATCTACAATTTTTTTGGCAAAGTATTCCAGTAGTGAATGAAGGAAACTGAGACATACAAAATCATTTATTTCTAATTGCTCATTGACTTGATGTTACTGTCATTTTTATTAAACCATTAACTTCTCCATGCCTCAGTTTACCCATTCTTAGAACATACTGAATTCAGATTTTAATCTAGAGGCCTTCAAGGGAAAACCAACGATATGATCTCCTCTAAAATGCCTTATTTCAATATACATGCATATTTTGATGAGGATTTAGGAGAAAAAACCCACACTAAAACCCCCAAAATTTTACATTTCACTGACAATATGACATAATCTACATTATTTAATTCATAAGTGGAGAACACCTGAAAACTTCTAAACACAGAATTTGTACTGTTATTTTCATGATGTATTACAATAGTGGTCAGGTCTCTGCTCTTTTCAGAAACCCTTTAGGAATTAGAATCTGTTTCTTCTAGAGTAAAGGTGGGGTTTTTTTCATGCAATGACTTGTGTAACTTAATTAGATGACTACTGGTTGAGTTCCTATCTTTGAAGGGAGTTCACGAATGTACAGGCATTTTTGGCACCCATAAGTATCTACACTAAGTAAATCATTGCAGTAATTATACCTGCAAATATAGGTGGGCAAATATGATTGTGAATATCTTATGGAATATGGGCCCCTCTTTTAATGAATGGTCATACACTGTAGAATAATCAGTAAATTTATTTTAGACGAGTTCTAATTTATTTTCACCCACAAAATTATTCTTAAAGCAAGACAAGGGAAATTACCTAATGTGACATTAAACACCACTGCTAAGCATTTGAAAGAGATATGTAACTATTTTGCAAGTACCTATGCTCTAATTCCCATGGCATAATAAGTTCTATAATAAGTCCTCGCATTTTTAAATACGTGCATATATCTGAGCAAATGGCATATTTTCTTCCACCCTTGAAAACTGCTTATATAAACATTATGGCAACAGTCTATTGAAGAAGATGAAGAATTGGCCCACAGAATTGTTTTTGTTATATATAAACTGCTTTATATCTCTCTGGACATCACTAATCTGAATCTGTTGTGATCTGCAGTAGATGCAAGAATGTTAAAAAAAATGTTTCAACATTTAAAATATTAACATATTAAAATAACATATTCCTTTTTGCCAGTTGCATAATATATGAGAGCTACTTTCCTAAACCAACAAACATTTATCAGCTACCAAAGCAGCTTCTATCATCCGAGTGATGTAGCTCGACAGTGACACTTCTATTTCATAGGCTCACTTTTTTCTGAGGTTTGAAACAATTTGGGTACTTTGGTTATCTATAATTTTTTGGCAGAGTGTTCTATTAGTGAATGAAGGAAACTGAGACTTGTTCAAAAGCCTCAGTCTTGACAATGACACTCCTATTTCATAGGCCTAATTTTTGTTAATCCCTATGGATGCACCCTGAGGTATGATCTAGTTTACAGAGTAATACATAAAAATAACCTTGATCTGTCTGTTTACGCCTGCTCTATTAGCAATCACAGTATTATGTCACTGGCAAGTCAGTTCACCTCTGAAGTCCTTTACAGTTATGTTTTCTTTGAAACTGAAAAAACAAACTGACTTGCCCAATGACAAGTGGATCCCCTTTCTGCAGCCCACGGTACAGCACATCAACAACTGAGGTAGGATTATTCTTCAGAAAATATAGATGTCTTGAGCATAAATGTCTTCATTTCAGCTTGTCATTTAGATTCCCCATATAGTCAATGGAGAGGAACAAGCACTTCGTATCATTCATCTTATCCTAATGCAGCCATTAAATATAGGTCAGAGGAACTCTACTTTAGTAGTGCCAGTTTCTGAACACTGCCTCTTAACGAAATGTAGCCAAGTAGTTCATGTGAAGATGTCTACATCATAAATAGCTGAAATTGGATGAATGTGTCCCTAAAATCTTTGGTTCACATACCCACAGTGATTACAAGATGCTAATGAAAATGCCTTTATGCATTTTGCTGATACCAACAAGACTTTCCTTAGGAGAGAGAAAGGTAGGCAGGTAATGTATGTGAGAGGCCTCTTGCCCATGCAATACACAAAATAAAATAATCAGGATTTGTTGAAAAAAATATCTGTTAAATAAGAAAGGCATAACAACAAAACCAGAAGTTGTCTGAGTGATATCACACAGCAATTTTAGGGAAGAAAAGACAAATTAAAATGTCACAGAATTAAGGTTTTATAAAATACTTCCAGGGAAATTATTTTAATTAGCATTTCTTTAAATAAAAACCAGAAAACGCATTTTCCTTTTCAATAATAATTCTTTTGTTCAGCCCCAATCCAAACATTGCAGAGCTGTATTAATGCAAGACAACTTGAAAAATGGAACTGACTAGTTTCCATTTGACTGAAATGAGAACAAGATCTAGCCTTAGGCAACAGGAGCATAACAAGCCAAAAACAAATGCCATTTTTAAATTTCATGAAGTGATTATTTGCTGTTAAAAAGTCAGTATTTCCCAACACATATAAGACAGTAATAGAATCTGAGCTCTCAAATGACCTTATGCTTACAGAGGAAATAGCTGTAATATATCAGCCATTCCTGTGATCACTGGAAATAAGGCTCTATCAGATCTTGCGTGAATTAAAATAGTTTAAATTAGTATAGCACCACTTCAAATTGGAGTAGTACCATAAACTTCAACAAGCCTATACTGATTCAGATCAACAGATATATGATTTACTAATTGTACAGTGATGGATCTGACTCATCAGATTTTCAATTTGACTGATGAGCCTCTTTGCAAGTATTCCTTTTCACATCACTCTAGCGCAATGGACCCATATAAAACACGAAGGGAAAGAAAGGGAAGGGAAGGGAAGGGAAGGGAAGGGAAGGGAAGGGAAGGGAAGGGAAGGGAAGGGAAGGGAAAACATGAATTTTAGGTGCCAGCAAACACCAGTCACCAATCTCAAATAATAAAAATTTGTTCTATCATACAGTGGTATTCTTTTGTCTAACAGCTGTGACCAAGTCTGTAGAGAAACCTGACTGTTGCAGTCACTGAGCAGCTTGCCATTCAGTCAGGGGGAGAGAAAGACAATATTTCTTTTTCAGACATAGTGATGATGTTACTGAAGTTCCAGATAACAGTTGAAAATGATAATGATTCAGGCTAGGTCCCAATGAGGATGAATTACCTCTAGAAAATAACCAACCCATGAAGCTGTGTTTGTTCTTGGACAGGATAACATAACAAATGTGCTTTCAATTAAATCTTAGTCAAAGAGAGCACACTGTAAATCTTCACAATCCCTTATTTTCTCATCAGGAAATACAACTGTTTTTATGAACTATGGCTCTGTTGTGACACTCAGGTGAACTCCTGGCCTATAGTTAAACCACTGAATTGCAGAAGCCGTAGTAGAATTTCCTCCAGCAAGAGGAAATGAGTGCCTGCCTTGAAGCAAGTACAGCCAGTAGAATTTTCTCTGTGGCAATGGCGTATAATGACTTCTTAGGACTGATTTTACATGGACTTAAAGATAAACTGCACACAAGCAGTTTCTGTGGTGATTTCCTCAATTTGCTTTCCAATTGCTTGTTCCAGCATTACCTAGTAAAAGGGCAGGTCCCCTCACAAATATTTCTTAGACTTTTTCGTAGTGGAACCATCTGTGGGCTTATAGGACTGCATTCACTCTGTATAGCATCAGTTTCAAAAAAATCCTTAGATTTATTCTATAGCCAGCAGCAAAAGATAGCTACTTTGGAGTACATTTCAGATAGGATCTATCAGTTAAGGACCTGAAAAACTATCACCTGGATCATAATTCAAGTCCTAATCATATGCATGCCATTATTAGAATTTATTATTATTATACAGAGAAATACATTTATTTAAAAAGGAGGTATTGGTTACCTGTTTTTCACATGCAGAATATTTGCACAAAGTCATTTCTTGAAGATAATTTTACAAAATCCTTGAATCGTGCTAAGACCTGAGCATTAGATCATTTTTGTTCTAATCCTTTCCATGTACATATACTAGTGCCTTTCCTTAGCTGTATATATAGGTATATATTTAGTTAAATAGAATATAATTAACTATACTCATATAGTTATATGTCTATATATAGTTAAATAACTATATTCTACATTCGTGTTGTTTAGTTTCCTGGCTCATGCTGAGTATATATCTACAGTTACCTGCGGGGAAATATCCCTGGGATTGAGATACAGTATCAAAGAACTCACAATTGTGCAGAGTGCATGTCATTTATGTACTTTATGCCCTACTCTTGTCATGCTGAAAGAGCTGGTTCTGAAAAAAAGAAATAGCGAACGCTCTAGCACTTAATCATGTACTTCAAATATGTACTTCGATTCTTTACATCTCAATAGATCTATATGAGTGGACATTCATGCTTTGAAGGTTTCTGCTTCTCAGGAACACTGCTATGGATTGTCTCGCATCATTTTCCGCGAAAACACACCTTACAACAAAATGTTTCAATTACCTGAAAATTTACAGGGCTAATAACATTAATATGACTAGGGATGTACTAAGTGTCTCTTCAGAATCCCTGCATCAGCTTGCTGGACAATCGTGCTATATAGCTTTGAGGAATAATTTACTAAGACTTTGTATTTTGTTATCTCTGAAAAGAATAAATGTGATTGTGTAACTCACTTTTTACTGTGTGTTTCAGGTCTCCTCTGCCCAATCCAATTGTGAGGGCCTGGGAGAAAATCTTTAGCCTTTCAATGCAACGGTGATGAGATTGTACCTCACAAGTGCTGGTCAAGAAAATTCCCTTTGCTTTCAGTTCTTGAGGGGAATAGTGACACATTATTTTTTCTAATAACCTGTGCTTTGAAGTAATGGAAGGTGAAGACTAAATGTTTCTTCTATCAAAATGTCAAATCCCCACCTGTACTGTTAAAGGTCTGATTTTTCTGGTCACAGAAATGTTTAAATCAGGCACATGTGTGCAAATAAAACATTTATTTAGTTAACTGCATGACACAAAATGCACTTACACAGAACTAATTGTGACCAGGACAGTGGACAGTATTCTTTCAATATTTCTAATGCTGAACAGTTAAAAGAACTTAAAATAAAAATTCCATAACTTAGTTGTACCACAGAAAGATACATTTTGATATACATCTATACACTTAGATATACATCTATATACCTTGCTAGGAAATTATGTTATATTTGTCACTGATTTTAGCTTTCTGATACAAAAGGGAAAAATAGTATGCAGGGAAGGAAAAAAAAAAGTTGAATTCTCACAAAAGGGATCTTTGACTGTTCTCACCTTCTGTCAGCCTCACAGGCAGGAACAAGCATTTTCAAAGCAGTTAGACCCACAAATATACATTGCACTCCAGCTATGCTTCAGAGTTGTTCATACATGCAATATTTTTACATCAATACCAATTTTTTGCATAGATTAGAGACTTTGAGATGATCAGATCTAAGAGTCCCCTTTAACACTTCAAGTTTAAAGTAAAGAGTCTAGACTTTTCTGTAGCTGGTAAAAAAAAAAGGAAGAAAATCCTCTTATGTCTTCTATTGCATCAATCACTGCTCTTCTTTACTAGCTATTCCCTTCAGAATACTTTGAAATGAGATCTGTCTTTGGATTGTCCTACCTGCCACAGTTCAAACACCTTTCTAAAGAGTGGCAATAAAAAGCTCTAAGTGCAAACCTGGAAGAACTAGGAGTCATTAGGCCCCTTAGATACTGTGAAGGTGATGATTACATAAGAATCTATATAGACAGATGAAAGGTTTGGAAAAACATAGCATGTTAGCAGAACTGTAGGAATTTATCCCCTGCATGCAAGTAACTTTAAATTTTGAAGTCTTGCATACGCAAAGGATTCAAAGTGGAACTGCAGTCATATACAGTGAAGAATTGTCAGTGGACAAGAAATTGCACTTTTGTATATAAATATGACATACATCTGCATATGTTTTACATATGTAGTTAAAATCCACTCAGAACAATTGATTTCTACCTATTTAGAGGCATCCACGTATTTAGGAAATAAGCCTTCATCCAATGATTATTCAAAATTTTGTGTAGTAGATGACATACTTTCACTAGGAATTAGTAGAAAACTATTTATAGAATTTTGTTTGTAAGGTGTATGAGCACTGAAGACTTTTCAAAGCCTTCTATGGCTTTTAATTTGGTTTCACCTGAAGAAATTCTGGAAGATCAGGCTGCTATTCTTAGGCAGTGGAAGAAATTGCTTTTCTCTTTTTTTTTCCTAAAATACTGGCAGTGTCAGACAATCTTCTCAGGTTCAGCCCCAGTTAAGCAAAGGTCTGCAAAGTGAATAGGTACTTGTATCTTGGTGTCTGTGAACTTCCAGTGGAGGGAGGGAGGACAGTTCCAATCACTCAACACACTGCTTCTCCATCTTCGAATGTTTTGTGTTTCAGGGCAGTTGATGAGTTCCCTAGGGTGTTGCATGGATAGGCTGGTGATCATTTTGGAAGTAATGTCCTTTGATTGTCTCACTTCTTTAGTCAAATTAATTTCTTAGCTTTATTTTCAGAAATACTTTTTTTTCCTCTCCTACAGATTATCTTCAGTTGCTGCTTTTTCAATATCATCCTTCTTCCCAATTTTATACCCAAGTAAGCTAAGATCCCAATCTCACTGACCTGTCATCCCCAGACTCCTGCCTCTCAGGTTTAGAAATGTTCTCAGGTGAAAGCAAAACCCATGGAATCTGAAACACAGTATTAAATTCCTTACTCATTATACACCAAAGTGGGTTGTCCTTACAACTTTCTTTTATGTTTATATGTCAGCTGCTGTTCAGGCCTTTTATTACTCTAAATCCATCAACTTGAAGGTCACACTTTTATAGACCGTTGATGTCACTGCATTTTGCATTTGGTATAATGTGTGCTTGAAGATACAGTGAAGGTAAAAGGGCTTTTGGTTTCCTTGGGGAGTCCCATGCTATTATGACCATGACCAGTCAAATGAGGATTCACATGACATTTTCTTATAAAGTAAGAAAGAACCTAATCTGTGAGGTACAGATGAGGGCTGAATTTCGTTCTGATATCATGTGCTTCTTATTTTCAGGTATTTTCATTTGTTCTGACAAATGAAAAGCTATCTAATATAAAGGGAAGCTAGTGCATGTAGGTGGACCTCAGAGACAAATATTTTCTTTACAGTCTAAATTAGTTCCTGACTTGTAGATATATTTTTTTTCAGAACACTGCTGTAATATATGCTGTGTGTAAAATAGCATATTACTTCTGTTCTTATGGGTTTTTTTCAGTGTTTAATTCTGAAAAAGGGATAATTCCAGAGTATAAAATTATAACGAAAAATATCCCAAATTCAAGTACATATTGTTCTCTGTTTATTGATGATCATAGCTGTCAAGACAACAGGAGGAATCAGTACTTTCTACAAGACATTATTTTCTCTTTTTAGATTTAAAACTACGCAAAATAGAATACTGAAAAAGAAATATTTAAAATTGAAATAACTTTATCTCATGAACAGATGTAGCTGGAGGGACGAATGGATTTAAGGACAATGTTCTAGTTATAGAAAATATATGTAAAGACATGTGTGATAGGAAATGAGAAAAAAAAAACAAACCAACTTTGCATTAAAATTCAGTGGAGATACCTGTTCTCTTTGGATGATACAACTTTATTAAAATTTAGGTAGCTACCAAGCAGATGGTGACTGGAGGGAATCGACATGGATTTATGAAGGGTAAATTAACCTGACAGTCTTCCACCATGAGATGACTAGTTTGGTAGATGAGGAAGAAGGGTATGGGACATTGCTTACATTGACTTTAGTAAGGGTTTTAGTAAAGGCTAGGTATCCCATAACATCCTCACAAATGAGATGACAAAGTACAGGTTAGATATGTAGACAATGAGGTGGATTGAAAAGTCCAGAGACTTGTGATCAGTAACATTAATCTAGCTAGTGGTCAGTTAGTGGTTATGTACTCTGGAGGTTGATGTTGGGGCCAATATAGTTCAAACTCTTCATTAGTGATCTGGATGATGGGGCAGAGTGCACCCTCAACAAGTTCATACACAAATCAAAACTGGGAGGAGTAGCTGATAGACCTGATTGTCGGGCTGCCATCTAGAGGCACCTGGACAGTCTGGAGAGCATGGCAAACAGGAATCTCATGAAATTCAAGAAAAGGAAATGCAAAGCCTTGCACCTAGCGAGGAATAAGCCATTGTACCAGCACATGCTGGGGATTGATTAGATGGAAAACAGCTCTGCAGACAAGGACCTAGAAATCCTGGTGGACACCAAACTGACTATCATCGTCAGTGTTGAAGCAAAGAAGACCAACAACATACTGGGTTGCATTAGGAAAAGCATTCACCATAGGTCAGGAGAGGTTATCCTTCCCCTCTACTCAGCCCTGGTGAGTTGAAATGTTGGGTGTAGCTCTGAGCTTCCCAGTAGAGTCATATGTCTTGGATGTCCAGTAGAGTCATATGTCCCAGTCTTGGACATATGACAGTGAGTCTAGCTAAGGGTCACAAAGGTCATGAGGGACCATTGCAACTGTCATATGAGGAGAGGCTGAGAGAGCTGGGACTGTTCAGCCTGGAAAAAAGAAGGCTCAGGGGGATTTTATCAATGTGCATAAATACCTGATGTGAGGGGGTGAAAAAGCAGCATGCAGACTCTTCTCAGTAGTGCCCAATGACAGGTCAAGAGGCAAGAGGCACAAACTAAAACAAAATTTCATCTGAACACAAGAACTTTTATTTATTTATTTATTTATATTTAACTTTGACAATGGTCAAACATGGGAATAGGTTGTTCAGAGATGTAGTATTTCCATCCTTGGAGATACTTCAAACCCAAATGTATACTTTCCTCATAAATTTGCTCTATTTGCTTGTACAGGGATCTTGGACTAAATGATCTCAGGAGGACTCTTCCAGCTTCAGTGATTCTGTGATTCTTCTGCAGTATGTGAACCCTATTTTACATTAGTTATTTACTTAAAAATAAATAAAAAAATTAGCATATGTAGGCAGAGAATTGGTTCTTATTTACCAATAGGCTGTTATTTGCTGCTGTGTTGAATTATGATGATTACTTCTGTGTTTTCTTGGACAGTTTAAAAAAACTTCTCAAGGGAGAGACTTAACACTATAGTTACAATAGGACAGAATAGCTATCCTTTCAAAAATGTCATGAAATAGAAAGTAAACATAATGCAGTGCTATAATTCTTTACCTTTAAATTGTTAAGCATATGCTAATTCCTACTCTTTAATCTCTTCAAACTGTTTTTTTCAAGCTGTTATTTTCTTCCCTGAGCTGTTGGACCTGCAATGTATTCATGTTACTTTGACCTTGGCTAAAGATTGCAGCATTTTTTATTTTCTAGAAAACTTGAAGCCATTATTCAATTCTCTAAGTAGCTTTGGTTTTGCTGTCCTTTATTTTACATTATCATAATGAATAATAACTTCATGTCATAAAGATTTGAATCATCCACCTGACAATTGGCAATGTTAGTGTTAAAAACTGGTTCTCATGCTCTACCACTAAGGCACAGAAAGCTTTCTCTCATAAACTATCCTCAACCATAAAATATGGTGTTACATTTTCACTTCCATGAAAAATCCCTCTGGTCCTTCCTCAATCAATTGTATCCTCCCCTGAACTTGCAGTAGCAGGCAAAAATGCTGTAATAAGAGGATATACATCCCAAATGACAAATACATATAAGTAGTTCTCTATTTAGGCATTTTATTGGCTTATTAATGAAGATTTAGTTAGATAGCTAAAAATAATAATCTCTGATATTATGCATGGAAAACCATTTAAGAGTATTAATGTTAAAGTATTTTACAATTCTTTTGTCAAATTTGAGTAAAATTTAAATTCCTATGAACAATATTGGACATCAACATTAGAAACAATGGCAGGTTTTGGTGAATATTGCTTGAGACATATGAAAGCTTTTGCCAATCAGTAGACAAATTGAGAAGATTTTGACTTAATGGAATTATCATCATGTAGGAAAATAAATATATTTGGGCAAACTGAATGGAATAATATCAACTCAAATCTGCACTGTGTACACATGAACAAAAGATATTGCCATACTGTTTGAGATTAGCTTCATTTGCAGTCTGGCATGAATCTTCTATAATGTCAGTCACTGCTATTTAGAAATAAACTTTATAAAATGCTATTAAAATAGCCTGTCTTGGAGGAAAGGATTTTTCATCCCCTTATTAGTTAAAGAAGCACTGATAACTTCTATGTTACAAATTCTTTTTAGTTTTTAGTTTTGGTTGTGGGTGTTTTGTTGGGTTCTTTTTGGTTTTTTTTTTCATTTTTGTCATAACAGGATACTGCAGATAAAATGGTAAAGACAGAGAAGGTTCTGGCAAACACTGCATAAATCTCTAAAATAATTGCCACAACTAATCAGCGTTGCCAAGACTTTCATCCCCATCACAGAGGTGTCTACTTAATTTATTGTAGGTCATTTGTAAACCATAGTGATCTATGAAGACAAAGCTAGGCCTAAAAGCAGTTATTTTCATGGAAAGTGAATTTTTTCCCTGTTCCATTAATGTCAGAAGTCATTTCTTGTAACCATTTCTCCACCCTGAAAAGAGAAATACATTCTCCTCTCATGACAGGGGACAATGAACACTCCATGTTGTAGATATTGCTTCCAAATTCTAAGCCTCTGATCTTGACCCAAACAAATGATTCAAATCAATAGCAAATACAGTCACCCAGTCTCCTGGAAAAGTTCAGTAGGTGCCAGCATGGAATGGAAATCCTAAATTGGTGTGGAAGTCCTAATCATCAATACTAAAGCCAGAATCACCCAACATGTTCAAGCTCAGGTCATAGTGAGAGCATGGAAAAAGATAATCAAAGTACCCAAAGACAATTAGGAGATTTTATTGGCTTGTGTTTTCAGTATTTGGATTACTTTCTAGATGAAAGTTGAAGTGAAATTAACACTATCTATTATATAATTAATAATTACAGCAAATTCTGAAGACAATAATTACAACTGCAGAATGTGAGCATGTTAGTACACATACTGGTAATGTTTGACTAAAAAGCTCAATGGATGAATATCTCCCTACCCTTAAAGTACAGTTCCCCACTGCTTCCAGGCAGCAGCAGGAGATGAAGGTTAGAACAAGAAGGTTAATAATTTGGATCCCATCCAGTAACAAATCATGCTTTGCACAGACATTAGTTACCTCCTTACACATTTGCAAAGCTATTAGGAGGAGGGGAAAAAAAAAATCAAAAAAGAGAAAAGCAAAGCAAGAATAAAAACAATTATCTTTCTACTTTATAGTATGAAAGTTTTTTTCTCTTATTTTTCCCCAGTGTATGGACAGGATCCTTTGAAAAATGACTGTATGCAGTGATTTATCACAGGAATACATTTCATGAAGCCAGTCTCCCTGCAAAAATATTTTAGTTTTAAGAATGTACTGCTGATGTTGTTTACAAAAGAGTTCTTATATAGAGAGTTAATTTTTTTTAAAAAGCAGAACAACGCTGAAATATTGAATCCACCCTGTGCCCCAAATAGAGACCTTTTGAGATGTGTATCTATTTTCAGAAGATGGTAGAAAGAGATGGAATTCACCAGATGTTTAAATCCTGAAAAGACATCACAAATGGTACTTTTTCTTCAGCAACGCTCCAATGGTATATATCAGTTTGACAGTGAAAGGCCACTCTAATTCCCTCTGTAATAACCTAGGGAATGACACTTGCTCAGAATGTCAAGTTCTTGAAACTTGCTGTTAATTACAATGCTCGCCATGATATTTTCAATTTTAGCAGTATTGGTGGCAGTTTTTGTCTGTTTCTCCATTGTACAGTAACTGCTGAAAACTGACCCTCTGGTTTATGCTCTACCCCAGCACACACAGCTCACACCTTTAAAGTGACCTTTATGTTCAGTAGCAGGTGTAAGATTATATAAATTATGACTCCCAGTGTATTATCAATCAAAAAGCTCCTTGTCAAGCTGCTTTTTTGCTAACAACAAAAAAATCAAATCTATCCTCAGAGGCTATAATCCTGTATAGGCAAATAAATACCATGGGGTCTGTTCTTCTCTCAGCGCACATACGTAAATCTCATTCCTACTAACATTAATGGGGAGTTACATGCATGCATCAAGAGAAGAATAAATCTGCAACAGAGCACGGAGGAAACCATTCAGTGTGAAATGGTTTAAGGAGACAGATAGGGGAAAACACTGCATGGAAAGAGCCTATAATGAATTCATTTAGTTTTACTTACAACTCTTGATGAACTTTTTGCAGACTGAATGCCATACATTTGTGTCATATGGATTTAGAATGCTTGATAAATTATATTAGCAAGTACATATTAACTGTAGCATGATTCAGGTGGGAATGCTGTCTCTAAGTCTTGCATTGCAGATTGATGGTGATACAATCCAAAAAGCTTTTAAAGAATTCATGTTAAATGTTTTCAGGTTTCAGTTTTAACATGTTCAATAGTATTTTAAAGTAATTAAGGCCTTACAGTCTTTCTTAAAGGTTTTTAAATTTCAATTTAAAACAAAATTAAGAAAATGTATACATCTACTTCTGCAAACATGTATTATTCTAAACAGGGCAATCAACATAGAACATAATTATTAGATGCTGCACTTAGTAACCTCAGGCAAATACATCCTTTGTCTCCCTAAGTTAAATACAGCGTACATGGGCTTTATGCAGTCATATCTCATTAAGAATATTGTGAGAAGAAGATTCGTTCTGGAATCTTGTCAAATGTTAATCAGTCCAGATGGGGAAACAAAAGTAGCATAAAGGTATCTATACAACTTCCTTACATGCAGAACTTGGATTTCTATAACCACAGTAGCTGAATCATCTAATTATCCTTGTGCTTAACAAAGAACATAGCAGACACATGGAAAAATAATATATGTGTATATATAAATTTGTGAAAACCATGCCAGAAATAATCTAAGGTTCCATTTTGTTGCAAAGGTAAATAAAAAAAATGTCAGAAATACTTGAGAATTGCAAGGATAACAGGAAAATATCCAGACTGCAAATAATGTCAGAAGCAAGTTCACTTTCCTTCCCCATCCAGATCCTATAGATTTTTTTTCTTCCATTAAATTCAGTGGGATTTAGGGGATTATGAAGCTTAAAGTAACTGAAGAAATAATGCAGTTGGAAACTTTTTTGTTTTTTCCAAATTAAATCAATTTCTATGTTCCACTTTATTGTTGTGTTTTTTGGTTTGGTTAGGTTTTTCAGATTTATTTCTGTTGTAACCAAAAGAATATAATCCTCCAAGAAAAGGATGAGTAGAGATTTCAATTTAGAGTAATTGTTCTCACACACTGGCAGATGTATCAACATATAATTTAAACCCTAATTACTCTGCATCAAATGTATAGATCTAAAATATTTACCAAACCAGTTAGGACAGTGAGATAATGGAAGAGGTATGGTAGCACTCAAATAAGTAAACTGCTATAGCATCTGCTATAGACCCTGAAGACTTGATGAGAGCAAGTATGAAAAATTCCAGGACCAACTATCATGGAGCTTGAAATCTCAAGGCACTATACTCATGGGAAACTTTAACATTGCAGCCATCTGGTGGGTGACAAGTACATCCAGCCATGAATCACCAAAGACATTCTTGAGTAAGGTACAGAGGACAGTGCCATGATTCAGGCAGAAGGGTTATCTGGGAAATAGAGCCTTTGTTGTTAGGGAAGTATTGATAGCAAAGGTCATGAAAATACTACTGTTCAGACACTTTAATGTAAAGTGAGGGGACTATGATGGGATTTCTTAAAACCAGTAATATAAGTGAATTCAATTTCAATAATGGAGAATTAAGAATAGTGGAGAATTAAAGAACACTCAGAATCCATTTCAGTTTTGCTGATGATTTGAATGAGATCAAGTTTTTATTTATACTGAGATAATGGCAATGAGAAGTAGTACTTGAATATGTCTGTAGAGGAGAAACTGACATATAAAAAGTACTAAGATTAAATTAGAATAAAGTATGATTCTGATAACAAGGAGAAAATGAAAAAAATATAAAAGACCAAAGTAGCTTTACTATAAAATTCTTAAAGGTTAAAAGAAGAATCCAGGCAGCAATAAATGCAATAAAAAGAAATAATCAGAGCGTAACATTTTTTTGCAACTCTCTACAATCCCTAAGATTGAGATACCCCCACAGACATCTTTCTTTAGTCTGATTTTGACATTTTTATTCAAGATCTGGAAGGACATAATTGAATAACAGCTAAAAATTATACAAGGATTTGCAGAATTTGTAGATAAGTTAGGCTTTACAAACATATATATATATGTTTTTGTAAACAGAAGATTATTCCACAAATGTAATTAAATGTATTCCTCATTTTACAACCTAAGAACACAAAACTCGGGAGTTGAAGTGAATTTCCTGAAGCTTTTAATGATTCTGCCACTTTAGCTCTTCTTAGAGCATGGCTATTGCACTAGACAGACCCTGTATGGACTTCAGATGAGGCATCCCAGTCAGCCTTACATGCTAGACAATGCCAAGATGGCATTTCTCATATAGCGAAGTTCTGTATGTGTCCATGTCTGTGCAAGCACTTACAGGATTTCAAGCCACAAAGTAGGTCCTGTGATGAGTCAGAGAGATGGTGTCTGAAATCCTCTTAGTGTTATTTTAGGTATCTCAGCTTTTTACTGAAATATAGCCTCAGGAGATCACAGCAACTTCTTGTTCTTCTACTATTACCAGTAGGATAAATGAGCTAACACACATCCTCCTTTGGTTTTGTAAAATCACTTTTCTCTCAGAAACAATTCTTACAAACTCTTGTCATTAGGGGCATATAAACTATTTCATAGCATCGGTATTACATAGCTTAAATGATCAGTATAAATTGTAAAGCAGGATGAAGAGCAGTGCAACTCCCATTTAAGTAAAGGCCAGAAATTCTGAAGTATTCCACAACCAGAAACCATATTTTATTTTTTTTTTTGTGATGAAATTTTCTTGAGGAGTTGCCTCATATATGGTGTCGTTGAAGCTCTGATTGCTTATCTCCTCTAAAATGTCATTAAACTACTGGAAGGTTAGTCACAAATGAGATGAGAAAACTTTTTTTTTGATATTCCAAAGCAAGGTTGCTTTTTGGCTGGGTTTTTTTTCAAAATTTTTCCTTTCTGTTATCTAGTTCAAGGAATACTTCCAGAAAACAAATCTATGCAGTTGAGTAATTTCATTTTTTTGGGATTATCCAAATGAATAATATTCCCTCTGTGTGAAGATACTTAATCTCTTTATATACTATATAATTTATGTTTCAGATTTAATACCCCAAGCTCACCCAATTCCTGCATGGAGGTAAACCCTGATAATCCCATAGACTATATTTTTTTAATTGAGTAGAGGCCACTTAAAATAGAACTTTTAATTTAGATTTAATAACTCTATAAAAGATAAATCTAGTTGCCATGTAATAAACAGTAATTAATTAGTTAATATCAATTAAATACTAAAAATATTAATTTACATTTAACATCTAACTACTGTAATTTGCTATAGCTATCTTATTAAATGCTAATTAAATTCCTAAACATTCTTACAAGTTTAATGCATTAATAATAGGAACGTAAGTACACATTTACTGTATCTGCAGTTCTCAGTTCATTACAAGGCAACTAGATTTATCTCTTTTACACTAATTAAATATACTAAGCAAACCTCAGTAACTTTTCTTAACACATACCATAACTGTTTTATTAATTTCAAATTAAATGCCCATTTAAAGCTTCTAATCTACAGCTGCGCTAAACAGTTTCCTGCTAGCAGAGCAAAGGTTACTGTGATGTTGTAACTAAACCACGATATTTCTAGGTGTTGGTTATGAGACTTATATGAGAAGCAAGGCTTTCCTTTCTGCTCTGTTTTAGTTTAAATGTAATGAGTGTTTATTAATCTGCTTTTTTTTCTCCCCAGCAGTGTCTTGTCTTTCCTTTCTCACTCTGCCCTGTGTCAACATAATCTTGTTTCCTCGCTGTAATCACAGTTTTTCTTCAGTTTTTCTAGCTGTAGTTGCTGATTGTCCTCCTAGGTTATTGTTTCGGTAGTCTTGAAATAAAAGGGAAATGCTTTCCATATATAAGGCTATAAGTGTTTTGTTTAAAATATCCCTGATACTTATAAAATCATATTAATCTTCAGAAAAACCACACAACATAATGGAAGTTTTAAGCAAATGACCTCTGTAAGCAAAGAAATTCTGATCAGAACGGCGAGCTGAAGTGCTATGAATATGTCAGAGTAACATCCATAATACGATTTCTCTGGGAGACTGAGGAAGACACAACAGTCGCATGTATCGAATGATTTAGAATCATGGCTGTTTTCACATATGATGGAGGCTGTCATAAAGACAGGAGGCTGCTGTGCAGCAAGAAAAGCACATTAGCTATTAACCTTCCCCCAGCCGATCAACTTTGTTTTGCAATCTTTCCTCAGAACCATTAGAATACCCTGAAGAAATAACTTTCCAATTAAAAAGGATCTCAGAGAACAAAGCCATTTTATCTCTGACTCCTGGTGTTCTTTATTCCAATAATTTAAATTGGAATTGATTTTTCAATTTAGCCGTTGACTTGCTATGGACACACAGCTGAAAAGGCCGAATGGAATTGCATGGCTGAAAT
This sequence comes from Hypotaenidia okinawae, assembly GCA_027925045.1. Lineage (NCBI taxonomy): Eukaryota > Metazoa > Chordata > Aves > Gruiformes > Rallidae > Hypotaenidia > Hypotaenidia okinawae. The sequence continues at coordinate 173,419,815 of BSDF01000001.1, forward strand.
ATTTGTCTTTGTGATGCACTCCTCATAAATTCACAGGAGCCTGCTTTTATTTTTTTGCTTTTTTTTTTTTTAATGCATTTTCTTTCTGCTGCTACTCCTTTAGACAACAGCTTTTTAGCTCAGCATGAGCAAACTGAGAAAACATGTCCAGTATGACCTCAAGGGCCTCATACTCCGTTCTTCATGGATCCATTTAATTGTTACATCTCTGAGAAAAATGAATAGATTCAGTGTAGCCAAAGTGATAGCTGTTTTTCAAAGACCAAAAATGTGTTCTATAATTTTAATGTGTATTTGAGATTCTATTAATTTAAAATAATAATAATAAAAGCCCAGCAAAAACCCAAACACCATCAGTTAATTGTACTATTTTCAGAATAGATGTATTCCTGCATAAATATCTCAGGTATGTTTTCTCACTGTCATACACAACACAGTAATTGATTTACCTGTGGACTGGTTTTGAATTAAGCACTCCAGTTATTAAGTAGCCTTTTAAAAGATCATGGTCTGGTTCTGCCTGTAGTTAAGCTCAGTGTGAATGTATCTCAACGCTTAACTGAGAAGGGAGTTCTGTCTGCTTCACTGAGGACAGAGCCACGTCCTAACACTCAGAATTTTGTAACAGCAACATCTAACTTTCCAGTATTTAATTAGTAATTTTTTCTGGACAAATGCAGATGAACATCTGATTCTGAAAATAGAAAGTAGAGCTGTGGGAGGAAAGGGAAGAGAGGACCAAACATCTGGTGCAGTTGAAATAGTTATTTTAATCTATTGTGGGTGAGGACTTGTGCTTATTAAGAAGACTGAGAGACTAGATACACCTTTATCTTCATGATCTTTTATTCTTGTCTCTTTTCTTCTTTCCTCCTGCAGTGTGGCTGGCAATCACAACAAAACACAAATTTCTCTGTCCCTTGACTTAGTTCAAATTGGTCTCTGCAGTCGACTAGGTGACAGGAGATAGGACAAGGGGAAACGGCACAAAGCTGTGCCAGGGCAGGTTCAGATTAAGTATTAGAAAAATATTTTTTACCGAAAGAGTTGTCAGGGCCTGGAACTGGCTGCCCAGGGAGGTGCTTGAGTCATCTTCCCTGGATGTGTTTACAAAAAGGGTAGATGAGGTACTTAGGGATATGGTTTAACATATGCTGGTTTATTCTAGGGTCCATATCCTACAAGAAGTGTAAGTACCTCTTTGGGAGTATAAATTTAAGTTAAAGTTAAGGTGTTTCTTAAAGCAGCCCTACATTAAATGCCTACATTTTCTTTATGAAAAGTTGTTCTCTCTGCCGAAGTTGAGGCAGATAAAATAGACTTGTTTATGGACTGTGTGACAACTCCATAGATTTAAGAATGGTCTAATTACATTTGAATGTGCAGATATACTGTTGCAGTTAATGAAATAAAAATTCTCACAGAAGACAAGAATATATTTGATGAGCTAGTCTTTCAGGAAATAAGTCTAGTGTTTGTGGACACTAACAATATTTAGGACATACGTCATCCACCATATCCATGTGTATGGAGTTATGCCAGTTTATGTCTTCATTATGATTTTTAGCTAATTTAACAAATGTCAAGAAAAAAATAATTAATATGGGACTTTCTCACAGAATAGCTGCTTCTACCACAGTGCTAATTTTTTAAGATGAATATTCTCTCAAAAATGGAAAAAAACCCCATCAAACAGTATTTGAAAGCAGCTGGCCAAGATACTATTCTTGAACACTTCTCTGCTGTATTAATTACAATGTTTTACATGAGAATTTTACAACATGGAGTTTAGTACTGGTAAACTATGCAGAAGAAAGCATACTGAAGGAAGAAGAATGTAGTTTTCCCTTTTTCATGGAGGTCAGTGAAAAAATGGGGGAAAAAAAGATGTTTTGATGCTGCTTCCTTTTTAGACTGAATATATCAAAACCTCTGTCCAACTAGTCTAACACTTCAAAAAAAGCTACTTCTGTTAATGTGGAAACTTATCGTTAACATGTTTTTCTAAAATTATGTGCCTCATTATCTTTTGTAGATTTGTGCTGTTAAGTGAAAGAAGACCACAATGTTAGATCATTCACTCAACGTGCTTTGGATTGCCTCAATTACATTTGTTCTTGATATACCTGCTCTAGAGAGGATTAGATAAAGCAGTGTGTACACAACCAAATGGGTGCTGCTGGGCAGTTTGGAAAGAATCTGAATGTCTATGACAAGATATCTTTGGTTTATGTTGAAAATAGTTGTTTAGAACAGGGACTGCCACCAGAACATGAATAAACTTGTGAAGGAAACTATGTGGAAATTGAAATTATTATGTTAGCCTGTTACAGTGAAGGTTAAAATGGCATTAGGTTACTCTCATACAAATACATGAAGCTGTGAAGGAGAAAAAATACTTAAGCGAATGGGCAATGTTGGGTCAATAGCCTGTAATTATTAAACTATCAACAAATAACTATGTAACAAAATTAGGCTGGTGTTTCAGTGACTTTTTAATTATCAGAGATAAAAGACATCTTCATTGTCTTCCAAACAAAAAATGGGTAAGAATTTGAACTATTTTAAAAGTAGGTTTGGATAAGTTTATAAAATGAAGCGTGTATTACAGTGCTTTGCAATACTACTACCATGGATCGAGAAGTCCATTCTAGTCCTGTATCATTTTGTTTATATTTAGTTAGTTAGTTAGTTAGTTAGTTGATATTAAGGTCATGGGACTATATGACTGTTTCCTGGTTCCGTCATCCATTTGTATTCCAAATACATGTTGGGATGAGATGCAGGTACACTCTGCATTTTCCCCATCTTTCTCAAGTTTTGCTTTCCGTTAAAAACAACACCATTCTCACGCACCAGCCTGAAATAAAAAGACAATTTTACTGGTCTGGTTGGCCACAGGATGACCAGGACTTCAAATGCTTTGATACTTGCATCAGAAAAACTGAATGCAGACTCAACAGTCTTTCAGAAGAATCTTGGATGTCAAGAACAACATTCATGTTTCCTCAATTAATAGAAAATAGAAAAACTAAAAATTAAAATGAATTCCACTTGCATAAACACATACACGCACACATACGTATCTATCTGTCTATCTATATGTGAATCCATGTATATATACTTCTTTTATACTTTAAAATATATCCTTTCCACTTGGCATGATGTAGGTCACGTGCATAATAAATAAATAAATAAAAAGACAAGGAACTACGTTGGAGGCATTGGATCACTAGTTGAGGGCAAATGATCATTGTGGTTCCAAACTAGGCTATTGGTAACATGTTTATCAGATGCTGAACAGTCTTCCTGAAGTATACTTGGAACAGATTTCTAGCCCTTACATATAGAAGAGGGAACAGACTCTTTTAAAAAGAGAAGGAAATGTTTTTTGGGTTTTAGTGTTTTGTTTTTTTTTTATGAGAAGAAAATTAATTAAATACTTAGCTGCTCATTCCCCAAAAGACTGAAGTTCAATTCTTTTTCCAGAAGCCCCATCGTGCATTTTGCATTTATTCTATGTTGTATTACAAACATTAAATGTACTAGAAAAATCAGTATTTCTGTGTACCAGACAATGGAGGGGAATTATTATAAATTTTATACATGTTTGAGAACAGATTTGATGCTTTAATTTTAGGGTCTTTTAAAGTCCTCTGTTAATTTTCTTAATACTACTCATATATTACAAAGGAAGTTATATAGAATTCTGATAAAAATCTTGAACTTGTTTTTACTTCTTTGTCTTAGGATGGCATTGCCTGAAAGAACTTCATTGGTCAGTCAGTTCCAGGAGCCCATTTTCCTTCTTCCTTGTCATAGTCATCATCTGTCCTTTTCTCCTCCCTATTTCTCCTTCATGATTACTATTTTCTCTTTGATTTCCTAAAGACACTTAGAGATGTTTCACTTTCTGTTAAGAAAGAAAATATGACAGGAGTAGCAATAACAACAACAAAAAAATGCCTGAAGTGTATAAATGCAACTAAGCGGGTTGAAAACATTTATTTGTTATGGAACAGTATCCAAAAATGTTCTCAACGTAAGCAGGCAAAATTTAGTATTGCCTATCTAAGCGCATATATGGAAATCAATGTCACATACATGAAATTCCAGATTGATGTGTTAAAGTTTCATTGGCTGAGTACTAAAGTTATGCCTTTGATGTTGTACACACTTCTGAAGAGGATCTTTTCCAAATTATTGCTTTTGTGGATGTCAGATACCTGATCACTTTCATTTCCAAGTATGTTTACTGTAATGATTAAATGATGCAACAGGAACCACATTTATAGAGTGGATTTTGTTCTCTAATATCCGTAAAACTAGCCTAATCTACAAATCCTCTCATTTCCATTAATTTCTATTATTAGATTTCTGTAGGAAAAAATAAGAAAGAACAACAACAAAAGACTCCAACAAAAATTCCCATTCTCTCCATTAAGAAAAAAGTGAATGTTCCCTAATGCATCCTATGAAACAAACTTTATCAGAGAATTTTAAAAAAACACCTATTCTATAGCAATGGCTTGTGCAGTATCCAGTCAAGATATCAAGATCAGAATAAAATGACAGCTAAAGGAGCTGTTGGCATAGAACTCTTAAACACTCTGAGAACTAAAGACTTACTGAATTTCTTGTGCTTCCTCTTGAGATTGCCAGGACTTCTGGAACACTGCATTCAAATGATGATGATAGTCCATAAATAGTTCTGCTATGGGCAAGGATTTTACTGGGGGGAAAAAAAATAAAAAGTCGGATAACTTATAGTCTAAAATTTGGAGTCACATTCAGATTGTTGAACTATAAGCAAAAGTCTAATTAGGATACTTAGTCTCATCAAGGTAATTAATAACATCCTATGTCTCCTGTGTAGTCAATGGACAGAGAGCTAATGGATCACTGTGCAAAAAATTACAAGCACACAAGTTTTTCTGTCTCTCTACATACAGTATGAAATGTATTGGTGACTTTTGCCTTAGGGAAAGATCCTGTACAAAGGACAAATAGAACAGTAAAGACAGAAAGAAAAAGACAGAACACAGACACACTCGAATTGTGTCTTTCCATCTTAGCTGTATTGCTCACAGCTTTGTGTAGGAACTTCTGTTCAATCAGAATTCAGAGCAAAATCCAGTCCTGAGGGAAAGTGACTGAGAAAATTCTGCTGTTTGCTTTTGGACTTGGCTTTTTTGGTGGTTTTTGTTTGATTGGTTTGTCGGTTGCTTGGCTTAGTTCTGAGCGGGTTTTTTGGGTTGGTTTTTTCTTTTATTTATTTTGTATTTGGTTTAAATTTTGATCAGTGTAGGAGGAGAACAGAAAATGGGACATCTAGCTTGTGGGAGCTGCTTAGCTTGAGCTTTTTAGAAAAAGTCAAGGAGTGTGAGATTCGTATCTATGAAATTAAGTATCTAGAGATATTTTAGATGCCTTAGGAATCCTTCTGCTTTTCAGAACTTTACAAATCTCAATAGGTATTACAGATTCCAATAGATAATATGTCATATCTTGGATACACTAGCACACCTCAAATGTCACCTATTTTTAACTGAATTAAAACCCTTGTGCTTGAAATATAGTCAGAAGAATTGCATATCTCTATATTTGTCCTTTTAATTCTTTATGAGATGTATCCCTTAGAACAGACACAAATAGATAGTGTAAGCAACTGAGTGAACATCAGGAGACATACTGGACAAATCTGACTGGAATGATACACTCATATTTAACACACTATGATGCCAACCCTGATCAAAATTTTAGCAATATTCAATCTGTTTGTGAACTTTAGACTTGGATTTAATTTTTCCTAGTTTCTTATGGAGCTTTGTTGATTAAAATGGCAATAGTGTTTTGTGTAATTGTCATTCAATATGGAATTTCACTGAAATTCAATTTCAAATGCATTTTTTAATTTTTGTTATAAATGTCGATCAGTGAAAGCATGTGTGGGTAGCATGCAATTTGATACCAATGAGAAGAAAATGTTACTACGTTTCCTACTTAATATTAAGCAATACTATTTTATGGTGAGAATGATCAAGTATTGGCACAAGTTGTCCAGGAGTATATGAAGTCTTGGAGATATTCTGGACATGGTCCTGGGCAACCAGTTTTAGGTGGCCCTACTTAAGCAGAGAGGTTGAACCAGATGACCTCCAGAAGTCCCCTTCAACCTTAATGATCCTGTGACTCCTTTACACGTTGCACTATAGTATGTGCAAACTTGTTTACATATGTTCTAGAAAATTATATCGGTTGTATAGTTCAAATTTTCATAAGAGATGATAGTACATAACATCTATAATTGAGTTTGGCAGAAAATTTCTGAATTATTCCCTCTTGAATTCTGAATTATTATTTTTTGCCCTTAGAGTTTTTTATAGTTACTGCTATATAGGCTAGTATGTTTATTCGTTCATTTAAATTGCTTCCTCTACTGCTTAGATATACGCATTTATAAAATGTTTCTGAATTTGAAAGCTAAATATCTGATCTTTTAGTACACTCACTATGGAAAACCACTTAGTAGTCCAGGTGATTTTTACTTTCTAATAGGATTAATTTTTTATATTTGTGTGGAAAGGTTCTTTCGCAGTGCCTAATTGGATCACAGTGAGGGCGTGTTACTAAAATGTTCACAACAGAACATTAACAGTGGATCAAAAAATTGTTTAATGTGGGGACAGGTGAGTGTGTGGGCAAGAAGGTCTTCAAAACTGTATTATCTGAAATGAATTATAACTGCATACAGAAAGTGTAGAAATGTTTTTAGTTCAGTGTTTCTAACATACAATCAATATTCAAATTGGTTTTCTTTTGGGACCATTTATTAAAACAAAATTAATTGATTCATTAAGTTGTTACCTTGTGTAAAAAAAAATTAAGAAAATTAAGAAAATAAAAAATGAAAATAAAGAGAATTGGTAGGTTTTCAAATTATAACCTTACATTGTTGTCATGGTTTAGCCCTGGCTCACAACTGAGCATCATGCAGCTGTCCGCTCACTCCTCACCCCCACTCCTTGGCAGGTTGGGGGAGAGAATTAGAAGACTTAAAGTGAGAAAACTCGTGGATTGCAGTAAAGATTATTTTATACGGAAAGCAAAAACTGTGCACACAAAAGCAGAGACAAGGAATTAATTCACCACTTCCCATAGGCAAGCAGGTGTGCAGCCTTCTCCAGGAAACCATGGCTCCATTAACATCTTTTCCCGCCCCTTCCTTCTTCTTTCCCAAGCTCTGTATATGCTGAGAATGATGTCATATGGTATGGAATATCCCTTTGTTCAGTTGAGTTCAGCTGCCCCCGCTGCTTCACTTCCCAATTCCTTTTGCATCTGCAGCCTACTCACTGTTAGGGTGGTGTAAGAAGCAGAAAAGGCCTTGACTCTTTGTAAGAACTTCACAGGGCTGTTATCACTGTTTCCAGCAGGAATCCAAAAGATAGCCTAAAATGAACTACTATGAAGAAAATTAACTCTACTCCAACTGAGACCAGGACAAGGTCCAAGAATGACAGAGGTGATCTAGTCTTAAAGTTGATGAGGTTCCTTGGGTATATCTAATCTGCTGAAAGGGGACTAGGGATAGATCAGTTAGCATCTGATTAACTACTTAACTACTCTCCTTGTCACTATTTTGGACACATCATCCAGACATGTTACAGATGGGAACAGTTTTAAGCAATGTGGATGAAAACCAGTCTGTTCCATATGGTCCTGTGGTTGGTGATCACCCTCTTTTATTTAGCAATGTCAATGAATTTAGCTCATGTCTTTACGCAAAGAGAAGCAAGATCATTTTATTAGCTAGATTAAATGTAGCCCAAAGGTTCCATCAGGAGTTGGTACTTATGGAGCTTGAGTTTATTCTTTGGAGGTATAAAGGTGACACCTATGCTATCGAGTAAAAGATTATGGAGATTATTCTGTCTGGCTTGCCAGAGGTGTCACACATTTTTGTTGAGGTTTATGTGCCAAAATGTTATTTATCTTGAACATTTACATTGAAACTTTGCCAGGCTAGGTTCTAATGGAGAAGGGGGCGTGTGTGTGTGTGTGTGTGCTGCAGGGGTGGCTTCTGCAAGAAGCAGCTAGAAGATCTCTGCAGGCCCCAGAAAGTAAACATTGGCCAATTCAAGGCCAGAGTCATTGTTGACCAAGGCCAAGCCGAACAGTGATGGTCACAGCACCTCTAGGAATCACATTTAGGAGAAAAAAACCTGCAGGTAGATGCATGGGGGGAGGAGGTGCCCCTGGTGCCCGAGAAAGAGATTCCCCTGCAGCCCATGGAGAAGACCATGGTGAAGCAGGCTGTCCCCTTGCAGCCCATGGATAATGACAGGGAGGAGAGACCATCTACAGCCCTGTGAAAAGATCGACCCATGCTGCAGCAAGTTTGCTTGGGGACTTGTGATTCTGTGGGGGACCAGGCTGGAGCAGTCTGGGCCTGAAGGTCAGCATCCCATGGAAGGGAGCCATGCTGAGGCAATTGGTAAGGAGACACCTCACCAGAGAAAATGGCAACAATAAACCAGTATGAATAATCATAGGCAAAACTAGAGATATTTACTTATATATATATAACTACAAGAATTATAAAGTTTAAAGACCTTCCCCCTGCCACCCCAATTTATTTTTAGACTATATACTTGTTGGAAGACAAAGATGTGGGGAGGTTGACTGAAAGTGTCATAAAGATGTATTTCCTGAAATGAAATCTTAGTTAGAAATAGACTATCTCCAAAAGGGAACTACTGAAAAAAATGTCAGGTCCATTGTCCAGTTTGGTGCATCAGAATGAATGAAAGCAGTAATGGACTTTCCCACTGGACTGGGAAAGAACAAACTGCATAAAGATTATAAAAAGTTTTAGGATACATTATCATAGTAAGATAATTTGGTTTTCTTTTTATCACATAATGTGTTCAAAGTATTCAGGCTGTCAATAGTAAAGGAGTAATGTTTGATAATGTTTGAATATATTATGTGTTGATGAGTTTTTAGAGAAGTGCAAGAAGTAATCCATTGATAGCTGTATCATGTTTTTAGGCTGGGGATAATATATTGTTTTTTAACTGAGATAGACATATCTAGAAGAAACTGAGTCTATTTGATTGAGTAGAGCCCATTTTAAAGAACATACCTGTGCACAGATGCTGTCTAATGGAATTGTGTATTTTCTTGCATGAGGCATGATAGTTGTTCTTTGAGGCATTCTGTTGTTCGACAAAAAGCATTATAAAGTACAAACCACAACACTGTACTGTAATGTTTGTGTGGAAGAGAAAAATTACTTTCATATGTAGTTTGTGGGGGAAAATGATTAGTTTTCTGATGCTGAGAGTCAGAAAATGTAAGAAATACTGTACTTATGTCTGGCACATCTAAACTCATAACATCTATTTGCTTTGCTTTGTCAAAACATATGAAAAATCATTAAAGTGTTTTAATAAATGTCTGGTTTTCTTGCTCATTCATCTTATAAATATTAATTAGCCATGGATCAGGCAATTAAAGTTTAATCAATTTGCACTAATTAGCACCACATACTTGCATAAAAAGATAAAACCAGCTCCTGCATCTGGCTGTTATTTGCAGTTTTTGTCAAGTGCTGATGAGTTTCATCTTGAAGAGAAGATTAAGAAGAAAAGAGGAAAATAAGAAAGTAGTGTTAATTTTATTAAATCTTCAATCAAACCTGCTGTTCATAATCTTTCTGGGACAATACCAGGTAACATTTCACTTTGCGTAGAAGTACACATGATTGGGCAAAAATTTAACACTTTTTTGTGACCACACCCTTCCTAATTATAATTTCTAGGGTGGAAAAAAATCTCTACTGTGTAAAACAGCAAGTTCTATCTTATAAAATTTTTTTAGAAACATATATTTGAGGTGAGATGCCCCAAATTTTAATGAAGAAAGCAAATTAAGTAAAAACAAATTTTCATCTAAAAAATATTTTCAGTAGTTTGGCATATGTGAGTGGAAAGAAGAACCCAAAATCTAATTTGAAATGCACTTAGAATTTTGATATATTTGAAGATGAGTTTCAATATTGAATTGACTCCCCTTTCCAATGGAATCATGAATTTCATGTCACCTTCCAGTGTTGTGCCAGAAGTTGGACCAATGGATGGGAGAATGTAGCCTAGCTCAAATAGCACTGAAATCAGTTGATAGATATGTTGCTGGAAATGTGTCAGGCATCTGTAGTAAAAAAAGGCATACTGAGAACTTCCCACAAGAGAGAGAATTATTTGCTAGTACTTCTCTCAGTTATTCATGTGTGATATTTGTTTTACAATGTTTATCACCTGAATTATCTTTTCAGCAAAACTAGCAAAAGAAACAAACCAATTAACAAAATCAAAACATGCACACACATAAAAAATAATAAATCAATGTTTCTTTATTTTTTCCAGAGGTTTTCAGATGTTTCATCTTTAGTGGGAAACTGTAGGGAAAATATCATTTTAGAAAGTTGTAATCTACATTAGGGAATTATACAAATATTGGTCCTAGTTAGAAAGCTTATAGTGTCCTTCAGCATCACACCTTCACTTATTTTTTAAAAAAAATCCACTCTGACCATAAAGGCCATATCTCTTAAATGGTGACCCACAAACAGAGAATAATTCAGACCTTCCACTCAACAATTCATTGCAAGCTTGAAGTCCAAAGTAGAACTGTTTGACCAAATGAATAGCTGGAGGACAGTTACTTCTGTGCTGCTTCTGTTACTTCTGTTCCTGTTGGTCATATCTTAACATAATTAAATATATGGGTATCTACTAAGTGAGCACCTGAAAAACAGCAATCTGTCTCTGTATATGTTCTTTCACATAGTTAAATGCCATGAAGTAACAGTCAAGGCTTTTATAACACAATTCAGTTCCTGGCTTCCGAATTTGGTTGAATAAATTAGACTGCCAATCTACCAGATTGAGTACTTCAATATGGCTATTTTGAGTTTTAATAACAAGGAAAAAACAGAGTGTTCCATCCAGCCTATTTATATAACTGAAAAAGATTGTAGGGAATGAAACATGTATTTAATCACTGATGGAAATTTACCTTAAGCTTGGCAGGTAAAGCCACACTTTAAAAGTGATTTAACACTTTAAAAAACCCAACAACCAACAAACTCAAACCACCAACCAACCCATAGCATGAATCATAAAGAAGCTATGCACCATTTACATGGGGATTTTCATGTAGTTTATGCAAGAAGAGACTTGTGAATGGTTATTGATATTTTTCAAATGAAGTATGTATGAACCATTAAACTTCTCATTCCCTAGTGTACAAGCCATTGCTCTGTTAAACACTCCTTCACTAGATAAGCTATAAAAGAAGTAGAGGCACTTGAAAAGGTGTCATCTTTCAATGTTTGTTTAAAGATCTGATGCATTTTGCACACAAAAACACCTAGTAGCTGAAACTCCAAATTGCTGATTGTTGTACTAGAATTTTTATATAGAAACTTACAGAGAAGATTTATTATTTTAGAGTATAGAAAATGGTTTGATAAGGTGTGTCTCCTGAAGACTTTTAGATTATATCTGTAACTGGTCAATAAATTATATATAAATATATGTTTCATATAAAGGAATGTAATGTGAACACCTTCCTAGTTTGGGGACTGAAGAAAAAAATCACTACTAGGACAAATTCCAGCAGATTAAGCATTTTGCCTGTGAGATTTCACCCATGATGTACTATATATATAAAATGAACAATGACTTCCAATGAAACTAAAAACAAAGCTCAGTGGAATAAGATACAGTAAACTTTAGTGGGACTGGGAAGAAGCCAAAAAGCTATTGTGCATTTGCAAATAACACAAGCACCTGTGAGCAGTATAGATACATTTCCTAAGATATTAGAGAACTCAAGTGTGTATTAAAGCTCAGCGTCCAAGGAATAACCTGTAGCCCTTAATTAAGAGCAGGGAGATATATCCATACACAGGGCCTTGTTTTACTGTTTTGATGCAGAAAGCATTCATGGCTCTGGGAGCAAATCAGCAGAAGCACTGAGGCAAACATGTGAAACCATCCTCAGCTTGTATTGTCTGTTCTTACCGCACTCTTAACTTAAAAGTCTTTTGCACTCTTGCAAGACCAAGATTTATATTACCTTTTTATGGTCTGCTTGAAGAGGACATAGGGAGACGTAAGCACACCGAACATGAATTCCTCAACAGATACTCCAAACCTTCATAAAGAGTTAGAATGTTGAATAACACCTGCAAGAACACCCCACTCCCCACCACCGTCAAGCTGTGCTTGAAATTAGTATGTGGTCTGCTTTTTGAGACCAGCCTTTGTTTTCATATTTTTGCTGCCTGTGCAAGACATGATTAATATGTAAAATAAAATATGTATTAATAATAATTAAAAAAAACCCAACAAACTTCCAGGTGGAACATTTCTTAAATACCTATTACTTAGTCTCATACCTTTTGTAAGACAGATTTGATCTCTTTTAATGAAATTTGTTCCTATCAGAAGAATTGCATCAAAAAATTAGTTTTTAAAGATTGCAGTATTAATTTCTCTACTCTCATAGTGCTGTCTGACATAATTTTGAGTTCTGGGTTTCAGTGGACCACTAGAGAATAGAAATCTAAGAGAGAAACTACATTGGACTCTCAAGATGCCTGCAATGAAATGGCATGAGTGGGGAACCCACCATTGCAAGGCAATGTCAGGCATGAAAGCGCGGTCATTCATATGCTTTATAGAGCTCTACACAGCTAGTCTTTATGCCAGGGAAAGGGAAGTATTGTGAGTCTAGCATTAGTGGAACAAGCTGTTCAAATGCTACTGATGTGGCATGTCCATGGACAATGGGGTCTGAAATCTGCTCTCATGCTTTTGTTTTTTCACAAGTAAGTTGGAAACATACATTTATATAATATGCATTGAGGAAGAAACACTTTATTTTTTCAGAGATATATGTTTGGGCCATCTTGTGAAAGTAAGAGAGCATATACCTAGAGATCCTTGAGTCTAGTGTGTTGAACTCATTTTTCTGTAGCTTGAATCTGTTTTAATAGCATATTTTTCAGTTTTCTAGTAAAGAGGTTGTAGGAAGAAATAGAACAGAACTTGTGGAAGGTGTTTATGATTGACAAAATGGTAGTGGAAGAATTTATTTTTCTTAAAGAAGGTAATTTTCAGAAGTGTTGTACTGGATAAATCTGTTAAACTTTATCTGTTAAATGTTGTTTAACTCATACCAAGGAGATTAATGAGAAATTATAGGCAGTCCTTTTAGGGTTTTGAAAACCAGAGCCAGAGTGAATCATGTACAATATGTATGTTTTGCATGAACTACATAGTTCATCCATTTCATATCTGACAGTTTTAATCAAGTCCTATTGGATTTCTATTGTCACAGTAATTTTAATCTGTGCCAAATTTTTCTCCTCCTATCATCTTCACTCAGACTCTGAAAATACATAATTAACATTACATATCATAGTAGCAGTCCTCATCTACATCCAGGATCTTCTACTGCTCTACTGTTTTTTGCTTTGCTTTGTTTGTGTGGCTTTTTAGGTTTTGTTTTTGTTTTTTGGGGGGGCTGGTGTGTTTTTTTTCCTGGAGTGGTTGTTTCCTTAAAAATTTCTACTTTTTCCCTGAACTACCTTTTGGTAGCTAGCAAAGTATCTTGGAACTTGTCTTGCAAACAGTTTATACTAGGGACTACAGGACAGTGTTAGAAGTTTCTTGTTAAATGTCAGATTATGGATCTCTTTATGTCATTTGTGGTGTTGCTTGTGAGAAAGTTCATTGACTTCAGTGTGTGTAACTGCTACTCACCATTGTGAATTCAGCAGTTGCTATCTGATACTACAGGAGAAACACTATAGATGATGTGAAGATAGGTACCCATCCAGTTTCTCTACCTTTGATCAAGATCAAAGTATGCTTTTTGAGGTTGGTGCTGTGTTAGATTATGCTGCCTACTTTACTATTCCAATTTGCTATTCTGTTTTTCTTTTGAGTGTATAAAAATTGAGTGGCTTTTGTATTGACAGGCGTTGCACTAAGAATATCAATTTGGAATTTTGTTGTCATTTTAAGTCTGTGTTCATTCTTTGTAAAAGCACATAAAGATACAGTGATTTCCTACTTAATCTTGATATGTGCCTGGAGAAAGTGAAATGAGCACTCAAACAAATGAATTCACTCTTGGAAGCCTTACTTCACTATCTGGGAGACAACTAAGAATTGTGTCGCCTATTTTGAGTTTATGCACAGTAGGCTGCAAATATCCTTAGTCTCATCTGTTTTGCAACAACAATGGGTACTTGGAATGGAAGGAAAAGAGTGTGGTGCACAACATCTTTCTGCCAAGTACAGGAATGTGACTTTCAGAATCAATAACAGCCTTTGTCAGATGATATATTGCAAGGCAAAATATTTTGTGCTGCAGAAACTGAAGAGATACAGAAGATTCATTCAAACTGTTTGCGATAACAAAAATAATCATGCACACCATCACTTCCATAGGCATTAGATAAACTTATTTATTAAGTTCTATTCTAAATTCTAAAAACTCAAAATGTAACAATGCATGTGGTGCTTTGAGTGTAAATTTTGCTCAGAAATCTGTGCTCAATGACTAATGAATTCTTTGCCTCAAAGGACTTGCATTCTAAGGACAACAGATGGCTCAGCACAAAACAAAAAGGACGGTACAGAAAACAGCTAGTGGGTGCTCATTGTAGTTGGAATGTATTCATCCATTCTGGAATTGTGGGAGGGAAGTTTGTGAAGGAAAGATATGAAGGAAGCTGCTAAGAGTGACACTGGATTGAACAGATGGAGAAGAATAAAGTGTAGAGATAGGGTTGGGAGCAAAAGACTTATCATTATGACTGAATGAGAGTCATAGTCAACTTCAGTCTACATATCACAGGAGCTAAAATTGAGTTTTCTCAAGTATTTTATCAGAGCTTGCCTAAGTGTCATAACACTTTCATCTTTCGACTTTCATATAGTCCCCCACCTCTAATTACTTCCTCCTGCCACTTATCCAGTGCAAAAGTATTCCACTAGGCACAAAGGTGCTTTCATTGACAAAATTCAGAAATCCTCCTGTGATGAGGCATTTGGTAAAAATATCTTGCTCAAAAATTAGAGCATGAAAAGAAAAAAAGGAATGCTAGTTTAGTTTTGTTATAGTTACAACTTGAATTAGATCACTCCTCGACATTCACAGATTGGAACACAAAGTTAACTTTTTAGACAAAACCCTAATCCTTCAGGTATTCATAGGGATTTATTATACTTATGGAAGTTAACCCTGTTCTATCCCTGCCTCCTTACAGAGGGTATGGAAGAAATGTCTGTATTTGCATGTGACAAGAAAAGAGCCTGTCACAACACAGCTTTACCAAAACTGAACTACTATTCTAGGAGTGCCAGCTCTGATGCAGCATGAAGCTCAAGCACAGTGTAGCTGTAAGAGTTTAAGCAATCTGCTTAAAGCTTGTTGGACTTTGAATTTCAGTAGTACAGGAAGAAGAATGCTGAAAAGCCAAATCTCAGAAAATAAGTAAAGTAAGATTAATAAATATGATTTCGTATTCCTACTAAAATAATATTTTTGCCCTTAAATATATTATTGAGCACACCACAGGTGGAATTATTATCTAACCTGGAAGTGGCGGAAGGCATTGTATGCAACACCAACAGATTGTGCAGGAAAGTTTTTGTTGTCTTCCCCCTGCCCCTCTCCTCAGCTATATCTGCATGCTCTTGTTGTAAAATACCATCTGAGAAAAACAGATGGTCATACATCTTCAATCTTGCATTTCTATATATGAGTTTATAAAAATAAAAAACTATAGAAAAATTGGCTAGAAATGTTTCCTCTTTTATCTTGACCAGTAGATAAAACAGTCTCTAGAGTAAAACTCATAATGATACCTTAGTATTCCCTGTACCAAACTGAATGTGCTAACTAGAAGACAGCTCTTTCTCTTCTTTCCCCTCTGCCTTTTCCTCCCCCATCCCATGATATCTTGAAATCTTTTCTGCATAGTGACACAGCTTCAACAAGAGGGGTGGAATAAATTTCCTTCCCTCCCACCTGCCCTCTCTCCCAAATGATTAGAGCACTTTTCAACAAAGTGGGAGATGTGGGTGTCCCTCCCTACCTTATATACACTGAGAATACATTAAGTATGAAATTGCCTCCCAGGGGAAGTGATGGAAATGCCACTTGTTCATATTTAAACTGGATTTGAAAAAAGCTTTATAGGAAAAAAAAAAATCTGCTGTAGCGAGGGAGAGATTACATGACCTTCTTGAGAAAGATTTTATTTTCTCATTTCTAATATCTCTGATACCATGGTTTACTCCCTTCCAGTCTGTCAAATTTTTTTTTCCACAGCATTGTGTTTTAGAAGATTTATTCAAAATGCGTGTGAAAAAACTAACTGAAGATCTTCAAAGCAGACAGAATATAGCTTGGTTTCATCGGCTGTTTGAACCTGAATTACTGTAATGACTGTAGTGGAATTATTTTCTTTTAAATGAGCAAATCTGACACGAACTTCAAAGGGGAAGTAAATACATGTAATAAAGAGGCCGTTTTTCTTTTTCTTCTCCTAAATGATTTATTTTATCCCCAGAAACACCAACAAATGTTCAAAGTTCTAGATATTCAAATAGGTACCAAGATGTCTGAAGCTCTAATCCTTTCTCTGCCAGTTCATTGAAAAATTGCTGACCTTATAAAAGCCTATGTTCCTTTTCACTTTGATAACAGCTCCTGCTTCATCAGTCCACAATATGTATTACAGCAGCGAATCCATGCAGGATCAACTAATTGCTAGTAAATGCATTTAAGTATAAGTACCCCTGAATTCTTATCACATAACCATACATACACATTTTTATTTTAAGCAGGAATTAAAAAGTTTTTGTTCTCTTAAATTATTTTGTGTTATGGACCTTGTTCTAACAATTACATTTTACCAGTTAGTGCTTTATGAAGCATGATGGAATCTAACCAGCAACTAATATAAGAGCTCCAGTTTGCCCTCGGTACACAATCTTAAAGCCCATTAACATTTGTGAGAATTATATGTGCAGCGTGCAGGGAGAATATATCCTTAAGCAAGTGAAAACTGAAGATACTGTATATGTTTGATCTGACTAATACGGTCTAGATTTTTCACAGCAGTGTGTTACATCAACTGAAGTTTGTTAGACAGCAGGGAGACTAATAAAAAGAGGGATAGTATAAATAAGCTGAAACAAAGAAATGAACAAAGACCTTCTGCATTAACTAGGATATAATCTGCAGATGTTTCTCAGTTGGTAGAAAACAGATTTCCACACAGCAGTTGCGTACAATACAAATGTTTGCACAGAATCCAGCTGGACTAATATATGAAGAGATCTCTCAAGATTAGAAGCTTTATAAAAGAGACTGGAAAGAAGATGGGTGACTGAAGTTTCTGTCCAAATGTCCTAAGCAATAGTGCAGTCTTAATTGTCAGTTTCAGGTAGGACAGGAGCAGAAATCCGTTTTAGCTGTGCCATCCCTGTTTCTAACTTTCTGTTAAGAAATTTTGAAAAGATGGCAGGTAATGAAAAATTGCTGGCTGTTGTGAAGTCCTAAGCTTGATTTATTGACCAAAAAGGTTAATATGTGGGTATGTCACACTTCACATATGTAGTATATGTAGCCTTTATTTTCCTAACCATGCCTTGAACAAACTGATTTTACTTTTGACAACACAGGCAACTGGTTGAAACAGAGAGGTCATCAGGGAAAATATGAATGCTTAGTCTAGAGAGATGTTTTGAATGAACGAATGTGAGTGAAAATGAAAGAATTAATACAAAAATCTTTTCAGTTTTATGCTTTCCCTTAGTGATTTTCAGCAAGTTTCTCCATCTGAAAAAAAAAATAAAAATAGCAATACCACCCTTTTTTCTTTTTTTTTTTTTTAATGACTAGTTTTGTGTGGTAGACAGAATAACCAAAATTTGCAATGCTGGTTTTCTTTTACATTTCCCTTCACAATGGTTATGGTAAAAGATAGCACCTTCTGTTTTGAAAGCATTTCCAAATGCTTGAGAACAGATTAAATTCTTGTTATTTCAGCATGAGTGTCATGCTTTTATGTTCTTATGAGAGGTTTTCCAGATATAGGCACTATGAAAATCATGTTGCTGAGGTTTTCTGTGTAAAATGTACATATCTTGCCTAACCTGGTTCCCTTGGTCTCCTTCTATGTTCCCTAAGGAACCACCTCTAGAAAGCGATGAATTTTTTCTATTTTAGGTACCCGTCTTCAGAAAGGGTAATTTACCTTCTGAAGGGGCTTGTCATTTACTTTTAACATAGAGGGATCCTGCATAGCTTGCTTAGAATTGACACCTAATGCTTTGATGGATAGAGTCAGAGAAGAAGAATCCACTGTCAGCATTCTGCAGTAAATGCACTGAGAGTTTATCATGTTGTCAAGATGAGGAGAGTTAATCCACCTTGGAGCACTTCTGAAATTCCACATTTCTTTTGCAACATTTTTAAAACATGCTATAATAATACAGTGACCAATAGCACCATGCTGAGTTAGCAACATCCAGGGAACTGTTTTTATCTGATGACAGTTATGAAGTTTGAAAGGAGATGAGGTCAGTGTCATGTATGTCATATCAAAACACTTCCCGGCTACATCTTTTTATTTTGAAATAATAGATGTTCTCTTATCATAACCATAAAATTTTTAGTCCTCATTGTATTCTTATTTTTCATTAGCAAGAATATTTCAAAATAGAGGAAAAGAGGCTGGTTTTGTCCTTGTAAGAGCTGATTACCTTCAGCATCTCTACTCAGATTTTCTTGGTTATTGCCGTATCTTGAATAATTACACTCTGGCTTTTGTGTACTTCTTTTCCAAGTTATATTTGTAGTTGCTTAAAGGTTTTAACAAGGCTTGAACAGTTTGTGACTTACCCATATTATTTTCCACTATTGCACATTGTTCAAAATTTCGTTGATGGCAATGATCATAATCACTCAGCTCCTGTGTTGTGTTCTCTGTGAGATACTTTATCTTTTAAGATTTTCTTCCTTCTCTAGCAATTAAACTGACTTTACAGCAGTGTTGTTTACAATTAGCCTCTTGTTCATGTATGTTTATCAGCTCAGAAAAATCTCCTCGCTTTCTGTTGATTGGTGCAATTCATTTTTGACATCCTGTAAAAACCTTTTTCTTTGATTTCCTTCTTTTTGCTGGTTTTCTCTTTCCTTTTAAAGGACAGAAGGCATCAATTATTACTGCCTTTAAAAATCCAGCTTGTAAAGTCATTTAACTTCCTTGAATTTCCTTGAAATTCCTTATTTTTTATGTGTTATTGCTAAGCATATTTTAAAAGATCTGTCCATAATGTACCTTGAGGCCAGTGTTTTAATGCTAATTGACCTGCAGGTAGCAGTGTGTGTGATTGCCTTTTTGTGTGAGTGAATCTGTGTGTCAACTGTGTATCCATCTGAGTGCCTGGTAGCAAGAACGGCTGTACCAATAAAGAGCATCTGCTATTAATACAGCAGATGCTGAATTATTTTTTTCCTCTACAGAGATATCGTTTTCATACTGCCAAGTGACAATATATATGCATGCTAATGCTTCTAATGGGGAATGCTTGATGTTGCTGTCCTGTGCCCTTATCATACTTTGAATATCTAGCTAATCAGCAGTTACTCTATAACTCAAGTGTTTTAAGAGTGGTTGCTTAATTTATGCAGATGCAAAGCTTCTTTAATTTGTATACTGCCAACATGTATCACATGTATCATGGTGAGTAATGTATATGGTGTCTTAATCAATGGATTTTACGCTTTAGGAAAACCTTTAGAATTTTACAAAATTTAAAATATGTGAAAGGTCTCTGCAGTGGATATCAAAGGGTAATAAATTTTGTATGGTGGCCTAACTGACAGAATTGGACATGGCTATTTCTTTTAAATCCACCTGCTTTTAGCTAACTGCTACTTCAGAGAATCACAGAATTGTAGGGGTTGGAAGGGACCTCCAGAGATCATCGAGTCCAATCCCCCTGCCAAAGCAGGTTCCCTAGGACAGGTAGCACAGATAGGCATCCAGATGGGTCTTGAATATCTCCAGAGGAGACTGCCCCCCTGGGCAGCCTGTCCCAG
This sequence comes from Hypotaenidia okinawae, assembly GCA_027925045.1. Classification (NCBI taxonomy): domain Eukaryota; kingdom Metazoa; phylum Chordata; class Aves; order Gruiformes; family Rallidae; genus Hypotaenidia; species Hypotaenidia okinawae. Next base: position 173,440,017 of record BSDF01000001.1, read on the forward strand.
GGCTCTGTCACCCTCACTGTGAAAAGTTCTTCCGCATGTTGGTGCAGAACTTCCTGTGCTCCAACTTGCAGCCATTGCCCCTTGTCCTGTCTCCATAGACAATGGACTGGCTCGATAGACAAGAGGCTGGCTATTTCCCCCTGTGTCCCACTATTAAGATATTTATAAAAATTAATAAGATCCCCTCTCAGTCTTCTTTTCTCAAGGCTGAAAAGCCCCAGTTCATTCAGCCTTTCCTCATTCAGCCTTTCCTTGAGTCCTTTAATGATCTTTGTGTCCCTCTGCTGGACTGTCTCCAGAAGATCCCTGGTTTTTTTATACCAGGGAGCCCAGAACTGGACACAATACTCCAGGTGGGGCCTGACCAGGGCAGAGTAGAGGGGGAGGATCACCTCCTTTGACCTGCTGGCCACACTCCTCCTGATGCACCCCAGGATCCCATTGGCTCTCTTAGCCACCGAGGCACACTGCTGGCTCATGGCCAACCTGTCATTCACCAGGACCCCCAGGTCCTTCTCCAGAGAGCTCTTCTCCAGCAGGTCATCCCCCAGCCTGTACTGATACAAGTGGTTATTCCTTCCCAGGTGCAAGACTCTACACTTGCTTTTATTAAACCTCATCTGGCTTCTTACTGCCCAGCTCTCCAGCCTATTTTAGCTATATATAATTGCAGAAGTGTCATATGAAGAGAGAAGGAATGACTGATTTATAGATTTGCCAGGGGGTACCCCACAGTTCCTCAAGTTTGGTGCTTCTCTGCTGAATAACTTTGCATACAAGACATTGTGCATTGTGTGTTTACAGGTCTGGAGGGGCACTGCAGTCCTTCTTTGTACAAATGCTCCTGTGTTGCTGCAGGAGGTCACAGAGGTCAAGGCATTATATTTGACAGGTCTGCAGTTTTGGTGCTTGTAAATTAGCCATAACCTCTGGACCTCAGCAGGTTGTTGATGCTATGTGGTCTGATGTAAACATTGATTGAGCTGGTAGCCATACTTTGAATCAAGTGCAATTTCTGTTTTATGCCATTAAAAGGCATCACAGTCTGTCTTTCTGCTTGGAGGATACTCTTTTGTGAGTAGTTTCAATCACAGATCCATAAGTAATTTCCTATGAGCTGGGTAGGGACCAGCCAGCACACCCATCTCTGAATTTTTAAGGCCACATCAGGAAATTAAAATGGCCAAGGTAAGGGCTTGAGCAGGTGATTAGCCATGCTCTTTCACTGCTCACTCTGTGTTCCCTGACTGGCTTTGCCCCACCCCAATTAACACTCTCTTGGATCGGCACAGCTAGAAAATAACATGTCAGAGTGACTGCTCCTGTTATGTGTTCTGGAAGAATACCCATAAATGTGGGATAGGATGGAGCCAGGGGTCACCCAGAAAGAGTATAAGAGCTTAGATAAAAAGACTCTAACATGGAGTCTGCTGACTAAAGGAGCTCTAGTTTTCTGCTTTAACACAAGGGTCTCCTTGGACGTGAAACAAGACAGAGATCTAGCAGAGGAATTTATCATGCAGGGTTCATGCTACTGGAAAAGTGCAAGAAAATTGCAGCTTTCTGAAAAACAGCAAACTCACAGACACAGTTGTCTGAGATAGATTTCTCATTCCTGTTATTTCACACATTGATGGAGGCCTTGAAACCATCAGTTTTAATATCTGATTCTTATTCTGATATTCTGGTTATAAAACAGTACTTTCCAAGAAAAATATTATCCATTACATGGTACGGGCAAATACCTCATTCTAAGAGGGTAGAGCTGCTCAATGATGACAGCTGCTGCTTGTCCTGAGTTTCCTCAGTATAATGCCTTCTCAAGGTGTCAAGTCCCTGCTACAAAATGGATCCTGCTGTCCATCAGGAAAATTCTGATTATAACTGTGGTCCAGGAAACAAAATTATGTTGCTATGTTTACACAGATGCATCTTCCAAATCATGGCAACAAATATGTTTGATTTACGGGTCTATTCTCAGTAGGGAAAAAAAGGGATAATTATAGTAAACCGTTTCAGACACCTCACCTCATGTGAGCAGAAAAGATGCTGTTTTTCACTGAAACTGTTGTGCAGTATTAACAACCAGAAGTACCAAATCTTGCAAGATTTCCCTAAAAGGAAGCTTGTGTCATATTACACGTACTTTGTGCCTTTATTCAAACATGCTAATAGTTTTTTTAGGCACCCTGAGTTAGTTTTGTTCAGCTAAAGTACAACCAGCTCAGTTCCTCCTTAAGAATAACAAAAGCCTTTCTAACGTTGGTTTGACTGTATCCACTTTCCATGTCATTCTACAAGAAACATAAAGCTAACATCTGAAATGTGTGAGAAAGAAAGAAATTCTAAGAAAATCTAGGCAAGATAAACATACACTTCTGACCTCAGCTTATCCAAGCAAGGATGCCAGTGCTAAGGAGATTAATGTACCATATACACAAAAATCTCACACAGTCAAGAAATATTAGTCTGACAGTGCAGTGTATAGAGTGAAAGATGATACTGAAAGAAACTCACATATAGTATGTATCTAGAATAAGAGAAGCCATTTACATCTGTTAGTTCTGGACTGCACTAAATCAGTGGAAGAAGGGATGCCTTTGTTACCTTGCTCTAAGTTCTAAGAAATGAAGACAGAAAAAGGACACGTTTTTAGTGTATGTAGAAGAGATTCAACATTGGCATTTTCAAAGAAAGGGCAGTAAATATGCCTTGATGTCTAATACTGTTGGATGTGATCTGTATTTGGAGGGGAAACTTGGAAATAATGGTACTGGAATAGATTGTGTAAGTGACTGTACATGAGTCCAGTTCATTACGGAAATATGCATGTTGGGCATTTTTGATGTAAATGTGATTTCCATTCAATACCTTATCAATGGAATCACACTTCTTTCAAGAATTGGTAGAAAACTCTGGGAATTTTGATTTTGGATTGTCAACCTAAACCGCTTTATGCATGACTGGATGAGGTTTCTCTTTTCACCTTAAAAGCTTTGTACAGCTTGTTTTATCTCATAGCTATTTAGCTTTCCACAAATACACCAGCCAACATAGATCTTTCTGAGTAAGAAGAGGACAAAATGCTTGGTTTTGGGACACTGGGTATTTTCCTCCATCTGTTGTTGGAGGTAATTTTTCACCCATTTGCATTTCTACGTTCAGAAAAGCAGTGAAAATTGTTTACATTCTGGTCCTCCAAAGAGGGAACTTCGAAAGAAAGTACATGACACATCGTCCTAGGGTGGCTTGAAAAAGAAACATACACCACAGCCCTGCCAATATAAAGGACACTAGTCATAGTGTAACAACACTGGTGTTCTGGCATCCTTCTGATTATTGCTAATGTGTGTGAAGTGTCTTGGTAAAAGATAGCATTTCATGTTGCATTAAGATAGGCTAAAAGTAATGGCATGATTTCCTCTCACAGCTCAGTGAAGGACTTCGTGTCATGCAGCTCTAGTTAGTTTCTTGTTTGGCTCATGTAATGGTGTCTTTAGAGCTACACTTCTATGAAAATCCAATCCTTAATGATATTAACAACATGAATGTGTTCGTAAGAGCAATATGAACACTTGCTAAAATTTTTAAAGCAAGAAAAAAATTACATTCTCAAAATTTTGAAAGGCAATCACAGAGGATGCTTGAGATAACTTTAATAGATTTTGATTCCAGAGAACGGAGTATTAAAGCCAAGTGTATGGGGAAGAAATTCAGCACTTTAGTGGAATTGGCAAGCTTATGATTTGAAAGGTGAACCATGATACATAAAAAGTTCTGGCCAATACTTGCATTGAGTTGTTTGGGCTCATTTACATTTAAAAGTCCTGGAATGCAAGCACACAAGACAAAACCAATTTCCAAAGACATTAGGAAAGCTTACACCACTCTTGTCACATCTGACAGACTATTCTGAAAGACCCTAATAGGAGTGAGAGAATATTGAAGATCTTTCCCGATACATGGCCCCCAGAGTACATCTATTTGGAGGGAAACAAAGGGTCTATCCCACACTGGCCTTTGAATATCAAGTTAATACTAGAATGAGGGTATATATTTCACATTGCAGAGAAAAATGTACTTTAATAATAAAACTCACATATTTATCAAGCATCTAATGATGTCTAATCCTTAAACAACCTGATGAGTAACTTGATTATCAGCAGAACAAAACATCTGAAATTCATTGCCCCCAGTCAGATAACAAAAGCCAACAAAAGTGGATTTCTGTGAATTTACCCTCAGACAATTAGCAGATAAATGCACTATCTTGCTATGATCTCTCTTCAAAACATTTTGTCTTTGATTAACCTTTAATTGTTTAAATTTCAGATGGAGTTTAAAAAAAAAAGACAAGAGGCTGTGCTGAACATAGATGATTTTAGAACATACAGTATTACAATTACTTTTTGTAAAAATAATCATACTCACTATGCAAGGAAACTTAAGAGGCAAAGTGTTTTTCCTCCTGAACTTTCTGCAGGGAGAAAAAAAAAAGGAAAGAAAATGTACTTTATATGGTTGAAATAATCTCTTTAATATTGCCACCAAAATAGCAAAATGCAGTAATTACATCATTATTTTGTCAGTCTCTGTCAATCCATTGTAAGAAAATATTCTCTCTCTCACCCTTTATCCAGGTCTTAACACCTTCATAATGTTGTTATCTCTATTGTCTTAGAGTGCATGCTTTTCAAGTCAGTGATATATCTCCCACTTGTCTGTGAAGTGAATACATATTTACTGGGAAATATTAGTAAATCAATAAAAAAGTAGTAGTTTGGTGTCTTTTGCAGTTCTTAGTACCCATAATAATGCATTTACTTTGCGAAAGACTACCTGCATTACACATCATATTCATATCTACTTCAGATAATGAACATTTTAATTGACCCTTATTAAATAAATATTTTACTCAAAGCTCACCCATCAAAAGAGCAAAAGGTTATCTTTCCTGTGCAGCAGTACCACTGGACAGCAATGTCTAATTTCTACTCATAAGTCTTTTTTTCCTCATCTATGTTAATAAATTAAATAGGACCAGAGAACCTTTTCAGATGCTGGAATGCAGTTGTGTATTCTGTTAAATTATAATACTCCCTTGTATGCTTTTTGGTTTATTGCAAAAAGTGCTGTGGTGTTTGAGCCCTGGCTAAAGGCCAGACGCCCACCAAAATCAGTCTGTTACTCCCCTTCTTAGTTGGACAGGGGAGAAAAATATAATTGGGCGACTCAAGAGACAAACTCTTCAATGATGCGGGCAAAACAGACTCAACACAGAGTGCAGGAGAGAAAGTTATCTTATTTATTACACTATGCTTAAGAGAAAACAGTGAAAAAGAACCAGAGCCAGGAGTGCAACCAACAATCTTAAAACAAATGCAACCAGGTAAACACTTTTCCCCCCATCACTCCCTCCTTAGCAGACTTTTAGTTAGAAGTTTGCTCCCTTCTTCCCTCCCATTCGCAGCCCAGGAGGGGCAGGGACTGGGGGAAATGGGGGGTCTCAGTAACACCTTCCCCCCACCCCTCCATTCTAAAGCAGACTTCCCTTTCAGTCATGATTTTGTTCCCTTCTTCCCCTCTCCTGCTTGCAGCACAGGACTGAGGGGCAGGGACTAGGAGATGGGGGCTTTCGTCAGTCCCTTGCAAGTTGGTTTCCTTCTCGGCTGGGATGGGGGCATTCATTCCACACAGCCTCTCCCTGCTGCACCGTAGGATCTCACCCATAAGAGCCAGTCCTCCACGAACTTTCTCCAAGGCAAATCTCTTCCCACCAGGCTTCATCTCTGCTATGGCAGGCAGCAATCAATCACAATGTCTCTCAGTCTCCACAGGGCTATAGGCCTCTTCCAGTAAACCTGTTTCACTCATCTCTGTAGGTTGCTTGTGCTGGCAGGGGCTCATCCCAACGTAAGTCATGGCATCTTCTCTATGTCTCCACCGGCTCCATCCAGAGTGGAGCCTCTCCACCGGGCAGGTGGGGTCTCTGCCTCCTCCATGGGTCCTCTCCACCGGCTACTCCACGGGCTTCTGCACGGGCTGCAGGGGCATCTCTCTCCCGGGTACCTGGACGCCTCCTCCCCCAGCCTTCCCAGCCTTCTGTGTCTGTCAACTGCTTATATTTATATGCAAATATACATCCCAATGCCCTTAACAGGCCAAAATTGCGATCTTCCTGGCACTCTGTTCCCTGATGGAGTCTTTCTCTCCTATATGTGATTCTCAGAGGCGCTATCAGCAGGCTTGCAGAAGACTCGAGCAGCCATTTTCTGCAGCCTCTGGCCCTCTCTCTCTCTCTCAGTACCCAACTATGCAAAACTGCGACAAGCACTTAAATACAGTTCCCAATGAGAGTTTGAGAAAGGGACAATTCCCAAAGGAATATCAATGTTTCCTCTGGTTTTGGAGAGTACAAATTTATTAGTATGGATGCAGTAGTAATAATGACAAAGAGTGATCCCATTAGTTTGACCACAAGTATAGAGACAGCCTTCTAAAAATTTAAATCCTTGGAGCTAGTAAAGATTCAGTGGTCCTACTTTGTGCTCCCCACTGCATAGTCATGTGATAGTCATTTCTCAATAAGTCCATCTTTTTTGTCCTCAGAAAAAAAATATATGAGAGGAAATTTAGAAATATTAAGTGTTTTTAAAATCTATTCTTCCTTTTCCAGTAATTGATATAACAAAACCCTAAATATGTATTAAAAAGTTGTATTCTTTGTGTTACCACAAAAAACTTTAGAAAAAGAAGAGTGACCAGGACCCTGTGCCCTATAGTACATCTAAATTTTTATTGTTCATCTCTACGTACAGTGGAAAATCGAAGGATATTTAGTCAGTGTGTTATTAGGTAATCCAAATTCTTAGTTAATTGCAGATCACGATTTGAAGTCCTAGGTCTTCCAAGTCTGCAGTTCATTCTGGTAAATTAACCAGACCATGAATCTTCGAACATGGATTCATTCTGTCTGCAAATTTAGAAACACCATCTTATATTCAAGAGGAATGATTTGCAGATTGGTCTACCATTTTTTTTAAGATCATCAACCAAATAATAAAATAAGAGAAATATACACAGAAATATTAGAAGTCTAGAGAGTACTTTATACCTTTATAGTGAGAAGTAATTTCTCCAGTATAGATTTCAAATAGCTCTACTTACTGCAGGAACACTGTTTGCATGCAGTGTTATGTAGTAAATTGAGAAGGTGTGAGTAGTTTCAGTAACTGATTTAATTTCTTTACTTTGCATTAATACAAGACTCTGGATATTGAAATAACTGAACAAACTACACACTAAATAGAAACAATCAGATTTAAATAGAATAATATTAGCAAAGACATTTAAAATTATTCGACATGCATAGATAAATTTCAAGTAGTTCTCTTATAACATTGCAGTTTTGCATAACTGTACCTCAAGGTATTTTGCAACAAAAGTTTATTAAGGTAAACGGAGAAATTCAGATATATAATATCTAGAGCTCTATGATTCCCACTGCAAAAATCTCCATAATTACAGAGATTATAAAGATTGCACACTAATACTAATTCTGCACTAAAATTGATGCAATTAAAAGATAGTAGTAGTTCCAAATTAAAACCTCAAATTTGCATTTGAAAGATAACAATTAGATTAGTCAATAAAACTTTGTGAAGTAAAAATATAATCTTTAGGGTTGGTTTTTTTGTGGTTTTTTTTTCCCATGGAAAAACAAAGGAAATAGAGAACAGAAGAAAAAGACTGAAGGAGCAATGTAATTATTTACAGTGTAGCTTTGTTCTCCTAGTCCTGCAACATTTCGGTTCTGGATTTTGGGAACATCTGTTCACACATGTAATATGTATATTTACACTGCCATAAAAGATAGATGATAAGTTAGGCTACCAAACTGCTGCTGCTTGTATTGCTGAGTTTGTCAGTTTACAGTAACTTCTGGGTGTGCATCAGCCAACAGTGATGGAGGAGGGAGAAGGGTGAAATGGCAGAACAGTACTGTGTGGTATCGGGATCAAAGTTCACTTTGAATTCCCTGTAAAGGTGCCAATATTGATTTTCTGAAGTGGTGGAGAGCAAAGTTACAAGAAGTTTTGTGAGAAAGAATTCAAAATTTAAAAAATGATTGAACCATCACTAGGTTTAAAAAATAGGTTAGAGAAAAACTTGCAGAAGCACCTTTGGTACAGTTCATAGCTGCAAATACTAGGGCTATTTTTTTGTAAATGAAGCATGGAGAGTTAGGAATTTGATGCATGTGTTTGTTCTCCAAGCAACAGGGATATTTTAGCGTTTGTGGCCTAATGTCTAATCCAAGAAAATGGATTGCAATTTTATTTAGTTATCTCCTGCTGTGTAGAGACCTTGTTACAAATGCAAGGATCATAGGGGGTGTTGTGGGTATATGTATTTTTTCCCCTTGTCACTTCAAACGTAGAGGAAATAGGTCTCTCCTTAAACCTTAATGAATCAAGGTGAATTCAAAACAGATGTTTTCTGGTTTTATTCCCACTTACAAATCGCAGCTCGACTTGCTGCGTAGAATGCCCTAAATATAATGACCAGCTAGTGTTCCCTCTTTTAGGAGTGAACATTCATGGGTCAGGCTCCAAGCTAAATATTTATTTTTCTAACTGTTTTATAGTAGAGTTTGGTTAAAAGACTTGGCACAGTGCACTTCAGTATAATTCTAAGCTTGACAGCAGTGCTGGCCTCAGAGTGTGTATGTGTGTAATTTAGTTGCTGTGCTACTGGAAGTCTATAGAAGATTAATGAATGGTAAAGCTCTGTGGCAGTTGTGAAGAGATGCAGGATAGAACAAACCAGTTACCATCTGTTCAAAATGTCTCCTACAGCTCTTTTAAGGAAAACCATTATCAGCAGGAGATAAAGGCATACAATAGTTTTAAATATTAATATTTTTCTTATGTCAGTGGGAAGTTTTGTTTCTGTACTTGCTTTGTTTGGGCAGTGTCTCATATACATGTATACACACATGCAAACATTTGTGTTTATGTGATGCATGTTTAACTGCTTGTAATGTGGTATTTAAAAAGAAAACAGGAAAAAATTACATAACACATAAAAAAAATACTAGACTTAATGCTTCAAGTCATTGAAAAAGCTATCATAAGTATTATTTCCCCAAAAATAAAAGGAATATATTTATTTCCATATAAATTATTATATCTATGGTGCATATTAATTGAAATAAATGTTAGATGGGTGCATCTAAAATTTAGAGATACGTGATTTTACATAACCTCACTATGGGACTTCGCCCTTTTTCAGATGGACTTACTAAGTTTAGTAGAGGTTTCATAGCAAAATTTTCAGTGACAGATACATGTTGCCAGACCATAAAATGCTTACAGTTTGACTAACCATCATTTCTCTGTACCTTGGTTTTCAGATAAAACTTATAATGAATGGGAATCATAGCTCTGAGGAGTCTTTGAATCTGGGTTGCCAGTGTCCCTCAGCAGATAATTCTAGATGTGACTTCAAAAAGTCTCCATATATGTGAATGTTTTAACACTTCCAATCATGAAAATATTTGATGTTCTGTATTATTTAAGGGTTAATTCTGTTGTTAACGGACTTCATCAGTAACAGGCAAGATGGAATTTCTGTCTCTTAACTTCAGGGGATGAATTCTGGGTATCCTAGAATGTGTGATCAACTTTCAGAAAAAAGCACCTGGATTTAAGCATTCACACAAGAGTGACTACCTCTAAGCAGAGTGTCTAAGCTTCCCTTACAACCAATATGGTTCTAGACAGTACAGTCGCTGAAAAACGGAGAGCTACTCAGGTAATCAAATGTAAATGTAATGTAGGATGAAGCAACTCTTCTGCACATCATGGACTACAGTCATGAGAGAAGCAATTAAGCTGGGGACACATAAACATCTAGTGCAATTTTATTGTACTTGTCTTTAAACTGCTTTTTCACAAGTGTTCAAGTCTCCTGTAGGTCTTGTTGACTGTCAGTCAAGTTCCATATTATTACCTCAGAGAGCTTAGGGCATCTTAAACATAGTGAGATACCTGTGTGTGGTTAGGTGAATCTCACTTTTGGTTTCCATTGAGTTAGTGGCAGTTTAGGTCATCCAGATCACATGTAGCTGTAGTCATCTAAATGTAGATTAATTGAGTCCTGTTCAAACCAACTAAGGCTTATCTGATCATCCTGAGTTTGGCTTGTATGAGAATTTAGAACTGCTTAAAATGCCCAAGAATATCTGCCAAAGTTAGCAGATGTTACTGGACTCCTGGGAGAGATATCTGGAGCTGCTGATGGAGGCCAGAAGTAGAGTCCAAGACATTGCAAAAGAAATATGTAGACAGCTGAACTGAGCTCTTTGCCTCCCTTTACACATGGTAGAGGGAAATACACACTCTGGAAGATGTTGGTTTGAAATTCATTTTAGGTAAGTGTTAAAGAAACAGAATTGCAAACCAAAGATTGAAAGATTTTCCATTGAATTTAACTTAGATAATTCTTAAATCAGGCAAATAAATTTAGAAGTACAATTTATGTAAACCAGTAGTAAGGAAATGGCATCAAAGTTCTTTCTGCCACAACACTGAATCAGGACTCTGTGTCTTAGTATGAACTGCCCTTCAGAGATGTCTATTTCTCCTTAGTGATTGTAGCAAAAACCCAGAAAAAAATCAGCTTAGATGTAAACTATCTTTTTCACATATCCCAAAAATTAGGCGAGACTAATCACATCCATATTTTATAAACTTTCCCTGTTAATGTCTAGCTACTTTTGTTTAGTCTAAAAAAAAAAAAAGTAAGGGTCTTAAGGATCTTTCTGCTTTCATGAGGATAAACTTATTTTGCCTTCACATAGTAATCCATCAACAACCATAGAGAATGTGGAGATAATATAAATAATAATAAACTTTTTGAAACTTTCTGGATTTTAAAACAAGCCTTCAGAATTGGTGGTGCTGTAGTAATTTCATATAAAGCATAGGTGTTTTAAAAGGCAAAAGCACGCATAATGCAATAAACATACTTACATTTTATTTCCTTTACTTCTAATGTAGAATTGTTGTGCCCTTTGCTATATTTTGAGATTCTTAGAACACATAAACTACACAGCTTGTCTTTTATACTGAATAGGCTTGAAGATGATTTTACATCATCTCACTCAGTCCACCAAACATTTAATATTGTAACCAACGTTTTTGTAATTAGAAAAAAAAAAGTTTATTTTCTGTGACATGCAGAATTTGAGGGGTTTTTATTCCTTCACAAAAGGTGCATTATAACATTTTTGCAGAAAACTAGATTTTTCATCTAGAACACTGTATAGAGATAGCTCTAATAACTAATTCTTGATGGATGACAAAGTAGTCTTTTGACATTGACTATTGTGATGGAAAGACAGTCGAGTGCAGGGTTTTAAAAATTAAAAAAAAGGAATAATTTATTTTTGAACCATGTGCATTCAATATCTCACTACTGCAGGTTTCATGGATACAATGGAGAAATGCACTATTGCTGTTTAGAAGTATGACTGTGCTTATTACCACCACAAACGACTCACAAAATACACTAATGCCAAAACAACAGTCACGGAACTCAGCATCAGCACCTGCAACCCAGTCATGTCACTCACTATTATGGCCTGCTAGCAATTTACAAGGTTCAATATTATAACCACAGCAGATTCACAGAACACACTATCACAGGTGCACTAAATACTACGCTTGAGTTAGTTAATTGCCCAGGACTAAAACCTTAAAGCATATAAAATATTCACTTACCCATCTCTTTGGTAAGGGTTCTCAGTACATTACCTTAGCCAGCCTCCTGGCCAAGGGGAAAGTGTCTCCCCGCAGAGTTGGAAGATCAGCTCCCCCATCTCAGACTGAATCCAAGCGGACTTTATTTGATTTTTTTGTCTGATATACTGGCCAGTGGGCAGGACTGTGTCCTAGTGGACAATGCCACCTTCCATGTTTGTCATTAGCAGTGTTCCCCCTTATCTTATGCCCTATCTTTTGCATATCTTTGTATTGTCTGGGCCCATTAAGGCCAAATGGAGACCCTCTGGCTTGCATTTATCTTACTGCTAGAGAGCTCAATAGTGGAATAGTGTCTTGATTGAGGCTCAACTCAGGTTTCTGTTCTTTGAATTGTTCAGGACTGGCCATTTAGTCTCATTTTGCAGGACAACTCAAGACTGAGCTATCTACACAGCTCCCCATGGGCTGTCTCTGCTGAGATGGAACTCTGAGCCAGATGATCCTTACAACTATTCAGGTTTTTTTTTCTTTGAGAGTGATTATAGGCTATGAAGGAGAACAATCTTTGGTTAAAAAAGTTAACTTTTTATTGTTATCTTAAATTTCGTGGTTTTGTGATTTAAGATATGTAAAAAATTCTATCTTTAACAGAAAATTTACTTTTCATTAACTCTTTATATTCTTATCTAACAAATCTATTGCCTGTAAAATTGAGATATTTAGTGATCTAGTGTCTATGTTCCTTTTTCCTTAGACCAAGTGATGCACAGAACACTAAAACACATCTTGAAGACATGGGTCCTGGTTGAAGATCCAGACTGATATGTGTCATGAAATGAGAAACACTGCATGCAACAGAGACATGCGATGAAATAGCCATTCATGGACTGACTGTTAAATTAGCCTCACTCTTAATTGTAGTGAAGATGGGAGATTTTTTTATTAAATATTGGAGTACAGAATTTTGCATCATTGTAAAGCCCTTTTATTGAAACCTGTGAAGATCAAGAGTCTTTGTTAAGACAGAGTCCTCTAGTGGATCTACTTCAGATTTTCTCTGAAGTTCATATGTGAGAAGAGACCAAAACGCTTCCTGATTTATGCTTTATGACAATGCAAGAAGAAGGAACATTTCTTTTTTAGTTTAATAAAATCTAGACCGCTTCATAAGAAAGATACAGCATTCCCTTTTGTCTGGCATTTCACTCTGCAGCTCCAGGCAGTTATCAAGATTAGAACAACTCCTCCCATTACATTTGAAAGTCCCCACCTTTCTACCACTGTGGTTTGAGTTTACTTCCTAATATATTCTCTGTTCTTGTCAGGAGTTTCCAGGGTCCTCTGGCTGCCATCTAACTGATCTGCCCACCAGAGGCAGCTCCCTGCTGTACATAATTAGTTGCCCAGAGGAAAGGAGAACCCTATTAGCAAAACAGTCCATTCGCATCCTAGCTATGCAAAAGGGGTTAGGATTTGGTTCATAAAAAGACTCCTGAGTACAAGAAAGGCAATAGAAGACAAATTCCAAACTGCTTGTTTCCTATTTGGTTATTATAAGTCCCAGAATTTGATTATTCTGACACTTAACAGAAAGTGACAGTCTGGAGAGAAATTTATTCAGATGTTATAAATTGAGGGATTATGTTCTCTATGCAATTTATGGAAAGAAGTGTATCTGAGGATAAATAGGGTGTAGTTAATAAGACTAAACAACATAAAATTCTACATACAGAAAGACATTTGCCTTTCCGCCCTTCTTGCCTTTCAGTTAGAAATGTGTTAAGGGTTGTGCTTATATGGTGATGCAATTAAGTACTTGATCCTAAGTTTAATCAGAGCAAACCTGCTAACACATCAAATTTATGCCCATGTTTGATATGTTAACATACACTAAGCCTGTCTACGCAGTCAGTTATGGATTCTAAACTGAAAGCTGGATTCTAATAGTTGAAAGGCATCAAGTAACAGTTTCTTAAATTACTTTCAGTTTTGAATGGCTTTGTGGGTAACAGGAAGGAAGGAAGGAAGGAATCATAGAATCATAGAATCATAGAATCATAGAATCATAGGGGTTGGAAGGGACCTCCAGAGATGCCAAAAGCAGGCTCCCTAGCTCATATTGCACAGATAGACGTCCAGACGGGTGTTGAATATCTCCAGAGAAGGAGACTCCACAACCCCCTGGGCAGCCTGTCCCAGGGCTCTGTCACCCTCACTGTGAAAAAGTTCTTCCGCATGTTGGTGCAGAACTTCCTGTGCTCCAACTTGCAGCCATTGCCCCTTGTCCTGTCTCCACAGACCACTGAAAAGGGGCTGGCCAATTCCCCCTGCATCCCATGCTTAAGATATTTATAAACATTAATTAGGAGATCCATGTCCTTTTTATACCAGGGAGCCCAGAACTGGACACAATACTCCAGGTGGGGCCTGACCAGGGTAGAGTAGAGGGGGAGGATCACCTCCTTTGACCTGCTGGCCACACTCCTCCTGATGAACCCCAGGATCCCATTGGCTCTCTTAGCCCCCAGGGCGCACTGCTGGCTCATGGCCAACCTGTCATTCACCAGGACCCCCAGGTCCTTCTCCAGAGAGCTCTTCTCCAGCAGGTCATCCCCCAGCCTGTACTGATACAAACAGTTATTCCTTCCCAGGTGCAAGACACTACACTTGCTTTTGTTGACCTTCATTAGGTTTCTCCCTGCCCAGCTCTCCAGCCTGTCCAGGTCTCACTGAATGGCAGTGCAGTGTTCCTTCGTGTCAGCCACTCCTCCCAGCTTTGTATCATCGGTGTACATTATGAGGGTCGATGCTATTCCCTCATTAAGGTCGTCAATGAAGATATTAAGCAGGACTGGACCCAACACCGAGCCCTGGGGAACACTGCTAGTCACAGACCTCCAGTCAGATTCTGCTCCACTGATCAGAACCCTCTGAGCCCAGTCCGACAGCCAATTCTCAACCCACCTCACTGTCCGCTCATCTATCTCATGCTTTCTCAGCTTTGCTATCAGGATGTCATGGGAGACAGTATCAAAAGCCTTGCTGAAGTCAAGGTAGATGACATCCACTGCTCTCCCTCCATCCACTCAGCTGGTGATGAGATCGTAGAAGGCTATGAGATTGGTCGAGCATGATTTCCCCTTGGTGAATCCATGCTGACTACTCCTCATGACCTTCTTCTCTTCCAATTGCTTGGAGATGGCATCCAGAACAAGCTGTTCCATCACCTTTCCAGGGACGGAAGTGAGGCTGACTGGCCTATAGTTGCTAGGATCTTCCTTCTTGCCCTTTTTAAAGACCAGACCGACATTGGCAACCCTCTGGTCCTCAGGCACTTCTCCTGTTCTCCAAGACCTGTCGAAGATGATAGAGAGCGGCTCAGCAATCACTTCTGCCAGCTCCCTCAGCACACGTGGATGCATCCCATCCGGGCCCATGGATTTATGTACATTAATCCCTTTGAGATGCTCCTGGACCTCCCCTACCTCAACCAGAGGGAAGCTCTTCATTTCCCAAGCACTCCTACTTTCATCCAGTGTCTGTGGGTCCCGAGGGGCCTTTGAAGTGAAGACCGAAGCGAAGAAGGCATTCAGTATCTCCACCTTCTCATCATCACCCGTTACCAGGACACCCTCCTCGTTCAGCAAGGGACCCACATTATCCCTGGTCATCCTCTTACTTTTCACATATCTAAAAAAGCCCTTTTTATTATCCTTTATGTCCCTTGCCAGCTTCATTTCCAAGTAGGCTTTAGCCTTCCTAGTCGCGTCCCTACAGGCCCTGACAACATTCCTATATTCTTCCCAGGTGCTCAGACCCTTTTTCCACAATTCACATACCTTCTGCTTCCCTTTGAGTTTACTCAATAGCTCCGTGTTCATCCACGCAGGTCTTCTGCCTCTCCCGATTTCTTGCTCAAAGGGATGCACTGGTCCTGTGCTTGGAAGAAGTGCTGTTTGAATGCTAGCCAGCTCTCACAGGCTCCCATTCCTTCTAACAGCGTAGCTCACGGGATAGCCCCTATTACGTTACAGAGGAGATCAAAGTTAGGTCTTCCAAAATTCAGGGTAGCTGTCCTACTTTTTGGCTTGCTTCTTCCACTCAGGATCTTGAACTCGACCATTTCATGATCGCTTTGTCCTAAGCTGCCCCCAACCTTCACTTCCCTAACGAGCCCATCCTTGTTAGTAAAAACAAGGTCCAGCACCCGCCCTCCCCCCATAGGCTTGCTCTCCCACCTTAAACCAACGAATATGATTGGGAATTCTCAAGCTTGATTATGAAGTCAGGCACGACATTTTTAACAGTCGCAGTTGGATTTATATTCCATGAACATGTCAAATCCCTTTTTGAACTCATTTAGATGCCTGGCCTTCAGAACATCCTGTGGTATTGCATTCCCTAGTTTAATTACACATTGTATGAAAAGAACTTCTTTTGAGAAATTGTATCTCTTTTCCCAAAAGGAAATTCCTTCTAAAAGAGGAAATTTCATAGGAAGGGGTAATATCTCCCATTAGATCAATAACATAGCTGGAAAAATAAGACTTCTGTGTGACTGAAGCCCAGTCTTTTTGTTTGTTTGTTTACTTCTTGCCAAATATATTGTCTGGTTTAATTACCTTTTCCATAAACCTTACCCTGCATTTTCACTTAGACCATTGATTACATTTAAGTCATGCAACTGTGACTCCTAGCAAGAGATACTTGAAAATGCTTTATTTCTGATATTTGTGATCTCGGATTTCAACAGATTAGTAGAATTTGGTCTCTTCTTCACTGGAGACTCCTAAATTTGATTTAAATTTGCTTTATCAACTGTCCTTTGTTATAAGAATCTACATATATGTTTCAAATAGCAGTTTTTATTAATAAGTTACATTTAATTTTCATCACACTTCTAATTTTATAAGTTGGGTTCTATTTTTCATCTTGATTCTGGGCCTCCATTGTGCCTCAGAAAGAAATTCCCATTGCAACCTTGTTGGCAAAGGCCACATGGTGCTTTGTAGCCAACCTCACTCCACTGCTATTCATTCACTTATAAGCAGGTTGGAATTAGCTCTGATCTTTAAAAAAGTATACAAAGTATACATTTATCCACTTTTGCATATTCCGTCCAGAAGATTTTGCTAATACGGAAACCTTGCTTAGTGACGAAAATCGGAAAACAGAGATCAGAAAACCAACAGCAGCTCAGTTCAGCCACACAGTCCATTATCTCCTAAAGGAAATGATTTTTAATGAGATTTCCTTGACACTGGTGGTGTTCTATCACAGCCAGGACTGCTAATGTACCAATCAGACTGAAGCAATGTTGCTGCCAGCATTCTTCCTTAAAGAATGCATTTTTTGTTATGCCCTGTTAAGTATTTAACAGGTTTCCATTGTACACAAATCCTTACAACATAGTTTAGGTTTTCATATGAAATAAACCAGCCTTCAGATATCAAATGTGGCTCATTTCAATGAACATGCATTTTTTTCTTCCAAATGTCAATATTAATGGGGATAGAGGTGAATGGGTGGCTCTAATAGTTTTCCTTTGTTGCCCTTTAGGAAAAAGCTCTCAGATATGGAATAATGCAACATAACACCATACTTTCTCCAAGTTATAATCCTCTCAGCTCAGGCAATTAGGGTAGCTAGCACAGATGAATGTAGCACATGGAATGTTGCTAATATAAACCCAATTTTAGTTGTTGTGTGAGCAATTAGGAGTTGTGGCATGTTTAATTTATTTAGTTATCTACAGAATTTTAGCTTTTCTATTATTGCTTGCTAGTACTGAAATTAAACACATAGAATATTGTGCTGGGCATGTAACAATGAGAACTCATGCAGAACTGTCTTGAGGAAAAGAAATATTTTAATTTTGTGTAATAATGTAACTCTAGATGTGGCATAAATTCTACACTGAAGTCTGTTTTAACAGAGTTTATGAAATATTTCCACTTAATTAGGTGAGTTCAATTTAATCTCAAGAATATTATAGAGGCGGCATGGTCTGATGGTTAAGGAATTACAGTAGTTCGGTGTGTTACCAAATCCTGTTCTACTATCCCTTCATGCTAGGATCTTTGGCAAATTCTAAGACTCATTAAAGGAGTTATGTAGAGTGCAGGTGCCTAATTTACATTAAATCTGTAGTAAACAAAATGTAGTCTTGGGAACAGTAGCAGAGGATTTCTTCTTCCCATGTAGGTGCCATAGAATATAAAGGCAAAACTAAAACCAAAATAAAACAAACAAAAAAGCCCCAACAGTGTGAACTTGTTCTCTACTGCTGCTCCTCTTCCAGTAAATTCTTAATTTATTTCCTGCCTAGTTTCACTTCAGTAAAGAAGTGAAAATGACTCTGTTTGGTATATAATAGTAGTAAAACAATTTTCATAGAAGTAAGAAAATTTAAATTTGAACACCAGAAGAAAAGGACATTGAAGTCATCGCTCCACCTTATTGGGAAGGCCCTTACTTTGTATTATTTCCAGAACTGTGTGTTGTAGAACTGGGATTACCGAGAATGAACAATCAAGAAGGTAAAAAAATCCCTTGAAAGTAGAGGTAAAACCAATATCTAAGGCTACAAAGGTATAAACACAGATCACTTAAGGTCATAGAAGAATGAAACTTTATGCAGTCGGCAGACCTCACTTTAGAATACAACAGGAAGAACAAACCCCCACCTATCTAAGATATGTAATGAATCTCTCATACAGTGAATAACATATATAGGAGATATATAAGATATATAGGAGGCATCATATATGCATAAAAGTCTATAACAACTTCTACTGACATGGGGAAAAGGGAAGAAGAGAGGAATTGTTGAAATACTGTTTCTCTCAGTTAAGGACACAACGCCTGATCTGTATCACTGCTTACCTGCATCAAGTCCTTACTTCCCTTCAGGAGAAAGTACTGCTCTTCACTATGCTGTTTGTTATTTTTTTGCCTAAACAGCAGATATGAGCAAGGGTCAGTGCTAAAACATGTGTTTTTACCTAGTTTTATTTAATTGTCGTTTGTGCCTAAACTCTGCCTCTGCAGTAAATACGTATTTCTCTTACAGCTTTCCTGCTCTGACCAAACTGAAAAACTGTTTAGGGTTTTGAGATACTTTTTAGAAGGCCTGTATTTTCCTAACATCTTCAGCTCCCAAATTAAGCATATAACTATAAAATTTTCCATCCTGGAATTATATTTGAAGACAGCCTTCTGAATAATGCCAATATTTAAGAAAATTCCCTCTTAGGTGGTTGGATTCCTAACTTTTACTAGCAGACAGCTTTCCTCCCTTAGGAGATTAATTTGTTTTCCACTTTCTTCTGGGAATAAGCATCACAGCCCTTTCTTTGAGAGTTTGGCATTTCTGACCACTCTTAAAAAAAGGAAGGGTGGGTAGCAATACCCTCCTCCCACTTTTTCTTGTTACCAGTGGTTAGAACATTTTCTTGGGAAGATTGAATTCTTTGCTTCAGTGAGTCTTACTTTATGCATAGCAGAGCAAATTGCACAAACAGGAATGAGAAATGCCTGCCCCAGAAATACTTGTAGCCTCTTTTTTATCATGTCCACTTGGGACATGGTCTCAAATCTCTTGTTGTAGAGTAGGGACTTAGGCCTAGATTACTATTTTAGGAAAGTTTCCGAAACATATATAGAGAAGAAAACTATTTGGGAATGACCTGCACCAGTGTTTTTTTTGGGGTGGGTGGAAGAAGTCATAACTCAGAGCATGTCTGTCAATTCAGATTTGATGCATGTGTTTGTGAACAACTCTAAAATATCACCATGAAGTCGAGCATTTGGTCTGTCAGGACACAACTGTTGATGAAAAAGGTTAGGAGCAGGCACTTACCACATTGCATCAATAAATACCAGTATCTTTATCAACTAAAAAGGTGAGGACTGGTCCTTCAATGTAAGAATGAACAACACTTACTAATTTGCCAAGCAAAACCACTACAGTAAGCAATGTGCAGCTGCAGCCTGGAAAGCCAACTATATCCTGGGCTACATCAAGAGAGACATGAACATCAGGTCAAGTGAAGTGATTCACCCCCTCTACACCATTATTGTGAGACCCCATCTGGAGTACTGCGTCCAGCTCTGGAGTCCCCAGTACAAAAAAGACATGGAGCTGTTGGAGTGAGTCCAGAGGAGGGCCACAAAGATGATCAGAGGGCTGGAGCATAGAATCACAGAATTACAAGGTTGGAAAAGACCTTTAAGGTCATCAAGTCCAACCATTCCCATCCTATGCTAAACCATATCCCTAAGTACCTGATCTATCCGTCGTTTTTTTAAACACATCCAGGGAAGGTCACTCAACACCCTCCCTAGGTAGCATGTTTCAGGCCCCGACAACTCTTTCAGTAAAAATTTTTTTCCTAACTTCTAATCTGACCCTGCCCTGGCACAGCTTTGTGCCATTTTCCCTTGTCCCATTGCCTGTTACTTGGCTGAAGAGACCATCGCCCACCTCTCTATAACCTCCCTTCAGGTAGTTGTAGGTGGTGATAAGGTCTCCCTTCAGCCTCCTCTACTCCAGGCTAAACATCCCCAGCTCCCTCAGCCACTCCTCATAGTATTTGTTCTCCAGCCCCTTCATCAGCCTGGTTGCCCTTCTCTGGACTCGCTCGAGGACCATAATGTCCTTCTTATGGTAAGGACCCCAGAACTGGACAAAGTACTTGAGGTGTGGCCTCACCAATGCCAAGTACAGGGGCACAATCACCTCGCTAGACCTACTGGCCATACTTCTTTTGCTGATACAAGCCAGGATGCCATTGACTTTCCAGGCCACCTGGGTACACCGCTGACTCACATTCAGTCTGCAGTCAACCAACACCCCCAGGTCCTTCTTTGCCTGAAAGCTGTCTGGCTAGTCTCCCCCAGGCCTGTGGTGATGCATGGGGTTGTCTTCTCCTGTGAAAACAGGCTGAGAGAGTTGGGTTTGTTCAGCCTGGAGAAGGGAAGGCTTTGGGGACATGTTATTGCAGTCTTCCAGTACCTGGAAGGAGGCCTGCTGGAAAGCTGAAGAGGGACTGTTCATCAGGGAGTGTAGTTACAGGACAAAAGGTAATGGACTTAAGATAAAGGAGGGCAGATTTATATTAGAAAAGACGGGGCAACCTGATCTAGTGGAGGGTGTCCTTGTCTGTGGCAGTTGTGTGAAACTAGATGGTTTAAGCTCCCTTCCAACCCAAAGTATCCTATCATAATTTTGTAAAATCAATGGGAGATGTTTTTTGAACATTTAGGATGGGATTTTGTGATTCTGTGGTTCAGTTTCACTAGCTTCAAGCCATTTAGGTGTCTAAGCTTAAGTATGTTTATTCTGCTCCATTAAATGCTAAGTACTCTGGGCATCAGGTCCATGGTATCTCCATTTGGGCAGCCAAAATAAATGCATCCCTTAGCTTCAATCTTCCCCTCTTTGAGTTGCTTATTTGTGAAACGAAGACAGGAACACCTTCCCATTCCACTGGGGAAAGTTGGAAAGTACTTCTGGCATCTCTAAACTTTTAAGTGCCTTCCTATATAACCTTAGCATTCTTCCTACATGGTGTTGTGTGTAATAACAGGGATAAAATGTAGCTTTTCCTACTATAACAAGGACCTTGGAGTCAAACTTGTGCTGCTTGATCTCTGTCTCCTAGAGATTTGTTTGTAATTTCAAACTGCCTACAGTTCATCTCATAAGCTCAAAGTAAAAAACAGAGAAGAGAGAAATAAAAAATTGCAGAGACTTATCACAGACTTGAATCTTTGCTCTGTGTATGTGTCTCCCCAGAGAATACTTTCTGGATATTTGAACCTGTCTTGAGCTGTTATAAGCTTCTGCTCATTATGACATTAAAATATTGTTTTTTCAGGGCTTAGAGGTAAAGCTTCATTTGTTCTTTTTTGTTTTAGGCATTTGTTTCTGTATTTTGGCTTAAAGTTTTCTAATTACCTGAAGGAATAACCTTGCTCTAACTTAATACCTGTTCCATGTGGGTTTGAACTATTCATGTGTATGCCTCAGCCTCCTCTCTTTGTGGCAATACATGCTGAAATGCACTACTGACATTGTTAGGAGGGAACCATTCTTTGAGGTTGTATCTTTTTCATATTTTGAGAGCATGGGGAATATTAAGAGGCTACATATTCAATGTAGCAGCAATAATAGTCCTGCTGAATATGATAATATTTTGTGATTGTTACATGTTAGACAGGTACTTGAACACACACGACCTATTCATACCAAAAAGTCCCCATATCTACTATAATGCTAGAGCTTTTCACACTCCCCCTGCTGAGTTTCTAATGCAAACTATCACAGTGTGCGGTCCCCACTACTGTAAACATGCATTCCTTTCTCATTGTGACTTTATATCTTCTACACTGATTATAATGATTCCCTGTCAGCTCAAAGCTGTCAACATGCTCCTGAAAGGACTACTAGTGGCAGAAAGAAAAAAAAAAAAAAAAGAAAAAGAAGGGGGAAAACGAAAAGGTCTCGCCTAACTAAAAAAAATAAAGTATGACCAGAATCAGGAAAAGTTCAAACATTGTTTGCTACTTAGTTTCATGTAAACAAGTGTATATTTACATATGCTGCTTTGTTTCCCTTTCTCTTCTTTTTTTAAATTAATCTGAATAATTTAACAAAGGGAGTAGTCTTTTCCCCTCCATTTCATGTATTTAGAGACATAAAGATGAGTACATCACACAGCCCATCTACTTCATCAGTTTCTGTCCTTGCCAACGTCAGTTTGCATTCATTATATTCACCCAGACCAGTGTAGTGTCAGAATTGAAGCAAGTCCTCTTCCTTCGTTTAGAAAACTTATCCATCATTAGTATCGCTTAATCATATGTATCTTTTAACAACTGCAAAGTATTGGCGAAAATGCCACATTCTTTTTTCAGAGAAGAGTAGGACACTTTATTACAAGCAAGAAAATAATAATGCCACTAAAGTTACTGTGTATCTCCTTCATCAGCCACAGCAGGAAGCAATACTTCATGTGGTAGTTTAAATCTTCAGTGATTTGACAACTTCCAGCTGAGTAAAAGAGTCCACATGTTTAGATGGATTTAGAGAACTTGGAATAGCCTTCAACTTCCAGAACTTGGAGTTGTGGCACAAGCACCTGATCTCACATGTCTTTCACACAAAACTCATTGTATCGTTGAGATGTGTTAGAACCATGCTTCATCAGAAAGAAGCAAGCATGGATTTTTATGAGGCAGAGGCAGTGTTCTCATTATGTAAAATACAAGGAATTTCAGGGAATTCAAGTGTGGTCAGTCTTTTTCTCAAATATATCAATTTCTCTATCAAAGTTAAGGGGAAAATGTGAGGAATTATAGTGTTTCCACTACAAACCTGTGCCATTCAGCTATGAAAAGTTCTTAATATACTGTCCAGCCCTAGATCAAACTTGGCCATTTGCTTCAGAACAAGAAGTACAGGAGGTAAAGAAATGGTGATGTTGTTCTAGCAACAGTTAATGTCTACTTTCATTAATTACAGCAGGGATGGGAAGCAGACAGCTTATCCACTATTAACTGAAATAAGCAAGTGATCAATATGACTGTTAATTGCACAAATAGCAACAAATACCCTGGATGCCCTCACATAAGGTACCAACTGAAAAGAATTTTTGTACTGCAGCTTTCTTTACACCAATCATACTCATAGGCAAAGCAAGCACAGAGCTGACGTTCAATAGACTAAATTTAATGCTGCTCAGTGATAATCAGGGCCTTCAGATACAACACTAATACTAAAGTCAAGCACTATTATATTTTCAGATTTATGTGAAATGATTGAAATACTATTTGCTATCATTTTTGTACAAGGTTCATCCAGTTGTTTATGCAGTATGTCAATATTGATTCTACATAGTAAAGTACTTATAGCAGGGGGCCAGTAGCTAGTACATCTAACATCTCTGGTGACAGAAGCAAGTGAGTTATGCCAAGTGTTAATGGCGGCATGCCAAGTCATCCAGCACAGAGTTCATCTTTGCTGTGCT
This sequence comes from Hypotaenidia okinawae, assembly GCA_027925045.1. Taxonomy (NCBI): domain Eukaryota; kingdom Metazoa; phylum Chordata; class Aves; order Gruiformes; family Rallidae; genus Hypotaenidia; species Hypotaenidia okinawae. The sequence goes on from BSDF01000001.1 coordinate 173,463,817, forward strand.
AGCCTGCTTTGTGCTGCTGTGGGGTTGGGTTTTTTTAATCGCTTTTGTTATGCTTGTACTGAGTATTTTTTCCCTTTACCTAAAACAACATGCGAGAAAAACAGGGACAGATAAAAGTCTTTTTGAAGGCTCTTTCTCAATGAGGAAAAGATACACCTAGTAAAGATACTGCTCTAGAGTCATTACATGCTGTTATATGTGATCGGTGCTGTGTCATTTAGCAAAGTGTTGCTCAGTGGGTGCAGCAGCTGGTATATATGATTTTCTATACCACCTGCAAAAATATCCCATACCATATAATCAACCACCTGGATAAAAAAGAAGGGTAGCAAAACACTGTTTATTATGTAGCAGCACCCATATTTTCCCTAAACTTGTGAGTACATAAACAGACTTTGATAGTACAAAAATGTGTACAGGATAAGGTTTGTTAAAGCTTTTCTGTTCAATAAAGCATATACTGCCTGCTGTTCAGATAGTATTGAACAGATTTGCTTTATTTCTAATGAAGGTGTTTGGGCAATTTTCTGGCACAAATGAAGTAAAATTATGTACTTAAAATGTTCATTAAAAACAAAAAAAAAGCATTCAACCAGCCACCACCATTTTCCTGTAACAGATTGGAAACTACAAAACATACAAACAGAACCTCAGTGATAAATTGGTATCATTAGTACTGTCGGGATTACTCATTTGCTTAGAAAGATCCTGTCCAGTGGCAAAATTTCAAACAACTGTTTTAACAACTTCTGATTAACAAGCTGCCCTCTAACACTCACAAGAGACATCTCGGATTATCATTGCTCAGCCAGCTCCCTCCCCATGGTCCTCACTGCTATTACATTCCTTGTGGCCACTGTGATTCTTTTCCACCAAAGATACAGCGATGTAGTCCTGCTGAAAACCTGGCACTTGGTCTTCAGCATCAAACCCAACACACCAAATAGTACTCTCTGTGTGGACATCCAGTCGAATATGTAGGGGTTTAAGAAATTCAGGGAAAGATTTAGAAATTGAAGCTATCCCTTTTGCCATGAATAATTTCGTATCTGTTTTGGCAGATGTGGTGCTACCTAATCCTTAAAGCAGTAGAGGAAATCTAAAATTTCATATGTAACAGCAATTGACACAAGTAAATGTTGCAGGATAATAAGTGGACAAACTAATCAGTAAGAGCAGAGAAAGAATATCCCAAAAGACCATGGATTATTATGGATTTTGTAATATTTCAGTTTTGTGGTTACGTTCTTAAATTAACCTGTAATTTATTTCTGCGGGTGGCGCCTCAGCTAGACCTGTATTAACCATATCTACATGAAATCAGAATGAAAAAATTAAAGGTCTCCTATGAGAAACTAAAATCTTTTCTAAGGTAATTTTTTTTGTTCAAGCATTGTGTTGACTTGTTTAGGTCTCTGACTTAGCCAGAAGCAATCTTCCTGAAGGCTAATCTGTCTGTATGAGGATTTTATACACCTACATTAAAAAGTCCTCTTTTATTTGGAACCTAAATTTTAGTCATGTTACTCTCCAGATGGGGCTAAAGAGACCACAGTGGAAGTATTTGGGTGATGTCAGTTACCTGCTGCAAACATTTGCAAATGTCTAGATTTCATATACCTTTTTATACCTAAGTTCTCAGCATACTTCACAATTGATGTTTGTAAGGTAATATCATTTATGGAGTCAATAAAATTATTAAGTATCTTATGTAAATGGACTAACTTTTTTCACTTTTACTACTGTGATAGTTGCATTGGGTTTTCATTTGCAAAATGTGTTTTGGTGATATGGAAATAAACAAATTTATATAGAATAACTAAATGATAAAGAAAAAGTATAGAAGGGTATGGAGTCTTTCACCTTCATGTCACTAATTCATATCTGACTAAGTAAAAAACAAGTCAGATTTTTAACCATCTGTTGGTTGTTTAAAGTAATTAATAAGATAAGCTGAAAATCTAAGTCACAGTTCTGGTGGATCAGTAAAGTCCTCATATGTGAAAGCAACTGACATTTTTGCCTGTAAAGGCAAAAATTCTGTAGAAAAAGAGGAAAAACATTTTAGTTTGCCAAAATTGGTTTGATTAGAATAGAATAAAATAAACTCAGAGAAAAACTAGGAGTACAGAAATCATAAACTGAAATGTAGATAAAGATTTTGATGGAGACAAACAACATCTTCAGGACTATACTTTAAACAACATCTTCAGGACTATACTTTTAGCAGTGTTACGTTAGAACAATATACTTGTATATCCTATAAACCTTCAAAAACCTAAGACATGGGATAACACTAAACATAGGATGTCATGGAATGGAAAAGCACAAAAATACCTACTGTCATTCCACTCTTAGGAATAATAGCCCGTTCTTTTAGAGCAGTAATGGTTTTGTATACCTGATTTGAGAGACCTTAAAAAATATGCTTTTCTGAAAGCTCTAGTTTAGTAGTCAGTGTAGAATTAAGTTCTATATAGGTCTTTAAAGCCAGACAGTCACACATTTAGGAACTTAGAACAAGAAGAGCCACAACAGGTCGACAAATAGAAAACAAAAGCACCCCCACAAACCATCTCACCCCCAACCCCCCCAACCAGTAAACCTGGTTTGTTACTAGCTTTACATATATGCATTGCAAAGTTGAAAAGAGAGGGAGATTTTTCAGGATTCTCAGCTCAATATTTTACCCCAGTGAAAAAATGTCTCCTTAGGAATTAACAAAAAAGAAAAAAAAAACCCAAAACAAAATGAATAGTGCTAAAACACTAATTAAGTCTGTTTTCCAATTATGTTAATGAAACTACAAAGAAAATGCAAATCTAGAAGTCTCCAGAAATTCTAACAGTTGTGGTGTAACACCATGGCTGGCAGTCCCACAACAATATTTCCACAGCCCTCAGGAGAATACCATATTAGTCGTTCACAAATACACATTAAATTAATCTGTTTGATCAGTAAGTGTCTTCTATTTTTTGGTGAACAGGGATTTATTTTGAACTCTGTTCCATGGGATGTAAAAATTGTGACGTAATGCTGCCATTCGAGTCACAGAATTAGAGTAAAAAATCTTTCACTATTTGTAACACTATTATCATTCTTCAAGCCTCATGCCATCAGCCAGCAAGATTCTCTTCATTTTAAGTAAGGTATAAGTACACTTATAAGTAGTGCTATTTCAGCCCACTAGAAGTCTAAGAGGTCCCACTACAGCAGTATAACAGTCACAAGACTAGTGATGCAGCACTTTAGGAGCGCTTTGCCTGCCTAATCATATTATAAACATATTCATAGTAGTCCCATGAAAGTCCACGATTGCTTTTGTAGTAGGGTACTTATGCAGTACAAATGAAGCTCACTTTGTCACTAAGGAGAGGCTTTTTAACATTTTCTTTGGCACATGGGACTCTTGTTACTACAAGTTTTCCATTATATTTTTCCATACACAAACACCAGCCATATACTTTGTCAGATTGACCTTTGTTTGATATTAATTGAACAACAAAACAAACATGAACAAAGGCAAGCATCCGTGATAAAGCATGCAAGTGTGTGTGTCTTTGCACTGTAGTAAACACAAGCAAAAATAAACCAGCAGTAATCTCTGAGTAGAAAGGGGACATTCTTTCAATGCAAAAAGAAAGAGGAGAAACCAGGTAATTTCTTATGCAAGTTATAAATGCCTCAGTTGAACTCTGGTTACATTCATTGTAATGGGTGTCTGCAGCTATGTTAAGCGACTTATCTTTATTCATTTACAGGCTCAAGAGCTCAATTTATCTAAGGAAATAAGTTTGTTTGGAATAGGCAGAAAAAATTGATGATCCATATATCAGGGCCTTCTCTTTTAAGTAATATAAAACTTTAGTTTAAATGGTCTTGGATGTAAGACATGCAGGAGGACCTCACTGGGATACTCAAAAATACATTAAATATTGAAATTCTGTTGATACAGGTGTCATTTAAACATCTAGCTTCCCAAGTACTTTAAAAAAAACCCAAGCCTATTAATTACTTATTGAGGTACTTCACATGATTAAAAGAAGGCTCTTAGTTTTTCAAGCAAGCTCCCTGAAATTCTAATTCCTGTTAAATCTACAGTGTGATTAAAGCTTCCCTGCAGCCTTTAGCAGAAGTATTGGTTAGCCCTTGGATACTTCTCATGACTCCTTTACAAACTATAGCTTAAATACTGTCCACTGATTACTAGGGTGAGTATTGGTACTGATTGCACTTACATTTCAGGACTTGACCTATAAGCCATTCAATGCTTAGTTTCTTTAAAAAGATTTTCCATATCTCTAATGTATATTTTTAACAATACTTCATATATAGTATATGCGTGTTGCCAAGAATAACAAATTATGTCATCTAGATTGAAAGAGACAACTAATACAAAAACTAATACTGCCATTAGATTTCTAAGGGTTATGAATTTCAAATACTTGCTTAAAAAGCAGGATTCTTTGAAGTTTCTTGAGTAAGGCATATTCTGGTCATTCTTTTTCTATCTTCTTGGTTTGCTTCCTTTTTGTAAGCCTTTAGAGTAAGTGTTTGAATTCTGTAAAAGCTGGTATTTATTCTTCACATGACAGTGCTAGGAAGATAACAGAGACACATTTCAATTTTATCCTCTGATTCTGCTTTTAATTTCCCATTCAAGTAACCAAACCTGGGCCATTGGGTTTTAACACATACTCCAGCATGAAAACCACTGCCATTTTCAAATTCAGTAATTGAAGTGGGAAAATGGACATTTCTTCACGTGCAAGTAATTGCAGATTCTTCACAGTACCTCCTCAATTGAAAGTATAAAAGTCAATGCCTTCCTTTCTTTTTTTTTAAAGAGCATGTAATGAGTCATTTTATGCTGTCTGCTACGATATTCTTTTCTAGGAGTGCGATGGTTTCTTCTTAGGTGCTAGGAATCTGAAGATGGAATAGGAAGGTAGGAGTTATTATGATTTAGTTTTATGAGTGCTTTTTCAGTGGCTTTTCTTATATGCATGCAGCACAGTAAAATGTTTTTGGAATACTTATTGGTTGTTGTCACATAATGATTCTTTTCAATATGCAGTAATGTGAAGTTACCTTAGTGTGTGTGCTTTCAAAACTTGAGAGTCTACTTGTGGGAGTGTCATTTTGTGACTGGATAAAGGTTGAAAGAATCATAGAAGTTACAAAAGGAAAAAGCATATTGTTCACTCCCCCTTCCCTCACAGACTTTATGTAGACAGTCCAGCTGAATTTCCTCTCTCCCCCAGATTAACTATAGTAACAGTTTTTCCATTTCAAAAAAAAAGATCACTGAAGTCCATTTTTTTCCCAATATTGCCTCAAAATGACTCTGAATTAAAGGTCAAAAATAAAAGTGATGCAATGCATCAGAATTAATGTTCAAGATCATTGTCCAGAAAGTGGATGCTTAGGGAAAAAGTGTGGGAAAGAAGTTCTCTATTCAGTGATTTTTCCTTAATGCAGCACCAGAGCTTTTGGAAGTCATCAGTTAGGAGCTCCCTGAACTGAAGATAGCAGTGATGCAGAACCATGAATGGTCTAGTCCCATTGATTCTTTCCAGTCTCTTTCTGATCTAGGTTTCCTTGTTTCTTGCCATTTATCCAATGGTTGACACTTGCCCACACACGTGTTAACTAATCATTAACTATACTTTAGAATCACAGAATATCTTGAGTTGGAAGGGACACATAAGAATCACTGAGTCCAACTCCCTGCTTGTATGTCAGAAGCAGAAATGTAACTGATCATAAAATAGTTTTCATACCATAACTTTTTGAGTCATTACCTGACAAGCCTGGAAATCATGAGAAGTATAAAAAGTTCTGACAGCACTGAAGGATATTTCATCTGGGAGGGACATGCCCTGTACAGTTTTTGACATGCTATCTTTAGTGGTTCCTGAAGTGGTCTCAAAACCTCATATAGGTCTGCTTTGGAAGGGACTAGTTCATTCATTAAAAAAGGGAGAACCCAATCATAATGTGCATTCAGTGTAGAAGATAAGGAATTCTGTACACTGTAATGAAAAAAGGATCTAAAATATTTGGCTATCTATATGATTTCTATTCTCTGTGTCACTACATTATCTCAAAGTTGGATAATAAGAGAACTGTGCATTACTCGAGGAGTATGTAGTATGGATTTATACAGTAGCATGATATTATGATACTTGTTATCTATATTTTTTTCTCATAATTACTAAAATTATGTATGCTTCACCACCATGCTAATGGAGCAACAGGTATCTGTTCACAGGGGGGTCCCAAAATCTCTTTCCTGAGAGCAGTAATATCTAATCTGAGTCTATCAGGTTTTTTTGCACAGTCAGGATTCCTTTGCACTTACCTATGTGGTATCATCACCTGCTATTTTATCTCCTGTTCACATTTTATCTGTGTTTTAGCTGAGATAGTTCTGGAAAATATTTTTTATTTTATAAGTGTGTCACCTCACTATTCATATACTTCTCCATTGACAACCTTTGGAAAATAAACCACTTATTTCTACCTTTCAATCATGTACTAATCCAAGACAGGATTACTGCCCTTATCCAAAGACAGTTTAGTTTCTTCAAGAATCTTTGATGAGGAGGTGTTTCAAAAAGTTTTGGAAATTCACATGCATCATATTGAAGTATACTTAGACATGTGAGGATTCACTGGATCTTGTAGGTCAAAAGTGTTAGGTTATGTGATAAAGATTGTCTACTCCACAGAGAAGCTCTGGAGAAAATGGCAGGAGGGGAATCCCAGATAATACCCTGATGGGTTGAACCCCGGGCCCATTACAGGGGCCACCAGACCCATCTTCACAAGTCCAGAGGAGCAGAGGGAAGGCAGCACCCAAATTACAGAGTTCAAAGCAATGAATACCTTGTTGAGGTCCCTCTCAGGACTGTTCTAGCAGAGCCACCAGCACAATAGTCCAGACCTATGAAGATGAGTAATCTTGAATAGCTCTCCAGATCACTTTTCACACTAATTGCTGCTAAGGGTGGCATGTCTAACAGGATGCAGGGGAAGAGCATTTTGAGCATATGCAGGATTTGTTACTGGATGCTTAAGGGGAAACCAAAGGTAGGAAAAATGAGGGGTTTAGGAGAGATGATTTGGAAGAAGTGTGAAAAAATAGTGCGCTGAGGGGACAGAAAGCACCAGTTGTATATAAATAACTAGCTGGTACACTTGCCTGTCTAAAGCAGAACAATCTGGTTTATCATGCTATTAAATCCCTTTCTAACTCTTTTCTGGGTTAGAGGCTGTTTCTGTCCTGTGTACATGTGTGTGCATGGGGGTACGAGCACAGCGACTGGAGTCACACCACAGGTTGGAGGGCTTGTGTGCACATGATGCCAGCAGCTGTGTACATGTACACATGTGCATGCATGTGCATATATGTAGTGCATACATGTGTTGTATGTGCATGTGCCTACTGGGAATACATCATCAGCCTTGCTACTGGTCACATCTGGGTGCCCAGTACAGCAGCATCTTGCCTCTTGTGTTGTTGGATCAATGTGATATATTTTTCTATAATGAAAACCCAATTAACACTTTTTTGAAGTTTACTAGTGGAAGAAAGGAGAAGTAAAACAAAGTATAAACTTTGTGAATGCTAGATTTTTGACCTGAATCACCACTGCTTTTTTCCTACCGCGGCCGTTTAGTCCTCTGCAAAATAAATAAAATACTATCACATGGAGCTAGTAGCATTACTATCTCTCAAGGTGCACCACAAATCGGTTTTTGAGAACACTGACTAAATGTGTGAGCATAATGAGATTTTATTCAGCTAAATAGGGTGAATTTCCCTACTCATTCTTCAGACCACACCTGGATTAATCCTTTCAGTGTGTTACAGTTTCTGTAGCAATGCTAGACCATAGCACTAATTTAAAGAACTAATATTCTGCTGGAACTCTGTGATTCAGAGTACTTTACTTGACACATGGGATGATGCTCAGCGCCTATTGTGTTCTACACACCAGATATGGTAACTGTGAGGTCACAAGCATGAGCTCTTTCCTTCACTGTCTGGGGGGATGCCTATGATAAATTTTAAACTCACAAAACATTTCTCTAATATAGTAAGGGACTAGCTCCAGTGTCCTGACTAGCCATTATCTTTCTCATTAAAATAATTATTGCATCCAGTGTTGAATGTGAACTATTGTGTGTTATGACTGTGCATTTGTCTGCAAAGTCATTGCGCTCTTGGAAGCTATTGTAGCTCATTTCTATAGGAAACCGTTTTATTATCTTACATGTGAAGGGGAGTGGGGAAGAAGGGAATTCTGCCTTTCCCATATTCTGCATTTATTAAACATAATCTAAAAGAAAACATTTTAAACACACAAAAGCTTTTACATGCACTCTGCATCCAAGGGAACACATTTATTTTTTCTGCTACTTTAGCAGTATGTATGTGGCAATGGTATTTTAAAAAATAGGTCAGAATCATTTTCAGCCTTAACAGGCAGAGCCATTTGACAATGCACTGGGAAAATTATTTTCCTTGTATTTTCTTGCATTTCTTAACTGCAAACAGGTATCCTTATGTTTAGAAAACTCCAATCTACATTATTTCTTATAAATATTAGAAGTGACTGGGGATACTTTAGGTTGCTCTAATATCTACCTGTTTATCAGGTGGATTTTCTTATGCATCAAGCTACACTGGTTAAATCAAATGACCACAACAATCACTTTGAGTCCTAAACCGGTTCTCTCTCTTCTGAAACATTTTCTCTTTTAATTTTTGTGTGTGAATCAATTTTTTTCAGGCTAAACATGAGTGCATATTTTGTTAGAGATAACGCCAATTCTTTCATACATAACATCAAAATCTCCAACTTCTTCCTACAAATCCTAAAACTTCCAGATTGGGCTATTTTGTTTATCACCTACTTGTAGGTGTCCGTAATGATTTCAGTCACCCACAGATTTTTCTTAGATCTATGTTTTTAATTCACATGTTGCCTTTTGCTGGAACTGTGTGTATTTAACACAATGAAGCTATCACCACTGGTTGATGCTTCAAGGCCCTGCAATGGCACAAGGTATACAAAAATCAGGCAAGCTGAAAAAGAACTTCCTAGGCTATTTTAGAATGAAGGTACATTATTCCTCTGTAAATTCAGAAGGAATCAAGGATGGTAAGAGAAAAATCAATGCAAATAACCAGTTTGGGATTGAGTGTATCAGTAGTGATATAACTGTCACAGAGAAACATAGCTAGCTAATGATATTGGCATGAATGTCAGGAGGCCACAGGACACCCACTGTCTAATTAACAGAAATAGAGGTTAAAATGACCTGATCTAGGTTTCACTGACCACCTCAAAGGTATTTTCTTTTTGCAAGCTCTGTATTTAACCATTACTAATTAAAAGTATCAAAGACAAATTAGAATGAAAATCGGGGAATGCTATTTGTACATTTACAAATGGTGTAGCAATACTTAGGTTTACTAATATATTCTAGTGACCTGTAAGACAAAAAAACCCCAAGTTAATCTGCACACACACTTGTAAAGACAATTATAACTGGGATTTCATAAACATTATTTTCTCATTTATATACTGGTGTTTTATGCTAATGCAACTCTAGTCATTAGATGAAAACTTTGAATTATTTTATTATGCCATAAAATAAATAATTAATGTTTTACATAATATTTATGTGTACATACATACATGTGTAAGTCTGTAAAATACACTGCAAATTACTTTGTTAATCAATTCATTGGAATGTGTGATTGAAAAAGGCTTCAGAGATCAGTTGGTCCAGCCTCCTGCACTGAAGCAGGCTCAAAAATATTTGTAATGACTTTCATGTATATTATTACAAAAATCAATATAAATCCATTTCAAATTAAATCAGAAATTATGACAGCATGCATTTTATTGCCTAACTAAACAACAAGCCATCAAAGTAATTTAAATTAGGAAAAAATAAAGTACTGTCCCTAGTCTGCTAAGATGATGGAAGATACTGGCTAAATACTTGGAAACAGCATATGGGAGTATTTAATCTTTAAGAGCAGAAAACTTCCTTTCCTGCAAGTGATTTCTTTTCTTTGCAGGTTTCAGCAGGAACTGATGAATTTAAAGAGGCAGAAGTTCTTCTATCCTGTGAGAAGAATAAAAAACCCAAACCAAACAAATTATGTAGAATGAGAGGTATTACACTGAGATCAATCAGCTCTTGAAACACAGAAAATACTTTTTTTCCCCTCTAATAAATCAGTTAGATTCCAAGGCAAAATTAATCAGGTATTTTTATTATTGTTTCTTGAGCACATAATAAGACCCTTGCAAAATGGCATTTCAAATATGTTTAATTTAGTTTTATTTTCATTAAAATTTAGTACCTTTAATTTGCAACTAAATGAAACTTTTCCAATATTTCCCATCATATTAAAAAAATAAAATAAAATCAGAAGACTGAATAAATATTTACTGGACAGTGTACCTTCCTAAATAGATGTAAATGGGCAAGGTATATCTTCCTAGTTAGCAAATAGAAATAAATTATATTAAACCTTCAGCAGGACAATTATTAAGACATATGAGGGTAGGATTTATCTTACCGAATGTAGACATTTAAAAACTGAGGTTTCCCATCAAGAAAACATGGAGTGACAGGACCTTCTGGAGGAAATGTAATCTATTCTATACATGAAACTCTCTTTCTCTGTGTTGAATCCAGATGATGGGCTTGGTTTTACACAAGTTATTATTTTAATGTCCAAGGCAGCTGAGAGGATTCCTACCAACATTTGGTTATTGATATTGAAGGTCTTGAGACATGCAGATTTAGGGAACATTAAAAGTCTCAGGCAAGTCTAGTTTCCTGCTGAAAACTGAGAGCAGCAGTGAAGTCGTTCCGTATTTGCCCTTCCCCTTATTGAAAAGTAATTTTCAGAGCTCTTCCATCCTCTTGTGGTGGGATAATAAAATGGAATCATGACTTCTCTCCTTCTCCCTCTTAATATTTATAGTTTATCTCACCCTCAAATAATGCTTGTTGACAGGGTTTTTGGGGGGGTTGGTGTCTATTTAAACCTGTTATTATCTGCAGTATTAAAGACAGATCTTATGATGCAGAAACTGAAAGGAACTTTTCTTACCACTCCTCAGTGTAACTGATCAACTAAAGGCACAGGAAAGAAAGATTTTCTTCTATTGTAAACTGTTGTTTATGACACTTGGGCCAAAATTTGACTGTCCTTTGAATCAAGGTGGCTTTAAAATATATTGTGTAGAGGTGAAAAAGCAGACGCTAGCAAGAGTTAATTCCTGAAATCTATAGCTCCTACAATATGTCATGCTAACACATATAGTGCATTTGCACACTTGAGTGGGCACTTTCTGGTGGTTGACAGGATCTAACACCCTTTATTCTTTGTCTGATTCATTGCTATTAGACTGGTTAGTTCATGTGTCTGTATGCACACCCATAAATCCTCTTTTTTTTTTCTTCTCTCCTTCTAGGAAAATTCTTACTAATTTGACATAACTTTCAGTATATATCTTATTGTAACACCCTTTGTAAAAAGATGAAATGAATGAAGAAAACTAGTTTTCACTGTTACTTAATCTCAGTTAAAAAGGTGGAATATATATATATATATATATAAAGTATTTTTAGCAGAAAGACTGAGGGCCTTTTTCAGAGGATAGATTTCTATTATCCTTGTTTGCATTACTACATTGTTGAGCAGCCTCATTCAAACTATTCAAAATATTCAAGTTAAGTATGGAAGGAGATCAGTACTTTAGCCAATCTCTTCTACATCTATTTGTTCAATCAAGTTTAAGTAATCTTCTGTTTGAGTAATGACCAAGGAATGTCCTCAAAATGTGTTGCCAGAACTGTGCATAAAGGTGATGAAGATCCCCTTGACTGAAAACAAAATGTATATCAGCAGTGTGGCATGATGACTAGAAGTAAAATAAGCAAAATTTTGCAAAATAATGCAGACTTTTAGACAGAAAAATGTCCTTCCTGTTGATTTTTTAAACTGTTTTGTAAAATTTAATAGAGAATAAAATCTTCAGTATGAATTGGGCTGGTCATCAAATAATCCAATGGAAAATCTAGTGTTTCTGCTGATCTGTATGAAATAGTTCTACTAAGTTTATTTGAATCTAAATTTATGTGAAATTTTACACAATTTTGCTATTATTCAGGCAGCGGTGAAAGTACAAATCACGTTTACTCCCTGGTCTTGCAAAAATTTGTCTCATAAACAAAGACTTGTTTCTAAACTTTGGATGGAAATTGACTTTGTAAGTCACCCTCTTCCTAAGAATGCTTATAAATTCTTTAAATTCAGCTTAGAATTTTTTTCCATCAATTTTTTAAACAATGAAAAATAGTCCTTGCTATTGAAAGGAAAATGTTAACATCATTTGCCATTAGTCAGAAGTGTAACTTCATTAAAGCAGAAGGCCATATAATCCCTACAGGAGCTCTCTGCAGGAAATACTTTATTCTTACTTAGCATATCTGTGAATTCTATCAGCATTACTGTCTTTCACAGTGTTTGTTTCTTTTGAATATTTATGAAGGACTGTCCAGTGACCTGCTTAGCATCTCCAGGTTTGTTCTGCCTTAACAGTCTCTCAAGTAGAGTGCAATCAGAAGACTCATTCTCCCTCAACAGCAGCGATCAATATGGCAGAGGCCAAGGAAATGTCTGTAGAAAAGAGATTTCTATCAATAAAATGGAAGAAACAAAGCAAAATACAGGATTGGGCTATAACTCACAAAAACTCCCAAACCAACAACAAAACACACAAACACCTAAGAGGTGACAGTCTCCTCTTTGTTAATAATTCTATAATCAGATCACTACATTATAATCGTTCACCATGAAAATTCTCCACAGAAAAAAAATGTAGTACTTTTTATAATGAATTTGGAGAGCTTTTGAGATCAGAGAAACAGTGCTTTGTCATGGCTTATTGATAATATTTAATTAATAATTTAAAACTTTGAATTAATTTAACTAGGACCAGGATGTTTGATTTTTCTATAACTATTCTTTGGCATATCTAATTATACTATATTATTGCAACTGTTCATAAATGTAATAAAATCAAGCTATCAGTTTTGTTATCTTTCTGAAGTTTATGCTCCAAATTCCCAACTATATAGATGTCACAGACTGGTTGAAAATGTTGATATAACACTAAGGTTTGGTCTGCTATCCCATTGACTTCATAACCTCTCACTCCCAATAGATTAATTCCTTTGTAATTGTTAGAATATTTACTTGCCAGACTTTTTGTTTCTAATTCCTCAGGACAGTTTTACACCCACCTATTTGATTGTGTGCTGGAGGAAGATGCTGCTCTTTGCTTTTAACTTTCATCTTGACCAGCTCCCCCCAGTGTTGCGTATGGACCCTCCTTAAATTTGTTCACATAATAACAGATTGATCAAAAATGTTAACGTAGTGCTTTTGAAGCTAACTGTATGTCATGCAATTATCACTTGCATAGAATTGGTCATATTATTAGCATCAAATTTTCCAAGGAAGATCACATTTTATATAATTTCCCTGCAATTTTTTTTTTTTAATAAATAATTTTGACGACTAACTCCTGGAAAAATAGAACTAAAGTCTTCCAGGAAACATTTGTCCTGTATAGAATGGCTAGCAGCACAAAAGAAACACAATTCCTCCTTAATTAAATCCTTGCCCGGGCTCCAAATTTCTACCATTTTATGCCCTTGCATAGATAAATTTTGAACTGTATATATTTTGCAAAGACAAATGGTCTTCTCATTAGCAGCAATAAAATGTTTCTGTAACTTTGAAATTCCTCCTGAATTGTAATTTCCATGCATACATTCAACCTAGATTAATTGTGATAGATGTGAATTAGAATACTCATGGGGCTTTCTTCCATCTTTTGTGTTCCTCCCTCCTCCCCCAACCTCCCCCAGTCTAAGATTTCTGGAAACTAAAACCAAAAGTTGCAAATCTTTTCACAAGTCTAATGCTACCCATATTGTCAGGAAATATTAGCCATATTTACAGTGTCACAGAGTATGGGCACATCCACAAGAAAATTAAGGAACTGAGGAATTTTGATGAAAACAGATGTATACTCTTAAATTCTCTAGAAGAAATAACAGTCAGTGCTCCTTCTTATTTATTATCCCAAGCCCAATTCTGGACTCTATTTATTCCTAACAGATATATATATATTTTTTTTTTGCTTTCTTAAATTATTATTATTTTTATTTTTGATTTGCACTAGTTGTTTAAGGTACAAAATGGAGATGGATAGTGAGGGAATATTAAGTATTATATAGATTGCTATGACAAAAACATTTAACTTCTGGATAAAATTGAAAAACAGGTTCATTTATAAAATCAGAAGACAAAGCAATAGTTTATTTGACCTAAATTTGAGGAATATTATTAAATTTCAAAATGAATATACATGGATGTGGACAGTTTTTCTACAGAAGAGAAAAAAAGCATGGAAGAACAGCAAGTGCAGGAGGGTGAATAATTTGGTTGTGAAGTCTAAGTAACATAGAAAGCTCAAAGTGAGAGCTAAGTGAGCTTGGAGCTGAGAGAAGTGCTTTTCTGCTATATGACTTCTGTTCTGTGTCAGAGACACAGAATTTTGGTATTCTTTGCAAATAAAGACAGTTTTGACATAAATAACCTTTCTTCATCTTATAATTCTCTTCCTAAGCATATAAATTTCCTAAATTTTCCTTATGCATTTGGACTAAATTCCTTGTTTTCTGAAAAACAGAGCCTATACAGAGTGTAATTTAATGACATATTTCTGCTGGTTTTGTCTGGAATACAGGTAATTTTCTTCATAGTAGTGAGTATGGGGCTATCTTTTGGATTTGTGCTAACGACGGTGTTGCTAGCACAGGGATGTTTTCATTATTGCTGAACAGTGCTTACACAGAGTCAGGGCCTTTCCTGCTTCTCACACCAATGGGGAGTCTGGGGGTACACAAGAAATCATCAGCCGGGACAACTGACCCTAACTAACCAAAGGGTTAGTAAAGTAACCATTATGTGTGATGGAGCCCTGCTGTCTTGGAGATGGCTGAACACCTACCTGCCCATGGGAAGTGGGGAATGAATTCCTTAGTTTTGCTTTGTTTGCCTGTACAGCTTTTGCTTTACCTATTAAACTGTCTGTATCTCAACCCACAAGTTTTCTCACTTTTGCCCTTCTGATTCTCTTTTATCACTGAGAGGGAGTGAGCAAAGGCCTTTGTGGTGTTTAATTACTTGTTGTTCTGCCCCCAGCTGGGAGCTGAGCACCACAGCAGCCGCTCGCTCACACTTCAGGTGGGGTGTGAAGGGAAGAAGGGAAAAAAACCCAAGGCAAACCTCGTGGATTGGGATAAAGATAGGTTACTAGGACGGCAGAGAGAAAAATAATAGTAATAGGATGTTTACAGCAAAAATATATGAAACTGGTGATACTCAATGCAGTTTGTCACTGAACCCCACAACTCGTGCCATACAGCTCAGAGCCATCCCGCAGCTGGACCATCCCCCAAACCCTGCCTCCTGGAGCCGTGCCCTTCACCTTCCACCCCCCGCCCCTCCCCCCCCCCTTTATGCCGAGCATGATGTAATTGGTATGGAATACCCTCTTTGGCCAGTTTGGGTCACTTGTCCCAGCTGTGTCCCCTCCCAGCTTCCTGTGTGCCCTCCCACCCCCTTCTCATTAGCAGAACTAAAAAGTCCTTGGCTGCTTGGCAGCAACTAAAAACATCAGAGTTCTATCATCACTGCTCTCATCGTAACTCCCAAACATGGCATTTCCTACTGCTAGAAAGGAAATTAGCTCTATCCTAGTTGAAACCAGGACAGGGTTAAACCACAATACTCTATCAGTTTCAATTTTTGTATTGATAATGAAAATCACGTAAACTACCAAAAGAAAGAAATTGTGGTTAATTTTAAATGAAATGGATTATATAATACCTTAGGAAAAATGAATACATTTTCATAGAATCACGGAATTGTTTTGGTTTGAAAAGAGCTTTAAGATCATCAGGGTCAACCATCAACCTAATACTGCTAAATTCACCACTTTACCACATTCCTAAGTGCCACATCTACATGTCTTTTAAATGCCTCCAGGGTTGGTCCCTCAAATACCTCCCTGGGCAGCCTGTTGCAATCGCTTGACAGCCCTTTTGGTGAAGAAAGTTTTTCTAATACCCAGTCTAAACCTCCCTGGCACAACTTGAGGCCATGTCCTCATCCTATCACTTGTTCCTTGGGATAAAAGACCCACCTTGGTACAAGTCTCCTTTCATGTAGTTATAGGGACTTGTAACTTCTCCCCTCAGCCTCCTTTTCTCTAGGCTAAACAACCCCAGTTCCCTCACCTGCTCCTCATAAGACCTACTCTCTATATTCTTCACCAGCTTTATTGCTCTTCTTTGGATGTATTCCAGCACCTCATTGTCTTTCTTTTATTGAGGGGCCAAAAACTGAACACAGTATCTGAGCTGTGGTCTCACCAGTGCCAAGTACGAGGGGATGATCGCTTCCATAGTTCTGCAGACCACACTATTTCTGATATGACCCAGGATGCTGTTGGCCTTCTTGGTCACCTGGGCACACTGCTGGCTCATCTGTCTGTCAAGCAATATGAGAATTTTGGCTCTTCATGACCACATATGCTGAGACCTTTCCTTTCTGTAACACACAAAGGTCTTAACATGCAGTTTCAAAATTGTCTTAAGCTGTGCTACTGTCAAAAATATTCTGTGTAACAGGAGGAATTTCAGTTATTCCTTGTACCTTGTCCAGGACATACAGATCTGTTGGTTTCTATTTGACAACTCCCATTATCTATTATGAGAGTCATCTCAGCTCAATTTCTATGACACAGGCAAGGACAAAGAGGAATGTACAAGACAGTGGCTGGATTGAAGGAAGATAGGAATTGTTTTCGCCACCATCCTGAGGTTAGGAAGGCTTAAAGTGTTTTGGAAACCCTACCTAATAGAGTTTTGAGAATGAGAATTTGCTGGGTAGGAATTTCTTCTGTGAGTAGGCATCTAAATAAAAGGATTGGTTTTGCTGTTGTTTTAAAAATTTTTTACTTTTTTTTCCAAAACAAGAACATAAAGTCTAGTCACTATAATTAATCCCTACAGGACATTTTAAAATTTTACTGGTTTATTTACCTATGATGATGAAAGTCTAAATATAAGAACTACTTATTTCGTTTCCCTTCAGTTTTGAGCAATATGCCTAGTAACAGCCATCCTGACAAAATGCTGCAATGCTGGTTCTACTGACTCACAGAGAAGCTTAATACGCAGATGACCAACACTACTTTCTACAGTAGGGCTTCCCACCCCCTGCCCTCCCCCATCTTTTTTCTTGGAAGTCTGCCACACAGGTATTGACCAGCTTTCATGCTGTTTAGCTTGTAAAAGCTGACAAGATCACAGCCCAAGGTTATATGACTGCAGTTCATATAAATCCTACAGACTTTACGTGATACTACAGAGTAGCCAACAAGCCATTCTAACAGAATCCCATCATGCTCTTTACTCCTTGGAGAAGCAGCATACTGTTTGAAATACAATTATCAAAGTTGGTGAGGAAGGATTATATGACACTGTTGAGTGACTCCAAACTACTCTCAATAGTCCTTCCACATTAACAATTATGTTTATGTAAGCGTAGGACTTTATGCTTGCTTTTCTTTCATTGTTTACAAATACAGATAAGAAATTATTATTTTGCATGACTAAAATCATGCCTGATATATTTTTGCATGTTTACAAGGAATTGCAACATTGTAGGGGTTGGAAGGGACCTCGAGAGATCATTTGGTCCACCCCCCCGCCAAAGCAGGCTCCCTAGGACATATTGCACATGTAGGTGTCCAGATGGGTCTTGAATATCTCCAAAGAAGGAGACTCCACAATCCCCTGGGCAGCCTGTCCCAGGGCTCTGTCACCCTCACTGTGAAAAAGTTCTTCCCCATATTGGTGTGGAACTTCCTATGCTCCAACTTGAAGCCATTGCCCCTTGTCCTGTCTGCACAGACCACTGAAAAGAGACTGGCTATTTCCACCGTGTCCCGTGATGTTTATAAACATTAATAAGACCCCCTCTTAGCCTTCTTTTCTCATGGCTGAACAGCCCCAGTTCTTTCAGCCTTTCCTCATAGGGGAGTTGCTCCAGTCCTTTCATCATCTTTGTGGCCCTCCACGACTATCTCCAGAAGACCCTTGTCTTTTATACCAGGGAGACCAGAACTGGACACAATACTCCAGGTGGGGCCTGACCAGGGCAGAGAAGTATGTAGGTAAGGAAAAAAATCAACTTTACATCACCCTGTTGCAATAGCTAAATAAACAACTCTAACTAGAATCTTTTTACAATTTATGCTCAGAGTTGAATGATGAAGAGAAGAATGGCAAGAAAATGGTGGGTTGATTAATGCTTTGGCTTTTTAAGTAAGAGATTTTTTGAGAGAAAGTATCTATAAATTAAACTTTGCCTTCTCTAGAGCCAAAGAACTTTCAAATAGGATGATTTTTCCTCAATCGTCTTGTGAGATTAGGAGACTAAGTTAATTTTAAAGAGAAAGATAAGCTCTCTAACTTTATCAAGAAATTCAGTGTTTAAAATTTACCTCCAGATTGTGAGTATCCTGGATTCAGCTCCTTTTCTGTCTGAAGGGGTTTACATATTTTTCACTTGTTATGAACATATCCTTTGCTACAGAGTATTTTTTAATATATGGTGGAAAGGAAGAATGCACAGTTTTTCTTAGTTAAGCTAACTCTAAAATAATGAAATATGCTTTCAAATAAATGTGAGGAAGTGGATAGGATATTTACAAAGGTGGGGATGAACATTGCTGGATGAGCACAGAAGGAAGATTCAAACATAGGTAGTATCTACTAAATAGGTTATAAAAATGACATCTATTCTCTATGCAGTAGTTGTACTTGCCTAAAATTATTAAAATTTTTGATGGAATGGCTGTTATAACCGCAATATCATTTCAGATTTTTTTAAGAAGAGGCTTTAACCTGCTCATCAAGGCATACTCTTGGGCAGCTGTGTTTGAAACTTGTTTGAGGTAGAAGTGATTGCATCAACTATTATGGCAATATTAACACTGTTTCATGATGTGTTTTAAAAGCTCTGAGACTGTTAATTAGACTTAGTTATACATCAGACAATGAACTACCTAATTGTAAGGTTAGATGCATGGGGCAAATTTTAATACCAAAATAATTGGTCAACAAAAGTTTTAATACATTTTTTGTTTGCTCCCTGAAATATTCTGTGGATCTTATTCAAAATGTGTTGAAGAACTAGCAGGAAGTTTTCTACAATTAAATTAGCATGTGGAAAAAGCACATCTTCGATGATTGCTGGTAGAAATAAGGAGACTATATTTTAGAATTATTGGACTACAAACTATAAATAACTCATTCTTACAACATTCTATATTTACTTTATAAACGACTAATATAACACATAAATAAATATTCTTCATCACACCAGTCATATTTGGAACTGTAATAGGAAAACCTACTTAAGTAGACAAGAGTGATTAATAATGTGTGGCACAGTATGGAAAGATGTTATATAGATTAGACATAAAATAGTGTTCCCGATTGCACCTTATACCCAAGATGGGACTTGAAACTTCAGACATTTTGCATTAGAAATAAATTCCTACTTCACAATTTCTCATCAGCTGTGTACTAAGGCATGAAGTGCTCCACTTAATACCACAGCTTACACAAATAAACATGTTTGATTTTGATGAATCCTGCGCTTCCTTTTTGATGAATACTATTGAGACAGCTCATTAAAAACTAGTTTTTTTCACTTTGGTCACATTACTATCTAGAACAAAGTCAGACTGCTCTGCAAAAAAAAAAAAAAAAGTTATATAATGACTTGGATTTCACCTCTGCTTATTAAAACAACATCAGAGCCATGAGCTACTTTTTCTAAGAAGAGGATTGATGTAGTCATGACAGCCAATGCTGTCTAACAAATATTGTCAGAAGTTTCACTATTTACTTTTCTGCTTGGGGAAATAACTTTAGGCAATCAGTATGTTTCTAAGACTGCATCTGTATGCACAGTCAAAGTGGTGTTGGAATTGCTGGCATCAACTTTGAACAATCAGATTGGAGGAGAACTATAGCCATAGAAATGATGCTATGGCTAGACTTGCAAAACCCTCAGCTCAGTACATGCATGAGGCTACTTGGAGCTCTGCACTAGTGTGGATATTCTGCTTGTAGCAAGAAATTTTCTCGAAGCTTGAATGAATAATTCTCTTGTGCTCCCTAAATTCACACTTCTTTAAAACAGAGGTTTAGATAAACAAGATTTGCCATTTTCTCCCCTTTTTCTTATTCCAGAGATCATATGAAACTTCTAAATGTTTGTTAAAATCCTTTACTGGTGCACTGTTTTAATTTTCTCTACTTCATAGTCCTCCTTTAATAAGGATTAATGGAGAAGGCCTAGGTAGAACACTATTATTCCATATTATTCCATAGACATTAAGTGGCTTGTTTGAAGGCTATGATAAAAGTGGAAGCAATACTTCAATCTCTATCTTATTTTCCTGTGTCTTGATTTAATGGCAGCTGAGGACCAGTTAGCAGGCAGTGCTTAGCCAGCAGATAGGCACCACACAGCTGCTCACTCACTACCCCTGGTCGGTTGGGGGAAAGAATTGGAAGAGTAAAAGTGAGAAAACTCTTGGGTTGAGATAAAGACAGTTTAAAAGGTAAAGCAAAAGTCACGTACACAAGCAAAGCGAAACAAGGAATTCATTCACCACTTCCCATGGGCAGGCAGGTGCTCAGTCATCTCCAGGAAAATAGGGCTCCATCACATGTGATGGTTACTTGGAAAGGCAAATGTCATCATGCCAAAGGTTGCCCCTTCCTTGTTCTTCCCCCAGCCTTATATGTTGAAGGTGATGTCACAATGTATGGAATATTCCTTTGGACAGTTGGGGACAGCTGTCTCAGATGTGTCCTCAATAGTGAAGGAGTGGTGTGAGAAGCAGAAAAGTCCTTGACTCTGTGTAAGCACTGCTCAGCAATAATGAAAATATCTCGGTGTTAGCACCACAGTTTTCAACACAAATCCAAACCACAGCCCAACACTAGCTATTGTGAAGAAAATTCATTCCATCCCAGTAAAAAACAGTACATCTACTTCATAGTGTCTTAGGGAAACGGAAAAAAGATTGAGGTACCATTAAAGCTGTTCCTAAAATGGAGACCTCCCGATTTTCCTCTTTGTGGTCATATTTTATTCATACATAAAAATGAATTATCTTACTTCAAACATTATTTCTGTTGGGTATCACAAGTTAGTAAACATGGCAAATGGAAAGGCAAAGAGATACATGTGGGTATCATGATGGGATTTTGCAGGCCTGAAGATTATTTCACTGTGGTCACAAAGTCAGTTAATTTTCCTTGTGTTTGAGTAAGTCTTTGACACTTCTTTTCCTCCTTTGTAAAAAATTCAAGAATAAATTAAAAGGTTCAAAAACATTCAGATGTTAACTGTTCCACCTTTGCTGCTGCTAATCATGATAGCTGGTGTGTAATAGAGCACAGAAATAACCTTGTGAGCTAATTCACTTAATTGAAAAACAGGTGATATTCTACCAAAAAGGTAAGTGAAAGGACCATTTTTATTTGTCTATAACTGCATTCAGAAAGGGAAAAGAGTCAGTCCCAAGACTTCAAATCAAAACAGCTTTGTAATTATTGACCAACAACTGGTCATATTTTTCAAGTATAACTTTCTATTTGAAAATCTGTATGCATTCCTTTATCCCAAATGAATATTCTATTTTCTTTGAAAGGCTGAATAGTGATCACTGCTGACTTATTATCTTGGTTTTCAGCATGTGACATAAAAAGAAGCACAGAGGATTGAAACATGAAGTGGTAAAATACAGTTGGCCGAATTTAAATGTGGCACTACTGGAAAAACAATTTATTTAGTGTAACTGTCTTTCATAGACTTTGCTATAAATGTGATGCTTATGTTGGTCTGATTACATATCTTGCATCACTATAATGTTTAAGGAATTTGATCACTAAGCACCTAATAACTGAAAGTCATCTTCAGCTGGCAGTTGTTTTTTAAGAATATATCCCAAAATAGATAGGAACTGAAGTGCCCAACACACTTAATGGAGAACTATAAATGCACCTCAGTATGAAAGAACAAGAAGATGAGAATAGAATTGATACTAGCCTGTGGCTCAGCCCAAACAAATGTTTGTCAAAAATGTTCTCGTTAACAAACGGGTATGATTTTGACCAAACCAAATTCTAATAATTAAAAAAAAAAAAAATTACATCTGTTTTTACAATTTCTGTTTTCAGGCAGAAACAGAAATTGATGTGCTAAATGCTGCTGACAGTTATCTGCTAATAAAATCTGTGAAAAGGTAGCATAATGAGGATTTCACAACAGCAAATACTTTTGTGTGACTTACAATTAAGTTTTGCAGATGATTTTGCAAATTGTTTTGATAACTTATATTTATTTGGCCTTTTTTATTAAAATGGCCTATGCTGAAGTATTAAAAGCTTGAGGGAAATCATTCTCTCCCTCTACTCTGCTCTTGTGGAACTCCACCTGAAGTGCTGCATCCAGCTCTGGTGTCCACAATATAATGACATGGAGCTTTTGGATTGAGTCTAGAGGAGGGCTCAGATGTTCAGAGGGCTGGAGCACCTCTCCTGTGAAGACAGGCTGAGATAGTTGGGCTTGTTGAGCCTGGAGAAGAGACAGTTCCCAGAACACCTTAAAGCAACATTTTAGTACATAATGGGGCCTATAAAAAAGCTGGAGAATGACTGCTTGTCAGGGAGTGTGGTGACAGGACAAGGGGTAATGGCTTCAAACTAAAAGAGGGTAGATTTAGATTAGCTATAAGGAAGAAATTCTTTACTGTGAGAGTGGTGAGGCACTGGAACAGGTTGAGAAGCTCTGGCTGCTCTCTCCTTGTCAGTGCTCTAGGCCATGTTGGATGGGGCTTTGGGCACCCTGGACTAGTGGAGGGTGTCCCTGTCCATGGCAGGTGGATCTTTGAGGTCCCTTCCAACCCAAACCGTTCTATGGTTCTATGAATCTGAGTCAATGTTTCTATGAAGTATTTGTGTGTCAATAAAACTGTCTTTCTCTTGTTTATTTTCCATCCTATGAAGAGATTGGGTCTTCAATGTTGGAAGGATTTTTTAATTTGTTTGTTCACTTGTTCATTTGTTTGTATAGGTACAGCTGAGAAATGGTAGGTCCTTACTTAGAATGTAAATTGAAAGAAAATGTTTTTGAGTTAAAAATAGCTAATTCCTAAACAGCAGGGAAGTGTATTCACAAGTGAAGTTTATCATTGGATTCCCCTTCTTGGCAAGATTCACTACTCTCACAAGATTTCCTGTGCAATACATTATTTTATTGTCCCAGTGGAAAGCTACCCAAAGACAGTATTATGGGACACAGGAAGGCATGGTATCTTAAGCAGGACAGTCGCAGAGGACTTTGAATTTCTTTCTCTGGTTATTTAAGAGCAACTGTTGGGTTTGTGGTGACCTACATAGTTAAGAGAATTCTGGTGTTTATTTGAAGTAATTGGGGCTTTTCAGGATATGTGTGTCAGTTGCTAGAGGGAATCTAAAATAATGAAGTCTAAATCTTGTGTCTGGATCTGTGTCCAAAGCACAGACTGCAGTAATCTCTTAAGAAAGTAAGGGGTAGATACTACGTGTTTGTCTGTCTTTATTACTCCTTGCAGAACTAGGAAAACCAAAAAGTCCACCAGGACTGTAAACCAACTTAATAATGCCCTCAGCAGTAAGGATTATTGTAGAGAAGATAATCTCTTTCAAATGCTATTCCTACTTGCAGCTATAGCTACCTGACTATCTTGTTGATTTGAAGGATGACTAAAAAGCTGCAGTAGACACGCAGAGTTTGTGTTTCCTCTCTTGATGTCCCACAACCTTTTTTATGTGTCTTGTGTTAAACAATATGAAGTTTTGTGACACTTGTGATACAGCATAGAACAACAGCCCATACTCAACCATTTTTAATTTCAGGAGGAAAAAATGTAAAATATCTAATACCTTTTTGCAGTCATTGAGGGAGTCACATAAAAAAGTTGGGTGAAAAATACTTACTGTAATGGAATATTACACAAAAGTATCACTGCATTTATCCCTTGCTCTCAGACAAAAACAGTTATGTACTAAAAATCATGTAGGTCTCTATTTCTTAGTTATGACTGCATATATATCTTCTCATCCAAGCTTTTGACAGCTGGATTGTAATTTTTGCTACTTTCTCTGGTATCACATATTAGAAAAGGCATATGAGATACAGTATAACCTAATACTTTTAGAGATCCATATTATAGAACTGCAAGTGATTCAGAGCTTGTATTCAGAATTATTTTTATCACAAGTTTTAAAGATGATCAAATAGGATCATTAACTAAAGATTCATAAAATATTTCACTTTAAATGAAAATTTTTGGAAGCCATAAAAATGGTGAATGCACTCCAAGTTGAATGCTATTTAAGTTTGAGAGAACTTAATTGAACTCAAGTTTCTCTGAGGTTTGTCATAAGTTTGAAGGTTGATAGACCTTGCTTGTTTATTCACATGGTAATTTAGGCTTGTTGTGATCTTTATCATACTTTATCTTTTAAAAGGCTGCAGCTGGGAATTAGAAAAGTTGTATAGCTACAAAAACCTGAAAATCTTAAATACAACTAAATGATACATATTATTTTTCATTAGGATTCAGAAGCTAATATTACATTTATGTTCTTTTATTAACTTTCTTCCCCAGTCAAAAGTTGCATTCAATAAAATCTACATATGATTTCAAATAATTTTTATTCTTATAATTCTAATTAAAAGAGAAAAGGAAAGTAAGACAGGTCACTTTGTTCATTCACACCCTGAATAGCAGCTATTGTATGTGTCTGTCTTTGAGGATTCCAGAGCTGTTTGGCACAGTGAGAACAAGTGACCCTGACATTATCTCCAAACTATTGATGTTATGCATAGAACCATAGGCTTTGTGAGAAAACTAAGCAGTGTATAAATTTGCACAGAAGCTTCCTATAGAATAGTTTAACCTAAAAAATCTTCACAATTTCTTTGTACTCAGTTTTTCACTCTGGTTAAATCTGTGGAACAGATGTCTTGGACCCATATTTTGTCAAGAGATTTACAATCATCAAAATTTGCTCTTGAAAGCATTGTGGGCGTGCTGTTGGGGTTTTTTATTTGTTTGTTTCTTTGTTGTTTATTTTATTTGACATTCTTCTCCTCCACCATTAAAATATAGCTTTTGGATTTGCTTTAGCAATTGAGCACTGGTTTGCTTCACCCACATGGACTTGAAGACTGAATAAAATTTTAATATAAAGAGTAATAGATTTGAACATTCAAAGATATTTCCAATTCTTTATTAATGTAAAGTGATTGAATTTCTTCCACTGGGAACACATTTCAATTTAAAACAAAACAAAATTTAAAATTTATAAGAGATATACTTCTGTTACAAATTAATAATCATACAAGATTTGGAATTCTATTCAGTTTTCTATTACTACTTTAGAGTTATGATATTCAATAAGCTATCCTACAGATAATTGTTAATGTTTATGTGGATACAACATTGATTCACGCTATATATCCAACATATGTAGAAAGTTAACTTGGAGAGTAGAAGAAAATGGAAGTCAATATCTATTTCTACTGATGGATACAGCCAGCTGTGCCATTTGAATTGCATTTTGGCTCTAAGGGGGCCATTCCATGGTACTCATGAAACTTCTATGGCTCAGCCACTTTCAAAAGTCTCTTTAGGGCTGAAAGGAGTCCTTAAGCTTTACAATCCTGTTAAAGCCTTCATTTTCCACTCAGATTAACCTTTATACTTTGAATCATTGGGGTATTCATCCTCACTTGAAAGCAGACTGAGGAAGCTATGGAAAGTTAGAGACAGGAGTTCATCGTTTTGATGTTAGGCTATTTTTTTTTAAAATGTGGGGAGAAATAAACCTCTCTCTCTGAGCCCTACAAATAAAAATACCTCATTCTAAGGAAGAGGCATAAACTATCAAATGTAATGAAATGTTTTTGTTAAATAATAAGCAACAGAAGCATAAAGAAATAAATATTTTTCATAGAGGTAAAATATATACAACTATAAAATCATAAATATACTAGAGAATTATAATATGAATTTGTAAATTGTATGCAAATAGCTTGAAACCAGATCTACAAAGACATAAATAAAGCAACAAGACTGAAAGGTTTATATGTTGGCTTGTTTATAGAGTAGCACAAACATTTTTCTTTTTTAATTGGCAATTAATTTTCAGCAGCCATCTAGGTACTTTCATGTCAAATTACTTTCCCTATACTAAACAAGATTAGGCATCCAAGCAGCAAAGCACTTATGTGAAAAGTGAGAAACTGACTGTCAAGTAGATATTTTCCACATATAACCAATTAAAATGTTTCTTTTGTGATGAATGGATGTTGTAATTCTACATCTTGAATTTCCACTTTGGTCTGCACACCTGCCTAACTTCCTGGTTCTTAAATCTGAGGATAGATAAAGGCAATACTGAGTTCTCTCGCTGTTACTCTTGCTCTTTAACTCCAGGACAAATGTAGTGTACAAGCATCTGTTATTGAAGTCTGAGTTATAAATAATATATCTAACCAGTAATGCTGCCCATACATATTTTAGTTCAGATGAATACCCACAATACAATGGATGAATGAAAGCTTTTTAGCAGGTTGTTGCTTTGATGACTTTTTTCGTTTGCCTCACTTCACTATTTTTTCAAGATATCTCTACATTTAGAAGTAGGGCTACTGACACATAAGGTATAAAGTAATGTATTATTGATACTCTTCAAATGAATGACATAAAAAGGAAAATATTGATTTTAAGAAGATGTCTCATTTTTCTTATTTCACAGAAGACTGATGCAGGTTCATGTGGCTATCAATATTATTTGAATTAATGCATATTCCCTACTATTGATTGTTTTAACAATGATTGTCATAACTGATTTATGGGCACTTATGCATGTTAAATTTTTTAAAAGGCAAATATCAGATTTGTATATATAGATGGATTGACTTGAATAAACAAGATTGCTAAATGTTAATGACAAAGTGTTTGATAGAATTTACATTATAATACATTATGTTCAATACTTTGTTTTTAAAGTGCTAGTGAAAGAACTCAAAGATTTCTTGGAGAAATTTCACAGAAGTACAGATTCTTCTGCTCTCATTCATGTTATCTTATTCAACAAGCCATTCCCTTGATATCAATAGGATTCATTATATATAAATAGAATAAGAGAGCTAATAGTATCTTAAAAATCAACACAAACATCTATATTGGCTTTAATAGTCTTTTGATCAGACTCAAGGATGTTTCCTAATCAACTTAAATGTAAATGGAAAAAATGAGTGGGAGGAAGGGAACCCAAAACTTTTTTGGGAAGATGACTGTCTTTTACAGGCACATAAACCCAGATCAAAGGGAAATATAAGAACAAAGTGGTTTAGATGAATATAAGTAATTTAAGGTACATATATAAAAGAGAAATTCTGTATTTCAGAAAAAAAATACCTTGAATTACAGAGAAGAATCCTGGACAACACAATACAGTGACTTAAGTTACACAAATGCTCTGATACAGAAAAGAAACCATTTGGAGAAACATCTAGAAGGTTTATGAATGTGCCTTACTGTGTTACATCTAAGGGACCAGTATTGGCTGAAGAAGCTGGGCTGCAGCACCTCAGCTCTCAGGTAAAGAGAAAAGTAGGGATTTATTTCATGTTAAATTCAGTACCTGTAGGGATGGTCCTAGTTTTCTACGTCTAATCAAGTCGCCCATACATAATAAATGGGGAAAAAATCCAAAAGGCAATACATCTAATCTTTAAATGGGTTGCAAAATAGGTGAAGTGAAACATACTTCTGCACTATTTATTTTTTTCCAGTGACTGGAAAGGGAGACCAAGATGATTGCTTTAGCCTTAGTAGACCATGTGTTAAATATTTCAAATTAGGTGAAATGAATCCCAGGTATTTGGATAGTGCTTATAAACATCCCAGTAAGTAAAATATTCTGGATTCTGTTAGGCCTCAAGGAAATTAAGGATGATGGAAGTCAGCACAGGAGCCTGCTGTATGTCCAGCGAGGAAGTTTCACAAGGATAGTAACCACATTTGCTTGACATGGGTTACCCAATCTCTCTTTCAGAGAAATCTTGAACTAAGAAAAGGAGGCTTTAAGAAGTGTTTTGTTCCATCCAAACCCTACCTACGAAAAAAGCTTTTGGGCTTATCTCTAAGCATGTCAACATTCCTTCTGACTTAATTATATCACTTTGTGTTTAAAGATAAGCATGCAGTTACATGGCTGGTTTGTTTGGCTCAGTTTTGTTTTTTTCTCTTTTGTTTTTTATAAGAGCCTTGCAACACAGTTCGATCATAGGCAGCAGCATGTAATTTTGAACCATACATTTTTTGATTGAAAGCTTGATGGGCATTTATTTTAAATCTGCATGTCATTTAACTGCAATAATATTTATTGCAGATGCTAACACACAAAATGTTCAGACTACCTTTTTAACACAAACCTTTGGACTTTCTTTTTTGGTCAGCACCTCTATTAATTACAATTACAGTATTTCTAATATGTAATGACTTCATATTGGAAACTCAATTGCTTCATATTCTTACTCTAGTTCCAACAAACTACCTGACAGCTGATAATCCTTAAGGGTGCTTTGAGCTCTGTCACTCTTTTATGTCTCAGATTTGGATTGGATAGATTGCAAACATATAAAATTATTTTATATTCACAAATTATTTTCTATCTAATAGCATAGCAAATACAATATAGTTACAAGAAAAATCACATACTTGTGATATTATGTGATTTTTATAATTGTTATTATATTATAATTGTTAGAAACATGAATTAAATATTAAATTTTATATTAAATATTATAATTGTTAGAAACATGAATTACACTACAAATTCTAAAATATTTGTCATATAATTAAATAAAATAAGTAATATATGTTTTATTTAGTAGAAAAACAGACTCCCAAACACTGTCAACTTTGTCCTGGAACTTTCACAGCACTTCATTATATGATTAAGAAAACTGTATCTCCCTTTATATACACATATAGTACTTCTCCCACACAAGAGATAAATCAGGCTTTGCAATGTATTCGAAGTCTACACCAATAAGAATTTAATAGACATTTGTAAAACATGTTTAGGAGACAGGCTTGAAAGACGATGGTGTGTTTCAGACAATGAGTTTGTTTCCCAGGAAACAGGTTTTCCCTGTCTTTCACTATGTTTTTGTGGCTACATCACGTTTAAAGAACCCGAAATTTGTGTCCCATGAACATATATATACACACTGACTGTATCCTAAACGCATTATGTGAGACCTAGGTGTGTTTCATTGTTTGTTTGGGTGGGTTTTGGTTTTTATTTTTAAAATTTGTTATTGCTGTTAGGTTTTTTTGTCTGTTTGGTGTTTTTAACCATCTTCCACAAAGTATCCACATCCTACTCCCAAACCTATCTAGTAAGATGAATGGGACACTGTGGTCCGAGAATGAGTCTAGATCTAGTCTGGGACCTGGATACCACTATGGCTTACCTTTCTGGCTCTCAAACAAGAACAAAGATACTTTGCCTTTTTCACAACATGAGGGCAAATCACAGGAAATGTCTGTATCAGTACTAGTTGTACTTATTTACAGGTTAGAAGTATGCAAAGCCTATTTATTTATACATGCTATTGCCCTAGTAGAGTTCTAAACTAGCAAAGAGGCAAGTCTCAGGGAGGCCTTCAGCATATCCATTGAACTGATTTAATTCTTACACATTAAATTACCACTTTCACATAAACTGTCACACAAAAATTGTAGATCCATTACTGCCAGCATTTCTATCATGATATAGAATATGCTGCAGAGTAACTTGGTTTATACCTCTTCTCTGGAGCATGTTTTACTGTGTCAGGGATATGAAATGTGAATTTGAAGAATTTCCACTACTGAGGAAGATCACAAAGTAGTTTTTCTATACATTATGACATATTAGGAAGAAGGGATATGTCAACCCTTTAAATACAAAGCATCATGCCTGAATAAGGAAATGGAATTTAAGATTGCTGTTAAATAGTGAAAATGTGAAGGATTGGTGAAGTTTTCCTGAGAGTATCCCACATCTCTAATGTAAAATTTCCTAAATACAACTATGCTGAAATCATGTTATTACAAACATAGGAAAATAGTGCCTCCCTCTTCATGTTGTGCATATATAAGCAAACCCTTCATGCTTTCATGTGCCATAGTATCTTGGAAAAGAAAAAGGCATATGAGGTTCATTAAACTTACTGGTCACTGACAAAGTGGTATTTGCATACATTGGTGTTAGCTGTGGTGGGGATTAAAGCTATTGTATTTGGCTTTGCGATGAAGTAGACTGAGTATCCGTTGGATCTGTTGCTGCACTTCAAGCAAAAGGACAATAAGTAGTTTCTGATGAGTGAAAATGTCTTAGATTTTATGATTATTTTTTTTTTTTGTGATGGCAAACTTGTGATGGTTTCATTAGCCCATAAGAAATCCTGGTCATATTTGATGGAAACCTGCAATGGAAACAACGTTTTGTAAGCAAAATCAAACAGATGAAAAAGATGTTTTCTGAGCACTATTTCAAAAACCGTGTTGACAACAATAATGTATATTTTGCTTACATCTGATACTAAAATCTGTGTCTTTTAGGAAGAATAGATGGATTCAGAGAAGAATAAATGTAATATTTTTTAATCAGGGAAAAAAAAAGTATAAATCCATACATACTTTATAGCATGAGGAAACCTCGAGAATGTCTTGAATGATGACATTTATACATTTATACTGCTGATGGCACTTTGCTTAGAATATTCCTGTTTGCCTTTTTTCACAGCTACATTATGATGATGGCTCTTAGTTATGCCTATGTTTCCGATACTATTCTAAAGACAGTTTTCATTGTATAAACATTCAGAACAGTTATTTTTGTTTTGGGCTGGAGTCCATAATTATTTTCAAGCCTGCAAACACATTACACTTTGCCAATCCAACTGAATCTTTCTCATCCCTCCCTTACCAAATAATGCATGACCTCCTCGTTTCACAACATAAGGATTTAACATATGTTGTTTACACTTATATGTTACCTTCACCATTACAGCACTCAGGGGAGTGAGGATTTTCCTTGTATATGTTTTGGAAACACTGAAATTTTCTGCAATTTCACCTTATTAAGTAGCCTCTGACAAACCTGCCGTGAGATTACAGAAGCAGCAGACTCTGGATCAAGCTCAATTTTATATTACATTGCTTTCACTTGCAAAGGAACTCAAATAATAACTTCTAAATTAAACAGCTGTAGAGATGTTAAGGTATTCTCTATGGACTCTGTGCTGTCGTCTGCAAGCTGATGATTCTGGAATTCTCAGGTATTGTCCCCATGAGGTGTTTTTTGCACTGACCTGTACATCTTTTTTGTGTATGTCCCAGTTTCTTTGCATAGTGTTTGTCCTTGAACCAACAATAATTGGCACTGTGAGACTGTGTTTCATAATAAAAATATACAGTCTGTAAGTGTTCCCTACACTGTCCTTCTTGCTCTTCTCTTGGTGTATTTGTTGGTAAACAGATTTTCTGATGTTGTTTTGACCCTTTGCCATTTTCAGTAGCAGTCCAAATTAAAATAGTAATATCTAACATACATTTTATGGTGAAAGCAATCACAGTCAATAGCTGATTTGTGTTTTCTTAATTTTGCACAGTATGTACCATATGTCCCTTTGGAATTATGAATAGTCCCTTAACTCCTCATTGAAATCACCTATCCACTGGCAATGCATTTCTTCAATTCGGCCGCTTACTAATGCATGTGGGATTTGTTTTCATTAACCAGTCTGTAAACACTCTACCATCAGCAACAAATTCTGAAATAAGGTAAATTTCTAGAATTTATACAAATACAACTTCAACATTTATTTATTGCTCTGGTTTTGTGAAGCAACAGAGGATATGCAACCATTTACAGGTTTAAACCCTACTGCATTCGATACGTATGACCATTTTCTCATCACTAACATCACTATTGACTATAAACTGTTACATTCAGTCAGTATAGGTGTTTTAGTCTTCTGCTGAGCTATTAAGCGAAAACGTTTTCCCTGGGCAGACAGTTTAAGTTTCTTTTCCTTCTATGTTGGAGCTGCACCACACCAGTGCTGCAAGATACGGCTTTAGCTTTGCTTTCCATCTCCAGATAATTTGTCTTTTACTGTATATATGGAGTAGGGTCTTGTGTTTGTCAGTAGTAATTGTGTCTTGCTGCTTGCTTGTAGCGCAGAATTTCAAATAATAGTATGTATTACCTGTGAAGGAGTGTACAGAGTGAGCTCCTATCTCAGGGCTGCAATTCCTACAGCAGGTATGACAGGCAGATAACTCCATGACTTTTGAAATAAATCTGGTGCTTTTAAAAGAAGATGCTATGGTTATGCTCATTTTACTCGTGTTATCAAACAGAGAACACCAAAGATGTATACCAGATGGTAGACATTGACAAATATCCAATGGTCTGTTTCATCTAACTTACAGGAGAAAGCATGCGCTTCATTTTGCCTTTATTTTACACAACCAAACTGGTGTTTCATTTGTAACTAGAAACAGTCCTGCAATTCTGAGGTTATAAGGATATACTATAAGGATGAATCTCAACAGCAAAACAAATACCTGCATTTTATGGATTGTATTACAAAGGAAGAAAGAAATCACCTGGTGATATATTCTGCATTTATTTATCAATATTGATACAATCTATACGAATTCTCACACTTACTCACTTTTGTTTCAAAGTATGAAGGGGTGTTTGGTTTTAGATAGAAGTCTTTGAATTTTTAATAGGAAACTAATTTTGTGGGAATGCTCTCTTACAAAGGATGTGTTAGCATGTCAGGTTTCTGAAAGAGGGGAGCCTGTGGATAATTGCTCACACATTTAAGCATTTACTACCTAATAGAAGAAAATCCATTCTTCACTTCTCACAAAGTCAGCTTCTTTAAGAGCAGCACTTAGCTGGAAAAAAACAAGAGGTCTAAGCAGACACCACCATCAGCTAACTAGGCTATCATTCTATGTACTATGATCAGAAGTATTTGGGCCTCTGTATTTCAGGCCAAATGCAGAAAGAGTTTTTTCCCTGTCTCTGTAGAATTTATATGGATCTAACTAACAATAGCTGTACAGTATTTCATAAACTTGATTCACATAAAATACATAGAGAAGAGGTCAAAGAGAAAAAAAAATCCTTCTTTCTTTCTTCTTTCATTTCTTAGTTTTATTTCTCTGACAGTACAAGTCTTCATTTGCCAGAGATCTTGTTCAATTCTTTATTTATGCAAATGGCATATACATTACTTACACATTCATTTTAGAAATGGACTCTGAAAGTGGTATTAGTAACCTATTGATTTTTTTTTCATATCATTGAGTACATGGTTTATGACATAAAGACACTGTGAAAAGGAAAATATTTCAGGATTGACAAATGTTTTTTCATCATGTTTGGTGTGTACCATGTCAACTCACACCTTGCCCATCTAGGCACTGAGAAATTTAAAAAAAATAAATAGGAAGAATATGAAAAACATATCCAATATGTTAAAAGGAAGAAGACTAATTTTCAAAAAATAGGTTTATTGGAGAGAAGAGGAGCTTCTATGTTTCTAGGGATCTGAGAATAACCTGGGTAGAAGTAGTGATCTTTTTTGTGGGGAGGGGCTGCAACTATCTTTATCTGCCACATGCCTAAGAACTAATTCCCTTCTTTAATCCCATTAGATATCAATCTGTACCTTGTTCAAGTATTCATAAATTAATTTATATTTTTACCTATATTCCTCAATAATATGAAATCTTCCATTCTGAAAGACAGGCATAACATTAAGAGGCTCAATCTTAGCCTCTAATATTAAATAATAATGGTAATGGAAAACTTGAAATTAAAATAAAGATTTTTTTAAATTAATTTTTTACTTGTAACTGTTTTAGCCACCCAGAAAATCTCTTTCCCTATCCATTCCACATGGTTTCTCTATTTTAGACCACATAGTTTTAAAAGTTTTTGTGATCTCTTGTTGAATATAAATTCAAACATCCCTCTGACTACTTAACATCAAGCCCAGCCAGGTTTTAAGCCCAGGTTTAACTGTCATTGCTCCTTACTTGTTTTGTCTCTGTTGATAAAGGGTCCAAAGCAAAAGCAAACAACAGTGATCACAGTGACTATTTCTGACTCTTTCCTTTTTGGACTTACATAGGACAGTTGTTTTAAGTTTCTAATAAAATAGCAGGTATGCAAATCCTCATTTTTTTCTATCTTGTCAAATACGTTTTTTACATCTCAGCATCTCTCTTGTTTTTATGTTCTATATCTGAGGTCCAACGTATCCCTATTGTTACAAGCTTACTTGGCAAGTAGCCCAGAGTCTCTCTTTTTTTAGCTGTGACAACTTTCTTTGCTTCTTTCTAGAAAACACAGCTTCTTACTGTGTGATCTCATTAAGAAAGCCTATTTCCATAGGAGTTAAAGATTGTTTTAAGAGACCTGTGAAGTCTGGCTATAAAAACTTTGAGCAAGCTGCCTTATATTTCTAATAAAAATATCCACTTCCTCCTTTGTAATGGAACAACATTTATTTTCTTTTCCCAAAGGAAAGACACTACAAGATAGTTTTTTAACCTTCTTTTTGTGTTATCTGTATCTGCCACCACCCCTGCAGCTCCCCTCCCCTCCACCAGAACCCAGCCATGCAGAACTATGACAGTATCTTCCTTTAGAAAATTATTAGAAAATGTCTCTTCTCTCCTCTGAATATTGATCAACTTCACCTAATTTCAGATTCCTTTAACTAACTAATGGGGTTACTGTAACATTTTTTTCTTAACACTGTGAGCATATAAATAGTCTCTCTCTTTTTATAGAGTGGTGAAAGATCAAGCCAGCTTCTAAGGATACTCCGCACCCTGTTTTACTATAGAAATATTATTTATAGAGTATGTATCATTGGACAGAAAATACTGGGTTCTATATTAGTAACACGTAAATTAAAGGCTCTTCAGCTTCAAGATCTCATTTTTTAAACCATGTTTGCTTAAAAATATAAAACTGTGACAATAAGATAGTGTGCTCTGACAACCCATAAAAGAGAAATTCAACACCTATATTCACAATAGACTATTTTACAATCATGCAGTGTGGAGTCACCTACTAGCAATGACTTTGAACTTCTTTCTTGAATAAAGAGTAAATAAGAAACTTAATTTAATTAAAGAAATGAAGAGTATTTCGTTCTGAACTTTTTATTTATTTTGTGTTCTTTGTTACTCTTAATCTCATGATTAACTAAATTCCATTATAAACCAAAGTCATTAAACAGTTGATATACTTAGAAAAAATACTGTAAATTATATATATAGTATATATTATATATAGATAATGGTATATATGTTTGTAAATATGTACTTATGTATAGCTATGTAGCATGCAGTTTTTATGGTTTTTTCTTCAAAGCATATTCCTCATTATTATAGTGATAGAGTGTTTTCCAATGATGACAGATTCATCTTTCTCTTGTACCTCTTTGTACTCCGAACACATCACATTAATCCTTTCTTTATATACTTTTATTTCTTTAGACCCTCTTGTTCCACTAAATTTTCCCCTTACAAATATTCTTCCTGTAGTCTGATGTATGTGAAAGATGTACACACTTGAAGGAATATATTTTTTCAGTCTATGCCCCATAGCACCCTAAAGTTAGTGATAAAATGTCTAAGAATCTGGGAATACGGACATTCAGTATGATGTCTCTGACATTCTCTTTGTCTCTGTAAAAGTTAGTGTTGATTTGATCACCCAGAAGCTTTCTGTAGTCACGGGGAGAAACAGGATGCTCCAGAGCACAAGTTTGCTTTTAAAACAGGTAAGAAGACTGGCTTTCACTGACTGCAGAATGAGACATGAGAACTAGATTAGGCTACACATTCAAATTTCAGATGATTTAATTTAGGTGAGATTAATCTCTTCCCATGAGCAAGGGATTTCTTAATGACTCTTTAAATACAGAAAAATAATATGCCAGAGATATTATTACATCAAATTAATATGATCCAAGTTATTTCCATCCTTCTACCTTGAAAGTATTGCCAAAAACCAATCCACATCTGCAGTGTCACCAATGGAATACTACGGAATTTTGGAAGAATACGTATTATTAAATAACTTACTAATTCATGAAGAAAGTAAAAATTGCGTATTGTAAGGTTTATTCTCTTTTTAAAGATGGCTGAACTACAAAGTCTAATAATAAGCTACATTTTTTTCATCCTTTTTATGAGTGGATTTATTCTCCTTCTATTCCTTTAAAATCTCTAATAGACTATGTTAATAAAAAAAATTTATTTATTTTTCTTTTCTACTTTCTAAAAATCCATGTGGGGCTGGCAATTATGACACAGTACCTGCGTGTACCCTTCCAAAATAGCAGCTAAGATTCAGGTAGGACACTCTTGCCATCTAAGATGGTGCCTATGGTTAGACAACTGAATCATGCTGTTATGAATGACCACATGGCTAAACTTATGGAAGAGCTGATGGGACTGCAACGTATTTTCTGAAAATATTAAATGTGGTTTGTACTTGCACAGTCAAGCTTACCTTTTTACTCTCCTTTGAACACTCAATATTTTCCTGGCAATTAAAGAGCAACAATGAACCTTGATGAACCAAAATGATCAGAGTATAGATTATGAAATACAGCTCAAATTTACTATTACTTTTTTCACATAGCTAATTAAGGTTCACAGTAAAGGAACATCCAATTCACTAACTAAATATTTCTTTCAGTTAAGTTGTGGTGTATTTGAAAATTTGTGTGATAGATACACGGCTGCCCATTCCTGTAGACTGGACAGAATGTCATGTCCAGCTTCAAAGATCAGGCTAGCTGCTAATGCAACTGCACTTATGTTACGTATGTCACAAACCAGTATTCTTTCTGAGCCACTGCCACTGAATATAAAGAAATAAGCAGATGAACATCAGAAAATAAAATAGTAAAAAAATGGGTAACATGATACTAAACAAAACAAAACAAAACAAAACTACTTTATGAGACCTAACTGTCCATACATTCTCCCATCATTATTAACTTATTATTCCTTTCTTTATGGTGTTTTTTTTTCTCAGCCCAAAAATATACTATTGTAGAACCCTGTTGGTTCTCCTCAGCTTCCATTCAGATGCCACAAAACATCTTACTCAGCTCAACTCCCTTTGAATACCTCTTTGAATGACTTTGAATAAACTTGTGAGGTGCTGAAGTGCATCCAAAGATGAACAATGAAGCTGGTGAAGGGCCTAGAGAACAAGAATTATGAGGAGTGACTGAGGGAACTGGAGTTTTTTAGTTTGGAGAATAGGAGGCTGAAGGGAGTCCTTTTTTTGCTTTCTACAACTACATGAAAGGCGTTTGTAGCCAGGTAGGTGTTGGTCTCTTCTCCCAAGTAACACGTGACAGGATGAGGCCAAGGTAGGTTTAGGTTGGATATTAGGAAAAAAATTCTTCACCAAAAGGGTTGTCAAACATTTCAACATGCTGCCGAAGAATGCAGCTGAGTCACCATTCCTGTAGGTATTTAAAACAGACATACATGTGGTGCCTGGGGACATGGTTTAGTGATGGATTTGGCAGTGTTACATTAACAGTTACCTTCTCTCCAGCTTCGCTATCAACTTGCTTGTATACATTTCCTATCATACAGTACATGTTCCCTGGCAGTCTCCTCAGTAACTGCTTCTCTATCCACTTGCTTCATATGAAACAAGCTCATGGAATTAACACTTCTCCTAATGCAGAAACCTCATTTTGATGCAATAATTGTATCACTTTGAATGAACTTTACCTGAGGAGACATGTAAATGGCTCTGGTTTTGGTCCTAATTGCCTAATGAATCAATTTTCATGGAAAAATTCAGAACAGAATATTTTCAGTACTTTCTCTGAAGTTTTATCATGTCATTAACTACTGTATTTACAATATTGTCTTGGGAAAAGTTTTATATACTGGCTTCTACGACAGAATATGTAGCCGCATGCTCTAACCATTAAACAGGAGCTATACTCAATCTTGTTATAAACTCTCACTCTATATGTTGAAACACTATCTCAGTCAACATGTTGCTTAATTGCTGTCTAAGTCCTAATCACCTCAAAGAGAATAAGAGCAGCTACTGGCAATTTAACAGCGCTAACATCACAAGATGAATCTAGGTAATGGAAATAACATGTGAGGGACCAGTGGGCTAATTTACTTAAAACAAAATGTGATTAAATGATCTGAATACAAAATACTTTCAACAGGTCAGGTACATATGTACCATGTGATGAACTGCTGGATGGATGCCCAAATCAGGTCTGGAATGCTAGCATTTCTGAACTGCCAGTTCAGAAACCAAATGTATTATAGCCTGTAGCAAACTTTCCATTTTCTGAGGCAAAGGTGAGCTGGGAGTACTGCATTAAACGTGCTGCTATGAAGCTCCGAGGAATGTTAAAAAATAAGTTCTAAGTGGAAAGAAATAGCAAATACTGAAGTAAATTTATCTGATGTATTTCGATGTCTAGCTGAGAATAGATAAATTGTACCCTAGAGTGCCTATTTATTTCCTAGGTGTATAGGTGAACTCTTATGAAGATATATCTGGCTTGATTCATTTGCATGCACAAAAGACTCATGCAATTTGAAGCATTCTAGACTGAGATAACAATTCACAGATGAGACACACAGCCCAGAAGAGATGGTTACCTTCTCCATTGACCAGGTGGAAGACCTAGAGCATGTCAGCTGGTATTATTGGCCTCCATTGTAAAACCAAATAAAGCTCCAAAGTATAAGTGTGAGAAAATGAGAGCTCAGAATTGTAGATACCCATATATAATTCTCTGAATGTGAATGTCTAACTTGAAGGGTCTATTTCTAAGCCTACTTAAAAGTCCACTTATAATCCACTATTCCGTGCAAGGGAAAAAAATATATTGTCCAAATGCAGGCCTTTTAGTGCCATCTAGCCTAGATTATTTCCAGTTGCTACTCCTGAATTGTGTTCATACTCATTTTAGGTGATAGAATTAGGAGAGATCCTTAACTAGCTATGGTTCTTTGATTTAGGTTGTGCTCTGCAGACTACACTGATTGCCCTGACTATATCTTTTTGATTGTATCTCCGTTGA
This sequence comes from Hypotaenidia okinawae, assembly GCA_027925045.1. Taxonomy (NCBI): domain Eukaryota; kingdom Metazoa; phylum Chordata; class Aves; order Gruiformes; family Rallidae; genus Hypotaenidia; species Hypotaenidia okinawae. The sequence continues at coordinate 173,503,331 of BSDF01000001.1, forward strand.
CTATAGGGAGAGCTTGTTCCACCTGCAGTCATCATCTTTTAGATAGTTGTGTATAGACAAACATTTACAGTTTGGAAAGAAGTCCTACCTTGCAGTCTAAAGTTAAATTACATAAATCCAGTGCCTGTTTCCAAGAGTCTCTTGACTCCTACATCCTGCAGTGAACTAGTGCCTGGAAATTTAACACATTGACAGGTGAGGCCTGGAAGTATATGAAAACTAATGAGCCTTCTGGTACCTTCTAACTAGCCTTATTACCTCCATTTTAGGAGGTGATTGTGCCCCTGTATTTGGCATTGGTGAGGTCGCACCTTGAGTACTCTGGCCATTTCTGGGCTCCATAAGAAGGACATCGAGGTCCTTGAGCGAGTCCAGAGAAGGGAAACCAGGCTGGTGAATGGGCGAGAGGGAAAATCATGAGGAGTGGGTGAGGGAGCTGGGGATGTTTAGCCTGGAGAAGAGGAGGCTGAGGGGAGACCTTATCACTGCCTACAACTACCTGAAAGGAGATTGTAGAGAGGTGGGTGATGGTCTCTTCAGCCGGGTGACAGGAGATAGGACAAGGGGAAATGGCACAAAGCTGTGCCAGGGCAGGGTCATATTAGATGTTAGGAAAAAAAGGTTACTGGAAGAGTTGTCAGAACCTGGAACAGGCTGCCCAGGGAGGTGGTTGTGTCACCATCCCTGGATGTGTTTAAAAAAACAAGGTAGATCAGGTAATTAGGGATATGGTTTAGCATAGGATGGGAATGGTTGGACTTGATGATCTTAAAGGTCTTTTCCAACCTAGTGATTCTGTCATTTTGGGACTGGTCTTCTTCAGTTTTATGCTAGATTTTACATGGCAAGATGGGTGTCCCTATATTATGTTTTTGAGCACTTTGATGGGATAGTTTATTACACCAGCACAATGCTAAGACTGAGTTATAAGCCTTCTCAACAGACTAAAGTACCCAGAACTTAAGTGTAAATGAAATGGTGTGGAATATATGGCTCGGATCAGGTCTGGCATATGAAGAAATAATAAACCTTGTCAGCTTTGTGTAGAATTCTGGATTGTCTCTTCATTAAGTTCATGTTTCTAGATACTTGGGGCAGATGTTGGAGACAGAATGAAGACAATGAGTTGTAACACATAATAGTATTTTATCAGTCCCACAGTGCCAAAGGACTACACAACCTCCACCTATCTTTATTAAAGTCTTTCCAATTCATAGATGATCAACAGTGAGGAAGGGACATTGTTTCTAAACTCTGATTTAATTCCACGTGAAAACTATGTACTTGGTGTATATAGTGGCAGTGAGCTGGGCAGGAGTCCTGGCCCTGTGCTATGAATATTACAAAGCAGTTCGTGAGGTGATTTTACCTCTGTTTTCTGTAGAATGTGAATGATAGTAATTTTTCTTCCAACTGAGAGGAAACTGGACATAAAGATTAAATGTTGATTTTTATTCAGCTAAAACACAGCAAAAATACTTGTATGTATAAAGGATTTCCCATTGAGTACAAATAGACATGTTTTCCAGTTTTTAGTAAATAATGAGGAAAACTTTAAGAAGTGTGAGGTAGGTTATAAAAAAATCACAATAGTTCTCTTGAGAAAATGATTCCGTCAGCAGATTCCATCTAGGAATGAAATGTAATTATTATTTTTCTATGTCAATCTTAATGTTGGTTGTGTGTTCATAATGCAATATTTCAACCTCCTTGTGTTTTACTTGCCTTGTAAGAATACTGTGCAGGATTTTAGCTTGAGATCTACAGTGTGCTGCCTACATTTGCTTAATTTACTAAGGCTTATAAAAGTAAGACATTGTTAGGTTGGCATGATTTCTCTGTAACTACTATATGGTGCCTACTTTTTATCACCTTCCTTTCCTCTAGGTGCTTACACACTGACGGCTTTAATAAATGTTCTAGCAAGTTACTAGCTATTGAATTTAAACTTGCTGTTCTGTAATTTCCTAGATTGATTCCTTTGCTGTTTTAGTGGAGGTTACTCAATATTTTAGGGAGCCCATTCTTCCCAGAAAGGAAAGCTTAATACTCTTCAAATGTTTTTCAACATCATCTTTTCCATCTCAGGCATACTCTCACGATCCTCTAATGTCAGTTTTATACTGTCTGTGCATGGTGTGAATCTCAGCTGTCGTTCTTGCTCCTTGATTCGAGCTACATTTAAATCCAGGCAAATTCCATTAAAATATGTTCAGTCAGTCCGAATTGCTTAAACATCTGAGAAGAAAATGAAGCTTGGGCATCAAATTCTCAGTTCAGCAAATGGCATAAAGTGGGGTCACAAAATTCTGAAATTTGACAACATATGCTATTTTCTGTGATGAACTGCTTGCTTTCTTTGCTTCTAAACTGTTTAGAATGGTGATTTTTAGAAAATAATTGTTGATAAAGATTTTTTCTTCATGGAAACAGTATTTCTTTATAATTAATCTTTGAGATAAAAGTTGTGGTTCAGTGAAATGCATCTATATTCCAGGTGCCTCTTTTAGACCTCTACTCTGGGGAGCAGAGGATTGTACCAGCTGCTGCGTAACAGAAGGTGATAGAAGGTTTAACACCAATAAAATACTTGTGTAAGGACATAACTTTAAAGAACAAACAAGCAAAAATGAAAAATCCCTTTTAGGTACCTACTTATTTCTATATTCCATAACAGGTGTCAGCTGATGCTTTGTATCAGAGCCTGCCAAGCCTTCTCATGTTTTCACACTTGGTTAACACCAAGTTCCTTAACTATGAATTTCCTTGAAATGCTTCCTTGTTTTGAAAGTCCTATAGAGGTTTTGCAAGTGGGTTTGAGTGTCCAACAGATAACATAACCAAAACCACACACTGTAAGAAAAGCTTCTTTCAGGGGAAAAAAGTTTCCTTTGCGTGAAATCCTTCTTCATTTTATCAACAAAATCAGAAAGGTTCAGTAAGGAACTTGAAAGCAGAACCTTCAAAAAATAGCAATGAATTTTTTTTTCATTTGTGGTATTACATTTCATCTGATTGTGCCTACCTTTTCCACTTCATTCACTGGTCTGTTCAAAGAAGTGAGTACGTAAATAAAACAGGAAATCTTAGCTTTAGTGTTTCTAGGACATATAACATTAGAATGTCTTGTTTTACAGGATTATTGAGTTATAGAGACAGTTTTGCTGCTGTATAAAATGCACAAAGCTGAAGATATCTGTGGAATTATTTAGGTACTAAAATCTGTGCAAGCATTAAGTTCATTTATTGCCTGCTGTTTGTAATACAATTTGCTTTTGAGAATGTGCCTTTGCCCTCTTTGCATCTTCAGTGTTTTGATAAACATTTGTAACCTTTATCTCTTATGTAAGAACTTGGAGGAGGGAAGGAAAACAAGAAAGTTTAGTACTCTCTCATATGTTACTAAAATTCCTCCTCATCAGAAGCAGCTAAAATATTATTTTTTCTCTCTCAGGAGCCTCTGCATGACAACTCTTTGCAGGTGCTAAGACTGCAAACATATGTTAGGTCTGAAGAATGATGATTCTTAAAGGTGTCTAATTTGGAAATAAGAAAATCCCAGGACCTATAGTATTAATTTAAGAATATATACACGGAGGGCTTATTTTCAAAAAATTTACAAATGCGCAGTTTACCTTCATCATAGTTATAATTACAAGGGGAAAAGAAGAATGTAATGAGTGAAAAATACAATATTTTTGCTTTCTTTTTTACCCTTTTTATGGTTAATGTTCATGTTAGTCTGTTTTGATAAGAAGTGTTTGAGGGAAATGAAGAAGAGTGAAAAAGGACAAATAATTTTGTTAATAAAAAAAAGGAAGAATACATTTTATTATAATAAAAACAGTGAAAGAGGAAGTCTGTTTAAGACATAATCAGAAAAGCCTGGTTTTTTCCCCTCTAATATTTTATTTATTTATTCAAAGGGATGTCAGGATGAGATCCTGGGATAAAGAGGAGGTTCTTGAAAGCAGTCACAGGAGCAGAACAGGATCTATTTCCTTCAGATTGTGTTAGGAATGTATTGATGTATTTAACTGTTTTGAGCAGCACTTCCTAGGCACCAAGCAACAAGCTCGAGCATACTATTGATTTGTGAGGGATGAGAGAAATTTAGATTGGGACCATGGATCTGAAACATCTTAATTTGTATTTATAATCATATTGGAAGGGAGAGAGGGGTAAGAAAGAAAAGGAGAGGAAAATAAATTAAATTTAAAAAAAAAATTGAAAAAAGAAAAAAGAGAAACAGCAGGGGACTGTAAATGTAAGTTGCATGCTAGTGCCAAAAGATGCAGAAGCATCTCTGTCAACTTTCTATGCCTGCCAAATTCACTGGACTAATGTCTGTTATAATAACATCTTCCAAAGAACAGCAGTGCAGAGTTGCTGCTGTCTGCCAAAACAAGACAGCAAGTCCTTAGAACAGTATGACTCACATCTAGGTTCTTCCCCAATCAGGCAAACAAACCAATCCCTGCTCCAAAAATAACACCCAGAAAAATCCCCAAACCAACGATGTGCCCAACATTTTTGGGTGATTTATTTTTAAGATGCAAGATATGGTGGATGATTATGGAGGTCCCAACTATATGTGGGTGAAGTTTAGAGAGAAAGAAAAAAAGAAAAGGATTCCCTCTCTCCCTAAAATTTACTTCTTGATTCAGAGGGCATGCAAATGCCAGTTCTTACGTGACATCATATTGAGCATGACAAAAGGAGGGAAACCACTGATAGCTTTTTCCAGCTTTATTCTGTAAATTTGTAGGAACCTGAAAAACTGCTTGGGTATTGGAGAAGAATTCAATCAATTAGAAGTACAGAGGAAACCTGCAGTAATTTAATTCCTAGTGCTTGTGCCTCATGCTTATTGTAAGAAAACAGTTGGCATATACCCCACTTACTCCACATAACAAGCAATATATTCATTTCACCCAAAACTCAAGGTCTAAAAGGACTCAGATTTCATGCACGTTGTCTCTTATTTGTCTTCTTCATACAGGTATCTCACATACCAAAAACAGCACTGAAAGTTATCCCAAAATTGGACCCTAAAGACCAAATGTATAAGTGTGTTTGAAGGTGGCTTGTAGAGCGGTCCAAAAGCTCTTCTTGTACTAAGTAAATTTGTGCTACCTATCACAGACATTCAAACAACTTGTTCAGATATGAAGATCTAAATTTATGCACTTGGTGTCTCCAATATGGAAGTGAACTACTACTCATAAAACCCAATTTTTTCTTCACCTCTCTCTCTGATGTGGAAAAAAAAAGTGATTTGATTCTCTAAGTGAGTTGACATGAGATGAGTTATAACAATTGTATTTCTATGCTCTTTGTCAGTAAAGCTCTACTACCACCAACACAAGAAAAGTTCAGTTCTGCCAGATTATGCTCTGTTCACAGCTCCATCTCCTTTAATTCAGCATTTTACCAACGGCATTCAAATACCCATTTTTCTCTAGGTCAGTCTTTTTTAGCTTTATTCTATATGTTTGTCAGACATCTGTAAGCTTTCCATGATTTTTCAGTTAGATAGTAATGCAAAGAACAAGTATCTGAATTTTAAGTCACTAAGCTGTACAGGAGGCATGCCTTGATCATATTTGTTTTCTTTTTTTCTTTTCCCCTGTGATGATTTAATACATTTTGCATTAAATGATAATTCAATAAAAACTAGAAAAAGTGCAGAGACTGGATCTCATATCACTCATCTTCAGACTGGATCCAGAACTTACAGTTTTGGGTTCACAGAGATGCAGTCCTGAGTGAAGAATTTCATTTTTTATGAATTGCAGGTGCTAAATCATAAACAACTAGCTAGGTAGGTCTCACATAATGATTTCAGAGATGCTAGAGCCTGGAAAAAATTAGAGACTTAAACCTTCAGTCACTAGCTCTTATGATGCTATACTGTGTTAAGTAGTATTTTCTTTTAAGCTATTTGTCATTTTGGGCCTAGAATGTTATGAACTCTCAGATCGTTGATATGTGTGGTGAGATAAACCAAGAAAACTGAGTAATATGAATAGTTTAGATATTTGAAGCTCCAGATTATGAAAAAGAGGAAAATAAACCAGATAAAACATCCACAGATTAAGCACGCTGCTGTCACTATTGAGTATTCTATTTTTAAAAATTTATTTATCTTCTGTTTGAAAGCATTTTAAAATGCAACTTACAAAGCTAGAATTCCTGCCCATTATAGATGTAGTAATAACTTTCTAATTAGTGGATTCATTGCTACACTGCATAATCAGCTTGTTGAAGTCATGCATTATAGTAAAAGGGAAAAAAAATCAGTAGTAACATAGCTGTCCCATTAAAGTCTTGATTAACTTTGTAACAATAATGCAATATCATTATACTTTCATAAATTAGAAGACAAATTGGATATATATCAAGTAATGGTCTTGTATCTTTACAAAAGGATGCATGTTTAATTTAAAGTAAAATAACTCCAACAACATATAGAAACTCAACACAAAAATATAAACCAAATATTTCAACATCTCAACAATATTATGTCAAAGTTTTCAAAGAAGCTATAAAGATCCTAGGCATTAAATGACAATGATAACTTCAAAAAGCAATTGTTTTGAGCAATGACAATTGACTTTATCTATTATAGATAGGTTAATCCACTCAGGTTCAGTCCCACTCCTCTGATTTGGTCAACAGGCACCTTTTACCATCTATTTCACTTATACTGGCTGCATCATTTCTATCAAATAATAGACATACAGCTAGATGACAATTTGTATCCAAAATGTAATCTGAGAATTACACAATTTTCTAATTCTAATAAACACATTTTTCAGTGTTCAAAGTAGAAGCCAAGATAAGTTTATGACAATTTAAAAGATGACAGTACTGATATCTAATACTGTTTGTATGTTTATCTATAAATAAGAAAGCAAAGACATGCAGACTATCAAAATTACTGATTAAAATATCCATAGGCTAAATGACACCTAAGGGAAAAGTTCTTAAAGGTATCACTGTTAGGAACAAAACTCCATCCTCCCCACAAACAAAACCAATTGCATCATAGCTCTGTAACTCTTCCAATTATGTTTTTGAAACTATATTGACTATTATCATTTCAGAAATTGAGTTAATAACAAAGCATTTTTCATAAAGCATTGGACAACAGCCAACAAGTAATTTAAAACACTGTACATGGAAGTTGAGCATCAAAGCACCATGTGAGAACAAAGGAAAGTTTATACAAAAGGAAGGTCAAACCACAATCCATATCCATACACTTACATGGCTAGTAATTTACTTTAAAATGTAGTTAATAAATTTTTGTCCACTCTCATGTCTCTCAAAAATTGTTGCATGCAATTCTAAAATTGTATAAATTTTCTACTATGTTTATATGGTACCTGATAGTGGAGCTTAATCCAGCATTTATGTACTAATACTTCATGTATTTTATATGGCATTTCTAGAAGTAGGATGTAAGGAAGATCCCAACTTTCATCTTATAAATACAGTGAAACCTGATAGAGGAGAAAATAAAACAATTTATCAAGGTTTTTTTTTTGAAGCACTATACTAGAAATCTGAATCAGATTCTAGTAATAAAATACCTTTTTTTTTATCATCCCTTTCCCAAGTTTGTCTGAAAAGTACTCATTCTGCCTTATCCTTGGAGAAATCATTTGGATATTTGGATTTTCTCACCATTCATTTCAGCTCATGCAGAGATCTTTGGGAGAAATTCTGTTGTTTAGATTTTTTTTTGGAAGTGCTACAGAACAGAAACCATGAGTTAGCTAAAAGCAATGGGATTTTAGTGAATAAGATATCACATCAGTATCCTAATCATTTCACAGCCTAAAGACAACTGCAGTGAAGCCAACAGAAGATCAAGTAGAGACTGCCAACGAGCCAGATGGAAAAGAAATTTCTGTGGTTTAACATCTGGGCGCTGTGAATATCTTTCAGAAATGAAGGCATGAACTATCCTATATCTGAGATAATGTTTATTAAAATACATAATACTAGCAGATACTTGCCATTTAAAAAAAAATATTAGAAGATATTTAATTGTAGCTGAATTTGTATAAGATAATAATGAAAATAATAGAAAAGTGTCTTCTAGAATATATTTTAAAGCAGCCATTGTACTCATTTTGAATTATCAAGAGTAGCTGATAAGAAACTTGTAATCAATATGGCAGCAAATATATGGCTATCATTTTGATTTTATTTGAATTGAAAGCCAGTCTTAGTCGTAAGCATGGTTTTACTTGCAGTGTTTCAGCAAGCTTCCTCAGCTCATCTGGAGAGCATTGTTTCCTAGCAGTCCCATTGGATGTAATCTTTCTCCATGCAAAGGTGTTGAATAAAGCAGTGATTAAATGGATGTTGCACATACTAGTTTTTATTCGTCTTTCTCTAAGGACTGTAGCTTGAAGATTTTTTCCTCTGTGAAGATGTGGGAAGAGAGAGAATGAGATTGTAGGCATAAAGACAGATGGTACTTTTCATTGGCCACCTAGTTGAAAAGGTGTGAATAAAATAAGTTGATACCAAACAGGTTTTTAGATAGTTTTTAATGTTAAATGGAAAGGAAGCAGTGTGAATGGTCTAGTTTTTCAAATATTGATGGGCAAGGTATCTGAACTAATGGAAAAGATATTGGTTCAGGAATAATAGTTAAACTAAAACCTTTCAAATATTAGAAATGTGAGGATTGAGTATAGGTGCAGTTCTGCTATGGCTCAAACACTACATTTCAGATTGGGCTGGAACAATGTAAGTAGGGAAAATGTAGGTAGTAAGACTATAGCCAATTTAGTCAATGAAAATAAACATACCTTTCTAGCAGCCTGCTTTTTTTTTCACTATATGAAAATAATTTTTTGAAAAGTAAACTTTTAATTGGTCTCTTAATGAGAATTAAATGAGAAAGAAGTTTGTTGAATTCATATTAAAAACCCTTTTCTTGCAAATTTCTGATTCTACTTTTACCAGCAAATACTCAAATTTTTTGTTCCACTAAAAGTAGCATTCCGTGCAATCTTACCTCTACACACTGAGGCAGGATAATAAATATTACCTAAAGCATCAACATTGTTAATGATAAAACATAAACGTATATAGTTATTACAGTTCCTCTTTCTAAAATTATAAAATACAGTCACACAGAAAAAGCATGTTTTTATATAACAAATCTGAATAAGGATTTCTTTCATTGGGGTGCCTGTATACCTGACATTTTTAAGTGTAGTAAAAGAACGGTTAGGGAAAATAAAGACAGGTGTTCCATTACCATAAGACATACTTTAAATAAAACTTTTACAGAAGAATGAAGTCAAAACAAAACACCAATTTGACCTTATTAAGAAAAAGTTCTAACATGAAGTCTTTAAACAACTTCTCTTTCACTGTGGATTTTATGTGGGAAGCACTCAGAATAAGGGGAATGGACACCACTATGAAATCCCGGTATAGCTAAGAGTCATAGTATATTCTCATTATGATGTCACCAACATTACTACGATGTTTTAGGATACGCAAAATTTGAGTCATATCTCTTATGGCTCTAGTTTTACCTCTAGACTACTAAAAGCTGTATTCTATAACATTAGCTAAAAAATAATAGTTCTTAAAATCATGCATATATCTTTTCATATAAAAAGGGTGCCTGATGAAGTAGACACATGGAAATATATCAAGAATAAATAATGTCTAGTTTCCAAGTAAGAGTTTTATACAATACTGCCCAGGGGAAAGAAAATTTACCACAGTTTGGCAATAATGCCCATAGCCTTTATTTTCACATCATAATCATAGTTTCAGATCTCAGTAATTTTTTTTTCTCCCTTGGGTAATATTTTACAGCTATTGACCTTAGAACCAGTCACTATTTATTTGCTGCTTTTCTTTTCCTAGTGTAACATACACAATTTCATGTTTCCTGCAATGTGTTTGACAAGCATAAAAAGAAGTAGAAGAATAAGAAAATGGTTCCCAAATGCTGAAAGAAGTTGAATAAATTTAAAAGCTTCAAACCTTAAATGGGCTGTAGCAACTGATGTATCCTGTGCTCAGGAATTTCTGTTTTAGGTCACGTGAACCTCTTGTAAAACTATTGCTAGATGCTCAATATTTGAAGGGAAAAAAGAAGTTGAAAAACTAGCTGTGCGTTATTGAAAAATACGATAGGTCCAACGACCTTATGTTGGTCCATGGATTTGTGATGGTTGTTAAGATGGTAGAGTCCAGTCCCAAAATTCTTGGCTTTGGTTACAATACACGTTAGGTGAGGAATCTGACCCTCTGGTATAGGGCAATTGTCTACTAATCAAATTTTAGATTTGTGCTATGTTTGTGGCTTTTAATTCAGTTACAGACCAAGTAAGAACTACATCATGCTACTTGTGGATATATGAAAGAAATCAGTCATTAAGATTTTATAATTTGCATGAGATTTATTGTTGTATGAAGCAGTACTTTGATGTACACTGTTTATTAGATTTTATTTTCATAATTGATTGATATATTTTTAATGGAATTAACATTTTGTACATTCATTTCTAAATGCTGCTATAATTTTCTAGGCTCTGTCATTTGCAGCAGATGAGTAAATATACTTCTATGACTTTGAAACTACCCTATTTCTGACTGCAGTTTTGTTACTACTATGAATGACTTTCACAACAGGAACGCAGGCCAATTTAAAGTCCAGGCACCAAGCAATTTGAGATCCACCAGCTTTATGCAGTAATATAATTATTCCCTCCGAGGCTCTTAATTGTATTCATCACACCATGATTTCTGCACAAATTAAGCATGCATTTACTGCTATATATAACTTGCTTTGCAGTTAACATCCTGGAAACAAATTTCAAGGAGATAGAAACTTGAACTTAGTCATCCCATGAAATCACTAGTTCCACTGCTCAGAAAAGTCACTTAGACTGTAAGGTCATTATATTTTTACATCACCAAATCATATACAGAGAAGCAGTGTAAGAAAGAGTATGATGAAAAGATCATACTTCTATACATGTTTTTTCTCAGACTTTTATTGTTAAAACAGCTTGTTAGAAAACCTTATCTATATTTTTAATACAGAAAGGAAAAAATTAAAATTATAAAAAAAACCTTTCAGTCTGCATAAGACAAAAGGTCTGAAATTCAGGGACAAAAAATACTACTGATATATAAAAATCACATTTATATGTGCATGTTTATGTGTGTATATATATATATATATATACATGTGTGTGCCATTCTGACCTTTTGGTTTGCTAATTTTATAAGAATCACACATTTCTAAGGAGTACTTATAGTAGAAAAATAGTAGTACGTAGAAGGCACTTCACAGAATTGTCCAAATAATAAATTAAAATCAATGTAACATTTTTTTAGGAAATAAATTAGAATGCTTTACCAAGGTAATTAAAAGATGTATTTTTTTTTAATTACATCACAGCCACATTGTTATATATGAATAAAGAATAACCCATTGTATTTTTTTCTTGATAAACTTTTTTTTTTTTTTGAGTGGCAGCACAGAGGGATGGAAAGGATCTGAAAATCTGATGCTATGGCTATCTCAATAACCCATAGGTGTATGTGCCTAGGCATCTGATTTGTATTTCACTGGGATTGCTTTCTTTCTGTGAACATTTCTCTATACCCACAATTATAGAAGATACTCATCAAGAAAAAAACAAAGAAGAAAGAAACAGGATACAAAGCTTGTGATCCATCTACACCTTTGTATACTCATTCATCTGGGATTTTAAATTAGAGTACCATTTTGACATGTCTGTAAATTGCCATATAAATTGTTCAGCATCCAACAGAGTTAAGAATCAAGACTTTTAGCAAGCTTGAAAATTTGTTGAGGAAATATCTAGGGTTAATGACAATGTTAAGGGCTAGAAACCATAAAAAAAATTGGAAAAAAAGCTCTGTGATTTGAACTGTCCCCTACACATTGAAAGTCAGACCAGAAAACATCTCTGAAATGTCAGAGGTTGGTGAACAACAGTAAAAAATACTGTCCTAATCTGATTAAAATAGTGACTCTTACATCCTTGTAATATTCTTTTCTATTCTTTCCATCTTTTTTCTACCTATGTTTTCATTATTATATGTACTGAGTCCACAAAGTCTTTCAGGGTTTATTCTATTTGTATTTAATGGAATTGGTAAGACTGATGGTTAGAGTTTAATATTTGGCCCCTATCTTAATTGTTTGAGGAGATAGTAAAATTATGAAAATATCAAGTGTATTCATAATCAGCAGACCTTTCAATAAAGACTTGGATTGCCCTCAGTGTTTGGTTAGATTCAAAGTATAAAGACATAAGAACAATTTCTACTTTCAGGAACAAGCCCTAATCTCCTGACATTAATGAAAAACATCTATTGACTAATAAAATTAAATTAGGTATTGCCATATATAATGTGAATGGAATTGCACTGATATACTGAGAGATCTTACCATGAACGTATTATAATATAGACATATTTCTGCATTTATTGTATATATGAGCGATAACTTTTGTTAGAAAACTATTTAGAGAAATTCCTGTGAAGACCTAGAAGACATTTGCCAGACTAAGGTCCTAAATTTGAAGTTTCAATACCCTATAGGGAGCACCTCCCTCGCAATTAATATACCTAAGAATTATAACATGGGAACAGCATGGAGATTACTTGGAATGCTATATCAGGGCCAAGGGAGTCTTTAATTTAATGATTACTTTTAGTTGCAGTTCACATGTATGAATCTTCTAGCCTTCAGTCTGATATGAGCATTCAGAGCACTGCACAGTGTGAATGAGCAGGTAATATTTCTATATTTACAATGTAGAAATGATCCTTCAAAATCTGCATAAGATGCCAGATGTATTGCCACCAATATAATCCCTAAGTGAAAAGCAAATCAGCAAGAAATTTTAGCCAAAATATAGAAACCAATCAGAAATCATCTATTGGCAATGAAAACTGCCAGCCCACCCAGGTTCCCAAAGGAGTCTCGTCCTCAACAAACCTTAGATCTGCATGTATCTGTTCAATATGACTGGCTTTGCAAAAATCTGAGAAGGGCAACATATTTAGATTATTCTTGAACAAGAACAAGGAAAGATCTACAGCAACATTATGGATTATGAAGTGTCTTCATTCTCTTTGCTCCTGTCATAAGGTTTGGAATTCTTTCCTGATTAAAAGTAAAATTGGTAAAGAATATCTCCTGGTTGGCTTGCACTATGACATTTAGAGCCTTAGAAATCAGGAACAGTCCCATTGCATCCTCTTGGAAAGAGGCAGCAAAATTGTAAAACAGTTTCTTTATACTCCCTTTAAAATATTGTTTAAAATATTGAACATTTCTTTTCCTCTTAGAACATCTTCCAAATGGATTCAAAACTGAAGTATATTACAGTCATCTGATGAAGAAAAGCTGTACATGGGCTACCAGTCTTCTAAGAAAGAAAAAGTCTCAGTAACTGCTGCTGTTGGGAACATGCCTTGACCCCAAAGCCATAAGATTTGGCAAATGACCATGAGTTAGGAGGTGTTCCAGGAAACTTTCTTATGCAGAAAGGGAAAGGTGGTAGTCATACCCAGGTTTTGTTCTTAACATCTTAATTTACAATAGTAACATATGGATGCTTCCTAAACTATACACAAATACTAGTTTTTCCAACACAACATAAGAGATAAGACCTCTACACTTCACTGTATATGTGTCCCTCCTCAGTCCCCAAGGGTTATTGTTCAAATGTCATAGAATTATAGAATCATAGAATGATAGAATGGTTTGGGTTGGAATGAACATTAAATACCATTTAGTTCCATTCCCCTTGCCATGGTAGGGACATCCTCCACTAGACCAGGCTGCCCAGAGCCCCATACAACCTGGCCTTGAGCACTTCCTGGGAGGAGGTGTCCACAGGTTCTCTGGGCAACCTGTTCCAGTGCCTCACCACCTTCACAGTAAAGAATTTCTTGCTAAAATCTACTCCAAATCTACCCTTTTTCAATTTAAAGTCATTACTCTTTGACTTATCACTACATGCTCTTGTAAATAGTCCCTCTCCATCTTTCTTGTAGGCATTCTTCAGGCACTGGAAGGTCTCCCTGGAGTCCCTTCTCTTCCTAAAGCTGAATGGGCCTATGTCTCTCAGCCTGTCTTCATAGGAGAGGTGCTTCAGTCCTCTCTAAGAATATTTCTTAATTCTTCATTTTAATCAAGTCTTCACAGCTCCGAATACCATCTTTGATTTCTACATTCCCTGCAGAAAGAGATACTATCCGCTGGTTATTAATACAGTAAAAGTGAACTTCTAATACCTATCTATTTATATTTCTTGGTATGTGAGCTATATAAATGTTACTTTATTAGTTGGATTCATGGGACATTATTGGACTGTTTAGGGTACTACCATTTCTGGATAAATTTCAAAATTTGGATAAAGAGTTATGTTTATCTCTGATAATTTAGAGTACTTCAAACCTTTTCAGAACTTTTTCATGTCATTGCATAATATATGTTCATGTTGCAAATTGAAGACAAGATGGTAAAATGTTCCATAAATGTCTGTTTTCCCAATCTAATAGCTGCATTTCAGGCTTTGCAATCTACTACTGGCCAAAATACAAGCTCCCTTTTCTATATATGTTGTTATTCAAGTTTCTGCTATGTGCTGAATCACATATCTTCATCTACTTCCTCCCCCGCCTTGTTAGGTAGAAAATACCAGAACTCTTTTGTTTTGCTCCTCTGATAATTTAGATATGTGAAGATTGTTAAGTAGAAAATACCAGAACTCTTTTGTTTTGCTCCTCTGATAATTTAGATATGTGAAGAAAATTAGAATACTCTTATTTTTTCTACACCCTGAGTCCCAAAAGCCCTGCCAGACTGAAAGGACACTGTATTGGAAAAAAATAAATTAAAATATTATTTTAACCAATGTATTAAAGTCACTTCAGCTCACATTTCTTAAAGAGCTCAATCCACTGATCACTGATGCTGTTAGATTTCAGTAGCCACTGAATAATAGAAACACTGGCTTTTTCATATGCTCCAATAAATGCAGCTGTAGATTTGTCACCTAATCAGTAATAATAGCAATCTAAAGCCAGTTACTTTTAATAGAAACTATGTATATAAGGCAGAAGTTCTGAGCAATCAGACAAAGCAGTACAATTACTGTAATAAAAAGCTTCAACAGGAAGTCTGTTGTGTCTGTTTCCCTCTTAATCAACTGTAAAATTATGAAAGAATTACAAGCACTATAAAGTCATGTAAGAAATATGTCACAGACATTTTCTTTGTTATTGAAAAAAATTTCCTATTCATATGAGGAAAAGTAACCTGAAAAGATAAGTAACTTCTACAGGTGTTTATGAATTTTTCCATTTCAGTTATGGGAGGATGAAAATTCAGCTTTCAGGCTGCTATTTTTTGCATACCTGCATTTTGATATTTAAATAATAGAGCCAAAGAAGCACATGTAGTTCTAGATTTATGCCACACAGATTGCTGTATTGGTTTGTTATTGACATAATGAAAGACTGGCCAGGGAAAATGTTGGTGGGTAAAAAAGAGATTTGAACAAAAAAGATGTGCAAAAGAAGTAATTTTGAGAGTCTGCATACACCCAGTGGCATGACTAGCTGCATTCCCATTGTATCGCTTAAAAAAAAAGTCAACTATTCTAGGTCTTGTGGGTATGAGGTAAGTCTGATAAACACAAACTTTCTAATTTTCTACTTCTAAAGAAAGGTCTGTCAAGGTTAATGCTGAAGGTTTGCGAAGAATTTTGATTGGCACTGAGCAGTAGTTTGAGAAGTACAACTGAAGAAAATGAAACAATAGGCTACTGAAATATCAAGGGAACTGAGATTGTTAGCAGTGTTCATACAGCATTGTACACCATAGCATCCTGGACATGAATATTCATGCAGCTACAGTTACATATGCACAAAAGCCTTAAAAAAGTTCCCTGAGATATTATCATCCTGTAACTATTAATCCCAGTCAGTATGTCCTGAAAAGAGTAAGTCAGGGAACTCCACAAAAAGAAAACTCTAGTAACAATACTTGGTTTATACTGGAAATATACTTGGAAAATACTTGGAAACTTCTTTATTTGTACACTCTGAATTTTGAACTCTGGCATGAGGATATGAAAGGTGCCTGGTTGTGCTCTAGAGTAGTACTACATGCTCTGTGTTCATATTGTGTTCAATTCTCTCACTTCCCATAATATCTGCCAAAACACGTGCCAACCCAAATTACACCCGGATTGTAAATGGGCACTGGTTTGCGTAAAAACATCCCAGGAAGCATACTAGAAGCCAAAAAGCTTGCGTGATTTTCTGATAGTAAAATAGTCTGGGCTCTGTCCCTGCTTGGTTCAGGTACCAACCAACGGGACATTCGTAGTTCCAATGAATAGGGGCATGGACAGGTACAGCTATAACTGGTTCAGAACTGGTTCCTTGTTTGTTTGTTGGGGTTTTTTGGGTGGTTTTATTCTCTCTCTACTCTTTTTTTTTTTGGTTTGTTTGTTTTTAATTTTATTTACAGATTTCCTCAAGAAGAAACTGGTATAGAAGCTAACCATAAGCAACATCAAGGATGAAATCCAAGCGTTGACACTCAGACTGTAGATCAATTCCTGTCCTCTTATTTAAAAGCATGGTTACAGGTAGTGAATATTGCTGGTTAGAAAACTGCTTTAGGAAAATATGGTCTTTAGTGGGAAAAGTAGCATAATCTCCAGAAAGCAGTGACAGTTCAGAAACACCCCTGCACTTAGCACTTTCTCTTGGCTATACTCTAGGTGACTTCCCACTCAGTAACTCAGTAATATGTTTTCTGGTTTGCCTTTCAAGAGACATCTTAATCACATCATTGAATATATAAAGAACATCATTGCTTAGTTTGTATAATATAATACTTTTCCCAGAGTTTGGCATTTGTAATTATAATATACATATATATCAACTCTTTCACTTTACAGACAACAGTCCTGTTACTGATGATTTCCAAATGTATTGTAAAAATATATGATAAAATATTATAATACCTTAGCCAATGCTGAAATAGATCTCAATAGATGTGCAGAATACCAGATTAAGTAATTAAAAATTACATAGAAGATGGAAAATCTCCAGTTTCTTTTTGTTGTCTAAAGAAAACACAGTCCCCCCTCAAATTATCTAAATTGATATTCATTAATGATATGTAGCTACTTTAAAAAGGTGTGTTTGAGGAGTTGAGCTAACACATTTATTTAAAGAAGTTCAGAAATTCTGCATCATGAAATAATATTCCTAGTATTATTTGTGATAGAATCCTACCATTATTTGAAAGACTTTTCTACAGAATATATGATTTAGTTCTACACAATAATTTAAGCCCAACAATAAACAAATGCAAGACCCATAGAAATTTTGTCCTACTTGCCTCATTAGGCTCAATGCTCAAAAGAGATCAATGACTCTGAGTTGAATTGACAGAATATGTGTCTTATCTTTTGCTTGTGCCCTGCCTTAAGCAGAGGAAAAAATTTCGTTTGTATTTATTTTCTGAAGCATTTCTACTTTCATTTCTCTAAGTATTACCACATTCAGCTTCTTTCACACTCTTTCTGTTTCACTAGCAATCTGTTAGTGATCTTTTCCTTTCATCTCTGCACATATATATCCTAATGAAATCATTATGGCTGAACTGTTGGTTTTCATCGTCCTCTATTCCTATAGTATATGGTGGTAATGATCTCATTTGATTTTTATACACTGACATTACAGCTATCTTTTTCATCCCCCAGATTTATTTTATGTTTATTTAAATAAATATATTTAATTATTCAGATCACACAGCTGTATAATCTCACTTGATGCAAAAACATTTGATTACCAGATATGGGATACTGACATGGCTGCTAACATTTGTTTTGTTGTGTAAATTACGAGTTGTTAAACAATAACACCCTGAACTACTGTATGAAAAAAAAAAAGTCTGATGATAGTTTGATAAGTTTTGCTATTAAAAGTGGAAGATGTGTCTCATTTTGTATCTTAGTGTGTTATAATCCATTGTCAGCTCCGATTATCTTACATTTTAAACTCAGAGGATAATATTTCTTCCACTATTAATTTATTTTACCATTAATCTCAAGACAAAACTGAAATATGGAAGTCTTATCAGAGCAAGGATGTTGAAAATAGGGAAATATTTCTTAGTAAGCCATTGTATGAATAGTAGAGCTTTGCTAATTTCTATCTATTCCTGGGAAACAGCTTGTGAAGTTTCTGGAGCTCGGAAACAGGTAGAAAGTTTAATCACTGTTTTTGGCCTTGTGCTCTGTCTGAAAATTTTTCCTTACCCACAGGAGTGTTATTTTTGACTTTGTTCATAATGCTGGCCAGCTTTTCGTCATTAACAACATATAAAATAAGAACTAGGGAAAGGTTTTCTAATTTCTTTTGGTCTGCTCATTCTTCACATTCCATAAGGCACTGTTGAAGATTTACACAGAATTTCCCTGAAGGTAGAGGCATAACGAAGAGGAACTTTCTGCCTCAACAGAAGGAGGACATGGACTTGTTGGAGCATGTCCAGAGGTGGGCCACAAAAATGATCAAAGGGCTAGAGCACCTCTCCTGTGAGGACAGGCTGAGAGAGTTGGGGTTGTTCAGCTTGGAGAAGAGAGCGCTCTGTGGGACCTTATAGTGGCCTTCCAACACCTGAAAGGTGCCTATAAGAAAGCCAGGGAAGAACTGTTCACTAGGGAATGTAGCAATAGGATGAGGTTTAATAGTTTTAAATTTGAAGAAGGGAGATTTAGGTTGGATATAAGGGAAAAATTCTTCAACCTGAGAGAGGTATATCACTGGAACAGGTTGCCCAGAGAGGCAGTGGAGGCCCCATCCCTGGAGATAATCAAGATCAGGCTTGACAGAGCTCTGAGCAACCTAATCTAGTGAAGATGTCCCTGCATACTGCGGGGGTTGGACTAGATGACCTTTAAAGGTCCCTTCCAACCTAAAACATTCTATGATTCTATGATTCCCTTCTGTATTTTCCCACATCTGATATTGGGAAGAACCTGCTGTGTGATAGGAAAATTGTGTGGGTTGGTTAACTGGAAACTGCCGCTAACTGATGTGAAGTAGCATGGCTCATAGTTTTGACCTGAACTGCCTCAGCTGAGTCAGATAAAAACTCAACCAAACCACGTGGCTCATCAAATAACAACAATAAACAAGAAAGGGTCAACACTTTCGTTTATTTGTGTATCTTTCTTTTCTTAGCTGTTAAAAAATCTCGCCTCTGCTAGCTGCTTCTGTGTCTCAGGGAAAGTTAAGGTCATGTCCTGTATTTTTTTCCCCCACATCAAAAGAGATATCAGGGAGTCAGTGTTACTAAGGAAAGGATGGCATCTGCTCACATCCTTTCTGGTTAATGTCTGAAAAGATGGAGCTATAATAGGGTCTGCTAAGTAGCCCCCGCTAATCTCCATCCTCAATGTCTTCCCTTAACAGTAAGCAAGATGCAAGTCCTTTACTATAAAAATCCCAAAGGGAGGCTCATGGGACACTTTCATAAATTTACACAGATTTTTCCCTTGATATTGTTTCTCATGAGAGCTAGAACTTAATGTCTTGAGGGTCAAAAGCACCCAAAGCTCACAATTTGAACATCATTGACACAGATCCTCTTTCTCTCAGTTTTTAGTTATCTTGAGTTAAAAACACAGGCACACTATAAGAGTTCCCTTGAAAAGTGACATTGAAAAATATATTTGAGGCATTTTTTCTACAGCACTTTGAAAGAAACTATATTTTCAGGATTTCCTTAAGAGCAAAATTTGTAGTTTATGCTTGAAGAAACTAAATATCAAGAGACTTGTCAGAAAATATTAAGCTTTAGTTGAACTTGGTAAGCCAATAAGATCAGGTACATAATGTGAAGTTTGGGTTTATATCTCTGAGTGTTCTAATTTACCACATTAAGGTTTATCTTCTGCACTTGGATCTATATTGCTATCTAGTTAAAAGCAAGTATAAACCCCTGAATATGGATTTTCATCTTTTATTTAGACGCAAGCACAATTCCCATGAAAATGTTATTAAGGAATAATGGATAGGCACAGGATCTTCATAGGCCCCACACTAGAGACTCACATCCTGTGCATAAGTAAGAAGGGGAATGGTAACTGTGAAAGAGATATTAAAAATAAATTAAGCACAAAAAAATCCATTTTCTTCCTCAAAATAAGGAAGATGTTTCAGAGTTCAGGAGGTTTCACAGATTGCAAAGCCATAAGACCAGGATGCAGGTTAGAATAGAGAAGTATATGAGCAGGGGCATGTACATAGGGCAGCTACTTTCATTTCAAGCCCAGTTCTCTCAAGATGTTGAGTACTACTGTATATAGGAAAGAGAATTAAATCAGTGTTTATAGTTCAGGGGTCTTGCTTTCTGAGATTCATACTTTGTGTGAGAAATACCCATTTTTCACAGATTAAGAAAAGGTTCACATAAATATGGTATATCTGTTTTATTCTGAAAGTGAGAAAAGATTCCATCAGCATGTGAGTTTATGTGAAAGTTCTACAAAGGAATAAAACTTGTCACTGACTAGTACATTGTTATAATTGAAATTACTGACTGAATAGATTTCTATTCCATGTAAGTAAGTGGAACAGATCCAGGATACTGTTATTTTACTATCAATCAATGAAAGAACTTAGAAGCTTTGTAGCCTTAAAGCATCATCATATTTTAATAAGAGAAATTTGGTGAAAGGATTAGAAGAGAATGAGTAAAAAAGAAATATAGTGTTGACTGGAAGGCAAATATGATTTTTGGGTTTGATCTTTACAAAGTATTTTATGCATATGTCAAAAAAATCCCTAAACAAAGCAATTTTTTCCTCATTTATGCAAATAGTAGGATGGTATATCCAGTAAATAAACTAATCTCTATTTTCCTTTGAGATTAAAATTTTAAACATAATGAACATATGAATTTTCTCTCTCTATTATATATATTATTTATATACATAGGATAAGATAAATAGATGATTGTGGTAGTTCAGCAGATATTTTTATTTTATTGTTGATTTAGCTATTTTCTGTGCCATCATCTAAGCAGAAGTTATTATATCATCTAAACTCTGGGAGTGACATGATAAGAGCAATGTTGATCAGGATAAAATGCTTTGCTGTATTTTCACTAAAGGGTGTGAATCTCCCACTGATGTAGTTTATACAGTGTTCCTCTCAGATGTATTCCTTCTAGATAAATACTTTCTCTCAATCTTTTCTGTTTTTATGATTTCCCATTCAATCTTTACTTTGTCATTTTACTCCTGTCTATGGAGCCTCTGGAGAAAAACCCTTTCCCTTTCCCACAGCTGAAATTTATTAAATTCAAGAGAAGAGGTCACTGTTTGAAAATATGCTTCCTTATATGTGTGAATGGCAAGTCACTTTATAAGAGAGCTAAATAAATAATTCTCTTCATCTCTCTTCCACTATTTTTATTTTTGTACATATTATTTTTATATGTTCCTACATTTTCTACATGCTAATAATATATTGGGAATTTGAGGAGTTTATGTTCAATTACAATGAATTCATACAATTAAACTCCTCTTCCAAAATTACACACCCATGTTCTCCATACCCACAATCCCTGAAAGTAAATGTTTTAAAACCAGAGATGAGCTGAGTCCTTTCGGTAAAGATCTGCTGAATGAACTCTTGCACATTCACAGGGAAGATGGAATTAAGACTCAAGAAACATTATATACAGTTGCACAAATCTCTTCATTTCTGAAAGCTGCAACAACTTAGAAATCCCACCTGAGACTGGTTTAACTGTGCTTCATTTTGACTCTTGAAGCTTACAAATATTACTTTCCCCACACTCTTTACCAGAAACTTTCTTCTTCCATGCTCATCTTTTTTGTCCTCCCAATTTGGACATAAGGTGTGCATTAAGTTCACTTTTATTTTCTGAGTAAGACTTTTAATCTGGCAGATATCTGAACTCACTTTACCAAAAAACCTCATAATTCTTTAAACCAACATATTTTAAATTACTTTCAATCAATAGTATAAAGTGATGAACATAGTGCTCTTTGCTCAATGGATTACTTGATATTTTGTTACAGTATAGGACTCCTAAATGTAGTGATTATTGTACCCTCACCTTGGTCTTAGAGTTTGCAACCTTTAGGTCTCATCTATCTTACACTGTTATGTCACTGCAGTAGTTTGATTGTTTTCAGTAAAGGTAGTCCCAAGGATATTCTTGTGTTTTGGGAAAAACATGTTTCCATTGGTGAACACTGTACTAGGCAATTCTTGATGAGTTATAGAGAACTTCAGCTTCTAAAGACCTGACATTAAGTCTGTCTGAAAATATTCAGTATGAAATAACTTCAAACTACCATTTTATATGTATATATATAAAAATATATATACAATTGATATATATATATATATATATATCACTTACTAAGTATTCTCTTCATCTTTGTCCTTTCTCTTTTCCTATTTCCCTTTTCCTTGGAATTATATCAGTTTCTTTACCTTGAATTAATCTCAGACAGAGTCAAGAAACATTTTTTTCTTTGTATTTAACTTTTGCATTTTCACTTTTACTGCACATTCCAGACAATTTTTCAGACACCAGAGAAAAGCAAACTCTTTTTCATTCCTTTTATCTTTCTAATGTATTGTAAAACTATAAAAACTTTAGCATTTTCCTAGTCCAGGGAACTGATTTTGGCCACACAAAAGCTGAATTAATTGAAAAGTGAAATTGGTATGATTTTTATCTATTTAAATTGATATAATCCTGTCATGGGATACCCTTCAATTATTTTAAGAGTTCCTTATATAAGGTTAGATTACATTTCTAAAGCTACATGTGTTGGCTTTGTCTGGGATAGTTAATGTTCTTCACAGTAGCAAGTGTAGGTCTATGTTTTGGATATGTGCTGAAAACAATGTTAATGACACAGAGATGTTTTCATTATTGCTTAGAAGTGCTTACACAGAGTAAAGGCCTTTTCTGTTTCTCACCACCTACTGGCTGGTGGTGCACAAGAGGCTTTTAGGGGAAGCAGCAAGGACAGCTGACCCCAACTGACCAAAGGGATATTCCATACCATATGACATGCTCAGTAAATAAACCTGCAGGAAGAGGAAGGAAGGGGAGACGTTTAGAGTGATGGTGTTTATAACCATTACATTTGATGGACCCCTGCATTCCTGAAGGTTGAACACCTGCCTGCCCATGAGAAGTGGTGAATTAATTCCTTGTCTTGCTCTTTTTTCATGTACTGCTTTTGCTTTACCTATTAAACTGTCTTAAACTCAACCTACAAATTTTCTCACCTTTATTCTTCTAATTGTCTCTCCCATCCTTCCAGAGGGGAGTGAGTGAGTGGCTGCATAGTGCTTAGCTGCTAGCTAGGGCTAAACCATGACACTATATATTAAATGATTTGTATGTTTTTGCTACCAGTTGATGACTTTATGATTCTTCTGATATTATAGGCTTTTGTTGAATACTTGCTCATCAATGTATTGTACTTTTCAAATACGGCCTGTTTGACACACTAGTCTTTTCTTGTATTGTCATTTAATACCTGAAATATATTTCTAGTAAGTGGATACATAAATAATATTTCTGAAAAAAAAAGTTTCACCCAATGTATAGTGCCCCCTTCCATTCCAATTATTGCCTTCTGCTTCAGTGAACTGATGCATTTGCTACAGAACTTGATCATACTTTTCTTGACTCTCCCATGTCTATTTTATATAAGAGAAAGCATGCACCTATGACTTCATAATGTGGTTTTTAAATAAACTACACAGATTTGAATTTCTCATCCTTTGATGTGAGGGCATTCTTGATAAGCGTCTTCTTTTTTTTAACCCTTTCCTAAAGTGTGCTGCCTAAATTTAGGTAAAGTCCCTTTCCAGACGATGTTGCATGTTGACATACTTTGAGTTATTCTCTTAAATAGTTTTCAAAGACAATAGCTATTACTACTTAGTATTAATTCAAGAATAACCTTTTTGAGATTTTTTTTGTGGGTTTCTTTTTGTAAAATAACTGCCTAAGGTATCAAACATTTATTAGCTCAAAAGTCTTGTTCCACTTGCATGTTTGACCACTAATAAGCAGGTAGATGAAGCAGTCCTACTCTCCTATAAACAGTTCCATAATAGACTTAATAGAAAAGTAGTCTAGGTTGAGAAATTGATTTATTTTCCAATTAATACCACTCTCATTGGCAGAATTTTGGTGAGATCTTAAAGGACAAGTCAAAGGGTAAGATCTGGAATTGATTTTCATTCTGGGTCATGTTCATAGAAATTACAAAAATTGCTACTTGGTAATAGTGTAAAATTATTTCCTACACTTTCATCAGTCATTTTGTAAGGAATGGCAGTCCTGTTAGAACTGTCTGATGAACTCTGGTTCAAACTGTGCAAAGGTAGATGGAAGAACAGGAGCAGTCTGATGTTTTGTTTTGCTTTATTTTTCCCTTTTCTTTCATGGTGTTTAAATGCCAGTTTGGTCTTCTCATCCAAAGATGAAAAAGATCCAAAGTCTTTGCAAACTACTGTCTCCTAAGTCTTACAACTCTATGGGAACATGATCACATTAAATATTTTCTACTTCCTTCTGGAAGTATAAACTGGATTTGAGACTGACTTTTTTTTTTTTTTTTTTTTGGCAGGGGGGCAGGGTGGAGGGGTGTGTGGTTTGTTTGTTTGTTCTGTAATGGTTGCCTAAGCCAAAACTACTATTTCCATTTCCTCCCTGTAATAAAAATCCTTGACGAAAGATGAAGATTATACACATGAACTTTCTCATTGAAAGTATTCTGAAGATCAAAGGTAATGGTAAGGATGCAATGGGAAACTCATGTTTGTGGCAGGACCTGCACCTTGCTGTAGTCCCAGTGCATTTTTAGCCTGGTGCCTGTTTCACAGCAAACATGAAAATGATCAGAATCACTTATGTTTGTAACTGCTGTTTCAAATAAGTAACTCCAGGCAAAAAGCCTTTAACCAACCATTGATCTGATGTTATATTTCTCTTTCTAACATGACAATCACTAGATTTTATATTAGACTCCAATTCTTCAGTCTTCTATGATTTTGGAGCAGTTTTGATTCATAAATTTAATTTCCATCGCTAATCCACTCTATAATTCTAGGGAAACTTAGGTTAACCACCTAAGCTATATGAAACCTACAGACCCTCTATATAATTTCTGAAACTACTCCAATATCTTCAAAGCTTTAGTAATCAGTCATTACTGTGTAAGCTATGATCCCCAGAGATAGGGTAAATGTCTTCTCAGTGCATTCCTTCTCTCATGTAGTTTCTCTGTCTCCCCAGGAAACTCTGATTATAATTTTGGACCACCACTTCTCTCTTCTTATCTTTGAATTCCCTTAAGTTAGAATTTTTCTGCAAAAAATTGCATTCACACAAGGCTGGTGAAGTCTCTAACTGTTTCAAGCCCTGATCAGGCAATTCTCTTGGCTATAAGTTCACAACCTCCCCTCTACACTGTAGGAAGAAGATACAGCAATGCTTTAATTAATTTTACTTGAATTAGGAAAAATCTAATTAAATGAGCAATTGATTACTTGATTACTTTGCATTGTTAAAGCTCCTAAATTCTTCTTAAGGTCTTCAACTTTTTCTGAGTGCATTGCTGAGATGATAGGTCTCCTGGTGTTTAGTTTAAGATGTAGTTTAAAAGACAACAATAAGAATATAAGGCTGATAAAAGCCAAAGTTTATAAAAAACACAGCTTCTAATATATATGAATAAAAAAATCTTCATGGAATAGCAATATATAAAAAAACCCTTCTTTTATATAAACCTATATTTCTGTATAGACTTTTTCGTAAAATGTTTGTGAAGAGGCCGATAGAACAACTAGCCTTTTAACTTACATCATTTAATGTAATTGTTACAAAGAATCTTTCATCTTATAATTACTTTAAAGTAGGACAGATTAATTTGATTTAAATTCACTGATTTAAATGAACAGTTTCAATCATTTAAATCAGCAAGCTGAAAACCCTTATTTTTAATTTTTTTCCTTTTACTGTTTATCATTTTTTTTCCAAAGAAAGAGTGAGTCATTGTTTTCCACAATTTTCTATATTTTAATTGCCTTTTAAATGATAAACAATACATACATGCATTTAAATTAACTAAGATATTAAACAATGAGGCTATTATCTATAGTTACAATGAGGCTATTATCTATAGTTACAATGCTAAAGTGATTGTTTCTGGTCATTGCGCCCTTGAAGGACTTTAAACTAATAAATCTTGATTTCTCACATATATTCTTATGAAATATGCTGCAAAAGCCTTCTTGCTTTTTCAATCCAAATTTTTGTTTATTTAAACTATTTTTAGTTTATTTAAACTAGTTAATGTAATTAGTCCAAAACCAAAATATTCTGCTTTCACACACAGATGTTAGTTACTAAATGCTGGTTTAGCAACTTTTAATGCAGTTAAACTACATTTTCCTACCACATATTTGAGGTACAACGATGAGTTCACGTAGCTTAGAAGCATAACTAAGTCACTTTCCCTGTCAAACTGGAGTCTTTTGACTTAACTCTCACATGTATGCGTACATGAAAAGGCACAACATCCAACTCAATGGAGTAGGAAATGGGGATTCTCAGTTGACATGTTATTCTGGTGAAGATGATCGAGTCCCTACATTCAGTGAATGCTGTTATACTGGTAATCAGAACCAAGAGGAAAGGTGTTGGTTCCCTCTGCTCATTTAGCAACTCATCAGTCAAAAAAATCTGATGCTGGGTAGTTAATACTTTTGATGAAACCAAATAATCTATGACAGGCTCTTATGGGATAGCCTGCCTAAGAAATGAAAGGCATGAATGCCAGGGTACATCCCCATTTCATGCATCCAAAAGTGTATCTAATAGACCATGGAATATATTTGTGGATAACTTTCTATTTCCTGCCTGTTAAAAATAACCCAGGATGCAGTCAGATATAAGGTGAATTGATAAGTTCCTAATGATTCATTTTTTTAGCTTAAAACTATATAGCCATGGGTTCTGGTTTCTGCTGCTAAGCTATGTTTAGATTATTATTGTGGCTGTCTTCCTTATTCCTTTTAAGAAAATGGATAGGCCAATGTAAAAAAGCATTCCAGGGATGGAGAGATGGGTTTTCCAGGTTGACTCCTCAGCGTTTCATGTTTCTGTCCTAGGCAGCCTGAATTACAGCAACAGCCCATAAAGTCCAAACAGGGCAAGGTCAGCTGTGGAGCAGTGGGGAAACCTATAGACTTTGAGAAATTACTTCTGTGACTGAGTAATGAGCCTTGGATTCTGCAACCTGGCACCTGCCATGAGTACTAAATTAATTGAAAAAGAAAACCCTTAGAGTCGTTATAGAGGTATAAAAGCTGGTGTTACAGAGTGGTGAATCAAGCACTAGCCTTTATGAATAGATACTGCAGTGTTTTACAATAATGATCAAAACCACTATAGCTTGTAATACTATTACTGGACTCTTTATGAGTAAGAAGCATTACTCTACTAAGATCTTTTTATAGTTCTGAGTATACCAGGCTTTGTTGTAAGTGGCCCTCAGTAAAAGACTTTAAGTTAATACCACCATTTTATGCTGTACTACCTTTACTGCGAGGCCAATGTCTCCATTCATTTTTATTTATTATATTTTGGTTGATGGAATTGTAGGGAAGAGTGAAGAAAAAGCATTTGAGTGGGTTTAAGTTTTTATGCTGAAAATTGTGATCTAGACCCTCCACTCTCTCCCCTCCCTCCTCCCCCTGGAATTTTATTTAAAGTTTATGTTTTCAAAATTTGCTGGGTGTCATTTCAATGAATTTTCTGAGCGCCTTGAATTCTTCTTCAAGGCATGGCTAAAAGGAACCTGACTTTGGTACCTGATGGGTAAATTAACCATGATAAGAGAGGTCTATGATCCATCCGTTTGATATCTGTTTTCATCCATTGGCTCTTAGCATAAAGTGCAATTTGGGTTTTAGCAGCCACTCAGATGTCTATTGTCTACCATTTACAAATTGGTCTATCTAGCTTTATATTACAAAGCTCGTTATTGGGCCTGATTTGTATCAAATTATTATCAAATTAGCAATTATGTATCAAATTAGCAATTATTGTGATTGCATTAATCATCAAACTGGTTATTTACTATTGTATGAAGTACAACAGTAAATAACCAATAACCTCCCCAACCAAATGCTCAAGGAGATTAACTCTGACCTGGCCAGAGCCAGGACAACACACCATTTAGATATTTCTATTTGAAATTTTTATGGTTCTGGAGTATTTCTTTCTGCAGAGAACAGAGAAATATTTAAGTGTAATTATTATAAAGTTCTGATGTGGTTGTGGCATATAACCTTAGGATTCTGGCTGTAGAAATATATGATTATTTGGTTTTAGTATTATGCTTATACATTAGACTCAAATTGGTAGTGGTGAAAAATAGGTTTTCTGCATTTTTTTTTATATTTAATTAGCCATTTTTCTGCCTCTCTCTTTTCCCAACATACTTTTCAAAATGTTGGAAAACTCAAGATCCTTCTGATAACATTGCATTGAAACATGTCATTTAAAATATAGCCTGCTGTGGATTTGGCAGCAGGATACATACAGTTGCAGAAGACGTATATAGTGTAATAAAGACTTCAGGAATTCTACTGCCAGCAGTATTACGTTAATTGGAGAAAAACTATTTGAAAATAAGTTTAATTGCCACAAAGAAAATAAACCACTAGGCTTCAAAAGAATACAAATGTCTAACTTCTTTTGAAAGCTTTAACAGTTTCAGGCAAGAAATGCATTTATGGATTCACATTCACGTCTTTGAGTTTCCTTTATCTGATGCTTCCCTGCTAGTAGTACCACTAGGAATTTCTGCCGAAGCATGTACATGCTCGTTTCTGCTGACAGGACTAACAAAACTCTACTTAATCTGGATCAACTGGTGCATAGATGAAGGTGATGGTGTCCTGTCTCCTTCATCTGTCTCATCCTCAGATTCATGCAATTAACATCTTTGTTGCTTATTTATATTCTAGGAAAACACAGAAAATAAATATAGGATGTAACACAATAAGGACTTCCTGAAATCACCTTATTAATTTCTTATGGCTTGTATCTCAATGCAATATATGTTTTCTATGCTATGTGTGCCATGAAATACTAGCAGTACATGAGCTGAAGACACTTGTAGCACTTGTTTGAAAAGGCCTTTACTGGTCTTAGGTGTAAATTAACCTTTTCCATACATGAGTGGATTCTGAGATTTTTATTTTTTTTTAGATCCTGCATTAGCTGAAATGGTACACATTAATTTCACTAAATGCACAGAATTTCACTGATGTTAATACAAATTTCTGCTAAGAAGTGCTGCAAAATTTGCCTAATATTGTAACTTCAAACATCACTTCAATACTGGAGAATGCTCATGATAATGCACTTTTCTGCATCCATTAAGACATTGCAGTAACTTTCTGTTTGCAAGCCCATATGGTACAAATCACAGTTCTCTGACATTAGAGGACTTTCCGAGAGCAGGCAGAATGAGATATGAAGTGTCAAATCTCTTTATCCAGTTCAAGCTAGTTTGAAGTGCAAAAAGCTTGGGCTACTGATTTCTGTATTGCTTGTAAATCTTGATAGTCCCTTTCAGTGAGATGGAAAATGTATCTTGAATTTCCAGGGTAATCAACATAAAGTTTCTATTCCTTAGCACTCTCTGTTCCCAGAACATGATTTTTCAGATATGTTAGGAAATACACACTTCAGATACATACCTCATTTTCCAGGTAGCCTCAAAATAAAATCAAATGGTGACAGTGATTCTAATGCATAGTGCTGGACTTCATAAAACTCTTCAAATTAAACCTTCAGAAAGATGCTTGATATTGTCAGCCGCAGTGACATCCTAGAACCTCATCTGCTGCACCCTCATGAGTCTCTTGTCTGAGCAGATCATGGAGCACCATGGAAATATCTGCAGTAATATTTTATCTTGCAAAGGGGCTGTGACAGCACCTAGCTATGTCCAAACTGAGGAAGGTTGCTCAGAAGATAAAATCTTCTTCATTCCTCTTCCATGTAGATAAGCATTTCCTCTACCTCTATTTAAAGAGAAAGATTGTTTTAATTTTTCTTATGACATCAAATTTATACTATTTTTATGTCATAAAATAGATATTAAAAAAATTAACAACGTCACAACCTGAAAGAAGATAAGATTAAAGCAAAGTTAATTCAATAAATGGTATATAGATACTAGACATAGCTTAATTGAGAACCACAGTTTCTTAAAATTCAATTCAGTTTCAGTTTCAAAACTTCAAGAAATATGGTCACTGTAATTCTTAAATAATCAGATTTAAAAGGCAGAAATATACAGTTATATTGACACCATAAGTAAATATCCCTGAGGAAGAAACAAAAAACCCCAAACAACAGTTTATTCAAAAAGCTTTCTTTTTCAAGAATATACCTCTATTTTGTGGTTGCTTTTCAGCACAGCTGTCTCCTCTGACCATTTTCTATTCACATTAGAGGAGAGAATTGTGTTTTGAGCTTTATTTTTACAATTACAAAATGAAAACAAAAGATTAGTACTACAAAGATAAAAGTGTTTACATAAGATTGTTTTATGCTTGAGTTTTTACAGTCATGTATTCTCCTTTTTCATTCTTAAACAGTGATATGTATTACTAAAAAATAATGCACAGCTTTTGCAAAAAGGCATATTTACTCATGGAAAAATTGAAAAAAACACTCACTCGTCAGTGTTTATTAGGCAAGGAAAATGGTATCTGGAAACTATGACCAAAAAAAGAATCAAAACATAATAATAATTGAATATTTTCTTATGCACACAAGTAATTTAAATCGTAAGATTTGCAATAATTAGTTTGTACATGCTCAAAGTTATTCACACCATTTAACATTTGATATTTAACTTCACAAGCTACATTAGAGGACTGAGCTCTCTACACATTCAATGAAACCTGGAGAGGAAAATTCATAGCATGTACACCAGGAGCTGACTTGTCCCATTAACAAGAACATAACATGTTAACCTGCTGCTTAAATTCAGGGAATGTGTAACCCCTAGCAGTGTCAGGCAGCTTCCATTTGGTGACTTGCTTCTGCTGAAAAGGTCTGCTGTGGTAACCTGTTCTCAAGTCCATACCAGAATAATCTTTGTGCTATATTTGAGAACATGCGGAATAGTGGAAAGGGAAAAGTAATAGAAGAAATGGTGTTAGGTTATCTAACTTCTGTCCATCTTGAGAAGATTCAGAAGGAACTGTGTACGGCTGTGGAGGCACAAGGAGTATATGAAGAGGACAGGTGAGCTTGTTAACAGTGAATGTATTCAAAAGCAGGGATTATGATGGGGTAGAAATAGGGCAGTAATGTCTGATGCTGCAGGAAATAAGTTCCTAAGCTTCTAAGTGTAATATAAGCTCTTTGCCATGTAACAGAGAAGGATTGTTATATCACTGGAAGTTTCATGTGGTCTTTTATACATAATTGATTTTTGCTTACCCTGTTCTGAAGTCTTTCATTAAGTTGCCTATGTTGTCCAAGGTAACGCATCTCACACATCAAGAAGTGGAGCTTTTGAATTTACAGCTGAATTGTATTAGGGAAATTTCTGGTTCCATCATCAGTTTTTCACCCCAGCTGACACGATTTCCATGGCATCTAGACATGAGTGGTTGGACCAAACTGGGGAAAAAAAAATAAATTATAATTCTTTGGCTCTTAGTAGCCAAATCATGACATGTGAAAAATAAATACACAATGGTGTACATACAGCTCAGATTGATAGATTTTTTTTATATATCTTAGAAACTCTAGACTGTATAAAAAACTTTCAGTTTTTTGTGAAGTATTTATCTCAAACAAGAGTTGTTGCCGAAGATGCAAGCCACATGCTGGGCAGTGTTGGGGTCACATCAATTCCAAAGGGAAATCAAAGGGCTGAATGCTTGCTGTGCAGGGCTTGGATATGTGTTAAACAACCAGATGAAATAACAGGAATGTATTGAGAGAAAGTAAGCAAGAAAACTCTAGAGATATCCATAGAAGCAGGAATTATTCTGTGATGAATAGTCTGGAATAGTAGACCACCTCCTCTATCCTTCATTCTGATATACTGGTTTTGTCTAGTCTTTGCAGGAGCTTGTGATATCCTTGTAGAAAAATACTTGCAGAAGGTTGAAGAAGATTGCCTTTGCATAGGGTGCCTAAGCATGTTACTAGGCAGAACTATGTTCCTCATATGGGGCTGGCAGATGGGCCGCTTTAAAACAGCAGTTGAGGATTAGAAAAGATATGTCAGGACATCTAAGGTGGCATTGCCCAACAAAATTTAGGTAATGGAAAAATTCCTTGTATGTCTGAAGCCTTTGTCCTTGTTGATTTAACTACATAAAACTAGAGAACAATTTTAAATTATCTGTATATCTGCAATTGTGGGCTTGTCAGTTTTCTCTGAAGCCAAAAGCCTTGATATAGTTTTGCAGCAACGGAAAGAAAAAGGACAATAAAACCTCTTCTACGTCATCCTCTGATCTGAGAAAATCTTCTGAAAGAGATATAGTAGGGAAAAATTCCTAATGGAATAATTCTTAGAATTTTTGACATAGATCCTATTCAAAATCAGGGTAGGATGACAATACAGATCAGCTACTCAATGAATAACACTATAGAGTATACCACAGTACCATAGACCAGAACCAGGAACTGGTTTTCAGATGGCGGATGTTTTTCTGTGCTTATGCCTATGATTAGTTCACCCTGTTTCTCCTTGCTGGGCCCTTGTAGATTTAATGGAAGTTATTTTGCAGCCTCGTGTTCACGTATTTTAAAATGTCATTACTTATTATTAGCTATATTGATTATATGCAGCCACCTGCATTTATATCTTTGGTTTCCACTGATTTTTTCTACTATTTATCCATTAGCAAGTGCAAGTAGAACTCCTCTCCTACCTTCAGCAACCTGAACTTTACCCCAGGGCTTTGTGAGGAAACAGTCTGGGGGTTTTATAAACCAAATAACCTCAAGCTGTTCAATAAAATGTTTAAAATGTAAGTACTGTACCACTAGTGTCATTAGGACCTCAAATGTGCAGCACTGTGGCTATCCTATTTCTAATACAATATGAAATTATAGATGTTTCTGCATAATATTGATTTATGAGACCTAGCAATAAAATAACATATGCAGATGGTTTCTTGAATGCACTTGGAGCACCTCAGAAAGATTCTCACAGTAAGCGGCACCTTTGCATAGTGGGATAAACTCCAGAGACAAGTGTGCTACATCAGTATCAGTGTCAAGCTGACATTTCAGGGTCAGTGAATAAATATCCTAAAGCCCAAGTGTTTATTTTTGAGAAATTTCATATATAATGACCTTGACTTTACATTGTTTTTTAGGTATGCATATGACCTCTATCCAAATCACAGTTTGCTGTGATTTACTTCAGGAGTATTATTCCTGCACTGTTGAAATGAATTAATCAAAGCTTGATACAGTGCTTTTTCTTTCCCATTTGTGTTTTCATTCTTT
Organism: Hypotaenidia okinawae; assembly: GCA_027925045.1. Lineage (NCBI taxonomy): Eukaryota > Metazoa > Chordata > Aves > Gruiformes > Rallidae > Hypotaenidia > Hypotaenidia okinawae. The sequence continues at coordinate 173,537,034 of BSDF01000001.1, forward strand.
CCCTTGTGTTGATGAAATAAAGACTTAGAATTATTAGAGCAAATGCACCTACCCATACATACATACATATATATTCATATATATATAGGATTTATTTCCCTCATCTCCAATCTGTAACCATATGATACATAAAAATGTACAAAATAAGGACAATCCAGTTCACTATCAAACCAGTTAGTAATTTTTTGTGTGTGTGTGCCTACCGAGATTACTTTGCTGCATTTTCTCAGGGTGAAAGCAACTATGCAAAGAGATTGTTACAGAATTTACCCTAGCAGAGTTGCCATGAAACATGTTTGGCCATAGAAGATACAGGGACATGGTCACCAAACTGTACGGACCTACAGATTTACTAAAGGCTTGTTTTCCTTTATCCTTGCGAAGAAAGTTTTACAGTACCATTCTGGAAGCAGAATCTTGCTTATTAGTGACTGAGAAGTATGATTACTGGAAGATTCTAATATGAACCAAGGTATATTGCTGGGCAATCCCCAACTATATGAAGTTAAACAGCAAATGCTGGACCCTATACCTGGGACAGGATAATCCTGGTTATAAATACAAATTGAGGGATGAGAGGCTGGAGAACAGCCCGACAGAAAGAGATCTAGGGTTTTGGATAGACGGTAAATTGAATATAAGTCAACAGTGTACAGTCCAACTGTGTCCTTGATGTAACAAGCACAGCATTGCTGGCCACTCAAAGGAAGTGACTGTCCTACTCTACACTGCACTGACGGATCCCCACCTCAAGTACTATTTGCAGCTTTGGGCACCTCAATATAAGAAACACATTAAACTACTAGAATGTGTTCAGAGGAGAATGACCAAGATCGCAAAAGGCCCCCAGGGAAATACTTACAAAGAGCTGAGGTCACCTGGTTTGTTCAGCTTGGAGAAAGCTGAGGGGTCACTTCATTGCTATCTACAACTTCTTCAAGGGGAGCAGTGGAGAGGGAGGTACTGATCTCCTCTCTGGTAACACAAGGAAATGGAATGAAGCTGTGTCAGAAGTTCAGATTGGACATGAGTAGAAGACTATTTACTGAGAGGGAAGTTGGCCTCTGGAGCAAGTTCCCAGGGGAAATTGTCATGGCACCAAGATTGTCAGAGTTCAGGAAGATGCACTTTGTCATATGGTTTAGTTTTAGGTAGTCCTGTGAGGAGCAGGGAGTTGGACTCAGTGATCATTGTGGGTCCCTTCCATGATTCTAAGTCGTTGAAATAGAAGTTTTCAATATGAAATGAAAGAATTAAAATCTTGCAGCTCTTACTAAGAACAGATTATTGCACAGGACATGCAATGCAGCAGGTATGTATGCCACTTATAATTAACAAACTTTCTTAAAAGATGTCTTTTCCTGATGATTGGGGTAGGGGCTGGGTGAGATTATGATTATTTATTGTTCATGGACATCTTGTTTTTATGTATTTTATCTCTGTATTTTGGTTGAAAAATTTGGCTTCCAATCTGAGTAGGATTCTTCGTATTTTTATAAAGCTGTTGTTAATACAGGTATTGACCACCGTCTTAGAAAACATACTAATGCTTATGAAAAGACAGCAAACCAATCTCATTATAATATGAATATCTTTGCTTCTTCATTGAACAGAATGCAAGGCATAATACAAACAGTACCATCTTAAGACGTTCTGTATTGCCTGTCCATGAGAGACATACTCAGGTCTGGTTACGAAGAACATGTTTGATATGGATAAAATCTCATTAAATCATAGATACAAATATATTTTTGCTCTCTGTTGCTATTGCATCACATTTTTAAAGCTGCACCGTGCAGACTTGCTCCACATCTACCAGTGGCTGAAACAGAAAGAAGGCTAGTTGAACTCTACATCCCTCTGGTATCTTCTAACTCTTCTGAAAGACTTAAGTAGAGAGGACAAGGAGAGGAGGCCTAATACAGCTGTAAAGTATCCTGGAATCATTTGGCCAAATGATTTAACAGATTCATTTGATAAGACACACATAAGATCGAATGCAGCCTCCGTGGTATACACAGTGACCTTGGCTGCTGTACTGACGACAGTATAGCTGTGTTACTGCAGTGTCAGCCAGGGCTAGAAAAACGCGTCTCAGTAGCTTTCCACTGGCTTGATTACTTCTGTACTCTGTTCCATTTTGCAACAAAAAACATGACATATGAAGACATTTTTTTGTGTTCCATCATAATTTATCTCACAGATTTCACCTGTAGGCTGAAACCTTGGTCTTTTAAAATCTATGGGTGTTTTCCCAGGATTTCAGCTGATCTGCAATTTCATTTTGATATCTGTTTAAGACCCGACATTTATGTTTCAGAGGCAGTTTTCCTTTTCTTTTCCTGCCTTCCTGATCCATTGAAATTTTTAGCTGGGATTGTAAGGATTCTGCTGCTCTATACTGTGATTTGTCACAGTGTTAAAGTTTTCAATGAATATTTGAAAAAAAAAAGATTTTTTTAATTGCAACTCTCAATGAAGATTAAAGAATTTACAAGAGGAGAAAGCTACAGATATTATGCTTTATTACCTTCTTATTTATTTATTTCTTATGTGTGCACACCCATAAAAATATCTCTAAGAATCTTCTAAATTAGTGTACCCGTTCTGCTTAATTGTCACTGATTCGTTCCATACTTTTCAGCATTGAAATCCAATCTAGGATAAAGATTTTCTAACTGGCGTTTCTGGTCTATGTCATATAGGAGAGCAAAGAGCAAGTCTTGCATAGGTTCACCTACCTTTGTTGCTGTTGATACTTTTAAACATCAAAGGGTTCAATAAGAACATTAGCTCCCTGGATATCTGCTTTTATTTGCTGCAGATATCTAATTCTATATGTTATGACTCTATCTACTCTCTTAGTGATGAGTACTGGTGAATTGAACTGGAATATTTGGCTTGCAACTACATTTAAGCATTGGTAAATAGTTACTTCACAAAACCTCTCTTATTTATCCATCTTTTCAGATGGGAAAACACTTTTCTCGGAATTGATGACTACTTATTTTTCAGCTAAAGTAAATACAGGTCTATATCTCTTTTCATTTGTGCAAGAAGCTGACACATTCTGTCACAACATAGCATGAGTAAATGGGAAAGTGACAGCTTCCTGGCAAAATTTTAAAGAGATAAACATCTATTTTTGTTTAAACAGCTACTAAAAAAAAATGGATAGAAGCTTTCCAAGCTGAAAGCCTGTGGAATATATGAGTTTTGCAAACTAGCAAATGAATGCCCAAGTAAGATCCTGATGCTTATCGTTACTTGTACTATTTTAACTATATTTATCCATTACCTAGTATGCAAAGTTTTAAGTAATGTACAAGCATTATTAGCATATGCATGTGAAGCAATATAGAAAATGGTATATTTTGTTATTTTTCAAAAGAACAGATAACCAAATTTTAAAAAAGTGTCTTCTGAGCAGGAATACAGTTTTTGCACAGTTGCACACAATATTGTACTTATGTGACAAGGTTTTGGGGGGAGGGGTGTGGCGGTTGTCTTCTGTGAGAAGAAATCAGGAGCTCCCTCCATTTTGGACAAAGCCAGCTTAAGCCAGCTCCAAAATAGACCTGTCACTGCCCAAAAATGAGCCCATCAGCGATGCTTTTGGTGCCTCTGTGGTAACGTTTATGAAAGGGTAAAAAATGCTGCATGACAGCTGTGAGAGAGAAGTGAGAAAATGTGAGAGAAACAACCTCAGCAGACACCAAGGTCAGTGAAGAAGGCGGGGAAGGAGATGTTTCACAAGCTGGAGCAGAGATTCCCCTGCAGGCTGTAGAGAAGACTATGGTGGAACAGGTTGTCCCGTTGCAGCCCATGGAGGTCCATAGTGAAGCAAATATCCACCTACAGCCTGTGGAGAACCCCACACTGGACCATGTGGATATGCCCTGGAGGAAGTCTGCAGGACATGTATTCTGGAGAGAAGGCCATGCAGGAGCAGGTTTTCTGGCATGAACTGTGGCCCATGGGGGACTCATGGTGGAGTAGCCTATTCCTGGACCCATGATGGAATACTTTGTGAAGCAATGTCTCATGGGGAAGGGACCACACCTGAGCAGGGGAACAATGTAAGAGGGAAGGAGTAGCAGAGTTGATGTTATGGAATAACCACAACCCCCAATCCCCATCCCCTTGCATTGCTTAGGCGAAGGAGGCAGAAGACTAGAGTGAAGCTTAGTCTGGGAAGAAGGAAGGGTGTTGAGAAGGTGGCTTTAGTTTTCTTTTTATTTATCACTATCTTACTCTGTTATTGATTGACAATAAATGAGATTAATCTTTCCAAGCTGAGTCTGTTTTGTCTGTGATGGTAATTGATGAGTGATCTCCCTGACTTTATCTCAACACATGTGCTTTTTCACCTTATTTTCTCCCCATGTTGTTCTGCGGGGGAGTAAGAGAGCAGCTGGATGGGCACATGGTGGCCAGCCAAGGTTAACCTACTACAGACAGAGTTATAGATCTCTAAGATATATATCTCTGAAAGATAGGACTAATATATTCTTACAACAATGGATCCAAAATAGTTCAGACAGTTATTAGAATCTTTTTGGTCAAAATTAACAGCATGATAAAACAGAAGGATTTTGTTTTGGTTTTTTATTTTACTGTATTCCTGATCTTATGATTCAGAAACCGTCCAGAGGAAAAAAAAAAAGATAGATGAAAAGAAAAATTTCATATGAAAAAGAATTATCTATACAGGGAAAATATTGAGAAGATAGGTCTGTGTAAAGGATAGGCTTTGATGAGACATATAGCAGCTGAGAAAAGGTCAGAGGAAGGATAGAAAATGTATACTGTTGAGTGAAGGAAAGCAGGAAGACATTTGTCAAGAAAAGGAAACCAGAAAATGAAAAGTTCATAGGTAAAAGAGAACAGAAGAAAGAATGACACACTGGGAGAGGGAGCAAAGACTGTAAAATCACAAGGTAGAGAAGGTAAAAGATAAAGAAGAATCATTGGATAATCTAGTAAAAGGTGACAGAGCTAAGTGGTATGAGAAAACAATGAGATAAACAAAATTGGTTTGATTTATGCTGCTGGCTTTGTAAGTTTCTTAGGCCCATTCTTTAGCCTGTTGTCCAGGACCCATGTACATTTTGAACACTAGATATTTTTGAAGATGACACATGATGTTGTTTAGCTATTGGTCAACACCTCTGAGCATTAAAGTGATTTTATTAGCTGTTTTGCAAATGGGGAAATTGAGGTAGGGACTAATTTTTTTCCTGGGGCTTAAATCACAATGATAAAGCCAGGATAGCTGTATTCTAAATGTAGTGTTGATATTTCAGACAAGCTCTTCTCAAATTTCATGTGTTGTTGAAATATGAAATTGCATTTACAGTTGGTGAGATCAGTGTAGAGCTCACAGAAGGACAGTTCAGCTTGGATTTAAATATAGTATATCTTAAATTTCCATCAGTGTTTCTCACTTAATACTAGAGGACAACTCTTCTGCAAGCATCTGCAGTGTCAGTAAATCCATTAGCAAAGAAGCGACTGTATTATCAACATACTGTAGCTTCATTTTAATGTGTCATTTGCACTTCAAAGTCATATAACTTTTATTATGGTAAATCAATTAAAACTATTTCTCATGATAATTTATCTTCTACAGAGTTTATCATCTCAGAGAATGCAATATTTCCCAATTTAACTTCCAAGACAAAAGTGATGTAATTTGAATGCCTTTTACTGAGCTTATTAAGCATAAAGATCACAGAAATTTCAAACCCTGAAAGATAACTGTTTCATCTATGTGATAAAATGGAAGTCACATTTTAGTAGCTTACTGGAGGTAGTAGGAGACAGTATGCTAATTAGTAATATAACCTCATTTACTCATTTGGTATATCTCTTGTTTTAAATGATAGTCTGTCTAGAATAGATATCCAGCTTGATACAAATATGAAAAGGAAATCAAGTGAAGCTACTGTATATTCAATAAAGCTGTGTCTAGCATTCATATGATTATACTTTTCTTTGTGTGTTTATAATCCAGGAATCACCTTGAAATAAAGTAAACATTTTCAAAGATCTTGCAGTGAAGAATAGAGGCTTGTATAGAAAAAAATCCCCTTCAGAAGAGAGAGATGGGTCAGATCCTGATCTAACATAAATTGTCACAACTCCAGGGAAGTCAGAAGAAAAATGTCAAAGTACAGGAGTGGAAAACCTGATGATGTACGAGTAGTAAAAAAAAACCACAACACAAGAAGAACAGAAAAACCCCAACAAGTATACAAGAATTACCCCCTTGAAATCTAGAAGCATTAATATGCGATGAAAATCTCATTTGTATCTTTAGTGCCTGTATTTGAGTGTGACTGATTGTTTCTTTAGTGGCAGAAGCCTTGATTTTTCAAATGCTTTTTTTCCAAATGTGCTTAGGGGCACCTGACCTCTGGCTTGTGCTGTGAATTGTGCTCTTGGCTATTCAAAAGGTTTTGAAAAATGCTGGCAACTTCTAGTTCCTTTCTCTTCTTCATGGGTTCATATGTTACATTATAATGTGGGCAAAACTAATAAATGAGAAAATAATAACCCTTGACTCTTAAAATTAAACTACACAGGTGTACACAGGGCAGCAGCAAAACCAGATGCAACATCCAGTCAGACCTCTGGGCCCCTTTCTTGGCAACTGCACTAGCAGTAAACAACTGCAGTACCTAAGACCTAGACATTTGCTTAGCAGGGGAAGGGCGAGCTGTTGCTGGGTAGTGCATGTCATTTGAATGTCTGTGGCTAATGCCTCATGGCTCACCATATTGAGTCATTGGTGTGTGGCAGCTCTTAGCAAAGTATATGGTTTTGGCTGCAGTAGGGTAAATGGGAACACTGGGACACCCTTTCAGCTAATAAATATTAACTATTTAGAAGTCTGATATGCACTTTAAATCCTTCAGTTAGCCTTTTAATTTTGGTCTCTGTTTCTGAAACAGGACTACATGGAGGTGTTTCTACAGAGATTATGCTTGTATTTCACATGGTGACAGTGCATCTCTGGAATTACCATTTTGCACCCTGGAAGACTGAACTGCTGAAACGATTCTGTCTCATTTGCTCTACAGTAATTATGCTTGGAAAAAATTTAATTCAGAGTCTTTCCATGCAGCCTTGCTCATAAATGTACAGCAGTATCTTATCAGTTCACTCTTTTGGCTGTAATACCTTTGGTGCTTTGCTGGTCTTCATTCACAAGTGACGTAAAAATGGTTGAAAAAAGGGGGTTGTGACAGTACATGGAGACATAAATGCATAAAAGAGATGATGTATACATATAAAAAGGAAATTTGGACTGAAAAGCTGCCTTAATGTTGTGATTTATTGCATTACATTATAGTGTCCCAAGGGAGGTGGTAGAAGCCCCATTAAATAATGGAAAAACTCACATCTCTTGAGGACCAGAACATATGGGAACTAAAAAGAGGAAAATTGAACAGATTTTATCTAAGCTAGAACTGGTCAGTTTCTCTTCCCATTACAATATTCCCAAAGGAGCAGCAGTAAAGACATACAACATTTTCCTATCATCTGTATTTATATGATGTACAGTATGAAGCATGTTCCAAAAATAATTTCCCTTGATGATGATTATTTGTTACTATGCAAAGTAACCAGTTTAACAGTAGGAATATTGTCCTTAAATTAATCATTTCATATCATGGCCACTCAAGTAAGCAAAGAATGAGCCATTCTTTCATATAATTATCCTGGAACACCCTTGATTAAGAATCATGTGCTTAGGACTGCACAACAGAGTTTTTACTATTGACTTCAATGGGAACAGGCAAGGAGCCAGTTTCTCGAAGATGGTGAGAGCTGTGAGAAATTGTTTGTATTTGATTTTACTCAATATATGGAAGAAAATAGTTAGTATCTCATTGACAAAACCAATTTGGTCTAGGTCAACCCACTGTTGAAGTCACTAAAGTCCTACTAACATTTTTGAGAACAGAATTGAATTTTTAACCCATGTAAGACCCAAATATCCCTTGCTTGTTTAGTTCTCTGTACTTTTGAAAATGAATATAAAATCCCACTCTGGCCTTGCTGTAGGGTTTACAATGCAATTGTGCTTCCTTTGGGTTGATAAAAGGGGATTCTCATAGACATTCTATATTCTATTTTAGCTATTGGAGAAGTAAAGACCAGCTTATGCAAGGTTACTTATATGAATTCTTTTTTCATACACTAGAATTATGCATAAAGACATTTGGACTATAATGCAAAAAGCTGACTATCTATTATATTACCAACTGAATGTGTTATTAAAATGTTACTGGAGTGCTGCACTTTGATGGTTTCATGCAGTCAGAATCCAACGAGCAGCATTTTAGAATCCCATCTTTGCATTACTATTTTTAAGGGTATTGATTTTTTTCTAATAGCCTTTCTGAACTGTTTCTGAGGTTCAATGAGGTTTCTTTATTCCCTAATTACAGAAAGCTTACGGAAGATAATACCATTTTGAAAGACCTTTTTTTCTGTTTAGTTTTGTTTTGATATGCTGACGTTTATGTAAATAAAGACCTGTTTACTCAGTTCCAATATATAGTAGTCTTAAATCAGAGAAAGCTCATAATAAATATGAAACTAGAACATTCCTTTTTGTAAACACATCTGCAAGCCTGACTGCATCTCACTAAGCATTTTATAGGTTCATTACACTACTTGGCTCACATTGAAGTCACCTCAAATTTTATTTTTATTTTTTCTAACCATCATATGAATAAACTTTGGCTTCTGTTTAGACTGCAAAATATCCAGTATCTGCTTATAATCTACAGATTCAGGAAAACATAACGGTTATTACTGGTAGTAAGGCATTTCTCTACACTTGTGTGTCACGTAGTAAACTTTAGGAAAAATCAGCAGAGGTGTCACTAGAATTATGTGATCTATTTTATGTAGAGACCTGAAGTTATTGGTTTTCACTTGTATAAATGTGAAATATTGGCAGCAAAGTTAACTAACATGCAAAATTATATAACCAATGGTAATGGGGGTTGGTTTCAAAACATTCTGGTTTTATTGTTTGCATATTTTTTTGTTTTTACCCCTTTACAGCTCAGGTGCTTCTGGAGAGCATCATCATTAGCTGTCTAAGAACTGTTTTAAGAAGTGGTTTAGAGCAATCTCAGCTATGAGTTCCCCTACCTGCAATGATGCAGTGCTCTAACATGCTACACTTCACAAGCTTCTCATCTGGAGCTTTTGCCATTAACATTTTTACCACTTTAGAGCATAAGGAGTATAAGATAAGGTCTTTGTTAAGCAGTTATCTAGAGCTAGTTCAGTGTTCCCAGGAAAGTCAACATAATGTTCTTATCAATTATATAATCCTATAGGCTGTAGATACAGAGATACATACATATGCTCTAGCATATACAATACTTAAGACTACATTATGGCATTCTTGAGAATGCAAGAAGAAGTAATATAATGAGAGATATACACTATCTCTCTACACACTATTAAAAAAATACATTATTCTTTTAACAGGATAATATACTTACTTCGCAAACCCACTGACTTCCACATAAGCTCAGCACTTGTATCAGTGGCAATGTCAAAGCCATCTATGACAATAGCTGTATTGTAGCTCACAAGATTCTTTAATGTCTAACAGATGATTAAATCCTTATCATCATGAAAAAAATGTTACTAGTGCAATTTAAATGTTATTATTGATAGCTTTAATAAGTTGTTATCTGCAGCTAGCTAAGATATCAACAATTTCTGGAGGATATTGTTATAAGAATTGCATTTTTCAAGACTAATATTAAAACTTAGTTCCTTGGTCAGCCGAATTGGAAAATTTTAATTCATCAGTGTGAATAGTGTTGCAAAAAGTCAATATGGTTAGGATCAATCATGTCCTATTTATTGTTTGGGTGGATGTAGAACTGTCTAAAAGCCTGAAAAAAGATACACATATAATTTACTTAATCTTGGCAGTGCTTGTAAATCTTCAAGTAATAATTATTTATTAAATGTTTGCTTGAGGTAAAAATTAGACTTCAACAATTGAAAATAGATTCAAAGATGCTTGGATCTGTAAGGGTTTTCTTCTTTAAATTTAAACTTTAAACCAGTCTCTTGAGATTCATCTTGTTTCTGAGAGCCCTAGGGAATAGCAGGAAATTCATACATATTTAATAATAGTCAAATCAACCAATGCAGTAAGCATGCTAAAAGAATAATTATGCAGACTATTTATGTAAATATGGAATAGGAATTACATGTTTTTATTTAGAACATTGGAAAGACTTGTAAAATATTTAATTTAAGAAGACATGCTTTGGAGTGGTTTTGAGCAATTTATTTACAATAGAGAAATACGCATCAAAATACGATCATAACAAAATGTTTTAATACATTTGTATTTTCATATTAATTTCAATCGTAGCTAGGTTAAGACTAGTGTAATCTTCAGAGAACAGAAATGTTTTATCTTTTTTTGAAAATACATACAAATGTTTATGCTATATGTACTTTATTTAATATTTTGACTAATTTTTTTTAAATTAAGAGACGTGGCAAAACTAATTAACTGCATTTCTAATAATAAAATAACAGTGTTTTTCATGCATATAGTAGATTTAAGAAATTTCAAATATATTTTATATTTTACTGATGTACTCTCACAATGCAGAATGATACGTATTTTAATGCACCCAGAAACCAATCTTCAGCTATCTTCCATCTTCTATGATATATATGTTACTAGAGTAACAGTGGAAGGTACTCATAACACCCAGGAATTCACCCTTTCAGAAACTAATTTCTTATTTTAGTATCATAATTCATTCTATATTATTCATGTCTCCTGTGAAATCTGTTATTAGATTAAGAAAATCTTGTGTTTTGAAGTATTTACACTGAAACATGGGGTGAAGAAAGAGTGTCAAGTTGCAGGATCGTGGAAAGACCTTTGGAACCTCTGTGCTTAGTTAAAGACTTAACTCTGAGAAGAGAATTCTTACTAATTAAAGTCAGTTCAGAACTTCTTCACAGCTGCCCTATTGTTTTCTTTCCTGTAGAAATGAGATAACTGACTTGGCAGTAAACAAGTCATCTTTGTCAAAATGTCTGGTTTTCTATTAGCAATTGATTTGACAAAGCCATTTTTGGGGGTTTATTCTGGCCAGGTATAGATGATAGCATTTGTCTTAACCAGAGAGAACTACACTCTTTCACAGTCACTTTTATGATTCATTTAATATGTATGCATTACTATAAGATGTATCTTACACTAAACATGCAAGCTTTTCATTGAGTGCAAGGAGAAGCTTGAATAACTAGCTTAGCTAGTCAGCAGACTCCAATGGAAGTGTCTGTGGTGTAGACCCCTGAATATCCTCCTTATCACTCACCATGCAATGACACCTCAACTTCTTTAGGTCTCTACTGTTAAACTAGCTATGTGAGCTGGCACTTTGATTGATTATGCTTTTGGTGTCAGCCAGAATTATATGGTTGGCCTGCCAAAAATAAAAAGGACATTGAGGATGGGTATGGTTTCAATTTGAATTCTGTCATTACAAAGTTTCAAGTTGTATACACTGGCAAGGATAGCCATAACTGTGCAAAAATGCTTAACAGCATAAAGTGCAAAAACATGGGCAGATATAAGGAAAGATTTGGATGCCTGGAATTAGGACCTGCAACTGAAACCCTAGAATTAAAAGCTGCAAATCTGAAAACTAAGTGTATAGAGCTGCTACTTCTTTTGAGATGTTTTATCTCATGCATACATGATGCTGAAATCCCACTGGAGTTCAAAAACTAGTCCTTTTTACATCTCATCAGAAGCACTTCAGCTACTAGGACTTAAGAGAATCTCCATCTGCAGTTAGGTAGAATGGGGCTTCCTAAACAGTGCCAACAGCAGCTGCTTTTATTTAGCAGATCAGAAGAAAAAGATCAGCTCTCATTTTCATATAAAAGGTCAATTTTGGGAATATTTACCTGAGTTTCTGAGTACAATCCTGTCCATCCAGGAAGATTTTGTCCGTGTTTCTGTTTTAGAGCAGTGTCCAAATGACACAGGGTAGGAGGGAAAGCAAAAAGGAAAAGAATTCACTCAACTTTTAAGAAATTATCTTTTATCCTGACTGCTCAGAAAGGCGTGTATGGAAACAACACACTGTCTCCCAGCATTGAGAACCACAGCTGCATTTACTTTTCTCTACATCCAACACAGACATGCCTTTGTATAGGGTGGCAGTAGTGAATGGCATGAATCCGAGTACAGGGATGAAGACAGGTACCTTGACATTCTCTCTTTAGTACTTTTTTCTTGAGGATAATTATTTTTATGTGTGTTTTGTTTTATCATAAGGTAAAATACAGACTTAGGGATAAGGCCAGATTTGAGGGACCATGTTTCTGAAGTCAGTCTAGGAGGTGGACTCACAGTTCCAACTCTTGTATTCATAAATGTCTGGTGTTGAAGAATTAAATTAACAATAGTTTTCTATTTCCCTCTATGGTTTCAGTGTTTCTCTTTCTCCTCACAAACAGAAAAAAACACTTTTTATTTTTATTTTACTTAGAATAGGGCCAAGACACTGTTCTAAATTCTTTTAGCCTGCATTTTATCTTTTTGGGCAAGGAAAAATAGAACAAATTAAAAATGCATTTTTCACTGACATGGATAATGTTATGAGCCATACAATATGCCTATTTTTACTGCTGTTTTCTGTCTCTGTGCTGTTTCACGTTCTAGAAGAGCCTACAGTGCTAAAGTTAGAGAGCAGTACTAATTGAAGATTAGCTGGAAGAAATCAGTAAAGGCATTACTATATATTAACTTTTACTGTTATCTTAAAAGAAACGTTGTTTCATCGGTTCATTTCAGAAAGAAAAAAAAATTATTGATGTCACAGATTCCTGAACAAACCAATGTAAAGTATGAAGCTTCAGTAACCACAAAGAGTTGCAAGAACAATTTCACCTGCTGTGGACGAATGCTTCATATTGTAATCCCGAGAAAGTCATGCAGCAAACTAGGTTGGCAATTACAGTGCTGTGGATTTTCAAGCATAACTTAATTATTTCATAGCCAGTAAATCGACATTCATTTTTACATGAACACTCATGGGGTGAATACTTTTAAAACCACTATGCCATTCTTTTTTGGCCAATATTGTAATTTTTTTAATTATTAACCGAGCTATGGTTCATACTATGTGATATTTTGATGTATAATGCATCTTTGACTTATATAATATTATTCCATCATACTTGACCTGACTTAATCAAGTTTTTTTCATTGTTGTTCCATTAGTAGTGCAACAGTTACTTTTGAATTTTTCAATTCAATTAATTTCTAACAAACTGAATTTTATAAATTTGAACCAGAAACCTACTTTGTACCAGACCCCATCTACAATAACTAAGTTCTCATTTCTTCAAGACTAGAGAGTTATACTGATTCAATTGGGAATATGACCCAAATATATTATTTTTTAATCTCTAATTTAACAGATATACTTAAGTTGGAACCAGCTCACAGAGGTCCCTACAGCCTCTGTTGCCAACACCAGGACACCCACACCCAATACAGTACAGAAATATAAATACACCTGAAGATATATAGATTATTTCTAATATTTCTATTTATAAACCAGTAACAGGCTCCACAACAGGGTGTCAGCAGGAATTAAACTTACGAGCAATCAAACTGATCTCCTCTGTCTGTAACTAGAACTGTAGTACTCATTGGTTCAGTCTGTGCTGAAAGATCAATGTCTAAAATAATTAAAACCTAAGGATCTGGATATCCGTGTGATCTTGCTTTTACAGTGGATATCTATGTTGTATCCCCTCTTGAATGACTAGACCACAAGAATATGATCTGCAAGTGTTATTGGCAGATTGAGTTCCTTTATTTTGAATGGAAGAAACCTCATACTAAAGGTTTCAGGTTCAATCTCTACAGGTGATCTCTGTTTAGGAATATTACATGTGAGACTAATAGAATGGAATGAAAGGTGATATAAAGAATTTTATTAAAAATACTCTTGTGCATTTATGCAATGTTAATACAGGAGTTTTTAATATACACATTCATCTTAGAATCTAACACAGAACAAGAAGCTTATTCTGCAAACACAATAGGGCTGTTGAATCATAAATGTTACATTGATGACTAAAGTTTGTGACATCAAACTTCTAATCGTGCGTCTTAAATCAGCATGGTTATATTTTTAAATTAGGTTGTTATATTACCTTTATTAGCCTCTGTGACAAAATGCATAGTGATTTTCTGCTTTAAAGACAAACTGCAAAGTGTGTAGCAGAATTTATTTCATATACAGTTTATCAGTAGATAGTTTCAAAGGTTCTTTTTGACTTTCGGCACTATGCTTGTGTGTATGCCTACTTTTTGCAGAAAAAATACAAGGGAAATTTAGGATGCAGAAAGCTGAAGTAGGTTAACAAACATACAGAATTACAAGGTTGGAAAAGAATGTTAAGACCATCAAGTCCAACCGTTCCCATCCTATGCTAAACCACATCCCTAAGTACCTTATCTACCCTTTTTTAAACACATCCAGGGAAGGTCACTCAACCCCCTCCCTGGGCAGCCTGTTCCAGGCCCCAACAACTCTTTCAGTAAAAAATTTGTTTCTAATATCTAATCTGACCCTGCCCTGGCACAGCTTTGTGCCATTTTCCCTTGTCCTATCTCCTGTTACTCAGCTGAAGAGACCACCGCCCACCTCTCTACAACCTCCCTTCAGGTAGTTGTAGGTGGTGATAAGGTCTCCCTTCAGCCTCCTCTACTCCAGGCTAAACATCCCCAGCTCCCTCAGCCGCTCCTCATAGTATTTGCCCTCCAGCCCCTTCACCAGCCTGGGTGCCCTTCTCTGGACTCTCTCAAGGACCTTGATGTCCTTATGGTGAGGAACCCAGAACTGGACACAGCACTCGAGGTGTGGCCTCACCAATGCTGAGTACAGGGGCACAATCACCTCCCCAGACCCACTGGCCACACTATTTTTGATACAAGCCAGGATGCCTTTGGCTTTCCAGGTCCTCCTCTGCCTGACAGCTCTCCAGCCAGTCTCCCTCAAGCCTGTAGCACTGCATGGGGTTGTTATGTCTCATGTGCAGCACTCTACACTTGGCCTTGTTAAACTTCATCCCATTGGTCTCTGCCCATAGGTCCAGTCTGTTTGGATCCCTCTGAAGAGTCTCCCTACCCTCAGGCAGACCAACACTTCCTCCCAGTTTAGTGTCCTCTGCAAACTTACTGAGGGAGCATTTAATCCAATCATCAAGGTCATTGATAAAGATGTTGAACAAAATTGGACCCAAGACTGAGCCCTGGGGGATGCCACTCGTGACTGGCTTCCAGCTGGATTTCTTTCCATTTACCACCACCCTTTGGGCCCTGCCATCCAGCCAGTTTTTAACCCAGCAGAGGGTCCACTTGTCCAGGCCAGTGGCAGCCAGTTTCTCAATCAGAATGCTGTGAGAAATGGTGTCAAAGGCTTTACTGAAGTCCAGGTAAACCACATCCACAGCCTTCCCCTTGTCCATTAAGCAGTTAATGGACAATGGCACAAGACTCATAACAGCAGACTTTCCAACATCTAAATGAGGACTGAATTAATCTAAAAATCTGAATGGGGTTGCTGAGCTATGGTTCTACTGAACAGAATACAACAGAGATGGAAAAAAACTAAACAGGTTTATCACAGAATTCCCCATGGTCATCAAACTATGTTTAATTGGTAGCCAATTCCTGCACTATATGACTACTGAAGCTTTCTGAAATATTTAATTTTCTGTTGGTTACTGGAGAGCTTTATATGTGCATTTATCTTTGGACAGAATAAGTAGCTCTTTTTTTTTTCTTCGATAAAATGGACTTAATTGATCTTGGAAAAATCAAATGGTATTTTAATGATATAGCTAGACTAGCAATTTCTTATGGAACTTGCTTCACTGTAGGTCCCTGTCAGGATGGGGTTTAGTTAGCGCAGTCTGGCCCTGAAGGTCTGCACCCCTGTGGAAGGGATCCATGCTGAAGCAGTTTGTGAAGAATAAACCCTGTGGTAGGGATTCATGTTGGAGTTCATGAAGGACTGTCTTCCATGAGAGTGACCCAAAATTAGAGCAGGGGAAGAGTGTGAGGAGTCTTCCCCCTGAGGAGGAAGGAACAGCAGAGAAAACATGTGATAAACTGACTGCAACCCCCATTCCCTGTCCCCTCTGCGGGACAGGTGGCAGAGAATTTCAGAATAAAGCTGAGCCCGGAATAAGGCAGAGAGGGGTGGGAGGAGGTGTTTTAAGATTTGGGTTTATTTCTACTTTATTCTACTCTGTTTTGATAGGTTAATAAATTAGATTATTTTTTTTTTTTACCTAATTGAGCTTATTCTGCCCATGACCTTAATTGCTGAATGTTCTTTCCCTGTTCATATCTTTTCTCCCCTGTCCAGCTGAGAAGGGGAGTGATAGAGCAACTTTGGTGAGCATCTGGTCTCCACCCAGGATCTATCCACTGTGTTACTAATTTAAACCAACCTTCCTTTAGTTTAAACCCATAAACCCTAATCCTATCACTGCATCTCCATCTTTTTCTTAGCCCCCTTCGGGTACTTCAAGGCTGCAATAACATCTCCTGGGAGCCTTCTCTTCTCCAGGCTGATCAAGCCCAACTCTCTCAGCCTGTCTTCTTAGATGACATGCTCCAGCCCTCTGATCAGAGGCGATATGACTAGACCCCTTGCTACTGAAGACAGAGGCAAAAAATTCATTGAATATCTCACTTTTCTCCATGTCCTGGATAACCAGGTCTCCGGTTTAATTCTGGAGGGGGCCCACATTTTCCCTCATCTTCCTTTTATCACTGACATACCTATAGAAACTTTTCTTGTTGTCCTTGACATCCCTGGCCAGATTTAACTCTACCAGGTCTTTAGCTTTTCTAAATTAATCCCTGGTTGCTCGGACAGCTTCTTTGTATTCCTCCCCAGCTACCTGCCCTTGCTTCCACCCTCTGTAGGCTTCTTTTTTGTGTCTGGGTTTGCTCAGGAGCTGCTTGTTCATCCATGCAAGATTCCAGGCATTTTTGCCTGACTTGTACCTTGGTGGGATGCATTTCTCCTGAGCTTGGAGGAGGTGATCCTTGAATACTAGCTGTCTTGGACCCCTCTTTCTTCCAGGGCTTTGTGCTATGATACTCTACCAAGCAGGTCCCTGAAGATGTCAAATCCTGCTCTTCCATAATACAGGTTAGTGAGCTTGCTGTGCGCTCTCCTCACTGTCTTAGGATCTTGAACTCCACCATTTTATGGTCACTGCAGCCAAGGCTGCCCTTGAGCTTCATATCCCCTACTGGTCCCTCCTTGTTGGTGAGAACAAGGTCCAGACTGGCACCTCTCCTCATTGGGTCCTCTATCACTTGGAGGGGAAATTATCATCAGTGCATTCCAGGAACTTTCTGGATTGCTTGTGCCCTGCTGTGTTGTCTCTCCAACAGATATCAAGGTTTTCTTGCTTAAAGCAATTTTATTATAGACAGATAACTATTAAGATAACTATTAATACGTAGGTACCTGAAGTCAAACCGATCCTCTTTTAGAGATCTACTTGGAAGGACAAATACAGAAAATGAAAATAGAGATTAATTACTAGACCAGGAATCTGTACTATGTAATTCCAGCATTTTAATATATTTGCATATCTGGACTGCTTTTTTTAAATTACAAATCATGTATAGTGGTTTATAGTGGCCCACTGCATGTAGATACATTGGCATATCCTAGAAAACTGCAGAACTGTGTAATTTCTATCTAGTATGCATAAAGGCTAACAGTGAGAACGAGGACATAACAGCTAGAGCAGTGGATGTTACAAGTACAAGAAATGTATGGCAAAAGGGGAACCATTCTTCGATCTCAGAAGTTATAATGGCTCTCATAATTTGTTTAAGTAAAACTGTGTAACAACTATTTTAGTAATAAATGAATTAGAGGTGTATCTGTACATTTCCAAAATCTTCCAGCTTTTACAGATAGCTATCTACATAAAAAATCAGCAGAAATCCCACATGAAGATCTGGATGACAACACTCTCTTTCTTAGTTCTGTGGTCCCTTGGAGTATTTCAAGTTTGTTATCCTGTACTTTAAAAATACTGTCAGATAATGTTGTTTTCTCTTCCTTTTTGCTAAAAAAGTCTAAGATTGGCACAGAAAGTTAGAATCTCAGTTTTCCTTGTCTTTTTTTTATTGCAACAATGTCATCAAGTGAATGATAAAATTCTTATTTAAATTTTTTATGATTACTGGAAGTTGATGATGAGAAAATACAAGATAAAATATGGATTGAAGCAGTCAGTATACTATGCAAATTATGAATGGTAAATTGGACAGATTGATTAGATCCTAGTAGGTGGAATACTTTGAGAAACGATGCCTGTCATATAAGCTTTTTGACAGGTGTCAAGTAAACTGAACAATCCTTTAAAAGGATACCTTATAATTACAGAGTTTTAGACTTATAGAATTCTATAAGAATTTTTTTTCTGTGCAGCAGAGTCCAGCTTGTTGAATTCTGGAATAAACTGTATCTACTTCTTCCTTTCATTTCCAGTCATCATTTGTGAGTTAGGCTCACTTGGTATTATTCTATTCTATTCTATTCTATTCTATTCTATTCTATTCTATTCTATTCTATTCTATTCCATTCCATTCCACTCCACTCCACTCCACTCCATTCCACTCCATTGCATTCCATTGCATTCCATTGCATTCCATAGATATATACACATTTTGTTGCAAATTAATCTTCTGACAACTAATTAAAAAAAAAAACTTAAAAAATGGAGAAACTTCAAATCTAAATTAAGATTTAGATTTATTCTTAGTAGGAAAAAACAACCTGGAAAAAAAAAAAAGAAAAAATAGGTAACTTTAAAGTCACATGAATTTTCAGCCACTCAGCTACTGCAATATCAAAGTGAATGACATTGATAAAATTCTGAAACTCTAGAAAATGTATCCACAAACACGTAGTTAATCATTGCTATTACGTTAAGTATAGTGAAGCAGTGATAATTTGCCTGGTAAATTACAGTATATTATGGAGTATACTGTAAACACACATATTCATAAGAAACAATTATATATTTTAAAAGAGATAGAACAAAACTGCCATTTGCAAATGACAATTCTTTTCACGTAGATATGATGCAAAGACATATTTATCAAGTACCTGTATGACTTTTAAATCAGTTTCCACAAAATTTAGTGCTTTGATATGGATATATGCACTGGAACAGGCTTCCCAGAGAAGCAGTGGATATCGCCTCCCTGGAAATGTTCAAACCCAGGTTGGATGAGCCTTTGGGCAGCCTGGTCTGGAGGATGGTATCGGCAGGAGCTTGAAACTGTATGATCTTTAAGATCACTACCAACCCAGACCGTTCTTTGATGTTTCTATGATATAGTTGGCTGAATATGTAGGTGTTAAGAAATAACTTTTAGTGCAAGCTTCGATCAGTGGAAATGTTCACACTCGAAAAAAAAAAATCCCTGAAGAACCTGTTTTGGTTTGGTTTTTTTTTAAAGCTATTTGACCTTAATGAGTACAAAATTTTCTATAGTTCTAATTTTATCTGTATACTACAGGGTTACTCTGGCCTGAAAGGAGCTGTTTAGGACACATCCCTCTCTTTCTGACCTACGATCAAGCTTGTGATGCCCTGGGACTAAATTAAGGTGGAAGGACACCAGCCAACCTAGTTAACAATTTATTAACACAAAACACAAGGCAAGACATTGCAAACAGTAACTCAATAACAACTACTTAACTGGATAACTGTTTAACTAGATAACTGAAGTCCCATGTGGCACAATCTTACTTGAAAAGAGAGAAAGAAAGAAGGAAAGAAAAAGAGAGACAGAGACAAAGAAAAATATCACCACCCATCATGTGTGACCTTTTGGTCCTCTTGATTGTGGTATTGTCTTGGTGGTGGGGGTCCCTTGGTTCGCAGTGTTGTGTCCTGCCAGCATTTCTTTACCAAGAAGGTGGTCAAACACAGTAACAGGCTTCCTACAGATGTGGTCAATGCTGCAGGGCAGTGAGTGTTTAAGAGGCATTTGAACAATGCCCATAGTAATATGCTTTAACTTTTGGTCATCCCTGAAGTGGTCAAGCAGTTGGACTAGATGATCATTTTAGGTCCCTTACAACTGTAAATATCCTACCCTACCTGACCCTTCCCTATCCTATCCTAGTATGCAGTGTAAGAAGCAGCAATATAGAATGAATCATATTGACATCGAGTACTCTGAATTAAAAAAAAATTACAAACCACTTGATCTTTGCTTTTGTGCTTTTTATGATGTGGGACAAACTCCTTGAAAAGAGAGTCTCTCTCTAAAAACGGAAGCTTTTTTTACCTTCCAACTCCAGTTATTAATCAATGCAAAACTCTCAGTTACGGATGAAACTTCTTATCATGATATCATAATTTTGCTCTTGAAATGTAGTTTTCATTTTAAGATATTGATAACAGAAGCTAGATAAGAAACTTTACTTTGCCTTCCAGCATTAGGAAATGTCTTGCACTGCTAATCAATTATCTCGTTGCTTTTAAAATAACTCTACTTTGGGTATAATAGGATTCTGTATATGAATATACAATGTGCTTTTGTGTGCACGTCTGTATGTGCATAGATGAGCATATATTCTGTCCTTTCTGAGAATACAAGGCAGAGTTTTAAATAACTTCCTGTTCTCAAGGAAAAGGCATCCCTTTCCTCTACTGGAAACCAAGATGAAATAATTTTAATATTGATGTTGAAATAATTTCCACAGCTGAACAAGGATTTCAGGATTCAAGTTAGTATATTTTGTTTTAATATTTATATTTTCATGCTATAAAAAAATTAATATCTAGTTAACAGTTAGGCAATCTGTAATATTCAAATTACTTTTTAATATGACATATAAAATTTGGAAAGTTTCTTTTTTCATTATAGTAAGAAGAACAAAATAAAAGCTCTATATTGGGAATTTTTTATATCAAGAATTATAATTATGTAGACAAATAGTTCCAAAAATAGATGCTTTTTATAGAAAAGTTTGAAAACTAATTGTTTTCTCAGATCAGCAGTAATGTGGACAAATCACAAAAGGTAATTTTCTTTTACAATGAAACCTCTTCCTAATTTAAAAAAAAAAAATTCAATTAAAAACTATACCAGCCATGGGATTAAGGTCAAGTTTCTCAATAATATTGGAAAATGTAAACTTCTGTACCAAAGTAATTAATTCCATGATTTGTGCAGCTCCGGTTTAAGTTTGTTGCATCTCCTGTAGCACAGGGGGGAAAAAAAAAAAAGGAGAAAAAGTCTCGAACTGACCGAAATGTCACGTTTCCATAAGTACTGCAAGATTTTTAAAGTAACAGAAGTTTAAAAAAAAAAAAAAAAAAAAAATTAAGAAAAGATTTTTTCCGTGACATGACCGGGGGCTGAAGGAGATGAGACAGGGGAAAGGCGCCACCTATTGATCACAGCTGGCATCGAGCCGGTCCTGACGGGCTCCTCGGAAGGGACCGGCGGTTACTGGGCGCGGACGGCATTTTAGACGTGCGTACCTGGCACAATTTTCAGTATTTTCAGGATGCTACCTGAAGTATTTAAAGACTACATATTAAAATAGAACTTTAATCTTTTACAAGCCTTTCTTTTCTTTTCTTTTCTTTTCTTTTCTTTTCTTTTCTTTTCTTTTCTTTTCTTTTCTTTTCTTTTCTTTTCTTTTCTTTTCTTTTCTTTTCTTTTCTTTTCTTTTCTTTTCTTTTCTTTTCTTTTCTTTTCTTTTCTTTTCTTTTCTTTTCTTTTCTTTTCTTTTCTTTTCTTTTCTTTTCTTTTCTTTTCTTTCTTCTTTCTTTTTCTTTTCGATTTTCTTTTCTCTCTTCTCTTCTCTTCTCTTCTCTTCTTTTTTCTTTTTCCTTTTTCCTTTTTCCTTTTTCCTTTTTCCTTTTTCCTTTTTCCTTTTTCCTTTTTTCCTTTTTCCTTTTTCCTTTTTCCTTTTTCCTTTTTCCTCTTTCCTTTCTCCTCTCCTCTCCTCTCCTCTCCCCTTCCTTCCTTCCTTCCTTCCTGCCTTCCTGCCTTCCTTCCTTTCTCCCTCCCTCCCTCCCCCTCTCCCCCTCTCCCCCTCTCCCCTCTCCCTCTCTCTCATCTCTCCTTTTGCCTCTTGCCTCTCTTTCAAACTCTTTTTCATTCTTCTATCTTTTTTGTCTCTTTAAAAGAAGCTTCCTTTTCTGAAGCACAGTACAGGGGACTCAGGGAACAGCTTTAACAGAAATTCTCTTACAATTAGTAGAAGATGAAGCTATAAAAGCTGCAATAACTTTGGACTTGGTGGAGAACTTTGCATGATGAACAGACATGCTCATACATGTTCCAGGAGTTCAGGGGACAAACACCTTTGAGTGTGGTGGGGTTTGCTACAAATATCAAACAGTTGGCAATAAAGCCATTCTGATATTATGTTTTAAATATATTTTAAATTCTACCAAAATTTCTGGAATTCCACTTTTTTTTCCAAGTGTGCATTAATGATATACATATTGGACTTCTAAATCACTGGGTTCAATAATGAATAGTTCATTGACTGCTGGTTCAATGAATTTTGTGGAAATTCATGGACCATGCAGGCAAAGAGAAAAGGTAACTGTTATTATTTCAAACGAAGATTTTATGTCTTAGTGGCATTGTGAAAGATTGACCTTCACATGAGATATTGCTGTTCTTGCATTACCACCCTGATATCAATAGAAAACTGCTTTTAATCTACACAAAGGGCCCTGTTATCCTCTCAATGCATGGGGGATTATCATGCTTAACTCTCCAGAACATCGAGAGGCAAAGAGACCCCACAGTCTCAATTGCTGTAAAGCAATTTCTAGAACATATTTAATTTTCTTTTAAATGATTTTGAGAAGTTTTGGGGCTTTTTGTTGTTTTTCTTGGGTTTTTTTGTTTAATCTAGGGAGTTGTTGGAAACTTGTACAAGAACATTTTTTGATACGTAGTTAGGATTTACTGAGTTCTCAATATTGGTAATTACATTAAAATAATCATGATCACCTCAGTTAACCATATGATCTCTTCTCAGTAATGCTTATAGTAGGAGCTAAGTACTTCATGTTTTAAAAGAACTGCAAATGGGATATTTTTATAGGAATCTGTCAGAAGGCACATCTCATTTACAAAGAAAAGCAGGTAATAATGATAGTATATTTATTAGCATTTATTTTCATAATATGCATTTCCAGTGGTACTCTTCCTTACTAAAAATTACATTGCATATCTACATTTTGCATTTCCAGATCAGTAAGATAACCATGAGTTACTGTGCCTTTTCTTAAATATATATATATATATATACACACACACACACATATAAATATCTGTGTGGGTATATGTGTACTGTGTCTGCACACTGAAAACTTTTAAATATTAAAAAGAAGTATTGCATCCTATATTTCATCTATTCTTACAAGACAAGAATGACAGTATTAAGATGCACATTCAGGATAGCACTCTTTCTACTTTGAACGCTGTCAAGAACAAAGTGCTTTACAGACTTAAAATAAATCTAGGTACTAATCCATTGAATTTCTGACAACAGGAGCCCAAGGTTTCCATGCACTTAGCTGAGTACTGCATAAGAGCTTGTGCATTATTTATGTCCACTAATGGTGTTGCAATGCTCTTTGTGTGAAGCAGTGACAGTGCAATCTACTAAGATAGCTGCTGCTGTGGACAAAGCCATACATTTTCCTGGGCTTGAATTTTTGACAGAATACTCTATTAATGCCAATTCTGCTTAAGTAAATGCTGAACAGGGGTCAGTTCCTCCCCCCATTCCCCTTATTATTTAAGAAAACAGTGCCATAAAACTGAAAATGATGTTCTGGGCTTTGCTGAATTTTGCAACACAATAGTAGCTGATAAAGGTCAGTCTGCTTTTTTGTCTACTTTTATGATTTTGTGTGATGGTCCACAGACTAAATAGGAAAGCTCTTAGCATTGGAGAAGGGAGGTGCTATTAATTCCAGTTTCATTGCCATTATACTCTTCAGTGGATCAATAGAATTAAATGAGCTGAGATATTAGGAAAATATTGTGAAGAGAAGTAGGGTGGTATTATTTGACCAAGGTTAGGATGAATAGAAAATAAAGAACCATTTATACTGGGATGTCAATAAATCATAGAACCCATATATAAAATGGAATAGGGTATAACAATCATAAGCTTTCAAATGACCATAATATCTTTTTTTTTTTTAAATATGTGAATGTTTGGCTAGCAATTTAAAGGGACATTGCAAAAACTCACATACACACACACATACAAATCATTTTAAATTAAATGAATTAAAAATTATTTAATTCTCTTTTTATATAGTAGGTTCTGTAATCATAATAATTTTATCATAGTAATTTTTAAATATCATCATCTTTGCTTGCTTCTCTAACTACTTAAGACTTGGAAGTTCTAACGGGGACTGGACTGAGCCATGGATACATTTTCCCCTGTGATTTCTTGTTTGTACAGCCTGCTGCTTCTGCAATTTCCATTTCAGCCTTGCAGTTGCCGCTTCTAGCAAATGCTTTTCTGGAAAGCTTGTAAAACATTGCATACATCAAATAAATCTACAGAAATGACTAACTCAAAGGACATGAAGTAGCTCCTTTTGGAGTCAACTTACACGGATGCCTGTGGGAGATAGACAAAGGACTTTCAGGTAATAGAGGTGGAAAGAAAAAAAGAAAAGAGAAACTATGAAGATTAACACATTTGTCTTCATTCTTCCTCAGAATCCACAATATTAACAGCAACAGTTCTCACCAATGGAAGAGCTCATTGACCATAAAGCAAGCATTTTTTTCTTTGTTTCCCTTGTACAAGTGGGAAAACTAAGAATATATGCAGGCAAAGGTTTCCTGGAGTAATAGACCTAAAGGCAGAGGTATAGTCCTGTTGCAAGCTTAATGGTTACTTGTAAGTAAATTAAGTTTTGAGGAGAAGTGGGATGATATTCACTTAAGCTAGAAGTGAATCCTTATGTATTTATTTAGAAAAAACAAAATCCAAAAATTACCCACAACAACAAAACAGGTTAACCTGTTTAATAATTTGGGATAAAACTGGCAAGCTCTACATCCGAAGGTTATTTTTAACACTAAAACAATTCTATTTACTTTTCATGAGGCTACACAGACAGTCACCTTTCAAACTGTTGAAACAAAGAAAATATTTTGTTCATGACCATGCTTTCTCTTCACCTATACTCTTCAGTTAACATCTCAACTCTTTATGCCTGTCCTGTCTCTGTCTCATAATCATTCCTCACACTCTTCTGCTCCAGCGTGGCGTCCAACACACAAGAATAAGTCCCCCACAAACTTCTCCAAAGCTCCAATGGGAATCGTTTCCAATGGGTCTTTAGATCTTCACCAACTTCCCTAGCGTGGGTCACTTCTATGGTGTGCAGTCAGAAAATCATAGAATGTCTCTTAGGCCCAGACTGCTCCAGCCTGGTCCTCCAGGGAGTCACAAGCTCCCTGCCCTCCAGCAAACCTGCTCCAGTGTGGGCCTCTCTCTCTCTTTCTTCCCACAGGCTGCAGGTTCTACCAGTAGCTTGGTCCAACACGGGTCACAGTGTCTTCCATGTCTCCACCTGCTCCAGCTTGGGGCCTCTCCACAGGCTACTCATCCTTTTCCATGGGCTGTGGGGGGACACCTGCTCCACCATGGATTTCTCCACAGGCTGCAGGGGTATCTTTCTCTCCGGCACTTGGAATACCTCCTCCCCCTCTTATTCACTGGCCTTGGTGTCTGCACAGTTTCTTACAACTTCTCACTCCCTTCTCTGGTGGCAAAAAGGAGCTGTGAATTTATTTTTCCCTCTTAAATGTGATTCACAGAGGCACTATGACTGTCACTGGTTGGCTCGGCCTTGGTCAACGAGTCCATCCTTGAACCCAGCTGGTATTTACACAGTTTAATCCTTCTTGCAGAGGCCAAACCTGCTGCCCACCACTCCCTCCCCCTCCCCACCTTCTACAAGAACCCATCCATGCAAAACCACAAATAATATCTCATTTCCCTCCTTACAGTTGTCTTTTAGTGGAATAGTGGAGCAACCCATCTCTACTGTGATGGGTAGCTCCACTATCCTGCTTGTGATTTGGGTATTATATTCAATTAACTTCCAGAATATATCTCATTTTTCAGGTTCTTCTTGTACATTGACTCTGATAGGTGGTTTGTGGTATGTCTCCCCAAAACTGGAACACTTGTCCAGGATCCCATATCTTTGTGTCACCAGAAATTTTTTAGATTTTCAGGAGTCTTTCCCTTTTCTATCATATTAAATGGCATATCTTAATTTCCCTTTTCAAGAACATTCTTAAACTCCCCCTGACTTATATTCACTTCACATTAAGAAGAGTCTTACTCATGAACCTTTGAGCAGTGTGTGACATGTGCCATCACTGTCTGTTTGTCTTTTTTTGGAATCATAAATTGTTTTAAGGCATAAATTGTATGACATGGGTTACTTAGAAACATGTGTAAGCCTAAGCCTACCTGCAGTCTTCCTTCCTTCACTTCTCTCCCTTAAAACTCTGATGTGATTTCTTGGAAGGGGGAAGTAAAACAATCAATCCTGACAGCACTTATGTTAAATATATGTTTGTTACCTTTAGCTAATATCTCACTGCTTCCCTGTACTTAACATTTTGTTTCTAGCTATTATGGCACTCTTATACTGAGATCAGGCATTGTATGTTTGTTTCATCTTTGTGTGAAATCTAGCTGTTCCTTGACTACCAACTATGAATGTTTATAGTTGAATTAATCTCACTTAAGAGTGGAGATACCTAGACACAAACTAACCAATTTACAATACCTGCAATTAGTGGGGGAAAAATAAACATAATTAATCAGATCTATTTTTGGTATCTGCATTTGATGGAAAGCATCACACTCAAATTACTTTGGTGCAATTCTGTGTCTATCTATCTGAGCCAGGGGAGAAAATACTGTTGAGTTAGAGTCCTGAAACAGAAAATTACAATGACAATGAGTAGTGGGAAAAAGTGTAGAAGTCTCACAAAATGCTCAAATAACACAGAAGCAGGTCATGCTTCCTGTAAAAGATTAAGTTCAAAGGTCACTCTTGAGAGACAAAGATTAAATCATCTCTCTATTTAAGCTCTTATATAATTTAGTTTGCAATCTATATTCTGAACTATGGCACTGAAAATCTGAAGTAGTTCAGCAGCCTTGCAAAGAATTTAAGTAGGAGCTCTGTCTGGTCTACATGTCTGGCCTTATACAGATATATGCTTGTCAGCTATGCTGTAAATTTCTATAGCTTTTCTTGATTTCAGTGATCAATTTGCATATGGTGAGAAGCTGATCCCTTATATCTAGAATAGAAAGAAATAGAAGGAAGCTTATCCAGTGTTACCATATAGCAGCTTCTGTATTTGTGCCAGAAAATCTGACATAAACCCTTATTTTCAGTGGTTTATCTCAGACATAATAACAAAAAAAAAAATCACTTCAGTTTAAAGCTGGGTGCACCAGGTCTCTGCCTGAAGCAATTTCAATTTTATAAAATTTGAAAAAGTGGTTGAGCCTATTTTACTTATAAAAGTGTCAAAAGAAGTTGCTAGAGGTATCAGACAGTTGTACACTCACAACTAAAATACTTCAAACCTTTAAGAGCCCCATTCAATTTCAGATATTTTCTACTTTCTACTGAAAAGAATCTATGGAAATTTGCTCTGTAACCAGACAGCTGATTCAGCAAGAAATAAGCAATAAATAGTGGAAGGGTAAGTTACCATTTATCTATTTTTTTTTTATTTCTACTAGTAATCCTCTATAGTTGTAACATTCCACCAGTATGCCTATTTACTATGGCTGGAAAATGGTATGGGAGCTACCAAATCTTTTTGAAGGGACACTGATTTATTGCTCCAAATACCATTCAGTGGGAGCTGGAATGAGCAGTTTGTCTCAAACAATCTGTATTGCAAGATAACAGAACCTACAGAGGCAGAATAATATTTTTGGACTGGGTCTCACCTCACAAGGGGCTTGATTCTTCAAGCATCTGCAGGGCCTTGGACTAGGACCTCTGTCCTCCAAAGGTTATAAGGACCTGTAGATTCTTGATCTCAAAGTAGCTGCTCTGATAACCTGGGCACTATGCTGAGGTGGGGTCCTCATCCAATTAACCATCTGAACAGTGTCCCTGCAAGGGTAGCCCCTCCTTCAGTAGCCACCCTGAAAACCAGGATACTGTCTTTATCTGGTAAGGAACAGTGACAGGCATGTGGGCCCATATGGAAGCAGAGCACCTTCTTGCAAAAGTCCTGTGTGAGACCACTTGAACAGGGTCATATCTCTATCAGCCCAGCTGTGGGGGTCAGATGACCAACCACTTGGGACTCCCCTTCCCCACCGACTCATTTCCAGAACACTCTACAACTCAACACTGAGTCTGCACAAGAGATGCTCAGCCTCCCCAGAAGGGTGGGGCAAAGAAGCATAAAAGATGCAGATTTGGGACATCTGGCCCATGCCCATCATCCAAAGACTACACCTTTGTGATGATCTACACTGGATCCCTGGGTGCTGATATCTTTTTTCTCTGTCTCTCTCTCAACTTCTAACTTATTCTTGGCACACATGCTAACAGCATTTCTAGTTTTGCTAAGTTTTACTAATTGTAATCCATTGCTCCAAATATATAGTGTGGTGTAGTTTTGCTTGCAAGCTTCGTAATCGTATTTGTTTTAAAGTGAAGTTGTTCTTTGCTTGGAGCTCCTGGGTAATTGTTGTTACTGCTGACTACTGTGCAGAGGATTATAGATACTCATCTCATTGCTCGTCTGGTTTTTATGAGAGATTAGATAGGAGAGGGTTAACCTCACCCCTGGGGCAGGTAGAAATGGTTAACTCAACACATACTCATCTGCTGGGATGGGAAAGCCAGGTCTGAGAAGAAGACTGGGTCCAGCTGCAGCAACCTAGACTCCTCTCTGAGGAGTTTAGAAAGCAAGGGGGTCCAGTCTGAATCTCCCTGGTTTGCCCGCCTGGTGGAATATGACAACTGGTACTGCTGTCCTTCTTACATACAATTATATAACACAACCTTCTATGAATATACAGCACATTGGAATTCATTGATCATCTGTTCCCATAATATGAAGCCTATCAGGTCAGGAGAAAGGACAGAGATAGAAGTACTTGCTGCACCTTGGTGCACACTACTTAACATGTCTCTCCCCTTTCACAGTTGAACAATATGCCTCTTCTTAGTTATGAGACCAGTAGAGTTATGTGCACTCTGGTGCATGGTAAAGATTGTATTCTTGAGAGAACTGTGCGACTCCCTACTCAACTGGACAGGGAGAGAAAATAGAACTAAAGGCTCATGGGTCCAGGTAAGGAGGTAAAGACAGGGAGAGACCAATTAGTGCCATGGGCAAAACAAACTCAACTTGGAAAAAATAATTTCATTTATTATCAATGAAATTAGAGTTGAGTAATGAGAAATAAAGTCAAATATAAAATTTAATTAAATATTTAAAACATATTGCCCCCACTCTTCCCTTCTACCCAGCCCTAGCTTTATACCCAATTAGTCTACCTTCTTCCAAACTGCAGCACAGTGGGACAGGGAATGGGGATTACAGTCACTTCATCACATGTTGTCTCAGGCACTCTTTTGTCCAAGTGGGAGAGCTCCTCACACCCTTCCACTGCTCCAGCATGACATCCCTCCCATGGGAGACAGTCCTCCACCAACTTCTCCAATATGAGTCCTTTCAACACACTAAAGTTCCTTATAAACTGCTCCAGTGTGGGTCCCTTCCATGTGGTGCAGACCTTCAGGACCAGGCTGCTCCAGTGTGGGTCCCCCATGGGGCCACAAGTCCTGCCAGAAAACCTGCTCCAGCATGGGTTCCTCTCTCCACAGGACCACTGATCCTGCCAAGAGCCTGCTCCTGCAGCAGATTCCCACAGGGTCACAGACTCCTTTGGATACATCCTGCTTTGGTATGGGGTTGTCCACGGGCAGCAGGAGAATTTCTGCTCCAGCGCCTGGAGTACCTCCTCGCTCTCTTTCACTGATCCTGGTGTCTACAGAGTTGTTCCTATCACATATTCTCCAGCTGCAGGTGTTAGGTCTTTTTTTCCACTTCTCAATATGTTATCCCCAAGGCACTACCACTCTGTCTGATGGGCTTGGCCTTCAGGTTTATCTTGGGAGTGGTTCTATGGGACACAGGGGAAGCTTCTAGCAGCTTCTTACAGAAGCCACCAATGTAGCACCCCCCTCACCCCTCCCCCCACCCCCTCAAAACCTTGCCATGCAAAACCAATAGAAGTGGTCAGCATTGACTGTTTTTTATAACCCTTACTCCTAGTTCAGTAGCAGGATAGCAAGGAACAATGCTAGGAATAATCACATAGAAAGTAAAAGAACTGTGAAAAAGTGTCTATATATAATGTGATACTTTTTGTATTGAAATCCTGGCATGTCTTCCTAACTTTTCTCTCATTATGTTACTGTTGCTGAATAATGAATCTATCAGCAGATGACTTGCTTGTGTTACTAAATGTTTGCTGCATGTTGGTTTAAGATTCCAGTCATGATACCAGAAAAAAAGAAAGCTGATGAGTATATCTTTAAGTTGTATAAATTCAGAGATTTACTTTTTTTTTTTTTTTTTTTAAAATTTCTGGCAGAAATCAACATTGCTGGTAAATATATAACAGATGTACCAATGTGCCTTGAGATGAATACATTATGGACAAAAAATCATATTTATTCCCATCACAATAACAGTTTGTTTTGATCACCTGCTCTTTCTGGTTGCACCTGTGGCTTATTCATTTGGTTGGAACATGGGAAAATGCCAGGATCAATACAAGCTGTGTATTCTTACTCCCTTGTGTGGGTGTTTCTTTTAGTTATTCTCCAAATGTTCTTTGTGTACAATCTTTAGGTATAATAAAGGAAAAAAAAAAGAAAGAAAAAAAGAGAAAGGCATTAGTGCAATACTAAAGCTTGGGAAAATGAAGCAATCAAAAACCCAGGGAATTCCACATTCCAGAGTGGTTTCTAAACTTGTCATGGTTTAACCTCACCCAGCAACTGAGCACCGCACAGCTGCTAGCCCACTCCCCCTGTATGGCAGGATGCAGGAGACAATCAGAAGAATGAAAGTGAGAAAACTTGTGGGTTGAGATAAAGGCAGTTTAATAGGTAAAGCAAAAGGCACACGTGCAAGCAAAGCAAAGCAAGGAATTCATTCACCACTTCCCATGGGCAGGCAGGTGTTCAGCTATCTCCAGGACAGCCGTGATCTATCACGTGTAATGGAAAACAAATACCATTATTCTGAACATCCCCTCTTCCTACCTCATCCCCCAGCTTGATATGCTGAATGTCATATGATATGGGATAACCCTTTGGTTAGTTAGTTGGGGTCAGCTGTCCTGGCTGTGTCCCCTCCTGATTTCTTGTGCACCCCCAGACTGCTCACTGGTGTAAGAAGCAGAAAAGACCTTGACTGTGTAAGTACTGCTCAAACCCAACAAAAACATCTATTATCAACACTGTTTTAAGCACAAATCCAAAACATAGCCCCAGACTAGCTACTCCAAAGAAAAGTAACTATCCCAGCCAAAACTAGCATAAAAACTTATCTCAGTTGTACCTTTAAAACATGGTGGTGGACAACTTTATTTCCTTTGAAATGAAAAGAAATTGAACAGCACTTAGAGAAATCAGTAGGGAAACATAAATACATTTTTTATCTGCAAAAACGGTACCTTTAAAGTTCTTATACAATCTGGGCCTGTCTCCCCTGTGACTTTTGCTTGTATGGCATTTCAAATACTTTGCTACATGTACATGCAGACTGTACTGCACGGACCCTATTCTGAGAGCTGCTTTATTTTCTTCACAAAGTTCTGCTGACTTCAGTACAGTATGGTGAAGAAGAAAGATACAACATTAAAACTTACACTGTTTGACAGACTGCCATGACAGGGAGAGTAACTCCGCTCCGTTTTTTCCCTTTCAGGGTATTATGTTGCAAAGCTTAAGCTCTGTTCCCTGAAAAAGGTGTATTTTCACCCCTGAATTCTGGCGTAGCAACTGTTTGAGACAGATTTGCCTTACCCAGAACAGCACACCTGCATGAGGCATTGAACATAGGAGCATCACCAGCTGAGATATTAGATTAAAATGGTGTAAAGTAGTGGGCACTTCCTCAGGGTGAAGTGCCTCTGGAAGGACATACATTCAGTACAGCAGGAGCCTAGAGTGGCTGTGTTTCCAATTTACTTCAGTCAGGTTCATAAAGTCAGTGAAGATTAAACATAGGTTAAGGTTTCCAGACATACTGAGACATCTGTAGAGATTCAGATGCAATATAATTCTTTGAGTTATAACTTCTTTTGAGTTTTGCTTTACTGAATACACAGTAAGTATTGTTATATTTTTTCTAGAGGACACCAAGGTACCTGCAGAAAACTTAAAACTGGTTAGTGAAAAAGCATGTTAAATATTATATGCAAATAGTTATGCACAATATGTTTTAAAAAAATAAACAATAGAAACAGATTTATTAGAAAATATTTATATAATGTATTTCAACATATTTGTCTCCAGGAGTTTTCTTCTTCATGTACAGTGGCAGAGAATTCATAGCTATGAGTAGTGACCATTTCTGATGTTATTTTTGTATTTCAGGATGGAATGACTTTGTAATAAAATTACACCTGCAAAGAGATTTACAGATGTTTTAATGTTTTAATTTATCAGTGTTTCAAAGGCCCAGTGCATTGATGAACTCAGGAAATTGGTTGCTGTATAATGATATCTGGAGTCATAACATCACCCAATGTGAATCAAGATATTTCTGAATATGTTATCAGTTCAGCTGAAGTACCATGATAATGGATATTTTATGTTTATGCCAACATTATGCCAGATCTTATTCCCAACTTTATGCCAGTCTGATCCGTGTAAATGAGGCTTCACCCAGATGCATAAAGATTCCACCCTTCTATGTAATAAACACCAACAGTGTTACACTAACATTTTCAAAGTGTGGACTGTATCCAAACCCATGTCACTCTGAGCTTATTTCTTATTTATAAGACATCATTCTTTTAAAACAGGGAAACACAATTCTTATTGATTAGAATGCCTGAAATGGAATCTGAATCACTGGACCTGTTTGCATCTGGTATTACTGAACAAAAGAACATATCCTCTAATCTGTAAAATGCATGGATTTGTGCCCAAGTAAAGATATTTGCTATCAGAAAGCTCTTCAGGAGATAAGCTTAGTTTCCTGTGCAGATACACTTTGCTGTCTGAATAAATAGTGAAAGGGGATAGCAGTCCTTGTGATTTCCTTTTTGCATGCTATTGAACCTTAATGTTCACAAAGTTAAAAGACTGCACTGGTGATGCAGCACCATTCAGTCATTAGAAATGCTATTATGATGGTGTAAACTCATAACAAATCTTCCAGGCAGAACAACTACTTAGTTGTTTACACCAGTGATGTGATACGGTCTGAATGTTGACGTACAGTGTATTCCTCTCTTGTAAGAGCCTCTTAGAGATTTACTAGTGACTGGAATTTTTCCCCAGATGAGCTACTCCTTTAATCGGTCAGTGTTTGCTCAAAAAGTTGCTCATTAGTTAAGAGTAATGTTTTTCAATGCAAGGTTTTCATTCATGTTCAAAGGCCAAGACATCAGAAAAAGAAACATGTGATGTGCTTTTACACATCTTCTGTATTACAACTTTCAATTCCTTTCTAAATGTATTGATCTCAATCATAAACAACAGCAATGATAAACAAAAAGTGGAGCTTAAACCTAAGACTGGAAGATAGAATAGATAAATACACAGACAAAAACTGAGCTAACACAGCTAAAGTTGAAGACTAACCAGAAAATGAGTTTATAGTTCCTTTAAAATTCCTGACAAGTTAAATTATAAGTAAACAATTACAATCCTCCTCTTCAGGTGTTTTTTTTTCCTTTTAATCTTCTCAAGAAGGAATAATCTTTATCTGGCCCTCACAAGGTATCAGCTCTAAGTTTCTAATGTTATTCAAATTCATGTGACACTACTACTTGAAAAAGATGTTAGCATCAAAAAGAGGAATTAATTGTTTTCTGACAGATTTCTCTCTGATACCTTTGCATTTGTTCACAGTGAAGATTGTGGATGCCCCCTCCCTGGCAGTGTTCAAGATCAGGTTGGATGGGGCTTTGGGCAGTCTGGTCTAGTGAGGGTGTCCCTGCCCAGGGCAGGGGAGTTGGAGTGAGATGATCTTTTAGGTTGCTTTCAACCCTAACAATTTAAAAAAAACAGCCCCACATTATTTTACAGAACAGTATATATTATTTGTTATTCCCCATAATCCAAAATGTCATTGCTTTTTACTGGCATAAAATAAAGAGTGTCACTGGATTTATTGTCAAATGGAGATCTCTTAATTAACCTAATACATGCAGTATAGAGTCAGCTCTACTGAGTGTTTCTTAAATGGCAGATTAGAAGTTACTGAATAACAATTCTCTGAATTGTATTTTTCACATTGTTTATTTTATTATTATACATCTTTTTTTTCTGTTTAAATAGAATCTAAAAATAAAAATGAATATTTAACATAGAAAAATATTTCTTTATGAAGTTTACTATGAGGGAGAAGATACTGCTACAGAGAGTCTGTTGCAGATTGTTCTCTGCTGCAGATTTTTCATTCATAATACAACAAATTTAAATTTAAATCATTTTCTCCTATCACTAGAAATATTACATCATAAGGGGAGCATATCTACCAGGGTTAACTAGTTCTTTTAGTTACTTCAGGTAAATATCGTGACTTGTATTCAACTTCATTCTTACCTACCAGAATACTCTGACTTCTATGGTGAAGGGTTTACTAATTCTCATAATTATAGTACTTAATACTGCTTATGACATCCTGCATAGAATTTTACATAATCTGTCTTGATAGAGATGTTTTGGCAGGCAACTTTGTTAGAAGTGGCTATGTGTTTACTACATTGCTGTTTCATGAGGTTTCCAAGAAAGAGTTATAAGCTTGACTGAATCACAACCACTAGAATTTTATTGTCATTGTTTTCAGTAGTTTTAACTGGTACTTCTCCCACAGGGGTGGATAGTAAAAGGCAGATGCTTGTTTACTTTTTTTTCTTACTTTCCTCGAGTTGGAAACTTTTAAAGCCATTCATACAGAAAAATGTAACAAATGCCATTTTGAAAATCCTTATTTCTCTTCCTTCTCTTCAGTTCATTACTGAATGATGTCTTTGAGTTATATATATGGGTTATTTGACTCCAAAATGAGCTGTTAATTTAATAATGAGGACAGCAGTTCATACAATAGATATGTACATTGTGGTACTTTCCTCCTAAGTTCCTTACAGAATTCTCAGTTTTACAAAGTAAATAAAATTCAGGGGGAATGACTGACAATTTTTGGCTGTTAATTTGCAGTTACTACTCATCTCAGGCAGGCATAAAACATTTATTGAACAGGTTTTTTTACAAATTACTTTGAAACTTTTTCCTTTGTCATCTACGCACTGTTCACACAATCTAATTTATTGCTAGTTTTTGGTTTTGTGTGTTTTTCATTTTAGTTTTTTTTTCTCCCCTTAGATATGTGTTTTAATGTGATAATTGCTTCCAGTCATAGCAGAGTTCACTGAAAATACTCATTAGCTGAATACATTTTGCAATACATGATGCTGAATTGAGTGGAAACATAGTGTAGAAAGAGATAGCACTGAGTATTTTAGGATAGCAGCAGTGTCTCCAATATTCAGAGATTCCCAGAATGGTAGGGGATAGGAGGGAGTTCTGGACATCATCTAGCCCAATCACCTGCTTGGAAGTCATGTTTGACTAATCTAATAGCCTTTTATGAGGATATAACCAGGTGGATAGATGATGGTAGGGCAGTAGATGTGCTCTACCTTGCTCTCTGTAAAGCATTTGACACCATCTCCCACAGCATCCTCATGGCTAAACTGAGGAAGTGTGGTCTGGAAGGTTGAGTAGTGAGGTGGATTGAGAGCTGGTTGAAGGGAAGAAGCTATCAAATTTTGATCAGTGGTATAGAGTCTAGCTGGAGGCCTATATCTAGTGGAGTCCCTCAGGGGTCAGTACTGGGACCTGTATTATTCAATATATTTGTTGATGACCTGGATGAGGGAATAGAGTGTACAATCAGTAAGTTTACTAATGACACAAAACTGTGAGGGGTGGCTGACACACCAGAGGGTTGTGCTGCCATTCAGCAAGACTTAGACAGGCTGGAGAGTTGGGCAGGGAGAGGTTTACTAAATGAGATTTAACAGGAGCAAGTGTAGGGTCTTGCATCTAGGGAAGAACAGCCCCAGGTACCAGTACAGGTTGGGGACTGGCCTGTTGGAGAGCAGCGCAGGTGAGAGGGACCTGGGGGTCCTGGTGGACAGCAGGATGACCACATGACAGCAACGTGCCCCACTGGCTAAGAAGGCCAATGGCATCCTGGGGTGTATTAGAAGGGGTGTGATTAGTAGGTCAAGAGAGGTCCTTCTCCCCCTCTGCCCTGGTGAGACCACACCTGGAATATTGTGTGCAGTTCTGGGCCCCTCGGTTCAAGAAGGTCACAGAGCTCCATGAAAAAGGCCACCAAGACGCTTAAGGGAGTGGGACACCTTCCTTATGAGGAAAGGCTGAGGGAGCTGGGCCTCTTTATCTTGGAGGAGACTGAAGGGTGACCTTATTAATGTTTATAAATATGTAAAGGGTGAGAGTCAGGAGGATGGAGCCAGGTTCTTCTGAGGGATGGCCAGCCATAGGACAAAGGGCAATGGGTGCAAGCTGAAACATAGGAACTTCCATGTGAATGTATGGAGAAACTTTTTCACTGTGAGGGTGACAGATCACTGGAACAGGTTGCCCAGAGAGGTTGTGGATTCTCCTTCTCTCAAGACATTAAAAACCCACCTGGGTGTGTTCCTGTGTGATTTAGTCTAGGTGATCCTGTTCTGGTGGGGTGTTGGACTAGATGATCTTTCGAGGTCCTTCTTAATGTTCTGTGATTCTGTAAAGCAGGATCACCTAGAGCAGGCTGCACAGGATCATGTCCTGTCATATTTTGAGTATGTCCAGACAAGGAAACTCCACAACCTCTCTGGGCAGCCTGTTCTGGTGCTCTGTCATCCTCAAAATAAAGCTTTTCCTCATATTGAGATGGATCCTCCTGTGTTCAAGTTTGTGCCTGTTGTTCCTTTTCCTGTTGCTGGGCACCACTGTAAATGATCTCTCCCCACCCTCTTTTCATCCACCATTAGAGATATTTATATGCATTGATAAGATCACCTAACAGTCTTCTCCAGGCTAAACAGATCCAGCTCTCAGCCATTCGTCATAAAAGAGATGTTTCAGTTCCCTCACCATTCTTGTAGCCATCGAATGGACTCTGTCCAGTAATTCCCTGTCTTGCTTGACCTGGGGAGCCCAGAACTGTACACAATACTCCATATGGGGACTCACCAGGGCAGAGTGGGACGAAAACCTCCCTCAACCTGCTGGCCACACTCTTCCTAAAACCATTTGCTTTCTTGTCCAAAAGGGCACATTGCTATCTCACACTTACCCTCCAGGACTCCCAGGTCTTTCTCCCAGCAGGTCAACCCCTAACCTGTACTGGTGCCTGGAGTTATTCCTCCAAGGTACAGAACCCTACACTTGCCCTTGTTGAGCTTCATTAGGTTCTCTTTGCCCAACTCTCTAGCTTTTCTAGGTCTTTAATTGACCACTGCATTCTATTATATTAGAGCTTTTAGAAATTTACTTATGTGATATTTTCCAGTTTTTTAAGAGAATGGAATATCCTCTGGTGTAACTGCATCAGCTATTAGAGACCTGACAAGTAGAAGTGAGGTCATATGCATTAGCTAATTGATTACTTGTTAATAGTTAAACATTTTAAACTCAATGTTTCATGTTTAATATTCAACAGTAAGATTCTGACATATGAAGTCTAAAGTTAACCTCAGTGCTAAGCCTGGTTAAAATTAGTCATCTAGTCTATCTCCTCCTCTTTATGTATTTTACATTGTTTTTTACTACTTTTCTACAATTACATTCAGAAACAGAGAGAACTTCAGATGCTAACCTTGCTGTGTTTGAACAGGCAGCAAGGTGTTGGTTTGTATGTCCCTTTGCACAGTTAAGAAGCTTAATTAATTTATAAAGAATGCTTGGAATAAAAAATATTTTTTAAAATTAAGTGCTTTTTCAAAATGAAGTACTTAAATGGTAACGTATCTTGCCTATGTCAAGCAGATGCTTGATACAGTTTCCCACACAAAGAATCTAGTGTTGTCTAAAGATGATTGACTGCATTGCTGAGCAGTATAAAGAGGTCTAACATAAATGAGAATCAAGTGTTTACTTTCATGTTGATACAGATGTAGAAAATATTGAGTATTTGATTTCCTGAAGGTAAATTCTTTCTATCCTTTCCAAATTGTAACAAATTCTAGCATATTTGGCAACATTGTGGAATATAGGAAGAATCCATCAAATCTGGGTGCGCTGGGATCAGCAGAAATCTGTGTGCATACTCTTTACCATAAAAGAATAATACACTATTTCCTTTCCCTAATAAAAACTAAATTGTTTGCCAGTTGTTACCCTGATGGAATAAGATGCTTAAGTTAAGACACATGAAGAACAAAAGAGGAACTAAAGTTTAAATTCCCTAGCAAAATCTTTTTACAAGTTTTATCTGATGTACAATCTACTCTTCATGCATATCCATTAACGAGGTTGCAATTTCTATCCTGTAAATAAATAAGCACCAAAATTATAAAAGGGAAAGTATTTAAATCCAAATGTTCATGTTTGCTGCTTTTAGTTTTAACATAGGAATCATTCCAATACACAGTAGAAGCCAGGAGGATTAAAAAAAAAAAATCAACAAAACTCCTTACAAGACAATATATTATAAAACAAAATAAATGAAAGAGCTTCTGATCACACTAAGCAGCACCC
Organism: Hypotaenidia okinawae; assembly: GCA_027925045.1. Lineage (NCBI taxonomy): Eukaryota > Metazoa > Chordata > Aves > Gruiformes > Rallidae > Hypotaenidia > Hypotaenidia okinawae. The sequence continues at coordinate 173,576,235 of BSDF01000001.1, forward strand.
AGGTTAATACCTCTAGCAGCTGTCCTGATCTCTGAGGTCTACACTTTTAACTAACTTTAATTAAATAGATTCTTTGGTGTACCGGGATGCATATGACTGGGATATGAATAAAAGAAATAAACAGCAGAGTCTGGCATATGGTTGAAGGCACATGCATCATATGATTTTTGTAATACCTTTTTTTAAGACCTATTTTAACATTCATGAGCAGTAAAATAGCTTAAAACAGAAGTAGAATTGTCTCCCTGGATTTGGAACTTTGACTGTTACTGAAGGTTCTCTTTTTCTATTATTTTTTTCATTGCAGAAAGTATATTAAAAAAAACGCCAACACTATAGGTCTTAATTGTCATATGCACAATCTGCAATGTTTAAATGGACCCTGTGGATTTTGGTCCAAAACCAAACCAATCAGTTACAAGCTATTTTTCTTTTCTGTTAGATGTTCTCCTGCAATATTTGCATAAATGTAACCATGCTGTCCGTCTTTTAACTTTCACTCAATTAATTATGCTCCCAGCCCCCTGCTGATGGACAAAAATGAGACTTCATCTGCAAATAGCTTCAGCAGTTTACAGCTTATTAAATGCCAAAATCTAGTTAAGACAGTTTGAGAATTCTCATGTCAGGCATTTCAACATGCCAGTTTTAACACAAAACTCTTATTAAAAGGGAAAAAAAAGTGAGCCACTACCCCAAGACAGGGGAAGAAAATGCAATAGAACAAAGGTAATGGACAGATAAGAATATTCTACAAATTATACACTTAGCATATGTGGCACAGCCTGAGTATGTTTTAATTGGTTCCCCTAGTAATGAAAAACATTGGAAAAAGACTACCAGTTGAAAACAAAATGGTCCCTGTAAATTACAAACAGTGTTAGTCTAGAGTACCACCTTTATAATTTTTATAAAAGTCTGATTAAGCAGATTACATACTAAATCTTTTTTTTTTTTTTAATAACTTTTCTATGACTGTTTTTGACAGGTTTTACATTTTGCACCAAGCATCTGGTGCTTTCATTTTTCAGTACATAGTGTTCTGGTATACATTATACCACGCTGGGTTGATTCTTGATTTAAAACAAATGGAGAAGCAGTATGGTATAAAGGAAAAACTGAAGTATGCCAAGCCCAAAATAAATTCAATACGTAGTTCACATTATTACCTTGACCAGATCACTTAACCTGCTTGAACTTTAAGCAGTGTCTCTTTTAAACTAGACATTCTCATTGAAGAATAAATGTTATGCCTGAATGTCAACTTCTCATCTTGAATGAATTATGAAAGGTGGGCTAACAAAATTTCTCTTCAATATTACAAGCAACATTTAATTGTTTCCATTAATTGTTGTTGTTAGCTTCCAAACATTCCTTTAGCTGTCTATTGTTAGTGAAATACATATAAAAATGCCAGTGAAAAAAGAGAGAGAAACCAAATTTAAAGTATACTATTTCACTTGTAGTTTTGAAAAGCATAATTTCTACTATTTTCTTTTTTGGGGGAGAAGGATAATGTCCCAGCTGAAAGAAAAAGACTTTGTTCTTTGCCCTAAAATTTTCTGACATATTATCTGGGTTATTGTGACATATTTTTTCATGTTTGTCTTCTCATTTTATAAATTAATGTGACTGAGATGAAGATGACATGACAATTCATGACAGAAATGTCACGAATTAAGATAAAGAAATATAACTCATGTCCAGTCATATAGCAATTATGAGTTCTCTTATGAAGTGCTTAGATTTTTCATGTTTAAAGAAATAGTGTGGAATTTTCAGTTTCCTACCTTAAAATTATCTTTAATTTCTGAAAATTTATTTCTAAGTATACAGTACTTTGCACTAATGACCTTATCATGTTGAAGTGTAGTGAAATTTGGTGATCTGTATTAAGGGATGTATTCCTCAACAAGCAGACTCAACACTGGTGCTGCTCTACATGAAATGCCCCTCATGCGTCTGCTGCCTGTAATCTGAAATGTCACTATACAGGTGAGAAACTATCAGCCTTTTCTTTGGCATAAATAAAGGCATCTTCAAGCAGACTCTTCTCACGGTCAGAACAGAGGGTGCACATGAAAATGTTCCTTGCTTTCATTATTCTGTTGCTGCCGAATTTCTATTTTTCTTGGTCATTTTTTGTTCTTACAGTATATTCAGTTGCTTCTCAAGCTCAGGAAAAAAAAAACAAAAGGATAAAAGATATTGCGTGTGGAGTTTCAATCTTCCACTATAATATGTCTCCTTAATTATGTCTCTCGAAGCAGGGGTTTTTGTGCATGAGTTTCTTTTAGGTATAGTGGTGGAAGAAGGTACTGAGGACATTTTTAGAGATGGCAGTGGCCTTATAGTTGATTTATGGGAGGCGGACTGATTGCCACTGCTTCTAAACTGTGTAGAATAACATAGAAAAATAATTCTGGGAGAAGTGGGTAAAGAGAGATTGAGCCTAGCATGACTGGTAGAGTATCTTTAGGCAACACAGTAAAAGACTGGAATTAGGATGTGATCAAGAGTGACAGAAAAAGAGTGGGGGTGGTGGTAGAGGTGCAGAGGGCTCATAGGAAAGATAAAGTGGTCATTTTCCTGACATCTGTGTTAACTCACTACTGGCACAAAGAGGAAAAGTGCATTTTTCCATTTTAAAATGTCAGTTTTTTAGCATCATGGTGGACAGTATGCCCTGGAGATCAAAGTCTTGTCCTCCATCCTGGGGAGTGACATTGAGTTCTGCTGCACGCGTTCCATCTCATCTCCTTCAGTATTGACATAGATGGACCACGTCTAGGCATGACATGGTTGGTTATGATCTGCCAATCAGTGTGCCAACAAATGCCAATTATAGCAATACGTTTTGTGAGATGAATATTCCTGAAGCCTAGGAATGGCAGAAACTACTGAAGAGCAGCACTGGAAAGAATAGTGGGTTTGGCAAAGTGTAAAAATCAGGATTCTTGAAGGCTTATTAACCTGTTTTAAAAATATTTTCAAGGAGAAAGTGATTCCTGATTAAGTTGCATTGGGTTTTGACCAAATTTTCAATCAGAATAATGGTTGAGAATTAGATTGATTGAGATCCATAGAGAGAAATAAATACTGAAATATTAAAAATACTTTTCTGTTGCCAGATATTGATGCCCAGTAGTAATTCCTGTAAGATAAAGTAGAGTAGATTTATCCTATCAAGCATGAAATTGAACATGATTTGAGGTAATTCTCAAGTTGGAAAAGTAGGAGGGACAATGCAAAGTATTAAAAAGGGAGTTTTAGAAAAAAATAAAAGGAAAATTTGGAGTACATGACCATTTTCCTCTTATATCACCAGACTTCACGTATGAGATTATGTGATGCAGGTGCAAGTCCTTGTCTCAAACTGGAAGGAGATTTTTCTCTACCTCATTCTACCTAATTACTTCGTGGAATATGGCATATCATGTTTCATACTGTAAATGATGATTTCTCTTTTCGTAATCATTACTGGTTTGATTTATGAGAGAAATTATATGGTTTTTTTCTTCTAGTGATCTAAGTTCACACAAATTCTTCATTTTCCCCAGAATATTTTTCCTCAATATACACAAGGAGTCAGCTATTACAAGTATTTTGGTAGGTAGGTGTGTCTGATTTTATTTTTGCATACTTTGCTACTGTAGGAAAAAAAGTTTGCATTTTGTTTTAGTTTTGACAAATTTTCTTCTTCTATAATGAAAAATTTATCTTACATATATCAATAGATGAAATTAGGTAAAGTGAAATCTTTCATTTAATTGGAGAGAAATAGGATTTAGTCCATAATGACTTTTTTTTAAGCATTTTTCAATATTTTGAGGATCATGTAACCCCTAGTATACAGAAACTGCATCTCATTAAAAAAATCTATTAATCTGAAATATTTTTCTCTCTTGTATTTCAATGAGGTACCGTAGTGTATAAACCAGGAAAACATTTCCACCTGTAGCGTGAATGTTGCAAACTTGATTGTTATTACAGAAGCAGCAAAGTTAAAACATATTAGAAGAGCAACACATGCTGTATTGCTATTAAAAGTTCCCCAAATGCTCTTTTTTTTTAGTGCTATGACTATAATGTATTCAAATGAGAGATATATGCTTCATTAGTTGTAGAGGTGTTGACACTTGCTGCTTTATAGCCAGAAAGAAATAATAGATCATAAAGAACAAGAATGTGTAAAGGAATGAAAAAGAGTAATCAAATGTATAAGTTTATACAAAAATATAAACCACAGTAAGGATATACACACACCTGTTTTTAAACATACGTGTGTACACCCTTTAAGCAGAAAGCCCCCAGAACGTAGATATGTTTTTCTTAAATGTTCAGGTTTTGTGCGAATGTTGGGTATCATAAGGACATAGGATGTAAAAAGATGTCAATTTTATACCTTGAAACACAGAACTGATTAACTGTTCCATGAATACTACAGTCTGGGACCAATGATAAAGAACTGAAATTGTTCAGACATTTATTATGCAGCGTGCTTTCAAAGAGGGCAGTTTCCTTTTAGAAATCGTTATAGACTCACTATCTAACTTTACTTAGAATAAAATATTTGAACTGCTAAGAACAGAGGCACTGAACAACAGCCTTTTCAGCAACTTTGTTACAGTACAGAATGGCAAATGGAGCACTGTAGAGGTCTGGACAACCTGTGTTATTCCTCACATTCCAACCCCCTGTGATTACTGGATTTTACTTCTATTTACAACCAATGAAAGACTAGTCAAGAAGGGGACTCATTTGCAAAAGGATATAAAAATGCAAATAAATTGTTGGCCTCACTCTGAGGACCATGCTATGGAAAGGTAAAACCAATCAAAAAAAAAAAAAAGAAAAGAAAGAGCTAAGGGAAGGGGAAGAGGAAGAGGAAGAGAAGGAGAAGGAGAAGGCAGAAGCAATTTCAGGGAAAGAAGGATCATAAAAAAGGTATTTGGTAGATGTATTTGGTTTCCAGGGCAAGGTTTTCTAGTGGGGCAGCTACAAGGGTGCCTTTTGTGAGAAGCTGCTATATTACAATTGAGATTTAACAAGGGCAAGTCTAGGATCTTGCACCTGGGGAAGAACAACCCCAGGTACCAGTACAGGTTGGGGACTGGCCTGTTGGAGAGCAGCACAGATAAGAGGGACCTGGGGGTTCCTGGTGGACAGCAGGATGACCACATGACAGCAATGTGCCCCCCTGGCTAAGAAGGCGAATGGCCTTCTAATACACCCTGGGGTGTATTAGAAGGGGTGTTGTTACTAGGTCAAGAGAGGTCCTTCTCCCACTCTACTCTTCCCTGGTGAATATTGTGTGCAGTTCTGGGCCCCTCAGTTCAAGGTCACAGAACCCCATGAAAGAGGCCACCAAGACGCTTAAGGGAGTGGGACACCTTCCTTATGAGGAAAAGCTGAGGGAGCTGGGCCTCTTTATCTTGGAGGAGACTGAAGGGTGACCTTATTAATGTTTATAAATATGTAAAGGGTGAGAGTCAGGAGGATGGAGCCAGGTTCTTCTGAGGGATGGCCAGCCATAGGACAAGGTGCAATGGGTGCAAGCTGGAGGATAGGAACTTCCATGTGAATGTAAGGAGAAAGTTTTCACTATGAGGGAGACAGAGCACTGGATCAGACTTCTGAAAGGAGAGGTTGTGGAGTCTCCTTCTCTGAAGACATTCAAAACCCACCTGGATGCATTCTTGTGTGATTTAGTCTAGGTGATCCTGTTCTGGTGGGGTGTTGGACTAGATGATCTTTCAAGGTCCCTTCCACCTCCTAACATTCTGTGATTCTGTGATAATCTATGTCTGATAGAACTAATGCCATCTGACTCCAAGGCAAACCTGCTGCTGGCCAAGGCCAAGCCACAGTGGTAGCACCTCTGGGATAACACAGTTAAGAAGGGGAAAGTAAAAGAGCAGTAGATTTGTAGCCAGAAAAAGGATAGAGAAAGTGTAAGAAAGTCTGCAGGCACCAAGGCCAATGAAGAAGGAAGGGGAGGAGTTTCTCCGGGACCTAGAGGTCCCCTGCAGCCCCTGGAGAACCCTATACTGGGGAAGGTGAATATATCTATTAGAGGCTGTGATTTTATGGGAAACCTGTGCTGGAACAATATCCTTGCAGGACCTATGACCCCTTGGAGATGGGAGACCATGTTGGAGCAGTTTTGCTGGCAGTATTTGTCTCCCTGTGGTGGATCCATGCTGGAGCAGTTCATGAAGAACTGAAGCCCATGTGAAGGACTTACATAGGAGAAATTCTTGGAGGACTATCTCCCATGGGAGGGAACCCATACTGAAGCAGGGTAAAGGTGTGAGGAGTCCTCCCCCTGAGGAGGAAGGAACATTTGCTGAACTTTCCAGAACCTCTTCCCAGTGTCACTGTGAGGGAGGAGGCAGAAAAATCAGGAGTGAAGTTGAGCCACGGAAGAATGGATGGGTGGGGGAATATGTTTTAAGATTTGTTTTTATTAATCTATTCTGTTTTGTTTGGTAACAGATTAATTATTTTCTAAGTTGAAACTGTGACAGTAATTGCTGAGTGATCTCTCCCTGTCCTTATCTTGATCCATGAGCTTTTCATTACATTTTCTCTCTGCTTTCCAGATAAGGTTGGGGATTGATAGACTAGCTTTTTTGGCCACCTGGCCTCCACAATATAATTTAGGGAAGTGAAGTTATGAGTGCTGTGTAAGGGGAAAGACAACAAATTAGAAAGAAGAGTGGAAAAACCTTTGGCAAAGAGTTGCTTAACAGAAGGTATAGAATATCTGGTCTAAATTCTGAAATACTTTGAAGCAAAGATTCATCTACCTGAACTTTAGCAGTGTAGTGAAGTAGGCACATATTATGTGTGATTCCTCTGACCTATCTTAGATTAGTTTTCTTGATAAAATTGGTTATAACTACACACCAGTTGCCCTTCTCAATCAACAGTTTTTCTGAAAAACCAGTTATTTTTTCAACTCTATCTCATAAACCAACTTTTTAATTCAGATCTGTTAAAATGCCCAGTGGAAGCCTGGACTGAAGTGTTTTTCATATATGTTTACCCTACAGCTTCTCAAAAATGAGTTTGCAGATTTAATGCTTTCAATAATATGCAAATAAGCCTGCAGTAAAATACAGTTCATACTTCTGCATGTCTAGAATGTCTTTGCTGAGTGGTCCTGTATTAGAATTGTGGATAGGTAATACCTATCTGTAGACATGGCTTTTCAGGAAAATCAGTAAAGTAAAAAAATCTCTAACTTTTTTTTTTTTTAGTTCCAACTAACTCCTTTCTACTCTACTGTTAATATGTCATGACTGATATATCAGAAGATCCTGACTTTGGACATTAGGGTATATCTGAGTTTTTCACAGAAGGAAATCCTCTTTGGATTTTTGTATCAACTACCAGCTTTGACCACTTCAAAATCTCAAGGATCAGATATCTCAGAAATACTTTGCTGGTGAATATCATACTTATTCTTCTGAAATGTAACTGTTTGAACACATGTATTCCAAAGCCAATAGGTATTTTAAGAATCATATTCACTTTGAGCTATTTAAAAATTAGAAACATGGAATTCATATTAGCCAACTTTATCTGCCTGAAAATAAATCAAGCATATAAACCAATTTCTTTGGCTATTCAGTGGAATCTACAGCTTGCAATTTGGAACATCCTGAACTATATGTCTAAAACACTTGGATTTTCCCCTCTGGTTAAAGCCAGACTTTTTAATTGTTGTTTATAAGTCAAACTTAGGATCTAGGAGGTTAATTTTTAGAAATTAATCACATCTCTAACTCTGTATCTATGAATACTGCTATTCTAATTCAGTATTATTTTAAACACCTTTTGTACAGATAAAAAGAACAAATGAGCAAAGCAGGAGGTAACTAGGCCCTGTGCAAAGCTGAAGTGAGTATAATTTGGTTTCAGGTTAACATTAACATTTTTTTTCTCTTTATTCTTTCCAAACATGCTTTTCTATTTTCTCTGATCTTCTTGCTTGCCTGTTACATAGTAAGGTGGTTTCAGTGGTATATGACAATTGCAGTTGTAAAAAATGACTAGTGAAGCATATGTGAATGCAAATACTCATCTTAGTGACACTAATAATGGAATATAATGCTAGTGAAGCCAAAAAATGGATAATGGAATTTTATAACACACTTTGATTTTACAAACATGTATTTAAGGACAGGGTGTATAATGAATGTGCTGAATACTTTACCTTTAATTTTTTTTCTTTTTGTACACATAATGTTTCTGCTGCTGAACTCTGAAATAATTCTGAGTGCTCAGTGTTAGACTAAACTTCCAATGAAGTATTTCAACATAAGATTAAAGGAAGAATTGTACTAGAATCAAAAGTGGGGGATTTTGGGTTTGGGATTTTTTTTTGTTTTTTATATTTTGATTCTGAGCACCTCTGTAACATCTATTTACAATTACAAAGAGTATTTACATTTATTTCCTCTTTCAGAAACACAATGATTTGAATGTTATTATTCAATATTTCATTAAAGTGATTTCACTGTGGAAAAATGGGTCAAGAGGGAAGCCTGGAAGTGGAATGTTCCTGACTAGTTCATATGATGACGATTTGCATCCTTCCTGGGACTGTTGCTAGTGTCCATACAAGGGCAAAGAAGTAAATGTCTTGTGTTCTTTCTAGAACCTGCCCCCTAGGGTAAAGTCTTCTAGGTTTGATCAAAGATGTTTGAAGGGAATGAACAAGTGCTTCCTATGTTATGAATCAGCATCAGGATCCCCTAAAACACAAACATCTTTATATGATACTTTTTTTTAGGTAGTTACACAACTAATTGAAATGTTAAACTTGAACAAGCTCACTGAACTGAATGATAACAAACTAAAATTAGTAAAAGCATGCCTGGAGCAAAATGTAGCTTCTTACATCTGTTTTAGTTTCCAGCTCAGCTCTTTCTCTGAAAAGTATGGGACCAAGAAAGTCCTAAAAAAATCACATTAATAAGATTATAGTAAAATACAGACCCAAAAAATTGGTTTTCCACAGTGATGTTATTCTTTTTCAACACCCTTTCCTGACGTTTATTATTGACTGGTTACTGTGAATCTTGGAATCTACAGCTTTCCTGTTCTATGCATGTTTAAAGTCTCTCAGTTTAAAACATACACACCTCCACCCAGTAAATGAACTGTAGCGACAATAGTTTATAAAGTACATAGGTTAAGAAAGACAGAAAATAACATATGTGGTAAGTAATTATCAGTCAATTATAGTAGAAAGTATTACTCTCAATTACAGATCCAAATACACTGGTTTAATGGCTGTGTCCTAAAAGCTAGTATAGATAGCTGATGATATGGGAAAAAAATGAAGAAATGCAAAAAGAAAAATCTTATAGCTAATAAGCTAAAGGGAAAATGGAGAATTTACAGCTACACCTAAAAGATTGCCTAGGAAATGACCAAACCATAGTTGAATTTCAGTATCAGGTGTATGTGGATTTAGATATTTAAGTGAAAGTAGAGTCCAAAGATTACTGAAATCCATACCTACTAAGTTATTTTTGTTTTCATCCAGTAGCTTTCAAGTGCAGAATATATCCTAGAGGTGGTAGCTTTTAATCTCAGAGTCCTATTCATGATTAGTTGGAGAATGCCTAGCAAATAGGCCTTAACTACAATATTGAAGGCTTGAGACATTATGAAAAATGTGAGTTTGGGAGACACTGAGTAGAATACTGAGTACAGCCAAAATAAATGAATCTGAAAATATTGGAGGGAATTAAATAGGTCAAGGAAAACTGCCTGAAGTTTTGTACATGTTCAATGGGAGATGCCTGTGTGGAAAAGTAGTAGGTCTAAACCATGCACATCCAGGACAGGATATGCAGAGGTGACTAAATCTAATCTTTACAATGGCATGCTATATCTCAAATAGAGATTGGGTATTTGAAGCCAGAATAACTATACATGTTGTTGCATGTGCATTCAAGTATTAATGAATAACTCTTTTATATTTATGGTGGGTTTGATTTTGTCTACAGAAGGAAAAGGAAAGGCAGAAGGGAAATGTAGTTCAGAATACTTTAATGAATTTTACTAACAGTTTTAAAGAAAAGTAATGTACATATTTTATCTTTAAAAGATAAAACAAATATTTTTAGTGACTTATTTTAATACACCCTAAGACCACAATGAGCAGTAGATGCTGCTGACTTTCTACATGATTTTGTATTGATCATTTATAAATTGTTCCAGCCATACATCAGTGCAAATAAGCTTGTAGTAGAAGGCATCAGGGTTCTGCATTTGTAGTACTGTGAGGGAATCCCTTGAAGGAAAAATAATTTTTTCTTATGGAAAAAAGAAATAAGTGGATTTCTTTTCCTAGGATTTTATTTGTGTGATTGCTGTCCTTCACCATAAATGTTCTTTTACTCATGTATGAGAATTCCTTGAGCTTCAAGGCTCCAGGAGCTTGTTTCATTTTTCAGTTTAATTCTCTGTTCACAGCAACATCAAAAGGTTTTTTGCTGGAAGATTTTTAAGTTTTATTTTTCTAACTATTTGTCTTCCTATTGATTAAGAGATGTTAAATGTAAAATTACTACATTTTAATTAGTAAAAAAGTAATATCTCTGCACTGGAGACACAGGATGCCCCTATTCTACTTACTTTCATCAAAAATTGTAGTTATTCAAGAACACATAATTAGCTTGTTTTAATCTTATCATTTTCAGAGGCATACTACAGTAATTGGCTTTCTTTCCTCTCCTTTTTAGTTAGAAGATTGCTAAAGGATCAATGGAGAATACATTTTTCTATTCCACAGCATCAATTACGGTGACCCTGGGTGTAAATTTATTGATTTTACTTATTAGAACATTATCACCAGTTATTCACAGCATGGTGTTTATTAATTAGTAAGGAAAATAAAGATTCATTTGTGAAAAAGCTTCCTTTTAAGTTCTCTACCTAGCACATTCATAGTTATATGAGATGTCCTAATTGTATTCTGCCTTTATGAACTACCATGCAGTGTTTCATTCCCCATTCTGTTTGTTTTTTCTTATCATCCTGAAAAAAAGTTACAGAATTATGTCAGCTACAGTTCTAAAGTATAGAAATTGTCCATTTTGACTATTGATTTGCTGGTCTCCTGCATTTTTTTCTCATGGTGGGTACTGTATTCGGAGAGAAAAATAAGAGTATGGAATGGAATACTAAAACAAAACAAAACAAAAACCTACCCCTCAAAAAAAAAAAAAAAAGAAAAAGAGAAAGAAAAAGAAAAAGAAAAAAGGAAACTAAGAAGAAAAGAAGAAGGAGAAGGAAACAGATGGTTGTGGCATTATCTCCAAGGCACAGCTCAATTTTCCAGTTATCCCTGCAGAAGGCATACCAGGTAAATAAAAGTAAACCAGCTTTTAATTTAAAAGTCTTGCTAATCAGCGTTATACAGGACTGACATGGTTATCCCAGCTAAGACCTGTATTCTGGCTTTGGATGGGGGTCTTGCACCTCAGTCCATGGCATATTAGTTAATAGGTGAATGGAAGCAGATGAAATATTTAAAAAGAACATGCAATTATTTTTTTCTCCATAGAGTACATGACTAATAACACATTTAAGATGTGTGAATAACATTTGTATTAAAGTTTAATACCAGAGCTGTAGGGCCTTGTTAAGTTAGGACAATTTCGTTTAACAAGACAGAATGTGTTCAGAGTATTTATCAATTTATAGCAATTATAACAAAGAAATTAGTGCTAGATTAGAGAGGTTGGATTAGAGCACAAAAATGTATTCTCATTGGTCAGGAACTGTGGTGTTTTTTCATGCATAGGAAAAGCAATAATTTAAAAATAAATTATTAACATTTTATTTTACAAATAAAATCTAGTTATCAAAAATTATCAACACAGATTTTTTTTTTTTTGGGGGAGGTGGTAAAGCATATCTCTATTAAAGCCTTTAGCTAGGTCTCTTTTACAGTGTGAACTGTGAAAATAAGTCCTGATCTTATTGCTATGTTGGAACAGGAATAACGAAGTAAACTTTAAAAAAATCTATCAAGCCTGTGCAAATATTCTTAATTATGGTCTATGTGTAAGGATTAATTGCAACCAAAGTACAATGCTGTTCATCACTATGAAAGCCACAGTAGTCTGTGTAACACTTCCACTTTAATATCAGTCAGATTTAAGATCTCTAGATGATAGGTCTCTTTCTGAGGGCTATAACCAAATATGATTCTAAAAAGCTGGCAGAAAGAGTTACACTGATTGCACTTAAGGCAACTGCCTTATTATCCAGTACATGAAACAACACACGATTGAACTAGAAATGTAGTTGTTAAAAAAACCCAAACAACAAAAAACAAAACAAACTCAAACATCCTGAAATGGAGAACACCAAAAAATGGTTATCATAAAATAAACCTGTTGTTAGATTTTTTTTCTTACATAAAAAATAATATGTGTTTATAGTGATGTGAAAAAAATAATTTCAATAGTTCAGCTTTTCCAGCAGAGGTGCAATTATTTTTCGACAGTTTTGCTTGAATAAAGTCTAGCATAAACATGGTATAAACAATGTTTAACATATAACAATAAATAGATCTTTGTTGAATAATTGTATATGGAACCCAGTTAAAGATCTTTTTTACAAGTGAGATAAAATAAAGCTGAAAAACAGTCTTGAAGTAGAAACAGGATCTTATGTTCAGCAAGCAACAGGGGACACTGCAGTAATAAATTACCATTCCTTTTATCAAGTACTGAGATTGTAATTCAGTCCTGAAAGCAGTTTATGGTATCAACAGAAGCTTCTGATGGAATCAAATACCATATATTATTGGACATGTTAACATCAGGGTTACCATTGTCTATATATTTTCCACATTACGTTTTGCTTGGTTTACTAATCAGAATGAGTTGCCTGTGTGGAGCTCAGCGGGTCAAAGCTAGCCATATTCTATTACATACATCATTACCAACATTATTGATTTTTGCAGTGGATTTTTATTTTTCTCTTCTATTTAAATATGTTATTATTATTCATGATTATGTGAAAAGCAAAAGGTAGATGTCGATTTTGCAACTAGCTTTATTCATGCAATATAGTCAGTAGTGTTAACATTAAAAACTCTATTAACCTCAGCAGTGTTACTATTGATGATATCATAAGATATAATGGTAGATGCTGATTCACAAAGTAAAAATTTGTTTATAAAATACACATGGAAGCATTATTGCATTAAAATCTCCATAACTTGTAAGTAAGCATATAGTCATAGATTCTTAAAGACTAATATCTTTCAATGTTAGGGGTTGTTAAGCACTAGAACAGGACAATTAGAAATAGTGAAATCTCTTTTATTGGGGGAATAGATAGAAAATATATCATTGTATATGTATTCTTGCTTCAGTTAAGAAATATGAATATGATGACTATATAAATCTAGAGGACCAATCCTGCATTACTAGGAACTGGCATATGCTTTAGAGTAATCAGTTGATAAACCCTCATTAGTTTAATAGTGCTAATGAAGCCTTTAATCCACTTCTCTGTCTCCATTTATAAATAACCTAGACTTTTAAACTTCTTACTCTTAGTCTAATAACCAACACATTCAAAATGTATTACAAATTGTTTCTGGACAGTAGTCTATCTGGAATTGTTACACCAAGATGAACTGATGACATTTTTTAAATGTATTCATAGGAATAAAGATCAGAAAAAAGTATTTTCTAAGTTGTGGATGAGAAATGTAGCGTAAATGTTAACTGGAGTCTAACTTTAATATATGTATGGACTACATACTTAAAATTTGTACTGTATGAAATGCTTTATTTCAAGTAAGGTTAAAGAGATCCTGAAGTTACTGTAAATTCACCAGCTCTCTGAAGAGTCATCTCACTGATATCAAAGTCTGGATGTCCAGAGTGGCTCTTCACAATTCCTGGCTTCAAAGACAGTAAGAGCAGAAGGTAGAGGTTGTTGGTTGTGATATTTTTTTTTTTTTTCAACCAAAAAGTCCTATATTTTATGCTGGTATAAAAGCAAAACCATCACTAAAATTAAGAAGATATACATTAAAAAAACCCCAACAAACAAACCACAAACAAACTAATCTTCTTCCCGTGTGAAGATGGATGGTGAAATACATTTGATAAAATATACAATGCCATATAATATGCTTTTATTCAGGAGGATTTTGTAGCATTTCGGTATTCGGTAGCTTTACCAAACATACTGGCTTCTAGACAATAGCAAGTCCCTAAGAATACACACAGATATTAAATATATTTCCCTTTCTTTACAAATGACATTAAGATCATATCGGAAGGAAGGAAAATTTGCAAACAGAAGGAAAGATGAGAAAAGATGCTTCACTTTATCACTTTCCTTGGAAATATAGATATAATATTTTAGTATTTCATGTGCAGTAAGTGATTGCAATTAATGCTTTTGTAAATATGACTGTAGTGTAGATTATACTTACAAGCATACGAACTTCTCAACAGCTTCATCTAGCTGGAAATTAGGAAGCTCATAAAATCAATGACCATAAACTAAAAAATACAGATAGTCTGCAAAAAGATGTAATAAAATCACACACACAAAAAGTCTATAAAACTGGGTGGTCTTGGAGAGATTATACTTTTAAAAAAAAAAATCAGTTCAAATAGTGAAATATAGTATTTTTCTCACCTAAAGACTGCAGTTCCTAAAGTTAAATGCTGGAATGTAAGAAGGTCACATGTAATACAAAGCAAAAGGAAAGACAAGTAAATCTGTGAAGAATCATTTTGTGGACAAACAGATTTAATATATATAATTATGGTAGTTTTCACCTATTAAACTTCCATCTGAGGATGGCAGATTACTAAAGAACTAATTAAAAAAAATATCGGAGGTAGATATGCACTTAACTCATTATTGTCAATGACAGTAAGGGGATTAAATACCTGTGAGAATCTGGGTCCAAGCAGTAAATTCCTATGACATCTAGAAAAACAATGATTTGAAATTTCATTCTTATTATGTTCTTTGCATTGGTTTGTTCTTAGGATGAGCTAATGGGATCTTCATCTGATGGCATTTCCTCCTTCCTTGAATTTTCCCTAAAATACAACTCTTGGTTCAGTCTCCAGCTTAAAGTAGGACCATCACAAAATACCCATTGGCTGGCTCCCAGGGTGTGGAATACTTGATTCCACAAGTGCTGGAGGTCACCTGTTGCATTAAGTTCATCGAGAAACTACTTTCCTAAGCAATTGGACCTTTGGTCAAAATTTCCAGTCTTCCTGCTCAATGGTCTTAGTTTGTTCCCAAGCTCTCAACGCATTTTCATTTGAAATCTATTAGCTCTTCTAATTGGATTTCTCCTCCCTCACGGCAGCTTCCTCAATGATTTTCTTACATTTTTAAAAAGATTTTTGACGTGTGCTTTTACTAAGTCCAGATACCTAGCCCTGGTGCTTATCTTCCCAGTTTTCCTGTAAGGAAGATAATCTAACAGCCTGTGTAGCCCTAGTTACTGTCTTTTGAATGTATTTGTCACATCTTCCCTGTTTAGGAGCAATGGGTCAGGACCAATGTTATCCCTTTTTGGCAGCTCTAGTAATTGCACTGGGAAGTTGTCAACCACAGTCTGGAGACTTCCGAACGACTGACACAACTGTGCACTGCTCTCTGAGAGCTAGCATGGATCAGGAACTGTTCAGAACAGCCACTTTAGATACTCAGGTGCTGTGGTTTAGAGTGTAAAAGAATTTAATAGTGGGGATGTCAGCCATATCAAACAAGTGACCTCATAGTCAGAAAATGAATGCTCCTGTGCACATCTATTTGTTAGAACAGACTACTAAGTTAGTAGGGTTTTAGAGCAATTAGTGATGATTTTAGAACAAAAGTAACACCATTCAAAACTTTAAAAATTTCTATTTTTTTCCCCTCCTGAAAAGAAGTCTAGTAAGGGTTTGATACATGTTCTGTCTCTAAAGGATTAAATTGGCACTTAGATAAGACAAGTATTTTCAGTTAAACTGAGCTCCTAGAAAAGCAATTCAATATAAAAATAGATACTAAGTTTACTGATTCCATCAAACTTTGTAAAATGGTAAAGGCCAATTTTTACACCATTGAACTTAGTTGTAGTTTTGCTATTGGTAAAAAAAAAAGCATATTTGTGTGTAAATTTAAGAAAAGGAAAATATTTGTATTTTTATAAAGAATTTTAGAATTCAAATATCCCCCCCCCAAAAAAAAAAAAAAAAAAAAGCCTATGAATACAATGTTAATGCCTAGCACATTTTGGGAAAAAAAAGCCAACCAAAACCCAAGAGCAGTTCCTTCTAGGCAAAATATCACCCCTGTATTGCTGCCAAGGTCAGTTTCAGTTTGGATTATCTACTGTATGTGTAACTGTAATTCAGTGTAGGGTTTGCTCTAACATGCTTGTTAGTCTGCTCAGAAAAAGACGATTGCCCTTGAATCAGTAGTCTTTGCTCTCAGAATTCATTTATGCATTGTCAAGTTGTGCTCCTAACTGGGGTACATTCTGTGAATTAGAATTATTATTTGTTGAATTTTCCATTAAGTGTTGAATAATAATTAGTATTATGCATAAATTATTATTTTAGATATACTGTCTGTATCTTAGATGTACTGTGCCTCTAGGTGTCTGGAAAACTGGGAGCAAAGTAAGAAAGCTAAAAGGTAGAGAAGTATTGGAAAACTTTTTTCAGACTTCACATTCAAGAAAAAGAGCTTTACACAGCTGATTTCCAGCAGCAGAGCAAGGATTTCATTGCTGTTTGGGTTTTCCTGTTCACACTCAAATCCAAGTGGGAATGGAAGGAACAGAGTAACAAATGGTACCTTTCCCCATAGCTAGCAAAGACTGTAAATCGTGGCATCACAGTCCTACTTGAATTCCTACACTGACCCCAAGGTAAACCTTTCAAACACAACTGGCCCAATAAGTATATCACTGTCTTCCCCATCAGGGAAGAAAGAAGATATCTTCTGCCAAATATCCATCC
The DNA here is from genome assembly GCA_027925045.1 of Hypotaenidia okinawae. Classification (NCBI taxonomy): domain Eukaryota; kingdom Metazoa; phylum Chordata; class Aves; order Gruiformes; family Rallidae; genus Hypotaenidia; species Hypotaenidia okinawae. The sequence goes on from BSDF01000001.1 coordinate 173,593,271, forward strand.
TGGGTTCAAGAGCATGAATGAAATACTTATGCTTCTTAAACTGTTACCAGGAAGGCTCCAGGAGCAAGTCCAAACTTTTGCTCTGCTAAGCTGGGAACCCCTTAGAGACTGTAGGAAATGAGAGGCATAACAGTATTTCTGAAATCTTGAAAGGCAACTTGAAAAGTAACTGCTTTAAAATTACATGGCTCCATCTCTAAGCCACATAACTGAGATTTCTTCTGAAGCTAAGGATATAATAATGTAGAGTACCTTTTTCAAAACATTTTCACATTTTAGATTATTTTATTGGGAACTAAAATATCTCCCAGACCTTATCTGCACATTCGCAGAGAACATTTAATAAAGGCAAAGTAAATACTAAATGCAGAAAATTCTGTAGACAATACTACAGTAAATATTTTCAGGAAATTTCACCAGCTAAATAATGACATTAATTTTTAAGAATTATCTTTGTGCTGCCAAATATTTTGGCGAATGTGGTGGTTTGACCCTGGCTGGAGGCCGGATGCCCACCAAAGTTGCTCTATCACTCCTCTTTTCAGCTAGACAGGGGAGAAAATACATATTGAGAGGCATAGGAGTCGAGAAAGACAGGAAGAGATCATTCTGCAATCAGTGTCATGGGCAAAACAGACTCAACACCAAATAAAGGGAACTTTCTTCTATGAGGGACATTTCTCACAGTCTTCCCCTGCTCCAGTGTGGGGTCCCAACCACAGGAGACAGTCCTCCACAAATTTCTCCAACATGAGTCCATTCTGCTGGGGCTTCAGCTCCTCATCAATCGCCTAAGCATGGCTCCCTTCCATGGGGTGCCAACCTTCAGGCCCAGACTGTTCCAGCCTGGTCCCCCACAGAGTCACAAGTCCCCCCAGAAAACCTGCTCCAGTGTGGGCCTGTCTCTCCATGGGCTGCAGGTTTCACTGCCAGGAGCTTGCTCCATCATGGGCTTCCAACAGAGTCATAGCATCCTTCAGGTGTCTCCACCTGCTATGGTGTGGCATCCTCCACAGGCTGTAGATGGAATCTCTGCTCCCCAGCATCATCCATGGGTCGCAGAGGGACAGCCTGCTTCACCATGGTTTTCTCCACAGGCTGTAAGGGTGCCTGCAGTACCTCATCTCTTCCCCATATCTTCACCAACCTTGGTGTCTGCACAGTTTCTTACATCTTCTCACTCCCTTCTCTGGTGGCAAAAGTGGTTTTTTTTCTTCTTAAATGTGATTCACAGAGGTGCTATGACCATTGCTGATTGTCTTGGCCTTGGTCAGCAACGACTCCGGCCTTGAGCCAGCTGGTGTTTGCTCTCTCAGGCCTGCAGAGAGCTTCTAGCTGCTTTTTGCAGAAGCTGCTCTGGTTGCAGCCCCCCTTCTCCACCAGAACCTAGCCACGCAAAACTGCAACAGGGAAGAACTTTAGTCTGCTGTCAGTCTGAAGATGTGAAGCATGTCTGCATTCCGGATTTAATACAAGTCTAATTTGTTAGTGATTAACCATTAGTTTACAGAAATAATACTCTTTTTCTGAAAAGATCCTGTATAACATCTATAGCCTATGCAAGGTCTAGTCTCATATTCCTATTTTTGGACATCTGATAGATGAGGGTTGCCAGACAGTTTGTAATATATGTTCTCTCTAAGGAATCAGTTCCATTAAGATATAGACAGTTCCGGGCATTCCTTAAAAAGTTATCCTAATTAAGCCTACATACACGACAATGTTTCTGCTTGATTTTACACCATAAAAATAATTTTTTGGCATGAACACAATTTACCTATGCCATGGTAGCTCGAAGTGTGAAGGCCGCACTAAGGTAACTAAAATGCTTCTGACACCCAGCTATGTTCTTCAAGGTGTTAAACTATACCGAGTCTGAGCAGTACTAACACCCTGCATAGCACTGCAGGGAACACTGTAGATGCAAGTACCCAAGCAGTTTCTGAAACATGGACTCCTGGATTTAGAAACTGATTTACATTTTTTTGTTTTGGCCAGTAAAGTGGCAGGAGATGAGTAGCTCCTTTTACAGATCTGTCTGTAAGTAATACTGACACAAAGAGCAGAGCAGTGGACTTTAAAAAGTAACCGAAGATTTAGAAGGAAGTCAAATTACATGGAATGAAATACCATTAAGGGTTTTCCATTTCAAAGTTATTTCAATATTTCTTAATAATTATCGAAAGACACTTTGAGATTTACAGTTATAAAATTCCTGTTTAGTTGATCTTTAAAAATTATCTTTTAAAAAGATTTGGGGTGAGATGATCTATACACATACATATTTTGGCAATGATTTTTAAAAAAGAAGTGGTTTTAGGGGAGTCACTCATGGCTTGGTTTCCTCTTTGTCTGTTTTAATCACAGTATTATTTTGAATTTAGAGAAGAAATTGCTCTGTGCAAAATATTTCCCTGATAAATGTCTGCTCTTTCTCTTTCGATGAGAATGCCCTCAGATGGCACAGGTAGTGACATTCCCAGAAAGGTGGTTAAAATTGATTGCTTTACTTTGGAGGAAGTAGAGAATCTACCTTATTTTCCTCCTGGAAAAAAAAATCATTTGTAAGAGTCTTCACATTGCCATCTTTTGTGTATATTCAGACCTTGCATAAATGGGTAAAAAGGAGTTCAGTTAATGTAATGAATAAACTGAAGGTAATCACTGAATTAATGAGATAGTTGCAAATTAATTAGCTCAATAGAGTTAGACCATTTAAACCAGCTCTGAGTTTAGCCTATTTTGTTTAAAGAAATCTTAGAAATAAATTGAATCCTACATAAACAAAGAAACCCAAGAACTTTAATAAATAAACAAACAAACAAAATAACTTTGATCATAATAAATATCTATGGCAAGGGTCACATGTTTCCTTAATGATTATCTTCTTGGCATTAATGTTCAAAGATATCCATACTTTTATTTTCCTTTATTTTTTCTTAAGCTTATTTATTTTCATTCCTCATACTCATTGCTATCATTTCCAGAATCTATCTGCGTGCATAGATCCAGGATATCTCTGAACTTATCTAATGCATTCATTTGAAAATCAGGAGAGTAAAACTTTAGCTTTTACCCACTCAAAGTGTTCCTTTGCTTTTTAACAAACCAAAGCAAATGTTTAAAGTAGGATATGTACATTCCCTCAGAGGGAAATAACATAAAAAAGAACTACAGAAACTGAGGCACAAAGGAGAAAAACAATTTATGAATACATGCAAGAGCTTTTCCTTCTCCAAGTAAATTTCACAATATTTAAATGTGCCTTTCAACATTAGCAGTAGACTAATTCCATTATCATAATTTATTAACCAGATCTTTTGTTCTATGTAGTAATACACTGTGTTTCCATGCTGTGTATTTTTTATCCTGTGACCTAATTTGCGTAAAAGGAAACTCTTATAACTCCCTTGTTGTAATGAATAAAATGTTAATGAAGAACTACAGAGAAATCCCCTTTGCATTAGTTCCTTATTCCCAGGAACATCATCATAAATTTGTTTGCCTGGTTCTGACAATGGTAGTGATGTTCAAGCTGTGGAGAAGCAATAGTTACACTAAATGGTTCTGATGGAAAAGTTAAAGATATTCAAGGCACTGTCATCAGGGATGGACTATGGGAAGTTATCTTTTGGAAAAGGAACCTGATGGATTTGGCCACAATCCAATTTTTTTTTTAATTTTATTATCTGCATTGATAACTGCACTATGAGATGCCTTTTCAGAAAATGTAAATTAAAAGAAGAGTCACTAAGAAAGGGGGCTTTTTTTCTTCAGTACATAGAAACTTGTAGATTAGTGCATGACTCCAGTGCATATTGGTTATATTATTCAGTAATTTCTGGCAGTGATATAATGGTAGAAGTATTAAGTTTAAGGAATATAAATCATTAAGTGTTTGCATGAACTACAGAGTCCTTGTTAGTACCTGTACCATATTTCCTTCACTAGTAATTACAAGGTGTTGTTAGTCTTTACAAACTTTAAGAGTAGATGGAATGTTAGATTATATAGGATAATAGTATTCTACTTAAATAATTCAACTTTTATTAACAAACAAAACATACAGTAGTTATAAATTGTATTCTGACTGCTCTTTTAATATTTGTACAGAATGTTGAAAATATGAATGTTCGTTATAAATTGTACTAATTTATGGCCTCACTATCTGACACTTCTGGATTTGCTTCAGACAGCTCTTGGAACTGAGGCATACTGCAGTCCTGAGGCACTCGTATCCCTAAATGTCAGAGAATTTGTCATTTATCCTTCCTTGTGGATTAACAAACTCATTTTAGCACCAAAGGGTTTGCAACGGTCTTTCCACATGTTAAGGTTGTTTAATATGTAAACTATTATTCCTTCCATATTTCCAAGGTGGAGAATTATGGCCATTAAGATTAACAGTTCTGACAGAAAAAAAGAAACCTTCTATGAAAAAACTGTGTACAAACCTCTATCAGCTGTGTAGTGGTATTTTGTGTTCCTGGTCTTAGTCTGTGTTGGATGAGAAGTGCTTCAAACATAATAAATACATGTAAGTGACAAAATGGATCAACTTACATGCATCTGTTTCCCTGCTTCTACTCCTCCCTGTACAGCCTAATTTCAATGGGTCATGGGTCTACTTATTCAGCACGACTGGTCCTGTACATCTAAAATAGCTGTGTTGACTGTCTCTCTCCAGGAAAAATGGAAGGAAATTTTCAGTTTTTACTCTGTATAACATTTCTTCATGAATCTTTCCAATATGTCAGAATCAAACAGTAACTACACAGCATATCCAACTTTTGCAAATACAAATATATTTTTAAATTATCATAGAATCGTAGGGGTTGGAAGGGACCTCCAGAGATCATCAGGTCCAACCCCCTGCCAAAGCAGGCTCCCTAGCTCATATTGCACAGATAGACGTCCAGACAGATCTTGAATATCTCCAGAGAAGGAGACTCCACCACCTCCCTGGGCAGCCTGTCCCAGGGCTCTGTCACCCTCACTGTGTAAAAGTTCTTCCGCATGTTGGTGTGGAACTTCCTGTGCTCCAACTTGCAGCCATTGCTCCTTGTCCTGTCTCCACAGACCACTGAAAAGGGGCTGGCCAATTCTCCCTGCATCCCATGCTTAAGAGATTTATAAACATTAATTAGGTCCCCCCTTAGTCTTCTCTTCTCAAGACTGAACAGTCCCAGCTCACTCAGCCTTTCCTCATAGGGCAGATGTTCCAGACCCCCAGGTCCTTCTCCACTGAGCTCTTCTCCAGCAGGTCATCCCCCAGCCTGTACTGATACAAAAGGTTATTCCTTCCCAGGTGCAAGACTTTACACTTGCTTTTGTTGAACTTCATTAGGTTTCTCCCTGCCCAGCTCTCCAGCCTGTCCAGGTCTCGCTGGATGGCAACGCAGTGTTCCTGTGTGTCCGCCACTCCTCCCAGCTTTGTATTATCGGCGTACTTGCTGAGGGTGGATGCTATTCCCTCATCAAAGTTGTCAATGAAGATATTAAATAGGACTGGACCCAACACCGAGCCCTGGGGAACACTGCTAGTCACAGGCCTCCAGTCAGATTCTGCTCCACTGATCACCACCCTCTGAGCCTGGTCCGACAGCCAATTCTCAACCCACTCCACTGTCCACTCATCTAACCCATTATAGTAAATTAAATATTAGAACAAGGCAATTATTGTTATTTTGTCATTAAGTTGTTCTTTAACTGCATATGCTTATAGAAACAGATTATATTCCATGGTTTCTCCTACTTTTCTGCCAAATTCTTTTCTCAGATTGGAATCATAGTATGTATAAAACATAGGTGCTACATGAAAAATGTGTAAAAAAAAAAAAAAAATCTTCTGGTTTTGGAATGCAAACATTCTTGTTAATTCAGTATCTGTTAAAAAGCCTACGTTGGGTCAAGAGAAATGTTCATCACACTAGCAAAAGAGAGAGGATATCACAGTAATGGTATGTATCAGAACCTGTTTATCAAGTCACACTTCCTATATCTCCTTTGATATCCCCTTAATAAAAGCATTTAGATTATCTGGACTGATATGTTAAAAAAATAAAAAATCAGATTATTAGTGATTTACACTAAAGTCAGAAAAGATTGTAAAAAAAAAAGCTCCAAAGACAATATGTATTGAGGCTTCATTTTAGCAAAAATTGCAGTACTAAGGCCTTAAAAAAACATTTTAAAAAAAATCATTGTAAAGACCCCAGCACTTTGGAAAGCTCTTTAAATTTCTCCTGGGTTTCCTGCCATGCTTCAGTTTATTCCCTATTGATCTTGAAAGCTCCACATCTTGAGCTCAGCACTTGTATCTTCCCCTTGTGTCATAGACTCAGTTTGATAGATACTATCAGCACGTTGAGTTCAGCTTCCACAAAGTGAAACAGCAATTTCTACATTCTTTATGATACAGCATAATAGAGGAAAGCCCACTTTTTATCAGTAATTTTGTATAAGAACATGCACTTGAAAGTGGGTAGTTATAGGACCAATTCACTTCTCTATTTGAGGGAGTCACCCTTATTTTATGCCTCCTTAGAGACAGCCCTGTGGCCAGGCTGCTCAGGATTAGCCAACAGCTTCCCTGTGAAGGCAAAATGAAAGATTAATTTTGAACTAAAAATAAGAGGTAAAGCAATCTGGAGTGGGGGTGGGGAGTAGTTTTTGAGTTGTGATACATTTTTTCAAAATCTAAAACGGAGTAGAAACTGGTAGTTTGCAGTGGCTTAAGTATATGCAGATTAAGTATTTCAGCCTTTTTTTTTTTCTTCTTTTTTTCCCCCTTTTTCTCTTTCTTTTAGAGACAGAACAAAGGAATTTCAGCATGTGTCTGCAACATCTTGAGCTCTGATTTTGGTGGGATCAGTTGTCCAAGGGGAAGTTCAGATTGGACATTGGGAAAAGGTTCTGCACTGAGAGCATGGCTGGTCACTGTAAGAGGTTCCCCAGGGAAGTGGTCAGGGCACCAGGCCTGTCCAAGTTCAATAAGCATCTGGACAATGCTTTTAGTTAAATGGTTTGGTTTTAGGTAGCCCTGTGAGGAGCAGGGAATTGGACTCAGTTAACCTTGTGGGTATCTTCTAACTTGAGATATTCTATAATTCTATGATCTAGATGTAAAAAGTAATACTGAATTCATAGAAATTTAGTTAGATTAATGTTACTGATATTAAATAACTGAGGTGATGACACAGAATAAATCAGTAGTTTTTCATTTAAGAAAAAGGAAAATAAAATCCTTTAGTTTATTATTTTAATTTGATTTAGTTAAACACTCTATAAGGTTATGGAGTTTCCTTCTCTGGAGACATTCAAAACCCACCTGGACATGCTCCTGTGTGGCCTAGTCTTCATGAACATGCTCTGGAGGGGGTATTGGACTAGATGGTCTTTCAAGGTCCCTTCCAACCCCTAACATTCTGTGATTCTGTGATTCTGTGATAATCTGGGGCTTCACCTCCTTTTTTGCTGGTGTTCTGCCTGTATACCTTACAAGTACAGAAATGAGCCTACTAGTTCAAGGACAAACACATATTGAAAAAAAATTACAATGGTATAAATATATTTCTGAATAACTACTCTGTAACTGTATATTGAGAAATTGTGTAGGATGGTAATATTCTCACTATTCTGAATTAGCAACAAAATGTTATCATTATAGACATATAAACTGAAAAATATGTGCTTAACATTGGAAGAGAAAAATCTGATTATAATAATGAGTTATCCTTACATATCATCACAGAAGATATAACAAAGCATTAAAAGGGATCTTTTGGTTATTGAGCTGTTCTTTTGCTGTTATAGGTATCTTATCACATAAATCTATTTGTAAATTGATGCAACTTTTCCAGAAAATTAGTTGGTGCTTTGCTTCCAGCTACCACTTCCGGAAGACTGTGAAAAGTGTGATGGCTATAAAACGTTGCCTATCTTTCAAAATAGCCTTGTTTAAAATTAATGCATACTCACTAGTTCTTGCGGCAACAATAGGCTTTATCTTAAACAAATTCTTCCCCTTGCTCCATTTTTACATTCATTTCCATTAGCTTTATATATGAAATTAGCATATATTTTTATCTGAGTTCATTTTATTAGACCGCACAAACCAGACTAAGTATTTTCTCGTAGTAGGTCTTCTGTTAGGCCAATAATAGTTTTTTGCTTGTTTTTTTTTTTAAATAAAGTTACTGGGGCTAAATAAAATATTATACAAAAATAATCATTAGTATCACATATAAATAAAGAATTCTCTATCTGCACTGGAAAGTTTTTCTTGGTGTATGCTCAGTTGGGTTAATACACCTAGGTCTCTATGGATATATATATATCCATCATTAAAAACATGTCCTTCAAGAAATAAACTCTTTGTCCAGGGCTAATCCATTCTAGACTAGATTCAGTATGCTCAAACTGAACACTCCTTTACCCTCAGTATGGGTCTGTATGAGGAGGGTGTTTTCAGCCATGACATATGCCTCAAGATCTGGTAAGGCGGCATATAGAGTGCCTGGTTGTGCTGCTGTAACAGCAGTGAGGAGCATACATAACTAAAATTGGTGGTCTTATTCTGCAACAGTTCCAAAGAATAGCCTTGGAGTGAATTGAAAATATCTTAGCTCTTCAGTGTCCAGACTCTCCCCTCTTTTTGAGACAAGTTATTTTATGCCAAGCCATAAGCAAAGCTTTTGGTGATGTAGGGGAGCTTTGTCAGCTGATGAACTCACTGCTTATAGCAGCCTTTTTCGCTATTAGTCCCTAAGTACTTTGAACTCTTTTATTCCATTTCTATTACTCCAATCTGATTTGTCATTATTTCCTGCAATATGGTATTCTGATCTTATATCGGCAATATTTCGCAGCTTTATACCACTGGCACATTTCATTAGGAAGCTCTTAGTTTATATTCCAATGAAATGTATGTCAAAGTCTATGTCAGCCTGACTGCAGACCAGTACTCTAAAAGCTCACTCTATCTCATCACAGGAAGCATGTTCTGTTTCACTGTCATTTCAAATGCTGTGCTGACTCTTGTAGTATTTCTGGCTTGAAAGTGTGAGAGAGCCTCACGGGGACGTTTACTGGGCTGGAATGTGTCCAAGTAGATTTGGCACAGTTATATACCTACCCTCAACATCATCAGTTAATCCTTTAACTCCACATTGCACATCACTGTCCTTTCTGTAAGCTGAGGTAATGCATTTGTCTTTGCACCATGCTTAACTTTAATTTCTAATACATCCCCCCAAAATGATGATGTTTTTTGACTTCTTGAATTTTGTCATACAAAGTTGGGTTGTTGGTTTGTTTGGTTTTGCCTTTTAGCAATTCTTTTTATCCTTTTATATCTTAATCTCTGAAGAGTTTCATTCATTGTAATCAATTTTGTCTTCTATTCTTTCTAAGCTGTCCAAGGAGCCTTTAACTTTCCTTTTATACATGGCTTATCATTCAATTATACCCAAAAGCCTTTGCTGCAACCTTTTTTTCGTGGTTTAGAGTCATCTCCACTTTTAAATATTTTACTGTTTTGTCTAGCTGATTTATAGTCCTCTAAGTTTATCCATTTTTCATTATTGGAAATTAGAAAACTAATTACAGTTCTGTTGTCTCACAAGCAAAAATAATCTAAGTATGGATACGAGATTTTGTGGCTAGTTTCCCTGCAGTGTCCTAGTTGTAAAACCATGTTTAAAATACCATCAGTGTCGGTTTAGTGATTATTTATTGAAGAGTTGTTAGTTATCGTCTCCATATTATCTGAACCCTACTGTTGGGATGTATTTTAGTGCTATCTACTCTAGGTGATCCTGATTGGACTAGATGATCTCTAGAGGTCCCTTCCAACTCCTAACATTCAGTGATTCTGTGATTCATAGAATCATGTAATAATAGAATCATAGAATAGTTTGGGTTGGAAGGGACATTTAAAGGTCACTTAGTCCAACCATCCCTGCATGGAGCAGGGACATCTGCAGCTATTTCCTATTGCTCAGAGTCCCGTTCAACGTGACCTTGAATGTTCCCAGGGAAAGGGTAACCTGTTCCAGTGTTTCATGACCCTGATTGTACAAGATTTCTTCCTTATATGTAGCCTAAATCTCCCCTCTTTCAGTTTAAAACCATTACCCCTTGTCCTATTGCAACAGGCCCTGCTAATAAAATTTCCCCCATGTTTCTTATAAGCTCCTTCTAAGTGCTGACAGGCCTCAGTAACATCTCCTTAGATCCTTCTCCAGTTTGAACAGCTCCAGCTCTCTCAGCCCTTCCTCACAGCAGAGATGTTCAATCTCTCTGATCATCTTTGTAGCCCTCCTCTGGACCCACTCCAACAGCTCTATGTCTTTCCTGTGCTGGGGACCCCAGAGCTGAACACAGTACTCCAGCTGGGGCCTTACAAAAGCTGTGTAGAGGGGGAGAATCACCTACCTCAACCTGCTTCTGGTCATGCTGCTTTTGATATAGCCCAGCCTATACTTTATCTATTTGTTATACCATTAACATTTACAGCTACCTCAATTCTTCTACCTTTACTGCTCCCTGATGTGGACAGAGAAGATTTTGATAGCTGTGTTTCCCTTCTGCCTATTATTTCACTAACTTTTTGGTTTCACTACAGTTAAGATGATTCTGATGCCTTCTTTTCACTGCAATAATGTATAAATTACAAGTAAAGGAAAGATAGTGAAGTAGATATGAATAGTAAGGCTGATATATATTACGTTTAGTATTTATAAATTTAATTCCTCTATTTGAAGATATATTTAGTCTCCAAGTGGTCTTTTTCATTTTACATTAGTATGCCATTCTTTTTTTACATTTATATCTGAAAATAAAGGACCCGAGCTTCTTCCTCCTGAAAGCTTTTCAACTATTAGAACTTGTGTGGAGCTGTTAAGGATTTTCTTTATTTTTAACAGAAACTTTGCTTTCAAAACCATGTATGTGTTAGTTTAACCTTGATACATATGCTTAGCTAGAGGCTAAGAAAAGAAAGGTTCACTACTAAATGACTCTTATTAATCAGCTTTAAATCTGATGAATAATACTTTACAACCTCTTTGACATATGGTAGGGTCTGCAGCAAGTTTGGCATAATGGTTTCACTTAATAAACACCTGATTAGCATTGTTTAACAGGTTTGGATTGCATGAAAACAGTAAAATGGCCACATTCTGTCTAGTTAATTCCTCATTAGCAGCCTTATATTCACCATGTTTGACAGACTGTATACCAGCTTTGACACAAGGTGACCTCTTGCATGGGCCTGTTCATCACCTTCAGTCTGTCATAAATGGAGTCAGTATAAATGTCAATATGAATGTGCCATCACCAGAGATTTTTGAGAATTAGAATCCATCTGGTATCATAAAGGTTATTTTTTTCAACCTTATCATTACAGACATGATGAAATTATATCGAGTAACAGGTAAAAATGTAAGGAGATAAAGCTGCAGTAAAATGTCTGGGTGGAGACTTTTCTTTAATAGATGTTGTAAAACTTAAAGTTTGCAGTATATATTACATTTCAGAAAGTAGAGAAAACATTATCCCAGGGTATAAATACATTGTTCTTAAATTTTAAACAAATATGAAAATATTTATTCAGTTAAAATCTTTGGGGAATTTTTTTGTATTATAATTTGGATAAGTGTATTTCTAACATTCTTTTTTTTTTCTTTTCTTTGAAGCATGTTTAATGTTTGATAGCTCACTTTATGTCCTTCCAGTGGGGATTATACAGGAACTAATCACATCCAATACTGGTATGGGGACAAGAGGACAATTTTAACTTAAATGAGTGGAGAATCTGACCATGTAAATCTATATTCCAACATAAGCTCATCCTAAATTCTTCCATTTAATAAAGCATAATGCAATACCAGGCAGTGCAGTGGTCATGAAAGATTATAGTCACAATCATGTGTTAAGCATTACATCTAAAATGTAGGAAATATCTCCTGCAGATCTACTGATCCTGTGATTTTGGTGAAAAAGAAAATATTAACCTGGTAATTTTAATTGTTAAGACTCTGATTAAAAATTCTGTCATCTTTGATAAGTTATTTCTAAGCTAATTCTAACTGTTTCTGGAAACTCAATGTTAAAATACCAATTTGCTTCTTTCTGATAGAAAGTTGAATATTTGTTTCTTGAAAAGTGATGTTGCATTTTAATAATTTGCCAAATATTATGTTCTTCCACTGAAATTGCTATTGTAGGTATTGTTGTAATAGTAGGTAAAATAAAATACAGAGAACAACAATATTTGCCTTGGGTTCAGAGCAATTTAGTATTTCAATTACAATATTCCATCTTAGAATTTAGGTGAACATTCCCCTCCTTTAATAAAGGAGGATAAGCTAATGATAATATGGTCTGACAAGTAGATACTGTGCTGGTAATTTTATTACCAGTTCTACTATGAATTCTTAACTGACTACTTGCACCAGACACGTAATTCTCTATTCCTGACATCGTAGACATAACAGGGAACCTGAAGCTAGCTAGCATTACCACAAAACATCAACTGTGGTAAAATTTAGGCATGGTATTTTCAAAGATACAGCTAGTGAGAAATACCTTCCATGTCTCTGGAATGGATAGTCTCTGGACTAAAAAAAGATGACAGATATCTTCCCTATGTATGGGACAATTTATATCTTTAAAACAACTGGATAAATCCTCTAACGGATTCAGGTAATAGTCCTCATAGTTGTTTTGAATGTTTGTGCCCCTCTCTGAAACAGAAACTACAAACATGGTCACAATTGCTTTTGTTTAGAAAAACACTTTCTTTGGAAAGGCTATCTGACATACACACACACACACACACACACACACACACACACACACACACAGAACCTTCAATATATCTTCTTGTCCTAGAATATAATGATCCTGTTGCCATATATTTGATAACCTAAATGTCTGCTTAACTGTTCTTTTGAAGTGAAGTCACTAGTATGGGCTCAAATAGCATTACTAAGAAGTCATAAAGGCTCAGTCCCCATCAATTCAGGTGGCAAAAATGACAACTATTCTGTGTTTCAATTTCTCTTGGTAGTTTTGAATTCAGTATCACAAAAGTCATTGTTTCAGTACATATTAAGATTGCAGGCACTACTAGTAGTCTTTTGTCTTTATTAATAGTTAAGAGAAGAAATGATCTATAATGAGAATAGACAATGCTCCCAACAGCTATTGTGAAGTTTTCTAACTCTCTAGGTGAAACTTAGAATTTCCATTTATTTTGAGCCTAATAATGTCTCAAGTAAAAAATCTAGCAACAAGGAAATAGTTGTTCTTGGTTGATATTTCCAATGTGATATTTAATTTTTATTATGAAGTGTCATGGATAAATTTACAGGCAAAATGCACAGCTGTACCTAAAGACCAATTTCAAACTCCATATACTGAAACCTAATCAAAAGTGTTAGTATGACTTCCTCCAGACTGCGTATGTTGAAACATGCTCTAGTCTCCTGATTCCCAAACACCTAAGTCAATCTCCTTTTGTACAATTGTGTGTCTTCTGACATACATTTCTGATTTTTCTTCCTGTAGATAAAAAAAAAAAACAACACACTAAAAAAAGAGGGGAATTGTACTATGGCTCCCATAGACCTCTACCTTCCATCCTGCAGCTGTCTGCACTGCTGGCCTTTGTGAACAGGTGAAAACACCAAAGAGACAGAAAAAAAGGAAAGTCTTTCAAAAAAATGTTGATTGAAGTTCGTCTTGCAACTGGGAGGGGGAAGCACAATATTGTTTAAAAGCTTAAATCAACATTTATTTACAGAGGAGGGCCATGAAGATGATTAGAGGGCTGGAGCACCTCCCCTACGAATTGAAGCTGAGGGAGCTGGGCTTGTTCAGACTAGAGAAGAGAAGGCTGTGGGGGACCTCATTGCAGCCTTCCAGTACCTGAAGGGAGCATACAAACAGGAGGGGAATCAACTTTTTAAAAGGGTAGATAACTGCCGAACAAAGGGGAATGGATTGAAACTAAAGGAGGGAAGGTTTAGATTAGATATTAGGGGAAAGTTTTTTACAGAGAGAGTGGTGAGGTGCTGGAACAGGCTGCCCAGAGAGGTGATGGATGCCCCGTCCCTGAAGGTGTTCAAGGCCAGGTTGGATGGGGCCCTGGGCAACCTTGTGTAGATCCAGCCTGAGGTTGGTGGCCCTGCCTGTGGCAGGCAGGTTGGAACTCTGTGATCTGTGGAGTCTCTTCCAACCCAGACCATTCTATGATTCTATGATACTCAAATACTGAATTCCTCTGAAGTCAATATTGTCATTCCTCCACTAGATATATTCAGACTTCTATCCAAGGAAGTACTCGGGTATATGCTACTGTGTCTCTACTTTATTAAATGTCTGTGTAGAAATCTAGAAGAGCTGTACATAAACTGAAACGGGGGAAAAAATTCAATGAAGGAAGTGAAGATGAACTCCATATTGTGTTATGAGGTTTTCCTTGTGTTCTCTGGTTAGTTGGTGTGTCCTCCAGAAAAAGGCCTGGAGATTCAGTGTCTAAGATCATGTTGTCCAAAATTACACAATTTTGATTCACAACAGTGATTGCTTCAAGCCCTGAGGAGCCTCAATATCATCAATAATCTCCAGGAATTCAGCCTAACTAGGAGGGACAATGTCAAGACTTGTCACTAAATCCTGCTTATCTTTGTCCACATGATTATTTTAATTAATTTGATTGAGATTAATTATCTTAGTAAGGTGGATATCATGTCCCTATATATATGACAAGTTTCCACGGCACTTTGCCTTCAAGTCTATATTATTTCCTTGTGACTATCCATATCAAACAAGAATTGTTGATTATTTCCTTCTGGTAGATCTAACATGGACATCAATATATACTAAAGAAAAGAAAAAAAAAAAACCAAACCCCAAATATTTTAAAACTTACCTAAGAAAAATTGCTGCTAGACCATATAAAATAGAATAAATAACACAATCTGGGATGAAAATTTAAGTGTGGTATTTAGTCTTGAATATCTGGTTTTTAATGCCACTTTAATCCTCGAATACATAGTTATATGACAGGAAAATAAGTCAATTTATACTGAATCTAATGATTCTTAACAGTGTTGACCTTGTAATTTAGCAGTTACCTTTGGGACTGATTACTGTCTAGCAGTTAGTTTAGAATTATTCACAAACTCAAACATAATTTCCAAAAAATGGTTTACAAAATTTGGAACAAAATATCATGGAGCTAAGTATGCTTTTGGACATACTCCTGTGGGCAACATTCCTGCAGTGCTAGCAAGAGCACAAAGAAAGTTGCTGTGCCTACAGAAACATTATTGTTGCACGCAGCCTTATACCTTAAGCATTTGTTTCTGACAGGTCATCGTAATATTGATGAGTCACTGGAGGCATAAGTTTATTTAGTCATGTCCAGTTTATACACATCAGACAAGAAGCTGACCTACAAAAACCACATTTCAACAGGACTTTGTTGATTTCCACCAGCTGAGGATTGGACTACTCATTTTTAAAGCTGGTCTGTGATTATGTTTAGAAATAACAAATGTTAAATCAATGACATAATTTTAAGGGCAGAGATTTGACCTGACCCAGTAAAAAATGACATGTGCTGTTTATCATAATTACTTTATCATCTATCACAATCAGTGGTATACAAGGTCCTCTTTAGTACACAATTCTACTAATAGTAAAGATGTAAGCTCACAATGGACTATTCCAGTTGATGTTTAGATAGAGAGGTGGAGCAATTGAAACTTTCACATTATACAATCTGTGCAGTTGGCAAAAGAAGGTGATTCTGTGTTCATCACTCAGAATGGAAACTGGTTCAGAAAATAAATATAACATGCAAGGTTATTTTTCTGGAATTTCCATGTTTTAGAAGTTATCAAGGTAATTTTGCACCATTCAAAAAAATCTGATAAAAAGCAATAAAATATTAAATTATTATCATAATTATTATTACTACTACTATTATTATGCTTACTAATGAAAATTTTAGTCTTATTGTTGCTCAGATTTCTATTTCTTTTTAGAAAGCTAGTTAGGCTAGCAGACAAGCCTAACTAAAAAAGAAAAAAAAATTTGGACAAAATATAAAAAGTTCAGAAGTTTTTTAATTGTTTTAGAAATAATTTGAGCAATTATATTTTATTTCTTTTTTTCATGCTTTGGATTTTTCATGTTCTGCTCATCAATATGAGAAACCACCATCACGTTATTATACCTGCAAATAATTACATTTGCAACTGTCACTACAAATGATAATATTTGCATATCTGATTAAATTATATGCATCTGCACTAATAAATCTCACAGTTAGCAACATTTTCCCATTTACACTAATGCTGAATTGTACTACTGGTTGTGGGAATGAAGCTGATTTTCTGATATGAAGTATCTCACTATGAATAAAGGTAAATATTAAAATCACCTGTCAAAGTGAAATACAAAATCTTGGTTATGGTCTAAAACGTGCACTGGTGACTGTTAACTGTAAGAAGCAGAAAGTCTTAAAATAACCTTTTTTGCACATTCGTTGTATATTGTTTTCCTGCAAAACATAAGTGTACCATTATATTGTTTTACAGTTAACAATATGGAGCACTTATATAATTTTAAGCAGTGCACATGAATTTAAATGTGAATTTTATACCCATATTTTCTTTATTAATATTAGTCTCTAGTATTCATCCAAGATACAGGAATAACACAAAGAGAAGCAAAATCTTTGACCCAGATACATTTAACATTTAAATTCACATTGCTTGTGCATTTTGGCTTCCCTGAGATGCAGCTGCTGTATGCAAACTCGCTAATAAAGAGGAAAATCCTAATAGTTTCTTGTTTCTTCTATTAAGCATGAATAGAGTGGAGAGAAAGTATTACTAAATACTGATGTGAATAAGTACACCTATACGAACAAGAACACTTTGGGTTTTTTTAATTTAATATTCCTGTCAAAGAAGTATGAAAATTCTTCATATAAAGAAATACTTTTTTCCATGCTGGCTTCCCTTTATATCATCTATTTTTATATAATTAGCATATGCAATTTAATTTATCTCCACTCATTCCAGATTAGACAAGGTGCAAGCCTTTTGCACAAGTTTAGCTCTGTCATTCCTTCTTTTATATATCCACAGGGTATTCTAATACATGTTTTGAGTTTGGGTCTTGCTTTTTGTTGCATGTTTGACTTAGTTGTTTGGTTTTTTTCCCCTTTGCTGCCACTACTTATTTCAAGATTCTCCTCTAGCCAATTTTTCTTTGAAAAGTTCTTGTTTCAACCATATTTTTTAAATGAGAAACTTTACTAAACATTAAGAATAGTTGCTGTAACAGCATCTATCAAGAACACTTTTTAAAGCATTTTTATTTCTTAATTATTTTTTTGCTTATGCCTCAATGTTCCATAGAAGAGCAAGAAGTCAAATGGTTTCTAAAATGCACAGTATTTTCAGTAAAAGGTAATTGTTCTGATGCTAAACTTCAACAACAGAATAATACCCATCAATCTAGTGCTTAAAGAAAATATGGATAGCTAGCTTTACAAAATTTATGTCTTGTCAGTTTTTAAGTACCAGCAGTAACTTACAGTGCAGAAATTAGTTTTGAAAGTGCTAAAAACTTTCTGTTTTTAATTTCCACACAATGTCTTTATCATTGATTCATCAGTTTTGCTATAATTTACAGAATGAAATGTTAAATATAATCAACATTTAATAAAAATAGAATTCTAGTTCTTACTGATGTGATTTTTTCCCATGAAGTCCGTAGTCATCCATCTTGAACCCAAAGCATGTAGGAAGACATAGGTAGAAGTATATTAAATCTGACAAATGACCTCCCATGTGCAAAGGAGGAAATAAAGATTCATTCTCCGTGTTTGTGAGATCATTTTGATGAAGGGAAGGCTAATTGAGGATGACATATATTCTAAATCTAATTCAAATCAGCATTTTTACATGAAGACTCATCACATTTCCAATGGTACTCTACCATAAAACAGCTTAGTAAAGACATTCTGAATTTGATTCTGGAAATTTTTTTAAATGCTTCATCAGAACTGACATTTTTAGTGGTAATGAGTTTCCAATCTTACTATTAGTACAAATGAGATACCTGTGGTATTTCACATCTCTTAAAAGAAGGAGCATTTCTTCTCAATATATTTAAGTCCCATGTTTCAGAGAAAATTGTAACTAATATGTGATTATGTTTAGAAAGCATGTGGGAAAAGTAAAAATACAGGATTTCTTTCTGTAAAAATATATCACTTTGAAATTTTTATAGTGGTTTTTTTTTTCTAGCATTCACAAAGTATTCATATTTAAGAACAAGTAGTAATACTAAGTCCCACTTTTTTCCATTTATATCATAAGAATTATATAAGATCTTTATTAACTTAATACTAACAATAGCTAGTATTAATAGTTGAGCTCCACCAAAACACTCACATTATCTTCCACTATTAATTATGCTTTTTTAATATTACAGATTAGAGTTCGTGGATGTAATACATAGTATGAAAAAATATTACCTGTCTCACAGAAAGATGAAATTCTATTTTGAAGATATATAATTCCACTTATGATATAAACATTTATATAACTCTGTGCAGTGAAGGAACAGGACAGAAAATTTAGGATTTTTGCTACCTTAATGTATTGGTAATACTTCACAATCATTTTAATTACATTTGCATGCAAGCATTTTTATACAAGGAAGGATGGTGTAAACACAACTGATAATAACATATTTTCATTTACAATTTACAATCATGCAATGATTATTCAGGCCTCTATCCATCTTAAAAAAAAAAACCCACAAAAAAACCCTTCACATTTCTCTAGATTAGCAGTGTTTTAGAGGTAGCTGAGTACCGAAAGATGGAGATGGTGCTATAGTACTTTTGAAATCCACTTTGAAAATACTAGCACTTTAAAACTGTGCCATAAAATTCGGTAAATTTATTGTTCACACATTGACAGTGAAACAGATAATAGTACCTAGAAGCTCTGAATTACCATTTCAGGCACAGGGCATCACCACAGATAAAACTACTACTTAAATATTAAAGGAAGGGTTTTTCAGGGAATGGCCCCTTTAGCTTAGTGAGAGATACATGTGATTGTAGCCTTACAAAACTATTAAAACCAAAACAAATCAAAACAAAGACAATATAGGAGTGGGAGAGACAAAATTAAAAAACCCAAACAGGCAATTATGCCTATACTTTTCCTGACATGGATGCTGGCTCTAATGGGACTGTTGCCCAGAAGAAGGAGCTACAAGCCTTAGTGAAGCAAGAATCTACTCAAGTAACAACTGGGAAGACTCCAGAGAGAGGAGGGGGTATTGACAAACACTGTCATCTGCTTGCTTACAAATAGATTATTTCCATATTGTGGGTGCTTAGTAACTGCTGTGAAATGCTACTTTCACAATGGAATCCCAATTCTGTATGTTATATGTCATAGAAAACAAGTAAATGTCTGATGTTTTTTGGGCTGCAAACTAGTAACTAGTGTTACTTGTTTCTTCATCTTTATTTATGGTCATCTTTTTTGCAGAGGTAACAAACAAACAAATAAACAAACAAATATGATAAGCCTTTATATTCTGGAAGTGGAAACAGTCCGCAGAAAAAGTCAGACATGTATGGCTAAAACTCACCTTTTTTTTTTAACTGTTCCTTCCTTCCCCCTTGAATGGGCAGCAGTAGTTGCTTAAAAATCATCATAGTTACTTAAGTCCTGGATCTTATTTTTGCTTAGCCTCTGCAGTGTGCTTTCACTCATGCTGAACAAATTAAATGGAAGGAAATACAATTTAGTGGACATTCGTCCAAAAAGAGGGAGAAATTTCAAATTGCACCAACGTAGTTTACTTCTGTAGATACTGTCCTGTGTAATCACAACTTGTGTCATGTAATTCTCCCAATACATTTATAACAACTTTGGATAAAAAGATAGCTAAAGGATCACTGTAGTATAGAGCTCAGCCACTGTTGCTTGTGATGATTGTGTTCTTCTTTTAAGGCTTCATTTATTCTTGACAGAAACAATTATCTGGAATAATTATATCAAAAGACACGTGGTATGCAGTGTTCAATTTGGAAACAGCATTGTTTAACTACTACCTAGAACATCCCTTAGTGTTAAATAACAGCTTATATCAAGAGGCAAGTATATTGCCCCTTTTTAATTTGTTATTTGATTCAGGTATCATAGCTAACACAGCTTATCTAGCCAAAACACAGAAATAATCCAAAGTGGGGTATTTCAAAACAAGATCATTACCTACATAAATGGATTCCAAAACATTTTCAGTCAGGCTAATTGTTACTGTCTAGAATTCTAGTATTGTAAATGTAATGAAAAAGAACATGATAATGTATAGAGTAGATGATCTTACACTCTGGAGTTTTCACGTAATGAAAAAATGCATATTTTTAACTATAGAAAAAAAAAGTTAATAAAAATTAACATCCATATTTAAAAGCATATTAGAGGGGTGTTTTATTTTGGAATTAAAAACAGAGATAAGAGAAAATATTCAATCTCATCCCTAGTTTTGTCCAAAGTTTTTTCACAATTTTTCATGTGCTTTACTTGTAACAATTGTAGGTAGAATCATTCAAATACTAAAATAAAGTGCCCTCCTGAAAGTATTTCTAGTGGTAGATAAGTTGCCTCTTTTGTAATGTACAAAGAATCAAAAAAATGGAAGGCCTGCTTATATTCAGTGGAACTAAATGTTAGCAACAAAATTCAATCTTAATGTAAGCAAGAAGAATTCCATTTAGTTTGACGTTACGGGAGTTGTGGCAGTACAACTAATTCTTTATCTATTGCACAATATTATTAGGAGTGTGGAAAGGAGTCAAGGATTATAGAAAAGATGAAATATTAATTGCTTTTTGAATTCTGTCTAAAAAGGAGAAGAGTGGAAATGTCATTTAAAAAATCAAATTTTCTTCCTTCATGACATTCCAATAGTTTTATGTATTACATGTAAGTTCTTGGCAGAATGTAAATCTTGTGGAAAAAAAAAAGAATTTAAAAAATAAAATAAAAAAAAAAAAAAAAGCAAGTAAAATTTTATAGTTTGACTAGAGCCATCTGTGAAATCAGGATGATTAATGTCTTGGTTCTGCTGATGTCTCAGTTTAAAAGATGATTTCTTGCTATTCAGGTGGCCCGTTTGCCACTAGTTTCTAGGCTGGAAAGTATGGCTTTAAAGTTACATGTTCTCACTACAGAGCATCTGTTTAATTAATAAAAGAATCCTTGCCACTTCCCAGTAAAGCTCTTTCCATGGTGATCTTTTCCTATGCTAAAATCCTTTTTTGATATGTCATTTATCGTAAATCATGAGTTATTAACTGACTTTTCCCTTTCCAGTCTGCAAATTATTTTGTCTACTTATCTATACAGCCACATTTGTAATTTTTCACAGGCATTTTAAAATTTGAGTTTTCAGGAAAGGTAGAAGGGTGTTTTGTTCTTCCATGGGGAAAACTCATGTACTATGTCCAATTCTCGTCTCCCCAGCTCAAGAAAGACAAGAAACTATTGAAGAGAGTCCAGCATAGTGCTGCAAAGGGGCAAACTGGAACATCTCTCTTATGAGGAAAGGCTGAGTTTAGCCTAGAGAAGACTGAGAGTGGATCTCATCAACACTCATAAATACCTAAAGAGCAGGTTTCAAGTGGATGGGGCCAGACCCTTCAGTGGTGCCCAGTGACAGGACAAGGGGCAATGGGTACAAACTGGAACACAGGAAGTTCTGTCTGAATATGAGGGAAAACTAACTTACTCTGAGGGTAACAGAGCACTGGAACAAGCTTCCTAGAGAGGTTGTGGAGTCTCCTTCTCTGGAGATATTCAAAACCCACCTAGATACAGTCCTGTGCAACCTGCTCTTGGTGATGCTGCTTTAGTAGGAGGATCAAACTGGATGACCCCCAGAGGTCCTTTCCACTCCCCAGCATTCTGCTAAACTGTATCAATACCAATCAATCGGCCAAATTATATTTTAAAATAGACAATAAAAATAATGAAGGAGAAGAAGGAGAAGGAGAATGAGAAGGAGAAGAAACTCCACTTTCAGATGGGGACTATGAGGCACAGGATGGATATATGACAAAGTAAAGAACTGATTATATTCTTGGAACATTCATTCATTGCTGTAGTTATTTTTGAGAACTCTATTCTTACCTCAAGTCATTAGAACTAGATTCAAGGATGTCAATAGTAAAAACTACAAAATCTGGGAAATATAATTCATTATGAAGTGTTTGCCCAGCAGTACAGTCCCTTTTTGTCACCTGCAATCTAACAGCTGTTTTGAATCAAAAATAAATGTTGTTCATACCTCAAGTATATGTGTGTGTGTGTGTGTGTATGTGTATAGCGTTCCTTTTTCCTCTTACATATTTTCCACCTACATGTCTGTCAGCCTGCTCCAGGCAGCATTAAACCATAGGTCTTTTTAAATTGAACTCACAAACACATAATTGTGTTTTAATGCGATGTCTCACACAACATATAAAAGGTTATAACTAGTTCCTCCCATGCAGAGTGAAACAATATGAAGGAAATGGATTGCAGCAGTATGGAAGTGTTGCTTTAGTTCATATGTTTCCAGGAGTAAGATCTTTGACTCCCCACAGTTGTTACACAATGTCAGAGCGTTTAATGTCTTTCATCATTTTCTCATAGCTTTTGGTTTCATTACCCTCTCTCCACTTCTGCTTGGTCATTTTACCATTAAATACTGCAAGTGAGCAAGTTTGTTACACTTTTTTCTCAGCCTTTACTCTCTTGCTTTATTATTACATTATTTTTTTTGGAAAATGGACATAAAAACCCATCCTCCCTCCCCCCCAAAAAAAACCCAAACAAACAGAAAGCACCACATTTTAGACCGTATGAAGGGTTAAACAATATGACCATTTTGCAGATGTACTGTAGATTGTTGCATTAATGAATACGTTTCCATTTTGTAGTTTTCTGTGGAGATTACTGGAAGATTGCATCTACCTGACATCGTCTTATTACAAATAGTTGTAAATTCTATCTGTTTACACATGGCTTAGATTATGTTAAGAAGGCCTGCAAATTGCATGTAAAAAAAAAAAGTTACACATATTAACAGCAAAATATTTAATTTAAAGAAATTGTATTGAGTGAGCACATTTGACAATATTTGTTTCAATTTTCAAAAAATAAGTAATGCTTTCCTGAACAACAGAACTTATTCTTGCATTCTGCAACTGCATAAATCTATTAAACTATTGAAATATGAAAATCCTCTATTGAACAAGACTTTTTTTAAAGTCACTGCTTCCCTAACTATGATTTTATCATTGTAGTGGCATTTAAAATGTCCTATTCATTGTGTAAACAATTAAATATTCACTTCTTATTTAATAACATATTCTGCCATCATTACGAGTGCAGACCAGATCAATGGCAAGATATAGTTTCACAGTGCTATGGGGAATTTTGTTACAGTATGCAAAGTGCTAATTTCCTAACATTGTAATTAAAGTTTCTGAGTGACAAACTTTGGAAATTAGATGTAAGTCTCCAGTGTTTAAGAATGTCTGAATCATTTGCCATCATGGTTGAATACCTTTTCTCCTCAAAGTATTCACTAAACTGACTCGGGGGTGAGGGAGGGGAACAAAATCACTTGTTTATATTTCTTGGCTTTGCTTTTGGTGACTTAGAAGTACATACATCACATGTCTCAAATTTCCTGCCATCTTCTGTGAATACTACTGGAGGTTCAACTTCTACCTGTGCTTTAAAGACAGAAAGAATTGAGGGAAATCATTAAGAGAGCAGGAGTATTTTTGGACAGTTTTCTCCCAAAAATTTCATTAAAATCTTGCCAGCAACATTTTAACCCAAGACTTCTAAGGCTTTTAGAATTTCAAGGTTGATTCTGAACTGTCCTGAAAATAGACTTATTTATCTGGTTCAAACAGTTTTCAGTGTGGTGGAGAACTAAAGATTCCAGATTTTCTTTTGTTCTTTTTTCTTTTTTTTTTTTTTTTTAATTTTAGATTCATAAGAACTAACAATATGTCATACATGAGAAATCTTTTGAAACCATAATATTTATTCTTACCCACAACAGTTTTTGAGCATAATGCAAATTTTATCAAAATCATATTTCCAAAGGATAATTAAAATAATGTTCAAGGTCTTCCTGTATAAAATCATGACAGAAAAACAGTACTTGCATGTCAGTCAACTAGGTCAGTTTTATGATAGCTAGGACATCCAGTGTACTGTCTAGGAAAGGAAATACTTTATATTAGTACTTTTTATTCATGTAGGAAGTAAATTATCTTTATACACTTCTGTTGTCAGGGACATTGAAAACATTCATATCCTGGAATGAAAATATGGCCTATAATTTTTGCACTAGTATTACAAGTAAGAATTATTATTGCTATTACAGAGTTCTTCCATGTACTAAAAAGGGGTCAGAATCTCTAGCATCTATTTACAGATAGCAAAATTTATATGTGACTTTTAATGATTTATAAAGGTTAGAGGAGGAAGCTTCAGCAGCTGAACTTCTGTATGATGATCCTGGCCAGGACCCTGATGCTTATAAAGCTAGTCTCTTTTGTAAAGCCCTAGAAAATCTGAAACTCTCTTCTATTTTAACAGTGCCTTAGAAGTCATCATAGATTGCATGTTGCAGTAAGCTCTGAGAGAACTGAATTGCTGAAGAGAGACATATGCAGGAATCAGTAACCCAGAAGCTTGCTTGGAACTGATGATACCAAATTTCAAGTTTTCAGATCTACTTCTGTAAAGAAAAACTTTAATCTTGTTTGCCTAAATATTTTTTTTCTATAAATTGTGTTATGTTAGGAACAGAGTATATCCTGATAGAACAAAAACATTATTTTTCACCTTTTACTTGATTTGGGGAATATGGTATTTTCTGAATACATATTTTGTTTGTTTATGTATTTGCTTAAAGGCTTATAAAAATTAAAAGGTTTGGGTAAACTGTTTATTTACTGCTTTGGGGTTTTTTATGTCTGTTGTGTGAAAGAAGGAATTGAGAATACTGAATAATATACATACTTACAAGGGGCATTTAAATTTCCAGTCTAAAAATTATATATACATATATATACTCAGATGGACTTCCATTCTAACATAAGTCAACATATTGCCATCCAGAAGTGCTTATAAGAGATATAAGAATAACTTAATTGCTAATCTGGGGCAGATGACCTTACAATTTATGTTGGAAGGGAATATTTTAATAAATTCCATCTAGCTCACTAATATTTCATCTATTTTTTCTCTCATCCTTTCATACTTTATAGGTCAGCTTCAAATTCCAACCAACCTTTTGTCTGATTTCAACTTAAAATACTAATTATTAAATGATATTTGCTTTGAAGTGTTTTGCTTCTGAAGAAACTTGAGTACTCAAAGCTTTTTCAAAGCTTCTGAAGAAGGTGTTGTGTAACCCATGTTTATCTAAACTTTGACAACTACTGTTCCAAAAACATTGACTGTCCCTACTTGATATAATCCAAAATGTGGTAGGAACATAAATAAATATGAATGGTCATACTAATTGTACTATCCAGCCTGGTGTCTTGTTTCCAACAGTAGCCAAAAGGACAAGTAAGGAGGTGTAAAGAAGACAAACAGATTAAAACTCTTCTTCCTGAGGAATAAACCAGCATATAGAATAGAATCATAGAATCATAGAATTGTCTTGATTGGAAGGGACCCTTTAGATCATCATGTCCAACCATCGCCCTTAACCTGATATCCACTAATAAACCATGTTCCACAGCACCACATCTAACTGTTTTTTAAAATACCTCCAGGGATGGATTCTCTGTGATTCTGTGACTCTACCACCTCCCTGGGCAGACTGTTACAATGCCTAATAACCACAGTATCCAATCTAAACCTCCCCTGGTGTAACTTGACACCATTTCCACTTGTCCTATAACCCCTCACTAGGGAAAAAGGTCAGCCCCTGCCTCTCTACAACCTCCTTTCAGGTAGTTGTAAAGAGCAATTAAGCGTCCCCTCAACCTCCTTTTCTCCAGACTAAACAACCCCAGTTCCCTCAGGTGGTCCTCATAACATTTATTCTCCAGTCCCCTCACCAGCCTCATCACCCTTCTCTGGACATGCTCCAGCACCTCTGTGTATTTTCTGTACTGAGGGGCCCAACATTGAATGCAGTAGTCAAGGTGGGACCTCACCAGTGTACAGGGGGAGAATTACTGTCCTTGCATATATGTCCACTCTCCCATTTCACCCTCTTCAGCTTTTGGCAGAAAATCAAGCCCAAATATTTTAAGACTTAATTAATGTACTTACTTCAACAGCATGAAAATATTTTGTTTGTGTGCTTGTTTGTTTTGGTCATAAATGTGCAAGATGTATAGATGAGATATAATAATGTTTTGGGAATATTTATATTCAATCATCAATAAACTTAGGACTTTTCAGGAAAATGTAAGGAAAACAATTAGACATGTATAACCCATTTTCCTGTTAAAGCTCTAGAACAGCGTTTAAAACCTTTCTTAATCTTTAAAATCTCCTGGTAAGATTAACTTTGCTTGTTAGATGAATAACTGGCAGAATGATTTACCTGAAGACAGTTGCATTGCCTAAGCACTTCTAACATTTTGTTTAATTTACGGTAAGTGCTTTGTAAATTAAATTTCTTGGTGTGCTTTTATCTATCATGAAGTTTTTTGTCTTTCACATAATTCAGTACCAATTTAGCAATACCTTCATTGTGAGAATTAGTTCTGGATTGCCTAAGAGAAAACTCATAGATTTTCTAATAACAGTAAGTTATATGAGGTTGGAATTTTTGGTTATAGCTCTTTGTTATGTTATGTTTCACAGGGTGGAATTACACTGAGGTGAAAAGATATGGTAAGTTACAAAACAGCAATGGTTTTAATTTAACAATGTTTCCTGTTTCATTACTTTTTACTCTTCTGTGGATCTACAGAAGACTGGAAATGAAGTTGTAGGAACTGTGTGCTAACTTTATGCATCATATATTTAGGGTCTTACCATATTTCCATAAAGACCATCTGTAGGGGGAAAAAAGCCCAACAAACCAAAACCATACAGGCAGTACAATAAAAGAGTATATTCCAAGTTAAACAGAGGTTTTCATGAAAAGAAATTTCATTTTGCATTGAGACCTCTTATTTTGATCCTTTGAAAGTTTATGAATGTGTTTTCTATTTTGCCATCCACTGTTTTGCCATTCTGTCACCTGAAACGCACAACCAGGTGATGCAAAACAGGTTTAGTGCTACATTCATTTTTAAACACATAACTGTGGAAATATGCATGGTTATACAGGATTAAGCAGTGATGATTCTGACTCGGTATAAACTGCTGAATTATTTTAAACTGTAGATAAGTAAAAAATAGTAGAGGTTTATTTTCTTTCTGATTTTTTTTAAATTTTAATTTTTCATCAGAAGCCTGCAATGATCTTTAATTTGCAAATAAGCACAGGTTACCTTACATAATACTTAACAGAGAAAAATGCTGTTCCTTAGGCAGGTATCTTGAATACAGTATTTCTGTCCTTATCAATTCTTGTACAGTGCCTATGCAAGATTACAAAGTGTGTGTGCTTTGGGTATGTATGTTAAATATGTATTTTAGGTTATACTTTTAAACAATGACAAATAAATTAAAAATGTAGTCACATTAGGCAATGAAGTTTTAATTAGTTAAATAGAAAATATGTTGCCATGAATGAATACACAAAAATATTTTTTCTTAGTTTTCTATTTTCACATATATAGTATTTCTTTTAATAATTATGATTTTAAGTCTTCTCTTGATTCTTTTCAAGTCATCAAATAGGTGAATTTAATTCTTCAAGAACAATCCCAAAAAATTCCCTCCCAACAAAACCTGCCCTTTCATGGAAAATAGTTTTAACTTGTCACCTTTTTTTAATACACTACCAAAGAACTTTTAATTATATTGATACTGAATCCCCTCTAGAATGCCAAAGAGTTTACTGCGATCTTGCTGTGACTCAAAGTCTTACTGCTGCAGCAGCTGCACTTCAGAGACAGATTTTTGGCTAGTTTTCATTTGTCCTTAATTCAGAAATCTCTCGTTAAGCATGAGCATGTGAGCTCTTTTTCCTTATAGCTACTTTCCATAAAACTGCATGAAGAGTAATGAGTTGAGTTCATCTTTTTGCTAGGATAGACATTTGTAATGGGAAAGGAAGAAAACAGGTCCTGCAAGGCTCTATAGGCTGTATATGAGAGGTAAGTTTAGTCATACACAAACATTTAAATTTAGGTGAGAACAATTCCATTCTTCTGCTTCAGTGTACAGGCCTATAGAAAATAAAGTCTGTGTGGAATGAATCATTTTAATGTCGATAGCTTACATAGGGTAGTTTCCTGAACAATGTGGTGCAGATAGTTGAAGGAGCATCCTATCGAAAGATAAGGATTTTTATCTGGAGTTCCAATTTATCTGCTTTGTACATTCTATTAAATGAACATGTAAACAGCATTTACAATAGCTCAGGACTGAAGCTAGGTCTCAGCCAGCAACTAATACACAGGGAAATAACAAAGACAAGTTACACTTACTGGGAAGAAAAGCAAGATCAATGGCACACTCCATTGAAGAGAATGACGATTAAGATAAATCATATCCTATGCTATTTAGCATATTTTCAACAAAATATATTATACACAAACTTGCATACTTCCCCCCTGCCCCTTGTCAGTTTGTGACTGAGTGCTTTGTAAAGCCAGGAACACTGTTGGCACAGATTCTCTGGATCTCCCCTGGGTTATTCTTAGGTTTTTTATCACATTGCTACTAAAGCACACACTAAGTGCTGAATATGTAACTTGTTTCTAATTAGATACCCTCTGTTTGCAAAATCTGTGACAAAAAAAAAAAAAAAAAAAGAAAGAAAATGTTTTTCTAAACCTAATCTGGATAAAGGCAACTCGTTATGAGTAGCATGTGATATGTCTAAAGGTTCTATCAAACAAAAGGAGGTGTTTTCATGCATTCCCCTGGAGCCTTACTACCCTGATGGTAATTTAAAATTTGAAATATATTATCATTTAAAGAGCCTGAAAGATGCAAAGAATTAATTCTCTCCACTAAAGTCAACAAATAATTATGAGTACAGGATTAGATTGATAGATTAGTGGCATGGTAAATTAAAAGTAAAACAGGAAAGGATATATTAAATCAATCTAGCTTCTTTGAAATTCTCTATTAATACTCTATTTGGGGATTTTAAAAGGCTGGTACTGATGACACAGTCACAGCATCTGTAGGGACCCAAGTTTAAGAGACTTACAAATATAAGGTTTTTTGTTTGTTTTCTTCCCCCAGTATGTGTGCTCTCTAGCCTTTTGAATACTGTGGGTGTGCCTTCATTAGCTTTTCACTTTTGATCAGGAGTGCACTTGTGAAAAGAATCTTACACTTATAGGTCTGGTTCAAACCCCAGTATAGTATCACCTATCATGATTGCCTTCCTTTTGGATGAAAGTAAATCAAAAGCTGCACACTGGAAACCAATCTAATGAGATTCAAATACTAGTGGGCATTTTGTCTGCAGGACTTTTCTAGAGCTAATTGGAAGTAAAACCTCCCAAGATGTATACCGCCTGGATGCCAGGTCCTCAGCACCGTCTGTTTTGCTTAGTGATACATTCTTGTTGTGCCACACTGCTAGTTAATTAGACATAGCTTATGTTCCTGGCACAACTAGTGACCTCAGGGAAGGAAGGATGAATCCAGGCCCTTACTACTGGGTCCTGATGATTTCTGTTCTCCTTGTAGCTAAAACAGTACTTCAACCAAAGTGCTTTTTCCATACATCTTATTTTGGCATTTAACTCTTATTTAGTGTATCAGAAGCAAAATTCTCTGGTATGGAACCATGACTGGCATTGTTGATCAGGATTCATACAGTATAACTGACCTCGAGTTCCCTTGCATCTGCCCTGCCTTTCTCCATGTTTTGACTTAAACAATGCGGGGGGGGAAGATGCAAACACAAACATTCTGATTTTTGGCCCAATGTTTCTCATTTTATGAGTCAACTTGTGCAAGAAATAAAACTCTATTCATAGGCTACTGCATCTTTTTTGATACTTTTTACAGTATGAATAAGCTGTGTAATTGTCAGAGCAGTCTCTCATTTTACTCAGTCAAATGGAAGCCTTATTCATTCCCATGACGTGCTGCTGGCAGCCGCTAAAAGAGACATTATCACTTTGCCCTTTTAGTAGTTTGAGGTAAACTGGAGCTAGGGTATGGTGTGGATTAGCAAAATATGTGGGATGAAATACAGCACTGCTGAACAAAAGGCTTTCTTCTAAACTCTTGGATGCTAGAAAAAGACTGTGACAAAGAGAGGGTGCGCCTGACAGGGTTGCTGAACGCTTGAGTGGCAGCTCTCTGTATGACAAGTCTTGGGGGATTGGGTACTTAAATCTTAATTACAAAAAACAATCATCATCAGGTATTAAAACCCTATAGGGAAATTGAAAGACTCAGAGAAGAGAATCCCAATAGTGGAGATCTGCTCTACGCAAATTTAATTGACTCATATTATACAAATAAACCTGATAAATTAAAAAAGTATCTCTAAGAAATTGTTGAGTGATTCTACCATAGACCATATGCTGTGAAAAAGACAGGGGGTGGGATTTTCAACCTGAAGAAACTCAGGGACTGCTTAATGAAAAACCAAACGCCACAGCTGACCAACTTTTTTAGAAGAATCTGTAACACAGCTGAAAGTATAAAGCTTTTAGATCACTAAATGGCAATCATTTACAAAATATACATTGACAAAATTACGTATTTTTTTAGGGTTTGTCATGCTTCCATAACACAGGCATGTAAGAAATAAGCATTTTGAAGAAACCACATTGGTAAAAATGAATGTGCATTTAAAAATGAGTGAGTGCTTTCTCGCAGAGGTGTAATGAAAAGAATGGCTTATACTGTTGTTCCTTGAAACTGAAGAAGAGTGACAGTCACTGTCACTGATGGATTTTGTGGTAGCGGTGAGCAGGAGTGTAGAGCAGAACTCAATTTGGAGGAAATGATTTTCTAGTTAAACAGTGGCCAGTTTTAGATTTTTCAGAAACAGTGCGATAGTTCTGTCACACTCAATTCACTGTATAATTAACAATGGCATTTTTTTTCAGTTATTGTACATGACTCAACTAGCAGTAAAAATAAAATTTATAGACTAATGACATCAAAAGTTCTGCTTAGAGTAAGTGCATTTGTTCTGTACTTTATTAAGCCTATTGACAACAACAGTAGTCATAATAATGAAAACAGAGTTGGCCTCTTCTTAATAATCTTCAAAGAGAAACATTTCTAAATATATTTCTATGGCATAGACAGCCATGGCACTGTGATCCTGACGTGTATCAAGTCATAGCTCAACTACGTGTTTTCTCTAGTGACAAAGGTGGCTAAAGAGACTTCTGGGACTGTCCTAGCATTTCTGCAATGATTCACAGCTTTGGCTCAATTAGCTGTTTGTCTGAATGTGGTGTAAATGCACATTCAGACTAGAAATGATGAAAGTTATAAATTGAAGCAAACCTTGCTTGACAGTCCTCCCCTACAAACTTAATTGAATAAAATTCTGAGGACTATAAATAGCTGTGTGGAAGCAGGAACAAGCACATGAGGGTAAAAATTTTGTGGGCCAGCTTTGACCTTAGAAAACTAATATAGCATGGAACTATACTCTCAGACTTTACTATTATATTAACTTTTTATAAAGCAATTTTACAAGAGGGGTCAGTCTTCCTCTGGAGATTATTTTTTTCCTCTCTTCTCCCAAACAGAAGAAAATTAGATGAGATGCTTAGACTAGATGGCTAACATTTGGCATCTAAAGGCAGGAATGGTGAATGGCTAATGCATGAACTTTGAAATGCTCAGTATTTAATGTATGCCATGTTTTCTTTAAAATATTGGCTGCTGTTGTCTCCTCACCCTTTTATGTAGATCACAGGCTACAGGAATGTGTGATTTCAGTTGCAGACTCTCTGATTGTAAAATTCCTTTTTAAACTCAGTGGGAACTCAAATTATGGAATCATTTGAATCCTATCCTCTCTTTGGAAATGGAAAAAGAAAGCTATGACCAAATATGGGGTAAGATACTTATTATCAATCCAACGAGGTTGCTGTTTTTTTCTCTAATGTGTTTAAAATGGGTATGATGCTTACAAATTTAATGACATAAAAATAAAAAAGCAACTTTCACCCTTACTTTCAGATAAAGCAAAATAAATAATTTTTCAAAAGCTGTTGTTTAAATCTACAGATTTTTAAGCCATTCCCATCTCCAGATATCTAAATAGAAAAGCAGCAAATAAGTCAAAGTACTTTCAACCATAAAGAAACTTAATAAACAAAGTTGCTGACGTCAGAGGCGTGAAAACTACAGTTATTAAAAGGTCAACCACTGTCAAAATTCTGAAAAAAAGTTGGAGTTTCACTCTTCAACACATCTTTAACAATATATACTGAATATTTATTGAAAATTATAGTGAACATATAATGTATTATAAAGTGAGCTTGGCCAAAGTTCTGTAAACAATGGAATAAATTTTGAAGAACAATTAAACAAAGAAAGTACCGGTCCTTTTTTGCTGCACTCTCTCTTATTTTTATTTTTTTTTTGCAAAATGCAGAGGTAATTCTTGTGTTGCAGTAATTACCTAACCTTTTTTCATAGTACAAGCCTTTCCTTAAACATACTTTTGTGAAATCCTTAGAAACATTCCATAGATTTTTGTTAAATAAATCATTGTAATTTTTCTTATAAAATTATTAGGGATTGGATAATGACTTTAGACGTAGTTATGATGAATGAGTTTTTTTCTACAAAACTGTCCCATCAACTTTTAACGATAACCAATACATGTGCCCTTTAACTGCCATATGTTCTCCATCAGTGCAAAGATAGCTCTGTAGTATTACTGGATGAAAGCTAAGTAAGAATGCATAAGTGATATTTCTTTGAAAAACATGTAACCACAGGTTTATGACTCTACCATGCATTCCTTACTCTTATAAGTACTGGCCTGATAAATACTTACAGACGTGAATGTTCTCATTGTCTTTTTGAATCACAGTATTTCTGCATGCAGCTGACCACAATAAAGATTATTAATGATCTAACTGAAAGTTACTTACTTAAGGAAATTCTTTCTTGTTATGATTCACATAAAAAGTGGAAAATCAGAATTCTTATCTTGCAGAGTTAGGTTACACAAGCATCAGAGTTGCTTAGAGAAGTGCATAGTGCAGAAAGAAGTCTAAGTCTCCCTATTGTTAACTTCGTATAGTTCTGTCTAAGCCTGATAAAAGGAGAGGAATAAAAGTAACAAAAGCCTATAGCTTTTTCACTGTTAACCAGGCTGTACATGGCACCTTCAGCCTAATAATAAAAACCTCTGCTAAGCACTTGATTGACCTCATAGTGGTGCCTCTTTGCTAGCCCTGCTTGATAACATTTTTGATGGAAATCTTCCATCAAGAAATTCACTTTCAGTGTGATCTAAATAATCTGCAGGGGGTCGTTAATTTAGAAGAATTTTTGCAATGCAAAGTCAAAATATGATGCTTTAATCAAGCCAGAATGCTTCATTTTGACAGTTCCATTTTTATTTATTTCATAATGATGATGTATGTGTACATTATGTTTGGTATTATGTTCCTAAAATCTAATACTGGTTATACTACTATAATATTAGAACTTCAGTTCAGATATAAAACTGTATGAATTAAAATGATAATATTGAAAATAAATGCTTAACTGACTCAAACTAATACAAAAACTGTTGAGTTTCACTTCAGAAACAAAATATGTTTTTCATCGTAACTGGAAGAAAATTGGAAAGAAATTGTTCTTGCAATATCCCTGCTAATCGTGAGTACACCAGACTACTTCAGTACTTTGCTCAAACATATACTAGCCTAATCAAGAAGCTTTTAACAAAATTTCTACCACTGCTACACAATCTAGCACAACTATTCAACAGGAGAGGGAGAGAGAACTTCCTGGCACTTGGAATTGTTCCATTTGCTTTCTCAGCATAGTGTGGTTTTGACTTTCCTGAGACCTGGGTTTGGGAACCTGTACACTCCCCTAAACCTCAAAATGTGTCCTTTTTTCTCCTCTCTCATCTTAGCCTGAGCTGATAGACACACACACTATTTTCTCTCATTTATTTCTCTTACAGAAATGTGTGTAGACCCAAATCTGGATTATCTACTGTGAATGAAATAAACTGTCAGTACAGAACAAGTAGGCTGCTTCCTTGCACACATGCAAACCTCAGAATGGCAAGTAACATTAGGAAGAGGTTCTTTACTGAGAGGGTGGTCAGGTCCTGGAACAGGCTCCCCAGAGAAGTGGTCACAGCACCAAGCCTGACTGAGTTCAAGAAGCATCTGGATGATGAATTCAGTTCCATGCTCTTCCTTGGCTGGCCCTGTGTGGAGCCAGGAGTTGGACTCGATGATCCTTATGGGTCCCTTCCAACTCAGGATATTCTATGATTCCATAATTATGTTACTGAGACTTGTAATATGTAGGAATGGGACATGCTGAAAAATCATAGAATCATAGAATCATAGAATTGTAGGGGTTGGAAGGGACCTCGAGAGATCATCGGGTCCAACCCCCTGCCAAAGCAGGCTCCCTAGGACATTTCACTCAGATAGGCATCCAGACGGGTCTTGAATATCTCCAGAGAAGGAGACTCCACCACCTCCCTGGGCAGCCTGTCCCAGGGCTCTGTCACCCTCACTGTGAAAAAGTTTCTCCGCATGTTGGTGCGGAACTTCCTGTGCTCCAACTTGCAGCCATTGCCCCTTGTCCTGTCTCCACAGACCACTGAAAAGGGGCTGGCTGATTCCCCCTGCATCCCTTGCTTAAGATAATTGTAAACATTAATTAGGTCTCCCCTTAGTCTTCTCTTCTCAAGGCTGAACAGTCCCAATCTTCTCAGCCTTTCCTCATAGGGGAGATGCTCCAGGCCCTTAATCATCTTCGTAGCCCTTCTTTGGACTCTCTCCGGGAGATCCCTGTCCTTTTTATAACAGGGAGCCCAGAACTGGACACAATACTCCAGGTGGGGCCTGACCAGGGTAGAGTAGAGGGGGAGAAGGGCGAAGATGGAAATACTGATGCAAGGAACAGGAATGTCACATGAAGAATACTTTCACAACTATTTGCAAAGCATCATTTCATCAGTGCTTAAGATGGACAACATTAATCTTTAAAATTATCCCAGCTCTGAATTTACTCAGGAAACAGAATGCCATTTATTGAAACATCACTAATGTAAGTTATAGCTTTGAAAAAAAAGCTGATAAAATGCTACAAAGTGACTTGGAAAGAAAAAGTAAATTGTATCATCACTGTTTTCCCTTTCTTTGGGGATCTCTTTCTTAGAGCCCTTTTAACAAGGAGAGTTATGAGGAAAGGGTTCTCTTCTGTTCTTCAAATTTTTGTTTGTTCTGTTAATTCTAAGGGGGGTGTGTGTATGTGTGTGTGCGTGCGTGTGCGCGCGCGCGCGTGTGTGTGTGTGTGTGTGTGTGTTTTTTCTGTTGATTTTTTGGAAGGGAGGCTTATTAAAAAAAAGACCCACAAAACTGTTTGCAGTCATAATTAAGAAAATGGTTAAACCTGCTGTCAATTAAGTTAATTGATTTAAAAAGTTGATGGGCACCTGGAATGGAAGTATTTTGCCTGCAGCTGAGCTGAATACAAGAGCAATTTATTTTAATAATGAATGGTAGAGAAAAAAATTGAGAAGCAATGCTGTGCAGGAAAGCCTTGGAGAGTTAAAATAAACATGTACAATAGCTGTTGCTAATGTTTCTGATAGTGGACTGAGATTTATTAAACATTTTAACATTAGTGCAATAGAAATAGTTTTAAAATAATTGGGCAAATATATTTTAGAGTAAAAGGGAGCATCTGCCTTAGAAGTGAGTCAAATTTACTGGTGATCTGGAGTGTGGCAGTTTACATAGTAAGTGTTAGTTAATCAATAAACCACTATTTTAAAGAGGAAAATAAACTAATTGGCATATATATGACATTTTGTGGGTGTGAAATTCTAAAGTGAATGTAATTCATTTGCCTTGAGCCTATGGTGCTGTAGTCAACTGAGTTCTTCAGTTCCCCACAGCTTGTACAAATGATCTAGGATAAGGTGTGGTTGAATATGCAGGGGTCATGTTTCATTCAATTGTGACCAGGATATTGCAAGATTTGTTTTTAACTGGAGGTAAACTAGAAGGAATGTGTTTCCATGGATTATTTCTGCTCAATTTTGAATTAACTTAATTTCAACATTTTTTTCCCTAACAACTTCATTGAGTAGTCATTTTTTTATCCAGTAAGCATTGAGTTTTCTTTTTTTTTCTTCACCAATGAATAAACAACTCCCAAACCATTCAGTGTTGAACTACAATTTCATGTTGCGATTAAAATATATATGGTCTCTACTTTAAAGGACTTGGAAGACTTTTGCAATATTATATTCCACAAATGAAGAAGAAAATACTGATCAAGAGCTGATCGTATTTTATCTAAAAATGTAGAAAGCTCGTGCTTAAGTGTAATGCAAGTTCAAATAATTTAGCAGTGAATTAAATGCTATAGGCATTCACTAATAGAAAATTTCCCTACATATTATGATTGACAAACAAGGAATAAGCTCAATTAAAAAGTGTATCCCAATACCCAAGAATACAATTACTCTATTTCTCTGTTGCAGTTATCTAAAAAGAAAGTACCCATGTTTTCAAAAGTGAAGTATTACCTACAGACTTCTGCTTTAGTCAGTTATGTCCTGATGCACTATAAAACCAGATTAATATGCTTAGAGGAGAGAATTGTGAAGCCAAATGTTGGGCATTCAGCACTTTTGAAGTATATGAGTTCATTATATTCAGATGTAGAAGCTTACCGTTGTTAGTATATTAGGAAGCGTTCAATTCAGAACTCAGTTTGTTCTTGGTGAAATTGATGGCAATACAGCCACTCACTGAAATAAAAGCATGTTTAACTAGTAGCAACAGGGGTTTTTTTTCTTTTTAAAAAAAGTATATTTTTAATGTTTTAGGAACTGCTTTACATTTTGCATGTGAATCATTCCTGTGGGTTTTAGAAACTGAAAGTTCTTTAATATAGCAAAAAATGTCTTTTTGCAATTTATTTCTATTCAGTCGAGATATTCCTCCAAATCAAAATCCATTGAGACTTTCTGACGGTTAGATGTTTCACCTGCCCTTTAATATTTTAAATATTTATTCAGATATTTACCTTTACAGTTATGATATTTTATCCCAGGCATCTAAAGCCGTAATGTGTTCAAGAGCAAAAAGAAAGCAAGTAATTTTTACGAAATTGAATGATATTGCATAGCAATATGTCTTTCTTGAATATAAAAGCAACACGTACTGAAACTTTTAACACCAAATGGGCACATTGTGAAAAGTAGTTTAGCGAAACCATATCTTAGTATAGTGATGCAAAATGCACTGAGAGAAGGGAGCATTACCAGGCCAAATGGATAGGCTTAAACATTTTCGACACATGCCACAAGTTCACATAATCAGCCTGAGGCACTAGGAAACTTAAAAGCTAGTCTGATAGTGTTTCTTACAAATATTCTTTGAATTTTATTACTTGTCTCCCACATGAGGCGTAATAGTTTCAACGTTCTAATTAGTACTTGTGTATATTGCTATTACTTTGTCTCTTTAATCACATTATTAAGTCTGTTATGGAGATTCCTTATAGAATCACACTTTATAATAGTGTTTCTAATTTGAATATGTCCTTTTTTATGTTGTCTGAATCTGAAACATCATAAACTCTTTTTATGGGTCCTTTGATAGTAGTCACTTTCCTGTTTTATGCTTGATTAGAACATACAGTACTAAGTAATAAAGAAACTTCCTGAAGCTTTGGAGTTTTAGTACCAGAAAAACATTTAATCCTCAGGATTTTTTTCCCCCTCTGACAATAGGTCAAATAAATATATCCCTTTGTCCATATTCTTGAGCAGGAAATATGTAAGAAAGAAAGCACTTTTGTTAAATTGTAATAGATTTTATACGATTTAAGACATTGATTTTCAATCTGCTTTCAAACATGATATATAATATGAAATTATCTAAAACCGTAAGAGAATTCTGATAATTTTCGCAAATAGAAAATACAGATGCATGTAATTATGAACACAAATTTAATCTGTAAAATTACATTTAAATGCCAATGAGAAGTAGGAAATAATACAGAAATCTGACTCTCCCTCTGTCTGCCTCTCATTAACCCTTTTTGAAGAGGTAGATATGTAATCGAATTCAAGGAAAATTAATTTACGTTAAAGAGACTTTATTATATCTCTCCTTAGCCTGATACTAAAGTTGATAAAAAAGGAAATTATAAAAACACAGAAAAATAAGACATTAGGTAAAACATAAAAGCAACTGTACATAGAAGATATGCATGAATGACAGAAGGATTAAAATTATATAAAAGGCTTCATATGAGTGAACAATGGTGAAATAAGGCAATTCTGGTTTGCATAACAAGGAATAGATTTTAACAAAGCTTAAGGAAGCAATAGGCTCATCTGGAGTCCTCATTGGAAGCCTCTGAAATCACAGTGAAATGTTTTCCATCTGCAGAACCTAGTTGTCAATAGACTTCACAAAGACTACCAGCTCTTGTAAACACCCTTTGGCTTCAGAAAGTAAGGAAATAGGTGGAATTCAAAGAACAGCTTATGTGTTGAAGGATTTATTGGTGGAGATTAAAACATAAAAATATTTATTTTTTGAAAAATTGATGAAGGCTGGGGATAGATGCATGAATTGATACTTGCTGGCAACCATGTGAAAATTAGGAAAAAGGTATCAGCCTAGTTCAAAACTAAAATCTGATCAAAAGAAAATAATGGGAAATTTTCCCCTCCATCAAATCTTCTGCATTTTGCAATTTCCTTCTCAAGTGATGTAGAAGCTGCCTCCTCATTACAAGCAGTTTGCAAACATGCACAAAAAATCCTTTTTCCAACACAGATATTAACAGTAATTATTGATAATTACTTGTATGCATGATCTAAAGGACCAGGAGTAATTTAATGTTAAAATTCTGTATGTAGAGCAGCCATACTTTAAAATTACTGAAGGAACTTTAAAACTGCAATTTCACTGTGGTTATATTTAGTAATTACTGTATTTTTGCTAGTGTGTTTTTGTTTTGGTTTGTGGGGGTTTTTTTATGCTCTCTAGTGCTATTAGGAGCATCACAGTAAAAGTAAGCCAAGTGAAGAACTGCTTTCTTCCAGACTTCAAACTTGGCATAAAACTCCCTACTTCCACCTCATCCTCTCACAAAGTAATTTCTTTGCCTTGACAGGCAATTAAAAAAAAAAAAAAAAAAAGTGAAAAAAGTAATCTATCTTTAACCATGCTTAGGAAATGCTGGCATTTTCAATCATTCTTTGGAGATTTTCTCTGCTTTTTCTAAAATAGAAAAGCTTGGAAAACAAAAGAGGGTAAAACAGAGGAAGAACTATTAGTTTTCCTCTCTCTATTCTGTCTGATTTTTGAATGGTTTCTGAGGAAAACGCTTATAAATTAAAGTGAGACAGTTGTTTTAGAAAATTCTTCTTTTTTCCTCTGATTATTTGAAACCTGGATTTTCATCTGGAGCATTTCAGATCAGTAGTTTTGTTGGAGTGAATATATTAAAAATATTCTGTCTTACGTTCTCCTCTCTAATGCAAACATCTCTTGGATTCTTTTGCTATTATTCCACTGTAGAAATGTTAGCAATGTCAATGAAAAAGAACCCCAAACACATATGTGTATGCATATATCACATATGTGTATGTATATATCACATACAAGGACTAAAGAAATTAATTTAATCCTTTTGAGTTAATTCTAAGATGTGAGAAAGCATGTTTATTGACAGTCTAGAAAGTGAAATTTATTCCTACATTTTGTTCTTTGTGTTTTGGTAAACAGAGCAGCTAAATGTGAATCTTGCATGTGTCAAGAAATAGGAGAGTACTTAAGAATTTATATGAATTCTTTATTTTCTTTCAACAATGTCATTGCCATCTGATGACCACTAAGGGTGAGTGGTCTAAGTATAATTGCCCTAAAAATGAACAGCACCATAACAATTGATGGTAGTAGTTATGTTTTTTGGTAATCCAAATAGAGAGAAATAGTGAATAAATAAATAGTGATTTAGCTTCCTCACTCAATAAAGGAATTGACTAAAGTTATGTACATGCTAATTATTACTCCTTGATACTAAAAATTTGATGTAAGTTCCAGGCTTATCAGTCCTGAAAGTCTCCTTATGAAATTCTGTAAACTTTAGAATAATCAATATTTATCATTTTGTATTTGGATTTTTTTGTTTTGGCTGAGATAAAGGTAATTTTCTTTACACTAGCTGCATAGTTCTGTGTTTTGGATTTAGGATGAGAATTATGATAACACACTGATGTTTTTACCTGTTCCTAGGTAGCTGTGTGTCAAGGGCTTTTCAGCTTCTCACATATTGCCAGGTGCACAAGAAGCTGGGAGAGCACATCCAGGACAGCTGATCCAGACTGGCCAAAGGGATATTCCCAACCACATAGGCATTTTATGAAGTAATTTGAAAAATAATTGTTACAGAGGTGGGACAGAGCTCTTGAATTTAGACATTTTCTCTGACTCTGCACAGTTCATACTGAATAGAAATGCATTTGCCAATTTCACATAGCTTTAGAATCTTTCATAGTTATTACTGTGTTTGTACAAGACAGAAAATCTTGATAAACTGTGAAGCTACTGATATCTATCATAATTCAACAGCAGGGGTAAGATTAACATGTGTAAATAATCTAAAGTAGGAATACACTGTGCACAATGAGAAAGTAAAATACTTTTTGTTTTGTCCATAGGTGAGTGACAAAATGGAAAAGAAAAAAAAAAAGGGGGTACCATAAGGATAGAATCATAGACTGGTTTGGGTTAGAAGGGACCTCAAAGAGCATCTATTTCAATCCTTACCCTGCCATTAGTAGAGACACCCTTCACTAGACACTAGGCCAGGTTGCCCAAAGCCTCATCCAACCTGGCCTTGAACACTTCCAGGGAGGGGACATCCATAGCTTCTCTAGGGAATCTATTCTAGTGCTTCACCACCTTCCCAGTAAAGCATTTCCTCCTTATAACTGATCTAAATCTACCCTTTTTCAGTTTAAAACCATTACCCCTTGTCCTATTGCTACATACCCTTACAAATAGACCCTCTCTAGACTTGTCATAGGCCCCTTCAGGTACTAGAAGGCTGCTCTAAGGTCTTCCTGGAGTCTTCTTTATGCTGAACAACACCAAGTCTCTCAGACTGTCTTTACAGCTGAGGTGCTGTGACACTCTGATCGTCTTTCTGACCTTCCTCTGGACTTACTCCAACAGCTCAATCTCTTTCTTGTAGTGGGAACCCCAGAGGTAGACACAGTACTTCAGGGGAGGTTCCACAAGAGCAGAGTAGAAGGGGAGAATCACCTTGCTTAATCTGCTGATCACATCTCTTTTGATGTAACTCGGGATACCGCTGTCTTTCTGCACCACAAGTGTGCATTGCATGTTGAGCTTTTCATTAACCAACACTCAGAAATCCTTCTCCTGAGAGATACTCTCAATTCATTCTCCATCAGGCCTGTAGTTGTGCTTGGGATTGTGCTGACCCATGTGCAGGACCTTGCACTTAGCTTTGCTCAACTTCATGCAATTAGCATGTGCTCACTTCTCAAGCCTGTCAAGATTCCTCTAAATTGCATCCATTTCCTCCACCATGTTGACTGCACCACACAGCTTGGTCTTGTTAGCAAACGTACTTGAGAGTACTCTCAATCCCATTGTTCTTGTTGCCAACAAAGTTTTTAAACAGTCCTGGTCCCCTGGTCCCACTTGTCACTGCTCCCCACCTGGACATTGAGCTGTTGACCACAACTCTTTGACTGGGCCAAACTAGCCAATTCATTATCTACCAAATGTTCCATCTGTCAAATCCATATCTTTCCAATTTAGAGACAAAGACAATATATGGGACAGTGTCACATGCTTCACACAAGTCTGCATAGATGATGTCCATTGCTCTTCCCTTATCCACCAACACTGTAACACCATCATAGAAGGCAACAAATTTTTCAGCCATAATTTGCTCTTAGTGAAGCCATGTTCACTGTGACTGATCACCTCCTTACTTTCCATGTGCCTGCGAATAGTTTCCAGCGTGATCTGCTCCTTTTCTTTTTTTTCTTTTAAAATATATGGGTTATGTATCCCCTTTTCAAGCCAGTGGGGACTTTACCAGACTTTCACGACTTCTCAAATATGATGGATAATGGCTTAGCTACATCATTCACCAGTTCTCTCAGGACCCATGGATGCACCTTGTCAAAAAATTCATTGAGTACCTGAACCTTCTCCATTTTCTCTAGTCTTCTTTTGTCAGTGACACACCTTTAGAAACTTTTCTTCTTGTCCTTGACGTCACTGGTCAGATCTAACTCTACTTGTGCTTTATCTTTCCTAACAATTTCTGTCTGCTTGGCCAATTTCTCTGTATTCCTCCCTGTCTACCTGCCCTTCCTTCTACCCTCTGCAACCTTCCTTTTTGTTTCTGGGTTTGCCCAGGAGCTCTTTGTTCAACAATGCAAGCTTCCATACATTTTTTCCTGACTTCCTCTTTGTTGGGATGCATAGGTCCTGAGCTTGGAGGAGGTGATCCTTGAATACTAGC
The DNA here is from genome assembly GCA_027925045.1 of Hypotaenidia okinawae. Classification (NCBI taxonomy): domain Eukaryota; kingdom Metazoa; phylum Chordata; class Aves; order Gruiformes; family Rallidae; genus Hypotaenidia; species Hypotaenidia okinawae. Next base: position 173,636,230 of record BSDF01000001.1, read on the forward strand.
CAGCTATCTTGACCCCTCTTCCTTCCAGGGCTTTGTACCACGGTACTCTACCAAGCAGGTCCCTGAAGTCTGCTTTCCTGAAGTTCAGGGTATGAGCTGCCTTTTATGTGTAACACCTAAAAGGAAGGCTTCTGCTAAGACAGACTAACAAAACTGTGGCAAAAGTTAACTATAATGAAAAAAACCCACCCAAACTCAAGCATTAAAATAGTCATGGAAATGAGCCACTGTCATATGGTAAGTATTTAAGATCTGAGTGCTTTCACACTGCAAATTGCAAGTAACTCAATAGGAAGCCACTTTAACTGCAGTGAAAGATTCAAATAGTTTAAAAAAGAGGAAAAAAAGGAACAGTTTCAATAGTTGTACATATTCTGACTTCTGTAAGCGCTGGGTTAAAGCAAATGTAAAAACACATATCTATCTGAGTAGCTGTTTAGATGAAAATTTTAGAGACTAAATTCAGGCCACGATCTAGCTCCAAATTATAAACACCAAATTTAGATAGCAGCATGTGAGGTAGTTGTCTAAGCTCCTGTGACAGAATATAAAGATCTAAGGTTCAATTCACTAAACGCAGACATCCAATCACAGCTGAGATGTCCAGGATATTGAGGATATTCACACATGACCCAGAACAGTATACTTAACTTTCTTTTAAGGTTTTGTCTTGCTTTAGATTAGCAGGTTGACATTATGAGGTCTAGGCTTATATATAAATGAGATTGATATGAACACTCAGGTGAAATTAAGTATTTCTCTAGTGAGCCTGCAAAAAATTGTATGAGATGGAAATTCAGAAATCACTGGGAGAAAAGCATGCTAAAGGAAACTAGAGGTTCTTCATGAACTAGAGCTACCACCAGAACCATTTGACTGGCCTATAAGAAGATATAGTGGCTTAATCATTCTATGTCTCAATGATATTGGTGTCTGCAACACTGGCATGAAGAATATAGTTCTGAAGACCATAATGAGCATCTCAGGATTTAAAAGTCTGAATCATTGAAAACACCCAATGAAAGAGTACTTATACTGTAGCTGGATGTGAATCATTTTGTATCGCAGAAGCTGACAGTCTAACTTTTACCTGAGCACATTAACTCAACACACTATTCTGTCATGTGGATTAATATTTTTGGCAGTGTTATTCTGAGGGTGGATTTGTTTCCTCTAAGGACATCAGAAAAAAAATCTGTATTGTTAAAAGAATGTATTTTTTGTGTCACCATGTATGTGACTACTAAGAAATGTTTTTCAGACATGGCAGCTTGTAGGGCATTTCTCTAATACTTATAGTGACAGAAATGAAATCATTCATGTTTTGGTTAGTGATCAAGTTTTGCAGCCACCAGATCAATTTGTTGCAACATCCCCATTTATAAAGGGCTACAGCCCTTTATAAGTCTAAGTATTTAAAGTTACTTAATTCAGTTAATTGTTTTTATTAGGTTGACTTCTTTTGGTTTTATCATCAATCCTTTATTTCAACCTCTACCAAAGTGTTAAATTCTGGTTAAAGAATGCAGTTAGGAAAAATAAAACTGTAGATAGTGTCCACAGTAGGTAATATCAAACAGAGATAGAAATCAAAGTGTGAGAAAGTCCAAGCAATGAAAGATCTAGAAACTTACCAGAAAAAAACAAACCAAACCAAAAAACCAAAAAAAACCAAACAAAAAAACCCCACAACGATCAAAAGAAAGCAATGAAAGGAAAAGAAATGGAGCAGCTCTTCCAAAAGTAATGTATATTCCAAGAATAATAGAGACCTTGGAAGCTATAATCAAAATGATATGAAGGTTGTGCTTATGCTTCCGGTAAACCCATGTTCACACTGGGTTCAATTTGCATGTCAGATAGCAGCAGAAAAGAATCTCTGAGGGGTGGTCTTACTAAACAGTTCATGTTACCTGAAAGGTACCTTTGGTGTGACATAATGTAATGGTTCTTCTATCATTATGTTCTACTGACATCTGCACTTTTTGTCTTCAAGAAACAGATGGATTTCCCTGTAGTACGTGAGCGGAATTACTGATAATCTAGATTGAACAGTAATTTCATATCAAGAAGAATTAGCAGTCTGGAAAAGCAGCTGAGTCTGGCAGACAGCTGCTAGAAATTGCAGTAGTGATAAAACTTCTCATTTCAAATGCATAAAACTTTGGGAGGGTGAAAAGGAATGCGTCACTTTTATAAAGGCTCCACTTACATCCTTAGGTTAAAGGTATATCTAAGATTTCAATTTAAATATAGATTTAACTGTCCTTTTTTTACACTGCTCTCAGTAAATCTAGAAGGAAGCTGAGATGTCTGTTTGCTGGAGCTGTCATTTGCAGTGTTCTAATAAGTCCTTTGATCACTATTAAGAAGTATTAAATTATTTCTCAGCCTGCCTAATTTGTTTGTGATTCTTTTTTGAATCAGAAATGGTCAGAATGAATCAGAAAATAGTCTTTTGGAGGGCCATTTGGCCTGACTACCTGCAGAAATGTGTTAGCAAGGTGAAACAATTTGTAACAATTAGGTCACATATTTAACCAGATAGCCTTTGTCCCATTCATCACAGAAGTAATTTATTATATTGTACCTTTAATGAATTGAAAAATCATACTGTACTTGATTGCTTTGGTCTGCTAGGGTCTACTATAAGTGTTATATAAATTTACTATTAACATAGAAACAGGTCCCTCAAAAATAATTGAAGAGGAAACTATGAAATTTCAAGCTGGAGTAGAAGCAAGCTGGAAAGAGTAAAGTCTTTGTAAGCAGTTGGCAAAAGTACAAATCAGAGAGTAAACATGGGGCTAGAACAGAAGAAAAAAAAGGGCTTGAGCACTATAGCCTAGGTTTACATGCTATTGTAGATGTCCATTTATTTGAAGTCTTGGAGAAGTTGCTCCTTCCAGGAAACAAATGGGGCATGATGAGGTTACTGGGCAGCGGAAGACCAGAACTCCTTTAGCCCTTCAGTTGAAATGAATGACGAAACAGTAAATGTGCCTGGAATAGTTTTACTTCCTTGAGATGAGTAACAGATGGTGATATCTTTCTTTATGCTCTAAAGCACATATGACTAATTCAAACTACTATAACTTCTCTTTACTGGGGAAAAATCCCAAACCAACATACAAAAATATTTTTTTTAAATGTTAATGGTCAAGCTTTAACTTATATCTTAGTATAATTAGATGGATAATAGAATAAATTTCATCTCAATTCAAAAATTCATCTCAGCTACTCAGATACAATACTTTCAATGCTGGTAGACAAAAAGATGGCCTAGCAAAGAACACCTCTTGAAGTAAACGGTTAAAGCAGGTTACATGAGCTGTACTGTAAAGGTGCTGCTGGGTTTTCTGTAGAACAGCTCCATGAAAAACTTATTCTACCTACTATGGGTGTAAGAGAAGTTGCTGGTTTACCAAACCCACTTGTAATTAGACATTTGTTTCTCTATATCTCATCAGATAGAAAAATACTTTGTAAAACTTTTTCAAAATACCTCTTCTAATTCTCTGTTAGCAATCAGTATTTTGCTATATTTTATTTCATTGATCATACATTGCAACTGAATTACAGTGTTTGACGTTAGCAGTGAATTAAAAACATAAATAACATAAATGACTCAGTGCTTCTCACTTAACAAACATTAATTCTGCATTCTATATCAGTTTAGCTACCATGATTCCCAGGTAAATTTATTTTTTATATTTCTGATTCAGCATGACTGGTAAATGGATCTGTTGCCTTAAACCTTTTGCCATGTAAAGGGTGTAAGTCTGATGTGTGACTGGAGGGGCCCCCAGCCGTGGAGTCACAAGATTCAGAAAGTCCACCTTTGCTTTCTGAACTTCTTCTCTAGGAGATGCCTAGCTCTGGATAGGTCCAGTCTTAGTTCCAGACTTGGTCAACAATTTATGTCTAAAGGATTATATAAAAAACCACATATCAGTGGTTGCCTGCCAGAGCCTCTGAAGGTCTTTCACTGAGACAGTTTCTCAAAGTTGAAACTAATAGAATATTTATGAAAGTGACAGGTATAGAGAATTCAGGATAGCTGTTGACGAATGCACTTACTGCAATAGCGCTAAAATATAACTATGATTATAATTAAAATACTAGCAAAGTACTATCCTGTGTTCTCACCAAAAAGGTGAAATCACCATTGCTTGCCAAGAAGGTGTCCTTGTCTTCGGTGAAGGAGAAGGACCACAGCCCATCAACTGCTTCTTTAGGGTCCTCAATTTCTTTTCTCCCACCCTGAGGGTAGCTCCCTCAATACCCTTTGCATCTTTTGAACAGCTTAATACCCTCAGCTGTTCCCTCCCAGGGGTGATGTTTAACATGATTTGTGTGGAGAGCTGACTATTGTAGTCATATATGTTTAGCATGTGCTGCTGTAGGTTATTAGAATATTTAGTGGTGCCAACTTTAATATCAATGTCATAATGAGTCAAATGTCTCACTCTGGGCACCATGGCGTTCAACACATTTTGCATAGAAACTGTTTATTATGCATTCTCTAGCCAAAACAGGGACATCCTGATGCCATACAACTCCATCCTTCAGCTAGTTCTCATTGAGAATCTCCATCCACAATTTTTTTATAAGAGATAAGAGGACACCTGCATTCTTAACTTCTTAGGTGCAGTTCCCACACATTTTAGATTAAATAAATTTGCCTTCAGTCTGCTAAGTGAGAGCCCCACAGTTATTAATGAACTGATCTTTAACTGCAGCAGAGGACTGAAAACACAGCGGGACAGCACTTGTTTCTGGAAATTTGCATAATCTGGGATGAATTCAGGCACTACTCGTCTTTTGACTGCAGAAACAGTACTCAGCACTGGTTGTCCTGTTGCCAACTGCTAAGGAATAGGGAGTGGCAAGGGATGGCTGCCATGCTGAATAATCCTGTTATTATTGACAGCTGAACTATGTCTCTTGTGTCCCCCTTATTCCCTCTGGCAAAGTAGCTATCTGGAAGTAACTCAGTGGAGACAGGGGTTAGCAGAAGGGGTCAGAAGTGAGGTTATACCTCCTGGATACACAGCTTTCCAAATGTATTAAGGAGATATGTTTACTACTAGTTCTTTAAATTGTGGCATTAACATCTCCTGATGTGCAATTGCAGATTTTACCATTATAAGGCAACTCGCATAGTACTCATTTAACATTATGCTTTATGTAATTAAATTTGATTTATCTAAAATTTAGGCTTCTCAATGCCTCTCTGACTAGGGAATATGTCATTCAAATAGGCAAGATAGAGATGACCAATGCATGGACCAGACCTTGGGAGATTCTAGAAGCAGTGACTCTCTTGTATTTCTTCATTAGAGCAGCCATGATTTGGCCATGAGGATTTATTTATATAGATTTTGTTTGTGTGTTCACTTTATTGAACATGTAAAATATTGGATTAATCCATAACAGGGCTAAATTATTAGAACATGAGCTAGCCACAGAGGTTAATGAAAATATAATTAGTACTGCTTGTGTTACATGCAGTTGAAAAGAGGGTCATAAATCCTATTAATCCTTCTTAGTTCAGGAATTATTGACCTGGAAGACCATAATGGGTATGGTCTCTAGTGTCAGTGAAGTTGAAGTGCAAGCAGATGACATGTTACTGATCTTCATTTATTTGATTAATTTTGAATATGGGGAGGGAAAAAACTGAAATAGTTTTGCATCATCATGATGCAGCATAAGCAAAGGAAGTGATGAACAATGAATGCTTAGCATTCATTTTGTACTGCCATGCATGTGTAGCTAAATATCCGGCATATTATTCAGATAGGTATTCATAAAATATCTTAACATTTTATGCACTTCTGTAGTGCACTGTAAAAGTAGTAATACCTTTATAACAACTTGTCTTAGCCAAAAAAACATCCAAATAAACAATGAACACAAACCCCAGGTTTCCACATTGTGAGATACAACACTGCTAGGTAGATGTAAAAGCATTTACTATAACTAGTTATGGGATTTGAAGTGGGATAAAAAAAGTAATGTTTGGCTAAAAAAGTTCTAAGTAAAAAAAGCTGTAAATGAAACTTCAAAAAAAGCCCCAAAACCAAACAAAAAACCAAAACTAAAACACCCAAACAAGCCACAAAAAATACAGCTCTGTCTTTAATTAAAGTACACATGAATTAATAGTTAAAAATATAACTGCTTGAAGGCTTCCTGCATGCCTAATTCACAGCTAAAGTCTTTCTTAAAACTTCTGCTGACTGCTTGCATCTATTTCTATTTCTGAATATTCATTTAAAAAATGTCTCCTGTAGTGTTCACTACTAGTTAATCTGTGAAAGCTAATGCATTGTAAAGATTAATCTAGACAGTAAATTAATATTTATTAGGAATAATTTTAGAAAAAAGTGTAACTTAAAATATTTTTTTTGAGTGCACACTCTTTTTACAAGTGTGCTAGGCAGCAGAAATTCTCTTTAGGTCATTCCTGTACACAAGAAGTAATGTTAACATGCAGCAATGACCCACGCCTGTTTTAGAGGCTTCCAGATTTGCTTGGGTGAAATTTTCTAGTGATTTGATGCAATTTATAAAACTTTCTTGCATTCCTGTAAACGGTTGTGTCATAATCCCCCAAAACATCAGCTAGATTATTAAGAAAGATATTAAAAATCATGAAATGCATTAGATAACACATTCAAACTAATGCATTGAAATACTGCTGTAGATTGAATTTGTGCCTTTAAGGGTATTTGCTTGTTGTGGTCAGCCCCAGGGAGGAGTAAATAGTTAGCTAATAAAATCACCCCTATGAAATTTAATAAAGGTTAAATATATCCCCAGAGAGTACTAAAGTGTTAAGTTAAAAGACAATGCCTTGCTGTATTGCCCTGCTTAGTAGGACAAGAGCTGTACCTATGGTATGATGAACTACAGACATTAGAAGCCACTCCCTTTGGCAGCCCCTTATTCTTCAATGTTTTGCTTGGAGTCAGTAATGACATAATAACTTAAATCATAATCTTTCACATGCAGATCATGTGAAATTGATACGAGTAACAAAAAATGCACCCATTTGTTTCCATACCTGCATCTTCACTGCATGAGAGTGTACATTCTAGTAAATCAAATAAAAATTGGCCTGTATAATTTTAAAATCAAACTTCTAAATGTCTTTTCCTATGAAATGTGTTTTATCTTCTTCCAACAGTAAGCAATAGACAAGACTTGGCTCCTGCAGGCATTCTGCACACGAGTCTTGGTTGACTGGAGAGGATACAAATATTTTACTGGAGTTTCAGAGGAATGTATATCATCTCTACTGGGGAAAATCGGATGGTCTTAATTTGCAAACATTATTAATTAGTGCTTTGGTTCTTGTCCCTTAAAGAAAAATGATATGCATATTTAAAAGCTGGACTTTTTTCAGCCAAAAATTGAAATCTGATACCGGTCACTTAAAAAAAAGTGTGCCTTTTAGGATGCTAAAAATAAATAAATTAATCATGTAGAAACATAAAAGTTGAGGGAGGGAGGAATATAGAATATTCAAAAATATCATGACTGAAAACTTAGGCCATTACCTTGCAGCTTTTCATGAGCTCCACTCATCTCAGCAGAGTTCCAAGGGATCAGGCGACCTCCATGTATGAATTTGTCTAAATCTTCTAAAAGGGAATTGAATATTCAATTTCTGTCATCTTAAGCAGTCTTTTCCCTAACAAATGATAATACACTTTTTATACCTAGATATTATAAACTTTCTCACAGCCTGAATAGTATGCTTATAAAAAGGGGGAAGGGGGAAAATTAGTTCATTCAGAACTGATTTGTATGACTGAGGGAACTTCTAAAATTTTGAGGACTACTTTAATAATGTTGTTTTATGATCTCTGGCCAAAATAGATCTAAGTGAGTTCACAGTATTTCACTTGTCAGAGAACAGTTTCAATAGATAAAAAAATATAATTAACTCCTTTAACAAAAATAGGTGCTAAGATCCAATTTAGAATACAGGTGGTTTAAGATGTCTGAAAAACTTGTCTTCACAGAACAGGTGGACATAATTCTGAATTCCCGTAGGGTTTGAGGGTTTGGATGTCAGTGTAATTTTAAGTTTCTTTAAAATATCGGTATCTTCACCTTGTTCCAGCACCTGCTTTTAGAAGTCTGGAAGAACATGATCTTCTATATATTCTGTGCTACTGTGTGATCAAATTGTATGGCAGAGTTAATTCCCAATATTTCAACTCATCATCATTTTTATATCTCCATGCAAGCACATATATGGGTCTAGTCACAGAATCTTAGGGGTTGGAAGGGACCTCAAGAGATCATTGGGTCCAACTCCCCTGCCAAAGCAGGTTCCCTAGCTCATATTACACAGATAGGCATCCAGACGGGTCTTGAATATCTCCAGAAAAGGAGACTCCACCACCTCCCTGGGTAGCCTGTCCCAGGGCTCTGTCACCCTCACTGTGAAAAAGTTCTTCTGCATGTTGGTGCGGAACTTCCTGAGCTCCAACTTGCAGCCATTGCCCCTTGTCCTGTCCCCACAGACCACTGAAAAGGGGCTGACTATTTCCCTGTCTCCCACACTTAAGATACTTATTAATAAGATCCCCTCTTAGTCTTTTTTTCTCAAGGCTGAACAGCCCTAGTTCATTAAACCTTTCCTCATAAGGGAGGTGCTACAATTCTCCCCTACAATTCTGTGGTTCTGTCTTCTGTGGATTATTTCCAGTCTTATGATTTGTTTCCTTCCCATCCCAGCCCCAGCCTTGATTTTAAATCAAAGGGATTGTAAACTAAATACTCAGTCTTAAAAAGATGTTGTAATTGATCTATAGAGTGGTTATACAAATGTACATACACGGACACCCACACACAATGTATATGAGTTATAGGCATATGTGAAATGTATATGCAATATATATATAGTGACATGTTACAATGCACTGGTTACTTATTACTAACAGACTCTAGGAAGGGTAATTATAATATACTTTGTGTAGTATTTGATACAATACTTCTGTGTTGGATAAAGATAGACATTAATTGAGAGCCGAGGGGAAGTGTTAATTTTCTTTGGTTAAGCTTAAGGTTTCAGCGGCCGCTAAAAAGGTCTGCAAGTTGCAACCTTAACATATTTTGTTCTTAGCCTGTACTAAATGCCTGAGCAGGCAATTTTGTGTGTATTTTCTCAATAATGTTAGATAAAAGTTTCCCCAGCCTAGGTGGAATCCTCAAAAGACTGATCAGCAGATTTATGCAGTCACTCCTTTCTCAATACATTATGCAAACTTTTTAGAAAGGAGAGTAATTTCTTCCCAAATAACAATGAGATGTTGTTTCATTAAAACAAGTTAATGAATTACTGAACAAGCACTTTGGGGTCAAAGTTTGAGAAGACCTTTTTCATACTCTTAGTGACTACATAATCTAAAGTATGTTCTCAGTTACAACTGACTTTCTGCACCTCTTTCAAAATCTATTGAAATAATAAGGAAATAAGTCATAGAAATGTCAGTCAAATGAAAACATTTCCAGAAAGTGAAAATGGCCTTGAACTATGGTCTGAGTATGTGAAACCTAACATATCATAGAATCATAGAATCACAGAATGGTCTAGGTTGGAAGGGACCCCAAGGATCATAGAGTTCCAACCCCACTGCCACAGGTAGGGACATCAGCCTCCAGGCCTGGATCTACACAAGGCTGCCCAGGGCCCCATCCAACCGGGCCTCCACCACCTCTCTGGACAGCCTGTTCCAGCCCCTCACCACTCTCTGTAAAATACTTCCCCCTAATATCTAATCTAAACCTTCCTTCCTTTAGTTTTAATCCATCCTCCTTGTCCTGCCATTGTCTACCCTTTTAAAAAGTTGAATCCCCTCCTGTTTATATGCTTCCTTCAGGTACTGGAAGGCTGCAATGAGGTCCCCCCACAGCCTTCTCTTCTCCAGGCTGAACAAGCCCAGCTCCCTCAACCTCTCTTCATAGGGGAGGTGCTCCAGCCCTCTAATCATCTTCGTGACCCTCCTCTCCAACAGTTCTACATCTTTCTTGTATTGGGGCCCCAGATCTGGACACGGTACTCCAGATGGGGCCTCATGAGGGCAGAGTAGAGAGGGACAATCTCCTCCCTGTCCCTGCTGGCCACCCCTCTTCCGATGGAGCCCAGGATACCATTGGCCTTCCAAGCTGCAAGAGGACACTGCTGGCTCATGTTAAGTTTCTCATCCACCATGACACCCAGGTCCTTCTCAGCAGGGCTACTCCCAAGGAGCTCTCCTCCCAGTCTGTATCTATGTCTGGGATTCTTCCGGCCCAAGTGCAACACCTTACACTTGGCAGTGTGGAACCTCATTAGGTTCACCCGGGCCCATCTTTCCAGCCTGTCAAGGTTTCAGTTCTGACACCAGGCAATATTAGAAAATACAGGTCTATATTCAGTCCTTATTCAGAATAAGATATAATATTTTTATTTAATTATCTTTCTTTTTGTCTGATTTACATGTTTCTGTCTTACACTGTATGATTTTTTAGATATCCAAGCCATACTACTCACTATTACTGGGAAGACTAACTGCAGGACTTCGAAAAAAATCATTATTATTCCATGAGCTGATGCCAGAAACTGACTGCACCCAAGGCTGCAGGGAATGTAAGACAGGGGTAGATACTACCTAGAAGTCTCTGATTCTCCTCATCTCCAGTTGATTTAATACATCAATGTTTAGGCTTTTCAGAGAGAATGGACTATAAATTTTTGGTGTTAGAATGAGATTTAGCCTGAAGGACAGACTACGTGTTGCAGAAGATTGAGATTTTGTCATCTCACTGTGCTACAGCAGTCTGCTTTTAATTATATGGACCAACTGCAGCCCAATTTTGGTTAGTACAAACTGTTCCTGTTTGTCTTAGTATCTTATTTATCCTACACAGTAGACTTTTTATCTGTCCACTATTAAATTATTGCATCAGCTGGCTTTTATCTTCTAACCCCAGAGATAAGAAATAACACTTACTCACTTTTAATTGTTAGTAAACCTTTTCCCTTTTTGTAAATGTAATTTAGAAAGTACCGTAACCACACACTACAAGAAACCAGGTATTGCATTAAATGTACATCAGACAAACAAAATGTAGTTTTTAAGCTTCTAGAATCTATAGCATTTTGGATTATATTTTCCTAAAACATGTAGAGCACACACTTGCAGTTGGCAATTTACTTGGGCAATATTTAGACAAATATAACAGCTTTAAACTAACTCTTCCATTAGACTAAGAACCTCTGTGCACTCTCAGTGGGCTTACACTTTCTTTACAGAATACAGCTGACTTTTGTAGCATGAAATAATTTAAAACAAACAAACAAACCTTAAAACTCCCTCTACCTTAATCAGACCACTTGGCAATTAGAAACTGGTGTAAACATAAATGATATCAACATGTATCATTACTGAGAAAAAACAAGGTGCTTGAAGAAAATCAAAATATATTTGCAGTGGTACATTCTGTTAGAATTAAGAATATATGTTTTAATTTAGCCTTTAATTTAATTGGGATTTGAAGAGTAGTGTCACAAGTTTATGCATGCCCCAGGACAAGTTTTCATAGGACTTGGCATGAAGAAAGGTTAGAGAAGACCACTGCAATATTCAGTGTGCTGATGCAGATTTGCAATTTGGAGCAGTAGCAAGGTCATTAAGGGTTATTCGTCAATCTTCCCTAATGAGCTGCTCAGCCTTTTCAGCATTCATGTGTGTTGTTGCTGACACAGGTCTCCCAGATCATGGTTTGTCACAATTGCTAGTCTCACCTGACTTGAAATGTTTATCTGTACACATTTCTCAGTTTCATGGCTTCAACCTTGTACAGTTTGCATATTCTTACGAGTCTCTTTACTGTCTGAACTTTCACTTTGCAAAACTTCTGTCCCTTACACATTGCTATGTATGGTGCCAGTGCTGCCTCTAACAGTGCTCAGTTCACTAGAATTCAAATTTAGGAACCCTGAAAAGCTGAGAAGATATGGATGCAGAATCCTGAAAAAACTTAACTCTAAACATATTGAAAAATATTTTGACATTCAAGAAATTTTAATAGAACTGTTCGCAGTTTTTGGTAATAATAGAGATAAGAATTTCTGGAAAATATATTAATTTTAAAATTTTTGTATCCTTCAGCTGCTGATAGTGAAAACTGAAAAAAATATTCAAATGTAACACTATACATTTGTCATTTTATTGTTTTCTGCTTTTAACACTTGCTTTTGGTTATAGTCAGAAACATGAGTCTGAGCTAAGTGACCTATCGTTACATTTGGTGCAGTTGTTGCATATTTACTATATAAATCTATTTTATGGAAATTGAACATCAGTCTGTATTAAAATTAATATGAAAAAGGCAGACATACAAAGTTGTTTGCTGACTTGTTTGGGGATGGGTAAAACATCAAGAAGTTCTTAGAAACCAAGGAAAAGAAAATAAGAACAATAGGCCTGGAAACAGATTTTTAAAAAAGGGCCAAATATATAAAAACCCTAATAAATAAATAAAAAAGGAAGGAAAAATACCCCAAATATTGGCTTGAGACAAAAAAAAACCCAACAACTAATATGGAAGTGAAAGAATTAGGGATCTGGATTCGTTTCAAATTTGCACTCAAAGAGAAGGTAAGATATAGAGGAGGGGAAAAACATCTAAAGGATGGCTGGCAACGTTCAGAGGAGATGATGTTACATATACAATTTAGCTCATATGCTTTCTTTTTTTTTTCATTACTATTAGCGGTATATATGAACACAAACATAATTTTTACTTGACTTGTGAAAATGAAACATGTTTTTTTATTCCCTAGTGAAATACATTAGTAATTAAGAAAAGAAGAAAAGAAAAAAAAAAATCCCAGCATTTTTCATCCAACTTCAGCAATTAAAGCCTATGACCAAAGAACCAGAAATGCATATGTTTGTACATGCTTCCATGACCGTATGCTGGTTTTATTTGTATGCATTCCTCTAATAGTATAATCCAAATGCATTTTACTTGATAAGTTTTTATGCAGATTTTACAACACATTTTTCTACCACATGTTGGAACATTTGTGCAAAAAAAAAAAAAAAATTCCCATCTTTATGTTTGAAATTTATGGGAACACAATTAAAATGAGAGGGGTCCAAAGGTATCAAGATAATTACATTTTTCTAATCTTACTAAACAAGATAAATTACCTGCAGGCCCTCTTATAAAAGATGAAATCTTCATAATAAGTGAATTAATCAAGCAGCAGCTTGCTACTGCACATGCATTTATAACAGGAATGATTCAAAGACTTATTTTATGGGGAAATTAATGGAAACAGGCTTTTCATTCTTCTGCACCAATTGAAAACCTCAGCAACCAGCTGCCCACTTGTCAAGAAAACAGAAAGAAGCTGGAAACAAAGATAAATAAAAACACCTTTTTCCTGGCACTTTTGAAGAGAAAAAGCAGCTCTCATTTACAGCAGCCATCTGTTTGTTATTTAATATGGGTGAATTACATGCTGTAATGAGTTTGTTTCTGCATCACTCAGTGCAATGGAACACAAGTTCACTCTCATAATGTGCAGCAGTTTTTAAAAGCTAATCATTTAATTGGACACAATAGTCAATGACAAATGGAGATGTAAAAACTCAGCCAGCTGTAGAATGAATATGTAATCATTGTGAAATCATATTATTTTACATGGATGAAGACTCTTTAATAGTAACTGATGTTGGTCAGCACTACAGACTCGAAAGAATGGAAGAAACATGATGAAAAGCAGCATTTCAAAACCATTCTTAATATAATTCGGCTATATTCAGGTACATGCTGTAGCTGCCATTAGGTTTAGGTACTTTATCATCTCCAAATTGTGTAGTGGCCTCTCCCAATTTTTGTTTACATTTGCTTTTAACATTTATGATTCAGTAGGCATGATCTACAGTTTGTTGGGAGTCATCTGATTAGTTTCTGTTGAGGCTGCCTCATAGTTCCCACTGACTTGCTGCTTGTTTTATTTATAATGCTACATTAAAACAAACAGAGAAAAGTGTAAGGAGTGAATCTTAGGGACAAAAATTGATTCAGGAAGTCTAAACTTTGTTTTAGATGCTTTTTATCTTGTGGTAAGGAATATATCTCTTTTCTGAACTTCATAAGGAAGCAGATAAATTTGCAAATGTATTTTTATTTATTTCACAGATTTAGCCAGTCTGTGAGCTTTAGCCAATTTCAGTATAATGTAGCTTTTCTCTGTTCTACTAACTTTATAAATTCCTCACTTGTGAAGACTGACTAAGCATCCTTTATTTTGCCTTAAAAATAAAGTAAGAAAGGCAACTTAAGTTTAATCTTGATATCATATATCTCCGAATGAGGAAAGGCAGACCTGTTTTTTGTGTAACTATTAAAAGAAGACAACATGAACCAGAATTCAATTTATGTTAAAAGATTCAAAGGCCTAAATTGATTTAAGGGGGAACATCAGTTTGAATGTATATTTCCGTTCTGTTTCTCATTGTTACTTAAGAGCCTGTGTACTGGGAGGCAGTACATTAAGTTCTAAATGTGAAGGAGTAGGAAGTGAGAAGCAATACTCATAGATAAAGCTAAAGCAACTAAGTTTTTTTCTCCCTCACATTTTCAAGGAATTCAAGACAAAGAACCACACAAAGAATGAAAAGGGTATCACCTCAACAGCTTTGGGATATCGTAAAGTACTAACAGGGTTTTATGTACCTAGAAAAGAAGGGAGAAAGTGAAGCTATAGAGTAGAAGATTAACAGATAAATTATTGCCTTTGACATAACGAGAAAACATGGAAAACAGCTTACCTTATGCCAAAAACATCCACCCAGGAAATATGATAAAGAGAAATGCACTGCAAATTGGAAAAGCTCTTCAACCATCCATCATAAACACAATCAGTAGGAAGGAAATGTCACACAGTTCTTAGTGTATGATTAAAAAACAGGTTAGAAGAGTAGATTATAAAGCACTTTCTAATACAAGAGTGTGAACTGAAGTTTGGGAGAGCTGAACATGTTAAACCTATTTATGATGCACCTAGGATTGAAGGCATAATTATTTGCATAGAGCAAGCCCCAGTTAGAGTGTCTATGTTCAAAAAAAGCTGAGTCATAAACTCCCATATGGCTGACACTTTATTTTTTTTTAAGACAATGAGGATAAGGTTTTTCAGCAAGTCATAGGCAAGCTGAACAGTCACACCACTTTTCCCTCATCTACTGCAACCTGAACCGGTGCTACACAGCTTCTGCTGCTCCTAAGGCTCCTTTCCTTCTTCTCTAATTCTATCATCCCCAGCAGCAGCAGTAACGAGCATAAATGTAACACTCTTCATGGTGGGTGTATGTGAGACAAAAACATATTTTATCTATATAAAAGGAGTATGAGGTTGAAGTTTAATCATGGAAAGAGAAGGGAAAAAGGTAACTGCCTGAACAGGTGATGAATGAAAAAGGACTGTTTTTTCATAGTGCATCATGCAAAATTGTCCCAAAACTCAGACCTGAATCTGTAGCTGTTTTGTTGGACTTAATAAAGAAAGTATGAAAAACATATTCATTGTATCCAATCATAGTAGGAAAACCCAGAAAACAAGCTTACAGTAACTTATGTTTTGGTTTTAGCACTAGATAATGAATTTTGAGGAAATAGAAAATTAGAAGTACATAAATACACATGACTATTATTTTTCTGTAAAAGAAAGTACCATGGGGTCATCTGATACATCTGGCCTCACCCAATCAAGATGCACAACAGCAAGTTAAAGTTTGTGCATTATTTTGGAAGGTTTGCCTGAAGGTTGAAATATACAGGAGGGACATGCATGTGCAGTGAACACTTGATTTCACAAAAGTCAACACTAATTGCAGTAGAAAAACCACAGTAGGAGGGGTATCAACAGTTCTGTTAGAATTACCTTTTTTAATCACACAGAATCACAAGGTTGGAAAAGCCCTTTGAGATCATCAAGGCCAACCCTTTCTGTCCTATGCTCACTGAAACCCCTATTCCCCCACTCCTTGCCCTTCCCTGTGCCACAATACAGGGGGAAGAATGGAGAGAAATCATGACTAAAGTGAAGTCTACTAAGAAGGAAGGTGTGAGGGGAGATGCTTTAAGATCTGAATGCACTTCTCATTATCTGACTCTGGTTTATCTGTGTGTGTAGTGTTGTATAATAGAGAGTTTTTCTTCTATTTATTCTATGTTGAGTTTTTTTGCCCATGTCGCTAACTGCGGAATGATTTCTCCCTGTCCTTATCTTGACTCCTAAGCTTCTCAATATAGATTTTCTCCCTTGTCCAGCTGAAAAGGGGAGTGATAGAACGAGTTTGGTGGGCATCTGTCCTCCAGGCAGGGTCAAACTACCACAGAAGTGTACTTCTGAATTTTTCATCTCTGTTTCTCCATTTTCCCCTCTCTTTTCTGTCACTTGTGTATGGACAAGGATTCAGAAATAGTGTTTTATTCCCGCATATTTCTTGACTGCTACTGGGATCTATTATATTTGTTACCAAAAAATGTAAAAATGTAGGTAAACTTCCTTGAAATGGTATCTTAGAACACCAAGATACAAAGTGAGACTCAAGTCTTTCAACAATCCCCATCATAAATCCAAATAGGTTCTCTTGAGGCATTATAGGACATTAAGATTTCCTTACAAATCCTGATGGAAATCTTGAACATTAACAATACAAATTCCTTTACTCATACAGACTTTGAACTGCATTACTTAAATTCTGAAATATTTATTTATTCATATTTTTTCTCTATTCATATGTTTAAACAATTGCTTTGTGTAGAACAAGGCACCATGACTGCCAGGCACTTCTTGGTTACTTGTTATCTTTCTAGAGATGAGGTTTAAAAATAAATTTATTCACTTGCAATATTTGCTATAATGTTATAATGGCATTTATTTAGTAGACTTCAGATAATAAAGAAGGGCTATGTCTCAAAGAGATATTACTATGACAATAAACTCCTGATCATGTTGAAGTTTCCACCTACAGGTGAAAGAAAAAATCTCACTTCCTTTCAGTGGAATACCTGAAACTTGATCACCTGTTAATAATTTTTACTTCCAATTTGAAGGCTATAAAAATATTCAAGTTTTTAATTTTCCTAGTAGGGCTGTTTACATAAATTTTATATTATGCGTTGATTTCACAACATATTTTTACTATATTTTTATTAATTTTTACTCATCAAATTATTTCAGTCAAGTTCTTGCAAAATCTATTTTTAAATATTCTATTATTCTGTGATTTTTGTCTTGAACTTTTTTTTTTTCAAGTCTTGCCTATGGACCGGAGATTCACCTGTGAAGTTTTTCTTCTTAAAAAAAACCCCAAGTTTTCAACATTATCTTTTGTATTTTTTAATGTTTGCATGAGGTCCCCGTAAAACCTCTAATCTGGGTTTGAAAAGTGCATAGAGGACGTTTATAAGAGCAATGAAACAGAATAACTGCCTAACTGCTACACAGAATTCTACTTTGGATGCCCAAGCTCCTTAGACATCTTCCTGAATCATTCTAGAACATGATATTATATTTAAGTGACAACATATTTTTGTAAATCTAAGCACTGTTGCCTATGATCATGGGTGTCTTAACAGGTAAAGACACAGGAGCAGTTGTCTATTATTTTAGATTTCAAGGAATTTAAAATAAGTGAACTCACTGCCATCCACTATTTTACTACATGAAGTAAAACCTTCATGTTACAAATAGAACTGCACCATAAATCTGTAGATAGCCAAGAGATAAGAAAATATGACTTTATTTGCAGAGATTAGTACCTTATTCTATACATTCATCCATTTACCTTTTATGGTGAGTGAGAAAAGGAACATTAGATAGCATTCACTGAAATCCAGCATCAAAATTAGAGTAAGGTATCTGAAACTTACAAGAAGTCTGACCAGAATGTCACTACATAAGGCCAGTTCAGGCCAAAAAGAAATGACTAGAGATTAGCTCAAATAGCACATTCCTTGCAAACTGAATAGTTCTGGGTTGACTTTCCCTTTGCTACCACACAGAATAAGATGAGTGGTCAAACAAAAGAGAAGTACAAGCTGCTACACTGCGAGGAGAAAGACAAAGCCAAAATTAAAATGTAGTTTGCAAAAGTGGAAACATCTATTTATTACTTGTACCATTTTTGCTTTAGGCAATTTAAGCATGCATCTGAGTCTTGGACATTATCCAGAATGTTCCTTTTAAGAACTTGTCGAATTTAATTCCTCTGACCAAATGTGGTCATTGGCAATGCAGATGCTAGTTTCACAACTAGTTTTCTTTTTTAGTTAAAGAATGACTACTACTATTTGATTTTTCAACTGCCCAAATGCTGCAATTAAAAAATGAAGGCTTTTAAACAAGATGCTATAGATATAAAGGAGATAAATCTTTCCAAGTTCCTGAAAGCTACTCAAAAAGCTCCTAAAATAAGACCCAAAAAAAAAAGAAAAAAGTGGTAACTCACAATTTTTTTATTCATCTGAGACTAGAATTGAAAAAATGAAAAAATTTTGCAGCTAAATCGTACTGGATTTTCTTTTCCGAGATTTGTTGAGGTAGTTTTTATCCAACCAATGGTAGGAGTTTAAGCTGCAGGCACTGACGTCTTAACCATTTATGCTAAGGAACAATTTCTCTTCAATATAAACATCTGAAATGTGTCAACTGAATTGACCCCGTACTGACAAGAAGTCCCTGTTTTCTGTTGTCTAAGAAAACAGTTTAGAGAGGCGGATATGTTCCCTGTAAATGTCAAAAAGAAATTTACACCATAGAAATGTTATATTCAGCTAATTTAGCATTGTAGAAGTGTTAAAAGCACTCAACAAAAAGTGACAAAAGCACTCTTTTTCCTAATCTGGGTGGATTGAAGTTCAAATTTTACATTTCCAAAAGCAATATGTTGACTGCCAGGATAGAAGCAAAGGTTAGTTGAACTAAGTGCATGGGATATTCTCCACTTTCATTTAACAATGTAGCTACAAAGTTGACATTTAGTCTATCAAAGGCAAGGAGTTAGAGTGAGCAAGATT
The DNA here is from genome assembly GCA_027925045.1 of Hypotaenidia okinawae. NCBI lineage: Eukaryota > Metazoa > Chordata > Aves > Gruiformes > Rallidae > Hypotaenidia > Hypotaenidia okinawae. Next base: position 173,655,337 of record BSDF01000001.1, read on the forward strand.
TCTAGTGTAGTGATGAGGTAACTTATGGTAGGAGGATCAGAAACCTGGTCTTGATCTGCAAATGCTATCATAGTTCTAACATTGTTTACATATTTTACCTAGTGACACCTGGAATGCAAAATACATAGCCAGGCCTTTTGTGGATCTGGGCCGTACAGTCAAAAGCAGAACAAGATGTGACAGGCAAATCTTAATACAAGAGTGACAAAGACAAAGATGACAGTGATAAGAATCATTGGTTTTAATGTTATTGTATTTTTTGGATAAGGGAAAGCGAATCACCAACAGGCCACTTGCCTTGAAAGACCATTGCTTCTTAAGATTTGTTTGAACAAAAAACTCCCAGTAGAGAGTTTTATGTACGTATTAAAATATGCATCATGTTATATTACAGTTGATGTTACAGCACATTATGAATCTGTTAAAAACAGAGCAAGCCTGTTCTAGATAAGTCAGCAGTAATGTTTTATGGTACTTGAACTGACATTTTGCAGGCACCACAGATTCAATTAGATTAGCTATTTCAGTGTCTGTTGGAAATTGTAAACATTTCCCCAAAATGTGTTCTATATATTGTGTATTATGTGACATAATGTTACTTTATAAAGCCTGGTAAAATGCCAAACAAAAATGATCCTTTGTTTAGGCACCAGTGTGTGCTGCCTATAAACTTCCATGCCACCTGCATGAATCTGAGAGCAGAATTCATAATGACATAGACACTGCCTAATCTAGGGTAAATCTTTTACTCCCTTCTAGTGGGATCTTTATCAGCAATGACCCAGAATGATGACCAATCACTGAAACAAAAAGCTCATATGCAGTGACTGAAATGTTCAGCACGTCTGTCCTCCTCCCACTTGATGGGTTTGTCTCTATCCTCAAAATGTTTCCAACTGAATGTTTCAGCACGTTATAGTTAAGACTTACACAGAGGCACAGAAAAGGAAGGCATTGTATTTCCATTTTCTGTGTCTTTCTCTTTCTCTCCTTAGAGTTACATGTACAAATTCTTAGCTAGCGTGAATCTCTGTAGCCCTATAGAACCCACAGAGAATCATCTTTCTCATTGTTATCTGTTTGGAGGAAAGGTTATGGCTGAAGAGGTTTTTCTGTATCCCAATTATTCTTTAGTGGAAGAATTCCTTTTTTTCTCCATAAACCAGACTGCTGTAGACATACATCTAGCTGTGTCCTTATGTATCTTGACAAAACATCTCCTATAAAAACCTTTCAGTGGTGTAGCAAAAAATTGTCATGAGGTTACCTCACAGTATTTTATTTCAACATTATTTATACCACTGGTCTTTGCCTGCAAATAGTGTTCATCTATTATGAATTTGGTTTAGGATCTTTATCTTTTAGTGTGTTGTGAAAACATGCTGAATTACATTGCAATGATTTGTTTTCTATCTTGTAATTGTATGTTACAGGTAAAACTGTGACTGAAAATACAGGAATGAATGAAGAACCATATACCAGCTGTCCTTCAGTGCCATTATAATGAACCTTAAAACATGGAGAAGAACAAGGAGTGGCGAATGTTATATTTTCCCCTGGGGTGAGTAATTCTAGGGGGTATTGAAAGGACATACGTAAGGCATATACAGAACCTTAATTCTTCCTTCTGTAATATGCCAAATAGGGCAATTCACAGGAGGGAAGATAAGTCATGTATTATAAAAAGCAGCAGTAAAATGACCTCCCCCTACAGCACAGGGAAAGCAAAAAAAAAAAGAATTGTGACTATCTGTCCCTGGGCTGCTCCTAGCACAGGGCTAAGTTTAAAAGCTTGGTCTCACTCTGTATGAGTAGAGATCTGTTTTAGTTGCTTTGCCTTTGGAGTGAATTAATAAATTTCGCTGAAAGAAATAGGATGTCCAAGATTCTGTCTGACTAATGTGATCACTATAAACACTGGTGCAAGCTTGTCTTAATACTTGTTTAACACAACTATAAAATAAATAAGACTAATAAACTAGGAATACTAATAAAAATATTAAAAGACTGCAGAAGTTAAAGGAAGGAAAGAATAAAAAATGAATTTATTTTTTTTTTAAAGAATAAAATAAAATAAAATAAAATAGCTGCAGAGTCAATAGATGTGCTGATCCACTCCATTTTATGATGGAACTTCAGGGTTTGGGGCTGAATTTTGGCGATTTCATCTATCACTAGTTATAATGGGGAGATGATATAGACTACTGTAACTTATGGGGTTTATCTCATACATGTGAGTGCCTCATAACTTATTAGTACCAGAAGCCATAATGAGTTATGTCACAGTTCTCTTGCATAGCCTCTAAAGCTTGTAACTCACTACAAGCCATGAGCGCTATCATTAATTCAGCACTGTTTTAGTCTTAAAGATTCGTATCCAGATTTTGAGATTTTTGCTTCACCAGTGATGCATGAAAACTAGAAATGAATATGAGAATGTAAGGCTGATGCAAATACTCTGACTGACCATTCTCAGCATAGCCAAGAAAGTACTTCTTTCTCTTCAATTTAATTAAAACAAGGACAAAGAAAGTCTAGAAGTTTACAATATCCACTCTTAAAAGGGTAAGGTTTTCAAGATGCAAAGTATGCACTGGTTCTCATCGACTTTCATAGGACCTGGATTGTGGTTTGCAACTGAGAAATATTCTTTTTTTTTTTTAGCAGCATGACTTTATGATCCGGAAACTTTGAAATCTAAAATCCTGAAAATGAAAGCTTTTACATGGAGATAGCACTGTACTGTTAAATAAAGTGAGATCAGATTTTAGAATACTTATAAGGAAGGTGGGTTGACTGCTTCTATTGTACATCACTGTATGTATTTAGCTGCATCAGTTAATTGCTAAAGAATAACCTCAGTGGAATAATTAATGATTTACAAAGAAAAAAAAGTCGTGACCGTTAATTTCAGCTTTCCTAAGGTCCTATGCTAGTAACTAGAATTTCTTCTAATGGCAACTATAAATATATCAGTATGTTGGAAAATAAAGCTAAAGCTTACATGGTCATTATTATTACTGTTGTTTTATTGTTGTTGTGGTGGAGAGTCTCTTAGCATGTGATTTTAGACAGTGTAGTCTAGTCACTAGTACCTAGTTATGCTTTGTTGATTTTTTTCTAGTTCAGCAGTATAATTTAGAAACATGTGAAGTGCCAATTTATGTAACTAAAGCAGTAAAAAACCTCTTTAGCACTTAAAAAATCATTCCTGTGTTATTTGAAATTTCCTGCCCTTCTCATTTTCATTTTATCTCTGATTGTGGTCATTCGTCCTACATTTCAAAGGGCAAGAGCTTATGACTGGTTTCTGGCACTGTTAAGAAGCACATTTCAAAGGATTTACATGATTTTAAAAATGTATTGACACAGGAATAAAGAAGTTATGTTTCAGCTCTTTCTCTGAAGAAGGAATACATGACCTAGACAGGACAATATGCATCTCAGAAATTGGGTTCTTACTTTCTACGGTGCCTTGATGAGGGTCTTGTTCAAGTATGTCTGCTTAATCAATGATAAATGTTCCTGTGGTGAGTTGGCCCTGGCTGGATGCCAGGCACTCACCAAAGCCTCTCTGTCACTCCACTCCTCAGCCGGACAGGGACAAGGAAAGGCTCCTGGGTTGAGATAAGTACAGGGAGAGATAACTCACCAATTACCATTATGGAAAGAACAGACTTAACTTGGGGAAATTAGTTTAATTTATTAGCAATCAAAACAGAGTAAAGTGATGAGAAAATAAAAAGTAATCTTTAAACACCTCCTCCCACCCCTCCCTTCTTCCTGGGCTTAACTTCACTCATGATTTTCTCTACCTCCTCCTTTAGAGCAGAACAGGAGGACAAGGAATGCAGGTTGCAGTCAGTTCATAACAGTTGTCTCTGCTGCTCCTTCCTCCTCAGGTGGAGGACTCTTCACATTCTTCCCCTGCTCCAATGTGGGGACCCTCTCATGAAAGACAGTCCTCCATGAACTTCTGCAACATGAGTCTTCTCCACTGGCTTCAGTTCTTCACAAACTGCTCCAGCGTGGGTCCATTGTCTCCCACAGGGTCATAAGTCCTGCTAGAAAACCTGCTATGACACGGGCTCCTCTCTCCATGGGGACATAGGTGTTGTAAGGAACCTGCTTAAGTGCAGGCTTCCCATGGGGTCACAGCCTCCTTTGGACATCTGCCTCCTCCAACATGGGGTCCTCCATGGGCTGCAGGTGGATATCTGCTCCACAGTTAGCCCCCTGGACCACAGGGACATAGCCTGCCTCACGATGGTCATCTCCAGGGGCTGCAGTAGAATCTCTGCTTTGATGCTTGGAGCACCTCCTCCCCTCCTTCTTCACTGACCTTGGTGTCTGCAGAGTTGTTCATCTCATGTATTCTCACTCCTTTCTCCAGCTGGAATTGTCCTTGGTGGTTTTTTCTCCTTTCCTAACTATGTCATCACAGAGGTCTTACCATCATGGCTGATGAACTCAGTGTTGGCCATCAGCAGGTCTGTCTTGGAGCCACCTGGTATTGGCTCTATCAAACACAGAGGAGACTTCTAGCAGCTTCTCACATAAGTCACCCCTGAACCATCCCCCTCCCTGTTATTAAAACCTTGCTACACAAACCCAATTCAGTTCCCCTAAGCATTGCAACAAGTTATTGTGCATGTACACAGTCTAGGTGTGACTTATTCAATTGGATCTTGCATTAATTGCAATTACACCCCCAAAAAGTCCATGATTGAAGAACTTGAAAAGTAAATACCCAGGTATAAATAAAAAATAAAATAATTCAGTTTACTGCTGCAACCTTGAATTGGACACACAGGGCCACCATACCACTAGTAGTTTCTCATAATTAATAAATTCATTAGGTGTATTAAATTGTTTGATCAGCCCTAATTCTGGTCATTCATAGCTTCTTAGTGTTTGCCTTTGAAACTTTATATCTTAATGTAATTTCTGTGGGATTTTTTGCACATAAATTGGTGTTTTATCACACAGTTCTATCTTACAATTACTTGGTTATTAATAGTCTTGACAGTTGCTGTTCTAGTACTTCAGCACAAACTTGGTGAACTAAACCAGTTAATGGCTAAGGGCAAAATAGTTGCTCTCACTGTATTTGAGAGGGTCCAGGTAGCATGCCAAAAGGGTGTTTATCATTCGCAGAGAGCATAAACAGTGCCAAGTATGATTTAATACATCAGGTAGTAAGAATGGGCCATTTCTAACCAGCCGGCCATCTTCTGTCCAGAAGAGGTGAGTGAACTTCAGAGAGAGCTTCCTCAGCTGCATCTTCTTTTACATGGTCACCTCCAAGGCAATAGAAATGGGAAGAATAAGGTAATCACTTTTCCCACATGTGAATGACTGATTTCACTAATGTAGAAGAAAAGTTTTCAGAGAATATGTTATGTGTGCCGTGTCTGAGCACAGATGTAAGTAGAGAAACGATAATAAAATTGGGACTGCTCTGTGTTTGTTGGCTTGGGAGAATCCTTCAAATTGCTCTTGTTCCTACTGAAGAACAGGTGAAGTCCCATCCCCATCTTTCAGCCCACAATGCTAATATGACAGCTTTTTACTGAGAAACAGGGGTTAAAAGGTTCAAAAGTTTGGTCAGGTCTAATAAATATTTGTTTTCTATTATTGTTTTTTATAACCTCTTAGAGAAGTGAGAAAAGTTTATACAGGGGGTGGGGAGAGGAACTAGTGGTATCAATAACTGGAATAAAATTTGGCATGTAGCTCTTAAGTCAACAAATAGACTATCTTAATAAATAGTACTAAGTGACATATTATTAGCATCATAAGATTATTTCCCAAGAATCTTGTACAAGTTTTGTGCAACATAATCTAAAGCAAATTAAATGAAAATCTAAATTGCACCTCACAGTTCATAGCCAGATTTGTTAAGCCAGGAATGAGCTGCAGCTGATAAAATAGAAATCGTTGGAAACCTGTAAAATCCAAGTAGATATTTATAGAACCAACCAGATCCAATTTTTTTGATCTCAATATGATGTTTCTGAAACATTTAAGAGAATTTCCATTTACATGTAAGTAAATTTAAATATGGATTGGTGTGTGAAAAAAAAAAGTAAAAAATGGTGAAATAGGCAATTGTAAATGATTGCATTCTGCTGCTGACTGACACTTTCAGAGAAGAACTCTTTTGGTTCAGAGTAAGTGTTAACATTATTTGAATATTTAGAAGCTAATTTAATCTGATTTATAATCCTAAACTAGATTTTATTTGTTTAAAAAAAATTAATTTCCTGTGTAAATACAATGAACCTAAATCAATGTATCCTTTTTTTGTTATGGTTAACTCTCTTATGATTAACTTTTTTAAACTAGAATAATAGAATTTTTTAGAGTTAGAAAACCTGGGTCATCTTGCTGGGTTAGCAGATATACATATGCACACATGAATCTTGCCAAACCTGTGAGCCATGATGAAGGAGCTTAATTAAAGTTCATGGTCAAATTAAAAGTGAGAAAAAAATAAAGCAGCAAGAAATGCATTAATTAAGAAAACCTGTATCTTAAAAAGAGCCAGCCCAAGGGTATGTGTACAGTAATAAGTAACAGCAGGGGTGACCATCAGGCAGAAGAAAAAACGGAGTAATATGGGGTAAGAAAGCAAGCTGTCCAGGTGTAAAGTTGTTATAAAGTCCATTACACTGTGGTTCAAGAGTAGTGCTGAAGAGCTCCATCAGACTTGCCTGGGAGAAGTTATCTTTTACCTGTATCAAGGAAAGGTCCCATGAAAGTGTCTTCTGTTCAACATCAGAATGATTTTTGGTTATCCTCTCCCAGCAGTACTGTAATTCTATGTTCTTGTATGCCTTTATTTAAGCTTTCAGATCTGCTTAATAAATTAAGACAAGGTGTATATTTAATGTAAACCAAATAAAGGGTACTCTTTTTCAGTGAAGGATATGGACTTCTCTCATTCTGTGAGATTATTCTTTATCATTTATAAGATTCACTTTCTAAGAATGCAATATGCTTTTAAGGATGCTTTTGTATTTTGGTCTTCACTAAACCTACTTTTTATTTTCCAGATTACCTACAATTTCTTATGAACTTTTCAGAGATTTTCTTCTGTTTATGGGTTGCTGAAGGTTTTTTCTTCTTCCCTTCTGCCCCATCTCAGGTTCATGAGTGCATGAACAGATTATATTGGCCTATAACTGTAAGCAGAATCCACAGTCAGTCACCACAGTGTGTCTCTAGAGGAGGAATAGGTACTTTTAGAGATTGGTTCATTTAATTTTCCTGTATACATATTTCTGTCTGTAATAGGTAGTTCATTAGAGATGTTTACACTGTGTCTGATGCTCATTGAGAGGAATCTCATGCTGTTTCATGCTAATGGAAAGCTGATGAAAATTTGCTGTTTCAAGCAATTAATATTAACAATTTTCATCACAACTATAGTTGTTATTCTTCACTGTGGTGACAGCAGCTGTAGTAAGGCTGCGGTAAAGGCAAAATAGGCAGTGGATCAGAGACCATTTTGTAGCCCCTATTAATTTCCCACCCTGACAACAATTGCTTTGTTTTTGCACAGAGATAGCTATGATTTAATACATTGCCTAGAAATTTTCAGAAGTCACTTGAAACAGTTACTGTTTACCAAATCAGGACAGGAACTCAATTTTCATTCTTGCTCTTTTAATAAGCTGTTTGATTTTAGACAACTAACCCTGTATCTAGTTAAAATTAATTGTTAGTCTGGTTCATGTAAAAGTGATAATAAGCATGTGTTATACTTCTTTTCCTCACATTCTTCAGTGAGACCAGATTGGAGAAGATGGCAAATGATCCCTAGAACCAGCTATAGTCTGTTATCTGATTCTCCTTTCACTTTTTTCCATTTCTAGGAAAAGATATGAAACATTTATAGAAAGAGAAATTACAATTATTAAAAAGCACAACTTTAAAGAAATTAAATCAGAAAACACCAATTTTAAAATAATTTGAATGTAAATCCCACATTTATTGACACTGTTTAGCCTGTGGTTGTCACATAAAAAGCTTCATATCACAATTCTAAAGCAAGTGAAAATCCAGCAATTGTCATTGTGTGAGTATAATATTCTTGTCAGATTTTCAGGACATCCAAGAACCTATCTTTAACATTTTACGTCATTATGTAACTAGTCTCATGGACAACACACAAACCAACCTCTCATTTTTTGAAGGTCATGTGATATTTATACCAAACAGTTATAAATAAAGGGAATTTCTTTTTTCAATTTGTTTCTAAACCTTTTCCCCTCCTCACTTAAATCCAGTATTTATTTTAACCTTGAGCTTCTTAAGACCTGAAGTAGGCAGCTTCAAAGTGCTTTAAAAATCATATCCTTTTTAAATCTTACTCATTTAAATGCAAGTGCCTTACAAGCTCAAACAGTGTTGGTTGTTCTCATTGAAGTTTATAATGCCTTAGATATTCAAATCAGCTTTATGCCTTCCATTTGTTATGCAAATTTGCAAACTTTATATATCACATGGTTTATCTACATTAATACAGCTTTCACTAACAGGACTTACAGGAATAGATGTATACTCTAAAGATGCACATTTTTAGTACCTTGAATTATCATAAAAAACATAAAAATAGTGTGTATTGCTCCACTCTAATCAGACTCATTTTTATGTTGTTGTTGAAAGCCCTTTTACATTCCTTTCTGTGTCTGGAGGTCTGTGTATAAAACTGATTCAGAAAAAACCGAAGTGAAGACACCTGCTGGCTTATAACACAAATACTAAAATATCTCAGAGCCTGCTGAAAGGAGAATTGGAACAATATGTCATTACTGAAGGCTCACTTGCAAGTTCTAATGTATTATAATGAAAACAGTATGACAAACCTAATGAGACAGTGAAGATTTGGGTAATTGTTCCTACAATGTATGGTAACTTTTCCAGCCGTTATTGGCAAACATAAAACCTAATGAGATTTTATTAATTTAAATGCAGTACATCTGCAAAACATTTCCTTAGTTGCAGTCTCCTCTGATAATCTTCCTTCCCACATGTACTTGATCCTTTTAAGTTAATTGTTCTGCATAGTATACTTTCTAAACAAAACATACAAAACAGTTACCATAAATGTGCATTAACTCATTTTTCCAGGCTTACTTTTTGTGGGTACACTCTCATACTGGTTGGATAGACTATAGCTATAATCAAACCTGTATTTTACTTAGAATTTTATTAAGGCAGCATCTTCACATAGAGTCCAATTTTGTCTCTGTTCTTCACATTACTCTTCCACGAGTCCTGTGGAAGCAATTCACATTTTGGAAGAGTAATATTTACTACGATTGAATAAGGTCAATACAGTCATACTTTAGAACTTCAATTATTTTTTTCTATACAAGCTTGTTGATAAGTGAAACATACATCATGTTTATTATCTGGCTTTTTATTTCCTCAGCTTAATAAAGCCAAAAACTTTTAAGGAAGATTTCATAAATAATATACCCTCTGATGTAAAGTTTAATTGTGTACTTAACATTTCTAACTCTAACCAAGCATGAAAACATCAATAACTATATTTTGCTATTATAATTTCTTTGAATAACTAGTGATTAAAGTTCAGTATGAAACCATGATATTCACCAGGGTTTTCATTGTAATGTTGATCTTGGATCATTCTGTAAGTTTTGTTTTTAGGATTGTGTCATCTCCTCATGGAAACCTCATCATCATCTCAAGTTCAAAGTGTCTGGAAGAGAGATCTTACTCTTTCCTTCCATATCTCCCTTCTGCTCTATTTAAGCTATAAAAATGTTTCAGGACCAGAAACTGAATGTTGTCTTTGATCTGAACCTCCTTCTGCTTTCCTATATTTGAACTATCTATGATCTGAATTCATTTGTTAAAGGTTCAGATAATCTTTCTTAATGCTTGTTTTGATATTTTATCTATAGATGCCTGTAAACCTTCCTGGAAATCCCTTCAATTAGAAATATACAAGGCATCACTGAAGCTATACTATCCTTACAATATGGAGACAACCATCAGGGATGATAACTGCTCTCTGATGTTTGTGTAGGGTTTTTACGGTTGGTTGAGTTTTTTGTGGTAGTTTGGTGTTGGTTCTTTTGGGTTGGGTTGGTTTTATATTTTTGGGAAGAGAGGGGGAGGGCTGTTTGGTTTGTTGTGGGTTTTTTAAATTTTATTTTTCAGTCATTTTTTAATCTAATTTTTGGGTTGCACTTTCCTTGGGGTAGAAGCTGTCTTCCCGTGTCATGTTTCTGTTATGTGCATACTTAAGTGATGTGAGTGAATTAATCTGTCATAAATAACCGTGTCATAGAAATATAAATCTAGTCCAGTTAACTTATGCTGAATGTTCAATGGGAAGCAATAGGCACCTCGTAAGAGAGGCATCTAGGAAGGATCAGATTAATCTCCTTCTGAAAGCACTATTTCTCTCCACTGCCTATAAAAGCAGACAATGGTAGCTTGCTTAGACCTTGATGTTATATCTCAGACATATATATATATATGTGTCAGGTGTGATGAATGCCAAACATAACATTACAAAAAAGTTTTACTACTTCTTTTTCTTTGTAATTCTATAGAAAATGTATTTCTGTAGCTGAAGAGATATCTTTCAAATAAATTAATTTCATTTTAATATGCAATATTTATTTTTAAAATATGTAAAATACTGTCTGTTTGTATTTTCATGAAAAACAAATACAGATAAATGTATTGCCCTTGCCCTAATGACTAATTTGTTACTCAGCCACTCAGAATTAAATGCACTTCAGATAACGCATATTTCTGTCTCATTTTCTCTGTTGTATGTAGTGTTGTTTCATTTTCAAGTTACAATGTCATAAAAGGATGACAAGAAAAGTCTTGACTTTGCAGTCTTGGATGAAAGAGCATTTCTGGATGAAGGTACCCATAACACACTGCCAAATCATGGCAAAAAAAGCAATAGAGCTGTCATGAAGTTCAAAAATTATATTGTCTCTGCTAGAATAACTGGGAAGAGATCATATTCACTTTTCCCTTGAGTTTTACAGGTCATTTTCAATTTATAGCATAGCTTTTTATTACAGTTTGTAAAACTTTTAGGGAATGTAGTCATCTTTATCAATTATTCTTGTACTTGGTCAGATAGTCCTGCACCACAATATCAGAAAATGTGCCAAAATTAATGAAATAATTTCTCTTAATTATGCATCATACTCTCATGCCCTTGACACACTTCCTAAGAGACAGGACAGGACTCAGAGCCAAAGTGAGCTGCACACTTAGAAAGCACAAAGTACCTGGGTCTGCAGGAGGCACTGCTAACAAAGAGACATCTTTCCCGTAGCCTAATTATTATTGGAACCATACCTGGCCATAGCAAGATTCTGATCTGAACCGTTCACTAATTTGGTGAAACTATGGAAAATAAACTCTTCTGCTCTGGCTCTTTGAGACTTTCTCATAGTTTCATGAAAATCAGAATTTCTACAAAATGTCTGACTTCCCTAAGTAAGAATAATTTGAATTCTGCAGTTTGAATTGTGAGTACCTGGGGATAAGACAAAGGATGAAATCAAGAAATGTCTCTGCTTATGCTACTAGTAGTCCTAAATGCTAAGGATTATGCAGGCTAGTAATTTATCTCTGTCATGAATTTGCTAGTGGAGATGAGACTATCTGAAGGCAGATACCCCGTTATATAAAATTTTGCAATGGCACACCAGGCCTACTAGCTTTTTTACTGGTAGCAAATTTCTTTAAATTTCTTTCCATTTCTGTGTTTGAATGTTAAGTTAAAATGCTGAATATTTTAACAAGAATTACAGCAATATATTTTTGTCATAAAGATTCTCCTTAGTTATATCAGCAAGGAATATATCTGAAAAGGCAGCTTTAGAATTAATGCTTCAGTAGAAGCTCCTGTGCAGAGATTTCCAACAAAGTATTCTGGATTTTTTAATGTGTAATCTTGCACAATTTGTATTACTGCATACAGCCAAAAGGGGGTGAGAGGGGTGTCTGCCTTCACAAAACCCCTGTAGGCTAATTGTAAAGTATATTAAATAACTAATAGGGAAAAAACAACAAAAAAAAAAGAAGGTAGTGTGCCAGCCAGGACAACAGCCAAGGGAGACTTTCATCAACAACTGGCAGCCTCCTTTTTACCCCAAAGATTGCATAAAATAGGAAAGGTCTTGGAGTCCTGCCAGTGAAAGGGAGCTCTGAGGTCCATATAAGCATGACAGTTTTAATTTTTCTCACTCTCCTCACACCTATAAATTCACAAGATTTCCGTCCTATATAATAGAGGGTATTATTATTGTTACTTTTATTATCATTGATATTATTTTTACGGATATTTTACAGGAAGGAATGTATTGGTAAAACATACCTGACATGTCTGATTCCCAAAACCTGAGAGAAGGAAAACATGAGAGATATCCAAGAAAATGAAATCTTGCTGGAATCTATGTAAAATACTGTTACTTATTATTTCAATAGCACCAGGCTAATTTATTTTGGGAGAGACCTCTGGAGGTCTCAAAGCAAAATCAAATACATTTTTAGGTCAGGTGTCTCAAGGCCTTTCTCCCCAGCATGCCACTCTCATTTCTGCTCTCATTTTTAAATAAAACTCCCATGGTCCCCTTCACCTGAGACATGAATTTCCCTGTTCTTCCTGTACCTCAGCTGTACTCTTTATTATAAAGAATTTAGTATTTTTTAAGAGTGAATGTATTTAAACTTTCCCATGACTGAGGCATGTGGTTAACATTGAACCTAACTTTTGTGTAGCCCTCCACTACACTCTTCATGACTGCATATGTGGTCTCTAGTCTGTTTAAAAATTTTGAACCAGGGGAGACCCAACAGGTGCTCTATAATGCCCTATACCTACATATGAGCCAGATATGAGTAGCCAATGCTATTTTTCCTCTCCACCAGCCATGCAGAGCCCAGCAAGTGAGGGGTGTTCTCTGCTATCCCTATGCAAGCCACAGGCTAAATATGGCCATTGTCTGACTTCAACTATTTGCATCTAAAAATACTAAAAGTAGTCCCAGTGGCAATCATTTAGTAGAGAGGCTGTAGGTGATATGATGTAAAGTGCATGATAAATGCAATTTGTCACTAAGCTCTTTAATTTATCACATATATATCACCATCACTTACATAACGTGTATGTGGTAATGTATCTCTAAGCGTAACCTTATTTTAAACACTAGGGAGAGAGTGATTCTCCTGCACTCTGATTTTTTTTTTTACCCTATTTGTAATAGAGAACTCAGATATATTTAACACCTCACTTCTGGTTCCTTTTTTTAAGTCCTTCCAAGCTTTTAGTAAGCATATTACAGAAGATACTGGGTCTTTTGGATCTTACTAAATGACAGGCTATATACTATAGAATACAGAGGGCTGCATGTTTTCTTCAATTCAGATAAAGTTTGTGTATTATATGTATACCTTTCTATATATATCCCTATTCTGTCTCAATCTGATTAAAATTCGTATATACATTTTAGAGTGTGTTGTGACATCAACCAAGCCTGATTTACCTTTCATGCAAAACCCCCATTGGCAAAACCTGTAAAACACAACCTTACCTCTATATAAGATATATATATTTTTAACATGTGAATTTTGTAGGTCTTATTAGTTAAAAATCTGACCTTTATTAGAAAGTAATATAGTTTTTCAGTTAACAGGAATGACCTACCAAATCAAGAGCAGATGATCACATGCTACAACCAAGACTTCAAAAGGAAAACTAAATTTTCTGTCCATTTACTATGAGACATGTCATACCTTATTCTCATGCTGTTTTTAGAGTAGTAGAATAATGTGCAATAAATTCATAGATTAAACACAAGTCTGTTCCAGAATAATCAATCAAAAATGACAACTGATTGATTTCTTTTTTTAAATGAGAATTTACTTATTGTTTAATTGATTTTAATGTTCTTCAAAAGGTGATTTGAAAGTCATATTATTAAGGAAAGCTTATTTGCAAAGCTAGTGTATTTTTTAACATAAATACAGAAGTATGACTGATTTTGACTGCTAGTATCTGTTCTCTTCTTCCTAGACTGATGCAAGGAAATCAACAAGTCAAGTTCATGATGAAGAAGTATACAAATACAATTAGAGGACATGTAGTTTCAGTCTTAAAAGTTTGCAAACATTTTCCTGTTGACTACAACTTCTTAACTTTATTTGACATATTTCTTTTAAATGAAGTACTGAATGCCTGCTATACCATGAAGAAAAAATAGGTGAAAATATCCCTTGGGTCCTATGACTGTAGAACTCAGGTACTATAACTAGCTAGAAACAGATGACTCCACAGCACAGAAGCATTTTAAAATAAACATTAATACAAGTTGGGATAAAATTCTTATTAGGAATGCAGTTTTAATCATGTTAACTGTTGTTGACATTGGTACTTAAAACTGTTTCACAGATCCTAACAGAAAGAAAAAAAAGTAATTAAGATATGATGAATGTATGCCATTAACTGTATTATTTACAGTAAATAGTCATCTCCCGAAAAAATGAGTATTATTTTGGTTTCATGAAACATAGTCTATAAATATTTTTAATTGCTTTCATGATATTTTCAGTCTGCTTGTTACTAATGTCTAGTAATTTACTTGTTCTAAAATATGTTTGCTGATTTATATGTCATACTAACCTCAAGTATCTTCTGAGAGGAAAGCTGTGATTCTTTGGCTGTGTAATCATAAGTGTTTAATTGACCATTAAAAAAGGCAGCCATTTCTTTATAGTCAACTTGGCTAGACACAGAGAAACAATTTTTTTTTTTAATTATTATACTCTAATAACTATAGTACAGTACTGGAGTGTAGTACTATAAGGGATGTCATTGCAGTACCACCTAGAAGGTCAGCTTTGAAATGATCATTCAGTCTGCTGTTTCTGCTGTTTCCTCTGTGTGAGCAGCTTTGTCATGAGTTGACAAACAGCATAAGAAATTTATTAACCATCTTCTTTTCATAGGCCATATTTTGGAGAATTGGTTTCTCCTTAGATATTTTTTTCTTCATTCCATGAGTACAGAAATAGCATCTAACTTTGATATGCGATTTGAATTCCCATGTACTATTTTCAAACCTGAATTTCAGTTTAGACTTTTCCAATAGAACAATGGCAAATAAATAAAATTTCCATACTCACCTGTTTAATAAATAAATTTATTTAATAAATACATATAAACTCATCGGTTTGAAGTTCAGATCTGGCCAATAAGCAGTGAGTGAAGAGAAGATAGCTGTATTTGTGCATTTAGTTTACCTCCATTTAACTCCTGCTACACTTCTCCAAGTGCCATTCGATACCTTGTTTGTTTTATTCTATGCTGAGTCATATATTCTTAATTCAGTGAATACTTGTGAAGTTAGCAAAGATAGTATTGATTTTTTGTTGGTAATTCTTTTCAATATCCAGAGCTTAAGAGCAATTCTTCCAAGACACTTTCATCCTAAGCAGAAGAGTGATTGAGTTTGTGGAATCTTTCAGTGTGCCTGGCTTCATCATAGGGACAGTTTAGTTGCCTCCATAAGTTTGGAATTGGAAGGTAGTCAATAGAGACCCTAACTATGAGCTGTGGGTTTTGAAATAACATACAACCTGGAAGCCAATGTGCCAAACTGAGAAAGACAATTAGATATTGCAGTTATAGAGAATCACCATTGTCTGCCAGACTCATTTTGCTAGGAAATTCCTTCACTTCTGCTGACACATGACTCCTGTTCATCTGGGTAAATGCTGATGTCTACAATATAGATGTCTAAATCTCAGCTAATCATGTTAGATACCTTTATATTTAACAGATACCTTTAGGGCATGGTTCATCTTATTCTAGAGTAGACATATACATTCAATCAGATAAATTAGGCTCTTGAAGTACTTATTGCTCTCCACTGACTAGAAAATGACCCTGTAATGACTAGCTGGAATGTAAAAGTCTATGTTGTAGGTGTCTACATTTAGATGAGATTAATTTCTTCCTAACGATGACTCTCAGCTGCCTCATTGCAGTGCCACGTGAGTTGTCTGACGTTTGCTAAGAATATACATGATACTGTCAGATATGAAACAGGATTACCTGAAAAATGGCATCAAGGAACTTGTGTTTAAGCAACTGAATGCCTCCCCAAACTCTTAAATCAACTATTTAAATCTCCATACAGATTTATAGACTATAAAAATTAAAAAGTAATTGAATGTTACACAACCATTCATAAATTTGAACAATTCTGGATGCCAGGAAAATCCAAACATGCAACCTATCTTTGCAATCTGGCAAATGGTATAGTTTTTACAGTCCCCAGCTTAAGGACTTTATCATACTACCTTTCAGTCTACAATAAAAGATGTTTTGTATGTATGAACTAAAGTCAGTTTAAGTTTTCGACATAAACGACAATTTATAACAAAAATACTTACATGTTTTTCTAAATTTCACCTTGTAAAATGTTTGCTTTATTTATGCATCTTATTCCTACCTTAGAACCCAGAAAACATTTCAGGGAATTCACTTTACATTACACCTTATGTCTCTCACTGTGATACAGATTGAGCTAGATATCTCCCTGAGATGTCAACAGTAGATTTAGTGGCAGGATCTTTCTTTACAGAAAACATTGTTACTGGGAGTTTCAATCTGAGTTTTAAGCCTTTCTTACTATCTAGAAGATTAATACCATAAAGCCTTTACCAAAGTTAATGAATTACACATGTAAACAGGCATTCATCATGAGGTTAAGTAGAGAGAACTCAAAAAGTTCTTGGACTTTAATACAATGACACGATGTGACAGGGAGGCTCCATATTACAGGAGCAGGTTTTGTTTCTGCCCTGAAACAGTCACTATGAATTTTATTACATTCCAGCAAAGAAGAAAACCTTTGTCTTTCATGTAGGGTGAAGCAAATATCAATGAAAAAAATTCTAGCCAGTGAGGAAAAGGAAGTTTAAACTAAATTATCAGTGAGAGGTACAAAAAAAGAATAGTTCGGGAGTGGCAGCTGGACTATACTTGAGTATAAATTCTTTGAGACACCTTATATGCTGTGGGAATCTACAGCCTTAGTCCCACATGGTGGTCCTTTCAGCAATGGGTTAATAATTCTTCTGGATACTTGGGAAGATGCGTAGAAGTCTTTTAGTAGGAAACCAGGCTAAAATTAGGAAATAAATGGGACAACCTTTTCCAAAGTCTAACTCTAAACTTGACAAAAAGGTACTACAAGAAATAATAAAGCAGACACTTGGGGGGAACACGTGCAGGAAGCCAGTAAAAAAAACTTTCAGGAGATAAAAAGCAAATAAGAAGTTGTAATGGAAAAGGAAAGTCTGGGACTGCCTTTGAAACAGAACCAAGAAAAGAGCAAGGATATAAGGACGGCAAACTCTCCAAAAGCATATGCTTTTCTGGAGAAGCAAATAAGATCAGTATGATTCCATGCACTAGAATTTCAAATTCAAAGCGAGTTTGCTTTTTAACTAAGAAAATAATACACACAGGCTCATCTGTGTTAAAGGAACATTGTTACACTTGTAGATTCAAGCAGTAAAATTTAAGGAAATGCCATAACTAACATGATGTCTAATTTACCACAGCTGCCTTCCTACAGACATAATGAGCAATGCTTCTAACTACATGATGCAGTTTAAGTGTTGTTAAAGCTATTACTGTTGAAATATTTCGTTAGGTTTAATGGAATAGGCAGAAAACCAGAAAGGCCTTGGACATCCATGTACTAGGCTTATACTTCTGCTTATGTGATCACATCCTAATTATTTCATGGTAGATTATCTGTAGAAGCAGAAAGACAATCTCACAGTCCAAGCAAATATATACTACTCTGGAGAACTGTATATTTTCACTCTGTTTTACATCTCCGGAGTGGTAAAGGCAAGCCATTTATATCAATACCTTAATGGTTTACAACTAATTATGTAATCCCTTGTTTCAGAGTGCTGGATTTCGGAGTTGGGGGTTGTATTATTTATATAGTGTAGCTCACCCATAATTCTGACTGAGGCGATAGGAAATTCACTTTAAATATGTAAGGCCCTAGATGATGTCCAAACACTGTCATTTAAAATGAGAAATTCAGAAAAAAAATATTTTAACCCTTTTACTTCATTTTTCATTCACATGTTGTGAAAGCAAACATAAATATTTTGGAAGTGACATGGTTATAATCAGAAAGAAAAGCATAGCTAAATACATATTATTGTCTTTGAAGGAAAATATGCAGTAAAAAATTCCTACAGCCTAGGACCTCATTCTAAATGATTCAGAGAAGGAAAATATTAAGTAGGTACTAATAAATGAATGTCATCTGTCATCTCTATTAAATGAGGAAAAGCTCGATTGAAAACTAGTAGATGATCATATAAATAAGATCTGTTGCAGGTTGTATATATGACAGAAAGAGAAAAGGTTTCATGTATAGTAGATCCTTACTGCTGACATTCCTTGATTTCTAAGTGTTCAACTTCACAATATCAATACTGTGCTATTAAAAAAGTCTTTGTGAATAATGACATAAAAATAGATATAGATGTATCTCTTTGATTTGAAGTAATAAGATGATTGAAAATCATCATATTGAATATTCTACAGAGTAATTTGGTGATATTAGAACCTACTGTTAATTCATTTCTTTGAAATCAGAAGAGTCATCTTCAAACATTTTATATATACACGCGTGAGTATGTATGTGTATATGATGCATAAGCATCACATGTACACATATAATCATGGCATATTATTTATGTATTAGTATAATTAATATATATACAGTTATTTTTTAACAACCTTTATAAAAACACTATATTTTTAAACTGCGAGTCATATAGCAACACTTATTTATGATTGCCATATTTCCCTTGGAAGCAGAAAAATAGTGTTGGAACCATTTGTTTCTGAAAATTCAGTGTTTGTTTTTACTCATCTCAATTGCTGACATCTAGATATCCAAATGCAGATGTTTAAAAACAAAACCAAATCATACCTTTAGTACAATAATCAACTGGGGAAGCAATTACAGACTTCATATCTGAAATTATCTTGAAAATAATTTAAAGTAGAAAACACATATCAGTACATATGTTCTATTGTCAGCATATTATCCTATCAGTACATATGTTCTATTGTCAGCATATTATCCTAATATGATAATAGAATAAGGTATACTTAAAAATATCATAGTATAAAATATATTACATATCTATATGTACAATGACAAAATATTAAGTGACTTTCTAACTAGAAAACTGTCAATTATTGGTTAACTGATAATTTTTCTTGTGAATCTTCCATTTCTACCTCTACAGGTAGTCAGGTTACATGACTTTAAAACAATGACAACACTTCATATTTAGAAATTAATTCATTTTCCATTAGTTGTAACAGAGATTACACCTCTTCATTTCATCAATTTTCAATTAAATAGTTTAACTTACAATACATATTTGACTAGATTGGGAACTTTAAGACTTGTGTATAATATTTCACATAATTTGGGGCCTCTTAAAAAAAAAAAAATCCGTTTTCTTTTCTGTATGTTTAAACCTAGATCTGAAAATCAGGTTTTATTTCCCTAAGTTGCCATCATTTGTGTTCAGTCTTTGACACAGTACATTACATTTACTGCTTTTCATAATGACCCCTGTTTCCTGAAATTTACAAGAGAATTAAAGATACTAGTAAAGAAACATTCTTCAGCTATTATTCACAGTGATTTGGGCATGTAGTAGTAAGACTGCCTCTGAGACTGTTGCCTCACTACTTTGCAACACTACTGAAGTCAAATCATGAAAATGTTTGCATCCAAGTAGGAAAAAAATGAAATAGATTTTAAAAATCAGTTACTTTCAGTAAAGGGAGGAATACATACATTGGGGTGGGAAAGCCGTAAGAACACAGACCACTGACAAACTGTTGTAATCTTATAATACTTCTTCTCTCAAAAGAGAATATAGATGATGATTTTTCAATAATTTCCAAAGGCTAAAAGGGAATGTTTTGTATAAAAACCTTCTTGCAAAGTTTTTATCTCTTTTTCTAAAGAGCTTTGACCCATGTGAGGCATGTAGAACAACAATATGGCTTATCTAACATAGCCGCATTTTATATGTTTGTTAAAAAGCTTTTTTTTTCTTGCTATTTCCACAAATTACCAACTAGCAAGGTGCATTCATGTCTCGTCATCTTTCAGTGACTCACCCAGAAAGCCTTTTAGAAAAACTACATTGCAAAGAAGTTGTGTTTTTAAAATTTACTTGGTTAGTCAAATGTCGGATTTAAAGTTTACAATTGTTATCATGGAAAAATGTAAGAAGAATTTTAAGTCTTTCAGTAAGTTCTTATAGATCACTTTTGCAGATAAAAACATCAAATATGAATTTCTACACTTTCAAATATATCTTGCTTTAAATATGAAAACAGTTCTATAAAAATATAAAAATCAAATGTCTATGTAGAATATTGTTAGGGATCACATACACTAAAGATGAAAAGATAAATGGTGTGGTTATCTGCCCCTGCACTATTAAACTTCTGGAACAGTACACATCAACTAGCTCAAAACCCTACCAGATTCCTTCCACAACTGGGATGGAGAAATAGAACAGCAATAAGGTAAGCCATTTAATTTGTACTCTTAAGCACATGATTTTTGCTATAGACCCAGCTTAGGCCAAAGCACTAATGGAAGTCCTTGAAACTGTATCATTTTTCTACCTTCCATCTCATGGTTTTACTGGTTTATTTATTTGTGTATGACAGGCAGGAAATGGATCATCATGTCGTCATCTGGAACAATGCAAAAAATATTTCTCCTTTGCACCATATAATGACACGTACAATAGAAAAAAACCCAACCCAACCCAAACAAACAAACACCACCTCCACACCCCCCCCGCAAAAATCACTGCCATAAAAACAACCCAAAACCAGTTTCTTGGGAACTCTTTTTAAAAAGCTTTCTATTTCTATACTTACCTGAACAGGTAAGTATAATTTCAACTGAGAATAGAATTATTTGACATAAACACAGTTAATCTGTGGCCAATTGCTAGAACATTGGAGTTAAATGGTCTTTTTACTACCTAAAAGGAGGGACATGTTGTGGAAGTTTACCTATTAATTACATATTTTGAAAGAACAATGAATATTATCCCTTAAACCATTCTCTTCTGTTTTTCAGAAACAGTAAGGAATAAAAGAATCCAGGAAGGAAAGTTAGGAAGCATAATTCCATGCATGTGTGTACTTATTTTTATTTTTTAAACTGCTAATATATACCGAAGTTTGGAAAAATACATTGGGGTACAGGCACATTTAATTTGATCCACTATATGCATTATATTCTTATGAATGAATGATAAAATCTGAGCTTTCAACATTACTGTCATGCGTATTACGATATTCAGGTGTACCATAGATCAGACCTCAGTATTCTAACGGAAAGTATTTTTTATGGAAAACACACCAAATATTAGAGAGTCCTATTCAGTGCAAAAGATCTTGTGACATAACTAGTACTTTTAGTGCAAATAACTTGATTTGTATCAGAGGTAAGAGAGACAACTCAGCTCTTTTATCATCTTGGAGGTAAAGCATTTCTTCACAAAAGAAACATACCATCAACTATTTACAATCAAATTTGGAAGTGCCACATATGTGGAAATATTTTAGAGACTACAAGAAGTATCAGATCCTGAGATGGTACATACTCATGTTGTTTCTTTTTAATGGATGTTAGTTTACAATGAACTATGCAGTTTTAAATGTACAGAGGTTGGTTGGCATACCATTGTTGTGTTACTGGGCTTATGCTAGTCCTCTGTTCTTGAAAATAAATTTCTGTTGCCCTCAAATTTTCTGCTTCATTCTATTTTATATGTTGAAAAAAATGTTTTCTGTCATTAGATGCAGAAAGTAAACACCCAGAATTCATAATATAGACTTTTCAACCCAGTACAAAATGTCAGTAGTGGTTAAGCATTCACATTAGCAGATATGTTATTAATAGCTTCTGTAAATTTACAGTAGGTGTACTTAGAATATGTAGTATAGGTTATGTGACACTTGTGATGTTTCGTATTGAACACAAAATGAAGTGAGTCAAGAAACCTAGGCCATGAAAGTTAGAGGAAAATATTTTCTGGCGATTTATCTCTTTGAGACACAAGATTAGGATTACAATTGTCATGAAATATTGAAGGCTTTGTGAGTCATTTTTGGATAATAAAGAGTTAAAAAAGAACATGTTTTTTGCATTTTTTTTAAATTCTGTATACATCTCAGGGTGACAGATATGCTTATATTCTGCAGAAATGTGCTTCTGAGTGACAGGAGCCTTGAAATGTTGTTTATGTGTTTAGCTCTGAATATCAAGGACATGATTTAGTAGGAAGCCATCATGTTAACACCATTAATAGCATTTTCACCAACATTTATAATCCTATACTGAATAAGACCATTTACTTCTAAAACAGACAGTATAGTATTTCCACATCTGAGTCACTGCTTTTTCATATGCTATCAAAAGTTAAAAGTTTCCTATTAAATCGGTCGTCTCTGAGTAAAGAAATACATTAATTGAGGAGAGTTCTGCATCATAAATACCAAGGCATATACTTTTGTTGTCGTTGTCATTGCCAGAAATTCTGCTTGCATTTTCTATTATTAAAATGAATGTCAACACAGAGGAAAGTATGTTCCTGCTGTCACAGGGTGTATGCTTAGACTACATCTGAACATTGTTTTTCAGGGAGAAGTGTTCAATGATTTGATCACCTGTCAGATGTGTCTCTGTGAAATGCCTTGCAGAGCCTTCAGTTCTCTTTCTTTTACCATCTGTGAGGCAAAGAACAAAGCCCCCGTCCCTATAAGCTATGCTGGCATGGAAAAAAACCACAGGCATCCATTTGGGGCTTTTGTTGTCCAGGTGGAATTCTTGTTTCTTCCACAGAAACAGACAAAATCAGTACCACAATATTTTTTACTGTTTGTTTGCAAGCCAGTATCTAATCATATATTTCTATAATCTGCCATACATTCCTGTGGGTTTTGTTTTGTTGTTTATTTGGTTGGGGTTTTTTTCTTTCTTCAGTTTACAGAATTCTTTGCATAGGTATATCACTACGTTAACAGATAATGTATGTTTCTGTATAATGTTTTACGCTAAGCCACTACACTTAGAATGTAATAGTTTTTAAAATAATGATTAGCAATTGAGTTTATTGAATTGTTCTTTCAGCAGCATGGGCCTTTGCATTTTACAACCAACAATGACATTGATTCATGCTCAGTCAAGACATAGTAAGCTACAGTTACTTGTTCCAATGTTCCATGGACCCGGGCCATATTGCAGCTTGCCCATCTTCCCGGCCAGAAGAAAGTATTTCAACGGTATCCTCAACAGTCAACCCAGTGTAAATTCTATAAAGTTGTCAAATTCTACACTTTTTATGATAGGACTGAGGGATGTCTTATTTTGGTGTTAATATTATGAAGACTAATGACAGTTTTTAATAATAATTTTGCTCAATATTATGTTCATCTGTATGTCAAAGTATATGTGGAAATCTGAAAGTGCTGTGTAATAAAGCTGTGCAATCAATACTTAATCAATTTTTGCTGTTTTATAAATACCTAGCAAATGCATTGTCCCCAAATTATATATTCACTCTGTTTGATTCTGTTAATATCTAAATATTTATTTCAAAACAGAAAATTGTTTCCTTTGGAATAACATTAATTACTAACTGTACATTCATGAAGGTAATCGAAATTTCAATTTTGGCTCCAAAACAGACATAAAAGGAATACAGATCCTGCCCTGTAAATTATCCAAATCAGTGGGTAAATGTTAACAAGCATTTTTTTCTGAAGTTCTTTGTTTTACTGCATATGATGCCTGGCTTAAAAACTATGTTCTGAAGAATTTAGACACTACTCCATAGGCAAGATTATTTCAAGACTACTTCATCATTAAAGGGATTTCTCAAAAGACAGTGAGTCTTTTCAGAATCTTGGCTAGTATGTACCAGATATATTGATTTCAAATATCAGAAGAAGAAGAGATGGAGACATTGAAGTATATGTTTTGGGGGTTGGGTTGGGTTGGGTGTGGGGGTTTTTTTGTTTTGTTCTTCTTTTTTCTTTTTGTTTTGTTTTTGTTTCATTTTGTTTTGTTTCATTTGGTTTTTAAAGGAAATGCAACTGTTTGAGAGATTCCAGTGGCTCCAGGTTTGGCCATCAGGTTCATAGAGCAGTAGCTAGGCACCTTACTGTCTTTGAGGCATTAGTTGTAGGCATGTATATATTGAATTATACCAGATTATGTCTTTTAACAGATTTTTCTGTGTAATTCTCCCAGTATTTAGCAAGGACCATTACACCAAAGAGCAAACCACATGCCTGCACTTTCTGAATAGAGAAACCTTCAGGATTTTCAAATGTAAAATCAACATTCAAATAGGATTCCCTTTATTTAAATAGACTTATTAGAAATTTAAAACAGATGAAGATGGTTTCATTGAAATGAATAAATAATTAAGGCAAATCTGTATACTTGTCAGAAACACCATATTAAGAATTAAGAGAAGGCAGACAGCTTTCTGACAGATCTGTCCCTTTTTTATAGCTAAAGGTAAAGTTATTTTTTTTATGCTTGATATTCTTTTCAAGTTTACCTGATCAAACCACAAACTAGAAAATGCTGCTAGGTAACTTACACTGGTAATAATCATAACCTTTAATCACAGATAAAAAGAATTATACAATGCTGTTTATTTTTTAAAAAATGTGGGCTTGGTATAAGAGGTAAGTTATCATGCTTCAAGCAATTTTGAACATTGATTTGACTCTGGATTCCAACAACATATTGCACTTTGCAAACTGGTCACTAGTAGTGCATTGTCAGCAGACCTAGACAGTCCCTGAGTATTGTAGGACTGCTGCCATTAATAACTAGAGCTTGTTAGTTAAATGCTGGCAAAGACTCAAGTATTTAAGAGGATTACTGCTATAAACCATATTAATTTCTTTTAAACATTCAAGGTCTTATTCATTAAGGGCTTTTGCAAAAGGAAAAGGTACATGACGATATGATTCTGTTTTGATAAATGGCTAGGGCCTTGACCTTGCAAATGCTTGCAGTGGTCTCTTTGAAAAGTACCTGAGGGAATCAGGTAATCAACTTCCATATACAAAGTTCATATTCTCTGTAGGGAGTCAGTGCACTATTCAGACATCCTCAAGCAACGATGAAATTGCACGGACTGAGAATCTACAGGTTAAAGATCTTGGGAAGTGACATGCTGCAAGTTCTTCACTTGTTAGGTACAGATATATCTCATTCTACATTAGGCAGTGCACTTTCACCCATAACAGAGGTATTCCTTTGCATCTAGCCTTGCTAGAGTATGACCATGAAGAGTTACAGAAATGATCAAAGGGTTGGGGAATCTTTGATACCTATCAGGAAAGATTGAGAACACAAGGCTCAGGGCAGAACTTCATCACAGTATTCCAGTACTTAAAGGGCAGCTACAAAGAAGATGGATGCTCTTCACAAGGAGCCACATAGTGAAGACAAGGGGCAACAGGTGTCAATTGTATCAGAAGATATTTCATCTCTATAGAAAAAATAATTTTTTTACAATGAGAATAATCAATAACTGGAACAACCTCCCCAGGGGCATGATGGAGTTACCATTCTTGGATTTTTTCACAGTGCAATTAAACAAGTTGCTAGGTTATCTCTGCTAGACTTAGTTTTCCATGAAAGATTGAATCAGATGGTCTTTCAACATCCCTTTCGGACTGAGATGTTTTATGATTCTGTGATTTTTAAGATGGTACACTATTTTTTTTCATAGAAGTTCTGTTTCTTTCAAAGCTTCTTCAATCACAACAGTTTTATTGTTTTGGTTTGGTTGGTTGGTTGTGGGGTTTTTTTGTTGTTTTTATCCCTGAGGAATACCATTATAAAAAAGGACATTTGCTTATATGTTGTCTCCTAGTTTTATCCTGAATTTTATTCTGCTTTAAGTATGAACTTCGGTCTTTGACCTTTAGCGTTTCTGTGATCCAGAAGATAGTTGATCCTTTATTTCTCACTATATTCCTCATGCCTATACATCTACATGTAAATTAATAGAAAATAATTTCTTCTTCAAAAAAAAATGCCCATAAAATCCCACCCAAACTTAAAAATATGTATACACACATTCCCTTAAGTATGCTCAGCTACCATTTGGTAATAATGTAAAATGACACCATATTTACCCTTTTAATCAATTATCAGAAAGCAAGTCTAATTGCTGCTCAGGTGTAGAAGATATGTGTCCAGTTCTGGGCACCCTGGTATAAAAAAGACAGGGATCTCCTGGAAAGAGTCCAGAGGAGGGCTATGAAGATGATTAAGGACCTGGAGCATCTCCCCTATGAGGAAAGGCTGAGTGGGCTGGGACTGTTCAGTCTTGAGAAAGGAAGACTAAGGGGGCACCTTATTAATGTTTATAAATATCTTAAGTATGGGATGCAGGGGGAAATGGACAGCCCCTTTTCAGTGGTCTGTGGAGACAGGACAAGGGGCAATGGCTTCAAGTTAGAGTATAGGAAGCTCTGCACCAACATGCAGAAGAACTTTTTCACAGTGAGGGTGACAGAGACCTGGGACAGGCTGCCCAAGGAGGTTGTGGAGTCTCCATCTCTGGAGATATTCAAGACCCTTCTGGACACCTGCCTGTGCAATATGAGCTAGGGAGCCTGCTTTGGCAGGGGGTTGGACTTGATGATCTCTTGAGGTCCCTTCCAACCCTTATGATTCTGTGATTCTGTGATGTCATGCTTAGGGAAAACTTCCTTACTTTGTATCTCCTCATGATGGTAATACAGACTGCTTATCAGTAAGCATGTCAGAAGTGAAAGTATACCATCATCTGCACAGTGTTTGTTTCATTCATCCTCAGAAGGCTGTTGATCTTCCTTTCCAGAGCATCAAATTATCAGCTTCCCTACCACTATGCCTCTTTTTTCTTCCCCCTCTTCTGTTTTCCACTTGAAGAATACAATATTAGAAAATGAAACACTGATGACATGTAGTGAATCAGCTGAAGTTGCAAGACTGACAGCATTTTTGAAGTCTTGTCTTCCAGCCTTGCAGTTGTTTTCTGACAAAGAAATCATAAGAATTTATAACTGGACTGTGTACGACCATCTAAATTCTACAAGAATTGAAACAAATATTCCATAATTTTTCCACCTCATTTAACTTCAGAAACTTGTTTTAAAAATAGTAGTAAAAATTCCTAATTTTTTGTCATCACAACAGATCCAGAAGAAGAACTTGTTTGTTTATTATACAGTGATTAGACCTAATTTTGATGGTAGTTATTGAAAGACCAGTAGAATGAGACTTTTATGCCAACATAACACAAAAAATTTTGGAGAAAACAATTAAAGGATGTTTGAAGAGACACTTCAACATTCCTTTTATACATCATTAATAGATTGGGAAAGACAGAAAAGTTTCATTATATACCTTAGCAAAATGGCCTTGTAATTATAATCACTTCATCCAAGAGAGATCTTATTTATCTTTAAATAAATGAATACTATTTATTTACTTTACATGTTTTACATGCATACAAATTTATAAATATAAATAAGTATTCATGTATATACTTCATATGTATTTTATATATGTATATAAATGCACTTTCCTTATTTCAATACATATAAATTGTTAATTACTTTAATTTTTACTGAGTGTGATATGTATTTCAAGCTAATAATACAGTTAAAATATTTTTTTGTTATCCGAACCTGGAAAAGTATAAAAATTGAATTAAAAAATAGATTTAATGTAAAATTATAAATGTGAGTTTGCCTAAAATCCTCAGAGATGTTAAACGTTTTTTCATCAATCGACTTCATTAAGCCAATGAGGAAAAAGGTGCTACATATTCAGTTTGGCAAGCAAAAACATGAACAAATGGAAAAAAAAAAAGACATGCAGTAGTAATGGTAGATTTGTTTTATGCTTTCATCCTCTTCTATATTTTAATATCTGATATTTTTCTTATTGGCAGAATCTTCAGGTCAATCTTCATGACAAATATCATAAGTAAACCTCAGTCAGAAGCGTTTATAATACTTTTAAGACATTGAGATTCTTACTGAAGTTCTAATCTTTTTTTCTGAAGAAAAATATTTATGTAAAGCTGATTCTTGAAATCAATCTTCATTCATAGCTGTGTGATAGAAAGATTCATAAAGCCCTTTTTTTCTTTCTCTAGCAAAATCAAATCTATCACAGTATATTGATAAATATACTTAGATACACATTGCAAATACAACTGAATATTTTGTTCCAAAATCTAATTTCAAAACTCATCGATACCTCCATTTAAAATAATATTGCATTCAACTGGAGCCAAAAAGAAGGGTGGACAGCATGAATGCAGAGAGGTTGTGGATTAATAATGTGACCTTTCACTCTTTTATGTGAGGTCAAAACTGACTGAAACAATGCTTGAGTAAGAAAGACATACATTTTAGTATATATATATATATATTTTTTTTTTTTTTTTTTTTACCCCACTATTTGCAAAGGCAGAAATCACTTTCAGATGTAATTGTCCTCTCTTCCTTGAGTTACTAAACAGACTTCTGATAACATTTTTCACATGATTAGTTTGTTTAGGGAAACTCATTAATTCTCTATCCATGTGTTTGATACGGATGTCTACCTGTGCAATATGTCCTAGGGAACCTGCTTTGACAGGGAGGTTGGACCTGATGATCTCTCAAGATCCCTTCCAACCCCTATGATTCTGTGTGGGTATGTGTGTGTGATATGTGAGACTCGCTATCTTAGGCAAGCTGTAAACCTCTTTGTTTTATGGACATGATTACAGCTTTTAGCTGTTCTATACATTTACAAAAAACACAGGTTTCCTGAACAAAATTGGAATAGTAGATTTCCTCATATATGTAGAAGAAAAACTGCATTTTACACAAATAAAGTTCAGGAACCTATTAGTACATGTTGAAAACAAACAGAACTTGGCAACTTGTGCACTATACTTTTGTACATACGAATCTAATGATACATTAAACCTGTATAAATGAAGCTTACATAAATAAACCTTAGAAAATATTATGTATGATCAGGAAACATCAGAACAGACAAGTTTTAATTTCAATTTAGAAAATCATAGTAAATAATAATATAGTATTAGCATATTACTGATGTAGAAGAGAACTAAAAAGTGCTTGCAATTTCATTTTTATTTCAACACAAGGAAAAATACTGATAATAAATGTGGAAAAAATCCAAAACCAAAGTCCTTCTCAGATCTTTAATGTCCATAAATAGATGGGACCTTGAATTAATGAATTGCTTTTACAGGAAGTACATTTATCAGTGATTTTCCCTAACACTGGATCTCAAACAAAAGTATTTCAAGGCTTTTTTTTTTTTTTTCTCCTTTCTTTTTTTCCCATTGATTTAACTTGACTGGGTGCCATACTGTAGAATCAGCATGGTAAAATACAGTAGGATGGAAAGATGAATTAAACAACACAGAGGTGAAACAAGCCCACTGTGCTGAGTCAGTTCTCACTCAGAAGGAACAGTACTGACTCACCATAATCATAGTGTGTTATATTATGGGAAGTTTCTCACTCTAAATATTAACAAAATTCAATGTTACTGTTGTAGTTTTGTGTGGATGGGCTCTGGAGGAGAAGGGAGGGCTTCAGGGGTGGTGGGGTGGGGGAGGAGGTGCCTCAGGTGCCAGAGAGAAAGATGCCCCTGCAGCCCATGGAGGGGCCCCATGCTGGAGCAGATGGAGATGTACAGAAGACACCGTGACCCGCGTTGGAGAGAGTAATTCATGCAATATTTGTCTAATATCTATCACCTTATGATAGTTCCAACTAACAATAAGTAAACACGTCACAATTTCCACTATCAAAATCTATTGAAGAAGGTAGAGACAGATCTGGAAAGTGAAAACAGCATGAAGAAGAATCAGAGTCCTCAATAAAATTAAATCAGGAATGGATGCTACAAAATCATGCTTTGGGAAAAGAAGAAGAAAGAAAAAAACAGGAATATTTTAACTCTGGAGTAGGAAAAAGCCTACAGGAGCATCTGGTATGATCAAAATAAAATCAACAAGCAGTGACATATGTTCCATAATCCTCAATTGCACAAGATGAAATATTTTCCTTTATGATTGACCAGCTAGTTTGCCCTGTAGTGCTTTAGCATTCTTTGGTACTGAAACTTTTTCTTTCCCATTTGTGAGCTTGGAGTGTTGAATATTTCACATAATTAGTAAGAGTTGTCAAGCCAGAGCAAAGCAGTTCAGTAGCTGGCTGACTGCCCAGAAGTAGAAACAGAATAGTAAAATCTTGCAAACAGGACAGGAAGAGAAGTTAAACAAGAGACAAATCCTCTATTTTTGGCACATACTCAACTTGGCAAACTGTGAAATTACAGATGGAAAGTGAGAAAAAAAGTGAAACTTATGAAAAAAAAAAAGAAAAATATGCATTCAGACAATTTTACAATATTCATCATTCTATCCATCTTTGGATAGCAGATACAGCATATGACATATAATATACTAATGAAAATGAATCCCTTCAAACTAGAAGCTCCTGAGATCACTAAGCCAAACATACCAGGGACAACATTATCAGACGCATTTATGGTAAGTCAGCCTATTCAGGGAGAAATAGAAGTCAATTTGATTCTATGTTGATTGATCAGCAAAAGAAGAGAAAGAGCTATGCCAACTGAAACATGTAATTGTACAAACTTTTTTACAAGTTATGTAAAGAAATGTGGAATATAGCTTTTTTCCTGGACAGCAGTTTGGAGATTGATGTTCATATCGGAATTGAAAAGCTTGAAAAAATAGTTTCACACTGTCTAGTTTTATCACCTCCTTGACTTTATCCCTTTTCTGTAAGGCTGTGCACCCTTCTTCTTTCAGTTACTCCTGATAAGAAGCTACCTTTTAGGCCTACAGGTTTTGGCTTTTTTTCAGACCTGTATCAAGAGATTTATATCTTTAAGGATCAGATTTTTTCCCTTAGTGATTCTGAAATTCCAAGGGAATTCTGTAACAGCTCTGGAAGGTGTTTTCTTAGTTCAAGAGTAGTTTAGGACACAAAGCACATTTCAATAGCCTAATTTACATAGTGCAAACATAGGAGTATGCCAGAAGTAAGAGCCAATGTGTTGGGTTACCAAAGTGTTCTTAATTCATAACCTGTAAGGCAGCTGTGAATGTCATACTTATATTTTTGGTAGCTGAAAGGAATAGATTAAGACATTTACAAATTACTGTACTGGATATGAACAATAAAAGAACTCTTATTTTCTTGTGAAGTTTTTCACTTTGCAATAAAGATAGCATCCAAAAGTCACATATACCTGGCATAACATCACTATATGTATGCTGGATTATTCAGGCCAGGCATGCATGCAGGCAACTTACATAAATACACTTGATGTTTACTAGGTAAAAATACCCATGTGGTACTTTTAAATGGACACGGGTAAAAAACATATTTTATGTTTTAAACAGCTAACGACATGTGTGTATGAATGACCATGTGCACCATTGAGTGCATATGGTCCAGAACATAAGTTTGTGTGATCTTTTCTATGCTTCCTTGTGATACTAATGATTTCTGTATCAATACTTTGATTTCTGAAACTCAAAAAAAAAATGTTAGCTATTTTTGTATATATACATATTACAGCAGGCTGTAACACAAAGACTGCTGTGAATAAACTCAGTTTAATCAGAAGTTGTTCAAAACACCTGACAATTTATTGAAAAACTCCATCTGTGTCTGAAATTTTTGATTGAATTAAATCATGCACATTGTAACTTTATAGTCTCCTGTGCTGTGAGGTGTATATTATCTGATTAGACAAACAACGAGCCAATATAACATGAGAAAGACCACTCATATTGTTCCGTAAATTGCTTAACAGCTACTATAAATTGTGAGAATAGTTCCTCTTTTATATCTGTTTTTTAATTAAAGGAGAATATTCTCCAAGATCACCAGCAACTTCAGAGAAAGGCATTTCTGAAACACTTGCAGAATCCTGGCATATGTTTTGATTCTACTCTGTCTGGTTACATTAGACTGTGTAGTAGGGTGAAGGTTTTACCTACTATCACACTCAGGAGATTAAGCACAATATGGTCCTTCCATATGGTATTTGTGCCTAAAAACCAATGAGATTAGAATGCCTATGCTGAACATCACTCCATATGTTCATTGGAATGGCCCATAGGTCTTGATAGAACTAGCGATTTTTTTTGAGATTTAAATTAATATCTTTAACAGTGCCTCAGAAACATCTCAAGCACTGCCAATAATTATTGTTTCATCCCTCCCCAATTATGTTATTATATGTTATGCTAATGGTTATTTTGTTTCCAGTATGTATTTTCCTTTTTAAATGGGCATAATTATTTCACTTTTAAACCGGAAAATGTATTATATATTTAGGAAAAATAATCTGATTTTCACCTAAAGTACACTTTACACTACACTTAAAGCAGAAAAAGAATACAAGTTAAGTCACAATGGTTTCTTTGCTAGGTATTTCAGTGGTTAGTAAATTGAATCTTTGCAGTCACATATAATTTCTTGTCTTATTTTCTTCACAAGTTATAGTGATAGAGTATTTGTTGTAATTTGATTTCAGTATCAAGATAAAATGATTCTATAAATTGTGGAAAGACAATCTTATACTAAGCTGTCTCCTTACCCTTTGCAAATGTTTGGGGTTTTATTTGTTGAATTTTTGGGGGGAGGGATATCTGCTTTCTTGTTGATCATGATTATTTATTCCATTTCTCTCTTGGTTCTTTTTCTGTTTGGTTATTGTATAGACTTGTGGGTTTTACTCCACTACTATTGCTTCTCATCTTCAACCATGATCTTTGGCTGACTGAATCACACACCTTCTCTTTCTCTTCTTCCCTCTCATCTACTATTGAAAGCTAGTATCAATATCTCTCTATCATGAATTAGAAACTCTTTATTCTTGGCCCTACAAAGTTAGGGAAAATGTTATAATGCAGCAATGATGTTAATTTGCTTTGTACCAGCACCCCAATACATAGTCTGAAATCTTTCAATTTGTGAAGAACAACATCTAAAATGTTTCAATAGAATCTAGCTACAGGGTCATTCTTTGAAATACAAGTCAATGTGTATTTTATTTTTTTCTTTCTAATTGTGATGTGTTTTGAAATTCACTTGTGTCTTATTCAACAAGGCTGTTTAGAATAGACTTTGTTAATGTTCTATCATCTCATTTAACAAGGAGCATAAATGTGATTGAACACAAGGAACCATTGATATTAATAAAGATGACTGTCACTCAGAATGCCTTTAGGTATTTTAAATAAGCTATTTAATGGTTCCTTGATAGACATAAAAATCTAGTATTTAATTTGAATCATGGTTTTCTGAATTATTATATTGCAGAAGGAAACATCTCCACTCCATTGGCTTAAGTTATTTATACTTTGCACTACTAATCTCACATAAAAAAAGGGATTATTTTACACATCATTGAAATCTTTAGAACAACCTAAACGGACTTCCTTTCAATGCTGCTTGCAGCTATCATTTAGGAGTAATAACAGAGTGGGTTTAAAAGAGAATATCCCATCATACACTATCTATCTAGTAATTTTCCTCCTCTCTCTTGTATCTTAAGAAGGATTTTCTTTTTCAATTGACTGTTTCAACTATAAGAATTCAAACTTAAATTTCTCTTATTCATTTTAGCCCAATGACACAAAATTGGAGCTATTCATGATTCTGTTCAGCAACACAGTCATTTTATGATATTTTTCTAGCTCTGATGCATTTTTAATAGCGATATCAGTAGGAAGAGATTGAAAGTAACACAAAATAACAGGGGGATGGAAGCCAAACACAAAATCAATACAGCAGATTCTCACAGAGTATTTAAGGAGAAGGCAGTTATCTCTGTAAATAAATAAATAAATAAATAAACCATTGTGGCTTCATTTTGGCAGAAGCCTTGATTTTTTTTTTGGTCCTTCTATTAAAAAAAAAGTAAAAAAGAGAGAGAGGGAGGAAATATGTCTTGTCTTTCTGTTCTGTGATCAAGCCATGGCAGCATTCTTCTTTGAGAAGATTTCTATTACTGTAGTGGGACAACCCAGATTAATTAGTTGCTGTTATTTATTGCAGATAAGTTATGCATAAAGTCAGGTTGCTCAGAATTTAACCATACATTTAGGTAGAAAATAATATCACACAGGTACTATATTTAAAAATCTCGTTCATACTTTGTCAACCACCTTACTAAATCAGAAAATCCTTAATTAAAAAAATTAAATTTGAACCTGAAGGTATAAGTAAATGTGTAAAAAAAGGTAGTAAATATATAGTAGAAAAATTTTACAGTTTGGCCTCCCTTTATGTCACTATTTTGTGGTGTAATTATCATATTTTCCCTATTTAATGTGGAGTTAGGTATTCAAATGCTATCAATTACACTTAACAACCTGATTTTTGCCTGATGTGAAGAATCATTTTTCTTCCTGCCTTGGTTAACTCATGAGAACAGTGGAAATGGTAGTTCAAAGTGTTAGGACTGAGATTCACAGACCCAGAATTTTCATTAAGGTATAAAGTTCCGTATTTTGCTTTAATTCAGCAAAGCACTTAATATTTTAGCTTCAGAAACTTCTTTGAGACTTCACTGGGTCTGTCTAATCTTTTGAGGCATACTGTTTTCAATGAAAATCCTAATGCAATATAAAGAGAAAAGTGGAAAGACTTGTAAAATAAGGTTTCAGGATCTGATTTTGAGCCTAACACAAAGTTTTTTGGGGACTAATTCTATCTGAACAGCTAAAACTATTTTACCCCTTCTGTAAAGTATACATCAAGATAAAGCATGAGTATTGTGGTGCAGACAAGTTACAGCAATTTAAAAAGTAAACTTGGATATTATATACACAAAATGAGCCTGTAGTTTAATTTTGCTTTATGCAATGAGTCTGCCAGCAATTTAAGAGCTCAAATGCTCCCACGAAACCTGTGAAACCTCAGTCTATTCAGGAAATGGGGTCAGCAAAGCTATTATAAAGAATATTATCTTAGAAAAATTTTCTAGCTGGAAGTTGACTAGCCAAGCTTGCACATGCCTATATGCAGACTTAGGATATAAAAGCAAATCTTAAAACACCTTCCCCCCACACACCTTCTTCCCTGGATCAACCTCAGTCCTGATTTTCTTTACCTCCTCCCCCACAGAGGCACTGGAGGGACAGGAATATGGGTTGTACTCAGTTCATCACACGTTGTCTCTGCTGCTATTTACTCCTTAGTGGGAGGACTCCTCACACTCTTCCCCTGCTCCAATGTAGGGTGCCTCTCATGAGAGACAGTCCTCCCTGAACTTCTCTCAGGGGAGTCAATCCTTTCCACAGGCTGCAGTTCTTCACAAACTGTTCCAGTGTGGGTCCCTTCCATGGGGTTCAGTCTTTCAGGAACAGACTGCTCCAGCATGTTCCTCACGGCCAGAAAACCTGCTTTCGGCTGCCAGTCTTGCCAGGAGCTTGCTCCAGCATGAGATTCCCACAGAATCACTACCTCCTTCAGGTGCCTCCACCTTCTCTAGCGTGGGACCCTCCATGGGCTGCAGGTGGATATCTGCTTCACAGTTAGCCTCCATGAACTGAATGTGGACAGCCTGCTTCACCATAGTCTTCTCCAGGGGCTGTAGGGGAATCTCTGCTCTGGCACCTGAAGCACTTAATCTCCCTACTTCTTCACTGACCTCTATGTTTCCAGAGTTCTTTCTCTTGCATATTCTCACTCCTCTTTACACCTACAGTTTCTGTTGAGCATCAACTTCTTCCCCTTCTTAATTCTTCTCACTGAGGCTTTGCCACCATCATCTTAACCAGCGCCAGATCTATCTTGGAGTTGGCTGGCATTGGCTTCTACTGGACATGGAGGAGGCTTCCAGCAGCTTCTCACGGAATTCACATCTGTAGCCCCCCAGTTACCAAAACCTTGACAAACAAACCAAATATGCTCATCTGAAGTTATTAAGACTAGAGATTTAAGTGTAGAACACACATTAATTTTGTTGAGGCAAGTCCAGAATACATTTTCTTAACTGAAGGAAATAACAAAATAACTGGTTCTAGCCAGCAACTTTTAAGACCATTTGTATTAAGTGTATATACAATAATTGGCCTTGGAATTTGTTCTAGCTGTAGGTATTAGTAACTAAATCTTTGCCTCATACTTGACAGAGTATGAATACTATACATATGAACATAACAGAGGAGAAGGCTAGGTTTGCAAGTACTAAGACTTTAGACATTTTTGGTATATAAAGTGTTTTTGTAATATAATCGCAGAAAAATAAGGTTGTAGGGGAACTCTGAAGTCATCTAACCCAAACTCCAACTCAGAGAATAACTTAGAAGTTAAACAGGGCTTCTAAGGATTTTATCCATCTGAATTCTGTCTCTAAGAACAGACATTGTTTATGTGCCCAACTGGCTCCAGTTCTTAACCAGTCTCACTGTGAAGCTCTGTATTTCCTCATGTTTGAACCTTTGACTACTGCTTCTTGTCCTTCTGTGCCTCTCTGAGAAGACACCAAGCCTTTATTCTACAATAGTGTTTAGCAAGTGAAACACTGCAATTAAGATCCACCTTTGATCTAGGATCCCCCACATAAGAAGGACATGGAGGCATTGGATCAAGTCCAGAGGAGGGTCACAAGGATGTGCTGGAGCACCTCTCCCACAAAGACAAGCTGAGACACTTGGTATTGTTAAGCTTGGAGAAGAGAAGACTCTGGGGAGACCATATTACTGCCTCCCAGTACAAAAAGAGGACCTACAGGAAAGCTGGAGAAGGACTGTTTATCATGGAGTGTAGTGATAGGACAAGGGGTAATGAGTTTAAACTAAAAGAGGGTAGATTTAGATTAAATATGAGGAAGAAATTATTTACTGTGAGGGTGGTGAGATGCCAGTACAGGTAGCCCAGAGAAGCTGCGTATGCCCCTTCCCTGGCCAGGTTGGATGGGGCTTTGGACAACCTGGTCTAGTGGAGGTTGTCCTTGCCTATGGCAGGTCATTGGAACTGAACAATCTTTATGGTCTCTTCCAGCCCAAACACTTCTATAATGCTATGATTCCCTTATCCAGGCTAGACAACCAATTTACCTTAGCCTCTCTTCATATGTTACATATTCTGTGTCTCAACCTTCTCCATGGTGTTCTGCTGGATTTTCTTCAGTGTTTTGATCTATTGTTCTGCTTTTTTCTGTTCATGAAGTGCCAGTTAGAAGGCTTCTGAATGCTTTCTTTTTATGCAATCAGCTTCAAAACAGCAGTGAAAGGACTTTCAAGTTACCAGTATAATTAAGAGAGAGTAATTCACTCACACATCCATAAACCTCTCTCCCCAACACTGCACGCATGCACAGAGACCCACACAAACATGAACAAATCCATTGGCTTGATTCTAGTTCTTTTCATGGAGCATTACATACAAAAGCTTGACAACTCGCGATTCGGACTGGTTTTGGTGGGGAGGGATATTCATCTGTTTACACATCCATTTTTCTTTGACAGTAAATGAAGAGTAATGTGCTCTCAAGTGAACCTCAGTATTTTGATCAATTTGCAACAGAGTTACTCTCTTTTCTCTGCCAGACTTATTGAGACAATATATTTCAATATTTAAAGTAGAGGCAACATTTTGCATCATCTATTTAGCTTGACATATTTATTTGCTGATGTAACTGTTGTATAAAAATATGTAGTTACAAAAGGTTACATAACTACTGTTGTAGGATCTGTTGAAATTTTATGAAGCATATTTCATATTCAGTGATAGAACTAACTTTTTTTTTTTTTTTTTAAAAAAAGAGTAGTAGCCACTAATTCCATCATGACATCAACAAAATTTTCTATCTAGGAACCTGATTTTGATGGCTAATAAGTAATATAAAACAACTATAGGGAAGAAATAAAAGTAAGTTTTAAACCTCTTTCTGCAACCTCCAACAAAGCATTGTCTTGCAGTTTATGAGTCCAACTGCCAGAAGTTTAGATTTCATCCATCCCTTACTGGATAGAGCAGAAGCCAGACCTTCTATCTGGACTATTATGCATGGAAGTATATACATCATTTGCCAAAAACTAAAAAGGTCTTCTGTCATGAAAAATTCTCATCAGAATGCCTTGGAAACCTTACATCTATGGGCACTCTGTGTTTTCATCACAGTTTCAAATTAATTAGTGAGACTACTTCAAAAGCTTTAATCTAGGCTATGGTATTAAGAAACATGCATTAGACATTTCCTGTTTGCATTTCTACGTTGCTTGTTTAAAGAGTTCTTTTACTTTCATCGAAGACTGTTGAGGGCCTTAATGTACAATATTGACAGAGTAATAAAAATAGCAAATTATGTTTCTGGCTGTGTTCCAACTTCATTAAATTCTCAGTCATATCAAAAACAATATAGAGGACAAAGGAAAAACAGCCTTATTCAAGCTCAATCAGGACTGCAAGTGAAATGTAGTGAGGTATAACCAGTATGTTTCTTTGCTACTAAACAACTGCCCCCATATATTGTTTCCTGAGTCAAGTTGATATTCTGTGCTTCCCATTTCCTGGAGGTGTGTTAAAACCCTGGAAGTGTGCTTCCTGGGAGTTTGGTGGCCTAAATGTTTACATTTCTGAAGTAATGTAATACACTTCCCCTCTCAATTATAGTATCACAAGAACATAGACTTTGAGATATCAAACATTGACTCCCAAAGAATGTTTTAATATTGAATCCGTTGTACACATCAAACTTCTGCAAATATGACATTCTATCGAAAGAAAATCTTGAAGTATGAAAAGATGAGAACAACTGAAAAAAGAAATCTTGCAAATGGCACAGCTTAATGTAGAACCATATATCACACAGGATAACTTTCAGAGGCAGTATTTAGATTTCATTAGACTTCAGCTGAGAGACTTTTACACTAATGGCTGTAAATATTAAATGAAAAAAACAAAAACAATTTTAATATACATGAAATGCAGGAGAAATGCTAGTGTGGCATTAAAACTTCAGCAACGTCTGCTTAAAAATCTGTTCACTGTAGATAGGTACTCTGGCAATAAAAGTATATGTATATTTTAACTTGCAGCAGACATTTAAAATTATTTATTTTACTACATATAAGCCATGCATAAGGACAAAAAATATACTTTTTAAATGACGCTTCCAGAAATAGGGCTGATACTAAGTAAAATGTATGAAAGGGTTTTGTCAGCTGGCCCTTAAAATATTACCCATAGTCTGGAATCAGATGTCATGCTTTCTTTACATCATTTTATGCTTTATAGAGACATCTAGAAAAATCAGAATACTCAGTCGATACCTGCCTAAGTTATCTAGATGATAACACAGAAGAAAATGTGTACCCTTCAGGCCTGTCTGCCTGAACTGCATGAATCTATTTTACTCCATAGGCATCTGACAGCCTCATAGTCCTTCTACTATACTTAAAATTTTTCTTCCAAAATTTTATTCCTTCCATTGTTTCAGAGCAATGCTTTCTGTCATTTGAACTATTAATCTAAAATTTTGGAAACATTGTTTAAACTCTTTATGGGATTAAAATTTTCAAGAAAACTTAAGGGAATCAGCCATTATTGACAAAGAGAGGAGAATACTCAGACCATGACTCTGCAAGGTTCCAGTTTTCATTTCATTAGATTCATTTGATCAGGAAAAAAACCTATATGGCAATAGACTAAAAACATTCCACTAGAAGCTGCTTTCCAAACCCAGCTTCACTCCATGCTTAAGAGCAAAGGGAAGGGGGTGAGGGGAGGAAATCCTTGAGATTTTTTGGCTTTTTTTGTAATCTTTATTAAAGTTATACTTAATGTCTCCATTCTGTTAGGCATTCAGCTGACTGAATATTTCCTGAAAACCTTACGGATATGTCTTGCTCACACCAGGATTTGGATTTTTGAAAATCACCAGTTAAAATTTTCTGTCTCACAGACTGGGAAACTTTTCAGTTTTAACCAGTTTTTTATATATATATGGTTTTGGTTTGGTATTTTTTTGAGTGGGGGAGATAACATTCTCTTAAATATCATCCTGTCAGGGAATTGGAAAGTACTTAATGATGGTACCCAAACACAAGAGTTTGGAATAATTCCTATATTCTAGAAGTATATGTAGAATATATTCCAGTTCTTTTTTGTAAAAAAAAAAAAAATAAATCTTTAGCCTCTTTGGGAGTTCTGTGGAATCTATGTAGGGGTTTTAAGTAGACTCATGTGTTTAAACATTTCTAAACATTCCTTTCAATCTTGTTCTTTACAGCCAGTCCCTTCTAGTTTAGCTTAGTGTGTTTTGTTTAATGCTAATTGCTGTAATCGCATTGCAGTGCTGGTATCAGAATGCTTTTGTGTTTAAATTATATTAAATTATATTTTAAGACATAAAAAATGTAATTTTTTATATCAAAATGTTTTATCCTTTTTTTCACAACTGGAAATAAAGGTGAGTGAAAAGAACTAGTTAATTGGCTCATTAAAAGGGAGTTTCTCTCCCACGTCTAAGGGAGGAGACACAAAAGGCATGCAGACACTATGTGGAGAATAGACTAGAAAGATTTAAGAAAGCTCTCTGTATAGAGTGAAAAGATCCAGGGTGCAGAGGTGTAAGCAAGATCAGGACTGCACACAGCTTCAAAGCTGAAAGAGAGATTAAATTTCATGCATAAAACGAGCAGATGCAAAGCTACGACAATGTTAGTCACAAGAACTGAAACTGTGGGAGAGGAAGACAACATACTATATCTGAAATGAAAAAAACTGAAGAACAGACAGAAGAGTTTCCTGTAATTGAGATAAGAATGATCTGGTTTTAGGGATGGGGAAGAAAAGACCAAATACATAAAAATGTAAGCCAAAAATAAAGTTACGTGAGCCAAAATACTACAAAGTGAGATGGAATAATGGAAGTTGCGCACTACTGTTGAAAGAGAATGAAGGAATGTAGATCCAGAATTTGGAGAGAAAAAGAGAGAATAATTTACCAGCACTGATGAAAAAAAAAAAAAAGTTTGTGGCTTTGATTGCATAAAGATATTTTCTAACTGATTTTGCACTTTAAAAAAAAAATATTTTTGGGGAGGCAAAATGCCTAGAACACTCAAAAAATTCAATTTTTTAGGATCAATTTCACAACCCTTATACCAGTCTGATCTGAACCTCTCTGGATAACATTTTTATTATCATATCTAGTGCACTACTCCAGTATCCTTTTCTTGAGAAAAGAGAGGAAATTTTGTGGACTAATATACTACTCATGCTCTCTCCTTTTAGAGAATACATCACAGTGATGAGATGCTTATTAAATGGAGACTTTTATTAATAGATGGACCCTAGTGGGAAGATGGAATCAACAGAAGGCAAAATGGGCCTGTGATAATAGAACTTAAAATGAATACTCTCATAAGAATATCCCTTAAGTAAAGAACAGGAAAAACTGGCAGCTGTGGCAGAACCTACAATTCATAAGAATACATTTTCTAAGGAATAGTCATTACTGCCCAATATGGAAAATAACTTCAGTAAATAACAGAGAACCAAATAAATTGAAATTCCAAAATCTCAAGATAATACAAAAAATTTGCTATTAACTATATAAGCAAAATGGTGCTAATAATAGTAAATTCTTGAGAGAAATTATACATGATTTTAAAACAAAGAACACTATGATTATCCCCTTTACTGAGATTGGCTGAGGTGGAGTTAACTTTCTTCATAGCAGCCTGTATGATGCTGTACTCTAGATTTGTGACAAAAACTGTTGAGAACATACCCTCATTTTAGCTTTGATGATTAGAAAGGCTGAAGCACTTCTCCTGTGAAGACAAGATGTTCATCCTGGAGATGATATGGGTCCAGGAAGAGCTTCTAGTACCTGGGAGGTACTAGAAAGAGGGCCCACAGGAAAGATAAAGAGGGATTGTTTACAAGGTCATGTGGTGAGAGGACAAGGGGTAGTGGACTTCAGATGATGGAGGGTAGATTTAGATTATATATAAAGAAGAAACTTTTTCCTGTGAGGGTGGTGAGGCTTTGGAAAAAGTTGCCCAGAGAAGCTGTGTGTGCCTCCTTCCTGAAGGTGTTTGAGGCCAGGTTGGATGGGGCTTTGGGCAACCTTCTCTAATGGAAGGTGTCCCTGCTTATGGAATGGAGTTGGAACTAGGTTAACTTTGAGGTCTCTTCCAACCCAAACCATTCTATGATTCTATGATTCAGTTAAGTTACTGCTGAAATGTGCTGGCACAGCATCCATGCCTATCCTATTTCTCACTCTTTCCCCCAGTGAATAGCCTAGGGGTGGACAAGAAGATAGCACATTAGACGGTTGAGACAAATTTCCCAAAGGGATATTCCATATAACACCATGCTCAGCAACAAAAATGCAGCATAATTTTTCCAAAGTAGTCATTGCTTGGAGACTGTTTGGGCACTGTTTTACTGGTGGTAGGTGGCAAGTATTGTCTTTGCATTCCTTGTTTGTTTTGTGAGTGGTTTTCTTTCCCCCTTATAAATTATCTTTACCTTGACCCATGTGTTTCTCTGGCTTTTGGTTTTCTGATTCTCTCCCCCGCCCTATGAAAAGGCAGAGAGTGAGCAAGTGGTTGGCAAGTGCTTAATTGCTGTCCAGGGTCAACCCACCATATTCCCACAGAGACTATGTAAATATTATGCAGAGGGATACCTTACAGAGGCAAAATGCAGGGACAAAAAGCTTTGCTCTGCAACAGAATAAAGAACTCTTATTTACTACTGATCTGTACACCAGACATTGACAAAATGAAGACATAATGTATTGATCACATTTGATGTCCTTGATTTTACATAAAGCTCTGACTTGATAATGTTTAACTTCAAAAAAACCCTACAAAAAATGAAAAGGATAATAAAAAAATCATCAAGCTTATTCTAAGACAACGTGAGAGGAAAAAAAAAGAAAAAAGGAAGTAAGCACATCAATATTCTGTCCTAGAAAAATGCAGATGTGAACTTTTTGTCCTGAGGAGTATGTTACACTTGAATACTGTTGGATTGCTTCCTTAGTTAATATAGAATATTTTATTTTTTCTTTATTTTTATATTGTGTTCTACACACATAGTGACCTATGTTTCAACCAGCTGTTACTTTATTTGCTTACTGATTCTTTTAGTACCCCTAGCATGAGATGAGCTCTGGGAGCATGTTATATCCTTCTTGGCAGATGTGGGCACCATGAATTAAGCCTTTCCCATGGCAATATCATCCTTTTCATACCAGACCATTGAGTTAGCTACAAAATATATTGGACTATCTTATCAGCTGAAGAATATGCTGGAATTATGTGAGGTGTTATTGGTATTGAACAAGAAATTGTGAAACTGCTTCTTGAGAACTCCACAGAGTTTCCATCCTAGGGAAAGAGGAAGCCAGACTAGAGTAGCTTCAGAGAGGGAGGACCAGCAGAGTGGATACTGGCTTTGTTAGCACCTGTTAATGAGCAGTGTTGGAGACAATACACTGGTTTGACTGAAAAGACCCTTGACCTTACAGCCATTCTTATACTGATAGCACACAAAAATTAGGTTCATATTTTAAGCATATTTCAGCTAGGTTTAGATTGCCAAGTGATGCAGACATTATAGCAGAGATCTTAACACAAGATGCAGCCTCCAGAGAGCTGGAGGAATACCTTAACAACCACATCTCTTGCACTGTGTAGTTTTGCAGTGTCTGTGATGTAAACATAGAGTACAGATTAACATAAAAAAACCACTCTGAAGAGTATATGTCAGTTTTCTCTGCAAAATACTAGACAATGAAAAATTCTATTGCAACATATGCATCTAAGTTGTTTAAGAATACATTTAAGGGGAAAATAAAGAAAAAAAAATATTTCTCAGGATTTTAGATAAAAGAGGATTTTTGAACTACTTTCTAATGAAAAACAGTGGGGAAAAGAGAAGCTAGACAGTTCCAAGATAGAATTTGACATGTTTAGTAAAAGTATCTTTTAAGAGGCAAGGATGGATTGCCATGTGATAATAAACTGCATTACC
The DNA here is from genome assembly GCA_027925045.1 of Hypotaenidia okinawae. Classification (NCBI taxonomy): domain Eukaryota; kingdom Metazoa; phylum Chordata; class Aves; order Gruiformes; family Rallidae; genus Hypotaenidia; species Hypotaenidia okinawae. The sequence continues at coordinate 173,699,618 of BSDF01000001.1, forward strand.
CAGGAGGTCCTTTGCAGTCCTAGGTACCTATTTTAGGCAGAACTAATTTCCAAGAAATTGTTACTAAGTATTATTAAAATGCAGTGCAATGACAGTTCACCTATTCACACAGTTCAAATCTTAACCTAGCCTGTTTTCATGTAAGTTTTAAAAGCATTTTGTATGCCTAGGTAAGATTGAGATTTTTAAGAAGTTCTCAAATTATTTTTCTCCCAGAGCATGATGTGAAGGAATTAAAGTAACTATTATCTGAATATTAGTCACAATATTGTACGAGAAGCTATATCATATATTTCATTATGGCCTCTATCTACCTGGTTAAGCTACTCTTTCTGGATTTTTCAGTGAAGTCATAATTTGTGCCAGAGATGAGTGACTTGGGCTAGGGTTTTATTTCTGTATTCTCAAATTATGAAGAAAGATCACTCATTGACTCCTTGAAATGATAGGCATAAAATAACTAGTATGTACCTAATCACTTGGCTGCATAGTTTTGGAATGAAAACACTGCTGAAGTGATTGGTGAATTGATTTTGCTATTACTATGGGTTTCCAGCAAACATTTCATCGATTTGATGTGTAGCACTGACCCATAGAAAAACTATGACCTTTGTCCTGGATGTTTATCTCTGATTTATTTTTTTTTCCTCATCATTTTAAAATTCCAAAACAGGAGCATGCATCATCACCTATAAAGACCAGTGGTGTCAAATTCATCTCAATACAGGCAGATAAGCAATGTTGTAGACAGGTTTTGAGTATGCAGCTGTGGTAAATTTGCATTCAAATGACCAGCTATGCCATTAATTTGAAGCTCTTGTTCCTGCAATTCTGAAAAGCCAGGGCATGAACAACACAGTGCTTTTGTGAGGTCAGGAAGTATTGTCTTAGGAAAGGGTAAACTGAGACACGGCATTTTAATGTATTTCTCCATGTTCTTTGAATCTGTGACAGAAAGCAGTAAAGTGTGATGATTAATTCTTGAAGTACCTATTTCATAGTGGTTAATGCCAAAAGGGATCACTAAGTCTACCCTGACCTCTTATCTATGTGAAAACACTACATTTTACTTAGCTATGTTCATGCTGGGCTCTGTGATTTGTTTTAAGATAACATATTTCATTGTTCAGAAAACAAATTGTTATATACCACAAGAAGGAGCACATACACTAACAAATTACACTGTTCCCAAGTATCAGCACCAAACTGTTGTTGCCTTCCCTTGTCAAACCATTAGAATGGTTAGAAGTCCAGGTTTTGCTCCAGGATGTTCAGTAGCCTCTTACACAATTCCCAGATGTTACCTGGGAGTTTCTATGGCCATGGAGGTAATTTGTGTACAAACATTCTGTACTGGTGGAGAAAATAGTTCAGTAGTTTGGATTTTTCTGGTCTGTGTGCCAGAGACTGGTCATGGGCACATTTAGTTTCCTAGCATAACATATCTATGCTGCCTACTGCAGAGAAGATGATCAAGCAGCCTAAATGATCCTACTAAGAATAAGTTGTCCCTGCAGGACAAGGTATAAAATACTACAAATTGCTGTTTGAACAATTTTCCAATGCCAAATGTGATGACGAGCACACTCCAACACCTGCACACAAATCACATCAAAAAATTATTTGTATAGAACAACATTGATTTATCCCCTTGTCTTGCTGTGGTCCAATTCTGGTTGTCCTAAATCTCAGAACATACCAGTAAGAGTCACTGTGATGGAAAAAAAACTATGGAAAGAAAAAGTCCTGATTAATGAGAAGTGATTATAATGTCTGTAAAAATGTAAGTCTGGATAAATCTATAAATGAAAGCATGTTTGTATTTCACACATCTATGGAAGAGAACTGACATGACAAGAACATATTATCATGATGGTCAGGTACAGCCATCAGTACACCAAATGTCTGGAGTTTGGCTTTTTTCTTTTTTTTTTAAAGATGTTAATCTATATCAGAAGCCTTAAGCAACACTTCTGTGTCACCTGCTAAACTGTTATAATATTACAACATCAAATTACATCATTCCCATGAACTAAACTGGGAAAGTTTGGTTTTTTTCCAGAAAACAAATTCCTGTCCCATTCTATGTGTGAGTGAGTATGTGTATAATGCTAGTCTCTTATAAAATACGTTTCTGTGGTGGTTGAGCCCTGGCTAAAGGCCAGACACCCACCAAAATCAGTCTATTACTCCCCTTCTTAGTTGGACAGGGGAGAAAAAAATGTATTAAGTCAAAATCGTTAACGACAGGGGCAAAACAGACTCAAACACAGAGTGCAGAAGAGAAAGTTATCTAATTTATTACACCACGCTTAAGAGAAAACAGTGAAAAACCAGAGTCAGGAGTGCAACCAACAATCTTAAAACAAATGCAACCAGGTAAACACTTTTCCCCCCATCACTCCCTCCTTAACAGACTTTTAGTTAGAAATTTGCTCCCTTCTTCCCTCCCGGTCGCAGCCCAGAAGGAGCAGGGACTGGGGAAAATGGGGGTCTTGGTAACACCTTCCCCCCACCCCTCCATTCTAAAGCAGACTTCCCTTTCAGCTATGATTTTGCTCCCTTCTTCCCCTCTCCTGCTCGCAGCACAGGACAGGGGGGCAGGGACTAGGAGATGGGGGCTTCGGTCAGTCCCTTGCAAGTTGGTTTCCTTCTTGGCCGGGATGGGGGCATCCATTCCACACAACCTCCCCCTGCTGCACCATAGGATCTCACCCATAAGAGCCAGTCCTCCACGAACTTTGAACAAGGCAAATCTCTTCCCACCGGGCTTCTGCTATGGCAGGCAGCAATAAATCACAATGTCTCTCAGTCCCAGTCCTCCACGGGGCTATAATGCCTCCCCCAGCAAACCTGTTTCACTCATCTCTGTAGGTTGCTTGTGCTGGCAGGGGCTCATCCCAACGTAAGTCATGGCATCTTCTCTATGTCTCCACCGGCTCCATCCAGTGTGAAGCCTCTCCGTGGGCAGGTTGGGTCTCTGCCTCTTCCATGGGTCCTCTCCACTGGCTACTCCATGGGCTGCAGGGTCATCTTTCTCTCGGGTACCTGGGCTCCTTCTCCCCCAGCCTTCCCAGCCTTTTGTGTCTGCCAACTGCTTACATTTATTACGCAAATATATATCGCAATGCCCTTAACGGGGCCAACATTGCAGTCTTGTTGGCACTCCGTTCTCTGGTGGTAAAATGCAGCCACTTCTGAGTCTTTTTTCCTCCTATATGTGATTCTCAGAGGTGCTATCAGAACGGAGGCTTGCAGAAGATTCCAGCAGCCATTTTCTGCAGTCCCTGGTCCTTAATCTCTCAGCACTCAACTATGCACAACTGCGAGAGTTTCCTATTGGACTTCCTAACACGAAGCATAGATTTATTTATATAAACCCAATTTATGTTTGCAACAGTGTTTAAAATACAGGCCCAGCTGGTATAGGTATGTGTTTTGGCTTAGGGAAGGAAAAATATTTACTGTTTGGATGAAGTTAGTTTAGAACTTTGAACCTATAAACCAGCATTTTCTGCACATTAGCGAAAAAAAAAAAAAAAAAGCTACAATTATGCCTTCCTGTAAGTCACTTAGATGTTCCCTTTTCAAAGTCCACATTAAAAAAACCCCAAAAAACCGAAAAAACCCTTCATATTTCTTCAACTTTTTGAGTAGTTTTTGTTATTTTAACACAATGTTGTTTCTTTAAACAATGAGATCTAGGCTGAAGATAATTGGACCAAAAAGGAACAACAGCCTTATAACTACAGAGACAAACAGTTAAGTCTGGGATTTATCAAATAATTATGAAAAAATATCACAGTTCTCAAAGATGCAAAGTAAATTATTTGATAGAAAGAATGTGCTTTGGGGGACTGACAACTCATAATGTGTTTAACATATATATCCTATATAAATGGATTGCATGATAGGCTACCATTCCTTCCATGGACATTAAAGAACCCCTCTTTTGTGTCTAGTATCACAAAAACAACTCTGTCCTGTGAAAGAAAACAGAGCAAAGAGTAGATAATGAATCTGTGCTTCCTTTCAGAGAAATATGGGAAATGGAAATAAAGATGACTGGCCTGTTCCGCAGATCATCAGCAGTTACTTTGCTGACTACCTGTGTCACCTCTCCTTAGGATCTCACTCAGATGTAACTAAGCATAAACTTGGATGAAACACATAAAGAGAAATGCCCATCTGTGTATCAGGTATCAGTTTTTTCATTTTTCTCTCTACATCTCTTCATCATTATTAATCAAGGCCTTTAAAGAGACTGCCACATTTTATAAAATTTTGGGGAATATAGCTTACAGGAAAAGAATCCTCCTGCAGGTCTGTTTAGATGCCAGACTTAAAAGGAATCCAAATAGCTGCTACTGTCTAGCTCCAAACTTTCTACTTGACTGTTCAGTACATTGACAAACTCCACAACATAATTGACATATATTAAAAATAAAACTTTTTCTAAAACTTTTTCTTTTTTTCCCTTCCCTTCCCTTCCCTTCCCTTCCCTTCCCTTCCCTTCCCTTCCCTTCCCTTCCCTTCCCTTCCCTTCCCTTCCCTTCCCTTCCCTTCCCTTCCCCCTTTCCTTTTTTCTTCCCTTTTCCCCTTTTCTTTCATTAATAAAACCCTACAGAAACCAAATGCTGAGCAAAATAATGACCTATACAGAATTATTATCTATAAGATATCAGCACTTAATGGAATTCCTGCACTTTTTATCTGTAGCAAGGTTTGACACAGATACAAATGAAAATAGTAAAATATAAGACATCTTAAATCTACTCAAACCCATGTTGATAACATTTGTTTTCCATTTGTTACATTTCTGAATAATCATCCTTTGTGTTTTGGTAAAAGTTTTAGATAGGCTTTCTGATGAATGTTTTTTGATCATGGTCATTATAGCTTCATATTTCTTACCTAACCATCTGCAAGAAAAATTAAAGTTATATAAAAAAAATATAGATATCTGTTATGTAGACATCAAACCAATGTATAACTGACTCACATCTTAAAAAAACATTTCTCTCCATTTACTACAGAGGAAACTTGAATTATATAGCTTAGGCATAGACATCTAGATAAAAGATACACAAATTGAGGTGAGTCCTTTTCTTTCATCAGAGGAAAGATACTGAAGACACAAATATAAAGAAAATATGACTTTCTATTTCATAAACCAAACCACAAGAATTCATTGTCAGTAGCTTACCTAAATCTAGCTATTGTAAACTCAACATTATCTAGCATGATGATGCACAAAAATAATCATATAATTTTTTGTGATTCAGAAGAAATTTGGACTGTGTTAGAAGAAGGGGCATTTTTTTGTTGTTGTTTGGTTTGGGTTTATTGTTCAGCCTGGAGAAGAGAAGGCTCCCGGGAGACCATATTGCAGTCTTATAGGACCAAATAAGGGCCTACAGGAAAGCTGAAGAGGGACTCTTTACAAGGGCATGTAGTCATAGGACAAGGGGTAGTGATCTTACAATGATGGAGGGTAGATTTAGATAGGGTAAAAGAAAGAAGTTATTTCTTCACTGTGAGGGTGGTGAGGCACTAGAACAGGTTGCCCAGAGAAGTTCTGGACACCCATTCCCTGGCAGTGTTCAAGACCTGGTTGGATGGGGCTTTGGGCAACCTGGTCTAGGGAAGGGTGTCCCTACCCTGGGACGTGGGTTGAAACTAGATTATCTTTGAGGTCCCTTCCAACTCAAAACTTTCTATGGTTCTGTGATTCTGCGAAAGACTGTTGGAGAAACAACAGAATCAACTTTCACTCAAGGTTTGCATTAAGCCTTTATGCTCTTGCAGGCCAGGATGATGCCAGCTAGCTCTGCATTATTTTTTGTCTTTTACCACAGGAAACATGAGCTTAAAATTTATCAAACGTCTGAAGTGAGACATACTCAGGGTATACCTCACAAATGTCAATTTGGACAACCTGGCTTAGTGTGAGGGCAGGCTGTGCTTCATCAGGTTTTGTAGAGATTCTGGACTTTTTTTACTGTTGGATTCTAATCTCTTGCCTTAACTGCTTAATCTAAATCTCTTATATTGTAAAGCTCAACCTTCTGCTTATCTAACCCTCCAATTCTCATCTAACTTTCCAATTCCTTCACAGTAAAATAACATTTATATTAAAATTAATATCTATTATATTCTTATGTTACTCCTTCTATTCCACTCAAGGTTTCTTTCCAACTGAAGTTTTACAAATTAACATTTTTTGGTTGCTTTGTATGCTGTTTTTTAGTTTGGCTTCAGCATTTTGAAAATGTTTTATAGGAAAAAATCACCATAGTTTCCTGAATTTTGTAAATGCTATTATGCTAAACTCTACATAACTCTAAACATTTAACATTGAATTAGGAACTGAAACATGTCAATGGCTCTTCTGTCATTGGTTGAGAAAATGGGCATTTTAAGGATGTCCTTAAGATGCTTAGTGTCTTGATGTTGACTTTCTCCAACTCACTAGAGGAGCTTATGATGGCTATGTTCATACTTGCATTGGTAACATAAATCCATGTCTTTAAAAAAGTAAAAAAAAATCTTCATAGCAGATACTTTTTTTTATGTGCCTGTATTACTCACAGTCTGTCTAGTCCCTTTAAATCCTGCCATAACACATGTAATTCCCACATCCATTGCCCATGTCCATTATGTATAGATACCAGACTGAAGAGACTATCTATGCAGATCAATAATGTCATAGTTTTCAGAGGAAAAAAACCCAAAACCTCCCAAAATATGCAAATTTACATATACATATATGGTTTCTTTTCTTTTTCATTTATGAGTCTTGGAACAACTTTAAAGCAAGTAAATTGAATATTATGGGTTATTTTGGTAACTTCAACTTTGCCAGTACTTCTAAATTAATTAGGAGTTTAGATACTCTGGGGAAGAATAAATAGTTAAGTGAGGCTGATAATATAATCCAATGTTTTACAACCCAGAGAGAATTGGAGACTCCTGCATTGATTATCTGTTGTTTCAAAACACCTTATCTTTTTTTTTTCCCTTCTCTAATTCAAATTGAGTATTTGTTTATGCACAGTGTGGCCAGTGTTATAGGATGATGTTGCTTAGTTCAGAGCTTAGTCTCCTGGCAAAAGGAGCATGGCAGGAACATGCAAATTTACAATTGCTTGGAAACAGGGTAAACCATTAAACAATGTAACTGGTAGCAAGGCCACGATTTGTGGCAGGCATGTTGTTCTCTCTGGAAACAGACACTTAAACAAAAAAGAACTTCCTCCCCCTGTCCCCCAGTAAAATACTTGTATGAAAGAAGCAGCTAACAAATTGTTTTCAGTATGTCAGGTTAAATGGGCTATCTCTGAATGGAAAGAGAAAATATTAATTCTTTTAGTTATTCTGATTAATAAACACCTCTTAAGAAAGCTGAGGGGAATAACAATGAGATTCCTTATTGATAGATTATGTTACCAGAATGATTAGAACCCCTTGCTCTATAATATTTATCTACACATAGACCAAATTAATGGACTTCATTTTTAGGTATTTGGATGGGTTTTTAAGCATATTTAACTGTATGGATGAGGAGAAAAATATATCATCATCTCAATTACTAGATTTTCATTTATATAAATATATATATATTACAATATTCCTTTTATTTGTTTTGAAACATAACACCATTGCAAGAAACTTACTTGTCTTTATGGTCAAGCTACTTCGAGTTGCTACTAAAATTATCATATGGAGGAAGAAAGAGTAAGTTTAGAAATTTTATTAAACTGAAAATTTCCAAAAGTGGAAATATAAAGATGAAAGGCATCTATCACTCAAACACATTATTTTACTTCATATTAGTGCATGAAAAAGCATTTGATTCTAAACTTAATTTTTCAAACTAAAGTAGACATCAAGCCAAACAATTTTCTCCCTCTCTGATGAAGAGGAACATGATACAGAAGAGATCATGGCATATTTTTTCCCCAGTTGCTCTTTCCTTGTTCTAAATGTATAGACTTTAAGAATAATTGAAACAATGTATTTCACATTATTTATTGTCTGAACGTCTCCCAAATTATCTTTTGCTCATTTAAATGTTTATTTCTTGTCTGTTTCTCACAATCCAAAAAAAAAAAAATGTACTTGGCAATAAATTAAATTAATTTTCTCATTTCTAACTTTTTTTTTCCCCTCATTCCTCTCTGCCATGTGGTCTTTTGCCCTGTCTTAACCTGATTTTCCCTCCCATCTCAGCCGGGGGCTCAGCTGTCTGTGGTGTGTGGGTTGGAGCCAGCTGGAACTGGTTATGTCCAGCTCAGGGCAGCCCCAGCCTCTCTTCACAGAGATCCCTGCAGCCCGTGCCTGCCAAAATCTTCTTAAACACAGCTGATACAAGTAAATATATGGAAAATATCAAAAGTATATGAAGTACATAATTGTATGTATGAAGTATAGTATGCAAAAGTATATATTTGCTTGTCCATGAATGTGTGTGTACACACACATGAGTAGAGAAAGGCTGGAAAGGATAGATGGATGTTACTACTATGCAATCATCAAACTCTATATTTAAAAGTATTCATAATGTTAAATGGAAAAGAAACCAAACCAAACCCCAAGTAAAGCTGTAAAACTAAAGCAAGGTGCTGTCTCAAATATACAGATATTGTATTTAAGTGATTTTTCTCAGTTTCATTACTTTAAAATCTGGGTAAACTATGTTGAGAAGTAGGGTAAGGTATGGGGCTTGATATAAAACCAAAATGAATTAAATATGAGTAGATGAGAGATATCCTTCATATAATTAAAATAATTAAAGAAAAAAAAATAAAAACAAGGTATATTCACTGTCATCTAAACCCAAACACATGAAAAGGGAAGATTATACATACTCCTGTCAGTAAGCAAGATCATGTTAGCACTTAATGCTTTGTCCGTTTTGTCATAAACAGTTCATCAGGAGTTTTAACTCCTTTAATACCATCAGTATCAGGAAAACAGAACTGTTTCTGCTTGAGTGCATTCCAGGTAAGATAAGTAAGTTTTGACACTTGTACAGTTTTTGAGAGACTTAATAGCTGTTTGTGTTTTGTTTTACCTTGTTTTTGGGTTTTGCCATAGGAGTTTTTTGCCAAGCTTTTTCACTAAAGTATTAAGTTTCTAAAACTGTATACCATTTGTATGGGCTATCTGCACAAAATAAAATAGTAACAAAGCATAAATAAATGCAATTACTCTATTATTGTATCATTTAATCTGTATAGTCTTGATTCAAAGCCAGTCAAAAGTCAAAGGAAAGAATCTAATTATGCTCAAGTCAATTTAGAGGAATTCTTATATGTCATTGCAGCAGGTTGCCTCTTGTCACCAGCAATTGTTAAACAGCAGGCATCTGAGACTCACATTCTATTGTAATCCAACGGGAAAATTTTTTCCCAAGTTTCTTCAAAGCAGTAGAACTTCCTTGTCCTGATTATTTTCTCAAAGAAAATTTACTTTAATTTTTACAGGCTTACCTGAAGAAATGAATAACTCTACCTTAGAAGACATAACTTTCAGAAATGCAAAGAAATATTGTAATACAATAAATCCCTTGAAATGAATGCTTTTATCCATTTTTAAATTTGGTTAGTGAAATATCAGTGGAAGAATATTTTACCATATACACATAAAGAATATTTTCCTTAGGTCTCAACCATTAAACCAAAATTGACTGGTCATTACCAGATAGCATATGTAATTGGCAATTTTGAGTGACTGAATAAATTTTCCCAAAAAATATTACTTAAAGAGCTGAATTTTCAAAATGGATGTTCAGAATTCCCTCCATAAAGAATTTGTCAATGGTATCTGAAGATAAGCACCCACTGTTGAAAGGTTGTGATAACTAATTATTAAAAATAATTGACTGTAGAACAGTTGTATAACTTCTTAGAAAATATTTTAATATCTAGATTTAATTTAACCCTGTAAGTTTTTCAGGTATATTGTAAACATTTTCATATATACCTCCACTCTTTGTGTTGTCCAACAGTCTTCTCTCTTATAGCTCCTGCTTTTCCAGAAACTACTTAGTAAAACATTATGCAATGCTTATTATGTTCCTTATCCTTGAAAAGGAAAACAAGATACATGGAAAGGTACTTAATGGCTCAAAGTTGTTTATAAGGAAATTCTTCTAATTGTTCTAGTGCAAGCAATAATGATTAAAACTTTGATTAAGAAAAAGTATTTCAATTAATCTGATCTTATACGCACTATGCAGTATCTGATCACTGGGGAATAAAGCTCTTTTGATATTAGTTAAAGGTAAAATTTCAAAGCAGTAAAAAGATGCTTTACGCCTATTGATGTTGACAAGAGATGCCTGACCAAAGTCATGTATAGTATGCTCAAAATTCACCCTATTAATTAAGAAACTAGACTTCAGAAATACTATGTACATCTTAAAATGTCCTGGAGTCAAAACTTCTATATTCACTATACTGCATGTAGCATACTTTCTGTCCTACAAGTTTTACCTTTGAGAGTTCCTGTAATCTCAGAGAAACTCAATGTCCTTAAAACTATAAATTAATCAATCTAGTAATTCTATCTGAAAAAAGCACAGCATTTTAAACAAATATAATTTTAAAAAGAAAAAATCCTTTACTATGTATATTTTGGAACTGTGCACTTAGAATAAAATTAATTCTGCATACATTTTATCATTGTGTGCCTATTTTTAATTACGTGCCTAATTTCAAGGAAAATTAATAGCAGAACATAACTTTAAAAGACAGTTCAGGGGGGCAGACAGGGTTACTTTAAGGTTTATAGTATACATAAACTCATTTTTTTCCCATACATAATCTGTATTATTATTTCAGCTCTACTGGTAGCATTGGGTAACTTCCTTTGGTACTCTTACTCTAGTGACATAAAAATGCAGCTATCACTTTTCTATGGCTAAATTACTTTATATTGAAAGAGACCCACCCCCAGAAAATCCTACCATGCAACCCCCCCACTTTCCCCCTTCCCCCCCCAAAAAAATTAAAAAACAAAAAAAGGCCCACCCAAAACCACACCAAAAAGAACAAATAAAGCCCCACATAAAAGCCATATATTCCAAGCTAGGAGATTAACTCAGAGTGATAGGTCAGATGGGCCATTTAACGCTATGACCATTGGTTTAAAGTTGCACACACACACACAAAAAAATTTCTGGAAACAGAAAGCAGATGTAAAAAGTTAAATTAAGAATGAATATAGACATAAAAGGATGGAACTTCTGGTGGAAATCTAATGGGAAAAAAATTGCCAAAATGTATGATAAACAAAAGAAAGGCATGAGAAGTAGGTGGGCATTTTAACAGCTATGTCATCTCTTTTCTACGTCAAAAAATACCATTCTTAATATTTACTTATTAACTGATACGGTCAACGCTGTTTTTTCTAATCCTTTTAACTTTTCACTATTTTTCTTCACACTCACTGGCTTTCCTCTTGCCCTAACTATTCATTTCTACCCTACACTTTTTTCTCACTTTGCATTCCCCTTTTATTTCAGTCCCATATTCATCATCTTCCTTCCAATGCAGTGATCATCCTAGAAGTGTCTGCACTAGAAATTTTCTGTCATTTTTGTAGGAAAAACAGAATACAGAGATAAACAGATCAAGAGTATTTAAAGTTACGTGAAGGAAGTTATGGCCAAGATCATGCTATTTGTAATGCCCGTAAGGACAGCTTCAAATACTAATGTGTTCACCATAGCTAGACTTGTTTTAATGAGCATGGATGCTATGTTAAGATATTGTATTCTTCAAGTGTCTTCACCTGCTCCACTGTGGGATCCTCTCTCTTATGAACTATCCTCTTCTCTACTTCCCATCACCTTCCATGGGCTATGTGGGGACAATCTGCTTCACCATGGTTTTCTATACAGGCTGCAGAGGAATCTCTGCTCCAGTGACTGGACCACCTCCTGCCCCTCCTTCCTCACTGACCTTGGTGTCTGCAAAGTTCCTTACATCTTCTCATTCCTTTCTCTGGTGGTGGAAAAAAAGCTGATGGTGTTTTTTTTCATTTTTTCCTTCTTAAATATGTTATCACAGAGGTGCTACCACCATTGCTGATGGGCTTGGCCTTGGTCAGCAGCTGGTATTGGCTCTGTTGGACCTGAGGGAAGCTTCTAGCAGCTTCTCACAGAAACCACCCCTGAAACCTCTCCCTACACCCCCCAACTACCAAAACCTTGCCATATAAACCCAAAACAGGTGCATCAAGACAATTTTAAAACAAAATCTCTCTCACTTCCTGGTCATTTAACTTCTTTAACCTTTATGTATTTAAACTGAAGGTTCTTTGGACATTATAAGACATAAGTTTCATGTCTTAAAGAGACATAAAGAAAGAGTTATTCAGTCTTCTCAAACATAAAACTACATTTTCTCTTTTGTTTCTGGATAGCATCTGCCAATCTTGAACTAACTTTGGTTTAGTATGGCACGCACACCACATAAATAAATGCTTTATAGTTCTCGTAAATTACTTTTATTTTATTTTATTTTAGAACCCACCAAGTTTTCTCCCTAAGTGATATTATGCCGATGACATGCTGTCTGAAAGTGAATGAACATAATCGCTTTGTCCTTTGCATTTTTGTTTTTACTACCTGTTTAGGTAACCAGTAAAGTCTGAATGCTATTGCTAATATCAATTAAATCAGGTCAAAAGCATAACAGCAGGAAAAAGAGATCAGTCAGTTACCATATGAAAACCCAAGACGCTGGGGCACCTTATGGTATGTGCAAACAATTCACTATACAATTTCTGGAGAGAGGAAACTGGCATATTGTTGAATACTGTTTTCCTTTGGGTAAATTTTTAATTAAAAAAGCAGCATGGATACAGGTTTTAGATCTTCACTATTCAAATAGCTGAGATAGCTGTTTGAATTTTAAAATCTTATAAAGTGTTTCATTAAAAAAGACTTCTGTTATCTCAGCCTTAAAACTGTTTATAATATGATTGACCAGAATTTATGAGTAAAGTGAAACCTGAAGTACATCATAACAAAACTTAAGAAGGGATATTGAAAAGATGCAATTACTCCTCCTGGAACAAACCTGAAAAACAAACACCTGTTTTCATATCTGAAGGATGAAGAAAGGTAGCTACTGTTACAAACATTTACTGAAATTCAGAGTGACCAAGGGTGTCTAGAGCCCTGCCATTTTTCTTCCACTCACCTGAGCATGGTCAGACATATTTCTAACCCACCAAGAAGACGTGAAGTTGGAAACTGCTATATTCATACAGCTCTATCATACAATAGGAACAGAGAGAAAAGGTCACAGAGGGTCCATATGTCTGACCCTTATGCTATATTTCTATGTAAGCAGTTCTTCATGGGCTTTTACCACACTTCTGCTCTGCGTTAAGGGATGATCATGTTTGCATTCACGTACTACATTTGTGTAGAGTTCCATCAAGATATGCCATAGACAAGAGTAATTGTTTCTTTAAAAAGTACACGTTTTCTGTAAAGATTTTTTTTTTATTTCTCAGTTTAAAATGGTTACTAGAGGCATATGAGCACTTAATTGACATCCTTTCAGTTCGTGAGGCACTATGAATTTGAGCAATAGGTAAAAGCTTTGTTAACTCTGATTTCTCGAGCCTGGAGTTATATAAGTTAAAAGGGTGAGGTTTTTTTGGTTTTTTCCTTCTTTTCCTTTCTTCTCAAACAAAATGTCAGTTTGTGCTTTCCTTTGGATATATGAAGATGTTGAGACCTGCTTAAAAATAACAGAAATGTAAATGCAAAACTGGAAGAGTCTCAGTGGTAAAGGTCAAACATTTCTAAAAGTCAATATAGCAAGACCTAATACAAGGAAAAAGGAAAAATGTACCTTCCTACTTCTAAGATGTGATAAAAAACAAACCCAAAAATATCCATGAGATATGTAAAGAAGAATGTAACTTGAAAAAAATTACAACTCATTGTATTTCCCATCTATTTTCTTTAAATGAATTACACTCCTAAAATGGATTAATTAGCCCTGTTTCTGCCATCTAAAAGTTAGACTTCTAATTCTGAACCAGTCATGTATGCTACATATGCTACATTTATAACTGTCAGAGGTACAAACATGTGAGTAGATATCCTGCTTTCAGCAGAGATAGAGTTCATTTTCTTTAGAGTAGCAAGTATGAGGCTATGATTTACATTTGTGCTGGAAACAGTGTTGATAATATAGAGATATTTTTGTTGTTGTTCAGTAGTACTTACACAGAATCAAGGCCTTTCCTGTTTCTCACACCACTCCTGCAGTGAGTAGGCCAGTAGTGAACAAGAAGCTGGGAGGAAACAAAGACAAGACAGATGACTCCAAATGACCAAAGAGATATTCCATGCTGTCTGACATCATGTTCTGCTTGTAAGGGCCCTGGGAAAGAATAAGGGGGAAGTTTCTGTGAGGGGTGTGGTATGGAAACATCTCTGAGACTGATGTCTTGATTCCTTGTTAGAATTAAGCCTGATCATGCACTCTTTAATTTCCTTACTTTCCTATATTTTTATAGTAATAAGCATCAAATGGATGAAATGGAAGGGAGCTATGGAAGGGACCAGGGCCTCACCCGGACATGTAGTGGCTCAAGATATCAAGTCACACACCCACATTATTGACATCAGCTGCGCATCACCCAGATGATCTAAGCATAGCTGAGCTGATAATCTCCATGAGGTACCTATCTCTCTCCCATTGATTGTAAAGTCATAGAAGCATTTAAGTGGGAAAAGACCTTTAAGAAAATCAAGTCCAGCCACTAACTTAATATTACCAAGTCCACCACTAAACAGTGTCCCTAAGAACTGCATCTACATGTCTTTTAAATACCTCCAGGGATGGTGACTGAACTACTACAGGGAACATGTTTTAGTTCCTCTCACCCTCCTTTCCGGCAGGCTAAACAACCCCAGTTCCCTTAGCTGCTCCTCATAAGACTTGTTCTCTAGACCATTCATGAGCTGTGAATCCGTATTGAGTATTTCAGACTCAGAGTTCTAGGTATAGTCATCAAATACCCTTTGAAATCCTCTAGGTATCTTTCCTGGCTGCCACATGCTACTTGAGGAAGACACAAGTCTTTCATCACATCTGAAATTGTTACATACAGCTATTGCAAAACATCTAGAAACATAAAATAGTACCTGAGCTCCCATTATCATCAAAGAAAATTAGGGATCTAGAAATCAATTGGCCCAGACAGAGAAGTAGTCTGGCTTGAGAGGCTTGACTGCCCTTACATGTTTATCACACGTCATACAAAGAAAAAAAAGCATGGTGCAAACACAGGTTTCTATGTGAAGAAATCATAGTAGATTATCTGCCATGCAGATATTATATTTAGGTATATACATGTATATATGTGCGAACATCAATATTCATATAGGTGTACATATAGCCAAAGAGTTTGACTAAATATGTTTATCAAACTTTTATCTGTGTAGTGATACTAATTATGGAATTATAGTAATAATTCCATTATCATAGTGCAACCATGTTATATATTTGGTGTCAGTAGGATTTGTTTTGGCTACTACTAGTAATAAGCTTGCTAATGAGGACTTAAGGACTTCTGGAAGATACAGAAAAGAAAGTTCCACCAGTACCTATGACAATATCAAGTCATATACAAGCTCAGATATAGTTATTCTGATACCTGTAGTATTTCCTTGTGCTTATACTTTATGGAATCAGGTTTGAAAGAAAACACAAAGCTCAAAATTTGATCTTGTAACCTGAATGTCCAGTTGATGATCTCATGTACTTGCCTAGTTGTCTTTCAGATCCATCAATCCCTGTTCGGAAGAGACATGGGTATAAGAGCTTTAATATCCTTTAGGTGCCATTCAAAGTAGATGAAAATGATTCCTCCACATCTCACCAATTTCTTGGACTCTTTTCCACTCTATTTTTGTCTTCTATCTTTCTCCCGGCATTTTTTATTTTCTAAAATTCTGTGCTCAGCACCTATGCTTAAACCTTCTTGATAGCAACATATAGTTCCCTGCCTTCTGCAATGATTGTTCTAGATGAAAATCTTTCTGTATGCCTGTTTACTCCCAAAAACAGTGTCAGTTACTAAGCCCACCACAACCCTTTCTGTATGATTATCTTGTGGGTCTCATATCCTGTTCACAATATATTTTTGTTTAAAACCAAAATAAATTATTTTTTTATACTTGTATTATTTGCATATTTCCCACCTAACAAAAAAAAAAAAACCTAAAATGGGAAAAGATATAAAGCATTGGGTTTAGAAAACCATTTGTCTAATGCAGGTAAATTCAACACCTACACCCAGAATATGGTGTGTTTGTTTTCAGAGGTGTTATAAAGTTGTTAGCACCTTATTAGGGTGTAATCACATTAGAAAAATAAACTTGTTACTGATAAACCACATATAGGCTTATATATAACTCTCTATATTTAAAAATTTTGATCGTTACTTTTGTCCAGGTTTTGATTGTTTGTTTGTTAATATTTAACAGTAATTTCCATTACGATGTTTCTAAGTGAAAGCCTGATAATAATTGCTTTGGATAAATTGTTCCACTTTAAATAATAACTTTAACAGAACTATTTCTAACACATAGCAATGCACAAAATCTTCTCATGTGTCACATGCCTCCTCCAACAGATAGACATAAGTACCTTGCCAGGCTGTACGTAAAATACCTCTCTGCTAGTAACAGTGAAAGGCGCTTTCATGGGGTTATAGGACATGTAGTATGAGAAAATGCAGATACCAAATAAAAGTAGACTTTAATTGTATTTTAGGAATAGCATAAGCATACTTTCTGATGAAATTTTCTCACCATTACGTAAAAATAGTTTTCCAGTTTAATAATGAATGTATATGGAATACTCTGCAGATATTCCTTGTTATTCTTTTGGGTAGTGCTGTTAACAAAAGCTTTTACCACAATGGAAAGTGTACCTAGTCAGAACTTTGTCTGTTTATATAAATTATACACACACATAAACTAAGCACACAGATTTATGTTTTGTGTGACCCTTTTAACTCTCTGTACTTGCTGTTAAGTTGTATATTTTTCCATAGGAGCACTGTAACTCATAAGAAAATGACTAACGCTGAAAACTCAGTTAAGTCTCAAAAACAGGCATTAGTTCTGAGGCCTGGCACTCCTTTTGGGAAATCAAAGTTTTTATTGCCAGATAAATTAGTGTTTCAAAAGTATGAATACAGATGCTGTTTGCAAATTTGTCACAATCTGTCTTCTAGCAGAAAGAATTTATACTGTATATAGTAATGGAAAACAGAAAACTGCATATTTCACTAAATTGCAGCTGTGTATGGAAGATTTATATGGTTGTTTTGTGTCAGTGAAACATGTAGGTCTTACAATATTTCAGTTTCATATTCCACACAGAACTTTGGTATTCTTATTTTAAAGTTATTTTATACTTTTTAATAGAATAAATAAAATATAGCATTTGTTGTAGAGAAAGCCATCCATAATAAACTATGTTTATCAATGTTTTACTGCAGAAGACGACTGTGGTAAAAATCTTGTTATTCTCACTACAGGCTAGACAGACCATATCTGAGAATTTCCAGTCAGCAAGCCATTTTCATAATTCCTATGTGTCCACTCACTGCAGTATTAAATGTTTTAGAGGACTTGTATTTCATGCTAGGTGGGCAATTCTAAATGAAATGCCCAAACGAAGTGACAAAGTCACAGTTTTATTTTTATTTTAATCAAGTTCATTTAGAGATTGAATATTCTCAAATAATAGAAAGCTGCACCCAGATGGCAAGTTTCTTTTTGCTTCTACTCCCTCACATAATGGAGTCCTATTTTTTCTTTTTTTTTTCTTTTTTTTTCCCCTACTGTCAATTCCCTTACAGCAACGAGCCTTCAAAATGGGAGCTAACATTTTTTGCAGTTGTGAAGTATTGGATCCAATTACTCTCAGCAACTAAAACCAGAGTTTATTTTAATAGGATTTGCAGTAAAACAAGGCATATAAAAATCAGATGCATAGGCAAAGAATTTTTCATCTTTAATCATTAAGCTACCCGTACAAATTGAGCCCTGCAGTTATTTCAGTCCCAAAGGAGACCAGAGATTTAAAGAATTCAGAGGATTAAATATTTGTGTTTGAGTGAACATGCTAAGTGTTTTTGTGGTTGCTATCATTAAAACTGTATTTCAATACTTTATTTTAAATGCATACAATGCACATACTCTCTAAATGATAGCTTGTAACTCTTCCTAGATGTGGGGCATTAAGGGCATCTGTCTTATATTACCATCCTTCCCACAGATGCTCACAGTTTGTCTCGTGTCTAATGTATTGTTACTCTTTGTCAACACAGGCAATTTAAACTTAGCATTTTTTCTTCAGTAGCAAAGAGCTACATCCTACAATCTGTTATTTCTGTGACAAAAAGATATATTGCTGGAGAAAAGTGTGTTCTACCTCTGGAATACATGAACCCCTGAAAATCAAAATATGTTATATCCAAATTATTCACAGTATTTGCCATAACCCAATGACTTGTTTTCCCATGGGAATGTAAACATGGAGCAGGTGAAATTTTTATTACATTGTTATTGAAAAAAGACTAAGAAATTAAGTACAAGATAACAAAATAACTAACCATTGTGAGACAAATTGGTGAGAACTGATCTCAAATATAAGTAATACATGTGCGGTCAGCCAAATGAAAGTCCTACACATAGGGTTTAACATTTATACCGGAATAAATGCTTATTGATGAGGAACATCCATTTTTTATGTACTTATTTTTCAATTTATTCCTGGATAATTTGTATATTTCTATATGAACCAAAGTTGTGCCAGGTTGTAAAATACGTTGCTGGCTCCCCAGATAGACATAGCACCTAGTGGTCTGCTAATGTAATGTTTTAATTGATGTTAGAGCCCATTCTTTACTTTCAAAATCTTTTTCCTCAATATTTCAGCTACTACTGTGACCTATATTACACCTTTTATTATATATAAAGTGTAACAAAGAATGACAATATTCATGGCCTTGCTAGACTCTCCCTTTTATTCCCTTTTATTAAGACTGTCAAGTTAGAGAAGTTAGGAAATGTTTCCCAGTAAGGAGCTACATGTTTCAGTAGATTACTGAGTCTGTCTCTTAATGAATGAAAATAAAGGATGAGAACTTTCTGGAAAATTTTGAGTTTCAGCATTTAGACTTTATTCAGAATCCTTCTAGGAATGCATTTGTGACTGAGTTGGTTGGATTGTCACCTAGAATATAACACGTGCTATTTGCTTTAACTATACTCACTAAACTAATAAAGATGTCAACTGGGCATTATACAGATCAACATTTCCTATGTCAGGTTTATAATTTATCCAATCTCTACTCTTTTGTTGTAATGAATTTGAAGTTTACACAAAAAACCTTGTGCCGTATTTAAATTATTTTTTTCTTTTTACTTTTTATGATGCATTATTTTTATCTTGTTAGTAACACAAAGTAATTATATTTCTCTTATATGCAACATTTCATGTGGCCTTCTCAAAAGCCTGGCATGTAGACTGGACTATGTGCAATGCCCGTGTTTGAATAAGTGACTGGAGCTATTTTCAAGAGCAATTAATTCCATTTAAAAATAACTATTTACAATAAGAGAACTGAATAATACCCTAACATTGACCTTTCTGTTAAACATTTACATAGGAAGCCTGGATACACCAGATATTCTATCCCAATGATATTACTAAACCAAATGCTGTGCACCGCCTATATATTCAGGGTTCCCTATTTGGGATTCCACATACACTTCAGTTGTTGATTATTCCCAGTATCTACAATAAAGGGGTACTAATAATATTTGGTGGTAGGGGTATGACAACCCCAAACCTGACTAGTCAAGATGTAGGGTGCTTTAAATTCCAATTCCTATATTGGAAGTTTAAGAGATGTTTTGGAAAATATTCCCCTAAATGTTCACACGTTGTCATCTGAGCTATTGTCTAGGTATCATGGACAAGAATCTTTAATTAACAAATCTCTCAAAAAGCTTTAACAATGCACACCTGCAATGGTATCATCCTTGCATGAGGGGAATGGAACTGATAGGGTTATCCCAATTCATGAGTATGAGTTTTGTATAAAGAAATCCAGATGGACTGGAATATGTACATGTGTAGGAGGGCAAGTGGAGGGTGTGCCTGAGAGAGAGAGAGAGAGAGAGAGAGGCTGCAGATGGTGTTTGACTGTTGAACTGAGAATATGTATCTGTAATTTATCTGGAAGATGAGGTAAACAGCACATTAATTAAATTTGCAGATGATACCAAATTGGAATGTGTTGCAAACACCATTGAGAAAAGATATAAAACAATGTGACCTAGAAAAGGTTAGAAACATAAGGAAGACTTTAAAAAGTGATAAATAGTCTTGAGAATGAAATTTAATATACTGAAAGTACATATACTAAATAAAACAGAAAATGTGAAAGGAAGACTTTAAAGACAATTTATAGCATGATCATGGTCTTGGTATGACTAGTTATGAATTGTCACCTCTCCTCTCCTCTCCTCTCCTCTCCCCTCCCCTCCTCTCCCCTCCCCTCCCCTCCCCTCCCCTCTCCTCTCCTCTCCATTTTTGTGTTTGTATTTGATATATGAGTCCAGTTCTGGGCTCCCTGTTATAAAAAGGACAGGGATCTCCTGGAGAGAGTCCAAAGAAGGGCTACGAAGATGATTAAGGGCCTGGAGCATCTCCCCTATGAGGAAGGGCTGAGAAGATTGGGACTGTTCAGCCTTGAGAAGAGAAGACTAAGGGGGACCTAATTAATGTTTATAATTATCTTAAGCAGGGGATGCAGGGGGAATCAGCCAGCCCCTTTTCAGTGGTCTGTGGAGACAGGACAAGGGGCAATGGCTGCAAGTTGGAGCACAGGAAGTTCCGCACCAACATGCGGAAAAACTTTTTCACAGTGAGGGTGACAGAGCCCTGGGACAGGCTGCCCAGGGAGGTGGTGGAGTCTCCTTCTCTGGAGATATTCAAGACCCGTCTGGATGCCTATCTGAGTGAAATGTCCTAGGGAGCCTGCTTTGGCAGGGGGTTGGACCCGATGATCTCTCGAGGTCCCTTCCAACCCCGACAATTCTATGATTCTATGATATTTTGCTTGACTTTAATAAAAATGCAATTCACTTCTAGCGCAGAAGATCTGCATCACAACCAGGGAGACACTGGCCCGCATCATTCTCTCACTGGCCCAACAATCTACTGCTACAGCTATAAAAATCAGAATGACATTGGATGAAATTTTTCATTGTCTTAGAGACTATATAAAAATTATGTTCTTTATAGTCTAAAAGTAAGATTGGGTTGTACAATTGACTAATAAGGGTAAAAAAGCTATCAGAGCTCTAGACTATGTTCTAACACATGGGCAACGTAATCCAGGAACTCAAAAATCCTGAATCTGGTCATATAAACATACCTCTAGATATCTCATCCTAAGAAAAAAATCCCCAAAACCTCAACATTTAAGAACTTCATCTTGCTATTTCATCACTCCCTGCTAACATCACCTCTACAGCACTAGATAGAAATACCTTTCCTTAAATTTGGTCTAGCCAATGTACAACTAATTTAACTCCAAGGAGTTATTTGCAGTTTGTGTTTAGCTTTGAAGTTTGCTGCTTCTGTTAAAGAATACAAGAGGGTTGTAAAGCTTGTTTTATTTTTCCATCTTTACTACTTAAGTAAAACATATCAGCTTCCTCTACAAAGACCATATTACCCTTCGTCATTATGATTACAATAACACCGTGATTGATAGTGAGCTAATTCATCATAGTAATTTTGTTCCAAAACATCCAAAATATGAAGAATTATGCATCGTTCCATGTAATGCATATTGCCCTCATTCAGGAAGCGAGAATTCAACTTTACCTCTTCTTCTGACAGAGTTTAGGCCTATGGTGTGTATATTTTTTATGGACAAGTATGCAAATTAGTTTTTTGACTTTAAAAAATAGAATTAAGTTAGAATAAGGACATACAGTGAAGGAGGAGCTGAGTTTACAGCTAATGACTTTTTTTTTAAAAATCTCTACCTAGGTTCCCTTTACCAATCCAAGGAGAGCTTTCAGCTCCTGTCCTTTTTTCTTCCCGAAAATAAATAAATTTCTCACTCCTTTCAAGTGAGATCAACAGCCCTAGCTGCCTTGATTGCTGGGACACCCTTAACAGTTATGGCTACATGGTACATTTAGCTATGTGGCAATATTTGATGTACATTACAGTTATGTTCCTGGCTGAAAAGTAGTTTTTGCTTAATAGATGAATTACAAAGTGGTCCCAATTAATTCAGTCTGTTGCTCACAATTTTCAAAGGATGCACAGGCTTGGTCTTTTCAGGCTTAGAAATAAGCAGCATCCAATAATCTTGCTAGTGAACAAGTTAGCTACAGCATCAGACATTTTATGCAGAAAGTATACTTGGTGCTCAAATAATAAATTGCCATGTCTAACTG
The DNA here is from genome assembly GCA_027925045.1 of Hypotaenidia okinawae. Taxonomy (NCBI): domain Eukaryota; kingdom Metazoa; phylum Chordata; class Aves; order Gruiformes; family Rallidae; genus Hypotaenidia; species Hypotaenidia okinawae. The sequence goes on from BSDF01000001.1 coordinate 173,722,158, forward strand.
CAGACAGGAATATGAGTTCATGAATCCCGTTTCAAAGAATCACCTTCCTTAAGACTTAATCAAAGTCAGGAACTGTTTCAGGCGTACCTTTTTCCTCAGTTTTCTCCTGGCTGATTTGTAAATCCTTCCAGTCTGCCGACTGGCCGCTGAGTATCCTGTTATCATATTCCTTTTACAGTCCTTAGGCAACCAACAGCTTCCCTTTACACAGAGAAAGCACTTGCCTCTTTTCTTCTCCTTCCCAAAGAGAAAATACTGGCTTTTACTTTGTCTGGTGAACCTTACCAATTAAACTCTTAAACTGAGCACGATGCACAGACAAGAAGTTCGCAATGCCTCCAAGGCCCTTTTCTAATATCTGGCTGCAAAAAGAATACTCTTAAATTACCAACCAAATACCTGTGCAAATGACACCTTAATCAAAACCAATATAACAGTAGTTACAAACCCCAATATTTTTTAGAGAGATTTGCAAATACTTAAAAGAAACAAAAAAATTAAAAATCCCTCAAGTATTGGCAAATTTTACAACCAATATGTTTGGGAAACATTTCTGTAGTGCATTGACTGCAACCTCTTGAGTATGTACTAGAAATGCATGTCCCCATGGTTCCAAATATTTTGATTGTTCCTAACAGGAAGAAAAACAAAGATTTAGAATCTATTTTTATTGATCCTTTTGCAGAATACATATTGAGTTTTCCCTGTCACATGTGCAAAGCAACTCTACTTGGAAGAAGAAGCAAGTGAATAGTCGTATCAGGAAGCCATGCTTTCATGTTCCGTTTAAGGTTACTAAAATCGAAGGTCCTGGTTATGACTTTGTAGTCATTTATTCTCCTTTACACAACTTTGGTGGATCCCTGTATCATGGAGAGGGAGATTGGCCTCTGTAGCCAAAACAGAACCCTATGACACGTATAAATTAAAGGTTTACTTATCAGGATTTAATTAATATTATTTTGTCTTGAACCCAAATAAAAGCATTCCAAAATAGTGCAGCTAACAATAGTATGTGACTGCATAATATGGTAAAACTCTTATAAGCATGTATAAGTATAGAGGTCTATCATTTTACTTGATGCAGCAAACATCTACGTAAAAAACTGCCAAAGGGCAGGATGAACACAAATGACTTCAAACAGCTATAGCATCCTGTCAAACAAACCAAAAACCACTCTAAGTATCAATGGGAGCAGAGGAGACCACCCTTTTTGAGAGGAGCAGGAGCAATTGCATACACATTATGCATCAGTGCAGAAAAATGGAGAAGAATGTAAGGCAACTTTAGCTGTAACTTGCCTTAAAGTGCTCTGAATCTTGATCAACGTGAGCTTAGTGAGCTACCAAGGACCGCAGCCATCAGTGCTAAATAAATTTTAACAGTATCAGCTCCACAGTCCTGTATACTTGGATCTAATTTAAGAAGTCTTGAAGATTAAAGGTTTTGTGTTCATAATGGTGGTGATTTATAAGGTATGAGAAATAACCATTAACAAGAAGTGCATTGTTAATTAGTAAATTTAGTAAGGTTTAAAGTTTCAAATTGCCCTGATTTATTAATCTTATGACATCATTATACATTTTTAATATCTGTATACATAGAATCATAGAATATCCTGAGTTGGAAGGGACCCATAAAGATAACTGAGTCTAACTCCTGGCTCCACACAGGGCCAGACAAGTCAGAGCATGGGACTGAGTGTATTGTCCAGACGCTTCTTGAACTCTGTCAAGCTCAGTGCTGTGACCACTTCCCTGGGAGGCCTGTTCCAGTGCACAACCACCCTTTCAGTAAAGAAACTTATCTTAATATCCAACCTAAACCTCCCCTGTCACATCATCATGTTGTTCTCTGGGGTTCTATCACTGGACAAAAAAGATGAGATTGGTACCTGCCCCTTTGCTCCCCCTCATCAGGAAGCCATAGACTGCAATGAGGTCTCCCCTCAGTCTCCTTTTCTCCAGGCTGAACAAACCAAGGGACTTCAGCCTCTCCTCTGAACACTCCCCAATATTTCTGTGTCCCTCTTGTACTGTGGTGCCCAAAACTGCTCACAGTTCTCAAGGTGAGGCCTCACCAGTGGGATAATTGTGTTCGCTTCCCCTTAATCCTATCACATTTACCCCAGAATACATTTACCGTTAGGCAACCACGTTTTGGTTAGGGTATTCTCACTCTACCTCTGGTGAAAATTAAGCCTTGAGGTTTCTATTGTCATGCAGTTTGCCTTTTCATTTTGTTGTTTTTGAACAGAGATAAAGTCTAGAAAAGGAAAGCCAAGATAAAGTTGCAGAGATATATGACTAAACCCAAATCTTTCTTTCCTAAATTATTATCTGGTGAAAAGTAACTATGAGATAAGTGTTGAAAACCTAATCATTATCAGTAATTTATAATCACAATCATAGCTTCACTATCAGTCTTCAGAGTGAGATGACTTAAGATTATTTTCTTTTGGGAAGTTAATGTCTCTTGAGTTTTCCACAGTGTCTGATGGCAACAGTTTGCAAGAGAAATATATTTTCGTGCAATAGACAAATAGACAATAGATTTTTATCAGATGTCAGCTTACACGGTGGTGAAAATAATAATAATAATAATAAAAAGATTCTGTAAATCAGATAGGTCTTGAGTTTGTTTTTTTTTTAATCATTGACTGGTTTTAAAGAGTTTGAAGCTTATGGACAGCACAGATTTTTTCCAGCCTTTCATTTATGTTTCTTTGGTTTGGTTGACAGGTTAGTTGTTAGGTTGCTTGGTTAGGGCTTTTTTGGTTTTTTTAATCGGTGTACTTAGACCTTCTGTGGTGACCTGACTGGAGTTATGCCAGTTTGCATTAACATTTGACACATATGTGGCTATTGATTAAACTAAAGCATTTTTCGTCTCCTATGTCTGCCCCTAGCCTGTTATTGGAGGCTCCTGTCCTTACATCAAGGGCAGATGAATGAAAACCTATTTCTTAATCAAGGAAAATATGTTAAAGAAACTTGAATTCAGCATTAGCTTACCTTCATGTGACTGGCTATAAGTTCAAGAAAATGCCAAAGAGCAATTCAGATCTTCCTGTTCCTGTGGTGGCTTCGTCCACAAGTGGTAGATAGTGGGGGTGGAGAGAGATTTAACTGTCCCAGCTTAATGTGCTCTGGGTTTTTGTTTTGTTTTATTTTGTTATTCTTTCTGACATCAAGTTTGCTTTAGGAGAAAAAACTACCAGCAGCTGATAGGGATAGAAAGTTACTGTATTGTTCACATGACTAACGCTTCCTGAGTTAGAAAGAAAACTGAGAAGCAAAAAAAACCCAAGCCATTAGAACATACTCATGCAGAAAAAATTATAAACACTATTAATGGAGAGTCCATCAATGGAAAGACATATGCCACTGCCATGACTTAAGCTATAAAATGTTTAGTGTTTAATGAGTCAGTAAAATGTAGTTCATTTTCAGTTTGGCATTTGATGCCAAGCGTTAGATGTTTATTTTCTTATATAGCTGCACAGTAATATGCAGGGAGAGAAAAGTTCTTTAAGAGTTTGAAATTATTATTTTTTTTAAACAAAACTATATATTTCCAAAAATCAAAGTCAGAATATTAGGTATGGGAAGTTATTCTTGGCCCTTGGCAAGCTTAGTCTGAAATATTGTGTGTACTGTTAATAACAACCTTGTTAAAATTTGACTGGTTTTGTAGAATGAGTCCTTACAGTATTCTAAATAAAACACACTGAACTATCTAGAAAGAGAAAGAACCCTGAATAATTCCCTACCTAGAGAAAATACATTTTCAATATTAAATTCTCAAACATAACTCAACGGAATTTTACCAGTCTTTCCAAAATACTATTCTGAGGGGAGAGAACAAGCATGAGAAATATCCTTCTGACAGGTAGTGAAATGAAAAGTATTTGAAAAATGCTGCTTAGAATGAAAATTCCATTCCAGCCCTAACAATAACAGCACATTACCACCTCTATAGTAACTTGCTTCCTTCTGAATATCCCTCTGCCTTTGAACATAAGTCTTTTATTATTCATTCAGCAGCCTTCCCAGGATGTTTGTTAAAACACAAGGAGGAATAAGGATTTTAAACAATAAATAAGTCACCTCAATACCACTTGGTTTTAGATTAAGCACAGAGGTCGCTGAAAGTAAAAGCAAGATTTGACCTTCACTATTTCAGTACACACTCAGAAGACCAGCGCAGAGCCCCCTGAGCAGGCAGTCTGAGCAGCTGTTAGGACGATAACTCACAAACAGCAGAAAACAGGCTCCTGAACCTTAGCCATCCACAACTCCAGTTGAGTAGCATGTATATTTTCAAAATTCATTTCACTATTATGCTTGATGCATTATATTGGTATAGCTTTTATGGATTTGTGGGGTTTTTAGTCTTTTGTTGTTTGGTTTTTTTTATTTCTCCCTACCACTACAGTTCTATACCTGATCATAGAAAGCTAAGGACACAAAAATTACAAAAAGCTTTGAAAAATTTAAAATTTTCTTGTTTTATCTATTTTCCTTCTTCTACTGACAGCAACTGCCATCCTTATGGCAACAATATCAGAGAATGGACAGTGTATCTGGGTCTCATCCATTCCTGTTCTTGTTTCTTCACACATACTCTGTTTCTGCTAGCATGGTACGTGTTTTTGCATCTCTGATGCTACATTTAGGAACGTCTAAGAAACAGTCTGATCTCTCTTTCATTGCCACACCTGCCAGAGGATAGCAATTTCCACCCGAAGTTTAAATATAGCTACGGAAAGAAGTTCCTTTTTGAAGGATATGTATTGGTTTTTTTCTGCTTTAATATAATGAAATGCTAACTGCAGAAATTTTGTTCCACATTCCCCTCCAAACAAAAACTGTATCAACCAAAAATACTTGTAAATTAAAGCAAAATTCAACTGCAGTTAGGGAAAATTAAAAAAAAAAAAAGTGAAAAGCTAAAATGTTTGTCTTTAGCATCTCGAAATAAATATTTGAAGTTTTCAGTTAAATGATCTTTCAGAATCACTGCTCCTTAAATAGCAGATAGAGGATTATTGAACAATAAGTAAATACTTTGTATTAAACATAGTGTGTTTTAGGAGCTTTTTCCCCAGTTCCTAGTTTTAACTATCAAAAATGTTATGAATTTATTTACAAATTTGTAGTTTGCTGTCATTAACTTGTTTTTACTTTCAATAGTATGGGATTATTTGGGAAACCCCTAATCCAGAACCTTTCAAAAGCTCCAGTAACTTTGTTGTCAGTCAAACAGCAATGGGGGGGATACTTTCCTCCCCTATAATTGAAAAAGAAGTTTTATTTCTCACATTTCTGTCACTGGTAGCCATATTTGCATGTTCCTCTGACTCACCCATTCCTTATTCCCATTTTTGTCATTGTCAATACAAATAATTCTCCTATTAGATGGATTGGCCAATATGTTTTAAAGCAAATGCTGTTGGGTATTCCCAGTCAAAAAATACCCAACGAACCAAAACCCAAAACAACTCTGACAAAATAACTACCTGACAATTTTGAGTTGTAGAAGTGAAAAAAAGAAATTTTTTAAAAAAAATCACAGGAGATTGTATTGCATTGCACCTTCTTATTATTGAGCGTGCAGTTTTGGTTGCTTGGGGACAGCTGGATGTCATGAAACTTTAGAAATATTTTCCTGTTTCTGAGGAGTATGGTTTGCCAGTGTATGTTATCTGTTCCATAGCAGCTGTGATCATTTGGAACAACTGAATACATTTGATTTTTGATGTCAAACAATAAATAAATAATTTATAATGAAAATGGGATGGCATTTACAATGTAACTGTATATCTTAAACCTGTGAGGTGCATCATGTCACTGCCAGTTGTTTGCAATCATTCTAAAATAGGAAAACAAACTGTTAAAAATACCAAATCCCAGATGGATAATAACTACTGAATTTACATCTACCAGTGAACACAATTCCACATATGCTTTCCCTGTAGAAGATACGGTCGTATTGGCCTTTTCTGCAGGAAAACAAACAAGCAAGCAAGCAAAAACACTCAGTGGGAAGTTCAATACAACAGTGTGCCTCATATATGATTCCTTCTGGAAAAAAAAATTACACTTATGACAAGAATTGGTAGTGGAAATCTTAGTGGTTGGGTCATTACCCTTGAACTTAGAAGGTCTCATTTCACCAAAACCAGAAAGCCATAAATTTCAGAAACTCACACACCCACCCAAATAGTTGCTCAAAAGTCACATTGTCTTAGGTACTTATAATACAAGATGAGGACACAATGCTGATATACATTTTGAATAAATTTAACGTGTGTAGCTTCCTTAGAAAATCCACAAGACAGCCAGTGAGCAATGGTAAAGATTAGTTGATGCTGTCTTTTTCCAACTTCATCCTAAAAGCCTGAGATAAAAACTTGTCTGAATACAGAGACAAAAATGAGATTTGGATATTAATAAAATGTCTCATATATCTGAGATCTATAAGATGCTTGGAAGTTTTTTTTGCCCATGCTAAAATAGAGCACTAATGGTCAATAGATGAAGGGATTTGCAAAGACCGATATATCTTTGATGTCTTAAACAAGTCTCAGTCTGGTATGTATCATTCTTTAGAAGTATTAGCCTGTTTCCACTAACTATAGAGATATCAAGTACAATTAGCTTAAGCTAGTTGTTTTAGATAACGTTAGTAAAACGAACATTAGCCTAAAAAAATGTCTGTCTCAGCTTTCAACAGAGAACTTAGACGAACCATTTGCAATTGGAACATTCTGGAATATCTGAATAACGAATAATTCAACAAGCTGTGTTTATAGTTTCAGCAAAGTAAACCTGGTATCATCAAGATATGAAGAATTTTTAAAATATATACAGCATGGGAGTTACATCAACAACAGTAAGTTGATACAAGAAAGCAAACACACAAGTTTAAACTTTTGAGGGTTAAGTGTCGAAAAAAAGGCCGTATGCAGTAACTGAGTTTCAGTGAATGCAGGGAATATGCTTTGTGAACACTGTAGAGACATCCTATTTTTACTTCTATATTATTGTTTTTGTCTAATATTCATTATGATCTTATGTATCATCTAATATAAAGAGACTGAAGAGGAATAAAGAGAAAAGGAGAGAAAAATAGAAAGTGTCAAAACTATTTTCATACAAATAAAATGATAAAAATAGCGGTTTCCTCCAGCTTCAATCATCAGTACGGTAGATAATTAACATTATAGTTATGTAGGCTTTATCTGTAGTGCAAAGGTTTACTAATCCCATACTAAAATATGTGCATAACTACATGGCATGAGTTGTCCCACAGGAGGGGTACATTTTTCTCCACAGGCAGAAATCTAGGAGTTGAAGTTGATTGCTCAGTTAGGTACCTAGTGCCCTAAGGAAGTAAGACATCAATGTAAGAAGGGTCTAGATGAAAAAGGACCTATGGCAGATGTATGTTCTGAAGCAAGAGCTGGATGCCAGACAGGATAATGGGAATCTCAGATATTGCTGGACACCTATGTTTACTCAAATGACACTCACCTTGATGTTTTTTCCCAAGCAGTTAATGGTGTTCAATTCAGCTGCACAGGCTACAGAGGTGTCTCATGCCATTTAAAAAACACGGAGTTGTCAAAGGCAAATGCACAGGGCTGACAGGGCAAGCATACAGTGTCATCTGAAATATCCTACGTTATTCCACCTGGCCTGAGGCTGTTGGTTCAGAACAGAGTGGATTTCCTTCTGTTTTCTTCTTCCCTTGTCTAACACAGATATTTCTGACATGCTAAAATTTCAGATAGACTAGAAGGCAAAAGTCAGGTGCCCTTGAATCTCTTTGGCTTACAGTGGTCACCAGGTCACACTGGGCATATTAATAACTACTCCCTTAACTGTAATGAGAGCTTTAAAACATCTACACAGGTGTAAACCTACATTGAAACACCTAAATTTTAGAATCAACAGTCAAGCTGGTTTTCATCCTTACAGCTTGATTTGGTTACCTAAATGTTGGCATATTATTTGAAACGCCATAGGCTATTCAAGACACCCATATGTAATGGCCTTTCCATTTACAAATCAGATGGGATGTCTCACACAACAAGAAGCTGTTGCAGGAACTAAATTCGGATCTGGATGCTGGGTAGTACAAATCTTTTGATTTGTTTGTGGCCAGGATTTTACATTAGGTTGTGAAATGTTCTTGATAAATATTTTATGTTATAAAAGTATTTTAGAAACATATTGAATTACATCCTTAATACTGTCCATTTTTACATTAATTTATTTTAAACACTTTAAAAATATGTCTAAATAGACACTCAGAACTTTGTTAACATTCCGTGCATTTCAACAGCTGAATTTGTTCTCAGTGTTGTATTTGTATTATTAATAATTTAGAAGATCATTATTTTGTTTACCTTTGTTGTTGTTGTCACTACAGTCTTTGTTGTGGATAAATGTTTTGGGGTAATTCTGTCTTTTGAGCATCATAAACAGTAACAAATGCTTTTTGATTCACTTACAAATTATAAGAGAAGAGCCATGAAATTTTCCTAACCTTTTCTGCAGCTCAATAAATCACAAACAGACAAGAAAGTTAAGCACTGCTTCAGTGGAAAATCAGCAGACAGATGTAGCACACATTCCCCTCAAAATAATTCAGAACCTGTTCCAATTTATCAAATGCCTACTTTATCTGTCAAAACAATGTCCTTTCTCAAATAAAGGGCATTGTTTCTGCAGCAAGAAAAAGGTTCTGATGTATTGTTATCTGCAAATGGATGGTGGAATAATGGAACAACAGGCAGCGTTTCAAGCTAAGAGATCAAAGGGCAGAATACATTACAATTCTTGTTAAAATAAATTAGGCTGAAATCGTAATTTTAATAAAGACTTTTATAACCTTTAAAAAAAAATTGGGGGTTTACAGATCAGCAGAAACAATAAGAAAATCCCTTTCAATATATAAGTTGATGTATTTCTTTCCATTGTGAGAACTTGAAATTTCAGAGAAAGCGGGATTTACATAGCTATAATGTACATTAGCTGGTATCTTGTCCTGACATTACGCTATCTTGCATTTGCAGAGGTAATATTTTCAATTGCTTTATTCATTATTAAATGCATTTTCATATTACCATCTTACTACAGACATGTTCTTAGATTTCTAGATAAAATATTTCCATAAGCAAAATTTACTAGCTTGAAATCTTCCAAGACCATTTTGGTCATTAAAGTTAGATAATGTATTATATTAAGCCACAATACTGAATCAAATGCCTCCTTAAAATTATCCACCCTTTCCAAATTCCACTAACAAATTTATATTAAGAATTAAATTATTTTAAAGCACTATCCTTGCTAGAGTAAATTAGAAAACAAAAAAATAAACTGTTAAAAATTATCAATTAATTGAAAAAGCCCAAGAGTTTTAAGGGTTCATCAAATCTGTGCACTCAAACCTGGTTCTATTACCAAGTCATTGTAATGCTCAGATACTTTCTTTAACCTCAACATGTCAGATATTTATGATGATTCCTGCAGCCAGCTTGATCCTGAGCTGAACTGTGACAACTTTGTACTGATGTATCTGTCTCCTCCATGATTGCATGTGGCTCTTTCTTTCTTATATTCTTCCATTTTTCAATTCTTTTTATGTAACTGTGACCTCTGTCAGTTATTAGGTTTTTTCTCCTTATGATACATTTTAATATCACAGAGTCCTCTAAAAATACATGATTGAATCAACTCCTTTTGAAAAGTATTCATTTATGATCAGCTGATGACATCTTCAAGTTAGTAATATTTCTTTTGTCTTTTAAATAAATACTTTACTTACACCTCGATATTCATTGATCTGTAAAATAGAGTCTCAATCATTCCATTTTAAAAATCTCTAAGATATGAATCACAGAAAAGTAAAAAATGAACATTTTGCTAAATACACTGTGATAAGGTCAGATTTACTTCCAATCTTTCTTTTTCTTTTTAATTTTTTTTTTAAAATTTAGTGACTTTCCAATGTAAGGCAAAAACTAGGCCCAGCATCTTGAAATTTGGACATCTGTTAGGGCTCAGTTATGCCAGCTCTTACTCAGCTGCATAAGTAGATGTCTGTGTTTATAAATAGTCCAGCTGAAATCAATTAGTCCTCGTGCGGTACAATACAGCTGATGAGGAATTCTAGAATTGTCCTAATTAAGATTAAACTAACTTGGAAAGGTTACTAATATCAAAACAAGGTTTGACCAGTGTGAAACGAGGAGAATCACAGAAAAATAATTGCATCCCCAGCTGTACGTCACAGTCCCTTGGTACAGGTAGTTTCACACAGGCTTTTGCTAGCAGCGCTGTGTGAGAACACTCTCTGGTCTGCTGCAGAGTAACTTTAACAGTCTAATTAAGAGGTTTGCACCAATACAATGAATCTTGCCCATGCTATACTAAGGAGCACTCACATAAACAATGCCAGTGACTGATAAACTGCAGGATGACTGCCAGCTAGTGGGTAGTGAGAAGAAACTAAGTGACAAAAATTTCACTCCGGCACAGCCGGAGTGAGAAGGGGTTGTGTATTCAAGTCTCAAAGGTATGTAGTGTTAGGCTAGCGCATACAGACTAAAATTCTTTGAGAAATATCCAGAGACACTCTTTCACTGTGTCTTTGCTGCAGGATCAATTCAGAACAGCGCTAGTTTGTCTTAACCAAGCAGTAGAGCAGGATGTTTTTGTCAGATTAATCAAAACAAATTGAAACCAACAAATAAAGGAAGACTTCTGCTAGCTGAGTAAATAAACACTCATGTTCCAAGAGACACCCATAGTGTTTGCAAATATTCAAGCATCACTTCAAATCTTCACCCCTGTTATTTTTCTAAGAATTATTTGGCAATAGTTGCCATCATTTTATAAGCACGAGAAGAAAAGTGGTTTTCAAAGGTGAGTCTATTTAAGGTATTGTGAATATATATACATTTTTATGTCATATTTACACTAATGAGAATGATGAAAAGTAAGAAGTGAGAAACTACTTCAAATGTCATTTTAATTTAATGAAGATATTCTGTAACTATTGACAAAAGAAAAAGGTTATTAAATAAGGATTAATAAGGAAATGAATTAAATTCAAAGAATAGAAACATAAAATAAAAAAATGTATCTGGAGAAAACAAACCTTTCTTTTCCAGATATTCTTAATCAAAATCAGACACAAAACCTAAATTGAAATAGTTAATTAGGACCCAGGCCTAAATCTCTAGGCAACTAAAATGCCAACTGAAATTACTGAGGTTTTCAGATGCACAGACGATTAGGAATAGGATGATCCCAGATCAGTGCAATTCATACAGAGGACCACAATCTCTATTGAAATCTGACTTTGGGTTGCTCTGGAAGCAAGCTGGAAGAATAGAAAACACCCAGTTTGAATATAAGCCATAAATACTATCTGACACCAAAGTCAACAGAGATACATCAGTGTGAATGGTTGGCAAAGAGTAAATAATTTGCTATAATTCCCTGCAGAGCTGCACCAGAAACTTTTCCTCAGAGTCATTTCTGATGCCGAGAAAGCAAATTAGGACCTTGTTAACACCAGAATCTGCTGCCTCACCCATTTGTGTCCTCACTCCCCTCCATGGAACAAACATAAAAGTGCGACTACAAATGAATGGATAATTCTGATGTGATAGCACATTTCCCAGGGGAAAATGACATGACAAAGCACAGGAGAATGGGAATTAAAGCCTCCATATTTAGGACATGCAAAGTACCCCATGTCAAGCGAAAAATATCCACAAAACCAGTAGTAGTGTCTGTGGAACGCTTTCAGTTTCATGTTTCTGTATGACCTTTTGCAAAAGGAAATCACAGAGGATTTTTGATTCAGCACTCTTTCCTTTCTTTTAACTGCATCTTTATTTTCCTTAATAGAGAATTTTCTCACCATTAGTTCAAAAATGCAGTGTATAACAAAGTAAAAAAGAAAAGGAATTAAAGTGATTAAGATTATAAACAATGTTTTCAGTGTGAGAATGAGTGCTGACAGAAGAAAAAAAAAAAAGATAGGAAAAAGAAGTTTGCCTTCTTAAGGAAGTGTTCAGGAAATGTTTTACTCACTGATAGCCAAAAAAACAGGATCTTGCTTCTTTTCAATATGAAGTAATGGAAGAATAAAATAAATTATATACAACTGATTTGACAAAGCTCTTCCTAACCGTAATAAAATTTGACATAGCTCTTCCTAACTGTAATAAAATTTCACAAGGTGGTCAAAAACCACATTGTTATCAACACTTCCCACCTATACAATTCTGTTCAATTATCATTTTTGCTTTGAAAGCTAGATTCACTTTTTGCAGAGGTGAAAGGAAAATGAAGCCATGTGTGTCACTCTGTGTTAAAAAAATAAAATAGTGGTTTGTGGTTCATAGTTTCATCATCTTGTAACAGAAATTCATAGGAAATGAAGTATGAAACTGAACAGATACATAATATCCTTATCTTCCACTTGATATTCACATGGTGGTCTTGTAATTAGGGAAAGAAAATCAAGACAGTTTAATCTGCCTTCTCTGAGGAAAATTACTTGAAAAATACAAAGACCTGCACAGAGTTACTAATTTAGAAATTAACTATAACCAATATTTACATGAACATTCAGATTTATGAAATCTTGATCTTGTCTGCTAAGTAGCTTTTTAAAAAGTGGTCACAAATGGAGTTCCTTTTCCATGTATCATGTAGTTGAAAAAGACAAACCAACTAATTTCATTTAAATTTCAACAAATTATGTTGACTCTGGTAGTGTATAGTATCAAATTTAATTGCCACGCATCATATTTTTCTCCAAAGTTAAAATTAATTGTGACATTGAGTAGATACTTAAACATACAGTAAAAACAACAATTTAAAAATGAAATATTTCATGCTTAATTAAGAAAGGATATGAATAGCTTCCCATTTGGAGTGTTTTACAGTTCTTCATCATTTGATATACACATCAAAACATGGAAATACAAACTATGGATCTTCCAGTCTAATACACAGCTTACAGTAAAGGGAACTTTGAATATCCCCTTAGAGATTTCGGCAATGATTTTCCACTCCATTACACCAATTTCATACTGGGGTAAGTCCATTGATGTCAATGGTGTTACATCAGCTTAAAAACAATATGACAGAATAGAAGATCAAGGTTATTCAAGCTCTTATTTATGGTTATGGAAAATTACACACGTCTGATGTACATGAACATAACAAGACTATGTTGTTTTATATTTCTTTGATAATGAAAATGTCCTCATGTACAAAAAGCAGAAAACTGAAGTTGAAACATAACAGGCATTTACCAGCTAAACATACATAGGTGTAGACAGCAAATACTGGTTATAAAATAACCATGCAGGATGACAGCTGCTCAGCTACACTAAAATTAAATCTGAGAATAGTTTGAATAGACTGAGTTTTCAGAAATAAAGAAGTCCCAGGAAACTATAAATCAGGAAGCCAATAGGTTTAGAGTTGTATCTACTCCCTCATTACTTAAGTTTTGGGGTTTTTTTTAACTTTTTCTCTTTAATGTTTACAGAAGTAAAAACAAATGGAGAATTTCTGAAATATGTTATTTTTGACCACGGTAGCCACATAAGTAAAAATGCTGTCATAGTCACAAAATTAACTACAAAGAGACTCCTGCGAGGAACATAAAATTAGTCTAACTGGCTGAATCTTCATCGTGGCTGAGACTGTATCTCAGAGTAGTCTGAATGCCTGGTGGCTTCCAATACACACTGCTCCTCAAATATACCCAAGTGCAAGTTCTGTATGCATCTCATGAGTCTGTCCATGTGGCAGATCATGTTTGAGCTGTTTATGAAAAATTCTAGCATGTCTAGAGAATCACCTTGTCTCTTCTTCAAGATCCTATTGTCTCCTACTAGAATAAATGAGATATCTAGAGGCATAGAATTCTTCCCCTTCCTCTCCATACTGCAAGTAAATCCATGCTGGAAAGACAGTAAGCCCTTAGGGTCCTGCAGATATATCCCCAGAGGCTTTGTGAGGATCATACACAGAAAGGTAATGTAAATAGATATGTATTTTACTCTCAAACAGACCTGGGTATCACTTGTACATGGAATCTGGTGCTGGGTCATTTAGTTCTTCATTCATGCTGCTTTCAGACTTCTTTCTACTGAAGTAATACCTAGTAGTAGTTTATCTTGTATTTGTGTGGTAATTTTTGTCTAAGAGTGCTTTGTGTTGCGACTTACTGAATTACATGATTTTTTCTTAAGACAGTTTATCTAATTACCTTAAATATTTTTTATATTCCAATCCCAAAAGGTCCTGGTATCCCTTTCCTCTGCAGCTTGATATCATTTATAGAGTAAACCCATTAAAAAAGAAATTGATTTGAGGTAAGATCTTCTTGTAGCTGCAGTAGTTTTCAGATAATTTGAAAATGTCTTGGGCTCATTCTGCAATCAGTTTTTCTTGGAAATGGTTGGTCAAAATTAATGGATAACTATATGCCTAATGTTTAATGAGGTAGTTTAGTTGGTAGAGGTACTCTTTGATATCTAACGGCTCCTGATTTTCTTGTGAAGATCAAAGAAACAAAACATATCTTCTCAGGATCCTAACAGTTTATGGAAATCATGCCTGCTGTCTAGTGGCTATGAGCATGACCAGTCATTGCTATTCATATTCTCTGGAAGTGTTACAGTGACAAAATGCCAATAGGGAGAGGCAAACTGGTGAACTTGACCTCATCTCCCTCTGTGAATTTTCAGAATGTCTGAAGATAGAGGATATTGAATATCCTGTTCATAATAGTAGAAGAAAACATGTAAGTATCCTTCTCATAGCTGTTTAAAGATCAGATGCCATTGTTTTGCTGTGAATAGGAGAACATTTTCCTGTCAGGAGTACAAAAAGTGACTTAGCTTTACATGATTGTAGGCAGATTTTGAATCATGATTAAAAAGTTTAAGCAAAAAACATTAGGGCTGAATTTGCATTAAATAAAAGAAGACCAGAGCAGTGGTACAGGAGCATGACTGTCTAGGCTTCTTAAGTGTTAACACATTCCTAAATACAGTTTTAGGCCGTGGCAGCTTGTGTTCTCACAGCCATTGCTCAGGCCTATCTCAGAGGAAAACATGCCAGTAGCCATTCAGAGTAGGCAGTTTTGGTATAGATACCCTGTTTTGCATGGAAGAAAATTAATCTCCAAGACTTGTCACGTGTCTTGGCATCAGAGTTGAGTTCTAAATTTGTAATGGTTTCGTAAAATATTTTTAAAAAATATACTTCAGTTGTAATAACTCATTTAAGGGTCCTGGTCCTGAAAAAGGCACAGTTAGAGATGTATACAACCATCTAGGCATAATTGCCGAACTGTTTTTTTTTTTAACATCTGCACTGTTGAGATCATCGAAAGCACTCCTGAGCATGCAAGTCCACAGCACGGGTTTTCAGAAAAGATATGGGAAAAAATGGTCGCTGAGCACTGGTCCAGACTGTATGTGGAAGCTGGTTTTATCCATTTTCTAATTACTGCGAACTACATATGTTAACAAATTAGGAGACCTGCTCATATTTAATCAACTGTGCAAGGAGACAAGGATGGGGGAAAGGGATGGTTTGCAGGTCTTACTCCTGTGTTACTAAAATAAAGCAGCTGGAAGTTTAAGAGACAAGGCTGGTCTACAGTGACTCAGGCTAATTCCACAGTTTAGAAGTCAATAGGCATTAAGAAAAAGTCTGATTCAACAGAATAAAAAAGGGTCAAAAAGTTCACACATAATATAAGGAAAATGAAGAATGTTTTATGCTAGTTGCACATGTGGTATGACTTCTTAAGATTAGGTGTCTTGTAATATGTAAAAGAGATTACATTAATTCATCACAAACCTTAAAATATCTCTCTCTAAGTATTAAATGAAATATTCTTATATTGACAGATAGCAATGAATGATGACTTCAACTTTCATGTCTTTTGATGGTAAACAAAGCCACAGAAATCGGTAAGAATATTTCCATTGACTTTGGCAAGCTTTAGATATAACCTAGGGATCTCTAATGGGATTCTGCATGCTTGAAGGGCTGGGGAGAACTGTTCTTAGAAGAAAGGTCCAGGAAGAGAATTAGTTCAACAGGCTGAGAAGCTATGTGATTCCATAGAATGGTCTTTCAATCCGTATGTATATCATGGTTCCAGACTGAATATGAGAAATGTCCATATTATTTAATAAGGAGTTGCTGCCATATAGTAAAGGCAAAGGATCTAGTAAATCTTTTAAATTAGTCCAAGTGTCACACAAGGCACACTACTTATCCAGAGTATTCTTTCTGGACTGGTCTGGTCTGGTATTTCTTATACACATTGCAAAGGAGAGTTTTACAAACTTTGTTGTCTCCATTGAATGCTTTTGAATTTGAAGGAGTATTACTTTTATGCAGCCAAAATTATTTTGTATAAAAAGTATAAACAGGAGAAAATAGCAAACCCCTTGTATACACCTCCAAAGTGCATGCCTCCTCAGATGCAATGCGGTGCTAGATGTAAGTTAGCTGAATTCTGCTCACATACTATTTTTTTCACATACTAGGTTTCTCAGTACAGTAAGTCTTCTCAACACACTGATTGTTATGAGCTTATCCAGCATGCATTTCAGAAAAAGAAAAAAAAATCATTCTGAAAGTGGGTACTTTGGGCCAGACTGGGTACTCTTACCTCTCTTTTGTGTTCTGGGGCTTCAAAATTTTCCTAAGTATTTTGTTCCCAGTATCTTCAGTCACTACACTGTTTTGTTTCTTTTTCTGGGACTAGAACTGGCTTTCTAATGCTGCATCTAATGCGAGCCTCTAATTCTGAACTGCGTATTCAGGTATATTCAGTGACAACCTTAAAAAATCTGATCTAATGTTTCTTTTGTTATACTTATTTTAGATCCCTATAACCTCTCAAAATTTCGCTGTCCTTCGGCCTTGAACATTCCATACTATTTCAACTTTTCTATACTTTCTTAACTCTCAATTAAAACTGTATTACTTGTTACATTTTTCCTTGTAAAACACTTTTCTTCTCTCCTCTTGTTTTTGGAACACAGTTTTCATTAACTTTTTGTCTGTCATTTAATAATAACAACAAAATTTCTCAATAGTTTCAGATCAAAATATGTGTAAAATAGAAGAGTGGTTTTTATCTTCTCTTTAGCTGGCACCCATTGTTTTTGTATAAAGACTGAAGTGTTTTCTAAATGACTTCCCATTATTCTCTTTATGAGGCAACAGCTTCGTACATCTCAAGGTAATTTTCTTAGTTCACAGTACTCCAGGTACAGTGTGTCAACAATTACTCAAAGCCAGGTACTCTTACAAAGGTCTGACTGTGGGTCCTCCTAAGAACAATTCATCTTCTTATAACATATGTTTGAGGTAGATGAGATAAATATCCTCTTGAAGAGGCACTTTTTTTTTCTTTTTTTCCTTTTTCCTTGCACAGACAAGGCTTGATACAATTGCTTACACTTCAGCATGAATTGCCATTTGAAATAACACCAGAAAATATCCTGTGTAGTCCCATGCTGTTCACACAGCTTTTGTGCCTTATTTTCAGTCCGGTGCAAAGGTCTCAGACATTTTTCCAATAGCACTAGAAACATATTTTTAGGCTGCTTTATAAAGATTTTAGTCCAAACACCTGCTCCAAATGCACCATTGGTCAGGTTATATGACTATGTTGACCAAAGCCTGGACTCAGTCTCTAGTATCACATTTTGATTATTTATTTTAAAGTCTGCCTAACTGCTGATATCAAGCCAATATTCTTGCAATGCAGTTATAAACAATAAGAAGCTCCCACATATTGGGAATAGTACCCTGGCCCCACAAATGTCAATTGAGATGAGACATATGTTTCTTAAAATTCAGCACTGCAATATGTTGCTTAAACATCCAGTGATGTGTGAGGTATCTGAGGGGACTTAATTTGACCCGCAGTCCCTCACCCAAAGCTCATGGGTTTCCTATACATCACGTGCCTTGTAGAACCTGTTGCCAGCTGCCTGCAGAACATGTCAGGTGTCTTGTGTTGTCTCAGACAGTTCTCAATATGTATGCTTTGGAAGCTGAATCACACCATTTAAGAAATGTAGGTAAAAATCCACCTTCTGCGCATTTATTCAAACTTGCCCAAATTGTACAGAACAAACATTAAAATTAATTCTAGAAATGTTTTGAATGAATTCCTTTAAATGCAGCTCCCTGAAGTTCAAGTATTTTTTTTATATACAGATGATGCAAAGAATAGTTTGCTCTGTACCAGAATTAAGTGATCATACTCCTTTCCAGGGGTCAGATATTGGTTAGATGTGATCATTTCAGTTTAAATTAGCACTTTTCCTATGCACTTAATCAGAAAGTGACTTGAAACAAGGGAGAGAAATTATGATTACATTTTTTTCAAATTTAATTAGAAATCCCACGGAGTCAGCATGTCCATACCTTGAGGGAGGGATTGACTCATATCAGTTAGCAACAAGCCATCTGCTTTCTTTAGAAGAAACATTGATAGAGTTTCCAAGTTTCCTTGGCCAGAGGAAGGGACTATGGTTTTATTTATTTATTGAGAGAGACACAAATATCACTTGATCACTAGAATCACACTTTGTATGCAGTTTTGTTTAATAGTCCGCTTCTGAGCCTTCTAACACTTTAATTACTAGCATTCTGTATCCTAAGGTTATTCCAAGCCTGGATATGGTCTGGCAGTTGCATAAAAAAGGAAAGTGATGAGGAGGCTGTCCCCCTCCCATACAAACACCACCTCTGTGACGGTAACATACTTGGAGGTATCACCGTCTCTTCTCCAATCTGTACAGGGCTGTGCGTTTTGGAAGCAAGCAGACAAGAAGCACAGCTGGCCCAGGTCAAGACAGAACTGGTGATACATAGAAGTGTTGGCTCCACTGGTGCCTTTGAGATGAAGGGAGAAAGTGATTCCTTGTGATCTGAGTGCTTCTACCTTTGTCTCAGAGTAAGAAGGTAGGTTCTGAAGTCATATCAGCAAGCTGTATAGGCATGTTAGGAGAGAGGGTAACAAAGTGACCTTTTGGGCTGAAAATTCTCTCTGTAAAATGTTGTGCTGAAGTAATATAAATTACTCAAAATGCTCACAAGGGGTTTATTTATTTATTTATTTATTTATTTAGATCCAGTGAAGCACTTCTGTAGAACTTTTCTTCTTGTTTGAAATGTTTTAGGCTTTGGTAAAATAGTTTGAAAGTAAATAAATGCTTCCTTACAGAGGTTACAACTATACTGCTAATAAAAGAGGACAAGAGACCAATCCCTGCCCCTGAAGCCCAGTGGCACTGATAGGTCACATTCTACCTGATTAAGGATAGCACCTCTGTTGCAGATTTCTCTCTGAGAGAGCTGGCTGAAGCAATTCAGAGCTGACAAGTCAATGAGGTGAACAATCAAGAATTTCGGTGTTCAAGCTTACTCTCTAGTAGTCATTTACGTGGTAACATGGAACTGTGAAAACATTTTTAGACTTCCTTTCATTTTGTGTAGAGACAGATGAGGGAATTGAGAGTTTTCATGCTCAGTATTTTATTCTTTTTCCTTTGGTAGACTAGAAAAAAAATAGTCAGAAATAATAATAAAAAAATTCCACTGCCATCAAACTAAATTTTATTTTCCATTAAATGTACTTGAATGTTTTTGTCATTTAATATTGCTTTGATTAAAAATACATAAATGTGAAAAAAAAAATCACTCTAAATTGTAAGAGGAAAAAAATCTCAGTAATGCAATCTTAAAAAAATTACCAGTATAAAAATAATTCCTTCCCATTATATCTCTGTGGTTGTCAGGGTTTGGTATGTATTCTATAAATAGCTAAACAATGATGGTATTCATAGATAAAAGAAATATGAAATGATTTCTAAACCTTATTTCAGTTTTTTTGAAAAAAAAACAAACAAACAAACCAGCAAGTACAATCTCTCCAAAATCTTGTAACCTAACTGTGACAAGAGGGAAGGGATTTTCTGATGTCTTTTCAATTAAATGTTCATTTCTCTAGAAAATAAATATCTCAAGGAGCCAGATTATTACGAATGTCTGAGTTCCTATAAAAGATCTAAGTTAGAATATTTATAGACTTTACATCTGTTAATTCTTATTAAAATGCAGTAAAGTATTTGATTGCTGTAAAACTAAGCATTAGATTCAAATTTCACTAAAGCTAAGGCCAGACTTCATCCCACTTCATGGCATATATCTATCTGTAGATTCAGCAGTAGAAGTTCATTTGGATATTCAGATATGTGCTGCCATTTATCATGTTTTTACAACACCATGTAAATAAATTACTCCACTTTTTTAAATATTGCAGACCTAATGTAGGTTTAAAAAAAAAAGTTGCTGAATTACTGCTAAAGAATCTTTATTCCCGTTGACAGTGATTATGCCAGAAATAATTAATCTTTACTTCTGCATACCAATATAAACCCACATATTTCCAGAATAAATATGCTATGAAAAGCAGCAATAATAAATACAACAATGTAATTGTTACAAGGGCAGTGTTCGGGGTGAAAGCATTTTTATGCAAATGATAATGAAGAGTTGATCTATTGTCTTACAGTGACTTTCTTTTCAAACTTCATTTTTATGAAAGTAGAGTTTGAGTTGATAAAACAACTGTTGTACAGTCATATGACTGAATTCTATGTGTCAAACTGTTAAAGAATAAGCACAATGCAAACTCATTGCCTCATTACATACAATTGCACAAAGAGAAAAATAAATGGGAAGCTGTTATCAAGTGATGTTCCTTCTGGATTGCCATAAAAATCTGTTCTTAGTGAAGTATATGCAAAGCCTCTTTTCATGGTCCAGAAAGATGAAGAAATAAATACAATTACAGTTTAAAATTCATTTAAAATACATTTATAAATACGAAACAGCAGAATATAAAAAAATGGTCAGTAGCATCGATAGGGTTTGGATTGTCTGACAAAGAGGATCATATGAATCATAGGGATTTTAATGTGGTTTAACAGGTCATAAACACATGAGGAAAGAATGCAGTCACATTCAATGTGCAATTCTGAAAATTACTGAGACTGAGGAGGATTTCAAAATCACAGCAGAGAACCACAGCAGCTAGCTATTTATGGTCCCTGTGCAAAGCTGTAGCCAAGGGAACAAATATAATCCAAAACAGAAATAGGATATCAGAAGTTTTACACCTGTACACTGTATGGATGAAAATACTTCCAGAAAACTCTAGAGATTTCTACTGTTTAAAATTTAGTAAAGAATGTTTAGAAAGATTGTAAAGCTTCAAAAATAAATGAACAAGAAGAACAAGTTCAGCACACTAAGACGGTTTGGCCATGCAGAATGACAAGCTGAAGCATCTGGGTGACACAGAGAGACACAGAAAAGCATGGGGGATGAGCAGGAAGGTACACCAACATACATGGGCCAGGAAAAACAAATACAAAACCCAAAACAGTAAACAAAATATCAAACAAATTAACATCCCCCACACCCCCACATATATATTCAAGGCCCTTCAGACCAGACAGAAGTTTGGAAGCTTAATTAGTTAGGGAGCACTTAAACTAGCCACATACAAGTCCATGGGCCCTGATGAGTGCTGAGGGAACAGGCTGATGTCATTACAAGGCCTCACTCGATTATCTTTGAGTCATGGAACCCAGGACAGATTCCTGAAGACTGGAAGGGAAAACATTACTCTTGACTTCAAGAAGGGGAAAAAAAACCACCAAAACAAACAAGATGGGATATCTAGAGGTGGATCAATCTCACCTCTCTCCCTGGGAAGGCAATAGAGAAAATCCTGCTAGAAAACATCCAAATATGTGAAGGACAAGAAGGGAGTAGTCAGCATGGATTTATGAAATGGTAATAATGTTCAACCAGCAAGATAACCTTTTACAGCAAAGTAGCTAGCTTGGTAAATGAAGGGAGACCAACAGGTGGTGTTTACCTCAACTTTAGTAAATCCTTTGACAGTGTCTCACATACTGGAGAGAGTCCAACAAAGGGTCATGAAAATGTTGAAGGGACTGGAACATTTCTCTAATGAGGATAGGCTAAGAGAGCTGTGACTCTTCAGCCTGAAAGTGAGAGGGCTCAGAGGGAACTAATGGGAGGGAATGAAAAGAGAAGCAGGATCATCTCTGTAGTGTCCAATGACAGGACAAGAGGCACATATTAAAACACACCAAATTCTATCTGAACACATCAACTTTTCTCTTTTTTTTATTTTTAATTCTATGGGTGGTTAAATGCTGTAACAAGTATCCTGGGAAGGTTATGAGTCTGTCTCTGTGGAGGTGATCTGAACATGGTTATGGACAACTGGCTTTAGCTGATCTGACTGAGCAGGGGGATTGGACAAGTTCCCTTCTGATCTCAGCCATTCTTTGCTTCTCTGAGTGAATACCTAGAAAGTTGCTTTGCTAAGAAGCTGTGTTTATTCAGCATATCTCAAAAAACTTAATTTATATAGTTTGTAGGCACTTATATGAGAAGGTGTCTAACAATTCACATTTTATTAACTCACCAGCTATACAAAATTCAGAGGTTAAAGGCTTAAGCAAGGCAAATTGTGTTTAGAATTCCAGGCCAAATTTTAGCAGTCTGATTAGTGAAGCATTGGAACAATTTGCTTTGCATTTCATGTTTAAATGAGTATTTCTATAAGCAATATCAGAAAAATCAAACAAAAAAATCACAGCAGATGTGATATTTTTCCATCTATACGTTGTGAGGTAACCATAATGGCCACTATTTAACTAAAATGTTGTTATTTATTACATAAATCTAATCTATAACTAAATGTTTGTGGCTGCAGAGGTAGTAGGAGATTTATAGGGAAGCATTCAGAACCAAACAGCTTGTCTTTGGTGCTAAGATGAAGACACTTTAATGCCTTTTGCATGAATGTTCCCACTTACAGCAGTATTCTACATTAAAATTTACATGCAGGATAGTCAATACAACCATCAAGTTAGCCACAAAAATGTCAAGATCATACAGCAGCCCAGAGGAAAGCAAAACATTTCTCCTACTCTGGAAGAACAGGACATCTATACAAAGACTGAGGTTTTTCCTTTTTCTGTGAGCCAGGACAATAGAGTACTTCTCTTCATAGTAGA
Organism: Hypotaenidia okinawae; assembly: GCA_027925045.1. NCBI lineage: Eukaryota > Metazoa > Chordata > Aves > Gruiformes > Rallidae > Hypotaenidia > Hypotaenidia okinawae. Next base: position 173,745,371 of record BSDF01000001.1, read on the forward strand.
GGAAAACAAATGAAGAAAAGTAGAAAAGAATGAAAGAAAGAGGAGCTGCATTCTGTCAGATAATGCGAGCAGTGTCTCTAAATCTGGCCAAGTATCACTACAAGATACTAAGCCTAAAAAATGATCTGTCACCATTTTAAATATTTCTGCCTTGTCTGTGTATTTTAACAGCTAAGTGTCACACATAACGTTTGTAGCACTTCCTCAAAGTATTGCACTACTGAAATCTGAAGAAGTAAGAAAGAATTTTATCTTTATTAGTAATAACTAATTACATAAATTATTATATGGTTTTGCTTCTGTCTGTCCTGTGGAAAGTGGAAAGAAATTGTGATTGAAGATCCTCTTTGTTTCTTTACAAACTTCATCATTTTTAGAAGGTTGAGTCCTTGCACCTGAGAGGTGTTGAATAGGTGGCATCAGAAGCTCATAAATACATGTGCTGTTGAACTAAGAAGCTTTGTATGCTGAGTACCTGAGATTAGAATCCCTCCCAGTGTTAGTGTATTCAGCTTGCCAAGAGGCTTCATCATTTCCCCTAAGGAAAAGCAGATTCTTTACACATTCGTTCCGTCATAATTTTTGTGGTCCGATCCACACACTAACTGAAGTGCAAGGACGTTTGGTTGGATACACTACTGAAACATTCTTTGTAGTGAATGTTATTATTCATTAAATAGGAGAGGATATATTTTTTTCCTCTAATAGGATGATAAAATAAAACACTTATATTTGGGGGCTGAATTACACGGTCACACTCATCACAAAAGTAATTGCCATTGGGTAGCTATGCCACTGAGGGTCTACAGCAACAAACAATGTACTTTAAGAGTACGCTTTTGTCTTTTAAGTTGGGCTTCTTCCATATGCCATCAGGAGAAGATCTTTAAACAAGTTATTAAGGTCAGGGTTGTTTTGAAGAATGTTGCAATGTTTCCCTGATAATTGCTTGGATTCCGCCTACCTATTCTTTCACCTAGTGACATGGCTAATAGAAAGTTATTTGTGTTTTGTTGCGGAGTTGTTTCAATAAGAGCTCCATTCATGCTTTCCTAACTCCAGGTTTATTCTAGGCATGAGGGAACTGTACTTAAGAAAAGCACCTAGAAAATAAATAAAACTTCTCTCTCAGCCCATCAGACCTTTTCAATAAAGTCCTTTATGTTAGAGAACCACTTGAATATAAAATGTTATTTAATCAGTAAGTCCTGGCTTTTATTAAAGCCAGCAATTTTTGTATTATTATTATTATTTTTGCTTGTGAATAGGTGTATTTTCAATGATAGGCAATATTTCATCTTGAAACTTGTTAGCAAAACCATGTATCAAAATAATGTCCCTATTTCCCATTATGTTCGATATGGAGATGAAATATTTTATGAATTTTTCTCTGCACCTGTCAAAATAAACAAAATATAATTTCCACAATAATTCATAATGACTTTTAAGCTTCAGGTTTTTCTTAGCAATTTATATTTTCATCTTTTCAATGTGGAAATAAGGAAGATTCATGTATGTGTTTCTTTCGATATAAAATATGTCACTTTGACTGGAATAAATGAGAAAGTTCATGGACTAAAGTGTGATTTGTTGCAAGTCAAAGTATCACAATAGGCCCCTCTCTGAATTTTGCTATAGTAATTATGTAAGATCTACAAAATAATGCAGACATTTTGCAAATAACTTGCATGTTAATTATACTACCCCAATTATTTAAAAGTTGTTGTCAATATATTTGTTTTTGTAAGAGGAACTCCATATAAAGCCTATACTTTGGTTTCTGATGACAAAAAGCAGAAAAAGATTTATACGTTTACCTCCAACAGAAACAACATTTTATTCTTTATTTTACTGCTGGAATTCTACTCCCTTGTTTGGGAGAGACCCCAGAGCGTATTCTTCATTCTCCTGACGTTAAAAACCACAAAGTACAGAATGAGAACGCTTGTAATTGAAGTAACAGTTATGACTAAAATACTTGTGTTAACAGTGCTTGTAAAGGATCTGAAAAAGTAGTTTTGAAAGAAAGAAATTAAAGAAGCAGCTGTATCTATTTCCTATTTTCTGAACCTTTTTAAGGCTGACACTGTCCAAAACCTTTGGATGTGTAACAAAACCCAGGGAGTCAAATGGTGAATTAAGATAATTGTGCAAAGCACAGTGATCCTAGCCAGAAATTGATGATAAGGAAAATACACCCTCTAAATATGAAACTGGGAGTGGGTTTATCATCTGAAACCCAGAGCACAAATTAATCACTTGTGTAATTTGAATGAAGTCAGTTGAAATTATCCCAGGAATGAATATAGCCCAATTTGTTAAAGATATGGTCCTGTAAATACTGCACTGTGTCAGAGATACATCTGTTCAGCAACTGCCTCAGCTAAATAGATAAGAGATTCTTTCCCATTAGCTAAAAGCAACCTAAACACTTAACTTAGACCGACCCATTCTGTCAGGGTGCAGAAGTGGCCTTCAGATGATGCATCTTAGTATTTTTCACTTGGAGTCAGGTAAGGCATCTAAAATTGGTTTAAAGAAAATAAAGAAATGACCAAAGCTCAGGAATAAAGGGAGGAGGGCAGCATGAAGGGGTATTCAGAGTACAACATTCAGTCACTAACAGTCTGATCTTCAAAGGATTTCAACCAAGTCATTAAAATAGGAGGTTAGTTTTTTAATGAGAAGGTATAAAAGATGCCCAGTATAATTAGACAGTGGGCTCTGAGGATTTACAGGTCTTATGAATTTTTGAAAGAGAAGAAATAGCTGAGCAAACTGAGTTTAGCAAGTACTGTCCCTAATATTTTGCACAACCTACATCTGCAAGTTGTTTTAATATGTATGCTTTGAACCTGGTGAGGCACTGTAAAACAACAGTTCCTTCCTCACTAGCTGTTTCATCGGAAAATCTTGCCATGGATTGTGCCGGATCCTTTCATCTCCTCTCCCCACAATGAAAGCTATCCTTTTTGTTTACTAGACAATCCGCCATGTATACTTCACTTATGTACAACACAGTTTAGCAGGGTCAGTAAGTGAAAGCAAGGCAATGCTTTCATGGAGGATTTTTTCTCCCTTTGTTTACTACTATGCAGTTAAAAGCTCACAGATGCACAAATGCATCTCAGTTGAAATACTGATAATTCTTTCTAATGAACAAGACTTCCTTTAATTCTGGAAAGTAACAAACAATTATAGTGGAGTAAATAAAAAGGGATTTTTATGGATTAAAGCTTTAAATTATATATTGCTCATATATATATGAAGTCTACTGCATTGTTTAGTTATTATTTTGCTCTCTGGCTTAATCTAGTTGCTGAACTGCCTTTTTTTTTTTTTTCTTTTTCTTTCTCATGGACCCTTTTCCTTTACTTTGTTTTTGTTTTCACTGCCTAGATCTGGTGCCCTCCTTCCTGAGCTCTCTGTCTCTCTTTCTTTCCTTATGAGAAGGTTTTTGCATGTAAGCACTTACCAACCTTTTTTATTTTTAGGAAATAAAAGAGCTGAATGCATGTTTTAATACATTTTTAATGGCCATTGCTGACAGACAAGACACTTTGTTGGTATTGTCTTGCATTGCTATTATGTTAAAAGACTTTTATTTTTATCAATATCTATTGTGCCATCCAGTTAAAATGACAAAGACTCCCACGCTGAGCAAATTGAACGAGCTTTTCACTTCATTGAAGAAAAGGACTAGTTCTGGCTGCAATGGCTTTTTTTTGGAGAGGGGGAGTCATTGTTCACATTCTATTGACTCTATAGTTCCCGTTAAATAATGTTCATGTATTATTAAGAGAATATTCATCTTCAGTGTACAAATAACTTTCTTTAAACACTGTTCCATATAAGAGTATTTGTTCTTAAGACTTAGTCTTCTGCTGCCACCTGTAGACAGGATAAGGTATTGCTGCATGGTGTACCTTTTCTAATACCATAAATGTAAGTGGCATGCCTTCATTATGTAGTTTCAGAGACATTCCTTCAATTTTATGTATCAGCATAATATATTCTATAAAATATCACGGAGTAAAACACGTTGAGAGACTGTAAAAGAGACTGAAGAATCGGAGAAAACAATTCTCATTGTTTACTTGTACTCCAAAACTCTTGTGTAGGATGAACGTATTATACTCCATTTATTCCCTCTCTCAAAGCGAAAAGGTTCTTTCATTAAACTGCCTATGTCGGTTGTGTTTTGTGTTTGATCTATTGTTTGTAGTGCCTCTTGTGTTCAATGCAGCACTTAGTGACAGGGTTTTCTTGTATCTCACTCCAAGCTGGTGAAATACCCTTCCATATGCCCTTCATGCTCATCCTTCTTTTGCTGTATCAGTCTGGAAGGAAATTTTGAAACAGTGGTTTTCGCCTCTCATTTCTAACACACAGTACAGATGAAATTCTGCCAGGGTGAAGGATTGGTGCACAGGCTTCCTGGAGCTGTAAATCCCATAGCAGACACTGCACAGATGTATGTCAGAAGGAATATCAACCTTTGCCTCACACTGCTGAACCTCTGTAGGTACTGTGAAAAGAACCTCTGCGAAGAAATTGTACAGCCCAATGAAGTGTTTAAAAAAAGTGTAAAAATGAGAAAAAAGTACATTGCCATTTAATCAAACATGGTGACCCACCATCCACAGAGGCTTCAGATCAAAATGACTCTTCCTCACGTGTTCCTCCTATGGGGTCTTATGTGACCCAGTGGCAAAAACATACTTATTCAGATCATAGAATATTGTAGTAAAATAGCTGCAATACAATCTGGAATAAACACTTTCCTATGGTGGGAAAAACAAACAAACAAACAAACAACAGAAAAAAACAAAATCCCACCCAAAATAACAGACACCCAAACAAAACCTTTAACTGTGAATGCAATAGATAATTTTGTCTGTGTATTGTGGGGAAGGTTGAAGGGGACTGTCTAAAACTGAACATTTGAAATCTCAAAATGTGGAAACCTGCTACATGCTAGTTGCAACTGGTTGTACATTTTTTTATCACTTGGACTAAACAAAAGTGGCATGAGACAGAACCACCAGCTAAGACACTAAATTGATATTGTGTTTTGAGTGTAAATTATTTAGATCCAGAAAGAAAAACAAAAAAACAACTGGAAGGAGGCAAAGAAAAAAAAGTTATCAAAAAGAAGTTGCTTCAGGGAACAGGAGGTATTCTGGAAAGAAGGTAAAAATTCCTGGAGAAAGATCTGAGAAGAAGGTGAAGATCCCAGATATCAGGAAAAAGGATGGAGAAGGCAGCCTGGGAATGCACGGGGACCTTACCTGATGACCCTCATAACCAGTAACCTCCAGCAGCAGCACAGTGAGAAGAGACATACCTTTTTCCTGATCTTTCCAGACCAGCAGGAGCCATGCTGTGGGGAAGAGAAGCTGACATAGAGAATGTAACACTAGGGAAACTGAGCAAGCATGTGTAATCAGTGAACAGGTTGAAAGTGGTGATTTTGCTGGTTCTTAAATAAACCCCAGTGTAAGTATCCACTACTGCTGTTTACTGTCTGCCCCACATCAACCTCATAGACTGTCTACTGCCTACGTCCAAAACAGTTACAAGTGCACAAAATACCTACTGACTCAGTGAATCATAGAATCATAAAATGGTCTGGGTTGGCAGGGACCCCAAGGATCATATTGTTCCAACTCTCCTGCCACAGGCAGGGACACCAACCTCAGGCCTGGATCTACACAAGGTTGCCCAGGGTCCCATCCAACCTGGCCTCCAGGGCTGGGTCATCCACCATCTCTCTGGCCAGCCCATTCCAGCACCCAAAAACTCTCTCTGTAAAAAACTTCCCCCTGATATCTAATCTAAACCTTCCTTCCTTATTTTTTAATCCATTCACCCTCATCCTGCCATTGTCTACCCTTTTAAAAAAGTTGATTCCCCTCCTGTTTATATGCTCCCTTCAGGTACTGGAAGGCTGCAATGAGGTCCCCCACAGCCTTCTCTTCTCGAGGCTGAACAAGCCCAGCTCCCTCAGCCTCTGCTCATAGGGGAGGTGCTCCAGCCCTCTAATCATCCTCATGTCCCTCCTCTGAACCCTCTCCAACAGTTCTACATCTTTCTTGTATTGGGGGTCCCAGATCTGGACACAGTACTCCAGATGGGGCCTGATGAGGGCAGAGTAGAGAGGGACAACCACCTCCCTGTCCCTGCTGGCCACCCCTCTCCTGATGGAGCCCAGGATACCACTGGGCTTTGGAGCTGCAAGAGCACACTGCTGGCTCATGTTAAGTTTCTCATCCACCAGAACCCCCAAGTCCTTCTCAGCAGGGCTACTCTCTACTTTGTTTGTTGGGTTTTTTTTTTATGAAATTAGAAACAAGTATTTGTTAGTGATTACTTTTTCCTACTACACCATTCTTTTTAGTTAATCAAATAAACCCAAATTTAAAAAAACAAAAAAAACCCACAAACAAAAACAAAGAAACAAACCACCTCAATATAGTTTCATCCGCATTTTTTTCCTTGCTCACCTCCTAACTTTTATAGATTTCAAGGCCAGACAGACCCATGAAATTTCTGTTTGACCTCGTGCTTAGCACAATTTTTAACCCTGTTCAGTGCCTTCTCACAATCAAAAGTTTGCATAACTATGTTTATCAGCTACGGTGACCTTCCTCTTGCCTTCTACCAGTCATTGTAGCTTAACACAAGAGGTATTTCATATACATATGTATTTTGCTGAAGAGGGGTTCATTTGTAAATACAACCAGAGTACTAGATTCTTGGTTAAATTTACTCATAGATTTGAACTTTGTCTGTCATTACTTCAATATTTTCATCTGTTGATTTTTGAGTCAGATAGCATTTTTTCCCTAATTATAAATAATCTTGATTTTTAGTACTTAAATTTAAGAAAAATAGTTCAAAACCAGAAATAACAAATTAAACACAGCAAGTTTTCTGCTTAATCCTGTACACAAAGAAAATGAAAGGGTATACAGATTCAAAGTAGAAAAAAATGACACATCTCCTGTGTGATTTAGTCTAGGTGATCCTGCTCTGGCAGAGGTGTTGGACTAGATGATCTTTGAAGGTCCCTTCCATCTCCTGTTATTTTGTGTGATTCTGTGTGAAAAAGTTAATAGGGCATGACAGTATTTTCCAGAATGTTAAATGAAATAAAACATTGATACATTCCCATAAATTTTTCCTTCAGGTTTATGGTGGTGTTGTTTTGTGTTTGTTTGTTGTGGGGTTTTTTTTCCAAAAAATTATAACATTTGCTATTTATTATCTCTAATATTTATTAAAAGCTGATAGAAATATTGAGGACTAATTACTGTATGCTTTCATAAACATAGTTCAATCTTGTCATTTTGAAGCCAAATGAACTGCTATGAGCATGAATAATGTCTATATGGAGGGTTGGAACTTTTCATTTTGATGGAAACAACAAAAACAATGTTATTTTCGTAGGCAATAAATATTTTGCAAATACACAATAATTATCATAGAGGCTGGTTGTCTTTTCACTTTCAGATTATTAACGCAAATTCTTACAGGCTCTTCAAGAAATGCTTCAAAGATCAGGTCAAGTATAATGTACTTAAATTATATTTGTTCCAGTACAAAGTGAATAGTTTAAATGTATATTAAAGGTTTTGTTCCTTACCAGCCAAAAGACTCATTCATTACTCACCCCTCAATTGTCTCCTTTGCCTGAGACCTGGTAGCTTTATTTATCTTAATGAAGGAGTTAACAGTATTTCATTGGCATGTATTGAAGTGCTCCTACCATGAATAAGGTCTGAGAAATCAATCCTGGAGTAAGAGCTGAAGGATTTGGCCCACCACCTATAAAATATGAGGAGATAATTCTTTCACAAGGAAGAAGAATTATCATCTATTGTCTGTTGATGAACTCTGTGATGACTGCATTGCACAGCACTCCGGATAGCAGTAAATGACTATTGTACTTGAGAAGTCAGATTTATTTTGCACATGTAAGACATTATTTTCATTCTTGGTCTTCAAGGACTCTTCATTCAGAATCTAAAATGTTTCATCAAACAATGTAGCATCTGTTAAAATTATAATCACTCACATCAAGAATCCATATCAAAAGATATACTGTACTTTACTTCCTTTGTATTTATTGCCCCTCAAAATAGGTGTCTGAACAATTTGGGAGATATATAGCAGGCTTCCATGGCACAAAAAAAATGTGTTCTCCTATATTTTTTGGTTTTAGTTAACATCAAAAGTGCAGTAATGTAAATTTAGAAAAAGAAGCAGGTTTTAACTGTTTTTATGGGCAATGCAAAGACAAAGTAATAAAGCAAGCATGTGGGCTTTATTCATCTATTATGAATAGTGTTATTACTGTGAAATATATTATGCAGACTTTAGTCAATTTTCATTCTGATTTTTAAGAAATTAAACCCCTGCTTGTTAGTGTGAAGGTGAAGAAGGAGTTCTGCTAGGCTTTGCTGTTGAATCTTGATGGCAGGTAAAAAATCCAGGAATCCAAGGAGTGAAGGAGAGGGTGAAGGCAGCCAAAGATGTCTACTACTCTATGGCAATTGCCATTTTGACACCCAGGAACCATTATTTTTAAAAAAAACAACAAACCAAACACACTGGAGACATGAAAATACAAATTTTAGCTTAGTATTAACAGACTTTTTTTTAATATTATTTTTATTTAAGCTCTTAGTCTTTTCATTGTCTTTTATTCCTTTGTTGATGATCTTTCTGTGCATACTTATTATTAACTCTGGGACATATTAGTAAATGACAAGACAGCAAAGCAAAACCTCTTTTCACACTACTCTGTTTCTCATATATTTGGGGATTTTTTGGGGTTTTGTTTTGTTTTGGGTTTTTTTTTTAAATGAGTCACGAAGGCCTTTTAAGTTTCTGAAGAAAGTGTGATTTTGTGACTTGAATATCAGGGCTTTATATATAAAATTATGGACAGGAAAAACATAACACTTACAGGGGCCTTATGTCCTACTCAAGTATTACACAAACCAAATTAGGTCACACCCTTTTTAACAGACCTAAGTCTGGTGCAGTGTGCTTGTACATGATCCTATGAGGTTGTGAGCTTAGTTTCTACTTATTCCAGCTTGCAATTTGGATTTTGAAAACTGTTTTAAATAGTTCTAAAAATACTTGGGAAAGCATGGGCACATCAAAATCTCAAAAATAAAACATCATACAATTAAATGGTACATGTGCCATATTAAAACAACTGGAAATGCATCCCAGGAGGATGAAAAAAATCACAAAGATTAGAGACATATTTGGAAATACATCACTGAAACAATCAACAATCATTAAAATAAACAACATATCACCATAGGGAGTCCTAAATTAAAAATCCTTCATACTTCAGAAGTCAGTATAGTTAGTGTTGCCAATTGTACACTTGGGATTATTTTAATGTACTATAGGATTTATCTGTTTGGTTGATATGCATAGTTACCCCTTTGATCAGTTATGATTTGGAATTTCCCATTTTTTTTTTTTTTTTTTTTTTTTTTCTCAGATGTTCCCTGAGATTTATCTTTAGTCCCCTATTTTGACGGAGTGATAATTACTTATTGCCCAAAATAGTTCTAGCTCTTAGAAAGAGAGACGATTACTTTGCCGGTTTTGTTTTTAGAGAGATAAAGGGGCAGTTTGTCATATTTTACATTCTCCAACTGTTAAATGGCAAGGACATTTACCTGAAGATCCTTAATGGTGGCTACATTTTAATCGCCACAGTACTGAAGAAAACAAGCTTAATCAAGCATTGTACTCTAGGATCTCTGAGTACCAGTGTACAGAAATATGAATGGTGTTCATTTCTGGCTTTGCTAACCTCAATGGAATGTTGGTTAGTGGACTGAAGATCTAATTTCTGTGTCTCTATTGCAGATATTGTGCCTGTGAATTTTATTTTTTTTCCACTGGCACAGAAACTGGGGAAAAAAAACTGGGAAGCATTTTCTATTTTATTCCCACCTGATTTATTTTTGCTATATGCTTGATGTAACTGCAAGGTAGAGCTTTGTATCCAAAATACTTTGAGACCAATAAAGTTTTGATGTGAGGTTTTGCATTAACTTTGCTGTCTGTATGAGGATTCAACACAGAAATTACTTTAATAATTAGTCATTCAGAAGAACAAAAATTTACAGCACAATTGATACTGCAAATACAGACTTTCTAATAAAGAGGCTGTAAGAGCAAGATGTTTACCAAAATATTTTATATGAAGCTTGAGAAATGTTCTCAAATTCTACTGTTTCATTATAAACAGGTAGTGATGAAAAAGCTTTTTGAAAAGAGTAAATTACTTTAAAAATTATGCTACTGAAAGGAAATAGCCCATATCTGTTGTAAAACCTAAATCTGGGATTGACACAGTCTGGACTATAGTTATTTCAAATCATCAGTGGTATGTTTGCATTCACACAGAAATATCTAGGACTCTGCTATCAATGTGCCATTAAATTTTACAGAAGAAATACTAGTTCTGGAAGTAATTCCGCTTGTGTTTCTCTTTTGATATTATGAAGTGCATTCTATGAAGAACAGGACTGCACCTACTGATGTGTACTAAAATAAATGCTTAACACTGGCCTCTTCTGCAAAGAGCAACAATGATCTCTAGTGGCAGCAACTTTTATTTCAAGCTGAGTGACAATAAAAAGAACATTGTGAAGATATTCCATAGTTTAAGTTGGGTTTTGATTATTTTTTTTTAAGTATCCAAGCAGTGGTACTTAATGAAATTTAATTCCCCTCATTCAGTATTTCTGTGCTCTCTATAAGTACTCAAGTTTGCAAACTCAAGAATCCCTTTGGTAATAACCTAGTTTTACATAAGCAATTCTCTGATATGTTTTGGGTTGTTTTTTTTAAACTGTTTCAGATATATTACTTTCATAACTACTTTTAGCTGAGGCCTTTATATTTCTGAATAACTGTTGATATAGCAACATAAAATGAGAACAGGCTAAACACTTCCTTCCCATACACAGAGTTGTTTTACACTGCCTTTATGCAGTAATTTATTGTCTAGCAAATATATAAAGATTTGACCACCCAAAACAGCAGTATTACTTTATCTAAGAAGGCATAATAATATAGCAATTAATAGCATGATTAGGATTCCTTGTGTCATTCATGTACTTAAAGAGGACCCAGGATTATAAAGTATTAGGTTTTCTAGTACTTCGATTGTTGGGGGGTGGGTTTTTTGTGTGATGGCTTGGGTTTTTTAAAGGGAAAATAGAAAAACAAATTCTATATGATGTTCTCATTCTTAGATACACATTTCAGATTAGAAATTTTGGTGCAATTTTGTTGCCAGAACCTTGTATTTACTTATGTTCTAAACCCATTCTTCTTCCTCTCTCATTCTTTGTATTATTTAACAAGTGAGGCAAGGAATGGAGATGCAAGCCAAAGCAAGGCATTCATACATAGGTGTAAAAATATCTGTTACTGAAACTTACTTACATAGAATTTATGACCAATAGATCTCTTGCCACAGATTCTATGGAGTCACATAGATCTGTGACCCTTTAACATCCAGAGCACAATCTCTGCCATTTTTCTAGGGTCATTTGGAGGATTGGTATATGTTAAACGTTTAATGTCAGAGCACTGTCCAGCCTACAACTGAAACCCTTTCAAATTGTCAGAGTCACAGAATCACAGAATGGTTTGGGTTGGAATGGACCTCAAAGATCATCTAGTTCCAATCTCCCTGCCATGGGACACCCTCCACTAGACTGCGTTTCTCAAAGCCCCATCCAGCCTGGCCTTGAAGACTTCCAGGGAGAGGGCATCCACAAGTCCTCTGGGAAACTTGTTCTTGTGTCACACCATTGACATGATAAAAAAATTATTCATTATTTCCAATCCTTGGTAAAAATTCTCTGTCTTTTTTTTGCAAGACACTTTTATAAACCATCAAGTTGGTCTGCACAACAAGATATCATGGTGCTTGTTTAAATTATTTACTTGGCCACAGTGAAATTACATATGCTATGACTGTTGTGTTTAGCCACTACAGTAAAATATTCCCTTTCATAAAGACATACAAGCATAGTGCAGGTATTTACACTGGCTTTAACATGGTAAGTTTGATTTCTGCAGAAGCATGTCAACAGTAGAACTTTTGGCATTGTTTTCTATCTTCTTTTTCTTCTTTCTTTGCACTTTTTAAAAATTAGGTCCACTTTCCCCCTTTTTTTGGGCATGATAAATTGATTGTTATTATGTTTCATGGAACTTACACTACCAAAAGATGTCACTTAATTGTTTATTTGAATTTAAGGGGAAAAAACTCAGGGACCTAAAAGACAAGTCCTATGAATCATATTATTTAAACATATCAAATGAAGTAAAAAACCTGAGATAGGTGTTAGGAGTATATACAGTACCAGAGAAAACACCAAGTCTCAAAATGGCATCCAAAGCAGCTGGTGATCTGAGCACTGCTTCATAATGACATAGGGTTGTCTAGATTTAGTCAGTGGAGAAACATTGCTTAGAGAACAGTTTCATTTACTTTTTCAAGTCAAAGATGTTTTTCCTTTTCAGTGATATGATGCCAATAAAAACCTAGAACCTTTTCCTGAAGACTAGCAACTTTTTTTTTTAGCTTATGTTTCTTAATTATATAGTAGACTAATTGTTAGCCTCCTTGTCTAGAAACTGTCCTCAGACTACACTGCTGTAACATGTCTGAGCTGTATTAAAAGCCTGTTTCCTTTTTCCTTGTAGGTTTTCCAAAAGTCAAGCTATTCTAGATAGGGTTTTACTCTTTAAAAATCCTACAAGTTTGGTATCTTCTGAATCAGAAAGGAAAAGTAGAAGATGGACACTTTGCTAGTTTAAACTCTACTCCTTTGGACAGTTACAAGGATATTGATTTGCTGGAGGAGAGGAGTTTGTATCCTGGTAATATTTTCCCTCACTGACACTGTTGGTAAGAGAAATTTGGGTTTTGTGAGTGAAATTTGCAGAATGAAAATTCTACTCGCTGTATTTATTTAGATTTGCATTTATGTGCATCTGACACAAATTCAAATAACTACTCATTATATAAAGATACACATGACCATTGGTATTCTGGCTTTCACAGTGCATGACTACACAATTTCTGATACTTTGAAAAAGATGGGGAAACTATAGCTGGTGAAAAAGCTCCCGTCTTGCTTAGAAAAGGTAGGAAAAAACAGTACATTACTGCAGGCTTTCCAAGACTGTTCTGTCTCCATATATATGCTTCTGGGTGCAGTTCAAGGTGTTAGTATTTAATTGCACCTTTATATATTTTATCCTTGGAAGCTTGGATATATTTTATGCTTGGAAGACTCTTTCCCTTTGCATTAATACAACAATAGATATCAGTTCAGGTAATATTATTCCAGTTCACTGGATATGCACATTGGATGTAAAGTGGACTGTTTCCAAAGAAAATTATTTTACCAGATTTATATTTTACTTCCATTCACTGAAATTCCCCTGAAGCTTCCTTTTCATTTTTGTAAACCTTCCCTTCTACCCCAATCATCTCCTCTCATTACAGTGTCACGTGAATTCTTCTCTTGCAGTAAAGACCTTTTCCTTGACTACTCCTTCGCTTTTCTCTCCACCTCAGCATCATCACTTTGGGCAAAATAAACTTAAGGGTTCACAGAATCACAGAATGATAGGGGTTGAAAGGGACCTCTGGAGATCTAGTCCAACCCCAGTCCAGAGCAGGACTGCCTAGAGCAAGCAGGTTGCACAGGACAACATCCAGGTGGGTTTTGAATATCTCCAGAGATGGAGACTCTCTGTGAAGCCTGTCCCAGTGTTCTGCCACCCTCACAATAAAGAAGTTCCTCCTCATGTTTAGGTGGAACCTCTTATATTCAAGTTTGTTCCCAAGGGATCTTATCCTGTCACTGGGCACCACTGAAAAAAGACTGACCCTTATTTTCCTGTCACCCACACCTCAAGTATTTATAAACATTGAAAAGATGTCCCAGATCCCTCATCAGTCTTCTCTTCTTCTAGGCTAAAATTTCCCAAGTCCCACAGTCTCTCTTCCAGCCTTCCTCATCCCCTATCCCTTCTGACATCACTTCCTACATCGGGTCCAACCCCCCTGCTTTGGCAGGGGGGTTAGACCCGATGATCTCTCGAGGTCCCTTCCAACCCCTACAATTCTACGATCACCAGAAAGCCTGGAGCTGGCTTTGCCAACAGCTTCTTGACTACAATGATTCTATATAAACTTTGTCATTCTTTCCAGCATAACTGCCTATAATAGCTGGTTGTGCAGTCATTGTGCACATGTATGCATGTATTTAATCACACTTATTAGTCAACTATTACTTCGATCCCAAAAGAAAAATATTTGAACATGAGAAGCATACTAGTGTATGGAATGACAATGTGGGATGTATAACAGACATTTCCCACTGGAAGGGAGTCTAAAGGCCTAAAGGTTTGTTAGTACTTCAATGAGAATGTTCTCCTAATTTAAACAAAAAGGTAGACACCCAAATGCAAAATTTAACAGATGTTAAATCCCTTTACCCTGCAGAATTCTGGAGCTAGAAATCCCAGTTTTCTACATCTAAGAACAGGCCTGAAGCTGTTGAGGAACAGGCTCAGGGCAGGGGGGAATAGTGTGTCTCAGAGTGCTTTCGAGGTTTCTTGTTTGCATGGAACATAAGGTTGAGAATGTGATGGGGCTGATTTCATAAACAATGATAGAAATGTAACGAGTTACTTGTAATAATCCAGTCGGAGGTTGTCCTGGTTTTCTACTAAGATAGAATTGATTTTCACAAGAATCTGGGAGAGGACACAGCCAGGACATCTGACCAAACTAGCCAAAGGGATATTTCATACTATGACATCATGTTAGATGAAGGGGGATGCTGGCTGAGGAGGAGACGTCACTTCATGGGGTGGGCTGGGTATTGCTTTTTCAGAGTGGTAACCACATTGTGTTATGTATCACACACTTTTTATATTCTTTTGTAAGTACTTTTGTTGTTATTTTCCTCCGCCTTTGTTGTCTCAGTAAACCATTCTTATATGGGGCAAAACCACGACATGGTTAAACTCAGTTACTATACTGTAGCATCTGTTATCCTCTAAGGAATTTCTTGACTCCTTTGGTAACAGTAGGTGGTGTCAAGATCCACAACCTGGATGAGACTTAGTTTGGCAGGGATTAAACCCCCTTGCGTTCCAAGGGAACCTCAGATCGCTCTGGGTGGCTGGGGGCGGCTGGGCTTAATCCCTGAGTGATGTTCAATTGTCAGGTGTTTTATCATGATAAATTCTCAATGAAATTAACAGAATTAAGACTCGAAACGGAGTCAAGGTTAAGGTTGCTTTATTTGGAACAAATGTGCAGGAAAAGGGAGGAAAAAGGAGAAAACGGTGGAGAAGAGAGATAGTGGGAAAGAAGAAGAGAGAGAGAGAGAGAGACACACATGGGGAAAGGTGGGGGGCCTATATCTACCACCACGAGGTTACAGCATTCAATCCGATGGCAGAGTGTTCTTCAGTGTCTCCCGGTCGATGGAAGGGAAGAGTGTGGCACTGGGCACTGCTAAATTGGTAGATAACATGGAGCCTTTAGGCCATAAGCCGTGGCATGTGGCAAGATTGCAATAAACAAAGTCCCATGCCCCCTGCTAGGGCCAGGCTCCAGAAGGAGCTTTTGCTTTAGATAACGTATGCGTGCTGTCTGACAGGTTTTGGAAGTTCTATTAGCATGATAGATGCTTGTGTAACATCAGATCGTTGACCAATCAGATGCCACCCGTGACCAGTGTATGTTTGAAAGGACCAATCTGTTTAAAGCATGCCATCTTCGGAGCATATTTAAGGGAATGATTTCATACAATAAATCGACTTTTGCTTGCATCAAGCTTCTCCATCGTGGCAGCAGAAGAGCATTCCCTTGTTGTCTCCATGTCCCTCGATGCATGTTGCTTGCTTCCTTCTGTTGCTTGCTTCATGGCTGCTTGCCTTTATCCATGGCTGAATGCTCTCTTTCTGTAGTCATCCTTTGTATCCCCACAAGCTTCCACCTGGCTTGTGGGCCTCAGGGTGGATGACCGAAATGTCCTATGTGTCAATGGCTCCTGATGTTTCTCCTGATAGTGGAATTATCTCCTGATGTGTGACTGCCTCCTGATCTCTATCTTTTGGGTGGCTCTTTGAATAGTCATTAGGTCTTTGGAAGCCTTAGCTGGTGGTGGTGGTGGTGTACTGAGGTTTGGTTAGGTGAGAGGTTGAGGGGAGTGGTGCGGCGCTGCACTTCTGTTGGCAATTATTAAGGCTTATTTCCAGTCCCTTACACATGGTCAAAAGATTTATTTTCCCAGTTAATTTGTGCAATATTAAGCCACTTTGTTTAATAAATATTAATGAATTGCCCATACTAGTTAAACATTAATTCACTCTTTCACTCCACTTTAAAGTGAAGCCAGGAGTTGCTCCTGGAAGAAAAATTGGATGGAGATTTAGCAATAGATCTCAAAGGACAGTATGAAAAATACCGCTTCAGATCTGGCTATCTTCACTTTACATTTTCGAACATTATCTAAAAGGTGTTGCATCTTTAGATCCTCTCTCTGTGATCACAAAGTATGAAACATATGCACTTTGAAACATACTTGTGATAGGGTGTGATGCAGCTTTACAGCTTCATCAGATACTTTGTACAGCTCTTCAGAGCTTCACAGATACTTTCATCTGAAAAATAAAGATACCAAAAAAATAATAATTATGTCTTAGGTCTACAGGTTTACCACAAGAGGACTCCCTAGTCAAGTCATCTGAAATACTAGAACCTTACCCAGTTCTGCATCATGTTCAATTAGTAAGGCTCAGATAGACACTGTTACCAAAAGTATTTGCTAATATAATCCTGGGAAGATCTAGCTCTCTCTTCTGAAAATGGTACTTCAATCAGACCCACAAAATCTCAGGTTCTTCCTATATATTTTAAAAGCTCAACCAAGAAAGAGAGGAGTCACCAATAATTTTTTACACTTACAGACATTGTCTTCTGGAAAGTCCTATTTCTTTCTATTCACTGTGTAAGGATACAAGTGGAATTTTAAGACTCAGACTGGATTCCCATCTTTGTTCAGCTTTTATCATGAGAGTTCACCATTAGGAAAAGGATTCACACAACTCAGCAGGCTGAGCAGAGTATTGCCCAAGAGTAGGGTGAGAGCTAGTATTTATTGTCAGCCATGAACTCTCCTTGGAAAAGGCACTTGGCTCTGCCATTCATTTCTCACAAGATGCACCTGCAAAATCCAAATTAAAAGCTTCTTACTTTCGGATAAGGGATTTAAAGACAGACCTGTTAAGCTGCTTCATTATTGCACTCCATTTTAAGGTACTGTTCTCATAATCTTACCCAAAGTCATTCTCCTCTATAAATTGTAGTCATTATGTCAGAGAGACAGAAGAATGGCTCAATACAGGTTTGGGCTTTGATGGGTATTTGATTATTTTACAAGATAGCAGGGATCTGAATAGAAAAAAAGGGTACTGATTGCACTCAAAGGATGTGCTCTTTGTAGTCCAGGCATGTTCTAAGAACTTCCAGTCCCTGTGGATAAATATATGAAGACAAATATGAAAAGATATTAAAAAGTAAAAATATAAAAAAACCCCAGTAAATAATTATAAATTGGATAATTTACAGTTAGCAGAAATATAGATAACTAGGATTAAGCAGCAGTTGTGAGGGAAGGGGTTGTGACCTCTTTCTGGTTCTTTGTGTTAAGCACTTAAAGAATTTATCGTTTAGGTAAAAATGCTACAATTACTCAGGACCCAGATTGTTTGAAATTGGAACAACGAATCATAAATCAGGTAGTCATTTAAGACACAGTAATCATAAAAATTGTGATGAACATTCATCTTGGACAGTGAAACATAGAAATTCGTAATTGCTCTCAAAAATAAATTCAAAATTAAGAAGAAAAAAGTCAAAAGTCTTTCCTTTAAGATCACCTGTAATTCCTTTCTCAAAACCAGAGTTTGATATATGAGGACATATGGTATATGACAACACGCCTGTAAAATGTTTGGTCTTGAAATCCAGTAATTTGCTAAGAATATTAGCAATAGAAGTACTGCCTACTGCAATAAATGAGTAATAGTGCACTGAATTTAGACTTGGTAATCATGAAATTAAAACATTGAACTAGGAATTTGTTTTTTCCACAGACTGCAGACAAGGGGAAAAGTGAAGACTGTGAATTAAAGATTATGTCTACTTAGTATCTCTGTTTAAAGGGTATGATCAGGGTACTGCCTGATCTATAACATGGATGTCGTCCCACTACCACAGAGGTTGATAAGATTACTTGATCTAAAAAGATCAGGACTTTCAGCTCCATCTAAACTTGCCTTTGGTTATGTTATTTTCAAAAATATTGTGTATATAAACTTTTACTGAAGAACTTGGCTGTATTTTTTCTCTCTTCTGAAAGAGGAAATAAGTTTGATTGCTCATGTAAAGCTGATATCGATATACAATAAGCACGACTCAGCTTTTACAGCATAGACAGTGACAGCTCTCACAATAATAATGTTAATCTGCCTGCATCTTATTCAGCCAGCAGTCTTTCCTTAGATAAGTGAGTTGGTCTTTTTATCCACCATCAAAATGGTATCCTGGACTTTTCTACTGCGAAGGCATACAGTGCTGATAATCAGTAATAATCACTTCAGTTAGAAAACAGTCTTGGTTTATGTCCACTCAAAATTGCATAGAAAAATAGCCATCAGCAGATAAAGTTAAGGAATAATTGTTAGGTCCTCAGTTTGATTTGAAAAATAAGGAAGAACCTGTAAAACTTGCACCACTTGGACTGTGTATACTACTGAAATACATGAAGTCTAATGAGGACAGGTGGAAAAGAAAAATAAAACCTGTTAAGCTAATGGATAATATTTCACCTAAGGTGAACATAATAAGCAAAACACAGTCCTCCAAGCTCTTTTGTTGGGATGTGCAGCACAGGAATATTGATTCTGAATTCAAATGAAACCATTGTGAAATTAGATATTAACTTAAATATCAGTAATGCTGGAGTGCAAGAGGAAGATTTATTTATATCAGTGTTACTTTGTCCCAGTTTAATTATTACGAATGAAATCCACGTATAAATTGAAGTAATTAATATTGCTAAAAAAGGCTGCAATATTAAGTGTTCTGTTACCACAATCAATAATAAGAAAATGAATAAACAGATTAAAAAGCACAAAGCCACCCTACCATCAAAACCAGGAAAGCACAAGAAATCAAATAAAATCAATTACCTTATAGTCTTGATTTATGCATTCTCACTGACTCTTTGAGACAGAGTGATTCCAAAGAATGTTTATCAATAAGGTGATAGGTGCTTTATATATATAAATATACAAATATATGTATTTGACCCCATATTCTGCCTGAATATACATGAGTACAAGCATCTACCTGCAGTAAATGCGGTGGTATTCAGGGATGAAAAAAAGATTGTGTTTTTAGTCAACATGGTTTGCCTGTTATATATTAATGTCCCAGAAGAAGAAAACTGAGATGTGTTAGAGTATTCTACTACTACTCAATACAGCAAAGTTAAGGGTGACCTTATCTCACATAATAAGTATTTAAACCAGCTCACATATAAATTCCTGTCTGATTTTTTTGCAGATCAGGCACTACCAGTTACTGTACATGATGATCACTTCAATAACTTCAAGATTTTACAGTTTTATTTGCTTGGTTATATCCAGTAACTTTGGTGCTTTACTTTTCAGGCATGTAGCAGAGTACTCAAAGTTTCATACTTGTAGCCTGGCCAAAATGGAGGTAGCAACTCAGGAGAATTAACCAAAGAAAGGTCACCTACCTTACAAGGAACAAGTAAATTCTTAACAGCATAAGAATTCCTGTTAAAATGTCTTACCCATAGCTCTAATACTGCGGTACTGAACTGCGGCACTAGTTGCTGATGTGATTTGCTACATGCTTATTCTTCTACTTAATCAAGATTCATTGTTGGACCTGAGGCTCCCTGAAGAGCTTGATTTGCTCTATGTTCTGAATTCATTACCTCCAGCCTGGGCTGATTTCCCACTGAAAACTCTGCAGTTTCAAGCTCTGAGCCCAAGGTTTGATAAGTCTAAAGTGTCATGTTGGTTTATTTTAGTCTCCTTTTTTTCCCCCTTCTTTTTAAAATTCTGATTATAAGGTCACACATAGTTCCTTTGGCTGTCTAAAGCACTGAAGTTCTCTGGCCCAGAATAAACTGTGTCCATCCCATTCAAGTCTTTTATGCTGAAAAAGAGTGTTTCTGCTCCCACATGACTTATTAGACCTGGTCCATGTCCTATGCTACTTGTATAGATAAATCACCTGGGGGGGGAAAGTACTCATACCAGTGGAAAACATGCCAAACACCATTCCAACAACTCAACAATTTAAATGATTGAATTCCAGAGACTGAGAACATGCCCCAGTATTTTTTAATTTACTCATAAATTAAAAAATTTAGCAGTACCTATGACTGCTAAAATGAAATCTAATGAATCTTAACATATATGTTAATGCTACATTGAACTGAAGAAGATTATTAATCTTCAAGGATAGCAAGTTCATGGCAGAAGAATGTCAAACCAAGTACCAGTTAAATTTTGTCCTTCTGCCTGTAAAGGTTGGTGGACTAATTGCTGGAGGTGACTTAGAAATTAAACTTATTTTCATGCTTGAATAAAATGTTCACCACTGAAGAAACTTCCAGGGTGAATAGCAGCTGATATGACAAGAGTTCATTCCACAAATGTTCCCTAGGCAATCTTAGAGGTTGACAACATAAGGGGAAAAACAGGGTGGAGGTGGAGGGTGGACTGGAGGCACTGTGGCCAGGCTCTGTGATCTATGGGGAACTAGTGTTCTGTGGTACCAAGGCACTGCATTTTTTCTGCCCTGAATGAGAACTAAACCAGAACTGGGAGTAGCAGTTCATCATTCTCCCATGAAGATGAAAGTTCCTTTGGGTGAACTTTCCTTATTATAATATCATTATAATACACAAACACGCCTTCATCCCAAAACCTACCTGCCTCCAAGCTGCGCCCACCCCTAACTGAACATACACTCTGAATTTCTAGCCTATACTTTTAAATTCAAGCAAGGAAAATTTACACCAATCACAGCAAAGGCAGGCATGACAAGACTCACTCAAGCTCTACCTGATAGGCAAAAATAGTATAAAAGTAGACCAAGAACAGAGGCATATTAGGAAAGATTCCATTGCAACAAGCCAAGAAGATACAATCATAAACCATTGCTGACTTCTGGGACCAGTCAATGGACTGAGTCTCTCTTTCCCCATCCCCCCAAGCATGCTTTGTAGAGTTATCTGTGTTACTCAAGTAGTACGTTGTTCTAGATGTGGCTTCTGTTGCCTTATGTTACTATATTATTTTCACATGGTTTTGTAGGCAATGGATCATCACTGGTAGTTCAAAGAATCTGCACTTTGCTGTCCCAATAAACAGTGCCATTCATTAATCCAGCTGTGATATTTCCTATTGAATGCAACAAAACCGCTTTGACTCTGGCTGTACTAATTCACTGAACACAATTGGATGAAAAGATGCTTTGCACTATTTACATCCGTACTCATATTAATGCAGTATTGAACACAACTGGGCTTACAGTGTTAAATTGGAAAGCGCTCAGAATATAGGCCTAGCCACCCCCAGGCACTCTGATATATGAGAACCAGCTGGAATGCAAGGAGGTTTATTTTTTGCCAAATTTCTTTACTGGTTTAACGTGACAAAGCTCTAGAAATGCTGCTAGTCATCAGAGGTAAATAGTACAACATCACTAATCTCTGAATAGAAGTAAATAGATAGGTAGATGACTGACACCTCCTAGTAGAAAAAGGGATGCAGTTTCTGTCACAGGTCACCTTCTTCCACAGCAGTCCAGTGGGTAGAGCACATCACTTTTCAGTGTGTTTTTGAGACTTTAGATGCTTAACTCTTAGATATTTGACATGAAGTTTCACAGATTAAGTCCACCTCAAAACACCTGTGAAAATGGAAACATGCATCTGGTATATTATTTCTTGTCTAAAGAAAGGTTTCTGTGAAGTCAGGGTTCAAAGCCCAAAATCACATTCAGATTTTAGTACCAAAACCACCTTGCTCAAAGCAGGGAATCTGTAGTTCACAGATTGAATGTTTGGTATTTACTATGAAAACATATAAAGCTACTGAATAAAAGTCTTCATCAAAGAGCAATATTTTCTGATCACAGAACTATTGCTTCTGAGCTTGTGTTTCTCATAAAGCACAATGTAAATACATATATGTGTGTTTGAGTCTAAATAAATGGAGAAAAGGAATGACATGGCCTTTGATTATTCATGGTACTTGGCTGTCTTTTTCTCTGTCTGTATTAAACCACTTAATACAGCCTCTTCCAAAGTAATGTTCACACAGTAATTCCAGGAAGATGCTCTCACAAGGCAATATAGCCTCTGTAAGGTCACTAAGATTTTTGTCTGATTGCTAGAAAATGCAAAACTCCAGTTTTACCACAACTGCCCATTAAATTAGAGTCAAGCAGCAATGCACATGCCCATATGAGTGGAGTAACAATTGGTCTGAGACTAAGAAATATGCGTTCCAAGGTGTTCATTATCAAATACTTCAGCTCAGATTTCACTCCCACTAATAGTCTTCTATTGTCCACATTGTTCCAATAGTAGTTTGCCTCTGGAGTCTCTTTTTGAGTGAGCTATTTCTGCACAATTGTTGCATTAAGAGTAACGGTATTCCTCATTTGTCCTTGTAAGTCTGGTCCTGTTCCATGCACGGAACTATCACAATTTGGATTCACAAATAAAGAAATAGACCTTCAACCTAGTCATATTCCTTGAACTACCACGGCCGCTGCCAAGGAGTCTGGTCACGTTCAATGAGAACTAACATGAGAGACTCAAATGAAAGTGTATTATATTCAAGCAACAGCCACACAGATTCTTTAGGTTGCCAGTGATAAATTCACTGTCTGCAAAACATTAGTAAATACTAAAGGTCTTAACTACTAATGTGTTAAAAGATGTACAGTAACTCTATACAGATTTCTAAGTTTTCTGGGAGAGGCACTTGGTGTGGCCAAGTGTTACCCAAATCTTACCCACAGGCGTCCTGATAAGGGGGAAAACAAACTCAACCCGTTGGCTGGTCCCAGGGATCAGGGGGATGCACGAGGGTGTCTCCCCTGACATGGTGACATCTTCCCTATCACATCTCAGATTTTGGGCTATTTTTATGTCATTTCTTATCTTTAAGGTGGAGCTTGAGGGACTCTAGTCATACATACCTTTATTGTGATCAGTGTAAAATTCTCTCATCTCATGTTTAACGGTACGGATTAATGAAATTCAGAGCTCATGCTCAGTGGGGGATGGTTGCACCTTGGAAGCAGGTAGCCTTCGAGATGTAGGTGTGTTCTGATATTATAATGACATTATTATGAGCATAATTATCCAAAAGGACAGCATTTTGTCAAATACATGACAGGTCATCGGTCAGGGACAGCAGGGATGTAACTTAACTGTTCCTTCAAGTTCCCATGCTATTGCAGAATTTAGCCAGAATGTCTCCACTTCTCTCCATCCTCCACATAGCTGTCGCAGTGTCAATACATCAAGCTCCCCTGATGTTATTAACCTTCAAGATTGCGTTGGAACTTATTACGAAGGAGGATGTTTAGGAACTTTATGGCTGAGTGGGTTCCTGGCATCTCAGCTGCTTATCACCCTGGGATATTCTGTATGTTTGGGTTTATGACCACAGCCTTTTGAAATAAGGTTACTATTACCTCCAGTCATTGTCCCACAACAGTGTAGGTTCAGAAACTGAGCTATGACATGCCATAACTGTATCAGGCTCTTTCTTCCTCTTCTGATACTCTCCCAGCAGTTTTGTACCTGCAAATACATCCACATGACCTCATGTGTTTGTGTAGGGCATGAAGCATACGCGTTCAGAGTATTTCCATAGAAATAGAATTTAATGGTTGCAGCACAGTCCTTATTTCAGATAAACACTTCAAACGTGAAAAAAAACCCAACAAACACCACAAGAAGCCAAAACCAAATGCACTTAGGATTGCTCTGTAATAGTTCTCAAAGAACTGTGAGGTACAAAGACTAGAATGCTGGGTAGGTGGACAGTCCTTGAGATTGCTATGCTTAAGCAAGGCAAATGTGAGCTACTCCATATGAGTGATCTCAGAGTCTGATGTCAGTCATTTCCTCATTTTGCTTAACTGCAATTGGAAGTTAATCAAGTCGAACTTGGGCTGTCCATCTCTATCTTGCAGTCACAGATGCTTAACATTCACCTAAGCACATTGATGCCTTTTAATACAGTCTAAGCTTCTCTGGAACCTATGCAGTGGATGCTGACCCTACTGATCCTGGAGCTAACAGTGCAAATGGGCTTCCTGACATATGCACAGACAGTAGCAATCACTACACAGGCGTTTTTATTAAAAATCACAGCTAAGAAAAATAGTCATTTTTCATGAGATGTCAAATATTTAACAAAAGTTTCTGGAACACTTCTCCAGAAAGTGAAAAATCTTGATTCAGTTCCTTGCTCTTCACAAAGCTTTCCAAACCAATAGCTTTCATTCCCCATTTACTGAAGTAGTCTCATTAGGGCAGTGTGGCAAAAGAAAGATTCATCAAGTCAGCAAGCAGGTTAGAAAATTGGAATACACTGTGTACTGTCACAGTCAAGAAAATCTCAGTAAGAGTGTTTTTCAAGCTTCTGAACAACTTTCAGTGGTCTACAAACATTTTCTGAAATGTGCCTTTAGCGTGAGGTGTATGGATACATGCAAAAAAGTACAATCAGGGATTAAAACATAAGACCCCTCAGTTACACGAGCACGTTATCAACAAGGATAGAGAAGTAGGGGAGGGGTTTTTTTTGTCTTGCCTTCATCTTACAATTCTTAGTACAGATGTCCACACAGTCATATACCTTCAGCAGGAAAAATGAGAGGCCAAATTTCAGGCAAGTTCCTGTAGCATTACCAGTTAGTGGAATGAGGAACTGCCATTTCTGTATCACATACTGGTTTAGGGTTTGGGTTTTTTGGGGTTGTTTTTTTTTTAAAAATTATTTATTTATTGTGATGCTAGTCCTAAAATGCCCAGTATTGTCCATATAGTATGCAAGGAATCAGAGAATTTAACTTGGGTCTATGAGTTCCATCCCTCCAGTCACATCTTGAACTCTTAGATGTGAATTTGGATGCAGATAATGTGGAGCAGAGGTGAGTAAGAAATGAAAGGAGACAAAGTGGTCACTGACAGGGAGACTGTGCTAATCAAGGTATGAGACTGTAAACAGCACAGCAACACTTAAATCAATTTGGCAACAGCTTACTGATAGATTTTACTTGATGGATAAGGGAAGGAATTAAGGAACAGCAGATTAGGGAATTTTAATGAATCTTTGAAGCTGAAGGTCTTGTAAAGGAGCTATTTAGTCTTGAAGCATGAAAATCAGTGTACTGAATATAGTTTTAGGTCTACTTTTCGTTGCTGGGACACATACATTTTCTTCAAAGGACAGAAAGAAATATTATGACAGTATATTCTCAGGAAATCTGTGTTTTAGAAACAATTTTTTCTCCCTAATTATGATCACTATAGATTATGAAAATGAAATTTAAAAAAAACCCCTGAGCTAAACAAACAAACAAACAAACAAACCCACAACAAAACAACAAAAAAAAACAAAACAAAAAGCATTATGAAAGATATTTTTTCTGTTGGAATGCAACTATGCAAAATACACACCGAGTTCAAGAAGCATCTGGACGATGCACTCAGTGCCATGCTCTGACTTGCTCTGGCCCTGTGTGGAGACAGGAATTGGACTCTGTGATCCTTACGCGTCCCTTCCAACTCAGGAGATTAGATGATTCTGAGTTCTATAAATCTCTACTACAACAGAGTATTCCCCACAAGATGGCACCAGAAGCTTGAATAATTTTTAGCCCTGTGCACAGCCACGCACACCTTGGCATTTTTATGTCCTTTGCATCTCTTCCTTCAAAGTGGCAGAAATATAACGTGCATACCACAGTCCCAGAAGACTGCATTTGCCAAACACTTTGAAATGGCACATAGTCTTTATACCGAGTAAAGGTGGTATTTACCTCAGATTCAAATAGGTAATTTGTAGAATATTGGTGCATACTTAAACCTAAAACTATGGTGGTTTTTTTTTCTAAAAATACCTCAGTTGTTACTTGAAAATGCAATCCCAAGGAAGGCAAAGTTTTCTGTAACATTATTTGAGTTTGCTGCTTGATAAAATTTTAGACACAGAATAATGCATATTTTATTAGACAGACCACAGTTTCACTGTTTGGAAAAAATCTTTAAAGGTTAGTAGTGTTTATCATCACTTTAATTGGGTTTCTATCTAAATGGGAAGCAATTTATAGCACAGCTACTAATGATGAACTTAGAGCTGTTGATAATATTTTTTTAGCCTCTACTTTTTATTTAGCAATCTTAAGGAAAGTTTTAGTTTCTGTAGTAACATAAAACATATAATGAATGTTCATTTTGTCCTTCACTGGTAATCTTGCACATGGAAAAAGTTATTTTCAAATTTAAATAAGATCTTGAAGAAATATTTATTCATTAGAATATCTCATAAAAAGGTTTAAAAATATTTTACAATCTTCAAGATGATGGAACAATAAAAATTGTAAAAAAAAATAATTAGAAGTTACCTTTTACAAAACAAAAAAAAATTGCCTTTTTAAAACCAAGGTAAATAATTTAGTTACAAAAATAATCTGATTTAATCATAAGTAGGATGCATGTCCCATCTATCAAAAGATACAGTTAACATATATAATAAAATATGTATGAAATGGATGAAGTAAAATAAGATTCCAGAAAAAGAGAAAACATAATAATATCATACAGAAAACAAGCCAATGTAATTTTAAAACTTATGTGTCACAGCACACTGAAATGTCAATAATATGTATATAATGATATTTGCGACAGCTGCCAAAGGTAAAGATAAACACATAGTAAATCATAAACATGTTCTAGTACAGCCCACATGCTGAATGAGATAATTTCTCCTTTTCTTCCAGAAAATCACAGGAAAACATGTAAAAGCAAGTCTTAAATGCTCAGGAGATACAATCTGGTGAAAAGTATAATTTACTTCACAAAGAGTAAATTTAAGTTATCAATATGACAGCCACTCTATTTTTCTTGAAGCTGGACTAAGCCGGACTGGCAGTGTATTTCTAGTCAGTTCAAATACAATTTAAATGATGCAAAAAAAAAAAAAAAATCACTGGGCCCAATCGTGTATGCTGTTCATGTGTGATGATCTCCTTGACTGCTGAGGTGCTGCATGTGGAGTAGTTACAGACATGCCTTAATGCCTTGTTTCCAGTTCAGGACAGCTGAAGTACATATTCTCAGACAAATGACAACTTTCAAAATTTAATCTAGTCACATATTAGTTTGCTTTTTGAACTGGACATCACATCACAGTTTGCTTAGTACAAGGCTTTAATATGCTGGCTTTTTTTTTTTTTCTTATGATTAGTGAATGCATCATATGTCATCAGCATCAATTCTATGACATTGATTTCATTTCTGATGTCTAAAAAGTATGGAAAAATATTTCAGAATGAAATCTGGTTTAATAATAATCTGATTTTAAGACAGTGAATTGTGGATAATACCAGTAAACTGAGGAAAATGTGTGAATTGCACTCAGAATTCATGCATACTATAGAATGAAGACTTCAGTGCCAAAATTAACTTTTGAGCAGCATCTGAAAAAGATTTTAAGATTAGAACATAAATACATTTGTGATGTAATAGGTGTAATCTCACGGTGTTTCCAGTCTATATTTTTAAAACTTTTATGTTCCAGGAGAGAAGTCTGGTGTAGATAGATCTTTCTTTTCACATACCAACATCAGTGTAGACAGTGATATAGGGTGAGCATATATTTCAAATATGATCACCACAGAGTTCACCTGTGTACCATTTGCATGAATACATGCTGTTTAGCCTTTCTTATTTACCACAAAATGTGTGGATTCCCCACTCAGATGAGCAGTCACACTGTATGTAAAGAATGGCTCACCAGTGTGCTGAAAAGGTTCCTTTCTGTTTCTGTGCTTTTTCCAGTGCCAGTTAGTCATAGGGAATAACAATCTTTTCACAGTTTAACTCAGCTGGAAGTTTCCTGATATGTCGCACTGCAAGAGAAGTGTAGAAAGTAGTGTCAGCTTTCCCACACATTTTTAAACAATGACAATGAGGGTCAGCAGACAGATATCATAAACTGAGTGTTTCTTAAGAGTATATGTGGGTTTTCACTTCATCAGTCTCTAGAGTCCATATAGGCACAGCAAAGTGAGCATCATTCCAGTCACTGTTGAATTGTTTAAGATAGATGGAAATAATAAAGAAAAGCACTTCATCTTTCAAAAAATATTCTACATTTCTTCAAATCCGTAACATGGATAGCACTATGTATAAAAAGTGGTGTTAAATAATGAGAATGCAAATTCAGGTACAAATAAAGCTAGGAAACAATAGAATTAAGTTTTCCCCTTTCTCTTAAGCGTCTGTGTCAAATAAGATTTATGTTAGGTATATGTTTTTAATTGCACTTGTTTTTCTCCCAGTGCCATTCTTATTTGGCACATAGGATAGATGGCAATGAGAGTTTGTTCCCAGTTGCTCCTCTGTTTAATGTATACCACCAATGCATTACTTCTGCATTTTATTGAAGATTCATAATGAAAAAAAATGGCTTATATTATGATATTCCCACTCCACCATACTGTTCTTCTTGCAAGAATATTTAAATACTTCGCATCTACTAGTTACTCAATAACTCTTTGGTGTTGCAAGAGGTTGTCCCCCTTCTCCAGTGTTACAGGCAGCAAATTCTAACTTCCATTCAGGGGTTTGATTTGGATGGAAAATGCTGTAGAATGAGACACTGCTGTTGCTCACATTGGAGAATTTCCATTTTTTTCTCTCTGTAAAACATGAAATAAAACCACATGCAAAACATTTTGAATATGACCAAAACTGACATTCCTCTATTGTTTACACATTTTTCAGTTTTCAAATCTGAAATGGTTATAACATTAGACCTCTCTGAGTACATCAGAAATTCACAAAATATCTTTTTGTTTAAATAACAGGTACCAGATGTCACTTCAAGTAAACTATACCTCAGCTGCCTGTGGGTTAGCAAATTCCCTGTGTTCAACATTGCTTAGATTAATTGGCAGACCATTCACTTTTGATGTGCTGCTATTTGCACTACAAGACAGGGCACAGGTACAGAAAAGTCTTAGCTATGCAACAGCATCAAAGACTACTAAAAATAAATCTTCAACAGAACCCAAAAACCAGCACCCATATTTACAGCTTATTCTTCAAATATTTTTCTTCTGCATCTAACCCACAAATAAAAGTGTCTTCAAGAATGCCATCTTAAGATATTTTAACAGCCATAACAATTTTCAAAACCTCTGATTGTTCATTTAAAAATCAGAACTGTTATTAACTGGTCTTACAGAATTTTCAATCCCATTCAATAAATATTTGAACTGGGAATACCATGATAATCTGAATAAACTAGTAAAATATCATACCCTTCTATTTATTCTGAGTCAGATTATTCAAGCTCTAGAGGACGCAACCCTTTTTCTCTAGCATCAATGAGCAAGTAAACCTGCAGTCCCTACCTTACAAAGCATTAAATTGCTTATTTTTGTCATAATGTTAGTGCAGTCTTCTGTTTGTTAGTCATCATCACAGAGTAGAATGGCAATATTTCTTTATTATTCTACAGAAATACAAGAAAATAAATATATTGTTTATTTTCATATTCTGGATTGTATAACTTGAAATGAAAATTATTTGCATTTGTGCTACTTCTATAATTCAAAAAATTATGTTAATTCCACCCCTTAGAAAAAAAAGAAAGCAGACTGGAATTGGGAAAATCCTGTGGTGAAAAAAAAAAAAAGAAAAGAGAGAAAAAAAAAGTAGTAATTAAAGATCATATTTCTTCAAGAAGGAGGATACTATTTTTTTAATAGCTAAATGGCTTTTCTTCAAAATTATTTATTTATAACCATAGGAACATGAAGCTAATGGTTCAGACTCCAACTCTCTCAGTGGTTTGCTGCAAAAATAAATTTAAATGCTATGACCATAATTCTTCTTCAAGATAAAGGTGGGAAAAGCACTTAAAAAAAGGGGATCTAAAAGCTTCAGAAAGGTGTTGTAGACAGATGTTTGATGCAAACAGCTGTCTTCAGGCTGTATGCTGTTGCAGAGTGCTTTATCAGGCCAAATTGGGACATGCTGAATGCAGCCAGTTTTCATCCAGGATGCCTCATGTATGGTGAGCTTTAGAATCATAGAATTGTAGGGGTTGGAAGGGATCTCGAGAGATCATCAGGTCCAACCCCCCTGCCTTTGTTGCCCTAAAGCTTTCCCTCTGGCTCCTCTAATAGGTTGTGCTGTCTTTGGCACTCCGAAAGCCATGTAGAAGATAGACTTGGCAATGTGCATGTTGTGAACCCTTTTTCTCTTCCAAGTCCCTAACATTTTATTTGGGTTTATGACCACTGACACAATTAAACTGGTGTTTCAGGGATTTATTTTTATTTTTTTTAGCAACCCAAAGATACTCCTCTTGGGAGGTAATGATTAGTTTAGAGCCTATAATTTTATGTGTGAAATTAGGATTGTTTTTCTCCCATGTACATCACTTTACATTTATACTGAATTTCATTTGTCACTTCATTGCCCTTTCAGTCTTACACAGTCTTCTTTCAATTCCTCACAGTCGGCTTTCATCCTTACTATACTGAATAATACAGTATTGTCAGCAGCCTTTTTCTTCTGCTTTCCAGGTCAATGATGAATATTTTTTACAGTATAGACCCCTGCTAACCAGCCCTGATGACCTGTCTCCACTTCAAGAAATGACAATTTACTCCTACTTCTGTTTTCCTTCTCTTAACCAGTCATTTATCTACTCAACAAATGGCTTTGCTCATGCCACATAATTTACTTAAAAGCTTTGTGTGAGAGACTTTGTCCAAAGGGTTTTTGAAATCTATGTAAACTGAATAGTTTCCCCCTCCTCTTTTGGAACCTGTTAAAAAAAATCCAAGTCAAATTTTCCACCTTCTGATCTTCAACATCTAAGGCTCTTTAAAGTGAAAAGCTACATAAAACTTAGTAATTCAGAAATTTCATCCTTCAGTTCCTCTAGATCTCATATGTGAAAAACATCTGGTCCTGGAAATTCATTATTGTTCATTTGTAATTTTTTTCCCCATAAACTCCTTTACAATCACTCAGTTCCAGACAGATCCTTGATACATCTCCCGCTGAGAGTGGCTTGCTAATGGAACTCTCCTCTCCCCTTTTACTTCTACAAGGATCACCACTGCAGCCTCTCAATAATGACCTTTTTCTGCTTGTTTGATTTTAGTGCTTCTTTTAAATTCTGATCATCAACTGGCCATGCAGACTATTTGATCCTGTTTTGTTTCTTTTTGCCAATTATTCATTCTTTTTAATTACCACTTTATACTCTCATATTTTATAATCCCTTCTATATTCTTTTGAATGTAACAATAGGACTCCAGCTTTTTGAAGGATGCCTTATTGTTTCTAGAAGCCTCCATTATATTACCGTTTGGGCTTTCAACTTTGTTTTCTTCCTTAGTCTTCTGTTAGCACATAATCTTAATTGAAACTATGTTTCCCATTGTTATCCTTCAGTAATGCCTATATTTTCTACAAGGATTTAATTATCTTGCTTATCCATTAGCTATTCTAGAAAGCTTTTTTTATTTTTGACTATTTACCCTTTCTCAAATTGATCAGAGTTACATTGGTGGGTATTTCAACCTATGTTGAAAATGCTGAATCTACATATTACAATAAAACTCTAAGTATGGAATTCGAACCATTTTTTTCTGTAGTAGTCAGTGACTACAGAGAGTTTTTTATCTTTTTCTATATGTCTGCAACTAGCTGCTCCATGAAACAGTTAGTGATAGTAACTAAAAAAAGATAAATTGAGCTCTGCATTGCAAAGATTTACTCAAAACTGTTTCTATAGCTAAGATATTTTGTATGTGCTGTCCTTGCTGTGTCTGATCTCTCACAGCATATTTGTCAGCAACACATGGTTAGTCAAGGCAGCGACGTTGCATTTAAGATTAAATATTCTTTTTCTCCTATCAAGTTTATTCTAAACATCATGTAGATGAATGTGTGTCATGCTTACAGGTGTTTTCTCAACTTCTTTTCTCTATATAAATTCCACCTCTTTAGTTACTTCTATCTTTTAAGCATAAAAAATTTAACTTTATATACAGAAGCAGTGGAGTTACCCAATTTTTTGTCCTTCTGTACCTACAACAATCTTCAAGTTCTCATATTAAAAACTTTGTCTATTCTTGTTTTTAGTGCCAGAAGACTCTCTCAATTGTGACTGAGTTAAGCTATTTTTTTCTGTACTGACTTGTCTTATTCAAGAAGCATCTTCAGATTCCTTATAATCCCTTCTTCCTCTTCCTTTTATATCCTCAGCAGCCTCCCAAACTGCTTAGAAAGTTGTGAAAGTGAACATCATCAACTACATAAAGCTCTTAAGTACAGGCAGCCACCCTGAGAAGGATGCTGCCACAGAGCAAAAAAAAATTGTCCTAGAAACCCTGGTAATGGCAAGCAGCAAACTACCTGAAAACTTGGAGCTGCAAAACTGAGGAACTACATCCCACATAATCATCCCTAATTTTCTGGTAAGGAAATCATAGAATGCTTTGGGTTGGAAGGGATCTCAAAGATCATCTAATTCCTCCTGCCACAGGCAGGGACATCCTTCACTAGACCAGGTTGTCCAAAGCCTCATCTAACCTGACCTTGAACACTTCCAGGGAGGGAACATCCATAGCTTCTCTGGGCAATTTGTTCTAGTGCTTTACCTCAGTTTAAAGCCATTACCCCTTGTCCTATCACTACATCCCCTGATGAACAGTGCTCTCACTTTCCTGTCTGGGAAGAAATTTGTCAGATATCTGTATGTCAGGTTTTATAATTCAATATTTCTGAAGGAAAATGCAAGAAAAAATTAAAACAGTTCCTTGCAGACAACACTAGCTGGCTCTGACTTTTATGCTTTTTCTAAATCTCTGTGTGTGTGCACCTGTGTGCATCTGCCTGTGTATTCACAGACATATATATACTGTTGTAGAGTTAAAAGAGGCTCCTGAACACACTAGGGCACTTGTAAAGTTGTTGTGCTCCTTGTCCTGATTTCAACAGGAGTAGAGTTAATTTTCTTTCTAGTAGGTAGTGTAGGATTTTGGGATGACAGTATTGTTGATAACACACTGATGTTTTTAGTTCTTGCCAAGCAGTCAAGGACTTTTCACCTTCTCTCATTGCCCTGATAAGAAGAAGGTGGGGTCACTCAAGAAACATCAGGCAGTTGCCACTCAGCTCACCCACCAGTTATAAACAGAACATGATGTTGTATGGTATGGAATATCTCTTTGGCCAGTTTGAGTCAGCTGCCCTGGCTGTGTCCCCTCTCAGCTTCTTGAGTGCCCCCAGACTTCACATTAGCAGGACAGTGTGAAAAGCTAAAAAGTCCTTGACTGGTGACACTTAGAAACATCAGTATGTTATTGTCATTACTCTCATACTAATTCCAAAACATGGCACTACCCCACCTATTAGAAATTAGCTCTATCCCTGTTGAAACCAGGACACTCCTCTATTCAGACAACTGAAGGCTTAGTATCTGGATTTGCTCTCCATTGTCTACTGATAAAAATATCTAGACCTCTTCTGATATTAAAGGAAGCTTGGGTATAGATTTAGGTACATTGAGCTGTGAACCTTACGTAGCCTACAGAATGTGAGGGAAGTTTCTTTGAAAAGGCAGCGTAGGGAATGAGCCTCTATTAGAAGATCAGTCTTATGTGACCTGATCTAAATGTCCGGACCTGGTCTCTTTTCTCTACCTGGGCATGTTTTTCCTTAGCTGATGGTAGGCAGAAGACTTCATCTGCTCTGGCTAGAAACCCAGCAAGAACTATTTTTTTGTTAGGTCTGGCAATTACTAAGCCCATCAACCATAAAAAATCAAGAGTTAAAAAAAAATCTACCGGAAGCATAACTCCTCTGACTGGCATTTCAACTTCCAAAAATATCCATCATAACTTTCATGTGAGGGCTTTAAAATGTGTTACAAATGTCTTTTATTGTAATTTCACAGCACTTCGGTGACACACAGGTATTATTCCTTAAAGCTAGGGAAAGAATAATTTATTGCCACAGGTCACAAAATGAATCAGTAGCAGGACTGAGTCCAGAATGGCAAAACTTGGAGTTTAAGGCTTGTGTCCTGTTTGCTAGACTGAAGAGGATTGAAAATATTTATGAAGGAAAAGCCACATCCAGTAAAAAGTTATTAAGTACTGTTTTGCTAGTTGTAAAAATTTAAAATATTGGCTCTTCTTGAACTGAATTCCTCCTTGTAAAAGGGATGCCAATCTGTTTACTGTCTTCTACTTTATTTAGAGACCTGCTATTAACAATTTTTTTCTATATCCGAAGGCCTAACTAGCTCTGTAGAGATATTAAAAATATTGATTCTATTTTATGGAACAGGCTGTATGGTTTTAGGGTTTTTTCTTCCTGTGGAAAAGTGACTTTTTGAATTGCTACTGTGTCTGAAGGCAGGAAAACAAGAAAAAAAAAAAAAAAAGCTTACTCTCTTGTTATCCAGGGAACACTTTTCTTATGAAAAACTTCTATGCACACAGTTGAAATTGGTGTTCTTAAGAAGGTTTATTGCTGCTGTAGTCTTCTTGTGGGGGTGGGACTAATAATTAGGCTAGATTGGCTTAAATTATAAATTTATTTCTTGCAAAATTTGAAGTAGAGAACACAGATTTGTACCTGGTAAGAAAATAAAAAACCTAGACAATGAAATAAATCATGGACAAGTGGGTAGTCATAAGCATTATCAATAACACAAATTTTCTTTTTAAAGTAAAGGGAATCTGTCTTCATTTTACTCTTTCTGATTTGTTTGTTTTGTTTTGTTCTGTTTTTTTCCAGAAGATTAAAAACCACTGAACCTAATAGAACCCAGTTAAACCTGGATTCTGGCTAAATTACACACTCCACACCCCCCAGTAAATTTGCTCATCTTCTCCTCAAAACCATCCTCAGTACCCAAAGCTAAAAAAATTAGAGCATTAGAATTGTTGAGGAATATTAGGCTTTTAATGTAAATACTTAGGTTTTAATTAGCATAAATTACTTATTAAAATAAGATGTGATTTGTGCTGTTTGCTAAGCTTTACTTAACATGAGTGGCTAGATTTGCTGAACCCTTTAGTCCACAATAGAGGTATTTTTGTCAGTAATTTTCCTAGTAGGCTTTCTAACAGCTAGTACAGTGCTGATTTTAGGCTTTTAGTATGGGAAAGTATTTTGATATGGCACTAATGTCTCAGTAGTGTTTTTCCAAGTCTCGGGCTTTTCAGTTCTCTATGTCCCACCAGCAGTGGCAGGTGTTCATTCAGTGTGAACCAGAAGATAAGGAGGCTCCAACTTGCAGCAGGAATTGTGGAAACTGCACACCTACAAGAAAAGAGGCAGCCTGCCTGGAAAAAGATGAATACAATTTCATGTTACAAGACCCCACACCATACCTTTGATGCTTCCCTCTGGTTGAGGTGGGGGTGGTCCAGGAGTTTCTCAAAGGGATTAATGCACACAAATCCATGGGCCTGGATGGGATGCATCCACATGTGCTGAGGGAGCTGGCAGAAGTGATTGCTAAGCCCCTCTCTATCATCTTTGACAGGTCTTGGAGAACAGGAGAAGTACCCGAGGACTGGAGGATAGCCAATGTCACTCCAGTCTTTAAAAAGGGCAAGAAGGAGGATCCCAGCAACTGTAGGCCAGTCAGCCTCACCTCTGTCCCTGGAAAAGTTATGGAACAGCTTGTTCTGGATGCCATCACCAATTGGAAGAGAAGAAGGTCATGAGGAGTAGTTAGCATGGATTCACCAAGGGGAGATTGTGCTCAACCAATCTCATAGCCTTCTACGATCTCATCACCAGCTGAGTGGATGGAGGGAGAGCAGTGGATGTCATCTACCTTGGCTTCAGCAAGGTTTTTGATACTGTCTCCCATGACATCCTGATAGCAAAGCTGAGAGAGCACAGGATAGATGAATGGACAGTGAGGTGGGTTGAGAATTGGCTGTCAGACCGGGCTCAGAGGGTGGTGATCAGTGGAACAGAATCTGACTGGAGGCCTGTGACTAGTGGTGTTCCCCAGGGCTCGGTGTTGGGTCCAGTCCTGTTTAACATCTTCATTGACAACCTTGATGAGGGAATAGCATCCACCCTCAGCAAGTACGCTGATGCTACAAAGCTGGGAGGAGTGGCTGACACACAGGAACACTGTGCTGCCATCCAGCAAGACCTGGACAGGCTGGAGAGCTGTGCAGGGAGAAACCTAATGAGGTTCAACAAAAGCAAGTGTAAAGTCTTGCACCTGGGGAGGAATAACCATTGGTATCAGTACAGGCTGGAGAAGAGCTCAGTGGAGAAGGACCTGGGGGTCCTGGTGGATGACAGGTTGGCTATTGGCTAGCAGTGTGCCCTGGGGGCTAAGAGAGCCAATGGGATCCTGGGATGTATCAGGAAAAGTGTGGCCAGCAGGTCAAAGGAGGTGATCCTCCCTCTCTACTCTGCCCTGGTCAGGCCCCACCTGGAGTATTGTGTCCAGTTCTGGGCTCCCTAGTATAAAAAAGACAGGAGTCTCCTGGAGAGAGTCCAAAGAAGGGCTACGAAGATGATTAAGGGCCTGGAGCATCTCTCCTATAAGGAAAGGCTGAGTGAAAAGACTGTTCAGCCTAGAGAAGAGAAGACTAAAGGGGGACCTTATTAATGTTGATAAATATCTTAAGCATGGGATACAGGGGGAATCAGCCAGCCCCTTTTCAGTGGTCTGTGGAGATAGGACAAGGGGCAATGGCTGCAATTTGGAGCACAGGAAGTTCCACACCAACATACAGAAGAACTTTTTCATAGTGAGGGTGACAGAGCCCTGGGACAGGCTGCCCAGGGAGGTGGTGGAGTCTCCTTCTCTGGAGATATTCAAGACCCGTCTGGACGCCTATCTGTGCAATATGAGCTAGGGAGCCTGCTTTGGCAGGGGGTTGGACCCAATGATCTCTTGAGGTCCCTTCCAACCCCTATGATTCTATGATTCTATGCATCACCAGTGCATGAAGGGTATACGAGGAGCAGGTGTATGTGTCCCAAAGGTAAAATTGCTCTGGAATTTCTTTGTTCTGAGTCCCTCTCTTTGGAGGCTGATCATTCTGGGCTGATCCTGCTTCTGCACCTTTTAGTTAAATTAAGTGTTTTGTAAAATCAATGCTTGAGATTCTGCTGTGGGAAACTTAGGGTTGAGCCTGAAGAAGGAGGAATCATGCCCAAGAGTATGCGCCCAATAATACTCACACACCATGAATGGTGTATGAATGCCCAGGCAGCAGCTACTCCTTTAACAAAAATAATGAGCAATGAAAGGACAAAAATACTTCACTTTTCCCTTCACCATTAGCATCACACATACATTGGAGAAAATAATTTATAACAATTAATGTTTCATGGTTTTTTACTTGTTGGTTACCCATAAGCACATCGAATTTAAATCTATGTTATTATTAAACTGTACTGTGTCTGTGTGTGCTTGTATTAATATACTTCAATGTCTATGTAGAAATCTGCAGTTACATCTCATATTGGAATACTCCATTTCACAAAGGGTAAGCCAAGGGATATTTTGGAGACAAATTTGAAGCAAATTTGAGACAAATGTGTTTTCCAGTATTATGCATAGATATGGATTCACAGATCAGTGTTTTTAAACTATGATTTGATGGACATTGGAATTGTGTATTAGCTTTAAATATTACACCACTCATTTAATTATCTATTTTTACCTATTTACTCATAAAAAACCACTTTCAAACTGCACTTGCTAATGCGAAGTGTTACTTCATAAAAAGTGCTATTTAATATGAAAAGTGGTACTGGCCAAATTAGTTTTGAATTGGAATATTCTGATATTAACTATGATCAGAAAATGGGCTAACTGTGATTTTAACTGATGATGAATCATTGAAAAACAGATTTTCAGCTTACTTGAGAATAGATTATACAAACCAAAATTGCTAAGATTGTAAGTCAAGCATGCTTCCTGTAATTTCTGAGCATTATTTTGATAGTTTCCCAGATGAATGTGATATGAGAATGTTGCACTATGTGACCTGAATTGTCCTGGGAACCTATGATCCTATTATGCCTTACAGAAAGAGAATGCCTTACCTTGGTTATGACTTTCAACTGCCTCTGTCTCCATATTTTCTGAACAACTAGATTTAGAGAGTTAATAGTATTAGTATGGTTGATCATCTCATCAAAATAAACAGTAACAAGTTTATTGAGATGAATAGCATCAGGAAAATTTTATAAAAGAACATCTGCAAAATACTTATTATAGATATTTTTCAAAGTAATTTCATTTGTGACTCCTGGATTGTTTTTCATGCTCTCCTAATATTTTAAAGCAACTGAATTTGAGACAGGATAGCATGTATGTCCTGAAATCATGACACTTGTTTATCCAGCTGGAGGTAATTCAAACAAGTGTCCATGTCAATCATATACAGTAATTTTAACTGCTAATGGTAAGTGTTATGAATATATATATACATTATCAAAAGATCTTAAATATTGTTTTGCCACTTTTTTATGACCACTAATTAGGTCATTAAAGGCCCATATGTAAAAAATGTTGTGGTTTTGCATGGCTGGGTTCTGGTGAAGAAGGGGGACTGCAGGGGTGGCTTCTGCAAGATGCAGCTAGAAGCTTTCCCTTGGCCCGACAGAGGTAGACACCAGCAGACTCAAGGCTGGAGTCACTGTTGACCAAAGATGAGCCCATCAGCAACAATGGCCACAGCACCTCTGGGAATCACATTTAGGAGAAGAAAAAAAAAAAGAAAATGCAAGCAGCTGCTTTTTGCTGCCAGAGAAGGGAGTGAGAAGATGTAAGAAACTGTGCAGATACCAAGGTAGGTGAAGAAGCAAGGTGGGTGGGTGGGGATACTGGGGATGAGGCACTCCAGGTGCTGGAGAGAAAGATGCAGCCCATGGAGAAGTAGGTGTGCACCTGAAGCCCACAGGTGGTGAGGAGGAGCGGAGGTCCCATCTACAGCCTGTGGAGGACCCCATGCCAGAGTGGGTGGAGACACCTGAAGGACTCTGTGGGAAGCCCACCTTGGATCAAACTCCTGGCAGTGAAACTTGCAGTCTGTGGAGAGACTGAACCACACCAGAGTGGGTTTCCTGGGAGGGACTTGTGATTCCATGGCAGAGCTAGCTGGAGCAGTCTGGGCCTGAAGATCGGCACCCCATGGAAGGGATCTGCTCTGAGGCAGTTGGTGAGGAGCTGAAGCCCTGTGGGAAAAGACTCACCTTGGACAAGTTTGTGGAGGACTGTGTGACCCCACCCTGGAGCAAGAGAAGACTGTGAGGAATGCTCCCCTGACCCCTGTTCATCTCCTCCCCCGGACTGCCCCACACACACATTAAGAAGGAAAACATCTACCCCCATTCCCTGCCCCTCCCCGTGCCACAATGGGGAAGAAGAAGAGAGTGAAATCTTAAATAAAATTAAGTCAGCTAAGAAGGGAGAGGTGGAGAGAGGTGCTTTGAGATCTGGTTGTACTTCTCATTATCTGACTGGTTTCACTGTGTGTGCAGTGTAATAAATTAGAGAGTTTTCTTTCCTTTATTCTGTATTGAGTCTGATTTGCCCATGACGCTGACTGTGAAATAATCTCTCCCTGTCCTTTTCTCAACTCCTAAGCCTCTCAATATTTATTTTCTCCCCTGTCCAGCTGAAAAGGGAGTGATAGAACAACTTTGCTGGGCATCTGGCCTCAGCCAGGGTCAAAACACCACAGAAAAGAATATAGATGGAATTTAGGTGCTCAAATCTAAAACAGTGTCCTATCATATCCTATTTGACTGCCACTTAGTTTCCTATAGAAACCTCTGGCACTGTAGATTTTTTTCTCCCTAAAGTATACAAGGGACTCAGACTTCAGCTTCATGGTCTCCAAGGAAATGGTCTTGTCTTTAGGAGGCTCTACAGCCTGAAACCTAATGAACAGAGGCATTCCTTCACATTCCTGAGGGGACTGATTCAGGGGATGCTACAGAAAACATGTAACAGACTCAAATTTGCATAAAATACAGAGAAGAAATGTTTAATTATAGTACTGCCTGCATAGTACCTGCTAATGCACTGAACGGTGAAACTTTGTTGGCTTTTCTCTACCTCAGAAACTAGATCCTACAGCAATTTTCTTGAAAAAGTTGCTTTAGTATTTCGTCTATCCAGAAGTCATGTTAGAAAAGACTGACATGTCTTTGCTAATCAAAGATATACTTTTCTGGAAATTTAAGCAGTAAGCCAAGGTGTAGCAATCAAAAATAGAAATGGAGGAGAAATGAGGAGACATAAAAATAGAGGAATGACATAAAATGCAAAACCAGCATTTTGTTTGAGAGTAAGGTAGTCAGGTGAAACATAGTATCCCACTTTGTATATTCTAAGTACTGTTGTTATTTTTGTCTTCCTTTGTTGTCCTAATAAACTATCTTTAGCCCAATCAACAAGTTTTACCTTTTTCTTCCAATTCTCCTCCCCATTCAAGTGGTCATGTGGTGCTTAGCTTCTGGCTGGGGCCAAACCTATACTTCATTATATATACGCTTCTATACTTCATTCTAGGAAAAAAGATTAGAATATGTCAGGTCAGAAAATTGCCTACTTTGAATTTTGATTCATGGAGGCCATTAGATTCATCCCTTTAAAAAGAGTGGAAAGAGATGTCTCCCTACTGTCTTCCTTGTGACTATCTGCAGCTTAAGTGCTCTGAACTTCAGCAGTCTGAAACATGACTAGTTGTTGCTTGAGTTTAATGTGGGTTCAGTCTGTATCTCAGATGATTTAACTGTTGACCTCTAGATATACATGACACTTCTAGCATAGAGAAAAGGATGCGTTCTGAACATTCCAAAATCAGGTCTGTATGTTTAATATGTTTTCATATAATTATTTTAAATACCACCTACTTTGAACTACTGTAGTTTCCCCAGGCTTAGATTGAAGTAATTTACAAAAAGAATCTGACATCCTTTCTAGAAGTCACAGAGAAAAGTTAAAAGTCAAAAAGATCAAATTTCAGTAAGAACAATTAAGTACTAAGTCATATGTGATAAAGTGAATTGAAAATTCAAATATTTTCTTAGAAGAGACTACAATTAGAAATTCTTAAACCCTTTCATGTAGCAAGAACATTTTAACTGTTTCTCTGGACTCACATTCCATTTAATTAAAATATACATCTGTAATTTTTGTCTTTTGTCCTGTATCAAATCATTATTTCATGTTTTGAAGGTGAATGCCACTTGTGTTGTCTTGGAGTGTGACTAGCATGCGCTTCTTATTTCATCAGAAATTATGGGAGTTTTTTACTGATATGCATGTCAACTGCTTGTAAAATAAGGCCCTTCTGTTTGGGACCCTTTTATACTGCTACAAGAAATGAAAGAGAAAAAAAAAAAAGGACAACTGACTAATAATGGGCTGCATAATACAATAATTAGTATATTTTCAATTTATGTGATACACTTACTCTCTTTACAGTGTATAGTTTTTCATTGTCTTAAGTATTTTACTTTACAACTTAGGTATAATAGAATATTTCGATAGGCAGTAAAAACTGTGTGAACATTTGCTCCACTTGAAAAGCTTTGACTTCACCGGGGTCTAGGCTTAATATTGACAGGCTAGGTTCTATATAAGCAGCTCATATAGGGGTGGAAAATGAAGCAGGACAATGCAATTTTTCAGGGACTGACAAAATGGAATGAGCTTGGTCTTCCTTTCTAGTACTCAGAGGAATGGATTAGAGTAAATCTCATTCATTGAATGTAGTTTGTAAGTCCATTCTGACACAGTTAAACAGTTCAATTAAATAGAAATTCAGTTTAAAGATTTTCTTCACTGATAAAATGCATTTGTCACTTGTCGTTGGCAATGCAGTGTTTTAGGGCTGCAGCAAACATTAAAAGTGAGAAAATTTGTGTTTCTTAGTCTCTCCAAACATCCAAATTAGCTCTAGATTTACCAGAGAGCCCAATCTGTACTCAGCTACCAGTCAAGACTCTGAATTTTCTCAGAAATCAAAGGAAAATGTTAGAATACTCTGATCTCTCAACTGTTAAGTAAATTAAAAAAAAAAAGTGAAAAAATATACTGCCTAAAAACAAAATTTAAGACATAATGAGGTTCTTTCCTCTTAATGTAAACATCACTAAAAGCAGCAACATCAACTGTAATGAGAAAAATACAGTGTAATTTGAAACTGACAGCAAATATTTGTTAGATTTTGTGATGAATTAGTCTTCACTAATAGTCAAACACCCACCCAGCTGCTCTCTCATTTGTCCTCAACAGGGTGGGGAAGAAAATAGGCTGAGAAAGCTCATGAGTCAAGATAAAGAAGGGGAATTTTTTTACCAGTTACTGTCATGAGCAAAACAGACTTGAACAAAATTAATTTAATGTCCTGCCAATTTAAATATTCACATATTGAGACACAGTAAGAACTGTTTAAAAACCACATTTCTCCCTCTCTTTCCCATGGCCAACTTTGGGTTTTTTTTATTCTCAACACCTCTTCCCCTCCCTGTGCTGTGAAGGGGGATGGAGGATGGGTGATCAGGACCAGTACAAAACCACACCACAGTCAGTGGTCTCTCTGGGACTCTTTCCTCCTCACACTTTGCCCCGACTCAAGTGTGCATTCTCTACAGGTTGCAGTCCTTCAGGGAAAAAACCTTCAAACTATCAAACTCCTTCAGTGTGGTCTCTTCCACGAGGTGTGGGGCAATGTTTTCTCCAACTCCTGGAGTATCTCAGTCCCCTCCTTATTCTCTCACCTTGTTTTCTGCAAGGATGTTTCTTCCATTTGTTTTTCTTCACTCTTTACAGCCTGTGTGGTGACTTTGCCTTTTCTGAAACCTACCTTCCTGCATTTTCCTGAGACACCCCCACCTCAGCCAAGGGCTCAGCTATACCAGGCGGGTGGGTGGGTGGGTAGGAGCTCGCTGTAACTGGCTGTGTCCAGCTCGGGGCAGTCCAGCCTCTCCTCACAGAGGCCCCTGCAGCCCCTGCAGTTGCCAGCACCTGGGCACCTGCA
This sequence comes from Hypotaenidia okinawae, assembly GCA_027925045.1. Lineage (NCBI taxonomy): Eukaryota > Metazoa > Chordata > Aves > Gruiformes > Rallidae > Hypotaenidia > Hypotaenidia okinawae. Next base: position 173,788,905 of record BSDF01000001.1, read on the forward strand.
CCCCATACAGATTTATATTTTTAATTAATTTCAGTAACTATTTAAATCACTCCCAGAATTCTGACTCTTCCCTTTTTTTCTTTTTATTTTCCTCTGTTCATCATAGCTAGTTTCTAGTGGAGGTATTTGCTTACTTGAAATAAATGAGTCACCTTGGGTTTTCTTCATGCCTTCTTTTTCACTTCTTTTTTCAAACTACTAAATATTTTAAGGTTTATTTTAAAAAAAAAACCACAGATTGCAAAAGAAAAAGAATCTGAAACTCAGTAAAATTTTGCAAACTCAGGAACAATACAGGAAATACGAGAAAGGGAAAATGGACATAATTGTAAATATGAAAAACAAGAGCAGAGAAATTAACAATAGCAGTTAGATTGGTGAGATATAATGAACTTTTTCATTTAAACTGAAACATAATGGGATGTGATTACTTTTTTTTCCAAAATCTTTCTTCCCAATTTGACTCAAAAGTTAGAAGAAAAAAAAAACCAACATTGCCAGGCCATATACTGCAGAATTTTAAAGGACTGAGTTAGGACACCTTTCATGTTTCTTAGAACTTGAATAGTTTATTACTGAGATGATAAATTATAACGTAATCTCAAGATTTCCAGTGTTTGTATGAATGGGACAGTGCCAGCATCACAGTTACCACCTTCCCTCCATCTGCTCATTTTGCATATGTTACATGCACAAGTTATATGGAAATCCTTACAGTTTCATTTACAAGGAGAAAAAAATGCATAACGTTACAACAGAATCCAGAATAGTTAACTGATTCAGAGGTGTACTCTGATTCGTAATTTCCAACAAGTGCTATGCATGAAGAATTAGTGCATTGTGAAAACTAGAATAAGTCTTTGTTCAGATGTTACAAATAGCCGAACTGTTGCTTCAAGTAGTTCTGGTATTTCTTGAAATTTACTTTACTGCTATGAATGGATTACTGGGTGGTACAAAAAAAGCAAAGATTATTGATTTTGTACTCTGCATCACCTATTTGTGGTATTTCTTAAATCAAACTTAAATTCAAATGTATATTGGAAAAATACTTCAGGAACATGTTCTTAAGGATTAATTTCTTTCCAACTCATCCTCCAGAAATAGAAGTTTTGTATTTGTTCTTAAATATTTAAAGGCTATAGTCTTGAACAAAATAGTGGGATCACTTCTGTTATCCAAAAGTACACTTTTCTTTATGCTGAAAGTCTGGAACTGAACAGTTCCTGTGAGCAGGAGTACTTCAGTAAGAAGTAATAAGGTGCATTTTTTGTCTGTTGCACTTCTGAGACTTTTAGTGCTCTGTAATAAGTGGCTATTCTTAGTTCAATGTTAGAGGATGACAACAATGGGTTTTTTACTGTGTCCAGTTATTTCTCCAATAAAACAGAGACACAAGCAAAACGATTTCAAGACACTAAAAAGTTAAGAATGCATTTGAAAAACAATCTATAACTTGATGTGTTCATTAGTAGGTAAAGATATCGAACCAAAATGTCTTGCCTGTTAGTCATATCTTAATTGTATTAAAACTGCATATATAAAAGAATATTTGCTGGAGTCAACTGCCACAACATTTTGGATTACTTTTATTATATATAATGAAATTATAGCTTTTTATTTTCCTTAGTGTGTATTCCTATGTTTAGAATATTCTTTTTAACTATTATTTCATCTTAGAATAGATTTAGATTTTCTTTTTATTTTGTGCTGCATCAATTTTGTTAATCATGTATGGCAGAACTTGTCTAGCCATGAAAATCAGCAGCACAAAATAACATATAAAGCACAACACTTTTTGAAATTTTCAAGGCCTTTTTGAAGCAGATGTTTAAAATTGCCCCATTTGGAAAGGTTTTTTTCCCTCTGTGTGTTTGATATTTCCAGACTGGTACTAAAATGAAATGATACCTATTAAGTAACCAGATGAACTGCAACATTTTTGCCTCTTAAACAAGTTTCAAAACTTTTAAACTTTATTTTTCATTGCCAAAGATATTTTCAGAGGAACAAAAAATGTTTAGAAAAATTCTGAGTGAAATGACCTTAAAAATTACTGTTTTCCTCACCACTCATGAGAACTTGAAAACAGCAGGTCCATTATACAACTGCCAGTAAAGAAGCTTTTCTTTTTTTGGTTCTCGTCACAGGGAACAGTTTCCACACCGGGAACAACAGACAGTAATACAATGAATATGTAGACCTGCAGAAGTCTAACAAAAAGATTATTTTAGGAGCTGTAATTGGAAGAACTGTAACACAAATCTATATGCAATGCAACAGTTCTACTGCTGAATTCACCCTGTAGAGGCCACCAGTATTGAATGAGAACATATTTAAGGTGAACTGTCGACTGATAGCAGGCAAAAAGAGAAACTAAAATACAACAGACAAATCATTATTTACATTTCAGTATTAGTTAAGGCAATTGGCTCACATAGTCAACAATGCCCGATAAGAAAATAAAATCCAAGTGCACATTTCCTAGATATGATATATATTTCTTTGAGTTTGATTTAGAACAAGAAATAGGTAGTTTATAGGAGAAAAAAAAGGTTTAGACTCACTACTTTTATGTTTATGTTTCATTTGATACATACAGTGCAGTTAAATACTTCCACATGCCCTTAGTAATGTTAACAATGTAACATTTTAAATTTTATTTACTATTTTATTATAATGCAGAAAACATAATATGAAAATGAGTTAATATATTCATTTATCCTAAAACTCATTAATGATGAATTAAATAGGCTAATACTTATGCAAAATTAATCACCTATATTTGGCCTAGACCATTTCAGACTGATACAAGAAAACATTTATAAGCATTTGAGACTCTGATTTAGTTTTTAGATTCACATACAAACTAATCAGTCAAGACTGATTTGAATTTCAAATATTGATTTTTTTTTCCACACACTATTTTTAAATTGTTTACAGACAAAAATAATTCACAAAAAATAATTTCTGGACACAGCAAAATGATTAATACATTTGAGAGTATTCTAATTTGTCCGTAGAGAATTCAAGAACAGGGAGAGATGGAATTCAATGAATAAATTAGAAAAAACTTTCTCAGTTTAAGTTAGAATGCACAAATCAGCAAATTTGGGGTGGTGGGGGTTTTTTCAGTGCTTGCATTGATTAACTTTAACACATCCTCCCAGCATTTTTTTTTAACTAACATAGTCTTAGGGATGCTCTTTGTGGTTAATGTGTGTCACTCGTTTCTATTGTATAGTAATGACTGTCAAACTCAGTTTATTCATTGAAGAAGGGCATCACAATTACATTTTAAGCTGATCTTGATGATAATATTCATATCATATAATGTTAGCCCACTTTTTTAGATATAGGAAATACAAATAATTGAAAAGAATATATATAAATTAAAAAATGTTGCCATTTCCTAATTAAGCAATTCTGAAGATTAAGTTGAAAGACATCTAAAGACCTGAACTGATTTCTATCCAATATATATATGTATTTTTTAAAAAGGTAGCCAGATAACATTTGAACTATCCCAGGTCTCGGGTAGAAATGTCCTTTATGCTGAGTGTCTAGCTGAGTGCCCATTAAGGCCCATTTTTAGGTGGTAATTGGATTGTATGAAAGCCTTATTCTAAACTACTCCACGAGTAATTATGCTTTGTAAAAGAAACAATCTACTTCGACTGAAACAATTTTCACTTGTAACTATTTCAGTGGTTTTAAATTGTTAGATAAATCTGAACATAGCCAGACATTTAGGAGAAAAAACTTCCCTGTTCCGTAAAAGTGCAAATTTTATGCGAATGCACTACAGTTTGTAAGAATATGAACCATTTGGGTCAATTATCAAGCACAGATAAATGAGTTAAGATGCTTAATTAGAATCTTCCTTTCATGATATTAAGACATCTTAATACTATTCAAACAGAGCTGGTGAGAATCATGTTGTTTTAATGGTTTTGGAAATCAGTTTAGTAATAATTATTGCTGTTGAAAAAAATAAACGCAGATGAGATGTCTGAATAATCTCCAAACTCAGTTTGAGGGTGAATTTTTCTACAACATCTCATTAATTCATGACTATAAACATAGCTGAAGGTAAAGACACCTTGAGATGAAATGAAGTAACAGATTTGACAATCTTAGAAGAATTCTGTAAGTTCTTATGAATGCAACCATTTCTTAATATATATGTTTAAATAGCAAAAGTTATGCTTCTATGTGATTGGTAAGATGTCTAATATCCAAGTATAATATGGGAAACAAATAAAACATTTGTGTTAGTTTATATGTCTAAAGGTTTAGCAATATGATTACCTTATCAGATATGAACCAGTTACTTTGGCAAAATGTAATTAGAGTGAAAAAAATTCTAAATTCATCGAAACACATGGCTACTATTTTGCTCAAAACATTTCTAGGAGTACTGTGTTGTCTAAATTTGATGATAAATCATTGTTGAAAATCTCACCTGTCATTGTCTCCAGATTCTGATGCAAAACTGTATTAACCTTGAATTCTGAATGATATTATTCCTTCTTGAGCTCTCCTCACACAATACAGAAGTGTATCATCTGCAGGATGGATAAATGAACAGAGAAGCAGGAATTTTCAAGGATTTTGACATAAATGAAAAAAAATTTTTTTAAAGTGTCTTAGGAAACGTAATTCTGGAATGATTACAAATTACACTAAAGGGTGAGGTCAGATTCATTTAGCCAATTAAAGAACTAGAAATACAGTGGGTTTTGTTTGGATGCATTTTGTTTTTTAAGAAAAATGGACCTAAAGGGTTGGGGATGTTAATCATTAAGTTATTAGGTTTTGTTTTATTCACTTGAAATCTGAATATGACTTATTATTAATTTCTGTCTTTATGAGCATACAATAATAGGAATTACTAAAAAAATATATTGCTCCTAAAGCAAGCATGTTGAATACTAGATTATATGGACAGGTATTTGTCACATTGAAATTTAAAAAAGACAACTTATTATCAGGATATTTTAAATCAGGAATGCATTATAATGGGCCAACAGAAATATAAGAAAAAAACATATAATTCCAATGCTGAAGCAAAAATTACAGCATACACAACAGATTGACGGAACAGGAAGGAGAGACTAAAAGCAAATAGCTATATTTTAAACATTTCTAAGATGCATGTTATCTATTCTCTCTGATTTTTTTTGGACAACCTTGACAATATTTTGTTAGAACTTCACATTATTCTGTGCCCCTTCAAAGATGTGCTAGAGGAAATAAATGGAATTATCTAAAATTAAATTAAAAGCATATTTTTATATATATTACATTTTTTGTGATAAACATAAATAGTCTCCAACATACACTAGAGAATCAGAATTTTGTGCTACTTTTAATTATTTAATTTTGTCTATGGAAAGATCATGTTTGGAACAGAAGCACATAGTAAAGTCAGTACATGATAGGTTAGAAGAATATTACTGCTACTGTCAGGAGTGATGTGAAGATCAGGTGTTCTTCTAAAGATCTTCCTTTTTTCTCATTCTTTTTACCTGATTTATTATCTTTTCAGCTCCTCTAGGTTATATATTTTATACTTCAATATGGCACAGTAGAGCACACACATCTACACAGACTTACTTTGCATACTATTGTGTAAAAGGGTACGAGTCTGAAGCCTGGCTGAGGAAGACGATCCCTTTTTGTCGTGAGGTTCACAAAGAATCCCTTTTCTTTTTAAATTCCTCAAAGAGGAGACTGGCTGTAATTTTTACTAAGATAGTTTTGCAAAGTTGAATAGGATAGTAATTTATTAAGGAGACAGAGCTAAAATGTTTGGAGTTGTTGTTGGTAAATGAACTTACTGCAGTAGTGCTAGTATATGACCATAGTGCTAGCAAAATGCTATCCTGAGTATTCTTCACTGTGGTTGGCTGAAGATCAAGTACCCACCAAAACCACTCTATCAGTCCTCCTCCTCAGCTGGACAGGGGAGAGAAGATATAACAAAAATTTTGTGAGTTGACAGGGAGAGATCATTCAGCAATTAATGTCACAGGCAAAACAGACTCAACAAGAAATAAAATCAATATAATTTATTACCAAGCAAAACAGAGTAGGATAATGACAAATAAAACCAAATCTTAAAACACCTCTGTTCTATCACCCCTTCCTTCTTCCCAGACTTAACTTCACTCCCAAATTCTCTCCTACTACTAGCTACTGCTCTACTTTCTCTAGCATGATATCCTCTCTCCATTAGCTGCAGGTCCTCCCAGAAGCTTGCTCCACCATGGACTTCCCATGGAGTCATAGCCTCCTTTAGGTGTCCTCTCCTGGTCTGGTGTGGGGTCCTCCGCTAACTGCATGTGGTACCTCTACTCCCCATCATCTTCCATGGGTTGCAGGGGGACAGCCTGCTTCTCCATAGGCTGCAGGGAGCACCTCCTCTCCATATTTCTTCACTGCCTAAAGTGCTTAGAAGAGGTAGTCAATGGGCTCTGCTCCTCCTTCACCCAAGATAGGGAAGCCTTCTTGGAAAGCATTGAGCTTTCACTTTTTGGTGAATGTTTTGAGTTTGCATGGCAAGGTTTTGGTAGCAAGGGAGATGCTGGGGTGGTTTCTGCAAGAAGCTACTAGAAGCGTCCCCTAGGTCTCATAGAGCAAATACTAGCTGGCTCCAGGACAGACCTGCTGCTGGCCAAGGCTGAGTCAAACAGTGACAAGTGGTATCGCCTCTGTGAAAACTTAATTAAGAAAAAAAAAAAAAAAAAAAAAAATAGTGGCAGCTTTTGCATCTGGAGAGACAAAGTAGATGTGAGCAACTCTTTAGACACCAAGGCCAGTGGGAAGGAGTGACTTAAGTTTCTCCATGAGCCTGAAAAGAATCATAGAATTATAGAATCATAGAATGTGTTAGGTTAGAAGGGACCTTTAAAGGTCACCTAGCCCAATCCCCTTGGATTAAGCAGGGACATCTGTACTAGAATAGGTTGCTCAGAGCCTCATCAAGCTTGACCTAGAATCATTTAGGTTGGAAAGGACCCTTAAGATCATTAAGTTCAATAGTTAACCTAGCACTACAAAGTTCACCACTAACCATGCCCATTGCCAATAGTAGGAGTTCCTCATTAGTAGAAAATGTTACTGAAGAGATCCACAAGCTGCTTTATAATTAAAATTATCTCAAAATAATGAAATTAAATTAGAACTGTATCATTTGCTAATCAGAGTTACAAACTCATTATGAATTACATATTTCAGAAATTTCTTAAGCATTCAAAGTGCATTTGCATCTGAAAACATAAAAAGTACGGATTTAATATACACTAGATGCTACTTTTAAATTTTATTTTATGTTAAGAACAGTTAATCTTCTGATTTAATGAATCCATTCACCAACCTATTAAATTCTTCTATGAAATTTTTGGATACAATGCAAGGAAGTTACTTTTAATCTAGAATTTTCAGACCACAAATCAGCATAGTGAAATATCCCTCATTTATTTAAGATTAAATATAGAATCATAGAACAGAATTGTATGAAAACCTTTAGTGTAGTATTTGTTCTACATTTTAGCTGTAGCAAATTAAAGAAAAATGTAAAGAATAAATGTTTTTTTCTTTTAATGTTGAAAATGAGGTCAAAGTACAAAATATTCTGTTGGAAGATAAAATATTCAGATTTAATGAAAACGTGCTCAAGTCCATTGAGAATTTAAAGTCTTTAAGTCACAATTTGGAAAAACCAAAGAGAATTTAGAGGAAAAAAATGAAAATCCTAAGAATAAATATTGGTCTTACCAATATGAAATATTATGTATGGAAATTTTATATATGAAACTCAAATACAAGGGTTTATAATTGAAGAGAAAACCTATTGACTTTAGTTACAGTAATATTTATTTAGCACTAAGACTGGGAATATAGTTTTGCCTGATAAGCTTGTCATTATAACAGGAAATCAATGCCAAAATGAATTGCACATTACAGTACCCTGTTACCATCTAATAAACTTTGTTGCTATTTGTCTACCAAAAATAGTAGGAGCGTGGTCTGGTGATCTGAGTAGTGTGCTGTAAAATTGGCACCTATATTTTCCACCATTGGATGTGACCTTGAGCATTCCACTAAAATATAAATCTCAGTGTATTTCAAAGGCACATTTAATTGAAAAGTAGGTTAGAAATATCTCAAAGACTGGAATGCCTCAAAATGTTATTAAATGAAATTAGTAAGCACATTTGAAAATGTATCTTGTGTTCGTTTAAACATCAAATTATTATAAACCTAATATATAAATAGGATATGAGAAAAGATTTGTGTAATGCAGAGATCTAAAATATGTTGGATGCTACATAGAATATTGGGAAAAAATTCACCATCTGAACAAAAACCAGTAACAGTGATCTAGTAAGACTACATGAAAATTTATTATTTGAGATTTTGAGTTGTACATCTTGTATCCATGTGAAAATTTATAATCTCGTATTTTCATGCTTTAATAAAGGAAATCCACAAAACCTTTGTCCTCACTGGTCATGTTTCTTATTTCACAGATTAGAGTCTTCTGTGCCATAGATCGTCAATCCCCTTGTTCCTTCCAATCCCTCACAAATTTAAGTGCTACTTGTATTCAAGCACATCCATTATTTACAAAATTTTAATATTACTTCAGTAGAGTAAAGTTGGGACTACAAATCCCAAGTAATACAGGTAGAAAGCTGTGAACTTAGTTTTCATTACTATATAAAACTACTTTTGTATTATCTCTAGAGTAGCACGTTTGCCTTCCAGCTTTCCACAGAGGTACCACTGAATCCAGCAAAAGAGCTTTTTGGCTTACAAAAGATTTAGAGGGGTGACTTTAACCTGAAAGACAATTAAATTCTTCCAAATCTTCCTGCAATCTGTTGTCTTTAACAACAGATAAATAAATATTAAAATTGTTAAGAAGTAAACTTCCAGATATTATAAAGGAATACAGTTATAAGGGATTATTTTTTAACACTCATAATCTGTTCTAGTTTTATATGTGTGAGCATTCTGTGACAAAGTAAAACAGAAACTGTCCTGCTAGCTGTCAGACTGACAGTAAAGAAGGTCTAGAAGTCTGTGGCCTAAATTAGAATAGTGGATAGATATAATTTCTGCCTCAATTAGTAAATTAAAATGCATCCAGAAACATTTCCCATCAGTGGGTCACTGAGGTCAACTAGTACAGCGTCCTGGTTTTGACTGAGACAATTTTCTTCCTAATAGCCAGTGTAGTGCTGTGTTTTGGATTTAGGGTGAGAATAATGTTGGTAACACACTGATGGTTTAGTTGTTGCTAAACAGTGAAGGACTTTGCAGCTTTTCATACCGCCCTGCAAAGAGAAGAGTAGGAGTACACAAGAAGCTGGGAGGGGACACAGCCAGGACTGCTGACTCAAATGACCAAAGGGATATTCCATACCAAATTATGTCATGGTCAGTACATAAACTGGAGGGAGTTAACTGAAGGGCAGAACCGTGGCTTCAGGACTAGCTGGGTGTCAGTCAGTAGGTGGTGAACAATTGTGCTGTGCATCATTTGTTTTGTATGTTGGTAGTAGTAGTTGTAATCATAGTATAGTAACAGTCGTAGTATTACTATTATTATTATTATCTTATTCTTCTTTCCTATTAAACCGTTTTTATCTCGACAGATGAGTTTTATTTTTTAATTGCTCCCCCACACCACTGAGTGTGGTAGGGAATGTGTCAGCAGCTGTGTGGTGTGTAGCTGCTGGCCCCAGTTAAACCAGGAAATACAGAAGTGTCAGTATCTGTGTCGATAATTTCTTTTAGCTCGCAAACCTGTAAATAGAGACCTGGAAAATTCTAGTTTCTCATACAGGTATGTGAATTATTTAGGAGACTGCTGGTTTGTCCTGGCCAGACAGTTTTTAATTATCATCATTCTTTTAATTTACGGGCACTGATGGAGCTCTAGCTGCATTTACCAGTTGGACCTTCCATTCATACCAAAATCATTTTTGAAACATTTAAGCATGTAATCTCAGAAAACCGTGAGAAAGAAATGTACTATATTCCTAAAGTAGCTGTGCCACAGGATGGGAAACAAAGCATAAATGTATAAATGGATAGATGTAAATCATCAAAACTTTCCTTAACATGGGAAATAGGCAGTTGAAGACAAGTTCTTGAACTCAAAACAATGACTCAGCCAGCCTGCTTACAAGTCCAGGATAACCTCAAGGGAATTTTAAATTAACTGGCAGCTCCTTTTTGGACAGTGCAGATCTCAAGACACACAGGTTTAGGTATTTGTGCTAGTGCTCCTAACTGAATTGCTAGAAACTCACTGTTACATAAATATCAGAGCCACACAGAAACAGCACAAGGCATTGTCTAGGTCCACAGGGGAACCTATCACTCCTGTGTTCAGAGCATTCCTAATGCATAGTGACAGCCCTGAGTTCAGCAAGACACACAGTAGTCACAGTCACTTTACAAAGTGCGTCCATTGGCACTGTCAACACCAGCTATCTTTTATATAATGGTCTATTGTTGACATTAGTTACCTTGCGGGCAGGGGACATGGATTCTGAATCCTACACAGCATGACAATATGTAGTTAAACACAAAGCTCTCATCCACCAGTTAGCCTAGAACAGGGACAGCCTCAGCCAAAGCTGCCCAATTTTGGGATTCAAATTTCATGGCAACTTCCTGGCATGTAGATGCACTGTAGGTATGTGCTCCTATTTCACAAAATGAACCGAATAAAAGATTTGGATCAGAGGATATAATGAAAGAATTTCATCCCTAAATATATGCTACTTACTAAAATGAATAATTTCATCAGGTAATTCATTTACATAAGAAAAGGTCAGTACCAGGAAAAAAGTGTCAAGACAGGTATAATGAAGAGAAACCAGCATTTTTGTAGCTTATAGACTACTTGCAGTAAAAACAGAATGAAACACACTTGTAAATATATATAAAGTAGTGAGTTGGTTTTTTTTTTTAATGGATATCTGATTATTATTGTGCCTTACACAAATTGACAGAGTAACCTTTATAGAAGTCTGCAGCACTTGAAGGACTACTCTTGTACAATCCCCTGGGCATAACATTGTGACCGGAAATTAAAAAATAGAGGAGACATATAGCCTACCTTTTATCAGTCAACAGATTACTGATACAGACAGGTTTCTGGACTCGTGAAGTCTGTTATTTGTAATTGTTTCTAGACAGCTCTTCGGAAATTTTGGATTGTCAGCTATGAATTGTCCACTTCTTCGTTCCACAGAGCACTTGGTACTTATGAAGTGTCATGTTGTAAAATCATGGACTGAAATATGCATCAGTTAGTTAAAAATATGAATTGGAAATAAAAAATAGGTCTTTCTTTCAATGAGTAGAAGCTAGAAAGTTATATTATCTCTATGTTAATTCTTTAGTTTGGATCAGAACTATTGTTTTGATATAAATCTCATGCCCATCCCCACATAATATGTTTATATAGTGTTTGGAGCATGTTTTGGATTTCTTTTGTATGAAACTGGCCTAGAAAAGGAAAATCAGGAGTTCTCAGAATGTTCTTCAGCTCTATATGGACATTAAGGCTCTTAGTGACTGCATCATACAAGCGAGACAATAAACCAAAAGTGTTTATAATGTGAATATCAATTCCTCAGTACCAAATGGTTTACTCCTCTATTTGTTCCTGTCTCTTACAATGTGGTATGACTTAGACTTAGATCATCACTGAGGCTAATTAAAGCTTCTTAAGAAAAAGCCCACCCCAGCAATGAACAGAACTCTACATTACTACTCAAAAAGAAGAAAATAATAACTGAAAAAAGAATGAACAGAAATAAATTAAATCAATCCCTTTAGTCTTTATGGAACCTTCTAAAACACTGGGGCATGTCATTAACACCAATTTTCCTCTAACTTTGTGCTCATTTATATCCACCCTATTGTGCCCTTCATAAAACAGATTTGATGTCACAGATTTATAGAATGGTAATAATTTGAAGGGATTTCTGAAGGTCATCTGGTCCAACAGTTATAATTTGTCCAGCAGTTACAGTTTGTCCTGGTTTTGGTTGAGATGGAGTTGATTTTCCTTCTAGTACCTGGTATAGTGCTGTGCTATGGGTTTAAGATGAAAATAATGTTGATAACACACTGATGTTTTTCATTGTTGCTGGGTAGTTGCAGTATCTATACTAAATCAAGGACTTTTCACCTTGTCAGACCCTGCCAGGTACCCAAGAAGCTGGGAGGAAACACAGCCAGGACAGCTGACCCAGACTGACCATAAAACATCGTGCTCTGTATATAACCGGGGGAACTAGACAGGAGGTGGGATTGCTTCTTGGAAATAGACTGGGCAGTTGGTTAGGTTCTTTCCTGCATATGGTGAATAACTGCAATTGTGCATCTCTTGTGTTATTTTTACTGCTATTGTTGTTATTGTTATTATTTTATTACTATTAATATTATTCAATTCCTTTGTTGTACTATTAACCTGTCTTTATCTCACACCACAGGTTTTCCTTTTCCTTTCTCCTCCCCAGCACCTTGTAGGAGAAAGTGTGAGCAAGTGGCTATGTGGTGCTTGGTTACTATCTGGGGCCTAAACACCACAGAATTTCTGTGACAGTAAAGCAGGAAGAAGACATCTTCAGATTGAAACAATTTCTGAACATCGATGTACAGACAGACTTGCAGTTCATCACCAAAAAAAGAAAAGGATGATCATAGCTGAGAATTAACAGGAAACAGGGAGATATGCATTATTGCTACATAATACTTTCTCCTCTGATCTTGTAAGGTCAACATTTTCTCCCAATTCTTTTTCTTCTTTAACGCTGAAGGAAAGACTCCTGAGTTAGGGGTCTGAAACTGTCCATGAGATAAAAACAGATGTATCATCAGTATTTCAATAGAAGTGTTTATTTTTCTGTTGAAAACTTATTAATTATTCATATTTCCTTATTATTTCATGATACAGTATATTCTGATTGACATTTTGCAGTAGATTGTCATACAAACAGGCTGAGAATCTGCAGCCAGCAGCCAGCAGTATGCAAAGATTAATCAGACAATTCCAAGATGGGGAGTAAATTTGTCCTGTCATCAGCCCAGTGACAGGAAGGGTGAAGGCTGTGACAGTTGGCAAGGAAGACAAGGAGGCTAGGTTCCACAAGACAGGCAGTTTGTTGTCACACATTAACACTCTTTGATACAAATGTCATTAATATTCTGATTATAACATTATTCCACCAATTTAAGATTGATAGTACTTAATTCTATTTTATTTTAAATTGGATTTCATCATTAATATCCTAACAAAACTGGGCTGTGAGTTACTAGCCCATTAGATTTACAATGAGCAGTGACATACAATAGATGATTTAGTAGGCATCTATCCATAATCATGAACACATTTTCTGAGAAGATTAATTCATATTCTTTCCCAGTTCCACAGCAATCGAGTTTTAGGTGCTTGTGCCACATATACCTGTCAATGCATAGGAGAAAGAAAATGCAGTGCTCAGTGGGTGGAAACACTTCAAAGAGGAAAATGCAAAATGAAGGTTACATCACAGAGTCTGCACATTTTCTTAATGACAAAACACAAAGTTTTTCATTCATTCCTCCACATATGATCATCACCCTCAATCTCCCCTTTGAGTCATCTCTAATGTTTACATATTAATTTAGTTCAATTTACCAGAAATCTGCATGATAAAAAGCCGATAGCTTTGCATTGGATTTGTGCAGAAAGGTTTTGTTAGCAGGGGCCTGCAGAGATGGCTTCTGTGAGAAGCTTTCCCCATGTCCAACAGAGCCAATACCAGCCAGCTCCAAGACAGACCCACTGCTAGCCAAGGCTGAGACCATCAGCAGGGGGGTAGCACCTCTGGGACAACATAGTTAAGAAGCAGAAAAAAAAAAACCCTGCACAACTGCAGCTGGAGAGAGGAGTGAGAACATGTGAGACTAGTAACTCTACAGACACTAGGGTCAGTGAAGGAGAAGAAGGAGGTGCTCCAGGTGCCAAAGCATAGATTCCCAGGCAGGCCATAGATATTCCCGGAAGGCTGTCTTCCTGTAGCCTATGGAGGATTATGATGGAGCAGATATCCACCTGATACCCATGGGGGATTCCATGCTGGAGTGGGTGGGGGCACCTGAAGGAGGCTGTGACCCAGTGAGATGCCCATGGAGAAAAGACCCTATATCAGAGCAATTTGTTGTGGGGGAAATTGTGACCCTGTGGGTAACCTGTGCTGGAGCAGCCTGTTCCTGAAGGAATGCACCCCATGGAAGGTACCTCAGCTGGAGCAGGGGAAGAGTGTGAGAAGTCCTTCCCCTGGGGAAGAAGGAGCAGTAGGGACGTTGTGGGATGAACAACACCCATTCCTCATCACTCTGTGACACTGGGGAGAAGGAGGGAGATAATTTGGAAGTAAAGTTAAGCTTAGGAAGAAGGGGGAAGGGGAAGCAGAATCTGTTTTTTAAGATTTCCTTTTTGTATTATTCTTATTTTCTCATTATCCTACTCTGATTTGTTTGGTAATAAACAGAATTATTTTTCCCAAAGTTGGCCTGTTTTTCCCATGACAGTAATTAGTGGGTGATGTCTCCCTCCTGTCCATATCTCAACCCATAAGCCTTTTGTTATATTTTCTTTCTACTGTTCAGCTGAGAAGGGGAGCGATAGACTGGCTTTGGTGGGCACCTGATGTCGAGCCAGGATCAACCCACCAAAAACTGTAGTCACTAAAAAGAAAAGTATAATTTAATACTTAATTGCATCAAGAACATGTTCATTTATCAACAACAGGGACACATCTGATTTCATAAAGTAATATTTGCTTCTATAGAAAAAAGACTGTTTCTTTCTGGTCAGGGTTAATAGGCAAGTTGGTTGGATAGAAAGAAAGTTCTGGTTTAATCTTGGTATACATAGATAAGTAATTTTACTTTTCTTTATTATTTTATCACCAGTTTTTTTAGTTTACATATTTTTGCCCATTCTGGACACAGGAAACACTGTTATTTCTGATCTGGTTTAGCTTGCCTAGAGTTAGCAGTGATCTGAAGGTAAGAGGCCCACCTCTAAGTCTCTGCTTACCAAAGTACTAATAATTTTATGCATCATGGAAGCACAGCAAATGCTTTACAATTTTAGCACATTTTGCAGAACACTGAAGTTTGCTCAGACCATTCTGAAAGTTGCTTCTTGGGGTCAATGTAAGAAGAACTTCCTTAACCAGTAACCAGAAAATTTCCTAGAATGCAGCAATGCATTGGTAGTATACCTCAATCACCTCCAAAGCCAATTTGTTTCCTTCTGGCTCAAGAGAACCCAAACCTCGTAGCCTTGCATGTTTGTATAGTTTCAAAAAGCAGGATAATTCTTTGTCTCTTTGGCCACTTCTGTGAATGTGCCATTCTCAGGGGAATAGCAAGGCAGGGAACGGCAAACATTTTCTAATGGTTACCTATATCCAGCTGACTAGAATTTGCAGGAGGACCTGAATCCCTCCCTTACGTATTTAGAAAATTAAGTATTTATGCAAGGCAAACTAGGTCAGACTTCTTCTTATTCCTAGTTTTCAGTGAGGCGGCACTAAATTAGATGTCATGAATTCCAGACTTCATTCAAAGAGAAAGGTGAGGCATTTTGTGTATGTTGTTTCAGAATTTGTTTTGTGATTTGAGAAATATTTCTTCATTGCCTAAAGTACATTCAGCATAGAGAAGGACACCTTGCTCCATGTACAAAACAATATCTGTCTCCCCGATCTACGGAACTTCTTAAGTCACAAATTATATTATTCAGTATAAATAGTAACTTCTGTGCTTGAGATGCAGTCAGTCATGCGTATTCACATGTTCACAAAGTGTCATTAACAACAGTGAAAATAGCCCATGAAAATGTAATAGTATGAATTATTGTTACAAGCACAGTAATTATGATGTTTAATGCAAAAGTTGGAAACATTTCAACTTTAAATTGTATACTTACTCTATTCTGAAGGAAAGAAAAAAAACCACAAACAATCATCATCTCACATTCTGGTTGAAATAAATTCAGTTTTCAAACTAATTTCTTGCTATCTGGTCTTCTTTAAGTTGTGTTTCTGAACTGATTTAATTAACACTTGACAGTTACAGCCTCTGCTTGTAGATTTCAATTGTTGTAATTGTGATACTTTAGGAAAAAAACTGTGCAGCTAGATTTAACTCTTCTCCAGGCATGAAAAAACTCTCAAACTCATTTGTGCAGCTTAGTAGATATTGCACTTTATGAAAGCAAAATTTGTAGCAGTTTATCAAATGAGTGCTTTTGCCAAGTAAATCCTATTTTTATTTACAGTGCTTATTTTATTCTTTTCATTTTAGTTGAACATGGCTGGTTTGGGTTTGCATGGCAAGGTTTTGGTAGTGGGGGCAGGGGCTGCAGGGGTGGCTTCTGCAAGAATCTGCCAGAACCTTCCCCTAGGTCCAACAGAGCCATTACCAACCAAATCCAAGACAGACCTGCTGCTGGCCAAGGCTGAGACAATCAGCTACAGTGGTAGTGTCCCAAAGATAGCACATTTAAGAAGAAAAAAAATAAATACCCCAAATCACAACTTTTTGCTGCCAGAGAAGGGAGTGAGAAGATGTGAGAAACTCTGCAGATACCAAGGTCAGTGAAGAAGGAGGATGAGGAGGTGCTGCAGACATCAGAGCAGAGATTCCCCTGCAGTCCATGGAGAAGACCATGGAGAGGAAGAATGTCCCCCTATAGCCCATAGGAATTGATGGGGAGTAGAGATTCCACCTGCAGCCTGTGGAGGACACCATAATGGAGCAGGTGAAGACATATGAAGGATGCTGTGACACTGTGGGAAACCTGTGCTAGCGCAAGCTTCTGGCAGGACCTGCAGCCTGTGGAAAGAGGAGCCCATGACAGAGCAGGTTTGCTGGGGGAAATTGTGACCCCATGGGGAATGCATTGGAGCAGTCTGTTCTTGAAGGTTGGCACCCCATGGAAGCCATGCTGGGGCAGTTCATGAAGAACTGAGTCCTCCATGGGAAGGACTCATGTTGGAGAAGTTCATGGAGAACTGTCTCCCATGAGAGGGACCCCACATTGGAGCAGGGGGAGAGTGTGAGGAGTCCTCCCCTGAGAAGGAAGGAGCATCAGAGATGTGTGATGAACTGAACACAATCCCCATCTTCATGCCCCTGTGCTGCTCCTGAGGAAAGGAATTGGGAATAAAGTTGAGTCCAGGAAGAAGAGATGGGTGGGGAAGGTCTTTTAAGATTTGGTTTTACTTCTCATTATCCCACTGTGCTTTGATTGGGTAATAAATTAGATTAATTTTATTCCTTAAGGATATTTTGCATGTAACATTAATTGCTGACTGATCTCTCCCTGTCCTTATCTCGACTGGTAAGCCTTTCATTATATTTTCTCTCCCCTGTCCAGCTGAAAATGGGAGTGACAGAGTGGCTTTGGTGGATGTTTGGCCTTCAGCCAGGGTTAAACCATGGCAATGGTAAAATGCATTGTAAGTTATATTTTTAATATAGACCATTGCATATTAATTATTCTTTATTTAATGTTTTAAAAAATTAAATGTTAACTGAAGACAAACCAATTACATATGGTAAAAACAGATTTTCTAGAAATGGTATGTTTTTTCCTAGTAAATGCATAAGCTTAAATATCTGACTTTATTGTGTGTGCAAAATTCTTGATTTAAAATTGTCAAAATCTAACACTTTTAGTTCTAACTGAAAGCATATTCATTTACCTTTGGTTCAGCACTACTGGTATGATCACAGTAGGAATTTCTCCCTATATTCATTGTTTTACCCATGGCATCAGCCCTTTGCTTATAAATGCACTTGTAAATATTGTAATCTTTTTAATTGAAATTGCATGAGCATCCAGGTACAGAAAATTCTCAAATCACTTGCATTTGAATTTTGTGCAATTTTCTTGCATGTTCTTCTCAGTATTAATGTGTACAGAAAAGGGCATTTCTGCTGAAGCAGTAATAACTCTTAACACAAATGTTACTTTTCAGAAGCTTTCTATTTAGAATTATCTGAACTAGAAATGAAAGATCTAAAATCCAATACACTGATTAGACATTTCAGATTTCAGGGTGAAGCTATACAAACTACCATTAATCCACAATAATGGTAATTATTCAGGAAAATCCTTCTCACCCTAAATGTAGTCATCTGTTATGTGAAAGTGTGTACCTTAGGTGATAACCTTAGGCTTGTGCTAGAGCTAGTGAAGAGAAATGGATATTTTTAGGTTATGATTTATCCACCATGCTAAATGTCTGTGTAAGGATAAAATAAATGATACCTTATAAATGATTCTTTCTTCTCATTAACTATAAAATGTGCCTTGGGTATCCTTTTGAGATACATACATCTATGCTACTTCCTAAGTTCGACAAAATGTATTGTAACCTAAATGTCAGTAAGACATTTTAAGAAATTAGCATAACCTCAGAATAATACCACTGGTAATATTCCATCTTCACTGTCTATTGATTCACTAATAAATAATTTCAGTGTATATCAGTGTTTTTTTCAGTTCTCTTTCTGACACTGACAGGAATAAAATGAGGCTTAGCCCTTTACCCTTCCTTCTCTGTTTTCAGCAGAAGGTTTGTCGGGAAAGGGTATTTGCAGTGACTCCACTTTTGCGCTGGAGCTGAAGCTTCAGTTAACAGTAAACATAGCACAGAATAACAGCATCACAGAACATTAGGAGTTGGAAGAGACCTCTAGTCCAACCCCCATGCCAGAGCAGGATCACCTAGATTAAATCACACAGGAATGCATCCAGACGGGTTTTGAATGTCTCCAGAGAAGAAAACTCCACAACCTCTCTGGGCAGTCTGTTCCAGCGCTCCATCACCCTCACAGTGAAAAAGTTCCTCCTTATATTCACATGGAACTTCCTATGCTCCAGCTTGTACCCGTTGCCCCTTGTCCTATTGCTGGCCATCACTGAGAAGAGTCTGGCTCCATCCTCCTGACTCTCATCCTTTACATATTTATAAACATATATTTAAAAATGTGACATTTGTGTATAACTAGAGAAAATCTAAGAGCGTTTTTAGTTTTCAGTAGAAAAGTGTCGAAGTCTTCTGCACATAAAAAATTTTGCAGATATACAGTATAAATATCACACCTAACTATAAATGAGGGACAACTAAAACATCCCCAGACAGCAACTGGATGAGAAGTATAAGAGTGGCAATATATTGACCTTCTTAATGTCTAAACATCATGATAAGAAACTTCACAGTGAATGAGAAAGCAAGAGCAATGTATTGAAAATTCAGTACATGAGAAATGAGAATGACAAAAAGTTCCCAAATCAGGACATGTAAATGCTAAAATATATGCAGAACTCAGAGAATTTGCATTGAGTGGAAGTGATGTTGCTATTTTGATTGTGCCGACTGCATAGCGGGTGATTACTTCATGACAGAGAAGAATGATCCTTATCTCTCATCTCTCTAGGTAGTTGCATATCTGTCATCACTTCAGTACATGAATGTAGTTTTCTTTTCCTTCATTTGTAAAACACATCATTTATCTACTTTATGTAGACCATTTAGAACTCCTTGAAGGAAGTCTCTGTGACAATTTTTGGTTGCAATTAGTTTCTATCAAGTTAATTTTGGAAGTTATAAACTATCCAAATTTCTTGTGCATTTTCTCAGAATCAGTTCAATTTAGGATGCTAAGATGCTCTTACAGCAAAATATCAGTGCAATGTTTACTAGGCTGATGTTATTCATTATAACTTTTAGCAGTAGTGGAAAACTGGTAAGTGGAGAGTTAGAAGACGTGAAATTGTTGATGTTGATAGATGTTTGCTGTTTTATTTTACAGTGAGTCACAGACATATAAGAAGGATAACAGTAATAAAGTCTTTAACAATTTTAACAATAACAATTTTTAAAAGTCAGTCTCAAAATCCTAATATGCTGGTAGAACAACTAAGAAACAGGGAAAATTAATAGTAAACGTCACGATTTTCCATTACTGAACTAAATTAGGTCATTGGTAAATATCATAATAGTCACTCTTGGGAATAATCAGAGTAAGTTTGATGTAGTAGAATTTACTATGCATTAAAAAATTCACTGGTTTTAATATTACACATTCCTTTATGGTCCTTTTTCAGTTCCTATGTCAGTTTCATTCCGGTGTGAAAGACCACTGGTTTCAATAAACTTTTACAGCTTCAGTGAAAAATAATGACACTAACAATGGCACCAGTCCTTACACTTTTAATATGCTTTTAAAACTCAACACCTCTGGTTTTATTGCAATTTCATAGTCTGAAAGTATGCTTTCATTTGAGGAAGACCCTGTGCATTTTCCTCTGATTATATGAGACTGTAGGCAATAAATTTTCTGCACTATTATTAAAATTTACCACCTACTAGTAGCAGAGATAATTACAGTATTGAACAATTAAGTTTTACTTCACATTCAGGCTTTATTCTGCTGTTTATCAGGTCTGGTAACAAAATAAAGTTAATCCAAGTGTGAGAAAATAATTTATCAACAACAACTAGAAGTAGCATGCTTCATAAAAAGTAAACCGTTTGTTCAGTGGTTGTCATAGTGGTTTTGTTTTTAAGCATTTATTATTCTACCAATTAATCCTCTCTCCGGCTTTGTCAAAACTGCAGTAGATATCGTGGCTTCATTAATGTTTCCTTCAAGGTTTCTTTTCCTACTATTCTTAAACATTTGTTTATGCATCCTCTTCCAGTGTTATTTATTTAGAAAGGAATTGTGGTTCCTAAATAAAATAAAACCTAAGAGTATGTATTTATATATATTAATATACTGTTTATATAGATGACGTTCAGTAAAAGTTCACAATGTTAGAAACTAGAATTTGTGTCTGGACTGAGGAAAAAAAGGCATCTTTTAAAATTTATGAGCGTGGAAATTAAGAACCCCTCTTTGATTAAGGCACAATTATTTAAAAAAAAACTTAGGTGTGCTGGTCTCAGGTGGTGAACAACCTGCAGTTTTCTTGTACACTGCTTTTCATCTATTAAACTGTATACATATTTGCAGCTGCCAAGTGTCAAATCATTGATTTTCTTTCCTACTAGGCAGCAGCTGCTCTGCTCACTCTTCAGAAATCTTCCTTTGTGGGTGACATTGGGAGTGTAACAAGAGACTTCATTACTGGTGAAATAAAGCCTTGCACTATGGGAAAATGCCCCAAAAATAAACTTTAGGTAGAAATGTACACAGGAAGCACCAAAGAGATTGATGGAAGGACATGTAGTACTTACCTGGAGTTCTATCATATGAAGATCAATTTTCAAATATACTGTATATTATACAAGCATTTACTTCATTTGCCAGTAAACTAAAGACAGATTCTTCAGATATCATGTTCACTCTTCATTTGAATCTTAAAAAATATTGCTAATACTGTCCCATAAACTGAGAAAGGATGATTTGTGACCTGTTAGCCGAAGAATTTTTTATTTTTTTTTTAAAGGTAAATGTTGACACACAGCTGCAATGAGTAGATTTACTCTATTAAAGACCCTAGTCAAATGGTAGATTTTGTTGCTGAACATTGGGGTCTTCTTTTTTAGCCTTTTTATAAAAAATAAAGATTAATCCTGCCCATAATAGGTAGGGTCATGCCTAAGTTGGCTGGTGTTTCTTAAAATAGTTTGGTTCATGCCTTAACTTAAAACTTCCTTAGTCAGTGTAAGCAGTGTTATCTTCAGAACTTAAAGATTTTATGATTTGTTCAATTAACAGCCAGTTGGTCTCCAACAGTAATTAACAGGACAGTTTAAAAAAATAATAAAGTCTATACTTCCATTTTATTAAATATATCAATAGAACTCCACCTTTTGACAAAAATTTTCCAAGACTTAAAACAGTAGCAAAGCTGAGGAAACAAGGATTATAAATGTCCAGATAGTAGTGTAAAATTGTCCATTATACTTTAGTTAATAATGGACAAAAAAGAAGTGTGTTCATAGTCAAAACCAAAGTGAAAACAGTGCTTATTGTGAAAACAAGGAAAAATGAAGAGAAATCCAAAGCAAACATTTGAGTTCATCAACAAAGAAAGAGAAAATGAATATGTTGAGTAGAAAACTCCATATCCTGATTATGTACAAAGATATGTGATTACTTCTTCAAATGCTTGTTCTTTCTTTTTCTACCTAAAATCATTTTGTGAAAATCTTTTCTGATGGCATTTCCGAAAGTATTGATACAAGGCTCTAAATATAAGTTTATAAAAATGATTCCATATTGTCCTGGTTTCAGTCAGGATAGAGTTAACTTCATTTGTAGCAGCTGATGGAATGCTGTGTTTGGGAGTTAAAATGAAAGCAGTGCTGATAACACCCTGATGTTCTTACTTGCAGTCAGACAGTCAAGGACTTTCTCAGCTTCTTCGTATTTCTCTATTTATGAGAAAGGAGGGGCGAAGCCAGGACAGGTGACCCAGATGGGCCAAAGAGAGTATTCTATGCCAATTACGTCCTGCCCAGGATAACGGGGGGCTGAGGGGAGGAAGAAGAGGGGCGGTGGCGGGACGCATGCTTCTTGGGGGGACGGTCAGGTTTCAGGACAGCTCTGGGTGGTACGGCCTGAGTTGTGTGGTTGGGTGAGAAACTGCATTGGGTATCAATAGTTTCATATTCTTTTGCTCTAAAGTCCTGTTAGCATTGTTATATTTTATCTTTCTGTTATCTTAGTAAACTATCCTTATCCCAACCCATGGGCCTCTTAGTTTCTTGGTTTTGGAGTTATTTGCTTCTTCCTTTTCCCTTCCCTTGTTTCCCCCCTTTTTCCCTCTTCCCCTGCTCTTTCACTTTAAGAAGCAGGCAGCTGCTTGGATCTCGGCCCACAGCCGGGGTGAAACCACGACACATATAAAAGATAATATCTAATTTGATTCAACTTAGCTGATAAATTCTGTGTTCTTTTGTGTTTTATAATGTTTCAGAATTAGAAATAATATTAATTTGTGTTTAAAACAATGTTATCAGGTCAATATTTCCTGGAATCTGTTCTTTTCCATCCCTTCGATTTGTAATTTACATCAAAGATTTTCAGGCTGTCCAAAATTAGTAATTCAGTTTCTGTGCACATGATGCCATCATATTTTATCGCAACACTACATATGAAGATTTTAGATGAGAACATCATTATCTTATAAAAAGTTTTAACACCATCCTTTTTCTTTACATAAAGGCTCTTTAAGCAGAATATAAAGCAAGAACAAACAACAGACATATTTTTAAAACAATAGAGTTAATAAACACGTAACTTGTAAAAAAAACCCTACTTCCAAAGTATTATAGAATCATTAATGTTGGAAAAGACCTCCAAGATCAGCTAATCCAAACGTCCCCCTACCAAATATTTCATTTACTAAACCATGTTCCTAAGTACCTCATCCAACCTCTCCTTAAACACCCTGAGAGACAGTGACTCCACCACCTCCATGGGCAACATGTTCCAATGCCTGACCACTCTTTCTGAGAGGAAATTTCTCCTAATTTCTAACCTGAACCTTCCCTGACCGAACTTGCAGCCATTCCCTCTTGTCCTATTGCTGCTTATCTGTGAGAAAAGGTTGACCCCCAGCTCACCACCATCTCTTTTCAGGTAGTTGTAGAGAGCAATAAGGTCTTCCCTTATTGCTCATTGTAAGACTTGTGTTCCAGACCCTTCACCAGCTTCATTGTCCTTCTCTGGACACACTCCAGGGCCTTGATGTCTTTCTCGCAGTGAGGGGACCAAAACTGACCACAGTATTCAAGGTGCAGCATCACCAGAGCTGAGTAAAGGGAGATGATTACCTCCCTGGTCCCGCTGATACAAGCAGTTTGCCTTCTTGGCCACTGGGGCACACTTCTGGCTCATATTCAGGTGAGCATCAAACAACACCCCCCAGATTCTTTTCCTCTGTATCATGGAAATGGCACAATTAACCTAAACTTATTGAAAATTATTCTTTCAGGTTCTGACTCACAAGTGACATTTTTTTAACCTATGAATTTTTTATCTTTTTTGTGAAGAACACAAACCCTGTTACTTACAAATATTGTTCTGTTTTGTAGTTCCCATGTGTAAATCTTTAAACAAAATAATATGAAGTCTATCAATTTTCTTTGTATGTTTATTCTTATGTCATTTCAAGCAATGTCCACTGAGTACAGAAACAATTATAACTGCCAACTTATGCTAACCTTATAGAATTAATGAAATGTTCTTAAAAAGTTAAATGTGTAAGGGTTGTAGGATAAAAAAATCTTTTATAAGTGATATATATGTTCTATATTTACTTAAGAATAAATAAAAATTAAGTGGCAATTAGTTTCTACACATTAATTAAGATGAAATTTTGGCATCTTTGGTGCTTTCATTATTGCTTTTTTTAAACAAATTAATATAATTTATGTGGGAGAACTGTATCTCAAAAATTTATTAGTCAGTGAGCTTGTCCTGGTATCAGTTGGGATAGAGTTAATTATCTTACAAGCAGCTGGTATAGTGCTGTGTTTTGGATTTAGGATGAAAACAATGTTGATAACAAAAGCCAAGTCAGTCGACAGTCAAGGACTTTTCAGCTTCTTATACTGGCCTACCAATGAGAAGGTGAAGAGTGCCCTAGAAGCTGGGAGAGAACACAGCCAGGACAGCTGACCCAAACTGCCCAAAGGGATATTGCCTGTCATGTGATGACATGCTCCATATGCAGGGTGGTCTGGAAATTAACACAGTTCAGGAATTTGCTGAGCTTCAGGTTCAAGTGGTGAGAAAAGTCTGCTGTTTATCACTTTTTTGTATATTACTGTTATTATTTGCATTATTAAAGTAGGTAAATAAATTGTCTTCTTCCTTTTCTGTTCTATTAATCTTTTTCTCAACCTACAACTTGGGGTTTTTGTTGTTTTTTTTTTTTAAACTTTACAATTTTCTTCTCATCCCGCTGACAGAGGGAGTCAGAGAACAGTTGTGTTGGTTCATTCAGCTGCCAGCCAGGTTAAACCACTACAGTCCATGGATAAATGCTCGGTTCATACCCGGATTTTCAGAAACTTACGAAATTGACCATGGTAGCAGTCTCCAATGAACTAGAACAGAATATTCTATCAGATTCTTTAACAAATTACAAGATTCAGAATATATATATATTTAAAAAAACCCAAATCAACAACAACAAAAACCCCAGAGAAAACCTACCAAGTTTTTGTATTTTCATGTATCGTGTTATGTGAATGGGGACCACAGAAGAAGCTTACACTGGACTCTTGGGTGACCATATATTATTTAACTATGAATTCACTCCTTGACATTTGTTGGACCAGATCACTCCAACTGGCTCTGTGAAAGCCAAATATATTTTTTTAGGAAAGTTTAATTTTCAACAGTGTGGATGTTAGTCAGATGGGCCAGTGGTCAAGCCAGGTCCAAAATTATGAATATAGCCTATATATTAGAAAGCTAAACAGAAGTATAAACAGAAATTTATTTTCCATGTGAATCTGATAGCATTAGATACTAGTAATGAGTAAATTAATACTAAAGGGTAAATTAATAATAAATTAATGAATTTACTATGCCATTTAAAATTATTCGTTTCAGGTTTTATAAAGTCAGTTTTCAAAGTTTCAGTAAATAAAGTAAAAAAGTTTCAGGTTAAAGTTGCAACCCCAAGACTTGTTATCTTTCAAGAGAATTTTAAGTACCACTAAAAGGAATACATATAAAGAAAGGTGAACCAGTAAAGGATATTTTCATGATTGATACATAACACAGATTAATATGCAGCAAATCTTCCAAAACATTCTTGTTCTGTGTTTAGATAAAAACAAAAATTTGGGAATGGAGATGATTAAATGTACACTTTAAAAAGACTGGTACAAGCATCATAAGAAGTATTCCTTCAAAATTATTTGTAGTGACCTTATCTATTAAAACTAGTTTATAGGCTGAAAGCTGTCTGTAGAACAGTAAAGGAAGGAGAACAATGAACAGCAGTATGTAAAATCTGGATACACAGTGTAAAATTAGTAGCTTTATTAAAGTCTGGAACAGGCCATAAGCTGTCAATTAATAACACAAATTATACTAAGCTAGAAAATACAGCAAATAATAAATGCATGGAAGAGTGAGAATAACTTGAAAGCAAATAAATTCGGAGTGTGCTCCACAAAACAATAAATGGAGAATATCTTTCAGATTATCCCTGGAAACATCTAATTACATTTCTTGTTTTAAGAAAGCAGTCAAAGTTTAAAGCACAAGTGGTATCACTGATTGAGAATGCTTGTGTGTATTAACTTCATATGGGGGAAAGAAACCCCACAAAACCAAAAAAAACAAAACAAAACCAAAAAACCAAACAGATGTGTTAGTGCTGAACTGCAGAAATAGAATTACAAAATCGAAGTTACAAGGTAGGAAAAAATATATTGTCCCATTCTCAATGTGTCTGTTAAGGCAAATTCAAATAGGACACACCTGTGAGCAAAGAGGAACTCTTCTTAGGACAGAATAGACATTTCATGTCTTGCCCCCTGAGATGAGATGGGCAATATGCCTTAGCAAAACTAGTGAGAGAAATATGTTTAATGACAACTTCACAATTCATTTCAGGAGACAAATCAGTTCTATATTTATGAAGGTGAACTCTGTGTAGAGTACCAGATGCAAATTAGATTTCTAACCTTTACCCAGTCACATATTGCTTTGAATTTCAAACAAAAAGCAAATGTTCCTCTATCCAATGCTGACTGGGAGTAAGAGACTTCTGCCACAAAACTGGCCAAAGGCAAGAATCGGATTATGTGAGAGAACGGTAAACAGAACTCAGTCAGGACTTTGCAAAGTGTCTAAACCTGAGCTCATGAACTCCAGAAGACCTTCCATCAACAGAAAAGACTTCTAGAAATCTCCATAAGATTTTGAGTTTATATTCATCAGGTATGGGATTGAATACAACCTTAGCATTGAGCCCAGTTCGAAGTGTGGATACCTTTGTTCTATTCCTTCAAATTTGCTACAATATTCATCAGTAATTACTTTGGAATTCTGCATCTTGACTGCTTATGTCCCTGTACCCCAAATGAAACCATTCTAAAAGCAGTCTCCAATGAGAGATTCCACTGATGATTGGCCAAATCATAAAGACACTCAACAGGTATTTATGTTTTACATTTTTGTGTTCAGGAAGAGTGTTTTCTCCTATATTTCACAGAAAGATATAATCTTTTTTAGATTGTTCTGGCAATAAGGCACATCATGCAAAAAATACCTTTGAAAAAAAGCTTTACTTGGGGAGTTTATTGGACCACTAAATTAAATACACAAGTCACGTAGGTTAAGAGCAAAATCTGACTGCTTTTTACTCTCACTAAACAGTCAACACTAAACAGTCAATACTAAAAAGCTTTTTTATAAAGGGCCAGAAGTGAGACATTCTCCGTGTCATTCTTACAAAGCCAGACAAGTCTATTCTTCAAGGACTTATGTAGAATTTGGATACACAATTCCAGTTTTTGTTAGACCACCTCAGGAAGTTTCAGTTATCGTTCCTTATTTCCCACTTACAAATTGGAACTAATTTATGTTATGGTCAGTTTAAATGGATAAAAATGCTAATAAAAGTTTGAAACTTTCCCTTAGCTTGTATCACGGGCAATAGCATGCAAGGTTTAGATGGCTCAGTGCTTTGTTTAAAAAAAAAAGTATTTGAAGCGTGATGTAAGTTAAATGAAAGGCTGAAGTCCTCTACATAACCTCTCCAAATATAAAGCTATAGTAAGTTTACTTCAGTGATATCCTGAAATAAATACATTCAAAGAGATCTCATTAGATATAGATTTTCTTTGCCTTTAGTCCAGTCAAGTACCTATAATTTTCCTTCAAGGTCAAACTGTAGGATGTTCGATCTGAAGCATAACCACATTTCTTTCTGCTAAATCTTTGTTTCCTGAAGCTCTGCTGTGCTACCTGAGTACCAAGAGCTAAATCACAGGTTCTGTGTTCATTTATGAGTCCAGTTTAATATCAGATGCTATCTTCTTAATGTCTAACTTCAGGAAGTTAACTAGAAAGAGGTAGTTACTTAAGAGATTAGATGGTATCCCATGGTATTAAAAAACCTAAAACAAAACAGCTTTAGATGAAACAGCTATAAGTCTAGCCAACACTCAGAGTTAACAGATGTCAACACTAAGATAACAGAAATTAGGGCTGTTTACTAAATATAATCTGGGAACACAATGCATAGCATCAGCTAAAGTTGCTATTAAATTTTCTATAGAACTTCATCATTACTATTCTGCTAATGAAATGACCAGATGTTTTATAAGCTTACAATTCCACTGAAAAGATTTCATTCCCCAGCAGCAAGTTATTAAACAGTGATACTTGGAGGAATTACCTGAAAATACTGCAGAGCCCTGGGAGAAATCTACTAAGAGACCTTGCTTTCTACACTGGTACTAGACACTGATAAAACCCAAACCTGTAAATGTGTAACTTCTGAATTTGGCCTTCAGAACTTTAAGCAGTCTCCACAAGTTAGCAGCAATGTAGAGAAGCTCGTCTATTATCTATAAATAAATAGAAATTCAACATTCAGACATGACCCATACCCACATTTTCATTATGTTCCTTCAAGTTTTATAGGCATAGAGACAAAATAAGAAGGATTTAAAAAAATTATTTATTTTTTATCAAGTGAAACTAGCAAATAATATATCTCACAATGAAACATTATCTAGCTCTATTTAAGGCTAAAAGTACTCAGTTGAGCTTTGTCACATCTAGTGTTTAAATCCTATAATTTAGCTGCACTACGTGTTTACTAGGATGCGAGTGAAATGCTATGAACACCACATAAATCTTCTTCCATAAACCAATTTTCTGTGCATCATTGTAAGAAACTATATCACACAGTAAACAGTATCAAACAAAACATTTTTCAGCTGTGCCTGCTCAGTGATATCAAGAAACAGCAGCATACTTCGTAACACTAAGGAGAGTCAAAACATATACTTTGTAAAAGCAGTGCCAACAATGAGGAATAAGGCCAGGAATAAGCAATGGATATTTTTCTGCCACTCAGGTGAAATATAATGATTGACAATGGATTCAATTTATAAACATACACTTGGGAAATGTGTGTTAATCTAGTAATTAAATACGAAATAACAGCATAATCCCAAGGGCAAAACATTGCATAATATTATCACTATTATGGTGAAATTATTCTGTTGTCATATTCTCATCTAGAGTACATTTCAGTGCACAATTCAAATTTACATTTACTAAAGCACTTATTAAAGGATAAAACAAAATATTTAAACACTTCTTATTCTGTTTTGCAGGGAGGAAAGGCCCAAGCCAAAGCTTCTAAATTAGGTTTCAAATAAATTGCTTTTGATTTATCACAAAGAAACACAGAAGAAAAGTAATGTTTTCTGAATTGCCAGAATTATCTATTTCCCTTCATTTATTTTTACTTTTTTTTTCTTTTATACAGAGGCAGATTATAATTATTGCACCAAAAAAAGGAAAAACAGTCAGCTCACCAATGCAAAATAAAACATTTAGAGTAAATATTTATATTTTTGTTCTGATTATTTTAAACTATTTCTGATCATCTGGGGGTCTTGAACAGGCTGCCCAGGGAGGTGATTGAGTCACCTTCCCTGGACGTGTTTAAAAAAAGGGAAAATGGTTACTTAGGGATATGGTTTACCTTAGGATGGGAATGGTTGGACTTGATGATCTTAAAAGGTCTTTTCCAACCTTGTGATTCTGTGTGTTTCTGTGACATCAATAATTTTATATGTAAAGTTAGCAGAATAAGCTATGACAGATAAAACTTGTTTAGCAAAAGAGACTGTGACTTCTTGGTGTATTAACTAATTTCAGAAGAACTTTGTTGTTTCAATAGAGACAGATATATTTAAATTTTGAGGTGCTATGTTAAAAATCACCTGCATAAGTCTTCTTCACTGGCAAAGATAAGTTAAAGCAATGGCGTTACAATAGTGTATTTGCTTTTTTGTCCTACTTATCCTAAATCTTTCTCTGTATATTTTGAATTTCCAGTGATAAGGGGCAGATTAAAATTAATCATTGGTTCATATAATATTCATATGGCATATACTATATGAGGTCAAGATTCACACTGCGGTATATTAGAAACACTTAATTTAATCACATTGCATTCCAAGTTGATATAGTTATGTTTTTTAATCACATATGCAATCTGTATTGGGAAAAAAAAAAGTGTCTGATATACTTAATTAGAATTCTTTTTTTTCAGATTTTGAACCGCTTGTATTACACAACCATAGTATCTTTTAACATTTTAGATGTTCACTATCAAATTATATTACTTTATATAAATAAAGCACCAAACAGTGCTTTCAATCTGTCTCCAAACCATGCAGCAATTTACAAAGATTCTTGGCACAAAAGGACTCATATCTTTGCCCAGCATGGATTCTCCTTCCAAGAAACATTTAATTAATCATATGTGTTACCTTGTTTATACCATTTAACTGAATATTTTAATCTTAACATGATTTGAAAACAGATTTTTATAGATATTAGAAGAAAAAATGCACAATGTTTCATGTAGAAAAGATATTTTTCATTCCTTGAATGGTAATCCCAGGGGTACAAAAGTCTATGAGGGTTAAAATCTTATTTAAATTTAATTTAATTTCTGAGTGGTTTTGCTTCTCTGAAGGTTTAGAATTAATCACAGTAAAGAGTAAAAGAATACATAACCTTTAGTATCTGAAACAGTTAAACAACACTTGCAATTAATAAGCATTAGTTCATCATTAAATGGCATCAAGGGTGACTGTTTTATAGCCATATTAATATTGACAGAAAATGTCAGTCTCTAAATGTCAAGCCATTCTCTTTAGGTTTCAACCATTCTTCCATTCTAATACATAACAAATTGGTCAAGCAACAGCACTAAAATAGCAGAAAGGTTGTTGAGACATCAGTAGGGTCCTATCCAAACCTATTATTTACCTGGTTTCAATATTCCTTGTGTACACATGTGTTAAAAAGAGTTCTTCAATTTGCAAAGCTGTATTCAGCAATAAACAGTATATCTGAGCAACTTACAGATAACATAGCTAAGCATAGATTGTATGTATACTTCAATCTGCAGTATTTTTCTAGAACATTTGAATCTCCACTGAAAAAAAAAAAAAAGAAACAAATCTGTATAATACTAGACTGCAAATTAAATGTTAAATGAAAGGAACCACTCATACTGGTTTGATTTCCTCCATTGTATGCTGAAGACATGTGAAGCTGTTTTTCTAAACCATGGAGAGTTCTTGCGGAAAAAAAAAATAATTAAGACCTGTCTGCTCACATTTTATAATTAGGAATATAATTCTCGATTGCATATAGGGAAATCAGGCTGGTAAAGGGGCTGGAGAGCAAGCCTTGTGAGGAGAGGCTAAGAGAACTGTGGTTGTTTAGCCTGGAGAAGAGGAGGCTGAGAGGAGACCTTATCACCATCTACAACTACCTGAAAGGAGGTTGTAGAGAGGTGGGTGTTGGTCTCTTCACCCAAGTGACAGGTGATAGGACAAGGGAGAATGGGCTCAAGCTGCACCAGGACAGCTTCAGATTAGACATTAGGAAAAAAATCTTCACTGAAAGGGTTGTTGGGCATTGGAACAGGCTGCCCAGGGAGGTGGTTGAGTCACCAACCCTGGATGTATTTAAAAGACGGGTAGATAAGGTGCTCAGGGATATGGTTTAGTAAAGGACAGGAATGGTTGGACTCAGTGATCTCAAAGGTCTTTTCTAACAATGATTCTGTGATATATATATATAAAATTATTTATTTGATGGGTAAAGTTGCTCAAATGCTCAAAGAAATAGATATTAAAATATATCATCTGGATGAATTCCTCCATCCATCACCTCCTGGCACAAAATCTAATCCCCCCAGGTTTATAAAGATCCTTAAAAATAGACTTATTAATACAAGATATGATAATCACACCAAAAGCCATATCCTCCAGCATGTCCATTCTCTTCAAGTCAGCATCATTAGGACAGAAGTATTTCAATAGTCCACTCATTCACAGAACACATTTCCATATCCTTTTAGTCATATAATGTAACCAGGCATATTATTTGTCCAAACCGTAAGTGCAAAAGGAAGATTCTAAGAAGAAACGAAGCTGTTCGCTGGATTTTAACAGATTGGCCATAAAATTACAGCCTCACTTGTTTTTAGATTATGGAAGTTGATTTTTCTGTAGTACATCAACCTTCTTACAAGAGAATGGGAAATAAAATTGGCATAATCATTTACAAATGTTAAAGAATAATTTGGTAATCTTTCTTGGCAATGCATTTAAATAGAAAAAAAACTTTAGGTCTAAGAAGTTAATATTTTGCTAGTTGCAGCATCTCTTAATTTTTCATAACAGCGTGAACAAACATCTTTGTTTATAACAGTTCTAGTCTATATATAGATTGAGATATGATAAACTGATTGTATTACATGTCTCTTGTTACTATTCACAGTGCTCCATTCAAGTTTGTAAATGTATCCTGTAGATTTTCCTGAGGATCACATTGTAATATTACTGTAAGCAACACGAAATTTCACTAACTGGGCTGCGAAGAGATTTATGTATCTGGTTCGATATCTTCTCAGCATCTTCTCACTCCCTTCTCTGATGGCAAAAAGCAGCTGCTTGTGGTTTTTTTTTTCTTCTAAATGTGCTATGACCATCGCTGATGGGCTCAGCCTTGGTCAATGACTCTGGCCTTGAGCCAGCTGGTGTTTACTCTCTGGGGCCTGCTGAGAGCTTCTGGCTGCTTCTTGCAGAAGCTGCCCCTGCAGCCCCTCTTCTCCACCAGAACCCAGCCACACAAAACTACGACAAATATATATATATAAAAATAAAAAATCAGTTATACTTCTTTTAAAATATTCAGTAGAGACGGTAGACATTCAATTTGACACAGGCCACTAGTTTAGTCTTCAGTCATTTCATATTGTTTAGAATTTTCTAATGCCTTTTTGTTGCAGTTTTGCAGCAGTTAATGTGAATGTTAAGATTAGTACTTAGGAGTGAATATACTGAAGAGATTTCACAGAAAGAATCCAAGCAGAAACTTGCCTGAAGACCAAATTATTATCTCAATCTAAGAGATCAGAATTTTAGAATTGCATAATACCATTAGTATTATATATTACTTTAAGAGGCTTGTGAATTTGAAAACTATCTACAAGTATATTGATTGCCCAATTGAGGTCTGCACAGTGCTTATCTAAAGATAAAGGGTTCAAAGAGCAGCATAGCCTACTGCTTATCCTTCCAAGTTTCTTCACTCTTCTTTTAGACCATGACACCAGGCAAAGAATATTAACCGGGGTATTACAAAAATGAAAATCACATGTAATTTTTAAGGGAAATACCATAAAGAAAGTGAGGAAGTTAAGAAAATATGTGAACAATGCCATAGAAATGTGGGGTCATAGAATCATAGAATTGTAGGGATTGGAAGGGACCTCGAGAGATCATCGGGTCCAACCCCTACCTGAGGGGAAGTGAATGTGTTAAAGGAAAGAGGCAAAGCTGCTGAATAAGAAGGTTAGAAATAACCTATTTGCTTCTGTTATACCTAGATTGCTTCTTTTATTTGTTCTTTCCAATAAAGTCCTGGTTCCAGGAAAATTAAGTAGCTGGTAGTTCACAATCTGGCTCGCATTGTAAATTGCCTAATAAAGCTAGTCTGAGATGATTAGAAAAAAAAAGCACCTTAACTCACAAAATATGGAATAGGAACTGAAATACATTTTTTCCTCCAGTTCTGTGTTCCTTGACCTTAAACAACTCTCGAAAAATCCTGTCACAAACTTTCTTTTAACACTACCTGCTAACCTGCTATCACTACCCAGCAACCTATTAACACGCCTGAACGAAGACTGGAAAGATTTACAGAAATGACAGTCAGCTAATTTCAAATCTAGGGAAAACATGCCTCTGCAACAGTAGACAACTCACAGTACAAACTGCAGCATTTCATTTGTTAATTTGATGCTCATTTAAAAACAATATCTAAATAGCTATTTGCAGTTTAATAGAAGCAGGTATAGCTGCCTCATCTACACCATGGGGTTTTTTTCAGACTGTGGATATTTTACTATTCAATGTTTTCTGATGCTGCACAGCAAATAAGAGAATTTAACCCAGTTTTAGTTTACTATACTATAAACCACTCTAAAATAGGTTTTTTAAGTTTTCCAATTCACAAATGATAAATTTCTGAGGAAAAACAAATCCCACAAAACCACAACAAAACAACCTTCAGAGTCCACTTTGATCTCCAGCATTGATCAAATGTCTTTATATCATAGTGGTTATTATAGGAGATTTGCTTAAATTAGAACCCATTTTCTTCACTACTTTTAAACATATAAATGGCTTATCTTGATGCAAAATCAATAAATGTTTCATTTCCACTTCTAATTACCTCTGGTCCTTGTTATAACAAATTCCCTTTAAAATGGAGAGCCTGAGAAATTCTTTATACAAAATCCTTCTAAGTGCTGGCAAGGAAGAGATTAAAAAAGTGTGCTGTGAAAAACTCAGTCATGCAGTGCATATTGTGCCCGGGTCCATGATCCCGTGAGACTGAAACTGTCTATTAAACTATCCAGAGTGAGTGTAATCATGTGCTAAGTGGACTACATGAAAACTCTAAACTATATATTTCTTGGTCATCTGGTACCATCTAACAAATGAGGCAGTATAGTAATTAAAAGAAAAACTATTTCCATTACAAATCCAATACTATGAAATGACAGCATACTTGAAAGACATTGTAAGGGTTTTTTTTCTATTTCAAAAGGAAAAACTTTTTTTAATGCACGAGTTACATCAAGGTTTATGTATTTTTATTGAGATTATGAATTCTTCATAACATTTTTTAATTTCTAGGTTCCTGTATAGACTATCACAGAACTGCAGTATTAAGGCTAAAGGCATGTGTGAAAGAACAGCCTGTGCTTTGTTGCTTTTAAACTTCTTCGTCCTTCCAGATGGAATACCATAATGGAGGGTCATAGTATCTGCCTATGCCCAATATCTTATTGATTAAATTTGCTTCTGCCCCACTTTGAAGGACAAGTGGTGTGATTTGCTAACAAAGACATTGCTCAAAACAGACACAAACTGCTGGATAAGCACATTGTAAGGTTGCACCAGGAATACTAATCACTTTATAGTGGTAGAAATGTCTGTATAAACCTGTGTGGAAATGTAGGAATGTCTGCATTTTGACATGGTATGTTTCTTTTGCCAGCCAGGCATTTGCAGTGCACAGATTTTATAGTGCACGAGACACTATTGGCCAAAGTTTTGCAAAAATAAAGAGTAGAAGTTGTAATACTAAATGAAACCAGTGTCAAATGTATGTCTGTATTTGACAACTATGTTGGGGTTTTAATTTCCCTCTTACAAAACTACTGTGTTATTCCATCTACTGTAGCATCAGGAAAAATATCTGTACAAAATATTTGCAGCAACAGAATTATGATGTCACCTTTCCATGTTCACAATATATCCATAAGTGCTGTGGCAAAGTCTGGAACCCTGGGAAAGTGGCTTTGTCCTTCTGAGTTCCTCAAATATCTGTAAGGCCAACTGTATTCCTAACTTGGGAACCTTCCAGGTAATCTAAATTTAGGTATCTATATATGACTGGAAGACTGGACATAAGATTAGATGTCTGCATTTACATTATTGTCATTCGTGATATATAAGGAGCAGAAGTCAATGAAACATCAGCCTTTCTCTTTGGTCTATTGAATGTGTCTCTGGAAACTAAGAGTGATATTGACTAGATTCCTACCTCAAATAATGGGAGCTAGGATATCAAAGTCACATATTGGCACCTATCATGTAGACACTCAGCTTAATGGTGAGACTAATCCCACTTGCAAAACTGCAGCCTTGGTGTATGAAACCCTGCAACAACTGCTTAAGGAAAGTATAGAACAGGGCCATAACAGTGATCAGAATGAGTACATGCTTCTGTTTACTGGACCATTAGAACTGGCAAATTGAAAACCAAAAAGGCTTCTTGAACTTCTAAGAAGTTAAATGCTACAGATGATAATGAGGAAAAACATATACTTACAAGAAGTGAAAAAAATATAGTTGTGATTTAATTAAATGTTTTGATATTTTACATGAATACCAGCATAGGTAATACACAACTAAAGCAATTTCATTTGACAATCTTTTTCAATAAGCACATGAAAAAACATGAGTAGCACAAGAAGTTGAAAGAAAGAGGGTGAAGGGGAACTTGAAATACACAATATAATTTAGTATATCTATGATATATGAAGTTGCTTAGTGTATATATGGGGAAATTAACTATAAGCAGTTAGTGTTAAGCTTCTGCACGATCATACTGTTTGCATATTTCTTACTGCCCAAAAGAAAAGAAAATGTTTTCATCAATCTATTGTGGTTAATCTTGGCTGGCAACCAGGTGCCCAGAAAATTGTTCTATCGCTTCTCTTCCTCACAGAACAGGGATTGAAAATGTGACTCAAAGCTCCTATGGAGAGGGAGATCACTCACCAATTACCATCATGGTCAAAGCAGGCTTGACTTAAGGGAAAATATTCTGGTTTATTGCCAGTTATTTACAGAGTAGCGTAGTGAGAAATAAACACCAAAATAAATCATTTTCCTCACTCCCCTTCCCAGGCTAAACTTCACTTCTCTCTACTCTTCTGCCTCCTTCCCATGAATGGTACAGGGGGATGGGAAACAGGGTCAGTGCATCACATGTCTCTGCCACTCCTTCCTCCTCACACTCTTCCCCTGCTCCAGCATGAGGTCCCTCTCATGGGAAACAGTCTTCATGAGCTGCTCCAATGTGGGTCCTTCCTCCAGGCTGCAGGTCTTAAAGAACTGTTCTAATATGGGTCCCTTCCACAAGTCCTGCTAGAAAACCTGGTCCTTTATGGCCTTGTCTCCATAGACTACAGCTCCTGCCAGGAGCCTGCTCCAGCTCAGTCTCTCTATAGGGTGCAGCTTCCTTTAGGGCCACGTCCTTCTGCTTCAGTGTGACCCACCAAGAGGCTGCAGAAAAGCAAGCTTCTTCAGTGTGGTCTTCTCCAACGGCTGCATGTGAATCTTTGCTTTAGCTACTGAAAGACCTCCTCTCCTTCCTCCTTCTCTCACCTGTCTGCAGCGTTTTGTCTTTTACACTTTTCCCAGAAGTGATACCAGCAT
Organism: Hypotaenidia okinawae; assembly: GCA_027925045.1. Lineage (NCBI taxonomy): Eukaryota > Metazoa > Chordata > Aves > Gruiformes > Rallidae > Hypotaenidia > Hypotaenidia okinawae. Next base: position 173,826,272 of record BSDF01000001.1, read on the forward strand.
CATGGATATACTAAGATGTGCCTGTCAGTGGGTCCACTGGAGCCACAGGCACAGGACTCCTCTCCTCCCTTCTCCACTCTTCTCCTTCCCACTCCTCTGCACTGCTCACACCAGTGATCCCATCAGCTCCTTTGTTACCAAATACTCGACACAGTAACCCAACGTCCTTATGTATGCAAAGAACACAAGCAGAGAACATTTTATGAGAAGTCAAGAGAGAAAACATAACCTTTGCTATGTTTTGCATTATATATTCCAGACAGCACAATATTACAAATCTATGTCTAAAGTGGCAGTTTCTTGAATTTAGTGAACTTATCTCCCTTACTAGCTAGCACAAACAATTGGAAGATAAGTGCTGGAAGAGATAGAGGAGGGAGAATGCCATACTAGTTTATTCAGTTGATTACTCTGTAATTTTTGATACTATCAGAAAACTGAGTTGGTCAGGTTTATATGAGTAGTTCTAATACTGTTGGATCATTTTACTTTAAAAATATTCCCCTTATCTTAACTAAAATACACTAAAATAAAGTGCACCTCCTGACTCATGTGGTGGAGTGGTTTCAGACCTGCAAATATTAGGTTCCTTTTCCCAAACCTAAACCACTGGATTCCTGGGGCTCATGTTTTTACTGGAAGAGTCAGTTAAGAGATTCTCTAAGACTTGCTTTTGGAGATTTAGAAAGCAGGTATTCATTATTGCAGTCCTGGATGCATCAGGGATCGATCCAACCTAATGTGTATACTGTTAATTGTGAGAGCAGAAGCTTATATCATTCTAATACATGCATAGTGTTTTCCCTGAACTTTTTATAATACTTGCACATTCATTACACATGCACTTTAAGCTTCTGAGGGTCTTCTGTGAGAGTTTTTAGTGGTCCTTTGGTCATCCCTAGTTGTTGTTCGTAAGTGTCCTTTTCCATGAACTCCTTGAAGGATATGCAGGCTTGTTTCTTCTCTAAATTATTATCTAAATTTGACTAGTTCCTTGCTAGTTTATCTGCACCCTTCCACCATGGCTGTGAAATACTGTCCTTGGTTGCATTCGTATCTGTGGCTCTTTGTATGCCTTCTTACTTCACAGTATATGCTGTTTCTTTTTCTATTCTTGGTCACCTTGTTCCATTACACAACAAAAGCTCAAGGTTTCTTATGTCTTGTATCAAAAGTTTCAAAGTTGCCCAAGGAAACACAAAGCAAGCCCAACAGAACTACCATCAAAGGCATAGTGAAATCTTTCAGCCTCTATTCAAGGTACCAATGTAATGCTCTCCAGTATCTGTTGAGTTCACATACTAGGACAAAGTAGAACTGTTGGAAATCAAACACCCTTGAAACACAGTTGTTGCCAACTGCTCGTCTTCACCTGTTCGTTCTTTAAGTCTGATAAAATTGTATTTCACCACTTCCTGATGTAGGCAGTTGTGGGAATTGCACCTAAGAGGTTAAAAACAGGTTTCTGCTTATATCTTATGCAAACTTTGTGGATAGTGTAAGAAGCAGCTGAAAAAGGGAGTCTTACAGCAGCAGGACAGACTTGTTTTGTCTAGAGACTGCAGAATTAACCAATGGACAGGATTTACACATAATTTTGAAGGCCATGGTGCCTGGAAAGAGACCTTTTGCTTCATCAACTGAAAAATTATTATTAAAGTTGAACCCCCTATCTATGCTAATGAGCAAAAAGCAATACATGCTAAGCATGGATGAGTATAGTACTCAACTGTCCACTCAATTCATGGTACACATCACCCCTGGGAGTGAATGGCTAAGATTAAGGTACAAAGGATAATGAGGAAACTACCGCCATGGGGAAGAAAAGAAATTGAAGACCCTGAAGAGGCAGTTGATGGGCTGTGCTCCTTCTCCTCCACGCAAGACAGTGAGAGCTTCTTGGTAAGAAATTGCAATTTCACCCTTTTGGTGAGAATACCCAGGACAGTATTTTGACATCATTTTAATGTAATCATAGCATTTTAATTATAATCATAGTCATGTATTAGTGTTATTGCAGTAAGCGCATTTATCAATGGTAATCATGAATTTTTAGATCTGTCACTTTAATAAACTTTCTATTAGTTTCAACTTTGTGAAACTGTTTCAGTAAGTACTTTGGGGGCCCTGGCAGGCAATCATTATCTCTGATATTTGGTTTTATATATATAATCCTTTAGACATAAACCGTTGACCAAGTCTGGAACTAAGACTGGACCTAGCCATGCCTAGGCTCTTATCTGAGAAGGAGTTTAGAAAACAAATGGGTCCTTTCTGAACCTCATGACTCAATGAGAGCCCCCTCTCATCAGCCACATGTCAGACTCCTACTCTTTACATGGCAGAATGGTTCTCATAGTCATGAGTCTGAATATCAGGGCAACTATTAACAGTGTAGTAATATTTGGGAATCAGATATATTGTAACCTATTGAAATGGAGTTTGACTTGATGATCCTTATACGTCCTTTCCAACTCAGTATATTCTATGATTCAGTGAAATCAGTTTTTAAAATATCTTCATAGTTTCTGCTAGGCAATGCCAGGGATATGGAATATATTCCCTATAGAAAATTAAGGAAATCTGGATAGTGATTGTCTGTGTACAAAGAGTCCATGTTTCAGGAATCCTAGAGTATTATTAAAATGAAAGATCACATACCAACCTGCCTTGAGAATTCAGTGACTGCAGTGGGTTGCCATGACTGTTAATTTCTTACTATCTGAACTATTTATGTCCTTCATTCTAAATCAACCAAAACAAGACTTGAGCTTTTATTAAAACAGCTGTTCAACACTGTTTTCTTTCACAGAACCATGCAAATAGGAAATCTCATTTATAGAATTAATAACACAATTATTGTCTTGTGGAACAAATGAAAAATGATCATTTGAAGCAGCAGTTTGGGTGAGACAATAACTTAAATCAATCACTTCTTAGATTAATGTATTTAATCATGACGAAGATTTTGTCTTCTGCATGAGAAAAAGGTGAACTGTCAATGGAAGAGACATTCATGAAGTCAGACTTTTTGGTCAAGTGCAGAACTTAGTAGCAGTACAATCCTTATAAGCATCACTCAGCTTCTTGTTTTCACAGAACAGAGTGTCATGAATGTAGAGAAAAAAAGGTACAGTCTTGCACAGAGAGAAACAGCAGAATGCAAGTTAGGTCTAATAGTCAGGGATATGAATACCTCTGGGAGATTAGAGACTATGTGTAGCCTGACTACAGATGTCAGTTCTAAATAACATCCAATCTTAGAAAAATTAAAAAAAAAAAATGCCATTAATATACTAGTTATACACCAGTTGAAACATTTTTTTTAGCTGACTAATTTGTATCTTATAACTTTTTGATGCAGGAGAAATCAATAAGAAATTTCCAGAAACTTGTGTGTATATATATATATATATATATAGTAGGAGTAGACAAGAAATATAACAGTAGAAAAACAGTGAAAGAATACTAACAATAATAGAATAAATAACCTCATAAAGCTACTTATTATCTATTCTTTGTTGAAAGCAAATTCAGTTGCAATTTAAAGGTGGGAGATAGGCTTCAGTTATTCTGAGTTGCAAGTAGAGTTTTAATTGTTTAGAGCTACTTGGTGTAGCAAAAGCAAGTACAAAGACTGTATGTGGAAATATGCTGAAGATGGAGAAAACAGGTATGAAGTCACTATTCAGCTGTATAAAAGAGGAAAATAAATTATTTTCAATAAAAAAAGTGCACGAATATACTTGTATGCCTGCAACCTTGAAGAATTTAATAGAATTATGTATACTTTAGAGGCAGTATGCTGTAACATGCCCAAATAGTTGCATATAAAATTAAGGAGAAGTTGGGAAAATCTAACGAGAGACAAAGTAAGAAGAAATTTAACCTATAAACCAATATTTTCATGCCATTTTTCTTTTTAGGCACCTCACAATTTTTTTATTGCTTAACCTGAGACATCCTCAAAGAGCTTCATTCACAGAGGGAGAGAAGTTCAGCCTTTTGGAAAAGGTTTATTTTGATTGTTTCTGAATTACTATTTTGCATTCCTAGTTGTTTTTACAAATTACCTATATATGGTTTATCATGCCTTAATTTTAGTTTTATTTAAATGCCAATCACAATAAAATTTTTTAGAATTAAAAAGACTTAGGCTTTTAGTATTATATATTTGTATATATTTACATTTGTACTTATGTATTTTTCTGGTTTATTATGTCCTTATTTAACATTATAAATTAAAACTATCTAGGAAAAAATATGAGTAATTTAATAATGTTTATTCAATGACTGTTTCTCATCTGAACTCTCAGTTCCTTCTGGGTATGCTCAGTAATAGCTTTTTAGATGTCTAGGTCCTGTGATACCAATATGTAGAAACTTATAAAAACAAACCTACATAGCTGGAAAGGATATACTCTGGGTTTAAGCACCTACTTTTCATCTTGCTTTTGTATGAGGTAAAAACTTTGTTAAGGAATATAACAGAATGGGTTGCAGGATTTGGACTTTTGGGATATCAAAGTCCTCAGCAGTAATTGGGATTTGGTGCAATGCAGAATGTCACAGATGTGCTTCCTCATTTGCTTTGCTTCATATCTTGCAAACACTGTGTACCTGACTTGCAAACTACCATCAAATGCAAAACTAAATTAGTTGCATTATGTTAGATCAGGTTTTGTTCTTTTTTTGTTCTTTTTTTTTTAAAATTTTTAACCACTCCAAATTGAATATTACCAGATTCTTTTGTAGTGCATTCCAAGTAGCTGAAACAGGGCAAAGAAATTATTTCTAAAAGCTAATATAAATGCAAGGTTCCTTCTGTTTCAGATGGTGATACTGGAAAATTTATGAGAAAATCTTATATTCTGACATAGTTTATTTGCATAATTTGTTTCATACGCTTTTCTGATATGAATGCTGAAAGACAGTATTTTCCAATATGTATAAATGTATTCCATCATATTGTTGTGTATTTGTCATAGCAGTAACTCCACTAGCATGAGACACAATAATTAATCTGTAAATAGATACTAAATTATCACTAATCTTTTAATTTCTAATAATTCTATAATAATAAAGATAACGATTTAATTTTTAATCAGTATCAGAAATAATATAAAAGAAAAATCAGTAGATTATACCACATTTATACATTTGACATTCAGTTCAGGGAAGTGGAAGGGAAAGTGGAAGGGGAAGGGAACAACACACAGATATACATTTCTTTCTCTGTATAAAATTTAAAAAACCAAACCAAACCAAACAAAATCCCACAACAAAACAGCTTGGAGAGATGAGAACACTATTATATTATATTTCCATTTTATAGATAAGCCTAATACCAATGTCTACTTGGATACATTTTGGCTTTACACACACCAGAGAGAAGGGGACATAAACTACCCAAAAGACATTGGTCAGATATAAAATACTGGTTAAGTAGATAGTAGATGTTTGTACTTTGTTTTGAAAAAGTTATACTCCAGAATCTTAACACCTAGTGTGAATAGAAAAGGCTTTTAGGCGTCTGCTTACGAACAGTCCTGAACCTGTCACTGAGTAGGCAAGACTAATTATAATGTACAAACTTGATGACAGAAGCTAGATGACATTCTATTTCTATTTGCCAGTCCATTGTGGTTGGCATTTTAAAAGTGCTCTTAGAACTAGCTGACAATACAAAAGCTTCACAGCAGAATGCACACGTTTCTCTTCATTTTTAAGTACAGTTGAGAAGTTATCTCCAGTAAAAGCTAAAAAAGACCGCAGCAGTCATTCAATGTCTTAAACCTCACTGTAGCTAACTTTTCTTCTTTCACCAGTGAAGGAGTTCTCACATGAAGCTACAGTTTGTTCCCCCTTCTCCCACTGCAAAGAAGAATACAAGCTTTCTAGTGTGACAAAGGGAGTGTTAAATCAGAGAACGTGATCTCCAGGAGCACTCAGCTAAAAAGGGTATACCTGGCTTTTATCAATAACCTTCAAAAATTTGTATACCACATATGTTTAAGTCAACTAAAAAAACAAAGAAACAAAAAAACAACCTAACAAACCCCTCCTAGAATAATAATTAAAAAAAAAAAAAAGGCAAAACCCCAACAAAATAAACAAACAAAACCCAAACAAACCAACTCTGAAAAATAAATATCCACTCAGGACAAATGGTAGCTGTCCCAGTCAAAATCTATCTACATATGTATACAACCTTCTTCCAGAAATAGTGTGGCAAAATTAGACAGTCTGATCAAAAATCACATGGAAGATAATTATCTTTGGAATGGGAACTGAAGAATCTTTTTTTTCTGAGGACCATAGGTCTATTAATGTTTTTAGGATTAGCACCTCAATGTATAACCAGAAACTCATGCACTGATTTCCAAAATTATTTCATAATTGTTTATGTATTGTTTTAACCTACCTGAGCTAAATCCAAGGAAATAGAGAAAAGGAAAACAAACAACAAATAGAAAAGAAAGCAGCACCAGGATCTATTCACTAGTTGATGTCTCCCATTTTTCTCCAAGGAGAATCGAATGGTTTTCTCCCACTGATCTGGAAGGGGAGTAAGTCCAGTAAGTCCCAAAGTCTTTATCTAAGAAAGGACAGAATGAGTCAAATTAGCCACATGAGGTGCCTGGTAGAGTGGATTCTGAAAGAGATGCAAGAAAATTCTGAGAGAAAGGCTGAAATAATATTTTTTTTCACTGAGAGACTGAGTAACATGATTGAGAAAATATTATTATAGAAAGAGATGAAGATTTAAATACAAGGAAACAACTACACAAGGGCTTTTTATTTAGAAATTAAGTCTTCAAAGTCTTTCCAAATGAACGAATCATTGTTTAGGTTATTATAACTAAATTAATAAGAGAACAGTTTTCTGTGCATAACTTCAATATTGACGTGACAGAACCTCAGTGAAATGAAAAGTTACTGATCTCAAATGCCCTCTTTCTTTGTCTTCCCCACTACAGGAAGTTATGACTTAAGTATCATTGTTTGGCTCTCTATTTCTGTCAATGTTACCTGTGTGCAACTCTAATACAGGCAAGTACTTCAGAACTTGTTTATTCTGGGTTATCCATCCATGGTGCAATTGGCTAATGGGAAATTAGGCCTAGTACGTGTGACTTGAGGTTTTTTTACACCTTAGTTTTGCAGTGTCCTCTTTTTCAGTGTATAAACTTACCATGTAGTCTGTGACTACCTTTTCAGTTGCTTGGTTAGTGTGTCTTTTGCACATGTGAGTATGAAAATAAACATCAGTTTAATGACTATGTCATTTAAAAAGCACAAAGAAATTATATGATTTTAAACCTACCTGACTGACAATGCTACAAACTACCATACACTGAAATCAAAATAAATTGTAGAATTTAAGAAGCAGTTTTGCTTCTAAAGAATAATAAATGTATCTACTGGCCTATTAGGCAAGGGTATTCAAGGGAAGACACCAGAATCATTCAACAAACAGTGATTATGTAGTACAATGAAGAAAATGATATACAGAGGAGGGAATGTGTTTTGACAGGTTAAATGTCATTTACTCTTTCCTCAAAAAGACTGGTTTGTTCTTATTTATGGCTTTCCTTAGGGAAAATGTGTCCTTGTTGCATATTCCTTTTTGAATGCCCTGTAAAATGATTATGACACCTGCTGTAGAACAACTCGACTGGTTTATGCCCACACAGATAGAGCCATGGTGCTTTAAATCTAGGAGCTGCCAAACTGTCCACACACACTATGCTGGAATTGCCTGTGATCCTCTATTATTTGTCTTTAAATATTTTACGCTCCTGACACAAATCCAATATTGCTTGCTTGGCTAGATGATGTTTTCAGAATCCAAGGTCATTTGCTGTGACCAGTAGTTCATGAACTCTGTAAACAAACATTTTCTATCTCTGTTTCTAGTTATATGCTATTGTATTAAAAAAAGGCCTCTTTCTCAAACATAATCTGGAGATTCTGACATGACCATGGAAAATGTCAACAAATGAATGAAATGGAAACAGTCAGGTAATCCTGAAATCTGCATCCCATGGGTAGAGCTGTGGCCTTTTTCATATGTCACATGATTGTGTAAAAAAACTAAAGGTCAACTAGTGACTGTTTAGCTTTCCATGTAGAACCCAAAAAGATCACCTACTTCACATGCCAATTTTCATTTGTGTCACACCAGATTATGTTTTACTTAAACCCTATCACTCAATCCCCTCACATTCCAAATATTAAATAAAGTGGTTAGACTTAGAAAACTCCAGCCATTGGAGAAAAAAAGAATTGCTCCTGCAATAGTTCCTGAATATGAATTTTGGTCTACTTTTCCATCTGTAAAACAGACTTGATAACAAAATCACTGAATCACATAATGGTTGATGTTGAAGGGAACCTTCAGAGGTCTCTAAAGCCAGGTACCCAGGGCTATGTCAAATGATCTTCAAAAATCTCCAAGGATTGAGACTCCACAGCATCTCTGTGCAACCTGTAACAGTGCAGTCACTCTCCCAGCAAAAAAAAAAATATAAAAAATTTAAAAATCTGGCATTCAGGAAGAAGCCTCTCTGTTTCAGTTTGCACCCATTGCCTTTAGTCCTTTCTGACTGTGTCCCTATGCACTCTCCCCTCAGATATTTGTATATGTATTGATGAAATACGTCTGAGCATTCTCTTTTTTAGGCCGAACTGACTCAGAGGTCACAGCCTTTCCTCATAGGAGAGATGCTCCAGTTCCTTCATCATCTTTCGGGTCCTTCACTGGACTCTGCAGTACTTCCATGTCTCTGTCGTTCTGGAACTGTACACAGCACTCTAGGTGTGGTTTCACCAGTGCAGAGAAGAAGGGATGGTGTACGAGATAAATTAGAGCTTCAAGGCAGTTTGGACTCCCCATTTCCCCTTTTTTCCTTCTCACCACACTCACAAGAACTGTTTGGAGTACGTGGAAGTTAAAAGAGGAACTTAGTTGTTCTTCAGAGATGAGGGTCCCTGAAGTGAACTAAATATGTCTTAAAAATCTGCAAATCACAAAAAAAAAAAATCATTGCCCAAGCCCTAACTCAGCAAAAACCAAGGTAAGTGGGTAAAAGGTAAAGGGATAGACCACAAACACAAACCCATAGACCACCGACCCATGAAACCCACTGACAAAAAACTTTCCTTTTTTGAGCATGTGTGCTCAAAAGTCTTACTGAAGTCAAGGTGGACAGTATTCACTGCTCTCAATCTACCAAGGTAGTCATCTCATGGTGGAAGGTTATAAGGTTGGAAGGTATATCAAGTTTATAAACCAAGACTTTGGTAGCCAGGGGTAGTAGAGTTAGCCTCTTTTTGTAATAGGTAAGAATCTAGTGGGCTCTGCAATGGTCTCACCACAGGCCAAAGCTGAGGTCATCAGTGAAATCAGTGGTGGTTCTGTGAAAAGATACTTAAGAAAGGGCAGAAACATGCAGAGGGAACCAAAAAGAAAGAGAAACAGCATGGGGAATACCAAGACCAGAGGAGTGGGAGCTGCTTCATGGCAAGGCAGGAATACTTTCCAAAGGCACTGCAGTTCAAGGATGAGTCCAAGATGGAATAGCTCAAAGGGAGTAAATCCTGTGGAGAACACATGCTGGAGCATAGGAAGATAATGGGAAGGAAGGAGTAGCTGAGAGGAATTCCAGCATCCTGACTGCAACCCCAGTGCCATCCCTTGATTCACTGAAGGGACTGACTATAATCTGTGGTGATTAGAGTATGTAAAGGACAGGGGCTTGAAGTGAAGTAGAGCCTTATGATTTATAAGTGAAATATGTATTTTGAATAAAAAAGGAGAGAAAAGGTATAAATATCTCTTTTTTTTTTTGTGGGTTTTTTTTTCCCCCAAGTACACAAATCAGTAATGATTCTTTTAAAAAAATTAGCAATAAATTTTCATTTTCTCACATTGAATCTGTATTGTGTGCTAGAATAATTGATAAGTATTCTATTTATCTTCTTCTTGACCCCAGAGCTTTCTTGTTCCAGTTCTTACTTTTTTTTTCTCCCTGCTGTGCAAACTGTTTTCTCCAAATATTTAGCATACACTGTTACTTTTCAGACTGTTTTATGGAGAACTTAAAACACTTTCCAAAAAATCATATAATCCATAAAGGAGTGTGATTAATTCAAATTGTTTATCTCAATATGCATCACTGGACTTACATAATATGAGAATTAACTGCCATCATATATTCTTTAAATGAACCTATTGAACTTTATCTTTACATCACTTAACATATTTTTTGTTCCACTAATGCAAGTAGATATTTCTTCTCAACTTCCTCTATGTTATTTAGAGATTATCTTCCAAATTCAGCATTACATTATTTTTGGACAGTTCATACTAATGTGTGCTTCTGCCTTGTCTCTTAATTAAATTAGTCCATGTTATTTCTTGGGAAATGCCACTATTTAATTCCCTGATAACTAGAAGGTCCTCTTTTTCATATGCTCTTTAGTTATTTTACCTGCACTGTATTAAAGTGCTTGCAGCTTGACAGATTTCCCATGTAACACTGAATTAAAATCTGAATTATAAATAGAAGATATAGTTTCTATTTTCCCTATTTCCCCAAAAGGTTATAAAAGATTGGTTTAATTTAGCATGATCAATTTTTAATGCACTTAAATTTGCAGTGTGTCCCTCCCCTTACACTTATTTCCTTTTCCTGTCTGATTCCTTCTAGTGCTTATCAGTGGTGTTCACAATAACAGATATGACCCTAACCTTTCTTATTTCTTATTGTGCATATGTCCTAAATAACCATTTTCCAACTGTATACCATTGTTAAATTATGCACAAATAGGTCTGCTCAAAATACCTGGTATTGGATTTGAAATTTCAGATTGGAGATTGACTGATTCCCAAATATGACTGCAGCAAACAGAGTGAGATATTTAGCCATTTTAATAGCAAGCCTTTGCATATTTATTCTCAAACTGAGAAAGTAATTTATTTTATTTTGGGACCATATTCTGATTAGTAGAAATGTAACTCTCCTACACCACATAAAATCCTCCACCCGTTGCTTTTATTCATCTGGAAACTTTATCCAGAAACATACATTTTGCTGTCTCACATCTTCAAGTGCTACTCTACAATTACTTAAGAGTAATTGCAAAAAAAAAAAAATCTGTTTCCTGTTTGTCTTTCTTTTATTTCAAAGATTTTATCTTAATTTCAACTTTTCTGACACTATTTCTTATGTCCTTTTATACATGGATGCATTGATGTCAAGCACTGAGTCTACATTACAGTATTGACCCAGTATTTTTGTCCCCCGTTTGTCTGGATGGGGCACCTGTCCAGGAGGTATGACCTTTTCAACTTATGTATCTGAGTCACTTTTCTGCACATTCCTTCAATGTCCACAAAATCATTAATTTGAAACAGCAACATATTTTTTTAGTTCCTTTATTATCTTCTAAATAAACATTAACTACTGGGGAGATTTACTGTTCTGAATTTAGTATAATGAATTTGCTATCTCTTTTAGGATATCACAATTTTTCTTCACCAAGAAAATATATCAGGTTGTATCATAAAATCAAGTACTTCACATTCCTTTTTTTTTCTCTTATCTGTTCATTGTATTCACTGCACAAGGGATCTGTTGACAGGTTCCTGTTCCTCAGAAGCTCAGTTCAGTTTGGTTGATCTAACAATTGAACTATCTGTCCATCTGTCTGTGCAGCACGAACTCCTTTTTTTTCCCTGCCAAATTCTTTATCATTCTCCATATATTTTTTATCTTTCTGATTCTTTCGATACCACCGTGAGGAATGAGTGAGTGGCGGCATGAGGCTGAGCTGCCATCCAGGGTGAGCCCACAGCAAAAGGAGTGGACTCTAGGCCCTAATATGTGTTTTTCAATGTAAAAATGGGATTGTAAAAAGTAAGAATAGAAGTCTAAAACCATAAAACATAGTCAACAAGTATTTCCAAGTATGACACCTGCTTTATAAAAGCAGAGAGTATTAACCTGAAAAGGCAGAAGTCCGATCTTATATATACTCATTCAGCATAACACACATAATTACATTCCTGGTCATTTCTTTTCACATTCTAAGATGTAATTCACCTTTTTGAATTAAATTTAATCATGAAAGTGTAACTTCACAGAACACTTTTGAAAACAGATCCTTTTCTCTTGTCTTGCCAAGTTAGGTAACATTTTTATAATTTAAACACATATTAACAAATTCTAAACTCAACTATGTCAATTTATTTAATAGAATCTTATTTTGAAAGACACTAGACAATGCTTAAGGTTATCTTAAAGTTATCTTCATTAATCATCAGCATAAAGAACTTCATGTTTCTAATTCTCACAGACTTCAGGAATAGTTAGTAGCTTGTGGTTTGCTGAATTATTGCAACACAACCTTTAAAAGAAAAGAAACATGAACTAAAATAATTCACAGAATAAGGTGAAACAGTGGGATTTCATGTATTAAAACCCATTAAAATGAAACATAAGTTTCTATCATGTAAAGGCAGTTGAAAAAACCTGATTTCTTTTCAGAGGTATCACCCTCAAAAAATGGTTACAAATGTTAAGTAACCTATCAGTTCTTCTGAGTTCTAACATCATAAACCACAACAGAACATAGTAGGTTGTTATTTCATTGTCATGTACAGCTGAAATTTCACAGTGAAGGACATAAGACAGAAGAGAGGAGCTAGAAGTAGTCTCTGAACTGTTCTGGAGACAACTGGGTGAAATAGATTAATTCAAGGAGAGCTATAGATTATTTTACACTAATTTTTCTTTCATTTCACCACTAATTTTTAAAACAGCCCAGAGATCTATCTGTATATTTTGGTGCAGTTTCATGATAAATCCACTGACTGTTCCCGTTTACGATGTTCAAAGCATGGAGTAGTTTTGGTACATTTGAATTATATTCCTTTTGAAGGAAATGGAACTGTGAGCTTTTCTTCAAATATGGACTAAATATGCCCCTCATCCTAATGGAAATAAAGAAACTTTGAATCAAGGACTGATCTTTTGAACATCTTTGGCCACATGATTGAGGAATGTTCAGTCCTACCAATAAAACTATATCTAGTTTGATATAAAAACACCAAACTAAAAACTGTGTAGATGTACAGACCTCAGAACCAATCATTTAAATCTGCTGGTCTGCTTCTGTTGAGCAAAATTACTTGACAGTATAGACATTGCATAGGATGATTCTTTCATAGGTTAAAGGTATCGTGGTGTCTTAAAGTTAGAGACTATGTAGCTGCTGCACTCTGTTCCGTGCTTCTACCCTTTTCCTGTCTTTAGCTACCACATCCCACAAAATGTTCCTATTTTTCCCCTAAATATTTGTGATAATAAGTTTCCACTTTTCTAACTTATGTAATCACTCATCACTTTTAATACTTCTGCCAAGAATTTAATTTAAAAACAGATCTTTAAGAAGCATTATTTTCCATTATTTTCCTTTATTTTCCTTTACTAGAGCAATTCTCACCTGCCATTTCAGAGAATCCTGCCATCCAGAATAGCTGCCTGCCATCTGTTTGCAACGAGAGAGAGAGCATTAAATAATTCATAGGATGGATGACAAATACTGTTTGACATTTTCCCCTGGTTACAGTATACCTAGGAAAATATTTTATGTCCATAAAAATGATTATATCATTGAGTGGGTAGGAAAGTTTCACTTGCCACTCAAATACTCCAATAGTAATAAAATCAACTGAATATCAGCCTTTCTATATTTTGTTTCAGTTTGGTTTGGTTTTGGGGTGTGTGTGTTTTTTTAAAAACATTGAAGGCCCCATTAATTTTATTAGTGGTAAACTTTTTCAGCTGATAATCAAATGAAATCAAATTTCACATAACTCCAAAGAAGAGGCCTAATGGTATGCCATAGTCATGGCCAAATGTATGGAGATGAAAAGTTTATTTTCAGAAACTGAGGAAAAGAAATCTGATTCCTTTATTGTAGCAGTCAACTTGGATGGAATACAGACTAAATGCAAAACAAATTCCAGTGTAAATACCATTTTTCAAATTCAGGCCTATGCAAAAAGCAGGATATATCAACTTCGGCAGCTTTTCAGTCCTATACATACATTTAATCTTTCAGTGACAAGTTAAAATGCCTGATATTACAAAGGGAGTCTTGATGGGGCAGTCAGAGAAATTCAACTACAGCACAAGGTGGACATTGTCCCATAGTCGTCCAGCTTATGATTAAAATCCATCTTTACAAATGCCTGTTTAAAAGAATTTCTTTCGATCTCCCAAGGGTTTGTTGCTCCAGCTAGCAACTGACAAACTGGCTTGAAATAGCTACAGTGAATTGTTTGAAGCTTCCTGGTTTGATTTTTGATTTAGTTCAGAAGTCACTTGCCTTTAGGGTGAAAATAAATCTTTTTCTTACTCACCATGACAAAATATAACTTCTGTATATGATTCATTCTATATATATTAGGCCATAAATAATTTGTCTTCCTTCTCTTGGAATATATATTTGTATTATTTCCAAAAGTCAGGAGAAAAAAAGAGCATGTGCAAACCAAAACACACTTATAATCAGCTATCATGTAGAAAGTAAAAGTGAGTTTGTTAATGTTCATAGTAAATTTATAACAGAACTGTAGATAGAATGGGAGATAGTGATCAACAACTGCATTAAAATATAAAAAAACAGCTAGGTGTAAAAATGGATGGCAGATGCATCAAATTTCAAAATAAAGAACAGGGTGTTCAAAAATGACTGGTGTGACAAGATTTTAACCTATCAAAGTCAACCATGCAGTTGTCTCAAAAGCATTTGTTTAAAGATTAGGAGAAATTTTGCTATGCATACAGAAAGATTGGCTTTTAAAAGCTATTACAATCTTTCATTACCATTTCAATCAGTAACTGTTTAGTGAATTTTCTCAAAGCTCAGGATAATCCAGAATGGTTTGTGTTTTATTTTATGCTCTTCTTAAAAAATAAACTATTTTCAACAAAACACAGCTAATTTTCTTTCGATGACTGTAAGATTATTTTTAATTTCTTGCTTTATAAATATACCTAGTTGAACTATTTGTCAAAACCGTACTATAACTAAAATAATTTACAAAGCAGTGCTGAAATAGCTTATTATTTCAGACATGGAAATGATAGAATGTGTGTAGTTCTAGATATGGGCAAAGTTGTGAAGGAATTGCCATATTGTTTCATTTTGAAATATCCTGTAAAAATAATTCTATTTTAAAGAAATGGAGGTTTCTTTACAGGCAAAAAATTACAGACAATATCAGCATAGTTGGATTATTTCTTTTTTTTTAAATAGATTTGAGTTTCAATATTTTACTTCAAATATCACTAGCTGTTATGTTTCAATCAGAATCTATTTCTATGTGACAGTCCCGGCTGTCTCGTCTAAATTGCTTCAACAAAGTTTCAGTCTTTATGAACATATAATCTCTACTCAAAATTGTTCAGAATATGACAGCAAACATGAGGCTGCATAAAAATAGAACATGCAGTAAGTGCAAAAATAACTTTTTTCTGATAGAAAACCATGGGTTAATATATTTAATCATACATCAAGTGACAACGTTATTTTTATTGAGCTTTAAGTGATGTATCTTTCTACTGAAAAAAGTTCAGGATTACCAAAAATCCATTGTCTTCCATCCAGTTTGAAAAATACAAGTCAATAGGAAAAAAAGTATTTCTAGGCAAAGGATAGATGAACAAATGAATATATTTTTATTGCTTGTTGCTATTGTCAATATTAGTTGACTTGTGTAAGTAAATTTAGCCAGAGAAACTGCAAATTTGTTCATTCTGTGCATCATTAAATGCACATCATTTTGAAGGGTAAATCAATTGCATTTTAGGAATACAAACTAGCATTTAAATTATCAAAATCAACACAATTTCTTTCCTTCAAAGTTATTGAGGTCTTTCCTATCCTTTGGGGGATTTGCCTTTAATTTTGTAGCAACCTGTTCAGAATGCATTTCCCAAGCTGGATGACCACTTGAAATGTGATAACAAACTTAGCAGAGTAGAATCTCAAATGTTAATCAATTTCATTTTATAGTTGCCTACAAGTTGAGGCACTGCTGAGGTGATTATTTATTGTTTGTTTTGTTTTTAGCTAAAACCAAGTCATTTTCTTCACAACTAGTTTTTTCCATTTTTTTTCTAATTGTCCAGTTATGGAACAGGTTAGGAAAACTAAAGCCCTGATAAAAGTAATTCTGTCCAGGGACATCAAAGGCAACAAGAAAAGCTTCTATAGGTATATCAGGCACTGTTTAACATCTTTGTTGGCAATATGAATGGTGGGATTAAGTTTACCCTTCGGAAGTGAGTTTGCTGACAACACCAAGCTGTGTGGTAATTTATGAAGATGTTCTATGTGGTGATTTTCTATTTAAAATTCAGAAGCATAGAAAATATGCTATTAAAAAGCAAGAAAAAATGAAAAAAAAGAAACAAATCTCATTGATTTGGTATTATTTTTTGTGTTTCCAAACTGCCTTTTTTTCTGTTTAATCAAAGTAGGTGAGAATTTTTTTTTTGAAATTACATTAATGAACCTCTTGTCTCTATCTAATGGCAGGGAGTTTTCGATATGATCCCACGAAATGAAATTAAGACACAAATAAATGAGGTCAAATGCCATCTATAAAACCAGCTTTTATTACAAAACAAAGAAAGTGGAAGTAAAAAAGAGAAAACAGTAAGGATAGGATAGGATAGGATAGGATAGGATAGGATAGGATAGGATGGCATAGGATACTATGGCATAGGATAGGATAGCATAGAATGTCTTAAAATGGCATAGGATGGCATAGGTTAGGATAGGATAGGATAGGATAGGATAGCATAGCATAGCATAGCATAGCATAGGATAGGATAGGATAGGATAGGATGGGATAGGATAGGATAGAAAAAAAGCTAAAATTCAAGCAAGCATTTGGGATAGACTTGCAATAGTCACCACCATAGATCTGTGGCATCCTGGGGATCCAAGTCTCTTGGTATTTGCTGGCGGGTGATCACATAGCAGGCTTTTCATGCACTGTTCTTATACCTTTCTGAGTGCTTGGGTTTACCTTGCACAAGCAAACAGTAGAACCGTTTGAACACATGTCTGGTCCAGCACCAATCACATGCAAACTGTACCAATGTGCAGGCACCACCATCAGTTTGGGGGTTATTTCATCCACTAGCCTCCACAAGTACAGGACTGGGGTGAATGACTTCAAGGTCTTCCTGGCAGTTTCCCAAACTACTGCATGCCTAAACTCGTTACCATGGTAATGAGACGTCTCATGGTTTTGTTCATAGTTATCGCTCCTCCATGAATCTTGTTTGGGAACCGGGCAATCCTTGAGGCAAGGATCACTTTCAGTCCTTTATACCCCTGTACATTATATTCTTATTTGAAAGCATCTGTTGTTTCTTATATTTTAACTACATCATACTTCACTCGGGTAGATTTTAATATTACTTTCAAGGACCCTTTATGTTTTATGTGTCTTCAGTAAAATTTGATTTCTAAATAGCACACAACTTTTACTTTCACTACAACATTTAAGGTGACTGAATGATGGGCACAGGTTAAATTCAGTTTCTTTCCAAAAGAAGTGAATGCACAATTTATTTTGGTTTTCTTTTATAGAAAAAAACCCCAGTATTATAGTTTCTTTCGTGTTTCATGGTTTTTCATATTTATTGCCCAACAGATATGGCTTTGGTTTTAAGTATCAAAAATATCCTGGGTTTCTAGCATGTCAAAATCAGTTTGAACTGACCTTGTTTTCTTTTCCTTCCCCACCTTACCATCTATATCAATTGCACACTGCCATTTGTTTTTCCTTCCAGTCTTTGTATCCCAGTTCAAAAAAATTTACCCTGACACTTATCACTACTAATCTGTAGCTTGCTGGGACTGTAAATTATTTTTTTCTCCATAACTATAGCTTTTCAACTCTCTTTTATATAGATTGTGCTAATCTCTATTGACATCCCATTTATGGGAATCTTCTCACCAGGCTTCAATTATGCCCATAAGATCACAACCAAAAAGGGCATTTTTCTTTTTAAGTTGTCTTTGCTTGTTTCTCATACTTCTAGCATTGTGTACAATCAATGTTACAGATGTCTTTTGATTCTTCGTGTTTCATTCTTTTGACAAATACATTTTATTACTGTGATATAAAGGTGCCAAAAGCCTAGCAGAACACAAAGGACTAATTCTTAAAAGAGGTTATATTTTAGAGATAACAAAGTTTACAGTTCTATAACAAACAAAAAACCCCAAAACAAAACACCCAAGCCTTTCTGCTTCAGGGTTTAATCAACTGCTAGCTATCTCTCATTAGAAATAAAATTCCCTTAACACAGAAGTATCTATTAGGGCATGTCATATTCACTATTGCCCCTACTAGAAGCTGTTGGAGTTTCCCCACACTACAGAAACTAAGAGTTTTTTGGGTGCCTAACTTCAGGCACTTATTTCTAAGCATTTTCATCTACAAGTTGAGAAGTCCCATTCTGAAATTATGCAGTGAAATTAACTGACAACATTATAAGTTACATTGTGATATGGAAATAAAAGAAAATTGAAGAAGATTGTTCTTTCTCAAAAATATTTTGGATTGCTTTGTTGGTTCTCCATGTGCAAGTTTTAATATCAAACTGCAAAAGGTAGAAAGAAATCAGCAAGACAGAAGCCCAAATAATGTATTAATAAGAGTTGCTCCTGAGCAACTTCTAAATCGACCCTTTTCAGTGCTAAGGACAGAGCTCTTGTATCTTTAATTATTTTCACTCCTTTGTTTACAGGGTTTTTTTTTCAAGGAAAAAACATTCAAAAGTGATTCTACCAAATGTCAGTACATCTAACTGTGTCCTAACCATCTAAGTAATTTCTTCTTCAACATAAGTAAACTGTTTTCATGCTTAGACCTTTTATGCATTACAGAATTTTTTGCTTTGTACTTTGGTTGTCAGTCATATATGCAGTTATGTTGAATTTCTTAGCTAATAGTTGGGTTTTGTTTCATACTTCACATAATAGTCATTAAACAAGGGAAAGCTTTTCCTCTGTATGTATTACATAATTTAATTTCTTTATCAGAGCCCCTCCATTTATAGACAAGGGTCTCATAAGTATAGTAGTAAAATATTATTAGTATAAACCTGGGCTTATTTTTTTAGTATTTTCAAAAACAAACTTTAGGACATTTCTACATCGATCCTAAGCGCCTCACATTATTCTCAATGAAAATTTTCAATGTGACATGTGTTTGAAACAGATTTTTTGTTGTTGTTGTTTTAATTCTATGTACAGATAAGAGGATCCATTTTGTCCTTCCATTATAAGTTTACTATTAAAACAACTTGCATTTCCTTCTACAGAATAGACAGTGGAGTGTGGTCATTCATCATCCTGTATTAGATCGAAGTTGATGCTACACTTTCCTTTCTCCAAATACCGGATCAATGATTCATCTCCAAACACAGACAAAAGAAGAAATCTTATGCATAATCTATGTATACACAGAAAGCTAGAGAACAGATGTGATAAAAGCCTTACAGAATATTGAAAGTCATATGAATCCACGCTGTGAAAAACAGGAAAAATGCAGGGGAAAAAAACCCAAACAAACATATTTATATTTCCCTGGAAATACTTATCTTTCTTTATTGACAATAGGGACAGTTTATGGTAGGTAAACTGGTAATTTTGGTAGCTTTAGTTAGTTATCAAAGGATATCAAAAGTTAAAGGTTATAAAAAGAATGAAAGGCATACATAGGTGGGCAGGTGAAAAGGATAGGTAAAATGAAACCAGAATGCACAAAGATGATATTTCTGCAGCACTTAAGCTAAGATAAAGCTTCAAAATATGTAACTGTGGCTTTGAATACACTGTTATCCATACAGGCATACTTCTCTACATTCTCACTATGTTAATCCTGCTGATTAATTACCAGCTGAAAGTTGACACTTGTAGAGGAAAAGGATTATGGTTGATACCTCCCTGGGGCACAGGTTAAGGACATCACTAGGAAATTTCCTAGCCTGCTACAGCTCTTGGACAGTTACCTATTACTGCTCCATGGATTCATTCATGTGGGTGGCTATGAAGCCACAATGCATAGTCCAAGGAAAATCAAAAGAGACTTTGGGACCTTGGGATAAGTTGGTAAGGAAATCTGGAGCACAGGTTATTTTTTCCTCTATCATTGCAGTTGTGGGCAGTGACATTGGAATAAACAGACAGATACTGTCTATTAATAAATGGCTTTTCTGTGATGAGCTGTGGGATGACACACTAAAGTTAGAGGGACAGGGTGCTAGGAACGGCCCTCAAGCTGTTTTTCTGAGACACACTGAGTACATGCAGCACACTCAAAGTCTTACAGAGATAAGCCAGGGACTCCTGAGGCAATAGGAGTCAACAAGGTAATAGTAATAAACAAGGGAAATACGTCAAAGGAATTAAGGTGTGTTCTTCTAAGAAGATGACCTGGGCCACAGTCCAGCTCATGTGCCCTTACACCAGTGCACACCGCATGGGCAACACAGGAGTTGGAAGTCACTGTGCTGCTAGGATGCTACAACCTATTTGCTATTATTGAAACATGGTGGGACAAATCACTTGACTGGATTGCAGGTATCAATGGCTGCAGGCTGTTCAGAAGGGACAGGAAGGAAGAGAAGAGGGATTGCACCCTACATCAAGAAACAGATAGATTGTGAAGAGCTGTCTGAAAAATAGCCATGAGCAGGTTGAAAGCTTATGGGTAAGAATTAAAGATCAAAGTAACAAAGGGAAGCTTTCTTACTCCAGCTATAGGAGGCATTACACTTGCAGGCTCTCATCCTTCTGGGGGACTTCAATCACCCCAACATCTGTTGGAAAAGTAGCATGGCAAGCTGTAGGCAATCCTGGAGTGCATTGTGGACAAAAGCCAGGTAATAGACAGCCCCTACTGAGGGGATGTTGGTGTCCAACAGAATTGAGCTGATCAGTGATGTTAAGATTGGAGGCAGCCTTGGCTGCAGTAGTCATGCACTGGTGGAGTTCACATTCCTGAGGGATATGAGTCTGACAGAGAATAAAGTCAGGACCCTGAATTTCAGGAAAGCAAAATTCCAACTCTTCAAGGGGGTGGGAAACTGCCTTCAGGAACAGGAACAGAGAGGGCAGATTTTTAAAGACACTTTGAATAGAAAACAAGACTTCCCAATCCCCACATATAAGAAATCAGGAAAGGAAGGCAAAAGATTTTCATGGCTGAGTCAAGACCTATCCCTCTGCCCACTCTGGTGAGACCTCACCTGGAGCACTACATCCAGCTCTAGAGTCCTCACCACAGGAAAGATATGGACCTGTTGGAGTAGTTCCAGAGGAGGGTCACAAAAATGATCAGAGGGCTGGAGCACCTTTCCTGTGAGGAAAGACTGAGAGAGTTGGGCTTTTTCAGCCTGAAGACGAGAAGGATATAGGGACACCTTATTGCAGCTTTTCAATACTTACAGGAGGCTTGTAAGAAAGATGGGGACAAACATTTTAGCAGGACCTATTGTACTAGAAGAAGGGGAAATGATTTTAAACTAAAAGAGGGTAGATTTGGACTAGATATAAGGAAAAAATTTTTTACATTGAGAGTGGTGAAACAGTGGAACAGGTTTCCCAGAAAGGTGATAGATGCTCCATCCCTGGAAACATTCAAGGTCAGGCTAAATAGGGCTCTGAGCAACCTGATCTAGTTGAAGATGTCCCTGCTTCTTGCAGGAGAGGTTGGACTAAATGACCTTTAAATGTCCCTTAAAACCCAAACTATCCTAGGATCCTATGAGTCTATGAAAAAGGCAAACAAAAGTAGAAACTGACACTAGAATAATGCTAGTAACTCTCATATCCAAAGCTTTATTTCTTCATGAAAACATACTATCTTCAGTTCTTGGAATTAGCAGTTAACAGCCTTACTTTGCCTATTTAGTTTATATAACACATATTTTTTCATATGATGAGTCAAACAAAAAAAGCATTGAGCCAAATATTTTCCTTTATCTTGTTACACTTTGATCTCAATAAGTCTTTTATTTGTTTTGTTTTGGTTTTTTATTCTTTTAAAGAATCTGCTAAGTATTGTATGAAGAATCATTTGAAGTGGCTAGCTCTATTTAGCCTATCTTACTCACTGAAATCTGGGGGGTTTTGTGTGTTTCCAGTGTTGGAACTTAAAGAAGTAAGGTGATCTTGTGGTGTATGTACATTCACCTTGCTCCAGTTATGTATACTATAATAGGTTTCAGTGATTTTTGTTGCTGTTATCCTGCAGGTGACAATAATAGGGATGTTGGCCTCAATTTCATGATATCAGAGTTAATATTGACAAAAAAGGAAAATTAATTGTAGTTCTTCTTAAAAAAACAGGAACAAAAAACCAAAAGAAAAAAAAAACCAAAACAACAAAGCTGTTCACTGTTGTGGCTATTACTTTTATCCATCTGTAGGAATCTTTGATTTGTCAGAAATTGAATAATAAGCTCTTGTCTTTAGAAAACATTTTTTTCCTGATGTTATTCTGACCATTCAACATTTCCATCTGGGATAGTTATTCTAGTCCTTTAATCTAATTTGCCTTTTGCCCTACTGAATTCAAATCATACAGGGAAAACTCAAGCACCAAAAATAACACATTTTCATAATATACTTCTGTCTTACCAGCAAAAGGAACTGTGCATTACTTTGTGCAAATAATTCCTATCAACTATACTAAGTAGTATAGAAAAATTGAACTGGATCAACCAAGAAATCAAATCATAAAATGAAAATTCTTTGCTTTATTTTGCTGTCTGTAAAAAAACCTTTGTGCATACCCATCAGAGATAAATATCATTCAGTAATTTCGGTTGAATTGTAATCCAGTTTGTTTAGGTGGTTTAGCATATTATCTGCTTTCAGATATTAATAAGGAAATATCATAGAACCATAGGACAATTCAACTGGGAAGAACTCAGGAGGTCTCAGATCCAACATCCTGCTCATAGCAGGCTCAGCCTTTAGGTCAGACAGACAGGTCTGGCCTTAATCCACTTGGACTTGGAAAATCCTTCAAGATAGAGACTTCATATCCTCTCCCAGGAGCCTGTTCCACTGCTTGACTGTCTTCACTGTAAAAAAGTTTCTCCCTATGTCCAATCCACAGATGGATCTAGTTTTCCTACCACGTACCACTGTGAAGATCCTGTCTCCATCTTAGGTACATATTTTGGATGGGTGTCATTACATCTCTCTGATGCAGTCTTTCCTCCAGGCTGAACAAGCCCACTCTCTTAATCCATTCTCATGGAACAAGTGCTCCAACCTAACCATTCTTGCAGCACTACCTTAAAAAAGCTCCATTTTATTTTAAATACCCTGTGTAGGGATGCCCAAAATTGATAGGTACAGTCTCATAAGTGCTGAGTAATCCCTTCCCTTGACCTATTACCTCTGTTCCTATTAATACAGCCATGGACACTGTTGGCCAACCCTGCTGCTAGAGTTCACTGTATATTCATGTTCAGCTTCTGCAGGGGGTTAGTCCACCTTAGAAAAGGACTTTTTCATTGTCTGCTGAATTCCTGAGATGCCCATCATCTATTCCTCCAGTCTCTCTAGGTGCCTCTGAATGCCAGCCCTGCACTTGAGTTTATCAACTGCATGCACAGTTATATGATGTCTTCTCTTCAAACTTGACTAGGATTCACTCCACAGTCAGCTTCAAGTCACTATTAAGGATATTAAATCTGACATAGCCCCAGTATAAATCCTGTAAACAGTCTCCAACTGGAATATGACTCCATTATTAATTCAATTAAACTATTTCCATTAAATTGAATAATCCTCATCCTCTGTAAATTTTGAAGACTTTCTTGGAATACAGTTACTGCTTTCTATTAAACCTTGAATATGAATCTACTATACACTGTTTGTTTCAGCATGTGTATTGACAATAAATAATTTCAGGGGAGCTTAATTTCTCTTTGATCAAGCCCAACAATACCAACAGATCAAGATCAGTACCTGGTATATGCCAGTTCTATGAAAATGATTTAGGTCCACAGAGCATATAAATCTCTGATAGGTACCTATATATAGGTGAGCCTTTTAACAAATTTTAATTTTTTAGATTATATTTGGTATTTTCACAAAGCTGTCTTGGAACAATATTTTGAAGGAAAACCTTATATTACTCTTTTGCAGTTGTCAGGAACTCCTTTGATAAAAAAATAATTCTGCCCTAAATTCTCATTTTAGTGTTTTTCACTGAGATTTTATCAAAGTTACATGTCAGTATCTTAATTAGAAAACACCTTTCATAAAAGGGCTTACTCTCATCCCTCTTCCTCTTTTTTATCTTCCATCATTCCAATCTATTACTATACCATTTGTCAATTACCAGATGTAACCTGTCCTGGAAGATATTTTTCAATATCAACTTCTTTTCCATTTCTCTCTACTTAAAAAAAAGCCCAAAAATAATAAACAAACAAAACACACACACACACACAGAAACACACAACCCAACATAACTTTTGGAATACTATTAGGGAATAATTATATTTAACATCTTATATTGTTTTATATCTACAATATACTAACAGAGTTGCAGCATTAACATATCAACATTAATATGATCTAGTTAGTTTATGAGTTCCACACAACTATGAATTTGAAAAGAAAGTAATAATCATTCTAAGGCAAGAAAAATCTACATAAATCTAAATTTGTCCATGTTGTTGAAAGCATGACTAACTAAACATTTTATTTTCTGCAATAATAACAAGTTTTCTTTTCTCCAGTCATTCATCTTCCTTCATTTGTGTCCTTCCTTTCTTGCATTCTTGGGTTTTCATAGCTGATTTAACCTTTGATTAGAGGTAGTGGCTCATACAAGTTTTATTCTGTCTATGTAAATACAAACAGGCTGGATATCAGAGTTTTGTCAGAATCCAAGGTAACAATATGAAATTTCTCCAAATGGTTATCAAAATTCCCAATTTCAACATAGTAATGACAATTAAAATCTGGAAAAGTTCTCTTTAATTTTCTCCCTTTTCTCAAAAACATCTGCTCTGTCTTGCCCCGCACAATGATATCGTCATTTTCAGATTTTCTGCAGCTTCAACCTGTTCCAGTTCAGTCTGGATCACTCCATGGCAAATGGTGGGGCTGTGTTTCCCCCTGGAGCAGTCAATTCCATGTGTATTGGATGCCTCTCCAAGTGAAAGCAAACTGTGACCTGCAGCCCGCCACCAAAAGGATTGAGAAAAAATACATTACTATATTAATTTTGGCATACTGCTTGGCTGTCTTTGACTCTGCTTCATACCAAAGTTCTAGAGTGCACGGCAGCATTCTGCATCACCATGACTTCATTGAGGTCATGATAGTCTATTGTCAGTCTCCATTCTCCATCAGACATTCTCACTGGCCATATGGGACTGTTAAAGGGTTCCCTGACTCTCCAAATGGGACTGTTAAAGGGTTCCCTGACTCTCCAAATGATGAACTGTTTTATGTATGGGAATGAGGGAGTATTGGTGGGGTTTTGCCCCTGGTCCACCGTTGTGGTAGCACTCAGCACCTGTTCTTTAGCCCTGAGCAATCCCACGACAGAGGGATCCAATAAGAGACCAGGAAAGGCAGACAGAACACTGTTTGATTTCTTCTGTCTTCAAGGCAGATATACCATTATCCCACCAGTAACCTTTTCCAGAATCACAGAACATTAGGAATTGTAAGGGACCTCGAAAGTTCCCCTAGTCCAACCTCCCTGCCAGGGCAGGATCACCTAGACTAAATCACACATGAATGCATCTGGGCAGGTTTTGAATGTCTCCAGAGAGACTCCACAACTTCTCTGGGCAGTCTGTTTCAGTGCTCCATCACCCTCACAGTGAAAAAGTTTCTCCTTATATTGACATGGATCATCCTATGCTCCAGTAACTGCACAAGTTGATCTCTGGGTCATATTCTTTGTTGTTTAATCTTTGAAAAAAAAACCTGAACCACATTCAGAAGACATAGCTGTTTTGAATGTCCCAAGGATATTCAAAATTCTTGAGAGCTGTTGTAAGAGCTGTTGTGACTAGCCTCTGAAGGCAAAAGAGAAAGTGAAGGTATTTCCTTCTGTGTCCCACATAGATTGCTTCTTCACAGAAAAAAGTAGTGAATATAATTCCAAATTCATCTCAGGAAACAGCACCCAAGGGACAGAAGAGACAGCAATACTGAGTACAGTAACCAAAATATTCTCCTGGCTAATAATGCTATCTTATGGTAAGCAAGGAGAACACCATGCAGCGAAAGGAACATTCTCATCCAGCTCCCAGAAAAGACAAATAGCACCATGGTAAATACATAATACCAGTAAGGACTTACATAACACAACCATGTGAATAAAGAATACAACATTGTGTCATGCAACTATTAAACTAATATTATGTAAATTCACAACTAATTTAACATGCTCTGGTCAAATCTGCCATTATCTCAACCCTTCAAGCCCCACATTAGGTACAATAAAGACTGTCCTGATTTATTCCTGGCCATCACTTAAGCAGCACATGACCTCCCACTCATTTCCCCCCATCGGAATGGGGGAGAAAATCAGAAGGGTGAAAGTGAAAGAATTCTTGTATTGAGGTAAAAAGTTTAATAGGACATGCAAAAGAGGTTAATAACAATAACAGTAATAGTAATAATATATACAGAAAAAAAGTGATTAACAAACTGCCCAGCCTCTCAGCTCACACATCCAAGCAAAGCAAAACAAGAAATTCATTCACCACTTCCTATCAGCAGGCAGGTGTTCAGCCATAACCCTTGATTACTTGAGTACTTGATAACAACTAAAATCATCAGTGTGTTATCAATATTACTCTCATCCTAAACCCAAAACATGGCACTACACCACCCACTAGAAAGAAAATTAACACTATCCCTACTGAAACCAGGACACTTATGCATGTATTTTATGTCTGTCTGATCCCAGCACAAGTTTATAAATTATCTAACTACCTGTTAGCTTTGAAGTAGTTAGTTGTATTGGGGAATTGCTTTGTCTTGGTTTTGTGCTCCACAGTTGTTTCTCTTGGGTTTCTATACCACTGCATGAAGCCATTCACAATTCCACATACCTTATGGGATACCAACTTGAGTTGCATTTCCCCATCCAGTAGTCAACTGAATGCTGTCTTGTTAACAGTGTAGCTAAAAGCATTGAAATCTTCATATCTGTCAGAGGGGTCAGACTAGATGTTCTTTTGAGGTCCTTTCTAACCCATAAAATGCTGTGATTCTGTGATCTGCTCATATCTAATAGACATTTATGTCTTGCTTACTTTGCTTTTTGCTTATACACAACCAAATTAAAGAATAAGGTTTTAATTATAAACAGTGAAGTAAATTACAAGACCCTGAATACCTCAACAATCAATTTATTTTTTTCTTTCTAGTTTACTTTTTTTCTCTGAAGTCCAATGGTTTGTCATGCCAATTTCTAAATTTGTCACGTCACTTTCTAAATTTGTCACAGTCTAACGTGACAAATATATATGGTTTAGATTCTAGCAGGTTACATTTTAGGTCATGTTCATCAATTATTCATTGGCCTCATTAATCACAATTATGTTAGCACTGCCATTAGAAAAAGTGCTAAAGTACACTTTATTGAACTAACGATAAACTGCTGAGATTTCAAGGTACATTGTCATTATTCTGCTTTAGGTGTCCATTCAATACTCGACTGTATCTCTTATAGCTGTTAAATCCATAGATTGATATTAACATTTATTATTTCATGCCACCTTTATTTTTTCAATTGTTTCACTTAATGATTGTGTTTATGTGTGAAAGAATGCAGCTTTTATATCTTTTGTTCAGTAAGCACAGTTCTGGATAAATACTTGGAGATGTTATATTGGTGCATCTTTTAAATAACACATCTTCCAGATAATAACATGCTCTGTAATCATGACCAAACGTCCATTTGTCTAATTAGTTTAACAAAAATTATCGGTATCATTCTTGTGGATAAATACCACATCACCCTTTGAAGCATTATTCAAATTATGATGTATTTGGCAACACATGCATGTATATACATGTATGTGAATCCGCCCTAGTTAAAAAGAAAACAAACTGTATAACAGTAAATCAGCTCTGCTTCAATTCTCCATAGATAAATTCTTTCTAATATCCCATAGAAATTTGATAGCAATTATACTTCTTTGCTTTAAAGATTTAAAAAGGATACTTGTACCATTTCACCTTGAATTCCATTATCAATTCAGAAAAACACAGGTAGAAAACAAGAGTTAATGTGGGGCAGTTAGAGAAGAAGGAGGATTAACTGTAAAAAATGCAGACTTAAGTCTTAAATGAATGATGAGCATAGTCCTGCCATAAAGTATAGCAGGAACTACAGGTTCTGGATGATGACAGAAGAAATATGAGAGACAGACTACTGAATATTCACATGATTTGGCACAGACATAGTATTATAATTGTTTGTTTGTTTGTTTAATTGTCACTGATAGCTTCCTCCACTTGTGATGAAATGCAAAGTCTATCAATGAAGGAAGAAGGAGGAAGACTCAGAAGAACTACAGACTGCAAAGTTTCTGAAAGTTCTGAAGATTCCTATGATGCTACAGCTAGTGATTTAATGAATGAAGAAAATAGTAACTTTTAAAGAGCACATTCTCAAATAATGAAATAATTCTACTAGTTTTATACAGATCAGAATATAGAATCTAAAGTTAAGATTCAGGCCTGGAAGTCTGAAATAAAGTTATATCACAATTCTATTGCTAAGAAATAATATTTGAAGGGAGATCATGCTTTCAGGTACTTTGAAAAAGGTAGTCTGTGTTCACCAGTGTGGACAACCATTCTAATCTTATCCTCTTTTTATACTTGCTACTAAACTTCTTTGCACTGATGCCAGGACTACAGGCTTATAGTTTCACAGATCCCCATAATGCTTTTTTAAAGACTGATATCATATTTGCTACCCTCCAATCTTCAAGTAGCAAAAAAGTAAAATGTAGAAGGCTACCTATAGCTATTCAACTATTTCAACTCTAAGCTTTCTTTCCATTTGTCTCTTTACATCATGATCTCTTCAACAGATACTTCAGGCGATTTGCCGACTTCTCCTTAGAAAGGTTTATTGAAGGTGTTTATTTGACAATGGACACCAAAGCAAAGAGTTAATTTTGCTTCTCTGAAACATCAATTACACATCTGAGTGCTACCCTTTTACCCTAGTCACATGTTGGATCTATGGAATGTCTGACAGGCTTTTGGCTCCTGATTAATTGAATGGAATTATTTATATTATTTATTATATTGGTTAGTTTCTTGAACCGGTCACTCCTTTTCTGGCCAAGGATCTTATATCCCTATCACACTGATTTCATCATTTAAGGACAGATATTCCCATTCCTCTATCCCTAATCAGATTTTCAGCATTCTTATAAATGCACTTTCTTGTAATTTTCTTGTCACCAGATTTAATTTCATTCATTTTGTTCTTATGTTCATATTTTAACGCCTGTTTTCTGACTTTTCTTTCTGTTGAGGATACCAAGCTTTCAATTCTTTCTCATCAGAAAAGATTTTACAGAAGTCATGCCAACCCTTCAGAATGGCATGAAATTTGTAATGGATGACTGTGCTTTGAGTTCTCATTTCTGGCACGATCAGTAATTCAAATAAAAACACAGATTTCAGAAACAAACTTTCATCAACGCTGTGCTGTCAGTGGGACACAAACTCTGCCCAAATACATATGAGACTGACCTATAGGACCTTCTTAAAAGTACTTACAATAGATCTTCCAAAGAGAGGAGAATGGAAAAGATAGATTCTGTCTTACAGCTGGTTGCCTTGTTGTCTTCAAGGTATGTCTAAAAGAAAAAGGCCAAACAGAGTGTATCAAGAGTTAAGTGAAAAGTTCTGCCAAATCATATCTCAGGAATGCACTAATAGCTGACTACTACTGAATCTAAAGAAGAAATCTGCAATCAAGTAAATATAATTTATATTCCTCATTCACCAAGGGTTTTGAAAGCCTAGGCTAATCTGAGAGAGTTATTTTGTTGTTTCCACAGTGTGGGAAAGGCAGTTATATTTTTCTTAAATAACATTTAGCTGAATAAAGTAATTAGAATATTTTAGTAGCCTGCTCATAGAGTATTATCATTTTAAGCGACCCAAAATCCTTATATGCTTTTTTAGTTGCTCATGCCCACTTTGGGCAGACATTAATTGAGGAAGCAAATAAGCTGTCTGTGTATCTTAAAAAAGCAGTGGAAGGTAATACAAAAAATGCTATTTTAATATTGCTTTACATTTTTCAAAGTGACTAAACTCATATTTACCTTTGTAAATGCATCTATATTCTAAATATCTACTACTTAAAATAGTAAATATGATACTATTTTGCTTTAGAAAGGAGTATCACAAGCACATCACATTTTGTGTGCTGTCACAATATCTAATCCATGAAAGTAAATAGCCGCTCACATTTATCCATGCTATTTATTCATTAAAGCAACTTGGAATCTCATTCATCTTTCTTTGCTTCATCTTTACCTCTGAAGCACTACTTACGAATTAAAGTATTCTTTATCATAAGAGGTCAGAATTAGACACTACAATCTTCCTTTAATTATTTTCTGAACAGTTTTCTTCTACTTAAGGAGGGAAGGAAGGCATATTGATTTACTCACTCTGATTTTCATGTTTTCACATCTTGAAGAGAATGCCTGGAATCATAGGTTGAGAACAACCTTGGTTGCAGCAAACATGATGGTGCAGTTCAGCATCCTGAGAGAACAAAGCAGGGCAAAATGCAGGATCACAACCCTGCACTTCAAGAGAGCAGCTTTTCCTCCCTTCAGAGATTTGCTTGCAAATGATCAGCAAGGGGTGGCTGCCCCACAAGGAAGGTTGAGTCAGTAGCACTGTATAATAAAAAGGCAGGTGCAAAAGGTGACATCACCCATGCAGACCCAGGATGTGGAATAGCAAGTTAGGGTCAGGATCAAATTCAGGGACAGTGGTCATGGTCAGAAAATGGTCTGGTGATCACCCAGTTAGGTTGTTGTGAGAAGGCTGGTCCAAAGTCAAACCAGGTTATCATGACAGCTGATTCTAGTCAGGTTCCAGTTTGGGGAGGTATGAGCCTCAGTGCAGATGCAACTGCTGACCTTATACTCAGCCAACTAAACACTTTAGCCAACTAGAATCTTAGAAGAGGGATGTGCCACAGCACTGACAGCAAGAATCCACTGGGACATATCCACAACACAGCTGTTTGATTTTCAAGAATCATATCCTTCAAGCTCAAAACCATTCCATTCAAATGAGCTAAATGTCAAGGTAGCAGCAGGCCTGTTTCGATGAATAGAAAGCTCCTGACTAAAATGCGAATGTGAAAATATGTAACTAAAAGGACAGATGAACCACGACAAATACAGAAATACACATTATAGAAATACAGAATATAGAAAAACTATAGAATACAGAATATAGAAAAACAAGCATGGAGGGATAGGGTGATGTAAGACAAATCCCATTTGGAGCTGAAGCTGTGGTGTAAGACATGAAGGGAAATAACAAAAGCTTCTTCAGGTGTGTCTGCAATAAAAGAAAGACTGGGGAAAAACTGGGCTACCTGCTGAATAGTATAGGGGAGCTGGTGACAGAGGAGGCAGAAAAGACCAAGAAGCTCAGTATCTTCTTTGTCCCAGTGATGACTAGGTTTAGGAATACCACGTCCTGAAATCAGAAAACTTGTGATGAAGGAAGACTGGATTGAGGAAATTCATATTAGGGAACATATAAATTAACTGGAAATACACAAGGCACCTGGACAAGAAGCTGGCACATTTGACGCCCATCTACAAGAAGGGACAGAAGGAGGACCCAGGGAACTACAGGCCTGGTGATGGAACAAATAATCTTCAGTACCGTCATGCAACACATGTAGGACACTCCGGTGATCAGGCCTGGTCAGCATGGGTTTATGAAAGGCAGATTGTGCTTGATCAGCCAGATCTCCTTCAATACAAGGTGACCTGCTTAGTGTATGAGGGGAGGGCTGTGGATGCTCATATATTTGGCATTCAGCAAAGCCATTGACACTGTTCCCCACAACATCCTCCTGGAGAAACTAGCCGCTCATGGATTAGATGGGTATATACTTCACTAGGTTAAAAACTGGCTTAATGGCTGAGCCCAAAGAGTTGTGGTGAATGGAGTTAAATCCAGCTGGTGGCAGGTCACAAGTGGTGTCCGCCCAGGGCTCAGTGCTGGGGCCAGTCCTCTTTAAGATCTTTTTTAATGATCTGGGTGAGGGGATCAAGTGCATTCTCAATAAGTTTGCAGAAGACACCAAATCGTATGGGAGTATAGATCTCCTAGAAGGCAGGAAGGCTCTGCAGAGGGACCTGGAACTTCTCTTTCTTTCAAATTGGTACTTCTGCATGATCAACACAAGACTGAGTTGCACCATTGTGTATAGATCTAAATACTCTGTTTCAAGTTTGTACAGAACAAGCCTCCTCTCCTAGAACAGTGTTTTATGGTATCTGAACATACATTTTAATGATAACTTTACAGTTAGAAATTACAAACCATATAAAATTAACCAGTACAGTGAAGGTGAGATTATATCTCAAAATTAACTGAGCCAGAGATAAGAAAGCAATTTCTGGTGATTGTTTTCTGATTAATTTGTGATAACAGTGTCTTGTAAGGAGAGTTCCAGTTTGATGCAAGGAGAAAACATTTTATATGCTGGTCCCAGTAGCTGTGTCACTTTAGATAAAGGGTACAGATTTGTCTCCCTTGATTTCTGGTGACCATTCATCCAATCCTTATCTTCAATCCTTATCTTGAAATCTGTTTCTTGCTCGTGGCAGTGGAAGCTTCAACCTGTCTGTTTACTGACAATGTGTTAAAGTACACTGAAATAACTAAAATGAACTTTGCTTTTTGGGTCAACTTCTCAGGCAGCCAAATGACATAAAAGTGACACTATGAGGGCTCAGAAATCATCTCTGAATACATAGTAGAAGCAAGTATTCCTTATATGTACTTGAAAAACTGCAACTATAGTGTAAATATTGTTCTGAGATTTTTTTTATGTGACAGCAATGAAAGAACAGTACCGTTATTAACTTAAAATTTGACAGGGTTTGTTTGTTCGCTTGTTTGTTAGTTTTAACAGAACTACTAATACTATATTCCTAAATATTATGACAATATCCTTATCATGTGCTAAACATTCTCCTAGGAGAAAAAGTCCCAACCAACCAACCAAAACAACCAAGAAACAAAAAAATACAACCCAAAATAACCTTTAATTTTTGTTTTAAACTGGGTCTGCTAACATATATTTCTATTTTATGTATATATTGAAATTTGATGTTAAACTCTTTCATATTTTTTAAAGTACAATATAAAGCTTGTTTCTTTGTTTGGGTTTTTAGGGAAATTTAAAAGCTGCCACGTAGAAAAGTGGAAAACATGATAGATATCTCAAATAGATGGTAGTCCTGCTGTACTATTTTCCATTATAAAGGCAGACATTTCCTTTTGTAAAACAAAACAAAACAAAACAAAATTAAATGTCAAATATTACAGTAAAAAAATAGGAGGTTTCTAAGCTACACTTCATTCTCTGTAAAGGGTTCTAAGAGTACTTACAAAAGTCTGAGTTTAAAGTATGTAACTCTCTGTCCACTGATTATAATTCCATCAGACATTGCTTTTCCCTCCCAAAGTACAAAAAATGAATAATTAAAAAAAAACCAAACAAACTAAATCAAACTAGAAAAGCAAGCAAAACAAATTTTAGATTCTGTTTCCTCATTGTTTTGGCTTTTCTGGTTTGGGTTTTGTTTTTTTTTTTTGGTTGGTTGGTTTTGATTGGGTTTTTTTACTGAGTTACAGTCATAATCTTTTTGTGTTTAGCTTAACTGACTTAACTTTATTTGACATTGATTCTCTCAAGAAGAGTAAAATTCCTTTTGTGCTATTGACTATTCCAAATATAGTCCAAAATATTGTAAAAAATTCTTTAATCTACAGGTAGAATGCCCAAATTAGAACTATTCCAGAAGTTTTATTCTTACGACTTTATCTTCTTCACTAATCAAATACATATCAAGCACCTATTTGTGAAACAAAAGGAATTTACAAATTTACGACTGCATGTAATTAAGTGTAGAAGTAGTGTGCATACATTCAATACTGCATCCAGTTGTTTAGAAAATCTAGGGCAGAGGTTCAGTTTAGAATAGAATACAGTTACTTAGCTAAGAGTTAAATAGTTAATTCATTAAATAGTTCAAACTATTCAGTCATTAAATAGTTAATAAATTAACAATTAAATAATAGCTTATTAAATCAGGTCAGTAGTTATAAAATTTGGCAGCAATCCTGGCTAGAAGACTACCGTACATCAAGGAGTTAGTGATCTTCAGAGCAGTTAATCTGATCAGTTTATGCTGAGCCTCAGGGACTGCATGGCCTTAAACCCATGCAGCATGGTACATATTCCTTGGACACAGGTTGAACTCATCCAGCCCATTGCAAGACAAGAGACTGCAGGCAGCTCCCTGGTGATTACACCACCAAAGTGGCCTTTGCTTTATCAAGCAGGAAGTTCTTGTGTGAACATCAATTTGGCAGTAGAAATTATGAAGTGAGTTGCTTTACATCCAGAAAATCCCTTTGCAGCTCAGACGACTAGCCCTTTCTATGGATGGTGTTTACATGGTCTTCTGCTTGTAGATTGGATAGTTGTTCAGTGTTGCACAACTTGAGATTCCAAGCATCTGATTGGTCATAGTATTTGTACTATCCTCTTTCTTTATAGTACTCTTAAGTAAGCATCTTAAATGATACTTCATGGGGACCGAGTGCCTTTCTTATTGGGATGACAACAGCCCAGCACTTCCTGGTGAAAAACAGATGTCTATGTGTATGTCAGTGGTAGCACCCAACTTTGTTAACACTTAACAGATGGATGTCAGCATTCCAGGCTATTCATCAAACCTATATTGAATGATTGTCATAGAAACAGATTATTATCCCTCTGAAGTGAGCCTGGATTTTGACTGAGTGGAACTGCAGACTGAAGGGGCTAGATGAGACATATAGATCAAACTAAGTATGTCTATGTGATCAACTACATCTGAAGATTATTACACAACCTTCTCATGTAATACACCAGTGAGTAGATTGAAAACTCCAAGGTAAAAAGGAAAAAAAAACCAAACCAAAACCAAACCACTATGAATTAGGAAAGTATAATTCCATAATTCCATAATTAGTGTTGGGATATATAGAAAATAAACCACGAGAACAATCAAAAGTCTTCAGATCACAGATGACAGGACTCGTGGGCTGGATCTTATGTATACTCTGTAAAATAATTACACGAGACCTTGCTTTTGAATATCTACTTGAAGTATTTTCCACTGAAAAAAGGAGTGCTTGCAATTTTCAGTGAGTTTTAATCAAACAAGAACTAGTACCTGTAGAAACAGCTCACAGATTCTTGAAAGATTGTATGAAGACAACAGCAGCTATGCAAAGATCTAGATAATATTTTAGGAAAATGTAATCAATCATCATGGTGATGTAAAATATATTGTAGGCAAAAATGTGACGACTGAACCATCCGTAAAATACAGCAACAGTATACAAAAAATAGTGATTATTGGTTACTAATGACTGATTACTATTATTTATGTCTGAAAATAGTTAGCTACTTCAAATGTATATTTAATATAGCTGCTATATCTACCCTGGGAGACAAAGGTTTAGGACATTTACACTGAAGAGATTCCCAATTTGCAGAGCTACAGAATTTGCCCTAAAGTAACCTTTCAACGCAATAGTGGGAATTCACAGTGTTTACAGCAAACAGTTTTGGTCTTAACAGCATGTCTGCATATATATTTCATTTGCAGTAGAAATTAATAGCACAATTCAATTGTATAATTCTCAGAAATCTGGTCAATTCCGAAGTCATTCTATACAAACAAAGACTTGAAAAGAATGTTAAAAAAATTAATCAGACGAATCTGCATTATAAACTGACACTGAAAATACAGTATGTGTTCAAACTCCTGTGTGCACTTTAATACATGCAGAAAGAAACTGGAGAAGGTATTTTCACGTTAATGGCTGTATTTATGGACGAGCCTTAATTTTCCAGAATAACACTAATGCAAACAAATAAATCATCAGGGAAAAGAGTGGTCATCTATTGCAATTTAATCCTGCTCTAGGGAGCATTTGTACAATCTTTTATCAGGCCAAGGGTCTGTGTTTATGAAGTAGTCTCTGTAATGACATGAAAGTCATAGGGCTTTTTGTGTTTAGATGAGGTACTCATTTCTGATTTTAATATATCATCATTAATTTAATTGCGTCAACCCAATTCACACATATTTATAACTTTTAATCAAAATTACTTTTTATCTATATCAGAAAATAAGATGACAAAAAATACACGTGTATAAAATACTATGCAGTTCAGGGAGTTCACACAGTGCTTGATAAGGTGAAGTATAACAACATCAGGTTTCTCAACAGTGTAAACGTATCAGGTTTGTCAACAATATAAACCCATTGCATTTTATGTAAAATCTAACTTTGAAGAAGTAATATATCAGAATAAGTATAACTAATCTGAAAGTATTTTGCAGACATGGGTAATACTTTTTACCTGTAAAAAAAAAAGCAGCAAACAGCTGATAGCTAGAGGGAAAATATCACTAATTCACAATGACTCTTCTATTCTCTGTTCCCATGGGCTGCTCTGTTGGTTCGGGTTTTTTGGTGTTCTGTTGGGTGGGTTTTTTTCTCTATTCAGAAAATAAAAAATTAATATGCAATGTCTTATGAAAAATGAAAGATCACAACTGTAGTCATGTTCACAGCATTACAGCTGAGCTTCAAAGTCGTGAATTATGAAGAAATAATGGCACATACACTCTGCAGTGTTTAATTTATACTTTCATAAATTAGAACTCAATGAATTTTTTTAGGTTTAGTTATCTGTGTTACTGAGCAACTTTGAGTCTAATGTGGAAAAAAATATCTCCCTCATTATCCTTATTAATTATTTGTAGATGACAAATTATTACATCACCTTTGCTAAGCTTTAGAGAGAACAATCACATGACAGAAACTAACATTTTTCATAGATCTTTTATAAGTTTTCTCATTATCCTGGATTCAGATAGTGTAACAGACAAATCAGGTTTGCCAGCCTTTGCAAATTTTCATTACATATACAGCGGTGCCATAGATCATAACATAATGATTCTCAGATGCCTTTCATTCATATTTAGCTTAAATCTGTGTTGGGTCACAAATCACATTTCTGAGAAACCAAATTAAGGACACATTAGGGTAAAAATCTCTGTATCATGATTTTAAAAGAAACACTGGACATAACTAGATGGTTATATTTCCTTCCATGTCATATAAGACATATATTGCTATTTCTCACTGAAGCAATATATTAATTTTCAGTTGCACCCAAAATCTAAGGTTCATATCTTGATAATTAAAGTCCTCAAAACATGTGGAAAAAAAAGGAAAGAAAAGATAAAATTAGGTAAGATTAATTGAATTTGGGATAAATGACAGTGTTTTCCTAGATAACTTGTCCTATTGAAATTCTATCTTAAATTAATAGGTTGCTTACTAAGCAGCTTTTCCCAGCTTCTTTTATTTGTACATTATTATCAGTTTGTGCCATAATTTACTTCTTCTTGGTACAGAAATGCATTATGTCATTATAAATAAAAGCAGAAATTGTCCCAAATGTTATTAAAAATTAATCAACATTTCTGTGATATTCTTTATCTCATAAAACAATACTGCCTTTGCATAATGTGTTACTGTGATTTTATTTTTTTTTTTTTGTATTAGATGTCATTTTCTTCCTGTCTAAGTTCTATTTCACTGACTGTTTATATTAGTTTATATTAGTCTGGCACCATATCGATATGGACCACCACCACTGATATTTCAAGCAGAAGAGCTTGGATAACATATTCTTGGAGTTCAGAATTTTATTTTCCATCCAGGAATTTTCAACACTGAATTTTTTCTCCTAGACTTCAATTGCTTTTTGTAGAGATGGCATAATACATACTTTTTTCTGCACACTGATTAATGCTTAAGTGCTGAAACCATTTATTTCAAGAAATATAGGTCTTGTACTATAACTAGCTTGCCAAGATGCACAAAATTATATGGATCTTGAACTGAAAAAGAAATATAAATCCAAGATTATATAATAAACCTTTTAATGCTCTACATCTATCCTATGCTGTTTATACTGAAGGTAAACACCCATGTGGATATTTAGTGCTGCCTTATTAAATCTCTAACATCTTTTCTGAATTTAATAATTCAGTAGCACCAATGAAAAATTACTAATCCCCCCCCAAAAAAAACACCCAACCAATTGTAGAGGAACCCTAATCATTTTCCTGAGTTCAATACAGGTCACACAGTACTCACCACTGCTCAGAGACACTACCTTCTTTTTTCACAAACTCTCAAGGAAAATATGTAACACTTCATCCCAGCGGAAAACAAAAAAATGTTAAAGATTGGGAAAAAAATATTGTATATTTAGTAAATATATCTCAAAGAGTATCAACTATTTGGTGGGACAGCTGAGCCAGGAATAATACTATGGGGCCTAGAAGTTTAGATATGACCTGTTCTGTATCATAACTGCTTTTTTGGCTATGTATCTGGTAATATCTTTGGTTTAAAATTTGTTGCAGCTGTGACAAAAAGCTTATAAAAATGACCAGCAGCTATTGCTTAGCTCCAGTACTAGGTAGAATAGGATATCTGAAGGTGTATTTTGATGTTTGTCTTGCCACAGTAGTATATCTGACTGCCGAGGTTTAAACCCAACCAGCAGCTAAACATCACTGGCTCACTCCCCTCTGATGGAATGGGGCAGAGAATTATCTGAACCAATGCAGGTCAAGCGTTGCAAGAAGCAGTGCAAGTGCAGCAATGACCCGATATGAGGGGGCTTTGGTGCCCCGCAATTCTTCATTATATGCCACGTCTCCTGTCCTAAGTGTCTGTAACAGATGGAGCCAAAGCCATGGACTTAGTAGAAGTTTTGTGGACATTTCTCCAAAGGTGGAGACGGTGATGGAAATGTCATTAAACTGTTGTAACCTGGGATTTGAGTTGCATGTTACAGTCAAAACTGGCACGCCAACCCACTGTGAAGGTTATAGGTGTTTTCTAAGTACTGTAGAACATGAGTAGAAAATCACCTCTTTGTTTGCTTTCATGGGACATCTAGGCTATTGTAGTCCACATTTAGAGACAAAACAGAGTAAATTGCCTATACAATTTGAAGCATGTCTAGGGGTGTGTTCACATCCCCCTCTATGTTTATATCCAACTTTAGAGAAGGAGTACTTCATTGCAGTTGTTAGTAGCATGATCTGATCTGGAAACATGTTATAAGCCAAGTTTTTTTGAGGCAGTAAGACAAATGAGCAATACAATTCCCATACAGTGGCTCACCTGATCACCAATACCGAATACAAGGTCATAAGTGATGCTGTGGCTCCAGCCAACCATCAAGAACACTTAGCATGCAGATGATCCAATAATAAAAGTAAATCATGCAAATGCCTTTTTGGATGGGGGTAGGAGTCGTGCTACCTTTGGCACCACCAATTGCAATACAGGTTGAGAGGATGAAACCTTACATGGCAGTAGAGTGGCCTACATGCCACTTTGGAAGATGTGGGCAGTATCCTGCCTACATGACAATGTTGTTCCAGAAGCAGTGTGTCAGGAGACTGTGTCAGATACTTTGGTCCTACCAGAGTTTCCTGTGCCTCTGTCTGTTCATTTGCTCCTGAAATGTTTTACTAGCTTCACTTAGTCTAAATGAGTTGACTTGTTAAAGTTCTACTCTTGAAACTGTGGAGGATAATCGAGCTTGTTTTGACTGTTCAGTCAGTTACATGCCTGCCTGTTGAGTTTGCTACAAAGAAAGGCTGTCATATGTAATTGGGAGAGAGAAAGGAGAGCGGCTAGGCTGAGTCGGCAACATATTCAGCCCTATACAGCAGCAGAAAAGCAAATCTGAGACAGATCATGGGAATTTTCAAAGTATTCAACATTAACCTAACTTTTTTTTTTCAAACTTGTAATTTTATCATCAACTCCAGGAGTTAGAATTGGACTTTTTTTTAGAACTAATTTAGAACTAATTTAGAACTAATTTGGACATAAGCCTTATGTCCAATATTTAACATATTACCAGTGGGAAATGTCATTTGAAGGAATTAAATAGTTGGTTTACCTAAATCTGTGGACATACATCCTTATTCAAATATCCTTTGCTGACAGTAGTCAAGAAAATGCAGTGGGAATACGAAGAAATGTTAAACTACCTGAATAAATTCAAATGAAAGCAAACAAAAAAACTTTAAAATTTATGAGTAATGTGATACCTAAAAGGGATAAAAGGAAGTTATGAGTTCAAATAGCTACAAAGCTACATAATGGACCAGTTCTGAATTGTAGAGCTGATGTTATATTATCAAAATTTTTAAAAATTGCAAAATCAAACTGGTTATGATCTTTATAAGTACAAATATTATTTAAGTTAAAAATAAGAATATGAATGAATTAACACAATAAGTCATCTTTAGGGGCTAAAGACCATTCTTCAGAAGACATCGTATCACCTAATTATAAGCTTTACTTGAAATATGTAAGTTAATCTCTTTGCCCTGGGCCCTTCTGAGGTTAATGGGAAGACATAGGTCATGCCATAGAACCTATCAAAGACTTAAATTCGATTTTTCTAGTGCTTCTCTCTTTCAGTTCACCCTGCTGAAGGCCACATTATATCTCTCTGGATTTTCTTGCTTTGAAAACCAAAATGTTTTGGCCAGAGGAAGTCAGTGTCCTATTATTACTCTGCTGGGTCTTGTCTTAACATATATGTAGAGATGTCTACTTTACCAGGCAAAAGAAATTATATTATGGTCTTACACATGATTTTAAAAATATTTAAGCCAACAGGGATGCTGACTGCAGACAAGAACAAATGAAATAGTAACAAGAAGATAAATATATTCCCAAAGATTTTCTTGTTCAGTGCTGTTCATATAGCCTTCAGTAGAAAAAATCC
Source organism: Hypotaenidia okinawae (assembly GCA_027925045.1). Taxonomy (NCBI): domain Eukaryota; kingdom Metazoa; phylum Chordata; class Aves; order Gruiformes; family Rallidae; genus Hypotaenidia; species Hypotaenidia okinawae. The sequence continues at coordinate 173,867,577 of BSDF01000001.1, forward strand.
CATGGAGTTCCAGCAGAGTCAATTTTCTTTTATGTTTGAATTTCAAAGAAACACAGGTGGCCTTGGCAACTAAGGATATGTAATTTATACTTCTCTGAACCCATCATGTAAAATCATACCCATATCTAAATTTAGTGCATACACTAAAAAAATGTTTTGTAATTTCCAAAAATCAAGAAGCCTGGAATACCTGACACTAAAAAACTTCATGCTAGAAACACGAATGTCTATGGAAAATAAAATGTGTATTAAGAAAAAATAAAACCTACAAAAACTCAACATAAAAACATTTATTAGGTTGTATATACCGTCACTTTTTTCCTGCTGGCGGGAAAGTAAATTATATGTGCAGCAACATTTAACCTGATAAATTAATTAAAAAGTAATTTTCACATAATCACAGAATGATAGGGGTTGGAAGAGACCTCTGGAGATCATCTAGTCTAACCCCCTGCCAGAGCAGGATCACCTAGAGCGTGTTACACAGGATAGGTCCATCCAGATAGGTTTTGACTATGTCCAGAGATGGATACTCCACAACATTTCTGGGAAGCCTGTTCCAGTGCTCTGTCACCCTAACGATAAATAAATTCCTCCTCAAGTTTTGGTGGAACTTCATATATTCAATTTGTGCCCATTCCCTCTTGTCACATCACTGGGCACCACTGAAAAAATACTGACCCCATCCTCCTGACACCCACCCCTCAAGTATTTACAAGCATTGATAAGAACATCCTCAGTCTATTCACTGCCTTAAAGAGTATCTACTCCAAGATACAATTGGAAGCAATGTGAAATTAAGGAAAATAATATGACAGAGTTGACCATTTCATGGAGGTAGTGGGAAATCCTTCTAATGTTAAAAATTTGAAATATATCGCTATTTTATATTACTGTTCTTAAAAATAAGGCTTTTCTGTTGTGCTCATTAAAAGTGTTCAGAGGTATATACCTTCATATTATAAACTTTTTATTTTAAAGAATCATGTAGTATTTGAGGATTGCAGGTACCTCTAGAAACCATCTGGTCCAAGCCACTGCTTAAGTACCATCAGGTAGAGCAGTTTGCTAAGGACTGCATCCAGCTGGGATTTTAATATCTCCAAGGAGGAAGACTCCACAGCCTCTCTGGGTAACCTGTTCCAGTGTTCAATCACACTCATCATAAAGGAAATTTCCCTTATGTTCAGATGGAATTCCTTGCATTTCTCTTTGTGCTTGTTCTTTCTTGTATTTTCACTAGATAGCACTGTGAATAGTCTGTCTTTTTTTTTTCCCATCTATTATTTATACACGTTGATAAGAATCCCCTGAACCTTCTCTTCCACATGCTGAACTGTTCCAGCTCTCAGCCTCTCCTCCTATGACATATGCTCCAAACCATCAGTCATCTCAGTGGCCCTTCACTGGAATCATTCTAGTTGGACTGTATCTATCTTGTACTGGGAACCACAGCACTGTACCTAGCACTCCAGATGTGGTCTCTCCAGGGCTGAGGAGAGAGAGAAACTGCTAGCAATGCTCTTTCTAATGCAATCCAGGATGCTGTCGGTGTTCTTTACTGCTGCCTCATTTAATTTTATCAATCAGGACCCCCAGTTCCTCTGCAGATCTCCTTTCCACATAGTTGGTCCTGAGCAGGTAAAGGCACATAAGATTATTTCTCCATAGACGTGGGACATCTCTAACTTCATTGGATTCTTCCCTGCCCATTTCTCCTGCTTATTAAAGTCCCTCTAAATGTCAGCATACCCAAGTGATATATCAACCACTCTTTCCACATTTGTACTATCTGCAGACTTGTTGAGGGTACACGATGCCCAAACATCATCTTGTAAAACATTGTGCATGTACTATATTGACATTATTCATACCTAAATGCTACATTCTTTTCAAATAAGGAAATTTTTTACAGTAATGAAACCTAGTCTTTATGTATCATCTATACTCAGCAATGAAGGATAATAAAATACAAGTGACACTGCTGCAGCTGAGTTATAAAGTAATTCAGATTACATACTAGCTTTATGTCTCATATGCTGGCACTGATATGCACATATATTTGCCTGCGTGCATGTGCCCATGCATGCACACACAAACTAGGAAACTGTATTTTTACAATGTTTTTGCTAGGATACTGACATTCCCTTCCCTTCCCTTCCCTTCCCTTCCCTTCCCTTCCCTTCCCTTCCCTTCCCTTCCCTTCCCTTCCCTTCCCTTCCCTTCCCTTCCCTTCCCTTCCCTTCCCTTCCCTTCCCTTCCCTTCCCTTCCCTTCCCTTCCCTTCCCTTCCCTTCCCTTCCCTTCCCTTCCCTTCCCTTCCCTTCCCTTCCCTTCCCTTCCCTTCCCTTCCCCTCCTCCGTCCCACCTCCCCTGTGAAATGTGAAAATCTAGCTTTTACTATTTGTCAGTGTATGGATTCAATCCCAAAACTTTGATGTCAGTGATGCTAGTCAACACTTGGACTGAACTACAGACCTCAGAAGATAAAAACATGTACCATTACAGGATGAAAACAGTTCCTCTTGAGTTAAACCTATAACAGACTCACAGCCTCCACTGACAGATCACAGAAATTCAGATATGCATATTGACCAGAGGATTATATTTAAAGTATGGAGTTAATGCTACAGTTAAACTACCCATTAGTTGTAAAAGCGGTTCCAAAATACAGAAAAAATGAAGAAGAAATTATGTGTAATTTGTCTTGAAATTTTCCTTAGTTAAGGAAAGCTATTTCAGTACTTAGAACAAATAAGATGAAGTCTCATAAACGCATTCTGGTATCCTCCTGTTCTTTTGTTATTTGCTCACAAGGGGAAAAGGTTTCCCTGGAAAGCAGAGGGCTTCTATAGATAAAGGTTCATTTATATACAGTAAATTTCTAGGTCTGCTTTCATCTAATAAAATCAATACTCACTAAAAATCACATAAGTGCATACACCCTGCAGGATAATACCCTCAATAGCCCTGAGGACAGAGCATGATGAAAGAAGTCTAGTATGTACAAAGAAAATCTAATCAATAGCATATCATATATTAACAAAGGTGAGTTAATGTCTTAGAAAAAAGGAAAAACAGCATAATGATTATGTATCTCAGACAGAAAAAGAGATACAGATTAAAGAACTGTAATAGTAACTAACAATTTTTCCTCTAGATTTATGTATTCTATTTAAACCTGAAAAATCAAGGATAAAATCCTGCTGATATTTTTAATTTTAATGAAAAGGATTTTTAGAATATTAATATTGGATGCTACTAGTAAAAATGGATGCTTTTGGAAAGAAAGATATCTAGGAAAATATTTGTGCTTTATGCAGCACAAACTCCAGCACAGAAATATGGTTTTTAGTCAGCTTTTGGTACTTTTCCACATTTGAGAACACACTTCTGACCTTGCTGAGATAGTGTCATATCGTCAGGCAGGAAGAAAGTACTCTCCTCCTCAAGGAGAGCCATTCAGGCAGTTCACTAACTGCATTGTCTTTTCCAAAGTCACAGACAGGTCTCCAGGCCAGGAAGACAGTCCTTCAGAGAGCAACTCGACAGAATCATTTCTGCCTCATGCCTAACAGGAGGGGAAAGTAATTTGTGGATTGTACTGATGAGAACCTTGAATGAATCTTGCGAGAAAACAAATTTCACACACTCTGTAACGTGCAACGCTTCTAGTCCAATCCACAAAAAGCCTCCAAAATCTACATTATGAAGGCACCAGGGAATCACATGAAATCAAGCAGTACTTGGCTGGCTTGTAATTTTTTACCGATTCTGTAAAAATTGACATGTAGTTCAGTTGCCAGTCCTAGCTAAGAACCTTCCTGCTCTGCCTTTTCAATACACCTCTAAACTGCTACAGCATTATAAACCACAGTGATTTGATTGTTGTGAACAGTTTTGCAAATACCTGAAGTTTAGTATTTCCTTATCATAAATCCCATAAATAACATATATGCAAGGTTCAGTAACTGAATTCAGTCCTGGTGTTTATTTGCTTTATGGTTTTGATTATTTTTTTTAAAATATTTAGAAGCATAGAAATACCCTCAGCATTTAAGACTTCCTCAAAACTGCTTATAAACTAAGATTCTTGAATAGTTCTTCAATCAAATGTCAAATATCCTTTCCCAAAGCAAGTAACTTCAGGACAAAAATTCTTTTTCATTCTAGGTGATGTGAATTTTCTAAACTCCATGCTTGTATTTATTCTATTCAATTAATACCTAGAAGCAAGTTCTTAATAGCATTTATGAATTGGAGTTTATGGTTTAGTATTGTGTCCCAGTAGCCATTAATTCTGAGGCAAAGATTAATCAAGTACAAAATACTGTGCCTGTCTTCTGGTAACAACAGCAAATTCTAATCAGAATAGTGATTTTAATGAACATATTAGATATATTCAGCACACATATAGCAAAAGTTTATTAGCACTTTTGGTAAGCTGCAATATTAGGACAATTACAACTACATTTCAGAAGATAATGAATGCTGATTTAGAAATTTAATTACTTGATAGCTGCTTTTAAAAAGCATGTAGTTTTTGTCACATCCTCTAAACATCAATAGTGCCTATGGATCCTCTTCCAAGGTCTGTAAAAGAGCAGCTCAACCCCATTCCTCTACATCATGTTCTAATTTGTAGGTTTAAAATGCCCCACAGAACACATTTTTTTAGGACAGACTGTAGTCACCAAGAACATGAAAAGTTCCTTACTAGAAAGAAAGAAACAACAAATGAACAAGACAGAGACAAGATAGTTCTTGGTTTTGTCTACAAGAAGCTGAGTAACCCAAATCAACACCCATAAGTTATGCACACAATAGTTACAAAACCTGAACACAGACTCAGGAAAGTACCAAGAATTTTCCTTTCTATTAACTATTTAAGATGGTCTCTGACATGGTGGTGATGCCTACAAGCTAGAACTCTTTAAACAATGAAAAAGCATAGTTTAAAAGCAAACTTGAACTAGTGAGTTGTTCCATTAGACAGTAAGAGCAAGGCCATTCTGCTGTGTGGGGAAAAAATACGTTAGCCATACAGATGCAAAGTGTGCTGTCATGTTTGGCATCAGAGCACAGAGTGTTCCTTAGATTATTAGTATTTGTTAGTGTCAATATCACAGGGGAGTTCACCAGCTATAAACGATAGTTATCCAACTACAATAAGTCCTGAAAATACTACTTTATAATGCCTTTTCTAAGTTGTCTACTTAACTGTTACTGGTTTGCAGTAGAGAAGTAGGAGAGGAAACTCAGCAAAAAGTTAGATTTTTGTTGGGTAAAAATGCTCACCTCTAAAACAAGGCTTTTTTGTCTTTTATTTTACAGTTATTTTACAATTATTATGAAACAAGCTATTGGGAGCAGAGTTCATCTCACTTCATACTCTCCATCTACATGTAATGCTATCTAGGCTCCTCTAGAGCCAGATGAGAAAGATATCTCCATAGCTAGTTAATCAAGACTAGTTGTTCGGAGGTTAAGTTGTACCTCTACAGTCAAGGTTTTCCAATACTTTAATAGTTACTGTGCCATTTATTCCAGCAGTAGAAATGACATATTTAAGTGGATATTATTGTCTATCTGCCTCCAAATTACCATTGCAGAAAGCCTTAGACAGAGGTCGAATCATTTGCCTAGGGTTTGCTATGGATAATAATACATACTCATTAGAAAGAAATGCTATTTTATAGTTTTTGTAATTTGGATCGTGAGGTTCACATAGAACAGTTGTGTCTAATGCAGAATGCTTAAATTCCAGATATTGATGCAAGGATTACTATTGCGTTTTTTTTATAACTCCTGATCAAATCACTATTGGAATGTACTCTCTCTTACATTTAAAGAGTAGTTCCAGGTATATGTTATCTGTATGCTGTACACAATATTTCACTGTATGAAAAAACAGGACAAAGACTTTTTTTCCTTCTGCTAAATCTATTTTTTTTTCTTTTACATGGGGAATAACCTTAGTGACTGTACAGGGTCCCAGATGTGTGAGCAAAGCCTAATCAGAATTACACTTTGCCTTCTAAATTGGACACTTATGTCACCACCACATGTGGGGACAAGATTCATTTAAATTCTCTTTAGGCATCTATAACATAGTTGTCAATACCTGAGCTAATTGATTAGACTCTTTTTGTAACAGATGGGAGAAAAAATAGTACTTCTTGGAAATGTTTATCTGATCAATTTTAGACATCTACCATAGGATTAAATAAATCTTTATTTAGAATTGCCTGTTTCTCTCTATTGAGAGGTTAAATTACTGGTTTTGGTAGGTATGTCTCCTTGGAGACATTTAAAATTGATGTTCTGTGTTTCTGGTGACATTTGCTCATTCTGTTTCTCTGCCACTAAGAAGAAAAATAACTTGTTTAAGAACGTTTTCTGTTTTATACCCCATCCACTTCCACAATCACCATTACTATGAAAATATTTATAAAAAAAACCCCTAAACTATAATTTGTAGAAAGGTGTAATTGTCCATAAATTTAATAGGTCCTTGCTGCCAAGTTGTATACACCCTGCTTGTGACAATTTATTTTACTTTTCCATCCAACAGTGTATCCCTGTGCAATCTGTGACTTGCAAGTTTGCATTGTGTGGTGGGTTGACACTGAATGGACGCCAGGTGCCCACCAAGCCAGTCTATCACTCTCCTCCTCAGCATGAGAGGGAAGAAGAAAATAAATGGAAAAAAACTCATGATTCAAGATAAAGGCAGATTAGTAAAGCAAAAGAAAAGGGCGCCTGCAGAAGTGTGGGAAAACAAAAGATTTATTTTCTGCTTCCCATCAGCAGGTGATATCCAGCCACTTCCCAGGAGCCAGGGCTTCAGTGTAGGGGCTCCTCTGAAGACAAATGCCCTCTTTTTCCTTCTTTCTCTAATGTTTTATTCCTGACCAGATGTCATATGGTATGTAATATCCCTTTGGTCAGTTTGGGTTAGCTGTCCTGGCTCTGTTCCGTCCAAGGTCTTACCCACTCCCAGCCTACTGGTAGTAGTGTGGAAAATGTAGACAGCCTTGTTGCTGAGCCAGCACTGCTCAGCACTAGCCAAACCCCTGGTGTGTAACCAGCACCTTTCTAGCTACCCATACACAGCACAGCACTATGAGGACTGCTGTGGGGAAAATTAACTCCATTTCAGCCAGACCTGATAAATATTGGAAGAAGCAGAGTATAACCATGTATTTATTTTCAAGAATTCAGATAGGAATTTCTACTTTATTTAAGGATATGACTCACCACCAAAAAAAAGCAACCTAAAAACCACCAAATAGAAAAAATACCCCAAACCAACCCCATCCCCCTCCCCCCAAAGAAAATAAAAAAAAAACCAAAACAAAAATCAAAATCAAATCAAACAAAGCAAACCGGCTGTGAGGGATAGGTGAAGATTTAGTATTTTAAGTCGTTCTTTGTATTCCTGATACATAATGAAATATCTCTGCATTTCAAAAACTTCTGCGAAAACATCGTTGATTTTGCACTTCATGTGCACATTTCACTGCTGTTGTAATAACAAATAGTACTAGCACTTACTGACTAATAAACTTATACTGATATAATATCCCTATGAAATAAGCTAATTTGTGTTAAGCTACATTTCTGTAAGAAAGGAAACAGTGTGAGGTGGCGTAGGAGAGGTTAACACTTTTTTTCCCATTATAGCATTCTTCCTGTCTCATTAATGTGTACCTGTTACCTGTAGCAGCATGTGAAGCAAAGCCAAGTAGACTTCACCTTGCTCAGTTTAGCAGCAGAACGCAAACTGCAGAGATCCAGTGCCTATCATTCATTTCTGTGCCCATATGTTCCCTGAACATACACTTTTTAAAATTATGTTCCCACCTTCTGTCTTTATTTCCTATCTAATTATCACTTATGACAGCACCCATGTAAACAAGTACAGGATGAAGTGTGCTGGGCTAAAATATAACAGAAACATGCTGTTATTAAAATGCATAGCAAAACTAGTCTAATGATCAGCAGTTCTAGAAGTCACTTATCAATTAGCAAGTGCCACAGAGAAAAAAATTGTATATTCCAGTGGAAAGTCTCATGTTCCATTACAACATTGTCACAGGCCCCTGCCTGGTTTCATTGCTCTGTGGGTTTCTGCAGGAGGAGTTAGGCAGGAAGCAGTAACAGTGCATTGCTCTATTTCAATATCAGCTTAAGGTTCACAGGAGCTTACACCCCATCTTCTTAAGTTCATCCCATATTCTTAAGCTTATCAGGTTGGAGATTTTTTTAATGCATTAGTTGTTTTAATGAAAATTATGGCTTTTCCTCCTATAGTCTCCACATAAATAGATAAATTAATGCATAAAGTCTGTACTTTTTCACTAGTTATTTTAACTAGCAGCAAAATCTTACTCACATATTGGGTTTCTTCATTTTTTATTCATCCTTTTCTTTTATCATTCATGTTTAGTTTGTTGTCCCAACATGGTCCTGCAGGTGATATCCTACATTTTTATAGCTTAAGATGCAGAGACAGTCTTTTGTACTCATGTCTTTGGCGGCTTCATATTTGCATCAATTATTTTGCTGAAAATTTTTCATTCAGCATTACTAGCTTTTCAACTTTATACTGGTATACCTTGAAAAACAGAAATATAAATTCTCACATGTCTGCTACTATTTTGCTGTTGTTGTTTCCATTTTATGTTTCTTTACCTTTAATGTTCTGGTTTCACTATGCAATATTTGTAAACCATATTTCTAAGCAGGTGCCTTTGGGTATCTACCAGACCAGATAACTAAAGAAAATTCCCATTAGATTACTGTGCAGAAAAAAAAGAGATGAAATGGTGTTAAAAGAAGAAAAAAATCCAAACAAATAAAAATTAAAAAGCAAAGCAAAACAGAACCCAAACACAAAAGAGAAACCCAAAACAAACTAAGACCTAGAAAAAAACACATTCTCATTACAATTGTACACTGCCAGGAGCTATCATATCACATTCAACTGGTGATGGAAGGGAAACAAAACTGATAGAGGTTTTAAGGACATTTTCTACAACTGTACTTTTCTTGTGCTGTGAGTAGTATGCACTGAGGTTTTAACAAGTAGAAACATTAAATTGATCCATTGCAGGGCTGCAAAGGATAAGTTACATCTTTTCCTGTGATAGAGCTGAACATGAGTATTCAAAACTGAATTCTGCCACTGGCTTTAGTGAATTCAGGATGTCAACATAAGACTGATTAAGTCCCTGTCCTAAACTCTCTGTACTTCAAAGAGGCAGAAGAGGGCTTCTAAAAGAGATGTTCTGGCTGCACAATATTGTTAGCAGCCCAAAAGTATCCAGAGCACAGCTATGTGATGTGAGTCACAAACTAAAAATACCTTGGTTTTGCAAATTCTTACAAATACATTATATGCATATATTTGTGTGTGTAGATAGATAAATGCCAGAGATAAAAACAAATTTAAAAATAAAACAATTTTTAATTGTTAAATAAGAGAAAATATTTTTGTAATTGTATTAATTCCCCAGAAATGTACATTTTCCCTGAAATTTGATATTTCTAAATACCTGAATCATTCTTTGCAGTACTTTTTTTACATTGTTTAGAAACTTGAAAGTCTACAGAGAGAATGAAATAGCCCAAGAGAATCCTGAACCGGTATTTTTTTAGTATAAAATCACCTACCCAAGGACTTCTCTTTGCTGGAGCAACACTTTAACTGAGGTAAACAATCGTAAAAGCAGCCTCACCAAAATAAGATATTATATCCTATGTTAATATTCTGAAAATATTTTTTAAAAAACCCTTCACTGAGCAGTAGAAACGGAGTTATAAATTGTAATCTTAAGGAACATAAACTGTAATTTTAAAGAAAATGCTGTCTATCATGTTTGTTGTAACAACGAAAGAATTAATTGCTCAGAAAAAGAGTCATTGTATGAGACCTGTCATGCCAATGTGTCGGGAAAATGGAGGTGTGCACCCTATGCTACCTTGCAAAGCTCTACAAAATTATTGTATTTTGTAATTATAAAAGCTTTACTTCACAGCAAACCATGAGGTTATTTTAAAATGTATATTTATTTTAACGTTCAAATTGAATTGTTGGTCTTTGTGCATCTCAGATGACCAGAAAGCATATGATTGATTTGTAATAGCTCAAGAGCTGTAATGTTTCTTGCCCCAACATTATTTATGTGCTATAAAAGGAAGTCAAAGAAAAAGCTATAAAAACTTAAATTACCGTGGGGGGTGGGGGGAATATTGTAATATCTGTATTCAGTAAAACAAGTTTACTGGTTTCAAGAGAGATGAAGAAACACAGACCATCTGATTTCATACGTTTCAGTTGTCTTGAAGCAAAATCTTCATTGTTTTTAAGGTGACACATATGATGCTAGAACTAAGCCAAACTTTTATACACATATAATTTAATAATATTAAATTAAAATACCAAATGCTTTCCCTGTACTGCTACTATTTGTTAAATTATGTTAATAGAAGTCTAAGTTGAAAGTTTGTTTGGATAATTTTCCCAAAGAAATCAAATGTTATACCTGCTCTGTACTTAGATTAAATATTAGAGTGTGACATAGAATCATAGAATGCTTTGGGTTGGAAGGGACATCAAAGATCATCTATTTCCAACCCCCCTGCCATGGGCAGGGACACCCTTCACTAGATCAGGCTGCCCAAAGCCCCATTCAACTTGGCCTTAGACACCTCCAGGGATGGGGCTTCCACAACCTCTCTGGGGAACCTGTTACGGTGCCTCACCACCCTCTCAGTAAAGAATTTCTTCCTAATGTCTAATCTAAACCTACTCTTTTTAAGGTTGAAGCCATTACCCCTTGTCCTATCACTACAATCCCTGATGAACAGTCCCTCTCCCAGTTTTCTGTAGGTCCCCTTTAAGTATTCATAGGCTGTAACTAGGTCTCCCCAGAGCCTATTCTTCTCCAGGCTGAACAAGCCCAAGTGAAACTACTAGAAGTAATATAATTTAATTTACAGGTAGGTCAGGTTTAAATTATCTGTGGACTGAAGTATCTGTAGGAATCTGTCTCTACGACTAGTGAGGGTACATGTTTGAGTTATCAGAGCAGAACTGGACTGTTTATTAGTATTGACGCAGTATGGTTTTTTCTACCATTGAAACATAGGGGTGGCAAAGAGATTACTGCAAAAAAGCAAAACAATAGCAAATTAACTTCCTTTTTTTTTAAATCAAGAACGGCAAAATATATGAAAGCTAAGTAAAACAGTAATTGAAACCAAAACCTTGAGAATATATGCTTTTTTAGTTAATTTAAAAAAAAAAGAAGTCCGGGAAGAGCTGGGAACTTGAGTGTGGTGATTCTGACAGCATAATCACAGTCTTAGGCACCCCTAGAGGTCTTCCATGGCCACGTACCCCCAAAGATAAAGTCATGCCCCACCGTGTTTGGATGGAGGGGCATGGATAAGCTTTGTGAGGTGAGGAACATCTTCCAGATTCTTTGATCTTTACTTATTGGTAGACAGCTTCAAAATGTTGCTTGTAGATGGGCATAGCAAGTCAATGTGCAAATATTCCTGTATATATTTAATTCTGCTGTTTCTGCCATTTACATAGGGGTGAGGTTGGTAGTGGTATCCCTCTCTTGGGTGGAGGAGAATGAACGCAGCCCAGCAACTAACTCCTCAGGGTCTTCAATTTCTTCCTTTTTCCTCCAGAGGTAGCTTCCCCAGGACCCTTTATACCCCAGTCTTAGCTGTTCCCTCCCAAGGGTGAGGGTTAACAAGATTTGGGTGGTGAGTTGAGTACTATACTCGCTTATGATTATCACATACTACTTTTAGCTCATCAATCTATTTACGGGTGTCAACTTTAATAATAATTCCATAGTTAATGAAGCAAAAGTTCTCAGTCTGGTCAGCAGAGCATTCAAAACCCTCTATCTATTTATTCTGTGTTCTCTAGCCAAAACAGGGTCATCCTGCTGCTGTAAGGCTCCCTTCTTTGGCTGCTTCTCATACCAACATTTCAGATCTCCATCCACAATGTTTGTATGAGATAAGCAGACACCTATGTTTTAACCTATTAGGTGCAATTTCCACATTACCAAATTTGGAAATAAAGAATCAAAATCATAGAATATCCTGAGTTGGAAGACACCCACAAGGATCATTAAGTCAAATTTCTGAGTTCACACAAGGCAACTTCAAAGTTATACTACATCTGTTAGAGTGTTGGCCTAATACTTCTTGAAGACAACAGGCTCGGGGCAATGACCATTTCCCTGGGAATCTTCTTCCAGTGCTTGAGTACCTTCTCAATAATAATGTAAACACTGTAAATTCTTCAAAGAGATTAGATGACTGTATGTCCCCAAAATCTAGTCACAGGCATTTACATAGTGATTGTGCAAGTAATAGGACATCAGGATTTTCCTTGCATTTCAGACTTGATAAAAATAATTCCACAGTAACTCATGCTCTCCCATTTTAATGCTTTCTTGAACTGCTTCTTTAATAAATCTTCTTTTAAAGATGTCTTTAAATAATATTATGGAATGTAGGTAAGCATACTGAAATTCCAATCCTTGTTATGAATACAGCTTACATTGCCTCCTCTTCTGTTGATAATGTTATGTATAAAGTCTCTTCTTCTAAAAAATGTTTCTTATACATCACCTGTTTGGCTTAATATAGCTTACACTAAAATAAACCACTTAACTTTTCTCAGTTTGAACTTATAAGAAATTATTTCCCACATTGTTAGAAAAAATATTTTCTTATGTGAAAATACTTAAAATGCCTTCTACAACCCACAGACAAGTCAGTGATAGCTCCAGCTTTCAAAATCATCTGATCATTTTGTCAGCTTCTTATGTTAAATATCTAGCAAAATGAGACCAGTAAGCAAACTTCAAAGAATTTGTATATATTTGTTTTTCTGATTTTATATTAAAAGAAGATTGACTGGACAGTTTTGTTTATGGTACTTCAAGGAACTATAAATATCTCAGGGTATCCAAAATACAGTTGATATAAATTGTGGAGTGCCACATAATTATAAAAATAATTGAGAACTCTGTGGTTTGTATTTTCTATTTTAGAGTAAATAAGGTGACTCATTAAATCTTCCTTCACTACTCTTCCATTTTTACACAAAAGTAACCAGCTTTATGTTATATGTGTTCAGTTCAAAAAAATAAATTATATAGAAGCACATTGGGAAGTCCCTAGAAGCTATTTGTATATTCTGAAGGAGCAGCTTTGCAGTAAACACAAAAAAAGTGATTAAAAATTAATAAAAGTTATCCATAATGGAGACAATTACACCATATCTGATGTGACTCACTAACAATAATAGCTACTTATATCAGCTTCTACTAACATATGCACAAGTATCTTCTGATAAAAGAAAAGTAATTTTTATGCATGCAGCAGAAACTATTTTTGTCCCTCTCTGAGAATAAAAAATCTCATATTTATAGTCAAAATATTTCTTCCTTACAATAAAGAAGGCATGCTGTGAAGGTCACTTGGTCTTGTTCATTAACAATGCCATATATATGATTTATAGTTCATAAAGAGATAACTGATGATGTTAAACTGTATTGTCTTAAAATTATTACACTTGTCTTGTGAAAAAGCAGTAAATATGTGAGAAGTTAAGAATTGTATCAACATAAATCAAGTCTATAATAAACCCTTGCCTTAGAAGTTTTAACTACAACATCAGAAGGAGAGTTTGGTTGATTTTTCTGCACTTAATCTTTTAAAAAGAATAATAAATTGAGCTGTATTATGAACTAATGGATTATTAGAAATTTATTTTCTGTTACATGATGTATAACAAATTATTGATCCTTATGTGGCAGCTCTTTATTTTATATTGGTATTATATGATGATATTATTGGAGGGTTTTTTTTTTTTATTGGGGATTGTGTTTGTTTGTTTAGTTTTTCTTTTTGGTTTGGGTTGGGTTGGGTTGGGTTGGGTTGGGTTTGGTGGTGGTGGGTTTTTTTCCCTGCAAGTGGTTGCTGGCAACTTGAAAAGGTAAAAGAATCTTGCTATTGACATTTAAGAAAATAAATTGCAGTATTAGGACAAAATATCTGTCTTGTGATAGTATTGTTAAAATGAAATACTTAAAATATTGTTTCCTGGAATATAATGCTACGCCCTGCAAATTTAAAGCATTATGCTATTTAGCATGCAACTAATTAATGCTGGGCCTGGCTATGTTCATAAGAGATCAGAAGAGTTGTCTGAAGAGGATGTCTGGAGTTCATGCAGTTAAAATTCCACCTAGCATCATGAACGCCATGATTTGTCTTATCTGTTTCTGAAAAGGGGGTAATCGGACATGATAAAAGATTGAAACCATATTCATTAATGATCTGGGAAAGGAAGTGAACAAATATGTTTCCAACTCTGCAGATGATACTAAGATATAAAATTGAAGACAGTTATGATAGAGGATTACCAAGTCAGTAAGAGCCTTGAATAGCTGTTCAGAAACAGAATTGGAAGCATTCTGCTGAAGTACCCAGAGTCTGAATTGAACAAGCATGGCGGAGTACTTGCACGTAGTAGGAAATGGAACTCGGTAGCTTACTGCCACAGGACACTATGGAAGCAAGCAGTAATAGAGATTTAAAAAGATCAGTCAGACAAATTCAGGGACAACAAATCTGTAAAGATACTATAAAAATATTAGCCAGAATCCTAATACAGAAGATGCACTGGGATCACAAGGAAAATCTGCTGCACAAAGCAGTCAAGATAAGCAGCATATTTTACTGTCACTATCACAGACTAGCTTCTGGGCTGAAGAGAGCATTGACTTTACCCAGCAGGGTATTTCTTGTGTTCTCCCAACCTCTCCTGAACACCTGGGAGTTTCCAATTCTGGATAGAAAATACCTGTCATTCCTTTTAACAATTTAAAAAATAGCACAATGGAGAAAATTGGTGTAGTTAGAGAAATTCGTAAATGTATCTAATGTCTTTTATTTATCTTTTATTTCCAAATCAATTTAATACATTTAGTACTTAAAGGGGTTTGTAGGTTTGGGTTTTTTTGTAAGTACATTACCTCTTCTCAGTATGGGTCACGGCACCACCACAGGCAACAAAATTTTAAGAATAACACCACCTTCCTACTGTCAAATAAAGGATGAGAGAATCTAAAATGGAATTAAAACAAAGACTTCTGAGAGCTCCTTATCATCTTGCAACTAATCACAAATATCTACACTGGGAAAAAAGTATGAGAACAGGGATAAAACAGGTATAGATTATAGTTTTAAAGTGATCAGAGAAGCCTTTCATAAAAAGAAAATAACATCTGTCTGAGTGGTTTTTTTATTATTATTTGGAAAATAAAATAAAAAAGGAAGAATATCTTGATAAATTTAATCTAAAGTCAAAATTCTAACATGTTACATCAGTGTGGAAAACTCATGTGAGCTTTAATACCAGTAGATTACAACATGTACCTAGCTAAGTCTGTCCTTACTTTAAATTTTATTTCTATTTTATTCAATAGCAGCATAGCAAAAGACATCTACTTGATTTTATGTAAGAGATGCATCAAATTAAGCAAAACTTTATTAATAAATCTCTCTTTTTTGGTAAATAAAATCCATTTTAATCATCAGTTGCCTTTAATCCTCACTGTTTGAACTGGAGTATATTTTCTTATTATTCCTATTTTGTGAGCACACTGTTATGAACATTTAAGATATCTGATCCTAAAACTCAGACCATTACTTTTTTTTTAGGGGAAATACATTTGTACAAACTTTATAGGTGGTAGGATTCAAATGAAAAATATAATTCAGAAAAGAAATATTAAAAATGCAGTATAAACACAAGTGCATAAGTGGAAGATGCATAATAAACACATCTTTTTGACATAACACTTTTTTATTTTTAAAGCATAAATGCCACTGAAATGCATATACATATCTTTGGACATTTCCAGTGTTTTTAAAGGAAAGGTCATAGTTTTATCTGATCATATAAAATTAATTATTTCCATGATGAGTACTGTTTATATTGTTTATAAATGGAGAATTTTAAAGAGATCAATGTAGCAAAGGTTTGAAACTATACTGATTTTAAAATCTCTTAAATGCTCCCATCAGAGTAATTCCCTGAGCTCTATCTCTACTTATCTATGTCTATCATCTCTATCTCCGTCCCTCTCTCTCTCATTTTCTCTCTATCTCATCTCTAACTCTATCTATCATCTCTGTATCTTTATCTCAATCTAGCATCTATAGCACCTATATCTATGTATATAGTTGCAATAATGGATTAAGTAAGAATGTATGAAAAATATGTATTTGCATGTGTTTATCTGAATCACTTATTACTGGCTGTGTCTACATTAGCATTTGGTTTCAGAGCAGGATGATTTAAATTGTTTCCCCATTTACTCCATTTTCCATTTTTTTTTTGTTTCCCCATTTACTTCATTTTGCTTTGGGTTTTGAAAGCTTTTTATTTACACAGACCAACAAGATTTGAGAGCAACCTAAACTACAAACTCTTATTAAAATGCATACTATATGTCCTAACATCTGCTACACCCATAAAGGTGCTTATGAACAGCATTGAGCCACAAGTGTACTGAGGACATTTTGTCCTGGGAACAAGATGATACTGGTAGGAAGTACAAACCTGAACCACAAATACAGTATTTCAGCACCAAACACTTCAATGCACTGACCCTCTCCTATTCCAATCTAATTTCTTACCTAAACAATATACAGTATCTACTTAAATTGTAAGCTAATAATATGGAAGCTTCTATGCTAAAGGCAGATGATATTCCACTAGTCTTAATCTTCTGAATAAACTTCATTTGTACATTCTACTTGTATTTTGAAATGCTCAGCAGGCATGCTGTCATTGTGACAGTCTACCTCTGAACTGAAAGCCAATAATGCAGCTTAACCAGGTGGTTTTATGGTTTGACATGGACAGAAAAAGACTTGTGATCACTGCATACAGAGAAACAGAAAAAAAGATCCTCTGTGTTCACTAAAGCTGCAATGTGCAGCTAGGTTCTGCTACCCAGCAGAAACCACAACAAATGAAAATATGCAGAGCTCTGGGTTGGAGAGATGTATTTTTTATGAAGATAATATGAACTACCTAGGAAAGGGATAGATGGGCTGTATTCACGAGGAAAAAAAAAAAGGAGACTGGTTCTTCTGATTCTTAGGTTTTGCCTTGAGTTGTGCAACAATACTGGAACAGAGAAAAGACAAGTAAGCACTGTGCAAGTTCCTTACATATGTGTTAATTGTATGTGTTTTGAACAGCTATTTTTTATTTGAAACCACACACTTGAATTTTCCATTGAATTTGGGTCAAGAATTTACCAATGCATAAAAGTACTGCCACAATGATATCAATCAAATTCTATGCTGCAGTTCCCTGAGACTAAAATGCCATAGCAGGGAATATTTAATAAACCCTAGCAACAGATTAGTATATAGAAATCAGCATAGAATTTGGTGTTATATCTTTACAACTGAGGGAGCAGATGTTATGGTCTGATGTACAAACAGCAAAATGCATTCCTTTGATTTAAAATAATTCATTTTAATTTAATGAGTATAATAGAATAGGATAGAATAAAGAGACTAGATATCCACTGAACATCTGCTATTTTTGTGTCATTCAGGTGACTCACATACCTGCATTTCCCCGGGGATGCCAAGATGTTAAAATCAGCCCCTACTACAAGATTGGTGCCAGCAGAAGATGTGCATAAATTTGAATTTAGCAAAAAGCGTCATTTCAGTATATTTCTTTTGCTGAAACCATAACACAAGGTTGCATCCTGTCTCCTTTGCAACTTTGGTTTTTTGGGGGTTTTAGGGTTTCTTTTGTTGGTGGTGTTTTGGTGGGGGTTTTTTGTTTTCATTTGGTTTTGTTTGGGCTGTGAGTTTGGGTTTTTTTATTATTATTATTTAACTCATTACCACTAGTATTATAGACCAAACAAAATTATGTAACTATTGGCTATGTTCAGGAATTCTTCCTTCTTAGAAAGGAGTCCTGTACAACTTTGATGAGGTAGATCTACCTACATTTAGATTTTGCTGAGTAAACATAGTCTGCAATTGTTTTATTGAAGGTCATCCTTCAGAGAACAAATAAAATCATTATCACTTTACAAAATAACAAAGGGGTTTTTAAAAGGCATAGAATTTATGGTAAATAAACTTTAGTTTAACACTATTATGAGTGTTACCATAAAAGTGTGGTTATTTTCAAATTTTAAAATGTTATTAATAATAAGAAAACAAAACTCAAATTTATTCTGCACCCCCAATCTGGGGGGAGGGGAGCATTGAAGCAGACAGAAGATTTTTTTTGTCATTTTGCATCTGGTACATCTATAGCTTTGAAGTGGAAAGTTTTACTGAATACTCCAGTGAAAGAGACTTTCTGGAGAAAGACAAATCCTTGGCAGCAGAATGAACAGAAATGGCAGTAGCCTGCCTCTTGTGGAAACCACAGAAGATTAGGCAAGCAAATTTACAAGTCGAAATATTCCCAACATGGAAGTTTCTCTGGTTACCACTAATGGGTGTGCAACATCAACTGCCTTTTAAATAGACTTATTTAGTTAGTTAATTTTATTTCCTTAACTATGTTTCTGTGACCTACAAATATTGCACAGTGTAAACAACAATTTAAGTTCTTTTGCTCCTACACAAATGAAACTCCAAAAGACCTGGCGCCCACAGGAGGTTCATGGGTCCCACAGATCAAAGTCTTGTTCACAGATCTGCATTTAAACTTTGATGATTTGTTAAAGGCACTTTCTGAATTTTAATGTCAGGAGAAAAATACGTAAAATTTTACACAAGAAATTTAGATTATCCTTCTTCTGTCAGCTTGAAATTGATGAAGAACAGCTTGCAATTGTAAAACTGACATAATTTTAGACTATGCTTGGCCACAGTTCTTTGGACTAAGTGATTGAAGCAGTTGGATTTGAAATACTGAAGCCCAAAGGAACACTTACTTAAAATTTCCTAGTGTAATAAACTCTGCATTTTTGCATTTCTTCAGAATCATCCCTGCATGAAAATCTAGAAGATAAAATTAGGAACTAAGAAGAATGGAACCTAAATCATTTGATGGGTCAGATACCGTGCTTTCCATTTTCTTTTCTATAAATCTTAACATTATAGGCAGCCATCCAGACATTTACCCAATAAGCAGAATACCTGAAGTCCTCCCTCAGCTCTTCAGAAAACACAAAGTCAAGGCTATAGGTTGTTCTCAGCTAGGACATCTTTCTTAATTAGACGGGTATGAACATCACTTTACAGGAATAATGAAGTCAGCAGCAGTGTTAGAAGGAGCGTGGCTTTTAGTAAACAGGTGGAAATGATAGCTCAACTTCCTGTTTTCAAGATTTTCATTCCACTTCATTTTTATCTAACGACTATTTTAAGGTCAATTTTTAAGAATTCTTGGAGACAACAATATAGTTCTTTTACCCTATCCTGGTTGAAAACATTCACCAATAAATCATAGCTAAGCCTAATGACATTCTTGGTTTCTATAGATTCTGGCGTTTTTCTACAAGGGATATCATGTTCAACAGAAAGACAGTCTGCTATTAGTTCTAATGAGATAATCAGAGCATCTCATGCACTCTTCTGAATTTACTTAGGTTAAAGGAAAAGTTGGATTTCCTTGGTAAATACACACCTTTACTGGAAGGCATCACACTATCTACTCCACACTCCTGAATTTGAAAACTAGTCTCTCTCTCCCGTGAGAAAACTATATACTGTAGGGTTTTTTCCAGATCTAGAGAAGGACCATGACTTAGTACTCTGAGTGATCTGCAAAAGTCTTTTACTCCAGATTTAACAACTAAGGAGAGAAAGCTTCTAAAATTGAGTACCTGAAATAGAGGATGCAAATGTTCTAATATATTTAGAGAATGCTCATCATCCCTTCTTCTAACAGCAAATTTATATTTCCATCCTCAGAAAATTTTTCTGTAAAGCAAATACAGGTAATTGAAACAAGATTTCTTGATATTCTGACTCACGTACCTAATCATCAGAAAGGGGAAAAAAACCTGTTGGTTGACATTTCTTCATGATCAGCTGTTTGTAACTCTGAACTCAATAAAATACAATTATCGATCATCCATCCATTGATGGATGATTTAGTAATCATTCCTGTTAAAATGTGAAAAAAAATCTAGGCATCTGCTCTACGTTTCAGCATCCTTACATTGCAGACATGCAGTTCTTTATTGGATCTTTCATTAATGACTTCAGATCATTTAAATGTAATTCATCTTGCTTTCAGAAATATGCTTGTCATTTTCAAATCTTAACATAAGTAAGACATTTTTCATTTTTCATTACCTGCAAAGAAAAAAAAATCTTCCTCTTCTTAGCACATGACATGCAATAATTGTTTGTGGGGGTTTGTTGTGTTGGGTTTTATTTTTCTTTTTCAGTAGACTCTGCTTTATCATGAAACAGTCACTATCTAGATGATTCAGTGCTACTGAAGTAAGCATTTCATGATGACCCCTATCTTCTCACTTTCCTACATGTTCAGTCTCATCACAGTGAAAGAAAAGGCAGAAAATGATTTCTCCAATTTATTATTGCATTTGTCTGGAGGCAATTTTCTGACTGAAATGACATAAAATCCACTGGGAAACAAGAGCTATGGACCTTATAAATATGCAGCCATCACTTCTCTGATCAAGCTTTTGACTGCATTGCTATGACTGTCATAATAAGCAGAAATGCTACGGGAGTAAAATAAAGAAGTTTTTGTTTAAAATTCCTTGGTGCAGTCCCTAGCACCCACAAAACTGTTGTCTATTGTAGGCACCACAGAGTCTGAAAAATTATTACACACCCAGTTGGCAGCTGCTGTCAACTGAGACGGTAGCTGTTATTCACTCCAGAATGTCAGAGTCAATATTTAAAAAATCATTACAGCTGCTTATTCTTCAGTGCATTATATTAATGAGGATTATTTTGACAATTGTCTTTTCTTTTGCTGCCTATTGGAATCTCCTGATATACTCCAGCCCTCTCTTCTTTCCATTTACTATTTATCAAATAGAACACAGAAGAAATGTATCGGAGGAATGACATAAAAATTGGTTTGCCTGGACAGAATACAGCCAGTATTATCTTCTGCTGCCTGGAGGCTCATCGTTACTACATTTTCATGTATCCAATTACAATTTCTGTAAGCCAGGAGCTTCGGATTCTGCCAGCAATGTGCTGCAGCTGGCACATTGCTCCCTCCTCACCGAGTGCGACAGGGTTTTGCAGATAGATGCTATTACCATTCTGATTCGAGTTAACAGGAGCATGATGTGGTAAGAAAAAAAAATAAAATCTGCCAGCCAATCCAAAATGGCTAAGAGCAGTTATTTGGCCTTTTGTACTTCACTTTGTGATCTAGCTGGACAGGACCTCAGCTGACTACAGAAATAGCTTTTATCCGCTCTGTTGGGCTGCAGTAGATTAAACAGTGAACCCCAATCAGGCTAGGAACAGATATGTATTTAGTATGAACAGACAGCTGCGTGGACTTTGTTAACCAGGACTGCTGCCTACTGGATGATTCTAAAGAAGAACTAAATAGGAACTGGCTGATTCCTAGGGAAGCAGCATTTTGTTATTGTTGTTATTGTCTACATGACCTTAGAAGAAGCAAGAATAGATGGAGGCCTGATTCAGAGTGAAGCTTTGGGGGAATACTATATATTCAATTTTCTACAGGCCACTAAGAAGAAAAAGTTCACAAAGAGGTCCTGAAGCCAAGAAGCAATACTGTAAGTTCAGCAGAATGTCTGAGTCCATGAGTGAAAAATTCAAATATGTAGGTATGAGAGCTCCCTAAATCCTCAGAAGCTCACCTATACATAAATAATAATAACATTTCTATCTTCTGCAGGTGTTGAAATTCACAAACTCAAAAAGGGCATCTGGGGCTGAATTTGCCAGCAGACCTGGAGCACTAGTTCCCTATTTGTTTCCACTTGAACTGTTTTCCACAAAAGACATGAGGTTTTTTTTTCTCTAGACGTGTACCTTTTTTGAAACAGAAGTCTTCTATTCCCAAAAGTGAAATCCATAATTTGAAAAAGGCTATTATAATTTCAGATTTGAGCAACACAGTCTGCATATTTCTTTATTCAAGAGATCTACCCAAATAAAAAGCATAAATTATTTATTTTTGTTTTACTTCCTACTAAGTGTCAACCACTCATCTTTGATTAGCTGATCGGGTTTTTTTGGCCTCTCGGATCAATAGAAAAGAGTGGGTGATGGGAAAAATGTCTATGATTTTTATTTTTCTCAAACCATCTTTGTGTATACTGAGTATCAGTTGAACAAAGCCACAGGCTACACTGAGAATAGTAATAGACTGCAAAAGCATCCACCAAATAAGAAGCTGAGAAAACAGAGAAGTGACAAGCCAAAAGGAGTAAAGCATCATCTGACTTGCACACCCAAATGTAAATATGCAAATTTTAAAAGTCCGGCTCTATTCTACTATGAACCACCTTTCAGCCTCTGATCCTGGAATTATGGTAAATTATGATAATCTCATTTCCTCTGTTTCTAATTACACTTTCCTTTCATTAAGTACAAAGATTGCCCTAATTTTATTTTTCCTTTATACACACATATTGTATTAAATTAAATTTTCCTTCTGTGTTTTCTGTTTGGTATATTTTTTATCTTTTGTTGTCTTCTTTTATCGGTTTTGCATATATTCCTGAGCTCATTCTCCACAAACCACCTCTTTTTTTTTTTTTTCTGTCTTAGAGAAAAGGAGCTAGGAACAATCAGGAAAATGTAGTTCCAGTGTCTTGGTCAAAAGAGTGCTGGAAGCTTCTCCATGCTTTTTGGACAGTTTACCCTACCTTCCATAAGCATGAATGTAGTTTAGCATGAATACCTCAAATACTTCAGGTGGCTGGAGGGTACATTTTCAGTTTGTTAGAGGAGGAAAAAAGTTGAGAGAGATACTATTATAGAATTGTTGGAGGAAATCCAATTTAGTTATTTTCTTCAGATAATTTATTAAAGAACACGAGAAACAAAAAAGAGAGAGAAAAAAATTGTTCAGAAATGACAGTGCTATGATTTGAAGGAATTATTGGGTGGCTGGTGAGTTACCAGAGGCTTTTATTAATTTTTCTGACTCTGCCTTGCTGGAAGTTCTGTGATACAGCCAGCCTGTCCCAGTCCCACACCGATCTGTTGGATTGGGTATCTGTCTGCAGTATGTTATCATAGTCATAACGTGAAAGATAGGTCATCTGGGAAACAGCAAATTATAATCACCATTAGTGTGCTAGTCAGCATTGGAAAAGCATCAAGATTTCTATTAAATCCATATGATTTTAATGAAAGCTTTAGTTTAAGCTTAAAAACAGTTTTGACAAGAAATCTCAAGGCAAGCTTTTAAAGTTACCTCTTTAAAAGACATCACATTCTGATGATTTATTTGACCGATTTTTAAGCTTTTAATATTCTTGTTTTCCTTTTTTTCCTCCATTTTATTTCTTTTTACAATAGAATTACCTAAACTCTAGAAAGAAGTAGGAAAGATTAGCATTCCTTTTCCAGATGGAGACCTCCACATTCTCCATACTTCTTCTATTCTACTTAAAGCAAACCATGCTCACTGAGCTGAAATAAATGATGTTATTGCCACATAAAAGCTATTACCATGTAAAGCTTAATCTCACTATTTTTCTTCTATTTATATATATTCTGCACAAACTAGCCACTGTTGGTTCAAAAAGGATTCCTTCAGTTCCATTCTTCTTTCCCAAGACTAACATTTTGTTCTTCAAAATCCTAAAACATCCTGGCTTGGACAGCAAGCAAATGCTGTTAAATGACCAAAGAGCCTTGGGATTTTGCTGTTTGTTTGGGTTTTTTTCCTGACCATTCAGTCAACTTCTTTCTCTTAGCAGGCTATACTGGTGTTTTTCTTGGTATGTTATTTGTTTTTATGACACTTTGACAGTTTATCTCGCTGAATTGAATTTTCAATATGATATTTTAATATATTTTTCCCTGTAGAGTCTTTGATTCAGGTAATGATAATAGCAACAATAAAAAAGGGGTATGAATATTATCAGAACATATAAATTATTTCACATACTCTCTGTCTTAATCGAAACAGATTTCTATTCTTGTTAACTATCATTTAAATAAAACAAAAACTCCTTTAAATTTTTTAAATCTACATTTTGTCATGTGTTTAAAGAAAATGTTCCAAATTTAAACCTTTAATCATACTAATTCCCAAAATTGGTTAAGTAATATTATAAAAGGTACCCTTAACTTTTATTAATATTATTTTTCTTATAAACATGTGTTTTCTTGGCAATGAATAAACTGCTTCTGCTTTTTTGTGAACACTTTAGAAGTTTCCACTACCAGTTCTTTTCTGTTGTATTTATCTGACAGCCTGAAATTTATGACTCAGTCTAGTAATGGTTCTAGAAACCCAACTCCTGATTTTAAAAATTTTGCCATAAAGAAGTACCTAAAGCAGAGGTTTTGGATGCACAATTTATCAGAGTATTAGGTAGCTCAGGAAAAAAAACACAACAGAACAATCTCCACATATCAAACTCTTTCTTCCTTTAGTGGCTGACAAAGGCAGACAAGGATCATAACAATGATCAAGTCAGAATAGCCACATGTGAAAGTCTGTAGCAGCCACTGGAGTGGGAATGTGGTCTCAGGGTTGCTATGTCTAGGTCCTAGCAACTGGAGAAACTGGGATCCAGATGTAGCTGCTGATCAGGCTGTCCGAGACCATATACTGGACAGATCCACCTTGTGTGTACGTACACATTCTCACTAGTGAACTTCCATCCAGCTCAGCCAGAGAGGAAGCAGGATGAGGCCATTGGTGCTGTTTGGATTTCTGTGGGTCTGCCTGTGATCTGTGTGGTTGGCCATCTATGTACATATGTATGTGGTGTATCTGTGCACCCTGTGTGTGCGCGCACCTGATGGGAATACATACTTTGCCTTACTACTGACATGCGCCTGCATAGAGCTACAGCAACCTTGTCTCTCTCAAGCTTCTGCATCAGGTGTGATATATTTTCCTTTAACAGTGATAACTACCAACTGCCACAGCAGTGACCCAGAACAGGGCAGCTGGTGAAGAGCTGAAGCCCTGTGGGAAAGGACTCAACATTGGAGAAGTTCGTGAAGGACTGTCTCCCGTGGGTGGGACCCCACAGTGCAGCAGGAGAAGGGTGTGTGGAATGAATGCCTCTCAGGCCAAGAAGGAAACCAACTTGTGAGGAACTGACCAAAGCCCCCATTTTCCCAGTCCCTGGCCCTCCCTGTGCCACAGCAAAAGCTGGTCAATATTAATATCAAGCAATGCTTGAAAATAATTGAAAGGTTATGGAGTTTGAGGGGGGATGTTATTGTGCTTTGGAGAAAGAAAATGTCACTCTGGTCTTCAAGAAGGGCAAGAAAGATCTGGGGAACTTCAGGCTGTTCACCATCATTTTGGTGTTCGGGAATATAACTGAACAGGTAAGACTGGAAAATGTATGAAGGACAGGGAGGTGACAGAGAAGAACAAGAATGGATTTATGGATATCCAAAGGGTGAAGTCATTCCTTATCATCCTGGTAGCCCTCCAGAAAGAGATGACTGCTGTGGTTGATAAGGGGAGAGTAATGGGTGTGTAGCTGGACTTAAGAAAGGCTTTTGACAGAGTGTCCCATAACTTCCCAATAGGTACACTGTTGATATATGAACTAGCTAAGTGGACAGTGATGTGGACTGAAAACTGGTTGAAATCCTAAGCTCAGAGGGTTGTGAACAGAGGCACAAATTTCAGTTGAAAGCCAGTTTCTAGGGGTGTACCCCAGGGAATGACACTGGGGCGCATACTGCATATCTCTAAAGAGTTAAAAAATCCAGCTGACTATATAACATCAAATAAAGTTTAGAATCAAGTGCCTGAGAAGTAAAATCTGAATTTTGGGCTCAGATTATTTTAAATTTCTGCTCCTGGCACCTAAGTATCTCTTGGAATCTAGGCCTTAATGTTCAGCTATTTTACCACTAGTACACAGCACAGAGAAAACAGCGTGAATGCAGGTAGAAATGGAGTGTTGCCATTCATTTGCATTATTAGGCTTCAGGATTACAGCAGCCTGAGTGCAAAGAGTGGACTCCTCATTAAAATAAAAGTACTTTTTATAAGTTTAACTATATCATTTTCATTTCTATTTAATTTGTTTGCCAGTCACCCACCTTACAAAGCCAAGTAGACTTCAAGCTGTCATGATGTTTTCAGCTGCTATCTCAAATATGGCCTCCCAAGAGACACTCCAGCCTGTGAATCAGGTATGCCTGTGAAGATGAGCACTAAGAACATAAGCCTGTAGTTGTGGCTTTTCAGTTTCTGTGCTGTCAGACTTCCCTTAACTAAAATTTTGCACAGATTTGAATCTGTTTCCCTGGCAGCTGAGGGGTTCTTGGATATAAGAATCTGATTTTGACAGACATGAAATATATGAGTCTAGGATTATTTTAAGTCTTTATAAGATAGTGTTTTGCATGTTACATGTACTGTAATTATTTGAATTGATTTACAAACACAACAATTATATCTATACTGTAAATAAAATGGCACACACCAGACTCTGACCCCAGGAACAGACGGTACCGTATGGTCTGTGTCCTCCTCACTCCCGGTTCCCTCCAGAGCAGGCTACCCACGGCCTCTTTGTTGTGCTTATCCCTGGATCTGCTTCGAGGACTATCAGATACCCTAACAAACATGGTTACAGTTTGGCCCTCTGAAGCATTATATATGCCTATATATTTCAACTGAAAGTCTATGAAACACTGAGAGTGCTGTTTTGTGCCCTAACAGCAGGTCGGTTTGTTTTGTAACTGTGATTAACTTACTCTGTGCCTTTGGGTGAGAACTGAGGACATTTACAGGAGCAAACCCTGGAGGGAAAGGGAACATAAATTGAAACAGTATTCATCCATATTGCTTTTCAGGGAAGAATTTACAATGAAATAACACCCCAAGTTATGGCCAGTCTTTGTCTTGGAAAAAATCAGATGTGGTCCTCCAATACAGACATAGGAAGAAAAATAACAGGTAAACATGTGGTCAGGAGATCCTGTGGCTTCTCTTCCAGCATCCTCTTGATTAAGCTAGTGATATTCATGTAAGAAGATAACAAGTTATTTACTACATAAAGCTACATCTTTTATCTTTATTCCCTGTTTGCTTCTTACTGTTACATCTCAATGAGAAATAAACTGGCAAGTCTCTACTTATTCATTTTTATATTAATGAAAAGACCTTTAATCTTCATTCTAGCTCAAGACAGAGCAGGCATATTCTGCATTTCACCATATAGAAGGAAAAGAAAAGATTGTTAGGTGTAAGTATGGCAAAAGTTCAATGCATTCAGTGTATGATTTAACGCTCATAGGAAATGAGTTTGTTCTTTATAATAGGAAGGTCAACCATTTCAGTTCTGTTAATGCTGAAAAGACACAAGGGAACAAGAATCCCAAACGAGAGACAGAGAGATAAAAAGGGGGGAAAAAATCCTGAAATACACATAATTGGGATGTCAGACAATACAATCATTCATTCCCTGTAGAAAAAAAGATGTTCACATGCATTGTATCAAAGTTTGCTTGAAAAGAGAGACATGTATCTCTCTCTGCCCTTGTGCCTAACTACTCCACAAATTTTCTTTTTCCTTTTGATTCATTTTTGCAGCTGGACATAGAGGTAATCTAACAATAAAATGTTTCTCATTATTTCTTTTTTACTGTTTCAGCACATATATATCTATAATGAAAAATCTGTTCCTAAGTGTTTTATTTTTGATAGTTTTATGACATAAGCAGTATTAATCTAATCTTAGATTGAACAAATTAAACCACCCATCTAGAAACTAACTAAACTAGTAGCTGAACTAGCTCATCTAGTCTCTCTTCTTGAGGTTTGAGATTTTGCTAATATGTAGTTAATATAATCCTCAAATTATTTCAAAATCATATGGAAAATTAAATACTCTCTATATATCCAGTGTCTACACAGTTGTCTAAATCTTTGAGATTAATCATACATCTCTGATCCTTGCACAGAATAGAAAATGAGAACCATTGTCATCTAACTCATATGACTAGATATCAACACACATTTTAAGATTACATAAACCAAATTCTTTTTCAATTCTCTGATTTGGAACAGTACTTAAGTTTGCTAGTTCGAATATGCGGCATCCACACTTAATGTCAGTATCACATGAACATTATTATTTACAAAAATTAAGAAGTTCAGAAAAAGTTACCTTGTTGGAAGAATATTAGGGTTTGCTGGGTTTTCTTTACATGGTGTCACAGTTTCATTTATGATCCGTCTGAAGGCAATGTGTTATGTTACATTCCTTTAGTTACCATCAGGATAGCAATCTATGTCAGCACCAGGATAGAAATCCCTATCAGAAGAGTCGAAGAGATAAAAAAAGATTAATCAAAATTATTTTTTTTCTTCCCCTAAGCACAGAAAATAAGAAAGGGCATTATTTTAGCTTTCTAGGTTAATGTTCATTCTCATTTGTTCCCTCAGTATGGCTATTAGCCCAGAAGGCTCCATCCTTCCCTAATTCCTTCCCATGTAAAACATGTTTCAAATTACTGCACCGAGTACATGGAAGAACCAGAAAATATATAATTCAATCAGATCCTCAACTGAAATTCTACAGCATCAATTTTCATTGAAATAAAAGACAGAGAATGTTCTGTGCCTAATTTTATTTACCCTCACAGCAGTCCTGCCTTTAATAATAATAATTATATTCCCTAGCTTTGCTAGGAGTTACGTGGGAGTATTTTTTCCCTTTGCACTTTTTTGTGTCAGAAAGGTCATTTAAAGCACAGCTAATCCATTTAGATATGATCCTTTGAGACAAAAAGTAAATAATATAGTACTCTCATCCCAATAAATCTTTATCATCCCAGTTACTGCATCTTTCCTCCCCCTGGGTATCAATTGCTTTGTTGCGGTATGTTTTCCCTAACATTTCATCACATTCCTTTTGATACACACTTTTTTATACATAAAAAAGCTTTTTATTAAAATGAAACTAAGAAACTAAAACTAAATTAGCAAATACTTGTCTGCTCAATGTCCTCCTATTATTCTTTTTTTAAAATTTCTCTATTTGTTTTCAACATAAGCTTTTTAACTTGTTACTCATGATATACATGTGTATTCCTTGTTATTTGTCTATTAGCACTTCTTGAAAATACATTTAATCAAATAAAATCTCAAATTTATCTTTATATATATACATATATTTGCAGGTGTATTAGGAAAGCTATTTGCTTTCTGAAATATTTTTCCTGAAAACCATATTTTTCCATATATCCATTTATACAGATGGCTATTGCTTGACATCCTGGGATAAAATCTTTTATCGTTTGAAAATAGTTATCTTTAGAGTGTAGTTCCTTTGGTCTTGGTATCTCATTGCAGATATCTTCCCAATAAAAACTATTTCTTAAGGGTAATCAAGTCTCCTGGTTGGCAAGGGTTCTGACAGGCATTACAGACTAAGTAAAAGTAAATTTTAAAAAACCAAATAATTCTTTAGTAATTTTAAAATTACCAGCTTAAATATTTCAATACCATGCAATTCATCTCCTAAATAAAATAAAATTTAAATTTGATCTTTTGAAGGACCAGCTTAGTAGAGTACTATGGGAAAAAGCCCTGGAGGGAAGAGGGGCCCAAGACAGCTGGCTAGTATTCAAGGATCACCTCCTCCCAGCTCAGGAGCAATGCATCCCACCATAGAGGAAGTCAGGTAAAAATGCATGGATGAAAAAGTAGATCCTGGGAAAAGCCAAACACAAAAAGGAAGCCTACAGAGGGTGGAAGCAAGGACAGGTAGCATGGGAACAATGCAAAGAAACTACTTGAGCAGTGAGGGATTGGGTAAGGAAAACTAAAGTCCTGGTGGAATTAGAACTGGCCAGGGATGTCAAGGAGAAGAAGAAATGTTTGTACAGGTATGTCAGGTGTAAAAAGAAGGTGAAAAAAAATGTGGGATGCCTAAGAATGAGAAGAGATATGGAAAAAGCTGAGGTATTACATGAATTTTTTTACCTCAGTCTTCACCAACAAGGACTCTAGCCACACCACCCAAAACTCAGAAGGCAAAGGCAGGAACTGAGACAATGAAGAATCGCCCACTGTAGGAGAAGATCAGGTTTGAGACCATCTAAGGAACTTGAAGGGACTCAAAACCATGCAACCTGATGTGATGCATCTGCAGGTCATGAGCAAACTAGTGGATGGTGGCTAAGCTACTCTCCACTGTATTTGAGAAGTCATCTACTTAAATGGGGCCTACAGAGAAGATGGAGAGGAACTAGTTATCAGGGCATATTGTGGTAGGACAAGGGGTAATGGGTTTAAACTAAAAGAGCATTACAGTCATGGCAAATTTTCACACTCTCTCATGAGCATGCATATGAGGTGTTCTGCTTGTGAAAAGGAGAAGCCTTCCTTGTAAATGCAAGGTGACGGTTGTAGGTGAAGCTGTCCTTTGAAGGTAAATAGATATGCCTGTATATAAGTACTCTGTAAAAAGGCTTAACTCAATATGCCCTACATTTTTATGTATAAATACTGTGTATTTGTAAAATAACATCTTAACATTTCAGCTGCCAAAATTTTACTCCCTTCATCAGTCTATCAATTCATTTCAAAAAAGGATAATAAGTCTTTTAAAACAATATACTTCTTGGGATTGTATAAATCACTTGAATGATTATGAAAAAGCTTCCTTGCCTAGAAACAAAATTGTCATTTTCAACATTATGATTGCCACGTGAAAAAGTGACATCTAGTCTTAATGAGAGTTATGACAGACAAATCAAAAAGCACATATTTTCAGGACTGTCTTCTCCTTTTCTCCAGATGCTCATAGGAACAGTATGCCAGAAGTATTCCCACAGAAGAACATCAGACAGAATCCTAGAAAATTGCTGAAAGCCTTGTAAAATGGCTTAATGCAGACCTCTGCAAAGTGCATGCAATGAAATCTTTCTATTATCATTTTTTTCCTGGATTTACATCATAGTTATACTACACAGTATTAATTAGAGTGGTGTAATTTTCACAGTATATCCAGTGTGTTTTTATTACTAAAGTGTTATTGAACTGTGAACATGCAACCACAGGAGCTACTGACATTACCTAAGTCCTACAACTAAATAAACTTCCTATGTCTTTAATGTATCATCTGGATAACCCTTCAGAACCCCCGAGGTTGCATTATGTTTTGTTTTTCTTTCTTAGAGTAAATTCCTGTGAAAACCTTTATTTAAGTCAAATGTAACACAAAATAATCCACTATAAAGCTTAATATGCTGTTCAAAAGATAAAACATATATAGATATTTAGGACAAACACAATATTTAAGCTATAATTTCACTACTAACATATCTCAGGACTGTTAAAACTTTTGAGTTGACCTATATTTCTTCCCCAAAACAGCAATTACTATGTTTCACCTTTTATGTCAGAAATGACACCTTTAAAATAGTAAATGGGTCAGTACAAAAATATTCATAAAATATATAAAATACCCAAATGGAATATTTGGAATCTGAAAAAAAGAGAAATATTTCTAAGACTTTGCTGGGTTTCAGACAGCAATTTGTCTTCTAGATCTCACAAGACGGAGCAGTCACAAATTGCAATAAAGACTGGCCTTTCTTATTATCATATTCAGCCTATTCTTTCAAAAAAGTGACAGACTATTGACATTATGATTGCTGTTGTCTAAAATCAGATAAATAAATAAGGTATAGAGCCATATGAACAGACATATAGTCAAACTAGTCTGTTATCTGTCTTCCAAAAGTACTGAAGAGCATATTTTTATTGAAGAGCACAATAATCAATCATGAAATTATATTTCCTCAGACTATGTTGGGGTTTTTTTGGACTTCATGCCTCAAAGCACCCTGTACCAGGAGTATTTTGATTTTAGCTACACAAATTTGGCTCCTATATTTCAATTTCTATTACCCACATCCTATAAGAAATTCTATAATGTAGTTTCATATTATGAGAAGAAGCATGTCTGATCCTTCATTTTGGACTTGCCATTTGTTAAACTATTTGACTTCTTTATTCATATAACTAAAGGTCATATTGGGGGCCAGATCTAAGGTGTTAGAACTACAGAATCATAGAATGTGTTAGGTCGGAAGCGACTGACTTTAATGGTCATCTAGTTCAACCTCCCTGCAGTAAGCAGGGACATCTTCACTAGATCAGGTCGCTCAGAGACCCATCAAGCCTGACCTTGAATATCCCCAGGGATGGGGCCTCCACCACCTCTCAGGACAAACTGTTCTAGTAATCTACCACCCTCATATTGAAGAACTTTTTCCAAATATCCAACCTAAATCTACCCTTTTCTAGTTTAAAACCATTACCCCTCGTCCTATTGCTGCATGCCCTTGTGAACAGTTCTTCCCCAGATTTTCTGTTGGCACCTTTCAGGTATTGGGAAGCTGCTATACCTTCTCTTCTCCAGGCTGAACAAGCCCAACTCTATCAGCCTGTCTTCATAGGAGAGCTTCTAAACTGTGTTGATGTTTCAGAAAACAAAATGATCAATGAAGTGTATGTTGTTGAATTTACTGTAAATGTTGATGTGTTTTTATTGTGTTAATAACCATGTGGCAGTGCACCTAGAACTGCTGAATAATCATAATTTTTTTTTTTTTTTAATTTAAGCAGAATTTAAACAGACTATAGATTTCAGGGCCAGAAAAATCTACATTATTAATCGTGTTTGTTTATTGTGGTAGTATGTAAAGAACTACTCACAAAGATGCGCCATTGTTCTAGGCACTGTAAAATTCAATGTGAAAATCAATTACATCAATTACAGATTGAAAAGACACAGGCAGAGGAAAGAGGCATTTAAAAATGTGATAACAATAAATGTTGGTTTATTCTATGACCATATGTTTATTTCTTAGATTGGTGGGAACAAATATTTTTGCAGAGCATGAATGAAGGCACATGAAGGTGGGGAGAATATGAATTTAAACACTGAGAAGAGCATGATGATATTCCACAACAACCACAGTGCTATAATTTTCTCTGAGTGGGCACAGTTTTTTCTTTTCTTCAATTTTCTGGCTGTGTGCAGTAACTAGGGCAGAATCAGTTAATTCTAACAGGAGTGGGGATACATTCAGGTTGAAAAGATAAATGTAGGTATGTGTAATTGGAGGTGTTTTTGTAAGCTCCCAGGGTAATCCTGGTCAGTGCTGCCAATGGATTCTGTACAGCTATCTTGTCCAGCAAATGTTGGTCTCAACTAAACCAGCTGTACTATCTCCACCTGTATTGACTACAGTGGCATCTAAGCATATAGCTTAGGAATGATCATACAGGTTTTGGTAATGCAGGCTATGGAAGTTCAAGACAAGGGAAGTTTTCTACTGCATTTATTTTCTATGAGAATTTAGATAAAATAACATTGATATTTAAAAATAAATTTAAATACTTTGAAAACAAATGTTTTAGGAGGCAAGAACAATTTTCAGTCTCTACTTTTCAGGCAAAAATTGGTAAACATACATAATATTTCAGTAACTGTAGTTCAATTTTTTTTTTCTAGAATTGATTCATTTTAGTTAAAAAGAAATCCCCATTCCCCCATTCCCTGCCCCACCCCATGCCACAATGCAGGGGGAAGAAGGGAGCAAAATCATGACTAAAATGAAGTCTGCTAAGAAGGGAAGGGTGGGGGAGGTGCTTTAAGATCTGGTTGCACTTCTTATTATCCAACTCTGGTTTCACTGTATGTGCAGTGTAGTGTAATAAATTAGTTTTCTTTCCTTTATTCTGTGTTGAGTCTGTTTTGCCCGTGACACTAATTGTGGAATGATCTCTCCCTGTCCTTATCTTGACTCCTAAGCCTCTCAATATATATTTTCTCCCCTGTCCAGCTAAAAGGGAAGTGATAGAACAGCTTTGACGGGCTCTAGCCTCCAGCCAGGTTGAAACCACCACAGAAACAAAAAATGACAGCATATAGAAAGCATGAAAGTTCATATTACCAAAAATCTCTCCTCCTTGGAGTGGAGCAGCTGCACTCTGGTGAGTGAGGTGGCCCTATGAGGTGCAGTGCCCAGGATGACGGTGCAGTTACTTCTGTATGCATAACCATGAATCCACAGTGAGTTTTCTTAGCAGTGTATCCATCAGCAAGTTGTTTAGAGTGGCAAGGAAGCACTCAGAGCCAGAGCACCCCTAGCTCCTATAAGAAGGGTGTACATGGAAGGGAATTTCCACTTCCTGGGCTGGTAAGGTGCTGGTGACCTGCATGACCTATATCTGTGTGTGGTCATATGTCTGGAGGGCTATGCTTGTGAGAGACAAGGAGAGAAGGAGAAATTTGTTTAGCTACAGAAGTGTGTTTAGAAATACGTAGGTGTTTATTAACTTTTTAAAAATCATCAATATTGTGGTTTATCTTCTGTATTGCTGTTATTGACCTTAAATGTGTAGTTCACCAATTGCTTATCAATTACCTTGTTCTTAGGAAATCAATACATTTCTTTGATCCTGGTTTTTTTTTTTTTCTAAATTGCATGAACTCTGAATGTTTCACCTGTGATGGATATCCTGGGGTTCTCTGCTCTTTGCTGTGGACAGCTGCAATCCTTCTTTTTTTCCCCCTCTAAAAGTGTATTTTTATTTCAAATATAAATATTATCTGCCCTGTCAGACCTCAGTATTTTAAAGTGTAACTTGATACTTCTGAAAACATTAGTTCCACAGATCTATACTTTAATATTGTTAAGACTCATTCTTTATAGCCCTAATTGAATAGTCTGGCCTATGGCATCCTGCCTGGCCTCCAACTAATCCAGAAGTGTCATAAATTACAGCTCTATTTGCTTCTCTTGGAAACACTCTGGTATTTCATATGTTAAACATCTCCATTTGGACAACTACATCAAACTCTCTATCAGCACTTAAAATAGCACCATTTACACACATTGAGAAAGATTTCTGCAGAATGAGAACTCTTGGCTGGATATAGATTAGTAAAGAAATTACTGAGAAATGGAGTCACAAATGTATTGTTGAAATGTGAGGAAGAAAATCAGCATGACCAAATGGGTCTGCCAAACAAACTTGGTACTTAGGTTAAAAAAGAAAGAGCAATGAAATGAGATGTTTTGTCATAAACACTGATTTACAGGTGATTTTTGCCTCTGAAGTGGATATACTTCAGGCGTTAAGTATCAAAAAGAAAAAATATATCTTTCTAATTTGTGTTAAAATTTTGATAGGGTGAAAAAAATCAGATAAATTTGTAGTACACCTTGCAAAAGATTAATTACTCAGTATCATAAAACTCAAAAGATACTATCACATCAATGAGTTTTGAAAAACCTTTTTTAATTGCAACAAAGTCTTTTCTCAGGCCTATGATTTTAGCAATCCAAACCCAAATCTGTCAAATATAACTAAGCTGCTAAGTTGTGAAACCCACCTGCATTTAGTCAGCACTTGAGGTACAATTCAGTAGGTTTCATTTAGCAGAAGAGATCTAAAGATAAAGAAGAATGTGGGTAGAAGAAAATGGTTTAAATCCATACAGCAGTATCTGCTTGCATCAGATTACATCTACAGGTATCTGAATATTCATTTTTTAGACTCTGCAGTCACATCACATACTTTCATGAGTGCAAAGGTGTTCTCCAGTTTTAAATGCTTAAAATGCACTTCATACCATGATGTATTTGACAAAGAAATATATTGTCTACTGGGTCTAATAAGGCACAAGGTGCAGAGAAGCACCTCAGAGGGAAATGAGAGGCAAAGGTAGATTTGTGCCTGGATCTTGTCTGCTCTGCAGGCTGATGTAAATGCTGGTCCTCACAAAAGCTTTTACAATGTCACCAAGCTGCTTTGCATTCCAGGCTTGCTTTAAAATAAAGTACTTCGGCTACACTTCTCTCACACTGATATGTTGCAGTTGCTTCCAGCACACTTCTGGGTAAGAAAAACTAGAGAGAGAAAAACTTAAAGTTTAGCTCTAGAGGAATTCTTATAAATTGTTAATTCCACGTGTGGGAATACAATAATGAGAATCAAACTTAAACAGTTTATAAACTTACTGTGTCAGCAATAAAATCTCCGTTGATGTTCACCATCTTATCTGAAATGCCAAATAAAATTGGGTTTTGTTTGTTTGTGTGTGTGTGTATGTGTGTGTGCATGTGTGTGTTTTGGGGTTTTTTTATTATTCTATTGGCTGTTAGTAACTGGAAACGCATTCAAATGAAAGTGAAACTGAAATCTGATTTAAGAAGAGTGACAAAATTCAAAACTGAATTCAGATGTTTATAAGATCAGCTGTGAAACATTCATGTAGTAAATCACATCCCTGTATCTCTAAAAAGATTTTTTAAAAGCATGTCCAGGAGACAGCTTGAAAACCTTGACCATTGAAAATGAGGCAGAATACAAATTCTTCATGATCCCAATGCGGACTTTCTCCATATGATGAATTTCACCTTTGATGGACCTTTGTCTAAATTATTTTGGCTGCCCAAAGTTTGTGATAGACTCATTTTGCTCAAAATTTTCCAGTACTGAAAAAAATTACATGGTATGCCCATTTTAAGTCAATGAATGTGTCATCTAGGCTGATAGAGGTTCTCTGTTTCCTTCCACTGGTATGTGACAGGAAAAGAAAAATAGAGTATTTCTTTCTTTTTATTTCTTGTGATTTCTATCCTAAATAGAAACTTCCATTATGTTTTAAGATTAAATATTAGTGCAATAAAATTGTACTGATTTCTATTGTTGAAATTACATTTAACAAAAGCAAAAAAAAAATTAAACAAGCTATATTTTTATTTCTATTTTAGACTGTAATTCAAACTCTGATATATTACTAAATAAAATAAATTTGAGGGGGTAATTTGATGTCATATTTGTCCCAATATTTAGGCCATTGAAGCGTGAGATTAAAATAAGACTAATATTTTCATTAGACCAGGTGATAAGATTGGGAAGGGCAAAAAGCTTTTAAACAAAGTCTTTTAATGTGTATTTATATATCATTATGTTTATAGCATATTGCCAAAACTATATTGTTTCCAGAAGTAGACAAAGTATGGGAGAATATGAAGAAAGGCCTGAAAACTCTAAAGATTTTCACATAAAGATACTAATTTACAAAATAAAACATAATTAGCTTAAGAAAATTAAAAAATACATGTACAATTCTGCAACTCCACAACTTGGGACTAAGTATCAACTTATTGCTGATCGACGAGTGCGTTAACCTTAATAATGCATTTTCATTAGAATAAAAAAGACAGCTCTTCTCATCAAGTGCTTTCAAATGCAGGTACTTCAAGGGACACAAATGTAGTTACATGTCCTCTGATGAATTCCTTAAAATTATCTGAGACTTTGTTTTCCTTCTTTCTTACACTGTTTCTGTATCCCATCCACTAACTCAGGGATTCTGCAGCTTGCTAATTTTGTTTTCACTCCAGACTTTCTGGTTCACGACTCCTTTCCTCCTTTTGCCTCCCTCTAAGGTGTTTAATTTATTTTCTCTGTTCTCATGTCTCCCTTTATATCTTTATTCCTTCAGAATTATATACTGCGTGTACTAGGTATATACAGTAGAGGTGAGTGAAATTAGTTTCATTAGAAGATGCTTAGATACTATAGTGTTGAACTTGGTAAAAGAACTAATATTGAATAGAAAAAAAGGAATGATGTGGTAAGGTTGCTTATAATTATAGATATTTTATTCACTATTACTTGTTTACTTATAAGATAATAAAATAATTAATTACTACAATGAATATTTTCAGTTGAACAAATAAAATCTTATTTGAACAAAAAAAAATTCCTTAAATATCCTATTTCAGAACGTTTGATTTTTTAAGTGTTTGACTTTTATCATCTGACACGTCTTCTTCATTGAGAGGTTTTTCACTAAAGATGTCTTCAAATTACAAATTTTGTATCTGTATTATTTTAATTGCCTCCATATTTTCACTGCATAAAAGTGAGGTGAAGTTAAGAACCAAAATGAGGAAATATGAACCATGACTCATAGACTGCAACTGATGAACTGGGCAAATCATCAGGTCAGATTGCTCTCTTTGCCACTTAAACGATGTGTACACCCTTCCCATTTTACGTACATAGCAGTCCTTGAAGTCAGGAACAGAGATAGATGCCTGGATGCCTTCTGTTGAACTGTAGTGCTGACTTTATCCATGCAATAACTTCCTACCCAGACGTTTCATTTTGCATACGAATACATAAAGTAGATCAAGAAACATTCTCTGGCACCAAGACCATGTGGCATGGAGTGTTTAATCTCATACATTCAAAGCCTCTGTAGGTTTTACTCTTCCACACCACCATTTGGTAATGATCCCTGTAATTTTGTATCCCTCAACTCTGATAGGGTTGCTTAGGAAAGTGCTACTTGAACTACAAGAAAACTATATCATAGCCAACTTGATAAAACATATGAACGTAATCCCTAGACTGGCAGTGACTATAGTTTCTTTAATGGTACTGACATAGCCTTAAGGGCCCTTTTCTTGTGTCCTCACCTTGTGTATAAGTTTGCCCCTCTGTAACTTAAAAGCTGGAAAAAGTGAGGGCAAGGAATTAATAAACCTGATTTGGAGGCTGGATAATCTGAATTTAGTGCAGTGCAAAACAAGGAAGCGCAAACACAGCCACTACATAGGACTTTTTTGACTCCTTCCTACAGGGAGATCAAACTGATCTCGAGGGCAAAACACACATGGGGTTGCTCTAAATTTTATTATCGTCCTTTTCAATCATTTATTTCAGCTAGGAAACTGTGAAGCACAGGAGCAAGTAGAATGGACTGTGTGTTCTGGCACAATTTTAATACTATGGGCTAAAAGAGTATACAGAAGATAAGTAAGTGTAAGTGTTCCATATTTTCAATGTTTAGTCTTGATTAACTTGCTTCTGTTAATCGTTTGTAGGTAGTGTGCACTAGAGGAAAACACCACTTCCTCATCTAATAAGAACTTCATTACTCTTCTTCAGGGATATCACAAGTTTTTAAGGTTTAGCTTGGCAATAACGATGTTACCTTAAATATCAGGCTTTTAACTGCAGGTTGCAGCAGCCTATACTCATTCATGACAAAATTACATCTGTATGCTTACACCTAATTATATTCAGATTCCTTCCTGATAAAGGAAAACACACTGCAACCTGTTCCCCTGTCTAGTTTAACTGAAGTGTTCCTTTAAAAATGTAAATATCTGAGCAGCTCATCTATTAATAAACCAGAGGCTTGCTGTTACTGTCAGAACAAGGGACTTTGTTGTAGTCTAAATTAGCCTATAATTTCAGTTACTCAATCTGCTTTTATCAGCAGACAAAATAAAGAAATACAAACTGATTCCTGTTACCATGTGCAACTATATATTGGGCTGGATTAAGCATTATTTTGCCCATTGCTCTCTGTCTTTCTATTACAAACATAAAGAATTCTGAAAAAAATTATTATGCTGTGTGGGTCTTATAGCTGCAGAGCAGCTGGGCTAAATTATCAAAGGAGGATGCACAATTAAGCAGGATCTTACTAGTACAATCAAGGTCTGTAATTAAGCCTCTGTCTCCATAGACACATCTGGTCCCTGCCTTTTCATTGTGCTCTGGAATCTGAAATATACCTTTGTTTGACAATAACGTGTGTGTTGGGAGTTGGGTTTGTGTAGTCACTGGACATTACACACCACACAAAGTTATGCAGGGTTAAGGTCTTTGTGTTCATGAACTGGATTTCAGAGAAGGAATTAATTTATCTTCTTAGGGTGTTTTAAAATTTCCATTAGTTACATATTTGCCTGTATCTATTTGCATGGATGTCTGAAAACAACAGAATCATAGACTCATAACAATTTAATAGCACGGTTGTCTGTAGAACTCTTGTGTTTGTAGGTGATTTTTTAAAAATTCTGTGCATTATGGAAATAATGTTGTAACTCCTGCAGGCAAGAAGGATTTTCCCCTTGTATTCTGTACTTTATAATTCATTAGAATTTATTTAAAATGTGTTATTAAATATTGCATATAAAAATTATATTATGAAAATATACGTATTATTCATCGGAGAGTAAGGATTAAAATTAGAAATCTATAAATTCAAAGTTAAACAGATTTTAAGTATGATTCTCTAGAATCATAGAATGGGTTGGGTTGGAAGGGGCCTGTAAAAATCATCTAGTCAAACTCCTCTGCCATGGGGTAGGGACACCTTTCCCTAGACCAGGTTGCTCAAAGCCCCATTTAACCTGACCGTTAACACTTGCAATGGTGGTGCATCCACAACTTCTCTGGGCCAGCTCTTCCAGTGCTTCACTTACTGCTTCCTTATTGTAAAAGATTTCTTCCCTATGTCCAGCCCATATGTACCCTCTTTCAGTTTAAATCTGTGCCCTTTGTCCTGCCACTACAGTGCTTTGGTAAAAAGTCTCATTTCGCCTTGCTTTCAAATCCCCTTTTCAGTACTGAAAGGCTGCATTAAGGTGTCCACAGAGCCTTCTCTTCTTCAGGCTGAACAATCCCATCTGTCTCAGCATTTTCTCATAGGACAGGTGCTCCATCACTCTCTGTTGCACTCTTCTGAACCCAGTCCAGTAGGTTCATGTCTTTCCTGTACTGAGGACTCCAGAATTGGATGCATGCAAGTGAGATCTCACTGGTGCAGAGTAGACAGAAGCAATCACTTCCCTTGACCCGCAGGTAACCCTTCTTTGTTATGCAAGATACGGTTGGCTTTCTGGGCTGCAAGTGCACCTTACCAGCTCATGTCCAAGTCTTTCTCTGCAGGGCTGCTTTTAATCCGTTCATCCTCAATTCTGCACAGATGCTGGGTATTATTGCCCTGATCCATGTGCAAGACCTTGTATTTTGCCTTTTTGAACTTATCAAGGGGTCTGTATGGACCCATTCCACAAGTCTGTTCAGATCTCTCTGGATGGCATCCCCTCTATCCAGCATATGAACTGCACCAGTCAGCTTGGTCCCATCTGCAAACTTTCTGAGGATGCACTCAACTCCACTATCTATGTTGTTGTAGATAAATAAATAAATAAATAAATAAAATAAATATTAACAGTCCCAGTATAGACCCTTGAGGGACACTACTTGCTACTGGTTTTCACTTGAACATTGAGCCTTTGGCTATAACTCTTTGGATACCTGTATAGAGGCAATTCCTTATCCATCTAACAGTCCATACATCAAACTCATATCTCTCCAATTTAGGGATAAGAATGCTGTGTGGGACTGTATTAAAGACCTTAAAGAAGTTTAGGTAGATAGCATCTGTAGCTTTTCCTCTGTCCACTGCTGTAGTCACTCCATCATAGAAAGGTACTAGATTATTCAGCCATACACACTCAATTAACACTTCAGAAGGAGTAAAATGAGAAGCGAGGGTACGCACAAAATCAAGCAGTACATACATAGTGGTAAAAAACTAAGCATATGCATCATTAACAAGAAGCACACTTTCAGTCTTTGAAGGGTTGTAATGAGTTAGTTCCTGTTGGATCACAGTGGCAGAAGTATAAACAAGTCTCTATACATGTGTCACACGTGTGAGAAAAGATAATTATTTCTGCACTGCAGATACTTGCTGCTGACAATCAGCTTATTGGAAACAATAGAAAAGGTCTCTGCAGTTTCAGTGGTTCTTATATGAAACATGATGTGAAGAATTTGTTTATAATAGAGCAAGTGGATAAATCTTTCCTTCTGCTTTTAAATGAAAGAGGTTATGTTAATTATAGTGGATGAATAAATAAATCAAATCATTATGGAACTAAACCTTATAAAATTAAAAAGTTGTCCTTGATCTTGTCTTTTGTTCTCACTCTCTGTCATACCTATACAATTAATATATGTATGAATCCATCCATAGATATGTATGCATGCACCCCTTGTTAAACCTCAGCCAGAATAAAATTACTATTTCATATTCTAATGACAAAAACTGAATTACTACTTTTAAATTCCTGTGTTATCTAAAAGGGAACAAAAAAGCTGAGCTGGGCTTCAACATTCAGCATAGTACAGCCTAATAGGCAGAAGTTCTCATATTCAGGCCAGAAACACACTGCTGACTCTACACCATTGTTACAATGAGGATAACAGTTCCCCTGTGCATGCAAAGAAGACTTAAATACTAAAGGCATGAACTTATCTCTAGTGGGTTTTTTTCCTCTATATTCTGCAGGTTTTATGAGGAAAATCATCAGGATGGAATGTGATATGGTACAGATTGGTGTCCTTTTTTGAGAGTAATTTGAACAAGAGGTTGTTAGGGCCAAAATATGCTATTAGCTTGAAGGTTTATTTATTTATTAATTTTCCTGGCACATGAGACATAGCTAGGATATACTAACAAGCCATTTCTTTTCAAAGAAAAAGGGAAGAAACTTGAAATGATTATGGCGGTCCAACACTGGGAACTGGGAGCTTTGAAAACTGGATCTTTGAACTCAATCCAACTTCACTGGTTAAAGTCTTGAACAGGGGTTTTCTCCTTGGCTCTGTGGCAATAAATATGAACTGTTTTGTGTTCTGGTTATGGACAAAACATGGTGTAAATCTCCTAACCATTTTGCATTTAAAATGATGACACTTGTGCTGTTTGGAATAAAAGGAATAAAAAGGAATGGGAAGCCAGAAATCAAACCCAAAGAACTGCATCAGGTAAACAGCCAGCACTACACTGATGAGAAATGCTAGAACTACTTCAGGAACCACTTCTAGGATTTTCTTTCCACATCCAAAAAATACTTGTGGAGTATACTCTCTTTCCTTTTGTCTGAGAGGAGTATCAGAAACACACAATGAAAATTAGTTTCACTTTTAGGTGTTCTGGTTTCAGGTGAGATAGAGTTTATTAGTATTATATTTATTAGTAGCTGGTATAGTGGTGTGTTTTGAGTTCAGGATGACAATAATGTTGATAACACACTGATGGTTTTAACTGTTGCTAGGTAGTTGTGTCTACACTAACCTCAGGACTTTTCAGCTTTTCAGGCCCTCCCCAGTGCACCAGAACAGCACAGCCAGGACAGCTGACCCATGCTGGCCAAAGGGATATTCCAAACCATATAATGTCATGCTCCAGATACAGCTAGGGACTCTAGCTGGGAAGTAGATTTGCTGCTCCAAAATAGACCGAGTATCCCATCATGTGCATTTGTGCACCACTTGGATGATGATGATGATGTTGTCATTGTTATCATCTTCCCTTTTTATCATATTAAACTGTCTTTATTTCAATCCAAAATCTGGGTGTTTATCATTGTCCCCATCCCCTTGGTGGGGTAGGGGTGAGTTGGCAGATTCCTGGTACCTAGGTGTTTGGTGGGGTTAAACCTTGACTGCAGGTTTGACTATTATATTGAATTAACAAATACTAAATCCTATTTGATTCTAATTAATTAAGTATACCTCATATAAATATGTTTTATTAATTCCCTGTTAACTGTATGAGCCATACACTATGGGTTTGTAAGGAATTTATGTTTATGTATATATTTACATTTATATTTATATAATTATGTATATGTAAGTTTTTATTCCCAAACATTTAATAAAATTTGACACATGCTAATAGCTGTTT
Organism: Hypotaenidia okinawae; assembly: GCA_027925045.1. Classification (NCBI taxonomy): domain Eukaryota; kingdom Metazoa; phylum Chordata; class Aves; order Gruiformes; family Rallidae; genus Hypotaenidia; species Hypotaenidia okinawae. The sequence goes on from BSDF01000001.1 coordinate 173,911,414, forward strand.
GTTTATTGTTGGGCAGGAAGCAACAGCAAAAAACAGCTGGAATGAATTTATGCCTTATTCTTTAATTGCCTTCAATTCAGTGACTTTTACCCTGAAGTAGGATAGAAGATTTGAATTGGTTTTAGCTTTATGGAGTGATAAAACCTAAACCCAAAACCAATTTTTGAATGTTTTGGGAATCTGAAGTGCCATGTTTGCCTCCACAGAAGCTACTATTCAATGAAACATACAAGTTCACTTCAATAACTTTCCATATCTTTTGAGAAAGAAAAAGAGAGACTTTTTTTTTCTTTTTTTTCTCTAATAAAGAGGATAAAAACAATTTCTTACTGTATTTGTTCTAGATTACAGCAAACCACCAACCTATGATATGTCATCTAGCTGAACATAAATTGCATAGATAGTGGTTTTCTGGAGTGAAATAAGGTTTAAAACAGCATAAAAAAGACCTGATTTCACAGGGACACAGATGTTCAGCCAAGTGAATAGACAGAAATATTGAACCTACATGGCTGTCAAGTCAGATACACTTTGAAGAGGAAAACTGGGAAAATTTCCTCCCTCATTAGAGATGTAATTGGGAAACAGTTGATATTACCTCATATTATTTCCTGAACATTATAGAATATTCTAAACATCAAGAGAAGGGTTGCATCTGATTTCAATAAAAATTTCAAAACAAAGTTTTGTTCCAGTACAGATGTTGGTCTACCTACTGGTATAGTTCACCCTACATATGTAAATGTTTGACCCTCTGAAATACAAAGGAATTTATTTTAGTGCAGTCTAAGAACCACGGACATAATATAACTGTATTGACTAACTGGTGCATGCTTAAAGATGCAGTAGTTTTTAAGAAATCAAATTTGATGCAGTAATATGTCACTTTCTGCAAGTAACTACCTCAGGTCAGGGACACATTTTGTCCCTCAGGCCTAAATGACAAAGCCTTATATTGTCCACTTGCTTAAACTCTCTGTCAACCCCAGATAGAATTAGTTCTTCCATGCTACCTAGTGAGATGTGCTATCCAGGTCCAGATCCTTTCTGGGTAACACCTGGCATACGGCAAAACGGTGTTGGGGATGGTGCTGGCAATTCAGCACAGGTAATGAAAACCTTCCTGGCTCTATGTTACTTACACATACAGACATAGACTAAGTGTCTCATGGCTGTTTATTAATATCACTGGTATTAGTGTTATCTTTTATTTAAATATAAGTCACATCTTTAAGATTTTTATTTTTTTGAAAGTTGCAGTGTATCTCAAGTATGCCTCCTATAAATGAAGATAAATCACATTAGCTTATATTCTATAGCTGGAAGAAAATACATTGCATATTATTAAAGTATACACTTGGGAACCAAGACTCCTGGATTCTGGTGCTGCAGGCAGGTGTTACCTATTCAGCAAGTCACTGAGCTGCCTGTGCTTCATAATTCCCATCTACTCATTAGCTCTAGAGAAATACTAATAACTTACAGGTAAAAAAAAATTTTTTAAAAATCAGTCACTCCAGAAGGGGAAAGAGGTTAAATCACAGTGTTACCTTTATGGTGTATGTGTGTATATATATATGCATATATATATACACACATGCATATACATACACATACAGATTTAAATATAAGAGTGAACTTTATCTTTTAAGAAATCACAGATTTGGCGGGGGTGGAGAAGACAAATGTGAGCAAATAGCCAAAGTAGTCTATAATAACAGGAAGAGGCTACTCCTGTCTAATAGATAACCTGTCAGAGCACATATGATAATATTATTATTCCATCTAACTGAAAATCATAATTGCATTTAAAGATTAATGTGAAGTATTAATATTTAGCAGTACATACTCCCATCTTATCCTCAGTAGAGATTAATGAGCATTCAAAAAATGAACAAAATGTGCAATTAGAAATCATTTGTCATCTGAAAAGTGTCATTGATCAATGCCCAGCTATTTAGTAGAGTACTACTTGATTTCTATATAAAATTATTTATTTTTTTATGCTTAGAAAGCATCCACGGAAAGATTCTTCAGCCCCTACTCTGTAAAGCCCATGAACAGAGACCAAGTATGTGTTGTTCACATCTGAGATCCTTTAATAAGAAAACTCACATAAAGATGTTTAATAATTCTGGGAAAACACTGTGTGTTTGGTCTCCTAGAAGAATGTATAAAATTCTGTTACAAGCACATTTACAGCAGTGTAATCTAGCTATTCTGCTCAGAACATTTTCCATGCAGACATACCCTAACTCTAGACATTAATGTAGGCTTCAGACATTTTGTGTGGAAGTGCAGCTGCCTACTGCAGTCGTAGTTTTAGATACACCAGCTGCCTAAAGTGAGGTGACTACAGTCTTTCTGGGGGGAGGAAATATAATACTGTTACTCCAACAATGAGGATTAATCCTGTCCCAAACCTCAGAGAATGGAGCTGGAATATTCATATAGACTTATCTTCACATGACAGATGAGTGGATGGAAAAGTATACATTGACACATGGCATTGTCACAAATCATGTTTATCATGACATAGTTTGAATGAAAAATTTGGCAGTTATTTCTTTATTAAAATTTTGGAAAAAACCCCAAATCAAAGCTAAAAACGACCAGCCAAAATAGCCCCAGATCATCCAGATTCAGCCAACTTTTTTACTTCTATAGGACAAGGAAATAAAATAAATCTGTGAAAGAAAATGAAAGTGTAGTTAGATGTATTGTTTGAGGAGATGGTGCTTTCACTGAAGCAATGAATTTATGTTGCTTGAGGAGAATATAAATATTTTCACATTAACGTGGCATTACCTTTACTATTATCAACGTTCAAAAAGACTTCGAGTGCCAAAGCAGCCCAGCAAGTCCCTTTGAAATCTATGGTCTCAAGGAGGAGGCTTTGCAGCGGTACACCAGTAGGGGGTGCCAAAAGAAAATGTAAGGAAAGCTGTCTTGTCCCATGAGCATGTGCCTGAGTTGTTAGCAGATTCCTTCGCATTTCCTACCTTGGTCTTTCAGTTCTGCAGTCAGAAGGCTGGGAAAGAAAAAAGAGTACTAATACAAGAAAAATAACAGAGTAATCATTACAATGTAGTAACATCAAACAGTATACAATAAAAATTTGTAATGAAAGGAGGAGACTAGTTTCTTGGTATTCAAGTACTGATGTGAAAACTGTGAAGACTTCAGGTCTATTACACATCATAAATAATAGTCAGGGTAATAAAGGATCAGTACATATATATCACAGTATGCAAAATGTCTTTTTTGCTTTAAAGAAGTACCCAGTTCTGTGTTTGTGAGCTTCAAATATTACAAGCATATATTCGTTCATTTATATTTCTGCCTGGATTTAGCAATTGATTTACAGATTGCCCTATGATTTATCATTTATGGAACATCACTTTTGATACCTGTTTATAATATATATTTTCTAATATATATTTTTACACTGTGTGGCAATTACAGTTATAGATTACTTTTCTTAAATAATGCATTGGGTTGAAATGTCATTTTGGTTTATGAGTTCACATTGACTTTTTATTTTTAACATACTTTTGCTTTGCAGCATTAGCATTCTGTGGTGCAGTCGCAAATAAACTGACTGAGGTAGGCAGGCATTCAACCAATGGACTTCAGCTATGCAATGCTCAAAATTGTGAAATGCAACTGCTCAGCTCCACCAGTAGAATTTACAATGCTGGTGATTAAATTCCCATAAACTGATAGTCCCATAAACATCAAGCGCCAGAGTGCTCAAGACAGAAAACAGAAAATGAGAAAGCAATGGACTCAGGTGGGTTGCCTAAACTGAACAGTCATTTGATACTCCCTAGGATTATGAACTCACCTGCAAGTGCTCCTTAAGAAGGCTGATGATCTCCAGGAGGTCCCATGTTCTATTTACCAAGCCTGAACATACCTCTCAGATGTCACATGGCATCAGATGTGAGAATGCAATATATTGAGACACACGTGCCTGAAGTTCTCTCTGATTTCAGCTTAGACACCTATCTCAGTCAGGATAAAGAGCTATGGGAAAAAAATATTCTTCGTTAAGGTGCGTATAGAAGAGCAAAGTAATAAATTGGGGGAAATAAATCTCGGGGATGTAATTTCTTCTGCCTGCATCAACCATTGACTAATGTGAAGAAAACAAGGAGTTTCTGGAGAGTACTCTGAAACACAACCAATGGAACATAAAACCAAATTTCTCTGGCCTAGCAAATTTGGTTTTTTTTTCTTTGTTCTGTCCTATTTTGAAGAAAATTGATTGAGAGCAATTGCAAGCCAAATACCTTGGAGTAGCTATTTTCAATTTAGACTCAGTCCTCATGCTAACAAGAGGTAGAGTTCGGATCACTATTCTGAGGATCAGGTGACTTTTCTAATCATTAGGTCATTATACAGAAAATTTACTTTCTTTTCACTGCATTTGACAAAAAGGAGAGCTCTGAATACTCCTATAAAATCAGGCTCCTCCAGGAACTTGAATGCTTATGTGCCATTTTAAACACATTAATGTAGGAGATGGGCACATCTACACTCTGATCAGCAGGGCCAAAAATTCAACCAAGCTAGAAATGTTTCTGACTGAAGCATTAGGCACTGCATGAACTCAAATGTCTAAGTAACCCAGCTAATCTTTCCTTCAATTACTATCATAATATTAAAGTAAATTTGAGTGAAATGACATTTGATTAATTTTTTTAACACCAACCCCATGAAGAACTTACTGAAAAAAAAGTAAAAAATTAAAATTTGAATATGGGTTAAAATTTCACACAGCAAAACTAAGTGAACGCTGCCTTTCCCTACAATAATTTAGAGTTGATCATGATGATCCTTATGGGTCCTTTCCAACTCAGAATATTCTATCATTCTATGAATTTGCTTCAATTGTTATCTGTATTGATAAATGGCAGCCTGTGAATTGATAAATGGAAGTCTGTGTTTGTTCCCTAAAAGCCTCTTTCGAACTAATTTTACTGCTCTTCTGTAACATCTGCTGAGTCTGTTGTCTTCTTGAGGCACACAGACAGGGACACTCCGGCAGCCATCATGCAGGGTTGTGTCAGAACAAGACTTGCTGGGACTCAAGGGTCTACAGCAAGGCTACTTTGTCACCAGAGAAGAGGATGTAGTGTTCACATCTATTTGCAGCTGGCAAGCTGTTCTGGACAGTGTCAGAAAAAAGAAGCATGGTCTGAAGAAATGTTTGTTTCCCTTTGAGAAAAGGTTTTAGCAAGGTCTTGCTGCCCCTGAGTACAAGGACAGCCATCCTGTCAGTTTCTTCTGACCAGGAATGGGAAGAGAAATGTTCTGCCTCTCTCCATGCACTTACAGTGGTATTTGTACCCACAACCCCTGTGTACTATCTGAGTTTTACAAAGAATTCTTTCATCTCCTCTCCCCACACCTCTTTGCACTCCATTTACTACACCCCGTGGAACTTGAATAGAACTACTTTTTTTCTGCTATTTTTTTCCCCTTTTTTATTATCCTCTGGAAAAGTTGCTGTTTCAATCTCAGAAAAAAAAAAATTACATGTAATTCAAAATATGATAAAGTTAAAAACCTATGTGTAGATAACAACTTTCATGTATATCACAAGAAATACTCTCAAAACATGAAGCATGAGTAAATTCTTCAATTGTTTATTAAACCACTATTAGCAATAAATACCAAACTACAGATCAATCGACTTTCCACTGAGCTCGTAAGACGGTATTGTCTCAGCTAATATCTACTCCTCTCAAAGTTACAAGCGATTAAGAGAAGATGCAGCCAGAAGGAAAAGGCAGCTTCAAGGGGGAAAAATAAAATCACAAATTAAGAGAATGAGCTGAATTTGATATACATGGCACAGCTATGTTCACTTTGGCTCCATTTTTTCAGGAGACAGCTTTTCTAGTGCCAGTTGACATTTTTTATGGTTGTAACTTAGTTTTCAGTGCTGTGCTAATCAAACCTTGGTGTCATAAATACCTGGCAAAGTGTGACAAATCTGAGTTTGATAGATAGTGTACTGTTCACCTTGACACTTCATCCACCTTTATGTATATGCCCTGATACTGCCTTAAATTTAGCAGGGGAATCATGAAAATAACAGAAGAATGTCAAACAGATTAAATTAATAGGGTTATACAAAGGATACAAAAAATATTTTCCGTACATTATGTAAGGAATACTATATATTTTAGAAGCTTTTTAAAAGTAACCTAAGTTATTATCAATTATATTCCTCCCCTGCAGTTCAACAGGCTACATTAAATAATCATTTCTCTTAAGTTCTAATTATATTTCTTTAAGAAATCGGTTGATTACTTTGCTTCCAAAGAACATGATTCATTTTAAATTATCCATTACACAAATTGTTTTCAGCTGTGCTATATTGCAGCATCACTTCAGCAAAATAATAATTTTTTTAAAAATATGTCAAGTGTCAGGGGAGACAGAAATCCTCCAATCTAGAGGATTTGTGCTTGTTCTTATCACACTTTACTTAATTATTCTCATTCTTTTCTTTATGATTTCTTAGAAATTGATGAAGTAGAATACTTAAGTAATAATAGTGAAGGACCTTTGTTTTTTTCTTATACAAACCAGCCACGGAAAAAGATAAATATATTACAAGCTTAATTCCCTTGTTAATGCTGTCTAAATCCCAGATTCCAAACATACCATCTATGAAGACGTCTCCTTCATTTCCCCTCTATCTGCTGCTGTCAATCCACACATTTCCCCCAATTAGGAATAAAAAAACCCTTTTTTTCACAGAGCATTTTCCTGGACAGAAGATACTGAAAATATTGCTGTACAGTAGGAAATAAATAAATAAATACGTATTTCACCTCATTTACATGGCAGCAAAATCCTCTACTTGGAGAAAAAATACTATCAAAGTGTAAAATGTATTCATGCAATTAGATTATTCAGGTGAAAAAGAAGAACAGGTCCTGGGAATGTCTTTTGGTGAAAAGAATTTATATTCAACATCACTGATTCCCTTTTGAGATGCATTTAACTTCATTCTCCCTTTACAGGCCAATTTATCTTCTCCAGCACGAGCACAATTATACCCATGGCACTCCTGACAAATATCTGTTTTATAAAGCCTCCAATATTAAAGACTCCACAGACTTGCTGTGGATTTTAGTAATGCTCTCCTAGTCATTAGAAAATTTTGGAAGCTTTTAGGGATCTGAATATTCTCATGGTGGAGCCACATGCTCGTACACACACGCTTTTTATTCACCTTCAAATGAAGCAATTCACACAATACATTATCGCATAAATTTCTTGCTAGTTAGAGAAACATGGCCAAGTTATGTAGTGTAAAGCTACAGGGGATTGTCTGGGGCCAAGATACCTTAATGTTTTTATTTAGCCAGTGTGGAAAGAGATTTTTTTTCCATTAGGGAACTATCATCATAGAATCATAGAATAGTTAGGGCTGGAAGGGACCTTAAAGGTCATCAAGTTCAAACACCTCTGCCATGGGCAGGGACACCTCTCAATAGACCAGGCTGCCTAAGGCCCCACACAACCTGACCTTGAAGGCTTCCAGAGAGGGGGCATCCACTGCTTCCCTTGTCAACCATCAGTATTTTGGAGGAGGATATTAGAATTCAAGATGACACCGAAAACTTAAGAGCACAGCTACATAGGAGGTGCTACTTTTAAACCAGAACAATCAACTGCTCAAAGGCAGATGGGGGAACAGCTGATTAGTGATATCTCTGACAGTAAGTGTGTGGGGATTGACCTGTGTGACCAATATTAACATACTGCAAAGGAAGAAAAACATTATTTTCAGAGGAACAAACATCAATGAAAATAAAAAGACAAGTAGATCCTTGTGCTCTACTCATCAGAAACATGTAGTCTTCCAGATTACAGTGTTTTGTTAAAGGCAGGGTATTCATAAGGAGGCAGTTACAAAATCTGTAAGACTTTACATAGAATGGTGTAACACAAGCTTATGCAATACACACTATAGGAAAGGAATAAATATTCATTTTAATATGCCATCAAACTAATTCCCTTTATGTTGCTGTTTTATTTTCAGCTGCTAAAGAATTATTTTTACCCAAAACTTAGAAATTCAGCACAACTACATTTTTGGATGTCTACATAAATGTGCTGATTACTGAAGTGGCAATGAGAAAGGCAGTGGAAGGGAATTCGGTGTAGATCCCCTTCATTGTAGCTGTAGACCAGTGAGTGATTAGAAGCTGCACACTTTTCATTTGAGACAAATACCACTACCAAGAGAAAATATTGTCCAGCATTTATCTTTTCTCTTGGATCTGTTCCACTTTGTAGCAATAAATTATTAATTCAGCTGGTGAGAAAAAAACAAAACGCATTAGAGCCTCCGAGGCTAGGGCACGCAGATGGGAAAGAAAAGTGCAGGTCCCTGCATCAGTGAATATTCAAAATTTTTACACAGAGCAGAAAAAGTACAAAGGCCAGTAATCCAAACCCAAATAGCCTAATTAGGATAGTCATCTTGTATACACTAACTGACAGAGTAGGGACACCAAGCAGGTGCTCTCATCTACGAGGGAAATAACCAGACAGTAGGTTATTGTGTATTTAGAAGGCAGTAATTAAGTCCATGGGCCCCATTGGTATGCACCCATGAGTCCTGAGGGACTTACGAGGCTGGTCTCAATAGTCTTTGATTGGTCATGGTGACTGAAAGAAGTGGCCAAAGACTAGAGGAAAGCAAATATCATCCCCATCTTCAAGAAGGATGACTCAGGGAACTACTGGCCAGTCTGCCTCACCTTGATCGATGATGAAGCAGGTAATCCTGGAAAACATCACCAGGTTTCTTTAAGGGGAAATCATGCTTGACCATCTTGGTGAACTTCTGTGAGGAAATGACTGGTCTCAGAGAGGAGGGGAAAGAAGTGAATAATGTCTACCTACTGTTCGGGAAGGCTTTTGACATTTATGGATCAGAGGGGATCTTATCAGTGTACATAAATGCCTGCAAGGATAGTGCAAAGAGGGGGAGCCAGGCTCTTTTCAGTCATGCTAAGTGAGCTCTCTCATTCCAATACTCAAGGGAAAGTGAAGACCTAAGTCCTACACCTTCTTGACTCTAACAAAGCTTTTAAAAGTTCCTCATAGAATTTTATCTCAATTACCTGACTAGGGAACAATAGCAGTGGGGGGAAACGGTAAGATTTTTCAGTGTGTGGCAAAGAAGACAAGGAAATAGGAAAGAAATGGAAACAGAGCATAAGAGTGAGCTTGAGTTTGTAAGCTAGTCCTAGAAGTATTCTTCTAGAATAGGAGACCCAAGATGAATTTCAAAACTGTTTATGTACTTTATTCAGTAACTGGTTAAAGTATAATACAATCCTTCATCTTAATTTCTTTCAGCAACAAAAAACAACAGGTTGATGCCACCACCACTCCTGCACAGGCTATATTTCAAATCCAAGTGGAAAAAAATAAAGTTTTTTCTTGAGAATCTATTTGTATAAAAATTGCATGGCATTTCAGGTCTTTTCTACGTTCTCATTTTTCCATGTGGATTGAAAATATAAATAAATTTGGTATAATGTAACAGAGCACATGATTTTTAGGATAAAGAATAATTTCTGAATTAATCATTTTAATGTTAAGTTTTGTGTTTATTCCCTGTGAATTAAAAAATAATAATAGAAATGGAACTGAATCATAATTGTGAGGTTTCCTGGAATATAATTCTTATTCATTTTAGAAAAAACACCCTTACTATAACATTCAAAACCATATTTGTAGTAACTTTCCATTTCACGCATGTTGTTACTACCCTAGAAGTGAGAGTGCTGGAGAGTTTAATGTATCTATTTTGAAAAATGTTATAAAGTGCATTACCAGTACCGTGAAAGAATATAAATCAGAGTGATTTTTAAGCACATATAATATTCTAATGAAAATAAAAGAATCCAAAATAATTGACAATGTAGTTTAGAAAACAAAACAGTCCTTTGACATATACATGCCCACATCTTGTGATTAGGTTTATTACACTGCAGAATGCAAATACTTTTATAATAAACATGTCAGTTACAAATACATTAAATATTCCAATGGAAAATAGGGTAAGCAGAACTAATTAATTGGAATGTGTAGAACAAAAGATTACCCTTAAAATATTTACAGCATTGGTTTTGAAATTCCTTTTGAATGATTTATTTGCTTAAATTAATTAAAGTTTTACAGGAGCTTTTAAAAGGATAGTTCCAATCTGAAATCTTAAACATAAAATTTTCTTTTTAATGGAGTTGACTGCCTAAGGTTTAAATTATTAAAACAACAAAGTAATTAGATTTTTTTTAATAGAAGATGTTAATTTATAAATCATAACTTCATAAATAACTTTTTTAACTAGCTAATGCACTACCAGTAAAGGAAAAGAAATGAGCAGGATTTAGGGAACTGTACAAGTATCATGAATAAAAAACACAATAGATTTTAAATCTCTAGCATCCAAGGTTTAGGTCAATAACCATGACATACTGAAGTTAGAAAAACAAATTTCAACTTCCAAAATTGACATTCAAATATAGTTTAAGCTCAGAAGATTGATGTTTTATTACATTACTTCAGGGGAACAGAAGGAAGATGACAATTAATATTTATGTAGTGCAATAAATGGTAAAAAATGGAAGAAAAAGAAGAAAACTTTAAGGGGACTGAGTAAAATTATATATGTAAAGAGTTATAAATTACTTTGATGATTTAATTGCATTTAATATAGCTAAATATAATTATTTAAAAATAAGTATATCTATTTCACTATGCTCACTATGGAGCTTTTGATAGTGTAACATTTCAGACAGAAAACAAAACTTGGCATAATTATAATTCTGAAAAGATTTTTATTCATGCTCCATTCTTTATCTGAGATCAAAAAGAGAGTGCAATCATTCTGTCCATGGAAGATAAAATATTTCAATATAACTGTGTATTGTTAAGTCGCGCATCTAATAGACCCAGCTATGTATTTGTTATTCCATTAACTAGATTAATAACATATGGTATGAACATACCTCATCTACCAGTTATATTGCTTTGGACATCTTATGCATAGCTGCTGATAAATGGAGTAATAACATGTTAACAATGCTGTAGCTGTCTATACAACATCACTTGAATGGTTTTTTCATCATTAATAATTAATTAATTAATTAATGTGGTGAAGCAATAAAGTCAAAGCTTACTTTGTGTTATAACAGTGGAGATATACTTTGGCTACTAGCAATAAAGTTACAGATAAATGTTTTCAATGGGCAGCCTCTGAAAATTATATACACAATACTCACACAGCACTTTTAAGGAAAAAAAAAAGCAAGCATTCCACATTTAACTAATAAAAATATCTTAATCAGACAAAAAAAAAAAAAATAAAAGAATGGAGAAAACATTTCCCTTACTAAAGAAATTCAGCTTCAGTTTACAGATTTATTAGTCTTCCTATTGCCACCCCACTAATTGACAAAGAGTTTAACTTTGTTTAATATGCTAGCACAAGATAATGGGGGAAAACTCTAGCTAGATTACCTTAGTAGCATTTGATGAAGAAAAAACAAGCTATGTGGTCATTAAAGATTTAAAATCATTTGTTTGTTGATGTTTCCTCGCCTGGCTAGAAGTCCTGAGATTTTTAGGCACCTATATATCAGGATGTGAAGACTACCAGATTATAAAGCCATGCAAGAAAATGCTGAGTACCTAAGGAAGATAAAAATGTCTCTTCTGGGACAGACCAATAATTTCTCTAGCACAAAATCCCATCTCTGAGAATGGCCAAGAATGGATGTTTAGGAAATAACATAACAAAAATGAATGAAGAGGCAGCAAAACTAATTAGAAAATTTGTATTATACACATTTTATGGAGTATTGGTCTTCTAGAGTATTAATATAAGACATATGGTCCTGATTTGCAATTACTTATATAAAAGTAATAAGAAACAAGACAGATACTTAAATTGTTATAAGATGAGTGTTGAGGGGTTGAAGACTATACGAATCACTCATCTGCCTCTGTGGGCATTTGCTTTCTGCAAGGTCAGCAATACCTGATAATAGCAGAATGACTTGCAGTGCAAAAAGCAAAATAAGTATACAGTTCTTCATGTTCAACCTTGAATTGTTCTCATGCTAAGGGAGCACTGTTGTGCAGTGTTGTGGGAGCACAAATGATGGCAGGAAGAAATGGAGGACACAACAGGTCTTCCTGTCAGGTTAAACACTAATTCCATGAGATTTCAGGCTACAGAATACATCCTATACAGCACTATGAAGTGTGCTACATTTCTCTGAGGAGATGATAACGTATTTATTTACTGAGTGGACTGATATTAAACCAAACAAAAGGTCCCAGTCCAGCTGTTTGTGAAACTAGGTAAAGTATCTGCACAGTACCTATAGTCTTCTGCAGAAATTGTGCAATTCAAGACTAAACTGGGCCACTCACACTTTGAAATAAAAGCAGGTTACAGCTTCTGTCCGTAGGCACTGAGTTTATTTGGTAATGCAAAAGTAACCACTGTCTCACTGGCACACTAACTTCTGCCTCTGTGTTTCACCATGTCTTCAACGTGCCCTAGTATTGGGTGCTATATTTAACATCACATAGTATAGTGATTCTGTGACTCATGGCTGCCTTATTTTTCTACTTCATTTAGATTACTTCTGTGCCGCACCCTCCTTTACCTTCCCTGCACTGGTTATTTACGCATATAGTTTCTACACCAATTTACGCAGGAAATAATGTAACTTAGATAGCATAAGGCATGTGAAGCATCTTTGAGCTCAAAATTGGAATACAATGTGAGTAACTGATTAGCAGCTACTTCATGCTAGCAATATCTATTTTTAACACTAATTAATTCTTAATTATAAAGATGTAAACCAAAAAGCTTTGCAACTGAGAAGGTAGAACAAATGGATGAAGTTCTTGCACTTTGGGACAGATTTGGAATCTTTCCTGAATTAAGAAAAGAAACATCATTTGACAATCAAATTTTCCAAAAGTCACCACTAACTTCACATTTTAAAAGTGCTTAAATGAATTGTTGTTAAAAATGGGCTTTTAATACTGGTCTGATGAAAGATTGAAGTGGTAGAAAGTATGTTGACCACAAAGGCTAAGCTTTTCTTTAGTGTCCTGTGTATTGCAAAAGGTGCCCCTGCCAAAACACCTGGCATCCGTGAGATGCCTCCAATCAAAATGTTGATGATAACCAGCAGTAGTATTGCCATGGTTTGTAACACTGGCAAATAAATATATATGTGTGTGTATATATATATGTATATTATACATATGTATGGGAAAGATGTGACAAACAAAGGGACAAAGAGGTTTGCAGCTATTTGTCTATGGGTATCATAGAAAAACTTCTAAACACTGGCCCAAGTAGCAGATATGCCAGGGAACAAAAAGCAAGATTAGCACAACAGACTGCAAATAAATGATACATCCTGATAAACATGTGAGAAAGATGAAAGTAAGGTGAAAACTAAGATAAGCAGCAATGGGTGCAGATGAGATTTTCTGCCTTTGAAGATGCACGAGCAGCATGAAAAGCATAAGGCTTGAGCAAGGAAATCTAGGTAAAATGAATACTTCTGCTTCAGTTCAAATTCCTCTGTTTTCAGGCCTGATAACCTTGACCTTAGCAGCTAAGGAGATCACAGCCCTCAATGCTAATTATATGGCACCATGGTAATGTATATGCAGTTAATTAGGGATAAAGGTTTTTAAAAGTTGTGTACATGAACTGGTCAGTAATGGCAGTAACTTTCAAAGCATACCCCTAATAAAATTCAGTCTAGTAAATTTTTAATATTTAAAAGAAAACAGATTAATTAGATTATTGTCACAGTGACTTCTAATTCTCAGAAAGATAGAGGATGCATAGGTGTACATAAAAATTTATATACATGCGTCTGCTACTACATTTGCATTCTTTATATATGCACATGTATAATTATATTCAGGTTCAGTAATACATATTTAATAACACCAGTAAGTTGTAATTTTTATGGGCAAAGTCAATTTTTTTTAATAGTTACTATGCTTCTCTCACAGTGGGTCAGCTGAAATCAATGGACTCTTTCCAATGAGTAAGGATATGATCTCAGGGAGTTCAAAGTATGACAATAATTGCTTTTGAAAAAAAAAAAAGTGAATTATGTTGAAATGCACTAGATTTAAAACAGGCTTTTTGATATTGATTCAAACTTTCAGGTCTAGTAACAAACCACAGAGGGAATATATCTGAGGATCTTTGGCCTCTTCCATGTGGAACATAATGCTATCACCTATGTCATTACACATTAGTCTACTAATGAACATGTAGCAAGCTACACTTTGTTTCAAGTCCTGACTATTGAAACCAAACAAATAAGTATAAGTCTACTCTGTACCAGTTATATTAAAAATTTAACTACACATAGTTATCTTCAGGTTTTCAGGGTCAAACGGTATTAAGATGTTATAGAGGTAAAATTAATGGTAATAAGATACAGTGATAGTAATAATAATAGACTTCCAATATGTAACAATGAATACAATATGTGCACAATAATGAAAGTAGACATTCCAAAGCTTACAAGTAAATTACTGAAATGGTTAAGAATATTTTGGAGTCCTCAACACAAGAAGGACATGGACCATTTGGAATGCATCCAGAAGAGGTCCACAAAAATGATGAAAGGAATGGAGCACCCCTCCTATGAAGACAGGCTGAGAGAGTTAGGCTTGTTCAGCTTGGAGAAGAGAAGGTTCTGGGGGGACCTTATAGCAGCTTTCCAATACCTGAAAGGTGCCTATAGAAAATCTGGGGAAGAACTGTTCACAAGGGCATGCAGCAATAGAACGAGAGGTGATGGTTTTAAACTAGAAAAGGGTAGATTTAAGTTGGATATCTGGAAAAAGTTCTTCAATTTGAGGGTGGTAGATCACTGGAACAGGTTGACCAGAGAGGTGGTGGAGGCCCCATCACTGGAGATATTCAAGGTCAGGCTTGATGGGGCTCTGAGCGATCTGATCTAGTGAAGATGTGCCTGCTTACTGTGGGGGTGGACTAGATGACCTCTAAAGGTCCTTTCCAACCTAACACATTCTATGATTCTATGATTTTAAATTCTTAGACATCTTTTTATATGTGATCTAAAAAGAGAGAGAGAGAGAGAAAAAGTTAAAGCCCAAAGTATTTATGTATTAATAAATAATAGATGTCAGAATGTATAGAAAATATGAAGCTATGCAAATCAGCCAGTGTGAAGGGTACCGCTCAAACACATTTACCAAATTATTCTTCAAAGTCATGTATAAATAAGGAAACTGGAGGATGACTAAATAAATCTTCATCTGGTAGTGAAGTTATTATTGGAAGAAAAAAAAGTGTACACTTTTCTGCTGTTCTAAAAGCTTTAAACTTTGTGCTCACTGTTTCTTTTATATCTTTAATAATTTCCTACATATTGTGTGCCACACAATCTATCTCTCCTGCCAAAAACTAACTCTCCTTTCTTGGCTTTTAATCTATACTCTGTACTCCTTCCCTATGTCACTGAAAAAAAGTAAAAATTTCATTAACCAATACTGTGCAAAAGCATAGCAAGTACTTTATCTATTTATAACTATAATTCAGTGGCTGACAACTTCCACATGAGGCAGAGCTTTCTTCCTTCAGTATCTCTTCCCTTTGGCAGCATACAAACTTGCCAAAAGCCTTTGAAAAGCAATTAAGAGGGATTTGGATATGTTAGATGCTAGGTAGTTTCGCAAAAGTTACTGAATGAAGCATATTATCCTGTCTTACTATTCCCTCCTTTTCCCCAAAAGGATAATAACAGACAAAATAATCTATTGTGTCTGCTATCTATATGACAGACTTATTTGAGAGGGCACTTATTTTATCGCTATTTCACTGTAGAGGCAGACTACTGTTAAACAGCAACTGAACCTGAAGGCATGCTTCACTGAAATTTAAAATGAACTGACACAGTTAGTTGAAGAGAGCTGGACAGCTACTATTTATAAAAGGGAAAAAAATAAAAATCAACAGTCACTGTGAAATTGGATCCCAAAACCTGCCATTGTGAATATTAACACTTGCTACTGTGTGCTGTGAAGTTCATATTGTTTTGAATACAATAGATAAAAATACAGAATCATATAATGGTTGAGGTTGGAAGAGGCTCTTGAGGTCTAGTCCAAGCACTTTGCTAAAGTAGCATCATCTAGAACAAGTTGCTAAGGACTGTAGCCTGTAAGGTCTTGAATGTCTCCAGGAATGGAGATTGCAAGCCTTTCTGGGCAACCTGCTCCAGGTTTTGAGCACTCTGAAAATAAAAATTTGTTTTCTTATGTTCAAATGGAATTTCCTTCTGTGTTTCAGTTTGTGCCCATTGCCTCTTGTCCTTTCACAGGATACAACTGAAAGGAGTATATCTCCAACTTATTTATTCCCTTCTATAAGTTATAAATATTAACAAGTTTCCTCATGCCTTCCTTTCCTTCTCCAGTCTGCATAGCCCCAGCTCTCTCAGCCTCGCTTTGTACAACAGATCGTCCAGACACTTAATCATCTTTGTGGCCCTTCACCAGAATGTCCATATCTCTGTTGTACTGAGGACCCCTGAACTAGGTTCAGCAGTCCAGATGTGTCTCATCAGAGAAGGATAACCTCCTTCGACCTGCTGGCAATGGTCTTCCTGATGTAACTCAGGAGGCTGCTGACCTACTTTACCACAAGAGCACATTGCTGGCTCATAGTCAGCTTGTGCTGGTAACCAGGACACCAGTATCTTTCATTGTAGTGGTGCATTCCAGCTGTTTACCCCCCAGGATATACTGGTGCCTGAGGTTATTCCTGCAAAAACGCAGGACTTTGCATATTCCTTTGATGAATATAATGAGATTCCTGTCAGATCTGTTGTCCAGCCTGTCATGTCCCTCTTAATGGCAACACAACCATCTGGTCTAGTAGCCATTCCTGCCAGTTAGTTGGGTTTTTTTTCATCTGTGAACTTGCTGAGTGTTCACTCTGTGCTAGGACCCAGGTCATTAATGAATATCTTGAACAGGATTGGCACCAGTACAGTACACCATTAATGATTGGCCTCTGTACTGTTTTCCGCTGGCCACAAATGTCTGGGCCCAGGCATTCAGCCATTTTTTGGTCCACCTCACTGTTCTCTTATCTAATCTGTATTTTGTAAGTTTGTCTATTATAATGTGGGAGATACTGTCAAAACCCTTACTGAAGTCAAGATAAATAATATGCACTGTTCTCATCTCATTTATGAAGCTAGCGATCTAATTGTAGAAGGCTATCAGATTGATAAAGCATGATTTTCCCCTCATAAATCCATACTGACTACTCACTTATCTGGAAATGTTTTCCACAATTAGCTGCTCAATTGCCCTCTTGGGGATTGAGGGGAAGCTGACAAGCCCGTAATTTCCCATATCCTCCTCCTCGTCTTTCTTGAAGATGGGAGTGTCACTTGCTTTCTTCCAGTCTACAGGGACCTCTCTCAATCAGAGTGACTTTTCAAAGATAAGAGGGACCTCACAATTACATCAACCAGCTCCCTCAGAACCTATCAGGCTGCATGGACTTTTCCACATCCAATTTAAGTGGTCCTGCTTCAAGCAGAATCTTTCCCACTCCAGACTTTCCCTCTTCTCTCAGGAATCCGGTATGCTGGAAGGACAATTTACTGGAAAAGACTGAGACAAAAGAAGGCATTGACTGCCTTGGTCTTTTGTCATCAGGTCTACTGCTCTATTCAGCAGCATGTCCACATTTTCCCTAGTCTTCCTATTACTGTTGATCTACCTGTAGAATCCCTTCTTGTTGCCTTTTACATCCACTGCTAGATTCAACTTAAGGTTGGCCTTGGCTTTCTGAATCTGAATGACTGAAAGGAACTTCATGTGTTGAACAGCAACCCCTTACTCTTTCTGGATATCCCACCCCTGCTTCTGCCTCTTGTATACTACCTTTTTATGTCTTAGTTCTGTCAGGAGCTCCTTGTTGATTCATGCAAACTTCCTAATGCCTTTGCATGTCTTTCTGTTTGATGGATGAGGCTTTCCTGAGCTTGGAGAGGCTAATTTTTCAATATCAATCATCTCTCTTAGACCCCTCATCTCTAGGGACACATCCCATGCTATTCATCCAATCGAATCTCTAAAGAGTTTAATGTCTGCTTTCCCAAAATCCAGGACTGTAGTCTTGCTTTTTGCTGTTTTTTCTCCTTGTAGGATTCTGAACTCCATTATTTCATGGTAATTGCAACCAAGGCAGCCCCCAACTTTAACATCCTTGATAAGTTCTTAATTCTTTAAGCATCAGGTCCAGCAAAGCATATTTCCTTGTTGGCTCCTCATCACCTGTCTCAGGAATTTGTTGTCAATGCAATCTAGAAATCTAGGTATCTTGAGCTCTGCTATGTTGTCCATCCAGCAGATACCAGGGTGGTAAAGGCCACAATGTGAATCATGGTGAAGGTGAGGCTTCTGCCAGTTATTTACCTTATCAATGCATCCCCTTTCAATCCTAAAGATGTCTAAGAGATCACAAAAAAATTGGGAAAAAAAAATTTTAATACTTTTAAGACATATGCTACAGTGCATTTAATCATAAACTGAAGTAAGAGTAAAAACTAATGCAAGAGATGAAATCTTACTCTCTTATTAAGTTTAGCCAACTTAAATCTTATCCCTAAAGTACTTAAAAATTCTGGTCAAACTCACTTTTGATTAGAGTCAGATAAGCAATTTAGAGCTGCTATTTGTGCATGTCAACACAAAATTTAGGTTTCTGAGTTAATATTTGAAGGAAGAAATATGCTATATAATCACAAAATTATTTAGATTAACATATTAATGTAATGTTGAATAAAGACTAATACAATAAAAATAAAATATTTTAATAAAATTAACATATTAAACAGTGAAGGTGCAAAGGGCTTGGTTGAAAGTGATGAACAGTCATAATTCTTTCTGAAATCAGTAGAAGTTCAAATTATGCACTCAGATCTACACATTGTTAATATTAATATTGGCTAGATACCTAGGAATGGCAGAACTGTCTACTTTTCTACTTTTCATCTTTCCCCAAGAATCTTTCTGAAAGTAGATAAAGGACACTTTTTCCAGATAGTACTTTTCTTTTCCTTTCAATCTTTTCTCCCTCATTCTCCATCCCAAAACTCTTCTCAATACTCTCCCATCTCTCTGCCAGATATAGTTAGTGAGTAAGATGGCAGTAGTCACAATCACATCTTCCTTCGGTACACATCTGTTATTTAAAATCACTAAGGTTCATGAAACACTTGCTAGATATCAGAAAAACTTCATTGTGTTATGGATATATTTTGCAACAAAAGAACAAAGAAACATAGAAAAGAAATCTCTATGGGTTCATTTCCACTTACAAAAGAGATACGATGAAAACAAGAATGAGTTTGGATGGCTACAAACCTGTTATACCATTTGCTTTTTACAATGAGAACAAATAAATTACTGAGTAAGTGAAAAAATAGTATCCCTACACAAAAATATATTACATTTTTCTTAAAACTTTATAACTATTTTAATTATGAATTAATACCTTCCAACTAATAAAAAATGTTGCTTTGATATTTTTGTGTAGACTTACAGGTAAAAGTAGCAGGAAATGTTATAGGTTAAGATATATATTTATCAGACTATGACAGGAGCAAAAAGGTTATAAATTCACTCTTCTTGCTAAATATATCCTTGGTCTTCTAATGACTGAACTGTATTGTGAAAAATACATAGAAATCCTTAACAAGGGCAGCATATATATATTCAGGAGATCAATAAGATCATTTCAGACTTCAGACATATACAAAAGATATTTCATATATTGAGATAAAAGAAGAAAATCATTGTTTTCTTTTGTTCTGTAGTGTGGTAAATGTCAAAGGTCAGGTCAAAACCAGCCTTGTTATTTTTGAAACAATTTCATCAGCAATTGGAAGAAACAAATTTAATATAATTAGTTCACCAAAAAAAAGAAAAACATTAAGAAAAGAAAGATCAGAAATTATATTGGCTAAAGAAAAAAAGGTTTAGGAAAAAAAAATGTCTAGGAAGCAAGAAAACATCACTGATATCAGCATGGAAATTTTAGAAGTCATTATGGTGGTTTGACCCTGGCTGGAGGCCAGGTGCTCATCAAAGCCACTCTATCACTTCTCCTCCTCAGCTGGACAGGGGAGAGAAAATATAACAAAAGGCTCTTGGGTCGAGATAAGGACAGAGAGAGATCATTCAGCAATTACCATCATAGGCAAAACAAACTCAACAACAGAAAAAATATTCTTATTTATTAACTAAGCAAATAAAGTAGGATAATGAGAAATAAAAACAAATTTTAAAATACTTTCTCCCCCCATCCCCACCCCTCCCTTCTTCTTGGGCTCAACTTTATTCCTGAATTCTCTACTTTCTTCCCCCAGAGGCACATGGGATAGGGAATGAGTAGTGTAGTCAGATCATCACACACTGTCTCTGCCACTCCTTCCTCCTCAGGGGGAGCATTCCTCACATTTTTTCCTGCTCCAGCATGGGGTTCCTCTCATGGGAGTCAGTCCTCCAATGTGAGTCCTTACCACAGACTGCATGCAGTTCTCCAACTGCTCCAGCGTGGGTTTCTTCCATTGGGTGCAGACCTTCAGGAACAGACTTCTCTAGCATGGTGCCCCAAAGGGTCACAAGTTATGCCAGAAAACATGCTCCACTGTTTGCTCCTCTCTCCACAGGCTGCAGGTCCATCCAGGACTTTGGTCCAGCGCAAGCTTCCTACAGGGTCACAGCCTCCTTCAGGTGTCTTCACCTGCTCCAGTGTGCGGTTCTCCACAGGCTGCAAGTGGAATCTCTGCTACTCCATGGACTTCAGGGGGACAGCCTGAGTCATGACAGTCTTCTTCAGGGGCTGCAAGGGAATCTCTACTCCAGCACCTAGAGCACCTTGTCCCCTCTTTCTTCACTGACTGAAGGGTCTGCTTAAAAGTTATTTCTTGCATCTTCTCACTCCTTTCTCTGGTGGCAAAAAGCTACTGCTACGTTTGTTGCTTAACTGTCTTAAATCTGTTATCACAGAGGTGCTACCTCCATCCCTGGTCAGCTCAGCCGTGGATCTGGCTGGTATTTGCTCTGTCAGACATAGGAGAAGTTTCTAGCAGCCCCCTCTGCTACCAAAACCTTTCTATGCAAATCCTAAGAAGTGAATTAGGAAGAAATGGAGAAAAGAAGTAACAAACACCAACATTTCAAACATGACAAGCTGGAATTGCAAAATATGAATTAAAGTAATGTCAAAACCTTCATGCCTTGCCTTTGCATTGTCATAAGCTTAAATATCTCTTCCAAATGGCAAGTCTAATCATCTGAAATTTTACTTAATTTGTTTTTGTTTGTTTGCTTTTTTAAAGCAAGTTGTTTTAATGTGAAAGAAGGTATTTCTTTAGTGTATGTTTGATTAAGTAAAGTATGTTTTGCACTCAGTAACAGAAGGGGAAGAAAATCACTTTGAGAAGACTCTGCTACAGGCAGAAAAGTAGCTTTGAAGTTGCTTTCACAAGAGAAGTTAGAAAAAATACTTTAAACAACTTTTGATGAACTGCTTGTGGCAAACCAGCAATTGAGTTTCTGGAGTGGTCTGTGTAACTCACTGAGAATGTAAAAAATAGTAATACTCAGATGTGCTAGCCATTAGATTGGGATTGTCTTTCCAAAATTCTTTCTAGCTTGTGCATGTACTCTTTAACCTACGTTAAGCATGACATCGTTCTCATCCTTTGGGTAGATTGATAAAGAGAGTTCATTTTCAGGAAACCTTTTTTGCAAGATTAAAGGTGAAGTTTGGTTTGTAGTTTTTTGTAGGCTCATGAAAACCTCAACTGTGGTTAGAGGAAGCACTTTCAGCTTTCTTATGTTAGCTATAATGTTTTTTTATTACCTACAGAAGATTGCTGCAAGCAGGTTTCATGATACATAACCTGAGATTTCATGTTTTATCATACTATGTTAAGTTCAGCGAAAGCTAGTTCAGGCAGTTAAATCCAGTTCTAATGAAAACCACGGTTTAATTTTCAAAACAGGCATATCACTTTTGGGGCTCTGAGAGGTTAATCAGGCTGCTCATGGCTTGAATGGATGTACACTTCACTGGGAAAAAAAATGGGGCTGAATGAGTTGCGGTGAATGGAGTTAAATCCAGTTGGTGGCCAGTGACATGAGGTGTTCCCCAGGACTCAGTGTTGAGGCCAGTTCAGTTTAAGATCTTTATCAATGGCTGAGATGAGGGGATCAACTACACCCTCAGTAACTTTGCAAATGACACCAAGTTGCAGTGGAATGTTGATCTGCTTGAGGGTAGGAAAGCTCTACAGAGGGAACTGGACAGGCTGGATTGATGGTCCAGTATCAACTGTATGAGGTTCAACAAGGGTACATGCCTCACTTGGTTCCTAAAAACTAGATGTCTAACAAGTTCCAACTTTGTTAATCAGAATGACCATAGTGAGATGAACATCTTAAGCCAAAGAAAAAAGTTCAGCATATCTTTTACAAACCACAGAATTTTCAAAGCATTTCCAGGTCCTTTTTCCACTGAACTGAAGTCTGAATCTATACTGCCCTAACGCACTTCCAAGCCTGAATCCATACTTGATTGTACACTGATTGTTGCCAAAAACCCTTTAATCAGTTTCTTGTGACTGTCATATCCAACTGGTGAGATCAAAATCAGGCTATGAAAATTTTCCAAGATGAAATAGCGTGATAGTCAAGGATGTGCTACATGTTTAAGAAAGTTTTAGTCTTCCTCCAGAAAATATGCAGAGAAAGTTCCTGATAAAAGGCCAAAGGCTGTGAATTCAGGATCACAGATATGGGTAAGCCACATCAAGGATTTTCTCCTGTCATTGAAAAGTTTCTTGGCTTAAAAGCAGAAGTTGATCCATTGCATCATTCTTAATATCAGATGTTGGTATTAGCTTGCATTTCACAAAAAATAATTTAATGCAGACAACATATGCCCCATGGAAAAAAAAACATCTTTTTTTTGCTGCTTTGTACAGTCAGGATTAGGAATGAGCTAAAATAAATTCTATAATTCTCTATGTATTGTACATATATGTATATTCTATAATTCTATAATATATTCTAAAATATGTTGAGAAATATAGAGTGCCCTTGCACTGTAGCAGTAACTTAGAAAAATGGGAGTTCATTTCGTGTCCTTCCCTGTCAAGATATTTATGTATCAGGTCTGGAAACCTAAACAGTGCATGGCAGGATATAAAAAGCATATTGGATGATATAGTGGAAATTAAAAATTCCAAAAGTGATAGAGGATTAGAAGCCAGAACATCATCAAAACTGACAACAAACCTGATGTAAGAAAGAGGCTCTGCAAAACAAGGAGTGCTAACTAAAATTCTAGGAGAAAATTAATTTAATGAGATGGAAAGAGTTTCTGCAGCAGGGAGCCTTGAAGTAGATTTTTTCAACAGTAGTAGGCAGAATTTTACATAAGCCTACACATTCTTTGATCCATGTGCTAAGACTAGTTAGAGGACAGTTATAAGCCCTTATTCGGATTTGGCTGACTTGCCAACAGCAGTTACACTGATTTTAGTGCTTTAGTGCATGTTCCTTAGATACTACATCAGCAAAAATGGTGAGTGGATTTTTGCAGTCTTTATTCTCCCAATAACTCCTGAAAAAGTTAATTTGTATGGCCATTCCCTTCAAGGGAAGAAGCAATAATAGGAGATACAGAGACAAAAGCATTTATTTTGCTTTATATCACAGTTCATTGAAAACCTAGAAAAGCCAAGGGGGAACCAATAAAACAAGAATATAAGGGTGGTATTGGAGGAAAAGAACATAACTTTTTAAACTTTTTAAACTTGTCCTTTGAATGAGGCCCTAAGTTTTGCCCCATATAAATTATCTGTGAATTTGCTTTTAAAAGCACATGTTTTTGTGTTGTACTTCGTGTATAATTATTTTTGTCTCTGGTGAATTCACTTTTTTAAACTTACTTAATATTATCTTGTTTAGTGTATGCATCCATGTATTCTTTTTGGCTTAGCCCTTTTTACCTTCCTCTTTAAGGGCTTTTTATTTACTTATTTTTTAAGTACTTGCCACCTACATTAAAACATTGTTCATGGTTTTGGTTCTCTGTCTGCTAACCTGTTGACTATACTTTTTACTACTCATTTCTCATCATAAGGGAATGCACAATTTTTTAGTGAAGTGCTGTAAAATACAATATGACACACAGTTCAGAATAGGTACAACATTAGCACATGTTTGCTATCAGGAAAATACATTTGATATATATCAAACTATCTGTTATGGTTAGTAGTATTTTGGTAATGGTTTTATTTGACTGTTTCCTAAATATATTTGATTATTTTGTTTGTTTATTTGATCTCCTGTAAATGTGTGACCAAACAAGTTTTCCTTACGCCCTTCCAGCTGTTTGGCCATAAAACAACAGCTTCTGAGTACTTTAGCTCAGACTGTGAAGAATGCAACGTGTAAAGGCAGAGTTATTAAAAAAATAACAGCTTTTTGATAGAGGACTGTCTTTAAAAACCTCAGGTACACCTGTCATTTAGACTACTGGATATGAATCTGAATTTCATCTTCAGGGAAGCCTCCCTGCTTGGCTTTCATTTTAATGAGAAAAGAGGGAATCATTTCTCTTATCACTCTCCTGGTTCTTCCCACAATTATATTTCTTACTGGCTTTCCTTTTTACTTGCTCCCTCTCTGCCATATATCATTAGTTAAGTAATAGTGCATCATTCAATCTGATTCTTCGCTGTGATTGTGAAATCAAGGTACCCTTCTGAACAAAACATCCAGCATAAAGCTAGACAGGTCTATATTATGTTGGGAGAACAATTGACTGAGTCTCAAAGAGTTATAGTAAATCAGGTTACATCAAAGTGGTAGCCAGTCACCAGTGGAGTTACCCAGGTCTGAACTGTAGGTCGTTTAATGTTTTTATAAGTGATCTGGACACAGGAGTCAAATGTATACTGAGACAAAATGAGATCACAGACATTTACACATTTCTTCATCTGCAGTCATCTAACAATGACTGGGAATGGAACTCAACTTTGACCAAATCATCAAACAGAAAACACCTTCTGAAAAAGAGGAGGGGAAAGGTAGGAAGAGTGTCCAAATTATTCCAAAGACTGTTCTGTGGGCATAAAAACGTACATCATTACTCTATTAGGAAATGGAAAAAAAAAATTAAGAAGAAATCACTTTTTTTCTCAGAATGCACCATTTTTTTAATCTCATATAAATTATTTTTCATCAGGACAAATAACTAAACTTTGATTTCAACTCAGGTGAATAGTTCACTATTTTCAATATTTTCTACTTTCCACCTCTAACTACAAACTACAGGTTTCTTTCTGAAGAGAAAAAATGACTGATTCAGCCAACCAGAATAGGTCAGCTATAAAATAAAGGAATCATAAAATGGTTGAGGCTGGAAGACACTTCTGGAACCCCTTCTCAAGCAAGACCACCGAGAGCACCTGTTGGTGCATCCCAGCAGGACACATTGACTAATGTAAGTGCAATTTGCCTAAGTATTTCCTGACCTGGTGCTCTACTAGCAAGAGCACATCTTCCTTGCTCCAACCATTCCCCTTGGCCTCTTAGACCTGGGATTCCCAAAACCTGGTCTTGCTAATAAAGTCTGAGGGGAACAAGGTATTCAGGACTTCCACCTTTTCTGTGCAGAGGATATGTATCCAGTCCTGATGTCAATGAGAAAATATTCAAGAATATCAGAATAAACATCAGTTGGCCTTTAAAGGGCAATATTTCCAGTATATTAGGAAATATGTTACTGTAAACAGAATGGGGAGAAAATTAAAAAAAAAAAAAGAAAAAGCAGGATTTAAAACCCCTATACCTACAGAAAATCTATGCACAAAATATACACTTAAGCATATGGAAAAACAAAGAATGACACACACAGGGACTGAACTACAAGGACATATATGCATGCTTACACTCATTTTTTTGATTGCAGCACAGAAAAAAAATGTTCTTAACATGTTTGCAAAAATTTTCTTAATAAGTGCTATGGAACATTCCAAGACATGAGTGCTACTGGGAAAAAAACACTTACATGATGATACAGTATTCAGGCAGTTCCCAGATAAATTAGAGAAACAGAAAAGTCTCCTAGTGGACTTCACAGAGCAAAAGTGATTTTTTTTTTTTTTTTTTTTCATTTATACTTGTATGGAATTCTTATTTATTTCAGTACTTGTTCTAATTTATATTTTTGTCACTTAGTGCAGAAATAAAGAATCATCATCAAAAGTTTTGCAGAGCGTGTGCACACATGCATACAGACACACACGCAATATCTTTCAGTGAAACTGGAAATCCTTTCATTATCTGGATCTCTTAAAAAAATTAGTTTCTTTCCCTCTAGATATTATATTTTTGTGGATCCATTTGATGAGTTACAGAGCCTCAGGGATTGTGATGCACTAGATCTTGAGAGTCTCTGAGATGTGGACTGATGGTCCTGGTTTTGGCCAAGATAGAGTTAATTTTCTTCATAGTAGCTAGTATAGGGCTACGTTTGGGATTTGAGTTGGAAAAAGTGTTGATAATAAAGATATGTTTTGGGTTTTTTTACATAGAGATGTTATTGTTATTGCTGAGAGGTGCTTATGCTGAGTCAAGGCCTTTTCTGCTTCACACCCCACCCCACCAGTCGGGTATCAATTGACCAAGGAGATATTCCACACCATACAATCTCATATTCCATTTATAATTGGTGGTGGGCTGAGGGACTGAGCAGAAGCTGAGGCTCTTACACAGCAGCTGAGGGCCTAACATGGCAGCTGCGATGTTGTGCAGCATTGGCTTCCGGGTGAACACCTGCCTGCCAGTGGGAGCTGTTTGTAGAATGAATTCCTTGTTTTGCTTTGCTTGTGCTTGTAGGCTGAGAGCCTGGGCAGTTTGGGGATCTTGCACAGCAGCAGAGGAGTCTTGTACAGCATTGACTTTGGGTGGAGAGAAATTGTGCTGTTCATCACTTATTTTGTGTAAATATTATTATCATCATCTTTTTTTTAATGTGTCCTATTGAACTGTTTTTATTTCAACCCATGAGTTCTATCATTTTCACTGCCCCAATTCTTTCCTGATGACAGTAGAGAGAAAGGGAGGGAGAGAGGGAGGGAGGGAGGGAGGGAGGGAGGGAGGGAGGAGCTACGTGGTGCTTGATTGTTGTCTGGAGCTAAACCACATCACCAACACTTGAGCTAACAATAAAAACAGACTTGGTCAACAGAAGAGACAATGAAAAATACTTGCAGTGACCTATTCCAATGAGGACACAAGCCATACATCTATAAAACTTGCAAGGTCAGCTGCAAACAGAGCTACAACCATAACCAAGTAGAGGGCATTTTGTTCTGGCTTTGTCCTCATCAGGAGCAAGGTGTGAAGTTTTCTAATGAGTTTCTCTAAGAAGAATGATGTTGAGCTGGATCTGTGTCACTTAGGGGCAGCCATACAATATTCTAGCAACTAGTCCCAGCAATTATTTTTTTTAATTTGGTTGGTTGGTCGGTTGGGTTTGGGTTTTTTGTTTTGTTTTTGTTTTTTGTTAAACTACTGTTCGTATGTACACATTTTTATGTATTCAGATTCACTTTCTAACTCCTATACGTTTTTGGGAAGGAAAAAAAAAGGTGTCAATCACAAATGCTTAGTGTTTAATCTGAAGTTTAAAAGGGTAAAGGAGTGGAAATAATTATATAAAAAACCTATCATACCCTGGATATCTTATATAAACATAAAGAAAAACAGCGGACACTTAATTGCCAACTTCACCTATACAGCTAAAAGAGGTCTGCTATAAAAATTACATGTAATCAATATGAATGCAGCTATAAAAGGAACCACACATGGCACCCTGCAATTTAATTCTGTCCTTATTACTGCTGGGTTCCACTTTTATATTTATAGTATGCATAATGAATGAATACATTTTAGAACTGATCTAAGGGCGAAAAAAATCTCTTTGCTTTTTGACACATTCTGAACCAACCCCTTGCTTTTCTTAAGTCCAAATTAAAATATATTTGGGTTGTGTCTGAGCAAGAATTGTGCTTGTTTTATGCAGTGAAGAAACTATATGAAGGAGAACAATTAAATAAAAAATAGAGACAATAAAAAAGACAAATAGGTAGCAAATGCAAAAACCTAAAAAGTGGTTTTGGGTTTTGGGTTTTTTTCCATATTTAGGGTTATTTATCTGTCAATCACTTTGAAAAACTACCTTCTGGTTTATCCTGACAGTACCTTAAAAAGAAGTATTTACTATTTTCATGTAAGATACATAATTTAACAGATGATATGTTCTGTATGAGAAAGTATTTTTCCAAGTATTTGTGGGTTTGGGTGCCTTTCTATGATCAACTTATGCAGTTCAATTATAATCAATTTCACTTGAACACTTGGAGTCCAAAAGAATCTATTGGGGATTTATTTTCTGTCTTGTACCCAAAGTCTTGGGTGTCTTCATCATCTGCATTCAAAACTTCATGTTTTACATTTAGTGAAAACAAATTTAATAATCAACAATATCTATGTAACTCAATGAGGATTTCAAATACAGGCTCACTGACCTTTTTTTTTATAATATTTTTAAGACAATAGAGTTGGCTATTAACACCAACCTTGTCAATACTTAAGTCAAAGAAATTCTCTAGTTTCATAACAAACATGTGACAACATTATTACTACTTAATGAGATAATTGGGTAAGAAAAGATGTCTTGCATTCATTGTAATCAGTTGCCAAAATCCTTGTTAGCAGGAAAATAATGAAGTAAGCACTTTGTGAATGCTCAGGAGTCTTTTCTGCATGCTTAGGAGGGCAAGAGTGCATGCAACACTGATGGAAGAGTTGATTTTACATTGTGGTCCTGATCAGATGTCTGTGGTTGTCTATGATCAGATCTGAGGTCTTTGAATGCGTCCTGTAGAGTGTGAACATGTAATCGATACCACACACATCAGATCTAATGTAATGTAATGTGGTTTGCTACTGTTCGTGTATATGCTGTTGTTTGTCTATTTGCCATAACTCTGAGAGCTGGTATTTGTGCTCTCAGGAGTTTGCATGTGGCACATATGCACACATTACTGTTCACATCACACAGAACTTGATGACATAGAGACTGAATTGCCTATGTTGCCATGGATCCTCAGGTCACCTTGGAAAAACATATGCTTTTTCTTTATTTATTTATTGTTGGAAACTGTTAAATATTGTCCTGTTCGGACTCTATAGCCCTCTTTTCTATGCCTCAACTACTGCTCTAACATAGCTGCCATTATAACAGAGCTAGTACTTTGCATTCACAACATTATTGTTCAATAACCTTGCTTTTCTGTTGAGACACTGCCTTTTGTCCTTGTGTTTGACCTTTGAAATGAAGTCATTCCAACTAGAGGACCTTTTTAATGTATTTGTGAAACATCATCCACTTTTGCAAACAGAATAAAATCATTCTAACAGCACAAAGATAACACCTCTGATGGAGCCCGGGCATTGCTTATTCAAATTCAGAGTACCTGAGCTCTAATTTTCTCTGCCATTGATTTGTTCTATAACCTCTAACAACTTTTCTGTGATTTAATCTGCTCAGTTTTACTTTGGGTTGATATTATCTAATTCAGTAAGGTCCTTCTGAAGACTTATTAGAACACCGTGAGTGATATGAAAAGACAAATGTTACATGAATGCAAACTGTTACCATGTTTAGATGCTTTGCACCAGCCTGTTGCTTGTTGATGTTGCCTATAAGCAATGACATAAACTGTATTTGACAAAAATGTCTTCAGTAATTACCAGAAGTAGTGCTATGAATATACTAAAAGCTAATGACACTATCGTCATACTCAGGCTGACTGGTTTTGCTAAGAGGCAAGGAGTATTTACTTGGGCTTAGATTTGTAAAAATATTGTAATCTAGCCATTGCTGTCCTGCATTTGGCTGCTTTGTTGTGCCAGAAAGATGAACATTCGACAATCTGCGGCAACTGAAGCCTGTGACCTCAAGTACTTTGAGCTGCTAATGCTAATACCATTTATTTGGCTACTGGAATGAAGCTGACATGTCAGGTTGGCTTAGAGGACCTAGAAAGCACTGTATAACAACCTGCATCTATCCAGAACTGTCCATAAACAAAACTATATTCATTCACCATTCTCCAAGATCAAAAGGAATCCTTTTCTGTGATTTCTTTTTTAATCTAAGTTCTACACTTTTATTGCTCCATTAAAAGTATAATTTATTTAATAATAAAGCAGTCCAATTATTATCTGACAACATAAACTCCTGAGGATTTTGCCTAATAAAAATCTTTTATCTGATTTGTTATTTTAAATATCTTTTTATTTTTAATTACAGCAAACCCTGGTAATTAAAGGACTGTTCAAAAACAACAACAAAAAAACAAGTTCTTTTTTGTAAGATTTTGCATTCAAAGGGCTTACATTCTGGTTCTGATTTCAAAGGTACAGAAAAATTAAAAAGACAGAGGAAAGGCCACGTTTCATTCCCCTTAGAAATAATACTGAATATAAAATACTATTTTCTGAAACTTAAATACATATTTTTAAGAAATATACAGATATTTCAGGTACCTACATAAAACTACACATACTGAGCACTTCACCATGATCAATCAGTCTTTCACTAATTCCTACAGACTTGTTGTCTGGGAAATATGAAGTCTAAACTTCCTAATTCTGTAATGGCTTGTAGTATTTTGAGACGGAAAAATTTGCTTGTGGTATGATCTGAGTTCTACTTATGCTCAGAACAATTTTTTTTTCCTTCCAACACTTTAGTATAACTTCTGACATTTTGTTATTTGTTCCACTAGTGTCCATTTAATGAATAACAAGGGTTCTAACTTGGGTCTAAGATAAGCTCATCATTAGATGAAGCCACAGCTTCAGCACTTTCCCATGAGAGATCTTTGTCACTTTACAGTGTATTTATTTAATCTTTAATACATCTTTGTGGGATTTTCCAATTTATTTAATTTTTTAGAGATATGTTAGATCTGATATTCAGGTATGGTTTTGCTGCTAAATCTGTTTCTGTTGTATTTTTTTTTCATTCAAATACATAGTGAAAATTTTATATAATTCTGTATCTTAGAAAATAAAAATTTCAGTCTCTAAGTTTAAGTTCTTAATAGATTTTGTCTCAGTTTTGGGTCTCAGATTATTATTACAACCCTTTTTATTGGGATTGTAAGTACCTTCCAAAATTCTCCCTCTAGTCTCAAACTTCATCTTTATTCTTTTTTTTTTTTGAGTTTGTCACCAAGATAATAGATGTCTCTCATTCTTCTTAGGACTTAAATTTCCTTAAGTATCTTTAAAATTCCTTAGCACTCTTCTCAACAGCTATGAATATGATGTAATTGCATAGCTTTGAGATTTTACCTAAATCCCCTATTTAAACCTTTTATTTAATTCCTTTGCTTCCATAGGTCCACTCTTCGTTGTAACTCTACAGCTGGTACTCTATAATGCCGCATTGTGCTGTAATTTACCAATCATATTTATATCAAATCCTTAAGAAGATGACAGGGGAGAGTGATTTTTGTTTTTTATTTAGCTACCAATATGAAATTCATTTCAGAATGACTAGGATGTTGTAATGGAAGTTTTAGTTTGAACTGTCCATGTATGTACAGGGTATCTCAACAGTGTTCTACTTTACCACAATGACTTTAAAATTTTCATCAGAATAGATAACAGGTGTTTTTTATGTAAAATCTATTTAAGTCTACATCATAGGCAGCAAAAAAAATTACAAGCAAGTGCAGTAATAAGTAATACAGAACTATACGAACAAATTTAAGCATGACACTTACAAGAACTAATGAAATATAAGGTCTTCAGGCTATTGTTTATTCAAGGGAAAGCAAATGAGCTTGACCATGATTTACTGGTCTGCAATTTCAGGTGTGATGCGGAACAGAAAAAAAGTTAGGCAACAAAGGATTTCAATTAAGAAAAATGAAACTGTAGAGAGAAAGGGCTAGATGGAATATACCAATAAAAATTAGGCAAAGAATTCTGGACACAAAGTACAACATTTTTACTTGAATGTCTATTTTAACAGATGAAAAATGTTGCAAAGTAGTCCTTAGTAAAGAATAAAACTACTTTCTCCAATCTACACTGCAATTCTTAATAGTATATTCTTTAGCTGTCCTGTATACAGGACTCCCACTTATACTAATAAATGCCCT
Organism: Hypotaenidia okinawae; assembly: GCA_027925045.1. NCBI lineage: Eukaryota > Metazoa > Chordata > Aves > Gruiformes > Rallidae > Hypotaenidia > Hypotaenidia okinawae. Next base: position 173,943,828 of record BSDF01000001.1, read on the forward strand.
TTTTGTAGAACTACTACAGGATATGGATAGAAATCCAGAACTTTTACCGTGTTATGCCCAGAACAAAGAACACTTGCCTTCCTGACCAAGAGTTGACTTGCTGACTCACTCTTTCATCCCTTGATCACCTTAATCTATCTGAACTTGCCAGCGTTGTCTTGCCTGTTTAGGTGGCTAATGCTTTTTTCCTATTTCTTTTCAATACCCACACATTCATGCACATTTTTCTCCATGACAACCCTGACATATAGTTAAAAAAAAAAAAAATCAAACCCACAAAAAGCCATAGCCATAATAACTCTATGAATATGCACAACACATTTCATAATTTCCAAACAGACAAAAAATACCTTAGAATAATAGAGACTTTTGCTTTTGTCATCTTATCTTCCCTTGTTTCACTGTTTCTTGACCAACATGGTTTGTATATTATAGAATCACAGAATGACTGAGGTTGGAAGAGATCTCTGGAAGCCATCTAGTCCAATCCCCCTACTCAAGCACAGATGCCTAGGTCCAGTTGCCCAGAATCTTCTTTGGACAGGTTGTTTCATTTAGTATTGCCTAAGACAAACTCTCCAAGACTCCACAAACTCTCTGAGTAACCTCTGTAGGGTAAAGTCACACTGTAAAAAAAGAGTTTCCTGATGTTCAGATGGAACATCCTGTGGTTCAGTTTGTGCCCGTTGCCTCTGATCCTGTCACTGGGCACCACTGAAAAGAGCCTAGTTCGTTCCATCCTCTATTCAGTATGTATATACATTGATGAGATTGCCCTGAGCTTTCTCTTATTGAGGCTGAACAGTCCCAACTTTACAATATTATTTTACAGTATTAAATTAAGGACTGTTGTTAAAGAATTTATGGGACATAAGGCAAAATACTTTTAAAAGTCATTTAATTTAAAACAATGAAGAGCGTCCTTTAAAATAAAGTATATGTTAATTGACATCAAAGTAATTGCACTTGTACATGGATGGTGCATTTTATATACTTAGATCTGAATATATTAGTTGAATTTCTAATATACTATAACTTCATTTTAAAAGGAAAAGCAAATGCAATATTTGATTACTTTTAAGGCATTTCAGTAAGCAATCTGAATTCATATCTAATATAAAGTACCCAGTAATGTCAGTAAAACAGATTTCCAACTATGTATATTTAATTTAATTCAAAGTGCAGATGATTTAAAAAATAGAGTTAAAAGAGTAAAATTTTACTTTTGGAAGAAAAAGAAGGGGAATGTAAAGAAAGACTTTTTAAATTTCGGGCTACCATAATCTTAACTGAGTCTAAAACCAGTGAACTAAATGTTAGATATTTATGAGATTTGGTAGTGGTGTGTTTTTTTTAAATTCAAAATATAATTAGAACAATAGAAAAAGGGATTATAAGGAATCCAAAGGAATTTCTGCTCAGAAGCACAAATAGTTTATTCCCAAGCCACAGCAATTAGAGAAGAGCCTTCAACTTCTCATCTAAGTTCAGTCATAGACAGTCTGGATTTCTGTCTTTGATGTAATGACACCAGTATTTATCTATAATCAATATAGAGGAGCAGGTATTTTTAGGCTGTGATTTATCTCATTTCAGGTAGGTATCTTAGTTCAGATGAATCACATATTGCAGTTGTCTGTTTTCTTTCATGAACTATAAACAAAGGTTTAGAGTAACTAGTAACTGCAGACTTCTCCATTTCATCAAATTCCACTCACAATGAGTTCACTGGGTCTTCAATTCCTGGATAAAGAATATGGGTGTTTTTCATCATTATAAAAAGCAACATATCCATATGCCAAATTAGTGCAAGAAAACTTGTGAGGGACAAGAGAATACCTAATAAACTGAACAGGGATGATTCCATTCACTTTAGGACTTGTTTAGCTAATTTCCTACTGAGACAAATTGATTTGGGGATATTGAGCCAGCTACTATATATTTTACTTTTAATGTTAAATGAAGTCCTTGATGAAAGAAAAGAATGCAAGCTTTCAGTGGGAAAGAATAATAAAGTAATAATGTATTATTCTCAGGTTTCTGAACAATACAGCAACTTTTGAAACAGTTCCACAGTTACAGACAAACAGAATCAGCATAGCAGAGCATTGGCACCTAGGAAAAGACTAAAATGCCAAGTACTTCTTTTCTTGTGCAAAAACATCTGATGCAGTCACAGTAAAATGCTGTTTAAAGTCAACAGCATATTAAAAACATGGCTTTTTATTTAATTTTATTTACATATTGGCTTTATTTAATTTATAATTTAGAATTCCTTAGTTTTATTTTTGTCAAACATCTGTTGTCTATTTGGTCTTCCAGTCCCACTGTTAAGTTTATCTTTTTTTTTTCCCCTCAAATCACTTCTTCAAAGTACTCAGCATTGCTAAAGAGACTAGAAACCTGTTCATTTAAAATCCCTTTGAAGCTTGTATGATTTGGGAAGCATTGGTGGAAGTACAGTTAGGCTTACTCACATATCTGCATTCTGAAGTTAGCAAAGGTTATTTCAGTGTTACTGCTAAAATGCCTGTTGTGGTTTTGCATGGCAGAGTTCTGCTGGAGGAGGGGTGGCTGTAGGGGTGGCTTCTGCAAGAAGCATCCAGAAGCTCTCTGCAGGCCTGAGAGAGTAAATACCAGGCAGCTAAAGGCCAGAGTTGCTGCTGACCAAGGCCGAGGCCATCAGCGATGGTCACAGCAAAGATGCTAGCAGATGCTTTTTGCCACCATCATTACTACTGTATCAGGCATCAAGGTTCTGTGAAAATGATTCTGCAGACTTTGAGCACTGCTCATGTGAAACAGATGAGAAATGGTGATGAAGCTAAGGAAGAAAATAAGGAGCATATGGTCCAGTACAAATCCTCGTAAGTATATTTTCATATGATTTACAGCCTGGTAAATTGTTTAACTTCATTTAAAGGCTATGTTTGACAAACAGGAGTGAAACAGATCTTCAAAATATCTTGTAGATCAAAATCCCTTCGACCAAAGCTCCCTGGCCAGCCATCTTGCTGCTGGTGAGTCATCCTTCACCCTCACTGATCAGACAGAATCATGTTGTTGTAAAAGGATTGTACAAAAGGTTGCCACATTTTCACAGATGCAAGGAAAAATACCCTTTTGCTAAAGCCTGATGATTCCTCAGGAAATTGTGGCAAGTCATGTACCCTCACCTACTGAGCAATATGTTAGTGGGTTCACCGTCTGTCACTGCTACTTTAGAAAATAAACGTTTGATTTACATTAAATATTTCATATGTTCTACCTATCTTTGCTCCACTTCAATGAACAGAATACATTCCATTAGATTGATTTTTATGGTTATATGATTCTTTGTGATAATTCCTCTTTATTTTTTTATAAGTCCAGCCATTGTCTGTCTATGATTGCCAGATGTCCTTGGTAGTGGCATAATTAAATTTCTTGTTCACTGGGCCTATTTCTCCTAGAAATATCAGTCTCGTTATCCTTTTACTAAATTACTGTCTTGTAACATCAGTCTGAGATCTAAAGAACAAACTTAATTTGCTGTTTGCCAGGTATCATCATCTGTGATACAGATTCTACTTCATAAATCACACCCACACTTTGCCATATGATACTACCAGTGATGTCTCTTCAACCTTTTTTTTTCATCGTTAGTTATTTCGGTGAAGTGAATGATTAGAACATAAGCTATGGCATGTGTTCAAGATGTGCCAGAAAGAACTGCAGTCTGTTCACTTCTTCACTGCCCACGTTAGCACTACACTGTAAAAAAGAAAGATTACTAGGAAAAGTGTTACTTCTAATCTAAATTTGTAAATGATATTCTGAATACCCTGTTCAATGGCAGGATGCTATTTTTAAATACTGCATCTTAAGGGGAAAAGTCAGCTTTAAAGAGCCTTTGAGGCAGTTGTTTCTAGGAGAAAAAGATTTTAGGCATCTTAAAGGCTCTAGCCATGACATTTTAAGGATTAGTCCAAAACAGTTTCTTCATATAAGAGAAAAAGAGGACAGTAAATACTACTCATTTCAAAAGGAAGCTATGTGTATTTACAGATGGAATTACTGAGCATAGTTTCTTGTAAAGGGATTACAGTTAACCCTCAAATACTTTCCTAGCCAGAAATTCATGTGCATTTGTTCCCATATCCAGGTTCTCCATTTATTAGTGATAATTAGTCTTGCACCTGGGAAGGAACAACCATTTCTATCAGTACAGGCTGGGGGATGACCTGCTGGAAAGGAGAGGGATCTCCTGGAGAGAGTCCAAAGAAGGGCTACGAAGATGATTAAGGGCCTGGAGCATCTCCCCTATGAGGAAAGGCTGAATAAGTTGGGATTGTTCAGCCTTGAGAAGAGAAGACTAAGGGGGGACCTAATTAAAGTCTATAATTATCTTAAGCAGGGGATGCAGGGGGAATCATTCAGCCCCTTTTCAATGGTCTGTGGAGACAGGACAAGGGGCAATGGCTGCAAGTTGGAGCACAGGAAGTTCTGCACCAACATGCGGAAGAACTTTTACACAGTGAGGGTGACAGAGCACTGGAATAGGCTGTCCAGGGAGGTGGTGGAGTCTCCTTCTCTGGAGATATTCAAGACCTGTCTGGATGCCTATCTGAGTGAAATGTCCTAGGGAGCCTGCTTTGGCAGGGGGGTTGGACCCGATGATCTCTCGAGGTCCTTTCCAACCCCTACAATTCTATGATTCTATGAATACAGTCAATCTGTGCATTAGAGTAATGCAACTAGACCATGTGTACAATACTTGCTAATTAAAATTGGCTGGAACTGATATTATGCAGTATTTGCAGTAGCTTATATCATGGTCTTTTTATTTTGACAGGTTTTCTTTAGACTATCTTTCATCAGTAACAAGTAGTACAACTTGCTGCAGAAAAAACCTTGTAAGAGAAAACAGTTACAGCCTTCTGCATTCTCAGGTTTTCTGTACCGTAATGCATGCCAAAAAGCTTTTGTTAGTAGCAATACTGTCCTGTAGGAATACTTAACATAATTCTACCTTTGATAAAATTATTACTTGGCTACTTTTCCACAAAGCAACAAATTCTGGGGTTTTTTTAATATGGTTTTAAGAAGTTGGAAACCTGAACCACTTACTCACGAGTTATGGAGAATGCATTGCTATTTCATGTCCACTTTCACAAACTTTCACTTTGCTTGACTTTAAAATAAATATCCTAGGGATCTTCAATCTAGTGAGGCAAAGTTTGGGTATTTTTCTCTTTTATTTCCTACTGTGCCCTGTTATATTTTTATATTAAACCCCTTTTCATCAATATACAGATTTTTTTCCATGGCAACTGTGTAAATATTTATGTTTACTTGGTATTACAGCATCATGATATTATTCATGACTATTTTGACTTTTAACATGACCCCAAACATTTTAGACAACTAGACAGTGGAGCTTAGTAGAAATTAATAGAAATACCTTCTGAACAATTTTAGGTAGTTTTCCAGGAACTAGTTGCTTTCTGCCACCACACATTTTCCCTGAGATGTTGTCTGGTAAACAGTGGCATAAAAGGGATATTTTTGCAATAAGCTTGAAGCAAGATCTGTCTCAAATTTATCAGTGAGTGCAAAGAGGGTAAAAGCTGTGCTTCACACCCTTCTGGCACTTTCTGCATCAAGTGCCAAGGATGGAGACCAATCCTGGATATAAGTATTTCAGCTCTCCTCACAAAGTACAGGGAACATTATCACTTTGTGCTGATACTGCCCAAGGGCTAAATGGCTCTCTTGTTTGCTAAAGTGTGGCCAGTAAAAAAATTTGTCCCGTTACCAAATTCAAACATGACTAAAACACAGCCAATTCAAATGCTGTCATGGCAAAGCTCTACACCAGCAGTAACATGCCAACATCAGAAGACTGTAACGATATTTGTGTATGTTCACAAGTTTTAGATTGTTCAAAGTACTTAATTTATATGGCTTATATTTTTCACATATGAAATAATTATTATAATCATACTGGAAATGAATAACTCTTGCTGGTGCAGGGTAATTTAACCCTCATCTCTACATTAGTCTACCTCATTGGATTTCTGGGAAATTGACACCATCTGCTTTCTCACAGGTTTTGTTTCAGGGTAAGGAGTAGGAGAAAGCTTTAAAAATTGAACATATGATTTTTGCATATCACAGGCTGATGGGAATTTTGCCACTCATTTCAATGGCAATCCATGAATCAATTCTTCCCTTGTCCCTAGCAGCTTTTCCTCCTTTGTAATTCAGCTCCTGGCTTTGGCAGACAGTAAGAGATATTTTTACTTCATTTGTTCGCTTTTTTTAAGGTTAAATATATAGGCTTTCTAACTGCGTTAAACTTAAGAACAAATCATATCTGACATACCATCAAAATCTGTATTTATGGCAAATTTTCCATTGCAAATATTTGCAGACCTCCTAGGAAAAAAAAAACCAAAACAGACAAAATCCAAACATCTTCAAAGCCTTACGTAGTTTTGACTCTCCTGCCAAATGAACCCTTAGAGAAGAACCAATTAGTTGATTATTCTTCAACTATGCTTCCTTTCTTTCAAAACACCTGAGATACATTAACTCCTTACCAACTATCAAGGCAGTGGAAAACCTTTTATTTCACTGAGCATGCTCAGTGAGCTCCAGGAATGTAATGATCTGTAAATAGCAAGCTTGGATGCTTCCTTAGCTGTCAAGGGCCATAATAGCACACAGTTCCAGGACAGTCACAGGGAACAAGTCCTGCAGATTACAAAGGTGAGAGTATGGTATCATTTTGCTTTGGTTTTGTTCCAGGGCAAGAAAGCAGCACTTTGCAACAGCTGTTGTTTCTTGTGTGGAAGATTAGAATAGAACCATGGAGTCTGCATTGCAACAATCCAGTCCAAAAGCCAAAGTTCTAGTATTAAATCTAAATTTAGATCTAGAATTAGATCTAAAACTTTTAAGCCTATCAAAACAAAACAGGAGATGCTTATTCATCTGTGGAAGATTTGAAGTTGGAGGATAGGGAATTTTGTGCATATTTTAAATGATGGATTCAATGTTCTGGCACTGAGCCCAAGCAGGCACAGATTCTGTGAAGAAAAAAAACATATAGGTACTTAAATACTTATATGTAGTTCCTGTCATTCTTTGCTAAATGCTGCTGGGTCCAGGAGCAAAGTAGGGTTTTTCCAGAAAACTTGTTTTAAAAGCTTCTAACTTGCAGCTCTAGTCTGGGTAATTCCTTTAAACAAGCAAAAAGACTCCTTGGAGGTCTGTATGGTGGGGGAAACTGTTCCATGTTTCTGGTACAGATCGCAGACTGTGCATTTGGTGTACACTCTAAAGCACCTGCAAACTCCCCATCTCTTGGACAAAAATACATAATCTCAGCAAGAGAAGCCAGTGAACTTTTGCTCCATATTTTCTCTTTTTATATTGCATAGATTAAGTCTACCCTGAAACATTCCACTCAAACATATTGTCAGCCAGGGTATTTTTTAAAAAAAGCAGAAAACCACTTTGGTTTTGATAGAAGAAGAAATTGTAGTTTAAAATTCCCCATTTTCTTTCCTAGTAAATGCTACTGTATGTCTGACTCAAAGAGAGAAAGCAAAAAAAAACCCAATAAAATTCAGAGAATAAATTTGTCTCTGAGACAATTGTCTTGAATCACCTCTGTTCTATGCAATAATCAAAGAAGGAAATATAGGATTGGGGAGAACTGCACACTATGCTGGAAAGAAAACAGCAAAAAGTCTTACAGACCAGTTCTGGTCTGAGGTTTTATAAGTTTTTTAATATTTTTAAATAAGATAAATAGTATCATTACAACATTTTGGTTTGCTCATATAATGTTCCAACTTATTTTTTGGTATATATCTGTATTTTTGTATATGTGTCCTTTTTTAACATATATTATATATCACATTGAAAGTTCTTAACTATATATAAATTCAAAAGTTTATATCTATTTAGAATAAAGCATGTCTGAGCTGTTATAATAACAGGAAGAAAGTAGTTTTATTTTTTTTCTCATTAAAAAAAGAGGAAACCAAATATTGTCGGTCTGTTATTTCCCCTTCCTGAAGAACTGAGTAGGTTCACTATGGGCAATATTTTTTTATTAGGAAGGAAGACATTTCAAATAATGCAAATAATAACTTCAAATAATTGTTATGATTATTAATTTCACCAATCATTAACATAATTTCTCATCACTTGATATGGAAATCATCTTGGTTATGGAGCTAAGGATACTGAGGCCATGCATCAGGAACATAAGAAAGCATTAGAATGCAAGTAAGACTGTGTACCTGCACTAGAGACAACACAATGCAACAGAGACATTTTCCTTTAACAGTCTTCAGAATTAGCAGCATGATAAATTAGCTCATGTGGAGTATTTATGAATATAATTAACCTTTAAAATTACATTGTTTTCAAAAATGTCAAGGTTTACAATATTTCTTACAATGATAGACAGTTATTATAGGTATACAAATAAAAACATTTCTTCAAACTATTGTGCCCTCTAAAACAGTTTACAATAGAAGTAGTATTTTTCTCATGCTGGGAATTATGTTAATTACAATGATGCCTTGTAGCACACTTGGTACTTTAGTCTCCTGTTTGCATAGATTTTTATTCATCCAAGAATTTTCACATTGCACTATTTTTCAAGTTTAATTAATGGTGCCTTTCTACTTATGCAGCATCCATGGAGAATTTCTTGGGTTTTATTTTGTTCTCTATCCTGAATGGCAGGTTCTGTTTTCTGCCATCTGTCTAGCTTTCCTGCTTATTCAGTTTCTAAGAGATATTGTCAGACGTGAGGACTACCCTCAGGAATAATGCTATCTACAAACGTGAGTTTTATTTCTTGGTTAATGTAAAACTATTTTTCTGTACAGCACAATAATAACAGGCAAATAATGATGGTAGATCCAATTGTCATCAAAGTAATACACGGAGGACTATAAACATCTTTAGAAACCAAGTAAGTCATATTTATTGCACATACAATACCACCACTAATGCAAATTACCTGAAAAGTTGGAAATAAATCTGTATCATAGGAGTGGATTGATTTTTTTTCTGTGGATTTTGTGCTTAAAGCAGAAAAACAATTATTTTGTCAACCAATGTGATTTAAATATTTTAATTATTTGCATTATTCCAGCCTAGCTTTCAAACACTATTTTCAAATGGTTAAAACTTGTCAGTTTATACACAGTACAGATCAGGTCATACACATTAAAAAAACCCAAACCCATCAGGTCTGAAGGCCTCAAGAATGCTGAAGAGCAGGCTGACAAATATTAACTTTTCTGCCTCCAGCTTAAGCGACACTGAATCTTGGTCTTCATCAGAAAAATTATGTGAATTAACCCCAATTGTCATTCATAAGCCAATAAAAAATATGAATAAGAAATTAAGAACTGTCAAAGCAGTAACAATTGTAATCACTAGCTTATAGCATTAATTAATTTGAAGACAACAGGAAGAAGGGCCAGTCATGCAAATATCTTATCGTAAATAGAATTCTATTTATTTATACAAATATCATCTTATATTCCCCATGCAGTGGACATGAATGCTTGTGATGACACAATTACTTGCCAAGCTTGCTCGAAAAACCATGTGCTCTCTTCAAACAGCAAACTGTTTATTCATAGTTGAACTCAAATTATTATGGTTGGACTCAATGATATTAAAGGTCTTTTCCAACCTAAATGATTCTATGATTCTATAAATTACACAACCTGAGACTTTCTTTTAATCCTGATAATCATACTTTTCATTTCTAATTCCATGACATCATAGACTAATTAAATATCTTTTGAGCAAGACGGAAAATATAATCTCATTCTACTGATGGGTAAACTGAAATGTGAGATAATTAATACAAAATCAATAGATAATAAAGTTAATACTAGAACTCACCCATTTTGCTTTCTATACTAAATCCTTGTTTTCCAAAAAAACACAGGAGTCCAAAACACAGTAATAGCTGCAAAATACTTATTGCTCCCTATTATTTTCTATACCAACATGGAAAAGTAAAGGTTAGACAATTCCAGAGATAATCCATGATAAAGCAACCCTGCTGCCATGTTCAGGTTCTGCATAGTCAGTTCTTCACATGATAAAGTTGCTCCATTCCAACAGTTTTGGGAGTATGATAAAAGTCTGGGTGTTGTTTGGTTTTAAACCATCTTATCCATTTAGTTAATCAATACTTTAAGAAAGTTTAAGACAGTGCTTAGAGTTGACATAGATATGACACGCATACTCCCAGAATACAGAAGACTGACCTAATATTTTACTGCAGGGAGCTGAAGTTGTATCCTGCTCCCTACAGGTTTTTCTTTTTTTTTTTTTTTTTTTAAACTGCTTTTCCACCAGTTTAGTGAGCTTAATTACTTCACCAATGAACCAGACAAGCGCCCTCAAAACAAACAGGTGTAAAATGATGATTTTGAAGGTCATTTGAAAATGCTTTTATTCCTACTACTAGATGAATTGCATTCTCTAGAATGATACTGACTCATTATTTATTTTTAGATTACAAATCTTATGCATTCTTTTGTACATTTTAATAAATATATTTTCTTTGTTAATATAGTCTTTCAAGCTGGAATTGGTTCTGGTATATATAAACTTCCTAGTAGGTAGAAGTAGACTGTAAGATATAACATTCAGACCGCATTTCCCTCAAATTCCCATTAAAGAAATTTAAGGGAGCAGGCAGGAGATCTTTAGATAATATACTATGTGAATTGAAAGGATTCTGTCCTTATTTGAAGGAACTCACAGACTCATACACTGAAATATAGTTCAAAGAGATCAAAGGGTCACATATGATATCAAATATATACTTTTAATGTTTGAACTAGACAGGGTTACTTTACGTTCAGCTCTATAAAATAAAAGTGAATTTACAGAGGCAGTTGAAGTAGGTCTGTTATATAAATCCAATATTTTATAATTAAACTGAGAATTTAGGAAGGGAACCTTGAAATTAAAGGATTTAGGAGCTTACAAATGCCAAGACTGGCAGTTCATTAGCATTTAAAATCTCTTTGAGATAAGGTTTATTTTTAAGTTCTGCTTACAGTGGGTTTGCTACAATTTAAAAATTCTCTGAAAAAAATCTCCGAGAAAGCACAGGGAAATCTCTGTTTATTGGGTTACATAGCCCTTTAAAAGAAATCCCTTGGAAAAGAGATGAAAAAACTCTAATGTCTGTGAAGAAAAAACAGCACATTACAAAAATGTAATGAAGTCTGTAAGGAGCAAGAGCCTGTAACAAAAACAGCATGTTGGGTATTATCTGTTGAAAAATATCCAGAATTGTTGAAATCATGATTTACTTGTTAGGAAAAAAAAAAGAAAAAAATTCTTCTGAACCTAGTTTCCCATTCCAAGAGACTATAATGGCTTCATTTCATTTTATTACTGAGGCCATTTCATATCCTATGAAAAGTTGTAACAGAGGAAGTGAGAGTGTTCATGCTTTAACCATACAAAGAAATACTGATTCATCTTTTACTTTACACAGGAGCAGATATGACTTAATAGTCCTTCACGATTCAGTCCTCCAGATTCAATCAGCATGTCAGATGTAACTTCTCTGCCCAGTCCACCAGGATCCTTAATTATCTTTACAATGCTAGACTACCATTATGTGAAAGTGTCTCCCTATCTTTACTTTGAGCTCCATTTTCTTCCTTCTACAAGAAATCCACTGCAATTTATCCTACCAAGGATATAGGCTTTCAAAATTAGACACATCATCTCTATGCTCCTACAGGTATGTTCGTATTTCAGGGAACAGGCTTTTTGTTTCTCAGATGTGCTGCTGCATAACATGTCTCTTCCTTTAATTCTTCCCAGAATATAGGGTCTGTGCTCAAATTATTGTGATGCTAACACCATTACAATATATTCTGTGGACTTAGAGAGCGAGCAGCAAAGTATTCTGTTCTTCTCAGAACATTTTATTATTTTTATGAGAAATGCTGAAGGTCTGAATTTCGTTGCAAAGGTCACTGATTCACAAATTGTAAAACTGTTAAATCTAGTAACAGCAGGAAAAGTATGCTGTTGCTGTATGTGTAAATGTCAAGTCAGCTGCTGTTGGGATAAAAAGCATCCACATAATTGAAGATCTCTGCATAGGTGTGAAAGAAACCAATTAGGAGATGTTTAATGCAATTTCTTCACCAAGTAACAAGATGAAGTGTGTGTATGGAGTGCTAATTTCAGTGACTATTCAGGATCTTGACCAGTGAAATTACACTGTTTTGCCTGTCCAGATTTTTATCTACTATTGCTGGTTTCAGAATTTGTCAGAAGTGGTATTTTGTGTCATAATACACTGGGCAATGATATTTATCACAAAAGGATAGTGACCAAACAAAGACAAGAGACATTTGTCAGCAGAAAGTTAGACATACCCACCATCATCCTCAAAAAGTGTTTTCCTTGAAACAGCACAGCCTGATGCCAACCATTCCTCCCAAATATTCAGGAGAAAGAATGTGAAATTAAGGCATATATTGTAATGAAATGCTGGTGGATTTTTCCAGTTACTTAGCAGTATGATCTACTGCCAGCACCCTTTTATAAAAAAACATTGTATAGCATGTAGTTTTCTAGCAAAACACATTTTACAACTGAGTTCATCAGATAAGTGGTGGTGCCTCTGTGAAAACATATTTAAGAAAGGGCAAAACACTTGAACAGGCAGTGATGAGTGAGGAAACAAACTGTGAGAAACAGGCCAGTGACACTTAGGTGAGAGGAGAAGGAGGGGGAGAAGGTGCCGCAGGAATGTGAGCAGAGAATCCCCCACAGCCCCTGGACATCATGAAGAAGCCAGTTGTTCCCCTGTAGCCCGTGGAGAGCTATGGTGAAGCAGATACATACGCTACAGCCCACAGAGGACAGCAGACAGATGTGTCCTGAAGGAAGATTGTGGAGAGGACCAGGGACTGGTCTTTGACCTTTGCATATAATGGACATATCCAAGGGCTGCTAGCTCTAATTTACTTTCTCTCCATTTATTATCATATGTAAGTAAAAAGACAGTATAGGGTTTAGAAGCCTAAATATGCAGTGAAAGTTAGATTGAGGCTCTGACTCTCCCTACCCTCCCATAAAATTCAATATAAAGTTCTTAAGGCTTGAGGTTCAGACTTTGGAGAAAACAGAGTAGAAAAGTACAAATAATTTTGATTCCTTTTTTTCCCCACTGAACAAAAAATGAAATTACTGATTTCTAAGGACATGTGGAAATCTATTGGTCAAGGTAGTGAGAATGAAGAGTGTAATTAATCTCAAATGAGAGTATCATTTAAGTATATTAGCTATGTACAAACTCTTTAGGAGCAACACCAAAGTTTTAAACAGACTTTGGACACATTGTTTGTCTCTGACAATATTTTCATAGCTATAGTACATTCAGCTTTAAATAGCTCTATCTGCCTTATAGTTATGACTTACATGTTAGATTTTACTCAAAAAGCAATATTTAGGATTCAGATCATTTGAAATTCTGAAGCATTGCAGATGTTGCCAGTTTTCACTGTCTCCTCGGGGCAGGAAAATAGGGTTTGCACCAACACTGAAATAAATTACTGGGGGAAAAAAATTTATGTCTTTGTTATTTCCTGACTATTCTAACAGGCACAGCAGCAACAACACTGATAGGAATCTGGCATTACAGTACCACTCATAGATGACAAACTTGTAGTGGCTGGTAGTTTATCTGTGCACATTTCTAATGCTGGCTGTTAACTGTTGTGCAGAGGAATCAGTGAACTATTTTCACAGGAGGACACTCCTGAATTGCTTTACTTCTTACCGAACCAGAGAACTATGCTAGCAATGAATTTTTGAGATCTTGCTGTGCTAGCTCCCAAACTCATATCCTTCAAAATTCTTTTTACTTTAAAACCAAGCACTTCATTATTTTATTATAAAAATCTATTATTCTTAATGTTCAGAATATTATTTTATAACTACAGTAACATATTCTGGTAAGCAAGTATCGCATTACTTCTATCCTAAGCAGTTTAAATCACTTAGCTTTTGTTCATGGATCATAACATCAGCAAAGAATGTAGTTTTCAATAAAATACACAGTTGGTAACTGACCACAAGTTTGGGATTCTTTCTCAAATTAATTTTGCTTTGGAATTTAGTTCTTGTTATTTCAAGTGTGCCTTTATTAAAGCAATCAAATATTTATTACCTGCACCGCAACAAAGAACAATAAACAGTATCCTGTGGTTGATCATCACACAATTCTAATAGAAATAATGGCCAGAGCCCCTAGTGTGGCACATCATGCCTGTAATAAGGGCACAGTTCTTCAGGACAATATTCATATTGTGCAGTAGCAGTAAGCAGTTTTAGGGCAGAAATAGTGTCACAGGCTCCTGCATGAGGAAAACAATCAGGGTAGGGGATTTCTATTTATCATGTAGTCCAAAATACTGCCAAGCTTATGTATAGCAATGCAAAAATGCCATTCAATTAAAGCATTCCATGACCTTCCTGAGTGTGAGATTTGGGTGGCTTAACGGTAGCTCCAAGACATCTCATCTCCTTGTGGTCTGCCCTATGTGCTATAGCTGTTGGAAAGCTAACTGGAGGGGCGTCTTTACACTCATCTGTACTCAGGGCATTAGAAAAAATATGAATTACTATGCAAAATTAATTAATTGATGCATATTACTTTATGATCTAGCAAGGAATGATCTTGCATAAAATAGGGAAATAGGTGTGATACCGTTAGTTACATCATATGTCGCAGAAGATACGTTAATAACTATTTGATTCAAGGTAAAGTGTGATGTAGCGGAATTAAAGAAGTATTTGCAGTACAAATCCTCCTGCTTAATCCTAAATTTGTGATAATATAGAAGTATTTTAAGATTTATTTAAGACCAAAAGATTTTGATTATTCTGCATTTTTCAAAAAATTCCAGGTCTAGTCTGTTGTAGGGCGCTATACTTAAACCATTTATTCATCTAGAAGTAAAGTTTGCCACTCCCAGGATCTTGAAACAGTATGAATGAAAAGCAATTCCAGATTTTATCTTTTAATTTTAAAAATCATATTCAGCTTGCAGTTAACATACATAAATTTAGTGATGGCATTCAGTTGCTACATTTTTATATGTTGGCACTGACTGAGATGTCCTGAGTTATCCGAGATACTCATTTGGGGTTAGTAGGCATGAACACCTCACATTCCTTTTTGATGAACTAGCAACATCACTTGATTTGGGTTTGTAGGTTATGGTTGATTTTAGATTTGGTTTTGTTTGTTTGTTTATAGGCAGCTGCCTATAATTAAAAATGTTCTACTAGAGCCACATCAATAGTTTATAAAAACAAGCAAAATACTCCCCCATGCCCTTTCCCCTGTGGATTGGTGAAGATAGGAATGAGGGGAAAAAATAATCAGAAGTAAATATCAATATGTTTTGTGATTTTGTACAAAAGAAGACAATTTTAGTCTAGCATGTTTTTCTCTTCCTTCTAGTCATATTAAAAGAAAACAATGCTCCAGTTGTCCATATCTAACTGTATGCTCTTAGGACAATATGGTCACAAACCACTGACTTTGAATCCTTACGGAGAGGAATAAGGATTTCCCAAATCTTCAGAGATTCCCAGGGCTGCATTAAGTGCAAAGTACTGGAACTGAGAAATGACAGTCCGACAAGTTTAAATGTTTTCATTTCATATATATGTGTTTAACTTAGCATTATTTTTTCTTGTGAAAGTCCTGGCACTTATATATTAGATATTGCAGTTTTATAATTCCTTATAGGTTCTTTCCTCTGGGAGCATTTTCTTCCTCCTTTGTTTCTCTCTCCCTCTTTTACATTAATTTGTAAGTTGTAAAGTAATGATAGATAATGACTCTTCCCTAAATGTTGATTTTAAGTCTAAAAATGAATAAATAAGAAACCTGTAAAGATAAAGGCTTGCACAGAGGTTTTAAAGTGACAATTAAGGTTAGGTACTGAAAATCCAGAAATACAAATATAAAACTATGGAACAGTAAGTTTTCTGAGGTTTTTTGTATTTCTGGGATAAACATTATCACAGTTTTTACAGGACATATCTTCTGAAATTAGATACTGGAAGTTATCAATTTAGATAACAAGACCATTTCCAAAATAAGGACACTAATTTATGCCCATGAAGACAAAATATAAACAGTCAACACCCAGTACAGGATTGCCCATTTTAATTCATGGAGAATTCTAGTCTCACAGACATACAGGAGGGTATTTCACTTGACTGGAAAATCCTTAAAAACAAATTTATCTTTGAAAATTAATAATTAATAGCTTTGACAATTAATAACAAATAGAAAATTATATGCATCCACACTTAGTCTGTCAGTTACTAAAGATTACATTTGTGCTGTGGGTGAGCACAAGTCCTCCCTGTTCCCCTCCTCAGCAAACAGTTCTGTGATTTGAGGTCTCAAAAAAACCCTAAAAACCAACTTCTTCTTCTGTTCAAGCTGTCTTGGTTCTCAAAGTCAAGAGGTATCCTTCCTGGATCCAATGTCAATAAAATTAATAAAATGTTTGGTAAACATGATCCATATTACACCTTCATGTGAACTACTTATTCTAAATTGGGCTGCTAACATAGAATTCTTTTCAGAATGTAGAATAGCAGCTAGTTAATAGTTACATCAATGACAGGTCATCTTTTGCAGGAACACATCTATGATATGGTCAACACACACCAATGGCATGCATCTTTTTATTGCAGTGTTGGGTGTTTTTTCACTAAGTCAATCTATTTTTTTTTTCCTGTTATATAACCCGTCATCATTAAAATAATTGGGAAAACTCTCTTTAAACCCAAAACCTCTCTTTCCAAAATAGGAAATGGCATACATAGTTTTTCTGTCTAGATGAAACTTGTTCATTTGGGTAACTTGGAGTTATAACTGCGAAAATCAAATTACTTCTATGAAAGTTTACATTTTTACAAATATCCTTATATAAATAACTTATTGGAAAGGACAAGTTGAAACAATTGAATAATTCTAATGTACAAAATTATCAGGTTTCCAGTGTTGACTCCATATATTCTGACTGCTAATAAGATAAGGAATCCATTGTATAAGTTTACCTAAGCTCAGTCTCTTTAGGAGACCCTTGTGAGAAGTGGCATGTAGCCAACAACCTGGTGAGAAAACCATTCCCAATTTACCAACTGACTACCTTAACAGGGCCTGATTTGAGGAACATTAAAATTATTAAGTAATATTAATAAAAGCACAGTTTAATCAGAGATTTTAAATTGAAGAAAGAAGAGTGTCATTCGTTGGATTTCTGCAGGTTAATAGTGGAAGCGTAATCACTACAAATACAGAGAAATACATTTATATTGATTCCTCATCCCCATAAAAATGTCCAATAGAGACTTTTTTTGTAAGAGGTATGTAATAAATACACTCTATTAAATTACAGACATATACCTTTGAATAGACAAATCATAAATCCACTCCCTTGATAACCAGTACATCAATAATAATAGAAATTATATGAGTAATAAATGGAATTACAAGCTGATTTTAATTAAAATGTAATAGTGCAAATATGTCATAGATGTTTTTTCAAGATCATATTTCAGTGTTTTAGCCAACTAGAAGTACCATTGGAAAAGCTGAAAATAAATACCATTCATGTCACTTAAAGTACATCAATTTTCACAGGAAGCATTTAAATAAGCACCAGTATATCAAGATATGAATCTTGATATACTTATAAATTACTAAAATGTATGAACCATAGTGTAATTTAAAGTAATTTGGCACAAAAATATGTTGATCATATATGGCACTGAGCCAATATTTTCTAGCCTGGAAAAAAAGAAAATAGACATTATCGTAGCTATGCAAATTACAATATATGGACTATCTATGCAAAACATGCACCATAAATCCAGGTAGAATTCAGGATCTATTCAAATGAAAGTACTTATAACTGAAAAGAGTAGACCAGATGTTGGGCTGCTGCAGCACATTGTTATGGTTCCTTTGTCTTCAACTGACAGAACTCCAACTAGTGAGATGGAAGATGCACCATCTGAGTTCAAGTAGTGGAGCATGTACATTTCATTAACCTTCTCCAAGCCTTTCCAATTCTTCTATGTTATTTCAGGAGAACTTAAGCTACAGCCTGCAGAGACACTATGAAAGGACTAAGGGAACTTGTTTATCAGTTAAGATGAGTGGTCTAGAATTCCCTCCATCTGTCCTTCCTTTTCCTTTGGAAAATCTAAAATATTTTTCATCAGAGTAGTAAATTCCTATGAAACAGTAAGGTCATTCATCACAATATTCAATTATTTCTATGAACTATGTAGAAGAATGTGGTGGGTTGACCTTGACTGGACACCAGGTGTCCATCAAGCCACTCTAGCACTCTCTTCCTCTGCAGGATGGGGAGGAGAGAAATATAAGAAGGTAAAAAATCATCATGGATCAAAATAAAGACAGATCATGTTCAATAAAGGAAAAGCCAAGGCCATGTCTGGAAGAAAAAAAAACCCAAACTTAAATTATTTATTCTCTACTTCCCACAAGCAGGTAATATCCATCCCATCCCCAGGAAGAAAGGTTTCAGAAAGGTTTCAGTACACATGTAGCAGTTCCTCTGGAAGACAGAGGTTGTAAATAACAAATGCCCTCCTTCCTTCTCTCTTCTGTTTATTGCTGAGCAGATGTCATATGGTATGGAATATCCCTTTGGTCAGTTTGGATCAGCTGTTCTGTCTCTGTCCCCTCCAAGATCTTGCCCACTCCCAGCCTACTGGTAGTAGTGTGGAAAATGTAGACAGCCTTGTTGCTGAGCCAGCACTGCTCAGCAGTAGCCAAACCCCTGGTGTGTTACCAGCACCTTTCTAGCTACCCATACACAGCACAGCACTATGAGGACTGCTGTGGGGAAAATTAACTCCATCTCAGACAGACTCAAACTCAATACAAATAAATGTTGTTCTACATAATGCCTGAAGTCTGTAATAACAAATTAAAATAAATTGACATGACTTTTTTTTTTAAAACACAATCTACAGTTGCATTACATATTACCAAAAATTGTTGAGATTTTTTTAAGTGTGCACCTTGACTTTGGAGAATAGGCCATTCACTGTGAGAGAGAAATATTGTGTTCTAAATAAAAACCTAGAGTTTACTCTTCCTTTCTTGGAACCATCTAGTGCTGATAAAAAAAGAAGGCCAAATAGCAGTGACTCTGACTTAGCATTGTGATGTTGCTATGTATTTGGAAAGCACATTAAATCTACATTACTAAAAATATTTACTACAGTTTTTATTTTAAAGCTGCAGTATTATGTTGCCTTTTTATTAAGCCTAAATGCAGCAACTGAAATTTGCAATCAGGTGTTTAAGGCTGTGCTATTTTAAAATTTTGTCATAAGAACCTAAAAATAGTTAAACTCATACACCTTTGACTGATTCTAAGTTCCAAATTCATTCTTATTTGTACAAAACACACATACATATATTCCTACATGCATATATACATTTTATTCCTGTAACCAAACCACGTTACACAATGTAATTTGTTTCAAAGAGTAGAAATATTACTTATAAGTAATATTTTCAATTTCAACTTATAGAAGTAAGCACTACCACTTCTGTAGTCAGTAACAACGTTCAGACCAAAATAGTTTTAGAAGCAATGTTGTTTCAAACAAACTTTAATACTTTAGCCTCCTTAAACTGCTAAGAGCTAATTTTGGAATATGAGTGAAAAAGTTGAAACTGCATAGACTGTTTCTTTTGTTTGGTTTTTTTGGGTTCATTTAGGGTTTTTAAAATTATATTTTGCTGGGTTTTTTGATTCTTTGTTTTGAGATTTTTACACAACATATATTTATTATTTATAACATTAAGTAACCCTACTAGAAAATATTCAGTATTTGCTTTGGAAACTATCAAAAATTTACAACAGATGTCATAGAAGTTAGTGGTTACCATGGCACATGAAACAGCCAGAAACATATTTTTAAACTCAGATTTTTAAAAAATAAACTGTTTTATAGAAAGTCATGTCTCAAGCTTGGAATACAGGTAGAAGTTACTCAGACAGGCATTTCTGTTTCCATAGCTGCAGGATGTTTGGATTTGGAGGGAACTCCACTGAGGAGAATGATGTTTCATAACTCTTGCTTTTAGTAGAACGCTATCACCTAGAAAAAAAAAACTCACTGAAATTAAATCACTCATCTTTTTCAGATGTTGCTAAGTAATGGTAGGATCTCTTTGTTTCTTGATATTTGGGATTAAATATTTGTTTCCAGTGGAATACTTTACATTGCTTTGAAATGTGGCAATTTTTTGGCACTGTACTTTGTATTCACTTTGACTTTTCTGAAGATTAATAGAAAGCAAAATCTATAGCAATAAATGTCAGAGCATTATGAATGAATGCACCAGAAAAAAAGAGGTAGTCAGAAGATGAACTGATGCACTCATTTTTTCAAGGTCTAGATTCTAATATGTGTGAGAACAGCCCTTTCAGCAAGATGGTGGAAATTTTTTAGAATACTGGCCTCACAAGTCCACATGGGAAGTGTGAGTGTGTCCTGGGATGCTGCAAATAATTCAAAATGGTCTTTCATCAATGGCTGGAGAAAGAGTGTAAGCATAATTGGAATACTGACTATTTTATTTCATGTTTTTCCCTTCTATGCACAACACAAACGACGTTTTATGTTCTACAAATTATTAGAGCAGGCAATTAGAACATTTCTGGAAATTTGTGCCAATGTTAAAAAAAAATTATGCAAATATTACCTCTCCCCCAATACCCCCCCCCCCCAAATATCCAAATAGCATTAAATTATAGATTGTAAAGCCAATTAAAAATGCAAAAATCGCCAATGGGAAGTTAATAGTAGGCTAGACATGTATCCACAGGGTACCTAACAAGAAAAACATCCTCTAACATTAAATGCCATAAATCCTTTATATATTTCACATCTACTTTAAATTTTAAACATGAATGAAAAATAAAATTAAGTACTGTATATATATATGTGTGTGTGTGTGTATCACATATTCATCTTGCATATAAAGCTAATATTCTTTCAGTGGTTCTCTTTATGTTCTGCTGACTGCACTACACATTCATTTGCATACTTTTTTGCTTCTTCCTGAAGTCAATACTGCATGCTTTATGCCACCCACAAAGTGTATGAATCCTTCTACCTAAGTTAATGTATTTAATCTTTAGAGACTCTACATTAAATTGACAGAAAAGTAATTGGTTTTTTCCACCTAAAATTGATTCTTTGCGCAGAGTTCACTTTGACAAACTTTTTTCTGCTAGGATTCAACTCAAGGATTGAAATAATTATCTTAAGATGACTAGTAGGCCCTGGGCCTTGGTGAGCCCTTCAGCCTCCCTGGATATATACTATAGAATAAAATACTCAACTCTCTAAACTTCATTGACTATACTGAACAATAAATTTCACATGCAGATAACTACATTAAAGACACATTGTAAAATGAATCCCACCTCTTCTTCCTCACAGACATTAGTATTTCTGTTTAGGAAACCTAGATGACTTTCCAATGTCTGAAGTTAGGTGAGATGAAGGCAGTTCCAACATCTAGAAAACCCTCCTTATAAACTGCAAAACTCAAAATGTAGCACTTCTGTAAAGTTTGTCAAAGCAATGACTATAGCATCTACTAAAGTTGCATGATACCTGCCCACAGATATTCTTCAAGATACTCACAAGATATTTGTCACATAGGAAGATTTGAAGACACATCTTTAATCTCTTCAATTAATAGCAAACCAAAATCTATTAATTTTGGAATTTATCACTCCCTCCTGTTACAATGATTTAACTTTGCATACCCGAATGAAAAAAAAGTTCAGAGAAAGCTGAGGTGAAGAACTCAAATAGCCCAGCAAATAGGAAAGGAGAAATTCAGAGTGTGAGTAGGAAGGCAGGGAGAGAATTAAACAGTAAGGAAGCTGAACAGAAGCAGTGACAATGAGAGACATCCTGTGAATTTCCTACTGGAATTGTGTATTATATAATCAATGACAAAATTATAAGCACTTGCACATTTGATGTCTCACCACGGGAACACAATAGCCATGGTATATGCTCACAGTTTTCAAAGCAACATGGAAAATAAAAGGAAATACACAGAATAACAGAATTGAGTAATAAGACCTTATAAATAATTGATATTCATGCAGTGAATTATTCAAATAATCATTTTTATATTATAAAACAGCAGATATAAACAATCTGGTAAACTGTTTATGCTATATAAACTGCATTTGTACTCAGAAATTATTTGTAGAAAACTACAGATTTCAGTCAGGATCAAAAGTTTCTGAATGTCACATAAGAAATTATAAAAGTACAAATTGGAACATTTGGATAAAGTACTAGGATCAAGCAATCAAAAAATGTATCAAGACTGAAAACACACAGCTGAATCCTCACACAGACTACACTAGCAAATTATCTACGACTCAGACTTTTATCTGTCTCTGAGGGCAACTCTGTGGAACTAACTGCATTCATATTATTAAACCATTAAACTCCCTTATTCACTCCACCAAACGTGTATCTTGCATTCATTAATAACTTTCATTGTGGCATGCTACTTCTCTGTATGTTACAGTATACTAATTAGAGACCACTGCCTACCTGTTACACCAGTCCATAATCACAGATTTACTTATAAGATGTGAAGACTAAGCTATGGTTCAAGAAGCCAACATTAGAAATTCCTGCTAGTCCATTACATTATTTTCTTTTTATGTTGCCTAGCAACCTTTCTCTGGTATCACTCCTAGTGTACAGATTGGCAAAAGGCTCTACAAAGGGAAAACAGATTATCAAGAAAAGGGTGAGGTATCTGAAAGAAAAATCTGCATATAAAGGTATTCATTTATTAAACTTATTTTCATTAACTTTTGCCTGCACATTCTTTTGTGCACTGGTTATTAGTAAAAGAACACAGATGTCGCTGTGGTCTGTGCACCCGTACACCTTATGATAGTGTCATGATCTAATGGATTTTTAAAAAAAATATTAAAAAAGAAGAGAAAAGGACTTGTGTCATGATAGCTGTAGACTGAAGGATATAAATTCAGATATATTCAGATAAGTACCATAGTCTTGAAATCTAAGACATTTAAATTTGTTTTAATTTGAATAGTTACACCAAAGACCGAGTTTGCGTATTTTTCTGTAAGCATATATATCTGGATATAGATCCTGTGTTTTAGCCTAGATTATTATCAAAATTATCTCTTTATGTTGATGCCTACTTATATCTGGAATCTAGCAATAGCACCAACAGCAGCACAATACCCAAGATAGATATGAGTATCAGTTGCTTCTAAACAAAGACCAAATGTTGTACCTCTCCCTGACTGCCTTTTGATAGAGGCCATAGGTAGTTCCCTTATGCATTCGACTGGAGACCCAGTGCTTTTAAGAATAGTTTGTATGCACGTGGAAACAGATAATCTGAAAGAACAATTGTAAGGCACAAATAGCTTCCATCCGACTTCAAACACTTTCCTCTCAGTGCCTGAGTCTTGCAGTTCTTCATGTCAAATGTCCATTCAGTTTGCTCACTACCAGTGTGAGGAAATTTAATTTTATTTCTTCTCCCCCTTTTCATGTTGTACAGGTTTGAAACTGGCCACTGAAGAGAATGAGCAAGACACTATACTCTTCAACTACCACACTCCAAAAATTTAGACTAATGACATGGAAAGGATTTTGAGGAAGGAGGAGAAAAAGTATAAAAGTATCAACCCATTTTTCCTCTTTATTCCTTAAGTATTCTACATGTCAGGGGAACACAGATTCAATTACTAATAGCTACTGAAAGAAAAGGTATAAATTAGGATTTACTTCAGTACCACTTTTATTTCTATGCCTTGTGTCTGACTTTTTCTTCTCTTCCTTGATAAATAAAGCTTTACCTTGTGTTACTATAAATTCAGACTGCTTTTTCTGTAAGACAAAGTGAATTAATGTAAATTTAGGCTTATGATGAAGGAATCATCCTGATGACCACATGAAGGTAACACTTCATGATGTTACAACCCAACCTGGATAGCCCAGGAAGCTGTGGCAGTTTCATGATTCCCTCAGACTAAATTAAGATGAAATGATGCCAAAAGATTGGTTAAAAGTTTACATCTAGCATCTATATGTCCTTACAGCAAGAAACTAAGCATGTCCATCATCAGCACACTTCAGTGCAGGCAGCAACTATAATATTTATTGGTTGAACATATATGATATTGGCATGATCTACCCACTTTGGTTTTGGCTGTGACAGATGGAAACCATAGTGTCCACGTGTGACAGCTTTTACGAGCTTAATGCTCCTGTGAGACTAGAAACTGTAACTCTTTTTTTCAGAAATGCCTTACAGAAGCTGCATCTTTTTGTCCATGAAAACTGATCCTTCTGTTTTCTAGATAGTTCATCTAGGGTAAGGGGAAAAGGATCTTGCTAGCAATGAAGGGAAAATAAACCTCCAAGGTTTGAGCTTTTTGCCAAACCCAGTAATGACAGATTTTCAGAAGGAACATGACTGAGAAGAAATATGGAGGGGAAGAGTGGGAGGAGGGGGTTTTAGTGTAATGCCCTGCAGCACTTTTCCTTCATGTTGCTGTACTGTCATCTTGATAAAGCTGAGTCACCTGAATCACTCCAGCTGAAGGCTGTCTATCCATAATATCTTCCATTGTGTAAATAGGGGAATTGGATGTCTCCCTTTAGGCAGATATCTCATGATTAAATGAAGTTTGGAAGAAGCACTAGCTTAAATTTAGATCTCTATTTTTAAGCATCTAAATCACATCCCAACAGAAAGAATTTTGGAAGGACAGTGAGTGGTCATTATGAGCCAAAGGTTCACTCTGCAGTCCCTTCCACAATTTTTCTACAGAGAATATGAGAATGCTTCATGGGTTCACAAAAATATGCTATGGCTCATACGGTATTGAGTCTTCAAAGACAAGAATCATGGAAAACAATAGACAAAATAATTATTATGACTTTAACAATTAGGAACAGATGGAGGAACTGCAAAACTTGAGTCCTACCTAGACATTGCATGTAAGAAAAGTTAGAAGACAATGTCAATTAATGCATTACAGATGCTGTACAGCCGTCACATCTCTTATTATCACGTTTTCATTTGCTGCATTTGGCTAGAGTCTGGAACACTGACATTTAAAACTAATCTACTGGGAGAGGTGCTTCCAAGACTAAAATTAAAATTGTGTGCATACCTTTCAGGAGTGCAGTTGGGAAGCAAGATATTTTCTAGCATCTAAATATGTGATTAAACAAAAGCTCCTTAATTATACTCTACTCATTAACTCATACCTATAATAAATGCCCATTTTTAATTATTTATATGATTGAATTCATGTTGCTGAATATGGTGCTTCAAATGATTTCTTTAAAAGGCAAAACCATTATTGTGCATATTCCCGTTGCAAATGTAGTGATGTTGTGATAATTCAATGGACTGCAGGTCTGTTTTTTTTTTAAGATGGACTACTACAAATTTTATTAGCATATTATGCAAAGTTTTATATTAATGAGGATGCCCAAAAATGCCCTGCATTAGGAATCATGGGATTTATTTGAGGGGGACTGCTCTCATTAAAAACTCAGTTCACCTTTTGGTCAGTACAAGCCTTGTCCTTGCAGAGCAGGAAATTTCCAGGCAGGCAGGTGTTTCTACTGTCTTATTTTTCAATATTGTTTTCAGCTTCAGTGAGGACATATATTCACTATGACATATAAACTGAGCATTTGATTCCAATTAAGCTGTTGCCGTTCTGCTATTCTCATGTTCCCAGCATTAGCAGAAGACTCCATTTGTTAGTTCTCCTTTGTGCGCCAAAAGGTATGGTATATAATATGCAAGTTAGATTAAAACTTGTCCTTTAGCTGTAAGTCCTGTATAGCTGGGTATGAATCCCAAGCCTTTATGCACACCCAGGATAATTAAATCATTCATTCTCAAGGTGGTCTGGGAATTCCCTGTGAAGTTATTTGCAGAGTTGAGATAATGGATTGGCTTGAGGCAAGTTTATTGACTGGACTCCTTTCCCAGTCATCTTCCCAACAAAACACTTGACTGATTTTTGAAGGAGCAATCCAGGTAGAATTTCAAACTGTCCCAGGTGAAATATTGTGCCCAAACTGGTCTGTATGTTCAACATGTTGATTGACATGCTGGGTAGGAAACCTGGCCCTTCAGAAACTCCCTAGATGGTTCCTGTGCAGAACTGACCAGCCTCTGTGTATATAAGACTCTTGTAAATAGTCAGTGTAAACTGCTCATGCAAACACAGAAATGGTCACGTATAAAAACCCTTTGCACATACTAAGGATAAACGGGGGCTGGTTTGCACTGGGTTTAGGATAATCATTAGAAATGGTTCTGACACATGCTGGAGTTTTTCGTGAGAGCAGCAAGAGAGGAGTTGTTCCCTGAGGCAAGATGAGCTGGGAGCCAAGGGTTACCCCAGCACAGGCCCTGGGTAATACACTGGGTAATATCTACAGGGTGCAGTCCATCAGCACGTGAGCAAGTAAGCAAAGCAGGGGTGCATTGCTGGAGGATGCAGGTGAGGCTCTTAGGACAGTGAATGCACACTGATACACTCAGGACCCTGACGACATAGTAACACTGGCCAGATGGATAATAAGATCTAAGAAGAACAGTTTGGGTAGTTTTGGCTGAAAACACTCTTAAAAGCACCCATCATAATCTGAAAAGTGACTGACCATCCTATCTGAGATATCTGATTCCCCATGTGAGTGCTACTCTATGCGAAGACCACAACAATCAGTCTTTTTCTTGTGTTTCTTCTTTTTCTCCTTTTCTCCTTTCTTATAAGTAGTCATATTTATTTCCTTATGCTTGTATTAGCCAATTGCTTTTATACCTAATAGTTAATATTCAGTGATATTTCCTTATTTTTTGCCATCCTTTCTGAAAATTAGTGATTCTGAGTTTCTGTTAGGTTTTAACCTTTTTTACTTTCTGCTAAACAATTTTTTCTGTCTTAGAATAATAAAAAATATAATTTTTATTCTAAATTAGGTGCAGTATTAAGTTAGCAAAGTGTCCATGAATGTATGACACACCAAAAAACATTATTTCAACTTCTGAAACGTAAATAGCATAAATTGTTGGTAATGTAATAATGAGATTCATAATTTATATTCTGAAATGCGTGTACCATGATGAGTTTGTTACAGTCAATATTTTAGGGTAAGATTTCAATAATGTCTAAATTATTTAAGGTTACTGGTATGCTGTATTACTAAGCCTGTCATAAAGTTGTGCAAATACAACCCAAATGGAAGTAGAAAACTGAATAGTAATTATGTAGGACAACCAAATTTCCTCCCAAACTTATTCACTAAAGTTGCGTACAGGTATCAAAGACTAGAATATATATTAACTTCCATGATGTTTTTTTTTTAAAACCCATAGAGTAAGAATAGAGTTGAAGTTCATAAATAATACATTCAACTATCACAAATTCTCTTTGTTATGATATAAGCCTAGCCCCTTTTCTCCTTTGCCAGTATTGTATGGTATGCCCCTAACTGATTTCATACTTACGTCTTTATTATTAACAATTTCTCTCACGATTCAGATGTAAATACAAGCAAAACACAAAGCCAAAATGCATCTTGCCATGTTTGGGATTCTTTTTTTTTTGTGGTTTAGATTTCTTGAAGCAGTTGGGGTTTTGGTTGTGGATGGTTTGGTTTGTTTTTTTTGTTTGGTTGGGTGTTTTCATGTCAGTGAAACAAAACAGAGATTTTATCAGCAACTAATGCTTTTAGTTGGCTTTAGATCCCTCAGTACAGGTCTGTATTTCAACACCGTGTTTCCCCCTGAAGGAAATGGAAAGTATCCAAAGGTAATTAAAACCCAGAAAATTTATGAGAAAGTAATGACATCAAAATAGCTCACATCCCAAGAGAGTGCTGTACCACAACCAGAGTGCAGGACTGAGAGGAATCTCTTCCCTGCTCAATCCCATTCCTGTAAATACAGGAAGCTGTCAACCCCAGCATCCTATCTCTTTACACTGAAGTAATGCACCAATATAAATCAGACCACTTCTTGTGCTATTAAAAGAAAGTTCAAATTTAGATGCTAAATTTATTCAGTCACTTTATACTCATTTGTTCTTGCACCAACATTTATTCTTTGAATTTAATCACCCTTATTTTTATGCTCTACTTTTTACTACTGTCTTTTCAGGCTTCATTTTTTTCTGCTATAACAGTACTAGCTCTTGTAGCTGCTGTTCCTAAGTTTTATAGTTTTCTAATAACCCAAGCCACCTTTCTCTGGGTGTCTTGCAAATTTAATTTTCTTCTCATTTGAAATGACAGTGTTACCAGTAGTATTCTGCACTACGACTCATAAACTGGGAGGTGCTGTTGACTCTTGAGGGACAGGAGGCCTTGCAGAGGGATCTGTATAGAATGGAGCATTGAGCTAAGATGAATGGGATGAAATTTAACAAGTTCAAATGCCAGATTCTGCAACTCAGACAGAGTAACTTCAGGTACAAGCATAAATTGGGAGAGGGGTGCCTGGAGAGAAGCCCTGCAGAAAGGGATCTGGGAGTGCTGGTTGACAACAGGGTCAGTATGAGCCAGCAGTGTGCCCTGGTACCCCTGAGGGCAAGCTGTGTCCTGGGGTGCATCAAACACAATAAAACCAGCGGTTCAAAAGAGGTGATTATGCCAAAGTATTCAGCTTTGGTGCAACCTCACTTTGTGTACTGTATGCAGTTCTGAGCCCCACGGTGTAAGAGAAGGTCCTTGAACAGATCCAGAGGAAAGCAACAGAGCTGGTAAAAGGGCTGGAATGAATGTTCTGTGAGTAACTTTGCACTTGGTTAGTCTGAGGAAAGGGAGGTTTAAGGGTGACCATGCTGCTCTCTACAGCTTCCCGAGGAGGGGATGTGGAGACTGAGCTGCTGAGGTCTTCTCCCTGGGAGCCAGTGATAATAGGAGGTGTGGAACTGGTCCAAAGCTGTGCCAGGGGAGGTTCATGCTGGACATTAGGAAGCATTGCTTTACCACAAGGGTGGTCAAACACTGAAACAGGCTTCCTAGAAGGGTGGTCAATGTCCTATGCCTGTCACCATTTAAGAGGCATTTGGACAATGCCATTAATAACATGATTTAACTTTTGGTAATTCCTGAATTAGTCAAGCAATTGGAGTAGGTGATCATTGCAGGTCTCTTCCAACTAAAATGATCACTTCCAACTAAAATTATTCTATTCCATTCTTTTGTATAATAATTTTAATTCCTTCCTACCACTATTAGGGATATTTTGCATGGCACTTTTTGACTACTTTTTCCATTTTTGCATGAAATTAGGCGTATACAGTCATGGTCATTGAAGTAATATTCTGATAAGCTTTTAGTTAATCTAGTAGAAACTCTCTCTGTAAGTCCCTATGCATTACTCTGCTAAATTTTGTCGCATTTGTACAACTTTCTTTTGGAAGATCATCTCAACATTATCTTACAATGTTCAGGTCTGGCTGTGTATTAATGATGTCTTCCTCCTCTGTGTCATGAGAAAAATTTACTTAGATTATTCATATTTTAATATCAAAATCAGGCATGAAAATATTAAATAAGCTTATTCTCAAGACCTAATCTTAATAAAATGCATCAGGATCTTCCTTTACAAGCCTTTTATTCCTTGAATTTTATTGTCTCTTTTTTATCAAGTTCTTTATCTACCTTATAAGTTGTAATTAGCAACAGTTGAACTCATATTCAGTTGATTCACTAGAAAGTATGTTTACATTTTGAGATACATTTACCTTGGCATGACCAGCTTTGATAACTGGTAGCAAAACTGCTGCAGATGTGCAGCATGTGCTGGTTTTCTGTATCAAATGTAGGATATAACCTATGTCCAAAAAAAATACTCATAGAGAACTGAACTGTCTATCCTTCCTACAGTTGAGAACTACAGAGCATGCTAACTCGGAGGCCTCCTAAGAAGATGCAGCCGAGCTTTTCATGGTGCCACAAAGGGCCATGGATATCTGCTGGAACAAAAAAACTCCAATTCTTTTTTCACTTTTCACTAGTAAAGCGTTAGTTTGTCTAAGAACTTTTTTCATCATGAGGACAGTCAGGCAGTGAAAAAAATCTGCTTTAAGAGGTTGTGTAGTCTCCATTCTCAGAGGTTTTCAAGAACATGAGTGGATAAATCCCTGAGAAAACTCATAGCTGACGGCTTGGAAGAGGAGGTTGGATTAGAGACGTTGTGAGGTCCTTTCCTACATGAACTACCATAGGATGCTGTGATCCTGTGATACTATGACCTTTATTGAAAATTTTTCTTTTAATGTTATCTAAACTATAAAGTGAAGAATAGGAAACTCTTTAGAGAGTTATACACATAAAACCTCCACGCTATTCCTAGTACTGTAAGTTTCCTGAAGCACTTGAAGAATATTTTGTGGTAGAGGCTGAAACAAACAAGTTTATTTTAAATATATTTTTAATAAAAGAGAAAAAAGATTGACAGTATGTAGGTTTATATAGTTTCCATGTGTGGCATAGAACAGAATTATAAAATGGTTTGGGTTGGAAGGAACCTCAAAGATCATCTAGTTCCAACCCACCTGCCATGAGTAGGAACACCCTCCATGAGACCAGGTTACCCAAACCCCCATCCAACCTGGCCACGAACACTTACAAGGAAGGGGCAGCCACAACCCCTCTGGGCAACCTCTTCTGGTGCCTCACCACCCTCACAGGAAATAATTTCTTCCTTATATCTAATCTAAATCTACCTTCCTATAGTTTAAATCCATTGCCCCATGTCTTATCACTAAACTCCCTGAAAAACACTCTCTGTCCAGCTTTTCTGTAGCCCCTTTAGGTACTAGAAGGCTGCAATAAGGTCCCCCTGAGCCTTCCCTTCTCCAGGCTGAACAAGCCCAACTCTCTCACCCTGTCTTCATTGCAGAGGTTCTCCAGCCCTCTGATCATCTCCTCTGGACTCGATCCAACAGCTCAGTATCTTGTACTGTGGATGCCAGAGTTGGACACAGTACTCCAGGTGGGGTCTCACAAGAGCAGAGTAGGAGAAACACCTCTCTTGACCTGCTGGTTCCACTGGTTTTGAAGCAGCCTGGCTTTCTGGGCTGGAAGCACGTATTGCTGGCTCATGTTGAGCTTTACATCAATCAACACTCTGAAGGGCTGCTCTCAATCCATTCTTTGCCCAGTCTGTAGTTATGCTTACACAGCCTGTAGTTGTGCTGGCTACAGGAGAATAAGGATGTCCATCAGGTGCTTAAAAGAAAAAAATAACAAAAGATAGTGGGCTAGATAAGAAAAAAAACCCAAAACTATTGAGAGAAACTTGCATATAGGCAATACAGCTATGAAAAATACTGCATCTACTTCAACGAGAAAAGCGGTCAGTTGAACTAATCACAAACAACATTTATTAGAGCACATTTTATTAATTAAGCTGTTGCTATTAATGGAATCAAACTATTATTCATAGCGGATAACTGCTTGCACAGTGTACTGAATCATTCCCTCACAAAGTCCCCTCTCTCACACACACACACACACACTCACACTCTCACACACAGAGAAAAAAATATCACGTCATTGCAGGGCCAACACCAGTAGCCAATATCAGCTCAGGAGTCCAGAATCATACTGATGCTCCAACAGCTTCTAGGTAGGTGTTCAGAAAGTGTGTAAAGAGTTTCTATCTTTCATCAACTGTATACAAGCATAATGTTGTCTGTACCTGCACAGAGCAGCCACTGCCCTCTCGGATGTGGTCTGAGTTACCCAGCCCATTGATACCAGGATGTTCCTGTCGCCTTGAATTGATATGGCAGATTCATGGTTTCCTGAGTTTTTCAGTTCCTGCAGATTCCTTAGGCTTGCCAGTCTTGGAGGACTTTCATATGCTACACCTCATAATGTACTTCTTCCTTCAACCACCTGATTTCTGGTGACTATTTCTCTCTCACATGGGTGAGACATCACCTTGTACAACACTGACAAAACTACAAAAAGGAGCTTTTGTGAAAATGCAAATCCTAGATATGTTGGTTTGCTAAAACAAGTAGTTTGGGCAATACATTGAATAAAAAGGACACACAAGTAGAAGATCTGAAATTGAATATTATTTTACATCAAAAGAACTGCAGAAATAAAGAGCAGAAGGAGTTCAGAAATGATGGAAACATTGACACCTTCCTATGGTTATAATGTGATAAACAATAGCAAGTGTTTAGTGAATATAAAATTAAAAGTCATAATCAAATTTTCCACATACTCTTCTTCTCTCTGTCCCAGTGTTAGGTCTATTATTACAGCATTTTACAGAAGTATATGGCTTCCATTCACTCATTTCAGTGCTCTGTGTGAGGATACAGAATGATGATCCATAGTCCCTTCCTCCATTACTTTAAAAATTATTAGCTACAGAGCATTAGTTGAGAATTCACATTTAAAATAATCTCTTTTCTTATGAATACAGACTCAGAAGCCTCCACAAGATAGATTCTGTGTAATCCTTCCTAATGGATTTGATAAATTCAAGATCAAGCAGAGTCCCTTAAAGAAATAACCCTGATAGAAATTAACAGACTATGATGTGCTTAAAGTACAGAGTATTTTGATCGTGCCTTGACTTGCACCCCACTTCCTTTCCTTACGGGACAAAATTCTGTCCAAGACAGAGTTTGGGATATGAAAAAGCCAAGAACTGTCATATCAATTCTGTTTTGCAAATATACTGTTTTAGCACACAGCTGATAAACAAGAAGTGTCGTTATGCAATGCTATTCAATCCTAGGGCCTGTGCTAAAGAATCATGTAGGAAAAGCCAAGATATTAAAGTTTGAAAAGTGGCAGAGTGGGCAACCATTTGCAACTCCTCATAATTTTCTTTATAAATTTTAGAAGCATTTTATAAGAGTTGGTAAAGCCATGTCCTCAACATTTACTAACTTTTCACAGAAATAAAATGAGACTTAAAAAGTGTTTTTAAAATACATTTTGTATATCTTTATAAGCCTTTCACCAAATATTCATATGAGCTCCAAATGAATATGAATTCTTTTTAATAAAGTATTTTTTGGGAAATCCAAGTTGGTAAATGCTTTCTAATGTCTTTGCACAAAACTGCCAAAGGGATTTACATTCTTCCAAGTTTTATAGCATACAAACAAATTAGTAGTTTTTCTATGATATATTATGAACTGCTTTTATTATTATTCAGACAAAATATAGGTATCATGTTTTAATACATAACTTCTTTTTTTTTTTTAATTATTTAAGGCTAATTTAATTTCTAGGAAGAAGTATTATGTAAGGTACACTGGGTTTAGGTCCTATTATGTTACCACTGAAGTCAAATGAAGGTTTCATAAAAGATTATATAACACAAAAGGGCCCATAAAATCAAGCATTTAATATATAGAGAGACACCAGTAAATTAAAGACGACATGTTATTTTTCTTTTTTCATAGGTTACACTGGCATGCCTTTAGCTACAGACTAATGTCAAAAGAAATATAAATCAATTCCCCTGTAATGCCTCATATTAAAATACAACAGTTGGGTGGGATATGTTAATAATTATTTGGCATTCTGTTGTTCTAAGAGTAACTGTGAAAACATTTTTGAGATGTATTTTGTTCAATATGCATATTGGAGTGAAATAAAATCATAACTTGTTGAAATAATTTATCAGACTTTGTTTTATCAGACTGTTTTCAAGACTGAATCTTCTTTGAATTCTAAAGCTTAAAGGGACAGAATTGCATACTGAAGATAGGTTTCTTCCAGAAAATGCTTTTTTAAATAATAACAGAATTATTGAATCTGTATCCCAATCTAATTTTTATTTGTTTCTTTATCTATATGGTTCTCTATGATGGTGTCTGTGAAACACAAAGGCAGTAACAGCTACATACTATCTGGCAATAAAGAGCCATGACACCAACAGAGGTGTGAAATTTAAACCTCTGGAATGCTGCATTTTAAGATGATGTTGGCAGATACAGAACATTTTAATCATGGATACATGTGCAATTTTACAGATTAGATGACCTTGCTGTCTTGTGGGGTAGACAGTGCAGTCCAGGAGCAAGGTGAGATGGGACAGCACAGTGGTCACAGCTGTATGGTGCATGATCAGAGGGCTTGTCTGTGGGGTCCCCTGGATGTCACCTTGGTGTAGTCCCATTGGTCTTGCTCAGGTCCTCTCCTGTTCATCCCTGGAGACTCTCTTCTGTCACCAGTGTTTCTTTGCATGTCTCAAACAACACCCTTTACAGCATATACAAGGTGTCATCCTAATTGGCCCTCCCCTCATGTCTTCCCAAAGTCTATCCCCACATTTCTCCCTAAGTGTCTCTCCCTAACATGTACTTCTTCCCTAAGGTCTCACAAAGTGCCTCTCCCCAGTGTGTCTTCCATGCCTTGCAGCTGCCCCTCTTTCCTAAACACGAGCCAAAGCACTGGGGGCTCCCCTGCCTGGCTGCAGTTTGGGGTGCAAGGGAATGTTTACAACTGTGTCAGAGCCAACTGGACTCTCAGGGTCATCTTCATCCAGGGCGCCCTGCAGCTCCCAGCTACCCAAATCTGTTACTTAGATGCAATGCATGGACATTTAGCATCAGATCTTTTCTCTTTTCCTTCCTTCCTCGCTTTTAGGAACTCACTTATATACTTTGCCGCTAAGATTCAAGACTTTCTTAATGGACAATCTTTTCCATTGTTTCAACTTTATGTGAAATATATATTTTTTCCTCCCAGGAGGCAGGTTTACGGTCTTAATTGATTTGTAAACTAGTTACTTCCTGATCTGAAAAGGAAGGATTGTTATTTTGTTTGGGTTGGTGTTTTGATTTGGTTTGTTTTGGTATTTTGTTCCTCATCCAAACACATAACTTGCCTTAAAGCACCACATTTTCACTTTTTTGACACAGCCTAAAGAAATGCTTTAGAGCAAAGTATCAGCATCCAGAGCTAAAGCAAGGACAGGAGGTTGTGTACTGTTAAGGTTTCTAGTATGAATAACTATTTTAGATACTTGAGTAGGATATCTTGGCTTTTTTTCAGGGTACAGCTTGACCTGGATATATGTAATGCTAAATTAGATTTTTCAAAAAATTTCTTATGCATATCAGAACATTCTTACATACACACACACACACACACAGAGAGTTTATGTGCAAGGTGTATTAACATAGAAAAAAGGGGGCATTTTTTGTTAGAACGTGACTGGAGCATGATACAGTTACTAGATTGATTTTTCATATAATGTGTCTATCTTAATGTAAATAATCACTGTATTTATGCATTTCTTATTTGCATAAACAACAAACTCAAAGAAAATGAAAGCAAAACAAGTAGGATAGTATTTCCATTTCTCAAAAGTGTCTATTCTTGCTCCTGATGGTTGTTTTTGTTCTGTTTCTATCATAGCATCTGTTATTCTTTTTGACGTTCAGTTTATAGACGCTGTAAATGTCCAATAGGTTCTTTTTACATCTATTTAAGTTCCAGTTGGGATTTTCTCTATGAATTAGCTCAAGGCCATGAGAGGGAATAAACCCATGAAATATGAAAGGTTTTCTTAGCATCAGAGGTTTTCTTCTACAGGAATCATGTATAAAGCAAATTAAACGGTCAAAAAATGCTCTATATCTGTCAGAAAATTTAAGAAACTGTTACTGTTAGATGCAGTGGCACATGCATTGTATGAAGATGTCTGAGCCCACCTATTAAAGAAAAAGCGAATTGCACTTATATAAAGTAGTTTTGCAATGCCTGTCTCTCTGTTTCCTGTCTTTCTGACTTTCCCAAGTTTCCTAGGGAGGATTAAGACACGTGAGTGTGTGCACTTCCCTTCTTCTTTGTGTAAAACTCTTATTTATATCATAAGGATTTAAGCTGTGGATTGAAGATGCTAACTTTATATATCCAGAAGCTCATCAACCCTAAAGAAAAGAGATTTAACAAATCCTCCCTACAGAATGACTGTGGCATTCTAGCTCTGAGGTTTTACTATAAGTGAAAAAGTCAGGAAGACATCTAATTTTTAATTAGTTCTCCCCATTTGGGAGATCATCTGATTTTACTGTCAGAATTAGCAAGTGAAATCACTTAAGAGCTGCCATGTAAATGTCCCCTACCCCTAAGGGCCTCAGTTGATTAAATGAGTACAGTGTTAACCTGGAAACGTTATTATTGATTTTAAATGAGAACAGCTCTGAAATTTGGAGGAAATTATTAAATTGAAATAATTATTTTGATTCCTTTCTTGATCACTGATAATAGAAATTAGACATGTTAATCTCTTTTATGCGTAAAAGAGGACAATTTATGTCTCCTTCCCCTCTTTTACTAATTGCAATAAATAATTTAAATTCATTCCTGACATATTTTATAGTACTTTCTGACAACCAAGATGAAAAACTTGCAGGATCTATCAGAGAACAAACAAGGCTGCAAGTCTTTTACAATTTCTTTTGCTACCTTGTACATAGTATGAAACAATTTTACTGAAACAATTTAGAAAAATATTCTGAGATGTTGTGCTTAATTTTTCAAGTGCTATTTATGTACTAAAATTCAATGTAATTTGTGGCATTCAAACTGATTAAGAATAAAGACTACTTCTGTTGTATCAGTATGGAAGCTCATTTACTGCAAAATTTAAAATGCCTGTATGAATTGTGAATGACTGCACCCTGGAGCCATACCGACAGCTGTCACATACTTAAAGCTCAGCCCTCAGAAACTTCTTGCATAAGGGCCTCATTCTTGACTAGTCCCATAGAACTGTCATTCTTATCACAGAACCTTTTACTGCTTGGAAACAAACAATGCCCAGAAATAAGCAGAGATTTGAGTATCTATGCTTCTCTGTATCCATTACATAGATTGTACTGCTAATGAAAAACTCACTTAAAAATACATATATAAAAAAAATAACGAAGCATTTCCAGTTAAATATTAGGACTGAAAAACAGTTAGTGTAAAAAATCTTCAGTAATAACATGCAATTTTTATGTGTGTATATATACACAGATGCATATGGATTCATACATAATAAGTTTTAGCAAGAAGACCTGATAGAATAATAAAAAATACATTCAGGCATAACATAAAGGTATAGCTTTCCCAATTCCCTTCCATCTTTTTCAGAGAAAAAGATGGCATGTGACATCTTAAAATAATTACATGTTCTTACATTTTTAAATAATAAATTCCTGCCAAAGAACCCACTAGCAATAAAAAGGTCTGGATTTCACAAATCCATTGAAAATCAAAGGGAACTGCACCTTTTAAAATCAGATAAGTTGTATACAAATCTATCTCATAAATGGAGAAGACTAGTTTTAAATGTCATTTAAAGCAGTCTGAGAAGGTAAATAACATCATAGAAAAAAATTACGTTTATTGAAATAAAAGAAAATGTAAGAAATACATAAAATCTTCAGGAAACTGCAGTCTTTAGAATGATAGAAAACTAGAATGAATAGATAGAAAACTACTTTCACCAAGAAGCAGCTCATCCATTTTTGACAGCCTCGGAAACATTCCTTTATCAGTCACTAATGACTTTTAGAAGCAATATATAAGAGCAGTAAGGTTACAAGAATGATAATAAAATGGAAAAAGAAACACAATAAAACCAAACCTGTGCATTTTTTACTTAACACAGCTATCAATATTACACTTTGAAAATCTACATTTAGTTAGAAACTGCATCACGTCCTTGGACAGCTTTATTGGATATAGTCCTACCAAATTTAGGCAACTGTGCCAATTTGCATTGTAATAGACTTTGTCCTTCTATTATTTATACATTATTAATACCATTAATATTAATAAAGCAAAGCACTTGGGGCTAGTCTATCAAGAAAACTTTTTATTATTTTCCATAATAACTGCATGTGCTCTCAATAATCAAAATCAACTCTTGTCATATAAAATAGTACACCTAAAAATGGAAATTTGCTTCTAAGAACTGTCAAGAAGGATGCAAGCATTCATTAAGAGTTGAAAGACTTCTGTTAAACAAAAGCAGAGTACTCGAAACATGCTTAGAAATCAGCCTAACGAAATGGAGCCTGGAAAAATACATCAGTCAAATAGAAAGGGATCCGATTCTATAGTGTTCTTGATCATGCAGTTATCTGCAGCTTCAGAATATGGATATAGACCATTATCATTTTGGTCTTTCTAAGAATGTAAATATAAATTAGCTTTCACAAGAAGCTGGGAGGGGACACAGCCAGGGCAGGTGACCCAAACTAGCCAAAGGGGCATGTTATACCATAGGATGGTCATGCTCAGCATATAAGGGGGCTGGCTGGGGAGGATCCGCAGCTCTGGGACTGGCTGAGTGTCTGGCCATTGGATCGTTGGGTGAGCAAACTGCAAAACAGTTTGCAATATACCTGTTTTGTATATTGCAAGTACTCCAGTCATTATTTTCATCGTCCTTTGCTCTCACAGTAAGCTGTCCTTATCCCAACAGTCGAGTTTTACCTTTTTCTTCTGATTCTTTTCCCCATCCCACCAGGGGAGGAGGGGTAAGGAGTGAGCAAGCAAGTTGCTGCGTTGTGCTTAGCTGCTGGTTGGGACTAAACCACAGCAAGAACAAAATAATTGGAAAATGTGAATTTTTACTTCTGAAATTTGTTATTATTTCTTTCCATTACTGGAAAAATGAGTACAAAAATGGCAGATAATTTTGACTTGCAAATAAAGCCCAAAACTCTGCAGTATTTGGATGGAACATAGTAAATGCATATTTTCTGCATACTTCTCTGACAGCATAGTTCCTTTTGCTACTACTGTCAGATTCTTCTTTATGGCTCTGTCAGATACAGAGCTTAAAGAAAGAAACCATTTTGACAACAACTTCGCCGATCATCTTCTGTGAATAATATCTTGGAAACGATATAAAGATCTGATATCTGTTATATATACTACTCGAGAATATTAATTTCAGTACTGACAGCTACAATCTGCCTGATTTATAGGCCAGTTAATATGGTTTTATACAGAGATGGGTGATGATTAGAAGTTAAGATTTTCCTTTTCACTCTTTTAATTTTGAACTTGTCTTTGCTTCTGTTATAATTTCTCACAAAAACTTGTATCACATGTCCCTAGAAAAGAACAAAGAAGAAAGTATTACCCTAATAGAAAGAAACATTCATCTATGAAAGAAAACAGTATTCATCTCCAAATAGCGGTAACTCATCAAGGTGTAATCAAAGAAATGTCTTGAGTAGAAGCTCTTGCAAATACTTGAAGTGTACATACAGTTTGCCACCATATGTCCCCCACCTATGCTACTCGCTGGTTCCTTTGCTCTTTTGAGTTACTGTTTTTCAGTCAGTTACACCAGCTTCCAACAGAAGTATGTCTCATTAACCATGGTAGGACACAAATTGCTATAAGTTGGAATATTGTACACACTTAACTACAGAATCACATACTGATGATATAGTGAATCTTGTTTATTAAGTAGATACAAAATTTATGATTCACGAGTACTGTCAATAAATAATCTAAACTCACTATGTGCCTCTCCAGCTCTGAGTTTCTATATAAATACTTAGGTGTGAGGTCCTGGGGAATCTATTGGTAGGCCAGCCTGTAAAACCCACAGACTTTGTAAAAAATTACAGTTATTTCTAAACATTGACAAGATTTATGGCTTTTTAATTTTAAGGAACAACTACTGGGAGACAAACTGGGAGTCTTGTTTCTATTTTAGATTATTTCCTTATGATTAGAAGACTGATCCAGACTCTCAGAAACCTTCCTTTATTCCACATCTTACTCCAACAGCATAAAATAAGCATCCTGGAATTGGCAGGAAAAAACTTTAGACATTACTCTAACTGATATTTGGTTGGGGCAGATAAATTGGTTCCTCCTTTTGAATTGGTGCTGTTATGCAATAAAAAACCTAATATTTAGTGTTGGGAGAGATACCACAAGTGTGAAAATAATTCCTGTATCTTCTGAAAGCTGGATGATATGAATTTGGTGCCTCTAAAATAGGAGGGAGAAATTAATCATACATTTTCAATTTCTTTCAGCATTTCAACTGTTGTACTATTGTTGTGGATTAATTAATTACTGATAATATTCTAGTCAGAGTAATTATTATTGCAATTTGTGAAGCAAAAATATGGTAGTAGAGTTCTTTCATTTTGGTTTGAGATTTCTACATGGCCACACAAGATGTTGGCAGAATGATGCAGTATGCAGCACTGAGGTTCAAGACTGTGGTTATGCAAACAGATCAGAATAAGACTCCTACAAGCATACACTTAAACAAAGCACAGGGATACTATTGACTTTGAAAATCAAATAGGAGTGGGATTTATATATTGATTTTGGCATTTGTCATGATCCACAATCAGGTAGACTAATTTGGCAGGGGTTAAACCCCTTGCATTCCAACCGACCTCAGATTGCTCTGGGCGGTTGGGGTTGGCTGGGCTTAGCCCCTGAGTGAGGTTCAATTAGGTGTTTTGTCATGACCAGGTCTTCACAACTCTTGGAAACAGAGTTAAGACTCAAAACAGAGGAGTCAAGCGATAAGTCGCTTTTATTTAGCCCACAATAAGCATGCAAGAGAAGGCGGGGAAGAAAGAGGAAAAAGGGGAAAAGAGAGAGGGGAGAGGGTCCAAGCCCCCCCCACCTTTTTTCTTCAGCTGAATCTGGGCCTGTGCACATAGCAGATGACTTGGGTCACATACTTTGAGATATCTATTCCTGAAGGATGGAATTCAGTGGAATTCACTTTGTTGCACGGTGAGGAGGTTCGGCAATTGTTAGGGTTCTGTCAGGAATTCTTAAGGCACATAGTGTTTGGCACATGCCAAATCCAAATTTTAGCCTTGGGCAAAGCCAAATTTCCCAAACCCAAATTATGAATCCCAAGCTTTCTATTGGGTCTTGCCTGTAATTACAC
Source organism: Hypotaenidia okinawae (assembly GCA_027925045.1). NCBI lineage: Eukaryota > Metazoa > Chordata > Aves > Gruiformes > Rallidae > Hypotaenidia > Hypotaenidia okinawae. The sequence goes on from BSDF01000001.1 coordinate 173,984,971, forward strand.
TTCAGGGGTAGCATTTCCTTCGTGTTGGGTCTACCAGTTACTCACACAGTTATTATTTGAAAAAGGCCTCTGTAAAGAGTCAGTATTTTCCAGCCTGGATATATCATCTCAGAATAGTGAAATCTGTATGCAAGCAAGATATCTCAGACTCCTCACTGTAGTTAATGCACATGGTAAGTTTTGAGAAACATGATTAAATTGTGTTTTATCACATCACAAAATGTGAATGGGTAAGAACATAACAAGAGTCTTACCCCTGCCATTGTAATGTAGAGAAAATATCTCTACTTAATTAAAATGATCTAACTGTAATCTGATGTGGACATTCATTTATCAAGGATTAATTATAATATACAAATGCTGTTTACAGTTACAAGTACACTATTAAGCACAACACAGTATAAAATCCAATGAACATATGGCATTTGCAGAACCAGAAGTGCCACCAAAAAAAGTAGCAGTTGTGATATTTTGTTAATCTTATGACAAACTATCACTGCATTGTAATTATATGAGCAAGATAGTCAGCCAACATCATTATCTGAACTCCGGTTTTCTTTGAAGCCTTTGTAACTTAGAAGCCCTGTCATTTATGAATACTACATTGTTTCACTGAATGTGAGTTATTGTAGGGATAGTGGGTTGAATTATTCTCCAGTATTATTCCAATACAGCAGTGATTTATGCTAGGTATTAATTTTGTCATGTTTCATATTGTATCTATTTATATATAGTTCTTGGCAAGAATAGCTAGCCCAATATTCCTTAGGTAATGAGCTATTAAGTTCAACAAGTGAACTTACAGTGCCCTTAGAAATAAAGCACTCACATTTACCTCTCATTCATGTCAGAGGTTAATAATTTCACAAGTTAATAACTTCCATCTAACACAGGTAATCAATATTATTCTGTTTCATAACTTAGAATGAACATTACCTTAGTAAATTACCTTAGTAACAGCTATCAGTAGCATCCAAAATTAAAACAAACAAATAAATAACCCTTTCAAAAACTGCAAAACAAGGCAGTTTGCAAGAATTAAAATAATATTGTACAAGGAACTAAAAATTTACACATTTAAAAAAGATAGGTCTATTTTCATAACATTAAGCCTGGAGATAGAATCCAACAATCAGTGTTATATCTTCAATAATCTTCACATTGTATGCTGTCTATTATTGGGTAAATAATGATTAAAATAATTATATCTTATTCCTGTATCACTGATTTCTTCTCAGCAATCATAAAAATTCAAGAACCTTCAATCTCTCAGGGTCACATACACGCCTTGGCAGAGCTCATCTTACATCAAGATGCACTAGATAAAAGACATTTTGCCTTGGGATGCCTTTATTATTACTATTCAGACAACACTAAAGAAATTATTAGTCTAATCTGATTTCAAAAGTCAACCACAGGTCAAGTAGGCACTCCAATTATTTCACTCAGTTAAAAACAAAACCCGAAAAAACTAAATCACACAACAAAATACACAACAAAACCCACAAAAATCTTAAAATGTGTTGATTGGTTTACATAGAAAATTTATTAGAGTTGCAAGAACAATTTACTAGCAATTCCTGGGACACCTTGAGGACAAACAAAACAGTAACAATACTGAAGATGAAATACTGAAGTTATTAAAGCCAAGTGGAAGGTAAGCAGAATTTTAAGCTGAGAGGATAGTCCTGTATGTTCTTCTTGTTCTCTGTTAATATATTGATATAAACCAAAACTGTATTTTGTAAACAGAATTATTCAAAAGTTACAGTCTCAAATTCCTTTATTAAATATTAAATATTTTCAAATTTCTTCATTTTTCTGTACTCATATCTTTTCTAAAACTGCATTGATACCTGGATTGCAGAGAAGCAGCCAGGGCTAATTTTTGAATTTTTCATGGGTAGAGAGACACATCTTAATTCTTTGGTTTAGACTGAACAAATAAAGAAATTGCAATACACATGATAATAAATATGTAGATAAATAAGATAATCTTTATCCAATAGTTTATTCATTATTTTTCTCTTTATATCAAGACAAACAAATAGTTTAAATCTCACTCCTCAAGTTGTAGCTTTATTCCACAATAATTTATAGCCTGGAGGACAGTGCATATACAAAAAAACTCTGAAAAAAAAGTAGGTTTAAATCTTCAAGGAGACAAAGGAATCTGAATTTCCATCTACTATATCCTAATAAACTGCTATGCAAAAGGGAAGCAAAATTCTTCTTGCTGTGCTCTGTATTTTAAGAAGGATTGTTAATCTTGAGTGGAGAAAATATCCTCCCTGGAGATCGGTATCGTCTGAAGAGTAATGGCACTGAACTGATACTTCTCACTATTGGTTTATCATTCAGCACTGTAGCCTTCTACTCAGCTTCAAATATATAACTTTGTTTAGAAAGTTAATAGTCTAACAAAAATGACTGGGATTTCAGTCTACATTGAACATGTCTGAAAACTAGACTTAAAAATGAGATACTGTAATAATATGCTGCAGTGCCTAAATTTCTTTCCAGATCTAATCCCATATTAATTTTTGACAACATTTACACTGTTTGTTTCTATTAATGGAGTGTGTTAATCATACTGGAAACACGTAGCAAAACTTTGTGAGTAGCACTTTTTATTGTTCCAAAATGAGCTATTCATAAACAAAGCATATCTAAAGTAATTATGTCAAAAAACAAATTTTGGAACTACAATAGAATAATTTTGCTTTTAGCATAATTGAGCTAATTTATGTCATGGAATTGGACTGATGTATTTTGAAGTACACAGCCTTAATTGCTTCTGTAAAAGCAAGGAAACAAACAAACACCAAAACAAACAAGCAACCAAAAATAATTCCTAATCTACCCAAGCTGTCTGGCAAAAGAGAGAAGAGAGATCTAACAAGTATGACTTATTTGGATGAGAACATGAAAAGGCATTTGTGTTTTTTGAGAATGCAGAAGAGTTGTTCTTTGGACTATACAACTCTTGCTTTTTTAATTATTTTTATGGTCATAATAAGAAATGTTTGTATGATAGAAAAGTATATTCATTATATATTACATTATTAATTTATATTTATATATGGGCACAGTAAACCTTCAGGCAATTCAAACAAGAATTAAAAGAAAAAAAATATGGGGTTTTTTGTGATTCTGGGTCATCTTATTAAATGCCAGGCTAACATATTGCAAACCATTATGCTCTGTTTTCAATTAAAAAGAAACCCTGAAAAAAACTTCTGGCTAGATTTTTTTGTAGGTTAAACCATAGTCTTAAAACTAAATTAAAACAGGAGACAAGAACAGTGGTCCATAAATCTTCATCAGTGAACTCATGCTCATCCAACAAAAGATATATTCTGTGAGAAGGTTTGTCTCTCTCATGTCTTCTGACACCTTCTTTTCTTCCAGTTTCTTCCGTCATGTTGTCAAGGTATCATTCCAAAAAATGCATAAAGATCAAGAAGAATCTTCAGAAAAAAAGAAGAAACAAATACATTGCCAAATTCCAAATCAAGTATGTTTATTTTTGTTTATTTAGGGGGTTTATTTTATTACCTTCTTAACCATTCTCCATCTCCTCATTTATGTTACCACTGTTGTAGTGTCACTGGCTTTCAGTTTATAGGGTTTTTACTTCTTAATTTCACTTGGCCAAAACCAGCCTGTACATGATGCTCTACAGGGCCCGTTACCAGCTGGGTTTCTGTCGAGGAGGAATGATACGACAGTTTAATGATGTTAGCCTGTGCTTCTGCAATTTATGCTGGACATAAACTTCAATGAATTAATTTCAACTGTGAGATACATTCACAGAAGGATCGAGTCCCAGACAAGATGTGTACAGAAGACCAGATCCACTGGTTTACTTTCACACCTTTAAAACAAACACGTAACTATTGGAGTTTAATGTACACACCTATAATAATTAAATTAGCTTCAGAAATAGATGATAAAATATAATATGTAGCTAAAACAGAGAGATTAATTTTAAGATCTGAAGGTAAAACTCCAGAAATCAGAGGTAATTTTCAGTAGAGTAAAAATGGAGAAAACAGAAGGAATAGTCAATACCTCTGAAACTGGAATTGACTTTGAGTGCACTTTTAAATTAACTTTTTAAATCACTGTTTGCCTTAATAGCATTTTAACATAATAAAATCTTTAAATTATTTTCACCGATGTAGTCTTTTTTTATTTAGCTGAAATATTTCACTCTCCTATTTGATGCTAAATTTTCATACACAAAATACAAATACATTGGACTGAAAAAAACTGTCAAGACAAAGCTCTGTATCAAACATTTTTCTTACTCAAACTATAAGAATCATTTCAATAAAATGTAAAAGTCTAACAAAATATGAAAACAGAAGTTATATTTTTCTAATAAAAAGAGATTTAAAAGGTAGTGTGGTTGGTTTTTTTAACAGCATGAATAAATTTCAGTGAGAATACGATGGCAAGTTTTATAAAGAAACAATTACAAAGTAAAACCTGACAGTTTATATGCAGTAGATATGATGCCACAGAAGTAAACTTTTTATTTAGGGCTAGAGCATTTGAGAGAAGGAATCAAAACCAGAATACTGTAGTAGTTATTTAAAGTCACTCAATTCAATTACTATTAGTGGAGTCATGAGAAAAGTTATCTAACCACAGATAAATTAAGAAGAGAAGCACAAAAGTGGTAATGACATCACTATTTCTCCCATAATCAGCCTTTTATCATTGGCATTTTGGTCCTCCTAGTTACCTGGGTTGAAAGTCCAACACGAAGTGTGTACTTCAGGACACGACAGAACACGGGCAACTGCTAGATGAGACAGTGTGAGAAGATGACAAATTAGAGAGCATCATGAGACCTGGCAGTAGTGCACCCCATGGTTAGTGCAGAACCATGTGACAAATGACTAAACTTCACAGATAACTGGAGGGAGTACTGGGTTGCTTCACAGTGGTAGGATCATGCAGGCCAACAGTGCCAAGGTCACCACATCAGCAATAACCTAAAAGTTTGGGGTTACCTAAGTAATAGTAACAGGTATATACAATTCACATAAGAGGTAGCACTACTGGGACCAACGGGGAAGAAGAGTAATTGAATCATAGAATCATAGAATGGCATGGGTTGGAAGGGACCCCAAGGATCATAGAGCTCCAACTCCTCTGCCACAGGCAGGGCCACCGACCTCAGGCCTGAATGCAGTTGGGAGGAGATTGAGGCATACAAAGGGAGCTAACAGGGGTCATAAACATGAGATTCAAGACAAAAGAAAAGTAGTAATGAGGTACTAGTGCATAAATGGTTGCTGCCTGGGTGTACCTGCTGGGCAACCCCACACTTGGTCACTGTAACCTAAATCTGGACCGTAGATGAAGCCTGTTGCTCTGAGAATAACAACAGGAGACAGCCCTGCAGGCAGGACAGCTTGAGCAGGGTTCTCCCTCGGGAGCTCACCTGGACAGGCAAATCAATAGTATCTCCAGGTCAGGTCCTGTTACTGACAGCATCCACATCTGCCTGTCTCTTCTAACAAGTATAGTATTTTGACACAAACCTTGCTATGCAATTTATGCAACTCAGATTTCAGGTTTTTAGCTGCTGATGTAATTTTAAATAAGAAAAGGCACTCACTGGAAAAGTGCTATCAGTGTTTATTGATCCAGAGAGGTCAAAGCAAGACTTTTCCTAAATTGTTTTTAAAAAAATAATATGATTCATGGTTTAGGGCTTCTACAAACACAATTAACATTTTGTACTTCTAATAGTGCCAGAATGCTTCGTTCTTTGACTTCCAAACAGATGGAAATGTGAAACAGGCAAAAGGATATCGACAAAGAGTCTGCATTCACATGGGACAGATTAAAGTCCTAGAAACATTTTGCCTGAGATCTGAGACACTTCATTTCCAGTACCTGAAGAAGAATACTATCTTGAATTTATTGTCCTTGAATGGCAGACGTGTACACATACACAACACAGCTGGACCGTGGCTCTTTCAAATGGTATCAACAAACCCCTGATCATTTTCCACTTCTGCATGTAAATTCATATGCTCAGCTGGTGTCAAAGCACAGTGTCTGTTGGAATAGTTAGAGTAGCAATTTCTTTGCTGGCCAAATCTATCGTTTTTGTCTGTGTGTCATTTATAAATTTGTGACTGTAGGACGTAGCTTTCTTTGAAGACAAAGCAATGGTAAAAATCATGTTGAGAAAGAGATCAAAAGAACACCAGACTTCCAGGATAAATGAATGAGTTATGACCCACCACAATGGTCAAGCATTGGAACAGGCTGCCCAGAGAGGTGGTGAAGTCACCATCGCTGGAGGTGACATGGTTTAGTTGACATAGTGGTATTGAACAGATGGTTGAACTTGATGATCTTAGTGGTCTTTTCCAACCTTAAAGATTTATAATATAAACTCAAATGCCTTTTCTCAAAATTTATAATTTTATTCAGATTTTGTGCACTGTAAACCCTAAACTCAGAATGTTACCTAAAATAAAACATCTCTTGAATGTCACCAGACTCATGTGCAGCATTAAACCTTGATGAATTATACAGTAATATGAACAAAATAATAGAGTTGCTTTCATATTTAGCAAAACAGTACAGGAATGTAAATTTTTTAAAAAAACAAAAATTTTTTTTTACCAGAATTAAGAACTGCAGCTCTGAGAAAATAATAACATTGTTTACTTGAAAATTATTATATTGACCTAAATGACTGCAAAACAAAGTCCCAAAACATATAAACAAAACAATTGGTTTTATTAAACTTGGCAATACAGGTTAAATAATGACATTTATCTGTTCATTTTCAGACTTCTAAGATCAAGTAAAATGGATTAGAATTGCAGGTTATTTCTTCACCATAATTACCTTCTGTGTACAGCTGAACAAAAGCATTAGCTTTCAATTAATTTCAATTACAATTTTGAAAAAAGAAAAATTGAAACTTTATTTTCTTTGACATTGACCTTGTAGGTGTTTAAATAGCAGCTCCTCACTGTCTTCTTCTCACTGATTATGAAGAAAACTCATAGTGACCAGTTCAGACACAATGAGAAAATACTGTAAAAAAACTCTATTCTTTTTTGCCTACAATGCTTAACTGCTAATTTACTCCTGGCTTTTTTTTTTTTTTGCACATCTGTCATTAGTTATCTTCAAGAGCAATCTGCCATTAAAATGGCTAAAATTAAGCAGCCTTTTTCCATTTCACCACTGGGCTACTAGTTATTCCCTTGCCTTCGGCAAATTAACAGCAGTCAGGACAACTGAGGCACAGAGTAAGTCTAAATAGGAAAGGAAAGTATGTGTGGAATCAGAAGGATAGGCAAGAAAGAGCTGAGTTATTACTTTAGAAGCATGACACACTCTTGATGGTTGCAAGGATGAAGTGTTTACACCTTTCCAGCTTCAGTTTTCATTAGGGAGGTAATGCATGAATGGACATTAAAGCAACACAGAATAAAGGAAAAAAGTTATGTATGCAAGTCAGATGAAATTTCATCAGGTTGATGAAATTTTCTGAGGAGTACTTAGAAAAATGGCTGAGGAAATCTCATGTTCGGATTATTGTTGACAATACAAGGATATAAATGATATTCCAGAAGATTAGAAAATGACAAACATAGTTATTTCTTAAAAAGGGAGGAAAAATGCCACAGTTATTTAACTCCAGTTGATGAAAAATGCTAGTACAAAGATATGGAAAATCAAAAGGTGTTTATTGTCAGCCAATAAATAATGCTATAACAAACTTCCTTCAACAAGGTACCTCGTCTCATTAGTATGCTGAAATAATAGGTATTTCAGATAGTGCCTGGTACTATTTTCTTAAACAACCTAGAAAATTACAATGAAGAAAAATCTGCAGCAATGTGAGCTTATAAATGGTTGGAAAACTGTACTCAGCTGTTATTCACTGCTCACAGGAGAACAAGAAAATATATTGAACACATTTATGTATGTATTTGTCTTTACATCAGTACTGTTTGATACATTTATCACTTTATAATAGGAAATGAACTACATCGTTCAATTTGCAGATTACTTCAGACTGGACTGGACATTAAAATTCAAATGATCCTGAGAAACTGAAGTACTTTATCTTCAAAAAAAAAAAAAACCCACACAGAATGTTTGCACTTTTAGCTTAAAATAATTGAGGGATTGTTCTTGCCTTCAGTTAAAAACAACAGCCTGATTGTCAAACAGTACCTGCAAATGTTTGGGACAAATAAGAAAATTGCCTAAAAGATTACCAAAAATGATTTTATAAATTAGGATTTTCTTCAGTCCTTTCCTTTAGATCATTAGAAATAATACATTTTCTTTTTTTGTAGGTGTCTTCCTGCAAAAGTTCAGGCATATCTAAAGATAGCACTTCGTACTGCTCATATAACTCCTACTGGACAGATAAAACATGTTCTGGCCATTACAGCAGCCTAATTACTAACCTTCTTTGGTAATTATGCCTCCTTATTAATTATATGCTGTAGCAATCCAATTGTCAAAATCAAGTTACACCAAAATAGACAAAATTATGTCAGTCCTTATTTTATATACTTGGCAGATGCCAAAAAAATGTTGAATATCAACTTTACATATATCTTTAATTTACATGCAACTTCATGGAACTGCTAAAAAGTACTGGAATAAATTAGAGAAATTGTGGACTTTCTTTAGTGTTTTTTAAAAAGCAGGAAAATATCTGTCAGAAATAGTTATAGTTCACTCAGCTTTGAGGAGAAAGGATTATTTTTTTTAGGTTCCTCTCTACTCTGTAATTATAGTGTAATTTATGTCTAAACTTTTCTTAACAAAGTGACTATGTCAAAACATGACGTTAGAACATACTATGTCAGAAGTTACAGTCTCATGGCACTGAAATCTATGACATACTGCCAGTATAACTGCTGGCCAAGGGATTAAAAATATACTGTAGTCCATTAGGTAAAATCAGAGAAAACACAGTAGAAAACAAATTGTTGTAATTGATGTAAATGAATAACTAGAAATATAGAAAACATCAACTATTTAACACTATAAAGCATTAAACCCAAACAAAAATCAGACCTTCCTGCTTTTCTATTATGTAGTTCGAAAGATGAAATTTCAACCAATCGGTGATCTTAAACTGTAATGTTTAAGACTTATTACTGTAGGTGTCATGGAATTTGGGTGGAAAACTATTCTCAAATTGTTCAAGCAATTATGATAATCTCATCCAAATCCTAAAACAGTTTTAAAGTGGTAAAAATGAAAACAAACCTGAGCATATTCTCTGGGGTGCTCAGTTCAACCGAGTGTGTGAATAAGCAGATAAATAAAAAAAACATTCACAAGTATCTGATCTCTTAATTTGGTCAAAGAATGAATGTAAACAAAACATAATCATAAACAAAGCTCCATTTTTCCTTTTTGAAAGGAAGGACAGAAGCATACAAGAGCTTATTTTATTGCCTTATACTAAGTGCTAAGAATTCTTTTAAAGAAAGGACACATTTCTGTAAGAAATACTCTAAGTTCTTGCTGAAGTTTTCAATGAGCTGTTAGTGATACAAGACATAAACCAATAATGGCACAGTACATTAAGATGTCAGTGTCATTAACAGTTACTTCAAAATAAAAATTGCATTCAGAGATCCTCACCAGCATTACTGTATGTGAATTTCCTTATTAGGTTTCCCAGGATAGTAAACTACTCCTTTTTAAACATGAAATCAGAAGCTGACCAAACATGCACCATTCCTTGAGAATAACAGAAGCAATGTCTATGTCTCTGCAGCATAAACTTTCAACTAATCTTACTAATGTGATGATAAGGCACTTGGTACAAGTGAAGCAAGTACCTCAATTACAACTAGAAAGCTTTGGGGTTTTTTCTGTGGGGGAAAAAAATGTAGCTACCTAAACTGGAAGTGCACATTTTTTCAGAGTCTAGGAATCTGTCTACTGAGGCCAGAAAACTTGGAAAGTACAATGCAGGAGGAAAATATTAATTTAGAAATGCATACAGTAGTAATACTTAGAATGCAGTACTTTGTTTCACTTTATTTCTGAAATAGCAAAACTTTAATAAAAAATAAGATCATTACACTTCTTACTACAAGTGTTAGCAATGATATGCTATTCATCTATGTATTCTTCCAAATAAAAATCACAGAATCATACAATATAGATTTGGAAAGGACCCACAAGGATTATCAAGTCCAACTCCTGGCTCCACACAGGGCCAGCCAAGTCAGAGCATGGGACTTAGTGCATCGACCAGATGCTTCTGGAACTCAAGACAGGCTTGGTGCTGTGACCACTTCCCTGGGAAGTCTGTTCCAGTGCTCAACCACCCTCCTAGTAAAAAACCTCTTCCTAACATTCAACCTGCTTAAACCTCCCCTGTCTCAGCTTCACACTGTTCCCTTGGCTTCTATCACTGGTCACCTTTGCTCCCCCTTGTCAGTAAGCCAGAGACCGTGATGAGGTCTCCCTTCAGCATCCTCCTCTCCAGGCTGTACAAACCAAGGGACTTCACCCTCTCCTGCAGTACAGTTCATATTTTCTACTTTCTACTTGTCTGTTCCTCCTCTCCGATTACAAAGACTGCAATTTAGAAGGTAAATAATATTATCAGACAAGATTGTTTAAAATATTCCAATATCCTGTTACATAGATAAAGCATTTTGAATTTTAAAGCTACATTTGATAGGGAGAGTAAGTTTTCCGATAAAATAAACTAATACCCAAATTTTTAAGTCAGATTTATAAAAAAAGAGACATTATTTTTAAAACAAGGTATCCACAGAGGGATATTACAAAATACTTCATGTCAACTGTGGATGAATACCAAAACCATGTTCATTGTTCATCTTTCCTTTGTACTTAGTGACTCACCTGTATTCACTTTACTATGTCACAGTGTCTTCTGATATTGATCAGGATTGCTTTGCTGCTTATTCAGATGCAGGAGAAAGACATAATCTTGGAAAGAAAGTTACTCAAAAGGTAACTTCTCCAATTACATGGATTTACAAATCTGCTGTTATCCCAACTGATCTTTATTCTTAAGAGAAGCCTCAAAGCCTTTTGCTTTCTGTCATATGCTAAAAGGTTTTCAAGGGTGAAACCTCTCTGAAATTTATTTTTTTTAACTTCAAAAGAACCTATAAGCTGAAATACAAGCATCATAAGGTCACGTCTGGAACAGTAAACAAAATTACACCTGCTCTCTACTCTGTTCAGGCTCCGGGACTCAGACCAAATGGCATGGCACAATTTACCTCCATATGGCTAAATACTATTATTCTCAAAAAAACTATCTATATCCAAAGTGTATTTCCTGATTTAAGCCAACTCCTGAACTAGTTTGTGAGATGCTCATTTGTACAACCCCAATCCATTTTAATGATTGTGATAATGCCTTATCAGTATTGACCATCTTATTCTGGTTCCATTGGCTTTGTTCAGTGGTATTAAGCCTAATTTAATTTACTAGCATAAAAGCCTATGTAAAATCCTAGATTTTTTTTTTGTTTGATTTAATAAATCCTGCTTTGCAAACTATGGGTATCTCCACTGTTGTGGTTTGCAAATATACAGTATTTGACAGCAGTTTTTACTTCCAATTGAAAAATAAATGTTAAATAAAAAAGAACAGCGTGAAACTACATATTTTTTGAACAGAACATAAAAGAAAACCAGTTCTAAGAAGATTCTGAGTCACAGAAAAATGACAGCAACTATTATTGCTGAGAAAAAACATCCTATTTTCTTTGCATGACCAGAGTTTCCACAGAGAAAGAGACTTATATCATTCACAGAAACATCACTAAAAGTGTTAGATTTATATTGAAACAAAACAACATAGTGATTTTAATACGAAATTCTATCACCTAAAATAGATAGTTACAGCTTCCATGCGAATCAGCAAATGGGACAGATGAGAGGCTTCCTAATGGTAAGGTCTAAGGATATTATGTGGAATATGGCATAGGAGCTCAAAGGTGTGTGCTCTGTCAAACCTATATACTAGATGGAGTTCAGCTCTTTTGTCTGCATCATAATTTGGGGAAGAAGGCATGACACATTTTTCAAATAAGGGTTGTCTAGAGGCAGTTTGGGATCTGCAGGTAAAAACTATGCATTTCTCAAGAGAACTGACAACTGCTGCAAACAGAGGAACTGTGCGGACATATTTTGGAACTGAAGAGCCTCAGTATTATTTAATTTGCCTACATTTCTAAATTTAGTTATTATTTGTAGCATTAGTTTGTTTGTGACTCTTTATTCATGACAAATCATGTAGCATTTTACTCTTGTTAAGTAAAATTCTCTGACCATTTAAAAAACTGCTTTAGGGTGTATATATACTACTGTTTCTGATCATAATGAGGTGGTTTAAGAAGTGACTGCCCATCAAGCTAATATAAGATAACTGACTGCTCTTCTAGGATCCAGCAATGCAGAATAAAATGTATTTGTGGAAATCACCACTGGGAACAATTCATATATTTTATCCAGCATTGCTAAGGAGGCAGTAAACAACATCTACGGCAACCCAATTTTTGTTACCCCCCTGAAAGAAATGTAGCTAGTCATATCACCAAACTTACAGAAATCTGTCCTGTGATGTGCTACCTCACTGTTAATACTGCGAAATTTAACCTTTTAACTTATCACAGGCGAACTCATTTCCTGAAGTTCAATCTCAGTTGAAAACTCACTAAAGAAAAACATACAAAAGCTAATTGAATCAGTTCTGGTTTACTCTTTGTCTGGCTTTGTTCTTCCCATTAGAAAACTATTGTAGTTTAATAAAGTGTAGATATATTTACAGTGGTTTAAATATAACTACATATACTATTATGGGAGGAAAATCAGCTCAACAACGTGAAACTCCCCTTTCTGACTCACAGAAATGCCACAGCATTGTATGATATGTCACATACAACATAACCGTTTAGTTTCCCACTACTAACATCTTTTCCCAGTGTTTCACAGTTTATTTATCTAAACCAACTCAGAATATATCTACATTTCAGAAAGCTTATTCAAAGGCTTTCTTCTACACAACAAAAAAGTTTAAAGAATAAGCCAAATACATTATTTATTTGTTTATCACTTAGCACACTGCCACTTTCTTCAGTAAGTTTTGATCTCTGAATGGATGTCCAGTCCGATCAATTTATTTCTCTACTCTCTTTAGCGAGAGTATTCTATAGATGTGTTTCACAGCATCCTTTTAACACCCTCAGATTCTTGCTTCTGAATGTATAATTAACCACCCACAAAAACAGCATCTTTATAGCTCAAGTACAGATTCATTCATTCATGTGAGAATTCCCACATTCAAGTGAGAAGTGTTTCAAAACCATTCATTCTGCTATTGTCCTTATCCAAAGCACAGTGATGTCTGTTGGGTGCTGTTTTTTCCTGATTCTTATAATCAAAATTTAGCATCTTCTGGATCAAAAATACATGACATGTTAAAATTCAGTAGGAAAATTTCCTCTTGTCCTTTTAATTTGCTGAAAGGTGTATGGCTTCTCTTATTAATAACTATCATTCCACAGTATCACTATTAGAGTCACTTGCTGTCTATTTGACTTTATGTAAATAAATGGTGGGATTCATAGAGACTAAAACTATTCATAAACCTAAGGGTACTGTTAGCAAGTTGCTTTGCATGATGGTGCCTCCATTGCTTGTTTTAGGAATTGATAACTGCAACGACAGCTGAACCTTATTCCTGATCCACCAATTCTCCCTGGGCTACAAGGTACAACATGTAAAAAGCTTAATGTAAAACATCTGAAGCTCAAAAATAAACAATACTCCAAAGCTTTGCAATGGAAAGAAGGGGGGTAGAGGGGGGTTGAAAGGGTTAATAACATCTGGCTAGTTTGGATACCTACTTAAAGGTTCTTCTGTTTGGAAGCGCTTTTTACTACTTGGAGGATTTATTAAAAGGTTATATATATCACTAGGCCATTTTTTCTAAAAAAACTCCATGAGTATGAGATTTCCTTAGGAACATGACTATGTGAATTTAGTTAATTTGAAGAGCATTAGAAATAAAATTAAAAAAAAAGAGTAAGTGTCAAGAATCTGACTTGTAACAGGGACATAAAGATTAACCACTTTCATCTGTTTAGCTAGTAGATAGAAAAAGCTATGGCCAGGATGACTTCCAAGCAAAGTCTGATTATTAATAATCTGGGGTAACTTCAACAGCTGAAAGTTCAGAAACACATTGGTTAATAAACAAAAATACAATGTGATACACTGTGTTCCAGCATGTAACCAACAGGCATGGGACAGATTACCCATGTTTATCATTACCTTAGCTACACTTAATGGGATGCATAAGCTATGGATGGAAGGCTTTTAGGCATAAAAATCCTCCCCTTCAACAACTTAGAGACATGCCTGTTTTCACAATTCTGTTCACATGTTTATGTCAACCTGTATGATTAGCCTGAGATGTATTTGACAAGTAAACTAATTACTGTCATTTCTATGAGCAAGGTCCCTACAATTCCAATAGAGAACCATTTTTTTTTCTTCTCCTGGATGGCAAAGCAAGTCTAGACAACTCACAGAGTTAACACTTTTACATACCAGAAGTTTCAACTGACACTCAAAAGACATTTTGTGTTCATCCTGTCATGCAATAATCTAGAATATGTTCTTTACCTCACTGACATATGTCAAAATTGGTCGCAGGAAAACATGAAGACTAGCAACTATGAAAACCAAAGTAAACCAAGCTGTTTCATTCTTTTACTTTATGCTCAGTAAACCAGTTTATTCATTAACTATATATAGTGACACTCGTTACTTCCTCAGTGCAGCTTTTTTGGGGGTCATCTATTATTTACTGTACATTGAAACAAGTAATTGTGAATGTGATATGAATTTAAAAAATTAAGAGAGTTTTCCAGATTTCATTTAATGATAGAGAAGTGTTCATACATCTTCATGCAGGAAAAATCAGGTATGCATACTAAATTAATGCATCTTTTACTTGCAAAAAAAGTTTATGTACTAAAATATGAAAGAATCAAGTAATGCTAAAAAAGGTATCAAAGTCTATACACAATATATTGAAGATTTGGTATTTTAATTGTTAAAAAAAAATCTGAGACTATTTATTTCAGTTATTGACATGACCAAAATAAAAAGAAGGATGAATAACAAATATTTGAAATATTTTCTGGTTTTTATCTTGTAGTTGCTTGCTATTTTGTACTGGAAAGGTGATAAAAAACCTGAATCATTTTCCTGGGTGATACCATAGTGAATTCATTGAGTGATGCCCAAAAGAAAAAAAAAGAAAAAGTTAGAATACAATGTAATTTATCTGCGTAACAGGAGTAAAGATAGAAAATCTAATGTATCAACTGTTCACATCATGTGACCAACTAAAATATTAATTCAGATTCTATAATGTCTAAGATTTGTAATATGACAAGGAAATGATGCAGCTCTCCTCAAATCAGAATGTTTATGGATTTTCCTAATCACTTAAGGGGTATTAAATGCGGAACAGATAGCATACTGTCTTATCTACATATTCATTGATTAAAGTTATTTTATATGTACATATCCACATCTTTTAGAGCTTGTAACTAGACATTAAGTAACCAGGATTCACTACAGATGGTTTCATATGTATTGCCATAAGAGATACATTTCTAATGTCTCTGAAATGATGAAAGTTTCATCTCTCCTATTCTAGATGAAGATTTTTAGTTTTTTCTTCCAGCTGCTCTCCCAAGCAGCACACATTCACCTAGATCAGTTACTGGATAAAAAAGAACTGTCTGTTCTGTTTGCTTTAGAATGTCTTTTTTTCAGTCTTTTTTTTTTTTTTTTTGTCACTGAATACTGAGAGCAAAATTGAGGCATTAGAGAGTTTGCAGTCCAGCTGTTGTGGCATAAATCAATATTTAAAATGCACAGTGGCAATTCTTCCCTTTAAAGTAGGAATCTGTGTCCTGAATTTCGTATTTTGTTAAATCCAGGACTTTATCAATGTTAAACACAAACCCCAATATTGGTTTGTACCCAGAAGCACTCCTTCAGTGATAACTAAATAAAAAAAGTAATAAAATTGTTAATTAATGTTTGACTTGTATGTTTCTCTGGAGGAATTTTCAAGCTGTAGTGTTTTATGAATGAGGAGTTAAAACATTCTGGCTTGAAGGAAAGAATTCCTTCAACTTCCTGAATTCACAAAGGGTTAGTATATCAAACTTTCGATAGCTCAGGAGTGCTTGGGTAAAGCTGGTTAACACAAAGAGTTCCTGGTGAAGAATTCAATCTTGTTCATCATTTTCCTATGGATAACTCTTCTTCCAAAATACTACTTTCTAAGGTACAGGTGGATTGCAGGTATTCTGTCATTATATCATCTTAGTCATAGCAACTCTTTATGCATGAGAGTTTATGAGCTAGCAGGCGATGACACGCAGCGTAAATTTGCCCCCATATACCTCTCCTACATTTCTCCATGGAGCTCTGAATTCCCTAATTATGCCCCAGATGCACCGTGTGCTTTGTGACACCCCTCCCAAGTGGGCAGATGTTCATAAGCAGATCTCTCTGCTGTGAAGGAACTTCCCTTGGGTTTAGCGCTGCCAGAGTGCATTAAGAGCAGAGGTAAGAAACACATGCCTAGTGCTATTTCTGTTTGACACACTGACCCTCTATCCTATGCTTTCTACTGGTACAGCAATACCGAGCCAACAGGCTAATGAATGGAACCTGCAAGAATAAATCATTAACCTGTAACCTCATCCAGTCTGCACGCAGTCTATTAAGTTTGCACTCCCATGATTCACACTTGTGTGTTTTACTTCTGCTGCTGCGTTCCTTGTTCTGCTTTGTTTTGCTCCCGGTATTGTAACAGTGGTCTCAGAACTAAAATACCAAGGTGAGGAGACGTCCACTGGAGAGAAGAGAGGAGGAGGCGACGAGGGGCACAGTTAGTGAGTGACCTACCGACTTAATTGCGTGAGGAAGACCGAAGCATCCCTTTCCCCTGTCTCTTCACGCTGACGGCCCCAGAGCGCATCTGCGTCACATGCAGGGGAGGGGGCGGCTTGGTGAGAGGCGCAGAGATAGATAGATAGAAAATTGTACAGTGAGGACCCTGACAGCCTCACGGGCGTGATTTTTTTAATTATTTTTTTTTTCTTCTCCCACGTACTCTGTATATAAAGGAGCCCCGCTTTCTCTCTGTGCCAGCTCTCAGGCTTTGCCATCCCAGTCAACTACAGGCGTGGGACTCCCTTGAGAAATGGGATGGGAAATCGGGAGGTGGAGACTGGCTTCCAGGTGACTTTTCCCTCTCTCGCTGCACTCGGTCACGGAGCTCTAAGAGACTGAGAAAGAGCCACCTGCCTCCCAGTGTGGCTGCCGCCGCCTCCGGTCCTCTCCGGGCTGTAGCTCCGCTCGCTCCCCCGTTAATCAGATCAGCTCGTCTTCGCAGCCTCCCTCACCCGCTCTTCCCTCGCAAGTGCCTGTCTCCCCTGAGAGGTGTCTCTCATTTCTGCCTCTCTCTCCTCCCCTTTCCACCGATCACCGTGCAATTCTCGTCAGCTCTGAGTATCTCGCCCTCTCTCCTTCTCCCTTCGCTGCTGGGTGTCTCGGCTCTGTGCATCGCTCCATCCATCCATCCTCCCTCTCCCTGCGCTGTTGTGTGCGCGCATCTCTCTCCTCTTGCCGGCTACCACCCCTCGCCCTGCAGGCAGCGCTGCCCGGAGGAGCCGCCGCCGCCGCCGCCGCCGCCGCCGGGAGCGGGGCCGCCCCGCGCTGCTGCCGCCGCGGCCGCAGTCGCCGCCGCCCGGCCCTGCCCGGCCGCTGTGAGTCCCGCCTCAGCCCGCGCCCGTCCCCCGCCCGCCGCGGCACCATGTCCGGCTCCGGCAGGAAAGACTTCGACGTGAAGCACATCCTGCGCCTCCGCTGGAAACTGTTCAGCCACCCCTCGCCGGCGGGCGGCCCGGCGGGGGGCGGCTGTCTGCCGCCCGACAGCAGCTTCGAGCACTGGGGGCCCAGCCAGAGCCGCCTGCTGAAGAGCCAGGAGAGAGGCAACAGCGCCTTCTGGAAGAAATCCGCCGCCTCCGCCGCCTCCTCGGCGGCCACCACGGCCAGCCCGCCCAACGGGACGCTGCTGCCCGCAGGCGGCCGGCCGGCAGGAGGGCACGGGCTGGGGCACGGCCACGGCCCGGGGCCGCCGCTGCCCCGCACCGTCTTCTACGTGGAGTCCCTGGAGGAGGAGGAGGAGGCGGACGCGGTGCCCGGCGGGATGGAGGTGGCACGGGAGCCCGAGAAGCCCTTGGCGCCGCCGGAGCGGGAGGAGGCGCCGGGGGACTGCGCGGATGGAGGCAGCCGGGCAACAGGTGACGGAGGCGGGCACAGGTAGGGGAGCGCGGCGTCTCCGGCGCAACCTGCGCGGGGTCCGCGGGTCGGGTGGCTTTGGGGGGTCCTGGCCCCCGGGCGGGTTGTGGGGCGGGAGGGAGTGACGGGGGTGAGGGCGCGTATTGGCAAGTGTGCAGGCGTTGTTGCGGCAGGGTGGCAGAGCCTGGGGCCAGTAGGGCTCCTCAGTCTGACATGGCACGATTTAGGGGCGGAGGAGACCCCTGCTGTGCGGGAAGGGCGGCGGGGGCCTGCCCAAGGGTCCCGAGGAGACTAGCCAGCCTCAGGAGCGGAGTGCTGCGGCCAGGAAATGTTGCCCCTGCCCCTTGTTCTGTCCCTGTCCTACCCAGCCCTACCCCTGCCCCTGCCCTGCCCGCGGGGCTGGTCGGTGCGTTGGTGCCTCTTGAAGCAGGCGTCCCACGCTGGGCATCGCCGCCATCCAACTTTCTCAGAAGTTCATTAAAATGCTAGGGGAAGGTGATGTTGTTTGGCATATTGGGACGCCAGGTGAAAGCTTGCAAGTAAAAACGCCAGCTTTCCTGGGACTTGGCAACTAAATTGTTAGCCTACCTCAGAGAAAAAGGACACCTGAGAAGGTGTAAGAGGAAGCAAGGCACTTCCATGTATGTGCTTCTGTTTCGTATGGAAACTTTCTGAATGTTGAATTGCGTTTCTTTGTTAGTCCCCTCTTCCCTGCCCTCTCCCCAGCCCACACAGAAATTAAAATCGTTAGAAGAGGGAAATGTAACAAACATAGAGCTTCCAGAAATACCGTGATACAGATAACCCTGAGGATAAAACACTATATTGGCTTAACTCGACTTACCTCCACCTCCCTATGATTAAAATAATTTAATTTTAATTTCCCTTGTCATTCATTACTTTTTTTCCCCTATGGAAAGAAATGTACAGTTCTATTTCTGAAAGGAAAAAAATAACTTGTGTTCTTCATACTGAAAGTAAGTAAAGCACATGGTATGAAGTATTTTATTAAAGAGAAAGCCCAGTGTGTTTGTTTGGATTAGAACGGTTGTAGATAAATATACACATGCATATAACTTTGAGCATTTTAAGCTTTTCCATAGACAACTGGAGCATATATTCTCTACTCTTCTATTCTTTTTTCAGTTAGTGTAGTTCATTTCATAGAACCGTCATGGTTTAAGCCAATGTGGAGTAGCTGATGAATGACTTAGGGGACATTTTTAAAGAAAAAGCCAGCAATTCTGAAGTTTCCATGAACACTAAAAAGTTCTTATTTTGAACAAGAAGATGCGTATCATAGGATTCAATACAAAATGCTATGAAGATAGACTATAAAGACAGGTAAAATAAAACCCACTCACCTCTCCAAGGTTTGTGAACTGAATAGAAAAGGTTAAAAAACTCATACAAATATAATCTCATTCTATAGACTTTATATTAGCTGTGTCACTGATCTGAGAATCTTCAGAGATCTGCATACTGAGGGAAGCTTCCTGAATTTTAATTGCACCGCTTAATTTGTTCTAAGAGTTGACTTGCTGGAATGAACTTCCTTGTCACATATGTACTCAGTGATAATATAGATCTGATTTGTTCGTACTGCTCTTGGGTTTTCATAATGCATTTATTCCATGTTCTTCATTCATTGCTACTGAAACAAGACATGCAGTCATTGGTAGCTCATGATCTTTTTTTAGCATATGCTAAAATTTGTTCAGATTTAAATCAACTAAGGCAAGGAGATCCCATTTTATTATCAGTAAAAATGCTACCTTATGAGATATGAAAATGTCGAAGGTAGTTTTAGAGTCTGAGACTTTCCTTCCTCTTTTTTCTATCTAAGAACCTTTCACTTACCCATATGAATTTTCAATGCTGTGGCAAGAGATGGCCAAGTGCTACGACTGTGGCAGTGCTGTGCTTGAAAGCTCTGCGATCGATCAGTTTTCTGATGCCCTGGAAAGTTGTCTTACTTCCTTCTGAAGAAGTCAGTCTTTTTATAGGAGGTGCCAACTTCCTTATTACGACTAAAGAGTATGTAAACTACCATTTAGTCCTGAATGATAGACACCACCAAATACATACATAGATGAATACGTGAAGCTTCCACCAAGCCTTTAGGCATATGCCTGGATGTTTAGTACAGTGAGTGCAGAATTGTTATCTCCTGGCTTTCCTTAGTATTTTATCTCAGATGGTTTTTTACCGACTACATTAATACTTTAGGACTGTTCTGAAGACAACCTTTTTGTTTTGTGAAAATGGTGAGATTTCAGCATTTGGATATGTTTCAATATAGACCATATCCACAGTGTTTCAGATGTTGTGAACAGAAGGTTTCTGGGCAGTATGAGCTAGCAATCCACTGTTAGGATATAATATGAGGATCAGGTCAGCAAGGTGGCTTTGTTTTTTATGCTTGGGATTAATAATTTTGTTGCTCTTTCTACTATTAATCTGTATGTACATCCTGTCATTCTAATTGTACAGGTACTCATATGCATAAGTAAAATTGTGTGCATAGTCCCACTGGTAGTCAGAAGACTAAAGGGTTAGTGTTCATGGATGATATAAAGTACTGACATAGTTGTTCTACATTCCATATTTGTAAAAACAAACAACAAAATGTTCTGCAGTGAACAGTTAGTGTTAAAACACCATCTGATTGCTTGAAATGGCTTACATGAAAGTTGCATGCCAAACTGTTTTAGAGATTGCATGCCAAATTAAGCAATAGTTGCAGTAGGTATTTAAAGAGGTTCTACTTTTGATCTTAGTTATGTCAGAAAAAGCAGTTAGAAAAAAACCCCACACCTATACAATAAACTTGCAATTAAAATTTATAAGTTGACAACAAGATGCTTGGAAAATACCAGTGCTAAGATTTCCAATACAGCCATCAGCTCCTATGACTTTATAATGGAGTTTTTGCATGATCATGTTAGCTCTTTCCACAGGACATATTAATCAACCCTCAGCATGAATGGTATTCACTAACTAAGCAGAGTCAGTATTTGCATTCCTCCTTCCTCAGTGAATGGTAGCGTGCTTTGCTTGCTTCACACTGCCCAAATCCTATGAAGATGTAATTACTCATGAGCCCTCAGCACTGTTCCCCACTACACTCAGAACAAACCTCACAAACTATTCATGGGCTTATCTTTACAACAGCCCTATTTTACAATGTGGGAGTAAAACAGGGACAGATAAAAGTGAAAAAGAGTTGAATTGCTGGTTTCAGAGCACATAGAATTTTTCTCCTATTACTTTCTGTGTTCTCAGTTGCACCAGTAAATGATGAGCCCTTCTGCAAACCAGTCCCAGACTCCTCTGGCTGTGTGCGAGAGGAATAAGGAACACCAGATTCAATTAACATTGTGTTTAAGAGACAGCTCCAAGAAAGATATGTTAGATGTTGGTTAACCCACGTGAAGCAAGAACTGGCAGTACAGAAGTTTTTCATGAAACATTAAAATGTTTGGAAATACAGCTCCTGAAAGAAGGTGGGAAGTCCTCCTACTACTAGATACTGTATAAAATACTGTAAAGCATTTTGATCCTACTTCCAAGTCTTCCTCCTTTTCTTTTACCAACCCACCACCTTGTTATTAGCATGCTGCTGTAGAAAGTTATGTTTGAAACCTGTCAGGATGAGCAAGAATTTCAGTGCAGCTTTCTAATTTAATGAGAAAATATTTTGATGATTTTAAAACATGTAGATAAAATTGTTATCAATATTTACAGCTTACGTGCTTGATGTACTGTTGTAATGTGTATCTAGTCCCAAGACAGGATTCTGGGCTCTGGTTTCTAAGTAAATGCAGTTTCCCACTCACAGTGACTTTGGTACCCAAAAAAAGGAGACCAAAGGTACCTTTAAGTATTTGCTCAACTGAACATGTCAATGGTCTTTCTTAGGTGCAGTCCTCTTGTCCTATTATTTATATATCAAAATATTATACTGTGTGTGCTACTGTGATAGATACTAAAATTAGTTACTATAGATGTCAAATTTATAGCTGCTTGTGTTTTCCATTAGCTTGGCTATCTCATATTGACTGTTCTGATAGGAAAGTTATTTAATGCTAGTGGTAGGACATGTATCACACATCTCTAAATTTCTAGGTTAGGGAGTCAGATGAGAATAATTCATTTGTCTTTACTATAGGCCAGCTTTTCAACTCGATTATGAAACTTTTGAAAATGGTTATATAACTGTTATGCTTTTATACTTTTGACTTTCACAACAAAAGAGGCAGGGTTCATACACGGCAGAGACCACACAATTTTCTCCTTCCAAGCTCTGATGCATTCTCAGGGGATGTATGTTCTGTGCATGGGATGCAAAAGAATCTGGTGATCAAAATAGCAAATGATCCTATAGCTAAGACCTGTATGTATATGCATTCTTATAGATGGAATTAAAAAGTTACAAGGAAAATCTAGTTCTAGAACTTCTAACTGCGAAGTCTTTGCCTTCGCTACTTCAAGAACCACACTTCTGAAATGGGTTCTTAAGCAGTTGAGGTTTTTAACAAAGGAAGCAGAAGATGGAACCCCACTTCACGTGCTGTTATTTCTGTTGTCCACCACTAGGATGCAGGACTGAAATTTGAGTATTCATTGTGCATCACACTGACTCATGAACTGGCAGGATAATTGACTGCAAATTGAAGTTCTCCTTTCCTGTGTGGATAGTTACTGTGGTTGATTGAGTACTCTCTTTGCAGAAGGATTGGGGAATATGACAGTTGAAGGGCTAGCAAGTCTTCCCGGTCTTCTGCTGCATTTGAGGTCCTGGCGGCAAGCTCAGACTCATACAGTTTTCTTCTTGGTCTTATTTTCTTCTGTTTTATAAACTCTTACTTTCTGCCTTATTCAAATCCTAGGTTCCTTACCCAGTGTTGCTTGATTTTTATGGCTTCTATTACCATATGCCTCCTTGGTTTACTCACCAGCTTACTTACTCTAACACAGACTGCTCATTTTTTCCTGTCTCTTGTCCTAGATTTTTTAAAAAATCAAGTCAGATTATTGCAGAGCTCCTTAACAGCTTGTCAGACCTCTCATTCTTCTGTTTCTCTGACACTATTTCATAACCCTTGAATTTCAGTATCCTTTCTGCCTTCCTCCAGCTACTTTGTCAGTTTTAATGGAATCCTAATAGAATCCCCATTCCTATGTTTTCTCCCCAGCTCCCAGTTTTATTGTGTTCCTCTGACCTGTTTCCTCATCTCCTCCAAACTGATGGTACCATTTGCTATGTTTAATGTCAGTAGGACACATACATTTGAGTAATTCATTCTGTCAGTGATGGAGATTTATCTTATCTCTTTCTTAGGTGCACATTTTTGAATAAGGTGAATTGTTTTTCCAGACATGCCTATTTCTTTTCATTGAGCGTAACAGTAGTCTGAAGTGGCTAGTTCAGATTTAAATGTTCAATTTAAATGTTTAATGTTCAACCAAATTTGAGAAAATGAACATCATTTCAAGTCTACATTGCAAATTCAAACTGTTCTAAAAGGATGGAATTAATTAAATTGTAGTAGATTTTCATAGCATTAGTAAAGAGCATATCTCTCATCCCAGTAAATGTAAGGGTGCTGCTCTGAAACATGGACCTGCTAAACCCACTAAGAAAGCAAGGCTAGCAGTTATTTTTGTTGTTGCTATCCGCATACTTTAAACATTGGCTAAAACAACTTAGGTTTTTTTCCCCCTCTGGACTTATTTTCAGAAGTGCTTGCACTGTTTTGCTAGAATATTTCCAAACGATTCAACATGAAGAAAAGATTTGGCAACAGAAATACCAACTGCACAGAGAGTAGCTAAATCACTAAAATACCTCTGAAACTATGGTTGCCTTAAGAGTAACATCAAACAGCATTAGAAAAGGGAAATGCAGTTCAGCCTTTCCATAGTAACAGAGAAAGCATGTACAGGGAAGAACAGCTATCTCTGGAAAATCTAACAGATGCTGAATCTGCATAGGTAAGTGTCCAGAAACACTGGTGGCTTAAATATCTTCCCCCACCCACCCCCCACCCCCCCACCGCTTCCCAATAAAACCAGTTTTGTAATAATAATAGGATGGACATATATAGGTTATATGTGTACACAGACATTTACATCTCTGTAATCTGTGTTTCTTTCCTCATGTAAACAAGACAATACAAACATATAGAAAAATGACATATATATGTAATATGCACATACACATAGTTTTAATATTTGAATTCCTTTATAGGTATTACTGAATCGTACTTTGTTCCCCTGTGCTGTTTTGGTGAGCAGTGAAGTTCACTTAAATGGTATACAGGGAAAAAAAACCAAGATTATCGCTGGAATCTGGGCTAAATTCATAAGGACAGTGCTGCTACATATAGGTTAACATATTCTTAGTATGTGACCATTGCTTTCTAAAGGATAAGTCTTATCCTTGCAAAACTTTTTTTTTTTTTTTGTACTCTGATGCAAGCAGCTTAAGAGATTGATCTTTCCTTTCATATCTCAAAGTTGCAGTTTTTTAAGTGGAAACTGCTCCTTAAATATTACACTATGAAGTTTTGGTAGAATTTCCTAGTATGTAAATTTCCCAGTGTGGCTTGAACAATTTCTTGAGAATACAGGAATAGTGACCTAAGATAAACTATTTGCACTAGGGAAATAGCTTGATATATCAATAGCTTTTGATAATAACAATGTTTCTGAAAGGAAATCTAACCTGTAGAAAGTTGATAACTGCTGCAGAAAGATACGTAATGATGTAGCCATTCTTAGTAATACTGGAAAAAAACCCCAACAACAACAATAAAACCAAATCCCGAAGCCTAAACTTTACAAAAAACATTTTTTTTTGTTATTTCAAAAAATCGTAGCTTAGCAATATTTGAACTAAACACAGATAAAAAATATCAAAATACAATTTTTTGTTTTACTTAAAATTATAATTTTTTTCAAAAAACTTTTAATGATAATGTTTTCAACCTTTTATTTTATAATTGTTAAAATGTTAATAAGATATTAGCATATTATAATTTACACATCTAAAGTACTCTTTATAACAGAAGGAGACAAGAAAACAGTTAATTTCAAAATAAACAAAACAATATAAATTTCTCAAAAATATATGTAAAGATTTATCTGAAAATTTCAGTACATATGTTCAGTGTAATCAGGTTGTTCTTCACAGAATCATAGAACAGTAGGGTTTGGAAGGGACCTCTGGAGGTCATCTAATCTAACCTCCCTGCTCAAGCAGGTTTGCCTGGAGGAGGTTGCACAGGGTCATGTTCAGACAGCTTTTGAATATCTCCAGAGGTGGAGACTCCACAGTGTCTATTCCAGTGCTCTGTCACCCTCACAGTAAAGAAACTGCTTCTCATGTTCAGATGGAACTTCCTGTATTCCAGTTTGTGCCTGTTGCCCCTTGTCCTTTCACTGGGCATCACCGAGAAGAGTCTGGCCCCATCCTCTTAACATCTGCCCTTTATAATATTTATGAGTATTTCTAAATATAAGATATTTATAAGCATTAATCAGATCCCCTCTCAGTCTTCTCTATGCTAAGCAGCCCCAGCTCTCTCAGCCTTTCTTTATAATGGAGATGTTCCCATCTGCTAATTATCCTTGTAGCTCTCCACTGGATACTCTCCAGTAGTTCCCTATCTTCAGCTAGGGAGCCCAGAATTGGACATAATACTCCAGATTTGGCCTCACCAGGGCAGAGTAGAGGGGGAGGATAAACTTCTTCAACCTGCTGGCTACACTCTTCGTAATGGACTTCAGGATTTCATTGGCCTTCTTTGCCATGAATGCATATTCTTGCCTGTGGTTTTCCTTTATTTTGCCAGCTACAAGAAATACCATACGTTTATAATTCTGTATCTCTTATTTCCAACTTAAGCCTTGAGTATTTGTACTGTCAATACTGAGGATTACTGTTATATGGATGTAAAGATCTATATTCAGAGCATCACAGGCTCTTGTCCTGTGTAGCCTGGTTTTCCAAACCACATTTCTAATCATACCTCCTATTTCTTCACCCTTCAGTCCTTTAGTGCGTATCTCCCTGGCACATTTTGTCTCTGTCACATACACCCTTTCTAGCAGTTTGCATCCAGAATCCATGCTTTCACTTACCTAGACACTACTTCATGTGGAATTTGGTCTGTTCTACTCGACCCAGCTGCATTGATGTGTCTGGAGGCTTTAATGTGAAAGATACACGTATGTCCGAGGGGCAACTTAACAGAAATCAGAGGACACTCATCCTGGTCTAGCGTCCATACAGAAGCTGCTTTTACCTAAAACCAAAGACATCACTTTGCAGGAATTCATGCTAATGCTATTTTCACCTTAGAAATGCTGCATTTAATTAATGAGACAAAATGGAAAATTTTATTAATCAAAGGATGAGCACAAGTAGGTAATTCATCAGAAACAAACCAACAGAAATGTGCAGAGACAATTAAGACTTAGCTCAATGTGCTATGTATTCCACAGTTTTTTATTTCTTGAATGTTAACCAATAATCTTTATTACACCAAATTGATTGTCTGAATTTAGGGCACTTACTTTCTTACTGTCTAATAAATGGCTAGGTTCACTGTGTGGAATGCATCACCTGCCATTCATTCTTCTTTAAAGTGCATCAGTCAAGTTTTCTCTTTTATTATCTCTTACCAACATGAAATTGTTCAGCCTTTTATAACACTTTGATTTATCTGTCATCTGTTTTTGTCCTTCCTCCCACTGTAACCATATGGAAAAAAGTAGCACTGCTTTGACCCTATGATATCTTTTTTGCTGTTACTGTAGCATTGCTTCATGCCAAGCTCAAGCATGAACCCAAACCCAAATAATATAAAGAATATATAATCACGCCCATATAGCCTCTTTGCTGAATATATATATGCCCCATTTTGTCTCCTAATTCTTCCTAGTGATTCTTCAATTGTGTAAATGATTTATACCTCTAAATAGGGTGTACAAATATGTAAAGAGGGAAAGTACAG
Organism: Hypotaenidia okinawae; assembly: GCA_027925045.1. Classification (NCBI taxonomy): domain Eukaryota; kingdom Metazoa; phylum Chordata; class Aves; order Gruiformes; family Rallidae; genus Hypotaenidia; species Hypotaenidia okinawae. The sequence continues at coordinate 174,012,405 of BSDF01000001.1, forward strand.
GGTGCATATTTAATGCATAGGTTTGTAGTGCTGCATGGTTTTATTTAGACTGTCTCCTTCCAGAATATACTTTAGTGATGAAGAAGCTCTTTCAGGGCATAGAAGTTGTCTTACAGATTTTTTTTTTGGCACGCATGGAGAACACAGACAAAAAGAACACTGCATCTGTATTTACAAGAGTATGTGGCACTTTTTAACTTCAGATACCAAACTTTGTGTTCTTAGACACACTCCTGGCTGCCTACAGAGATGTAATTACCTTTCATGTTTCAAACTGGTGAGGTGTGTCACTAATCCAGGCCTTCAGGCTGACTCCCTTCACTACTTTTTCTCAAATTTCCTGTTATTTCTCTACCTCTACATCAGAATGTGGAATAATATTAGTATACAGCCATACATTATTAAGCTCCACATGCACTCTTACATTTTTATGCATGCAATCAAATTATGATCGTTTGTGAATGTCTGAAAGATTATTTTATAAAATGATTTATCAAAACCAAAAATACAGTACTGCTCAAGATGCTAAATATGTGCTTCCTGTGTGTGACGTCTGGTGGCCCTATCTATGCAAAATGAATTTTTGTTTGTTGGCTGTTTTGCCTTAATTTTACTATTAATTTATCCATAATTTTAACCTACTTTTTTACATCAAGTATCTGAAGTTGAGAACAAGAATACCCCACAAGAAATAAAACAACGACCCTAAAGTAGCAATACGAAGCACAACTTCAAAATATATGAGATTCAAATAAAAGGAAGGAGAAAGGAGAAGGAAGGACAGAGAGAAGTAAAGAATGAGGAATAAACAATTTTGAATATTTTCTTTTTAGTGGGAACAATTTTTTTTAAATCTTTTTAGTCTTGACAGGCGTGAGGACTTTAAACCACATTTCAGATTTTTTTAATGAAGCTTTAATAAATAATTGTTTGTTAATCAGCAATGCCTTCAGCAACATACTTGGTTATAATTAATCCTGCTGAATTGAGTTTTGCATATCTTGACTCTTGTTATTTTAATTTAGAAGATTAATGACTTTTGTTTGAAAATATAATAGTCTTTGAGAGGATTGAAATTTAGATTAAAGTGAATACTTCTGTACACTGTTCATCTGGGGGTGGAAATGAAATTTATGAAAACTGTTATGAAAGGGATGCAAGAGGAAAGCCTTGTTCACATGAAAAATTAGAAACAATAGTTGCATCAGTTGGAATTCTTCATATTTTTCTTTCATTGTAGTCATTAATGACTAAATAATGAAATAAAACATGTCGTTCTTAAAAATAAAGTTTAAAAAAAGTCTTAGATGATTCATCAGTTTGTTGGAGGAGAGAATTCAAATGCAAAACAATCTTGAAAAAACAGATATATCCTCTGAAAAAATGAATATGGAATAATTTGACTTGCTATCTTGTTACAAGAATAATCAACAGGGATACCCAGAGGGATCAAATGTCTAGATAGCAGTTCTGCAGAAGTCTTGCAGTTAGTAAACAGCAAGTAAAATATGAGTCAATAATGCCATCATGCTGCTAGAATATAATCATGGAAATATATAAACAAATCCACAGCCTGCAAAACAACTTAATTCCTCTTCTCTTACAAATTTTATTAGAGCTTCAGCTCTACTGTGCTGTCCATAACAGTCAAGAAAAGCAGGGTTTGTTTGTAGAAATGAGAAATTCTAGGTGAGTATTAGTAGAATTTTAGGAAACATACTGTATACAGAAACCACAAAAAAACAAACCAAACCAAAAAACCAAAGAAAAGTAAATTTTGTATGTTTTTCAAGATTAGATAGCAGTATTCATCTAGTCTTCCTTGAAAGGAATGTTGGAAAAGACTTAAAGGATTTAAATCACACGAGATGATCAGTAAGAAACTGATTCTACATATATTGATGCACAGGAACAGATTTCCTAGGAGTGGTATAGACTATATGATATCTGGGATTAGGAGACTAGAGTAGATAAATGGCTGAGAAGCATAACATCTTTAAGCATGGCAGCCCTTTTGCCTTGAAGAAGGAAATATACAAAAAAATTTCTCACAATCAGTCAGTATCTCATTATGAAAAGGTTGGCTATGGATGGGAGTAAGAGGTTAAAAAAATTCTAACCTTTTACATGAGGATTAATTTTTTTATCATCCCATTTGTACAACATTCTTTGAATATATATTTTGTAATTTAAGTGCGTCCTCTCCTCTTCATTTGATTTGCTCTTCCCCTGGAGTATGTGTGCCAGATCTCATGACTATGCAAAACAAAAATCAGTCCCCATGATGTTAGACATTTAACATATAGACATACTCATATCTTAAAAGCTGAAAGAAATTCTACTAATTAGAAGTCAGTGACAGTACTATTATCTGGGATTTTTTAAGAGAGAAAACTGAAGCAAACATAACTGAATTACATGACAAAACTTACAAAAGTTAAACTAGGTGTTTTGAGACTGACTCCTTAAAGGCAAGACCCTATGTCTTCCTGAACTAAATGTAGTAATATAAATTAATCCACGTTGGTCATAAAAGTTATGTTAAAATCTATAATTAAAAATTTGTGCATTTAGGTCCTCTGACTAAAATTTTAATTATGTAAAATTTATTATGTTCATTTCCATCTTAATTGATATCCCCCCAATGAGCCATTTTATGACATATTTCTCATTTCTTATCTTAAAGAGACTGTGGAAAATATCATTTTTTGCTTCCAGAAACAAATAGTGAATGAGGTACAAAATAAAGACTTAAAAGTAGTTTTACATAGTTTCCTAATAGCGCTACATGTTCTCGGGTACCATCAGTTTCACCATTACCTAAATTGTCAGGTTGATCTCTCTTCAGGTGACACTGTTTTCATGATGGGCTTCCAGCATTACTAAAGCACATGGCATTCAGAGTGCAACGTGCAGAATCAGAGATGGGTGTCTAGTTAAGGAGGTTGCTTTCTGAAGTGCCCTGTTTCCTTTGTAGCGGTGATTGGGAATTACGTAGCAAAAAACACACAAGAGTGATTAACAGAGGAAGGAATTTGCCTTGTCTTATGGAACCCTTTTCTAAGAGGCTTCCTGCTGAAAGGAGAAACTCATTGGAAGGTTTCTTTCTAAATTTCAGAGATTAGGAACTGATACAGATGTTTCTTAAATATTTTGTCGAGTATTGAAATTAATTCTGTGCATGCCATAAGAAGATTTTGAAAAGAACCCTGAAAAGGTTGAAGATACAGAAAACCAAAAAAAAAAACCAAACCAGTAAGATTAATTAATCTCAACAGTGAATCTTGGGAAGAACTCTTTTTTTCCCCCTCCCCCATGCAGACTAATTGTTACATTACAACAGAGGCGTATCTAGGCATATGTTAGTTTGCAAGGTGAAGTCAAGTAACTTCTCTCTTTAGGGGGTTGTTTTTCTCCCTTGCCTGCTTGTGTAGTCTAAACAGAGCCGCCCATGATTACTGTGCTGTAGGAGAAGCTCAAATACACTTCCGGATTTTTATTCTGTTCTGCTTTTTACGTTGGCATATGAAAACAGCAGTTGAAAAAAAACCCACCCAACAGATGGTTTGTGCATTCTGTTACAAGCAGATGATAAGGGCTCTGAGTAGTATTATGCAGATAGCATTGTCTGCTAAAAGTTTTGAAAAAAAGTATGATTATGGCCTGAATTAAGGAGAAAAAATGTCAATAACTCTTATTTTATCTCAAAAGGTGAAGCATCTATGTATTTCAACATACGCAGAGTTTTATGTTTCTGTGTGTATATCGATAGACAAGCTGTGAAACCAAGAACAATACTATTTTCAGAAGTACTGCTGCCTTTCTATTCAGATGGCATGTTTTGATTGTGTGTCACAAACCTCGTTGTTAGGGCCACAACGGTGTAATAAAAATTATGGCTCAGCACGTTTGAGCATATTGAAATGCCCAGTAAATTGATCCCGTTTTCCTCACTAATTTGTATTTATTCTTATTTTTTATATTTCTTCATTCCTTACTCCATTTTTTACTAGGAAAAAATACAGGTAATGATCTTGCCTTTTTGTCTTTTCATAAAAAAGACTATATTGGAGGAGACCGATGGAGCTCAGAAAAATACATTTCCCCTTTGTATGCAGATGAAACTTAAATTGTCAAAGATTCCTTACCATTAGCATAACAGGCAATCTTTTTTTCAGACAATGAATTCCAGTATACTTCCAGATAAGCACCAGTTGTAATGACTCCTATTCCACTTTCATAGATTACTTTTTTTTCTTTTCAGGATCAGAACACTATCTAAAAACGTAAGTTAAAAATGAATGAAACACAAATGTCATGCTGTGGTGGTTTGACCCTGGCTGGAGGTCAGATGCCCACCAAAGTCACTCTATCACTCCCCTTTTCAGCTGGACAGGGGAGAAAATATATATTGAGAGGCTTAGGAGTCAAGATAAGGACAGGGAGAGATTATTCCACAATTAATGTCACGGGCAAAACAGCTTCAACACAGAACAAAGTAAATTATATCATTTATTACACTGCACTGCACACCCAGTGAAACTAGAGTTGGAGAGTGAGAAGTGCGACCAGATCTTGAAGCACCTTCCCCCCACCCCTCTCTTCTTAGCAGACTTCACTTTAGTCATGATTTTGCTCCCTTCTTTCCCCACATTGTGGCACACAGAAGCGCAGGGAATGGGGCAATGGGGGTTTCAGTCAGTTCCTCACAAGTTGTTTTCTTTCTTGGCTGGGGCAGGGTGGTATTCCTTACACTCTTCCCCTGCTGCACTGTGGGGTCCCACCCACAGGAGACAGTCCTTCACGAACTTCTCCAATATGAGTCCTTTCCCACAGGGCTTCAGCTCTTCACTATCTGCCCTGGCATGGTCACGTCTATGGGGTACAGTCATAAAATCATAGTATGTCTCTCAGTCTCTCAGGCCCAGACTGCTCCAGCTTGGTCCTTCACTGACAGGGTCACAAGCCTCCCCTCAGCAAACCTGCTCCAGTGTGGATCTTTCTCTCACTCACTCATTTTTGTGTCTCTGTCTTTCTCCATGGGCTGCAAGTGCTGGCAGAGGCTTGCTCCAACACAGGTCACAGCATCTTCTGTATGTCTCCACCTGCTCCAGCATGGGGCCTCTCTATGGGCTGCAGGTGGGGTCTCATCCTTTTCCATGGGCTTTGGGGGGACACCCACTCCACCATGGGTTTCTCCATGGACTGCAGGGGCATCTTTCTCTCTGGCACATGGGGCGCCTCATCCCACCCCCTTCCCTGGCCTTGGTGCCTGCACAGTTCCTTACATCTTCTCACTCCCACCTCTGCGTGGCAAAAAGCGGCTGGTGGCATTATTTTACTTCTTAAATGTGATTCCCAGAGGTGCTGTGACTGTCACTGATGGGCTCAGCCTTGGTCAACAATGACTCTGGCCTTGAGCTGGCTGGTGTTTGCTCTCTCAGGCCTGCAGAGAACTTCTGGCTGCTTCTTGCAGAAGCCACCCCTGCAGCCCACCTTCTCCACCAGAACCCAGCCACCCAAAACTACAACTGGTTGAAGAGATGGTTACAAGTTTAGTGGAAGAAGAGATCATGAGTCCTATTTTTTGAAATTCTGCCACCATTTTTGGAATGTGTACTTTTTGTTGTTGGTATTTTCTTATCTGTGTATCATTATCTCATTTCAGTAATGTTTTTTTTTTTAGAGTCTCCTATGTTTACACATACTTGGTATATCATTTAAAATGAACAAGTATGATAATAATATCTTAATAGTTAGATGGATAAAATTTACAGTATTCCTTGCCTTTTTAACAAATATACTCAATGAGTCTTATATTGAAGTTTATAGATTACTATCAGCATAATATTTCAGCCTTATTTTCCATTACTGCTAAGTACTCAGCAAGATGTGGTGTCAAAGGGGAATGAGCCATAGCAGTCTTGTATCAGAAATCCCATTTTTGTTAAAAGCTTAATAGGGGTAAAAAAAGTATTATTCTTCCTCTAAGCTTTTCCTCACATGCTGTGTGTTGTCCCTGCTGTATGACCTTTTAAAATGGCATTTCTTTTTAAGCCTCTACATTGCATTATAAATTAATTTCTGAGAATAAAATAATTCTTAGGTATTAAAATTAGGAAAAAAATTGATAAATTGGATAGAAACTTAAGGAAGAGTACTAAATTTTATTAACCCTCTTTGGACTACCATAACTTTTCTTAGTATGACTTTTTGGGTATTGGATTATCAGGTCCAAAACAATTTAACAACTTTGCCAAATTCCCTTAGCTTAAACAACAGATGATGAAGCTATTTTAGCCTTATTTTTCCAGTGATATATTAGTTTACTAATACAAGCTTGTCCAATTTAATTTTACTCATCTGACAGAATGACACTTAGTGCAGTAGTGATGTAGGCAGCCTAATGGACTCAGCAGTTGAATATAGATCTGAAAAAGGACATGTCATATGCTGCACAAAATGAGTCCTCTAACTGTGTTATGAAAATATGTGCATGAGTTAAACAAGTGAAAGCAGAAAATCATTATACGGTCCAAAGATAGCTTCAGATGGTTATGCAAAAGCTACAGTGTCTGACATTCAAGTATTTGGATGAGTCCTGCTTGCTAGTACTTAAACAAGTACTACTGTTACCTGTTCTAGGTGCCCCACAGAATTAATGATGGCAAGGTAAGTTTATGAAATGAAAGTATATGAGCACAGTGCTCTAACTACTGAATATTTGTGTGTGTGTGTTTGAAGTCTGATTTCCCTTCAGGTCAGATTGTATACCATCTCAGTATAATGTTGTGTTATGTCTCTTGCATTCCAACCTTTTCTGTTTATCATGTCAGGAAAAAACAAAAAAAAAACCCAACCCAAAACAAAACAAAACAAAACAAACCCCAACCATAAAACATTAGGATAATTAGTCAAAATAATTCTGTTCCTACAAGTTTCATAAAATGCTATCATTACGACAGGCAACCTACATACCACCACCAAGGTATTTTGTGAAAGGATATCATATACCTCTGAAGTGATAACAGAAAATCTTATTCTATTTCAACCCAAAGAATAAAAAAGCCCTAAGAAATCAAGCTTCACTAGTTCTGATTATTTGCTTAATTTTATTACAGTGTGATTTTTCCTCGTTATAGACAGCTTTTAACTTTAAATTAAAATGTTAATATCCAGGTTTTGGTTAAAAACTAACCTCCTGCTGGTGATTGTTAGGACCCTAATCTTTTAATATATACTTGACTGCAAATCATTGTAATGATTTTTAACTGAAAAAATTGATCAGTGGAAGCATAAAACAGAGCAGTTGAAAAAGAAAGGTTGTAAGAAAAATGTGAACTGCTTCTGTTGTTATGGTAGTATTTTTACTTTATAGTTACATCAGTTCAGGACCATTTTCAGGGACAGCTACTGTATGTCAGCTGAGAAACAGTAATACGTTAAGATAGGTCAACTTGTTCACTTATTGCCATCTGCCTGTATCCCAGTGGGCAGATGAAAACTTTTAAATGTTAAGAGTTTGACTTTATTCAGTAAAACAGAAGAATGAAAGATGCTATTTATCTTATCTTGTGCAATATGCTTGATTTACATCTAGGTTAGTATCCCCAGACCTGAAAGGAGTTAGACTTGAAAGGGAAGGATGATTCACTTTGCTGCAAAACTTGTGAATATCTCCACATTATTGGTCTAGGATGAAGTGGGGATTGTCTACAGATGTTCAGTATTCTCAGGTCTGAACCAGAATATTCATTAGAAAAACTTTAGAGAAACTAAAACTTTTGGATTGTGGTAGGAAGAGGCATTTCAAGTTCTCATATTACAAGAGTAGGAGGTTCCCAATTCATGAGTGAGAATTTAGCAGTTTTCATTTGGATTACTTATTTTGGTGTGTCTTTCCATGCTCTATAGCAAATGGAGAGAAATAAGTACTTAAACACATAGTTTGGCAGGCATATCAGATGTCTAAAGCAATATTGAATAGATCCTGCTTCAGATGTGTGTAGATTTCTATAGTGCCCATCCATGTTTCCATAAAGGTTCTCTGTGTATAGAATAATGTGGAATAGACTGACTGGCAGAATCTGAATTTTACCCTTTTAATGTGCTTTCATTACAGGGAAGGCATCCCTAGCCTCATCAGCTTAATGTAAAATCTTAGTAATAATGAATTGAAAGACAATGAACATTATATAACAGTGTAAGTAAAGAATATTTTTAACTGCTGTCTTTGATATATTGGCATAGTTACATGAAATTATAAGGCTACTACAAAATTAAGACAGGAGGATAAAAATATGACTGCTTTTACAGAAAGCTCTAAACAAAAGAAGGTAGAAAACAAGAATTGCACAATGCAGATTTTTATAATAAAAAATCTATACATTACCAAAAATGCTGTACAAAATGAAAATTTCAGAAGGTAACTACAACTTTTAAAGCTGCTCTTGCAGTTTAAAGTAACATTTTCAGTCCAGTGCATGTATTTATTTATGTATGAAGAAAGTAAAAAAAAAGATTTTTACTTTTTAACACCTGAAACACCTGCATTCAATAGATTTGAATGACTTTAAAATATGCTTAAGAGCTACATATTAGAAATTCATGTAAAGATACTGTTTGGAGACACTGGGTGAACATTTCTGAATTCAAACAGACTGCATTCAAATGGAGGCCCTGTCTTACTGAGCTCCATAGCTATTGACAGTTCTGATACTAATTTTGGCTAAAATACATTTGACCTCTTGTGATTAGTAGTGCCTGATCAAATTTTGTGGCTGTTTCAGACCAACTAATTGGGAGTTTTTAATTATTTCATTTTATTTGACCGCCAAGGTTGGTTTGTTGGGTTTTTGAGGTTTTATTTCCATTAGGCATTTACTAAAAATTAATTTAGCATGTGGGAAAACAAAGAAAAAGAAAAAAAAATCAGAAAAGCATCTTCGTAAAGCAGTAATGTAATAAAAGGTACATTTCTTTCCTTTTTGGTATATATACTAGCTCTCTTTTAAACGGAGCCTAGGACAAGCTCAATTCTTGTCTTAATATTTTATAACCTTAAGCCTTATAAAACTTTAACTCTGATATAAAAGTTTAATATCAGAAGAAGATAGTTGCTGAATAAGAATGTTTCAAAAGGGGTTATTTAGCACAAAGAAGAAAGCACTGAAGTCATTTGTGAATATTTCATGTTACAAGAACCAACTTCAATGTCAACCTTCAGTTTTTTGACAAAAAGACCATCAAAAGGTTAGTTATAACCTTTGGAAAAGGTTACTTTAGTAATACCAAGCTTAGAAACATACGGAATGTTTGCAAGCCTTTGTGGTTTTAGTATGGATGTTTCTGATGTCAATTAAAAAATCATCACTCACTCTGGGATAAGTTTATTTTTAAATAAGTGTTGGCAAAACTTTACCTTCCAGAAACTATTTTGAAAGAATATAAATAAGGGGGAAATGAGTGATACATATTTCAGATTGAAGTCTTTGCAAACCCCATTTTATTGTGGGAACTGAATAGTATCAGTTGAACAGGTTTTCAGTTAATTCCATTTGACTGTTCCATTTTTCTTGACTGCAGCGATCCCAATAAAATTTTAAAAAGAAACCAGAACCACAAATGATGATGACAACAAGAGCAACAAAAACCTTCTAGGAAATTCCATCTAAAGATTCATCCCTGAGACTCAGAAATATTTGGTCACAGTTGGATGGGGTATACCAGTTATGCCAAGTTCTGTCAGGTACAAGTAGGCTGCTTAAAGCTGTGTTTGGTGCTCCTTTGTTACTGAAGTCTTGCCTAAATAGTTTGTCTTATGGCTATCCAGTGTTCTTGTGTCCAGTTCTCAACTCAGAAATAGCTTCAAGGACTGAAATGAGAAACATTTTGTTTCTATCTGTCTTGTCTTTGCTTCCTCTCCATGCCCCAGTTGCTCTGTAGTTTACAGCAGTGTGAAATAAAGGTCACCTTTCCACTGACTACGCAAGTTGTGGCAAGCATTAATGTGAAGGAAAAAGGAAAAAAAAAACAACCAACAACTTCCCAAATGATCTTTCCTTCTTTCTTCATTTTTCTCACCCTTCCTCTTCTTTTTCTTCTCATTTTACAGCATTGGGCTGTATTGCTGTCGTTGGCCTCATGAAAATACTACTTTATAAACTGCAAACATAACAAAATCTCTAGTGATGACAAATGACCAAAGTCAGTCTTTCCTATTAAGTCCACATAATGGCTGCACTATGTACTTTGCTGTACTGAGGAATAAAAGTGTAGCCTCTACAGGAACAATACTACCACTTTTTCCTAGAACTAAATCAGACAACCACAAATATTCTTCCTCTTTAAGAGTATTCATAAAGTCTCCACTATGAGTTTTCTGGGTTGCCCGGATTGCCGGAACCTTGCACAGCTGCTGCATACTAGTTTTTATTTTATAAAGATCTGATTCTAATTTCATTGCATACAAATTTTCCTGGGAAATTTCAGGAGATTTGATTCAATAAAATTACTTAAATTTTATTGACTCTTCATTTTACATCTGGAAGCAGTGGAGTTGAAAGATACTAACCGATAACTGACTTACTAAAGAAAAGCACAATGCAGGAAAGAGAGAACAAGGGATAAGATGCTCACCAAGGCATCCACTCCACATCATCTTAAATCTAGGACATGTGATTGAAGAGATCATCATAAGAAATATTTCTTTTAAATACAGTCAGTGTGGTGGTATGTTCAACATTATAGAGCACACATAGGCACATACACAAAGAGATTAATTTTCCATTCTCACAGAATAAAGATACTGGAAAGCTCTCAGAAACTGTGTCTGTATTGTTTTGGGGTTTTTTTTAATGTTTTTCAGTAAGAAAGTAAAATGCGAATGCTAGATCAAACAGGATTAAAATAAAATCACTTGTCACATCACGTTTTTTGATAAGCTAAAGACAAAAACCTGCTGCCAGATCAAAGACCCCAGCACCTGACTAAGGAAGTGGCTTCCTACATGTATTAACATAAGAAAAGAGTACTAAGTGCTTTAGTAGATTTCTTAAGAAAAACAAAATTACCCACAATGAATCCAGAGGTTTCTTCTAAAGGATAAAGTAAATTTAGACCCTGTTGGTTTTCACATGTGGAGATTCTTTTCCAGTGTTCTTGAGTCTGCAGTTACCAACATCCAATTTAATCTACTTTTGTTAACAAGGTGTAAGTAATTCAGAAATGTGAGATCTTTTTTATACTTCTGTGATCAGGTTAGATTTTATTATTCTTAATAATTTAAAGAAAGGATTTTACATATTCATTTTTCCTCAGTAAATAATTAACAGCAAACCCAGCAGCACAGATTATTCCGGGATGCCTCTGTAGAGGTCTCTTCATTATGAAAAATGACCATTCGTTCTAACCCTTTCCTGTCTTTCAGCTAGTTATTAATTTATTGCAAGTCTTCCTCTTTATTTAAAACAGGATAGGTTCTTTCAGAGACCTTAATGGGAGAACTTAACAAAAAATTTAGTGGAAAATGGTACATATTGCTCATACCATATTCACATACTTCCTGATTCCTTCACATGACTCAACTAAAACTTGTAGGGGTGGGATTTCTTCCATAGAAGCCAGTTGAAGACTTTTAAAAGTCACTTAAGTATTCAAGTGTATATGAAGGATGTTCCTTATTTAATTTTATGTAAATTTCCCTGTAATAGAGTTTAGACAAGCAGCTAGAACTATTGAAAAAGTTGTCACACCAATAACTCTGTCCATTATTCTAATACCAAAGCTGATTTAAGTATTTTATACTAAAGAACTAACAGGTTGCTATCTACTTCACAGAACATTAGTAGGTAAATACCAAGATCTCCACACAATTTGTTTTAGCAATTTAATTTTGTGTACTACTTGTCAGATATTTTTCCCAGTAAAAGAAGACATCTGGTCAGAGAACTTAAATGTGTTCCTCTGTGGTTGATCTCTGCTGTAAATAGAAGAGGAGAAGACACATGAAAAAAACCCCAGAAACCAAAAACCAAACACACGAAAACAAAACATGAGTAAAACATAGGATTTTCCATATTTTTAAAACCTTGATAAATGTTTATTTTTGTGCAGTTGCTTTTTTCATGTACAGTTCATTCTTTCAGTGTGTGGTATACAATACTTCTGCCATCAATTTCTTGTTCTTTGCTACAGCTCTTGTCTTTATTTCAAACAAGTCTGAAAAAAATGTTACAGGCATCCAAGTACAGAAAACTGAAAGGTTGTGTACCTATCTTCATTCTGTCAAGCTTTTTTTAAATGCATTGAAAAATAAAAATTGACAATAAAAAAAAAGAGAAGAAAGATTCCCTTTTAATTTTTCTGCCATAGTATACAAGACAAAGTGAAAGACATGATAGAAATAAAGACTTGACTTTTAGTAAGTAAATACAAAGACTCCTGCTGCTTTTGTAGAAATGCATAATTGTGCAATTAATTATATATAATTTCTGTTATCAGATGTATAGTAATGAATGTTAAAAGCTGAGCAAATAGCCTTCTGCCTTCTTTGGTACAAGGAGGTATTGTGACCTCTCACATATAGATCATTTGATTCTCAGTGAAGCTCATTTGAACTAATGAAGTTCTACCATTTATTTACAAAAGCAAAGGATTAGCTTCCTGATGATTTTACATTACTCATAGATAACAAAGCATCTTTTAGAAAGGAAGAACAGAAGGGAGAAAAACAAGAGTCATTTAGATGCCATTTAAATGTTCTCACCATTTGGTTATTCTCCGCATGAAAGGTCTACTGAAGTAAACTGTCTCCTAAGATAAATGCCGAAGTTCATGAAACAGTCCAAGCCTAGGACATGCAATCAGAACATATGTGTGCCTGCTACTGACTAGGCTGAGTGTCTAAACTCGCTGGGTTTTTCAGGTTTTCTGTTGTTTTATGTATTTCTTTGTTTGGGTTTTATGTATTTGACTTCTGAGTTACTTAGAAATCAGCTTTAATGTCAGAATTTTCATAGATATCACTGTTTAACCATATTCACTCTTGAGTCTTCTGGAAGCTTCTGATTTTTCTTACAAATACAGAAAACCAGTATGAGTTATTTAATAGATACAGTATGAGAAAGACAATATCTCTCTGTTTTAATGTCAGTGTTTATGTTTATGTTACTTATTGAGTGCTGTGAGCAGTTTTGGGCTTCACAGTAGAAGAGGGAGACAAAACTATTGATGAGTCTCCAGAGGAGGGCAACAAGGTTGGTGAAGGGTCTGGAGGGGAAGTCTTATGAGGAGAGGCTGAAATCCCTTGGTTTGTTCAGCCTGGAGAAAAGGAGACTGAGAGGTGACCCCTTGTACCCAAACTATTCTGTGATTTGGTTCTGACTTGTAACAGACAGCTTACATGAAGCACCTATTCACGAACATGCGGTCTCATTAGCACAAATATTTTTTCTAGGTTATTTTTATACATGTATATCTATGTATATATTTATGCATCCATATGTGTATATATGGTCAGATCATCGTTTTTCACTCTAGTGTGGAAACTCTGGATGGGAAATAGTTTTGAATGCTGCTACAGTAAATAATTCGTTTTTGTCCACTACTGATCCTCCCTCAACTGAAAGGGAAGAGAGGGCTGGAGGGATGAGGAGGAGGATTGAATAGCTCCGCCCAGTCCTCTGGGGAACACCTGAAAGTTCAACTACGTCCCACAACCCATAGCCTGAAAAACATGATTATAGTCAAAGTATTTTTGAAAACTATGCAGTGCAATAATACTGTAAAATCTTTCTGTAACTGATGAAAAAAAAAAATGTTGAATGCAGAACGTCCCACAGACTTTGAAAAGTTTTGCTTGTAAATTTTGAGTCGAGACTTCCTCTCTACAAAGCTTTACTACTTTCAAATTAGAGTTCATGCACTGTTACTTTGAAATTGATTCAATGTTTTAAAATATTTTAAAAAAAAAAGATATATACATAAAATATGAAAAAAATGTAATTTTTCTTTTGGCTGTGTGTGAACAGTACTTGATATAAATATGTGGAAATACTTAAAAATATTTATATCGTTCATTATATAACATGCTATTTTGGATCATTCTAGCTTAAATTAATGAATAAATTAGAATGTTTGAAAATAACACACCAATTGTTTTGAGTCTCAGAAATATATTATTTTTCTGAATTTATGCCAGCCAAGAAATGCTATTAAAATTACCAGTTTGACTTCAATCTAGTAAACATCGTGTTGCCTCTACATTATGTCTAATTTTTTATTGTTCTTGTATCTTACTTATTAGGGTTTTTCAAATTATTATTATATTATTTTTACTATATTAAGTGGGGAATTCTAATGTAATTTTAAAGAAAACAAATGAAGACATACTCTGTGTCCCTAGATATATAAGCACTCCTGAAAAAAAAGTGTTGCTAATTTAACCAAAAAAAATTTCATTATTCTGTATTCTTTACTTTCTTTTTATACTACTCCATGTTGCTTTCTGAAATTTAGTTAAGCTGTGAATAGTTACTCTTTTTCAGAAAATAACATCTTTGTTTCTACAACTTGAGTTTTAGAGTATTGTGTAGGTAAATATCTATGAGACCATTTTAAAAAACCAGGGATTTTTTTTCAGTACCTTTGTAACACAGAACACTAAGAACTACTGGAAAATCCTGAGGGATGCAAATAAGTCTTCCTTTTTTAATTTTGTATTTGATTTATAGAAATTAACCTTTTCTAGCAGTGAAATTTCTGCCTTGAAGAGATTTAAGTATGCCTTGGTTCATGGTCTAAGATCAGTGAAGTTGACTAAGGCCTTCTCTGTTGACTAATACAAATTCTCATGGTGATAGAGAAGAGATTATAAAACCCTTTTTTGCTTTCTGCAAAGTATAGTGATATTTTCTTTTTGTTCTATTTCATGAGAGGGGTGGAGAGGTAAATGAAGTGTGGCAGTTCTATGATTGTGCTATAATCAATCATTTATTTGCTCATATTTCTTCCATGCATATTCTCTTAACACCAGCAGAGTGCTAGGAAGATATTGTAATAATTGTTAGAACAATGTAATCTGATACTACCCATGGAAGGTACTGTTAGCCACATTTTACATTATATGATAGAATTAATATAGTAATTACTTAATATAAACAGGGAGCTGCTTTAAGTAAAGGAACTTGTAGCTCGTGCAGCTGGATAAAATTATGTTGTCTTCTGGCATATGGTCTGCTTCACAGGTTTTTCTGGAAGCAGATATATAAAGTATACATAGCAATTCCTAAATAAACTGAATTGTGTTGATTATAAAACTCAAGAGGGAGAAAAAGGGCTTAGTACTGATGGAGCAGAATTTTTTCAATGAAAGAGGAGGTGGAATTACTAGCCTGAGTTGTACACAAAAAAGGAAAGTTTAAAAAAGGTAATCAGTGAATCAGGTCAAAAATGAAGATTCTATAATGCAGTGCAAAATCAAACGTGTTTTTTGAAACTTTTTTCTTTTTTTCAGTATTGAGTATAGTGAAGTATCTTAAGTTTTCAGACTTCCCATTTGAAGGTATTTTCCAGGTGTTCTGTGAAGTTGAGGACCAAGTGCCAGAGAAACAGTTTATTGTTGATAACTAATGGGTGATGTCCTTTTACCATCTGTGTGAGGTCACTGTGGTAGGAAGGTGTTGGTTTGAGTCAACAGCAGTTTCCTCGACGCCATCTAGGTGGAGTAGTATATTTGATTTGTGTTCAGCCTGTGTACTATTTGTGGATTGCTCTTGTCAAAGAGCCTGGCAGGTAGTGTAAGGACTGTTAAATCTCACTGACATGTTTTACATTTTACTATTTAGCATCTGGTATTTTTTGAACTGTGGAGAGTGATCAGTATAATCATTTTAATGACAGCACAGTAATTTCATTGATAGAATTGTATGAAAAAGGAATTCAAAGCATAATCTTGTCCCAGTATGGATTGTCATTGCTCAGTTATATTCTATACACTTTTCCTGTTGGGAATGTGGCAACTGGAGAAGAAAATTCGACAGAAAGCTTCTTTTTCAATCTGCCTTTTGCTGTCTGTCAGATAGAAAATATCTGGCTTGTAATTCTGTAATTCATTCAAGCATACATTTCAGAACTGAAGAAAGCCATTTTTTGATAAAAAATGTCTGTGCAGTGATAATGTGCAATGAATGTTTTTGTCAATGAAAGGAAACACTGCCTGAAGATCTGGTCGTACACAGGGCTTTTTGGTGTATTTTGATGATTCATAGTTCTGTGGATAGGCTGGTATTTTAAAAGGTTTTTTATATGGTACTTTGTGGATTTCAATAGGTTATAAAATTGTAGCATCATAGAATTGATTTCATTGGAAAAGACCTTTAAGATTATCAAGTTCAGCCATTAATATAGCCACTGTGTCCACCACTAAACCACATTCCTAGGCATAAATAAACATACTTTGGAATGATGAACTGCATGTAGCCTGATTTTATTTCTTAACTCCAAGTTAAGAGGTGGTGGAGTCTCCTTCTCTGGAGATATTCGAGACCCGTCTGGACGTCTGTCTGTGCAATATGAGCTAGGGAGCCTGCTTTGGCAGGGGGTTGGACCCAATGATCTCTGGAGGTCCCTTCCAACCCCTACGATTCTATGATTCTGTGATTCTGTGAATTCCAGTAAGTAAAGCCCTCCTCTCTCTCCCAAAGAATATTTGCTTGGCATTAATAATAACTATGCATATCTTTCAAATACATCACTGAAAAAAAATGAGAAAACAGAAGAGTGCTGTGTTTGCCCTCTTTCTGAAGTCCAAGGCTTCATTCAGGCTGTCTTCCTGAAAACTCAATTTTTAAGTTCCATTAATTTAAATAAGAATATATTTGCTTTCCTTAATAAGAGCTTACATTAATAATATTTTAATTTCATTTGTTCTTTACCAATACACAGGGAAAAAAACAACACCTAGCAGCTATGTACTTTATTTTCACCACAAAAATAGAATCTGACCACTGAACCAAATAGAATTGAAGCAGCCAGACCTCTCCTTTATACAACCTCTAGAGAACAGCAGTGTTAAAAAGTGAACAAATAATCAATTGCTTAACTTTTTTTGATAGATAGTAATGTTCAGAGTGCCCTGTGAACAAATCCAAAATAAGGCTTTACCCATGAGATCATTAATATAGTGCTTGAAGTCCTGATCCTACTAAGGTCTAGGAGCTGTTAAAAGCTAACAGTAGTTTTTACACTTATCAGTAAGTGAGATAAAATGTGTGTAAGTTTGAGGCCCAGAAGCTGTGTCAGTATTCTTAATTCTGATAAATAGGAAAGTGAGGGCAAAAGATGTTTCCTTCTTATGTGCCTTCCCACTGTGTTCACATAGGAGCCCAAACATGGCTTTTAGAGTTGACTAAGAACACCTAGCTATGGGCATCTAGTTGAGGCATAAAGATGAGGAACACAAGGACTTCCAATAATGGTAGCAGGAAAAGTATTTCCAGGTAATCTAGCTCCTTTAACATTCTGATTCCATCAAAAGGAGCTAAGAGAAAAATAAGGGGATATATGGTAGTGTTGTAAAAGGTACACCATCAGCCTCCATTTACAAAGGTCTGGGAAATCACTCCCAGCTCTCCCAGCAGATTTACAAGGCTGTTCCACTCTTAAGGCATGAGTGGCAGGTCACAGTTAGGCCATGAGATGGGACAACATGTGGAGTCTTTGTTAAAGGAAAGATACTTGCATACTTCTGTAAATCCAAGCTTATTCCTGGTATTATGAAAATTAGACTTGCTGTAGTAATAAGTATCTTGTAGGCTTCCCATCTTCCCTCTGTTCTACCTTTGGATTAACCTATGATGTGGACACTAAAGGAAGGTGCAAGTAGAATCAAGCAGATTAAATGGCATTTGGAAACCACTATATTTTTATTATGGATAAAAAATCAAAATAGGTATAGATTTTTACCCTACTAATTTAGAAGCCTAAGTCTGATGACCTTCAATAAGACTGTTACTCATAGGATGACAAAGACATTTTTGAAAAATATGCTGGTTTAGAAATTCAGAAACGACTCTGTCTTTTTCTACTGAGTCAACTAAACAAATTCTGTGTGTCAGCCACATTCAACCGAGAGTGTTCTACATGCGTATGGGTTCAATGCTGCAAAGCTGTCATTTGGTATGGCGTTCATTCTTAGCATAATACTAGAATAAACCAAATCAGTGTACCTAACGTCAAAGGTATATAAAAGCAAACTGATGCCCTTACACATCAGCACATGCAAAGTTTTCCAAAGAGCAATGCTCTAAAAAGGTGCTCTTTGTAGATGTACAGAAATGTTGCAATGGTTATTTCTTCACAGAATCACTAGGTTGAAAAAGACCTTTGAGACCATCGAGTCCAACCGTACCTGTCCTCTACTAAACCATATCCCTAAACACCTCATCTACCCATCTTAAATATAACCAGGGTTGGTGATTCAACCACGGCCCTGGGCAACCTGTTCCAGTGCCCAATAACCCTTTCAGTGAAGAATTTTTTTCCTAATATCTAATCTGAACCTGCCCTGGTGCAGTTTGAGCCCATTCCCCCTTGTCCTATCACCTGTCACTTGGGTGAAGAGACCAACACCCATCTCTCTACGACCTCCTTTCAGGTAATTGTGGGTGGATATTTGCCCCCCTCCCCTCCAGCCTCCTCTTCTCCAGGCTAAACAACCCCAGTTCCCTCGCAAAGCTTGCCCTCTAGACCCTTCACCAGCCTGGTTGCCCTTCTCTGAACATGCTAAAGTACTTCAATGTCTTTCTTATAGTAAGGGGCCCAAAACTGAATACAGTACTCAAGGTGTGGCCTCACCAGTGCCAAATACCAGGGAACTATCACTTCCTGAACCTGCTGTCCATGCTGTTTCTGATACAAGTCAGGATGCCATTGGCCTTCCTGGCCACCTGGGCACACTGCTGACTCATATTCAGCCTGCAGTCAACCAACACCCCCAGGTCCTTCTCTTCCTGACAGCTCTCCAGCCAGTCTTCCCCAAGCCTGTAGCGCTGCGTAGGGTTGTTATGTCCCAGGTGCAGGACTCTGCACTTGGCCTTGTTGAACTTCATCCCGTTCGTTTCAGCCCATCGATCCAGCCCGTCCTCTGAAGAGCCTCCCTGCCTCAGGCAGATGAGCTTAGTGTCATCTGCAAATTTACTGACAGAACATTCAATCCCTTCCTTCAGGTCATTAATAAATATATTGAACAAAACTGGGCCCAGTGTTCTTCCACACACTCTAGGAACCTCCTAGACTCTTTCGTCTGCTGTATTTTACTTCCAGTAAAATCTGGTAAGTTGAAGTCTCCCACAAGAATAAGGCCTAGCAATCGTGAGGCTTCTCACAGTTGTTTGTAAAATAACTCATCAGCCTCTTCCTCCTGGCTGGGTGGTCTATATCAGAATCCCACCACAATATCTGCCTGATTTCATGCTCCTCTGATTTTTACCCATAGACATTCAACCCTGTCATCACCGTCTTCAAGTGCAAGGCTATCAAAACACTCCTTAACACAGAGGGCTAGCTATCCCACCTCCGCTCCTTCCTCACTTGACCCACCTGAAGAGTTTGTAGCTGGCCATAGCAGCACTCCAGTTTTGTGAGTCATCCTACCATGTTTCTGTGAGGGTGATTGTGTCATAGTGTCATTGTGTCTAGTTCTCTTATATGTTGTCTGTACTGCTGCATTAGTGTAGATGCACTTCCATTGGGCTATTGATCCCACTACACTCCTAAGGGGAATAGTCTCACTTCCTAAGTGACTGCTTGCTAAATTTTCTAACTCATCAGTGGTCTTTGCATCTTTGCCACCACTTGAATCACTATTCCCCACTACCTATGAGGTGGCAGAACAAGGGTCACTGCCAGCACACCATCCCTCAGACAATGGAATGCCATTCCCAGGCTCTTTCCTGACAAGCCTGGTTTTGTCCCTCTCCCCCTCTGCATCTAGTTTAAATGCGTATAAACACAGGCTGATAAACTACTAAGTATTTTTAAACCTGATAGCAGGTTTATGTAGACTTTAATGTTGCTGAATTAAGAAATCTAAACCAAGTAAATCTAAACTGCCACCTCTTGGAAATCATGGAATATGGGTCATTCATTCATTTCTTTAAAATCTGCTATTCATGGATTGAGGTAAATGAACTCCACCTTCCCTCCTACTATTTTATGTAGTCTAAGTATTGTTAACCAGTCAGTCAACAGGTATTGCAGATACCTCCTTACAAGAAAATTTGTAACTAAGCTCCTTGTTTACACTTGAGCATTAAGTGAGAGTTGCATGGTGGTGTACATAGCCAGCTCTGTGTCAACATGATTTGGTAGGTGGGCACTGATACATATGAATGTCTTCAAACATCTCTACTGGGAGGCTTAAAAATAGCATCACTGATATTTCATTCAGCAGAAAGCAATACTTAAATGGCTACTGTAATTGTTTTACTTCATCTTTTTAAGCAAGAGAATCAGGTCTGTGATTCTGATACAGAGGTTGTATTTTAAAAATATTCATTTATTTATCGCTCCCATAAAGTGATGCATGGGAAATCATAATATTGCCTTGTGCTTTTATATGAGACAGCTGATGGTTTGTGTATCACCGTCTACCAACTCTATGCAAATAACTGTTGAGGATGACAGTTGTGTTACTCCCACTTAGCAGCTTTGGTGGGACCCTTTCAGCTTCAGCAGAAATTTGTCTTAAGGAACATTCATGAGTTGTGAGGTGTTAAGAGAATATTTATCCTTGTATTATCCTATATGTGGCTACTATAAACTCTGTACTCAGCAGTTTCCTTTTTGCAGGGCTTTAGACAAATCCAAAGCTCTGAGCTTGTATTTCATTATTTATAATTCCTATTGGATAGTTGGATGCATGTACTGATCCTCTTCAATGCTGTTCTTGTTTGTTAAATTTATTAAATACACAATAAAGAGTAATGTGTAGACATTTATTAAACTCAAGGAAAATACAAAACCATTTGTCCAAATCCTTTATTTTGTATTTTTAGATCCTTCTGCAGGCTTTTCAGGAGCAGACTTTGAACTGCGACTCAGTTTGCCTGAGTTCAGTGCCTGTAATGTAGATATTAAAATGTGGTCTAGCATTTGAAGCACAGGTTGTTGTCAGAAAAATGTAAGCTAAACTCATTGCTAAAGTAAATTCCTGTAAATGTCCAGATGAATAAGTTCTCTAGGGTACAGTAATAGCTTAGTTCAGTTCCCCATGCATAGATATCTAGTGTCATCTTGTGCCCTAAGATGTCTAAGATATATCCATGGGGTTGACAGATACAACACTAGCTCCAGGGGAGACCATGCTTTATGTGTTGCCACCTAAAGACCAGACAAGATGTGTGAGAGCATCTTAAATTGCTTCAAGATGCCTGTACACGGGCAGCTGAACTGATATCTTACAGAATAAAGAATGGCATAAGGAGACATCTTTATGTTTATGGCATAAAGACTTTTGCAAGTAAGGAAAAATTTTAAATGTATGGATGCATCTTGTGTTTACCTGGTAAGCAGAGGGTTCACAAGTATATTGTTAAAAAGATAATGTCATCATTCTGAGTGTAATGTTACATTTTACTAATTTGTTTATTTTAAAATAGCATATTAGCCTAATGATACTAGGTTAATATCCTTGCCCATGATACAGACCCTCATTCCTTAGTTAATACACACATATAGCAGCCTCTGTAGCTAATAACACACAAAAAACTATACTGAAGATAGACTGTATTGTAATTTGGTTTTGACTACTGTATTTTCTTTCTTGGAAAAAAAAAAAATCATAAGCCTTGTTACACTCTGTTATGTGTCCACATAGCACAACCAGTAACGAAAATCCATGCTAATTACCAGAATTAAGTACGATGAGTCAGTAGAGAAATACTGATAGTGAGAACAACAAAAAAACCCACAAAACTTCCAGATTTAGGATGCCAATATCACACTTATTTTTATTTTTTATGGTTTTGCTTAAATTCTAATTTCTTTTTATGAAGTTTTGTGTCCAGAGAGCAGAGACATTAAATGTCCTAATTTCTTCATCCTAAATTAGTCATTCCAAGCTGAATAAAATAATTTTCTTTCAATTATTTGAGGGAGACTATACTGTACATTATTTATGCTGTATATTCACTTAAGATGCCTTGAGATTGCAAATCTAAGAAATACAATTTTGGTCGGATCCTTCCATAGATATTTGTTTAATGGTATATTCATTGAACTTGTTGCTTGAAAGAACTTCTATCCTGTACATCAGGAGTTTGAGAGCAGTGAAGAAGTGATGGATTTGTAACAAATCCAGAAGGGACCATTACACTGACTTAAGTCACATAGAGGACATACACAGAATTTCACAGAGGTACCTCAGTGCTGAATAAATAAATAAATACCAATATCATAAGACTGGGACCAAGAGGTAAAAACTTCCCTTCTATCATCAATAAGTGAATAATAAATCATGTCTAATCAATCTCTTTGCTAGATTGACTAAGACGTTGGTACTTAAGCACATTTATAAAAGAACTAATGACATACGATGGAGATATAATCAGCCTCTGGTGGGTGTTCAACTGCTTAAAAATAAATCATCGAATAGTTACTAAAAGCTTGTTGTTAAGCTGGAAGGATATTTAATACAGTTATGTCCTGAAGCCAGTTCCATTTACTATTTTAATTTGCTTGGATAATATAATAAAAATATTGTATGCATACAATCTGCAGGTGAAAGGCAAAAGTCTTCCAAAACTGTTTGCAAACCTATATCTGAATGCACTTTGATCTTGGATAATTTGTGAGGAAAAAGAAAAAAAAAAGAAATATATTGAAATCTAGACGTTGAAACACAAGGCTCAGACATGGAAGTAAATTACCAATTGGTACTGCTTTAATAATCATGGATGTGTATATACCACAGCAAATGCAAGGTAATTTGAATTAACTTATTCCTCTTCCAACAAAGGATAAGCTATTTCAGTTTGTAGTGTCAGTGGGTAAGAACAGAAATTTTGACTAACTGCTATGTACTGCCTTTTGGGAACACGTTTAGCTAAAGACGTAGTTAAACACTGAAAAGACTACCATAGATAACTGCAAATCTCATTTGCTGAAAGGTGTGTAGTTTGGATAATTGAGCAGAAATCTTTCAGTGGCTGTCTAGGTGTGTTTAATTCTAACTAGGGAGAAAGTGAAATAATTTTTCAAGACTTACTCCATTTTAAAATTCAATCATTCTCTGGTTTGTTCTTCTTCCAGTTCTCTTGAAGTTCCCTTGTGAGAAAGGAAGCACAAAAAGACCTAGAGAACTGGTGCCTCTCCTTTATTATTCAGAGATTTTTCTTTATGGTTCCAAGCAGGTCATCTTCTACAGCTATAGATGCACAGGTTCTCTTAGACTTTTCCTCAGGGAACAATCTCTGTTTCTGGAATAAGTGATTGAGACTGATTTCACAGAATTACAGAATATTGGGGTTGGAAATGACCTCTGGACGTCATCTAGTCCAACCCCTCTGCTCAAGCACAGACACCTATAGCAGGCTGCCCAGGACCATGTTCAGATGACTTTTGAGTATCTCCAAGGATGGAGACTGCACAGCTTCCCAGTGCTCAGTCACCCTCACAGTAAAAAAAGAGTTTCTTGATGTTCATGAGGAAACCTCCTGTGCTTCAGTTTGTGCCCCCCACCTTCTGGTCCTGTCATTTATTGTTGCTCTGTCCTCTTTGCACCCTCCCTTCTGGTATATCATCAGCATGGGCATTCCTGTACTGATGATAGATAACTCCTTCTGGAACAAAACACCCAAATTCACACTGTAGAAACACTTTGTTTATCAGTGTTCTTCCTGTAAACCTTACTGGGGACTCAGTGGCCCACAGTTATCTTCAGTGATAATACCGAATACAGCCTGAACATTACATATCTTTCCTTGTATATTAGCATGATAGTTCTTACCATAGCCTTTATTGTAAGCTGGTTTTGGTTTGGGTTTTTTGGGTGGGGTTTTTTGGGGGGACTTGGTTTTGGTTTTTGTTTGGTGGGGGGGTTTTGTTTATTTTTTCATCCCCAGGATAATATTTGAAACCCTTAGCATGCAACTGTGCTGTAAATTGACCAGTTGCTGTCCTGTCCACTTGTCAAGTCAGACTTTTCAGTTATAAAATTATCTTGGTTTAAAACTAAACTATATTATAACACTTTCAAAAAAGTCTCAGATTAAACATTTAAGCATTTGTAGCATTTTCTACTTCTGAGTGCTTAACTCTCTAATTTGTATGCCTTTAGTATGGAATGCAATCTGATCAGTTAAAATTATTTCCTTTTGTTTTCATCTCATGGAAGCCTGCAGTCCCCCAGAATAATCCAGTCCTCCAGTTCAGTTAAGTTATAAATATTTGAACATTGGTAAAGTCCATGTGGGGGGAAAATAACTAGAAAATATTCTCAGTCTCACACTTAAAATAATCATGATTGTAGCCTCTGAGTTTGCTATAGTTTTGGCACTTCGGCTATCTCAGGAGAAGAGCAGGTCACCAAGCTGTATATTGCTTGGGAAGTTGTGACTCTGTTTCTATATTTTCACCTTTGAACCATTTTTGATAACTAGTGCCTGAATAATTAAGGGACAGACTGAATGCAGATGGCAGTATGAATTTGAAGAGCTCTTTGTTGTCAGTCAGATGGCCACTGAATGGTTGCAGTTGGCTTTTCTGGCTAAAGATGCTTCTTCACATCTTTCAAACATTACTATGAAGGAATATTCAAGCAACATATTCATGAGCATAGAGTTTCTCCTTTCTACTTTACAGTTAGATACACTTGCAGCTAGACTACCTATACCTCTCAATTGTTAGCATGGAATTTGGTGAAATAAGAAGCAGGAGGAAAAAACCCTGCTTTTATCATCATAAAATATTTTGTTAATAATAGCTCTTTGTCCCCTGTATCAGAGCCATATATCTTCCCACTGCAGTTAAGATAATGAGCATATCTCATGTACCTTGCTTGGTGAAATGCATCCCAATGATAGCACTTAGCCTGTTCACCAGAACCCTTTTGAGTAACTCCTGGCCAGTGCTTCCTCCTCCCTTCATGTGGTTCACAGTCACAGAGTGCCCCAGGACTGGGAGTGTTACCCCATCACCCCTGTTCTAAATTGGTCAGGCTGCTTAGCATGCAGTTAAACTAATGTGCTGTGTGTTCATAAATGACATCCATGTACAAATACTGTCTTGGTGTCAATGTTATTTGAAAGATGTAAAGTCCTCTGCTCCCCCAGCAAGCTGATGCCAGATCTCCTAAGCAACCTGCTATGACTCGTTTACTCTACCCACGCCTCCCATTAGCCTTCACGACCCGCTGTCCAAGGACATTGTGAGTGGTGTGCTTCTAAAGCGGTACCTTCTGGTGCACAGCTGATGTGTGTGTGTGTCTCCTTAATAATCTCAGGTCAATTTAAAATTGTTCTGTTTACTGATAGTGTCATTGCACAAAGAAATGGGCTGCAGCAATACTGTATGTGAAAAAATAAGGAAACAGGGCTTGCACAACAAACCAGTATCTTCCTGTAGCTTGTTTTGAGATCACAATAGCAGCCTCCCTCTGTTCCATGTCTTTTCTCATCTCTACAGTCCCAACTAGGATTACGTGCTAGTTCAAATCAGTTCGTGCTGTGAACTTTTCAGAAGAACTGATCCAGGCTGTCATACTCACAGCTATCATTATTTTTATTAGCCACCTTCTGTTCTGACAAGTCAGCATCTGTCCTGCAGGTTGACCTTGCTCCCTGCCTTGCTATCTCCTTCTCGGGATTGCAGGCTGCTACTTAGTTGTCCTCTTCAGTAACACTGACTTTCTATGTGCGCTTGACATTGAAAATTGGGTGAAAAGGAGGGAGAGCTCATCTTACCGAGCAGGAATCAGAGATTGGAACCAGCTGCGATGGAAAGAAATGGTAGAAAAATTAGTATTCTTATTGTCAAGCTCATTACTTCCACATAGAAGCTCAAGAAGGAAAAATGCATTCCTTCTTAAAATGTGTGGAATCCTAATATTATCCTTAAAACACTACCATCTCTCCCAATTTAACATGCGATTCAGCACGTATGCATATGCATATATGTACACCCAAGTGTGATGCAGAGATAGCCTTGCAATGTAACTAGAGCTAGCTACAAACTATCTTTGCAAAGATTGCTACTAAGTCTGTACTGTTAGTATTCTTAAAGAAGGAAAAGAAAACCCTGAAATCAGAATTTTTTTCTTTAGGAGTGCAGAGCATTCTATGTAACCAAGTTATTTACCATAAAGTGAAAAGCTTTTGCCACCATTTTGAGAGTAAATGGTTTCCTCTGTTCATCTGCTCTCTCATTCCATAAAGCAATCTATGGTGGAACTTACTTATCAAGAGTAGACCTATTTTTTGTATTTATTCTTATTTTTCAGCTTTATTAACATCGTGGTTTGTTTTATGGTTTTAATCGACATCTCTAAAACCTTTGCATGAAACAATCCTTTAAGAAGCGTAGAAGCTTATCCCTTTTTAAAGTACAGCTAGATAGCCAAGTAAACAATCAATCTCTGTATCAACTATTTTCTCAGTTCAGCATATTTTCACAGGAATCAGCATGATTCCTTGCTGTAACTGTAGTTAACGAACCAGCACTTCAAAGTCCTTCTATTGTTTTTTTGGCCACTGGTAAGTAGGCCATTGCAACTAAAACTTAACTGTGGAAAAATCTATCAAAAGAAAATGTCCATTCAGATGTATGTAGCTAGCAATGAACTTTACAGAAGTGTAAAATATTTCTGAAAAAAATCAATCACAGTGGAATAAGCCTGTATTTTTGCTGTTGCTGCTTTTGTTAGATGTATACTGATACTGGTCACCAGTTGAGAATGCAGATCTAAACCAGAAATTCAGTTTCATGTAGCATAAATGAAGTTTTGCTTTAAAATAGGTTATCATTTTATAGCTAGATCATATTAACTACTGTAGATAGATAGTCCTAAGTAGTTTAATGCTACTGCTTGTTCTCATCAAACCTGTTACTTTCAAAGTCTTTAATCCCTCTCCCTAATCAGAAATACCAAAAATTCTCCTGAAAGGCCCTTCTCACTTCTACTCCCTTCCTAACCCACACCTTGGAATTCAGAAGGATAATGGGAAAAAGCTCGCAAGACATGATGAGGACAAGCAATGGAGAACAAACTCCAACTTTAGGTTGCCATTTAATCTAGAATGTTTACTTTTTCATCTTCAAAATGGAGTTCCCTGTGAGACAGCAATAGAGAATAGAAAAGAATAGAATGGCGAGAAGAAAATAAGAATAACCTTTGCAGAACAATTTTGTAGATCTATCTTTCAACTGAAATTAAAAAAAAACAACTAGTGGTCTATCATAAAATTCTAACCTTACCCAACTTCACAAATGGGTCTTCACAAAGGATCTTATTGTGAAGGTATATCTCATTTTTTTGGGAGAAGGAAGAGGAAGGACTGCTCCCTATTGGGAAGTTGATCAGAGCATGGCACAGTATGTCCAGTGATGGAGCAAGGCCCTGCTGAACACAGCAAGCAGATCCCAGGGCTGGTAACTGGGACTATTTACATTTCCAACATGACAAGCAGCAAGCCAGGGCCAGGGTCTCCAAGGTGTCAAGAGCAAAAGGAGAGGGAGCTAGAGGCAGGACTGGATACAAGGCTACAATTTTCACAGCACTGGAGCTTTGCTTTTAAAATAATTCAATTTCCTCTAACTATTTTAAACTAAGTTCCTGTGGGCCTACAAAATCAGCAATAACTCAGGAACCTCAAAGCAATCCTATTTGTCCACTAGCTTCTACTATAGATATTGCAGGGAAGAATGTTCCCTTCCTAGTTTTCATTTCCCCATGGAAATATTCTTGAAAAGTTCTTGTGGCTCCTTCTATTTAGATATAGGCAGAGAGACTAGAAAACTGCAGTCAGGAGTTGCAGGCATATAAAGAAGGTTCAAGAAACCCATGAAAAATTCTGAGCAGGATTTTTAAAAAAACACAAACCAAAAAACCACCCAAAAAACAAATACAATCCAAACACCAGACATTCTCCCAAAACCTAAAAAGAAATGCAGTTTGCTAACAACAGAACTCAGTTTTGCATACTGAAAACACAACAATCTTAAGCCTGATACTGCGCATTTGTCATTCTTTTCATTGAAATGTTTTGTGATCAGATTTTAATTTGTAAGGATGGTAATCATGAACTAGTGAAAGTAAATACTTAGAAAGTAGACATGTTAGTGATATACATGTTCATTAAAAATGCTAGCTGCAGGTGCTGCCAAGTTCCCTGAAAAAATTCTTTACTTAGTTTAACAGCAACAACAAAATCGTAATGTTGGGAATGATCCAGCACTCTAAGGAAAAGTTTTTTTCTTCTAATATTTAGAAAGGATGCTATATGCTAACTAGTTTCACATTAGTCCTAAGAAAATAATAGAAAAGTTGATATGGTAAGCACTTTACATGAAATAATGCAAAACAAAAGAGATTCATGGAAGATAAGTCTTATCAAATCAATTATCTTTGGTAAAAGCAAGAGAAGGGTACAAATCTTAACATACACTAATGTGCCTTGACACCTGTAAGTTTTTATATTAGTCTTTCATATGATTCTAATTAAAAAGAAAATAGTTTTATACCAAATAAGTGAAGCATGCATTATGTTTATTTCATTAATTTCAGGTACTCTAGGCTTTATGCTGTCAACATACATAAATATACAATTGATCTTAAAATATTAAAATAATTTTTGATGTAATCTGCAGATGATTCAGAAGTTGTGGAATCTCACATAATAATTACCCAGTGATACAGATAAGTCAGCATCACAACTAGTAATGGGGTAAATACAAAGAGAATCTTTAGAATACAAGCTATTACAAGATGTCTATGCAAATCTGCTAAGAATATAAAATGTATTCATAAGACAAGAAATCGCATCTTGGAAGATAAAAATAATTTAAAGGGAGGGTCAACAGATTTTGAATGCAGAAAGAAGAAAAGATTAAGGAAGAAAATAGAAGCAAAATAAATACTTGTTATCGGTGAAGCCATCACAAGAACTATGTGTTCTATGCTGGAATCCACTTAGAAGAAAATAGGGATCAAAAAACAAAAAGCAAAGCAAAAAATTATAGGGGAAAAAAAAAGTTCTGGTAATTCAGGTTCAGATTAGATGTTAGGAAAAAAAATTTACTGAAAGAGTTGTCGGGGCCTGGAACAGGCTGCCCAGGGAGGGGGTTGAGTCACAATCACTGGATGTGTTTAGAAAAGGGTACTTAGGGATGTGGTTTAGCATAGGATGGGAACGGTTGGACTTGATGATCTTAAACGTCTTTTCCAACCTTGTGATTCTGTGATTCTGCTTTAGATAAAGTTTATAAACAGGGTAATTTTTTTACTGAAAGAGAACGTCGACTGGTCATGATCCAAATGTAGGTGGACAGGAAAGCATTTTCTTACCGTACCCTAGACTTCAGTTGATGCAAAAGCATTGCCGGTCTAAATATTTAATTTCTGCATTCTGGGTTTCAGGGTTGAGGTTTAAGTAATCTTGTAAATCCTTATCCTTTATGATCAAGCAAAAGACAGAGGAGTATTGCTCACTTGGAATGTGTGGATGTTTCTACTAAAGTCAGTGCTGTTCTCATGAATGTTTTTCCAGATATCTCTGGTGACTTCAGCACTAGGCTGCTGCATCATACCCTTCTGTGTCATGTAATGTGTCCACATATCCATGGCTGCATACTTGGGCTGTTTCTGCCTCTTGTCCTCACACATGTTGATCAAAGAATAATGGCAGCCTACTTTGCCTTTGAGTTAGTCAAAATTTTTTCCAGGGGTATTAGTCAAAGTTTGGGCTCTTGAGTGCATTTAAGGAATCATAACCGAGGAGGCTCGTCTGAACCAGCTCAGAATCTCCTGACAAGCATGCACACTAAATATAGGTGATATGTATTAATAAATGTTTTGGAGATACTAGTATTTTTTATTTCCATTTATTGCATTTTTTTGCAACGTGGCAACAGTTTGGTTGTTTTCATTTTGTGTTTTTGTTGCAAACAAATTTCATGTATATTGAAAGTAAATAGTATTTTAATCCAATAAAATGCATGAAGAGAGGGAGGAAATAATGTGAAAAGATCATGTGCTTTTTTTTTCCCATCTCTTGTCCCCTACCCTTAGATGCCTCTGTCACTGCTTTCATACCATCTTTTAGAGGAAGCCAGGAAGTTTCTTTTAATCAACATCTCTTAAATAACATAGGTATACTGACCGGTAGAGGTATGAGCTCTGAGGTGTATTATTAGTATTCAGTTTTGCCTTGTCACCAGACAAAGGAATAAAACTATAAAAGGAAATAAAACTATAGAGAGAACAACTTTCAGATTTCTCCGATTCTTATTACTGATTTACTGGAAGACCAGGATTCTAATGAAAAATATGGGTCTCAAGCCACTATACCTTAAAGGGTTTTAGTTCTGTGACTCAATAAAAGTATTTTGCTAGGCTTATTTGTTCTTATTTGAGTTTAGTTAGCCTTGTGAAATAGAAGATTTAAATGGAAAACAAGGGTAATTCTGTCATTGAAACATTACATTCATACACAAGATATTTAAGTTCAGTTTTTGGCTTTATCTCCAGCTTTCACTGTAATCTCATGAACAAGTCACTTAATCTCAAAGCCTTCTACGTGATCTTTAATATAAATATATTCTCATTTTCTTTGTATTATGCTTCAAGGAAGGTATAATTCTAATAGCAACTGATACTTGGCTCTTTGAGAATACTTTTTGATCTACCAATTCTGTCCAAAAAAAATAATTCTACATCTTTGTAAACTCTGTACATTTAGGTAAGCTGTACTATTAAAAGATTAAAAAAAAAAAAAAAAAGCCAGAAAAGGATAGTTGTGTAAGAAGCAGCACCAAGCTGATAGATCCTTCTTTTTCATATCAGTGGATTTCCTCAGCATATTGCTATGGATAGTTGTGTAGATCCACTTAGTCATTTTTGTTTCTTCTAAAGATGAATGGTTAAAACTTATTTTAAAGAGAGAAAGAATTGATAGGATACTGATGTCATTATTTCTGTGAAGTACTGATGAAGGTGTTAATTAAAAAAAACCTTAACACTAAGGGAGATTATAAAGTCATTATGCAACCAAAACGAGTTTCTTGCCATGAAGTTATCAATTCAGATTGTATTCTGTCATATTTTTCTTATTTGAATAAGTCATTACTCTTTATAACTTACAAACAAAATAGCAAAATATAGCAATTTTAAAATATGACAGCAAATAAAAGTCTGGTACCGGTGGAACTGAGGTCAGTCATTAAACATAACTGTAGGATACTCTGTCATAATTTTTAAGTGCTGTATGGTGACTTACTTTTTAGCTCTGTATTATATGAATTTGCCTAATTAAATTTTTCCCCAAACAAAAACAAGCAAGAAAAGTTGGTATAACATAAACAGCATCCTTGCTTACAATGGAGAAACAAGGCAGAGCGATTTCAGACTCACCAAAAGACATTAGAAGGGTATTGGGAGGTGGTTGGGGTGATGGAATTATTTAGGAGGAATAAAGTAGCCTGTTTGGATTGAGAGGGCAAGTGCTTGCAAATCCTTTTCTTATCTAAATTACTGTTGCCTTTTACAGGTTTTTTTTGGGGGGTGGGTTGTTTTATTGTTTCAGTTCATATAAAAAGTCACCTCCTCCAAAAAGCAGTATTTAGCTCAATCTTGTTTGTTGAGCAAGAATGCTTCATAAAGGTGTGAAGTCAGGCACCCCAAGGGGTGCACCCAAAAAGAACATGAAAAGAAGGGATGCAGTTCATGTGCTTAGCCATTGTATTCAACATTTATGTCAAGATGTAATTGTCTGGTTTGCTTTTCTAGAGAATCCACTGATGTATTAAAACAGAACTTCAAATTATTTGCATTCTGTCAGGGAATAGTAAGATTTTGAAATAGTTAATTCTGCAGTAGTAAGCAAGTACTGTTTAGTTAAAAAAAGAGAAATATGTGTGTAATGTGGCAGCTATGCTGAAAAGTAAATACTGAAGTCATATCTGCTGAAGGGCAGATAGCTTTGAAGAAAAATAATTGGGGAAAAATGTTTCTGTGGTTAAAGGGATTAAAAAACATTTATATGTGTGCAATATATTAAACAATAAATGTGTCTATCCATCATTTGTAAAAGGAATTGGATTCATTGTTTTCATCAAAGATATGTTTGCTATTAGCAAGATGTTAAGGAACAGCTTAAAGAGCTTTCAGAGATTAATTGTGAATACAAGCTTGGATTCTTTAGAATATACAGCTCATTATATATAAAATGAATGCTTTAACATCAGTAAAAAAACACATAAGAAGCACGGGGTGTGTGTGGGGGGAAATTAACCCAGTCAACTGAGAGCTAAGGCTTTATTTCTACACAGATTCAAAGTAGTGTGTGTGTGGAGAAAAGAAAGAGGCACACTGTTTCAGGTACTTGGTCTTGAAATGAAGCATCTCAAAAGACATGTTGCTGTCCTTATTCTTTGTTTTCTGCCAGCAATAAGCTTAGCATTGTAAACATGAAAATCTCAAGACAAAATGTAAAGGTAGGATTGGTAGTAATTTCCTGTAATAAAAGTTTCATCTAAGAAACCTGCAATGATATGTTATTGGAAGGAGAATTTATGTTGATACAGGACCATCTTTCAAGTGTTTATGGTTTGGAAATTTATGGCGAGTAAGTGTGCGAAATAGTGAAACAGAGTTTATGGACTTTGTCCATTTATAATGTAGGAGAATTAAGAATGAACAGCAGTAGAGGATTGTGCTGTGCTTTTATTCAGACACATACAATATCAAAGAACCTTTTATGTGGTAAAGTTTTGGTAGTGGTGGTGGTCTTGTGGCTGGCTTCTGCAGTAAATTGCTACAAGTGTCCCCTAGGTCCAACAGAGCCAACGTCAGCTAGCTCCAAGAAGGACCCATCACAGGCCAAGGCTGAGCCCATCAGTGACGGTGATAGTGTCTGTGGTAGCATATTTAAGAGGGGGAAAAAAACCTCGAGTGGCAGCATTTTGCCACCAGCGAATGGAATGAGATGATGTGAGAAACTCTGCAGACACCAAGGTCAGTGAAGAAGGAAGGGGAGGAGGTGCTCCATGCAGTGGAGTAGAGATTCCCTGAAGGGGATCTTGATTCCTTGAAGGGGAGCTTGATTCCCTGAAGGGAATCTCTTCTTTGGAGCGCCACCTCCTTCTTCACTGACATTCGTGTCTGCAGAGCTGTTGTTTTTACGTATTTTCCTTCTGTATGCTGTAGTTCCTGCTGCTGGGGGAGGTTTCCCCATCTTAACTGTTACCATCATCACTGATTGGCTCGGCCTTGGTCAGCAGCAGGTCTGTCTTGGAGCCAGCTGGTATTGGTATTGGCTCTGTTGGACCTAGGGGAAGCTTCTAGACATAGAAGCCCTCCCATAGCCCCCCTGCTACCAAAACTGGCATGAAAACCCAACACAGTACAGGATTCAGATCTCCAAATGTCTGAACTGATACCTCTTAGCCTTAGCCATTAAGGACTGTTAGTCATCCCAAAGGCAAATAGGTAGATGGATAATTCCAGAATGGGTAGGAGTCTCTTCATCCCTGTTCTATATTTGTACTGGGGTACAGTTGTGAGGAAGGCTTTTCCAGTCATACAACAGAAAGAAATTCCATCTCATTCTTTTCGTTGTTTTCCCCTGCTGGCTTGGTTAGGTGTCCCAGCCTCTGGTACCTTAGCTGTAAGGAGGAAACAAACGAGGTTTTTTGTCTTTTACCATTCTATGTTTAGGAATGCAATGCACTGTTTCAATTTAATTTCTGAAATTAAAGGGCATTCTGTTAGGCATCTAGTAATATCTGTGATTGTACTGAACTTTAACTGAGGCTCAAATTCCTTGGATTTTATTCACCCTGGGGCAGATTTTACCTGGCATTGTTTTCTTTCCAGCTGTAGCCCTTTTCAAACAATCAAGGATGAACTGATTAAAGGTCACGGTATCTGCTATCTTGGCTCTTAAAATCTGCTAGATCTGTAATTTTACAGGTGAATCGACCTGCCTTGTTGCACACATTTGCAAAATTTAAATAAGAAGTAAGTCATTGCTGAGACAGTGTTTCCAGAAGTGAAGAGAAAGAGTAATTCTGTGTTTGTTCTGCAGTTGCCAGGGCATGGCAACAAATAGCTGCTAAGATCATTAAGGGTCATTTCATATACTACATTTCATCTGTGAATTGCTATCTATTTGGACAACATAATAGAGCTTGATGAGGAGGTTGTATTGGCTCTGTTTCTGTGTATCTTAGGTTTAAATGGTTTGAAGCTCTAAACTAGAGAGTGTTATAATTTGGGGTTAGGAATTTATCAGTGTTCACTGGAACTGAATTAAGATTGTCCTTGTTTTCAGCTTGGGTAGAGTTAATTTTCACAAGAAGCTGGGAGGGGAAACAGCCAGGACAGCAGACCCCAACTAGCCAAAGGGGTATTCCATACCTTATTTTGTCATGATCAG
The DNA here is from genome assembly GCA_027925045.1 of Hypotaenidia okinawae. Classification (NCBI taxonomy): domain Eukaryota; kingdom Metazoa; phylum Chordata; class Aves; order Gruiformes; family Rallidae; genus Hypotaenidia; species Hypotaenidia okinawae. Next base: position 174,047,054 of record BSDF01000001.1, read on the forward strand.
TATAGAATTGGAAGGGGGGTGGCTGGGGAGGAGGGGTCTCTGCTCTAGGATGGCTGATCATTGGGTTCTGCGAGGTCAGCAAATTGCCATCAGTTGCTACCTGCCATATATGTCCTGTTACAAGTACTGTTGTTATTTTCCTCTCCCTTTGCTGTCCTATTGAACTGTCCTTATCCCAACCCACAAGTTTTACCTTTTCCTTACAATTCTACTTCTCATCCCACTGGGAATGAGCAAGCAGCCACATGGTGCTCAGCTGCTGGCTGGGGCTAAACCACGACGAAGGTGCAAAGCTAAAATGAAGCATGAAGTTACTTGTCCATTGCATTTACCTGATGGTTTGGTATGGAAGTATAAGTACTGTAACACTAATGTGTGTTTTTATTCAAAATCTTGTTAGGAGAATACGCACTTTTTCATGGTAGGCAGGTTTGTGGTTTGTTGTTTTTTTTAATTCGAAAAGGCAAGGACTTAATTTTGGTCTAGTTTTTAATCTTTTTTTTTCCTTAAAAACAATAGCTTATATTTCCAAGTTTTTTGTTTTTCTTTTTTTAAATTATACAAGCCATCAGCAATTGAATGAATATTCATTTGGTCTGAGTATAAATGTGTTTTGTGTAGCTCTTTTTTCATGCCAAAACCCTTAAATAAAGTCTATCATCCTTTAAAACTGAAGTCAAATCCTTTACCAAGGATACAAAGTGAATTAATTTTAGAAGTAGAATGTACTTGACAGTAGTACAAAACTGTATGTACCCCACAAGTTATCCTGCTGGATTTGCAATTCTGACACATTGGAATTTTGCTTGTGTGTTTGTCTTAGAGTTAGAAAAAATCTATCCTGAGTCTGCCCTATTGAAATTATTCCACAAATACTCTTGTAAAATACACCTCTAGTAACAAGTAAGAACTGACAGTGAAAAGTAAGTATTGGGTTGTAAAGGAACATCTTGCTGGATGGATTAATGTTAGGGGCTCTGAGAAGATCTGAGACCTTCTTTTTCCCTTGCTAATAAGTGTAGCATTCTCTTTTTCCCTTCCATTCTTGGAGAGGCTCCCTGGGTGAAGAATGACAGTGTGCCTGTGAAGAAGTGTGAACACTCAACTATCAGGCTGTTCTTACCTAGGACAGAGTTAAAAAAAAAGTAATCTAAATCCTTTAATGTGATTTAAATGCTTTGATTATTAATTTTTTCCCCCACACATTTTGTGCATTATTGTTCTTTAAATTAGCTCCTTGGCTTAATGTACTTAGGCTGTTAAAAGTTGGTTTGTAGGCTTTGAAGCAAGTTTTTTTCTGTATCTCAGAATAATCTGCCAATATGTTTGAACACATGGGCTTTCAAGAATACACAACATGACAGTTCAGACAAATCCTTTCTCTTTCAGTAACACACCCTCAAAGAACTTTCAAAATACAATCCATCCCGCTGTCAAAAAAACAAACCCTATTGCTTCTCACCTCAAGCTGTGCTGAAACACAGAGTAGTCAATGTTTTAACTATTGCAAGGCTTTGCAAGGCAAGGGTATTGTTCCAAATATAATTAGCACATATAATAGTTTAATAGTATAATTATTAAATTTTTTCAGCAAAATAATGGTAAGAAAAAGAGTGTCATTAAAAGAAATACCACTCAATTTTTTTTTTTTAAACCATCAAATGCTAGTAAGTTAATTGCTTCTGGGATTTCTCATTTAATATGTTATTTGAAAATCACATTAAAATGTAAAGGCCAATTCAATAGCTACATTTTCACTTTCTTTAGCACCTAAGTCCATAATATGAACAACGTAGACCAAGACACAAGTTCAAGCAATTTTCTATCACTTATGATATTTAGTTGCTAGCAAATTTAATGTTGGAGGTTTGTCCCAGTGTCTGGGCATGCTGTAAGAAATAGCATACCCTAGGAATGCTTCCTGACAGTGAAAAACACCATGCTTTGGCGCAGGAAGATTTTATCACGGTGGGCATCAGCTAAGCCAAGAACACATTCTGGTATATTTTGTTTAATAGCAAGAATGGAACTACTGTAAATTTTTGCATTTGGTTAACTAAATTACATTATTTACAGGAAAGATAGCATTGTGTTAAACTCCAAATACCAGCTGGTTCATTCTGGCATATATTGTTTCATCTTTCATTGGCCAGATAATGGAAATATCACATATGCTGTGATGGTTTGACATGCACCAAAGCTGCTCTATCACTCCCCTTTTCAGCTGGACAGGCTTAGGAGTCGAGATAAGGACAGGGAGAAATCATTCTGCAATTAGCATCATGGGCAAAACAGACTCAGCACAGAATAATGGAAAGAAAACTCTCTAGTTTATTACACTGCAGTTTATTACACTTAGTGACACCAGAGTCAAATAATGAGAAGTGCGACCAGATCTTGAAGCACCTTCCCCCCACCCCTCCCTTCTTAGCAGACTTCACTTTAGTTACCATTTTGTTCCCTTCTTCTCCCCCCACCACCCCATACACGCATTGTGGCATGGGGAGGGTCAGGGAATGGGGGAATGGGGCTTTCAGTCAGTTCCTCACAAGTTGTTTTCCTTCTTGGCTGGGGCAGGGAGGTATTCCTTACACTCTTCCCCTGCTGCACTGTGGGGTCCCACCCACAGGAGACAGTCCTTCACAAACGTCCTTTCCATGTTGGGGCAGCTGATAAAAAGCTTTTCACCAGCTGCCCCAGCATGGGTCACTTCTGTGGGGTGCAGTCATAGATTACAGAATATCTCTCAGGCCCAGACTGCTCCAGCCTGGTCCTCCACAGGGTCACAAGCCTGCCCCGCCCCACCCACACAACTCCTCAGCAAACTTTCTCCAGCGTGGATTTCTTTCCCTCGCTCATCTCTGTGTCTCTGTCTCTCTCCATGGGCTGCAAGGGCTGGCAGAGAAATGCTCCAGCGCAGGTCACAGCATCTTCTGTATGTCTCCACCTGCCCCAGCGTGGGGCCTCTCCACAGGCTGCAGATGGGGACTTGTCTTTTTCCATGGGCTGTGGGGGGACACCCACTCTACCATGGGTTTCTCCACAGGCTGCAGTGCATCTTTCTCTCCAGGACCTAGGGCACATCCTCCCCCTCGCCTTCAACGGCCTTGGTGCCTGCACAGTTTCTTACATCTTCTCACTCCCATCTCTGGTGGCAAAAAGCAGCCACTTGCTTTTTTTTTCTCCTAAATGCGATTCCCAGAGGTGCTGTGACCATCACTGGTGGGCTCAGCCTTGGTCAACAATGACTCTGGCCTTGAGCTGGCTGATGTTCACTCTCTGGGGCCTGCAGAGAGCTTCTTGCTGCTTCTTGCAGAAGCCACCCCTGCAGCCCACCTTCTCCACCAGAACCCAGCCACACAAAACTACAACATACACTGATGACACATTTCCTCCATGACTAAAATGCAGTTAATAATAACAGCATCATTTCAAGACCAGTGATGCTGAATATGAAAAAAATGTCTAGATAATACTTGATTTTAATGGAAAAATTGGTAGATTGGTAATTTCATAAGAAGGGTCATATAAAATCCTTATGTGCTACCCACTCTTAACCTTTTAATCCATTTTAGTTTGAAGTGTAAGAAGCAATCAGTTGTTTACATATTTATCTCCTTATTAAATGTACCAGATATGAAAATGCATTATATGAAATTATATGGGTTGGGTTTTTTTCTTTTAATCTTTCACTAGTTGGTGAGCAACAATCCAGTCTACGTAATTGTACATGAGCTTATTAGCTGAACTTGGCTGAACTGATATGTAGTGTATTACTAGTGTCTTCTGAAAACTAATGTCCCCACCATACAGCATTTGAGATCCATAATAACATCTTGAGCTGTACCAGGAAGTTACTAGGCAGATAATGCCATTCACAATGCAGTTAGGTCACAATGTATTGTTCATCCTTGGAAGTTTTTTATTTCCTTTCAAAGCATCATTAATTAATAACTTAATTACAGCTATCCAGATTAGAGGAGGTCACAAAGTTATGCTCTAATCTGACAGCTATGGTCATGGTTATTGTGCAAAATGCATGTGAAATAGGTGTACTTAGCCATAAATCACTTGAAACTTCACAGATGATCACTGACCTTATTGAATTCCTCCTGTATGCATAACTCAACAATATTGCTAGCACTGTTAACAGTACTTGACAAAATTTTACTGTCATTCCTTCTTTTTAATTTCACTGATCATCTTTTGTCTTAAATTTGAATTTAATGACAATTAGAAAACAAAAATCTGACAGGCAAAAGCTTTTGCTGAGTGAATTTTCTGTTTGTGTCTCTGTATGTGTATGTATGTATGTGTACACATATATACGTACAGGCATATACAAATCTGAAAACACACACATACAAAATGTATATGTATTACACAGAAATATATAAACATACATGTTAACATATAGAGAGTTAGCATCACATTCCTAATGGATTAGTCAGTGGGAGCTACCAGAGGAGAAAGTGTTCAGGCTCACCAGATGCACCAAGTTGAAGAGATACAGATTTAATGGGTGGACTGTTCAGTGGATAAGAAATTGGCTGGATGGTCGCATGGCTTGATGTCCAGATGGAAGATGGTGACAAGTGGTGTTCCTCAAGGGTCTGTGCTGGGACCGGTGCTGTTTAACATCTTTATTAATGATATTGACAGTGGGATTGAGTGCACCCTCAGCAAATTTACTGATGACACCAAGCTGAGTGGTGAGGTTAATGTGCCAGAGGGATGGGATGCCATCCAGAGGGCACCTGTACAGTTATGCTGGAGAAGTGGGCCCAGGTGAATCTCATGAGGTTCAACAAAGCCAAGTGCAGGGTCCTTCACCTGGCTAGGACAACCCCTATTATCCATACAGGTTAGGAGATGATGTGCTGGAAAGCAGCCCTGAGGAAAAAGACTCGGAGGTACTCATGGATGAAAAGCTGGACATGAGCCAGCAATGTGCATCTGCAGCCCAGAAGGCCAACAGCATCCTGGGCTGAATGAAAGGAAATGTGGCCAGGAAATTGAGAGAGGTGATTCTGTCCGTCTACTCCTCTAAGAGTAAGACCTCACCTGGAGTACTGTGTCCAGCTTTGGAGCTCTCAACACAAGAAGGACATGGACCTGTTGGAATGCATCCAGAGGATGGCCACAAAAGTGAGGTAGTGGAGGCCCCATCCCTGGAGATACTCAAGATCAGGCTTGATGGGCCTCTGAGCGACCTGATCTAGTGAAGTGCCTCTGCTTACCACAGAGGGATTGGACAAGATGACCTCTAAAGGTCCTTTCCAACCTAACACATTCTATGATTCTATGAACATGTAGTAGGTTTACCACAAAATTAAGAGTTGTGTCTTTCTTGTATAAGGGGGACATTTTTGTGAAATACATTGCTAGGTAATTTTTTTTTTCCATAATATAGTCAGGAATGCCTGTGAAATTAGGCACTAGAATGATTTTTCTTAATTTCTATTTTATTAGAAAGGTTTAAATCATAGAAAATATATTTTTTCTTTTAAACAGAATGATACTGGACGTGCAATTTGTCACTTTTTTAGCTATGTACTTGTGCATGTTCATACATGTGTAAGACAATAAATTAATGAAGTACATTAAATTAAACACACAAGAAATATATCACTGATCACTTAGGGAAGGTCACCATGCTATTTAACAAGTAAGGAAAGTGCTAATGAACTGTTATTTTAAGAAAATAAAGTTTGATGCAGAGACAGCATATAATGGCAAGCATAATCATTGTAAATCAGTCTTTCATTTTTGAGTTTGATGATTTTAGGGATGAGATTCTTCCAGACAAGCACAAGTAGAATAAGCTTGAATAGGCACAAGTAGCTCAGACTTTGAAGTAATCTTTCTGCATGTCTTTGTGAATGATGGTGTTTTAAATATGAAATGCCTGTCCAGGAGGAACGAGTAGTATTTTGCAATCTGTTGCAATTACATGTTATGTTTGAGAGATTTCATATCGTTGCAGGATAAATGAATCCCTTTTTTTCCTAGAAAAAGGATTATGTCAAGCACAATGGAAAAGATCAAATGAAAAAATACTTACTGGACATCTGTGGTCTGTCAATAGAGTAATACATATTTGACAGATGTCAATAGAGTAATACATATTTGACAAATGTCCAAATGCATCTGAGAAACGCATTATAGCAAAGCTTAGCAGAAAGAAAAATAATTAGCAGGTGTAGTTCATTAATAGGATTCAACCTCATCAATTACTGTAGTTAATTTCATAGTATATATCAAGTAACTATTGCTTTTATCCAAGAAACGTATTAACAACTGCTTTATTATGGTCACACACAGTCTACAGAGAAGATACAGAGGTTCATTGCCCTGTTTACTAGTAGCTCTTGTTTTAGTGTCTGGCTACTAAAACTGGGATTGTCAAAGTAATTTGGAAATAAAAACATTGTACTTCAGTGTAACATAAGTCAAAAAGTATGCATGTGCTTCCTTAATCTTTCATTAGTGAGGGGTTAAAGATCTTCATCAAAAAAAGAAAAAAGGAGTCTAGTTTGGAACGTATTGATGTGGAGTACAGATTCTTGAATGTTCACTGATAGCACCGGTGTTTTATTGAGAAGCCATGAAAGAAATGCATAATCAAGTAATTAACATGGCTCCTTGTTTCAAAAAAAACAATAACAAAATGCAGGGTGTACAGTGGTAGGCAGTTAATCTTCACTTTGGAATAAGAAGATTGGAGGAAACCTTTGTTGTTTTTTTACAGCCCTCCTCATGCAATCTGAGGCATACTCATAGGCTCCTATGAGGCTCATTTATCTGCTAAGTTTGTGTATGTAAGTTGCTCAGGTGTAGAAAAAAGCTGAAAATCAAACTCTCAGCCTAGACATCTTTGGCCAAGAGACTTAAGCTATAACATTGCCTAATTTTCACATTCTGCCCTGAAGCATGCTTAGGATAGCTTGATGTATTCCAGTTATAAAACCTTTTTATACAAGTTGGATTTTTAAATGACAACTAGATGAAATTAATTCTGCAATTAAGGTCTCTGTAACTACACATTGTGTAAACTACTCATCTCAGGCAGCAATTTCGGTAGTGAAAAATTTTCACAGATATATCATTCTTAGAGGTAGGCTAGTAATTATGGAATTAATGCCTTCTCTTTGTCTTATAGCTGCCAAAAATATGGAAACATTCAATCATGACTAGAAATGGCTTTTCAGCAAAATAATCTCAACCAAATAAAGATATATGACAGCAGATAATGCTTGCGATAGCTAATGAATATTAGCTGTTGAATTAAATAAATAATGAACCTACCAAGGCAGTGCAAGGACCAAAAAGGCATCTAAACTGCTCTGATATTAAAGTCTAAGGAAAAAAAATGGAAGCAGAAGAGAAGATTTTTAGTGTTGTCACAAAATACTACTGAAGACCCTTCTTCATGTACACTGGTGTTGCATTAAATTGATTGTAGATACAAATATATTTCAGAAATCTTGAAATTATATTTTTGTCACCTGTGGGGCTCAGCTTGAAGAGGAGACTTTCTTGCTGCAGTGTTAAGTATTGGAATGCCTAACTTTGGAGTACCCACAGTTAAAACCAGGATACCTAGGTTCCTTAAATGTTTAATGCAAAAGGCGAAGAGTCAGAAAATGGAGATCCACAAAGGCCATCGTACTGAGTGGGAGTCCTCATAAACTAGCCAGTGTAAGGCAGGTGAGGAAAAGAAATGTCTTTAAACCTTTCTTTTCTTCGTATCTATTCCTGGCAGTACCTTCATCTGCATGGGAATCACAGGCATGAATGTCTCATCCTCATATCTCTATAAAGAAGTTAAACATCCATACCCGTTGGAGTACCTTTGCATATGTCCAGTCTATAATGCCTTGTTCGCATCTCTGTACCTTTTGCAGTTAGCTGTGCGATCAGAGCACTCGTTCTCTGGACCTGATTCCTTCTCTGCCTGTGAAGGGAAGGTCTTACCTACTTTGGGGTCTACAGACTAGTCTGTGGAGGGGAAAGAGAGTGAAGTGTCTTGGCTACCTCATGCTTTAAAAACAACTAAACCAAAGTGGAAGGGTACAAAGAATTAACTTTAATGGAAAACAAAACAAAATAAATAAAATTTTAAAAACACCACCCCCCACCCCCAAATTCCAGATTTTAAGTTTGTGTCATGCTTTGGATAAAATACGTACAAAATCTTTAAATCACAAACAGTTATGTGGAAAAATTAATGTTTCCTCTGTCATATAAAGTAAGTACTAACTATGCCACAGGCTGCCCTGTAGCTCTCTATACTGTGGTAGACCAAAATAATATTAACAGCTAAGTTTTTGTGCTACTATACATGTGTATGAAAAATTCATTAGACCTTTTTCATATCGAACACACTGTAAAGAACATAGCTTGGGTATTTGCAGGGTTAATGCATGGTAGCTGTTATGGAATATATAGTCCTCAATTGCTTGCCAGTTAGGTTCCCAGGGCTGTAGTGATCTTGTAGTATAGAAGCTGAATCCATCAAATTCATCTTAGACAGGATTCACCAAATTGTCAATCGTAATTGATGATTTTGAGATTAGCAAAACATATATTGACACTTCAAAACAGTGTTGCAAAATTTCCTACAATTTATAACTTTATTTCAGATGTATCTTCCCTACTGGCTTGCACATGCAGGCAGGCGTGTCAGGACCATGAAATTCACCGAAAGAGAAGTGACACTTGATAGGTGTGTAACAAACGGCTTAAAGAGGTTGTGTGCTTCTTGCTCCTGAGATCTGTGCAAGCTCCCTAAAAAGCTTGTCTGGCCACAGGATGTGGGTTGAAGCATTTTTCATACAGATAAGTGAATTGGGGGTGTGGGGAGGTGGTTGTGCATGCACACACAGAAGCAGAATTTTAAGCTGGGATTTTTAAAGATTTGGCTTTCCGTGGTCTTTGACATGATTTCCATTGCAGTCATAGGGTGCTTTAAGCTCTGAATATTGGCACATAGTGCAGCAACACACTGAAATTTTATTGAAATGTGTGCTAAATGCAATAGTAATAAAATACTTGCTTGTCCTTTTTGTATGCCATTACCATCCTTCACATATATGATATCTGTTTACATAAAGTGCCTGTATCATAAATTAAAAGCTAGAAGAAAATGTCTGTTAATAAAAGAGAGATCTACATCCTTGTACATATTTATACACACACTCTGAATGAGTAACTGTGTCAGCTAATTTACTTAGGTTTTCCATGTAGATAAGGCCATTCGTCATGACAAGATAGTTAACACATGACACTAGCATCTCTCTTAAGCGTAATGCAGGCGATCAATTCAGAAAATACAGCGTTGTTGTAAGGAAGGAAACAAAAGCAGCTGTGGAGGGATCTGCTGGGAACAGGGTGGAAAAGCCTTTTGACTGTGGCGTAACATGGAGCATGCCCTGCACTTCTTCCCTTCTGGTCCCTCACCATCCTTTCTTCCTCTCCCCCCACTTCCCCTCCCCAGTGGGAAGTGTAAATTCAGCACTTCTCTTTTATGATCTGAAGTTACATTTTTCCTAGTGTAGTTACAGGACTAACATAGAAGCAGGCTGCTATGTTAGTGCCAGCGGCATTGATTTTATGAAGTTTATGAAGTGGCAATTGTTGGAGAATTAGATACCCCTGGTAGCAGCAACTAATGGATTTATAGACAGGGCCAGCTGAAAGTTATGGGAATTTCCTTTCCATAGTATATTAGAGAAGTCTTCTGTCTGCTGTTTGCTTCAGTAGTTGCTGAACGTACAGTCTTCAGTGCCTGCATCTGTAAAATTCTCACTTTGTGTGGAAGCATGTGCATAAATGATGGGTAGTGATAAAACCACAAGTTACTTTGTGTGCATCACTTCTGAATTAAAATACTAACTGATGCTAGCTCCTTGTTGCACTCAAGTCTGAAACCATCTTCTTTAATCGCTCTGCCTAAGTTACAGTGAGTTCAAAATTGTATTTTATGTTTTTATCATGCATCTGTGCAGTATGGTATCATATTTATTATTTTAATGGTAAAAATCAGAAAAGCAAGTCAACACAATCCATTTGCATTTATAATAATATTTTTATTATTTTAAATACCAAAACTTTCAATGAATGTTATTTTGTATGGCCTGTAAATGTTGTTAAGGCCCTATTATCAAAGACTGTTCATATCCTAGAATCATAGTCTCAAAGATCATCTAGTTCCAACACCCCCCCCGCCATGGGCAGGGACACCCTCTTTTCATTTCTAGCCTTTCACTGTGACATTCTTTTACTGTTCTGAATCTTATCAATTACTACAAAATATGAATAATAAAACAAATTAAAAATTAGTCTCAGTGGATAAAGTTTATGTTCTAAGAATTACTCTGGAATGAACAAAAGTTAGCCCATCCACAATAATTTTAGTACCTCTGTTTTTCCTCTGTGAAGGTTTTTACCATCCACAAAAATGTTATGACTTTAAAAAATCAAACCAAACCAAACCAAACAACAAAAGAACAACACAAACAAAATCCCAACTGTAAGTAGCCAGACCAGAAGGCTGTTTTATTTGTGAGAAGCACATCTGGTACCAGTCATATGGCCGGAGTCTCTTTGCAGACCTGGATAGATAGTCTTTCCAGCTGCTCACTTTTTTTTTCCCCTCTATGAAGGGCACAAAGACAGACTGTGCATAACAATATCCCTTCATGCTTATCTTCAGGCTCAAACCCAGTTCATTTTTTAGAGCAGAGTTACAAAATGCAAACACGTTTGGCATTTGCCACCTGGTAAAAGGTAGCATTGGGGGATGAGGGAATAATTTTAATGATACAGGAGAGCTATTTTGGTATATTATGTCTGACTACTTAAGTAATTCAAGAAGGCTTAGTGCAGATAATCATCTGGAATAAGTCATCATAACAACTCAACATCAAGCAAACTGTGAAAGTCTGTGCTTTGTGGGAGTGCAGAGTCTGTGCCTTTGCTAGATGATAGTGCGTGGTGGTACACAACACTGTGTCATGAATTTATGGAGCTATTAAGAAAGGAAAAGCAATCACCTTTTGCTCATTTCCACTATGTCATCTGCTTTTTGGTTTTCTTCCTGCACCTGTCTGCTTACTGCTGCTTCTCAGCCAGAGGAAAGAGTAGTTGTCATGAGCACTTCACATCTGCAAGACAGGAAAAGACATCTCCAACCTGTCACATATAAGTACTCAGGCCAGTATAACATTAGCCTCCTTTACAACAGCCTTTACCCTTCATCTTAGACTTCCTGGCTAATAACTCTTTAAGTGCCACAGCAGACGTTAAGTTCTTTCTTACCCAACTTAAACCTCTCAGGTGGCTTTGTCCTTCAGATACAGCTACCTCATGAACTTTTGTTATTTGCCTACATTAGGAAGTGGAGAATCTGCTTAAAGGTAATTACAGTAAATTATTAGCAATAATAATAAAAATTGAATGTTTGACATGAACTATGCAAAAAGAATATACTTTTGTTGTTACATTTTAGAACTGGGAGACTTGAATGTCTGAATCATGATAATCTTTCGTATTCAACTTTTGGTTGGTAGAAATGTAGAATTGTGTATGTTAGAAAATATTTAACCCAAGTGTTAAAAAAAGTTTTATGATGACAATCTGTCTTTATAATGGAGACAGTGTTTCCCTATTACCAATCGGGTAATTAAAGTATGAATGTACTGTGAATGCATTATGAATGCTTGATGCCTGTGATGAATGCAGGATGTTTTCCTGTTTCATGTATTTATCTATCATAAGAGGCTTGGAAGACCATAAATCAATTTTTTATTTTTTTTTATTTTTTCTTTAATAAAGGGAAGCAAGCAGTCTCAAAAATAATATAAGGGATTTAATTTGTGCAGTGGCACTGATTTATTGATTTACTATTATTCCTCCATGGAGTCAAAATCTTCACTAACTGAAAACACATGGTGAATGAAGGCAATCCTTTTGGTGGGGTTGGGGAAGGAAGAGGAATGAATACATGTCTGAAGTAGTAACCTTACTCCTGGTCTGAAGCTCCGCTGATTCCTTGCAGTAAGAATTTTGTCTACTTCTCCAACAGTAAAAGGGAAGAGGGAAGGAAGGCAGAGCAGCTGGCTCACTCTTTAATGAATGAGGGTCCCTCGAGTCTTGAGCTAGAAATAGAGAACTACTGACAGTAACATAAGGAAAGGTGGTTGTGCTTCTCGGTTGCTCTTCAGTGGGATATGTATTTAAAAATTGAAGTCTCCTGTGACATCTTTCCTGTTTTCCAAGAGGAATGGCTTGCCTCCTTTAAGAAGGCTGATTCCTTGTATAGATTTAGATGCACCTAGTAGCTGCTTGAAGGGCTTTATACTTGCAAGCTCTATTTCCTGCGCCCTCCAAAACACAAAAAAATACATTCAGACAGTAAGATCCAATATGACAAAAAGCTCTAGGTGAATATGGAAAATATACCAGTAAATTTCCAAGTCATTAAAACATGTCTATGTGTAACTAGGAGAGCTGCATGTATGTTCATCATCGTTAATCTTCATCTTTCCAAGAACAGCTGGAACAAACTGCTCCCTCTATGGGGGCATGCAGAGTTCGAAAAGCAGAGGATGTGCTGTTAGCTGTGGGTGGGAGAGAGCAGTCCAGCCGGTAGTCAGCATCTTTGTTGCAGAGCAAGATTGCATAAAGGCAGAATAGGTCAAAGATACAGGAAGAAAGTGTAATTTGTCAAGAGCATACGAGGGCTTGTGGCAGTGGTCTGTAGCAGTACATTTAGTTCTACCGTTGTCAGGCGCCTGGTGCGACTGAGACGATGGACCTTAAAAAGTCAGTTCCTCAAAAGTTTGCTCCGGATTTGAGGAAATTACAGTAACTTGAAACAGGGTTTATAAAAGGATCATCTGTATGTTGGAATGTGTTTCAGAGGATAATGGGACTGATTTTAGGCAGGAAAGAATTTTCCATCGTTCTCTAGTGCAGTAAATTGTTACATTTTTACATGATAAGAAGAAACGGTAAGAGGCCTTAGTTGAGTTTCAAAGACACCTTAAAAAGCAATATAGACATTAGGAAAAGAAATGAGTGTTTGTGAGTTTTGCTTCTTTTGTCTATGAACCTGTGTAAAGGCAATTGGAAAAAAACCCAAAAAAAACCCAGTAGTATCTTGCTGCTTTGATTGCTGGAGGTTGCGCAGAACACACATAGTGTGAAGTCAACTGTCAGGGGAAAAAAAAAGTTTTACTTTCTACTATCTATTATTTGTTAGTCATGATTTGGAGATTTTGGATTTGCTAGGGTAAATAGAATCAGCATACAATGGTTTGTTGCTTTATGGTGCAGAGTGTGTTGTCTCTTCCTGCCTTCTGCCATTGCAAAAGCCTTCAGGCCATCAGATTTTTCTTTCTTTACTCTTACCCTGTCCCAGTCAGGTCTCCTGTAATGGAATCAGTCACACAGTCTGCACTTAACTGTAATTTGACATTTTTTACACATATTAAATGGTAAAATTTTGTTGTAATTGCACCACTGTTTCCTTTCAATAGTTTCATTATACATTATCTCTTGCTGCATTTTTCTTTCCTGAATGGCATCTCATTTGAAGCAAAATCATTAACCTTTTAACTGACATTATGTAAATATGTGAATGTTACTGAAAGTATTTGAATATCGAGGTCACTTAGAAATACTTATCATTAATACTTACAATAACTATAAAATTACAATTACAATTGTTAAAAATAAACATGCAGCTCTTATTTGCAGAGAGGTTTTGAAGAAAGATAACTTATTAATTACCATCTGTGGATTATTAACATCTGAAAGATGATGCAAACTGGTCACCTCCTTATACAAATAAAATCAGGTGTCTCAACAGCTGTTGAAGTGAGATCTGACATTTTTAAATTAAAAAATAAAAAAGCAATGTGAATAAATTAATATGCAAAACTAAGTGAAGTCAGGTCTAAAAACTAGCTATTTAATAAAAGCATGCTTGCTTGGAAATTTTGCAAAAATTGAGCAAAACCAGTTGCTAACACTTTTTTTTCACTTGAAGGGTTATATAAAATTTATATTTTGTCAGTAATGGCACCATTTCTGTCCAGGCTGTCTTTCATTTTGCCTCTCAGAATACCTGTTTGGGAAAGTAAATGTACTTAGTAGTATCATGGATCTGGCATTTTTCAGTGAGGAACTTCTATATCAGAACACTTGTATGTATTGCATTTTCATAAAAAATGTAATGCACACTTTTTTTCATACATGGATATAAATGAAACAAAGCATTCCTTAAGAGGTAAATATTTCAGTATGCCTTTTAAGACAGTTTATTGATATAATGTAAAACAATTATATAAAAATGAAACTGTCCAACCTTGTCACAATATTGTATTTTTCTGTCTATAGTGAAAAAAAAAAAAGAAACCACCACCCCACCCCTCCCCTTTTCTTGCCTAGAAAGTTTACTTACATTTACATTTTCTGCAAATATTAATCAATGCATTTTGTTATTTTTATATTATTACATTATGCAGATTTATCTATAGAATGATAAAAACATATTTATAATCTGCACTGGACTCTTTTTTCTTTTGGACATAGAAAATGAATCTCTGAGACAGCAATGATGCAATTTTGAGCTGAACTGTTACAATTAAAAAGTCCTATTTGATATTCAGATTATTTTTTTTATCTGACATTTCTACCTAACTGTCTTTCATAAAAGAAATTTTTCACAGTCTGCTGAAAATCTGGATAGAGAGCCTTTAGTTGCAAATATAATTGCTGGTAGCAGCATGAACAGCATATCTTTTGATCACAGAAAAGAAGTTCATCCCTGCTGATGCTGTAAGAAAATGGTTTAAAGTCTTTATAAAATGCTCTTTCTTGCATTTTCGTAAGTGATCGCTAATGAGAAGCGTGACTTTTGACAGTCCATCTTTATTTGTGCAGTTCTAGAGGTTATTGATTTCTAAGTATTCGGTGAGCAATTTTTAGAGAACAAATTCTGTGAAGACTATTTTAGTCTTGCATATGGTGTATTTCTAACATGCTTTTGCAAGTTATAAATAGCAAAACAATACTTTTTTCCCTGAAGAACTGGATATACTTTGTTTCTTGACTACAAACTTTAGATACCTACCCAGTAATGCCAATTAAATTACATTGGACTTCTTTTGGGTAGGATTGTATGATCAGTGAAAAGTGAAGGAAAAAAATAAGTTAAATACAAAAGATTTTGCTATTCCATTAACAGTGAAATGACACAACATTTTCTGATTGAAGAGCTCTTTATTTGAGGCCAGGGCTTCAGTTCATATTAGGAGAAATATATTCCAATTGAGCATGTAAAATACCTGAGTATTCTGTAAAGGACTCTGCTTTGCACGGTGATGCAGTTCTGCTGTTGTGAGTACCTCTGTGAATATCGTTTCTGGAATGCAAACCATTTCTATATCTAAGCCTCTGTTTACTCAGAAAAATACAGTGTAGTTTCAAGCCATGTGAATTCACACAATCACAGAATCACAGAATCGTAGGGGTTGGAAGGGACCTTCGGAGATCATCGGGTCCAACCCCCTGCTAAAGCAGGTTCCCTAGGACAGGTCACACAGGTAGGCATCCAGATGGGTCTTGAATATGTCCAGAGGAGGAGACTCCACAACCCCATTCTCTCACCTCTATTTCAAAATACTTTCTTTCCTTTTGAACCTTACTCAAGATATGGTTTTAACCATATCTAATGCTATTTCCAAACTTTTGCAGCTCAGGACTGGCAGTTTTACTAATTACTTTCCCATTTCCTGAGAAGAAAGATACAGGGAGCTAAACCTGTATGTGAGGTTTCCTACCATCTTCTCTTTAACTCCTGACTGAAACCCCAAAGGTTTTCTTTTCTCTGTTACAGCCTGTTTGTGTATAAAGTCAATGAGCAAAAATCAAGTCATGAGTACCATGCTCTTTCTGTTTCGAAGAGGGAACAGCGTACAGGGGACAGCAGATTAGATATATGCATAATTGTGGAGTACCATGTAGTCTGTCTAAATTATCTCTTCCGAGGATTAATCTGGGTTTGTCTTGCCACACAGACCTAGTACATATGCACTTGAATAAACCTGATCTTGGACAAAAAGGATGAAGGTCTTCAAGGTGTCCCTAGGAGACCTTTGGCCAGAGTGCCTTTTCGTTTTTACTTACAGTGGGCTACATAAGTGCTTAATTAAAGGATTGTTAAATTGAGGGAAGAGTGCACCCAACTTGTCTGGGTTTTCACTGCTGTTTTACCTGGGTGTTTTTCGAAGAAGTTCAGAGCATGTAAAAGGTGATTAGAGAATAGCACACTTGTTCAAATCAAAGTGCTTTTTCTAGGAAAAGAGGAACACTGTAGAGTCAGACGTTTTATATACTCAGAGTTAAGATTTTATTTCTGTTTACACTATTTTAAGAGCTGTAAAGGCTGAAAGGCTGAATTTTCTCATCAACACTTCTGGGCTTTTGAAAAATTTCTCTTTTGAGAACAGCATGGCATTCTTAATGCTGAAAGTTAAAGTGTATAAGTTGCCACTTTGCATTTTTTCCTTTTTTAATGCATTTTTAATTAAAATTTTGCAGATAGTTGTAATGTTGGCTTTTTTTTTCTCATCCTTCAGTATAATTTTTGTAATCTTGGGAAAGGTTTGGTTGCCTTATTTCTGTACTGAGTCATTTAAAGATTAAAAAAAAGAGTTCTAGACTTAAAAACCCCTGAGTGTTTGAAATTCACACATTAAGTTAATGTTTTGCACTTTCCAACTGAGAAAGTATATGGAAAAAATAAAGTCTGGTGTCTGGTTGCAGGGTTTTGAGGTGCACAAGTGCTAAAAAGGGTTTCAAAAGACTCAGGAAATCTTCTGGTGAGTTTGTGTTGGAGTTCCTACAGAAGGCACACAAAACCAACATATGCAAGCAGGAAGTGCTGGGGTTTTTTTCTTTGTTTTACTGATTTGCCATATATAGATTCCTGGCATGAACTGGTAGAAAGTATCTGATATTTGCTGGCTGAAGCTCTTTTAACTAGTTCCTATTATAACAAGCTTCTGACTGAATTTAAAGCATCAGTTATGCAGACAGAGCATCTGTAATGAAGACAGGTAGCTCCTGAACAGGATCAGTAGCAGGCTTTTAATCTGGGCTTTCTTAGAAAATAAATAAAGGATTAACTTATTGTCTTCTATTAAGCTTGTTACTTTCTGGTTTTCAGGATAATAATTGAAAACGTGCTGGGCCTTCGGCGCTTGCATTTGAGTAGTCATTTAATGACTTGCTAAGTGACAGTAACACTGATGAATTTGAGTGTAGAAAGCATTGTTTATAAAGGGCAAATGGGAAAGAGGGCAAGATTTGTGGCAAACACTGTCTAGTCACTCAAGAACAGAATAACCAAGCTCATTTCATCCCAGTCTAACTTTGTAGGACTAGTATAAATTCAGTAAGGGTACTGTGTCCAGCTTTGGAGCCCTCAACACAAGAAGGACATGGACCTCTTGGAGCACATCCAGAGGGCCACAAAAATGATCAAAGGCCTGCAGCACCTTTTCTGTGAGGACAGGTTGAGAGAGTAGGCTCTGGGGAGTTCTTATAGCAGCCTTCCAGTACCTGAGCGGTGCCTATCAGAAAGCTGTGGAAGAACTGTTCACGAGTGCAGATAGCAGTAGGACAAGGAGTAATGGTTTTAAACTAAAAAAGTGGAGATTTAGGTGGAATATTAGGAAAAAACTGTTCAGTATGAAGGTGGTGGATCACTGGCACCGATGACCCAAAGAGGTAGTGGAGGCCCCATCCCTGTAGATACTCAAGGTCAGGCTTGATGGGGCTCTGAACAACCTGATCTAGTGAAGATGTCCCTGCTTACTGCAGGGGAGATGGACTAGATGGTCTCTAAAGGTAGTCCCTTCCAATCTAGCACATCCTGTGATTCTACTTGTTTTTCCTGACCTGAAAAGTGCAGCATGTTTTGAATAGCTGAGAAGAGGCAGGATTCATACTTTATATGTTCAAATTTTCATATATTGAATATAATAATGAAAATGGCAAAAAGCACAGAATCTCTGAGCCACTGGGAAATGCTCCCCATCCATTTCTAATGTATGGATGTCCAGCACTTCCAGGCTGGGCTTCTTGATATATGACATCAAATTCCTAATTAGACCTAAGTTCTGTATTGACTCAACAATATGAACTCATTCAGAATTGCTGTTGTCACTTCTGAATTCCCTGGAGGAAGGAAAGAAATGTATCTGTTTAACCCTAGCAACCAAATTAGTCACTGATTTATTTCTTGCAAATTACTTGTCATTCTAATTCTTCAGCAATAAAGCTGAAGAAGTCTGCGTGGGGCGACAATCAAACTGAGGTGGGAAAATAAGGAAGAAAAAAGCCGAAATATCTACCCACTATCCATACTAATGAGCCTAGCTCCATTGTTACAATGTTATGTGAAATGTATTTGTTAATCATCCAAAAGCATGAAAGTAAACTTGGATTTCTGATCATTGCGGTTGGCAGACCAGGTTGGATCGGAACGTGCAATCAGATTATGTCGCCGAATGAGTATGTTTGTTTTATCCATTAGGAGTCTGAAAAAGGAAATGCTCCTTTCTAAATCACCAATTCATGACTGTTTCTGTTGAGGAATTGCAGTTAATAAAATTTTGCCACTTCAATTTCCTATAGACAGGTTTATGCATATTGTAACCTCACCCGCATAACAAATGGCAATATCGATTCGTTTAAATCACCTGATAATTTCTTGGGATCCGATTTAATGCCGCACACATGAAGTTACCGTGGGTAATAATTTTTAAAAGCAGCTCATTCTAGTAAGTTAGTGCCTGTATATAGCACCGTATAGATACCAGTGTGAGCTGCAAAGGTAACTGGGTTGGTTCTCTGTAAAATTATCTGCAGGCCACCTTCAATTATGCAGCTACTTTGCAGGAGTGCTGTGAAGACTAGTAATTACTATGACAGAAGGATGGACCGGCTTCTCCTCCTTTCCCCTGTGGACCCGTGTGCAGTGATTATAGGAGAGCATGTGGAACACTTTTGGACAAAAACTAATTCAAAAGTAAATCACTGGTATATGTCAAAAGAAAATACTATTTTTCCAAACTATATTATAGTCTACTGGGAGTCAATAAAAATATGAAAGTTTTGGTTCGTTTGGGGTGGGTTTTTTAAGATAACTGTATTCCATTTTAATAGCAGTTTTGGGGTTTTTTTTTCTAATTATTATCTTTATGCACTTGTCAATATTTTTTGAGCACCAGGAGTGCAGACTGTGTTATCTTACACATCTACAGGTCTATGAGAATATAGTAACTTCTTAATCTCAAAACTTACATAATGAAACTGTTGCATTATTACTGCAAATTATCAAAAGTATTATGTGCTCCTTAATATTTTTAACAGAATATGTATAAAATGAGATTGGTTTGAATTAATTTATGTCTTTTTATATCCTTTTTTATATCTTTTTTTATATGTCCTTCTATTGATTATGTAAGCTGGTTTGTATATATCTAGTTGAAGTAAAAACTTAACTAGGTTCATGTACAAAATCCTTCATTTGCAGCACTATATATAATATCTTAAAGATTTCATTTGAAACACTCTCATTACATATTAAAAAAAGGAAAAGGGTATTGTCTGTGTTGTGAATTATTTCAAATCACTGACATTAGTTTCCTCAGGGGCTAGAAGTTCCAGAAACTTTTTTTAAAAATTATTTTCACTAAAGGTGTGAGCCAGAAGTACTGAACAAAATAAATCTGAACTAAGAGTACACTGAAATACTGATACAAAATTTATTTGCATTTATTTTGCATTTATTTAGAATCAGTGGAAAGACAGGATTGGTTTTCCCATAATTTCTTTATTTTGTGTATACATATTTAAGAAAAAAATAACATTTTGTTTAATTCTGTAAAATAATTCTGTTCTACAATGCTAAAAACAATTTAAAACCCCAATCATAGTACAATAATGAAGACATAACTATGCTATGAAGCTTGACATGAATGTACTAAATTTCTGCTGTTCATACTTATATTACTAATAAATTTATCAAGAAAAAAGTGAATAACTTTGTGTCTATGATTTAAACAAAAAAAAAAATCAGTATAGAAAAGTTTAGTTGTCCCTCCCAAGGCAGTAAGATTTTTCTATCTTGTGCTTCTTGTGACGAGAACTGATAAGGATGCATTGATTACTTACATCAGATACTAGAAGCCTGTGATGAAGTCCAGACAGCTGGTCACATCTTACTAACGCAGAGTTTCTCCTGTGTTTTACAGAATGCCTGGAGCTAGCCACCCCTTGCCACCCCACTGCGACATGGATTCGTGCAGCTCTGAGGAATTCTACCAGGCTGTTCACCACGCAGAACAAACCTTCAGAAAGATGGAGAGCTACCTGAAGCAACAACAGCTCTGTGATGTTATCCTGATCGCTGGGAATCGTAAGATACCTGCACACAGGTAGGACATGGGCACAAGATACTGAAACTACAAAAGTGAATGTTTTGAGTATGCTTTTGTCTTAGAAGAGCATTTTCTGTGGCCTTTGGTACCTGCTTCCCTCTTGCTTTAAGCGTCACAAATGTGAGTAGCTGCAGAAGGTGATGTTTGTTTGTAGGTTGGGCCTTTGAAGTTGGGGTGAGGGGTGCTTGCAGATTTGAAATGTTCAGGTAGCACTCAACTAACAACCTTTATCATGAGTGTGCTGTTCATATGTGAGGGGAAGGGGAGTTTGTGAAAGGTGCTGTACAGCTGCACTAGACACAGCATCACTTTTAGTTTAAGACTATAATATTCTGATTGGTCTGTCATACAGAGTCTCTCAAACACAGTACATTGCAATGGCATATTTTTTAAAATTCTGTAAGACTATCTGACATTAAAGCAGCCAGTATATATGAAACTTTGTGTCTTTCTAAGTTGCGAATAGTGCTTAAAATAGTTATTCTTCATTGAGATTTTGGTCTTAGCCTTTGATTTAGCACATGAACACAAATAAAAACCCAGTCCTAATGTTCAGGTTAAAATACAGAGAATACTTTTTTGAGTTTCCAGGTTAGCGAGTCTGTTTTGCATTTGAACTGTGTATAAGGCTGCAAACTAAGTGTGACCCACTCCCTGCTTGTGCCCTGGTTTCTCTGCTGAGGAACTAAATCCAGAACAAGACTATGACTCCCCAGCGGGGAAATAAAACACAGCCACTGTTTTTTCTGAACTTATAAATTAACTTTCTGGAGTAGAAGAATACTATCAGATGATCTTGGCAACTTGGACCTTACAAAGTTTCTTCTGCCCTAAGTGAAGATGGACACAGAGACTATTCTTTCTCTTTTTTAGAGAAAAGTTAGTTATTCTATATTCCAACTCCCATAATAATTAAAAAGGAGAAATGTGCAAGACTGCAAAGCCAAAGCTGTTGTTCAAATACTAAAAAGTAAAACCAGACAGAAGCTTTCATTAAAATATTTAAATTGTTCCAGTAATAATAATAAATGAGAAAAGAACTCCATTTAACAAGCAGTAACAGTTAGATTGATCTAGGTAGTTTGCAGCACACGTGAAGCAGAGCCTGCTTGGTTTCAGCTTAGTAGCTGTAACAAATGTAGAAATCTTCCTCTTCTTTCAGCATTTTTAATTCTTAAGACTTTGTTTCTACTCTCCTGTCTTCTAAGAGCTACCATTCTTAGTGCTCCTTCCTTGCCTTGATATATTTGGATTCCTAGGTGCCAGCAAAGTCCCCGGCAGTGTCTACCCACTGACTTGGCAGCTGACACCGCCCATGTTCCAGGCTGTTTGCCACTGTTAAATGTATTATGCATCTGGCACTTTATACACCCCTGGTAGCTGTGGTATGATTCAATTTTCATCTAAATCACCAAGATCTTTCCTTTATGCATATAGGTACACAGGGAATAATATTAAACTTCAGTCCTTCTGTCCGTCTGCATTTACAGTGTTCCAGAGCTGCAAGATTTGCCCTAAGGTGCCTTCCATCACAATGAAAACTGGAAGGATAATGACCTAAGTCCTTCTACTTTGTGTCAAATTTTATATCCCTATACAATAATGAAATAAAATAAAAATAATTTCTCAAAAATATTGAGAACTTTTTGTTCTGTCTTGGCAGTTGCTTGCTCAATTTTTGCTTTTCCCATTTTTCATTACAGATGAGGTAAAAAAAAAAAACCCAAGCAAATAATGTCTGAATCTACATTCTTTAATTCACAAAACCAATACTTATTAGATACTTAGAAATATTCCACAATTGGTACCATTTACCCTGATTAATATGGGTGATATAAAACACCACTACATTTTTCTTTGCCTATTTTGAGTATTTTAGTAAACTGTGTAGTTCGTAGACAGGAGAAGGTGGAAACTGTTAGGTTTTTTACATCAATTCATTTTCTCCTCTATTTTTAAGGAAGCTGTTCGTACTTGTACGACCGCCTTTCAGTAGTAAATTTAATTTCACATTTGTCATTTCAATTCTGCAGCATAGCTAAATCCTTCTGGAGCTGGAAAAAGACCTTAATAAAAGACTGACCACGAAATAATAGACAAATCTTGCTTATATTTTCTAATAGACCTGCAGACTTTACATTTTATTTTCGACTTCTCTGTCATCTGCAGTCAAAAGACCAAATCTCAAAGAACTGGCAAAAAACAAGCATTGAACTATGCAGAATCGAGGAGACTATGTTCTGAATAAGCTAGAATTTTGTCTAACAAGATTAAATGAAGGGTGTTCTGAATTTTCTGAGGGTTTTTTTATACTGTTTGCTGTATGTTGTTTCAGGCAGATGTGACTGGACACTCACAGAAATAGGCAGGTTTTTTTTAATGTGGCTGTTATAATCCTAAATAATAATTTAATTAGGAAGAAGCCTTCTAGATTCTGATTTGACTCCCCCTGCTTCAAGCAGGATAGTGAGAAGCTGGCAGGAACTTCCTCTATAGAAGTTCCTTCTCCTGGCATAGAACCAATACCAGCCAGCTCCAACACAGACCTGCTGTTGGCCAAGGATGAGCTCATCAGTGACAGTGATAGCACCTCTGTGATAACATATTTAAGTGTGTGTGTGAAGGAAAAAACAAGAGGAATTGCAGCTAGAAAAGAGGAGTGAGAACGACTCTGCAAACATGAAGGTCAGTGAAGGAGGAGGGGGAGGAGGTGCTCCAGGTGCCAGAGCAGATTTTCCTTGCAGCCCCTGCAAAAGGCCATGGTGAGGCAGGATGCAGGATAGGTTGGGGAGGAGAATGGGAGGACAAAGGGAAAACATGTGGGTTGGGATAAGGACAGTTTAGTAGGACAGCAAAGGAAGAGGAAAATAACAACAGTACTTAGAATATAGAAAGCAGGTGATACACAATGGGATTTACTTACCCAACCTGATACCCAGCCTACCCTCAAGCAGCAGCCCCTTCTCCCCAGCTAGCCCCCTTTATATATCGGCTGAGCATGACCTTGTACAGTATTGAATACCCCTTTGGCTAGTTTGGGTCACCTGTCTTGTCTGTGTCCCTGTCGTGGATGGATTAAGGAGTGAATGCACTTCACTTGGTACAGGAAAGTAACAATATATTGATATAAAATAGTTTACAAAGTCTGATAGTGAATACAATACTGATGTAACAAGATTTGGCGACAAGACCTGGTCAACAGTTTATGTCTGAAGGATTAATGAGCCTTTTATATCACTTAGCCAAGATTTGTAGAATTTCTCAATTCACTTGCCGAGCATCTAGTGTGATAAGGTTTCTTTCAGCTTGGAGGAGTAACCTTGAGAGGTGCTCCTGCACAAAGGGAGATCCCAGCATGCAGCACATTTCCATGCAGGAGAGCTCAATGGGCTGTCCACCATAGATGGAGTAAGGCAACTGACTTACAGTCATGCTTACATAGCAGACGTGTATTCAACAGTCAGATGGTCAGCTAGCCCTTGGCTGTAGTGTTGTTATCTGCTTCCTCAGTGTTCAGTTGAAAGTAGATTCCATCCATCTTGTCACTACATCTATTTGTGGCTTTAAAAAGAAGGTAGGAGGGGAGAGTACTGTCACAGTCTTCCCCCAGCTTCTTGTGAAGATTAAATCTATCCCAGATGAAAACCAGGACATAGGGCTACTCAAATCTTTCTGCAAGTGTTTTGAGGACTGCTATATACTTAAATAAATTAAACTGAAAGCTGTTTTGGATGCTTAACTCTGAAGCAGTACAGCTTTTATTTGTTAGCATCCTGATAAATTTAATAAAACTTTTTCATCAAACTGTAATTTATATTATCTTTTTCTTTTAATTTTGTAAGGAGAGATGCCTTCTTTTTTCTTTGTATTCTGGGTTCTATTATCGGGACCTGAAGTTGAAGAACAAAACAGTATCAATAAAATGAAGAACTGAATGGAGAGCATTAAGCTGAAAGGAGAGATGAAAGGATAAAGAACCAGGAAGAGAAGGAAAGACAATTTAAAAGCAGGACATGAAAGAAGCAGAATGTGCAATATAGAGTCCTAACACTGAGCTTGTTTTATTGTGTTAGTAACAGATGCCAGTGAAAGCACACAGTGTAAGCAGTATAGCTGCTCTGTGTTCACTCCCAGATATCTTTAATTATGATTTGAGGAATTTCCTTAGTCAGACATTTCACCTAAACTGTGGACTGGTTGTCCATGAGTATAAAACCAATTTATTCAAGTAATACAGTTGGGACAGAATAAAAACAAGAAATTCCTGCTATCAGTGAGAAAGCAGGAAGGCAGTTTAGGTAAGCTTTCAATATTAACCTTGATTGAAAACTTCTTTTAATTATTTTTTTTTTTAATTAAGAAGTAGTAGATAATACTTCTTAATACTGAGAATGGTATTAATGTTTTCAAATTCATTTCTGTTACCTCCACAAGGAACTATTCTGCTGTTATTTGGACTTTTTTCAGACATAAAAGACACATTTGAGTATGTGCCAGTTAAAGATTTTGCACATGCAGAAATGGGCCTTGTGTTTTGAACATAAATTTTAAGAATTTCTGGTTATCCAGCTGAGCAGTGGTTTTGATACAGCCATGTGTAATCTCATTGTAATCAATGGAATTCTATAGGTTGAGTTACCTAAACATCTCTGCTTGGGTTTTATGGCTTGATCTTGGCTGGTTGCCAGGTCTCCTCCAAGCACCTCTATCATTCCTTCTCAGCAGAGCAAGGAGAGAAAATAAGGTGGAAAAGCTCATGGGTTTAGATAAGGACAGGGAGATAGGGAGATTACTTACCAACTACTGTCACAGGCCAATCAGACCCAGCTTGTGGGAAATTAATTTAATTTCTTGCAAGTTAATAATGGATTAGGATAGTGAAAATAAATAGGTCGGCTCATCATGTGTTCTCTCTGCTGCTCCTTCCTCCTCACGCTCTTTCTCTGCTCCAGTATAGATAGAGTCCACCAATGGGAGGCAGCTCCCCACAAACTTCTCCCACGTGAGTACTTTCTCCAGGCTGTATTTGTGTAAGAACTGCTCCAGCATGGGTCTTTTCTGTGAGGTTTAGTCCTTCAGGAATGTGCCAGTCTGGTGTGGGTTTCCCATGGAGCCACAGGTTCTGCTCTAGCATAGTCTCTCCATGGACTGCAGCTTCCTTTAGGACATACCCATCTGCTCCACCATGGTTGTCCAAAAGCTGCAGGGCAGCAACCTGCTTCAGCATGGTTTTCTTCTGAAAAACTGGCAACTGGCTGCAGGCCAGTCTCTGTTTTGGTGCCTGGATCACCTCCTCCCTCACCTTCTTCTCTTACCTTGATGTCTGCAGGGGTGTTTCATATTTTCTCAGTCCTCTCTCACAAATTCTCTCGCACCACCTTTTTTATCCTTTATTAAATATGCTTTCACTGAAGTGCCACCAGCAAGTGGTGGGTCCCTTTTGCAGCCAGATGACTATTTCAAACATGGGGACAGCTTCTGGTGTCTTCTCACAGAAGCTACTCTTGCAGCCCTCCTGCTACTAAAACTTTCCCATGTAAACCCTATACAGGATAAATTTAAAAGGCATGTGCTGAAAAAGAACTGCAGAGATATTTTCAAAGGCTAAATGGCATTGTTTATTACCCAGGTGCAAAGTTATTAAAGTAGAGCACTACTAATGCTATTGCTTTATGGAGTGGAAGTAGGTGCAGTAACTGGAATGGACTTTGAAGAGTGAAAGAAACAAGGATGAGATGTCTTAGGAAGACAGTAAAAAGCAGCGTTCAGCTGTCTAGTGTCTCCTGAGATGCCTTGATTTATGTGACCTGGCTTTCATTATGTGGTCCAGAAGGGTGCTCCAGATCTATGCTGTTTATTCAGACAGTCCAAAATACCTTGAAATTGTGACTTGACATCTATGTTTAGGGGACTGAGTCCTTTTTAAAATGGAATGGCCACAAACAAAGTGGGGGAGGGGAGTGTTGGGTGTGTGATACAGAATATAAATCTCTTCAAGACCCATCTGGATGCCTATCTGTGCTACCTGTCCTAGGGAACCTGCTTTGGCAGGAGGGTTGGACTCGATGATCTCTGGAGGTCACTTCCAACCCCTACGATTCTGTGATTCTGTGATAAATAAAAACCCCAGACACAACCAGGCATGTGACAGACTGACAAAGGAGGCCATACGAGAATAACTTAGGTCAGCAAGAACTGACAGCCTGCCACCAAAACAAGGGGTTCAAAGTCACACGCAAGGATATGACCAGCCTGAGATCAATGGAAGAATGAGTTGTGAAGAGAAATTGATGATGTTCTGTTGTATCATTTTGTAGAAAGGAGTAGAATAAAGGAAAAAGATGACAAATTTACCTTAAAAATCTAAATATTTAAGGACTCACTTATTTTAATGACTTCACAGATCTAACTCTGTGCTTCTATCAAATACAATCTTTGTGTTTCTGATATTTATCCCAGTATTTGAAATGAGCTATAATTGACCTATTTCTTTTCCTGCAAGCCTTTTTTTCCCCCTTTTTGGAGTTACAGCGAATAATAAAATCATTAAGTGCACAAATAGAGAGTTGATTGTGTTGTCTTTTTACATTCAACTATGTATGCAGTTTTTCTTTGGGGGAAAAAAGACTGAGCTTCATCAGCTTTTATCTTCATTACTGTGAGGTGCCCATTCCCAAATGTCAAGAAGTTGTTTGGATTCATGTTTCCATCTTATCTTTATGTTTTTTCATCTTTCTACTGATTCCAAACAGCACAGAGTTCAAGATACTGGCCTCAATAGCAGGTATCTTCAAAACTGACACAACAAAACACAACTGAAATTAGCAAAGTGTTTTGGACAATGGACTTCCTCATCAAGTCTGGCAGCTGTGATAGGTGTATTACTTGTGAGCAAACTGAAGTTATGGTAGACTTTGTTTGGTGGGAATGATGATGTCATATTTGTGCAACGTTCCAAAACAAGGCAACCTAAGAGATGTAATGACCTGTAAAACAGTGTTTGTATGGTAGGAGAGATTAGGAGCCACTTACTGTATTTACACTTAAATGTCTGGGAGACAGTGTAAGAATTTTAAAAAAGAGAATATAAACTCAAAAAGCATGGTTCTGAGGGTAGAGAGGAAGCATCACTTAGTATAGCTTACTGATACAACTCATAATTGTACCTATGTTTTTTTAAAAGAAAATTAAAATGGAGGAAAATAATGTTTGAGTAAAGACAAAATGAAAACACCTTTATTTCAAGATTAATAAATGACCTTAAAAATTCCATCTGCCTGCCTGTCCATGGGCTTGGGGAGAGATTTTGTGTTTCTTTCTTGTTTGTGGGGTTATGATTGTTATTGTTAGTTGTTGATGTCTGTTGCTGTGGTTTTAAAGGAGATTGCCTTTACAAATTATTTATTAAAAAAATAAAAATATATTAAAAATCTAAAAACAATATAAAAATACTCAGATGGTCAAGGGAAAAAAGTTTATGATGCAGTTCCATTTTTCTCCAAAACTAGATAAACAGACAGGATGAACTGTCAATATTAACAGTGGGAAGTATGAGACATTTCTCCTAAATTTAGCTGTTGTATACTCACTGACCACTTCTTTACTGAATAGATGTGAATTTCTGATATGCTAATGAGCTCATCTGATGCTGCTGAATTACTAGCACACTAATCGCACTAAGTGGATGCCGAATCCCAAATTACCTCTCAGATTTTCTCCTGTTTTTTAGCTGCACAGTAACAGCTTTAATTTACAAAAACAGCGAGAAATATTTAGAATTTTGTCATATGACTTTTGGCAGAACTTTCATTTCCGACACAAAAGTCAAAATATGCATATATAATATATACACACAATCATATGGATGCATTCATAAATATTTTTTTAAATATGCAATTTTAAACTCCGAATTCTAAAAGAAATAAAAAATTAATTTCAGTGAATGGTAGAATGATAGATGCTCAGCATGTTTTTGAGAAGTCAGTGGAATACTTGATAGTATTAAGACTTAGTTTGTTTTATGTACTTTTCAGATGACTGATAAGTAATCTCAGGTTTTTATCACTACTAACTGGAATCTATTAGTCATTTATAGCATGCAGATACATAGGTTCATCAACTAAAGTCTTTCTACAAAGTTAGAGCTCACAGTTCATCGGGTTTTCTTCATGTTTTTCAATCTTTAATACTCTCAAGGCTTGAGATTGGATAGCATTTATTAGATATATCATCTTTCTTTCTTGCTCTAAGACAGCAGATATTGTTTTTTGCCTGTTGACTCTGAAAAAGTAAACAATTTCTGTTCTGAAGAAACAAGTAATAGCAATGTAGAAAATCAGTGTAGCTGTCTGTTGGTGAGCAGGTCTGAGATGAGAAAAACTCAAATTCAAGGAGAGAGGAGTTCATGAGCAGACCATTATTAGTGGGCAGAATAGACAATGATTGCTGTACATAGTCTTCACAGGCAATAGAAGATAATAGGAGATGCCTTGTTAGTTCCCAGTATTCTTTTACCAAAATTAAATTTTGAGTTCCACATCTTGGAACATAGCCAACATAAATACTTCAGTGTTTTGTGAATTGTGTCTCAGGATGTTCCAGAACAGAGGTGGTACCTCCCTATTACTGAATATATTGTACCTACCTTAAAAATATTGTTGTTCCATAAAGATTGAATAACATTTCTGTTTTGAGAGGAGGATGAACAAAATGCAAACCCCGGAGAGACTGCAAAAAAGAACACACAGACACTGCTTTAACCTAATTGTTATTCTGTTGTTTGTTTGGAAATTCCTCAAAATGTCTCTGATCATCAAGTTAATCAATGGAATGAAAAGCAGCTGCTCTAATCCACAGGAGAAGGAGGGAGAAGAGTCTATGAATAATGTCTGTTGGTGTAAACTAAAGGAAAATCTTTCAGTATATAAGTGATCAATGGAGGTTTTTTTGTTCTCTTCCTAAGGACAAGATACACGATGTGATTAGAGCATCTTGTTAGAATTTTATAGACAAGAACAATTTATGATATATCTCATGGATTTCTTTACATACTTACAAATTCAGAAGACAGAAGCAATTATAGCAGTAACAAGCCCAAATTAACATTTCAGTGTCCTGACTCGAAAGGAAGAAAGGTAAATGGCAAAGAATTCTAGGTTTAAAATGCTGCCTAGATGACAGGTGAAGGTAGCAGGTACAGACAGGAGCAAATTTTTCAATAGAGAACGGAGATGACACATTTAATGTTGATCTTAAGTAAAGTGAAATAGAATCTAAAGAAAATAATTAAATGATTAAGGAAAATTAAATGAATAATGTCATAAGACAGGCAGGGAAAATGAGTCAGGGGTATCGCCCTCTATGTCAGTGACCAGCTGGAGTGCACAGAGCTCCATCTGTGCTTGGATGAGGATCTGATGAAGAGTTTATGGGTCAGTATTAAAGGGAGCACAGGGATAGGTGACAGTACAGTGGGAGTCTGCTGCAGGCAACCCAACCAGAGAGGCCAAGCAATGAGGCCCTCTATAGATAGATAGGAGCAGCCTCATGTTCTCAAGCTGTGGTCCTCATGGGGGATTTCAACCACCCCAATATCTCCTGGAGGGACAACACAGCAAGGAACAAGCAATCCAGAAAGTTCCTTGAATGCACTGATGACAACTTCCTTCTCCAAGTGATAGTTACCAAAAAGGAGAGGTGCCATGCTGGACCTTGTTCTCACCGCCAGGGAGGGGCTGGTAGTGAATATGAAGCTCAAGGGCAGCCTTGGATTCAGTAACCATGAAATGATGGAGTTCAAGATCCTTAGGGGAGCAAGGAGGGTACACGGTACTCTCACTACCCTGGACTTTGAATGAGCAGACTTTGTCCTCTTCAGGGACTTTCTTGGTAGAGTACCATAGGAACAAAGCCCTGAAGGGAAGTGGGGCCCAAGATAACTGACTAGTATTCAAGGATCACCTCCTCCAAGCTCAGGAGAGATGCATCCCCACAAAGAAAAAAATCAGGCAGAAACGCCCAGAGGCCTGCAAGGAAACAAATGGACAAACTCAAATGCAAAAAGGTAGCCTACAGAGGGTTGAAGCAAGTATAGCTAGCCAGAGAGGAATACAGAGACACTCTCCAGGCAGACATGGACCAGAATTCCATCTGGTCAGGAACAGTAAGGGCACAAAAAAGGTTTCTGTCAGTGATTGTGTGGTTCAGCCTCAGGCAGCGACTGAGCACCATAAGCCACTTGCTCACCCCTCCACCAGAGGAGAAAACAAAGACCCAGTGGGTTGGAATAAGGACAGTTTACTGACAGCAGGGAAAGGGGAACAATAGCCAAGCCCCGTGGCAGAATTCACCCATTCACCTGATGATATAACAGAGCACTTTACCGAGGTGACAAGTCGATCTGTTGCACAGCTTGTTCCATTGTTGTTTTTTACTCAGGAATGATGGAAGTATTGATTGCCCTGCCAAAATTCTTCTGGAAGTTAAAGCCATTGGCTGCTTGCTTTTTTTTCCTGATTTTTTTTTTCCCAAGTACATGCATATATATATATATATATACACATTACTATATGTTCTGCAAGCCTTAAAATTTAGGAGATCACGAAGCCTTCTCCATATATACAGTAAATGTTTATCTGCTGTTAAGAAGAGCTGCAGTGCACCATTATCAGTATAGACACCTGGTGTGCTGTCCTCTATAGAGCAAGGGACCACATTTTATAGCATTTAATGTTCAGGTTCTGTATGAACTATCCTTATATGTGTGGAAAAAAGTTGTGTTATGCTTATGAGTTTTCAGTCCAAGTAACATCTGAGATACTTCTCCCCAGTATAATATCATGAGAGGTAGCTTAAAGAATATAAGTAACCAAGGTTTGGTTATTTGTATTTTTTTGTTTCTTTTAATCGAGTGCACCAACCAAGTTGATATTCTCTATCAAAGGTGCATGTGAAAACAGCTGTGAACATTGCAAGGAAATACTTGATAATAAAAGAAAATAAAAACTTATGTCACAGGACAAAAAATGTCATGACAGGAATCAGTTGTATTCTTTATTATAGATGAAGCTAAAAATACAACAGGCTGAATTTAGTTGTAGTAAAGATAGAGAAGTCCCTCAATCTGAAAGGAGATCTTTCTGGATCCGCAAACTCATTTTCAGATATGAGTCACCTGCTATGATTCTCAAGGACCAAAGAGATTATTAAGCACTCACACTGCCAGATCAGTAGTTGAAAACAGGTGACATCCTGAGATACTTGACCTTTCTAGATTAGTTAGGTCAATATGTCTTTAAAACAAGGTGTAGAGCTGGTTTGAACCTTCTCAGCAGCAGATTATTATTTATTAATTGATCCCTTTGATTTCTCATTTTTATTTTCTATCTCAAAACCAGAACACTGGACTACAAAATGTCACCTTTCAGAATTAACTGTAATTAGCAAGTTCCTTTCAATTCAGTTCAGCCTGTGAAGTACTTTCTGTGAAGTCTTGAATCAGTTAACTTTTTTGTTATATTGTTAGTGAAATAGCTGACTTATCATTGATAAAAACTATTGATTAACATGAATTTAAAAAAAAAAAAAAGTACTCACTTTCCTTCAAAAAACTTGTCTTGCTTGTTTAGATGAGCTGCAGCTTCACAGAACCTTGTTGCTCATGTAAGCCATCTTCTTTAACAGGTGGTGCAATCCAGGAGGGATAAACCTTCAGTTAAAATGGGTAGTGCTGTGGACCTGACATTTGTACTATGTTTTCAGGGTTTTTTCAGACTGAGGCCTCAGTATAGAAATCTGTAAACTCTGTATTATCTACTTTGTTTTATGTTTCTTCTTCGTTATGTAAACATCTGTATCATGCTACTAATGCATTTAAAAGATTAAAATAAGTTACTAATTTAAATGATCAAACACTGAATGTTACAAACTTGAAAAACGTTCAGCTTTAGGAAATAGTTGGATACACACCAGCATCCTCAACAGACCACTGATACAATTTTGTTTCATTCAGACAGTCCCTTGAAGTCTGATAAAGTCCTTGGTCAAAGCTTCCCCGGCACTCATGCCACTTCGGTCCCTAATTCTGAAAATCCAACCTCTCTACTTGAAACAAAGTCCAAACTCAATGCTATATTATTTCCATGTCCAAAGATTCAACGCTTTAAAATCAAGGGACTGAATAGAAATACGATTTTTTCACTTTTATCTAAGTCAGACTGCCAGTAGTCAGGGGATCTGAAAAGGCTGAAGAAAGAAACTTCCAAAGGGCATCAGGCCAGAACCTGTATGCCCCACCAGCTGAGATGTGCCATTGGTTTTGATGCAACAAAGGGGTTTGGCTTTGCTTTTAGCAAGTTATCAAGTTGAAGTCTCATAGTTAAATGGTGGTTAATGAATCTGAAGGAATAGCTGATGAAAAATGCTCTCAAATGGAAATCTCAATCACAGACCTAAATTATATCTCTGCTAGCTGTGAGAGATTGTGTCTCATAGAAATTCATCAATTTGTCATGATTTTCCTTTTTTTTTCAAATCAAGCATCAGATAACAGTGCATCAAGTCACTTATTTATAAGGGGTCAGAAAAGTATTTGAAAAAGGGTTATAAGATTTTGTAGTTACTCAGAACTGTATGGTTATCTTGGTTGAGATAATACACACATGATACTTGGGATAATAAATAAACATAGAAGTAAATGTTTCTTGGTGGTTAAAAAATAAATAAACCATTAGTGAATTAGGAGTCTCTAGAGGTAGCAACAAAGGTATATTTCTAATGTCATATTTTTGTAGCCTTCTATTTGTGTTATTAATGACATGAATATCCATGTGAGCTGTTTGTGAATTAGGATCTTTACTTCTAAAGTTCATGATTGCTGGAGTTGAACATAGTGACAGAACTACTAAACCTAATTAGTCATTGCTCTTCATTTGAGCCAGAGAAAAGATCATATATATGTTCTCAAGCTGCCCTACTTGCAGGTAAAATATAGTATCTTGAAGCACTGTAAGATTATGAAGCCAATTCAAACTGTCATATTTTTCTTTTCCGTTGGAACAAGCTCAGAGGGCAAAAGCAATCAACTACCACACTGGCTGACAAGTGGTAACTTGTTATTCTTCAGGTGTTTGGGGTTTTTTTTTTTCCGCTTAGACAAAATATTTAACTGTATAGTAATGGGTAAATATTTTTCTCTGGTTTCCAAGTTGTCCAGCTGTGATCCTTCTCTTTTATCAATGTGTTGTGTATTATTTTTTCAAAATAAGCCAGAAATGTGACCATCTTTTATGGAAGCATGTGGTACACTATTTATAGCTGTACCACATTTCTAGCTCAAGATCATCTGTGAATATTCTTTCCTAATAATATCATAATATCACTGTAGATGGTATTTAGAAGAATGCCTTAGCTTAAGGCTCCAGTAATGATAATCACACCTAGTTTGACCATGCTGTGGTTTTATCTAAATTAGGTCCCCAAACAATACATGCATATTTTGTAAGTATTTTGAAACTCTTTTCCTTTGGAAATATTTCTTAACTATCTATTTATTTATTTATTTTAATGAATATCATGTTAAGCTACAAACAGTTTTACTGAACGTGGAAGGATTGTGTAAAGTTACATGCTAGTATAAAAATTAGGCCTTTTAAGAACAATGAAGAGTACCTCTGGAGTATGATATGTATCTCCCTGAAAAGTTGTCTTCAGTACTGAGAGGTTATCTTAACAACTGGGACAACTGCATGATTGGAAAATTATCAGAAAGACTGAGCACTCATTTCTATGTGTTTTATGGTCATATGCTAATATGCCACTTGGTTCACAACATAGGAAGCAAAAAATTTTAAAAAAAATTAAATGTCATGTTGTATTTTGCTGTAAGCATGCATCAAGTATATATTGCTCCTGGTAATTTATAATTACTATGCTAATACATTTGTAAGACATTTGGCTGTTTGGGGGGGGGGGGGTGTTTATTAAATATGAAATTTCATATACAGATGTCAGTATAAATGACATTGTTTTTGTAACTTTTTTCCAGACTTGTCCTCAGCTCTG
Organism: Hypotaenidia okinawae; assembly: GCA_027925045.1. Lineage (NCBI taxonomy): Eukaryota > Metazoa > Chordata > Aves > Gruiformes > Rallidae > Hypotaenidia > Hypotaenidia okinawae. The sequence continues at coordinate 174,081,634 of BSDF01000001.1, forward strand.
TCTCTGACTACTTTGCTGCCATGTTTACAAGTGATGTTTGTGAAGCCAAGCAAGAAGAGATCAAAATGGAAGGCATAGACCCCAATGCACTGTGGGATCTTGTTCAGTTTGCATATACAGGTATTGTACTGCATATGTTATTCTCCCTATAGAGACAGATGTTGACAGTTTTGTTTGCTACGTGCCAATTAATTTATTTTTTAAACATTTTTTTTCCTTTTTGAAAGACTTAGTTACTATTTCTAGATATTATTTCAGATTACTAGCTCTTATCTCTGAACTCTTAATTATGACAGGATTCATAAGTAAAAGAGGACAGTCTAGAAAATTATATATTTTTATTTTCAAATACTTAGAAGGGGTGCCTCATGTGCACATGATTCATCATTCTTGTGCACATGAGATTCTGGAAGACAAAGCTGTATCTTTTGAAGAATAGCCCTATATTGCTTTTCTAGTCAAATTTCAATTTAAATAATTACATACACCTTTTAAAATTTTAAATGAAATATTGTAAAGTGTTTTATTATTGGCTGGACGTTGTCACTTTCATTTCCTGCTACAGACTGATATTCTACTGTGTAATATAAATTTATGAATAACTCATAACTCAAAGTTAATAACTCATAACTTCCTTCCGAATAGTTATTGCATTTTAATGCATAATAGATTTAGTTTTTATCCTCCTTAAACAAGCTGTTATGCACAATGTATCTGAAGTGCATTAATGTGAAAGAATACTAAAGTTACAAAATAAAGTAATTAAAAGAGAAGAAATGCCAATAATATTTGTAGTTGGAACTTCTCTCCCCTTGCTTATGAATGAGGCAAGTATAAAATGTATGTTTTTTTCTATTTCTGTTTCATAAAAGACATTCTCATATAGTTTAACAGTGGTTTAGAATTATGTTTCTGTTGAATGTTTGATTTTAACATCCATTTTAAATGGATAGCCCATATTTTAATTCTTGCTAAATACACCTCTGTTAACTTGGTTATAAATCCGTGTTCAGGAATTTACATAATCCAGAGGATTTCAAGCTAGGAATGTGTGAAATGAAGATCATGTACGTAGTACTCATCAGGCATGAGAAGGATACAATCTGATTACTACCTTTGAGTGTGAAATGAATGGCACAGGAATACTGGGACAAAATCTGTAATACCTTGGCGAGTAACAGCAAATGATACTACTGATAATGCTAAATCATTCTGTAAGGGTGAGTTAAGAGGAAGAGGAGGCAAGAGGAAGGTGAGGTACACTGTGGTTTCCTTTGGGAACAAAATTGGAAATACTGAAATACTGCATGGTTCTTTTGCCTCTCTGTACATGCAAGTACACAGCACAGTTAATATTGACTACCAAAGGCAGCATGTAAGTGCGGATTAAGAAAAGAAAGAGATAACAGAAGGAAACAAAAAATACCAAAGCATTTTCAACATGACTAAAACTATCTCACAACTTTATTGGTTATCCCTGAGAACTTTGGGGACTGGATGAAGTAATGAAAATAGAGAAAAAGTGATCTTTTTCCATTTTCTGCAAAAGACTAAGGCTTTCAGCTGCTTTATTCTACTTGATTTGTTTGTACCATGTGATGTACTTTGTTCATTATATGAGATGGAACATGTGGAGGTTTCTTCTTGTGGTTAGGTAATTAAGGACCAGCCTTCACAAATGGATGAAAAGAGAACTCCACAGGTAATAAAATTTCAGTGTTTCCTAATTTGCCTTATGTGAATTTGCATCTGTAATGCTCTGTCACATAAATGGCCAAGCAGCCTTAAAAATGGCAACATAATGTGCCATCATTATATCACCTTGAAGAATTGGAAACTTAAAGTGGTAACAAAGTTCTCTAAATTCTGTCACTTGCCATGGTAATACACCAGTATCCTGTTAGTTCTAACACATTTTGGAGACCAATTAAGGCTTAAAAAATGTCTTCTTAAGTTCACACTTTAAAAGGAAATTTCACAAATATTTGCTGTCAAGGAAAGAGTGATGAGATTCAGGAAACATGAGTCCATTTTCCATGCTAAAAGAGCACATATCGATTTTCATGGACCATTCTGGTTTTGATTACTGTGTCTTGCAGTTCTGTTCCATCAGGTTCTTTGTCCTGAATTATTCTGATTTATACTCAGCTTGTGTCCTTAGCTTTTGAAATTCATGTCAGATTATTTCTTTCTCTATGCCTTTTCTCAGTATCAGGTGTCTTACCCAACTCCTAAATTTCCTAGCTACAGTTATGCTAGTAAATGAAAGAGCACTAGGGGACATTTGCAGGCATCGGTACACAATTATCTATATTGATCCTGGCAGTTTTAGCCAAATCTAACTAGCAGTCTCTAACAAACCTTGGGTATAGCCTGGATATTGCAGGCTTGTCATGAGTGTGGCCATCCTTGTGCAGAGGGTAAGAGCATTCAGAAGCGCTGAAGACAATTGCTGATACCTCACAGGTGATGAGGGAATCCCAAAAATTTATACCCAGTTTATTGAAATTAAACAGTCTTTGCTTCTCAGTTAATTATTCTGTTTCCCCATGTTCTTTGCCAAATCAAATCCCCCAAACTTCACACCCCCTTCATTTTCATTTCCACCATCTGTCAGGATTTATCTAGCTTCATAGTTGCTTTTATCTTTTTTTTCCCCCTTATTTACCACCATGTCAGTTCATATCTTCCTTTTTCTTCAAGTCGGTTCACTTTCTTCTTTGTGCTGCGTGGCTGTGTGCAAGAACACAGGAAATTAAAGGAAATAACCACTGCTCTGATCCCAGTGGTGTATCAACCAACAGAAATTCCCATTCAAACTTTTAATCTGTAATCTGGAGTATACATAGTCTAGACAAAATACCTGGGAAATTCAGCTTCTAAATTCCAATTACTGGCTGCACAATATTCAGCAACTCATGGCTGTGGCCAGTTCAGTGCTTTATTCTTTTACCCCAGGAACAGCAAACCATTATGATAAATGGCCAGTTATTCACTTCTCTATTTTCTTTTTCCTGTCAATACCTCCTTAGCTCAGTTTCACATGGTAGTTGCGTCTGTTAAAAAGAATTTTTACCCTGGAAACAACTGAACTTTTCAGGAAAATACAGCTTAAATTAGAATCTTTTGCAAAAGCTTAGAAGTTAAGAATATTGCACGGCAAATATTTTTAGATGCAATTTAAAAAAGGGAACTATTTCCACATTCTATTAACTGTAATTCAGTTGGGTTTGTAATTATTTCATTTTTACTATTACTATTACTAAATAGTAGTTCAATAAGTGTAAAATATACATATCTACGAAAAAAGTGTTACAATAGTATACTTTACCAATACCAGAACCCTCAGTTCTAGCAATCAAATCAAATACTATTGCAAAATATCAAAATTAAAGTTTAGGGAAGGAGATGTTTTGTACATCAGAGACCTGAAGAAAGACAGCTATGTTTATCTGAAAGAGGAGTTATTAACATCTGCTATGTCCATTTTGGGATGGGGGGGAGTGGGAGGGGGATTAAAAAAAAAATAGTTGCATGTTGACTTGTGTATCTTCAGTTTTTCCTTTTAACTCCTGTTAATTAAAATCATTCTCACCTGTGCTTCCAGAAGCATCAATAGGCTTCTGAAAGGACATGATTGTCTGGACAGAATTTCTGAAGTTGCTGTTCAGTGCCATTTGTCTATATTTTTGAAATAGGTGGTAACTCAAGTTTGTTCAAAATGACAAAATAATATTGTCTACTTTTTAAAAATCATTAATTAATGTTCTTTTTTCTGGTGCTTTTTGAACACATTCTGTAACTGTGGGTCAACAAGTCTGTGTATTGGATTGGATCGTGAATCCCTTATCTAGGAGACTTGCCAGTAGTAATGTCTGATAGTAGTTTTTTGCAGCATGAAATGTATATTTGTTGTATGGCTGGTGATAATATGGTAATATGGTCCTCCTAGATTCCAGCTTTATGGTATGTAATTTCATCTACTTCAGTAGTAAATGACGAGATGGGAACTTGTGTAGTCATTTTGAAAGCACGTGTAGTTTCAGCCTCTACAGCATACTCTGGTAGTGAGTTGAACTCTGTAAAATATATTCTTTCCTTAGGTATTTTCAAATACCTAATGAGATTTTTGCTACAAATATAAAAGAACTAATAGAACATATCTTGGATAGGTCTTACTACTGTTTTCTATGTTTATTTAAAAGTTATATTGGATTTTAATATTTCTGAGAAAATAGATTTCTGATCCAGTAGAAAATCATAATTCCTTTACCCAGTGAGCTATTTTGCTACCAATATATTAGTTTCCATAAGCTTTTCTATCAATCTTGATTGTTCATTTATTTGATTTAAATGGTTTAAACAAACTCTGTATTTCAGGCTCTAATTTTCAATGGAAAAAGTTAAATCTTCTCTGACCTAATTAAAAGCAGCATTTTCAAAAATTCAAAAAGATTTCTGTTACAATAGGTCCTAAACAATTTTATTTATTTATATGTATGTATAAAAGATGTATAAACACAAGCATAGAGATCATGCATGTGTGTATATATATATATATATAAAAAATTTTAAATATAATCTCCTACCCTAAAAAATAAGGGCTACATTTATTTTCAAGATTTCCAATTTTCATGATAACGTTGTGTTTATTATCAAGAGCACTGTACAATTTCCTGTACAGATAAAAAGCCTTTAAACAGTCCTAAAGACTATGTAAACAAATAATTAATAGTATCTTAGCTGGAGACAAGGAAAAGGTATCTAAGTAGCAACACTAGTGGATTTCACTTAGGAAAAAACAACAACAAAAAAAAACCCAACCAACCAAAAGAAAACTAAACTAAACTAAACTAAACTAAAGGTGTGGTTTGTCTACCAATTGAGTACATTCAGGATATGACTGACTTCACAAAGAAGAACAAGCATTTTAAACTCTGATCAAATTCAGAAAAAGCCTGCCTTCTATGAGAAATCAGGATACTGCAACTTTTTTTCCTGTCTTCTAATGAAAATACTATTCTGTTAAATAAGGGAGTCTCAATACTTAATTATATTACCAAAGGCTTGACACAACAGTGAATTGTCTTCCCTGTAGCTTTTAAATGGGTAGATGACAGAGTCATGACACACAGTGAAGCTGGACTGTGTTCACTCATGTATAAATAAATTGAGTTCTAAATAATTGGCAAGGTAGAATTACATGGTGACCAGCAGAGCATCAAGTCCTGTACAGCCTTGATAAGAGCTGCTCCTAAGTGAAGGCCCCTGTCCATCTAAGAGTAGTAACGGGAAGACAGGAAATTAGACTGCTAAGAATACTGATTTAAAGATAGCAAAATGTGTTCAAGATTCTGTGAAGATTCAGCATGGCTAATTATAAAGTTAATGTGATAGATGTACCTACAAAACCCAATTTGATTAAAGCTGAACAAGGTGAGATGTGTTAAAAGCATACACTGTAAAGTCGATGTTAGATGGTCCTTGGGGTTCTTTGGGAGTGAGGTATTTTTATGTATGAAGGTTATAACTGATGAACTTAATTTTGTAAATAAGGTAGTTGCTGCATACTGTTTTATCTGAATTAAGCACAGCATTTCCTAATTACATAAGCTAAATTATGATGGAATTACAAGCTGTATATTTCCAATCTTTTATGTTTTATGTGGATTTATTAGTGAAGCACTGCATTAAAAATATGTGCTTCTTTTGGTTTGCATATATTCACAAGGGTAGATCACAAAGGTTTTCCCACTGCTTTTTGTGAAGGATGTATTTGACTGGTAAAAAAAAAAAAAAAAGTATGTGGCTTCAATACAGTGTACAAATCTTTAGGTACACTTTGCTGCATTTGGTTGGTTTATTAAAGTACGATTTGTCTGTGATAGAACAGGACCATAATGTAAGAGGAAACACAGCTTCCTCATCTGCGTGTCTGTTCAACGTTGCACGTGAGCCAGCTGAGGAGCTCTGAAGCCAACGTTTCGGAGCAACGGCTGCACAGAAAGTGTGTTTCATTTTTCAAGAAGCAAAATGATTGATAGCAGAAAATCTAGGATTGAGATCCTAGTGCCCTGAGGTACATGGATATGTATTCTTTGATCTTTTTAGAGCTCAAGATAAGCAGTATAACGGAAGAATATTTCTTTACCTCCTTTTCTTAGGTAATGCTTCTTTCTTGATCTTAAAACATGAGTTTTCATTATTTGCAATTATGCTTAAATTATTTAGGTCGGAATGGAACTAGAGATTGAGCTTCTGGTATTTTGCTGCCATTGGTGATTCTAGGAGCCTTCCTTTGAAGCTACAATGGAGCTGTGAAGTTACTACAGATTTCGTCATACTGCATCAGGCTATCTAATTAGTATGTGCTCCCAACAGTGATCAGAAGAAAAGGCTGGTGCTTTCATATGGTTAATGAAACTGAAAGAGCGAAAATCAGTTAACTAATAGAAAATGAAAATCCTTGATTTCTTTCTGCACATCTGAAAACAAAAAGCAACTCGACACCAAAACCATAAAGTGGATCATACATGGAAGATGTTCAAGCTCTACTGCATAGCTTTTAATTAGAGTTTATTTGGCAGATTCTTTAATTAAAATGCTGTCAAGTGTCTTCTCTGTCAGTGTTATATCTAATAACACACACGGGGCAGACAGCAGGGATGTATCAAGAAACTGCCTTTAAGCATAAGGACACTTAGGTGCCTTCAGAATAGCAGCTTTATTAATTAAGTATCCCAGGGAGGTTTGTTTTTTGGATTGAGGGCTTGCAGGAAGATGGGTTTGGGGGTTTTGTGGTGGGGGTTTTTTTCTGTGTTTTGTTGATGAAACTCAGTTGTCTATAAGAATAACCAGTGAGAATGATTCTTAGCATAGTTTTAGGCTGTGCCAATTTATAGTGATCATACCATCCAGGGTTATTGCAGCCAGGATGAGAATAATGTTGATAACATACTGATGTCCTCAGTTGTTGCCAACCAGTCAAGGACTTTTCAGCTTCTCGTGCTGCCCTGCTAATGAAAAGGTGTGGGGCACCCACTGGGAAGGGACACAGCCAGGACAGCTGAACCAAACTGGCCAAAGAGATGGTCAGTGATGTCACATGATATCATGTTCCATTTATAACTGGTGTGTTGGCTATGTCATGCTTAGTTGCTGGCCAGGAATAAACCGCCACACATGGTCCATCTCTACCTAGCACTTATTACAGGAGACTGTTACCTCCTGCTTTCCCACTACATTTACTTTGTTGTGCACTTAGTGTCTGACTTAGCGCTTTCACAGTATAAGCCCATGAGAATTTCTGTTCACTTCAAATGGAAGCTCAAGTGTTCCAGGAATTCTGGGATCAGTGATGAAAGGATAAGTTAAGGTAATTGAATTGACCTGTGACACCTCATTAGCCATTATATAATGTAGAGTACAGATATGGTCATAAATCATATCAGATGGTGGTAGACCTTGAAGACCTTGAATAAACTTTACTTCTGGATATGGAAGATGCCCTGTGAAAAATCTTCTTCCAGAAGATACTTGTCATAACCTCCTTTTCAGGATTCAATAGAGACAGTTGCATTTATCCACAGAAGCCTTGTTTTTTAGAATTACTCCAGTTTAGGAAGTAGGAAGGTGGTAGTGATCTCATGATCTGTGAAACCATCATTCAAATTATCTGTCCACGGATGTTCTGCATTGACTAAACTTCTAAGATCAGATTACTTTTGCTCTGGTATATTTATCACTAGTGCTGGAGCAACTGACAAGATCCACATTTTCATATAGTGTTCCTCATTAAGTACTTATTTATGCATCAGCAAAGCCTTAGTGCAGCACCAAGGATTATTCTTGAATTATCAGCTGAACTGTCTATGTGTAACAATGCAAGAATATTCCAGAGTTCCTCACTATAATTACAGGACTAGGCTGTCATCCCCCTTCATCTGTGGATGTCAGCTTGCTTGGAATCAAATACCTTCCTGCACTAAATGTCTGATCCTTACATGAACTGACATGAAATGTCTACGGGAAGGATCTTTATAGACCTTAGTTTAATCAACTGTAGACTGACTACTTTCTTAATTTTTTGGGCTTAGGTGGTTTTGGGTTTTCATTGTTTGGTTGTTTGGGGATTTTTTTCCCTCAATTTTATATTTTAGCAATTGTTGCTTTGAGAATCTTATGTCCATCTGGAGGAGATGTTTTCCATTCCTGCCACTGAAACACTAAGGAGATGTTTTCCATTCCTGCTACTGAAACACTAAGTCCTTGCCCTTTTCTGGAGTTTTACATTAAAATGAACTGTTACTGTTTCACCTTTTACTCAGGATACTCCATTAAGGGACAGAATTTGCAGTTACGGTGGGTTTTTTTATGGGGTTTTTTGGTTGTTGGGGTTTTTTTTTGGGGGGAGGATGTTGGTGCAGAATATGAGAATTTATTGGGAAAAAAAGCTCTGAACTGGCTATCAGTGAATTTTGACTATTCAGAATGACTGAGATTGTTATAGGGAGATAACTAGTGTCTTCCTGTAGTGTTGTACAGCTAGCTACTCCTAAGAAGTGAGTAAGAATAAATTCAGGGAGACTCAGGGAAGTGGTGATTGTGGAGGGGGAGAACAGTTGAACTGCATGTACCACAAGATGTGTTCTTAAAGCTGTCCCTTGCCAGGTTCAAAGTTCTCTGTCTCTGAAGAGAGAATAAACCCAGCACAGAACACTAGTGCAGGACATCCCTGAAAAGTGAGAGGGTAACTTTGAGTGGAGTGCCATCCCTTTTTTTTGTCATCTGGTGCATGTGCCGTGCTGTTGCCTTAACAGCATCAGTAAAGTGACCAGATAGAGTGCTGTAGCATGGGCTGCTTTTTTAATGTGGTTCTCTCTGGGGTCGCTGCAGTGGAGACCTGTACCCACACCCACCCTGCTGAGCTCAGCTTCCAACGTGTATCCACAGTTCCTAAAGAAAGCAAAAAAATTAGGAAGATCACACTGCCAGTTTATGAAAGAGGCCCCCACCTTTCACACATGTAGTTTCTCCTGTCCCTGCACTGTAAAATGTACCTTCATTCCTTTTCTATGCTGTGTCCATCACATGGTGACTATGCTGAAATGTACCTGCAGAACTGGACGCGACTGTAGTATTTGTTCATCCCAGCAGTGGAATCTAGCCCAAAGCAAAGCAAGTTTCACATAAACAAAAAATCTTTTGTTGTCAATTGATGCCTCCTTCTCTGGGGCATTTTGTTCTTTAAGGATGGATTCAACTGCTTTGTGCTACTATAGCACAAGCTGCCAGGTCGTTGTCTTGAGAGGTTGAGAAGCTTATTTTGGCAGAGGTGAGCTCTCCTGATTCTGACCTAGCTTCAGACACATGGAAAATAAAGGACTGCTCCTTCAAACCTGCAAGCTGAGCTCCTTTGTCCTTTAGACATTTATTTCTTTTTTTTTTTTTTTTCTTTCTTCCATCCCCTCCCACCCTGAGGTCAGGGCTTTATCAAGTTCAGTATAATCAAAGGGCTGTATCTCACTGTCATATAGATACCAAGATTGTGTACTGTGCAGTTTTGTAGTAGAAGGACCTGTGTGAGACAGTTCGTTTGGGAAAGTTCTGGAAGGCTGGGCAGTATGCTGGAAGCCAAAGGTGGTACACACCCCATTATATAACTCATAGAAGGTGACCTCTGGAATTATATCTCCCTGAAATGTACTTAGTATTCAATACAAGGCCTTTGAAACAAGACATTCTTCACACCTCTTTGGTTTGAAGTTTGCTTTTGTTTACAAATGTAAATTACTGGAGTGGTTTTCAACCTGTACAGCATGATGAACAGGACCTACACCCTGGAAGCAAACTCATGTTTTATTGGCCCCTGTTGGTCAGCCGGTGTGGGAGGCTGCTACCTGTGGCACACGCTGACCTTGTATTAACATCATGAAAAGGTGGTCAAAGGAGCAGTGATTCCCTATACACAAAATCAGTTGTGACATTGTAGCCTAAGGAGTAGACAAAAGAATAAAAGCAAAAGATAAGATTACCCCCTGCCCCAAAAAAAACAAACAAAAAAACCCAACCAAAAAAACCCCACCAAACAAACCCAAAAACTGTGCCTTAACATGGAAAAAGATTTAGCAAAAGAATGAAGGTATCAGGGAGTTTTTATATATTATCCCTGCTTCTCACATGTTAATGAGGTAATAAAATTTATGTATTCATTATAAGGATGCATCCTAAAGACAGGCATTTTAATTTCTCCATAAGCAATGCACATAAAATTTGTCACAAATAGAACTATAATTTAGAATAACAATTAGAATCCATTAAAGTTATTTTGATTGTTTTTTCTTGTATTTTTTAATCCTAATTAATGTAACACAAAATGAGATTTTAAGCTTTGGTTAATTTGTTTTGCTCAGATTGAAGTACTTGTGCAAGCTCCTTAGCACTTAAAAATGTGAGGGGGAGGTGAATTGAAGAAGCAGAAATACTAATGCTCCCTGAATATCCCGTGAAACGTTTTTAAATAGATGTTTGGATCTTCTGATTGTCAATACGAAACTGTCTGAAGAGTTGACATAATATATATATATACACTCAGCCTTCTAACAGCTTTTATTCAAACTCTGACCGTGATAAACACTTGGTATCTCAGAGAAATTTGCATTAAAAAGTCATAATACCCTTCTGAAAAAGTGAATACAACCCTTGTGACCAAATTTACAAAGGTATCTTGATGTTTAAAAACGAAGTTAAGTAAGACTTGGAAAACATGTAGATGGATTAGATACTTACCCTTCCATTGAAGCTAATGCTTTGTAAATACAGGATCCTAGAGCCCTATCTTGTTATCATGTTAGTGCAGGGAGTGGGGGGTGGAAAAAAACAGGATAAGACAGTAAACTCCTCTAACTCAAGGTGAGTGTAATTTTCTCTCTCTTATTCTTGATATATTGAGTAGTAAATTGGTGTTGCTGATTTTAGTTAAAAATAAGTCAAGCTCCAATATATTCATATCCCAAGATATTCCAGAAGCCCCTGTATATTTACTCCCTTGATGAATATGTAAAGCAGAAACTCATTCAGACTCTTCAAAAAAACCCTGTGATAGTTCTCCTTCAAAACTATCATTCTGGCTACATTAAGAAATGTATACTTTATAAAACAGGTAATATTTTTTCTTAATCTTAGTTTGCAACTAGTAGCATGCTAGTACTAGTTTTCCTTAAAGTTTTGAAAATAAATGGCTTCATGTTTCCTTTGAGTTCTTCTCCTAAGGCTACACTCAGCGATAAAAACCCAAAGTGTGACACAGTATTACCTTGCATCATAAACTGTGGTGATTCTTTCAGTCCTTAGGTCATTCTGTAAATGCTAACCTGGGTCAGCTTTTCTAGGGCCAGAGGCTTCTATGAGCTCGTTGTTGAAAAATAAATAGCATGTAAGAAAAGGAGATTTAAAACTCCATTTTTCTAATCTTGTTTCCATCAACAAATTTCTCAGTCCATCTACTTTTCACAGCTGTTTTGAGGATTTTTATTTTTCTTTCTTGTGCTGGGATAGAGTCTTATCCTGAAAACGACTCCATGACACAGTGGTCAGCCAAGAATCAGCTGCTGAGTGTACCTTCTGACCACTTTGCATGCATGTGTGGTGGACAGAAGCTGCTGTATATAACAAAGTCTAACTTTGTTATATCTTATATGTTTGTTTGATATGAAGAAGTATAACTTCCCAGTTTCTGTCTTATATTAAAAGCTCAAGATAACAGTGAAAGAAGGAGAAAAGGTCAGATCTTCAGTGTTACGGTTATTGTATTTTGGGTTTGGTATTGCAATATAAAGCAGCTTTTGTTTTCAGTGGCATTCTGTTGTGAAGATAAAGATCTTAGAAGTGCTTGGTGCCATGTGATAGAACTATTAAGATTTGTAGATTTCTCTTTACGTGACAACATACACAAAATTTCTGTGGGGAAAAGAGTGTGTTTATCTAACTGTTGAACTACATTATTTTGAATGGGCAGATCAATATACACTTAATCCTTGTACAGTATGAAATGATTTTTCCAAGCACAACAAAATAAAATCAGAAAGAGTCCAGCAGAGGGCTACAAAGATGATTAAAGGCCTGGAGCATCTCCCCTACAAGGATAGGCTGAAAGAACTGGGGCTGTTCAGCCTTGAGAAAAGAAGGTTAAGAGGGGATCTTATTGATGTTTATAAATATCTTAAGTGTGGGACACATGGGAAATGGCCAGCCCCTTTTCAGTGGTCTGTGGAGACAGGACAAGGGGCAATGGCTTCACGTTGGAGCACAGGAAGTTCCGCACCAATATGGGGAAGAACTTTTTCACAGTGAGGGTGACAGAGCCCTGGGACAGGCTGCCCAGGGAGGTGGTGGAGTCTCCTTCTCTGGAGATATTCAAGACCCGTCTGGATGCCTACCTGTGTGATATGTCCTAGGGAGCCTGCTTTGGCAGGGGGTTGGACCCAATGATCCCTTGAGGTTCCTTCCAAACCCTACAATTCTGTGATTCTGTGTAGTGTTATTTTCTTACTATTTATATTCGCCCATTTTAATTTTCTATTCCTTTTCTAGTTCTCCAAGACATCCTTGTGATCTCTGAGATAGATAGATATATAGATAAATATATATAGATATATATAGATATAAAAATGTAAGGGATTTGTAAGATTTTAAAAGTATGTCTGAGGGGATCACGATGACAATTATGACAGTTATTCCTCACTAAAAGAAAGTATGTTTAAAGTTTATTTTATTCTATTTATTTTTTCTTTATTATGAAGTGTATCAGTCTTCAAGATAAATGTAATTATAAAATTACTTAAAGTGCAGTGTAAGTATTAATTAATCGAAGGTAAATATTATGCAGCCATATGTGTTCTTTTAGGTAATATAAAGTCTTTTAGAACAACTTTATGCTATGAGAGGCCTGCCATATGTTACTCAGATAAAATTAATCCCTGTCACATTACAAATTAGCAACATAGATTTTTGAAGATGTTAAGCCCTATTTTGAAGGTACTTTTACGGTTTTAGTCATACTATGTTAGGAGGTTGTTTCATTCTTTGCAGGGAGGTAAATGAAAGTGAGTTTTTCTACATACCACTGAAGATAATGAAAATTTTATTACCAATTTCACTGTAAAAAGAAAATAAAATCACAGCCTGGTTGATACCCAGATATTACATAGATTTTAGTCTCATTATAGAAACAAAACCATTATTCCTAACTCTTTAGGAATAACTCTGCCACACTTTAGAGGCTCTATTTTATCCCTGTCACACAGTTGAATTAATAGTTTAAAAAACAAAGTTTCTAATAGTGTTCAGGTCACTGAGATGTAGTAAGAGACCAATCCTCCTCTTATTTTTTTTGGTTATTTATGTAGAATTAGGGTTATTTATGAAAGAACTTTTAATACTGCAGGGTTTTTAAATACCAGGTAAATAATTTATTATGTGTTTTCTTTTTTTTAGGCTGCCTGGAACTGAAAGAAGACACCATTGAAAATCTTCTAGCAGCTGCCTGCCTCCTCCAGCTCCCACAAGTAGTAGAGGTTTGCTGCCATTTCCTAATGAAGCTTTTGCACCCATCCAACTGTTTGGGAATACGAGCATTTGCTGATGCACAAGGATGCACAGAGCTTATGAAGGTGGCTCACAACTACACCATGGTAAAGCAGTTTTAGAATATCTAATTTATCATCTTGTGAATCCTTTATATCTTCTGTAAGGAAAAAAATATCTTGGTTTTGGCATTAAATCATTCAGTTCTTGTATGGAACTTTGTTTCTTAAGTAGTGCTTTTAAAGTCATGGGAATGGTGATTCCTCTCAGCTTCAGTGAGCTTATGAGAATTGGCTTGCTATGATGAATGCTGATTTAGAACAGTGTACACCTTAATTAGACCATGTTCACATACAGATGATAATAATAAAAGGTATCCATAAGTCCTTAGAATACATTTTCATCAGTGTTCCTTTTTGCTTACCTTTAAGGAAGCTTTTTTTATCATTGTTCTGCACAGGAACAGTATCGGGAAGTTATGGGGGGTTGGTTGGTTGGTTGGGGTTTTTTTTCTCAGGAATTATCCCTCCTTTCATTCGTCTGTGAAGTAGATTAAGACTGAAAGTTTAAGATATTAAGAATTTTAGCTGACTTTTAATTTTTTCCAGCTACACATGACAGAATAGGTATGGCATTAATATTAAAAATTAATCTGGATCAATGAAGCAAAAATATGCTAATTATTCAGAAACTAAATTGTGCCGGTAGCCATTTCAGTCTTCATAGTTTGACAAATTTAAAAAACATCTGGCTCCTGAAATTAAGTTTACATAAAGAGTAGACTACATATCACTTCTGAGAAATAATGGTCCCTTAAGGTCTATCTTGAAATTATTATTGAAGCAATACAGCAGGTTTCAATGAACCTGCTTTGCCTGTTCAGCAGTTATGTCCTTATTTATGTCCGTATTCTTTCCTGTAACTAATGCCACATTGTAATTCACAGGTTTAACTCTGCTTTTCTCACTGCTACAGCTCAAGTAGTTATATCCGGTTTACAGTTATGGAGCTAGTTCTACGATTGGTTTTCATTTTCTCTTTATTTAGATACCTAAAATATCATTTTCCAGGTCCAAGCGAGTCGTTTAACCTTTGTCTGTTAGGGGAGAGAAATAATATGTCAGATTGTGTGATCTAGATTAGAATGAGGTTGCTTTAAAAGTTAACAGGCATGCAGGCATGGATTGGAAAAAAAAATCTATTTTTATTTATATATATATATATATTTACATTAATGTATTACTTTGATTTTTTTGAGTGAAAATATCATGAAAAAAAAAGCCCTAATAGAGAAAAATCTTGATTTTAAACAATTCTGATGATTCTGTAGAACAAGTTTATTGAAGGATTTTGGAGGTCAATGAAATGATTCGTTATAGTACATTTGAAGTCTTGTGGCTCATATATATCTGATACATCACAAAGTTCACAAAGATCTGATTTCTAAGACATTAGGTATATTGTATAATCTATTTTAATGCTCAGGTCTAAAATCGGAAGCATGTGTAATGGAATCATCACCTCCAACAGGTAAAAGATCATAAAGGAAGACAGCTGTAATTAATAAGCAAGCTCTGCTCTAAGGGTAATTACATTTGTAAGCATGCATGATGGTGACACTTTCTCTTTGCTAGAAGGATGAACAATCACATCACAATGACATTTCTTCAGTTGTGCAACTGCAATATTTTTTTCTGGATGTGATTCAACTCCTGACACAGTAAAAACATAATCCTAAAAGTTGGACTTCCTTCATAGTGCGTGAGGTTTTCATTGGCACTGTGATACTGCATGTAGGGGTGCAGCAGCTCACATCTCTTTGGATTATTGCTTTGTGTTAAGGGGTGTGGGTAGCCAGTTGTGAGGTGGGGAAGGGTGCCTGATCGCTTGTCTTGACTCCAATGCTCTTGATCAAATTAAATCTACATAACAGACAAGGGGAAATGGCACAAAGCTGCACCAGGGCAGGTTCAGATTAGATGTTAGAAAAAAAAATCTTCACTGAAAGAGTTGTTGGGACCTGGAACAGGCTGCCCAGGGAGGGGGTTGAGTCATGATTCCTGGATGTGTTTAAAAAAAGGGTAGATGAGGTACTTAGGGATATGGTTTAGCTTAGCATGGGAATGGTTGGACTTGATGATCTTCAAGGTCTCTTCCAACCTTGTGATTCTGTGATTCTGATTCCACATGTATGCGGAACCAGGAAAAAAACTCAAGAGTGAAAGGAAACTACTCTGGAGAGTGTGGTAGAGGAACAGCAAAACCAAGACCTTGTGATGTGAAGAAAGGGTAGGGAAGTGATGAACAGAGCAAAGAGCATATGCAAATTCTCCAAGGTTACAGCATTATTTTTCCTTCAGACTCCATGGAAATACTATGGTCTGTGATGAGAGCAAATGTAATGTAGGGCAAGGAGGAGTTTGTTAACAACGACTTGCCATGTAGAGGATTTGAGGGGAAACCCTGCTTAAAAAAGGAAGGAGAAATTCCTGTTTTAAAAAAAATGTTCTCATGATTTTGAGAGAGCTTCAAGGCCTTTAAGAGTTTCAGGATTTTTCAGGGTGCTTTCTTTAAGAATTTCAAGTGATGTGTTTCAAATTCTGGCTCTGCAAATCCTCTCCCAGGGTATCCTTGCAAAAGCTCATTTGTTGCAAATATGAAATGATGATAGTCCGTCAACTCTGGCATATTGTTTGGTTCTTTGTTTGTAAAAAATTACCAACCTTTGAAAGCTACAGAAAGTAAATAGCTTAGTAACTTCCTGATACGAATGCAGGGTACCATAGTGACTGCAGCTTTCAAAGTTTGAGTGTTTCTGCTTTGTAAAGAAAGCACAAGAAATTACTTTTGACTCCATCATATGTCTCTTAAATACTGTAGCCAAGAATTGTCAAAACCAAAAATAGTACTTTTTATCACACTAACCATAATGCTATAGAGAAATACAACTGGATCTGGCAAGACATAGTGCTGTACCGTAAACTTCTTTTGAGATTAAAAAAATCTCAGAGAAACAATAATTCTGCAGTGATTGTGGGAATAGGAAACAAGACACAGGTGTTTTTTAATAATCTCGCAAAAAATAGAGTTAAAGGCATGACATATGTGATAGAATGCATAATAATTTTGAGATATGACTCAAATCTCATCTTGGAATAATTATATATGTGAAAACAAATGTTAATCAATTAATAATAATTGTAATAATAATGACTAATTCTTAGGAGCACTTAGCTGAGCCACTCATTTAAAGTACTGGATCTACAGGATAACTCTCTGACTGCATCTTACCTGGAAGATGTCTTACAACTGTCCTCCACCAAGTAGTTTTAATTGTAAAGTCATTTGCAATTCTCTTCATAACAGCATTGTAATGAACTTCAACATACTTTCATGAAAATAATTTGCTTCGTGGAATTTCCATAAATGTTTTAATCTTAATTTTTCAATACTATTCCTTGTCTAGTGTCAGACTTAATATTTTATACATTATAAAATACCATGTTAATTAAAAAAATACCATTTTATTTATACATATATATAATCTCTTTGTCTTGGGCTTTCACCTAATATGTTATAAGTGCAAGACATTTGAGCTTGGAAACTTATTTATGTTGAAAATCTGCTAAAGAGCAAACTACTGAATTTAAGAATCCTGTAGGCTTCAGGAGATAAATAATTTTCAAGACTTTTTTTTGGTCACATTAGATGACTGTTCAATTCCCCTCAACTATCAGATCTGTGAAAGTCATGAAAACACATTGTTACTTACACAATTCAAATGTGACAAACTTTTTTCCAAAATGCAAAGTCATTGCTGAGCCTGGAAAAAGCTTCTAATGGAAATTAGAAGCTTCTAACTGTACAGTTATGAATCCCTTTACATGAGCAGAGTTACAACATCCCCAGTATTTGCTGAGATATTTAGTCTTAAGTGTCAAATACCAAATTGTTCTTTTGAAATGCAAAATCTGAGGAAAAGAAAATGCATGCATGGAAGAGGGAAAGCAGTGAGGAAATGAATATAAGAAAAGAAGTGAAGGAAAGTAAGGAAAAAAGGAAAACCAGAGAACATTTTAATTTCTTTTTTTTTTTTTTAAATACACTCTCCAGATGTCAAGTTAGGAGGTTAGTGGGGGGAAAGAGAAAGGCAAACTTCCTAAAAAGTGAACAGTGAAAGTTGAAAATTTCTATCTTTGCATTGCCTTTATTTTTATATATATTTTTATATAAATATCTATTATATAAATAGAACTTGGATATCATAGAATCAAAGGATGTGTTAGTTTGGAAGGGACCTTTAAAGGTCATTTAGTCCAACCCCCTGCAGTAAGCAGGGACATCGTCACTAGATCAGGTTGCTCAGAGCCCCATCAAGCCTGACCTTGAATATCTCCAGGGATGGGGCCTCCACTACATCTCTGGGCAACCTGTTCCAGTGATCCACAACCTGTTGGGGAAGACAGCAGGCCTGCCGGTGGCCTAGCTCTCTTCACCGAAGACATAAGTCCTGACAATATCCTCGTGTTGCCGGCTACCACAACAACCCCCATAGTAAAGAATTTTTTCCTAATATCCAACCTAAATTTCCCCTTTTCTAGTCTAAAACCATTACCCCTTGTCCTATTGTTACATGACCTTTTGAACAGTTCCTCCCCAGCCTTCAGATAGGCACCTTTCAGGTAATGGAAGACTGCTATAAGGTCCCTTCAAAGCCTTCTCTTCTCCAAGCTGAACAAGCCTGTAGAGGTGCTCCAGTCCTTTGATCATTTTTGTGTCCCTCTGCTGAGCATGCTCCAACAGGTTCATGTCCTTCTTGTGTTGAGGGCTCCAAAGCTGGACACAGTATTTCAGGTGAGGTCTCACCAGAGCAGTGTAGAGGCAAAATCCCCTCTCTCAATCTACTGGCCACACTTCTTTTGATGCAGCCCAGGATGCTGTTGGCCTTCTGGGCTGCAGATGCACATTAGTGGCTCATGTCCAGCTTTTCATCCATGAGTACCCCCAAGTCCTTTTCCTCAGGGCTGCTTTCCAGCACATCATCTCCTAACCTGTATGGATAATGGGGATTGTCCCAGCCCATATACAGGACCCTGCACTTGGCTTTGTTGAACCTCATGAGATTCACCTTCTCTAGACTGTTCCACTTCTCTAGACTGTTCAGATCTCTCTGGATGGCATCCCATCCCTCTGGCACGTTAAACTCACCACTTAGCTTGGTGTCATCAGTACACTTGCTGAGGGTACACTCAACCCCACTGTCAGTATCATTAATATATTAAACAGCATCAGTCTTACTACAGACCCTTGGAGAACACCGCTTGTCTCCGTCTTCCATCTGGACGTCAAGCTATTGACCAACACCCTCTGGATGTGACCATCCAGCTAATTTCTTATCCACTGAACACTCCACTCATATAATATGAACATTTTAAATTAAACATTAGACTTAAGTTAAGAGCAAACTTACAAAGTTTCATTTGTTTCTTTTTAGGGACATCAGATCTAATCTGGGTTGGTTTGTTGGTCTATTTCTGAAGTATGAAATTTCCCTGACAGAGTTTTATGGTATGAGGTTTGGGTTGGGTTTGTTTCTTTTTGAGTTTTTGTGGGTTTTGGGGTTTTGGGGGGTTTTGTTGTGGTTTTTTTTATTTTTTAACATTTTTTTTAATGTATCTGCTAATTTAAATGGCAGCACAAATATCCATGTCTCTCTTGATTTGAGACTTCTGTACTTCTTAATTGCAATCTGGGATTTTGATACCTTTTCAGCTTCTGTAAATTTTCAATCTGCGAAGCCATATGTCTGATAACTTTAAATTCCTAATTTTCTTTAGTCAGTTATATGATAGTACAGTGAAATGCACATGATGTCTTAAAAAAAGGCATTAAAAATTAAAATATTAATAACCTAAGGCAAATGCACTCTTCTAACACATTTTTAGTGACAGTTCTTTATTCTTGTAGTTATCAGGGGGTTCAGTTGTAGCAAAGCTAGCCTCTAAACCCAGCAGTTTATCAGCTTATGATGCTTGTCAGACATTACAGTTTTTCTATATGGTCTTGTCTGTCTCTTTATAAAATAAAATAAAAGTCAAATTCAAAATTTTGATGTCAACTTTTCTAGGATGCAATTATTTTTTTAGCATAAAAATTTTTATAATGTACTTTTAAATTATCAAATGCTTATTGCTGAAAGTTTTTAATAGACCATTCTATTTTAATGAACTCTGTGGCCTTGATGTAGCATTAGCCTTTCTCATAACAAGTACTTTTCTCTATCAGCAAATGCTCAGGAAATAAAAGTTTGTCCTGTATTTCCTTACATAGATAGCTGCATTCATTTTAAAGCATGGGATATTCTTTTTAAAAAATGTTCATACCTGGTAAGGTTTTGAATACAACTGCAGTTTGCTTTCTCTCTCACAGTAAAGAGCATGGTTCCACTTATGACATTCAGATGATGCTTAGAAATCCAGAGTATGACATTCCAAGTTATGCTGCCAGATTATTCATCACATTATCATAGGATCACAGAATGGGATGATTTGGAAAGGACCTCAAAGAAGTCCAACCCCCTCCCATGGGCAGGGACACCCTCCACTAGACCAGATTGCCCAAAGCCCAATCCAACCTGACCTTCACCAATACCAAGCAGGAGTTGTCCACAGCTTCTCTGGGCAACCTGTTCCAGTGCCTCACCACCCTCACAGTAAAGTATTTCTTCCTAATATCTAATCTAAATCCACCCTCTTTCAGTTTAAAATCACTACTCCGCATCCTGTCACTACATACCCTTGTAACAGTGCCTCCCAATCAAACCACCCCACTCCATCTTTCCTGTAGGCCCCCTTTAGGTACTGAAAGACCACAGTAGTTTCTCTGGAGCCTTCTCATCTCCAGGCTGAAGAAGCCCAACTCTCTCAGCCTGCCCTCATAGGAGAGGTGCTCCAGCCCTCTGATCATATTTATGGCTCTCTGGACTCTGTCCAAAAGCTCTATATCCTTCTTATGTTGTGGGCCCCAGAGCTGAGGGTGGAATAGACAGGAAGAATCACCTCCCTCAACCTGCTGCTGAAGCTTCTTATGGTGCAAACCCAGATATGGTTATCTTTCTGGGCTGCAGGAGCACGTTTCTAGCACATGTTGAGCTTTACTTTGATCAATACCTCCAAGTCCTTCTTATGACTACTCTCAATCCATTCTCCGCCCAGCCTATAGTTATGCTTGGGATTGTCCCAACCTGTGTACAGGACCTTGGCCTCATTGAACTTAGGAGGTTTGTATGGGCCCACCTCTCAAGCTTGTCAAGGTCCCTCTGGATGGTATCCCTTTCCTCTAGCTGTCAATCCTACAAAACAACTTGGCCCCCGTATCTATGTTCCCTACAAAGATGTTATATACTGCATGTACCAAAACCACTGAGTAACACCACTCATCATGTGTCTGCACTTGGACATCAAGCAGCTGACCACAACTCTTTGAGTGTGACCATCCAGCCACTTCCTGTCTGTCAGTCAAGTCCATGTCTCTCCAATTTAGAAATGAGGTTGTTATGCAGGACAGTGTCAACTTCTTTGTGCAAGTCCAGGTAGATGATGTCAGTTGTTCTTCCCTTATCCACTAATGTGCTTTAAGCTTGTCATATCATGACATTTGACTGAAATGCAATTATTTCAAATGGAAAATTTAAATCCCTCTTAGATACAACTATTTAATCTGTCCATGCTTTACCCCTCAGGCAACTTCCTTAAAGCTCAGTCATTTTTGCATCTTGAAAATGCTGTTTGACAATTGAGATGCTGGAGCTTGATCTGCATTTTTATTTCACCGTCTTCCAAGATGAATTGCTAAACATAAACTTGGAAAATCTTCAAATTACTTTGAGGCACTGAGTAGGAGGATGACCATAAGTAAAATTTCCATCAGCAGAACACATGTGAATAAAGTGATTGATGTGTTTGTAACCCAGTCAAAACGTTAGGAATATAAAGGACCGTGACATATGCTTCAATTCCAAACCTGGGAGATGCAGGATGTTTGCAGGTGCCTTTGAATAAGGTGGTAAAAGGTGTTTAGTTACTCATAGGTGCAATTCTGTCCGTCACACTGCAACAGTCATTAGTCCCAGCACAGCAAAACATTATTCAAACTTAATTGTAAGTACATACAGTGACATGTACTGGTGCTATATAGACCCTTTAACTTACTGAAAATTCTCTTTCTACTGCAGGTAGAGCAACCATTTCATTTATGTAAAGCGCGTGACTTACGCAAATTTTTTAATGAACTTTTATATTGAAGGGCTTCAGTAATCTTAGTGGTCATGTTTATTATGTGTCACACAGAATTTCACAGTTAAAACTCGGTAGTGTGGAGTGAAGAAGGAGTGGTATGTAAAACCTTCCCTATTAGTTCAATTTACAAAAGGTCATCCTGAAGTATATGTGTGGCCAGCGGGTAGAGGCTGGTGATTCTTCCCCTCTAGTCTGCTCTTGTGAGACCCCACCTGGAGTACTGTGTCCAGCTCTGGGCTCCCCAGTACAGGAAAGACACAGAGCTATTGGAGCAAATCCAGACAAGGGCCATCAAGACGATCAGAAGGCTGGAGCACTTGTCCTGTGAAGACAGGGTGAGGGAGCTGGGCTTGTTCAGCCTGGACAAGAGAAGGCTCCAGGGAGACCTAATTGCGGCCTACCAATATTTAAAGGGATCCTACAGGAAAGTGAGAGAGGGACTGTTCATCAGGGGGTATACTGATAGGACAAGAGGGAATGGCTTCAAGCTGAAAGAGGATAGGTAGGATAGGTTTAGATTAGATGTTAGGAAGAAATTATTTACTATGAGGGTGGTGAGGCACTGGAATGGATTGCCCAGAGAGCTTGTGGAAACCCTGTCCCTGGAAGTATTCAAGGCCAGGTTGGATGAGGCTCTGGGCAACCTGATCTAGTGGAGGGTGTCCCTGCCCATGTCAGGGGTGTTGGAACTAGATGATCTTTGAAACCCCTTCCAACCCAAAGCACTGTTTGAGTCTATGATTCTTTGAAATACTGTAACAATACCCTGTACTGACAGGCTCAAAGAGTTGTGATCTGTAGTAAGAAGTCCAACTGGTGACCAGTAAATAGTGATGTTCCTCAGAGATCACTTCTAGGTCCAGTAATGTTCAAAAATCTTTATTAATGATCTAGATGATAGGAAGGAGGTCTCCTTCAGCAAGTTTGTAGGCGGAGATGATCAATATGTTTGAGGACAGAGCTGCTATTTAGAGGGCAGGCTGTAGAAATGGGCTGACAGGAACATTACAAAGTTCAGCAAAAGGAAATATAAAGTCCCCATACAAATTACCCCACGTACCAGTACAGGCTGGGGAGCAACTTTCTAGGAAGCACCTCTGCAGAAAAGGACCTGGGGGTCCTGGTGGAAGCCACCTTGAACATCACCCAGCAATGTAAACTGGCAGTGAAGGCAGCCAATGGCACCCTGAGACTACATACAAAGTGCTGTATCTATTCTTGGATTCCTCAGTACAAGAGAGATATAAATATACTGGAGTGAGTCCAGTGGAGTCACCAGGCTGGTTGAATGCTGGAGCACAGCATATGAGGAGAGTCTGGGGCAGCTGGGCCTGTTGAACATTGGTAAGAGAAGGCAAAGGGAGACCTTACTGCTCTCTACATCTACCTGATTGTAGGATACAGAGAAGATGGTACCAGACTCTTGTTGGAGGTGAAGAGTAGTAATAGGCATCAGACACAAATTGCAATATATTAGGATTTATTTATTGGGTTTTTTTGAAGCATGGGGTAGTCAAATAGTAGAACAGCAACAAGCAGTGGAGTTTTTGGGTTCTGTTCTTGGAGCCAATTAAGGCTTGACTAGAAAATGTCACTGATAACCAGACCTAGACATGCACTGGACTAGATGACCTCCAGAGGTCAGTTTGAACTAAAATTACTCAATGAAGCTGTTAAATGTATCTCCTGTACATTCAGTGGTCCTAGATATGAGCTGTGAATCAAACAACATGAAGCAAAAGTTCAGAATTTTTTCCTTTTTTTAAGTTCATTTTTTATGCAGTGTGCAACAGATGGCATTGCCAGAGATAGCATTTAATTGGCTTTTATTAGTAACAAGCTATTGGTAACATGTTAGCAACAAGTTAGCAGTAGCACACTGAAATTTTAAAGTATCCTGCAGTTTTCTTTTTCTTATGCTCTGTCAGGCATACATTTCCAAAATATATTATTGTACATAATGTCCTACTTGCACTGTAAATAGCAAATATAAATCTGCAGGAAGGTCTGTACAGGCTGTGTTCAGACTTCATGGCATCCCACACTTAATGGATGAAGTATAAGATATATTTTTTTCTTAGGATAGATGGTGTTTGTAGAAAACTAGAGTGATTCCAGACAGCAACAGAACTTTTTTTTTCTTTTGTTTTCTTTTGTGTTTTATTGTTGCTTCTTCAGAAGCCCCTTTTAAACATTTGTCTAACCACCAGGCAATATTGTGATAGACTGCAGTACTTGAGCAACTATGCAAGAGACTGTCACACACGGTAAGGTGACATTGTTACTCATATTGCTGAACTTTTTTTTTTAAATTGCAGTATCTTATGTTCTTAATACTTGGAGAGGGAAAAGAAAAAGTTTTAAGGAAAATACTTTGAAGGAGAAAACCCCACATTTTCATCCATAGCAGTTTTGGAGTGGTTTTTTGATTATTTGTTTGTTGTTTTTTCTGGTTTTGTAGTTATTGTTGTTGTTGGGGGGAGGGGGTGTTTTGTTTTGTTTTGTAACAGTTTATTGCTTACTCAACTGGAAATATTGCAGATCCTACAGTGAAAGGAGAACATTGATTTTTAGTGCCCATTACATGCACTTTTAAAAGTGAGTTGGTGTAAGAACTATTTAACTTTTTGAAATTTTTGACTCAGGTTTAATAATTTATATTAAAGTATGTGCAACACATTATCTTGGCATATGCTAGGGGGAAAAAAATCATCTATTTAATTTAATTGGAAAGTAAAAAGACTCCACATAGATCTATGACTAAAATGGACACCCTAATCCATTAAATACATTTTTTCAAAGGGAGAAAGGACTGGAACCAAAATACGAAAACTTTAATTGTTCTGGTTTATGCTTTTTACCTTGTGGATTCTAATCACAAATTTGGAATATTCACTATTAAAGAGATCGTATACTGCCATAAGTTACACATACTCTTTAAAAATCACACAGTCATACACATATACAGGTTACTATTGCTGTATCACTGACAACAGAAGTAAGAAGATTGTGTGTCAAAACTGCTGAAATTTCACTGAACACTGAGTCTCTAGGGCTCATTCTAAAGTAGCAAACCCTGTTCTCTTTAAACATGGTAGGGTGTCCCTGAAAAAGAAAAAAAAGGAAAAAAAAGAAAAAAAAAAAGTAAGGCATCTTGTACATTTTGACATATGGACATGGAAAAGTTTGCCTTCCAGGTGATGGGCTCAATACCCCAAATAAAGTACACCCACACTAATGCATGCAGTGTGACCAACAAACAAACGGAGCTTGAAGCCATTGCACAGCAGGTAAACTATGATATAGTTGCCTTCTTGGAAGCTTACTGGGGTAACTAACACAACTGGAGGCCTGCAATGGATGGCTGTAAACCCTTCAGGAGGGATAGGCAAGGAAGGAGAGGTGGTGGGGTTGTCCTGTACGTCATGGAGTGTTTTGACTGTCTAGAGCTTAATGATGGTGATGATAGGGTTGAGAGTTTAATGGTAAGGATCAGGGGGAAGGCCAACAAGGCAGGAAGGCAACAAGGTAACAACTACCATGGTGGGAGTTTCTTACAGCCCTCCCAACCAGGATGGAGACTTTCCCAGGAGGGGGACTTTCAACTAACCAGATGTCTACTGGAAATGGTCTAGGAAGTTCCTAGAGTATGTGGGAGATATCTTCCTGACCCAGCTGGTGCCAGCTCGGTAAGGTGCCTTGCTGGACCTATTATTTGCAAATAGAGAAGGCCTTGTGAGTGAGAAGACAGTGGCAGACTGTCTTGGGCATAGTGAACACAAAGTGGTAAAGTTCTTGATTCCTGCTGATATAAGGAGAGGGGCTCAGTTAGCAGAACTGCTGTCTTGGACTTCTGGAGAGAAGACTTTGGCCTGTTTAGGAGACTGGTTGACAGTCTCTTGGGAAGCAGTCCTGAAGGGTTGCACAGAGTCCAGGTTTATTGTTGAAATTAGTGATCTTAAAGGTCTTTTCCAACCTAAAAGATTCTATGATTCCATGAGTCTATATTCAGATTAGGGGGTTGTTTTTGGGGTTTTTTTTTCCTTTAGTTGGTTGGTTTTTTTGTTTGCTTTATTTTTTAATTTTTTTTTCCAAAGGAATTAAGTTTAAATACACTGGGTTGGTGAAAAAAGTTTAATTATGTCTCTGCTTCTTAGGTTTACATAGAATGCTAATTAAAGAAATGAGAACCCCTCACTTTTCTACTTAAATTCTGATTATTAATGTAATTTTGACACTCCAGTTGTTGTTTTTTTTAAAGCTTATTTCTCTCTTTAACATCCTTTGGATAAGTAAAATTAAATTGAAAATAATCAAAAGAAACCCAAGTAATTGAAATAAATAATAAAAACAGAGATGCAGAGATTTAAAACATTTTGGAACTCACTGTATCACTTACGCCTTATCTGGAAATATTTTTTTTGAGGTTTAAAATTTTCCCTCTTTTACCACCTTTAAATAATATTGGTAACACACAAATATAAGAAAGGATGTAACACTGCAAATTCAAACAAGAGTCCCGAAACACCTGTGATGATCAAACAAAACACAAAATGTGATCTTTATGTACAAAACTAAGATTAAACTACTTTATTTCTCTTGATAGCATGACTTTCTTAAAATACTACAACATCATTCCTTTCTTTTTTTCTTTTTTTTATGGCACTAAACTTTTATTATTACTATTATTATAACCCTTGCTTCCACTTCTTTTTTTCTTTTTTGAGAAGAAATGGTATTTCGTGGATCACTTTTCACACTTCTGATATTTTTAAGATGCTTGTTTGAAACTAATAATCAGCACTTAGCACAGTGTGCTGCTTTTTTATAAGTTCTTCTTAATACAGTTATGACATGGCACGTTACAGCACCACTCCATCAAGACACAGTAGGAGGAGAAAAGTAAGAGCATTTCAAGAACTAGCATATGGACAACAAGATAATTAATAGGAAATACAGAAGACAACTGCTGGTAGTAAAATGCTGTGAAATCTACAGGAAAATAGTTAAGCAAATAGTCTATAGTGCATTAATCACAATTTGATGGCTTCTTTATCATCAGGAATTTCTATTTTACTGCCCAGATGTCACATTAAAAAAGGTTAGTATGGCAGAATACTGTATTATTCCTACAGAGAGCTGCTATGAAAAGTAGCACTTTAATTTGAACGATCTTTTTACCTTATACACAGGAGTCAACTGTTCCTATGGTTTTAATTTGTTTTTCAAGTTTATTCTAGTTCTAGAAACCTGAATATTCAGCAGCAACGTTAGTATCCTATCAAACTAATGCTGTGCTTCAGAGTGATAGCAGAAATATCATTTCATATTAAGGTTACTCTGACATGTCTCTTCTTTCTTCAGCGGATCTGGTGATGGTTTGTCTGTCAGGTCAGCAGATCTACATCTCAATCTCTTGAGTGAAGAATATATCAATTCATAAATCCGGCTTCATCTCACTAAACCATAGGCATAAATACATCACTGTCCATAGAGGCAGCTCAGGGCAAGCAGAATCGTAACCTGAAAAGCGTTGTTGGAAAATCAGGTACCATGAATCTGTGTCAGCACATACATAACTGCAAATATCACACTAAAAGATGATTTCAAAGACAGTGATTTAGGGGATTTTCTTT
Organism: Hypotaenidia okinawae; assembly: GCA_027925045.1. NCBI lineage: Eukaryota > Metazoa > Chordata > Aves > Gruiformes > Rallidae > Hypotaenidia > Hypotaenidia okinawae. Next base: position 174,109,151 of record BSDF01000001.1, read on the forward strand.
GCATCCATGGAAAACACTGACTATGAGAGTCCAGACAGACGAATGTCGTTGCTGTAGATCCAAAGCCTTTGAATCTGCAAACTAGTGTAAAATCTAATACCTGACATTTGTCTATGTCTGGCAAGATTGAAGGATATGACCCAGTATTGGGGATAAACACTCTTTCTTTTCATGAAGAGGTATCCAAGGGTCACCGAATATAAAAACTCTCTAGAACAAACTTCCACTGATTGTGTAGGTACTAGGAAATTAGAAGTTGAAGGCTAAATTCTTTGAAAATGGTGCATGTATTGAAGTTCCAATTAAGGACTGTGGTGGTTTGACATTGGCTGGAGGCCAGATGCCCAGCCAAGTCACTGTATTGCTCCATTTTCAGCTGGACAGCAGAGAAAATATATATTGAGAGGCTTAGGAATCAAGGTAAGGACAGGGAGAGATCATTCCACAGTTAGTCATGAACAAAATGAAATCATGAACTAAAAAAAACAAACCAAACCCCCCCCCAAAAAAAAAACCCAAACATTTAATTTATTACACTACACGCACAGTGGAACTAGAGTCAGATAGTGAAAAGTACAAACAGATCTTAAAGCACCTTCCCCCATCCCTCCCTTCTTAGCAGACTTAACTTTAGTCATGATTTTGCTCCCTTTTTTCCCCCCTCCATTATGACATGAAGAGGAGCAGGGAATGGGGCGTTTGGTCAATACCTGATGAGTTGTTTTCCTTCTTAGCCAGGGGGGCATTCCTCACACTCTTCCCCTTCTCCAGTGTGGGGTCCCACCCACAGGAGGCAGTCCTTCATGAACTTCTCCAACGTGAGTCCTTTCCCACAGGGCTTCAGCTCTTTGCCAGCTGCCCCAGCGTGGGTCACTGCGATGGCACACAGTCATAAATTACAATGTCTCTCAATCTCTCAGGCCCAGACTGCTCCAGCCTGGTCCTCCATGGAGTCACAAGCCTCTCCCTCAGCAAACTTGCTCCACCATGGATCTCTTTCTCACTCATCTCTGCATCTCAATCTCTCTCCATGGGCTTCAGCTGCTGGCAGAGGCGGGTCACAATGTCTTCTGCATGTCTCCACTTGCTCCAGCACGGGGCCTCTCCACGGGCTGCAGGTGGGGTCTCAGCCTTTTCCATGGGCTGCAGGGGGATACCTGCTCCACCATTTTCTCCCACCAGCTGCAGGGGCATCTTTCTCTCTGGGACCTGGGGCGCATATCCCCCCTTCCCTAGTCAAGGTGTCTGCACAGTTTCTTACATCTTCTCACTCCCTTCTTTGCTGCCAAAAAGCAGCCGCTTGTGTTTTTGTTCTCTAAAATGTGACTCCCAGAGGTGCTGTGACCATCGCTGATGGGCTCAGCCTTGGTCAGTGGTGGGTCCAGCCTTGAGCCTGGCTGGTGTTTATTGTTAGGCCTGGGGAAAGCTTCTAGCTGCTTCTTGCAGAAGCCACCCCTACAGCCCCCAATCCTCTACCATAACCCCACAATGCAAAACCACAACAATGGAACCAAGAAAGCATGATGTATCCTGGAAGTGTATTTTCTGTCTGCTATTCTCAATACTTTAGAACTGAAAAGAGGTCCTTTAGGGCAGAAAGAAGACCCACTAGTGCTTTCTGTGGGCTTTTCAGATGGCAGAGGAGATAGCCTAGATGGAATGCATAGTTGGTAGGAGAGGACAAAGAAATAACACTGGGTGGGATGATTGAACTGAAACTCCAGATATCTAAGGGAAGGTACAGAAGTGGAATACAATAGGAAAGTCATCTTTAGGCTATGATTAAGAAAGGAAACAGATGAGTATATGACCAAAAGAAATCCTACTTGGCACAAACTCCATCACAAAGATTCAGTTATCTAGTCATTAGTCTGCTTTTTTCAATCATTGGTGATTCACATTATTAAAATGTTGCATCCTCAGAGTTCACAATGCAGTTTTACTGTTATTTTCATTATGCTTTGATATAGAACCCATACCACTTACGAGATCCTAAGCGCTGGATAGTATGCTAAGTAGTATTGATGTCATTCAGGATGAGACTCTGTGACTTGTCTTTCAAAAGCAGAAAGACATCTTGTGTTACTGATTCAGAGTTGATGCTCCTCATTTCCAAGAGCAAGACCTAATTTTTGGTGATAATATGGAATACTTGAGAGTGATGGAGTACACATTCTGATCTCATCTATCGATGATATTTTCAGTATCCAGACATCACGTTTCTCTGTTGACATAAGACAGGAAGAATTTGCAGCCATACAAAAATAAAGACAATAAAATCTTAAAGAATGATACCTCTTTTAATGCTTTCAGTACTGGGAAAAAAAAAAAATAAAAGAGAGAGAAAGAACAGTTGAGAGTAATGGTTAGACCTGCTGTTCCCCAAAGCAGTATCAGATCAGAAAACAAAGCTTTACAGTTTTCCATCAATGTACAGGTGCCCTTCAATGCAGCAGTGACAGATGTTAGAGAATCATAACACAGAGGTACTGGGAAAAAAACCCACAAAAACATCATATGTGAGTATTTCCTTGTAACTGGAGCCAGGGGAACAGAAAGGTGCATGTTCTCAAATATTTATTCTATATTTAAAAAAGCCAAATTCATTATTAATAAGCAAGGCTTGGGACTTTCCATCTCATTGGCATGCTACTCTTGCCTGACCCTTAATGTTGTGGTGAATGCAGGTTCATAAAATACTGTATTTTATTCACGTTTAGAAAATTTCTTGTGTTAATGCAAACTTCCAGAAACTTTTTATTTTTGTCATGGAAGCATCACTACCTTGCATTAATAAGCAGGTGGGTGACTGAATATAATGAACCATGGCAGACAGTGCAATGCAAACAGTATGACAGACCTTGGTACAGGCTATGGTTGAGCAAGCAAGAGGAGAACAAAACCTGAAGGTGCTGAAAAGACGTTTCATGATCTCATCATTGACTGATTTTATTGTCAGCTTGTGTGACACCTCCCCAGTAGCAGAGACTAAGACCAGAAGGGCAGGGGATGGGGAATAATGTGCAGATACCAAACACTGAGCTGGAGAAAATGTTGCATTACCCCAGGCTCCAGTATGCCAACTCACATTTAGGGCCAACTTCAGTAAGTAGACCTGTATGTGGGCTGTATGTGTAGGAGTGTGAAGTTTTTCCTGACACAGCTTATCCGCTGCTTTGGTTCAGTTATTAAATTGAACTTTGCAGCATTACACTGTCTGGTGCTCTTTCTCCCTGCCACCTCCCCCTTGACAACTGTCAGAATGGGTTTTTTTCTTGGCACTAACAAATACCATATTGCCTTATTTTGACTGGAAATGTTCCTTACAGACATTTTTTTTTCCTTTATGGAAATCTATAATTTTAAAAAACTGTTACATTTTTATAACTCATTTAAAATTAAGTGTGTTAAGGATGTTGTAATAGAATATAGCTTTGACAGAACACCGTTTAAAAAATGAAGTATTTTATACCATTTACTAATATTTAAAAATCAGAAAGGTACATTTGCATCTTTATTAAAATGCTCATCAAGTGCATTGGATCTGCTTTCTTCGTGCAATCTGTTCTGGAAATGAAATAATGAATGTATACAGCACTGATAGGATGTGATTTTCATATGATCAACATATAAAATGGTAGACCTAAGAATTGTAGTTATAACTAATGACTTACCTCATTTTGTTTTCTGCCTCTCCCTGTCTTTCACAATATCATAACTTTTACCACATCTCCCTCCTCCTTCCCCACTTTTTCATTCCTCTATTTCCTCTCCTCCTTTCCTCCCTCCTTTTTGTTTTTTTTTTTACTCTTTACTGCCTTTTCATACATGCTCTATGAATGACTCACCTCTTTATTACTTAAAGTAGTAACACACTTTAACTGTGTGTGGTAAATGTGCGTTACACAGAGAATATGTAACTGAAACCTTAAAAACTGAAACCTTAAAAAGGTGGAAATGCAGAAAATGGAGAAAAAATAATAAGGACTACTGGAAATGACAACATATGTTAGCTTTGCTGTTCAGAAACAGAAGATAAACATCATAACCCTGAATATGTCCTCCCCTTCTTTCTTCTTTCCCCAGCCTCTTATATGCTTAGCATGACATCACAAGATCTGGAATATCCCGTGTCAGTTGGGGTCAGCTGTCCCAGCTGTGTCCCTTCCCAACTCCTTGTGCACCCCCAGCCTATTTGCTGGGGTGGCGTGAGAAGCAGAAAAGGCCTCGACAATGTAAGGACTACTCAGCAGTACCTAAAACATCTCTGTGTTATCAATACTGTTTCCAGCACAAATCAGAAACAGCCCCTTACAAGCTACTCTGAAGAAAATTAACTCTATCCCAGCCAAAACCAGCACAGCCAAGATCCTTGATAGTTTCTAAATTTACGTGAGAAAGTGGTTAACCTCATGACCTTAAACACTCATAAAAATGTTTCTCAGATTTTGTGAAAATATGACACATTCAGATATGGAACAAAAACAGCAATTATTTAGGGTTTAATTTTTCTTCATTTATTTTACATAACTTTTATCAGTTAAGGTAAACTGACATTCCCCTAGGTAGGTAAGACATTTTTCAAGTAATAATTGCAGCTGATCCACACTCCCATGTCTGAAGATGCTTTGTCTTTCTTCGTGATCAGGCTTGCCTTACCACTTTGTGATCCCTTTTATATGTGACCCCACTTACGTGACACACAGTATACTGCAAGTACAGCACGTACTGCAAGTAGCAAGAAGAGCTGTTCCTTTTTTTTTTGTTTTGGTTTTGGTTTTGGTTTTGTTTTTTTTGAGTGACTTGAAAATAAAAAGAAAGAAAATTAGGAAGGAAGGAAAGAAGAAAACCTGCTCTTTATTTGATTTATTCCTTTAAATAATTTCTAATCTTTTGGAAATGCATTTCCAAAAGCCTGTTTGAAGATGACTGCTTCTGAATTACTTCAGAAATTAAAGTATGCTTCAGAAGAAGAAGGATCAGTTGCTTCTTAGAAGGAAATGGTCTTACTTGATTTTGAGATCATTATTACATTGACTACTAAAAAAGTAATTAGAGTAGTAAAAAATCATCTAATTTAAACTGACATAATTTCATTAAAGTCATTAGAGCTATGCTGGTTTATACCAGCTGGCAATCAAACGTGTACTTCTAGAATCTCTCTGTTAAGATTGTTTCGATTTGTATTTTTTTTTGTATTATATATTCCTCCATAACTCTTCATGTATTTTATCTTCATTTGTAATTCCTAAAATTATCTGTTAAAAACTGTGCCATGGTAGCATCACAGTTAGTCTTAACCTATTTACCTAGTGTTTTACAGTCTGTAACATATTGATATAATCTATGTGTCTTCCTGAAGGAGAAATTTATGCAGACCAAGATGTGGAGAACTGTGGTGATATTTCTTGGCATTTTTCTGCTTGATGAACAGATTTGGGAAATTGCCACTTAACAGTGATAGTGCTAAAACCAGAATTTATGAGGATTTACGAGTTGTACCACCGTACTGCCCATGATAAGAGACTGGCTGTTGATTTTTATGACTCAATTTAATTTACTTTAGTAATTACACAAAAATACTCATGCCACCAAAGATTAGAGTCAGTATCAGACAGTTGCATTTCCTTTTCCTCTATAACAGTTTTTTGGACACACTGGACATTCTAAGTTGAATCTGAGTTACTACAATCTCTTTTTTTTGACTTAAGCTTGACTGAAAGTTGTAGTGGTCAATAAAAAATGTAAATTATGTCATTTTTATATTTCAACTCTTACTCCAAGGGTACGTGATTGTTGTCAATATTCCTATTTTATTCATAGAACTCCCTCTGGTGGATTATTTAAAATATTAACATACTTGCTTTGATGTTTAACAAAACAAAATCTCTAAGGAATGTGGCTCTAAAGGCTAATTTTATGGCTTGAACTGCTAATAAGATTTGAGTCAGTATTATATATATATTATTTATTAGGATAGTGGTTATATATATAATTTTCCTTGATAGTAATTTTAGGTAGACATTGGAGATTTTTTTGCATATATGTGATGTTGGCATCCTCTACCATGCAAAGGAGAGTTTGTTTAGAAAACAAAAAAGCCCAAACAAAACACAACAAAGCCCAGTTCTAGTTAGTTGAATGGTCTAACTCTAGCAACCTGAAAGTAAACTGAAGTACTCTTGACTATGTCTAATGTTTGATGAGGGCTGATCTCATGTTAATGCTAATGATTCTTTCTAGCTAAGGAATACAAAGATTCTCCTAACATTTTATGCCAAATTGTTGTTTCTCTCTATTCCTTTCTCATTGTCCAAGTTAATCTCCATAGTCTCCTGATTCTATAGATAGTAGAGCATTGATAGAAGGAAGATTTCTATCCATGGTATTTTTCAGTGATTTGAAGGTCAATAGAGATCTAAGTTCCTTGAGAGGACGTCCATCTGATTATTCCATGATATTGCAATATTTGGTTTGGTTCTAGTCAATGTTTTCATCATTTGTTATTTGGAAGAAAACGAAAATCACTGCCAATGAGGTCTATGGATGATACAAGACTGGCAGGGTAAAAAATTGTCCTAAGAACTGCCTGGATTGATTACCTAACACTAACAATCTGTCGTGGTTTCACCCTGGCTGTGGGCCAAGATAGACACAGCTGCCTGCTCCTTAAAGTAAAAGAGCAGGGGAAGAGGGAAAAAGGGGGAAACAAGGGAAGGGAAAAGGAAGGGGCAAATAACTCCAAAACCAAGAAACTAAGAGGCCCGTGGGTTGGGATAAGGAGAGTTTACTAAGATAACAGAAAAATAAAAATATAACAATGCTAACAGGACTTTAGAGCAAAAGAATATGAAACTCTTGATCCCCAATGCAGTTTCTCCCCGAACCACACAACTCAGGCCGTACCACCCAGAGCTGTCCCGGAACCCGACCGTCCCCCCAAGAAGCACGCGTCCCGAGACCGAACCTCTTCTTTCTCCCCTCAGCCCCCCGTTATCCTGGGCAGGACGTAATTGGCATGGAATACTCTCTTTGGCCCATCTGGGTCACCTGTCCTGGCTTCGCCCCTCCTTTCTCATGAATAGAGAAATACGAAGAAGCTGAGAAAGTCCTTGACTGTCTGACTGCAACTAAGAACATCAGGGTGTTCTCAGCACTGCTTTCATTTTAACTCCCAAACACAGCATTCCATCAGCTGCTACAAATGAAGTTAACTCTATCCTGACTGAAACCACGACACAATAAAATTATTTTTTAATGTGCCCACATGTATGTTATATACTATAGAGCAGAAGAGTAAAAGCGTCTGCATTTGAAATGGAACTGTAGCTAAGATAAGGACCAAGAGAAGAAAGCTAGAACACAGGGACAAGATTGAACAATTGTACAAGAAACTAAAATTCTAGCACTATGTAATTATTTCTATGTTAATGTTAAGGCAGAACAGCTCTTATTGGTTCATGTGTGAAACTATATTTTTTACAGGTAAGCACAGCTTGGTTATTCACATCTTCCACAAGTGTGAGAGGATATCATTTATTCATTAAATAAAGTGAGAAGTAGAAGTGGTGTATGGAGTGGCAGGCAGAGAAATAACAAGGGTTAGCACATATAAAACAGGTTCTGATAAGTTGAAAAGGGAAGAACATGAAAATAGAGAAGTGTCTGTTAGAGACAGAACTAGATTTATAAATGGATGCTGCTGTCTGTTAAACTCTAAAACTGAGAGAGGTTACTAGGGATTGTCATTATGGAAGGTTCAAACTTCACAAACATGCACAGTGTAGTAAATAAATACTGCTATCAAAAGTAGGAAACAATCATTTCTGGATGTAGTAGCTGCCAGCTAACTTCACCACATATTTAATACATCAAAGTAAGTTCATGACCTCATGATTCAGGACCACTATTGAAACATTAGTTATTGAAGATAGAACTAATTCATGTAGTGATGAGCAAACTTTACTTAAAATGAATGATAAATAAACAATGGGTGGTATTTAACATTCTTGATTGCAAAAGGAAAAAAAAGTTGTTATAACAAACTAGTCAACTGTAAGCAGCAGATTAAGGACTAAAATCCTGAGGAGAATTAAAATTTTTAACTTGTACATATGTATATATATCTATGCGATATACATATTTAGATGTATGTGTATACCTGTATACATATCTACATATATTTATATATTACATTTTAAAAGGTGAGATCATGTCAGATGCAACATCTTTCTTTAATAAGAAGTTTGAGTTAATACATTTGCAGTTCAGGAAAGTGCGATAGGTGCTGTCTGAACATTTTAGCTGCAGATCAGGTGTGGCATTGTGGCAAAGCCAAAAAAAAAACCCCAAACTTATCTCTGGATGTGACAATGGATTTTGGTATACTTTGTGTAGTTCTTATGTCACTATTTTTAAATAGCACTTGACATTTGGAGACTGTGCAAAAGAGACACACAGGATTACAGGACAAGAGAAAATGTCGTGTGATGAATGTCTTAGAGTGCTCAGGCTATTTCAGCTTATTAAAAGGAAGAGAAGACGATGTACTTGATTACAGTGTATCTCCACAGGGAGAAACTACTGTGAGCTAAAGAGCTCTTTAATCTGGTTGAGAAATTTTAGCAAGAGCCAATTAAGTTTAGACAGATTGGAAATAAGGCACACTTTTCCATCAAGAAGAATGCTTAAACATTGGAATAAACTGGAATAGCTGCGGAGAAAAGTGTTGAATTCTCCTTCTCTAGGTATTGTCATCTCAAGATTGAATGCATTTGAATAAAATCAACTAAAAGCAGAAATTATGCTTAGTCCAAGGTAATTGGTGAATTGTATGTGGAGAATATATTTGATATACAATAAATTAATGATCTAACCAGCCTTCTTGGCTTTAATTCTAAATATCTACACACTTATCTGTATGTTTCCTTGTTAGTGTCTGATGTATCTTATGCCCTGTTAAAAAGTGCAACAGAAAAGCAGGCTGCCTTTTCATTAGGCACAAATAATGAAAACTGAGTAAAGTGGAATTGTGTGGGAGGAAAGCCAGATTCTCCTTAACAGGTAGCTCAGCAGAGTGAGCAGTTTGGAATTCAGAGAGTCATTGCAGAGATTTTGCTGAACAAAGAATCCGCAATATCAGAGGACAGAAAATTTCTTAGATGAGTAGGAAGCATATAGACATCTGAAACTTAGAGACAATGGATAAAAGATGTTGTGGTTTTTTCTCAGAGGAGATTTGTAGTGTTACTTGCAGCACAGGAGTACGTATCAGTTCAGTCAACAGGAAGATAGATTGTTTCGGTGTGTTCACTGAAGGAAAGATGCAGTGAATTTAACTCAATGCTCAGTTGAATCTGTAGCCTTTCTTTGTGTCTAACCATTCTTTTGAAGTTCTGATTATCAAGCTTCCAGTACCATGAAGGTATGACACTCACATATATCTTATCTAGCCTTAAATAAACTTAGTATCTTATTTGGTTTTAAAAATAATTTAATATGTGGGCTAAAAATCTTCTGTGCAGAAGTATGTAAATTCATATAAAGCCACATAAGGATGCTAGCTGAGAATAAAGGACTGATTTGTATAAAGAAAGCATCAGTATTTCCAATACTGGAGTTAAGAACTTCTTAAATGTTGTGTTTTAAAAACCATCCAAGATTAAATTCAGATGGTTAGTAGTTTACCTAAAATGCTGTTAACTGTTTCATTTGTATCACAGTAATAATAAAGAGTTTCCTTTTCATTAAAGAAAGAGTTGCAAGGTTTATTTACAACTGAAATGTTTCTAAGGTATGTTTATAAAATAAAGCGTTACTGGGTGGTTTTCTCTAAGAATCTGAAAGTCTGAAACCGCTTTTTTCTTGCATACTTGGGACTTTATCTTTCCATTTGAAAATACAGGGCTATGTAAAATGTGTACAATATGCAGCATCATTTAAGCAGATCTTTAGTTCTCTCTCAGATGATAATTTTAGCTTATTATTGTACTAACAGAAACCACGCTGATTCTTTTTTTTTGTGTTCTGCTTTCATTCATGGCTTTGCAATAGTGTGTCTGGAGCTGAAAACCAATGTAGAAACAGCACTGGACCAGGAAAATTTACTTTTATTTCTAGCATATTTAAATAAACAATTTAACATTTAAAAAAAAAAATCCGTACAGCCTACATCTAATTTTCAGTTTTCATTGCAACCATAATTATCAGTAATGAACAGGTTTCTCCCAATAAAACTAATATACATGACCTATGAATTCATACTTGCACTAGTGCAAACTTCATATTTACCTTTTAATGTTCAGAATACAAATAAGAGCAAGCTTCTTGCCTTGGTCACATTAATGTTAGCTGCCTAGCCTAAACTTGGTGTCCAGGCTTCCTCTGTCATCACATCTGGAGAAATAGAAGCCTCCCCAAAGGGCATTTAAATGCTGTCTTCAGCTTCAGTCTCAGAACAACAGCTACTCAGATTAAAAATGAAAGATTTCTTTTTCACGTTCAAGAAATAAAAGTGCAATTTCTCACTTAGTGATTCACATATTTATTTCACATTACCTCATATTCATCTAGCTGTTGCTGTTTGCACATACTAAAGTCTTGGAATATTCTGATAGTCATCGTATCTTCCATGGTATCTATCTCATGCACCTCCTCACCTCCTTTTTTTTTTTTTTTGCCTGAAAATGTCAACAAAAAGTAGTTCAGGTATTCTAAGAATAAATACCAGGAATTTCTTTTTGCTGAGATTTTTGAAAAGGCAATTATACATACAATAATCTTTTCCAACATACAGTAATACAGAATCAAGTATTCAGGTGCCAGAATCAAAGCAGCATGTGCAGCCTTAATTTTCAGTTCTTGCACATACACATTATGATGCAATCCTTAATTGCAGAATCATATAGAATATTTTCCATGAAACCTGTTTTTTCTCTTTCAACGCACAAGGTAAATTGTAGCAATTTCGTGTATCATAGGCTCTCATCCCATTCTTAATATGTAATTTGTAGGTATGTGGTACTTACAGAAACTGGATATTGCCTTTATTAGATACATTATTTAGATGCACTACCCTCTTACCACATCTCTTTCTGGGTAATGTTAAATAATTTTAACTACACTTTTTTTCCTATGAATGTTCACTAAAATAATGTATCTTGCTTCAGACCTTGGATGAGAAATCATTAAATGGAAAATGTATGAGCCTTGATTTTTAGAATTCTTGAAGTGTCAGTAGCTCTTTAAGCAATGTAGTCCCAAAGTTTTCAAGATGGACTTTTTTGAAAGTTGTAGCCTATTTTTTCCACTGTAAATTCTCGTTTTTTCTGACATATACAAAGAAATCAGTTAGGTAACTGATTAATTTCGTTTCTGATACTTAATTTGCTTTTGCTTTGAGAAATATGTTTGCAATGAGAATAAAACAATATTGAAGACGTTATTGTTTATTGATCATTATCCATACAGAACGGTGAATGTGACTGATTATTTAAGGTTTGGATGTTTTATTACGGTGCATAGTAATAATATATAGCCATAGTACCAGAAAGTGAGTATACATGTCAAGTGAAGAAAACATGGAGTTATGCAATTCTTTTAAGCACTTAGGCAAAATGTAATGTTCTGTAATTTAAGCATCTAGGCAAAATCTTCAGATACCAAGTCACATAGATTGTGTTTGGAGTTTGCTAGTTTTCTTCATCTGGCTTGGTTGCAGTCCTAGAATTTTGTAACTGGATGTGAAAGCACAATTAACATTGAGACTGTCTGTGTTTTCACATCCTTATTTATGGAGCAGAATGAGCACTTGTTCCATTCAAAGAGTAGCTCTTTCGAATGGTTCATTCAACACCTGCATCCAGTTCATTGATAAAAATATTGAACTGACCTGTCCCTAGAACTGAGCACTGAAAAACATTGCTGGTGACCAGTCTCCAGCCACATTTCCCCATTCACTACAACAGTTTGGATGTCACCATTTACATTGTTTTGTACATGTAGAAATCCTAAGCTCTAAACACACACTTCTGGATTGGGCTCCAGGGCCTGGATTTTAAGAAGCTGCCTAAATATTTCAAGTTTTGGATTTCAATGGAAAAGGTCATTCTTTGAGAGAGAGACATTAAATTATAGTGATGCATATAGTTCTACATAAACAAGGACACTTACTCCATTTTCATTAGTTGGGTAAGCAGCAATTTCTTATTTGCTATTGTGATTTAATATTTATTCAGCAGATGTATTTGTTTTGTAAGGGAGCCTGTTATAATTCATTTCCCTCATTCATTTCTTCTATAATAGAAAAGCCTTTTTCGATTGATTTAAGAAAAGTGAGGTGTAAACACTGTCATGTATAATACATTTTCAGTTGTCAACAGCTGTGTGTAAAGACCGTACATTGGTTTACAGAATCACAGAATCGTAGGGGTTGGAAGGGTCCTCAAGAGATCACCAGGTCCCACCCTCCTGACAAAGCAGGTTCCTTAGGACAGAAACCTTTAACCTTTTGTTTAACTAAAACAGAAAATACCGCTTTCTACACCATTATATATCTGTATACAGCATAGTCTAAATAAAAATGTTAGCCAATACCTAAACTTAATAAACCTGAAAAACATACAACTAATTTATGCTTCTTCCTATTAACAGTTTGTGGGGTTTTTTTTTCAGTATGACAAAGTTATGTGCCATAAAATTATGCAAATTTTATCTAACAGTTTTTTAACATGCTGAGATCAGAGATGGCTGGGATGAGAGAGGGCTTTAGGAAGGAGGCTTACGGGTTTATTTAAGTAATGAATGCAAGAGGCAAAATATTCTGCATTAGTTCATGTTGGTGTAGTTTAATAGATAAATGTAAACAAGAAATTATTTCCTAGTTGTTCATTTTCATAACTTAGTTTTTTATCTTCAAGACTGTGATTTGTTCTAGATGGTGGTGTTTCAATGTGATTGCACTACAAGTTATTTCATTTTTTTACATTTTTCAGTGTTTATTTAATTCTAATTTCTGGACTGACACCAAATAGAATTTTGATTTAAACAGGTTTGTGAAATATTCTGTGCAAGATTGAGGTTCTTAATGTGTAAATAGAGAAATTCTGCTCAAAATCTTTCATTAAGTCTGTAATCTGCAGTCCTCATGCAGATCTTAAGCTTCTGTGTCCACTGGAATAGTTCATCTTTAGAGTAAGTAGGAAAAAGAGACTAAATTCTACCATCCTATTCTGAGACTACATATTCATGAAAGCATTCTTTTTTTTTTACAAGTACTTTTTTTGAGATAACACTTTTTTTTTCTTTTTTAAATTATTTATTTTAGTCCAATTCAACAATTATTCACTTAATTAAATCTATTTTTTTCAAAAGCAATAATGAAAATGAGAATTGAATGCAACTCATTTTTTTGAATTTTATCTGAACAGTGCCTTTCCATCAGTGTCTGTTGTGCTCTATTTTCTTATATCTGCAGTAGAACTCTGTAGTCTTCCTTGCTTACTCTGAGTTGTCTAGACAAGGCTGCTTAAGAAATTAATTTGACATCATTTATAAACTATATCCTACCGTGAAGACAAAGATTAAAAATCAAAAGATTTTCATCTACTTTATTTCCATTAATTTGAGGTCCTGTTAATTTTGACAACATTATTTTATGCTTCTGGCAATTAAAAATTGGACCTTATAAATGCAGGTTTGACTAGTATGCTCTAACTTCAGGCATAAGTGTTGGTGTACCCATATCACAGAATCACAGAACCACAAGGTTGGAAAAGACCTTTAAGAAAATCAAGTCAACCGTTCCCGTCCTATGCTAAACCACATCCCTAAGTACCTGATTGACCCTTTTTTTAAACACATCCAGGGTTGGTGACTCAACCCCCTCCCCGGGCAGCCTGTTCCAGGCCCCGACAACTCTTTCAGTTAAAAAAAATAAAATTTCTAATATTTAAAAGTTTCATACAAAACTGCATTTTGGAGCATACAAGGAAATTCCTTCCAATTGCTCTGCAGGGGCACAGCAAAGCAGGGACCTGGTCCCAATTGGTTTTGTAACTGTCTAGATTATCAGGATTGAGAAGTCTCTTTTCGATTTGTGAGACTAAGGTATATCTGGCCCTTTTATCCATCACTTCCTATTGCAGTTAAGGAGTTGAGGTACAGTTTCTGTTTATGTTAGTTAAAAAGAGAAATCAAAGTGATGTAGATTAGCGGAATGCATTTGTTTAGATCTGCAGTTTCACAAAACCAAAATGTGCCAGTGGTGGTGATGGATTAGTATAGCCCGAAGTCTTCAATACATCTAAACCTGACAGCTTTTTTTTTTTTTTTTTTTAATCTTTGTAAGAATGTTGGCGTATGCTTGACAGAAATATAATTGTTCAGAAGGTGAAGTGCAGTGCACTGCTAACATTAATAAAAATATCCCACCCTTCGACCCCTTACAACAGAGTTATGTCTGGTCAGTGTAGCTGCTGTTTGCAGTAGAATTAAACAAAGCTGAGCAATGCCTTGCAGGGCTGCTGCCATGGTCAGATGGGTAAGGAAATTGCTTTTCCAAAAAATACAAAGGTTAAAGAGAATTAATAGTTTCAATTGTCTTTCATTAAAGATTTCTCTACAGGTAGTATAGTCCAATCCCCTTCTGGACCCTACTAAGAATTAGGTTTCTAAGGCACTTTTAGATAAAAGTTCAAACCAGCAGAATCCATTCAAGTAGGACACAATCAGTTGTTTACATAACTGCATTGAATACTTCATAATGTCCAGAAAACATTGTGGACTGCTTCCCAGGTTGTTCCAAAAAGGGGCCATGTGTTAGCTGCTGATTCGGATTTTTTTACAAGCAAGCCATTCTCACAGTATTCTAAATCCACTGAAACACTAAAAGTAATGGTAAGTCATTGGAAAATATATTAACTTACCAGGGTAAGATCTCTTTACCCAGCACATGAGACTTTGCTGAGAAGGAGTGAGGGAATAATTATAAAGAAAATTGTAAGGGTGTTTTCAATGGCAGAATCATCTGTTATTCTGCCCTACACATGCTGTAGGTTAGGATAACACTGAGATTATTTTAATGGCCTAGTGTTAATTTGGCATCTGAGACCTGCCAGGAACAGTTTCTTTAACTGCTCACTTTAAGAGACGGTTAGAGGAAGGAAAAGACTGATGAGTTTTATTTTAAGTCCATTACCAACATTTTTATTATTCATTAAGTAGTATTGGGAGTTAACTTTTTTTTTTTAGGTGGACATGAACTGCACCACTTGGAATAAACATGTAAGTAAGGAATTAATCTCTATACTGCACTTGGAATAATGAGCTTGTCTCATGTCCATTTTGCAACCGTGCAGGTCAGTTATTTTGTTCTCTCTTTTCAAATGCTAATAATTTTGGTGGTGCTTTATCTCCCAAGATTGAAAATTTTATTGGCTAAAAAAAAAAAAGTTATTCTTTTAAGGTTTTTGGTGTTTCTTTCCATGTATCAATGTGTAAAGAATGAAGAAGTTAGAAAAAATCAAAATAGAACACAAAATTAGAAGAAACAACAAAAGATAGCTTAGTGTTATGGTATTACTGAAATAGAATAAAAGAGAAATTAAGGCAAAAGAATATTGCAATGAATATTAAGTAAATTTATAATTGAAATACTTTAATCTGGGATAGTATTAATTTCTTTCTGCATATGCAGATATGTATTTGCATTAATATGTAAGATATGTAAAATCTCTCCTGTTATTCAGACAATTGTATACTTTATTTTAGCATCTAATAAAATTTCAGTATATGCAAAGAAGGTGCTGATGCACCTTAATTTACACAGCATGGTGGTTAATCGGCATGCAGTAATGTTGTAGTTTTCCATGAATAAATGGAAGTCAAGTCAAAGCTGCTTTTCTTTTATTATATCTCAGGTATTTTAATGGGGTTTTGTTGTTTTGACTTTGGTGGGATATTTTTGTTGGCTTTGTTGGTTTTGTTGTTGTTGCCGTTTTACCTAGGATGCTCTGCATTTTCTGAAATGCTTCTAAAGATTAAAGCAAGGTTGGATGGGGCCCTGGGCAACCTTGTGTAGATGCAGGCCTGGAGGTTGGTGGCCCTGCCTGTGGCAGGGGGTTGGAACTATATGATCCTTGGGGTCCCTTCCAACCCAGACCATTCTATGATTCTATGATTCTATGATTGAGCTGTGTTCCTGTTTCTTGTGTCAATAAAACACCAGAATTTTGGTGTTTAATCTATACTTACATGAACAACTTTGCTCTAAGTTTTGATTTAACATAAAGATATTATACAGATCTTTATGTTGCCAGATGGAGAGTGTCTGCAGTCTGCAGACCATCTGAATGACACGTAGCTGTGGTCAACAATGTCAGTCTTAACTGTGTAGGCTACCACTGAAACTACAGAACTGTGCTGCATCTGTATGCAGACTAATCATATACTCAGTTGCATTAGCCAGCAAAAGAAATACAAAAGAAATAATTATTCCCCTCTACCTAGAACTCATGACACCTCAACTGGAATGCATTTTCTAGTTGGTGGCATTTCAATTCAAGAGCAAAATGATCCAGATTTGAAGCTGAAGCAGGAAGCATGTAATACGTGAAGAGAATAAACTTTTTTTTTTTTTTTAGTTAAATTACATTTTAAAATCATATGTTAAAATAATACTAGTTCTTAACATTCTTAATCTGTTTTATTCACCAGGGCCTGCTGAGATTTATTCTAACTAACTTATTTATTGTACACTTGGTGAAAACCTCTTCCTTTTTATACATGATTGGACATTTCTGAAATATATTTTGGATTTGCATTATCTAATTCAGTACTTCTTAAATATTTTTGTAAAATACCTGATGGAAAAAGTAAATATATGAAAACATAGATACTTCGATTCTTCATTCAGGATTTTGCTGCTCAATGAAGTAGGTATGCACAATGATCCCTACTGCTGTCTGGTTTTCGGTTTAGTTAAAAATAAGTGGGGACAAGGTCATCCAGAATTTGTCAGCAGCCTCAGGTTTTTAGTAGAAAACAATGTTAGCTGAAAATTTGCTGTTCTTAAATAAGATTGTATTCATTATGTACTGTCTCTCTTAGTAAGAAGAAAAAATACTGTGCTAAGGAGTATCAAGTTAAATGGGTAAAGGAATTTGGCAGAAAATAAACCTCCTTGCATTCCAGCTTGTCCTCAGATATCAGAGGGTCTGGGGGAGGCAAGGCCTAGATTCTGAGTGATCCCCAGTTCAGCACTGTGAGTCTGGTCCTGTTCAGTACTGAACTAGCAAAGCACATTTCACTCTAGTCATGTTCAACGAACTAGCACAGCCAGACCTATGGAGGTTGGTGACGTTCAGGAAGAACTAACTGCATTGTAATGAGGCAATAGAGTGCAGATTCTTTTGGATTGCTGGTGATGATTTGCTGTCTACAAAAACACGTACAAGCAACATAAGGTAACATAAATCTACACGTAGAACAGCATAAATCCACTGGAGTAATATAGCAACATAAATAACTCTATATGGAGATTTCTAAGTTTCCTTTGATAACTCAACATTTGAATCTCACCCAAGATGTGCCTGTTAGGGGGAAGAGAGGCTCAGCCTGTTGACTGGTCCCATAAAACAGCAAATCTTCTTGATTTGTTGCAATGGCATCTTCCCTAACATGTTTTTGGGTGACTTTTATCTCATTTTCACCTATCAGGTAGAGCTTGAGTGAGTGTAGTCATGCCTGACTTTGTTGTGATCGGTGTAAATTTTCCTTGCTTTGCGTTTAAAAGTATAGGCTAGAAATTCAGAGTGCATGCTCTGAGGGGTCGTCACACCTTGGAGGCAGGTAGGTTTTGGAATGTAGATATGTTTTGGCATTTTAATAATCCTATAATGAAATTATCACCGAATGGTGAATGATATTATCACCAAAAGGACAAGATCTTGACAGGAAGATGATGAACTGCTGGCTCAGTTCTGGTTCAGTTCTCACTCAGGGCAGAAACAATGCAGCTTCGCGGTACCAGAGTGCACCACGTTCCCATAGATCAGAGCCTGGCCATGGTGTCTCCACTCTGCTCCACCCTCTGTGTAATTTCTCTTAGGTTTAGCATATCAAGCTCCCCTGATCTTGCCAACGTCTAACCTTGTTTAGGGAATTTCTCTGAAATGTACTCAGCATATCAGCTGCTCTTCACCCTGGAAGTTTCTTCAAGGCTTAACCTTTTCTTAAACATGAACATAAGTTTCATTTCCAAGTCACCTCCAGCAATTATTCTGCAGGATAAAGTGACAGGTATGATTTTTTTTTTTTTTTTTTTTATCCTTGACCCTATTTCTATTCTTGCTCCTATATCTACTCTGACTATATTTTATTTTTTTTTAATAAATGATGCATTATACATAAAGAACCAATATAGGATATGTTGCACTGCTTGGTTTATCCAGGCCTGAGCCCTGTGACTTATCTCAGAGAGATTTCTTTCTTGGTGTCATCCACAGGATAAAATCTGTGGTTAGATTATACCGTGTATGTGTCCCGTGTTGCTGTGTTGAGACAAATTAGCAAATTTCAGTTGAAATGCAACAGTCCAAAACTTAGGTGGAGGAGGGATTAGTCTGTCACACAAAAGTGGGGAAGCACAGAAGTCAAAACACTAGTCCACCATATTTAGTTCACTGAGTGGACCCAATTTAGTCCACTTACTACGGTGCTCTGCACTATCTTCTGTCCATACAGAATTAAAGCAGTTGAACTTTTTTTCTTCTTAATTTAGTAAGCCTGGAATAATGATTAGGAACTGCTCTTAAGAAACTATATCCCAAAGAACTATCATTAGATAGGGTTTAAAACCTGATTAAGGTAACTGATTTAAAATTTTAAAATTTTAATATCCCATCATTTGACTTGATTGATTAGTCAGTCTCATATCTATGGCAAAACTGATGCACAGAAATACGTTCAAAATCTGCTTGAGTGGGAGTGCACTGAACAGTGTCTTTTTCATGAGCACTTGGAATATATTCTTGCTATCTTATGAAATGGATTTATTCAGCATGAGGCTTTTCTTATGCTCTAGTTTTTTCAGATAGCTGTTTGAATTATTAAACTGTTCGAAACATAGACATCATGAGAAGATTTTGTGACTTGCCTTCCAGAGAGGATTTGTACTCCATAATCTGAGTATATTCACTGCAGAAATAAGGTGGGATTGAATAAATGTCACTAGATGCTATTTCATTTTGGCAAGTTCATAGTTCAGCAGTGTGCCCAGGTGGCCAAGAAGGCTGATGGCATCTTGGCTTGTATCAGAAACAGCATGGACAGTAAGTCCAGGGAAGTGATTGTGCCCCTGTACTCTGCATTGGTGAGACCTCACCTTGAGTACTGTGTTCAGTTTTGGGTCCCTCACTACAAGAAAGACATTGAGGCCCTGGAGCATGTCCAGAGAAGGGCAGTGAGGCTGGGGAAGGGGCTGGAAATCAAACAGGTCTTACAAGGAGCAGCTGAGGGAGCTGGGGGTGTTTAGCCTGGAGGAGGCTGAGGGGAGACCTTATCATCACCTACAATTACCTGAAAGGAGGTTATAGAGAGATGGGTGTTGGTCTCTTCACCCAAGTGACAGGTGATAGGACGAGGGGGAATGGGCTCAAGCTGTGCCAGGGCAGGTTCAGATTAGATATTAGGAAAAAAATTCTTCACCGAAAGGGTTATAGGGCAGGGCCTGGAACAGGCTGCCCAGGAAGAGGGTTGAGTCACTGACCCTGGATGTATTTAAGAAGGGTAAATGAGGTGCTCAGGGATATGGTTTAGTAGAGGACAGGTATGGTTGGACTCAATCTCAAAGGTCTTTTCCAACCTAGCAATTCTGTGATTCTGTAGCATCCTATTTACTGTGCAGTATTTTGGCTTGCTGTTTAGTGACTGACTTTGCTCATGCATTATGTATGGAGCCTGAACAACCAGTTTGAATTTTAGATTCTGTTCTTCTCAAAAACAGTTTAAAAAAAAATCTTGACAGAGAATCTGTAGGGCTGAGATAAACTAGATTTAATATGAATGTTCAAGGAAGATAAGGCAAGAGGCAGAAATTTAAGTGAGTTCTTTGGATTCCTACTTTCTACCAAGGTTCATAGACTATAAATTTACTTTTTTTTTTCAAAGTATACCAAGTCAGAATAATTGTCTCAAAGTGATATGAATGCTAACAGATCACTAAGACCATTTGGTATTGGCCCAAGTATTCTGAAGGAAGTGTTAGCTGTGATATTCAATCTAACATTTAGGTTGTCTTTGGTAAGATAAAAATGGCAGCTGATAGATGTGGCAGCAATGAGAGAGCAATGAGAATAAGAAAGAAAAGTCCCACAAAGAGCCACAGTCCAATTATGTTGATTATGTATAGATTGGTTAAACCATAAGAAATGAGAATGAGCAGAAAGATGGATTAAAGAAATTGAAAAAAACTTGGTGAGGTAAACTCCATTTCACAATGCTGTAGGAGTGTGTGGGCAGAATTTGTATTGCATACTTCCATTTCCAAAGTCTTTGAGAACTGGCAACTCTTAAGGAAACATAAACTTTAAAGGCATGAGATGAAAGGTCCTGTGGATTACGATCTGGTTAACAATTAGGAATTAAAAGATGAGATTGAATGTATGAGTGTCACTGTGTAAAAAGTTACCAGTAAGGACCACAAGGGAAATGCATTGTAAACTAGATATTAATTTATTCTCATAAATTGTATGGAAAAGGAGTAAATAATAAAATAAAATGGCTTTATAGAAAGTGTAGAATTACTGAAGGTAGTGAAAGCCACAAACTGTCCTTAAGAAGTTGTAAAAAAGAACTTGTGATGCCAAGCATATATTGCCGAATAAAAATAAATATTCATAAGTTTAAAATAATGCCGGTGGAGAAATAATCTGTATACATTTAATGCTGGGATCTCACTGGTCACAAAAGGACCTTTGTTTCCTCTAAACCCATATGGCTCTTTTTATGTTCTATGGGCACTTAAACACTAAGTAACATATAGGTACCTAAATTCTGTGCAAGACTGCATCAACTAACAATAAGTTTATGTGAATAAATGCCATAGTTGTTAACATAATGAGTAACTTTTAAAGCATTAGGGAATCAAGAGATCCAATCCAAAAAATTTGCCAAATCCTCCTATTTTAAATTGTTTATCTTAAAGTATGCCTATGTTCACCTTTAAATGTTCAGCTTCAAAGTCAACTGTGTTATGCATAATTTCATCTAGCAGTATTCTGTTTGTTTTCAGGAGAAATGATCTGTTTACTTGTGATGATAAATAGAAAATAAATGAGATTTTGGATGAGTGAAAGAAGTCTATTTTTTTTCCTTTCTAATATGGAAAGTATAATTGTGTAAAGAATTCCTGGCTTTGTAGCAACTTATCGTGGAAAGGTGAGTTGGGGTGCAGTTTGCTCTTGTCATTCTTTTTAAAAGTACAGATGATTTTTAAGTGATGGATTTTAAAAAATGAGTATGATTAAAATTTATGTGAGAACTTGAACACAATGAAACAAAAACCTAAAAAATCCACCAAGACACAGCTATCAAGTGCTCTGCACCTCCTCCCCCTTCCCAATAAAGAACTGATGCTAATTACTGCATGTTATAGTTAGTTGACAGCATGAGATTATTTGATGCTAATGTGCAGTCTTGGAGAGAGTGAAATGTAATGTATGTTCCTTCCAAATTTTTAATTTCCAAAGCACCAATAAAACAAGACTAACTGTCAGTTTAATCAATATTTTGTGCAGGATGAGGAATGTTTTACAATTTCACTTCAGTCTGAAATTTGTCTTTTGGGATTCACACAGTAGGTTAATATATTTTCAGCACTCATTTAACAGGTTTTTTAAGTGTTCTATCAAACACAACAATTTAATGTGACAAGTTTTCAGCAGGCTTGTATCTTGACAAACCATTTAAGATCTAAATACAGTGGTTATTGTGTATTATAATTTATACCGTTATTTTCTTGGAAAGACCATGGAAATCATGGTCAGGCATCTTTGTGAATTACTCTATTTCCTGAAATACTGTGGATTACAAAAAGTTTCTGTTATCTAGGGGAGTGGGGTGTGTGGCTACTTGAAAAACTTCGTATCATAACATTCTGTCTTTAGAATTAATCTGGATTTAATACTGTACTTGAGGGCTGTAAGTGCAGTCAAGTGAGTAATTACCATATGAATTTCTTCCAGTCTGCTTATGGAGTGGAAGTTTTCAGAAGTCCCCTTTACATGGAGAGGTGGTTTTCTCTCATAATCCTTCTTGTGTTCTAGTGTTTTTCTTAATCGGGGATATATTTTCTTATTTAATACTGATTAAGATTCTCAGGAATTCTTCAGATTATGCTGGATGTTTGTTGAAAGGTAGATGAGAGTCCAACAATTGAATACAAAGTGTGTCAGGCATTTCTTGAACTTTATTTTTTTTTTCTATGATGGGCTATTTTTTTTTCTAGGATGTTCTTGGAAACTATACACTTTTTTTTAACACAATGATTTACTGTAAATTAATTAGAAATGTTTAAGTTTTCATATATCACTGTCCTGGTTTCAGTCAGGATAGAGCTAACTTCATTTGTAGCAGCTGATGGAATGCTGCATTTGGGAGTTAAAATGAAAGCAGTGCTGATAACACCCTGATGTTCTTAGTTGCAGTCAGACAGTCAAGGACTTTTTCAGCTTCTTCATATTTCTCTATTCTTGAGAAAGGAGGGGCGAAGCCAGGACAGGTGACCCAGATGGGCCAAAGAGAGTATTCCATGCCAATTACGTCCTGCCCAGGATAACGGGGGGCTGAGGGGAGGAAGAAGAGGGGCGGTGGCGGGACGCGTGCTCCTTGGGGGAACGGTCGGGTTCCGGGACAGCTCTGGGTGGTACGGCCCGAGTTGTGTGGTTCGGGGAGAAACTGCATTGGGGATCAAGAGTTTCATATTCTTTTGCTCTAAAGTCCTGTTAGCATTGTTATATTTTATCTTTCTGTTATCTTAGTAAACTCTCCTTATCCCAACCCATGGGCCTCTTAGTTTCTTGGTTTTGGAGTTATTTGCCCCTTCCTTTTCCCTTCCCTTGTTTCCCCCCTCCCCTTTTTCCCTCTTCCCCTGCTCTTTCACTTTAAGAAGCAGGCAGCTGCGTGGATCTCGGCCCACAGCCGGGGTGAAACCACACAATCACTCCTGTGGTTTTTGGTGGTTTGGGTTTTTTTTATTTGGTTTGGTTTTTTTTAATATTTGGTTTTAGTTGAAAGGACTACCGAGTCTGAAATATTAACATTAACTACCGTTTTTAAACATTTCACTGCTTAAAAGTGTAACTAAAACATTTTCCAGCCACTACATGTATCACACATGACACAGAACACATATGCTTTGAGATACCCACTGAAGGCAGACGAGACGCTGTTGTTGCAAATCTTTATAGTGTGGAAAGGAGAGCAACAGAATAAAGCATTTTTCCTCTATGATCACACAGTTCCACATGGTTCGTTAGATGCATTTTCATTTTAATGGCTACTTATTTTTAATTCAAGTTTGGAGTACAGGAATATGAGAAAAGATTTCACTCTAAAGCTCTGACTGAGGTTTGAATTGCCTTTTAGAATATTATCTTAATTACAGTATTTATTAATAATTTATGAAAGTAGAAGCTTTTTTATAGACATGATCTTGCATATGCCTTTAGCCTTTGCTTTGTGCTGTATTCCATCACATTTCAGAGGCTTAAGTAGGGTCAGGATAGGTCAGTGAATGATTATGAGATTACCAGTGAATTTGTAGGTGCTACTTCAAGGAGCAGTGTTAATGATTAAGTATCTTGTTTTCACTCCTGAACATTACAACATGGTGTTATAGGACACAGTACTGTGAATGAATTATAAAAGCAAGGCTATAACCACTCAACTCCTTTGAGTTATTAAGGACTCGAGATTATTCTGGGGTGGGTTTTTTTAAGTTTTGGTGCTAATGGGCTCATTAATCAGAGTGAGAAATTCGTAGTAAGATAGACTAGTTCAAATGGGAAATTAGACACACATTTTAATGTTGAGGGTGATTACTTCTGAAAGCTACTGCAAAAGTGGCAAATTACCCATCTCCAGATGTCTTTGAGATGATGCCTTTATAGGAAGCAATCTTCAGTGAATCAGACGTTATTAGGTTCAACAAAAGGATAAGTGGACTAAAACAAGACTGAAAGGGATCCCAAGGAAGTTCCCTGCCGTCCAGGGAAACCACTTCATGTAATCCCTTTTGTAAACCATAATCCTAAATTCTTGCACTGGTTCTCTTCCCTGTTACAGAGCTCAGTGCTTTAGTCACAGGATTTTATTTTTTTTTCTTCTGATTGCCAGCTTTTTTTATTAATTAGGTTTGATTAAAGTTGTTGTTAGGCTTGTTACCCTTCATTTTCCTTACTTTCCTTTTTTATACCTGTAATCAGATTAAACAAAACAGAGGCTCCGTTAGGGCATAAAAATATGTGCTTTCCTTGACTTAAATGTTGAAAGGTTACACTTGTGCTTTTCTGTATCCAGACAGGTTTTTTGACATGTTTCAGAGGTCACATTAAACAGATTGAGGCACACCTCTGTAACCGAATACCAACGTCCTCCCTAGTTGTGGATTCTGCATAATGAATGGACTAAACTATGGCACAGTAGCTGAAACAATTTCTTCGTTCTTTTATTAATCCACAGGTGTATGCTCCAGCATGCACCACAGTCATGTGCAGCAAGTTGCATTATTACCTTGAGACATACTTGTAACCTTTGCTGAGCATCCCAGTGCCTAACAGTACTGCTTCTGAGACATCTCTCACAATAATTAGTTTATTAAGATGCCACAAGCTGCAATTCCAACTCTCGGCGACAGTCATGAGTGCTCCAATAAGGTGTGCTACCAGGTCTCGTTTGATCAATATCATCTAGTACATGCTGAACCTGCTTCAAAATGTGTATACACACATGTCCCCAAACTCAGTGAGTTTTAATCTACTCATGGATAGAGTATTCCAGCAACAGCCAGAAGCTGTGAGGACTGTTACTGGGGCTCTTAGTGGAAGAGATCTCACTTTCCTAAGACCATTATTTTACCCTGCTATCATCCTGCCCTTGATGGCATTGATATCATAGGAGGATATAATGGACAGATGGATCTCCTCCTATCCTACAGAATGTTTCTGCTCTTTTTCCCATAGGGTACCATTTAGGGATTGCTTTATCTCTAATGATTGCTCCAATGGTTGCCTGAGCGTTTTTCATGTAAAGAGAGGCCAAAACCAGAACAAAACACCCTTCTCCGTAGAGAAAGAGAGGATAGGACAGTTTTTCCAAATGGGATGTAGCCTTGTATGTTAGCTTATAGGGAAAAGTGAGTGTGCAGAACAAGAGTTGTGAATTCAGTGCTGCACAGCAGCAGTAATTCCAGAGTGAAATAATTTGGAGCTTGACCAAAATAAAAATTAGCATTCAAGTCTTTAGGACTTCTGAAAGTCTATTATATGATTTAATACGGAAATCATATGCACTGCTTAGTTTAAATGTTCTTATGAAAACGTAGATTCTAAACTAAAAGCAGTGTGGGCTTAAAATACTCATTGAGACTAGTTACTAACTATTTTAAGTGAAAGGCTTGTGTATGAATACCCTTTTTTTTTTTTTTTTTTTTAAATTAGAAAGTCCACAGCATAAAAATTAATAAAATCTAAAACTTAAGGCCCCCTACATCCAAAACTAAAAAGCCTGCTAAGCATTTTACTGCCACAGCAACTCAGGTTCTAAATAGCACTCTCAGAACGTGACGTTCTCCATCAAGGTAAAAATTATTTCATGTTCTTTATAATACTGAAGCAGTAATTCTCAGGTTCATCCTTACAACTGATAAATGCTAGTTAGTGAAATCAGTGATGTCAAGCAACGAGAACTTTTTCAAAATTATTTGATTCCATTAAAATAATGATTGCTATAAGTCTTGATTAAAAATATATTAATTTGTATTGATATAATTATAAGGATATATGTAGTAGAATGTATTTTTATTAGATTATACTCAGTAATATTTTAATTTCATTAGAGGTTTCCTCTCTGGAGGGATGAGGAGCCCAACAAAGCTGGTTAACATTCAAGTACCACTTCCTCTGAACTCAGGAGTGATGTATCCCTCCAAAGAGGAAGTCAGACAAAAATGCCAGGAGGGTGTCATGCATGAACAAGGAGCTCCTGGGAAAACTAAGGACAGAAAGTAGCCTAGAGAGAGTAAAAGCAAGAACAGGTAGAGAAAAAGGAAAAAAAAAGGAAGATCAGGAGAACTACAGGCCAGTCAGTCTCACCTCTGTGCCTGGCAAGATCATGGAGCAGATCCTCCTGGAAACTATGCTCAGGCATATGGAAAATAAGGAGGTGATTGGTGACAGCCAACATGGCTTCACATCAGGCCCCACCTGGAGTATTGCATCCAGCTCTGGAGACTCCAACACAAGAAGGACATGAAGTTGTTGGAGTGAGTCCAGAGGAGGGCCATGGAGATAATCAGAGGGCTGGAGCACATGTCCTATGAAAGAGGACAATTCTCTTCAATTAGAGAATTGAGCTTGTTCAGCTTGGAGAAGAGAAGCCTCCAGAGAGACCCTGTTGTGCTCTTCCTGTACATGAAAGAAGTCTTCAAGAAATCTGGGAACTTTTTATAAGGGCATGTACTGATAGGGCAAGGGATAATTGCTTTAAGCTTAAGGAGGGTCAGTGTAGATTAGATATTAGGAATTTTTTTTTTTTTTTTTTTTTATGATGAGGGTGGTGAGGCACTGGAACAGGTTCCCCAGAGAAGTTGTGGACATCACCTACCTGGCAGTGTTCAAGGCCAGGTTGGATGGGACTTTGGGCAACCTGGTCTAGTGAATAGTGTACCTGCCCAATTCAGGTTGGTTGGAACTAGATGATCTTTAAGGTGCCTTCCAACAAAACTGATCTGTGATTCTATAATGCACTATTTGTTAGATACTCAGGTGCTTGTGTACCTACCCTTAAATACAGGTGTTACGTTTACATGATACTACTATGCTAGTACTTTATGGTCATCTAATTCTAACTCTGTGTGCTTCTGAAAAGCTTTAGAAGTGAGACAGCTCTGTCTTGGAAATGCTATAACCCCACAGCAATGGTTATTGCATGATCATTTTGAGAAAGTGAAAGAGCAGCCAAGTGAGACATAGCTTTCTCCATGTGCGCCCAGAGACTTTCATACTTTCTACTTTAAGTTACCTTTTCTAATTTAAAAGCAAAAATCCAATGCTGAATTACAACATCACAGTTCTTGCTGAAGGGAAAGGCTAAGTGAATAACCCATGCCGGAGATGCATTAGTCACAGCCCAGTTGATCTTATGAGACTTATGAGACAGCGAAGACCAGATTTAAAAAGCTTCTTAAGTGTTAAGAGTCAAAAGTTACAGGTCCTGGGAATTAATATACCTCTGTCACATAACCCTGGATGGTCTTCAATGCTGAGAAACCTTGCTCTGAAAATTAACATTTCTCAGCCTATGACAACCTAAGCATTCTTGAAAACACTTCACTAGAGCAGGACTGAGTAGCACAATTCCAATCTCAAAACTTAATTTCAGGACAATTTAAAATTTATTTCACTTACACTGAAAATTTTAACCGGAGATGCATTAGTGGATCACATCCACGCTTTGTAGCCTACTCCTTGCAAAAATGAAAGCCAATTGTATTTTTTAAAAAAAGGCAGATAGTTTTCTACATTAAGCTTTTAATAAATTGCATCTGTTATGATAAAACAGTAAGTCATTGAACTGTGCTTTGCTGCTGTAAATGAAATGAATCTCAAGGATTAAAATGTGATGTAGGAAGTTCTAAACATTAAATAATCAATTTAGGAAATGCTAAATAGTTGAAGGAGAGAGTTTTTTAGCTCTGAAGATCAAGAAACTGGATTTTATTGCTGTTATATATATTTTTATATAAATAATTTGTATAAATATGCCATATAAATGTCTCTGTATATACAGAAGTTACAGTGATATAAAGAATATTTATTAAATAATATACAATACTAGCCTCCGAGTAACATGAAACTAGTGTAAATCCAGATGTTTGGAAGAACAGATTGGAGCCCATATGTTTTGTATGAAAACTTTATTAGATTCTATGTTCAGTCAAAGGTAAATTAGTACAAAGGCTGAAACAAGTTCTCCTTAAGCATATATCCAAATGAAAAGACAACCAAAAATTATTAAAAAAAAAAACCCAACTAAATAAACCCTATAATTATTATTCTGAATTTTGAGCCCCTGCTCTGAGTGTTATTCACAATTAATTAAGTTCTGTGAGTTCATAAACTCTATTCCACCATTGCAGTACTTCACAGCAATATTAGGCCTTTGGATTAATATGATATTGCAAAGCTTGATGTTGGTTCCTATTAAGAACTAGTTAGGTTTTTTTTTTCGTAATGGGATTTAATGTCAGTTTAACCAGCCTTAATTAAACTTTGGCTTATAAATCACTTTACTGAGAAGTGCAATG
Organism: Hypotaenidia okinawae; assembly: GCA_027925045.1. Classification (NCBI taxonomy): domain Eukaryota; kingdom Metazoa; phylum Chordata; class Aves; order Gruiformes; family Rallidae; genus Hypotaenidia; species Hypotaenidia okinawae. The sequence continues at coordinate 174,137,733 of BSDF01000001.1, forward strand.
AAATTTTCTGAGTTTTATGGCTTTTTAATTAAAATGAATTGAGCCAACTTGTGCTTGAGTGCCTCCAAACTAGTTCCCTTACATTTCCAAGCTATCATACAATGTTCTAGTCACACAATTTAAACTTCATTATGAGTCAATGGATTAAAAACCCTAATCCATACAAATCTTGGATTTAGGTACCTATTGATATTTAATCAAGCAATTAAAAAAAGCCCCACAACTGAGTCATGTTTTGATCTAAGTATCTATTATGTACAGATAATCTAACATCATTGTTAATACAGACCATGAGCTTGTATGTGTCTGTATGTGTATATAGGATTAGGGCAACGGAAACCCTATATATGTTTTCATATGTGTTTGTATATCTATATATATAGAGAGAGAGATACCATATATATATATCTGTGTGTGTGTCTTTGATTGTGTTATGTCAGCATCCCATTTTTGGTGTGCACATAAAAGTAAAAAGTCACTCATTGAAAGTTAAGTTTTACATGTAAAAGGAGTCATATTCATAAGCATCACTCTCAGCTTTAGCTAATTTATTCTGTTTCCATGTATGTATTTGATGGGCCATTACACATCTCAGTGAAACTTCTGTCTGTCATGATCTTGCCTTGTCTTTGTATTACTCATGTCTGCTACCTTATATAAAACAATATGCAGATTTTAATAGATTCTTTTAAGCAGTAACTTTTGTTCAAGAAATAAAATATTAAATTCCCTCTATTACATGGGGCAGGGGGAAGGACAACATATGATTTACTAGGGCCAGACTGCAATTCTGATGTTTTAGGCTTGGCATCATTTATTTATTTTATTTTTTATTAGTTATTTTTCCCAGTCATTCTGTGTTGCTTTTTTCTCGGTTCCTGATGACCAATCAGTCTTTCCCCTGGCTCAGACCCAAATAAGCAATGATAGATAGCATTAATTTGAATTTTGATACGCTGAGTCGAATTGAGTGGGTGTAATAGTGGAATTATCCACTTCTCTCAGTGATCTTACACTTAAATCTGTGACTGATGTTTTGTCATTCCTTCCCTGCTTCTTATCTTGCTCTGACAAAGTCTATCCAAAATATCATTATGAAATGTGTTATTATATTTTATCTATCAAATACTGCAATTTACTTTTTTTATGGAAAAAGATGTTTTACATTTCTAAGTAAAAAATTAAGAGGATTTTTTTTTCCAGAAGTGTCTCATGCCTTCAGTCAATACCTACTTTGCTTTCTTCTTACAATTGTCGACGAATCAAGAATGTGAGAATGTATTTGCACTTTCTCCACAGAGATCAAGCACCTTAATAGAAATACTTGGAAAAAGATGGGTGCAAAACTGTGTTTAGGTTCTGTGCTGTTAATGTAGGGTAGGTAGTTCAGAGAGCACTTAATTTAGTTCTTAGGATTCAGTCAACTAAATGAAATGTTTTTCTTTAATTTATATAGTTTATATGTTGTTACTTAGTTTATATGGGGTTTTTTTAGATTTTTTTTTGTGTTTAGTTGCTGTATGTATTATAAATTTTAATACTGTGAGATTTTAATTGCTGTATACATTTTGCATGTTAGCTGGATGTTAATCTGTTCTGAACAAATAAATAGCATCAGATTCATGGCACTGATCTTCCTCTTCACTTTGTCATACGTATAGGCTGCCATCATCTGGATATTGATAATTGTGTATGACTGACAAGTTATTTAAAATAAAGATCAGACAGTGAAAAAATACGGGGAAAGAATAGTATGTTCATGTAAAGATTTACAGTATATTGAATGTGCTTGATTACAAATTAATTTATAAAAATTTCAAACAATATGCCGTTCTGGCCTAGCCTGTGCTAATTCTATTTTTAATTACAGTATTAACAATAATCTTCATATTGTTTTCTGAATACATTCATATTTGAATTACAACTATAGCTGTTTAGCTCTAATCATCTTTGGGGTTTCTTTCTCATGAGCTGTTAGAGGTCTGGGTATAGCAGATACTGACCAGTACTGTGCATTTATTAGCTTGAACAGTTGTGTGTATTTTGTTCTAAGATGACTGAATCTGAAATACTTTTTTCTTCTCAGGACAATATAATGGAAGTTATAAGAAATCAAGAATTTTTACTTCTACCAGCTGAAGAGCTCCATAAACTTCTTGCTAGTGATGATGTAAACGTTCCTGATGAAGAGACCATTTTCCATGCCTTAATGATGTGGGTGAAGTACGATATGCAGAGGCGATGCAATGACCTAAGTATGCTGCTTGCTTATATAAGATTACCGCTGCTTCCACCTCAGGTATTTTTATTTTTTTAATAATGATAGTAATAACAAAACCAACAATAATAATATTATTGTTATTGTGAAAATCTCATCAGGTTAAAAACTTCAGTTGTTGAATACTCTGGGTGTTTAAAACCCAAACTGTTCAGAATTAGAAATAAAAAATGAATGGCAGCCCTTCAAAAGTTGCCTCAATAAACTTGAGGATTAGGTAAACAGATGCCCAAGAAATTCTGAGCTGTGAAACTGAACCACAACTCTAATGACATGGTAAGAAGAACAGGCACAATGCTAAATATTCTTAGATCCTTGAATATTAGGGCAGATACCAGGCTGAGTATGAGCCAACAGCATGAATGATGAACACTGTGTATTGGTCTACATCAGGAAAAAATCTATCAGCAGGCCATAATACCTGGTGCTGCTAAGGTTGTACCTGAAATATTGTTTCCAGTTTTGCACTCCACAGTTTGAAGGGCATAGAAACAGGAGAAGGTCCAGTGACAGGCTACCAAGAATGTATGTCACCTGAGAGAGGCTGAGGAAGCAGGCCTGTTTAGTCTTATGAAAAGGAGGCTAAGTGTTGACCTAATAGCAACTTAAGACTTCTTGAAGGGAAAATCATAGAACAGATTTTTCTTGGGAACACCATAGAATGCAAGAATGAGCAAATGCCCCAAGTTTTAGCATACACTGTTAAGGTCAGACATTGGCTGGGGAGAGGGGATCACTTGGAAAGCAGTGAACCACTGAATCAAGTTTTTCACAGGCTAAGCAATCTTTTTCATTCCTCTTTCTGAGGAAGATATACTCATTGAAAAGCTCAGGGAAAGGAGGGGGAAGGAAGGGAGGAGGAGAACAATTGTTCTTACAGCATTTGTCTTCTTAAGCAACTGTTACACATACTGAGACACTGTTTTCCAGGATGTGGATGGATATCTTCCTACTGTTGGGAAGTAGTGAATTAATTCCTATTCTTGCTTTGCATATGAGTCTTCATTCTCTTCTTGAAGTTAAATTATGATAGGACAAGAGGGAATGGCTGCAAGTTGTGCCAGGGGAGGTTTAGTCTGGAAATTGGGAGAAATTTCTTTTCAGAAGAAGTGTTTGGATGTTGGAACAGGTTGCCCAGGGAGGTGGTGGAGTCACCGTCCCTCAGGGTGTTCAAAGAGAGATTGTTTGAGGTACCTGGGGACATGGTTTAGTTAGTAATATAGCTGGTAGGGGGATGGTTGAACTAGATGATCTTGGAGGTCTTTTCCAATCTGAATGATTCTATTATTCTGTGATTCTCACCTTCCTTTTATTTTCTTCCCATCCCACAGGAGAGAGGAGTAAGTGAAAGCCAGGGTATGTGTTTGGCTGCTGGCCAGGGTCAGCACATCACAGCCCTTTTTGGTGCTCCAAGTTGCCCACCTAAAAAGGACTGCTTAGGGGGAACATCACAACACTGAAAATTGGGCAGTGATGAATAAGGTCAGAATCATCTGGGCCTTCAGACTTGTTTTTTGATCATAGAATCATAGAATCACCTATGTTGGAAGAGATCTTTAGATTATAAGAGTTCAAACACAGCCTAACCTTGACTAGTCACCCTATTTTAGATAATTCCAAAATTATGCTACCAATAATAGCAGATTATATCAGTATCTAAAGGAGTTATTTCTACATAGGAAGCCAGAGACAATATTCTTACGGATCTAAATCTCTTCATGTTCATTTGAGCATACTTAATTGTTCCTTAGAGATCAAAAACTGAGCTGAGTGTCTAATAAATAGAGTCACTGATACAGCAGAAGATATCGTCAATGTCTTCTCTGTCTGAGTGCAAAATGTATTTCTTATTTATTTATTTGCTCAGTTTTAAAAGTAAACACACACACCCCCACGTGAATTGCTGAAAAATAGACCCAGGATTAAAAAGTTTACTTTCCCTTTCAAGAGCTGTAGGTAAAATACTGTTTCATGTATGTATTTGTGTGTAAGGTATGTAGTGGTCTCGTTCTCATCTGGTCTCCCTTTCTCATGAAAGATTGGACCGGAACATCTTGCAAAGTTGCTTCCAACCTGGGCTGTTCTATGATTCTGTGTTTCTATGGTAAATGAGGTATCATCTGAAATCATTTAGAGGCAAGACGTCAAACTGGTTTTTTACGTTCAGACGCTATTACAAATTCTAAACATATGGCTGATAAATTTAGCTGCATTCCTCTAATCAGTAGGGATCTTACTTCATCTAGATATCACACACTTTTCTTACCTCTGCACTGCTAATTGTGTGTGACCCAGTGACCTGCATGTTGCCAAGATGAGTGTTGTAGGTCTTTATCCATACTGCTAAAGGCAGTTCCCTGTATAGTTGAGCAGCCAAGTCCATGCTCCACATTATCTGCTTCTGGGTTTCTTCTGGTGTCTCTGTGGCTTTAACACATAAGGGTACCCTGAGAGACTACTAGCAGCACTTAATGTCCCTCCTTTATAGAGCTGAATTGTTCCCAAATTGTATTACATCATCCTTTTGAGAATATCCTAGATACTTTAAGTTATCTAAAGTATCATAATATCCCATGCTTAGAAACTGAATTAAGATCAGATTTCTACTATCATAGATAGGGATCACACAGGTAAACATGATCATTGATATCTCAAACCATTGACACCCACCTATAAACTCCTAAAGCAGTTACATTAACTCAAAACTTAATTCCATTGTGAATATTTTTTAAAGTTTCTTATAGAACTTCTTTCTTCAGTTTAAAGTCTGAACTTTTACAGAGGACATGATCATTTCTGAACATCCAGGAGCCAGGTGGCCAGTGAGTAGAGTATATGAAAAAAACCCCACAACCAATGAACAAAAAAGACCTACAAAAAAAAAAGCTTTAAGACAATTTGTAAGGAATTTCAAAAAGAATTATTAGAGTTATATAGGTCTGGCAACTCTCCATATTTTTTGTTCAATTTAATCTGAAAATCAATCCTATGTACTGCTGCTACTACTCTGCTACAACATTTATATGATGTGGTAATTTAGTACCACATCATATAAATGTTTGCTATAATGCTAAAAAAGTATTTGAAAATTATTTCCAAATTAAAATTAAGTTTTAACAAAAGTTCAACAGAGAATAATTGAGAGCTGGAGGTTAAAATTTATTATGAAAAGGTGATTTTTTTCTTACTATGGTTTATACTTAAGAATAAATCAAATAAAACACTGTCATTTTCATTGCATTGAAAATTAACTGAAATCTCTCCAGAGAGAGGCCAGGTCAAAATTAAACGCTAATCATTGGACCTTTGAGAAGAAAAGGTTTGGGTTCCTTAATTTTAAATTCACTAAAAAAGATGAAGTCATACACTGCAAAGATTATTAACAGATTGGAAATACTGTACTGAGATCCTCTTAAAATGAAGGCTTAAATTTATAGCCTGAGTTTTTATGATACCTCATTTCACTTTCAAGATGCAGTAATTATATTGGCAATGTAGTCAGACCTGAGTAATAGGATATCAAACAATGTAATTCAAAATTCAATAGAAGAATTTAGGAGAAGCCAATTGGTATTAATACATTAAAAGGAAGGTATCATGAAGCTGGAAATTAAATAATAAAACCTGCAATGTTGCCATAGAACCTTAGTTTAATTTTGCTGCTTTGCTTTGTCGGAAACCAGTTGCTAAACTAAAATAGTTTTTATTTCTTCATTCAAATCAAACTAGAAAGATCGGTGGCTTGACCAATAAGAAATTATCTCACGTTCTAATGTTTAAGATTCAGTTTCTTCTTTTCAATAGGTGTTCCAAGTATTTTATGTTGATCTGCACAGAAAACCTATTTTAATTCAAGTTCATTTTCACTTTTAAAGGATTCAGGGAGAGTAAAACTTTGTCTGAGCTCTAAACCTTGTCTAATGCTGAAGCATCTTAAATTATTTGAATTGTCCATTTAGAAATGTATTATAAATATTTTCCTTTGATCTTTAATAGCATTCTTAAGAGAGAGTAAGTTAGCAAACAAGAAACAAATGTTAACGTGACATTTTGTTAGTTGTTCAAAAGGTCTAAGAAATAAGGGTTTTGGTGGCTAAAAGGTACCACAGTTGCCCTCAATTTTCAGCAGTATTTTTTAAGAAGAAATTTTAATTTAAAAAATTTAATCTTTTTAAGAATGAAATTAGTACATGCAAAACAAAACAGGAACAGTAAAGACAGTTTCTGGGTATATCTTTTTTGACATGATATGCTAAACATAAACATAATCACAGAGTCTCATAATGGTTGAGGTTGGAAGGGTCCTCTGGATGTCATCTGGACCAACCCCTCTGCTCCAATGGGGACACCTAGGGCCATTTCCTGTAACCATGTACTAATGGCTTTTGAATACCTCCAACAAGTGAGCCAGGGCCCAGTCACCCTCACAGTATAAAGTGTTTCTTGATGTTCAGGGTGAAACCTGTGTGTTTCCGTTTGTGCTTTGCTCCTCACATTGCACGGCACTGAATAGAGCCTGGCTCCACTCTCTGTGCACCCTCTCTTCAGGTATTTCTGCACATTGGTAAGACCCCAATGAGCCTCCTTTTCTCCAGGCTGAATTGTGGCAGATCTCTCAGCCTTTCTTCATAGGAGAGATGCTCCAGTTTCTTCATCATCTTCATGACCCTTCATTGAATTCTCCTTAAGTCCATGTCTCTCATGAACTGAGGAACCTAGAAATGAACACAGCACTCCAGGACTGGACTCCAGTGCTGATTAGAGGGGAAGGAAGGATCACCTCCCTCAACCTACCCACAGTACTTTGCGTAATGCAGACCAGGACACTGTTAGCCTTCTCTGCAGCAGGGGCACACTGCTGGCTCCTGTTCTGCCAATACACACATTAAGGTCTGGCTAGAATAGCTAAAGGTGTTCTCACCTTTTTCCCTGATGACTGTCCTGACCCATCACCTAATGATTTCCTTCCCCATGACATGTGATGTTGTGTTTACCATCCCACACAACTCAGGGAGCAAAACAGTTCGTCTGAATCCTCACTAATTCTACGCATGCAAAAGTCTAACCTCAACTTCTGTTGAAGCTGAAACATTAACTTCTGAATTGAGAGATAGGAATTCTTCAGAATTCCTATCTCTCAATTCTCCTTATCTCTATTTCCTCCTTTCCTGAAACAGAATGGTTTCTTCTATGTTTTATGTCCCTTTCATTGACTCAACCTATATCTGGTAGCACTCAGCACAATTCTTCAGCATGTTTGAGCCTCTGTCTTGCCTTACTTTGTTTACTAGTGATGTAGTCATATTTATGAAGATTAAAAGCTTGGTTTTCTCCCTGATTGTCTGTAAACAGTGTGATGTGTCTGTTAGTGTTGAGGCTACAGCATGTGTCAGGAATGCATGCAGACTCTATAGAGCAAAATTTCATGTTTATGGTGTTTCTTCAGAATGTGAGAAGTTGCTAATGGCAGTTGGGCTGCTGAAGGAATTTATAAGCAAGAATTAGGAGTTAACACAGGATATGGAATGCCTAGAATAGCATGACTAGTAAAGAAAGAGGATGTTATTATGCTTTAATGTTTCGCAGCAAAGATGTGCATGATAAAAAGAGCACAAATATTTACTTGCAGAAATGATTAAGTTGAACATAACTGGTTCTATATTTATAATGGACGTTTTTTGCAACTACTTGTAATAGTAGATCATTGGTTTACTATGAAAGCTAAAAATGAGCACAGGGTGAAGCATAGATATTATTGCCTTTCTCTCTGCAACACTGTTAATAATACCACATTCAGAGGCTTACAAATCACATCAGTAGGATAATGCATAGTCTTAGAGCATTAAATACACTGTGGCTTAGATCCAGTGAAACTAATACAGGCATCTAAATTAGTTTTCTTGCCCAGGGGCAGAAACAATCCAGCCCTTATGAAGTGAAGTACTTAAATACCCTGTAAGTCACGGGAGAGAAAGTGAACTGATCCACCTGGCTTCTGTTCTTGTTTATACAGAGATGTTGTAGGAAACCTGTAGGAAATGCTAAGCCTCTAAATCCCCTCAGAATGCACACATCACATCTGGTTGGATGTGATCTTAAAAGTGTATATGAATATGAATATAATAATCTAGTAGAAACCCTTTAAATCCTAGTTTAGGTAATGTACATTGTAAGGCAAACTTGTAAATTCCTTTCACAGCCTGGCTGACATTTGGAAAAGACATATTTCTTTGTACTGCTAAAAATACAATTAACCAGGCAGTCATCAGGATGAGGTTCATTGAGTTCTGACCTTTTCAATATATATTTTTCCAGGTGAAACAACTGAAGGATCCTTTGCTTAGCAAAAATGGAGGGCATGCCTGCATGTCAGTCAATCTCTAACTCCTTCAAACTCCTTCAGAGCAGCGTGGTTGTTAATATGAAGTTATAACCTTTTTCAGTTCTTTAGCCATCTCTAGCATCACTACAGAAGTGCAGCTGATATGAATTCACACCTGACTAGAGTTCTAGGGTTTTTTTGGAGTGGTTCCCACCAACTGATTAGGGGTAACTGTGTGTATATTCAGTCCTGCTCTACAACATTTTGTGAATTCTTTCAATTGTTTTTAAATGAATTGGATGTCAGGAGATTATAAATTGCATCTGAAAGGACTGAAGGCATGATTCAGTTTCTTATTTGCCTATGTGTGCATAGGCTTCTCCACATCAAGTGCATTCCTGACCTCCCAGCTGTAGGCAATGAAGATCTAGCGCACTTGCCAGCACATAAGAACAAACCTTTGTGCTGATTTTAGAGCTGTCTTGGATTATCATGCCACCTGGCTCCCAGCAGGTTTTCTGGACGTGTTCCCTCCTAAATCCAGTGACATATTTACTGGTGCTGCATAGATTCTTAGACACCATGTGGCATCTCAAATGGTGCTAAATGCTTAGGTTTATGCACGTGAATTAAACAGTTGTTTGATTTGCTTGCCAACTTGTATCAGAATAATATCAATTTGGGAATGTAAAGATTTTTAAAATTATTTTTAATGTAATTTTAGTGCAACATCAAATAAATAAAAATAAACTGATTACATTAAAAATTAATAACTTTACAGTCCATTAAAAAAAAAAAGAGATTTCAGGTGAGCTTCTAGAATGATCCCCATATTGTTCTGTTAGCTTATCAAGGCAGGAGAAATTTGGGCCTGAAATTTCACTTTCCAGTGAAATTGCAATTGGTTACTTTTAGTCAGTACAGGCAGAATACACTGTCATTTCTCTACTTTTCTTAAATAGATCATGCACTACACATTTTTATTTTTATTTTCGTAACAACTTTTCTGTCTGTGGAGGTATTTTGCCAGCTGATATTTTAGAATATTTAGAACTGTAGTAGTTCGATGCAATGTGTGGATACAATACAAAGGGACCTTTTGTGTCTTTTAGCTAATTATATAGTTGTTCAAAAGTCCTGCCAGTGTGGCTGACGTTTCTTGTGTAGATAAGTGACACTGTGAAAAATGGTAAACAATGAAAATTGTAACCATTCAGCAGAGTTATGTGTGGCATTAATTTCCAAATATGTTTTTCCATCAATTAAATTTAGTAAATGCCAGTAAATGTCAATAAAGTATCCGTAAATGCTTTAAAGCTGTCATGAGATGCTGTTCAAATAAAAAGTTGAGGCAATATGATGCTATAATCCTTTTCTTTATCCTACACACAGGCAGCTTACCTGACTTTTTATTCAGTGTCTCATAATATAATGAGCATATGATTTTCTGCTAAATCTGTTGGGATAACTTTATTTAGTTGAAGAGTAGATCTTCCCTAGGTAAATCACTTTCACGTGTGGTCTTAAAATTATTGGGGAATGACAGTGATGAATAGAAAATACAAACCTTTCCTCTTATTTCTATTAACTCTGAATTGCCAAAGGTTGAGAGCAGTGGTTTGATAAAAATACTCTACTTCTGTTGCTCATTCTATGCACTATTTTTTCTATATGAAACATTTATTCTCATAAATGTCCCCATTAGAATGTATGGAGTGTGTCCACGTGAAAACATTTATTGATACATTAGATTACATTAACTGTTCAAATCAATTGGAAGTTCTGATCATATAAATAAGAGCATATCTTTCATGACCATCAAATCAGCAGCATTTTCAATGCATACTTAAATGTGTAGTACATTTTTATTTGCATAAAAGGATGTCTTTAGTTTTGAGAAGACATGTTTTGTCTATGTTCTTACAAGGTCAGATTATTTATAGTCATTATTTGGCACCTTTTTATCTTTTTCTGTCTTAGTGACTGCCAGATTGTTGATTTTATCAGTTTGTTGCAGAAATTACTTAGTATCTGTGTGGCTATTCAGTCATCCTACTTGGCGACATATTTTTTAAGTTCTTCCAATAAATTTTAACTTATTATGATGCCAAGGTATTACAACTCATATCTGCAAATTCTGTAAGTTCAATGAACCTAGTTAAAGTAAAAGCATTGAGAGTGGATAGAATAACAGTGGTGTACCCCATGCCATTTTCCAGTTCAAACTCTGGTTTACACTCATTTTTTAATTACATAAATAAACTGCATCATAATATCTTGCATGGACTTCAGCAATGAAAATTAGCATAGCTTTCAGTAAAGCTCCACTGGCATTTAGACATCTACTTGGTATGCTGAGACTTGCCAGCATGCTTAACATCCAGCTGTTTTATAGCAATTTTAATGAAAGTGGATAGCTGATGAGCAGTTTTGAAACTCCACCAGTGTAGTTTATGTTCTTAAACAGAGCTGCAAGCTACTGACATTTGCTCTCTCCCCCTCTCACTGGGATGGGGGAGAGAATTGAAAAGAAAAAGGTAAAACTCATGGGCTGAGATAAAGATAGTTTAATAGGACAGGAAAAGAAAACATACTATAAGTGTAATAGTAATAGTGATGATGATGGTGATGGTAAAAGAATATACAAAAAGAAGTGATGCACAATGCAAATGCTCACCATCCCAGACCAGTACTTAGCAAGTTCTTGAGCTGCTTGCCTTCCATCCAACTCCCCTAATTATACAAGCAACATGACATCCTGCTTTTCACAGAATCACAGAATGTTTGGGGTAGGACCTCTGGGGTATGACCTCTGGAGGTCATCTGGAAAAAACTCTTGTGCTTAAGTAGGGCTACCCAGATCCAGTTGCCCAGGACCATGTCCAGACAGCTTTTGAACATTGTCATGGTTTAGCCCAGCCAGCAATTAAGCACCACACAGATTCTCACTCATTGGCCCCACAGCGAGATGATGAGGGAGGGAATTGGAAGAGTGAAAGTGAGAAAACTCATGGATTGAGATAAAAACAGTTTCATAGGGGAAAAAAAAAAACACAAAACAAAAAACACACAAAAAAGGAAGATAGTAATAATATATACAGAACAAGTGATGAACAGCACAGTTTCTCACCACCCAAAGTCAATGCTGCTCAAGACCCCTAGCTGCCATGCAAGACCCTGAGATGCTGTGCCAGGCCCACCGCTGCTCAGCCTCTCAGCCTACCCTCTCCAGTTATAAACACAACATGACATCATACAGTATAGAAAATCTCTTTGGTCAGTTTAGGTCAGTTGCCCTGGCTGTGTCTCTTCCCAGCTTCTTGGGTGCCCTCTGCCTTCTCATTGGCAGGAGGATATTAGAAGATGAAAACTCCTTGTCTGTTGGGCAACAACTGAAAATATCAGTATGTTATCAACATTGTTCAGTGACCCTCACAGTAAAAAAGTGTTTCTTGATGTATGGAACCCCCTTGGTTCAATTTGTGCCCATTTGCTCTGGTCCTGTCACTTGGCACTACTGAAAAGGTCCAGGTTCATAAGATCTCTTTTGTCTCTATGCTGGAGTGTCGCAGTTCTCTCAGCTTTTCCATATGGGAGGACGATGCTCCAATCCCTTAACCACCTTAGTAGCTCTTCACTGTAGTGTCTAGTATCCCCTATTTCCCTTATGTCTCCTACATCACTGGGGAGCCCAGAAATGGATAAGCACTCCAGGTGTGGCCCCACCAATGCTGAGCAGAGGGAAAGGATCACATCTCTCAACACGCTGGCAATTCAGCATCCCAGCACACTGTTAGCCTTCTTTTTTGGCATGAGTACATTGCTGGCTCTTGTTCAACTTAGTGTCCACCAGGACACTGAGTTTAAAAGCAGAAACTTTTATTGTTCTTGACATTATTTCAAATCTGTCTCTTTTAAACTGAAGAAGAAAGGAAAAAAAGATTGCAAATTCTTGGACTTTTTAGTGGGATATCTTGAATAGTCTTTGGGGAAAAAGGATAATGTGAAGTCTAAGAGATGGGATTAATTTTGATTCCTAATGTTAAGTTCCTACTTTTGCAATGCAGTGCTGTTTTCTGCATCCTTTCTTCTCCCTCAAATTGACCCTACGTAACAGAAAAACACAATTGGAAGCATTGGCCTCTAGTTCTAGTTGAGCCATCAACATTTCATGCCTGTTTCTAAGACCTGAAGCTCATACTTGAAACACGTATTTAGGGAAAATACCATTTTTTTCAAATTTGATTTATTTGTACTTACACTCTTATAAGAGTTTTATCAAAATTGCATCAATTTTGGTAGACTACATTTAACAGGTAACTACTGCTGAAAATAAAAAAAAAAACCTAGTAATTTTCAAATGTAGGCTATTAACCGTTATTGACTGAGTAACATTTGTGTTCCATCTGTTGGAAACTGTCATGCTTTCACCTAATCTTCTATTCAATTTATCACTTTTAGAAGGGAAAAAAAATTATTAAGAAAAACTTAAAATAAAAACCTGTGGTGGATTGAACATGGATGAAGGCCAGGTACCCACCAAAACCACAATGGCACTTCCACTCCTCATCTGGACAGGGGAAAGAAGATAGAATGAAAGGCTCATGGGTAAAGACAGGGAGAGATCTTTCAGCAATTACCATCACAGGCAAAACAGACTCAACAAAAAAAATTAATCTAATTTATTACCCAATCAAAACAGACTATAGCAATTAGAGATTAAACCGAATCTTAAAAACTTCCCCACACCTCCCCTCTTCCCATGCTTAACTTTACTCCTAAATTCTCTACCTACTTCCCCCAGGTGACACAGGGACAGGGAATGGGGGGTGTGGTAAGTTCATCACACATTGTCTCTGCTGCTCCTTCCTCCTCAGGGAGAGGACTCATCACACACTTCCCCGACTCCAGCATGGGGTCCCTCGCATAGGAAACGGTCCTCCACCAGGTTCTCCAATGTGGGTCCTTCCCACAAACTGCACCAGCATGAGTCCGTTCCATGAGATCCAGACATTCAGGACCAGACTTCTCCAAGGTGTGTCCCTCATGGAGTTCCAAGTCCTGCCAGCAAATCACCTCTGGCATGGTGGTCTCTCTCCATGAGCTGCATATCCTGCCAGTAGCCTACTCCAGAATGAGCTTCCCTTGAGGTTACAGTCTTCTCTAGGTTCCTCCACCTTCCTCCAGCATGGGGTTCCCCATGGACCCCCACCTGCTCTAGTGTCTGGAGCACCTCCTCTCCCTTCTTCACTAACCTTTGTGTCTGCAGTTTCTCACATCTCACTCCTCTCTCTGGCTGCAAAAAGAGCTGCCACTACGGTGTTGGGTTTTTTCCCTGCTTAACTATGTTAGCCCAGAAGCACTGCCACGGTTGCTGATTGGCTCAGCCTTTGACAATGGCAGGTCCATGTTCAAGCTGGCTAGAATTGGTTCTTTGGACACAGGGCAAGCTTCTAGCAGCTTCTTGCAGAAACCGCTCCTGTAGCTCCCACACTACTACTGAAACTGGGGAAAGGGAGCAGTAAAAAATCACTCTTTTCCTAAACTGAGTAACAGCTGAATCAGTAACACTTCACTGTGGCAGGTAAGTTGGTCAAATTAGTACCAGTTTCAAAGTTAGACTAGCTAGTACTAGTAGTCCAACAAAAGTGTATGCCAAAAAAGTGTGAGCATATTAACAAATTAAGTTAAAATTAAAGTTTGAACAGTATGATAAAAGATAACAAGAGACCACTTATGGAAAAGAATACTGAATGTTTTAATAAATGGGCTCATTAAATCATAAGCTTTGGGGAAGTCTTAATGTTGTGAAAGTGGTTTCAACACCACAGTTTAATTACTTACCACAGATGCTACCCATGAATATTTTAGTCCTATTGCTTAGTTTACTCAAGAATGTGGAGAAAAAAATCAGTGTCTTCATTTTTATACGAAATATAAAGCCTCAGAAAGTGTGTGTGTGTGTGTGTGTGTGATATTTTTTGTTCATCTAACATACTCATTTTGGTAACTAATGATATGTTAAGGAAAACAAACTTTAACGATGCTATATTCTTTTCACAGACTTATCTTTAGTCATGATTTTGCTCCCTTCTTTCTGCCCCCTGCCCCCCAACTGTGGCATAGGGAGGGACAGGGAATGGGGGAATGGGGGTTTTGGTCAGTTCCTCGCAAGTTGTTTTCCTTCTTAGCTGGGGCGGGGGGCATTTCTCACACTCGTCCCCTGCTCCAGTGTGGGGTCCCACCTACTGGAGAAAGATAGTCCTCCATGAACTTCTCCAACATGAGTCCTTTTCCACAGGGCTTCAGCTCTTCACCAGCTGCCCCAGTGTGGGTCACTTCTATAGGGTGCAGTCATAAAATCGTAGAATGTCTCTCAGGACCAGACTGCTCCAGCCTGGTCCTCCTTGGAGTCACAAGCCTCCCCCTCAGCAAACCTTTGTCAAGGTGGATCTCTCTCTCTTCCATCTTTGTGTCTCTGTTTCTTTCCATGGGCTGCAAGTGCTGGCAGAGGCTTGATCCAGCGCGGGTCACAGCATCTTTTGTGTCTCCACCTGCTCCAGCATGGGGCCTCTCCATGGGCTGCAGGTGGGCTCTCAGCCTTTTCCGTGGGCTGCAGTGGGAAACCACTCCACCATGGGTTTCTCCAAGGGCTGCAGGAGTATCTTTCTCTCTAGCACCTGGGGCGCCTCCTTGCCCCCACTCTTCACCAGCCTTGGTGTCTTCACAGTTCCTTACATCTTCTCACTCCCTTCTCTGGTGGCAAAAGGCAGCTGCTAGCATTTTTTTTTATCCTACATGTGATTGCCAGAGGCGCTGTGACCATCACTGATGGGCTCCGCCTTTGGCAGCAACAACTCCAGCCTTGAGCTGGCTGGTGTTTGCTCTGTTGGGCCTACAGAGAGCTTCTAGCTGCTTCTTGCAGCAGCCACCCCTTCAGCCCTGTCCCCCCTCCCTTCTCGACCAGAACTCAGCCACACAAAAGTACAACACAAACCTTAAGTCTGCTGGATCTTATTGCTGAGGAGGAAATAACGTTTCACTGATAATACAGAAATCTGAGGGGCTTAGTATAGTCTCTTCCTCTGTGAGTTGGTTGAGCAGCCATCTTGACTAAGTCACTCACACATCATGAGTAGATTTGCTCATGTGCAACACAATTAGTGATGTACTGAATATATGTGTTATACTATAGAAAAAATGGCTGGAAATAGTCTCTGAGCTAAAGACAGTTTACTGAATGTGTTAATTAAACATGGATAAGAAAGAAAGAATTCAAAAAATCCATAATATTTGATGAGCTGAAGGAAAATGATGGAAAAGAAAACAAAATGAAACATGCTAAATTAGAGAAATCATCAATTGCAAATCTATTTAATTACATAATTTCTAAGACAATATATTGAAATGGATGTTCTAAAGCCAAGTAAAAACTAAAAAAAAGATAAATTAAGTATGAGATTTTATTTAAATTTCAATTTAAGGCACTTACTTACACAACAGTCAAGGGAGTAACGCAGATGATTATTTTGGACTTAATTCATTTAATTTCTACTAAAACAATATCGCTAAGATTCAGTTGGATAAAATGGGATTCAGAGATTAAGTTTAAACTACAGCTCCATACATTATCAGTCTGTGCCTTTGTGATATGTACATTTAGGAATCCAGAAAAGGTAAGAGCTTTTGCATTTTGTAAAGGACATAAAGGAGAAAGTAAGGGAATGTGTTTTAATCTACCCTAGTTAAAAACTTCTCAAATCAGGATCTGGATAAAGAATGAGAATTTTAATAATCCTTAAAGCACAAAAAAATGATAAAAATGTTTTTATGACTGCAATACATTCTTTATTTTCCTGTCAAAATACATTAATTTAAAAGGAAGAGTTAAAAAGAAGTTTTAAAATATATTTCTAGTAAATTTACAATTAAATGATTCCTGAACTTGTACCATTTGCTATCCAAAATTGAATTATTTACATACAAAACTGGCCCAGCTTCCAGCTGTTTTTTCTAAGCATTATTCTAAATTTTAATCTAAATTTTAAAGGGATGGTGTTTGGGTTTTTTTTTTAAACCATATTTTTGTCCTCTGAATAAAATTTTTATACAGTAATTTAATAATGCATATATAATCAATAGTCCAAAATAATAGCATTTTCTCACATAAACTGTGTAAACATACTTCTTTTCTCGTTCTTTTTTTTTTTTTTCATGGGTAATGAATTTGGAATGTATAAAAGTAAAATTTGTGGTGTATTTTTCCCTATTAGAAAATATTACTGACAAATACCTTGCTCATTTTACCTTATTAGTGGAAACCATTCTAGTACAGGCATTTCAATTAATACCTTGCATTATCAAGAGAGGCATAATTCTTTCTTTTTTAAATCTGTTCTTTTCAAGTCTAAATGCTAAGCAGGAAATCCATTTAATGTTGCAGGGGAAAAATCATAAAGTGAATTTGAAAGAAGCAAGCCATACTTTAATTCTATTCCCTGGTACCTTTCTGAAATTAATTTCATAATTACCTTTCCTTTTTACCTTGGACAAAGGAAGAAAATTATTTCAGAACTGACCTATAGTAATAGAAAATCCTTGATGTTGGGATGCTTTTATCCACTTTCAAGCATGTAAGCATTTTTATACAAGAAGTGTTGCAGTAAGGACATTTAAGAGTGGAGAAGCTTCTGAGAAAATCAGCTGTAAATTTTCAACTGAAATTGAAGTAAAAAAACCTGTTAATTTGAAAGTTAGTTGATTTTTTGTTATGGAAAGTTCTTCCTATCTTAGAGAAGAATTTTTTTTATATATATAAAATATTATACTTGTGATTTTAAGGCTATGTGTAGAGGTTGTAAAAAAAGTAAAAGATTTTATTTTGATATACAAAGAAGCTAGGCAGGGAGAGTTTTATAATTTTTTTATGTTGAGTCTCTTTTCTCTGAAAGCCTAATAATGCATCTTTTTTGAGCGCCACAAAGAGTGTTTATATACTTTTATTCTTGGGTATATGTCAGGGAATCAAATAATTACATTTTATTTCCTTGTAATGCCTGATCAATAATCCACATACACGTGAAAAACTTACATGTTCTCTTAAAAAATGTCTACTTATGAAAACTAACTGGTTATTGATTAACTCAAAATTACTTGTAATGCCATACTTCCTAGTAATGAGTGTGAAGTCTGAGTTTCTCTGTTCTTATTATATTAATTTTCAGAATTTCCAGTATGATTTTCCTAATATACTTTGTGAGACTAAGTAGATCAAGTTGTTTAGGATAAAACTTAATATAATGAAGTTTGGGAATCATCTGGAATGTGTTAATCTAGATTAAAAATTAGGAGTCTGCATTGGAAAATCAAATTGATTTGAGGAAAGCCTATCATGCCTTCTAGAAAAAAACTTTTGATGGTGTGTTTAATTTCTCAATGTTGTTTGACTTCTAATTGGAAAAAAAAAAAAGAGAAAAAGGGTCCATCACTTCTAGAAAAGAAAGTTGAAGTGCTTTATTACTTAGATCATGAACTACTGCATTCATTCTATTCTAGATAATTTAAAACAAGAATTATAATAACATAAAATCACAGATTATGCAAAAGCCTGTTATTTCTGATTTAAACCTTCTTAGTAAGATTAGCATTTAAATTATCTGCCATCAGTTTTATTTAAGGTTTTAATAATGGCTGATTTCTATTCAATACCTGTAGACTAAACCAAAGATCTTGTTCATATCAACTATCATTTTAATCCCAGAGAAGGCATGGATATATTCATTCAGACAGAATGCCTGAATTTATTCATGCATGACCAAGTGTATTCATATAGAAGTAGATCCATTTGATATGCTGTTAATAATATTAGCTCAGTATACTGTTGTTTCTATCTATAAGCTCTAATTTAAGTGGAAATATGTCACTTTGACATTAGGCTGTTCTTGGGAAAAGAGATAGCAAAACTATTTATGATCATTGAAAAATTTTCCTGAAAAACATAGTCCCCAAAATCCCATTACTTCTGAAAAATGACAATTGCTGATCAGTTGTCAGTTGCAGAACTTATGTTCAGCTCTCTCAAGGAAGTCTGCATAAACTTTTTTTTTCTTTTTTAATTTAAAAATTAAACATTTCAACAAACTCTTACGACAAAACAAAACAATGGAAGCAATTCAATCACAGAATCATAGAATATCCTGAGTTGGAAGGGACCCATAAGTATCACTGAGTCCAACTCCTGGCTCCACGCAGGGCCAGCCAAGTCAGAGCATGGGACTGAATGTATTGTCCAGATGCTTCTTAAAACTTGTTCAGGCTTGGTGCTGTGACCACTTCCCTGGAAGCCTGTTGCAGTGCCCAGTTCCCCTCTCAGTAAAGAACCTCTGCTTCATATCCAACCTAAACCTCCCCTGTTGCAGCTTCATAACATTCCCTTGGCTTCTATCACTGGTCACCAATGAGGGTGCCTGCCCCTTCGCTCCCCCTCATCAGGAAGCCATAGACCACGATGAGGTCTCCCCTCAGTCTCCTTTTCTCCAGACTGAACAAACCAAGGGACTTAAGCCTCTCCTCGTACAGCTTCCTGTCCAGACCCTTCACCATCCTCATTACCCTCCTCTGGACACTCTCCAATATTTTTGTGTCCTTCTTGTACTGTGGCACCCAAAACTGCACACAGTACTCGAGGTGAGGCTGCACCAGTGCAGTGTAGAGCAGGACAATCCCCTCCCTAGACCAGCTGGCGACGCCATGCTTGATGCACCCCAGGATATGGTTGGCCTTCCTGGCTGCCCAGGCACACTGCTGGCTCATGTTTAACTTGCTGTTGACCAAGATCCCCACATCCTTCTCAGCAGGACTGGCCTCTGGCGTGTGATCCCCCAGTCTGTGTGTGGTACCAGGGTTGGCCCTTCCCAGCTGCAGAATCTGGCACTTACCCTTGTTAAACTTCATGCGGTTGGTGATTGTCCATCTCTCCAATCTTTCCAGGTCTCTCTGTAGGGTTTCTCCACCCTCAGTGGCGTCAACAGCTCCTTCCAATTTGATGTGATCTGCAAATGTACCTAAGACACCCTCTAGTCCTGAGTCCAAGTTGTTTATGAAAGTGTTACAAGAACTGGACCTAAAATGGAGCCCTGGGGAACCCCACTAGTGACTGGCCACCAGCCACATGTAACCCCATTTACTATCTATCACCCTCTGGGCCAAACCCAGCCTTCAGCCAGTTGCCCACCCAACACATTATGGCTTTGTCTAGTTGTATGCTGGACATTTTGTCTGGCAAAATACTGTGACACACAGTATCAAAAAACAACCTCACTATTTTGTTTATCTAATAGTTTCAAAAGTTTTAAAATAAGGGTAAGAAATTAAAATATTATTAAACAATTAGTCTTTACAACAAGAGCATCCATCAGAAGCAGGTCTGAGATTACTGGTTTTGTAAAAAAAAGTAGTGGGTTTTAAGTGAGTTTGTTTATTCTTCATGTTTTCAATGGAGCATAAATAACCTACCTGATATTCCTTAAAACAGGTATATGTAATTTTAATCAGAATTACAACAAAGTATGTTGAAATCTGTATTTCTGATGGTATTTATAGGCATTTCTTGCAATTGTCTTATAGGCAGAAAATATGAAGTGTCAAACAATTTATTCTTTTTACACTAGGCAACTCAAATACTTTCATGTATATACCAATACAATGATGTTGAAATACTGACTTATTTTTCTACTAGCCTTAGACAGCTAAACTAATTCTAACTGTAGTTTTGCCTAAAGCCACACATTTCCCAGCAGCTAGACCAGCATAAGTAAGACACAGAAAGACTTTGAAAGTGGACTGAGAACTCTTTTTAATCTAAACAGTATTTTTATACTTTCCAGGAAATCATGCAAATCCTTTATTTGCTTTTCATTTTAATCTGTACAAAGAAAAATCATGACCTTATATTTCAGAAGCCTCTTTCATGGTAGCTGCATTACTATGATCATCAACAATAAAAGCTGTACATGGAAGAAGACACATAAAAGAACAATGATGGCTAATCAAATATATCTCTTGAAAGCCATTCAATATGCAAACTTTAGGTCATTCTTTCTTCAGATTTTCGTTTCATATGGTAATGTGTTTCTCTGACTCAAGGTTGTCAAGTGACTTCAGATACATTTTGGATCAAGGAAGAGACTTACAGGCTTTGTTAAATAAAGTGTGCCATGAAAATCCACATTTCATTTACTCACAGTTCATTTAAAGGTTTTTAAGCCTTTAGTTCTTCTGCTATGATTATTAATACTATTAAGATAAGGCTACTGCTGTGTTCCGCATAACTTTAACATGCAAGTTTCCGAGGGCACAGGACCCTTCAGGATTGTTTGGTTTTTTTACAGAGAGAATGCATCTAGATACTGGGATAGTATTGGAGAACTGGAATCTGCTTTCTACTTATTTAAAATTAAATTATTAAAATTAATGTCTGTGTGGGTATGAAAGTTAATGCTATTCAAGTTATAGAATAATCATGTGTTATTGAGTATTCAGGATTCTAAATCACAATAAATAGACACGGGCAGATAGAGACCACATAAAGCATATTTTTGAATGATGCTATGCCCCTTTTGGCAGCAACTGTCACTTGGAAAAAAAGAAGATTAAAACTCCTGCCTGTCCTTAGTATCTTTGGTGTGCAGGGAACACTTCCTCACTTTGTTCAGTTTTATAGCCCTGGCACCTGCCCTGGAAGAAATACAGATGAATCTTTTCTTTTTTAACTATAGGAATCCTGCTGTGTTTCCTCATCTCCCCTTTCAGGTAATAGTGACCAAGGCAGACACCGAGGTGGTGAAAACGGAGGTTTGGTTCATCCTGACTTTCTATGAGGTGGGAAGCTGTACCTGAATAACCAGAGCACGTTCTATGCTTCTCCAGAAGGACGAGGATACTATGAAAGTTTTGATGAGGCAGCTCTCTGGTTCTTCCATTGTTTTGTAGTCTCTTCCAAGAGTGGGGTGCAGGAGAAGGGAGAGTCATTATTTCTTTCATAGGCAGGTAGCACCCTCTTTTTCCCTAGTAATGGCTGAATTTCATAGACCTTAAGGTTGGAAAAGACCTCGAAGATCATCAAGTCCAACCATATGTCCAATACCACAGAGTCAACTAAACCATGTCCTGGAGTGCACATCTACATGTTTTTTGAAAACCTCCAGGTGACTTGACCAACCTCTCTGGGCAGCCTGTTCCAATGCTTGACAACCCTTTTGGTGAAGAAATTTTTCTTAATATCCAATCTAAACATCCCCTGTCAAAACTTCAGACCATTTCCTCTTGTCCCATTGCTAGTTGCCTGGGAGAAGGGACCAACACCTGCCTCACTACAACATCCTTTCAGGTAGTTGTAAAGAGCTATAAGGTCTTACCTCTGTCTCCTTTCTCAGGGCTAAACAACCCCAGTTCCTTCAGCTGCTCCTAATAACACTTATGCTCAAAACCCTTTAGCAGTTTCATTGCCCTTCTCTGGACGTGCTCCAGGACCAAAATGTCCTTCTTGTAGTGAGGGGCCCAAAACTGAGCACTCAAGGTGCAACTTCAACAGTGCCCAGTACATGAACACAGTCACTTCCCCATTCCTGCTGGCCACATGATTCCTGATACAGGCCATGATGCTGTTGGCCTTCTTGGCCACATAGGCACACTGCCAGCTCATGTTCAGCCGGCTGTCAACCAACACCCCCAGGTCCTTTTCTGCCAGGCAGCTTTCCAGCCACCCTGCCCCAAGCCTGTAGTCCTGCATGGGGTTGTTATGACCAAAGTGTAGGACCAGGCACTTGGCTTTTTTAAACCTCATACAATTGGCCTCAGACCATCAATCCAGCCTGTGACATGGTCCTAGATAACACAAGTTCAATGGGGGAGAATGGGACCTCTCCCATCTCTCACATTGTCATTTATTTAGCATATGTGAGATTTAATATAATTTAAATCAACTAATAAAATCATTAATACTCTCACCTGTATCATAGCTCCTAATCACTGGAATAAAAGAGGGACTGGGGAAGATCTGTCTAGTAGCAGCAAAAGTTGAGATGTGCCCCAAGCAAGGAAGGAAGGTGGGAGCCAAGGGTGACTACAAGGCAGGTAGCAGTAAGGGTGGAGTCCCATGGTGTGCCCACTGTCAGTCACTGCATCAGTACCAAGCTCTTGTGCTCATGAGATTTGTTTTCCCTTTTGGAAGTGTTTGAGTACTTTTCACTCCAGATCTCAAACTGGCTGTGCTTCAGTGAGATGCAGCATGCCTATTACCCTCACCATTGTGTTGAAAGTAGTTCAAAAGCACAACCAAAAAGGACTTGGTGCGGGTTTTAATTGGGAAAAATGAGAACTGTGGTGACAGAAAATTACTAAAAATTCCCAGGATATTGGTAGTTTGAGAAGCTCTAGCATTGCTAGAAGTAACTACGCTGACGTAGCACTGACATGGGTCATCTGAGAAGCGACAGCTCTGTGAGTTTCCTCATGTTACAAAACCCAGAAACCTTCATTTAATATTAGATCCAATTCTCTGTTAATGAAGTATGTCATAGCCATGAACTAGCAAGCTGAACATAATATGGTTTCCAGGGAAACATCCTTATTAACTGGATTTCCTGATCAAGTGCATCCTGATTTAATAAAAATATATTGATTATTTTTTTTTGTAATAAGGAAAGGTAGCTATGGAGTAAAAAACATTGAAGAAGATTATTGAAACCTACACAGCATGAAACAGTTAGCTTTATATGACTTTTGTTTTCAAAACAATATGTTTAATTTAAACTTCTTTTTTTTTCCCCCACTCCATTTAGCCATTAGGAGATTCAGAAATGCAGTGTTTATCACAAGTCCAAACATGTGCTAAAATAAATTAATAGAAGGGAAGAATTAATATTTCCCCAAAATTATTTTCCCCATATCTGCACAGTTGGGAAAAGGTCTGTTTTAACTCATAGGATTGTGTTGTGGGTTTTTTTAATTTTACCCTTACCTTTTTTTTTTAAGTTTTTTGTTATTTGCAAAAAAAAAAATCTGATTTGGCCATTGAATAAAATTTTGTTTGAGGGAATTAAGTAGATATCTGTTTCTAAAGGTTTATTGAGATTTATTTTTTTTTTTAATTTTTTTTTTCCCTAGGAAGAATTTCTAATCAGAAAGGTAAAGAGTTTCAGCCCTATTTGTGGTTGGTGCATCAAATCTCAGAAATTGTGGAAAGTAGAATATTCACTGTTTATCACTTCTTTATTTCCAATACCTGGAACCCAAGTAGATCTCATAATGTTGTGGTTTAACCCCAGCCAGTAACGAAGTGCCACACAGCTGCTAGCTCACCCCTCTCCCCCAGAGTGGGATGGGGAGAACAATGGAAAAAAAAAAACAAACCTAGTGGGTTGAAATAAAGACAGTTTGATAGGATAACAAAGGAAGAGAATAATAGTAATAACAATAGCAATAATAAAACAGGTGAGGCACAAATGCAATTGTTTACCACATGCAGAAGGAAAAAAAACAAAAGCAAAAACAAAAAAATTATGCCCAGCCTGTTTTTGAGCAGCAATCCCACCTCCCAGATAGCTTACCCAGTTACATATATATATGTGGAGGATGATGTTATACAGTAAGGGAGTATCTGGACAGCCTGGGTCAGCTGTCCTGGCTATACTTTCCCAGCTTCTGGCGCACCTGGCAGGGTGTGAGATGCTGAGAATCCCTTGACTTAGTGTAGACACAGCAGCCACCTATCAAAAACTAAACACATCACTGTGTCATCAGCATTATTCTCATGCAAAATTCAAAACAAAACACTAAGCCAGCTCCTCAGAAGAAAAAAATAAACTGTCAGCCAAAACCAGGACACATAGATAGAAATATTTGCTGTAAGAGCCTAGGCACAGATTGAACATCAGAATAGAGGTAGCTATTTGATAGGAAGTCACCAAATATGACTGTGGGACTCTGATCAGTACAGATACAAGAAGCTTGCCATAAAAAGCCTCATCAATTCCATTAATTCTGTTAAGCATTAGAAAGTACAGATAACAATATAATACCTCAAATTTGTGCAAGGGATACTCATAATCTGATTTCTCAGCTTTGCTGTGCCTGTATTCTGTTAAATTAACTGTTGACATAAGATACTGTTTGGTTCACTAGTCCTGAATGTATGTTAAATCATTTTGCAAGAGAAGACATCATCCTGCCTGAAATATGGGCATGATTTCTCTTCAGATCTTTGATTTTTCATCTGTTGAGTGGTGTGCTGAGAACTTCAAAGAAAAAAAAATCACCAAAAGGATATATTAAAAATCTTCTGAAATACAAATTAACCTATTGTTATGAAATATACTTAGCACTGTCTTTTGTTAGCACAGTTTAA
The DNA here is from genome assembly GCA_027925045.1 of Hypotaenidia okinawae. NCBI lineage: Eukaryota > Metazoa > Chordata > Aves > Gruiformes > Rallidae > Hypotaenidia > Hypotaenidia okinawae. Next base: position 174,162,738 of record BSDF01000001.1, read on the forward strand.
TATTCTTACTTAGTAACATCAATTGCATAATAACTAACACCAGAACACTCAGACACATATACACACAAATCCTTATCATATCTAACATACAAACGACTTGCTTTTATTTTCTTGACAATCTGAAGTCTCTGAGTCCTCCCACTGTTGTCGTGGGTGCCAAGATTATAATTGTACCCTCTTTGGAAAGTTATTAAAAGTGACGGCTTAAATACCTTCCTAAGGTTTATATTTTCCTCTGTGCATGAAGGAAGGTAAATAAATTTGAAAATAAATTGGACTTTAACCATGGATTCATTTTTCTTATTGCTCAACTTTGATTAAGAAATATAGTAAAAACCCCAGTGATTATTCTACAATGTTGTTCTGACCCTAGCTCAATAATATTAAATGCAAAACCAGAAATGCTGTGTTTTGCATAATAACATTACAGCCAATATGAAAACAAGAGCTATGAGGGGGAAGAATAGAATCTCAGTATTCATGAAGTTAGACATGAAGGTAGCATGTATTAGATAATAATACAGTTCAACAATTATGGCAGAGTGGTATACATTTTAATACACTTCCTGATAAAATTTTAAGGGGCTTCCATTTTCATCAAAAATAGAAGATTTTGGGAGCCAGATATTTTCCTGTGAGAACAGAAGTTGATATCAAAGTTTAAGAATGTTTTCACGTGTAATTTTCTTTCACATGCAATTAATTTTCAAATATTTATATCAAGCTATTAACCATGTACAGTGATGTCTTTTTTAAAATTCTTCCATCAAAGATCATAAATGCCTTTGCTGGTGTTTGCATGTGCATATTTTTGTTATGCCTGTGCCTCATGCTACTGTAGTAAAAATCTGGACAACCCAACATCTTGAGTGTTCAGCCACAGATCAGCTATATTCTAGATGAAAGTATACATTGCTTTACCTGACCATAGTATTAATGCCTATTCAGGGAACTTGTTCCAAAAGAGACTTTTTCTTGTTAACATTATCTGAAATCTAGACACAGGCAATTGTGTAATGGAGGAGGAAGCCTTCAGTATAAGATAATTATGTATATGAGACTGGCTCCCTCTTACAGAACTTCTGTTGTCAAAGGAATATGTCCTTAGAGTATATAGTAGAAACTAATTAGTTTAAAAGACACCTATATGATAGGGAGATGCCAAAATGAGAGTTTGTGACAAATTTAACAGAGCAGAAGTTTTAATTTCAAATCCTTTATGTAACATTTCCCCGAGGCTGAATTCATATTAGCCAATCTCAATATTTTTTTTTGTTTTTCCAGTCAATTGTTTAATACTCTGATGCTGCTGTTTCAAAGATAGTTTAGTAGTTTCTTAATACAGCAATCATACATTTATAAAAAATGAGTACAATAGATGCTGTTGGTTTATTTGAAAATAATAGCAAATACAGTTTTAGACAACAAATATATGGAGGGACTTCTATGCTTCATTTTCCATGCAAGATAAGTGCTTGTCCCACCAGACAGGTTGCTATGACAATGTTCAGAAACCTAATCTCCCTAAGTGTAATAAGGTCTATGAGCCATACGTTATTGGCTGGGAGGAAAACCTTCAAACCTCATACCTTCATTTATTGTTACATTAATCCAGATTTGGGACATTTGCAGCAATTTACTCAGAGATTCTGAAGTATATTTGAAGTCCCAAAAATATGTCGATGAATACATTTTCAGCCTCTTAGTATCTTACCTATCTTTTCCTTTCATATATTTTGTTTTACTTCCATGATTGTGGGATCATTTGTGGTTGATGCATAATCTGTTTGCTAACATTTATATAAACCCATTTACCTGGACTACATTCCGTGACTGGCATTTTCTGAACACATTATCATCAAGGCACATAGCTGTGGTTTCTTTCACATTTTCACTCTTCCAAATTTCTTCTTACGTGCTAAAACACCACCATAGGTTTGGTGACCAAAATAAATGCTTTGTGCTGATTTAGCCTTCATAATTGTACTTTTGTGACAGCATCCATTTATTATACCATTTACTTCCTAAGCAACAGAACACATGAGTATTAGGATTACTACATAGTATTGCAGGCTTATTATTTATGCAGTCCTTGTGTAAACTAATAAATCCCATGATTTATTCTGTATTACCTGTTACCTCAGCAAACTTATGGATTAGACCAGAACAGAGTAGGAGTATTTCATTTGGAAGACACCTCCAACAACTATCATCTAGTCCAACTGCCTGAGCACTTCAGGGCTGACCAAAAGTTAAAGCATAAACACTGACAGACTTGGGGCATTGACCATCCCTCTCTAGGAAACATGTTCCAGCATTTGACCTCTTTGTAAAAAACCATGCTTCCTAACCTCATCTACTGTTTGCTATAAACCTAGGGGCTTAATGTGCATCGTTAGCTTTCCTAACTTTCAGCCATACTCTTTTTCTCTAAAACTAGCTCAGTTACTTTGTGATGAAGTATTTTTGTACCTTTCTGTATCTCTTTGTATTTTTTCCACTGCCTTTCTAATGAGGTGGTGATTTTTTGGTTGGTTCATTGGTTGGTTTATATTCCCCATCTGTTTTTCTCTTTCATGGTATAGATATATGAGTATTTTATCATACCAGATATCCCAAAAGTAGGGCAGAGCCTAACACAATGTGTACTGCCATCTGATATGTGCCTGCCAGAGGTTTTCAATGCATAACAGACAGCTTAAAATGATGACTTTTGGTAGCTAGATGCTAGCACTTTAATAACGTATACTGGATTTCACTCATTTTTGCCTAGAACTTCATTGCACATCAGTGTGACTCAAACTATCCACAAGTTTTCTTATTCATGATTGATCAGTCTTTGGAGGACACCTTCTAGTCTTGCTAATTCAGGCTGATAGATGCAATTAAATAAAAATAAACTTTATAAAAATATTTAATTTCATCATCTAGAATCTGTGGAGTTTTTGTTGGAAGAGAAAATAATGACATAACCAGTCTTCCACTCCAATGCAGAGTCTCCTCAACTTAGAAAGGTGGGTCTGCAGTTTAGTAATAGAAACAAACTTTCCAGATACAAGAATTTTTACCAACTTTCCTATGGAGTACAAGTAACCAAGGTAGAGACAAAAAAATAAGTCCTCCTTCACTCTGAAAAGTCTATGATTATTAATAGCACAATTCTTACTACTCTTATAGTAATCTTTCTGCATTGCCACATAGCTTTTGTGCACACATTAAGTCATGAGTAGCATTTATCAGAATCAGAATTACATAATCAGAATTACTAGTAATTGCATTTCTAGTTTTAATGTACATAAATTTAATTAAATGTTCTTGGTGGATAACGATAAATGCACAAATAAAAGTAAAAGCCAACGTTTATATTTAAAAATCAGAGATTTAGCATTAGCCACTTCCATTCAGGAGTGAAATTTTGGGTCTAAGAAATATGTCTGGAAAAGACAGTTTCAAGATCTATAGGAGCCAAAAAGACAAAATCAAAAGTTACAAGTTACTAGAAAAGAAAAAGGTAACAAAGCAGAACACATCATTATGCTGCCACAAAAGTTCATGGTTCACCAGTATCTTTAATAATGTGTGCAGTTCTGCTCCCTTCACAAAACATATCTGACAAAACAGTTTCAGAAAAAGCCAGCAAGGGTGATAAAAGATATATATCTTCTTTCGTATAAGCAACAATTAGCTGAGCTAAGGTTCCTCAGGCTAGAAAACAGACAACTAGTAGAGAATATGAACAGAAGTTGGAATATTACAAGGAACTTGGTATGGCAGGGCTCAGTTATTAATTTTCTCTTTCAAGAGTAGAATTGGGGGGCACTGTCATTGAAAGAAATAAAAGAATGAAACAAATTGACTAAAAACAATTGTAAAAACTGGAGCCAGGTTTGAAGCAGAGGAAGGCAAACCTTCTTATGCAACAAGTGATAGGCTAAAATGGTTGTGAAAACATATGTGGATGCACCAAATCAACATGATTTCGAAGGAAGGTTGAACTAGTTGATCAATGATAAGGTTCCTGAGAATTGCAAAATGCATGGAAAATACATCTAGCTCATGTCACTGATCTGAAAATTGGACACTGGAGAAATATTTGGGGGGTGGCTATATATTTAAGAACACTTTATTCCCTAGACATTGACTTAAGGCCACAGTTGGAGACATATTTTATCTAGACTAGATGAAGCTCTTTATTATTTATTAACTTCCTTAAATATGCAGGTCTGTTGTCTGTTAGGTCATCAGCTATGCAAAGTAAGAGTTCTGGATCACCAGTTGAGATACTGCAGTGTGTAATGCCTTTCTTTGGCCCTGAATAGATCCATTTCATGACTGACACCGTAAATCAGAAGCAAGAATCTGCTGTCTGCTTGTACAAGCTATTAAAATTTAAATGTCAAAGAACATGTTACCTGCACAAGACCAACATATTGACAAATGACATTCATGCATTCTTCAGTTGAAGTCTGGATGAAATAGCTGAGACTCCTTAAAAGGAAGCTAGCTGCCTGGTTTTAGGCAACTGTTTGCAGTTTGAATACCTTTGCATGTATATGTCTGTAAGGGGCATACCTCCTCATAAACACTGGCAACTAAATTTTTCTGCCTTCAGCCACGTTCCTGAAAATGGTTGAATCTCCCAGAGAGATGTTTTATGAGATCTAGAAATGTAGCAGACTGTACAGATATGCTGCCATATGCAATAAAAACCTGCTCTAATTTGATAGTCAACGGAATATGGGGATTAGTGTCTAGAGGTATTATTCCATGGCCTAAACATAAACATCAAGAGTTTGTTTGAATTCAGATGCTTTTGAGTATCTGAGACATCTACTTGGGTCTGACAGATACAGCAAAAAAGGTGCATAATAGTTGCACTCTTGTTGTCCCAAAAGCAGGGTCACTACCTGGTGTGCAGTACATCCATATAGACACAGAGTAGGGGTATTGGATTTATTCCATGTCTGCACAGAGGTGGGCGCTAGGTGGCAATTCCACTAAACTAGCCCGCTACACACAGAATTTGCAACCTATTTATCTTGTTACAGGGTGAGAAAAACACGGCTAAATTTACACTAATTGGTTAGTAATTACCACATCATCTACTATTGGTCAAGCATATTCAAATTAGCATGCCTGCTCCTTGAATGTGTGTGGGGGGTGATCTGTATAGTCCTTGAATTGGGTGGGTGGTCAGGGTCTTCCCCTGCAACCTTTACCTTTCCCCCAGGTTTTTTTGACATCAGGCCTCTCTGGCAATGCCCTGGCTCTTACACCTGCTGGGGTAGGATGTTTCAGCTCTATGAGGGATGAGCGCCAGACAGCAGGACAGTCAGCATGGCTTCACCAAGGGAAGGTCGTGCCTCACCAATCTGGTGATCTTCTGTGATGGAGCATCAGTAGATAAAGGGAAGGCAACCGATGTAATTTACCTGGACTTGTGCAAGGCCTTTGACACAGTCCCCTACCACATCCTTATCTCTAAATTGGAGAGATGTGGATTTGATGGGTGGACCATCTAGTGGATAAGAAACTGGTTGACCAAACGTTGACAAAGGGTGGTGGTCAATGGGTCTGTGTCCAGGAGGAGGCCGGTGACAAGTGGGGTCCCCCAGGGGTCTGTCTTGGGACCGGTGCTCTTTAGCATCTTTATCAATGACATCGATGATGGAATTGAGTGCACCCTCAGCAAGTTTGCGGATGACACCAAGCTGAGTGGTGTGGTTGAAACAACAAACAGAAGGAAAAGAAGCCATCCAGAGGGGTCTTGACAGGCTGGAAAGGTGGGCCCAGGTGAACCTAATGAGGTTCAACACTGCCAAGTGTAAGGTGTTGCACTTGGGCCAGAAGAATCCCAGACATAGATACAGACTGGGAGAAGTGCTCCTTGAGAGTAGCCCTGCTGAGAAGGACCTGGGGATTCTGGTAGATGAGAAACTCAACATGAGCCAGCAGTGTGCTCTTGCAGCTTGGAAGGCCAATGGTATCCTGGGCTCCATCAGAAGAGGGGTGGCCAGCAGGGACAGGGAGATGATTGTCCCTCTCTACTCTGCCCTCTTGAGGCCCCATCTGGAGTACTGTGTCCAGATCTGGGGCCCCAATACAAGAAAGATGTGGAACTGTTGGAGAGGGTTCAGAGGAGGGCCACAAAGATGATTAGAGGGCTGGAGCACCTCCCCTATGAGGAGAGGCTGAGGGAGCTGGGCTTGTTCAGCCTGGAGGCTGTGGGGGGACTTCATTGCAGCCTTCCAGTACCTGAAGGGAGCATACAAACAGGAGGGGATTCAACTTTTTAAGAGGGTAGATAATGGCAGGACAAGGGGGAATGGATTAAAACTAAAGGAAGGGAGGTTTAGATTAGATATTAGGGGGAAGTTTTTTACAGAGAGAGTGGTGAGGTGCTGGAACAGGCTGCCCAGAGAGGTGGTGGATGCCCCATCCCTGGAGGTGTTCAAGACCAGGTTGGATGGGTCCCTGGGCAACCTTGTGTAGATCCAGGCCTGGAGGTTGGTAGCCCTGCCTGTGGCAGGGGTGTTGGAGCTCTATGATCCTTGGGGTCCCTTCCAACCCATGCTATTCTATGATTCTATGAGCCTTTCAGCTCTTCTCCAAGGATACTTTTTAGTCAACATATTTCTTATCAGTCCTTCAGCCCTTCTTCAAAAGCAGAGTTGTTAGTGAAGCAAGTCAGTACCCTTAACCTTAAACAGTGTCTAAACACTAACCAAACATGTTTTTGTCCTGGTGAAAATTCTACATTATGGATATCACTCTTCTGTCCTGATGTCACTGAGATCACAGAGTGACACAATCATTGAGAGAGGAATAGACCTCAGGAGGTTTCAGTCCAACTCAAAGCTAAGTCAATTTTAAAGTTAGACCAGGTTGCTTAATCCAATGGGATCCTGAAAACTTAAAGGGTGATTTACAGCACCACAAAAGGCAGTAGATATATATATACAGGCAAGTGAATCAAACACTTAACATTTACGACTTGTAGTCTTCTTCCTTGGAAACATAATAGAATATTCTTTTAGCTGTATGTGCTGAACATCTGTTTTGGTAACCACTCATATTTTTTATGCCAGTTGCAATGATAGGTACATTTTGCACATAAAGAACAATAGATTGAAATCTTGCACAAGTAAATTCTTTTGTAAGTTTTTTTTTTTGTTGTTTTGTTGGGGGAATTTGAGGTCTGGGTTTTTTGTGGGTTTTTTTTTTCCTTTGGTTTGTTTTTTAGACATAAGATATATTCCCATAAAATATTAGTTACAGTGCTATAGAATGTTGTTAATGTTATGACTGCAGTTCAAGATGCTTGCAAAGAGATGCCTTCTGATCCTTTCAGTGTAACAGAAACCATCAGATATGTCAGGTTGTAGCCTGCAAAACAGGAATTAATTTGTGTTCAGTAAGAGAGTAGTAAGATTGTAGTGTTAAGGGATGGTGAAACAGTGATCTGAAAGTTGCCTAAATGAATATCTATTTCCTGTCCTTCCTCCTCAAAAAAAGAAAAAGAAAAAGAAGCACCTCACAAACCACTGTATTCTACAATGAACTGATATGACATTCATTTTGTGATCTTCTCTCATTGCATGGTATCGCTTTTCTAGGATGTTCTAGCATTTTTGATTCATGACCATGTCATTCACAGATCTTGGCTGACCTAGAAAACCATGCGCTTTTTAAGGATGACCTAGAATGCCAGAAGCTTATTCTGGAAGCCATGAAATACCATCTTTTACCAGAGAGAAGAACTCTCATGCAAAGTCCAAGAACTAAACCTAGAAAATCTACAGTTGGAACACTTTATGCTGTTGGAGGAATGGATAACAACAAAGGTATTAGCAAATATTTGTTACTTTATATAAATTATATTTTGTATTTTCTTTATTAGAAAATAGTGAAGTAGCTTTCTAACCCAAGACTAGAGTGGTGGCATCTAAGTCAGTCAAGAAATGCTGCCAAGAATTTTGGTCCAATTAAAATCTACTTATATTTAAGGAAAAAGAGAATACTTTTAGAGAAAATAAATTGAGTTTTGAGTTCATTCTTTGTTCAGGTGACGTATAATTTCCAGAAATAATTTTAACAGAAAATATAATGACTTTCATTTGTCTTAGTTTTAGCATTCTAGAAATTAAGTTTCATTTATGAGTCAGCAAAATATGTATGCATCATTTCTGATCAATGAAAAAAGGCCATTTAATATGCAGTGTATTCCATCCTTAAGTAGTTGTCTGACACGTTATGGATGATTCATGTTTTTCTGATGCAGAAATTTATCAGTCAGCGAGAGAAAAAGCTTAGACAAGCTTAAACTAAATTATTACTTTGTCAACAACTAAAGGAAGGTGGAATTATCTCCACTTTACTGTGAAGGAAAGTAGGAAACAGTGGAAACTGTATTAAGTATTCTGTTGTTATTTGTTGGAAATGATGATTATGTGCTTTTATTTCTGGTAAATAAGTATAACCCAGTGATTTCTTGAATGGAATGAAATAAAATGTTTTAACTAAAAGCTAACTGTCATAAGCCTGTGCACTAGGAAAGGCTTTTATTCTTTTTGCTCGAAATTCACTAATATTTCCACATTTTCATGACAATATTTAAACTGAAGAATACATCTTCAGAAATATTAGTTCTGATATAAAATAAGTTGCACTTAAAGTAAAATTAGATCTTCAGTATTCTACAACTCTGTTTCTAGGTGTAGTTGTTGCAGTTCTTTTACAAAATAGCTGCAGCAATATCATCTGCAATAGGATACTGCATGTTGTTCCCATAAAGTCACTCCAGTGAGAAAGACAAACGACATTGGCACTTGTGTGATAAAGAAATGTCAAGAGAATAGAAAAAGGTGGAGGAAATAACCAATACATGTATTTTCTTTTTATAGCTGCAGACTGGTTTTGTACTAAACATTTATGAAAGTCTGTGAAGGGTTTTGAATTTGTGTGACAAGGATTTGGTAGTGGGGAGAGGCTGCAGGGTGGCTTCTGCAACAGGTGGCTAGAAGCTTCCCCCAGGTCCAACACAGCCAATGCCAGCTGGCTTCAAGAAGGACCTGCTGCTGCCCAAGGTCGAGTCAATCAGCAATGGGGGTAGTGCCTCTGTGATAACATGGTTGAGAAGGGAAAAAAAATCCCTGAGCAGCAAGGGTTTTTTGTGGCCAGAGAAAAGATGTAAGAAATGTTGAGAAAGAAGATGTAAGAAACTCTGCAGACACCCAGGTCAGTGAAGAAGGAAGGGGAAGATGTGTTCCAGGTGCCAGGGGTAGTTTTCCCTGCAGCCTGTGGAGAAGACCACAGCAAAGCACATTGTCCCCCTGCAGCCTGTGGAAGATGATGGGGAGTAGAGCTTCCACATGAAGCCCGGAGGACTCCACACTGGAGCAGGTGGAGGCAGGTGAAAGATGCTGTGACTCAGTCAGAAGCTCGCACTGGACCAGGCTACGGGCAGGACCTGTTGATGCGTGGAGAAAAGAGCCCACACCAGAGCAGGTTTGCTGGCAGGACTTGTGACCCCATGGGTAGTCCACACTAGAGCATCCTGGTGCTGAAGTACTGCACCCCATGGAAGAGATCTTCTCCGTCTAGCTGAGGAAGAGAGTGATAGAACAGCTTTTTGCCCTCTAGTCAGGGTCAAACCACCACACCCAAGCTGGAGCAGTTTGTGTAGAAGAGCAGTCTATGGGAATAACTTGCGTTGGAGAAGTTGGTGGAGGACTGTCTCCTGTGAGAGGGACCCCATGCTGGTGCAGAAGAGTGCAAGGAGACCTCCCCATGAGAAGAAAGGAGCAGCAGAGACAATGTGCAGTGAACTGACCACAATCCCCATTCCCTGTCCCATTGTGCCACTCAGGGAGAGGAGGGAGAGAAATTGGGAATTAAGTTGGGCCAGGGAAGAAGGGAGGGGTGGGGAAAAGTGGTTTAAGATTTGGTTTTATTTCTTATTGCTATACTCTGTTTTTATTGGGTAATAAGTTAGATTAATTTTATTCCTTTTTGAGGCTGTGATGGTCATTGCTGAAAGATCTCTCCGTCTTTGTCTTGACCCACAAGCCTTCCATCAGATCTTCTCTCCCCTGTCCAGCTGAGAGCAGCTTTGGTGGGCATCTGGCCTCCGGACAGGGTCGACCCACCACAGTGTAGCTAAATCTTAAGCATGAATTTGCATAGTGAGTATTGCCTTTGGATTGTAAAATACCCAAAATACAAATTTCCTCTTGCTTAGGCCAAATGGCAATGAACACTTTAAGAATTCAGATGGTGAGAAAAACTGTAAGCCCGATTTAGGTGCAGCTGTGTTTGTTATAGCATGCTATACAGCTGTGTTCCTGCTTCATATAGCAAATCAAATACAGAAATATTAGGAAGACCACACAAAGCATAGCAGTCTGGTGAGAATCAATATGCAGCCTCTTTTGCAGAGGCAGGTCAGACAGAAGCGGTTTATTTCGGTAGCAGCAGGAGAGAACACAGCATGACAGAGGTTCATCCATCTGCCAATATGAACTCCAACTGGAAACAGAAGTACTAGGGCTTATATACATTTACAGCAGATAAAAGCTGTTTTGAGAGGGGACGTGGTGTACCACGGCAGCATCTATGTAGAAGACTGGTGCAGCTGATGTAACGTGTGTTCCAAATAGTTCAGCATCTTCAGCCGTGCAACCTTTACTTGGATTTGCTCCGCTTACCCCTCTTATGATGCTGCTGTGGCCTTGGCTAGCTTCTAGGCCCAGTGAGGTTTGCTTCTACACATCCATTCAGGATACCAGGTGCTGGTTGCGTGGAGAGACATAGAATTGTTTGAATTGGAAGGGGCCTCAAAGATCATCTAGTTCCAGCCCCCTGCCGTGAGTCACTGGGAGTTCATAAATTAGGTCTCAGTATTTGGGTCATGACATGACGCTGATACTGTATTATCTCTCCTCTATAATAAATAGCTTATTTTTTTCCACAAATTTCTCCACTGAAATGCTGACATCGATGACTGCAATTCACAATGATGTATTTTCAAGGCCTCCTGGTGTTTGCTACCAAGTATGAAACAGTTACATATAAGAACTAAATGAGCTAGGCAAATTAGAAATTTACTAGCTAGCATATAAAACAGTGAGTAAGTGCTAGTATTATGAAAGTATCTGAAGGTTATGTGGCCCAGCACATAAAAAGTAACCAAGCATGCTAAGCAAGTTTGTTTTGAAATCTGTCCTATAGTTCTCTTCCTTTCTGTAAAAAAGAAGTGATAATTAAGCTCCAGCAGCCAGTGAAGTTTGCCTGACATGAAAAGTTAATGCAGCGTAGTGCTAACTGGATAGAATTTAAAGGAACAAAGTTAGATCACTTCATAATTTTCATTTCCTAAATATACAAAACCTAATTTAAATCCTTCTTTCCACACACACCTTTGTTTATTCATAATTGGAAAGGCACATACAAGGAGCAGATTTTCTCTATATGTTTACATTAATAAAATAAGATGTATTAACATTTTAACAATGTTCCATTCACCTTGTTCGTGTCATCACACTGCCTTCAGTACTTTGGATTATCAGGATTTAATAATCTAGTAGTATACAAAAGCGGTCTAAGTGCACAGGTAAAGGAGGCTGCTAGGCTGTAATAACTGAGTAAATGCAAGAAGAGGAGGACACACACCAGTTTGTAAGAATGATGAAAAAGTGACTTCATGCAGCCGTCTTGAAATTCCAAACACAGAACAAAAGCCATGTGATAGAAGCTGAAGTATGAGGATGATGTTAGTGTCATAGAAAATTCTTATGAGGAAAATATGCTTGCACAGCAAGAGGAGATTGGTGTAAATTATTCAGCAGTGTTATATTGATGGCAGAATTCTGAATGATTTCTCATTATGTGCTCTAACCTGTCTCACTACCTAGCAGATAGAATTACATGGGACAAGAGGAATCTGCAGGAAAAAAAAATTAAAAAAAAATTAAAGAAAACAAAAGTGCCAGGGTAACCATGACCCAAAAATACTGGTATATATTACTTTTGACATAGTCCTAGATTCATTCATTGGATTGCTAGATTAGTTTATTATTCACTAGATCACAGTCTTTAAGTAAATACAAATGAAAAAGAAATAAAAAATTACACAAGCAAGAAACTATTTCATAAATATTTGACAGGTCATTCAGACAGAGAGGGAAAAGTAAATATACTGAAACACTGATAGTAAATGTGTTTTCCATTAATCTTATGGTTAGATATAAAACCTATCACAAAAATTGCTCTGATGGTAAAAAAGGTGATGTACCCCATTAGTCTATATCAAGCCATATTAAAATTCCTTTCATTATCATTTTGATATTTTTTAGAAAGATCTTTGATGTCACCACAGATATATTAAAAACAAATCTTTAGAAATGTGAAATTTTGAGGTCTCCAGTCATTGTTCCTCAAACTCACATGTTGCATATTTTGCCTTTTCTTTAGTGGTTCTCAATTGTTTTTAATAATCCTTTTTTTCTTTACAATTACAGTTTTTCAATTGTGGTTTAATACTTGTATATCATTATTTCACAGAAATGTCATCTAATATGGCTACATGAAGTTACTCTTTTGTTCTAATGAACATTGATGATGTCCATGTTTTTCTGGGCTTTTTTTTTTTCAGCTTCTAGAAGATATTTCTCACACCACCTTTTAGACCTTATTAAGTTTATTTTTTTATTTTTCATTTTTCTACAGGCACAGTTTTTTATTTCTGAAATAAATATTGGACAACTTATTGTCATTACTGTACATAAAGGCAGAAAAGGGGAAAGATCATGTTCTTAAGTAATTCTTCTTACTTTTAAGATAATGTGTCTTGACATGTCTAGAACGAATATCTATCTCCTTCATTTTCAGTTTAGTGAGAATTCATTTAAAATAGAAAAAGCAAAACCTATCAAGGTTGTTTTGTGGCATTTTTGCAAGTTCTAGAAATTACCACAAACCACTTTGTCTTCACATACTAAAACATTTGACAGCATTCATTATCTGTTCATTGGATATATGTAACTATCTTGAAAAAACTTCTTCATCTTGTTTGTATTTTTATTAAAAATATACAGTGTAACTGAGTTTAATATCCAGAAGGTAGCCTTTGAATTTGTATAATGCACAAACAGCAAAAACCACTTAAAAGGGTATAGTATTTTCTTCTTAAAAGAAGGGAACAAAATCTCCAATGTGTTTATGATAGAACATTTCTCCCTGGTGCACTTTTTGAAAAGTTTTATATCAATATGCATGCATTGTAAGTATACATAGATGTATCAGATGTATGTGTGTGTATACGTGTTCTCTTAAAAGTTGAGGCTGTAGCGGGGTAAAATTCCCCACCCTATCTTTTGTACTTAAACTGCTCCATAGTCCAGAATGCAAATGAATTAATGGCTAGAGCTTCCTGCATTTAGTGACAGACTCTCTTCATAATATATTTTTGGCTAAGTTTATTTTTGTTTTTAATAAGGACTTTGTGTATTTTCTTATTCCTGTTCAGATAATAGAATACGAGTAAATATTCACTCGCTTACAAAGTGTTAAGGAAAGTTAGGAACAGCTGCTGGCTCCAGCCACCCCAGCCCAGGGATCCTCCTGCCCCAGCTGCTGGAGCCCAGCATGGTGTCTGTCACCAGGGTCTCTGCTTGTGCTGAGGGATGTGTCTGCCTTTTCCCTATTAACAGGTTCTAACAGTAGCAAAGGTAAGCGTGTGCCCCAGAGACAGGCACACACAGAGGCATGTTTCACTTCACAGGACATGGCCTGTCACACAGACGGCCACAGACAAGGTGCTGCACCCAGCATTTCCCACATCCAGGACTCACTCCAGGCATAGGACCAGCCAGCCACATCCCCCTCCTCTTGTTCGGCTGACAGAGGCAGAAGGTCACTAGTGCAGCACACACACCACACTCTGCATGTGTACACGTTCATTCGCACATCCCTGAGCCCTGCACAGCCCCTCTGCCCTCCTCCGCACAGCTACTGCCCCCAGTAGCTTTTTGAGGATGCAGCTCTGGCAGCTGGAGGTGAAAGAGCCTCGCTGGTTCCAGTAGCTGATACCAGAGTTCAGGGGTACTGACACCCTCAGTCTGACTCCAGGAGCTGCCCCTGCGAAGCTGGAACATAAACATGGTGTTCTTACTCATTAAATTAAGCCGATGTTCACAAAAGATGAACTGAGAAGGGAGAAATGGACTGTCCTTTTTGCAATCCTACTCTTGTTATTGATATCATATATCTGTCCTCACTAGTGTTCTGCATGAGTTTCTTCTGCCGTTAGTGCTGGTTTGTTTTCACCTCTGTGTTTTCCATGAGGACATTTGTTATGTTAAATTAAAAAATCATGTAGTCATAGCCTTAAAATACCTCCAGAGGATGATAAGCCAAAATAAATTATGCCTCTGACATTCCAAGCAGCTGTCTACCTACGTCTTTTATTCAAATATATAAAACTGTCCTCTTAAATCTTCCTTCTCTATTTAAGTAGCAGTTCTGTCTCAGCCATACGATTTCATTGTTTTCTAATATCATGAGTGATTTTACTAAGATGGATAGTGCACTGTAATGTGATGTTTACTCAGTTCCATGTAAGATATTTTAGTATTCTTTCATATACTTTCTGGAGTCTCTTTTTCTTTTCTTTCTTCTTTTTCTAATGAACACATTTAGGGTCTGTTTGGGTGTTTTAAGCATAAAAATATGTGCTGGTTTAATCCAGTGTTTTCCCAGTCATTCTCTAGATACCAATGGGAAAAAATTATAGCATAATTTATTTTAATTGTAGAGTGGACTAATAAATGCGAGATATTCCATTAGCTGTTGGTCAACACAGTGTACCAATGATCATCTCTGTTTTCCTTTTCTTTACCCTTTTTTTTTGGAAGATTCAGCAGGAAAAGAATAATGGAATGCATAAATAGGAACAATGGCAAAAAAATGTGTCTCTCATTAGAGTCATCAACCTAGCATAGTAAGCAGGTTGTCATCATGGTGGGTTTTCTTAAGAAAATTAGAATACCAAAGTAAGAGGCAGGCAGGGTGTGCAGAATGAAACCGGATTTATCAGTATTTATATTCAAATGTGCATCAAAACTTGCTTTTCATTTTCACTGCTTAGATGGGATGGAAGTTAGCTGTTCATAAAAATTAAATAAATAAATCTGCCACATTTTAAAACAGAAAAACAGGCAAAAGATTTTAGGACCCTTAGTTTCTTCATTGCAGAATATTATTGTGTATTTTCAGTCACATTAATATATTCCAAGGGTTCATCATTTGATACTTGTTTGATAAACTGCAAAAGGAATATTATTTTTAGTTTCATCCACACAATAATAAACTGAAAATGGTATTCACTGTTTTATTTCCTAAGAAATATATATGCCATACTCAGCTGGCAACACAACACTCCATAGAAAGGAATAATAATTAATTAAACAACATTAAATAACCTCGTGAAGTTCAACATGGAGAATTGCAGACTCCTGCATCAGGGCATGAACAACCACAGGCACCAGTACATACTGAATGCCACCCAGCTGAAAAACAGCTTGGCAGAAAATGGCCTTGAATCTTGGTGGACGCCATGTTGAACAGGAGAAAACAGTGTGCCCTTGCAGCATAGAAGGGTAATGTAGTCCTGGGATGCATTAGGCAAAGTATTGCCAGCAGGTCAAGGGAGGTGATCCTTCCCTCCTGGTCAGCATTGGTTTGGCGACACCTTGAGTCCTGTGTCCACTTCTTGGCTTCCAAGTGCAGGAGAGATAAGGAACTGCTAGAGACTCAAATGAAGGGCCACAAAGGTAATGAAGAGACTGGAGCATCTCTCTTCTGTGGGAAGTATGAAAGAACTGGGACTATTCACCCCAGAGAAGAGGAGGCTCAGGAGGGTCTTATTAATGTGTATAAATACCTGAAGGCAGGGTACAAAGACAACAGAGACAAGTTCTTCCCAGTGATGCACAGTGGTAGGACCAGAGGCAGTGGACACAAAGAGGTTTCCCTCTGAACTGTTTTACTGTGAGGGGTGCCTGAGCCCTGGCACAGGTTGCCCAGAAAGGTTGTGGAGTCTCCATCTTTGGAGGTATTAAAAGAAAGTCTAGACAACATCCTGGGCAACTGGATGCAGGTTGCCCTGCTTTAGTAGAGGGTTTGGACCAGATGACTTCCAGAGGTCCCTTGCAACCTCAGTTGTTCTGTGATATTTTGATTCTGTAATAAGATAGCATAATTGTAAAAGTGGAACTTGGTTAAGTACTTCACCAGACGAATATGAAATACTCTGGCAATGACTGATGAGACAACTAAATGTGTAAAATCACAGTAAAATCTCTTCTTATCCAGTTCTTATGAGTATTAAAATTACTGTTTGCTTCTTTTCACTCCTGTGAATTTCAGTGTGTTCCAGAACATTCAGCCTCATAGGCTAAATCGTAGTTACAGTACTTTGATTTACATGTGCATTTCTGAGTAGAAAAAAAAAAATCCAGATTGCAACACCATCTGGTAGTTTTTCAGTGCTTATTTTACATAACTTAATTTCTAGCATGTTTTCAGTGTATTAACTTCTGAAATTGCTGATTCAGTTACAGCTTGAAATAAAGAGAAGAACCTGAAGCAATCTATTCTGAAGCCTGCATGGCTTCAAATACAGGGCAAGAGACAAAAGCATCACACAGATGACAAATTTTATCATCCCACAAGCTCCTCACCTTATCAGTCTGTTACCCTGATACTCATGCCTGTTGTTACAGCCTATTGAGTCAAGCAGACAGCACAAAGAGACTGCTGCCTTACTGGGAATATTTAGGGGATTATTCTCCCAATAACAACCCTGTGTCCTCCCTCATTGCTTTCCTGCTCCTTACTGACTTTATTTTCTCACATCTCCAGTGCAGGTATTATTTCACTGATAAAAGCACACAGGAAAAAAAGGAAACCTTGTATATGATCTAGAGGGTGCGTGCATATCAGATTAGTACATTAGAGAACCTCTATACCATCAGAAACTTTAGCTTTTTTTAAATACACTGACTAATTTTTGTTCCCTGATCATCCAGGTTTCATTAATGGTTGTTACTACTGGGATTGGCTTCAGAGTAAACAAAATAGTTTCTTCCAGCACAAATCCTGGATGTAATTCTGGAGTCAGTTCACTGCTGGAACCATCCTCAATAGCCACTGTGGCTGAGACCTCAAAAATGCTGTCAACCTCCTGCCCTCTACAGTCCTCCAGCTCTGTCTTTTACCTTCAGACACCTCATAAATCATAATGCCAAATTTTAGGAAATGCTCAAAAAGACTGTAGTTTCAGGCATAAGAATATCCAAGTAAGCTTCCATACAGCTCTCACCTGATTTTTAACATTCTGAACTGGAAAAAACAACAAACAAATTTATCTCTTTGGATTACAGAAGGCACCATATACAGCCCAATGAATACTGAGCATTAGCTGGCTCCTATCCATTAAAGTTAGGGATAGCACCCTTCACAACAGACTGACCTTAGAGGGAAGTAATTGAAGCAAAAAAAGAATCTCCCAGGACCTGAGCCAACAGCTAAGCGGTCTGGATGAGCATCTGTATGACTATAATGATAGATAATAAAAGAAGTCTGAAGGTAATGGGAAATTGGTACTGCTACAACACCAAATTTCTCAGTTCACATAGTTTTAACCATATTATGATCAAACCAGCTTATTGATTTACTTACGTTGCATAATTAAGTGGCAATCAGATGAACTAGCTGTTTAAGATCAGTATCAGTCACACATAGATAAACTGCAATACTAAATACAAAACTCAAATTAACCTCTTCGAATTTCTGAAAACCCTTCTTGAGCAAATCCCCAAAAGCTCTAGTCACAGATACACATGTGCACACGTATACATGCAGAGAGATATGTGCAGCCTCTGTCTCACAGTTGGTGTGAGAGATGGTGGGTCTCCATCTCCAGCTACCCAATGGTGGGAGCTCCTCTGAATTCCCACCCCTGCTGCAGGAGATACCATTGCCCCAGCATTTTCTGCTGTCCACATGTTGAACTTCTCTTTTTTATTGTTAACACCTTATTTGCACAAGTTCCAGTGGGAATAGAACTGCTTTTCAAGAAAAGGCATGTAGGTTTTGTTGATGAGCAAGGGTAGACTAGCTCACTGCATGATATAAATCATTAATAAAAGGAATTTTTCTAAGTTCTAGACTAGATAAAGACGTAAAGTAAAACATAAATATTTTATGTTATTAAACATAACACTGTATGATAAAACAACGCTAAAGGCATTACCTAAAATGACACTCTGAAAGCTGTCATTTCTGATACTCTTTAAAGTAACATTAGTGGAAAAAACCCTTGTATTAGTTTTAGAGACTTGTGATCATATTTAATAACTTAATATTCTCAAAGGTTTTCTGATATTTGTACATGTCATTTTATGGCAAATTCTTATGACATTTTAATATTTTTTTTCCACTCCAAAAGAGTAAGAATTATCATATACAAGTTTTATGTTTTTTGAGTGCTCAAAGGAATTTCTTACAGTCTAGCTAAAGAAAAGAGTAGTGAACTTCTACCCTGATTTCTATATACCTCTTGCTTTACAAAGAGATTCTCCTTAATTGTGTCAGTAACCTATTTAGGTCACACTTGTTCCACATGAGTAACCTTCTTTTCAGTTCAAAATGTGATGTTGCAGATCACTAGATCAGGTCATCATTTTGCACCTATTCATAGCAGCCTCTCTAAATCTTGAACAAAATGATCGGAGTACACGTCAGCAATAGCTTTAGTGTTATTCTGCCTTAGTAATAGCAAAGTCATCAGAAAGTCTTACAGAGAAAAAAAAAGTTGCAATTTTTTGAAGATAAATGTAGAACTCCTACCCTTCTGCATGGGTTTAAATATGGAATGAAATAAACAAATAAATATGGAAGAACCTTTACTGTGTAAATATCTACATTGAATGCAAAGGTGGCGTTGGAGGAGCAGGGGAGTATTTAGGCATTTGTATAGGTTTCTGAATCAATTTTCACTTTGCTTATGCCAAAATCCCTGCATTTATACTTAACTGAACTTAATATATGGCATTGGTAGTCTCAGACATTCTTTATGAAGTTTATCTGACTTCATATAGCTTTCTTCGGGTTGTACAAAAATACCTATTGACGTCTTTGGAAGATAGATTCTAGATGCTGCTGCATTTAACTTAAAACATTGAGATACAAACAATCTTGCAATACGTTTATTCTTTTTCATGCAGTGACCTTTTTATATGATTAGTCTTCAATCATGAATTATGTCAAAAGATGAGAATGGCAATCAACTTTATACAATTTTTTTGATGTACAAAAGGAAATGTAATATGCTTAATTTAAGAAAAAGAGAAAGTGTAATAGCAAGACAATTTAAAGATCACTTGAAAAGGTTTTACCAAAATGATTTCACAAGTTTACTAATTATTACTAAAGCAAAAAATATAAATTTGTATTGTGCAATGGGGTACTGGTCACAGATGAAGGTAAAATTGTGAAATCCAGTACTTCATTGATTCACAGAAACCCTGGACAGGAGAATCATACGTTTGCTACATGCACATAGTTGTCAGCAGCAGCTGGACCTTCATACAAAAATTCCTTGATCAACTACAGTACTTTCATTTTTAAAGTTTTCTTTCTTTCTAAATCTCTCATTACTTCATAAGCCTTGATTAATTAGAACTTGCAATGCCTACAAATCTATGCAGAATACAAAGAGATAATCTCATCCAGTACCCAACTGAATGATAAATTAATTTCAGTTAAAAAAAAAAAAGTTAAAATGCATCCAAAACATGAAGAAAAATCCTTAACTTCTTGTTTGAAATATTTTGTGCAGCCACAGTCACAGTATAGGTTTTTCAGTTTACCACACACTGCTCTTTATCATGCAGGTGGCTATTAAACGAATTCTTTTTTTAACCTCTCTGTCTTTTTCATATAATTCATCTTCAGTACTACTCACTGAATAGATTGAGGCTTTTTTAGAGATCTGTTCATCTGAAAAATAGTGGGTGTGCATGTACATATGTGTAGAGGAATTGCCTGAGTGCATAGTATTTTGATTTTAAATTCCTCAGTATTCTATGTATTTGCTTTTCTTTTTTATCATTGCAGTTTCATACCTAGTATCTTAAAGATACAGTCTAATAAGTAACATTTTTCCTTTTTACTGTTAGATGACAAAAACCCCATATGGAATGATATATGAGTGAAATAAACTATAATCAAATATATTTTAATGTAATTTCAAATAATTTGTATATAGTTAGTCATATTTTAATTTGGTCCTCTGTGTGTTTTACTTACATTCTGGATTCCATCTGTTATGTTTTATAGGAGAAGATGTCTATCTCTGCATAATCAGCACATACGCTGCAGCCAAATATTTTGTTCTCTAGTTTATCTTCACACTAAATGTGTATCTACTAGTTCCTTAAGAAAATATACTATATATAAGAAAATATACTAAAAGATACTATAGTATCTTCCTAACTGGTTCTCTCTGTCCTCCTATTCTTGGGAAATAGAATTTTCCCTTGTTTCCATGTAATTTAATCATCATTACTTCAGTTTGTCCATGGGGTTAGAAAAAAAGTAGTTCTTTACAGATTTCTAACACTTCTAAGGCATCCTTTTGCAGCCTGTATGGACTGGGGCAGGCAGTATTAGCTGATGTTATTCATTTCTTTGAGTTTTCACAACTTGAAGTTGCTTCCTTTAGGATCTGGCTATGCTGTGTCCTAAAAGTGACAGAGGAGAAGACTTCCTGATCTCAGCTGGGATGTGATGCTGTATTGGGTTTGCATGGCAAGGTTTTGGTAGTGAGGGGACTACAGGGGCGGCTTCTATGACAAGCTGCTAGAAGTTTCCCCTAGGTCTGAGAGAGCCACTAGACAAGGTTGAGCCCATCAACAACAGTGGTAGTGCCTCAGGGATAACAGAATTAAAAAGGGAAAAAAACTGCTGTGCAACCACAGCCAGAGAGAGGAGTGAGAATATTTGAGAGAAAGACCTGCAGACATCAAGGTTGGTGAAGAAGGAGGTGGAGTGAGAATGGCTTGGTGGGCACCTGGTGTCCAGCAAAAGTCAACCCACCATGGATGCTGTTAACTTTTGCTTGTCACTGGAATTACTTACCTGGCTGATCGACTGTTCTCTCACTGTGTCACAGTATCATTGTTTAAAACAAGTTGTTTAACTCTAGATACTGACCTCACCTTAGAAGTGGTGAACATGAATGTGAATGTGAGAGGGTTCTTTCTGTCTTTCTGCTAGATGCATCTGTTTGGGGGATACTCTATAGTCCATCCAGATCTAGTGCAAAGAATAGTTCACAGCTCAAGGTTGCATACCACACCACAAAACCAGCCTTGTGGGCCTGAAGTCTAATTATTTGTTTATGTATGTAGCTGTTCAGAGGCAATGAAATAACATGAGGCCAGTGTCACAGACATCTGGAATTGTGTTTTTCTATCAGGTTTTAGAAGCTTATAATTGTATGGAGGTGCTAAAATCTTTTTAAAAGTTACTGCAGGGTGGAAGGAATCAAACATTCTTCATTCTCATCCTGTCTGCCAGTGAGGAGTGGATCCTGAAGTAAACACTGCACACAGACATTTATTCCATTTTTGTTTTATTTCTCCCACTAGAACCTAATAAGAAACAATTATGTATGAAATACAATAATTTAGGAGCTGGGAGGAGCTGAGGACCATCCTATTTGGCAATATAGATGCATTATATTAATTTGGTTACTCTTAGATACCAGCTGATAAATGACTGGTTGTAGACACAAGGCCAATGTGATAGTCTTATAAGCCAAAAGTCCAGGGTTTAAGTACAGGTTAAGCAAGTCTTTTGTGTTGTAAAATTTAATCATACATTATCTACCACAATGCTCCCAAGTATCTCCATCTTTAACATGTTATCCTTTTGTGTATGAAAATACAGTTATCTCTTTTTATTTAGCGGGAAACTCAAGCACAGAAAGCAGAAAGCAAATCGCCATATTGGATTTAGGTACCAAAATGTTAAGTGTGAATGTATTCTATAAATAAGTGTCTGCTTCCTAGAATGGATCCCTGTGTGAAGTGCTTTGCTTCCATTTCCAGGACACAAGAAGAGTAGGCTCAGGGAACGGGAACTGTGAACATAAGTGCGTGTATCAAGATGCTGTCTTGGAGCTAGTTGAAAGGGAGAAAAGGCAGAAGTCAGACATGTCTTAAGTCACATACACTATGAAACTTTCGGGCTTTCCTTATGGTTCCTATCCTCCACCTTCTCCTCCGCACTCTGCTAAAACTGAAAATAAAACTCACAGTTGTTCTGCAGAAAAGACTGACTGCAAAAAGTATGCATATGGGAACCGTAGGATAATCATTCTCCTCAAACTGTTGATGTTTCTCCCTGTTCCTGAAGATCTTCATTCCTTTGTGAAATAAATAAATATGTTAATGAAAGACAGAAAAGTGACATTTCTAGAATAGGTCAACTCTTCATAGACACAGTGGGATTCAAATCTTTCCACCTTGGCACCAGATGAGAGAAAGACATGTTAAGATAATGGCAAGATCACTGCTATTTGTGTCTGATTCTATTTCCTGCAATACTCTAGGTAAACATAAAATTCTGATAAAATATATTCTCTTCATGGACTATTTCTCTCAAACCGATGTCTCTTAATCTCCTATGTATTATCCCACATCTCTTGTCCCTCAGTTACATCTTTGGCTCTATTTCTTCGCATGTGTCTCTCATCTGACTTCTATTTATCCCTCAAAACTGTTCTAAAAGTTTACAATGTATAGGTAGTGTGATGTGGTGCTGTTATTTTAGAGAGTGTAGATAGAGAACTTCAGAGGAGAAATTATTGTCTCCAGAGTTTTGTTGGGTGTTTTTCCCTCCAAGAGTCTGAGGCAATTCCAAAGGCTGCTTTTAAAGGCAAAATATGTAGGGCAGAGTGTGTAAAGAAACAGATGGGAGAAGAGGTTAGATAGCCAGGTACAATGTATGGTCATATAGTTTTTAAGGACAGTAATTAATCAAACTGCATGGACTTGCATAATTTAAAAATTACCATACAGCTGTGGGTCAGTAACTTATGAAAAAAACTATGCAGGCTATCATCATTTTATTTTAAATAATGCTTAGACCAGTATTAAATTCAAGGCTGTATTTACTCTATAGTAGGAATAGACCCATCACTGGTAACGGTATCAATAAGTTGAAAGTCTTGAAGAGTAGTGAAGTATTAGCAAGTATACTAACATAATGCTTTAAATTATGTTATGACTCACAATTCGTAAATTGTCTACTTTAAAATTCAGGAGTTATTTCAGTCACCACTCAGAGGACACTGTTAATCTTTCAGGAATAGTAGCTTCTCAGGACAGAAAGTTTATCTTCAAGTTCTTTATAAAATATCTTCCAGATGCTCTGTGGGGTGCTGGGAATTAGCCATCCCTCGGCCCCTAGGTATGTTGGTGAATGAATCTAGAGAGGATACTACAATCCATATATAAAAAATAGCCTATCATATTTCAGTTCTCTAAATTGAATAAAGGATTCTCCTTAAATATTGCATGTTTTGAAGATATATCTTTATATCTTACTAAAATTCCAGGAGAAGTGCTTAACTATAGTAGCAGAGGAAGAGGGTACAGATATCACGTAAATGGTAAGAGGCTGATGTGTGGCTAAGAGAGGCCTGCCCATTGAGTCACGAGGTTCAGAAAGGACCTCCCCTTGCTTTCTGAACGTCTTGGAGAGGAGCCTAGGTGCAGCTAGGTTCAGCCTTAGTCTTAGACTTGGTCAACGGTTTATCTCTAAAAGATTATATATAAAACCCCATATCAGAGTCAGTGTTTACCTGTCAGAGCCCCTGAAAGACATTCTTTCACAGAGACAGTTTTGCAGAGTCGAAACTAGTTGAAAGTTTATTAAAGTGAGGGGTATAAAAAGTTCAGGATTGCCATGGATAAATACACTTTAGCACTAATGTATGATTATAATTAAAATGGTAGGAAATACTATGCTTGGTATTCTCACCAAAAAGGTGAAATAGCAATTGCTTACCAAGAAGGCCTCCCTCTCTTGGGAGGGAGGAATGAGCATAGCCCATCAACTGCCTCTTCAAGGGAGTTCAGTATCTTTTCTTGGCCTTCAACGTAACTTTGTCAACACCCCTTATACCCCAATCTTAGCTGTTCCCTCCCAAGGGGAGACATTTAACATGATTTGAGTGGAAAGTCGAGTACTGTATTCACATAGGTTTAGCATGTACTCCTTTTAACTCATTAGCATATCACCATTAATTAATTTTGCAGTTAATGAAGCAAAAGGTCTCACTCCGGATATCATAGCCTTCAAAATTCCATTTAGAAACCATCTATCTGTTTATTCCACATTCTCTAGTCAAAACAGGTACATCCTGCTACCATAAGACTCCCTCCTTCGGCTGCTACGCACACCACCATCGTGGATCTCCAACCACATTGTGGATCTCCAGCCACAGTGTTTGCTTAAGAGATAAGCAGTCACCCATGGTTTTAACTTCTTAACAGACAGTTAAAGGAACTTGACCAAAGAAACATTTTACTGTCACAGTATGTGTTTCAAACAAGAAAATGAAAATCTGTAAGAAGTGCTAATGATTAAATTCTATTGAGTTAATGAATACTGAAAGAAAATATTAGGGATTTTAGGGAACATACAGTAGTATTATTGCATCAAAATGTTATCTACTAACTTGTATTTTATAAGCATTTAATCTGATTCTTCATTTTAACTAAAATGAATCAGAATTCTAGGAAGAAAGAAATCATTTGAACTAGAGTTACTGAAATGTCATGTATGTGAACCAATTTATGCTGGAAAAGTAGAGACTGAAAATAGTTCTTGCCTCCTAAAACATTTGTTTTAAAAGTATCTATTATTTAAATTTAATTTTAAATTTTGGTGTTGTTTTATCTAAATTCTCATAGAAAATTCATTAAAAAATTGCCTGCAGCTTGTTCCCTTGTCTTGAACTGCCATAGCCTGCATTACCAAAACCTATATGATCATTCCTTTTTCACTAGAATGTGGTTCACTTACTTAAATTTTAGTGTTTACATTATACATGCTCATACCTAAGCTATATTCTTAGAGGCCACTCTAGTCAATACAGGTGGAGATAGTACAGCAGGTCTAGTTGAGACCAACATTTGCTGGACAAGATAGCTGTACAGAATCCACTGGCAGCACTGACCAGAATTACCCTGGGAGCTTATAAAACACCTCCAATTACAGATACCTACATTTATCTTTTGAACCTGTATGTATCCCCACTCCTGTTAGGATTAACTGATTCTATACTAGTTACTGCACACAGCCAGAAAATTGAAGAAAAGAAAAAAACATGCCCACTCAGAGAAAATTATAGCACTGTGGTTGTTGTGGAATATCATCATGCTCTTCTCATTGATTAAATTCATATTCTCCCCACCTTCATGTGCCTTCATTCATGCTCTGCAAAAATATTTGTTCCCACCAATCTAAGAAATAAACATATGGTCATAGAGTAAACCAACATTTATTGCTATTACATTTTTAAATGCCTCTTTCCTCTGCCTGTGTCTTTTCAATCTGTAATTGATGTAATTGGTTTTCACACTGAATTTTACAGTGCCTAGAACAATGGCGCATCTTTGTGAGTAGTTCTTTACATACTACCACAATAAACAAACACGATTAATAATGTAGGTTTTTCTGGCCCTGAAATCTATAGTCTGTTTAAATTCTGCTTAAATTAAAAAATAATAATTGTATGATTATTCAGCAGTTCTAAGTGCACTGCCACATGGTTATTAACACAATAAAAACACATCAACATTTACAGTAAATTCAACAGCATACACTTCATGGATCATTTTGTTTTCTGAAGCTTCACGACAGTTTAGAAGCTCTTTTCCCTTAAATGTAGTGTGGCATTTATTTATGTTTCTTCTTTCTGCTACTTTTTTTTTTTTCACTAGATCTGACAATTTTCTGTGACCTCTGAGAAAATCATAACTTCCTGCACCTGCAGAACAGAGGGTTAATCTAACACCACATGGCCTCCAACAGAATTTTCAGTTATGCGTGCCCAAGTTATTTAGCTATACTATGAAGGGACTCCTATGACATCATATGTATGTATAAATATATGTAGTTGCTGTGAAAAGCCTCCAGTGAGAAAAAAACATTATGAAGTCAGTTAGAAAATTATAGACCCTTTATTACCTGTATATCAGTTAGACTATTTATGGTCTCTGATTCAGTCGTGTTTCCAGTTTCCTGCTTTCTTTCTGGTATCATACTAGTTTAATAAGGGACTTGCTTATTTCTTCTTTTTTCCAGTCATTCAAGTACTTTATCAGTTTGTAGAAAACAAGTATGTGGTAGTTGACATTTGAGGAAAGGACATGATTTCTGCTAAAAACAAAACCTAAAGCAATATATTTAAAGATGAACAAGGGACTGAAATTACATCAACTTTCTACTGACAAGTAGGGAGATGGAATATCAATAAAAAATTGAAGTACATAGAAAGGTTAAGTTTAATGTGACTCATAATTTACTCTTAATTACTTACTGATTACTTTCTGTAAAGATAGACATCCATCATAATCACTTTGACCTGCATAATACCGTAATACTTATAATACCAATGACCGCCTAAAGTCAGTGGGTGCTCCTTCTTGAGAATATATGTAGAAAAAAATTCCCCTGACACTAAAATGATGCAATGCCTGACATATTTCCTATTTTTCTGAAGTTCTTACATTGTTTTTACTTACGTAAGTACACTTGCAAACTGTGGGTACTGTCCTGATACTCTAGTGAAAAAACAGTCTTTTATAAACATCCATTAGTTTATTATTTTTTTAGGAAAAAAAATATACTTTGATGACTATGACTTGGCATTTTCTTTCATGTTTAAAGATGTATTCTGACTACCATTCTCTTCTAAAGCTTTGTACAGTGAGCTTTTGTTGCAGTGTTCTGCTGTAATCTGACAGTCAATTGGATTGATGAGTCAATCCTTTTCTGTCAGTTCATTCTGTTTTGATAGCTCTACTCACTAGTATCTCAATGACTAGACATCAACACCCGCTATCAATTTTGGAAGAAAAAAAAGTCACAATCAGGAACTGCTCTTACAACATCCACTTTTAGGAACTCTTATATGCCCTGTTATTATATTATTTAATTTATTTTCCTTACAATAGAGACTTACAAGATAGACATATAGTCTCTTATGCTTTCTTTAATTTATTTACAGATGAAAAATTGACAAGTATATTTAAAAACACATGCATGTATCTCTATATGAAACATGTGTTACATGTAAAGATAAGTGTAAATATAATATTAAATTAAATTAATGCTCACATTCAAGTTTAAATTCTCACCTGCCTGCATGTGTACACCTGATAAGAAAATGTAGTGATGCTCATCAATGATGCTAATTGATGGGTTGAAAAGGTTTACCTGTATTTCGATGTTTCACTTTACCTCAACATCACTTTCTTGCTCTCATGCTCTACCCTGGCAGAAGTCTGATGTTCTACCACAGTGGGCACATTCACAAAGCAGCTCTTGTTGCTTTGAAATCAATTCCTGACAGTATAGCAGGACTACTGCAGGAGCTTGCTGAGCCCGAGATGGCTGTCTTGCATCAGCTGGTAGATGCTGTGTCCACAGTCCAATGGAGCTGGTACAAGAGGTTTAGCAGGACAGTATCATGGCTTTATTCCCGTCTGTAACCTAGATTTCTTTCCTTTAGAAAGAAAGGTTTCTGGGAACGTTTGCAGATAAGGAAGAATCCTGGCGCTTACCCAGTTCTTGTCCACATAGGGGACTGGACCATGAAGGGAGGTTAGACTTGTATCGATATGGATCTGACCAATGAAACAATCTGGTTAGCATCAGGATGAAGATTTGCAGGACATATTTCAGGATTATGCAGAAAATTAATGCTGCAGTTGCCCAAAGTCAGTGTTTAAAAAGAGGTCCACTAGTATGTGAATAAGATGAAGATGAGGAATAACCTTTGTAAAGCCAGTTGTGGCCTTCTGCAGCAAAGAGGCAAAAACCTCTGCAAAAGGACTTTTAAGAGGTCCCTGAAGTCAAAGCCTCTGGAAAAGCTCCAATTGTCACAGTGCACTACAGCAAACTCCACAGTTTTTCTCACAAAAGCTGCCTAATACGTAACCTTCTTAGGAGGTGAATCTGGAAATGAGTTTCTGGAGCCTTTTTGCATCTCAAGGTATCCTCTGCAATCAAGTGTGACTGTGTCAGGGTCAAAATGTGGTGAATATGTTTCTCCATATACTTTGAGAAGAGGACACTGCATAAATCTCGAGCGATCCATCCACAAACCATGCCCTTTATTTCCCACCCTCCAGGGCACCATGTGGTGTCAAGTCCAAACTGCTGAGACTGACAAGTAGCAAAAATGCTTGCTGACATAGTCTTTCATTCCTACTGCAGTTCATCTGGGTTTTTGCTAGTCAAGCACTGCTAACTTGTCGAATTCCTAGTCCCTGTAATTTTTGACACCTCATATACTTCATCCTCTTCTGCAAGTGTTGTTTCAAAAAGATAATCACACTTCCCAAAGTAAACCAAACTTTCGATAGGGAGCTTAGTCCTCTGTATTCAAAACTCAAACACAGACAACCACAAGAGAGTATATGGAATGAAAAGACTTTTGCATAAATTTTGGCTAATCTTCATCCTTGATCTGGAGGCGAGGTACCATCCATTGGCAGTTTGGTCACATAGGACAGGCACTAGACAGGAACCTGGAAAATAGCAAGTGGAGACTGTTTCACCAAAATTTTTCACAACCCTGAAAATTTCTTAGTCCTGCTGTCTTTTCATTATCCTTCAAAGATAAAGCCCCTTGAAGAGCAAATATTGGCTGGTTTCTAATACATTAAGTACTCAGAATTAGGCCAATTTAAATCATCTGTAATGATGGAAAGATTCTCATCAATACTCTTGACCCAGTTGACAGTTGGGGATATACAACCCAACCCACTTCTAGATGTATAGGGAGCATTATTGTGTGAGATGCTTCTTATTCAAACTTGGCTCCTGCTATCAAATGCCTGTTCCATTTCTGAGGCTACTCAGTGTTAACAAATGGGCTCACTCCATTTGGTGTTTGTGTCAGAATAGAAACTGACAGTGATAGGACATTAGCAGATCGTCCTTCATGGAGCAAAACCACCTAGCTCCTCCCCTACCTTCTCATACTACTTTTCTATTACTACTTAATTGCTGGAGGTCTAATAATAAGGTTTAAGAAGAGCATAGTCACAACTTCTGACTCCCTAAAGCACATGAGGATCTTTAGGGCCTATAAATCAGTTGCTTAAATATATGCTAAAACAGAATTCAAAAATACTTAGGAAAAGAAAAAGCCTATAAATAATTTAGCTGCAGTAGCCTTTCCGTAAGACATAAGGTCATTACAGAATCAGCAGAAAAGGCTGTGAGGGAAACAGGGGATGACATTGCTGTCCATCTGCATTAAGATACTGAAAAATTAGAATAACAGACGTATTTTCAAAACAGTCTTGACTCAGCAACAAGAGTGTTCAGCAAAACTGGCTCAGAGCTGTTGTTATCAAGATGAAGTAATGCCCTTGTTGGTAATTATATTAACAGTGTGTCTGTCAACAACAATGCAGATGACACAATCGATAGGTTTCAGGAAATCAACAGTAAAGTAGAGAATACACCTCATAAAGTAGGGAATATACCTAAACAAAAACCTGTTTGTTTGTTTGTTTGTTTGTTTGTTTTTTAATGAAGTTGTGTGTTACCTATTTTTCTGTGTTAGCATCTTGAAATATTTTATGGAAATAAAATTAATAAAAAGACTCTAACAGAAAGTCTTTAGGATTTGCATAGACAGATAACATACATTGTCTTGAGTTTCCCACTGCTTTTCATTTAGGAGACAAAATTTGTTAAGTTCTCAGAGTGGTTCTTCAGAGCTTCTGCTTTTATTCTTTCTCAGAGCAAGTAAATTTGTTCTGAGCAATTTTTTGATGGTAAGATTTGGCAGTATAATGCTAATTTCTTTCTCAAGCATATGCAAGGCATAAAATACATAATGGATGAAAAATCAACATACTAATACATTATTGATTTTGTATACCCAGGGATCTGACACTTAAGTGCCTAAACTGATTTATCTTGTAAAACCCTGTTGGGTCTTAATCACGATTTTTCTACTCCTCTCCTAGGTGCCAAAAATCCTTTTACTTTCAAGATCAAATCAGTTGAACTAAAGAAAAGAATCTACTGCTTTGTCAGAAATAATTGCCCAGTTTTCCTCCTAGGAGAATCAAGAACAGTCTAAACATTAGAAAAAGAAGTAGACTGAAAATGCAAACCTTTGTTTAATTCTCACTGCCTCCATCTAGGGTAAATTTACAGAATCGTGGGCTGTAAATCTGTCATAAGAATCTAAATTCTTCTATTCAGATCCCCCATGTTGTAGGATTAAGTTTAGTTGGATTGAAATATGTTTGTTTTCACTAATCTCCAATTTAAGATATCTTAAAATCTCTGTTGATGGTAAATTTCAATGGCTCCACCAAGTTTTTATTTAAAGATTTTTCAGTTTAAATATTACTTCATTGGAGCACCTGCAGTCAAAACAGTTCACAACAGAACAATACTATGGCGAAACAGGTTTTGTGGTGGGTTGTTGTGGTTTTTTTCTTCTTTAATTACATTTTTTCCCATGACAAGTACCCAATAGAAATAATGATCTGTGTGACAAATGTAAACCCATGACTTGACTTAGGAATGGTTTAATGTTCATTAAAACCATTTTGTTTGTGTTGTTCCTATATCCTATTAAACTTGAGAAAGCATGTTCAAAACAGTGCTAATGTCTTAAGAGTGGGGTAAATTATCCTCTCTTAAAGTTAAACAGAGGACTTCATGTAGAATTGTTGAGAGTGAAATTTGGCAAACAGTTGTTAAGGTTTTAGTTCATGATTATGCATATTTTTCATAGACAGCTGTTTATATAACTAACAATAACAAGAAATTCAAAACAATATATAGACATAGTGGAGGATGAAGAGGATTGCAATGGTCTTTTATTTACACAATACTTCATTTCACAACCTTAAATAAAATTGTATTATATATGAGGTTTTCTCTTACTGAAAGTGAATAATGTCTAAGAAACTGATTGCCACAGTCTCCATCCCAGATTGTGCAGTCACAGTCACAGGATAATTCAGGCAGACAGGAACCTCAGGAAGTCTAGTCCAACCTCCTTCTCAAAGCAGGGCCACCTATGAGAACAGACTATAGCCATTTGGGGTCTTGAAAACCTTCAGCAACGAAGACTCCCCAGCCTCTATGGGCAAACTGGTTTTGCTTGACTGGCTTCATGGCGAGGACATGCCACCATTTTAAAAAATATTGTTTGTTTGTTTAGACAGTCCCATACCCAGATGTATTCTAAGACTGCTCCATGACAGGACCGATGAGTTAAAAGAAAAGCCGTTGTTACTTCATTTTGTGGTTGGGGCTATAAGCAAAGGTCACAGATGCTTCTTTATTTACAGGAGGATCAGGGGAGAGACCAGGTATTTTCTACACAGCTATTTTCTGTTTAGACTTTTTTGTATATACCTGCAGTTGGTGGATTGGTAAATTTTACTCACTTTACAAGTTGCAGGATGATCATCCATGCTGAAAGTCACTAAAGTCAAGGAATGAGATTTTTAACTTGACTAAATTTGTTTTGAAAAAAGTCTAGAGAATGCAAGACATACGAAATGACGCAGCTAGCCTGAATGCAGTGATGACAAACACTAAAGAAGTCTGTGGTGACTAATGATTTCTGAGAAGAAATCGTAGGCCTAGAGCTTTTCCTGTAGTAAGTCTGTCAGCAAATAGAATTTAAAAAATATTGCTTCCACATTCTTCTTCATGCAGTCTTATCATCCATGGAGAGTCTGTGGGCCTTCCAGTGCAAGAAACTGAGCTGACTGGGGTGCACTCATTAGAATTCAGCCAAAAACAATTAAAAGTATGTTTGCTTTGGGTTTTTTCCTGTTGGCAAATTATCTATAATGTGTTAGCTGATTCAGTCACGTCTTCTTAATCCATGGGCTGATTTCATCAAAGGACTACAGCAACTTCTGTTCTCTGCATGGCAGTCTAGAATGTATTATGTTCATGGTCCCAGTACTAAGATAATTTTACAGGACCAATACCTTTCATTATTAATAATAATAATAATAATAATAATCATAATAATCATAATAATAATAAGTAGTAGTAGTAGTAGTAAGGTACCTTGCTGAATAAACAGAATTCAGGCACTTCATCTAACCCATCAGGATTAATACATAATTTAATAAAACCAATATTAGAAAATAAACAATATTAGAAAATACATAGTTGAGCATAATTTGAAGACTGAACTTGTTATATTGTATTGCTCAAAATACCATTTGGCGGGAACTGGAACAAGAGGTTTGTCTCAGTCTGTTTTGCAAGATGACAGACCTTGCAGAGGCAGGGTAACTGGTGGATTTCCTCTCACCTCAAAAGGGGCTTGATCCTGCAGGCATCTGCGGGGCGTTGGACTAGAGCCTCAATCGTCCAAAGGTTGTAAGGACCTGTAGACTCTTGATCTCAAAGCAGCCGCTCTGACAAACTGGACATTCCCAGCCCCTCCTTCATAGCCACCCTGATAACCAGGATCCTGTTCTTATCTGGTAAGGAACAGTGACTGGCAAGCAGGGCCCTGCGGAGGCAGAACGCCTTCTTGTGAAAGTCCTGTGTGAGGCCCCTGAACGGGGTCATTGCTCCATCAGCCTGGTTGGGACTCCCCTTCCCCACCAACTCCTTTCCAGAACACTCTGCAGCTCAGCACTGAGTCTGCCCCAGAGATGCTCAGCCTCTCCAGAAGGGTGGGGACAGGGAGGGTAAAAGATGCAGATTTGGAACTCCTGGCGCATGCCCCCCACTCAAGGACTACAGCTTTATGGCGATCTGCGCTGGATCTATGCTGTGATATCTTCTTATATTTTTCTCTTTTTCTCTCTTTCTCAGTCTCTCTCTCTCTCTCTCTCAACTTCTAACCTTACTTTCAGCACATAATAGTAACAGTGTTTCCAGTTTTGCTAAGTTCTACTAATTGTAATATATAGTGTGTAATATATAGCTTCAAATAAATAGCATGGTGTGGTTTTGTTTGCACGCTGTATAACTGTACAGGCTTTTAAGTGAAGTTGAGCTTTGCTTGGAGCTCCTGGGTGATTATTCTTACTCCTGAGGATTACAGGGGTTGATCTAATCTCACCCTCTGTGGTTGTTAAAAGACACTAGCTAAGAGAGGGTTAACCTGGCCCCTGGGACAGGTAGAAGAGTTTAACTCTACACATACCCATCTGCTGGGATGGGACAGGCATGTCTGAATCTCTGTTTTGCCCACCTGGTGGGACATGATATATGTTACTAAGATTTTCTGAAGTCAGAATGACTAAGATTTTAAACTTTTACTCTTTACCATGTAAGTTGACAGCATTTTAGAACTCACATGCTATACTTCTAGGTTTTAAAATGAATAGTTTCCGCATTTAAAAAATTCCAAGTGTTATAGCATAACTTTATTAATATGCATCATCATAATATGCCCTTCAGCACAACCAAACAACTGCATCAAATAATCTGTATTTTTGTTCTTTCTAACCTAAAGATTAATATATTTACACAGTTCCAAATTTTAAATTAGGGGTAAAAAGTTAAATTAATACATCTCTCTCAATAGAATGCAAACATTCCTTCATACATCTTACAGCTTCATAAAACTAGCAGGGGATTTAATACATCCAGTTGAATTGTACAGCAGCTGCTTTGCTATGCTTACAAATTGAATTTAAATTACATCTTTTTTAGTGCAATTAACAAAAATACTGCTTTCATGATGTTTGTTTCCACTTGGTTCATTGCTCTTCTGTTCCAAAGAATGAATCAATCCTAAAAGAATTATTTACAATGGAATTCTAACCTTTAATTATAATCCAAATAGTTGGTAAAGCTTAATAATTATGTTGATTTTTTTCCTGCAGGGATATTTAAACTTTAAAATTTGATTTAATTTATTACCAATCAAATCAGAGTAGGGTAATGAGAAAAAAAAAGCTTGCTCTTTAAAAACCTCTCCCCCACTCCTCTCTTCACTGGCTGAATTTTACTCCCAGTTTCTCTACTTCCTCCCCTAAGGGGCACAGGGGGACAAGGAATGGGGGGTTGCAGTCAGTTTATCACAAGCATGTTGCCTCTGCTGCTCCTTCCTCCTCAGGAGGAGGACTCCTCACACTCTTCACCTGCTCCAGCATTAGATCCCTCCACAGGGGACATTCCTCTGGAAAATTCTCCAACAGGAGTTCTTCCCACTGGCTACAGATCTTCTACCAGCTGCTCCAGCATGGGTCCCTTCCATGCCGTGCAGTCCTTCAGGACCAGACTGCTCTGTCATGGGTCCCCCACCTGGTCATAAGTCCTGCCAGCAAACCTGCTCCAGCATGGGCTCCTCTCTCTGTGAGGAAACAGGTCTTGTCAGGAGGCTGCTCAAGTGTGGGCTTCCCATGGGATAACAGCCTTCTTCAGACATCCACCTGCTCCAGCGTGGCGTCCTCCACAGGCTGCAGGTGGATATCTGCTCCACCATCATCCGCAAGGGCTACAAGCCTGACTCTCCATCATCATCTGCAGGGGCTGCAGAGGAATCTCCTCTCTGACATCTGGAGCACCTCCTCACCTTCTTTCTTCACTGACCTTGATGTCTGCAGGGCTGTTCCTCTCACATATTCTCTTCTCCAACTGCTGCTGCTGCTGGTTTTGGGGGTTTATGGGTGGGGTGTTTTTTTCCCCCTGTTTTTAACTCTGTTATCCCAGAGGCACTACCACTGTTCCTGATGGACTTGGCCTTGAGACTCACTCAGTGGCTGGCACTGATTATCTCACATAGGGGAAGCTTCTACCAGCTTCTTGCAGAAGACACCTCTGTAGCCCATCCACATGACCAAAACCTTGCCACACAAACCCAATACACTCAATTTTTGTTAATAAAAGTCTTTGGATTTTATTTCATTTTTGTATATTCCGTACAAGTTACTTAAACAGTGAAGTCTTCCTAATGTCTTTTTAATGATTAACTGGTAAGTTATCTTACACGTAATGCTCTTTATAGCTTTTGACTTCAAGTTACTCACTTCAGAAATAAATGGTTTTGACTGTAAATGGAAACATTCTTCAAATATTTTGTGTGATATTGCGAATTTAACATTCTGTAGTGCCAATAGAAAACTGTCTGAAGAAAACTACACATGGGTACTTAAAATATGAACCCAAATTAAAATGCAACTTCTAATCTTTGATGAAAATATAATGTAATTTCACAGGCTATTTTTACACTTTATGGAAGATTGGAATCAAGTGTTACAAGATTTTATTGTAGATAGTTATGCCACTGAGCTGTAAGAAAAAATCATCAAGTTAGAGCACAGTGTTATTCAGACTTGCAACACTTTGTTTCCATAGGGGTCATTTGGGGGATTGGTTTTTTTTTTCACTTTTCTTGGGGAGAAAAAAAGTGTGGTTTGGGTTTGGGTTTTTTTTAATATATGTATATATACTCTCAGGAGTCCAGGGGCTATGTCATACCTCAAGGAACAGCGAGTATTGTTAAGATATTGGAAGTAACCAGAAAATAATATGGTTTTTTTTTTTTTACTCTACCCAGTGTCAATTTTATTTTGCCCTATTATTATGTCTCATCAGGTGCTACAACTATTGAAAAGTATGATCTTAGAACAAATATATGGATCCAGGCTGGAGTGATGAATGGCAGGAGGCTTCAGTTCGGTGTTGCTGTCATTGATGACAAGTTGTTTGTCATTGGAGGCCGGGATGGTTTAAAGACATTAAACACTGTTGAATGTTATAATCCAAAGACCAAGGCTTGGACTGTGTTACCACCAATGTCAACACATAGACATGGCTTAGGTAAGGAAAGAAAATGTTTTTAAAAGACATCACGTTTTTCAGGCATATAATTTGTAATGGAAAATCAGTACTTTAAAGCTGGTTTAGTAATAGCTTTATATACTAGCAATAACTGATTACATTGTTCTTATTAGATCACTAAGACTACATAGAAGTGTTTTATTATTTACTGGGAAAAAGAATAAGGAAAAAAAGGAACATAAAACAGAAAACATGATCACCTGGTACGATAGAATCATTACATGATAAAAAATATAAATGGAAAAGACATGCTAGGTTATCATGTTGATTCCCCAGAGTTACAGTCAGCAGCAGGTCCTTTACTGTACTGCTGTATCAATATCTCACAAAATGAAGGTGCTTTTTCCCTCCCCCTAATACGACTTTGTACAGTGGGGGGCATAATGCTTTTTTGCTTTTAAATGTGTCTGCAGTGAAAAGTAGTGATGGGACTGTATGTCACATGGTGTCATAACACTAAACAGCTCTGTGATATGTTTTGGGGTTTTTTTCCCCTAAGTTTGAATTTAATTATAATGCTTCAGAAGTACATGTAATGTCTTTTTTACCAGTGTTCCAGAATGTTACAGAATCTATTAGTTTCAGTGCAGCTCCCAAGCGTGCTAAAAATGCAACAACTTCAGCTATAACACAACAAAGTACTAATAAAACATTAGAGAATGCTTGATAGAGAAAGAACTTTTCCCAGTGACAAGAGAGATAGACCCATGATTGAAAAACCTTTTTTACTGTTTAAAAAAAAAAAAGTATAATTTGGGATTGGTAATCCCACAGATTCCTTTGGCCAATACATTTTAAAAATATATTTATAGTTTAAGTAACATTGTTCAGTAATGTTGAGGTTATGACTAGAGAAAAACTGGTATGTTTTCTACAGGAGAGAAAAGGGAATGCACAAGGCACTTGAGGGTTGCTTGGTTTTGTGTGGAATCGATTTTGAATTTTTATATTGCAGAAATTGGGGCTTTTTCTAAACAATGCATAAAAGGAGGAAGTATGAACTGGGATTTTATTGGTCACAATGAAAATTATTAAAGGCAGTTGTCTGTGAAGCAGTAGAGATGTGCCCTTTTTCTTTATTTGGAGTTACACAAGATTCATAATATATTATTTCCTGAGAAGTTTAGATAATAGAATTTAATTGCTTTCTTTGATTTGATATCCCCCCCGTCCCCCCAGGATCACATAAAGTTATTATTTTAGTAAATGCCCTTTGTAATGAGAAATAAATATGCAATAATAAATATTTATTTTCACTTGTTTTCTAAAGTATATGTTATATCCATGTAGTAGTAATGCTAAATCTGTTTGAATTGGATTTTGCATTCAATGCTAGAAATAGGAACCCATCCTTTAGACTGATGTCTTTTTGTTGGCATCAAGAAAAAAAATAAAATTTAAACACATTCTACCTCATTGTAACTAAAGTTACAACCAAGCAATTAATTTTATTCTGTCTTCACGTACTCTTCAACAGAGCCATGTGTGTACAAGTTGATATATGTAGAAATGAGAAAACGAAAACTGACAGGTCTTGTAGTGAAAGTGTGTAGTCATAGGAAGTTATATGTGAGGCAGTTTCTGTGCTGTCAGTGGAAGGTGAGTGAAAGCTATGGCAGGGGTAGTGTTTGGAATAAGTGGTGCTAATTTACAAAAAAAGAATGGGTAGACTGTGGGATCCCAAACTATTATTTCAACTAACAATGATTCAAATATTCCCATCAAGTAGCCCATAAATCAGTACAGAATATGAAAGCGTAAGAAGAAAAAGGCAGTGAAAAGCATAAATTAAGTATGGGGAAGGTGGAAAGAAAGACTAAATTCAAACCCATTTATAGAAGGCAGAAAGGCACTTAAAGAACAAAGAGGGGGAAAAATGTAAACCAGGTTGCAGATTATAAATTCAGCAACAAAACAGGGGGTGCAGAATTTCTTCATAAAAGGATTTGATAGGGTATATAGAGAAGGAGGGGGCGAAGAAATAGAGAACCAATGATAGACTAATTTTAAAGTTTAGTTTAAAGTTCCAGTGGAACCATGGTTTAAAAAAAAAAACAAACTATTGTTATGAAGTTTGTCTCTCCAAAGTAAACAATTTAATTGTCTTATTGAATAAATTAGGCTTCCAATATATAGTTAAGGGAGAAGTTTAGTCTTTTCAGGTAGATCCCCTAAATTGTCATGCTCTTTCAGTGAACTATGTAAAGAATGTTTAAGTTCCTATTCTAGGCTAAATTTATACTGCTTGTTAAGCCTAGACTTGAACTTTGGGTTTTGACTCTAGTAAATATACTGATCTCATTATCCATAGTCAAACATACATTTGCAAGATGATCAGTGTGGGAAGAAGGATAATAAGACATGTTATTACCTAACAAACTCTTGTGCAGCTTACAGTGGAGACAGGTTACATATTTTTCTTCTTCCTCTCTTAGAGAAGACTATTTTGCCAGTTGGAATTATCTAGATGAAAATGCTGTAAAAGAATTTTTTGCTGATGGGAAAGCCGTAGATTTATTTATACAGCATATAGGCGTGGGGTAGATGACTTCACTATAAACAGAGGGAATGGTCCCAGAGGACTTGAAGAGTTTCCAATTGAATGGCTTCAACCCATTGTTCTAAAACAGATAAATATGCAATGTAAATGTACTCCTAAGATCCTAAGGTTGGTGCTTAAATTAGAACAAATAGCCGCCTGTAACATGGTTGTCATGAAACTGGTCTGTGTAGGAATGAATATCTAAAAGAAAAAGTTCAAAAAGCAGAAGTGGAAAGAAAATATATATGAAGTTAGGGAGTTGAAGGATAAAATAATCTAGAATATCTAGATGATGGTGACAAAAAATAGCAAAGGCACTTCGTATTTGCACAAAGGTCTATTTAAACTTTTCAAGGAGAGAGAATGACCCACCCTGCTTCTTTTACCCAGCCTGATTTTCTGCTTGTTTAGTGCTTTAGAATCCCAAGACAAAGAGAGAGAGGGGAAAAAATAGTAGCTAGGGAAAAAAAAAAAGCAGAAATAGATCTGTAAGCATTAATGAGAAACGTTGAAAGAGGAAAATACTGTGGAGAAACTGAGGTATTGGTCAAAAACCAGTAAGCTACATAAAAAGTAAAATAAAAGCTAAGAAACAAAAAAAATAAGATAGGGCACTCAACTTATTTTGACCAAAATCAAACACATGGTTACTGCCTTTTTGAGCAATGAATAATAGTGGAACATTAATATATACACACACACACACACACACACACACATATATATGCATACCAATTAACATATATGCTACGTGTATATATATGTCTATATATATATGTTTATGCCATATATATCATGATGAGCCCATGTGTATCATAGAATCTTAGGGGTTGGAAGGGACCTCCAGAGATCATCGGGTCCAACCCCCTGCCAAAGCAGCTCCCTAGCTCATATTGCACAGATAGGCGTCCAGACCGGTCTTGAATATCTCCAGAGGTGGAGACTCCACAACCTCCCTGGGCAGCCTATTCCAGTATGTGTACACACACACACATATATCTGTTTAGTCTAAACTTACTGCAGCTTTCTTCTGTGGACATTGTTATTGATAGCACTGTCAGTGCTTTCATCCATAATATAGAGCTAGTAGCATTTTTCAGCTTGTAAGTTATAAGCTGCCCCTGACTTCATCACAAAGTAAATTAAAACGGTTTACCTGCATTAGAAGCATCTGTTTATTTCCAAATTTGTATGCCTGGAGAAAAGCTGTGTGTCCTTTCCTTCCATTGTGTGGTGTTTTAACCCCAGGTGGTAACTGTGCAGCTGATTTCTCACCCTTCCTGCCCTAAAGGGGGTGGGGAGGAGAATGGAAAAGGAAAACTCACGGGCTGAGATAAAAACTGCTTAGCAGAATTACAGAGGAAGGGAACGGTGATAGTGACAGTGACAGTGATAGCAATGTAGTAAAATGTAGAACAAGTCATGGACAAGTGCAGTTGCTCACCAGGTGCAGAAGGAAAATATAACAACCTGATACTCAATCTCTCCTGAGCAGCAACCCCACCTCCCAGCTAGCTTCCCCAGTTATATATACACAAAGTATGACACTATATGGTACAGAATATCTCTTTGGCCAGTCTGGCTGTGCTCTCCCAATGTGAAGGTGGAAAGTCCTTGACTTGGTGTACCCACTACAGCTACACAGCAACATTTAAAAACATGTGCTTAATCCCAACCACAGCACCATACCAGCTACTAGAAGGAAAATTAACACTATCTCAGCTGAAACCAGGACTATAGCTATAATAGCTATAATGTATGTATGTATGTATATAGCTATAATGTATGTATAATGTCACTAGCTATAATGTATGCAGTGTCCAAGTGTGAAGAAGTTTAACTGATGGCTAAATTCCAAATGCAACTGCATACTTGTCACTACATTCCTGGAACTGAAAATAATAGGGAGGTTTGAAAGTTTATTGAATAGTTTTATCTTAGCAATTTTACGCTGCATAGAAGACTGATTCTGAGAGAAAACTTCAAATCGATGCTTCTATTCATCTACATTTTCTACTCTGCACCTTAACTACAAGACACTGAATGAAGTAATATTTCCTAAATTATGAGGTGCAATTAACCTTTTAGGGATGTAAATTTACATTAAATGCTAATGATAAAAAAGATAAACCGAAACACTGATTCCAGTCAAGCTGGAAATTTGCAATATAGGCATGAAACTTGATATTTACAGAACTACTGTTATTCTTTCAAAGAACTATACATATTAAAATTTATGGAGAATATCTATGCAGTTAAATATGAGTTTTAAGAATAACAAATGTTGCATAGTGTTTAATGGAGTGCACCGCTCACCCAACAAGATATTTTTGGTTGATTCTTTTTTTGAGGGGAAAGGAAGGTTGTTCCAGTCTGTCTCAGCATAGGGAACTAACCACCATGCATTATCTAATAACAATAATTAAATTCTACCTATTCAAAGACAAATTTTGAAGCTTTCTTGAACTTGAAAGAAAATAATTTTCTATTCATTCTGAAAAAGTTCTAGAAATGCTGGGTTCAATTTTCATCATTTCAGTCAGATGATAATTTCTAGTGATTTTCTATATCCCACAGAAATGACTCTAAGATTCACGTGTCATGCAATCATTGTCAATGGAGTGGTAGTGAAAAATTTTAACATCTGATTATTAATGCCATTTTAAATTCTTAAGATGAAAAGCTATTGTTAATAGAAAAAAATAGCAGTTACTTGGTACAAGATAATTTTAATGAATCTTTAATTTTCATTAAGAAAATGCTTGTTACATAATAAATCAAGTTGTTGTTAACTGTTAAGAATATTCTCACTTTTTAAATCTTTATTTTAATCACTGTCCATAGCTGTCTGAGAGAAAGTGTGTTAAATCAATGTCATGGGAACATAGTGCAATAATTTCTTTATCAGAAATTGCTTGAAGAGTTCATTCACCAGGAGTAATGCATGATCCTTATTGCAGACAAGTTCACAACCCTACTGATGATTCAATAGAAGAAGAATCTGACGATTAATAAAGAAAATCAGGACTAATGTGCAAATTAATGCAAATATAACTTTACATTTTCATTGATGCAAAATGTCACGAAAATTGTATCTTCTGCATAATTTATACATATTAGCTTTGATTTTATTCTTGCAACATGTTAAATCTCAGAAGGAAAATACTTATACAGACATTAAGCCTATTTATTTTAAAAATCATTTAACGATAATTTATAAAATATTTATAAAATATTAAATTATAAAATATTTTAACTACTTTTAAACTTTTAAAATTATTCATGTCTGTCTGAATGATTTAACTTCAATGAGATGTTTTGCAAAGATTTTTTAGATTTTCAAGAAGTAATTATTATTTATCAAGTGTTTTTAAACTGTGTTATAGCTTAAGGCACATTTACAAACCCTACAGTGTTAGAGAACTAAGAATTTAGGTTAGGATACAGCAGAATAGAACCACTTGAGTGGCGTATTCCCATTTCCACAGGGGAAAAAAATTGCATGTTTAGGATTAAACAATTTGTGTTTTGGGAGCAGTTCCTACAATGAAGATTATGGAGAAGACTGCAAACTGGAAATATGCTTCCTGAAATTCTCTCTTTTTTTGTTGGGTTTTGGATTGGGTATTTTTGGCGGTGGTAAGTTGGGGTTTTTTTGGGGGTGGTTTTTTTTTGTTTGGTTTGGTTTTAACAAATAGAAAAGCCTATATTGCTTTTATCCATATTGGAAGTTGACTGTAAAACTAATACCATGGGTTTTACTACAAAAGAAAATAAATATTAAAAGCTATATTTTTTAATTTATTTTTTTACATTCTATTTTATGTATACTGTAGAACTAATACATTTTTTTAAAAAACCTTGTACTTTTTGTGTAGATAACAATATACATCTTATCCGGGCTCCACAGTTCATGTCTATAGTCATTTCAGTGATGGTCTGTCATGTTTACCATTTAAGTATGTCTACCCTGCTACTGTCTAACTAAAAGATCTTTTGGCAATTTACAACATACTCATTAACTCATTAGTTCACAGTGAATCTGTTGCTGTTTGTTCGCTCCAGTTTGAGTGAATATTAGATTATTGCTAGCAACCACAGTTCACTCACTTCACAAAATGGCAACTATACAACTAATAATAAAGAAGAGTAATGCTAAGAAAATTAACCTATAACGAGATTGTTTTCCAGGATTCAATACAAACTTTTGTTTTCTATTTTATATATTTATTTAAAACCTCACAGTAATTTCTGAATTATATTTTGTTTAAAGTTAAAAATAATAAGCTAGATGTTAATTACATCCCCAAACTGACAAAGCAACTTGGCTGGTACTTTAACCAAAATAAATGTGGGCATCTGTATCTGAGTAAGCTCCACTTATGGTAACAGGATAAAAGTACATCGCTCAAAGAGGGGTGTCATCTTAATCTAACATATGCTAGGGTAAAAGTTAAAAAAAATTAAAGGACAAGCATAAGCAAGGACTCACACAAGCCATATTTACACTTCAGATACAGATACATGACTGTCCACTTACAAAGTTGGCTACTGTGATTCAGCAAAGCATTGATGTACACCAGCTGTATTCTGTTGAAAATAGATTAAAGTCTGAAAATAATGCTATAAATATTTTGGTTCAGAATTTTTGTGAAGCAAGTGTTAGAACCAATATAAATTTTTTGTCTGCTAAGGAATTGCTGAATCAAATAGTCATAAATTTGATCACATTTAAACAGTCTTCTTCCATTCAGATAGATCTAAGAGTTTAAATCATTCTTTATAAGGATATTTCAATCTAGAGATGTGATTTGAGTACCTCATATTAAATTATTTTTTATCAGGTGTACTTGGCAGTAGACAGCTCTTTTTTCCATTTAGGTAAAAATAAAACACATAGCATGAACTAGCTTTAATCAGCTATGTAGAAATTAAAAATCTGAATCTGTACAGAAACATACTCAAAGCAATTACAATTTTCTATATCTCAAATTTCATCATAAAGACCAGTGACTTTCTAATGACATTTTACACTTCTTCCTTATGATGTGATTTTTGACTGTGACAACATGCATGAGTGGAACAAATGCACACCAAGTGTAGTTGCAGAATTGATTAAATATTATACTCTTTTCTTCGAAACACAGAAGAAAGCACTTATAAAT
Organism: Hypotaenidia okinawae; assembly: GCA_027925045.1. Lineage (NCBI taxonomy): Eukaryota > Metazoa > Chordata > Aves > Gruiformes > Rallidae > Hypotaenidia > Hypotaenidia okinawae. Next base: position 174,206,613 of record BSDF01000001.1, read on the forward strand.
AACTTTATTTTAGCTAGATGAGACACGTGTTCTCATCCAATCCTATATAGTCCCATGTGGTTATAACTGTATTCCATAAAGAGAAAAAAGAAAAGATTTTGCAAAAGAACAACCAGGTGTTGCTTTCTAATAAATAATCCTCTTCTAAGAAACAAAACTGAAAACTTTTTTTCCTATATAAACATAAAATTTGGCAATTGCAATTATGGCAGAACATACAGAACCATCCTATTCCTAGACTTACTTTGCTGTTTATTCCACTTTAAGTGTTAATTTGGACATAACAGTATCCAACCAAAAATCTCACATAGAAATCATTGTATTTTGTTTTGGATCAAAGTGCTGCCTAGGTAAGACTTCATTGATAGATTCAGCCTATATCTTGGTTCTGTGGTGAGGATTTGTGCTCTTTGCCTAACATTTTTAATGTCCATATATTAAAATTTATCTTCAGATGGATACAAGACTTTTCTATCAAATATTACTAAAATAAAACTTCAGTGTTGGTCTATAAAAGTGCTTTTATAAAAATCTCTGGATTTTCTCCTTTATACACACATTTTTGTCCTAGCCAAATACAAGGAAAAAAGAAAATTCATATATTAAGCATGAATAAAAGTATCTTTCAGTGTAAGTAGGTTAGGTAGATTATATTTTGTTAATTTCACAAGAGAATGAAACCAGAAGTTCCTCTGGGGCAGGGTGGAGAAAGCCAATTATAAATCTAGCAAAACAAAGATAACTGATAACGAATTGCATTAGAATAAAAAAATAAAATTGAAAAATAATCAAAGGTATTGTCTGCGTTATTTATGAACGTATGTATGATTTGAGAAATGCCAAAAATACATATTGTAGAAAAAACTGAAGCAAAAAACGTAGTAAATTTGTAGGAAATCTTCTATTTTAATAAAACCAGCAAGTATGTAATGTCTTAAAGATAGAGGTAACAGAGTAGGTAGTATTAATGGAACAGCTTATCAGTTTAGTACTTTCTAGTAGATCTCTTCCTTCAGAAACTAATAAATTGGGAAAAAATATTTCTATCTTTTTTTTTTTTTTACCAGCTTTTCTGGGCTGCAGAGAAGGGGAAAAATATAAAATTCACATTTTCCATTAAGAGACAAAAATAAGCACGGCTTTTTTTTGTTCTTTGAGCTTTTTAAGTTTTATAGCGAAATAAGTCCAAATTTTATGTATGTTGTGTGTATGTAGAAAAAAACACCATGAGAAGAGAAAGAAGTACAGAGGTGAATAAACAGATGCAAGAGAATCTGAGATTCCATTATAGATATGAGGGCAGATAAGAACTGCGGTGTCCTTCTGGACAGGAGACCACAGATGAAAGATAGGCAGAAAGAAATGTCAATAAAATTAGGAGAATTAAATTAGCATTAAAACCAGCAGGTTGATTTTACAGCAGCTTACACCCTTTTATTATGATAAACCTATAAATTTTTATGATTAACTCATGTTCCCAAAAGTAGTATAAGTGCACCAACTATTTATAAACAAAAGAATCCTTGAAAAATATACACAAACTTTTCTTGCACAATGTTTGCTATAAAGCTGAACACCAGGTAAAGGAAACTTTTCAGATACTAGTTTGTTAGAACATACTGTTACCAGTGATTTGCTCATTGCACATTGTTTATTTTAAAACAATCAACTGTAATAATCAGTCTCAAAATAATACAGCCCTTCATACAACCTCAGATAAGTGCACACATAGTACCAAGCAAATTCTACTCATTAGGCAATGACATATTTCCAGCTGTGTGCAGCTCAATTGTTGGATATTTAGATACTCTGATCAAATGACAGTGGTATCTGTTCAAATCAAGCTTAAATCAACAGAGCTGTACCTTTGATGTATTCTATGCATGTCAGATCTGCACTAAATTCTGCTCATGCAGGAAATCTAAAGTACTTTTGAACCTTTACAATACTTCAGTCATGAAGAACACATTCATCATTCATATACAATATGTAGTTCATGAGTACAAAGAAAAACCTCCACCACTGTTACTTGTGTAAAATGAAGAGTTGCCATCTTTATTCCTTCTTCATATACAAAAGATTATTCACTAGCATTAATTTAACAGTGTGACTGGAATGGAAAACATAACAGGTCAAGGAGAAAGGCTCATGTCATGCATCACAGAAAGGATCTTGGACTCAAGATCTTGTTGAAAATATCTTACCTTTCTGCACTGTGCCAGGAATGTGCATTCTATTTACCTATATGGTGATATCTATGCATAGCCTCAGATATGGGGCAAGAGGGGTGGGGGGAGGAAAAAAACCCAAACCCGACTAAACCAAGGGAATAACCACCTAAGCATTAGGTAAAGTTAATAGTTGTTGAACACAGTAGTTTACCAGAGCACAGCAATGTACTGACATAGCTGTATTGTTTACTCTTTGAAAAGCAGCTGTTTAGAGATTAGTTTGAGAATCTTTCTTTTATGCAATATTGACTAGCACAATGTTTCTCTATGTAGTTAAATTATCACTATTTTTTAATGTTGAAATCTCGGGGGGAATATGTCATTCTAGCTTGCACTCTTTGTTGACAGAAGACCTGAGCCTTTTAAAGTATTTTCTCCATGATATTGATTTGCATGTATATCAGATTTTTGCTTTGGATTTTTCTCCTAATCACCAGGAGCATTAGAGGGATATATTTTTCTGAATTATTAAGTACCTTGTCATTGTTCTTTGCACCCTTAGTAAGTTGTAGATCATGACCCAATTCACTAAAGAGCTACAAATCATAATGGCAACACTTACAATAATTTCTGAGTCAGGTTCTCAGGATAATAGTGTGACAGAGTTGAGAACCTGGGTCCCATCTACAAAACTGAGTGTAAATAAAAAGGCAGCAGGCAGATCTTGTCTTTTATAAATTTGCATTATATTAACATGTCAGTATAATATATTCTGGCCCAAGAGGGCAGGAGTATTTTTATAATTCTTTTAATCAGCCTGGATACCTGCCTGTGAATAAGCATAGAAAGAGATACTTTCAATGATGTGTGACTGAATATTTGCCAAGGAATGTAGGTCAGGTCTAATTCTCCAATTTATCACATACCAAATTCCCAGCTTGGCCTATGACAGTCCTATATGTAGCATTCAAAGAACTATATTAGTATTGCACACACAGTTAAGATTATGGTGGTGAAAATTAAAGACCAGGTTTAATTAAGCGATGCATAATTTAAAACAAATTGGACTTTACCATCATGACTTTTCTTTATGTTGACACCAAGAATATGGAAGAAAAGTCCTGTAAGACTTAAAGAGGACAAAAACAGAGGAAGGAAAACAGCAATGTTAGCTTTAACTAATACAGAATTCTCTAAGTATGCTTCTGTGGATGTGGGCGAGAAAGGAGATTGTTAGAAATTTACAGCTAATTGGAAACTAGACAAATGCAGAGCTTAAAACGGTGAAGTAAAGTCTGGGTGTTACTTAACCCAGTTTAGTACATGGATAACAAGTCACTGATTTATTTGTCTACTCTCTTTCCATGTCATGATATGGCATATGCCTGTCCTCCTCTTAAAAGGCAATTTCCTCATTTAAAAAATTAGTAGTTGGATACAAGCTTATGCCTCCCAGTTAAAATTCTCTGTTTCTATAAGTATCTAAATGGAGGTACTGCAGTAAAGCTAACACCATAGATAATTTCTTATTCGCTAATTTTAAAATGTCAGTATGCAACTATATTTACTGTTATTTTATAAAAACTGACACTTTAAAAAAAAATTCTGTATGGAATAAGGGCTGTCATGCAGAAAGTTGGAAAGGCAGAGTTGGAAATATGATAGGCAGTGTTCCATTATTTTGTAGCATCGCAGAAAAGCAATTTAAAAATCCTATTCCAATCTCAAAGTATAAATAACTGAAACTGCACAGATCTCAGCACCTAATTAGACATAATAGGTTTTTTGCTACATAGCTGTGTGAAGGCAATCAAAAGGAAAAATCCCTGCCATTGCACACTGGACAATATTAATTTTTAGATCTCATTTAGCTAAAGAATAACACTGTTTGCTTTCATAAATCCCTGACTCTAAATACTTAGGAGACTTATTTTCCAGGTAGAAAAATTTGTTCTTCCTAGTAAATAGTAGCTAACATAGTAACATGGTACTGCTACTTATTATCCTTTTTCTTGGGTTTTTCCCTTTTTCCTGTATGTACAATTTGATGCAAATTTTATTTTAGTGTGGGGTTTAGGTGTTTGGTTTTTTTTTTAGGTCAGTAATCTACCAGTTTCAGACTGTACTCACAAACAGCAATATGTTGAGACACAACTTAGCTAGAACGTATGTTAGTCAAGACTACATATGTTCCCCCCAAAACCCACCTTTATTACAGGAAATAAATTTTAATAGGTATAGGGCTTCTGTATGACTGAATAAACAATGAGTTGTTAATCATTTTTCAGGGAAACATTAAGATTTTTTTTCTATTGTACTTACTGCACGTAACAGCTCAATGTATTACTGAAATCATGTATCATCCCATGAAAAAGTTCTTTCCTTTCCTAAAAGAAATGCTCACAGTTGTGTTTCTAGTCTCAGCTGCCCAGTAACTGTATGCTAGCTAGCAAAGCTAGACTCTTCAGAATGTCCTGATAATTAAAGTAATTCATCAGAAGATGGACAAGAGAACTTTGTCCCTCAAAGTGCCAGAAGTATTTTTTTCTACAAATTAAAAAATGTAAGATCTGATTCCACCCATTCCCAGGGTTTTTTTTTTAAGATAAATAATGACATCAATTACTTTTTAAGTACTTCACTTGCAACAAAAGTCTCCCTTTCTGGCTGTATGATTCTTTTCTCAGAAAACAATACAGCACTAATATAATGTGGAACATTAAGTCCAAGAGAATTTCTTCTCTTTTTTTGTGCCTTAAACCATTCTTGTGAAGTTGTTGAAGATGAGGTACAGGAAGAAAAGCTGTGAGGGACTAGTGTCCTTTTTCTTCAATTAGAAGACAGTCCTTAAAGAGATCACAATGTTATTCTTGTGTGCATTTTGCTTAATGACAATAAGGCTTCAAGCATCAGCTGGAAATAGTTCTTTTCTCATTTAGCAACAGGAAAAGCCCATCCTATATAGGATGCTTCAATAAAAATCTACATTCTGAGTGTAAATCTAGATGGATCTTTATTATCTAGTGGGCATACAGCACAGGAAGCAACAAAATTATGGACTCTCACTGTCACTTTAGAGTAGGACACTTACAGTGAACATGAAAACTTGTTTCATGAAGTCAAGATGAACTCTGATCTTCTAACACAGTGTTCAGTATGTTGACTACAAAAACATGAGAAATCTTGCCTCAAGAGACCATGCAGAAATTGGCTGCACCGTTTAGAAAAAATAAAATGTGTATAGAGTTCAGTACCTTTGCTCTTTAAGGAGGAGGAATTCTGCAGTGTGCTAATAGGATCGGAACTCTGACATTTCAGCACAGACTACTTAAAATGAATTTAATTTTTTTTTCTATTAAAACAAATGACCCAGAACATTCAGAAAAGGGAATAGCTTCATCAGTTTCACAGGAAAATATTTTCCTTTGTGATGATCTTGGTAGAATGCATCCCTTAAGATTTTGATTGCAGTATTGCCATCTGTGGTTACCATGGATTGCTCAGTAACTTCAGCACAGGTTTTGAACAGAGGTGAGATGTACTGCACTCTGTTCTGTGTGATGGGGAGACTAAAAGCGACACCTTTGGGACTACCCTTTAATCCTTATGTGTCATAAAAGAGTCAGAAGAACCAGCAGTACTTGAATATTGAACTCTTCATATATGACACAATCTGCTGTAGTGTAAAAGCAGTACATACTGATTTATTTTCAGGGGTTGGGGGGATTATTGCCTTATCACTACTACTCATTATTTTAAAAAATAATAAAAAAAAAAAGACGCAAGCCCTGCCTAATGGTGAAAGTAAATACTTCTGCATCACTTAGAACTTTTCAAACTTGTCTTAGAAAACATAATCCAAGAATCAGGCTGTGAGATTTCATAGACAGGTAGATCTGAGCATGGGTATTAAAGGCAGGCAAGAGTTTGTGCAGCAGCTTCCACAAAAGGGAGCCAGAAACTCTACTGGGGGCAGCATATGTGGGCTCTGCAATGCTGACTTCAAGTAATACAGTCCTAGAGAAGAGTGGTGCAGATGAGCTGATGAAAGATTTTTCAGAGTTTACTTCCTTTCTACTCAGAAAACTTCCATCTTGAAGTGCAGGAGACAAAGCAAAGGCAGTGGGAGACCTGCATGAATGTATTGAGAGCTCCTGATTAAACTCAAACTAAAAAAGGAAGCATGCAAGGATGGAAAATGGACAAGTGACTCAGGTGAAGTAGAGAGGTGCTGTATGTGCTGGTAGGAATCATTTTAGGAAAAGACAAAGATCATTTGGATTTGAATCTGATGTGTGACTTGAAGGGCAAGAAGAAAGCCTTCCTCGGGTCTTTCAGTGGGAAAAGGAAGACTAGAAAAAATGTTGTCTTTTTGCTGACTGGGACAGGGGACCTGGGGATAAAGACCACAAAACAGAACGAGGTACTTGGTGCCTTCAATCCTCAGTCTTTAAGACTGACTTCAGGAGTCCCAGGTCCCTGAAACCAGAAAAGGAAGTCTGGAGCAAGAAAGACTTATCCTCTGAGGGGACATTGAAGTTTAGGAACATTTAAAAAAACTCTACATGTACTAGTTCGTGGAACATTGCCAGTGTGTTCATCTTCATTAATGACCTAGGTGATGGAACAAAGTGCACTCTCAGCAAATTAGCAGATAACAAAAACAGTGAGGAGAACTCAACACACTGGAAAATGAGCTGATAGAAATCTGATGAGGTTTAAAAAAAGGCAAATGCCATGTTCTGCAATTGAAGAGGAATAACCCCTTGGCAGTGCAGTACAGGCTGAGGGCTGATTGGTCCAGTAGCAGTCTGCATAAAAGGTCCTGGGGGTCTTGATGAACAGCAAGTTGGACAGGAGGTAATAATGCATGCTTGAAGCAAAGGTGGCCAACATTGCATTTGGAAGAATGCTGCCAGCAGAATGAGAGAGATGATCTTTCCCTGTTCCTCGGCCCTGGTGAGTCACACTTCAAGTACTGTGTCCAATTCTGAGCTCTCCAAAAGACTTACCTGGAATGAGTCCAGCAAATGGCCACAAAGATGATTAAGGGACTGGAGTATCTCACAAGGAGAATCTAAGAGAGCTGGGGCTGTTGAGATTGGAGTAGAGAAGGCTCAGGTTTCAATCAGTTTTCCTTTTAAGCCTGATGCAAGGTCATATGATGACAACACACAGGATATTGCAAATTTTTTTTTTTTTTCAATTTTCACACTGAAAAAAAACTAACTTCAATCATTGCTTGTTGAAGACAATCACCTAACACATTTTATAAATCCCTAGTTGTTTTTACTCATGATTATCAACTGCTCTTAAATAATTATTCCAATTTCTAAGTACACTGCTGAATCTACAGTCAGTTGCTGATGATGCAATGATCTGTTCTGTTTTCTTAAATGAATGACATCAGTAATACCAGGACTTCCATTTCTGCACTGCTTCATTTCACTGTTACCATTGTAGGCATTCTATACTTACATTATAAAGGCTCATTTCATTTAGCAGTTTTCTAAAAACAGTAAGCTGAAAGTGATTGACAGTGAACAAGATACAGCTGAATATAGGAGAAAGGAAAATTAGTTTATTTAATCCAGTCTTAAAAATTTTACTATCTGATCTGGAGATATTTTGTGGTTTTAACCAGAAAGCTAAAGATATTAAGGGATTACAGTTAATCTTTCTCCAACCATCATGCCAGGCAAATGTGAATGTCTCTTTCTGGGCATTCTACTTTTTAGCAGAAAACATCAGCCAAACAGAGTCAACATCAACTTCTCTTTCTGAAAGGGTAAATATCAAGTAGCCTGTTGCATCCTTTAAGACAGTATACAGTCCTCTGAGTAAAATGCAATTGAAGAAATTAGTGATGCTTCATAGCATGACTTACCAACAATACAGATTTTTATATTTTGTAACTCTAGCCTTCTATCTCTCAACTTTTCAATATGAATTTCATACTTTTTTTAATAATTGTTAAAAAAATACAGCATGAGAAGAGAAAAAACAACATTTCTATAAAAACAAATTTCTGATTAATGGGAATTTGCCTTGCATTTTTGCTTTGGGCTTGCTCTCATCTGTCACACAGAGATGTCTCAAATGTGCATGAAATGTTTTGTGGGTTTTTTCCCACCTCTGAAACTATATATACATCATTCTGTATTGTGTCGTGGTTTTGCCCCAGCCAAGAGCCAAGTACCACACAGCCGCTTGCTCTTTAAATGCGGGGTGGAGGGTGTGGGTGTGGGTGTGTGGGTGTCTCTGTGTGTGTGTGTGTGTGTGTGTGTGTGCAGAGGAGTTGAGAGAGGGGGAGATGGAAGGAGAAGGGGGAAATAAACCCAAGGATTCAAACCCTCACAGGTTGGGATAGGGATAGGTTACTGGGATAACAGAAAGATAGGTGTAACAATAATAACAGGACTTTACAGCAAAATCTATGAAACTGGTGACACACAAAGCAGTTTCTCACAGGACCACACAACTCAGGTTGTACAGCTCAGAGCTGTACCAAAAAACCCAGACTGTCCCCAAAAATACCAGACCATCCCAAAAAAACAAGCACCCTGGAGCTGCCTGCTCCTGCACCCACCAGCCCCCCTTTTATACTGAGCATGACGAAACTGGTATGGAATACCCCCTTTGGCCAGTTTGAGTCACCTGTCCTGGCTGTGTCTCCTCCCTTCTCATTAGTGGGGAAATATGAACAACTAAAAAGTCCTTGACTGCTTGGCAATAACTATAAACATCAGTGTGTTATCAGCCCTGCTCTCACCCTGACTCCCAAACATGGCATTCCATCCACTGCTAGGAAAGCAGTTAACTCCATCCTAGCTAAAACCAGGACATACTGTTATTAACAAACGATGACTGTCATTTTAATAGTGAAAAAGGAATGAAAGCTTTTTATTGCCATTGCAGCACAGACATAAAAGTCTTTATTGATTTTATTTGATTAAAACAATCAACTTATTTCATCAATTATAGCTGTAGATGAAGCCATGTATTTTATACGTGCTTCATAAAGCAAATTATTTTTGTTTAAAAGGATGAAGGCGTCTATTATGGAAGTAACACTTCTATTGAACACTCTACTTTTCTAAGTTCTAATTATACCTGTATATGCCCATTAATAATAAAAATCTGTATACTTTTAGTATACATACTTCATATTATTCTATTATTTTAATACTGAGTTCATCCAGTTTTGGATTAACTTTTTAATGGCTTTTTTCAGCCCAAAGTACTTGAAATGATGTCACAGAGTTGTAGAAAAGTGTTTAATGATGGGGTATTGAAGACAGCTTCTCTGAGTTCTGGTGAGTGATGTGAACTGATATTGACAATGAGAACACTGAGTCAACCAGAATGAACAGACTGACAGAGCAAACCTAGCATAGTCCTGTCCATATGCAATAGAGAACTGTTTGTGGACCAGTTCTTAAAATAAGATCCAGCTTTTTCTGCACAGGAAACTATTTGGTTTTCCTTGGCTCACTGGAAAGAGATAAGTTTGGGAAACCAGGAATGAGTATTCAAACAGTTTACTCTTATTCTACAGTGCTATTTTCAGACTCAAGCGCCAAAAGTTCTCTGATATAAGAGAGTGGTGAGTTTTCAGTAGGTGACTTTCTGCTCCTCCTACACCATAATGCCTCTATTATGTAATCTGTTAAAGCAATTTCTACCTTGAGGACATGCTATCTCAAGGAGTTTGAGCATGTCTGTCTAAAAATGTGTCAATGTAGCTATGAAGACTTCAAGCAACACAGAAATTAGCACATTCCTAAATTCATAATTCCAATAAATCCTTAACACCATTAGATTCTTGGTCTTAATTTAACAGATTGCTAATTCCAGTCATTAGATTTTATTGTTCCTCTTCAAGTTAGATGTTTAATCATACAATCTCTTCTTTGTGCATAATATCTTGATGCACCCTAGATCTCTTGTAGGATTTTCATCATATTTCATCATCTTTTCCAGATTTTTAATATCTCCTTTTTAATTTTTCATGTAATTTTCATGGATGTACAATTAGAGGAACTCATTAACAGCTGTGGCTACAGGGTTCTCAATCTGTTCCACTTGGCCTTTGTGCTTCTCAGATATCTACAAATACCAAGGCAAAATAAAAATATAACATTTAAAAATCCAAAATACTTAAAATAGACATAATAATACTTTCATGGAAGAAAGACCTTATTGATTTTGGTTTTATTTTTGTTTTCATTACTTATTATATCACTGGGCTTCAAACATTAATATACTGAATTTCTGTAGTCCAAAACGATTATTTTCCTTACATATACAACCATAAATATACCAAAACAGAATTAAATTCAGTATTGCTTCGTATATTTCTCCAGTATTCTAAAACATAATGGGACAGAATCGGACCACCTCTTAAAGACCAAATGTAAGGATGTCAATGCATTTGGTATTCTGTAGAGAAGAGACTTTAAATACAAGTTAGTACATCCTGTAATCAGCAGCATGGATTTATTTTTCTTTGTACAGAAGCCCTACTGTCTTTGTCTTGTATGGAAAGAATAATTTTGCTGTAATTTTGCCAGTAATTTTTCCTATTATAGAAGCAATATATACTAATAAAATCAAACAGGCAATAATTTTATTGAATCCATTAAAGTTCTACAAGCAAAATAGTGTTCCAGATTTCTTCATTGGTGTAGCTGTAACTATATTCACACCTTTTGGCAGAGGAGCACAACATGAACCTTTCACGAAATCAACATTTTTGTCTTGTCAGTTTTCTAATGGCAACATTTCTCCATGTCTGCCTAAGATCAGTTTATGTGGAAATCGAATTGAACATCATAGTAGCAAAGTATGTAGAAGCTGTTCAGTAAGGTTGGACAAGTTCAGAGAACACTCTTAGGAACTTCAAAAGCCAACTGAATTCACAACACATCAGCAAGTGGTAAATGCAAGGTAAAAAACGTTGGGGAAAAATCTGAAGCAGTTGTGCATTTCACAGGGTTCATTGTGCATTGTGTAAACCCAGTAAAGTTCTCATTGTAGGGAAGTCAGTGAAGAGTATTTTCAGTATGAAACCCAGTTAGAAAGTAAAATGGGAAATGCTAAGAGAAAATCCATTATATTTCATTGTCATTCATCATTTTAAAAATTGGGTAGAAATCCACTAAAATGCAAGAAAATGAGTATTTTAATCAAGAGGAAAGAAAATATTCTACAACAAGTGACTGAATTAATTGGGATGGCTTAATTTACAGCAGGTAAAATTAATCGAACTTGAAAATGAAAGGGCATTGCAAAAAGTACGAAAAAGGGAATGAGATAAAAGGAGTAAATTGAGGACAACTCTTTTTGTCCTAATGAAAAGAACAAGTTATTCAAGAAAGTAAAAGGTGGAAATTTCAGAACTGATTAGATGTTTTTTGACATGGGTCATAGTTTTTGTGAAATTCACCGCATAATAATACAAATCTGTGAGAGAGGTCTTGTGTTTATCTAGGCAGTAATTATATATGCATGCCTGTGTATAAAAACATTCCCATACCTAAATTTTCTTTAAATACAATTCCTTTTTTATCCCAATAAGAACTTGATTTTCTGTGCAAAGTACATACATGAAAAACTAAAGAGCACGATAGCAAATACTTTTTTTGACAATATTAACATGTTTTTTCAGGATTTAGGAATATTTATAGCTTTTAGATATACAGCAAACAAAAAAACAAACCCCCACAACTACAGCATATTTTGCACTGATTTTCTATGCAAGCACTGATACATCTTCCCATGATTGCTACTGGTTGTGTTTAGAGATAAACTAGAGCGATACAGACCACGAGTTCAATTAAATATCTACTTTATTATTCTGGAAAAATTATAGTTGAAATGCAATTCAATTAAAAAAAAAAACCTATAAGTATGACTTTTCATACCAGGAGAAAATGGAGATCACAGAAGGTTGTTTCTACAGAAAAAGACAAGTCTTACTTTTTAAGAAGGGTAAATTCAGTCAGGGTTAGCAGGTTTTTAAATTCTTTTTTAAGTTTAAAAAACTCCACAATCCAACAATAAAACCAACACTCAAAGCGCAGGAACACTTTCTGTGAACATTGAGATAACTTGATCAAACTCATTAATAAATACAGTTTTAAATGTTAAATTAAGCTTTGAATGAATTACTCTTCTGAAATACAAGAAAACACAGTTCTACACAGAAAGTGGAAACTTTACGTTGTTTTAAATGAAAGATAGACTTTTCTGCAAAATAAACTCATTCTCTGAATAAGAATGATCTACTGTTTTCTGACTTTTTGATGAGTTCAATTCATGTGAAGGATAGTGGGGGAAAAAAAAGATACTGATTTATGAATTAGATTGGATTTACCATGGCATTTTCAGAATTATGCTCATTTGTGATCATGGATTCATAGACTGGAACTACTGAGCTCACTGTATTGTAACAAATGGTGCTTAGCTGTAACTTATCTTCCAGAGTCTTCCAAGCTTAACTGAAGATAGGGTGAGATAGACAGTTCATCACTTCCTGTAAATGGGTGATTAAAAACCCACATAGTTAAAAATTTGCTTCTTATTTGAAGTTTTCCTACTTCAAGTTCCATGTTTTGCATTTTGTTTTACTTTTCTTCACTAGATAAAAGAATCCTTATACATCCAACATTATTTTTCTATGAAAGCACCTATTCTTTTTCTGTTTATGCTTTTGGTAAGGTAAATTGATGAAGCAGCTTAAGTTTCTCACTGTAAGTTACTTGCACAAGCCTTTGAATATGTTTTTTGATCCTGTGCCAGTCCACAAAGCTTGCTGCTGGTGAAAAACTGTGTATTTTCTTCTATATAAATGACACAAAGTCTGAAAACCTCAGGCATCTTTCCCTTCCCATGAAACTGTCATGGAAGCAATTATGTTCAGTGAAATCTCTCTTAGATTGACAATAATTTGAGATCTATCAGATATTCAATCTATAATTTATTTATCATGTGCTTGACTAATATTTTAAAGAGCTAATTCATGATCAGAATGTTGTGAGATAATATGTTAAGCAGTATAAAGCAAACTAAGACTAGCACATCATTGACAGGTTATTCTATGAAGCAAACAATCTTCTCAAGGAATTAAATTAGGTTTGTTTGACAAGACCTGTTTTTCATAAAGCCATTTGGAGTGGCATTAATTTTATTCCTGTTTGTTAATCTTTAATTAATTAAATTTGAAATCCGTGTTTACATTTGGACTTTGAATATGCAATTTCATTTCTTAGCTGTGTTTTCAAAAACTTTTTTATTAATTATTATTTTATTTTACTATTGATAGAGAAAGCATGCTTTTATCTGCTCTCAATCTCTCCTCCATTTTAGGAGTTACAGTGCTTGAAGGGCCTATTTATGCAGTGGGAGGACATGATGGTTGGAGTTATTTGAATACAGTTGAGAGGTGGGACCCTCAAAGTCAGCAGTGGACATTTGTGGCAAGTATGTCAATTGCCAGAAGCACTGTTGGAGTAGCAGCATTAAATGGCAAGTGAGTAGGGTATTCTTATATGGTTAAAACACTTTTCTTAGAGGGATGCATAACTGTGGCACACAGTAGTAAATACCTTTTAGCATACTGTAGTAGAGTGTCTTTTAAAATAACAACACGGTTGTGCATACCTTCCTATATTTCATGGCTCTTACATTTATCGAAATAAGAAATTTATATATTTTTTCTGTATTTTTAAAAAATATATTAAATGCTTAAGAATATAAACATGAAATTTCAGTATATATGGTATAAACCATTTCAGAACAAACTGACTGTTGATTGTTAGACTTTTGTATGTTGTATATGTCAGTTCTAGTTAACCAACTTTTATCTGTCTAATTAGTCATGCACGCAGTAATAAGGTTTGCTGTATATGTGTTTTGTACTTTGATTGAAACAAACACTGACCCATTAAATCTTCTTTCTCTGAAGACAATTACATTCACACAGGAAATAATCAGAAATTTGATTCTCTTCAAACCAATCAGACTGCATTAAAACTGTAATCTTGCTTGTGCTCAGATTCTAAGTTTCTTTTTTATAATGTTCACTTTTTAAAATGTAATCGGGTCAGATCTACCATTATCCCAACCCTTTGGGTCCCTGTCTGAGTGTCAAAAAGAACTATTATGGTTTTGCCCCAGTTGAGAGCCAGGCACCACGCAGCTGCTTGTTCTTTAACTGGGAGTTGGGGAGGTGGGGAGGAATTGAGGGTGGGGGAAAGGGAGGGAGAAGAGAACCCAAGAAACCAAAACCTCCCAGGTTGGGATAAGGATAGTTTCTTGGGATAGCAGAAAGATAGATATAATAATAATAACAGGAGTCTATAGCAAAATACACAGAACTGGTGCTACACAATGCAGTTTCTCGCTGAACCGCACAGCTCAGGCCATACAGCAAAGAGCTGTCCTGAAACCAGACCACCCCCAGAACCGCACCCCCTGGAGCTGCCAGCTTCTTTCCCTACCAGCCCCCTTTTATGCTGAGCATGACATAATTGGCATGGAATATCCTCTTTGACCAGTTCAGGTCACCTGTCCTGGCTGTGTTCCCACCCTTCCTGTTAGCAGGGAAATATGAAAAACTGAAAAGTCCCTGACTGCTTGGCAGCAACTAGAAACATCAGGGTGCTATCAGCACTGCTTTCATCCTAACTCCCAAACATGGCATTCCATCCACTGCTACAAAGAAATTAGCTCTATCCTAGGTGAAACCAAGACAACTTTTTAAGATTTTAATATGACATATTAAAACTCATTTTACAGTAATGTGATTTTCTGTATTACTTGTTACTTATTACATTTTAAGTTCTTGCTTTTAGCGTAATAATTTAGAGGTAGGGTAGGAATTAGATCACAGTTATCTATAGGGTTTTTTTTATAGACATCTACAACTGAGCTAGTCCTCCAAAGCTTGCTTTACAGTCAGTGGAAGAAATATGTACCATTTGGATATCATATGTCTTATTTCTTTTAGACATTTATGTTAGGACATCATGAATTGTGCTCTGTAAGTGCCTATTTTTCTCTGCTAACTATATAGGAAACCTAAGGACTTTGTCTTCGATTCTGACTTCTATGCTCTTGATATCTTAAGCGGGGAAGATGAATCCCACTGTAGACCACTGAATATAAATAAAGGACAGTCAGTAAAGAATCCTTTGGTAATGGTGGGATCAAGGGAGTAAGAAAAATTTCTGGAATATTATTTTCCTCATAGTTTATTGCTACTGAACAGCAAGGAAGAAAGGATGAGAAAAAGCTGCAGATGTGGGATGGAATGAGAAAGTAAATGTTGGAGAACTTAAAAAAATTGTTAATAAAAGTTAGAATAAGAAGTATATAGGGGACAAAAGGGTTTTTTAAGGCCATTGGATTTCATGGTAGACTATGCCATTGCAAAATTCAACAACAGACTAAATTTTCCTCACCCAATTTCTTCTGGTTGCAGATCATTCAGTTTTGATTATACAGTCGGATAACCTCTAAAGAATCCTTTATATTACATTGCGCTTATCACACCTAAGACAAAAGCTTGAAATAAGTAGGCTGAATTGATTTCTGGGATTGTCACACTCTTTCCACAGACTGTAAGAGTCACTGAATATAAAAGGAGCTTAATTTAGCCCTCAAGTATGTTGCAAGACCTATAGGAGATTGTGTACCTTTCTGTAACAGCAGCAGGAGTTCTGACAAAATATCCATAATCCCATCATGACAATAAGTATGTTTTTTATAAATAAAATCTCAATTTAATTAAAACTACAGCCTTTAGAAGCATTAACTATTTTTATGAGTTTGACATATTACAATTGTGCCCTATTTGCAGAGTAACTCTGGATTAAATAGGGTTTATTGGATGCATCCATTATTAATTTTATATTGTTTAATTCTTAGTATCATATACTCAGATGATCTACTTCTCATTCATGATATAAAGGGTTAGTTTTATGTTGTGAAATCTGAAAACCACTTAAGCCTAATTGTCATCATTTTCTCTTACTGTTAAACTTGCATTGAAGTGTTCTAGAGTAGATCAAATGGACAAAGCTGCTTTAATAACCCTTTAATAACCCTGTTACTCTAAAAAATCTGGTTTCAATTGTGTATAAGCCATGCAGCAAGCTAGCAGAGACAAAATCTTAACATACAACACTGCAAATCTAGATCTATGGAACTGCATATAGTTTATGTATGTGTAGTCCAAGTGTGTTTCTTTTGCACAGCTAAGCATGTATTTAATAATTCTCAGCTAATAAGTGCTCAATTGAATTCTGCATGACTTCTATAGAACACTTTTAAATGAAAAGAGATACTCTCTGTGACTCAGAAAGGTGGGATGGACATCATGGAAATCTGAAAAGCTGTGGTGTCACTGAGGTAAACAGGAAATGCACTAATGATTTATATTTTTGACTAAAAAAAAAAAAACTTTTAATTTCTATCTCCTTAGGCTCTAAGATGATTGATTTGTAAGTAGCTTCTTACTGGTTCTTAATGTATTGAATCTTTTTATGCTTACTTACATCTTTTGAAGCCCATTTGTATAGGCTGTGCAAATAAATCACCAATTATTTGGCTACTCAAACAAATGGAAAACGATACTATCTGATCTCAGCAAAACAGACCACACAAAATATATGGTATTCCACATTCTTAAATTTAAACTGAAAATGCTATAGCAATCATATTATCATATTTCTTAAAACCTGAAAAGCATTGTGCTAGCATGTACATCATAAAACAGTCTAAAAACATGCAAACCCAAAACAAGAACTTTCTCAGATCCCCAACAGATTCATGTATTCAAACATTAATTGTGAAATGGGAACTATCAGAAGTTTAAACTAAGCAGGAAAGGAAGGTGCTTTTTTTATATACAGATAATAGGAGATATCCGAACTTGGGATGATTTATTTGGAATATTTACTATGTAAGACCAGTATTGTATTCTACAGTTTACAGGACATAATGCTGAAGCCATAGTACTTTTCCATGGTGTAAGTTAGAAGCACCAAGGAACCAAAAGTAGAAAAAAAACGTTTTATTTTTGAGAAACTTTTCAAAATTATCACTTACTGTTTCAAATTTGCAATTTCTTAATTTTTAAAATCAAGAAGAAAAAAAGTCATGTCGACAGTTTCAATCCAATAAATACTGATCTTTTGAGTAATATAAAATACAGTTGCCTTCAAGACTGCAGGAACTATTTATTAGCTTTCTATTGACAAATATCTAATATATAAAGCATGCAGAACACTGAACTTTTACAGTAATCTCTTCATGCTATTTAATTCCAGAGCAAATTTTATTCTAATGGGAATGTCTATCATGCAGATTTATGTTATTTCAAATAACTGCGTGACTTCCATAATTTTCAATTTTCTAGAGTTTCCTATTATATAGCGATAAAACTGCATTATTGAAAATATTCCTGAAGTTTACTTGTATATTGCTAGACCTTTTTTTTTTTTTTTTTTTTTTTTTTTTTTTTTTTAACTGTAGTTTTCACAGAAAAACCACTGGGCTTTTACTTTTGTTCTGTGTAATATATATCAATAAATCTGTGCTACAAAAGGAAAAAAGTACTGCTTAATATGGTCTGTAGTTTGTCTTTAAATAATAGAATGTCACAGCAGTACAAGTAAACTTGATACTTCCAGCTGCTGCTGTTATTTATATCAAATATCATACATTACTATAGATCTCTGTTAGAGGACAAAAAACAGAGTAATTGTCTAATCTTAATTTTTAAAAGTAGAACTATCTTAACTGCTTTTATAAATAACATTTTTCTTTTCCTTGAGAAAAAAGAAGTTTTGCATGTATTTGTTCCCTGGTTTTTTTCTGGGTTGATACAAAGACAAGAAGATCATTTACCATCACAGGCAAAACAGACTCACCTTAGGGAAAATTAATGTAATTTATTGTTGGTAAAAAAAGATTCTAGGTTTTTTAAGCATGAAAATACAAGGTAAATACTAAGGGGGAAATGGTTAAACTCCCTCAGAAGTATTTTCTTTTTCTAAGAACAAAATAATAAACGTAGATTCTTTTATTCCAGTCCAACATCTGAAACACTGGAATTCTTTGGAAAGTCTCATCTTTCTCCATCAGTTGTATTTCCTTCCTTTTTCCTGTTACCCAAATGTATCGTCATATTTTCATTGAAAGAAAGTCCAACAGAAAAGTGTGGGTTTGCTGTTGTGTCCTTTATGAAATTATTTATTACTGATTGACAATGTCAGATTTTGTCTGTTGTTTGATTGTAGCAGATAGAATTATTTTCATTCATAGAAAGAGAATATAGTAATGATTTTTTTTAAATGTGTATACATGTATGTATTTATTTACCATTTTTTCCCCTTCACATCCATGTAAATTCATTTGTTATATGTTCAATTTAATTTGTTAGGTAGAGAGGCTTTAATAACATCTAGCTTTATTTAAATATATACACTTTTTAAAATTTATTTGTATTCAACTACATTAATTCAGTTCCAGCAGTTTTGCAAAAGTCGGATTCATTTAGTAATGGATTTCCATAAATTGGATTATTGTCTTAGCAGTACTTTTCCAACTATACTCTTTTTCATTTTGAATGGGAGGCACAGAGAGCTGGCCAATACAGGCATTGGCCTATGTGCAAGGGAATGTTTTGTTTTCAGGTCATTTAATGAAACAGAGCTGGAATGAAATTGGTGTTCTTTAGATCAATGCTGTAGCTAAGGTAAATAGGAGTTTCTTTAGTTTAATATGTCCCTTATGACTATTATGCATTATTATAGAATGAACACCAGGAAATTTAACTGAACCTTCATTTGCAAGAAAATATCAAAATCGAAGACAGGATTAGTGAGTGCACAAGAAAGGTTCTCAAAATTGTGTTGTAGTTAGTCACTCAGAGGAATATATTTGCTGTGCTCTGACCTCAGAGAGGCATAGGTTAATAATTCCACAAAGTCCTTAACAGCAGTTCAGTGTTTGCCACAAGAGAATTAGCAATGCATTACATTATATAACCACCTACAAAAACTTGATTGCATGGCTGATTACAACCTCCTCCAGCAGTTCTGCTTCTGTGCCTTTCATGCATCATATAATAAACTATCTGTGGCATTTTCTCTTAGCAGAATCATTAAGGGTTATTACTAATTGAGTGCTCTGTTCTGATTTTTTGCACTTTTGCCCACAAATTCATATTTCCTTTGTGGGGGTTCCACGCGGCTCAATGAAAGTGCTGTTCAGTTCAATATGCATCATACTCTTTCAGGCAAGATTTAATCTGGTATATAAAGGAGTCTGATATATATATTTATTTTTTTTTTTTTTTTTTATTCTTTTTTTTTAAAGTGTCTTCACAGGCTTGCTTCTTTTTCATGTGCCTAGCCTTAAAAAGGGCTAGAACGCACACAAGTTAGGTGAAGACTCTAAGACAAGGACAATGAAAATTGTTTACTCTTTACAGCAAAACCAATACTTTTTCTACATCTAAAGGAGTCTTATGTACAGCTTGGATGTGTTGCTCTTTAGGACCCAAGTGATAGTTAGGAAACATGACAGATGCTAATATCATTGCTACGTTGAAGGGTGGGAATTGTTGAGCCTGTTTTCTTTTGACTTGTTATGTTTAGGCTCCCAGACACTTAGGCCTATTTTGCATGTTTCTGTTTTGCATGTTTACTGCACATCAACATCCTTCAGTGGGTATGCCCCACCATGCAGTTCTCTCTGTTCATCCACACAAACAAGATTTCTGGGTTAGCTGACTGAGGACTGGTATACAACTAGCGCGACTGTCATTTGCTGTAAGATCCGCCATTCAGTTTTTGAAATAACAAACATTTGGTCTTTACTACACAGTTGTTTGTTTTGTTTTCTTTTGTTTTGTTTTCTGTAAAGTTTGTAATGAATAACAAGTTCCACATAGATAATGAATGTGACAGAGTAAGGTATGCTTTAATTTGGGCTTGTAAGGGTATTTCAGACCAAGGAGACACAGTGGGTTGACTCTGCCCTAATATCTGACAGGAAATGGCAGTGGGATCACCCTGTCTAATCTTTAGCTTTAACTCCAATATATGTACCAATCTAAACAGTGGGAGGCAGTGTGGACAATGCCTAGAAAGATTCATAGCCATTTTTATTTTTTTTTAATTATGCAGCTTCCACAATTAAGCACAGACTTTTAAAAACCGTTTAGCAATCGCTGTCTTATCTTTCTTGTTCAACACTGCAAAATATATTAGTAATCTACATTCTGGATTATTCTTAAAGTCTGTTTTTTAATCTTCAGTGGAAGCATGAGAATCTCAACCCATTTCAAAGAGTAATTCATGCCTATACACTGGAATCTGAAGAAAGCTCTTTTTCAATGCAGTTGGAGAGTTAGAGGAGCCTAGAGATACTCACTTGACCAAATGTGGGCATTTAACTGAATTATATGCAGATATGTATTTATGCATTTATATACATACATGTATAAACACATTTTCTTATTCACACATACATGAAAATATGGAAGGATATTTAAACATCTAAATCTCATGGAAATTAAAGAAAGCTAAATATCTAATTTGATATTCAACTGAATATTTTTTTAGGCAACAGCCATTACTGCAGCTATCAAAAATCTACTCCGATCAGCAGAACAGAATACCATGACATCCTCTCTGTTAACTTATATTTCTATTTTTCTAATTTGAAACTTGATTAACTTCTTAATAACTAATATTGTGGTAAAATTAAATGTCTTTTGACCTGGTAGACCAACTTCAGCTGAATCTTTCATTACTGGTTGAACTCATTGAATTGAGAATGATTTGTTCATTGTCAAGGTCATAGACTAAATGATCTAGAACTTTTTTTCAAATCATCCACATAATTACAATGCACTGATAATTTTCATAGTTCAGTAAAAACTGGGGAACTGGCTCAGTATTATTAAATAAATGAAGTATTAATATGCTGTAATTGTGATTTTAAAGCTGAAGTAACAGTTCAAAATTTCATGCCAATATAACGAGATAAGAAATTATGTCTGAAACAATTATATTTTCCATCAGAGCAGGTTTTTTCATGGCTTTTTTTGCTTGAGGCTTTCTTTGCTCTTATTGGCAATTCAGTTATTCTTTAACTAATCCATTTGAACTAAGAAAAATACTATACTTTGCATAGATAATTGCAGTCATGCAGAGAAAATATGTTCCATACATATGATTTCTGTCCACAATATTCTCACTGACTACACACAAATACTTTTAAATAAATATTTTATGAATTACATTAATATTTTGCCTGATAGTGAGATACAGCTGTGCTTTTCCCTATCAAAATATTCATGCTTTGACATGCTTTTCTGTAACGGGTCTTACATTGCCTGCACAAATAGAAAGCAAAATAAAATTTGACTTAGGATGATAGTAATTATTTATTAGATAGTTTATAAATGTAACTAATTTTACAAAACCCATTTGCAATAGGAAGAAAGGCAAACATATTTTAAAGACTCACAACTTATCAGCCTTAGAATCTTTTCATAGAAACTTTTAAAAATCTTGTCGCTGTCCTTACTATATTTTACTCTGAATGGTCTTTGATATATAAATAAATTTATACCTTAATTTAAATCCTCTAGAAGTTATTTCTGGTTCTTTTATGAAAGCTTTGACACTGCTCATGTTTTATAAATGTGCTGTTTATTAACTGCTGCTTTTGATCAAACCTGTTTCTCAAAAAGGCAATTATTCTTCCTCCTGCTGTAGGTCAAAAGGGACACATGTTGAAAATATTCTTGCTTAACTATAGAAACAAAAAAAAAGGTGTAGGCATTTTTTAATATTTTAGTCAGAATTGTGCAATAAATGGATACTGAGAGAATAAAATGGAACAGCAGTATGGTCTAAAATTATTAAACTCACAAAGATTAATATAAACATATTAGCTGGGCCTAGCACATAGTCATTCTGTGAATTCAATAAAAAATAATTATTTAATGGCAGAGTCAGTGCATGTTTTTTAAATAAATAAGACAGAAAATAAAGGGCCTTAAGCTGATGTTGTAGTAAATGCATTTGCAAAGCCTATTCTGCCTTAACTATCTTAGAGCCTGATAAAATCAAGAACATTTTTAACTGGTGGAATCTACATTCAAGCAATGGTCTTACAAAGATAAGGTAACCAATAAAATGTGATTAGAATTAAATTTACTTGAAACAGGTTCTTTCTATTAGGAAAATAAATTTTAATGTATATAAAGTAGAACTTTGGCATAGTATTTTCCATGCAAAGGGTGCTTTTTTCCTCTCAATATTTTCTGTCAATAGCTGATATTTCTTTAATTACAGGCACTTTATCACATTTTTCCTTCAGGTTTGTTTTTTTTTTTTTAATTTGGGTTTTGGTTGGGGTTTGGTTTGTTTATCAAACTGCATGTATTTTAATTTCTTCCACTACTGCCTTACAAAATATACCAAATATATGAAATACCATTCCAAATTTATACACAGAAATTAATCCATTACATCTTTCCATTCAAAAAATTTCCTTTTTTTTCTGCTTTTTCTGGTGAACTACTGTTCTTCAGAATAGCCAAGGCAGCATGGATGGGTATCTTTCCTCTTCTATATTTTGATTCCTACAACAGATATGGAATAATTGAGCAATACAGAAGTCCAGCACTGATGAAAATTATAACCTTCCTCTCACTTCTACCAGGCAGATAAACATCATGTCAGTGTAGTTCTTGCTCTTTCAGGAACACTGAAAGGGCAGAAAAGGGTGCAAAGGGGCCTTAACAGAAGACTGAACATTCAGAGTCTTTGATATTCACAGTGAAAGAATTTTGAAAGGCAAAACCTCATTAAGAAATGCAGCGAAGGTATGATTCAACTGTTTTCACAAGTCATAGTACCTCACATCAAAGCCAATCTGGTCTTTTGAGGTTGGCTTGTCAAACTGAATTTAGAAATGGCTTTTCTGATTAGTTATCAAAGGTTTGTAATGATAGCACTAGGATAAATGCTTTTGATCCGGGCAGTTATGGTTTCTCCTACTTTGAAACCTCCACGGCAATTTCTAGCCATCTTATATAAATACATGTATATACACAGAAATGTTTAGGAATCTCTTTCCAACTTAATACAAAAAGAAGTGACCAAACCCTGAAAAGAGAAACTTCCAGCTCAGAGATAACTGAGCTTGGTCTAAATTTCTATCTGTGCAACAGTGAATAAGCTAAAATGTGGACCGTTGGGGAATAGAAATCTAAACTGTCTCCGCAGGCAAAACTTTCACTGTGATCAGTGGAGATAAAAGTACCTAGTACTGGATGCTTTCTTTTCCTTGTCAATCTTCCCCTCTACACAGAGATAATTGTTAAAGTAAAATACAATTTACTATGCAAAGTATGTTAGAGTTAGTTTTTTATTATTATGAAGAGAATAGGATTGATGATAAGGTATTTACAACTTTGTAATCACAGGTGGTTTTAAACAGTAAACTCTAACTCAGTCTCCCATGTACAGCCTATTCCATGGAGGAATTAGTCCTCAGCCAAGTTAACCAGTAGATAGTTATAAATGAAAGATTGACTAGGGCAGGTGCACAAATATTATAGAAATGAGCGAGTAAAGTATTTTAGTTTGAGAGAATAAGGTATTTTATGGTTAAGTAGAGTTCTAAGAATTTAGATGTCTAACATAGAATATTGAAGCCTTGGGAAAGAAAGAGACAGTGACCTCCAAGACAGATCAGCAGAATCTAAGATCCGACTGAGTATCCACCAGTACCCAAATTAAAAAATAAAAAGGCAACCAAAATGGGGGACTTTGTCTATTATGTAATTGTGTTAAAAGAGTATATAAGATCATAAACATAACATTTGGGTTGACACTCATAGAAGTGATGGCCCAACTATGAGTTGTTAATAAAAGCAACCCTAGAGTAAGCCAAAGTCTACTGAAATTCTTATAACAGAAATCCCAGCAGTTTTTATGGGATATGCAAAGAGTTGCAATTCAGTTAACAGAATATTCCCAATTCAAAAATGAATTGAGATACAAGATTGTAATTATGCCTATTTCTCAAGCTTGCTTTTTAATTGAGCAATGTTAAAAACAAAAGTCTTAGAATACTGAAGCTACTCAAAAGCTATTAAGAGAAATGACATCTACAAAAAGACTACAGACACAAGGAATCTGAGAGAAATAGAAACAATAAACTATACACTTGATGCTAAATTATACTTTTGGGAGTAGTACATATACTCTAGTTATGATAGATGTATAGTAAAAGAAAAGCTGGAAGTAGTTCAAAGCATTAAGGTAAAATTGCTAGATAATATTTTAAATTAACAATGTGAAATTATCAAAGCAAAATTTGGGGAATTTACGTTTTCTAAATTCAGTCATCTGGATTGTCTTTCGCCCGTGAATTCTGAAAGAACTTGCACATGAAAATGAAAGTCTGATTATAAATATTTTCAACAAATCATCTACAGTAGAGCTCGTACCTGGTAACTGAAGTAATATAACTGAATGTAGTTAAAAGGCATAAAACTAGCCCTTGCAATTGCAGGATTGTTGCTATAAGGAAAGGTTGGATAAGGTACTTAGGGACGTGGTTTAGAAGTGATGTGGGTGGTAAGGGGATGATTGGACTGTATGATCTTGGATGTCTTTTCAAACTTTAATGATTCTATAATTCTATGACTGATATCTGATCTCAGTAATGCCAGGTTTTCAGGCATTTTCAGAGGCATGTTTATACTTTTCCCTATAGAAAAAGTTAGTAGTAACTTTCAGCAATAAAGACGAATCTGCAAAAATTGGTTCATTGTAAGTCATCTAATAACATAGGACCCTGAGCACTAACAAGGAAGTAAGACTAGTGAGTATCTTTGGGCATAAGTACTGCAGAATTTTCAATTGGTACAGTATACTGAATATTCAGCAGAGTTTGTAGACTTGTTCTGCAGTCATTTTGGACCTTTGTGACTATGGATTAGGAAACTTGACTGAAGACTGGAAACAACCCCTGACTGAGGTGTTCAGGCTCAGCCACAACCAGAGCTGTTAAAACATTTGATTGATCGATAGCTTTTATTTGTCTGATACAGAACTTTGTGAAATATTTTTTTAATGTAAGTCTTAGGAACCATTCCAGGCTCATATAATTACAGTCAAACTCTAAATGATATTTCCAGAATCTGATTATGGAAATGAATTTACTTTTGTTCTAAATAGGACAGTGTGGTCCCAGTCATCAGCTGAAGCTTATCAGTTTCCTAAGAACAGCATTTTCTATCTTTTTACCAGCAACTAAGGAATGCCTTCAGCTATATTTTACTATCTGTCTTAATTGAAATAAAGGAATGAAAAAGTCTGCTTCACTTTCAGTGTTCAAATACCAGGTTATGGATTTATTTCAGTTGAAAGACAGTAGAATAGATTAGAATTTTTCATGCCACAAGAAACAAAGTGGTGGGTATTTAGACTAGAGTAACATATCATTACTCACACTCAACTCTGCAGAAGTGTTGGTACTTTGCATTTTAAAAAATTGTGTGAAGTGCTTAGGTGTACGAATATTTACTTAGAAATCTATTTAGAAATCTCAGGCTTGTTAACTATGGCATTCATTTTTAAGGATCAGTTCATTTATGTGCATGCAGTTGTCTACTGACATTTGAATTGCCTCAGGATAGCGTAATTGACCTCCAGCAATCATGCCGGTATCTCCTGTTGTAGTCTTTGCCATGTCTGCCAGCCCACAGGGGATGTCACTGTACCCTAGATATCACAAGTAACATTTGATCACTGTCTGTGGGCAACTGAACCAAGTCCCATCTTTAAAAATAAAGATAACATCCTTGCAGATACCTACATGTAAATGCTTATATTTGCATTTCTATTAATGTAAATGTATTTGGCTGACATGTTTAATTTTTTTTTGGTGCTGTTCTGATGTTCTTATTCTCTGCTGTAGAAAGAAACTATAGCTGGGGCTGGTGAGCATATCTGTTCTTTAGGCTCAGTTGACTGCCCTGAGCATAACAGCAGTTTAGACACCGTGGACACCCACAGATTAGCACTTACATGTAGGTGCCTTAATCTCAACCTGGATCCCACCTGTAGATATCTGATAATCATATAGAAAGGTAAATGTCTTGGTGCTGAATCCATATGAAAATCCACAAAAAAAAAAAAGCTATATTTGCTTTAACATCTCTCAAGGTGGAGTATGGATTCACTTGGGTACAAGTAAGTCTGTCAGGCAGTACCAAAGTGTTCTGTGGCTTCAGTGACACATTTAGTGGTAGTACAGTACTTCCTTATTCATCAGCATCCATCCCAATGAAACATAATGGTAAGTGCACATTTAAATAGCTCTGAATTCATGGAGCGCTTAGGACAGTAAAAGCTTCCAAATGAGTAATTGCTTCAAACAGACAGCTTTTGCATCCTGAAGTGCTCAGTGGTGGGATTTTAAAATAGCTTGTGTTTCTATTAGTTAATCTCCAGGCACTGTGGAAAAGGCAACAGATTGCAAAAGGATTCATAGAAGAAATGAATGCAGCATGGTAATAGTGGGAAAGGAGAATCAGAAGTGTTTCCTCCTGGGAACTATTACAAAGGGAGGAAGGAACTAAGTTTCTTGCCTGCAAATAGTTGCAAACACAACATATGCCTTATTAAAACACATTTTTGCTATTTTTATTTTAAAATACTTTTAGAACTTTTCCATGACTTCCTTGCAGAAGTCACTCCTCATATATTCTGATGAAGAAAATCAGCATACAGTGCCTGGGGGTATAATTTTCTTGCTTGCTGAGTAAACACGTTAATGTTAGTGGGGGCAAGACTTTTCTTCAATGTAAGAAAGATCCTTAAAACAGAGGAGGTGCTTTTTTTAAAAAAAATCTATATTTAAAACATAATGTGATACTCTTTCTCTGCAATACACTGCATATTTGATCTCTACTATGTTTTAAGTGTAAAATTCATCCTGGACTGAGCATCCCATCAACAGTTTTTTATGTAGCTGTATATAGGCTGAATACTAGATCAAAGTCTGACTACAGTTTTCCATATAGTTTGTACTTTACCATAGAGAGCATCTTTCTTTTTTCTCTTTTTTTTTTTTTTTTATGACAATGTAGAATTAGATGCCTGTGAATACATTTAGTATTAAGGAATTATAAAACATAGAATATTAAAATACAGGACAGCAGTTCTCAAACTAATTGCCATTACACTGATGTATGATAAAAGCACAGAGAAACTATAGTAAGTGGATTGCATACTTCTTGTTTGCTTGGATTACCAATTATAAATTAGCATTTTCACTTCCATCTCACAGATGATGAGCAGTTAGGCAGCAGCAGTGTTTACATCCTTTATAAATCCACAGAGACAGATTTGCAGGTCGCTTATGGCAATCTGTAATCTAAGAATGAAAATGTCCATTACCATAAAGAAAATACCTTCCTTTCTATTCAGGTGGGCAAAACACTAAGTAGCATGCAGATTTGCTTTTAATATTAAAATCACCTATGTTTGCTGACTATATGAAATTTGTGTGATTTTGAGATTACTTTGTGGGTTTTTTTCCTGTTTATTGATGTCAGATAAAAGAACAGATGCTCCTTGGTTTTATTCCTACAGTTCTGAGCTCTTGGGATTTTTAAATGTTTTTATTTATGTGGACTTTCTTAGGTTATATTCAGTTGGAGGTCGGGATGGAAGTTCGTGCTTGAGTTCAATGGAATATTATGATCCTCACACAAATAAATGGAATATGTGTGCTCCTATGTGTAAGAGAAGAGGAGGGGTAGGAGTGGCTACATGTGATGGCTTTCTTTATGCAGTTGGAGGCCATGATGCTCCAGCTTCTAACCATTGTTCCCGACTGCTGGACTATGTAGAAAGGTATCCAATTATGCATGCATATTTTTTTTAATACTAAATAATTTCCAGTAACATAATTTTCTTAGCTAAATGATGGTAAAATTAAACAGATGTTTTCACCTCAATAAATGCCAAATTATTATTTACTTTAAAAATTCCATAGAGGTTTGTAAAGGACAATTTGCTGAAGGTTATTTTCTTTCCCTTTTTTCACAGTATTATTATATATTTTCATGGAGAGAAAAATCAACTCTTTTCATACCTCATTTAAAAAATCTTACACATTGCAAAGTCACAAACTCAACTTAGTAGAGATAGAAATTCAGCCTTGAAATAATTTTGTAAAACAAAATTGTGGTTTGTATTTTGTAACTCTAAAAGCCTATCTGAGCAAAGAACAACTATAGAACTGCTTTAATGCTGGATGTTTACAGTACATGACATTGCTTCCTTTAGCAACACTGCCACTTCCTGACATGTTGGTGTAAGTCGTATACATTCTATTTATACTGCTTTGAAATTTGCAATTGGATATCCTGCGAATTCAGGTGTGGCAGTAGGCACAATTGGAGTGATCATAGCATTCACTGAAGGTCCTCTTCAAACTCTTCATGAAGGTTTGACTTCCTTCTGCTTCTGTAGGCTTTAAAACAGAATAAGGAAAATATACTCTCCAAAGTTCTAAAGGTTAAAGCAGATGTTTTGGAGTAGTTGTTTTATCTTAACATGCAAGTAAAGATAAGGACTGGGAGAGGGTTTTTTGTTGGGTTTGGGTTTGGTGGGTTTTTTTTAACTGAAGGGGTTAAACTTTAATTAAATACCAGTTATTGCTCCTGATGAATCTGGCTTGGCATTTACCAGTTACCCAATGTGTTATCCAGAAATTCTACGTTAAAACTTACTTCTTATGTTACCCGTATGATTTTGCTCAGTCGCAGACTCATTGCCACATCTCTTTTCTATGTAAGCAAAGATCACAGACTTACAAGGACTTCTCATGTCAACAGATGGGAAGTTCAACAGAGAAATACATGGTGCCTTGTATTTACAGGGCCTATCCTCACGAGCTTCTATTTATAAGGAACAAAAAACAGAATTTTCAGTGAAATAAATTTATATTAAGACTACTTTAATTAAGACTACTTTAATTAAGACAATATTAATAAATACTAAATCTTTCCAACTGCTTCTGCTTGTTGGTACTTGTAAGGGACCTTTTCTTTCAGTTTTCAGTCTCTGATAAGAAAACCTTTCTGGTGTTGAAGACAAACCATATCTCATCCCATGTCTTTCTCAGGGAGGATTATAACAATGAACTAGACTATATCATTGGGCTATTTTCTGTACTGGTATCTGAATAATATTACACAGTCTTCCTTGTCTAGGTAATTTGCACTGAAAGAAAAAAAAAGTGGATAATGGACTCCAAGATGGGACTACCAAATCAGAACTTGTAAAGATATTAGTGGATGTGAATTAACTGGTGGACTCCAATAAAGCATGAAAAAACTCTCATCGCTTTCCCAGTGATTGATAAAATAAGGTGGCAGGGATGTAATTTAGTGTGTCCTTTTTTACATTCAAAAATAATGGATCATCTAAAAAAAAAAAAGCATGACAATAACTTAGGAAACAAAAGACTAATAAGTGATAATGAGCTCTATTGTTATTTTATATCTCTCTGAAAGTTTTACTTTCTGTAAATATCTAGGGCATTTTTTTTAACTCAGTCTTTTTTCTTCTTCAGGAATGAATCTCTGCTTCAGTCATTTTGTCATTCTGATACATCCCTGATAGGATGTGCTTTATTCAAATACTAATTTGCTCCTGGAAGACTGTCAAACCAGACATAATGTTTTAAAATTTATTTCTAAGATTATGTAAATCTAGTGAAAGGAGCTATGTGTTTTCTCAGTACTACATCTAAGATCCTTCCCAGTAGTAATTAGGACTCACAGTTTGAACTATTCTAAGGTTGATTCAATCATAAAAGATTTCCTGTGTATTCAAGCATTCCAAAATAAAATAAGGGCTAATGTTTGTCTGCTCTTCACAAGCTGGTATTCCTTCTTAAAGGTAAACTAATTAGCTGGCTATGAAAAATTATAATTTTTTTGAGATATTTCAGCAGATTTTATAAAAGAGATTTCTTTTTAAATGTTACTCAAAACTTGACAGCTACTAAAAACATAAGGAAGCAATGTATAGTTTTTCCCCTTCATCTCACCCTGATTTCAAATTGATTTCTTTCCATGTTCAGGAACTTTTATCATAAACCTTCTCACCCTAGGGCATACCTAGTTATTACAAAGATGAAATGTACAGATGTTTTTAGTAGAAGAAAGGATATAAGAAATCTCAGACATTTTCCTGGCAATTACAAAAAACAAGTTCTTGTGCAGTTCTATTTTGCTGACAGAATTGGGTTATAGGAATTCTGTTTAGCCATGCATACCTGTCTATTAATAAAAAAAGTTAAGTCCAAAGATGTCAATTGTATTTAGCTGCTCTGCTTTTGCACCTCCTCACCTTGGCCCTTGTACTTCAAGAGTAGTGTATCAAAGAGGCTATTAAAATTTACTGCCTTTAGGCAGGTGAAGATAGAATGAAAACCAGCACATTTTGCTGGTTGGGAAACTTTTTCAGCTAGAGGCATATAATGCTAGTGTTTAAAAAGTCACACAGTCTTTGAAAAAAATCCATTCAAAAATAATTTTCTTTTTGCTTGTTACATTTTCCTTCTACATACTCAAGCATTTTTTCAAAGTATTTTCATTTCATGTTTTAAAACGTTTATCACATATATAGACATTTAGCTCAAAACCTCTTAAGGAAACAATGTGTGTGAAAGAATGTAAATTAAAAAATAAGGACAATTATGTAAATTTAACACAATTAATTCAGTGGTATTTTAGATGTGAAAAGTTAAACACAAAATTTTAGCAACTTACTTTTTGAGAATTCCCCATAAAGCCAGAAGGATTAGCAACCAATAGATGAGTAGATTTATTTCCCCAAATGTACTTAGCTGTTAAGAATAATGTAATATGGTTAAAGACAATTCTGTTATTCTCCAATTTAAGGATCATATTTATGAACAAAAAGCTGTGACAAGGAAAGCCCTGTAATGTTCAAATATAATGTGGGACTTCAAACAATATTTCTGCTAGTTGCTTATTGCAAATATGAATGACTGAAAAAGTTACAGTTGCTCTTGTAGTCAGCCTTTGTAGTAAAAGCTTAGAATTTTTATTTTTTTAGTATATAAAGGATTTGTATATACAGCTTTCTGTAGAATTACCAACTTTTAATTAATAAAGTTTAGACTACAAGAAAATATATTGAAAGAACTTGACTCCCCACAAAAAAATAAACTTATAGCTAATACTGTCTCTTCAGGGTGCAGAAGAGAGTGGTTTGGTGTCCAATTTTATATTACATATAGTAGTTAGAGGACTTGTAGATAGATAAGATTTCTAGATGTTATAGAGTTCCTTTACAACTATTTTACAGAAACTATCATGCACAAAGTGTGATGTACCATACACCTAAGCAAATAACTAAATTCAGTAAAGGGATTTTTGTCTTTAAATTGCTTTCTCCATTGACTATCAAGTGATTCTACTATGCAGCAGAGATGCTTAAGGACAGATGAAAATATTTCTATCATATTGTGATACAATATTCTATTTTAGTAATATTTGTCATGAAAAAAATGGGTATCTAGTTTAATATAATGCTCCAGGCATCCTTAGTGACAAATTAGGAAACACTATCAAAAGGTGATTCATTTGTGTTTTACAGATGTCAAAAATGGATGCAATGGAAATCAGATAATTTTTACACTGTTAATGAATGTCTAAATTAATGCCTTAAAGTAGTTATCTAATTTATAAATTACTCGTTATAAAAAATGATTTTTGCTGTCGATTTTAAAACTTCTATGGGGATTATGTCTTAAAGACAGTACTCTCTTCACTAGAGCAAGTACCAGGAGGAGAATATATCTGCAATGCATGCAGCGTCCCCTCAATTTTTAGGGAGGATTTCTGGCTGCCAGTATTGTGTAGTATAATTTTATAAATGAAAATATAGCATGATATGATTCTAGAAAAAATATTTTTAATGTTACAGGAAGTATCCTACTTAAATATATACATAAAAATACAGATTTCTTTCTTATATCATACTCAAATCTCTTTTATGACACCTTACCCCACATATATCTTAGTTTATTGCTAAGGGTTAACTGAACAGAAGTTCCTAATCAACATTTAGAAGTTTGAATTGGAATACAATAAATCTGTTTGTTTTCTTTTTGCTATTAGGAAGAACACTTTTCAATAGGATATTAAAGGATATTTTTTCCAGAAAAAAAATACTACAGTCAAGTGAAGATCAGCATGAACTGAAACTTATCTTATCCCTGGACATTCAAATTCCTTTCTCTTTCCCCAGGTATGATCCAAAAACTGATACATGGACAATGGTGGCTCCACTGAGTATGCCTCGAGATGCTGTTGGTGTCTGTCTCCTTGGTGACAAATTATATGCAGTAGGTGGCTATGATGGTCAAACATACCTGAACACAATGGAAGCGTACGACCCACAAACTAATGAATGGACACAGGTAATCATAAAGTCTTTATGTTTTTCTTCAGTAACATATTTTTATAGGTGTATATAAAAAACACTGGAAAAAAGTTTAGTATCTGAGATTGCCATAGCTGTAAAACTAGTCCTAGTATTTTGTCAAATACTGGTGATTTCATTGTAGAAATAATGTAATTTTTATGTCACAGTAGTTCTTGGAAAGATCTGTATTCATAACAAACACTTAAAAAGAAACAGGACTGTTTCAATACTTTTTGTTATTAATTCTGTTTTAAGATTTTCTGGAAAAGTAATTTGTTCCACCAGTGTAGACATCTACACCTGAATTAGTCACTGTAAGTTCCCTTTAAAGTTAGCGAAATACATACTTCAAAAGCATGATCTTATACCAAAATAAGCATTTTAAGTGGGACAGAGGTATTATATTCAAATATATCTATTTCTTTTTTATTAATGTAAAGGGGGAACTTCTCTTGTCAAAGTTAAATGTAGATATACAAGGTATAAAGTTAATACAGAAGATAATCTTTTTTTATCTAGTATTAATTAAACAAGAAGAGCATTTTAATGACTTTTTTTAGGAAATAACAAATCAATTTGGAAATATTCCTTTTCCCAAATCTACCAGCCCACATCTAAAAAAAAAAAAAATTAAAAAAACAACCCTGCAACCACATTTTTAGACAGATAGTTAGGAAGCACATTAACACCTCTGCTTTGATATGCACATAACCATTAATTACAGTGTGCTATGACTGCTGTTATTATTACATGCAATATAAGCTGACCTTACTGTGCACAGTACACAGCAATATCCAGTATCCAAAGTTATTAATACCTGTGTTGTCCTAAGATTGCCAAATTTATTTTAAAGGAGACTTGAACCTCCTTAGGAATACTGGAACCATACAGTTTTGGTATTGGGAGCCTTCACCTTGCCTTAGGAACTGAAGTGGAAGCATGAGCTGCAGTTTACAGATTATAGGAACCCCTTGCATATCAAAAGTTCACAAAATTGATGGAAGAAGTAATTTCTTTTTCTTGTCTCATACTTTCAAGTGAAAGATGTCAGATTCAAATAAGTAACTAAAACTAGAATACTGTGGATTATATTTATTTTTAGTGATTTATATTCCCATTAGGTTTTGACCTTTTTAGAATAATGTTGGCACAGGAGTTTGGCAGTCTCTTGCATAGCTTGTTCCTGTTCACTTAATTTTTTTTTAATTTTTTTTTTTTTCCTGCAGATGGCTTCCCTAAATATTGGAAGAGCTGGTGCCTGTGTTGTAGTCATCAAACAACCATGACTTTGTCAGCACTGCTTAGGATTTTACTGACTGTGAAATGATTATTTTTCTATCAGACAATAAGAATGATAATTCCATGAGAACAAGGAGTGAAAGCTCTTGAACACAAACATGGAGAAGTTTGGAAGTGAGAAAGATTAAGGATTTATGCCCTATAAAATCATAAAAACTGTTCACAGTCAGTGAACAAGAAAAAAAATCAGTCTGTTGTAGGCATAAGTATGTGAACATGGAGTTGTAAATTCAGATGTTGTTCTCATGAGTGTGTCCTGGAGAACTGAATAATCAAGGGAAAGCTCTATACAACGAGCAGGAGGGAAAACAAGAAGTTTTCATGGCCAGAAGAGTTTTAACTGCAGAAGCATCAAAGTACATTTAATCACTTTTAAAGTGTGGGTTTTTTTAAAGAGAAAAGTAGATAATAATATCCAATTGTTCTGTTCAGATCTTGTCTTCATATGCGCTATGGCCTTCTCATTTAAACAGGCGGCTTGATTCTTACTGAAGGGAAGTGGTAGGAAAGTCCCTATATCCAATTTTCATTCATAGTGACTGAGCTGTTGCTATACAGTAGGAAGAACAACAAAACTAAAAGTAAACATCCAAGATGACTTTTTATTTTGTAACTTCAGTCGTACCTCTGTGCTGGTGAGACTCTTGAAGGGGAAGCCTGTGTGTTTAATCTAGTTATACACAAAGCAATCCTTTGTCTGCACTGGAGCTTTGATGCAAATGTGGGAGTGAAAAAAAACCAGTTTCCTAATTATTGTTTAATCTTACATTTGATTGAAGCATGTGGGCTCTAATCTCATTGTTTTATGCATCTTCTGCTTGTTGGAAGCTCGTGAAAAGCTGGAAAATTAATACTGTCCCTTCACCGCATCATGTAACACATGAACCATGACCAGAACGGTCTATAGGACCTCTTGTAACATTTCAAGAGGGATAAAAATACCAGATTTTATTTCTTTCTGATTCTCATACGTACACAACTTTGCCTGATTAGAGCTGCCAATTTATGACTTTCCACTTACAACTGAGAATATCTGCAAGTAGGGAATTCGGAATAAATGCAGGTGAAATAAAGAAAATTTGACCATTTGATCTAATGAAGTTCATATGGTAAATTTAAATATACTAGTGTCATCTGTACTTCCCTTTAGGGTTGATCATTTCTGACAGTAATGATACTTTGAGCTTTTGCCTTGGCAGTAGATTTAATGCTGATGCTTTCTATCTGCTCAGCTGAATCAGTTATAATTCTAAGGCCACTAATGGAATAGGAAATTCTGCTATCAGGGAAGCACAGGCTCTGGGAGTAGGAGTACCAAGCATACCTCTTCTTTAAAGCCTTGCTGATCCTTTAGGAAACATTACATGGTCCAAATGCAGAAGCCTCACAACCCTCTGCCACTAGTCATTTTGGGAAAAAATTCTGGTTGTAGTTAAAGGAGTTTTCCTAGTGGAAATATTTGAAATCATTTGAGTTGAAAAAATACGCAGAGCCTCCTACTTGGGACACTTGATTTGAAGATGTGTCTTTCCTTCTAACAGCATCAGCATACATGGGGATGTTCGTTTCCTGACACAAACTGAACTGCAGTTTTGAAGCCTAAGTGCACTGGTTTAAATAATTTTATATGCTTCTCTGTCTAAATCAGATGCAAAATCTTCAGTATTAATTTTCCACAGTAAATTGGGTTCTGAATTGAAATTAGTTGTTTGGGGTTTTTTCCCACAGACAAGCATGTCCATTTTTCCCCAACTATAATAACTTGTTGAATAAAAGATGTTACCTCTCTATAAATTTTGCCTCACATAAGCATAAACTGAGACCAAACCAAAAAGATTATAGAAATATAATTTCAATTAAATATAGACATTAGCATTCAGTTTACCTAAACAAATACCTAATGAACTAAGTTTTAAATCTATTCCCAGAACTTAATTTTGATTACATTATATTCATACACAATAGAAATATGATTATACTGACCTCCAAAAAAGGAGTACTTCGATTACTTGCAATCCATGGCATATTTGTTCTCTGTGATTTGATAATTTTTATCATCACTTTACCCTTAATTTTATTTTTTTATTCTCAATTTCCTGTGACAAATTTTCAATTTCCCTTTATTTATCCAAAATTAAACATTATGATCATGTGATTTTTTCATATTACTCTTCTTATAGTAATAATAATGAAACTATTAATTTCTTTTATTTACATTATGTAAAATCTAGCCACAATAAGTTGTATACTTAGATTTAAGATTCTTTTTATACACCAACATCAATAAGTTCTGGAGTTTCATGTAAACAGAATTTAGGGATGATTTTTTAATTACATTTTAAGGGGGTTTTTATCCATTGTGTTTACTGTGCTTTTATTAAATACAATAGTTTTACCTTTGACTTCAAAGCAACTGGATTTAAATCAAAATGATGTGTCAACTTAATTTTGGTTTCTGCGATCCATTAAAATCCCTTTTTTATATATAAGAGTTAAAATCACTTCTGATAGGCTGAGTTACAGTAATATTTACAGTAAACATTTACAGGAAAAGCAGCTCACCTTTCAACAGCCAGATTATCTCATCATTGTTAATCTAGCATATTACCTTTTCTCTCACATAATCCCTTTGAATTCACAGTATGAAAATCACAGTGGAATCAGTTCTGAAAGTAATAGCAATGAAATCAATAATTCAGTTCCTTAAAATGCTGCTTGTAAATTTTGTAGTTTAATATTCTAAGTGTGTTCTAGAATGTTAACATTTTCTCTCTTTCCAATTTTTTTCCCCCTAAATGCCAACTAGTTTTACTAGGAAGCATCTGTTTCACAGTAGCTTGTATTTATACATGGGAATTACACCTATTTTTTCCTATTGTTTCCCATTCTTACATATGAACATCCTTAATGCTAATCAAATTAAGTAGAAGTAATTCAAATTAAGGTCCTCTGGTGTAATTAAAACTCAGGTCCTCTGGGACTACTGGGAAGCCTTGCATTTCTCTGTTCTATATGTCAAAATGTCCTTTTGTTTTTATTGTTTATTAGATATTTCTTTAATTTCCTTCTTGCTGCTATTGGTTTTGAGATAGGAAGAAAGTCAAGGATATTACTGCTAGAAAAGCTATTCTTAAAAGAAAACAATACTGGCAGAAAATAATTATTCTTGTGCCTGATAATTTATATTCAAAAGCTTGGGTAGACACAAAGATATTAAGTCTATGCTCTTTCTCCAGTTTCCCTACCCAAGTCTTTTCAAATCCATTGGGGAGTTATAGATCACTGACAGCCAATTGTGATGCAGTAAGTTCTTTTCTCTTTTTCCTTTAATTGAATATCTTTTTCAGTAGGTGTAAAATATTGGCTACTGCTTTAAAATCTGAAATAACGAAGAAGCACAGAAGACAAAAGTTTTCTTTGAAATGCTTATAGAAGCAATACTTAAAATATAAAAAAGTGAGCTCCTCCTAATAGAGAATGAACTCATTGATGTTATAGCTGTGGCAGTGCTTTTAACACATTTTTTTATACAATTATTAAAGAAACTTAGCAGAAAAATTAGATTTGCAAGGGCTCTATTGGTTGTTTAGACAAAGTAAGTAAAGTGCCATAATGTGTATGTTTTTTAAATGAATTAGTCTTCCTGATTTAATTTGTCTTTGCTGAATAGTAAAAATCTATGAATATCGTTTTCTAGATGAGATTAGAGGCCTTATAAATACAGAATAATACAGGTTGAACTCAAAAGGAAAACTTATCAAGCAAAATAGGTAAACCTCTTCCTTCAACTCTGAGGGTGTCATTTTTAATCTGTTTCTACCAATATAGTAGTGTTAAAAAATCCATTTTGCAAAAGAAAAACTAATCTTGTGATCCGCTACTCCTGATGGAACTTTTTATTACCTTGCAACTTTGGACCTTTCCTTTAAGCTATTTTTAGATTTATTTTTTAGTTTTTTATTATTGATAGTGAGGGATATTAGAAATACAATCAGTATTAGTAAAGATCTACATAGTCCAATTTTATTGAAAATTTGTGCCTTGAAATCAGAGCCACAAATAAGTCAATAAAAAGATCTGAAGGTAAGAATATTGTTATTTTGGCTTTAAGTATAGTTGTTCAATATATATCTGTTTATGTTTTGTTCCAATCAAAATATTAATCATGTTTAAAAGCAAAGGTAAACTTTTTTAAATCCTTTTGCGTATGGAACACTGAAACTGATCAAATTATTAAGGAATTTTAAGGATGCTTTCAAGGAGTTTCCTATCTCTTAACATTACTTTATTAAACTAAACATAATTAATGGAACCATTTTGGCAGAGGAAGATTTCCTTGACTAACATTCTCTTCTACAGAAAACTGCCATCAATTGAGCATTATTTTAAAAGTACTCACATTAAAACATGTCTAGAAAGGTCTATATATTATTCAGATTGTTTTATTTGTTTAGAAGGCCCAAATAAATTCCCTTGACTCTATTTGTCAATGATAAACATTTTTCAATGACATAATAATAAAAATAGGTCACAAATGTGTTTAAAGGTATGCAAGCTTTAATGGCTCAGACCTTGACATCCATGAGCAAACACCAGAAAGAGTATGGACCGTGATTATGGAAATACAGGTTTTCCACAGCAGAATTCACAGTCTAGAAGTCTTTCCTTATTACTGTGCTCACAATGGACTGGGCATAACCCAGTGTATACAGTTATCTGTGATTTTACATTAATTATTTCATTGGGAATAAATAGAGACGGCATTTCTGGAAATGCTTATAAAAAGCTCTTGTAACTGTTATCAAATAACAGTAATAAATTACACTAATAATTCGTCAGGAAAGACATTTGGCTATGTGCATGCGTGGAATTTGATGGTACAAAACCTATTATAAAATATTTAACTAATGTCAAATTCACAGCCTGGAACAGGACTTGATGCGCTTTTCTGCCAGTAGCATCTCCCACATATACACCTGTGTTTAGCTTTATATCCTCACAATCCCACTGCACGTTGGCTCTCTGTACAATGTTGCTTTCTCATTTTCTCTCCCCTCCCTACCCCCAGTTTCTGTTTATATTGCAGACGTTTTCTGCAATTAGGCACACTTCCCCACACAACTCCCCCAGAACTCCAGCAGCAAGTTTAATAGCACACCCTACTGGTAACCAATTCATTACTGCGCTATCTGCAAAGTGACTGTGCATCACATAAGAAAAAAAGGTTTCTTTTCCAAAATAAAACTTATTTTTTATGTTTTCAGTTTTTTAAAGACCTCGACATTGAAGAAAGAAATGTAAACCTTCTAGAAATGTAAGCTGTTTTGATAGAGATCTTCCAACTTTTCAAAGAATACTCCCAACTTTAAAAACCTAGGTGGTAAATCATGCACCATTTATCATAATCATAGTGCTGACATCCAGATCTCTTGTAGGTGGTCATGCTTGTGAATGTAACTCCTGTCTCCAGATTTTTTTCTAATCCAAAGGACATCTCCAGTTGAGTGACTAAAATATCAAATGAAATCTTTACTACTCACATTTGAAGCTTCTGCGTGGTATGCACAAGTCAGAAATCAGCATCCCAGGTTGCTTACGGAGCATGATTCCAACCTAGGTAGAAGTTTGAGTAGAAGTTATCTTTCCTACCAAGCAGAGCATCCAGTATAATTTGTATAATATTTATCAAAAGATCACAATAGAAAATATTGTGTGAAGGATAATGCAGTAGAGTAGCAGTATCTCAAAAATGTAAAAGGGATATTAAGGAAACAGATTTTTACTGCTTGTAAGAAGACATTCTTCAAGAGTACTATATTTTATTCCAAACAGAATCAATTTGATTTTAGGGAGATAACTTTGCAACCAATCTACTGGCCCATAAATTGAAATGTTATTTGAAAGCAGTCATTTCTTACATCCTTTCTTGTAAAGAACAGACTTGACTTTGTGCCTATACCATAAAAGAAAAATGTTTATCCCAAAATAATACTTAAAATGTCAATATTGAAAACTAGTAAATATCTTAGAAGTCAGTAACTAGTTACATAGTTACATACTTGAAATTCTGATAGTATCAAGTTTTTATACATTTTTGCATCTACTTTAGCAAGCAGATGTACGTATTTTAGGAAATACAGGTTTGCTGCCAACTCAGCAGAGAATCTCAATACAGAAAAGTAACTTCAGAAATATTTCTGTTTAAAAATAGATTATCCATGCAATATGTTTGTTCTAACTGTAATGGGAATGTATAAATTATTCAGCAGCATAATTGTTCTTCACCCTTATTCTAACTGTAAAACTGTTCAAATTGGCATAACCCTACATTACATTGCAAATTCTTTCATTATAGTTCTGCTTCATCTTACATGAGGATTAGGTACACTTAAGGGCAGAGAGAATGCTCAAAATCCTTAAATCAGCAAAGCTTTGATTTCCACATGCAGGACTGCAACTGTTGGAAATTAAACCATAAATAAAATTACTAGCAAAGGTAAGAAATGCAGCGGCAGGGAATAATAAAGCCTGTGATCACAAGCTATCCATAGCTTCCCATGGAGGATCAGTGGAAGTGCAAAATCCATCATCCCCTAAGGGTTTGAAAACTGCTCAAAGTTGAGAGATAACAACTTACACTCCTTCAATCCGTATTTTCTCAGATCTCCCATGATGATACGATGATTTTTAAAAGTTTTTTAAAAATAAAAAAAAATCTATTGTTGGGGAAGTCTGGTATTCTTCAGAGTTAGGTCTGTGAACCAGGGTTATATACAATCGGTTTCACTTAGACAGCTATGTCGTCTGTAAAGTCTGGTGTCCTTAGTGGTAAAGTACAGGCTGTCCCCAACAAAAGTCACTGGGGAGGGCTGCCTTTGAAGGCCTCCAAGGAGAAATATTGTTCCAAAGGAGTGATATTTAAATTAAATAGATGAGCATTCAGTTTAATTACCCCTACATAAGCGATCTGAGATGCTAAAAATATATATAAGACATCCACAGTGGGCTGGCAGGCATCACATAGAATTTCAAATGGAAGGCTTTAAATCATCCCAGATTATAGTAGGTATTTATAGAATCCATGAAAACACACACACACACATGCACACATGCCCCACACCACCCCCCACACCTTTGAAACAGGCATCTTGCAATCCACGTGGGTGATAAGAAAGGCTGAATTTAAAAATCTTTTACTGTAGTTGCTTAGGCTTGAAAATATTAAAGCTTGATTGTCACATAAAGTGAACGTAGGTGTGAGCGTAGAGTTAATTAATACTCATTAATACTGGCATGATATGTTTCAGTATGGGAAATGCTAACTGAGAGATTCTCTTTATCATGATAACTAGGTTTTTTGCATCACTTCAGTCAGAAATTTATTCTGTAAGAAAGTTGTGAGTAAATCACCCTTACCCAGCAGACTTGTTATAAAAACCACCTACAGCAGTTGCTATTGCCTAACATAGACTTCTTGGAGGTTTTTTCCTACTTAATAGTAAAATGTTTCCAAGTGCAATCCTGTAAAGATTTGGACGGCCTGTTTCAGTCACGTAGTGGGAAATCTCACATGTAGGCATAGCGTGGAAACAGTGTATCGTAGTATAGGTGGGCTTTATTGTTTGTATACCTGTATATTCTCCAGGATATCGACAAATTGGAAATGTTCATTTGTCCCACGTGAAAGGAAAAAGAATAAGACTTGTAATTACAGGCTGAATTAATAAATATCCAGTTCCTTATTTCATTAATGTAGATTGTTCTCATGTATAGATATCTACTGTGTAAATTTCCACATCAGAATTATACATCCTAAGCTTTTTCTTATAGCTGGAGCAGCAAAAATCAGTATTTCTAGGACATGATTCTTCTCATTCTAAAGGTGAAATAAATCACACTTTAAAAATGTGTTTCTCTCCATTGACTGCAAAAACTGCTTTAAATGACTTGTTCAGAGGCAAGCATTGACACCATGGACACATTATAAGATAAATATATGAGTTGGGTGAGATGAATCTCTAAAATCTGATAAATGCCTAGGAGGAACTGGCCCCGCTAACATTCATTTCAAATAACTATGTCAGGAATTCCATTTAGAACATAACTGCAAGACTCAACTACATACTGAACAAAAACAATTTCCCTGCTCTGAAATAAAGCACTGTTATGAGTGCAGTGTTATCCACTCTTCAGAGAGTAGATAACTTTGAGCTGCCAAATGACGTGCAAAAGAAGTAAAATATATCTCTGCATTAACCTGAAAACAGAAAAAATATTCAGAAAATTGTAGCTACAGTTCCTTGTTACCTAAGGTATAGATATCCAGCTAGATTTCAGGAGTAAGTGAACAATTTGTTTCCTGTCCATATAATTAAACTTTTGAAGTCTTCAGGACATAAAATAGGATTATTTAAAAACACTAGATTCACTACATTTCTGTAATCAATGAGTATGTTATTACAGGCCCTTGTGTAGAAGAAGAGACAGTGAGATATTTCCCAACAGACAATTCATCTCATCCGAATACAGGAATACAAATAAATTACCCACTTGAGATGCATGGTTTTCTTCTTTGATTTATAAAGGTACCAATGTGACTAATACAGATTTAGGTACCTAAATTAGTAGAAATCCCAACACAGAAGTGTAAAAAAATAGTGTGATCTGTCTGAAACTGTAAATCCGTTTGACTTTCTTAGAGATTTATTCATGTTAACATTTACCTCACAGATAGTTTACAACAGACTACATATTCTTACCAACTCTATACACATCAACACAATTTAAGAAACACATTTTTCTGATTAAAGGAAATGTTTGAAATAACAGATCAATTGTGCAGCTACTGTAGGTAAATTGTTTTGGTTTTATGAGAGTCCATGTTCTTCCTTCGTGCAGTTCTGAACAA
The DNA here is from genome assembly GCA_027925045.1 of Hypotaenidia okinawae. NCBI lineage: Eukaryota > Metazoa > Chordata > Aves > Gruiformes > Rallidae > Hypotaenidia > Hypotaenidia okinawae. The sequence continues at coordinate 174,249,569 of BSDF01000001.1, forward strand.
CCAGTGGATTAATTTCATTGTAAATGGTGAATGTTTAACACTTTCTAAAATCACAGACCGTATTCTTTGCTCTTTTTTTTAAAGATTTAAAATGCTTATTTTTTATTCTTTTTTTCTCTCTCTCTCTTTTTTTTTTTTTATTTTGGCTATATTTATTTAAGAAGTTTATGTAACACATCTTTATGTGTGTGGAACCTTGCAGAGAAATAAATGGCTGGATTCTACTGGTACGAGATTAGACAATACATTTTTTAAAAACTTATTTTCTATGGCAGGAAACTAAGATATCTTTGGTTATGTTTAGTTGATATTGGGGAGATGAATTAGAGTAATTAAAAAAAATACAAAGCAAATGAAAACAAAGTCTTAATGAACTTTACTTGTTTGACTGCTGCCTTCCCTTTCTTCCCTCCTAAAAAGTAACCATAAAACATCCAACAAAAGCAAACCCCCAAACAATATGCAGGTAAGATCTATGTCCTTTTTAATTTTAGTGTATGTTAACTTATTTATATTGCCATAAATTATAATTAATTTTAAAATTAGAATTAGAGAAAGACTCATAACTAAAATGATGCAGAAGTAACCGTTACACATACAATAGATGACTTATTTAACTGAACAAAAAAATTAATATTTCTAGAATTGTCAAATCAACATACAGTGCCAGCAGATTTATGCTAATGGATGGCTTAATCTAACTGAAAAGCTTCTGCATTCACCTCGTATACCAAACAAGCTTCTATCAGAATAAGGCTGCTTGGTCTGTGTAAGAGATTGGAAACTGAGGACTGAGTCTTCCCTGCTAGTGGGATGTAGTTGAAGTAGGAATGATGTGGTTAGCAGTATGTCACAAATATGAACTTTCCAGTGCTGTCATATGAGAGTGCAACTGTTTGCAGATGTATTATATGACTTTTGCATCAAACTAGTCCAGTCAGAAGTTTTGAAATTTTAGCTGAAAACAAAACTAGTATTTAAGAACTGTCTTGGGATGTTGAAGTATGAGTATGTTTAGTATGGTAGGGAACTAGAGAGCAAAGTAAGTGTACAGTGGTTCGGAATGTAAGAGAATACGTTATGAAAATGTACAAATATGGTTGTAAATACATTCAATTAAGCTGTCCTAGGTTTTGCAATATTTGCAGAGCAGTTTACTGAATGTTATGCTTTTACCATGATTCCCTTATATCTTCGACATGTGTGTATAGAATGCAAGTGAAGACATAGAGCACAATGTTAAACTTGTAACATGGCTTTGTTTGACACAACTTGTTTTTAAGGAATTTGAATCCTGAAAATGTCACTGTGCAAAAATAAATATGCCTGTTTTTATGTGTTGCAGAAGTGATTCTTTTAAATGGATATGGTGAAAGAGTTAGGGGTTTGGCCTTCACATTTTAAACTTGCCCAGACCGATTTTAAGTAATATAAATGCATAGGTTAAGTTCTTAAGACTCTAATAAACATTAATATTTAAGTCATTTGTCCTTATCTTAAGTGGGACCATCAAGACTATAATGCAATGAAACTTAACATTGCCAACAATTCAGACTTCCACATTTTTTAATCTCTTTTCACTGCAAACAATAAAAGAAGTCTTCTCCCTCAAAAAGAAAGAAAAAGAAGTAAACATACACAGGCTGAGGAATTAATTACTAACAGACATGAACTTCAAGTAAGTCTGGATGATCAGTAAGAAAATATATTCTCAGTGACAAAAAATATACCTGTTCAGGCAAAACAGCTGGGTTGAATCACACACTGTTGGAATGGTTTAGTGTTTAAAATGTTAACAGAATATAAAACAAATCTGTCTTGTAGGATATAGGACTACATTGTATTTCTTGGTTTTGCCCCAGCCAGCAGCTAAGCACCATGTACCTGCTTGATCATTTACCCCCAGCAGGATGGAGGAGAGTAATGGAAGAGTAAAAGTGAGAAAACTCAAGGGCTGAGATAAAGGCAGTTTAATAAGTAAAGCAAAAGCCACACATGCAAGCAAAGCAAAACAAGGAATTCATTCACCACTTCCCATGGGCAAGCAGGTGTTCAGCCATCTCCAGGAAATCAGGGCTCCATCACATGTAAGGGTTCTTTGGGAAAACAAATGCCATCACTCTGAATTTCATGCTCCCCCTTCCATCTTCTTCACCCACCTTTATATGCTGAGCATGACATCATATGGTATGAAATATCCCTTTGGTCAGTTGTGGTCAGCTACTGCCCGGTGGGGTGGTGTGAGAAGAAAAAGCTCTTGCCTCTGTGTGAGCACTGCTCAGCAGTAACAAAAATCATCTCAGTGTTATCAATACTATTTTCAGCACAAATCCTAAACACAGTCCTATACTAGGTATTATGACAGCCATAAGCATCACATGGGTTCACCTGTACATTTCAGATTTATTCTTAATTCATCCTGTAGTGAGATCCAGCTGCGCACTCTGCTGTATAAGTGGACAGCTCACATGGCAGTACAGTTCAGTTTTACCAAAATTCAATACCTTTACCCAGTTTTCATGTATAACTTGGAAGAATGAGGTATTCCCTGTTCTTATAATCCTTCCCCCCACCCAACAAAACATGTATCATACTATTTACTTAGCATGCACAGGATTTATGAGAAGATACTCTAAAATATGTCAATGAAGGTATGAGAGGAGTGCATGACAGAATGAAAGTTCTACCAAACTCAAATTTCAATAGGGACTCCCAAAGCATGAAGAATGCATGTACCAGAATTTGCATCAAGAGATTTCTACTTCCTTAGAGAGACAAATACTGTGTACACATGACTGCATTGATAAGCATGAATTTTTAATATCAGTATCAGTCTTTCTAATATGGACAGTATAAATGCAGAAACTTTGCTGAGAACACACTTTATTTAACATTTAACATTTATCTTTTTTTGGATGAGGGCTGAAGTTTCAAACTTTTTTTTTTAAAAGATGTTAGAAAATATTTAAGCAAGAAAACGTCTGTGTTTTCACTTGAGTCTAACTTTTGGTGCAATAAACACTTGCCATAGAAGTAACTTCACTCATGGTCTCAATATTTCTCAAGTAATACATAGTCAAACAATGAGTAATTGTTTATAATTCAAAATAATGAAAAGGAGTTGGTTAAAAATTGGTCATAAGCTTCATTCTACATACTGTTAATTTATGTAATTTTGTATCTGCCAATAAACTAAGTGATCAAACCTGTCAGGCATACTAATATAACTTTAAATAAGTAATAGGATGGATTTTGAGCCCTGATCACTGTATTGCAGATCATAATTAAAATCATATGCCAATTGCCTTAGAATCAAAAGTCATGCTGTTATAGGAGGTGAGAGATAATAAATTATTTAATGCTTTATGGTTCAAGATTTAATTTTTAATTCTCTCATGGAAATGTAAGATCTGGAAAGAAACTACATTTCTGCTCTCTTACTACTTATTCTATTACACAGCTTTTCCTCTTTTTGATCCATGTTTCATTCTACTGTCAATTCCAGTCTTCTATGCCATTCACATGAACATTTTTTTCCTTCTATTAAATTATACTTATTTCTATTTCCCTCCTTTTTCTAATTTTCTTATCATTGTTGCATTCTACCTAGCCTCCAGGAACCTTAATTTTCTTATTGCTTATTTTTATGGTGGGTTGCAACGTCTCCTTCATGCCACTTTTTTCTGAAGCTCAGTTTTCTTCTTCCTCTCAGCACTTTTCCTTCAACTTCCTCTTGTTTGTGCACATATAGTTCATTAAGAAGCCCTGCTTACATTGTATTGGAGATGGACATAATACAGCTATCTATCCTTTAAAAGCATTTTGGTTTGCCCTGTTATAAACATTGGGGAATTATATTTATTTGCATGCAGATGAATTGTTAGTAGTCTTGAAACCCAAATGATGAAAACAATTTCTAATTATACCATCATAAAGGCTTGTTTTTTTCTCATACAGTCCAGAGGTCAATGACATATACTGCACGACACATTGCATAATTTGCCTCTCAGAAAGATTTTGTATATGTGAAGAAAAAAGTTATTACTGTGTCTGTGTGTTTTCCTCTGATCATTCTTGTTCAACGATGTATTATTGGATCACTGAAAAGGGGATGGACAGGAGGATTCAGAATCTACTGTACAAGGTTCATTGTTATGCACAGTGAAATTAAGAATGAGACAGACTGGGACAACTGACTGCAAAGAAAAATTAGGAAAAAATGATAAACAGAGACACAAAATAATTATTTATGGCAGGAAAAAAGTACTTTAAGAGTGGTTAGAATAAAATGCAGACAGAAACTGAAATAAAGTGCTTAAGTAGGAGAAGACTAAAGTAACAGAACTACCTTCTAATAAGAATGCTTCAAAGCTAACTAAAAAATTGCTTCATAAATTCCAGGGCACATAAAACATACATTTTTCCTGTCTCAGATCTCCTTACTCCTGATATCACTAAGCTAATTTTTAACCACATTCTGGCCAATCCCTCAGCTGTCCTGAGAGGACTGTTGTCACCTTGAAACTTCAAAAATTAATTATGAAAATGGGAGGTACCTAAAACTGATGCCATTATTTACAAAATTATACATTGAATCAAAATTCTTAAATTAGTATAAAAGCAGCTTCCCTAGTAATTTCCTTAAAGTTCACTGTTGTCCTCTTTTCAAAGTAACATACTAATTCTGCTTGGGAAAAAAAAAAAAAACAAAAAAAACCAAAAAAATCCCCCAGGAACAAATCACATTGGTGTTTTGATCCACCTTTTCCTTTGGCCTGAGGACTGAAAAAAGTGTTACTTTGTGAATTCATCATGTTATTCTCCTTCTGTAACCTTATGTTTAACTTTTACATTTGCTATACCCATCGACCTTGCAGTTGGTGCCCATACTATGAAAAGGAGATTTCATGGAACGAAATCTCCACATTGCTGGAAACGTGTCATTAGGCAGGAAAGAATGAAAGGTTCATTGGGCCAGAGAAAGAGAGCATGAGCACAAGTGTGAGAAATAATATGACTTTCTAATCTATTAGTCTGGGCATTCATCATACAAAATTTCTGGGTTTTGGCTCTGCATAAGATGCTTTACTGATTAAATTTTGTAGTTTATGAACCTTTAACATTAAAAAGATATTAAGCAAAATAGCCATCAATGAAATGAAGTCTTGTATCCAAGACTTCCCATTTTCAGCATTTCCTCACAGTTAATTTAGGTCATTCTTTCTTGCATGCTGATTGTAGTTTATACTCTTGATCCTGGGCAGTCACCAGTGGATGAGCTTATGTCTACATCTATCAGGACAGATACGTACTTGCTCTTCCTTCTCTACAAATTACCGAAAGCAAATTAATTAACCTAAACCAAATATTTAACTTTCAGGAGATTTATTAGTAGAAGCTCTAAGGTATTCTAATATAACCTTACAGATGTGTACTTGATCAAAGGAATGTATTATATACCAAATACATAATTTATAAATATATTCTTAGCAAACGACATACAAAAAAATACATGTCTTTCACTGTGGATTTAAAGTTAGTATAGTAACAAAAATAATAATACTGACAATTTCATAAATGAAGTGTAAAAATGCCAGCTGAGCAACAAGTAGTCCTGTTACAACTGTAAAGAATTTTCCTAGAATTTTAAAGGCCTCAGGCAGGAAAACTGTGGGCAGGTTTCTGACTGTAAAGGTGTTAGCTCTGAAGTGATGGAAATAAATTTATTTGACTTTATCCAGACCAGATGAAGGTAAGAATGTATTTTGTGGAGTATGTTTTCATGCATTTTTATAGCCTACATTACTAGGACCGGGAAACTGGTAAATCTCTAAAGCAAAGTAGGATGGTTTGAACTATAATGCCTGTGTGAAGGCTGAAGAGAAGAGTTTCAGAAATGTAAGAAATTAATTTGGTGACCTAGGATAGTAAGCATGAGGAGTTACTGAATGCCTTCTTTGCCTCTGTCTACACTGCTGGAGACTGTTTGCAGGAGCCCCAGATGGCTGAAGCCCCGAAGGAAGTCAGGATAAATGATTAGTCTGCCTCGGTTGATGAGGATTGGGTCAGGGATGAATTAAGCTGTCTGGACATCCATAAATCCATGGGTCCTGATAGGATGCATCCATGGGTGTTGTGGGAACTGGCTGAAGTCATTGCTAGGCCACTATCCATCATCTTTGCTAAATCCTGGGAAACAGGAGAGGTGCCTGAGGACTGAAGGAAAGCAAATGTTACTCCAGTCTTCAAAAAGGGCAAGAAGGAGGACTCAGGTAACTACAGACTGGTCAGCTTCACTTCCACCCATGGAAGGGTGATGGAACAACTTAACCTTGGTGCTGTCTCTAGGAACATCAAGAGTAAGAGGGTTGTCAGAAGCAGTCAACATGGTTTTACCAAGAGGAAGTCATGTTTGATGAATACAATAGCCTTTTATGAGGATATAACCAGGTGAATAGATGATGGTAGGGCAGTAGATGTGATCTACCTTGACCTCAGTAAAGCATTTGATACCATCTCCCACAACATTCTCATTACTAAACTGAGGAAGTGTGGTCTGAAAGGTCGAGTAGTGAGGTGGATAAATTGCTGGCTGAAGGGAAGAAGCCAGTGAGTTTTGATCAATAGGACAGTCTAGATGGAGGCCTGTATCTCGTGGAGTCCCTCAGGAGTCAGTACTGGGACCTGTACTATTCAATATTTTTATAGATTACCTGGATGAGGGAATAGAGTGAACAGTCAGCAAGTCTGCTGATGACACAAAACTGGGAGGAGTGGCTGACACACCAAAGGGCTGTGCTGCCATTCAGCAGGACTTAGACAGGCTGGAGATCTGGGTGGGGAGGAGTTTAATGAGATTTAACAAAGCAAGTGAAGGGTTTTGCACCCAGGTGCCAGTATAGGTTGGGGACTGGCCTGTTGGAGAGCAGTGTAGGTGAGAGGGACCTGGGGGCAGCAGGATGACAAGGAGGCAGCAATGTGCCCTCATGGCTAAGAAGGCCAATGGCATCCTGGAGTGTATTAGAAGAGATGTGGTTAGTAGGTAAAGAGAGGTCCTTCTCCCCCTCTACTCTGCCCTGGTGAGACCACACCTGGAATATTGTGTCCAGTTCCAGGACCTTTAGTTCAAGAAGGACATAGAACTCCTTGAAAGAGTCCAGCACAGGGGCACCAAGATGATTAAAGGAGTGTAACACCTTCCTTACAAGGAAAAGCTGAAGGAGCTGGGCCTCTTTAGCTTGGAGAAGAGGAGACTGAGGGGTGGCCTTATTAATGTTTATAAATACATAAAGGGCAAGAGTCAGGAGGATGGACCCAGGCTCTTCTCAGTGATGTCCAATGATAGGACAAGGGGCAATGGGTGCAAGCTGGAGCATAGGAAGTTCCATATGAATGTAAGGAGAAATATTTTCACTGTGAGGGTGTCGGAGCACTGGAACAGACTCCCAGAGTTGCCCTGGCTGAGTTTGCAATCTCAAGGAATGTGGGCCTGGCAAAAGTGGAATCATGACCCTGAACTGAACAGGAGAGCAAACTTTAGCCTGTTTAAAGAAATGTTGGCCAAGATCTGTTTAGGGAAGCTTACTACTCTTGAAGGATGCCTTTCTGAGAGCTCACCAGCTCTCTGTCCTTCAGAATAAGAAAGTGGGCAGAAGGACAGGAAACCGGCATGGCTAGGTTTCTGTCTGTAGCAACAGTTTCCTTCCAGTAAAGAAAGAATTCAATACGGCAATATTCTAGAATTCATCCACAACAAATGTAAAACACTTCAACAGTTCAGTTTTGTACAAGCTAGAGTTTTATTCACACTTTTTGTATGTTCTTTTTTAGCATGATCATCTGTGCATCTGGTGAATTATTTTTAACGTTTTTGTCAGTCTTCCTGATTCTGAGATAGTTGAATTTGTTTCTATTACTAATTTTTAAATTTCAGGAAGTTTTCTACTGGTTTGGTTTAGGTTTCTTTCTATTTTCATCAAGGCTTTAGATTTACTTGTCTCCCCTGTTTTCCTTGATCCATCTTACCTTTTACTAGTTGAGGATTTATATCACTTCATACACAAACTTTATTCTTTTGTTTCACCATTTTAGATTTTTTTAGTTATAATGGGTGATAAGCATTTCTATCAAGATGGCAGTGTAGTGTCTCTAATAATGTATTTCATCTGGCAATGCTTTTTGATGCTCCATTGTGTTTTCTTATACCATTTTTTTCCCTTCATTCTTGGGTTTGTTTTTTTTTTTTTTCAGCAATGGGTTGTTTGGTTGTTCTTTTCCTTTCAGAAATTTGACTCTGAGTCCAAAGTGATCATACCTATATAGCTCTTTCTCCCTAAAATTATGTTATTAGTTCATTCAGAGTAATCTATGAAAATACTTTTTCTCATTGTGCCACAAAATGCTGATGAATACCAAGACTAGTGGATGCTCCTTCATATGACCTATGAGATATTTATGAAATGTCAACACTATTTAGATAAAAAGTCAATTGGTGTATTCATTTCCTGAGATTTACTCAGCATGATGCAAACTGTGAAGTCATATAATATGTCCATGTTAGTGATACTCCTTTTCACAGAATCACAGAATCACAAGATTGGAAAAGACCTTTAAGATCAAGTCCAACCGTTCCTGTCCTAAGTTAAGTATCCCTAAGTACCTCATCTACCCTTTTTTAAAACACATCCAGGGATGGTGACTCAACCCCCTCCCTGGGCAGCCTGTTCCAGGCCCTGACAACTCTTTCAGGTTTTTTTTTTCCTTCGGTATTGTGTGAATTCATTTTTTTCTTTGTTACTGTATGAAATTCTCCACTAAGAAGATATTGCTTTGTTCCAGTTGTTGTGATATACATTTGAAAATCTTGTACAGCTTCAATTATGCCATGTTTGCTTGTGCTCTATTTTCAAATACGTGGTAAAACACATTTACCTTTTAACTGTAATGACATTAATGCTAGCAATATCTAATACCATTTCAAAGGAAGAAATTCATTTTTCAGTAGTAGGTCAGATATATAGGAGGAACACTTTAATGGTCACAATAATTTCAAAAACCACTGGATCAAAAAGTAGAAAGTATTGCATTTCATGTAAGCAGAAATTATTAAAAATATGCCAACAATGTAAGAGAAATGGCTGAAGGGTTTTAAACCATAATACAAGACAAATACTGTGGCATCATTATGATAGCCTTTGCTATCAGAGTTAATAATGAAAGTTTGAAAAGGCTTCTGAGGCATTAAATAAACTGTATATGAAATTCTCATTTCAGTCAGTGGACTTGTAACAACAACAAAAAAATGTAACTTGGGTAAGACAAGCTCACTACTTATCCTGTACATGAATATGAGCTGGGTATGATAAGTTTGATCGGAATCTTTTTAATAAATATGCTTATGTATAAACTCATAATACCATAAAGATGAGCTTTTAATTTCAGAACTTCAAGACTCATTTCTTAAAATTAATTCTAAACTATCAGATAAGGGTATATCTGGTGCTACCATAATAATGGAACAGTAAATGGCTCTTATTTTTACCTGAGAGTAGGTCTGGTGGATCAAACAGAAGTCTTAGAATATGATCAGTTACTAGATAATTTTGTGGAAACCACAGCAGAAGTTCAGAAAAACAAAATTACTTATGTACAGGCTTTTTCTTAAGACTTTCTGAGTCTTCCTGAAAGATTGCATTGAGTATTGTGTCCAGTTCTGGGCTCCCTGGTACAATGAAGACAGGGATCTCCTGGAGAGAGTCTAGCAGAGGGCTACGAAGATGATTAAAGGACTAGAGCATCTCCCCTACAAGGATAGGCTGAAAGAACTGTCACTGTTCAGCTTGAGAAAAGAAGGTTAAGAGAGGATCTTATTAATGTTTATAAATATCTCAAGTGTAGGACACAAGGGGAAATAGCCAGCCCCTTTTCAGTGGTCTGTGGAGACAGGACAAGGGGCAATGGCTGCAAGTTGGAGCATAGGAAGTTCCGCACCAACATGCGGAAGAACTTTTACACAGTGAGGGTGACAGAGCCCTGGGACAGGCTGCCCAGGGGGTGTGAGAAAGAGAAGGAGACTTCCTTCTCTGGAGATATTCAAGACCCATCTGGACTCCTATCTGTGCAATATGTCCTAGGGAGCCTGCTTTGGCAGGGGGTTGGACCCGATGATCTCTGGATTTCCCTACGATTCTGTGATTCTGAGTATAGACATTTGAAAAGCATTATAGGAGCCTTAGTGGCCTGTCAGGAAATGTATTTATCTTGATTACTACAGATTAAACAAATTTTTTTTTTTTTTTTTTAGGTCTTTCAGACATGTCAGCTATGGCATTCTGGGGGCTTTTTAGGGGGAAAAATAATTAACATACTAAATTAATTATTTTAAAATATAATGAAAAGTTGCATTGCTGTCTTCACACCATTAAAAAAATTCTATTGTGAGAGTCCTATTAAAGAAGAAATAGAAAAATTAGTATGTAAACAAATTAACTTAAATGATTTTATTCAATGATCATCTTTTCACTCCCTACAAATCCCTCACCAGATCATCCCTTTCCAGAGTCCTCAGTGTCATGTTCATTATCTCAGTCCTACCCTCCCTTAAGTCTTCTATCTTCTGTTCTTTCAGTCCCTCTTTATCACTAAAAGTAAAGTTCTTGTAATCCCATTCCTCCTACTTATATTCTTCTCTGGCACTCAATATTTCACAATAACTCTCCCTTCTTTTCCTGTTCCTTTCTTTAGTGTTTCTCTGTAACTTTTTTCAGACAAATTTCAGTTCATTAATGTTAACACATGAAAAGAAATTAGAGTCTTCAAAGCAAACCACTGTTTTAGGCTGAAAAGGAAGAAATAGGATTTCATGATATCCAGTAATTTCTGAAGGCCAGTTGAGGGTGGTTTGTTGCATTAGGTGAATAAATGTAGATAATTTGGGGAAAAGGAATAATACTAGAATCCTTTCTTCCTCTTGCTGTTCATAAAGGGAACCTAATTAAATTGCTCAGATACATATAGCTATGATGTAGACAACCAAACTTAAATGAAATTAATACTGCATGAAATACCAACTTTTACCCTAAGGTTCAAATTTTTAAAAGTATAGTGACTAATTTTATTAATTAAGCCCATTAATTTGATAGTGCATCGCTTGATTTAGAGCAGCTTCTGAGTTCAGAGTCATTTACAGTAACAAAAACAGTGATAAAATTAGTCTCTAGAAATGTTCATGCAGTAAGATGATGCCAACTGGAAATTTCTGTGCAATGATTTGTAAACTCATGTTTATATGAGTTGTTCCCAGTTTTTGCTCTGTCCTTGATGTTATTTCCTTCACCAAGCCGTTCATTAGTCCACTTGGAGGGAAAATATTCCTGATGAATTTTTTTGATGTAGCAACAAAGTTTATTACTTGAAAATGTACTATTTAAAATAATAGTCATATACCTTAAAATTTAAACTAGAATGTAGTATTGTTACATTTCCATATCAGGGATGTTTTGTTGTCTTTATGAGAGAACGGATCAAACCAGTCCTTTTTCTTAGTGTGAGAGAGACAGAAAAAGACTTCTTTACAGAGAAACTCTGCATTGGTAGAGACAATCATGCAAGATAAAAAGTAAAGGAAGTAAAAGGAAGGAAATTAGGAAAATTAGGATTTGTAACTGAAACCTGTAAGATGCAGAGTTGTGAGAACTGCATAGGTTCTGAAGAATCAGGGTGGTGGTATTTTACTCAAGAGATACTATTTGGAAACTGAAAAAGTTTTCAGTTTAAAAACTTTGGCCGTCTTTGGAGTTTCAGTTTATGCTATGGTTACCACAGATTAGGTTTTCTTTTGGAGAATTAAGATGATGACCTGCAGGGGAGGTTTTAAAGCATGGCTATTCATTCATAATGCAGAGATGAGAAAGTGATTATGTGAAGCCCTCTGAAAAGCAGACATGCAACTTCTGTACTGCTCCTGTAGATGTCTCAGAATTTCTCATCACTAATAACATGGAGCCTACAAGACCAGAACCCTGAGAAATTTGCATAATGCAATACAGGAGTCTTCAGTAGGATGTGAAGGATTTGTCAGATTAACACTCTCTGAAAAGGCTAAAAGGTCTGAACTGGTGTTAATTCAGACTCTAATCTGGAATTATTTGGGATTGATTAATATCCCTGAAACCCAGCCTAACAGATAAACATTAAAATAAAAATAAGTAATTTTTTTTTTGCAAAATTCATAGAAATATTTGTTTCTAAGCTGGATGTAAAGGTACATGAGAAAGAAGGACATGCTTATTTTTACCTATACTTTAGATCAATGCCCAGTATTTCAAATTTATATAATAGTTTTTCTTAGTTGAATTTTGATGAGGTGAGTCACACTTTATTGTATATATTTACAAAAAGTGTGTATGCATTTTTATAGATGCATGTTTGTTTTGTATACTCTTAATACACATCTATATATAAGAATATGGATAATAATCATTCCAAGTTTCTGCCTGAAACTCGAGTAGCTGAGCATTTAGCTGCAAGGTAGTGTCATGTGACTCCACGTGTCAAGTTTTGAGGGACACTATGCACTTCCATAGACCGTGTGATGAGTATGACCATAAATCTTGTCCTGACTCTTAATAGACATCCTTATTAAGACCTAGCCCTGAAAGTCACAAGTATTTAAAAGACGACGCACTATTACTGACACAAATATCTTCCATAAATTCTATCAAGTTACATCTAATGTTGTGTCATAGTAATTTTTTTAAGAAAAAATCTTCATTTCTGTTGTCTTTATTCCCAGAGACAACTGAACACTCTGAGACCATCTACAAACAGTAAATCTTGCTTTTCTGGGAAAATAATTCCTTTAAGAGAGATTTTTTTGTCTTGGCCTTTTATTGGGTAAATAAATTGACAGATTACCATCTGCTGTGAGAATGCATGATCTATATTAATTTGAAGTGTCTTGAAAGCTTGTATGTTACATATAAGAGATATGTAACTCTAAAATATCTTGTTCAGCAGGTACTTAATAACAAGCAATGTTTTCATTACACCACATTCAATCTTCTGGGTTCACATATACATTACACGCAGTAGTTATGTATTAACCTGACAACCGCTATGAAAATTTCAGACGCTCTGAACTCACAATTAAGAAGGTGAATAAAACTTGTAAATATTTTATGTTGTTTTTCTTCTCTATCTGCCTGAGATTAGATGTTGTATCTATATCACATAACTGCAGATGAAGGAACTCTAGAACAGCATACAAAACCTGAAAAATTTGGCAATGTCAGACAGGAATACTTTAATTCTGTGTGTCTCAGAGAAAACCAAATTGTGATAATTACACTGAACAGTGTCTACATGTCTTTCAGAAGTTGTATTGGATTAAGGCAATGTCTAGAATAATGTTTTTCAACATGAATACTTGGTCTTCAGTTGCGATGTTGTTTAGTTTGTGATTTTCCCTCTTGCTTCCATATGTATTCTTAGCAAGTGGTCAGAAATAACTACACTCCATAGGAGACTAGCTCACAAATAGTATTTTCAAAGTCAAAAACAGTGAAACAGTGCAACTACAGTGGCAGAGTTCCCTGCAGCTCTATCCTTGTGTCCGTTCATTTGCTGCAACATAAATTTTCTTAATTTTACATTTTATTACCTTTGTCCTTCAGACCCTTTATCTCTGTAGAGAAGCACATTCTCCTCTAATAAGGAGTAAAAATTGAATACAGTCCCTGTGAGTTCCTCGTCATCCTGGGCATAGCCCTACATATAAATGTGGATTTAATACTGCTGCAGTTCACTGAACATCTGAAAAGAAAAGATAAATGCTTCCTGCGTAGACTACTGTGGTGACTTTGACATTGCTGGACATAGATTTCCCCAGTAGTGACATTCACCAAGGAGACAAAAGAAGGATTAAACATTATAATTGTACTTTGACAAGAACATATGACTTCTGGGATGGATTAATACTCCTGCAGAGGATTTTACTACTCTATCTGACAATACTTACTTATGAACTTTTATTCTGGGGGCCTTTTTTCTTTAGCAGTAAAATGACACATGGAGTGCTCTGAACAAACATTTATCTCTATTTCAAGGAAAATATACTGTAAGGTTATCCAGATTTTTCTACTGCTATGTAGAATTTAGTCATCTCAGCTGACCTTACAGCAGGTCATAGATTCTTTTTACCCTGGGTGACCTCTTCTTCTGACTATAATCTCACATAACTGTAACTTAGCTTTTTACTGCTATATAATATCCTGCCGTAGTTGCAGTAAACCATCATAGTGTCTATTTATGTGGTTCAACAATATACAAATAAGAAAGTCTTTCTGGGCATAACAACCATATATCTTCTGAACCTTTACAGGTAGCCAGGTTCATACCTTCTAAAGTAGCAACACTGGCTTGGGTGATTTCAGTGGGATCCTTATTTATCTGGAACTTTGAAACATATCTGTCTGGATTTTTCTTCTTAGAAAAGTATTAAAATCTATCAAAAAGTTGTTAAAAGTAGAAGTTTTTTGTTTGGTTTTTGTTTTGGTTGAGGGTTTTTTGATTGGGTTTTTTGGGTTTTTTTACAAAGCAGAAACTTTAAAATCCGTTTTCTTTTCACTATATCATCGGAAGGCAAATACCTTTTTCCCAGAATAGCTTTGGGGTTAGGGTCTCTCAATGATTTTCTCAATGGAAACTAACTCTACACTGTCCCACTCGGTTCCCTTGAATCCATTATCTGTTTGTGATCTGTTCTCCAGAGCTCAGTGATCTGCTCTCTCCCTCTTCACTGATGTCTCACTCTGAGTATGATGGGTAAACTCTTTGTTCTATTCTAAAATGTCCCCATTTCTTCTCTTACTACCCCAGGAAACACCTTTTCCTCAAGCAAGCTAAACTGGCCATAGAAGCATATCAGGTTCCCTTGGACACCCAGGGGGTCCACATGACTTTCTTTCCTTAAGAAAATACACCACCATAAGAGCAAATAAAGAAATAATCTGTCATATCAATTCATGCTGCAACAGTGCTGGTCTCTCAAAAAAGTTACATACAGGAGTAGGACTAACAAATCTGATTGATGCCTTTTAAATTTCATGGAAGCTTCTAATACATGCTTTATCTCAGTAAAAAAGTATTATCAGCAGTTTATATATCTTCATATATTGAATAATACTGATGGGAAATATGAATTGGAATCACAGTAAAGGTCTTGAAAGAGTCATCTCTGTCTCCACTTAACTTCAGTTTGTCCTCTTCCCCTTCACATATAGTAGGATTTTCACATTTCTATTTTGTTCTGAATTTCAACTAAATTTGTGGGAGGGCTAAGTAACGTGCCTGGTTGTATTATCTGAGTACTGAATGTAATTGGGATGAATCTGGGCCTTATCTGTTTGGTTCTAAGCCCACGCATTTCTTGTGCAGTCATACAATTATGTGTCAATGGAGAGGCCACACTATAGCATTTCATAAACCTTTTTGTAATTTCAATAGTGCACCAGGATTTAAAAAAAAAACAACAACAAACACAAACCCCACAATTGTTCAGTGAGATCAATACATTGGGAAAATTGCTAGAAATTAACTCTTACAATCAGCTTACTAGTAAAGCATATATATATCTTACAGCATTTACTGGTCAGCTTATTGTATGATTTTTGCCTTCTGCATAGGTATGCAGTATTACATTTAAACTGCCACAAAAGTTTACCATCCACTCTAAGACATCACACAAAGAAATGGTCTTATTGAATGATTGTTGTGGTTTTGCCCCAGCTGAGAGCCAAGCACCACGCAGCCACTTGTTCTTTAAAACGAGGGGGGAGAGGGAGGGTGTGAGGGATGGAGGGAGGAAGGAAAGGGAAGAAAAAACCCAAGGAACTGAAACCTCCTGGGTTGGAATAAGGATAGTTTCCTGAGATAGCAGAAAGATAGATATAATAATAATAACAGGACTTTACAGCAAAATATATGAAACTGGTGCTATACAATGCAGTTTCTCACGAAACTGCACAACTCAGGCAGTACAGATCAGAGCCAACCCAAAAACCAGACCATCCCCAAAACCACACATCCTGGAACTGCCTTCTCCTCCTCCCACCAGTCCCCCTTTATACTGAGCATGATGTAACTGGCATGGAATACCCCCTTTGGCCAGTTCGGGTCACCTGTCCTGGCTGCATCCCCTCCCTTCTCGTTAGTAGGGAAATATGAACAACTGAAAAGTCCTTGACTGCTTGGCAACAACTAGAAACATCGGGGTGCTATCATCACTGCTCTCACCCTGACTCCCAAACACGGCATTCCATCCACTGCTAGAAAAGAAATTAACTCCATCCTAGCTGAAACCAGGACAATGATGTACCAAATGAACCCAGTCAGTATCAGAACCAAAGTCTGCACTTCCAGATACTTGTAAAAATCTGAGTGTCCTGACTCACCCTTGGATCAATTATCTAATGCTAAATATATTAATTTGTATATTCTTTCAGTGCTACCATTTAGCCTTATCTCCTTTTTACAGCAAACATGCTACTAATATATGGATCCAATTTTTTGTAATCATTACCTAATTTTTGTAAGCCTTTTTAATGCTGCTTTATGTGTATCTTCATGTCTTTTTTCTTTGAACTGAAATTTATTCTGTGATACCAATTTACCCACTTCCACTTCACTGTGAAGAAGAATATCATCTTGTTAAATCCCCTTTTTGCAGGGCTGTACTGCTGGAAGAGCAGACACACGCTTCAGCCTGAGTAAAAAGAAATTTGATCCAGCCTTGCTTGCTTCTGCATGTTTCTCAGAGTGATGGCATTTCCTGACCTGCTTTACACTGTGCAGTGCTTGTAAGGCATGCTGGGCCAGGCTAGAATAGAGTTAATTCTCTTCATAAGAGCTTATAGGATGCTGTGTTTCAGATTTAGCTTTTTCTTTTTGCTGAAGTATTTGTACTGCATTGTATCCTTCCCTGTTTCTGACTCTGCTCCCTCAGTGAACAAATTGGAGGATGTGCAATAGGCTAGCAGGGAACACAGCTGACGGATGGCCCAAACCAACCAAATGGATTTTCCATACCATGTAACACCATGCTCAGCAATAAAATTTAAATGAGCAGGTTTTAGGAGGCTTAGCCATCTTTTGCTCAGGAACTGGCTGGGCATCAGTATACCCATGGGAGGTGGTGAGTGATTGCTTTTGCATTATTTGTTCTCCTCCCCTCCTCTCTCTCTCTTTTCTTCTCTTATCCTCTTCCCTTCTTCCCCTCTTTCCTTCCCTTCACATCCCGGGAAGTCTGGAGAAAAGGAGGCTAAGGGGCAATCTCATTACTCTCTGCAGCTTCCTGAGGAGGGAATGTGGAGATGGAGGTGCTGAGCTCTTCTCTTTGTTATCCAGTGACAGGACACATGAAACTGAATCAAACCTTCAACTGGGAAGTTTCATGCTGGACGTTAGGAAGCATTTCTTTACCTTGAGGGTGGTCAAACACTGGAACAGGCTTTCCAGAGAAGTGGTTGCTGTCCCATGCCTGTCACCGTTTAAAAGGCATTTGAACAATGTCCTCAATTTAACATTTGTTAATGCTTGAATTTGTTGGGCAGTTGGACTAGGTGATTGTTCTCAATGCCAAATTTCTCTTTTCTACCCTTATTCCTCCAAAGCTCTGGGGTTTTTTTTCCCCAATATTTATTGCTCTTATGCTCAACTTGCATTAGTGTATTTAGTACCACATCCAACACTGATGAAGCATAGAAACCTTATCAGCTTATACATTTTAAAGACTATTAATATTTCCATATTAGAGGGTGACAGATGATATATATCTCCACAGTCTGATGTGTGAAAAGACACGCTGTATAAGCTGGCTAAGCATTACAAAAGTTATATGATATCAAGAACATGATGGATAAGTGTTTAAGAGTCATTTGCACAATGTTCTTAATAACATGCTTTAACTTGGTCAGCTATGAAGTAGTCAGGCAGTTGGAATTGATGATCGTTGTAAGTCCCTTCTGACTGGAAAAAATCTGTCCTATCCTATCCTATCCTAAATATGACAGTAGTTTTCTCAACTACTTTACTTGAATCACCAGTGCACAGCACTGGTGTTTGGTATTTTTTATTGAAGTTTGTCCTTGCAGAATAAAGGAGGGATCCTGGTTTTACTTTTTACCAGGGCCTGTAGTGGTTGGACAAGGGGCAAGTGTTTTAAACTTAAAGAGGGAAAATATAGAATGGACATAAGGAGGAAACTCTTAACTGTGGGTTGTGAAACAATGGAACTGTTGTGGATGCCCCCTCCCTTAGCAGTGTTCAGGGCCAGATTGGATGGGGCTTTGAACAGCCTGGTGCAGTGGAAGGTGTCCTTGCCTGTGGCGTTCCTAAAATTATCACTTTTCTGTCATTATTAAACTTATTCAAACTCCCATTAAGCAAACAGAAAAAAAAGAGGTCAGCATTCTAGAGAGCAGTCTGATTAGTCTGAGGATTTCTCAATAGATGGTCCATCAAAGCTTTCAGACCTAGCAACTGGAAATCTCAGATCACAGGGAATACATTCACACCCATGCCTCAGGTCTGTTTGAAGGAAATACTCTGAGAGTCACACACTAAAAAAAATAAAATCAGCTGTGGAACTTGAAAGTTTATGTAATATAAATCAGATTTTCATAAACACTAAAGTCCCAAAAGGCAGAAATTCCCCATTTAAAAGGTAACATTTATCTCTACTTTGATAGATGCAACTAAAAATAATGTTTAATTTTTTTAAGCTGTAGTATTGTGAACCTCCATATAGAACTGGTACTATATTAAAAATAAATCATTTATGTAGAATAAAGCAGTATTCATGGCAGGGGGTTGGTTTTGGTTTCGGGTTTTTTTTATCCAGAAGTTTGACTAAATGGTAGATATATATGTGCAAACACCATATATATCACTCAGACCACAATTAGCTCTTAGGAGCTAATTACGTCAATACGTGATTATGTATATGAACAATAGTCCTTGTTATCCAGTATTCCTATAACAAATTGTTTTTGTGGAGTATTGTTAAAATTCAAGACAATTTCTAGGATGTACAAAGAAAGTTCCCTGGAAACACTGAAAAACTTCTTTGTAGTTTAATATGCTATGGATCATTCATATTTAAACACCTTATTTTTACATCCATGGGGCCTGAAGGAAATGGGAAAGACAGCAAAGATAAATGAGGCTGAGAGCAGCATACCCATGTCTTGTGTCTGTGCTGCAGAGGGAGCAACTGAATTGAAAAGAAGATAGATACTTTCTTAAGGCAATAAAAAATGTCAGTATTGTGCACCTGTAGGACTGCAGAGCGCTTCCTAGCACCTGAGGATCAAAACTTCACTGCCAGCTCAAACAACGTAGGAGAGCTGTATGGTTACTCTTCACCCCGATTTCACTGCTAGGAAATGGTTAAGTAGACAGAAAGATCAGCTTTGTCTTCCAGTTTGGATAATCAGAGGACGAAAACACAGAGGAGATGCACCAGAGTATTAGAGTTTGGAACCAGCAATGTCCCAAACCCACAATAAAGAATCAGTAAAAGCCACTTATCAATGCAGAACCCATGACCAGCCAACAGCCCAGACAACCAGCAGCCCTTGTACATCCACAGAAACCGTATTCACACATTACATACAGCTGCTCTGTCACAAGCACAGATGGATTCAGCCAAGGTTTTACTTACACTTTGTGTTCCACATGAAATGTTTCAAAATCAGATTCTTTCAAACTATTCAGCTTGTAGTTATTAGCATTAGTTTTAAGAAACAACAATTTCATTTTTAGTGGAACTTGTTGAAGCTGAGTTTTGCACATGCAAATATTATTTGGGTTTTTTACTTGGAGTGATAAGCTACATCTGCTAATGACTAGTCAACTGCCATTTACTTAGGAAACAAGATAATTCCCCATGAAATAGGGTACCACATTTCTCAACTATTTTTCTGGAGTTGTCAGAGGACCAGTGTGGTGGATTTTTTTCTTTCTTGAAGACTGTCCTTACAGAATAAAGGAGGTTGTTATCCTTGGGATCCTGATGCTACTTGATGCTGGAAATGCTAAGATCATAAAGACCTAAGTCATCAGCAATGCTCCTGCAACACCTAGAAAAATGATATCCTGGGCTGCACAAGGAAAAACATCTGCAAGAGGAGAGAGGGGATGCTTCTGCCCTGGTGAAATGCATCTGGAGTACTGGGTCCAGGTCTGGGCTCTCCCATTCATGGGAGACATGGACATTATGGATCAGATCCAGCAAAGAGACACTAAGATCATTAGGGACTGGAGCATTTATCACATGAGAAGAAGATGAGACACCTGGAACGGCTTATCCTAGAAAACACAAGTCCTGGGGGGAGGGAGTGGGGAGTATCTTATAAATGAGTATAGTTGATGGGAGAGACTAAAGAAGATAGAGCCAAGCTGTTCTCAGTCATTCCTAGTGACAAGACAAAGCACAAGGATTATAAATTGAGATATAATATATTCCTCTTAAATATATATGAAAAAAAACCAAACTACTGTAAACATGATCACACATTGGAACAGGTGTTCCAGACAGGCTGTGTATGTCCATGAATGGCCATGGACATGCCTTAGTAACTCATATTCTCTTATCCTTTGCTCATGTATGAAGCAAGACTCTCCAGACTTCCCTTAATTGTTTATAGAGTGTTCTTCCTTTCTGGAAGTGTGTCTTTCAGGGCAGAATCCTGACCTGCTATAACTGCTGAAAGCTGCAGCATTGATGCATTTGCTACTGTATAACCACAAATGTGCTGAAAAAACAATGTCCTGTTTGTATCAAATCTCACCCTAAGTCAGTGGAAATTTAGGAATAAAATCTTTCTGCAGCGTAGTTTCCATTCTATAAAATGAGAATAATGTTGGTCCAGGAGGATACATTAGTGCTGTTAAGATAATGTTAGCAGATTCTAATCATATGGTGATGAAGGCCACCAAAAATCTCAGAAGAAATTTGCAATTTAGCTTTTGAATAATTTCCATGAGAAATTGGGACCGGAAAATTTTCCATGAAATTTAACATTTAACATTAATCAGTGTGACAAAAATAAAATAATGAATTGTTAATTTCTAAATGAAAACTATGCTTACATCGGCACTGAATGTATTGGGATCTGTCTGAAGAAATATAGTCAATTAAGTAAGCAAAGACTGCATTTTTATGCAAAAACACTAGGATATTAACTGAATGAATTAAAGTTTCACAGCCTTTCACTTTTAACATTAATTTTGGCATTTCATGTCTATTAAGCACTTGACTCTACAAAGTAATTTAACATTAATTTAATGTGCTTCTAAAGCCTTGTATACAATCCTCAACAAACCTACTTCCTTATGATAATTCTGACATTTTGAAACCATTTCAAAATGAGGAGAGTGTTTCTATTTCTGGCTTTAATATCAGCCTGGTTTCTTTTTTATATTTTTCCTTAATCTTTTGTTTCTTTAGGTTTTTTTGATAGGCAATCTTTCTTTGTTTCCTTGAGGTTTTTCTGTTTGGTTGGTTTTCTGTTTGTTTTTTGTTTCCATGAAATGCATACTGTGTGTATATCTGAAGATAGTTCTTGGCCAACGTGTGCATCTTCTTTGCATCTGCAGTAAATTAGAAATGCACTTAAACAGGCTATCATGTATTAAAATAAGGTTTTATTTTCTCAAATATTTCAAATTTTATAAAATAGCTGAATATCCAAATACTGATATTTTTTAATATTTCTTCCTAGCTTTGGAAAACTAGTGTTTAAATTCACAAATCACTTTTTTCCATTGTTAGAATTCATTTTCATGTCTGTACAGTTCTGATCTGGATTTTAACTTCATTTAATAACAGAATACTTACTTTTTTTTCAGAATAGTAGTAATAGATGTTATTATTATTGTTCTTAAAATGCAAATAGTAGCCATAGAAACTTAAGTATATTTAGAAATGCTTAACAAATTGTAAAGTTCCAACATGATTTCCTTCACTGTGTAGAAATCAGCAGACTTTCAGGGAAAGACAGTGATGCATGCAGCAAGAAAGACTGAGGATGACATTTCATACCTCTGTGCAGTGGCTCTCAAACTTGAGATTGTAGACTATCAGGGGTTTATCAACAGCTTCCAAAGAGCCTGTTGTATTGGGTTTGCATGGAAAGGTTTTGGTAGTGGGGAAAAACAGGGGTGGTTTCTGTAAGAAGTTGCTAGAAGCTACCACGTATGCAATAGGGTCAATGCCAGACAGATCCAAGACAGGCTCACTGCTGGCCAAGCCTGAGGCCATCAGTGATGGTGGTAGCATCACTAGGATAACAGATTTTAAAAGGGAAAAAAAATCCCCTAGCAGCAACTGCAGCCGGAGAGAGGGGTGAGAATATATGAGAGGTACAGCCCTGCAGAAAAAAAGGTCAGTGAAGAAGGAGGTATAGGAGGTGCTCCAGGCACTTGAGCAGAGATTTCTCCTGCAGCAGCTCCTGGAGAAGACCATGGTGAGGCATGCTGTCCCCCCTGCAGCCCATGCAGATTAACAGTGGAGCAGATATCCATCTGCAGCCTGTGGAGGACCCCAGACTGGAGAAGGTGTACGCCTGCAGGAGGCTTTGCCCCCCCGTGGAGTGCTGGAGCAAGCTCCTGGCAGGACTTGTGACCCCACAGGGGGGACACGCTGGAGCAGTCTGGTCCTGAAGGGCTGCACCCTATGGAAAGGAGTCACACTGGGGACGCTGGTGAAGAACTGCAATCTATAGGGAGGACCCATGTTGGAGAAATTCATGGAGGACTGTCTCCTGTGCAAGGGAGCCCATGCTGGAGCACCTGTGAACATTGAGAAAGGCAAGTCTATCTAAGTCAGCCCTAAACTCTGTATGGTTGGAGTTGCCACTGATTTTTTTCTAGGGATTTGTAAAATAGGATTCTTCTGAAGTGAAAAAGATTGTGTATTTTCAGTGTATTTTTCTATTTAGATATATTTATTTTAATCTATTTACCATATATTTATTTTTAAATAAATGGTCACTAAGATATTGAAGTCCATAAAAGCTCAGCAGGTTTCACTGTCATGCCTACATGTTTTCTCCTTCATCTCCTCATCAAAATTTATTTGTAAAAGTAGTGGTCAACAACCTTAACAAGATATATTGCAAACAAGGGGTCAAAAGGCCAGGATTTTTATTTCTTATGTCACTATTTATTTGCAAACATTCTATAACAAAATTGCAGCTAAATATAATGATGTACATTTCACAGTATTTTTAATATTATATTGATTTAAATATAATATTTTATAAGGTATTATCTTCCAAAGCTATTGTTTTTTCTTCTTAGCACTTTGAACTAAACCAGAATATAACATATTATCCTTTGTATCCTATAATATTATTTGTAATTCTTCATTTGTATCATGTTGTTTCCATATGCACATGGTTCAGTTTACATGATGCATGTGGTGAGGCTGATAAAGACTGCACATCAGTAAGCCAGAAGGTTCTGGGAAAATCATTATCGCCTCCTACAGTAATGATCAGGAATAGCTGCTAGAAAAGGAATGGTGAAGATGCCATGTCAAAAAACCTGTCATAGCAAGATTCTTCTGATATGTGTTAAACAAAATTTTGGTATGAGCAACATGGTGAGAGGGGATGATAGGCAGGCACAGTGTGGCAGTCAAGAAGAGCAGTACTTCCTAACAAGTACGCTCAGTGTAGTGGCTCAAGTTGATATAAGGAAGATTAAGTGTCTCTCTTCTGTAGTCAGACTAAAAAGATGCTGTATGAAATCCTAACTGGGACAAAATCTGAAGGCTGGACATACAGTCTTGTAGCCTATATGGCACCAATTTGAACATTCCATTCTTTGAACTGACAAGATAACTGAAGTTCCCATCTACTTAGTTAAAGACAGTCACAGTGACAAAAGAGTTATTCCTATATGTGCAATCCTGTCTATGTCACAGTCATGCAGACCATTTTGACATGACCATATAGCTTTTTTGCAAGCCTGATGGAACTTTCATTTGGCAGTCCTTCTCTTTCCACTACATGTCTTGGAGGACTACCCAGAAAAAGCATAGTTTGGAAAATCAGTCAAAGCACCCTGCATTTTGTACACCTCAAGAAATATGGAAAAAGTACACATCTCCTCATTACCTGTTCTCCTATGAAAGAGAGAATCTCAACCTTTTGTCACTGCTTTTTATTCCTTTTTTAACCCCAGGATTTAATTTGGCAAATTCTCCTTCCTTGCTATGTTGCTTCTCATTTCTACAACACACACTGAGGAGAAACTGGAAAATTATTTTGAATAATGTGGGAGCCAACATCATTTCCAGGGAGTTTCACTCTACTGCAAATGCTGCTGCGCAGAATCCAAGCTAAAGAATTCTATAAGCCTTTTTTCAGTCTTAGGTCGATAAAAACAATTGTCGTGAACCAAAAATTGTCACATTTCTTAATGGTTGTTTTCATACTCGTTCATTTTGAGGGTAACCTGGTACCCTCAAAATGGTTCTAGGTTCTAAGCCTACTGATGAGGTGCATAAATGACTTGTAATTATTAGTCACAAACTAAACGAGAGAAGGATGTGGTGGGGGACTGTGTCAAAGGCCTTGCACAAGTCCAGGTAGATGACATCAGTTGCCTTCCCTTTATCTACTGATGCCGTCACTCCATCACAGAGGATTACCAGATTGGTAAGGCACAACCTTCCCTTAGTGAAGCCTTCCTGGCTGTCCCGGATCATGCACTCATCCCTCATGTGCTCCAACATGTCATCCAGGAGGATCTTTTCCATGATCTTCCCAGGCACAGAGGTGAGGCTCACCAGCCTGTAATTCCCTGGGTCTTCCTTGCTCCCTTTCTTATTAATGGGAGAGACGTGACCTTTTTCCAGTCCTTGGCGACCACTCCTGACAACCACGACTTTTCACCAAGTAGCTCAAGTTGACACATCAAGGAGATTTAATGAGATTTGGAATAATCTGACTTCATAGAATCATAGAATGCTACGGGTTGGAAGGGACCCCAAGGATCTTAGAGCTCCAACCCCCTGCCACAGGTAGGGCCACCAACCTCCAAGCCTGGATCTACACAAGGTTGACCAGGGCCCCATCCAACCTGGCCTTGAACACCTCCAGGGATGGGGCATCCACCACTTCTCTGGGCAGCCCATTCCAGCCCCTCACCACTCTCTCTGTAAAGAACTTCTCCCTAATATCTCATCTAACCCTTCCATCCTCCAGCTTCACTCTATCCCCTATGTCCTGACCTTATCTACCCTTTTAAAAAGTTGAATCCCCTCCTGTTTGTATGCTCCCTTCAGGGGTGGAAAGACTGCAATGAGATCTCCCCACAGCCTTCTCTTCTCTAGGCTGAACAAGACCAGCTCCCTCAGCCTCTCTTCATAGTGGAGGTGCTCCAGCCCTCTAATTATCTTCATGGCCCTCCTCTGAACCCTGTCCAACAGTTCTACATCTTTCTTGTATTACAGGTTCCAGATGGAGCCTCGACTTCCTGGCTCCCAAACTATGCCTGGCTCAAACAATTTTTTGCATTGATTATTACAATAAGTATTTTGGTTTTATGTTCTTCTGTGGTGAATCACTGTTCTTTGTGGTGGTGTAAACACACCACTAAGACTTAGAATGACTGGAGGGGAAATAAAATAAGACATCAAGTGGAGACTGGGGAATACTTTTCAAAATCGTTAAAAAAGGATAGTGTAATTTGAGATTACCAAAGAATGTGTAAGGATAATGAAAAGGGAGGGGAGATGATTCAATGATATGTAATTATAAGAAGAATATTTATTGCTCCCACATTGCAGATGGGGGTGCCCCAGGGGATTCCTTGCCACACAGCAGGCAGCAGATCAGGACCTGGGAAATGTGTTCTTCTCTGACAAGCAGTGCCCTGGGGCCTGTGGCAACACACATTGAGGGGGCTGGCAGTGGCTTCTCCCCCAGGCCTGCATGCAGCCCCAGATCCAGGCACAGCCCTTCTGCACGGCCCCGGGGCTGCCCGGCCACAGGCCTGGCCCTGGGGCACCTGCTGCTGGGCACCAGGCTCTGCCTGGCCCCATAGGTCTGCTCTGCTTCACTTCTGTGGGGCTTCTCCTGCCTGGGTTTGTGGAGCTCTCCTTGCCCAGCTCCACAGGGCTCCTCCTGCCCAGCTCCACATTTCTCGTCCTGCTCCTTCCACCAGTCTCTGTGGAGCTGGTTCTTTCCAGTATCCTGGGGCTGATCCTGCTTGGCTCAGTGGGGTTGCTTTATCTCAGCTGCACAAGGCTCCTATTGCCCTGCTCTTTGCGGCTTCTCCTGCCCTGCTCCAGGTGCTCCTCCTGCCTGTCTCCTGGGGCTCCTCCTGCCTTGCTCCTTGAGGCTGCTTCTTTCTGGACACGGTTTCATTCTTCACATATCAGATGCTGGGAGCAGTGTCTCCACCAGACCTCCATGCAGCGGCAGATCCAAGCACAGCCCTTCTGTAGGCACTGTCCTGCCTTGCACATCTTCTCCATGTCTTTAAAACCATGAGCTACTGGAACTTACAACTTTTTTTGGCACATATTTAACATATAAAGCACTGTTTCAGCACATCTATACTGATTATCCCTCGATGTTGGAATATAAATCAATATATAGCAAAACCATAAGGTCTAATATGTGCTGCATGAACTCACCAAGTGATTTGTTAAATTAAAGCAAGGCAGACAATTCAGTGAGCTTCCCTCAGTGAAAGGGTGGAGTTTGCAGAAAAATAGGATATAATTCTCATTTTGCTTTATTTATGCTTTCCATAAAATTCTAAAATTTAGATGGAAAGTTCCTCTTGCTTCACAGGTTCCAGCTCTCTATTTTGGCAGTAAATCATATAAGCTCTGGTAATTCTAAATTAATTCTGGGAGTACTAATTCTAAATTATTTCAGAGTATAATATTATTAAATTATTTATATTTTTTATTTATTTCTGAGCATTTTTAAGAGAAAAAACAGAAGATACATTTGAAATCACAGAAGTTGAAACAGGAAACAACATTTTTATTTTACTGTACTGTACACACCTATTTTTAGAAGAGAGATACATACACATAGCATTTATTATATTTTTTCACGATTATATTTTTATGAAAACAGGTATAGAAACAGTTCTGTTATTTTAAAACACAAATATTAGTTAGGTTGGAAAAGACATTTGAGATCAGCAAGTCCAACTATTAACCTATAACTGCCAAGTCCACCAATAAACAATGTCCCTAAGCCCCGCATATACATGTCTTTCAAATGCCTCCAGGAATGGCCTCAACCACTTCCCTGGGAAGCTTGTTCCAATGATTGAGAAACATCTTGGTGAAGAAACGCTTCCAAATATCCAATCTAAATATATTGGTGCCAGGTTTGCTCCTCCCCAAGTGCAGAACTCTATGCTTCTCCTTATAATGCTGTCATAAACTGTCATCACTAACTCTCACTATTAATACATAAGTAATGCCATAGAAATTCACAATGTTGGACAGCATATGAACTGAAAATAGAAATTAATTCACAGAGACATTAAAATAAATGCTATTTGGCACATCATGGAAACATATTTTGTGAAAAATACAAAATTCAGAAGACTTATTTGGGATAAGACATGTTTACTTGATGTAATATTAATGAATTGCAAACTTGAAATGCTACAAGTGGGTTCATGTTAATTTTGAGGTAAATACAAACCTGTCCTGTCAAAAAGTAATCTTCAGTTTCTAATGATATATGCTATGAATTAATTTATTTCTTCTAGTTATTCTGTTTATATCATAAATCAAATATTTCTGTATTGAACCATAATTCTGTTATGACAGAGATTGCAATTTAAGTACCTATAGCTATATATACACATACATATATGTGTGGTTTTGTCTACCTATAAATGAAGCATATTAATAATGCAAAGAAAAGCCTTGCACAGGACATGCCTCCAGAGATTCTTTTTTTCCCCTGTAAATAATTTTCCATTTCTTTGTTCCTTTATAAAATTGAACACTCTCTCATGACTCTTCACCCTGAAAAATAATCCCACAAAAAAAAGCGAAGAAATAAAGCCCATATGATCAATGTTCCAGGTCTTCAGCAGCATCAATTAATTAAAACTTGCATTGGAAATCGAGCTGAAAATATAGTCAGGTTAAGCCCTTCAAAAGATAACTTGCATTCCATACTAAGGGGAGGATTTACAATACAATTACAATATTTAGTGTAAAGTTTGGTGCAAAGAAATTGAAGCTCTAGACAGACAAAAATAAACTGCCAATCTTCTGCACCAAAGAGAAAAATTTTAGATGGTAAAATGACATAATTAATATGGAAGATTTTTTTTTTCTGCTACTTCAGTGGAATTATTTGACTTTAAATGTTAACAGACAATAAAAACTAACTTATATCTTTGTTTGCATTGACTCTTTCTCTTTGAGGCATATCCTCGTTATTTCTTCTAAGAACATACAGTTTTGTGCAATCGTGTCGTATCATTTTGCTGAGAAGAATCAGTTCAGAGGGGATTACTACAGAAGCTGACAGTTACACTAGAGAAGAGAACCTAGGATTATTTTGAAGACTTATCAAATCCAAACAGAAGACAATATAAGCTGCAAAAAGAGGGGACTTGCGTTCATAAGCTTGCCTCGGGCAAGCCTAAAGTTCAGTTCACATTTACTCCTTATTTGCCATGAAAGGTACTATAAAAGCTAGGAAAAAAAAAAATATTTGATCGTATTTTATTCCTATGAGGCCTCATTGGATCTAAAGTAACATGATCTCTACTATTTGTTATGGGAAGAGTGATCTCTGGAAAGCATTAAATCCATTCAAGCCTCCTGAAATGAATTTTGGAATACGGTATTTTAAAGATACAGGTCCATTGGAAATACTGATCCCCTAGGGCACGGCTGAGATTTAGCTATTGCTTTTTTTCTGTTCCTATTTTTTTTCGGTAGCTGGCGTTATTATACTTCAGCTGCTACTGGAGACATGTTGGGAGGGGAACATGTTTTTATTAACAGTGCTTTCAGAAGTGCTTTCCCTGATTCATGTAAGGAGTTAGAACCAGCTAACCCCTTAGCAGCTGTCTGTTATGTTGACATGAGGAGAAAAAAAAAAGCAACAGCAAAACCCCTCTTTATTTACAAGTCTGCTCAAAAGCAAGTCACAAAATAACAAAGGTGTGTGATTTGAAATATGCAATAAATAGACGTGCATTATTTGTGCAGCCAACCTTGCTATGATTTTCCATATCACACTTGCAGTGCAAGCAGATGGAGAAGGAGCTCAAGTGCACAGTCCACATTTAACCTCTTCTGCCAGTGAGACAGATGATTATAACAGGCAGCAAGTAAAACAGAAATGGGAGGGAAAAGGGTATGGTGGGTGAAGAGAATATTCTTGGAGATATCATGACTGCGTAGCTGTTAAATGAAGGTAATGTCCTGTTAAGTGAGAGAAGATTTTGAAAAACTGAAAAGCAATGAAATTGCATATCGCCACAGACAAGGGATCCTCCAGCCCTAGACCTTCTAGTCACCATGCATACAAACCATGCTGCAGCTGGCCAGTAAAGAGAATATGCCCAAAGTTCACCATACGGAGCAATGTAGATGGAAAAGTATGTAATACCAAGTCTGAATATCCAAGTAGATTCTAATGAGATCCTACTACCTACAGTGAGATCCTTGTTTATACTGTGAGACTCCTCTAGCAGCCAATGGGCCTGGCTGTATTTATAGGTCTGGCTGATTTATAGGATACTGATATACAGCAGAAAATTAGTAAAATTGGGAGGCATTTGAGGAACATTTCTGAGGTCAAATTACTCTTTCTGTATTTAAACTTGGTCTGTCCCTAATGTTGATAAATGAGCAATGGCTTCCTTCCTTCGCCAGAAGCATGAATTGATGCAACATGTTTATTGGCATAGATGTACAAGATAGGACTAATTGTTCTGAAACTGAGGTATCGACACAGGCACCATAGATGTATGGTCTGAAGACCAGGGGTCTGAGGACTGGATACTGGAGGGACAGACCAGAAGTCCCAGATAGACACTGTCAGGGCATGTCTGTGCACGTGCCTTGCAGGGTGGTGAGATCTAGCAGGCTTCGACCAGCCAGCAAAAGCAGGATCAGGCCATTTCTGTTGTTCACAGTTACGTCAGTGGTGCACAGATATAAGGTGCTGTCAGCGAAGGCACTGCTATTTGCTAATCTATGATCAGTTGACTATGTCGATAGAAGGCATGTATGTGAGCACAACAGGAAGGGCAACTCCCTTGGGTCCTGCAGTCCATTGGTTTCCATCAGATCTTAAGGATTTGCACAAACATTGCTCTCTGCATCTGCATAATTAGGCTAAGAAGTCAGAAGTGATGCCAGACTAGATCGCAGCAGCTACCACAATCCACAGAAACAGGGCATTTAGACATTAGGTATTTGGAAAGTATTTTAATAGAGTAAAGGAGCCATAAATTGAGGATAAAAATGTTTTTTGATTTAGCAATACATTTCCTGCAAAAGATGCCGACTCTTGTATCTCCAGCTGTAGCAGTGCAAATGAAATCTTGTGATAGAACACTTTCATTGGATTAATACACGGTGCAGTAAATATAAATGTTACCGCTTCCACTGGGCATTCATTTTTCATTTAGAGTAATCAAACATAGAAGTACATTATGTAGAAATATAATCTGGAAAACCAAATCTTCCTGTGAAAATAGTGTGTTCAATTGCTAGCAGTTTTTATATTTTCAATGTTTTAATAGGATCGTGTGTCAAGATTTTCTACAATTATTCTTTGGGTTTTCAAGTGTGGAAGCTATTTCAGTTTAGGCTCTCCAGTGATAAATCCTAACCCAAACATATTAAATGTTTTGCTTTGTTACTAAGGAAGGTAATATTAGCCTCATTTACTAGATGAATTTGGAAACAAAATGGATTACTATCAGTTGTTCCTGTCAAGCATGATTAATTCTCTCAAACGAATAGTTATTTTCATTTCTGTAGAGATGTCAAATGCAGAATGCATAAGCTCATTTTAATTCAGTACTCTGTATTACAAGAAGTCTCTCATATGAAAATAACAGACAAAACCAATCTGTGCTAAAAAGTTTTTGAGAGTATTATATTTTAACATCACAATATTCCTTTTAGAGCACAAAAGAGTTGCAAATCCTGGTGGCACCTGGATTTTTTTCTTATTTCTACTGTAGTAATGATTATGAGATAAAAGGACAGATGCATGTAGCCCAATGTCACATACACCTGTGCAAATTTATATTATTTACTGTAAGATTTTATGTCCAGAGAATGGAATACCATAAAACCAACAGTTTTAAAACATAAAACATTAATAGGCTTTGATATTAAATAGTATGTCAGGAAAAAAACCAAAGATATTTTCTTTAAAATCAGATGCTTAAAATCTTAGCAACTGAATCAGATGTTTCTTCAGTTACTAGGCAATGCCTACAAAAATTCTGTAAATACACTCTTTTCATCAATAGCATGAGCTAGGTTATATCAAGAATCTTTTGTATAAGTTTGGTTTTGGTTTGTTGGGTTTTTTTGCTTGCTAAGTTGCTTGCTTGCTTGCTTCTAACTGCATACTTCAATGACATACTTTAGGTTTTGGAGTGACAGGTGTCATCACATCAGGATTGCTTAGTAAATTAAGTTTCATTCAAATCCATGTCCTTTATACTTTGAGAGGAAAAATGACAACGTTGGGGCAATTAGAGGATTTTGGACACATACTTTGTAATAACAATAAACTTGTAAAATATGAGTATTTGACTGGAGTTCAGATGCCAGCTATTTCACAGAAGAGTTTTTAATGGCATATGGCTAGTCACTAAATTTCCAAAGCAATCCAAGAGGATTTATTGGTATTATTACTGGATTTGAAGGCAAGTCAGAGGCTTAATCCCTATGTGCTTCCTTGTTCAAAAAAAAAATCTATATAGAATCCTGAACAAAGAACAGGATATCTGTGTAACAAAATTTAACCTTGAAAGAAAATAGAACAGTTCTGTCATCTTGTGTGCATGTTATTTTTACAGTATATCTTGTTTCATCTGTTAACTGGAATATGACCTGAACAGAGCTGACAGCTCTTTATAGACATTATTCTTGGAGTGGAAGAGCTCACAATTACCACGTGTAAGAAATTGGGCAAGGAAGGCAAAAGACCAGCATGGCTGAGTAAAAACCTCTTGATCAAACTAAAGCTTAAGAAGGAAATGCACAGTGACATGTAGTCTGGGAAGAATATAGGGACACGGCCTGCATGTGTAAGGATTGGATTAGGAAAGGCAAGGAACAATTGGAGCTAAATTTGGAAAGGGATGCAAAGAATAAGAAGGTGTTCTACAGGTACATTGGCCAAAAAAGAAAGATTAAAGAAAATGTATTCCCCTATGCTGGTTTTGGCTGGGATAACTAATTTTATCCCAGCCAAAAGTAGCACATACTCCTTAGTAAATAAGACTGAAGAACAAGTGACAATCATGAAGAAAGGTGAGATGTGGAACCTTTTTTTGACTGAGTTTTCAATGGTAATCCCAATGGTTTTAAACTGAAGGAAGGTACATTAAAATTGAACATAAGGAAGAAATTTTATATGAGAAAGGTGGTAAGACATCAGAACAGGTTGCCCAGTTGTGAATGCCCCCTCCTTGGAAGTGTTCAAGGCCAGGTTGAGCGGGGCTTTGAGCAACCTGATCTATTGGAAGATGTCCTGCCCCATGGCAAGGGGATTGTACTAGGGTCCCTTCTAACCCACACCATGCTATGATTCTATGATATAATAATAGTTATATACCCTAAAATTAAAATTTTAAAGGCAATCTTTTATTCAGTCGCTGGCAAAAATGTCCCATAACAAATGTATTGAAAGATGCTTAGAAACAGAAGCACCTTTATTTTCCTCTTTCTTTTGGTAACATATTTTCAACCACTATAAGAAGGTGGGTTCCCTTCCATGAACAGCCTTCCCGCAGGAGATAAGGGTGCTGTGTCTTTGAGTGTACCACCATCCTACTGCTTAGAAAGCACCCCAAGGGCTCATACTTGCACAATTGAGGTGTACAACCTGCACTGTTACTCAGAGTATTACATCCTGCAGTGCCACCCCACTCACCTGAGTGTAGCTCCTCACAATGCCCCTGTGGCTGCTGTCCTGTATGGACAAGGACTGGAGCACTGCAGGTTGTTTACCAGAAATATCAAGCTAGGTTTAACAGCTGCTCTTTCCTTTTCAAGGTCTCTGACTTCTGATTTCAAGTTTTCTCCTTCTCTGTTTGAAAAATCTCTTGGTAATTCCCTGGCTACTGTTTAATCTAGTGGAGGAGTCATCCTCTTTTTTTCATAGGTAAAAGATTGCCTTTGTGCAGACACTTTCCAGAGTTTTGGGTGCTTCATTAACACCCTATACTTCAACTTCATTTCTAACAATGTTTTTGCTGGCTGTGCGCTGTGTGAACTTCCCTAGAGATGCTGTCCTATACTGCAGTTATGCCAATGGGATTGAAAAAAAAAATCCACAAAAACCCACACACATTAAAAAAAAATCAACCTTACTAAATGGTCATTGAACATTTTGGAAACTCTTCCATAAGATCACTGCCCATGGACCAGCTTGATTTGAAGTAATATTCTCAGAAGAAATATGTCAATAATGTTTGCAAGAAGTATTTTTAAAAAACATACAACACAATAAAATTGTGGGTCACTGGGTTGAGTATATATAGAAAATACACCTTCAGTAAAGAAAATAATACCTCTCGTAGCTGTGCTTCATAAAGATATTTCCCGATACCTAAAAAAAAACCACAATTAAAAAGAGATTTCTTATTTCACTTCTTCATAAGTCCCAGACAATTCAGCAGTCTTTTGTCCATCCTAGAACTGTCCTCCACTGATCATAGCCTTGTCTGTTATGAAGGAAATCTTAAAAATCTTTTGGGGAATGCCAAGAATTCTCCATCAACTTATTTCTTAGTTACAGGACTAATTCTGAAATGTATATTCACATCACTCATTCAGTGAAAACATGTGTTGGATAGTAATTCCTCCAAAGGTGGTTCTCAGTGCTGGAAAGTGATGTGATAGTATTTTACTCTAGTCTTGTAATATTTGGCAGCATAAAATTAGTATCTTTCTAAAACTTCTGAGGAGCAACCTAAACTGAGAGAGGAAGTGTTGCCATTTCTTATCTTACAATTCTGTTCCAGGAGAGGATAAGCACCTGGAAATCCCCTATACTATATATATATATAAAAATATTGTATTTATAATATATAATAAAATACATAAAGTTTAATTATATTTTAGTCATATATGGCTTTTCTTAGACTTCATGTGTTTCCTCCTGAGGTAGTTCCCCTGGATTTCTTCCTCCAGCAAAAGCAAAGTCCAAAAACCGTAGGGCTTTGTCCAGCATTGATAAATGAATAAACACCTGCGTTGCTCTCACTCCAATTTACTTTCTGTCTCTTCCTTAAATATATTCATGCAACAGGCATCAGTACTTTCTGTCTTCATGAACGCTTCTCATTGTTCATATGTCTCTTACTCCTTTTGCACAAGTGGTCAGTATCAAAACCATTTTGCAAGTGAAAGCATGTTTTTAATGGTTAGAATGACTAATCTGACTAATGTATTTAAAAGTTGGTAGAGTATATTTTCCCTTTCTAACTAGTCTAAAGGTTAGCAACTTTTACTGACTTGTATTAGAAATTATAAGGTTCCTACCATCTAATTTTAATCATCCAGATGTAATATTCCAACACCTCTATTGGTAATTCTCTTTCTCTCTATTAGCTACGTAGGGAATTAAGAACTAATTTCCAAATCTCAATCACATCTCAGTTTCATGCTTAAAATAGCTCAAAGCAGATAGTGTGAATAACTCAGTTATCTGTTTCTGCTGTCACTCAAGAAATAAGCTATCATAGGTTGACATTTGCCACTGACCTCCATGCATTAAGAACAATATTGATGCTCAGAGATAGGGTGGTATTACTAACCTTTTCTTTTAGCTGGTGTTTTCAGAACAGACTTCTTGAATTCTGGTATCCCCTGGGATAATACTGCATGATGATATAATATTGGCACTGTGGGGGAGATAACGTAATCAGATAACCAGCAGAAATTAGTTACAGATCCTGCTTTGAGGACTAAACCCAAATTGATGATAATCCTTTTATTTGAGGAAAAATACACTTTCTCCTAGTCTGCCTTCCAGGTATTTGACACTGAACAAACTTTTACATATTGCCATACATGCTATCCATCCACGTAGCTACTCTTGTCATTGGCACCTCCCAAGAAAGCAAGCAAACAATAAAAGATAAGCTTGGTTTTTTCAGGCTTAGATCTGCTACATTAGTACATTAGCAGAACAGGGGAACATTTATGGGAATTGTAACTCAGACACCTACATTTTGGTCACAAATGGAAGAAAATTCAGCATTGTTTTTGACTAACACTCCCCTTACAATTCCTTGGCAGAGCTCAGATGCTGATATGATCCAGGATTATCTTCCATACTCAGTTTGGATGTTGACAAATAATTTCTGAGCTGAAGACAATTTTTAATAGTACAGATATGAGCTGTTGGCCTCAGTGCCAGAAAAACAGTTCTGGGCATGTTTGACTGAATGACAACTGAAGTAACCAATTTAGGTGGCTTAAATCACCCTCTGGAGGTCTTCAAAGTTATATATAACTATCACAACTTCACTATAGAAGTGTATGAAGAACACAGCAGAAGAATACCATAAAACTAAGTAGTGTGTTGCATAGTAATAAGCAGATTATAGGTAGAAAAGAGAATGAAAAGTTTGCTGTAAGGTCAAAGATGAAAAATCCAAAAATGGTGAAAAGATCTCTTATAATAGTACAGTTTAGCCTGTATCTGTACAATAAACTTACTCATCAGAAATTGATAATCTAAAGAAATTGGAACTTTAAGTTTGTATTATACTTAGTCAAGGGTACTCCAGAATGAAGAATCGCAAATTAAATACTACTCTGAAAGTCTTTAACATTACTAAAATTAAGGGATGTTTGTGGAGAACTAGCCTAACAGAAATGCTTAATGCTAATCTTTTTTCTAGTTTCCACAAGATAAGTAAAAATTATTTCTTTTATAGGATAATTATTTCTTTTTCCTTAGCTAATGAAGATAAATTGTTCTCAGATGTTCTGGACTATAGTTGTTATGTCTGAAAAGGGGAATGAAGAAGGATATCAAACTTCTGAAGTTTAATTTTAGCTCTTATAAAATTTCATTTGACACATCTTTCCCCAGACAATAGCACTTTTGCAGGAACAAGTTCAGTGATTGCTTTCTTCTTAGTGGGACAACATTCTTATGTGAACTGCTGTGAATATGAAATGTACAGTTAAATTCAATCTCAGATGGCATTCTTAAACAGAAAGGACAAAAGTTGTTTAAAGATAATGGTGAGCTTTCTCTGAAAAAAAAAAAAAGGTGATCTGCCTAGGACAGCCATGAAGCTTCTCTGAAGAGCTCTTAGCTAAACAACACTGTCAGAAGTGCTATTTTTCTGACTGGATATTTAGTAGCTCAGAAGTGTGACAGAAGTGAAGATAAAAGAGTGATCAATTATAAATAGACCTGAATGAAAAATGCTTTTCTATGCTGAAATAATTTTTTGTAATTGGGGGAGAGAGGGAAGGAAGTGTTTTTAGTGGAAAAAAAAAAGATTTTTCGAAGTATTTTCATGTAACAGGAAAACACTTTATACTTAGTCCCATGTTCAAGTCATGGCTCTGTGTGGATCTAAAGGTAAGCTTCCCATATCGTAAGTAACATAGCTGTATGTTATTGGTCATTGCATTTTCTCTCTATGGTTAGTTGAAACACAAAAAGTGTCATAGATTAAGCAGTACTTTTCTTGAAAAAGTGTAGCTGGAGCTGATAAATTTATGAAAAGCATGACTGATTTTATGATAATTGCAAAAAACCCCAAACAACAAACCAAACTAAAAAAAACCCAACACCCCAGCATCCTTCCTTCTCACCAAAACATATGTTGAAATAAAAAGTAAATTAAAAGTTCCTGTAATAAATGCTAAGCTTGAAAAAAAATAACCATATTGTGGAGAAGTCTACTTAATAGTCATATTTGAACTGGTCTTCATCCATGCAGCTTCATTTCATTCAAAGGCTAAATGGACTTTGTTTCCTTTAAAAACTAAGTCATACTTAAGAGTTAATCTTACACGTTTACTATGTACATGACCATGCTCCTTTTGAATGCAAAGGTAAATAAATCTCATATCAATGCTGAAAAAGAAAATAGTCAAATAGTTTTCTGATGATGATAGGTAATTTAAACAATAGTTCCTTTCTGTTTTCAAATACTTATTTACAATATATGTGAGACTTCCTATTATTTCTAGAAATGTTATCAGCCTGACCAAACTATATGAGGAAGCTTAAGGTTATTTCAGATTGGTTGATTTTACATGGCTTCTAAGCATGGCCAAAAATGTGTCATAGAAGGACCAGAAACTTGAGAGTTGAAATCATCTGAAAGGAGAAAGTATTTCAAACAAGAATTGTATAGAGAAAGGAAAAGATTTAAGACAGAGAAAGTATTTCCAGAAGTAGAAAGAGGTGGCATCTGATTGTCATCTAGATGGATTAAAATTCTTTCAGTGTGGCAACTATGGACTCCTAGGTGATATTTAGTCAGGTAGCTGGATATATGTGAATGGGTATCAGTGCTTCCTTAAGTCACAAGAATAAGGCATTTTAGCTTACTGAGTTAGCACCACTAATAAGACTGATATAAATTCAATATGTTGCTAAACAGTTGTTGTAACCTGTTATATAAAGTGCAACTAGACAGTATTATGGGAAAAAAAAACAATCTGGAAGATACAGAAGAAACAAAATGATGCAAGAATATTTGCCTAGCAATTTGAAGCAAACAATTAGTGAGCACCAACTCAGAGTGGCCCACCAATTATCAAAGGTCAACCTATCTCTAAGGTGCTCTCCACCTCATAAAATTCATTCATCCCAGTCCAAAGGGGAGCATCATGACTCTACTTTTGGGGACACTTGACTTTGTAGGACCTCAGAGAGTTCCCAGGACCAAGGTCTCATGGTTGAAACTGCCTGACGTTCTTGTGTTCAGCTGTCTGCTTCTTCTGGCCTCTAACATCCACTGCTTCAGTCAACAAGGAAAGGGGAAGTAGAGATTGCCACTCGTCTGTAACTTTGCAGAGTTTTTTGCACTATTAATCGCATGCACCATGGCAATAAAAATACAAACTCCTTCACACGCGTCCAGTTATTGGATAACAGTTAATGTGTGTTTAGTTTGTCTTGACCTAAACCATAAAGCAAATGTAGAGCACACGTTATATATTTTTACTGAAAGATAATGGCATGATTAATATATATCCATACCTTCTAACCATGTTTGTTTATCCTCTGTATTTTACTGTTGTTCTTAAATTAGAGATTAAGATTACAAAAAGTTAGCAAATGTTTAGTCTCTTGATATATTTATATTTATTTCTATTCCCCAGGAAAAAAGGGTTATTTTGGTAAATTTTTTATAATGATGCTATAAAAAAATATGAAAATTATTATCAGGGCCTTTGGTTATAATATCTAATACTTGAACTTCAACATTTTTATGAATTTATGCTATTTAGCATAAAAATTAAATTTACTATTTTGTCTGATTTGTAAGATTTTGTCCTAAAGAATATGAAATTAGGCCAGTGCTTCTTAGCAAATATCTAATCAAGTATGAATATTCTAATTGCATTTTGAGTGGTTGAAATGATTAGTCACAATAAGATGGCAATTATAATCAAACACAGATTTGATCACCACACAAGGGAAAGGTCTTTGGAGTGTTAAGTATGAATGAAAATAGAAATAATGTTATAGCAAATATATTATATACTTCATGGACACTTGATTCTTCACCTTTAGAAGATAATAGAAAACTCAAATGTACCCGGAGAGCACTTAGAGTATAATAACTTTAAATTTTTTCAACATTCAAGAGGAAAATTACTACAGATAAAGATAGGATTTTGCTCATCTAAATATATTCATATATTTAGCCAAAAAACGAGTTTTGTTCTCAGAATGGGAAAAAAGAACTACTAAAGGTTCTTGCCCCTGCTTAAACAAATCTTGCATTTCCAGGTTTCAGCTAGATACCCAACCTTTAAATAGTGTCTAAATGAATCCTTTTTTAAGGGATATGCAAGAAATTTCCAAAGCTTTGTTAATAAGACAGGACTCCTTTAAAGACAAACACCTAGTAAATCACAAGGCTAATCACAAGATTTGTCAGAGTGACACTGTATGGCAGCTTTTCTTGGAAAAGAGTGGTGGCCAGTGTGACCACCTGAGTACCCTTCATTCCTCTTTTTCAATCCCTAAAGCTGTGGAGCAGTGGATGTATAACCACTAGGAAAATTTACTCGTGTGTGAACTGATTTCCATATAACTGAGGTATTTAAAAATATCATGTTCTGTCACTTCACCTATGTTTCCAGAAAGAGGGATAGAATTGTGATCTATCAGTAGTCTAGAGCAAGATCATCTGATCTATATCCAAATATGAGCTAACAAACTGGTCATTAATTTCTTTATGTGTTATATGTTATGTTTCCTTTCTGTGATTTAATAGCCACCTCTGGGAGAAAACACCTATTCTATGCTGGCATTACAGAGAGATTGGAAATGGAGTGGAAAACAAAAAATTCTATTTTTCCAGAGGGAAAAAACAAAACAAAACCAAACCAAAAAAAAAAAGACATGAGGTTATGGAAGAGACAAACAGATTAAGTAGTTTGTGTTGAAGTTACTGCACCACCCCTTCCTGACATACTGGAAAACTGAAGAGGACCTGGTAATCTGCTTCCTTAAATAGCCTCAAGAGAGCTTTTTTCTGGGAGTTTTAATAATGGAATCTTTTTTCCCTTGGGTACAATAAACCCTTGAACAAAACATTGGTCATCCACACCATGAGGGAACATACGAGGCTTCCAAGTCATGAAAAACTTGAAAATGCAGTGAATGGGGAAAAAGGAGTGTAACAGTAAATCTACAAGATGTTACGAGACAATCCCCTTGCTATGCCCACCCTAAGAACCCCAATATATTGGACTTGAAGAATGCAACATAAGGAAAAGATCTTATTAAGATTATAAAGTGCTCATTTTCAGCTTTTCTCCCTGGTAAAGACAAATGATTGCATCGCTCAAAAAATTCTCTTGTATCTTCATTCAGGGTGTCACAGGTCCACCTTCACAAGGAATGTCTGCTGGGAAGGAACTCTCCCTCCTGAAAAGATTTTGCAGTCAGAAAAGTAGGAGTGGAAGGGTAGATATGATTTTTATAATTAAATAGAAATTAATTTGAAGTGGTTAATAAGTACTTTGAAAACTCAATCATCAGGTTTGTCATCCTATGCCCTTTCATCATGGAACTTATCTTCTCCTTTGTCCACTCAACAGTAAATATTCTCACACTGAAAGTTAAGCAAATATTTGCATTTTTTGTGTGATTATTCCTTAATCACACAGTACGTTGGATGACCGTGTCCTAAAATTCATGCTGGAGCTCTGCATTTATGCAATGTTGACTGCAAGTAAGATGATCCATCTATCTGTCCATCTATATAGCATATAAATGCTATATAGATCTTTAAGCTAACATAGACCATCAGGTAAATTGTTTATCAAATACCAATCTGCTGATTTTCACGGACATTCAACATACTCTATGAAAAGAAAGTCTTTCTGCAGTTCAGTGAACATTAAGGACCAAATTACCCAAATTTTCTCATCAGTGAAGAGACAGATTAATGATCCTACAGCACAAACCCAACACTTTTTAAAAGGTACCCGACAGAAGCTGCAGTCATACCATTTTGAGCAGGGGTAAAACAAAGAAAAGGAAAAAAAGAAAAAAAAAACCGGAGCAAAGTGTTTACTTTTTTTTTTTTTCGAATTACTCAACTTCTTTGTGAAGAGTAGCCATTTCTATGTGTTTCCATGTGTGTTTTCCCAATAACTCTGAATGTGTTATGCCTCCAGGTCTCTAAAAAGGTTACATACAGGCTGCAGCTTAAAATAACTTCAGAGAGAAAATAGTTTCACTGGGAGGAGGTCTTTACACTCCAAAATGTGTTGAATTGCTATTGTCTTCATAGCTTGAAGAATTCCCTATTGTGCTTATTTCACTGAAGAGTTTTTGATTACCCTTTTGTAAATAGCTTTATCCTTTTTTTTTATAGAACGTGCAGGGGGAATACCTATTCCAGTTGATTTGCCACAGTTCATGGGGGTTTTTTTAATAAATTCAGTCATTTCTTTCCCTCATATCTTTTTAGGATATTATTACCCTTTTCTGAAGACATTTGAAAAGTAACGACAGTTTCAAAAATGCAGACATATCTTTAGTAGATTCAAGTCTATGTAGAATTTCATTAAAACAGACAACATATTATATTCATTTTAACACTGATTAATATATGAGTACAAAAAATTAAATGAAAATAAAATATTGCATTCCCATTCCAGCCTGATAGTTTCTCCAGAGGCAAACTAGCACTTTACTACACTGTTTCCACAATAATATCTCACAATGTTTTGAGTTGGAGAATTTAAGACTTGATCCAGTCCCCCATGTAGTTCAATATCTGTAATCCAATTGTGTTTTAAAAACAGTTGGGATAGAGTTAATTTTTTTTAGTAGCAGCTGGTATAGTGCTGTGTTTTGGATTGCTGAACAGGCAATGACTTCTTACCTTCTCCTACTGCTCAGCAAGTCAGAACGTGGGAGGGGGCTCAAGAAGCTGGGAGGGGACATAGCCACTGCAGCTGGCCAAAGGAATATTCCATACCATATGAAGTGGTGCTCCGTATATAACTGGGGGTTAGCTGTGAGGCGGGACAGCTCTAGAACTAGCTGAACGTCAGCTTTAGGTGGTGAGAAATTGTGTTGTTTATCACTTAGCTTCTATGTATATTATGGGGGGGTTTATTATTATTATTATTATTATTGTTGTTGTTATTATTGTTATATTTTCCTGTCCTATTAAACTGTCTTTATCTCAACCCACAATTTTTACCTTCTTTTTTTCCTTTTTGATTGCATCCTAATGGGTGGGAAGAGTTGAATGAACAGCTATGTTGTCGTTTTAACTGCTGGCTGGGTTAAACAATGGCCCATGACAGTCAGGAGCTGAGACCCACCTATGAATAATAGTGCTCTTGACATCTCTATGTGAACTATCTGTATTTAAAAAAGAGTCAATGCCTTGTAATGTAAATTTCAGTAATCTGCTGTAGCATAATAATTTGTCTAAATAGTCTGACTAAAATTGCATTCTTCTTTGTGACACTTCTACTTCTTTTCAAGTTGAATATAGTATTTTACAGTAGACAGGGATAGATTTGTAATATATAAATAAGAATTCTTATTTTCTAAATACATGTATAAATTCAAAACCTCAATTTTTTTAGTACTCAGAGATAAGTTCAATTGAAGCTTGATCTTCCTACTTAATTAATCTTTGGGGTCTGTATGTGAAATATGAAACTTTTGACTTTTCATCCTTCTTTGCATGTAGCTAGAAGTATTGCTGCACTATCAATTCCATAGACATAAACATCACTATGAAGTCTACAGTATTACAAAATAAAAACAATTTTAAATTATTAACTTTTATTCCCTTTATAGAAAATATTTTCCACAAAATATGAGCTTTTTTTTCATACAACTACAGCTACTATGTACAATAGTCCTATAAAGTTTACATATATGCTTCCACCTGCATCATAGATTAAATGACAAGGTAGTTCCTTTCTATATTCTTCCCTTTTCTTCTTTCTACTGACATGGAAGAGGAAGAAATGTAAGATTTTAAAGAACTATTTTAAAAACCTATTACAAAGAAGAGCAAAAATCAATGGTTGCCTCCATAAAAGTCATAGAGGCAAACTGAAAACGAGAATACTTTGTGAGTGACTGTTCATCAGATGGCAGAAATCAATAGTTTCCGTAAAGAAGGTATCCTTAGGGATAGAAAGCTTCAAGGTATGAATAGAACAGTAGCTCCAGTGTCTGGCATCTGCAGAACTGATAATACAGTTTCTAATCCCTGCCCAAGAGTAAGTAAAAAAAATCCACTGTTTCCAAAGTTCTAATGATCCGGGGTGAATACATTATGTTATCTTTCCTGCTGAGCTTCTTGAGCCCTTCTTTACCTGGGGGATGTATTAAAAGACCAATCAAATAATTCAGAAAACTATGCAGCTTAACCAGCAATATTGGAATGATGTTTACCCTTCCTTCTGGATTCCCTAATGGCGTCTGAAATCTCAAATACTTACCTCAGATAGAAGCTTGATTCTTCAGTAGCAAAGATTGTGCTGGTAATGAAGGAAGAAAAAGACCTTACGCAGTTTTTGTAAATTTGGGGTTTTTTAATTAGACTCACCTTGAAATACCAAAAAAGCAGAAAAAAATGTAGGACTTTCCTAGTGTCTGGAATTAATTGCTGGCACTCCAGGTTGTCCTAACTCTATGTCTTCATTGTCTATTTCTCTTTTCCTGTGTTACAGGTTCCATGTAAATTAAACATACATTTGGCAAGTAATAGTGTTCGCCAGTTGATAACGTCACACTCTGTTGACAGGGAACTCAGCTGGAATGACTTTAGATGCATACTTACCATCAAGTTACTTGATTGCAATTGTCTTTCATGACGAAGTCAACCCAGCATCCATACTGCATCCATACTAGTTTCCTTCTAGTGTCTCTTTTGTAGTGAACTATCTAACTCCAGACAAAATTAATCCCAAGAAGATGACATTGAGGGGAAGTTTCACACCAGAAATTATTCTCTAAAATAAAGTCCTGGTGAGGACTTTTCCCCCTCTACAATATTGCCCTCAACTTCCTAGAAATACATTTACAGTCAATAAGAAAAGAAACAAATGCACTTATATTAAGGAACTGCCCAGGACATTAAACACATGCTTTATGTATCAGGCAATAATACTGTGCAGAAAGAAGGACGGACAGAAGGCAGAAGAAAAGGAAGAAAGGGAAGAAAAGGACACAGACAGATGGATGAAGAAAGACAAGATAGACAAGGAAAGGTTATGACATAAGGTCCCAGGAATGCCATGAGGGCTGTGAGGACTACATGTTCTATAGTTCGGTGTACTCACTTTAGAGATTACACCTGAGAAATGTGTCTGGAAATCATTCTGTTTGGCCAGACCTTGAGGGGAGGGTGTGCCCCCTGGGCTCATTGCATTTATCATTAGAGACTATTTAACTTTAAAAAGGCTTCCCTTAGAGATCTATAGATTTCCACTTTTTAGCCATAAAAGTAGAGAATACAGGGATGGCAGTCTTTCAGGAGAATAGGTCATCAGTTCTTCAGATGTACTTAACCCAGCTTGGGAAGACAGAGAAATTCTCCTTTTACCAAGTTATAAGTAAGCTGTACTTCTGCCAAGTTGATTAGATATACAGACTTGAACCTGACTCTTTTGTCATGCCAAAATGAGAAGCATTGAAGAAGTTTCTTACATCGCTGAGAGGCTCCCTGCTGGTCTGAGAATCCCAAGGAGCTGCAGGTGTCAAACAGCTTGGTAAAGAGCTCCAGAGCATTTTAAGTTTCAACTCCTTTTATTCTTCCATCATTACAAGTCATTTCATACTATCCATTTCACCAGAGTGCTTAGGAGGAGGAAAAAAAAGTACATTTGACACACTGCATGTAAATATATGCTTGAGGCTATAGT
Source organism: Hypotaenidia okinawae (assembly GCA_027925045.1). NCBI lineage: Eukaryota > Metazoa > Chordata > Aves > Gruiformes > Rallidae > Hypotaenidia > Hypotaenidia okinawae. The sequence goes on from BSDF01000001.1 coordinate 174,294,459, forward strand.
CTAACCATGTCGTATGAAAAGCCAGGAAGATCTCAGACTGTACTGGAAAGGTTGAATGAATCAAATCTGTCATGTATTTGACACTTCTCTTTTCGATATAGTTTGTATAAACTTACAGCTACAATCTAACAATTTCATATGATTTAGCATAGGAGATAACTCCCAGTCCTTGTCTGGAGTTCCTGTCATGTAAACAAACGTGCACAAAAGAGCTAGATAAGCAAATATTGATGCATACCTTCCAATCATTCTGAGGGCTGTGTTGGGTGCTTCTTACGTGCTGTGCTATTTTGCAGGTGTTAGCTATAACAGGCAGGCTGATCAAAAAGTCAAAACAGTGGTGTTATAATTTTCATATTTGTCAGTTTGAGGTATGGTTCTTCAGTGGAGAGAAAAATCAGACTCTGTTCAAACACTACACTTACTACGCTTTCTGCTGTGTCTTTATAAGGAACCTATTTCTCTGCTTTCAAAATACATTCGGTAATGTTGCTAGCACTGTAATTGATTAAGTGACTGCAAGGCATGCTGAATGTTTCTTGTCTTTTTAGGGGAACCTTCAGAAATTTTCCTGCTCTGCACCACCTGCTGTGGTGAATAATGGTTTGACTTTGCTAGATGAAGGTGATAATGATGAATCGTGTTGAAATTCTGTGTGGCTGTTTATTTAGGAAAAAAACCCCAAACCTATAGGTATTCAAAATTTTAATATAATATTGTCGGAAGACACAGTGATATAATTAAAACACTAAATAATTTCCAAGCTTGAAATGTAAATGTTTGCTAAAATCCACATTTAAAAAAACCAAACATAATTTCATAAAATAAGGTAGCAGTTTTTGCTGAGTGTTAACACAATGCTGAAATTAGAATAGCAGTTTTGTTTTCTGTGATGTTGAGTATTAAGCTCAGAAATTTAAATATTTTCAGACATAAATTATGAAACCCACTAATCAATCTCAGGATACTTTGAAATCATCCTCCTGTATGTTGAAAGTGGAAATGTACAGGAAAATGTAACACAGTAAAAATAATAGTCTTCTAAATAATTTAAATGAAATTATATATTATTTCATAGTTTTTAAGAGAAACAGAGAATTTCTGTATTTCTTAGTACTTTAATATTTCATAAAATAATTTTGAGATGTTCTCTCTATACCATCAAATAATCTGCTTGGGTCCTCATCTCCTAATCAGCTGTAGGAATGCTTATTTTTTCCAAATAAGTCCTTGGACTAAAGCAACACATTACCTTTAAAACACAACACAACTGCAGTTCTCAGGAAAGTTTGTTCCAGAGGCACTCCCTAAATAAACTGTATGGGGAAACTAGCCCCAAGTTATTCCCTTTATCATATCAGATTAGAAAGCCATGTACCCTTAGGGACCACTGCATTCTCTTAAATGTCGCTTTAGAACATATAATGTCCATCTTTGGAATGAGAATATTATCCCAGTGACTTATGATATAATTTTTTTTCAGGTATTCTTATGTGAAAAAGTACTAAAAAAATAATGATTGTTGGTGAGGGTACAGAAAGTCTCTGGGACAGTTCTTTGTAGTTAAATGTGGCCAGTTCACGCTGATGGACCTTAACACAAGAAATTCTACATTATTTGTATGGAGAACCAGGGGCTTATCTACTATGCATTTAGTTACAAAGACATGTACTGTTTTCTGAACTATTTTTCTGTACTTTAGAAAAGCTCAAGCTTTTTCTCTTAGTTATTCAAAGTGCTGCCAAAAGGCAGCTGTTAGTGAACAATTACTTAAGCTAAAGCTTTTTCTGTGCAGATACTGTTGAACCATTGGTAAAGTCATCCGATTAGAAGTTGTATTGGGGAATAGTTCCATTGCAAAGAACAACAAAGCAGTACATCAAAAGTTACAGTTAAATGATTCAATAGCTTTCACAGCTTCTTCTTGTTTTTCTTAGATATATATGAATGCTAGGTGTTATTACTAGCTCTTTTTGTCTAGCAACTGCAAGAACAATTTGCTACTGCTTGATGTCTTTGGTTTAACCTGGCAGGCAGCTAAAACAACCACACAGCCATTTGTTCACTGCCCACGCCCTGCCCACTGGGATGGGGGTGACAATTGAAAAGAAAAAGGGAAAACTAGTGGCTTGAGATAAAGACAGTTTAATAGGACAGAAAAGGAATGTAATAACGATAATGATGATGATAATTATGATTAATGTTGTTGTTGTTGTTATTAAAATAATGGAATATACAAAACAAGTGATGCACAGCACAATTGCTTACCACCCAGAGCCTATGCTCACCTAGTTCCTCACGGCCTACTCCCCAGTTACATACAGAGCATGACACCGTATGCTGTGGGATAGCCCTTTGTCCAGGTTGAGTTACTTGTACTGGCTATGTCCCCTCCCAGCTTCTTGGGCACCCCCCATCTTCTTCTTGGCAGGGTAGTAGGAGAAGCTGTCTGCTTAGTAACAGCTAAAATATTAGTGTGTTATCAACATTATTCTCACCCTAAATCCAAAATACAGTACTGCCCCAGCTGCTGCTAAGAAAATTAACTTTATCCCTGCCAAAATGAGGACACTTGAGAAAGGGTACAACTTTTTGCACGGTCATCACATCTAATTTTACTTCCAAACATCATTAATCTTGAATAACAAGAAAGTGAAAAAAAAAACAACAAATGAGCAAGCAAACAAACAACAACAAAAAAAACAGAGAGAGAGGGATAGAATTTGGATGATGTAGATTAAAGGACGGTATAAATTAAGTTGAATTAATAATCTTACAGTATAATTTTGTATAGTTTTGAAAACTAAAATCAGAACTTGGAAACTTGAGTCATATGAAATTTCTAGACAACATATAAGTATGCTTTTAAATAACCAAGTAATCAAAGGATCTTGCTATTACTTTTGGTTTTATTTAAAACAACTATCCAGAAAACTGCAAGCTATAAGCATATCTTCGTTTGCATTTCAGTGGCTAATAAATTATCATAGTAATATTTCTTGTTATGGTCTAGCAGAGCTCCTTTCTTCAGTGTGTTGTTTAAGACTGTAGTTTCAAAAGGAAGTGAAAAAAATATTAAGTTGTCAAAAAATAATTATAATGAGAACACAGGGAAACAGACCTATCATAAATTAGCAGAACATTTTATAATGGTTCTCTCTATAAAATCAGCTTCCACATATTTCACCTTTGTCAAAAAAGTCAAATATTAATTAATTATACTAGATTTTTTTAAAATGCTATTGTTATTTAGATAATTTCTCAGGTCTGCTTTGTAACATCATTTTTGTTCATGGTCTTTTAAAGGAATCAAAAGAAAACTTTCCATGATAAAATAATCAATTTATTATCAATCTAAAAAAGAAATACAGTCTCTTTTTTTAAAATTCAAATACAACGCCTTATTCCAATTGAGAAGAGTTTTTCAAAGAGGAAAATTATTTTGTGCTACCTTTTCTGCTTTTTGTTTGAATAATGAGTTCTGTGTAAAAGACATATAAGATAAAAGCTTTGTGAACTCAAGCCAAGCTTTTTGCAAGTGGAGGATGATGACTCATTATTACTTTCAGTAGCAAAAACCACACCATATTTCTTTTTATTTTTTCATCTGGAGAACAACTTTGGAAGACATTTTAATGAGAGAGTCTTAGGCTCCCCATAGTGCAGGGTCAGAAAGCAACTCTCCTGTGTCTCTCATAAATCTGTGTGCATGCTAAAATATCTCTGTCAGTGGCGCATCTCACCTGATAGAAATATGAAATGAAGAGTGTGTAAGATGCAACACATTTGAATTTGTATGGAAGGCTTTTTTTTTAAATACTCTGTAATGCATTTAGTCATTCTGTGTTGCTTGGTTCTTCCTAGCTGTGCATCTGAGCTTGCCACAGCTAGACTATGACACATGGCTAGCTCAAAGTGTTTACACAAGGTGACTTGTCAGCAAGGAAAATCCCTAGGCAGTAAAATTATCTTCAAAAGAACAGTCCAAGTGATTAGGAAGTAAACAGAGTTAGAAGAAAAAAAGGAGTGATACAACAAATCCACTTTCCTTTAGAAAATGGGTATTTTAAATAAACTTGACATTGGATGTATACTGTAAACTACTTGGAGGTCACAGTGTTTCAGCTGTCCAGAAAACATCTGACTTTATTAATGTATGTATCTCTTTCCAGCCTTCACATTTGGGCCTTTTCTCCACACAAACTAAGTGGTGCATAAAGAGTTCCTAAGTCTCAGCCTACAATAGTGTCAAGATGTGGCTGTTACCAAGCATGAAAGATCAGGAGTGCAAATTCACCAGCTTAGAAGATATTTCAAGATAAAAGGCACTACCACTCTTTTATTTTAAATTATTCATATATGTTACAAAATGTCATCTGAAATGTATGTTTATGCAACTTTTTTCCTGTCTGAAGTGATTCAGACTGTTGGGATACAGTCTCTCAAGAGTAGGACAGAAATGGGTGTTGTGTTTTGTATATTTTGCTTTAAGATTGTATGCTTTCCTTCTTGACTTCTTTGGTGCTGAACGCCACTGATGACTGAACCTACTATATCTGATTTTGCTAGCACTCCCACACTCTCCACTAACCCCCCCAAAAAATAGTGCTTGGATTTTTACACACTGAGTCTGAATCTCAAGGGTGATTCTTTAGTTTTACAAACTGCGGTATTTTTAATTAAATTTAATTTATTAAATATCTGAAATGTTTGGAATAATAAGAATAATAATAATCAAACCATGGCACAGTCATATAAGATTGTAATTTGAAATGTATCTTATACAAAGCAGAAATAAAATTATCTTTGGCTTCTTGGTTTAAGCAAATTATTATTAATAATAATTTTTTTTTTTAGGGCTGAACTGACAAAGTCCATGAACTGACAAAGAAAACTTGTGGTGTGAGAAAAGAATAAAGCCACTTTGAAAGTGACAGGGCCATTCTTGCTTAATAAACAAATGATATCAAATTAATACTTATCAGTTTTATGTAGTATATATCACTATACCAGACTGCAGCAGTATACCAGCCAATTATTTTCTTGTCCTAAGAAATTAACTTTACAAAAACAGCATAAATCTTTAGTCTGATGATGCTGGACTGTATTAGAAACATAAATTGCAAACCAATATTGGGAAATATGTTATTTATAATAAGGGATTTTTATTCTGTTCAGTTAAAAATAAAAGGATGAGGATATTGGTATTTTGCAGCACAAGTGATAATGTATTTCCGTGAGAAGGAAATGAACAGCAACATTTTATTTAGGCTTTCATGGATTCCACATTTGTTGTCTCTGCTTCAGGTTAAGAGTTCTACTGTCTTTAATTGTTGTTTTCAGAGAAACCATTTCAAATCTGCTGTCATCTTTGCTACTCTGTACCTTCTTAATATCTTCTGGATCCTAGTCAGAATTAGGGGTTGGAGCTGCATACATATAGTATAAACCAACACAGTGATACAGTTCATATAGTAGCATAAAAATATTTATGCCACCATATTTGTCTCCCAAACATATTGTTTCCTTTGTTTGTTTTTATATTTTGTCAACCTTGAGCATAGAAATAGCTTGCTCATAAACTAATTTTATTTCTAAAAAGTCATTTTTCAACAGCAAAGCTATGTTTATTTGCTGATGAATCAATAGTATAAATCAGTAACTATACCGTTTGGCAAAATATGTGAACTTTGTCATTTATGGCCCTTTTCCAGATCTTAGAAGACAAAGCACACCTATTTTGACAAATGTGTCCATATTTAACATAAAAACATCCTCATGAGATTCCATTGGTGAATTTCTTCCTCTGTGAAGCTTTCCATCCACTTCTGCAAATCTGTCTCCAGTCTTTTTTTACTAGTCATTTGAGAACTATTTTCTGTTCCATACTTACTATACCTTCAAGACCTGTGGTAAAGACTCTATCCAACATAATTGCTAACTCCTTCAGAGAGATCTGGAATATAGGAGAATTGCCTTCCATACTGTTTGCCAAAGATATAACACAGCAACTCAGGCTTCCTCAAGCTAAGATTCAGAATAAAATGATACATTGCATGATGTTGAGGTAAATTCATAAAGATTGATACTCTTCAGGTAACAAGTTTCCTTCCACATCTGTCATATCAGCATATTTTCTAGGCCTCCATAACCCAAGAAATGCTGATCCATAAATCACTGTTCAATGTGTCCTATGATTTATTGATTCTACTGTCTACAATAAATTTGAAAATGTGCTGCCAAATATTTTTTTTTCTAATTTTGGGGATTTTTAAAGAAAAAAAGGTACTTGCATCCTCTAGTGGTGTGATAGCATCTCGAGAACATATTGGCCAAGTTTGCGTTGTGTCACTTTTAAATATTCTACCTTCTGCAATATATTTTACATGATACAAATAGTTCCTAACTTCTCCAAAATATATATATTATGCATAAAACCATTATTTTAAATGAACTAACAAACAAAAAAACCCCAACAAAATTCTAAAGAATTTTTTTTTTAGTTTCTTTTGTTAAATTTTGAGCAGAATTTCTTGGGTTTGCACTTGAATGCACCAGTGTAAAGCAGCTCTACCTGAAAGCTTTAACGTCCTGTACAGTTCTCTGGTAACAAAATGTAAACTGCTACAATATTCTTTGTCTTCACTGAAACTCCCAGGATCTTTCCTGGGCCTGAAACTTGTTTCATGGACAGGTATTCTTTTTTTAATAATGTACTTTTTTTTTTTTTTTTTTTAAAGAACAAAGGTTTGCAGATTAAAGTGTTTGTGTTTTCACTCACCAAAGATGTGCGCTGCATGCAGAGAAATGTTCTGGGAAGACATGTGAAATACATTGATGTGACAGCTGGAGGAGGGCTTGGGACTTTTCCAGTTCTATACAGAATTCTATTGGATTAGTTCCTATTACAATCTAATCTCCTTCTTCCTGGCATCTTTAAGAGGAAAGACCAAATAATTCTCCTATAGAGGTAATCTGACATTCATGAAAGGCAATGTGAACAATATTTTGGACTGCAGTGTATATGGGACTGAGAACAAGGACAAAAGAATGTCTACATCAACAGAGACTCAAAAACTGATCAGTTACTTGCTAGTACAAAATATACACGTTATTTGAAAATTAAAAGTGGGGCTTCTGGTGACCATTTCTTGTTGACTTGTCAAGGTGTCCTGGTTTCAGCTAGGATGGAGTTAATTTCTTTTCTAGCAGTGGATGGAATGCCGTGTTTGGGAGTCAGGGTGAGAGCAGTGATGATAGCACCCCGATGTTTCTAGTTGTTGCCAAGCAGTCAAGGACTTTTCAGTTGTTCATATTTCCCTACTAACGAGAAGGGAGGGGACACAGCCAGGACAGCTGGCCAAAGGGGGTATTCCATGCCAGTTACATCATGCTCAGTATAAAGGGGGGCTGGTGGGAGGAGCAGCAGGTGGCTCCAGGATGTGCAGTTTTGGGGACAGTCGGGTTTTTTGGGATGGCTCTGGGCTGCATGGCCTGAGTTGTGGGGTTCAGTGAGAAACTGCATTGTATATCACCAGTTTCATATATTTTTTGCTATAAAGTCCTGTTATCATTGTTATATCTATCTTTCTGCTATTCTAGTAAACTATCCTTATTCCAACCCAGGAGGTTTTAGTTTCTTGGTTTTGGGGTTTTTTTCCATTCCCTTTCCTTTCATTTCCCTTCCCCTCCCCCCACCCCCCGCCCTCCTCCCCCAACTTCTCCCTCACCCCCCACTGCCTTTTAAAGAACAAGCAACCGGGTGGTGCTCGTCTCTCAGCTGGGGCAAAACCACAACAGAAGGTTTCAGAGTTGCACCTTGAACCATTACCTCTGTTACCCCCTAAGAAGACATTCTGCAAGCATGTTGCATTAGATTGTTTCCTGCCATAGCATGCAGATACATCAAACTATCCATCAACAAATACATTTTTTTCTGTATCAGAAATGGTTCAGCACTCTTTAGCTCACAATTCATGAAAGAGTATCTATAAAAGCATGCTAACATTGAGTCATTAGGATGGGGAATCTAAAACTTCAAGTAGTTTGGAATCCATCTAAAGTTCAAGGACCAGTTCTAGTAATTGGACTAAAATCCAGTACTCTAAAGGCTATAAATGTATAATAGTCCTTCTGCTAGAATTAATACTGAAGTGTACTTTTAAATTTCAACATTGAACTAAAATCCATACAAACTTTCTTCTATGTAAGTCCCCTGCAATGTTTCTAAAAGTAGCACTGACAACAGCTTTTTAGGACAGACAACAATAATTCTCCATTCTGAATCAGAATGTATAGATATGAAGAACATAAAGTAATTTGAATGAGTCCAGAGTAGGGCCACAAGGAGGGTTGGAGCACCTTACTTTGAGGATAGGATGACACAGTTGGTTCAGCCTGGAGAAGAGAAGGATCCTGGAATACCTTATAGCAGCCTTCCAGTACATGAAAGGGCCTACAGGAAAGATGGAGAGGGACTTTTTCCAAGGGCAAATAGTGATAGGAAAAGACCTAATTGCTTTAAGCTGAAAGGGGATAGATTTAGATTAGATGTTAGGAAGAAATTCTTCATTGTGAGGGTGGTGAGGCACTGGAAAATGTTTCCAGAGAGGTTGTGGATGCCCCGTGCCTGGAAGTGTTGAAAGCTAAGTTGGATGGGGCTTAGGGCAACATAGTGTAGTGGAGTCTGTCCCTGCCATGACACGGAGGTTGGAAACAGGTGTTCTTTGAGGTCCCTTCTAATCTAAACCATTCTATGATTCTATAATACTATGAAATATAACAGATTTTAACAGATCCTGTTGGATCTGCTTTTCTTTGACAGCAATAGCACAGTACTATTTATTTTTTAAATTATTATATAGAAAAAAAAAGTTCTAATTGATTCTTCTGTATTTTTTCTTGGTTCAGCTGATATTTATTTTTCAAAACAATAATACTTCACACAGAGTTACAAGTTGTTCATATGGAATAAGTGAATTTTTCCAATTTAAGTTTTCACTGCAGTTTATACTAATACTATAAATGTGGGCGCACCTGTTATTTACATCCACATTTGCTCATTTACACTCACCATTGAAGTTAAGGTGAATTTTTAAGTGCAAATAAATTTTGAACAAGAAAACCCTGTATAATTTTATGCAATGTCATTAAATGAGCATGCCATTAGATATGACACCTTCCTCTCTTGAATTTAAGATAATCTTTTTTTAACCTATGCAGTGGATCCAGGTTAAGTCCCAGTTTGTCCCTTTTCATAAGGGATAAATAAGGGGAAGAACTTTATCTCAAGATGAACTTTATATGATGTCTATTACCTTCAATGATAAGTCATGGTTGTACGTGCTGAAGTGATGTAGGATATAAATGGCCCTGAGGGAATCTGTAGTTGGGATACATCTGCTTCAACTTCAACAGGAGAAAGTTAAGGGTCAGATGTTGCCTCAGATTTTACAAACTTAAATGACAGTGCCTGCATATAGGATTCAAGATTTTAGATTAAGTTAATGGCTCTCTGGACCCCTTAACTGTTGATTAGTGCCTCATTTTAGTTTTCACGCTTACTTAATGTTATTTGAGATGCCTTGGGGTATCCTGTCTGATGTTGAACTGCCACCTGAGAAGGCTACAGGTACGGAAATAACTCCACTAAGTCCTGCATTACAGGTGGTTAAGAATATCTTAGATACCCTAGGGCATCTTGAATGACAATATAGCTCTACACAAGGACAGCCATGCTGATTTCTTCAATTTTCGTTTATCATGCATTTGACAATTTATGAGCTGAATCCCAACCCAGATGTCTTATGCAGACAATGTAAGATTCTTTTTTTATTCAATGGAGAACAACAGAAACCTCTGGATGACAGTTCATCTCATTATAAGGCATTTCAGAGGAAATAATCGTCTGGAGTTTCTATTTCTAGGCCTCGGCTGTGAAGGTAATTCAGTCTCATTGAACTATAAAGCAGGTATTTCCTTTTTTTTTTTCTCTTTCTTACTCCCCTCTTTGTATCCTTACTTTGTTGCCTGGGAAAATAAAGGAGCAAATACTCCCCAGACACACTTTGAGGAACATGCAGAAGAAAATGATCGGGAAAAGCCTGTATAGATTTGCCAAGGAGAAGTCTTACCAACTTGATTGTATTTTATGATGAAATGCCTGAGTTGGTGGGCTGGAGAGAAGCAGATTTCATTTGAAAAGCAAGACCTTCAGCACAGTCTCCCACAATATTTTTCTAAGATGTTACAGTGTGGATGGATAAAATTCAACAAGGACAAAAGTAAAGTCCTGATCCTGGGAAAGAACAATCCCTGGCAGCAATATAATCTGCAGAGATACTCTGTGAAAAAGGCTTTTGGGACCCTTGGGGGAAAGTGAGACAAATGTCAGTTAGTGTATCCTGGCAACAGACATGGCTGACAGCATCCAGGGCTGTATTAAGAGGAGGACAAGAAGCGAATCAAAGGAAGGGATTATCCCCCTAATGAGCACTCACTGAACCACATCTAGAACATTGCAACTAGCTTTGGGTCCCCAAGTACATAAAAGACATTGGTAAGGTGGAGCAAGTTCAGCACAGGGACAAAACCTCTGGACCACACTTTGCCTGTCAGAAGACTCTGGAGGAGGGGCACTGCTTCAGCTTGCAGAAGAGACCTCTGTGGGGAATACTAACATCTGCTCTCCATTACCTAAAGCAAAGCTTCTGAGGAGATAGGGTCAGGATCTTCACAGTAGTGTGTAGAAAGACGATGAATTACAAAGGGCATAATCACAGAATTACAGAATCACAGAATGATACGTGTTGGAAGAGACCTTTGGATGCCATCTAATGTAACTCTCCTGCTAAAGTAGGATCACATTTCACAGAATTGTGTCCAGATGGGTTTTGATAGCTGCAGAGAAGACTCCTCAACCTTTCTAGGAAGCCTCTTCCAGTGCTCTGTCATCCTCACAGTAAAGAAGTTTTTCCTCAGATTACAGTGGAACCTCCTGTGTTGCAATTTGTGACCATTGCCCCTTGTCCTGTCACTGGCACTACTGAAAGGAGTCTGGCCCAATCCTCTTGATATCCACCGTTTAGATATTTATAACCATTGATCAGATCCCCTCTGAGTCTTCTTTTCTCTAGACTAGACAGACCCTGCTCTCTCAGCCTTTCCACATAAGAGAGATGTTTCAATCCTTTAATCATCCTTGTGGCTCTCCGATGGACTCTCTCCAGTAGTTCACTGTCTTTCTTCACCTAGGGAGCCCAGAACTGGACACAGTACTCTGGATGTCACCTCACCAGAGCAGAGTAGAAGGAATGGATAACTCCTTTGACCTGCTGGCCACACTCTTCTTAATGGACCCCAGGGATACCTTTTGCCTTCTTGGCCACAAGGCCACAGTTCTGGAGCTGCCAGTTCCTGGTTGCTCTCACCACCCTTCCTCATGTTTCTCTGGTGCTGGGAACCCCCTAAGATGCCTTAATCTAGTGTTCAATCACAGAAATTACCATTGGTACCACTGCGTTCCTTGCCAACTGAGCTCTGCTTTTGGTTACGTTGTGTAATTTATATGAGAGAGGCTCATGCTAGATGTAAGAACTATCTGACTGGATAAGTCCTGAGCAACCTTATTGCTGACCTGCAATGAGTAGAAGGTTGGACCAGGGAATTCCTGAGGTCTCTTCCTGCCTGTGATACTAATATTCTAGTCTAGTCTCCTGACCCATAATTTCCATATTTTTTGAAATAACATGAAAAGAACATTGGACCATTTATTTTCTGGTTTCTCACTTGATTTCAGAAGCTTTAAAAATAAACTTTTACACCTGAAATTATTGCCTTGTTTGAATTTTATAGTCAAAAGAACTAATAGAATTCCTTCAATCCTCAAGTAGATTAGAAGTATCACACACCAAAAATGGCTTCACCGAATCAGTAACATTAAAGGAAGCAAAGAGCAACTGATTTAAATGTGAAATATGTGCTGAAAATATTTAAGATCATTAAAGAGTAATTACTATTCAGAAAGATATGATTTAGTCAGCTGACAATGTTCTCTAAGTTATCGATTAAATGAAAGTTCAAAAAAAAAAATTGGACCAAGTATCTGACTGCAGTGAACACTGATCTTCTGTTTTCAATTTATTGTAAGTTAATTTTCTGAAGGACTTTAGCTGTTTTACTCAATACTGATTCCTTCATCAAATGAATAGTTAGTAGCATACTACAAAGACCTTTTAAGAACAAAGATTGCTGCCATTAATGTTTAGTCTGCATGACTTCAAATTATCACGGAATTATATAAATAGCTAATATATGTTTCACAATTACAAAATATGTAAAAGAACAAACAAAATGAACTTTTTATTTTGCAATTCTAATTTAAATGTAATAGCCTCTAATATTTTTCTTTCATTTCAGGTATTATTGTCAAGCAGTGACTGTTGTTGAATACATGGATGATACAGCATTGTGAAATCCTGTTTTCCAAGCCTTGCAAAATTAATAGATTGATAAAAAAGCATTTGTACTAAGTCCAAACACATAAATGAAAGAATGGGACTTTATGGGAAAAACTGCCATTCCAGGCAAAAATGATTGGCATCTTCATTGTGAAAAATCACTCATTGCAATAAAGATTTCTGCTTAGAAATGAGGAAGAACATCATTTAAGTAACAGAATCATATAAATTAACTAGGGGAAAAATATATTATGTCATATGGTTCATCAGTCTGGTGATTCATAATTGCTCCTTGTCATGTTTTCAACAGAGTTTTGCTTGATTTATTTTTAAATGTTCAAGAGAAATAACTCTCTTCATTTCCCACAGGAGACTATATTGACTATGAGAGATTATTGCAAGGAAGGGTTTTTAAGTTCAATCTAATACCTGTTGTTTCTATAAACTACTCAGACGAGTTATTTTATTATTATTATTATATTAATTGTCACTCTCTTCTCTCTCAATATGCTAAAATGCTGTTTGTCACTTAACCCAGATATATACTTAACACTGAAATAATTCCTCTGTAAGTGAACTCTGCAACCTCATACACTTATCTTCCAAACCGTGTCTTATATGTACTTAGCACATAATGAAATGTTTTGAACTCAGTATCTTTAGGTTGGCCTCAATATAATCACTCAAAGAAAGAAACCTCACTACTCTGAGCTTCAGGAGAGCAGACTTTGGCCTTATCAAGGACCTGCTAGGTAGAGTACCATGGAGGTACTCTTGGGCCCCAGAGGGCCCAAGACCATTGGTTAGTGTTGAAAGGTCACCTCCTCCAAGTTCAGGAGAAATGCATTCCAAAAAAAGAGGAATTCAGACAAAAAACCCAGGAAGCCTTCAGGGATGAACAAGGAAATCCTCGACAAACTCAAAGGTAAAAGGAAGCCTACAGAGGCTGGGTGGAAGCAATGGCAGGAAGCGTGGGAGGAGTACAGAGAAACTGTCAAAGCAGTCAGAGATCAGTTTAGGAAGATAAAGCCCTGATAGAATTAAATCCGGACAAGGATGTCAAGGGCAACAAGAAAAGCTTCTGTAGGTATGCTGATGACAAAAAGAAGGGAAGGGAAAATGAAAGTAAGAAGCAGAAAGGCCTTGGTTCTTTGTAAACACTGCTCAGCAGTAACTGAAACATCCTTGAATTATTAACACTGTTTTCAGCACAAATCCAAAATATAGCTCCCTACTAGCTACTATAAAGAAAATTAACTCTATCCCAGCTCAAAATTAGCATTTTCTTCACCTTTTATTCCATATCATTTATGTCATGCCCTGATGCCACACTGCCTAGTAAAACCTCATTAACAACAACCTCCCCCTTCCCGTCCTTTGATATCATACACAGATTTCATTCTCTATGGATGACCCCTGTAAAAGGTCTGTAAAATGTCCATATAATCTCCAAAGTTCATTTTGTCCATGGCTTTGGCCTCCATCTGTTATGGTGGTCACTCAGGACAGGAGATGTGGTGTTCTTCATGAAGCTACTGGGCACCAAAGACAGCTCAGGACGCTTCTTTGCTGAACCTGTAGCGTTTCTTGTAAGGCTTGTCCTTCACTCGTCCAGGTGGTTCCTGCTACAAATTCCTACACCATGCAACTCAAATCATGGATTACAGTAATTTAAATTTAATTTGCACTACAATCTCCACCTCATTCCCTTTGGACCAGACCACTGGATTTAACATTGAAATGAACTCCTCTTGTCCCTCCTCTGGCTTGGACTTATTCACAAACTTCAGACCCTTAAGGGTGTACCTGCTCCAAATGGAGCCTTATATAAAAGACACAGTCTCTCCAGGGGTATACCTGCTGCAGCATAGACTTGTTTCACAGCTACAGTTGCTTTGAGGTGCACTTGTTCTAGTGTAGCCTTCTCTATGGGCCACAATGCCTTTAGAGGTATATTCGCTCCAGCATAACTTTACCCACAACCACCGTCCCTTCAGAAATATACCTGTTCTGTTGTGACACACTTTGAGGTGCTCCAGCATGACCTCATTCACAGCTAATGATGCTTCAAGGTGTACCTGCTGCAGCATGGACTTATCCACAGCCACAGATGCTTTGTGGTGTACCTTCTCCAGTATGGGCATATCCTGTGACCACAGTCCCGTCAGAGGTATACCTGCTGCTGCACAGGCATAATCACAGCCACAGATGCTTCAAGATGTACATGCTCTAGTGTGGACTTACTCAAGGCCGAAGATGCTTTGGGGTGTCCCGCTCCCACATGGACTCATTCACAGGTCACAGTCCCTTTGACTTGAGGTCACACCAGAGTTCCAGCCTCTCCGGTACAGCAGCACAGAAACAGCAGCAATGCTCTGGGATCTGCCAGCCCAGGCACATCGAAATTGCTGTTATCAAAATGTTCCCAGGCACAGCTGAGTAGGATGATAAGCACTACAGCACTGCAGCAAGCAGCAAAAGCAAAGAAAAAAACCCAGCCAGTTACAAGTACTAGACACTAATACATGGTAAGGCAGGCAAGCCCCATAGCAAGCACAGGAACCTGCTGATTAACACCTGAACAGCAGTAGCAGCTATAAATTTGATCTAACACATTCCAATCAAATCTCTCATTACCTGAAAACCTTCAAGCCCTATGTCACAAAAAGGACATGGTTTAACCCTGGCTGCCAAATAAGCGGCACAGAGCCACTTTCTCACTTCCCTCTGGTGGGATGGGGGAGAAAATCAGAAGAGTGAAAGTGAGAAAACTCATGGGTTGAGATAAAGACAGTTTAAGGAGTAAAGCAAAAGCCATGCAGACAAGCAAAGCAAGACAAGGAATTCATTCACTGCTTTCCATCAGGCAGGTGCTCAGTTGTCTCCAGGAAATCAGGGTTCCATCATGCATAGTGGTTACTCGGGAAGGTAAACACCAGTGCTCTGCACATTCTCCCTTCCTTATTCTTACCCTAGCTTTATATGCTGAACATGACACCATAAGGTATAGGATATCTGTTTGGTCAGTTGGGCTCAGCTCTCCCATCCTTGCCCCTTCCTGACTTCTCGTGCACATCCAGCCTATTCACTTTTGGATTGGTGTGAGAAGCACAAAAGAGCTTGATTCTGTGCAAATGTTGCTCAGTGGTAACTAAAATATCCCTGAATTATCAACACTGTTTCCAGCACAAATCCTAAACATAGCCTCACACTAGCTACTATGAAAATTAACTATTCCAGAAAAAACCAGTATGCTATGCTAAGGCACATGAAAAGATAAGGAGGTGATTGATGAAAGCCAACATGGCTTCACTAAATGTTAAATCATGCCTGATAAATTTAGTGGCCTCCTATGACAGGATTATAAGCACTCACTGATGGTCAAAGGAAGAACATCTACCTCGACTTGTTCAACAAGGCCAAGTGTAAGGTTCTGCTGATGGTTTGGGGTAATTCCAACCACAACTACAGGCTTGGCAGAAAGTGGACTCAGAGCAGCCCTGAGGAGAAGGACTTGGGGGCTTCAGTGGATAAGATGCTAACCATGAGGCAGCAATGTATGCTTACATCCCAGAAAACCAACCACATCCTGTGCTGCATCAAAAGAAGTGCAACCAGCAGGTCGAGGGAGGCAATTTTTCCCCTCTGTTCTGCTCTTCTGAGACCCCACCTGGAGTACTGTGTCCAGATCTGGGCCCCTCTCAGTGCAAGAAAGCCTTGGACCTGTAGGACCAGGTCCAGAGGCTGAAGCACCTCGCCTATGAAGACATCCTGAGAGACTTGGGCTTGTTCATCCTGGAGGAAAGAGGCTCGGGGAAAGGAGACCTTATAGTGGCCTTCCAGTATCTAAAGGCATCCTTCAGGAAAGCTGGAGGGGGGCTGTTTACAAGGACATGTGATGATGGGACAAGGTGTTATGGGTGCAAAGTAAAAGAGGGCAGATGTAGATTTGATGGAATGACAAAATTCTTCACTATGAAGGTGGTGAGGCACTGGAACAGGTTTCCCAGAGAAGTTGTGAATACCCCCTTTCCTTGGAAGTGTTAAAGGATAGGTTGGATGGGGCTTTTGCAAGCTGATCTAGTTGAGGGTGTTCCTGGCCAATAGATGGAGGGTTGAACAAGATTATCTAAAAAGAAAATTAACTCTGTCCTAGCCAATCCCAGGACTTTGAGGTCCCTTCCAACCCAAATCGTTCTATGATTCTATATTGTATGAATTACATTTGCATAGACTAAAACTGTGTTCATAAGTTTCTGTTGTGATTCATTACAAAGTGATTTCTTTTTCTTTTAGTATTTCTTTGCTCAGTAGCTTTGTATCCAATATGGAAGAAATATTTGCAGAGGTCTGAAATAGTTGCAGGTTTATAAAATGAAAATGTGTTGACTGAAAGGCATTTATGATACTTCAGTAAAGATGAAGTATGAAAAAGAAGTATTAGTAGACAAGTTCTACAGCAAGTAAATGTGCGAGGTCTGGTAGTGTGAACATTTTTATTGGATTTCATAATCAAAGCATTGGATTATTTGCACTAATTTTTATTAAATAAGTTTTCTTTTTTTCGTTTATTTTTTTTCTCTTTCTGGGAACATTCCATGATGACAGGGAAGCAGATATCTACCTGCAACCTGTGGAGGACCCCACACTTGAGCAGGTTTGCTGACAGGACTTTTGACCCTGTGGGGTCCCACCCTGGAGCAGTCTTGTCCCGAAAGACTGCAGCTCATGGAAGAGACCTACGGTACATCAGCTGGTGAAGAACTACATGCTGTTGGAGGGACTCGCACTGTAGGAGTTCATGTAGGATTGTCTCTTATAGAAGGCACACCAGGATGAATCAGTCTAAGGAGTCCTCCACCTGAAGAGGAAGGAGCAGCAGAGACAATGTGTGATGAACTGGTTGCAAACCCCTTTCTCCATCCTCCTGTGCTGCTTGTGTGGAGGAGGTAGAGAATTCGGAATAAAGTTGAGCCTAGGAGGAAGGGAGGAGCAGAGATTTATTGGGGTTTTTTTTGTTCTACTTGGGTAATAAATCAGATTTTTTTTTCCCCATAATTTTTGAGTCTTTTTTGTCTGTTAAACTCATTGCTGAATGATCTCTCCCTACCCCTATCTGGTCATACAAGCCTTTCATTATATCTTCTCTCCCCTGTCCAGCTGAGGAGAAGGAGTGATAGATTAGCTTTGGTGGGCAGCTGGCCTCCAGCCAGGGTCAACCCACCACAGCACCATATCTTTAAAATGCCTCCAGGGATAGTAATTTAACCACTTCCCTGGGTAGCCTGTTCAAGTTCTTGACAACCAAGTAATACCCAGGTACACAACACACACAGCCTTTCCTTCAGCCACTAAGCAGGTCACATTGTCCTAGAAGATCAGGTTAGTCAAACAGGATCTGCTTTTTATAAACTCATGCTGACTGTGCATTATCACCTGTTTTTTTATGTATGTGCCGCACAATGGTACTCAAGATTATCTGTTCCATAACCTTCCCAGGCACTGAGGTCAGACTGACTGGCATGTATTTCCCATGATTCTCCTTCTGGCCCTTCTTGTTGATGGGTATCACATTGGCTGGCCTCCCTGGTTAGCCAAGACTGCTGATAAATGATGGAAAGTGGCTTGATGAGCACTTCTGCCAGCTCTCTAAGTACCCTGCAGTGGATCCCATCCAACTCCATAGACATATGTCTAAGTGGTGTAGCAGCCTGCTAATCCTCCCCTTGGATTATGGGTCTTCATTCTGCTCCTCATCCTTGTCTTCCAACTCAGGTCGCTGGGTAACCAAAGAACAGCTGGTCTTACTATTAAAGGCTGATGCAAAGAAGGCATTAAGTATTTTAGACTTTTTCTTACTCATTGTCACTGTTTCCCCTCCCATACATTAAAAGATGAGTATTCTCCTTAACACTCCTTTTGTTGTTAATATATTTATAAAAGCTTTTTTATTGTCTATAACTGCAGTAGCCAGATTAAG
Source organism: Hypotaenidia okinawae (assembly GCA_027925045.1). Taxonomy (NCBI): domain Eukaryota; kingdom Metazoa; phylum Chordata; class Aves; order Gruiformes; family Rallidae; genus Hypotaenidia; species Hypotaenidia okinawae. The sequence continues at coordinate 174,312,897 of BSDF01000001.1, forward strand.
TTCTAAATGGGCTTTAGCTCTTCTGATTTTCTCCCTGCACAGCCTAATGACATTTGTTTAGTCCTCCTGAGTTGTCTGCCCCTTCTTCCAGAGGCCATAGTGAGTTATTTTTTTTTTTCCGGGGTTCCAGAAAAATCTCTCTGTTCAGACAGGGTGGTTTTAATCCCCAAAGGGAGAAAAGTGACTATAAGTTCATATTGTATAGGCACAAATTTCAAAGGTATTGGTCACACAGAGTTAATTTAAAAAAAAAAAAATTCCACTATGGGCTATGGCTGTGTGTTTGTGCTGTTAAACCTGCCAGATTTTTCAATGCACTTCTAATTTCTAATGTGGACCTAATGATTTTGCTTGCAAGTAAAATGGACAGAAAATAATAAGTAAAGGAGGAACTAAAACCCCCCAAAAAATGCTATGTGTGTGGACATAGAGTAGGAAATGAGAAGTGCAAGTGCTTTCAAAGCTGTGAAAGTCTGAAAAGTTCTATTTCACTTTCTTTAGCTCAAGACAATATTATCTTCTTGAAATAATTGCAAGATTAAGTGGAAGTAAGTTTGGAATTGTTTTACAGAATTTTACTGTCATAAAATGAAGTATCTCCTAGTCTGTGAAGGGGAAAAAAAAAGAAAACAGATTAAACTGATAGTAGTAGAACATCATACAAGCCATGAGTCTGTCTTCTGATTTTACCCAGTTATGCTGTGTATATTTTTATGGACTCTGATCAGTTGTGCTGCCTGCAAGGTTTAGTTGAATGATGCAGGTAAATAGATGTGTAGGAGTTATGTTGTTATTCAGTAAAGGACTTAGTTTTGGCCTCGAGCTACACTATGACTCTTGTCACTGAAAGTAAGTCTGCTTTATATACCTATTTTTCCCATCTGAAAAATAAGGACAATGGTACTGACATAATTAGACAACTGCTTTGAGATGTCTGAACAGAAATATGTACATATGTTAGGCATATTGGGGGAGGGGAGAACAGAAAATATTTACATATTTTGAACACTCTAAATAAACATCATGAATATATTGAATATTTCCTTTAAAAGTCTCAGTGTGGTGTCTTTTTTAAACATGCAAAGTCACAAAAAACGTTGATTACTGATAGCAAATCACCCCTTAAGGTTTATTAAGGTAGTTTTCTGGACTGAAAAAGATTTAGTGTGGAAAAATTCTTGTTGTCAGAGTATTAATGCATAGTCAAGGAACAGTAAGTATTAAAAATTATATTAACTGATTCTGCAACAGATTCTTAGTTGATAAAACCAGGAATTGAATGGGATGTAGGTTTGATTCATCCTGTAATATACACTTCAGAAAATTCAAAAACTTTTATTATTTCCCATTAATTTCAAAGTCCTGTGTGTATAAAATCTTCTGTTTCAGTGCAGCACTGAGATCACACAGCTTTAAAGCTCAGGGAGACATCCACCAAAAAGTAAGACATGAGTCTTTATGCTGCAGACAATGAGAAGGAATAAAAGAGCTTTTAGAAAAATGTATCTGAAACTTCTAGTAAAAAGAATGAAAGATCAAAGCATGAACATTGAAAAAATATTTTTAATTGCTATGAGTACCTATTTGGAAACTTTGACTGAATTTCTGATTGTCTTATATTCAAAAAATGACAAATATGTTCTGTAACATAGACCTAAATAAGCAGTTACTTAGAGTTTGCGTTTATATCCAGATTTTGTAACTAAATATTTTTAAAGTGCTGAATACCCAGCTTTACTACTGCCATCACCCTGTATACATAGTAACATGTAGAGGTGCCATTTGTTGTATTTGTACTGGAGAGAATTTCAAAAAGTCCTGGTATTCAGAGGCAAAAGTTAATCTTCATATCTTTAGTGGAATCATGTTTCAAGAGATATAATACTGATGATTAACTTAAAAGTTGTTATTATTCAATGAGTCATGGAATGGTTTGGGTTGGAAGATACCTTAAAGATCATCTAGTTCCAATCTCCCTACATTGGAAAGGGACGCCCTCCACTAGATCAGGTTCCCCAAGGCAACCATGGGATGTGAATGGGGCATCCACAACTTCTCTGAGGAACCTGTTCCAGTGCTACACCACCCTCACAGTGAAGAATTTTTTCCTAATATCTAATCTATATCTACCCTCTTTTAGTTTACCCCTGGTCCTGACACCACATGTGCCTGTAAACAGCCCCTCTCCAGTTTTTCCATAGGTCCCCTTCAGGTACTGGAAGGCTGCTATAAGGCCTCCCCAGAGCCTTCTCTTATGCAGGCTGAACAAGCCCAACTCTCTCAGGCTGTCTTCATAGGAGAAGTGCTCCATCCCTCTCATGAACTTTATGGCTGTCTTCTAGACTTGCTGCTACAGGTCCAAGGCTTTCTTGCACTGAGGGGGCCCAGAGCTGGACACAGTACTGTGGGTGGGGTCTCAGAAGGACAGAGTAGAGGGGGAAAAAAAATCACCTTCCTCAACCTGCTGGTTGAGCTTCTTTGGATGCAGCACAGAATGTGGTTGGCTTTCTGTGCTGCAAGTGAGTATTGCCAGTTCATGTTGAGCTTTTTGAGTGTGACCATTCAGGCAATTCCTTATCCACTATTCCATTGTTCCACATGATGTGTCCATGCCCTTTCAATTTGGAAGAAAAGGATATTGAGCTGGAAACTGCCAAATGCCTTGCACAAGTCCAGGTAGATGACATCAGTTGTTCTTCCCTTGTCCACCGGTGCTGTAACACTGTCATAGAAAGCCATCAAACTCATTAGGCATGATTTGACATTTAGTCATGTTGGCTATTACAAATCACCTCCTTGTTTTCCATTTGCTTTTACATAGCTTCCATGATAATCTGCTCCATGATCTCTCTGGGCACAGATAGGAGAGTGACCAGCTTGTAGATCCCTGGGTCTTCCTTTTTTCCTTCTTCAAAGTGAGGATGTTTCCCCTTTCCAGTCAGTTGTAAATGCATCAGACTATCATGACTTCTCAAATATGATGGAGGGTGGCTAAGCCACTTCATCCATCAGTACCCTCAGGACACATGGCTGCATTTCATTAGGTCCTCATCCTTCTCCATATCCCACATAACCAGGTCTCCTGCTTCATTCCAGAGGGGGTCTACATTTACCCTTACCTTCCTTTTACCACCAGCATACCTACAGATGCTTTTCCTGTTGCCCTTGACATTCTTGGCCAGATTTAATTCTATCAGGCCTTTAGCTTGCCTGATATGATCCCTGGCTGCTTGGGCAGTTTCTCTGCATTCCTCTCACACTTCCTGCCCTTGCTTCCACTCACCTTCTGTAGGCTTCCGTTTTGCGTCTGTGTTTGTCCATGATCTCCTTATTCACCCCTGTAGGCATCCTGAGTTTTTTCCTTAACTCCTCTTTTTTGGAATGCATTTCTCCTGACCTTAGAGGAGGTGACCCTTCAAATTCTAACCCATGGTTTTGAGCCCCTCTCCTTCCAGGGCTTCCTCCCTAGTAGATCCTTGATGAGGCCAAAACCTGCTCTCCTGAAGTCCAGGGTAGTGATCTTGATATGCACCTGGACAATGGGAAATGGTGAATGAATTCCTTAGTTTGGTTTTCTTGTGTGCCCAGCTTCTGCCTGACCTATTAAACTATCTTTATCTCAACCCACAAGTTTTGTTACTTTACTCTTCCTACTCTCTCTCAGGATATTAGTGGTGCTTAGTTGCTGACTGGGGTTAAACCACTCCACCTATCATAATCAATTTTTTTTTAATTTTTAATTAGGCTGTCTTTTTTATTGAATCTAATTCATTTTACATGACTGTTAGGAAACACACATGTTCATCTTTAATTGCTGGTGAACACACATAGGTTGTACATATGTGGTACAAGGTATCCCTGAAAACCAAGACATATTTCTGGTTCTTAAACTGTACTTCACACTTCAGATATTTGTCTTTGTAAATGTCGTAAAACTCTTCAGTGCAGATTTTTTTTTTTATAAATAAAATATATATTGCATATGTGATGGTATTTATAAAATAATAAAAAGGAAATAAACCCCTCGTTATCAGGCAGAATGCTTTCAGCAATTGTAAAGGCTAACTCAAGTATAAGAGGCAGATTTTGTAGAGGCGTTTCAAGCAAAAACTGTTATATCTCCAGGGTAAAACAAGGAAGTAGACTATGAATTGTTTATGCAGATAAGCAGAGACAGTGAAATGCCTGGAACACTAATCATACAGGATTTCAATTATCCTGATGCTGAAAACAATGAGAACTATGGAGTAATTTAAAAATAAAATAAAACCAAAAAACCTTACCAACCATAAAAAAAATCCAACAAACCATGAACATGCTTCCACCCAAATCAGAAAACATGAACACCCAAGTCTTCTTCTTCTAACTCCTTAAAAATTATCAGACTGGCTCTAACTGGAATCCGGAGAAGCAGAACAATGTGATAAACGAGATAAAATGTTTGTCATCTCATGCTGCACCAGTGGGAGCTCATCCCTGTGGGAAAGTAGGCTCTGGTTTTGTTGGGACACTATCCTAATACTTCTAATTTTTGCTTAAGGCTTGCAAAAAAAGGCTTTTAGACTATGAATCAACACATCCCTGGTGTGCAACGCTGCTCTCAGCTAGTACTAAACACTTTGATGGCTACACTGAGCAGCTTTTGCACTCTCTGAGAAAATCAGTACTGGGCAATGCAGCAACTGTTCAGTGCCTCTGGGGATCACCATCAGAAAACAGTATATCCTTTCTATGCATAGTACAAATTACATCATTATTTTAGAAATAATACACAAAATGTGTTTTATTCTGTAATATGTTCATAGGTTTTCAAAGTAAAATGTTTTGGATCACTGTTATGTATCCATAGAATCATTCTCATTAAAATCTTATTAATTTTTTTAAATTGCTTTCATTACATTCAGCAAAAATATCTGTTTATTTAAGTTAGATAAAAACATCCAGCTTTTGGTTTTTTGTTTTTTTAGGGGAGGGGGTGATGTTTCAGTATATTCTTCTAAATTCTTCAAACAAGGACAATCAGGTCCTGAAACAACTCCCTAACTGAAGTTGTGGTTAAAAATCGCTGGACTTATTTGACCTATCTAATACTAAATCAAATTAAATTTTTGGTTTTATAATAAAACAAACGAAATTATTACATTTCAAGTGTGAAACTGGCACTAAGAAGAAGTCTAGATCTCTCATTTTTTCCTCATCTCTCGTCTTAAAGAATCTGATTGTCCACTGTTTACAGGGCAGTACTCTGCCCATATTTTGTTTTCACAAGTGCTAGATATAGAACAGTATGTAATTACAAATATTTTTATCTGTAATTTATAAGTATAACATTTTTCTTTGCACTGTTTTGCATTTTTGGCGGCACCATCAGTGATCTGCAACTTGGCACTTCTGTATGAGAACGATTAGATTTGTGTCAGAAACATCTCTGTGGCACAACTTAGACGATTCTGCAAGTATGTACTGCCATCTGGTGTATGATTAAAAGAATGCTCAAAGAAAACTACTACTATTACTCTATGTTAGTGTCCTGTTTGTTCAAAGTACTTGTAGTTCGGAGTCCTCTGTCCAACACAACCTTTGGGAGAAAATAAAACCGGAGTATAGATTTCTTAACAAGTATTCTGTTTCTGTCGTGCCACTTGGGAAGAGATTTCCAAAGAAAGTCCAATTATTTTGTGCATTTCATTGTAAACAAATGCACATCTTAAAATATGTACAAGAGCACAATCTGACCATTTGGAAACATTTGACTATATTCACGTGTCTCCATCTGGCAGTATATGACATAGCTTATAACATCTATAGTTCAAAAAACCCATTTGCTGGCTGGTAGTCCATGAGACTGTGTTTAAGGATTATGGAACAGATGCTGTTCAAGAACAAACGGGTGTGCTGGCTGACAGCAGGCTCAGTATGAGCCAGCAGTGTGTCCTGGAAACCAAGAGCACAAAATGCACCCTGGGGTGCACCAAACACAGTATAATCAGCCAGTGAGATGATTTTCCTGCTGTATTCAGCCTTGGTGTGGTCTCCCCTTGAGTGCAACGTGAAGTTCTGGGCCCCACAACTTAAGAAGGATGAGAAGGTCCCTGAATACATTCAAAGGATGATAACAACGCTGGTGAAATGGCTGGAAAGCATATTCTGTGATGTGCAGTAAAGGAATTTGTGCTTGTCTAGTCTAGAGGACTACAGCTATCTACAGTTTCCTGAGGTGAGGATGTGGAGAGGGAAGTGCTGAGTTGCTCTCCCTGGTATCCAATGACAGGACACAAGGGAATGGTCCAAAGCTGTGCCAGGGGAAGTTCATGCTGGACGTTAGGAAGCATTTCTTCACTATGAGAGTGGTCAAACACTAGAACAGACTTCCTAGAGAGGTGATCAAAGACCCAAGCCTGCTAGTGTTTAGAGGCCATTGCCATTATGGCAAGAGGCCATAGGCATAAGAGGACAATGCCATTAATAATATGATTTAACTTTTGGTCATCCCTGAAGTGGTCAGGCAGTTGGACTAGGTGATCATTGCAGGTCCCTCCCAACTGAAATAGACTATTCTACAAATCTGCTCAGCTTGTAGCAGATCAAAATCATAACCTCCCAAGTGAGTTCTGGCAGCTACCATTTAGTTTTTCAGATTCTTTAATGCCTTCTGTGTTTGTTTGTTTTCAGGTTGTTTCTTACTGTAAAATAAATTTGGGTTTTGGTCTTCCATTTCTCATTGGTGGGTTTCTCTTTTCTACCCTTATTCCTTCAAAGCTCTGAGGTTTTTTTTTCCAGTTTTTATCACTCTTATGTTCCATTGAACATTTAGTACCACATCCAACATTGATGAAACACAGAAACTTTTTCTCTTATTATACATTTTTAAAAGTATTAATTCTTCCATATTAGAGGATGACAGATGATATATGTCACCACAGTCTGACATCTGAAAAGGCAAGCTGTATAAGCTGGCTGGGAATTTCAAAAGTTATGCGATGTCAAGAACATGACGGATAAGAAAACAAACAAAAAGAAATCTACTGAGTAATTGGTGAGAAAAAATTATAAGGAAGATGGGCTATAATACTGGAAAACTATATTTTTATAGCAATGTGTACATTTTGACTGGATTTTACTTCTGATTATGTTTTATCTTTCAAGATACTAGTTACTAAGGACATAATAGTTCATTAAAGTTCATTAAAGTTCAGCTAGCAACATTGAAGAAATACTTAATTGCTTTTAATAGCTTAACCTGTTAGCATTATTTTTTTTAATCTTTGTGAAATCCTAATACCTCCTCTGGATGTTTTGGTCTCATACAGTTCAAGAGTCATAACAAAAAAAATCGAGGTGATCCACCAGTCGGACCACCATGAAAATCAGAGGTCTGAAAAACTTGAAATTTGAAGAAAAGTTGAAGGATTTGGCCTTCTTTTCCTTAGAAAGTGTGCAAGAAGAATGCTCAGGGGGATCTAATCACACTTGTCCAATATTTAAAAGGTAGTTTACAGAGAAAATAGAGGTGCTTTTTTCACAATAGTGACAGGACAAGATGCAATGGACTGAAGTTGTTCAGGGGAAATAAGTCTGAACATAAGAAAAAAAAATTTCACCATGACAACAATTAATGCTGGAATAGTTTGCCAAGAGAAATCAAGGATTCTCTTGTAGGAAATACTCTATATCTATAGAGTTCTGGGCTCCCTGGTATAAAAAGGACAGGGATCTCCTTGAGAGAGTCCAAAGAAGGGCTATGAAGATGATTAAGGGCCTGGAACATCTCCCCTATGAGGAAAGGCTGAATAAGCTGGGGCTGTTCAGTCTTGAGAAGAGAAGACTAAGGGGGGACCTAATTAATGTTTATAATTATCTTAAGCATGGGACGCAGGGGGAATCAGCCAGCCCCTTTTCAGTGGTCTGTGGAGACAGGACAAGGGGCAATGGCCTCAAGTTGGAGCACAGGAAGTTCCGCACCAACATGCGGAAGAACTTTTTCCCAGTGAGGGTGACAGAGCCCTGGGACAGGCTGCCCAGGGAGGTGGTGGAGTCTCCTTCTCTGGAGATATTCAAGACCCGTCTGGATGCCTATCTCAGTGAAATGTCCTAGGGAGCTTGCTTTGGCAGGGGGTTGGACTCAATGATCTCTCAAGGTCCCTTCCAACCCCTACAATTCTATGAGTCTGTGATACTCCTGCTGAGGAAAGTGTAAATATAGATTAAATTTAAACATTCAGGATATCTGCACTGATCCAATCAAGTGCCTACCAACTTTGTTCAGCATGGAAGAGTAATAGATATCACTGAACATGGTCGTTGCATCCTAAAATAAACATTTGTGTTTGGGCAAATTAATCATACTCTGAAAGTGAGTCTTTTTCACCTCAGGAAAAAAAAAAGAAGGCACAGGGTGGCTAACAAAGACTGAGATCTGCAGTACAGGCATCAAAATTCATATTAAAAGACTCCCACCCATACTGTCTCATGCTGTGATGATGTATTCACGGACCAGAGAGAGCAAGAAGAAGGATACAGCATCTCTGGACAGGCAGCACATTTCTCACCTTCAGATCACCTGCCTAAATTGTGAAAAACTGTCACAACTACTGTGACTTAAATCTTGGCATGCATTCCACGTTACTGCACTTTCAGCATTCACAGATGCATCTCACCATGCAGTATGAACTTATGTATGTCCAGTTTATTAAAATGTTTCCTAACTTGATAGTTCACTACCCTCAGTAAGTCTTCCTCGCTCCAGACTTTCCTACTGGTCTCAGTTGCCTGCAGTTCCTGAGGTCAGATCTTACCAGTAATGATGGAGATGTAGAGGGCATTGAGTACAACTCTTATCACCAACCAGATAAATTAGCTCAAGTGGTAAGAATTTTTAAAAGGTGTGGCATATATTCTAAAAGGAAACTACAGTGCACTGTCCTAGATAACACTGACAATTTATTGTGTTTTCATGGCATGACTACCGAAAATGAGAATTATGCCACCTCCCTTGCTGAAGCCTGGTACATCTTTTCTCTTGTCTCTGCTTTTTACAAATGTAGGTAATGGTTTCACCACAGGAAATGCCTGGTTTTATTCCCCGATTTATGGTCCAGTTCTAAAGTAAATCAGAAAGCACTCATGCAAATAGAGAAGGTCAGTAAATAGCTGTCAGTGTCAGCAGAGGGGCTTGGAGGAATTTATTGCTGTCCTGTGAGATCAGGACATTCCACGGTCTATTTTCCCACACCAACTAGTTTCCACATATGGGTACAGTAGGTGAACTGATCAGGGCCAGAGGGGGGACTCTGAGAGCACTGTCCTGTAGCACACTAAATACAGTCCTGCCATGGATTATCAGGCCTTGAGCTTCATATTGAGTTTGCATAACCTTGGGACTGAGGCTTGCCAGTCTTACTTTTTTAATGTTTTAAATCCTTAGACATATAACCTCTGAAGTCAGTTAAGCTAACAATTTGGGTAAAGCTATTGACAATTTGCTATTATGTATTGTCAAATCACAAGATATTTTGAGAATTGTGAGGCTTATTTTCTTTATTTTGCATATAATTTTATCTATATTGGGAAAAACAGTTGAGTTTAACTCCATTTGTTTTTTTCTCTCCAGTGTTGACAAAGGAATTATTTTAAGCTAAGAGAGTAATGACACATATAAAGCTTGATAAAGCTTTAGTGGTTAAAAAAAGATATTTAAATCACTCCATAAATTCCTCCAATTCTCTTCACTGTCCTAAGCTTTTATATCTATTCCATGCACAATCACTTTGTAGGCTGTGTCTATGTTAGTAACTTAAACAGAGCCAGGCAGGACTGAAATGCAATTGTCTGTATTTTTCAAGCTTTTAGACCGTTCTCTAGAACCATCTTGACCTGGGCAAACTAACAAACTCTTAACTAATTCACGGGTATGTTTTCAGAAGTTGAATATTCTTGCTACTCTCTAAATGTCAGATAGCAGTTTGCATGCAGCCACTCTTTTTCTGTGGCTAAAAGCTCTTACTAATAGATATAGGTCATTCTGTTTAACCCTGTGTCCAGGAAGGTTTCTGAGTTCTGTTTAATTTACTACTACTGATGTAGCTTTAGCGTCTGAGATTGAAGATTTTCATTTATCATGTTCTTCTAGTGATATCTGAACTACAGATTGGTGTACTTTGAAAAGAGCCTGACTAATTTGAAATAAAAGCTTTTTAGTTTCTAGGGTCAGTTGTTGCCCTTTTTAGAAAAATCTCTATTAGCTATACAGAAACTTACAAGAACACTAAAAGTGTCCTAGGGAACCTGCTTTGGCAGGGGGTTGGACTCGATGACCTCTTGAGGTCCCTTCCAACCCCTACAATTCAGAGATTCTGTGATTCTGTGAAGCATTTTCAGGTATTTTAAACTTAATTTCTTCAGATGCCATTCATGAGACAATAACCTGTTTTGATATAATATCTTTCATCTGGGCATCTCAAAGTATTGCTAAAACATTAATAAATGAGTCAGTAACATATCAGTGAGCTAGGGAAGATTGAGAGCTGGATTTATCATTTATTATTTGTGCAACTATGTATCAGTACAAAGCTCTCTGAAGCAGAAAAGCTGTGTCAAACAAAAAACCTGCAGCCTGCCTGAAGGGATTTCATCACCACTTGATGAGAGCAGGTTAGTAAAGAGTAATTAATCTACTTGCCAAACACTGGTGAGCATAACTCCCATTAGTACTAGACTCCAGACTGCTATTTTCTCCCTATTAAAGAACTTTAGTTCCCATTACTCATATGTCCAAATTCTGCATTAAAAATGAGTTGTCTAATCCTTGATAAGAATCACAGTTCCTTTATGGCACCATTTCCCAAAGCTGTTTTGCTCTGTAGTCTCTCCAGATAAGCAGACTTTACTATTGAATATCCCTCCTTTCCAACTGGAAAAGAATCATAGAATCATAGAATTGTAGGGGTTGGAAGGGACCTCCAGAGATCATCGGGTCCAACCCCCTGCCAAAGCAGCTCCCTAGGACATTTCACTGAGATAGGCATCCAGACGGGTCTTGAATATCTCCAGAGAAGGAGACTCCACCACCTCCCTGGGCAGCCTGTCCCAGGGCTCTGTCACCCTCACTGTGAAAAAGTTTTTCCTCATGTTGGTGCGGAACTTCCTGTGCTCCAAAAGGAGATAATCCAGACACCCAAGTCACCAAGGGATTCCCAGAAGACCTCTTTTATGGGAACAAGGCAGTTGTCACCCCAGTGCAGGCAGTAGGTTTGGGTCAGAGGTGAATGAATTTGGAAGATGGTGTGAACCAGGTCCTCAGCACAGTTCACTTTAATGAGTACCTACTGTAGGATGACCACTACCAAAAACAACATCAGAGAAGCCACTGGGAAACTTGTCTCAAACCTCTTTCTGAGCATCCCTCACCTGCAAAATAACATTCCTGTTACAGCAAGATACAGTGGATAAACACAGGTATATCACTGCACAAAGGCAGCAGAAGCAATTGCATCTTTGTCATTTTCCTTCATCATTTTTAAAGAATTCTCCAGCATTGTGTGAACTACAAACCAGCCCTCCTGCCTAAACATTACATTTATTTTGGTTATCCTATCTTTTTTTTTGCAGCATATTGTCCTGAATATGTTTTGTTCTTGGCATCTTTTTTTTAAGTCTTCATATGATATTAAAATACAGGAATCTATTTTCAACAGCTTTTATGCCTTGGTGAATAAACAGAATTTTAGATTCTTTATTCAGATTTTCATTATCTGCTGCATGTCTGGACAGACTTAGTTTATTACTTTTTCTATTACCTTAAATTACTGTATAAAATTCTTTTTAAAAAGGTCTTCAAAATATTTGAACTCGTTACAATGCAGTAACTGATGTAGCCACAAGAGAGTGCTCTTGTAAAAATATAAGAATGATTGAGAAATTGGCACATTTTGCACTTTAACAATGAAAAATAGTTTTAGTAATTAGTGTTTACTTTAATTATTGTATTTTAGGAAATTAAACACTGATGTAAATTAACACAGTATTCCCAATTCCATTTGTATTCACCTTTTTATTTGTTTTTAATTAAAGCTAAGAACTAGTAAATAACATGAATGTAGCGACATTCTTTTTGAAATAACATTTTGTTATGTAATCATATTTTCTCTAACATTTCATCCCTCACTCTTCACTTACACAGTGCAGTGACCCTTAGAGATAAATTATATCAGTTCAATATAAAAATGCAGCTCCAGCCCCAATAATGTGTTTGCTTTATAGAAAAGGGTTTATATTAGATTGACTCTTCCTCATGCCCTTTTCAGGTTAAATTATACCTTTTCAGGTCCTTAAACACCAGCTTATGCCTTTGAGACCTTAGAAGGATATACCTCTCCATAATGTTCCAGCAGAATATGCTTTGCAAATGCAGGGTAGGGCATGATACACATAATCGTGTAACCCAGTGGAATTCTGTAATTTCACAGTAATTATATCTTAGTGACAGATACCCTACCTCCTTCAAAAACAAACTGAACTTTGTATAGAGAGCACAGGATAACAGGGAAGTTAGATCTTCCCTCTTGACTTGAACTACTTAGTTTTGTTGAAGATCAAAGTACAAGGCTGCCCTAGTTTACGTCTGTGACTAAAACAGTACAAGTAGCTGTCTGTGTCACTTCTTGCCCTCATGAAATGCATTTAAATCCAAAGGAATTAAGCTGCTTTTGCTAACTTTCTCCCCAAGAACTGTTTCCCTGACTAGAGGACTTGGCAAGTGGTTATGTTTATCTCCTTGAAGTCCAATTTGTGTTTATAAAGCAGAAAACTGCATCAATTGGAGAGTGTGGTCTTTTATGTTTAGAACCTTTTCTCACCACTTCTGATGACATACTTTATTCTACTCTCATTAAAATCAATGGCAAAGTCTGTTTATTTCCGTCACTGCAGGATGTGACCATTAATATGTTAATTTCTAATCTTCCCTTCCAAATTCTACCATCTGCTTTTTTTTTCCTGTTTTGAATAAAAAATGTGTTTTACAGACATATTTTCAGTTACTGATGTTGTTACTTTCCTTATGCATGATTCTCTTCAGCTGAACTTTCCAGATGGTATCCAAGATCCAAGCATCTTTTCTTTAGATTCCTCATTTTAAAGTTGCTACCACATGATAAATATTGAATTAGAATAACAACCTTTCTCAGGTACCAAAATAGCTCACCCTTCTGATCTCATTATTTTCTTCTATTCTTCCTCTAAATCTAATAGCTTTCTGTCCTCAACTTGCAGTGCTTAAAATATCTGTGACTCATTAATTGTAAAAAAAATGTCTTTTTATTCATTAGTAGTAGAGCTTTTCATTGAATGTCCCAGCAGTGGCCCAAGACAATTTAGATAAAAACCATTATTTCTTCTGTCTAGACAGGAATTAATTTGTAGTTTTGCCCTTTTTCATGAGAATGATGGAGAATTGTTGTCATTTGATGTAACACAAAAAAGACTTTCGCACCTTTAATCTGCCCATGAGATGTTGGCAACATTCCCTTTATGACCAAGGTGGCCACAATTCAGCCAAGTACTTAAACAGATGCTTTTCCTTAATGATGTTATTTCACAGTAATTATTAATGTGTTAATAGTTACACTTGTGTTCAACACATTGGCTTCTGAAGTCTTTCTTATTTGAATGGAAAGACTTGCATTATCATTTCTTTTAAACAAAACTGCATGACTTATGACATTCAGTAACTACAGACATCAATAAACTCATGTATATTGCTGAATATGTTATGAAACACAAAATGCAGGCTGCATGATTTATTGACACCCAACTTTCAGTGTCTAGAAAAATGTAGAAGGTATTGTCAATCTAAATCCGTGTCCAAACATTTCAGACACTGAGAATCTCCTGCTGACACTAAAATCAAAAGTTACTAGATGCTCAATGTACCTGCCATCAAAATTGAATAATATTTACCACAGTATCTTTTTATTGTTCATTAACTGTGAGTTTTGTCCATATATGTACTGCTCTTATACCCTCAAACTTGTATTAGAGGTTGCTTCTCTTTTCCCAGAAATCTTCATGATACATTTATTATACACAAAAATAGCCCACGAACCCAACAAAAATTTATTTTAATTTAGGTTTCAGGAAACAAACTTCTTTTTCCTAAATGCCATTACACATTAGTTTGAAGTCTCTTAATGAGAGTATAAGCCTTCTATAGATCACATAATGTGTCTTTAAAACTTTTGAAGCTAGTAAGGCTAAAATATTGCAACTATTTAAATTTGTGCTGAAAAAATCAGCTACAGGTTTTCTATTTTATTTTTCCAGTCAATGTTTTTGTGCCTGATTTTCAGGTATTTTTTCAGGTCTAGCAGCTTTTCATAACACTGAGTATCAGTCAGGCAAGCTCTTGCCTACCTATAAAATCTGTGCAAATATGCTTGCAATAATGCCAAAATACCATCAGTGTATTTTGTCTTCATTGCTTCCTAGCTATGGCCAGTCTCTGGTATTTCCATCCTTGATAGGTGCATGTCAGCAACTCATAGGTTGTTTTCAACTGTGAATGTGCCCTGCACCTGTCATCTGGAGTCCTACAGTAGTCATTTGAACACAGCAGTGGTGCAACTTAAGTGATTTCTTTCCTGGTGGCATCAGTATTGAAGTCACTTCTGGGGCACATCTAAGGCATACCACCACCAACAAAGATAGGAGTTTCTTGCGTGCTTAGATCTTATGGATGTATGAGTCGTTCCTAGCAGCAATACAAATGACACAGGCTACGCCACTGGTAAGCATGCCACACGAATGTATGGTCCTAGAACTACAACAGATGATGCCAAATCAAGCAGTGGTCCTTCCCACTTGGCAATGTAGCAGTTACTTCTATAATTGCAGAAAAGAAGAGAAGCCAAGTTATGCACTGAGAGGTAAGTAGCAGAAAAATCTCTTAATCTGGTTTGATGACCAGAAGAATCGCCGAAGTATTAGATACTAAGTGGAATATAAATAAGAGCATTTATAGGAGCTATATCTAAGGACAGGTGAAACAATGAGTTCCTTGCTTCTCATTATAATGCTTGAAGGGTCATTGAGTAATTTTAGTTGTTTTGTAGTGAGAAGTGTTTTTGTAATAATTGGTAGTAATTTCTTTATGAGCAATGCATGTTCACAGTTAAACAGATCTCCTTGCCTTGAATTTTCCACTCAGATGAATCATATTTTTCAACACTTATTTTGCTAGACTGAGATAGCCACAGATTTTCAGTCATATAAAATAGGTGCTCCGTTCATTTTCACTTCTTCCAGTTCAACATGTGCTTCTTGAGAGTAGGTGACAAGAACTGGATGCAAATACTCTAAGACTTCAATGTTTTGGGTTGTGTTTTTTTCCTTTCATCCAAAGTGGTAGAACTTCACTGAGAAAACTGCAATACCTAGGCAGCTCTTCTTGTCATCAGTTTCTCTTCTGTCTAGAAAATAACTCCCTATCCTATGTACTTCAAACTACATCACAATTTCAGTTATACCAATTTTCAGCTTAACTTTTTCCTTCCAGAGTCATGATCTTCTCTCCAGAGTATTGGTCAAACTCTCCTACCTTGTATTTTACATGGGTTTCATGACCTATGCCTGGCAACATAGCCAAATATGAAAATATTAAGTTTTTATTCCAAGATTGAACCTAAGGTAGACTGCCATCTCCCTGTCATTTGAGTAATTTGCATTAAATGCTGACCAAAAAGTCTCTCTATCCATTTTATAATTCTTCTATTAACTCATGGAAGATCTCCAACATGAATAATATGTTTTAAATAGTATCATACTGTTTAGATCTCAAGTCTTTTGTATTAATCTTATCTCAGAAATTATCTTATTAAGAAAGATATTTAATAACTCTAATGAGACATATCTTTAATAAACTAAATTGTGTTTTATATCATTGTCCATTTCCTTCTGTCTCTGATAATACTGATGCTTTTGAATAAAGCTCTGTCATTAAAAATTTCATGATCCCTAGAATAAAGTAATAGACTTGAACTTGTCTCATTCTGGTTAATTATTTTTTTGTCTGAGTTTTTTGTTGTAATTTTTTCTCCATTCTACTATATTGCTGGGGCCTGTTATTATGTTATTTAATATGTTAGTTCCTTCAGTAGTATGAATATAGATTTTTCAGATATATATTCATTGCAAGTAGCCCAAACTTTACTCACAGCTTACATGCATTCTCTCTCTCCTCATTGTCTTCTACTTTTCCACTGGTGTTACATGCATCATCATCCCTATTGAAAACAAGATAAACATGTATTTAATATGGGAGAAGAGGAAGCTGAGAGGAGACCTTATCACTGCCTACAATTATCTGAAAGGAGGTTGTGGAGAGGTGGGCAATGGTCTCTTCAGTCAAGTGACAGGTGATGACCTTAAAGGTCTTTTCCAACCTAGTAATTCTGTAGTTCTGTGATTCTGTGGTTTTGGCAACACCTATATAATTTCTGATCTGTATATTTCCCTCCACAAACTGATTTCTCTTTTCATCCTCTCCACAAACTGATTTTTTTTTCATCCTCTTTCCACATATGTCTCTGGAGAACCATTTTACCATTCATTTTATTTTCTTTAGTTCTTCCTTTAAATTTTACTTTTTGAACTCTTGAGATACAGCTTTCCTGATCATAGACTTTTGGAATCCCAGAATGGTTGAGATTGGAAGAGATGCCTGGTCCAACTATCCTGCTCAAGCAGGGACATCTAGAGCTATTTGGTCAGGACAGTGTCTAGGTAGCTTTTGAATATCTCCAGAGAGGGAGACTCCATAAACACTCTGGACACCTGGTTCCACTCTTCTGTCTTCCTGAAAGTAAGAAAGTCTTTTTCATATTCAAGTGGAAGTTCCTGTGTTCCAGTTTGTGCCCATTGCCCCTTGTCCTGTCAGTGGGCACCACTGAAAAGGGTCTGGCCCCCAATTCTGGCTTCCTCTTGACATTTGTCCTTTACAGACTTATTGATGAGATCCCCTCTCAGCCTTCTCTTTTCCAGACTAAATAGAATTAGTTCTTTCAGACTTTCCTTGCAAGAGAGGAATGCTCAAATCCCCCAATGATCTGGGTGATCAGTGTAGCCAGCCCTCTACTGGACCCTCTCCAGTAGTTCCCTGTCTTTCTTCACCTGGGAAGGCCAGAACAGGACACAGTACTTCAGAAGTGGCCTCACTAGGGCAGGGTAGAGGGGGAGGATAACCTCCCTCAACCTTCTGGCCACAGTCTTCTGAATGCACCCCAGGATACCATTGGCCTTCTTGGCCAGGAGGACATAGCGCGGGCTCAACTTGCTGTCTGCCAGAAATTCCAGGTCCTTCTCTGCAGCACCACTTCCCAGCAGGTCAATCTCTAACCTATACATGTGCCTGGGGTTATTTTCTCCTTGGTGGAGGACTGTCACGTCCCACCAGGCAGGCAAACCTTAGATATTCAGACTTGCCTGTCCCATCCCAGCAGATGGGTATGTGTAGACTCAAACTCTTCTCCCTGCCCCAGGGGCCAGGTTAACCCTCTCTTAGCTAGTCTCTTTTAACAACCACACTAGTGAGATTAGATTAGCTCCTGTCATCCTTGGCGCCATACTCAGGAGTAAGAACAGTCACCCAGGAAATCCAAGCAAAGCACAACTTTATCTAAAAGAAAGGATGATTACAAAGCTTGCAAACAAAACTTCAACACCCTACATATTGAGAGCAATGGATTACAATTAATTGAACCTAAGAATAAGGTCAGAAGTTGGGAGAGAGAGAGGTGAGGGAGCTTGAGAAAGAGGATAAAAGAGAGAAAAGAAGACGACATCAGCACACAAGGACCCTGTGCAGATCACCATAAAGCTGTAGTCCTTAGGTGTCAGGTGCGTGCCAGGAGTCCCAAATCTGGATCTTTTACCCTCCCTCTCCCCCTCTTCTGGGGAGGCCGAGCATCTCTTGGGCAGACTCAGTGCTGAGCCGCAGAGTGTTCTGGAAAGGAGTTGGTGGGGAAGGGAGGTCCCAAGTGGTCATCTGACCCCCCCAACCGGGCTGATGTAGCAATGACCCCATCAGGGGCCTCACACAAGACTTTTGCAAGAAGTCACTCTGTCTCCACAGGGCCCCGCTTGCCTGTTACGGCTCCTTATCAGGTAAGGACAGGATCCTGGCTATCAGGGTGGCTCCTGAAGGAGGGGCTGCCTTTGCTGGGAATGTCCAGTAAGTCAAAATGGCTGCTTTCAGATCAAGAGTCTATAGGCCCTTAGAACCTTGGGAGGATGAAGGCCCTAGTCAAACACCCTGCAGACGTCTGCAGGATCAAGCCCCCTGTGAGGCAAAACCCAGTCCGCAAAATGTTATCCTGCCTCTGCAGGTTCTGTTATCTTGCAAGACAGATTGATTGAGACAAACCACTCATCCCCGTTCCCACAAAATGATATTTGAAACAATACAAGGACCCTACAGTTGCCTTTGTTGAATTCCATTAGGTTTCTCATAGGAGAAATTCTCCAGCCCTTTCATGATCTTCATGGCCCTTCACCGAACTTTCTCCGGTATGGTCAATTCTGTCTTGTACTGGGGGACCCCAAAGCATCAGGTACTCTGGATGATCTCTGCCTTTTTTCTTTTCATTGCAGATTATCTATTTTAATTCCCTTTTTGAGTTGTTTATTCCCCCTAGTAATCCTTTAAACAATAAATTCTGCATAGATTTAGTGTTCTCTCTGAAGACCATTACACATACAAATAAAATAAGCCTAAATTAAATACATCTTGAAAATTGTAACAACATGCTATATGAAGGTCCCAGGTATCAATTTCTATCCCAGTGTGTGGGTTGACAATGGACCTAATTCCTGACTTGCATGAACCCTGCAAAAGCTTACATGAAGAATGAGTTGCAAACCAGTAGAGAGAAGCCCATGATTTTTGAATGTGGTTATGTTTTGTAAGCTATTGAGCACCCATGACCCTTACAACCTTTTCTTAATGAGTGGATGCTAGCTCTTTAACTTAATAATGAGTTAAAAGATAAAGCAAACCCCAGGAAGACCTGCTTCTGACAGCAAGCCTTTTCCTGTAATTGTAAATTGACAATTACTACAGTATATATATGTGACTGAAATGTTTTCTGATACTCAAGCATTGAAACTTCTACAATTTACATAAGGAGAAAAAAATCTCTAGACATATTCTAATTCAGAAAGTTTCCTGTATTTTTCAGCTTGTTTACCACTAATGAGTTTTATGCTGTTAGTCTAATCTCCTTGAATGAGCTTAATAAAAATTCAAGGATACACTGCTGTATATAGATATAATCATAGAATCACTTAGGTTGCAAGAGACTTTTAAGATCATCAAGTTCAACCATACCCTAACCCTGCACCTCTAGATCATGTCCTTAAGCACTTCATCTACACACCTTTCAAATACCTCCAGGGATGGTGACTCCAACACTTCCCTGGGCAGTCTGCTCCAATGCTTGACTACCCTTTCAGTAAAGAAATTCTTTCTGATATCTAACCTAAATGTCCCCTTATGCAATTTGAAACCATTCCCTCTCATCCTATTGCTTGTTACCTGAGAGAAGAGACAGACCCCCACCTCTCTACACCCTCCTTGCAGGTAGTAGAAAAGCAACCTCCTTTTCTTAAGACTAAAAAGCCCCAGTTCCCTCAGCTGCTTCTCACAGGACTTGTGCTCCAGACCCTCCACCAGCTTTGTCACCCTTCTCTGGACATGCTCCAGCACCTCAACATCCTTCTTGTAATGAGGGACCCAAAACTGGATACAGTACTCAAGGTGCAGCCTCACTAGAGCTGAGTATAACGGAACAATCACTTCCCTACACCTGCTGGTCACACTGTTCCTGATACAGGCCAGGATGCTGTTGGCCTTCTTGGCCACCTGGGCACACTGCTGGCTCATGTTCAGCTGGCTGTCCACTAACACCCCCAGGTCCTTCTCCTCCAGGGAGCTCTCCAGCCACTCTGCCCAAAGCCTGTAGTGTTGCCTGGGGTTCTTGTGGTCAAAGTGCAGGACCCGGCACTTGGCCTTGTTGAGCCCCATAAAGTTGGCCTCTGTCTATTGATCCAGCCTGTCCAGGTCCCTCTGCAGAGCCTTCCTGCCTTCCAGCAGATTGACACCCCCACAGAATTTGATATAATAATTCAGTGTTTGTCTGATGTCTTGTGATTATTTTTTTGATCAGCACATTGGATAATTAATTGGATGCCTATAGGGGTAAAAGCATGAATTTTCTGATCTCATCAGTGAAGACAAAAAAAAACCAGCAGACCATATACCCTGTGTATCAATTCCTGAGGGAAAAGTAGTATGCACTGAATATAGGGTTAAAGTGCAGCTTACTATTATAATGACATTACTATAAAAATGACATTCAAGCAAGTAGTACAGAGACACAGTCTAGAGGACATCTCTAATTGCTGTAATTTAGAATGATCTATCACCTAAAATTTACTTCAGACTGGTCTGTCAGTCATATTACATTCTGAAAGGTATTAGAAACTGTGGAAACACTGATACACTCTGTGAGTACTATATTCGGATTATCAAAATCTTTGCTGTAATCCATCATTCTGAGGAATCTGATCATGTATGATTTTTTATTATTGTTTTTTCTCTGCTTGTCCACCCTCAAACAGTTCATTATATATGTAGGTAGACTGGATATCCTGGGTCTGTTAGATATTTTACTCTGCTTTTGAAAGAGAAGTGTACTTTAAAAATTTTCTGCTCTCTCACAAGAGATACAAGAAAATGTGTTTCATCCTCTGGGTAGCATCTTTTCTTGTTTCAGTTGGTTGGTTGGTTGGTTGGTTGGGTTTTTTTTTTCTCGGGGTTTTTTTTTTCATAATTTATTTTTCTTTTTTCTTAAGAAATACAAAATACATCAGACTTTTTTTGTTTGGTGTTTTTTTTTACTTTAGTTTGATTATGAACAGCTTTCTCCACTCAGAGATGTTAATATTGCACTTCAGGTGAAGTAACCATCAAACTACGAAAACTATGCCAGTCTTATTTTGCCATTATCCTAAAATTCTGCCTACATTATAAAAGCATGCCTTTAATCTATGTCTAAGTCTACAGAAAGGATATTGAAGGACTGGAGCATCTTCCCTATAAGAGGCTGAAAGAACTGGAGCTGCTCAGCCCTGAGAAAAGAAGATTAAGAGGGGATCTTATTAATGTTTATAAGTATCTCAAGTGTGGGACACACGGAAAATGGCCAGTCTCTTTTTTGTGGTCTGTGGAGACAGGACAAGGGGCAATGGCTGCAAGTTGGAGCACAGGAAGTTCTGCACCAACATGTGGAAGAACTTTTTCACAATGAGGGTGACAGAGCCCTGGGACAGGCTGCCCAGGGAGGTGGTGGAGTCTCCTTCTCTGGAGATATTCAAGACCCGTCTGGAGGCCTATCTGAGTGGAATGTCCTAGGGAGCCTGCTTTGGCAGGGGAGTTGGACCCAATGATCTCTGGAGGTCCCTTCCAACCCCTACAATTCTGTGATTCTGCGAAATTCCCTGTTACAGGAAGTATATCCAACGCCTGTAACTGTAGGAGAGAAACAGAAAAGTATGTCTCTGGCTCAAAGCATTTTTGTAACTGCATTACTATGCCAATCAAGATAGGTGCATTCCCTAATACAAAGATTTAGATGTGTACTAGCTTTATACATTAATGTGTGTATTAGATTTATACATCTGATATGGGGAGCCATATAGAAATAAAAAAATAGCTCACAGCATTTAAGTTAAGTAGTTGTGTAGCCTGAAACAATTAAGGGAAAGAGGCCCACAGGCACTGGCTTGCAGGGAAGTAGACCTTCTAGTACCTCAAGGGAGCATTGTAGGAAAACAGGAATTCAGGATTTAGGAAACAAGACGAAACAAGATGATATTCATCACAGAGATGTCAATGAAGGAACAGATGGCCGGAATACGTCCATAGGCCTCCCTATCGGACATAAGTTAGCCCAAACTGATAAGAACAGTGCAAGCTTGCAAGACCCTCCCACTCCAGATGAAAAGTTGACCCTCGCCCACAATTCCTGGAAGGATCTGCATAAACATGAAGGATGATAAGCTAATTAGCATACAAGGCGAGAGTAGGCGGGTACAGGTAATTAATATGTATATGCATAAAAATGAATATTCATTATGAAGTTGTATAAATAAACGGACGGCTTGCTGCGTGGGGTGTGCATGTTTGTGGCGGAGCGATCCCCTGCGCACCCAGCGCTGAATAAACATACCTACTTTATAACTTCTGAGTTATAGGGTCCATTTTCCACACGTCACATCAATAGCTTTAATTCTATTGACTTTCAATAGTTTGACCATTTCAATAAGGTTCAAAACCTTATTTTAACAACCAGCTTTGCCTCCTGGACCTCCTGTTGATTTTATATTTTATTTTCTATTATACTTAATATTCTGAATCAGTGCCATGAGGAGGTTTGAACAAGATATCTACTTAGTTTAAAAGATTTCCTGGAGCAATTAAAAATACAGTTTTTTCAAAGGTTAGAAATATTTTTTCCACACAATTAACACAAAACCTTATTTTCATAGATTTGCCTTAAGCTGGAACAAACTTTCTTAAAAGATGCCTTTGTAGAAGCTAAATATAGAGCTAAATACATTTCTGCTATGGTAACTTGAACTTTCCCTAACATCTGGCAAGAATAGAGGGTCTCTTTTACAATGTTGGGAAAGGTACATATTTTTTATCCAGAAGAAAATGTTTCTACTTACTAGCTGAGATTTATCCCAGCCTCTTCTAGCAATTATTTTTAATTTTCAGAAGATTCTGACTTCCATTTGTGGAAAATGCTGGGAAATGTTGCTTTTGCAAACTGAAAAGGATTGTTGTATTTTGTGGAGGACTAAGGCTGCCTCATCAGAAATCCTTTGTAGGGAACTTAGGATGCAACAGATAGCACGTAAGATAAGGAGGAATACTGTTAATGAAGTTTTGCTGTTGGTTGTGTTAAAAGAATTATGGCACAATCTCTCTCAATTAGAATACATAGCTCTGTTAACAGATGCAGATGAAATTTATATCCATACACCGGACAATGAGATAAGAGGTTGAATTGTGACTCAGGTTATGGGGTGGAATGTAATGATTATCTGGCTCCACAAATAGGTTTCTGCAATGTTTAGGTTATCAGGCGATTTATGGGGGGGTTGTGGTGTGACTCAGTCTTGAATTTCTTTGGGGTCCGGTCCTAGCTGAGACAGCCCACGGGAAGCGAGATAAAGACAAGCATTTGACAGCATTTGTCCCAGACAAAAGGGATATGCAACAGATAAGTGCTATGTAAGACCACTTAGTACCCTGACAGACATAAAGGCGCCTAGGTTGAGCTCGTAAATTTTGAAAAACTTAATCCATAGTTAAACAGGGAAAGGATTTCAGACGGGGATATGGTATAAAAATGCTGCAAACTCTGACCAAAGGTGTGCCTACTTTTGGGTCACCTGCTCTTGCAAGAACGTACAATAAATTACTGCTTCACTAACGTGTCTACTGCGAGTCCTTTCTTTGGGACCTTTGGCATTTCTAACACATTGGATTCACTACTGTATGACAAACACTTGACTGAGTTAAGTCCATCCATAGTGGGTACCATGCTGAAGATGATATTTGCTCTTCTGCTGTTGAAACCACAGGAATATTGACGGTAGCATGAGGCTAAAATTCACTAACATGCATAGATATGTTTTTTTGGTATATCTCTACTGAGACTGAGGATTTCCTCCCTACAGCCTCATCCCCTATATCATGTTAGCACTGTACTTTTCCTGTTAACTTCTTGCAAGGCACCTACAAATACTGCTTTTCAGCACTTCTTTGGCATGTTTGCTCCTTCAATAAAGCCAGAGAGATGTGCATTCACCTCTCTGTATCTTTGCTATGAGTTCAAGCAGCAGTACACTTTCTTGGCAATTAAAAGCACTCTTACTTTGCTAATATGTCTCAAAGGGCTCTGGAGAGGGACATAATTTCTGAGGTGCTAAGACTGTTCCAGGACATATAACATTTTGTTGATATTTGACATTTGATCTACTCTTCTTCCAATTCTAATGAATTTGTTCCCAATGCAATCCTCAAATCTGATAGCTTTGATGCTACAGAAATGTTTCTCACCTGGAAACATTCTCTGTAGATGTATTTCATGATGAAAAGGATTCCAAAGTACAAATACAACGCATCTGTTTGAACATAAATAAATAAAATTTTCATGTTACACTGCATCCTCACCTCCAGTGTTAGCATTTGATATCTGGCATTCTTTATAGCTAGCATCCTCCGTAAGTCATTCAATGTATAACCAAAAATATGTCCCTGTTGTATGATAAAAGAATCTGTGCAGGTAACTCCAACTGTTCATGATCGTGTACTCATGAGTCATTTACATGCACATTAAAAGCTTAGTGAGAGATCAGGGGAAAAGTAATTAGCAAGGCATTGAATTTACCTCCCTGAAAAAGGAAATTTCAATGCTGTTACTCTGCAGATACATTCACTCTAACTGCTGTTTTCTGTCATTGTGGCAACAGGAATATGAACTGAGGTTTACCTTCAGGTTTGGAGATTTCACAGATTTGGAAAGTATGTAAGGCAGATTCAATTTATGCTAGTAAATAGCTGTCTTACACTCTTAACCATGTTTAAAGGATAATGTAGAAAAGGATAAGAGGGATAGAATGATAAGAAATAAAGGATTAAAAAAGTGTGTTAGAAGGATTTATATTCAAGAGGTCTTAAGACTAACACCTTACTTACACATTATAATTTGATTGGTAGGCTTTTAGTAATATTTACCCCTTTTTTGTACTTTGTAAAAAATTTTATGGTTTGAAATTTAGTCAGATCTCATTTGGTCAGATAGATACTAAGTGCCCAATGGAAATGATCTTCAGAAAAAGTTGTTTGGGCTTTTTTCCTAACCTTGACTTGAACTGAATCACGATGATTTTTATTATACTAATAGCAATATCAATAGTAATAGTGACAGTGATAGTAATACCCTCTTTTCTGTAAATATATTGTGTGTATTGCACTGCAAAACTGTGTCTGATGTTCATGAGACTCTTCTTAGCTTCTTACAAATTTAAAGAAACCCTACAGAAGAAAAAGAAAAAAGGCTAAAAATGGAAGGTAATTTGTGTTCATCAATGAAATCAATGTCTGCTATGTTGTCAAAGAATCACAGAACTATTGTGGCTGGATGGAACATCTGGTGGTCATTTAGTCCACTACCTGCTCAGAGAAGGATCAGTTGGAGCAGGTCTCCTAATACTAATGTCTAGCCAGGTTTTAAATATTTCCAAGGAAATACTTGGACTCTTCAGACTCACTGGAAAATCTATTCAAAGTGTATAACCCTCAGAGTAAAAAAACCCTTTGGTTTTGGTTTATTATTATTCTCATGTTTACCTGGAATTTCCTGTATTTTAATTTCTGTCCATTGTCTCATCTTTACACTGGATAATAACATCATGTCTCCAAATTCTTTACTGCCCTCCTCCCTTCCAAATAAGGTATTTTTGTTGATTGATTGATCGACTGATTGATTGATTTATGTTGTCCATGATACCCTTAGCCTTTTATGCCACGAGGGCACACTGTCATCTCCTATTCAACTAGGAGTCTGCCAGTGACCCCAGGTACTTTTCTACAAATCTGCTTTCCCAATAGTTGCAAACAAGCATTTACTGATACATAAGGTTATTTCTACCCAGGGCTTTCCCTGGGGAAATGTGAATTCCCTTTCGCTCAGATTCGGTAGATTTCTGTCTGCTCAAGTCTCCAGCCTGTCCCTCTGAATGGCAGCACACCCATCAGTTGTATCATCCACTCCTCCTGGTTTCATGTCATCTGTAAACCTGTTGAGAGTGCATGCTGTTCCAATTCTCTGGGTCATTAATAAAGGTGGGCCCAATATTGATCCCTGGTGTACACTGCTGGTGACTGGCCTCCAACAGGACATAATTCAGCTGATCACAGCCCAAGACCTTCAGTATTACACAATAGTCAGTGTATGACTGCTTATATACAGTTAGCTGAAGCTTTATTATCTCTCCTAGTGGTGTTTAATTTTTCACAAGAAATAAACAGCTAATTTAAAATACTTTGAAACACTGTTAATCATACTTGAAGTATCTAATTACACACAATAATTCTCTAATGTTTTAAACATAATGTATTTATGGAATAATTAATTTATTTCTGTGTTAGTAAATTTAATCATATCAATGCTATAAAGAAAAATTAAAGCACCGTATTTCTTCATTATATAAATACCCAAGCTCAGAATTGAAATTAACCCC
This sequence comes from Hypotaenidia okinawae, assembly GCA_027925045.1. Taxonomy (NCBI): domain Eukaryota; kingdom Metazoa; phylum Chordata; class Aves; order Gruiformes; family Rallidae; genus Hypotaenidia; species Hypotaenidia okinawae. The sequence continues at coordinate 174,339,264 of BSDF01000001.1, forward strand.
TAATGTAATTAGAATACAGCATTTTTCCAAAAGGAATAATACCATTACTAGCACATAATCTTGCCAAGTTATTATCATAGTCTCTAATTCTGACTAAACACGTAATAAAATTCCAAGGGATCCAAGGGAAGAAAAAGATTAGATAAAGCATCTGTAAGAAAGTAGCATTATATTCTTCAACAGAAGTTGGAATATATCAGAATATCAGACTCTCAGAATATATGAAGAATTCCTTCCTCTTCACAGATAGGGGAAACCCTAAGTTTAGGTGCAAGTTCTGTGAGTGTCTCCTAAGTGCACGCAGCAAGGTGTCACAGGTTACCATGGGGGAAAATGGTGGTTCTTCATCAGCTGGTCACCACAAAGGTAGCAAAGAACAAAGGTAGGGTCTTTCTCCTGCATGCCAGCTAACTCTGCCTTGTCTGTGTCATAGTTCTCATCTCACATGTCCTGTCTGACAGCCAAAGCATAGGCTACCACCTAAATTATATATGAACCAGGGCTGTCTAACTTGGATGAGTCTGACATTTGACTCAGAATGCATGTCTTAACTACAGCAACTGTCTGCCCTGATTCCTTGTCCAGGAAACAATTATTTGTCTGTGCTTGAAAATTCTAAAATTCTTTCCAGTACAGTCATAAACTCCTCTGTGTGTCATAGGATCAGCCCTTTAGGCCTCTCAACTTAGGCTTCAACCAACAATACCGAACAATTATTATATGATATTTACAAAGGTAGTCACGTGATTTAGCCTGCACTCAGAAAAAAAAGTTGAAGTACTGAACTGTAGTCTGCTGTTCATCTTCTCTTAGTTCTGTCTAAGGGACAGTAAAATGGGATCTGTATGATAGACTTTTGCTGAGAATGATTCCAACATGCAAAGTACCTGAGTCCAAAGGAGGGTCTGAATCTAAACCTTTAAAAGGAAGACAAGGTATATCAAGGTTGTCATCAGGAAACCATCTGTACAGGAAAAAAACTAAAGTTAGTTACACGTGTCCTCCTTGCTCAACAGCAAGAGAACTAGAGAACTTTATTTTCCAGTCCTTCTGTTTCTATAAGTATTATCTATTTTAATACAGAATTTCTTTACTAGCATGATATCCTAAGTGAACAAGAAATCTCTTCTGGAGGCCTGGACTCAAGGTTACGTGTCAAATATTCAACATGTCAGTCTGCTTATGGCTAGGGGCAGATAGAGCCAACTGACCACATGCACACAGATCTCGTCCCTGGTTTCCTATGCACAAAAGGTAGTGTTAGTATGCTGTTTTTATTCTGTGTGTGGTTTTCCAGTTCCAAGCTACTAAAATAATATCTTTGTACACCACAAGGGTAGTGGTTTTACCATATAATAGTAAAATTTTGTTTTATAGGTACTGGCATGTGATATAAAAGCATGCACCGGTGCCCAAGGGTACAAAGCCTACAAGGCTGACATTGGAGGAATGTGTAAGATTAAAGACAAACCCTAACTCGTCTAACCATTGCTTTTGGGAGTAATTGTTCATACCTATTACCTTTGAAATTGTCTGTTGTAACTGCACAAAGCAAAAAGCAGAGAAAAGTAAACCTGTAGATGGTCCAGGACAATAGCATTCAGGCTTTCTTCCTGATCTTCTGTCTTTAGTAGCACAGATGTACTGATTTTTCTTTTTCCCTCAAAGCTAATGTTAAAATTGGATCTTTGAAGGAAAATCTCTGAGGCAAATGATTTGTTAGCATACTTTGAAAGCATTTTATACCAACCATTTTCAGACACATTACTTTACTGGCTAAGTCCAGATGTAAAGCATGTTAAGTCTGATGCAGTCAGACTTGCATCAGAACCCATTTTTTATTAATATCCTCTGAAATTCTCTAGTAAAAAAAAAAAAAAAAAGTGGCTATCTACACTTTGAAATATTGTCATATAAAACTTATTTTCTGTGGTATTCAATATCTCAGTAAAGCAGACACATGCAAATATGCATTATTTATTGCTAGCAGTAATTTCTTAGGCTTCAGGGATCCAAGAAACCAACACACATGTTTCAGTGCTTTCAAACTTCCAAGGTTTTTGCACTAAGCCAAACTTATCCCTGGTTTTATCCATTACTTGCTGCTGATGTTATGTTATGAAGATTTGACCATATCTGGCTAACAGTGAAAATTACTGTCTTTGCAGACTCTTTACTCATTATGCTAAATCTCTCTAAGCCTCTGATTCTCTATTATATTGCTTTATTCCTCCTCTTCATGTATCTTATTCCATTCAGAGGACTTTGTACTCTTGGAGAGCTTTTTCCTGGCTTTGTAGGGCTGTTTTCTCATCTTGAAGGGCTCTGTTTTCTTCTTGGAGAGCAAATTTCTGCTCAGAGAGGACAATTTTTTCCTCACAAAGAGCTTTCTCCTCTTTCTGAATGGCCTTGGTGTCCTTTTCAAGAGCCTTAAGCTTCTCCTTGAAGGCCTTATTTTCTTCCAATAAAGCTAAAATTTCTTGCTGAAGAGCTTTTTCCTCCATCACAAATGCTCTTTCTTGCTCTTTGAGAGCCTTAATCTCTTCTCTGAGGGCTTTATTTTGTTGTTGTAGGGCCTTTTGCTGTTTTTCAAGGTGCATTGTTTTCTCTGAAGAGTCGCTATGCTTCTCTTGAAGGATTTTATTCTCTTCCCAAAGGACTTTTTTCTGTCTTTAGATGCTTCGATTCTCCTGATAATGGGCTTTGTTCACTATATGAAAAGCTCTGTTCTTTTGCTGAAGGTTTTGACTCTCTTCTTGGAAGGGCCCGATTCTCTTTCCAGAGTGGTTAAATATGTCAAAGGAGATGGCAGATGGTGGTGGCAGAGATAAATTGTTGATATTCCTTAAATAATCTTCATCCTTTGAATGAGACATTTTGTCATGTATCTGCACCACTCAGGAGCTGTGTTACGGTCCAGATAGGTGATTCCACCTTTCATATTCAGTAGTCATGGAATTGAGATTAGATATTATGTGTCCATAAAACCCCACTCAGAATAACATATACGTAAGTAAATAGACAAACACAGCAGGAAATGTGAAATAAAAATAAGGTTAAACAATAGCTATATTTGATAAGTATTGTATATTTTTGCATGTACTGAATGAAGTATGTTGAAGCAGGGAACACGATAAATACTAGTTGGTCAGCAACAAACTATATAAAGGATGTGCAAAGCTTTGCCTAAAGAACCACAATGTTAGCACATTGTGTGCATTGTGATACCTCAGGAGAAACAACTCTCTGAGAAGGAGGTGATAACGAGGAAGAGGGAAAGAAGAACAGGAAGAAGGCGCCTCAATTCTGCAGAACCAGCTGCCTGACTTTGTTAGCAAGACAAAATCTAAAGTTCACCTAAAGGACTTGCAATGAAAAAGAGTAAATGAAGTACATGGACATCAAATGTCTCTGAAGCCCACTAAGATATTATCGGGATGGGGTAGGTGGCTGGGTGATAATGAGCTCTCCTAATGGAAAAATTACCCATTCCTTAAAAACTCTGTGAATGTGCATATATCATGAATAAGCATATTTGTCTTGTATAACCGATCCTTTACGGTGGGCACATTTGGAGGAGCAATCCCCTCTCCTGCCCATCCCTGCTATAAAGAATACCTGCTTAATAGTCACCAAGGCTATTGAGTTTTGATTTCGACTTTTCACAGCATCAATATACAGCAAATTAAATTTCACAGGGTGAGCTTAATTATAATGTATAAGAAAGAAGGGGTACTTCCTTACAGAGTCTTAAAATTTTGGCAAATTTTCTCATGGGCATATAGCGAGGCGACAGGCATTTGTGGAGGAAAGCAGGTTGTAAACAGACATCTTTAGATGTAGGTTTTTTCTTTTCTTTTTTTTTTTTTTTTATACTGTCACTTTACTTATATTTGAACTTTCTGTTAATGCATTTTCTATTTTACTATCTTGATGCAGACCAGGGTCGGGCTTGAATTTGAGCTTACCTTATACTTAAGGTAAATAAAGATTAATTTTATAGATATATATATTTTATAGATGTAGATATATATAAAGGGAAAAAAAATCTATGACCCTTTCAGATGTAGAGTTGCTGAACTCCTGTCTTCAGTCTTGCTTATAGAACTGAGATAACATGAAATTAAACCCTTTTTGTTGTTTATTCCTTATTCTACTCTGCTGGAAGAATGTTACACTTGTTTAGATTGGAATAAAGGTAGAGGCTAAGTAGGACTTTTAGGAGCTTAATTTCTATACATAGGATAATACTGTAGCATCAGGCGTGTTTTGGATATATGCCTGGTGTTTCCTAGGAAGCTCCAAACAATTAGCTACTCTGCCACTTAATCATATAACTCATATGTACAGATAAATACATATACACTTATTTCTATACAATGAAACTTCCAGATGTTCAGAAAAAATGTATCTGTGGAGTATCAAGCAGAAAAATTATGATAAATTAAGGAAATCATACAGTACTTAGTGTAGTGTTATCCTTGAATCAGTCTGCCATCTGGCAGCTCATGGTAGAGCTTCAGTGATGTCATTTGCAAAATTCATAGCAGCAGTGACATAACAATGAATGGTACTGGTGATGAGAAAAGTTGAAATTGGTAAGCATAGTTACTGGTAGGGTCAGGATTCTCTAGCAAGGCAGTCTGTATTTCTCAGTATTTTTTCCATGTTTCTTCATCCATCATGTTCATTCAAAACATCGCTGTACAGATGGCTGAATGAATCATAGTGCTGGTATTGATGGCTGCCATGAAATATTTTCTTGCATGGACTGTGAAAGGGAACTTTTACTCCTAGGTAACTCCATGCAAATTTGAGGTAACTGTATTTGGAGTTATTTCTAAATTACATATGTAAAACAATATATGGTCTCTATATTATTAACATTGAACAAGGATTAGTATTTGGAATTTCTAATCTTTGAATAAATCTAGCAAATGTACATGGAAAAAGAGAATTATATTATAAAAAGAAGATGATGATAGGCAGCCTGCAATCTTCATTGTGCCACAGACAACATTCCTCTTTCCTGACACAAAGAAAATCCATGCATTCTATGGTAACAATTTTGCTTTGTTTTGAATAAAATAATTAATTACTTAAGGCATATGCACATCTTAGATTAGACCATAAACTTGTCCACTCTTTATGAATTTGTTGAGGGCAGAAGTCTACTGCGTTCCAGCTGAAGTATAAATCTGTTTAAAACATTTGTAATCTGATCAAAATAAACAATATGTTTATTTTAGTCATACATTATATCCTCAGGTTATTAAAAACAATAGGTGGACGAGGCACTTGCAAGTCCAGTGAGCTTAAAATGAGATTTGGAAGTTTTGTTTAAATCACTGAACACATCTCATAATCTCTTTGTGCTGTCTCTCAGCTCTGTTCTGTATGTTAATTAGATAGGGAGCTGAAACATGGCATATAAAATGCTCAGTAATCCCAAGAGATGAATATACACAACTCCCACTGAAAATCTTGCAGGATGATCAGCCCTCTGAATCCTTTTCTCCAGGATATTTGATTCCCCTGTCTGCTCACGCAAATTAAATAAGCAAAGCAGATGAGTAATACTGAAACTGATAATATCAAACAAGATCAGTATCTTGGGTTCATGTATCTTTTCCAGTCCTTTTTCTCACTTCAGTTCCTTAGAAACAATCTAAATCTTGTTTCTTTCATGCTTGTCACCAATATAAGTCTGAAGATTACAGGCCACTTAATTTTCCCTTCTGCTTCTTTAAAAATGTCGTTGTGATTAAGTAAAAATTGTTCAGGTAAGTCAGCACCTGTTGTAGCTGGTTTTGTGCTAAAATCTAAAGTTTTAAGAAACATTGGTTATTTTAACATGTAGGTCACTTATTTTCATAATTCAGGGATGTACGTAGCCGCAAAAAGTTGTTGATTTCCACAAATGACAAAGAATAAGGCAATATTTCCTCCTTAAGATCTAATGGGTCTTACACTCTTGACTTCTCAGGACCCTGCATAGCAGCAGAAAGGAAAACCTGAGCTTGGAAAAGATAATTTTATGAACCTAGTCCATAGATGGGGGTAAAGCAATGCAACAATAATTACACCAATAATAATTTACTCCATTAGAAAAAAACTTTTTAAAAATAATATTTCAGACACTATATTTTATATTTATATGTAATTCTTGTAGAAAGCAGTGTGTATGAAGGCAATGGTAGTATATCACTTCAATGGAAGGTGTAGATGCTGATTTTAAGGGGATAATGTATGCAAGACCTAATATAATAGTGAAAATAATGTCCTAAGCAAGCTACGATTACAATTGTTCTTAGTTCTGGTTGTTCTGACCAGAAAGTAAGAATAATATTTTTCAGTCTAAAGGTTTATTCTAGAAATTTTACATTACAATGAAATGCAATAATCCAGAGTTTTTATGAAACCCTCTCTGAGTGGATGTATAGGACAACAGCATATATGACATCCATGAATGATGATGGAAAGCTATTTATGTTCCTGCTGTAAGCCAGGCAAAACCTCAAATACAAACCAGTTTCACTTATATGATTTTTGAGTGACCCCACTACTCACACTTATTTATACTGCTTGGTGGAAATAAGTAGCACAGCAGGCATATTCCTGACTTTAGAAGTGACAATATCTAACAATTCTGATCAATCTCTGACTGATAACATAGAATAGCTAGGGTTCCCAAAAAATTAGGTACATGCAAAGAAAAACAGCATAGTGAGCTTCTAAAACTGAGATCACACACATTTCACAGCTTCTATTACATATGCCAGTTGCTGTTGGATAAACCTAAAAACTCAGACTGGAACCTAATAAGCTAACTAGCATATTTGGCCCATCTGGCATTTTAACTATTCTGACAATTTTATGCTGATGTGGCTTCCTTTTTAGGTCATTCAAACTCATGATTTTCTCTCCCAAGTGGATATAAAATGTATGTTGTTACTTCCAGGAGACTGAAAACCTGGACTAAGATAGATCTTTGCTCTACCTGCCAGAGATTAGCAGAGTACTGCAGAGAGCAAAAGTTGATGGTGCTGTACATCTGTGCACTCAACATTTGGTGGCACTAAGCCACTAGTCTCTTTTCTGCATGACCAACTGACTAATTACTGTACTTGGCCTTTTTGAGTCTCTTCAATTAATGCAATGTGCAGTTGCACACAGTGATGGAGTCACCCATACAGAACAGAATTTGGGCCAGAATTAGGCTCTAAGTCCCAGAAGCACCTGTTACAAATAGTAAGTGTCCAGATGGTCTGGTCTTTGTGGGAAAGTGTCAAGAATTGACTTATCTGTCTTTCTTACTTTTGCTTTAAGGTCATAAACATGATTCTTTTGAAGCAGAAACCCAATTGCATTTTAAAAGGAAAAAAAAAAAAAAAAGAAAGAAAAAAGGAACCTTAGGATAAATGCAAAACTCGTTCCATTTGTAAATCTTAATAACCCAATGGAGTTTGTTGTTATCATGTTCTGGGCAGGCAAATGGGATTAGCCTGTGATTGCAATGCAGCTTTCAACATAATTAGATAGATTTATTTAAACACAGCTGTAAACCATAAAAATGTGAAGTATTTAGTGACCACAGTTTGTAAATTCAAAATTAAACCTCCAATCATCTATTTTGCTTGTGTTTTGTTTAGAAACACTAGAAATACTGATCTTGTTCATTCTCTTTTTTATGGATATCAGTTATTTGAGTTTATAGTGGTGAGGAGTGTTACTGAATGCTGATTCATTTTCTAATAGTGCAATGGTTCATTCAGGAATGTTTTTCCTCCCTTGAAACATGACATTGGAGATCAGTGACTCCACTGGCAATAACTATGGAGTTTTCATCCAATGCCTTCTCAGCAGCATGAGATGGAGGAAGAAACACAGAATTTTATTTCAGGTGCTGAAAGCAATTAAGATATTTCAAAAAAATGGTAGCAAAGTCTTCCTGAAAAGACTGTTCTAATAGAACAAACCATGGACAATATTAACAGCAGTAAAAGAAAGTCTCATGCATAGTTGAAAGTTCCTTCCTCCCTCCCTCCCTCCTTCCCTCCTTCCCTCCCTCCCTCCCTCCCTCCCTCCCTCCCTTCTCCTTCCCCTTCCCCTTCCCCTTCCCTTTCCCCTTCCCCTTCCCCTTCCCCACCCTACCCTTCCCTTCCCTTTCCTTTCCTTCCCTTCCCTGGCAGTAACACACTTGCACACCCACTTTACAGGTGCTGGCACAACTATCACGGGGGCATCATGTCCTATTCCAGTGGCTGCCAGTTAAGTCTATTCAGTCCAGCCTCTCCCGTCACTGGTACTAATGACACATGGGCCCTCCAACCTGTGGTCTCACTCCATCTGCTGTTCTAAGACCCTCATACACCTCCCCTCCTCCACACACGGACTCCCTCACCCAGGAAAGCATTAGAAAGAAATTTCATACATTAATAGAGCAGACTGCACTGTCAGGACACAGAGCATGGTCAGATAAGTGTACTGGCTAACAAACTACTGACATGATTGGGCCCTTTTCTTACCCCCTTATGCATTTATTTTCTCACTCTTCCTTGTTCTTCCCCAAATCACCTCAAACCATTTTCTTTCCCTTGGTTCCTCCTCAAAACTTCCCAAAACAAATTCTGTGCACTCCTGAAATCCTTTTACCCCACAGGCATGATGTGTCCCACACTTTCAGGGCAGAAACCCACTACAGTCCAAAAGGAGCTCCAACATCATCTTATCTTGGTAGGTTTCACACATGAACTCAGAGCCTGAGGGTCTCCTGGGACAGCCCCAGGACAGGGTCAGACAAGGTGTTCCTTCCTCTGAGTCCTTAAATTGGGTTCATGCCATGGTGCTGCTGTACTCTGTGGTCCAAAGAAGGGCTACGAAGATGATAAAGGGCCTGGAGCATCTCCCCTATGAGGAAAGGCTGAGAAGATTGGGACTGTTCAGCCTTGAGAAGAGAAGACTAAGAGGGGACCTAATTAATGTTTATAATTATCTTAAGCAGGGGATGCAGGGGGAATCAGCCAGCCCCTTTTCAGTGGTCTGTGGAGACAGGACAAGGGGCAATGGCTGCAAGTTGGACCATAGGAAGTTCCGCACCAACATGCGGAGAAACTTTTTCACAGTGAGGCTGTGAAAAAGGCTGCCCAGGGAGGTGGTGGAGTCTCCTTCTCTGGAGATATTCAAGACCCGTCTGGATGCCTATCTCAGTGAAATGTCCTAGGGAGCTGCTTTGGCAGGGGGTTGGACCCAATGATCTCTCGAGGTCCCTTCCAACCCCTACAATTCTATGATTCTATGATTCTATGATGAGCCTTTGATGAGCTGATAGCTTCTGTGATGGAGCAGAGAGTAGCCAGGGCAGAGTATTATTTGGACTCCCCTGCTCTATTGTCTTTCTGTCCTCTATTGCAGGCATGCAGACAAGATCTTACCACATAAGGTAACACCTATATATGTTAGCACATCCTCGGAGTCTGCTCAGTAGCGTCTCCTTCTACAAACCAATTTTCTTCATTGAAAAACACTAGTTACATGAATGCAACCATGAGTAATCACAGTTGTAAAAAATATGTATTTTAAAGCCACTGGATGTATGGGACAGGTGTTAATCTGTTGGAAAATCACATTCATGGCATCTGTTTTAGAGCAAGGAATATTACAAGAATTTAGCTGTACGTTAACATGACTAATTATTGAAAAGATCCTAAAATTCCTAAATAATAATAGATAATAAATCTGTCTTCCTAGTTGCTAACTGTAAACTATATATGTATCAAATAACCATATATATCTTTGTATATATACTATTATATATATACAGACTATAATATATGTACACACCATGTAATATATATACATGATTATAGATGACAAATAAGGTGGGTTTATGTCAGATGTTTTTTGTTTTCATTTTACCTGGGGTAAAATTCATCCCACCTAAATTCTGATGTCTAATAGCTAGGCATTTAAGAACAAATAAGTAACTTCAGACTTTTTTCATAGTCACTTTAGAGAAACACATATCTCCAGGGGGAAATACATCTGCTATTAATATAGGCATCTAGGAGAAATAAAATGAATCACTACTGTCATCTAGATGTTCTTACTTTTGTTCATTAGTCCAAGCTGACTAGCTAAGATTCAGGTATCTGTTTTTCAGGGAAAAGAAGTAGTTTGCATCCAGCATCATGTAAGACTAAGGTGGAAAGCAGCTGCCAGAGAACATCTCCTCATCCATCTCAAATGTAAAAGTTTCTTTTATTACATCTTTTCTATATGATGAAATGCAATAAAAGATCAAGAAATTAAGTGTTGATAGCATTTTTCATTTCCTTTGAAAATGACTTTGTGAAATTCATAGGCATGGGCACACAGGTCATTTAAGAGAAAAAGACCTAATTTACTGGAACATACCAAATCAGTATCTGACAGAGAAAAGACATTTTTACAGCCTCTTCCTAACTTGATCCGACATAAATATGATGGAAGAATTAACATCCTGAAGCATGTCATGCCTCCACTCCTACCTGTTCAATCAGTGACAGGCTGAAACTGTAGCTCTCCTCATCATTCTTAGTAATAGCATAAGTTCCTGTGCTCAGATGCACCTGAAATCAAAATCCTCACTTAATAATCCTTCCTTAATAAGACATATAAGTTTTCTAGGAATCATTAACAGTTTTCTACACTTAGAGCGGAGAGTATTTCTTAATTTGCTTCTTTCTTCCCAAGTAAACGGCATGACAGAAGTCAGATAAATACCCTACATTTGGATCAGTTACATGTAGAATCCTATCACAATAAAATGGGTATTTACAAGATGCAATTAATTTCATCTAAAACTTGGCATCTAAATTATACTGCACCAATTGTTCCTCATTAATTGTTCACCTTTGAATATGTAAGCCTGAACTGACTTGCTCATTTTTAGGCATATGCTTGGAATCTTGCCCTAACTGTCCAGAACATTCTCTTCTACCTGGTATAAAAATCAGTATCAGACTTTCTGCTTGCTGAAAGGAGTATTTCACTGAACATTTCTTCGGATGACACTTAGTCACGGGACCAAGAAAATACAGACTTGGTTGTATACAGGATACCAAATTTATATGCCGTTTAAAGAGAGTATACAGTAGAAAGTTTGTGGATGAAGGTTTTCTACAAAAAAAAAAAAGAAGTTTTTAAATTTGATGAAACATAGGGAAATGGCTGGTTTACATTTCAAGGTCACTGCTAAAAGTTTAAATGAAGGATGAAACTTATTGGATTCCATGCTTTGAACTCCTCTGTTTTGTACTGTATTGGTGTTATATAAAAAACCCTGATGTACTGAAACCCATGGTAATTATGTTCAAATCCAATCTGTACTATTTACTGCATTGCTTTTATGTCCATACTCCAGTTTTCCAGTGCTTTTTATTGCTCACATCTAAGAGAAAGCACAAAGGACTATTATTCAGCTTTAGAAAAGACTATGAAATCTATACGCATGGGGTCATATATATGCAAATGCTACCTTAATTCACATTTATATTTTTCTCATATCGAACTATTTAAAGTATGGAAAGTTTAGTCTTTAAACTGGACCTTCTAATTTATCAATACTTCAAATAAAATGATAGGAAAAAGTAGTATTGAATTCCTCCATAAGGTAGGATGCTTTATATTAAAACCGGCAGCAATTTATTAGCTGTCAGGATTTTGCAAAATCTTTTAGTATCATTGACAATCTATGACTTGTACATTTTGAAAGTACTTTTGGACATTGAAATCATTGAAGTGGACCTTCTCTATTCCTGTTTCCTTCCTCGATAAGCAAACAAAATCAAAGAAAAAATGCAAGGCCCCTTTCCTTTAGTTAAGTGTGTCTTCTTCCATAGCACTCAAAAAACCCCAACCATCTAGTTCTTATTTACTCTTTGTTACAAAGGGCTTACCTTTTAGAGATTTTTTTTTCTGTACTGATTTATTTTTTCAGGTCTGCAACTGTATACTTGGACAAATCAGAGCTGTACATCTAAATAATTTAATAGCTAACCTGTCACCTTTATTCTCCTGAGTCCTTTGTACTTTTTATACAGTTTCTTTTTATTGCTGCTGAAGAGAAGGTAACCTTTAGCAAGTGGTGTGTTCTAGAGCACCTCTTTAGTTGTCCTAATGTGTTAAGGGCTGTAGGCATCTAAGAAGTCTACTCCTGAATAAACAACACAGCTTCAATACAATAACAAATATCTAAGAAAGGCTTTAGGTCACTTTTGAAGAGTTTTAAGTGGTTAATAACAACACAGATACATTACTAAATCTGTAGTTTGTAATGGAAATTTTAGAAACATACAGATGCTACATACAAAAAAACCTTCTGAAGTGTGAGGGTATTATTAAAGCAACTTGTTTTCCAGAATTGTTTAGATTGTTTTTTAAAAGTGCAGAACAAGTAACTGTGTATGTGTTCAGATGCTTGACATAGAATCTTAGATCATAGAATCATAGAATCATAGAAACATAGAAATGTCTGGGTTGGAAAGGACCCCAAGGATCATGGAGTTCCAACCCCCTGCCACAGTGACGGCCATCAGTCAATTCTGGCTGGGAAGGTGATTTATCTGTAGCAGGAAGTGTAATGCAATAATTAGAAAGGTGAAAATGAAAAGACCATACAAATTCTGCTTCTGTTCCTGCTCCTGTGTCAGGCTCACAACCTGAAGCAGACTTTTCTCTCTGTCTCTGGGATGCTCAAGTATATTCAGTGGGATATTTCTGAGGATACTGCCAGCCCCCCAGCATGTCTCACAGGAGAGAAAGATGAAACAGCTAATATGAAAATTTTTGATGTTTTGTTCTTACACACTTTTTTTTTTTAAATTTTGCAATATCTGCATTTAAAATGTTCCTGTGTATTCCTCTGCCAACTCCTATAGGCCTAGTATGTTTGCATCCCTTTCCTGTGAAGGATCATCTCATATACCATTCTGACTGTCATACCAACTAGCGCATTGCTGTGTGTGTACTGCAAGTAGAGGAACTGGTGTTTAGAACTGCACCAGTGCAGGTGCCCAGGTGCTGGCAACAACAGGGGCTGCAGCAGCCTCAGTCATTACACTGTGAGAAAGCACTGAAAAAAGCATGATGCCTGTGGTGGTTTGACCCTGGCTGGAGGCCAGACACCTACCAAAGTTGCTCTATCACTCCCCTTTTCAGCTGGACAGGTGAGAAAATATATATTGAGAGGCTTAAGAGTTGAGATAAGGACAGGGAGAAATCATCCTGTAATCAATGTCATGGGCAAAACAGACTCAACACAGAGAAGAAAACTATCTGATTTCTTACACTGCACTGGCCCAGTGAAACCAGAGTCGGATAATGAGAAGCGCGACCAGATCTTAAGGCACCTTCTCCCACCCCTCCTTCACTGGCCTTGGCACAGTTCCTTACATCTTCTCATTCCCTTCTCTGGTGGCAAAAAGCAGCTGCTTGCATTTTTTTACTTCGTCAATGTGATTCTCAGAGGCTCTATAACCATAGTAGACTTCATGTTGATGGGCTCAGCCTTCATCAACAACGACTCTGGCCATGAGTTGGCTGGAGTTTACTCTCTCAGGCCTACAGAAAGCTTCTAGCTGCTTCTTGCAGATGTCATCTCCACCAGAACCCAGCCACACAAAAATACAACATGCCTAATTCCAGACCAGAAAGGATGCACTGTTATAGGTGAGTTCATACTATGCTTGTAATTACCTGGTATTGAAACTAAAAGCATTGAACTTTAGTATTTTTGTAACGATGATATTTCTCTACTCATGAATTAAACAGTGGCAAGGAAATCATTTGAAATTTGATCATCTATCCTGATGTGCTTTTACAAGGGTCTTTGACATTGGTTTTGATCATGGGCGTATTTCAGAAGTAGACATGGGCCATGGGACAACTTCAGCATTAGTTCTTGTTTTGGAAAATCAGACAGTTTAAGACTATCAACATAGGCTGTTCTATGCTATGTTGCCTCTATGCTAGCTTAGTTTGCTAGCACAGGTGCAACCAACAGTTTCCTTGAGTACTAACATGTTCACTTGAGGATGGGTTCTTAAAATATTCCCTGTGTTTTATTTTGGTCTCAAACTCGTCAAGTTAAACTTTATGGATTACAATAGGTATCAACTTTTTTATTTGTGTATAACAGGGCTGCAGTGAATGACCCAGATTTGTAAATTCAACTCCATGCCACAGTCTCTTGTGAACTGGAATTATAGATAGCTAAGCAAAAGTTAAGTTATGACAAGGAATGGTATAATATTCTACTGAAGAATTGTTTCCCTTATCCTTTCAGACTGAAGTCCTACAGTTAACGATGTTTTCTTTATGATTTACTAAGTGGGAACTGCGTGATAATTTTTGAGATTGTTGCTGGCTTAGGTTAGTGTAAATAATGCCCCTCCAGAAGGATAGAAATATCATTAACTTATTTAGGATAGCTAGAAAACATATCTCCAAACTTCTGATTTTCTTTGTGTTCTTTTTGTTACTCTAAACTTCTCAGTCAAATTCAATCTTCAAAGTCATTACTCTAACTCTCCTGGGAAAACTAGTATTTTAAAAAGGAGATATCAAATTGATGACATTAGTATCTGGGGCAGAATAGACTGCATCTGATTATCAAGATTGAATGATAACATTATCTAGATGACATAAAGTGCTTGGATCCCAAAATAGATCTTTTGACAGTTGAAAATGTTATAAATTCTGTTGATATGTTAGCACTTTTTTCTTGAAAATATTAGTTTTCAGAGTGATACAATATATAACCAATTAGTTATTTGGGGGTCATATTTTTCCTTTTACATAACCTGATCAATATAGTTCTGAACATGGGAAAAAATAGTAATGAATTAATTTACTTCTTCACTAAAGGGAGTACATGGGAATGAATACAGTCTTGCTGAAATCTTCATCCATGTGCAATTTGTTGAGAAATATTTAGCTCAGAAAATGGAAGAAATGCAATTACAATAAAACTACTACTTTTACACAATTCACCTACTTCTTTTTTCTTCTGCCAATGGTTTGGATTTGTGTGACCTTACAAACCTTCAGTGATATCACCCCTAAATAACAGTGCAATGGAATAAGTCACAACTTCATCAGTACCTTGTCCCTGTCTGAAAGGGTGCCTTACAGGCTTTAGAGCCAAAGTCCAAATAGTTTTCTAAAGAACCATCTTCCTATGAGGTCCTTGTAGACAGAAAACAGCTTGTCTGGGCATAGCCAGCTCTTAGTGCTAAACTTCGGCATGCTTACCTTCTGGCTCTGCTTGTGCACACAAAGTACAAACACAGAGCCAACCCAGCATAGTCACTATTTGCATGGGTAGAAAAATGTAATCTTGAGGGAGATTTCAGGGTCTAACTTAGAGTAACATCTGTTACCTACCTGATTCTTACTAAGACTGCAGTTGTGTAATTACAGTGCCTGAACATGGTGATACTTGAGACACTGCATGTTAACACATGTGGCTGATACTTGCCACCCACAGAAGGCCCAGTTGTCCTGCAGGTCTTGTGTCATATCTGCCAGTCCCACAGGTGTGTTAAGCACATTTTAGTAATTTCAGTGGTAATTGTTCCCCTGGTTTACTTTGTGAAATAATCTCAAGTTGCAGACACGGAATTAACATAAAGAAGTTTAAAAATCTGTGGAATGAAAAGCATTCAAAAAGTGACAGGTAATATTCTAAAGTTTCACAAGCTTCTTTTGGTTTGGGAAAGCCTGCCAAAGTTTGAATATGTTAACAAATGTTATCTCAGCTCTGTAAAGCATAAGAGCTGGTTGGAAGTCTCAGTGGCAGTCTCCTCTAAAATGACTTAACATATCAAACTTAGCCTGACTGCTGCCAACATGGTCATATTTATTTACTGCAAACAGTGTACTGACAGTCTCACTTTACACTCTGCTGTTATCAGAAGTATAAGCAGTGAATGCCTTTATCTTCCTCCATTCCCCTTCCATTCTTCCCAAAAGGCCAGAAGCTGTCTTTTATCAACTATTATTATTTACAATATGTCCTTTGGCATCTGATTTTTTTCTTTTTATATATATTATTTTTAAAAAATTGTTTGACCTATTGGATCTTTCAGTGGTAGTCCTTGTCAGCTATTATCCCTTTTAGCAGCTAAAAATTGTCTCATGATGCTGACTTACTCCTCCTTGAATGTATTAAAATGTGTGATCTATACATACACACAGAATCTATACACTTGTAAATGAAACAGCATAAAGTGAATCTGCTTTCCTCTTCAAAATGTTACTATATTTGTTTACAGCAGCTTGGCATTTTATAGGTCCTTAAGAATTAAAATGTATTAAGCAATGATGCATGCAGTAAAAAAAAATGCACTTTTTATTTTCACCCCTATTTAATGCTTTTAAAATTATGGTATAGCACAAAAAGCATGCTAAGGGTAAATTTGCCTCTGGGCAATGATCTTAAAGGAATTAGATATAGGAGAAACACCATAAAACCTCCTAAAACATCAGGATCTAGCTTGACTTCATTTGCAATTTGTACTGGATATGGATTCTGGGCTGCTAGTGCCCTAAAATACAAACTCAGCCCATGTGGCCGCAATTATGACTGAAATACAGACATCTGGATCACTTACCAATCATCTGAATACTCAATGCAAGCTTAAACATTTAACAGAATTTATTTAGAGTTTGGGACTATTTCTTTCATAATAACAATGAGTGTGCTACACATATTGTAAAAATGCAATTATTACACAAGTTAAGTGGGATAATTAAGTAGATATTTTATCATATCCTGGTGTTGAATTGTGAAGTGCTTAAATGCAGCGGAACGCCTCACATTCTAAATATGCTTTCGAGGTATAGAAGATGTGGGTTTTGACACTTTTGAGGAAAAATTAAATAATATTTTGCAAAATCAAAATAGCTGTGTAGTAGCATGAATCTGTAATATTATGTAGCTCTGTGAATGCACTGGTTTCATTGCTTAAAAGAAGCCCTGCACAACAAATTTCTTCTGTTCAGGTGATAGATATTTATACAGCTGCATTCTTTTCATTTTACAAAGGACAGTAATAAACAAATAGCTCACATTGCAATAGTTTGTGTTTTTTTTAATCTTTATATTCCTCCAAAATAATTTTGGAAGGCAGTGCACTGAAACAGTGGCTGCAAAGCAGAATCACTAAAGGGTGAGAAATCATTTCTATCCATAATTTGGATACATTTTGCCAAAATATGAATACTTTGTAATATAACTTTCATGTAATGCAAGAAATGTAAAGATCTATTATCTACAAATTGCATCATGCATTTATTCTTGTTATTTCAGAGTGGCTGAATAAGACATGACCTTTAGTCAGAATTTTGGACATCTATTCCTTCCATGCTTATTTTAATTCCTCAATTTACTATTTTGGAGGGTTGAGAAAAGTGAATAACCAAAATTTTCTTACAGCTAGAATTTTACAAAAATATTTTAAAATATTTTACATAGATAAGTCTTCTGTTGGCAAACCCCAAGAATCAAAAGCTATTAAACAAAATGTTAAATTCTTAATGCTGTTTTCATAATTTGTAACTGTGAAAAATTAGTGCAAAAAGTGAGTGGATCACAATGATAGACTTTATTATCACTACCCAGTCCCTGATACGCTACCTTGTTATATCCTAAGGAGCCTGGACAGATTTTCATCATTTAGGATTGCCACAAAGATCGTCTCTGGATACCGGAACATTTTATGTGTGAACAATCAATGAAACACACATTTACCATATAAGATAAATATTAGCAAATAGTATATTAAAGTCAAGAAAATTTAACATGTGAAATACAAAATGCAAAAAGCATTTAATAATTTGGTGTACTCTCTCACTTCTAGCTGCAAGCTTTTGGGAATATGTAAATCTGATTTCTGAAACAATAGGGTTGTAATAAAGTCTGTGAGAAAGTAATGCAAAACATCAGTAAGCTAGAAGAGAATTACAGAATCACAGAATCGTAGGCGTTGGAAGGATCCTTCAGAGATCATCAGGTCCAACCCCCTGCCAAAGCAGGCTCCCTAGCTCATATTGCACAGGTAGGCATCCAGATGGGTCTTGAGTATCTCCGGAGGAGGAGATTACACAAGCCCCCTGGGCAGCCTGTCCCAGGGCTCTGTCACTCTCACTGTAAAAGTTCTTCCACATGTTGGTGTGGAACTTCCTGTGCTCCAACTTGCAGCCATTGCCCCTTGTCCTGTCACCACAGACAACTGAAAAAAAACCCTGGCTACGCTGCAATCTTAGGCATCAGGGAAAAAAGAAATAATCCAGGTATGAACCCCCCATTTTTTCTGGAGTTTATTTTATTATACACAAGGAACTGTCATGATACCATCCCAGACATATGGAAGACTAAGAACTACCAAAGTGGAAGCTGACAGCCAGGTGGGATACCGTTGTGATAAATGACTCGGTCCCAAACAGGATTATAAACAAAATTAACAATTTGTTAAAAGAGTAAAGGCAAGCGAACGGCGCTGTGGTGCACAGGCAGTGCCGGTTGTGCCAGGAGTCTTTGCTCCACCAATACGCAGGCTGTATAGTTCCAGTCCCTGGCTTATATGTCTTCCAGGGATAGGCACATCTTCTTTCTACGCATGCCCTCTTACCCCATCTGGTGAATGTTATGGCTAGCTTCACAGCCCACCTGCTTAAACAGACAGGCTGGAGTGCCAGCCAGGCGACCCCCACAAGACATAACAACCATTTACATCTTAAACTGACAGGCTGGAGTGCCCGCCAGGTGACCCCCTGCAAGACACAACAACCATATACATCTTGAACTGGCCCTCTCAAGCCCGTGGCTTGAGAATATCAGGTTTCATTATGCAGCCCCAACATTATTCCATATTAACACGAATCAGATGGACATATTTCTCACCATGATACCTCAGAGTATCTTATATTGCACTAAATACCTACAGAGAGGCAAATAAATTGTATCCAACTTGTTGATGCACGTTAGGCAGTCTCTGATGACACTAAATGGAATTAAACCCCAAGGGATTAAACAGAAATTTAGAAGGGCCACAGAAGAAGAAAAATGCCAAATATCTGCCACTATATCAAGTTTAGAGCACAATATGTAGTTTGTTGTTTAAATAAACATAAGATAGAGATTTCTACTTGACTAGAGAATTTTTTAGTTAAATGGTAAGATGTTGTCACCAAATAGTTGAGATACTTAGTCTTGTACACAAGCCTTCCTTTAGTGACATTCAAGGTCCTGTAGAGCTAATCCAACACATTGGCATGGAAGTGGCAGGGAGAATGCAGGGCCCTGGAGAGATCTTTGCCTTACTGATGCAACTCTTGAAGGTCATGGGAGGTTTACAGAAGAGCCTCTAGATGCTGGTGTGTGGGTAGTTGAATTGACACCTACTGACTTCAGCTGAAAAGTTAGCTGGGTTCCTCTGGGAAAATCAGCACTAGTGTCAGGCTGGTATTCAGCTGAGGAATAACAGGTGTCTATTGGTGTCTGAGAAGAGACAGCAGTATCCTACATGGCCTCCAACAGCTTTTTGACCTTAATGTGAAGCAAACAATAATCCAAATAAAATGTTACATTGAAAAGATAAATTGAAACATCTTTATGTATATTTGAAACTTGTATTTTAATAAAAGTGGAACTAACCGCAATGTGACAAATGCCTTTAAAGTGCATTTATTTAATCTCATATAATGCCTTGCCAATATTTAATCAATATCACAGAGGTACAATATTTTAAACGCTATTCATTGTGATGTGGTAATGAGGGGATTGATATGAGGTAGTACAGTCATCACACATTTTAATAACTTCACCAATTAATAACTTAATTCTACATGGGAAGTAGATATAAGCCAACAAAGTACCAGAATTATTGTGTTTATTCAGAGTGTATTTCTGTGACTTCAAAAAGGTGTAAGGAGATGGAAATCTGTTTTTTGAAGGTCAAATTATTCCTCTGTATAATAACTCTGATGCCAACAGAGTTATTACGAGTATGCATTTGCTTTCCTGTCATAAGTGGTACAAGGAAAAGAGAGAAACAGTTTTACAGAGCTTCTAAATTAGCTCCATCTCATCTCTCCTATCCATTCTTTCCCAAATTAATTCACCCTGTCTTCTTTTGCTGCGAATAGCAAGAAATGAAAAACAACCCAAACTACCATCAAGCTTCCCAAGACCCATTTGTCAGTGGCAATTTTGAATGGAACATTTCCTACCTAAACAGGTAGGTGATTAATTTGTTCATGTTTAAACAAGAACTCAAGAAGTAGAACCAAAATGCATTGATGTTTTTCAGATTGCACAACCTGGAATAGACTCAGTCCTGAACTAACAGGGAAGGCTGAATAGGTCTGCAGTCTCACCTCTATCATCCGACATTGGCACGCATGCTGTGAGAGCCACGGGTGAGAGAGAGAGGGGTGAAGAATCCTCAGTCAGTGTTTTTCCCTGCATTGTTTAATGCAGATTGAGCTACGTATGCATCTATCCAAGGTGTATCTGCTAAATTAAAAGATCAAAGTAGTGTAATTTGAATCACTCACTAGTATTTGTTAAAGGCAAGCTCAGCCCATGGAAAATTTCAAATCAAGACCAACTCTGAAGAGCTGAATCTAGTCTACCAGCTCTGTAACTGCTCACACATCATCATTAGGCATTGGACTGGGCAAAACAGAAAGTTTGGTACAGGTTAGAGCCTTTCTTTTGTCAAGCACAAAAAACCACTTGTTGAAACTGCTTTCCCCAGCTTGCTCAGTGCTTTTGGACCAAAAGTACTTGTTGCCAAGAGCCCACACTGTCCCAGTGATGATACCTATATGTTTTGAAAATTATTTTGTATGAAACATCTGGTTTCTCTTACTCCTATGTCTTTGCATATGTGTTCTGACAGAAACAAAACACATACTCAGAAAAAATGCAGAAGTTTTAAAAAATGTATTTATCTATGGATCAGTTATGAAATTTTATCTAAATATAGTCTTTTTGGAAGACTGCAAGAATATTACTGATTAATACAAATACACATAGAAGTTATTCAGTAAATTCTTCCCCGGTAGTATTTATTATTCTTATTTGGGAAAAAAATTGCTGTCATGTAAGAATTGAAAAGAAAGAAATCATAAACCAAATTACATGGAAACAAATAAAACCCCCCAAAATTATAATTTTCTCAGAAAGAAACAATACTGTAAGAAGTGAACTATTATTTAAAAATAAATCCATGAAGCACAGTGCAAGAGAAAGCCAAATTGTATATGCAGTTATTTTATATGTGTGCTAGAACTACTTTTAAAGGTTCACTGGCAATTGTCTGTTCAATTAGCCTTGTAGTACTGCACACCCAAATACCCTGTGTTTAATCCTTCCTTGCACTAATAGTTGAAATTGCTCTTGAGGTAGTATTTCCATGTGTTTGCATTTATGCAATTGGACATTAGTGTGGCTTAAAATCCATGCTTTAAATGGACTATAGCATAACCATAAGATAGTAATCAATCAGGAGGACAAAATAGTCAGCTTGCTTTCTCTTGAGGAAAAAATAATCCTCATATAACATATAAGAACTAATAGAAAAGAATGTACTAAGATATAGAAACTTAGGCACAAGAATAGCCAGCAGAGTCTGAAACAGTCACTGAGGGCTGTTTGACTTTTTTGATTGGAAATATTTAGAATTTTGGAAAACATTTTGTTATTGAAGAATTGTGATTGACAATTACAAGTCAATAGATCCAGAATGTTTTCCAGAAAAACTACCTGAGTTGCTTTGAGATAAAGAAATTGGCATAAAATTAAGTGATTTTATATATCCTTAGTGTCATTTTAATAAAAAGAGCTGCATAGTTGAACTGCAGAAGAGGAACAACCTTAGAGATAAGGAAGTAATGAGTTAACATAATTTTGTAGAATAGCATGTATTAGTAACCTAAAGAGTCTGTGCAGTTGCAATAAAGTGGCTGGATCATATTAAAATACACAGATCATTGAATGGTGTGCCGTGTCCGTGACAGGTTGCCTTTGAGGCCCCATCTCTGCAGTTGTGTGAGTGGCTCAAACTTGAGTTGTTTAGTCTCTGCTGTCGTTACAAAGACCTAAGTCTCAATTTACAGAGACTAAGCAATTTACAGAGACTAAACAACTCTGCTTACAGAGACTAAACAGGGCAGGGCTGCAACACCTGAAACCTGGGTTGAGCCTTGAATGCCTTCAACAAACAGTAAACCCTGAGTACCAATCAAACCGCTATTCAGCTGCCCAGCAGTAATATAAAGCCAAGACAGGGGGTCTCGATTTTGTTTCAATGGGCCCAGACAATACAAAGATATGCAAAAGATAGGGCATAAGATAAGGGGGAACACTGCTAATGACAAACATTGAAGGTGGGATTGTCCACGCCTGGAACAGCCCTGCCCATTGTCACGTGGGCAAAGCTATAAAAGCAACAAACCCTCTCAGGTGCCGCTCAGAAAGTGGGAGCGGCCTCTGCGGTTTTTGGAGGACACTTTTCCCCCTTGGCCAGTCGTCTGCCTCGGCTAATGAGAACCTTTCCCTGAAAAAGGGGTAAGTGAAAATTTGGTACGCTTTAAGCTTGTAGTCTCGGGTGATTGTACTTTTAGTGCGCTTGTGAGTTCTAGTAGCGAGTTCCATGAACCTCCTATGGTTGTAATGCTGAACCTTGTGACTTGCCCGCGGGCGGCCACAGTGAGAGACTGTTGCGGGCAGTGGTATGGCATGGCGTGACTCTGCTATGTGGGCAGCAGAGCATTTTGTGAGTGTGTGGCGGCTGTGATAAGCATAGTCGTGCTTCTGAAACCTTTCTCCATCGTATCCATAAAACCTGCAGTAGCGACGTACTGAGTCTGCACGTGGGTTTTAAATATATATATATTTTCCCCCTAACCGCCCCCGCTGTCCAATGTCTTCCTGTAACAACAGTGTAATCAAGGATGGCACTACTTGCTGAGATAGTTGTCGCAGTTTGCGTTGCTGGGTCCTAGAAGCAGCTAGAAGCTCTCTGCAGGCCCCAGAGAGTAAACATCGGCCGATTCAAGGCCAAAGTCGTTGCTGACCAAGATCCAGCCAATCGGCTGTGGTCACAGCGCCTCTGTGAATCACTTTTAGGAGAAAAAAAACCAGCTTTGGGTGGGTACAATTTGCCACAAGAGAAGGGAGTGAGAAGATGTAACAAGCTGCACAGACACCAAGGCCAGGGAAGAAAGGGGGAGGGGAAGACTGAGGCGCTGCAAGTGCCAGAGGGAGACATTCCCCCTGCATCCCGTGGAGAAGACCGTGGTGAAGCAGGCTGTCCCCCTGCCAGCCCATGGAGGGGCAGCAGAGATCATCTGCAGCCCTGCGGCATGCCGCAGCGGGTTTGGAGAGGGGCACTTGTGACTCTGGGGGGGACACACCAGGCTGGAGGAGTCTGGGCCCGAAGGTCTGCACCCCACGGGAGGGAGGTGCGCTGAGGCAGTTGGTGAGGAGATGACTCCCCGACAGAAAGGGCTCGCTTTAGAGAAGTTTGTGGAGAACTGTCTCCTGTGGGTGGGACCACATGGTGCAGCAGGGGAAGGGGGCGGGGGGAAATGTGTGTTAAAATCTGGATAAAGAAAGTAGCTTGTGAGGAATTGACCGGAACCCCACTCCCCATTCCCTGCCCCTCCCCGCGCCATCTGGCGGGGGGAGGAAGGGAGTAAAATCGTGAATGCAGTTAAGCCTGCTAAGAAGGGGAGGGGCAGGGGGAAGGTGCTTTAAGACCTGGCCGCACTCTGGTTTCACTGTGTAGTTGTAGCGTAATAAACTGGAGAGTTTTCTTTATTCTGTGTTGAATCTGTTTTGCCGATTGCACTAATTGCAGGGTGGTCCCTCTCTGTCCTTATCCTGAATCCTAAAGCCTCCTCCCAGTACGTATTTTTTCCCCTTTTCAGCTGAAAAGGGGAGCGATAAAGCTGCTTTGGTATGGGCATTTGGCCTCTAGCCAGGGACAAAACACCTTGATAGTCCATCCTTGAAAACAAAATCTACTACAATATGCACGGGTATTTTATATATATAAAAATAGGTATTTTGTATATATGTAATACAATATAAGCAGTATTATTTGTCCATCATCACAACATCCCAAATCTAAATACAGGTGTCAGACATATAATCTTGTGTTTTGAGAGAAATAAATTTCGTAAGCTCTCGGCAGTTGCATGATGGTGACAGAACCCCACACCCTTCCCCTGCTATTGTATTTGTTTAAATGTGGGGGCAGCTACCAATGTAATTTTTTGGGGGAGGCTATTATATGTTAATGGCTTTTTGGTTGGTTTGTCTGGGTTTTTTTAGATCAGTCGTACAATATTTTCCCTCTCCCTCTTCTATATACTCTTATCTATTTTGTTCTTTTTCTACTCATGGTGACATATTACTGCATCATCTGTTAGTATGAAAATTGGAACAAATAGCCTTTGATAGCAGAGCCATAGCGTAAGTGAAAGTTTTTTGTAATCTTTTAGACTATTCTTCACATTTTACATTTCTGTCATGACAGCTTCATTTAAACCTTATGCAATCTTGGGGGAAAATGGAAATAGGTTATCTTTATTTTTTAAATTATGTGACAGGACTAAAATCGAGGAAATTCATTCCCTGACTGCAAAATTATATTTTCAAGGAAACTTTTTTTTACTACAGCAATATCAGCTATATGTAAAAAGTCTGAGATGCCATTTCAATTAGATAAATGAAAAATTAGATAAGACATTTCCTAGCTGTCAGTATTTACTTTAAATTCAAGCTTTCTGTGCAACTTGTCCCTACATTCAACTTTCTGTTATAAAACTGTACAGAATGGTTACAATTTTTTTTAAATCCCATGAATGAAAAAAGATACAGTATTACACCAGTGGGAATGATAGAAAATGTAAGAAGATAAATTAATCCTCATACACTCCCCATATTAATGAATATATCTCGGTGTATGTTGGAATATATAACCTGCCATGCTTGGGGTCATATACAAAGAGCATAATTTCCTACTAGCATGTTTCCAAGGGGAAAAAAAAAGGTGTAGGTTGGTTTCATCTAATTTAAGTTTCATAGTGCTCTTGGAAATTAGTGTAAATTCAATGTGGAATATTGCTGACAAATTAAAAATTGGAATTTAAATAAGTTTGAGTCCATTCAGTATGAGATATTGCATCTGTGGTATTTCATTAGTAAGTGGAAATGTGGTAAGGGAGGACAGTGAATGTCTTCTGCATTATGAATCAGATGTCTGCCTACATGGTAGAATTTCAGCTTGATTAATAGATAAGGCTTGTTTTAATTTGTTTATGTGCAGTAACATTTATGGGAAAATACATTTATAGAAAAGCAGCAAACTCATCAAAACCCAGTATGGTTTATACTATACTAACTGGAAATACTATTCCCCCCTGCTCTGTTGAAGAGAAATTCTTCTTCTCCACCCCATACTGCCTGGACAGTCTATTTTGTGACAGCTTATATTGTGAAATTAGTGAGAAGGAGGAAATAAAATTACATTTTTTAAACAAAAAATCCTACCCTAACATAATAAGAAATGCTGATTAGAAGTTGTTATAGGAAAGAAAAAAAAATTTTTTTTAACTACTAGTAATTCATTCAGTCCTCCCTCCAGACCTACAATGTCCAAAGCTGTCAATGAAATTCTATTTTAAATCTGTGTGTCTCCAATGAAGGCAATTGTTTTATTCCATATTTACTCTGTTGCAAAAAGAAAGGGACATATATAATAGACTTATCAGGCAAGATTCTATTTTGGCCCTGAACTAATACAGTGTCAAAGCATAAACATGCAATTGTAAAATAAAACCAACTGTATTCCAAATCAGGTAATTTTGTTGTTCTCTACCTTGTAAACATGGGACAAGGTGTGCTATCAGCAGGTGTAAGATTATGGTTTGTATTATCTAAACAGGGTATGAGCAAACTGTTTCAAACATGATAATATGTAGATTCTGTTTGCAAACTGTAATGGGATTTGTTAGAGCCCTCTTGGAGATGCTTGAATAGAAACTCATTAGGTTGCTCTGTTGAGTTGCATAGTTCTGGGATAGAAAAGAATAATTGCTGAATTCAAGCAGGCTTTCTAGGTCTGCATGCAGATCAGAGGTCAGCCCCTCCTATAATTGTATGGAAGTGGTTCCAGTGGGCATGTTTAGACTGTTAAATAAAAAGCAACCAGGAATTGAGCTTAAGGACTTGGTTTACTCTTTGGCTCCAATTTGGATGGCGTTGACCACTGCTTTTCTATCCAAATTTTCCCCAGGAGCCAGGTAGTCCTAAGCAGTGTGGATGATGCAGGTGTCATGGATGAGAAGTAATGACAAGCTATAGTGGATCTGTATGCTCGGGTTTATTTAAAAAAAAAGAGGGTGGAGCTTTTACTTACCTGATTCTCTCACAATTTCTCAGTTGCTTCCCCAGTAATAGTCAACAGCCTTCCTGGTTGCAGGTGGCAGGCTAACACTTGAGAGCTCAGAAGTTCAATTGCCAATATTCACCCACAACTGTGTCATTGATGATGATCTAAGTTATTTCTCATCTACTGATGTGAGCCAGCCTGTGATCATCCCATTTTGACAAGAGATATGGCCTTGTCTGTACTGACTC
This sequence comes from Hypotaenidia okinawae, assembly GCA_027925045.1. Classification (NCBI taxonomy): domain Eukaryota; kingdom Metazoa; phylum Chordata; class Aves; order Gruiformes; family Rallidae; genus Hypotaenidia; species Hypotaenidia okinawae. The sequence goes on from BSDF01000001.1 coordinate 174,365,962, forward strand.
CCAGTTTTTCTAGTACTACAAACTTCCAGGTGCTCTGTTCTTACAGACCACCTGTTCTGTTAGGTGACTCATTGACATCATTGCCCTTTGACAAGCTTTTTTTAAAAAAAAGCATAGTCAGACACAAGCAGTTAAACTTCTGTAAAAGCTCTCTGGAATTCAGTCAATTCTCTAATATCCAACATTCCCCTGGGTATAGCCTTCTTGCAAAATCCTGTGTGAGGCCCCTGATGGGGTCATTGCTCCATCAGCCCGGTTGGGGGGAGTCATATGACAACTTAGGGATCTCCCTTCCCCACAACTCCTTTCCAGAACACTCTGCAGCTCAGCACTGAGTCTGCCCAAGAGATGCTTGGCCTCCCCAGAAGGGTGGGGACAGGGAGGGTAAAACAGATTTGGGACACAGGTACCCAAGGACTACAGCTTTATGGTGATCTGCCCGGGGTCCTAATGTCTTCTTTCTCAAGCACCCTCACCTCTCTCAATTTATAACCTTATTCTCAGCACATAACAGTAATGCTGCTTCCAGTTTTATGAAGTTAACTAACTGTAATCCCTTGCTTCAAATATGTAGTGCAGTTTTGTTTGCAAGCTTTGTAATCGTACTCACTTTTAGGTAACGTCGTGGTGTTCTTTGAGTTCCTGGGTAACTGTTGTTACTCCTGAGTACCTCACAGAGGATGACAGAAACTAATCTAATCTCACCGGTGTGGCTGTTAAAAGAGACTAGCTGAGAGAGGGTTAACCTGGCCCCTAGGGCAGGTAGAAGAAGAGTTTAACTCTACACATACCCATCTGCTGGGATGGGACAGGCAGGTCTGAATCACTATGGTTTTGCCCACCTGCATGACACCAGTGGATCATGGTTTTACCATCTTTCCCTGTTAGCAAGATGCAAGTAAGATTGATATTCACTAAGTAAGCTGCTGCAATTTATGCACCTGAGGCCAGTGAACTTATCTCCTGTGTATGTGTGTAAGAGAAAAATCCACCTCCAGATTGTGATTCATATTAATTGCAGGTGAGCATCTGTATGTCCAAATAACAAACTTCAGGTGGTGACTCTTTTGCTCTATATGACTGTATATGAAAGTGCATTTGGTGAGTACTGCTGACTTAAATCACCAAACTTAATGCTGTTTACCAGCATGTGGCAAAAGGGTCCATATATGTGGAAACAAGATGTCCTGGCTTATTTTGTGACATTTTTAAACACAAATATGTGGACACTATGTCTCATCCTGTTCATAATGGTATGAACAAGTAGAGGGTGTATTAATTATAGCAAATGTTGGGGCTACAGGTAAGCAACAATTTATTACATTTGTATATTGTGAAATATTTCACAGGTTCTTATGGTTTGCCATTAGTTCTGCTGTTCCTTGCTGTTTGAAGCTAATCAGTGCTGTTATGTCAGGACCTTATGTTTTTTTACTTCATTTCCCTACCCCTGTTAGTCAGCTTTTTTTTTGTCTTTTAGGAGCTATTTGGAATTATTTTCAACTGTCCAACCATTTTTCAGTTCTCACGTAGACAGTCAATCCTCACTTTGGATTTCCATCAATTTACTCCAGTTTTCAACCTGCCCTAATCTAGTTTATGTTCTCATTGAATCTAATTAATTATCTTCGTTATAAAGTCGGCTTTTCCTGAGTTGGAAGGAAACTATCAGCATGGGAACTATATGGCTCATGGTTTTGGGGCATGTAATACTGTCTGAATAACAACGACTTACTGTGATTATGTTAACAGCATTCAGCATGTGATAAAAGTCCTTTGCAGTGTATGAATCTCTGACTACAGAATAATCAATTGTCATTAGCATCTGGAATTTCAATCCAACCTCTCCCTGCCCCTCCTCCTGCCCCCCCAAAAAATCAAATCAATGTAGAAAATAAATTTATATTTACCTATACACTGTAATAAATACCTTATATATATAATATGCAGAATTTGGATCATCACAAGTGCTGTATTTCATCATGGAACTTCTAGGATTGTGTCCAGATTGGTCATGAATATTTCCTGTTCCAATGCTTTGTTACCCTCAAAGTATTTTTTTTCCTGTTCAGAGAGGATTTCCTGTGTTCCAGTTTGTGACCATTGCCCCTAGTACTGTCGCTACATATCACCAAGAAGAGTCTAGCTCCATCCTCTAGACATCAACCCTTTAGATAGTCACAAGCATTAATCAGATCCCATCTCAAGTCTTCTCTCCAGGCTGAAAAGATCCAGCTCTCTCAGCCTTTCCCAGTTTAAAAAACAAATCAAATTCAAGTGAGAGAGAGGGGGGAAAAAAAATTCCACTAGTGGTAGGATTTGGAAAGTCAGAATTGCAACATGTTAACTTGTCAAGATTTCAGAAACCAGTGGTAGTAGGAAATAAAAGAACCTGGAGTACCTTCCAGATAAGTGTCACCTTTTCGCTCATCTGTAGGAAGGAACTTGCTTGCTTTTATTTTTTCATCCATTGCAAAAATCAGTTGGTTTATTTTGTTTCTGAGAAAAACATTCAATGCTTTACTGCTGTCATAATTACACACACTTTGAACCTTGTGTTGCCAGGTAGCCTTTTCCATTATCTTTTTCCTAACACCTAAGCTCTGCCTATGGTAAATAAAACTCCAAAATATTTTTTCCCTCCTCACTCTGCACTTTCTTCTTCTGCCCAGCACTCTCAGTTGTAACCCCGACTCTCTCCCTTCTCCCATGCCTTCCCAGTAGCCATTAAGTTCTCCAATTATTTCTTAGAAGCTTCCTCTAAGAAGGTACTTGTCTTCCTTGCTTAGTACCCCGTTAAGTTTCAGTCAGGGTTTTTACTTTAATCTGGGACGGTCAGAAGGATAGATGGAGGTATAGGAAAGAATACCTCACCTGCTTTTCCTTGTATGGTTTTGTGATCAACACAGATACTGTTTGGAAAGAAAATCCTTAGTCCTTTTTTGGTCAAGTAAGCTTGTCTGCTCTTTTAATCTCTCACACACCCTTTAAATAGTAAATAAGAGTTGTGAAGGGTTAACATGTGAGTACCACAGATGCAATCTTTAGGATGTTTCTCTGCCAAACCCTGAAGTAAATCTTCACTGGAAACTCAAAAGCTTATCACAATATTTTCAGTTTATCCAAAATTACATACATTAATGGGTAGAACACAGAAAATATGTCACTGGTAATTGAATGCACCCTCTTCCCTGTCATCAGGCATTAAGATCTTCAGTGAAAATTAATTAAATTCTGCTTACAAATGTTGATAATTTATCCCCCTTTTTTTTTATTCCTAATAAATTTGTCTGGAGACTTTAATGCAGATGGAAAATCTTCATTCGAAATGGCTTGTGTCTCACAAAGTTATATATGAAATTAACTTTAGTAAGAGGAAGAGTTCAATAATTTCAGTAACAGCTCTGCATACAATATTTTCTTCAGAGAAGTTAAAGGACTTCAATTTCCTTACTGTAGATGGAAACTAACCAGATATCTTTAAATGAAAATATTTACTACTGTTTGATGCATTCATTAAAGATAATTTACTAAGAATAAAAAACATACTGTAAATGAATTCATTTTCTATAAAATGTAAATTTTAGTAAAATTAAAGAATCTTACTAAACATCTGTTTTTAAATTTTGTGCTTTTGAACATACAAAGAAGCTAGCCAATGTTTAATTTCTTTGTGTTTTATTAATACCTTCTATTATATTATTTTTGTGCAATTCAGATTTTCTCCTTGATCTATGTCTCAGGAATTTATATGCATATGTGTATATCAGAGGATATACACTTCACAGTCAAGCTGAGTAACATAGTTTTAATTAACAAGGCCAGCAGCAATTGTTTTGCTAGGTCATTACTAAACTAAACAGAGAGACTAGTAAGAATGTTCCTAGGTTTCAGTTTTTGGGTTTTAGGTTTCAAGTTATTCATTAAAAAAACTGCTATTGCTTGCAAAGTTTAGTTGAACAGTGGGAATTGTATCTTCAACTATCAGCACGCTGCGTTAAGATCTTTTTGGAGGTCTGTACTTACTGAATTGAACCACTTCTGTCTACTTTATGAAAATGGAATACATTATCAAGTACAACATGAGTGCAGAATGGTTTTTGACCTTTGCAGTGCCTGATGGTTTAGTCGTCTTGGCTGGCAACCACCTATGGAAAAATACGATGACATGCAGTCTTGCTCCTAACATATTACCAACTGTTGTTGAAGAAGACTGTCTACTTATAAGCAAATGGAAATGGTGAAACAGGTGGTAGCAATCTTTTATTCATAGCAAAACATTTCACAATCATTTGAGCATCTGCTAGTTTGCAAGTTTAGCTTTTTTTTTCTTTAACTAAAAATCTTTAATAAGCATATGAAAAGTCAGACCTAAATCCCAGTAAATCTTCTGTGGATGCTATGTAAGGTTTGGAATCTGAGAAGCAGTTTTCAAAGTTTAGCATGTATTTGTTATTAGTAGATATTATTTTTCCGTAAATATTTATAAATCAAGCAATTCAGAACAATAAGGAACTGCAAAGAGAGTAAGACACATGAATGTGAATAGTACTTAGATGTATATGTTTAGTAGTTCTGTCTTTGTGTAAAAAAAAAAACTGGGTACAAAACTTGATGTACATGTTGTGAGTTATAGCACATAGCCTCCACAAAACTTTGCTTAAGACCATGAGAAGTGTGGGGAAGAAATATTAGGTCTGTTTGGGAGTTGGGGAATAGAATAGATAGAATTATGTTATTAATTAAAATACTGTAATTTTTCTAACAATAGCTATACTCTATTGTTTTGGTTGGAGCTGAAACATAGGATACAATGCATGGGGAAGCTCATGACATGATGACAGATCATAAGATAATGAAAAGACCGGTTTTCAGAGTGGAAGATATTTTCCTTCTGTTTCCTTGGTAATTTTCAGCTATTTTAACCAATTTTCTCCTCTTAAAAATAAATTTTATAGGATCATAGAATGATTTGGGTTGGAAGGCACCGTTAAAGATCATCTAGTCATATCCTGCTGCTACAGCAGGAACATCTTCCATTGGATGACATTGCTCAAAGCCCTGTCCAACCTTGAACCACTTCCAGGGATGGGAATACACAATTTCTCTGGGGAACTGCTTCCGGTGTCTTAACACCCTCATAAAGAATTTCTTCCTATGTCAAATCTAATCCTATTTTCTTTATATTTAGAACCATTTCCCCGTTACTGTTGATCAAATTTATGTTCCTTCTGTTTTTTTAAAATGCCATCCATGTCCTAATATGTTTCTGGTAAACAAGAAGGAGGGCCACTGAAGGATCAGGGATTGCACAGTCACTGCAACAGTACAATCCAGGCTCTGTAAGGTTTTGTAAGTTAGGGATATGGCTCCTGTCTGCAATGTTGCCATATGTTGGTCATATATACATTATAATGTTATGTGTTAGTCATGCACAATTGAAGTGTAAAAAAAAAAATAATTATGGCTTAATCCTGTGGGCAGCAAAACACCGTACAGATGTTCAGTGATGCCCCTGCCCCAGTAGAATGGGGAAAAATTGGGGGAAAAAGCAAGGTAAAACATTACCTTGAGATAAAGACAGCTTTATGACAGAAAAGAAAGAGGAAATAATTATAACAGCAGCAAAATACCAGTAATATCAATAATTATAATGATAATTATTATAACAATGATAAAAGAATATGCAAAACATATGATACACCTTGCAAAACAAGTTGTTCACCACCTCCTAATTGATGCCCAGCCAGACTCCTAGCAGTGGATGCTGCCTGCCAGTCTACTCTCCACAGTTTTATTTTTCATTATGACATGATATGGTATGGAAATACCCCTTAGGGGCCAGTTCAGGTAAGCTGTCTTAACGGTGTCCCCTCACACGTTGTGCACCAGCCAACCTCCCTTCTGGCAGAGCACTAAGAAGCTGGAAAGTCCTTTACTTTTGCACTGTTCAGCAACAACTAAAACATCAGTGTATTACCAACATCATTATCATCCTAAATCCAAAACACAGCACTATACCAGCTGCTAGGAAGGAAATCTTTGCCAAAACATAAATTGTACAAAGAATGTGTACCCTGAGTGGAAACATGACAGTTTCTGCTTATATGACTTAAGAAAACTGCTAAATAAATTTTCATTAGTATATGTCTCCTTTAATATCAAATTAAGAAGCAGCATAAAATTCTGGTTTTGTGGACTTGGACTGTGAAGAGATTACCTTTGTATGCATTGCTTTGAGTCGTTATTCCAAATTGGACTTGCTCCAGTTTCCTTAGTCTCAAGAAAATAGAAACCAAAAATGAAGCTATTGAATTTAGTGTAGTTCTCTGTGCTGAAAAGCAAACGTTAAGTAACGCCTCTCCCCATCCAGTCTTTTCCAGTCTCCACCTGAACTCAATCCAAACCAGAATATATCTTGGAAAATTCAGGTACCATAAATAATAAATTAATACTAGTTTTAAGTTTGGTGGGTGGTTTTGAGTTTTGATTTAATGTTGGAAGACCAAAATTCTAAAACATTCTGTTATTGTAAGTGGGTTTAAAAAAAACTTCCCAAAGATTATAAAAATGGAAAGGTTCAGTTGTCAACATGCAAAAGGTACAAATGATTCTTCAGTCATTGTTTGCTTGCTTTCTAATTTCATTCATATCATAGCCTTAGAAAAGACAAATTTATTATATTTTTTGACACCACATATTTTTCCTGTCAGTTTTCCTGCAGAGAATAATTTTCTGTTTAGATGAAATGTGTGTGTTGTGTTGGAAAGCAAATGAAAACTTAAAGGAAAAACTGAATGTTGGAAGTTTGAGTTTGTTCTAATCTTTAAAACAAACAAAAACTATTTTGGAAAAAAAAGACTTCTCCCTGAAGAACTAATGCATAAGTACTGAAATATTCTCAACAGTATTTTGTAGTCTGCTCTTGTCAAATGCATGAGAAGTTCGTACTCTCCAAACATGGGTAAAAAATTCTTATATTTTATAATTTCCCATGTGCCATGATCATCTGAAAAAAAGATTAATTCTCTCAGAAGCTACATGCTCAATAATCCTGAAGATGGTTTTCATAACTCACCAAATGTCTATCTGACTCAAAATGGTTACTTATTTTTAATACCTTCAGACATGCTGACTAAAATTAAAATTGCTCAGAGATAAGAGCACTTTTGCTTGTGCTTTTTTTCATTTGACAAGGTTTATTCTACTCTATTTTCTTCTGTTGTAACTGACAGAATGGTTTAAATCTCATTAATGGGTATCAGATTATGTTAACCATCATAGCTCTAAATCTACAGGATGTCATCTCAGGATGTGTTTAGGTCAAAATCTAGATCTTTCATACTGTTACGCTGTTGATTGTATATCGGATGGATACCCTCTTAGGAAGAGGACTCTCTCCTTTAAGTTGCCTACTCCATTGTTGTATTTCTAAGTAATTTTTTAACTCGAGGTTATTCTCTTCACAAGTTTACAAACACTATTTTCCCTGAGGGGGGGGGGTGAGTAAGCTGTCACTCACTAATCGGTGAATTGCAGTACTCTGAAGATCTTTGGTTTTTTCACATTGCTGCTACTTGCAGATAGATTCAGGACAGTATCTTCACAGTGGTGCAGACTGCATGGTTCTGTACAGTAATATTCCTATGCTTATTTATTTTGCATTTAGAAGGACTTTCAAATCTTTAAAAAACTTCAGATTTGAAAACTAAACCAAACAGGAATCCCTGACGTTTTGAAGATCTCTTTTAAATGAAATAAAATAAAAATAAAATTGTAGTCTGTTCTTTATTTTCTTGAACTTCACCCTATTCTTTTCTTTTTTATTTTTTTCCTCAGACAGCTCAAATTTAGAAGCTTCTTAAATATTTATCTGTGCCCCATAGTACATGTCAGATGTATCTGGAGAAAAACGCAAGGATTAGAAATTAAATATTTGGAACAGAGATATCATTTGTATTACATACAAGAGAATCACGGAACAAAGGCTGATTTAAGAAAGATAATAAGACAACAACAAACAATAAACCCAATCTGGAACCCAGTTTGCAATGACAGAGTAGCCTTAAGTAGAAACAGAGACTCACAATAAATCACTGTAATATTTGACCTTGTAAAAATTAATCCTTAATCCTATTATTACCTGTTCACATTACCTCTGAAGGAGATATTTTTAACTGCAAATTTCTCCTGTTCCTGTCCTCAGAGCATTTGGAATTCAATCATTTAATATATTAATTTTTCTCTCATGCTATCCACTGTGAAGGGGGATTCAATTTGGTCTGAGTCTGAATTAGTGAGTTGGAAAATTCATGTTTGTGGAAAAAAAAAAAAAGACTTCTGAATATGCTGGAATAATGAAAAATATTTTTTTATTATTCCTGGGTAGGACTGCATGTGAGTTACAATGATATTTGGTAACCGGAATAGTTTAGCACCTGAATGAATAAACTATGCAAAAACCGTACAGTGTAGGAGTACCTGACTTAGATCTAGCACTTTTATTGTATCTTAAAACGCATTAAAACAGGCCAGTGAAGCTCCCCTGATTTTATGGAAAGTAGGAGAGGAAAAAGGAGACACAAAGCAGTGAAAGGGTTTTCCCAGGGGCATTGCTGAGAACATCTATTGCCTGATCACTAATGCAGAATCTTGGTGAAAAGAATCAGTGAAGTTTTTTTGCATTATTACTTTGTTACATAGAAAATAGAGTTCATTTCATTTTAGCTTAACCAAACGAAAGTAAAATGTCTGTTCTCTTCTAAGATCTTTCTGTAGTTAGAGGAATGATGGTGTCTTCAGTCACCTCACTTGTATTTGGTTCTCTGGACAGTTCAGCCCCTTGGCTAAATTAAGGACAGATCTTAAATTAAGTTCTTTAAAGACAGGTTTGTAAATGTACTTGTATCCAATATTTGTGTGCATGTCTCTGCATTGCAGCATGCCAGCAATTGCAGAAATTTTCTGTATTCAGAATATCTCTAAAGTTTATTCTGGAATGATCTTCATCAGTATCACTGATAGTTGAGAAGACAATTATAAGTACTTTTACCAGTTAGAGCAATCATCAGAGCTTTACACAGTTTTCATAATAGATTTATAATCAGATATTATTACCAGAGACTTACTTCAAAACCTAGGAGCAAAGCGTCTTTGCTTTTTGTATGAGTACTGTACCCCTACGGACATAGTATAAACTAGTACATGTTCCTTAGTATTTTGATCCATAGAAATGAAGTCAGGTTTTTTGTTGTTTTTTTGTCCCCTGAAAAATGATGAGACATTAAGAAAAGGTGCAGAAGTGAATAAGGAAGAAAGTAACTGTTAGAATCCTTACTGAAATAAACAGGTGAAAAAAAAATAACAGAAGTCTAACAAAGATATTTGACTTGAGTGATAGAAAAATTGGAACCTAACTAGGAAAAGTTGGTACTCTCCCATTTGGAGAGGATAGAGGAGGTGCTGAATGCTAGTGCCATGCTCAGCGCTCTGATTGCACATAGCCTGCAATCTTCTCAGCCGAAATAGTCCCGGGATTCTGTCCTTCTAGAGGTCTTGAAACTGAGGGAGTTCACTGATATAGTCATGTATGAAGCAAGCTTACTATTATTTTTCCCTGTGTTGTAGCCCAATTCTTTGCAGTCAGCTTTGAGATAATAAAGTCAGCTCATATACAATGCACGTGTCAGAGAGGCCCTGAGCATTAAGAGCCTTGAGGTGTAGATGTTCTGGTTTCCACTTTTTATTGTGTTTTACCCATTGAATTCTCCTTTTCTAGGCATGTGGCCTGTTGAGGTTCAGTTAAGGTTCTGCATAGGTCATGGCACAAGCCAGCTATCTAATGGGTCTACCTAGTTCTATCCCTTTTTAGCCAGACTGTATCTTTGAACTGAATCAGAATTTATGTCCCTTAACTAAAACTCAGTGTACTGGCATTTGGTCTTCTCATCATTCCCATTTACAAATAGATCAGAATATATAACCTGTACATCTTAATTCTTTCTCTTCATTTTCAAATTGGGAAAAAAAAATAAATCTGTAAATAGTCCTAACTAGTGGAGTTGGAGTAATACTTTCATTTGCAGTCTTTAATTTATTGCAAACATTTTCCAACTCTTTTCAGGTATGCTATTTTGAATTTCCACAATTACCACCACAGATTTCAGTTTCTCTAATTGTATGTTTTCTCAGCGGTCTGTGATAATTACAGTTATATGATTGTAACTGAAATGTGGTCTCTAGATTTTTTTTTAAAGGAACATTTTCTTTTAAGCCAAAATTCTGAGTTAAATGTTACAAAATAAACACAAGGCTTTCTAGTGAAATGTAGCATGGAAGTACTTTGGTATCAAATGCTTTCACAGATTGCTACTTAATCTCTGTACCCCATTTTGCTGTTCTGAAAATAGAAATAATAACTCTTTCAGGACTCAGAAATATTAAGGATGTCATAATAACACTTTTGGGACTCATAGAAATACTAAGGATGTCAAATCTTTATGAAACTGAACCTCAACTGGCTCATATATTGGCATCTTATGTATGGAACTGGCAGTTCTTCCTTTAACAGAGAGAAAGCTGACTTACTGCTCTTATGGACCCTGGGACTTTAGAGACTCTCAGCAGAAATAGGTGTAAGGAAGATATCAATAGAGAATGTGAAATTGTTATTGGTTTGTAGAATAAGTTAAGGGGCTGCTACATGGTTACTGCTGTTTACTGCTGGTAAAATCAAGTTAACAGTGTATGCCCTGTGTTAAACTGATAATTCTGAGGAGTGTTCTAGGGGAGAGACACAGTTCTTCCTAGATTCCGGCCAGATTTCTGCATTTTTGAAGTGTTAAATGACACTTTATAATTTTAAGAGGAAATTAAAATGTCATGGAAAGAGACTAGAGACACTGACTGCCCTTCAGCCTTAAATCACTGTGAGATGTTAACTTCATAAGCTTGTAACACCTCAAGCATTTGTAGTTTCATATGGCAGTGTGCTATCTTTAAATAAAAAGGGAGAACATCAGATCTTTTCATCATCTTGATGGCCAGCATTGCGGTATCTTTTTGTTTATAGATACATATCAAGGAACGGATAGCACATCAGCCAAAGTTTGTAACACAAACAAGAAACAGTAGTGAGTACTGAGCCTTAATATGCTTCTCCAGTGAATTGCAGTATTGACTCAAATTGTTGTACATAAGGTCATGGAATCATAGGATGGTTTGGGTTGAAAAGGGACCTCAAAGATCCTCGAGTTCCAACTCCCACTTGCCATAGGCAGAGACACCACTGCACTAGGTTGCCCAAAGTCCCATTAAGCCCGGCCTTTTAACACTTTCGGGGGGTAGGGTGTCCACAACATCTCTGGAAAACCTGTTCCAGTGCCTCACCACCCTTACAGTGAAGAATTTCTTCCTTATGTCTAATCTAAATCTACCCTCTTCTAATTTAAACCCATTAACCCTTGTTCTCTGCCTTAACTTCTCGATGAAGACTCTTCGATCTTTCCCGTGGGCCCCCTTTTTATGTAGGCTGCAACAACATCTCCTTGGGGCCTTCTACTGTCAAGGCTTAACAAACCCAAACTCTGTTTGTCTTCACAGGAGAGGTATACCTTGTCACGATTTCACTTTGGAATGTCCTTTTCTCCCTTTTAGTGAATTTAGCTTTTACACCATAGTTTAGTTGGTGAGTGAAACAATTATTTATAATTAACCTTTAAAATAAAAGAACAATCAAGAATTTTCAGGTATTCAGTTTAATTTCTCTTATACATAATTTGTAATTTTAATCTGTAAATCAAAACAGTACATTTTGATAACGAGATTTTTATCAACCATGTTTGGGCTCCAAGTAAACGATCCTTTGGCATCCTGCTGTAAAGCTATACAACAAAGAATCAGGCAAGTTACGAATTCAGCAACAAAACTCACTTCATTATAACTTATTGTCTCTCAGATACTATAACCTAGTTTGGAAGAAATTTTGGAAGGACAATCAATTATGGAAGACACAATCTGCCATTCTGCATACCATATCCATTAGTCAAAATACTATGATTCCAGGGCCTGTTACGATTCCTTGTGGTTTTTAGAAACTGCAAGTTTGGATCAAAAGATTACAGAGGTCTATAAGAAACTGTGATATACCAGAATGTGGATGTATATACATATAAGCACATAGAGATTTTTTTCCTGTTAATTATTGCTATTACAAGTTACAGAAAATGAAATAGTTTCCTTTAGGTTTATGTGATGGGAAAAGTATATTCTAATGTAAGAAAGTGGCTCCTTACATACAGAAAGTGGTTTTCGTGATCAAATAATGTTGGGGATGTATCTCTGATAATCAAAGGATGTAGCAAAATGAAGTTTGTTAGCATGAATAGTAACTTTTATTTAGGTGCAATAGCTGGAGCAAAAAACTTTCATTCCTGAAATCTTGTCTACTCTCCTAAACTAATAAGGCTGATACTGAAATATTTATTCCTCGGAAGAGAAATAAAAGTGTATGACTAATGTGCTCAGGAGGTAATGAAGCTCCAGTTTGTTTTCTTTGAGTAATAATGGATTCTCCCCTGAAAACAGTTTCCTTTCTGCCATAACACAGAACAAGCTGACACTCCAGCTGCAGGATTGTTCTAGCTGAGCTCAGAGAGCATATAGGGGACATAATCAAATATCAGTCACATTTGTGACAGTGCTATACTGTTATTTTCCTAGATTTTGCTCATTAATTTGCATTTTATGATTTGGGGTTAATGGAAACATAAATCAATGTTTTTATCTGTCAAATTTTACAGTTTGTCATTACTGTTTCTTATTCTGATTTTGAGGAAAATTTTTATGATGGTGGTACTGGTGGTGATGAGCAACTTGTCATTAAGGGAGATAAAGTATAGTTTTAATATATATGTGGCCTGTAAGTCTATATACTTGAGATGTTTAAAATAGATATATACACATAGGTATATGACTTACATAAATATTTATGCATACACAAATATGTCTGTCTTTGTTCCTAGTTTCTATAATTAGTTAGTCATAGAAGCATCTCTGCTGCTATGAAAAAATAGTATGGTTTCTAGTTCTTAGGCTAGAAGAAATAAACCTTTGAAAATATAATTCCTGAAGGCTCAAAACCAAAGAAATTGAAAATGTATTTTAAAAAAGCATGTTATAGACAATTCTGATTGTGGTAGTCCTATGACCCACATGTCCAGGAGGGCTTTTTTTACAGCATCCCATTAAAGATTCCCCTCTTGGGGAAAAAAATAACCAAACAACAACTTTTAAGGCTTTAGGACAGCACTAACTCTAATTTGCAATAGCATCTTAAGGCATATTTGTCCTCTATGTTTAGAGCATAAAATATATTGCTAGCACTCAAATAAAAACAACTACCTAAACTGCACAGTAAGAGCAACAGTTGTATTATGTAGACTGAAAAGTGTGGCCATTCAGCTTTTTATAATTAGAAATTGAATTGTTTAGCTTCTTGGACCAACAGTTTTGGTAAGTAATACGTTCTGTGATCTGTCACTGGGTTATATGCTGTGTAAACTGCTTACTCTATGCATATCTGCAGTATGAAAACATGGTTAAACTCTGAGGAAATTACTACTTAAAATAAACAAAAAACCCAAAAAGTATGTGTGTCTATATATACACACAGAATTAGAGTGTAAGGATGCATTTTTTCTTTACCACAGATTTTCCTGATAGAATCTGTAGAGTAAGCATTTGTAAAACACTATTTCTACAAGTAAATCTTTTTCACAAAATCATTTATTCTTCCCTCTCATGCTGTCATATGTACCTTGGGCAATCACTAACTGAGCATTTGACTCATTAAAAAAAAAAAACATTTTGGTGTTGCATAAGGTTCAGGAAAACTGCTTTTTTTTTTCTTCTACTGAATATAGGAATTGGTGGGAAAGGACATTGCTGCAATGTGTACCAAACAGTGGCTGTGTCAGTTCAACAATTTAACTGTTAAAGAGCAGTGAGATGGCTCTCTGGAAACTTTTCTGGTTTTAATAAGCAGAGAAGGAAAGGACTTTATTGCAAGTAGCAGTTTGTGATTAATGCATATGCCCGTTTAGTGTTTGGCCAATTCTTTCAGCTACATTAGCCTAGCAGTGCTATCTGGTGAAAATGCAAGCATGCTGTTATTTCTGTTTATGGTATGGTGCAGTGCATAATCAGTATCAAGAGCCAAAGTCAGAAGAGATACAGGAAAGGTAGATAAGAATTAACCCAACATACTGACTAAAGATACCTCACTCTAAACAGGCTCCTTGCACAGGTATGTTCACAAGTTCTCTGGCTCTTTTTGAGACAAAAGAAGTGATGCAGCAGGAAATTCAGGCCACTGAATTGCAACCAGACAGAAGCAGCAGTGCTCAAGTACCACAGCCGGGGCTAGCCCAGCAACCGGACAGGATCTCAGCATGTCCTGCCTTGGCAGGAAAAGTAACTTGAGCCAGCTTCTGATAGCCCAGCAGGATGCTGAGGGGAATCAGGACCGCAGCAGATGTATGTTAGGAGAGACCTGGCAGGCTATGTGAGAGTCAATAACTGGCAGGAATGTTCACTGAATAGAGCCAGGACTTTGGGACTTTGCCTGGGAAAACAGTGAAAAGATAAAGAAGGGAAGAGGTTATATTCAGACTGTATAGTCAGCTTTGTACTGTTCAGTTTTGTTTTACTCTCTGTGGCCATATTAATTGAACATAATGACTGCTGATAAATCACTAGCGAAAGAAAATTCTCCAGCACATACCAGAGAGTCTCTGGCCCTCTTTATTGTGGAAATTACAATAGAGATGTGCTGTAGATGATACAGACACATACATTTTTAATGCATGGTAGAATTCCTTTTACTAGCTGAGCGGATTTCTCTCTGCTATGGGAAAAATGTTTGCTCCTTAGAAATTTAGTGGTTTTCATGGTGGAGGTAAACCCAGCTTTTGTGAAGAGGAGATAGCACTAAACAAACCTACTGCACTTAGCCCTTCTTGGCTTGACCTAACCACCTGTCCTAAAACTTTGTTGTCCCACTTTCATGTCTAGTTTTCATTCTGGAATCTGTGCATATCAGATATCCACTGTCATACTAACTTAACTTTTATTTCCCACAAATATGCAAAGCTATCAAATTTATTTGTTAATGAGATCAGAATATGCAGATAGAATGCAGTTAAAATGTTTCAGGAAGGTTTTATTTGCACCACCCTCTCTGTCTAAAAAAAGCCACTCCACAAACCAAGATAATTATTTTTTTAGCCTTTTTGTATCTCAAAGCCTCACTTTATCTGTTCTTACTGTAGTTTGTATTATTCCTAAAAGACCACAGAAGTTGAAAGGTCCAAATTTTGATTTGAACATGAATAACAAAATTTGATCTACATAAAAAAATTGGTTGTTAAATTAACAACATGAATCTTATTCTAAATGTTACAGATTCCTTATCTGAAGATCAGGATTTAGCCCTTCTATGAGAGGGGATGATTCTTTGCTACTATACAGTCACACTATAAAAAATATAACTATAAAATATAAATCATACACTGTAAATAAAAAGTACTGACTCAGTACCCTATAGAGTGTTTTTATATTTTAATGTGGGTTTTTTGGTTTTTGTTGTTGGGCTTTTTTTTTTTCATTCTGTCTGAGAAATCATTTCAACTTTGCCTGGAGTCAGCTTCTCTTCATTCAGAAACTGACTATTTACGTTCTTGGTAATGAAATTGGTTAACTTATTGGGAAGTTATCCTAATTTACAGTTTTTGAAAGTAATCACAGATATATCTCAGACACCCTCAGGTATCCAGTTTTGCCTCTAACTACTGCTAGACAGACAGTGTGAATCTTCTGTAGCCCCCATGTCATACCTACCAACAGCAGGGAAATGCCTTGAATAGCCTTAGGTATCTAGTAGCATTGGCTTTAAGCAGGTAAATCAATTCCTGTGTGTCTGCCAGAGGATAACTTGATTACTGCACAAGGTCATCTGGCTCAGGGGAGAAAAAAGTCTGATGCATCATCCCTCTGCAAACAGGTTTTTTTTTTTTGGTGGAGACTACCTGCAGTTTAAGATTATTTTTTTCAATCCCCATGTAGATAGTTAATACCTCAATGTGTTACTCAATAATAAATTATAATTATTATAGTAATTAAGATAATTATTACCTTTAATTTAATTTTTCACTAGGTATTTTATGAAATATATGTGGTTACCTTATTATTCCTCTCTACTGAGGTCTGATCAGAGGAAAAACAGGAAACCTACATGTTTCTCTCCTGCTTTATAGATATTTTCTTATGGAGCATTTATCAAGACCTTGAGGAAGCTGAATCTTAGAAATAGGGATACTTTTAGAGTTTGAAATTCTCACTTGCATAGGCCTCTACCTTTGTGACCATGTGTCAGTGATTTAGTCCTTTGTTAAGCCTATTTGATGTGGCTATTTTTTTCTCTTTCCTAAATAAAGACAATCAATTTTACCTTCCTTCAGTTAAACAGGTTATTATAAAATCAACTGTTATACTATCAATCTGTAAAGATACAGCCTGTTCAAATACAGCATTTTTATACATGTGTTTATTATATCTCAGTACCATAATTTCCTCAGTGAATCACTTCTTGTCTTGGCATGTTTGCATTTCATGAGAGAATTTTACTCCCTCTCTTACCCCGTTTGCTATACTACCAGAAAATAAACTGTTGAGAAGTCTTATCAGAGTATAAAAATGAAACATGAAAAAGGCACATGTTTCATATAAAATAAAAACACTGTGGGGGGGCGGGGGGTGGAGGGGGAGAAAAAAACCTGCGTCCACCTTGATGTGCTGAGGCCTAGAATTTTTTCGTGAAAACAATGAATAGTGATATCTGAATTATTCCATAAAGACAATTATTTGATTTATGCTTTCCATTTTCAAAGTTAGACTTGTTCTAGGATCTGCGAATTCAAATTTGCTTTTAAGTCAGTAAGAGTTTTTAGTTAAATGTTCTGAACAAGATATCGGTGTTGTTTGGGATTCTTTTTTAAAAAAATAATAAAGATATGCATTCACATGTAGATATCATTTTCCTCTCTTGGCTAAATATTTTAATTGTCATATAATCAGAAAATTATAAACTGATTTGAATAGTGTTTGAAAAGGACTTGGTTTCCCATGGTTTAACCCCAGCCCACAGCTAAGCACCACACAGACCCACACCCACAAGCCCACCCACTGCCTGCAGTGGAATGGGGCATCTGAACAATACTTGGATATCTAAAGTGTGGATGACAAGAGG
Source organism: Hypotaenidia okinawae (assembly GCA_027925045.1). Classification (NCBI taxonomy): domain Eukaryota; kingdom Metazoa; phylum Chordata; class Aves; order Gruiformes; family Rallidae; genus Hypotaenidia; species Hypotaenidia okinawae. The sequence continues at coordinate 174,383,267 of BSDF01000001.1, forward strand.
ATGGTGACCAACTTTTTTCAATGGTGCCCAGTGACAGGACAAGGGGCAACAGGCACAAACTAGAACACAGGAAGCTTCCAGGTGAATACAAGGAAAAAACCTTTTCACTGTGAGGGTGACAGAGCATTGGAACAGGCTGCCCAGATAGGTTGTAGAGTCTCCTCCTCCAGAAATAATCAAAAACCACCTGGATATGATTCTGTGCAACATGCTGTAAATGACCCTGTTTTAGCAGGGGAGTTGGACTAGGTGATCTCCAGAGGTCCCTTTCAGCTCCTTCCATTCTGTGATGCTGTGGAAGTAAGAAACCCACTTTTCACTGTCATTTCTAAGACCTCTATTTTCATGCGGTATTTTTTACATACATTACTGAAAACAGACATCTTGGTTAGATTTATGGTCCCTAAAACCTTACGTGACTGCTAAGATTAAGTTGCCAAAAAGTATACAGCTAGTGCACTCAGAAACATCCCAAGGGATAGAAAGTCGTGCAGGTGGAATAATGCTTATGTCGCAGGACCTATGGCTAATATCCTCTTGAAACAGCAGGTCGGGGCCAGGGGAAATTCCTTGAGGCATCCCAGATGTTACTAGAAAGTGCTGTGTAGGCATCTGTATAGAGAAATAGGGATTTTAAAAAAGTGAGCTGAAACTCTTATGCTATACTACTAGCTACAATGAATATATGAAAATCGATATGGAGAAGTAATAGAACTCCATTTTTTGTGACAGCCTGCTTTCCCTTTAATTAATAATGTTAAGAACATCAGAAGAGAAGCCAGGTCTCTGTTTACTGTTAAAGATAGCAACAAAGTGTTTGCATTAATGGTACAGTGCTGCGTTGCAGGTACCATTCCAGACTTCAGGTGACATGCATTTTATTTTGCCTGCAGCTACTTGCTTATTGCCATGAATAGAAAAAAACATTCTTTCAAAATAAGCATTTCAAAAGTGTTCACCTTGTAGTATTCTTAGAAAATATGTCCTGCATTTGTCATTTTTAAAATAGAGGAGTTTTTAAACAGGATTTTAAAGGATTTTTTGTTTGAAGGACAGTTACCAGACATCAACAAGAAAGGAGAAAATACAGAAATCAGAAAAATCAATGCACAATACCCACAAAAGAAATGGTTAAGCTGTTAGAATGGGTATTAAAGAGATTTTTTTCCTTCTGAATCAGTTTAGAAGTGTTTAAATTTAGAATTGGTATATGTCTCTCTGATCCACAGATGAAACTTTTCCGAAGCCAAAAAATCAGTCTATTGCATTTGTATGAATTACTATACTAAAGATTTCTTTCAGTTCCACTGCTGAGATCCAGAAATGAAGATGTTCTATTCATTTTTGCATGCTTGATTTAGATGTTTAAAAATAATTTGACATGTAATTAACATGTTGCAGTATTTATACACATAAAAATTGCATTTGCTTTTCCTTTGATTTGCATGCCTGACTCAAGAAATGTCTTCATTCTTGTTGAAATTATAAGCAAGTATTCTCTTCTTACTTAAGAGACTGTTTTCAACAGACTGAAAAAACAGCAGTCTATCATTTTTTTCTGATTTCAAACAAAATACATATTAAATATAGTTAAAGTTAGATTTTGGTATTTTTTCTTTCAAACCACTAGGCACGGTTTATAGTGCATATTAGTTACTATTTATGACTGATAACTGTATTAGCTCTTAAAGACGACCCATATGTGAGTTGTAAGCATTGATATGTGATTGTTAGATTGCAAGTTATATTGAACTGTAAGTTTTGTTATTATGAGAAAAAAAAATAGAATCTAGGATATGTTAGGTTGGGAGGTACTCCAGCTAAGCTCTTGCACTCTGTTGAAAGCATCCTTAAATGTCTGCTAGCTCTGTTCTACTCCCTTATTCCTGAAGGCTGTTTCCTGTGGGGTCCTATTGACTAACTGCTTGAAGTCGATTTACCCTGAAATTCAGGGTCCTGACTACACTTCTCATTTGTTTTATTTCCCTTAGGACAGTGAACTGCACCAGTGCATGATCACTGTAGTCCAGGATGCTTTCTATCTTGACAACCCTAATGAGCTCACTCATCAGGGTGATTATCAGGTCAAATATCACTTCCCCTGCAGAAGGCTGTCTGTTTCCTGTCTCAGGAAATTGTCCTCTAGGCACTCCAGGAGTCTCTTGGATTGCCTACAGCTTGCCATGCTACTTTTCCAACAGATGTCAGGGTGTTTGAAATCCCCTAGCAGGGATGAGAGCCTAGAGCTTGATGCCTCCTGGAGCAAGAAGACTCCCCTTGATGGAGAGGCTTTGTACTAGACACCAACCACAAGACTCCCCATGTCATCTCGATCCCTAATTCCTACATGTAAGATTTCAGTCTGCTCATGACTATTCTTTAGGGATATCTCTTCACACTCTATCCATTTCTTAACATAGAGGGCAACACCACCACCCCTCCTTCACCTTTCCCTTCTGAACAGCTTTTAGCCATTTATAGCCACACTCCAGTCATAGGATTCATGTCAACAAGTTTCAGTAATGGCCACTGCATTGTACCTTTCTAGTACCATGGTAGCTTCCAGCACCTCCTGTTCAATGTCCATGTTGCATGCATTGGTGTAGAGGTGCTTCAGCTGGGCTGGTTGCCGTGTCACCTTCTTAAATGGACACTATGGAATGGAACATATTACTGGCTCCTATTACCTCAGGAGCCTTTGGCTTGTCTTCTCTGTAAGACTTTGCCTGTGCTGCAGTGCCCACTGCATGCCTTGGGGCAGCAGATTGAAGGCTTTACTATCACCGCGTCCTTCCAACATTGACTTTGGCATATGAAGTCTTACCTTCACAGCTAGAAACTGATAATGTGAAGTATTTTTATTTCCAAGTGCAGCACATTCTTTCATAATTCTTTTTGGCTACATTTATTACTGTGTAGGTCAAAATTTAAAGTATACATGCACATAAATTCAAAAAAGTTCCCTAAGGATTTTTCAGAAATGCGTAACAACATAAGTCTGAGCATCACATACATATTTTTGGGTATAAATAGTTTAAACAACTTTAGACTCCATTCTTTCCTTCTTGTTTAAGCTTTACTGTATATGCAATGTAATTTCTTCTGTTTTATCAAATTCCAGTTCCATGGGCATTTAAAAACCTATGACATTAGTGTTTGCCTTAATCTCTGGCTTTTTCCTGTTCTTATCAATTATGTATGGATCTTGCTCTCTGATGATCAAGTGATGAGAAACATCAAACTAACTTTTTATTGTGCTAATGAGATAGAACTATCTGACATCTAATGACTTCTATGTCTCCTTGAATTATTCTATATCTCACTTAGTGAACAGATTATTTAGCTGATTGATAATCATTCTTTGTTATTTTTGCATTACAAAACCCCTTCTCCTCTGCTTCTGTCTGTAAGCCTAAATTGATCAGTGAAATGAGTGAAGGTCTGTCCTTTCTTCTTCTTTTGTTAACCTACATTAAGGAATGGTCCGGGTTTCAGTTAAGATAGTTAATTTTCTTAGTAGTAGCTGGTGTGGTGCCGTGTTTTGGATTTAGGATGAGAATAATGTTGGTAACACTCTGATGTTTTAGTGTCGCTAAGTGGTCGAGGACTTTTTAGCTTCTCATGCTGGTCTGCCAGTGGGAATACAGAGTGTGCCCAAGAAGCTGGAAGAGAGGACACAGGCAAGGCAGCTGACCCAACCTGTCCAAAGAGGGGGTCTTCCAGAGCGTTATGACATCACGCTCTGTATATAACTGGAGGAGTTAGCTGGCAGGCAGTATGGCTCAGGAACCAGCTGAGCATGGGCTCTGGGTGGTAAGCTGTGTTGTGCATCATTTGTTTTGTGTATTCTCTTAGTATTATTTTTAGCAGCCGCAGCAGAAAGTTCCTTGATGCAACTTTTTTCTCTCAGCCCCTGAGTTTTACCTTTTTCTTTTCAATTCTTTCTCCCATCCTACTGGGAGGCTGGCAGGGAGTGACAAAACGGCTGTGGTAGTTTTAGCTGCCTGCCAGGTTAAACCATGACAGGCTTGTATTCACAAACCTAACTAACCTTGAATTCATGTAGAGCATCATGTGAGTATCATTCAAATTCCTCCTTGAATATATGCTAGCAATGTGCAACCAATACCAATGCTCAGTATTAAAAATACTTAACTGCAAATAGAAATGCTTGAAAGAATTTGAAGTCGATGGATAGTTTTTTCAGGTATATGGATGTCCCTTGCACATTGTGATTAATCTCAAATAAGCTAAGAACACAACATGAGGTGTTTTGAAGTAGCTTGCTTTGTTTTGTCCTGGTGGTGTGGTAAAATGCAAGGCAAGTATCATACTGGAAGCAGGCGGAAGCTGTTAAAAGGTAAGATGAAAGGATGACAGACCTGAACTAACGAGAAAGGGGAAGATCCGCTGGGATGCCCAGATCATTTTAGTCAGATATAGCATAATAAGAAGAATTGGCAAATGGGTCTTGAAGTTTGTGTTCCTCTCACCCCACTTTCCCTATCTCACAACTAAAGTTTCAGTTAAGTGATTAGGTCCCTTTCAATGCAGAGAAATTGCCACTCATAGAAGGACTTTACGAAAAAATATGTTAAGATGAAAGAAAAGCCCTCTGGAGGTACTTGTCTCCTTTTGTTGACTGAAACAAGAGCCCAGACAAATAGATGTCTTTAGGTGACCTGAGCCTAGATAAGAAAACTGAAAAAAGAAGTGTCAGAAGCACAGGCAAAAGAGGAGGAAAAGTTCAAAGTTCTTATTAAAAAAAAACCCTTTTTTTTTCCCAACCTAATGGCAAGGAACCTGAATTTCATATATGTAAGAAAGAAGTTGGCAAAATTAGAAGATTCTGAAACAGTAGAAGAGGTAGCACTGACACTTTCAGTATTTCATTCTCTGACATATTTCTCCTCATTAAACAAAGCTATGGGCAAAGCAGTACAACAAATGGAATAGGAGTATAAATACTGGTGATATTCTTTTCAAACAATTGCTGAGGAAGTAAGGAATTCCGCCAAGTGCTACCCACTTCACCACTGTGCATTAACATGGCAATGATGATAATTCAGTTCCATCTTTCTCTTCTTAACAAACATTTTGTGAATAGCTTATTGGGAAGGTTGATGGAGGGGAACGGAGTTTAGTTTAGATTTTCTGAATGCCTATTGCCCTCTCCTCAGGAGGGTCACAACAGATTTTTTTTTTTCCCACACTCTAAATTTATCAATACCAATTCCACTTTACATATGATGAGGAAGAAATTATTCATATAACACTCAAAATGAAAGCTGGTTTTTATTTTTCTCAATTTAAGATGCGGAAAATACTGGGGAATGTTGCTTTTGCAAACTGAAGTGGGTTGTGGTAATTTTTCTCTGCTGACTTGGGAAGTGGAGGACTCAGGCTGCCTCATCAAAAATCCTTAGTAGGGAATGTTAGTTACTGAGGGAGGGATGGTGTGCTGGCAATGACCTCTGGATAGCCACCCTAGTGAACCAGGGGGATAGCATGCTAATTCAGAGTAGAGATGTAATAACTTCTGATGGGGGCTGGGTAACTTAACCAGCTGTCACCTGGGAAGCAAGGCTTCCCTTATGAGCATCACTAGAGGATCATTAGACCAGCTGAAGTATATCTACACCAATACACACAACATGGGCAACAAACAAGAGGAATTAGAAGTCCTTATAACTAAAGGAGACTGTGATGTGATTGCCATCACAGAAACGTGCTGGGATAACTCACATGACTGGAGTGCTGCAATTGCAGGTTATAAACTATACAGGCGTGACAGGCTGGGTAGGCGAGGAGGAGGGGTAGCCCTGTATGTCAGAGAGTGCTTTAACAGCCTGGAGCTGGAGTGTGGGGAAGACAGGGTTGAGTGTGTCTGGGTAAAAATCAGAAGAGAACGAAATCAGGGAGATAGTGATGAGAGTCTGCTAAAGGCCACCTGACCAGGAGGAGGAAGCTGATAAGTTTGGTTTTTAAATAACTGGGAGAAGTCTTGCCAGATCCCCAGATGCCCAGTCCTTGTCCTTACTGGGGACTTCAACTTACTAGGATGTCTCCTGGAGTCACACTACAGAGGGGAGGAAGCAGTCTGTCAGGTTCCTGGAGTGTTTGGAAGACAACTTCCTGACACAACTGCTGTGAGCCAACCAGGGAAGGTGCCCTGCTGCACTTGTTGTTTGTCAACAGAGAAGGCCTAGTGGGAGATGTGAAGGTTGGAGGACGCCTGGGGCATAGTGGATCAAGAGCTGATTGAATGCTTAGTACTGGGAGCAGTAAGGAGGGGAGACAGCAGAACAAGCACCTTAGACTTTCCTGGGGCTGACTTTGGACTGTTCAGGAAGCTGCTCCATAAAGATTCCATGGGAGACAGCCCTTGAGGGCAAAGGAGTCCAAGAGAGTTGGTGCACCTCAAGAAGGAAATCTTGGTGGCACAAGAACAGGCTGTCCCAGTCTGTCGGAAGAGGAGCTGGCAAGGAAGGAAGCCAGCTTGGGTGAGCAGAGAGATCCAGGGAAATATTCGGGAAAAGAGGGAAAAATATAGGCTTTGGAAGAAGGGTCAGGTGTCTTGGGACTACTGTAGGAATGTAGTGACATCATGTAGGGAGAAAGTCAGAGGGGCTAAAGCTGAACTGGAACTCAGACTGGCCAGTTCTGTAAAAGATAATAGAAAGTCCTTCTATAGGTATATTAACAGTAAAAGGAGGGACAAGGAGAATCTCTAGCCCTTATTGGATGCAGGGGGAACAGTAGTGACAAGGGATGAGCACGAGGTACTTAATTCCTTCTTTACCTCAGTCTTTAAGAGTAAACTTGGATATTCCTTGAGTACTCATCCTCAGGAACTGGCTGATAGGGAGGGGAAGAATAACAAAGCTCCTGTGGTTCAGGAGGAAATGATTAGCGACCTACTTGGCCAGTTAGATACCCAGAAGTTAATGGGGCCAGATGGGATTCACTCGAGGGGTCTGAGAGAGCTGTCAGATGTGCTTGCCAAACCCCTTTCCATCATCTATCAGCAATCCTAGCAGTCTGGGGAAGTTCCACTCGACTGGAGGCTGGCAGATGTTACACCCATAGATAAGCATGGTCCAAAGAAGGGTCCGGGGAACTGCAGGCCTGTCAGTCTGACCTCAGCACCAGGGAAGATCATGGAGGGGGTCATATCTTGCAAGCTATCATGCAGGACATGGTGATGGCCAGGGGATCAGGCCTAGCCAACATGGGTTTACTAAAGGCAGATCCTGTCAAACTTAACCTGATTGCCTTCTGTGACAGGTGACTGCTTAATGGACGAGGGGAAGGCTGTGGATGTGGTCTACCTGGACTTCAGTAATGCCTTTGACACAGTTTCTCACGGCATTCTGACTGAGAAAACTAGCTGCCACTGGCCTGGACAGGTGGACCCTCCTCAAGCTGGGTTAAAAACTGACTGGTTGGCTGGGCCCAAAGGGTGGTGGTAAATGGAATAAAATCCAGCTGGAGGCTGGTCATGAGTGGCATCCCCAGGGCTCAGTCTTGGGTCCAGTTTTGTTCAATATCTTTATCAATGACCTGGATGACGGGATTGAATGCTCCCTCAGTAAGTTTGCAGCTGACACTTAACTAGGAGGAAATGTTGATCTGCCTGAGGGAAGAGAGGCAGGCTCTTCAGAGGGATCTGAACAGACTGGACCGATGGGCTGAGACCAATGGGATGAAGTTTAACAAGGCCAAGTGTAAAGTGCTGCACATGTGACATAACAGCCCCATGCAGCGCGCTACAGGCTTGGGGGGACTAGCTGGAGAGCTGTCAGGCAGAGAAGGACCTGGGGGTGTTGGTTGACTGCAGGCTGAATATGAGTCACCAGTGTGCCCAGGCGGCCAGGAAGGCCAATGGCATCCTGGCTTATATCAAAAATAGTGTGGCCAGTAGGTCTAGGGAGGTGACTGTTCCCCTGTACTCAGCAGTGGTGATGAGACCACACCTCAAGTACTGTGTCCAGTTCTGGGCTCCTCACCATAAGGAGGACATTGAGGTCCTCGAGCGAGCCCTGAGAAGGGCAACCAGGCTGGTGAAGGGGCTGGAAGGCAAATCATATGAGGAATGGCTGAAGGAGCTGGGGATGTTTAGCTTGGAGGCTGAGGGGGTGGGAGACACCTTAGCACCACCTACAGCTACCTGAAGGGAGATTGTAGAGAGGTGGGCGATGGTCTCTTCAGTCAGGTGACAGGTGATAATAGGACTAGGGGAAATGGCAAGAAGCAGCACCAGGGCAGGTTTAGGTTGGACATTAGAAATAAACTTTTGACTGCAAGAGTTGTTAGGGCCTGGAACAGGGAGGTGGTTGAGTCACCTTCCCTGGATGTGTTTGAAAAAAGGGTAGACGAGGTTCTTGGGGATATGGTTTAGCTGAGGAAGGATTGGTTGGACTTGATGATCTTCAAAGGTCTTCTCCAACCCTGTGATGCTGTGAATTTAGGAATAGGAAGATAAAGGACACTGCATATTGAACAGATGGAATATAGGATAAGGGGGAACACTGTTAACGAAGTTTTGCTGTTGGTCCTATTCCATACGAGGCTTCTAACCTGGCCAGCATTGCTTCGCATTCTTTTTCCTGAGATCCTCTGTTATCTGTTTCTTGTTCCTCAAGGATAGAAGCGTATGATTATAAGGTGGTGGTCCTAGAGACACCTTCTTAGTTACTGCAGTTTCTATTAATCTCTGTATTAAATTCCTAACACAAGGGTTAATACAGCACCCCATGGTCACTAATATCCCTGCTACCACTCTTAGAGAAGTGAAAATTCATAGCACTGTTCTCTTCCATTTTCCAAACCAAGACTCCAGCCACCCAGTAAGAGAAGTATCTATTCCTGAATTCTCTGCTAGTTGATGAGCCACAGTGGTAAGGCCTTGTGAGGCTCTGGTTGTCGTTCCATCAGGAGCAGTATATTACTTGGTATAAATGTGCAACACTGTCCCCCCTAAGAGAACACATACATAGTCCTCCTTTCTCTGCTAACACCCTATCCAGGACCATGCGATTTTCCCATGTCATTATTCTGCTATTGGCATCCAATGGTTCTGCTGTTCCTTCAGCAGCTTCCCTCGTATCATGTATGAAGCTTTGTTGATTGTAAGAGATAGAATTGATCCAATCTGCACATTTATTTACTGTGACCCACCAAAAAGGGAATGATTCAAAACCCGCATTAATCTGATTCCTAGCCTTAAACTCATCAGGAACCCCTCGAGGAACTCCAATTGAGTCTCTCTCTCTCTCTATATATATATATTGTCACCAAAGGAAGTTCCTAATATGCTGCTTCTGGCCCTGATCTCTTTCTCTCTAGGAGCCTTATCCTCTCGGAATGCCAGGGTGAATGGGATAGCCAACTGTACGATAACACAAGTGCCTTTCCAGTTGGACGGGAGAATATTCCTCAAAACTCTTCCTCTGCAATATCACCACAAGTCAGCTCTTGGAACCTGTAACGATGAAGAGTTCCCACCTTTATCATTTCTCACATTCAACGTTCTCTTCCATCCTGAGAACTCCCCCAGAAATTGTGGAGCCACTCTGCCCTGTCGTGAGAGACAAGCAGTGTGGTTTCCAACCACACCTGTGAGAACAGGGGGGGTTTGAATGTCCTTATTCAGCAAGGCTGGGAGCAGAAGTGAAAGCGTTTTACAGGTATCGTTTCCCCAGGCTGCTTTTTCCTGATACAGTGCAATAATGCACTCCATTCCTCTGCGGTCATGGGACCATCCTAGGGGAAGAAAAGGTACAACTTGTAGTTCAGGGCGACCTGAGGCACATGCATAGCAATCACTCGTTAAAACTCTTCACAGTGTATTTTATCCATTCCACCCAGGCATTCGTGTCTCCATATCCTGTTTCTACTTCCAATGCCTGCCTCAAATCCTCAATTCGAACTACTTTTACTATTGTAGGATCATTGAAAAGTTCTCCTACCCCTTCCCTGGTTTTCTGTGTACTTTTCCACTCTTCTTCTATTTTCAAATCTTTCTACTGTTATTCTGAGAAACAACATATTGACATTATCCTGAACATTTTCATCCTTTTACAACCCCTAACACAACAGATAAATACTAGTGCAATACAAACTAGGAAACAAAATCTCTACTACCACCAAAACAGTATTTCAGACAGTCTTTAAATTATTGCTGCTTCAGTTTGATGAGCAGAGGATTCTTGGTGGGCTGTACATACTGACATTTGTCCTCAGAGATATTCCACTGGTTCTTTGAGCCGGGTGGAGCGAGTCCAGCCTCAGTCTGCAGTCCTCCCTGCAGTTTCAGTTGTCAGTAGAACCTGGAAAGAGCCTTCCCTGCTCAGGCTGCAGCTTTGATTCCTTCCATGACTTAATCAGAAGCCATTCCCCAGGGTTGGATAGTATGGACTGCAAATTCCAGTGATGGAGTTGGTGCAAGGAGTCCTTTACTACTCTACAAGTGCTCCTCCAAAAGGTAGGTTTTCTGCTTGCTTCTTGTTCATGGCTTGCTTTCGGGAACCCACATTCTCCTTGCTCCTTAAGTGACGTCATATGCAGCACAAGCCGGTGCTGAAGTGCAGCCTTCAAGCCAGCTTGTATTTGTATATTGAGCAAGTCAAAGTTGTCATCAGTAAGGGCCCCTAGGGCTTCCACTTGTGCAGTTCAATTGGACAGCGTCATCCTGGTTTTAAAACGACCTCTTCCCAATCCATAGAATCTTTCAGCCCGTACTGCTAATTTCAGAGACACAGTCCAATCTGTGTCTCTGAAGTGCCTGTACTTCATTTGGGAAGGGGATGCCACAATCCTTCGGAGAGGCATTTCTCATAGTAGCAAGGAGGACATAACGGTGGTATTCCCAAAGTAACATTTCTGTAACAGTCCCATCTGAGCATATCCAAGTTAACTGACATGGACCATAACTAGGTGAGTCATCACAGTTGCCCATAGGTCAAGGGATCTGACAGGAGATTTCTTAGTATATTCTAAACCTTTACAGCTTGTGCTACTCTTACATCTCACTGCTGGTGGGTATGGCTTTGTGTCATTTTGACACAAGCAGGTGGCACTGACTACATGCCGTAACGGAGGAATTAACCACAGCAGTTTTCTAGGTCACCACCCATGGTACAATTTATGTTTGTGCAATGCCACAGAGGTGTTTTCCCGTAAGGTTGTGTTGACACCCTGTGTTGAGGCTGCCAGGGGTTAGCAATCCCTGCTGTCATCTCTCCTCTCTCCTCATGGGCTTGAGACCATAAACAATTGGCAGGTGGCCCTTGCATTATTACATCGAACCATGCACTTGAAGTACTGGGTGTTGAGGGAAATTCAAAACCCCACCGAGTGTTTACTGGTTCCACCTACCTCAGGGCGAAGTGCTTTCCCAGCAGGGCTCATTCCCATTTCGTGTATCTGCCCATGAGTGTCTGGAGCGTGGCTGTTGGAAGGATCAGGGTGGTGGTTGCCTCTGCATCTTAAAGACCCAACAAATGGACCATAACAACAATTTCTGCTCCAAACACAGGTGTTCGATTCAATGTATTATTAAATGGCCACTTCCATCCAAAGTCTCTCCAAATGACAGACTCGTTTTGGTTCCAGAGACAATCTAAATTTTACCCATGTCCACAGGCAGAGCTGTTACAGGGATCCCTTGAGTAGGGAGGTGTGATAAAGGCAAACAGGGAGTCACATGAGAGAAGTTAAGCATGGGAGCAAAACCTTGTATCATTGTATAGATCACATTGTCTGGTTCACACTGTGATTGATAATCGCAGAACCACAGACATGTCATGTCATTCAAAAGCTCAAGGCTGCCTCTTCCATATACTAGATTGTCTGCTTATGCCTATGGTTATAGAACTGACAATTATTATTACAAATATTTTTACAACTACAGCTACGATGTGGCACTTAGTATTGAAACTCGAGTTACAAACAGCACTCCCATATATACAAGCAGTCAAACAGACAGACAGACAAAACTAAGACCAGAAGACCAAAACTCCCAGTCCATGCTTCAGGTTTGAGTATTTCTTCAATTTCTTCCAGGTGTGCAGTTCATATTTCAGACTTATACCTATGAGGTCTCCACCCCGTGTCTTCTCAGCCGTCCCTTTTTCTTCCTGCAGCAGAACTGTGCTGGAACGTGCATACGCTCGACATGAATTGGTTAGAAATCTGGTGTAATTCACCTCTTAGGAGATCTGTTTTCTTCAGTATTCTTGCCAGTGCACTATGGGCAATGGCAGGGACTGTTTGCATCCTTGGGGAAGTTGGTTGAAGGCATATTGTACTCCCTTCCCAAGTGAACACAGATTGGATTCTTTATATCCTGCTCTTGGAGAGGAAGCATAATCTTTAACATCCAGAGTGGACATCCCAGCATGTTTAGCTTGGGTTTGGCTGACTGGTTCAGCAGTGCCAGGACCAGGGGCTGAGAGACACCGTGCTACTGGTGGACTCCTGTGGACCACTGGCATTGTCTGGTGTGCATACTGACTACACTGGAACCTTACAGGATGTCTGGGCTCTGGCTGCACTATCACAGGTTTCCAAGTCTTTCATCACCTCTGTGATCCCCTGCTTAGCAGATCTTACAGGATATAGGTTAACATTCATTATTCTGGGAGGAGGTGACTGAACAGCTTCCTCAAGTGCTGGAATCTCACACAGTGGGGCTTTCAAAGCTCCACAACTGTTCCATTAGGCAATTTCCAGACTGTTTGCTAGGACATCAAACCCACTAATATATGATTTTGGTTTGGACAGATGACAACCTTTATCTTAGACATTCGGTTTTCCCCCGGAGACCAACCATACACAGTAGTAACTGGTCTGGTTTCAGGGACTCCAGTTAGTCCTATTGCATTTACTTCTCCACGGTAGGGAGGGTCAGTCCTAACCTTTTAGCTGGTTTGGGGTTTTTTGGGTTTGGTTTTTTTCAGTGATAACACTTACTTGAGCTCCGGTATCAACTGTGAAATGCACATGTCTGCGCCTGGGACCATTGGTCTATGTAACATGTGGGTCAGTGTGCTGGTCAGGCCATTCTGAAGTAGATGCAATGTGAGGGGGTTGACCTGAAAAATGCACGCTCCCCCCTATCCCACCAAACACTTCCTGTTTTAAATCCATCCAGGACCTTCCTCAAGTCTGAGCAAGTACTACTGGCAGGCACAGAGGACTTCACCTCCTGTGATTTGGTGGCATCAGAAAATTCTATAGACTTGCTAATTGGCCGCTCCACCAAGTTTATCAATGTGAGAATAATCTATGAATTGCCCATTTAGGGCTGGGGGAGGTATCCATAGTGCTAATGCCTTTCTCCACACATTGTTGGGCTGAGGAGTGGTTTGTCTAGGGAGTAGTGGTGATTCTTTCCAAAAAAAAAACAAAAACCCCTGCCTGGCAGGCCCAGAGCTGCGAATTTGAACCTTCCTCTAACCATCCCATCTTTCTGCCATAAATAACAATTTCTTGTCATAGTTCCCCCCCATGTTAAAACAGGCTGTTGCTGCTGGTTGGGGTAGCAGTATTATGATCAGCTGCTCACAATCTTTTCCTTTCTGCATTGCACATAGATTTTCAAGGTGTCAGGGAGACCCCTAATCATTGGTTTAAGGCACACTGGATGTACTGGAGTGGCAAGGGGGGAATGCCCTGCCTGCAAGGCTCATCCATGGCTTGGATATACACAACCTTTTTGCACTAAGTCAGCCAGCCCAGATAATTCAGTGGAAACAGCAGGGTTTTGACCAGTCCTGTCCCTGGGGTGAGGGGCAAGATCAATGCATCTCAAGAAGACCCTATATAACTTATCTATACCCTCAGCCAGGGAAGAGACATTATTATAGATATGGACTTGCCTTAGGGGTGGCGGCCATCCTATAATTACAGAGATTACATACAGAATTCACAGGGGCAGTACATCCTGAGAGGACCACACCTTAGTATCCAAATTTTCCCCTCTTCACTCTCAGGAGGTCACACCATAGTTACACAGTCTACCTCGTAAAACTCATCAAGGGCAATGTCATACACAACCCCACATGGTTCACAAAATGGGCAAAGACCCCTTCCTGCCCCTGATCGGGACACCCAAAAGCTCTCAAGCGGTCCTCCTCCCATACACCACCGATTTCTTTTCCCTTTTCAGATCTCCAGAAACCACTTGCTCAAGCCGGCCCGAACCAAAAACACCATCCCAATCAGACCGGTCCTTCCTCTCATTCATCACACCAAAAATTGCTTCCAAATTACACCACAACTTCCTGCGTACAACCAACGGTTTACATGCACAAAAGCATCCTTAGGTCTGTATACAGAGCACCAGGAAACAGTAATTGGTTCACAACTTATTCCACTTACAGAAACAGTTTAAACTTGCCATTCGCTTTGTCTGTCTCCTCATGGAAACACGAACTATGGATTGTGTCTCGGCACTCGCCTGGCAGCCAGACTGTGTCTTGTTCACTCACAGCTCTCACTCAAACCATTCCTACAATACAGGGTACCGGGCACAAAAACTTGTTGCATGCCCAAAGAGTAACAATGGTTATGTAAATCCCAGTTGTAACCACAGTGATGTATGTTTCAATTCCCATGGGCTGCAGGATGTTACCACCAGATGGGCTCACGGGCTGCCCTAAGTTGATGCATGCAAACCTCCCTGCTGTGGCCACAGTTGTGCACCACCCTTAGAGATTTTGGCAAGCTCCTTTACCACCAGATTCGAATCCACCCATGGGGTGAGCACCATTGCTGTTTACCTCGCGTAGGACATCTCCTCATGACTTACAGGCATCCCCCCAACCCAATTATATATCCTTATTTTGTAAAACATGTCTTTCCATCCTCCCTAAGGGACTGTCTGGAGGAAGGTTTCCAGTGGTTCTCTCTCCACACCCCATTGTCTTTTAAAGCCAGCTATTCTTATTTCCCCATTTGGTCCCTTGGAGACTTTTTAACAACAAATCCACCTTTTGCTTTGCCCTTCTCCGGCCGCTTCCCTCGCGGAAACACAGAACCGTGGATCCGGGCTCCTCACTCGCTTCATACTTAACTGTACACACCTCTCTCACACACACTCCTACCCGAATGTCCCAACCACCAAGGCAATACTTAACGTCGGATTTTCTTACCTTGATCCGTTCACAGAGTTGCCTGGTCGTTATGGTGGTGCCTACCTACTATCCTCCCCTTTGGTTCACTAGGTCTACCTTTAAAACTGGCCTTTAAAAGATGCAGAAGAAACATATAGCCATACATCAGACAATGAGAATGTAGAAGTGGTTAAATTATTGACTCAGGACATGGGGTGGAATGTAAGGATCATCTGGGTCCAGAGACAGGTTTCAGCAATGTCTAGGCCATCAGGCGACTCCTGGGGGATTGTAATGTCACTCAGTCTTGACCTGCTTTGAGGCCCTGTCTCAGCAGAGTCAGCCCACAGGTCCCTGTGCAGATAGCTCAGACGAGATTGATCTGGGTACTGCTGCATAATTCAAGGAACTGAAACCTGGGTTGAACCTTGAATTCCTTCAACAAACAATATGCACTGAGATCAAATGAAGCCCCACTATTCAGCTGCCTAAACAGTGAGATAAAGGCAGCATTTGAGGGTCACCATTTGGCTTCAATGGGCCCAGACAAAACAGATATGTAACAGTTAAGGGTGATGTAAGATAACTTAGTAAGCCATAAATACTAATGGGAAGCAGGAACCAGCCAGACATACAATGTGTGAAGAAGGCGCCTTGGGTGAGCTTGTAAACCTTAGAAATACCTAATCCATAGATAAACTGGGGAGGGATTTCGGACGGTAATAGGGTATAAAAAATGCTGCAAAATCTGGCCACTGCTGTGCCTTCTTTTCTAGGTCACCCTCTCTTGCAAGCGCACAAGAAATTACTGCTTCACTAGTACTTCTACCGCGAGTCCTTTGTTTTAGGACCTTTGGCATTTCTAACAACATTGGGGGCTCATCCAGGAGCAACATCATCGCCGTGAGGAGCTGCTGCTGCTGCGGTAGGACGGGGAGATGCGTCCTGTTGATTTTAACGCTCCTGTGTATCGCTGATGGGGGTTTCAGCGGTGCACTGACTAGATCCCCAGACCAGCTTTAAAGGTAGACCTAGTGAACCAAAGGGGAGGATAGTAGGTAGGCACCACCATAACGACCAGGCAACTCTGTGAACGGATCAAGGTAAGAAAATCCGACGTTAAGTATTGCCTTGGTGGTTGGGACATTCGGGTAGGAGTGTGTGTGAGAGAGGTGTGTACAGTTAAGTATGAAGCGAGTGAGGAGCCCGGATCCACGGTTCTGTGTTTCCGCGAGGGAAGCGGCCGGAGAAGGGCAAAGCAAAAGGTGGATTTGTTGTTAAAAAGTCTCCAAGGGACCAAATGGGGAAATAAGAATAGCTGGCTTTAAAAGACAATGGGGTGTGGAGAGAGAACCACTGGAAACCTTCCTCCAGACAGTCCCTTAGGGAGGATGGAAAGACATGTTTTACAAAATAAGGATATATAATTGGGTTGGGGGGATGCCTGTAAGTCATGAGGAGATGTCCTACGCGAGGTAAACAGCAATGGTGCTCACCCCATGGGTGGATTCGAATCTGGTGGTAAAGGAGCTTGCCAAAATCTCTAAGGGTGGTGCACAACTGTGGCCACAGCAGGGAGGTTTGCATGCATCAACTTAGGGCAGCCCGTGAGCCCATCTGGTGGTAACATCCTGCAGCCCATGGGAATTGAAACATACATCACTGTGGTTACAACTGGGATTTACATAACCATTGTTACTCTTTGGGCATGCAACAAGTTTTTGTGCCCGGTACCCTGTATTGTAGGAATGGTTTGAGTGAGAGCTGTGAGTGAACAAGACACAGTCTGGCTGCCAGGCGAGTGCCGAGACACAATCCATAGTTCGTGTTTCCATGAGGAGACAGACAAAGCGAATGGCAAGTTTAAACTGTTTCTGTAAGTGGAATAAGTTGTGAACCAATTACTGTTTCCTGGTGCTCTGTATACAGACCTAAGGATGCTTTTGTGCATGTAAACCGTTGGTTGTACGCAGGAAGTTGTGGTGTAATTTGGAAGCAATTTTTGGTGTGATGAATGAGAGGAAGGACCGGTCTGATTGGGATGGTGTTTTTGGTTCGGGCCGGCTTGAGCAAGTGGTTTCTGGAGATCTGAAAAGGGAAAAGAAATCGGTGGTGTATGGGAGGAGGACCGCTTGAGAGCTTTTGGGTGTCCCGATCAGGGGCAGGAAGGGGTCTTTGCCCATTTTGTGAACCATGTGGGGTTGTGTATGACATTGCCCTTGATGAGTTTTACGAGGTAGACTGTGTAACTATGGTGTGACCTCCTGAGAGTGAAGAGGGGAAAATTTGGATACTAAGGTGTGGTCCTCTCAGGATGTACTGCCCCTGTGAATTCTGTATGTAATCTCTGTAATTATAGGATGGCCGCCACCCCTAAGGCAAGTCCATATCTATAATAATGTCTCTTCCCTGGCTGAGGGTATAGATAAGTTATATAGGGTCTTCTTGAGATGCATTGATCTTGCCCCTCACCCCAGGGACAGGACTGGTCAAAACCCTGCTGTTTCCACTGAATTATCTGGGCTGGCTGACTTAGTGCAAAAAGGTTGTGTATATCCAAGCCATGGATGAGCCTTGCAGGCAGGGCATTCCCCCCTTGCCACTCCAGTACATCCAGTGTGCCTTAAACCAATGATTATGGGTCTCCCTGACACCTTGAAAATCTATGTGCAATGCAGAAAGGAAAAGATTGTGAGCAGCTGATCATAATACTGCTACCCCAACCAGCAGCAACAGCCTGTTTTAACATGGGGGGGAACTATGACAAGAAATTGTTATTTATGGCAGAAAGATGGGATGGTTAGAGGAAGGTTCAAATTCGCAGCTCTGGGCCTGCCAGGCAGGGGTTTTTGTTTTTTTTTTGGAAAGAATCACCACTACTCCCTAGACAAACCACTCCTCAGCCCAACAATGTGTGGAGAAAGGCATTAGCACTATGGATACCTCCCCCAGCCCTAAATGGGCAATTCATAGATTATTCTCACATTGATAAACTTGGTGGAGCGGCCAATTAGCAAGTCTATAGAATTTTCTGATGCCACCAAATCACAGGAGGTGAAGTCCTCTGTGCCTGCCAGTAGTACTTGCTCAGACTTGAGGAAGGTCCTGGATGGATTTAAAACAGGAAGTGTTTGGTGGGATAGGGGGGAGCGTGCATTTTTCAGGTCAACCCCCTCACATTGCATCTACTTCAGAATGGCCTGACCAGCACACTGACCCACATGTTACATAGACCAATGGTCCCAGGCGCAGACATGTGCATTTCACAATTGATACAGGAGCTCAAGTAAGTGTTATCACTGAAAAAAAAAACCAAACAAAAAACCCAAACCAGCTAAAAGGTTAGGACTGACCCTCCCTACCGTGGAGAAGTAAATGCAATAGGACTAACTGGAGTCCCTGAAACCAGACCAGTTACTACTGTGTATGGTTGGTCTCCGGGGGAAAACCGAATGTCTAAGATAAAGGTTGTCATCTGTCCAAACCAAAATCATATATTAGTGGGTTTGATGTCCTAGCAAACAGTCTGGAAATTGCCTAATGGAACAGTTGTGGAGCTTTGAAAGCCCCACTGTGTGAGATTCCAGCACTTGAGGAAGCTGTTCAGTCACCTCCTCCCAGAATAATGAATGTTAACCTATATCCTGTAAGATCTGCTAAGCAGGGGATCACAGAGGTGATGAAAGACTTGGAAACCTGTGATAGTGCAGCCAGAGCCCAGACATCCTGTAAGGTTCCAGTGTAGTCAGTATGCACACCAGACAATGCCAGTGGTCCACAGGAGTCCACCAGTAGCACGGTGTCTCTCAGCCCCTGGTCCTGGCACTGCTGAACCAGTCAGCCAAACACAAGCTAAACATGCTGGGATGTCCACTCTGGATGTTAAAGATTATGCTTCCTCTCCAAGAGCAGGATATAAAGAATCCAATCTGTGTTCACTTGGGAAGGGAGTACAATATGCCTTCAACCAACTTCCCCAAGGATGCAAACAGTCCCTGCCATTGCCCATAGTGCACTGGCAAGAATACTGAAGAAAACAGATCTCCTAAGAGGTGAATTACACCAGATTTCTAACCAATTCATGTCGAGCGTATGCACGTTCCAGCACAGTTCTGCTGCAGGAAGAAAAAGGGACGGCTGAGAAGACACGGGGTGGAGACCTCATAGGTATAAATCTGAAATATGAACTGCACACCTGGAAGAAATTGAAGAAATACTCAAACCTGAAGCATGGACTGGGAGTTTTGGTCTTCTGGTCCTAGTTTTGTCTCTCTGTCTGTTTGACTGCTTGTATATATGGGAGTGCTGTTTGTAACTCGAGTTTCAATACTAAGTGCCACATCGTAGCTGTAGTTGTAAAAATATTTGTAATAATAATTGTCAGTTCTATAACCATAGGCATAAGCAGACAATCTAGTATATGGAAGAGGCAGCCTTGAGCTTTTGAATGACATGACATGTCTGTGGTTCTGCGATTATCAATCACAGTGTGAACCAGACAATGTGATCTATACAATGATACAAGGTTTTGCTCCCATGCTTAACTTCTCTCATGTGACTCCCTGTTTGCCTTTATCACACCTCCCTACTCAAGGGATCCCTGTAACAGCTCTGCCTGTGGACATGGGTAAAATTTAGATTGTCTCTGGAACCAAAACGAGTCTGTCATTTGGAGAGACTTTGGATGGAAGTGGCCATTTAATAATACATTGAATCGAACACCTGTGTTTGGAGCAGAAATTGTTGTTATGGTCCATTTGTTGGGTCTTTAAGATGCAGAGGCAACCACCACCCTGATCCTTCCAACAGCCACGCTCCAGACACTCATGGGCAGATACACGAAATGGGAATGAGCCCTGCTGGGAAAGCACTTCGCCCTGAGGTAGGTGGAACCAGTAAACACTCGGTGGGGTTTTGAATTTCCCTCAACACCCAGTACTTCAAGTGCATGGTTCGATGTAATAATGCAAGGGCCACCTGCCAATTGTTTATGGTCTCAAGCCCATGAGGAGAGAGGAGAGATGACAGCAGGGATTGCTAACCCCTGGCAGCCTCAACACAGGGTGTCAACACAACCTTACGGGAAAACACCTCTGTGGCATTGCACAAACATAAATTGTACCATGGGTGGTGACCTAGAAAACTGCTGTGGTTAATTCCTCCGTTACGGCATGTAGTCAGTGCCACCTGCTTGTGTCAAAATGACACAAAGCCATACCCACCAGCAGTGAGATGTAAGAGTAGCACAAGCTGTAAAGGTTTAGAATATACTAAGAAATCTCCTGTCAGATCCCTTGACCTATGGGCAACTGTGATGACTCACCTAGTTATGGTCCATGTCAGTTAACTTGGATATGCTCAGATGGGACTGTTACAGAAATGTTACTTTGGGAATACCACCGTTATGTCCTCCTTGCTACTATGAGAAATGCCTCTCCGAAGGATTGTGGCATCCCCTTCCCAAATGAAGTACAGGCACTTCAGAGACACAGATTGGACTGTGTCTCTGAAATTAGCAGTACGGGCTGAAAGATTCTATGGATTGGGAAGAGGTCGTTTTAAAACCAGGATGACGCTGTCCAATTGAACTGCACAAGTGGAAGCCCTAGGGGCCCTTACTGATGACAACTTTGACTTGCTCAATATACAAATACAAGCTGGCTTGAAGGCTGCACTTCAGCACCGGCTTGTGCTGCATATGACGTCACTTAAGGAGCAAGGAGAATGTGGGTTCCCGAAAGCAAGCCATGAACAAGAAGCAAGCAGAAAACCTACCTTTTGGAGGAGCACTTGTAGAGTAGTAAAGGACTCCTTGCACCAACTCCATCACTGGAATTTGCAGTCCATACTATCCAACCCTGGGGAATGGCTTCTGATTAAGTCATGGAAGGAATCAAAGCTGCAGCCTGAGCAGGGAAGGCTCTTTCCAGGTTCTACTGACAACTGAAACTGCAGGGAGGACTGCAGACTGAGGCTGGACTCGCTCCACCCGGCTCAAAGAACCAGTGGAATATCTCTGAGGACAAATGTCAGTATGTACAGCCCACCAAGAATCCTCTGCTCATCAAACTGAAGCAGCAATAATTTAAAGACTGTCTGAAATACTGTTTTGGTGGTAGTAGAGATTTTGTTTCCTAGTTTGTATTGCACTAGTATTTATCTGTTGTGTTAGGGGTTGTAAAAGGATGAAAATGTTCAGGATAATGTCAATATGTTGTTTCTCAGAATAACAGTAGAAAGATTTGAAAATAGAAGAAGAGTGGAAAAGTACACAGAAAACCAGGGAAGGGGTAGGAGAACTTTTCAATGATCCTACAATAGTAAAAGTAGTTCGAATTGAGGATTTGAGGCAGGCATTGGAAGTAGAAACAGGATATGGAGACACGAATGCCTGGGTGGAATGGATAAAATACACTGTGAAGAGTTTTAACGAGTGATTGCTATGCATGTGCCTCAGGTCGCCCTGAACTACAAGTTGTACCTTTTCTTCCCCTAGGATGGTCCCATGACCGCAGAGGAATGGAGTGCATTATTGCACTGTATCAGGAAAAAGCAGCCTGGGGAAACGATACCTGTAAAACGCTTTCACTTCTGCTCCCAGCCTTGCTGAATAAGGACATTCAAACCCCCCCTGTTCTCACAGGTGTGGTTGGAAACCACACTGCTTGTCTCTCACGACAGGGCAGAGTGGCTCCACAATTTCTGGGGGAGTTCTCAGGATGGAAGAGAACGTTGAATGTGAGAAATGATAAAGGTGGGAACTCTTCATCGTTACAGGTTCCAAGAGCTGACTTGTGGTGATATTGCAGAGGAAGAGTTTTGAGGAATATTCTCCCGTCCAACTGGAAAGGCACTTGTGTTATCGTACAGTTGGCTATCCCATTCACCCTGGCATTCCGAGAGGATAAGGCTCCTAGAGAGAAAGAGATCAGGGCCAGAAGCAGCATATTAGGAACTTCCTTTGGTGACAATATATATATATAGAGAGAGAGAGAGACTCAATTGGAGTTCCTCGAGGGGTTCCTGATGAGTTTAAGGCTAGGAATCAGATTAATGCGGGTTTTGAATCATTCCCTTTTTGGTGGGTCACAGTAAATAAATGTGCAGATTGGATCAATTCTATCTCTTACAATCAACAAAGCTTCATACATGATACGAGGGAAGCTGCTGAAGGAACAGCAGAACCATTGGATGCCAATAGCAGAATAATGACATGGGAAAATCGCATGGTCCTGGATAGGGTGTTAGCAGAGAAAGGAGGACTATGTATGTGTTCTCTTAGGGGGGACAGTGTTGCACATTTATACCAAGTAATATACTGCTCCTGATGGAACGACAACCAGAGCCTCACAAGGCCTTACCACTGTGGCTCATCAACTAGCAGAGAATTCAGGAATAGATACTTCTCTTACTGGGTGGCTGGAGTCTTGGTTTGGAAAATGGAAGAGAACAGTGCTATGAATTTTCACTTCTCTAAGAGTGGTAGCAGGGATATTAGTGACCATGGGGTGCTGTATTAACCCTTGTGTTAGGAATTTAATACAGAGATTAATAGAAACTGCAGTAACTAAGAAGGTGTCTCTAGGACCACCACCTTATAATCATACGCTTCTATCCTTGAGGAACAAGAAACAGATAACAGAGGATCTCAGGAAAAAGAATGCGAAGCAATGCTGGCCAGGTTAGAAGCCTCGTATGGAATAGGACCAACAGCAAAACTTCGTTAACAGTGTTCCCCCTTATCCTATATTCCATCTGTTCAATATGCAGTGTCCTTTATCTTCCTATTCCTAAATTCACAGCATCACAGGGTTGGAGAAGACCTTTGAAGATCATCAAGTCCAACCAATCCTTCCTCAGCTAAACCATATCCCCAAGAACCTCGTCTACCCTTTTTTCAAACACATCCAGGGAAGGTGACTCAACCACCTCCCTGTTCCAGGCCCTAACAACTCTTGCAGTCAAAAGTTTATTTCTAATGTCCAACCTAAACCTGCCCTGGTGCTGCTTCTTGCCATTTCCCCTAGTCCTATTCTTATCACCTGTCACCTGGCTGAAGAGACCATCACTCACCTCTCTACAATCTCCCTTCAGGTAGCTGTAGGTGGTGCTAAGGTGTCTCCCACCCCCTCAGCCTCCAAGCTAAACATCCCCAGCTCCTTCAGCCATTCCTCATATGATTTGCCTTCCAGCCCCTTCACCAGCCTGACTGCCCTTCTCAGGGCTCGCTCGAGGACCTCAATGTCCTCCTTATGGTGAGGAGCCCAGAACTGGACACAGTACTTGAGGTGTGGTCTCATCACCACTGCTGAGTACAGGGGAACAGTCACCTCCCTAGACCTACTGGCCACACTATTTTTGATATAAGCCAGGATGCCGTTGGCCTTCATGGCCGGCTGGGCACAGTGGTGACTCATATTCAGCCTGCAGTCAACCAACACCCCCAGGTCCTTCTCTGCCTGACAGCTCTCCAGCTAGTCCCCCCAAGCCTGTAGCGCGCTGCATGGGGCTGTTATGTCACATGTGCAGCACTTTACACTTGGCCTTGTTAAACTTCATCCCATTGGTCTCAGCCCATCGGTCCAGTCTGTTCAGATCCCTCTGAAGAGCCTGCCTCTCTTCCCTCAGGCAGATCAACATTTCCTCCTAGTTAAGTGTCAGCTGCAAACTTACTGAGGGAGCATTCAATCCCGTCATCCAGGTCATTGATAAAGATATTGAACAAAACTGGACCCAAGACTGAGCCCTGGGGGATGCCACTCATGACCAGCCTCCAGCTGGATTTTATTCCATTTACCACCACCCTTTGGGCCCAGCCAACCAGTCAGTTTTTAACCCAGCTTGAGGAGGGTCCACCTGTCCAGGCCAGTGGCAGCTAGTTTTCTCAGTCAGAATGCCGTGAGAAACTGTGTCAAAGGCATTACTGAAGTCCAGGTAGACCACATCCACAGCCTTCCCCTCGTCCATTAAGCAGTCACCTGTCACAGAAGGCAATCAGGTTAAGTTTGACAGGATCTGCCTTTAGTAAACCCATGTTGGCTAGGCCTGATCCCCTGGCCATCACCATGTCCTGCATGATAGCTTGCAAGATATGACCCCCTCCATGATCTTCCCTGGTACTGAGGTCAGACTGACAGGCCTGCAGTTCCCCGGACCCTTCTTTGGACCATGCTTATCTATGGGTGTAACATCTGCCAGCCTCCAGTCGAGTGGAACTTCCCCAGACTGCTAGGATTGCTGATAGATGATGGAAAGGGGTTTGGCAAGCACATCTGACAGCTCTCTCAGACCCCTCGAGTGAATCCCATCTGGCCCCATTAACTTCTGGGTATCTAACTGGCCAAGTAGGTCGCTAATCATTTCCTCCTGAACCACAGGAGCTTTGTTATTCTTCCCCTCCCTATCAGCCAGTTCCTGAGGATGAGTACTCAAGGAATATCCAAGTTTACTCTTAAAGACTGAGGTAAAGAAGGAATTAAGTACCTCGTGCTCATCCCTTGTCACTACTGTTCCCCCTGCATCCAATAAGGGCTAGAGATTCTCCTTGTCCCTCCTTTTACTGTTAATATACCTATAGAAGGACTTTCTATTATCTTTTACAGAACTGGCCAGTCTGAGTTCCAGTTCAGCTTTAGCCCCTCTGACTTTCTCCCTACATGATGTCACTACATTCCTACAGTAGTCCCAAGACACCTGACCCTTCTTCCAAAGCCTATATTTTTCCCTCTTTTCCCGAATATTTCCCTGGATCTCTCTGCTCACCCAAGCTGGCTTCCTTCCTTGCCAGCTCCTCTTCCGACAGACTGGGACAGCCTGTTCTTGTGCCACCAAGATTTCCTTCTTGAGGTGCACCAACTCTCTTGGACTCCTTTGCCCTCAAGGGCTGTCTCCCATGGAATCTTTATGGAGCAGCTTCCTGAACAGTCCAAAGTCAGCCCCAGGAAAGTCTAAGGTGCTTGTTCTGCTGTCTCCCCTCCTTACTGCTCCCAGTACTAAGCATTCAATCAGCTCTTGATCCACTATGCCCCAGGCGTCCTCCAACCTTCACATCTCCCACTAGGCCTTCTCTGTTGACAAACAACAAGTGCAGCAGGGCACCTTCCCTGGTTGGCTCACAGCAGTTGTGTCAGGAAGTTGTCTTCCAAACACTCCAGGAACCTGACAGACTGCTTCCTCCCCTCTGTAGTGTGACTCCAGGAGACATCCAGTAAGTTGAAGTCCCCAGTAAGGACAAGGACTGGGCATCTGGGGATCTGGCAAGACTTCTCCCAGTTATTTAAAAACCAAACTTATCAGCTTCCTCCTCCTGGTCAGGTGGCCTTTAGCAGACTCTCATCACTATCTCCCTGATTTCGTTCTCTTCTGATTTTTACCCAGACACACTCAACCCTGTCTTCCCCACACTCCAGCTCCAGGCTGTTAAAGCACTCTCTGACATACAGGGCTACCCCTCCTCCTCGCCTACCCAGCCTGTCACGCCTGTATAGTTTATAACCTGCAATTGCAGCACTCCAGTCATGTGAGTTATCCCAGCACGTTTCTGTGATGGCAATCACATCACAGTCTCCTTTAGTTATAAGGACTTCTAATTCCTCTTGTTTGTTGCCCATGTTGTGTGTATTGGTGTAGATATACTTCAGCTGGTCTAATGATCCTCTAGTGATGCTCATAAGGGAAGCCTTGCTTCCCAGGTGACAGCTGGTTAAGTTACCCAGCCCCCATCAGAAGTTATTACATCTCTACTCTGAATTAGCATGCTATCCCCCTGGTTCACTAGGGTGGCTATCCAGAGGTCATTGCCAGCACACCATCCCTCCCTCAGTAACTAACATTCCCTACTAAGGATTTTTGATGAGGCAGCCTGAGTCCTCCACTTCCCAAGTCAGCAGAGAAAAATTACCACAACCCACTTCAGTTTGCAAAAGCAACATTCCCCAGTATTTTCCGCATCTTAAATTGAGAAAAATAAAAACCAGCTTTCATTTTGAGTGTTATATGAATAATTTCTTCCTCATCATATGTAAAGTGGAATTGGTATTGATAAATTTAGAGTGTGGGAAAAAAAAAAATCTGTTGTGACCCTCCTGAGGAGAGGGCAATAGGCATTCAGAAAATCTAAACTAAACTCCGTTCCCCTCCATCAACCTTCCCAATAAGCTATTCACAAAATGTTTGTTAAGAAGAGAAAGATGGAACTGAATTATCATCATTGCCATGTTAATGCACAGTGGTGAAGTGGGTAGCACTTGGCGGAATTCCTTACTTCCTCAGCAATTGTTTGAAAAGAATATCACCAGTATTTATACTCCTATTCCATTTGTTGTACTGCTTTGCCCATAGCTTTGTTTAATGAGGAGAAATATGTCAGAGAATGAA
Organism: Hypotaenidia okinawae; assembly: GCA_027925045.1. Classification (NCBI taxonomy): domain Eukaryota; kingdom Metazoa; phylum Chordata; class Aves; order Gruiformes; family Rallidae; genus Hypotaenidia; species Hypotaenidia okinawae. The sequence goes on from BSDF01000001.1 coordinate 174,409,762, forward strand.
ATACTGAAAGTGTCAGTGCTACCTCTTCTACTGTTTCAGAATCTTCTAATTTTGCCAACTTCTTTCTTACATATATGAAATTCAGGTTCCTTGCCATTAGGTTGGGAAAAAAAAAGGGTTTTTTTTTAATAAGAACTTTGAACTTTTCCTCCTCTTTTGCCTGTGCTTCTGACACTTCTTTTTTCAGTTTTCTTATCTAGGCTCAGGTCACCTAAAGACATCTATTTGTCTGGGCTCTTGTTTCAGTCAACAAAAGGAGACAAGTACCTCCAGAGGGCTTTTCTTTCATCTTAACATATTTTTTCGTAAAGTCCTTCTATGAGTGGCAATTTCTCTGCATTGAAAGGGACCTAATCACTTAACTGAAACTTTAGTTGTGAGATAGGGAAAGTGGGGTGAGAGGAACACAAACTTCAAGACCCATTTGCCAATTCTTCTTATTATGCTATATCTGACTAAAATGATCTGGGCATCCCAGCGGATCTTCCCCTTTCTCGTTAGTTCAGGTCTGTCACCCTTTCATCTTACCTTTTAACAGCTTCCGCCTGCTTCCAGTATGATACTTGCCTTGCATTTTACCACACCACCAGGACAAAACAAAGCAAGCTACTTCAAAACACCTCATGTTGTGTTCTTAGCTTATTTGAGATTAATCACAATGTGCAAGGGACATCCATATACCTGAAAAAACTATCCATCGACTTCAAATTCTTTCAAGCATTTCTATTTGCAGTTAAGTATTTTTAATACTGAGCATTGGTATTGGTTGCACATTGCTAGCATATATTCAAGGAAGAATTTGAATGATACTCACATGATGCTCTACATGAATTCAAGGTTAGTTAGGTTTGTGAATACAAGCCTGTCATGGTTTAACCTGGCAGGCAGCTAAAACTACCACAGCCGTTTTGTCACTCCCTGCCAGCCTCCCAGTAGGATGGGAGAAAGAATTGAAAAGAAAAAGGTAAAACTCAGGGGCTGAGAGAAAAAAGTTGCATCAAGGAAAAAGGGGGAAATTGTGGAAAATAGTGGGGAATATTGGTTTTGCAAACTGAAATCAGTTTTGGTTTTTTTTCTATGTTCACTTGGGAAGTGGAGGGCTCAGGCTGCCTCTTCAGAAATCCTTTTTAGGGGATTTAGGAAGATAAAGTATAGTTGTCAGTACAAACAGCACATAAGATAAGGGTGAATCCTGTTAATGATTATAATTTTCCTTATAATAAGTTTTTCTATTGGTTGTGTTAAAAGAATTATGGTAAAATCTATCTCTCAAATAAGGGTTCAATCAGAAACTGAGGAATACATAGCTCTGCTAAAAGATGCAGATGAAGCATATACCCATACATTGGACAATGAGAACATGTAAGTGCTTAAGTTGTGGCTCAGGATATGGGATTGAATGTAAGGATCATCTGGGTCCACAGAGGTTGTAATGTGACTCAGTCTTAACCTGCTTTGAGGCCCTGTCTCAGCAGAGTCAGCCCACAGGTCCCTGTGCAGATAGCTCAGACTTGAGTTGTCCTGTAAAATGAGATTAATCAGCGTACTGCTGCATAATTCAAGGAACTGAAACCTGGGTTGAGCCTTGAAAATTCCTTCAGCAAACCTGAGTCCCAGTCAAGCCCCACTATTCAGCTGCCTTAGCAGTAAGATTAAAGCAAACATTTGAAAGGTCCCCATTGGGCTTGAGCGGGCCTAGACAAAACAAAGATGCACAACAGTTAAGAGCTATGTAAGATAAATAATAGTAACTTAGAAATAAATATTAATTTTCTTCACCAATGGGAAGCAGGAACCTACCAGACATGCAATGTGTATTGTATTTTGTACTATTGTGAAAAAGGCACCTTGGTTGAGCCTGCAAAACTTAGAAATACCTAATCCATAGATAAACAGGGGAGGGACTTCGGATGAGAATAGGGTATAAAAATGCTGCAAACTCTGACCACAGGTGTGCCTGCCTACTTTGCTGGGTCACGGTCTTGTTAGAACGTATAATAAATTACTGCTTCACTAACATGTCTACTGCGAGTCCTTTCTTTGGAACCTTTGGCATTTCCTAACAAAGATGATTTATAAGTAAACTTCTTGTTTTTAAATTAATTTCTTTATTTAGAACTTCCCATAACTAAAATCTTTTATTTGACTGAAGGTAAATGTCTTCAGAAATTCTGGATTCTTTGAGTGCTTAGACCAGGAGACAAGGCAGACTGCCACTACACAGTGAAATTACAATTCAATAACATTTCTCCACTCTTATTGGAATCTTATATAAATTGGAAAGGACACTAATTACATACAGACTATGCAGTAGAAAGCTTTTCCAAGATTTTTCAAGAAGCAGTGATTTAAGATCAATTAAAAAAAATCAGTAAAATTGAAAATAATTGTTAAAAGCAAAAAACGTAGTTTTTCAAGGATTCAATATTGTTCAGGAAGTATTATTTTCCTAAAGGTCAGTGCATCCCTGGTCATATTATTCAGGTTTTCTCTAAGTTCGTGGCTTTTTGTTAAGTTTACTGAAGCATCAGGCACTGTCAGTGGCAGTCACTGGGAGTGGAGCAGTGAGTTCAACACATGATGCTCAGATGAGTGACGGAAATGTATTTCCATTCCGTTTAAACATCACAAAACATAGTGATTGAATGGTTTTTCAAGAAATTCCTTCTCCTTGAGTCATCATTGTTTTGGTAAGGACATCAGTATATATATATATGTATTTTACTGGGGTGTGTAAGAACGTTCAAGTCTTGTCTGGCCATATCTAAGTAATTCCTTGCCACTGCAGGCTTCACAAGTGTCTGTGGCAGCTTAATTATCTGATTCCAATGGCAGGAAACAGTTTGGCCTCTTAAGAGCTCTGGTGGTTTGATCTCTTCACTGGCATAATATGAGGTATTAAAAATAAATAAATGTCTTCATTCTTGCTTTTATTCTAAAATTGAGTTTGACAGTGTCCAAGGAAGGAAGACACATGATCAGACAAATTTGGAAAGGTATTCTGTATTCATATGGTTCCTATCTCTACAGGAAACTTCCCCTGCAAGTCTTCCAGAATGTCTACTGAAGGACAAGCCCTTCTTTAAGCATTACTGTAAATGAAATTATATAGCGTTATTTTAATGTTATAACAATGCAATCAAAAACTGTAACAATATTCAGTGACTAATGATTCTTGAGATAAATAATATTTTCACATAAAATTAAATGCCACGTATTTTTGCATCATAGAATGATTTGGGTTGGAAGGAAACTTAAAGACTCTCTAGCTCATACTCCCATGCTGTTTGCAGACACATCCCTCTACTAGACCAGGTTGTCCAAAGCCCCATTCAACATGGCCTTGAGCACTTACTGGCAGAGGGGGCATCCACGGCTTCTCTGGGCAACACCTTCCACATTCATGGATAAATGAGGTGTTTCTGGACAAGCTCAAATGCAAAAAGTAAGCCTATAGAGAGAGTTGGAAGCAAGGGTAGGCAGCCTGGTAGGAAGACAGATAAAAATATCTCAACAGCCAGGGATCAAGTTAGGAAAGTTAAAGCCCTGAAAGAAGTAAATCTGGCCAGGGATGTAAAGGGAAACAAGAAAAGATTCTATAAGTACATCAGTGGTAAAAGGAATAGCAGAGAAAATGTGGACCCCCCTCCAGAATGAAACAAGATACCTGTTACATGGAAAGTGGAGAAAGCTGAGGTGCTGTTACGGTGCAGTGTAGCTCCAGCCAGCAACCGAGCATCACCGAGCTGCTTGCTTGCCTTCCCCTCACAGGGGGAAAAATGGGAGGGAGAGGAGAATCAAAAAGGAAGGACAAAGGCAAAGCTTGTGGGTTGGGATAAGTATAGTTTCCTTGAACAGCAAAGGAAGGAGAAATAACAATAACATTACTTTATAGCAAAATACACAAAACTGTTCCCTTACTGAACTGCGTAACTCATAGGGCCATAGAGCTCAGAGCCATCCCACAGCTGGACCATTCCCAAAACTGTGTGCCCTGGAGCCCTGAGCTCCTGCTCCAACAAAGCCCTCCTTTATGCTGAGCATGATGTCATTAGTATGGAATAGGTCCTTTGGGGCAGTTTGGGTCACCTGTCATGGCTGTGTGTCCCCTCTCAGCTTTCCTGGGTGCCTCCCACCTTCTCATTAGCAGGGTGGCATGAAAAGCTGAGAAGTCCTTGACTGTTTGGCAACAACTAAAACCATCAGTGTGTTATCACCATTTCTCTCTGGACTACCAAGCAAGGCATTACACCAGCAACTGGAAAAAAATTAACTCTGTCCTAGCCAAACATAGGACACGTACTCAGTGACATTTTGGCCTCAGCCTTAAGCAGGAAGAGCTCTAGCCAGCACCATCCAAAGCTCCACTCATGTCTTTACCTTCTAGACACCAGATTTCATTTATGATATATACCCAAAATTTACTTTTCTACAGAACACAGTGCCTTTTTACAGACATACTAGGTGTGAAGGTAATGACTGTGAAAAGTTTGTTTTCCTACATTTAAAAAAAATAGCATTACTGGTTGGTGCATCACTGTTTCTGTATTAAATATTTTGGACAGTGATTATTCATAATTCTTCCCCACTTTATTGTTGTGCCATATTGCTGGTCTGGCTGTGGCTATTTTTAAAATACAGCTCATGTAGGGAAAATGCAGCTTGTTATACAAAATGCCTAAGTTGCTAATTAGGAAAAATGAATTGCAGTTATAGTATGTCCCTGGATTGTATTAATATTTCATTTCTTAACTTCCTACATCACGGATTAATCAGACAAAAACTTGTTCTGAATACTAATGAGTCAAAATGGCAAATATTTCAGAGGTATTTCTAAATTACCTGTAGGGCTATATTGCCACGCAACAAAACTTGAAAACTGGTGTATCACATCTGTCTGCAAAAAGAGTATTTCTAATTTTCATCTCACTGAATCTCACTGATAAAAGAAGGTCTTTGCACTGCAGCATTGCACATTGTAGTTACATTCAAGTACAAACTCTTTCTGATTAATTCCTGCTTCTATATTTTATATGGCCAACTATGACAGTCATGTTTTCACTTCATAATCTACTGTGTGGTGGTTTTGGCTGAGGAAGAGTCTCTTTGTAGTAGCTTGTTAGTGGTCATGTTTTGGATTTGTGCTGAAAACTTAAAAACACAGAGATGTTTTGGTTACTACTGAGCAGTACTTACATAGAGTCAAGGCCTTCTCTGTCTCTCACCCCACCCACCAGTGAACAGGGGCTGGCAGAGGACACAGCCGACCCCACCTGACCAAAAGGATATCACATACTGTATACTGTTATGCTCCACAGATAAAGCTGGGGGAAGAGAGTAGTGAGGCACATTTGGAGTGATGTAGTTTGTCTTCCCTAGTAACCGCTATACGTGATGGGATCCTGCTTTCCTGGGGATGGCTGAACACCTGCCTGACAAGGGGATGTGCTGAATGAATTCCTTGCCTTGCTTTGCTTGTGTGTGTGACTTCTGCTTGAATTATTAAACTGTCTCTACTTCAACCCACTGGTAATCTCACTTTCACTCTTCAGATCATCCCCCCTCATCCTGCTGGGGTGGTGGTGGAAGTGAGTGCTTAGCTGCTTGCTAGGGGTAAAGCACGACAGTCCATTTTGGGTTCTCAGTGTGGGACATGAGGGGTCAAGATAACAACAGATTTGATTAGAATGTGCTAGATCGAGTCCATAGCTGTTGTTGCTGTTCAGCTATTAATCAGCAGGCTCCTGTGCTTGCTATGGGGCTTACTTGCCTTAACATGTATTAGAGTCTAGTGTTCATTAGTGGCTGCTTTATGCTTTCACTGCTTGCTGTAGTGCTTATCATCCTACTCAGCTGTGCCTGGGAACATTTTGATAACAGCAATTTCCATGTGCCTGGGCTGGCAGATGCCCAGAGCATTGCTGCTGTTTCTGTGCTGCTGTACTGGAGAGGCTGGAACTGCGGTGTGACCTCAAGTCAAAGGGACTGTGACCTGTGGATGAGTCCATGTGGGAGCAGGACACCCCAAAGCATCTTTGGCCTTGAGTAAGTCCACACCACAGAGCATGTACATCTTGAAGCTGTGGTTATGCCTGTGTAGCAGCAGGTATACCTCTGAAGGGATTGTGGCCACAGGACACGTCCACACTGGACACACAAGGTACACCTTGAAGTATCATTAGGTGTGTATGAGGTCATGCTGGAGAACCTCAAAGTGAGTGGCCATGGATAAGCCCCATTACATAACAGGTACACATCTGAAGAGGAATCAGCCATGGGTAAGGCCATGTTGAAGCAGGTTTACTACTGAAAAGACTGTGTCTGTAGGTAACCTCATCCTGGAGCAGGTGTATCTCCACAGGTTATTGTGACCCATGGAGAATGCTACACTGGACCAGATGTACCTCAAGGTGACTGTGACTATGGGTAAGTCTGTGCTGCAGCAGTTGTGCCCTTGGAGTGACTGCAGCTCTTAATGATACTCCATTTGGAGCAGGTACACCTCTAAGGGTCTGCAGTTTCTGAATAAGTCCAAACCAGAGGAGAGGCGAATTCATTTCAATGTTAAACCCAGTGGTCTGATTTCAAAGAAATCAGTGTTGGAGACTATAATGAAAATACTTCTAAGTTGTAACCCAGGATATAAGTTGCAATTTATGCCAGTTGCATACCAACAACCCCTTGTTGCTAGCAAGACTAGAAGCAAGAGGAGGAGTTTATTGCAATGTTAAACGTGATGGTCTGGCCCATAGGGACCAGGAGTTAAAGATTTGTCACAGTTTAACTCGGCTGGCAGCTAAAACAATTACAGACAGTCACTCACTCTGCCCATCAATGGCATATGGGAGAGAATTGGGGAAAAAATGTGAAACTCATGGTTTGAGATAAAGATAGTTTATTAACACAAGAAACGAAGATGGTAATAAAAACAACAAACACAATAATGAGGAGAAAACAACATGCAAAACAAGTGATGCACCCATAGACCACCAATGCTCAGGTAGGCCTCAAGTTGCAGACTGAGCCACCGGTCAGCTTCCAAGAAGTTACGTACTGACCATCATGTCATATAGTATGGAATATTCCTTTGGCAAATTTGGGTCAGCTGTTCTGCTGTGCCCCCTCACAGCTTCTTGTATGCCCAGCCTCCTCCCTGGTGGGACAGTATGAGAAGCTGAAAAGTAATTGACTTGGTGTAGTCATTGCCTAGCAACAAACAAAATGTCAGCATGCTATCAACATTATTATCCTACATCCAAAATGCAGCATTAAACCTGCTACTAGGAAGATAATTAACTGTATTCCCCCCAAAACCAGGGCAGATTGAACTGGTAATACCTTTGAAATTTTGTAACCCATGATTTAAGTTGCGTGTTCTAGGAATTAACTACAGCAGGAATTGCCTGAATCAATGAAGGACAAATCTTACAAGGTGCAGTGCAAGTGCAGCAGTGGTACCAGAGGTACCTGCAAGACCAAATCCATTGCGGGGTGAGACACAATGAGCTTGTGAAACATGAAAGTAACTGCTGGGCTATAGCTGTTCCAGGAACCCATACATAACCACCCACCCTTATGCTGCCAGTCTAAGTTATTATCCTATTAAACTGTCTTTATCTCAGCCCATGATTTTTCTCGTGTTTACTCTTCTGATTCTCTACCTCGTCCCACCAGAGGAGCAATGAGCGAGCAGCTGTGTGGTGCTTAGCTGCCAGCTAGAGTTAAACCATATCTGCCCTGGCAATAGTCCTGAGGAAACAAATTTTCCCTTACTATGACTTACGTGGTGAAGACTAAGTCATAGGAATTTTCCAGTTTACACAGTTCAAGTGTTTCACTGAGAGTGTTTGATTTCCATCAGTGGGCAGTGTAATCCATGAAGATGTCTCTCAGAAAGCTTCTTTTTCACTATCACCTCACCTCTTTCTTAGCAAGTCAACATGGAAGACTTCTTAGTTTGAGCTGAACTTCCAGCTGAGATAATTTTATGATACTGAGTTTATATTTTAGAGTAGCTGGGGTAACATATTTCTTTGTTTCTCAGGAAATATGAAGAGCTAGATTCTACTTGTAATTAACTAGATGAGAATTCATTCATGCAAAATTCATTTCAAGCTGATTTTCTCTAATGAATCTTCATTCAGTAGGAGGATGTGGGATATAAGTGTAGCCAGGTGATGTAATTTATAGGTACTTTAATTTAACCCAGTGGCAGCAGATCTGTCATCTCCCCATGATATCTTTCAACCTAAGACCTGAACTTTAAAAGTTTAAAGATTTTGTTTTGGTTTGGTTTAGGTTAAATTATTTTCATGACCCCCTCCCTTCAGTTTTCATTCCTGTAAGGAGAGGGTGTAACTTAAGCATTTGTATTGTATTCCCTATGTAGTCAGAAGAAGACACAGTACAAAAAGTTTTGGCATTGCAGAAATTGACTTTTTTTTCACCTAACCTGTTTGAAATCAGCTTAAATGCTACTCATCATGTTGTCATCAAACAAATGTTAAGTCCAGTTCCACACGAGTTAGAGAAGGCTCAGAATAGAGAAACTGAGGAATAATACACTTTACCAGATCCGTTTGGTGAAATAGCAGTAGTGAAAGTTGGTTCAGCCTATGGATTATTCTCCAGATAAGAAAAAAAAAACCAAAACCAACAAAATATATGAAGTGATTTTGTATAAAACAGCAAAATGCAAATAATAGCACTTACAGTACAGATGTCATTCACAGAAGAAAGGTAGAAAAAAATCAGATGAGGAGATTTTTTATTAGATTCTTCCTCTTCCAATTAAAAAATTAAGTGCAGTGAATTTTTTTTAGCTTGCACAGTTGGCATTTTGATCCAGGAAACAGGTAGGAGGAAGGGAAAAGTCAGATTTAACACTGTAGAATCAAAGATTCTGCAAAGCAAAGGAGACTACTGTGATGTGCATGATGAATGGCAAAAATACTACGTGCAACATTTCAAACATTCCTCATAACATGCAATTAAATTGCATTGAACACATAGGATCATCACAATCTGAGCAGCAATGGAATTACATTACTAACTTCTAAGATAAGACACTGCCTGTAAAGGGAAAGATGAGTGACTTTTCCTCAAACCCACCAGATTTTCATAGCAATGTGTTGAAAAATGACTGTTCTCAAGTTTCTGTTGCCTAAACAGGTGACACATCTTGAAAGATCATTAGTTCCTAAATTCTTTATGCAAGATCACAATGTCTTTTAAAGTAATGCCCATATTTTGAGGTGAGTTGATACATATTTTATAGAAATAACTCTAATTACCTTGACTGTAAGTCATGCAGGGCACGCCACAGAACTGTCATGAATTAGTTCTGATTCAAATCACAGAAGAAGATATTTGATTTTAAAAAGTATTCCAATGTTATTTGGTTTGCTATTATAAATGTGACAGTCTTGGAGATGAGAAAGTTACCTTCAACTAATTAGTTCTAATACTATCAGTGTGCTAACAGCATTTTTTTTTTTTAATTTAAACAAAGAAGTTTTATCTCAATTTTTAGCAATAGGTTTTGGGAAATTGTATTTATTAGCCTTTTTGGTCTTTCATGATCAGAGCTACAGAGAATCATTTTTCCATGTATCTAGGCAAAATTGTCTTAACTGTACAGAATTTAGCATTCATAAGAAGATATAAATGTGCAAAAGACAGGTAAAGATGAGGCCCTAGCGTGTGCACTTTTTGTTCTTGGAGGATTTATTGCATATAAATAGCTGAGTTGAATGGAAAAAAATATCATCATGTGGTTTATTGGTGAGCTCTTCACAATTTCATATTTTAAGGCCAGGAGTTCCATTAGATCATCTAGTTTGACCTTCTATATCAAGAATTCTACACACTTATTCCCACATTGAGCCCCATAACTTATTTCATTAAAACTATATTTCAGAAGGGCATTTATCTTGATTTAAAGATGTGAACAGTTCAGTAATTTCCATATTAATCTTTTGCAATTTTTACTACTAATGACTACTATTATTTCAACACTTATCAATATCCTTTTTTTTAGTTGAAAGTCATCTTATTTTCAACTGACAAATCACTACTTTCTGTTATGTCTTTCATCACTAAAATACATAATTTATACTTTTTATTTTCTCTCCTTAAAGATGTTTACAAATAGTTACCAATTTACTTCTAAAAATTCTTTCTTGTGCTTTTCAGAATGTAACTGTGAGTCATTTTTCCTAATATCCATGCAATTCTATTAACCTTTTCCTATTCTCACTCTTAGGTTCTAGTGGGTGTTACAGATATAATAGAGATGCATAACAGATTAGAAACAAATAAATTGCCAAGAGTAAAATGTATTATTCTAAAAAAACCCTCCACAACCTTCTTGGAAAATTAATGCTTGAAGACCTTGGTAACAGAGGAAGAAATTGAAAGGAAAAAACCAAAACAAAACACTGCTTGTGGGATTTCAAATGTTTATTTTCTCCATTCAAGGCAAGTAAATTCTGCTGAGGTAATAGTAGTGTGCCAAGGAATTTTTTGGAATGTCAAGGGGAGTTTTGAGCAATTGCTCAAAGACAAGTAGAAAGGTGTATTACAGTGGTGTGGCAAGATGTCACAAAGGATGGAAGAATTTTTGGCAGTTAGAGGAAGAGAAGCCTGTGAAGCAAGTCCCCCTTTTCGCTCAGTAGTGTAGCTGAGGTTTTATAGAATTCAAAATAGTTAAAATAATAAAGCAAGCTCACAGATACGTATCACTGAGCTCTGCAAGGCATCATTCATTTCAGATAACCTAACTGTTCAGATTCCAAATAACTCCATATTAATGTTGCTTATCCTGTTATAAAATGACACTGGAAGGTTCAGAAACTCAGATCATTTAATCAAACAACCTCACACCAGTATTTAAAAGAATGTTCTTGTGTATGGGACTTACCTCTAATAATATATTTCTGTAAGCTCTCAGCCAAAGTCAAAACAGTGAATAAAATATTATTTCTGCCTGTAACTCATGGTATCACTGTGTACTATGGTATCACTGTGTACTATGGTATCACTGTGTACTATGGTATCACTGTGTTCTGATTTCTTACAGAGGAGTTCAGAATGATTGACTTTTATTTATGTATGTCTGTATTTATTTATTTTACTTTCTTGAATTGATTATCTGACAACAGGCTAACAGGGGAAGGATCATGCTTCATTTAGAATGTACACACCCAGAAATCACTGATTTTATAGTTAGAATAATGGTGGTTTTGTAGTTCTGACAAGCAGAGCTATGTGCATTCTTGAGCTATAGACCAGAAAAGCAATCTTTTATAGAACCTTTCATTTTTCTTTATTAGGTCCTAGTTTTAAAGACACACCTTGAGCTGAAGATGACTCACCATCAGATAGAAGTGAAAATATTTCAGCATGAGTGAATTTAGATTTCTCTCCTGTTTTTATCCTTGAAGCGTAAAATGAGTTGTGGGTTTTTAAACTTATAGCTACTCATTTAAAGTACTCTTTTGACAATATGTATCTACGGTAAGATTTTTTTTCTAGTTAGTCATTGCTTAGATAGAAAATGGTGGTTAAAAGAAACCCCAAACAACAAAAAACAAGATAATGGAAGGAAGAACATTTCCTGTGGAAAAAAAAAATTGATAGTAATTTGAATGTGTGCATGTGTAAAGATTCAAAGTTCATTTTAATGTCAACTCTGCCTGTTTTTACCTGTGTGATGATAAAGAAAAAAAATTTTTTCTTGATTTAGACTACCTAATTAGCCTTTTAATTTTTTTTAAGACAGTAGACCCATTCACTATTACTTACGGATATTTTCTTTCTTTGAAACCAATTTACTTTGACATCCAGGTAAGCCCGTGTCAAACTATGAAAGTCAAGTTTAAAAAAATCTTATTTATCCTGACATGTGGACAGTAGGTTAGTTGTAGCTGAAGGGTCTTGCTTGTCCATTACCATTTTGTAGCTTGCCTTTTAAATATACAAAGTTGTCTTACCAAATTTGTTTCTAATGCTTGTGTCACAGTGAATATTTAAAGGTGATACTTTGACAGAATTCTATAATTGGAAATAACTTTAAAATGCCGTTCTATTTTTTGTTATTTTATTTTTAATCTTGGACCTACAAAAATGTAGACCCAATTAAGGAGAGGATTTAAAAAATCTTTAATGGGTAATCTAACGGCTTTCAGTGAAATAGCTGGCAAAGCTGGTGATTACTTTCAGTTGAAGATGTTATTAACATTCACAATTTTTTTTAAAAAAAAGGTTCATGATAATAATGGGTTTGGTTGGTTGTTTTTGTTTTTTTAACGTTGTTCCAATAAGACAACATTGATCTCTCTTAAAAACAGGATGTGCCAGATTATCTGATTTTATTTTTCATTGTCAGCTGATTATTTTATCTAGAAAATCTCCCTGAAATTCATTAGAAGTGTCTGAGGGATGTCACAAAAGAAATAAGTGGATAAACTGGAGTAGGAGGGCAGGGGAAAAGGCTATGCAAACCCAGGACTAATTAGTGTATTGGGAATTTCCTATTAAAACTCAGCTTGTATGGGTACTGAGGCAATTGGTAAGATTTTATGTAAGGGATTTGATAGACAATACTGATACCTGGACATTTTTAGAGAACACAGGATTTGATATGGTATGGTTTGAGATGATAGAAGAATATACTGGTGTCATACACAAGAACATTGTTTCATTGGAAGCAGAACAAATGCTAGCTGTTTTAGTTTTCAAAAGGTGTCTGAATGTTTATTTTTATTAAAAAAAGGTAAAATTTAAGCTTATGAAAAAGACATACGAAGCCAAGCAAGGCTTTAAGAGAATAAATGGGAAGATAAAATAAATTTTTTTTGGGAAAAAAAAAGTCTTCATAAGGAAAAGTAGTTTCCAAGAGAACAGTGGTGAGATTGCAGGACAGGGCACTGAGGTGACATCCAGCAGACCCCATAGCCTGGCTCCTGGATGATGCACCTCACACCCGTGGGACACTGAAGTTTTGTAATTTGCAAGACTGCATATATCAGCACGTATCTTGTTATGCCTATGACTCAGTTATTTCGCTATCTAAGTCCATTTAGTCTCTGCACTGTCATACTGGTTTTTAACTGTGACACAGGGTTTGTTACAGTGGAAGAATACTGTCTCACTAAGTCTATTCCAGTTCCATTTTCAAGCACTGTCAACTCTGCTTTTTTTGTTTGTTTGTTTGTTTGGTTTTAAGCTTTTTGTTTGTTTTGATTTCTTTATGTGGTTTCAGGGAGCAACTTAAAAACCTTGTTCTTAAAATACAAACACAATAAATAAGCAGGTTTGCTTGTTCTATCTTTTATCTTTTCATTCTGTCTCACAGTAGTCTCCTGTACTAATACACTTCATTCCCTTCCTCCTAATTAATATTAGACTATAAGAAGTATCTGGGAAAGAACTGCTCTTTTAGTCTCCTAGATGTTCCCATTTCACTCTTCAGTATTGCAAAATATATCTGTAAGTTCTGTAAGTTGTTTCAACTTTTTTTTTTTTGGTTTGTTTTTGTTTGAAATATGATTTTGAAAGTGCTAGAGTGAGGAACGAGGTTTTGCATATCTATAAAGCAGTTGATAGTACTGTAATGTGTTTATGTCCCTATCTTGAGTCCTGACTTGCTTACTGTTCTTGGCCTTTCTCCAAATTGTCTGCTTGGGTGTTTTTAATTTGCATCCATCATCCACAGAGGGAACAGTGACAAAGCAGAGGAGACATCTGTGTTGAAGAATTGTCAGTTTTCCACACTTCTGTTTTGAGAACGCTTACCAACGACGTAACTGCAAACTGGTAGAGAAAAATGTGGTCGTGGGAATTGAAATTCCAAAATCTGCATTAATAGTTTACAGGAGATAACACAAGAGGCAATATAGAATTGGAAAATAACAACCAAAGCAGCACAAGTGTTCTGTTACTACCAACTCCAGCAAATTAGAGGGCTTATCGCTTAGGGAAGAGGCGAAGAACTGTTGTAATGCACATACTGATAATGTGAAGCAACTTGAACGAGTGCTATATGTACTAGAATTTTTAGCATTTTTAAAAAGCTTTTATTATTTTCATCTGGATTCTGAGCTGAGAAGGAAGAAATACCTACAAAAGTTATAAGAGTATGTTTTAAAGTTCCTTGAAGGTAGATGTGGAGCAAACTGTTGATTAGCTGAACAAAAAATAGGGTCTGGTCAAAGAGAAAATCCCTCTGGGACAGAAGGTCTAAAAGGGTAGACTGATTGTTGACAACAGAAAGTGGAGAGCTTGGAAAGATGACAAATAGGTATATTTAACCTAGGAAGGAAAGAGCAGAGCAGAAAAAGAATTTCATTTTGGAGGCTTTTAAGTGCACAAAGAATGAGTGAGATACAGGACAAATGATTATTGGTTTTGGTATCAGTAATATGAAAAATGACATGAAAAATGAAGGCTAGGGACCAAAAAAATACATATAAAATAAACATAGACAGAGAAATCCCATCTGAAGTACAGTATATGAGATTTTTTTTTTATTGGGTTCCAAGGCAAGAAGGGAGGACAGTGTTTTATGCATCACTTCCTCAAGGCCTCTCTCCCAGACAATGCAAAGCCTTAACAAGTGTTTTAAACATGTAATTTTTATGGATACAAGGTTGTTTTCTGTAAGGGAAGGATAATTGTGCTATTACTGGATCCCTCATTTCTGTACGTTTATAGAGCACAGAGGGGTTTCTGTATTATAAGTGGGATTACAATTAACTCTCTTCCATCCTTTTTATAAGAAATAGAGGTACCTTGACGAGAAAATTTTTATCAGAGTTAGTTAGAAATTGCATTTGTATTTGGAAAAGTGACTATTTAGTCCAAATGACTTCTCTTAAAAAATACTCCTTTGGTTCTTCAGACTTTATGTGTGGAGTGGGCATGTGGGTGTGTGGCTGCCTCAGAGGAACATTTAGATTCATATCCGAACAATCAGTAATTTGCTTCTCATGCAGAACAGACTGAACTGAGCAGAGGATTTGGTTATAGACAACAATCACAGAATCACTATTATTTTACATGTTGTCAAAGTTTATCAAGATAAAGGATTAAAACATTTTTAAGCCAAAGCTGGTTCTTTTCTGTTCAGAGAAGGTTCAAATTGTTTTAACCCTTAGGGGATTATACAACTCCTTACAAACCTGAAAGCCTAAACTCTGGCTGATTATTGTATTCACACTCCTAGGTCTTTTTAGAGAAAAGAGTTTGTACAGGAACTACTAACTTTAAAACTAGTTTCGACAAATGAAAAGGGAAATGCAGGGCAAACAGGCAAGTAAACATCATTAATCTTTAACTAATATTTCGTGTGACCCAAGGATTAAATTGAACTAAAAAACTGTAAGAAATATTATTTCCAGAAGATGGCACTCTTAGACTGTATTTTTGAGCATAACCTTGGATGATATTTATGACTGTATAAGTGCTTCCCTTTTGGTCTACACTATTTCATTGTTTATCTGTACACAAAACATAGGGTAAAATGCAAAATATAGTCACCCCCATGCAGCCTTTACTCCAAGAAACATTATTTTGCCTGCAAGAAGCATCACTAGTCAAAACGAACATTTTTTAACTAAACGTGTACCTGGGCTTAACTGTGTTGTTCGTTTGTTTTGTGGGGTTTTTTTAGGTTGTGTTTTGCTGTCATGGTTTTTGTGGTTTTTTTGGTTTGTTTTTTTTAAAAAGTCATCTTTACTCCCACTCCTAAACTGATAGGTATATTGTTTCTCTCTTGGAGGTGAAGCATAATAGTAGGGAAAAATATTGACTGTTGGAAAGATACAGGAGCAGTTGCAGTCTTTTGAGTAATTAAAAGTGAAGTAGCATTAGGGGCAAGGTAGCTATAACCATGCAGTAAATGACAGACCTGAGTGTGATGAACCATGAACAGAAGTTTCTTTCCTTCTTCACTAATTCATACTTGATTGCACAGTTCATACTTACGTATTTAAACAACTTTATTTTCAGTTACGATAAATTTTTATTGTAATTTGCTATTGTGATAGGTATTTTAAGAAATAAAATAATAGCACGACTATTATATCTTTATTAGAAAGGTCTGCAGCCATTTTTCCAATTTTAAGACAGACAAAACTTCTTACAGTGAAAGCGAAAAGGCACAACTTTCCAGCTATGTATTACTTAAGTAGAATGGTTGATAGATTTAAAGACACCTACCTGTCTGATTAATGTATTCCTATATAAATTAGGGATATTTTTGCAAAAACTATTAATTAAAAATGTGTAACAAAGAAGATCTGTATGAACTGAACAGGAACCCATCAAGCTAAACAACATCTACCCTTGTGATATACTTTAGATCTATTAGTTTGTGATGTAATCCTGCAAAAGAACAAATTAATGCTATGTGAATGTAATTCATTGATACTTTTCTAAATTTTTGGACATTGAAAGCTATTTAGTTTTTGAGGTGTTTTCCTAGTCCGTCAAGAAAATGGAGCCAGGCTCTTCTCAGTGGTTCCCAGCAAATGGACAAGGGGCAGTGGGTGCAAGCTGGAGCATAGGAACTTCCATGTGAATGTAAGGAGAAACTTACTTCACTGTGAGGGTGACAGAGCACTGGGACAGGCTGCCCAGAGAGGTCGTGGAGTCTCCTTCTCTGGAGACATTCAAAACCCATCTGGATGTGTTCCTCTGTGATTTAGTCTAGGTGACCCTGCTCTGGCAGGGGGTTTGGACTAGATGATCTTTCAAGGTCCCTTCCAACTCCTAATGTTCCATGATTCTGTGATTCTGTGATTTGTGCAGAATCCCTTCTGCTCTAATTTTGCTGTTCAGTTCATGTTCACAGGGACACTTAATTTTTGTTAAATTAAAACTTTCTGATCAGAAAATACAGCTATGGAACAAACATCTCATCAGTATTTGTGAGACCATGGCTTTTGGGGGTAGAACAGTAATCTGTTTGGCTCCAAAAGAGTCTAGGAGACCAAACTTTCAAAAAAAAATTAAGCAAATACGTAAGCATGAAGTTCTACAAATTTTGCTATTGTTGGAAGTAATGGGATCCAGTGAAGAGTTTAATACTTTGAGACCTGTGAAACCCTTGAAGCTTTGTTCTGTAGGATACGTAAATAGATTTTGGCATGTTTTGCATGGCAACAAACAATGAAAGCACATTGCAGACCCTCCTCCCCTTAAGAGGTGGTGGATGCGAGCTGATTCAGGCTTGGAAACTATGGAGCCGTGTCATTTTTGTTGTGTTAGTACAAATGTAATTATAAATGCTGTTGGAACCACATAGATAATTGCACAGGAGACTGTACTACTATTTTACATGACTCACTGGTTTAGACAGCGCTTATTCTGGGATGTGTGCATATTTCTGCTTGTTCTGTAGAAACAATTTTATGAGGCTGCACAATTCATGTCACTCCTCTGAATCTGTTTTAAATCTCCCTATACAAAGGCCATAAATGCAGTAAGTTCAAGGTTAACAACATCACAGAGAATTTTAAAGCCTTCAGGGAAAAGGAAGAAGGGATCCAGTATCTTCTGTCTGCAGAAGAGTAATCTTAACACTGGTTTATATCTAATGTAAAATTATAGACAGCATTTGAAAATCATAGTAAGTTTCGTTCTGGTTTTATATTGCTTTAAACTTTGATAATATGACAAATATTGCCTAATTTCTATTATAGCAACAGTAAATATCAATATTTTGTCATAAAACTTCTAGTTTTACTTAACATTATTTTTAAATTTTATGATTTCCATTGTCAGTGAATTCTACAATTGAATTCTATGCTTCATTTTTTAAACTGCCTTGGCTGAAGTTCAGTTTACAACAATTAGATTTGAAAGCAGTAATCCTGGAAAACCTGTTCTGTAGATTTTTACTGTAATTTCTGTGTTTTAAGTACTGAACAAAACTTTTCTATAATTAAAAATACAAACTTAAAGCATTTTTATATGTACAAAACATTTACCATTTTTATAAGTGTTTTACATATATGTAGATAAATAACAGTATAAAGACTACGTATTTAAACTTAAAATATCATAGATTTACAAAATTTATGTAGGTTTAGAATATAAACACAGCACACATTTTTATATGAAATCCAGACTTTTACATACATAATATGTACATTTCACTATAGTGAAGGTAGGAATTTCTATGCTCAAAAATTGTACTAAAAAAGCTTCAGCTGAACATATTCCAACTAAAAATTGTAGAAGAAAGTAGACGAAGAATCTTGGGAATTTTCTCTAATCTTATCATTGGTGACATGCATGACCATTCAGAATAAACTGGGTTTGCTTGAATTTTTTTAGGCATTACTAGGACCCAAGGACTCTCATTTTCTGATGGAGTACTGAAAGCACAGGGGCCACTTTGTTTTCTTCCTAGTGAGCTTCATCATCTTCAGTTGTTCTATGCAGGGTAGAGACATCCAGGGGAAAAAAAAACTACAACTCTTTTTGCTCACTTTTTCTTCTTTTGTAAGTACATTATAGCCAGCAGCCTGATATTTAAGGCTTTCTTTGAGATTGTGATTGTTATGGGTTGAAATTCCTTTAAGTGGAATGTTGCATGGCATATCCTGCATGAATCCCCTCTCTGCTGATTCATGTAGTCTTAGGAAGAAAAATAAATCTTGGTGTCCTCCTTTTTTGTAGCTGTTAATTTGGTTCCTGTCTTCATGAAAGGCACTCACCTGTGAATCCTACATGAGACACAGTTACCTAAGTAGCACAGTTGCTAAAGAAGCAGAGGGAAACACAGTATAATACTGCATCTGTGTTGTAAACCAGCTCCCTCTTGATCACACAGGCTATTGTAGATCATAATATAACTTCTTTTTTTTTTCCATTGTAAGCCAGTCAGTGCAACAGTGAGCATCCTGAAATGTAATGTTTCTGTCAGATAATGGGAATTTCAGTGTGAAATACTAATTTCATTTTGAATTAAAACCAAACTCGAACCCAACACTTACTCAATGTGTATAGTTCATTTTCTTCCTAAAGACTAAACGCCAGCTTTACTTTCATGTTGTTATGGCAAATCAGTCACTATATCCCCATTCAGAAGAGAATTATTAATTTATTCATTCAATCTTTCTTTTGTAAACCATTACATCTTGTGATTAAATATCCCTCTGTTCTTCAATAACTTGCTGGAATGTTTTGGGTAATTCCAGAGAAATTTTGCTTGGTATAATTCTAAATTCTTCATACAGAGAAATATCAAGCCAGTAGAATAGAACAGACAGCAGGTTACATACCTTGTACTACTATGGTAGGGCAATCTTCTGTAAAGCATTTAAATCACTTCAAAATGGAAGCTGACATTATTTTGGAGTACCTAAAAGCTAAGAAATAAAATTGTAACCTTTGTAAATTCATCTTAGCTCTATTGTTAATTAGAAAATAGAAAAGTGACCAGAGTCAAAATATTAAGTCTCCACACTTTTTTTTTTAAAATATGTTTCGCAATGAAAGGAAGTGTACCCTAAATTATTCCTATCTATGATGCACATACATTTCATGAAGGTGGATGTTATACTCTGAAAGGCTAAGTACATAATTTGGCCCAAACCCAGTATTTTGGGGTTACAGGAAGTTGCCTTTGGAAATGCTTGTTCCCAGAACTTGGATACTGTTCTAAAAAATGCTTCTAAGTACCCTTAAAGAAAAAAAAAAAAAACAAACCAAGGGTTTTCTTCTTAAAGAAGGGGTAAAAAAGAAAAGGGGAAGGTACAGCAAACTACAAAATGTTAGGCAAGAGGGATAATGAAAAAATATCTAATAAAATATTCTACTGCTTCGAGAACTCATCAATGAAAGGAAAATCATATGTTATTTCTTCTTCTGTCACTATGCAGATCTGGATTCCTCTACTGCTCAAGGGGCACATTTTAAGTAGTGCTGTGCAAGATTCTACATGTGAAAATACCTGACACCCTTCTTGGTGGTGTGTGACTATGCAGAAATCAATTCAGGAAGCCACGAGCTAAGATGCCTGTCCATTAGTACCTTACTATCTATACTCCATTTGCCGTTTCATCTCCTTGGCACATTTTTACTGGTATCTAGATGAGGGACTATTTAGAGCAGAAGCTTGCTTTTTGATTACTTGTCTTTACAGTGCCCAGCACAATAGTGCTCTGATCTTTGATTGAGGTACACATAAAAGAAAAATCAGAACTAGATAATGGACCTGTAAAATAAGCTTCCTGGACTGGCATTCTCTAAAATTACCCAACTCTACTGAAATCAGTGGGTGTAATTGTAGTTAATGTCTTAAGCTTAAGTAGGGGTGCCCAGTTCTTTCCTTAACTTCTTAGGAGGGGGTAATTTTAAGGCAAATGTGTAATTAGTCTCAGCTTGATGACAGCTGTAGTCAAGGATTTAGAACCAATTTCCCTATCAAGCACTAGAATTAGGGTCTTACAGCATTCTTTTTCATATTTTGAATGAAACAATAAATTGGACAATAGGTTTTTCAGAATATAATCTTGGTTCAGCATTCTGTCATGTGTAACTGCTTATCAGGGGCAATGGCTGCAAGTTGGAGCACAGGAAGTTCCGCACCAACATGCGGAAGAACTTTATCACAGTGAGGGTGACAGAGCCCTGGGACAGGCTGCCCAGGGAGGTGGTGGAGTCTCCTCCTCTGGAGATATTCAAGACCCGTCTGGATGCCTATCTGTGCAATATGAGCTAGGGAGCCTGCTCTGGCAGGGGGTTTGGACCCGATGATCTCTGGAGGTCCCTTCCAACCCCTATGATTCTATGATCAGTTTATCAACTTTAATTATCATGTTTTGTAAACAATAAGTAGATTGAAAAAAGATATTGAAGAAAACAGTATGGGCTTTTTTTTTTTCCCTAGCTAGCCCTGAAATGTCTTTTATGTCATTTCTTTTAATAAAACAAATATAATACTAATATTGTTACTCTGATATGATGCTCCAAAAATACATGGTAAACATTTATTCAGTAATTCTCAGAACACCTCTCTGAAGCACTGAAGTGTTAAGATAACTAATTTACAGATGAATAAACTGAACACAAGTGAAATGACTGATCTAAATTCACATACTGAGGGGAAAAACTAGGAATAAAACAATGAATGTCTGAAAAAAAGAGATTATTTCCTGCGACCCATGGCCATGGGAGAGTAGTCATTCCATTCAAATAATGTGGGAACACTGTCAGTTGAGATGCATATACTTTTTTCTTTATCCATGTAACACTGTCATGGAAAAAAAAATAATTGGCTATTTTTGCTGACCCTTAAACTTACTTCACATCAATTTAGTTTAGCAAGGAGAACAAATGTGAATGTATTTCAAGTATGATCAAGTGTATAAGTAATGGCAGCTGAAGTATTTCAATTATACTTGCAATTATCAAGGAGTGGTAACAATATTTTTGTGTCAAAGATTCTTTGCCACTTGCTTCCTTGCTTCTTAGTGCCACCACAAATTTTCCTAGATGCCAACATTAATTCTACCACAGACCACACTACGGTGTCAAATCTTCTGTTAATCAGCATATGAAGATGCCAAGGGTATGTATCAGTGTGTGATCAAGACAAAATGAGATGGTGTCAAGAAGACCTGACATTATCATGTCAAAACAAATGGAAATTACATATAAGTTACTTCTCCACTAATAAGGAGAAGCATTTAAGATATTGACAGTTACGATGTGTTTCGGGTATGGAATTACGGGGGTTCACTTCTAAAATGGGATATTAAAAGAACTAGTAAGTGAAGTAGTCTGGTTGGCAAACATCAAGGACACAAATGTGAAAGAAGTTTGGAATATGTTGTCAGAAGAAGTAAAAGGCTGTTTGGAATTTGCATCCCATGAAAAGCGATCATCTTTTATAAAACTGTTACAGATTTAAGTGGATCGATTACTTAAAAAAGTTACCAAGAGTAACCAGTAATCCTACCAATAATCAAAAGATTACTGATCAGGTAAGATCGCTGTGTCTAGTCAGGAATAAAGGAAGAAATACAGAACAGCATGATGAGTTGGACCCTGTAAGAAAGTCTTTAACAATAATTGGAGTTTTTCAGTCTTGTAAACTCATTTAAAGAAAAAGTGAGATTGTTATAGAGGAAGTATAGCTTTTAGGTTTAAGATTATCTAGGGGCAGAGCAAAATTAAATTAATATTTATTCTCAGCTTTGAAAATGATGATGTTTCTTTGCAAAGGGGCAGGGAGAATACAAATCACCAGAACTGATATGGATGAGCTCCCTGTAGTCTAATCCGAGACCATCATGTTAACTGAACCAGCAAATGGATTTCAAGTTTATCAGCAAGGATTTTTTAATGCATAATGTCCTGGTTTCAGTCAGGATAGAGTTAAATTCATTTGTAGCAGCTGATGGAATGCTGTGTTTGGGAGTTAAAATGAAAGCAGTGCTGATAACACCCTGATGTTCTTAGTTGCAGTCAGACAGTCAAGGACTTTCTCAGCTTCTTCGTATTTCTCAATTCATGAGAAAGGAGGGGCGAAGCCAGGACAGGTGACCCAGATGGGCCAAAGAGAGTATTCCATGCCAATTACGTCCTGCCCAGGATAACGGGGGGCTGAGGGGAGGAAGAAGAGGGGCAGTGGCGGGACGCGTGCTTCTTGGGGGGACAGTCGGGTTCCGGGACAGCTCTGGGTGGTGGTGCTGAAACCCGGGGATCGAACCAGGGACCCGGGGATCGAGCCGGGGTGAAACCACGACAGTATTTTAAAATTTGTGGCAATTTGTGATTAGATAACAACAGATAATGTCCTCTGTTGCTTTTTAGTTTTGCGTCATTGAACCCTTTTATAAAGGGCTATGCAACTTCTTGGCAAGGTCACTAGTACAAGGTCTGTTGAAAACAGTGTTAACATTAGATTGTTCAGAGCCTTTCATTCAGTTAAGTTTTGAACATCTCAAAAGAAATTCCACTGTCTCCCTGGAAATGTGTTCCAGTGCTTAGCTATTCTTACTGCGAAGATCTTTTTCCATATATTTAGTTGTAGTTTCCCTTTCTGCAATTTGTGGTAAGTTTCTTGACCTGTTGTGCACATCTGAGAAAGTCCAACCTCATCTTCACAATACTCTGAACACCGAAATCAGATTTGTCTCTCTCTCCCTTTATAATTCCCCCAGCTCACCAATGCTTAAAAAAACCAAACTCCAAGCTCCCCAGCTTTGTCTCATATGCCAAGGGCTATAGGTTCCAAATTATTCTCCTTTGATCTTGTAGTTTGTCAATATCTCTGTTGTGCTGAGAGAGAACCTAAACCGGTCACATTGCTCCCAGTGCAGTTTCACAGGGGCCTAGTAGAAGGGAGTAGTCACTTTAAAAGATTTTTACTAATGTACTGATAAATTATTAGTTTTCATTGATGCAAGGATGTACAGGTGTGATGACTTACATTCAGTTGGTTGTCACCAGGACATCTGTATCCCTCTTTGTAAAGCTGGTCTTTGACTAGCTCATCCCCAGACTGTTTTATTGCACAGGGGGTTTGGTGAGGAACAAACCAGGGACTTTGCATTTGTGCTTGCTGGAGTTTGTGAGATTCCTGTCAGCCCATTCTGCTAGTATATTAAGATCCCTCTAAATGGCAGCCCTGGCCTGCAGCATATTAACTGTCTCCCCAAGTTTGAAAATCCTTCATGATGTTGAGGAAAGTGTTTTCTATCCTGATACATAGACTAACGAAGGTATTAAAACAAGGTAAGTGTCAAGCACAGAGGAATGCCCCTCATAACTAGCTGACTTTGAAGTGTTGAACACTACTTTTTATGTCTGGGAGTTCAGCCAGCTCTTTCCACTGTTTGCAATGCATTCAGTCAGTGCATACTTCCCCCCACTTTAGCTAAAAGTGGTATTCCATACTATGTGGTTTCATACTCTACCGTAACAGGGTAAGGTGGTACTGTGTTGCTCTGGGATGGTCTGAGTGTGGGCTGAGCATCCAGTCGTTTGTGGGGTCAGTAAATTGCCTTGTGTTATAACCCATTTTATGTATTCTAAGTACTGTTGTTCTTTCCTTCTCCCTTTGCTGCCCAGTGAACAGTCCATATCCCAACTCACCAGGTTTGCCTATGCCTGCCCATTCTCCTCCCCATCCTGACCAAGTGTGGGTGGGTGAGCCAAGTGGCCACGTGGTGCTCAGTCTGGCTGGGGATAAACCATGACAGACTTTTTTGGCACCCAATGTGGGGCATGAAGGGTTGGGATAACAGTAGATCTGACCCGAGCATGTTAACAAGACAGCTCTGATAAATATTCCTCATGTTCTTTAAACTGTCACTGCTCAAAGTGATGTTTTGTTTGGTGATTTGGCTGTGGTGTGTAAACCCATACTTGCTCTCCGCATTGCCTGCACTGCTGTTTATCACCTCTGGGAGATGGGTCTGGATTCTTACTTTGTTGTACTGTGTGATATCAATTTATGATTACATTAATGGTCATGTTCTTCTTAAGCTTGTATTTGTACATGTCTTAGTTCCACAGGGCTGTGAACTAGATAATCTCTGTTGTCCCTTCCATTGCAAACCATTCTGTGATTCTATAATTCTATGATCTTACTTCTGATCTTATGGAAGGAGCTTCTCATTCATGTTTACAAGAAGTAAGTAGCAGGGATGGGATTTGAACCCACGTGCACCACACAAATCCATTTGTCTGTAACAAATACTGTGAGTCTGGACTAGATCTGTCTCCAGCCAGGTGGAGGAAAGGAAACCTCCAAAACGAATTGAGGTCAAGTTCCAGTTCAGTGCTGCAACTTCAATATGAATTGTATCAAAAACAGCCAAGTGGTAATGCCACAACTCATATCACAAAGGCATTTTTCTTGATCCTTTGGTGGCATGGCAGACTGTAGGTCCCAGTCTGCTTTCACTTGTAGGGGCATCCAGTACAACTGGAATCAACTGCCCTAGATAGAGGTGCAAATCCAGCCACCATTTGCTGTGGACTGATCTAGACTGCACTGGAACAGGGTGAGACTCCGGATCACCTGCAATACACAATACCATGAAGATGTTCTGGTATGGGACAGCGCAGCAGCAGAGGTTTCGGAGAAAGGACAGAAGCTGATTTTGGCATAAAATTAAGGTCAAGGGAACTACAACAGGAGATCCAATTTTTAGGAATAAAATGGCAAGATGGACACCCTGAGATCCCAATGTATATGATCAACAAAATGGTAACGATGTCTAGACTAACTTGCAAAAAGGAAACACCAGCTTTCTTAGATGTTGTGGGATTCTGGCAAATGCAGGTTCCAGATTAGAGTGCCATTGTGAGGCCTCTCTACCATGTAACTTGGAGGGGTAGGCAAGAGGATTTGTGGTATGGGATATCTGCAGGCTGCATCCTCTACACTGGTAACGGTGTCAGTCTGAATCAAAGTAATTCCTTTAGAATGATGAGATGGTTTCTGTTTTCTAGAAAGTCTGCAAGTCACAGCAGCTACTGGGTGCTCACTATAGCTTAACCATCTTCCATTTTTCTTTTGCTAGTTAAATCCTCTGTTATAAGCATATCCTTTTTTTCTAGACCATGTTTTCATTTCAGTTTTTAGTTTTTCTGGGTACTTAAAAAACATTGAAAACAGGAAGACGCTGCAGGTAAGATATTTGCAGAATATGAAATAAGTTTGAAGAAATGTTATTTTGTCCCATCCCCCCTTCAGCGAACTCTGCTCTTCCTTAGTGGGAAGAACAAACAAAAAAAAACCCAAAGAAACAATCAAACAAAAAGAATGACCCACTGTACCTCATATCAAAGGTTGTGAAAAAGAAGTATAAAAAGGATAATGCATGTATCTGTGCTCGTGGTGAGTGTACCAGTTCACTTCAGCATTGCATTTGGAAACAGTTACGTCACTTCACCTGAGAAGGACCCAGAGCTATGGGATCCATTATCTGGTCCATCCAGGGAAAACACAGCGAAGAAATCTACTTGTGCTGTACAACTTATTTACCAAATACGAGCCTGCTCAGCTCATAAGCCATCCAACAAAGCTCACCATGGACAAACAAAGCTCATACAAAATCATAACCTGATGTGTTGTACCTTAGGGGTAGAACATAGTATGCAGTTTAAGATTATTGCTTTCCTGAGTCTCCTGATGCCCGAATAGCATGAATAATTGGGCTACGTATCAGAAAAAGTTGTGTAATGGTTAAATTTCTTTTTGCTGTGCTTACCTTGACACTGCAGTACACTTCTTTTTAAGGTTTGCTTTAGACTTGCTTGGTGTGAGAGATTGCAGTGCTTCTTTTCTCTCAAGAACCAATGGATCGCTATGAGAGAAGGGAGTTAGATGCTGAAAATGTGTCCTGTTTATATCAGCTTCATCAGCTAATGTGAAACAACAGATTTTTAAATTTTACTTAGTTCACGGAAGGACTTAGATGTTCAAAAAGGCGTTAATTCAACAAAACCTTTTCTGTTTCAGCTTTTATGATGACTGACACTAAAACTATTTATTCAAAAACCTTAATGTGGACATAAAATTGCATCTAAATAAAGCAACAAACAAATATACAACAAACTAGTAGCATTTAATATGTAAACATTAATTTTATTTTTTCCTCATGAGTAAAATGTAGAATTTTCAGAATTTTTTCGTAGGCTTTTGGCAGGAAGTACAGATTCTAGCAGAGGATCTATTCAATTTACCTGGTGATTTTACCCATAAGAAGATAACACTTTAAAATAACTTTGGCTATTTCTTTTATTAGGGTTTCAGTTTTGGTGGAGTGTTCTAAAACTTTACAACATTTGTAACCACCTAGCTTCATAGATGTTATTGCTGAATTCTTACCTTTTGTATAATATACAGACCCTCAAAAAGATAGCAATAACGGGCTGCCTTTGAGCTGTTTATTTGAAATTATGCTGGGAAAGAAAAAAAAAATCTTCTTGATTTAACCTTCAAAATCTTTTTGAAGAACTGTTAAAACATCAGAACTTTTAAAGGTTTTCTGATCTATTTTTAACCTTACAGAATTTCACTACTTAAATGCTTGGTGAGAGCAGGAAACCACTCTCCTTGTGTCACCTTGTAGCCCCCTTGTTAACTTGCATTTTTAAAAGAAAATTCCCTAATGGAATTTTTGGGGGTCTTTAAAAAAAACCCCACAACAACAAAACAAAACAACAACAAAAATCCACACCTCAGTAAAACCACCTCTGTACACTTGAATATATAACAAGTTTAAATGTGCCTTGAGACAGCTTTGTACTTGAAATGTAAATAAAATCACATCCTATCTTCAACAATTTCCTTTTCTCTACATAGCTCAGTGTGTGCACACGTCTTTCTGGGGATGGTCTGGGGATGCAGGCTTTATTATAGACAACTAAAGTCAAAATCCTGATCACATGGGCTATTTTAAGATGTTCATACCTTGCCAACACATTCATACAGATTTCATTGCAGTGTTCTGATTTTACACATGCTTTAGTATCGTAATATTCCCATTTCATCTGGAGTATTTAATGGGATAAAAGATAAAAGAAGCAGCAAAGTATTACAGCTAGATAAAAACACCAGTGTGCTTTGCAGAGGGGGTTATAAAATGTTCTCAGAGGATCTTGACTCAAAGCCACCATCGTTTTTTACTGAAACTTTCTATGAACATGTTATACAGTCACTTCACAAATAAAACACATCTTGCAAGTTTTCAGTGTTCAAAGCAAAGTCACACAGGACAGTTCATCTGTACTAGCCATTCAACAAGAAAATCCAGAGTAGTCAATATCTCTAAATTTGCAAATCATACAGAAAACAACATTTTAGGCAAATTCGAAATTATGTGTGAGGCACAGCCAGATCACTCTAGTGTTGTTATGTGAGTTATTATGATGGGATGATAAATCCCAAAGTTCAATTGGGTCAGATAAAACACAGAAAGCATGAACACTTAAATTTTAATAATGTTGTTGTTTTTCTCTCTTCAATCAGCCTACCATGGTTCAGTTTTACTGCCTGCTGTATTACGTTGTTCGTTAGGCAACAGCTGCTAAGGATTCAGTGGTGTTGCTTAGAGAAAGGGATATTTTTTCCCCCAAAAAATAGATGTTTACCATAACACTAGCATTCAGGGCTCATTCTCACAAGTGTATTTATCTCTTTTGGTTTATCTACTGCGAATGCCTTCTTTATCCTGTATCTTTCCCCTTCCTAGAAAGTAAAACATGGCTTACAGGTAGTTACTGTTAGACTGCACAGAAATATTT
The DNA here is from genome assembly GCA_027925045.1 of Hypotaenidia okinawae. Classification (NCBI taxonomy): domain Eukaryota; kingdom Metazoa; phylum Chordata; class Aves; order Gruiformes; family Rallidae; genus Hypotaenidia; species Hypotaenidia okinawae. The sequence continues at coordinate 174,438,040 of BSDF01000001.1, forward strand.
ACTCTGCATTAATAGAAAATGGCAGAAAATAATGACACACTTAAATATGCATATTTAAAGCATACTAACTGTTCAAATGTAAAAAAGAATATACTTTGTGACCTGACCACAGGACACTGTGATCTCAGAGGTCTATCAGACAAGGCACTGAACAGCAGATTTACAAGTTCAGTCACAATAAAGGTGAAATAACTAGGTAATAGTCTTACACTTATTTGAGATCTTCAGAAAAAAAAAATAAATTACCTGGTATCAATTTAGATCTGAAAATATGAGTTAAAATATGAAGCTGTTAGAGTTAGAAAAGGGGAAAAGCTGAATAAAACCAACCAGAAAGGGCCATGACATGCAAGCAGAAGACAAAGGAGAGAGAAACAAGAATACAGCGTACTGAATATTACTTGAGTTTCTTGTAACTGGAGATCACTTAGAATCGTAGAGTCATAGAATGGTTAGGGCTGGAAAGGTCCTTAAAGATCATGTGTTGTAGGAGAGAAGAAGGACATCTCTTAATTATGAGGTAAATGAAAGGTGCAAATAAAGTAAGGAGATTTAATATGTCATGTGCACCAGATAAGTAGAAAACCAGGCTAGAAGGAAAATAATGCTGGAAACAACCTTGAAGGTCACATATACTCTCTCTTTGCCTGAATTATATTCCTGCATCATGTATGTATATTCCCTAAAAATACCTAGCCAGAAAAACCTCTTCTTTGCCTTACTACGTTTAAAATTGGAAAATGTCTTCAGTAATGGCAATTTTGTGTACCTCTTCCTGTATCATTCCTTCTTCTTCTTTTCAAAATATACAATAAATGTGATTTGTTCCCTTTCTCTCCATATTTCCCTTCTCAACTCATTAAAATATCATTGGCAAGTAACTGGCACCATCCAAATCATAGAGGAAAATAATAAGTAATCTAATCTAGGCAAGTAGCAATAGTAGGAAGAGTATATTTAATCTTGAGAATGTTAAGATCTTCCAAAATCTTTAAAGCAACAGGAGGTCTAAATGAATAACCAGTGGAAAGAAAGCATTTGTAAGGAAATTATAAGAAAGAAAGTATCTGGGCCAGATGAGACTGGCGAGATGTAGATTATTGGTCTGAGGCAGAATTGCAGCACTCAGGCTGACCACTAGCTCGGAGAAAAGGAAATAACGTGCAATAGAACAGGTCCATAAAGAGAAAATGACTGAAACAGTGGCTGCAGGAAGGAAAGGGAACAAGTAATTAGTGTTCCATCAGTTCTGAACAAGAGGAGTTTAAGCTGATAACATGAACCAAGAAGAGGAGATGGAAGAGGGGAGGCTAAAGCAGAAAGAAAGCAGAAAAATGTGTATGTGAGATATTGCCATAACGGCTGATAGTAAAAGACCTTTAAGAAGAATTAATCACTCTCAGAAAGCATTCAGAACTGAAGGTGCCTAAGAACAGAACCTTTCATGTTCTTTCATTATCTAGTTACTATTTTTGAACATACATTTTTGCTGAACAAATGGAGGAGCTGAAATTGTATCTTCTCCTGTAGTGTAATTAGTTTTATTAATTTAGTACCTTTCCTGCTCAGTAACTCACTGAAACAACAGGTAGCTCCTTTATGAAAATAAACATGATTATTCATGTAGTACCCACAATACAGAAAACTAAAGATTTTAAGATTGCAGGCTCCCAACATTTACCTTCTTTTCTTCAATATTATTTTCTGTCTAATTACAAGAACAAATGACAATTCACCTACACTGATCTTAAATACAGCCCACTTACTGTTTGCCCTTAGACCCAGTAGCCAGCATAAAAAAGATATTTTTAAGAGTATATTTAACTTTTGTTAATAAAAACATATCACTCTTGTGAGCAGCCTTTCAAAGAGGCAATATAATAATGAGTCTTAATTATTTTTAAACTCCTGCTGAGTTTTTACAGAGCCTTGATGCCTCTAAAATGAGTTAGATTTGTCCCTTACTATATAAACATACAATGTATCATTTAAAAATACTTCTGGTTTATTCTCACACCATTTAGACAGGAAGGTCTATACAGATTTTGCCACAACTTATTTTGTCACTGCTAAAAAGGAAAATGCAAAATACTATTTCTCTTTTTACTGCTACTGATTGGTTATTTTGTTCTGATCATAGTTGGGGGAATGGAGACTGAGAAAAGATGGCAGGATTTTTCCATTAGCAAAGTAGTAAAAATTAGCTTTTAATTGGAGGAACAGGACCACTCATAAAAGATATTTTCCTTTCCTCACATCAACTTACTGCTAGCATGATAAATGAAACAAATGTTAAGAGGTTTTTATTGATGTTACTAAAAACACCTCATCAGTTAACTTTTTTTTTAATAGAAGCTACTTTCAGAGTACGATGGCAACACCTCCCCATCCCCTCTGTGCTGGAGTTAACTGCACTGACTCTAACAGTTCTGCAGCCACAAGAGAAAAAAGCAGTACTGTAAGTTAGTAGGCCAAGAAACTATAAAACAGTATCTATGAAGTCGGTTCCTTGAAAGCACAGAAACTTAATAGATAACTATCTTATAAACCGTGTCTGCTTTCGGCTGATGTAATGTATGTATTCTGCTTATGTTCTTATCTCAAAAGAATTGTTAAATTGTTCCATGCTCATCTTAGAAAACTGACACCCAAAAGATTGTTTCATTATCAAAATAACATTCTATTACAGGCGCTTAAAGAAAGAAAGAAAAAAATCAAAATCCTTTCCCTGAACTTGGCAAATACATAAATGTGTACATGTATATCTATATTCTAATACCCATGCCCACACAAGTGGGTGTCAACAACAAATCAGCATGAAGTAGAGACAAAATGCAATGCATTGAGGTAAGCTGTGCCATTGTTTCAATATTGAACTTTAGCAATGTTTTTTTTAACCTTATTATTCATAAGTTCATTTGAAGTAGTTTTCTCTCTTGTATTTTCTCTTCAGACTAATATTTCCCTCAGTTGTACTCCACAAGGGAATTATTTACTCTTGAAGCTAATGTGCTGACAGCTACCCAAGTATATTTCATCCTTGTCCATAGAGACAACTACTCCTATATTTTATGTTAATTCCCTTTTTCCCTGTCTTTGCACTATGTGGCCGTGCAACAGTCACAGGGGGAGGGAGAAGGGGAAGGAAAGGAATAACAGGAACATTACTTGTAATGTGTGTGTTACCCCTGTTGTGCCCTGTTGAGATAAAGGTGCAAACATTACACAAAGCTGTGGCTATGTATTCCTTCCAAAAGTCAGCACTTCATCTTCTTACTATTTCTCATCTTTCAGAATTTCCTGATAGTAAACGGGGTAAGTATGGAATAAATTATTTCCTCTATTAGTAAAGAAAAAAGCACCAAAAAAAGTACTATATGTAGCACCTCGTATACTAAAATCATTCCTGAGATACTATAGTTACTCAGTCATCCTTACATTATTCACCTTTTGCACTGGAAAAGAAAACCAAACCACCAGTCTAAAAATACTTAAACATAAGTATATATTTTCTTTCTTATCCCTGATGCTTATATACATGAGAAGGGAGTTGCATGTTTACTGTTGTCTTCAATGACTGCAATAACTCAAAATTTGTATTGGCTTTTTCCTAAAAAAGGGTATTTAGTGGAGCCTTTTGACCAGTTCTTACGGGAATGCATGAGCCTTCACTGTCAAAAATGAACAATTCATCTTTAACTGCAGAGGTGTTTGAATGTTCTCCTAACAGTGCATTTCCCTGACGTGTGCTCAATCTACCAGAACATTTCTGTTAGGTTGTCTATCGCAGAGCCACGCTGAAGAATACGTAATTTGGGTTTACCACACCAGAGTACAGTAATTCAGTAAAGCATAAGAGCACGGATAACTAGTATATTCAAAAGAAAAACACAGGTCCTCTGGCACAAACAACTACTTACAGACTTTGAAAAAGCTTATTGCTGTCCAGTACAATCCACATAGAAGAGGCAGAATCACATTTTGTTCTGTTCCACGAGTTAACAAACTCATCACTTCCATAATCTTATATCTGTGGAGAGGAACAGAATTTTTTGTCTTTATGCTTTACCTATTTCTTTTCAAAACTAAGTAGAAATATATAAATAAATTCTTTGTGTGTGTGTGTGTGTGTGTATGTGTGGCGAGAAACTTTGGTCTCATACCTGGAAGAAGAAACCACACGCATGAAAAGTGTGTCCTTGCTACTCAGCTTTTAAAGCCACATTTCATTCCTTCATTCAGTAGGAAGGGGGAAAAAAGAAAACCCAAAACCAAGCAAGTACAAAACCCCAATATGCCCCTTAATACACAGTGATGTCTAACTTTGCTTTAGAAGTTAAGTCACTGTAACTTAAGTGAATGTCATTATATAGATAGTTATTCAAGCTGAAACTGTCCTTGGCAGCACTGTACAGGGCAATCTTTCCATAAGAATAAACAATTCTCGAACAATTTCTCCTATCTATTAGGCACAAACATATTTTTGTCAGCATGAGGCATGCATGTTTCTCCTCCAATTATTTTTATTCCTCACACAAATGTTTATAAATGTTTATCAAGGACAAATCTGAAGAAATCTCATTCTGTGTCTGCATGAGTGCTCTTCTGTCTCTTTTTTACACTATTTCAGCTCAGTCAGTTGTTATAGGTTCCTTTAATAACATGAATTCATATCAAGTTTCTCCCCCAGCCTCACAAAAAATGATTAGTATTTATGCAATTTCAATACCAGCCCTTTACTGCTCTCAATGCCAATATTTGATAATTCTCTGTCATTTGAAGAATTAGAGCAACTTCCTTCCCAAATGGTGAAACTGGCTAACAGCAGCTCTTGGGATTAACAGTGTGTTTTCCTCTGGCATAATCAGGGATGAAATGTGTTCAGCAAGCTTGCCCCACTGAAATGTAGTTTTCATTCTACGCGCCTCATATGGGGTTTCATTCCATGCATCTTGTGTGCAACTTTGCCCAGGTGGCCAGGAAAGCCAGTGGCATCCTGGCTTGTATCAGAAACAGTGTGGCCAGTAGGTCTAGGGAGGTGATTGTGCCCCTATACTCACCAGCTGGCATTGGTGAGCCAGTTCTGGGCTCCTCACCACAAGAAGGACATTGAGGTCCTTGAGCGAGTCCAGAGAAGGGCAACGATGCTGGTGAAGGGGCTGGAGGGCAAATCATATGAGGAACAGCTGAGGGAGCTGGGGATGTTTAGCTTGGAGAAGAGGCGGCTGAAGGGGGAGACCTTACCCCACTGCCTGAAGGGAGGTTGTAGAGAGGTGAGCAATGGTCTCTTCAGCCAGGTGACAGGAGAATAGGACAAGGGGAAATGGCACAAAGCTGTGCCAGGGCAGGTTAAGATTAGATGTTAAGAAAACAATTTTTAGTGAAAGAGTTGTCAGGGCCTGGAAGAGGCTGCCCAGGGAGGGGGTTGAGTGACCTTCCCTGGATGTGTTTAAAAAAAGGGTAGATGAGGAGGTACTTAGGGATATGGTTTAGCATAGGATGGGAATGGTTGGACTTGGTGATCTTAAAGGTCTTTTCCAACCCTGTGATTCTGTGAGATTAGTTTTTAAGTGCTGTATGGAGTATCTTTTAGGCACTCAGGCTAAACATTGAGATACAGATACGAAGTTTCCTCTAAGCAGATTTCTTATGATTATGTTTAGCTTCATCTTTTGTTGTGTGGTGGGGCCTGGTTCCTGCCGATGTTGCTAGAGTGCACCTCAGCTCTTGTCTGGACTGGGAACATGTATTCCCTGTAAATGTCAATCAGGATGTTTAGGGCTGCTGTCCACATCAGTCAGTCCTCACCCTGAAACAGGCAAGATACAGGAAATAAGTTGAAACTGTAGGCAAATAAGATGTATTTTAAATACATATAAACAGAAAAGACAATCAGCTGTTTAAACAACCCACCCAAACGAAATATTTTGGATTAATTTGAATGAACCTGACAAAGGAAGTGAGATTAAATCAAAAAGCTTTCTAAAAATTTGCTTTCTATTATGATCAAATGCAAAAAAGGCAAAATAACTGTAAGATGCTTTCAGGATATGTTAATCAAATACCCTCTTGGAAAAATATGTTATATAATAATTTTTTGTGTATTTCTTTCTAAGAGGGGAGGGTTTGCTGCAGTTCAAAAGTGAACTATGTGTCACATAGTCCTAAAATCCAAATAGGAAAATTTTATCTTCAAAATGTTTTTAAACAATATTTATACTTCTTTAAAGTGATTGGATTTTCACGTTGTAAGTAATGGAGTCCAGGCTAACACAGGTCATATGTGCTACTGAAATCCAGAGTTAAGAAATCAAGGGAATACTGGTAAATCACTTTCTTACTTCATAAGTAACTCAGATATTTAAATAATGACAGAAAAATAATACTAAAAAGTAAATGACACTGTTAATTGTTGCCTGGATTGATGCTCTGTCTGCAGACATACAGGCAGACAACAAGAAAGTGAGGAAAAAAAAGTCTTGCTTCTATGTGTTTCTGCCCAGAGGCAGAGAGAACTATTTTAAATAATTTCTTTAAAAGAATTGGAGAGAGTAAGTTGTAAGACCATTTCAGTAAAAAAACAGCAGAATTTGAGTCTTCAGATTTCTTTAACGAGACCCAGGTTAACTCCTTATCCACCTTAAGCTTTAGTGTGGTGAATCATCTTCATGTGGTTAAAGAGCCAAACCAAAATTACTGTTTGCTGTCTTTAGCCTTTGCTCCCCTCGCTAGGTAATCTGCAATACATTTCCACTTTGTGAACAGCTGGTTTGGAAAATAAAAATTGCTTTTTACACATGACAAAACCTGTGACACTACACTGAGAAAAAAATCTTTCAAGTCTTGCCCTTTCATGCATCTGTCAAAAAGGTGAATTTTAAGAATATATTTTTTAATATATAATTTATTTGAACATATATGCACACACATGAACACAGATTAAAAAATGCTTATAGCACGTGATATGGCAAACCTAAGCACTGACATTTATAAAACAGTAGAACGTAGTTTTCATTTAATCTCACTGTGCAAATATATTATATTTTGTGTTTATTTGTGCAATCTACATTGTTAGATTTATTCAGCAGACAAGAAATAGACAGTGTTAAGTTACTGAACAAGTCCTCAGTATATTTGGTCTCTTTATCTTCTTTTCTCCCCCTCTTCTCTCTTACATGCAGTTCACCATTTTATTCTTTATGAACTATGAAACTTTTTCTTAATACAAAATAAAAAGGTCGAGACAAAAAAAGGGCATATTGTAAACAAATTGATAATTATACGAATTCTGTGAAGCTCAAATTTTACAGCAAAGAACTGAGATACAGATAAATATTAAAAAACTTTTTTTTTGGTGTCCGGTGTAAGACAACTCAGACATTATTTTTCAGGACTGTTGAGCATTCTGTATCAATAAATCATGGTAGAGTTTATTTTGTATTATTTCTAAAGGGGAGCTTTCATCTGCTCAGAAAATCTGATCTTTATATATCTCAAAAATGACACCCAGAAAATGCTGAGCAGACATTTTAATACGGCTTCTCAAAAGCTTGTGCTTATGAGCTATAAAGTCCAGCTAGTACATAAGTCTCACCTACTATGAATGGAATGGTAAAAGCAGAGTGAGCATAAATAGTATAGGCAATGGTATTCATTCCCTGAAAACATCTGTGCTTGTGCTTGTATTTAGTATCACGTTTTCCCCCTAATTCCAACAGATACGGACTAGTGCTTCTAAAGACTCGTCTCCTGGGGGTCTCTGCATATTCTGAAATAGCAGCCATCAAGTACAATACCTAGACCCACACCTTGTTTTTCTGTAGTATCTACCTAAGAAACACAATTTCATGCAGTTTAGGAATAACTTCAATGGGTAGTGGAGAATAGGAAGAGTAAGTCAATGGGTTTTTTTTTCTGAAAGGCTTTTTTCCCTTTCTGTGTCCCACAGCCAAGGGCCTATGTTTTTCAAGTATGATTGTACCAAAATTCACATAAGTGTATTTATTTATGTTACACATAAACATCATAATTAAAACCAAAATACTTTTTTATTTTTTTAATCAATCCATGTTCTTTTCTGGTTAGATTTGTAAGCTAAAACACTGCAAGACTACTAAATCTTACATGTAAAGAAGAATTTCCCCTACCATCCAGTAAAACCATAGACCACTATATGATTTGTTCAGACAAGATAGATATATTAATACAGTATGTAAGCTTAAAACCATTCAGGGAAGCAATATTGTAAAGAAAACATTTCTAAAGCAGACTTCCTGTATGGTTAAAGCAGTTAAATCTAATGGAAACCCAGAAACAATTAACAGTTTGTTAAGGGAATACGATCTGTTTCTAGTGTAGTTTAATTTGAATCTGTAATAATTACACAACTGGTGTTTAACATACAGAACTCAAGCAGAACTGAAATGACGAAATTAAAAACTCTGATGAACACTGCAAAAAGGCAGACAAGAAAGAAAATACACCCCTCACATAGCAAAGCCTGCTCTATCACTCACCCTCTTCAGCTGGACAGGGGGAACAAAATGAAATTAAAGGTTTGTGGGTTGAGATAAAAACAGGAGAGTTAATTCAGCAGTACTCAACTTGGGGAAAGTTATGTAACCTATTACAATAAAATCAAGAGTAGGATAATGAGGAAAAAAAATATCTTAGAACATCAGAGGTGTCACCAAGGTCAGAAACACCTACCTCTGTATCAGCAGCACACTGTTGGAGAAGATCAGAAGAAATTCTTCATGACAGGGCGTGGTGAGACAATGAAACAGGTCTCTAGAAGAGGATGTGTATGCCTTCTCCTGTGTTCAAGGCCAGGTTCAAGGGGATTTTGGGCAACCTAGTCTAGTGGAGGGTGTCCCTGCCCATGTCAGGGTTTGGAACTAGATGATCTTTAAGGTTGCTTCCAGCTCAAACCATTCTATGATTATATTAGTCCATGATTCTATGACATTTGAATCAATAACCCTTGGGTGCTGGTAAGGGACACACATACAGGGATGTGTCGAAGGCTTACTACACACCCAAAAAGGGCTTATAGCCATGACATGACAACTTTTACACTGTCAGAATAAATACCTTGTTCCTTTAGGTCAATGGTGCTGGTCTAAACTGGAGTGGAAGGGTTTAGGCTTTGATTGGTGTCAGGGTACTTTCTGTGTGTTTTATAATAGAAATTTGAGAACAGAAATTGTTTCCACCCCATACTTATATCAGTTTAGTAAATACATTTTAAATCATATGCCATGACACTCTTGTGACAATCCCACCTAAATTTCCCATTTTATGCCCGTACAAGGCGGTTTAATCCTAAAGATGCTTGAACGTACTGGAACATTTCAAATGGCATTAAACACTTACATTTAGGTAACTAAACTGAGTCCTTATATACCCTCAGTATTGGCAGGATATGGACCTCCTAGTGCATGGTAAATTTTAGTAAAACTTACCTTGAAATGATTTGGACACTTTCCTGTCAATAATAGCACATTGTAAATATAAAAGAACTGTATACATATGTTCTTTAATTTTGTCTAGTGGTAAGAAAATACACTGCATTGCTTCCTTGTACCTTATGAAATAAGATACAACTTAAGGCAAGATATAAGTTCAGAGAGTAAAGAAAACCCAGTATAATTCCTCAGCGTATGTGAGCCACTCAGCTAGTTAGGGCTTTTGGAGGTAAAAGGATGGATTCCTGTCACCAAGGAATTTGAGTAAAAGTCATTCTTTTGGTTTGATCTTTTAATTTGCTGCAGCTGGCTTTAGCAAATATGGAACTTAAACTCTTTATATCCTGTCATTCTGAATGTGGCTATTTGTTCTGACAAGCTAAAGAAAAGCAGCTTGGAGTACAGACCAAGGTACTTTAAGAAAGTTTCAAATGAATCAGAATTTGATGTAACTCTTTGAAGCATTGTGTTTGTTAGTTATTTTTAATAATAGCAAGCCTTTCACAATATATCTAAGTTAAGGTAGTTTTCTTAAATTACCTCTCTTTGCTTCTTCATAGCCAAGGAAGCAATACAAAACATTCTCCTACAAATCCAAAGGAAATATTAAGCTGTGACTTTTTTTTTTTTTCCCCTCTTAAGCCTCTCCTTAGCTAGAAGTTTAAGATTTACTTTTCTCACCTTTCCTTCACATTGCAAATATTCTTGTAGCGGTCAAATGAGTTACATACTGGATTCAAACCCTGGAGATAGGTACTTTTCATTTTAACAAAATTGTTTTTCTAGGATCTGTAAATTAATTCAGAGAAACTGAAGAGGAATTCTTTTTACATTTATACACTTGTGTGCTAGTCCAGGCTTTACTCTAACGTAATTTTAACATTTGTGAACACTACAATAAAAGCTATCTTGAATATACAACTTTGTTACAGATAAAATAATTCTTGGCTGACAGAGTGTTATCCAGTACAGATGTGGCATTTTGCATGAAGCTGAAGTGAAGAAACACTTATGTCTAATAGAAACTGCTATGGCAATCAGCAGAAGAGTGTTTCAGAAAATGGTGATGAAAATATATTAGACTTACAGAAAAATATATGAGAAAATGGATTGCTTACCTCACAGAGAGATGAATTAGGGCATATGTCAGCAAAAGTATACACAATGGAGATAATATAGAGGAAGTGTCATAAATCAAGGGTTTATATTATTTTTTGTTCTTTTGCTTTATTTTAAGAGAAGATCAGTGGGAACACTACTGTGAAATTAAAATCAACAAATTAAATACTTATTTTTTTTCTTCACATTATAGGTGCATTTTTTTTTTCTTCACATTATATGTCATGGAATTTCCACCAAATTACCTTGAAGTAAAAATGTTTTATTTAAGTGAGGACATAAATGTGGAGAGGCATGAAAAGAATATTCTAAGAATTAAGAATTTCCAAAGCAGACTTTGGTGTTTGGGCAGAATATAAACTCTCATATGTTAAAACCAATTTATGGTGGGTGTAGAGCTCAAATAGGAACGCTGGGCAAAGTGACAGTGGCAACACAGTAGATTATTCCACATCAATTCAATATAGAGTTCCATAGATCTTAATCAAAGACTCTTAATTCTTAGTACTTCACTAGATATTATCATATGTTAGACTTGTGTTTTATTAACACAGTTATTCATATGAGAAAATGGTAGATATGTCTGGAAATGCAATTTTCTGGTATTAGCTAGGCTGCTATCAGGTATTCACCTGTTCAGTGCACAGCTGTATTTTTGTAAAGCATGTTCTCAATTTCATAACAATTTAAAGAGAACACATTCAGTAGATCAGTTTGTGGAGTTCCTGTGGATAGGAAGTGTAGTCTTTTTTTGTTGTTGTTGGTGTTGTTGACTTTTTTCCTTTTTATGTTTTTCTAGCAGAAACTGGTAACATTAACAGTGTCAACGGACAGTATAGAAAGTCGAAAGTATAGCTAAGCTAATATTTTACCTTCTTGCACTATTATATAATAAATATACACAAGAAACTGAGTGTCTGATGTTTAAAGCAATTTCTGAAACTTGGTGAGTATGAAAATAGATCAATACATCATGGAAGAAATGAAAGGCTACAAATACGTTATACATATTTTGGGGGTTGGACCCGATGACCTCTTGAGGTCCCTTCCAACCCCTACAATTCTATGATTCTATATTAAGAATTGTAGGTAGCAATGAAGTCATCTATTAGTCTCTTTTTCCCTAAACTGAATGAACCTTCTATCCTTAGTTTCTCCCTGTAAGTCATGCCCTCTAATACTTCCAATATCTTTGTTACCCTCATTCTGACACATCCGAGTATTTTAATATCCTTCTGGTATTGTAGAGCCCAGAATGGTGCTCAGTATTTGAGGTGGGATTGCACCAATGCTGAATATAGTGGGGCAATCTTTCAACCACTTAGCTATGCTGTCTGTGCTTAATGCACCCCAGTATATGGTTGGCCCTTTTGGCCACCAGGTCACACTGTTCGACTCAGTATACTGAGTTAACCATCAACCAAACAACCCCCAAAGATGTCTTTCTTCAGGGCTACACTCATGTCCCTCAGTCTGTACCTGTATCTGTAGCTACATTTATCACTACATCTATACCTACATCTATATCTATCTCTATATCATCTATAACTACATCTACATCTTCATCTACATCTACATCTCTCTATAACATCTATATCTGTACTTACATCTATACCATCTATCTATATCCAGGATTACACCCTACCAGCTGCAAAATACAACGTGTTTTCTTGTCAAATTTTCTATGGTTGTGTCCTGGTTCCAGCTAGAACAAGAGTTTAATTTGCACAAGGCGCCAGCACAGGTGATATGAGCAGGCCAAGGTTGTTTTCTATACCGCATGGCAGCATGCTCCCCATAAAAGGGGGCTAGTTTTGTACGGGTGGATCGACGAGGCTCCAGGATGGTCTTGAGTTGTGGTTAAAGCATCTATCTGGTCAGTCATCAGATGAGTAAAGTGCTTTTGTTCTCACTGTTTGTTTATTCACCCCCTCTCCCTGTGCTGGATCCAGTATGCTGTCCTTGCCCCAACTCGAAGGCCCTTTTGTCCACTTGTCCCTGTCCTGCTGCAGTAGGGGTGCAGTAGTGGTGAGTGATGCTCAGCTGCCACCTGGGGCTGAACCATGACAGGTTGGTAATTTCCCAGCACTCTTAATCAATCAAGATCTCTCTATCAAGGTCTCTCTACCCTCAAAGATATCAAAGACTGATCGTATTTTAGTCTGAACTGAGTGTATGCTCAACTCCTGTGTCCAGGTCATTGATTTTAGCCCTAAAATTAAATCTTGTGGAACACCACTGGTGACTCTCCACTAGCCAGGTGTTGCTGCATTTACTACAATTCCTTGAGACCACCAACCATTCAGCCAGTTGTTCAAGATGATTTAGGGAAAGGAAGTCTCCCCAAAGGTAATTGTATCTTCCACAAATTACTGAAAAACTGATTTGTACTGATTTTAAGGCACTTCTGAAAATCAAAGGAGCTTCCCAAAAGTTTTAGATTTTTGTCTGCCTACAGATGGTCTTCCATTAACATCCTCTTTCAGTATAGAAAAAACCCCAGATTTATAATACTTTCTTCACTATTCCATTTCACTGCAGAAGGAAAGTGGGAAAGAGTATCAGTGAGAATCATAACATTATCTTTTTCTTATCCTCTTACCTTTCTCTTAATTTTTCTGATAACTAACAGTAAAGTCCATTTGGATTTTCTAAACTCTCTCCTTGTAATTTAAGGAATAATTTGGAAGAAAGTGTAAATGGAGAACAGAGTCAATTGATTATCCAAGGATTAGCAGAAATATTTTAAAAAAACAATGAATATTGTTATAAATCAATAAATGAATAGATGTCATGCTTCTGTAAGGAATATCAAGGCATTTCTGAACAGATATCTATCTGCACTTCAAAAGTTCTAATTTTCAATGTTAAGCATTTGAATTGTAGAAACTGATCATCTTTTTCTCCAAAGAGAAATCTGATTTATTTTTTTTTTTGTCCTGCAGTCAGCCAAAAAGTCTTAAGAGTGGGAAATCTTTCTCTCCTTGTTTCTGGCAATGATGTGAAGTATGTGACATGGAATTGAAGACAACATGACTCCACGCTATTAGCTAACACATATGTCAGGTATAAACATTGTTTCAGCAATGTTTCAGTTATCCAAATACTACTTTTTCACCTCTTGAGCAAGAGAGTGAAAAATGTTACGCTTGAAGGCTACAAGTTTTTTTATGTTTATATTTTTTTCCATGCTTCTGTCTTAAAGAATGGAAAGAATTGTATTTCTATATAGAAATTTATTTCTGTGAATTACAAGGCTTGGTTAATTTTGATCATTCCTTTGTTAACCTCATTTTTGTCACTGCTTTGCATCTTGAGTACCTCCAAAAAATTAATTTGAAGTTTCATAAACAGCTTGGGCACTGCCAGTGCTGCCTGCAAACTAAAAGAAATTACACAGCATAATTGACTTAAAATGAATGAAACACAATTGGATTTGCCTTATTGAGTTTACATAAAGTAGTTAAATTTACCTAAATCTTTATAATTACAATATGGCACATTTTGAAGTACAGAAATTAAGTCTGCTTCACAGATGCCATTTATTTTAGATTTTGCGTATTCCTTTATCTTTTAATCTGTTCTTTAGAACTACTTTTTTCCTCTGAAGTTGATTACATGCAGTTGAAGTCAGTTCATGAAAAATAATCCCCCAAACAAATGTAAATACAGTAATCCTTCTGTAAATTGTCCATTTTATACTGAAATTAAATGAAGCAATCAAATAGCCTGACTCAGCCAGGTAGTAGGATGATTCTATTTGAAATAGTAAGCAGATGTACATAAAAACTAACACTGATTGTCAACTTGCTAATTAAAATGTTTTTGCTAATAGAGCACACTGCATTGATGGATACATTTCAGACAATATCATCTTGGTCCAATAATTAGATCTTCATATTTCTATTCTTTAGTTGTTGACTACAACCCTGTAAATTGTACAAAGGGGATTGTCTTTACGTGTTGAACATACAAAAAGATCCAAGACTCCCTATTACTTTATAGCTTGTATATTCATATTTTGAGGAACGCTATATACCACTCAGCAGCTATGCTAAATTGATCTCATGCAAAATTTAACCCTCATACATCCCCCATGTTGAGCTTAATACCTCAAAATTTATTCAAATAACCTGAAATGGTTTATGTTCTGCTGGGTTGGTGGGGTTATTTGTTTTGTTTTGTTTTGTTTTGTTTTGTTGGGTTTTTTTAATGTATCTCTGGTTTGGAGACTTGTTCTTAAATGAAAATCCCTATTTACCCTGTCTTCTGAAAGCAGTCAAAATCTAGATCTTCCTGATCCTCTTACTATTCTAGATTCCAACTATATAATTGAGCTTTACTTATAGCTGCAAAATAATAAAACAAAATTCACCATTTTCACTTTAAAAGCTTAAGAGCATGGGTTGTTTGGGAGGCTATAGTTGGGAACTATAGCAATTTGGAAAACCAAAATGTTTCCTGAACTTGCAACATCACCTGGAAACAAATGGGAAGTAAATTAAGTACACTGAACTCTACAATAACATGCAGTTTGCACAGAGTCTTTCTAGGTGAAAAGGTTCACTTGAGTGAATCATGTAATGATTTGCTTGAGGTTTTGGTTATTACTCATGCTTGGATTGCATTCTTCTGATTGCCTACATTTGAGATCTAACCTTTACTGTATTGCCTTTAAGCATTTGATATTTATTCACCTGGAAATATTGAGAAAATCGATTTATTGTAAATAAACCCCTGTTCTATTGTTACAATTAAAATGTGTCCGGATTAGCACTGAATCAGACACTTTTTTTGCCAGCAGTGGGTTAATTATCTCACTCAAAGACTAACTACTGTACCTCAAAATCATTATTACCAATCAGCAGCTTTATCCAAAAGTTAGTAGGAGATTTTCCACTGGCTTGCAAACTTCAAAGTGCTGCTTTCTATGAAATACATTTTTTGTTGGCATCCAAACAATGCTTTTTAGAAGAGACAGTTAGCTGTGAGAAAACATGCTGGTTTACTGAAACACCTAATGTGAAAGGAAAAATACAGCTGATGTGGAATGTTTGAAAGATGAGATTTAAGAGAGTTGTTAAATTCTGAACTGGTGATCTATGCAGTGAGAACCTGGCTCACGTTATACTCAAAGTCTAAAATCAGACCTTCCTGAGCTGAAATATTATGTAGAATTAATTTGATTTGGAATTTTATTTTGCTTAGAAATCCACATCTATTATGTTTTTTTATTGTTGTCAATAACACAAGACTTAAAAAACAATTGTCAATAAACCTGTCTTGGTGAAAGAGGGTACCATTGTGCAGTCAAAAAAAACCCCACCAAAAACCCCACCATTTTAGATCTTGCCAGCAAATCAAAATTGGCACAGTTCATCTAACACTGTATAAAAAAATGAATTTGAAAATAGAAGACAGACCATATTGTGATGCTCCAGAGGCATTCTTGAATCATATTTAAGGTGACTTGAACATCAGTGGGAATTCTAATGGCCTTAACCCGTCCCTGTTTTGTCCCCCTTTTTCATTTAAAGTAAGAAACAAGCACACAATGTCATTGAAAAGCCATGAAGAATGCAGGGAAACAGGAACCTCTTTTTGTGTATGTTCTGGCTTAACCCCAGCCAGAAGCCGAACACAACACATTCCAATCACTCTTCCCCAATAGAATGGGGGGAGAAAAATCCGAAGCGTGAAAGTGAGAAAACTTGTGGGCTGAGATACAGACAGTTTAATAGGTACAGCAGAAGCTGTGCACAGCAAGACGTGGAATTCACTCCCCACTTCACACTGTTGGGAAGGTGCTCAGCCAGCTCTAGAAAGCTCCATCACGCATAATGGTTACTTGAGAAGACAAACACCACCGCTCTGAAGGTGTCCTCAGCTCCATTTCTCCTTCTTCTTCCAGCTTTTTTATTGCTGAGTGTGGTGTCATATGATAAACTCCCTGTTTCATTGTTCTGATTACTACCAGCCCACTGATGCAAACCCCTGCATCATGCTAAAAGCAAGTAGCTTTGTGTGGTCTTTTCCATCAGCAAGGTAAAATATTTAGACTGTCTGTAATCTTGAAGTGCCTTGTATGCAACCATTGCAAATTATTTTTATTTAAAAATCTTTAAGAATATATTAATAACTTTAATACATATCCAAGAGAATAAATACAGAGGTCAGGGACAGGATCTAGACCTTTCAAGTGTGTTCAACAAAAAGTATCAACACTCAGCTGTACTTTTAAGCCTTAATGCTTGCTCCTGCCCTTGTGTTAATGGCCACAGGTCCATAACTTACTGCTCCATCTGTGTTATGAATTCATAAAAGTTATGAATTTACTAGCATGTCATACTTCTATTGCTGTAGGAATTATTCTAAAATTCCCCCTTTTTAAATGAATTTTTCTATTAAACATGTATAATGACTAATTATGACAGTGAATGAAAACTGAAAGGCAAGTTTGAGGGACTTGTGGACATTTATTACAAGCAATTATATATCTCTAATTATTTTCACAGAACAACGTTCACTATACCTTTAACTTTTCAATACTGATAATACAGGCAGACAGAATGATTTTTATCCCTTTAGGTTTACCATGTTAGAATAACATGAATTTCAAATAATCTTTGACAAAGAAATATGCTGTTAAATGATCTAACTGCCATCAGAATGAGAAAAGAAGTAAACATGTGGACATACTGATAGTGATTTCCCACAGCCTGATCCTTTATGGATGAAATAGTTCTATTCCAGACTGATTACTCTGTCATTCACTAGAGCCTATCTTGTCTGCTGCTGTCACACTTGGTCTTTGACATTAACAATAAGATTAGCACCAGCTCTGGCTGTCACAACACCAGGCAGAGCCCAAAATGATACCAGAGAACTTACTTTGGTACAATTAAATATAAAGCAGACCTTTAAATCTGTGCCTCTAGGCAATGATTCTCAACCTAGGCCTAGGGCAGAATATTGAATTACATTTGGAAAGGGGAACATCAGCGTTGTTTTGGTAGCTCCCAGTTTAAATCTTTAAGATATTTATATAAATTATGTGATTGTTTTTATTATATGACTAATATGATTAACGTGTATAATACATATTATACATGTATAACACATATAATACAGTTATTAACATAATTGTTGTCCTTCAATTTATCAGTGTGTAGTTCTCACTTAAGATTCATATAAATAAAAGTTATGCAGAGTACCTTTGCGACTGCTGATTTTCATTTACTGTGATGAGACTGTTAATAGATGCCTTCAGTCTCTTTGAACACTTACACATCTCCTTTGGGAAAGCCAAGCAAAGGGTATACGCACACAGTAAAAGTACAGGGCAGAACTGGATGCTTCCTTAAATGTCTTGAGGAAGTGAGGCAGTATTGGAAATGAAACAGTGATGACAGTTGGGTCTCAAGAAAAGAGTACAAATGAAAACAAACTAAAATAATCTGTGCTGAATGTCATAGTCTGGCAATTTTGTTTAATTAAAGCTCCTATTTGAGATAATGAAAAAATCTGATTTTCAAAATATTATGCATTGACATTTGGCATATAGAGGATTTAATGTTTATTCAATGAGAAGGAATCAGATTAAATATTGCTTTTTAATTATTCTAACATTTTTGTTTGTCACTTAGATTAGAAACAATTATTTAAACTACTTGTTTCAGGGTTCAGCTTAATATATTTGGATTTCTAGAACTTTTATGACAAGATTTTTTTTTCTTGTTATAGACCCCCCCAATTCTACTCTTATGAGAAAAAAAAAACCCACAACAACAAAATTTTTTAATACTAATAAACTGATGATCATAGAAATACAAAAACCTAACTGTCATTATAGACACGTAAGTAGCCCATAGTTTCCTTCATTCTCTAAGCAAAGGTTCTAGTGATCCCTGTATGCCTTCATTCAAGTCTCTGTGGCTGATAATTTTTTCCTCAAACAGAACTTTCAAGCTTAGTATTATCTGATGCTTCACTTTCTAAAGACATGTACCTGACTCTGCAAAGTGGCCTTCCATGGCACAGAAATCTAATTTTTTTAAAATAATTTGCCAACTTTCCTTTCATTTTATCTTATGAATATTAAAAACCCGACCCCTTATTTCTGCATTTTCAAATGACAATTTTCAAAGCTGAAAGCTTACAATATGTATAAAATTCTGTTATTCCTCAGAAGAATATTATTCGTGCAGGAGGCTAAATATTACAGCATCAATATTCTAATTTAAATACTGAGGAACTGAGGTTTGCTTGAAATGAGAAGATAAAATTGTAATCTCATCTTGGAAAAAAAATTAAAAGTTCAGGAAAATTCAGGAAGCATCTTTCATCTTCAAATTAATTGCCACCAGTGCCATTTCCAAATTACAAATGCAGTTACTGTTTTCCTCTGTAGCTTCATTGGCAGCTTTTTCTCCCTGTCAGTGTAAATACCTGGTACTCAGCTGCCCATATATCTTGCTGCTATACCTATTTCTAATTTTGCTCTTTCTAGAATAAAAGTGTAGAGAGCTAATCAGAGCTAACTTTCAAAGTAACATAACAACATAAACCCCAAAGAACACACCGTAACATAGGAGAAAACACATAAAGTGGGGCCTCTTCCTAGCTCGTTCAAGTAAAAGTTTAGAGATTTCCAAAGTATGTCTTTCTAACAGGTTAAAATGTTTTTCTCATTAATAAGAAAAATGTTATGATTTGGCTGCAAAATGAACCCTTGAACTTGACTCAGTGTGATGTGCTAAGAAATTGGAATAATTATATTTTACTGAGAGTTTTTTCTGAAAGCTACAGGCTTTCAAATCCCACAAGTGGTACCTCATTTAAAACACAATATCCTTTAATTATAGTATATTTTGTCATAAGATATTTAACCTTCCTGAGGCATAGAAACTATGTTTCAAAGGGGAAAAAAAAGAATTCTAGTCTTTAAACATGAAAAAAAAAAAAAAATCAATACTGCAGGTTTTTTAAAACAAACAAGAGAAGTGTAACTATAGCGCTTTGCAAGAAACAAGACTGATGGAAGGCTTTTAAGTGAAACAGTCAGCTCCATTAGGCTTGTTTCCTGGTTACTGATACCTAACAACTTCTCATCTTATCAGCTAAAATAAACACACGTGTCACCTGCATCATGTAATCATGCCTAGGTGTCATGATGATTCATTGTAAGTAATTAGCTACCATAACTCAAATGGATGGATTTGAATGTAGTACTCTATTGTTTCAGAATGTATTAAATACAACAGGTAAACTCTAAGAGAAGAACAGGATCCATACCCTGGCTTTATCGTAAAATCATAGAATGCGTTAGGTTGGAAGGGACCTTTAGAGGTCATCTAGTCCAACCCCCCTGCAGTAAGCAGGGACATCTTTAACTAGATCAGGTTGCTCAGAGCCCCATCAAGCCTGATCTTGAATGTTTCCAGGGATGGGGCCTCCACCGCCTCTCTGGGCAACCTGTTCCAGTGTCTCACCGCCCTCATAGTGAAGGACTTCTTCCTTGTGTCTAATCTTACCTACCCTGCTCTAGTTTAAAACCATTGCCCCGTGTCCTATTACTTCATGTCCTTGCCAATAGTCACTCTCCAGCTTTCTTGTAGGTTCCCTTCAGATACTGGAAGGCTTGCTGTAAGGTCTCCCTGGAGCCTTTTCTTCTCCAGGTTGAACAAGCTGAAGTCTCTCAACCTGTCTTTATAGAGAAGTGTTCCAGCCCTCTGATCATCATTGTGGTCCTCCTCTGCATGCACTGCAGCAGGCCCATGTCCTTCTTGTGCTGAGGGCTCCAGAGTTGGATGCAGCATTCCAGCTGGTGTCTGTCTCCCCAGAGCAGAATTAGAGAGTGGAGAATCACCTCCCTCAATCTGCTGGCCACACTTCTTTTGATGCAACCCAGGATGTGATTTGCCTTCTGGGCTGCAACTGCACACTGGTAGCTCATTGCTAGCTTTTCCTCCATTAGTACCCCTAAGTGCTTTTCTGCTGGGCTGCTCTCTGTCACATCATCCTCCAGCCTATATTGATAATGAGAATTGTCCTGACCCATGTTGAACTTCATGAGGTCTGCACAGGTCCACCTCTCTAGCTTGTCCAAGTCCCTCTGGATGATATTCCTCTGGTGTGTCAACCACACCATTCAGGTGTCATCTGCAAACTTGCTGAGGGTGCACTTGACCCCACTGTCTATGCCATTGATGAAGAGACAACACTGGTCCCAGTACAGATCCCTGGAGGGGACAGCACTTGTCACTCCTCTCCATCTGGACTCGGGCGATTGACTAATACCATCTGGATACAACCATCCAGCCAATTCCTTATCCACCAGACAGTAGATCCATCAAATCCGTATCTCTCCCAATGTAGAGAGAAGGATGTTGTGGGAGACTGTGTCAAAGGCCTTGCAGAAGTACAGATAGATGACATCCGTAGCTCTTCCCTTGTCCACTGATGTAGTCACTCCATTGTAGAAAGGTTGATCAGGCAGGACTTCCCCATGGTGAAGCTGTGCTGGCTGTAATCAAATCATCTCCCTGTCCTCCATCTGCCCTGGCCTTCTTGACCTCATCTCTACGTAACTGTACTCTTCCCAGGGTACCTGATCCTGCTTGAACTGCCAGTGCAATTCTTGCCTTTAATTTTGACCAACAGGCCATGCTGGTCTCTTGCCTTCCTTGCTTGATGTCTTACATTTGGGGGTCAAGAGCTCTTGTGCTATACAGAAAACATCCTTAAAGACTGCCAGCTCTGTTCTGCTCCTTTGTGCCTGAGGATAGTTTTCCAAAAGGTTCTATTGACCATCTCCTTGAAGAGCTGAAAGTTTCCTTTCATAAAATTCGGGGTCCAGCGTGTACAGGAGTACATACTGCTAATACCCACTAGATGGCCCAGGACAACTTGCTTTCACTGTGAAGCTGGAAACACTTTGCGCAGGATTTTACATTAAATAACCTCTGTAGGTCCCTTCCAGCCTAAATTCTTTGGTTATTTTGAGATCCAATGAGTATTGCAATTGTTTTCTACATGCATTGTGCTTAATAGACTTTGTCTGAAGTGATTTAATACAGGTAACAAGAGAAAGAAGCTGTCCTTCTCTCCTTCAGATGTCCACAGAGTGTCAGCTAAGACACCGTGGTCATGTCATCATTGGCTTCCTCGTTATTTAAGAAAGATTGACAGGAATTGAAGAAGGATTATCCACTGTATAAGGAGGCCTTGAAGCTTTGAAGACCTCAGCTTGCAGTGAACATTGTAGAGACACACTAAATTCATAGCGGGTTTGTGAAGGAAATTTGGTCTTGGTGTACATTAAGGTCCTAAATAGGGCTACTCAGATTTAGAACTGAAAACGTAGTTTTCCTCATTACCTTGCGACCCCTGTTGTTGTACCCTATTCCTATTTCTCTGAGTCTTTTCTGTAGAACATATTTACTGTTTAATTCAAAGCAGCTCATGGATAATAGAGTGATATGACTACTCTGCAAGAGTTCATGGAGAATATTTGCCAAAATGTTCCAGTTTCCTTTCTTACAGATGGAAGAAATTCAGCAGATTTTTGCATATATACCTATGATGATTTTTGAAAGACACAACCATTGTTAATCTGCTTTATGCAGTATGCTTTAATAGTGAGAATTTCTGGAATGATGTGATTCAAGGAAGGAAACTTTTTCTGTGGGCTTTCTATGGGCTAAGACCTCCAATTAGACAGTGTCTACGAAAGCCAGGTCCTCCCTTGTTCTCTAGACTTACTTCCCTGGTAATGTGAATCATAATGCACCTAGAACACTCTCTGAGGAAGGAATGGCAAATTTTGAAGCATAGACTAAGCCACCAGTTACTGAATTACAGAATCTGAGAATTTTCTGTGTTGGAAGGGGACCCCAAGGATCATAGAGTTCAAACCCCCTGCCACAGGCAGGGCCACCAACCTCAGTCCTGGATCTACACAAAGTTGCCCAGGGCCCCATCCAACCTGGTCTTGAACACTTCCAGGGACAGGGCATCTACCAGCCCATTCCAGCATCTCACCTCTCTCTGTAAAGAACTTCCTCCTAATATCTAATCTAAACCTTCCCTCCTTTAGCTTTAGTCCACTCCCCTTTTCCTGTCAACTTTCCTTTTAAAAAGTTGATTCCCCTCCTGTTTGTATGCTCCCTTCAGGTACTGGAATGCTGCAATGAGGTCCCCCGACATCCCTGCCTTCTCTAGGCTGAACAAGCCCAGCTCCTTCAGCTCCTTCATATAATAAGTGCATTTGATTAATTTTACAGCTTGTCTTGAAGCATTGGTCAGTGTAGAAGCTGCAAATAAGTTATATTCAACAGTTGCCTAAATAGAGAACAGTCTTATATCTAATGTAGCCTCTGTAGTGATGGATGGGACAGAGCAAAAGTCTCGTCAAAGGAACAAATACATCCATTATTTTACTTAGCTAAGAAGGGGAGAAAATGGCTAAAGCAGGAAGGAAAAAAGTTAAAATAATTATCACAGATTTAGAAGAAACAGCTTCTGAATGATCCCTCTAGTTTAGCCTTCCAAGCATTTTACATTACTTGCAAATTTCGTGCATTGGTAGAATTATTAAATACATCTACAACACATGGATGCATATAAATCAGAAATCATCCACTCCAGTGGAATTTATATACTGTCAGTATTACTGTAATTACTTTAGAAATAGACCATTTGTAGTCTATATTTTCTATTCTTAAATGTGCAATATATGTGGTAATCTAAGCTTCTAATGTACCATAAATAATATCATACTTTAGTTAACAAAGTACCACAGTCATGCAGTATTAAATGTCACATCCAAATTTTCTCATTTATTTTCAATTGCTATGTATTAGTATTTTGAAATACTAAATCATCTGTGTAGGATTGTGTTCAGTGGTTACTTAAATAAGCTGGATTCTGTGTGATGAACCATTGAACAAAAGTTGAAGAGAGAAACAAGATTTTATGCAAAACATTTAGGTGGGTTCTTTCCTAAATTCATAATGAATAATGCTACCTCTTGGGGAAAAAAATGAATAGGTGTGTCAAATTTGATCTTAAGAGTTAAGTTTCCAAAAATACTTTGTAGAGTGTAGCTGTCTGAAATTGTAAGTGCATCTGTAGAATTAATCAAGTCTAAATATGAACAGGAAAGATCGGTGTTATGTTCATGGATGTAAAAGGTTAAATGAAAATTCCATATTTGAATGAATTTTCCAAATATTCTAGAAAAATAACAAAAGAATGGGCAAGTCCACATTCTCAACTTTTGCCACAGTTATGCTAGATCACCACAGAAACTATAATGTATAGACAAAAATCTTCTGTGGAAAAAAGTGCAAGAGTCTTGGGGCCAGATGGAGATATTTTTTAGGTAAGTGTATAATCTCTTATTTTTGAGTTACTGCTGGTAAAATTTCTAAAAAGTGAAAATTAATGAAAACCAAATCTTACATTAAGAATTGTAATACAATTATTGTTTGCATCATGATGCCACTAATAAAAAGGGAAGACATGGACTTTGTGGCTTTTAATTCTTTAAAAACAGGGAATAAGAAACAAATCTTTGTCTCAAAGATCATGTTATCTAAGTCAAGAAGCACCTACTCTTACAGACAGACACAATATCCATAAAATCCAATTAATTTCTTCACTAGTCATGAGCTGACAATCTCCTAGAACTGCCATTGTGACTGGCTCTAAGAATCCATAGTAACAATAGCAGACAGTATGAAGGGCAGTTGGACAGAACATTGTCCATCTTCACATTGGTTGAGTGTGACAGACACATGATTTGTCTTATTTGAAATAACATAACACATTGCTTCCATGTTGAATACTAGGATTCAGCTGTACCACACTTCATGAACCAGATAGTTGTAATGATACTCGCTGACAGAGATTTTACAAAATTACAGACATTCAAAAGCTTTTTAGACCCTATGTTTATTTGGAATCTCTTCCATCAAAATAACTCTGCAGCAACATACCTATCCTTTAGCAATATTCTATTCTTAACTATCTGCTCATGAAATGAATAAAAAAGATATGCAGAGATTTGAGATCATTATTTTCCTAAATGCGTAGGAAAGTGCCTATTAAGTCTTACAGTATTAAATTGCTTATGCACATTTGCCAATGCTTTCACCCATTCAAAACCTGATATTTAGCAATGCCAGAGTAGGACTTGACATCATAGTAGCCATGAAGACTTTATGTAATCTGTTTATACAGAAAGATCATCTAATTCTTGCTATTCTTTATTTTTGCCTTATACTATTTGCATGCACAAGGTCTTTCCAATAGAGTAGAATTATGGTAGTATAATTACACTTTACAGAGGATCAAGGTCTATTATGTTGAACTGCATCAAACTAAGTGCATATGTTTCTCTCTACCCTCTATTTTGCAAGTCCTTAAAGAATTCTAATAGACATAATTCACCTTTCAAAAGTCATTACTAGTTTCTCCCTAATGTATTAGCTTAGTGTAGGCATTTTATGACTCCCCCATTAATGGATTTTTTTGTTTTGTTTTGTTTTAAAACATTTTTTCCTAACACCAGGATAAAGTGTATCAGGCAATAATTTCTTGGATCATCTTTAGCACCTCTTTAAAAAGAAGTACAATCTTGTCAGCTCTCTAGCTCTCTGGTTTAATAGGAATTTAATGATGAAAGGCCTAATCCTGCTTCCTTTGTCACTAGTTCAAGAGCCATTAATTTTAGTGGGAGCAGAATACAATTTTAATTGCATACTCTTCTACTAGCACTGTTCATTTGTTCTTTGATTTCATTGGGATTCTTGGACAAATGCCATAGGTGACTGTTGGCTTATTTTTAACTTTATTTTTCTACATTGCAACATCTCCCTGATTACCCATTTGTACTCAGTCCTAGATAGTATGTCATATTTTCAACAGCATATGAATTAATCTGTGTGGGCTCACCTCTACAAGCTTTAGTTATAGAGTAGATGGCATTTCTTGCCTGACAGGCACCTTCTGTCAAAGAAACAAAACAAAACAAAACAAAAAAACCCCACCAAAAACCACACCAGGAATCCAAACCCCCAAACCGAAACAAAACAACAAAAAAGCAACATTTGGCCCATATCAGGATCCAGATGAATTCCCAGAGTGGATCAAATTCAGATCTTAAAGAATATTAGTAAATTTAAAAACTTGGGAATTTCTCCTTACAGTGTATTTTTAGAACTGAAATGAATCTCCTCATGTGATGTATTTTACTGAGTCAAATATGAGTCATAGCTACAGGTTACGCTGATACTGTGGAATACAGAAATTCCAGACAATAATCTGTGCTTCCAAGTCTATTCTGTGTTCATATGGCTCAGTACTTGATTTTAATCTTATTTGGGCTTTGTCTTATGCCTTTTCTATTATTAAGATGTAATTACCATTCTGGCTTTTCGTGGGTGCTTTTTGCATTTTTTCTTTTTTTTTTTTTAATTTTTTTCAGTTTCCTAAATAATAGCAAGGCTGTACTGTAGCCCCCAGTATTGGCACATCATTTCAGCATGAAACTGAGGAGGATATATGTTACTTTTGCAGGGTAGGAAAACATACAGAAGTTAAAGTAGTTGCCTCTTAGAAGTGAACTGTCACCTGAACAGAAACCAGGCTTTTGAAGTCAATGAAATGGTGCGTACCGAAAGAAAACTTCAATTTGAACCATAATTTATAGGATGTGGTCAACCAAAAAATAAAGAATCACAGAATTGTAGGGGTTGGAAGGGACCTCCAGAGATCATCGGGTCCAACCCCCTGCCAGAGCAGGCTCCCTAGGACATTTCACTCAGATAGGCGTCCAGACGGGTCTTGAATATCTCCAGAGAAGGAGACTCCACCACCTCCCTGGGCAGCCTGTCCCAGGGCTCTGTCACCCTCACTGGGTAAAAGTTTTTCCGCATGTTGGTGCAGAACTTCCTGAGCTCCAACTTGCAGCCATTGCCCCTTGTCCTGTCTCCACAGACCACTGAAAAGGGGCTGGCCAATTCCCCCTGCATCCCCTGCTTAAGATATTTTTAAACATTAATAAGGTCCCCCCAATATACCTGGCAGTGATATGGAAACACGCTATGTGACAGTAGAGGCAGAGTTATTATCTAAGGGTTGTATAACTCTTATGTTAGCAGATTTAAAAGTTTGCTTTGATTAGAATTGTAATAGAGACAGACCTGTGAAAATTAAAAAAAAAAAAGAACTTGAAGCCTGTCAAGTAATACATTTGGGAGGATCAGTTGTGGAATACAAAGTTGGATAATGACAGTCAGTGTTATATTACTGGGAGGGAAAAAAATCTTGCCATGCTTCATATCGGATCATAAGGTCATGTTGGCAGCCCTGTAAACGCAGCATCCCTAGATCCTTCCAGAACTTGTTCAGCTGCACTCATGTCATGGTTTAACCCCAGCCAGTACGTAAATACATGCAGCTGCTCAGCCCTGTCCTGGTTTTGTCTAGGATGGAGTTAATTTCTTTTCTAGCAGTGGATGGAATGCTGTGTTTGGGAGTCAGGATGAGAGCAGGGCTGATAACACAGGGATGTTTCTAGTTGTTGCCAAGCAATCAAGGACTTTTCAGTTGTTGATATTTCCCCACTAACGAGAAGGGAAGGGACACAGCCAGGACAGGTGACCCGAACTGGCCAAAGGGGGTATTCCATGCCAATTACATCATGCTCAGTATAAAGGGGGGCTGGGGGAGGGAGAAGCAGGCAGCTCCAGGACGTGCGGTTCTGGGGGTGGTCTGGTTTTTGGGATGGCTCTCGTCTGTACGGCCTGAGCTGTGCGGTTCAGTAAGAAACAGCATTGTGTAGCACCAGTTTCATATATTTTGCAATAAAGTCCTATTCTTATTATTACATCTATCTCTCTGCTATCCCAGTAAACTATCCTTATCCCAACCCAGGAGGTTTCAGTTCCTTGCGGGTTTTTTTCCCCTTCCCTCTCTCCCTCCCTCAACTCCTCTTCGCCCCCGCCCCTTGTAAAGAACAAGTGGCTGCATGGTGGTCAGCTCTCAGCTGGGGAATGGTGATGGCATCAATGAAAAGAGAGTTGCTTTAGTGTTGGAACAGGATCTTCAGAGATGTAGGTACTTTCCCAAGTCTGCTGCAGATTTCCTTTAAAACTCTTAAGATGTATGTGGGCTAATACTATCTAGTCCTTGCTGATGAACATACAAAACAGCTCCTCAGAGCGCTTTAATAGCACTCTTCAGGCAAGTAGCTACTACAGTGAGTGCATGATGTATTCCTTTATCTCTCTTACTCATCTTTTCTTTGAAAATATGGAAGCAGCAATACTTCTGTGAATGATAAAATCCTCAAACAAATATTTGCAAGTTCCCAGAAGGCATTTAAAATGTTTGTATTTGCATCAAAGATAGAAGCTTATTTTATTAGATTCTCTGCATATTTAAACATAAAAATTTGCCTTATTCACAAAGATCTTACACTTTACAAAGGCTACAAGTGAATATAACAAATGCATACATCTTACTGGAACAGTAACAAATAGTCAATTAAGCAGAGGGCATTGTATTGTCACTGTACAGCCATTCATCTGGGCACCTGTGAATAAATATGCAAGTTTTTTTAAAAACCTTGCAGTTGGTATTATGGACATATATTAAGAAAGCAAAAGAAAAAAACATATAATCTCCTTGTATATTTTTAAAGGGAGATGAAGGGAGGGATAAGGACAGCATGAAGGCATGAAATAAAAGGTAAAAGCTGTGTTATTGCTGCAATGCCAGCGATTGTCAATAGCTTAATAGTGTATATAAGATAAGAGGTAGAAAGTATGGGCAGCACAAGGGGTGTAATCTTGTAAATAATAAAATAAATGTTGGATTTGATGCATTCTTGTGACAATTTCATCTCACCTCTGTTCTTTACATAATTTAAATTGTTAATTCATTGACAAAATTTCCTTTGTCTTTGTCACTGATGAAAATGTTTTGACATAGTTGTGATGTAGCAGAAAATCAGAATTTAATAGTATGAGGTAACGCAAAGGTTGAATCTTACTAAAATATATTGTGATCAAAATGGTGTCTTAATTACAGGTCTGAAGATGACAAGATTCATAGTAATGTAATATAAGGTATCTTAAATCAAAGTGTGTAGGTACATATATATAACCCCCTAAAAATGAAGGTACATGCAGACAGGCATATATCTGGGTTCAGTGATATCTGACACCTTGTGAGGGAAAATAGGTATGTTTAAACATGTAGGAGAGGTGGACGGGAGGAAGTTAGCTTAGAGTTAACATTTCCCCCTTCAAGTGTAAATACAATAATAGGTACCCCTCAACAGGTGAGTGTTGAGACTCGAAGAGACTAACCTGGCCTTCCTTCTGACAGCTGGTCCTCAAGGATTTGTTTCCTGAGGGGCATCCCAGCTTGCCTGCTGGAAGCCAGGATTGCTCATAGAGCCCCACTTAGAATTGCTATTTATAGGACCTGAGAGAAGTGACTTTTGTCAGGTACTTTTCCACTTTGGCCCAGCTTGGATTTGAAATATTCTGGTGCTTTCCACTGGTTGTGCAGATGCAGAATATGCTAGATTACGAAGTTCTGATATGACCTCTTTTTGGTCTACAACCCAGGTACAGAAGTAGCAAGGAGGTGATTGATTGCCATTGGCCTTACCAAGCAATAGAGGAGGCAAGAGCCAGGCATGTTAAGGGTGTACCCTAGCACACTGATTTGCTGCCTTTTGCAATTCACGCCCAACTCACCCTAGGTTAGCATGTTGCACAGGAAAGTAGGGAAAAATCACCAGATTAGCAGAATAATAGTCCTTTGTTTTGGAAGGGAAGGAAGATACCTAGTTCCAACCTCCCTGCCAGGTGCAAGGACACCCTCCGCTAGACCAGGTTGCCCAAAGTTCCATCAACTGGACTTGAATACTTCCAGGGAGGGAAGGGGCAGCCACAGCTTCTCTGGGCAATCTGTTTCAGTGCCTCACCACTCTGAACATAAGAATTTTTGCCTAATACCTATTCTAAATCTACCCTCTTTCAGCTTAAACACATTACCCTGTGTGCTATCACTACATGCCCTTGTAAACAGTCCCTTTCCAGCTTTCTGTTAAGTCCCTTTTAGCAGCTGAGGAGGGAGAAGTGGCATCACCACAGTCATCTTAGGCACATTTTTTTCCTACCAGATTGCTTTCTGGAGTTACAGCTCAAAAAAAGAAAAGAAAAAAGAAACCAAAATAACTATTTCTGATAAACTTCTGTTAAAATAAAATTATCTGCACATAAACTCTGTGTTTCCTTTTGCTTTAATCTGATACAAGTAGACATTAAAAGTTTGCCTTGAACTGACAGTAGCCTGATACATTTCTGTGATTTAGCAACTGTGTCCCCAGTAGTTTCTGTGTAAGAATGAGAAGGGAATGAGAAGGGAATGAAAAGCTCAAATGAACTTAGTAACAAGTTTCTGGTGTTTTCATGCCTACTGGAGAATTATTTATCCACTTACAAACAATGAAATAAAATTGGCTTCTTTCACCATTCTCTGTTAGACATCTTTAATTTCAACTTCATCTAATTTGCATACATTATTTTTATCTTTTATACACAGCAGCCAAGCAGCAGAACTGTGCAAGTCAATCTAAAGGAGTTTCATTACATTACAGTTGAATTTCTTATTTACTATGCTTGCTAAATTATATTTTTGAACAAAACTGGCAGATACTCCCTCAATTGACCAGAATGTTGTATTTTTAATGATTTGAGTTGGAAACAGCTGGAAGCTATTGTTTTAAACATGTCCTTAACTTTGTTTGCATGATAAATAAATGGCTGTGCGGGCTGGTAACTGAACAAGATTGAAGATGGTAGGTAATAACAAGATACTGACATGAACACCCTGAAGACACGTATTCAAGGAAGGCAAGTTAAACTCCTTTTATCTTAAGAATTTGCTTCAGGACAAAGTAGATCCAGTGTATTTATATAGTGAAATGCTCTGTACTGACAGTTGAGATGTTATGGAAGAGTCAAAATAATTCCTGTCTGCAGAAGATAGGAATTGAAAATTATCATTGCACGGCGAGGTGGTGACAGAGTATCCAAAAATGCTCATTGTGTAGGTGCACAGAAGTATATTAACTCTTTTTAATCTGTTGTCATTATCATGTTTTGATTATTTCATTCTGGACTACTCAAGAGTTTGATGAAGATCTCAGCATCACTTATGCCGTGTGCAGTTAAGAATGTTAGAGGGCTTTTCACTTCAGTCTGCTAATTTTCTATGAGTGACCAACAAATGGTAGATTCAAGGATGCACCTTGATTGTCTGCAAATATTACATAACATAATGAAGACAAATGACACTGTCTTGATTATCACTACTTTTAATTGTAAATACAAACTGAAAAAAACAGATGTGGTGATTCAATTCTCTCATTTGCCTTTAACATCTTGGATCTTGCTGATGATCCATTTACTGACATAATTGTTATAGCTCTTGTAGGTTCTGGAACTATTGAACTTCCACCACCAGCCTCAGGTACAATGCTGAGTCTCTTGACAAAAACTACTGTAGTTGAAATAACTATGTATTTTTTTAAATCCTTACCAGTTTTATGTGTTTTTAAAGTACTTACTTTGTTAGGTAATTTTTAAATAATGTTGCATGTATCTTGATTCCAATATTTCTAATATTCTTCTGACCTTCCATAGGGAGTGCCAAGTTAATGCAAACACACTCATTTTAAAAGGTTTCTCAAAATTAGGTTCCTGTACAAGTCATGATTACACTTTTTTATTTCAAAGCCAGTTTCCCACACAGGGATATGGTTCAGGATTTGGCTGCCACTGAAATAATTTTCTTCAGTTTGCTTTTTTTTTCTTTTTCTTTCATAAACTTTATTAAGTGATTTCTGGTGATGTTAGAAATTCTGAAGTGTTTAAGTTACTAAATGGATAAAAAAAGAATCCAAATAAACAATCCGGGGAGTAATCTTGTCTGGATGTAGATATCAATACCACAATTATCTACATCTGAGCAGATTCAGATTATAGCAATGAGGAGAAATTAGCACTTTTTAAGTGCAATTCACCTGATCTGTTTTATATCTACTTTAGAATAAGATAATTTACTCTTTAGAAAGTGCTTAGTGATTTTCATTTGCTATAAAGGGAATTTAGGATGACTAGCTTAGGAGCCAGTATCTAATTTTGGTGGGTGAATATCATCAGTGCTTGTCACTAAGAAAAGAAGATGCATATCATGAGAACAGACATAAGTGACCATTCTCCAAGTGACCTCCACTTATGTAAAATGTTTACAGAAACAAATGAAGTGAGAATTTCTATTTCTTTCTTAATTATTGTCTTTGCAAACCTATATATTTGCATTCTTTATGGATCAGTTTTGGAAGAATTTGTAAGAATATTAGAAAATACAGAAATAAAAGACAGGAATATAGGATAAGGTTGAATTTCCTGAATTACCAAATTTGTTCACAATCATGTAATCTTTAAATTCTTGTTTATTCAGTCCATGATTCCAGCTGTAATGCTGAGAACAAGACTTAGGTAGTTAAAAACATTATTTTCATTTCTACTGTTTCAATTTACCCCAAAATTCTAAGTTATCTTTAAACATATTGTATAATATCAAATAAAGACATAGCTATCTGAGATTCCTTTGAAGAAAAATAGTTTGTAGATGCCAAATATGACTTTCTCTAAACAAACAATAATTTATCTAGGAAATATACATGAACATTGTGGAATGCTCCAACTGTAAAGGAACTAGATGTACATTTAATCTTCCTTTTCTCTTCTCCACATATTCCTTCTTTGAAAGTTTACTATTTACATTGGCCTATATTTACCACGACATTTCTTCCTTCTCACTTCCCTGAGAAGTATGTATTTACATAGAATAATTCTCAATATTGCTCAGTTACTTCAATGTAAAAGCCCACAACTGACATTTGTGATTTCAATTGTATCTGAAGACTGTAATGGAGGAAGTTTTACTGAACTTAGTCTGTCAAAATCTGGCTTTTGCCAACATCTAAAATGCATGTTCTTTTACAACGTTAAATCTTAACATGAATGTTGCCTTTAGCGTGTCCTGCTCCAATCCCATTTTTTCCCTCTCTTTGGGAAATTTATAACACTGAGTTGGTGGTACCACATCACCCAATCAATTTTTCAATATTAAAAGAGAAGTCACGGACACTTTTAGATTAGCTTACCTAGCACAAGAAAAGAATTTAAAAGGTATTGTCGTGGTTTCACCCTGGCTGTGGGCCGAGATCCATGCAGCTGCCTGCTTCTTAAAGTAAAAGAGCAGGGGAAGAGGGAAAAAGGGGAGGGAAACAAGGGAAGGGAAAAGGAAGGGGCAAATAACTCCACAACCAAGAAACTAAGAGGCCCGTGGGTTGGGATAAGGAGAGTTTACTAAGATAACAGAAAGATAAAATATAACAATGCTAACAGGACTTTAGAGCAAAAGAATATGAAACTCTTGATACCCAATGCAGTTTCTCCCCGAACCACACAACTCAGGCCGTACCACCCAGAGCTGTCCCGGAACCCGACCGTCTCCCCAAGCAGCACGCGTCCCACCACCGCCCCTCTTCTTCCTCCCCTCAGCCCCCCGTTATCCTGGGCAGGACGTAATTGGCATGGAATACACTCTTTGGCCCATCTGGGTCACCTGTCCTGGCTTCGCCCCTCCTTTCTCAAGAATAGAGAAATACGAAGAAGCTGAGAAAGTCCTTGACTGTCTGACTGCAACTAAGAACATCAGGGTGTTATCGGCACTGCTTTCATTTTAACTCCCCAACACAGCATTCCATCAGCTGCTACAAATGAAGTTAACTCTATCCTGACTGAAACCAGGACAGGTATGCAGCCAAAGTCTATTTTGGGTGTAGTGTGTCATATTGAACATTTCTGAAAAAGGCAGAAAAATATGTATATGAATACACTGCCTGTGTATGACTATCTGATCCACATGCAGATGTGTAGGGGTAGTATCACAGGAGATAGACATAAATATTATCTTCAGTGTTTAAAGATATAAAAACTTATGAGTTTCTTCAAAGGCTAAATTACTCATGAGAACTGACACTTAACTATGCATCATAGCATGTAAGAAGTACAAATTAAGGCAGGTGTTAACATCTTAAATGATTTTATGGTTAATTCTTTAGATTATAAATATAGATTATATTTGTTCCAGACTAGAGGTAATTGATTTGATGGTTGAGTGACTGTACTACTAAGGTCATGTTAGATATAAAGGCCATCAGGCTGTAATTCTCAGGGACCAAAGTGGCACAAATAAGACTTACGGTCACGTAACTCAGATTGACCACAATATTTCAGAAGTGTTTTCAGTGTTTACTCCACAAAAAGGGTATTAAAGGAAACAAACTTTCTTGTCTCATTTCCATGAAAATGTATGTCTCAAGAACTTTAACAAATGTGATTTAGTCACGGTTTGACTAGCTCATTATATTTGCTTCACTACTGACTTTTGATTTACATAAATGTTCACTACAGTTTTAATTGCCTTTTCCTTCATGTTACATTTTACTGCTACAATCTATGGATGTAATTGAAAGGGACTTAATTTTTAATCGGGGATGTTTTATGTAGAAAAATATGTATCATTTTAATGGGACAAAAATTTACTGTGTTGGATAGAACTTTGGAGATGTAAATGCAGACAATGTGTCTATAAGGTATTAGCCTGGCAACCAGTATGGCTATAGGCAAATGTTCAGACAGACATTCCTCTTAGCTTAATGAGGAACTGTTTGCTGATTAGATTTTACTCTCAAATTTCAAGCTAAAAGTTAGGTCATTGCTCCAACAAGAAAGCAGTTATAGAGGTACTTTGTTTTGGTTTGGTTTGGTTGGGTTTTGTTTTCTTTTTTTGGTCTCAGAAGTGACTCACAAGGATACTGCTGTCAGTGTCTACCTCCTCCACACTGGGCAATCCCTGGACAATCCCTGTTGCACTACCTCACAGCAAGAACACTTCCTTCTGACGATGCTCTGAGCTACTGATTTTCTATATTGAGCCTCATAGTCAGTATTTTGCATTTGTTCTCTAGAATACACTTTCATAAATTAATCTTAACATTTTAAACTTATATCTGCATTCAACACAATGGTTTGATTAATATTTACACTAAACACTCACTGAGTTTGCTGATGTTCAGTATTAGTCAATATTGGATCAACTGACCTACCTCTAATGCATTGGCTGTTTGTGTAATATAAACTTTATTTTACAACTTTGTTAGTAGTTTATGCTTTGGATCAAATGAAATATAAACCACCTTCAGAGTACTTTTAAAGCAGCAGCCTAAAACTGAAGCAGAAGTACCCAATATAGAATTTGTCTGACTTACTGGTTAAAAATTACTCTCATGTAAGGTATATGATCACTAAAGTAGAAAAAAACCCCCCACCAAAACAGTACTCTGAAACCAGTGGTTTAAAGAGATTGCAGAGCAACTGCAGTGAAATAGAGATGTACAGAATATAGTTTCATTACTGTGCACTGCCTGGACTATTTTTGGTTTCATAAAGTTAGGTTGAATATATAGTGAGTATACACTTCTGCAATGTATTCTGTCCGTTTGGAGCCTTGTGAAGGAAATTCTACTTACTAGCCTAATATGTGAAGCATGTCAGGAGGAATAGAAACTAAATATGTTCTTAAAAAGATGCAATAGTTCAGACACAAGAGAATGTTCAATATTTCAATTTTTACATGAAATGGAAAGACTCGGGAGAATCTACTGTCATTCAAGTGCATTGCTGGAGTCCACTACTCAGTCTTCCCCTGAAAAAAAACCCCACCATACCTATTTATGTTTTACATTCCAAAACAGGTGCTTCGTTTTAAAGATTGTAAGGCAAACAGATGTGTGATATTCATCATAAGAAAATGAGAGGCAGAAAGATTGAGCAGTGGCTGCCCTCACTCAGCAAACTGAAGAAATTGATTGCATGTTGTGACCTGCCCCATCTATCTGGATTTCTGCAAGGCCTTTGACACAGTTCCCTATAATATCTTTACCTCTAAGTTGGAGAGATATGGATTTGATGTGTGGACTGTTCAGTGGATAAGGAATTGTCGGGATCGCCACATCCAGAAGCAGTGGTTAATGGCTTGATGTCCAAAGGGAAGACAGTGACAAGCGGTGTTCCTCAAGGATCTGTACTGGGACCGGTGCTGTTTCATATCTTTGTAACGATATTGGCAGTGGGATTGAGTGCATCCTCAGCAAGTTTACTGATGACACCAAGCTGAGCGGTAAGGTTAACGTGCCAGAGGGATGGGGTGCCATCCAGAGGAATCTGGACAGGATGGAAAAGTAGGCTCAGCTGAACATCATGAGGTTCAAGAAAGCCAAATGTAGGGTCTTGAAGCTGATTTGGGACAACCCGCATTACCCATACAGGTTAGAAAATTGTATGCTAGAAAGCAGTCCTGAGGAAAAGGACTTGGGAGTACTGGTGGATGAGAAGCTGGACATGAGCCACCAATCTGGATCTGCAGCCCAGAAGGCCAAGCACATCCTGGGTGACATCAAAAGACGTGTGGTTAGCAGATCAAGGGAGGTGATTCTGCCCCTCTGCTCTGGTGAGACTTCACCTGGAGTACTGTGTCCAGCTTTGGAGCCCTCAACACAAGAAAGGCATGGAGGGTAGGTAGATAATGGCAGGACAGGGGGGAATGGATTAAATCTAAAGAAGTGAAGGTTGAGATTAGATATTAGGGGGAAGTTCTTTACAGAGAGAGTGGTGAGGTGCTGGAACAGGCTGCCCAGAGAGGTGGTGGATGCCCCATCCCTGGAGGTGTTCAAGGCCAGGTTGGATGGGGCCCTGTGCAACCTTGTTCAAGGCCTGGAGGTTGGTGACCCTGCCTGTGGCAGGGGGGTTGGAGCTCTATGATCCTTGGGGTCCCTTCCAATCCCCAGACCATTCTATGTTTCTGTGATTCTATGGACCTGCAGAGGAGGATGACAAAAATGATCGAAGGGCTGGAGCACCTCTCCTATGAAGACAGGCTAAGAGAGTTAGGGTGTTCAGCCTGGAGAAGGCTCCAGGGGGACCTTATAGCAGCCTTTCAATACCTGAAAGGTGCCTGTAAGAAAGCTGGGGAAGAACTGCTCACAAGGGCATGCAGTGGTAGGATGAGGGATAATGGTTTTAAACTCAAAAAGGGTAGATTTAGGTAGATTTAGGAAAATGTTCTTCAATATGAGGGTGGTGGATCACCGGAACAGGTTTCCCAAAGAGGTAGTGGAGACCTCATCCCTGGAAATATTCAAGGTCAGGCTTGATGGGGCTCTGAGCAACTTAATCTAGTGAAGAAGTCCCTGCTTACTGCAGGGGGGTTGGACTAGATGCCCTTTAAAGGTCCCTTCCAACCTAATGCATTTTATGATTCTATGACTTAAGCGGAAGAGAAGAATGAGAAATCACCTGTATGTATAGCCCTCAGTTCCAGGACGCAAGGTTTTGGGAACAGTCTGGTTTCAGGAGGGCTCTGAGCTGTGCGGCCTGAGCTGTACAGTTCTGTGAGAAACTGCATTGTGTATCACCAGTTTCGTATATTTTGCTATAAAATTCTTTTATTGTTTCTATCTTTCTGCTATCCCAGTAAACTATTCTTATCCCAACCTGTGAGGTTTTGGTTTTTCTGTTTTTCTTTTCTCTCCCCCTATTCCAAATTCCTCTCCCCCCCCCTCACCACAGACTCCCTCTTGAAGAGTGAGTGGCTGTGTGGTGGCAAAACTGCACTACCAATATTAATCTTTGATACTAAGATCTTTCTGGTATTCAGATTTTAGACACTGCATAACTCACCTGACCAACTGGCATATTGACTGCTCCAACACCTCTGAGCAGCAAGGCAAGCTGAAGGTTTCACTGAACAGACCTGAGAGCAGAATACTGCAAAAGGTAATTTGGGCATGGTTCCTGATCTGCAATACTGTAAGAATTCATTTTTAAGTTGTCTACAAAACATTCATCTTTACTGCTCTACCACGCTGCGGCGTGCATAATGTCTGCAGTGCCCATTACTGATCTCCCTGAAATTTTATATTTTAATAGACTTCCATAGGCCAACAAATTTGGGGAAACAGAATATAGCAGTGCGGCCAAAGGAACACATGATGGGCGTTTTGGGACAAACTAAGTGCAGTAAAAACAGGGAAGGTGAAACTATGAAGGGAGGAGGAAGATGTGTGGTTTGTTTTGAGTTTGAAGAAGGAAAGATATTTACTGAAGTGCTTGTTCTGGGTTTGTTTTTGTATGGTTTGGGGTTTTTTTTAATTTTTTTTAAAATTAGTTGTCAGACTTCAGTGGTATCTAGAAGTAAATTCCATTATGTAGAATTGCCTGAGTTGAGACTCCTTTGCTTACAATGCTCTAAGACTATTATGCTGTAACAAGGAAAAAAGTTAAGAACTATTCTGCAACTCAGGAAATCTGGTTTCAAATCTGTCACAGTAACTTAAATATTTTCAATTCACCAATTAAATATCTATAAAAAGGAAAGTAAATATTTTTTTTCCAACCTCAGAATGTCTTTAAAGAGCATATATAGTTTTTCTAGGTAGATTTTTATTGATGAGAAGAAGGTAGCCTTTACCCTTTGACATTTTATTCTGCCAACGAAATGTTACTTTAGTTTTATTGCCTACCAGTAATGAAATGGAGACATTCAACTTACAGTAAGAGCAGCTTCTTGCAGGTATATAGGCCAGAAAAGGAAGATGAAGGAAAAAGTTCCCTTCCCAGTAAGTAAGACAGAAGAATTAGTGGCAACCAACATGGAGAAGGCTAGGGAACTCAACAGTATTTTGCCCCAGTTTTCACTGGTAAACTCACTTCCCACGTTTCTCAAGCTCCTGAACCTCAAGTCAGGGAGTAGGGGAATAAGATCCCTCCCATCATAAGTGAAGGTCAGTTTTGAGATCACATGAGGAAATGTGAACATACATAAGTCCTTGAGACCCTGCATCCCAGGGTCCCGAGGGAACCAGCAATCACCAAGATAATCCTCTATTCTATTTGAAAAGTCATGACAGTCAGGTGAAGTCCCTTGTGGCTGGAAAAAGAGAAAGATATAAAGGGAAAAAAGGAAGATTCTGGGAACTAACAAACAGTCAGCCTCACTTCAATGTCTAGTAAGATTGTGGAATAGCTCTTTCTGGAAGAATACTTCCAGAGTGACTGCATCAAAAGGCAGGGAAAGAGCTATGGATTTAATCTGTCTGGACTTCTGTAAGGTCTTTGATGTGGTCTCCCATAACATACTTCCTTCCCTGTACTTTAGAGAGATATGGTTTTGATGAATGGACTGCTAGATTGATGAAGAATTAGAGGGATGGCTACAGTCAATGGTTTTTAAGAGGAAACCAGTAACTGGTGTTGTTGCTTAAGGATCTTTATTGGGGCCAATGCTATTTAATATCAAAAATATAGACAGTGGGATCGACTGCACCCTCTGCAAACTTGCAGATGATACCAAACAAGATAGTGTAGTGGATTCACTAGAAAGAATGCTATCCAAATGAACCTTAACAGGCTTGAAGGGTGAGCCTGTGAAAACCTCATGTTCAACAAGGTCAGCTGCAGGGTCCTGTCCTGCCCCTTGGTCAGGACAATCCTAAATATCAGTACAAGTGAGGGATAAATTAATTGAGAGGAGCCCTGAGGAAAAGATCCAGATACTGATAGATAAAAAATTGAACATGAGCTAGCTACGTATGCTTACAGCCCAGAAAGAAAATTGTATCCTGGGCTACATCAAAAGAAGTGTGGCCAGCAGGTTGAGGGAGGTTTCTCCCCATCTAGTGCTCTTGGGAGATCCTACCTGGAGTACTGTGTCCCGATCTGGATGACTGTAAGTCAGACATTTTTCATACCAATACTTTTTCTTTTTTCCACATATGACACAAGTGAAAAAATTTGTGTGAAGTTAAGATTATATTTACTTGGTCATATACAGAGACTATATATTTGTTTATGTACATTTCAGGCATAGAAAGGGTTGTAAGAGTTAGTGCATTACTACAGCACCACACAAGTCATGGAATGTCTTTATGTTTTAGTCTTAGAAGCTCAGTAAGATGTGCAAGTTCTGAAATACAGGACAGGGAATTTCCTATTGGAAAGTTAATTATCCTTTGTCCCATTTATTAAAAAAACCCAAAAACCCACCAACAAACAAAAACCCCAAACCAAAATAAACTAAAACCAACAAACCCCACAAGAAACAAAACCGTATTTATTTCTCTATATTTATCACTACCCAATATCTTGTTTTATATGCTTACATTTCTTTTGTACAATTATGTAAAATGAGAAACCTAAATATCTTCAAAATAGTCAACTGAGTGAGACAAAAAATAAGTAATACATTTCAGTGGATTATGATTATACTAGTGAGAAAGAAAAGTTTGCCAACAAAATGCTAAGTCAAAATTTTATGTTCAATTCACTAAAATTATTGCTAATCAATTCTTAAATGGGGAAAAAAATATTAAAAGGAGCTAGGTATAGGAATCACAGCATCAGTTTCCACCAGATGAACGCTGTATGCTTTCTGAGCACACAGGCAAGGGCAGAATCTCACATCCTGCACCTGAAGTTTTTTTTCCCAAGCTTTACACAAATCCCCTGACCCTCCAGCCACTGCACATTCTTCAAACGGACACCTACCTTCAAAAGTGACAGCAAGCAATAATGTGACAAACGAGGCTACAGTCTGCACATGTGCAATATACTTCACCTAGAATATTTGGATGTGATAGAATTAAACTGACCTCTGTGACAAGGACACCTTAATCAAAACAGCCAGAATCAAAGGGTAGGTGAGGGGAAGGAAGCAATCCTGATGGGTCTTGTGTTTTACCTTTGCTGCCTGTTCAGTTAAGACATTTCTTAATCATTCTGTCAGCATTTGTTGTGTATGTCTTTGCTCTGATACTTCCATTCTCTTGATTAGAAGAATGCTAAAAACTTTTATATGATGGTCATGTAAGAAGAGGGAAAAAAAGTTTTAAAACTATTTTATACTCCACCTTTAATGAATATTCATAGACTCATAGAATAGTTTGGATTGGACCTTAAATATCATCTAGTTCCAAGACCCCTGCCGTGAACAGGGATGCTTTTCACTACACCAGAGCTCCATGCACTCCAGCTGGTCACTGACTCAGAAGGCAACACCCCCTCATCTGCCCTGACTGTTCTTCCTAAGGAGCCTGTATTCTTCCATTCTTCCATTCTAACACCTCAGTTATTGGAGCTGTCCTGCCATGTCTCTGTGATGCCAATAAGATCATAGCCCTGCAGGCATGCATATGTCTCTGACTTCTCTTGTTCATTCCTCATGCTATATGTGTTTGCATTGAGGCATTTCAATTGGACCCCAAATGAAGACGAGTGGCTGGAGTGATCAGTTCCTTTGTGCTGCATATCAGGCGGTCTCCATCTGACCTGTGATCCTTTTCCTGGCTCTGGTCATCTGTTGTTGGCACTGGCATCAAACTGGTAGGAGCAGGATGGATTAAGTTCCCCTCCCCCAGAAACTTTAGTTTAAAGACCTTTTCACCAGCTTGGCAAGCCTATGGTCTAAGATGCAGTTCCCCTCCTCGGGCAGATGAATTCAATCATCGTCCAGTAGACCAGGTTTCTGAAAGCCAGTCTGATGGTCTAATTAGCAACACAATTCTTGTGGCCATTTGTTGACCTGCCATAATCTACTGGCCTTTCCAAATCCCTCCCCTTTGACAAGGAGGACTGATGGAAAAGATATTTGCACTTCTGAGTCCCTTACCACCGCTCCCAGAGCTCTGTAATCTTTCCTGATGTTCTTCAGACTGGTCCTGGCTTGGTGCTCATGTAAAAGAATAGCAGCAGATAATAGTCAGTAGACTATACCAGGCTTGGTAGTGTCTCTGTGACATCCCTGATACAAGTCCCCAGTAAGCAGAACTCCCCTCTAGAGGCTGTGTCAGGTCAGCAAATGGGTGCTTCTGTACCTCTCCAAAGAGGTACTGCTTTCACCCATATCTCCTACTGCTTTCACCCATATCTTTCCTCAGTAGCACTGGTTATTACCTGGGAAGCAGATGGGGCGGCCTTGCTCAGCTCCAGCGTCTTTTCTGATGTAGTAGGCCTTTCCTCTTCTGTCTGCAGAGCAGTGAAGCAGTTATGAAAGAACATAAATGCTAGGCTTGATACTGGGATTAAACATTATTTCCTTAGTTTCTGCTTTTGTGTACCACAAGGCTTAACCTTGTTTAGCTCCCTGTTTTAAAATCAGAAGATAAATTCTGCACCTCTTGTATGTTTTTGTTAATGAGA
Organism: Hypotaenidia okinawae; assembly: GCA_027925045.1. Lineage (NCBI taxonomy): Eukaryota > Metazoa > Chordata > Aves > Gruiformes > Rallidae > Hypotaenidia > Hypotaenidia okinawae. The sequence goes on from BSDF01000001.1 coordinate 174,480,041, forward strand.
GCATAATCAAAAAAAAAAAAAAAAAAGCACAATCAAATATTTCCAACTGTCTGGCTATTACAGGTAATGTACAAATGAATTGTTTCCTGTTCACTTTTACATGAACACAATCAACACATTGAAAGCTTTATGGTTTCTTAATTGCAGCAATAAAAATATTACAAAGCACTACAGGGTACAGTTTTAAACTGTCTTGGCAGACTTTTGGCAACATATGTTTAAATTAAACAGGGAAAAACCCAAGCCCACCAGTCATCTGACAAGGAGAGAAAATCACCAAGTAGACAGAGATACAAACTTCTGGTAAATACACATTCAAGAGTTGATTTTGGTGACTAAGAAGCTATTAAGTGCTTAATTTTGTATTTCCGATATTTTTCTGAAGTGATAGAGTAATTAGTTTGGTACATTTTTGGCAGTTTGTGATGAAAGCATTCAAAATAAACTTTTTACAATAAACATGATGTATAAGGAATAGACAGTTAATATGCAGCCCAACTATACAGAGGCAGAAAGAGAAGTCAGGATACCAGAACTGTGCTCCAGTTCTGAAAGCTAGGTTGCCCTGAGACTTTCTGAAGTCCCTGTAAGTTTGCCATATTGATGAGGGATACAGGAGCCAGAGAAAATTGCGTATCTCTGTTTCAAAAAAACCAAACTTCTGTTCTTTGTCTAAAGCAAGAATTATTCTAGAAGATAGAAACCATAAAGATTTCCCACTGCTTACTGTTGCAGTTTTGTGTGGCTGGGTTCTGTTAGAGAACAGGAAGCTGCAGAGATGGCTTCTGCAGGAAGCAGCTGGAGTCACTTTGCAGGCCCTGGAGAGTAAACATCAGCTGATTCAAGGCCAGAGTCATTGCTGACCAAGGCCGAGCCCATCAGTGATGATCACAGTGCCTCTGGGAATCACATTTAGGAGAAAAAAATATTCTAGCAGCTGCATTTTGCCACCCCAGAAAGGAGTGAGAAGATGTAAGAGGCCATACAGACACCCAAGGCCAGGGAAGAAGTGGGGAGGGGTGTGCAGTGTGGCACTCCTGGTGGAGAGAGAAATTCCCCTGCAGCCTGTGGAGAAGACCCTTAGAAACAGGCTGTCCCCCTGCAGCCCATGAATAATGAGGGGGAGCAGAGATCCCATCTACAGCCTGCAGAGAGACAACCCATACTGCAGCAGGTTTGCTGGGGGACTTGTGACTCTGTGGGGGACCAGGCTGGAGCAGTCTGGGCCCGAATGTCAGCACCCCATGGTGCTGAGGCAGTTGGTGAGGAGATGATGACCTAACAGAAAGGGCTCACTGTGGAGAAGTTCGTGGAGGACTCTCTCCCGTGGGTGGGACCACATGGTGCAGCAGGGCAAGGGGGTGTGTGTGTAATCCCCCCTCCCCAGCTAAGAAGGAAGACAACTCGGCAGAAACTGACTGACCCAAACCTCCATTCCCCCAGTCCCTGCCCCTCCCTGTGCCACAATATGGAGGAAGAAGGGAGCAAAATTATAACTGAAGTTAAGTCTGCTAAAAAGGGAGGGGTGGGGGGAAGGTGCTTTAAGATCTGGCCACACTTCTCATTACCCAGCTGTGGTTTCATTTGGTGTGTAGTTGTAGTGTAATAAATTAAATTTCTTTCCTTTATTCTGTGCTGAGTTTGTTTTGCCCATGATACTAATTGTGGAGTGATCTCCATCCTTATCTCAAATCCTAAGCCTCTCAATATATATTTTCTCCCCTGTCCAGCTGAAAAGGGGAGTGATAGAGCAGCTTTGGTGGGCATATGACCTCTAGCCAGTGCTAAACTACCACCCTTCGTTAAAAAATAGTATTTTATGCAATATGTGTATATACCATATAACTTTGTGGGTTTTTTCCTATTAGATAAGTTTGATGAAAATTGAAGTTCTACCATCAATGGAACATTTTTCACCATCTATTAAAGAAATATCAGCTGTACTTCACACTTCTCCCATGAATATTGAAAATGAATATTGAAAATCAGATGGTGAAACCAGGAAAGATATGTACATGATGATGATACTAAGAACAGTTAACTAGTCAATGAAGTTACTATAGTTGGATAATTTAAAAATTGGAATAAATGTAACATCAGTAAGTAGGATGGTACTTCAGCTTTCTATCTTACACAGTCTATAGCTGAAAATTATTATTTTAAATTATCAGAAACTGAACCAATAGTTCATTAGAAATGAACTATCTCTTATTTAATTCCACCCTTTTACTTTCTGATTCCTTCATATCTCATGTCGTGTTAAAAACTGAAATAAGCTATCTTTCCTCTTAATCTTGTTCACCCATTAAGTGAGTGAAGATCAGTTAAGGGATCTACAGGCCCACAGAAAGGTCTGTTGTATGAAGGTGTTCCTCCATGCAGTCAGATATTTAAAAACAAATTCCAATCATTCAAAAGGAATGTATTGCCCCTCAAAGGCAAAAGATTTTCTTGAAATACATTTTAAAAGGTTTTTTCTTCTCATTCACTTTTAGGTTCTGAGTTATCTTTGCTAAGCTGGGTCCTGATATTTTGGTGTTCTTCACAGTAATGCAAGCTAAATCTTTTTGTTAAGAGTCAAATTTGTCACATTTTCTGTTGAGCCCTGATGTAGAGATACGGAGAGAGAGAATCACAGGCTTTTAATACTTGCAGAAATACTATGAGAAATCTTAGTAAATAAAAAGATACTCATTATGCAAATATAAAGATCAAGTGTTTAAATAGCAAATGTGAGAAAACAGGTCTGAGAAAACTTTTTCAGTAAACAGATTTGCTTAAATCTTCTGCTTGTAGAAAGGACATAAATTTGCCTATCTGGTCAAATATAAACTTAGGAATGAATTTAGGTTTACCAGAGTTAATTACTATGGCCCCTTACAGTGTATGTGTTTTGGAATACGACTCCCGCAGTTAACGTAAACTGATCCCAAAGAAGAACAAAAGTATAGAATCATGGAATGTGTTAGGTTGGAAGGGACCTTTAAAGGTCATCCAGTCTAAACCCCCTGCAGTATGCAGGGACACCTTTAACTAGATCAGGCTAGTCAGAGCTTCAGCAACTCTGGTCTTGAATGTCTCCAGTGATCCGGTAATAACAATGAAGGAAGAAACCCCCAAAACTATTGGGGGATTCTACTCATGGGTAAGATTTTACCCACTGTCAGACACACACAAAAAAAAATCAAATACTAGCTACCTTGAAAGTTTTTCCTTGAAAGATTCTTCCAGGGAAAGAAAAGTAAAAATAACAGCAGAAGCATTAGGAAAAGCAATTTCATTTGGGGAGGGTTTCTAAAACTCTCTTTTAGATTCAGTTCAATTTAGTGTTTCAAATTGGCAGCTGTTAAATGCCCACCATGTGTCAAAGTACTTGGATTTAATTTAATTCAAATGTCTATCTCCCTGCAATAATTAAACAAATAGCAAGTCAACTTAAAGGAACATTGTGCAAGACACAAAAACCACAAAAGAAGTTTAATTGCATTAAATAAATTACAATATTGATCAACATAAAAGAGTACTGAATTTAGTATTGTACTCCATGACTCATTGGTTTAGCTTTCTTTATTAACTTTGTAAATAGATCGCAAAGGATTATAAGAGTTAAAATTCCATTGAAGAATATAGCATTTTAGCTTCAGAAACTTGTTTATTTTCCTACTGTAATGTTTACTCCAGCATTATGCCACCAACTCTTTATCTTTCTGTGAAAAGTGTGCACTAGTATTCTAGTGTTTACCCAAAAATACGTTGCAACAGAAGTGATGAGTTAATTCTAGAAATTGAATAGAAGTCCACAAGTCAAGTGGACTTAATGAATTTAGGTTAATGAATACTGGTTTTGTTGTTTTATGGACTGGTGTCATCTTACAGGACTGTAGTGGTGTCAGGAACATTTTAAAGAACATTCTTTACTACAGAAGTGTTATTTTATTGCATGTTTAACATATCTTACTGAAGATGTTTTCAGATCCTTACTTTTAACTTCATCATAGAGAATATACTGGAAGTTGCTTAGCTAAAATTAGCTATTGAGCTAATAGTATTGCTACCTGTGGTAACATTTCTGTTACTGATAGAAGAGTGATTTTGTATATTGAACATTCTTTTTATTATAAGTCTTCAATATCTATTATTGTCCTTGAATTTCAACCTGTGGAATAATTTGATCAATTAACAGCACCACCTTTATTGAAACCAAAAAGAAGCAACACCCCCAAAACCCCCTCCAATCACCCAACAAATAAACAAATGACCTTAAATTTGTAAAATCCTGGGGAAAACTTGTATAACAAGCACAGATGTGTATGTATGTGTGTTTGTGTATGAGTGCTCACATCTGTGAAAACCAAGGAAAGTCATTTACAAATTAGTGCTAGAATACTATATTCATTTATAGCACATGGAACAACTGAAAAAAAAAGCTTTCAAAAAGAATGACAACAATGACCGCAAACATCTAACAAACATGACTTGCTTAAACCATTCTATGCTTCTATGATAAGGGGATAAATCACGCCATTTTTAGATGTGACATTTAAAATACTGTTAAACAGAGGCATTCATCTTGAAATGGTACCTTTTGAATATCAGGGCAATGATCCTGTGAAACACATCAGTGTTTAACGGCATTTGGACAATGCCCTTAATAGGCTTTACCTTTTGGTCAGTGCTGAAGTGGCCAGGCAGTTAGTTTGACTAGATGATCATTGTAGGTCCTTTCAAACTGAACTGTTCTGTTCTATGTTAGTCTTCTGAAGAAAAAAATCAAGGTTACTCAATAAAGATGGGAAACCTAATGATAAGGAAAACAACCTTCAAACAAATAAACAAAAAAGACAAAGGTAAAGTGAAAAGGAAAAATGTGTCTCTCATCTTCTGTAAATAGACTGAGAAGTTAAGGGGAAAAATGCACTGGAAGAGACTTATGAAAAACATATTTCAATAATAAAGAGTGTTAAGAACTAAGGAAAATTGTTACATCTGAATCAGTTACACTTTTTAACAGTAATTTAGAAAAATATATTTCAGAAATTGTTAGATAGACTTGATTTCAGAGATTGTTAGGTAGGGTTGATGGCACTTGTCAGGCCATACCTTGAATACTGTGTTCAGTTTTGGTCCCCACTATGCAAAAAAGATGTGGAATGACTGGTGATGCTCCAGAGGAGAGCCACCAGGATGATCATAGGACTGAGAAGCCTGCTATATGAGGAAAGTATGAAAGTGCTTTGTTCAGCCTTGAGAAAAGAAGGTTTAGGGGAGATGTCATCGGTATGTTCCAGAACTTGAAGGGTGACTACGAAGAAGGTGGAGATTCCCTTTTTGCAAGGAATCCCATGGAAAAGATGAGGGGTAACAGGTACAAGTTACTCCTGGGGAGATTCCAGTTGGACACCAGAGGAAAAGGTTTTACAGAAAATCACCCACTGCCCCAGGGAAGCGATGGATTCCCCAGCACGGGCGTGATGTGGTGCTGGGCCATCTTGTCTCGATGGTGCTTTTTTCTAAATCGTGCTTTCGTCTAGGCAAAGCATTTGCCAGGGAAGGTTGGACAAGTAGATCTTTGAGGTCCCTTCCAGATGGTAATCTATGTTTCTATGATTATCTTTAAGGGGGATGTGTGTGCATATTAGATCACCTTCTTGAATTCCATCCTAGCCCTACTTTACACCCAACTATAAATCGCTAAATAGAATCATAGAATCATAGAATGTTTTGAGTTGGAAAGGACCTTAAGGATTACCTAGTTCCCTGAATAAGCTAGAGTTTTGGGTGGATATGACTAGCTTTTTTACAGGGTGTTTTTTTAAAAAGACCAAAAGGCATTTAAACTAAAACTGAAAAATCCTAATGCAACCCATTAAAAAAGAAAGCAGATTTTATGAACGTGTATACTAAAAAAAAAAAACAACAAAGCCATTGTCAAACAGAAAAAGCTTGAGAACACTAGATCAGGGAAAAAAAAGTAACTGAATAATTTATAATTTTCTCTGCCTATTGTGTCCTTGCAAGGTAGGTCATACTTTCAGGATTTGCTATATTCTGTTGTCTGTAGCTTGTTGTCTGCCAAGCAAAAACTCTGTTCCTTCATTACCTTCACTTTCCATCCCCATGATAGTTTGACTGTGGGTTTTTGTTTTGTTTTGTTTTTTTCTTTTTCTTTTTTTTTTTCAGCCCCCATGCTGTGCTGCTACTCCAGACTCCCTGATGTTGCTGAGTTCCTTTCACACTTTCTAATCATTGTATTTTGCGTTGTTGCTACCCTCCAGGCTTTGTAATACCTCGCCTGGGATATGCCTACCTGTTCACCAAGGAAGAAGGAATTTCTCCAGATGTTTTCTTCTGTTCTAGCCACTCTCTTTTAAAGGAAAATAATAAAAAAACCCAAGAAAAATTGTAAAAGAAATACTCATTTTTTAAAGATGCAAGTTTTAGTATCCATATTTTTAATTCTTTGGGAGGTTGCTGTTAGTGGTTTCTGTGTAGCACTGCTTTGAAAACTCAACTCTTCACCAATGAAGTTTTAAAAGAAAATACTGCATGCGATGAGTGTGTGTATTTATTAGAAAACTAAGTATGTCAAGGTCTGTTCTCTGTGTGGAAGCCAGCTGGCATGAAACAGACCCCTTTCATACTGTTAAAATCTTTTACCTTCAAAGGTTGCACAACCCAATAAATTACCTTCAAGGAAAAGAAAATGGAAAGGTCTAGTTTCCAAACCAAGCCCAGACACTTACAACTAGCATAAGCCAAGGCTAGGTCATGGACCATTCAAAGATTTTTTAGTAAACAAAGGTGAATTCCAGTGACTGGAAATACTCTCTGGTGCTTGGTGTTTTAACATTAGTAATCAGTCTGTCTATGTTCTGCATAGGTTGGGAGTTAGGCACTTCAGAATTTTCAAAACTAATTTCTTAAAACTTGTTTCCTGGGGCCCTCAATACATTTTCCCTCACCTCCCCTCTTTATGCTTAGCCTCAGATTTCCATACTTTCTGCTACCCAGGAGTGTTGAGAAGATCCTGTTGCAGTAAAAAAAAATATTTTTATCTCTTACCACTCTTTTGTGAACAAGGTTAAGGGAACAGACCTGAATCACAAGTTCCATACAAAACTCTATGTGACTTAAAATGAGGAAAAAATTTTGAGAGCAGTGCTGGTGATGCAAATTTTTTCTACAGTAATCTACTTGCTGGATTGGTAGTCTAGAAAATGGATAATACTGGTTTCTAGGCCCCACTGAGTCTGACAAGACCCCCAGAAATTACCTCGAGTGAATCAAAAGTTGCTATACAAATCTAGAAGCATGGTTTAATAAATCTGGAATTTGATCTGTCTTTTGACAGGTTGAGGTTCTCAGAGAAGAACAGATGCACATGAGTCATGCAATATTAGCCTAGCCATTTAATCCCTCAGCCTGAAACACTTTAGCTTTCTTACAACATAAACAGGAAGATATCCCACTTCTGAATAGGGGAATTTAAAGAAAAAGTAGAAAATTTTAAAAAATCCCCAACCTTCCTACATCAGCATAGACTACAGCAAACTCTGTAGTGGCCTGAGCTATGGAGTACAGGTGTAGTTATAATTTGGTTGTTTAAAAGAAAGCAAGGAGGATAATAGGCAGATTGCCCCAGTATCTCAGATATCGGTGTATTTCTCCAGGAAATATACTGAATGAATTAAAAGAGATGAAGAACATGTTGTTTGTTTATGACTAAAATGAAATAAAAGATTTGGTGGTATATCCCACATGATTAGAATAACTTTTTTTCATTCTTTGCAATGATGCAATAATAGAAAAAAGGAGTAGTTGTTTGATATGGTTGCAAAAATTTGCTCTGTGGACCAGAAAGTAAAAAAATATATAAATCTGCTGAAAAGTTATAGGTAGATAAAGGAGAAAAATATCAGGGCTTCCAACACAATGGAAATCTACCATGTATTACAAAAATGTAGTCCGAATGAATGAGATGGCAAACAAGATACCAGAGCATAAGTTAAAGTCAAAAAGGATACTTGACTATTTAAAATAATTGAAAAAAACCCCATATAATATAATATGCACTATTCAGTTGTTTCATAGAGATACTAAGAAAAAATATTTTGAAAATAAAATGGAAAAAAAAAAAGGTAAGGAAGTTTTTCTGAACTGAATTAAAACTAATAGAGTGAGAACTTGTGAGAATAAGAAGGCAGAGAAATCTAGGTCAGAATATTCATTGTATGTTCATTGTAATCCTGATTTCTGGATAAATTTGACTTGCTATGTTGCTATGTCTACATTTTGTCCACCATTGCACCTTGTTTGGTGTTTATATTAATGAAAGAAAGGAAGATGGGCATAGTCATGAGTAATCAGTTTTTCTGGAAGCACCTAAATGCTTTTTGTCAACAGAAAAGGTACTAATTTAGATGCAATAGTTCTTGTCCTGTAGGTTTTTCAAAATTCTTACCTAAAATAAAAACAAAACAAAACCTACAACTCCCTCCTGCTAAAGAAATAAAAGGAAAAAAAACCCCACCCAACCAAGATGGGTTTAGGCAGACTACATTTCTCTTGACTAATCCTGAATTTTTTGTAGTGTTCTAAATAAGGTTAGTTTTGTTCTGTTCTTTTGAGCAAAGGTAATAAACAGTATTTTCAGCTGGGATTTGTAAGTGGGAGGACAAGGTACACAGCCATGATAAAATAATAACAGAGAAAATGATGCCAAAGCACTTAAAAAAAGTCAATTTCTGTTCATTCTGAGAGGCCTTGTAGAGGTTTTCACTTCACAACCCAGCTGTGATTTTGACTCACCAGAGGATTTGCATCAGACTGAAGTTTTAGTGGAAAAAACTGAACTGGCCCCAACTACCAATGAGGGGACAGTGTCCAAAACCTGAATTAAATTCAGCTTGCTCATCCTTTTAGCATTGTTCATGATGAGGAAAAGGGCCTTCCTGAAGAGATGTTCATTTATTTACATGGATTCAACAGCCTGATGTCCTGTTGCACTAATGATCGCTTTTCTAAATGAACAATAACTAAAGCCACATTCACGCTTGCTTCCTGGTCATGAGTAGGTGTGGATGTAACCCTATTCAAAAGCCATGATGGCTTCAGTTGTGGACTTCTGTAGGTACAGCAGATCCAGAGCTACTGGCGGACTGGAGGGGAGGCTGCTGTCATACACATGGTTGTCTGTTTGCTAGTGCTTTATACAGACATGGAGCCCGTGCGAACACGTGGGATTTCAGAGTTGTGCCCCATTCCCGTTTCTGCAACATGGGTCACCCGATGTACACTGCACCCAAAATATGTCACCAATGAAGGCTTATTTGAGTGCTAAAATGAAGTAGGAGCAGGCATGCTGGCCATCTGCAAACGGCGTGATCTGAAATCTTAGCACTGACAGAGGGACTGGGAGACATACGGACCGTCTGCAGTTCTCTGCACTTCTTCCTATGTCCTCCACGCTGAAATGGCTTGCTATTTCCTTAAACACATCAAGTGTTGCATGTGGATCTGGCCAGTCACAGTGTTTAGATGAATCCACCCCCTGCCCGAACAGGAGCAGAGGAACATACAATCCTTGGCATCTGAGGTAAAGGAAGGTGGGCAGAAGACTGCCTTGGCTGAACAGGGAACTCCTTTCGCAACTCAGTATGAAAAAACATGGTATCATTTCTGAATGAGAGGTAAGTCCTTGCTGGAGGATCACAGGCAAAGGCTGGCTGGGCAGACTCAGCAGCTGCTGCCCTAAGTGATGCCCTGCGTAATGCTGGGAGCTCTGGGCTGTGGCTAAACTGAGGGGCTTTAGAAAAAAAAAGCATGCCTCCATCACTTCTGAATCAAAACATGAACACATAACTCCCTATGTACTCTAAAGGGAGTCAGGGAGACCTCCTTGTGGGCATCTTTTGACCCAACAATGGATATGGACAGGCCCTAAGCATCCCGAGACACATCCACACCTACTCGAACAAAAGCTGCCTGGCAAAGCTGCTGGCAAGCAGCATGGCAGAAGAGGCTTGGGGGTCCTGGTGGACACTGAATCGACCAGGAGCCAGCAAGGTACCCTTGCCCAAAGCAGCAAGCAGTACCGAGGGCTGTGCTGGGGAAAGCATTGATGGCGCCTGGAGGGAGGTAACTCTTCTGCTCAGAACTGCTGAGGCCATGCCTGCAGCACTGTGCCCAGCTCTGGGCTACCCAGTCTGAGAGAGACACCAAGAGACTGGGGAGAGTCCCCTGGCCCCCTTCTCAACTGCCACACTCTGAGTTCTAGGGTCAGAGCACCGAGCTGTATTGACCCACTGTCCCAGCAACCACCCCAGTGTGCAGCGACACTCCACAGAACTACCCTGTGAGCATCCTGCCTGGAAGGACTGAGAGCCTCCTGGGAACCTCGCTTGGACACTCTTGGGCACTGTCCAGATTCCCACACTGTCTCCAAGGCCAGGCTTCTGACCTCGGCAGGTTGGGCCAGTTGATTTTGCTGCAGCCGCCCCAGGTAGTCCCTGGGCAGGTCGGGGCCACGCAGCCACAGCCAGTGCCCACAGCAACCTCCTTTCTCACCCTCAACGCCGTCTACTCTGCAGGGTCAGTCCTGAGCATGCGCAGCAATCCCAGCCTGCCCCAGCATCCTCGGCCAAGCAGCCTTTCTAGCAGCGCGTTCAGGTGAGGGTGGGCCATGTGACCAAGAAGAAGGACCTCCTCCTCCCTTCAGCTGCACGGTGCTTGGTGGTGGCCAAGCCTGGGCTGCCGTCTGGGCCGCGCCCAGCTCTTCTGCAGAGCCAGGGGCCGAGGCAGCTCGCCCCAGGGTTTCTGGCGGAGTGCAGCACCTTTCTTGCAGGCTGGGCCAGCACACGTCCCCTCGGGCAGCGAAGGCGGACTCGGCCCCTCGGCTGGTGAGTGCGGAGTAGCCAGGGCCACCGTGACCTCTCTCTGCTCCTCTGCCCGGCGGCCACTCGTGCTGCACCGGGTGGGGCTGCCGCTGCCCTTCCCGCAGGGCACGGCCGCCCCCAGGGCTCTGCGGCAGGAGAGAGCTCAGCCACGGCCCCTAAGTTCAAAATGACACCTCCCTACCTGCCTCCCTGCCTGCCTCCCTTGCATACGTGCCTCCGTCCCTGCTGCTGTCCAGCTTTCAGGGACCGCGGCACAGTACCGAGAGGCTCCGGGAGCGCTCGCCTGGCGCTTCTCCTCTCTCCACGGCTCTTTGCTCTCTTGTCCTTGGCAGCAGGCGGGAACTGCCGGAGGAGCTTCAGCTGCCCCGGCCTTTCAGAAGGCAGCGAGGGAGCTCGGCTGCTGCAGAGGCAGCAGAGCAGCCGGGCGCTGGCGGCAGGGGGCCTCTCTTCGGCCGGGCCCTGGCCGCTCTCTGCAGCCAGACCTCTGTCCCTGCAGGACCTGCTGGCTGTCCTCGAGGGAGCAGGGGCCATCCACGGAGGGGATCTTTCGGCTTGCAGACGGCGAGCGTGCCTCCCGGGAGCGGAGGGAGGCCCTCGACAGCGGAGCGGAGGTCGACCTCAGAAGCCAGACCATGCATCTGCTGGCTGTCATTCTGAAGGCGAAGCCTGCTGACCTGCCTCCCAGCAGCTCCTGGCTCTGTGCGAGCTGATGGGCACCTGCTCGTGAGCCAGGCTGCCGGGGATGCTGCCCGTGCTGCCGGCTGCAGTGCTCCAAGCCTCACCCGGAGCCCTGGGCATTGCAGGACTTCCTCCAGCAGATCCCCTCCAAACTCCTCGTGGCGGAGCTCTACGAGGAGTGGATGAGCGCCCTGATGCAGAAGAGCAGCGGGCAGCCATAAGAAGCTGGCAGCACTGAGGGAGTAAGCATGGAGTTGGCGTGGCCAGGGAGCCTTCCCTGGGCTGGGCTGGGCTGAGATCGGCCTGGGGGAGCGGTGTCAGCAAGTTTGGCTTTATTTATGGTGCCTTCCTGCCCTGCCAGGGTGGCCGGCATTTCTATGGATAGAAATACCTATTGAGAAGGATTACTTTGTCAGATATATAGTGTCTAAAAAAAGTTAAGCATTTAAGCATCGCCATTTTAAAAATGTGCAGAGGATGAATGTGTCAGTGCACTGCATGCCATTTCCCTAAAATAAGTATCATTTCAGTAAAACTGCCAATGAAAACCTGCATAACTGAGCAGAAAGAATGGTAATTATGAAAAAGACCCCTTCAGTTACATACAGCAGAACTTGAACGAGAAGATGTGACCTTTAATCTTTAAAATAGTGCTGTATGTATAATCTGAGGTTAAAATCCATTAAGCCAAAGATCAACAATTTAACTTTGATGATCAAAATTTAGCAAAGGAAGTTACATCTACAGTCCTATTTATTCTCTAGGGCTTCAGAAATGAACAAATGTATTTATGATATTCATGTGGTCACTCCAATGTGGCAATTCTTCCCCTAATTTAATGACAGAACTATTAGAAGCTACTTCTTTTTGTTCAGTCTGGAGATTCTAGTGCAACCTATAGTAGCACTCCTATTATCAGGTGCTTAATTATAGGGCATACCAAGTCTCTTAACAATTTCTTGCTTAAGGTTACATTGCATAATTTATTCTATCAGTTAGTATAGTGGAAATTGGACTAAATAGTGTGACAGGAAGGTTAAAATGAGTGTCCACTGCAAGGTGCAGACATGAGGTCAAAAGAAGCAATTAGGACAGTTGGTGACCAGAACTTTGATTATTCTTTATTTATTTATTTTTGATTCTTAGACTTGCAAGAACATATGTGTGTTAATTTCTGTACAAAAATGCGAGGTTTATGTGACAAAATGCTCAAATCTTTTTTTTTTTTTCAAATTTTTAATTAATCTTCTTCCCCTACATAGACCTTCCCTACCTCATGTGCTTAACTAATATTTCTAACAAACAATTTTAAGGGAATTGTTTGAAGACTTGGGAATGAAGCTTATTCTGAAATTTCTTTAATCCTTCCAAGCTTTGTATTACTGAGAAGAGACAAGCACAAGGCTTAGGTGACCATTGAGTTGTTTCTTATATTTTGAACTCCTCCAAAAGAGTAATGCACCGCATATGATTTTTAATTATGAGCCACTATCCCCTCAAAAATGAAACCCAAACCAAAACCCATTATTTTCAGCAGGCAACTGTAAAATAGTCCATCAGAACTGACACACCACTTGGAATCCACTAAGACTGCTGTTAATTTCGTGACCAGCAAATATCTGTCTGCACGGCACAGTGGGGTACCATAAATACAGGACACAGCTCAGAAAGAGCTGACTAAATTGGTAGAAACATTGCAGCTGAACAAGCACCCTACCTGGCTCAGGACGAAACATCCTGCTTCTCATCAGGGTCAATTAAGCCTGTGCTGTGTGCTGCGCTGATGCGTTTATTCTTCTACTGGTAACCCAGACTAGCCTATTTAGATCCCCCCAAGGTATCCCTTTGTAAGAGGGCACTGAGCAGGCAGACACTGGCTTGAGGCACTTACTACTCACGGAGACAAGGAGCACTTTACTCAGTGGAGAACCACTTCCGCTTCCTTCCTCCAGAACCCGATACACACAGCACATTGAGGCTGATGTCAAAACTCCCGTTGACTTAAAGAGAACGTGCAGCAGACTTCACAGTTTTCCAGCAGTCGATTTGAAGCTGCAGAAGGAGGGGAAAAAAAAATAAAATCAGGGCACAAGCACTGCAGTGGGAGAGAATAAAACCAGGCAAATTCCGAGTATTCTTACCTTCTCCACAAAAGAAAGATGGCCCAAGCATAGCTATTAGACTAGCAAATAGGAAACCCTTCCTGAGGACGCATTGTTGTCACCAGGCATTTTAATGACTCCATTTAGCACTGCGGCACTTCTTTTTCTTAACAGTGACTAATAACATGCTGAGATAGGCTTACTCTTTGCAAGTGGAGCTTTATTGAAGTACTCGAAGGTGAATGCCTGGGGATTTTACTCTGAAAACTGTAGAGGACACATTTTGGATATAATATTTAAAGAGGAAAAGAAAATTAAAAGGAAAGGTTAGTGAGGGAGATTAAGGGTGAAGGAGAGAAACAAGGGGAAGAGCTAATGAAGGAAATTAAATGGATTGGGAGTTACTTTGCAGAACAACTGGTAGCAGATAATAAATCATGATGCTGTAAGCACACAAAAGCCAAACAATAAAAATAAGGAGGTAGTAGAAACGTCACAACACACTTCTGGTAAATGTAAAATGTAATCTGCAATATGTTGAATCCTGCAAACTTTCCACTATTTTCAAGTAAATTGCCCAGCTGTACCTTTCTTTCTGTTACCTTTATTCTACCTCAGTAAACATGGTTCAGTGGCATTAGTGCAACTCTACAGTTCTGGCAGCAGCTTCTGCAAATCCAGGCACTCAGCAGATAGGCTTCTGTCTAACCTATTAGATGCTGACTAGTTCCTTACACTTGCTAAATATATGTGAATCAGTCCCTAGCAATATAAGATTGTATTAACATTGCATTAACACACCCCATGTGTTATTAATGTATAAAGGTGCCTTTATTACAGACTTAAACCACCTACAGATGATGTATTCACTTTTTTTTTTTTTAATTAATGCCTTAGAAAGGGAAAATGGCCCAGGCACCTTAAAAATATTTGGATTTTACTGCAAATAAACATATTTATTTCAAGAGTACATGAATATTTTAATACTTGGCACTAGTCAGCCCTGGATAGTTTTGTAGTTTATTCATCTACGTTAGATTCTCTGACAGGATTTTTAAGATTAATAGTTCAAACATGAGGAAAAGCTTTTAAAAAAAAGGGTCATTTTAAAAAATGGAGAAAATATGATATGCCTCTCTTTCTTAGCAAAACCAATTCTTTTTCCCTCTTAATGCATGTACGTGTATTTTTGTGTACTGTTGCACCTGAGAAATTGGTGGGAGTAGTAACATTTGATTCACTTGTAATGTTTACACTAACTCAGTAGGCACACCAACAGTTTTTTGCAAAAATGCAGAATATTGTTTATCAACAGTCTGCCCCTGGACTGTTTTTCTGGATTTTCTACTTTTTAAACTCTGTCTATATTTATATATATACAGACACATATGTCTATGTGTACTATATGTAACATGCGCTGCATGTATTTTACCTGAAGCACTCCCTGTGTCTCAAAGTACATAGATTTAACTAGACTATCCAAAGGCAAGTGAAATCTGATATCACTGTAACCTGTTAAGAGGTTTCAACATTATTGATAATTTCTTTTGCTGACAGGATGTGGAGAAAAAACAAGGCAGTCAATCCATTTCAGTTAATTTATCCTTCTTTGAAAATATACTCAACGATGAAAGAAGGGATGGTCTCTTATTTTGAGGGGAAGAATTCTGCCTTAAACGACGACAGCTGAGGAGTGGTGAGCATTTTGATATCTAGAATTAACAATAACTTTTTTCAATTTCAGGATATTTCTCTTCTGTTCATTTGTTCTTACTCACCTTTCTTCCAGATGCAGAGATAACTGCTACAAATTGTGCAGCTGCAGATGGCGAAAGCGGCAAGCCCGCCTTGTATGTGTTCAGCACATTGCACACAGCAAGCAGCTTCTGTAGGAGCCACAGCAGTGACTTTTCCCAGTTTGTAACTAAGGATTGTGCTGCTCAAATCTATATACTTTGTAGGTTTGAATCCATAAATTTTAAGTAACACAATTGACAGCACTTTCTAGTTACAATAGTTATGAATATATTCAAACCCACTCAATGTCATCTCAGATTTGCCTCACCATATTTTTTTTTACATTGTCTGAGATTTTCCCATGTAAACTGACATTTCCCTCTGATAAATGAAATCTCCAAAGATGAAGAGGGAGAATGTTTTATTTTTTTGGAGGTTTTTTATAACTAAGATATTAAATCTTTGTTCCATCCTGCCCGTGGTAGTATGTTACACAAGCAATGCAACACAAATGAAAGCATAAAGCAATATGATGAAGTTAATTAAAATTTATATTGTAAACTTAAATGAAACTTGAAAGCCTGACAACACTGGGTGTGATAACTGATGCTCATAGATGTTTGGAGAAGAAAATCTGTTGATGTTTTATAAGAATCTTGCATCTTATTTACATAGATATTTTCATTTTGCTCTTTTTTTTTTTTTCTATGTGCAAAATTTGCATTGAAGAATTTGGTTGGATTCTGCCAGTTCTATGAGCAAAGAACTGCAAACCCAATTAAGAACCTGAAATAAGCACGTCAAATACGCATATGGAAAATTTTTGGTTCTGAGCCTGAATAAGACTGACCAAGCCTTTTTAAAGTTAAACTGAAGGCACATCTGACACTAAAATGGCAATGGATTAATGAGAATCAATCTTACAGATACCAGCTAGTGTCAGATGGTTTGGTGGACAGAGAACAATAAACTTTCAAGCTAAGAATTTTCTACAGACTTTAACTGAATAAATTTATAATAAAAAAACCCCAAAGCACACCCTCTTCAAATTAAGTATTTGCACTTATAGTAAAACATTTTCTGCTATAACTTCTTGCTGCATTTTTAATTCAATTTTAAAAAGAGGAATATTTGAAAAAACCTTAATTTTCAGTTAAACATAATGGGTTGAAGGTTTTTGACAAATTTTTTTGTTTTCAGTACAGCCCCTCATAGCACCTTAGTTTCTCTGTTTTTTATGATCTTGTACTCCAACCATACTTTTACAATTTTCCTTACAAATACTATACTACTCTTTGCAGGACTTGAGCAGCAATAGCCCAGGTAATTAATGAAACAATACATAAATAGATAATGATCCTTAAAAATAAGGATAACTTGGAAAAGGTCACATTTTTTAAGATATCTGCTTGGGTTGGGGGTTTTGAGTTTTTAACTCAACTTTGCTTCACTTGTGTCACTTCTTTGCATAAGAATAAGTAAATTTTATGGTATAACTCCAGTTGAAACCCAACATACTAAAATACCTTCTAATGTCAGTCAGCAGCACTTAATAATAGGTGATTATCATTAAAAAATACACCTTTCAAAAAAACCTGACTTCCACCTTGCCAGTCATAAATTGAAGAAAACGTGTAGAGAAAAGCAGTTACTCACTTTCATTTGCAGATATACATGAGCAGACTATAACAGCCACATTCAACTTCCAGCAGGGACGTTGCTAGGTGACTGTGAGAGGCTACAGCAACTACATAAATACTGCTTTTCAGAACAGAAACATTTTTCATTGCTTTTCTTCATTCACTTAATTCTGTTCGTAGAAATGCTGCTTTTGGAGATCTTAATGTGATTTGAGTCATCTGCCCATGGATTAATATTGCTATAGACGATCACAACCATCTGTAATATTTTCATTTACCATGTATGCCATCTGAGAAATGCACTGTAGTGTTGACAGTCAAGTGTGAAAAAAAATCTTCCCATCCCAGACCGCTCCAGAAAGGACAGAGCTATGACTGGGTGTAATGAGATGGAAGTCAATAACATGCAGTACAAAGTACATACCCTTAATTCCATAATTTCTTAGCTCATAACATTTTTAGGGTTTGATTTGTGGTTCTTCCAGACATACTGGTAAGAAAGCTACTGCATTATTGATAGAATGTGAAGTGCTGTACATTGCATTTTCATTATGCTACTATCTACAGTTATGGACATGATATTTATGGTACAACATATAAAAGATTATTTGTAAAAGTATTTTCTGGTTGTGTTTTGTTTGTGTTATTTTTGGTTTGGTTTTTTTAGTTTTGTATACTGATATGTTTAAGTATTTTTGGCTCCATGAATAGATTAGTAAGTGAATAATAATAGTTACTTTTATTTTGTAAAACTGGATTACTGTCTCACCTGGTAAAGTGTATTTCATGTATTCATGCATTCACTATCAATAGATGATCTGCTGGGATTTCAGAGAGCATGGATTAGAGCCCCGAGGAGACTAACAGGCCTTTAGTGACCCTGACCTGGGACCTGCACCCACACAAATGAGCCCAGGGGCTCTTCTAAGCTGAGGCATGGACACCGGTCTTGCCCTGAGCTATGATGTAGGAGGACCTGTGCATAGCCCTGCTTCTGGACCTGCCTCCTGGATGTATCTTTGTCCTGGTTTTCAGCTGTCTTATCTCCTAGAAGGGTCCCTTGGACCTCTCAGTCACCTTGTCTCAGGTTTGGCGTCCTGTGTGGGCTTTGCATCCTTCTTACAGCCTTGTTTCCATTTTGCCCAGTCTCCTTTTGTTCCTGATCTCCTGCAGGGATCCTGGCCTCAATTCATTTCTTTCCATAGTCAGGATGTCAATAGATCCCCATTACAAGCCCTGAGCTCTGCCTTCTGTGCTCAGACCCTGCAGGACTGCGCCCATCAGTGAGGACACTGCACATGCTGGGGTCACTGTTGGCTCTTGCAGCTTGCTGATAGTATGCTGCTGTAGGCTGACAAATACTGTTTTGCACTATTGAAAGTCCACACCTCCAGCACCTCAGGGCCTCTGGACTTGTCTGAAATTGTGGTAAGGTACATGGAATATGGGAACATCTGTTTCATTGAGTTCTCTGGTTAAGGTCCACTCAATATAAATGAAATAAAAAATAAAAAGGAAAGTGATAAATTAAACACACAGATATACAAAACCTAACAAGCAGGTGATGGCCAAGACAATAATGAAGAACTGAACTCTGCAGCCACTGACGGATAGGCCATTATCAAAACTGCTCAGGCATAGCCTATCCTTGAAGAAGGTCAGCTTGAACTTTGTAAATGATAAGAAGGATGAATCCAGATTAGCATGATTATTATAAGTTACTCGCAGAAGGACCTCTGAACGGGTGAAAAACTTTTTGTAAGATATTTAGGGGAAAGTCCAAAAGGAGGAAAGGATTGAGTCAGGGAGGAACAACTGTAGGAAAATGGGAAGGAGGATGTATAAAAGGAACCTATTGTGCACAAACAATACCAGTAAGTACATTTGTCTAACTGATCCCTACGCCTTATCACTGTAATCTATCCTATCTTCTAAATAAATCTTTTCAGGGATTTTTCTACTTTTTATGTGTAACCTTACTCTCTTTGTGTGAATGCTGCAAGGTCTAAGTGCCAGCAACCAAAGAGCTGTGGGTCACAGGGTCTATTTGTCTTCATGCCAGCAGCAGGAGGGACCGTGTAGGGTAGGAGGGAAAATGTGCTGTACAGTTTGTAAGTTTAAGTGTTGACAACTAGAGAGGGACTAGCATGTGTGTAGGCATGCATGTATGTATGTATTGAAAGATTTAACTACCATCAACGGGAGAAAAGGCTGCAAGTCACAGGGCTCTCAGGTCTAGGTGCCAGCAAGCAGAGTGATGGACATGCAATAGAGATTTGGAGGGTGAGCAACTGGGGAAGGACTTTAGGGCTTGTAGGTCTTGGTGTCAGCAATTAGAGGAACTCAGAGTGTGTGCTGCCATGTCCAAGTGACAACAGCTGGAGAAATAGCCATGGATTGCAGGGTTGTAGGTCTCTGTGTCAGCAACTGGAGGAATCCACATGGAAGAAAGGTGTGGATGCCAGCAATCTGAGAAGGGTCTGCAGTTCCCAGGGCCTTAGGTCTGTGTCAGCAACAGGAAAGGTCACGGTGGGTATGTGAAATAACAGCAATTGGAAAGATGGAGGTATATGCATTTTTCTCTAACTTCACGCTGTGCATGTGTATGTGCAATTCACTAGTGGAATTAAGCTGGACTAGTTGGCCAGTAGAAGGAGTCCTGCATACTAGGTAAGTGGGCCCAGTGTATGGACATGTTTATAAGATGGGCTGGGGGCCCACGTTGGTAGGCAAGGGATCTGTGTGTGTGTGTTTGTGAATCTTGTGTGTTTGCAATGGTGAACTCCCATTCTCATCAGTCAGAGATGAGGAACAGGACTTGTCCATTTGTACTTGGGCTTTGGGAGCTCTGGTAGCACTCTGTGTGTCTTCAGCAGTCTGCGTGGCTGCTGATATTAGTGGCCTGTTGTGCCTATGTGTTTTTGGGCTACAGGCTCAGCCTTGATACTGGGTGAACTTGCAAATGGGAAAGCAACAGGCTCATCTGACATCCTGGGATGGAAATGTCTGCATCTCAGGGTGCACCAGGCTGGGCTCCAGCTGCCACGAAGGACCACTCAGAGGGTGATTAACTTGCACAGAGATTGCAGAATCTTCCTTTTTGGTGATATACAAACCTGAATAAACAATATTTTGGACAACCTGCTCTAGATGACCACACTTTGAGCAGAGAGTCTGGATTAGACAATCTTCATAGGTCTCCTTTTTCTTCATACCATGTTCACTCAGGTGGAACAACCCTAGACTGATCTTATTGGAAAACATAGCTGTCTAGAGCCTAAGCACATCCTCTCAGAAGAAATAAAGACTCTTATACCTTGAAGACACTCCTCAGAATTACATTTCTTTTGACAGTCTTGTGATTTTCTCAAGTGAGAAGGAATCTTTAAAGATAAATCATTATTCCTTCTTTCACAAAGAAATTCTCCACACGATCTCTCATTCCTGCACGGCTCACAGTACACACACTATGCAGAAACTATGCAACCTTATGTCTTCAGCTAATTAAACATTTTATATAGTTGACTTTAATAATTTTTCCCTCTGCTTCATTTCATTTTGTTTCCCCACCGTATACTTAAGGCTTGAAATTGATGTGTTCTTTTGCAATAAATTCTATGGAGTAAGCTAGGAAAGCACATTTACTTTGAAGTGTTTGGAAACATATTTTCTCAACTTGTTTTACAGACTGGAGTTTTTCTTTAAAGGAAGATTTTCACTGCAATGTTAGTGTTAAAGAATTTCACTAGACTTTGGGTTACTCTAGGCTTGCTTTTATTAACAACTCAGAGTTGGGCCATCACCTCAGTGAATGGCAACCCAGGTGCTATGTTTATGACCTTATATGCTCTTTTAACACAATTACACAATAGACAAAGCCACCTGAAAATTTCCACCATGTTCTTTTTTTGGTTGGCTGAAAGTCCATAAATGTTTTTCATCTTCTTTTCTTTACGTGTCGCTGATTACTCAGTCTTGGTTCTGCTTTGGATCTTAAATTCTGCTGATCCATCTTGGAGGTCACTGTCTCCTCTTCATCCTTTCTTAGAAAAGGTCTCGGTGTTCTACGTTAGACATCTAAATTACCTTATTCTCCTCTTAAACTAAAAAATACTTTACTCAAACATTTTAATTATATTTGTGCATTTGCCTTTGTCGGTCCTTCATTTATAACTATCTACTGATTAACTCGTCTGAGGATTAGTTCATCCATGGAAAGGGACACTGAGTATAGTTATAATTTTTGTTTAAACACCTGTGATTACACAGCTGTAAGTGCCTTACCATTAATCCTATTCCTACATAATAGTAATTGATTAATTCTAACATACTGTTTGTACTAAATTCTAGTTACTGTAACCATTATAATGTTTACACCCCCCTGCCTTCTCCCCACAGAGTATAGGAACATTAATTTAAAAATAGAATAGATGGATGTTTTGAAGATTGTGTAACTGGCAACTCCTCAAACTTTATTTAAAATTATTCATACGCCGAAGTTACGTTAGGAAATGCAAGATTCAAAAAATATCTTTGTTTTCCTTTCTAACCAGATAATCAGCATAACATATTCCAGATGCCACAGTGGACCATGCTGTACATTCTGAGGGTGACTGAAGGCAATGAATGGGTAGGAAGATAAGTAATTATGGAAAAATATGTTAACCATATTTTTATTAGAGAGTCACTTCATAATAGTCCTTAGATTTAGACTTCATAAAGTACTTTGATTGAGAATCCTTGCAAAGCAACAAAACCAATATGTCCATGACAGTAGTGACTAATAACAGAAAGGTATTACATAAAAATGAGAAATGAAAAAGGCTCACCAAAAGAGTAAAATCTATCAGGTATTGAATCACAGAATGGTAGGGATTGGAGGAGACCTCTGGAGACCAACTACACCAACCCCCTGCTAAAGCAGATTTCACAGAATCACTAGGTTGGAAAAGACCTTTGAGATCAAGTCCAACCATACCTGTCCTCTGCTAAATCATTTTCCTAAGCACCTTGTCTACCCATCTTTTAAACACATCAACCCCCTCCCTGGCAGCCTGTTCCAGTGCCTGATAACACTTTCAGTGAAGAACTTCCTGAATCTGAACCTGCCCTGGCACAGCTTGAAGCCATTTTCCCTTGTCCTATCACCTGTCACTTGGGTGAAGAGACCATCTCTCACCTCTCTACAACCTCCTTTCAGGTAACTGTAGGCGGTGATAAGGTCTCCCCTCAGCCTCTTCTTCTCCAGTTTTGTTTTCTTGTGGGTTTTTTTTGAGTTGGGAGGCTGGTCGGTTTGTTGTGGTGGTTGTTGTTTTGGGTTTGTTTTTTTTTTACCTAGAAAACTATAGAGACCATGATAAAAAGTCACAGCAGATACTCAAATTAAGTGTAAAACATTTTTTTCTTGAATTTTGAAAGAGAAAAAGAATTGTTTAAATTCTGAGGTAAGGAAGTTATTGGAGGTTGATTGTTAAATTGTACCACCTTATCCAAGTGTGGTAAAAAAAAGATGATTTGAATGCAGTTTAGAATAGAATAGAATTTGAGGCAGACTTTCAAAAGAGACAAAAAACCACCCCAAAACATCTTTCTCTGAATCTCTATGGAGGAGAAAGTTTGCTAAAAAGGCTAATGGCTTAAAGTACAGTTAAGGAATAAGATGAAGTTTCAGAAAAAATATATACCTCATAGGAGCCTCTTCATGCTAGATCCTTTTTTTCTAACAAGAGTGTGTGGCAGTTTGTCATGAAGATATATTATATGCCTTGTTTTAATGTGATGCAATAAGGTAACTGTAAGAAATTTCTTGGAACCCAGTGTTATTTACCCAAGAATTCTAATGAGATTCAGCTTTCAAATAGGTGAAATACAAATGGGAAAGCCAAGCCTCTTCATTAAATACATTTTTGTTTCCAGGAGGAAAAAGAAAAGGCAAATGTTTTATTTGTTTTGTTTTGTTAATAAAAAAGGTTATGTCAGATTCCATGGAATTTTTTATAAAGTTGACACCTATGTTAAGCAAATTGTACTAAACTATAATGAAACTAGAATTAGTGAATATAGAGGGAAATGCAATCTCTCACCATCGACATTTCAGGAAGCAGAGTAAACATAAGATGAAGATTGTTGTATCTATACATAACTGGGTAGTAGACGTGAAACAAATGCTTTAACTGGTTTAGATAATCTACTCTACAAAATCTGTATGATACGATTAAAGGCAGGGATTATGATGTTATGAGGTTGCAGATAATACTAAATATTAGTATTTAGTTCCAAGTACTAAATAGTAGGGCCTACTCTGAAGAGCACCTTGAAGATGAATAATTAGTCAATAAAATATCTGATCATTTTTTAAATAGAGAAACATGAATTGATGATCAGTATTCATTAGAAATTACAACCTCAACCTTATGTATAAAGTAAAGTGGTTAGACCTGGCTATTGATTTCAAGAATAAGACATTTCAATTTATACTAGAAAGTTTTAATACAACTCTGACTGATACTCAGTAGCATGCAAGAAATGAAAACAAAATTGTCATTATTTTTTAAGACTGGAGAAAAAAAAAATTCCTTTCAATTAATAGGTATGGAACAAGATAATTCAGATTGTAAGGGACTTTAGGAATTCTTCAGTCAACCTTCCTGCTTGAAGTAGAGATTTCTATGAGATTAGATTCAGTGTTTTAGTCAGACAGGTCTTGAGTCATCTAAGGACAGACAGTGCACAGCCTCTCTGGCCATCCTGCCTGATTGTCTTCACAGTGAAGTTTTGTTCTTAAATTCAATCTGAACTTCTTTGGATTTGAAATCCGTGTAGTGTCTTCATTACTGTGAGCAATTCAAATCCTTCCACAAAAAGTAGCTGACAGAAGCAGAAAAGGTAAAGAGAATGACTATGGACACAAGATTCAGTCTGGAGAAAATGAGACTGAGGGGAGACCTGATTGCAGTCTATGGCTTTGCAGTCTATGGCTTCCTGATGAGGCAGACACTGATCTCCTCTCTGGTGACCAGTGATAGAACCTGAGGGAATGGTATGAAGCTGCGACAGGGGAGGTTTAGGTTGGATGTTAGGAAGAGGTTCTTCACTGAGAGGGTGGTCGAGCACTGGAACAGGCTCCCCAGGGTCACAGCACCGAGCTTGACTGAGTTCAAGAAGCATCTGGACAGGGTACTCAGTCACATGCTCTGACTTGGCTGACCCTGTGTGGAGCCAGGAGTTGGACTTGGTGTCCTTATGGGTCCCTTCCAACTCAGTATATTCTATGATTCTATGATTCTGTAAATTCTATATATGAGGAACAATTAGACTACAACCAGAATTTCAGTGTTGAAAAAAAGACAGCTGAAGTCTATCCAGTTGTGGTAAGCATGGAAAGGATGAACATGCAGTGATGGTAATTTGCATTTCCAAAGTAAAAAGTGGCTGAAGCTGATGTGGGTTCTAATCTTCACCAAAATAACATTGTTCATTATGCAAAGTCTTGTCCACCTAAATGCATCAGCTGAGGTACATGGTACAGTGGGCAGATGTGTTTCACCATGGCAAAAGGCATATGCCAAGTGTGATGGTTAATGGGCAGAGAGGACTGTGGATAGAAGAAGTGAGATTGACTGAAAGAACAGATTCAAAAAACTTTAGGCATAAAAGTTTATTACAATTTAGGGACCAGTCATCTGAGCTCTTAACCACAGGACAGTGAGGTGAGGAAAGGAACAAATGTATCTGAACAACAAACACCATGTGCCCCGTGGCAGAAAAAGCATGCAAAACAAAGGAAGCAGCAGTGCCTGTAGCAATAAACACACATACTGAGTGCTGATGTGAAGAGTCTGATAGATTTTTACTGTGCATAGACCTGTACAGTTTGCATGCTGACTTTGTGTAACAAATCACCTTCCAGTATGCTGTTGCCATGATCGGATACTAGACACCTCCTAAGGGTATACTTGTATACAGAATTTGAAGTGAGTATCCTTACACTTGTGAGCGTAACAGGTATTAGAAGGTATAAGGCCATTGCATATCTAGTTGCATTAGCAACTGTAAATCCCATGCATTATCAGTCAGACTTCTTTGGAAATTATTTTTTGCTTTAGGATTATAGATTTATCTTTCTCCTGTAATCATTTGGATGACATAGAAGCCTTTTAGTTAATTTGAATCACTGAATCACAGAATCACAGAATCACAGAATGGCATGGGTTGCAAGGGACCCCAAGGATCATAGAGCTTCAACCCCCCATCCAACCTGGCCTTAAACACCTCCAGGGACAGGGCATCTACCACCTCTCTGGGCAGCCTGTTCCAGCACCTCACTACTCTCTCTGTGAAAAACTTCCCCCTAATTTCTAATCTGAACCTTCCTTCCTTTAGTTTTAATCCATTCCCCCTTGTCCTGCCATTGTCTACCCTTTTAAAAAGTTGATTCCCCTCCTGTTTTTATGCTCCCTTCAGGTTCTGAAAGGCTGCAATGAGGTCCCCCTGCAGTCTTCTCTTCTCTAGGCTGAACAAGCCCAGCTCCCTCAGCCTCTCCTCATAGGGGAGGTGCTCCAGCCCTCTAATCATCTTTGTGGCCCTCCTCTGAACCCTCTCCAACAGTTCCACATCTTTCTTGTATTGGGGCCCCCAGATCTGGACACAGTACTCCAGATGGGGCCTTAAGAGGGCAGAGTAGAGAGGGACAATCTCCTCCCTGTCCCTGCTGGCCACCCCTCTTCTGATGCAGCCCAGGATACCATTGGCCTTCCAAGCTGCAAGAGCACACTGCTGGCTCATGTTAAGTTTCTTGTCTACCAGAATCCCAAAGTCCTTCTCAGCAGGGCTACTCTCAAAGAGCTCTTCTCCCAGTCTGTATCTATGTCTGGGATTCCTTCGGCCCAAGTGCAACACTTTACACTTGGCAGTGTTGAACCTCATTAGGTTTACCTGGGCCCACCTTTCCAGCCTGTCAAGACCCCTCTGGATGGCTTCTTTTCCTTCTGTTGTGTCAACCACACCACTCAGCTTGGTGTCATCTGCAAACTTGCTGAGGGTGCACTCAATTCCATCATCAGTGTCATTGATAAAGATGTTAAAGAGCACCAGTCCCAAGACAGACCCCTGGAGACCCTGCTTGTCACTGGCCTCCTCCTGGACATAGAGCCATTGTCTTTTAAAAAAAAAATCAAAATGTGAAAGGCAGTTACCTATGCTTTGAAAAGTTACCATCAGGACATACTATCACCAATCAGTAGAGCAAGGTTTATGGGATTGCTTAAATAGCTGATCTTTAAGGAGTTTGCTTCAAGCACACAGGCTCCAACTTCAAAGGTGCTTGAATTTCCCTCGTTCACTCTACTTTTTCCAGCTGCTCTTTCAGTGAATTGCAGAAACTATCTCCAGGGCAGAAGGTTCTCAAGGAAGATAACAATAAAGAAAGAACATTTTCTAGCATGATGGTAGAACTGTTTATTTCTTAAGAAAAATAAGTTGTAAAAATATGTTTGACCTTTCCAAATTTCAGGGGTTTTTGGGGGAGAGGGGGAAAATTGCCTTTTTAAATTATATGTTTCCACACTGACTTGCTGTATATTTCTAAGCTTCAAGTTCTCTTTCCTTTTCTCTTCTCTACAGGGATGTTTAGACTAATACTGTACTTCTCAATGCCTTACTTTACTGGGGGAGCAGGGGGAAGAGAAATGAAAGACTTTCTACAGCAGCATTTTCTAAACACTTCTGTTGCTTCTGTGAAACTCACTTTAAACAAAAATCTACACAGATCTTTTTTCTATAACCTTAATTTAGTACTATTCACAGAAATGACTGACAGCTAATAGCTTTAATATTTCTATAATTTTCTGTTACACTAAATGTCAGTGTAATTCAGCCAATCAGAGCAGCTTTTTACTAACTTTTTTTTTAATCCTTTCCCTGAAGTTTCCTCTGCTCCAAATACACACATGTACGCACACATGCACGCATGCACACTGAGTTGGGATGTTAATAGCTGATCTGTTATGTTAGCTGTAGCTTCTGATTGCAACTTTTTAATTAATCAAAACCTTTATGTTCATTTCCTACAGTTAAAAATTTGAATCTTTGCATGAAAATACATACTCTGGGGGTTTATTTCAGGAAAGTTAAATGATAGAATGCAATTTAAACAACTGCAAGGCACACAAATCATGAATTTTGTGTAAACGTAGAATATATTAACTTTTAGTAGGTTTCATTAAAAAGGGAAAACGTCATAACTAGCCACTCTACAAAAGCATGGCCTAAGTACCCTGCTGCTGGAAATGGTGCAACCCTGATTTATTGTTAATTGATTATTTAGTTTTAATAAATATTTTCCTTCCACATTTTATTTTAGGATTGCTATAGTAGATTCACATCCAGATTACTAAAGAGTATTTTCATTAATACCATCTATTTTTCATTAGTTTACTTAATTCCATGGTATGCAAATCCTGGTTTTTAATCTTTTACTTCCTTTACCCTCACACAAAAGGGTAAAGGTAAAAAAAGATACAAATATCTTTTCATTACAATGAATTATAAATATTTGTTGCATGCTATGAAGTAAGTAAAACATCTGCTAAGCACATAATGAAAGAATAAGAATGATTTTTGGAATCTGTTATCAACAGTTGATATATATTAGTTGATATATACCATCTACATAATTTCTTTAGGTATGCTACTTATAATTGGAAAGGCACATGCTTCCAATAGCTGAAAAAGTATGAACATCTTTAATCACCTGATCAGCTGCTGTCCTGTGACAGATGATGCTTGTTAAAATATCAGATAAATATATGCTCAAGATTCCTTGTAAGAGTTACAGTAAAAGAAAATATACCTTGCAGGACAGTGAACATCAAAAATTTTATCAACACACTTTGATATTTTTATGATAGTACAACAGGAAAAACTTTTCCCCTCTGTGTTTCTTGAATCCTGGTTTACACTGTCAGCAAAAGGAAAGACACAGTGTACCACTGGGATTTACCTTTAAGTCAACACAAGAAAAAATGAAAGTACAGGGAAAGAGAATCATGGAGAATAAAAGGCAAACAAGGATGTTTGTGTTTATAGATTACTGTAATAGGTGCCTTAAAAGTACATAAAATTGGTAGAAAGGTGTCTTAGATTATTTATTTCCAGAAGGAAAATGCTTCCTAGATTCTATTTATAGGAAAAGGCTTTTGGTTTTCCTTTTAGTTTTACCTTGCAATTCTGTTTTACCTTGGAGTTCTGTTTTACCTTGCAATTCTGTAGTAAATGCTGGATTACTTTGCTACAGCACGTACTCTGACTAAATGCCTGTTCTTGCCATATACAGTTAAGTTACCTTATCTACTTATCCCCATTGTAGTTAATAGTGCCAGAGCAGAGAAATTAATGTCTTCTGTATCATTGCTTTTCTTAGGTTTATAGCTCTACTTTTTGCTGAAATTGACTTACCCATTATCAGAAACTGGATTTCTTTTTGCTTTGGAGACAGAACTCTATCCCTAAAGCAAGTGAAGGTTCAGAGGTAATATGCCTTTTGTATGCTTTATATGAAAAAAACCCCAACTGACTCATGTCCAAATGTTAGCTGAAGTAACACATTTCCCAGGAATTGAGTTTTAGGCTGATGAATGAGTTCCAAGAATTCTAGCTAGCAAAGCACCCTCTTCTCTAAGAATTGCTCCTCACAATGAGTATAATATTAAGTAGATGTTGACTCAAGAAGTCTTCACTGTGCACTCCTTCACCATGAAGCAGCATATTCATGCTAAACTATAAACAGCAGAGATAATATAGCCTGGAGAAAAGGAGGCTGAGGGGAGACCTTGCTGTAGTTTATGGCTTCTTTACAAGGGGGAGGAAGGGAGGAAGCGCCAATCCCCTTGCTTTGGTGACCAGTGGAATGGTACAAAGCTGTCACAGAGGAAGTTTAGGTTGGATATTAGGAAGAGGTTCTTTACTGAGAGGGGGTCGGCACTGAAACAGGCTTCCCAAGGAAGTGGACTGAGTTCAAGAAGCATCTGGGCAATGCACTCAGTCACATGCTCTGACTTGGCTGGCCCTGTGTGGAGCCAGGAGTTGGACTTGATGGTCCTTACAGGTCCCTTCCAACTCAAGATGTTCTATGATTCTATCATTCTATGATAATACCACACTCTGGCCTCCATTAGTAAGGTCCTACCTAACTGATTTCAATGAGATGCACAGGAGAAATTTGACAACTTCACCTGTTTTTTCCCTCTTAGCTAGCTACAAACAAGAAGTCACTAGCTCAGTATGCTTCTAAATAGACTGGGTCTAGGCAGGGTCCACTGAGATATTTAGTGTGCTTGTTGAAATGTATTTTTAGTACTGCTCAGTTAAAATAATTTCAGGAAGAAAAACTGTTATGTACATCTGTAAAGACAGAGTACATTGCATCTTCTGAAAAACAAGTTGGTTTGTTCTGCTTGGTTTTGGTTTTTGCTTTTTCTTAATTTTGAAGAGTTTACAAGATTGAACCTTGATGAAACATTTCACTTTGTTTTGTTCTTTTTGGTTAAAGGCAACCTTGATAAAAATGTGGTTTTGATCAGATAATTTGATCTAAATGCACAGTGGTTATGGAGAAAAAATAGAAGTCTATATTTTCAAAATGGTACCTGTGGTAGCGTACATCCTTTTTCTCTAATTGCTTGTTGCTTTAAGTGACAAACAAAGGGCTATTTTTCTTTTAAATTTAAAACAAAAGCAAAACAAAAAAAAAAAAGGACCATTATCCTTTTTCCCCATTTGCCTTCTAATCTGAAAAATAATCTATATGCTTAATTCTCACTGCAACACTTTTGAGAGTTTCTCTTTGCAAGAGCTGTTGTGTGTTGCATTCTAAGAAATAATATGTTAGCAAGCCTAAAGAAGCTTAAGTGCAGTTGCTTGCTTGCATACTTATATGAGTGCAAGCATTTCACACACAGAGAATATAGTAGCTAGAAATACGGAAGTTGATGTGAAAGTCTTGTGTGTGTTATTTAGTGAAGTTATCAACCCTCATTCTTACTGTACAAGTATTAGTCTGTACATACGTATTTTTCTTTTACAGGCATACTTAAAACTTAATGCAGGAATCTGCCAGAAATATCCCACTCAAACCATGTCAATAGATATAAAAATTTTTGCATGCCCTCTTTTGATTTTTAGTCATACTGCTTGCCCTTATTGTCCTTATGTTCTCCAGTTACTTCTGTTTAATGGTTCTTTCATTTCAGCTAATGTATCCACTAATATTGTGAAAATTACCACAAAGCTTTACAGTAATTCTAGATTCTGACAGATAGTGTGTTGGAATAATTTGAAAATGGTTCCCACGCTTGCTTGTAAAAGACTTTTCTTTCTACTATCTTCTTCAAACATACTTTTCTCTCTTTATTTGAAATGAAAGAAAAAGATGGAGGAAAAATATGCAGTGTATGCTAGAAATGTCAGCTTCCATCACACCGTAAAGGTGTTTTTCATGTTTAACAACAATATTTTTTAAAGTATAATAGTGTTAGAGTTAAGGAATTAACTTAGTTATAATTGGTAGTTTTCAGGATTGCATTAATAGTGTAGATGCTTCAAAAGATTATGGTAAGTCTTTAGAGACTGTGAAACCATGGTAATGATAAGCTATATCAGCTATACAAAAAAATCTTAAATCCTAGAATCATGTGAAAATAAAAGGTCAGTTAGTTCACCTTTTCTCATATTACATCACATTGTGTAATCTCAGGTCTGTCTTAAGAAAGAAAAAACTAGAATTTCAATGGTAATGATTTTTTTTTTCCTGTCCTGAAAAGTCTTTTTTCTTTGAGAACTTAGAATATGTCTTGTCATCAGTGGAACAGGATAAAGAAATCCACTGTGCATTCTCAGAATATAGAATCTGCGTGGATTTCAAAACAATTCTCTTATAATTGGCACATAACTTGTATTAAACTTTTCTTTCTATAGACTGCCTTTGTAGATCTTCCTGTCTAAAATGATGTGATATTAGATCCATGGAAAAAACTCTGTAGAGCTAACATTATTTTTGTTTATAGTATGTTTGCAAATATGTATATGCTCAAATTCATATGCAATTGAGGAAATTATTTCAGTGCGCTCTGCTTTTTTAACATATCACATATATACTAATTAGAGAAATGAAAATTAAGAGAAATTTTGGGTGGTCTGTGGCTGGCTTAACCTTGAATGATCCCTGACTCCATTTACTCTCAGATACTCTGATCTTTGGCTAACATTCAAATAGAAAAATAGATACATGGTTAGGCAGAGATATAATTTGTTCATAATCTGTTCTTAAAATAAATAAATAAATAAATAAAGGAAAATCTGGTCTTACTCTGGTACACTGAAGAAACATTTTAGCTGGAATGGACTAAATGATGTTAGATTCTCTAAGTAACATATGAGTAATTATTTTCTATCCAGTAGCTGGCAGTGGTACACAGAAAAAGTTACTATGAACAAAAGTGACATTTAAGACAGATATAGTTCTAAGTCCTGACAGTAGATCAGCTAGGTCAGAAATTATCTACCTGCTACTTGCTACATATGTCAGTGTATAGGTACCATTACTATCGGCTGAATAACAACAACCTATGAGATACTGTATGCTTACATACATAAATATATGAGTATACAGAACACAGACACATATTTGCACACAGAAACAAAAAAATCCCACATGATAATAAGGTTATGCCATCCAGAGGGACCTGGACAAGCTGGAGAAGTGGGCCCAGGTGAACGTCATGAGGTTCAACAAAGCCAAGTGGAGGGTCCTGCTCCTGGGTCAGTACCATCCCCATTACCCATACGGGTTAGGAGATGATGTGCTTGAAAGCAGCCTTGAGGAAAAGGACTTGGGAGTATTTGTGGATGAAAAGCTGGACATGGGCTAATAATGTGTATCTGCAGCCCAGAAGGCCAGCAGCATCCTGGGCTGTATGAAAACAAGTGTGGCAGGCAGACTGAGAGAGGTGATTCTACCCCTCTACTCTGTTCCAGTGAGACCTCACATGGGGAACTGCGTCCAGCTTTGGAGCCCTCAACACAAGAAGGACAGGGACCTGTTGGAGCACTTCCAGAGGAAGAACACAAAAATGATCCAAAGGCTTTGTAGTTTTGCGTGGCTGGGTTCTGGTAGAGAAGGGAGGCTGCAGGGGTGGCTTCTGCAAGAAGATTATATATAGTATTCTTATTAATTCTAAACATAGCCTATATTATTTATCCTATATTATTTCTGGACTCCAAAATTTTTTTCTATTTTGAAGTCTCTGTTTTTTGGTAATGTGAACTTGTAAATAGGTAGAAGCACATCAACACACATTCAGACATTGATACTATCTGTAGAATTAATTATATTTCAGTGATTGTCTTCAAATACATGGTAAATGGTAAGCCCAAACCCTTTCTATATTCTTGACCACTGAGTCCTACAAATCAAAAATTGTATTTTATTTTTCTTCCCTCTTCTATTGTAGGGAAAGGTTTTTTTAATATATAACATAGAAATAAATATAAGAAAAATAATATTTTATGTATTCATAATATATATCAGATTATTATTTCTGAGAATAATACATAAAACATAGACATGCTTGTATAATGAAACTAAAACATTGACAAGGTGAAAACCTGTCCCCTGTGTTCTCCCCTAGAATTACAATAATATAATCAACAAAACAGCATTGAATTTCAACATATATTTTATAATCCATCATACTATTTGTACTAAAAGATTGTGTTTCAGATAAAATGTGGTTTAAGATAACTCATCCGCTTTGTTACATTTCTCAGGAAGAGGACTTTCCCTTTAATATATATTTCAATCTGAAGAGCGACATACTGGCAAAATGAAAACAAATGACAGTGCTATCTTCAAAGAGACAATGTATTATTTCACAATGTATGAAAAGGCCCTTGCTCTGCCCTTATGACAGTTAAACGCTCAAAGTGAGACAGGCAAAAAATGTAGTTAACTCATTGAAGGAGACATGAAAAGTGACCCTCCTTTTTATCTTCAGTGTGGAGAGGAAGAGGGAGAAGATGATGAGGAGTAAAGAAACACGTTTGTGTGTGTGTGTGTGTTATTGAAACCTTTCTGCAGTGTATGCAAAATGAAAGCAGCAGGTCTGAATTAGAAAAGACAGTTCTGATTTGCATGACATCCATATGCCAATTAAAAAGAAAAAGACTGACTCACCACTCACCTCATAAAAGGATGGGAATATAGATAAAATTAGAGTAAAAGATTAAAGTCATCAGATTAGACAATGGTCACAATGATGATGTTGGTGGATAGGTGCCTTGTTTCCAACGTGATGCCTTATTTCAGGACTGAAATCTTATTTGAAGCTATACTATTTGAAAGTACAGTTATTTGAAGATAGATATATACTCATTTGAAGGTATACTTATTCACTGTGGGGGTGGTTTGACACAGAAAAAGGTTTCCCAGAGGACTTGTGTATGCTCTCTCCTCCCTGGAGGTGTTCAAGGCCAGATTGGATGTGTCTTTGGGCTACCTGGTCTAGTGGAGGGTGTCCTTGTCCTTTCCGCCCCAAACCATTGCATGATTATATGATAAATTTAAATTAGAATTAAGCAGAGATTTAGTTAAAATTTCAGTTTGGGATCATGTATTCTTCTCTGTTATTTCATTTTTAATATTTAAATCTCTCTCTTTCTGAATAATCATATATTAACATTTAAATATGTTTTGAGACCTTTGATTAGAAAGTGCTATAAAAACACCAACACACGCTCTCCTACCAAATGTGGAAAGGGGAACTTGAATACAAGAACCAGCTTGTCCTTCTTCTGACAGTGATCTGGTATCAGATGTTTCAGGGGGAATTCCACAGAAGATATTTGTGTTTTAGAATCATGCAATTGTTTTGGCTGAAATAGACCTTTAAGTTTGTTAAGCCCAACTTCAAACCAGCACTGCCAAGTCCACCAGGAACCCATGTCCCTAAGTGCCACATCTACATGTCTTAAATATCTGCAGGGATGCAACTCAACCCCTTCCCTGAGCAGCCTGTTCCCGTGCTTGACAAACCTTTTGGTGAAGAAATTTTTGCCTACTGTGCAATTCTAAACCTCCCCAGTGCAACTTGAGGCCATTTCCTCTTGTTCTATTGCTTCTTACTTGGGAAAAGAGACTGGCACCCACCTTGCTACAACTTCTTTTCAGGTAGATGTAGAAAGCAACAACATCTCTCATCAGTCTTCTTTTCTTGAGACTAAACAACCCCAGTTCCTTTAGCCATTCCTCCTAAGACTTGTTCTCTACATGCTTCATCAGCTCTTGCTTGGACACAATCCAGCACCTCAGTATCTTTCTTGTAGTGAGGGGCCCAAAACTAAACACAGTATTTGAGGTGTGGCCTCACCAGTGCTGAGTACAGGGAGACAATCACTCCCCTAGTCCTGCTGGCTACTCTATTTCTGATAAAAGCCAGGATGCCTTTTGCTTCCATCCAGAGTCAAAAATGTACAAGATTGCTTTTAAGAATTGAAGCATAAACCCTGTTACAGAAGTTTTGTCTAGTTCCATCATAAAGACATTTGTTAATCATTTGTGCATTCATATTAACATTTTTACATTCATAAAGTTAGTGTTTGCAATACCTATGCTAGATTCCACTTCTTCAGAAGTAAATGGCAAAGTTTTTCTTGATTTCATTAACAGAAATAATGTATACAAGCATTTCCTTTGAAGTGTAAATACAAATATGAGTCATTCACTGGAAATAGTTTTTAAAAAAAATATTATCAACATCTAGATTACCTCAGGTTGTAGAGGCATGTTGTGTATGTGTGGAATAAAGTTCTTGTTTCAAAATCATAGAATGACAACTTAATTGTCTTTGGATATCTTTGCTAGACAGCTGATAAAAATGAAGCACTAAGATGGACTAAGACATTCCCTACTCACATTTGTCTTAAAATGGTAGTTCTGTGATATGTCTAGTGCACATAATTCTGGAATAACACCATACTCTGCAGAGAGGCTTCTATCTTTTCCTGGATAGAATAGCCAACATACTAAGTAGTCTATTGATTTCATAAAGTAAATCCCTGCAGTTTTATAAATAAAACATACTTATAGCGCTGGACAAAAGTTGTATATACAGGTCACAATACCATGAGCTACAAATTATATCAATTTTAATGATCAGAATGATGAAGAGCAAAATAAACATCCAAGAATGGGAAAACAATGTCGAAAGCTAAGAAGTTATGAACCTATACTCTCAATCTAACTCAATAACATGTATTAGGGTAACTATAATTAGCCCAAATTGGCAGCAGAATATTTTAACCATCTCCTGCCACTTTGCAGCCCTAGCTGATGTAGAGTTTTCCAGTTTCCGGTGAGCTTAGTTGAAGTTGAACAACAGGAGACAGCTGGCAATGTGCAAAAACCTACTGTATATTTTTTGAAGGTTCATGAAATGTAACTTTGCATCTGCTGTGGTTGGACTAAACAGCAGAAAAAGTGGTATGCAAAAATGAGAAGTGGAAGCTAAGGCAAGGAGAAGTATATCTGTTCACTTGTGTAACATAAAATATCAAAAGCATGGGAAGGAAGAGAGAAAAGGGCAGAAAGTAAAAGTGAGGAAGAAAAGTTTGGTAAACTTTCAAGTTCAGTTGTAAAATAAATGCCTTATAAAAAATATTCTAGCTTCACCCCAGCAAGATCTATATGAGAGTGAGATCTATAAAAGCACCATACTGCTTGGTGCCTTGGTTTCTAGGAAAGAAAGAAGGAAAGATAGAATTCAGCTTTCATAAAAGAAATGAAATCATGGAGTGCAACCAACCCAGCCCAGATGATGGGGATATTGGATGTAGGAGTAAGTAAATGTAGAAGAAATTATAATGTATCACTTTTGGATTGATGGAACAATTTGCAGGCAGATAAACTGCTCTCTATGATGATTCAATGTTACAGAGCCTGCTTTCTTTGAACAATTGTAATAAAATCTTCATCATTTCCCCCAGTGTGAATGGAGTATTATAAACACTATGCTTGAAACAGAGTAGCCTCTGATGTCCAATTCCTATGAAGATTCTGATGGTTTTCTTTCTGCTTTAAAAACTAATCTCACAAGACACCTGTAAGTTTCAGCTGTACCAGTTTGTAGTTAAATAATTGTTTTGTCATATCAAATATCAATAAGCCAAATCTATTAACATGAATACATTAAATTGATTAGACAAATTATACAAGGCCCTGTATTGAGCCAAACCCATAGAATTTCTTTAACACCGGTATTGTATTTTAAAAACTACTTTCAGTACTCCTGTATTCATAAAGTCTCAATAAAATACAAGACTAGAAAACTTTATTTATGGTATTTTTAAATTAATAGATCATAACAATTAATTTCAGTGTTACACAGAATGCATTTAAAGTAGATTCAAGAGCTAAGCACTTCATAGTTGTAGAGTGGTGATTTTTTGGGGTGGGTTTTTTTGGTTTTGTTCTTTTTTTTTTTCTTGTAAATATTATTTCAATTTAAATCACTACAGTAAGCACTGAAAATACTCATCTTTTTCTCTCCAGACTGAAAATGTGAGGTGATTGTTTACAGTGTGTGGAATGTATGTGACATATAATATGTGGATGTGTATCTTTTCAAGAGCTGAGTGACAAGCATGAGAAATGGTTCTCAGTAGTGATGACTGCACTTCTAGCCCAGATGACAAGTCTGTGAGTATTTCCCTGGAGGGCAGTTTGAAATTGAGAATTGCAGTAGTGACTAGAGCTGAGCAAAAGAAGAGCACTGCTATTACCTATTTTATGAAAACAATACTTTCTGTGTAATCTGGAAGCAGGTACTTAAACTTTAGATTGATTGCAACTATTTTTTACAAAGATCAAGAGATAATACTGGCATTTAGAAAAAAAAAAAGGAGTTATTCTGGAACAACAGTCATGTCTTTTCTTTGTTTCTATGTTTATGAAAAGATTCACATTGTGTGGTTATAGTCTCCTATGGCATAGATGAACTAAAATTGTCTTAATTAGTCAAAAAGGCACTGATTATTTTAAGGATAATGTTTCCATACCTGTATATTTGTACTTTTTCTAAATCAAATTCTTTTTTTCATGGTGAAAAAGAGAGCCTTGTATTCACTTATTTAATGCATTAATTTGTCTTCTAAACCATGCTTTCAAGTTAGTGAAGACTTCTTTACAAGTCATCCACATTGCCATGTAAAATTATTAAAATATCACAATTCCAAATATTTCAAAGTATGTTTATAAAAACATGTTATTTTCACATATTTTATGCAAACATAGATGCACAAAGATACTGTAGTTTCTCTATGATAAGGATAACTGTGGAATTCCCATATATACTGACACGTTTTATGAGCAGCTGTTCCTTTTTTCTTTCTCTCTTCCCCTCCCATTACATCTGCCTGTACCATGAAAGTGTTATTTCTGTGTGTGTAATTCTTTCATCTTTCCATTTGTCTACACAGGATCACAAAATCGTCGGGTAACTTAAGTTGAAAGGTACTGGCTCCAAAATGGACCCACCACAGTACCCAGTGAGAGTGGAAGGAGTGAAAATGAGCCTGTAAACCACAACATGAGGCTGGAGGGCAAAGTGTTTTGTTAGTTTGTTTTGGTTTTTTTTCCCCTTACTACCTGAATCTATTGTAACTGGGAATAAATTAATTTTCCTGAGTTTGTTTTGTCCATGATAGTCATCAGTAAGTGATCTCCCCATCTCTCTCTGGACCCGTGAGTGGTTTTGTCATATTTTCTCCCCCTGTCCTGTTGAGGATGGAGAGTGTGAGTGAGCAGCTGGGTGCACATCTTGCTGCTGGGCACAGTTAACCCACCACAAACACACTGCTCAAAGCTGGGAATTTTCTACCAAGTTGCTGAGGGCCTTGCCCATCCAAGGTTTGCATAGCACCAGGAATGAAGATTCCACACTTCTGTCTGAAATTGTTTTCAAGATTCAACCATCCTTGTGGTAACTCTTTTTTCCTGCATCAAGTGAGAGTATCTTGGGTTTTAACTACTGTCTGTTGCCTATTACCTGTCATTGCACACCTCTAGGAAGATTCTAGGTCCACTAATCCTAATATCCTAATCCTAATATCAGGATTTTAGGTATTAGCATTACTATCTCACTTTCCTCTTTTTAAGTTTGAACTAAGACCAGTCCACTTAACCTCTCCTTGTACTTTGTCTTCAAGCCCCCGGCACAACTAGTGTCTCCTTCCTGGATGCATGCCAGCAAGTCAACACCTTTTTTTTTCTTGTGGAAGTTCAAAATTAGATGTGATGCTCCAGATGTAGCCTCACAAGTGGTACATAGAAGGAAAAAAAAATTCTGTCAACTTGCAGGCTGCCATCTCACTAATGCAGCTCAAGATGTTAGTAAATGTCTTTGCTACAAGGATGCACTTCTGGCTTATGTTTCAGCTTGCCTATCAGGGCCCCAGCATCCACTTCTGTAAAGCCATTTTACAGGCAGTAAGTCTCTAGTCTGTACTGATGCATGGGATTATTCCTGCTTAGATGCATGACTTCTCACTTGCCTTTGCTGCACTCCACTTCTGTCAGTCCTTTTTCCAGCCTACAGTAACCTATTTAAATAGCAGCCTTACCCTCCATGTTACTAACTGCTTCCCCATATACAGCATTGCTCAGAGTGCATACTATGCCATCATTCAATTTCTTAGTGAAGTCATTAGTCAGTGCTGGCTCAAGTATTGATCCTTGAGGTTAAGCACTAATTCCAAGAGAGACTCCTATTAGTTGCACATTGTAGTGATGATCACCACACTTTGAGCATGATGGTCTAGCCAGTTTTCTGCTCA
The DNA here is from genome assembly GCA_027925045.1 of Hypotaenidia okinawae. Classification (NCBI taxonomy): domain Eukaryota; kingdom Metazoa; phylum Chordata; class Aves; order Gruiformes; family Rallidae; genus Hypotaenidia; species Hypotaenidia okinawae. Next base: position 174,518,975 of record BSDF01000001.1, read on the forward strand.
TCTTATCTTCCATTTATCCAGTCCATGCTACATCATTTTTGCTATGAGGATAATGTAGGACACTGTGTAAATTCCTTGCTGAAGTGGTTATGCAATACCATCTATGACATCTTTTCTCTCTCACATCATGTTTTGCATCATCCTGTTATGTAATATATTTTCCTATACATATCTTATAAGCATTTTCTTCCTTATATATCCTTTATGAGATATTTTTCTCTATTTCTCTTAGTTTTCTGTCCTCTTTTGTAATGTCCTTTCCCTTGTTTCTTCTGTGAATTCAGTGCTTGTCAAGTCCATATTTTTTGTCCTTTGTTCTGCCTTTAATAATAATAAAAGAACCAGAACAGGTTTATGCACACAGCTAAATCAAAATAATATTACTTTTACTTATAGAAAATGCAGGAACATGTGTTTACATTTCTCAAGATACCCTGCAGTTTTGAACCCAGTAGTATGAGTAGGAAACAGCCATTTATGATGTAAACTCATATTCATTCATAAAGATTAAACAAGCTTCCCAACTGGTCTGTGGAGTGCAACCTGCCATTTCAAGTCTATTGATAAAAGCAGAGCACTGCATTTTTGAGCCAAGACAATCTGCAGGAAATTAAAATTGCAAAAAAGATTGAGATGCACAATCAAAAGGCAAGAATAACAGAAAATTTATCAGTCTGAAAGGCTTTAGGATATTTGAAAGGTTTTGCTTTATCTATTTCTAGCAACCCACAATAAATAAAAATAACAATTGACTTCTGACATTATTGTGGTTTATTGACTATGTAAGGAGGAAAGGAGCAATAAAATTATAGACATATGAGAGAGAGTCCTTTATCATAAATTTATCTGCAGCATATTTGTCTACAGTCCCTAAAAAACTGGTTATGTGAGATAGATATATGGTAGTCTGGGAAGGGCAAGTTATTCTTTTGGTTTTTGGGGAAAGGTTCATCTTGATTTTGCCTAGAAATTTCTTGAATAGTAAATATAGAGCATGCTGTATTTTTTTTCCTGCATTTTTAGCTTGCTTCTCCATAATTTCCTCTGCTTAGTGGAAAACAGTATACTTACCTAGTTTGCAAGTAGAAAAGATTTATTTTTATATGTGTATCTAATTCCTTAGAGTCAATTAATTACCTGTGGCTGAGAAGATAATTCTGAGTGGAAGGAGATTTTATACAAAACCTAACTGTAATAACATCACTTAAAGGAATGAGTAAATATCTATTACCAGAGGAGGGAAAAATAAAAAAAGTATACTTCTCTAGATTGTAGAGTGCAATGCCACAGAATCAGGCTTACTGTGACTTTGCTCCAATTTTCAGGTGAAATAAGCTGTCACAATTCAAAGTCTCTTCAGTAGAAGTCAGTTCATCTGGAAATATGTTAGAGGCATAAAAGCCAGATAATTGCAGAGCAGTGATGAGCAAGATGAACAAGAAAATTGTCACTAAGATTAAGGATGTCTTGGGTTTTATTTATTGTCAATATTGTTGCTATAGTTACTGACAGACATTGATAAAATGTTATACATTAATATTAGATTTTCAATTAGAAAAAAAAAACACAACCTTGCTTTCTCTTTATTGTATTTGTGACATCACCAAATCAAGGTAGAGAAACAAACAGAAAAAAATTAAAAGCCTTTTTATCTTTCCAGGAAATAGTGATGTTGTCAAACAAAAGTAATGACTTAATTTTAATAAACTAAATAACAATGCAGAAATTATTTCTAAATTTGTATTCATGATAAAATATAAAGTATTTTTCTTGAGAAAGCAAATCTAAATTAGTTATCTTTCTAATTACAGAGTGAAGGCTAATAATTACACAGACAACTATTTACTGTAAAAAAGAATTTTATATCTGCAATATGTAAATTTTGGGAATATCAGACTACAATTTTAATATCAAGATCTAAACTCCATGCAATACTATGTCTAAAAACTATACATATACTTATCACGTACATTTAAATTTATATCTATAAAATATATATCTAAATCTAGATAAATAGATGTATAACTTTTTACAGAATAAAAAACCCCAACCCATCAAATAAAGAATTCTTTATTTTATCTTGAAGAATCTGGCCTATCATCATAGCACAAAAGTAGTTAAGGAGATAGGGAAATGGGTAATGAGATAAGGCAACTTTCTAAGCTTGCCAGGAATACCCTTTCACTTTGGAAGGATTTTTGATGCTTATGACCATTCATTTTTGTAGTACCTGGCATCACCGGGATAAGGTTAAACTCTGCCTGAAACAGTTTGGATACAGTTATAATTGAGGAAGACACTAACCTTGAGCCTGTCACTTTAAAGTGAATTACTAAATCTATTTTTTGCCAGAATTAGGAAATAAAGATAAGAAATCCACTGATACATTTTAGACTTTGTATGAATTCTAGTGCTTTTCTTCCCTGTGGAAGGAAGGAGGGATTTCTACTCCTCTTCTTCAGCTTTTAACCTAAGACTCTGGCCTATGAATCTTGAATCAAATGAGAAATCTATTGAACCTCACGTTTTAAAAAAAATTCTCCTAAGTGTTTATTTGTGATTTACTGTTTTGGATGCAAATTATTGTTAATTTCTTTCTGAAGTGCCCAGCTCTCCTTCTGCAAAGCATAACTGTATTTATTTAAAAGCTACCAAAATTACAGGCATTTACAAGACTAACAAGAAAGATATTAAAATAAATAAATAAATAATTGCTTAGCCAACAAACCTTAAATTCAGATGCATAATATCTCTCTTCCTCTTTTTTATGCGCTCATATGACAATAACTTCACAGTCACTGTCAGTCTTTTTGTGCCACATAAAACCTTATGAAGCCTAGCTTCAGGAAAACACTTTTTTACAACTCAGCTCTACCTTGAGAGTTCTTTGGGGCTTAGAAATTTGTCAGCAAAATCCTAACTTACAGTATATTGAAACATTCATTTCTGCCTTAGTAGGCATCATTCAAATTTCATTTTCATCTTTTTCAAACACTGAACTTGACATACATGTATATTTATATTAACAGCATTAATACAAGATGTTTGTTGCTAGCTTTAATTTCAGCCCAACAGAGCAGGTTAATCATAGAAGCATAGAACTACAGAATGGTTTGGGTTGGAAGGGACCTCAAATACCATCTAGTTCCAACCCCCTGCCATGGGCACGGACACACTTAACAAGGTCAAGTTGCCCAAAGCCTCATCCACCCTGGCCTTAAACACTTCCAGAGATGGGGCTTCCACAACCTCTCTCTGGGAACCGGTTCCAGTGCCTCACCACCCTCATGGTAGAGACTAATGTCTAATCTAAACCTATGTTCTTTCAGCTTGAAGCCATTCCATCTTGTCCTATCACTACACTCCCTGATGAACAGTTCCTCTCTCACTTTCCTGTAGGACCCCTTTAAGTATTGGTATGCCACAATTAAGTCTCCCTGGAGCCTTCTCTTCTCCAGGCTAAACAAACCCAACTCTCTCAGCCTGTCTTCATAGGAGAAGTGCTCCAACCCATTGATCATCTTCCTGGCCCTCCTCTGGAATCACTCCAACAGCTCTATCTCCTTCTTATCTTGGGTGCCCCAGAACGGGACACAGTACTCCAGGTGGGGTCTTATGAGAGCAGACTAGAGGGACAGAATCATCTCCCTTGATCTACTGGCCACACTGTTTTTGATGCTGCCAGGACACAGTTGGCCTTCTGAGCTGCTAGTGCACACTGCCAGCTCATGTTGAGATTGTCATGGGTCAGCGCCCCCCAGCTCCTTGAGGCTACTCTCAATCCATTCTCCACCCAGCCTGTAATTGTGCTTGGGATTGTGCCAACACACGCACAGGACCTTGCACTTGGCCTTGTTGAATTTCATATCATGCTAATCAATTATCTGTGATGAACTGAAATCCAATGCTGTCAATGAAAAAAACCACAAGAGAAGAACCTCACATCCAAGAAAGAAAATAGTTCTATTCTTCAGCAAGTTTAGCCTAAATTTTAAATACTACACATTTTAAAACAAAACCATCTGAAAGTATGTAAAGTGTTTAGATGTCTTCAAGCTAAACAGAATTCCCTAAATATTTGCAGTTATGCATGGTTTATTTTATAGTTTAACTATGATTTACTTTGGATAAATTAGAGTATTCTAAAAATGTCTTCTTGCCAGTTATTTCTACAGAAGTGATTCTCTGTGGATTAAAGCATATTTTTATTCTTAAATACATCTTATGCACCCAATGAATGCTAAAAATGGTCATATTTGCATAATACTAGTGTTGGGAATACAGTTTCTTTAATCACTCTCCAACAGCCTATTCAGCTTTTTCTTTGAACTGATATGACTCTACACCCTGTTATACCAGCTTTTATTGAAAAAGTTTAGTGTAAAAAACACTGCTTAAGTCCCAAAAATTTGAAGTGCTTGGGCCTGATATTTCAAATTCCGTGCCCACTGGCAATTTTTGAGCATTTAGAACATTCCAGCGCTGTTCAGTAGCATCACAGTGTAAAGTAGCCACATGACTTGGTATTTTCCCTGCCTTCTCTTGCTTGCATTCAACTACAGCAAGTGACCTCCTTATCTAGAACAAAAAGCCTATAAGAGATTAATAATTGCTATTATGACTGCTATTCGCTGTGTGACTGCCGTGGAAAACTGAGCACTATTTTCTTGAAAAGTGTTTGAGAAATGGTGCAAACTAACCTTTGCCAAAGCTAACATTCAGTTCTGTATCAGCAGCAACTTATTAACATTTTTGTCCAGTTTTTAATTCATATGTAATTGAGAGGTTTCTGACCTGTGTCTCAGCCAGTGCTTGCAGAAAAGGTCACATTGCAAGTGTCTTGATGTTTTTGAAAAGTCCTTTTTCATTGGTTCTGTGACTGCAGTTCTGATAACAATTAGAACATAGTAAACAGCAAAGTGGATTTTTAGAGAAAAGCTAAACTAAATATTTTTGTCTTTTAAAACTAGCTATCTTATATCAGTTGCTGACAAATGAAAAAGCTTCCTGAACAAAAGGTCTATAGCTGTAGTGAAGAATAAGTGACCCTGGTTTACATCATCTAATGATTTAACGTAACACACAACATTGTTCATCTGAAGTTTCCATAGCTTCCATATATGTGAAGAGCTGGCCTGAAAGCAGTGGGAATAAGATATAAGTGGGCTGCAGATTTCAGCAAGAAATTTGGTACTAAAACAAAAGTTCAACCTGAGCCTAAATGGAAAAAGTGAATCATCCAGTTCTGGAAATGAAAATTTCCCAGTGCTGACTTAAATTTCTATAGACTATATGAGGAATATGGAACACGTTGGAAGTTTACACCACTTGTTGTTTGCTGATGCAAAGAGATAAAAAAGATTTATACTATTAAAAAGTCAAGATCCAGAAAATAATGCATTTCACCTGATTTCTAAACATGTAGAACATCAGGTAGCACTGCTCATGCTATTTAATTAACTTATTTAATTATTTAAATTTTGTATCCACTCATCACTAATTTTTTTTTTTTTTTTTTATTTATTTATTTATTTGTTTTGAGAATTATAGGATTCCTACAGGGTCAGTATAGGATTCTTTTGGTCAAGGCAGATGTTAGTCCTCTGTGTAAAACCAAGATGTTATTTGGTAAGTGTGCTGCCCACCTTTTTAATGATGGCTTAGAAGATCAGCCATGACAAAATGAGTGTACTTTTCCTATATTTTCAGAAAACTACTACAGGAAAATCCAGCAAAATTTCAAAGAACCAAATGCTCTTTTGCTTATTCCCAGAGTCTATTATCCATCGTAGCTGAGTAGGCACTCAGAAATAGATTGAAGCTATTTTACAATTTACATATTCTTCTTCTGGATCTATTTCTGTCATTCCAGGGGTTTAGCTTCAAAAAGACTTGTGAGGACAAGTTTTATGCAGAGAAGCATAAAGACAGAGCCTTAGTGTATTTCTGCAAAATCAAAATCATTGTAGGGTGGAAAAGACTTAAACCCCTCTCTTTGTGAATAAGTGCTTTGATTACTCCTTTTTTTTCTTTCTTTGCCAGTAGCCAGAGTAAATGAGCCATGCTCTGTGTTTGGCTAGATGGTTGGACTTTTTAAGCAAGCTATGTGAAGGATGGATTATTTTATGCATTTTCAGAGAGCGTGGCTGCTGAGCTAATCTGCTCTAGAGACTGATGGGTGTGGTGGGGATTTACTTCAATATAATTTTATATGTCAGAAAAGTTTTAATTTGACACCTGATGAATGGTGGGGGTCAGAGTCTTCTCAGTAGGCTAGGGAGTAGACTCCTGCATAGTGTTCTTGAGCTTCCACATCCACAGAGCACTTTAAAACCCTAAGTGCTTTTCTGGATTATACTCCTGTTTTCACAGTGTCAACAAATTTAGCCATACATTCTTCATTAGTTTGCACAGTGTTGTAACTAATTCTGCTTAAATTTAGATTTCTCAGTAAAACAAACAAGAACCAAAACCTTAACTTGCACTTTTAAGCCTGTTCCTTATTCAAGACTGATCTGAAGACTAAGTTCCCCAGGGTGTCTTAGATAACCTAGTTCAGCGCTGACACGTTTAACTTCCTTTTAAGTAGATACAATCTGGTGTCTGTTCTCAGCTTGGGTGAAAAGAATGACAAAGAGTGAAGTTTTCAGTTCCACTGCACTTCTCCTGTCCTCCTCTATATACTTAGCACAATCACAGAACCTGCATATATCACACACAGTAGTGACTGCAGGAATAAATCACTTTTCCTTATGCTTATTCTATAATGCTAAACATTGATCAGTTTATGTCCTTAGATTGCCTAGAATTCTCCAAACTGTTGAAGATACAGCTATGAACTCAGAGCAGATTTTCAACTCAGCAACATGCATTTTTAAAAAGTTATAAATAAGTAATGCACATTTTAAAAAGATGGTGTGGGGGGAGCCAAAATTTAAAAAAAAATTAAAAAAAAAAAAGAAAAAAGAAAGAAAGCTCACACAAGCTGACAGCCTCAAGAAATGCAAAGCAAATGGTGAAAGCCCCGCATCTGCTTCACGTTGCAGCGAAGAGCTATTTCAGAGACAGTTCACCAGTCTTCCAGTAAATTGTATTTATAGAAAAAGGTCAGAGAAAGAATAGAAAACCTGCAAACTTCTGGTTATTTCTTCAGGTGATTTTTAAATTAGTATTTGCATTATTTTTGAATCCTTGAATATATAATGTCTATGTACGATTCTTAGCTTTTATTTGTTGTTCATATATGTTTTTCTGAGGATTTTTACTTTTTTTACCTGATTCTATTCTACAATGTATTTTAGGGCAGTAGCCTGGTTTTAAACACTTGTTCTCTTGAATATCTGATTTTGAAATGGAGATATGCTAACAGGGAAAGAATTCGAGCTCCTCTGCCTCTACGAGTTGTAATTTTTTTCCTGCAAAACATAGTAAATTGGTCAGCGGGACCAATTGCTCTTTATAGAAAAGTTGTGCCATGATCATGGACTGTGCTGAGAGGCAATCGGAATTCTGTGTGGGTAGGTTAGGCACAACATGCTAGTTAAATAAGTCGTATTGTTCCTTTTTTTTTTTTCCCATGTGATTTTCTGTAGGGTCTACTTTTCAAGATATGGTCCAACTACTGAAAACCAGATCAAGCCTCAGGCCAACGGGTGAAGAAATACTTTGTTGAGCTCACTGTACTTGCAGATGTGAGCAGAAACCAAAATGGTTTGTGTAGGTATCAATAAAATATGCCTGGACATGCCTATAAATAAATATTTTTTCCTTAAAGAATGCCAGTGCTGAAAGCATAAGATCTGATAGACACTGAAAGTGAGAAGTGGTCAGCTCTTGAATACCCTAATACTTTCGTTGAACTAAGTTGTTGGGACTGATATTTTTAACAGCTCAGGCCAGCTTCTTTTTCCTTATCCTATTATAACTGAAGCATAACTGTAATACCATTTCCAGTGCTCTATGACACAGCTTCATCGCCAGATATGGAACTGCTTATATAATTTGCATAGCAGTTTAGTAGAAACATATTCCTAAATAAGATGAGCCCCTAAAAATACTGAGGAATTATCATTGTACTAATTAAATAATTATCACAAAATGTTTATATAATTTAGAAAGTCAAAGTCTGCTTAGTTTTGCTTTTCTTAATTTGGGGAAATAGTACAAGAGGCATATTAGGGAAAGGTTGCTAGTATTTTACATAGTGTCTTTCCTGAGTTTTGATGAACCTTTAATAAGGCAGGTGGCTCTGATATGTTCAGGCATGTAAGGTAGTGCAATTTCTGAAAAAAATGACAAAAATTTATTTTTTTTTAGGGGGGTAGCTATTTCAATAAGGAAGTTTTTTAAAATTAGACCTGTATTTATACTCTACAGTCTCTGTAAGAATGTCTGCATATTCTCTATTGATTGCTCTGTGGTTGGATTGTGAAGAATTTACCCTATCATGTGTCTTTAGGACAGTAAGGCAGAAATCCATTTGCCCGATGCTTAACCTTTCACACAGCCACTGATTTTAGTTATTGCATGTACAGGGCACAGGGAAAAAATATCCCCATGGGAACAAAGGTAATTAAAGAAAAACACGTACTGCAATAACCTTAAAAAAGCAATGTCACCTGCCACATGTAGTGAGAAGTTCAAAGTCACATCTCTGTTAAAAATCCTAGCTCTTTTAATATGCTTCTGCTTTCACTAGCATGTTCAGATTGTATTATCTATTTTGTTTTTTGAAATAACAACTGTGTTGGCTGTGATACCATTAGATATTCACGCTTATGTATCAGTGCGGTGGTCCTGCAGCCACTTGCTATGTTTGGTTTAATTCTGGGGGTAGACAAGGCTTCCAACAGATTCAGAGCTACAGCAGCAGCACTAAGATAAGCCTCACCATGGGGTAAGGGTACATCATCACCAGGGTGGCAAAGGAACCAGCCATAAACTGGATGCTGACAAAAAAGAGACCGCTGGGAAGTACTCGACAGCATGAGGGAACAGCAAGTAAATAAGTGCCAGTGCTCAAATTCACCTAAATAAATATTCAGCCTTTGATATCTATTCAGTTTCCATAATTTTCTGGGAACAAAATGGTTTTGATACTTGGATCTAACACACACGTCTCTGACTACTGCTCAGTGTTCTAAATTCCAAGTTTTTAAACCATTTATTATAATATAAACCAGTATTATAATATTATATTGCAAAACCATTCATGTTTACTAGCACTATTTGATGTTGCCAGCACAACATAAGTTGTAGTTGAGTAGGTTAATAATTGATACAAAGTATGAAGGTTCACAAAATATTTTTATGTACATATATATATATGTCTGTGTATGTCTGTACGTATATGTATATGTATATGTGCGTGATTTACAGCAGCCATGACTTTCTCTTACCTGTTCAAAGGCGTTTTGAGTCTGTGTCCTTTGTTGGGTTTGTGTGAGTGGAATACCCTTGGATCTGTTTCTGTGTAAGAAAAGCATGTAGCCATATGTTGTAGCTTTGCGTGGCTGGGTTCTGGTGGAGAAGGGGGCTGCAGGGGCGGCTTCTGCAAGAAGCAGCTAGAGGCTCTCTGCAGGCCCAACAGAGTAAACACCAGCGGGTTCAAGGCCGGAGTCGTTGCTGACCAAGGCTGAGCCCACCAGTGACCTGGTGGTAGCAAATGAGAGACTTCTTCCTACCAATATGTGGAAGAACTTTTTCACAGTGAGGGTGGCAGAGCACCAGAACAGGCTGCTCAAGTGGGGTTGTGGAGTCTCCTTTGGGTGTCTACCTGTGCAACCTGTTCTAGGAAACCTGCTTTGGCAGGGGGGTTGGATGATCTCTGGAAGTCCCTCCCAACCCCTAAAAATCTCTGAATCAGTGAATTTCAGCTCCTAAAAATCACAACATATATACAGTTTTCAGCCTTCATAAAATGGAAAAAGGAGCCATGGAGGTAGACAAGCAAATACTTAAGCATCAGTCCTTCCAGAAAGTCCTGTTAGAAATGTCAGGTTTTCTTCACCCCGTATTTTCTATACTCAGTAAAGCAAATGAAGAAAGAGTTGATATATTAATAAAATATTCTACTAATAATTTCACCCTTTTCAGCTTTGAAACCATGGAATTAAAAATATATTCATGGACCTCTCTTGTCAATAGATATTCATGTCAATAGATATTGTAGCTGTACATAAAACTTCCTACTAAGTTTTTAAATCTTTTTAATTAATACTGGATTTAAACTTTACATGTCTTTAGACATGTGGTGATATTAAAATATCTCTGATTATAAAAAGCTTTCATGGTAGAAGCAACAAATTTAATGGAACCTCCACAGGAATGAATTTGTAATACTTGCTTTAGATATCTTGTTAACAATTTCAAATATAAGAATTGAGAAGATCTAAATGTATTCAGTAACTACAGATTTTGTATTTTATTAGAGCCAGTTCTCTGTTCTTTGGGCTGGTGAAGAATGAGTGTTACCTATTGATCATAACAGGGTTCACTTTATATTTTAATTCACATAAATGACTGGGTAAAAGGTGTCGTTCTCTTACATATTCAGCACTGGTCTAACTTTTGTTCCTACAAAAATCAGCCATGAAACATTACACAATTTAGATTTGTGTAAAACCAGGCAAGTGCAGAGGCCAGTGTTTTAGACAGAGAGTAATTGCAGGAACTTTTTTTTGATCTAAAGCAGGAACCTGATCCTATTGCATGGAACAAGACAAGGTGAATATTTTGCATTGCCATTGAAAGTCACCACCTTTAAAACTGATCCAGGGAGATGACTGGAAGACTTTATTGTGTTAACATGAAGTATAATTAATTCAAAGGAAGTTAAACTGCTGGAGATGTACCTAATCACTTCTGAATGATAAATTATTCAAAATAATATCACTTTTAGATAGAGTTTGTATACCTAAAAGGTAATTTTAGTTGTGCTTTTTCATGAATTGCTTTATGCCTGGTGAGATGGGATACTTAGAGTCCCCTGATTCCCTTTACCTGAAATATCAAGAGAACTCTTGTGTGTTTTTTTCAAGTCTTCATACAAACATCTAAGCTGAAAGTAGTAAGATGTTAATTTTACTAGAGTTCACAGGAGAAAGCTTCCTCTCACAAGAGAAACCTTAATCTGTATGGTTTTAGAAAGACCAAATTTGTCAATTAAACAGTAGCACATAGTAGAATGTGACAAAAATTAAGTAACTGTGCAAACAGAAACCTGAGATTGCCCCAAAAAATGAACCCTGAACCTAATTACAAATAAATAATGATAAACAATTTTAAATGCTTACTATCATTAACTCTGCCTTTGAGAGCTTCTGCAATTATGTATTCTGTGTCCAGTTCCCTTTAAAATGTTTAACTAAATGTATACAGATGCAAAATACTGACACATTTCCAACTGGAAAACAATATTAATTTCTGATTTAGCCTGGGGCAGGTAAGTCTGACTTTCAAATTAAAAAAAAATAAAAATCAAACAACAAACCAAAACAGAACTTGTGATTACAGCCCTATTAAGTTTTTTTTTCTTCTTTGTGTGAGTTTTAGGTAGAAATAAGAAAAAAAGAAGCAGTCATTGTTAAATGTGTAGGATGATCATATCACAATAGCAGTAGATGAATGAAACACTACAATTAAAGAAAGAAACAGTCCAGTAAGAAAGGGAATTTAGAACTGGACATATTTATTGTTTTCTAACTATATAAAGGCAAAATAATAATACTAAATGGTGTAGTTGAGGTTTAGAAATGCATGTTTAAATTCAGAAGAACAGAAGGGTACTTCAAACAGCCCGGAATATTCTTTATAGTGGGCCTCATTCTTTATCAATTCCCTAGTTATTAGTTTATTTTTGTAAGTTAAAAAAGGTATTGCTTGCCAGAGGTCATTTTTAAATTTTTATTTCTTCACAAATTTAATACAGAAATTTAAATCAATATATTTTATAGACATGATTCCCTGCAGAGTTCTACATTTCATTGACATGTGAATATTAATAATTAATACAAAAGAGAGGAAAGCATCTGTGTGAGTTCTAGTATGCTTTTTTTAAAAAAACTTTTTAGTAATAATTGTGTTCCTTTATGTTCTTGAAAACAGAAATTTTCTCAGAATCCATATTCCTATGTGTATATCTCTATATGTAAATTTGGTCAACATTTTGATTGGTATATTATTTTCTTTATTTTTAAAGGATATTTGTTATAATAAATTTTCCTCCTATAAAACACATCTACCTGAACCAAGTCAAGAAAAAGAAAAATCTCTGAAAACCTTTAGACTTCTCATAACCCATTTGTTGTGTAAGCTTTTATCATGTTTTTAAATGCTGCTACATTAATTTTAATGTACGTACATACTGCGGTCTTGAAGAAGGAAGTTCACACATATGTACATATGCACACACATCCATATGTACATCTTTATTACACAGGAAATGAAGAAAAAAGCACCAAAGAAGGTTTTCATTGTGCCTGAAAGAAAAGCCTGTGTGACTGACAGAACAGGATGCATATGCTGCTGTAGATTTTGATAAAAATCGGAATTTTGTAGGATAAGGGTTTTGTTATTTGAGTCTCCATCTTAGAACATATTTCTATTGCTAATATTCTCTGTTCTGTTTATCATGATTGAATTCTGAAGTTCATAAAAGAAGCATGAAGACACGGTTTTGATCTCAATCTAGATTTCCACATTGGTCCACTTCTGTTTATTTAATTTGATACAAGTCTCATATAAATCCTTTGCTTTCCTAAGTGATTTGACTGTGACAAACACTGTATAAATATTTTTCTGTAGGAGTAACATTGCAATATTATGTTTAATAATGTCAAACATCTCTTTGTGAAAAAAGGCAGTAGAGAGGAATAAAATTAATTATCAATGAGAATTTTTAAAATACTCATACAAGAAAAAGCAACTGAGCATAACTCCAATAACTATCATCATAAGTTTTATCTATCATTCAGAAATACTGATTTAGAAACTGACTTGTTTCTGTGCTATGTCTTTCCATAGTTGCACTTAAATTCTAGAGAAATTGTGCTCAGAATGTGTACAGGTTTGGGGTGGGATAGGGTTAATGTTCTTCACCATAGCCCCTATGGGGACTGTTTTGGATCTGTGACAAAACCAGTGTTGATAATACAGGGTTTTTTTTCATTATTGCCCAGCAGTGCTTACACAGAATCAAGGCCTTTTCTGATTCTTACGCCACCCCGACAACAAGCAGGCAGGGGGTGCACATGAAGTTTGGAGAGGGTACAGCTGGGAGAGCTAACCTCAACTTAGAAATATCTAAAAGGCAGATGACAAGAGTATTGGCCCAGACTCTTTTTTCAGTGGTGTCTGGTGATGGGACAAGAGGCAATGGGTGCAAACTGGAACATAGTAATTTCCAGGTGAATGTGATGCAAAAGTTTTTCACTGTGAGGGTGACAGAGCACTGGGACAGGCTGCCCAGAGAGGCTGTGGAGTCTCCTTCTCTGGAGATATTAAAAACTTGACTGGACATGATCCTGTGCAACCTGGTCTAGGTGATTTTACTTTAGCAGGGAGGTTGGACTAGATGACCTCCAGAGGTCCCTTCCAAACCCTACTGTCCTGTGCTTCTGTAGAACATCCACCTGCAGATGGGAAATATTATTTTCCTTGCTTGCATGCAAAACTTCTGCTTTACCTATTAAACTGACTTTATCTCAACCCATGAGTTGCCACACTTTTTCCCTTCCATTTCTCTTCCCCATCCCACTCTGTAGGAATGAGTGTCTGTGTGGGGCTGAGCTGTCTCTTGGGGTTAAATCACAAGAAAAATAAACAACCTTTAAAGATTGAAATGGTATGTGAGATCATTTGGAAGACATAACTTACAGAACACTGAAATTTGATGAATTATCATATCGTCTAAGTCAGGATACAATAACCAGTCAGCTGCATGAATCTAATCTGCATATCAGAAAGTGGATAATCTGTTCTATACTTTTATTTCATTTTAATTCAACCTTATGTTCTGATGATGGATGCAATAGAAGAATGGATATTCATTGATGTGATAGAATGGAAACAAGTCCTCAAAGTTAGACATGATTTAGAAAGTATACCAAAGCATCTGGGATACCAAGGGTAACAAAAAGCAACACAGTAAGCACTCTGCTATGTATAAGATGCATGAAGGAAAAATAAAGTTCAAAGCAGCTGTTGGATTAGTGGGATCCATTCATTGCCAGGAGTAAAAGGCAATGATATAATAACACGTAATGCAAATGTGTGGTGCATGTAGGTGTATGAACTGGACAAAGAAAAAAACCAAAAAACAAACCTCCACAAGAAACACTCTAGTGTGTAGAACAATGAAGAATGGGTTTGTGTATGTGTTAATTTGTAAGTGGTTTGGAAGATTGTATCAACTGCACAATAATCTCAGCAATCATCAGAACTAAATTACCTGCTTATGATTAATCTAGAAAGATCGCTTTCTTGGGAACATGGGTAAAACAGAATACCTAGAAGCAAGAGACTGATTACAATACCTTGGAAGGGATCAACAGGAAGATCTTATGATTCTTCACTGATACATTGTAGACAGGTGTGTTTGAAGGTAATGTGTATCAGACGCTGCTAGGCCTTCTAAAAACTGCTGCAGAAAAGACAATTCCTAAAGTTCTGGTCAATAGTTGAAGGCAACAGTAGGCAATAGAGGAAATTGTATCTTATATCTCTGAAAAAGACAATACCACAATAATACATGGAGATAAATTCCAACATATGTAACTTTGTCAACCACCTATATGACAGGATTTTTTATTTGCCTTTTGAAAAACTTGCAATATCAGGTAACAAAGCCGCTGATGGGAACTGGACTGAGATTTTAAAGGCAATATCACCCTTCATACTGTATTTAAGCAGTAAAAAACTATCATCTGAACACTTACAGTTTCATCTTGTTCTCTTAAGAAAAATATGTCCTAAATCCTTTGCATTAAATTATCAATCTCTAATCCATTCTCATGACAACACCAGACTTTAGCAGGACACACCAGCTATCTCCAAATTTCTGTTTTCATCAGCTTCACAGCCAGTGAATGAAAGTAGATTTAATGGCTAAAAAATCACCTTTTAACCATCCATGTCATACAGACACAACAGACTGGTCGTGAAGGTTGTTATTACTGCTGATTTTGTTTTCTTTATTATGTTGACAAATTCAAGTGATTGCCTTTTCATCCCTGTTACCTGATTTTGACTACTCATGTAGACTGTAATCTAAATTCCTTACTATAAAAGCACAATGTTTGAGTGCTTCAACTGAAGGAAGATTTTTTGGCTTGTAGACAGTCACAGAGTAGAGTTGTCTAGCTTTTGTATATGCTTGTCTTTGTAGGACTATGTTTCTCAAAACAAAGGACCACTGCCACTGTGAAATTTAAACATGAGAGATGTTTAGGGAGGTGGTGGAGTCTCCTTCTCTGGAGATATTCAAGACCCATCTGGATGTCTATCTGTGCAATATGAGCTAGGGAGCCTGCTTTGGCAGGGGAGTTGGACCCAGTGATCTCTCCAGGTCCCTTCCAACCCCTATGATTCTGTGATTCTATGATTCTATGATTCTATGATATTATTTTCATGTCCAAAAATAAAGCCAAAAGAAAAAGCATTTCTACTCCTTTAATATTTTCAATTGTCTTTAAAATTTAATATTTTTAATCATTACTCTCCAGACTTCACATATTCACATAGATTCACAGCATTTTGAGGGTTGGAAGGGACCTCTAGTGATCATCAAGTCCAACCCCCTGATAAAGCATCAGGTTCCCTAGAACAGGTCACACAGGTAGGCATCCAGAAGGGTCTTCACTATTGAAATAATTTAATAGATTTTTGCTAAGCTAAATAGACTATATCTCTCTCATAAAATACATAATCAAACCATGTATTTTTAAAAATGTTGGGAAGACATTGGAAAATACAATCGTAAATATTGACAATATGTTTTCCAGAGATGTAGAATATGTAGAGGAATGGGTAAGTACAGTACATTTTTCTTCACAAAGTATGTTCCAGTTGCAAAATTGGACACCAGCACCTTATGAGGCTGCACTATAGATGCAATATAAATTGTACACTACTCATGCACTTAAATACTTCGTATTGCACTTAACATCTGCCTTGCCCATGCTATCAGGTTAAGGCTAGAAAAACTCATTAGGTTTCCATCATCTTAACAGTAGCACAGTGCTTAAACTTCCTCTCCAACAATATGTACGTATACAAGAACTAGGTTAAAAAAAATTATGATAGAAAAACATTGTATATCCTGCCCATAATTTATAGGTCAAACATTTCATTATGTAAATCAAAAGAAAGCTTTGTGTTTTCCATTGGGGGATAGATCTACTGGAGCAGCTTCATCTTTTTGCAGATTGAATTATTCAATATTGAGATCTGTTTGACCATGTCTTAACCAATCTGGTCAGTTTAAAATTGTTTGAGAAACTCTACAGCATATAACAGCAATTCCAAGTTACCTAAGTTAAGTATCAGCATATTAACGGTTGGCTGTTTTCTAACACATATTCACATAAATTAGATCCAAAATGTAAACCAAAATATACTGCTGTAGATGTTAGTGTACATCTGTTTTGAGAATTGTATGTTTAATTGTATCTCAAAAAATAACAGAAAAAGAAAAGAAAAACAGAACACAGACAAAGATGATCAGTTCCTAAAGATTAATTCACTTCCAATTCATACTATGGCATACATGGAAACGGATACAAGGAAAGTATGAGAATGCCAATAAAGAATGCTTGTTCTCTGTTTTCTTAGTAAAAATATGGTAGCTGGTAGATGGCTGGGTCAAAACCAACAAAAGGTGGTGGTGTTCTCATATAGTTACAATGGACACCATGGCCCTAGAACAGAGAATCACTGAATCATAGAATCTAAGAGTGCATTAAGTTGGAAAGGACCTGCTAGTTACCCCGCTGCAGTAATTAACTCAGATTGCTCAGAGCTCCGTCAAGCCTGACCTTGAATGTCTCCAGGGATGGGGCCTCCACCACCTCTCTGGGAAACCTGTTCCAATGCCTCACCACCCTCATAGTCATGAACATCTAATGTCTAATCTAAACCTGCCCTGCTCTAGTTTAAAACCATTTCCCCTCATCCTATCACTACATGCCCTTACAAACAGTCTTTCCTCTGCTTTCTTGTATATACCTTCAGGTATTAGAAGGCTGCTGTAAGATTTCCCATGAACCTTCTCTTCTCTAAGCTGAACAAGCCAGACTGTCTCAATCTGTATTTGTAGGTGGGGTTTCACCATGACAAAATGTTACAGTGGTTTAGAAAGTTACTATCCTATCCTATCCTATCAAGGAGACTACTATACGTATAAGATAAAAATACTCCCTAAAATAATGTTATACAAGATGCTCTTTATATTACTTACATTTAATATAATCAATTTCTTGTCAGTTAATCTGTTTTCTTCTCTTTACCTCTGTTACTACCTTATTTAAATTTATGTACTTCATCATTTTCACTATTGCCACTTTTTCTTCACGATCTTCAAATTCTTCTGCATTTCTAAAATCCTCTCTGTTTTTGGCTTCTCTGCTCAAACAAGACTTCAGTTCTATCAACAAGACCTAATTACAAGAGTTCCTATGCCTTATAGCCACACATTCTGGATTTATCAAGTTTTGTATTTTCTTAATCCCACAATAAACCAGTGTAACACAGGGCTTGTTTCTTTTCCTTGTGTGGGTTAGAGCCACGGTGTTCTACCAAAAACCATTGTAAGTTTTCCAGCAGTATTGGAAAAAAGCTTGCTTACTCCTATTTCAAACGCTTACAGTTGTCACAGATTTCCCCTAGGTAAGAATTCAAAGCCAGTATTCGATTTTTACCATTTTTCTTTGCCCATGTTAAATATCCTTTGGCTGCATGTAGGGCAAGTATTAATCTTTTTTTCCTCATAGCAAAACAACTGATATCCTATACAAAGCAAAGTTCAGCCAATTCTTTGCTAAGCAGCCAGACATTCATTTCTGGTTTTGATATCTAACAGTTATCACAGTGGACAGCTTTTCCTTTAACTTTATTTTGCACTACAAGATCTCATATGGCTGCAGTTTTATAGGAAGTGTAGTCACTGCCAACATTACTGTAGTATGCAGTATTTCGTTCTCAGAAGTTTTTATAGTGATGAGTTTTCAGCTCCTTCCTCAACAGTGTAACTGGATAGCACATCAACCTAAACTGGTGTCTCATTTGCATCACCCAATTCTGTTAGCAGATAATTGTGATCTTTATGTAGTCCAATCACATAATACTGGAATGCAGGGAGTATGAAAATAGATTCAGAAGGTAGATGCCAGCAGAGCAAGTTCTTCACTGGGGACAGAAAACATTATGATGCATGATATATGTATGAGTTAACCAATACTGACTTTGAATTCTTTCTGGAGAACATTTTGCACTCACACTGTTTCTTGGACTTTCAGTTCAGAAATTTTCCCTACCAACCAGAAATTTTCCTTCCAACTCTTCGTTCAGCATACATAGAATCTATTACTTCCTCTAGCTCTTTTGAATATTCCCTTTTGGGTGCATTGAATTGTTTGTATGTTGAATGAATATGTAAACCCTTCCATTCTGCTTGGTTTTGACATCACACTTTTACCCCCATCATGATTTGATTCCCCTCAAGTCACACCTGTCTGCTTTTTGCCTTCCTCCCCCCAGTTTTCCCCAACACCTTGTATAGACCACCAGTATATATAAAACAGGATGTGACTTTTTATAATTGTGGTAATTCCTAATTCACTTGAATTTACATTTACATTCCTATCTCTCATCTCCAAATGATCTGTGACATCAAAATTCATGTAAAAGTTTCAGGGAGTTCACAGAACTGCAAAAATCAGAACAGTTCTTTCTGAAATTCAGGCCACCTCCCAACTTTGCAAGAGAGGAGGAAAGGCAAAAATAATTGACTTCTGGTGTATTGTCCTCCATCTTCCCTGGAGAACCTTCCATGCCACGTGAAATAATGCAAACCCAAATTTAAGATGACCCCCAATTATCTTAAGGAGGAAAACTCATCTTCCTTACCAACAGAATAAACAAAGTCTTGGAGAAAACTCCATCTTTATTCCATTTGGTTTTGTATTCATGTATCTAAATGCAAATGCAAATGCAGAAAATTAAGAAAATGGGCAAAAAAATACTATTTTTTATCCAGGATTGCTATGTATTTTACATTATTATTTTGTTAACGGTTGGAATGTTCAAGTCCATGAAGAGCAGTGAAACCAAAATTACTAATTGCATATGTTTCAGAAGCAGCTTTTCATTATATGTCATAATTATACAGTATAATAAAGATTTTTTTTTTTCTGGATATACTGTAGTCATTTTCATCATTAGAGAGTATAAGAAGTTCATTAATTACCTTGAACTGCCAAGTTACTTTCGTCCTAAATTACATGCCTGTTTCCTACTTTATGTGTAAGAGTTTCTTTTTCAAGATAAAATGTAATTTATTTTTTTTTTATTCTTTAAAAGATTTACTTAAGCAACATGATCAACTTTATAATTAAATGTTTTGACATGAAAAATATTATCTGCTTTCCTGAAGAGAGTGGGTGTAGATCATCCGGTTATACAAGAAGTCTTTATCATCAAGTAGAGGAATATAAATTCAGTATAGGTTATAAATCCTAAAGTAGTCTTTTAGCATAATTAACAATTGAAATGCTTTTAGAGACATTTGAAATAGTGATGGACAAAATAATTTAAGATTTCTTTTTCTCTTAGCCACAAAGCTGAGTTATCCCCCACCAGATAGCAGTGAGCACTACTACCATAAGTGCTTGATTTCTTTAAGCCTGCAAATAGAAAATGAGAGCAGGATAAGTAAAAGGTCATCAACAAAAGCATTTCTAGTTTTGAATTAACAGTTTTACCTGTTCTGAATTTCTATCTGTTGTCTGCCTTTTGACTGAATGATAGTAATCCTGTAAGCTAGGTAAAATGAACAGTCTTCTCATAGCTGGTTTAGTAGAAGTTTAAATACCAGACCCCCTTCTACTCTTGCATCTGAATTATGAGTTATCAAGCCATATTTCAGGGATAAGTGGATTGCATCCTCATACCGTTGAGTCTTTTTGTCCCACAATTCTTTTTTCCCAATCAGGTCACTAGACAAGACAGCAGTTGGTGCATTTGAGTTGTTCTAATTCCTGCTCGTGGAAATGGACTTTGCTGCTGCAGTTTTGTACCAGTGATTTTCAGATCATAAAATATTATTGAAACCCCTTCTAGCACTTCTCCTATAAGAGGGATCTGAAATGAAGTGACTGTTTATGATAAAGTAGCTTTCAGCTGCCAGCCATGGAAACAGTTCTGTTCTCTGCTATTCTGGTAAAAGGATAAGCACGGGAGAAAAGAAATATTTCTTCTTTCCTCCAGAAAGATCTTTAATTTTATAAAACTTGCATGCAAATCATAGAATCATAGAATCATAGAATTGTAGGGGTTGGAAGGGACCTCGAGAGATCATCAGGTCCAACCCCCTGCCAAAGCAGGCTCCCTAGGACATTTCACTCAGATAGGCATCCAGACGGGTCTTGAATATCTCCAGAGAAGGAGACTCCACCACCTCCCTGGGCAGCCTGTCCCAGGGCTCTGTCACCCTCACTGGGAAAAAGTTTCTCCGCATGTTGGTGCGGAACTTCCTATGCTCCAACTTGCAGCCATTGCCCCTTGTCCTGTCTCCACAAACCACTGAAAAGGGGCTGGCTGATTCCCCCTGCATCCCTTGCTTAAGATAATTGTAAACATTAATTAGGTCCCCCCTTAGTCTTCTCTTCTCAAGGCTGAACAGTCCCAATCTTCTCAGCCTTTCCTCATAGGGGAGATGCTCCAGGCCCTTTATCATCTTCGTAGCCCTTCTTTGGACTCTCTCCAGGAGATCCCTGTCCTTTTTATACCAGGGAGCCCAGAACTGGACACAATACTCCAGGTGGGGCCTGACCAGGGCAGAGTAGAGGGGGAGGATCACCTCCCTTGACCTGCTGGCTACACTCCTCCGGATGCACCCCAGAATCCCATTGGCTCTCTTAGCCACCGAGGCACACTGCTGGCTCATGGCCAACCTGTCATCCACCAGGACCCCCAGGTCCTTCTCCACTGAGCTCTTCTCCAGCAGGTCATCCCCCAGCCTGTACTGATAGAAAAGGTTGTTCCTTCCCAGGTGCAAGACTTTACACTTGCTTTTGTTGAACCTCATCTGGTTTCTCCCTGCCCAGCTCTCCAGCCTGTCCAGGTCTCGCTGGATGGCAGCGCAGTGTTCCTGCGTGTCAGCCACGACATTAAATCTGCATGATATATATATTAATAAATTTTGAAGCATGTTTGTGTTTCATATTTCATATTTTAAGTGTTATTTTATGTAGCAGCAGCATATTCCGTACTTCTTAATGAGTGTTCAAATGCCATTCTGAAATGACTCAATGTGCCACAAATTGCATTCTTCAGCAAGAAAGGAGCAGTCTGGAAAGCAGGTAGGCAGATGGTTAAAGCACAGTTTCCTAGATTCAAAAAAATATTTTTTTGTATTTGAATATTTTTCAACACTGTAGGACTGTCTTGATTACAAACTTGAAGCTCTGCAGTAGTCCTTTGACTGACTATTCTTACATACTTAGAGGAGTCAGCTATATTTTGAACAAAAGGCATGTCCTGATTCTGACAAGGCCAGAGTTAACCACTGGAAGCAGTCAACACAGGTGAGCTGAGTTAGCCCGGGCTGTTTTCCATACCTGGCATCACTCCTCCATATATTGGGCTAGCCAGGGATAGGTGCTCATGGGTGCACCTATGAGCACCTATGAGTCCAAATGCAACTGAGGCATGAGGTCGGTCCTTGTGCCATGCCTTATTCCGTGTTATTGTTGGGTCAATAAGGTACTCTGTGTGCATCACTGGGTGTAAGTGAAATTTGCTGTGGGCTGTTATTGTTCCCCTTTCATGCTGAATTTGTTGGTAAACTGTCTTATCCCAACCCATGGAGGCTCTGTCTGTTTCTCCTCCGGGAGTGAGTGAGCAGTGTGTGGTGCTCAGCCACTTTTTGGGGCTGAACCACCACACTAGTTAGTTTCCTACACAGAATTAAAAAAAAGAAAAAAAAATCAAAATAAAAAATCCTTTTCATAAACATACATGAACTCACACTCTATTCTGTCATGGAATCTATAGATTGACAGACTTTAACTAGTGACAAAAAAAGACATTGATTACTGCATCCACAGAGTTCACAGCAAGTGAAATCTAAAATGCTTTTTATTTTATTGAGGAATGTAACTTAAAGAGTCAATTGACTACTTTATAATTAAACTAAAATTCAAAATTTCATTTTTATGAGAGTATCAAGATAGAAAAGGGCCATAAAGTGCAAGGGAAGCAAAAGATTCTTTATTTCTTATTTAAAAAAAAAATCTCTTTTGGTCTTCAAACAGAAAAAGGTTGTGAAAACTTTAACTGTTTTTTGAACTCAAAATATGACTTGAGATAGCTATTTGTAGAAATGCATTATCAGTTAACAGAAAGTCAGCATGTTTGGTGAAATTCATGTGTCAAAATTAACTGAACAGACATTGTACTTGCTAGCATTAGAGGTTTCCAATTAGTCTGCAATACAGTTTATTGTGAATAACTTTCAATAATTCAGCCTGAGAATGTAAGGACATTAGCATCAAGATAGAAGTTCTATACTGCATGTAACATAGGAACTATAAGAAGGACTTTGGAATCCTGGTGGACACTAATTTGACCGTGAGGCAGCAAGAAAGCCCAATGCTATCCTGGGGTTTATTAAGAAGAGTATGACCATCAGGTCAAGGGAGATTGTCCTGCCCCTCTACTCTGTCCTGGTGAGGCCTCATCTAGAGTACTGAGTCCAGTTCTGGACTCCCCAGATCAAGAGAAAGAGAGGAATTCTGGAAAGAGTACAATGAACGGCAACAAGTATGATTAAGGGAATCAAGCATCTCATAAGGAAAGGCTGAGGGACCTGAGTCTGTTCAGCCTGGATAAGAGAAGACTGAGGGGAGATCTGATCATTGTGTATAAATACCTGGAGGGTGGGTGTCAAGAAGATGGGACCTGATTCTTTTCACTGGTGCCAAGTGATAGAATGAGGGACAATGGACATAAACTGTAACATGGGAAGGTCTACATCAACACAAGGAAAAAACTTCTTTACTGTGAGGGTGACAGAGCACTGGAACCAGCTGCCCAGAGAGGTTGTGGAGTCTCCCTCTCTGGAGACTTTCAAAACCTGCCAGGATGCATTCCTGTGTGACATGCCCTAGGTGAACCTGCTTGGCAGGGGGGTTGGACTAGATGATCTTTAGAGGTCTCTTCCAACCCTCACGATTCTGTGATTCTGTACAAAGAGGGACAGATACTCTTTAGGATTATTATCTCAGGGTCAGTAATGATACCTTAATGCATTTAAAATGTATCCAGGAGTCTAAATGGCATCTGAATTCAGTCTTAATGTCCCAAGCCAACAAAGCATGCAGATTTATTTACTCCTAGTGGATATAATTGGCAAGCATTTGAGATTATTGTATTACTCATTATAGCTAAATTTAATCTGAATTAAATCACCTTGGCTGAGGTTAACCTTACCTTATTTTACCGATCCCAAAGTTAGTTTAAAAATGGTGAACTCTTTTGTTACCTACAGATGGACAACTATTTTAAGAGTTCATTCACTAGGGTATCCCAGACAAATAACTGCAAAGGGCTGGTGGATACATTGTAAGACTTAGAAGAAACCTTTGCCTTTCTGGAGCAGGCACTGGAGGCCAGGCAGGGCACCCCAGGTCATATATAATAGCTAAAAATGCCTGCATTTAGGGAATTGAATGCCACTTCTAAGTTAGGACTTCTCTCCAGATTGTAGATGTGTAAATGTTAGGATCTGAATTGCTGGTGTATATGTATAAAGTGGGAAAGTTTCCATGATGGTCAATTGACATCTAGTAAATCCTGTCATAAGAGTGTATAGAGCTACAAACTCACAAAATATTCATGTCTGTATTAGAATTAACTGTTTAGTTTTGAAGATTTTATGTGAGGCACAGTGGGGATATGACAGATATGACAAAAAACCAATGTAGAAGACCCAAGACCTCAAAACCAGCAGTTGGTATCCAGGTAGCATATCCTATGGCGTATCACAGAATCATAGTTGAGTTCAAAGGGACATTAAAGATAATCTAGGTCTACCTCCCCTGCTATCAGTAGGGACATTTTCAACTTGGTTAGGCTTCTCAATGCCTCATCCAACCTAGTCTTAACACTGCCAGGAAGGGTCTGTCCACAACTTATCTGGGCAACCTGTTAAAGTGCCTCACCACACCCTCACTATGAGGAATTTCTTTCTAATGTCTAATCTAAATCTGTATTCTTTTAGTTTAAACCTATTACCCCTTGTCCTATCACTACACGCCCTTGCAAAATTATCAAATATTCCTAGTTGTTTACAATATAACGTGAATAACTGGACTGAAATTTTCCTGCACTCTTTTTTATGCAGTATCCTTTCTACTACTCAAATACAGGTGGTAAATTTCAGCAGTAAATGAGAAAGACATGATTTTTAACATTTTTTTTTCTATTTTCACCTCTGTTTACTATGAGTTTTTTCTATGGATTCTATTTAACTACCCTATCCTATAGCCACAGTATCATATATCTTAGCCTAGGTTTTTTGGGAAAAAAAAATTAAATCTTTTCAAGAAAGAAGTTCAACTGAAATAGTCTTGCTGTTAATTTTAAGCACTGAAGCAGATTTTGTATATAATGATTTAATAGGTTTTCAGTGATGGGATAGTAAAAGCTATGTTGGCGTAGCATAGTCATTTGGACTTAAAGTGCTTAGGACTTGAAGGTGGATTGAAAATTGAAGTGCTTGGCTCAGAGGCTCGTGATCTGCATCTCAAAATCCATCTAGTTCCCAGACACTAGCAATGTTCTCCAGGGGCTGATGCTGTGTCTAGCACTTTTTAACATCCTTATTAATAACCCAGATGATGGGACAGACTGCACACTATGGAACTTTGCAGATGCAAAACTGGGAGGAGTGTGCTGCCATTCAAAGTGACCTTGACAAGCTGGCAAAATAGGCTGTCAAGAATCTCATGAAGCTCAACAAAGGAAAATGCTAAGTTCTACACTGAGGCAAGAATAGCCCAAGGCACTAGGACAGGCTATGAGGCCAACTGACTGGAAAGTAGCTTGACAGAAAAGAGCCTGGAAGTCTTGCTGGGCAAAAAGCTGGCCATGATTCAAAAGGAAAATGAAAAAGATCAAGATGCCAACTTGACATCTAGTTGTTCGGACTATGCATTTAGACTCAACATGTGCTGTGCCAACATATTTTGTTGTAAACAATAATAATATTTACATTTATTATGGAAAAAGCTATTTGTGCAAAATTCAGGCAAAGAAGATTCAAAATTACCTTTTTTTTTTAATAGAGGGAAGATTCCAAAATACATGTGAAGGCTTCTAAAGGTGAGAAGCCTGTGGAATCCCAAGAATACCATCTGAACAGTTTTGGGTTAAATCACATACAAACTAGAAGAATCTAGTTTATTACAAAGAAATGAAATAAAATATATTTTACATCTCTCCTGTTTGAAGGAAAAAAATTGTCGAAAGAATTTTCTTTTATACTCACCTTTCTTTAAAAGTACTAAGTAATAAAGTATGTAACTGCAGTATATAGCTTATCAGTTATGTTACAAACACATGAATTCTAGTAACGCTGGTTAACACAGCATGATAGTTTCTTGTGCTTGATGCCAAGCCAATTTTATCAGTACTGCTCCTCAGAAGTTTGACCTTGTAAAAGAAAAATGTGACTTTATCTTTGTAGTAGAAATAAGATGTCATATGGCTGAGCAAATGCAATGCGTTCCGTGAGTAACCACTGAAATGAAAAGTCAAGCCTTCAAGTGCAGTCACACAGCTTAATGTTAATTAAAATTATTTTTTTCCCATACCTCCAGAAGGGATTTGTTTTTTGACAAGAGAAATGTCTCAAGAGATATTTCCTGTTTTACCAGGAAATGCATCTTTTATGCTAAGTTGTGTTAAATATTAAATATAAGGTTGTTTTCAATTTTTAAAGAGAAATATATTATTTCAGAATGTGCAACCAAAAGCATTTATATATATTTCCAAATTAGTCCAATGAATCTGCCTTTGAAGTTATACAATAATTTGATTAAGATAGGAATAATTCAGCTGTCCTAGCTTTAGTCATATGTTTTGTCTAGACAAATACATGATGTACAATCTGCAGTACTGGAGGTAAATAGGTAACTCCAGAAGGAAGTAATATCATTTTATAAAGGGTGTACAAGATGAAACTTATCCAATCTAATCAATAAATTACCAAAGCTTAAATACCCAGGAAGATTTTATATTTAAATAATAGAATGTGTGTAGATTAGCCATCTTCTTTAATACTGTGTACATGCACAAACACATACATATTGCAAAAATGACTAAGACCCCCTCATTAAGGACCAAAGATCTCTTGTGGAAACTATCATTGAATGGCTGAGGTTGACAGGGACCTCTGGAGAGTGTTTAGTCCTATCCCCTTGCTTAAATCTGGGTCAGCGAAAGCAGGTTGGTCAGGGCTGTGTACAGTTATTTTAATGTGTCCAAGGATGGAGATTCCATAACCTCTCCAGACAACATGCTCTAATGTTTGACCTCCCTCCCAGGAAAAAAAAAAAAAAAAAAAAGAGCAAACTTTTTCTTATGCTTAGGTGAAGTTTCTTGTATTTCAATCTGTATTTCATTGGACACCACTCTGTTTTTACTGAATCCCTCTCCCATCATGTATTTATACACATTGATAAAACGCCCCCGAGTTGCCTCTTTTTGAGGTTAAAATGTCCCAGCTCTCTCAGTGTATGCTTACTTATTAAATCCCCCAATCCCTTAATCATTTTACTGGCTTTAAAAAAAAAAACAAACAGAGTAAAAGGCAGTTACTGTTCACAGACCAGAAAGATATATTAAATTTAAAAGACTGACAAATAACTGGATTAGAGAAATAGAAGGACATGGGATGAACAGGAGGGCAGAAATTATATCAGTGAAGCAAACTGAACTGTGATACCATCTTACTTAATTCTCAGTCATGGTTTTCAGACATAATTTAAGGACACTGAAGACAGTTTTTCTCACAAGAATCTGAATGATCAGTAAATTTATAAGCATTTAAATTGTGAAGATAGAAAACTAGAAAGAGTTTGGAAGCTGGAATATAATCTATTTTAGAGTTAGCTGAAAATTGTCAAACTTTTTCCACAGCTAGGTCTATAAACATCAAAAGTTCCAGAATTATGAAGCTTTACTGAAGTTCATAGTCATGCACGTTCAGCTAAGAACAACTGGCAGAGGTAGGTATCATGGATTTTAGCAAGGTATCAACCTGCATTGTCATAGTTCAGCCCACAGGGCACAGGAACAAAGTCTTTGGTAAACAGACTAAAGAAAAAATGCATTTAAACTTAATTCAGTGTAGAGATCTAGCAATAAGCTACTTCTTGCTCTGAATTAATGCCAGGCATCATGAGAGGAGATTTAAGATTTTCCATTTCTAACTTCATTTTATGCCATTAGATTATCCTTTACCTGCATGTTTCCTGAAACTGCTTATGGTTAACAGGTCCTGTGAATGAATTCTGTCAGAGATTCTTTAGGAAATCTAAGTTAATAGTAAAACAGTTAAAAGGTAATCTTCCCCAAAATAGTTTGCCTACAGATTGCGCTATTCTGGGGCCTGTAAAAAATGCTTTCGTTGTGTCATATGCAGAAGTGTCATAAGAAAATATGTTTTACTGCTTTACTAACAAGCTATATAGTGTATTAATTGAATATTCTATTTACCATAACAATTGGAAATAGTTTTGAAATTTACCTTATAAATGGCAAGTGGTCTTCCAACCCCTTTTAGAAGAAATCCATATATATCTTAGACATAACTATATAATAATAAGAGTGAAATAATTTTGTGGTAAAATATGTTTCCCAAACTAATACAACAAAAATGAGGATTTAACCTTCATGAGTGTTTATACTTTGGTTAATCTGACTAATACATCATTGGAGTGTTCCCATTGTTTTATGGCAGTCTTCCAAGATTCAGCTACTCTCCTTCACATCAGAAAGAAGTATTGATTTTTTTTTTTTAGTCTCAGTTTATCAAAGGTGTATTATCAGATGCTGGTTTAATACTGTTTATGTTCCCTTCTGTTACAACACCTGTATCTCTTGAACCTTAGGGAAAACGAAGGGACATAGAAAAAGCAAAGGGATGTATTTTTTACATTGACTAAACTGGGTAGCATGTTCAGCATGTCATTTAACTTTGTTGATCTGTAAATTAGGCTAGCTGTCTAGATTATGTACATCCATGATAGAAAGGCTCTGCTATGGGACAGATGACAGGCTGAATGACAGACAGTAAGGGGTTATGCTGACTCCATCCTTGCAGCTTGGATCGACATTTATCTGGCTAATCTCAGGCTAAATTAATTCAATATGCCTAAATTGGTGACACTTTCTAAATAGAATTATCCTTTGTACCATTTCAAACATTGCATGTGTTTTTTCCTATGCTCTGTTTTCTCTATAAGCCATTTTAAACTCATGCCATTTTATTTTGATGTTCAAGTTATACAACTAAGTAATCTTTCCTGTGATCACTTTATTGAATTCATTAATTAAGTTTCCTTTCAAACTAATTGCCTATTTTTGCACTATGTTTCCTCAGCTAAGAATCAGAGAATTATGAAATAATTCAGTTCAGAAGGGACCTCTGGAGGTTACCTGCTTCATAGATCTAGATACAGAGATGTGTGAGTGCACTGGAGAATCTTTTTTCTGAAATCAAATCAGAAGAAAACCAAAACAAAATTCAAGAGGTATTTTGCTCTCCCTGCTCAGGTGGCACAAGAAGGGAAAAGAGAAGGTAATCTCTTTGATCTGTTTATCTAGCCTGTCGTAAAAAGTATTACTCAACTCATCCTTAGTGATTGATTTGCTCTACATTGTGCTAGTGCAGCCTCACCTTGAGTACTGTGTGCAGTTTTGGGTGTCACAGTACAAGAGGGACATAAAAATATTGGAGACTGTCCAGAGGAGGGCAATAAGGATGGTGAAGGGTCTGGAGGAGAAGTCTTACAAGGAGAGGCTGCAGTCCCTCGGTTCATACAGCTTAGAGAAGAGGAGACTGAGGGGAGACTTCATCACAGTCTATGGCTTCCTGATGCGGGGGAGTGGAGGGGCAGGCACCAATCTCTTTGGTGACCAGTGATAGAACCTGAGGGAACAGTATGAAGCTGTGACAGGGGAGGTTTAGGTTGGATGTCAGGAAGAGGTTCTTTCCTGAGAGTGTGGTCAAACACTGGAACATAGTCCCCAGGGAAGTAGTCACAGCACTGAGCTTGACTGAGTTCAAGAGCTGTCTGGACGATACACTCAGTCCCATGCTCTGACTTGTCTGGCCCTGTGTATCGCCATGAGTTGGACTTGATGATCCTTATGGTTCCCTTCCAACTCAGGATATTCTGTGATTTGGAGAAGTAGGCAAAAGAATCTCATGTTCCAGTTCTCCAGTGTTTTCAAATAAGTAGCAAGTATATTGCATTGATCAGTACCATGATCTATGTCTTTAATGGCTCAGAATGTTAATTTATTGATTTATTTTATCATCATGTTTAAGTCATAGTAGGAAAGTGTATTTATAGGCAGAATTTTTGCCTGTCAGCTTATAAAACCTATAAATATTATATGTAAACCAAACATGCAAAATTTTAGAAACAAACCTTGTCTGCTTATCTAAATCACAAGAACCTGGCTTGGGAATTTAAACCTTAAAATTTATTATTTTTTTTTCTAATGAGTTGGTTGGAAGCAATCTGTCAAACTGAATAATTTGAAATGAAATTTACTTTATGCATCTGCTTTTTGGTAAATACGTCACCACTGTGAATGCAACAGCTGGATGAATGAATTGTGGTTTAATGGCATACATTTCACTAAGAATCTCAAAAGAGATCACAATGTATGTAGCAGTAAATGTCTTCTACAGCTCTGATAAACACGACATCTTGCTGAGTACGCTGCAAACTGCCCTGAGATCTCTGCGACTGGAATTATCAGTTGAAACTCTAAATATGAGAACATTATTTCTTGGCTGAGGAAATGTATATTCTAAAGAGATTCCTGTTGATAAAGACAACAAAATCTGGTATTTTGAGCCTCAGAAAAGTTTTCAGGATCTGCAAATCAAAAATTCTGGCAAGATTTTTAGCTACTGTCCAAGATGTATTTTTAGATGTTAAAGGTTCTGAAAGTGCAGGTCTGTATTCTTGTTTGAAAAATGGAAGATTTGTCTGACCTTTAAATTATGCAGTTCAGATAAATGATGTAGTTCAGAGTAAAAAGATTAGACAATGTTAATGAGGATTCCATTTCTTAGTGTTTGCACCTATAAAACAATTTTCTTCCTCTTCAATAGTTGAGCGGTGAATTATTGCTTGAAATTGATTAATATGTTCACCACTCCCATTATCTATTTGATTCTTCCTCACAGTAAAAATTACTTTTATCATAATGTATGCACACTGCTGCATGATCATTTATACGCCTCAGGCAGAATGGTTATATGATTTTAGCCAATTCAGATTATTATTCAACTGCCAACTGATACAATTGGGAATGCTATACATTTCATGTGTGGTAAGTGGACCAAGAATAGAGACAACTGTACTCTATCAGTATACTTCAGTACACTGAAATTATCAAATGCATGGTTCACACAGCAAAAAGAAATAATTAACCATGCGAAACCAAAATCTCTGTCAAACATTTATATCTGTTGCTTCAAGAAACGTGAGTTCACAGACTCATATTTTTGAAAAAAATACAGAGTTAAATGTCAGATTAGAGATAAGCATTTTTTCCTCACCTCTGGTTTTTATGCGTTTAAAAAAAAGAAAAGGTAGATGAGGTACTTAGGGATATGTTTTAGCATAGGGAAGGAATAGTTGGACTTGATGGTCTTAAAAGTCTTTTCCAACCTTGTGATTCTGTGACTCTAACATCTCCTTTTCTGGCAATGGATAAGGGAATTTATTTGCAGCTAAACACATGTCTTGGTTTTGTGTAGCAAGATTTCGGTAGCAGGGGCCACACAGGTGGCTTCTTCAAGACACTGCTAGATGCTTCCCCTTGGATCCAATGCCAACTGGCTCCAAGACGGACCTGCTGCCGACCAAGGCTATGGTGGCAGTGCTTGTGAGACAACATACATAAGGAGGAGGGAAAAAAAAGGAGCAGCGTTTGTTGCAGCTAGAGAGAGGAGTGAGAAGATGTGAGAAACTTTGCAGTCACCAAGGTCAGTGAAGAAGGAGGGGCAGGAGGTGCTCCAGGCACTGGAGTAGAGATTCCCCTGCAGACCCTGGAGAAGACCAGGGTAAGGCAGACTGTCCCCCTGCAGCCCAGGGAGGTTAACAGTGGAGCAAATATCCACACTGAGGCCTGTGGAGGACCTCATGCCAGAGGAGGTGGACACATCCAAAAGAGGTGTGACCTTGGGGGAAGTCCACACTGGAGTTGGATCATGGCATGGCCAGTGGCCCCATGGAGAGAGGGGTGCAAGTTGGACCAGGTTTGCTGGTAGGACTTGTGACCCTATAAGGGACTCTGATGGAACAGTCTGGTCCTGAAGAACAGCACCCCCATTGAAGATATCCATGCTGGAGCTGTTCATGAATAACTGCAGTCTTTGGGAAGGACTCACGTTGAAAAAATTCATGGAGGACTGTCTCCCATGAGTGGGACCCCATGCTGTAGCAGGTGGAGAGTGTGAGGAGTCCTCCCTCACACTGGAGGGAGCATAGGAAGTTCCGCACCAACATGCGGAGAAACTTTTTCCCAGTGAGGGTGACAGAGCCCTGGGACAGGCTGCCCAGGGAGGTGGTGGAGTCTCCTTCTCTGGAGATATTCAAGACCCGTCTGGATGCCTATCTCAGTGAAATGTCCTAGGGAGCCTGCTTTGGCAGGGGGTTGGACCCGATGATCTCTCGAGGTCCCTTCCAACCCCTACAATTCTATGATTCTATGATCTTAATATCATGTATGTTTCATGCCAGTTCTGTTTTGTATAGTTTTTGTCAAGAGAGTGAAGAGATCTTTTTGACATGGGGGTTGGCCAAAAATGCATGATATGAATGAATTCTGGGTATTTAATCATGATTAAGTGCAGTACGAGTATGGTATTCAGAATTATGGTGAAACAAAGTGTAACAGCATGGCAGTTATGATGCAGAGAAACTGAAAAAAATACATGCTTTGAGATTACCAACACATCCTGTGAAACTGAACAAAAATTAGTAATCTGCTATTGTAATTAAATATTTTATGGGGTTTTTTTCCTCTTTAATGTGTTAATGCCATATATACACCTCTCATTGTCACTCACCTTTTTAGATGACTCGTTCCAGTTCTGTACTATGTTTCTTTACAGTTTCTTTTTCCTTGTGTGCACTTTTTTTAGGAAATAACTTTGATGTCATAGTGAATGGATGTTAAAGTAATATATGTCTACTAGCAGGCTATAGACGTTAATATAGCTAGTGACAGCAAGGCCAAGTATGGCTTCTTAGCTGATTTAGTGGATGGAAATTATATTAATTTATGTATATTTATTATTATATATAAATTTGCCATTTGCTACGCATATATTATTCATTTTTTATATCCTTTTACACACATATACACATTGCCCAAGTTATATGCTAGCTTTTTTGTTAATCTGCTTTCCCTTATTCCATCCTCACAACCAAATTTTCTAACATAGTGAAATTGTCAATTCTGAACTCTCCATATTTAACGCAATAGAATTTTGGTAGATGCTACATGTGTGGCATCTACACACGTTTGTTGTTGTACTGGTATGATGACTGCTTCTCCCTGTTCTTCCCTCCCTTCTGCCCCTTCCCCCCGCCCCCTCTTAAACTCCCATAACTCTGCTGTCATATAACTACTAGTGTTGGTGGTAATGGATGTGTCCAGTCATGATGGCTGCATCCAGCTCAAAGTGGATTTGGGGGACAACAGTACTGTCACATAAATGGTAAGAGTCTGATGTATGGTTGAGGGTGGACACCTGTGTTTTTAACCTCTTGGGTGCAATTCCCACAGTTAACCAAGGGCTAATTTGAGCAATATGACCACCTAACCACAATACTGATCAAAGTCTGATGCAAGCCAAATCTGGGAGAAATTAATATCTATAGTTGTAAATCATAGTTGTAAATATGGCTGGTCAATCATCTTACATCATACAGAGAGCAGCCCAAGAGCCCTTTGAGCCCTCCTGGATGGCAGTGGACTGCACAACTGGACCTCCTCTTGAGTTGGGAGTCCTCCCAAGGTTACACCTGCTGTAGAAATCCCTTAATCCTCAATATTAAGAGATTCATTGCTGCAACAGATCCTCCTGACTAGTTTGCTATAAACTTGGTAAGCTTCACTAAGGTTATGTCTTCACTAAAACCCCCCAAAACCCATCACAAAATCTCCATAGAAATTGCTTTCCCCTTTTCATCCTTTCAAGATTAACGTGGGCCTATAACTTAGACTTGATTGTGGTTTCATAAGTATAAACTTCTTCTACTGATTCCTATTTTTAAAAAAAATAATAGTCGTTAGAAAGGACCAGCTGTACAAACAAGTCTCTTAAAATGTTTTTCCTTTTTATTCTATAAGTTTTTTCCTTTTTAATGAGAAAGAGCATATCCTTTAGAAAGTGTACTTCAATCTGTTGTGTCAACTGATAAATTATCCAGGCTATTAAGAATACAATTTTGTATCTTATGCTAGAGTTTGGCCTTCAGACTAGATTCTACAGCAGGTACATTATTATTGAACTGAATCTAAGTCATGAGAGTAAGACAGAACTACTGTTAATATATTTTACTGGGTTTTTTTTTTTTTTTATACAAACTAAGCTATAACTACAATACTTAGAAGATCTAGCATTAAAAAAAAAAAAAAAAGAGAGAAGCAATAGAAAGAAATAGTGCCTCTGTGATTTACTCTGTTAAGGATCATGCAAGCCAGCAAAGCAATATGATGGTTGATATTTTACTAATTCCAAACTCTGTCTATATTGCCTTTTTTTAAGTGTAGTTAAGACTTAACAACCAGTTGACCCAGTTTACCTTTCTAGATTGGTATTAACCCCATGT
This sequence comes from Hypotaenidia okinawae, assembly GCA_027925045.1. Taxonomy (NCBI): domain Eukaryota; kingdom Metazoa; phylum Chordata; class Aves; order Gruiformes; family Rallidae; genus Hypotaenidia; species Hypotaenidia okinawae. Next base: position 174,553,342 of record BSDF01000001.1, read on the forward strand.
GAGATATACAGTGATAGTAAATAGGATAAATAGCTATGCATTTGTTTAGGATATAATTGTTGTCTGTCCTTGATATCATGGTGAAGGCTAATTCTATTTATAGCTCCTAATTTTTCACACATTTGTCTGACTTTCCACAAATATCTAATACTTATAATACTAGTAGGAATATTAAAACCTTAGAATGAGGTGACTGTCCATTTATGAGGCAGGTGACTCTTACACATTACACAATTTATTTTTATGTTTTGTTTAACTTATGGCAGAGCAAAGCTATATTCCTGCGGTTAACTGTCAACATAAGACATTCACCTTTGACTTAAAGCCTTCCAACTTTCTGCCACATCACTTGGTAAATGGCCCCACTTATTACCTCATACTTACTCTTATAATTTATCTTATTCCTGAATGTCTACTAATATTTGATAAGCTATTCTTGTCTTAGATCAAGTAACTAATCACAGAGAATGGCAACAAAAATGCTATCAAGGAAAACTGAGTGATCAAATTCAGTGAGAATTTGTCTCCACTTAAACTATAAATCTCCTTATATACTACCAATTAATTTTTTCTTTTGGAGGAAGAGGCTCCTAAATAAAGTGCAAAACTGTTTCACTTGTTTGCTATAATGTCTTCTACAATACAAAGTAATCTATCTGACCCTCTGCTCTGACACAAGACTGAAAGTACTAGAAGTCTAGAATATATGATCCTAATTTTTTCTTGAACAGCTTTTCTTTCTATGTACCCCTTCCATAGTTTAGGTGTCCTTATATCAGATTTTTTCCCTAATGACTATATTTTGTTTTTCATGGCTACAAATTAAACTGCATCATCCTTATTCAATATCCTGAATATCCATCAGTCTATTTCAAAATGTTTTTAATAAATTTAGGTTATTTTCTTAGAATGTAAAGAAGTGTTTGAATTTCTGCTGAATTATCTTATCAAACATCTCTGTGAGTTACCAGTATGTATTCAGAACAGAATTATGAACACAAATGTAACTTTTTTTTAATGCTGATTTCATGGATCACATCTCAGGAGCTCACCAAGGTCATAAATTAGAAAGTGATACATATTCTTTGAGTAAAGATTTTCATCCCTCTAAATGCTACAAACATATTCATTTACTCTACACCATTTCTCTGTAATTTGCTTATGAGATTTCAAGCTTTACTAAGGTAAAAATAAAATTATTCTTCAGCCCCTCTTCTCCTTCCTCGGTCAGTTATCTAGAGAAAAGAGGAAATTAGATTTGCTTGGCATTATTTGATGTTGATAAATCTCTTAGATGTTTATTACAATCTTATTATCTTCATGGTGTTTACAAATGAAGAGTTTAATAATCTGTCCTAATATCTTTTCAGGTACTAAAAAATGGCTGTAATTCCCAGCAGTAAATTCACTGGATACACTTTATCTTTTTAAAACACAGATACTGTATTTTCTTTTTTCCCATCTCTTGAGATTTCATTCTTCCTTTGTGAATTTTCCCTAATACCTGTCAATGGCTCAGAAATGGTTTTGATTGCCTTCTTTAAATACAGCAAATTTCATCAGAACCTGCTATCACAAATACCTTTATCTACATACCCTTTTAATCTTTCTTCATTCAGGCCTATGTTTTTAAGAAATTGCACTTGTTAAATGTTTCATCAGTCAAACTAGTCTTTCAAGAATGATAAAAAAGAATTGACCTTTTCAGTCATTCCTCCTTTATCTGCTACTTATTTACTTTTCCTATTAAATAGTTATGTTATCCCTTGTTGACAACAATTAAGAAATTATTTTTACTGTTGTACCTGGTACTAGCTTTAAATCTCCGTCTTCCCCCCACCCATTAAATTGATGATATGATTTTAATCTTAACCTGATTTATATTCTTATCTCCATTTTTGATGGTATAATTTCTTTTTAGCGTCGGGTTACTGAAGACTTTTCATGCAGCCATGAAGGTATGTATTTGTCCATATATAGTTACCTTTCTTCCACACCTATTCTTGCTATCGTGCATCCTGGACATCTCAGTTGGCCTGAAAATCCTTTTTTAATTTTTTGTATTTTTACCTTGGAACCATGGTTTCCAGAGTTTCCTGAAGGTTTTCTTTTTTGAAATCCATTGCCACATTACTGCTGCTGTCAGTCCTTTCTTCAAAATCATGTACTCTTATAATTTAATTTCCACTTTCACCCTAATTGACTTTCATTTTCAGATTCTGAACTAGAGCCTCCTGTTAGTTAGAATCAAATACATTATCAACCCCAAAATGCTAAAAATGCATGTGTCAAGTCCCCAAAACCTGTAAGATTGTTATGGAAAAGAAAGTTTTAGTTTCCTTACTTCCTTTCCTTTCCTTTCCTTCTGTCTTTTACCTTTAGTCCTTTTAGGGTGATCCTGAGCTAATTTTTCTTGCAACTGTCTGCAGCTGTGAGGGCTAGCAACCTGCTTTTTTTTTTTTTTTTTGAAAGTGAAACTTGAGATTTTCATCTACCATTATTCTTAAACTGCAGGGCTTCAGTAATGGTCATCATGAAACTTCACAAAATTATGATTTTCTGTATTAAGTCCGTTGACTACTTCTGAAAAATAGGATTGCATGAGTATTGGCAATCTCTTGCTGCTGTGTTTGTGATATTGAAAAAAAGTTATTGAAAACTCCCTTTCTTCAACAGTTTTTCATTTCTTACACTGAAAAAAGTTGTGTCTTCTCTTCTTTTGCAAGAAGTTTGTACTAAATTATGTGTCCTAAGGCTTTCAATAAACTCAGATGATGAAAGCAGTAATAGTGACATTAACCTTTAATATGGCATAAAATTCAAAGTAATTAAATAAAACACATGGAATAGTAGTAGGGTCTAATTTGCCATTGTGTATTATTTCATAAAAATCAGTTTTGTGGTCTAATGAATAAAAATATCTCAATGTTATAGTATGATGGTGTAAAAGTAATTGTCCCCTACTTGTTCTTTTAAGACTTTTCTATTTTTAATTTATGCTGTAGTTCTAATAGATCACAAAACAGTGAATTTCTCCTGCTCTATAAAGACTGTGGCAAACAATCTCTGCTGAGTTTGATATTCACTTTATGTAATGGATTTTAGCTTTATTTTAAATTGGTAGTCAAGAATTTGAAGGCTTACATCCAATAATGAATCTATCAGTTGGAATAAAATTTGGTTGAAAATGGATTACTTGGTAAAGGTCACAAAAACATGACTAGCCTGCAATTTTTATGTGAATTGTTACTACAGTATCAGTTGTAATTAACACACTAAATGCCAAGCAGCTTGACATACAGGCTCTGTCTTGTCTTCTTTTCTCCCTTCCAAGTAAATATCTGTATTCCACCATATTATGTGGTTAGTCAACAGGTTAAAAAGTAAGATACAACCATGAGTAATTCTTCGGTATAAATCTCTAATTCTACCTGTGGTTTGATTGATCATAAACTTAATCTGTTTTACTCTCCAATTGTCCTGTGTGTTGCCTCAACATCAAGCCATTTCAAGACAGCACTTCTGGTGCCTCTTAGACACTTTCATCCAGTGAAAAGCAGCTGGCTGGAGACAGAGACCCCCTTCTGTCCCAGAACATTGTGGTCAGTATACACATATCAACAAAGTTTCATCTGTCTACTGATGTAGTGCTCATTCAATAATGAAAATATATTTATATAGCCATTTGAAAACAGCTTTCTGTAACGTGCAGTGATACATAATTCCACAATCTGTGTCAAATGAGTACGTTAACTGGTGTTATAGAATTCTGTATTATTGTATTTTCTGGATTTGTTCAGATATTTTGTGGGTTTTTTAATGCACAAATTCAGAGAAATTGCCCATGTAATTTTTTTTTTTAAAGAAAAATGAGCAGGAATAAAAAAAAATCTTATTAATAAATCATAGAATGTTATGAGGAGTACTTTGCTATTACAAAATTAAAAGTAATAAAGTGTCATTAAGTAATAGGTCCAATGCGGTTGCAAGCAGGATACATAGGAAGAATATATCTTTATAAAAACATCAAATGGAAAAATATCTCACAAACAAATTTATCCTAGAGGGATAAAGGTTTTTCAGTGGGAGAGAACAACTAGAATAGAAAATTTAGAAGTCGAAACTTTCTTTCTGTCTCTTGCCTTCTCATTCAGGAAGAACTTTGAGTTACAGATTTTACTTACAATATACAACTTAAAGAAGGTTTTTTGCTTGCACACAGCAGTAGAGAACAGTGTCCTGATTGACACTTCCTTGGGTCTTGCTTATCTCCTGACAGCTCTTTCTACAAGTGCTGCTTCCCTGCTGAGTCCATCCTCTCCTAGTGAGAATCAAAGCCCCATCAAACTGAGTTATGGGTTGCCTCCTGTTTTAAAAAGCCAGGTCAGGCAAATAGATTTAGAAATGAACCATGTGATTCATATCACTGCTTTGGGGCCTGAATAATACTTCTAGGTATTTCATGTACTACGGAGCAATAACAGCTTATTTGTCTATTGAAATGAACTCATAATAGGAATAAATTGATTAACTTATTCTAGTTGATTAGAGCCTGTTAGGCATAAAATAAGAAGGGCGTTATTAATTCTGGGTATTTCTCAGTCATCTCTTTTTAAAGCAATATTTTAATATTGTTACTTGATAACCTATAAGATTAACTGTGAAGATATTGAAGAATCTTTAATTAATGAGGGAAAGTTGGGATTTTTCTTCAGAATCCAAGATATCTTTTTTTTTTAAAAAAAAAAAAGCTGAATTGGAAAAATCATACTCTTTTACAATATGGCAGTTATATGAAAATGAAGAATCATTGCTTTCAGTTCTGTCATTGAAACACTGGAAAGTGTAACTCTCCACTGAATTCTGAGTTCTTCTAAGCAGTAGGCAAATACAACATTTTAATTTTTTTTTTAACAAAGGGGAGTGTTTCATAATTTTCTCCTAGACCCAGAATTAATGTGAGACCGGTTCTAATATAAAGTGACTCTGTACAAGGAGAGTAAGTGCAAGATATACCATGGGTCTGTAATTCTTTAAACAGCATTGGAACGATAATATTTGAATATCTCATACAACAGATCACCTTAAATTTGGTCACCAAGAGTTAAGGCTGATTTTTGTCTCTATTTTAATACACTTAAATGCCTGGTGGTGTTCTGAATATAGACCTGAATTGCTTAAGAGTTTCACAGGAAATCTAAGACTCTCAGTGATGGTAAAACTCACATATAAAACCAAGCAGGCATTAAAGTTTGCATGAGTAGCAGGGAATTACTTCTGAACTTTGAACCCAGTATTGTTGAAAGTAGAGCTGTGTACAGATTTACAAGGTCCACTCAATAAAAACAAACAAACAAAAAAATTGTAAAGGACTTAATGATCCAAGGTTTGTATCTTGGAAAATAACACTGCATGTCTACTATTCTAGGTACAGGCTCTATAATGGCAGAACAATGTACTTTACAGGAAGACCAATCTACATGATTACAGCAAGAAGGCGAATGAAGTATAAATGGTTTGGTGTCAGTCTTTTCTGATTTGCAATAAAAAAACTTCACGTGCAGTAATAGTACCTTCAGATTATCATCATAATATTCATAATCACACTCACAAGAAAAGACAGCTTGGTGGCTAAAAACAACCCAAAGCAGAGGATATATGGGAATATTTAGATGAGTAGGTCTTCTGGAATTCCTATTTCATATGGACATGTAGGAATGATGCACTACCAAGTTTTTAATTTGTCCTGTAGAACAAAATTTGTGGCAAACGCTTTTGTCCATGTATTCTTCATTAACCTGAGGTTTAAAGAATTTTTGTTTAAAAATGGTGTAGAAACCAGATGCTCTTAAGAGCATCACTAGCACTCTTGGAAAAAGCCAGAGCCCCTGCTGTTTTGGGTTTGCATGGCAAGGTTTTTGGAGGGGGGAGGAGGGGGAGGGAAGGCTACAGGGGTGGCTTCTGCAAGAAGCTGCTAGAAGTGTCCCCTAAATCCAACAAAGTCAATGCCATCTGACTCCAAGACAGACCTGTTGCTGCCCAAGGCTGAGCCAGTCAGCAAAGATGGTAGCTCCTCTGTGATAACATATTAAAGAAGAGGAAAAAAACCCATAAGCAGTGCCTTTTTGCCACTGGAGAGGGGAGTGAGAAGATGTAGGAAACTTTGCAGACACCAAGCTCTGTGAAGAAAGAGGGAGAAAAAGTGCTCCAGGTGCTGCAAGAGAGATTCCCCTGCAGCCTGTGGAGAAGACTATGGAGCAGGTTGTGCCCATGCAGACCATGAAAGATGATGGGTACTAGAGATTCAATTCTACCTGCAGCTTGTGGAGGGGAAGCTTCTAGCAGCTTCTTGCAGAAGCCATGCCTGCAGCCCCTCCAACCCCCTCATCCCACCCCACCAGAACCCAAAACATACCAAAATGAATTGCTATTGTCATAGCAATTTGAAGAAGTATCAGTATCACAGTGACACCACATAGGCTTTGTGAGTCAAAAAATCATCGGGGTAAGTTTTTCAAATGCTGCAAGATGAGCGATTAGATACAATGGACTGTAAATTTCTCATAGGAGAAGAAAACTGATAAATTCCTGAAAATTCATAATTTAGAGATGCTCTTATGCCTTGTCCAGAGACACAAGATATTAGGCATTCCCCCATGACAGTGGAGAGCTATTGTTGCATGGATTATATAGCATAATACATTAACTAAAATTTAGTTAATTCCTTTGCAGTTCATGATGCCACTCACAATCTACATGCTCCTTAACAAAGAGGGATTATATGAGCTTAGAAATGTATGCGGAGTTAATGATGAGTTTCCATTTGAAACAAGTCATGTTTGTACCAGGCCCAGCTATGATGTGAGGATAGCATCTATTTTGTTCGAAGTGAAGCACTAAAGTTAGAATCCATGGTAACTGGATTCATGACATTCTTTCTGTGTGGCTGATCTACTGATAGCATCGTTCTGCAATGCAAGATGTCTCTGTTGACGTCTGATCAGAGTGCCAGATATCTTCCTGAGCAGATTTAGCAGTCTGGCATTTCTTTTTCTGACTCTTGGTCACAGCCATCTGAACCCCAGAGCTGCAGATAGGACAGGAGTTAGAAATAAAAAAAAAATATCTACAATCCCATAAAAGGTAAAAATAACTGCAGATAGTGTTGCTGTTGAAATATGATGTTTGCTCTGTGTGACAAGAAGTAAGAGGACTAAGTGTCATTTTCACCAGGTGTTTTTGATGGATTATGTAGGCTTGGTAAAAGGTGGTGCCACATTCTAGTACTTCATGTCAGTCATACTGTCTATCATAGCTTTTTCTTCTCTAGCTTGATGGATATTTAAATGTTATCTTTGTGTTTTATTCTAACAGTACCTGTCACTGTAGGAGACTGGCCACTCTTTAAAATCTGGGTCAAAATCTCCTTACTCTGCAGCTTCATTCTTGTATTTCATAGAATTAGATGTTTCACTCAATTTATAGCAGCAGACCAACAACAACATGTGTTATCACTTTGCATTATGAAATTAATGTTCTTTCCCACATTAAATTTCTTTTCAGCCATTTTTACAATTGTTGTTTTGCTCCAACTGGCAGGTAAGCACCACATGGCTGCTCGCTCAGTCCTCCCCTCAGTGGGATGGTAAGGAGAATGGGAAGACAAAGGTAAACATCATGGAGCAGGACATGATTTCTTGGGACAGCAAAATAACAACAGTACTTGGAATATACAAAATGGGTGATACACAATGAAATTTCTTACCTGAAAATGACTATACACTGAGTGACTATACACCTGACTATGCGGAAGCCCTGCTCCTCCCTTGCTAGCCCCTTTTATATGCTGAACATGACATCATATGGTATGGAATACCCCTTTGGCTAGTTTGGGTCACCTGTCTTGGTTGTGTCCTACCCCAATTTCTCATGAAAATTAACCCTATCCTTGTTGCAAAATGGGTCAATAATTTTTAAGCATATAGTTTTATTGTCCTCAATGAGCAAAACTTCAGTGCAGCTGGGCACATAAATATAACTTATTTATTATGATTGTCTACCAACTACACTTCCTATGTAAAATATGTATTATATTATAGGGTCCTAGCTACATCATGTGGATCTTTTCTTCACAAAAAATGAACTCAAATAATTAATTCATACCGATTTGTTTTTAAGACACAGGGGCAGTATTTCATCTTTGTACAGATAGTGGTGCACCATTTACTTCTTTGCTCTACAATATATTTATATTGACTTAAAAATCCAAGCAATGTTGACTGAGATCTTGAAGAAAGTTCAGTTAGTGTTAGTATTTATATTATGGAGCTCATTGTGGTCTTAGACACAGTGTAAAATGGGTGGTCATCTAGTGTTGTGGAAGAAATGAGGGCTGAGTTCACTCCTAGTTTCTATTGCATTTCTAATGAAAAACACTGTGAGTTTTAATTCACTTTTGAGGATAATTAACATCCACAGCCCTCCCTCACCAAAATTCTTACTTTCTTCCAGCCAGTAGATTCCTTCCAGTCTCTGAATACTTTGGCAGCTGATGTAACCTGTTGCCCTATCTGACGCATCAGCAAGTGGCAGCACTAACATACTTGCCTCCAAAAGTTTTTTCTCATGTTTACAGTAGCCTGAATCTTTCTGTTCTTTAGGTGATTACTGCAGCGGTTGACCAGATTATCTTGGTGTGTGAATTATTTCCCTGAACTACTGAGAACTTTATCTCCCTCCTTCAACAGACCTAAGATTTTATTTGTACTGTAATTGGTATGTCTCAGCAGGAGGTGGTCACAAGGCTTTGGCATTCCTTATGCAATATTCATTTTCCCATTAGCTCACATTGGTAGCAAGATTTGGCCTAAGATTTGTAGATGAAACAGCCAGGTTCTGATGCAAAGGACTGACACATAGTGGGACTGATGAATCCTGTAGGATACAAAAGATTTGTCCAAAACCTAGTTTATTGTCGTCAAGAATAATTCCAAAAAGACAATGATAACTCAATGACTGGTGGACACTATTCTCTTTTGTGGCTCAAAATGGTGCTGGATTTCCTAGGGAGCCTGCTTTGGTCAGGAGGTTGGACTCGACGATCTCTGGAGGTCCCTTCCAACCCCTAAAATTCTGTGAATCTGTGGATAGACCATTAGACATATAGGTCTATATGTGTGAGTATGTGGTTACAAGAGACTGAGTGCAGGAAATTTATGGGGATAAACACCAGTAGAAAATAGTTTTCATAAAATATTTTACTTTCCTCTTTCATGAGATCTCATGTTAGATTTTGTTACCTTGATTTCACAAATTGGGACATTTAGAGATCTGTAAGGAAAGCATTCATGTGAACTAGGTTGCTAAGCACCTATGCTAGTCAGTTCGTGTCCTCTCATTATAGAGCTAGAGAGGTGTTTAGCTCATTCTAAATTAGGAACTTATTATGTGAGTATCTCTCTAGACTCAATTCATTATATAGGCTAATACTGCATTAGCTTAATTCAGGATCCCAAAAGTAAATGTTTAGTATAATCTAAGATGCCTTAAATTGTCAGAGAAATATGACAGATATGACATTGAAAGATCTACACTGCTGTAGATTGACACCTGAAAACCAAAGGAATACGTAATTTCAAATGGTAAAACAGATCTCTCTTTCTGTAAGTGACTCAAGTTCACCTTTTTTAACTAAAGGGAAATATATATAGCTCCCTTCTAGGTACTTATCTATATCTACATGCTTAATATTTTACAAAGATTAATAAGAATTTAGATCATCAATCCTAAAGTAAAGCAAGAGCACATCTTTTAATAATAAGCCCTTCAAAGCCAGAAATTGATCAGGAATTTTAAGACGATACAAGTTTGTTTTGGTTTTACATACATTATCACAATGGGTCCTAACAAAATAAGAAGGCAATTTATTATTATTAAAGAAACAAAAATTTAAAGGCAATAAGGACATGTCTCTTCTCTTAATTTTAAAATATCTGGAAAGATATATTAGTGCCTGTACTTAAAAACTTTTTTTTTGGGTGGAAATCATCTAGAATATAGAGATTGACAAAACCTTATGTGCTCGAAGCAAAAATTAAGCTTGATGGTTATAACTCAAACTTATTAGATACAAAAATGCAAAAACCAGGGTTTACCCCAAGTGTCTATTTCTGCTTTACCATTTGAATGTAATCCAGGTAACTATATTCAGTGGACAAACCCACTTCTTTTTTAATACAACTCTGAATATAAAATTTATTTTAATGTGTCACAAATGGTGGTGGTCAATGGTTCCAAGTCCACATGGAAGATGGTGACAAGTGGAGTTCTCTAAGGGTCTGTGCTGGGACCAGTGTTGTTTAATACCTTTATTAATGATATTGACATTAGGATTGAGTGTGCCCTCAGCAAATTTGCTGATGACACCAAGCTGAGTGGTGAGGTTAATGTGCCAGAGGAATGGGATGCCATCCAGAGGATCCCAGACAGGCTGGAGAAGTGGGCCCAGGTAAACGTCATGAGGTTCAACAAAGCCAAGTGCAGGATCCTGCACCTGGGTCAGGAAAATCCCCATTATCCATTCAGGTTAGGAGATGATGTGCTAGAAAGCAGTCCTGAGGAAAAGGACTTGGGAGTATTTGTGGATGAGAAACTGGACATGAGCCACCAATCTGGATCTGCAGCCCAGAAGGCCAACCACATCCTGGAGGGCATCAAAAGAAGCATGGCCAGCAGATCAAGAGAGGTGATTTTACCCCTCTGCTCCAGGGAGACCTCAGCTGGAGTACTGTGTCCAGCTTTGGAGCCCTCAACACTAGAAGGACATGGACCTGTTGGAGCGCCTCCAGAGGAGGAGGGGACACAAAGATGGTCAGAGGGCTGGAGCACTTCTATGAAGACAGGCTGAGAGAGTTGGGCTGTTCAGTTTAGAGAAGAGAAGGCTCCAGGGGGACCTTATAGCAGCCTTCCAGTACCTGAAAGGTATCTATAAGAAAGCTGGGGAAGACGTATGAGGGCATGTAGCAATAGGATGAGGGGTAATAGTTTTAAACTCTAAAAGGGGAGATTTAGGTTGGATATTAGGAAAAAAACCTTCAGGATGAGGGTGGTAGATCACTGAAACAGGTTGCCCAGAAAGTTAGTGGAGGCTCCATCCCTGGAGACACTCAAGGTCAGGTTTGATGGGGCTCTAAGTGACCTGATCTAGTGAAGATGTCCTTGCTTACTGCAGGGGGATTGGACTAGATGACCTTTAAATGTTGCTTCCAACCTAAAACATTCTATGATTCCATGATTTGATAGGAAGAAGTCACCATAGGCTTTATTACATTACTACGGTATTTCCAAGAAAGAAGTTCTCTTCTGTTCCAAGACCTTTGTAATCAAAGACAGGGATATGGGATTTTTTTCCTGACACTTTGCTACCGTTTGTGGAATTTGACTGTTGATGTCTGAGTGGCTGACCAGACACAGGCGATTTGAAGTAATTTGTTAAAAAAGGCTCCATAATTTGTACCTCCTTTTGAACACTTTGGCCAACAGGTAGTAGAAGCTGGAAAGTTGAAATTTCAAATATAATTAATGAATTACAGTAGAGGTTGTTCTCCAGATTAGGTACTATCTTGGGTTTTCGCAGGTAAAGGCTTCTAGGTCTGACTGAGGAGAATGAGAAAAAGCCAGTCAAGTAATATATTCATGGCCTGAGTGAAGCTCTGAGAGGAGGGGCAGCAGAGCTGTGAGCAGACAAGTAACAAGAATTTCAGGAATCAGTTGTGATTTTCATTGATTGAAATTGAGAACAACTTCAATGCAGCAAGAAGAAGGTAAAACGATTCCCAAAATCTGTAATGTTGTACATATCTCTCTGTCTTTGGTGAAGATCAATTAGTCCTGGAGAGACAAGAGTTAACCCTGAGAAGGAACAGCAGTGCTATAGTAATGTCTTAGTACTGGAGCTCATTCTAGGGGGAGACCACTTACAGGAATTAAATACAGACCTCCTCAGCAATGTAAGTACAATACACCTAAATAGATAAAGCTAACCTTTGTGGCCCAATTAGGATCCCAAACAGCAGGGTTCCCCCTCATTATTTCATTCTGGACAGGCTCCATTGTTGTGCTACTGCTGTTCTCATCTGTGCTATTCTCTGCCCTTCCTGTTCATTCTCTTTCAGTACAAAGTGAAACAGCGTTCGGCTGTAGTAACAGTTCCATTAGATTATAAGGCAAGAAGAACCTACTGTGACTATCTGCTTTGACACCCCGAGTTAGTTCCTGCTAAAATGTGAGCAAAATGCTTTTTTTTTTTTTTTTAAACAAGCATATTGCATAAACACAAAACATTATCTTGGTTCCAACAATTCCCACAGTGATTTCTCCTTGGAAATTCCCAAATGATTGCAAATAGTTACAGTGATTTTATCATTCTTTTCTTATTTCCAAACTTGTTTCCAGTTGAATTTTTCTGCTTTCAAGTTCCATCTATTAGATCTTATTACTTTCTGAACTGCTCCCCAGCTGCCGTACCAATAAGGCAGCTGGCCTACAAATAGACTGGTAGCATAGTCACAGCTCTCTGTTGTGGACCAATACCCCTGGGTTCACTTCCCACATTGAGGTCTGAATAATAATGAAGTCTGACAATGATCCATAATGCAAAGCTGTATCGATACATAAGAAAGCTGAGCAGCAATGGACCCATAAAGTGACTGTGGTTGTTAATTCTTGGCTAGATGCCAGGTGCCCACCAAAACCCCCTCAGCTGGACAGGGGAGAGAAAATATGACATAATGGTCAGGGGCAAGATAAGGACAGAGAGAGATCACTCACCAATTATGTTCATGGCAAAACATATTCAACTTGGGAAAATTAATTTAATATGTAACCCATCAAATCAGAGTAGAGTAATGAGAAATAACACCTCCCCCAGCCCCTCCCCTCTTCTGGGCTTAACTTTTCTCCCAGTTCTCTCTGCCTCCTCCCCACAAGAAGCACAGGGGGAAAGGGAATGGGAGTTGCAGTCAGTTCATCACATGTTGTCTTGCCACTCCTTTCTCCTTGGTGGGAAGACTCCTCACATTCCTCCCCTGCTGCAGTGTGGTGTTCCTCCTGTAGGTGACAGACTTCCATGAACTTTTCCAGAGTGGGTCCCCCATGGGATCACAAGTCCTGCCAGGAGCTTGTTCCAGTGTGGGCTTCCCACTGGGTCACAGGCTCCTTCAGGTGCCTATACCTACTCCAGTTTAGGGTACTCCACAGGCTGCAGGTCGCTATCTTCTTGGTCTTCACCTGAGTCTGCAGTGGAATCTGCTCTGGTGTACTGATTCCCCTTCCTTCTTTACTGGCCTTGGTCTCTGCAAAGTTCTTTCTCTCATGTCTTCTCACTCCTGTTTCTGGCTGGAAAAATGCTACTCCTTTTAAACTCTGTTATCCCTGAGGCACTACTACTGTTGATGATTGGCTCAGTCTTGGCCAGTGGCAGATCTGTCTTGGAGCCAATTGGCATTGAATCTATCAGTCAAAGGGGAAACTTCAAGCAGTTTCTTGCAGAAGCCACCCCTATAGCTCCCACGGTACTCAAACCTTGCCATGCAAACCACATACCATGACTCACCAAATCACTGACAGAAAACACAGGTTGATCAGTGATTCCATGGCTCTAGTGTCACTGGCAGTATGCAGTCATCTGGCAGGAAGAGCTAATCATGCTTAAGCCTTTTATATAATGGCAAGAGTTGTGACTGCCATTGGCTCCACAATACAAGTGTGACCTTATGGAATCATATTTTCATGAATAATATGGGTGGCATCTAGCCTGTGCTACTGATATTGTTCAAGAGGCAGGCTGTCAGTGAGGCAGGGTGATCCACTAGCAGTCTGAACTTAAAAGGAATATTATAATTTTCCCTAGACATATTCTTTTTCAAGGATACAGTACTCTAATAAGAAAATATGACATTCTACTTCACATAATGAAGCTTGATCATAGAATGCTTTAAGTAGATTGGGAGATATTAACTGAAAATATTTAAAATATATTTTCTTGAATGAATTTCATAATAATGGTGATAAGTTGAGTATTATTTTTTCCCTTTCAAGAGATATTTGCAACTTTCTTTAAGAAAGAGTAATTTAATTGTTTATCTTCAAGGATCTTCAGTAGTGTTTTGAGGGTTTTTTAGTGCAAACTCAAATTATTTACACATTCCATTCCAATTCAGAATCATCATTAATATAACTACTGAAGTTCAGAGGAGTTTTAAAGACTGAACAGTTGCAAAACCCTCCAAATATCATAGACAACAAGACACAAAGAAATTGCTTTGTGTAGTATTCTAAATCTCAAATGTAATTCAGGAAAAAAATACCAAGCAAAAACAAAGGCTTTTTTCTCTTTTCATGTCCTAAAGCATTATGCCTCGTTTAAACTAGAATAAAATTCAAATTTATTTTAGTTTCTGTTATCTCCATCCCAAAAGTGGCTGGTTTTGCTCATAGCATACCAAATCTCAGGTGTCAATCTGAAGTTCTGTCTTCATCAGGGAAACAGAAGTGATCATTAGTCAAGGCTTATTTTTCGTAAGAGATCCAAAAACCAGAAACAGGTGTACAGAAGTGTAATATATATTTGATTTTATGCTAGCAAAGAATGATTCTAGTGGCAAAGCTGTTTAAAAACTCCACACAAACTGGACAACCATTGCAAATTAAAATAGGAAAATTAAATTCACAAGCATGTGCCTGCAATTTTCACTGCACGGGCACCATAAAAGAAAAGGTTTGAAAGCACAGTACAAGTTGTTACACCATTATTCAGAAAGGTCTAAACAATATTTTACAGGTGCAAAGTTCTAAGTGTGATCTTCTATGTCTTTTTTCACCCTGTGATGTCAACTATCAGTAATAGGATCTACCTCAAAGCTTTTTTAGCACCATAGGATTTCTTTCTGCCCTACTGGGACTTCTCTCTGATCTTGGATAGCCTTTGGATCACAGTAGGGATGAAAGATCTTGAAACGGAATGAATTAATGAACAAGCAAACTTTAAAGTATTCAGGCCTTTGTGTCTTAATATGACACAAACTACTTGTTCCAAAATTGCCCCTGACATGAATAACTTTTCTGTCATTTCCCTGTGCTACAACCCAAGGATCTACTCAAACTTACAGTTTTATGCTGATAAATTATTGCATTCAGTTCTCTTAAGAAAACTTATCCATCTTCAGAACTTCATAATGCCTCATGAAATCTGCTGAGGCTTAACATTTCTATTCTCAGAAGCCATAAAGGAGTATTTTGTTATCAATAACTATTTCTCCCTTTAGCATTTAATATTTCTGACTTAAAAGTAAGACTTGTTTGGCACTTCAGCTGCACAGTTTGAAGATGGTCTGTGAAAACATCATTTATTGTTGTCCAGAAGTCATTGTCAGCAGAATATCCAATACTCATGAAACCACAGCTCCTATAAAATGACACTGTAATAGACGGCTAGAGGATTTGTAGCTCTCTTGTAACTCTTGTTTGAGATCCTTTCCTAATAAGTACTTTATGCAAACTCATCCAGTAAATGTGCCATGTGAATGTTTTTCTATTATTGACTCCATAGCTTGCAAACTGCACGACAGTTGGTAGTAATTCGGTGCAAAACCAAATTACTGTTCTAACAATAGAAATCTCAATGGCCTTGACATAAGTCACTGCAAAGTACAGTTGAGCCTAGATCTAAAGGACTGCTTTAGAGACAGAAAATTGTTTTTGTTAGACCGGTTTCCCACTAAATTGGTCATTGCTTTCTTTGTTCTGGAAAAAGAAAAAAGGGGAAAAAAAGGAAATTAATTTTATACAATTGTTAGGCTTTTAAATTTATCCTCCTCCAATAAATTCTTTACTATATTGCTTTTACAGCTGCCCAGAAAGAATATTTTAATTTGTATCTCAATATCAAGTGCAAAATGTTTTGTCACACAGTTTATAAAGGGCAGCCAAATATATCACACTGCTTTGAATTACTTTCAGGAATTGAAAACTATATTTTGTGCTTATGAGAGTAATACGGGTATCTGTAGTTTTAGTGTTATTTTGTTTAATTTTACATGATGCAAGGTATTTAGTAAGGATTAAGTGGAATAATTTTTTCTGCAAATCTTGTGTCCATCCTACTTAATGGATGAGATTTCAAATAACATATAAACCAAACAATAAGCCAGAATCAACATAGGTTTTGCAGAAAGACAAAATGAATTGTCACCTTGTCACACAATTTATGATATTCATTGCTGTTAAGGCATGTATTCAACTCTTGTCTATTTCTGATTCAGAATTGTCTGTAATTTTAGGGCTGCATTTGCTGTTTATGATTCGGTACTTAGAAGCAGTTGGCTAGTTCTATTCACTTTTTTTTTGCCATTTTGTCTTCCCTCGGTTTGGCCTGAACTTCAGTTTTTTACTAAAAAAAAAAGTATGATATTTATCTGTAGAGTTACTGAAGTTTAGAATGTTAATTTGTTTTTGTATGGTGACTGAGAAAGCATATATCATACCACATGTTTTCAATATAGTGAGTCAATCTCTCGACTGGAATTATTGTTCAATATTAAACTCTATTCAACTTCAGTGAGACAAAGGCAGGCTTTTTGTCTGTTCAGTCAGCTACCAAATTATTGCAGTTACAATCCTAAATATTTCCTAGGCTTGTGAAGAACAGCATGGGACCAAAGCCAGCTAGCAAATACTACATTTGAGAAAGATTAGTCAGTGAAGTTTGTCCTATTATGTGATTGTTATCTGCTATATGTGATTTTAATTTTTTTCAGCATCCAGTTTATTAAATTTGTGTGTACATAATTATTTTTATATACATATATATTAATATTGACACACATTTAAATTCCAACAATCATATTACACAAACTTTTCCAGGTTATACTATCGCTGAAAAAAACCCCAGAACTCTTAGATGATTTACGATGTTTGGATTTCATATATTAAATTTCAGCCAAACTCTTGATATTTGTATTATGTAAAAGTATATGGAATCACATAAATTTTATCATATAAACCTTCCAGATATATCAAGAAGACATGCTATTTTGATAGAAAGTACCATACTTTACTGTCTATAAACCACAAACTTAAGACACTAAAAATAAGGAACTGCAAAGAAATTAAACTCAGTGTGTTATAGTTGTGCAGATAACACCTAGACCAAAATATAGTTATTGTTCTGTCTACATGTTTAGTTTTGTGTGTCGGGGTTCTGGTATGGTCATGCTTCTTACAATATGAGAGGGGTAAATACAGACAATGCTACTGCTATGATTGAGCAAATATAAATGCGTATTAGGTAGTGTCACATCATTACCTTTTCCTGTGAATGATGAAAGAAACAAGTAGAAGAATTTATATCCTCTGATGTAAAATGGTGACTTTTGTACTTGTAGAAGTAGATGTTAGGTTTATGGTCAGTACATAAATTTGCTTCTGCCTCTCCTTCCTCCTCGCACTTTTTCGTTGCGCTACCATGGTCACCTCCATGGGTTGGAGTGTGACACCCTGACTTACCATAGTCTTCTTTGGAATCTCTACTCTCATGCCTGCAGCACTTCCTCCCTCTTCTCTGGTGTTTGCATAGCTGTTTCTTTCATATTTTTTCCTCAGTCCCCTCTTTGCTCTGCATTGTTATCTACCCACCGCAGGGCATGGTGTGGACTGGAGCTGGCAGGAACTGGCTAGTCTGGCTTGGGGCAGCCCCGGCCTCCCTCTCAGAGAGAACACTGCAGTCCCAACTGCCACCAGCACCTGGGCACCCGACCCAATATGGTATGTTAAATTAATAGAATGATAGAATAATAATAGAAACTTTAAGGTTGGAAAAGACCACTAAGACCATCAAGTTCACCCTTCAGTCCAGTACTGATATCCAGCAGTGATGTACTCCATAGCGAGTTAGAGCCACACTTTTGGGAAAACACTACAACCATGTCAACTAAATCATATCCTGGAGTACCATGTCTGCATGTTTCTTTCAATGCCTCCAGGGATGATGACTCTATTATAGAAAACGTAGATAAAATATGCAAAGATTAAAAAAAAAAATTTAGAACTTAAAAATTTGAATATCTAGGAAATGTGTTTTTAAATTACACTGCAAGATAATGCATTTTTGATACTATGTAGTTTTGATACTATGCATTTTGAAACTATGTATTTTTCCCTCTTTTTTTTCCTGATTTGGTAATATCCTCATGAAATTGCTTTTATCTATACATTTTAATAAATAAATAAATAAATAAAGCTAAAATATTTTTTCAAAATATAGAAAAAACCCTAACAAAAATATTTTGAAACTCCAGAATAGTAAAAGGGCAGATTATTAAAACAGTAGCATCATCAGTCAAAATACCAGCTATATATCTTTATGTAAATGTTTCTTCCTTATTTCAGCAGACACTGTTTCCAAAGCTATACATTACTATATTATTTTAGTCAATGCAATTAATGAGATATTTGATTGTATTGATTGAATTTTTTCTCTTCATATATTCAATCAGTTTTTATATCTCTACAGCTGGGATTTATATCTCAGTTGTAAAAACATCCTAGCAGACACGAATCCTAATTGCCTTTATGTTTTATACAACATTTTGAAAGAAATCATAGTTTGCAGTGAAATTATACATTAGCCACATAGAGAATGTACTTAGGTTAGTAATATTTTTTAACAGTAAGAATTACATATTTCCTTTCCAGATGTTACAAGCCTGTCTATGGCCAACTACTCTGATTTAATACACCAAAGTCAGGGCTTGCTTTGCATTTGAATAGACTAGTTTGTTACAAAGGAGATGCAAAAGCAAAAGAATTTGTGGAAAATTATAAGTAACTAATAACTTGTCCTATAATGCAAAATTTTCAACTGAATTAAACAACTTATTTAAAGAACATAATAGACTATTTGCTTTGATATTTCAGTGATAGTCTGTGCACAGCAATGCCAAAATTGACAGGACAAAAGAGCTGTATTTCTTATGGGTTAGTGGTGGGATTTTTTCATCTGAAAGACTGTGGGTGTCCAACACATAAGGAAATAAAATACAAGGAAAAAAGCCCTGATGTCAGAAGCTATGCACTGCATTTTTAATAAGTCAAGATACTTTTTTGTGTTTGCATAAACACACATGTATGGGTATGGATATGTGGATACACATTTACATGTACATATGCATATATATATATTCAGATAATTTAGAATTTGGTAATAATTTATAATAATTTAAACTTAAGTCCTAATAATAATTTAAATAATTTTAGTCTTAGATAATTTAGAAATATTAAAAGTTTGTGAAGTAAAACCAAACTTATTAATATACACTTGGGTTTTGACCATTTTAAATCAGCAAAAAAATGGAGACTCCTCCAGCATTATAAAAAATACTAATTTACTTCATCTGACTTTCATTTCCCAAATAGAAATTAACTAAACATCTTTAGAAGAAAAATAGCTGAAGCAAGCAGTTTGTTAAGTTTGATTTATTTATTTCTATTTTAAACAACACCTATAGTGTGCTTGGAGCACATTAAAACTCTGATAAAATTTAAAATAAAGATGATTTATCTTTCTACATTTTTAAAGTTACAACTCACATTTATATTCCACTTGATAAATGCTAGCCAGAAGATGCTCAATATTTTTCTAAACTTAGCTGTCCCAATAGTGTTCAATTTTGAAGAATTTTAGTCCAGGATTTGATTTGATCAGTTTATTTTCCTTTCTCATGTGCAATTCATTATTGATGTCTACAGTTTTTTATTATTTTGAAAGCACACACACTGAATTTGTTAACAAACTCAACAAAATGAATAAGGAATAGCCATTAACAGTTTACCTGGTCAAAATTAGGAATATTTTTATAAACACAAATGGACTATCTTGCTGTCTTTTCTATTAGTTCATGTAAATCAGCAACCATGGTATCTGATTCTTCCTAAGACACCCACTAATGTATTCTATCTTTTCAAACCTCCTTGCGTTTACATTCATTATCTTCCCAAAACTTTAGTACTGAAGTTTTCCACAGCCAAAGGCTCTTGCTCACCTAGTTATGCACTATCTGAATTCTTTGTTCACAGCTGCACTGAACAATAAACACCATCTTCACCATTTAATATCCCTAGATCTGTGAACAGATAGTAGTTGTGACAGAAACTTTCAGACTGACATTTCAGTGGAAGAGTAGATGTAGGGTGACAGCAGACAAGCAACACTCCTAAGAGACCATAGAATGTGATAGCAAATGAATGTGGGGAGAAAAAAATCAGATGCTGACACAAATTAGAGTTGAGAAGAAAATTATTGGGAAAGAAAAGATTGGCAGCACAGGCGTAGCTTGAAATGAGTTTAAGGAGTTTTCTAAGGTGCGGTTTTGTGAGAGCAGCAATGGGCAGCCCGGAGAATTTAGAGTAAAAAGAATACTTACAACCTGAAGGGGTAAATAGCTGAGTAGATAGAAGTAGAAGGGGATGGTTAGGAAGAAATGTTAAAATAGGATGACTTTCTAGGTTTGAATATAAGACCTGAAGGATGCAGGCAGATGATGCTTTGCCAAGCAAGGCATTCTCAATGTTCATAAATAAAGAATGGTAGAAGTGGTTGTGCAATAGTATTATTGTTGTGTCAGCTTTTTAGTAAAATTGTATGAACAAAATGACTGCAACAAAGACAAACCCTCACAGATAACAGTATATTTTAAGCAACTTATTCTATTTTTTTTGTGAAAATATTACCTACTGGGAGATTCCTGCTGGAATATAAATATTAAGCCTACAGATTAAATAATTAAAGTAACATCTCTGTGTACAGTTTCTTATTTTCATTCCGTGCCTATCAGTAGAGATGAGTTTCTGTACAATATAAAATGGGAGATATCGTTGCCTTTATTTCTGAAATGGTAACCCTGGTTCTAAACTTGGCATAAAAGAAACCATAACGGTGTGAAAAATTTTCCAAAGGAATGAAGAATGGCAACCCTATTATAAAAAAAGTTTGCATTTATTTTTTCAAAAGAAAAATATGCAGTTACTTTGAGTTTTTTCTCCAACACTTCAGTTGTACTTGGTATGATGCTGAATAAACTGCAGCTCCTAACTTCTCAATCCCATAAATCTGCTGATAGTTCATGTAACCAGTGCAGCACCATTTTCTTTAGGGGGAAACAAAGAGTGGTACTAGCTAAATGATTATTTGTCAGCCTGCCATAATAACGATGTGTTATCTGCTTTGGGCATACCAATAATGTGAATGTATTTTAAATATTTAGATAAATGTATTTTAATTCACAAGGATTTACCACTTTTTTCAGGTTCATTTCTTATTCAGCTGCTGATTTCTCAAGCATCTCAGAAATGCTTTCTGTATGTGATTCTTTTGCAGTTATATTTTCTTATAACTATTTTTTTCTCAGCTATTTAATGAAATTGCACATTATACTGAACCATCTTACTTATAGTCTGGCAATTTTCTCTTCAACTTCTTCATTTTTGTGTCTCTGTCAAAGTTTGTTGTTTCGTTTCAGATGAATACCTTGAAGTACCATTCATGATGACATTCTGCAGGCCATACTTATGTTAAACAATATCATATTCCTTGAGCAGTCTCATTATACTGAGTAGTTTGGTAGGGTATAATTTTTTCTCAGCATAAGTAGGAAAAGCAGATTTTTGACTTAAATTGAAAATACTAGGCAATGCTGGAAGAGACTTTAGTTTTTATAGGACTGAATTCTACTTTATCTTCATGACTGAAAAAGACCTGTTATCAAAATTTCTCATCATCTATGCATTCTTTAAAGATTTTACAGTCTTTAATGTACTTTTATGTTAGTACAGTAAATAATGTTCTTAATGTGTGTGGAAAAACCTGACACTTGGAAATGCTGACGTGCAAATATATCTATATGTTTATATAGACAGATAATATTTTAATACATGCAATATATTAAAATATAAATTAAAGGTATAATACTTATGCTACTATAAAAGTATATACATTCTTATACAAGTAGATTATATATAATAAATATTTATTATATAATAGATAATATTTTATATATATGTATATATATATATATAATATTATTGCTGCACTGGAATATTAGATCTGACTGGAAAAAATTAATTCTAATGCCCATTTTTATAAAGGGTAAATAGGACGACCCTAGGAACTACTGACAGTCAGCCTCACCTCTGGGCCTAGTAAGATCATAGAACAGATTGTCCTGGAAGAATGTAAAATATATGGATGATAGGGAGGTGAGACAGCAATCATGATTATACTAATGGCAAATTATGCCTGGCTAATCTAGTGGTTTTCTTTGATGGAATAACTGCATCAGTGGACAAGGATGATTTGTAGATTGACATCTGTTAGGCCTTGTATATGACCCCCCACAACATTCTCCCCTCTACATTGGAGATTAATAAATTTGATGGATGGACTGTTAGATGGATAAAGAATTGGCTGGATTGCCAATTGTGACCAGCAAACTGAGTGGGGTGATTCTCCCCCCATCCTCTTCTCTCCTGAGACCCCACCTGCAGTACTGCATCCAGAGCTGGGGGCCCCAACAAAAGAAAGACATGAAGCTGTTAGAGCAGATCTAGAGGAGGGCCACAAAAATGGTCAGTAAGCTGGAACTCCTCTATTGCGAAAAAAGGCTGGAAGAGTTGAGGTTGTTCAGCCTGGAGAAAAGAAGACTCCAGAGACAGCCTTCCAATATGTAAAGGACTTCCTATATTGTGTCCTTTCAATATATAAAGAGGGACTACAAGAGAGATGAAAGAGTTTTTACCAAGGTCTGTAGTAATAGGATGAGAGGCAACAGTTTTAAACTAAAATAAAGTAGGTTTAGATTGAACGTAAGGAAGACATTTATTACAGTTAAAGTGATGAGACACTGGATAGGGTTGACCTTTCAAAGAAGTTGTGTATGCTCTGTCATTGAAAGTTTTCCATGTGAGTTGGTGTAGGGACTTTGAGTAACCTGTTCTGCTGGAAAATGTTCCTGACCATGGCAAGAGGGTTGCAAATAGATGATCTGTAAAGGTCCCTTCCAGCCCAAATTACTCTACGATAACTATATTTAAGCTGATCTATAAACCAGTGTTCTCCTTACCTGATTTTCTGGAAAGCTTTGAAAATGCTAATGGATTTGATTTCCATAGAAAAATAGAAGGGAATATACCAAAATATACCCCCAAAAAATACGAAATTCCCATAAAATAGTGAAAGAGAGAAATAGATCACCAGTAAATTAAATGCCAATTGTGGTTTAACCCAGGAGGCAGTTAAGTACCATGTAACACTTGTTCAATCCACCTCAGTAGGATGGCGGAGAAAATTGCAAGGGCAAAGCCAAGAAAATTTATGGGTTGAGATAAAGAGAGCTTAATAGGTAAAGCAAAAGCATGCACACAAGCAAAGCTAAACAAGGAATTTATTCATCACTTCCCTTTCTGCATGCAGGTGTTCAGCCATCTCCAGGAAAGCAGGGCTCCATCACATGTTACAGTTACTTAGGAAAATAAACATCATCACTCTGAATGACTTTCCTCCTTTCCTTCTGTCAGCTTTATATGCTGAGCATGATGTCATATGGCACAGAATATCCCTTTAGTCAGCTGAGGTCAGCTGACCTGGTTATGTTCCCTCCCAGCCTCTTGTGCACTACTCCCCAGCAAACCAGGGTGAGAAACAGAAAAGGCCTTGACTGTGCAAAAGCACTGGTATGTTACAATACTGTTTTTGTCACAGATCCAAAACATAGTATCACAGGAGCACCTACCTATAAAGAGAATAAACTCTATCTAGCTCAAAACTACTAGAGAAAAAAATGCACAGAGATGAAGATCTGGAGATCTCTCTTCTGCATTTTCTAACCCTTGCAATACAGCAGCAGGTTCTCTCATACACAAAGAGTTGACTGGAGGTATCATGTGTTGATGCAAGTCAGTGGCTTCCATTTCTTGCTGTGTTGTGTACCCAGACTGGAGTGAACCATAAGACTGGTGACTTGAGCTCCTACTAAGCTCATCTATGAGAATGCAGAATTTTTTTTTTTTTAAGAAGAAACCACTGAACAAACCAAGAACAATATAACAAATAGTATCATCTAACATCCTTGCTCTTTAAAAAGTTCTTTGGAAAGCCCAAAGAGGTACAATGAAGTAAAAATAAACCTTGTTGTGAAAAGTCTTATAACTGATATTCTTAACCATAATATTGCATTCGTGTTTGTAGACAGGAAGAACATCCTAAATATAAAAAAATTTACTTTCAACAAGCTACTTTTCTACCTTCCCTTTTCTCTCTCCCAATCAAATACTAGTGAAAGTCTTTGCAAAAATATTGAAGTCCAATGTATTACTGTAAGAGTCCTTGTGGTAATAGTCTGAGACACTTAAAATAAAGCCATAGCCACATGGAGGAGTTTCTTAGGGCATGGCATGAAGCTGTCCACTGTCAGAGACTGGTGAGAAATAGAGTCACTGGAAGAAAACAAAGCAAAACAAAAAAGCCTCCAAGCAAAAGCAATACACTGACCTCCTTCCTCTATGGAGCGTAATCTCATTGCACAGGTGGTTCTTTGGTTTTCAATAGTCTATCATATTGAAGAAGATCTAAAGTGTCACTTAACACTATAAATCAGAGGGAAAGATCTATTCCCATTTCAATTAGAGCTGAATAGACTAATTAACTTTCCAGTTGCCATCAGGTTCTTATAAAAAACCTGTGTCTTCCTTCTTGTGTTCATTTATTACATAAATTCAGTCATATTGCTCTTTGGCAATTTTCTTTCTGAAGTCACTTACATATTTAGAGTTACCAAAGCAGGGCATATACCCTCTTTGTCCGGGAACATGCAGGAACACCTTTCTGCCTTTTCAGTCTCTGGAGGTAAAAAATGAAAAGCTAGAGTCCTCTCGTTTATTGTACAGTACTTTAAATAACAATACTGTGTAAAGGTATTGGACTGTAAATAAAATAGCAAAAACCCTTCAACATTTTGTAGGTGTTTCTTCTTATTTCTCAAAGTGGGAGTGAAGAACACTGAGGACTAGACTGTATCTTTATTTCCACTGTCAGTAAAAGGCAGTCTATAACTATGGATGCAGGATGATGTAAATACCTAACTATATGAGCTACCTGACTGAAAGGCCAAGGAACAGCACAGCCATGGTTTGGTTTGGAAAGTTATTCCACAGATTTTCAGAGAGAATAAGAATTCCTCCATTCACACAGCTTCTTGTTATCAGATGATAATTATGCAGTAGATATAGTTATGCTTATAAGTAGTTAAGGGGTGGGTGTCAGGAGGATGAGGTCAGTCTTTTTTCAGTGGTAACCAGAGACAGGACAATATGCAGTGAGCACAAGCTGGAACACAGAAACTTCCACCTAACCATGAGGAGGAACTTCTTTACTGTGAGAGTGGCAGAGCACTGGAACAGGCTGCACAGAGAGTTTGTTGAGCCTTCATCTTTGGAGACATTCAAAACCTGCCTGGATGCTGTCCTATGCAACCTGCTCTAAGTAATCCTGCTCAGGCAGTAGGCTTGGACTAGATGATCTCCAGAGGTCCCTTCTAACCCCTATCATTCTGTGATTCTGTAAAAACAGGTGAAAAGAAAAAAAAACAAACCAAAAACATTCCCCCAAATTCTCCCTCTCCACAGATCTAGTGCCCAATAGATATTGAAGGAGTCTGCTTGTAATTTTTATGACAATTATTACCCATTACCTAGCATCAGTCAGTGCTTCTGAAAACTATTCTGGATGCTCTCAGTATTTTTCCCAGAGTACTATATTCTTTACTGACCTCAACTTAAAACAACATTCAGTAAACAATAGGAAATTTTAATTGAGTTGCAATTTATTTTGATACCGTATTTCATGCTGGATGGCCTACTACCAATAGAGGTAGCAGAAATTAGACCATCACTGAACAAGATTAAGTTTTCATATGTATGTTCTGAATTTGGCCCATTATCATTTAAATGTTTAAACTTCATAAAAATGGTAATTTATTTACTGACATGAATTCATTACAACAGAAAATCAGCATTTCAGTCATTCTGTCCTTTTCCAAGGTTAGTAGCTGCTAGTGATTTCACATACTAATAGATTCCTGCAAGTAATTAAAATGCTCTTTTTTATGAAGATCAAGATTTAAAAGAAAATTATTTGAGTAATTACTTTTCCTGATGAGTGCAGTCTGTGTTTTTCCATTGTTAAGAACGAATAGAACTGATAACACAGGGGTATGCAAGATACCTCATATATTGACAGCGTATTTGCATTAAACAGAAACTTTAAGCTTTTAAAGAACACTGTACCTGTTCTCTAATCCCATCTTTGAGGAATATTAAATAGTGTATAGGTTAACTATACTTTAATTTAAAGAGTTAGCACAGATTTTTATTTTAACTAATGTATCTACAGAAAGAAGCATGTTCCACATCCTTTTTTTCCTGTGACTTGCAGTCTTGCAGCCTGATCCCCTTGGGGAATAACCCTAGATGCTCTGTGCAGACTGTACAGAATAGAGAGAGCCAAAAGTTGGGACTTTGCCCTGGCTGCTTATCCCCTAAGCCCTGAACAATCATGAAGAAGTTGTTACACTCTATCTTTTAAAGAGGAAACTGAATAAAATTTCCTTTCTGCCCATCTAGGACACAAAGAATATTTTACCACTTTTTATACTCATGAGAAAGTGAACTCAGTACACAGTGGTCAACATTGTGACTGTTTGACAGCAGCAATGAGGTCACAAAATGCACAGGGAAACGTAGAGGTAAAATTGGGAAGCTTTTGGGCTGTTAGAGCTCTGTGAAATAGAACCCTGTGGAAATAACATGAAGTAAGGCCAGAATAGCCTTTAGTATTTGCTACCAACTTAACTACCTGTTTTTTCTGTGGGTTTTTTTTTTTAAAGAAGTTTGCAAAAGCTATGCTTCTGCCTGTTCTGTGTATCTTTGTCCTTGTGTTTACTTCATACCCTTTTTAACACTGAGATCGTGTCAAACCACAGCTGAACCTTTAATATTAGCAGTCAATATATTTTCATATATTTTCATTGAAAATGCAAAATATTAATAGCAAAGTTATGATAAATACTGGTAGCAAGAAAGCAGGATTTTCTTTTAAATATACAAAAGCAACTTTAATACTTTTTGCATATGGTAAAGTGGCACTTGCACATTTCCAACATGTTAAGTTCAAAAAATAAAACAAATATTACCCTGTTGAGTCCTAATCCACTAAAATACACATTTTTAGAATTTGATTATGGTAATATTTAACATGGGAATCACTTATTGACTTGGGCTTCCTGGAGATTTTTTTTTAAAATTTTATCAAAATTACATATTAAATCAACTAAAAATACATACTTAAAGGAATGGATAGGAATAAAAAATGTTGATCTTAAATACGTATACAGTTCTAACAGCAACTAACACAGTTTCCCCTTCTCATAACATATTAAGTGCTTTCATACCTAGTTTGTAGGCATTTTTTCTGACACTGAAGGATAAATGAATGGTTGGTAAGTCCCTTTTTATGTGTCAATTATGACATTTCATGTTTGAAGGTTGTTTTGTTCTGGGACTTTTTACTTGTTGGTATTTGGTTTGTGCTTTCTTGTATTGTGGCTTGGTTTGTTGGTTTTAAAAAAAATATTTCCCTATGTAATCTTATTCTCTCAGATGAGAATGAAATGCTAGTTGTATGAAGTTGACTTGTTGAGTTTTTTTTGTTTTTTGTTTTGTTTTGTTTCTGGTTTTTGGTTGTGATTTTTTTTTTGCTTTTTTTGGTTTGTTTTCTTTTGTTTTTTGGTTGTTTTTTTTTTATTTTACACAAAACCAGACATATTTTCATTTTATATGTTTATTAAAGGTCTTAAAATGTTTCCCTCTTTTCTGATTAGCAAAAAAAGGTATTAAGGGAACCAAGTGAGGAAATCACTTAATTCTTCACTGACATTTTTAAAGTTCACAACACTCAGGAGAGACTCCTAAGGATTGAAAAGCATCAAAGATAACTTCATTATATTCCTTTAAATGGTCACGAGGGAAAAGACTGAGTTTATAATTTCCTAGGAGTAAACTCAGGAACTCTCATATGAAATGTCCAAAGTAAAGTAAACCCACAGAGTTTGATTAAGGATAGCCAAGACAGATTCAGGCAGGACAGGTCCTGTTTAACTAACCTGCTAGAGTTCTTTGAAGATATTACTGCCACAATAGGTAAAGAAAATTCAGTAGATGGCAGTATATTTAGATTTTCAGAAGCACTTATCAAGGTTCCACATCAGAAATTAATGGCTAAGGCAAAAGTGTCATTAAATGGGAGATTAAATTGAAGAGTAATGTAAATGTTCTCCTTGATACAAACTGTTTTTCAGCTTGGAAGTGGCTCATATTAGGGCAGCCCAATAGGTCCTTTTCCAGTATGTCTGTTCAGAGTTTCTGTTTGAGTGTTAGGAGCAAACACACCAAATGGTGTGTTTGGTGCATTTGGGAGCAAAGTCCAAGTATGGGGATGATTCTCTGATGGGGGAAGAAGAAATACATAAGGAAAAGTGAGAGACAGTTAAACCAGATTTGAAAGGGATCACATATTTCAAACAATTAAATTTAGGGTGCTTCTAGCCAGGCAGTTACAGTTAGCTGTGGAAAAGGCAAATACTTGTTTATTCAAATTCTGTTTGGTGGCTCAAGATATAACAATTAAAATGAAAAATTTTTCTTCCCAGTTGCATTTGTCATCTAAGAATAATTATAGATTCTTCTCATTGTCTGGCTTAAATAGCAAATGGAGGTTTATCTTTGCTTCAGAAAGCTTTGAAGGCCTCAATGAAACATGCTTCCTGATGAGTTAACGACCAACTACATTCTATTTTGCATAACCATTTAAATCAGTATAGAGCAGTACTGCTAGCAACAAATTCTAACAAAATTGTACTTGCAAATTCTCCTAGAAAAGTCTGGGGATAATTTAACTAAAGTTTCAGGTGTTTAGCAGAGGAAAGAAAAAGAGGAAAAAGGGAAGGAGAAAGGAAAGCAGGAAGTGTCCTGGTTCTGGTCAGGCCAGAGTCAACCTCCCCAAGCAGCCAGCCCAAGTGAGCTGAGTTAGCCTGGGCTGTTTTCCACACCAACTGACATCACTTCCACATAAAAGGGGCTTGCCAGAGAAAGCTCTGGGATAAAAACCAGTTCTCTTTTCAGTGCCCACCTTGGGGCTGAAACCCATGACCCTTGGATTGACAATTCCATGCTCTACCACTAGTCCAGCCTTTCAATCATTTTTGGGGGAGTTCTGTCAGGTAGTGTGCAAACAGCCTGGGCTAACTCAGCTAACCTGTGCTGACTGCTCGTGGAGGTTAATTCTGACCTGAGCAGAGCCAGGACAGGAAGGAGGGGTTTTCAAATGGATGGTGGTAACAAAACATCAGTAGAACTTGAATAAGTTCTCACATCCCATGAAAGCAATACTATGTAATTAGAAATGTCAGATGAGTTTCTGTACTGCTTTCTAAATTATGCCATTATGTAATTTATGCAAACTTCAATTATGATTTTTTTCTTTTCTTTTTTTTTCTTTTCTTTTCCTTCTTTAATTTATAACTAATGTTGTGGTAGCTCAATTCATCAAAAAATATCCTCTAAGTATTCAAATTCATCTTCCATGCTTAACTGCGTATTATTTGAAATCAAGATGAGTTTAGGGTTGCAATAAATTTTCTGTTATGGTATTATAGACAGAAAATATTTTTCAGTTTTGCAGTTCTGCCAGAAGGTGGTACTAGCAGTTTCTACATTTCTTCATGGATGTCTAACTTGAGTATTACACATTCCTGTCATAGCAAGTAATTTGTTTCTACTCTACCAGTAATAACATATTTATGTTTGATGTACTTGCACTCAAGGGCAGATTTTAATTCAGTTACTATTTCTTTCAATGGAGATATACGTAAAGTATCCTTTCCAATGTAGAGTTTAGAATCTGTGTGGTAAATGTTTACATCTCTTAACTTTCAATAGAAAGATAATATTTGAAATATATGTACTTTACTCTTTTAGAGCAGCTGAATCTTCAAGATACAGCTCAGAATTTAGTCTAAAAATTGTTTTTAGCAGTGTGTGCTGTCAAGATTTACTGAAGTGAGTCATTCAAGTAGTCTTCTGTTTAACTTACTATACAAGCTGTTACGTCTTGGAAAATTACATGTTGTTTTGCTGTGTAGGGTTTTTTAGCATATGGGTATACCTAAAGAAAAATTTCTTTCCCTTTCTCCCCTTCTCCCCCCACTTGAGAGACAATTGGACCTAAATAACTGAAGATATATAAAAATAGTGACTACAGAAAATATTCATGCAAGGCAAAAAAGATATCTATATTAGGGCAGAACACCTGATCTGTGGCAATACTAGCACTTCTGGTCTATATGCAAGAAAAAAAGAGGGTATTTTAATGCAGGTTAATTGGTCTTAATGAACTGTGATAAATAACACTATGAAACAAAAGTAATTAAAGCAGAACATGAAGTTTCTTATCAAATGTTCTCTGATGTCCAAAATATGAAGTAAGGTAAGGTTTTGGTATAAGTGAAAGATATTTTCCCTTGGACATGTCAGATAAAGATTTAAAAAAACAAAACAAAACACCAAACTCCAGAAATTACATAATGCAAAGGCATATTGCAATAACCTTAATGAAGGCACTGTCTTCAAAGGGCTGATTTGACTCATAGATTTGTGGCCCCTGTAAAAAGCTATTTGTCAGCTTTTTTCTCATTGCCATATTAATATATACAATAATCAGTAAAATGAGGTAAAGTGATCATGTTAAAATGTACCCATAGTTCAGAATTCACTGCCACATTGTGAAGAAGTCATGGATTCCTAAGTTGAAAGACAAAGTAAAACTTATGTACTTTCATAACAATACCTTCAATGTCTTGATCAAGAGAATTATTTCCATTGTTAGATAGGTTATAACAGTTCTTGCTGTTATATACATTATGACTTTTTATAGATAAACAGATTGTATCCAGGCTGTTAATTTCTACAGGTGTTTGACAAAATCTGGAAGGTGTCTGTACTGAATTATGTGTATTCTTCTGGATTGCACTGAAAATTAATGACCTATGAAGGGCTACTTACTTGCCTGTGAACCATTTTCTGTCAGTAAACAAAGAAAAAGCTTATTTGCTTTTTAAAAAATTCTAATCATTGCTGATTATTCAAAGAAAAGAATGCCCTGTTCTCTCAAGAAACCTCATAGGACTTTACCTTCTCACCTGTTCAGTGATCAGCTGATGAGAGATCACTATATTTGACAGGGGTAACTTCCAGGGCCATGTTTTACACTCATAGATGGCAACTAGATTTTTCTTGTTTTGTTCACACATGGTTCATGGTCTAAGTTGCAAACTTTGAAGGATCCTGAGGTGTGAATGAACTCTAGCTGGCTGATAAGGTAATCTATTAAAGAGTTGAGATGAGACTGGTTACTGCAGACTTTCTTCCTGTAAGACTGAATCTGCTGCAGAATTTCAGAGTGTATGGTGAATCTTATGCTCATACTGAAAATATAGTTGTTTGAAGCAGATGGGAGAATGTTTCATTATAATGTACACATGTATATTATATATTTCTTTTCCAAACTTCTTGATTGATTTATTGTCATCAAGTAATAAGACTGCTAGAGGCAGAAGTCTCTTAATTTCCGGGGAGTCGCTCTTTCTGTGATTGAATCAGAACCTGAGAGGGCAATGTTTATGTTAAGATGGTAAAGAATTTAAGCATGGCAAGTCACTTTTAAACAACAAATTCTGTCCTTTCTATGACAAGATTTCAAATGGGCAATGTGATATGGAATGGGCAGTGTGGAATGGAACATCTGAAAGAACAAGCAGGTAGTCCTCTCCTAGATAAGGCCTATCAAGTGTATTCAGGGAGTAGATACTAGTAGCCCTCTAAAAGTCTCTCTTCTTCACAGTCAGAGAAGTAGTAAGAATTTGAGTATTTTCAGGGCACTGAGAGCACCATCAGGCCTAACTGATCCTGTCCAGCCTCCTCAGCATTCTTCTCAAGTCATCATCCCTCTGGAGCCCAGTGATTCCACAGCAGGGCTGGTCTCCAGCTCCCCACAGCCCTACTCTGCCTGGCAATGGACCCCAACAAGCTGAGGGGGTCTCGTGTCCAAGCCGAGACTTGACCTGTCCCCATTGCCATGGAAGTGCCCAGTGTCCAGGGCTGGGGTTGCCCCTAGAGTCTCTGCCCTGATAGACCATGGGGGCTCCCATTGGTGCTGGCCCCAGGGAGCCCCCAGCCACTGCAGACTCCCAAGAAGAGCTGAGGGACAGCTCAAGATGCTGTGGAGTGACACATTTGTAAAAACAATTTCTAAACCAAACAATTTCTAAAAAACATCTCGTTCTTTGGTTTTATGTCTGAACAGCTGACGATCTTCAGAACACTTGACTTTGAGGCATTGTGTGTGGTGTGATGTGATATCTGGATCCTATTTCCAAGTCTCATGCTATTCCAAAGTCATG
Organism: Hypotaenidia okinawae; assembly: GCA_027925045.1. Classification (NCBI taxonomy): domain Eukaryota; kingdom Metazoa; phylum Chordata; class Aves; order Gruiformes; family Rallidae; genus Hypotaenidia; species Hypotaenidia okinawae. Next base: position 174,585,960 of record BSDF01000001.1, read on the forward strand.
CCAAAGCTGACAAAATGAATCACCACTTAAAGATAGCTGGAAGCAACAGAAATTCAGGCAGCAAGATTCATTTAACACTCTGATCCATAATAGCTATGCAGACTGAGTCATGCTGACTATTATATTACAGCAGAAAATTCCATTATCCGTTTGGTTACTTGCGTTTTCCCCACCAAAATCTGATTATATCTATATAATCTATATCTATATCATGGACTCCCTGTCCATGGAATTGGGGGTTGTAACTAGATGATCTTTGAGTCCCTTCCAATGCAAAGCATTCTACGATTCTATATTTATCTATATCTACCACCATCCATATCCATATCTATTTATATTTATATTTACACCTACACATACATATGTATAAATTTATATGTATGCATGCATACATACATATAACTGCATGTTTATGCATTGATATATAAGAGCTTAATATATTTATTGATATATAGTAGTCTACACCTTTAGACTATAACATAGATTGATTTTGTTCTAAATATGTAGGAGATTGCTTCTGTGTTTATATCTAATTACCTAAGTATATATATAGGTATGTATACATCTGCAAACATAAGAGTCATTAAAAATACTGTGCATGAGCTACTATTGATTTAAGAAGATACTTGGTACTCTTGAATCTGCTGCAGAAGGGCTGTGATTGCATGCAGTCTTTAGGGGAACTTCTAGCATCACTAAATGCTGATGCCTGTTTTAGAAGGGTGATATTGCTTAGACTTGTTTTTATTTTGATTAGACATGTTCTTTTGTTACATGGTAAGGAAGATTCACTGGCTTTATTTCTATATTGATTTGATTAAAAAAACCCCAAAGTTTAGGCAGGTTACTAGAAAATCAGAAGGCCAACAAATTTATGATTTGTAGTAGTGCTTTAAATATGTAAAACTATGATTTTGTGGAGACTAGTCACAAATACGTAAACATAAACTTGCTGTGTTGTAGAAAATCACTCACAGGAATACACACAACTAAATCTAAGATAAGATGAGTATCACTGAGAATAAGGCCCCTCCTGAAAAATTCCTTACTTCAGCTTTTAGAAATACCTTCACTGTCTCTTAAACTTAATTTTTCTTAAAATATTTGCAAAATCCAGTGTCAATATTTTAACAGCATTTTACATGGAGAAACTAAAAGGCATTTATACCCAAGGTATTCTTAACAGTTTATGTGTCATACTTGTATAGTTCTGGCCTATGAATTTCTTCTCTGAGATGTGCTATTCTAAAAATTTGTGTGTACTTATTTTTTTTTTATCACGGTGTTTTCTCTTTACCACTGTCTCTGAAGAAGAAACGTCAATTTTTACCTTGTTTTCTGTTAATGTATTCCTTGTTTGTCCTTTTCACCCCAACAGTAATGTGGGTTCAGTTTTTTAAGGTTACAGTTTAGAAAGATATAGTATAGACATTTGAGACAAAATGTAAAATATTCCAAAATTTTAGAAAGATAAAACCACACTTATTTTCAGAAGAATATTTAAATTGAAAGGTGAAAAAGAAAATTAAAAAAAAAAGATGGACTAGTGCAGCCCAGATTTGCAGTAGCTGTTACATGTTGCACCTAGTTATGTAAGTAACATCATTGGATAAAATATATCTGATTATGAAAAACTACATCAGGGATTTCCTGTCTAAATCTGTGTTCAATAGTTTACGTGGGGTTTGAGAAAAGAAAAAAAAACCAACCTGAATCTTTCTCACAGCATCATCTTGCACCAAGAATTTTTGTTATCCTAGAAATGTTTTTTCCATGTTCCAATATAATATTATAGAGTACATTGTAAGTCAGAAAAGCATGCAAGCATTCTCTTAATTTTTAAGTATAGAAGCGGTCTGTATTTTGGACTAGTGAATTAACTCAAAGGTCTACTAACATCTTTGAATTCTAAGCATAGGCTTAGATGCTTGCTGCATTATACTAGTTTGTATATAACGGACCTATTATGAGGAGACAATTTGATCATTTTTCCATAGTATTTCTTTATTAGTATTTTTACTATATGTAATTTTTGGCTTTGTTTTCAGAGTTATTTTTTTCCCTAGTAATTTTAATTATGAACACAATAATTACAAGAAAATCTTTTATTAAATAATTTATTAACAGCACTATTCTTCACTATCTTATATAAAAATAATTTTGGAAATCATGAACAGAATACTAAGCTATGAAAAATATTTTTATTTCAGTTTAAAGTATACTTAACCCACTTAATAATAAACTTGTTGGTACTGATTTTCTTTTTTTCTACCTGACTGTAGACAGGCTACTAATGTGTGACTGTGAATTACCAAGAGAAAATAGTGTACATTCACTGTTTATTACAATTATAAATGTTTCCCTTCTTTATTGGATTTTGGTCAATGAAGAGAAAATTCTTCTTGCTACCCTCCCCCCCCCCCCAAAGAAAAAAACCCCAAACCTAAATGTTTTTATCTTCTGTCTTTTAAAAAAGCAAGTGAGGGTATGGAAAGCAGATCTGACAAAGAGCTCTGGCAGCTCTAGAGCTTAGGAAAGCAGTTATATTTAAATTGTCACTATAAATATTTAAACAACATTAACATCCCTTTACCATTACTAAGAAGTCACCAAAGATTAATGGACTGAATGTGCAAAAAACACTCAGCAAAATAAGAGCATACTTTATTTCGGATCTATGCTATAGAAATTTTATAAGGTAAATATTTCATAATATTGGCTTTGACAGCAGAAAAACACTGTTGCTGTCAATGACTACCAACTTGAAGAGGAGAGAATGAAAACATAATTATATGACATACAGATTATTCTTTTTTACTTTTACTCCATTTAACAGCAGAACTGCCAGGTGGGTATTTTCATCTTACCACCACTTAGATCCCAAAGTCAAAATTCACTTTGCACAGTCAGGACTTCCGAATCTTCTTGCACACTGCTGCTTTGTTTTGCCAAGGAAAATCTAGGGGCTTTTAGGGGGTTCCTTTTGGGTTATTTATCTTATTTTTTCTTGAGCAGGAATCTATATATTTTAAGAACTATAATAATTGTTAGATGTCTCTAATTAAATAATTAATTTACATAGGCCATGCTAGATATAGAAGTACAGCTGTGGTCTCAGTTGTTTTATGAAAGATTCTCTTCCTGCAGGCTCAATGTGAACTAATAGAAAGTGTCTTTCAGTGGGTGGCATAAACACTTGAACAAATCTGTAAGTGTACTGGTCCATGTACAGTCAAAGCCACAGTGCAATTTAGGCAACCACAGAGACAATTTTCTCAAAAGCAGGAGTAACAAATTAAGTAAAATCAGAAATAAAATAAGAAATTAATAGGGACAGGTAGTCCAATTATTATCCATGAAATGTTAAACATTTTAAGTTATGTATACGTGTGCTGATTATGGTAAGGAAGTAAAGGAAGAAAAAGTAAAGAAACCTGTATTTTAATTCCTGGGAGGTATTGCAGAAGAACAAGTGAAGCATGAAGTATTTGTGCAGTAGGAGCCACATACTGTGGCAAGGCATAGAGAATTCTTAATTGATTGAAGTAAGGAGCAGGCTAAAACAGTTAAAAAGCACAGCTCTATCCATTTAGCTCATGTTTTTCTGCCTTTTTCAAGGCATCTGAATTTTCTTTAAGTACATAACCAAAGCCTGCCAACACCTCATTTCATGCTGCATTTGTAAACGACTCCTTTAAGACCAGAAGTTAGTAGTTACTTATTAGCAGAAATCTCATTTAGCTGTCAGTAGAAAGGTATCCTAAGAGCATCTAATAAAGTAATAATATTGAATATAGTGTTTAGAGGTTCTGCATGTAAAATAAGATTGAATAAGACACAAGGCTTTAGTGATCAAGCACCTAGTTCCTTTTCAGAAGTTTACAAATGGGCTTAGGAGAAGAAAATCTAAGTATTATCTAACTGCTAGAAAAATATGCAGCCTGTCCTGAAATTACGGAAATTAAAGTTTTTCTCATAAATTATTACTATTTTGGCAGAGACTTTGTCCTATTTATGAAAGATGTCCTGTTCTCACAAAGACTAAAGTTATCTACTCTAATTATTGTATTGTACATTAAAACCCACTGTTTCATCTCCATAATGTTAGGTTTCAGGGTTTTTTTTTTTAAATTTTTATTATAGGTATTAAAGTAAGTTTTCTAGAACAACAATTTTGGAAGAGGCTATGTTACAACTTTTTTGTCCAGCTAGGTTTCACCTCATTTAGTGTTAGATGCCCTTAGTGTAGACAAGCATCTGTCTGCCTCCTTTATGGTCAATAAAAAGAAGTCATCCAACAATTTCTGTGCAGCTATTTGAAGGAATATCATGCTTTAAGACTTTTTGTTTGTTTGTTTTTCCTCCTGAAGTCTCAAAAAGCTGAAATCAAAACTCAGTAGCCTTGGTGACTATTCTTTATTGCAGGGCAGGGCATGCAAGGGATCGCTTCTCTTAATGTGTGTGCTGTTTAAAGTAAAATTCTTATATTTATACAGATTAACTATACATATTCATTATACTTCTAAGAAAAGGCAGACTTTTGCAAATTATTTCCAGGAAGTCATTTACATTAACTCCTCTCAGATAGAACATACTCAGTGACACTCAGGGGGGTCTTCTGGTGGTCTTCAGGGATGAAGGCTGGACCTCTTAGTTTTCCTTCTGTGCATACTCTTCATGGTTTTCTTCATAGTCTCAGAAACACATTCCTGCACAAACTAGTTTGGAGCCCCTTTTAGCTGAAAACAAGATATATTCTGACTCTTAATTAGTTGTTAGTCTCATTATTTATTACTTCCCTATCTTCACTTTCTTTATCTTTAAGGCTGTTCTGCTGTTATGGTTAAATTTTGTAGCTACTCTAGCAAAACAGCTCAAATGGCTATGGCCGTACTCCACTAAAATCCAAAACACACAAATACTTTCTATTCTCTTTATAGTAAAGCTATATTAATTAGTTGTCTCTTAAGCAACAGCTATATCAATATATCCTGTATCATTATGTATCATTCAATCACTCCACTGACCACAAAGGGATCTCAGGATCGCTACCTCATCATATGCAGTTTTCTATAGTTCAGATTCTTGTATCTAGCCAGATGGATCTTGTAGCTAATGTTTTGGAATTCTTTTCTACTGCTTGCTTCTTGCAAATGTTTTTTTTTGAGTTGCTGCTTGCTGGGCAAAACTTTCCATGTGCCTTGGCATGGTGATAGCAATCCCTGTGATGACCATTGTAGCGCAGTGGACATTCACTCCAATCCCCCCAAATCCCAAATCTAATCAAGGAAGCAGTCTAATTTAGGAATTTTTTTGTTTGTTTGTTTGTTTGTGTGTGAGATAGTGTACTTAATGCTTTTTGCATTTACCTCAGATCATTTTGAGGAGCTGGTTACTCTTAAAATGAAAGCAAACACATATGCATGTATACACATAGAAAGAAAATGGCAAAATTATAGATTACAAAACTGAAATAAAAGTCAAAAGTAGTAATTAAACAAAAACTACAAATCTCTATAAAGCACAAACTCAGTTTACTTGAAATCAATCTCTTTTCTTACTGTCCCTTGAGATTTTTCTCAGTTTTAAACAATTCAGTAATGTCCATTGAGCTTTGCTTGAACACCTAAATCATCCCTTTTCATAGGTTTCTATTACAGTTCAAGGAGAGGGACTTTCAAGTTGCTGATGAGTGTGAATGAAAAAACTCAAATCAATAAGGGAATCAGTCTTACAGTCTAGAATATATATTTGCTCACTTTGAAAAGAATGAGAGTATAATGCATCTCTGAAATACCTAGTTGCATTAAAAAATTGTAAAAAACTATATTTCTCAAAACAATTAATTTCAGCTAAAATGAGAGCAACCTAAAACTAAGTTGAAACTTAGAAAAACCTGAAAATTATTTTATTTTGTTGAATTTGCTGGCTTCTTTGGTTTAATTTCTTTTTTTTTTTTATCTGAGTATCAATTGAATTTTAAATGGAAAATGCTGCCTTGGTGCAGAAGTCTTAGGATATAGCATTTCTATATTCAGTGTTTGATGTGAAACATACTAACATTTATTTCAGTCCTTTGTTTCAAAATCATAAATACTTTCATTCTTCCAAAATAACATTTCAGAATATTTCTTATTAATGAAATAATTTCACCAGCTGTAGATTTGTAATTATTCCAGGACAGAACAAAAAAACAGTTGAAACTTATACTTTCATGGCACAAGAACATGATTTTATATCTGTCTCTACCAAGACTTAGTCTTATCCAGTAATGTGTAATATAAACATGTTTTCAGTTTCATAGGTCTTCAAAATTATTTTTATACCATATACCATCTTTTATTATTAACATTTCACCTCCTGCTCCCAGTTGGTTGGTAATGCTACATCTCCATCAACTACTAGTCAAATTATAAAATAAAAATTTCTCTTTTGTTATTTACTTAAACTTAGGAGGAACTCTCTCTTTGTCCTCCTCCAAATTTCTATCAAAGGGCTTCCTTTGCTTTGATGCTTATAATAAATGTTAACATTTGTATTCTGGTAGGCTGAAAACATTGACTCTCATAATGTCTTATTTTATTGTTTACTCCTTCCCTATTTTTTTGTATGTCTGACACAACCCCAGGTCACAGAGTTAACAGCTTTTAGTTTGTGCTTATAAAGGAATTTTCCTGAGAGTTTTACTTTCCATAGAATGACATTTCGAGGAAACAAGCCTAATTCATAATTATAGTTCTCATGCTTTCATACTCTAGTCCTTCTCCTCTCTACTCCATTTTCCTGTTCTCTATTACCCAGCTAAAATGTTATCACTTGAAGATAAGTCATTACATTTATCCTCATAGCAAGTCTGAAATACCAAAAAGGTTTTTGAAAAATATTAAATTTAGTCTAGAAAACATTAAATGTGTTAGTAACTTATTTTATGTAAGAAAAAACGCAAAACAGAAAAAAAAAGCACAAGCATTTAACATATCATAGGTAAAACACCGCTTATATGAATTGCATTATCATGTAATCTTTTCAGCTGAAAGCTGAGCTGAAGCATTGAATATGTTAATAAAGTGCTTGAATAAATGTGGATATGACTGTTTTCACAATATTTTGAGGCTTTTCTCTTTCATATTCACAGGAATATTTGTGAATTTCTATGTCATTTTGTCATCCCTTTTTCCTACTCATTTGAAGTTGAAAACCTCTAAAAATTTTCATGTAGCTACAGTATGTAAGCGTTGGCCTGGATTTCTTTCAAGTTCATGTATGAGATATCTTGAGTTCTTTCTGAGTCTTATTTTTTGCTCTTGCTTGACAACAAGACAGCAAAAGTCAGGGGACATGGGAGAACACAATGGATCTTGTCTGATTCTATCAGACATAAAACCAAGTACAGAGAAAAATGTAGGCCAACCTAAGAAGTGGGATAGGAGGAAGATGCTAAACGTTCAAATTGTTTGGCAGACCACAAAACCTCTTGGAAGACTAACTGAATATGCTTCTTCAATCTAATGTACAAGCTAAATACAGAGTCATAGAACAGATCAGGTTGGAAGGGACTTCAAAAGATATCTGATCTAATCTTTTGTGGGAAATAGAGGTTAATTAAGATTATCTATCACACATTCCACATCTTGAAAGCCTACAGTGTTGGGGACTCTACCACATCCATGTGGAGGTTGTTCCAGTGAATGATTGTGCTCACTGTAAAAAAAAAAAAAATTATTTAATGACAAAACTTCTCCTGCTGCAAATTTCACCAGTTGCCCCTTGTATTCTTGATGACTTCTTGTGAAGAGAGAGCACCTATCCTCTTTTTAGTGACCTTTGAAGTATTGTAATTCTGTGATCAGGTGTGTCCCCCTGAATCTTCTCTTCTCCAGGATGAAAAGACCTAACTTTTCTTCTTCCCCCAGAGGGCAGGTTATCCAGCATTATCTTAGTGGAAACAGAAGAAACAATTCCTATTACCAACCTATAGACACCTGTATACTTGCTGATCTCCCTAGGATTCCCATTTAGTCACCAGAAAAAAGAGACAGATATCACCCCAGAGAGCAGTTCAGAGGCTAACGAGACTCATATCCTGAATTGCCTTTTGAAACTGCTGTTTTCTTGCTAGATGCATCTACAGGAGAGATTCAAGCTAAATTGCCATGATCCCCTAGATCCTTTCCTGCTCCTTGCCAAGTTCTATTTAATGCTTGTTAATGTTTTAACTTCTTGCTCTTCTGCTGAAGACCTGTCATAAAATTATTTTCTGTGAATCAGATGCCTCAGAAATTGCTACCTGAGAAGGGAAGAATAGAATAGGAAATCCATTTATAAAGAGAAAAGAAACAGAAAGTATAAACTCAAAAGCATGGTGCTGCTAAAATGGTCACTTTAGCTGGAACTGTCTAGAAATGAAAAAGATATTGGCAGGATGTTTAAGGAAATGTATTACTTTTTGTAAAGGCAACTGAAATTGCTGAACAGAAAGTATTTCTAGACATATACACATAAATATTTATGTATATGTGCAAATGCATACATGTATAAACGGAGTGAGGATCTATCAGGTTGTATTAAAGAAAATTTGAAAACATTGCACTTGAAGAAATAAATCAATTTAATATATGGATTTTTAAAACAGGAAAGGACTGAAGCATTAGAAGAAATCCAACTCTTAATTCAAGCTGACAATTTTGGAGGACTTACAGAATACATGGCCCATTTCACCTCAGCATTCTTATCTTAAGTGTCTAAAAATTGTTTGTCTACTCTAACTAGCTGCCTACAATGTTATTCCAGTAAATGGAAACAGGTACTTTTAAGACAGATGGCACAACTCACAATTTAGAAACTTCTATGAATACGATGCCCCATTAAAAAATATTTTGCAGGGCACTATTATTTCAAACACACTGCTTGAAGTCCAGGTTATTCATAAATAATATGAATACTAAAAATACTAAAACTAGCCCAGTTCAGAAACCAATTCAAACAATTATTACTACAAACCAGTACTACTGAATTACAGACTAAAAGACTTGATTGATCAAGATGAGTGGAGAGGTTAACATGCCAGAGGGAGAGGAGGCCATCCAGAGGGACCTGGACAGGCTGGAGAAGTGGGCCCAGGTGAACCTCATAAGGTTCAGCAAAGCCAAGAGAAGGGTTCTGCACATGGATCAGGAAAATTCCCATTTTCCATACAGGTTAGGAGATGATGTGCTTGCAAGCAGCCCTGAGGAAAAGGACTTGGGAGTATTTGTGGGTGAGCTGAACACTGGCAACCAATCTGTATCTGCAGCCCAGAAGGCCAACCACATCCTGGGTGATGTCAAAAGCCATGTGGCCAGCAGATCAATAGAGGTGACACTGCCCCTCTATTCTGCTCCACCTTTGGAGCCCTCAACACTAGAAGGACATGGACCTGTTGGAGCGCGTCCAGAGGAGGGACACAAAAATGATCAAAGGACTGGAGCATGTCTCCTATGAAGACAGGCTGAGAGAGTTGGGCTGTTCAGTTTGGAGCAGCGAAGGCTCCAGGAGTGCCTTATAGCTGCCTTCTATACCTGAAAGGTGCCTGTCAGAAAGCTGGGGAAGAACTGTTCATGAGAGCATGTAGCAATAGGACAAACTAAGTTTTGAACTAGAAACATATAGATTTAGGTTGGATATCAGGAAAAAGTTCTTCAGTCTGACAGTGGTAGATCACTGGAACAGGTTGCCCAGAGAGGTAGTGGAGGCCCCATCCCTGAAGACATTCAAGGTCAGGCTTGATGGGGTTCTGAGTGACCTAATCTAGTGAAGATGTCCCTGCTTACTGCAGGGGAATTGGACTAGATGACCTTTAAAGGTTGCTTCCAATTTTACACATTCTATGACTCTATGATTCTGTATCTAATTCTAATGGCAAGGTAAGAATCCTTGATTTTAAGCACCATTTCCTGATCTGAGATTGCTATAGCACACTGTGGATACCGCAAGTACTGAGGAATTCAATGAGTCAGTTGTATGTAATCTCAGCTAAATGAAGAAGTTGATAAACCTCTATTCCAAGATTTTTACAGTGATTTTCTATGTAACACTGCATGAGGAAAAAAACCCTACAAAATTTGTTTAATTAAAATGTGTGAAAATATCCCACATACTCATATGGATTGTATGTTTACTTCTATATTAACATTAACTATGTAAAAAAAAAAAGAGGAATGAGGCCATAAAACACATCCTGGTGAGTACAGTAACAAAACTGTCCTGCAAATAAATTGGGGCACAGCAGGAAGGACTCTGTGTGTAAGCAGCAAGCTCTCAAAATTGATCATGTGTCTTGCTGAAAGTTAATGGAGCTCTCTCAATATAGAAACAATATAGTCAATCATTCTTCGTAGTATAATTAACTACTGACTAAAGTTGGAATGAGTTGAAAATATTTCATGAGAAGGACAGAAAGACTAGCAGAGTTGATGATCTTTCTGGTCTTGTAAATACCAGTGGGAGATGCTGAATGTCTGTATTGAGATACTGTGCACCTAAGCAGGATACAGTGTTAAATTATTTTTACTCTGTTGTGGAATTTGAAAATGTAACTCTGCCTTCTACATATGCTGATACTGCTGGAATTTCAAATCATATATAGTCTTGTGTATGTTTGTAAAATCCAGATCTGAATTTTACTTATGTAACTTAGTCATGATGAGTAAATGTAATCCTTCAGAAGTTCTGTTCCAATTTTTTACAGCCTACCCTCTGATAATTTAGAAACACAACTGTCAGCATGTCAGCAGAAAATCAAACAACAGGTAATAATCTTGAGCTGTACTCAAATGAACATGCCTACAGGTAAATTTAAAAATAATCTAAGGCAATGAATGACAAACTCTTTTGATGACATATATATGCAAAGAAATGGGACTTCATCCTGGGAGAATCAGGTGCCACCGAAAGAAGCATCAGGCTGAAACTGATTACATAAATCATACCTTTAAGGTTCTAAGTAAACTACAGTTGAGTGGCAACTTTTGAGTCACCTTTGATAATAACAGTAGCTTTGGAAATTACATAGCAAATTATCAGGGCCATCGCTTAACCTGCTTTCCCAAGGCTGGGTAGTAAAGATTTTAATTTTAATTTTAATTTTTAGTAGCATGGGACAGTTGTGAAGATTCAGACTCTTGAAATATTGATAAGGGTTAGTAAAAGAGCCAAAACAATGACAGCAAATAGACCAGAAGGAGCCTGCAGGGCTAATAACACAGGTATCAGTTAAATATGCTGAGCATTAAGAATACTTTGAAAGGGCAGACCACTGACATTGCTGGTAATGCACTGGAAGAATGTTTAGCTTTTATCAGGAGCCAGTACTGTGAGGGTAAAAGTGCTTCTGATTTAGTGAGATTAAGGTATAGTTTGTGTTCTTCTGGTAAGAAGAAAACTGAAAAGCAAACGTAGAAAATTCTTCTATAATATGATCTACCTGAAGCATTTCTTCCTTGTAGTGGCACATGCACCTTAGCTACATGTGAATCATCAACATTACATAGTGCATTTGTTGATTAGCCAGGAAAATGTGAGTCCAAAGTTTACTTAGGTAGTTTAATGCCTTTTCTAAGATACTCTTTCTTGTTACAGTGAGTGATCTGATCTCACAGCACATGCCTGTGACTGAAGCAGGCAAAAATATTTATTTTGTATCATCAACTAATAAAGATATACATCATAGCTTTACAATAAGAAGGAAACAATCATGCCAAATACCTTATCAGCTAGCATACTGTGTCAAAAGCAAGTATAGACTTAAACAGTATAAGGTATGATACAGAAGTGTGTTCTGACATATAGAGATCATATAGTATGCAGTCATCTTCATGCTGAGGACAGAATAACAGACTGAATATCTAAGAATGTAGGAAAAATGCTATCTGAAAGCATGACAGTATCTACAAAGGTGATCACAGCAGTAGATTATTTTATCTGTACTTTTTCTATAATAGCAGTCTTTAAGCAGTTTTGATTATCAAGTCTACAATGTTCTCAATGAAAGGGCAAATTTAAGCCACTTTAATTTTACTTTTTTTTAGTTATAGACTTTACAGATCCATAAAATACGTCACAGACCCTCAAAAGGTCACTTTTCATTCATTAACTACCACTGCATAAAATCTTTTTGGTATTACTTGAGAAAAGTGGGTAGTAGATAAGAAAAACTAAAGATGCCTAGTGCAATTTTGAGAATTGAAGAATCATAGACTGGTTAGGGCTTAGACCTTAAAGATTACCAAGTTCCAAGCCCCCTGCCATGGGCAGGGACACCTCTCACTAGACCAGGATCTTGGGGAAAGCTTTTAGTGTTGATTGTTAAAGGATGTTTTACTCTTGGAGTGGGGTTTATTTAATTAATGGTAATAGAAATGTTATTATTGAAAAGGAAAAAGTGCTTGATTATGTAAATAGTTTTTTTCAAGACACAGTATAATTGTTTCCTTGTTCATTCATTCTTCCTGATGATCTTGATACACATGCACTTGAAAGGACTTCTTGGCTTATTAATTCCTCTGCCAATATGGAACTGTAAGTCAGAGCCTTCAGAAGCTTCCAAAGGATGTAAGAAAGGCATAGGTCTCTGCAAGAATGCATGGGAAAGAGTTCCCAGCTTTTAAATTCCTTTTCTTTGTCATCAAAATGAAAAGGAGAAAAAACCCAACAACCTACACATCATTGCCATCAACAATGGCATGTTGCAAAATACAGTCTGAAGGGGTGTTTGGCTTTTTAATACAATCAAAAAGAATTTTTAAGTTAAAAAAATGGTGTCTGAAATGTATAAAAGCAATTTCTTTCAGTTTTCTCTAATTTTCTGCACTTTTAAAGTAAAAATTTCAGGTCATGAGCCAGCAAGGTCAAAACATGAAAACTGAAAAGTTTCTTTTTCTCTTTAATGACTTGTGTTTTGTGTTTAAATGGCCTTGTGCTGAAATCATAGAGGGTCTTTTCACTGACTTCACTGAACAATGTTTGTGCCTTGAATTAGAATAAGAAGCAAAAATGATAGTATATTATAGGAACAACAATTGTATGAAAAGAAACAGAAAGATTTTTCTGTCAAGGTAGAACAGAGAAAATTATAAAGGCTCTTTTAGAAAACAAAAAATCAGTGCTTTATATACCTTTCTTTTTCATTTTCTTCTGTTTGTTCAAGCATATTGCATATGCTCCTTAAGTCTACATAGTCATACTATGAGACTAATTATGTCCTTAAATTAAATAACCTAAAAAAAAGTATGACAACCTTAAATACAAAAATGCCAACACAATACATCTTATTGTGAATGTTGTTTATGTAATAGTTTGCCCTGAAGTGTGGAACTTTAGTTATACAGATTTCTAGATCATTTAAAATATGCAGTTCTGTCAATAATAAGTTTAGTTTCACCACCCTTGAGGGTGTGATTTCTTTCAGTTCAACACCAAATCTTTTTTGTGTTTTAAGGTACTGAATTTGCACTACAATTGTTATTAGTTATTAGAACATTATTCAGAGGCATATTAAGGACAGTATAAAGTCTTTAAAACCCTTTCATATTAAAGCCAACTAAAGTATGTAAAACTTTAAAATTTGGGTGACAGTGCAATTATGAATATGAAATGCAGAACAGGAGGGGTTTTCTATAACTAAGGGAGTGTTGTGTTTTAACCCCAGCCTGCAACTGACTACCATGCAGCTGCTTGCTTACTCCTCCATAGGAGTGGGATAGGGGAGAGAATCAGAAGAGTAAAAGTGAAAAAACTCATGGGTTGAGATAAAAACAGCTTAATAGGTAAAGCAAAAGCCACATCTGTAAGCAAAGCAAACCAAGGAGTTCCGTCACCATTTTCCATGGGCAAAGCAGGTGTTCAGCTGTCTCCGGGAAAGCAGGGCTCCATCACACATAACTGTTACTTGGGGAAATAAATAGCACTGCTGTGAATGTGCCCTCCCCTGCCCCTCTTCTTCTTTCCTTGGCTTTATATGCTGAGCACAGTATCATATGATATGGAATGTCCCTTTGGTCAGTTGGGGACAGGTGTCCTGTCTGTGTTCCCCACTTTCTTCACCTGGCTCAAAATTCCTTTGTAGCATCAGTGATCTCCAGAATAAGCTAGGGGTCTACTTAAGTACAAAGACACCTTTATGTATTGACTGTGAGCTTTCATGATTCATGAGAGGTGTTCATGTCGTATCTTTCAAAGCTTAAAATCACAGAAAAAAAGGGCTCAAAGTAGCTGTCTTTATATGGTAAATCTGAACACAATAGACTTTGTAAATTCAAATTAGTTGGTTAATAACTATTTTGTCCAGAATCCCCTCCTTTGGACTTTGGTCTTCATATTTATTCTTTAGAGTACTTCTAAAACACCATAATATATCCCTCACCATGCCCTGCCTTCAAATGTAAAAATAATTAATCTGGGGGAAAAAAAGAAGTCAATTAACACAAATGAAATTCAGACAAAACAGACTGTAGTCTATAGGTGGCAAATCACTGCAACTGTGAGGGAAATGAGAAAAGTAAAGTGATATACAGCTGTTCAAGACAGGTCATTTTGTAAACAGATAAGGCCAGAACTCAGCATCTTCTCTCAATTGCAACAGATGTTCTAATGTTAGAAAAAGGCATTTGAGTGTAACAAGCTGTCTCACAGTTGACTAGAAGGGAGTTCTAAGAGTTTGAGTTAGTTTTCAGACATGAGCCTCTGATGCCAACTGAGATGTGCTACAGTATCCAAGATTTCTGTATGACTGACAGTGATGATGCAGGATTGGTGGAAAGCTAAGACTTTCCTGAGTGGTATCTAGAAGATTTCCTGTACCATTTATAGTTTTGATAGATGCCTAATCTTAAGTGGCTGAATGATATTGTGGTATCCAATCATGTCTGTGACAAAGAGATGCTGTTTATCCTAGTAGATGATGTGAGGAAAAAAGGTATCTGTGTGTGCTGTGGAAAGGTGTCTGTGTTTTATACACCAGGAAAAGAAGTGAATATACAAATTGTGACTATTCACTCCCTGGAACAAACATCCCTACACTGTGCTAACAATTTGAGAAAACATTGGATTTGCTTACCTAAAAATGTTTCCAGGGCCTCTGAATACTGTGTTGTGGAGGTGAGAGACAGGGCAGGTGCATAGGAACTTCACACAGAGCAAAACCAGAGACTTGGTGTACTCTCTGGCATAAGCAAACTATGCTATATACTTTACCACCCATAAACTGTTGGAAAGCTTTTCAATGGAACAGAATGTTTCCAGGCAATAATGCTCCTCTCTGGTCATGAAATCAGGTAAACCAGCCTTGACACCTAGGCATTCCACGTTGAGTGTACTAACGTGGAGGACAACAGGGTGAATGTGTTTTAGATTTTAGGGTGTGTATAAAAATTTTCTTAATTATAAAACTTTTTTTAGGAAATTCCACAATGTAGAATATGAATAATTCAAGAATATTATCAAGAGAAGTGAGAATCTGATATAGAATGTCTGGCAGTAATATCTTATTGACGTATATAAAAAAATGACACACCCAAATCTACTATGTTTAATATCATCGGTGTAATATATTTCTTTGCTTCCTCCTATCCTACTTCCAAATAATATTGTTACTGTTTGTCATTTTATTCTGTCTGTGTTTGAAACCTCCCTGTTCCCATTCTGAGCATTTACCTAATTCTTCTTTTTTCACCTATATATATCTCTTTCATAGAAAAGCAGAACAATAGCATGCTTGTACCATGTTGCTGCCAGCTAACTGGGAAAATTCAAAACACAGCTTCAAAGTCGTATGGATGGGGTGTTTTTTTGGGGTTTTTTTTTTTATTTTGTTTTGAAGTACCTCCAGATTTTTTTATTGGAACAGAAACACAGTAGGATTCTTCAGCTTATAAAACAGCCAGATACTGAACATACAGAATTGTGTCTGCAGACACAGTGGGTCTGACACCATTTTCTCATGTATGTAGCTGTTGACTTCAGCAGATTTTTCCCTGACTTAGGTAAGAGTAGCTGAAAGCATATTCCAGCTCAGTGAGTTTATGAAGCATCTAAGGAAAGAAATGTAGACATCTAAAAATCTCACAGTTGATAATTAATTTCTTCTTTTTCTTTATTTTCTCTCTTTCCCCCCTTTGTTCTCTTCCCTCCCCTGCCCCCGCCCCCTCCCCCCCGATCACTGTGATTAAGCCAAATTTTTTATTTAGACTTTTCATTGTTGTAAAAATAAGAAATTTTGTTTGGTTTTCATTTGGTTCAGTCTCATGGTACTCTGAAAATAAAGATTATTAATGAGATTTCTTCAGCAAATCTTGATCTATGACTGCCCTGTCAAACAATCAATCATAAAGGATATATTTTAGTGGGAAATAAGTTTCGAATATACATTAAATGTATATTCCATATTAAATGTATATTCCATAAAATGTTTTATGAAAACAGATGTTGATATTTTATTAGCATAAATCTTTTTTGAAATGCTACCTGATCTCTGCTAATAGCTAGAAGAAGATACTGAAAAGAGTATCAGAAATAGCATATATAGAGAACACGCCATTACTTCCAGCATCCATCAGTCACAGATAGTTTTTCAACCCACACGTTTCACCTAGACCATTGTACTAAACCATAATCAATTTCTGGTTTTCTCATATGAGTTTCCTAATCACTTCTAGAACAATTTTATACTTCTCAGTTAAGAAAACACTCTAATGAGAGTGAGTTATACAATTTAATTATGCATTTTGAGATAGAAATTTTTGTGTTTCTTCACTCTCTTGCTTTAAAGTTGCCTCATAATTCTGATTTCATATTCTTCTTGGAATATGCAAAATAACAGACAGTAATCATTTATTGACCTTTACCATATAATCCTATACCTGATAAATATGTCTATCATAAAAATAACCATTCACTTCTTTTTTCAGGTAAATATATGTTCTAAAGTAACAAAAAATTAAGTCATGTTTCATTATCTTGTAAAGCTACACAAAAGCCTTTTCCTCTGTGATGGAGAACTGTAGAACTAATTCTATTTCCAGAATCAGATCTGGACATAATATATCTCAACAATCTTACATGATAGCACTTATGAACCATGTACAGCATTAGGTGGAATGACTACTTAGGAGCCAACTCAAGCCTAAAAATTCTTAAAATATAAGAATGGATCTGAGCACTTATGGAAAGAAGAGAAAGGTATTTTAATTTCATGGGAAAGCTTCGAGATAATATTAACACTTTAACACAGGTATTTTACTCATTATTAATTTATTAAAATAAGCTTTGCGACTATTTAATTATTTTTCATTTTTAGGACTGAGATTCTTCATTAAATTTCTTTCAGATAGACCAGTTACTAGTCTTGTGGCCAGTCTGACTATGACACAGTTCTAGAGGCTCACTGACTTCACTGCTGCAGTAAAGCATCAATACTTTACTCCAGCATCATAACAGCATTGTATTTTGTATGTTTGATTTTAGGTAGAGGGTTGTTGTGGTGGTTTGGCTTGGTAATTTTTTTTTTTAAACGCTTAATTTAATTTAAAATTTTGTGTGTTTTTCCTTTAAAAAAATGATTGTGAAATCAAAGGACATAGCCAGGACTGCTGACCCCAACTGACATATCCCCCAAGGAACATTCCATAGCATATGAGGTCATGCTCATCAATAAAAGCAGGGGGAGAAGGAGGAAGGGGGAGGGACATTCAGAGTCATGTTGTTTGTCTTTCCAAATAACCATTACCTGTGATGGAGCCTTGCTTTCCTGAACATCTGCCTGCCCATGGGAGGGGATGAAGTAATTCCTTGTTTTGCTTTGCTTAAAGTTGTGGCTTTTGCTTTACTTATTAAACTGTCTTTGTCTCAACCTACAACTTTTCTCGCTTTTACTCAGAATGAGCAAGCGGCTGCATGGTGCTTAGCTCATGGCTGAGTATAAACCATAACTAACTTATATAAAGGGATTTCTATTGAGCTGATTTTGAAGAAGATCAAAAATGCTGTCATTTTTCATTCCATATTTTTTCACGAGGATTTATAGATAGGAAAGTATTGAACATTAGCTGAATAGTGCTTTCATACAGTTTTTCCCCAGCAAGTCTCAAATTTGATTGATTCATTTTCAAAAACAGGAATCAAAAGGTGAAGTGTTCTATTGGTACTCCTCAAAGAAGCAAATGGCAAATTTATCAGGAAAACTGATTTTCTATATACTGTCTTTTTAGTTCACTGTAGAAAAAAATCTGATTTGGGGTTTGGGTTTTTTTTCCAATTATTTGAAATGTAAATTTATTTTTCTTCCATATATTTTACTTTTCTTACATGTCAGTCTTTTTCTTTCATTCTTATGTTCCATCCTTTTTCTCTCATTCCTCTCTTTGGTCTTCAATGGAAGTACAGAAATTGGAATGTCTTGGATTTTTTTTCTTTTTCTTTTCATTACTGATAAATATTCTAAAACTTGTTCCACATATTTTGCAAAATTGTCAAAGAAAAATCTTTCCTTTGCATCTTATCCTAATCTGTAAAGTTTGTAAATTCATTGGTAAATGAGGGGGGGAAAAAAAGAAAAAGCACAATGACTTCTTAAACAAGCCTTAAATTGTATTGTGAATGTGCCCAAAGTAAACTATAAGAATATGTATATAAATTCTGATGAACAGCAAAGACATAGTGGGAAGAATAGTATAATGAATTTTAGTTTTTAATGCTATGCTGTGAAATTCAAAATATTTTGCGGGACACATTTTCAAGAGGAAAAAATCCCCGACTATGTAAATCGCACTACAGTATGATTGAGTATAAAATATATAAATAATAATAAATATGTTAAACCTGAGTAAACAAATTATTGAATTATCTGGTCTAAGAGGATCTGCAAGTGGAGACTGGGACTAGAAAATCTATAGGGATCCCTTCCAACTTAAATTGTTCTGTGAATCTGTGCTTCTATCATTAGCCAAGAAGTTCTACAGCTCTACATCTTATGGAGAAGAACCACTTTATTTCAATTCTTTTCAGCTGTTCTAACAGTTTCATATCAAGCTCATTTTCTTCTGTAACCAAAACCCCATATTCATCTCTTCTGTAATTCCTAATATCTTTCTAAACTATCTTTTCTGAAGGTTCTGGCTTGCCCAGTTGTTGAGCACATGGAAGAAGTTTCCTTCAACCATTCACCAATTTTATTTTTTTTTCCTTCTTATATGACTTTTTTTTGAGTGGGAAGTAGCAGAGGCACAGAGTTTGCCAGGTGCAGGTACTACTCTGAGTCCACTCATTGCAAGTTGTCTCAGCATTGTCCAGTCCTTCAGGGAGAGATAACGTACAAGAGTTAACCAATTAGAGGGTTCATTGTGTAAGCTTTTCCTTTTTTCTTACTCTCTTTTGTTTAGCATCACCCAGTCATCTTACTTCCATTTTTTTCTTAATTTCCCCAGGATGATATTTTCTTACCCAAGAATTCAAAACCTATCCATGTTCTCACTGAAGTAAAAAGAGGCCTGACAACTGCAGTAGTTTTTTCCTTACCTATCAATGGATCTAGACAGATATTTTCCTTTCCCATGGAACCTCTTGCTATTCAGGGTGCTCAAGTAGAAATATGCCTCTCTACTGACTGATTTAATCAGTAAATTATTCTAGTCCTCTTAAGGCTTCAGACCACAGGCCAGCATTAATTATGTTATCTGATAACTGCATTGTCATAAAAAACATATACATGTGAAAGAACTACAAAGAGAGCTTACTACTGTGTCAGTTTCACTCAGTTTTTCTTTACCCCTTTATTTTCTAATTTTTCTGCACAGCAGTTAAATTGAAAATAATATAGAATAACATATTTTTCTCTGCAATTTCTTATGTTATTTCCACACATCCTTAATTTTATTGTATTTATTTTTAATTATTGATATAATTTTTTCATTTATCAAAAATCTTCCCATGTTAAAGTACTTTCCTTTCTTTCTACAACCTTTAAAATGTATTGTCTAAACTCATGTACCTAGAGAAATGAAAGTTCTGTGTTTGGCATTCAACTCCAAAGAAAAAAAAAAAAAGTTTTTTATTCTTTTGGTTGCATGTTATCACCCACACAACATTGTGGCGGCAATTGTTAGGTACATCTTAAGTTCAGTATGTTTCTTTAACTCACTGTTTAGTGATTATTTTCAGCAGACTTCTATTATTCTGTCTTGACAGACAGTTCCTTTTTGAACTTTTCTCTGTTAGTTTCATAAATGAAAATATCACCTTTAACCTTTTGAAATGTGTATTACCGACTCACCTTTATACATTAAGACTTTTTTTCCCTTTCTTGATCGTTCTGTTATCTTTTAGTTTGAATCTTTTCTAGGTCTAGTTAGGAAGATGTTTTAATTATAACCTCACATCCTTCAAAGATACCTATATTCCATTGATTAATAAACAAATAGTAGAATAGAGTAAATAGAAAAATATAAAACTAAAAGAAATATTATACCTTTCATATTTTTCAAGGTGAATCTCACCTGAAGCAATGTTCCTCCCTCTGCTGAAAGCCTTGTATGAAATATGAACGTTTGTGAATTGACATGTATACAAAAAAATATTTTTGTTTAGAAACTATGTTTAGGAACTATGTACAACAATTTTTCTGTTACCATCAGTAAGTCTAAACCTCATCTTAAATTTTGTCTCAGCCATTGCAAGTCTTAGGTTAAAAAAATGAAAATTTATAATTGAGTTATCCTGTTTTGTCAA
The DNA here is from genome assembly GCA_027925045.1 of Hypotaenidia okinawae. Taxonomy (NCBI): domain Eukaryota; kingdom Metazoa; phylum Chordata; class Aves; order Gruiformes; family Rallidae; genus Hypotaenidia; species Hypotaenidia okinawae. The sequence continues at coordinate 174,606,714 of BSDF01000001.1, forward strand.
ATAGGAATGACATTTATTTATTTATTTATCTGGTTTTTTTGTTTATTTATTGAGAGAAGCATTTAATTGTTGCTGTCTATATACCTCTGGTTTTAGCTAAACAAAACCCCCAATGTTAACAGCTAGATAATCATTTTAAAAGACTTAATGCTATGCATTAAATCAAAACCCTAGTCTTTCACTTGGAGCTGACAGCATTTTTATGAAAAAATACCCAGAGGAAAAAATTAAAACCAGGTTGCTTTTTTTTTCTGAACGGAAAAACATCAGTACAATGTGCAGCCATGTGACAGATATTGAAGGGACAGAAACAATAAGATTTGTGAATTACACTAAATTATTAAGAAGGAGGGTTCAGGAGGGTAAATGTGACTTTCAGTCAGACAGCTGGACTACTTGGTTGAGGGGACTGTAGATCAATCAAATGATCATGTCAGTAATTATGTCAGATGCTGGGTTTTTTTCATAGATTATCTCATTCTCTATTTCTTTCACTCAGTAAAATTATAAAAATACATAGATAAGTTAAAAACAAAGCATAAATAAATAAAAAGTAAATCCATAAATACTTTAAAAACCCCCAAAACTTCCTAAAATAACAACAATCTCAAGAGTCAGTTGTTTTGCTCATGCAAAATGAAACAAAAAAGTTGGGGTTTTAAGTCATAAGAGAGCCCAATGCTGTTGTTGATTGTTACGGACATGAAAGGATCATCTGTTGTTATGAAGAAAGAATATCAGAGCTAAAATTATGCCAGAGGCTAAAGATGTTTAGATCAATGTGAATATTTAATTTTTTTTTTCCTTTTACACTTTAAGAACACTGCTGCAAATCCTGTCACTCCAAAATGTTTAGAATTGCAGGATCATAGAATGGTTTGGGTTGGAAGGGACCTCAAATATCAACTAGTTCCAACCTCCCTGCCACAACAGGGACACTGTCCACTAAACCAGGTTGTCCAAAATCTCATCCAACCTGGACTTGAGTGCTTCCAGGAGGGGCATCCACAGCTTCTCTGGGCAATCTGTTCCAGTGCCTCACCACCCTCACGATAAAGAATGTCAGTGTAAGTAGACAAAATAGGCCTAATAGGACTCATCAGAGGTAATTTTAGATGTGAACATAATGTAGACATCCAATCAGCAGGAAAAAGACCAACACTTCATAATGAGATGCACCTGACTATGCTACATGTTGACTCAGGTGTCCATATGAACAAGGCACCTGTCTGATTTTAGTACTATGAGTCCCACCTAACATGTTGATTGCAATAGAACTTGATTTGGAGGTTTCAAAAGTGCCAACAATTTTCCTTAGTGAATATCTTTTTGATATTGTGAGAGTAAACTATTATATTCTCTCTGCTTATAGTAAACTATGGCATTGTTAAATGTGAGGTGTTTTTTTTCTGTTCTATCATTGTTCTCGTTTAAAATACCTCTCTTCTTCATGGAGCATCTGGATGGCACTCTTAGTCATATGGTTTGGTTTTAGGTAATCCTGCAAAGACAAGGGAATTGGACTCAATGATCCTTGTGAGTCCCTTCCAACGTGTCAGGGTTGTGAACCTGTGAAGGACCCACACTGGAGCAGTCTGGTCCTGATGGACTGTACCCCGTGGAAGGGATCCATGCTGAAGCGGTTCATGAAGAACTGAAGCCTGTGGGAAGGACTCATGTTAGAGAAGTTCATGGAGGACTGTCTCCTGTAGAAGGGATTCTATGATGGATCAGGGGATGAGTATGGGCAGTCATCCCCCTGGGGAGGAGTGACTGCATCCCCAATTCCCATCCTCATGGGCCTCTTTCGGGCAAGGAGGTAGAGAAATTGTGAGTAAAGTTGAGCCCAGGAAGAAGGGGGCTCAGGGGAATTGTTTTTCAGATTTGGTTTTATTTATTATCCTACTGTGATTTGATTGATTAGAAATTAAATTAATTTCCCAAAGTCAAGTCTGATTTTCCCATGGTGGGGATTGATTGGTGAATGATCACTCCCTGTCTTCATCTTAACCCACAAAGCATTTTGTCATATTTTCTGTCCTGTGTTCAGCTGAGGAGGGAAGTGATAGAGCAGCTTTGGTGGGGACTTGGCTTCTGGTCAGGGTCACCCTACCCTATGTTGCTAGGCAATGTTTATACCAAGTCAAGTACTTTTTAGCTTCTCCTCCTGCTTTGCCACCGAGAAGGCTGGTGGTGCACATGAACCTAGGGATACAGCCAGGAAAGCTGACCCAAAATGGCCAAAGGGATATCCCATAACATATGCTCAGCATATAATGTGAGGGAAGCTGGGGGAAGATGGCCGTGGGCATAAGCATTTGTGCTGTGCATCACTTGGTAATAATAACAATAATAATGATGATAATAATAATGATGATGATATTCACCACGATTATCTTCCTTTTCTGTCCTATTAAAATCTCTTAATCTCAACTCACAAGTTTTACCTTTTTTTTTTCCTGATTCTCTCCCATCCATCTGAGGGACAAGGAGAGAGCAAACAGCTGTGTTTGTTTTAGCTTCCTGCTAGGTAATGCCACAACACTGTCTTAAAGCATACAGACATATTTTCTGGTGAAATTACCAGTGGGATAACGTCGGAGTACATTACACTGAAGACAGATGTGCTCTTGGTTTTATTGCCAGTTAGGCACTGACCCGAGAGCATTCTCTTCATTGAACTGAGTCTACAACATGCTTCAGGAGGAAAAGACTGGCATTGTCCACACAGAAATATGAGTCCATTATAATTAACTGAATGTACCTGATCATAGAATTGAGATCCAAGAATGATTTGGACGGTTTAATTATTTGAGAGTATAGAGATATCCAAGGTGAATAAATAAATTTATGACAGGGTTGGGTATTTTCTTTACCACTTAAGACACTTACAAGAGTTTTAAAAAAAAACACATAGTGAAATCTTAAATACTTACAGAATTTATATATTTGTAAATATTTTTTATTTTCCTTTAATTTTCTCTTGTCTGTGGCATTTCACAGTTAAGTAAGTTGCAATAGATATTTTCAGTATTTTATATCAAAGTAGAAATTATTAAATTCTTAGATTGTTTAGGCTACTTGTAGGTTTCTAGAGTATCATCAAGACTTGTGGTTACTATAAATTCACTTTAATGGGAACATTAGGCCTAAACTCTCCTTTGAGTTGCAAAGAAAAATGTTTTGGTTTTATATGTTAATGTACTGTATTCAATTATCTTACAGATAACTGTATATTGTCAATATATTTAGCTGGGGGAAAAAAAAAGTTATAGTTTCTCCTCTAGGATTTTAGAATCAGTCTGCATTCTTCAGTTCTTCTGGTACATCATCACCCATAAATAATGATCCTGCAGACAGGACTACAATTGCATGTCTTCAAATTATACCCTAAGGCTATGATCCTCTAAACTGACTTGGCATGAACTACAATCATCTTGCAGGAAGCACATAGAAATAGAACATATTAACTGCAAATAAACTATCACAGAATCTTAGACTGCTTTTTGTTTTCCTAGGGTTTTTTTTTGCAAATGAACTGATTTCTGTATGATTAAACATTCACTGAATAATATTCCTGAACTATTTTCCCTACATGGAATAATGGAAAAAAATCTTACAATTCACTAGTCAGTATTTACATGCATGTTGCCATTCCCCTTATCTAAAGGACTGAAAATTCTCAGAGAAGAAAAATTAATATTGAGTAGCAAAGATTTTTTGCATGACTGCCCTTAATCTCCAATAAGAGTGGGATGGGTAACCACAAAGGTGAACATTAAAGAACATAAATATGGTAAAAAATTATAAGGCAGCAGATACCTGATAAAATATAAACAAGTAAGTTATTTCCTATGATTCAGTTAATACTGAGTAGCAGCCTATAGATGTGACCATTGATGCAGTCCAATATACAATGTTATGTAGATCTAATGGGAGGCAGAACTAGACCACTGTGCAGAACCTGGTTGTGTATCCAGCTTATCTTGGTTGTCTGTAAAAGTATTCATTCAAAAGAAATGGCTTTGTAAATCTGGAACTAGATATCCTCTGTTCGCAAATTCATCTACCATTTAATGAAACACCTATGAGAGCTATAATTTGTTTTCTTTTTAAATTTTCCATTTTTGTTTCCTAACAAGTAATTCCTAACAGGCCAGTGTTTCTGCAAACTTAAGATAATACACCACCTGGAATAAGTATTGTGAAGGTTACCTAGATACTTTTCATACATTTTGTGCTGGTTTTGTCCTGGGGTAGAGTTAATGTTCTTCTCAGTAACTGCTGAGGTGCTATGTTTTGGATTTGTGCTGAAAACAGTGTTGATGACACAGGGATGTTTTAGTTACTGCTGAGCAGTGCTTACACAGAGTCAAGGCCTTTTCTTCTTCTCACACCACCCCACCAGCAAGTGGGCTGGGGGTGCACAAATAGTTTGGAGGGGACACAGCCAGGACAGCTGTCCCAAACTGACCAAAGGGATATTCCATAGCATATGATGTCATGCTCAGCATATAAAGCTGGGAGAAGAAGGAAGGGAGGACATTTGGAGTGATAGTGTTTGCCTTTGCAAATAATTGACACACATGATGGAGCCCTGGTTTCCTGAGGATGGCTGAACACTTGCCTGACAATGGGAAGCAATGAATGAGTTCCTTGTTCTGCAGGCGTGGCTTTTGCTTTACCTATCAAACTGTCTTTATCTCAACCCATAAGTTTTCTTACTTTTAGTCTTCCCACTCACTCCCCTAAAGCACATTCTTTATATCTGGTCCTGTCCAGATTGTCCCAAGGCCTGCTGCATGAGCTCTTTCCTGTTTACTTTGTTCAAGGGCTTGTTGTTGCTCAGGACAATGTCCTTCTGGGTCATTTCATAAAGAGGGCTTAGGAATCAGACTGCCATTTGGAATATGCATTTGCCAGAATCCCACAATGCCTAAAAAAGCTCACATGCCCTTTTTGCTACTTGGTGCAGACATGGCTGCTATATTAGTAATCACATTCACTAGGATCTGACAGTGTCCATTTTGCCATTTTAATCCTAAATACTGTATTTCCTATTCAGGTCCCTTGACCTTACATTGTTTTATTGTGAAACCAGCTTTCAGAAGGATTTGGACTATTTTCTTGCCTATCATATTGTAACACTGTTACACAGGAGAACAGAGTGATAACCTCAATCCAATGCCCAGAGATGCAAAACACATGTAAACACTGATAAATAATATATATAGCAAGGAATGTGTTACATAACATGGTTCTGAGAACAACTGACAACAAATTAAAAAACATTGTGATCAACAGTCAAGTGATAAATTAATGCAATAAATGCTTATAAAATAACTGGTTTAAGGCCTTATGATCAGATCTGTCCTTTTCTTTAACCTTTATGACCCTCATTAGGTGTCAAAAAAGAAATTTCATGCTATAACCCCAGACAGTAATCAAGAATCACGCACCCACTGGCTCGCTCTTCCCCCCACAATGGAATGGGAAAGAGAATGGAGAAGAACTCTGAAAGTGGGTTGAGATAAAGACGGTTTAACAGGTTAACAAAGGAAGAGAGTAACAACTATGACAGCGATAATAATACTTACAGAACAAGCGATGGACAAATACAATTGCTTACCACCTGTGAAAAAACCCCAATGTCTAGTCTGTTTATGGCAGCAGTTGCACAACCAAAAGCACCAGTGTCTTATGATCATTCTTCTCATACTAAAGCCAGAACACAGCACTATACCAGCTTCTAGAAAGAAAATTAACTCTAGCCCAGAGGAAACCAGGACACTTATATGAAGAAGTACAGCTTCAACAGGTATTCAGAAAATACTATTTCTTTGTGCCATAGCCATTAAACTTTCATATACATAATTCTCTAGAAGACTGGCTGAATCCAGAGAAAGAAGCTGCATCTCTTACTCCATTCTTCATGACAGAAGTTGAAGAAAGATAAATGATAAAAGAAAGTCCATTATGTGGTCTACAAGAGAGTGAGCTTTGCCTCTAAGCTCTGTTTATAACCTCTGTTTATAACCTCTTCTTCTGTTTATAACCTCTAGGTTATTTTCTAAAAATTCCTGTCAGTTTCTCCTATCATATGGATGAGTAAAAACAATTAAGTCTGATTGGACTGAATCATTAACTAAGTTCTTCATGAGCTGTTCTGCCTTTATATGACTTACATATCCATAGAAACTGGGCACATATATATCCATAGAACTTCAGTGCTGAAAAGTATATTCAGACTTCCAAAATTTCCACGAAGTTGCTGCTGTTTTGGCGATATTAGTTTTAGACTTGAGTGTTTTTCTTATTAAAGTGGGTATTTGTAATGCTTTAGGTGTATCTCATCTATATGTAAATGATGGGATCATAGCATAATTCATGTTGGAAAGGACCTCTGGAAATCCATCTCACCAAACCCTGATCAAAGTGAACTTACCTTTACAATTAGATCACATTGTTTACATCCCTGTCCAGTAAACTTCTATAAATTCACGGTGACAGAGATTTGGCAGCCCCTCTAATACTAGGCAATGGTCATTTTGTTGTTTCTTTTTCTTTATATCAATTCACAAATCAGGATTGTAGGAACCTAAGATAATTCCAATTGGGATGCAGATCATTTAAGCCAACTTCCTGTTGAAAGCAGGCTCATGCATGAGGTCATACTAGGCTGATAAGAATGTTTTCTAAAATTTTTTTGGAATATTTCCAGAATGGAGACCGATCAGCCTTTTTCATGTGCATAGAAATATTTTCCAAGAGCACTTGTTTGATAATTTTCCCAAAAAGTGAAGTGAGGCTGACTGGCATGTAGTTCTCTGGGCCATTCTTTCGGACTTTTTGGAAGACGAACGCAACACTTGCTTTTTCTCACATCATCAAGGACCTTCATCAATCTCCATGATTCCTTTTTGCTACAAATTGTGGTAATTGCTTCCTGGGCTTTGACATGCTTTTCTATGAAAAGTCTTTTCTACAACCTGGCCAATACTTCTAGAATTCAGTACTTTACTAAGTATCAGAAGGGCCTAAATCAAAAGCTTTAGAACCATAAATAACCTTTTAAATTGTTATTTTTACTTTTGGCTAAAAAGGGATTGAGAGGATATATTTTTTTTCAGGTTCTATGTATCTCAAATAAGCATCTTTAGAGTGGGAAGAATTTTTTTTATATTTTTTGGCCTTAGCTAGACTCATCAGACCAGACTTTCATCTGCTTTAATGTGTGTGTCTTCATTAAAGTACATGTTAGCTTATACCAACTTAGAAAGCAATGAAAGACAATGAATTGACACTTAACTTATTAAAAGAATACAATAAAAAGAGCCCTTGCCCTCCACATTTCTTAAAGGCTAATCAAATGTCTGTGTTCAGAAATCTAGTATATAATTTAAAAAGAATATCAGTCAGTCACATTAGAATGGTTACCTTCTTTCTCTGAAGTTTTGTATCACCTTCTTTGGAGCAATACCAATAAATAAATGACAGTAAATCAACTGAAGTTAATATCAGATCATTTCTGAAAACATCTTTTTGACCTTACATTTGGTTCAACTTGTTCAATGAAGCATGATGATTAATGGACCTTTCAAGTATTTTCCTCTGTAAGAAACACTAAGTGAAAACAGAAAAATTCAAAATGAGTATATATTATATTCAGAAAGCTGTGTGAAAGAAGAAATTTAGATATGAGCTAATTAGCAGTGTGAAAGTTTCCTGTGTAATGGACATGATGAGACGAATTTTCTGTGTTAATGGAAGAGAAAAAGCAACATCATTCCCAGTGTAATCTGTTATTTGCCTTGTGGAACAAGAAGTGATGGTGGACTATTACTTAAAATGTTAAATAAAAGCAGAGTCTAAAAAGTCTATTAGGAGAATACATAGGCATTCTACACATGGTAGGGAATAGTGTTACATAAAATGTAACACTACTGATACATACTGATACATAAAATGTAATATAGATTGATACTGAATATTTTTGAAGGTAATGTCTTCATTTTTGAAGCAGCTTGGATTGGAAAATACATGGGTCTTGCTCTTGCAGACATAGAACTTAAAATTAACACTTCTTTACATGCATTGAATGGTGCTAGTGACTTTTTTTTTAATAAGTGATAAATTACATGTGATGTACCATGTAAATAATTTCAGGATGAGTAAATATTTTGGGGTTTTATAGCCATGAAAAAGAAAAAAGAAAAGAAAAAGAAAAAAGAAAAAGATAAAAAAGATAAAGGGGAGAGAGGAAAAAAAAAAGAAAGAAAAAGAAAAAGAAAGGAAGAGAGAAAGAAAACATGATACCCAAAGTAATTTTGTACTAGACAAAGTGGGCAGCAATAGAAAACTTGATGATAGGAAAGATTCTGCATTCTACTTGTAAAAAATAAAGAAATACCTAAATATCTCTAATGAAATGTGTCATCATGAAACAGTGACTAAAGAAGATGAGTCCATGAGTGCACATACCAGCTACCGCAGATGCCACCATTAGATTCTGTCCTTGATTTTCATTGCTGCTGACTCCTTTGTTCTTTTTCTTTTGAGAAGTGCTGATCCATATATCACTTCAGGAAAACACCACAATTGTTCCCTGACAAAGTCAAATCTGTTGAGAGCAACCAAGTTCTCTTGAGCGAGGAAAGAGTAAAAAGAAGGTCATTATTACATAAAAACCAAAAGAAATACATTGCTAAAATAATGTAATGAGAAATATTTAAACCATAAATGGTTATCTAAAGACTCTTGGGTAAAATGAAAAAGTGGATCATATAGGAAATAATAAATACACACTATCATGGAATGGTTCATTTTGTTTATTTGTATTATTTGAGATATTTTTGGACTTGAGAGAAATGTTAGGGAGAGGGGGAGAGATTAACTAAAATAAATAAAGTGAAGTGTTGTTTGTGGTTTATAAAAATACATCCATCTTGTGTCATGGCAGTTATAACAGTATGCATGAATGGAGAGGAGAAAAGGGGAGAAAGGGAAGGGACTTCACTGTTTCAAGTCTGTGGTCATGTAATTTTTCATCTTCTCAGCAGAAAGAGGAAGTCAGTATTCATTTGAGAGCAAGTCAGACTACATTACATTTATATGAAGTAGAAATGTCAAATAACTCATTTGCTTCTCTTTTTTTTCCCCCTTAGCTTGAAAATGGTACATTTGTACCATTTTTGTAGTATGAATTACTATATTAAGCATAAAATGACAAGGCTGGACTGACCTAGTCATTGGAGGCAGTATTTTCAGGCTTCACTCCATTAAAACCTTTGAGAAAAAAACACAAAAGGTACATTTTGACATAATTCATCCATTACAAAGTTTAATGTCAAAACTTAGATGAAAACCAGAGGAATTTAAAAAAGATTTAGTAAAGCAGACTTTAGTATTTAACCCTAAAATAAATACTATAATTTTTATTGACTGCAATAATGCATTTTCCATAACCTTATTTTGGCAGTAAATCCACCTAGAATGTATTAGCTTTTGATGATATCTGAAGCTTAGCTGACATCATCAGCATTAAAATATTCAGTCTATTTTCTTTCTATATCTCTTTCTTAAAAAAAAAAGAGTTAAGATTGAATAAATAGTAAAAAATAATAAATGGAATATGACTCATGCCTAAACACATGTAATTACAGCATAGCATGTGTAGGCTTCCATTAGAGTTAAGTGAGATATGCTAACATGTTTTTTGTCTGCAAATTGCTGCAGTAATATGACTTTATTTTGTCACTTAATTCCAACTGAAGAAAGTGTATGATTGCACTGTCTTTGATCTCTTAAACATGTTACAAAAGAATTTAGAAAAGAAGTGGGCTTCTGGGGGTCTACATTTACAGTTCTGGGAAATGTAGGTCACACAATAAAAATGTTAATTAGACAGGGGACTGCAAAAAACATTTTGAGCTCTTTAACTCTTGTCATACCTTCTATTATGCAAGACACAAGTTGATTTTAATATTTGTTGAATTAAAAAATATTACAGCAAGCTAACCTTGGGCCCTCATTTTCATAATTGGCTTTTGAATGCTGTGTATTATTTGACACATTAATTTGATTACTTTTTTTTGTTGTTGTTGTTTTATTCTAAAGCAGCTCTAGCATAACCTGCATATTAACATTTTATTTCTTATCTTCCTTTTTGAAAGCAGTCAGGTTATGGTGAAAATTACCCTTTTCATAACCAAGATTTCACTAAGGGATGTAGTACATAAAGTAATTTAAAGGGAAAAAAAAAAAAAAAAAAAGGAGACATCAAGGTTTTAGTTGTTCTTTTTTTTTTCCTTGCCCTTGAAATATAAGCAAGACACTTCTACTAGTGTTTAGGAAGAATTAGTGTCTAACCACTTTCCTTTCTTCTACAGAGAAAAAAGTTATGATTTTGTGAAAGCACTCAATTTCAAGGGACAGCTAGTGTCAATGTATCTTAGAATGGATATTACACATTACAGAGTTTCTGTTATCTCCCATTAGCAACTTACTTCAGTCAATAGATCCAAGCAAGTAGCTGTGTGCCCATCGTCTTTTAAGTAAAATACTAAAAAAATGCAAGGATCAGTATTGCTTTAGGTTGCCACAGGACCATATCTTGATACTTCTGAAATGCCAAGTTGTCCTCTCAGTCAAAATGATACTTTGGTGAAGTGATAATGTATTCTGGAGTTTATAAGTGTACTTCAGCATGTAGGAAGAGAGAGCAGATTACTTTACCTATGTTTTAACTCATTATGTTGGAAAATACGATGGAAATTTAGATCCTTTTTTAACTGTTTCTATGTCTTGACACCAATTTATTTGCTATATTTACTTGTTCTAACACATACCTGTGTTTTTCATCAACATAGTCATGAACGTAAAAAAAGTGGGTTCTTGTATTAAATTGATCTGAGGATCTTATGTTTAATTCTTCTGAGTATTCAAAAAATACCTACTAAGTATGATTATATCAGGAGTGTCCATTTATATGTTTATAGCTAGATGAGAATGATGAGATTAGAATGTCTTGAAATGTGGAATGGGATTAAGTGAGGCTAGAGCCCATGCTGAAAAAAGATGGAGGAGGAAAATCAAAGAACATACAGAGCAGGAAATAAAAAGTTAGGAAACAGAAAAAAAATATGTATTTTCTGACTGCAAGACATGTTTTTTGGGGAAGTTGGACTAGATGACCTCCAGAGGTCCTTCAATGCCCTACCATTCCATGCTTAACGAGATTCTGTGATTCCAGTGTGAACTTGATTCCTGTGGATGAGTCCACATGGGACTCTAAATAGATTGTGGCCCAAGGGTAAGTGCACACTGAAGAAGGTTGAATGATCTGTGGCTGTGGACAAGTTCATACTGGAGCAGACACATCTAGAAGCGTGAATAGCTGTGCATGGGGTTATGTTGGAACACCTTAAAGCATGTGGCCATGCATGAACCCATGACAAACTGAAATTGCAATATGTGAAAATAAATTACACCATCTGGTGAAAGGAATATTCCATACCATATTACATCATGCTCTCAGCACAAAAAGTGCTTAGGAAAGAAGGAAGAAGAGGGGACATTTGGAGGGATGGCAATTATCTTCCAAGTAATCATTACATGTGATGGAGCCCTGCTTTTCTAGAGATGACTGAGCACTTCTCTACAGATTGTAAGTAGTGAATGAGTTCCTTATTTTGCTTTGGTTGTACATGCAGCTTTTTCTCTCCCTATTAAACTGTCTTCAGTCCATGAGTTTCCTTACTTTTACACTTGCAATTCTCTTCCCTATGCCACTGGAAGGGAGAGAACAAGCATCTGTGTGGGGCTTAGCTGTAGTTAACCCACACCTATAAATATTATTGTTACTGCTACTGTTGTTATTCTAATTAAGAAATCTTAATGGTGCCACAGTGAACAAATGACATTCAAAAAAAAAAACTTGAAAAAGAGAAAACATTAAGTAGGTGTCTAGCTTAGTTTTCCTGGATAGGAATTAGCCAGAATATTTGATGTAGTTTCAATGTAGGAATTCAGTGTTTAAAATTCACTATAAACATACATTTAGTCTAAATTTCTGATGTGTTCTCTCAGTTAAAACTTTTATTTTTAACTGTTTCATTTCATAAAACACAAAATCCTCTTATTAGTGGAAAAGTCTCCAATTTTAAGTTGATCAAATGAACTTTTTTTGACATCTCAGTTGTTTTGAGACAAAGCATAGAAAGTCTATCTGGAGTGATTCTGTTCTCAGATTTACCTGGAAGTAGGTTTCAGAAGAAAATGGCTACAGAAATTTATGATCATAGAATCATAGAGTGTGTAAGGTTAGAAGGTCATCTGGTCCAATCTTCCTGCAGTAAGCAGGGACATCTTCATTAGATCAGGTTGCTCAAAGCCCCATCAAGCCTGACCTTGAGTATCTCCAGGGATGGGGCCTCCACTACCTCTCTGGGCAACCTGTTTCAGTGATCTACCGCCCTCATATTGAAGAACTTTTTCCTAATATCTAACCTAAATCTACCATTACTTAGTTTAGAATCATTACATCTTGCCTTATTGCTACATGCCCTCACGAACAGTTCTTCCCCAGCTTTCTGACAGGCACCTTTCAGGTATAGAAGGCAGCTATAAGGTCCCCCTGGAGCCTTCTCTTCTCCAAACTGAACAAGCCCAACTCTCTCAGCCTGTATTCATAGGAGACATGCTCCAGTCCTTTGATCATTTTTGTGGCCCTCCTCTGGAAGTGCTCCAACATGTCCATGTCCTTCTAGTGTAGAGGGCTCCAAAGCTGGACACAGTACTCCAGCTAAGGTCTCCCTGGAGCAGAGGGGTAAAATCACCTCTCTTGATCTGCTGGCCATGCTTCTTTTGATGCCCTCCAGGATGTGGTTGGCCTTCTGGGCTGCAGATCCAGATTGGTGGCTCATGTCCAGCTTCTCATCCACAAATACTCCCAAGTCCTTTTCCTCAGGATTGATTTCTATCACATCATCTCCTAACATGTATGGATAACGGGTATTGTCCTGACCCAGGGTCAGGACCCTGCACTTGGCTTTGTTGAACCTCATGACGTTTACCTGGGCCCACTTCTCCCACCTGTCCAGGTCTCTCTGGATGGCATCCCATCCCTCTGGCACATAAACTTCACCACTCAGCTTGGTGTCATCAGCAAATTTGCTGAGGGCACACTCAATCCCACTGTCAATATCATTAATAAAGATATTAAACAGCACCAGTCCCAGCACAGACCCTTGGGGAACTCCGCTCTTGTCACTGTCTTCCATCTGGACTTGGAGCCATTGACCACCACCTTATGGATGTGACCATGCAGCCCATTTCTTATTCAGTGAACAGTTCACCCATCAAATCCATATCTCTCCAACTTAGAAAGAAGGATGTTGTGGGGGACTGTGTCAAAGGCCTTGCAGAAATCCAGATAGATGACATCCATAGCTCTTCCCTTGTCCACTGATGCAGTCATTCCACTGTAGGAATCTACTAGATAGGTCAAACAGGACTTGCCCCTAGTAAAGTCATGCTGGCTGTCATGAATAACCTCTCTGTCCTCCATGTGCCTCAGCATAGCTTCTAGGAGGATCTGTTCCATGATCTTTCCAGGCTCAGAGATGAAGCTGACAGGTTGGTAGCTCCCAACTGTAGATCCTCTCCTTCCTATTCTTTTTAAAAATGGCTGTGATTTTTCCTCTCTTCCTGCTACCACAGGCTTCATCTAACCAGGAGGCCATGACTTTTCAAATATCATGGAGAGTTGTTTGGCAACTATATCAGACAATTCCTTCAGGACCCTGGGATGCATCTCATCAGGTCCCATGGACTTGTGTATGTTCAGGTTCCTCAGATGGTCATGAACTTTATCTTCACTTACAGTGGGAGGGACTCTTTTTCCCCAGTCCCCATCTTGCAGGCCCTCAACTTGAGAGCAGTGAGGAGAGAGGTTGCCAGTGAAGTCTGAGACAAAAAAGTTGAGAACCTCAGAGTTTTCCTTCTCTGTTGTCACCAGTTCTCCATTGTCGCTCATAAAAGGAGGTACACTTTCTTTAACCTTTCTTTTCTGGTTCATGTACCTGTAGAAGCCTTTCTTGTTTTTCTCGGCATCCCTTGCCAACTTTAGGTCCAAGTGCACCTTGGCCACCCTGTCCTTGTCCTTACACAAATGGGCAATGTCCCTGTACTTTTCCCAGGATACCTGTCCCCACTTCCACTGCCTGTGTAGTTCCATCTTGCCTTTTATTCTGAACAGCAGGTCTCAACTCAGCCATGTGATCTCTTGCATCCGTTGCCTGACTTTTTACACCTGGGGATCAAGAGCTCCTGCACTTTGCTGAAAGCATCCTGAGAGATATGCCAGCTGTGTTCTGACCCTTTTCCTTTGAGGGCCATTTCCAGGGGTCCTATTGATTAACTCCCTGAAGTCAGTTTTGCTGAAATTCAGGGTCCTGAACTTGTTTCATATGCCTTAGGACAGTGAACCACACCAGTGCATGATCACTGGAGCCCATGCTGCCTCCGATCTTGACATCCCTGATGAGATCACTCACATTGGTGGCCATCAGGTTGAATAATGCTTCTGCTTGAGTAGGGCTGTCTGTTTCCTGTCTCAGGAAATTGTCCTCTAGGCACTCCAGGAAACTCTTTGATTGCCTACAGCTTGCCATGCTACTTTTCCAACAGATGTCAGGGTGGTTGAAATCCCCCAGCAGGATGAGACCCTGGGAGCTTGATGCCTCCTGAAGCTAGAGCAAGAACGTGTCATCAGTAGGCTCCCCTTGATCAGACAGCCTGTAGTAGACCCCAACTACAAGACTCCCCTTGTTGCAATCCCTAATTCTTACCCATAAGCTTTCAACCTGCTCATGACTATTCTTTAGGGATATGTCTTCACAGTCTATCAATTTCTTAACATAGAGGGCAATACCCCCACCCCTCCTTTTTCATCTGTCCCTTCTATACAGCTAGCCACAGTGCAGCCATGAGATTCATCCCACCAATTTCAGTAATGCCACTATGTCATACCTTTATAGTATCATGGTGCCTTCCAGCTCCTCCTGTTTGTTGCCCATGCTGTGTGCCTTCATGTAGAGGCATGTCAGCTGGGTCATCGGCGGTGTCACCTTCTTAGGGAGACACCCCTTTTTTCCCCCAGGGAATTCCATGGAAACTGTTCCTATTAGATCATCAGGACCCTCTGGCTTGTCTCTGTATTATAAATTTATTATGATAGAAGAAGAGCAGTGGCTTGTGTGATCAGTGAGCAATGAAGCACAGAAAGGCTAATGTCCTCTCAGGTCTCTCTTCCACCCCTTTCTTCTTTGTTTTCAGTTCACTTTCTCTTACCCCAGCAATTTGCTTTTGTTCAGTGGTCTGTGTTGACTGCATTGAAATAATTTGATCAAATTTCTGTGAAATTGACGCACAATCTTCCAGACAATATTTTCATAAATCTATTGTATTCTCCATTATTTGGGTGTTCAGATGGAATCCACTAATCTCAGTGACAACTGATGATAACGTGAAATCAAAGAAACATAATGTCATCTCCTATCCAAATAAAAAATACCATCACCGTGAATTAAAAGTGTTGTGTGTGCTCACTCCAGTAATCGCTATGCCTGCTAAGTTTCACAAAATCATAACAATCTCTGTGCAGTAGCAGGACTTGGAAAATGCTGAAAGTTTTTTATTACAGAAGGTAAATTATACAGTCTCTTCTTATTCCTTTGGAGAATTTTGTATTTGAGAAAAACCAACTCATTATAGCTATAGGCTATCACACAATGAACTTGACAATTCACAATTGGCTGCACTGCTGAGTTTATACTGATTTGCATCCTATTTGTTTGAACTGTGAGTGCAATTCAGAGCTATTGAGGCATCTGTGTACATGTCAGCACCCACATATTTGTACTGTGTTCAGTGCAACTCATTTCCATCCCAATGCTCATGATATGCTCAATTCAGATTGTCCTTTGCAGTCGGCTGAACTTTAACACATTTCATTTCATTTAACTTTTTTGTGAATCCTTAGGCTTAGGATCACTACAGCCAAATTGATGGCAGACAAAAATACATGATCAAATTAGAACTATAATGTAAAACTTATATTTTGAATGTGTTTATAATTTATTGAGATGATTGAAAACTTAATTTTGGCTTTTCAACTAATATAAAAGGCAAAAATTTAAATATCTTAGAGCTATTCTTCATAATACGGAAGTGAAAATTTAAAAAAAATTACTTGATTTAATCGTATTACAAAGGTTTCTTCCAATGATATTCCAAAGGGCATGTGTGCTGAGCTGGGAAATACTAAGAAAAAAATGTCTTTTTTTGATAAAATTGTACCATGGTGCCTTTTTTGCCTTGTATATCTTGAGAATTTGATTGCACTCCTCTCTGTATTTTTGAAATAATTCTGAAACTGTCAAATTACAGAAAGTTAATGAATGGAACCAAGAAATGTATTATCCAGATGATAAGTAAAAACTAATATCAGCAGCAAGTACAGCAAAAGGATCTATTTGAATTTGGTAGAATGTTTTTAGAAGGGTTTTTATTACAGAATCATTGAATAGTTTGTGTTGAAAGGGACCTTAACAATCATCTAGATTCAACTGCCCTGCCATGGACAGGGGCACCGTTCACTAAACCAGGTTTCCCAAAGCCCCATCCAATCTGGCCTTGAACACTTCCAGGGAGGGGCCATCCACAGACTCTCTAGAAACTTGTTCCAATGCCTCACCACTCTCATTGTTAAGAATTTCTTCCTCATATGTAATCTAAATCTACCCTCTTCCACTTTAAAGCCATTACCCTTTGTCCTATCATAACTTTCCTGTGTAAAAAGTACTTTTCCAGATATCTTGTAGGCCCCTTTCAGGTACTGAAAGGCTGCTATAAGATTTCCCAGGGCCTTCTTTTCTCCAGACTAAACAAGCTCAACTCTGTCAGTGTGTCCTCATAAGAGAGGCACTTCATCTCTCTGATCATCTTTGTGGCCCTCCTCTTAACTCATGTCTTTACTATACAGGGGACCCCAGAGCTGGATGCAGTACTCAAGGTAGGGTCTCACCAAAGCAGTGTAACGGGGGAAAAATCACCTCCCTTGTCCTGCTGGTCATTTTTCTTTTGATACAACTCAGGATATAGTTGGCTTTCTGGCCTGCAAGCACATTTTTCTTAGTTATTTTGAGATTCTCGTTCACAAACACTGCCAAGTCCCTCTCCTCAGGGTTGATTTTAGTAATAACTCCTTGAATCCTTTTAACACCAGTTTCACATTGTTATTAGGCTTTCATATGTAACTCAAAATGCTGAAAATAAACCCCTCTTTTTTTTTTTTTTCACATTAAAACCAAAATTTTGGAACCAAGGTACATGATGATTTCTATACAAACACATCTATATGTATATCAGAAAATTTGTCTGGTAAATTAATCTCTCTGGTACTTCAAAAACAGTTTGGAAAGCCTTCAGGTGAGAGCTGGTTTTGAATGGGATAATTAACCTTGACAGTAATTTCTTCCTATCAGAGCCAAATAGCAGTTGGAAAGATGTATTCACTTTTCACAGAGCGCTAGGTACTTATGGCCTGGAAAGGGACTATAATATGCTCAAAGAAAGTGTGTTTCAAACAGGCATGGAAAAGTGTTCCAATGGAGACTCATCCATCAAAATCCTGGTGAAGGACATGATTCATACAGGAGGTAACAGAGACCCTGGTTGGATGTTTACAGTAGAATAGTTTCAGTCCTAAACCAGTTTAAGTGATTGTTTCCTGAATTAATACAATCAAATAATATAACTTTATCGTGAATAATTTTCAGATTAATAGAAAATTAATCTGCATTTCTTTCCTTCTGAAAGAAAATGTTTACTAATTTTTTAAAGTTTTATCAGCTCTATATCAGTAAATTTGTAGGTTGATCTGCTCTCAATGCAATCTAACAGATACATTCTCTGGCTTAAGCAAGCCAAAACAGGTCTAAGAGGCTCTTTCAATGTTTTTCATTCCTTTTTTTTCATTTAGTATTTTTCACTGCTTATATTAGGATTTCATTGTTCTGCATAATTGTTGGTTTTAGATCCAGATGCAAAGTTTCAGTAAGTAAAATATTGGCATATTTCATCAGAAAAAAACCCCAAAGGGTGGTAGTGAAACTATTTAGGTTTCTAGCATTAAAATTCAAACCATTTGTGTACTTTGAGCTGAAAAGAGTTCTCTGATATGATGTGAACTGAGACTAAAAAAGTAACTAAAAGTTACTAATACAAATGTCAAATAATGTATTTCAAGGTTTCCATAGGGTGCTGCTGTCTTGTGTTTTCTTTCTGAGGCAACAAGCAAATATGTGAACTAGAATCTGATAGAAGCAGAACTAGACCCATTATTTAAACAAAACATTTGTGTGAAAGTTATTCAGCTTTCTCTAAGGTGTTTTACTAACTGGCTTTCCAGGCAGCATGTGAAATTTCTTAAGATTGTTAAGAAAGCTAATATAAATCAATTTTTGATCTACTTACAAATCATAGCTAAGTAGAAGGAATGCATAGAACCTGTAAATTTCAAGACTGTTTTGAAAAAGATACAACTTCAGGTTGACCTGATCAGCTGTTGTGGTTTGACCCTGGCTGGAGGCCAGATGTCCACCAAAGTCATTCTACCACTCCCCTTTTCAGCTGGACAGGGGAGAAAATATGTATTGAGAGGCTTAGAAGTCCAGATAAGGACAGGGATATATCATTCAATTAGCATCATGGGCAAAACAAATTCAACAGAGAACAAAGGAAGGTTATCTAATTTATTACACTGCACTACACACAGTGAAACCAGAGATGTTTTCTGGTAGAATGCACACACCCATTTTTATTTTACTTAAAATAAATTAAAAAAAAACCCTAAACAACTTATCTGTTTAGAATTCCTTCATCCACTGTCTTGGAAATCACCTGTCTCAGGAATATATAAACTCCTGTGTCTGACACACAGTAACTACAGGTGTGATTTCCAAAGATAATTCCAGGAAACTAAATGAAGAATGAGGCACAAAATATGCCATAAGGTTAAAAATTTTATGTTTTTAACAATTTTTTAACTTTACCTTACAATTTCAGTAATAAATTATATTCTCTGTAAATATTTCAGATTTTTGCTGGTCTACTAAAAGTAAACTTTTGATCTGTTTCAGGAAATTTCACTCTCTCTTTATGCTGAGTATGCTGTTCTTGATTCCCATGTTCCAAGAAGCAATACAGGTAGAGTTGGGGGGAAGAACCTATGTAGATTAAAGAATAAATTATTTAAAATTATCACTGATGGCAACCAATGATCTTACTTGTTCTAAGTTGAAGCCTTTTAAAATCATTACTTACTGACAGTCAGATTGAAACAAATTTTTTCTTAAATTGCAAGAGTGTATTATAGAATTTTAATATTTTTTGAAGCTGATAGTATTCTACTTTCTTTTTATGGTTATTAGCTATTTTGTTATTGTATATAATAACCATTTTATTCATATTATTACTAATATTACTACTGCTACTGTTATTATAGAGGAAAGCATGCACTCATTTGTGACACATTCAGAATAATTAGCTGATCTCATTCCATTTGAAAAATACCTCTTCAGTTCTGTGGCTTTCATTATTATCTTGACAGTGACCAGAAACAAGTTTCATTCACCTAGTAAGAAATATAATTTTAGCATCCTGCTTTGAGAGCAGACTGAGGGATGCTCTGTTTGTTTTGAATGAGAAAGTTTTATGTATCATTTGCTCTTCAGGGCTTCTGAAGAGTGGAGTTGAAGCTGACTGTAAAGCGGTGACACAGATCATCTTTCAAATTTTAGGAGAGAACGTTTCATTACTACACAGAGTACAAATTGTCACTACTATTTGCTTTTTCTGTGAAAACAAAAGATGTCATTTTTCCTGCAGTCAGTACAACTTGTCACACATATTTTCACAGTATCATAGCAGAAGAGAGATAAAATGCTCCTAGTCTAATTTGAAATGTTGAACGCTCGGTGTTTGTTCTTAGTGGTAGACTTTTTAAAAAATAAATAGGCAATATAAGGTAAATTAAACATGAAAATAACATAATTTACATTCTAAGAAGAACCTATTTCTGTATTTTCCTTTTAGGAATGTTATAGAAATGCATGATGTGCCCTTCGGTCTGTCATGGGGTACATATGGGTAGATGAAGAAGGTCTAAATACATAGCATCCAGTGATATTAAAAATTTCAAGCTCAGACTTAAAAGAATAACTAAGCAGCACATAAGTGCTTATCCACATCCAGTAGATAAGAAACTGTCTGAAAGAACGTAGACAAAGGGTGGTGGTCAATGGGTCTGTGTCCAGGTGGAGGCCGGTGACAAGCGGGGTCCCCCAGGGGTCTGTCTTGGGACCGGTGCTCTTTAGCGTCTTTATCAATGACATCGATGATGGAATTGAGTGTGACCTCAGCAAGTTTGTGGATGACACCAAGCTGAGTAGTGTGGTTGACACAACAGAAGGAAAAGAAGCCATCCAGAGGGATCTTGACAGGCTGGAAAGGTGGGCTCAGGTAAATCTAATGAGGTTCAACACTGCCAAGTGTAAGGTGTTGCACTTGGGCCGAAGGAATCCCAGACATAGATACAGACTGGGAGAAGAGCTCTTTGAGAGTAGCCCTGCTGAGAAGGACCTGGGTTTCATGGAAACTTAACCTGAGCCAGCAGTGTGCTCTTGCAGCTTGGAAAGCCAATGGTATCCTGGGCTGCATCAGAAGAGGGGTGGCCAGCAGGGACAGGGAGATGATTGTCCCTCTCTACTCTGCCCTCTTAAGGCCCCATCTGGAGTACTGTGTCCAGATCTGGGGCCCCCAATACAAGAAAGATGTTGAACTGTTGGAGAGGGTTCAGAGGAGTGCCACGAAGATGATTAGAGGGCTGGAGCACCTCCTCTACGAGGAGAGGCTGAGGCAGCTGGGCTTGTTCAGCCTGGAGAAGAGAAGACTGCAGGGGGACCTCATTGCAGCCTTCCAGTACCTGAAGGGAGCATACAAACAGGAGAGGAATCAACTTCTTAAAAGGGTAGACAATGGCAGGACAAGGGGGAATGAATTAAAGCTAAAGGAGTGAAGGTTTAGATTAGATATTAGGGGGAAGTTCTTTACAGAGAGAGTGGTGAGGTGCTGGAACAGGCTGCCCAGAGAGGTGGTGGGTGCCCCATCCCTGGAGGTGTTCAAGGCCAGGTTGGATGGGGCCCTGAGCAACCTTGTTCAAGGCCTGGAGGTTGGTGTCCCTGCCTGTTCTGTTTTGGTTTTAATTTTGTAAAAACAAAGCTCAAAATCTTCAATGCTATCATATCTGGTTATTCAAATAATTATTCAGTTGTAACACTCACTCCTAGCAGAGCAACTTTCTCATAAAATAAGTATAGAACAATTAAATAGAAAAATATTTTTCCCAAGAAACATGAATAGTGATGACTTATTTCAGTGTGATCAGAAGGAGGCTCTTTCTTTGACCCAAGACATTTTTAAAACTTATTTTATGAACATGCTTACTATTTTTTATCCCTGTGTTTGAGTATAGAAGACAAACTTAATTTAGGGAGCAATGCTTTCAAATGTCCTGAGCTAAACCCCAGTAAAAATTTATTATCCTAGGACTCATGGGGGAAAAAAAAAAACCAACCCAAAAAACAAACGAAAACCAAAAACAAACACAAAAAAAATAAGCCGAGCAGAAGAGAATTGACTTGAACTGTGTTCTTAACATCAAGTAGTAGTATATGGTTCTGTTTAATGGAAGAGGACCAAGCTTTAGGCAGAAGATGTGTTTACTGAAACATTCACCCTCAAGAACCAACCCTTGAGTAAAAAGAAAAGGAATGGTAAACCACTGTATTAAATAATTCGTTCATCCTGTACAACTGGATCTCTTGCTTTAAAAATGATAGATTAATGGGCTGCTGATGTTATTTTTGTGTACTGCAATGTTCCTTGATAGAGACAACCACAGTAAGTCAACTATGAGTTTTGTGAGCAATGCTACAGCTAAGCAGAAGTTTTCCCTCTCCTAATTAAACCTTTTTTCTGACCAATATACATTTTTCATCAGATGACAGTTTTTATTTTTCAGACCTTATTGGTGTTTTTCCTGTATATCTTCCTGTAAACTGACCAGTTGTCATTCTAGTTACTAATAACTGAGGTTGTGATCCTTAGTTTTTTACAATCTACAAAGCAGAATAATGCACTGGTTCTATTTAAAACATCATAGCTTTTGTTATCATCTCCTCTCTTTTTTTTATTGTGAAACTTAGGGATAATTCATTTAAAGCAGGGGTTAGAGAACTACTTCAACAGAAGTTTGCTGTGAGAGAGAGATGGATGGATGGATGGATGGATGGATGGATGGATGGATGGATGGATGGATGATATATGCTTCTGATCTCTGACTGTAAGTGTGAATACTGTTAGTTACAATGGTGAATTAAGCCTGCAGAAAACAGTCTGCCACTTAGACTGAACATGAAGTACTTTACCAGTTGTAAAATCCTTGATTAGCACAAAGACAGAAAAAAAGTCAATTAAGAGGAAAAAAAAAACCAACAAAAAGCTGTTGTAAATGCATTAGACTTTTTTCTAACATTACATTTTTATTCTCAATATTGTTCATTATGATTAATTCTATTGGTTCTGTTTCATACTCTGCAAGATTATTCTAAGTTTGATGCCCACATTCTTCCTACTTAGTAATAGGTACTTGGTCAGGGAACTTATGCGAGGAGTCCTTCTCTCCCACAGTAGTAAAACGTTCTCTTCTAGACAGCAACCGAATCTACTTAAGTATAAAGTCACCTTGAATACATAAGCACGTCTTCTAATTTATATTTATAAATTATGTTGTAGTATCTAATCTTTCCTGCTTCTTTCATATTGTGTTGGCTTTTTTTCTTAATGACTATAACTTATTCTTTAAATATTGAGTAGGCATGTATGTACACAGCATTAAAGAGTATGTTATTTTGAATATCTGTAAAGTCAGATGTAGTATTACGAATCCTAATTTTATGCCCATACTTACTTGTTTGTGCAGCTTCTCAGTGTAGTTCTGGCTTTCCTGGTTCTCAACAGAAAATCTGCATTCAGAATTAAATAAATAATCCATGTACTAGTGGATTCAAATTTTTAATTTTGCTTATCAGTCATTGTGAGTGGTGTGTGTTTACTTGTTTGGTTTGATTTTGAAGTCCTATTTTTTCAATGTTGAGTATTAAAACAACTAAATAATTGTCTTCACATAAGCAAAAAAAAGAGTAAATCATGATTGCTGATGGTAAAGTTGTTTAAAAAAACACCTAAAAAAACCAACTAGAAATTTTTAAATCATAAGCAGCTATATCCTCCCTGGAAAGGGGGATATTTGCATAACATGTGTGCGGTTTATTCTGATATACATTCAAAAGTCACATCCTATTTTCAGTGTTTTTTTAGTTTGTTTCTTTGTTTTTGTTTTGTTTTGTTTTGTTTTTATTTCCCTGGCCATTGAAAATTATAGTTAGATATGAAAATCAGCCAAGTGTAGAAAAGTTTGACTAAGTCAAAGAAGATTGAGTACAGAAGCTTGCATTTTGGCAGTTTGATTCAGAAAAAAAACCCAACAAAGTTCACCTGATAGTGAAGGACAGGAGTTTTGTGTTAAGGCATTGACCATATATGAAAGAGATCTTAGTATGATCATTTTAAATTTTAAATTAACATTTTATTTAATTTATTATGAAATAGAGATTTTCAATACATTTATTTACTGAATATATTGAACTATATTTAAAATATCTAGATGAGAATGTTCATATGGATCTGCTAGTACCTTGATATAATCTAATTTGGAAAAAATATGAGTTATTTTGACTTCTGAAAAGTATTATTTTCTAGTCTTAGATACCAAAATATTTACCAGTTTATAAGTAAATGTTTTCTCTGTGGAATGACACAGTGCACTAAAAATAATAATAAATAATATTTATTAGTCATATACAAAAGAGAATTGTAAATTTTGCAATATCTCTAAAAATTTCACTCCAGGAATTTAGTGTTGGGATTTGTGTGTGTGTGTGTGTGTGTGTGTGTGTGTTGTCTTTTGGGTTTTTTTGCTTGGGGTTAGTGTCACAGTTCTTTTTATGGGGATATGTGGGGAATTGTAAATTCTGTCTAGGATATAAAAGTTTTACTTAATGAGAAGTTAAACTTTGATTCAACCTAAAAAAATTAAAAATCCTTCTTATACTGCAACAGTAATAACATTGATTTAATCTATAAAGTGCTGTTTTATTATCATAGGTGAAAGATTAACTCCAATTCTTCCAGTTTGACTGTTTCCCTCTAAGATAATAGATCAGATATCCTTCTTATGTTTTCCAATGTTTGCTGCTATTTTTATTACAGGACTATCAATTTACTTTCATTATAAATATATTTTGATGTCCTTTGCACAGATAAGCTTTCTCCAGCTTTGAAGAAATATGAATGATCTCATCATGTAATTTAATACACCCAAGATGCATTTAAAAACCTGATTACATATAACAAGGATTATTTTTTACTTAAAACACTCAATCTGCTATGCACTATTATTTTAAAAATAGTTATTAAAAAACCCCCACTCAAACAAACCTGCAACAAACAACTGAGGGCATCTCAAGGTCATATTAAAAGCAGAAATTAAAAAATGTTGGAAGGAAACAATTCTTTCTATTTGTTTTCCTACATTAAAAATTGGGGGGTTTGTCTTCTCAGGAGTACATTGAAGATCAGTGTCAGTGGCATTCCTTCTCACCACTCTGGTCCTTTGTTGTGTTATAGCCACTAGTGAATATTAAGGTAACATGATGTGATTATCTTCTCAGCAATATGCCCTTGCAAAAATAATCTTAAAATTGAAAGGGAAGAAGAACTTTTTAAAGAACAATTCAATCATGATATAAGTGTACAAAGCTCAGAACAGAGAATAAGATTATTTGTCCCGAACAATATATATATCAGCAAAGGCTATGCAGTCTAAGACAAATAACCCTGAAGGCAATGATTGTTCATAAATAGTTAGAAAAATGTAGTCAAAATCTGATATGTTTTTATTTTGGTTTTTAAGTCAAAATGCTATTTTTAATGGAAGTCAGTGTGATAGAGTGAATATCTACTTTGTGTCAAAAGCAAAATGACAGATAGCTATATATATATATTTTTTTTTTTTTAAACAGGGAAAAATAGATTAAATCAAGCAATTGTTAGAGTATCAATTAATTGTTAGAGTTTCAATCAACTGAAAATAATCCAGTAAAGATAATTACTTATTTGGAGGAAAAATTTTCTGAACTGGGAGCTGAATCCTATTAACATCGAAGTCATACGCAAAGTTTTCCTGGAAAAGAATGCAAGATACTTTTCCCCTGTATTCTCAATATTTTTTTTCCTGCCAATAATTTTCAATGTATAGGCATAATTATGTAATTAAAGCATATGGCCGAGAGACAGGGACTTGTTTCTTTAGGTTTTTTTTTTAACCAGAATCTAATCCCATAGTGGTTTTTTTAATTACTTTCTACATTTCTAACTGATTTTCTAGGACTTTTCCCTTAAACATTAATATCTTTCATGTGTCATGAGCTGAACTTCTGCTTGAATCAGTACCTCACAAATAAAGACTTTCTCTACGTCTTGCGTCACCTTTTAGATCCCTCATTAAAAATTATTTTATTTAAGTACTTATCCTGGGGAACATGGGGCACCTACTGATAAGTTAATTATACTTTTCCACATAAAAACCAACCTGCATTTATGCTTAGCATTTTATAAAAGGGCAATAGACTTATTCAGAATTTGTGTATTATCTTGTTTTAAAAAAAAAAGATAGCTAAATTTTGATTTAAAGCAATTTCTCATTTCAAATACTTCACAAGTCTATTTAGTTGCCCGACTCCTTAATTTTGAAAATCAAGTAATTGGAAATCTACATTGTAAGGATCAATATTCTTTTCAAAATTATTTATGTAAAGAATGGAGTTCTAGAATGCAACCTTTACTGAAGAAAACTGAGTTGCATCAATTCTTAGTATTATTAGCATTAGGAATAAGAGAACAGTAAGCTTCTGCTATGTATGTGAATAATAAAACATATCTAATTATTAATTTTATCTTAATTATTACTTAGTTCAGATGACCTGTTATGAATTAACTTAATGAACTAACTAAGGATTTTGGAAGGGTCATGTGTTGTAACTACAGGAAACTAAACCCTTCCAAGTTTCAGAGAGGCAAGAAAACTAGAGCTATATTTGGGAAAGCATGTATATTCACTCCAAAGGACAGCTAGACAGAGTCTAACACTTCATCACTTGAGAATTTAGATAATAAATCTAACAGAAGTTCTAGGGTCAAACATATAAGGAAGATAAACAACATCTGATCTTTACCTCTATGTTTGAGGGAAAGTATTGTAGCAAATACGTATAAACAATATAGACTCATATATAAATGTATGTAATTGTATATACATTACAATAATTGCAGGCAATGTAGCTTCTTCTAAAAAATACATGAAAAAAAAACCCAAAAAACCTAAAATAGAATTCTCTAAAGCTGAGAAAATTAGATTATGTACACCAAACAACCACAGACTACACATACATCTGAGTGCAATTGTTTCTACAACAAATGAAGAGAAACTACTACTTATTTTAGATCTACATCTGTTGATACAACTGCACTGAAAGTATTCCTGAGATTCAGAGCAAAAAGCTCTGACATGCATTTCAAAATCATATTAGCATTTATTAAAGGAAGAATTTAACAGCTATGTGAAAATTCTGGTTTTAAGGAGAATAGAAATATGTCACAGCCTTTCTTTAATGTTGTTATAACAGAAGAGAAGGGCTACGAAGATGATAAAGGGCCTGGAGCATCTCCCCTATGAGGAAAGGCTGAGAAGATTGGGACTGTTCAGCCTTGAGAAGAGAAGACTAAGGGGGACCTAATTAATGTTTACAATTATCTTAAGCAAGGGATGCAGGGGGAATCAGCCAGCCCCTTTTCAGTGGTCTGTGGAGACAGGACAAGGGGCAATGGCTGCAAGTTGGAGCACAGGAAGTTCCGCACCAACATGCGGAGAAACTTTTTCACAGTGAGGGTGACAGAGCACTGGAATAGGCTGCCCAGGGAGGTGGTGGAGTCTCCTTCTCTGGAGATATTCAAGACCCGTCTGGACGCCTATCTCAGTGAAATGTCCTAGGGAGCTGCTTCGGCAGGGGGTTGGACCCGATGATCTCTCGAGGTCCCTTCCAACCCCTACAATTCTATGATTCTATGATTCTATGATTCTGCTGTAATAACGTTACTTTCTCAAGAAAAGTCAAAGATCCACATGTACAAATACTTAAATGAATGTGACAGATGTGTAGCTGCAGTAGTTTGGAAGATTCCATTATAATAGATTCCATGTGATAGTGATTGGAATCAAAAAACCAAACCACCACAGATAAGGTCCCAGATGACTTAGCACTCCAAAAACTCCTAGACTATGTCAAGCATTAGAAATTGCTGAGGATATATTGAAAACTCTGGAAGGAAAATAGGAGTCCAGAGAAAGTAGGGTAGCTGTAAGGGATATGCCTTAGCAATTGCTGACAGAACCATAACCACCTTTTTCCTCTCCCTCAGTCACCATAAAAGCTTATCCCCACGACAGCCATGCAACAAAGTGAATCCCACATGTCAGGAATGGATCTATAACTTATTTATCTCAAAATTGCTTACCTTGAAGCACGTAGTCCAAGTCCTCTGTGTGTGCACTCAGACCCAGGGACAGCTGAACAACAAAGTGTGAGGGGGCTCGGACTCTCTCGTGTGTTTTGGGACTGTCTGGAGACAGCAATGGGCAGACATCCCACCACAAGATGGAAGGTGTGGCTATGCCAATGACTTACTATGCAGTGAGTCATAGAATCATAGAATCATAGAATGGTCTAGGTTGGGAGGGACCCCAAGGATCTTAGAGCTCCAACCCCCCTGCCACAGGCAGGGACACCAACCTCCAGGCCTGGATCTACACAAGGTTGCCCAGGGCCCCATCCAACATGGCCTTGAACACTTCCAGGGATGGGGCACCCACCACCTCTCTGGGTAGCCTGTTCCAGTACCTCACCACTCTCTCTGTAAAGAACTTCCCACTAATATCTAATCTAAACCTTCCTTCCTTTAGCTTTAATTCATTCCCCCATGTCCTGCCATTGTCTACCCTTTTGAAAAGTTGATTCTCCTCCTGTTCATATGCTCCCTTCAGGTACTGGATGGCTGCAATGAATTCCCGCTGCAGTCCTTCTCTTCTCCAGGCTGAACAAGCCCAGCTCCCTCAGCCTCTCTTCATAGGGGAGGTGCTCCAGCCCTCTAATCATCTTCATGTCCCTCCTGTGAACCCTCTCCAACACTTCAATATCTTTCTTGTATTGGGGACCCCAGATCTGGACACAGTACTCCAGATGGGGCCTTAAGAGGGCAGAGTAGAGAGGGACAATCACCTCCCTGTCAACACTGTAGAAAGGTAAGACTAACGAAGATGTAGAGGAAAGTTCCCCTACCAGACCTGAAGACATCAGACTGACAGGACACCACAGATCCATGGTGGTTGCTATTGCTCTCTCTCACTCTCTCTCCCTTTTCCACTCTTTTCTCTTTCTTCTTCCCTTCTCTCGCATGCTTGTTGGGGGCCATATAAAGTGACTTGTCACTTGACTATTTTGAGCCTCAATTCTGTTCCCGGGAGTTGTGAAGACCTGGTCATGATGAAACACTGAACTTCATTCAGGGGTTAAGCCCAGGCACTCTCAACCGCCCAGAACAATCTGAGGTCGGTTGGAATGCAAGGAGCTTTGATGTCTGCCAAATTGATCCATTGAGTTGTCGATCGTGACACTAGCTGGAAAGGAAGCTGGAAACCAAAAACTGCAAGAAAGAGTGAGTTAAAATGGATTGAAATAAGCAATGTTCAAGTACTGTCAAGGAAAAAAAAGAAATACTTTAAGAAATAAAAGGGAAAAACTCCCACAGTATTAAAGCATTTCTGGGTAGACTCCAACATTTGAAAATTTTAATTAACAGTGCAAAATGATAATACATTTTTGGCAAAAGATGAAACCAAGATCAGTAGAAACAAGATATGACATAATTTCTGAACAAAACACTGAAGACTGTACAAGGATTCTGTTTAGAGACCAAATTAGAAGGACCTGGAATAAAGGAGTTTCTTTCATTAGATACTAATGTAACACTTCAAAACTATAAATTGGTGCACAGGTAAACATAGTCTCTCAATAGATAAAGTTTACTTAGAGGAAATTTAAGAACCAACTGTCTAGTTTAGTGTAACTCATAGAAGAAAGTATATATAATCTGAATGCACAGAAAATGGTGATATGAACACACACATTCATGTGTGACAGTATACAGGATACAATTCAAAGAGACTAAAATATCTAGAGGTAGAAAATACAGTTCACACAAATAAAGACAGACATGGGTTTCATGCATTAGAATGGCTTCTTCTGATGTCTCTAAAAGATAATTTCTTATGGATATAGAGACACAATGGAGCCTTTCCAGAAAAAAAAAAACAAACAAAGAAGATGTGAAAATAACTCTGCGGGAAGGTGGAAGGGGGATGGAAGGGAGATAGTTCTACAGACTCAGTCCCATACTAGACAGTAAAAGGGGAAATTTATGATCTCACTATAGTAACTAGATATCCTGAAATAATGATTCAACACTGTTAAAACAACTTTCAACTAATTTAAAAGTATTACACCATTATAGCCTGAGGCATTATAGCAAAGTTAGCTTGACTGTAAAGAACCTGTGCATGGATATGAAGTTTCCTAAAAATTTGAATGAAGAACAGTTGAGGTTCTTAGGAAAGATTGGATTTGATCTTGCAGTGTTAACTAAGAAAAAGGTTTTCATCTGTACTGTGAATATATTCATAGAATCATAAAATCATAGAACCATAAAATTGTTACAATTAGAAGGGACCTCGAAGATCATCTAGTTCCAACCCCCTGCCATGGGCAGGGATGTCCTTCACTATTATCAGGTTGCCCGGAGCCTCATCTGACTTGTCTTTCAACACTTGCAAGGCACTCATAACCTCTCTGGGCAACATCTTCTACTACCTCACCACCCTCACAGTGAAGAATTTCTTCCTAATAGCTAATCTAAATGTACCCTCTTTAAGCTTGAAGCCATTCTCCCTTGTCCTTTCACTATACTCCCTGATAAGCAGTTCATCTCACACTTTCCTTGTAGGACCCTTTAAGTACTGGTCTCCGTGCAGCCTTCTCCAGGCTGAAAAACCCCAAGTCTTTCAGCTCTATGTCTTTTCTGTCCTGCGGCCCCCAGAACTGGACACAGTACTCCAGGTAGGATTTCACAAGAGCAGAGTAGAAGGGCAGAATCACCTCCCTTGACTTGTTGACCACTAAATTCAGAGAGACTAATCAACTGGTAAGTATTTTATTATAATTAGTGTTTCACACTCACGGGTTTTTGCAGGTTTACATCCTAGGTACTGTACTGCATTAGAAAGCATACGTGGTACCAAGTCAATTGAATCTCTCTACACCCATCTAAATTCTATATAGAAACTTAGAATTCTGACCCTGTTGTCATAGCACAGGTTATTCTCTTTAGATACAGCAGATAAAGCAATAAAAATAAACCCTGAGTCTGCCCAGATTTATGCTGATCTGTGTCCATTCGTTGCTATTACTGGTCACAGCCACAAGCTTTATGTTCGTTTAATAACACTGACTGCAGGACTTGGCAAGCTGTTTTGTATTGTCTATTCTTGAGGCAACTAAGTAATCTAATGAGCAAGTGACAGTTACTTATCTTGGTTTCAGCTGTACCTTAGCTTTGTGCAATTGTCTGGTTTTACCCTAAAAAAAAAACCCAAACAACCAAACAAAAAAAAAACCCCACAAAAGCTATATATGGTAAAGTTTTAACAAAACAGTGATTGCTATATAATTAAAATCTTGGCCCAACAAGAAAGACATGTCAGCAGAAGACTTTGAAAACATTGAAAGTAACTCTGGGAAGACCTAAGACTGACAAGGAAGAAAACTTCTCCATCAGTGACCTTTTTCCATCAAAAATACAAGAATCTGATAACTCTGTGTAGCCACCCCTACAAGGAAGACAGACCTTGATTTCAGGTTGAAGGTACTTGAAAGAGTGGGCATAGCACCACAGGAAAGGACAGATACTAGGAAGTTCGTGCATAAAATTGCAACTGCATAACTAATGAGAAATAGTTACAACAGGTGGATAACTGGAATAAGAGCCTTAGTGTAATTGTAACTGGATTGGTAAGACCTTTTAGACTTTATTTTTATTAGACTGACATTACATTCTCATCTTCATATATAAAACATGCTGCTTTAACTGACACGAAATCTACTTCATATAGTACAACAGTTTCCAGTGCATGCAACTTTTCAACCAGTTATGTATTTTCTCTAAGAAAGTTCTTAAATTATAAGCAAACAAAATTTCAGTCATGGATTCAGAATTTTCAATCTTCTCCTCCACATAAATACTGTGTCAAAATTCACCTTTCATTTGTTTCTCTCTTCCTAAGTACCTCTGGCCCTATCATCCCAGGGTGTATGATAAATACTTCTACCTATCTTATTCATGATCTAATTGGGAAAATACTAATCTGTGGGATTGGAGAGCTAAACCGAGTCTTTCTTAGTCTCAGAGATGAGAACCTAGACTCTGACTCTGCAAGGGTATGCTTTCACCCTACAAGTATTATGTAATAAACAAAAGGAGTTGTGTTTGTCCATTCTGTGCCTGGCTCCTAGGAGGGCTGAGATCCTAAATGGATGTATACATCTAGTATTTCCTATGATTCTCTGTGCTCTAAGAGGAAGAAGTAGACACCAAACACACGTAGCATAACCGGAGTCGTTGGAAGAACAGATACATTCAGGGGAAAGAAAAACCATCAACATTCTGTGGATAGATTTATTCCCCACTGCTTTTCCTTAGAGATGTCTGATTTTTCATTGACAGCATAGGGAATTTATTCAATTAGATTCAACAGACTGTACCATCTTCTGTGGACTGAAAGCTTAAAACTAGTGGGGCATTCTTCCTCCTCTGAACAGTTACAGTGGAAGACATAACATCCTGGATTATATTTATCAGAAAGAACAGATTTGCATTATGGTACTGCATCAACAAGGGTCTGGAGTTGTTTAAACTTAATACTATTTTTCATTCTCATTGCAATCAGTCATGCAGAACATGTGTACCACTTTCTCTTAGTTATAATCATTGTCACAAGACTGAGGTAAGGTAATTTGATTCTATGAATTAATTATACAGTATACTTTACACTGATCTTCATAATATTCTGTCATTTGACTGGCTGGATGTTTGATTTACCTTCCTGTTCATAGCCTCACCAGGCTACTCATTATGCTATGTGCAGGTTCAGATAACCAGGAGAGTAGAAGTGGATAAGTGGCTATATCAAATGTGTCAGAGCAGACAGAAGTAGAAAGGAAAAAATTCACACAGATTTATTTCCCAGTTACAAACTTCCAAATTATTCTCAAACATTTGGGTCATTCTCTAATGTATTCCTACATCATGCTGTCCAAAGAAGAGACTTATGCATTAACTATGAGATTTAACTAATATATGGCCAGCTCAAAGAAACCCCCTATTTTGCTCAAAAATTAAATACAAATTCAAAGTAGTTATTCAGCTGATTTTTTAACTAAGTCAGAATGAGAACAAAATGTGTTTCCACCTAAAGATACTTGATTTTGTATCTAGTTTCAAAGCAGGAAGGCATCCCATTTGAGAAGAGTAAAATGGCAACTTCTCTTGGCTGAACTTTTGGAAACAATTCCTTATGGAATTTAAAAAATTACATAACTGTGTAGACCATTTAGTGTTTGCTTATCAATCCTATTAATTTTAAATGAAACCCCAAATGAATATGGTTTTAAATGTAAGAAATATTCTTGTTATCTGAAGTTGCAGATCTATTCTTATATTTATTTTTCTTATCTTCAAAGATCTTATTCCTATAATTCATTAAAAAGCTCCAATAATTTTTCTTCTAGCAGTACTATCACACAATCATTAACTTTCTTAGATATTTTGTGTTCATATTAACTTTTCTGTTATTTTGTCCTGTGATTCTGCAACCTAAAGTTGTGAATATTTGAAAAATTCCCTTGTATTTCAGGAAGAACTTCTATAGCCTATAGTACCTCAGATTTGACTTATTAATTTGTAGATAACTTATGTAAACCTTATATTAAAGAGTAATGGTATAATGTCCATACTTGTCTTTCAAAATATTTCTAGACAGTACTATAACAAAATCTGAGGTTGAGCAGCCACTGACTCAACACTATATTGTTTTTATTTGAGCTAAGAAGAACTGTAATATATGGCATTTTCCAGAGTTACTGGTATCTTTGGGTCTTGCAGAAAGGCATGGCAAAGGAAATATCAAGAACTTCTTTATCTTGGAGTGCAGGAGAGACTAAAGACAAGCATATTTCATTAACAAAAAGGATAGGTCAACAGAAAGAAAAGCAACAACAATAAAAACAACCATTCCAGCATCCATGCAATTGCATGGGAAAAGATGACACAGATTTTAAAAAAATGTTGTGAAAGGAATAAAAAACAATCTACAGGTGATAGATTATATATGATATAATATCCTGTTTGCCTATTTTCTGGTATAATCCGCAAATGACAGAGGCAGTGGTAAAGCAAATGAGGGGCTTTGATGGCTGGATTTTACACTTTTGTTGTTTAGGCTTTTTGTCAGGAATATATGTGGGAGAGTGGATGGCCCTTCAGACTATTGTGAGAAATCAAACATATGCAATTATTAAATTTCAGGGTTGCTTTTTTTGGTTGGAAGTGGGGGCATTGTGTGAAATTGCTGTATTCTTCTGAATATATAAAGTATCTCCATGTTCCTTACTTTCCAAAAATCAAAAGGCAATATTAGTATTTGTATGCATTATGATGTTAGTTGTTAAATGCCATCAGTACTCTAAAAATCAGCTGCAACCTAAAAAGAAGCCATGTGTCTTCATTTTCGGTTGGTGTAGAGTTAATTTTCACAAGAAACCAGAAGGTGACACAGACAGGACAGGTCAGGACCCTAACTAGACCAGGGGCATTTCATACCATAGGATATCATGCTAAGTATATGAAGAAAGCTGGGTGGGGTGGACAGATTGGTGCTTGGGCATGGGCTGGGCATCAGGTTTCAGGACACTGAACAAACTATATTGTGTATATAAATTTTTTTTTATATTATATAAGTATTGTTATTTTCATCTTCTTTTGTTGTCCTAGTTAACTTTCCTTATCTCAATTCATAATTTTTATCTGTTTCTCCTAGTTTTTCTCTCCATCTCACCAGAGGAGTGAGTGCTCATCAACAGCAGCGTGGTGCTCATCTATCACATGGGACTAACCCACGACACCATGCTACTTCAACGTCAGTATTCAAGAAAGAAGAGAAGACAGGAATGAGATTTCAAAGAACAAAAAATTCCCAGAAAAAGAAGTAAACAATTCTTGACACAGTTTTAAAGAGTTAGAGTCTACCAAAGAGACTTCTTTTTTTGTTAATAAAAGTCGCTATGTACCAACCTGGACTATAGCTTCCTAGAAGGTTCTCCCACACTCATAACCTTACTTTAAAGTTATGAGAGGAGCAATACTTAAGGAACTTTGCACAAGATTATGCTTAGTTTACATTTAGTATTAATATGCTGCAAATTAATGGAGATAGTGAATTCATTTTGTGCCATCATGTTCTTGAACAGAATAGATAAAGGTAGCAGAAGCAAGAAAGAGGAAGCAAGAATCTAGCAATCATTCTTTAAGGACCCTTTACAACTAAAGAACCACATGAAGAGGAAGGAAAAAGGGGGTTGGACTAGATGATCTTTTGAGATCCCTTCCAACCCCTAACATTCCTTTATTGTCTGTGAAAATAATAAATAAACATCAAAATTCAGATATTAATACATGTATATATGAGAGAAGAAAAGTGGAGGAATTCCTGGATTCCCCTCACCTTAGTAATGGGGAATAAACAGTGATAAAAAGGCCATAGAGGCACTGGTCAGTGTACACCTATGTTTTGTTATCTTCTCAAGTTACCTAAAGAATTTTAGAAGCAGCTTGGGACCACTTGTAGAAACACAATGTCAAATTTTTTTCAATTGTTACGTTGTAAAAGTTGGTGTCCCTGCCTATGGCAGGGGGGCTGGAACTCTATGATCCTTGGGGTCCCTTCCAACACAGACCATTCTATGATTCTATGATTCTATTGTAAATTATAAACTATAATCATACCAGCATTCTGGGATAAAATTTTTGGGTAACTAATTATCTGTGGAGTGAGTTGTGGAACAGATCTAAACCAGTTGACTGCACTTTATGGATAGCCTGTGTGAGATTTATTTCATATAACTTTACAAGTTTGCAACAGTCATCCGCGTTCCCTCACAGCTTATTCACATAAAGAAGTATTTACAGTTTAACATGACCTATTTTAATCATCTCCCATTCACTTGTGCCTGCAGGAAGGGACAAAACTAAGGCAGGCAACACTCTACTGTAGGTCATGCTCTAGCTTGAAGAGTTTGGGCCCAGAGGATAGGACTCACATAAAGAACTTTTCTAAGTGTGGCTGACTATAAGATTTTCTCTGAAAGATTAAAGAGGTCAGCATTGCCTGTAGTGCATTTAGTAGAAAGAAGAATGAGAGACTCTTGAGAAAATAGCTGAGTCTTGTGCTGTAAACCCTGTAACATCACCTCTATGTGAAATAAGCTTCTCTGATACAATGGCTCAGGAACAGTCATAGAAATTATGTGGTTGGCATCTTACTTGAAAATCAGATTTCAAAAATATTTTGTGTAGACAAAATACTGCACTCGATGCATTTATAAGATTATTCAATTTTGTATTTCTCATGATCTTTGAATATTGAATGATGAGATTAAAGTAAAGTAAGCTAAGTGTCTTTCTTGTACTGCTGGGATTTTTTTTTTTTACCGAGTCTTTGTAGCCAATGTCATTGTTCTAATTTTCAGAACAGTTTCAGAGGATTCATTATCTTTTAAGATAATGTAACTCCCTATGGCACTAGAAATGTCATATGCAGACACAAAAAGAAACTTTTATTTTTTTTTCCCCTCTTAATTTTTGTAATGAGAGAGTGAATATTCCTCCCATTTCCTATCTGGTGATTCCTGTGTTCTTTCATTCTTCTTCATTATTTCTTTGTCTTACAATAAAATAAAAATTTAGGACAATGTTTTCCATTTCCCCTAAAATGAATTATATCTGTTTATAAAACTATTTTTCTGTCAAAGACAAAGTAAAATCACTTCAGGATGTATTTGTATTATTAAGTTCTTGATATGAACTTCTAGATTCTGATCCCCTGATTGTCCAGAGAGGAAGGGATGTGTCCTTTGCCATACACGTATGTGAGGAAACAGAAAGAGATGTAGCTGTGGGATATAGGAGGGAAAGAGATAAAACTGATGAAGAAAGCGCTAATGTGAATCTGCTGGAGAATGTCAGGTCAGGATCTGGCCAGAAAGGATTGTATGAGCTCAAAACTTTTTCCATATCTGCCAGTTTGAATATGGTATACAAGATTCTAGCCACAGATATCGTGACTCTTTAATTAGTGGACCAGGAATGATATTGAGATTTATGGAGGGTTATAAAAGATTGCAAGATACTTTAGACTATTTTCTTAAGTTTAGGTGATGCTTAGTATCTGAGTAGAAGGGGAAGGTGCACTAGTGTATTTATTTGTGAAGACAATATTGACTGGTGCTCTCATGTTAACATTCTAAATAGAAATGCAACAGGTTATCACAGCAGTTCAAAGTGGAAAAGTGTTTCCACTTAGAAGCAAATAGAACCACTGGCTTCCTTTGGTTCATTGTCAGGAATTTAGAATCCAAACAAATATTGTTGTTAATATATGAAACTGTGTGAAATGCATTGTCTGATGATCAGAGTAAATAATTTAACAGTCCCTCTGGCTTTTCATTCTAAGATTCTATTAAAAACAATTTTCCAGCTAGTCCAGTGTGCTATTTACAACCATGACAAATTAGTGTATTCAGGAAAAGAAATAGTTAACACAAATCTAAAAAACTGTGCATTTTTCTGTGTATCAGGGAAACAAAGCTTCTTAGTTCCAGTAGAAAAGTGAATTTTCTGTTCATTCAAGAGAATGGATTAATTTTATTTCTGTAGATTGTCAGATAATATGTGTTTGTTCCAAACACAGCCAAGATGACTTTTTGAAGAGTTCCACGGTAATACATTTCACAAACATTTCATCAAAATATTGTTTAAATTATCTTTATTTATATATTATTTGCTTAACTTACTGGTCCTTTACAGTATGCCATAATACTTTAATAAAAAGAAAATATTTAACATTATAAGACTCACATACTTTGATTATGGTATTCGAACACTAACAGCGATTGAGAATGAGTTAATGGTATCTGGTCATGACTTCTGTAGCATCTCTCATCATTGGAACTCCAAGTGCTGTATAGGACTTGTTCATTCAGCTTGTGAAAGTAAAAATTCTCTTCACCTGCCACTGAAATGAAGCAAGTATTCAACAGTGAAGCAAATATGCCTGAACGTTACATAACAAATTGAAGCAGCAAGTCTGTAAGAATAGTGTAGCCAATTGAATCCCCAGGAGGTGTAGGTAGGTAAAACATAATTACCCAAACTGGAATGAAGCCATGACAACAGAAACTAGTCTAATGAAGTATGCTATGGAATCTTTAGTTGCGTAATTTATGTGCTCACAAAGTGACACATCAAGTGGCAATAAACACCTTGCCAACAAGGGAATGAGGGCAAACTTCTGTCTGCTACTGAAATTTGAAGTCAAGTGTAGGGAAAAGGGCATGGGAATCTTATGGTTCTTACTTTAAGCAGCCCAGATTTTATTATTGCATTCTTCTTAAATGTATCTCAGAAGCTTTGAGTCATTTATAAATATTAAAACATTTCTGTGTCAGGCACTGCACTCAATTATTAAGGATAGAATTCATCACATCTAACTTCAGTCATTTGAGGTAAAGTCACCTAGATTTAACTCCCTCTTTATTCAGTAGAGGTATATCTCTTCCACTCTCTCTTATTCCTCATTAAAGCTGAATATCTCATAGGTACCTTTTCTTTATGGCTAACGTTATTTAAAAATTAACTACTTGCTGAGGGGCTGACCTCTCCTGAAGGCCTTGCAATCAAAAGTAAAAAAACCCCAAAAAACAGAAACCCAAACAAAAAGCCCCACAAGAACAGCAAAAAAAAAAAAAAAGAAAAGAAGAAAGAAAGTAAAAGACAAGAAAGAAAAGGTAAGAGGCTTAGAGTCCCAAATAACTTCAGGTCACCTGTAGAAAAACTGGGATTACAGTTTACATTACCAATAAAGTGTCTTGTATCTTGAGCATTTCAGTTTTATTGTGTGGGGATTGAGAGAAAGGTGAGTTTCTATGGTTAATCCTCTTTAAAAGGACAGCTTCTTTGTTCCTAATAACTTTATTTTTAATAATTCATCACAGTGTCAATAAAACATGCTCAGTGTTGATGTATCTTGGAAACCATAGGCTCAGGAGCATTAGTCTTGAAATACAGAGACTGCTGCTTATGATTTTATATTAAAAAAACCCACTTTTGTGTTCACTGTATAGAAGTCCATATTTAAAGGAAAAAAAAAAAAAGAAGCACAATTAAATGTAATTTTCATTCTTGCAACATGCAGTATTCTTACAGAGGTCAACAAATAGATGAACATGGTACTTAGTACCACTTGCTACTCAGTCCTTGAAATGTTATCCCAGAGCAGAATGTAGATATTTGCACTGTTGATGCTCACTGAAGCTGTTGTTAGCGAAGTTGGTTTAGATTGCATAAAAAGTGAAATTATTACAACATGTAATGCAAAGAGAAGCACATAAGAAGAGGGATTCCCAACTTAATATTTTAACTTCGCACTTCTTTTAGAACGATTAACTATAAGGTTATACTGAGCAACAGGTTATTTGGGTTACTGATAGTTACATGGAAACATTATCTGGAAATGGTTGAAATCTTATAGAATGCTATATAGAAGGGTTATATATCCTTGGCCTCTTTTTGTACTCTTACCTAGGTATTTGGTTTTAGCTGCCATATCAAAGGCAAAATGTTATAGACTTGCCTCTGTGACTCTTTTTATGCTCTTAGGAATTTAATCCTATTCTACACCCATTCCACCTTGAAAAAACTCAAAATAAATGCAACTGTTATCGTAGACAAGGCTTCAAAGAAAATTAATATAACTGAAAACATACCTTTGAATTACTTGTGTGCGAATTTTAAAAAGGAATGAATATGATATTGGTAACATTAAAACAATAACCAAACTAATAACAGAATTGATGCTAAACAGAAGTTAATTCTGACTGATTCATAGAAGGTAAAAGTCATCCCACTAGGGATAATAGGGCATGTACTAACACCTCTACTTAAAATGCAGCTTTTACATTACAAGGGGATTTTACTTGTGGGTTTTGTTTTGTTTTGCTTTTTTTTAACAAATAATTTCAGATATGCATTTTTGTCCAATTAACTGACAAATATTCTAGAAACATAGTTCTTCTCTCTCTGTGACCATGAACATTGCAGAAGGTGGTGTTAGATAAGTAGAGCAAGAATGGATAAACATTCTTTGTAATTATATAAAAATAAATGGCATTTCAGTGTTATTATGTGAGTCTCTGGGGCATTTCTTTATTTGCTTAGTTGTTTAATATGAATATCTACATGATAAATTCTTTGTGCATATGGACAGAATCTGTTCAAGGAGTTTCTATACTACAGTGTAATTCAATATTTAACATATTTATCAAACAAGAGAACGGATTCAATATAAATATTTTAATTATAAACCACACAAAGATGTATAATAAAGTGGCTTTGCAAACATGGAATTAATCCAAAGACCATGAAATTTCATTAGCTCTAGTGTTAATAATCAGAGTTATAAATTTTTTTTTCCTGTAGATTTATTAATGTATTACTATAGAAAGGGCTCTGCAAAAAAGATAGGTCCAAAAAGTTTTGATGACATTTAGATTCCTCAGTCATAGCTTTGAAATCTAAAGTTTCTTAGTTTTTCAGAAGAAAGAAACATATTAAATGGAAGGCCAGATGTTCTCAATGTAATTTTCAAGCAATGAAGATAGATAAGCAATCCAGAGGATGATTCAGACCATTAAATCATATTTTTCAGATTTCTACTGGTTTCCACT
This sequence comes from Hypotaenidia okinawae, assembly GCA_027925045.1. Lineage (NCBI taxonomy): Eukaryota > Metazoa > Chordata > Aves > Gruiformes > Rallidae > Hypotaenidia > Hypotaenidia okinawae. The sequence continues at coordinate 174,647,180 of BSDF01000001.1, forward strand.
GAGTATAGAAACATTCTAAAGTGAACATGCTCCAGGTTTGGGTACTTCAATGAAACACATAAATTTAGTAGGGTACATCTACTTGTGTGTATGTGTGTGTGTGTGCGTGCTTGTTAATCATAGATGACAGCACTTTTTTAAAGGACAAGTTATTTTTTTACGTGTTGAAATACCAAGAAAACTCTGTGTGAATTTCTAATGACCGTCTATATTTTAACAACGCCATTCATGATGTTAAGATACTGCATTTTTTAGTAGGGAAACAGCTTCATTGTAAGCATTTTAAAAATATGGGTTTCTGGGGTAGGAGAACTATAGAAATGCCACAAACAGCACGGTCACTTATGTTTCTTATAACTTATTTGATCTTAACTTGATGATCTTAAAAGGTCTTTTCCAACCTTGTTATTCTGTGATCTAGAGCATAAAACACGTCCTTGCCTTAGAGGAGGTGTAAAAATAGCAGAAAATTATTTAATTGTTCATTTAGCTTTTAACTATTCTAAAAAAATACTTTTACTTGGTTATGCAGGTGTATAACATTTCTGTTAATGTACTCTGAGTATTATCAAGAGCTTCCTATAAGGAAACCCAAACAAAAGCTATAGACCTAAAAAAAAAATAAAGGTTTAAAAATATTTTAAATTTAATCTGCAGGGTTTTTTCATAAAGTAAATTCAATATTTAAACACATGCCAGAAGCCTGCACCTCGTGCTTAGTACAAAATGTTGCTTACCTCAACACAAATTCTAGCTAGCAAAAAGAAGGTGCAAAGACTCTTATAGTAGAAATGTGACTTAAATCCCTAGTGTTCATACCATCTGCAAGAGCTGAATGACTGTAAGTATTATATGTGTCCTGGGACTTTGCTCAAAGACAACAACTAAGCTTGAGTTACCATGCACATAACTCTAGTTTTCAGAGTTTGATATTTCTCTACACACAAGTTTCCCAAAGGATGCACAGGGCCACCTTAATTTTTCACAAACAGTATTTTTTGTCAATTAGTTTTGGTTTAATGTAGAGGCTAGACTGTGAATAAAACTGTTCATGCACAGAATTAGAAATGTATTGCATTCAAGGCAAGGGATATCACTATATCTGTGCTGTACAGTATTAGGTCAACATATGGTGCATGGAAATTAAATGTAATGTTATTATTACACTGTTTGCTGCTCCTTCTTGAGGACTTTGAGTCCTACAATTAAACTTGACAATACAGATAAAATAATGCTCATTTTAAAGATTCATTGACTTGAAACAAACTATCATAATTACATTAGTTGAGAATGTGTTTCCTCTTCTCCCAAGTAATGCTGGTACTAGATGACTGTTATAGTCTGTCATCCCTAATTTCTGTGTTCAGAAATACCATCTGTGTTTGTCATTGCTAACACCACATTTGGCATCTTTCACTGCTTTCTGCTTAGAAGTCAGTGAGCTTAAAGGAGCTTGAACAGAAAAACAAAGGACAGAGAATAGAAAAGCAAAGCAAACTCTAAGGGGTGTTTGTGTCTAAGTAGGAGAGGGGGACAATCCTATTAGAATACAGCTGGAGTTGTAGGGCCTTTTCCCAGAAACACAAGTGCTGTATGCATACAGTTAGGCAGCAAGGTTAATAAAATAAAGCCAAGTTGCTGTGGTAATGGCTTCATCACTCTAATAAATCCTAAGACCTTCAGTCTCATACTCAGATAATGATGTTACAGCTACAGTTATGGCTTATTTATTTAACCAAGAGCAAAGTTGTTGAGACATAGTTTCATTTTCAAGAAAGGCCTGACAAGGCAGATGGCAGTAATGGCACAGGACAAATGAAATCCTATGCTAGCCAGCCAATACAAAATACAGCACAGCTCAGGAGGACAGAGCACGTGCTCTTAAGAGGAAGCATAAACCAATGAAATGAAATACCTACTGAGCATTAATAAACCCATTAGTGAACATTAATAAAATAAAAAGGCTCACTCCTTTACAGCCCCGGGAGTCAGCAGCTCCAGTCTCCATGAACTATTTAGTGGGGCAGGAAGAATGATTTGAGAGGGAGAGCTGGGAAAAGAGTAAATCAGTACGTATATTTTGTTAATGGGCAGGGACTGAATATAGCTAAGGGCTGAATCAGCTAAAGTAAAGGTTGGAATGAGTCTATGAGGAAATTAATAATTTTGAATACAGAGAGGGGTTTCAATAGGATGCAGTAAATAACGCCTAGGGACACACACTGAACAATGAGGATGAAACAAACTGAAAAGCTGCAGTATCCTGAGTCATTGTCCTTACTGCCTGAATGAGGTGGGAGCGAGGTAGAAAAAAAGTCTGTAATTACATAGCATATTAGAATGAGAAAGTATGAAGGTTGTGTGGCTTCTTATTTGGGGTTCCCACCTCAGTCTAATTGTCTTCTTAGACCTGACTAGTTTTAGTTCATGCTAGATTTAATTATTTCTTTCTCCTTTATTTCTCCTTGCTTGTCTCCAACCTCTTTTCTTCTCAACTTTATTTCCAGAGTTTGTGTCTCCTACCACCTAACTCAGGTACATTTACTTTTCAAATCCAGCTGTATGCAGTGCTAAGGGACTGTATCTATATCATCTATATCCTGATTACTCCTCCAACAGCCCATCTATTTTATGTTTAAGAAAGGGTCATATAAGAATTGCACAGAACTGATCTCATTCACTCAATGAATGAGTTATTTTCCTCCCTGAACACTAACTATTCATGATTCCTGTAAAAGAAAATAGGAAAATCGTGAATTTAAAAATAGCATATTTTTTGTTTTAGTCTTACAGTATTCAGTCAAACATTAAATTGCAAAGAAGCAACATGTTTATAGGGTTTTGTTTTTTCTCCCGTATGCCAGTAGTGACTATTCTATTCTGCCTCTGAACGGGAATGTTAGAGAAAAATCTGTGACTAATATGGGCACCTAGAGAAGCTTTGAATCACGAAGCCTTAAAAAATAAGTCATGACATCAAGAAAACCAGTGTGTGTTTTCAGGTATTCCTTTTCTTTTCTGAATTTAGATTCTATATGGATTTATTTCTTTTTTTTTTTTTTTTTATTTCCCATGGAGAAAAAATGTATAACACAAAAGTAGTAGAGTAAGGAAACAAAATCTGGTGGTGTTTGGGTTTGCTTTTTTCTTAAATATTTTTTTTCTGAAAGTATCAAAATCAGTAATAAATTGGTTCTTTAGGTGAGACTTTAAAAAAATCTTCATATATATATTTTGCAATGTTCTATTAAGTGAATTGTAAATTGCCACTGAATGTTTTGAACAGTGAGGAAAAAATGTGTGTAATTTTTAGTAGAAAATATGTATCATTTCCAAACCTTAGATTTTTTATTCAATTATTTAAAATACATATCTTATGTCCATGTTTTTCCATTTTGTTCTCAAATTATTATTATTATTTTTAATTTATGAGATGATACAAATAGTAACATGCTGTAAAACTTACTAAATCAAGATTTGGTGTAATTCACTGAAAATATTTTTTAACTTTGTTTTTATAAAGCCTCATTTATATAGGAAGTTATTTTTATCACAATAACACACAATTAAGTGTATGTTATTGAAATAAATTGTATTCTAATAAAATTGCTCTGTATGTGAGTGACAGATACCCAGACAGACCAGAATGAAATAATCTGAAGAGTAACTTCAGACCTTCTGAATGAATGACAGAGGCCCAGAATAGACCTGTGTTAAGTAGAGTTTTATTTTACTCACGGAAATATCAACAGTACATGTATTTCTCTCTACAGTAATGTAAAATTTAAAGTGTGCATAAAATAACTGCATTCAACGTGCTCTGTTTCCAATTGATAAAAGCATGCTGTAAAGCTTCTGAGTATGTAAAAATCGTTGTACTTAAGAATAAAAAATAGGAAATAAAAATAATTCATTGCTGAGAATGTGATTCTCATTTTACCTACATCAATGTAAATGATATAATTAGCATATAAACCTTTTTAAGAGATGTTCTCACTTACTTCAATTGACGTATATCACTGTAACAGAAGCCTTCAAGAAAAAACCCAACTTTATTTACATATTTTCTCCAAATAAAATCTTATTTATAGACTTACTTCTTACTTGGTTCTTACAGAGTCAGTTTTTAGAATTTAACATTTCAACAGTTTCTTCATAGATTTGTAATCTTTGCTTATATAAAATGTGTTTGTCAGTCTGTAGCATTGTCTGAAACTCAAAATTATCTTGCTTTGTGAATTTAAATGTTTTGTCATCCACTGAAGCTGAAAGAAAAAAACACAACAAAACACCACACTATACTAAAGTTTTATAGCCATTTGTTTAGCAAAAATATAGGAAGGTACATAAAAGCAAGCATGTATGGGAATCTGTGTTAATCTCAGGAAAATATTTTTAATAGTACTTGTATTCTCCTCTGGGGCAAACAAAGGTAATTCTAAGGACCCTGAGAGTGATATCTTATCTGAAGATCTTTGTAATAAATCCACAGGCCAGTTACAAGATTTTGGGAGTTGAAGGTGAAGAAGTGATTAAACACCTCCCCCTCCCCCTTATCACGCCCTGTTTAAAGGCATGCAGACACCTAGGAAAAAGGTCAGAGGACTTTTGTTATTGTGAATTAATAGCATATCTAACTTTGATAAACTGAATTTTTAGGATTTCAAGCTTCTGACTTGGTAAAATCAGATATTCCACATAAGCCTTCCTGAACCATTGGCCAGGAACTCTAAGTTCCTAGATAATCTTTGTTGGTAGTCTTAAAAACACTTTCTCCAAGGAAAGTTCTCTCTCCACCAGACCATGACATAATTTTCTAATGAAAAATAAAAGACATTCTAGGATCAGAACTTCTGCCAGCTGAGGTGTCCATAATGATAATTATGACTAATCTCTATGTTTATTTTGCAAGGCATTACAAAATGATTTCTTTAAAACAGATTTTTTCAGTTAAAAGACTGTTAGTCCTCCATGACATTTTAATGAGCCTTTTTTTGGAAGCTGTTTGAATTAATTTATCTTAAGTATGATCATAGGGCTTATTCTATGATTTTATGATCTTCTTTACATTTAGCCAGTTAATGTTAACTATCTAGGCTAGGCCTCTGTGTTCTTCACAATTATTACAAATTTTGTGATCGATTTATCATAGTAACCTATTTCTGTGGGCTCCAGGAAGAACCTGGATGGTGTTCATACTTTAAATATCCAGTTTCTGCAACTAAAATTGCTTAAGATAACGCAACAGTGTAACCAGATTTGACTTGGTGTTACAGGTAAGAACTTTTAACCTTTTCAGGTTGTTTGTAGTAGAAATACAGTTTCATATATATTATAGAATCATCTGTTCCATATTCCTGTTATATTGACTATTCTCTGTAATTAGATAATGCACTCCATCCAGGTATTTCTTTATTTCTAGCTCTGCTGGTACTCCCTAAAGGTATGACCATGCCTCTGCACTGCTAATGTTTCTCTCATTTTTGTCTCAAGCCATCAGAGACATCTAATTCCTCTACTATGATATCTTTAAGCTCTTCAACAGAGTAAAAACTTCATAATGAGACAGATTGTTTTTCTTTTTCCTCCCTCCCAAAAAAAAATTTCTCATTCTCAACAACTGGAATTAAGCTTCATCCTCTTCACTACATTAAAAAAAAATAAATTTAACTGAACATGTCATCATCCAGAAGTTTTATCTTTCATCCTGATCTCACTAAAAAGGAACCATTAGTCAATGGTATATCTTTTCACCTGTATTTACGACATATAATATCTGTTTTCTAACAGAGACTTTGAGATATTTTCATTTTCCTCCAGTTTATCTAGCTTATTCCTTCTTTTTAAGTTTCATACCTTTTCATATAATTTTAAATAACTTGCTACATAATTCCAGAATTTTACCTTCATCATGCAAACTTTGTGATGGAGAACAATTTTAATTAATATAGCAGCTACAGGAATTAAAAGTTTAAATTTCATCAAAGATGTGGTGGATAGACAACATCCTATCACCCAAATACCAGTGGAAATTTCCTAGTAACTGAGATAGAACTGTGTATTAATAATAACATATTAGATTTTAGGATTAAAATGTTTCTTCTAGTGCATATACTGGAACTCTGGTGAGAGTAATAGAAAAACACTGATGTTGTTGACTGTAGTGGTGATTAGTGTCACACCAATGAGTCTATACTTTTATAGTAGCATAGAATGAAATCTGGGTTCAATGAGACCAACACACACACACACACACACAAATAAATCTTTCCACAGATTCTTGGAAGAAATACTTTTCAGTGTATAACATAATATACTCAAAAATTATGGTATTTCCTAAGGAGGACAGGTAGTGGGAAATAAGCACATGAAATACAATAATATTATCTTTTAAAAGACAGATATATATGCACCCTCTATTGAAGAGGAAAAGGAAATCTGCTTTTAATGAGTGTTTCAATGATTTTTTTTCATACTATTAGTTTTGAAAATCGATTCAATACTAAGAAAAATTAATGCTGTTTTTATTACAATTTCAATTAAAGCTGATAAGATGATTAAAGAACATGGAGAAGAACAGGTGCAGGGTTTGTGGGTGTTTTTGTCTTCTCCCCCCACCTTCTTTAACAATATTTTTTGTCCAAACTGTCATAGCATTTAGTGTATGATGATGCCGTTCAAAGTAGTCACATTGTTTTCTATTATGTGTTCATCATCTTTTCCTTTAAGATTTTTTTACAAACCAGATTTATTTTAATTCCTATCAAAGTCAAGATAAATTCACTCATTAACTACAATAGCTATTAGAAGGGGTACGCAAATCTTGCTGAGTGTAATCTGATTTTTTTCATCCTTGTGGGTCTTTCTTCTAAGGCTAAGAATAATCTACTACTTAAAAAGTCGAGATCTAGTCTGAGTTGAGTATACAGACCTGTTTTCAGAATTATATATACTATTGTTTGCATAGAATATCATTGTAGTTTGGGGGAGATACAGATTTCTATCAGACATTTATTTTATTCTCACATTATTCTCTATTATCTCCATTGCATTTCAAGATACTATGAATAACTAGCTGACCTTCAATATGAATTTAGTGAATCACATTCCTCAATATGTAATTTCTACAAAAGTATAATAAAGTATATAAATATAAATGATATTACAGTGTATGATACTATGTTTCTAATTCTTTTATTCCTACTCCTTTCAAAAAATGTTATCATACTGCTTATTATTTATCGATAAGGAAATAACTAAAATATTAAACCAAATAAAAAATAAACAGTTTTCCAATACAACAATAATTCTTCCTTAAGCAAAACAAAGCATGGTACATTTAATAAAGCATAGCAAATGAGGCAGATTGAAACATATTTCAGATATTTTTGTTATTCTCTATTTTATACTAGTATTTTTATGATTAAGATCATGTCTTTAAAACATTTAATGCTAAAAAATTAATAATTTTAATACTGCTATATATTTATTACACAATTAAAATGAAAAAGTTAATAAATGCATCTAATATTGACTGCAATAAATACAGAATACAAAATAAGAGAATGGCTTGTGTTGAAAGGAACTTTTAAAGATCTAGTCCACCCCACCTGCAATGGGCACAGACATCTTCCAACAGATCCAGTTGCTCAAAACCGCATCCAACCTTTAAAAATAGTTCATCTTCTAAGCACAATGCCATTTATCTAACAAGATGGGAATTAGCCTCATGAGCACACAGAAATGAAAATGCTGTCTACTATGTGTGCAAGGGTAAATGTATGTCCAGTTCTCATTAACATCTCACTTCTCTACTCAGAAAATAGTAGGTATAAATAATATTTCATAATATTACATATCATATTTTTCAGATGGACACAAAACTATTGAGGAGTGTCCAGAGGAGGGCAACCGGGATGGCAAAGGGTTTGGAGGGGAAAACTTGGGAGGAGAGGCTGAAGTCCCTTGGTTTGTTGAGCCTGGAGAAAAGGAGACTTAGGGGAGTCCTGATCACAGTCTATGGTTCTCTTACTGCGGGGGGAGTGAAGGGGCAGGCGTCAATCTCCTCTCTTTGGTGACCAGTGATAGAACCAGAGAGAACTGCATGAAACTGCAGCAGGGGAGGCTTAGGTTGGATGTTAGGAAGAGGTTCTTTCCTGAGAGGGTGGTTGGGTGCTAAAACAGGCTCCCCAGGGAAGTGGTCACAGCACCAGGTTTGACTGTGTTTGAGAAGCATCTGGACGATGCACTCAGTCCCATGCTCTGACTTGGCTGGCCCTGTGTGGAGCCAAGAGTTGGACTTGATGATCCTTATGGGTGCCTTCCAACTCAGGATATTCTATTATTCTATGATTGAAAAAAGGAGCTGAACTAGTGATAGGAATATAGTGATTGTTATATCAGAAAGGAACACAAACCTGACTAACCAAGAAGGATATTCAAAACGGTGTTTTTTCTTTTATTTTTATTTTTTCAATTTTTTTTTCAAGGAGTGAGGGAGGAAAAGGTTTCTGAGAAAGTATTAAAGCATTTGAATGAAATTCCAATGCAAAAAGAGACCAAAACCTCTTATTTTACTATTAAAGAACATTAGATTTTGTAATATGAGGTTTTTTTGACTTGATAACCACCCCAAATAACTTTCAGTTATAGATTAAATGGCTTTCTTCTGTATCAGCTTTACATGGAAATACATAGGGGAGGAAATACAGAGAGGAGGAAATACAGAGGGAAGGAAGCAGTCTGGCAGGTTCCTGGAGTGTTTGGAAGACAACTTCCTGACCCAACTGGTGAGTGAACCAACAAGGGAAGGTGCCCTGCTGGACTTGTTGTTTGTAAACAGAGAAGGCCTAGTGGGAGATGTGAAGGTTGGAGGACGTCTGGGGCATAGTGATCATGAGCTGATAGAATTCTTAGTACCAGGAGAAGTAAGGAAGGGAGACAGCAGAACAAGCACCTTAGACTTTGGACTGTTCAGAAAGCTGCTTGATAAGATTCCATGGGAGGCAGCCCTTGAGGGCAAAGGAGCCCAAGAGGGTTGGGTGCTCAAGAAAGAAATCTTGGTGGCACAAGAACAGGCTGTCCCAATGTGTCAGAAGAGGAGTTGGGGCGGAAGGAAGACAGCTTGGCTGAGCAGAGAGATCCAATGGGATCCTGGGGTGCATCCGGAGAAGTGTGGCCAGCAGGTCAAAGGAGGTGATCCTCACCCTCTACTCTGCCCTGGTCAGGCCCCACCTAGAGTATTGTGTCCAGTTCTGGGCTCCCTGGTATAAAAAAGACAGGGATCTCCTGGAGAGAATCCAGAGAAGGGCTACAAAGATGATAAAGGGCCTGGAACGTCTCTCCTATGAGGAAAGGCTGAGTGAGCTAGTACTGTTCAGCCTGGAGAAGAGAAGACTAAGGGGAGACCTAATTATTCATGTTTATAAATATCTTAAGCATGGGATGCAGGGGGAATTGGCCAGCCCCTTTTCAGTGGTCTGTGGAGACAGGACAAGGGGCAATGGCTGAAAGTTGGAGCACAGGAAGTTCCACACCAACATACAGAAGAACTTTTTCACAGTGAGGGTGACAGAGCCCTGGGACAGGCTGCCCAGGGAGGTGGTGGAGTCTCCTTCTCTGGAGATATTCAAGACCCGTCTGGACGCCTATCTGTGCAATATGAGCTAGGGAGCCTGCTTTGGCAGGGGGTTGGACCCGATGATCTCTGGAAGTCCCTCCCAACCCCTATGATTCTGTGATTCTATGATTCTATGATCCAGGAATGTATTCGGGAAAAGAGGGTAAAAATGAGCTTTGAAGTAGGGGCGAGTGTCTTGGGACGACTATAGGAGCATAGTGAGATCATGTAAGGAAAAAGTCAGAAGGGCTAAAGCTGAACTGGAACTCAGACTGGCCAGTTCTGTAAAAGATAATAAAAAGTCCTTCTATAAGTATATTAACAGTAAAAGGAGGGGCAAGGAGAATCTCTAGCCCTTATTGGATGCAAGGGGGACCATTAATGACAAGGGATGAGGACAAGGCTGAGGTCCTTAATTCCTTCTTTACCCCAGTCTTTAAAAGTAAATTTGGATATTCCTTGAGTACTCATCCTCAGGAACTGGCTGACAGGGAGGGGAAGAATAACAAAGCTCCTGTGGTTCAGGAGGAAATGATTAGCGACCTACTTGGCCAGTTAGATACCCACAAGTTAATGGGGCCAGATGGGATTCACTCGAGGGGTCTGAGAGAGCTGTCAGATGTGCTTGCCAAACCCCTTTCCATCATCCATCAGCAATCTTGGTAGACTCATAGGAAAGATAGACTTAACAAGATCTGCAGTGATATTGCAAGGGGTAATTTTTTTAAACTAAAAAAGGGTAGTTTAAGATAAGATTTCCCACAGGTGGCCCAGAGAAGTTGAGGAAACCCCATTCTCACAAGTTTTTAAGGTGAGGTAGGATGGGACTTTGAGCAACTTGTTCTATTAGAAGATGTCTGTGTCCACTGCAGGTGGAGTGGATTAGGTGATACTTAAAAGTCCTTTCTAACCCAAATCATTCTTTAATACTATGATTCTATTTCTAAGAAACATAACAAAACCAGTATAAAAGACCACACTTTCAACATTAGCTCAATGGCTCCATAATTGCCACTCTAAACGCAATGGATTCATTGCATTCATACTGTTACTAACCATAACTCTTTTTTCTGTCATAATAAAGGTTTAATTTTCCCCAGGTGAGCATTACAGAGCTTTTTCTCTGACCATTTCATCCTTTGATCTTGGCAAAGGTTTCAGAGAAGGCTGACCTCAGCTTTTCAGTGCTTGGGTTGTGACTAAAATGTTTAAGGAAGCCATTTTTTTCATTAAAAGACTGTACTGTGATGGCAAAATGAAAAAAAAATGTTATCTAATTAACAGTGTGGAAAATGTGACTCTAAAATACACAACTTCCTGCATTCTTCAATTACAGAGGAAGATCAGGGAAATTTCGTGATTATACAGTGGAATAGGGTACATAGGCAAAAATTCTGTAAAAAGCTGTGAGTATAGCAAAACCACTTACATACAGCATCCAAAAGAAGCAAAGCACATGTAATCTAAATTGGGGAAACTTTATTTACAGTTTTCATGGCAAGGTTTTAGGAGTGGTGGCGAGGCTGCAGGGGTCACTTCTGTGAGTACCTTCTGGAAGCTTCCCCTAGGTCCAAATGAGCCAACACCAGTTGGCTCAAGGACCACTGACCAAGGCCAAGCCAATCAGTGATGAAGGTAACGCCTCTATGATAATATATTTTAAGAAGGAAAAACCTGTGAGATTCAGCTTTTTGCTGCTACAGAAAGGAGTGAGAAGGTGTCATAAACTTTGCATACATGAAGGTCAGTGAAGAAGGAAGGGGAGGAGGTGCTCCAGTACCAGAGGAGAGATTCCCCTGTAGCCCATGGAGAAGACCATGGTGAAGCAGGTTGTCCCCCAGGAGCCCGTGGAAGATGATGGGGAGTTGAGATTCCACCTATAGCCCATGAATGACCCTACAGGGAAAGATGTGGAGACACATGAAGGATGCTGTGACTCATTTGAAAGTCGGCACTGGAACAAACTCCTGACAGGACCTGCAGCCTGTGGAGAGACCAACCCATGACAGAGCAGGTTTGCTGGGGGGACTTGTGACCCTGTGGGGCACTGGGCTGTAACAGTCTGTTCCTGAAAGTTGGCACCCAATGGAAGCCACACTAAGGCAGTTGATGAAGAGCTGAAGCCCTCATGGGAAGGACTCATGCTGGAGAAGTTCATGGAGGACTGTGTCCTGTGAGAGGGACCCCATGCTGGAGCAGGGGAAGGGTGTGAAGAGTCCTCCCCTGGAGGAGGAAGGAGCAGCAGAGACAACATGCGATGAACTGGCAGAAACCCCCATTCCCTGTCCCCCTGTGCTGCTTAGTGGGAAGGGGGAGAATATTTTGGAATAAAGTCAAGCCCAGGAAGAAGTGAGGGGTGGGGGGAGGTATTTTAAGATTTGGGTTTATTTCTCATTATCCTACTCTGGTTTGATTGGGTAATAAATTAGATGCATTTTATTCCATATTGAGTCTGTTTTGCCCATGACATTAATTGCTGAATGATCTCTCTCTGTCCTTATCTCAACCTGTAATCTTTTAATTTTATAATTTCTCCCCATCTAGCTGAGGTGGGGAGAACATTAAAGTTGCTTTGGTGGGCAATTGGCTTCCAGCAAGGGTCAACCCACCACAACCTTAGAGAGTACAATTTCTGGAAAATTACTGAAATATTTCAGAATATCAGAGCTTTAACAGACCTGCTTATAAAGATTACACAGATGCTCTTTTACAAAATTGTGGAAGTCTTGTGTCTGAATTAGAAGTTTTATGAGTTTTTCCTCTTTCTTCCTTATTTCAAATGGCTTTGATTATTCATGTAAAAAAAATAGCATGAGGAGTTGCTGAAAAATTAGCCACACAGTGCTAGACATACCTACTTAAAATTAAGTTCTTTGCTGGATTAGTATTGTCTCTATCCACCTATCAGTCAACAGACTGCTTGCCTACTCGTGTATGTAGTGCAGAATTCCTACCATTTACATCTGCTGCTTTCGCCAGACAAAGTAAACAGCCCATGACAGATGCTCCAGAAATCAGCATCTGCTTAGTTTCCTAAATGTCTCTTACTGCTTCTCAGCCAAAACAAACAGGGGGAGAGATGAGGAAGCTTGTTTGTTGTATGCCTATTGCATTTACATGTTTACTAATAAAAAAACCCAGATGAAAATATTGCTGAGCACTTAATTCTTATTACGTTTGCTGCTAACCAGTTTCTTTGCCTCTTCTCAGCTTTTGTGATGTGATTTTAATGATATTAGTAGTCTCAGTAAGAAAAAAGTCAACCTAGGGGACCTGAACTGCATTTCAGGATAGAACAGGGAATATGTTAAAGTTATGGAATGTGCTATTAAATATGTGTGTTAAAACATGGAATACACAAATAGATGTCCCCTGTTCTAAGTATTGTAAGAGATCTGTTCTAACTTGAAAATTGAACCAGTATCTATTAGTTTTAACAAATCAATATGTTCACTAATTCAATAAAATGTGCACTCTATGCCTACTTCTAAGCATGAGCAGTTAGGAAATTATGCACAAGTAATTCAATAGAATATTTTAATGGCATATATTTTTGCACATTTTTAAGATCAGGATTTTATCTCTGAGAGGACATGAAAACATTTCTTATAGGTCCTCTCTATAGCCATCTACGATCTACTGTTTCAGTGTCATTAAACAAACAAACAAAACCCACACTAAAAGAGACTAGGAGGAGATGAAGCCTTGCGTTTGGGGATTTTCAATAAAGTTTTCCCACTAATGACTTGATAATGCAGCTTTTCTGATAATCTGGGTGGAATAAGTACAAAACGGAAACAGGTCATGTGGTTCTTCTCTGGGAGGGATTATGCAGAGATAGAGTAGCAAATAAAATAAAATGAAATTAAAACTGGCATATTAAAAGCAAGCAAAATCACCTGATTAAGTGTTTCTAGATTGACAGTGACATATATCTGGGATTACAAAATCAATAAAAAAAGGTCCAGTTATTCTTATTGGATGTTCTTATTGTAGGGTCCACCAGAGTTTGTATAGTGATAAAAAGTCACATTTAAAAAAAAAAAAAAGTATTTAGAAAACTGGTAAAATACACATAAAACCCCAACCAAACATAAAAACAAGTTCAACTATGACTTCAGAAGGATAGAGTCATCAGCAAAATCTGAGGTTACATTAGCCTTAATGGTCACTGCACAGACAAACCTATGGATGTCTCAGTTGGAGTAATCAGAATCACAGAATTACAGAATCACAGAATCACAGAATGTTAGGAATTAAGTTTCCCTAGAAGATAGTTTTGCTATTTTAGATCATAGAATCATAGGTGTTGGAAGGGACCTCGAGAGATCATTGGGTCCAACCCCCTGCCAAAGCAGGCTCCCTAGCTCATATTGCACAGATAGGCGTCCAGACGGGTCTTGAATATCTCCAGAGAAGGAGACTCCACCACCTCCCTGGGCAGCCTGTCCCAGGGCTCTGTCACCCTCACTGTGAAAAAGTTCTTCTGTATGTTGGTGTGGAACTTCCTGTGCTCCAACTTTCAGCCATTGCCCCTTGTCCTGTCTCCACAGACCACTGAAAAGGGGCTGGCCATTTCCCCCTGCATCCCATGCTTAAGATATTTATAAACATGAATAATTAGGTCTCCCCTTAGTCTTCTCTTCTCCAGGCTGAACAGTACTAGCTCACTCAGCCTTTCCTCATAGGAGAGACGTTCCAGGCCCTTTATCATCTTTGTAGCCCTTCTCTGGATTCTCTCCAGGAGATCCCTGTCTTTTTATACCAGGGAGCCCAGAACTGGACACAATACTCTAGGTGGGGCCTGACCAGGGCAGAGTAGAGGGTGAGGATCACCTCGTTTGACCTGCTGGCCACACTCCTCCTGATGCACCCCAAGATCCCATTGGCTCTCTTAGCCACCGAGGCACACTGCTGGCTCATGGCCAACCTGCCATCTACCAGGGTCCCCAGGTATCCAGCCTGACCTCTATCTGCCACTCCAGAAGGTCAGGGACTTTGCATCATAGTTAGTAACCTGACATGGAAATTTCAGATAGTCTAAAGCATCTGAAAAGAAAAAGGACATCTAAATTTGGAGAATTATATCACTTCCAGAAAGACAGGGTTTTGTTTCTCTTTGATTATTATCAGGAGATGTACTTATTGTCTGTGGAACGTAGAAAAAAACCACTCAAACTCCATAACACTTATGTTAATAGAAAAATATAGCACTCCCCAAGGTAACTGTAAAGAATTTTTATAATAATTTATACTGTGCTATAGTAATTCCTATATTATAATGATGTTTAATGGCTTATAGTTATAGAATATCACTCTCAAATGCATTATGTATGTACCCTAAACAGGCTTTCAGTACCATTATACAACAGATGTCATGGTCTTTCCTGTCACTAATTGTTTAAAAGGATTAATATTTTCCCATTTGTTTCCTGTGGCCGCAGCATGTGCAAATTGCAACTCTTAACATTTCTTTAATTGAGAAATAGGTAGTATTTCCTGAATTGTGTATGTATGTTCTTTTTAACTATGGAAATTTTAACACAGCATAACAGCTATTCTTCTTAGCACCCATGACCAGACCACACATTGGTTACCCTGGCAGAACTGCCTAGAAATGTATTCAGAATTTTAGAGCAACAGATTCTGCGAATTACATTAGGCTCAGCTCACAGCCAACACCCCCCAATTACCTCTCATGGATAGTACTTTACCTTCAAATGAACCCTATGAAGCCGCTAGTAAAAAGGCAGTGGAAACTTAAGGCATCAATTATCTAGCACTACAAAGTGCTTAAATGTAACTTTAATACCTAGATAGATCATTTAGAACTGGAATTTAAAGCACAGTGTGCCCAATTTAAACAAAAGGTGGTATAGACTGGGAAGAAAAGGCACTGTGGATGATATTGAATGGTCAAAGATTTAGATTAGAAATAAAAGACATACTTAGATAAAGGACACTATGTTTCTGTGGGTGGAAGTACCTTTTCAAAGACAAATATTCTGGAAGAAATGTAGGCACCTAAAAACCTTATATATGGGACAATATATGGCTACATATCACAAGACTTTAGCCGAATAGAGTAATTGAACATGCTGGATTATTCCCATCCTCAAATTCATTAACTCCTCTGGGTACTAGCAAACACATTCACAAATGTGAAAAATCCTCAGAACAAGAGCAGGGCAAATCTAAAAGTTCTTCTGCAGCCCTAGGGAAGCAGCAGTCTTGTATCCCCTACTCTTCTACATTGCTATTATACTCAAGACAGTCAGTCACAATCATTCTCTAACTGAATACTTCCCCTTCCTCACTGTGCATGGTTATGCTGAGCAGTGTTGGAAGCTTCCAGCTCTTCAGAAGATCTAACCCCACCTGAAAGGCTACACGAGCCCTTTGTTCCAGTGCAGCCTTGTTCTCTGTTAACGTTAAAAGAGTGATTATTCTTGTGGATGTGTTAAATCACATATTCATGTGACCAAAAACCTTGTGTGCTTTGTTTAGGTTTTTAAATACGTAGGAGGAAAGCAAGTTAATATGACACAGCAAAGAAAGAAGAGGCGAAAAGTGAAGCTATTATCTCACTCTGAAGATAGTCACTTGTGTGCAAAGGAACAGAAAATTCAAATGTTCTTTTCATGGACCTTGTTAAAAGCATCCACTGATGATTGAACTCTGTTTCTTTTATCAGGGATATATTAAACATAATAGAATGCATAGGGAAGTGCACTAAAAAAAAGTACGTGTTTTCTGTCCAGGGAAATCTCATGTCTTCATTTTATATTTACTCTCCTCTCCTCTGCTGAACAAAATTTACATTTGAGTTATTTATCCTGGTTATTTATCCTTTTTTGGATCTTCAAAAATACTTTGGACACTGGCACCACCTAAAAGTAGTTTTGGAAAAAATGTTTGTGAACAATTCTGCTTGTGCTCTAATTTTAGCTAATAAAATATGTACTTAATATCAACACTATATCCCTGTAACAGTAGATTACATGCAGAAAGTACTATACACATTTTACCTATGCATCTGCTTTAACTGTGCATTACAAAGAAAATTTACTCTTCAGAGATAGTTTTCTAATGTGGCATTCAGATTACTGGGAAAATAAAAATAATCTTTGTCAGAATCCAAACAGAAACAAGTTCTGTTTTGATGATGTCCAGAAAACCTTAAGGCTGCAATACCAACTCATAAAGCACTGGGTGAGTACTTTGGGCTTTGACACATAAAGAAATTAAGTGACCACAGTTTTATTTCTATCCCTTTAATGGCAGATGTTACAATGTTTTTAGTCCTCATGCTTTCTTCTTTCTCAGTAGGATAAGACTCCAGGCACCAAGCGATATACCCTCTATTTAAGTCTTTTTAACTTGGTAGACTTTAATGTGGGCAGAGGAAATTCCCAGTACATTCAAAAAGTCTTAGTAAAATAAAATATGATTGAACATTAATGTAAGAATAATATATCTTACATATGAATTCTTGCACTACGTTGTCACATCTTTGCAGGTGTCACAATCCACAGCCAGACAAGACTAATTTGGCAGAGGTTAAACCCTGTTGCGTTCCAACCGATGGAATTCACTTTGTTCCATGTTGTTGTAGGAATGAGGTTTTATGGTGACTGAGAGAGAGGAAAGAAGGGGGTAGAGAAGAAAGAGAGGGGCGTACGGTTCTGTCAGCGATAGTTAAGGCATATTTCTAGTACCTTACAGCAGGTTCTTTCCACTTAGTGAGCAAGATGATTTGTCAGGAAACTCTAAATGAACCATTCACTATAAAATACTTTGTGTCTTTTGAAGGATTATTTTTGCCAGTTGTCAGAAGAGAAGTATATGTTTATTTTTATATGAAAGAATGGAAATTCCAAGTGAATTTGGCTTTGCATAAAGCACAGGTCTAGGTCAATACCATTAACTAGAGACTCACAGAGTGTAAAAGAAAGATGATTATTTATTTATCTAATAATGTCTATTTTGGGAATTCCTACGGAAAAGTGACTTATGGTGTGAAACACCTTATCTGATATGAGTGCCAAGAATTTCACAGCATTATGTTTTGTGTGTATGTTTGGTAAATTCTAGTTATTATTTGAAATTTCTTTTTAAAAAGTAAATTCTGGAGAAGGTTTTTCATAGAACATTTCCACAGAGGATTATTATTTCACCAGAAAATATATCTGTGTTTCCAGTACTCTCCAAAGGATGGTAGTTTAGCTTAGAGTTATTCACTGTAAGATGCTTTGATCAGAATTGAATTAATAATGAGAAAAAAAAAATCAGGATTCATGATTCCATTAGCTAGAAGAAAAGGAACATTTCTGAACCTGATATTAAAGCTATGTTCTCCAGTCAGTTGACCAATAAATGTTATTTTGTAAGGTACTGGTAATTCAGTGATCTTGGCATTGATGACGTAGTTTCTTTCATACTCAGCTTTTATATATTGCCCTACTGGTGATCACTATTGAGGGTATTCTTGGATGGTTCTACAATCATTGTACTTAATAACACAGAGGGTCAAATGAAACTGACAAAGAATTGAAAAACACTGGTAAAAATATATTATTATTTTGATATTCAAACACAGTTTCTAAACATATACATCAGAGAGAAATTATTTAGTAAATAAAATCTTTAATTTAGCAAATCAAAAAAAAGTAAGCATTTTTGTTGTTTAAACTGCTAAATATAATGAAGCCTTTCCTCATAGGGGAGATGCTCCAGGCCCTTTATCATCTTCGTAGCCCTTCTTTGGATTCTCTCCAGGAGATCCCTGTCCTTCTATACCAGGGAGCCCAGAACTGGACACAATACTCTAGGTGGGGCCTGACCAGGGCAGAGTAGAGGGGGAGGATCACCTCCCTTGACCTGCTGGCCATACTCCTCCTGATGCACCCCAGGATCCCATTGGATCTCTTTGCTCAGCCAAGCTGTCTTCCTTCCTCCCCAACTCCTCTTCTGACACACTGGGACAGCCTGTTCTTGTGCCACCAAGATTTCTTTCTTGAGCACCCAACCCTCTTGGGCTCCTTTGCCCTCAAGGGCTGCCTCCCATGAAATCTTATCAAGCAGCTAGCCCTGGGGAACACCGCTAGTCACAGGCCTCCAGTCAGACTCTGCTCCACTGATCACCACCCTCTGAGCTCGGTCCGACAGCCAATTCTCTACCACCTCACTGTCCACTCATCTATCCTGTGCTCTCTCAGCTTTGCTATCAGGATGTCATGGGAGACAGTATCAAAAGCCTTGCAGAAGCCAAGGTAGATGACATCCACTGCTCTCCCTCCATCCACCCAGCCAGTGATGAGATCATAGAAGGCTATGAGATTGGTTGAGCACGATCTCCCCTTGGTAAATCCATGCTGACTACTCCTTCTTCTCTTCCAATTGCTTGGAGATGGCATCCAGAACAAGCTGTTCCATTACCTTTCCAGGGACAGAGGTGAGGCTGACTGGCCTATAGTTGCTCAGATCCTCCTTCTTGCCCTTTTTAAAGATTGGAGTGACATTGGCTATCCTCCAGTCTTCAGGCACTTCTCCTGTTCTCCAGGACCTGTTGAAGATGATAGAGAGCGGCTCAGCAATCACTTCCGCCAGCTCCCTCAGCACACGTGGATGTATCCCATCCGGGCCCATGGATTTGTGTGCATTTATCCCTTTGAGCCACTCCTGGACCTCCCCTACCTCAACCAGATGGAAATTCTTCATATCCCAAACACTCCTACTTTCATCCAGTGCCTGTGGGTCCCGGGGGCCTTTGAGGTGAAGACTGAAGCAAAGAAGGCATTCAGTATCTCCACCTTCTCAGCATCCCCCGTTACCAGGACACCCGCCTCATTCAGCAAGGGACCCACATTATCCCTGGTCATCCTCTTACTATTCACATATCTAAAAAAACCCTTTTTATTATCCTTTATGTCCCTTGCCAACTTCATTTCCAAGAGGGCTTTAGGCTTCCTAGTCGCGTCCCTACAGGCCCTGACAACATTCCTATATTCTTCCCGGGTGCTCAGACCCTTTTTCCACAATTCACAGACCTTCTGCTTCCCTTTGAGTTTACTCAATAGCTCCCTGCTCATCCACGCAGGTCTTCTGCCTCTCTTTCCCGATTTCTTGCTCAAAGGGATCCACTGGGCCTGTGCTTGGAAGAAGCACTGTTTAAATGCTAGCCAGCTCTCACAGGCTCCCATTCCTTCTCACAGCATAAAATATCCCTTAGGTCCATGCTGCAGAAACCCTTCTCTGATGGACTGGGTAAAAAAACCCCAGAAAACTCCAACATCACAACCTTTCCAACATACTGAACAGGTATAAAAATGTACAAAAATAGTCACATTGTTCTAGAGATAAGGATCCACTTCAGACTCAGAGGAAATTGAGGTCCAGGTGTTATACAGTGTGTGTGCATGCAAGCTGTCAGTTTCAGAAGGATTTATCCCAGGACATCTGGCTTTGGGCTGGTCTATACCTTTGGCTTCAAGAATTTATACTGGTCCCTATACTCTAGCAGTATAGACAAAGAAAGTAATTGTAATTTGTAGCACCAGTTTGGATCTGGAAATTTTGCAGCTCTGTCAGAGTATTTTATTCTTCATTTCATTTCCTCCTAGTCTTTTTTTTCACTGAATCACAGAATGGGACTGGAAGGGACCTCTGGAGATCATCTAGTCCAACACTTCTGTTAAATCAGGATCACCTAGAGCAGATTAGGTCAATCCAGACACCCTTCCTTTGAAGACACACAGTTGATTGATTGATTTATATAAAACCACATTGGAGGACAGAACTGGAAAAGAAATCTATGTCTCCAAAACTCAAATTTTTCCCTATCATCCATTCTTTGTCCATTAAAAAAAAAAAAAAAGAGAGAGAAAAATAAAAGATAGAACAGATTAATTCCTTTAGAGTACTAAAATGTAATTCATATGTCATACATAGCTTCTGTAATAAAACCTGTATAATCATAGAATCTATTCATTATCCAGTATACATGAAAAGTAATTATTTAAAACCCTGTTGATTATAAAAGGGATAGGTTGGTTTAGTAACTTAATGTGTTCTACTTGCAGAAGACCTAGGTCTGACCTCAGCACAGCTGACAATGAAGTGCTGATCTCATCTCTCTGGTGACCAGCAACAGGACACGAGGAAATGGAATGAAGCTGCATCAGGGGAAGTTCAGATTGGACATTAGGAAAAGGATCTTCACTGAGAAAGTAGTTAGTCACTGGAACAGGACCCCAAAGGAAGTGGTCACAGCACCAAGCTTGTCAGTGTTTCAAGGAACATCTAGCTGATACATTTAGTCATATGGTTTAGTCTTGGATAGTCCCACGAGGAGCAGGGATTTTACTTGAGGATCCTTGTGGGTCCCTTCCAACTTAGATATTCTATGATTCCAAACACATAGACACAGAAGTTTTGTACCTTGACAAGCACCGAGAATTTTTCACGTGACATTGCAGGTGATTATTGTTATTGAGATACTGGGGAAGCTCTGTTTGTCTGTTTCTTTAAAAAGAAATTAAACCAGCAAGACTGGAAGATATTAGGGTTTTTTTCTCCTTTACCTAGCCATCTGCTATAAAACCTCTGAAAACATCTTAGAAACATCAATTGTTCTGCTACATTAGATTTAAATCAAAAAATGAGACCAAAACCTATGGTTAAGAATGATACACTTGCATTCATGGAGAGTAAGTAATTACATTAGCATTGTTTTGCAGGAAACCTGAGTAAAATTACTATTTTCCTCCTCTTTTCTCTAATGTTTAACTAGAGGTAATCATATAATGCATGGCTGGGATATGGAATGGGACACTTATCTATCAAAAATTTATTTTAATGAAAATTTAGAAATTTAATAATTTCTGATACTTCTACATCTCTGTCAAATTCAGACATTATACACAAAGATTAAAAATTTCAACATAGAAATATCCACTAAAAGTTACTTTTGAGTGAAATTTCAGAAGCTGTTAACTAAATGGACACATACACAAACAAGAAGAGATTTGGTTGCTTGTTAAAGAAACCACACTAAGAATACACAAATGTAAATATATTAGTTAGATTAGTGGGCTCCATTAACAGTTTTACTAATCTTCTATTGGTTAAGTAAATTTTAACTGAAAACATAAACATTTATTGAATTTAATTAGTTTAAAGGCAACATTTTAGCTTAATTCAAAAGTAAGTTTCTCTCTAAGATTATAGAGTATTATTAAGAAAATAATTTGCTCTCAACTAAGAAACGCACTCTAGAAAAGAAAAAACACCTGATGAGGTAGATTACTAGAACAGACAATGAAGATCACCATTCTCTCTATATAAACAAGTCTTTAAAACCAGCTATACCTCATGTGTTTTTTTTGTATTTTTGTTTTCATTGAGACTTTCATTAATATTGTTCCTCTGAAATGCCTGCAATTCTGATTTATGTTAAGCCAGACAGGAAACAATCTTTACTGTGGCATTAGGTTTGACATGTACTTACCTGGTTGACAAGTTAAGTTATTTTTCAATATCATATTTGTTTACATCAATAGTGCTTCCAGAAATCAGGTAAATAACACATTCTCTCCAAAGTTAGACCATGCACAAGAACCTAACCTTTGAAATACGTTAAAGAAAAATGTATAGTTGCTTGGCATGAAGTCCGAATAGGGAACAAATCCCAATTTTTTCAGCCGAATCTAAATGTTCAACAGATCAATAATCGAATAAGGTACACCTGGAACTATAGCTGTCTACAGGGAAAAAAAGTATGTGTCAGAGTGTACAAACACAAAATTAGAAGAGGAATATTAACAAGGTATCTTAGAACAATAGTGAAACAAGGTCAGCCTCATACTATTTGCGTTTCCAGCTGCAGAAAGTAAAAGAACCCTACTGAAATAATTTTGTCTAAAAGTTATGACGGGACCCAAAATATGTCATTTTACTGCAGGATGTTTCTTTCCTATTTGTTGGATTTGTGCTGGTGCAAATTGGATCAACATTATTTTTCCATTAGTATTTGTTTCACATTCCTTCACTTATAGTGTAAAAACTGAAGGCTATGAAAAACAAAATCTTTCCACTCACTTTTTAAGCTGAAGTAAGCAAAATTAGTTTTATAATTTTTTATATAAAATTTATGATTTACAGCAGATTTCAAATTATATAAACAGTAAGAAAAAACTTGAAATAATATACAAACCTTAAGCTATTTTGCCCAAGGTTAATTAATGCTACACATCCATGTTTACTGGTGTTTCCATTTGGTTGGTCCTAGGAATAATTTTACAACTTCAGCTATAAAGTTTACATGTACTTTAGTCACCATTAAATGATTACTACTTTGAACTTATCCTTGTAAAAAGCAAGGAATATCTTAAAAAAAAAAAAAAAGGCATGTAAAAGAAGTAGGAGTTTTGGGTTTTTTTTTTCCCTTATGCTTCTATTTCTTCTTGCTCTTTAGAAATCCCTCTGTCATCAGCTCTAGCAATCATGTTTAGGAATTAGGAATGAGTGGCTTGTAGGATAAGTTGTAAAGAGTCAAACAGCAGCTATTCTTTATCCTTCTTCATGAACTGGACTCAAAGGAATGAGTCAGGCTATAAACTTAGTCATATAATTCTCCATTGCTATAATAAACTACTAAATAAAGGCAAGTTCTGCATAATCAGAGTGCAAATAGCAGCATAACATGGGATCTGATCATTTTACCAACAAGAAAAAGAGACTTTAAGAAAGTCTCTCATCTTGTGAAACCTCACCTGAAGCAAATGGATTTTAGTGGATTTTAGGACTCTTTCTCTGTATCTTTCTACTGTAGCATGAAATTTGCCTGACTGGAAGTGTAGTATGACATAAACACTTAAATAAATCATATAAATCAGAATAGGGCCCTTGAAGCATGGTTATAATTTACACCCCGTGTACATCCAGGCAGCTAGCATACTCACAATTTGTCATTATGGTTGTTTTCTACTGTTATCCAAATGTCAAAAATGTGCTTAATATTTTGCAAAACAAAACTACACAGGATTCCATTCAGAACTGTAATTTCACACATGCAAGCAAATAGTTTATTCGTTTCAAAACATGGTTCCAAATTTTTTCACTGTGACTTGAATCATTAAGTAGAGTCTACTTTTCTGAAGAGAACACATTAGTATGTTGTTACACTAGTGATTATGAAGGTTTTCCTAGGGATCCTTCTTTGGCAAGGGGGGTTGGACCCGATGATCTCTAGAGGTCCCTTCCAACTCCTATGATTCCATGATTTTGTGATCATGTATTATGTGGTAGGAAAGAGGAAAATCATTGCTTCTAATGTTAGCTAACATTAACGTTATTGCTACCATCCTTTAATACTTTTTTGTATAGTGAGACCCTGGGCAAATCTGAATATTAAGTTAGGCATCTCACAACTCTACAAGAAATTTCCAGTCCCTTTCCTTCTAAGGATAGCATCTCTATTAAAGATATGATGGAACAGGCACATGAACAAAATAAAATCACACACAATCTCAGAATGGATGAAGGAGGAAGGCACTTGACATGATCACTTAGTCCAAACTCATGGTCAGAACAAGGTGAGCTCAAGAAGCTTTCTTAAGCTGTGTCTGTTTAGGTTTTGAGTATCTCTAGGAATGGAGACTGCAGTACCTCTTGGAGCAAACTGCTATGGCATTGGATAATATTCAAAGCAAAATCTTTGGGTTTTGTTACTTTTCAGTGGACTTCAATGTACTTCCGTTTGTGCACATTACCTTTTGTTTTCTCATTGAGCACCACTGAAAAGACTTTAGCTCTATCTTATTTATTTTCTCCCATATACACTGAAAAAATCTCTCCTTGGTCTTCCCTTGTAGTTCGACTTGTTTTTCTTCAGGATCCCATATGTCTTTTCTGCAGTTTTTTTTCCCCAGGAGGTTGATATGGCATCATTTCTCCACAGTGGCAGGACTTCTGTTGAACTTAATTAAATTTCTCTCCACCTATTTCTCCAGCCTGTTGAGGCTGTGGTGTAACAGCATCTTCCACAACTATGTATTGTACCAACCAGTCCTCCCATCTGTGTACTCAGTGAAAGTGTACTTAGTTTCATCATCCCGGTCATGAATATAGATGTAGAAAAGTATGGGCCACAGCAACAACCCCTGGGTACGCCACAAGCAACTGGTTTTCTTGTCTTCTGCTGATTATGTCCCCCTGAACTCAGTGGTTCAAGGTCACTGTCAATCTACCTCGCTGTCCACTTATCTAGTCCATATTTAATCAATTTGTCTATAAGTCTGTTATTGGGATGAAAGTTGACAAAAGACTTACTAAGGATAGTGGCTGCCCCCTCCCTGGAAGTGTTCAAGACCATATTGAATGGGCCTTTGGGCAACCTGGTCTAGTGGAGGGTGTCCCTGCCTATGGCAAGGGGGTTGGAACTAGATGATCTTTAAGGTCTATTTAAACCCAAACCATTCTATGATTCTATTCTGTCAAGAGAAGCAACATCTACTGCTGTTCATTCATCCACCAAGCCACTCAATTTCTTGTAGAAGACTGTGAAGCTGGACAGAAATTATGCCCCCTTTGTAAATTCATGCTGACCACTCCTTAACAGTTTATTGTCCTTCATATGTTTAGAAATAGTTTCACTTATTAGTTGCTCCACCACCTGTCAGGAGAGCAAACTGAGGTTGACTGTACTTCCCCGAATCCTCCTTCTTGACCTTCTAGATGATAGGAGAGACATTTGTTTTCTTTAAGTCCTAAGGAGTTTCCTCTGATTGCCATGACTTTACAAAGATAATTGAGAGTGTCCTCACAGTGACATCAGCCCACTCCCTCAGCCCTTACATGTCCCATGGATTTATATATGTTCACTTTGATTAAATATGCCCTCATCTGATCCTCCTCCACTGATGGTAAATCTGTCTTATTCCAGATTTTCCCATTGATGTTAGTGGTTTGAGGCTGTGTGATGATATATGTGACACCTGGTGCATGAAATAGCTGTACCGCTGTGTTATTTTGTGGAATAGCTTTTTAAAATGCTATTTAATTGAGTAGGGTACAAGACACGTAACAAAGGAGTGCTCAAACACCTAGTACATAAAAAAACCCAACCAAACAAGATTTTTCTTGGAAGTGAAAATACCTTTTTTGGCAGCTATGATAATCCATGAGGTTAACGAGAAGGATAGAAGGATTCCTTCATAACCTTGCTTTTGTCTTGCCCTGGAAAATGCTTTTCAATGCCTTTACATTAAAATAGCAACTTCCAGTTGTTGTTTAGTTGTCACAGTGCACATAGGCTGAGTAGGTTTCAACAGTCTTCACAGGCGTCTCTGCTTTTGCAAGCTTCTTCAACTGTAGCTCCAAATTCATTTAAAGTTTTCCCGTCATTAAATGGATTAAGTACAAACTCATTCATTTGTAGATGTTTATGGGAAATTAAACACAGACAAAAATAGATTATTTTGAAAAATTATATAGTTTTTAGAGAGTATTAGTTTCAGTAATGAAAAAAGGAGTGTTGCATTTCAGTAATGCCAATGTACACTGTGCTTTACATAATAACACCTGTTTTGACAGAGGTTCTTGGTAAAATTTAGTATTGTCCTGAAATTTTGTCTATTAAGCTGCTCTCAGAAAACCTAAATTAATTAAAATTCTTAACAAATACTAAAAGGAATGTATTTGTTTCAGGTACCCAGGCATTGGAGGTCGGGGGCTGCGGGGGCCTCTGTGAGGAGAAACTGGGTCTGCCCCATGCTGCACATAGATGATTCCAGCTGGTAAAGTAAAAACAGGAAATGGAAGGATGAAGATCAGGTTCGAGACCATCTAAGGAACCTGAAGTTGTACAAGTCCATGCAACTCAATGAGATGCCTTCATGGGTCCTGAGGGAACTGGTGTTTGAACTTAGAATCATAGAATGGTTAGGGCTGAAAGGGACCTTAAAGATCATCAAATGCCACCTCCACTACCAGGGGAGGGTAGGGACACCTCTCACTAGACCAGGCTGCTCAAGGCCCCATTCAACCTGGCTTTGAACACTTCAAGGGAAGGAGCATCCACCCTCCTACAGCGGGCATGCCCCCTGGGCGGCCTGTTCCAATGCCTCACCACCCTCACAGTGAAGATTTTTTTTCCTAATATCCAATCAAATCTCCCCCTCCCAATTTAAAATCATTCCCCCTCATCCTATCACTACATGCCATTCTAAAAAGTCCCTCCCCAGCTTTCTTGTAGGCCCCCTTCAAGTACTGGAAGGCTGCTATGAGATCTCCCCCAAGCTTTCTCTTCTCCACGCTGACCAAACCCAACTCTCAGTTGTTAAACTACTCTCCACCATAATTGAGAAGTCATGCTAGTTTGGAGTAGTTTCCACTGAGGGGGAAAATGGGAAACATAACCCCCATTTTTAAAAAGGGAAAAAAAGAAGACCCGTGGATCTACAGTTTCACCTCTGTGCGCTGCAAGATCATGGAACAAATCTAGAGAGGGACTGTTTACAAGGGCATGCTGTGATAGGATAAGATGTAATGCCTTTAAACTGAAAGAGGATAGTTTTAGACTAGGTATGAAGAAGAAATTCCTTACTGTGAGGCTGTTGAAGCTCTGGAATAGGTGTCCCAGGGAAGTTGTGGATGTTCCCTCCCTGGAAGTATTTTAAGCTAGGTTGGATGAGGCTTGTGGCAACCTGGTCTGGGGGAGGTTTTCCATGCTTTTAGCAGGGAGGTTGAAACCAGATGATATTTAAGGTTTCTTCCAACCCAGACCATTCTATAATTTTGAAGAATCAATAGCTGACTTCACTTGTTTATCTAATAGCTGTAAACACACTGGAAACAACAGACAGGAAGTCATGGAAATAGTAACTGAGTAAAGAATTGCTTAAGCAAATAAATGGGAAATGAAGAGTAAAATCATGGTGCTACACAAATAATAAGTAAAATTTTTTAGACTACCAACCAAATATGTTGTCCTGAACACCAAACTTTGGTCTATATTTTATAATGAAAAAAATGCAAAAAATTATAATTAATTACATATAGAATATTATTGGCAAGTAGGATCACTTTCTTACCCCAGAAGACATGAACACAGATCTGCAATAGGACAACCATACTAAAAGGATTTAAAGTCAATAATTTTCTCTCAGACATGCACTATTTTGTGTAATTGATATTCAAATTTAAAAAAAATTAAAAAGAGAAGAGATTTATAAGCAGACATTGAATATAGATCTTACATTAATATATCCTATTTCAGAATAGCCAACTGACTGAAATCAAGCATATTCCTCTGGGATAAGACTGACATGCATTACTACACTAAATCATGTGGAGGATAGGATTTAGTTCAGATAATATTAGGTTTATGTAGTGTAAGGATGTGATGCAGCTACTGGAACGTAGGACTCTCAAATATTTCTATTCTAATGTAGATGTCATTTGGTAATTTTAACAAATCTTCAGACACCACTGATTGAACAACTAAACCATTAATTCAATTGCCCACAGTGGCACCTAGTATCTTTTGAAGCATCATAAGATGACTTTCCTTGTCTCTACCCCAGGCTGTGTGGTGGATAACCATATGTTTTTTCACTCACCTTCCTCACTGAATTGAGTAGAGGGAAAAAAAAATAGGAAGAATAAGAATGAAAAAGAACGTGAGTTAAGACAAAGACAGAGAGGTTGCTTACCAATTACCATGGCAGGTAAGAAGTGGCTGCATACTTTTCTGATTAGTTCAGAGATGCCCACTCAGCTGAGGGTTCAGCCATGCCCTGCAGTGGGTCAGAGGGCTTGACAGGAGGAAATGAGTTGTTCAGCTGCAATAAGGTAAACCATACTCTAAATAGAATATACATTCAATTCACCTTTTTCTAGATGAAATACTGTTTTCTATTAGTTTTTGATTTCATGCCTGTCTTCCAACATTTTATGAAACTTTTCATATCTATGGCCAGAACAAGAGAAATTTGCCTGTAAGTCTAAGCTACACTTGCACAAAGCTTTATCTGGGTACTGGAAATGATAGCAACAATAATTCCCAGTTTCTTTAGCAAACAAAAGTGCACTGCTTGTCAGAAATGATTTGCTACTCTTCTAACTCCACACTTAGAATTCCTAGTTTTCCTTCATACTAAAGTTCCCACCAATTCCAGCTCCATTTCTTTCTAACAAATGGATTCAGTGATAAATTTGCCTCAATCACTTATTACTCTGGATAAGATGGAGTTAATTTTCTCAGCAGCAGCCCTCATAGTTCTGTGCTGTTTATTGGTAGCTAGAAAGTGTTTTGGCTACTGCTGAGCAGTGCTGGCACAGCACCAAAGCTGTCTCTACAACATCCCCCCTGCCTCACCAGTAGGCAGGGGTAGGCAAGATCTTGGAAGGGGGCAGAGCTGATCCAAACTGACCAAAGGGATATTCCATACCATATGATATCTGCTCAGCAATAAAAGATAAGAGGAAGTAGTGGGGAGGGGAAATAATTATTTCTGTCCTTTCTCTTGCTGAACTGCTAGCCAGGAAGTGGACATGCTGATGGGAAGTAGAGAATAATTTATTTTTTTTTCCTTTTGCTTCCATGTGTGGCCTTTTGCTTTATTAAACTGCTTTTATCTTGATCCACAAGGGGTTTTCTTTTCGACCTTCCTTTTCTCTCCTCCCTGTCCTGCTGAGAAAGAGAATGATAGAGCAGATTAGTGAACACCTGGCAATCAGACAGGGTCAACCAACCACGCAGAGAAAGAAAATATACACATAAAACCTGTCCTGGTATATCTGGCATGACTTTCTCATAGGAATTTTTAATTTTTGCTGTCCTTTGTGCTAAGGATTTAAATTACATTCTGTTCAGTACTGACAGCAGTTTCCTGAGTTAAGTATCTATGTTCCATATAGAACTTATTCTGCTTTTTAGAGAAGGGAAGAGTGAGGCACAAAGAGAGGAATGAGTTGGCGTTTTTCAACTTATTCACCACCTCAATAATACAGGCAGAGCTCAAGTGCAGTTATTAAACTTCTTATGGAAGCAGTTGCTTAATCAAACAGCTTAAATTCCTGCAGTCCCACAGCAAAATTGTCAAAGTGGAGGGGCGGGGGGATGGGGTGTGTTAGGAGCAGGAGGGTTGGGGAGAGAAAGAAAAGAAAAAGAAAAAAAGGTAAATATCAAGTGTTTGACGCATATATATATATCTCAGAATAAAAATAATACTATTGATAACAGTTAACTATTAATCAGAGTTCTCAGAAAACCAGTATTTTTTGCCAGTCAGTAGACTGTATTATAATTAAATAATAATTAGTAATTAAATTCGGAGTGGCAAAAAAATATAATAGCCATTAAAGTTTTTGTTCTTTAAATTACTGCAATATTTGTAGTCTTATCTGCAGCTCTGCAAACCTTTTTGCTGGGTGTTTTTTGAAGATTAGTATAAATATCTTCATAAAGTTATTCAACAGGAGATGAATGTGGATGACTAATGAGTACAGGGGGTAGAAGCAGAGTTCTGTTTTCAAAAGCTGAAGTTGTCCAATATTTTTTAAAAATGCTTATACTATTTTTCCAAATTATATAAAAAAAGCCCAAACAAGCCTGAAAAAAACAGAGTTCAGCTACATTCAATTTTTCTAGTTTAAATGGAATTTCAATTTTAATAAGATAGCAGTACATAATAGATTAGAAGTAATAATTCTTCCAATTAGTGGCCTGTAGAAATGACAGCTGAAGATTAAAAGGCCATGGAAGAAAAGGTCTGTTGGTTCTTTTGGTTGATGTTTTGTTATGTATATTCCCATGGCTGTCATAACCTTTCTAGAAAATAGGTCAGAGAAACTAGATTGGTTTGAAATATATAGAAAGCATTTGATCAAACAGAGAAGTTAGAGGACAGTAAGTCATCAGGGCTGCACATCAGGGCTATCTGAGATATCTGACAACCATCAAATTTCACAGGGCTGCACAACAACTATCTGAGATATCTGACAACCATCAAATTTCAAACTGCAGAACAGGTGGCCTATGTATATGTAACCTACCATTAAAAAGAGCAACTGTAAGTCAACAGTAATTTCATCATCTCTATCACCACTGACAAAGGGAGTGATCAATGCAATTTCCAGTTCAATGAATGTCTAGGCTTTTTAAAGTAAAGGTAAGGCTGAATAAACATAAATAAATTCACTTATGGAAAATCATAGCTAAAAGTTGCTGAAAAAAACACCCATGTGATGATGAAATCAGATTTGGCACCTGCAACTGGGGAAAGAGATTTTAGTCCACAAAAGAAGTAGTACTCTCAATTAAATCTTCAGTGGCAGAAAACAGAGCTAAAGAAATCATGAGCATCATCAAGGAGGGCACAGAGGATAATATATAACCTTGGTCTGGACCAAGGCTTGTGTGGGAAATCTCAGACAGAAAATGGAAACATTTTGAGGTCTCCATAGACTTTATTTCCTGGAGTGGAAACTTGACCTCTGGCTCACATTAATTTTCTTCTTAAAATATGATCAACTAGAAAGAGATAAAATAGAATCATGGTGATTAAAATGAACTGTGGTTTTGGAAATGTTTATCATAGCATGAAAAATGTAGGAGATCAGAAGAATGCATAGCAGCTGTACAAAAAGTTTATAGATACCTTGCTAGTTTGAATATAAATTCAAACCTCAGTTTTCACAGAGATACAAATGTCAATAAACTTGCATAATATCTTAGGTGTCTAATTGGTATTTGGCCAGTAATAAAAAGCATCTTTACAGGAAACATTTTTTAAAAACTCTGAATCTAAATATATTCATAGGATTTTCCTTTAAAAACACGCTGTTTCTAGACATTACCTGGTGTCAGGCCATTCTGAGATGCTTTGAACACTTTTACATTCTTTTTTATTTCTAAACCAGAGATACTAAATGGTGTCCTGTGCTAATTACCGTGGCTACTCAAATATCTGACTGTCATGTAAAATGAAAACAAACTCAAAACGAAGCATATTCACAGAAATAAGTCACTTCAGTAGATACTTACATATCTTTGTACTTACAGATTTCTGAATCATGAAGATATATAAAATTGTTTCCGATTCTTCTGTTTCAAATCTACACTAATTTCTGTTGCAGTCTCTTTTAAAGATCTAAAACCATAACCAGGTATTGTTTTGAAGTATATAATAATATCATAAATGTCAAGGTCTCATTAATTTATCTTGGGAGATATCTGCATATTTTTTATAAACAAAGTGCACACACAGTCTTTCATGAAACTATAGAGTATGACTGGACTCTCCACACAGGCAGATGAGCTGGAGTTGGCAGTTAAGGTACATAACCTCCAGCTTTCTTTGTTCTCAAGACTTAGGACTCATGATGCATGTGTATGTCTCACTTCAGTAAGGTCTGGACAAGTCTGGGTCATGTACTCAGACCAGAGAGCCTGAAGCTATTCCAAGACAGAAGTAGGGAACTATCTTGTGCTTACTAGTTCCAATGATCAAGATGACTCTTTGTTCACTGAAATTGTTTTACTTCCTTGCTAAAAATTTGCAGTCACAAATAAATCTGAAAACAGATTGTTCTTCTATGAAATTAAGTATTGCAATGAGCCTTTTCATAGCTTGAAAATACAGAATGCTGAGAATAATGTGCAGCAATTTTGTAGGGCAGTACTTCAAAGCATTTTATTAACATTTCACATACCTCTAAAACTGTTTTTATACCCTCTACCACCATTAAAAATAATAATAAAACCTGTACCTATTAAACTGCATATTCTCAATTTGTTCATCTATTAAATGATGCTGAAATAATAATACAAAGGAAAAAAATAAAATGAAACATCAAAAAAAATATAATAAAATCCACATCCTCAGCCTGGCTACACTGAACATTTTATGAACTATTTTGAAAGTCAATAAACTCATATTCTAGTAGATGTCAAAAGACAACAAGCACCAATTGTAGTAGACCAGCTAAGTAAGTGCACTATAAAATTAAGAATCTGTTGTTTAGGAAAGGTGAACTGTAAAATACTGAATGCATTACAGCCCACTGTAACAGGCTTTGGATAATTGATCCAGGGCAATTAGTTTGCTGTAAGCAACTTCAGAACCATATGACATTCAGATCTAAACTAAGAATAAATCTGAAGAAGCTATATAATAAATGAATATTACTTGTAGTAGGATTTGAATTTTTTTTCAAAACAAGAAGTGGAAATGGGAAACTGTAAGCATAAGTTTCATATTAGAAAAAGCCCACAAGCCATGCAATTAATTATATGTAAGTTTTGGGTTCTTTTTTTCTATTTCCCACAGTTCAGTGGAAAAAGATAAGGTTGATAGCATTATGCACAAAATTCAGAGTTCAAGTTTTTTTCTGGAATAAATACAGCTTAGTTTTAACTATGCCTTTCATGCATTTCATTAATAACATTTTTTTAATAGGTTGCTGCTTGTTTCTAGTCTTAATTGATTTTACTCATTATTTTCTATGTCTGTAGTTGTTCTAATTAAATCCCTAGCCAAGTAATCATGATGATCTAATTAAGACGTTCTTGTTAATCTCTATCTGTAGTCATTTTCTTTACAAAGGTACTTGATGCAAGAAAGCTTTAATATTTGTTAGGGCCTAGTGGATTCTGATCTCTACTTCTTCCAATTTAATCTTCCTCCCTGATTATCTTTTTCCTATTGATTTAGGATCTCAAAATAAAGAAATTATTTATATTTTCTGTTCCCTGCTCTTCAAAGACTGGTGATTGTGTACTCACAGCAAAACAGACCCTCTGTTGTGACAGCAGATTCCCGGGGTTTTGTCACTGAAGCTTTGGTGAAAAATTTATCAAGGATTCACTATTTAATTGTATCTTAATTGTATATTCAGCAAGCATCAAAACCTTGTAGGTCTGAAATAGGCATTAAATGACGATAGTGAGTTTAAAAAAAATGCTTTTTAAAATTGGTATAAATATAATTTAATAGCTTTTTGATTTGGTGTTTGAATAGTTTTTGCAAACCTTAGACATATACAAGGCTTGAAATATCTTGGAATGTCTGGACTATTCTTCAGGTACCACTACAGGGAGACAGGGATCACCTACAGGTCTGACAGGATTAGGCGGAAGCCTTTGATATTGTGTGGTATCCCAGATGCCTTTTGTGTTTAGACCATGAATAATCACAGAATCACAGAATCGTAGGGGTTGGAAGGGTCCTCCAAGAGATCATAGAATCCAATCCCCTTGCCAAAGCCTGTTTCCTAGGACAGGTCACACGGGTAGGCATCCAAGCAGGTCTTGAATATCTCCAGAGAAGGACACTCTGCAACCCCCCTGGGCAACCTGTTCCAGTGCTCTGTCACCCTTACCATGAAGAAGTTCTTATGCAAAATCCTTTTAGTCTCTGTTGGCAGTAATGGCAGCTCAGATAGCTACCTATCATGCAAATTTGACATCTGTAAATTTTTATTTAGGTAGACACATTCTGGAGTTTTCTCCCACCCTTGGTGTTTTCCACATTGGATTCATGTACTTTTGAGGATAGTGAATTTAATTTAGTGTGGTAAAAAGTAAGTTGCTGTGAGATTGTTTTTAAAGTGTGGCAGAAGGTAGCACTTGCTATGAGCATCAAAAACAAAATATGGCTAGTAATTTTTTAACAGTAATATGCTGTGTTTTTTTTCAAAGCAGTCTGTAAAAAAAAAATAATCTATTTCCTTATAATACCATAGTGAATAGTGCATAAGACTATACAATGACAAATAGTTTCAATATATTGATTAACAGTAATAAAACACTTAGTATAAACTTTGAACCATGTACAACGCGATGTGCATGTATGTAAAGACCTGAACATACAATTCTATGTCTGCTGAAAACCCAGTACCCAATCTAGAAGTTATATGAAGATGCAAAACAACAAAAGGGAGTATTCCTTTGACGTCAGAATCACAGGGTGGTTCCTTCGCTAGATTAACAAGATCAGCTTCACATTCAAGTAATGTGATTTTGACAGGCCTCATCTGAAGCCCTTCATGCAGCGGGGCAAGATCTACTGATCATTTTCCTTTAATCGTTTTCACATTCTTTTACAAACACTTTTTGTATTACTAAAATGCATGGCCTCTTTTGTAGTTTTTCTTCTCATAATCTCTCTATCTTTAGATATTAACAATTCAATGAAAGCATGGTTTTCATCTGTATAAAATTATTCACAGTATTCATTTTTGCTTCACCTACAATAGCTGTTATTCAGAAAGGAAATTATCTGAAATTCAGAAAGTCTGAATTGAATTCAATCTTCTAGACTTACAAAGATGAGGTTTAAATATGATTATGAAAAAATGAAACATGGGAGAGCATTAATTTAACATATATATTATCAGATTACAAAGTTGTTTCCATAAATCTCCTCTGCTTGAGGAAAAAAAAGTAGAAGTTTATGATATATGTTACTATCATTTTAATTATGTTAGTGTCAGCCCTCATATGATGTTAATAAACACTTGTATTAATGTACTATATTTATAGAAACACATCCATTCACTATGTTTTATATGTAAATTGAATTAAAAAAAAACCCCAAACCAACCACCCCCCCCAAACTTATTCTGTTGTGTAGAATGGATAATATAGAGAATAATAGAGAAAAAGTACCAGTTGAAATTTCTTAAGGAATTTTAAATTTGTGTGCATTTACCTCATCATTTACATAGGGAATTTCAAAAAATGTTCCAGGTGATCACTACCTGGGCTTTAAATGATATCAGACTTACACACTGAAATCATTTATTTTATTGATATATAAAATCTGACTATGAGAATTTAGACTTACATGCTGAAGTTGCAAGAATTAGAAGAAATTATTCCCACTCTAGGTAACTACTATAAACCATATTTAAATTTCAGAGAGTTGTCAAGCCCAAGTGTTCCTGTTTTTTTCAGAATACTAACTTGCTAACCTAGTCTAAATAACTGGAGAACACATGGAAGAAAAATCTCAGTTTAATAGTATTATATATGAAA
Source organism: Hypotaenidia okinawae (assembly GCA_027925045.1). Taxonomy (NCBI): domain Eukaryota; kingdom Metazoa; phylum Chordata; class Aves; order Gruiformes; family Rallidae; genus Hypotaenidia; species Hypotaenidia okinawae. The sequence goes on from BSDF01000001.1 coordinate 174,682,840, forward strand.
TACAATGACTTGATTTCAGAGTAACTATTGTCCTTGTTTAAGTGTGAGGGATCATCCATAACTTATCAAGACACATGATTTTTGCAAAATTTTCTTGTCGTAGCAAACTTCCCTAGAGAAAATCAATGTTGATTTCAATAGAAAGCATTTTTCAACCTTTTTTTGGAACAGATATGCAGATGAAACCGTGACCATTTCAGACCAATGGGAGTTTTGCCTCTGACTTCTGAAAATCTATATAATCTGCATAAAGATGAGAAAACATCAGTGTTTCCTGAGAGTGAGTTCTCTTGGGGAAGAGGGAAATCCTTATAAAGCATAAATCATGCCTAATCATCCCAACTGTCCTATGTGATTGCATGTGGTGGTTTGACCCTGGCTGGATGCCAGATGCCCAGCAAAGTTGCTCTATCACTCCCCTTTTCAGCTGGATGGGGGAGAAAATATATATTGAGAGGCTTAGGAGTCAAGATAAGGACAGGGTGAGATAAGTTTATTTGCTCCTTTAGGCGCAGCTCTTAGAGTTTCTCTGGAGATTTTTAATAGCATCCAGAGGAAATGTTATATGTGCATAATTACTAGTAATTTTCTATCTCTCCTTAGAGAGAATGACTGTAAAATATTATTGAGAGACGGAAGCTTTTATATCTTTCCATTGAGCTGAAGTTACTACAATGAATATTATTATTCCTCTTCAACTGAATTACTTATTAAATAGGTTACCCTTAAGGATATCTAGGGTCTTTTTACAATATTTGGTGAAGTGTTTGTATATTTTTACGTACAAAACTAAAGCAAAACTACCAATGAAGTCTTACCATTCCCAAACTATGATTTTACACCATTACTTTTCTGTAAATTTCATTGCTGTGTTTTGAGTCATTGTACATCAATTTTATCGGGCAATTGAAGTGACCACGAAGGTTCAACTCTTTTCAGTGTAAAATGGATGACTATTTAGTACCTATGTTTGAGGTAACTCATCTTTAAAGTTACCAGCCTAATATTAATCCAGCTACAAGTATATATACTGCACATGCCTAGAATTAGCTGAGATGATTGCAACCTGAATGTTCTTGAAATTTGAGTAGCATTTGAATGCGCACAACTCTGGCAAAATTAGGAAAGACTGGATCTTCTCTGTCTAATTTTCATCATGAAATTTTTGTGTGCCGTTTACGGTACTTCTGCAAATAAACTAAGTAAGGACAATCATTTCCACAAAAGCAAGTGTAGAGTCTTGCATCTGGGAAAGAACAACCGTTTCTATCAGTACAGGCTGGGGGATGACCTGCTGGAGAAGAGCTCAGTGGAGAAGGACCTGGGGGTCCTGGTGGATGACAGGTTGGCCATGAGCCAGCAGTGTGCCTCGGTGGCTAAGAGAGCCAATGGGATTCTGGGGTGCATCAGGAGGAGTGTGGCCAGCAGGTCAAAGGAGGTGATCCTCCCCCTCTACTCTGCCCTGGTCAGGCCCCACCTGGAGTATTGTGTCCAGTTCTGGGCTCCCTGGTATAAAAAAGACAGGGATCTCCTGGAGAGAATCCAGAGAAGGGCTACAAAGATGATAAAGGGCCTGGAACGTCTCCCCTATGAGGAAAGGCTGAGAAAATTGGGACTGTTCAGCCTTGAGAAGAGAAGACTAAGGGGGGACCTAATTAATATTTACAATTATCTTAAGCAGGGGATGCAGGGGGAATCGGCCAGCCCCTTTTCAGTGGTCTGTGGAGACAGGACAAGGGGCAATGGCTGAAAGTTGGAGCACAGGAAGTTCCTCACCAACATGCGGAGAAACTTTTTCACAGTGAGGGTGACAGAGCCCTGGGACAGGCTGCCCAGGGAGGTGGTGGAGTCTCCTTCTCTGGAGATATTCAAGACCCGTCTGGACGCCTATCTGAGTGAAATGTCCTAGGGAGCTGCTTTGGCGGGGGGTTGGACCCGATGATCTCTCGAGGTCCCTTCCAACCCCTACAATTCTGTGATTCTATGATTTCCCATAATGTGCAGTATCCAGTACAATGATGGTCTGATTCAGTTTCTCCTGGTTTTGGCAAGTAGCAAATAATAACATATGTAGCTACTAATAATATTTAGAATAATCATTTTTGGACACTTTAGCATAGAAATTCTGCAAACTGTTTTGTTGTTATTTTAATAAAATGCACAATTAAAATAACTTTCTGAGAAAGAGAATCTTAAAAAGTTAGGTTTCAGGAAAATTTTAAGTTCCTTTACTAATATTGAACTGCCATATACAGATAATTCATAAACAAGAAGTCAAAAATAAAATAAATACACAAAGTCTTTTAAAACTTTCAAACCATAGGTACATGGGTACATTTTACAGTCTTTCACACTCTATATTTGGAACTTACTTTTTTTCTAAATTAAAGTCTTGCAAACAGTTAGTCTACTTAGTCCATGAATTATAACAGATATATGTCAAATTAAAATTAAAAAGATGAAAAGATGTTTTGTCTCCAATTCCACTGTTTATATTCACATTACAATAAAGGCATAAGAGGCAGACTTAGATTTCATTGCTTTTGCTATTATGAGTTAAAATTTTAAAGTGTTACCACTACAGAAACATGTTTTTGCCAATCTTAATATGCAACCCACACAACAGCAATGTAATATCTGCACTTCTTGAGCTTAACATCATTAATGAGGGTAATAAAAACGTTTCATGCATATCTTTTGATTCTAATGACACAAACTTAACCAATCAGCTTTGGGAAAACATCAGCATTAAATATCATGTAATTAGATAAACTATTCATCTTTCCTTACAGCTTTGAACTGCTATCAGTGAGTTAAAATAGATTTGCATGTAAATTTATACAGCTTCAATAACTTTAGTGTGTTAACTTGTTTAAATCTTGTGAAATAAAACAGTCAAGACTGGAAAATTTGATATGGTGAAACCTGGCTGATTTGTTTGTTTCAATAATATTAATGATTAAAAGTAGCTTTGTGAGGAGCCAAGGTGTGACAGCTTCCTGTTTATTTATATAAGCTCACATATAGCAATGTTATATACACAACTTAGGAAAAAATGAGTTAATTGCTCAAAAAGTATAACTGAAGGATATTCCACCTACCACTTCTTCTATATTGAATATTAAAAAAGTACAAGTAGTGCACAGTTCTTTTTAGGTTACCTACAGCTAAAAGATGTTCAATATACTTATACGGATTCTATAGATTAACATCAGCTTTATTCTAATTTCAAGATTAATTTTCCTAAGACATATACAAATAATGACATAAGGATTCTCATTAGTGTAACTGTCCAATGTACTGCTCTTCTATTTAAAAGATAATTAATTTTTAAAATAAATCCATAATTGTACAAAAAATACTCTGAAGGAGAAGTATCTACCAAATGAATCCCAGTGAAATGTTTAAGAAAGTTATTATGAAAGCACTTGAAATCAGAGCTGACAGAATTGACAACTATGGAAAGATTAATAAGTTTTAAAGCTCATAAATCTGAGCAAGAAATAATAAGAAATGGAGTATAACATGGAATGAAAGGAATTTAATTGAAAATTTATTTAAATCTCACTTTGATTGCCTAATTCCCCTGGATTTGGCCATTAAATGCTATGTCAATTTGATTGTTCGTCATTCCAATATATGGGAAGAATTTTTAATATTTTCATTCCTTCTATGTGTCTAAGATCCTTGTTCTTTGAGGATTTTTTTCTTAAGGTGAAAAGTCATTATTATGTGCATATAGTCAGAGCTGCATATTGTCATTATTGCTTCTAGTATGAATGTCAAAACTTTAATCCCTAGGTACAGACTAAAATTTGAATACAAGGTGAGTGCATGTTGTGAAGGTAAAACAAGACCAACTGTCAATTGAGTACTGTTTGCTATTGTGGTGGTTTGACCCTGGCTGGAGGTCAGACACCCACCAAAGTCACTCTATCACTGCCCTTTTTAGCTGGACGACAGAGAAAATATATATTGAGAGGCTTAGGAGTGGAGATAAGGACAGGGAGAGATCATTCCGCAATTAGTGTCACGGGCAAAACAGACTCAACACAGAAGAAAGGAAAGAAAGCTGTAATTTATTACACTACACTGCACACCCAGTGAAACCAGAGTTGGATAATGAGAAGTGTGACCAGACCTTAAAACACCTCCCCCCACCCCTCCCTTCTTAGCAGACTTCACTTAAGTCATGATTTCTTTCCCTTTTTCCCCCCACATTGCGGCACAGGAAGGGTCAGGGAATGGGGCAAAGGGGATTTTGACTAGTTCCTCATGAACTGTTCTCCTTCTTAGTGGGGGAGCATTTCTCACACCCTTTTCCTGCTCCAATATGGGGTCCCACTCACAGGAGACAGTCCTTCGTGAACTTCTCCAATACAAGTTTTTTACCACAGGACTTCGTCTCTTTCACCAGCTGCCCCAGCGTGAGTCACTTCTATGGGGTGCAGTCATAAAATCATAGAATGTCTCTCAGTCTCTCAGGCCCAGATTGCTCCAGCCTGGTTCTCCACAGGGTCACAAGCCTGCACCCCCTATCCTCCTTCACTCCTCAGCAAACCTGCTCCGGCATGGATCTCTCTCTCTTACTCATCTCTGTGTCTCTCCATGGGCTGCAAGTGCTGGCAGAGGCTTGCTCCAACAGGGGTCACAGTGTCTCCTGTATGTTTCCGCATGCTCAGCCGTGGGGCTCTCCACGGGCTGCATGTGGGGACTCTGGCTTTTCCATGAGCTGCAGGGGACACACACACTCCACCATGGATTTCTCCACAGGCTGCAGGGGCATCTTTCTCTCTGGTGCCTGGAGCACCTCTTCCTCTCCCACTTCTTCCCTGGCCTTGGTGTCTGCACAGTTTCTTACATTTTATCTCACCCTTCTCTGGTGAGAAAAAGCATCTGCTTCTTTGTTTTTTTTTTTCTCTTAAATGTCGTTCCCAGAGGCCTTGGCTCAGCCTTGGTCAATGACTCTGGCCTTGAGTTGGCTGGTGTTTACTCTGTCAGGCCTGCAGAAAGCTTCTAGCTGCTTCTTGAAGAAGCCACCCCTTCAGCCCCCACCACCCCTTCCCTACCAGAAACCAGCCACATAAAACTACAACAGCTATATAGGGATTTCTTTTTAGTCTTTTAGGTTTCTGGATGGGGTTTTACTTAGTTGGCTAGCCTTTATTTTGCTATTTATCTTGCTTTTACTCCCTTTTCTTATACTGTACCTGTTAGTCTAGATAGCCTTTTTCTATTTTTTGAAAGTTAGCGAAAGTTAGCAAAAGTTAATCGAGTGAAAAAATGTAAATTATTAAAGAAACCAGGATTTTGTTGAATGGTTTATTATTTTTGAAAATGTTTTGTGTGCTTTTGGTGGTTTTTGATTTTGGTGTTGACTTTTTATTTTAAATTATTATCAGGTCAGACTCTTGAGATGTTCCTGGAATCATTACCATACCCTTCTGATTAATTAATCGACCTGACATTTGTAACTATATATTCTACAAAGTATTCTTTTATTTGAGAACATAGTTGTAATGAGTGTTGATAATTAACTGAACAAGTGATTCTTTTGCCCAGATGGTTATTTATATGCACAGTGTTCTCATTGAATAATTTAGAATAGCACATTTTTTTAAATAAATAAATAAATTATGAAATTAATTATACTTTCAAACACTGAAAAAGACAAGACTATTAAATAATTGATGGACTCTCAAATAAATTTCCCAATCCCAATTACAGTTCTAAAACTATGTCTAATAAAGTTAAAAGATACCAGTTAAAAGTTAAAATTTCTTGTATGAAAACCTGAATATATTTAGAAAGTGCCTGAATCTGTTGGGGCATAATTCACAAAATCGTAATTAATGTCAGAATTGGGCAGATACAGAGAGCTGTAGCTATGCCTAGGTCTTCTCCCAAAGCTCAGTAGGGATGTAGGATCTAAGCAAACCTCTACCATATACACTTAAGTTGAATTAGTCATTGTTAGTTACTGTTCGTTAGTTGGTTAGTCAGTTACTGTGGTAGTAATTGTCAATTTAATGGCAGTTACTGTTATATTGTATAAGAATACAAGGAGTTACAGAAGTGGCCAGTAAGTGCAAAATTAAACTCCAGAGCTCTTCAGAATGACAATATTGCGTACAAATCTCTACCCTAAGAGTTTCCTAATCACAAGAAAAACTTGAAAATTCCCAACTCTTCGTGAATGCTGCATCATTAAAGACTCACTGAACTGGAGATACAAAACAAAGACTGAGGTCTTTAATTGGAGGTAAAACATCCAATGTTCTGGTCTTTGTTTCTAATGTTGGTGCTATTTTCTTGTATTTAGCTACTGCTTAATGTAAAATACCAAAATAAGATTGGGAATAGGTAGAATTATAAGATCAGAATAGTAAAAATGTTACTAAAATAATTAGTAATTAAAACAATAGTATTGTAGTATTTACAAAATTAAATATATTGTAGTAGTTGCTACAATAAATAATAGTAGCAAGTAATAAAAAGGTAATAATAATAAGTAATAAAATTAATAGTAAACAAAACCCATGCCCAATATATTCCAGGTGAATAGCATGAATACAGGACTGCTCAGTTTTACAACCTTTTTTTCCCTATTTTTATTAGAGTAAAGGAGATCTTGTGAATTGACAAGTAAAAAGAAAATTCAAACCAGAATTTATGAAAGAATAATCAAATCAATAATAAAAAAACCTAAACTAAAAAGATATAAAATAAAAGATATTTATCAATTTAATTCAATGGATCATGTCACACAAAAAGTTAAATAAATGAAAAATATATAAAAGGGCTACTTGTGGATTAGAAGACCACAGAATATGACTTTTCAGTGAATTCTATGGTCTCAGTGAATTCTACGGTCTCAGTGAATTCTACATTGGGGATATTCTGTCAGGTTTTGTATCCCTTCCAGAAAACAAGCCAGAGGAACCAGAAAAATGAATTATTTTTTTTTTAAAAAAGCATCAGTCATCTGGGCTGAACAGTATTCACTTAGGAGATCTGACATACATATTAAATTCTACTACAGCTCATAGAATAGTTTTGGTTGGAAAAAAATGTCCCTTTAAAAGTTATCTAGCCACCCCCCTGCAATGAGTAGGGACATATTTAACTAGATCATGTTTCTCAGAGCACCAACCAATCTGATCTTGAATGTTTCCAGGCATTTCCCAAACGTCTCTGGGAAACCTGTTCCACTGTTTCACCATCCTCATAATTAAAAAACTTTTTTTTATCTAGTTTGAATCTTCCCTCTTCTAATTTAAAACCATCACCCCTTGTCCTATCACAACAAGCCCTACTAAAAAGAAAGTCTGTCCCCATCTTCCTTGTAAGTCCCTCCTTTAAGTATTGAAAGGCAACAATAAGGTTGCCCCAAACCCTTCTCTTCTCCAAGCTGAACAAGCCCAACTGTCTCAACCTTTCCACTTAAGACAGCTGACCCATACCTCTGATCATTTTTGTGTCATTTCCTCTGGACTCCCTCTGACATATCCATGTCTTTCTTGTACTGAGGACCCCAGAACTGGATCCGGTACTCCAAGAGGGATCCTAAAAGAGCAGAGTGGAGGCACAGAATCAGTTCCCTTGACCTACTGGCCACACTTCTTTTGATGCAGCCCAAGATACACTTGCAAGTGCACATTATTGGCTCATGTTCAGCTTTTCATCCAACAGTACTTCCAAGTCCTTCTCTGCAGGTCTGATCTCAACCCATTCATCTCCCAGCCTGTACTGATACAGGGAGCTGCCCCAGTCCATTTGTATGACCTTCCACTTAGCCTTGTTGAATGTCATGAGTTTCACATCAGCCCACTTTTTAAGCTTGTCCAGATTCCCCCGAATGGTACCCTGTCCCTCAGGTATGTCAACCTCACCACTCAGCTTGTTATCATTTGCAGATTTGATGCAGGTGCCCTTGGTCACACAGTCTATATGATTAAGTTTTTAAAAAATACTAGCCCTGGTAGAGATCCTTAAGGATCACAACTTGTCAGTATCTCCATCTGAATATTGAGTTGTTGACCACTACTCTCCGGATGTAGCCATCCATCCATCCAATTCCTCATACACAAAACAGCTCATCAATCAAATTCTTATCTCACCAATTTAGAGAGAAGGCTGTTCCCGGATGCCACGTCTAAGACCTTACAGAAGTCCAGATAGATGACATCTGTAGCTCTTCCCTTGTCCACTGATGTAGTTACACAACTGTAGAAGGTCACTAGATTGGTCATGCAACACTTGCCTTCAGTGAAGCCATGATGGCTGTCTTGAACCTACCTCTACATGCTCATCCATGTTTGAGTGAATCTTGAGATTATTTGTTTATCTATTTATCCGTAGGGAAGGAGAAGGAAGGAAAGGAAAGAGAAAGGGTGGAACAATATTTAGTACACTTACAGGAATTTATGGAAATTGTTATATTGTTACTTCAAGAAACAGTAATAAATTCTGTTATACTTTTCAGCATAAGTGATCAGCAAATCAACATATTAGTTTCATGGAGATCAATGAAATTTTTAATGCCAAATTCAATAGTATTCACCCCACAATACTCTAGAGAAAGCAAAGAGCAGCACAAAAAGCAGGTAATGTATTTTGGTTCAAAATCTGCATCCTTACATTCTGACACAAACTGACAAATATCTGGTGACTCTACAATCTTGTTTGGCCAAACTGTGTGGAACCCCATCTAGTATGCTCTGTCATGGGAATGAATATTCAGTGGCAGAAGATGCACATATGCCAGTCAGGCAAAGAAAGCATCTCCCACTTAGCCCCACCTAATTAAGTAAATGTCCACCTATTTCATGTAATGCAATCCACTTTAATTGCCTTCACTCCTATGCAAGGCTGGGCCTGAATCCATATGTCTTATTGTGTTTTTTCTTAACCATTTCTCCAGGTTCTGTTTAGTGAAATCTTAGTGTCATTCTAACTTTGATATAATCAATAGCGACTATCAAATTTCTTTACTTATATTTGTTGGACATCTGTATATTCCCTTGCCTGATAATATTAATATATGATATTGTAAGTGCAGGTGATCACTTCCACAAGAAAAAAAAAAAAGTCATATTTCCTGATGATGCAAAACATGCATTAATTAGGCTTGAAATTCCAAAGGTTTCTAGTAATTGATTTAATAAGAACATACAAGAGAAAACAAAACTGGCCTTTTGTCCCTTATCGGCACTACCATCCACCTAATTCTTCAAAATTATACAGTAATGCAGGAAAACTATACAGAAAATTATACAGTAAACAAGAAAAACTTAATTAAGTAAAAATGTTTGAGGCTTTATCTTAGATTTTCCTTATATAAAGTGATCACTACTGCATCAGAATAGTAGTGTATTTTAATTACTTTGTACAGCTATAGTATTCCTTTATCCTTTGAGTACTACAAGTATGGTATCTGTAAGTAACTCTTAGGTAGGTGGAATGATAGTTATGATGATAAAATAGATGGATCTAACCTCATAACTGATTTTACAGATTTTATGACACAGATGACCATTGAATGGAAATCTTGCTGGCACAGCTATCAAATTTTAAAAGACTGAGCTCAGAAAACTTAATATGCACAAACAGAAGTCACAGCATGTGACTGTTTCTTTACAAATGGTGAAACTCACCCAAGCAGGCTGCATTAGTTATAAAGAGTAGTTTTACAAATGACTGTGCCATGTTATCGCAAATCTGCTCCCTGGGGTGACAGCCAACATGACTTGTAGATTAAATAGACCCAAGTAAAGGCTGAGGCTAAGTGAATCTGATTTAATCTTACCTATATTTGAAAAATAATAAAACTGGGTTAAATGTGCCCTTCTTTTTTCCTTGCGTTTGTACATTGGTTCATCTGAATATTTCAGATTAGAAAGAAGTCATGCAAAGGACAGTACTGCATCATTTTTGGCCCGTATTTCAAGGAATAAAATAAATGAAAGGCTGTCACTTGCCATCAAGACCTGTACTTTCGTCCATTCATGTTCCATACCAAAGGCAAAGGCCAAAGAGTGAAAATACATTTTTAATTGAATTTTAAAACTATACAACCTAATAAAGTCAGTGAAGTGCATACAAATCATATTATCCAATGCTTCTAGAAGTTTTAACTCATTTTGCCTTACAGCTAAAGAAAAATGTGTGCTCATCGTAGGAGTAATAAACATGGGTAATTATGCATAATTATAGAGATTAAGTTCCAATTAAGGTTCAATTTCTGTAATAATCCTATCCAAAAGTCTTTTAAGGTTTTTTTGGTGGCTCTAATGAAGATGAAGGCAACTTAAGGTAGTAAGGATTCTTATGATTACAGGCAAAAAGTGATTGTAGATCTGGGTGATTTGAAGGCATTGACACGCTTTAAGAGCATTAAGTTTTACCATGCACACTTCTTTTTGCTTCAGAACCTTTCATGTTTCCCTATAGCATCATCATAGATCATAATAATATATTTTTTATCATACAGAAACACTATGCTAGCCATATTGAAAAAGGTTTTATATTTGATAGAATAAAATAATGTGTATTAACATCTCAGTCATTTGTACATTTGCCTGTTCTGCTATGTTAGAAACGGAATTCCAGATTTTGTTCCACATAAAAACTTTTATGTTGTTCCATATTAATTACTTCAATGAGCTTGAAATATTTCATATGTAATATTATTATTAAAGAAAATAAGCTTAAATTACACAAATTAAAAAATATTACAATATTTCTATGTGATATTCTGAAGATATTTTTTCCCTTAATAATAAGCATCTATTGATTGACTGAGAAGATAAATATCACACAACTTTTAATTTTAGAGTTTCATATATATTCAACAACTAACTTTACTTGTTAAACAAGAAGCCTATTATAGTGGTATATGCAATGCTTTTAGTTAGTGGTCTTGGGCAAGAACGAGTAACTGCACAAAACCAAGTGAAATCTTATTCTAAGTTTTACTTTCACAATTTCTGAAGACAGTGTCTCAACTAAAGAAGACTCAGGCTTCAAGGATAGCTTGAGAGATGAGAAGGTCCAGATGAAGTGATATGACTTGGTAAGGGTTAGGGCAACCCGGTCTACTGAAGAGTGTCCCTGCCCATGGCAGGGGGTTGCAACTAGGTGACCTTTGAGGTTCCTTCCAACCCAATTAAATTCTATGATTCTGTGAATCTATGACTAAAAATGTTGTGGGCAAATAAATATACATTCAGGGCAGCTGGAGGCAGTTTTGCTGTTTATTACAAAAAAACCCCAACAACCAAATAGAAGAATTACCATGCTTTAACATTATTTATTTTTATATATTAAAATGAACTAAGTAACAAAATAACCCCCCAAACTATATATTATGATATTAACAGGAAGAAGTTTTGTTATTTATCTAAGTACGGTGTGGTAGACTGTTCCTTACGGCTGCATACCTCTAAATTGAAAGGAATCTTACAGCCCTACTTAAGGAGAATTCACTTACCACCATCAACAAAAGCAGAGTAGGGAACTTCATACACACAAAGGCCAAATAGTTGTTTGCTAATCTCTTCAGAACTGTATTCCATGGCTATGGATTTAGAATACAAATGGCTTGATCCATGTATGTCTTAGAATCATAAACATAGGGTTGTTATACAGTACAGTGGCAAATGCTTTGCAAAAGTCCAGGTGTGTGATGTCAGTTGCACTTCCTTTATCCACTAATGCTGTAGCCCCACTGAAGAGGGCTGCCAAATTTGTTAGGTACAATTTTTCCTTAGCGAAGCCATGTTGGCTGCCACCAGTCACCTCCTTACTTTTCATCTGCCTTACCATATGTATAGAGTTTGCATGAGAAAATTTTGGTAGTGGGAAGGCTACAGGGGTGGCTTCAGTAAGAAACTACTAGAAGCGTCCCCCAGGTCTGACAGAGCCAGTAGTAGCTGGCTCCAAGACAGACTGGCACATGGCAAAAGCCAAGCCAAAAAGCAACAGTGACCGCACCTCTGATAACATATTTAAGAAGTATGTGTCTGTGTGTGTGTGTGTGTGAATCCCAAAACCCACAACAGTGTCAGTTTTTGCAGCCAAAGAGAACAGTTAGATTAAGTGAGAAGAACAACTCCTCAGACACCAAAGTCAGTGAAGAAGGAGGGAGACAAGGTGCTCCAGGTGCTGGAGCAGATTCCTTTGCAGCCTGTGGAGGAGACCATGGAGAAGGAGGCCTTGCCTCCCACATTCCATGGAGGATCATGAGGGAGCAGATATCCACCTGCAGCCTGTGGAGAACCCCACTGAGGAACAGGTAGAGACAACCAAAGGAAGCTGTGACCCCATGGGAAGCCCACACTGGAGCAGGCTCCTGGCACAACCTGTGGCCCCGAGGAGAGAGGAGCCCATTGTGGAGCAGATTTTCTGGCAGGATGTGGCACGCCATGGGGTAGCCACACTGGACCTGTCTGTTCCAGAAGGAATGCACCTTTATCTACTTTTAAAAATTTTGTATAATATAGAGAGAAATAGTTATATTGTAGTGTCTAATAGTGTAAGTGGTCTAGTTTGCACTTTCTTGTGCACTTTCATGGTCCTTAGATGATCTTGAACCTGATCTTCTTTCTACGTCTGGTTTTTTCATATTAAATTTGCCTAGAAGTTTTAGAGAAACTTTCCTACAGTTGCATGACACTACTACAGTGAATATCATACAAGGTTTATTTGATACAGATGAGATTAAGATGTTTTACACATAGAACTACAGCTACAGGAAGGTATTTTGGGTTTGCATCCTTGGGTAATAACCATATCTAGCAATAAGACATGTCATTGCCCTATTATGTTTGAAGCTAAAGCCAAAAGCAACTCCAGATGCAAACACTTTTGACCCTACAAAATATCAGGGCCATAATATATATAATAATGGTAAATAAGGCAATTATTGAGGACTACATTCACAATGGGACATAACTAACAAGACTCGTAGAATCATTGTATTCAAATAGGAATTCACTTAATCTGATCTGCAAAACTTTGAGTGTGATTTATTGTTGTAGGAGTAAGTATGCATAATTTATAATTTACTAATATAGTCACTAATACAATGACAATAATGAAGAGTTAAAAAAAAAAGAATAAGATAAAAGAAAAAAAACCCCCATACTTTATTTCCTAGTAATATTCAGGTTAAGATGAAATAATCCCTCCATCCCCCTCATTCCCTTACTGATTTCTCTTGATTACACACCAATTTTAAAAGATCATCACTTGGAGATTACAGCTTCTCCCTAATCACTAAGAAAGATAATTTGAAAAGGGTCCCAGGTGGGATGTTGGTGTTCATCTTGAGTATAACCCAGCCATTGTATGTTTCAGCAGATGGGTATGTCAGTGTGCAATGAATCATGAAATTTCCACTGTGGATTTTCTTGCTGCTCCCTCTACAAAAACATGTTCAACTGTAACAGATACAGCAGTCAAACATTCTAGTTAGTTACAATAAAAAGGATAATAATTATGATTGCTTGAAATGAATTTCCTTCATTCAAAGCAGGTATTATTTGACCTTGACCTTCCCGAATGGTTTTCTATTTATTGTCATAAATGTGTTAACATTTTTTAGGTATTTACATGTAAATGTGTAACATAAAACATCTTGAAAGTTATTAACAAGTTACATAAATTTACTTAATTATATTCTGAATGTTAGCCAGGTGTAATTACAATCAGGTTCACCATTTTTCATTTTGGAAGTACCTATACAAATTACATAAGAAATAGTAATAAATATAAGAGGTATATTAGATGTACATTGCTTTGCACTAACAATAAAAAATAATGTTATTGTTTGAGGTTTCTCATTTAGCTAAGCTATGGCTTGAGCAGTGTTTTTATACTGTGATCTTCCCATTACTTGCCTAATTCAAAGGTAATTGAACTTCTTGCTAACTTTGATTTTTTCTAACTTTAATAATGTAATTTTTTGAAATTATGGTACAAATTTAAGGATGAGCAACAGTTTGTGCCACATTGCTATTATAAAAATAAAAATAAAACCCTCACTCCATCAGCTCAACACCATACATAGGCCATAGAATCATATAATCCTTTTGTTGGAAAAGACCTTTAAGATCATCAAGTCCTATAATTAACCTAGAACTGCCAAGTTCAATGACTAAACCATGTCCCTAAGCACCACATCTGCAAGTCTTTTAAATACTTCCAGGGAAAGATACTTCTCTGGGCAGATTGGTTCAGTGTTTGACAACACTGTCATAGAATCAGAGAATCACAGAAAGTTTTGGGTTGGAATGGACCTCAAAGATTATCTAGTTCCAACCCCTCTTCCATGGGCAGGGACACCCTTCACTAGACCAGATTGCCCAAAGCCCTGGCCTTAAACACCTCCAGGGATGCGGCTTCCATAATGTCTCTGGGCAACGTGTTCCAGTGCCTCACCACCCTCATAGTAACCTAAGCCTAGCCTCTTTCAGCTTGAAAACATTACCCCTTGTCCTATCACTACACTCCCTGGTGAACAGTCCCTCTCACACTTTCCTGTAGGACCCCTTTAAGTATTGGTACACCACAATTAGGTCATCCCAGAGCTTTCTTTTCTCCAGACTGATTCCAACAGCTCTATATCTTTCCTGTACTGGCTTACTCATCAGCTGTGTCAAGAATTTATCTTTCACACACTCCAGGATGTTCCTCTCTGCTGTACTGGATTTGCAGAAGATATTTGCTAAATTGAAGTTCCCTATGAGAACAAGGGCTAGCAATTGTGAGACTTCTCCCAGCTGCTTATAGGATATTTCATCTACCACTTCATCCCTGCTAGGTGGTCTATATTGGCCTTCCCTCAGATTCTTACCCATAAGTGCTCAACCCTATTGTCATTAACATTAAGCCCTAGACAATCAAAACACTCCCTAAGACACAGTGCTGCCCCAGTGATTCTCTTTATTTGCCTATCTCTACTGAAAGGTTGGTAGCCTGATTCATGGTCCCTGGGCTTCATTTCTGTGTGGGATTCTGTGGGCTACTGATAGGCATCTGTTACAGATAGCAGTATATGTTTTTGAATAGACTGTGATAATACTAAAAACAAACTGAAAGGCAGAGTGAAGATGTAGGGAAGTTCTTCTTCAGCTTGTAATATGGAAGATTCCTGGTAAAAATAGCATACAAAAAAAAAAGCATTGAAAGTGAGATCATACTGTCTGTAGAAATTAATTTAGAATTTTTTTGTCTTTCTCTGGAAACATTCTGACTCACTGACTGAGCCAACTTTGTACATCTCACTTATGTTGATTATTTCAGGTTTTCACCCAGTCTATTACAGTGGTTTTTAGATACTTGTGACATCTTTATAGGTTCATTGCAATCTTATTGTAGCTGAGTTAAATGACTGTATTTAGGACCAAAACTGTGGAAAGTTTGTAGTATTTTATAAGCACTGTACAGCAATGATTCTGGAGTTAACAGCTTATTTATTGTTGCTAAGGAACACATGGGTAAGTTATGCTTACTTGTGATACAATGACTTTTAATTCTGCCCAAAGAAAACTAGACCACTTACACTATTAGACACTACAATATAACTATTTCTCTCTATATTATACAAAATTTTTAAAAGTAGATATAAAATACTGTGAGTAGAAGGGGGACAATGGGGTGAGTTGATCCTGGCTAGAGGCCAGATGCCCACCAAAGCTGCTCTATCACTCTCCCTCCTCAACTGGACAGGAGACACAAAATATTTAATGAAAGGCTTGTGGGTCAATATAAGGACAGGGTTTCACCAGTTACCATCATAGGCAAAACAGACTCAACTTGGGAAAATTGATTTCTTACCAAGCAAAACAGAGTTGAACAATGAGAAATACAACCAAATCTGAAAAAACACCTTCCCCCCACCCCTCCCTTCTTCCAGGACTTATCTTCAGTACCAATTTTCTCTACTGGGGAATGGGGGTTGTGATCAGTTCATCACATGTTGTCTCAGATGCTTCTTCCTCTTCACAGGGAGGACTTCTTGCTCTCTTCCCTTGGTCCAGTCTCAGGTCCCTCCCAGGGGAGACAGTTCTCCATGAATTTCTCCAACATGAGTCCTTCCCACATGCCGTGTTTCTTCAAAAATGCTCCCACATGGCTGCCTTCCACAGGGTGCATTCCTTCTGGAACAGACAGGTCCAGTGTGGCTACCCCATGGCGTGCCACATCCTGCCAGAAAATCTGCTCCACAATGGGCTCCTCTCTCCTCGGGGCCACAGGTTGTGCCAGGAGCCTGCTCCAGTGTGGGCTTCCCATGGGGTCACAGCTTCCTTTGGTTGTCTCTACCTGTTCCTCAGTGGGGTTCTCCACAGGCTGCAGGTGGATACCTGCTCCCTCATGATCCTCCATGGAATGCAGGGAGAACAGCCTCCTTCTCCATGGTCTTATCTACAAGTTGAAAGGGAATCTCTGTTCCAGCACCTGGAGCACCCCTCCCACCTTCTTTTAAACTGATCTTGGTGTCTGAGGAGTTTCTCACATCTTCTCACTCCTCTTTCTGGCTGTAAAATCTGGTGGGTTTTTTTTTCTTTCTTAAATATGTTATGACAGAGTTACTACCATCACTGACTGGTTTAATCTTGGCTATGTGCCAGTCTGTCTTGGACCCTGCTGCTATTGGCTCTGTTATATTTCAGGGAAGCTTCTATCAGCTTCTTGCAGAAGTCACCTTTGTAGCTGCCACACTTCTCCCCATCCCACTCCCTACATCCCCTAATCTTGCCACAGAAAACCAAAACAGGTTGATGAATATTGCATGATGAAACAAATACAGCATGGATATTATTTCCTGCAGTATCTCTTGTGGAAAGTAGACTGAGATTCAAAAAATTCCACAGCATATTAGTCTTTCAAATTTGACAATGTAGGAACCAGTACATGGAAATGATCAGACTGAAATTCTCATGCTCTGAAAGTGATCCAAATATAATTATTGTCCTTGATTAGAAAATGTGCAGAAAAACGGGGTTAGATCTCTTTTATGACAGATTACTCAATAAAAATTCCTGCACTGTGTAGGATATATTAGACATGCCGTTCTGATTTTCTGAGAAGAACTGTGCATTAAAATGAAGTTGTTTATTTCCTCGGAGGAAACTCTGTGTTCAGAATGTTGTAGATGTTCCACCCATATATATTTATCTCACAACTATGTGCTTGATTCACCTCTTATAAACTTAAAATCTGCCTACTTAGTGTTCAGGAGGACTTGTGTAACTCCAGGCAATATAAGTTTGAATAAAAAGATTTATCTTTTTCTTTTTGTCACATGTCACTGCTTGCTTGGTCTCTGTGGGTCATGGAATAAACTCAAGCACAGTAATGCTGATGATCATCAATACAGCTTAACTGATAATTTACTAACCTGTCTCTGTTTTCGACCATTCTATCTAGCTCACTTAAAGATAAAGATGTTCTAGACAGACTAACTGTAGTCAATGTGTATGCAAACCAGTTGATATAGTGTAGTCTCAAAGTCTCAGGTAATCTCTTTTATTTGAAAGTGTAGAAGTAGCCTATATATTCTGGTGAAAATAATTTATGCAGGGAGACTGTCATGACCTCAAGGTTTACCTGGCCTGAGGTTTCTCTAATACAAAAGGATGTGGAGGCTTTGTCCTCTAAATTTCTCTATTTTGTTACAGATTACCAGAAACAGAACACAAATAACAACTAGCATTTATAATAAACCAAAAAAAAATCACTAGCAAGTATACCTATGATTAATAATGCATATCTCTCTCTATATATAGTTATAAAGCTATTGAAAATTACTGCCAGCGATCAATAATATATCATTCAGTTATGGGAAAAACAACTCCCATTTGAAAAAAAAAGGAGAAAAAGGAAGATCCAGGGAACTGCAGGTTATCCAGTCTCATCTCTGTGCCCAGCAAATTCATGGAGTAGATCCTCCTGGAAACTATGCTCACACAGATGGAAAATAAGGAGGTGCCTGGTGACAGACAACATGGCTTCACTGAGGGCAGGTTATGCTTAATGAATTTGGTGCATTAGACAATGTTTTACAGTGAATAATGAAAGAGTGACAGACATCATCTACCTGGACTTGTGCAAAGAATTTGACACTGTCTCTCACAACAGGTTTGAGAGGATGGCCTGTGCAAAATCTCATGAATTTAAACAAGGAAAAGTGCAAGGTCCTGTACATGGTTTGGAAAAATCCCAAGCACAACTATAAACTGGAAGCAGAAGGGATTGAGAGCAACCCTGAGGAGAAGAATTTGGGGCATTGGTTAATATAAAGCTCAATACTAACCTGCAATGTGCACTTGCAGCCCTGAAAGTCAACTGTGTCCTGGGTTGCATCAAAACCAACCTGACCAGATAGTAAAAAGAGGTGATTCTGCCTCTCTATTCTGCTCTGGTGAGATCTCATCTGGAGTACTTCCTATGCTCCAGCTTGCACCCATTGCCCCTGGTCCTATTGTTGGCCCTCACTGAGAGGAGCCTGGCTCCATCCTCCTGACTCTCCATAAGATAAATGACATCTTATATTCTCTTGAGATACTGTTTTTCAACACTTTCCCCCCAGAAAGAAGGATCCAGTAGGATCCAGAAGAAAGTAATGGATTTCAAAATCATTTTCACAAGCTACTTTTGAATGAAGTTTTGTATTCATTGTGTTTAAATTCTATGGCTTACTTGTGTGGACCTCAAATTGTTGATGGACTGCCTTGTTTGGCAGTAAATTGTTTTGGACTTTGAACAGTCTGTGGACTACTTTTAAAAGAATAATAGATTGGTTAGGGTTGGAAGGGACCTTAACAAATTCCACCTCCCCTACCATGTGCAGGGACACCTCTCACTAGACCAGGCTTCTCAAGGCCCCATCCAGCTTGGCCTTGAACACCTTCAGGGTGGCATCCATCACCTCCTTGGGCAACCTGTTCCAGTGCCTCACCACCCTTGTAGTGAAGAATTTTTTTTCCTATATCCAATCAAAAACTCCCCCTTCCAATTTAAAATAGTTGCTCCTCATCCTATTAACTATATGCCCATCTAAAAAGTCTCTCCCCAGCTTTCTTGTAGGCCTCCTTCAGTCACTGGAATTTTCTGGGTTTTTTGTATGTTATTGTCAATGCAAAACACCTGATATGACGTGATATGATGCAAAAGCTTTGTTACTTGTTTTCATAATTGTGCTTTAGAACATGGAATTGACATTTGGGGTTGCAAACGAAAAGTGTGTAAACGGTTCTGGAACGCTGTTGAAGAGCTGAATAGATCAGAATGAATTGAAATGCTTGCAGTCTTATCTATACTACCTAGTATCAGTGGTACTGAAAAGTACATTTTACATTAAATCTACCAGATACCATAAAGTATTGGTTTCTCTCAGCACATTTTTATGAGTCTGAAAATATGAATTTTATAGAAATTAAATCAAAATATTGGGAAAAACAGAGGGGGTCACAATTCTAACAGTTTTATTCTCAAAAGAAGAAAATTAATAGACTTTAAAAAAACACTTAAAATTTTCATTATCTCTAGTAAATATACTACAGTAAGAGAAACTGAAAAGCATAGAAACATCAAAGAAAAGCATGCGAATTTCAGAGTGATTTTTATACAGAATTGATATTATTCGGTATTAAACTGTCCTAGAGAGACATGTCAATGAAAATAGAACTTTGTCTTAGAGCTAAGTCAACAAGTTCCTTTAAAAATATAGAAATAAAAGTTATTTTTAGACAAAAAAAAATTAAATCCCATTTACAGTTTTACAAATAAACCTATTCAGGGTGTAGGAATTATAATTGGAGTTCTAAATACATGTAATACTTTAGAAAGAAACAGAGTTGTTACAGAGGTAAAGCTCTCTTACTAAGCTTTATTTAAGTTTTACCTACAGCTCTCTCTTTTGGAGTTGATTGAACACTCCTAATTTGATGTAGGAGTATTTTATCAGATAAAAACAATAAAAAAACCAATTGTGATTAATGGGGGTGACATCATCTATAGGTAAGTATCTACAAGTCTTGGACAAATAATGCAAGTCATCAGGGATTAGAAGTTCCATAATACTGAATAAATGGCCAGCCAATGCTCATGGTGCTTTTCAATGTCAGAGAATCTTCATTTCCTCTGCAGTGTTCTCAGCAATGGATTACAAATACTGATTGCATTAAAAGTTCTATAAAGTGCTCTAGGTTGAAACACTTAAATAATATATTAAATTATTGCTTTCCTCTACATACTGCAGTGATACTAGACAAATATACAAAATCAAACTAAATTCAGTTTAGTTATTAAATCTGTGCCAATGAAGCTGCAGATTTAAAATCAGATGAAAACCAAAACAAAGCAATTGAATTGCACCATACTCAAATTTATTGTCTACTTCTCCTGAATGAAATTTCAGCAGAATCAGATAAAATAAAATGAAAATTACAAATACGCTATGAAATGGACTGCTTCAAATCCTAATCAAGTGCTATTACATGTGAATTTCCTTACTTATAATTATATCTGTGAACTATCAATTATTATCAACTGTACCAAAAAAACCCCCATAATGATTACCACCATGAATTACACATTCAACTATCTAATTCTAGGTCCTTCCATCCTTCAGCATTAAGCTATCTTTTATCTGACATTGAATATTTGTTATGAAAATTGGTTACTAAATTATTTTTTAATTTCTATTAAAGGAAACATCCTGGGACAAATCACTGAAAATACTTTTTTCACTCAAGTAAACTCTACAGACATAAAGAATAGACTGGAAAAGACATTTCTTATTAAAATTAAATTACAGTAAAACTGTTTGTTCCCATTTCTCTGTCTTGTTCTTTTTTGGTTTCACTTACAAAGTCCCAAATATTGATGAATCTGCTTGAGGAAAGGAGATTACAGTTACTATTCTTGCATCATGCAAATTAATGCACTTGAAAATTTTGATGAAATGAAGATTTAACCACATTAATTCTGTGTATGAATGATACCAGTATGACTAGATTATAATGAGCCTAGGAAAAGACAGTACAAAGTTCCATTTTCTTTCATATTAAGTGTTATTTCAATTAGAAAAAACCAATACAACTACACACAGTGTATGTTCAAATACATATAATATAAAATTAATTTTTACATGTTCTTTTCCATCAAAAAACCAGTTCTGAAACAAGTCCAGATACAAATCACTAATTCTATTAATGGAGTTTAAAAATGCACAAGCTTGAATTCCTGAATACCTTAACAACCTTTTAAAGTTTATGTGGCTCTAACTGTGTATTTTGGAGATGTATGTGTAATACAGTTGGGATTTGTCATATTATTGTGTAAGAAGAGTGAGACACTCATCCCTAAAATTGCACTGTATATTCATAAAAGCACTAGTTAGACTAGTAATGCTATTCTGATTTCTGTATGTTAAGAATCTACTCTGAGTTTCAATTTCTATTCTATCTCACTATGAGTAAAAAACCAGCATTTACATAGCTTACTCTTAAGGCATGCTTTAAAGTATTGATATTCATCATTAACTTTTTATAAACAGGGAGAATGGATATCGCCAGCAACCTGTGAATATGAAGTGTGAAGCTGATACTAAAAATTGAAAGTGTATAGTACACTAATACTAGTGAGCCTTTTGGAAATAGATAAAGCAGGGGAAAAAGAAAAGAGAAAGAAAAGTGAAAAAGGAAAAAGCTAACAGTAAAAAAGAAGGAAGAAAAATGAAGGTATTATTCAATTAGTTTATGCATTAACAATTGTGCAGTATTATCCTTCATCTCATACCTGAACTTTCTGCACATTAGCACGTACTAGTTCATAACTGGCCATGATAATTTGGCCTATGCTTGTTCTGCTTCCCTTCACAAAATTTGGGCTCTGGTGGCTAATTTATAAACTACTGTAAGTGGTCATTTTATGACTACAAGAGCTTAACCTAGTTTCTCTAAGGAAAACAGGAGAGTTTTTTGTATCTCTATATTTTATTACTAATAGTTAAAAGGTGAAGGAAGTAGATGGGGCCCCAGTAAGCAACAGAGCCCACGCTTGTATACATTTACAGGTCTTAAATATTTTCTCTACTTAAGTAGAACAACATTGTAGTTCTTCCTAGGTATAAGTGTTCCAGCTAAATTATTCCAATGCCAGGAAATTTAGCAAAAATCGTTCTTCCCTCCCTCAAAAGAATTGTGCTACACAAAATGAACAAAAAGGAGAACACTTAGCACTTAGAAGTAGCAAAGATTTTCAGAGTTACAGTAATTTGTCAACTTTTTTCAGTGCAACAGTGAATGACAAGTATCATAAACAATTTGCATTGTTATCTTGCACTCTGATGCAAACTTGTCTGCAAGATCTCTTTGATCGCAGACTTTTTTATAATCATCCCTAATTCTGTTCTGATTTTCCTAAGAAGGTTTCTTCACTCAACCTTTTCCTCCTTTCTGATTTTCTTTCTGTTGACATTGCATTACTGAGCCTGGGAGCCTTTTCTAGGTTAATTAGTCCAGGTGGATTAATTTAGCATCTAATTACACAACTGTTTTTTGATACTGCTGTGAGTTTTTCAGGGTCACAGTAAGTGAACTGCATTTAGATACTTTAAAAGAAAATCAGGAATATTTTTTTCATTATTTATTATCTTTGTCTGATGCTGAACACAGTCAAAATCTGTTTGAAATTAGTGGATAAATTCTCATTGTCTTGTTTGGGTGCAGAATCAAGTCTGAACTACATATATAGATATATGTTAAGTGGAACATTTTAGACAGCGCATTAAAAAACCCTTTGGACTGATTGAAATACTTGCAAAGCAGTCACAGTCCTCTATCTCTCTCTCTCTTTAAAGCATGCATAGGCCATGATGCCTGGAGTGAGATCTTTTGACTCATTAACTGTAAAATGAAAATTATAATTTACACACATAAATGTGCTAATGAGCAAAAAGCAGTACATGCTAAACATATATGACTACAGTACTCGACTCTCCACCCTTATCATGTCACCCCCTGGAGTGAATGGCTAGGATCAAGTGTTGTGGTTTTTCATGGCAAGGTTTTGGTGGAGGAGAGGGTTGTAGGGGTGGCTTCTGTAAGAAGCAGCTAGAAGCTTCCCCTAGGCCCAACAGAGTAAACACCATCTGGGCTCAAGGCTGAATCAAAGAGTGATGGTTACAGTGCTTCTGTGAATTGCATTTAAGAGGAAAAAAATGCAAGCAGATGCTTTTTTTCATCAGAGGAGGGAGTGAGAAGATGTAAGAAACTGTGCAGGCACCCAGGTCAGTGAAGGGGGGAGGGAAGATATACAGAAGACGCTGTGACCTGCGTTGGAGCAAACCTCTGCCAGCACTTGCAGCCCATGGAGAGAGAGGTCCACACTGGAGCAGGTTTGCTGGGGACAGGGGAGGGAATTGTGACTCTGTGGAGGACCAGGCTGGAGCAATCTGGACCTGAGAGACTGAGAAACATTCTATGACTTTATGACTGCACCCCAGAGAAATGATCCACGGTGGGGCAGCTGGTGAAGAGCTGAAGTCCCATGGGAAAGCACTCATATTGGCGTTCATGAAGGACTGTCTCCCATGGGTGGGACCCCATGCTGCAGCAGGGGAATGGTGTGAGGAATTTACACCGCCCTCCATTCCCCTGACTAAGAAGGAAAACAACTTGAGAGGAATTGACCAAAATCCCTATTGGGGGAAGAAAGGAGAGAAATCATGAATAAAGTTAAGTTTACTGAGAAAGGGAAGTGGGGGGAGGTGTTTTAAAATTTGGCTCACTTCTCATTATCCTACTCTGGTTTCAGTGTGTATGTGTAGTGTAAGAAATGTTGTGGGCATTTGACCTCCAGCCACTACATCAAGGTGTAAAGCAGTTTTGAGGAAGCTACGCCCATTGGGGGAGAAAAGACTTTGAAGCCTCCAAGGAGGCTGTTGGACTGTTCTCCTTCCCCTCCACCCAAGACATGAATACCTTGGTAAGCTATTGTAATTTCACCCTTTTGGTGAGAATACAGCAGATAGCATTTTGCTAGACTTTTATTATAATCATAGTATTTTAATTATAATCATAGTTATATATTGGTGCTATTGAACTAAGTTCATTGACCAAAGGCAACCACAAACTTTTATATTTGTCAGTTTAGTAAGCTTTCTCTTAGTTTGAGCTTTGCAAAACTGATTCAGTGAAAGTCCTTTTTGGCTCTGACAGATAAACACTGACTCTGATATGTGGTTTTATCTATACAGTCCTTTAGACATAAACTGTTGACATAGTCCGGGACTAAGACTGGACCTAGCCACACCTAGGCTCTTCTCTGAGGAGTTTAGAAAGCAAGGGGGTCCTTTCTGAACCTCATGACTTAGTGGAAGGGCCTCCCCCTCAGCCACCCCTTTAGACTCTTACCCTTTATGTGACTGATGTTACTAAACTTTATTAAGTCATGTAAAAAAACACCATAAGAAATCAGGTCAGAATAACAGGCAGTCACTGTTTATTATTAATCATTATTACCACTTTCCTCTTATAACCACCTAATAATATTTTTGGCAGCTAGAAGTTACAGGAACAAGCTATGTATCGTATGTAATATTAGCATGACTGTATTGTTATTGTAACCTATTAATTTTCTGGGAGAGAATAAATGTCTTTAATAGAGCCATACCCATCAACACAGGATAAAGAAATATTTTGACAGGAGAACTAGAAAAAAACAAAAAGAAATGATGGTATTGCTAGAAGAAGACGACAGAGAGATACTGACATGTAGGTAAGGTCTAAAGGGAAAAAAAGGGACTACTGAACTGTGCTTTGGGACTACTGATGTGCAGGTATAGGAGCAGGTATAGGATTACAATCAGATATGTAGCATAGCGCTTGAAACTCATTTAGATAATCATGTGGAATGGTCTGTGGAGGAGGAGGAGATCTGTTTCTCTCTCTCATAGCAGAGGGCTTACTTGTGACAACTTCATGCTAACTCAAGGAAAAGGTAAAAGGCAAGAATTCGAGGATGGAATGGTATCCATCCCGGGCATGTCTTGAGAAAGACAAACAGATGGCTGAAATATGTCCATGGGCCCCCTCACAAGGACATAAATTAGCACAGACTGATAGAGACACTGCAAGCTTGCAAGATCCTCGCATTCCCAGGCGAGAGGTGAAAAGCACATCACGAGGAAGACATATGGCCTTCCTCCCAAGAACCACTGCCCATGTCACGGACACCCCTGCCCATGACCATTGGAAGGATCTGTGCAAGCGCCAAGGACTGATAAGCTAATTAGCATGAGAAGCGACTGTAGGCAGGTTTAGGTACTTACTATGTATAGGCGTTGATAGAATATTCATCATTTTACTGTATAAATGTAAGGTCGGTCTGCTGCCTTGGGATGCACGTTTGTGGTGGAGAGATCCCCCATGCATCTGTGTGCAACAGAAACATTTATATGTTTCTATATATGTTAAATATAAACAGGGACCAGTTCTGGTCCCTGCAGCACAGGAAAGGTATGGACTTACTGTAGCTGGTCCTGCACAAGGCCATGAACAGTGTAACTTGAAGACATGCTAAGGGAGCAAGGACTGTTCAACATGGAGAAGAGAAGGCTCAAGAGGAATCTCCTCAATGTGCATAAATACATGATGGGCGGAAATGAAATGACAGTCTGACTTGCCTCAGTAGTGCCCATTGACAGGACAAGAGAAAATAGGCACAAATTAAAACCCATAAAATTTCATGTGAGCATGGGAAAAATTTTTTACTAAGAAGGTGATCAACTATATTAGGTTCCCAGACAGATTATGGAGTCTCCATCTGTAAAGATATTCAAAATGCAACAGGTCACACTCCTGAGCAACCTGGTCCAGTTGACCCTGTGTGATCTTCCAAGGTCAGCCATTCTGTAATTGTCTGATTTGGTGATTCTTTGACTCACAGAAAGATTTAAATTACGTGGGTCAGAAGCCCAGGAGAAGGGGATCATATGTTTCATACATCCTGAAAGAATGCTTTGATCAATGATGTGTTCAGATCATCTCTTGTCCTGGCTATGGTTATAATTAAGTACTAATAAAAACCCTATCTCTACTAGCATACACTTTCCAGGTTATTTAGAAAAATACCTTACTATTGCATCTTGCCAGGATGACTGTGAGATAAATTTCAACTGTCTCAGCAGAATAAAAAGTAAGACATGTTGGGTCATGAACTTCAGGTGTCAGGGTAACTGGAAATGCTAACTATATGCCAATATTACTGGTATGCAAAATTTAGTTACCAAAACAACCAGTAGGTCAAGTAGTTGTTGTATAGGACTTTTCAAAATGTCAGTTTGTATTTAGATTCTTAAATTTCACCTGTTAACTTTGTGGGATACAGCTAGTACGGTTTATTTATTTTTCATTTTATGCACCAAATTTCCTATATTATCAATAGCTATGGTACATCTAAACAGTTAAGAGCTAAATGAGTGTTATGCAATATGAGTCTGAGTGAGTATAATGGTTAATATGAGTAACCGACACAACTCCTGAGGCATCCCAAGACACTTTTTATGACATTACATTTGTGATTCTTTCTGAGGTCTTGTTTTCAGGTTAGTAGTTAATTTATTTTGGTTTTGGGGTATAGCACTTCTTGCTGACAAAACACAGAAGTTAATTATATTGAACTCTTTATAATACTTTTGCTATAAAAATGCTATATTAATAAAAATGAAAAAAGTTGTTGCATCAGATCTGATTCACCCCATTGCCCCAACTTGGAACATTCATATATAAACCTTCCTAGAAAACGACTGTTTACACTTTTCTTGAATTCCTCCAAAGATAAAGACTTAATGCATTACCTTGGCAAGTTAAATTAGTTTGAAACTTTTATGATGGGTAATCTGAATACTCTCTGTCATAATAGTGGACAAATACAATATATTCCATTTCTCTCTGGCATTGTATTTTATGTATTTAAACCTCCAAGCTTCTTGTCTTTCAGCAGTTCATTTTTTACATCTTTTCACCATGCCTTGGAAGTCATACTTCCTCTGTATTTTACCCAATTGATACACTGGGGTGTTTTTCCTGAAATATGATAACAATCCTGACAATTTCCCTGTTAAGGCTATACAAACATAAAATTACTTACTGTTTTAGAGACAATGGTCCTATATATATTGGTTTTTTAATATAAATCTATGTTTATTTTATATATATACACATATTTATTTACAAGGCATACATTGGTTTGAGATAATCTCTAATTACAAATTTTCCTGGACAGGCATGTAAATATTTTTAGTCACATTTTGAAGACTAGTATTCACTGTAAAATTAAATCACTCTACAAAGATAAAATCTGGCAAAAATCTGAGGCAGAACAGGTTAGGGTACCGTTTTCATAATGGTTTAATTTTTTTTTCCCAAAGTAATTTTTTAAAAAAATTAATCTTAGCAGTATGATATGAAATCCTAATACATAACACATGCCAAAGATACTGTACTTTTTTTCACTTTTTTTTGAAAGTGTGGTAACAGTTTATAATCTATATCACTTAAGAAATTAAGTGCAGATGAGATCAAGTATAGAACGTCTAAACTTTCTATCAAAACCAAATTTTGCCCTTTGACCAGGGCATATTCTAGTGAAATGGTTCTATAAAAAAACCCCAAACAAGAAACCACCACCACCACCACAAAAAAAACCCAACAAAGCACCACAAAACACCCACGCCTTTATTACTGTTGTTATTGTTGTTATTAATTTCAGTGAGAAAGTGAAAATACATTAAAATATGCCTTGAAGCTCAAGAATATGTATATTTTCTAGACTAACTTCAAAATACTACAGAATTTTCAAATAATTTTTTCATGGAATACAGAGTGAGGACTCTTCTGTAATGAAGGAAGTCTGATACTAATCTCTCCTTTATTGTCCTACACTTTTTTTCCTCTCTGTTTTCTGTCAATATTAGCAGTCTTCTGTTTTCAAGCAGTATCTTTTCCTCCCAAGATCTAGAGACTCATACAGAGCTTACATCTGGGTAATTCAAATTCTGTAATGATTAATCCATTATGTTTTGTTGTAGCCTCACTTTGATTCTAACTTCATCAGAAAACAGTGGGTCGGTTTTAGCTTAAAATGTTTAGTCATAAAATGATATGCAATTCCCTTCTGAATTGCATTTTATGATTATGCATATCATAGAATCATAGAATCATAGAATGTCATGGGTTGGAAGGGACCCCAAGGATCATAGAGTTCCAACACCCCTGCCACAGGCAGGGACACCAACCTCAGGCCGGATCTACACAAGGTTGCCCAGGGACCCATCCAATCTGGCCTTGAACACCTCCAGGGATGAGCCATCCACCACCATTCTGGGCAGCATGTTCCAGCACCTTACCACTCTCTCTGTAAAGAACTTCCCCCTGATATCTAATCTAAACCTTCCTTCCTTTAGTTTTAATTCATTCCCCTGTGTCCTGCCATTGTCTACCCTTTTAAGAAGTTGATTCCCCTCCTGTTCATATGCTCCCTTTCAGGTACTGGAAGGCTGCAATGAGGTCCCCCTGCAGTCTTCTCTTCTCCAGGCTGAACAAGCCCAGCTGCCTCAGCCTCTCCTCGTAGGGGAGGTGCTCCAGCCCTCTAATCACCTTTGTGGCCCTCCTCTGAACCCTCTCCAAGAGTTCTACATCTTTCTTGTATTGGGGGCCCCAGATCTGGACACAGGACTCCAGATGGGGCCTCACAAGGGCAGAGTAGAGAGGGACAATCATCTCCCTGTCCCTGCTGGCCACCCCTCTTCTGATGCAGCTCTTCTGAGCTGCAAGAGCACACTGCGGGCTCATGTTAAGTTTCTCATCTACCAGAATCTCCAAGTCCTATTGGAATTGCTTCCACATTTCTCATCATCACAAATGGCAAGCTTAGTATCCTTCTAGAAAACCAAGTATATAAATTAACTCAGTTTTATTAAGATACATAATGTTTTCATGGCAAAATTTTATTACTGAGAAAATTTACAAAATTTTCACAGCTATGCTATCCACTCCAATAACTGGATTCCTGTTTAGTGTTGGTCTTGTCTTACTAATATTAAAGCTAAAATGAAACTCCCTTTCATACTTTTAATCAGTAAACCTTCAAAGATATCTGCTTAGAAATACTAAATGCTAAATACTATTTGTGCCTGTAATTAAGAAAATTTGACTTGTAATTTTAATGTAAATTATGCCCAAATATTAAGAGAAGTGGTCTTTCCATATTTTCTATAAAAACAATGTTGCCCAGAGAAGTTGTGGATGACCCCTTGCTGGCACTGTTCAGGAGGAGGTTAGGTGGGACTTTGGGCAACCTGGTCTAATGGAAGATGTCTAGATGATCTTTAAGGTGCCTTCCAACCCAAAAAATTCTATGATATTATGACTCTATAAATTGATGATTATCCTTCACCCTGCTTCAGGAATGCTAGGTCTCAAATCAAAATGCAACTGACCTGATTTGAAGAGAGGCGAACATCTTCTG
The DNA here is from genome assembly GCA_027925045.1 of Hypotaenidia okinawae. NCBI lineage: Eukaryota > Metazoa > Chordata > Aves > Gruiformes > Rallidae > Hypotaenidia > Hypotaenidia okinawae. The sequence goes on from BSDF01000001.1 coordinate 174,712,381, forward strand.
TTCTCCCTGCAATTCCAGGCTGTCCTCCTAAATTACTCTTTAAATCCCATTTATTTTACCAAACACTTTCCTTTTTTTTTTTTTTTTTTTTTCCATCTTTTCGCCTTTGAGGGTATCTCCACATTATTGCATTGCCAACTGCCACCCCACTTTTCAGGACAACATGAGATAATTTGCAAGACTTGAATTGTAAACTATTGCTTCTGTTTTCACATATATAGTTCTGTGTAAAGAAAGAGCAATTATTCTTTTGAGAAGGAATAGCGTTTGGGGAAAGAGGACGATATAAAGAATACTGTTAATGCTGAGGACTCAGAAAAGATGTAAAATAAATACTGTAGTTACTGAAAGCAGTTGCCATTTTAATTCCATCTTAATTAGAAATGACTTTAAATTTATTTAGTTCTTTGTGGTTGGGGTTAGTCTTTGGAAAAACTTAAATTTCATAAAATAACAAATGTACTGAAACATGTTCTTTATAAATCTTGTAGCCAGTTTTGGCTTTGTAGAAATCATAAATATTCAGTATCTTTGAGATCCACGGTTTTTAGTTCTTCTGGAATTGAGCTAAAGTTGACTTTGGTTTACTTGAGAATCTTAGGATTCTCAGAACTACTGGTAGTTTTTTAGATACAAAATTCTCTGAAGAATAATATCTTTACATTCTGCCTTCAAACTCTTGAAACCCTATCACTTTTTCTACCATTATTATTTCTACCATCACTTCCATCATACATACCTTGTGCCAGTCTCAGGTATGTACATGTAGGATTGGTTTTGAAACAGGGCCTGAAAGTTAATTGACTGAGATTGTTTGTATGAAGTGTTCAGTCCACAAGCCGATGAAATTCTCACTACCTTCTTGGATCTTAAAATAGTTTTGCTTGTTTTTTCCTCTTCCCATTGTTTCTCAAGGCTGATAATTTAAACTAATCTAATTAAGTCAGTTTATAAGCTCTTATCTTGCCCATTGGTCTAAGCATTAGGGATGAACAATTCAGACCTTTTCTAAAAAGAAGTTAATATATCGTTCATAAATGAGTGGATCATTTGTATCAAGCCTTTTTAGGAGTTAGTCTTCCACCTTCTGATTTTCTCTTTCTTTTAATGCAAGGACATCATGCTGTTTTCCCTCAATTTATTTTGCTCCAAAGTGATCATTGCTTCCTTCCCCACCAGCCATTCCTTTTAATGTTTTAGACTCCTTTTTCCAGCTATGCGGTTTTAAAACTTGTTGTATACTATAGTTTGCATTTTCTGACAGAATAAAATCACAAATATTTCTACCAATATTACTTGCATATGAAACTGAAATTATCTTCTCTGATAATTTGTATATTGTGGTGGTTCAGCCACAAACAGTGGCTGAGCAACGCACACTGCTCACTAAGTCCTGGAAGAGAAAGAGACAGAGCCCCCATGGGTTGGGATAAAGACAGTTTACTGACAAAATCACTGTCGACACCACATGACAGGACACACTTGGACTGCCCTGAGGGCACCCAAAAGTGTTCTTCCCCAACCAACCTCTTTTATGGAGAAGTGATGTCAGGTGGTGTGGAAAACAATACAGGCTAACTCAGCTCACCTGTGCTGGTTGCTTGGGGAGGTTAACTCTGCCCTGGCCAGAACCAGGACATATATGTAAAACTCAATTGCTGTGAATATCTGTTGAAAAGACATGAGAGGCATGAAACCTGCCAAAGCAAATGCATTTTAAAAATAGTCAACAAGTATTCACATTTTTTAACATTATTCTTTCACTGTAGCTGAGTCTGATATCTTACCAGTCCCTCCACTGATTCCAGCTCACATTGTAGAAAGTAATTTGTAACTTTGATATCCAACCCAGTTCAGTCTTCTGAGCCAATAAAAATAATGTGCTAGGATGAATAAGAATAAGCCCTATTCCCGTTTTGCGGTTTTGACTAAAAGCTTAGCAAAGAGATACAAACTCACATCTGTCAGCAAATCCTTTGTTATTTATTTTTGGAACCATTATTATTTTGGATATTTCTTTTGAAAGTGCCAATTTGGACAAGAAGTAGTAGATTCTTTGTATTTTGAATTTAACGGTCTTTAAACTTCTTGGATTTGTGATTTTTTTCAATATTTTTGTTATCTTGTCTTCTCTGTGCAAATTAAGCAGGTGGGAGGGGTTGTTTTCTTCTTTGTGTTTTTTCTAACATAGACATTGTTCAATTCATTATGGTCTGTGATACTAGGTATTATTAAAGATCTCTTTATTTATCAGTGTGTAGGAAGAGCTGATGATAACATGCTTTATCACTTATTTTTTGTGAATATTATTCTCATAGCAAAAGCTAACTTCAATGGAGATTTGCACAACTTAGAGTCTAGAAAATGATGACAACAAAAATGTGTTTCTTAAAAGAATGCTGTATGTTTGGAGAAAAAAGTCTTGCATAAAGAAACAACTAAATCTGTGATAAAGGAACAATAAGATCTACTATCTAGAGATTTCTTTTTCCCTACTAATGGTGAAGGTATGAGCTTAGATAATTAGTGTCTAACTTTTTATGTTACTTAGGTTAGATAAATGTCATCCTTTGTTCGGGCCAGTTCTTTATCAGCTGAATCTGCAATGATGCAGAGTTATGGGGACACGATAAATTAAAATTGATAACTTGGATATCAGCAGCTTTGTAGAAGTGACTTCTTAAAGAAGACTTCAAAATCATACAAGGAAAGAAAGTACACCTGCCATGGTTGAGCTAAGAGATGTTACATTGGTTGCTGCTAATATTCAAAAAGATAGATTAAAGGTTGCCCGGTTCCATCTGAACTCTTACAAGCACAGTGTAAAAATCTATGTAGATTACAATATTCTGGAATTAAAACAACAAAAAAACCCCAAACCCCACAATAAATGTATAATTATCTACAGATATTAAAATTTCTGCTAGGTATTTCCAGTATTATTGTAAATTCCCAATATCCTTAGGTTGTTAGCCATAACACTTTGGTCCTCTTTATTAGTGCACTGGATGACCGAATTAGGGGAGCATTCTCAATGGCTAGAGAACACTATAATTTTATTTCATAATGTCAGATTATTTCATGTGAAACATGCTGAAACTGCTGTCAAACTGACTTTATCTTCTAGGAAATTAAGCTGCATTATCTCACACAATGCAGATTTCTTATAAATGTAGCAAGGCACATCTAGTGGTAGTTGTCAGGAAATAATCACCCCCCTTGGGAATTATAGATACTCTGCTAAATCTTGTATCTTTTACAGCCTTAGGGATATGATTATATTATGACAAAAATACCCCTGTTACATTACTTATGTTTTTCAGTCAAGGATTACCTGCAATCATATAGCTGAAATACCTCAAGAGAGCACTTCTTTATGCTATTAAATTTCAAGTTTAAAATAACCACATGAGAGAATATCTACCATTCACCTACAGGATTCTAAAACTTTGTTAAGCTTTGCTACCGGAAAATATCAAAGTAATAGTTTTCTGTAAGAATATTTGATTCATATTAATTAAACCCTCTGCATGGCTAGAATAATAATAATTAAAACTACTATTTACAGTACTGATAACAACAATAACATCTAAAATAAGAAATTAGAAATAGTATTAGAAATCAGAAATAACACTACTTTTTTGTTGTTGTCAAAGCCCTACACATACATTAACCAATTCCAGGATCAATACTAGCCTTACCTCTGAATGGAGAAGAGAACAATTATTGGAAAACCAAATTGTGGCATTCTGGTATCTTTTTAACCATGGCTATAATAACAATACTCTTCATCACTGAGCGATTTGATTTAAATTTAACCTTAAAAAGAACACAACTAGGGATTTGGTTTAATATTTGGTGATATATATTTACAAATAACCTGGGATAATTTAATGATTGCTCACTTCAGCAGCAGTAAAGATCACTGGATGGAGGGACAGAAGGAGGCTTTTTCCTCTGTAGAAGTGAAAACAGTTTTTGGTTTTCATAATTGCAACACTCTTTGAAACTTAAAGAGAATATTTCTTTTTGATACCTGTGAAACAACATGTGAAAGACAATCTTCAAAATAAAAGTTACCAGTGGACTAATAGATATTATTTATTCAGCAGCTTATGGGGCAGAGCAACTGCTCTTCAGGGCCTTAACCCCCATTCTCTTTTTTCAAGGCCTGAATCTTAAGGCTTGACCTTAAGACTAACCCATTATTGTGGCCTTATTTTACAGTGGCTGTATGTCTAACTGCAATAAATTAGCAGAGTTAGCTCTCAACAAACTATGCTGCTAAGACACCCAAATGGTGTTTGTACAGAATCAAGGCCTTCTCTGTTTCTCACTTTGTCCCCTAAGTGTATAAACTGGGAGGGAGCGGGGGTAGCGCATTATGTTGGAAGGGTACAGGAAACAGCTAGGTAGGCTAACCATTCATACAATATCATGCTTAGGGAAAAAAAAAACAACCAACCCAAAACTAAGAAGAAAGAGTGGATGATTTGCCATCAGGAACTGGGAGGATATCAGTCTACCTATGGGAAGTAATGAATTATGACCTTTTCAACACCTGTTTTGTTTTGGTTTTTTTCTATCTTCTTCTAGTTAACCCTTATTTACCAAACTTCTGGTTTTTTTCTTTTATTTTCTTTTGGTTTTTTTAAATCTTGACCCACAACTTTGTTGCCTTTACTCTTCTTTCATCTTTGCCCATACTAATCAGGGTGGCAGGGGTAAATGAGGGAGCAGCTGTCTGGTACCTAAGTGCCTATTGAGGTTAAGCCATCACGACTGTCAATCTGGATGGAATTCATCTATCACACAAAGACTGAGTAATTGTTTCTTCCTTGAAAACTATAGCAGTGGCAAGAAATTCAACTTTACAGCATGTAAACAAGATTCTATTATACCCTTTGTTTGTCATTGTTATTCTACTCTGTGTTTATAATAAATGGATCCACAGATTACAAAACTTTAAGGATGCAGTGATTATCTAGTCTAGCTTCAGAATAACACAAGTCATTGTAATTCTTTGAATTAATCTGATTGTGAACTAGAGCAGCTTTTCCAGGATAGCAAACATTTTTGTTGATGGATTCTCCACCACACCTTGCGAATACAGCAGATTATTTTTATCACAGTTAAAAGTATGTTCCTTATTTCTAATCCAAATGAACCCATTGTCACCTTCTAGGCACTAGACCTTATTATACCTCAGTCTGTCTGTCTGAAACAACAGGATACTTGTTATAAAATGTTTTATTCCAAAAAAGTGAGGGCCAAGCAGAGTTTCATGTTTAAAAATGAAAGTGCAGTTATCATTGTAGCTTCTTTACTTTTGCATGCTATTCTGAATTTTAGAAGACCATTTGCCACAGAACTCACTAGATTATATTCTCAGTATAAATGTATGATATAAAATTTTGCCTCATCAATTGCTATTAATTATTGTTTTAACAATCGGTCACCCTAATATTAGAAAAAATAGAATTCCTTATTTGCCATTCTTTCATTGTTCTGAATTTTGATGGTTAAAAATTGTATGCACTCTTGCATGTCATTGATACAGGCACAAGACTAGAATGAGGACCATAATCAATCCCCTTTATGCACATGAAATCACTGTCTATGTATGATCCTACTTTTGACACTGATGGAGGGTTGTTTTTCTGTCCATTTAATATTTACCACACTCATGTCATTCTTGTCTCTTTATGAAAATTTTACTTTCTTTACTCTTTTTTACTGTCTTTACTACCAATTCTATGAAATTCTCATAATATCTCATTTTATAAGATAATAAATACATTTATTTTTCAAACACCCATCTGACCTGTCATTCTTGAAGTCATCTTGATTTCATACTTTAAATTATTATTATTATTGTTGTTGATATTAAAGTTGTCTCTAAAGTTTCCCTATAGGAAACTGATTATGCTCTGATTGTGAACAGGGAGGAATCCCAGTTGTTTTTACTTAACTCTTAATATCAAACTGTTTTTAGGATTCTCATAAACAGAATTTTAGTTGTGTAAGCAACTTCAGGATGAAAGAGAAGGTACTTTAGCTGTTATCCTCTTATTATGAGGTACTTCAATGAGAACCTTGAAGTTTGAAGGTTTCTTCTTAAGAAACTGAAATAGATGTTACTCATCTGAGTCCTTCATAAGTCCTTTTGCAATACGAGCTCTTAGGGCTGTCATATCATGAGCACGTCATGATATCCGTGCCTACAGGTTACATAGGAAGCATGGATTTAAAAGAGTTAGAGTAGGTACAATACCTTTCATTGTTATAATTCTGCTGAGTTTTATGTGGTACACTTAAATTCTAAGAGAACATGGGTCAGAATCTAATGAGTAGTTTTGTTACTCAGTAGCCACCTTTCAGCCATGGAATAGAATTTTCATAGCAGAAGCAGCTTGCCAGAAAACAAGCTCAGACTTAACTATGTTTGCAGAATGCAATATACTTTTTTTAAAAAGAGTACAAACTTTTGCAAAGAAGATCAGGGCAATGGTAAAGGTGCTTGTGTAACTTTCTATTAAGAATTAGTTTGGAAAATAAATGCAGTAGCCAATTCTAATATGCTTTAAATTTATACTTTCTATATATCTTTACTAGTCTTGCTTATAGACTCTCTGTGTAATGAGGAAGGCTGTTCTATCTCCAGAAAAAAAACATAGTCCAATTTTACAGCATTATTAATTTATAAAAGTCTGTAGCTATTAGCTCCACATATAATTTAATTCAGTTGCTATAGAGATCTCTACAGGAACACAAAAAGTAAAAAGAGGCAAAATTAATCTGCCTTACAGTCTAGTTGCCTAGAGTGCACCCCCTATGGGGAGAGTGCAATAATTAAGTCTTGTTTACTGTGGGTTCCATTAAACCTTTGTTGTTACTGATTATATCATTGTCTGATTGATTTGTCAGGTGTGGAAAACAACAAAAAATTAATTGCCTTAATCTTCATGAACAAATGACATGTGTATTGTGAGCTGCAACACAGAATTCTTCTTGAACAGCTGGAGCTTTTTCACTTGCTCTTCATTTTATTTTCCATTGTAACAGTGAACTCATTTTGAGGTAGGGTAAATTGCTTCTATCCACAGATTTGGATTTTGTATGTGATCAATGTAATAGAGAGAATGAAAGGATTTGTTCTTAAATTAATATAATGCTTCCCTGTTACAAAATAACAGCAGGAAAGAAAATGTTTTTCATCACTGGGAAATGTGTTTAAGGAAAATGGTGGAACAGATTTTACACTGTATTAAATTCCAACTGGTGGTAATAAATGAGTCAAGCAAGATAAGAGATGAATTTCACAATCTATTTTATTGTTTCATTAGAAGTATTTTACTAACATATTTACTGGAAGAAAGTTGGTAGATTCTGTACCTGAGATACTATTTTTTTCATGCCCAACTGTAATTTGCTATATGAACTTTATTACCATATAAATATTTGATTCACAAACCGAAGATGAATATATTATTAGTTTATTTAAGGACAGGGTATACGTATTTTTAGGGGAATTGTACAAGGTATGAATAGAGACAGTACTTGAAACGCAGCTTAAACAAAAAGATGATACCATTTTCTGGAATGCAATTATAGTTGGGTTATTACAAAGCAGCAAAGGGCAGTTCCTGTATAACCAACTAAAGACTGATGTGTTGTCTACTAAGTATTGTGTAGGTAATGCGTGAGTTTTCTACTCTTCAGTAAACGTAGTTATGCCTTTCCAGTACATTCCAGTCCAGGAAAAGCAGCATACATGTGTGGTTGTGGGAGAATCAGTTTGTCAGGTTTAGCTCACCTTGGCATGCTTCATCACAAAAAAAATGGTATCCTATATTGTCTGCTATTGCTGCAGCTGCACTTTGGGGTTATAGATATGTTCTGCATTTTTCACAAAAAGATCTTCAAGGTGAGAAAAAAAAAATCCAGCCTTTATAAAGACAAAATTGCAACTGTCACTTGGTAACAGCAAACACATCTACAAGCAGAAGCAACTTAAAAGAAAATTACATGATAAGGCCCATCTGAGAGTGCGCCCCAAAAGCTAGAATTATGAAACATGCATAGAGGTTATGCTTTTATTACACAGGATCTCAATTGAGCAAAACTAGTGTGCTACACTAATACACAAAGTCCTCCATTTCACAGGTAGCGACAGTTTAGAAATATTGCTACTTCTTTTACAAGAACATGCTCTTTATTTTTAAAACTTTATAAATTTAATACTAGTTATAGTATTGTTGTACCATAGTAAGTAATTTGTGTTGATATTTCTTCAAGATCATAAAGAAATTGATATACTAACTTTTTATGGCAAAAAGTTTACGTGCATTTTATTTTCAGTTTTATTTCATTAAATTTTGAATGAATTCTATTAATAGTTTACTATGAATAATGTTGTGGTTTAAAGCTCGTAGGCAGCACAGCCCCATGCAGTCACTTGCTCACTCCTACCAAGTGGCATGGAGAAGAGAATTAGAAAAGTAAAAAAGTAAGAAAACACATGGGATAAGATAAAGACAGTTAAACTAAGGAATTCATTCACCATTCCCCATGCACAGGCAGATGTTCAGCCATTTCCAGGAAACAGGGCAGCAGGGCTCCATCACGTGTAATAGTTACTTGGGAAGACAAGCACCATAACTCTGAATGTCCCCCTTTCATTCTTCCCCCAGAGAGCTTTATATGCCAAGCATGGCATCATGAGGTATGGAATATCCCTTTGGGCAGTTGGGGTCAGCTGTCCTGGCTATGTCCTCTCTAAACTTTTTGTACAAAAGAAGTTGAAGATATATGTTATTTTTACTCTCTAACAGCTTAAGTAAAATGGGTTTGGCAGTGGACATTTGAATTGGCTAAAAAATAAAAATAAAAGAAAAGATTCCTGAGCTTCAGGCTCTCTTACATTGTATTTTTGTGCCCTTTCAATACAGAACTACAACACGTGATATATACATATTATAGTGAAACCAGACTGCAACAGTAGATAGAATTAGAGGCAGGAGATCTTAAGAGTCCAGAACAATGGGAAAAGATTGGTTTTTGCCAGAATGGCAAGTTTAGTTTTCCCATGATCAGTAACTGCTAACATTGCTTAACTTTTCATGAAATACTTCAGTAAAAGATTGTTTATGCCAGTGATAGAACTAATATATATGATTTTAATGATGTTTAAAGACTATAAAATTAATTAAAAATTCTTTTTATGTTGATTCAAAAGATTCTGTATTTCATTTGCCAAAAGTTTCAGCTGAAGCTTAGTGGAGAAAACAGTATGTTGATTTTGCAGTTCCATTTATATACATTGGGATATCTAGTTCATTCATTCAGGAACCCGGGTTTTATGTAATTCTTTAAGGGACCTAAATCCATACTCACTACAAGAATCTCCTGTGCACAAGGTTCCAGGATATCTTGTGCTTTGTATTTTTCTGTTAAATATTCTACTATTTCTAAATGTTAAAATTGTCCTTTGTAAGAAGAAATATGGGACACAAAAATCAATACAGTCTAGACTGTATTCACAGAAAGGACTTGCAGCCATTAAATGTATGTATGCTATAAAGGAAATTGTCATTTTAAGAAGGATGAAGTACTAAATTACACTTCTGCATCATTTTCATATAGATAGAATGTATCTTAGAGCATGTTCAGGTCTAACTGAAAAATGCGCCTCTTTTCTTTTACAAACTTTTCCTTCTCCTTTATCTGCCAGATGTTATATATTTAAATATGCTCCAAGACCCTCAAGATTCTATAAATCACAGTTGTAATACTCTCACTTAAGTAGGGAGGAAATAAGTGTTTATCAACAGTTGATGAATACTGTATTGGGTCTGGCTGAGATGGAGATAATGTTCCCCATTGCAGTCCTAATGATGCTATGCTTTGTTGAAAGGTGTTGAAATGTGCATCAGTGTTTTGACTCAATATCAAAGCTATCTCTACATTTCTCCCCCTCTCACTAGTAGGCTGTGGGTGGCCAAGATCTTGGGAGGGTACATAGAGCAGCTGACCCAAATTGACCAAAGGGATATTCCATACCATGTGACATCTGATCAGCAGTAAGAAGCCAAGGAAAAGGAGGAGGAAGTTGGAACATTCTTTTAGGACATTTGTCTTCTGGGGCAACCACTATGTACACTGAAGCCCTGCTTCCCAGGAAGTGGACATGACCTGATGATGGCAAGGAGAGAATAAATATATTGGTTTTTCATTTGCTTGCTTGTGTGGCTTTTTGCTATATTAAACTGCCTCTATCTTGACCAATGAGGTTTTTTCTGTCTTATTTTTCTCCCCTCCCTACTCAGTTTTAGACTGGACAATGACTGTGACTGGGTTCCAATAAATCACTCAACAATGAATTTCATATATAATACGTAGCATCTAGTTTTTGATCACTTTTATTTCCTGTATACAAGCCTACAAAACAGTAAAATTACAGTAGCCGGTTAAGGAAGGATGAAAATTCAATAAAGAATTTATGAAGTACTTTTGAGGACATTTCAGAAAATCCCTCTATTTCTTAACAAAAAGGTTTCCAAGAATCACATTTCACATTTTTCCAAAATAAAGCAGTGCATTGATGCTCAGTGGAAAAAAATAATAAATAAATCCTTCCTGCTCTAAATTGATCAGACACTTACCAGAAAGTGAAATGAACAAAAGACACCATAATACGTTTGCCAAATGTTAAAGACAGAGGCCAAGTGACATGTTACAGAATTTAACACTAAGTGAAAAAAAAAAAAGTAACTGTGGGTGGTGGTGAATATTTATCCTTCACGTTATGAAATAATATTTAATACCTACACACCACATGTAAAATAAAATTTGTCTTCATCTGCTTTCCTGTTTGCTTGCTTGCTTGTTTGTTTTCCTGTAAACCAGTTCAGATGTGATTCTTCTCATCTACATTCACAATTGGTTTGGATGTCTGTAACTGGACTAGGCCTTGTTCTGTCTTCTCAATTATTAAGTGTTTACTCAGTTAAATGTTTCAAGGTGAGTGTGGGTTTACTTACAAATTTTATAACTTCATGCAATTAATTATTTTTTCTTTTGATTGCTTGATATCTCTTTTGTACAGAAAATTGATTCCTTTTTTTTAATGGATGTAGGCAAGCATATTTGACATAAAGAATGACACTATGTGCACAGACTACATACCAAATTGAGTAATAGCAATGGTGATAATGACAATAATGGCTAAAAGCAAAGTCTGTCAAAGTGAACCTGACAAAACTTAGTATAATTCCATTCATAACTGTAAATTATTACACAAAATAAAATGCACATTCCTCACTGACAATAATATATGTAGATGCTTTTACTTCAAAGCTGTTCTGTTTTGCATTATTTTCTGCTCTGCAAACACATTTTTTTCATGATGTAAGTTATATCCTTGAAACTTCTACTGCTTCAAAGAGTACTTTAGCGGTATGATTGCTGTGGTTATCCTCATCCAGCCACTAAACCCCATGAGGACACTCACTCACACCCCATCCACCCTGCCCTGGCAGGATAGGGAGAACAGGAAGGCAAAGGCAAACCTAGTGGGATGGGATGAGAACAGTTTACTGGAACAGCAGAGAGATAGGTAAATAACAATATTTATAACAGAATATACAAAACTGGTGATAAGAAGCACAGCTTCTCACCATCAACTCATTCTCAGAGGCATCCTGAAGCTGGACTGTCCCTGAGCCACTGAAGCCACACTGTCCCTCCTTTACTAGTCCCCTTCCATATAGAGCATGATGCCGTATGGTCTGGAGTATACACTTTGGCTAGTTCGGAGCAGCTATCCTGGCTGTGCCTCATCCCAACATCTGGTGAAAATTAAGCCTAACCTAGCCATACCCAGGACAATGATGAATCATCTGCATGTCTCCACTATTCTTACCAAGCCATAAGTTTTTGGTTATACTGCCACTGTTTTGGTTTTACAGTGTCCTACAGTTGTGTGTAAAGTTCACCAAAATTATTTTGCTGAAATTTCTTAAGGATTTTGAAAGACATAATTTCAAATATGCATTCCACCATATAGCTAAAACATAGATGTTAGACTTTCATACTTTTCATGTGAGTCAACTTATAGCGCAATAGACTAGAGTATTAATTCTGTATTTTCTCTCTAAAAATGCATCCCCAAAAAAAGCAGTAGAATAAATTACACATGAACTTTTTACTGTTTGCTCAGACTGATTTTAAAAACATAAGGAAATATGAAAATGCTAATGAAATAAGCTGCTGGGCTCTGATAAGTGACTCAGACCAACTTCAAATGTTTCTATTAAAGTAAATTACTGTACTTTTCACTGTTGACATGTGTTATCTATTCTGCCACTGTACATGGTGCCCTTTTTGTTCCATGGCATGTAGTACCAGACTGTAGAATATTTTCTGATAGTAACAATATAAACCAGAAGTTAAAAGTTGCACTAGCAAGCAACTGTGTTATCTTCTGACACTGCAGAAGTGGTGTACATACTCATTGTATCAATGCGTATTTGGTGTTTTAAAGCAATTAAAATTGTTCTTTTTATCATATTATTTTATAATTACTAATTACAGATTAGTGTTTAAAAATGACCAAAACAAACCTAGAGGGAAAATGAAACAGAAAGAAGTGGTAAATTAATGATATAAACTGAAACAGCCAAGCCTAAAAACAAATGATGAAAATGTAAACATTATCCAGTGTGTTTAGTTAAAATGAAACAAGCAAATAAATAAAATTTGCCCTATATTTCCTTTGTAAAAAATCATTGTATTATACTGAATACTGGAATAACAGATCTTCTGCCATATAATCCAAATCCACTTACAGATAAAAGAAATTAGCATTATGAATATGGAAGTCCTGCAGAAGCCTTATGCAGTTATTACCAGAAAGTCAGCTTATTGAAGGTCTCTTTCTGCATAGCTCAGCTCTTGTATTCACAGGGGTTCCTCTGTCTAGTTTCCTACAAGTTTGCTGTCACTTACCTGACAGTTACAGCATCTCCTACATGACTGTTGTGATGTCGAGTGTGAATTGTAGCAAATACAGATAATATATAAACTCATAAGGAGCCACTGGATCTATTCTTTATGAGGCTTGTGCTTACAAAAATGTAAATTTAATACCTACTTATTTTGAAAGTTTCCTGATTTATATGGAAATATATTAATCAGCTTCCAAGCTCAGCTACTTGCATTATATACTGAAGATTAAAACGATAATTTGACTATTTAAGGATAGCAATACCATTACAGGAAACTGCAATAGATTTGTTAGGTAGAATAGGCTGTGACATAAATGACAGGAACCAAAATCCATAAAGGTCAAATGGGAACATTCACACAGAGGGGTCTGTTTGGTATTTGGTTAAATAAGTAGTGATGAGTTTATTCTCTCCTTCTCACAGAAGCAGTTAACCCCAGAGCCTTCAAATGGAGAATCAGAATCAATTCCACTCTTCTTAACAAAAATCTACTCCCATGTAGAAATACCATTTTGTATTGTGACTACAGCAGCTACATTTATTTTCAACCTGATTTACTTTTGCTTTCAGTTTTCATAGGTACAAAACAAGCCATCCAGATATTCTGATATAGATGTGATTATTTTAGCAGTAAACTGAAGATGGAGGGCAATTGTCAACATTTTTTTCATTTTTATAACATTTTATAACATTCATTTACCAAATTATATTTTCTTGGTTAGTCCTAGATCTTCTGTCAAATGTTAACCTTAATTTCCAGGACATAGATGGATGTTTTATTTAATTGCAATTAAACTTCATCTAGACTTCTTATTTTTGTGTTTAAAACTCACTTCCCTTTCTTGACTATCTTTTACATCAGCAGCATGCCAACAAAATCTTATTTTGATCTTAATAACCTACATGCCATTTTCTTAATTTTTTTTTAAGAGACATTTTTTTAAAAATTGTTTAAGATATGATGCAACTTCCTTGTTGAAGTTGTAACCTCATTAAATTAAAAATCTTGGCAGTGAAGTGAAGTCCTTACCAAATATCACACCCATTTTTAAAAAGGGTAAAAAGGAGGACCACAGGAACTACTGACCAGTCAGCCACATCTCATGCCCAGAAGCATCATGAAATAAATTGTTCTCAAACATATGTCAAAATGTATGCAAGACAGGGAAGTGATTAGAGACAGGCAAAAAAACTTCACCAAAAGCAAATTATCCCTGGCTAATGTACGTGTCTTCTATGATGGAGTGACTGCATTAGTGAACAAGTGAAGAGCTATTGATGTTATCTGATTTACTTCTGTAGAGCTTTTGATATGGATCCCCACAATATTCTTCCCTCTAAAACAGAGATATGGGTGGTGTCCAAAAAGTTACAGTGAGTGTTCAGAGTCTGAGAGGAAACTAGTAACAAGTGGTGTCCCTCAGGTGTTTATATGACAACTTTATGTCATCTGCAAACTTACTGAGCATACACTTGATCCCTTGATCCAGATCATTAATAAATACATTGATGAGAACTGGCCCCAATACTGACCCCTGGGGATCATATTCAGACATAGAACCATATTTGAAGTTTTGAAAAATAAAACTAGATGTTAAACTAAGAATAGTGACCAAAAGTATGAGAGATTTTTAAAGGACTGACTTAGCAACACAAAAGAACAGAGGGAAATAGGAGAAGACTCCCTCTGATAGAGCATAACCAATCACAATGGCAGAAGATACAGGAGAGAGGTAAAACCTGAAGTTGTCAAGAAAAGTTTTGAAGAGGGATTAACTATCCAAATAATGTGTTGAGTTCAAGGAAGAGTTAGATTAGTGAAGAAAAGATTGTTAGAAAAACTTATTAGCCATGATCAATGAAGAGAGAAGAAAACAAATGAAAAAGGTTTTAAGACAGAGTTGGAGAAGAGGAAGTAATTTCAGGTAATAAATAAAAGGCACATAGAAGCAAACAAGATTACAAGGTATTTTCAAAGGACTGATTAGACTTATCTACAATAGACACCTACAGCTTACTCTTTGCTACTTAGCTTCTTAATAGGTTTAGTATGACAAAAATAAATTATTGATACGTCTTTATAGCAATCATTTTGGAAAATGTTTACTTCCGAAAAAGGAAAACTATACAGTGTTGTTAAAATTTTACTTAATATATAGATTTTTCAACAGTTGAACAGTAAGCAATAAGCAATAAACATTAATATTCACATGAAAGCAAACTTCTTTAGTAATAATAATAATGATAAATTAAAATAAAACCTGCCAACAAACCAGCAAATAAACAACAAACTGTGATAAAAGAGAGACAGCAGAGGCTTAACAAAAAAATCTACCACAGGCATGATGTTTTTCTACACACAGTAACTCATTTTCAGAATAAGAAATGCTGTCAGTAGAATTTATATTAAATATTAAATTATCTAAAAATACATATAGTTGGAAATTTCTGTTCATGTAATTAAAAAAAAAAAAAAGGACACCAGGAAACATATTAAATAATCTTTTCCTCATCAAGAGATCAGTCCCTGTTTAGAATTACTTTTTGTCAGCTGATTCAATTGGGGGAGGGAATCTTCAACCTTTCATTCCTTTAATTTGTAATGTAATATTACAGGTGAACATATTATAAACCAAACTCTCATATTCAATTTAAATGTCCATGTTCCTGATCACTTCTGTTGTCCTTCCCTTCACTGGGGATATACAGAATTTGAAAAGAAATCTCATTTTTCTTTGTACACTAGCACTGATATTTCACTAGTCCTACCTAAATAGATCATTTGACGCAATCCAAATTCCCTCTGGTGATTTCCCTAGTGTTTCTTTGATGGTTCTTCATCATCATTTGTGATTGCCTGATACATCCAGAACGGAAATGACTTCATGACTTCAATAATACTGTGCGATTCATCCCAGCAACATCAGATGTTCACATTTGAAAGAATAATTCAAGGTTCCTAGAAAAATATAGTTAATATTGTCATTTTTCCCCCCGAACTATTATTCATTTAATTCTGAACTGACATGAAATTCTCTGTGAAAATGTCTGTTTCTCAAGTACACTGTCTAAACTACAACATAGACTGCTGTAGGTGTCTAGAGTGCAGTTGTCTGAAATAAGTTGAGCTGAATCTCACCTTTTGACAAAACTTACTCTGTGCCTTAATTAAGTGGCTTGGCACTTGAAAATATTACACCTTCCATTTGGTGAAACTTTGTCTTGCAATTATATTGCAAAATGAGAAAAAGAAAAGTTTGCAGTATGCCCTTTTTACTGTCAGCCATTTTTGTGTAGTACATTACAGCTAGAGCTGGACAAATAATTTGATCTTTCTTTCCAATAGTCATATGAACATAGCAAATATAAAATTAATAAAACCAAATTTTAACAAATATGACTTAATCTACTCTGTTTTAATTCCATCCAAATAAGATCCAGGATGTGCCAAAGACTAACTGTTCTGATGGATTTTTAATGTCTTACTCAAATTAACAGTCTACGTTCTTTATGTTAGTTCTTAATTCAAGATCAAATGTGAATTCTTTGCAAATAGATAAGAAACTGTGTGTTACTGGCTTTTTTGAACATGACCATGAATGCCAACAGTGGCTGTTTTGACTACGCATTTTAAATTCAAGTAGAACATGTAGGAAACATGACTTGTATCTCAGGTCCCACTTTCATTTTCTGGAACAAGAAATTGCATTTACCACCCAAACCAGAAATTTACAGACTTTTACCTAAATCCACTGTAACAATGTAGATTAGTTAAATTACTACATTTGAGATACTGTAACCTTATTATTATTACGTGTATTTACTCATTTAGCAGATATGATATATCCTCAGGTGTAATGTGTTGAATATAATTTTTACCCTTGATACTAGTCTACAGGAAATTTATGCAACATGATGTTTTTTTTAAGCAGATGTGAATCAATATTTTTTCTATGCATGATTTTATTAATGCAAATAGGATTTTGCTTTTTACTTAAAGAAAGTACCAGTGGTCATACTGAATAATACCTTATCAGCAGATACGTTCTCCTATATGACATGAAATTGTTGTTCTATCCAAACTTACAAGTCAGATTCTGAGAACAGGAGAAAACTGTTTTGCCTTAGGTCTTTTTTGTATGTTTTGCATCTTTCTGTTATTTTGAGGAGCACTACATTCTTAGGGAAATGTCTAAAAGTCTTCCATGGTATTCTCTGCATGATATCCTTGTCTTAATATATGAATCATGTCTATTGAGAATACATCGAATTGTCCATAATTTCACCACAATAGATACAAATCCTTTTACTAGAAAAAGTTAGTCAAGTGTACACTGTCCAGGACTCAGCCCTTCTCTTCTCATGGACAGTGAGACTCATGTAACATTGAGACATAGTTATCATCTTAGAGCAATTTTGTTTATTTGTTTTCGGGTCAAAGTGTTTAAATAAGTGAAAGCGTGTTGCATACCCTGGGATGTCTCATGAAGCTTGATGAAGATGCTTCAGGATGAGAAGCTCATAGGGTTTGTGATAACTTTGAAAAACTGCATAGAGTAAAATGAATCAAACCTCCTGCTGTTTTATTAATGATACTTAATGGATGAAGTTTCAAAACTTTTCTCATTCTGGGAAAGAGTTCTAATTAGTAGTTATAACATAAATCTTTCCATCAGCTTTTCCCTTGGTAGATTTTAAAAGATAACATTGAACCTTGCTTTTCAGAAGATCTGGATCTATGTATGCACGTAAATACTTTCCTTTGACTTCGAGTTCCACTCTTACAACAGTGCTACAGAGGAATCAAGACAACTTTCTCTGTTTAGCTGTTGGACATTTATTACCAGATAACCCAAGGAGCCTTCCTAATGCCAGTTGTCTGCAGTTGTGACTAAAACTTAAAGCTTTCTTTACAGACAACTAGAACTTAAACTGTGAAATTTACCTCTAGGTAGACAAGACATGTAAAAGATGCTGGTTTTACACCCAGTAGGTGAATGGTTACATCCTGGTTTGGATTTATTCTTTAGGTTTTGTTTGACTTCAGCCACAATCGAACAAGAAGTTCAGTCAGATAACTTAGTCCTACAACTCTTTTTCTCACTCTTCTACCCTAAAATTTGTACTGTATTCTGTTTTCACATCTACGGAGAGATAAGTTTGTTCTCTGTTTACCAGACCTAGAATATCTAGAAAATAAAAAATCTTGTTATTACATTCCTAAATGAAATTTGCTTATTTTGCACGAGTGTCACACTGTGGATACATTCTCCATTAGCATTAGTCCTTTAAAAATACAGCATTTTGCTTTTGTCGCAGCATTTTCCTTTTTTTTTCAGATCCTGTGCTAATTTTTCAAGATCATTTTGAAACCTGAGTGTCTTTGACAAATTGCATTTCCTTCTGTCAGGTATCATCTGCAAATTTTAGAAGTTACATTCTCTTTTCTACCATAACATTAATGAAAATCTGACCTTTAAGAGACACCCTTTTCAGGTTTAAGGTGCTTCAAAATTACAGACCTAACCATTGGTAACTATTCTTGGAGAATCATTTTCCAGCCACCTTGAATGGCTATAACAACTAAATTCTAGTTTATTTATGAGATGCTTTGTCAGATGGAGTCAATCATCCTGCTGCAGTTCTGAAATGTCACATCTAATGCTACAGTCCATAAGAAAAATAATAAATCTCCATCCCCCTGCCAGACATCACAGACAAATATATTCAGTTTCCCAGTCTTCTGTGACCCCATCTATTCTCTCAAATTGTTAGAGATACTGGAGCGATTTTAAGTGACTTCCCTTAAGTCCTTTGTCATGCTCTGGTGAATTATATCTTCGGGCCCTGAGGAGCAGAACAGAGATGCCATACCAAGACAATCCTTAATCTGATTTTGATGTGTACATCTTTTATCCCTTGAACTCCAGCTTGAATCCCTATCTTCTTGCTTAATTATGTTATGTACCTTGTCACAGATTACCTGTCCATATACACCTAATTTAACAATGCAATGCAACACCCCCATAACTCTTCTGATTTGAATTAGGTCTGTTTTCTTGTGTATTAAGCACTTATACACTCTCTTCATACTGCTTTTTCTGTCATTTGCTTCTTAAAACTGGTTTTCCCCTCTTATTTCCCATGCATGCATTATTGGTGAGAAGCTAGAGAAAAACAGAGCTAAACAAAAAAATACATCTCCCACTTAATCTTACTTTGTTGCTTGAGGTAGAAAGTAACGAAATTGTTGCTATGTCATTAAGGATATGTCCCTTGGGACAAAAAGTCAGCTTTCCTTGCTAAGGAGTAGTACACCAGAATGTTAAGCAAATGATGGAAAAAACCCTATGTTTCTCTAGGCTTAAATAAATAAAAGGAATATCATAAAGAGTGATTTTTCATAATCAGTTCAATTTTCCTTATTATTTAACCAATTAATTCTTGCTCATTAGATTGTACAATATTTTAAAGATTAATATCACTACAGATACTCACAGGTCAAGGAATCATTTGGTTGATTTGAGATTTCTTCTTGTTCTTTATTCTGCTAAATATATATGACACACCATCACTGAATGTCTCTACATGTGCACTGTTTTTTTTATAGGTTAATTAACTATAATTCTGGGACATCATAATCTTGTTTTTCAGAGGTCTGACATGGTTAAACATGATGTTTTAATAGTATAAAATAATTTTTTATACAAATCTTTGATCTACATTATGAGAAACAAATATATTCTAGATTCTTTAGATTTTTACAGATTTTATGCTTAAACTTAGCAATGTTTTGTGTATATTTAGTTGTGGTAATTTGATGCATTTTAAAAAATCTGCCTATAAATATAAGGAAGTTTTAAATTATGAAACAAATTACTGGAAAAAATATTTTGTTTAGTAAATTTGTATAATAATTTCATGTTATAAAAAACAGTAGAAAAAATGTACTTGAAAATAAATAAACTGTATAACTATTTAGAGTGTTCTCTAAGTCCAAGTACAGAAACTTCATAGAGATTCATCTGAAGCTCAAATATAAACAAGATGTTCATGGCATAACAGACAAACTTTCCATCTGAAGCACTTAGAATATGACTGTGGCTAATTCACAGTAACAATCTGCAATGCTTAATAAGGACAGAACGTCAGTAAGTATCTCTTACTAGGAGACTCTCAACTGAGATTGACTGAGTGAATCTGAGTGTGTAATTAAATTTATTCCGGCAAAGAAACAAGGAATTTCTATATCCATGTACAGTGGTTGAAAGTCAGCAGGAGAACACCACTGGTTAAGGTCATTCTTTAGTGCACACATACGCCAATAATTCCAACTCTGAAAAACAAGTCCTCTAAAACATGCATGAAGCTTTCATTTCCACATAATTTTTAGAGGAATATATATTTTAAAAAGAGAAAAACACAGATAATGAACCATGGGAGTAATAATAAAAGGAAAATTATCTTAAAGATGTAAACACTGATTTCTATGTTAATGAAATACTATCTACTAGAACTACAATTATTTTTTGCAATTCATTGTTTGTAACAATCTTTCTTCTGCTCAAATAATCATGGCTATTGAAAAACTCCTTTGTCTGAGTCAAATTGTGTACTCATTTGTATCTAAATTTAAAAAAAATTACATGTCTATTGTAAAAAAAAATTGAAAAATTTCATAAATGCATTTCAATTGACTTCATGTTCATGCTTCTTGAGATTCTCAAAAGCATCTGCAAAAAAATTCCCTAAGAATTAAATACATACATAAAAATAAATTAAATACCTTCAGTGACCTAGGCTGTTGTCACTGTTTAGCTCAAACTTTCATGAAACTACTTAAAGTTACTTCTCCTTGTCATCTTTTAAAATCAGTAATTAATTGTGTATACATAGATAAGGATCTCAGTTTTCATAAAAATCTTTGATAGTTTGGTTAAGAAGAGTAGTACAAAACCAGTTAAAACTCCATACTCGTCTTGCTTAATCTAGAAATATCTCATTATTCATAGTGATGTGCTTTTAAAAAATATAGAAAGCAAAGGAGATAAAAAAAGAAATTCGTATTGCTCAAAAAGCTATTTTAGAAAAAAAGGGTTTATAAAAATGCCTGAGTAGGACCCCTTGAGAAAATGCTATACAGTTATAAAAGCAAGTGATTTTTGATGTTGATATCTTTGTGTACTTTAGAGAAACATGGGAAAACATAGTATTTAATAAATGAATAGTTGATAGATATTATTACTATAGTGTGTTTTCAATTGTTTGAAAATGACTTTTTAAGTACAGCATGACTGCAACAATTTTAACCTGGAATAACAGATCCGTTGTGTACAGTTTGTCCAATATCACTTTTTCTTATTCACCATAATTTGTAGTCTTTCCATGTACCTGTGGGTGTTTCCAGAAAACTAAAAATTCTGATCTCATATAAGCAGTATTACTCTGAAGCTAATTAAGTTCCTTCTACAGAGTTAGTTTAGATTATTTCAGTGTAATTGGGAATCACTGTGTTACTCTAAGTGTTTGCAATGTTATTAGCACAAATAATGTCATGAAGTTAATGAATACTATGAAAGAAGGAGCAGCCTGAATTAAAATAATTATTTGTTTAAATGAGTCACTTCCTAATACATTTTGCTTCTCCACTTATTAATTATAGCTATCTTTATTTTCCTGGAAAGTTCTTTCATTTCAGTAAATTCCAATGATTATCAGTAGGAAAAAAGTGTAAGTCTCTTTAGCTCAGTGTTTACCAGCACTAACAATTCACAAAAATCTGATAACAATCAAGATGAGCTGGCTATTGACGTCCAACAGAGAGAAATAAAAATTAATAAAATACGTGACCTATTTGTGGGACAAAAAAAAGAAATAGAAAAAAATGAAGGCTGTTAATTGTACAGTAGTGTTATATGAGTTTTATGTGAGACTGAAGAAAGCGCATTCTTCTCTTTTTATGTTTCAGCAACATATCCAATTCAAACAAAATCTTCATATTCCACTGCACTATTTCATAACATTTTTCTGAAAAAAAAATAAAAATAATAATAATTAAAAAAAAATAAATCTGTGTTTCTTTTCTTGGTATACTGTAACAAGTTTATGAAGTTGTCTGTGAGAAATTCAGTGTTCTATTTATGCCATATGAAACTATGGATAAATTTCTGTCAAAATTCAAGATATATGTAGAAATTCTTGCATAAATATTATTTTATTACTATATTGCTATTGTAGGTTTTTTTACTTAAAAATAATAATTTTTCTCATGACTATTAAACTCATAAGATAGTATCTGCCATTAAAACTCTTAAGAGTATATAACAACAGAAAAAAATAACATAAGGTTGCAATGGATTTATGAGGTTTTTGATTTGGGTTGTTTTTATAATTATGATGCAAACAAGTTGATTACAATGCAACTAGCATGACCAGCCACTAAAGGGAGCTAATAGGTCTCTTCTAGTCCGCTCCCATGAGACCCCACCATTGTATTCAGTTCTTGAGTTCTCAGCACAGGAAAGACAGGGACATCTTGGAGGGGGTACAGAGAATGGCCATAAAGATCATCAGAGGGCTGGAGCAGCTCCCCTATGAAGACAAGCTGAGAGAGTTGGGCTTGTTCAGCCTGGAGAAGAGAAAGCTCTGAGGAAACCTTATAACAGCCTTCAAGTACGTAAAGGGGGCCTACAGGAAAGATGGAGAAGGACTCTTCATCAAGGAGTGTACTGATAGGACAAGAGGCAATGGGTTTAAACTAAAGTAGCATAGATTCAGACTAAATATAAGGCACAAATTCTTTACTGTGAGGGTGATACCCAAAGAAACTGTAGATACCCCCTCCCTAGCAGTGTTCAAGGCCAGGTTGGATGGGATTTTGGGCAACCTGGTCTAGTTGGAGGATCTCACTGCCCCTGGCAGAGGAATTGTAACTAAGAACACAGACTAAAGAGTAGGAGAGGCATCCTATTCAGCATATTCAAAGGATCAAATATCAGACATAGATATATGAGATTTCTTTAGAAGGGAAAGATATTTAAATATTCAATACTTGGGTTCCCTATTTCTCACTATAACCAACAGAGCCTTTTTTTTTTTGTTTGATTTGCTTTTCTTCAATATAAAAATTCTAAAATAGTTAAAAAAAGGTTATTATAAAGTTGCTCATGAAAACAAAATTCTACAAATTTCTCCCTTGGTTCTTGTAAAAGGGCAATTATAAGAAATGTAAGAACACATCCACAGTTCTTTACTTTAAAAGGACAAATGTTCATAAATTGTATTTTTTAAGAAATACCCTGTGCATAATGAATATTTACCTGTGCATAATGAGTATCACAGGTAACGTAGTGTCTGTCTTTGAGCTACGGAGGAGGGTTTTTGTTGGGGCTTGGGGAATTTTTTTTTTGGGGGGGGTGTTGGGGTAGGACAAGGGAGGAGGGGGATTTTAATTTGTTCTTTTCTCCTCATAAAACAAAATTCAGTGGATTTAAATAAAACCTCTCTACCAATGATGAACAATGCAAATTTTAGGGATGAGCATCATAATTTTGCATAGGAAGAGAGTTGGCAAGAAGTCATAAGTTTTGCTATAAGACAAAAAATATACGGATAGAGAACCATGAGCAATGATATTCATTAAGAAAATGTTTCTTTTTTTTTTTTTACAATCTTTATTAATATTTCTGTTAATTAAACTGGAAAAAAATCAGGGATATGCTAACTTTTTTTGATGACACAAGATCAAAACAATTTAATATACAAAGGAGAATAAGAATCTTATGGAGAAAGCAGTTTGACTTTGTAGTAACTTAAATTACAGATATGGGATATAAGAGTACTAATACGAAAACAATCATGTGACAATAGATTAATCAGAACAATTTTTTCCTATTTATTAAGGAAAAGAGATATTTGAAAATACTGAAAGATATGACTATGCATTATCATGTTTGTTTGATCTTTTGCATGTGGGCATGAGGAACCTTTGCATGTACTTCAGTCACATCTAAGTACAGGATCTTAGTAATTCTTAATATGAGCCACTCGTAATCAGCAGCCACTTTTCTCTCTCATCCTGACTGAAGCATGGAATAATGTGTTTCTCCTCACAGCAAGGACTATCAGCTCAGGAAGTACACCCCACTAGACATAGACATACTTTGTTTTTGTTGTTTAGAGCTAACACAATGATACACAGTAGGTTTGAAGGGCGCAATGACACACTGAGCTTTTTATCTATGCTTTCTAAAGATTGTGGGCTTTGGATCTTTTATGGAATAGCTATAAATCATCAATTTAATGTGGCCATAAAAAGATATACGTAGTTCATGGTGCCTCAATCAGTATTATTAATAAAAGCGAGAAAATGTGAGTGACATTAAAAAGGGCATTCAAATACTGCACATAATTTTAATCAATCTCATTAAAGAAAGAGGAATTAAAACTTAAACAAGGCTTAGATTATTATCATGGTGGTGTAGTTTTGTGTGGCTGGGTTCTGGTGGAGAATGGGGGCAGCAGGGAGGACTTCTGATAGAAGCAGCTAGAAGCTTTCTGCAGGCCCAAGAAAGTAAACGCCAGCTGACTCAAGACCAGAGTGGTTGCTGACTAATGCTGAGCCAATCACAGATGGTCACAGCACCTCTGTGGATCACACTGAAAAAGAAAAAACATGCTAGCAGATGCTTTTTTCCATCAGAGGCAGGAGTGAGAACATGTAAAAAATTGTGCAGGCATCAAGGTCAGTTAAGAAGGAGGGTGGGTTGGAGGTGCCCCAGGTGCTGGAGAGAGAGATTCCCTTGCAGCCCATGGAGAAGATCATGGTGAAGCAGTCTTTTCCCCTGCAGCCCATGGATAATGATGGGAAGCAGAGATCCCATCTACAGCCCATGGAGGACTCCATGCCAGAGCGGAGACACCTAAAGAACACTGTGACCCTGTAGGAAACCCACATTGGTGCAAGCTCCTGGCAGAGAAACCCGCAGGAGCAACTGACCCAGGCTGAAGAGATTTGCTGGGGGAACTTGTGACTCTGGGAGGCACCAGGCTGGAACAATCTGGACCTGAAGGTTGGTACCTCATGGAAGGGAACTGCGCTGAAGCAGTTGGTCAGGAGCTGAAGCAGGGGAAGCATGTGAGGAATGCCCTCTCCCCGCCTCCCCAGCTAAGAAGGAAAACAGCTTGCGAGGAACTGACCAAAATCCCCGTTTCCCCATTCCCTGCCCCTCCCCATGGCACAATGAGGGGGAAGAAGAGAGAGAAATCATGAATAAAGTGAAGTCTGCAAGGAAGGGAGGGGTTAGGATGAGGGAGGTGCTTTAAGATCTTGTCACACTTCTCATTAACCGACTCTGGTGTCACTCTGTGTGCAGTGCAGTGTAATAAATTAGAAAGTTTTCTTTCCTCTATTCCATGTTGAGTCTGCTTTACCTGTAATGCTAATTGTGGAATGATCTCTCCCTGTCCTTATCTGGACTCCTAAGCCTCTCAATATACATTTTCTCCCCTGTCCGGCTAAGAAGGGGAGGGAGTGATACAGAAACTTTGATGGGCATCTGGCTTGCAGCCCAGGTCACACTACCACACGTGGTAATGGAGAATCTACACCAAAACTTATCAGAAGTTATTGCAGTTTCTCACTTCTCAGTGTATCTTATACTATACTAGAGAAATGTGAAGGCATTATTTCAGGTACCATCAGTTTTGTACCTCTTTTTTAAAACAATTATAGAGAGATTCAAAGACTTTTCATATCTGCAATGGTTGATATTCATATATTAAGAAAATGGTGGGGGTTTAGAGGCCAAATTGTTATATGCAAATAAATAGAAAAAGGTCTTTAAAAGTGGTGGTTATTTTCTGTGCGGAAATTTCAGAGGATTTTATAAATAGTATTTTTAAAATTGAAAAATGTGTTTTTAAACAAAAAGGTGGTTTCAATTTTGAATTAACATGTTTTACTCTAGCTATAGAAGCTTCCTCAAATAAAACTACTGGGATGTTGATCATCTACAACAAGCAAAAAGGCAGGATGCTCGTGGCAGACCAAATAACTCTGTGAGCTGGCTTTTCAGTGGTAGATAAAGTTGAAGTACAGAATCAATTGATTCAAGAAGCGGAAAATTCAGCATCTGCTTTAGAAGGGAAGAGGTGCAGTAGCAAAGAATGTTAAGATTGGCGTTTGTGCTTGCCTGTACATACAGACAGCAGGAGAGTTCTCTCTGCTGAGGTGATGAATAATTAAAGCATGCTTAAAGTCTAGAATATAGAGTGGCAGGGTGCTATCAGACTAGCTGTTGGAGACAACAAAAATGGCATCCTGTAGTTTATTAATGTGGAGGCATGAGTAATTTTGGCTCTTAAAGCAGAACAAGAGAGCTGAGAGCACCTAAGTTGAGAATTTTATTTTCTGACAGTTATTACAACAGGAAAAACTATGCAGGTAGAGTGACATTGTGGTAGTTAACAAGTTGTATCCCTCTCATCATCACAGTGATTCAGAATAACCAAAGCTGTCTTGAGACAGAGACTGAATATTTTTTCTGTATCTTTCAGACCCCTTTTTATTATAGTCTTATGATTTTATATTTTTCCCAGTGAGAAGTAAAACAATAATATGCTAGATTTTTTTTTTCTAACTTTATATCCCTTTTTATCCATGAGGCACAGTAAATTCTGGTTAAACATATTTATATATTTTTCAGTTAATATACGGAGAGTTGCAACTGTTTAATAGAATCAATAGGCAAATGTCAGCTAAGTGCATATCCTTGGCTTAATCCTCTGTTGAACGAGCAACATAATGTCCTGCTGAGCTCTCAAGTATAACACTGACAGTGTTCAGCTAACATTAAATGAAACACATGTAAGGAAGATATTGAACTATCATTTAACTTTGTCAGTTAAAAAATTAGAGAAGTATAAAATTATATTAAACAGGATATTGGAGCATGTAGCAGGATATGTAAGTGCTTCCAGGAAGCCTCTAGAAATCAGTTCTATTAAACCTGAGTGTGGCTTGTGTAAATATTCTGAAGAAATCTTTTTTCTCAGTTGTCCAGCTTCAAAGTGGTCATGATTAAACAGATGGACTTTAAAGCTGAGAAAGATTATGACAGTCATTTAGCCTGTATGCACTCTATTATTCTTGTATTACTAGAAGAATAGTATTTCCCCAACCTTTATATAGTTTTCAAGGTTTTTCAAAAATAAAAGTAAGATTTTACAAATATAGGTCTAAAAATTTCCAGGTGTAAGCATGAATATGAATATAGTTGATGAATAAGAAGCCAAAGAAAACTTCAATAACATGGAAATGAATACCAGTAAAGTGATGTGAACTTCAGAGAAACAATTCCTATCAAATTCAATTGTGCCTGACTGCTGAAACTGTCTCATTGACATCCCTTTAATATTATGAATTATTTCCTTTTTTTTTGTTGTTTTTTCACGATAACAGACTGAGTGGGAAAGTAGACATTTCTCAAAAGAGAGATGCCCCACAGGAAGACCTAGATAGTGGGCTAACAAGAACATTTTGAAGTTCAACAAGGACACCTGGGAAAAATATAATCCAGGAGTACAGCACAGGCTGGGACTGGACATCAGCTTTGTGGAAAGAGACCTAGGGAGTCCTGCTGAAAAACAAGCTCAATATGAGTGAAGAGTGTGCTGCAGCAGCTAACCAAGCCAACAGGATGCTGGATTGCATCACCCAGAGCATTGCCAGTGGAGACAAAGAAGTTGTTATCCCACTCTACTCAGCACTTGTCAGGCCACGTCTGAAATACAGTACACAATTTTTTATTCTCCGCTACACAAAAAAGATGTCTGGAAATGCCCCAGAGGAGGGCCACCAAGATGATCATAGGACTGTGAAGCCTGCCATATGAGAAAAGTCTGAGAGAATTTGGTTTGTTCAACCTTGAGAAAAGAAGGCTTAAGTGAGACTTCATTTGTATGTTCCAGTACTTGAAGGGTGGCTACAAAAAAGGTGGAGATTCCATTTTTACAAAGAATTTGGAAATTCCATCTGTACAAGCAGTCACATGGAAAAGACAAAAAACTTACTTCTGAGGAGGATCTGATTGGACAATAAAAGAAAATTTTTCACAACAGGAACAGCCATTGTAATAATCTCTGCAGGGAAGTGGTGGATCCCAACATTGAACAGTTTTAAGATTCAGCTGGATGGACTGCTGAGCCATCTTTTCTAGACAGTGCTTTTATCTAGATGAAGTTTTTGCCAAGAAAGTTTGGACCAGATGATCTTTGAGATCTTTTCCAAACTGATTCTGATTCTTATTATCTCCTAATATAAAATAAGAGGATATTCTGAGTTTCCAATGCAGTGGAAAATGACATTTCTGAGAGCTTTGCCAGAGAAGTAGAATTAAAAAATGCGATCATTTCCACAATTCAAAAATATGTGATACCTGTTAATTCAGTCCTTGATTTAGCATCCAAAACATTATATTTTCTATCTCCTTTTATTTATATTGTTTCTTCTTAAAGAGTGTCTGAAACTGGGGGATTCATCTCACTTGACATTTGCCTTTTATAAGTCTAAGCTTATTAGCTTGGATCAGTTGTACACACATAGGCATCTAGTGTCACTGAGATACCCTGGAGAATCCCACTCATTCTGCAGCAAAAATACCTGTCTTCTATTTTGCAACTCATAGTCATGGAGATATCAGAGTTGAACCAAATCAGCTTCTCTAAAGTATCTGTTTATCCAGACCATACTTCCTTAGCTTCCACACAAGACTGATGCGGGAAATGGTCTGAAAAGCCTTTCTGACATTTAAATAGACCCTCTGCTGTCTCTTTCTCCTTCTAGCACATCATTTAACAGTAGGAGTCACTCGGTTTGGACAAGCAAGATTTGCCCTGGTAAATTTTATTACCTATCTGTCTATCATGCATTTGGGAATGGACTCTGAGAGGGAATCCTTCATGATCTTTCTAAGGACTAAGGTGAGGTTGAATGGCTTTTAGGGTCCTTAGTCCTTCTTCTTTAAAATAGGTACAGCAGATTAACTTTCTGATTTGTTGGTGACAACTGAATTGTGCAATTTTCCATAAATGAATGACAGAAATATTCCAGTTTCATCAGCCAGTTTTTTCAATGTCCTATGGTGAATTAAATGATCAAACTCTCATAAAAATTAAAATTCTTACAGATGACATATAAACCTTTTAAATTGCACCTCTGCTGTCTGGTCATTTCCTGTAAGATTCCTTTTTATATTTAAGGCTGCAAAAAATGTTTGTTGACTAGTCAATTAGGTTTTTTGCCAAAATTTCCACACCTTGTTTTCAGGTGATCAAAAGCAGCCTTCTGACCACAGAATCTGCTGATCTTCATCTAGAGATATCAAAAAATCTGTTTGACCTCACACTGGAACTCTACACAACCAAGGAGCTGTTTCACACAAAATACAACTCTCCTTTTCTCTCCTTATCCTTCTTGAGCAGTCTACACTCATTCATGTGTTTCTGTAGTGTTATCAGACCAAGTCTCTGTGATTTCCATCATTGCATAACTTTGCCTCAGAAGAAGAATTTCCAATTCTTCCTGTTTATTTCACTAATTACTTTGTGTTATTATACAGACACATGAGAAAAGTTTCTGGATGTCCTCTTTTCTGAGATGGAATGTGAAGTCTCCCTCATTCCTTGAGAACCTCTTCTTCCGTGGCTCTTCTTCATTTGCTTATGGATGTAGGTGCCCATCATCAATTCAACTCACAGCCAGACCAAACAAAGATAGATCTGTACTTTCATCAGGCCAGAAGGATTCCTGACAATGCACAAAAGTGCATTCCTTAATTTTGGCATAACAGCTTCTTCATGACAACTTAAGGAGTAGTATCTTTCAGTCACATTTGCTTCACACATGTTTTTCCATACTAAGAATATTCCTTACAGAAATGGAAAGCTACCTCATAAGCAGAACATATTTTTGTACATGGATCTTTGATGGGATATAGAGCAGCCCTGTGGAAAAGGACTTGGCAATACTGACAGACAAAAAACTGGATGCAGTACTCCAGGTGGGGTCTTGCAAGAGTAGAGTGGAGGGGCAAAATCACCCCTCTTGATCTGCTGGTCATGCTTCTTTAGATGCAGCCCAGGATGTGGTTGGCTTTCTGGGCTGCAGATGTGCATTGGTGTCTCATGTCCAGCTTCTCATCCACAAGTACCCCTAAGTCCTTTTCCTCAGGACTGATTTCTATCACATCATCTCCTAACCTGTATGGATAATGGGGATTGTCCCAACCCAGGGTCAGGACCCTGCACTTGGCTTTGTTGAACCTCATGACGTTTACCTGGGCTCACTTCTCCCACCTGTCCAGGTCTCTCTGGATGGCATCCCATCCCTCTGGCACATAAACTTCACCACTCAGCTTGGTGTCATCAGCAAATTTGCTGAGAGTGCACTCAATCCCACTGTTAATATAATTCATAAAGATATTAAATAGCACAGGTCCCAGCACAGGCCCTTGAGGAACTTGTCACCATTATCCATCATGACTTGGAGCCATTGACCACCACTGTCTGGATGTGACCATGCAGCCAATTCCTTATTCAGTGAACAGTCCACCCATCAAATCCACATCTCTCCAACTTAGAGAAGGATGTTGTGGGGGACTGTGTCAAAGACCTCACAGAAATCCAGATAGATGACATCTGTAGCTCTTCCCTTGTCCACTGATGCAGTCACTCCATTGTAGAAAGCCACTAGATTGGTCAGACAGGACTTGCCCCTAGTAAAGCCATGCTGGCTGTCACAAATCACCTCCCTGTCCTCTATGGGCCTCATCATAGTTTCTAGGAGCAGACCCCCACCAATAAAGCTTACATGTCGAGTCAGCAGAGCTTCAGTTTCCTGCCCTGCGCCCTGCTGCACTGTGCTCTGATTGATGGGTACACCCAGTAACCTACCTGTGCTGGCTAGTCACTAGCCAGTGCCCTCCTGGGACACTTTTTAAGGGTAAGGAGTGTGGTCACCACTCCTTTGGCAAAGGTTACACAGGCTCAGGGGGATCTGGATCCAGCTGTAATCACCCTTTGCTCTGCCCAGGATGAGTCAGACCTGTCAAGCATCATCTGCTCTCTCTTGCCACTCTGGGAGGGGGGCCTGTGCTTTTGCTTCCTTGGATTTAGTTTCAGTTTTGACTCTTCAGGAAAAGTTCCCCTGTAATAATCTTCTGCTCCAGAGCTCTTAGCCTCAGTGGCTTTAAGAAGGACATGGATGTCTTGAAGTGGGTCCAGAAGAGGGCCACAAGGATAATCAGAGGGCTGGAGCATCTTTCCTACAAAGAAAGGCTGAGAGAATTGATTTTTTTCAGCCTGGATAAAAAAAGGCTCAGAGGAGACCTTACAGCAGCCTTTCAGTACCTGAAGGGGACCTACAGGGAAGCTGGAGAGCAACTGATTGCAAGGGCATATCATGATAGTACAAGGGGCAAATTTTTTAAACTAGAGCAGGGTAGGTTTAGATTAGACATTAGGAAGAAATAATTTAATGGGAGAGTGTTGAAACACTGGAACAGGTTTCCCAGAGACATGGTGAAGGCTCCATCCCTGGAGACATTCAAGGTCAGGCTTGATGAAACTCTGAGCAATTTGTTCTAGTTAAAGGTGTCCCTGTTTACTGCAGAGGGTTGGTCTACATGACCTTTAAAGGTCCTCTCCAACCTAATGGATTCTATCATTCTATAGCAAGGGACAGGATGGTTATGCATCTCCAACCACTTCTTTTCCAAGATGAAATGATCAAAGCAGAATAAAATTTTAAGATGTTTAAAAGATCAATTTGCAATTATTTTTTAAACTTTTATTTTAATTCTGGATCAGGCAAAAGAAATGGAAAAAGATTGCACTTTATTTATTAAAAAAACCCCAAGCATGCAGTGATTTCTTCAACATGAAACTGATCCTATGGGCTTTCAGGTGATCCATGATATTGGTGCCATTAACATTAACAGTCTATAGAATCAGTGAAACCAGAAAGTATGACATTTTTTTTAATAGCTTCATGCATCCATATCTGGTGCTTCTCATTAGATCCCTGATCACACAAATCCAACCATTACTATACAAAAAATTTTAAAATATTTAGCTCTATAGATGTGCAAGAAATCATCTTTTTACCAGTCATAAAGTTTAAGGTAATCTGTTGAGATAAATCTGGAAATACATCTTGACAGTCTGGTCATGAACTTTCAGGTTCAGGTGAGAAACAGGCTAATCCCAAAGTCTGAGCAAGGTCAACATTAGTTCAATGAAGGCTTAATGGAGAATCTTCACAGGGTTTGGTGATTTTATTAAAAAAAAAAAATAAATCTATTTTCAACAAATGGCTGTAAGATTGTGTAGGAAATTTCTGAGCTGTTTCAATGCGGATACAATTCCTAGTCTTAAAAGATTTAGCACAGAATCCAGTATATCTCTTGGTGGCAGGTCCCACTTGATGGGTGGACTTTTACAGCATTGTTTCTTTTGCATTTTATTTGAATGTGTATCTGTCATGGTTAAGCCCCAGAAGCTGAGAACTACATGGCTGTTTGCTCACTACTCCATTTCCCCCAGCGTAGTGGGGAGGGAGAACAAGGAGACAAAGGCAAACTTCATGGGTCGAGATGAAGACAGTTTACTGGAACAGAAAAGAAATTAGGAAATAACAACAGTACTCATTACAGGTTACACAAAACTGGTGATACACAGCACAGTTTCCCACCAGTGACCACAAAACTCAGACCACACAGCTCAGAGCTATCCCAAAACTGGACTTCCCTAGTCTCATGTCCTGCAGCAGCACTGCCCCTCCCAAACTAACCCCCTTTTATACTAGGCATGATGCCCTATGACATGTAATATCCTCCTTTGGCTATTTTGGATCAGCTATGCTAACTACGTCCCATCCTAACTTATGGTGAAAATTAACCCTATCCTAACAACCCAGGACACTACCCCAAAGTATAAAACTTTTAAATTGTCTGAATTAGTTAGTAAGTGTTTCTCTGCTTCTAAAGTCTTCGTTAGTGCTTTCTTTTTCCATTAATATTTTGATCTTATTGATTAGCACCTTTGAGGTCTATGAGGGAAAGTATTCATGACATCCTATTTCAAGCAATCTCAAAAGAAAAATTTTGCATTCTGTAGGCTAGAGAAAAAAGATAGTATAGGTAAACCTTTTAATGATAACTCAAAGAAGTGACTTCTCTTTTGAAGTAATTTTTCAAAAAAAAAGGTATCTCTGGGGATTTGGAACAAGAAAATAAAAAACCAACTATAGTAACCAGGACTATTTTGCAGCTAAATAGGTGTGTGTGGGGAAGATGTTTAAACAAGGAAGCTATACACATTAACAAAGAATTATTAAAGTTTCAAACTCTTTGAATACTCCCTGTGGACAGCTCTTGAAAGTTGGTAATTATGAGAGTGGATTTAATTTTGAAAAGTAAAAAGTTCTATTGTTGTCAGCTGTGACTTCTGCCTTATATTACAATCAGTAATGCATTTCAGTATTTCACTTACATAATAAAAACACCTTTATCTGTTACAGATATGTTCTTGTAAGATAAGTATCTTGAAAATTTGTATTCTTGAAATAAGTCAGTACCAGGCACAATGTGTCTTGTTCTTTGATGAGGCATGTCTGTTCATTGTATGATTCTTGATCAAATGGTCCTATCTTTGAAAGTAGATTTACAACTTGCAGTTAAAGACTTCTATTAGATATTCTCTGCAAAGTAAAGAAAAATTCTTACAGTTGGTTAGAAAAACTTAAATACATTCTCTGAACTTTATCTTTGCAGGAAAAGAATACCAGAATTTAAAGCCAGATAGAGTGTGCTTTCCACTAAATCTGTGCATGTAGACATATTGCAGTCTAGACTTGCCTTGATGTGATAGAAATCAACAAATGCTGGATCACCTTTACATTATTTTAATGGATTTAGTCAATTCCATAAGGAAATGGAAACAAGTGTTATTTATATAACTTAAGTTCGTAACAATTTGCATTATAAAAATGAATTATACATAAATGTTACAAAACAACATTTTATGTTCATGGATAATGAAGTCCTGCCTTGTATGTTGTACTGTTTGTGTTCTTAAAATAATACAAAAAATAAAGACCAAATTGGAACAATGAAAGCCTTTTCAATAAATAAAAACCTTCTTTCTGGCTTGGGTCATTACTGAAAAATAGCTAAGAACAACAACAACAAAAGGCAATTTACAGATATTATCAGATAAATAAAATATTTTTTCCTTTTTTGTTGAGTAGATCTATCATGTTTATTGAGAATATTTCTGAAAAAAAAACCACTACACTGAAGTTTCTATTAGTGAAAACTGTTATTTTGAATGAAGAATATGGTCATTAACCATATTCTTCATTCAAAGAATGAAGAGAATTAACAGGCATAATTTCTTTTCTGTTTGATTTATGCACATGCAAAGAATCATAGAATCATAGAATGGTTAGGGCTGGAAGGGACCTTAAAGACCATCTAATCTAGTTCTAACTCCCCTGCTGTGGACTGGAACACTCCACTAGACCAGGTTGCCCAAAGTCTCAACCAAACTGGCCTCAAACACCTCCAAGGAGGGGCCATCCATAACTCCTCTGGGCAACCTGTGCCAATGCCTCACCACAATCACTGTAAAAACTGTGTTCCTTGTATCTAATGTAATCTAATGTAATCTAATGTAATCTACCTTCTTTTGTTTAAAAACTTCCATATGAATAACAATTCACAAGACATATACAAGTAATTTATTTTGAATTACTGAACTAAAACTGGGCAGTATTTTCATTGACTTTTGATATAGTGCTATTGCTAAAGTTATAAATGACATTAAAGAATACTGAAGAGATGCCATTTGGGTGTTTATCTTTGGCTAAGACAACTTTGATATTTATTTTCTTTGCCAGGCTAAATTGTTTCTCCTTTACACATATGCAGAAACAGATCAGATATTACATGGAAAGCAAATAAGCAATAGTCATTGCTGAATTCTTTTACTTAAATTTGATAGTTAATGTGCTGTAATCAAATAAGATTAAAAATATCATGGCATTATGAGGTGCTTTGAACAACATAATGTTCATTTTATCCTCTATGTAAACAAAATCTTTCCGTCTGTGAAGAATTCAATTTCTTTTTTAAGAAAAAAAGGACTGCAAACTACACACTTCCTGATTCTATTCAATATATTGAAATAAGAGAATCTACCAGTATTTCAAGAACTATGGAAAAGAAATTTCTGCTTCTTGCTAAAACATACAAGAGGTTTTGTGAACATTCAAAAAAAAAAAAAGAGGTCTTAAAAAGGAGCAGCAAATCCATACCTTGATAAAGAATTCATTGATTCAAACTATTCCTAAATACAAATATATGAATTTATGAGTCCCAATGCTGAACTTATTTCAAATTTGGTACTATGCTTACATATTACTCAAGCAGTTTTATTTAACAAGGACCATAATTATAGAATGATAGAATCATAATATCATAGAGTGATAGAGTCACAGAATCATGTAATGGTTTGTGTTGGAAGGGAATTTTAAAGACCATCTAGTCTAAAGCCCCTGCATGGACAAGGAAATGTTGGAGTACATAGATTGTTTAAAGCCCCATCCAGCCTGACCTTAAACCCTTCCTATCATATGGCATTCACAGTTTTTCTGGAGAACCTGGTCCAGTGTCACAAAAACAAACAAACAAATCCAGTTTAAATCTACTCTTTTCCAGTATTATCCTTTGTTTTTTCACCTGCTGGCAATGACCTTCCTAATACAGTCAAAGAGCTCATTGGCCATTTTGACTGCAAGTGTGCATTGCTGGCTTAAAGTGGTTTAGTTCTTTCTGCAAAGTACTTTCCAGACTGCTGTCTTGCAGTCTATACTGATGCAAAGGGCTATACCTCCCCAGGTGCAGGACTTCACATTTCCCTTTGTTGAACTTGCTGACATGTCTGTCAGGCATCTTTCCAGCCTGTCAGGTAACATCACAGTCTCATTTATAATCAGTTTCTTCCTATCTTTCATTATCTACAAACTTGCTAAGGGTGCACTATCTTCCATTATGTAGGTCTTATTTTTCCATCCCATGTTGAGGCAAGCCAGCTCTGGTGATACTCCTCCTATTGATAAGGTCCAGACAGGAGAAAGGCTTTGTATTTTATTCTGATGATGGATACAAACAGGACCAATCACCTTCCTCCTCTCCAGCCGGCCTTATTGAAATTACTTAGTGAATATGCACTTATCTCCATGCATGTGGTCTACATGTTCATGCACATCCATGAGTTCCTCAAATTCATGACCACATCTGAATCCATGAAAAGATCCTGGGCTCTATTATCTGGTCTTCAGTTTCAGCCTTGGATCTTTCCAGATCCTGATCTCCTTGTACTCTTTGGCTGTTCCAGCCTGAGTTCTCACTCCTCTGTCCAGCTTAAAAAATGTTTCTTCCCCTTCTCATATACACTTCTTAACTCTGTTATCCTCGAGGCACTACTATCATCACTGATGGGTTCAGCCTTGGCCATTGGAAGGTCCATCTTGGAGCTGTCTGGCATTTGTTCTATTTGACATAGGGGAAACTTCCGTCACCTCTCACGGAAACCACCCCTGTAGCCACCTCCTACCAAAACATTACCACACAAATTCATTGTATGCTTATTCTCCTGTGACATCTAAAGATAGGATTGAAACAAAGTAATAGAAAGTAATCAATGATGAGGATCTGTTTCCATATATGTCAAATGTATATGGATCATTTGCTAATATGAATCTTTTCCCACTGATGTACTAGAAGGACTGTTTTGCAGCTTGTTATATCAGTAAGGGGAAAAATTTAAAGAAAGAATTTAAGGGAATTACAGAAAGTTATGGAAAAGTAGAATGGAACAAAAATCCTTATACTATTCAGTTGAATGGGACAGACATGGTCAATAGACGCTTTAAGTGATTGAGCTGGTGACTGCAAATCATAAAAAATAGGTCTCTTGTTTGTTATGTGTCATGATCAGGCTCTTTGAACTGATGACAACCTTAACTTTATGTCTGAATAAAGCTTAAAATTCAGTGATAATCCATGACAGGTGACATATCTTGTATAAGACAGAAAAAATGTTTCCTGCTTTTTTTTATTTGTACCCATATTGTTCTCTATAAATTTTTATTTTTTTCTCTCTCTCCCATTTGGCAAGCTAGGAATGAAATCCACTTTTATTTTAGGCAGCACATAAATAAACCCACAGTATGCTAAAGTGTATAAATTCTACATATTTCTGTCTCTATCATCTGTATTATAAGCAATATTTTCTGAGTCAGGGTGGAATAAATTATTTATTTAAAAATATAAAATTGTTCTTAAAATCTGAGTTTTGAAATAAAAGAAATATATGTATATCATTTCTCTTTTTACTTTATGACAGTGAAAAACAGTGATGAAAGTAAAGTACAAGTTCAAAAACGTGCTTTCAACATGTTTCTCTTCCAAATGTATAAACAAAAATCAGGAAAGTGCCAAAGACTGAGAGACAAAGAAAGAGAAAAAGAAAAAGAAAAAATGAAGAAGAAGGAAAAAGAAAAGGAAAAGGAAAAGAAAAAGAAAAAGAAAAGGAAAAGGAAAAAGGAAAAGGCAAAGGCAAAGAAGAGCTCCTTGGGAAAATTAATTAATGTTATCAAGTTTTTGGAGAAAAATATTTCTAAAAGTTTATTATTTCTATATGATTTAAAAAGATGATAATATGATGTCTATTAAAGCATATAATTCTGCCAGCAGTGACTTGTATAATTCTCATTACTGTTAAAACTATCTATACACATAAATAATTTCTGATCTGAAGAGAGAAAAGATCTCTAGTTTCTGAAAATGAATATTACTTAACCACTAGATTCTATCAAGTCTTCAGGAGTCATAACAGTCCATTGAGTAAATTCTTATTTAAGTATTTCATGGTGGCGAATTTTTAACTTATCAAGCAAAATACCTCTTAGTTTATAGTTTTGATTTCTATTTCTCTTCCGAACTATTACAATCTTTATGAATCTGGTTCAGGTATATGATTACATAGTTGTCAAGCTAAAACTTTCAATCTATTTTTTTTAAACTAAAGACAAGGTAGTATAGACTGTTAGCAGCATTATTAACTCCCTGTTTAGTGAAATTTGCCAAAGAAAAAATAAACTAGGCACAACACTAATACCTTTTAATCATTTATACCTCACAGAAGAACTCATATTACACAGAAGTGTACTGTGAAGCATCCAGAGTATTTCTTCAAAGTTTTTCCTTTGATGTGTGATTTTGCATCTCAGTGGAGATGCCAAAAAGAGAGAGGAAAGAATTTGTGCTAAAAAAATTACATCGATGAGTATTTTTTTCTTTTTGTATCTTACTAACCAATTTACAGGCCAAATGTGTTTTTAAAGTAGCATGGTTCTAGACCTGTCAGAAAACTAAAAGAAAATATTATCTAGCATAATGATTCAGTGTTCTTCCTTGTTAACTCCCATCTGTGTGGCAAAAATTATGGTCTTTAGTTGTGGCTTCTGTGAGAAGCTGCTAGAAGCTTTCCCCATGTGCAATAGACCCAATGCTAACCAGCTCCAAGATCGTTCCTCCCCTGGCCAAGGCTGAGCCCATCAGCAATGATTGTAGCACCTCTGAGCTATAATAGTTAAAAAGCAGGGAAAAAAACCCACAAATAAACAAACAGACAAAACCAAAACAAACAAACAAAAAGAAAAACACCCAACCCCAAAACCCACAACAAACAAACCAGAAGAAATTTTTCAGCCAGAGTATGGAGTGAGAATATGTGAAAGGCACAATTCTACAGACACCAAGGTCAGTGAAGGAGAGGGAGGAGGTGCTCCAGGCATCAGAGCAGAGATTTCTCTGCAGACCCTGGGGAAGACCATGGTGAGGCAGGCTGTCCTACCACAGCCCATGGAGGACCCATGGCAGAGCAGGTGAAGGCACCTGAAGGAGGTTATGATTCTGTGGGTAGCCCATAGTGGAACAGGCTTCTTGCAGGACCCATGGACCCATGGAGAGAGTAGCCCATGCTGGAGCAGGTTTGCTGGCAGAACTTGTGACCCTGGAGAGGGATGGAGAACAGTGATTTAAAAGTTTTGAATATAATTAATTTTCTTAAGTTGAGTCTGTTTTATCCATGATGTTACTTGGGAAGTGATCTCTCCTTGTCCTTATCATCATCCATGAGTCTTTCGTTATACATTTTCTCCCCTACCTAGCTGAGGAGGGGAGTGACTGCGTGGCTTTAGTGGGCACCTGCTGTTCATACAGGGTCAACCCACCTCACCCTCTCTTCCAGAACTGCATTAGTTATCACTGGCTATTATTTGTATGATTACAGTTATATAAAAACTGCTAACTCAAATCTGACTACTTATATAAAACCTACGTTTTATATAAGATATTTCCTATACAGATATTTCCTACTCAAATAGGCATTTCCATTTCTAAATCTTTGGACATTAACATGTTCCTGATGCATGCTAAGAATCTTGACAATCTCCTTCTGCATTGCTCTTCAGGAAATAATTGCAAAATACAGAGGCAAAACCTCAGATTCATCTTTTTGGCTTGGTACAAACTGACATAATCTAAATTCAGAGCACCAATTTGGGAATACACTATCTGCTAATATTTTGATCCTAATTTCTGTATCTATTTCTCTATTACAAAAACATCCTGTCTGGAGCAGACACAGTAGGGATCTACAATCCTTTCTTGATAAAATCATAGAATAGTTTGTGTTGGAAGGGAACTTTAAATGTCAACTTGTTGAACACCTGTGGAATGAGCAGGGACATTTTCAACTATATCAGGTTGCTCAGAATCCCTGTGAACCTGACCTTGAATGTTTCTAGGGATGGGGCATCTACCACCTCTCTGGGCAATTCCACTGTTTCACCACCATCATTGTTAAAATTTCTTCCTAATGTCTAATCTAAATCTGCCCTCTTTTAGTTTAAAACCATTACCCTTGTCCTATCACAACAGGCCCTGCTAAAACATTTATCCCCATCTTTCTTATAAACCCCCTTTAAGTACTGAAAGGCTGCAATAGGGTCTTTCCAGAGACTGCTCCAGATAAACAACCACAACATTCTCAGCCTTTCTCTATAGGAGTGGTGTTCCACACCCCTGAACATTTTTGTGACTCTGCTCTGGACCCCCTCCAATAGGTCTTTCCCATGCTGAGAACTCTAGAACTGGATGCAGCAGTAAAGATGGAGTATCACAAGAAAGGTGTAGAGGGGAAGAATTGCCTCCCCTGATCTGCTGACTTCCCTGATTTTGATGCAGCTCAGGATATGGTTGGCTTTCTGGATTGTAAGCACATATTGTCAGCTCATGTCCAGACTTTCATCCACCAATACCCCACGTCCACTTCAAGGATTCTCAATCCCCTTGTCTGGATTGATACTGGACATTGCCCACTACCAATGAGCGATATTCATGAGTGATGTCTTTTCTGATTTCTTTCAGCCAGATCAAAGAAATAATTCTTCTTAATTATACTAATATAATACTTAGATACATAGATATGATACATAAATAAATATATAGAGAGCGTATCAGATACATAGCATAAGATATCACAACAATCAGTACTGCACACCTGATTCTGAAGCAGTAGCTACTCTGCAACTATTTTTTTTTTTTTTTTGTGGTAGTGTTATACACATTTTAAAGACATCTCTACTATGCTATCATTTAAGGTAACTTCACAATGATTTTGACATAACTATAACTGTAATTATTTGTTGGTTAATCTAGCTCTGTGTTCTCTAGTATTACCTTGTTCCTTTGCTTTCAAGACTCCTACTATCTTGAAGTTCTGAGGACACAAACTAGGCTTGTGAGTGTTTCTTCATACACTCTTAAAGTCAAAGTCACTGGTAGTTCAGTACACAGAACAAAAATACTTGAAAGTGGAGAGATAAAGTGAATGCACATACATACAATAATTTCTCACCAACTTAGTGTCTAATCACAGCTATGTTACTAATATGAGTTAATTTCCTTTTTATTTAATTTTTTTCTTTATTTGGGATATAATGCTACTTTTTGTAAAGGTCTAAAGAGTTGACACTGAGTTCTGCTTTTTAATGATACAACTTATACTGACTTGCATAAGAACAACACAAAATAAATATGAGATTCAGAGTAATTATTTGCAAACAACTGCAATTAGTACGGGAGCATTTACCAGGTAAATCTGGTAAATTAATTTATAATTACATTTATTAAAATAGAATGTATAACTCTATTGTAAATCAGTATGACCTAAAAGTTAAGATTTTTAAACTTTTGTATTTCTTCACCCCCTTAGGAAATATTTGAGAGCAAAACAGAAAACTCTGAAGATAATTTTTATGGAGCTGCTGTGTCTGACACAGACACTGTTTACATCAAATAAGACAAAGCTTCATTGAATTAATGTACAGAACTTAACAATGAGGGAACTCAAAATTGTTCATTCCAAACAATCCTCATTTCTATTTCCATGAGATTGTCTTCACACTTCACACATATATATATATATATAATTATAAATCATGTTGTTTTTCCATTAAAAAACCCCAACACAAACCCCTAAACCCACCCACCCTAAAAAAATAATCCAAACTTATAAAAGGTTTAACTTTATCTTTCCTGATAACTCATTCTTTAATTGTTTTTATTTATTATCTGAACTATCATAATAAAACTTAATTTTTCATTTGTACCACGCTTTTTCCATTCCTTATTCAAGCAAATCTGTGGAATAGCATTATATTTGGAAAAGGAGAATGTATAATGAACTTGTTACCTTGAATCAGTTGTTGAAAACCAGATGTTTTTACTATAAAACCACAATCACCACCAGGTTAAATTGTCACAGTTATTGGCAGTTCTAGCAGAAAGTCTAACAATTGAAGCAATGTAGGATTGCAGCCATTTGAGACAAGGGTTTCAGAAGAAAAATCTGAAGTTTATTGTAACAATAATGTGAAAAAAAAATCCATATCTTCTCTCTTAGCTAAATTTATTATTTCATTTCAAACCACTGGCTTTTAATGAGCACAATTTTAACTCATTTCTGTATTTCTGGTTTCAGACCAAAGACTCTTATCTAGTATTTAAGAGAATAGAATTACATTATTTTTAGTCCCAATTCTAATGTAAAAAAACTCCAAACCCAAACCCCCCTATATTCTATCTATAGGAGTCAAAAGAAGACTTTCATTGTGCTATCTTTTTATTTGGCTTTTTTTGTTTGTTTCTTTGTTGTTTTTTTTTTAACAGGGTTAAGTGAATCCTAGTGAAGCTTGGAATGTTGTGTGCACTTTTATGTGCTTCCAAGGTTTACATCTGCATTCTGATCCAAGTGGAGAACTGCAGATTCTTTTCAAATGCGTATTTGCAATTATAGAACACTGCTATGAAAGCCTAGACACTGCAAAGTCTTTCTTGACATACAATATTCACTAAGACTGAAAGCATTTGAAATGTCTCTCTTAATGGATAAACAGTGGGTCTGAAGATTGAAAGTGTGCTTCCTGCGGAAAGTGACGTACACACAAATAAGCACAAGATGTAGCTATGAAAACAATCCACTTTCAAAGCAATCAAGAGGAAAAAAGCTCAGTATATATGACCCTCCACTGAAAGCAAATTATTAGTTTTATTCAGTATTTGTCAGCCTTTCCAGAGATGTACCCGTTTCAATCAATGAAGGATAATACCTATAAAAAGCACCTCTAGGGTTGTTAAGGACATACTGAGAATGGAAAGGTAAAACCCAGGACTGAAAAGTACCAAATTTCACTTTAGGTCAAAGCTAAATTGAATTCTACTGTGGATGGGGATCCTTCCTAGTTAGTAGTAACACCTATGGAGACTGTAAGCAAGCAAAACAGCATACATGCCATTGCTCTTATAATCTTATAACAATTATCCTGTGGTTATAATCACTTGAAAACTATTTGTTATGAAGACCAGTTCCATTAATTGCATTTACTTGTCTGTGATATACTTACTGGCTTCAGGTATCCAGTACCCATTCCCATTTTTCATTTGAAGTGGGAAATACACCATTATATTCTAAGTTCAGCTTCTCCTTTATGTTTAGCCCATTATGTATTTGCTCTTTAAACATTTTTTTCAGCAAAAATGTCTTTATTTCAGAACTCGTGGAAAATGAAGTTTGCTCTATAAAGT
The DNA here is from genome assembly GCA_027925045.1 of Hypotaenidia okinawae. NCBI lineage: Eukaryota > Metazoa > Chordata > Aves > Gruiformes > Rallidae > Hypotaenidia > Hypotaenidia okinawae. The sequence continues at coordinate 174,755,663 of BSDF01000001.1, forward strand.
GACATTCATTATAGTCACAAATAAGTGTCTCAGTAGAGAGACAATAACACATCCAACATATTTCCAACAATAGCATATCTAACATGTTCCTTACACATATAGGTAATAATAGGAGAATTCTATTCTATAGGCATATATAATTTGTCAGATATCCAACTCAGGAGAGGGCTTTCTTACCAAAACAGATAAAGAATTATGACAATAAAATTCCATCTATACTTGTGTTGTGGTTTTTCATGACAGGGTTCTGGTGGTGAAGGAAGGGCAGCAGGGGTGGCTTCTTCAAGAAGCAGCTAGATTTTCCTAAGCCTGAAAAAGTAAATACTAGCTGACCCAAGGCCAGACCTGCCATTGACCAAGGTGGAGCCAACCAGTGACAGTCATAGCACCTCTGTGAATCACATATAGGAGAAAAAAAACCCACAAGCAGCTGCTTTTTGCCACCAGTGAAGGGAATGAGGAGACTTCGCAGACACCAAGGGCAGTGAATAGTGGGGACAGGACGTGCTGCAGGTGCCAGAGAGAGATTACCCTGAAGCCCTTGGAGAAGACCATGGTGGAGGAAGTTGTCCCCCTGCAGCCCATGGAAGATGTTGGGGAACAGAGATCCCACTTGCAGCCTGTGGAAAGGCCCCACACTTGAGAGGGAGGAGACATATGGAAGACACTGTGACACACGTTGGAGCAGGCTTCTTTCAAGACCTGCAGCCAGTAGAGAGAGAAACCCATGCCGGAGCAGATTTGCTGGGGGGACTTCTGATTCTGCGGGGGACCAGGCTGGAGCAGTCTGGGCCTGACAGATTACACCCCCTAGAAATGATCCATGCTGGGGCAGTTGATGAAGCCCCGTAGAAAGGACTCACACTGGAGAAGTTTGTGGAGGACTGTCTCCTGTGGGTGGGACCCCACGCTGGAGCAGGGGAAGACCATGAGGAATGCCCCCCTCCCCCCACCCCCAAGAAGGAAAACAATTCTTGAGGAACTGCTCCTTCCCTCCACTGTCCCTGTGCCACCCTGGGGGGCAAGAAACATGAATAAAGATAAGTCTGTGAAGAAGGGAGAGGTGGAGGGAGGTGTTTTAAGATCTGCTTTTACTTCTCATTATTCTACTCTGGTTTCACTCTGTGTGTGTAGTGTAATAAGTTAGATGCTCCTTTTTCTTTTCAGTCTATGTTGAGTCTGTTTTGCACATGATGCTACTTGTGGAATGATCTCTCCCTGTCCTTATCTCAACTCCTAAGTCTCTCAATATGTATTTTCTCCCCTGTGCAGCTGAAAAGGGGAGTGATAGAGTGACTTTGGTGGGCATTTGACCTCCAGCCCAGATCAAACCATCACAACTTGTATGTAAGCACCAATAATCACAGTAAATGGCAAGCAGATTAAAAAGACTTGAAGAGACTTGAAGAGAAGGAAATATTTGTGTTTGTGTTATGAAAGAAATATACATATTAGGAGTTATTTAATGTTCTGTAGAATCCTACTTGACAATGAGGCAACACCTTTTATTCCATTTACTTTTCACTTTCCTCTGTTAACACAAGGCAAAGACATTTCAAGAGCTGAAGAAAAACTGAAATATTAGAGTATGTCACAATAAAACAACATCTCTTCAACTTCTCAGATCAGAGTATCTCCATATCTGCACTGGATGGTTCAATTCCTACCCTTTCTGGATTGCCTCATATACCAGAAATTTTTATTTTTTTAATAGTAGTGTAAGAAATAAATCTGTATTTCAATGAATAACCTATTCAGAACTTCCCTTCCTTTTCCAGTCCTTACATTTCTACAGTAAGAAATTGCACTGAGTTCTTTTCAATGTTGTAGTATATTTTACAATCCTTAAGTTAAACACACATTTAAAAATCAATTTTCACCCTTTATTTGCAAGCTATATAATTTATTGGAAACTATTTAATCATGGTTTTGTGTAACAGGCTTTTTTCAAAGGAATTTCAGACCAAGCTATTTATATAGAGCTCTAAAATGTGTTCTTTTAAAATGAAAACTAATGAGATGTACTTTTTACAGCAACTCTAGTGTTCTATTTTGTCAGGATAAATAGAAACAACTATTGTACATTATCCTTTTCATTGGTAGCTACATAACTACTGTGTCACCAAGAGCATTCTATTTGTGTTTCTAGGCTTGAAAACTGAATAGAAATAGCTTTGGCAAGGAGCTTGCCAAGTACAGTGAAGACCTTATTTCCATAAGGCTTGGTGTTTCATTACTTTGAACTCAGTACATAATTCAGATGTCACAGAATTATTTTCTGTAGAAATGCTCACTGTTTTAAAGTCAAGGGAAAGACACCTTCCGGCTCTAATTCCTTCCAGTTCAGTCAAACCTGATTATCTTGACAGAGCCACCATTCTGGCAAACTTCCCACCTTCCTGTTATATTATTTGGAGATTTTTGCAAGTGGCTGTTTGACAGATCAAGAGCAATGCATGGATTAAGGAGAAGGTTGGATGAACGTTTCATTTTATGGGACTGGAAATTCTGAAAAAAACTGTAAATTTCACCGAAAAATAAAAGTTCCTATGCACTACTTTGCCCAGTTAGGCATCAGTAGTAAAGCCCATTTTTATGTGTTTTCAGACACAACTTCTGTTCCATAAAGTCATGGAATCATTTAGATTGGAAAAGACCTTTAAGATTATCAAGTCTAACAGTAAACCTAGCACTGCCAAGTCCACCAATAAACTGTATCCCTAAGCACCACATCTATTTATCTTTTAAATACCTCCAGGGAACCTGACTCTACCACTTCCCTGGGCAGCCTGTTCCAGTGCTTGACAACCATTTCAGTGAAGAAACCTAAACTTCCCCTAGCACAACTTGAGGCCATTTCTTCTTGTCCTATTGCTTGTTACATAGGAGAAGAGATATTTTCTCAAAAAACCCAACCTAAAACCAAACTAAATTCTCTGCTGTCCAGATAGTTTACTTTTGGATAATTCAGAAATATTCCCAGTAGGATTCTTGGTTTTCTTACTGGTATGAACTCCATAAAACTCCAACTGTTATTGGTAAGCTTCACCTGCCTTTTTTACTCATTTTAGCTATCTGTAAATCCCATGCTGCAAAGCAGGCTTATGCATGCATTCACCCTACTAATCTGAAGTACACATTTGAGAATGCCCTTCACCATCTATACTGTTTGTAAAAACAAATATGAGTCAAGGTAGATGCAGATTATATAAAACATATGGCCACCTGAAGAAGCCTAGGATGCTTATTCTCTTAAATGAAGTGTCAAGAATAGATTCTTGGAATTGTATTGGATGAGTCTGAGTCATATCTTACAGTAACAGCTGGACTTGATAAATTTCACTGACATCAGAGATACTGCATAGGAGCTAAGAGTATTTATTTCTGCAGGTACAACCAATGCCTGAATGTACATCTTGAGGCATTCCTATCTCCATGTACACTGAATGCTTTTAATAATGCAAAGAATTGGACAGTGGATGGGAAGATGAAGTCAAGGGCACGTCAGAAAGTAACAGTCCTAAGGGTGGCAGACTGCAATCGCATGAGAACAGAAATTACTTTCAAAAGGATGTGTCAGAATATTAATGATAAATAATGAATGACGTTAGCAAGTTATTTGAAATGATGGAGACTTATCACAACAGTAAATTAAAGCAATGCAAGAGTAGTAGAATCAGGACTTTACATAAAGCCTATCTAATACTAACTTACATGGTTACAACAACAAAAAAAAATCCAGTAGTGGGATTGTTTTTTGAAAAAATAATTAAATTATTTTTTGATGAGTTACAGCTCTTGGCTCATCAGTGTTTATTATTACAGAAATTCCAGAGTTATCATAAACAAGGTGGCACTGACAGGAGCATTTAAACAATTAAGCACTAAAAAGTATTTTATGGATCTGCAGTAGTTCTCATTAAATAAGACACTGTATTTTGAATCTCATCTAAACTAAAGACTATGCAATATTTAGAAGAAGGGTGGCCAGCAGGGACAGGGAGGAGATTGTCCCTCTCTACTCGGCCCTCGTGAGGCCCCATCTGGAGTACTGTGTCCAGATCTGGGGCCCCCAATACAAGAAAGATGTAGAACTCTTGGAGAGGGTTCAGAGGAGGGCCACAAAGATGATTAGAGGGCTGGAGCACCTCCCCTACGAAGAGAGGCTGAGGCAGCTGGGCTTGTTCAGCCTGGAGAAGAGAAGACTGCAGGGGGACCTCATTGCAGCCTTCCAGTACCTGAAGGGAGCATACAAACAGGAGGGAATCAACTTTTTAAAAGGGTAGACAATGGCAGGACAAGGGGGAATGTATTAAAACTAAAGGAAGGAAAGTTTAGATATTAGGGGGAAGTTTTTTACAGAGAGAGTGGTAAGGTGCTGGAACAGGCTGCCCAGAGAGGTGGTGGATGGCTCATCCCTGGAGGTGTTCAAGGCCAGGTTGGATGGGTCCCTGGGCAACCTTGTGTAGATCCAGGCCTGGAGGTTGGTGTCCCTGCCTGTGGCAGGGGTGTTGGAACTCTATGATCCTTGGGATCCCTTCCAACCCATGCCATTCTATGATTTTATGATTAGACTGATGACCTAATATTTTCTTTCTGTAGAGAAAATTTTAATGATATAAGCAAATGATGTGTGTTGCATGGTACAACCGAAGCATTAAAAATATCAGTAATAAATGATCACATGTATTATATATTTTGAAAAATGAGCTTGAACAAGTCTTTAATAAAGTCATTATTTCTCTTATCATAAATCACTAGCGCTTATTTTTGCCCAGTAGATATAAGGCAGTCAAGGACAACTGTTTTAAATTTGTCCTTCCTTGTAATTTACTGCACAAGAAGTTTCCCATAATTTTTCCTTAACTAATACAGTACAGTGCTGCTCTATGTGTTATTATAATGTGAAAAATATTAGTAAGATGAATAGAATTTTCACCCTAAGAAGAGCTTGCAAAATACTAGCAATCACACCAATATATATTAGTAGGAATGGGTTTGAAGTACCAGTACAGGGAGGCACAATCAAGCATTTTATATTCTTAGAAATAGTTTTTTTAAAATTGTGTAGTATATTTATCCATTTGAGCCAATGAGCAAGAGTTCCATACTATTAGAGCAACCGTCGGAGACTTCTTTATTGATTGCTATTGAAGCATTTGCATCTATTGAAGTTGTCTGAACCACTAAGTCTTCAGCCTGTTCAACATCTTAGAGATAAAGAATCTTGGACTTTACCTTCTTACATACACACAAAAACACACACAAAGCTAAATAAATCAGATGTCTCCCATTTTTCTGCAGTTCTACTCTAGAGACTAATTTGGGACTCAAAAATGTAATTATGAGGAGTTAAACTAGATTTTGTAGCTTTTTTGGCATCTTTTTTATCAGTTTAATACCATTTTTCTACAAGGCTTTGGATGATTTTCAAAAAAGTCCATAATATTGAAACGTGTAACACTATGTGTCATTATCCCAAGTTTTTGGAATATATGCATAAAATTAATACTTCAGTTTTCTGAATACCTTTCCAAAATCTATTTGTGATAAGGGAGAGTCTAAAAGTAATCCACGAACTTTTCTAAGGCAGTAAATAAATCTGTATTTATAACAAAAAATGAATCTAATATTTCTCAGATCATGCAAATTAGTATTTATAGTTGAATTTTTCTCCATTCTTTTCCCTTTGTCATTCCTTCTCCCTCCTGCTCCCCCCTGCCTGACCATCATATTAAAAAGTCCTAGACCGACCACTTCTTTCTGCTTTAAGATGCAATATGAAACATTTTTTATAAATCTGGTGCAGATCAGCAAGAATTAATAGTTCCCACGCCCCTCAATATCATCTTCTATTGAAGCTTCTGCTGTTATAGGGACTATCTTTAAAACTGAGATAGTGTAAATGAGTTCAATATTCTTTCAGACTGAAATCTGATGCTTTATTTCATCTTCCTGTTGCAACTTTTGCACATTAATCTTTTTGCCTAACTTCAGTATTCAAAAGAATAACTATCTTAATTTTTTCCATATTAATAGCTCTCCTTATTTCTTAAGGGAATAAAATTTCTGTTTATCGTTCTGTTTGTTTCTGCTTCTTCCAAAATACCGCATGTTTGCCAGAGGACTCAAAATGTTTTCTTACTAAAAGCTTTCTCTTCCATTTCAGATTTTAGATTAAGCTTTGCTTGTGTATCTTTCTCCTGATGCTACATCCAAGCCATGAGCTGCCAACTTCTCTAGGAGAATGCTGTGTGAAACAGCGTTAAAGACCTTACTGAGGTCCAAGTGGACAATGTCCACAGCCTTTCCCTCATGTAACTAGGCGGATCACCGGATCATAGAAGGAGATCAATTTAGTTAAGCAGGACCTGCCCTTCCTGAACCTGTGCTGACTGGGCCTGATCACCCAGTTTTCCTGCATGCACTGCACGATGGCATTCAAGATGATCTGCTCCATAACTTTCCCTGGCACTGAGGTCAGACTGACAGGTCTATATTTCCCCAGGTCCTACTTTTGCCCCTTCCTGCAGATGGATGTCACATTCACCACCCTCCAGTTAAGTGGGACCTCCCCAGTTAGACAGGACTGCTGATGGATGATGGAAAGTGACTTGGCAAGCATTTCTGCCAGCTCCCTCAGCACCTTTGGGTGGAACCCATCTGGCCCCATAGACTTGTGTATATCTAGGTTATGTAGCAGATCAGTAAGCAACTCCTAATGGATTATAGGGGCTTCATTGTGCTTCCCGTCCGTGCCTTCCCACTCAGGGGGCTGTGTACTACTGGTTTCCTTACTAAAGACTGAGGACCGTAAAGAAGGCATTCAGTACCTCAGCCTTTTCCTCGTCCCTGGTCACAATGTTTCCCATTGCATCCAATAGAGGATGGAGATTCTCCTTGATCCGCCTTTTCCTGCTAATGTACTTGTAAAAACATTTTCTATTATCTTTAAAAACACTTTTTATTATCTTTAGTAGCAGTAGCCAGATTAAGTTCTAGCTGGGCTTTGGCCCTTCTAGCTTTTTCCCTGCACAGCCTCATGGCGACCTTGTAATTCTCCTGAGTTTCCTGCCCATTCTTCCAAAGACCATAAACACCATAAACACCTCTTATTTTTGAGCTCCAATCAAACCTCTCTGTTCAGTCAGGCTGGGCTTCTCTCCCAGCAGCTGTGACTTTTTTTGACATCAGGACTTACCTTTTTTGAGTTCAAAAGCTAGGCTTGACTTGCAGGATATTTCAACTCATTCACAGCATTGAACAAGAAGCCTCTTACCAGGGAAGGTGGGAGGGAGGAGATGCGGAGTGGGAAAGAAGTGTGTAAACCAAGAAAAAGTAATATCTGTAAATTTTTAGTAATGGAAGACTCATACAGGTCATCTCAGAACTCCATGGTTAGTCATCATGCTATTACAGAGGAGAAGAATAGCAAATCATAAATAAAACCTGTAGGTCTGCTTTTCTCTTGACTGAAATCAGTGTTGGTAAGGCACATTAGACATACTCTGAGCTATCATACCAGATGCCAAACAAAAAAAACCTCAAATCAAACAATAAATACAGAAGGCACCCTGCATATTGCTAAATTCTGTAATAGCTATTTGCAGTTAGCTTTGTTGCACTGAAAAATATTTGGTTTCGTTTCGGTTAAAGGAGAGCTGGAGAATCTATTACTGTATATTTTATCCAAGTATCTAGAGTCCTCATCAGTTTTGACAAACCCAGAATGTTCTGCCTTTTAGAGAAGAACATAGGAAACTGTACAGCACTGCTTATAGATCAGAAAACTATCCCTATTCCTGAACATCATATAATTTCATTTTAAGTCAGTCAATCATATGTGCATTACATTTGGGATGTTCCTCTAACAGAGAACAATAGATATAGAAACAGATCCTTTGTTTTTAAGGGACATGGTATAGACTTCAGAGTCCCAGATACTGTCTTTTGCATCTACAACACTTCATTTATGAGAAGCTGCAAACAGCTATAAACATATATATATAAAATATGCATATATATGCATGTATATACATTCTGAACTTTACTTATGCTGTCTCTAATTCTACAGAAAAACAAAGACAGTACATTCATATACTCATAACAGAAATCTTTACACAGAGATAAGAACCATGAGACACATGTTCTATGAGAAGCTTTGTTACATAAGAGACCTGTCTGATGAAGGACTACTTCTCATCATACAGCTGATGACAGATTCTTCTTACTTGTTCTGGGACAGTAACTTGAGGTTTAGGTTTTCTTTTTTGTTTGTTTTTCCCCATGTGAAAGGGACATGATAAGAAGCTAATCTAGTGACATTATACTGTAAAATGACTTGCATCTCAGAAGCAGAACTGAAAACCTGTGCTTGTATATGTGATTTGTAATCACTAGAGTTGTCCTATTGCTTTGATAATTTAGCATCTTTAGCATTTAGGAAAGCCTTCAGATACATAGAAAATATGTGTTGAGCTTGTTTCTAATTGGAGTTTAGATTGCTGAGATACTACTTTTCCTGGATACAATTCAAATAATTGTGTTTTATTGTAACGATATCTTTAGCAAAGAACCGAGGAAAGTAAATGGAAGCATTCACTATTTCTATTGGTTTTCTAGTCTTAGAGACATGTTATTTAAAAATATAGAATTATCTTAAAAAGGTTTTCCATTACCTTAAATTAAAAAAAAAAAAACAACAAAAAAACGTGGGTATGGTGGGGGAGGAAGGGAAGTAATACGGTCATTCTAGGTGTGCTAGATTGTCCTCAAAGTTATATACCTAAAAATCTGGTGAGAATTAAACACAGTTCAAGCAGATAGTCTGCTTTATTTAAGACTTAGTTGGAGTTGTCTTTTTAGCATCTGTATCATACTTTAGATTTCTGTTAAGCTTGAAATATGTTACCTACAGTCTCCAGGATCGTTTTCTACATAGTTTCCATTGTGTGTCTGCACGCATGCTTGATTTCTACTTTTGATGCTGCTTGCCAACTGAAGGCTGCTGTCATTCACCAGTCAGGCTGGCTGATAAAAGGAATACTTTCCATTTCCATTTCCCAAAAGAAAAAGGCAAGGGAATGTGTGTAGTGAAGACAAGTACTCTGACATTTACAAGCACAAACAAATGATTAGTCAGTCATGTAACAGGTATTGCCTCTTAGAATATGCCAAATTTACTCTACAGATAGTGCAAATAAGCAAAAATACAGTAAAATAAGATTTGATAAGGTCTAGGTTCTTGTGTTTTTTCTGAGATCTCTGTGCTGCTGCTTGATGTTATTATGTCAGCACCTCCTTTCTGTCATGTACCTTTGCTACACCCATCAGTTACTCTTTATGGGCTTTTTTAGTGTTATGTGGAATGAATTTCTTCCATCCAGTCACAGTCTTTATTACATTTGCCACAGATGGCTGACCTTTGCTTTTCGTCCCCTTCTACATGTCATCAAACTGCCTCAATCTAGTTTCTGAGTTGGGTTAAATGCTAGTAGAATATTTTTCTGTTACAAGGTCAGCTTTTATAGTTTTCTTGATAGTTTATCTGGGTGGTTTGAGGGTCTAAAACATTCTCTGAATAACAATCTCTACCATACTTTGTGAAGTTACTCTTGTGACATATGATATGTTTCAAAAATCTGTTTTGTACTGCATTTCTTCCTTTTAATTTCCAATTAATTTTCCAATTTACTCAGCTTATTTCAAGTTTTCATTTTTTTGTTAATGTGCCTTTAATTTTTTACTTCCACCTTGGTACATAAAAAAATTTTCTAAATGTGAAGATCATTAACAATTTTAGTGATGGCACCAGTCAGAAATTAAATAACTCCTTTAAGATTAGGTTTAAAATACCATTTTATTTTGATGGGGAATTGCTGGCAAAAACACTCTGAGACTTTCTGTGAATTTTGGGGTGTTTTGGGGTTTTTTTTTTTGAGTTTTTTATCTGCTCTGCCATTTACTCTGAATATATTTTCCTAGATTTTATGGCAGAATCACAAAATAAATATTCTAAAGTTACATCAGATTATGCTACATAAACACTGCTTCCTTTTTCACAAAATGGGTTGTATTGACAGCTTCATACCATATCCATTTTGTATGGACTCTTGAATTCTTTACTTACATTAAAGTCAGTTGACCTAAATGGAGCCATTTGACTCCTAGTTCTGTTTTAAATCAAATCTAAGTGGCTCCCCTTATTTGATATATGTAAAAGAGGAAAATACAGAATGTAAGAAGAAAATGTATGTCTTAATTGGAAAAATCTATTATAATCTTCGTTATTCCAACTCTTGAAAAGATTCTGAAAAAACAAAGAAAGCAAAAAGAGCAAGTAAAGTAACCTTCACCACATATCTAAACCTGTTGTTGCAGCTGTTTCTTTCATAGCTCATTTAATGCTGTGAGGAACATAATTAGAGAGTTGAAATTACTTGGGAAAAAAAAAATACATCCTAAAATAGGAAATCAAGCTTCCAAACCACAAACAAAGCCACTGTGATGAAACAAGAAAGGAGGATTTATACGATCCTTGTAGATAATGTTTTTTTTATTTCTTGCTACAGTTTATTTTGTCATTATGAAAATAGCCATTGCTTGATGAGGCATCCTGTTAGCTATGTGATGTCATCATATGGCTAACTCTTTGGTAGATTCAAACTTGCAGAGATAGCAATCAAAAGGAAATATTTCCCTCCCCCCACCCCCCCACCCCCCCCACCCCCCCTTGCCCAGGTAATTTATTATCCCAAGTTATCTCATTTTAAATATTTGAGGGAAATTTTCCAGTTTCAGTAACGTACTAGATAAAAGAAAATAAAAAATGAGAAAAAATATAATAAGCATATGTAAGCATACGTAACTAATGTTAAAATAATCAATGTTTTAAAATTTTGTCAAAATCTTTATATGAAACTATACTTTGTCCAGGAAAACCTATGAGTAGGTTAGAAAAGTAAGAAAATAATCTAAAAGGTGTGATTTAAACATAGTTGAGTATGCTGCAGGCTTGGTATTAAGCTACTAGTCCCTTCTGTACCTTTTCCTGTTATTCTGAGCAAATAATTGTTCGAAAATCTTCTCAAGAAAACAATAAAAATAATTTAAAAATAATTTAAAAATAAAGAGAAAATAAATACTGTTTTACCACTACAATTTTATTATTTTCTTATGTAAATTACAGATACTGATGAAAGTTCTTTTCCTGAAGACTGCATTTATATTATTCAAAAATGTCTTAGAGATTAGTATGTTAGTGCTGAATGGCTTGACTTTGAATACAGTCTTTAACACAAAAACTGATGACAGGACTTTTATCAAAATAAAATGTCTTACTCTTGAAATCACTGTCCTGGGGTTCAGCATTTTTGTTGATGGATACATCTGTCTTGCTATGTTTTGGTGAAGTAGCCCTTTCCTGTGTAGTGAACTTCAAAGTGAATTTTGTTTTGGAAAGCAATTTAATGTTTGCTGATAACGTTGATTGGTACTTTGTCAGTGTTAGCTTTTAAGCTTCTGTTCTGGTCTGCTTAATTTTTTGAAATAACTTATTTGATTAAGTGATGCTTTACCACCAGCAGTTCAGCTGGCTTTCTGCTGATAGTTGGATTTTCACTCATTGCTGTTTTGCACTCTCTGAGTCTCTTTATCATGAAAATTAAAAGTGTAGGTTAGATTCAGACCTCTCCTCCCCCACTCTGCTGTTCCTTTTCTAGATATGCCGTAAAAAACTGAGGCATACTGTACTCTCTGCAAGTTTGCTGAAGACACAAAGCTGGGAGGAGTTGGTGATACACCAGACTGCCATGCTGAGGGACTTCAATAGGCTGGAGAAATGGTTTGACATGAACTTTCTGAAGATCAACAAGGGAGATTGTGATATCCCTCACATGGAAAGGAAAAACCCAAGGTACCAGTATATGCTGAGGGCCACACAGCTCGAAGGCAGCTTGGCAAAAAAGGACCTGGGGTCCTGGTGAACACTACGTTGGACAGGAATCAATGATGTCCCATTGCAGCAAAGAAGGCTAATGGTATCCTGGGCTGAATTAGGAGGAGCATTGCCAGCAGGTTGAAGGAGGTGATCCTTCCCTTCCACTCAGCACTGCTGAGGCCATATCTGGAGTACTCTTTCCAGGTCTGGGCTCCTCAGTACAAGAGATACGTGGACATATTGTAGAGTTCAATGAAGGGGCATAAATCTGATAAAGGGACTGGCCATCTCTCTTATGAGAAAAGGCAAAGAGAGCTGTGACTGTTCAGCCTGGATAAAACTTGGGAGTAGGGTGAATATTGTTAATGCCTATAAATACCTGAAGGCATGGTATAAAGTGGATGGAGACAAGTTCTTCAGGAGGTTTAGTGTGAGTGTCAGGATTGAGTGTGACCAAGTACTGGAACAGCTTACCCAGAGAGGATGTAGTCTTCTTCCCTGTACATATTAAAAAGCTTTGTGGTCTTCCTCCTGAGCAAGGAATTGATCAGTTTACCTCTACAGGTGCCTTCTAATCTCAACCATGTTATTCTGTATTTGAGTAGACTCAATAGTTGTAATAGTAGACATGTCTGGTGTGGGTTTTGGCCTGGACTGCTATTTTTTTTCCCCCTTTTTTTTTTTTTTTTTTTTAACTATGAAGTCACCCACTCTAGTAATCTTCCACTGATATCTTCTTTACAACAGAAAGTCTGTTTTTGCAGCAGATGAATGCTTGGGAATAGCTTATTAGCCATAAAAGAAAATAAACAGTTCCTTCTATGTCTTTCAAACTGATCAGGAGCTATTTGATAAAAATTTATGACATCTCTAGAAGATGTGTGTTTTAACAGTCTTTTATAGGACCACACTATACATCAAAGACTCTGATCTGACTGCCTCAATGATTTCATGAAATGAGGGAATATCATTGTGATAAGGACAGTTTAGGTGTCTTGTAAAAAAAAAAAAATAATTTATTCTTGATTTTTTTCATATTTACTATGTAATTATCTGGAAATTATTTAAATTACTAATCTTATTGGATTTGAAAGATTACAAAGAAGAGAAGGTTCAGCAATCTAAATATTTCAGAATTGAGCTTGATGGAAGTAAAGAGGTAAATTTGTGGGGTTTTTTTTTTTAATTAATCCATTCAAATTACATATTCTTCAATACTTCTTAGAGGAGAAGGCTGTATATCAGGAATAAACTTTTAACATTTTGAAAGGAGGTAATTATCAACAACATTATGTCACTGAAGTATTCAGTGGCATTATCAACATAATTCACTGAAACATGGAATGTACATCTGCTGTGAAACATAGTCCAACAAAAGTCCTGGAAATATTACAAGATAGGACTACTTAATTTTTCAGCTAAAGAGCAAACCAAATTGTGTGCAGATAGGAAAATATACCCACAGAGAAAATACTTAAAAGTTATTTGGCAATAAAATACCTTCTATCATTACAGCCTTTTACAAATGTATTCTCAACATCTCATAAATAGTAATGACACATAAGCATACATGACTGCTACAAATACCAGCTTTTCAACCACTGACCCTTTGAAATGCAGTGACTTGAAATTGTAGTCATTAGACCACCTAACATTTCATGATTATGTGCCATGAAAAAATGTTAAAGAATATTGATCATACTTCTGAACCTGACAAAATACAAAACCAGAAACTTGGTCTTTCAGGCATGTGATTTGTCTGAAAATAAGTTCTCAATCCTGTTCCATTCCTTCAAAAAGGAAGCCCTTGGTCTCTGAGCAGCCCAAGACTGGTAAGAAAAATAAGTCTGGAAATCAGGTTATTTTTTTTCCGATTCATAAAAGTGTATCATAACCTGTCACTGATTATCTGTGGTTAAACAGTTTGGAATGAATAATTTCAATTCAGCAGGAGAGGCTAGCACAGCAATTTCTGAGTGAACTGCTGTGTAAGGGTGATAAGTTTGTTTTACTGTTAAACATTCTCTCTGGAATTACTGTATCAACAGTGAATCATTTCTCAAGATCAACAAGATTTGTCTAGTGTTCTACACTGGTCAGGATCCATTCCTCTCTTTTACAAGCTTTGTCTCCTTAGGCTCTCATTCAATAAGAGAGAAATATATACCACCAATATGTGATTCAGCCCACAAGCTATGATGTTCCTGAAAGCAGTTATGGACTTGATAGTTAAAATCAGTTGATATGAAGCTAGGTCCTGTTTATAGTCCTTTTAGGCTGTTGAACTCTTTCATATTCATGTCAAGTACAAAATTACAGCAGCTTCTGCACACTTACTTTCTCTTTCCAAAAAAAAGAAAGATCATACTTTCCTTTTGTTTCCTCTCTCCACCTTGTTCAGAACAGTTTTAGGGTTACTTCTGGTGCGTATCAGGCACACTCACAGGAAATTTATAATGACACCAAACTCTATGGTGCAATGGATGTGCTGGAGGGAAGGGATGCCATCCAGAGGGAATTGAAGCTGGAGTAGAGAATGGATTGAGAGCAGCAGTTCAAGAAGGACTTGGGTGTATTGGTTGATGAAAAGTTCAACATGAGATGGCAATGTGCTTTTGCAGCCCAGAAAGCCATCTGTGTCCTGGGCTGCACAAAAAGCAGCATGATTTGGGAGTCCCTTCTCCAACTCTGCAAGAAGATGTTGAGAATCTATCTCAACATGCCATGGTTCCTGACTACCTACTAGTCAAAGAGGGCAGGGTCTGTGGGAAGTTGAATGTCTATAATTGTTGTTTTAAAATCAATGACAATGGCAAGGTTATTAAACAAATTACAGACAGATAGGGAAGTTAACCCATGTCCCTGTCCAGACTTGGGAAGGTTGGAATGTTGATATGCTTTCCTGGCTTCCAGGAGGTCATGTGGTGAAACAAATCTTATTCCACTTTCTGTGTGGTTTAGCTACATTATTGTGTTTACCAGGTATTATTCCATGCTTTATTCAATTAATCCAACGTGTTGTCACTAATATGCAATTTGTACCCACTGTGTCACCTGATGGAGTTAAACAAATCTGAACTGTATGTCAATCTCTATCATCCACAGTCCAAATTTTATAAGATGTTTTACCTCCTTGATTTGATTGTATTGAGAAATGAATTGCTAGGCATTGGTTGTGTTTGGAATGGATATTGTTGTGATGTTTTAGCTTCATGGCCAATTTCCATTCCTTCTCACCTGACAATGTTAAGTCAGGGGTGGCATAAGGGAATAGCAGTATGCCTTAACAATTGCTGACAGAACCGTACTCCCCTCTCTTTCTTCTCTCTCAATCACCATAAAACCCCATCACCATGCAACAAATTTAATTCCACCTGTCAGGAATAGATACACATCTTCCTTATCTCAAAGTGGCTTATCTTGAAGAATGAAGCCCAAGTCCTCTGCACATGCACCCAAGGCCAGGGTCTATTGAAGGACCCTTGAGTCGGGTCTGACCCTATTGAACTTTCAGGGATCTTCTGGATACAGCAATGGCCATGTGTCCCACCACTGGTAGAAGGTGTGGCTATGCCAAGGACTTATTGACTACACAGTCAACACTGCAAAAAGGCAAGACCAACAAAGATGGAGAGGAACGTTTCCCCACCAGACCTGAAGATACTGGACTGACAGGATGCCGCATAACCATGGTGGTAGCTATTGCAATCTCTCTCTCCCTCTCTTTCTCCCTCTTTCTTTTCTCTTGCACATTCTTGTGGGCCAAATACAGTGACTTGAGATGACTATATTTTGAGTCTTAATTCTGTTCCTGAGAAACATGAAGACCTGGTCACAATAAAACTCCTATTTGAACTTCACTTAGATATTAAGCCCAGCCACCACTAACTATCTAGAGCAATCTGAGATCAGTTGGAACTCAAGGGGGTTTAACCTCTGCCAAATTGGTCTATCTGGTTGTGGACCGTGACAGGTATAAAGCAAAATTTTTCACTATGAGATTGTTGAGGCACTGGAACAGGTCTCCCAGAGAAGTTGTGAACACCCACTCCCTGGAGGTGTTCAAGGCTAGGTTGGATGAGGCTTTGGACAAGCTGATTTAGTGGAACTTTTGCCTGTTGCTGTCAGAGAGGTTGGAACTAAATCATGGAACTCCCAAATAATTCTATGATTGTAATCCTTTGAAAAATGATGTGGGTTTTTTTTGTTAATTTATTAAAAGCCTTTTTTTCCCCTTACAGATATAAGTTTTATGGTTTTAGTAATAATACTGCTAGATACAAGCAATAATAACAATATATACTATACAGTATATGACTATATATTAGAAATTTTCATACAGATTTGCTCAAACAGTGCACATAAATTTAGCATGTTCACACAGGCTGTATTCTGTTGAAGATGTTATAAAATTTCTCTATCAAAAAAATCTAATTAATCAGACTTGTCTCTTTATTTGTATAGAGTATTCATAGGGTTTTTGGATTGCTGAAACAAATTTGAAGTATCTCAGATCAAATGCAGCTCGCTTTAGTAAAATACTATGAAACACCTGCTGTGTCTAAGATGAACAAATCATTTGTCAGGGCAAGCATGTCATGTTAACATGGAAAAGTACATGTCTTGATAATTTTTTCTCCTGTTGGGAAAAATTGCTATATCTTTCCTACTAATTAGCTATCAGTAGAAAATAAATTAAACATAACTTATTGTAATAATAGTTATATAATTACAAGAATCAGTAATTATAAATTTATTGATACTTTGCATTAAAATGTGTATAATGTTTAATTTTTTACAGATTTAATAATATTCATGAGTATGCTCCAGCCTAAAAAGAGCTGTTATATGAACATTTTGAACTATCACCAAGTTTTATTTGGATCATGAGTATACAAGGCTGCTCTGATTTTTTTTTTCTTCTGAGTTACAGTAGAGCAAGGATAGTGATTCATAAGCAGCATACACCCTGCAGTTCACTGATTAAAATAAGAATTTCCTTTCTATGGAGATTTTAATTCTGATTTTTCTAGAATGATCATAACACCTGAAATGTTTTAACTTTAATTTTACTCTTTCTGCCTAGATAGAGTGGTAATTTTAGCAAGTAACAGATTAATGTTTTTCTTTCCCCCCATCCCCCAGAGGACATGTGCTAAGAACTTAGTGTAATGCATGTCAAAATTTGAGCAAAAATAATTTAATAGCATCTTTTTTAAGGAAGGATGATAGCCTTGCTTTTGTTTTGCTAATGACATTACATAGTAGTAAGTTACTGAAAGTTAGGAAAGTCTGCAGAGATTACGAGTATTATTCACATTTCACTATAAAATCAGGTCTTCTCTTTAAGCACAAATCTTTGTACCGATCTGCTCTATTTCAATGCTTGGGGGGAAAACTGAATCTGTCAGATAAGTTTCCTAACACAGCTTAAATCAAATGTCAAGATAAATTTTGTACTTGTTCTCTTTATGGGTGTATCCTTATGAGCGTGTTTAATACTCAGAGGACATTTACAAATAAATAGTTAAATGAAAATTGCATCTATTTTGCTCAGTCAGCAGTCTGAAACTCAAAGTGCTCCTCAGTATGAATAAAATGTATCTGGAAATAAAATTTTACTTTATAAATTAAATATTTTGGTATCCTACTTGTGACAGCCATCTTGACAAAAAGATGCTGGTAGAATGATACCCTGTGTCACATTATATTGAAAAAAGAGATGGTTTTAATATTGTACTGATATATTAGTAGATGTTCGTTCTGAGTTTCCTTTTCTGCATAGCTAACTGGGGAGAAGAGTATGACTTTATGTGCACAGAACAAAGGACACATTTTAATTGTGACAGCTAAATGATATATATGAATAATTTATATGATGAGGACCAGTTAGGATCAATTTTTGTAAATAATATATTTTCCCATGTACAATGTCAAAATTACAAGTCAAATCTTGTTGTAATTATGGGTTTCCTAACTGTCTTTCAGCATTTTATTGTAGAGGGTAGGTTTACACAGTATATTTTAAAAAGATATCTGTAATCTTTTGACCTTACCAGCATAACACAGACCTCAAAAAAATGATTGCTAATTCACAGGAGAGTTTATTAACTTCAACTCGGCACCATATTATTGTGGCTAGGTAGGTTTTAGCTGTTTTTGAAGATTAGGCAGAGCAAGTTCACACTAGCTCTGAAATACTGTATTATCATGCTTTGTCCTGGTAAATTTTGATTCTTCTTCCTATTTAAAATGTTTACTTGTGTACAGTATTAGGATATATCCTCTTATAATTATTCCGATGAATTTGTCCTGGAGGTGACTGTATGACAAGTAGCTTATAACTCTATTTGGCTATCTAGGACTTTGAGAAGCTAAGTCTTAAGGCTAACATTAACACTATAAATCGGTGCTTGTTTCTTCTACTTCAGCTTCAGAAGATGGCAGAATTAGGTAGTTATGTCTTGCTTAGGCTAATAGTTCATATAATATTCTTAGGACAGTTGCTGCAGAAGATAATATGGATACTGCA
Organism: Hypotaenidia okinawae; assembly: GCA_027925045.1. Taxonomy (NCBI): domain Eukaryota; kingdom Metazoa; phylum Chordata; class Aves; order Gruiformes; family Rallidae; genus Hypotaenidia; species Hypotaenidia okinawae. Next base: position 174,774,133 of record BSDF01000001.1, read on the forward strand.
GAAGAACTTTCGAAAACTTGTGTGCAAAGCTACAGTCCTTTAAGCAGATACCTATGACTAATTAAGTTCCATATTCATCAATATTTTTAGACTTTTAAAATAAACTTTTTCATGTAAATAAAGGTGTTCAGAACTATTTTTTGCTATGGCATTGTTGAGGAATTGTAGTATATTGTTTCCTCACCCTACATTATTTTTGCAGGACATTTCATGTTTCACTAGTTATCATTTCCTCACCACTTATGCTAAGTGCCTTCGCCCCTGTCATCAATGCCAATTCTTCCACCACAATGAATAAGGTCGGTTCTTTCACCATCGTGAATAAGCTCAGTGCAAGAAGATGATAATTTATTATGTGAATATCTTTACTGGCAGCACACTGATTCACTTCTGTTTATAAGCAAGAATATCACCTATTTCTATTACATTACTGCAATACAATCATTGGGAAATCTCTGACTAGTACTTGTTTGTACTAGAAAACTAAATATTTTTGTGCATGGTGGCCACTTAATATGGGATGACCCCTGTACACGCCAATTAACAGGACCTCAAATACACGGCTTCACGCAAAGCTGCCTGCTGAGTATGTCATGGATCTTCTAGTTTCCGAGCAATCCTGAGGGCAGTTTGGGAGCGGGCTAGCAGCCATGACCCACAAGCCTGCCAAGGAGCCTTCGAGCACTTCTGCAGTATGTATGGATGATTGATCTCCTGAGTGCTGCTGAATTTATTAGTTTAGCCTGGGAGTTCTTGGTACTCCTCTATTTTGCTGTGATTGCTAATGTGTTTACCTCAGTGCTTACTTTGAGATTTTTGTTCTCCAGCTCTCTGCCCAGATGTCTGGTGGTTTTGTTTGTTGTTTTCTTTTCCCAAGTAAGGCACATGGAGTATTTTTGCTTCATTTACTGTGTATGCTATTCACCTATTTTTCCATTCATCTTTCCAATTGTACTTCTTGTTGTTTTGTAGCTACTTGTCCACCTATTTTTGCTAGAGGAATACTAAGTAACTAAAGCCACAGTGACTAATATGTTGGCTTTATTTTAAGCAATTAACCCTCATTGAAAGAATTAGGCTTAAGGCTCTGAAAGCACAAGGATTTCTAGGAACTGTGCCTAATATACTTAATTCCTTCAGTCTAGTGATCAGTGCAGTCTATCTGGTGTAGAATGGAAATACCCTAGGGAACTAAGTGCTTTTAGTCAGGACACAGCTAAGAAATCATTCATCTTTGCTATGTGAAAAATTTGAATCAGTAATTTGGACTGCTACAAGATGGAAAACTTTTCTTCTTTTAGTTATGTTACGACATGATCTTAAATCCCTGTAGCAAGAATATGATAATTCATAGCTATTTGTTAATGTTGGGGATGCCAAGTACTTTGCTAGAAATGAAAGCAGAACATTGAATCATAGAATTGTTCAGGTTGGAAAAGACCCCTAAGATCATCAGGTTCAACTTTCAACCCAACATCACCATAACTACTAAACCATGTCCTGAATTGCCATGTCTACAAGTTTTTTGAACTTGTGACTCCATCACTTCTCTGGCAGCCTGTTCCAATGCTTGATAACCCTTTTTCCTAGTACCAAATTTAAACTTCCCTTGATACAACTTAATGCCGTTTCCTCTTGTCCTATCACTTCTTACTTGGGAGAGGAGACCAATACTTCCCCTGCTACAACCTCCCTTCAGGTAGTTGTAGACAGTGATAAGGTCTCCTCTCAGCCTCCTTTTCTCCAGGCTAAACAACTCCAGTTCCCTCAGCTTCTCCTCATAAGACTTCTGCTCCAGTCTCTTCACCAGCTTTGTTACCCTTCTCTGGGCACATTCCAGTAACTCGATGTGCTCCTTGTCCTGAGATGTGGCCTCATCAGAACTGAGTACAGAATATCACTTCCCTACTCCTGCTGGCCACATCATTCCTAATACAATTCAGGATACTATTGGCCTTCTTGACCATCTGGCACACTGCTGGCTTATGTTCAGCAGGATGGCAACCAGCACCCCTGAGTCCTTTCCTGCCAGGCAGCTTTCCAGCCATTCATCTCCAAGCTGGTACTGTTGCCTGGGGTTGTTGTGACCCAAGTGCAGGACTCGGCATGCAGCCCTGTTAAACTTCATACAGCTGACTTCAGCCCATCGATCCAGCCTGTCCAAATTCCTCTGCAGACCCCTCTAGCAGATCAACACTCCTGCTCAATTTGGTGTTATCTGGAAACTTTGAGGGTACACTCAATTAGCTTGTCCAGATTGTTGATAAGGATAATAGACAAGATTGATCCAACTAATGAGTCCTGGGGAACACTGATTATGACTAATCTCCAACTGGATTTAATTTCTGTCACTACAACCTTCTGGGCTCAACCTTTCAGCCAGTATTTTTTTTTACCCAGAGAAGAACACACCTGTCCAAGCCATAAGCAGCAATTTTCTTTAGGAGAATGCTGGGGGAAACACTGTTGAAGAATTTACTGAATTCCAGGTATGCAGCATCCTCAGGCTTCCCCTCATCCAGTAGGTGAATGACCTGGTTGTAGAAGCAGATCAGGTTGGTTAAACAAGGTCAGCCTTTCATGAACCCATGCTGGTTGGGCCTGATCCCTTGGTTGTCTTGCACATGCTGTGTAAGTGTACTGAAGATGAACTGGTTCATAATCTTCCCTCATATGGAGGTCAGTCTGACAGGCCTGTAATTCCTCAGATCCTCCTTCCAGCCCTTCTTGTAGATGGGCATCGCAATGGCAAGGCTCCAGCCATCTGGGACCTCCCTTGTTTACCAGGACTGGTAAAAAATCAGTCAGACACAAAAGGCATGGCATTTTCAGCACTATTTTGTCTTTCCCCACCAGTGGCCAGATGGGATCCACCCTAGAGTAATGAGAGCTGTCAGAGGAACTTGTAAAACCACTGCTCATCCCTTATTAACAGTCCTGGTAAACAAGTTCAATTGACATTATTGGCCTTTTAAAATAATATTTTTTTAAAAATACTTTTATTTACTATATAGATAATTGCTGGTCTTTAAAATAAGCAGGGTCTAAATAATTACTAAGATATAAATAATTCAGGTAGAAGCATCACTGGAGGCCTCCTAGAGACCATAATCTATCAACAGTTAAGTACATTAGCATCAGACATTCCAGCCATCTTTCTAATAAGAGTATTAAATATGTAGCCAGATCCCAAAGACAAAAGTAGAGATCTAGTCTCCATTCAGCAACATAAATAATTAATCCATCTATCTATCTATCTATCTATCTATCTATCTATCTATCTACATACCTACATACATACCTACCTATACCCAACCCATTCTTCTCAATCCTTCAATTTATATTGTAAGTTTTTTAGAAAGAGAGGACTTGACTCAATGAATACTGAAGTCTGCATGCAGTATGGAAAAAAACCTTCCTTGATTGCATTTGATCTTTTCAGGAGAGTCATAAATTATGTTTTTGTTGTACTTGTGCTGATTTCCACTCTTTACTTTATGCTGTCAGGGCTGAAAATGTAGGATTTTGTCCTGATTATTTTGTTTGTGCTAGTGTTATATATAAATGCCTTGGTTTCTTTCTATTTTATCAATGATAGAAATAGCAGTCAGGAAGAATAGCATGTTCTGTGTAAGATCCTACACAGACATTCACAGACAGCATTTGTGTAAAAAAAAATAAATTAGTGTATTTGCATCAATGAATAGGGCAATGCTTACCTGAGTAATCAAATCCATTGAACAAGATGGCTGGTTGCTATTTGCATAGTAATGAGAATCTCTCTTACGAGGCCTCTTTCAACAGTATCTTCACCTGAATGAACCAAGACTTTCTGTACTGATGAATTCTTATAATCCAGATGACTGATGGTCCTAGGTGACAACTCCAGAAAATGCACAATCCTTCTCTATTACCTTGAACTGTGTACAAAACATCATTTGTTTTGTCTTTGCTATATACAAAAGACCACCTTGTTACCAAACCTGCATCAGCAGGAACAGTTTACACTATTTTATATTACTTATGTGTCTTTTGTTAAATTCTCCATTAGAGTGAGTCTCTGTTGGATTTTCTGCACAAGAGAACCAACGCAATTAAGTAGACAAATTACATCTACCAAATGTCCTACACACAGCCTGAGGGAATGTTTGGGACTGTCCAAAACTCCCACTTTCTGAACCAGTTAATCAAATGTTTTATTTGACAGTGGCTAGGAGTTCAGTCAACTGACTTGCCTCAAGTCAGTCCACTGTTTCAAATCAGTGCATTGTCTCATCTATGTAGAGGCTAGCTGGGGAGCTTCTAGAAAGCACAAGGAACTGATGACTGTGAGCGCCATGGGTGCATGCAAGAACATCTGTCATACCCAGCCAAACAGTTATAGTTGTAGGGCAAACTTCTATCTCACCCATTCCTTATATCATAATTACAATTTAAATTCCATGCTGACTGAATTACACAAATTATTAGGAGAAATAAGTGCATAAAACACAGAACTAAAATTTAATGTTCAGTGATAGTCCTTAGAATGGAAGAGAAGTCTTTCAGTGCTTTGCAACTGTCATTCTTGTTTCTGTACTAGATAGAATAGATGAAAATCATGAAACTAGAAATTGCTATCCAACCACAAGCATTTATCACTATGCCAGTCCACTTTAGACTTTCAGACTGTTTATATTTGTGAGGGGAAATGGTGGCTTTTTTGCATGTCTTAATATTTATATGTACTCTTAGAGGGCTTGTCAGCTAAGGTCTTGTTAGGATAATGGACTGCATTAGTACTTCTAGTCCCATTATTATGGCCAACCTTTTCTAAATGTGAATAATTAAAAAAAAAAAAAACAAAACAACAACCAAAACCCCACAAAACACCAGCCAGCTTGATATCATTTGTATTAATTATATTCTGCATTACATTTGTTTTATGTGTAATTAAATATAACTGGGAAAAAAAATTTCTTGTTCCTACTCACGGTATTTCACGATAATTATTTCTTTTAAAGACCTAATTAAATATCATTCTGAAGTTCTTTCCCTTAAATGTAATTACCTTTTAATGAAATGTATAGATATTTCTCAGTATTATTGGTTAAGATTTGGCTAGTTTTTTTATTTCTCTCTCTTAAACTTATTACTACAATTACACTTTGCACTTAGGTAATACTATTTACATGGAAATCTTGACAGAGGCACAAAAATGCAGTCTGTTTTATACATATTGGATAACATGGGTACTAGACCCTAGATTTCAAGAAACAGGTCTCAGATATTTTACTCTGACATATTGATGTTTAGCTTAACACATTTTATTCTTCTTTGCCTGAGAATTTACATGTCCTGCATTTCTCAGAGAAAACTGGAAATATTAATAATGTTAATAAACCATCAAACAAAAGAAGTTCCTTCCTTAAAGAGGAAGAATACAGAAGGGTCTTCTAAGGTCAATCACCTGACTGACTTGCTGACCTGGGACCCTTCACCGCAGCCAAGCTTCTACACTTGCCATAACCAAAGCTAGATCGCTGAATATCATAAAACAGATGGTAGGAATGTCACCCTTAAAATGTTTCAGATTGCAGACCTCAATCAATGGTCCTCTGAAATAAACTGTTTTAAAAATACAGACTGATGTGGCTTGGCACTGAGAGTAAATATAAGGTATCAGTTTCCTGACACTTATAACTTTCCTTTTGATCACTCTTGTGAGCACTGTCTCATGTGGTTATTAACCATCTGTCAAAACTACAAATGGGGCTTAATTCTAGCTGTAATTCATTACAAAATGTTTAATGGTAGGATCTTTCTACAAGTGCTTCTCTAAACCCTAAAGACCTAAGAAATTGGGAGCATCAGAACCCACAAAGAGGGGAGAAAAGATAGAGGTAATTCACAAGGATAGACAACTACTACAGGATGGAATCAATTAACTGAACAATAATGATGAAACCCACATATTCTTAACTTATTTTTTCCTAAAAAATCTGTATAATCTCATGAATCCACTGGATACATTACATAAGTGAGAAGTAAAATGAGGAATTAGGGAAGACATGGTATGCTCAGAGACCAGCTCAACTTCCACCCAAAGCCACTTAGGAGTATCAAATCTATATGCATGGAAACAAGATGTATTTATAGCTGACAACATAGCAGGCCACTAAAGCATGCAGAAGTAGCTCCTGTATGTTTGTTTCTCAATAAATAACCCGATCAGAGTTGTGTACAGTCATTTGTACCAGCTTAGTATTACATCTCTTGTCCTTTAAGAGATGAATTCAAATTTGCTCCAGCTCACTGGTTTAAGGATTGTGATTCTATTATCTTCTGAGCAATAAATGGGTGCAAAGATGGGAGTGAAACATCAATCCAATGTAACAACATTTTATGTTCATTTTACAATACCTTTGTTCAGATATGAGAAGAAAAATGCAGAAGATATTTCTGAAGTTCCTTCTAAGAAATGAAAAGGAATGTTCACCAATCTGTTTGCCTCTCACTTCAATATCTGTATAAAAGGTAATTGACTTTTGCCAATGCTTTGTATAGACATATTAGCTCCTCTTCTGTTTGGATGTTTAATTATTTATCACTAACAGCACATGGATTTTGGATTTATGTATTGACATATTTTATCTTAGTGTATGAACAAATACTAATCTGTATGGAGAAAAAGTGTGTGAATAGGTTGTAGAGTGAGTGATAGTTCACACATGCAAAATTTGTGAGGGGCATTAACAATCTTAAAATGATGTATAATTGATTACTGTGCATAGATGCTTCATTATTAATGTGGAAGATGTGTACGGAAATAATCTTTGTTATATACACATCATAATTTGGCTACATATATTGAATCGAAAAGATTCCATAATTTATGTAGTAGTGTTGTGTTACTGGAGTTGGCTTCTGCACCTTTTTTTCTAAGATCTTGTTTGAAAATGAGAAGCTTAAGTGGTTTTGGTAAGCAGCCAGACTTATCTGTCAAATAATATTTTACGAATAGAGGTTTCTCCGTGCAGGTTATGCTGTGTTTGAAAGGGCGTGGGAAGCATGAACTGCCTCATTTAATAATAAGATAATAAGTATTTCTTTCATCTATGAAGACAATGGCACAGATTTATAACTTATTATATGCACAGCTGGAAAGAATACTGTTTTTGAAAAGTTGTGCAATGGCAAAAGCAACCAGCACTTTTTCACACTACGTAATAAAACATAGTGCAAACTCATAGAATAAACTGCATAGTTCCCTGCTAGAAACAAACTTTGTATTCTAATTTGGCCAAATACAATGGAGGAAGAAAAACCTCAGTCTATCACAGCTGTGATATAGAATTATATTAATTCTTTATGTCTCATACTGCTTAAATTTTAATAATCAGAAATGCAGATGAGCAGTTGAAAGCTATTATTCCTGGACAGCAATAATGAACAGCCAGTTAAATATGTTCTAGAGTTTCCAAGAGACTATTTTCTGTCTGCTTTTGGAAGAAGTATTCGCTGTTTTCTAGTCTGTACTGAAACCAGCTCAAGTCATTCAATCACAATCAGAAAAATCTCTAACTGGACTCTTTTTCCAGGCTAAAAGTCAAGGCCAGTGCCACAGCCTTCTATTTTAAGATGCCATGCAGAGTGAGGGATGATCACACAATTAAAAAAAAAAAAAAAAAGCAAAAACCATGTTTGAAATTGTTAACGTTATTCAAGTCTATTTTTCTTACTGTTTCAAAAAAAGATTATTCTAAAACTTTGTCATCTATTCTATGTATATATAACGTAAGAGGTCTCAGTGGATTTACAGTTGCCAGCATTCGAAATAATGGTGCAGCCAGACTGTTTTCCCTTTTGACAAGTACATTAAATGTGCATAGAAGGTTTATATAAACTCTTTGTAGGGCTCTTTTCATTGTAATTCTATTGTGAACTGAGGATGTTACCTTGGCAGAAGTAAAGTGTATCACCTGACAGTCTATTTGTACAAATTTTACACACACCATATTAACTAAACTAGAGTAGAAATTTATAGTGTGCAACTCAGCAAGAGTATGTTAAATTAGGGTGTTTGTGTCTATACATGGAGGGTAAGTTTAACAGTTCATTCTCCTCCTAATACAAGAATTATATTGGTTTTCCCTTTCAGCTTACTAGGAACTGAAGTGTACACTTAAGCAGAAGACAAACAGTCCCAAACAGTTGATAACAAATATTTTGTGCAAAGATTTTTCCTCTTCAAAGGCTCCCCAAGGAAAAAGATACTGGTAAGTTACTTTTATTGAAGCAGACCTCACTTGGGAGTTAACATGTGCGAGGAGGATGACAGAAGATAGATATGGAAATTTCTCTGTAACTCCTGTTTTTAAATCCAAAGAAAACTTCAATGATACAACTTTTCATACTATGTCTTTCTAATTTGTGCAGTTTAATTAATTTAAGACATGTTTTGGTCCATTCAGAGATCCTGTTGTAAACAGAAGATGCTGCACCTTTATTGGGCTGTGCCACATCAAGGAGACTGGCATGTTCTTGGACATCATTAACACACCCTTTGCAAAGAAATCCAGTTGAGAAAGTAAGTGAGAAGATCTGAAGAAAAGGCAACTATAATGTGTGTGAGGACCATGTTGTCATATTCTGTGTTGATACAGGGTTGCTGTTTAATCCCAGATGGATCATTTTTCCCAAAAAATTTATCTCAATGTCTTGCAATCTTTGCTGTGATTCAGTGCTCACCACATCCTACTGAATGCAACTGCGAGGGATAAAATAGATGAAAATCAACCTTCATCTCTCTCATGTTTTAACAATTGGTACAAAGAAAACATCACTGCTACTGAACACAACGCCATTTTAAAGTCCAAAAACTTCAACCAGCATAAAAGTTGCATCTTCATTACTCATCACAGAAGCCCGAGCACCTATCGGTGCCCCTGGCATCCCTGGCATCTCCCCTTAGGCAAATATTCTTTTTCATGTTCCCACTAAGATCCAGGATCAACAATGAACAAGATGCCTGGCATTCTACATGCTGATTCAGCTCTTGAGTTTTAACCTTACTTTGACAGCTGCCAGGTGGGTCAAGAGCATCCTACTTCACCAGTAGTAACAATGAACAGCTGCCTTGCTAAAGGCCAGCAAGTTCAACAGTTCACTTCCAAAGCGACATCTACCACAGTTTCAACAGAAGCTTTTCAGATTTCAGACCCATACTAGCTTTTTGATTTCTAGTTGCAAAACCTTTCAGGACAAAGGTTATGTAAAGACTTCTATACACTGGAAACTTTTCCTGCAATTTACAGGCTGATCCTGACACTTCAGCTCAGGAATCACTAGCAGCTTGCCAGATGCTGCTGCACTTTACATTGCTGAGCTGGTCTGGAAGGCCCCCTGCTCAAGATCCCTGCTGTCACTTTCCTTCTAAGACCAATCTGTCAAAGCAAGGCAAGATTGATTTTTTTTTTCCCAAAATGCCAGAGAGGGGGAAAAAAGAAATTATTTTATGAATACATTTATATAATTATTGCTGGAATAACTTTGAATACAATTGTGGGTATTTTTTTCTCCTACAGTGACTGAAATGACTTGGGAAGGAGCTAGTATTCACATTATATATTTAATTTCTCCAAACATACAACTTTTTTTCACCAGAAGCCTCTCAATATTAAAAACAAGGAAATGGTAGCCCATTAGAAACAGCTGTTTCCACTTCTGGCCTTAAGGAAAATAATAACTTATATATTGTTTATTAGATATCTGACCAGAATTATTTTAAAGTGAGGAAGTTGATTGTGCTTGTGAACAAAAATAGCTTTTTAATTTTTATTAAGTAGAAGAGCTATATTTACACTTCGTGTTAGCCCAAAGCCAAATTCTAAGCTTTGTCTAATAAGTTAGAACATCAAGACTTCTTACAGTGTAGCATTTTAAGTTTTACTCTTTGGTTACATGTAATATATGTACAACTGTAAAGACTAGTTTATTTCAAGTATTTTTGTTTCTCAGTGACAATAAGGTGGGTTTTTTTTTTCTATTTTCTCACATTCCTATTTCTACTTATACACTTTCTTGTGGACAACTATTCCCAGCTTCATCAGTATTTAGCTCCCATTTCACAACCTGTCAAATGGCTACTCAGGCAGAAAAAAACCTGCTCCATGTGTAATATCTGTAGACTGAATATTAGCCTACTCATAGTTATGCCTCCTCATGGGAATTACCAGTTCACTGTTTGGTGGAAAGCCTGCCAGCACTAACAGGAGTCATCAAAAGTCACTTAAAAAAATGTAACACCGGTAACCTCTACTTCTGATAAGTTCAATGGATTTTGCCTGTTTACATACCCCACTAATGGCTACACAATCACTTATCTTTTTAATCTAGTTATGAAACCAGTACTCAAAGGCTTGAGCCGTATAGTTTGAAGCCATGAGACAGGATTTCTTTCACCTAACTTTAAACATTTATGATGGAGACTTCTACATATGAGGTAGTTATCCTAAGTTTCACTTATACTAGAGACAGTTAATCACTTAGAGATATGATTAATATGACCTATGTTAGACATCTGTTTTAGGATAAATCTACAGCTGCTCAGATTAATCCTGTCTAATGTGACTTTGTCATAGAGCAGTAAGTCTATTAGAGACTTAGAAATAAATGTAAATATTCCTAATGGTTTTTCTGCAAGCCTCCTTTGATGAAATACAGAAAATTAGAACTTCTAATGTCTTTTCTGACAGAATATGCTAATACCAGAAAAATGCACAGATCAAACTTTCTGGGTTAATCAGAGTTCTCTGTGCAGTGTGAGATCCAGTGACTTATTAAATATCTTTAATTTCTGGTTGACTTACTCCTAATAATAAATATAAAAATATTATTAAGAATAATTTATTTCCTGGATTTTTTAAAGGACAAATTCAATATAGTTAAGCAGGAACATTCAGTTATATTTAACCTTTCTTATGAGTGGTCTGACTAGAGGATTTGACCCCTTAATGAAGGATTTTATGGTTCTGATAAGTCAATGTCTATGTTTCTTAAATATTCATGTTGACAATTATAGAACTGAAGGATTTCTTCCTCTTGTATCTTAAAATGGTAATTTTGATGCTGCAAGGAATTGCCTATATTAATATGGCAGCATAATTTCCTTGTGTCTCCCTACAAAATCTTAGATTTTTTAGTAAACAAATTATATAATTTATCAATTCTATTTAAAACAAACGGAAGCAAAATATTAAAATGGCATTAATTTAGACAAAACTCAATTTGTCTTGGATTGGGAAACAATAAAAATATGTTATGATACAGCACATGCACTTTCGCCATCCCTTGCTTTCTAACAGTTTTTGCCATAACTAATAAAATGTTATTCCTATGTTTCCTGCCTCAGCTTTATACACAGCAGTCAGAAATACCTGTTACATGTGAAAAATTATGAGCTGCTACAAATGCTTTAAAAAGCAACATAATAAAGTATTTTGCTCTACCATATATGGTGAAGGAGAGATGAGTATTAAGTGAATACTGTCAATTACTTCAGGATTCTGTGCACAGAGACCTTTATGTAAGTGTCCTGCCTAATGTAGTCACTCCATTTTAAAAGTCAGGTCAACAAATCTACTGCTTTTCCCCAGGGCATTAATGTCTAAAGACAGCACTTTTCCCCAACACTTGGTCTAATGGTCTGCTCCTGTGTCAGTCTGTATGTGGCTGGTCCTGGAAGGAATTATGAGGTGATCACTTCAGCCCTTTCCACAACCTTTCCCACAAGTTGTCTAGACCTCTCATTGTGCATTATTCTTTGAAATAAATGAATGGAAGAACTCACCAATAAGTTCTAAAAGGAAATGATGCCTGGATATGTCGCTATAACAGTTCTGTCTCCAGCTAAGACTGGGACAGATAATTGACCTAAATGTAAAACTCAAAACCAGATATCAAGTATGTGATTTTCAGAAATGGAAATCCATCTGCAACATAGACTAAAATGGGTTATTTACTGATCAGCAGTAAAAAGCTGAAAGAATGGAGAGACAAGTGAAGTAATTCATTATTTGTAACACTTTTCTTGCAGAGCAACCACCACATGTGCATCTAAGGAAGTGGATGGAAATTGCCTGCTGGTGGGAAGCAGAGAATAAATCTTTTGGGTTTCTTTCTTTGCTTCCCTATGTGTCCTTTTTTTCTATTAAATTGGTTTTATCTTGACTGAGGAGGGGTTTTTTTCCATCTTAGTTTTATCCTCCCACTGTTCTGCTGAAGAGGGGAGCAACAGAACATCTTGGTAGGCACCTGGCATGTAGAGGAGAGGACAGATAGGAGGACTGTATTATGAAACACTCCACAGTCAGCCTCAAGGAAGAGCTAGAGAATGTTGTGTTGCTGGCTGGGTTTCCTTCTCCTGTTTTCTGGGAGAAGATTGATAATTTCCTCATCTTTAATCATCCTAGAATTTTTGAATAGTGAATAAACCACATTATTCAAAAAATTCCTCTAAAGGGCTTACACAATTCTTGCCACTCATCTCCTTGCAAACTGTGATTAAGGATGTGATTATGGGGTTATCTTTATACATTTTGTAACAGACTTCATTGAACTGCTACTCCATGCTGCATCTAAATATATTGTGTATGATCTGATTTGCATGTGTAAAACAAAAGTTTCTTGCCTTTACCCTTAAAATGTTTTTCTTCTAGTTATCAAGCATGGATTTCTTTAGCCATGAATAACAGGTCATTGGTGAGGTGCTTGTAACTTTGGGGATAGCAACTTGTTAATGCCATCTATTTAAAAAATATAATTACAGCAACTAATTTTACAAAGCTAAAAAAAAATATAACAAATTAGGAAACAGACACCTGATTTGTTGGTTTTGTTGTTCTTGTTACGACTAAATAAGCCAAAGTAAGCTCCAGAAAGTCCTGTCATGTTGAGACAGTGAAAATTCTCCTCAGAGCTTTGTCAAATTAATACAGTACCTGTAGTTTGTTATGCATTAGTCTACAGAATATACTCTAAAAGTTTATTTTATGTATTCATTGTTGTTGTTTGTTGTTTGTTTCTAATAATAAAAATGTCTCTTGGAATATTAGAAAGAAGGAATAGTGGAGAGCCTTTACTCAAAGATATGATTACTTGCCACTTGACTATAAGGAGATTCAAAATAAATTGGAATTCACTGATGATAAAAGTTAACAGGTTAACGCTTTAAAATATATTCTCAAAATGACTTGTAATACTGGATAAAAATACAAGGGAATAAAAAGCAGCCACATAAAAAGGAAAAAAAAGTTTTCAGATTCATTCAGCAAAGCTGTCTACTCCATCTCTTATTCATTACTTAGAACTCAGAGTGTTCTTCTGAATCGCATAAACACAGCAGTTATAAATTTTTGTTGATTTAGTCAGTTATGAACTGCATAACTTACCAAGCTCTGCATGGTTTCCACAGATACTGGACACTGAGTATTTTGGCAGTATGACTTCTGTAGGTGCTTTGCTATCAGCTGGTCAGCAGGGAGCCAAAGGTCTTTGCCTGAAAGTAGTTTACCCTGGATGGCCCTACAGAAAAGATGGAGAAGGACTGTTTTTCAGGGACTGTAGTGATAGGACAAGGCGTAATGGGTTAGAACTAAGAGAGGGTAGATTTAGATTAGATACTAGGAAGAAATTATTTACTGAGAGGCTGGTGAGACACTGGAATAGTTTTCCCAGGGAAGCTGTGGACACCCCTTCTTCTACGAAAGTGTTCAAGGTCAGGTTGGATGGGGCTTTGGGCAACTTGGTCTAGTGGCGGGTGTCCCTGCCACTGGCACAGTGTTGGAACTAAATGATCTTTAAGTTCCCCGTGAACCCAAACCATTCTGTGGTTCCATGATTCTAAGGAGAATGTGGCTTTATAAAATTAATCTTTCATTGCTTCTTCTGTCACAGCAGAGTGCAGTATAAAATTCTGTGATAAAAGGGTTAAAGGATTTTTTATTTTTCTTAAAGCGTCAGCATGTTCCATATTTCTTCCTGCCACAGAAGGGAACCATGTTTTTGTAGACTGAGTCAAATTTTATTTGAACATCCAGCAAAGTAAATGATTACTTTGGATAATGCTTTACAGTGATAAGATGTCAGCTAATAGACTTGATTAGAACTGAATCAGAAATAGTTTTGCTTTTCTCCTTTCCAGGACTTGAGTACATAGAAATGGCTATAAAATGCTGAGAATGCACAGTGCCAATTTTTGTTAATGTGTAAAAATCCAAATCAGGAAGAAGTACATCTGCCTTATCGCGTGAGTTAGTATAATTGCTTATAATGAGATAAAAAGGTTGCTTCAAAAATAACTTTTTTCTCATAAGTAGCAAAATGTTTCTAAATTTGGTGTGGCTAACTCCAATTAATCCTGACTTCTTTCTCCTAAATGAAAAGCATACAAAATTTGTGTATCTCCATGTATGTGATGTGGTAGCACTTGTGTTGCAAAGTCTGATATTTTTCTTGCTAATGAGATATAGTCCTTTGAGCTTAAGATTTAACACCAACTTCTGTAGTGTATCATCTTTTCTCTATAGGCACATTAGAAACTTTTAAAACTGAAATAAATAAATAATAATAAAAAGAATACTGAGAAAGTTCCTCTGGAAAAAATATCTTTGTTTTGTTTATAGTGGAATAGATTATTTTTCTCTAAGGTCCTGATCTTGACTAGACCCCTCTAAGCCACAAGGCATTGCAAAGATATAGTCACTGTCATACCAGTCTATTTCATGGATGACACTGTAACAAGAACCAAAATCTGAAATGCAGCAGGGGAAGTACACACAATGATGGTATTATTCTCTTAGGATGACAGAAAAACACAGAAAGCTAAATAATGTTATCAATAACACTGTGAATAAAATTTAAAGAGAGTTAAATAAGTAAAGCTCCATTTTGAATCATAGCAATACATAGCACACGGGTCTCTACCACCATTTCTTCATCAGCTGTGTCAGCCTTTCACATGAATGCTAGATGCATTTTTAAGAATGTGAATATATGAACAATCTTTCCCATAAACTGAGTAAAACACTCATCAATAAAGGACAGACTGGAATAAATTACAGTTAAATTAGTTTATCTTTGATAAAAATGTACTTAGTAGTTATTAGTAGTTCATTCCCCAGCTGTACTGCAGTACCAACAATGTGTGCTGGGGTACTGGCAGGTCCAGTCCAATTTATTAATGACTTGGAAAAAACCCGCCATGCTTTCATTTAAGAATGACTCAGGTGAGACAGCTTTAAGCTCTTCAGAGAATAAAGACTGGATTCAGAGAGGTCCTGAGCAGTATGAGAAATGGTCTGAAATGAGCAGCATTGGATTCAGTGGAAGCATAGGCAAAGTGTTGCAGTTAGCACAGCAGCCAGCCAGAGCCACACAGATTGAGGAACTGCCATGCCAGCAAGTTTTGAACAGAAATAAATAAATAAATAAAGGGCTGAGGTCATAATGGGCAACAGACATTGTTATGAATGATAACAAAGTGTTTCCAGAAGCAAAGAAATCTGAGAAGTTTGCTGAGAAATCTGTCAGGATCTTCATGTCCATGCTCAGCCCCCTGGCACTTCCCCCCACCCTGCCCATAGATCAGGACCCCATGTCAGCCCCCCAGGGCCATCAGTTCCTGACCCACTGACCCAGAAGCAGGGCCAGTCTCCAGCTCCCCATTGCCTTGCACTACCTGACCAAGGGTCCCACCAAGCCAGGCCCTCCTGTGGACCTTGTCTCAGATGATCTTCAGCCTCATGGAGATGCCCAATGCCTGGGGCTGGTGCTGCACTGGTACCCCCTCCCAGCTGCCCTGCCTCTGACTGGAGGGTGGAATGGGCCCTGGCTACCAGTCCCTGCTCTGACAGACCCCAGGAGGCTCTTGCTACCCCTGGTCCCCCAGCCCAAGGAAGCTGACCATTCCTGCAGCAGACAAGAATATTGCAGACACCCAAAACTAATTTTCATCAGCTGGTAGAACTTCCTATTTAAATAATTATGCTGATTTTGGCTGAAATAGTATTAATTCTCTTTCTAGAGATGGTATAGTGCTGGTCTTTGGAAGTAGGATGAGAATAATGTTGATAACACACTGATGGTTTTAGTTGCTGCTGGGTAGTTATGGAGTCTACACTAAGTCATGGACTTTTCAGTTTCTGACACCCTGCTAGGTGCACTGGCAGCTGGGAGAGCACAGCCAGGACAGGTGACCCAGATGGGCCAAAACGATATTCTCTACTGTATAACAACATGTTCCATATATATGTAACTGGGGAAGCTAACCAGGAGGCAGGATCGCTGCTTAGAAAAAGACTAGGGTTCTGTAGTAATTTTTCTTTCTCCATGAGGTGAGCAATTGCACTTGTGTATCACTTGTTGCTGTTGTTATTGCCATTATTATACTATTATTGTTTACCTGTTCTTGGTGATCCTTTTCTGGCAGGGGGGTAGGACTAGATGGTTTCCATAGGTCCCTTCTAACTCTTAACATTCTGTAATTCTGTGATTCTCTTTTTGATCCTATTAAGCTGTCTTTATCTCAACACACAAGATTATTTTTTTTTCCATTCTGGTCCCCATACCCTTTGAGGAAAAAGTGTTTACAGAGTGGTTGTATGGTGCATAGTTACCGGCTAGGGTTAAACCACAACAAAATTACCTAGTTTTGTGTGTAATACTTCAAGAAAAGTACTCTCAACAAATTAGGGACAGTCTGAGTAGAAATCCAGCTCTTACGGTTTGGGATTTTTGCCTTTCCCCTCCTTAAAAAAAGAAAAGGAGGAAAGGTAAGGAATCAAATTTACTGACCTCAGAACTGCACTTTAAATGGGCACTGTGACTATACTCATAGGAAAACTACTCTGGCAAAATTTTTCACCTCACCATTCCTCTGAAAGTTTTAAGCTCTTTTGCATTTTCTAAAAGAAGAAGTACGTAGTTAGTATGGATGTATGTCTTGTTTTGACCAAAGCTGATCAATTTTAGGCCCTTCTACAGTGTTAAATACAGACTGAAACTTATGACCTATTTTCACATTCCTTTTATTCAGTATTTCAACAAAGATGAATATCAGATAAAACAGTAACTAGAATGTTTATTTAAAAAGATATCTATTAAGAAATATATAGTGTAAATTCTCCAGTTTTATGGCTAATTTACTGTCATATGTGTAGTATAGACTGGTTTCGAACAGAATTTTGTAATTCATTATATATTCTGGGAACTATGCTGTTGAATTTTTGCTAAGCAGAATAGTTTTTACTAGCAGAATGACGCCCACGAGTAATTATTTTTTGTTTTCAAAAACTTTAAAGTTCTTTTGTTAGTGACTGCATTTATGCCTCAAAAATTGCTTAGAAGATAGATATTCCCCTTCACTACCAGTATCCTGCATTCCCAACCTTGCTCAGTAATTTTATGTTTTTTTCCACATAGATAATAAATTGTATTGCACTTCTAAGTATTTTTTAATTAGTTTTGCTTGGATATTCTTTCTCTCCTTGTTGCACATCTTTTTGAGATTTCCAGTGCTTTTTGCAATAATGTTTTTTATTCCATTCTATTTATTTTCAAAGATATATCCACTTAACTTCCTAATGTATTTTTTCATTTGTTCTACTGTTTTAATGTAACCTCTTTGTATTTGGAATGACTTTTCTTTCTCCCCACATAATTAGCCTTGCAGTGAAGCAAGAACTGAAAATAAAAGGTGTCTCCTGATCACAGATGTCTTTTCTCTCTGCTGGACAGAAAGTAGTATTACAATTTGTTGTGAATAAATGAAATATTCTCTTCTAAATTACGCTACATCCAAGCTAAATAGGCTGATTTTATATTAGCTGTAACAAGGATTCTGTATGTAGTCTGATAGATTGTTTCACAGCAGGAGGCAAAAAATTTGCAAGAGGAACATGCAGAAAGGAAAACTTGGCAGGAAGTAGCAAGGAGTTAGGCTATTTGTAAGTCATTTGTATTTTATTTGCAACTAAAAATCTTTGGAGCATAATTCTTATAAAGATACTTCTTTTAAAGAATCATAGGATATCCACACACTTAAAGAAACAAAACTTGTTCGTTTTGACTATAGAATTCAGGGTCAAATCAAAGCATCATGGCATCATAACATCATAGAACCATATGGGTGATTTTGTCCATTTTTAGTAATTTCAGCAGATGCTGAAAACTGCATTTTAGCAAAGGAATTAAGTTTATGACATCTGAATACAGAGGCTAAATCCCTAGCCTCCTCATCTTTAATAGGGTTGTTTCCTAGATAAGTCTTTTTCCAGATGTTGGTGGAGGTTTTGTAAGCAATGAAGGAAAACTTCTAAATGGAATTAATTAATTAATTAATTAAGAATTGGTCTGTCTGATTCAAAACATAAACAAGTATAAAATAGAAATACAATACTATGAGTAAAATATCTTCTCTAAGCAATCCTATGCTTTAAGTATTGCCACATCTGCAAGAAAGGCCAGATGTTGCATGGAGCTCATTGTGCTCATAAGACACACTCTGATAAGTAAACAATTAACACAAACTCTTATTTGTTGTTCTTCTAATTCATGCCCTATACCTTCTAGTGATTTTAAGTGTCAGATTTAAAAAACAAAAAGTATTTCCTCCTATCACATGACAAAAGAATGATGTTTTCAAATATAAAACTATATCTCTCTAAATGTTACTGCCATGTCCTGAAGAGTTTCTTGTTTGGATTTTTCAGAGCTCTCAAAATTTTCTTTTACCAGATTAACTATTATGGCAGAACCCACCTAATGATCACATGGTGTATGCTAACAGAAAACAAAACAAAACAACAACTAAAAAGACTTTAAAGTTAATTCAGCAAGACTACTCTTTTTCTGAATTTTTGATTACTGATATTCTAGTAAGCATTCTTGGGGATGCTCCTGGGCAGAGTCTAGTTGGCATAGAGCAGTCCACATTTAATGTAGTAAAGTTACTCTGCTACCACTCTATGATGGCTGCATGTAAAGTCCTATTGGAAAATGTCCCTCTACATTTTAAATAGCAGAACATGCCTGGGAATTGATCAAGAGGGTTCTATTTGGAGTGGGACAAATATATCTTAGGGAACTGTTGAAACATAACTGATTATATTTCAGTGCTGGGCAAGATTGACTGTACCAATATAGTTACAACTTCTGTGCTTCTACTAAGAATTTCTGTAACAAAGAAGCAGTAGAATTTCTCCAACAGAGAAACATTATAATAGTATATGAATACACAGTTATGATTCTTTTTTCATGGTCCTGACTGACATCGGTAAGCTGGCAGAAAAAAAAAAAAAAAAGTCGTTTGTTATGGCTAATAGCAGAGTATATAAAAAACCTACTCTGTAAAAACAAAGCTAAAACACTTGCAAGTTGAGAGATCATAAGTGGTGCTATGCCTTTTCTATGGATTTTTTTTAGCAATGTTTATTTCTCTCATGTACTATCAGAAGTTTTCAGACTAACAGTGTGGGAGGAAGCAGTGTGTGGCAGTACCAGTGATTACAAGAAAAGTGAAGCAAGGCCAGGAACTAGCAGACAGTGTGAGAAATTTCCTGCCAAGCAGAAAATCTTGCAGAGCAAACTCGCAGCTGGTGGCCTACTTGCCTAACACCAGAGGATATCAATGACTAGGACTGATGTAAACTGTGTATAGGCAGGAGAAACACAGAGAGCATGGCAATTGGTGCTCTGAAAAAGCAAAGGAGCTGGTCACAGAAAAAACACCCACAGTGGTAAGTATGCTCTAGAGAACATGATCCACAGCCCTAGTTGGTGTAGTCAGATCAAGTCCTTTGACAGCCACTACTAATATTGGTATTCTGATCCTGGGTGTTGATGCTCTAGGGCATGCCTGGTGATATTCCCTAGGGCTGAAGACAGTAGCGGTTATCTTACCTGTAGGATATGTCCTCTGATAAAGATGTAGTTCCTTCACCTGGCATTGGATGGATTCACATTTGCTGGATAGAGTGGGATTTACATGAGTGTGTTGAAAGAGCTTCTGATGAAACTGCAAGCCTGTTATCATCTGTGAAAAGTCATGGTTATTGAGTGAGGTCACCTATAATGAGGAAGATGAGTCATATTGCATCCATCTTTAAGAAAGGCAAGGCAGCGGTCCGATAAAACTAAAGGCAGGCCATCTTCATCTTAGTCTTTGAAAATATCACGGTGGATGCCCTTCTGAAATCCAGGATCAATCCCAAATGCTTGACAGCTAAGAAGAAATTAAATGTATGAAGGACAATCTTCCTTGACCAATGTAGGTATTTTCTACAGTTAAATGCCTGGCTACGGGTAGAAGGAAACAATAGGTGTATCAACAAGTACTACGAAGTTTCAACCAGTATGTCCTCATACACCAGTGCAGACTTGGAAGTAACTAGCTGAGCAGCAGCCATGCTTGAAAAAATCCTGGAGCTATGGTAATTCAACTAATCTGACTCTGAGACAGAGGAGTGTGCACATTGAAATTAATGTACTGGGCAAACTGTGCAATATACACATACAGCACAAGAAGTGTGGCTAAAAGGTCCAAGGAGGTTGCTGTGTCAGTCTACTCCCTTCTGGTGATACCACAACTGTAGTGATTTGCCCATGTTTGATCCTCCATAATCAATTGTTTCAAAGGCAGTAAGAAGCTGGAGAGGTTTCATGGTCTCCCAATACATCTAGTCTAGGGATTTGGGAGTAAATAACCAATAAGAAAAGGTGAAGAAAGCTGATCTTTTTTGGTGTGGTGATGAAGAAGATAGAAGAGTTCTAATAACAATCTACGGCTTAAAGAGAAATTACAAGTGTGATGGAATCAAGTTCTGGTTTTCAGTAGCAGGTGGTGAAAAAAGGGCCGATAGGCTGAAGCCACTCTGGACATTAGCACAAAGACCTTCCTCGGGCAGGTGATGCACTCCTAAATCAGATTACCCAGAGAGGTGTTGGAACCTGTGTCTTTTGAGGTTTTTAGGACATAGCTAGACAAAGTCTCATCTAACCTAATCTAACATTAGCACCAACTTGCTTCAAAGTGTTTAGGTAGAAGTATGCAATCTCCCAAAAGATGTAGTTTCCAATAGATGAATCAAAAAGAAAGTAAATCTGTGATCTCCAGAAAGAAGGAAAAATTAGTCTTCTAAGTTTTCCAGCTCTCCCCATCTCTCACCTGTCAGTTCATTTTGAGATAAAAGATAAAGTGCATATGACATAAAATCTTTAAGATATGTTTTCATTTATATAAGAATGATTACAGTGTTTCAGCTAAAATAATTTTCCAAGGAGATGCATCTATAATCAAATACTTTTTCAATACATAGTCTTTGTAAATAAAATTAGTTAAAAATGCCTTCTTTCAGAAGATCAAAAAATAAAACCCTTAAAAATATCCAACAAAAACTTCTTGTATTTACCTATCACAAGTTTTCATCTACTTCAACTTAATACAAAAGACCTCAGCCACCTAAAGCATATTTTCTATGCTCCTCAGGTATCATCACAAAACTTTATATAACTAGCATCAGATTTTAAAAAATTTCTATAGAACTCTAGGGATGTAAATACATTCTTATGCTTTATGAAAAGTGCTTGTAGGTTGAAACCTGACAAGGCAAAATATTGGAGCTTCTCAGTACTCTAAATATTTGCTAAAGCAATCCCCTTCTGAGAGTTAGGTATATGGCCAGGGAAAGGAAATGCACTTGTGCAGTTGTAGCTCACAGATGCTATATGCCAGAAAGGTCGCTAGCATGCAAAAATTTTTCTGTCTGTATGGTTGTGTTAGTTTTGCAGCAACAGTAGAGTAGTGCAGGGCTGTCTTACATTTTCTTTTTGTTTTTTTTCTTTGTGAGATACAGGCCAAGTCCCAGATAAGAATTTTCATTAAAATGTGTTAGCTTCTCTCTCCAAATGTAATTAAACTAATGTGTCAAACATAGAAAATTAATATTCTGCTAAAATTTTGCTTCTGTAAGCAGAAGGTTAGAACCTTTAAGCCACTCATATTGTCTTGATTTTAAATAAGGGGTTTTTTTAATTTTTTTTTTTTTTTTAAATTTTTATATGAAGTGCTCATTTCTACAAATGTGCATGAATGTCAAGCCAAAAATACTGTTCTACTTGCTCAGGAAGGAAAAAGGCAGGGTCATCTTGGACTATGGCCACTGACTTCAGTCAATTACCCCTGCTGTTAATGTTAATGCTAGAGTGGTAATTAACATGTAATATCCATGGAAATTATTTCATGAAAACAATTTCATACCAGCCTGATTACCACCTGGACTCTCCTGATTGAAATTGGTTAAATGGTAAGCAAGGAAAAGAAATTTTTAAAAAAAACAACCACCACCAACCTAGAAAATAGTCTGCATTTTATTAAAGTTTCCTTGAGGGATCAGTCACTGAGTTACTGTAAAATAAATGAACATAAAATTATACTTCATGTCTGAATACATACCTCTCATGGTTGTTTTATTCTGTTTTGTTCAGAATGTAATAGCCTAGGATAGATAAAGGCTGAAGACTATACGATATGAATCCTTTATAGTCTGAGTCTTTGTTTCTCACACTAAGGAATTTATTTTACTCAGATAATACCATAGTGTTTTAGAAGGTTGCTTATTAGTCAAAATATGAATTTTCTTACAGGTATGTAAAACATAGGGCAGAAAACAAGAGTCAGCAGTAATGAGTCTTGCTTTAGGACTGAAAGTTTTGCAAATGTAGAAGGCTTCCTAACCAAATCAACCCTGGTAGAAAACTTGCTTGGTAATGACTTAGAATCATAGAAGATTTTAGGTTAGAAAACAATTTTAAGATCATCAGAATTGTGAACTTAACACTGCCAAGTCCAACTACAAAACAGTCTCCCTAAGCACATCTGTATATCTTTTAAATACCTCCAGGGATGGTGACTCAATCACTTCCTTGGGCAGCCTGGTCTTATGCTTCATAAAAATAGCAGTGAATATTGTTTTTTTCCTAGTATCCAATTTATACCTCCCTTGGTGCAGCTTGAGACCATTTCTTCTTGTCACTTGTTACTTGGGAGATCAACACTGCATTTGCTATAACCTCCTTTCAGGTAACGGTAAAGAGTAGTAAGGTCTCCCCTCAGCATCTTTTTCTCCAGGCTAAACAACCCCAGTTCCCTCAGCCACTTCTTGTTAGAATCTTACTTTACACCCTTCATCAGCTTCATTCTTCTTTGGACATGGCCCAGCACCTCAACATCTTTCTTGTAGTGAGGGGCCCAGAACTGAACACAGTACATAACGTGTCACCTCACCAGTCCTGAGTACAGGGAGACAATCACCTCCTTGCTCCTGCTGGTCACACCATTTCTTATACAATCCGGGGTGCTAAGGACCTTCTTGGCCATCTGGGCACACTACTGGAACATGCTCAGCTGACTGTTAGCGAGCACCCCCAGGTCTTTTTCCACCAGGCAGCTTTCCAGCCACTCTTTCCCAAGCCTGTAACATTCTGTGGGGTTGTTGTGACCCAAATGCAGGACCCAGAACTTAACTTTGTTGGACCTGATACAACTGGCCTCAGCCCATCTGTCCAGATCCCTCCCTAGAACCTTCTCACCCTCAAGCAGATCAATTTTTCTGCTCAATTTGATGTCATCTGCAGACTTACTGAGGGTGCACTCAATCCCCTCATACAGACCATTGACAAAGTACTTAAGGAGAACTGGTCCCAGTGCTGAGCCCTGGGGAACGCTGATTGTGTCTGGCTATCAACTGGATTTAACGCCATTCAACACAACTCTTTGGGCCCAACCATCCAGCCAGGTTTTACCTAGTGAAGAATGCACTTGTCCAAGGCATGAGCAGTTATTTTCTCGAGGAAAATGCTTCACTAAACTGTGTCAAAGGCTTTACTGAAATCTAAGGAACATACACAGCCTTTCTCTCATTCACCTTGTCCTAAAAGGAGATCAGGTCAGTCAAGCGGTACCTGTCTTTCATAAACCCATGCTGACTGGGCCCAATTACCTTGTTATCCTGCAAGTACCACATGAGGTCACTCATGATCATTTGCTCCATAACCTTCCCCAGCACCAAAGTCAGACCAACAGGTCTGTAGTAGCCCAGATCCTTCATCCAACCCTTCTTGTAAATGGGTTTCACATGTGCTAACTTCCAGTCAACATAACCTCCACAGTTAGCCAGTGTGGCTGATAAATGATGGAAAGTGGCTTGCTATTTCTGCTAGATCCCTCAGCACCCTTGGGTGAATCCCAACTGGCCTCATAGATGTGTCTTTTGAGCAGAGAACATAATCATGCTAGAATCCTGCTAGTTGGGACTAAACTAGTACCCTTATGTGAAGTTCAGTAAAAACTGGTTAGTCTATCACATTCAGACGATCTTCATTTAAGTTATTCTACATAAGGCTCATTTGCACGATGAAGACCCAGCTTAAGGGAACATTTTAAGCCATGACTAAAGTTAGTGAGTGGATCTGTGTTTGTAATTAAATGTTTCTGAAACTGTTCCTTCAGGTCATCACATCTGTAGCTTAATCAAGGTCATAGAATGTAATTTGGAAGGAATTCATAAGGGCTCATAGTTGAATAAGGGAACAGGAGTTCACACAATTTTCAGTAGCTTTGGTTTTGCTGCTTTTACAAACATAAAGGGTAATTTTCCATTATTCAAAATAATTCACAGTATTTTTTTTCACACACCTGTTTTTTGATGAAATGAGCTGTCCCTTGAAAGTATGACAGTCTTGTTTTAATGTAGATGACTGAAATGTGGATGTGAATACTGGTAACAGCGCTTATTGACTTCTATAAAGATTCCAAGGTCCAGAAAATATCACTTAGAATGAAAGAAATATACATATGATAACAGAAAAAGCAAACACATTGTTCATCATTCCAGGTGTAAACAAGATATAGAAAACAAGGAAGATTTAAAAATAATCATGTGCACCCCCAAAGCAAACATTTGCTTAACATACACTGTTAATAAAAAGCAGGTAGATTGAAAAGAAAAATGAGGAAAACATAACCAAGGATTATATAACTCAATTTTATGCCCTCACAAGGAATACAATTTCTGGTTAGCATATTTTGGAAAGATATGGGACAGGACATGGACTTCAAAGTGTAATTGAAATATCAAATTATATTTGTGGTGAGCAAAACTGAAAAAGCTGGGATTTAACAGTGTTTAAAGGGAAGATGAGTAACACAGGGTGTGACAAGACACGCAAAATAATAAATAGTAAAGTGAAGATAACTCTAGTATTTCAGTGTATCTTTTTTTTTTTCATTCTACAAGAAGATGAGTTAATTAAAAAATAAAAAAAGGTAAAGCCTGCATAAAGACCAACTGGTGGTATTAGCATGAAAAAGACATCAGCTTTCTTTACAATCTTCTGTTCAACAAACTCCAGAATCTGCAAGCCAAGAAAAGCAAAGGTAAGGTGTCTATAAATGCAATTTTTACTTAACAACAGCCCTTGGGAAAATTTCTACATACATTAAAATTGAGCTGCATGCAATGGTGAAGAGAACTCAGGCTGAAGCATGTTAGTAGTGATATGTGTTCATCTGTGGACTTTTTGTCTTCTTATCCATGACCATATCCTTCCCATTAATGCTATAGAAAGAAGGGTATGTTTGTCTAGACAGATCTAGTATAGATATTTTCAGTGGCTGCTGCATTGGTAATGATATATAGGAAGAGTTTCTTGCCATGATTGTTGTTATAGGGAAACTGATACACAGGAGCAAGCAAGAGATTAAGTAAATATGTATGTGGCTAAAGACTGCTAATACTGCCCCGGGGCTCCAGTTTGTCCTATCTGTTTTAAGACAAATGGTTGAGTCAGGACTGTAAGTCTCTTAAGCTCCTGAGTAATCAGTGGTGACACATAGGTACAAAAGTTATGCTGCTAAAAATGTCTGTAAAAGGCTTCAGTTATTGTGTAATGTAGGAAGTATATGGGCACTTTTAAAGTAAGAGTTATAAAATTAAATTCTGTGGTTCATAGTCCCTTAGATAACTGTATAAGTATTTTATTAATAGTATTATGAAACAACTGTGATTGATGTCATACAAATGTTTCGCTCATTTGACATTGCTAGTCATACGTGTGCTTGAGAAAAAAGTAATAGCAAAGATATATATGTATGATTCTTATGTCAACTTCCATTGTCTTGCACATTATGTTAGTACATTATAACAATTGCATATGAAATTTTTATGTACATACAAGAAGCATAATGGAAATTTAGGGTGTATGTCATCAAGTTTTAGCAATTATTCATGGGGAGATGCAATAATTTGAAACACTGGTTTAAAGACAAAGAGTTTTTAATTCTCTGCTTTTTACATCTGATTACTATTAAGGCATATAGCATGAAACTACTTCTTTCTTTTTCAGTAAACCACTTAATTTTCATACTTATTAACATACCTTCCTTTATCATCTCTGCATGAACCTACCAATGGTGGAAGGTTGAACACTTCTTGAGCTTGCACTAACCAGTCTCACACTAAACCATGAATTCAGCTAGCCAGAGCCCTTGAACTTGCTTTGAATAGCCATGATCCATCCAGTCTCACTCTCAAATCTCACCAGCAATTTCATCTGCTGAGCACTTAATTGCCACATTAATATATCTCTCACTTTGATTCCACCATGTATCGCCTCTCACTGTTCCTCTCCTCACAGCAAGCCTTCAGTTATGTAATTTATTTTTGGTTTAAAAATACTCTGAGGTCATCACTTCTCCCCTCACTAAGGCTTGATTTTGACTGAGCAAAAAGCCACTTTGAATAAATCCTGATTATAGTGATTTGTCTATTTAGACATTTAATTTGTTAAATTTGCATTTTTCACTTTATGCACAAGATTCAAACTTGTGGGTTTGCCTTCTTTGCCTAATTACATTTAAAAAGGAAACATTCTTGATCTTTCTTCAGTTCAAACGTTTTGGTGGATAAGCATTCAGCAAGTAGCAGTCTAACAACCTAAATACTTCCCATGACCACTTTCAATTTTGCATTCCACAAAATGTAGTAGTTGACATATTGTAGTAGAGTCTGTGATTATTTAAAGACTATTAAGGGGTTTACAAAGGAAATCTCTAAAACTACCAACTTCATAGAATAGTTTTGTGGTAGATTTTTGTGGGGAAGAGATAGTTATATATGCATTATGAAAAGCATGTTCTGATAAGAACAGTTGTATAAATAAAGTATAAGGTACGTGTGATTTTTTGTAGCTATTAAAAATAGATATAGTTATTCTTGGATCTAGAAATTTAGTAAAATGTATTACTCTATCACTGGTCATTTTTACATCCATTCTCACTTAGATCTTTGGTATTGTATTCTGTGAGCAATAACGAGGTGGGGGAGGAAAGGAAGAGGAGAAAGTAGAAGAGAAGAAAAAGGAGAGGAGAGGAGAGGAGAGGAGAGGAGAGGAGAGGAGAGGAGAGGAGAGGAGAGGAGGAGAGGAGAGGAGAGGAGAGGAGAGGAGAGGAGAGGAGAGGAGAGGAGAGGAGAGGAGAGGAGAGGAGAGGAGAGGAGAGGAGAGGAGAGGAGAGGAGAGGAGAGGAGAGGAGAGGAGAGGAGAGGGGGAGGGGAGGGAAGAAGAAGAACAGCTACAATCCATATGCTATTGGCTTCTTACAATAACTCATTTCTTAGAGAATAGTAGGGATGAGATGTACGTGCTTAGTTGAAAGATTTTTGCTTCAGATTGATGCAGAAGACAGTAGGATGAGTGACACAGCAATGACTACAGCAACAAGTCTCGTGCAAATTCTGCCTTCACATGCAGCTAGTGATTGAAAATGTTGCTGAGTCACTGACTAGTTCTTTCTTTAGTCTTTCAGCTGCTCATCTATTACAATCCTACAGGGATATAACCTGAAATACTCAAAAGCCTGAGGCTATTTTTTTCTTTTTTTTCTGGTCGTTTTGATGCTTGATCATTGATAACTGGAACATGGAGTGAAGGAGAATTGTGATGATCATCAGACATTAGCTCAGTAACATAGGTATTCCTCCTTGGAAAACAACAAAACCAAACCAAACCCCAAATCAAACAAAAGAAAACTCCCCACACCCCCATTTTAAAGCTACTCTCTTGCTGTAGAAAACTTATGTAAAATCTTCCAAATCTTATCAGTCTGCTTTCTGAACTTTAATGTAATATGCATTCATTTGCATAAATGCTAGACTTTTCAGTCCTTTCTGTAAGCATGTTGATGTACGTATCCAAAATCAATATCTAGAAAGGTAATGAATGCTTCTGAGGGGTGTTGTTCACACTGCTCTTGGTCATGACCCAATGTATTTCTTCATGTTTTGGAAAATCCATATCAGAGTGCCCGGGTGAAGGTGACATGGAAAACAGCAAACAAGTATGGAAATAATAAAATCAAGAGTCTGAATTTTGATCTCTGTTGTTCTACTGATAGCTATGTAAGTATTGGCAATATCACTTGTAATTTCACAGCAATTCATACTGTAATATTTTTGTCCTATATAATTCTCATATACTCTTAGAAATAATTCAAATAAAACAATGCTTTAATTAAGCTGATATGTTTATTTAATCTGTCACTTTCAAACAAGCTGAACTGACAGACATCCTGAATTCAGAGTTGAATTTCAGCTTTCATCTTTCATCCCTGATGAAGTTCTTTGCAACCTGCATTCTGATATGATTAAAAAAAAAATTAAAATAATCTATTTTGATCCTCATATCTCAGAAAATATAACTTTTAATCTTCTGTTGTTGGTACAATAATTATGAAACAAAAATGGAAAACTGTCCTAGCAAGCAAGGGCATGGGAATAGGAGATAGCTATTTCTAAAATGTAATACCAAATTCCAAAAAGTGAATCCTCTTTTCATATACAGGAATGATACACACTTCTCAGAGGAAATCATAATGATGACATTTAATTTTGATGTATTTTCATAAACTCTTTTCTCAGTCTCATGTACTTTGCCTCAACTTTAATATTAACAAAAGGAATTGGATTTTTCTTAGCTGTTTTGTGGGTTTTTTTGTTTTGGTTAGGGTTTTTTTTTGCTTGTTTGTGTGCTTGTTTGGTTTTTTTTCTCTCTGTTTAACTTATCACAGCTTCAATTTCATTTAAATGTACTTAGAACCTAAGTAGTTTTTTACTACCTTCCCAGTGAGGTAGTGAAAAACTGCTGAATATTTTGTGCTTCTAAACTAGCAAAATACACATATTCCTAGTAAACACATAATTGTGTTGTTCAGTTTATTGCTGAGTTACAACTGATATAGGTTTGCCTCATCATGTTTAAAGATCACAGCAGTGTTGTAACAACAGTTCTGTAACAATTATAGAAAATATTATAGCCCACCAAAAATTAAAGTTTTTGGTATATATTTTGCCAAAAAGATAAATATTTTTGATTCTTTGAATGCAAGCATTTATTTTTATAAGCATATATATATATATATATATATATATATAAAAATAATCCATGTTTCTTTAAGTACCAGAATACTCAAAGTACAGACATTTTAAAAACTCTCATTACACTTCATTATAATTTATGAAATAAAGTACTAATTTTTCAACCACATTTAAACTCATATTTTATGTCAGAGATCAAATAAATAAAAAAATGTAAATGCCTGTGTTTGGCAAAATGCCATTAAAAATGCTTTTTCAATATGAATAATAAGCTCAGGGAAAAAAACCAGAATTCATATCTCTATTTCTTGATTCAATCTTGATTGAAGATCTTATATGCTGAAATAAATACTAATATCTATATTTAGAATAACACAGTTATTATGATTATCTCTATATTCTGAGATAAATTGTAGAATCATAGGATTGTTTAGGTTAGAAAACACATTTAAGTTCAAGTCCAAACTTTAACCTCACATTGCCAAGTCCACCACCAAACCATCTCCCAAAGTGCTAAATCTATGCATCTCTTAAATGCCTCATGGGACAGTGATTCAAGCACTTCCCTGGACAACCTGGTCCAGTGCTTCATAAGAATTGCAGTGAACAATATTTTCCTAATATCCAGTTTCAATCTCCCTTGGTGCAGCTTGAGAGCATTTGACATGCCTTGCTGCTTGTTACTTCGTATAAGAAATCAACACCCACCTCTCTACAACCTTTCAGGTAGTTGTAGAGAGCAATAAAGTCTCCCCTCAGCCTCCTTTCCTCCAGGCTAAACAACCCCAGTTCCCTCAGTCACTTCTTGCAAGACCTGTGCTTTACACCCTTCATCAGCTTCGTTGTTCTTTGGACAAGCTTCAGCACCTCAACATCTTTCTTGTAGTGAAGGGCCCAAAACTGAACACAGTAGTCGAGATGTGGCGTCACCAGTGCTGTGTAACTGGGGACAATCTTGTCCTTGCTCCTGCTGGTCAAACTATTTCTTAGACAATCCAGGATGCTATTGGCCCTCTTGGCCAGTCATGATGTAGATAAATGGTAATTCTGTGTGCTAAGTCTCAGAAAGAATGAGGTTTGATTTATTAATGTATATTCTGCTGTTATGGAAGAAATTTATATATAGCATCATTGTATTAGTCTGTAGAATTGCATAAATAGCTAACCAATTTATGTGACATGCTTCTAATATGTGGGAGAAGCCTGCCACCCTGTCATGACCAGAATCGAAACATATAGTTGATTCTGCAGTTTCACTAATTAAATCCATTTTAAACTAAATAGGGGGTGAGTTTGATGTTCATAAAAATGAATAATTCTTTTAAGAATCACAATCTCAAGTGATAAACGGTACAAGTATTATTCAGAATTAGGTGTACTGCAAGAAACAATGAGCAAGTGTCCCCACAGTCTTCTGTTAATTTATCTCTGTCTTGACCTGCAAACCTCCTGATACTCCATTCCTGGCCTTCCCTTAAGCAAAGACTGACAGCTATGCCAAATGGTGACAGATTGTGTTGTTGATACATAATATGGACATTTTTTTCACAAGGGACTACTTTATTACAAGTGTATAATATAAATAAATCAGAAATTGAAACTTAAAAAAGACAGCTTTTAACTGGAACCTGAGAGAAAGCAACATTCAAAAATGCTAAATGTTTTAAAACTCAGTATATGTGCAGACATGAATATCTTAGATAATTACATGACTTTTATTTGGAACAAACCAGTTTTGCTCTTTTACAAAAGGTATGTTAACAAATTTTGTCAGTGTCTTAGCTGTACACCTTGCTGCCTAAGTTTGCATGTGCTCCTTCTCTAACTCTTCCTTTGCACAGAACAATGCCTCTTTCTCTCTTTCCTCATCTCATAGCTAACTCATCACAGCCTTTGGCTTTAACTGTTTCTCTCTCCATATATGTTGCTACCTTTCTGTCTCTTCACACATGCAGATATTTGTTTTCCCTCTGTTCTTCACCTAACTTCTAATCAAGTTTCAATTTTAAAATGTGTGGATAAACTTCATGTGGAAAAGGTGAGCAGAATGCATAACTGCTGAAATACAGAAATGGCTCAGCAAGCTTAATCTATTTGGTAGGCAGAAATTTTTGAATGGCTCTGTAAACCAAGACAAAAATTACAATATGTGAAATTGAGAGGTCCTCTAATTTGTGCTGAGGGGAAAAAAGGTAGGAGATAAAGATGGTTATATTAATCATCCGGATTTCTGGACACCAGCTTCTGAGACTGTTTCAAGGCTGATTTGAGTTTTTACAATTCCCAGTGATACTGCCCTTATTTAGGATTGCCTACAGGAGAATGTAAAAAGCAGAAGAAAAAGAGAGACAGAGAAGGACAACAGGATGCATTAACAGGGTATGGGGGGAGAAGAGAACCATCAAGGTTTTATTTATCCTTAGATGCAAAACATCATTGTGTGGCCATGTCGTTGGATGCTTATGGTTTCTTAGCAATACAGTTGCTTTTAAATCTTCTGTAGTATGGGTCAAGACTTTTCTCTTGCTTTTCAGATACAAAGAAATGATATCTAGGAGAAACTATTACCCTTGTGGAACTTCCAAATATATTAAAAAAAAAGGCAGTGTATTGTTTTCATTGAAAATGCTGACATTATTGGTGATTAATTAAGTTTATTGCTGCTTCTCTAGAGTAGTAAGCTCAAAACTAGATACCACTAAATAAGTCTTCCCAAGCATGGAGCAAGCTGAACTTATTGCAGGGAACTAATTCATCTGAGATAGAGCTGATTTCTCAAATACTGCAGTTATGTACTGTTTTAACTTTTACTCAGTCACTTTCAGAATTTCTAAAACAGATTCTCTGTTACAATGGCCATTGTCTTTGTGTGGTCTTCAGCAATTTAACATAAATGTATAAAACACAATTTCAACTTCCCAAAAAAGTCTTCCCATGTAGAAAAGTTATAGTTTAGATTCTTTACATGAATTTCATGACACTCCCTCCAACCCCCAAGAATAAATAACTAAGGTGTGCTATATAAGACTAGGAGCTGTAATTCTCCTAATCCAAAGAACAATTTTTCTTCTCTTATGATATTCTCTTACTTAAAGATGTTATATTCCTGAGGAAAAGACATATGACAAAAAAAATTCAGTAGTACAAAGCTCAGGTGATTATATTAATGGTTTCAAACACATCTTGTGGGCAACAGAGCCTCTTTTGTTTTGTGGGGTTTTTTTCATCTTTTTCCTATGTATACTTTGATGTAGAAGTCATCAGAACAGAAAAAGATAAAATGCTTTTCCAGCCAAAACTGTCTGCAGTGAGAATTTGCAAGTAAGCTGAAATACAAAACAGTTTCATGCAAACTAGACCTTTTTTTAACGATTAAATAGAATCACCACAAGATGGCTCCCCAGCTTCTCCAAATATCTTCCCCCCCCTTTTTTTTTTTTTTTTTTTTTTTAAATCAAGCTACTCTCCAGTGAAGGCATTGATTATCTTATAGAAGTCTGGAGTACAGCTGAGCAGACTGTGGATTAGAGCCTTGTCTAATAAAATAATAGCTATTTTTACATTAAAGCCCTGGAGATCTCTTTGAAAGGTAATTCTGTTACTTTAATTTCTGTACCCCATAAAAGGCTGTTATCTAGTTTGTGCCTCTGTTCATTTTTTTTTCTAACAGACAAAGATTGGCTCAGAGAATTCAAACTGATTTGGAGTTTAAGCCTCCTGCTTTTAAAGGCTAAAGGAGCTTATGCTCCTAAGATTTCTAAGTTTCTAAAAGTACTAGGAATTTGAATGCTACATGTATTTTTAATTAATATTTTTGTTAGCCATTATTTTTTAAAAAGGAGAACTAAAATAAAAATGTGTGAGCTATGATATAAAGTTTTTTAGTAAGGGATGTTCCCCAAATCATCTGAAATCACACTAGAATCAATACTATTCTCAAAGAAGAGTGTTCGGAGTATGTTTTTGTAGGTTTGATTTTGTTTTGTGTTGTTTTTAAATAAAGGTATGACATGTAACTCATTTAGTCAGAACACTATACCTGTTTTTTAGAACAGCATTTCTGGGATAATTAGGTTTTATTTTGTTTTTACTGAAATGATTTTATTGATACATTTTTTCTAATACAAAATATAGGCATGCAGAGGAAGAAAGAAGGCAAAAACCTTGGGGGGTAAAGAGTGGGAAATTTAACAGCGAAGAAGTATTTAGCAGCAGCAGAAATCTTTTCAGTTTGTGTACAATAGAAAGACAAACTTGTATTTATGAAGAACAAGAATCTATTGTATTTCTAATATCCACACTCTAAGTCTGGAGAGCCTTGCACAGGGGAAGCATGGTAGTGACAGTTTACTGCAGTCTTGAGTGCTACAAACATGAAAATTTTCACTTCTACAAGCATAGAAGTGCAAGTTATGTCCAACTCTGTCTTAAGCCTATTAGTGGATCCTTTCTTCAGGTCAAAGTCACTGATCAATCACACTATCTATAAATTTTCACTCAGATATAAGGTGACATTTACGGGTAATATTTGATCTTTATACTTAATGCAGAGAAAACACAAGATGATGTTCAGCTGTGGAAAGATCACAAGCAAAGCCATACTTTATTGAATCAAATCAGGATTCTCAAGGAAAAGAAGAAAACAAACAACACAACAAAAACAAGCACAAAATGTAAAAAAATCCCCCAAAACACCTGGTATATAATTATGAAGGAAACTGAAATTAAGAATATATTTGTAAAACCTGAAAGAAGTTTTCTTGAAGGCTCAGAGTAGAAGGAGAAAACTCGGTGCTTCCAAGCAAACTGGTCTTGGCTATAACTGTTTTATGGATGCATTCAAAACAGATTGAATCTATGGTTGTCCATGACAGCTCTTCTCTCTGCACTGAATTTCTGATGTGCTATTGCTTCATTTATTGTGTTCAGATGGCATAAACTAGTGAATATAATTTTTAAGTAAAATTTTATACCTACATTTTTCTTGCCCTAATTCAGAAAGTAGCCACAGCTATTTTACAGATTACTTGATCTTTCTGGATCTCAGCCCTGAACTGCAAATGCAAAAAAAGTAAATTGCAATCAGGGAAGTCACTGACTTACTGAGACATTGAAACCCAGCCTGTGTATTATTTCACCCTTAGTGTGGTCTGTCAGGAAAAAATATTTCTTCAGCTGTGTTAAGAGTGCCAGCATTTCTTTACAATGTGACAGAGTAAACTTCTGCCTCAAGAGCAAACAGTTTAAATGTATTCTGGGCTTTATTTATTTATTCACATGCTTCCTTATTTTTGAAAGGGGATATTTTTAATTTGATGCTAACAAAGTCATATTAGCTTCCGTGTTATTGATTTAATGGTCTCTATTCATAAAGAATTGGTGTAATAAGACCAATTAAATACCAGTAAATGAGCTAATTAAGGACTGCTTGTGAAAGATGATGAGGACTGCCAGCTATCTTTTGCTTAATCTGTGTCATTATGGCAAAATGTCTTCCAACCAAGTCCAAAAGGAGCTCTATCCCAATGAGCTGATGCCATCCCCTTCTTTGTAAACACGGTCCTCCTGGTGTGGATTTCATGGATCTACTGGTTTAGGTAGAAAAAAAACCCCAAAACAACTTAGAAATGCTTTAAAAACACACAATATAACAAGAAGTATCAGTAACTTTCTTGAGTTTTTGATAATCTAATTTGTACAGTATATATATTAGAATACAATCTATGGAGCAGGCTTAGCTTCTCAGAAAGAAGATACAGAGTCAAAAATGTGCATCCTGGGGTGTATTGGAAGAGGTGTGGTTAGTAGGTTGAGAGAGGTTCTACTTCCCGTCTACTCTCACCTGGTGAGACCACATATGGAATACTGTGCCCAATTCTGGGACCCTCGGTTCAGGAAGGACAGGGAACTACTTGAAAGAGCCCAGTGAAGGACCACAAAGATGATTAAGGGAGTGTAACATCTTCCGTATGAGGAAAGGCTGAGGGAGCTGGGTCTCTTTAGCCTGGAGAAGAGAAGACTGAGGGGTGACTTCATAAATGTCTATAAATATGTAAAGGGTGAATATCAGGAGGATGGAGCCAGGCTCTTCTCAGTGATGTCCAATGACAGGACAAGGGGCAATGGGTGCAAGCTGGAGCATAGGAGGTTTCATGTGAAAATAAGGAAAAATTTTTTTACCGTGAGGTTTGCAGAGCACTGGAGCAGAGTGCCCAGAGAGGTTGTGGAGTCTCCTTCTATGGAGACATTCAAAACCCACCTGGATCCTGTGTGATATAATCTGGGTGATCCTGCTATGACAGTGGATTTGGCATAGATGATAGATGATCTTTCAAGGTCCCTTCCAACCCCAAACATTTTGTGATTCTGTGATGGAGCTGATGTTTTGTTATGAATAGTAACATTCATTTCTGAAAGTAAACATCTCCTTAAATTCCTTGAGAAAAAATATTATCCCTAGATAAATGAAAGTTCTTTCACTGGCTTTATTAGACACAATTTAACCTCTTATTTTTATTGATGTTTATACCATTGCATATAATTTTTTCTTTACTGTGTTTCTGGGTAATATACAATTAGTAAAATGTATAAATTTATGTGTCTCAGACAAATATTAATTTTTCCACAACTAAAAATATTCACCAGTTACAGAAAAGCAAAAAAAAACATTTGTCTAATCCATTGACAGGATATACAGATGAGCTCTCAATCACACACATCTGCTTTGGATTTCATCTGCAGGTCAGTATGGATTGAACTTTTTTATATATAACATCTATAAATTTGCTGTTCTTGCAGCTTGAAAGGCCAATGGTATCCTGGGCTCCATCAGAAGAGGGATGGCCATCAGAGACAGAGAAGTGATTGTCTCTGCCCTCATGAGGCTCCATCTGGAGTCCTGTGTCCAGATCTGGGGTCCCCAATACAAGAAAGATGTGGAACTGTTGGAGACGGTTCAGAGGAGGGCCAGAAAGATGATTAGAGGGCTGGAACACCTTCACTACGAAGAGAGGCAGAGGGAGCTCATTGCAGCCTTCCAGTACCTGAAGGGAGCATAGAAACAGGAGGGTATTCAACTTTTTAAAAGGGTAGACAATGGCAGGATGGGAGGGAATGGATTAAAGCTAAAGGACGGAAGTTTTGTATTAGATATTAGGGGGATGTTCTTTACAGAGAGAGTGGTTAGGTGCTGGAACAGGTTGCCCAGAGAGGTGGTGGATGCCCCATCCCTGGAGGTGTTCAAGGCCAGGTTGGATGGGGCCCTGGGCAACCTTGTGTAGATCCAGGCCTGGAGATTGGTGTCCCTGCCTGTGGCAGGGGTGTTGGAACTGCTTGATCCTTGGGGTCCCTTCCAACCCAGATCATTTTTTTATTCTGTGGTAACGTAGCTGCATACATTTATGTATATTACAAACTATTACAGAGACAGTTGAGAAATAGAACAGACGTACTATTTGTTTTCAAGCAAATTATGCTTGAAAATTATAGCTTTTTCCTTATATTGAGTGGCAATGTAATTGGAATAAAAGGTTTGATTTTGTGTTTGGTTCTTTAAAATATTTTAATTAATTGTATTTTAAAACCACTTGTTCCTGATGATTTTTTCTTTCAAGAAGTGAACATGTTGATCGATCTTATTCTGTAAATTCCATAAAAGTAGACAGCAATCAACTATGAAAAGTTCTTCTGGATGAATTTATTTCAGCATCTGAGGGGGTTGAGCTTTCTAGATGTTCATCCAGAGTGCTCTGAAATCCTTGCAAGTTTTTCTACTGATCCTGGTGAATTTGAGATTTGAGTGAAACTTGAAAGTTAGGTAATATTTAACTGAAGCAAAAGTGCAGGTATATTTTGATTTGAGCCTCCTTTAGCAAACGTATTGTATTACACAGCAATTTAGAAATTTAAGCAAATGTATCTTCAAATAAATAAACTTTACTAGTTAATCTAAAAAGACAAATCCTAGCCTCTTACGCACACATACATACATATATAAAATTTAAACCAGATTTTTATTATCTCTTTTCAGTGCTGAATATAAGAAGCGCATCTGCCTAATTTGTGGGATGTTGGGATTGTGTGTAGAAGTTTCCAGTGCACTGTTAGCACAAGTGAATTTCAGTCCCTAGCTTTTATGTAGATAACTAATTGATTTCATGAAGAAAGAATATTAGAAGCTTCTCTGCAAGTTCAAGCTATATGGTTTTTATGCTTCTGTAAAAAAAAATCTAAACAGAAACATGCCACAGATGAATATATTTTGGGTGGTATTGAGTGAAAAGTAATGTATAATGAACTCTCCAGAGATCACACTGAAAACATCTTTTCATCCTCTTCCAATAATTCATGAGAAAAAAACTTTTTAGCCATTACAGGTAGAATTCAGATTGTTCTTCTCTTTCTGCTCAAAGTGAAATTCTGATAGATTGAGTCACCAAGTTGAACAAGAGTTCCTAGAACTCGGCTATTGCTTTATCCCTGTTTCCATAGAAACATATGTCAGCATGATGAATATGGAAAACAGTGCTTTAAAATAATTTCCATTTTTGAACATAAAAGGAAAACAGGCTTGTTTAAAGTAGCAGCTATGTTAAAGCACCTTATCCCATTTTCAGCCAGTACAACATCAGTTTCCATGAAAGTAGGAACATGAGTAGTAATCAGCAACAAGACAGCCAAACTTCCTCAGTTTACTGCTTCAAGTTCATGGCTGGAGACTTAGCTCCCCAGGTTTTCCTAAAATTAAAATCCAAAATTTTCCTAAAGTTCCACACCTCTTATTACTTTGCACTGCAGTGTAGTTTTTGCAGTGAAGAGATTTGGTGTTCTTTTGAACATCCAGGAATTTACTGGAACTCCTCTTTTAGATATTTTCTGTATGAGACTAGCACAGACTGTTAGCATTCCAGGCTGCATTCAAATAGTTACCTTTAAAAGGCAAAGATAAAAAGGAGACAATATTTGATCCTTGCAGTGTATTGCTGGGTTGGGGTTTTTTTGCATATTCAAGACATTTTGATCCAAACAATTAGAATTTGGTCATTCTCTCTGACGAGATAATGTGAGTAATAGCAGCTGATGGCCAAGACGATATTATATTAACAGTCTCAGTAGAAATTACTTCTTCGTACTGCAAGAATATTCTCAATTGTAGATCTACATCTCAAGGACTACATGCTTTCAGGCTACCTCTATATCATCTTTGACAGGTCTTGGAGAACAAGTGCCTGAAGACTGGTGGATAGCCAGTGTAGCTCCAGTCTTCAAAAAGGGCAAGAAGGAGGATCCAAGTAACTACAGGCCAGTCAGTCTCACCTCTGTCCCTGGAAAGGTGATGGAACAGCTTGTTCTGGATGCCATCTCCAAGCAATTGGAAGAGAAGAAGGTCATGAGGAGTACTCAGCATGGATTCACCAAGGGGAAATTGTGCTTGACCAATCTCACAGCGTTCTATGATCTCATCACTGACTGGGTGGATGGAGGGAGAGCAGTGATTGCAAGGCTTTTGATACTGTCTCCCATGACATCCTGATAGAAAAGCTGAGAAAGTATGGGATAAGTGAGTGGACAGTGAGGTGGGTTGAGAACTGGCTGTCGGGCTTTGCTCAGAGGGTGGTGATCAGTGGAACAGAGTCTGGCTGGAGATCTGTGACTAGCGGTGTTCCCCAGGGCTCGGTGTTGGGTCCAGTCCTGCTTAATATCTTCATTGATGACCTTGATGAGGGAATAGCATCCACCCTCAACAAGTACGCTGATGCTACAAAGCTGGGAGGAGTGGCTGAGATGCAGGAACACTGCGCGTCCATCCAGGGAGACCTGGACAGGCTGGAAAGCTGGGCAGGGAGAAACCTAATGAAGTTCAACAAAAGCAAGTGTAGAGTCTTGCTCCTGGGAAGGAACAACCGTTTCTATCAGTACAGGCTGGGGGATGACCTGCTGGAGAAGAGCTCAGTGGAGAAAGACCTGGGGGTCCTGGTTGATGACAGGTTGGCCATGAGCCAGCAGTGTGCCTCGGCGGCTAAGAGAGCCAATGGGATCCTGAGGTGCATCAGGAGGAGTGTGGCCAGCAGGTCAAAGGAGGTGATCCTCCCCTCTACTCTGCCCTGGTCAGGCCCCACCTGGAGTATTGTGTCCAGTTCTGGGCTCCCTGGTATAAAAAAGACAGGGATCTCCTGGAAAGAGTCCAGCACAGGGCCACAAAGATGATAAGCGGCCTGAAGCATCTCCCTTACGAGGAAAGGCTGAGTGAACTGGGGCTCTTCAGCCTAGAGAAAAGAAGACTGAGAGGGGATCTGATTAATATTTGTAAATATTAATATTTACATGGCAAATGGCCAGCCCCTTTTCAGTGGTCTGTGGAGACAGGACAAGGGGCAATGGCTGCAAGTTGGAGCACAGGAAGTTCCGCACCAACATGCAGAAGAACTTTTTCATAGTGAGGGTGACAGAGCCCTGGGACAGGCTGCCCAGGGAGGTGGTGGAGTCTCCTCCTCTGGAGATATTCAAGACCCATCTGGATGCCCATCTGTGCAATATGAGCTAGGGAGCCTGCTTTGGCAGGGGGGTTGGTCCCTTCCAACCCCTATAATTCTGTGATTCCATGAATCTGTGAATATCATTGCATTGCTTACACTTTTTGGACACCATAGAGTATATACCTTCAAGGTATTTTACACATTAATGGCATACTATTTGATGTTCATTAATATCCTTGTTACCAACAAATCAGATGCATTAACTCAATTTGCATGTTTGGTTGTTAATTTAATGAACTTTAGCCAATATAGTGTTGAATTCACATGTTTTTGTTCATCCATAGCAAGTTTGGCAGGGTCAAGCTTTGTATCTTTGCACTGGTCTTGCTTCCGAGGCAGTGCTTTTGGAAACAGCCTTTACAATGACTTGTGTTGTAAATTAATACATTACTCTGAGCTTTGTGACAGAAATAAAATCAAAATCAAATCATGTCCTTGTCTTGTTTACAACAAAATCAATCTTAAGCTATCTTTCCTAAGAAAATATAGGAGGTTCAGTGGACTCCAAATTTACTGTTATGAAGTAGTAGATATTTATATTTTTTTCACATTTATATTTCTATGTAATATTTTTCTTATGCCTTTGAAACATTATATGGACAATGAAAAAGCTATAGGCTTAATTTTTGGGGTCACTTTATTTTGATTATGAGCTTGGAGAGAAGCTATTCTGTCTATTGGCGAATGGGATACAATAAATGATCTTTTTATGCAATTAAATGCTGAGGTATTCGACAACCGTAAAGGGCATTTATTGAAATATAATACATTTCCAAAATTCTTCCTCCCACATGAATCTACAAGAGCTCAAAACCCTACAGCAGTTTTAAAAATACATTAGTGCAGATTTTTCTTTGATGGCTTGAAATTTCACTGTTATTTTACCATCAAACTGTTCATGAGGATCACCATTTAGGTATGTTGAGAATAGTTGCCTGAAAAACAAAAGATTGCTTTTAGGCTATAAAAATTTTGGTGGACTTAAAAAGCAAGAATTGCTAGTAGGTATAACTGATTCAAATGGAAACAAAGTGGATACATTGTTCTGAAGTCTAATGCAGTTGGTTTCGGCTACATTATGAATCAACTCAGATTCAAGTTAAGCTAAATCTAGGAAAACCAATCCTATATTTTCAGTTTGAACACATTGGATTATATGCCAGATAATAACTTGTAGGTTCTTTAATAAATTGAAAAAATCCTATCATGCTTAGCACTGAAAAAGTTTTGATTTTCATTCTTTCAAATATGAGTAGCCTGCATATAAGAGACATTAAGATCTAGTTTAGTTAGAGGAAAGTCAGTGAAACAGACTGAGACTAGGTAATATGAATGAATATTCATCAGCAATGGAAAAACATGACTGAAGAAGCAAAAAATAAAACAAATAGTCCGTCAGGCACGGATACACAAAAAAAAATTCTGCAAATTTATTCACTAACCTGTTGGATTTACACAACCCTATCTAAATGCTTCTCAGAAAGATATGACAGTTCATGCTGTTTTGGTTATAAGCTCAGAAATACAGCATTGCTTATTAGAGAACCTCTTAAACTATCAGCACCCTTGCTGAGAAAAAGATTTATGGGTAACCTTTGCTAGGTCAGTGACAATAAGTCTGGGAAACTGTTTTTTAGAGAAAAGGCAGTCAGGTGGTTCAACTTGAAATTAGATATGTTGCCAGACTCAGCAGGTAGCTGATAATATGATTGAAATTCAGTATACCTATAAATAGAAAATAGTGCCTAGCATCCAGTCCAGGTCATGAGGAAGATGCCTTATCCTGTGATGTTTTCAGTGTCCTGCATTTATTTGAAATATCATACCACACTTTTTATTCACTAAAGCTTAGAGACTGTTTCATTGTCCAACATTTCTAGTTACAATTTCTCAAGTGTGCTTTCTTGGACTGACTTCTTCCCTACATCAGTGTTGAATAATGTTAGTATACTCACTGTATTGCTATTAAAAGAAAGATCGGGTGATTTTGTGCAACCTGACTTGGTGAAAGATGTTGTGCTGGTTTTTGTTTAATGTTCTTCAGAGCAGCTGGTATGGTGCTGTGTTTTGGATTTGTGACCAAAACAGTGTTGCTAGCACAGGGATGTTTTCATTATTGCTGAGCAGTGTTTCCACAGAGTAAAGGTCTGTTCTGCTTCTAACATCACCTTACCTGCGAGTAGGCTGGGGGTACAAAAGAGGTTGGGAGAGGGGACAGACAGGGCAGGTGACCTCAGCTGACCAAAGGGATATCCCATACCATGTAATGTCATGCTGAATATACAATTCTGGGGAAAGAAGAAGGAAAGGGAGAAAGGTTTGGTGGAGTTGGTTCGTCTTCCCAAGAAACACTTACATATGATGGAGCCCTGCTTTCCTGTAGACGGTTGAACACCTGCCTGCCCATGGGAAGCAGTGAATGAATTCCTCATTTCATTTTGTCTGCATGCACAAGTTTTGCTTTACCTCTTAAACTGTCTTTATCTCAACCCATGAGTTTTCTCACTTTTACCCTTCTGTTTCTTTCCCTTATTCCACTTGAGGAGGGAGTGAGCAAGTAGCTGGATGATACTTGGTGGCTGTCTGGGGTTAAACCATGAGAGATGTCCCTGCCCATGTCAGGACCATTCCAACTAGATGATCTTTAAGGTCCCTTCCAACCCAAACCAATTTATGATTCTATGATTCTGCAGATAGAATCTGTAACTCAGCTCTATAACATACCTAAAATAAATGAGAGCTTGACTGGCTTAAGGTCAGCACTGATAAAACTTCCCAACTATCCTTGTAAATACACAAGAAATTTGAATGACAGTTTTGAGAATGCAGTAAACCCTAAAACACAAAATGAAAATGCTGGTATGTTCTATAATTTTTTTTCCTTAAGTGTCCATTACTGGATACAGATGGATACTGATCTAAATGGATATTTAAATAGATCTCCAGAATGACACTTTTTTAATCTTAATGGTGGCCACAGAATATGTGTCCCAAAATACTAGCTTGCTAGAGCTGATTGTGGCTATGGGAAATTAAGATATGTAGACTGAGATCAATATGGAAAGTAAGATATGATTTCTGTCTTAATAACTTGTTCAGAATTGTTTCTTGTAGCAAGCAAGTGTGGAGACCACAGCCACTGGGACTGCATCATGTAAATTAAACATGCCCAGGACTACTCTCCGGCACTGAAGTTCATCAATACAGAACAGTGCACATGCGCTGTGCTACATTATTATGCTCTCTGGAACAGTTAGCCCATATTAAATAGCTTGTTAGAAATGATCCTTGACTTGTACTTACCATCCAACTGTACCTAAGAAAATGCTGGCTGGCCAAGGTTAAAACTAAGCCAGGAATTATGTACAATATAGTATTATATAATTTATCAGTACTGAAGAGAACAGACTTCTTAACAGAAGCACCTGGGAAATGAGTTAATCTAATCAAGCACAGGCATCTGTGGTGCAAATCTTCCCCAGTGTTTAGACTGTCTTTATAATCATCACATCTAGGGGAATGATTCACTCCATCATAAAGCGGACACTTAACATTATCAGATTAATTGTTCCTTCACTATAAAGAGAATTCAGATAGACAAATAAATATCTCTATTGTAAATATTTAAAGATAAGACAAATAAATCCCAGACTAAATGCATGAAGATGTGCTAACTAAATCTGTGTCTTTGCACCTCTATAGGTCTATCCATGATTTGAATTCAGATGTAAAGCTCAGACTAAGAGAGGAAAAGGATTTCCATGCATCTG
The DNA here is from genome assembly GCA_027925045.1 of Hypotaenidia okinawae. Lineage (NCBI taxonomy): Eukaryota > Metazoa > Chordata > Aves > Gruiformes > Rallidae > Hypotaenidia > Hypotaenidia okinawae. The sequence goes on from BSDF01000001.1 coordinate 174,817,903, forward strand.
AGAAAAAAGTTGTTTCACAGAACTCTCTTGGTTTATTATCCACAATAAGTATATGAACCTCTAATTCTGCACTAGAAAACCAGAATTTGAATATATGTCTACTCTAAAAAAACTATTTATTGCCATTTTAAAGGCTTATTTTCAGCTGTTGAGTTTTATTTATTCATAAATAATTAAAGAATGGAAAATAGATGCAGTAATTTTCTATTCATGGGGAAAGAACAAATGAATCAAATATTTTACAATCCCTCTAACTTTTTAATCGAAGTACAAAGGCAAGAAAATGGTTATCATGCAGGGAGATAATGTCTTTTCAAACAGTCCAAGGTTATGCTTGTTTCAGGCATAAACCCATCAAAAATACACTCGCTAAAGCCAAGGTCACCCATGAATCAAGTTTTCTTTGAGTGAATAGCATTTGCAGAAATGACCCATGAATGAGCCAGACACCACAATGAGTCCATCATGTTCTAATTCTCTCCTAAGTAATCAATAAATAATACATCTCTCTTAATGAAAAAAAACCAAACCACCAAACTTTGCTAATAATCTTGTGGTTAAAACACTAAAATGAAGCTAGCAAGTCATCAGTTCCTGACTTTTCCACAAACTTATCATGTAATACTTGGTTGGTGACTTTCAAGCAGAGTGGCTGGGTTGTTGCTAGTTCATGTCCAAAATGAATATAAACATAATTTTATTTGTATTTTTTATTTTATTTGTCATATTTTATTTTTTATTTTATGGAAGTGATATTCTGATATTTTATTCTGAATATATAGGCAAACTTGCACAAGAACATACTTTTTAAAATTAAAAATATAAAAATATCTGCTCAAATTAAAACAGTCCAAATCATATATTCAATTCAACTTTCTACAGCACCTTTTTATTGCTTACTTCCCTCAAAAGGGAAATTTAGATGAGGATGAGATGGGGTCCAAGTGGAAGTAATAGCTAAGATAGTTGAAGACAACTTGGAGATTTAGATATTTAGTTTGGATATTTTTGGATTTGCCCAAATACACAGGTACCTTTTTAAAAATAATAAAATACAGACATCTACTGTTCATCAAGTTAAGACTTTCTTCTTTTTTTTTTTTTTCCTGAACAGGATTCTTTCGTAAGTCAAGGTGGCATCATAGATTAAAGACTCCATTTTTATTTACTCACTGTTGCAGTTTGCTGTAGCTGTGCTGCTTAGATGGCTTTTGCAAAGCAGCAGTTACAGTTTGTTGTGAGTTCCCAATAGTAAACAAGAGCCAATTCAAGGCCAAAGTCACTTTTGACCAATCACAGAAGGATTCATAGCGCCTCTGTGAATCACATATTCGAGGAAAAAAAACCTCCTGGCTGGCGCACTTTGCCACCAGAACGCAGAGTGGGAAGATGTGACCAGCTGCACCGATAGCCAAGGCCAGGCCCAGAAGGACCAGGGGGAAAAGAATGTGGAAAGAAAGTTTCCCCTGCAGCTCATGGAGAAGACCGTGGTGAAGCGGGTTGTCCCCTCACAGCCCATGGATGAGGATGGGGAGCAGAGACATCTACACCCTGTGAAGAGATTGGTCCATGCCTCAGCAAGTTTGCAGGAGGACTTGTGACTTTTGCAGGGAGCCACGCTGGGTTCTGATGAACCCTATGGAAGGAAGTCCTGCTGAGAGGCCTGTGGTGAGGAGATGACTCCCCGATGGAAAGGACTCATGCTGCAGAAGTTCGTGGATACGACTCTGGCGTGGGTGGGACCCCACGGCGCCACAAGGGAAGAGTGTGTGTGCATGTGTGGAATGCCCCCCACCAGCTGAGACAGAAGACAGCTCAGGTGGAATGGACTGAAACCCCCCACTCCCCACTCCCTGCCCCTCCTGGTGCTGCGATGGGAGGGAAGAAGGGAGCGAAACTGATGATTAAAGCTAAGGGTGCGAAGAGGCGAGGGGTGGGGGGAAGTAGAAGTGTTAAGATCTGGGGAAGGAAAGCAACTGGTACCGCCGGAACCTCACTCCCCATTCCCTGCCCCTCCCCATGCCATGTTGGTGGGGGAAGAAGGGAGTAAGACCATGATGAAGTTTGAGTTTGCTAAGAAGGGGAGGGGTGGGGGGAAGGCACTTTAAGACCTGGCCGCTTCTTACTCTTATCTTGTTCCGGTTCACTGGGTGTATTAGTTCGTAGTTGTAATAAATCACTTTTCTTTCTTTTATTCTGTGCAGAGTCTGTTTTGCCCATTGCACTAATTGGAGAGCGATTCCTCTGTCCTTATCTCAGGCCGAAAACATATTTTCTCCCCTTTTTGGCTGAAGGGGGGAGTGAGTGAGCAGCTTGGTGGGCATTAGGCCTCTCTCCAGGGCCAAAACCACCACACTCATTAAGAAGGCAAGTGTGTTTGGCTCAGTGTCTTCTAAAAGAAATTTAATTCAGATCTTTAATATGTTTCTTCTATCTTTATCTTCCTCTAATTTCCCATTTAATGATAAATGTATGTAAGATATACATGCATATATATATTGAATATGTATATAAATACATAAAATAAGAAAAATGAATTCATACCTTTCACAAAATTTCATATTACAGCTCAGAAATTTCTCTGTGTTCCTTTAGAGTTTCTTTTTTTTTTTTTGTACAGCTACTGTTAGTTGTAAATGTGAAAAACTGAGGGAAGTATTTTATCTCATGGAATAGTAAGGATGACTCATCTACTGAAAACTGTAAAGAGAACTGGGTTGCTGAGAGTTCACACATGTTAGTTCACTGAAATTTGGCAGGATGAACTCCACATCTAATGAATGCATGGGACATAATTAATTGACATACAGATTATCCAGAAACCTCTTTCAGTTTTCCTTCAGTTTTCCCATACTTTGGATTGACCTCTTTGTTTAACAGTTATCACTTCACAAAGATATGTTTTTATAAGTATTTTAGAATTTAATTTCAGAACCTAGGTTTTAAAATCTGTATTTTCATATTTCCAGTCATGTTTTCACAAAGGTGATACAATCTATGCTATTAGAAGTTAACTTCTTTCACTGTTCTCTGAGTTTCCTAAAAGTATTTGGTTCTGAATGAGGAAAATTATATGCCAAAGAACTAATACTTTTTTTTTTTCCTTTCACACTTCACTAATGGTTGTACAGTGCATTATGGCAATTAGGTTGCTTCACTACTTACACCAAGTACAGATTCCTCCTGGTTTACTCACGCATGTGGATTGAAAAAAATGAAGATGAGGGAACAAAAGAGTCTTTCTTTCAACAGAAGGTAAGCAACATTAAATGGCCTTAGCCAAATCTCATGAGCAGTGAGATATAATTTTATTCTTTTGAATAAAAATATATTTTTTGTCACTTGTGCAATTGGGAAATCTGCAATTTTAATATATATATATATATATATATATATATATATATATATATATATATATATATATGTATTTATATAATTTATCTGTCCTGTTTGGGTAAAGGGAGTTACATTTGTGGGAATCACATTAGTTATAATTTAAAATTTGTAATTTAAAATATTTCAATTTGCCAGTGTAGGATTGGTATTTTATAAGTTTATAAATATATTAATATTTTATAAATCTCTAAATAAAACTCTCCCCACATGATCTGCTAGGTAAAAAATTACTATTCAGTCAGTCAGATATTCTGTGAGTAGAGACTGAACAGAACTGGATTGTTTTCCAGACACTTTTAAACTAGCAACTAATCTCTTATTTCAGCAAAATTATGCATTATATGCATAATGCCAAAAATAATGATGTGCCATCTCAGACCTTAATTGTTCTTATTTCACTAGCAATGCTAGCACTTTGCATATTGCAATACACACACAAGATTCAGGTAAGGATGGAGGAGGTATGCAAACATTTGGGAATTTCTAGGTTATATCAGGTGTATTTTAAAGTTTTTACCTTAAAGCCACAGAGAATTAGCAAAAACATATCTTCTAAGTCTTCCTGAACTTATCTTTAGAAGATAACTATTTGGAAAATTCAGCATTTGAATTTTTTTTTTTTCCTCCCTCTGTGAACTTTTGTCTAATTTGATAAAAGGAAAACAACATACTGAAAAGGTACTATTTGAAGATTATTAAATCATTTTAATACTAATAACATGATAATATCATAATATGTTGATATTAACAGAGGCATCTATCTCAGTGCTTTATTTGCTGCAACTGTTTCTGTATCTCAAATTAGGACTTTGCTTGTATGTTTGTCTTAGAATCCTTTTTAAACAGGTATATTTCCTTTTCACTAATATTCCTGCTTTCCCAATGAAATTTTGTTCATGGAACAGATACTGGAATCACCTTTCTGACAGACTTCAAAATATTGCCCAATATCGTATTCAAACCTTGAGAGTTTAATTTTAGTTTTGAAGACTTTTAGAGGTTAATTCAGATGCAGATGTTTACTTGCTTTTGTACTGTTTAGATTACTGGCTAGAAAGCTTTAAAACAGAGCATTCATCCAACAGCTTGTTTTATCACATCTTAAGTGGGGAATGTTTATGTTCAGTTAATACCATAAATCACTGGAGGTGAAAGTGAATGTGTAGAGAATTATGTGACAACAAAATACAGATTGGATTATTTAATTATGCTTTGTGTTTATAAAATATGAATGGAGTTGTGCAGTGAAGCTATACTAATTCAAGCCAGTTGGAGAGCAACTAGACATGTTAAATCAAAATTCAGTTAGACAACTAAAGTAGTATAAACGTAAATATTAACCTACCTGATTTTTAATTTTAAAAGGAGATTTCAGACATTATTTCTACACTTTTAATCTTTGGGAAAAGTCCTTTTTCTTAAAAGAAAACACTACATATTGCCAATATTCAGTGTGGCATATACTGTAATAATAATTTCTGATGTCCATCGTTGCTGTCCCTGTCAGAATTTTAATTTTCTGGTTTTATCATGTAACATTTTATTTTTATATGTTCCATTTCCTGAGAAAGATATGACAAGATAACTATTGAGAGAAGATGCTCATGGTATGCCTAAACTGTTAAGTATAAAAGGGACAGAAATTGTCTGCATCAGAGGCAGAGCAAGTCTCCACTAGGACCTAAGCTGGCTTGGAAAGAGATAATAAGAATGGTCCAGAAGAAAGCCAGGGTCAGATAAGGAATAATCCGCAGTGTGAAAACTCTTCCACTTACCTGCTTTTATCTAGTAACATAAATAAAAGTCTCAGGTGTGTCATGATACTTGTCAATAGAAATAGAAATGAGTACAACTGATTGCAATCTTACCATGATTCCTATGAAAACAGAAATTGACTGAAATTTATTATAGAATAAAATCACCAAATCAATATTATCAAAGTACAAAGAATGTAACAAACTAACAGAACTGCAACTAAAATCTTATTTGAGACTGTCTTTAGAAATTTTACTCCTTTCATTTGACACAGAATGTGTGAATGTGAGGCTGTTGTCCATCACCAAATATTATGAATCAAGTTAAGAAATATTAGCAGTAAACCAGAAAGTGAATATATATTGCAAAGTAATATTAAAATGGTGCACATTGTTGCATAATTAGATAGGATATATAGAGTTGTATAATTGAATCATGTTGAAATGATGATGATAGAGTTGCTTTCTTAAGAACAACCCCCAAGATCATCAGAAATACTGCAATCAAATAAAATCGAAAATACTGCTGATGGGAATGTTGTTTGATATTTTATTGAAAAGATATGGTATTTCAGTATTATTCTGACAGAGAAAAACACAAGAACTTCTGTATGCAAGGTAGGCAGTGATATTTTATTTTGAAAAAAACCCCAACTTTTACTTTTTGGATAATAAATATTAATTTTTAGAGACATTGGAAGTCAAGATTCTATACTTGCCTGAAATACAGATAAGTTCTGAAGAGTCATATGACAGCTAGTAGGTAATTTCTGTCTTGTATTGTTTATGAGCATTTTAGTCAGAGGTATAAAGTAAGTATACTTGTCCTACTTTCTTTCATCTTAACTGATGTATTTTCTGGTTATAATGTTTGACATTTTTCTTAGTTGCAATATTGTTATACTTTTTAAGGCAAATGACCCAGTTTTGTAACAATATGCTTGTGAAGCCTGAATAGTGCTTAATTTAGGAGTGTGGTTATTTTGATTTCACTGCTTTTTTTTAAGAGGGTTATGTTTTATTTTTTTATTTCCTGCAGCTTAGGTTCATTTTGCCTTGCCCTTTCTTAAGAGTCTAGGAAAGCTTAGTGAGATGCTAGAAGAGAGGAAGAACTGTCTAAATGTTTTCCACCCCACCCCACTCCCCTTTAGTTGATTATGCTAATGCAATAATATCTTCAGATTTAGTTTTGGAAAGTTCTTTATTTTCTTTATTTTTTTTTTTTAAGGTCAAATATTGCTTGGTTTGTTGTACATAATCAAACTTTTGGACTTGGGGGGATTTTCTTTTCAGCTGTTGAAATGCTTTAGAAGATGTGGAGATCAAAGACTGCAAGGAAACTGACAGCTAGTTTGTTTAGCTACGTTATGGCTTCTACATCAGAAAGTTCAGCTTATTAGGAGACAGCTTTTTTTTTTTTTGTTTTTTTTTTTCTCTTTTGTTGGAGTGGAAGATATACATTGGAATCCAAATTCTTTCCCCCTCCACAGAAATTACTGCTGGTTTAGGTAGAGATTTCATTAGAGTGAGATATAAAGTGATACATGGGTCACTAGGTTCAATCTGCAAGTATATATAGCTAAGTCACAACTCTCAGATAATGAGATGATGTAATGTAGTGACAATGCTAATACATGTGTCAGCCCTGTGAAATTACTCAGTGGGATTTAGGAGTTTCCAGAAGTTTGAACTATATTTTTCTGAGATGACTGTTCATGCAGCTGTTAGATTCCATGTAAAATCCATCCTGTCACTTAATAAATACCATATAACCCATATTAAAATATCTTTTCTAAAAAAGACCCCATGACTGGTTACTATCACTACTGCCCTCTAGGTGAATGTTACTGTTTTAGCTATTCTTCTGTCTAAAGCAAAATCAAACAGAAGAGAGGAAGCAGGTGTTTCTTCTAAAGACAATGGAAGAAAACTTAATTAGCAGTGTCTGAAGAATAAGGGTCTATGGATATTTTTCTTCTTGACTTGGGCATCTCTTTTGGTTGTGCCCTGACTGCACAGCATCAGGAGATCAAGGTGCACACTCTCCTTCTCTATCTGCTTCATGGCTGCCATTGCATGAAGGGAAGAAGACAGTACTCACCTGCTCTCAAGGTGGGAGCAGACAGCAATCTGTGCCAAAAGAATGTCTGCTTTGAATGGTATTGATGAACATACAGTTTTTGCCAGAGAATATGTCTGTCCTACAATTTCAATGCAGCCATTTCCTATTTAAAAATAAAGCCTGACCAAAAAAATGCAAAACAAACTTTTGTAGAAGTAGATAAGAAAAATAACTTCTTAAAAATTATTTTATAAGAAATAAAAAATTCTTAGAGTTATTCCTCACCTAAAAATTTTGTCTGATGAAGAAAAAAGCACTTTTGATAGGAATACTGAATATGATATGAATAAAAAAACCCCAAAGATGGTAAAACTCAACATCAAGACTAAGAGAAAAAACTTTATATGAGTAATAAATAGAGAAGCTTCTGAAACTGTGTAGAAATTATTTCTACCTAAATAAAAATATCAAAGAAGTGCAAGTTTATATTTATAAAAGCTTCCTAGAAGGTGCCAAAACACATTATTAACGTGCCTTTTTCTTGGAGTGATAATTTAAAAGACTGTGAGAAATTAAAATAAACTACTAATATTTGGAACCAAAAATAACAACAGAAAAAGGCAAGTATCAAAGCATAGTTTATTTGGTGACAGCCAGTTTCAACAGACTTTCCAATTCAAAGATATTTTAAAATAACCTAATCTTCTTGACAAATTGAAACAAAAACATTGCTATTTCTCTGTTCAAAAAAATAGTTAAGGGTGGGGTGTTAGGCACACAGTGTGGGATTTTTTTGACTAAATATAAATGTCTAACCTTGGGCTTCTAATGTTTCTTCATAGTGTTGGCAAACAGAACAGGATCTAGGGAACACCTCTGCCTCTCTGAAATAGCAGCTGGGAATCAGGTGAAATCTATTATGACTACCAGATACGATCTGTACTCAACTCAATTGAGGCCCTGAATTGAATGCATATACATAAAAATTACTAAATTAATCTAAATTAATATGCTGGTTAGTGGAGATCTAGGAATTATCCTGTCCACACTTCACTGCTAATGGAATTTAATGTCAGACACTATTGAAAACATCTGAGCAGAGTTGGTATATATGACACAGAAGCAATAGTAAAGTCCTTCTGTAACAGTGGCTGAAACTACCCAAGACAGTCCAGGACATTTCAACATCACTAGCCATCCTTGTATCAGCAAATGAATCATATCATGAGTCAGTAAAATCAGCAGTAACTGAAGAGATAGACAACTAACCATATGTGTGTGCATCAGGATAAACTGACCCTTATCACCATTATATAGACTAGAGCTCGCACCATGTGTAAAGTGTCTGAGAGAGCCAAGGAAGAGTTGTTTCTATTAGGATAAGCCGCTAGAGCATTGTAAATGCAGCTAATCTTTTATGTTTTAGAAAGTGAACAAAGTCTCACACAAGACAAGAAAAAATAATATGGGCTAGAGTGAGTTATGCAAGCTAAGAATGAACAACAGTTTTATTAGTTGTTACAGTGGAAATATTCAATAATAATACATGGTACATTAGATGTTAGAGAGGTACTTTAGAGTGAAGTAAAGAAGAAACTCCAGGAATAAAACAAGGAATAATGAAATTTAGCTATCAACTTGAGTAGCTCAATACCTCCTGAACATAAGGTAGATGTTTTTCATACTGTCTTACTTATGTCTGCTGTTACCTCAAAATATAAAATACTTATTGTGCAGGGTATATGTGCATGGCTGATTTTGAATCATAATATGTAGTGCTGAAGGTTACTTTTCCAACTAAGTGCAAATAATTTTTCATGCAAGATTTTCTAAGTAATGGAGTAATTCACTGGAGATTTTAGGTATGTCATGTATTATGTTTAGTTTCTTGAACAGATGGAAAATGAAGGGGATTAAGACTATATTACAGGGCAAAGATGTTAATTAAGTAATTGAGAAAGCTAAGAATAATGAGAAGCAAGAGTTATTCCCTAATGCATCTGAAAATATTGTTGAAACTTTCATCCAAAGTAACCCATAAACTATTAGGTATAGATCAAAAGAATAAATTAACTCATAAATAAGGTAGTCAGAGTAGGCAGTGGAAAGAATGAAAGTAAACAAGTAGGAAGTCCATTGCTACCAGGAAATCAGCAAGGTGGCAAGTGCCTGTTGCATTATGAAGAACAATGAAACATTGCACTCTGACGTGATGGCTTTTGACCCATATACGCACGTAGCAGGACCCTAGTCTTACATATTTAATCATTTGATAGCCATTGTTTTTATTTTTTCCCCCAAGTAAAAGAATCTGCAACTCTTCTTGTGAAAGAAAAAGCAAGACAAGCATTTTCAAAAATTAAACAGTACTTCTGGGCAAGATGGAAAATCATCTTTATGGATTAAATTGTATGTCTAAATGTTCTAGGGAAGAATTCTCTGAAGAAATTTACTTCAATATTTTTGAAGAATGATAAAGACTGAAGAAAAAATGAAACAGTCTAACTGGGGAAATCTGAGGCAACCTAGCCTTGTAATCTAGCAATCTTTTCTAAATTCTTTTAACGGCAACCATCACCAAAATATATGAGTGAATCACAAGAGATAATAACTAGTTACAGAAGGTGTACTGGAAGTAGTATATTCAGTTGCTATTAAATGTTATTTAGGTTTCAGTACCATAAATACTGTAAGAAGAAATGAAGAGCTATAGACCAGAAGCCCAGATAATCAATGTCCAAACCCAATTGAATTTAGGAGGCAAATATGTCCTCTAGAGTAGAAGGCTTGGAGCAGCAGTGATGAAGCAGTTTGAGTTTTCTGTAATGGTAGTGAAAAGCTAAATCAGGAAGAACTTATTTGCATTCTCTTCTGCAGTGAATTGCAGGCATTTGCGATAAGTGATACAAGTAAATCTCAGCCCAGCCTGACATTCTGGTTTTGTTTTTCACCCTGAAGTGCCTCCTCTTCTCGCAGTTGCTTTGGATCAAGGAACAGCAACTTTGTAATTTTAGGCAGTTCCCCCATGTGTTTGCAAAAAGGAAATTATGAGTTTGTTCCTACACTTTGTTTCTCTCCCTATGATGTCTATAAGAAACACAAATATTTGCATTTAAAGGCAATTTTGGGAGATTAAAAAAAGAAAAATCAAATGTTAGCCATACTTTAGTCTCTTAATGACTAAAAATCTTCACTATTAACCAAAGCTTTTGAAAATCCATATTTCCTTGATGAAATAAGTAGTCATTTCGTAGAGGACAAAGTATGTTAAGAAACCATTAATCCATTCTAGACTTAAACTCCATGAAATTAACATAGGTTAATGTTAAACAAGAAAAACGGCAAAACAATACTGGAATATGTTCCTGAAGCTGATGACAGGCAAGTTACTGAATGAAATATGGACAAAGATGTATTCAGAGATAAATGATTGAAAAGGACAAACTGTATCTAAAATTATAGATATATCTTTCTGCTCCTTGCAGAACACCTTCTGCTATGTTTGTCCAAGCCTTCATTTAACTAAATTCTCCCCATATTCCTATTTCCCTATTTCTATTTCTTAACATTCTTTTTTTCCCTCATTTTTATTTATTTTCTCTCTTTTTTTCTTCATAATTCATCTATCAGTCTTTTTTCTCCTCAGAAATAACCACATATGTTACTAAACAGAAGGGACAGAGTGGGATTCTCCTAGTGAGTAGATAGAAATGCTACAATTCTTGTGAGGACAAGAACCTTGTTGACCTGCCTGCACAAGATAAAGATTATGATGGGGAGGGGTAAGTTTATGGAAATAGGAATAATCCAATGAATCAACTTTTTAAATACCGTTTTCCCTTCAACTGCTTGACAGCTCCTTTTTCTTTGATTTTTGGAATATTTTATTCTATTCTTTCATATAAATTTTAGAGTTTTTCTACATCAGTTGGAGAGAAAGAGAAGCTGAGACTGCATCTTTGTTGCTGGTAAACAGCTTGAAAAGCCTGAACTATTGAGAAATAACTCTACGGTGATTATGCAAATCAGATAAACTCAACCAACCAGTGTGCAGAGAAACGCATAGCTAAGGAAAAATCTATACAGGTATGCATCAATAGCTGTTCAGTTACTCTGCTCTCTGATTGGCTAGAGCAAGTCTATTTTGATATGTTATTCTTGCATTGGTGAAAAGCTAAGAGACATACAGGACTGATTCTCAAAATGTTTGGAAAATTATCTTGATTGCCTAAAGAATTTGGCTGTTTAAATGCACAAGAGATAAATTTAGCCACCAAATTTAACCTTTTTCATGGACTAGAGTAATGCTTTTTCATTTATTACCGCTTACAGCTGCAGTTCAGTGGAGGAAGTGTACAATGAATAGCATAAAAAGTATTTGGGAAAATTACGCTAATTCAACAGGAAGGTATTGTCCATGACAACACTACAGGGTTTACAAATTTGTTATTTAAATTATTTGAATATTCTGTAAGATTAAATTTTCATCTATGGACTCCTGTAGGATATGAGTTGTACTTCATTTTAACATCTTACATTGCACATTTTCTATTCTATCTAGTCTGGAGCAAGACTGACGTTATCCAAAGAGCTTGCATAGCAAACACTTCATATCCAGGATCATCATAATGAATCTTTGCAACATTACTCAAATATCAGGAGTTCCTAAATCCTGCAGTAAAACAGTGAAACTAAATTCTTGTTAGAAGCAGCAAACTTGTGGTAGATACAGAGCTGCAGTCCTATGCCCTTTCCCCCTCCATACATATTTGCAGGTCTAGGACTTTCAGTTCTGAATTCCAGGTTTTCAGTTAACAAATGATGTACAATGAGTTTGATGGTCATGAACTTTGTAATGATTTGATAGCATTAAAAGCATTTTAGATTTTTAATCATATAAATGTATATACTTTGGCTGGGTCAGCTGCTTTGGGGCTGGGTGAGAGTTCCAAGATTGATATCAATAGCCTTAGGATTATCTTTTATATCCCATTATTTTTCCTTATTAGTCTCATTATTCTTGATACTGTCAATTACTTTTATCCTTTTCCTGTGGATGTATGCAGAGGGGTTGTATATGCAGTTGGGGAATGAAAGAGTAGATAAGCAGAAAAAAAACCCTGAAAAACCAAAACACAACAACAAAAAAAACCCCACTCAATGTTATTCTAAAGACTGATGTGATTTATTACTGCTAGGAAAATATTATTTTTCTGATTATTAACTAACTCTGTCAGTATGTTTTTTATTTTAGCTCTTCATGTTCATGCAATCAAAAAGAGTTTTAAAACAGTGGGTCATTTTGTTTGCCATTAGTCAGTAAGACTGTGGCATACCTAATCTTATGTTCTTTAACCTGCTCTGAACTTAAGACTTGATCATTTTTAGACCACTGAGAACTTGTATTTTACCAATTAATTCAGTCAGGAATGAGATTTCACTCTTTTTATTGAAACTAAACAGAATGCATCTTATGCCTGGAATATTGAAACAGAAAAAAAATAGATACTGGCATATACCTCTTGTGGTTACATCTGTACTAGTAAATAAAATAAAGCAAGCTCATTCTCTGGGCTTGAGGAACAATGTTTACAAGCATATAAAAAGCTGATCTCCCTTCACAAAATATGGTGTCCTCCTCCACAGTGTCTACTGTCAACAGATTTTGTACATCTTTTCCCTTAGAGAGGGATGATGCAGCAAAAAAATCAAACCCTTTATCCTGAAACACATCTGTTAAAAATTGAACACACTAGTATTGAACTGACCACACACAAAAAACCAAACCAAACCAAACCAAAACAAAAAAAAACCAACCCAAAACCCAACAACCAAAAACCCCATTCTTAGATTCTCACTAACTCTGTGCATGGACTTGTGCTTGTCAATATATCTGCAATTGGTCTAGTATATTCCATGAATACAGAAGAGAATATGATGACTGATACTAAAGTCAGTACAAAATTAAGCAATGTCTCAAGACTTTAATGAAAATCTCATGGGAGTGAATAATCAGAAGATAAAATCACAGACAAATTACAACGCTGACACACGAAAGTAGAAACAACATATCTATTTGTGTTTCAAATTATGGCTCTGAAATAATCCATTTTATGTCAATATCTTAAATATTTTTTATTCTCAACTTAGACCAGCCAATATCTAAAAAGTGTTCGGAATTTAGAAAAGCTACAAAACAACTGATCAGAGATCATGGGAAACAAACAGTGAATAAAAGAACTTGTCTAAGACGGAGCAATTATACAGGACAGAGCTTAAGAAAAAGATTACTAGGTATAAGTGTGATATTCTGATAAAATGATAAATGACACAGAGAAGATTAATAAAAAATAATGATTCGGTTTCTCATGGAGACTAGAAAAAAATAAATTAGCACACTATTTTATTTTTTTTAAACAACAAAGTACTTTTTAGTGAGAACATAATTAATGTGTGTTACCCACTGGTTTGGGATATTTTAGATGCCAAAAGTATAGCTGTGTTGTAAATAAATTGGACAAATTGGTGAGGAAAAGCACTTTTCAGAAGCTATTAGGCAAGATGGTCTGTAATCTGCAGCCCAAGAAATTTCTAAGCTTCAAACTACCAGGACATGAGCTCCATTCTTCAACATGAGAGTATTTCCTTGTAACATTATTCATTAGTGGTTTTTATGTTTTCTGTAAGTACCAGCTAGTGCCCACTGTCAAAGGCAGAATATGGATTCTTCTGTGTAGAACCTTGATTTTAAGTCCTTGCATGTGATCTTACCTTGCAGCAGTAAGAGAAGCTAGGTTATTCCATGGCTGCTTTTCTAGATTCACAGAAGGGTAGGTGTTGGAAGAGACCTCTGGAGATCATCTAGCCCAACCCCCTGCTAAAGCAGGATCACCTAAAGCAGGTTGCACAGGATTGTGTCTGGGTGGGTCTTAAATATTCCCAGAGAAGGAGATTTCACATCCCACCTCTCTGGGCAGCCTGTCCCAATGCTCTGTTACCGTCAGAGTAAAGAATTTTTTTCTCATGTTCAGACAGAACTTCCCATGTTCCGGTTTGTGCCTATTTCCCCTTGTCCTGTTACTGGGCACCATTAAAATGTGTTTTTATATTCCTGTTTAATAGTCCTGTTAGTTTTATATTCCTGTTAGTGCTACGATTTTTAAAATAAAGTGACTGAGAAAAATAACAATGAAATTGGAAAATAAAGTAAAATATTATATAAAATACGTAGAAAACTGACAAGTTTTTTGCTAAGGAAAGCCAAAATTATCAGTAAAATTTAACCCCCAAAAGTAACAAGGGGTCCTTAAAAACTATAATAGGATAGAACTAAAAAGTTCTGAGTCCATAGCTAGATGCTATTAATGTACTCACACAAATTTAATTAGGATGTAATTATCTACTTAAAAAAACAACAAAAAAAAAAAAAACCAAAACCAACCCAACCAAACACCCAAACAAACCCCCAAAAAATAGAAGTTGTATTCATCCCACAATCATATGTTAGAACAGAAAGTTTAATTTCTGTAAAAGTCGTAAGCAAGAAAGTGTCTGCTAAAATTAAAGTCATAAAGGAATTCTACAGTCCTTTCTTTTTATACAGTCCCAGAATGCTCTCTACTCTGTTGCCAAATTGTCTTCCTCATCCACCCCACGGTTAGTCCTATATGTTGTCAATTTGCATGTCATTCTGGGAATAATTTCCTTCATTGAATCATATTAATGGGTTCTCCTGTGACAGTCTTAGTTGTAGTCAATTCAAGACACTGTTTTCACAGAGTAGTATACTAAGATTCCTCCAGCTGTCACTTTTCCTCTGATTCTCCTGCTGTATTTTTTGTTAAATTTGTTCAGATTTTAGTCAAAAAAATAGTAAAAAGGAAAAAAAGAGAAAGGGAAGAAAATCGGAATTTCTGGAGACAAAAGAATGTGCTTCACAACAGCTCCAAAATTTGCATGCCTTTAATTACCTGTTTAAAGCTGATTCTGGTTGCTCTCACAAGAGAAACAGAGTTCTTGAAATCAGCAAATCAAAATAAACTGGTATAATTTAATAACTTCTCTGAGTAGCAAGCAACAAAAAGGAAGTTTGGGACACAATAGATAGAACCCTGCAGATAGTCTTGTCACCGCACAGGATTCATTTGGGGATCTGGTAGAAAGAAAAAGTTTTCATGAATAAACAACAGCAAGTGACTTTCAGGAAACTGAAGCTGCATGAAGTCCCCCACCAGTACACTTGACAACAATCTAGATAATATGATATTTGAGGGAAATAAATAAAGAAAAATGTGCCTCCTTCAGCCAAAGCATAACAGAAATTGTATCCTGTTTTCATGGTGACAAGGAATACCAAACTAAAAATACAGCTGTTGTAAAAGTTTAAGCAAAAAACATATTAAGTTTACTGAAGAAATTATGAGGACACAAATATCTTAACTATGAAAAATAATTCATACTGGAAGGATTTTTATCTTGAGGGCCTAGAAGCTGCAATTAGGGAACCAAGATGATGGTTTTGTGACTGAAGTGATTACATTCTGGAGTGGGCATTGATGGGATATGATTCACTAGCTCTTGATAAAGATTTCAAATCAAATTGGAGAACATACTTAATAACATGCTCCATGCTCTCACTTAGACCAGGTTTTTAGCTCATTTATCTGTATTTACAGGAAGAGTGGTCCTTCTTTGCAATACAATGTGTGGACTCTTAGGTACTTCAAGGTGCATTTTTTACAAAATTGCCTTCCAAAACATATCAAGTTTGCTCTTCTGGTAAAATGCCATAGCAATGATTTGAGCTATTAACCTGAAATAACCAGGATCTTTCTGGTTATTCAACTAAAGATTTTGGTTGGGTGGGAACAGGGCAGGGGGTGTGGGGTGAGGATGTGAGTATATGTATGATATGTTTTTGCCTTCATCTGAAAAGACAAATGGCCAAAGCCATAAATGCGTTAGGATGAGTCAGTAGTGCCCTACTGCTTGATGGCTTCCTTGCAGTGTTCAACGATTACAAAGTACAGAGTCAGGAAGGAGTCAGTCCTCAGTAAGGTCAGTGAAGTTTCTGCAAGATGGCAACATTTCTCTGTGGAATGTGACTGTATTTCACATCTAGAACAGTAAATGTATGTTTGGTTTACATACACTGTATAACATATGTAATCTAATCAATTTTGTCACTGCAGGTCTAGAAGGCTTGATGACACTCCAACTTCTGGTTTTTATTTGTTTAGCAGTAATCAAATAGCTGTGATATATAATTAGTCTGACTAAGAACTCTAGTAGCTGTCATTTCTGTGAAATCTGTGTCTTTAAAGTGACAAAAGCCTGTTATTATCCAATCCAGATGAAATATTGTCAGGAGTGATACAGCTACTGTAGATAATAATTCATTTTCTTCCTCATCCAATATTTTTTTTAAATAAAGCTGGTTTAAAATGGAAATATTTAGGACACACCTGAGGTGAGAGTTACAGAACAAAAATACCTTTAACACCCCATAGTCTTTTTACTTAATATCAGCTTTTACCATGGAAGTTTTAATCTGAGAAGGAATACTTGTGACTGAAAGCTTGAGCTATTTTTGACTAAATATTCAGACATTACTTGCCTCACTTGCAAGGAAGGACACATATGTGCTGCCTTTTAATAAAGTTACTCTAGAAGCAGAAGGGCTGTACAGCACAAATTCAACATGCCAGGAGTTCCTCAATCTAAAGACACATCATTACTACTGCTGACTAGCCAGTATCTGTTGGGTCAGCCCTTGGGTAGATTGCACAGAGACCCCTATACCCTCACGTGGTTAGGAAAGAAGTTTTCATTGTTAGTGCATGGTGAGCTACAGAGGCCATGGGGTTGCAAGATGCCTGTGTAGGCTCTCCATAGACTCCTACAGGACTTGGAGTTTCAGGGTTTACCCTATGGTGCTCAGCTTCAAGGGGTGGAGGTCAAGTGTAAGGTGAGGGCCAAGATATCACTCACAGTTCGTGAAGGACAGAACTAATTGCCAAGGAGCATCAAGAGAAGAGATGTTCTGAGAGGGAAGGTGAGCCTACTGCCAAGGGTTATCATAGCACCAGTAGCAACAGTGTCCTCAGCAGCAGGAGTGCTGTCCCATGACAGTTGAACAAGGTGAACGGGCTGGGATTTCATTGACAGAGTGGTGGTCATCAAATGAGAGATGGCAAGTCAGGTCTGCGGTGAAGCCAGGAAGTCCAGTCTTCCTGTTGGTGCTCTCAGGACCTTGGCACCTAAGACCAAATTGGAACAGAGTGTTAGCTCTATCTTTCTCTTTTTTGGTCTTGCTCTTCAGAGAAACATTGATTAAAGCAAAGTTCTCTTTTATGCCTATGGTGCTTGAACACTGCCTTATAGATTTCTATTTTTCCCTGCAAGAAAGGATGTATTTTCTTGCTGAGTTGCAGAAATATAATAAAATGATGCACAAAATATCATAGCAAAGTACAAAATATGCATACCTGGGTATTGCTTGTTTCTGTGAACGTTTCACAAGGCTCTGGGAGGATGCAATATCAGAATGTAGAAAGTAGAAATCACAACTGCTTTTCTATAAAGTAATAACATAAATTAACATATTCTGAAGGGCTTAAAATCAGGAGACATACCATTCCATTTCAATTGATTATGAATTGGAAGTGATTCTACATTTGCCTTTGGGTCTGCTACTAATATTTTTTGAAAGTGTCTGGTGGCTGTGTCATTTAGGATAACCACTTTATTATTTTCCACTGACCCATAAAAAATATACATGTTCTTCTGACCAGCTTGAAAATGCTGTCTTTCAACTGTTCACACTAGAGTAGGTTCTCACAGGCTTACTGTTTTACATTCGCTTTGCTTGCTCTGTTGTAGTAAAATTTGGCAAAGAAAAAGAAGCATCTTGAGAAACTTTAGTAATTTTTTTAGTTACATATTAAATCACCTGCAATTCAGTGATACAGTCGATATTACTCTTGTTCTTGACTTTTACTACCAGAAATAATTACATGTAATAATTACATGTAAATAAGATTAGTTGCTTAGGTGTCTGCTAAGGATTTTAAGTTCTAATCTTATTTGAATTTGTGACCTTATGATGGTGGCACTGTGGCTAGCGTCTCTTAAGGTGACTTAATGGGCATGAAAAGAAAACCTCCTAAAGTACGTGGAACTTTCTGGATAATGGTACAGATGCTCACATCTGTATTTCCTAGGAGTGCTGTTTTTGGAAACATGGATGGATCACTTTCCAGACAGCAGCTGCCTGTCTTCTGAGGAAACTAAAATGGAAATTGGAGAATAGTGCATATCATTTAAACATAAAACAGAACTGGGAATGGCTGGCACAAATGCATGAAGCACTGGAACCACTTACAGTTTTGCAGGATGCATACTCTCTTTCCTGTCTTTTAATTATATAGTCTTTACCACTACTCTCCAGTGCATGGAGAAAGTTAGTCACCTAAAATAGACTCCATGGAAATGAACAAGTTCATGAAGAAAGTTCATTCCATAGCTTAATAGATGAGTTAAATATGTAAATTTCTATATTTAATGGAGATACAGACACTGTAGTTATGAGTCTTGCATGCTATTTCTCATCTCTTCAAGTAGGTATCTGCTCAGCTGCATAGCAGCCTTAATTTTACTGACAGCCAAGGGCAAGTCAGTTCCTGAATATAGTCATATACTGCTACCTGAGAAATGCTAAACAGGACTTTCCTTGGTCTAGTGATTCCTCCAGCCTTATCTTAGATTATTAGTTTAGAGGCTACCAGCAGTAATAGTCTCTGTGTTCTAGAGACATCCATTCTCTTTCAGTGGCTGTAAAGGGACTCTAAGTATGTCAGCTTACATAAAGACTAAAGTATTAGATCAGAAATACTTTACTCATTACATCTACACTATTTGCATATAGACTAGAAAGAGAGGGCCAGGTTATGTTCTGGGATATGAAAGATTGATTTGAACTCCTCCTTTCTTACCTAACTACCAGATTTTACATGTTCCATATGTTCTCTGGCTTGAAATATATTTAAAAATAGGCCTTTCTCAAACTTTCTTGTACAGCTTCTTCCAAGTTGTATAAAATATGGAAATGTACACAAGCAAGAAAAGAGAAAGACTCCATAGTCTTGTGTCAACCTGCTGAAATATACTCAGGGTATACATAAACTAGTAAACTACGCACACTTATAACCTTATAAAAAAATTACAGAACAGTCCAAATCCATAATGTTAAATTCTCTTAGTCTCTGTAACTGGGAAGACATATCCAAACTGCATTTTAGGTAAGATGGTCTGTATTATTTGAGAGTGCTGACTGGCTCATGACAAAACCAGCCCAGGACTCTTCTTACAGTTTAATGGCTATAGGTAGCCAGGTTCAGTATTTAGGAAGATAATTACCTTTTCTGACTTACTTATAGTGACATAATCTCTTCTTCCAATCTGTATTTGAGTGAGGAGTTAAATATGTTTTGTGAAGTGTATGCTATACAAACTGGAATATGGCATATTGCAGCAGCATCCACATCTTATGCCAATGTTTTATCTACCTAATTTTAAACTAATTCACTTCTATCCTTGTTTTAGGGAAACCAATTAATAAGATCATTATATTGTAGATTGGTCTTTGAATTTTTGAACTTCAGAAAGGGACCGGCGCAAAACAAAGAAACAGCGGTGCACAGAGAAAGGTGCTTTCTCAGGAAAGAGCTTGCTTTCAGAATGTGCACAAACTGAAACCACAAAGCTCAAGTGGCACAACAATTGAACACATTCAGGAAGGTCTTGATCCAGATGCCACATAACATCATGCTTCTCAACAAGAAAGGGAGCGGCAATGTGACACTGGTGGTTTAAGGAATAAGAGCTCCCTGCAGAACAGCCTTGGGTTGTGGAAGCCTGTCGTGGTTACCTGCTAGGTCCTGGAATCTGCAGCTGAAGCTGGGTCTGAATACATATTACATGGAGACGAATGGTGCCAGTGCTGTGCTTGTTGATTCAGACTCCTTGCTATGTTTTCAGCCCTAGTGCAGCCTGTAAGCAGCTTGTACTATGAGGTACATATTACCAAGACCATCCTTATTCAAACATTTATCTTATAATGGTTCTTAGCACAGTAGTTCCTGTACTCGCACACAAGTAGAATTGTCCACAGTAAAAAAAAATCTAGCTGATGGCTTTCCTTATAACACTTTTGTCTATCTGGTTATTGAACACTGGGCAGTTTCATTAAGTGACAACAGGGAAGAACAAACCCTTGATGTAGATGTGTATAGGTAGGCTAACGTGAAGTTATTCCAGTGAGAACATGACAAAGACTCTCTTTCTTGTAAAGACTCATGCTGAAAATCATTAGATGAGATAAATCACTGGTTGGGGAATGAAAGAGAAGGATAAGATAAAACACATCAAAGCTGACGTTTTGCAGAGGGCAGACAGGACATATGGCACAAGTGAAGAATTATCAAAAATGCTTTTTTCTTCGTGCACTGAATTCATTTGAAATTTGCGGTAATGGAATGGTGAGCCCACCTTACTGATACTCTGCTTTTCATTCATAACAACTCATCTTTGACAACCAGAAGAATCTTTCTGAATGACAGTAACTTTTAAAGAGAGTAATTTCTGCATTGCATTATACTTGATTACACAACTTTTGGGTGTTTTGTCATGTGTTTAGAATGGTAGTAAATTTTTCCTATAGCATTGGACTTTAATCACATGGCATGGACTCCCATGGTGAATTAAATATACAGTGATTATGCAGATCAGTCACCCTCAACTATATGAAGTTCAGGGAGTTGCATTAATGAGAATACACTTTGCAGACAAGGGTCACAAGTGGTGCAGAATTCTTACAATCTGAAAGGCTGAAGCAATCTAATTTCTAGATACATTTACTTGCACTCATATTAATATTTCCAGTAACTCTTTAAATGTGCTGTCATGGAAAAATGTCCAGACAGTGTTAAAATTTTGAAAATATTAGAGGAAATACACAAATGCAAGGTATGCAATTAAAATCCTTATAAGATCAAATAACATTTGAGTGAAAATAATTGAGATGAAAACTATACAAATATATGAAATGTGAAGCTGAAAGTGTTCATATTGGAAGAACTTGAGCAATGCATTTATATTAGAACAAAATACATAACTAGTATTTTGATTCTTTAAAAGTTGTATATAGGTATATGCCATTTTTTATAAGGAAATATACCACTGATAATTGGACGTACCTCTGCTGATATAGGAATAAATGGACATATTTTACTTTAGTTCTGCATTGTTGTATAATACTTCCCTGCAGCATCAGCAAACACAGCAGGAACCCATACAACATACAGTAGAATTATAGCTTCAACTTCCTGGCAGTACTCATCTTAACTTCCTTGGTTTTATCATTATTTTAATTTCAAGTTGGACAATTAACAGAAAGCAAGGTCTAAGCAGATGGCTGTCAGAAATGTGCTTACCACCATAATGAAATTGAAAGTTAGTAGGGGGAGATTTACAACGTGGTACAATATAAAACATTCCCATGTTAAAATGAAGTATCACGTGCAGAAAAACACATGTAAAGGATTATGCCAAAAATTGTAACTAAAATAGACACTAAGATCATATGTGAACTTTCCAATTAACTTTCTAAATAACTTGGAACAATTGATTCTACTGAATCAAAAGCAATAAGATTAATTAGATTAAAATAACAGAAGAATATTAAGCCAAACACCCATCAAATTGGTGTTTGATTTGTAAATGCTTTCTGACAACACACTGCAGTCTTTCCTTGTGACATTCCTAGTGTTATTGTTATTGAGTGATTCAATTATTGAACAAACAAACCTGAATTTATGTGGATAATTAGCATGTTCTAAGCTCAGCTGAGGTAGTCATGCACACTTGTAGAACTTCAAGGAGAAACAAAAACTAAAACAAAGAAAAGAATAAGAAACTCTCTTTGTTATTTCAAAAGAATGTGAATCCAAATCTAGTTAAATACGACTAACTACAGCTCTCATAGTAGGTCCCAAATGGACCAGAAGATGCCTGCTTCTATTCTCATTTTTTTAAAAAGTACAAAGGGCGACTAAGTAAATGGTGAATGTATAGTAGATAGGTATTTATGCATGCCATACAATACACAAAAATGCTTGGTTTACTTATTACCTAAAAATCTCTGCTCTAAATTGTTATTGCTTGGTGGACTTGTCAGTAACATTGCTCATATGTAGAAGATCTTTTCTACCCATGATACTGCTTGCAGAGTTTGTCAGTGCTTCTCAGCATTGCTGACTAGGTGGAGTTTTAAAAATGGGACAGATGAGTGGAAATGATCATGCAGGAAAAGTGAGGATCAGCCTTTGAGTAGGAGAAAAGTCTTTGTGAGAACAATGGCATTTCAAGATTATTCTTACAGGACTATTAGACCATTTTGGATGGGTTTGCATGCACTTGGGAATGAAGGATGTCAGTTATTTTGAGCATTTATTTCCGAAACACCCTTGACAGCCCTTTATAGAATCATAGAATATTCTGAGTTGGAAGGGACTCATAAGGATCATCAAGTCCAACTCCTAGCTCCACACAGGGCCAGACAAGTCAGAGCATGGGACTGAGTGCATCGTCCAGACACTTCTTGAACTCGGTCCATCTCGGTGCTGTGACCACTTCCCTGGGGATCCTGTTCCCGTACCTGATCACCTTCTCAGTAAAGAACCATCTACAGTGATTTCTTTCTCTCTTTATCCTACTCTACTGTCTTTATTTTTTTTTTTTCTCAGTGCCAGAAACAGCACTTATACATTTTTATGAGTATTATGGAGGAGGTATGAGGGCTGCTTCTCATTTTATGGCACAAGAAGGAAAAGCAGACAATTCAAGGTTTTCTGCTTTGCTTTTCACAAAAATGAAGGTGAGATGAAAGAGAAGAAATGGAGAACATGCTCTCTTAGTAGAGAGACCAACGACCCATACAAATAGGAGGAGAAGGAAGCAGATTCAGCCTAAGAAATCCTAGTCTTCTCAACCAAAGGTGAAATAAATAGACACATAAAAGTAGGACATTAACAATGGGCTACTTTGGTTGAAGTTTGAGTCAGATACTTATTCCTTATGTAACATTATTCCCTTCTCAATATCCTTCCTCCCTTCCTCATATTCCTATTTATTTCCAAATCAAGTATGTTGATGTTATCTATTTACATCTAAAAATAGCCACTACCTAGAAAAATAGTTTCTTCACAAGCTTCAGCCAGAGTATTTATTAACTGATATTGTTATGCCTTATTTCCACTGATGGCAGGTTCCTTGAATGACATTTCAGCTGTTAGCTTTAGGATGCCATTTTCCAGCCTTAATTTTAAGCAGTAACATGGGCAGAAGGAAGGTGTTGGACTTGATGATCATTATGAAACCCTTCCAACTCAGGATATCTCATAAAGGTTCTTGGTTTTTGTTTTATTGCCCTGTGTATGAAGAAATAGTGTAATATAGTGTACTAATTCAATCTTCTTGTGCTTGTAAGTCTTTAAAAGATGGAATGACTGTGGTTTAATGACTGGGGCAGGTGTCTTCTTTCTTTTAATTTTTTTTCCTCGCTAGATTCTATACTTTGAAGACACAGAGAAACTGGCTATATGCAATAAGAATTTAGAGAAAAGCAAAACTATTAAACCTAGAATTAGGTCTGCAGAAGGGAGGAGCAGCACTGATAATGGATTGTGTAGAAGTTTAGAATAAAAGTGTAGATTCAGTATGGTAATTAGAACTCTATGAAAACCTTTTGAGCGGTCCTGCTGTTGACATAATGGAGAATCTTTTGAAATTAATAAAGCCACAGGTATGTGGAATATTCATATATTGTCAGAGCATGCATACTAACACTCCTGGACATTGGTGCAAAGTGGTCCCTTCCTTTTAATATTAAACTGGAAAGATATATGCCATTACCATGAATTATCTATAGGTTAAGATTGGCTTTTTGTCCTCCATGTATTTGTCAGCTACAAAATGTTATGACTTTCATTTCTATTTTAGCATACTGAAAATTCTATATCTGAGAATAATCCCATTGTCCTACATGCTTTACTAAGAAAAATGTGATGTTTACTGCTATATATTTGTAGTCTAATGGCAAGGTTTCTTCTATAAATGCAACTAGTAATAAGTAAATTCAAAATTAATAGTGGTGGAAAATTTTTGATCAGAAAGGCATAAAGAATGTGTATATCTTCACTTCTCCCACTTTGTTGTCTTTATTTCTGTGGTTGGTTACCTAGGAAATGGCTGTAGGATGGAATTTGTTTAACTATATTGTCAGATTGATTGTCAGAATTTTAAGCAGGGCTATAAGTAGTGGATGCATTCTTGCTGCTAGAAAAAAAAATAAAGTAAAGATAATTTGGCTTTTATTAATAATATCAAAGAAGCTACAGGATAATGAACCTTTAGTAATTTTATTTCTGAAACCTTTCTAAGTCCTCATGAGTTAATATAGCTTAAGTGAGTGGGAAAATATTTTCCATTGCTAAAATAATAATGCAGCATGAAAGAATATCTTGTAGTTTATCTAAGTCTGTTGAACATTTGCACCCTGTAACTTGTTCTTCCAAATACTTGTGTAAAGGCTGTGTTCACAGCTGGAGGTTCTATGTCAGTGTTTGCAGTCCATTTTGCCCATTAATTAGCTCCTGACTCAATAATCTGTCCCAGATTCCACCAGGTGTTTGCTTTTATTTTCCAGAGATATTGTAACAACTTTTTTAACATATTGTTCTCTAGAATGTATCTGTAGCCTCTTTCTATTTTATAGTCTGCAAGCCTCACAGAATAGAATCTTTGTTACTTTTTCTCAAGATAGATTTCCAGGCTTATTGTCCGCTTAAATGAATGCCTATAACAGTTATTAAATACATTTTGAATATTAAAAGTTAGATTCTCACCAGTTCTGCACTATATGGTAATAATTTTATAATGTAATTATAAGCTACCAACAAAAATTGGAATCATTTTATAACCACTTCACACAGGGATACTTGGCAGTAAATAGTGCAAGGTAGTAGAAATTTAAGTGATAGATATATAATTATATTTTTAAAAATCAATGCAAAACTCTTCCAAATTACAGCCATGACATAAACAAAATAAAACAAAATCAATAAATTTAAAACTACCCTTCACTGTCCTTTAAAGTGCTAAGTAAAAAGACAAGCCTACATCATACATTCAATGCCAGAAAACCTGAGTTATATTACAAAACTGAGACAGCGATTTCCAAAAGCAAGGGTATAGTATTGACAACTCTTTTTAACTCTGATGTTAAAATTGAGTATGGTTAGATGGAGGTCCCATTAGTTTTCAATTGTTGCTGTTTATTACCAAAAAAAAAAAAAAAACCAAAAAAACCCAAAAAACCAAAACAAAAAAATGATTCCTCTTTGCTTTTGACCTACAAGTCTAAACAAAACAACCACAAAATATTGGTTTATGCCTCAAAATTTAAAATCAGATAGATAATTGCAGAAAATGATAATTTAAAAAAACTGTATATGTGTGTGGGTTTTTTTGTGTTCTGGTTTGGTTTGTTTTTTTCCTTGTGTGACAGGCAAGCAACTTTATTAGTTTTCCAGTTTTCCCTTTTAACATGCTCAGTAATAAGTTAAACACATGTTCAGTAATTAGGTAAATGTTTTCACTAAGAACATTATAGGAAAAGGGAAGACTAAAAATATGAGACTGAAAGTAACAAGATTCATAAATGAATAAATGAACCAGTGATACACAACTTTTACTAATAACTCCTGTAATTCATTCAGTGAGAAGCTGTGTTTTGAAATATTGTTGAAATTACCAGAACATATTCTGCATATACATTGGAGTGCTGCAGAATCTCAAGCATCTGAATCAGAATTTACCGCAAGCTTGCTGCATATTACACCCAAGTAGAGGCTGTGGAGAATTTCCACATTTGTTTACTACAGTTGGAACAGAGCATCTCTAGTTTCAGCTGGTAAGCAAGAGGATGAAAGTGGACTTTCAAATTAATGAAATAGCAGGAACTTGGTGGATAAAAGATGACCACCAGAATTAAAACAATGTCTTTCGAGATGAAGCATGATCGTTTTAGGGAAGACAACATCAGTTTGACACTGATTAACATTTTACAAGGTACCACATCTGTAAACAGCTTCTGCAAGACAAAAACAGAAAGAAAAGGAGCATTAAGACTATTAAGGGAAGAGCAGGAATAGAAGGCAAGGGGCTGGCATAACAGTAAAACTAGGCAGGAGGTTGTCTGGGTCAGGGAGCTCCACCTGAATTATCAAATAAGGAAGCTGGTTATAAGTGAGACTTTTGTACAACTTAAGCTGTAATGTCTATGAGACTTAAAGAATTTTAAGAATGTGGATAGTGAAAGACAAATAAGATGAGAAGAACAACAGCATTACAGGTCTAAACAGAGGCGTTACCCTGAAACTGTCTGAGAACACAGATAAGTGGTATGTAAGCTTTAGATAGGTAAAAGTAGAAGACAAAGGTGTGTTAGAAGAAACACGCATACAGAAAAAGAAAAAACACAAAAAAGTTCAAGCTATGATGTTCTGACACCATCTATGTCCTAGTGTTCATTGATGGAGCTACTTTTTTTTTTCCTATAAGCAAATGAATGACTTAGATTTTCACGTCTCAGAAATTTTGTCTTATGTAAATTAAGATATGCAAAGTGAGGACAGTATACTGGGAAGACAACAACAGGACGCAGTAGTGAAACTCAAAACGATACATATTTTTGCAGAATAAATTAAAATCTTCACCAAAATCTATTCTGAGGAAATTTAGAGTATTTTACTCATGTCTGAAAGAAAACTCAGGCTCTTTTTCTTTAAACAAGAGACTACTTCTTCCCATCTTATCATGTTAGAAAAAAACCCCCCAAAACCCCAAAGCAAGATAAAACCTCCCTTAATTAAGAAACTTTATTGAATTTAATTCAGCTTGCATGTATATACATAGGAAATGGTTATCTATGTGAGTGTTCAAGTTGGGTATGTTTTCAAGCAGCAGTAGGGAAGTGTCTTTGAATTAGAGAATGGGAAATTTGAATGATGTGTTAGTGTATGCAAACACTGAGTTCAGGGGATGAGATGTTTAAGAGAGCTTTGAATGGAAGTGGAAGAACCAGCAGAGAAATGACGAAGGTCTGGAAGAAACACATCACAAAACATTAAACTGTGGAAGCAAAGAAATTCTCGATATCAAGATGCTAAATGCAACGGAGATGCTAAGCAGAAAGAGTGAGACAATGACATAGAAAGATGGTGAAAAATTGTGCTTTTCAAAAATAACATACAAAGAAAAGGAGGAAGAAAGAATTTAACAGAAGACCCTGTTGTCAGAAAAACTGGCAGAAGAAAAAAAGTGGAAAAAAAAAATCTTCAAAGAGCACACACTAGTTTTAATTGGTTGGGAAAAAAATCAGAAGTAAAGTCAAAATATAAAATTAAATGAGACAGCTAAAAATGTGGGATGCTGTAGATTGCCTAAAGCAGCAGGGTGCCGAGAGCCTGCTTTGACTACAAAGTTTGAAAATCATTGCAATCTGATGTTTGCAAATGATTTAAGTACAGTAACTTTACAGCACTCGTTACTTCCAGTTTCTGTGGCATAGCATGTCTCTCTCAGAGACAATGCTAATCCTTTGTTGGTTTTTCAGGAGGTACATTTTTTCAGCAGATTTGTAATACAGCACATTTTCAGAACCTCAGTTTTTCTTCCATGTACACGATTTTTTACAATAAAATGTATACAAAGTAATTTTCTACTTGCAGTACTTATAGGGTGTTTTGGGATACTTAGGACTGTGGATCTCTGTATTCCATTAACCTGAGCAAAGTATAATTTGCTCCCAAATGGTCTGATTACAGAAAATGGAAGAAGTGGGGACTTGAGCTACCCCTTTTTCTCATACAAAACAAGAAATAGGTTAAAATGGTGCATGGTAGAAAATGAATCTGTAACTTGAAAATGTACATCTCAAGAGTTATTTGTATTTGCCTAATGACAGATCTGCACTATAGAGTTGGTCCCTCATTTCAGTGCAGAGAAATAGGCTGCTCTAGGACACAATTCATGTCATCAAAAAGTAGCTGGCTAAAACTGGTCAGTTGTATTACATCCATTTTACACAATTGTTGCGGAATGGTTAACTAACAAAGGCCACACAGACATGAAACAGCTGTCTGAGCTGGAATTTGGGAGGCATCATACACAGCTAACCTAGCTGCTGATATGGCCAGGATGTTCTATTCCTGGATACCTAAGTTGCAAACAGCAAGATGCCTCTCTGTCCAGGCGTGAGAACAGGAGGATTTGGTTGATCACACATGAAGAACTAAGGGCAGGACTAACCTTAAAAATAATAACCAATAATAAGCTTGGCTTTTGCAATATGTAATGAGCTAATTAGAGTTATTATAAAAGACTGCTGTACTATTCAATAAACGGAGCTTGCTGATCACTTGCATCAAGTGTCCAAGTCTTCCCTCCGTCGCGACACACAATTTCTATTTTATTTCTATTTTATTTTCAAAGGGCTTGGGGTGAAGAGTTCAAATGCTTGTTTGAAGTAAATCCCACCCAACCTGTCTGGCATAGGACATTCTTACCAGATGCCTGATAAAATTGTAGGGAAGAACAAATGCCTCTTTCCTCCTCAAATAAAGGACAAATACTGATAAGAATCCTTTTTCACATGCTGCCTCACATCTTGACAGAAGATACTTGCAAGACACTGCTGCTCACTCTAAGCCCAAGCATCTTTTTCTCATCAGGGAAAATGATGAGACCAGGTGAATATGAAAACAGATGCCACAACTGTCAGCTTTGTCCAGATTCTATCCTTCCACCTAACATGTCTATCATCTCTTTTATTATAATTTTTTAAATCTATTTATAAAGTTTTTTTAATCTATTCTATAAGCATTTTATCTACCACTTCTATTATTATTTTATCAGTTTCAAAGACAATGTCTCATGCACGGTCGGTATACTTGACATGTACCGTTGAAGGCTGTATCTAGATGATTTCCAGTATGCATATCCTCCTGTTAGATGAAAACTGTGTTTCAGTCTCTGAAGTTTATCCCTTACTTTGTATTAACCTATTGTTTCCTTTTCCAGGTAGTGTGTTAGCTTGTAGTCAGCTATGAGTTCTGTCATCACTAGATCACAGCTGATACAGGTAAGCACTTTAAGTGACAGTCTAGCATTCTGTGGTTTTGCTTACACTTCCTCTAGATTGCAGCGAAAAGTATTACCTTCAGTAAAATAATAGATGTCTAAAAAACTGATGTATAATGTAATTTTTTTTTTTAATTTTTATTTTCAGGGATTTAGGACAGTTTAAAGTCAAGTAAATCCTCAAGAAGAATCATGGTACTATGAATATTTTTCCTGACTGTCAGAGAGCGGCTAAATTTGCTTGCATTTTCACAAATATATTATGGGATAAAGAGCAGAAATCAAAGAACTTACATCTGTTATGTAGCTCTGTGGGTGAAGAGGTTGTTTTCTAATGTAAATTCTGCTAGAATTCTTAAAAAATCTGAAAAGACCAATAAAACTACCACAGCATTTCTGTAAGGAATGCCTCTTATTTGCCACATTGTCACTTCAGGGGACCATTTTAGTTTGTTTAGTTGTACTGCTTGCTTGTTTGTATTGTTTTTCTCAGCTGCCAGAAAGACATTCTTCTGCAGCTTCACTACACTATTTTTCTTTCCTTTGACTATTTCTCCTTTTTTCTTCTCAGAATCTTCCATTATTACCTGACAGATATATTTCTTTATGCTTCTTGGAACATATTGTGTTACACGTTTGTGTTGGAACAGATTACAGTACCAGCCTCCAAGTTCTTGTCACACGTTGTATACTAGAATGTCTCTTGCAGGCTATACATGTATTTTGGCTGATCCTTACTAACTCTGAAACAGTACTTCTGATTACATTTATACCTCATTGGATAATATTGTCCTGCTTCCTATCATATATTCTAGTGTGTTTTTCTCTCTTACACTAGAAGATCCATAGACTTTCATGGTGGCAAACAGAATCTCATGGATTAAACCACCAATCACTTGTTAACCTTTTTGCAAACTTCCCAAACAGTGTCCCAGAGACTAAAAAATACCTTTCAAATTTAAGGGTTTGGTTTTTTTTTTCCACTGAGATAAATTAATTTGATATATAAAATTGATCCCTTCTGTTTTCTGAGCAGGGCAATAAGACCACTGAATATATATATATATATATATTCCCTGGGTGTGAAAGTTTAGAGAAATTTTTGAGGTAATATGTCATAAAAGAGACAAAAAAGATAGTTGCAATTGTTTTCATCATAAACTCTTATTTTGGGAAACATTTTGCATTTCAAAACTGCAGTGATTCACAGAATCGTAGGGGTTGGAAGGAACCTTCAGAGATCGTTGAGTCTAACCCCCTGATGAAGTGATATTTAAAGTTCTTTTTTTGCATTCATCACAGCAGTAATTTCTTCTACTGTGACAAACCATGATCCATCTTACGTGGTTCTCCTACTATAAGTAAATTATATAGCATTTTGGTGCTGCATGACTCTATTTGATTTACAAACTATGGTCTACATAATAGGAAGCTTTTCAGATCATTCTGTGGTTGTAGTTTTGTTGAATTTTTGTTTAGTGCTGTTTCATATTCATACATACGATTTGCTACCTCATTTATTTCAAAAACTGCTTTCGTACTGAATTACAATATTGTTCACAATTCATAGTTGTCTTTTCTTTACCTATGCTTGTCAGTTGGCGTATGACTTAGTATAGTAGGATAAACCCTTAATAAACTTTTATTAATTTGATGTTGTTATGAGACCCTTTTGAATTTTTATACTGCTGCAATCATACTCTTGGTGGAGCTTTTGTTTTATTTATCAGATTTTGCTATGTATATGCACCGTTTCTATTATCTGCATTTTAAACACATATAAGACATTGTCAGCAGAGGAAAAATGATCTAATAAATCTTACTGTTTTTCAAAGAGCAGAAATGTGTCGTACACAATGTCATAAATATAAGTCCATTTGTTTCCACAGCCAAAAATGCTTTTTTACAGTTATGTCAGTGTTGGATTATGACTATCAATTCCACTTTTAATAACTGAGAAGAAAAAGGTCTGTAGAAAAATAAAAATTAGACTTGTAAAATATGTGTCAGAAAGTGAAGAAATTACTAGATCCACAGAAAAGGGATTTTGCTTTTTGTTGTCCACCTATCTACTGAAATTCATGATACTGGAAGAAAATACTGAAACTTCCAAAGGAAAACTAGAGATCTAAACCTGTAAGCTAAAATAGTAACTATACGAATAAAATGCTACCCAATGTTGTTAATGTGCAAAATAAGGGACATAAATCTTTTTTCTTCATTCTCACAGGTTTTTGCCTACTTTGACATGTATTGTAAGGATCCGCTTTTTTCCTATTGGGAAAGGAGTTTCCTAGCTAGAGTGTAAGTAGTCAATGAATCAAAAAGCCACAGTCCTTTTGCATATTTGGAAAGATGCCCTAGCTATAGGTTATTCAGTGGTGTGAGAAAGAGGAACTTTCAGGATTTTCTACAGAAATTGGTGTGGGGTTTCTTTTTTCCTCATTAAATAAACAAGTTCTTGCAGAGCCACTAGGAACTAGGTGTCCAAAAGATTTAGGTGATCAACTTTAAATTGGTAAACGTGGCATTTAATGCCTCTGCATTGGGTGTTCCTGGTGTTTTTCATTTGTAGGTGAGTACCCTCACCATCAGGTTGAGAAATTATGATCCATTTGTTTCTCACTGTCACTGTAGTCCCGTGAATGTTTAATATGTTATGGAAGTGGAACAGCTTCAGCAGAAAGGAATGACATCACTTAACAACCACCACAAGTGCAAAATTCTTTCTCTATCCTAGTGATCTTAGCACCCACCTGGGAAAGAAAGGAAATAGCTTTGAATCTCCTTAGGCAGTGTAGGCAGACCTGGGTCAAGGGCAGAACAATTGTATGTTTCTTTCCTCTGCAATAAGCAGGTGTGCTAGACAACCTCAAATTATGAATAATTGAATTGATCTTAGAGTGAGACACTTCATATTTTAAAAGAAAGGAAATGCCAGAAAAGAATCTTTATTCAGCTTACTCTTAAATTTTATATTGAAACATTATAATAACATTTAAACTTTTAGAAATAATAATAATAATAATAATAATAATAATAATAATAATAATAGTTGTTGTTGTTATTATTATTGCTATTATTATCATCATCACCATTGTCATCATTATCATTATAGCTAATATTAATTGTTACCAGGATTTAAAAACTGTTGACACAAAACTATGAACAATGTCTTTGGGACCAGATTTGACTTCCATAAACTACTTAAGAAAAACAGAAATTAATACAAATTCATTGAAGTGTGAATGTACTGAAGTGTGAGGAAAAAAGAACCTACATAAATATTCACTTTTCTTTTTTACTTTATGAACCAGTACATAAAGCAGTTAAATTTGTTAAAAAAGAACTTTACATGTTGAATTTTTAAAATGCTATATTACTTTATCTATCTAAACACTAAGAAGGGGGAGTAATATATAAATTAGCAATGGATCTTCAGAGAGTGTCTTGTTATCACTTAAAGATATAAAATGTTAATTCCAAAGTTTTCTGAGAGGTACCAACTGCCATTTTAAAACTCTACTGCAGGTTGGCAGATGATAGCAAGCAGTGGTATAATATGCTGAACTCTGTATGCAACCATAACAGTTGTATGAAAACAATTAAAATCATGTTTCCCTGATATTTTTTTAAAATGCACCTTGAGACAGAAAAAGCTAATTGTTATTTTTTTCCCTAAATGACAAGCAGTTAGTGAAGGAAATATATGACTACATTTACTATTAAAAATCTTTGGTATTTTTATTTAATAATTTCTAATCTAATGAAAACCAAAAAAAAAAAACCAGTTGTTGACATACAAGACGTGCTTATGTAGGCAATAGAAGGAAAAGTGTCAACTGAGAAAACTAATATTAATTAAAGTAGCTATACTGCATGTTATAAAAATACGCCTTCTCTTGTTTATTTTAAAAATATTTATAACTAAACATAATCTTATTTTTTCCTACATGTGCTCAAATTATCTGCTGTGTAATACAATACAGAGCATTTATCTTGATACCATTATCCTTGTCAGTCTAATTTTTGGTGCTTATATTTTATTCGAAATATATATGACAAGTCATGAGCCATTACTTCCCATTTCTGATTCACCCACATTGTCCTGCTGAAAACAATGCAATGTGGGATTATTTAAACAATGAGGAAAGGAAAGGAAAGGGAATTTAATAATTCAATGTTTTTTAAAGAAACTGGGTTTGGGGCTGGGAAATCTCAAAAGCACTAAAAAGAGAGTAATCCCTGAAGATTCTGCAAATCTGTTCTATGGCATCTAGTGAATGGACAAAAAGCTGGACATGAGCCAACAATGTGCAGTTGCAGCCCAGAAGGTAAACCACATCCTCGGTTTCATTGAAGAAGTGGTCAGCAGATTGAGAGAGGTCGTTCTTTCCCTCTGCTCTGGTGAGACTCCATCTGGAGTATTGCATCCAGCTCTGGAGCCCTCAACACAAGAAGAACATGGACCCCCTGGGGTTGGTCCAGAGAAGGGTCATGCAGATGATCAGAGGGCTGAAGCACCTCTCCTATAAAGACAGGCTGAGAGGTTTGGGCTTGTTCAGTCTGGAGAAGGGAAGGCTCGGGGAAGACCTTATAGCAGCCTTCTAGTACCTGAAGGGGACCTAAAGGTTCATCAGGATGTGTAATATTTGATAGGACAAGGGATAATGGCTTCAAGCTGAAAGACAGTAGGTTTAGATTAGATGTTAGGAAGAAATTCTTTACTATGAGGGTGGTGAGGCACTGGAACAGGTTGCCCAGAGAGGTTCTGGAAGCCCCATCCCTGGAAGATTTAAAGGCCAGGTTGGATGAGGCTTTGGGCAACCTGATCTAGTGAAGGATGTCCCTGCCCATGGCAGGGTGTTGGCACTAGATGATCTTTGAGGCATTCTATGATTGTATGAGACACTAGAACAGGTTTTCAGAGAGATAGTGGAGGACCTTTTCCTGGAGGCATTCAAGGTCAGGCCTGACAAAAGTCTGTACAATCTGATCTAGTTAAAGGTGTCCCTGCTTACTGCAGGGGGATTGGACTAGATGATGTTTAAAGATCTCTTCCAACATAACACATTCTATGATTCTAATAACAGTCAGAATACACTGGTAAATTATCTGCCTGTCCACTATATTAATATTCTGACTATTATTGCACTTCCAACTACAATACATAATAGGTTATGCGTAAATGACTATATTTAGCAATAGAGGATGAAAACTTTAAAAGTAGAATTAACAAAACAGTTAATGTCACGGGTACAGGTCAATAGTTTACAGGAAAGTTAAGTGAAAGGAAATAATTTACACCATTTACTTTTGATGAATTGGAGAGAACAATTGTGTTAAAATATGTCATAATCAGTTTAAAGCTTTCAGTCAAGTTAAAATAGAGAGTGGGATAAACATATTGTGAATTAGATATGTAAAAATTAGGTGACTAAGCCTGATCTAATCACTGTAGCCTTTTACAGTTAAGGGAGACACTTCTAAAGAACTATTCAACCTACTCCGAAGTGGAAGTCTTCAATGAAACCAAATCATACTGTGAAATTCCTTTTTGCGCTGTATTGACTCTACAAGAGTCACATATTCAGCCACATAATTTTTACAGGAATGTCACCTATATTTGCTTTTGGTAATGGAGTTGGTACTTCAAACAAAACTGAAAGATAGAAAGAAACAAGCAAATAGTCTCTTCGGCCAACAGGAGAGAGCATATTTAAACTACTGAAATATACCCTATAATTCATAGTTTTCACGTGTATAAGCCAAGAAATTTAGGATGCTTGATAAAGAATTCATTGGCTTGTGTTCCAAGTCTGAAAATGGGAAACTGATGACAATGAGTACAATAGGCAATGCTGAGAACAATAGCATCAAGCTAGTTGAAACATTTACTCAGAACTCATGTAACTGCTAAAAATGGGAGCATTTTTATTACTAGGTGCTGTGTTTTCTACTTGCACCACAGTGTTGTTGCAAAAGACACTTTTGATTGCTTCTTCTCAATCACCCGAGGAGGAATATATAAATATATAGTCCTCCAACATTTGCAGATTATTAGATTTAACAGATTACAAAGAGAAAGAAAGAAAATGTAGATACAGGATTAGATGTCTCTTATTGCCTGTGGTTTTATACAGTGGAGAAGTTGGCATGAAAAGTAGCCATATTAAGTTGTCTTTCTATTTGGTGCAAAGCAATAGATGTGTTAAGGTAAATTTTACCCTAAATGCATAAACTAAACCTCATTCTAGGTGAGCCTGGATCTTTTAATTGACTTTAAGAGAGCTATTGACATGTGGGTTCTGTTAAGCCATAAACATCCATCTGAATCTCAAACAGTTGAGGTTCAAAAGGACCTCTGGAGGTCATCTGATCCAATTTCCCCGCTTAAAGAATCCAGACAGTTTTTGAATATTTCTAAGGAGGAAAACTCCACAACTTCTCTGGGCAACCTGAGCCAATGCTTACTTATCCTCACAGTAAAAAAGTATTTCCTAATGTTCAGAGGGAACATCCTATGTCTCAGTTTGTGCCCATTATTACCTCTCCTATCACTGGGCCTCACTGAAAAGAACCTGGCTCCATCCTCTTACACATGCCCTTCATATACATTGATGAGATATCCCCTGAACTTTGTCTTCTCCAGGCTGAACAGTCACAACTCTCCCAACCTTTCCTTATATAGCGATGCTCTAGTCCCTTCAACATCTTTAGTGCCCTGTGCTGGGCTCTCTCCATCAAAAGACTCTCATGAGAATCTGATAAATAGAATGGAATATTTTCAAATGCACTAATAAAGTGTGTTGATTCAATGATGAAATTTTCTTGAATACTCTACCACCAAAGGCAGCCTGCAGTGCAGATATAAATAACTTCAAAGGTGGTAGCCTTTTAGGATCTAAGCACTCTCATTTTCTTTTTCTCCTTCACTCTGTCCTCCCAACAGCTTTTGCCATTTTTATACACCCTTTTGGAACAGGTGCAGTTTTAAATTTATCTTTCACAGTTGGTTCAATGAATTACCTTTCAATTTTGACTTATCTTTCAATTTTAGTTTGAATTGATAAATGCTATTATAGCGAGCAGCTAGATTTTCTGAATAATTTTCTCTTTCTGCTAATTCTTGGCTTTTCATTTTTAAAAGATGCAAGTCTTTAGTCCATGAA
Source organism: Hypotaenidia okinawae (assembly GCA_027925045.1). NCBI lineage: Eukaryota > Metazoa > Chordata > Aves > Gruiformes > Rallidae > Hypotaenidia > Hypotaenidia okinawae. The sequence continues at coordinate 174,854,547 of BSDF01000001.1, forward strand.
GAATTATAGTATTGATACAAAGTATAAAACATATGAATGATACCTTTAAAATTTTCAGGTTTTACCTGAAAAGCCATATTTTCTATGGCTATGTTCTTTCATGTAAGTATGCATGGTGATGAGAGTGGGAAATAACAGTAATTACATCACTTATGGTAGAATTGAAAAGCATTGAGCTGTTACAACTTCTCCTCATTATCTTTGGACTTCAGTGATATAAAAGCAGAGTTAATGTACTCAGTCTGACTGGAATGGAGTTAATTTTCTTCATAATACATAGTATGTTGCTGTCTTTTGGATTTGCGACTGTTGATAACACAGCAATGTTTTGGCTATTGCTGATCAATGCTTGCACAGTATTAAGGTTTTCTTCCCACCACTCTGTCCCTACAGCAAGTAGCCTGGAGGTGCAGAGGAAATTGATGGGAGACACAGTTGGGCCAGCTGACCCAAATAGGCCAAAGGGATAATCTATATGATAGGACACTACACTCAGCAGTAAAAGCTCAGGGAATGGAGGAAGAAGCATGTACATTTGTAGTTATGGGTTTTGTCTTTCCAAGTAACTGTTACACATGCTTTTAGGGATAATGCAGCTCAGTATCAGTTTATGGGAAGTAGTGCATAAATTTGTTATTTTGCCTTGCTTGTTCATGTATCTTTGTTTCACTTATTAAACTATTTGAATCACCAGTTTTTTGGGTTTTAATCTTCCAGTTGTCTCCCCTGTCTCACTGAGTGAGCAAGCAACAGTGCTTAGCTGCTAGCAGAGGTGAACCCACCACAGCTAAGAAGGTGAAGTTCCCTCATGCGTATCTTCAGTACCCTTCTAGAGGCCTCTTACATTCTACAAACACCTCAAAAGACATTTTCTGAACATATATCAGAATGAAACAACAAAGTGAAGGCAGGTGTATCAAAATCCAAATTCTAGACTTAAAAAAAATCCCTAATCTTGAATTCTGGAGCATTCAGTGACCCTATTCAAACCAAACTGCAAACCTAAAGTGAAAAATACATAGTTACCTAATGTTTCAGATACATTATCAAATTTAACCACCTCCCTACATACATAGGAAGAAGCGTATCTGATGGAAGCAGTACCAAAAACCTCATATATAATTAAAAATAATTTTAAAATAGTCAAGGACAAAATATATATTTAACATCTTTCTTTTCAAATACCCACATTTTATTTGGCCAAGTATAATGGAACAACAACAAAACCACCAACAAATAAATGTAAAGCAACCAACAAAAACCCCAAGCTCACACAAAAAACCCCAAGCCAAACAAAAACAAACATACAAGTGCAAACCATTCTACATGTTTAAGATTAAACCTTACACAAAAATTTCAAGATCTTTTGATTGTCTTGCAAATAAAATAATAGACTTTTCTCATGCATTTTTAGCACTATTGCTTCACTGCCTTAGGAATACTTGAGTATAAAACTTTGGTTTGATGTTATTTCTAGTTAATTTTGCAAGCAAAGCAGATTTTAGAAACTCCACAAAATTATCAACTTGAGATAAGTTTTAATTATCAAGGATTTCATTTTTATTGAAAGTTTGTTTCATCTTTGTTGAAATTGTTATTCTGAAAGGACATATTCTCTATCAGTTTTTTTACATTACATAGTCAGGCCTCAACAAACACAGGATGTAGAACTGTGTTAATAAGCAGGGAAGGAAACTTTGCCTTAGTCTCAACTTTGTTTATGTGCCACGCATTTTTTAAGTCTAAGGTTTGCAGCAACCAGCTTGGAAGTTATTGGTTTCTCTGAAGCCTTGGTATGACTAGATTTAAGTTGGAGGTGGAACTCTAGCCTACCATGCAATATTAACAATAGGAGATTCTTAAAAATGTGAAGCTAGAGACCACAGATAAAAATCAGTGTCTCAATATCTCTGTACTTACTGTTAAAAAGTAATTCTTTGTTCCAAGTTTTAAAATAGTTTCTGCCCTACTAAGAAGTCTTCTTCAGTGTGCATCACTGATAAATGCCCTTAGGAGGACTGTTCTGTGTATTAAGTGATCTCCCTCCAAAAATAGTATGCAATCTACTATGTGGTGTGGGATTTAGCTGGCCTATATTTAGGTATATGTATGTGACCTGGATACCAACACAACCACTCAAGAACTAGTCAATATGTTCACTGAGGTCTGGAGTACTGTTCAGTTTACCCATGTGATGTCTAGACTCTGTATCTCTAGACTCCATCAATTGTATTGACTAGACCTTCACTGGATATAGTAGATGCTTATAGATTTAGCTTACATACAGACATTTCCATTATAAACATCTTAACTTAGGGAATCCCACCTAAATGAAGGTTGTTAACGATTCCTTGTTCTTTTTAGTTCTTGACTTGTGAACCTAACATGTTATTGTATGTTTTAAGCAAGCTGTTTGAATTCAATGGAGGAGTAGGGAGAAGCCAGATAGAGGTGAATTGCCACTAGTTTGATCACTGGAATGGAGTGGTATCTCTAATGCTATGGTACAGACATCTAACCACTAGAACATGAAAAAAAGTTTGCATGCATTTAAACTGTATATATTAAATGTAGAAACACTTGATAGTTTCTGGGTCTCAATATGCATTCTACTGCCTAAAGACTTCTTCAGGAATTTTGTAAAACTATTTGCTGAGTATCTAAGATTAAGTTAGGAATATAGGCTGCAGGTCCACATGGAATAGTTAGGACTTTTTTCCTCATTAGCCTGTCCTTTATTAACTCTGTTACCTTATCTAAGAACTCTATCAGTTGTATTTTTTCCTATTTGGCTCTTACCTTTCTCTTCTTCCTCTCTATTTTCCTCCTACCCTTGCATTATTCGTCCTATATTCTGCTTATCTATGGTACTTTGCTCTTTCCCTGGTTTTATTCACCTTTTTCCATTTTTACCTTGATTCTAGTCAAAGAATGAGTCTTTCTACTTATCCACTATGCAGGTGCAGTAAAAAGTGACAGTATGGCTAAATACTAAGTAGCATATATTTTCCTTTCAGAAAAAACTTTATAGAAAGCAAAGCAGTCAGGGTACAGGAAAGAAGCATGAATAATGCACTAACCTGGTTGTCATTCATTATTCTCACACTTATAATACTTGCTGTCTGTGTATTAGCAGTGAAGAATTAAGAACTCAAAAGAGATGTTCAGTATTCCCACTTCCATTTTTCAGTGTCAAAACACTTTACAGCACCTGCAAATTGCAAAGTAGGACTCCAGGGTCACTTCCCAACAAAACCACCAGAAAATATCAGGAAAAGCATTAAAGGATCTACTGATCATATATATATATATATATATATATATATATATATATGCTTTTATATATATGTTTTTATATATATATATATAAGCATTAAAGGATCTACTGATAATATATATATATATAATATACACGATGAGAAATTCTCCAGATCACGTAAACAATTCATATAATTGGTAGAAGATATATATCCTCATACTAAAAAACTGTTAAATCTCACTATCAAGAGACTTAAACGGTCTAGAGAGAACAGGTTCAAGTTCTTCCACCATGCTGACTACACATATTCCCTGCCTTCAGCAACTGAACTATTCAGTCAATATTACCAGGTAACTTCACCTGACTGATTAACCGCATCTTGTGCACACAGTCATGCAGGATCACACACACCAGAACGAACTCCAGCAGAAAGCTGTGAAACTCAGCAGAATGCAATGTCCAAATGAAGATTTCCAGAACTCACATTATACATTTACACATAAACATTATTCTCTCTTCCTAGGTGGAAAATCTCATCACAGAGATAAGGAAAGAGGGTCTCATCACAAACTTGTGATGTTTATTCTGTTGAGTAAAATTTCAAAAATAGAGGTCCTGAGATGCTGAAGTCTCAATTTTTATTCTACATAAAAAGTCAAATTCTTACACGTTATTACAAGAGATACATGGCAGTGAAATCCAAGTGCATCTTTTACTCCCCTAATGGACCAATCTCCCTTAAAATTTAATTTAATTGTTTCTTTGAAGATGTGATATTAAAAAAGATGTTTGTTATGTAAGAATCTTGTGCATCTTGTATCAACAAATACAAAGACAAACCATATGTGTACTCCAATCTTTTTAAAGAAAATACAATTACTTTAACTGTGACTCTTCAAAACCATATAAGCCTAACTTGAAAACAACTTGTGACCAAAATTAACTTATTTTTTATCAAATTTTGAATAACTGGAAATTTGGTCTCATTGAAAAAGTGAAGACCTAAGTAATTTCCTCCTATGATAAGTGGAAAATTGTGGAAAGTTAGATGTAGAAGAAACACAATGGACTCCTTAATAGCTAAGAGATCCTGCCATGAAGCCTTGCTCTTCACAGATGGAATTGGCATGACAAGTATACCATCGGAATGGACAGCTCTGGCTATATCTATATTTACTGTTAAAGAACCAGCATCGAAGAACAGACCTTAAAAGTTTCAGAATGAGGATATGTTCCTGCACATGCATCTGTTTATATCAGCTGTTACCATATGACCCTGATGATACAAATGTTGAGAATAAAACTTTGACCATATCATTTATATAGACAGAATGCTGGCAATGTCAAAGAAAAATATTAAGTCCTGGCTTTACCATTGACATGAGCACAGACTTTTTATGGACAGTGGGACAAAGCATTGGAGAAGAGGCCAGAGCTCTGTTTGTTAATTGTTGCCATATAAGCCGGACAAATAAGAGATGTTCACGAAGCCCTGGTAATGTCAAAGATGGGGACAGATCTTTGGCTCTGTCAGGTGGTTACTATGGAACACTGGCTCTATCAGAGATTAGGATAGAGCTCTGGCTGTGTTAGAAATGAGGATGGCACTCAGTATATTACTGTTTTCCTCTGATACTTGTTTGCTATTAAAGATAGCCAGGAATGGACACCTGCCTTTTCGAAGCTGGGCATAGAGCCCTGGCTATGTCAATATTTGTTTTGGAGTTATTATTTTATCGTATGTCAGGATGATATTACCAATATATGCGTGATTTACCATGTTTGTCAGATGAAAGGATAGATTTTTTAAAATATGTTTGAGGTAGAGATCGATGTCTGACCCTATGAGAGATTGACAATCACCTTTGCCTGGGATCAACACTGCTATGTGTTAGAAATATGGGCAAAACTCTACCCATACAAGAACCCTTGACAGTAGTCACACCTCTATTACTCTTTTGCTGTAATACATTCATAGCAATGAGATATAAAAAGGAGGAAAGTGCATGCTTTCCTTTATATTTGTCTAAGTCATATACATGCACCAAGTTATGTTAGGTAACACAAAAATCTGATTATATTACTGGTCATTTAGTGCTTGTTTTTGTAAAAGGGTATAATGTTTATATATGGGAAAATGGGTATGTACTCTATATTTGTCAGATACATATTTGAAAATCTTTTCTCTGCTGGATTACTTGTTCCCAGAAAGAAGCAAGACACACTTAAAGTGCATTGATTTTGTACTGTTACTGAAAAAAAAAAAGCATTTACTGAAGAAGTCTTTAAAGTGTTTCAGACTTTGTTCTGAAAATCTCTCTGTATCTATATATGTGATAGAGGTCTGCATACACCAAAAAATCGGAACAGCATTATTAAAATTATCCAAGGTTCCGATCTGGTCAATATGGCAAAGCAGTTTTATGAATTTTGTATGTAAATTAATATCTGTGGCAAACTGCTCTTGGGAATGCCATATTATGAAAGTTTACGCTGTAGAAAAGCTGAAATACAATTCTTTCTAATTCAGTGGCAGTTTGTAAGTAAGTAAGGAAGAAAGATAAAAATTTCTCTATTTTTTAAAAAATGTGAAATAACTTCTTATATTAAAGGTACATGGGTGGGTCTTTCTATGTAAAAAAACCAAACCAAACCAAACCAAACCAAACCAAACCAAACCAAACCAAAATGTGTGTTCTCTTTTTATTGTAGTGCTTGTCATAGAATATGATCAAACTCTAAATATTCAAGTTATACCCAAGTGGCTTTTCCAAAAGTCAGTTACAGGTGTGGCCGTAGTTAAAATTTACAGCAGAAGATGTAGTTGTGTCCTCATCAGTTGAGCCTAGTCAGTAACGTTACCTGAGAATCTGTGTAAGACATAATTACAGGCTCCATCTCTGTAAGATTTTGTTCTGCTATACTTGAAAGTAGCATTCCTCATCACCTGCATCAATGCTGGACTGACCACAGCTGAAATACAGAGTACTGGGAAGTAAATAGTCTGTCTAGATGAAGACGGAAAAAAAGGTAATTTTCCCTGATGGGGGGAAGAGAGGAAAGTCACATTAAAGCTTTCTTGTTATTAGGAAATATCTGTTTCGCCCTTTAATTGTTATTAAAGAAATTCACATCATGTATGTGATTAACTGAATTTTGAATAATTGTGGTCAGATCTATGTCAGATGACATTGTATTGCATTACATATACTCAACTAGACAACATTTTAAATTGTGGGGAAAGCTGAATCTGATGTACACGACGTGCCCTTTTAAAAAACATGCTTTGTACTTTATTAATTAATACTCTGAGGTTGTTTATATTTAGCCATCAGCTCCATCTGGGCCAGCAGCAAGATACCTCATGAAGGCACAGATAATGAGCTGTTATACTTTCATACAAATGCCTTGTGTTTTGTTATCAAAGTCTGTTTGTAAGTCTGTTCAGACTTTCAGATGTAGATAAAGTATGATACAGAAGAGTAAATATGAAAATTAGTGAGATATTTCCTTCCTTTGATAAAGAATCAAATGTGTAAAGTTGAAGAGCAAAGAGGCGTTCTCTAATTCCTTGTTACCTGAATGTCTCTGCAGAATTTCTTCCTTGACACTTCTGCATTTCTGCACAGCATTCTGCAGCACACGGTTTAAAGGCATCTTAAAGGACTTTATTGGTTACAGCTTTCTCTCGTCTCAGATGCAAACCCTCTGTCTGTTCTTGATCCTGAGGTCTGCATTGTGATTCTCTATCAGCTATAGAAACTATGGACTGATTCTTTCCATTCTCTACACTTCTGGAAAAATATATTTCCAAAAGCCTTTTGTGATCCTTAAAAATCTGACTGCAATTTGCCTTTTACGATGGGTTCATGGCTAAGCAGCATGACTGGGGCTAGTGTTTCAGGATTCATATATTTTATTCTCTAACTTCAATAACCAAAGAAATTGAGCATAAACATTTTCCTTTCTGAATGATAAGATATTTAAAATATGTAAATGAAAACTGTTTACACTGAGCCATGATGACCTCTATGTACTTTGGTTTACACTTATCTAAAATAACATTGCGTATCGCATTCACTTGTATATTCTATTAAGAAGACACTCAAGTGTTTGCAGTGACAATTCCCATTTATCAAACACCCTGTGTTTTGTTTATATGGCTGCAATGAGAATTTAGAAGGGAATATAAAAAGAAGGGTTGGAGAAGAAGTTACAGTTCTGATACTAGTTGATTGGAGTTTATTTTGTAAGCATTAGAAATTAAAGAGCATATACATGAAAGAAAAGTATTGCTTCTCTGTTCAAGAGACAGTTCAGCTGGCAAGACAACAGAAAAATTGTCAGATGGATTTTTTTTAAAATCAATTAAAATAAATTATTTGCTGCTATGACCTCTCTAAATAAAAACTGGTCAAAGACAAAAGAATTCCTAGCAGGAGGTAATCAGCACAGATATTAATTTAATAGTCAGTGGCCAGAATAAGACAGATTGATTTATTCAGTATATATATACAGATTAGGCCTCTGAGCTCATACTGACATTTAAAAAACAGCTCTGTCCTTATACCCCCTCCCTTAAAGAATAATGTTTTGAAGGGTATTTTGTATCCAAGGTGATTTTTTTCTCTCCCTCTGTGTGTGTGTATATATATATATGTATGTATACGTACAAACAAACATATTTATTTTTCAAACAGATTTTCAAATACCATACTACAGTTGGAAGAAGTAAACATTGATCTGACATTATACACTTCAGTACAGTCTGAATATCACAAAGGAAGACAAATTTATGATGCAATTATACTCAGCTCTACTAGGAATTTTTCACAACTAACTCAAAAAAGGCTATTTAGAAAAAATGTAAAAGGTGCCTTTCTAAACAGTTTATTAGAAATTAAAATGGTCTGAAGATTTTATTTAAGAATCTGTCCCAGTCTATCTGATATCTCTCTTCTATGTCCATTGTGCAATGTTGGCTTTTGATTTCTGCATCCATTCTCCAAGATGCAGACATCTGCATCTGCCTTTTTCTATTTCTTCATCAGAATTACAAGGTACTCGGTAGTTATTTTGCTCTGAACCCTGGAACTTCATGTCACAAAATGTCACTGTTCAGCCTTGAGAAGAGAAGACTAAGGGGGGACCTAATTAATGTTTACAATTATCTTAAGCAGGGGATGCAGGGGGAATCAGCCAGCCCCTTTTCAGTGGTCTGTGGAGACAGGACAAGGGGCAATGGCTGCAAGTCGGAGCATAGGAAGTTCCGCACCAACATGCGGAGAAACTTTTTCACAGTGAGGGTGACAGAGCACTGGGACAGGCTGCCCAGGGAGGTGGTGGAGTCTCCTTCTCTGGAGATATTCAAGACCCGTCTGGATGCCTATCTCAGTGAAATGTCCTAGGGAGCCTGCTTTGGCAGGGGGTTGGACCCGATGATCTCTCGAGGTCCCTTCCAACCCCTACAATTCTATGATTCTATGAATTCTTTTCTGGACCCTTATCCTCTGAATTGCTTATATGTATTTTCTGAGAGTTACATACATCTAGAAAGCAAGTTAGGAAATTGATCTAGAATTTCATAGAATCTCATTATTCCTTGAGAAAAAAATACCAAAGTAACAGAGACAAACTGTATATAGTCAGGGCTGGGGACAGCCTTTGGCTTGGGCAGCAGGAAACTGAGGTTTACTGATTTATATAACATATCCTAAATGGATATCTATCACTTCAGAACTTATTGGCATATATAGAAGTGTACTATGCAGCTTCGATCAAATTCAAAACCATTGAAAATTCCCATCTTTTAGCTTGAAAGAGCTTTAGACATTGTTTCACACTGAGGAGGTAAGGACATTGGTTGTCAATTGCTCTATGTCCAGGAGGAGGCCGGTGACAAGTGGGGTCCCCCAGGGGTCTGTCTTGGGACCGGTGCCCTTTAACATCTTTATCAATGACACTGATGATGGAATTGAGTGCACCCTCAGCAAGTTTGCAGATGACACCAAGCTGAGTGGTGTGGTTGACACAACAGAAGGAAAGGAAGCCATCCAGAGGGATCTGGACAGGCTGGAAAGGTGGGCCTGGGTGAACCTAATGAGGTTCAACACTGTCAAGTGTAAGGTGTTGCACTTGGGTCGGAAGAATCCCAGACATAGATACAGACTGGGAGAAGAGCTCCTTGGGAGTAGCCCTGCTGAGAAGGACCTGGGTGTCATGGTAGATGAGAAACTTAACATGAGCCAGCAGTGTGCTCTTGCAGCTTGGAAGACCAATGGTGTCCAGGGCTCCATCTGAAGAGGTGGGGTCAGCACGGACAGGGGGGCGATTGTCCCTCTCTACTTTGCCTTTATGAGGCCCCATCTGGAGTACTGTGTCCAGATCTGGAGACCTGCAAATCAAGAAAAATGTGGAACTGTTGGAGAGGGTTCAGAGAAGGGCCACAAAGATGATTAGAGGGCTGGAGCACCTCCCCTATGAAAAGAGGCTGAGGGAGCTGGGCTTGTTCAGCCTAGAGAAGAGAAGGCTATGGGGGGACCTCATTGCACCCTTCCAGTACCTGAGGAAAGCACATAAACAGAAGAGGAATCAACTTTTTAGAAGGGTAGACAATGGCAGAATTACTGGGAATGGACTAAAACTAAAGGAAGGAAGGTTTAGATTACATATTTGGGGAAGCTCTTTACAGAGAGAGTGGTAAGGTACTGGAACAAGCTGCCCAGAATGGTGGTGGATGGCTCATCCCTGGAGGTGTTCAAGGCCAGGTTGGATGGGTCCCTGGGCAGCCTTGTGTAGATCCAGGCCTGAGGTTGGTGTCCCTGCCTGTGGCAGGGGTGTTGGAACTGTATGATCCTTGGGGTCCCTTCCAACCCAGATTCTATGATTTTATGGGGCTGATTCCTGAAATGCAGTCCTGGACCTTTGCATGAGACATTATGTTTTACAAAAATGTGAGAAATCACAATTCAAAAGTCCTAGATGGCTTTGGTACCTCACATTGTATTTCTATTTATGGCCTACTATTAGAGTTTTGGTTTATCCAGACAAGCAGCGAAAAAAAAACCTCACAGCCACTCACTCTCTTCACCCACACACAGAGTGAGATGAGGGAGAGAATAGAAAAAAAGTAGAACTCATGAGTTAAGAAAAAAACATTTAAGAGGACAGAAGAAGAATATACACCACCACCACTAGTAATAATATATACCAAAAAAGTAATGTACAGCACAATTGCTCACCAACCACTGACAAATGCCCAGCTGTTTCCTGAGCCACACCCCTCCCTGGCCAATCTCCCCCTAGTTAAATAGAAAGCATGACATCATATAGTATGGAATATCCCTTTGGCCACTATGGATCAGTATCCTGGCTGTACTTTCTTGCAGCTTCTTGTGCACTTCCTGTGGAAGGCTCAAGCTTCCCTACTGTCAGGGAAGTCTGGGAAGCTGAAGTGTCTTTGACATAGTTGTTAACACAGTTTTACTATACCTAAATAATAGTATGCTATCAACATTATTATCATGCTAAATTAAGAATACAACACTATATTAGATGCTAGTAAGAAAATTAAATCTATTCCTGCTGAAACCAGGAGAACTAGTAATATTAGTAATACTATTGTTATTTCCTGTTGTAGTTTTGTGTGGCTGGGTTCTGGTAGAGAAGGGGGGCTGCAGGTGTGGCTTCTGCAAGAAGCAGCTAGAAGCTCTCTGAAGGCAAACACTACTCAGCTCAAGGCTGGAGTCATTGTTGACCAAGGTCGAGCCCATCAGTGATGGTCATAGCACCTCTGGGAATCACAGTGAGGAGAAAAAAACCCACAAACATCTGCATTTTGCTGCCAGAGATGGGTGTGAGAAGATGGAAGAAGTTGTGCAGACATCAAAGCTGGTGAAGGGGAGTGAAGAAGGCATGCCAGATGCAGGAAAGAAAGATACCCCTGTAGCGTGTGGAGAAACCCATAGTGGAAAAGGCTGAGGCCTCACCTGCAACCTGTGGAGAGGCCCCACACTGGAGCAGGTGGAGACATACAGAAGACATTGTGACCCGTGTTGGAGCAAGCCTCTGCAGGCCGTGGAGAGAGATAGAAACACAGAGATGAGCAAACGAGGGATCCATGCAAGAGCAGGTTTGCTGAGGAGGGTCTTTTGACTCTGTGGAGGACCAGGCTGGAGCAGCCTGGGCTTGAGAGACTGAGAGACATTCTGTGATTTATAACTGCACCCCATAGAAGTGACCTATGCTGGGGCAGCTGGTGAAGAGCTGAAGTCCCAACATAAAAGGACTCATGTTGGAGAAGTTCGTGAAGGACTGTCTCCTGTGGGTGGGACCTCACAGTGCAGCAGGGAAAGGGTGTGAGGAATGCCCTTTCTGGACTAAGAAGGAAAACAACTCATGAGGAACTGACCAAACCCCCACCACCCTTCCTCATGCCACAATGTGGGGGAAGAAGGGAGCGAAATCATGACTAAAATGAAGGGAGGGGTGGGGGAAGGTGTTTTAAGATCTGTGTGTACTTCTCATTATCCAACTCCGGTTTCACTGGATGTGGGTGTGGAGTGTAATAAATTAGATAGTTTTCTTTCGTTTGTCCTGTGTTGAATCCCTTTTGCTGGTGACACTAATTGTGGAATGATCTCTCCCTGTCCTTATCTTGACTACTAAGTCTCTCAATACACCTTTTCTCCCCTGTTCAACTGAAAAGGGGAGTGATAGACTGACTTTGGTAGGTGTCTTTCCTTCATCCAGGGCTAAATCACCACATTCCCTTATGCCTTTTGCATTCCGTACATTTTATTAGCAAGTGTAATTGATATGCTAATTATTCTGAGATCTACATGTTGTGTGTTTTGTTTGGTTTTAAAGCCTTGTACACAAAAATCATAGAGAAAAATAACATCTAATAATGAAAAAAGAAAGAAAGACTCTTAAATATATGTTAAATAAAATACTATGTGAAAAAATAGCAATATTTAACAGTGAAAAAAAAAGTCAAAGAGCTTAGCTGTTTCAGCTGATGAAAATCTAAGGGATACCGGTTCTAAGGGATACAGGTTCTTTGTGGTTATTTTGGTTTTGGGTTTGTTTTTTTTTTTTCATTTAGTCACTTAAAACAGAAGTCTGAGATAGTCTGCTATACTATAATTAGTGTTTTACTTTCAAGCTAAATACCATGTGTGAATTTTTTTCCTACATGTAATTATGTCTGTCTCTGAAACTTAATATAGAGGAAGAGCACTTGTTAAAGTGCTGTTGGGAAAGCCACTTTTTATCTATGCAGGCTACATGTAATTTATACTTCCAATGATTTGCTCTTCTTTTTTAAAAGACCTGTCTTGACCCACTAAAATACAAGTAACTATTCATTGACTGGCTAAATTATCAAACCTCCTTTGAGACAAATTATGATTTCATGTCAACATATTTTCAAAGATTTATTTCATAGAATCATAGAATCACAAAATGTTTTCAGTTGGAAGGCAACTTAAAGATCAACTAGTTCCAATCACACTGCCATCAGCCTGGATGCCCTCCACTAGACCAGGTTGTCTAAGTGCCATTCTCTGAAGAACAGAAGGGAAATGGAAGGCACATGCTCCCTTTCACAAAAGCTGTCAGTTTAAGAATTAAAAAAAAAGTAGCTGTTAGGAATCTGTGGTGGTTGAGCCCTGGCTAAAGGACAGATGCCCACCAAAATCAGTCTATTAATCCCCTTCTTAGTTGGACAGGGGAGAAAAATATATTAGGCGGCTCAAGAGTCAAACTCGTTAATGACGAGGGCAAAACAGACTCAACACAGAGTGCAGAAGAGAAAGTTATCTAATTTATTACACTATGCTTAAGAGAAAACAATGAGAAAACCAGAGTCAGGAGTGCAACCAACAATCTTAAAACAAATGCAACCAGGCAAACACTTTTCCCCCCATCACTCCCTCCTTAGCAGACTTTAGTCAGAAATTTGCTCCCTTCTTCCCTCCCATTCACAGCCCAAGAGGGGCAGGGACTGGGGAAAATGGGGGTCTCAGTAACACCTTCCCCCCACCCCTCCATTCTAAAGCAGACTTCCCTTTTAGCCATGATTTTGCTCTATCAGCCATTCCAAAGGTATCAGCTGAAAACTTTATGAGGGTGCATAAATTTCCATTATCCAGATTATTAATAAAGATGTCGAACAGTATGGGACCCAGTAATAAGCCCCAGTGTACATCACTACTGACTTAACTCCAACTGGACTTTGCACGACTGATCACAACCCTCTGGGCACCCTTAAATCAGTTTTCAATCCACCTCACTGTCCACTCACCTGCCAGGGAAATGCTTTCATCTTGTCTATGAGGATGTCATGGGAGATGATAATACTTTGCCAAAATTGAGGTAAAAAAACATCCACTGATTTCCTTTCATCCACCTATATTCTTTCATCCACGTAACCAGTCACCTCATTGTAGAAACCTACTGGGTTGGTCAAGAATAACTTCCCTGTCATAAACCAATGCTGAATTCTCCTTATCATCTTCTTATCATTCATGTGTGTCCTGGTTTCAGCTGAAAATATAGTTAATTTTCTTCATAATATCTAGTAAGGGGCTATGCTTTGGACTTGTGCTGAAAACAGTGTTGATAATATAGAGATATTTTTGTCGTATAGCAATGTCATTGCTGTTGTTAAGCAGTGCTTATACAGAGTGAAGGCCTTCTCTGCTTCTTACACTGCCCCACCAGTGAGTAGGCTTAGGGTGCATATCAAGTTGGGAGGGAATGCAGCCAGGACAGCTGACCCAAACTGACAATACCGTATGATGTCATGTTCTGTATATAACTGGGGGAAGGAATGGGTAGGCTGGGAGACAGGTCAGCTCAGGGCCTTGTGGAACATCAACTTAGGGTTGTAAGAAACTAGGTTGTTCATAAATTATTATTGCTATTGTCATTGTTCTTCTGTATTTTGTTCTATGAAATTGAATTTATCTCAACCCATGATGTTTTCATTGTTTTGAGTGGGGTTATTTTTTCCCCCTTTCCATTTTTAATTCTCTCCCCCATCCCATTATGGGTTGTGTGCTTCTTTTATCTGCTTGCTGGGTTAAACCATTACAATGTTTTTGAACATGCATTTCAGGAGGATTTTCTCCATCACCTTACCATGGATTGAGATGAAATTGACCTGTGTGTAGATACCCCAATTTTTTCTTTGCCATTCTGGAAGGTAGGAGTGATAGATGTCTCTTCGTCTTTGGGAACCTTTCCCAGACACCATTACTGTTCTGGGCAGAACATACACCACATGGATTTATATATATTTAGTTTGATCAATTGCTTCCTAAGCCTGTCCTCCTCCAACAAGGAGGACTGTTTCAGACTTCTACTCTGGTCTCAAGGAAGAGGGGCTAAAGACTGGGTTTACTGGCAAAGATCAAAGTAAGGAAAGAAGGCACTGAGTGCCTTGGCTTTCACATCATTTGTGATCTGTTCCTTTGTACAATTCAACAGTAATACCATGTTTTCCCCAGTCTTCTTTTTGTTGTTGATACTTGTAGAACCTTTCCTTGTTGCCCTTCTGATCTTTTGCCAGATTCAATTCCAGGCTAACCTTGGCTTTTCCACCTCTATCCCTGCAACATCAGACATCGGTTCTATATTCCTGCAACATAAGAGAAAAAAATGAGAAGAAAATGAGAAAGACACTGCTGTCCAGTGTCCTAGGTACTTGTCAGAGCTGCATAGCTATAGTTAAACCCTTCACTGGACCTAGTGGGAACAGTTTGTGGACTCTTCTGTGCCTGAGTCATACTTGTTTCAGAGCAATCAAAATCTACAGAATCCCTATTGCTTTGTGAAGTTTGATGATGAATGAAAATTTTGCTTCAGCAAAGGGAACTGATAGAACTACTCTCACACGCTCTGGATTATTATTTTAACTGTATTTTACTATAAAAAACAAAAGACAGTTAGAGATTTCTGCTTGTGATTATTTATTATAAAGCACAGTCAGGCTTACAAAGAAGTCCTATAAATGAGAGAAGTGTTAGAATGGCACTATGCCAGAAACACGCCTTTCCAGTTTCTCTTACTTATCACATGACTTCCTGCCTAAGATCTTCAGTATGCATGTATCCTCTAATTCTCTGACACATAATTACTACAGATATGCAGAACAGATTGGGTTCTCCAAGGAATTTAAGTATTTTGATGCCTCAAACTTTATAAACTGTCTGAGGAATCCAACTTAGCTGGAATGAAGTAGAAGTGTAAATAGTACTTTTTCTGCCATCCTTCTGTAGCAACAGAGGATATAACTTGCTGTTATATCCTACTTTGTCTGACTATATTTTCTGCTGAGTACCTGAGACTCTTTCAGGTACCTAGGTCTTGGGCAAGAGGGTGTTTTGTTTTGTTTGTTGATTTGTTTGTTTATTTGTTTTTCTTTTTATTCCTAGACATACATATTATTTTGAAATGTAATCTGAACATAGAATATCTTCTCTCATCAAAAAAGTCAAAGGAGATTCTGCTTTGCTGAATTCTTCTCCCCTGTGTATTGATCCTCAGACAGAATAGGCTCATTCTAAAGCAATTCCATTTGAATGTTTCCTGTATTCATGCACAGTATTGTTATTCTTGTGCAATTCTTGTGAAAAAAAAAAAGTATTCTAATGACAATGATTATCAGTTTTGAAAAATGAGCTTTTTGCATTGCATATTAAAATTCCTCATATTTCTGTCACCATTTTTTTTTTCATGACAAGCACCAAACTTAAGGTCTTGGAGGACATCTCAATGACATTTCTTTTGACTATATACTCTGGTTGATACTGTCACAAAATTAGTGTATTGTAGAAGCACTTCTATGAACATGTTGAACCCACTCCAACCTGTCCACAGCTTCTCACATCCCATATATTTAATCAATTAATGATTTTCAAGTAGACATACCATGGGACAATTTTATGACTGAAGCAAGAACATTCCTACTGAGAATCATGTCTGATAACAGAAAGATCTCCAAACAAAATGGAAATTAAAACCCCATGGATTTCAAAGAACACAGGAAGATGAGGTGGAGACCTCACAGATTTATATAGACAGAACTGAGGCCTGAAGGAAGAAGAGAGAAGTTTGTTTCAACAGGAAGTCAGAGGGAGTCTACCAAAACAACTAGACACTTCCTTGATTCTAGTAATGCTCGAGAGTAGTGCAGAGAGATATGCATTTAGAAACTGTAAAATCTATGCATGTATGTTTGCAGGTATGCATGTATGTCTGTATGTTTGTGTGCTGCTAAATAGAGGAATTGTGTTTCATTATTTAATTGTTATTCTTGATCTGTTTGCTTGCTGACTCCCCTTCAAGAGATACAAAATTGTTTCAGAGCATGTCTTCAGTCATATGGTAAAATACTAAATTGCCTGAAATTTTACCATTATTCCTGCAATTGAACTGTCTTGGTCTCTCAAGCTCAGTTTGGGGCCTATGCAAATTTCAGAGTGAGGCCCAGTGAGTGTAGCCTCCAAGGCAACAACTTTACTACTCATGAGCAAACAGCTTGCTCAAGGCTAAGCAACATAAGTAATTCTTGCAATTCAAACCCGCTTTAAAGACTCATCAAAGGTTCTCTGATAGTTCACTAATCTTCCCTTTACTAGCATGGTAGTTTATGGTGTGGCTGGCTCAAAAGCAGGAAAAACAATTACCAGAGTCTTTGGTAACCTCTTTTGAAAGTCAATACAAAATGGCAGCAGCTAAAGTTCTGAGCTGAATTAACTATTAGCAACTTCTATGATCAGGATAGAGAAATAGAAAAGATTTGTTCCAACTTTATTAAAACTGATTTTTTTTTTTGGTCTTACATTTTTTACAAACAAGGTTTAAGAGTAATACAAGGAAATAAGCTTAATATAATTAAATCTTCCTATGACCTTTTTTCAGTTTTATTCCATAATGCTTCAAGTTTTAGACACATAATTTCTAGGGAAGAATGCCAATCTCATGTAGGTATGTACATCTCAGTGTTCCACAGGCTATATATTGTTGTTTATTCATCCACTAAAAACTCATCCATACTTGGGCATAAGTTCAGTTCAGCCAGTATCCTGATTCCATCATGGCTAATTGCAGAACATGAGTAGAGGAAAAGGGCAAGCAAAAGACGGGTGCTATGAACAAATAGTTAGGTGCTATTTCCTTTCATGTCATAAAGCGTTTCACCTCTCAGATCACTTTAGTAAATGGTATTTCAGGAAATAGACTCAGCAGCATCTTTGTATGCCTGACATTAAATGTTTCTGCAGATGTGGTCTTTCACCTTTTTTTCAGTGCTATTAAAAGCCCTTTACGTAAGTTTTGCTGAGGATATATGTATACACATAAATATATGTCCATTTACAGAACTTTATATGAGAGGTGAAAAATGGAACTTCTTATTAGTCTTGGATAAATGTTTTCAAGTGTGTCACTGACTGGAAAAGGGGAAATATAAACCCCATTTTTTAAAAGGGATAAAAGGAAGATGAGGGGAGGAAACACAGTCCAGTCAGTCTCATCTCTGTGCAAGCCAAGATCATGGAGCAGATCCTCCTGGAAACTATGCTTAAGCGCAGGGAATATAAGCAAGGAGGTGACTGGTGACAGCCAACATGGCTTCACTAAGGGCAAATTATGCCTGAACAAATTTGGTGGCATTCTACATAGGGTGGCAGAGTCGTTGGACAAGGCAAGACTGACAGACTTCATCTACCTAGATTTGCACAAAGCATTCGACACTGTCCCCCTTGTCATCCTTGTGTCTTATTTGAAGACACATGGATTCGATGGAAAGACCGTTGGATGAGGGACAAGGAAATGGCTGGATGATCAGACTCAAAGAGTTGCGGTCAATGACTCAATGTCCAAACTGAGACCAGTAATGAGTGGAGTTCCTCACGGGTTGCACTATTTCACATCTTTGTTGAAGATACGGACAGTGAAACTGAGTGCAGCCTCAGCACAAGCCAAGTCCATGGTCCTGCATACAGCTAGGCACAATCCCAATCACAACTACAGAATGGGAGCAGAGAATTAATTGAGAGGAGCCTTGAGGAGAAGGATGTGGAGGTATTGATTGATGTAAAGCTCAACATGAGCTTGCAATGTGTGTTTGCAGGCCTGAAAGCCAACCATATTCCAGGCTGCATCAAAGGAAGTGCAACCAGCAGGTCAAGGGAGGTAATTCCTCCCTTCTGCTCCATTCTAGGGAGACCCCACCTTGAGTACTGTATCAAGCTCTGGGATCCCCAGTACATGAAAGAAATGGAGGTGTTGGAGTGAGTCCAGAGAAGGGCCACAAAGATGATCAGAGGGTTGAAACATCTCTTCTATGAAGACAGGTTGACAGAGTTGGGCTTGTTCCACCTGCAGAAGAGAAAGCTTCAGGGAGGACCTTATAGGGGCCTTCCAGTATGTAAAGAGGGCCTACAAGAAAAATGGGGAGGGACACTTTATCTGTGCATGTAGTAAGAGGACAGGGTGTAATGGTTTTAAACTGAAAGAGGGCAGATTTAGATGAGATATAAGGAAGAAATTATTGACTGCAAGGCTGGTGAGACACTGGAACAGATTGCCCAGAGAAGCTGTGGTTGCCCCCTCCCTGGAAGAGTTCAAGGCCAGGGACTTTGGGCAACCTGGTCTAGTGCAGAGGTTGAAGCTGTTTGGTCTTTAAGGTCCCTTCCAACACAAAAGATATTATTTTGAAAGATAATAGAAAACTTAGGTTGATGTGTGGCACGTTGTTTCTTAGGTTACTATTAGGATATACATATCCTCCCACATATATTTGTGAACACAAATGTGAGATCATTTTGTTTCCATTATTTCCCAGTGTAGAAATCTGGATCACACGATGTATATCTTCATCCGTCAATTATGAAATTAACTTGTTTGCAGTAAAGCAAAAATGAAGCTGAAATTTTAATTATATATGGGTATGAATAAGTATTTTGTGCAATAAACCAAAAAAGGTATTTTTCTAGTTGAAAAATAATTCTGATTTAGGATATAAATTATATTATAGGGCAAAAGGCATGATCAAATTTAAAATCCTAATACTGTGAAATTAAAAAGAAAATGCTTATTGTAGCATCAAAATAACACAGAATAAATTAGACTTAATTTTGCCATTGATAATGTGCAATTATAGATCAAAAGATAGATTAAGAAAATGCTTTTTGTAATAAAATTCTAAAGCTAAGCAGCCTTTCATGTAAACTCATTTTAAAAAATATATTTTAATGTATATTTTTCTTTTAAAATATAGTTTGTATATATACTTAGCACTCAGTGGTGTTTTTAAGTAATCATCTTCCATGCTTATTCCTTAATCACAATAATATTAAAATGAATAACATTGTAATTTCAGAAGCAGGCAAAGTACAACAAAGATAAAGTAGGAGATAA
The DNA here is from genome assembly GCA_027925045.1 of Hypotaenidia okinawae. Taxonomy (NCBI): domain Eukaryota; kingdom Metazoa; phylum Chordata; class Aves; order Gruiformes; family Rallidae; genus Hypotaenidia; species Hypotaenidia okinawae. Next base: position 174,874,237 of record BSDF01000001.1, read on the forward strand.
AATTATTTGTGACGGGAGTTAGCAGAACGTTGTATTTTATGGTGTGCTCTAGAAGGACATGTTAGAAATGTTATTATGTAGCATTGTTACATGGCATAATTCAGTAAGTATTTACAGAATGTTTTATTTTTACATGGTAGCGGCAGCATTCTACAAGGGCAACAGGTACTTCCATAATATTCTATTATATTAGTGATTATGCATACATATATACATAAGCATGTATATTTATATGCACACTTATGAAGTTTAGTTTAATACAATGAAAGGAATTTGGACCAGATTCAGAATATTAACTCAGAATGTGTTTAGATTCTTTCACTACTCACCATATATTTTACTCATGTAGCTGTTTTTCATGCAGATGTAAATATTCTTTATGTAGCACCCTTAATTAATACATTTGCCTTTACTTGGAGAAATTCTGGAATTCATTATATTCCTCTAACAGTGGTATGAAACAACTGTGTTCAATAGCTGGTTCAAAATTAAAAATACATATAAAAATCTCAAAATATAACACTATAGTAATCCCAGCTCCATGAAATTGATAGGGATTTTGCTATAATGCTTTAAATGAATGTGTGTGTAAATTTAAATACCACTATTTTATGATTAAATAATCACAGAATCACTAGGTTGGAGAAGACCTTTGAGATCGAGTCCAACTGTACCTGTTCTCTACTAAACCATATCTCTAAGCACTTCATCTACCCATCTTTTAAATACATTCAGGGATGGTGACTCAACTCCCCTCACTGGGTAGCCTGTCCCAAAGCCTAATAACCCTTTTTGTGAAGAATTTTTTCCTAATGTCTAATCTGAACCGGTCCTATTGCATCTTGAACCCATTCCCCCTCATCCTAGCACCTATTGCTTGGGTGAAGAGACCAAAAACACTTTCTCTACATCCTCCTTTCAGGTACTTGTAGCTGGTGATAAGGTCCACCCTCAGCCTCCACTTCTCCAGGCTAAAAAACCCACTTGTCTCAGATGATCCTTGTAAGGTTTGCTAAACCATCCTGGTTGCCCTTCTCTGGACCTCAATGTCTTTCTTGTAGTGAGGGTACAGCCTCACCAATGCTGACTACAGGTGCACAATCACTCCCTGGATCTTCTGGCCACACTGTTTCTAATACAAACCAAGATGTCATTGGCCTTCTTGGCCACCTGGGCACACTGCTGGCTCATACTCAGTCAGCAGTCAACCAACAGCCCCAGGTCCTTCTCTGCCAGTCAGCTTTTTAGCCACTACAAAGTATGAGTAATATTAAACAATAATAGATTAATATATATAATATATATTACGATAATAATATATTAATTTATATTATTATATTATATATAAATATAATCCTATAATCTGTACCATATGAACTGATACTTGGTTTACCCAACGTCTCTACATTTATCTTGAATTATTGAATGCTAAGTACTTATGATTATACATTAAGTATATTCATAGATATTAACAGACAAGTATACCCACTTATATATGTTGTATGATATATACTAGTTAACACTTTATTCACTGAAATACAGCAGTTTACAATCAGTGATAAACACATTTTTGATAAGAAAAGAGAATGAGTATGTGAACAACCAGACTCTGTCAGGATATGTAATTTTTGGCACTTTGTAAATAATAAAATAAGTAAATTTTAGATATAGTACTACAAATTAATTTTCTTTGTTAGATAGGTTTATATCTAATAAAGAGATCCATACCACAATTCTGTACTGTTTGCTTGATTTTATTCCCATAAAGATGTAATGCCAATAAATTATTTTACAGTTAATATACTAAAGCACAGAGCTTAAGCATTAAAACTGCATTTACTGTAAAATAATATAAAATTAATGCATCAAGAAACTAAAGTTCTCAGTGCATAATTGCTATATATTCACATTAACACTTACAGCAGAAATCAAGCTTCAATGTGACATTACCTAGAGAAATTGTTTGTTTGGTTCATTGGTTGGGTTTTTTTGTTTGTTTTTAAAACCTGATGTGAAAAAAGAAAATGTAAGGGAGACACTGTGTTTTATAATTTATCATGTAATATATATTGGTAGAACTATTTGTATCAAGTACTCTAATATTCTGATTTTTAAAAAGTAATATTTTAAAATTGCAGAAAATCTAAAAGGAAAAGACCTAGCCCTGCTGTTCATTATAATTTTGGCAATTGCATTCTTCTCTAAAAAAAAATATTCTTTGAATATTCTTATTTAAAAGTAAACATACTGTGTCAGTCTCTCCTCCCCAGTAACAAGCAAGATGACAAGAGGAACCGAGCTCATGTTGCACTAGAGGAGGTTTAGATTGGGTATTAGAAACATTTTCTGCACTGAAAGGTTTGTCAAACATTGGACCAGGCTGCCCAAGGAATTGATTCGCATCCCTGGAGGTATTTAAAACCATGACCAGATGTGGTGCTTAAAAACATGGTTTAGTGGTGGACATGGCAGTGTGTGGTGGTTCAGCCCCAGCCAGCAGCTGAGCACCACATGCTGCTCACTCATTCCTGCAGGAGAAAGAGTGAGCTTCCATGGGTTGGGATAAGGACAATTTACTGACAAAAGCACTGTGAAAGGAAAACAATAACAGCCCACAGTAAACTTCACTTATACCCAGTAACAAGTATCTATCGACCCAACAATAACAGCATACAGCACAATGCAAGGATTGACCTGACACCCCAGCCACACTCATACTTCTCTGAAAGCACACAGGAGTACCCCTCCCTAACCAGCCCCTTTTATGTGGAAGTTTAGACACCAGATGGTGTGGAAAACAGCCCAGGCTAACTCAGCTCACCTGGGCTGACTGCTTGGGGAGGTTAACTCTGGCCTGGCGAGAACCAGGACAGAATGCTTGATTAATGATTAGACATGATGGTCTTAAAGGTCTTTTACAACCACAACAATTCTGATTCTATGATGTAAGGAAATGTTATCTATTTTGGAGTTATGCATATCATACAAGCACAGGTGTTCTCAGTATAATTGTTTTAATTGAGGCAGAAATCAATCCCTTAGAAGATGTTTATTTTAGTTTTATGTAAACTCTGGACAATTTTGTTATATTTCATAAGTATGACTGAATTCATAAAACTGAGTTTGTTTTAACTCAATAAAAGATGCTAAAAGTTATTGTTTTAATTCAGAAATATCATCTGCAATAAACCAGGATATATTTTTTTGTCAGTAAAACTGTCATCTGATTTCTTAGACGCTTGCTGCATTCTTTTCACTATTGAAATTAAAGTGAAATCGTCTAGCATAGTCATTCTTCTGCTATTCAGTGATCATTTTCATTTGAAACTAAGGGAGTTAAAAAGACAGCAAGAATAAAAAGCATTATATATTAGAACCCTTATTGTAAAATGTAGTCATATTGGAGTTAAAAGCTCTCATTCTGAGAATGAAAGAAACAGATTTGTTTCTATTGCCCAAATGGAGTTAGTGTCATATTATCATCACACAAGATACCATAATCAAATGTTATAGGCTATTTGAAGGAAGGAAGTTGAGGAAACACTGTGAAGCCACCCGGTTAAAGACTTTCCAGAGACAGAAAACCTGGAGTTCATCTGATTTGATATAGATATCTATAATACAGATGCCTACAACTGAGATAGTCATGCTAAGCTATATTTGTAGTCAATACAGAGACAAAATCTTCTCTAAGTCATTATTCATCTCACCCCAAAGATATGTGTGATTAAAAAGAGACTTTTTGTCTCTAATGACTGTATAGAGAGCTTAGGTTGCTAGCTATTTTCCAGAGATCACAGAATCACAGAATCGTAGGGGTTGGAAGGGACCTCCAGAGATCATCGGGTCCAAACCCCCTGCCAAAGCAGGCTCCCTAGCTCAGATTGCACAGATAGGCGTCCAGACGGGTCTTGAATATCTCCAGAGAAGGAGACTCCACCACCTCCCTGGGCAGCCTGTCCCAGGGCTCTGTCACCATCACTGTGAAAAAGTTCTTCTGCATGTTGGTGTAGAACTTCCTGTGCTCCAACTTGCAGCCATTGCCCCTTGTCCTGTCTCCACAGACCACTGGAAAGGGGCTGGCCATTTCCCCCTGCATCCCATACTTAAGACATTTATAAACATTAATAATGTCCCCCCTTAGTCTTCTTTTCTCTCGGCCGAACAGTGCCAGCTCACTCAGCCTTTCCTCATAGGGGAGATGCTCCAGGCCCTTAATCATCTTCATACCATTTCTCTGGATTCTCTCCAGGAGATCCCTGTCCTTTTTATACCAGGGAGCCCAGAACTGGACACAATACTCCAGGTGGGGCCTGACCAGGGCAGAGTAGAGGGGGAGGATCACCTCCTTTGACCTGCTGGCCACACTCCTCCTGATGCACCCCAGGATCCCATTGGCTCTCTTAGCCACCAGGGCTAATGTATATTAAAGATTCCTATATTTTTTTAGGGGAAACCCATGAAAATATTTAAATATTCTTTTATGCAGATATAGAAAAAAGACTGGGTATATTCCTATTCAAACAGTTTATTGTTGTCAGATGTAGATGATGCAGACTTCAGTTCCTACATCACTGAATATACAATAGGTTTGTGGTTCACAAATCGGTTTGTAGATGCAGTCTTTGATGCACCTATGTAAATAATAATGTTGTAGAAGTAGTAATAATTATAGTCATCTTTAAGCACATTTTTAATATTGTATTTTTAAAATAATTTTGAAAATAGAACTATTTAAATAAATTGAAATAAATATAGCCTTTCTCTTCTGTCCAAAGTGACAATAAAGACAGAAATGTAGAAATGTACCTACTGTTTTTCTTGTCCATATAAAGCTAGTGTGCAGTAGAAAGAAGAGTAATAAAAAGAAGGTAGACATATGGCATTGATCCAGATGCAAAGGGAATACTAATCTTCTAGCAGTACTAAAAAAACTTGTGCCATAACCACAATTCATGCCTTCTTAAAATAAAAACCACAAATTTGTCTCATTAGGGGCAAAAAACACACCTACGCCTGTGTCAAAAATCAGGATTTGAAGAAAACAGGATTTATTGCATAAAGTTTATTTAACTTTATATTTTCAAAATAATTTCTAAAATATTTTTCTTTATTTTATAAGGATAAATTGCATCTTACCAGATTTCTTTCAGAAAAACAGATATCTTAGCCAATTTTGATGACAGTAAAAGGGTTAAGGTGAATAAGGACAACATTTAGCAAATTGAAATCTTTCTGCAGAAAAATGGTAACAGTGGTAGCCTTTTGTCATGATAAATTAGAGAACCTTGACACTATTTCTAGACGTAATAATATTCATCTGCTTGGTCTCCCAGGAGGAAAGAAAGATGAAGATTATATTGAAAAAAATATTAAAACTCTTTTCACTGAATCCAAAATTAAGACTTTCTGAGGTTTTTTGGGGTTTTTTAAGCACTCCACTAGATATCATGGGATTTTGCCTACTACTGAAAAGGAGATGAAAATGTCATCAGAGTATCCCAAGTCCTAATAATCCATTGTTATAATGAATATCGTAGTCATATACTATCTGACCAAGAAACAGTGTTCCCCATTCCAGTTCTCTGAAGTATTTGTTGCTGTCTGACTAACTGCACAGTTTCTGCTCCAGTCATTGAGAGAAGACTTTCAGAGATTGCTTAATGAATCCTATTGAGACTAGTGTTAAATGAAAACTAATAAAGCATAGGAAAGCTAAAAGATTTCAGTTTTTAGATTACTGCCCAAGGCTTAGCATGAAAGAAGACATTTTATTAAAAGTGGGGGGAGGAGTGGGGGGAAGGTAAAAAGGCAACAGTATGATACCAGGTATTTTATCCCTTCTTTTTCAAAACAGATTTTGAAATGTAACAAGTATTTGCAAAACTGAAGTCAAGAGTAAGTTTTCATTCATATTGTTCATTCATGAGACATAGAAAAATTGTTTCCTGTCTAGCAGGCTAATTAGCTACTTGTATATTTTAAAGGACTCAATAAAGTCCACAGACAAAAAAGATAATTATTGACCTTAAAGAAATACACATAATTAAGTCCTTCATTATATTTGGAAAGAAAATGAACAGAACAAAGCTCATCTGGAATTTTCTTCCTCCTTATTTGTGTAACAGGTAATCCAAAACTTAGTTTTCCTTACTGTATTAAAAAGGACACATGAAATTTTGGGGGGAAAATTAAAAAAAACAAAAACAAAAAGAAGGGGAAAAAAAGGGCCAGAGTATGCAAAAGTATAGTTGGTAGTCCAAGAGAAGAGATGGGACTATCCAGTTTAAATTGGTAATTTGGTGGTGACTTCATTTAAAGAGGTTTCTGTATTCACTAAACAGTTACTTAGGAATAAAATGAAATATAACTGATTTTACACTATTACCTCTCATTTCCACTAGTTTTATGTTGTCTGAGAGTGTCTGTAGATAACATAACTAAGCCAATGACATAGCTCACTGGAAGAGAAGGTCACCTTTTCTTTCCATCTCCTATAGTCTCTTCTATTTTCCTTCTGAGTCAGTTCCTGAGGGAAGTTGTTCCAGTGCCAGCCTGACCCACAGTGGAGTGGATGATCTCTGTGCGCAGGGCATTTTCCTGGCTTTCCTGAGGCAAGGAAGTGCCAGGGAAATGGAAGAGGCCTGCCACAAGCCAGCAGCTCTATCAGGAGCTGCTCTCAAGACCCAGGCCTTGCCAGAACAGCAGTACTGACAACCAAGCCTATAAAGAACCTCCTGGAGAGCACTGAGAACAACACAGACAACACAGAGCATGGTGTGTCAGCCTGGGAAAGGCATAGCAGTTTTGCACGGCAGTTTGCACAGCAGTTTGCGTGTGAGGACGCACAGGAAGCGCTTGGTCACCCTAGTAGCTAATATGGTCATTGGCAGAAAGCTTTGATATCTGCACTTGTCAGAATGGTTGTGGCAACCCAGACAGAGCTTCTGGAAAAACATGCAGCCACACAGCTCTCAGGTGGCAAAAGAATGCTAGAGCCTGTCACTGGGACTGAATGATGTAGTGACAATAGCTGTGCAAGCTGGGACTAGGTGGATGATCTGCTCAGACTGGTGTCAGAGCTGAGGGGAAGTGGAAAGGTTAAGGTGCATCAGGGAAGTTGAGAGTGAGTGATGGAACTGTAGAATATTAGAATTAGAAGGGACCCATAAGGATCATCAAATCCAAGCACTGACCTCACCGAGACAGAAACAGGTTGCAAAAAAACCTCAAGATCAAGGGGACCCTGTATCCTCCCCCTAACAGGCCAAAGACGACAGCTGAAAAGCAAGGAGTGAATGGAAGCAAGTTCACACTTAGATTGGCAGGCAAACCTCCTCCTTGTTCACCTCACCTTCCCATGTGAACAACAGGTATGAGGCTGAAACTGTGAAAAGCAAGATAAAGGAGGACATGGATTACAGTTGAGCTACACCAGAGGTATCAAAATCATCAGAAAGGTCAACCCCCAGTATGCAATCACCTCCACAGAGAAGAAAAGGTGGGTTATACTTGTAAACAACTGCCTTCAGAGGGGTACAGAGCATCAAATATGCTGGGCAGACTCTCCTCTTAGGGAAATTTGCTGCTTCCTTGGGACCCATATTAAGGACAATAGAAAGAATCTCCCCAGCCTGGTATGGCCCTCTGACTACTACCCACTACTGCATCTCTATGTAGGTAGTGATGAAACAAAAATGCATAGTGCAAAAGTGATCAAAAGACATTTCAGGTTTTGAGATGACTATTGAGTGAATCTGGACCACAGGTTATTTTTTTCCTCTGTCTTTTCAGTTGTGGGCAGTGACATAGGGAGAATCAGACAGACACACCCCATTAATATTTGGCTCTGTGGCTGGAGTAGCCACCACAATTTTGGCTTTTTTTTTGACAATGGGATGGCCTACACAACACTGAGCTTCATGAATTCAGATTTGATTCACCTATCTCACATGGGAAAAAAAAAACTTCTTTGCACAGGAGCTAGCAGGTCTCATTAATGGAGCTTTAAACTAGTCTCAAAGGAGAAGGGGGCTACTATCAGGCTTGCCTGTGACAAGCTATAGGATGACATACCAAGGTTGGATACACAAGGTGCCTGCAAGGGTGCTTCATCTGTTGCTCAGTGATGTTCTGGGCACACCACAGCACAGTTGAAGTCTAGTGAAGAGGAGCCAAAGGATGATGAGGAGGAACGAACCAACAGGAAAACACTGGTACATCAAAGGAATTCCATTCAGTCCAGCTAGTAAGTCACCTTCACCAGGAGAGCATTCCACCATCAGGAGAAACATCAGGAGCTGTTTGCACATCGCGCCCTTCAGTCATCCACCCTGAAGCATTCCCACAGCCAGGTGGAAGGTTGTGGCTATGCCAAGGATGGCTACAAAAAGGAGCATTTTGCCATGGAAAAAGAGAACGAGCAACCGAGGAACAAGACAACCAGAGGAACCAAGCAACAAAGGAACAAGACATCACAAGAAGAAACCAAGAAGACATGGAGACATCGAGGAACATTCTCCCCTCATTGGACCCAAAGAATGCTCTGCCATCGGACCTGAGGTCATTGGACTGATGGGATGTCGTAGCTCTGTGGTGGTATATATAGCCTCTCTCTCTCCCTTCCTCTTTTTCACTATCTCTCTCTCTCTCTTTTCCACCCTTTTCTCTTTCTTCCCCCCTTCCCCTGCACATTTGTTGTGGGCCAAATAAAGTAACTTGAACCTTGACTCCGTTTCGAGTCTTATTTCTGTTCTCCGAGAATTGCGAAGAACTGATCACAATAAACCACTTGGTAATTGGACATCATTGGGAGGTTAAACCCAGCCTTGTCTAGGTTTTGGATCATGACAGATGATCTTTAAGGTCCCTGTCAACCCAAACCATTACGCAATTTTCTCAGTATTATTTCTGATGGGATTTGTGCTTGGTCAACTTTATGGTGAGCTTATCCAGTTCATTAATTTGTTAGAAAATTAACCTAAGAAAAAAAATTCTAAAAAACAAAAAGGTTTTGTTTTGTTTTGGGTTTTTTGGTTTTATTTTGTTTTCAATATATTTTATCTGAGGCAGCTATCATAAACTGCAGAGACAAGAGCAGAAAGAGGAATAGATAGAGTTCTTGGCTGCACGTTGTTAAACCACCATAGCTACAGACTTTAAGAACACCCTGAGTTACTTTTATTCACCCCCTGTTCTATCAATGAAACTGAAGTACTGCTTTCACGTTAAATATATAAATGGCTAATCTGAAGTGTAAGGGCTTTTCAATGTAATTAAGTTAATCTCATCCTGAAGTGTTTATGCTTTGGTCACATAGGTATAAAATGTTTATTTATTTATGAAGTCATAATTAATAGAAACAAAATCAAAGAAACTTTCAAAACTAGGCTAATTATCTTAGCTTTTTACCTTTGCAGAGATAATCCAGTTGTATTTCTTATTTTGAGTGTTTCTTTTACTGTGCACTTGCTAGTGTTCATGTGTGCCAGAATGTGTAACAAATGTGGCAGTTTATCTGAGACCTTTTTTTGCATCAACAGTGGGAAAAACTGCCTAAGGGTAAAAATGAAAACTGTGAATTAGGCCTTTGTCAAACGGAGTTAGGTACAGACTTCATAAGGAGAGCGGGATTTGACAGAAGTTTAAAATGATGAAAATTTATAGTCTCAAATCTTATTGACAGTACTTGCAAGCACAGATTCAGAATGAAAATCTCTAATTTCTGCTCGTGAGTAATGTTTTCTACAGATGGTCTCATCTTGACTCAACTACGACCAGCTAGATTTCTCTGTGAACAATTACTGATCAGGGAAACACAATGTTTACACATCAGCCCTCATTTCCCATCCTAGCAGGATAAGAATAACACTTATCCAACATCAGAGATCCTTTCAAGAAGCCAGTTCGCTTAGTTGCTTGTTTTGGAGCAAGACACTCAAGACAGGAGTGAAATCCTTGCTGAATTGCTGTTTGTCTTGGAGTGTACAAATCTTTTCTGTGGCAGTTTCAGGGTGTAAGAGAAGAGTTTGTTCATTGCAAGTGCTTTGTGAAACACACTTCAATATTATTATCATATACTGTTGGTTTAATAAGACTCTTGTCTCATACGCTGCACAGTTTGGCTCTACAGACTGAAAAAAAGTAGGGATTCTGTCTTCATTTTCAGTTTTTTATTAGAAGAAGAAAGATATTTCTTCTAACCTAGGCAACATTACACAGTTTTCTAGAATTTAAGCTAATCTTTTTTGAAAGACACCTCCCTTTTATTTATCTCAATGCATATATATGTGTGTGTATATATCTATGGTTTTATGTTTGTGTGTGTATACATATAAGTGTCTTTCAGTTACTAAGCAACACTAAAATAGTGTTATTTTTTCCAGAATAAAGACTCAGTCTTAGAAAGAGCAAAAATAAAAGCATTTTTAGTGTAACACTTTTCCTGGTTCTGACACTCTCTTAGAGAACCCAGAGAATCCCCTACAGCAGGCTGAATTAGAAGATTACTTTCAGGTTCATGATCCACATGGACCAGATGATATTTTTCTGACTGTCTTCTCAACATTAGTATTTACCAGAAAGACTTATTCTGGCAATGTCAAAGTTTCCTTTAACTAGGGGCCTTCCTGGTTCCACTTTGACACATATATGCTCTGAGTAGTAGGACAAAGAAGTGTCCTGTGAATCACAGGACTCATGTTGATAAAGTAATAATACTACTTTACAGTAGCAATATATTTCTCATATAAGTCTATATAAATAAATACTGCTTATGGAATAACATCAGCATTTTTACTGGGAAAATTCTCATTCATTTCAGTAAAGCTCTGGTAGGCTTTATGTCAATTATTCCCACATGGGCTGATCAAAACCATAATATGTGTTGGGAAAATGCTAGCAGGTTTTTTATTGAAGTATAAATTGCTGAGACATCATCTAGGATGTTTAGTCTTTCATATAAAATACTTCAAAATTCTGTACATGTTCAGAAATAATAAATACTGATTTCTACCTATGAATAATAAATACTGATTTCTACCTATGCAAAAAGATTGAATGTGATAAAGCATCACAAAATAAAATATTATGAAGGATTGAGAAACACCAGTTTATCTATTACAGCTTTCCTACAGATGGTAAATCAGATGCTATTTCATCTTTTCTTAGTTTTTCTTTTTCCATTTTTTTTTAACTTTTAGTTTACTAGTAACTATAGTATTCTTTTTCTCTATGATTTAATCACAAATTGGTTGAATGCTTTTATGCCTTTTTGTATCCCTCAAGAACCTTATCCTTTAATTATAAGCAATGGTAGACTTAACACCAGAACTTTCTGGTAAACTATGCCTTAATAGTAGTTATACTATAACGTACTTTTATGGAAGGTGGTGAAAAGTCAATCTCCATGAAGGTGTTAAATAGTTAGAAGAAGGGAATTTAGAAAGAAAAATCACAGTTTAAACTAAACCATTCAGACTCAAGTGCATGCTTTCAGCTTCACTGCTTTTTGTGGTATTCTTATGCCCCATCTTTCATTTCTAGTTGTTTATGCAGATTGTCAGGTATTTGGGTCAGGGGCCCATGGTTCCAAGTTTGATCTGGCTCCTTGTCTTCAACGTTGTCTGTCAGTGTAACAGAAAGCTGCTCATGTGAGTCTGAGGCCAGATGTGGACCTATATCTGCATTTTGATAAAATCCTCAGGAGGGAATCGATTTCTGTTCAGAGAAAACACAGACTAATGAAGAATAACAATACAGATTTTGTTTTTAAGGAGCTATAAAACATGAAAATTATGAATCATGTCTACAGTGCAGTTTCCTGTATGTTTCTTTTTGAACTCTATTGAATGCCTTGCTAGTCTTTGAAAAATAGGGAATTAAGAGTGCCTTTTGGCATTCTAAAAGAATGAATATGATTCATGGATTATTCTATTCTTAAGAGAAGAGCATTACAGTTATGTTCCTATCATTTTTTAAAACTAAATTTGTTATTGTTTTTATATTTGTCAAAACATATGCCAGTGTCTTTATCTATGGGTACATTTATAATTCAATAACATTCCCTAATTAAAGATCTAGAGCAGGTGCCAAGGCCATTTTGAGTTAAATTGCTTTAGAGTGAGAGTTACCAACCTCTTAGTTTGAACTAGCTGTCTGAAGAGCTAAAAATGCAGTTGCAAGTAAGAAATGGTAATGGTTGAGTCTCTGGGATAAGAAAGTTGAAAACACTAATGAGAAAGTGCATGACAGAGACAATGAGCATGACAGCTGGTATTGTAAAGGGTACAGGAGCAGATGTTGTGTGACTGTTGGCTAACTTCTGTAAAAGAAAGCTTGAAAAAATGTCTTCATTTTTAGTCTCCACAAATGCTAAAATAATTTTAGGATAGCACACAAAATATACTGATCATATTTGTGGATTGCTTGATGTAATGAGACCAGGCTTTCTTAAAGATCTTAAGAGTCTCTATGCCAGGATAGATACTAAATAGGAATAAGAACTCTAACAGCTGTAGTCTACAGATATTATTCTACTAAATACCAGCACTCACGAAGGAATTATAGAGATAGCAGAAGTCCTTCAAATAAAAAACTTAGTTAAAAAATCAGATTCACATCAAGACCTACAAGTTAAGAGGACTGTATTGTCACAATAAAAATTAAAACAATTGAAAGTCCCAGTGAACCAATCCAAACCTCCATCAAATAAACAAACTAACAAAAAGGGAAATCGTCTCATGCAAGATAACAGCAGCCACTAGCCTTGTCCTCTGCCCTTAGCTGAGGTGCTTCCCTTTTCTGGTGGCAAATATGATACCTAAGATTAATAATGACTCAACACTCATAATCTAAAATTGGTTGCTCCCAGACATGTTTGGATAACCACAAAGTTGCAAAAGACATTAAAAGTCACTCAGATTGCTCAGGATCTGCTGCTTAGAGCTGTGTAGAAAAATGCTCATGGTAGAGCTGGAAATGTTACAACCACAGCCTGTATTATCTCCTTCTTACAGTTTTAATTTTTTAACCATCTGTGCAGAGGTATATAAGGGAAAAAAAAAAAGCCATAGCAGGAAAAGAGTAACTAAAAATAGCAAAGGTGCTAACTTATTTATTCTTTCCCTATCTTGCTTCAGATATTTCTAAGTATTTTAGGAAGCTGATCAACTAGAATAACTGAAGAATTTCACATTGTGCTGAAATGTTTTTTAACACATTTATCCTCAAGATTTTTTTATGTATTGCCATTAAGAGCAAGGCCTATTTAAGATATGAACAATTATAGAACCTTGCTAAATCACTTTAAAGTGCTAAATTCCTAAGTTTCTTTCCAAGTGTGTGAAAAAAAAACCTGAAAGGAAACCTGCTATTGCAAGTTGACCTCTTGTAATGAGCTTATTTTTACACTAAATATTTTTTTTTAAGTTATAAGCTTAAATAAATGAAAATCACCCCTACCTTAAATATTTAAATTATTATTTAAGTTTTAAACACTGTTACTATTATTGCATACAGAAGAAATAATCCTTACTTGTTAAGAATCTCTACAGCAGTTATTTATTAGTATATATGCACGTACATGTATTTAAAAAGAGACAATGTAATGACTTTGTTCACAATACATATATATATATATAAAATAAACTATTAACATAAAATGTTGAGACTACAACTGAATATGTTATTTGCTTTTGTCATAGAGAGAGATGACATAGGCATCTATTATTACAGCTCTCATAATTGGTTAATTATCATATCTCAAATTGAAAGTCAGTATGAAAGAAACACAAATATTTATTTCCTGATCCAACATTGCTGCTGTAAAGGACCAAATTAACAGTTCTTTTATTTATTTATAGTACTTTACCCTCTATACTTACCACAAGTATTGTCAATTTTGTTTATTTGGGTTAGAGGGTTACATTCAGTTCAGTTATTACTGAACATTATTTTCCTAAATTAGTATGTCGATCTATCTACAGTCTTAACATTTCTCTTATTAGTTAATCTTTATGTAAATACTGATGGAAAACTTCCATTTTTTTATTAATGCAGCTATTGACAATTACTGGTGATTGAGCAACAATGGCATTTCATTATTATTTTTTAAAATGTTGTATCTGCAAAGCAGTAATTCATCTAGCTGCAGACTATCAGTCTAAGTGTAACAAATTTCATCAAATATGCAACACAAGCATTCACCACATTTCCTACAATTCAAATTAATTTTATAAGCCAAGTGGACCATCTTCCCGCAAGTTCACTGAGTGGCTAAGGGGTAGAGGAGAAAAGGGGACTTGGAAATCTGTTTATTTACTGGCATTAGAAATCCACATGCTACTTCCAAAGCAATCAATCCGACTCAGAGGGGAAGAGAAGACTCAGTATCATTTTGCAAAGTTGCTACATATTTCTCATATAGTCTAAAATTTCACAGCTTTGAATTCTGTATAACAAGGCTGCAAATAATATTTCTCATTTGTGTAAGAACTAAGTGTGAAAGACACTTTAATACTTCATACACCTGGAAAAAAAAACCAAGGATAGTAACTGAGCAGCAGTTATTGATTCATGATGAGGACAAAATACAAGTCTCCTTAAAGATGGACAAACAATTAATTTTCTGTCAAAAAAAGCTGGCACCCTGAAAGCTAACACTGCAGACAGAAGTTTCTCTATAATCTTTTGTGTAGCACAAAGTGTGAATTTCTGTCTTTATAGTGGCTGAAGCTTTCACTGCTGCAGGACAAACTGTGAGTCTCTTTCCACCTTTGTTGCAGCTGCTCATAATGTGTAAAAAAAACATGCTGTGAAGAAGAGGTAAGGCAATGATAGATACATCCAATGGACCTATCTATTCCTGGGTGTAAGGGTACTTGGATCTGCAGGTGTGTTTTATCAGACAAGTGTTTCATCACGTTACTGCTACTGTTCAGAGAATCTGCTAATGTGAGCACAGTGATAGAATCTTTTGCTCTGACTTTGCTTTGATGATTATTCAATTTATAATAATTTTTCATGGTGAGGACAGAGTAAGATTAGTAAACATAACTTACAGAAGTCAGGAATCACAGTGTAGAGCACATGGTGGATGGAAGAATAAAATGCCTGCAACTGAATGTGAAGACAAAGCTAAAGGTTTGCCACTCCAATCAAACTCATATTATTTGACTGTCTGTATGTCAGCACTTCAGGAGTTTATTCTTCAGAAAATTGCCTGAATGCAGGCCTAGATTTGCCTGCAAAAGTGAGCAGGTATACAAAAAGGATACTGCATTCCCCTTTTCTATAGAGGTAGCTATTGGACTTAGGGACATACTGAACTTACGGACTTACTGCACTTCTGTAGGAAGGTGTAGAGCTTAGCTAGGATGTACATGCCTAGCATTAAAGGACTGAATGTTACAAGACAAACCTGGACAGATATATATCCCTAACCATATTTCCAATCTAATTGCAGAATGACAGAATAGTTAAAGTTGGACAGCATGTCTGGAGATCATCTAGTCCAATCATAGAATCATAGAATTGTAGGGGTTGGAAGGGACCTCGAGAGATCATCGGGTCCAACCCCCTGACAAAGCAGGCTCCCTAGGACATTTCACTGAGATAGGCGTCCAGATGGGTCTTGAATATCTCCAGAGAAGGAGATTCCACCACCTCTCTGGGCAGCCTGTCCCAGGGCTCTGTCACCCTCACTGGGAAAAAGTTTTTCCGCATGTTGGTGCGGAACTTCCTATGCTCCAACTTGCAGCCATTGCCCCTTGTCCTGTCTCCACAGACCACTGGAAAGGGGCTGGCTGATTCCCCCTGCATCCCCTGCTTAAGATAATTATAAACATTAATTAGGTCCCCCCTTAGTCTTCTCTTCTCCAGGCTGAACAGTCCCAATTTTCTCAACCTTTCCTCATAGGGGAGATGCTCCAGGCCCTTTATCATCTTCGTAGCCCTTCTCTGGATTCTCTCCAGGAGATCCCTGTCCTTTTTATAACAGGGAGCCCAGAACTGGACACAATACTCCAGGTGGGGCCTGACCAGGGCAGAGTAGAGGGGGAAATGTCCAAGCTCAGAGCAAGGACAGCTAGAGCAGGGTGCCCAGAACCATGTCCAGTAAATTTTTTCGTATGTCCAAAGGCAGATATTGCTACTTTGACAATCCGTTCCAGTGTTTGACCATTATCACAGTAAAATAATGTGGGCTTTTGTATTCATGTGGAATTTAATGGTTTTTAATTTCTGCCTATTGACTATTGTCCTATCAGTGGCCATCACTGACAAAGATCTAATGCCCTTTTTGTCATTCCCTCCATCAGGTATTATATGCATTGATAACATCCCCCTGAGCCTTTTCTTCTCCAGGCTGAACAGTCCCAGGTTTCTCAGCTTCTCCTCCTATATCAGGCTCTCGAGGCCCTTAGTGGCCCTTTTCTGGACTTGCTTTAGTTCCGTATCTCTCCTGTACCTCCAAGCCCAGAACTGACTTACAAGAAGTTATGAGACTTTGTTTAAGTGTAGGCATAGCGGAAAGGAAAATGTGACTAGAAGGACCTAGACAGAATTAGATATCTAATTATATTTCCAATTTAGTTGTGCAGTGGAAAAGACAGAATTATAAAAAATACTAGAGTTACTGAGGCTCTGGACCAGGAACGTGGAAGAGGATTAGAAGATTATAAAAGCAACAAAATTTGGTGAGTAGAAGAGGAGAGAAGGCGTGGGGGGGGGTGTGGGGAAACCCAAACCGAACATCAAGAATATGTAAAATCATTGAGAAGGTCTCAAGCAAAAATCCTAAATATTAGTACTGTAGGCACTGAGAGGCCATAGGTACTCTAGAAACAAATATATAGTATACAAACTCTCTGAACATCATATAGGGGTTTTCAAGAGAGTGTAAAGAAACAAAAAACCTCAGAATCTCTCTCTTAATTTTACTCCTTAACTACATGTTCTCAAGATTTTGATGATAAAAATTCTATGAGATTAAGATTGTGAGCACGATTGTCCAAATTTATGCATGAATCATTTGTTCTAGTGCATCCTCAGACTGTGTGGAAATTTACCAGTGTACCTTTGGTTACTAATACTCACTCATCAAAGAAAGAACAGATAATCTGTTATGCAGGTAAGTTTCATCTTCCATCAGTGAAAAATTAAATTTTTTTTCAAGTAATTTAATATTCCAAGTGGAATTTGTCTCAGGTAGCTGCAGGTATCTATAAGCTAGATGCTTAAAATTAGTAGCCAAGTTTATAGCTATGGTAGAAGAAATAGTACTGCCAAGCACTTCAAACTGATTTGTCGTGGATGCCTGTTTCAGAGTGAGATGAATTGTTCTCACGTTATACCTGACTCTTTATGTTGACTATGACAAAAGGAGACCAGGCTAGAAAAGTTAGTTGTCTAACTTTTAGACATCTCAGAACAGATGGGTTAAATTTATTTCACTGCAGAGGACAGGCAGAAGGAAAAGGACATATACACTGTATAAACTCTGTTTTGAAGCAGAACTTTATTGCACCAGAAAAAGTGGTGTTTGTTCAAAATTTTATAGTCACAATTAAAGGATATGCTGTGTTAATTTTGCTTTTTAATTTCATTCCCTCAAAAAAACCCTGAAAGAACCCAAAAAAACCCAGGAAGAAAACAATCTCCCTACCAGCTTCTACTTTTGTTTTTATATTGCTTAAATTACTAGGACAATTCTAAAAAATTATGATACTGCTTATTGTGGACTACAGAAATCTTTGGCAGGCTTCAAAGGGACAGTCATTTTTCCAAATTTCAGGCATGCTCCAGAAGAACTAGGCTTACATTGATGAAAATATTTCTTTAGGTTTGCATTCTGGTTGATGGCACTGTGTTACTCTCTTGCATTCTCTGTGTCTGAATATGTCAGGAATATAGAGAAAAGATATGTAAACCAAGAATTGTGTATTCTGGTGTGGGTAATCTTTAAAATGCTAACATTGTGCAGCTTATAAATACATCAAGGTACAGCAATAGAGAAAAATAAGTCATTTTACCACTCTATTCTTCTGCCATTACTGTCACACTAATTAACATCCAGTCTTTCACAAATGTATGTCAGCAGAGCCTCTCTCTTTTTGAGTCTGTTACTTTGTTTTCAAAGGTAATCAGATAAATAATATGATTAATGTAGTGTAGTTGAGGAGGATATTAGATGAAACTCATGCTTTAAAGGAAGGCAAATGCCCTACTGAGCCTTCTAAACCAACATGGAACATAATTCAGTTCTTTGAAATGTCAGATTTTCTTGCAGCAGTGAACTAAGATTATAACAAATACATGTTTGTCAATCCAGAGAAGAGTTCACTTCAGTTCATTTTTCTTTTTGCATATATATAAATGGTTATACAAGGTATGAGTAGGAGAATCATGGTCAAGGACACTTAAAATTGTGTTAATACATTATTGTGAATTGGCTGTATGTCTTTATCTACCTATATCCAAAAAGCCTCACCCCTGAAAAAAAAAAAAAAAAAACCCAAAACCCAACAAACAAAAGCTGACAAAAATACCCTCATCACTGGATGGGAAAAACCCAGCAACAACTGATTCATAAAGCATTGAAACAATGAATCCTGAATAAATGTTAGTAAGATCACACTCCTTGGAGTATCTGAGAAATTATACATTTTCTTTTGATCAAAAGAATAGAGTTTTCAATGCCATGAAAGAGAGAGCAGAGAACTTCAGATTACTATGGAAAAATATGTAAGGCAAAAGAAAACTGGATAGTAAACTGTGATGAGAGAAGTTATAGAAAAGTAAAATCCCAAAAAGGATTGTGGATCTTGGATAACCAAGAAACTGGTCAATTAACAGCAAGAATCAGGATCTGGAACTGAGGAAAAAAAGAGTAGCTATAACCAGAAGCTAAATACATTTCAAATAGCTTTGGGAGCAGACATGAATGCACAAGGAGCATAGAGCTGCACAAGTACAACTGCTCATGACTTTGTTAAGCCTCCAAGGATAACTATGAAGACATGAAGAACACACACCCACTAGTGTCCTGATGTAAATAACAGTCAAGAAGCAAAAAAAAAGGTAGAATTTAATTTATCATAGAGAAAGATGTTGATAAAGAATGTGGATACATAATATTTTGTCGCTGATTAATGTGTTAATATATACGAAGTGACTTTGTGACCAGAAAGACAGCCTATAAACATAAACAATACTGACCCCCAAGGGAAAGAATAACCTTCAAACACCAAAACACAATGACACATCCACTTAAGTTCTTTACTATTTTAACAAAGCAAATTATTAAGGGCTCACTTTGAAATAGTCTCAGGTCACACAATGTGTTTCTTTTTTGCAGAAAAACCAGCTGGTTTCAAAAAAGATGCAACATAATCAAAGGCTGAGGAAGCATATGTAGATGAAAAAAAAGTGTTTCACAACTATGTAGACATTCATGTAGTAGTTGATTATCTTTTTCAGGGAACATGATGAAGACATAAGCGTCACCAAGAGAATAATTGTGATCTTGAATATGTTCCAAGTGAGATAAGTGCACACGTGAACACTGAACAACTGTTGTAGCACAGCATGAAGGTAAGAGAACCCTGTCCTTTCTTACCTTATATTCCTTTATATATTTTACAGGAGCCATATTCATAAGAAACACAACCTCCAGAACTAAAATACAACTGCCCATAAATTAAAAATAAAGTGATAACAGTAAGAATGTATTTGTAATACTTGAATTTAGATTCTAAGGAAATTGTAGAGAACACAGGACATATGATACTGTTAAAGAAACACACTAGAATTTTTCAATCAGATGTAAACATTTACAATGCCACCAACCTAAATTCCATTTAGTGTTAAAGGAAGGAAGGATGCATTTTTCAGGATTATTTTTTCTCACATTACTGTAGACACCCAAATAGATCCAAGGTACCACCCCTTACAAGAGGCATTTTTCCCTCCTTAGACTTCAATAGAGTCAAGGATGCATGCTTCAGATTTAGAAACCTCTGCTGTTGGTGCCCAAAGGCGAGAGGAACCTAATAACACTAGGTCCATATGAACACCAAATATAATAATAATCGCAGAATTACAGAATCACAGAATCACTGGGTTGGAAAAGACCTTTAAGATCAAGTCCAACCATATCTGTCCTCTACTAAACCATATCTCTAAGTACCTCATCTACCCATCTTTTAAACACATCCAGGGAAGGTGACTCAACCACCTCCCAGGGCAGCCTGTTCCACATCCCAACAACTCTTTCAGTGAAGAATTTTTTTCTAACATCTAATCTAAACCTGCCCTGGCACAGCTTAAGGCCATAATAATACAGTCCAAATGAAGCATCTTAGACATTACCCAGAACAGGTCTAGCTGTTAACATTAAGATGACAAGGAATTACAAGCAATCTTAAAGTGAACTCCGTGTGACTTAATCCATTCCATAATATGGAAGGGAAAATACCCTTTCATCTGGATAAGAAAGGCTTTACAGAACTATTTACTAGTACTTCAGAACAAGCATCAACTATTATTAAAGTTTCAACATAAAAATAACAAAAAAAATATTTCAAAGTCAACAACATTATAAGGCACATTCTTATTGTGTAAAAATAAGCAGAGTGTAACAGTCCATCACATAGGAAAACCTGCCAAAATAAATTGTGCTGCATGAGTAGAGAAGGTCAGAGACAATCTGTTCACATTCGTCAGCAATTTTGAGACTGGGAATATTTTACTCCAAATAAAACTTAAGTAGATAGAGAAACATATACATTTATTTATATACTAAAACAATAAAAGTGGTACAGCTGATTCCACAGCAAATAAAACTGACAAGATAACTTCTCCTTTATATAGTGGTCACAGTTCAAAGCAGAAGGAGCAATCTCATCAAATGTAAATTGGCATTTCTGTACTGAAGTAAATGAAACATTTCTAATTTGCATCACAGATGGAACTGGACTGGAATATCCATTCTTCACCTTTTCCAGAAGTTATCTTGATAAAATAATTTCAGTTCCTTTCTAAACTCTTGAATTCATCTTCAAATTATTGTTCCTGAAAAATTGTAATTGAATTTCACATTATTTTCACATATTAAAATATTGTGATATAATCCAGGCAAGCACTTCAGCACCACACTGCCACTCCTTCACTCCCTTGCAGTGGGATGGGGGAGATAATTGGAAGAGTAACAGTGAGAAAAAATGTGGGTCAAGATAAAGACAGTCTAATAGTAGGTAAAGCAAAAGCAGCATGTGCAAGCAAAGCAAAATAAGAAAACCATTCAGTACTTCCCATTGTCAGGCAGGTGTTCAACCATTTCCAGGAAAGCAGAACTTCATCATATGGTAATAGCTACTTGGGAATAAAAATGACATTACTCTAAATTTTTCCTGTGTTTTTCCTTCTTTCACAAAGTTTTTATTTCTGAGGAAGATATCATATGGTATGGAATATCCCTTTGGTCAGTTTGGGTCAGCTGTCCCAGATGTGTCCTCTGTCCTCTTCTTGTGCACCTCTAGCCTATTTCCCGATGGAGCAGCATGAGAAACAGAGAGAGTCTTCATAGAATCAGAAACAGACAGTGGTTTGGGTTGGAAGGGACCTTAGAGATCACCTAGTTCCAAATCTCCTGTCATTGGCAGGGACAAACTCCACTAGACCAGGTTACCCAAAGGTCCATCCAGTCCACCACTACTCTGGGCAACCTCTTCTCATGTCTCACAAGCCTCATAGTGAGGAATTTCTTCTTTACATCTCATCTAAATCTCTACTGTCTTAATTTAAACCTGTTACCCCTTGTCCTGTCTCTACAGTCACTGATAAACAGTCCTTCCCCATCTTTTCAGTAGTCCCCCTTTAGATACTGGAAGTTTGCAATTAGGTGTCCCTGTAGCCTTCTCTTCTGCAGGTGGAACAAGCCCAACTCTCTCAGCCTGTCTTCATAGGAGAGGTGCTCCAATCCTCTGATCCTCTTTGTTGTCCTCCTCTGGACTCACTCCAACACCTCCATGTCTTTTATGTACTGGGGGCCTCAGATCTGGAATCAGAACTCAAGGTAGAGTCTCCCTAGAGCAGAGCAGAAGGGCAGAATTACCTCCTTTGACCAGCTGGTTGCACCTCCTTTGATGCAGCCCAGGATACAGTTGTCTTTCTGGGCTGCAAATCATAGAATCACAGAATCATAGAATGACATGGGTTGGAAGGGACCCCAGGCAGGGACACCAACCTCAGGCCTGGATCTACACAAGGTTGCCCAGGGCCCCATCCAACCTGGCCTTAAACACCTCCAGGGACGGGGCATCCGCCACCATTCTGGGCAGCCTGTTCCAGCACCTCACCACTCTCTCTGTAAAGAACTTCCCCAAATATGTAATCTAAACCTTCCTTCCTTTAGTTTTAGTCCAACTCTCAAGGAGCTCTTCTCCCAGTCTGTATCTATGTCTGGGATTCTTCTGGCCCAAGTGCAACACCTTACACTTGGCAGTGTTGAACCTCATTAGGTTCACCCAGGCCCACCTTTCCAGCCTGTCCAGATCCCTCTGGATGGCTTCCTTTCCTTCTGTGGTGTCAACCACAAGTGTTCATTGCCAGCTCATGTTGAGCTTTACATCAACTCAACAATAAAGCATAGGCGTTTCATCAGAAGAGTTCTGGTCACAAATACAAAACATAGCACCATACAAACTACTACGAAGAAAATTAACTCCCAATCAGCCAAACTCACTACGCACAGGCAAATCATTCTTGCTTAACTCTTCCCCATATCAATACTGCAAAGCCATTTCTGCTTTCTGTGGTACTCACTTCAGAGTGTCCTTAATTCCTTAAAATACTTTGTAGCTTTTCCACCTGTATAATCATCCATGGTGGCTTTTTGTGCTCACTCTTCCTCACATGGTTTTAGCCCAAACCAATTCCTTTATGGAAATATCTAGCCAGTGTTAATTACAGTGATTACAAAAACTGTTCCAAATAGTCAGTTTAAATGTGATCACCCTGCTTTGTTATTTCCAAGTATATATTTTAAAGGAATGTATGTATCCATACTTCAGTGATTTCTGCCAAATAAATGTAAGAAATAATATTCCTTCTTTACTCTTTTTTACTCAAAAAATTTAAAGTCAGTCTAATATATTTGACTTATTATTGAGGCTTTGGACCTTCTGTTACTATATGTCAGAGATCTACATCCCTTAGATTAATGTCTATGTCTCAGAATATGGATCTATCTAGGTTCATCATATCTTTTATACCTTTCATTAATTATCCAATTAAAATAAAGGTTGAATTAACGAAACTTTTCCAGAGCAATATCTTACAAAGAATTAAATCTCAATCTGTGTTCTATTCCACATAAAATTTTTTTTCTAGCAAAATCTATATGCAAAATGTTGCTAAAAGACTGACCACAAAAAATATTTTTCTCATTGAATTCCCTGTATAAAATTAAAATATCGATATAGATTTATTATGGCAAGCTTATGTATTACTTGCAACTAAGAGTAAAAAAATGACCATAGTTTCTATATGTGTTCATTGATACAGACACAAAGTATTTCCTCAGGTGGTCCCCCAAACTTTTATTGAAACATTTCTGTTATTTTTGTGTTCATTGTGGGATTTGAAACATGGAGGCAAGTCAGACATTTTTATTAGAGCTTGGAATTCCATAAACAGAAGCTTTACCACATCTTTATCAACATTTTTATCTCTACGCAGAAATGAATAAATAAAGAATCTAGTCCAAATAGTCTTTTCTTAAGTAGATGGTTATTAGTTTTGAGATAAGGGAATGTTAGAAGTAGGACTTCAAACATATGCATTAAATTATTTTTAAATCATGTATTCGAACTGTTTGTGTATACTATTTTATATAATATCTTTAATCTTAAATATATTTGATGTACATAAGGGTTGCAGAAATATACACCTGAGATATAAATATATGCCATAGTAAAAGAAACAAAGAATTTCCTTAGAAAAATATGAGTAACCGTGCCCCTCATATTCAGAAAAAGAACTCGGCCAACCATATCCTCACAATCCAGCTTTCATGTCATTCTAGAACTAAACTCTAGCGTTACTTAAGTCTCTTTTGAAACACACTCCTCAAAGACTACCAGCCAGTTATAGTAAGGAACTTGGGAAAGACCAAACAGGAGGAATTGATCTCCAGCTGCCAGTCCAGAATGACTGCATGTGGATTCCTCAGTCACTAGGTATCTGGAAAGTATTGCATTTATTTCAGATATTTGTATATTCATGTATTCACTGTGGGAATATATGTGATCTAGATTTATAAATTATCAGAAGAGATTTAAGCCTAGATTTAGCTGCTGAAAGAAATATTTGAAATTCAACTTGGCACATTCTACCTGGCCTGTGGTTTTCACTGTGGGAGAGCAAAGAGCCTCCTGGAAGTCCTGTGTCATATCTTCCTGCTGAGTTTGAATTAGATTCTCTAGAATGTTTCAAAGGATTCTAGATACCAATGTCTAAACAAGAAACCTAGTATATACAGTTTTTTGCAGTCTAGAGACCTGCTCATCTCACTAAAAGCAGTACAGGATTAATAACTCTCTAGATTCCATTGAATGTTCTGACTATATCTTCATCGACTGTCTTTGTTTATCCATCTAGTCCAAAGGTAGAGAGCTCTCATACCCACGTAAATTTAGGTGTCTAAACATAGGAGTACATTTAATTGTAAGTGGATTTCCCTTGTTTCAGGTATTGTAGGGAATTCCCTACATATTAAAAAAGAAAAAAAAAGTTCATTTATTATTTCAAGTCACAACCACATTATATTCATTAAGAATTAACAACCCTAACTAGAGCTGTTTTGTAATATATTGTACTGATATTGTTACATATATACACCTGTATACACACATGTGAATTAGTTTGGGCTATTGATAGTATCTCAATTTAATTAATGTTCAAATACTGTAGATTGCTTAAAACTTAAATGTCTTGATTACTCTTTATTACACTTAGCCTATATATGTCTAAGTAAACCTAAACTTATATTTCATTATATTTATATGTAATAGAATTAGATAATTATGCAGTATCTTCCTGATTTCAACTGCTAGTTGAAATGGGTTCTGGTGGAGAAGGGTGGGAGGCTGCAGAGGATATATCTATAAAAAAATGACTTACTTAGATGTTGATTGAAGATTGGAGGGTTGAATTCATGGCACGAGTCTTTAATACAGAATGAATTATTTCTGAGAGAGTAAGAGTACACAAGTGTTATAAAAAATAAAGAAGTTATGCATATATATTCTCCCACATGTCTTGTGACTTGTACTTATCATAACATCTACTGAGTCAGACTTGCATTTCCGTATCACTTCTGAAGGAAGCATTACAGGTCTTACAGTATAATATTTTAGTCTTTCACAAATCCTGTAGGACAATGTTATATGTGATTGAGTCTTATAGGATTACCTCACAGTCATCTAAAAATCCCTTTAATCCATCAGAAAATCCTATAGGATTGTTTTGTAAAGGCACAAAGGGACATAGCTCTGACCAGGGCTGTTTGGCTCACAAAGCAGTTCCTTCAGGATATATGAATCACATCCACAATTTTATGCAATGGTGGTGATGTTTT
Organism: Hypotaenidia okinawae; assembly: GCA_027925045.1. Taxonomy (NCBI): domain Eukaryota; kingdom Metazoa; phylum Chordata; class Aves; order Gruiformes; family Rallidae; genus Hypotaenidia; species Hypotaenidia okinawae. Next base: position 174,899,873 of record BSDF01000001.1, read on the forward strand.
CCATTTCAGTTTAATAAACTCTTTTGGGTTTTATGGTTTGGATTGAAACACAGAGCATATATAAAAATTCACATCAGATCAATTTCTCTAGTATATTATGTTGGTTGGCTGTGTGTAAGATTCTAAACAAGATAATTAATTTGCCAAGTTATTGTAACAGCAATAAGATTCAGGGCCAAATAAAAGTGATCCCTCTACCATCTGGAAGCATCACCAGATTGAACCATAATAAAGATTTATGAGTAAATACCTTTCCTGAATATACTTAATAAATTCGGCTGCCATCAGCTGTCAATAAAGAAAAATATATGCATAATTAGTTTGAGACAGCATGGAGAGAACATACATGTAGACTACATGCAAATATGTAAACAGTAAGAGAGAGATAATGAGTTAAGAGAAAGACTCATTCCCATATTTGATTGGTTGGAGTTTTATTCTATCACTATATAAGTTTGGAAAAGTTTGAGAATACATATGTGTATGTGTGAAAATATAAAAATTTTCACTTTTAGGCATCTCCAAGTGTGCAGAGATACAGTTTGGAAAACCCATCTGGAGTTTTACCTGTTGAAGTATTTTATATTTGGTCTGTCTGAGATGGATTTAATTTTCCCCGTAGCAGCTCTCACAGTGCTGTGTTGTGCACTGGTAGATAGAAAGGTCTTGGTAACACACCAGGGGTTTGGCTATTAATGAGCGGTGTTGGCATGGCATCAAGGCTGTCTTTACAACATTTCTCCTCCCTCATCAGTGGGCTGTGAGTGTGAGAGATCTTGAAAAGGGACATCCCAATCTGACCAAAAGGATAGTCCATAGCACATGATGTCTGCTCGGCAGTAAGAAGCTGAAGTTATCTATGATGTTTGTCTTCCAGAACAACTTTTTCAGGTACTGAAGCCTTTCTTCCTTGGATGTGGCTGGTCATTGTTTGTTGACAGGAAATAGAGAATAGATGTTCTGTATGCCTGTCTGGTTTTTTTCCTTTGTATCCACACATGGCCTTTGGTTTTATTAAACTGTCTTCATCTTGACCTGTCAGGGGTTATTACCCCTGGAAAAATCACAAAACCAAAACTCCCCACTCTCCAAACAAAACCCCACAGATAATTTAAGTTTTATATACTGGGGCATTCGTAAATGCTAACGGTGGATAGTAACATAGTACACATTTTAAGGAATGAGATTGGGTAATTAAGCAGCAAATATAGGTTATCATGAGAAAGAACCCATTGAATTAATACAGCTTGATATTTGATATTACTGTTGCTTATTCGGGTAGGAAAACAAATTTTAAAATGTATAAATAATGAACTACAAATTATTATAGCTATAACACAGGGTACCTGGTAAAGATACATCCTTCCATTTGTAACAAAAATATTCCAGCAGAGTATATCTTTAAAGCCCTACTTTCTTGTTAATATCCATGGGCTATATTCATACAGTAAAAACAAACTTCAAAACTTTGTAAAGCAAGAACTGACAGTTAACTTAATCATGAGTATAGAGAGACAACAATGCCTTAGAGGCTATAAAATCAGAATTGATGGAGGTCTGTTATTCTCCAATGCTGTTTATTATTATAAATTTAATTAAATAAATATGATCGCAACATTATAAACCAGATTAGCATGACATGTTTTATAATTTTCACTGCTCTTCTGAGATGGGCTTCTGACATATTTAAACTTAACTGAATCACCTTAACTGTCTGAACATCTGGTTTCAAATACTTGAAATAAAATAATATGTACTTACCTTCTCTGATAGAATTGTTTAAAATCCTTTGTAGGAATGAAAAGAGACCTTAGACATGATCTTGTTCCACCCCCTGCTATGGGCACAGACACCTCCTACTTGACCAGGTTGCCCAAAGCCCCATTCAACCTGGACTTGAACATTGCCAGGTAGGGGCCGTCCACATCTTCTTCCCTGGGCAAGCAGTTCAGTGTCTCACCACCCTCACTGTGAAAAATGTCTTCTTTATATCTAGTCTAAATCTACCCTCTTCCAGTTTATAGCCATTACCCTTCATCCTATCATTATATGATACACTTGTGCATTTTTACTATGTAAATATTTCAGTCGAAATTTTAGTCCATTCTAGACCTGAGTGATGTTCTACCACTAAATAAAAAATCACATTTTATTAATCAAACATGAAATTACATTGCTCCCTTCCATCATGAAAGTCTAAAAGTAATGGTAGTTGTTCATGGTTTTTTACAACTTAGCCAATCACACTTGTGCATTTATTAAAACAAAACAAAACAAAACAAAACAAAACAAAACAAAATACAACCTACCTGTAGGACAAGTTCTATATTGCATCTCAGTGCTCTCCCACTGCTATCACCCTTGCAAAAGCAGTTTGCAACTGTGGTGAGTTAAATATTTTTCTCCTGAATATTTCCCTTTATATATTCACTCTGCATACACTAAAAGAAGTTGAACCGATGGGTTTAAAGGATCAATGGTTCAAGAAGATAAGTAGTTTTTGACCAAAACTAGCTAAGGGCATGGGAGGTTAGTTATGAATACCTTCTTTTCATCAGTTTGTAGATGTGGGAAGAAGTGCACTGAGATAAAAGGTGGAAGTTGAGGAGCTGTTTCAAGAAATCAACACAGAAATGGGGACCTCAGGACTAGCCTGTCGTATTAATGGAAATGAATAAGGGTCAGTACATTGCTCTGAGACATACTAGCATGCTATGGCTCACATCCAGGCAGTTAAACTACCACATCTATATTGCTTTCTGTGACTAGTTGCTTACCTGTGTAGCTATCCCCACTTCATCACTGCTTGAAACAGAAATGTTTGTTATGGCCTGGAACTGTGCAAAGGCACGTATCAAGTAGCCAACGTGGATAATCACAGGCTATTGCTTGATGACATGTTCTGATCCTATTTAGTTTACTTGTATAGACCCTAAACATGACTTTCCATCTTACTGTGTTTCTCACGTTTCTCATAGCTCCTGGAAGTCCATGTGACATTTGCTGAGCTCAGCAGGCAATGATGATGAATTGATCATTCAAGAAAGAAAATACAATTCTCACTGAGCTGAGGGATGGACTGCAAGACTTCCCTGCACAGAGGCAAACCTGAAAAACTGTTCAGAAATCTGGTATAACTGTAGCAGCTGGGTCTACAGAGTCAGAATAAGCTGCCTGTGGCACAACTTTCAATGGAGACACTTACTTATCCCTCCCTCGACCGCATTTTTTAACTCTTTTTGTACCACAATCTCATACCACAAGTGTCAGAAAATGGTCTACTACAGTATATCAGCAGAATTTCCCTGAATGTTGCTACAGGACAACCACAGAGGAACTGTCATCCACTTATGGTAACAGGTAAGTAGAATTTAAAATAAAATACACACAAAAATAGTTCAACAAATTCATTCATGCATTATCATGAAGAAATTTACCCTAGATTTCAGGTTGAAATCAAAAAAGAGATATCATGCAGTTATGTTTTAAATCTGCTGGCTTCTGTTGCTATATGTTGGGAAGCTTGATATTACAATGGGAGCCACAAAATATGCCACTAATTAGAACGCCACTAATAATTATTGGTATTACAATGCCACTAATACTCAAAATTACATTTGACTTGCAGGCACTGTAAGTAACTAAGAAGTTGAGTACTAATTCTTATCTCAAATGCTTTTATTTTCTAAATGTACTTTAAGTTCATTGCTATGAATGTAATTATTTTAGAATTAATTTTGTTTAATGTACTTCTTTATAGTTAACAAACTCATTAGGCCTTCATTATTCAAAAATCAGACACTTAAAAGAAACTCATTATACAAGAAAGAAAGAAAATCCAGTACAAAAGCATGCAGTGAAACCCTGAACCTTTTCACTCACTGGCAAAAACTTATTTTGGCCTTTGTAGGGTGGCATCCATATGTATTCAGAACACTGCATGAAGTTAACATCAAGAATAAAATTTTCATGTTTAATAGGTTCCACATCTTTCCAGTTGCTTCTGTAGGAAATCTGTTAAATGCTCCAAATTGTATTCATTATATTACCTACAGCCATATAATGTTGGCTGAGATTTTAGAAATCTGCTTTCAGTTATTAGAATTATTAAAACCACAACAGAGAAAGCAGCATGATTTGTCCAGTTTACACTTTGTCATTCATCATTTTAATTATGTTGAATACAATGCAGTGTATCTGTAAAACCACGAGTGAAACACAAGATATGCAGGTCAAATGTTTAATTCAGCATATTTTGAAACCCACGGCTCCCCCACTCTGAGCAACCATAGTCTAAGGCCCCAGCAGCAGGAGCTTTATTTCTATAACAAAGAGAAAACAGTCAGATCATGGGAGGTTTAGTTTTGTTTTTGAGGCTTAAGTTTGCACACTTATCAAGGCTATAGGTTGTTATAGTTGTGTGGGAAAGGTAGAAAGAAGTACAGGGCTAGGGGTAACACCTGAGGGTCTTGGTCCTCATCTCAAACACATGTCCCTTAGTAAAATTGATACAGTTATTCAGTAGGTTATTAAAACTTTTCTTACCTTGTTGTTGTAGTGCAATTCCAACTTAATGTTGGAATTATATGGACTTATATGGCACGGCCATATAAGTGTAGGTATTTAGCATGAAATTTTGATCCAGTTGAAGGTGATAGTGAACATCTCAAAAAAAAAATTCAGGCATTTAGTGTTATTTTTGGCTATTTTTTAAACTGTTTTGTGGTTTGTTCTGAGACAAATGTTACAATTTGAAACATTAATCAACTTGTTAAACTTAAATCACATTTCTATTAGCCGCTTTCATCAAAATAGATTCAGCCAATATGTGACTTCCACTAATAAAGGGTATTTCTACTAATGAAATATAGTCAAAAGACTATAAAAATAAAATTAAGAATCCTAAGAATCTGAATCAGGTAAAGAAATGTCATTGATGTTTAGTGGGATGGATTAATGAATGTATGAGTTCAGGGGAATAAAATAACTTCCATAGTACTGCTTTACACAAGATATATAATGTAAAAATGATGCAGCATTCCACCATCTATTTCTGTGTTTCTTAGTTGGAAATTTGAATCTTTACTGAGTACAATTTACAAGAGTATACACACAGGATTTCTGCTTGCAAAATCCTGAAGGTGTGATTGATAGGACTTAGGGCTTCCATTTCCTTGTAAATAAACATTACTTGAATAAGGAAAAATAATTAAATCCTAGTTTTACCTTAAACATAACATTGGATAACATTCCCAGAATATTTTTAATAGACTTTTAAAAATAACCGTTGATATAACTTTCCACTTTTCAAAATGATCCAGATAGTTCTAGAATAGTACTTACTTTAAAGGTCTTCAGAAATCATGAGCAGATGAACATTATGAATTTCAGTGAGTCAGTCCATTCACATCTTTCATGTACAATAAAACCAGACTGGAGGGAATAATGCCAACAGTCCTTGTTCCTTCTATGTAACATAGCCACTTTTACTTTTCCACTTCTGTCATCAGTTATGCAAAATAAATCATGACTCATCACCTGCAGAAAGACTGCAGAAGTCTAGTCTTACTCAGAGTGACAAATCCTCCAGAGTTTTCCAACATGGGTTGAACCCCAGCTCACTGAATTTCCATCAGGGCCACATCAAAAAACTTATTGCCAACCTGAGAATTTACCCATCCCTTCAGGCTGTCTTGTTATTTTCCTTTATTTCTTTAGAAAATAACCCCCTTTTTTGAAGAGACCATATGAGAGCCATCTAAGCTTCCTACACATTTATACCAAAGTTTTTTCCTGTCCCTACAGAATTTCTCCAAGAATAATTCTACATTCTGATATTGCTTAACTGTCTCAACACATCACTTTTTTACTTCTCATCACTAATCTCACCAGTCTTTTTCCCTTCTTCCCTGACGTCTTCCAACTTGCGAGGACCAGGCTTAGTTTTGTTAAACTCCAGACTTTCACAGGCTGCACAAAAATCATGTATTTTTCTTCAGGTGCATGGCAATGTTTCAAGATCCATCTTTTATCCAGAAAGCTATCTGCATGAATGGGAGCCCACAATCTTTTATTTTATCTCTCTCCTGAATCTTCTCAGAAATTAAAATAGGAAGTGTGAATCTTCTGTTTGGATTTGTGGGTGTTTTTTTTTTAAATTTTATTTTTCTTGCCAAAGTGACTACATTGAAAAACTGAAACACAGAGACTAATTCAATTGCATAAACATAGGTATCAAATACTACTGTTTAACATATTTTCTTTGGCCTGCGAATGCTTTCCAGAACATGAGCTTTCTCAGTTCTGTGTCATACTGCCAACTCCAGGAAGATTTTTGTGGGTATCTCTAGGGATTCAAATAACATGAAGCTTCTGAATTTGGGTAAATAAATCTGACAGAGGGGATTTGGCATGTTGTCATGAATGAAAACAATACTCAGAGTTCAATTAACATAAAACAGTTATATCCTAGCTGCACGGCAGTAAAGCCTGCAGTTACTTTTTTTTTTATTTTATTTGAAAACAGATTTGGGGTCAGATTAAAAAAAGATTTCTTCAGCTTCTAATAAAGTCTTTTGAAACCATTTGAAGTCAATAGAGGCCAAAATTACTTTTGCTTCGAATTAGGTCATAAATTGCATTGCCCATATGTCTTTGACCATTATATCCTCCTGTCAACTTTTCAGTCTGTAATGAAGTATTTTTTCACTATTCTTAGTAATGTTAATTCCAATCAATATTATGTTATATACCATACATGAAAGCCTTTCCTGAAGAGATGCAAAGAAGTAACAAGTTTTCATGACAGTTGACACTATCTCTGAAAGCCATGTTGATTATTAAGAGAGGAAAATACAGATTTATTAAATTTAAAATAAAAAAAAATCCCTCTTGAAGGGAAATATAATGTTTCATACAGATACTTAATATAAGCAGAAATTACTTTTCCTTCATGGAAAATTAAGTTGTTTTTTTTCTTCATATTAGCATTTCAATTGAAAGTATTTCCACTCATTTCCTTCTTAATGCAAGCTTATAAATAGCAATAGCCTTTAAGTATTACTTTTTTTTTTTCTTCCCAAAGCAAAAATCCTTTTACATTAAGAACCGTAATAAAGTCTCCAAATACGAGTGATACAAACAGTAAAGTAATCAAATAACTTGCTTCAATTCAGTAAATACATATTGATTTTTGTACTGGTTCATATTTATGCCCAGAATGGTCCTTAGCACTTTTTCCTGATGGTCACTTTAAGTAGAAAGCTCATGCATACTGTGTAACAGATTCAGGCACCTTTTTTAGGCTACTGGGACCGTATCTTTTACAATTGTGTGATTCTATTAAAACAAAAAAAAATCCTTTATCAAGGCATTTGAATATTTAAAGTTTGTGTTTTGAAAAGAAAAGTATTACAACAAAAGTAAACTACTAGCTACCAGGAAGATCCTAATGGAGGCTAAGTGGCATATGGAAATAACTTATCACAGTATATACAGCTAAAGCAATTATTTTGTGCAAAAAAGTAGGCATACTTCACATAAGTGGAATCATTCTGCAGATTGCAGGATTGGTAATGTAATGTAGGCTATTATGTGGCACGAATTAGTGGATCTGCCTAAATCCTTTTAATTTCAGTTGCATTTCACCAAGCAGCAGATGAAAAGCTTTCAGAATGTGAAGCATGTATACCAATTTCTCTCTCCTCCTTATTTTCCAAAAGATTAGGTTTTTAAACTTACTTTCTTCTCTACTATTGAGATACTTAAGGTATTTATATAATTTTAAATACAATGGTATTTGAAGATGTCATTTTATAGTATATCTTCAGTTGACAGAATCTTCAAGATAGGAAACCGTTCTTCAATCTACTGTCAATGACTTCAAATTTATTTCAATGTTATAATTTTGGAATTTAGAATAGATAAAACCAAGTAGTCCCTAACTCAAAATTTAATGTAATGACTTAATGTAAATCCTTCAATGATGTGATTGTGTTTTTAACTATGAAGTCAAAAGTTATTTCAGTATTTCCTGTCAGCTTAGTATGAAGAGTTCCTTATATCTTGATATTCAAAGTGAGAAAAACCAAACCAAACCAAAACAAACACAAAAAGAAATAAAAAAACCAACACCAAAACAAATAGTTATCTTCAAATGATGAGATGTGTCTTTCTTATGTTTAGGTCTGAACTAACAGGGAAATTAAAGTAGGTTCACAGAATGATGGTATTTTAAGAGGATAGAAATAGAGATTTGGAGGGAGGATTTATTTGGATGGGATATCGGAGAAATTGAAATATTTTTAATGTATAAACTGAATATTTTTGTCCAGAAGAAAGCCACTGATCTGTCTACAAGTTCACACAGACACACACATGTAAACACAACAACCTACTTTTTTCTTTTTTAATCTATGGCAAAAGTGTCTTGAGCTTAAAAATGTTTGACCTATAAGGAAAAAATCAAGTGAAGGATTATTAGTTTTGCAAGTGTAAGCTTATGTTTCTTTGAACTAAGCTATACCAAGCGTGTTTCCATTCAATAACGGACTGTGTTAATACTAGGCAGAAAGCCAAGACAGGAATAAAATTTAAATGTTCTCCCTATTAAGAGAGTCTCTAAAACAGTCTTAATGGTGACTTAATGGTTCATTTGTAAACATTTCTTCATCTTTCTTTAGAATTAATATTAACATTGGCCCTCTCCCAGACATCAGGGAAGTAGAGTAAAAGATCTACTCAACCTGGCTTAATCTTAGCCTAGATGACTTAAAAGATCAACATTAAATTTAGATAGAATTGTCTATCAAGGTCTTATACTAAGCTAGATCTTTAAAATGAATAAAGAATAATTTTCTTAGGAAGTACTTATTACTCTTAATTAGCCATAAATGTACTCTAGAGTGAGTAGCTTCAGTGTAGACAACTTTAAAGACATCTAAAGTAATGCAAGATTAATTGCAGTTATGTTTTCTTTAGTGATAATTTCTGTAAGCATTTGTTGGATGGGAAGGGTATGTAGAGACCTGAAATACAAAGACATGTGATTTGCTAGAATAAAAAACAAACAAACAAACAAAAAATCCCCACAAAAAACCCACCCAACCCCCCTCCCCCAAAATACAACCCCAAAACCACAACACAGAAAACCCCAAGTATAAGGTAGGGAAAGTAAAAAAAAAGCTAACAGAACAACAACAATAACAAAGAACCATAAAGCAAAACAAAAAAACCCACTAAAAAACAAACAAACAAACAAAAAACAACAACCCAAACCCCAAAAATCCTGATGAATAAGCAGGAGGTAATAGAAACAACAAAGGCTGTTAAGTTTTGTTCCATTGCCTCTTGGGCTGCTAAAGGAACTCCTCAAGCATAAGCTTGAAGAGGCTCACCCAGAACTTTGCAAATGTTAAGGGGAGAAACAGACTGTCATGGGTCTCGCTGAAAACAGGAAATAAGAATACAGATTCATCTAGTCTGAAGTTCTTGTGCCTACTGTGTTTCTGTTATTGGTAGCTGATCTAGAACACAGTTCTAATGCTATTAGACAGGCCAGTAGCATAGTATCACATGTTACAATGACACTTTTTATTCTAAATACTACAAGCAGGAAAGACTGAGCCTTTGCACATCAGTAAATGTAGCAACTTGGTCAGAACTTCAATCTTTATTCATTTCTGCATAATATTAAATACAGTTAGCTTAATTGTCCTGGAATTATCTGGTCCAACAGGTTTTGTTTTTCAAAACCTGTCTTCTCAGCTTTGTATCTTCAACCGCAATTTGGAGTTGGGTTTTTTGGGGCCTTTTTTTTTTTTTTTTTTTTTAAAGTAATCTTTCTATTACTACCTTTATGGGTGAGAGAGAAGAAGTGAGGAAGAGCTGCTGTCCTGTTGGTATTTCAGTAAATATATATTTTAACAAAAATAAATACAGAGGTAACTTTGAAATAAATAAAGAATTAATTTTGAAATAAATACCTCCTTAAATTATACAATCACAGAACAAATTCTTTCATAAAAACTTTAACTATTTAAAGATTCCAATGGACATACATTCAACATTCACCTAAACACAACAAAAGAAATCTCCTTCCAAGGAGTTCCTTAGTACCCTGTTTAATTGCCATCTTTTCTCCAATAGCAGGGAATGGAAAAGCAGGAGGAAGGGTTTACTTCAGTTTCTGCCTTCTCTTAGCTACCCAGCTGGCAGAGCTTCTCATTGTCCTTGAGAAACTTCTGGACTAAATCCAACTTGCTATATATATAAAAGGAGACTAAGATCTATAATTAGTACAATCACTGAATGAAATCAGAGGTTTGCTGGATAGCTTACTACAAGGTGGCAGAGAAGGGACAGATATCATCCTTTTCCCTGCCACCTTTTAGAGTAGCTTTTGCAATAGAATAAAGATCCCAAGAATAGATTTTGCCTTCTTTCTTCCTTGCATGCCCCCTATCCTCAACAAGAGAGAATGTGGTAAGAGGTATATACATTTTTATATTTACACTGCTTCACATTCAAGGAACCAATCCTTGGCCAAGAGATCAACTAGCAATGGCCACAGGACTTACTCTTGAGAAGAGTGAATGCAACCAGATAACCTAGCTCTGTATCTCTACTAGAGTCTGTGTAGTGCTCCTGTAGCTGTATAATGCGATTATTTTGTGTACTTCCCTCATTTTAGCATTAGATATAATAGTGTCATGGTGTGTGTTTGCATTTTATTTTTTAAACATGAATCTGAAGGTATGCATTGTTTGCACCTTGCTGTAACATGAAAGTATGTGAGAGATTCTTTGATGGAGAAAAGTATATATTTAAGTAAGCTTAAAATAGTGCTGTCTTACCAATATCCACTGAATGAAGCCTACTCACTGTTTGAGTATTGTGGTTTAACTCTGCTAAAACAACTACATAGTTTTTCACTCACTACCCCCTCAAACAGTGGGATGGGGAAAAGAATCAAAAAAACAAAAAAAGCATGGATTGAGATGAAAATGATTTAATAGGATGGAAACTGAAAAGAATAAAAAACATAATAACAGCACAATTGCTCACCAAGTGCTGACCGATGTCCAGCTAATTCCTGAGCTGCAGCCCTCCATGGCCATCTTCTCCCAAGTTAGATACTGAGAATGACTTCATACGGTATGGAATATCCCTCTGGCCCATTTTCATCAGTGTCGTGGTTTCACCCCGGCTGTGGGCCAAGATCCATGCAGCTGCCTGCTCCTTAAAGTAAAAGAGCCGGGGAAGAGGGAAAAAGGGGGGAAACAAGGGAAGGGAAAAGGAAGGGGCAAATAACTCCAAAACCAAGAAACTAAGAGGCCCGTGGGTTGGGATAAGGATAGTTTACTAAGATAACAGAAAGATAAAATATAACAATGCTAACAGGACTTTAGAGCAAAAGAATATGAAACTATTGATACCCAATGCAGTTTCTCCCCGAACCACACAACTCAGGCCGTACCACCCAGAGCTGTCCCGGAACCCGACCATCCCCCCAAGAAGCATGTGTCCCGCCACCGCCCCTCTTCTTCCTCCCCTCAGCCCCCCGTTATCCTGGGCAGGACATAATTGGCATGGAATATTCTCTTTGGCCCATCTGGGTCACCTGTCCTGGCTTTGCCCCTCCTTTCTCATGAATAGAGAAATACGAAGAAGCTGAGAAAGTCCTTGACTGTCTGACTGCAACTAAGAACATCAGGGTGTTACCAGCACTGCTTTCATTTTAACTCCCAAATGCAGCATTCCATCAGCTGCTACAAATGAAGTTAACTCTATCCTGACTGAAACCAGGACAATCAGCTGTCCTGTCTGTGCTCTGTTGCAGATTCTTGTGCATTTTGTCTGGAAGGCCCATGCTTCCACACTGTCAGGGCCTGGGAAGGTGGAAAGTCCTTGACTTAATTGTAAACACTACTTAACAACAATTGAAACATCAGGGTTTTATCAACATTATTTTTATACTAAATCCAGAACACAGCACTACATCTGCTACTGAGAAGAAAATTAACTCTAACCCAGCCAAAACCAAGACATAGAGAGAGGTAGTTAAAGCACTGATTTAGGAAGCAAGTTAACAAGTAAGTAACAGAAATTCTGAGAATACATACTACTTTTTTAAATTTTACCCTCTGTTGTTTATTAGAATAGATATAGCTTGGGAAATATGCTCTATATTTGTCTGCATCTCCATAGTAGTCATACTAGTTGGTACAAAAGGTTCCAAACATAAAAACACTTGGTGTTACTAGGATACTTTTTGAGGTACCATAATTGCAATATCATTACTGCTGTTGGCTGTGCAAAATACAGTCATTGGTATAAATAGTTCAGACCTAATGCTAGTTGATACAAATTAGTACAGATGCAAAGACTGGCAAGAACTTAGCTGCCAAACTGAGCAGATGATTTTATTCTCCATTCTGCCTTCTTGCCAATGGGAATGTATTCAGGTTTTCCCAGTCCAGCTGGGAATTACACTAAATGTAATTTAATGGAATACTGAGATTTCTACCGCTCCCTTAAATGTTTGGAATTAGCCAACACATTTAAAAGAGTTTAGATGGATGCTGACACATAGAGAAAAATTAATCTTCTGAGATTTCATGAGAAATTCATAGGCTCAAAATATTAATATTGATTGTTCATGATAAAGGGAGTAAAAGATATTATCTAGTTTAAAATTAGATAGCTTTATCTATCTCCTACTAAGTCACGTAATGTACATGTACATACACATTTTCATTTCAGCTTTTCCCCTGTGAGGAAAGGCTGAGTGAGCTGGGACTGTTCAGTCTTGAGAAGATGAAGGGGGTCCTAATTAATGTTTATAATTATCTTAAACATGGGATGCAGGGGGAATCAGCCAGCCCCTTTTCAGTGGTCTGTGGGGACAGGACAAGGGGCAATGGCTGCAAGTTGGAGCACAGGAAGTTCCACACCAACATGTGGAAGAACTTTTTCACAGTGAGGGTGACAGAGCACTGGGACAGGCTGCCCAGGGAGGTGGTGGAGTCTCCTTCTCTGGAGATATTCAAGACCCGTCTGGACGCCTACCTGTGCAATATGAGCTAGGGAGCCTGCTTTGACATGGGGGTTTGGACCCGATGATCTCTCGAGGTCCCTTCCAACCCCTATGATTCTATGATCCAAAAATGCCACCCACAGTGTAAGTTCAATCATTATGGAAAATGGCGACAGAATTTGTTGGCGGGTTTTTTTGAAGGTTTTAAAAAATTATACACTTAAAATACTCTATACACAATACATTTTCTTAAAAAGTTTCAGGAGAGAAAAAAATGGTGAATCAGTAAGAAATGTTTTAGAGGGTTGTATCTCTTTGTTGATTTTTCAACTGTGTTAACTAAAGGAGTTTGTGGGCTTTTAAAATGTTGGTTTGTTTGATTTGGTTTCATTTTTGTCTTTCCATATATAGATAGATAGATAGATATAAGCATGTCTTTAGATGTTTGCAAAGTAGATGTCTAGGTGTGACTCAGTGAGGAGTCAGGAGAAAAATTCTATTACCTAAATGAATAGGTGACAGATGCCATTTCTGACACCCTAGAGCATCTGCATTGCATGTAAGGAAACAGAATCAAGTTGTTCTGTTCACAGGATATGAGGATTATAAAAAAAAAAAAAATTCATTGCATTGACACCTATAGTATCTTTTCACTACCAGATGAATTAGATCAAAAGAGAAATGAACCAAATACAATACTGAAGATAAAAATATCACTAGAAAAATGAATTTTCATGGAAAGTCAGAGGGAAGGCTAAGGTACTCATTGGGGAGACAGTCTACAAATTAATTCAAATGTAGTCAAATTGAAAAGAGCAGCATACACATTTTGAAATGTTATATTAGTATCAAAGTACACTTTCCTATTCCTTCTGGACTGCCCAAGATATCTTCTCTACTGCCTTCAGAATATGATGGTATGTGCAAAGAAGGAATAAAAAAGTAATTTACATTTACAGTTTACTGCCTAGTACTATCCTCCATACCAGCTGATTTATTGATAATAATACTGGCTAGAATTAGACTAAAAATAATTTAAAAATTCCTTAGTTAAGGAGTGTTAAATTCTATATGACAATTATAAGAGGACAAACATTTGGATAAGGACAAACTTTTTGACTGACTAAAACAGAAAGATGGAAGTCTGCCATTTGATAGTGCTTCTTCCTTTCACATAGACTTTTATGGACCTATGGAATACTTAAATAGATCGATAGTATGTAAAAAGTAATAGAGTGCAAATGAAATTTTCAGTGATACAGTACTGCATGTGAAGTCAAATTTTCTATGATTTTAGGATCTATATTAAATTAACACAGATAATGTATGATGCTGAAGCAAAAGATAATATAATGTTTTAGAGAAGAAGTCCATTTAACCTAATAGATTGGGGTTTTTCCTCCCAGTAACTACTGAAGATTTTTTGGAAAAGAATACAAACACCTGGTAGTCTACAAGTATTATTTCTCTTGATAGTGCATTCCAACCTCCACCAGTATGAGCATTTGGGATTTCCCCAGACTGAGGATCCACACTTCAACATTCTTTGCTTGAAAACATTGAAACTAACTTGGGCCTACAGTAATGACTAATGTATTAAAGATTCAAGAAATATAAAGAAACAAAAATTCCTTTGAATTGATAATTAGAAGCAACTGATAAAGAATAAAAGTGTGATAAAAATTACTAGTGGCAGATTATATCAGTCTGTAAGAACAGGTGGGTTTTTTCTATCCTTATACAGTCACACTGTTACTGTCAAGCTGCTCGCTTTTCTTTGAGAGTATTTGAAAGATCTTGGAGACCTGAAATCAGGACCATGTTCCTTATGAGCACACAAGAATTAGCTAATATACACTTTATTAAGTTAAACATTAATATAATTGTCACTCATGGTGCAATTATCAGCAAATCTCAGATGACTAGACTGAGACATTGCTATTCAGTATGAATTCAGTAATCTCACTTCTGAGTTATTTCTTTCTAATTCCTTGTCTTGTTTTGTTTGGTACCTTTATGCTGACTTGCTTGAAGAATAAAATAATAGTAGTTTATTAACTACTTGCTTAGAGCTTATTAACTTCTTGCAGCAAAACAGGGCCCTATGTCACAATGGCCATTACAATATTACTACTGTGTTATGGATAGTAATTATTTCTCTGTTAGAAAACATTTACAGAAGCACAAGGTTTTGCAGTACCACCTAAGGGGAAATTGAAGCAAAATTTTAAGGAGTAGTAGAAGCTTCTTTCATGACCTCTATCCAAGATTCTTTTGCAAAATAAGAGGAAATGGGGTAAAAGAGTCACTGTATATTTAGTTAACCTTTTTTTGTTTTTGTTTTTTATTTTGTGTGAATGGTTTAGAACTGGGTTGCCAGGTATGAGGCATAGGTAGAGTATGTTACAGATGGGTAAGAAATATGCCATATTAAGATGCCCTGAGTACAACTTAGAATGGATGTATTATAAAAAAGCTGAAAAAAACTTTGAACAACTGAACTCGTACTTGAGTAACTGTGCATTGTACCACATAGGCTATAAGTGTTTGCATGGCAAGGTTGGGGGAGAAGGGAAGAGGCATGCAGGGGTGGCTTCTGTGAGAAGCTATTAGAAGCTTCCCCAAGGCTCAACACAGCCAATTCCTCTTGACTCCAAGATGTACCCACCATTGCCCAAGGCCTAGTCAATCAGTGATGGTGGTAGCACCTCTGGGATAATGTATTTAAGAAGGAATAGACAAAACCAAAACAAATCCAAGCAGCACATTTTGACCACAAGAGAAAAGGGAGTGAGAAGATGTAAGAAACATTGCAGACACTAAGTCAGTCAAGAAGGAGGGGAAGGAGGTGGACCGGATGCCAGAGGAAACAGAGGAAAGGTTCCCCAGCAGCTTGTGGAAGATGAGGGGTGCTAAAGCTTCTACCTGCAGCCTGTGGAGGACCCCACAGTAGAGCAGGTGGAGACACATGAAGGATGCTGTGACCCTGTGGGAAGCCCATGTTGGAGCAAGGTCCTGGCAGGACCTGCAGCCTGTGGAGACAGGAGCCCACAACAGAGTAGGTTTGCTGTCAGGAGTTGTGACCCTGTAGGGGACTGTACTGGAGCAGTCTGTTCCTGAAGGTCTACACCCCATGGAAGGGACCCATGCTGGAGCAGATCATGAACAACTAAATCTCCTGTGGGAAGGACTCATGTTGGAGAAATTCATGGAGGATTGTCTCCTGAGAGAGGGTTCCCACTCTGGAGCAGGGGAAAAATGTGAGGAGTCCTTCCCCCAAGGAGGAAGGAGTGGCAGAAACAAGCCATGAACTGATTGCAACCCCCATTCCCTCTCCCCCTGTGCCACTTGGTGGCAGGGGAGGAGGGAGAGAAATCATGAATAAAGTTGATGTTGGAAAGAACAGAGAAGTCGGGGAATGTGTTTTAAGATTTGGTTTTCTCATTCTCCTACTCATTTTTGATTGGGTAATAAACTAGATGCATTTTATTCCCTAATGAGTCTGGTTTGCCCATGAAGTTAATTGCTGAAAGATCTCTCCATCTCTCTTAAGCCTCTCTTAAAATTTTTTTTAAATTTTTTCTCCCCTGTCCACCTGAAAAGGGGAGTGATAGAGAGACTTTCAGTGGTCATCTGGCCTCCAGCCAGGGTCAAACCACAGCACATCCTTTCTTGGTTTTGGCTAGAACAGAAATTTTCACAAATCTCTGGGCTGGGTCACAGACAGGACAGATGATCCAAAGTAGCCAAAGGGGTATTCTATATCATATGACATCATGTTTAGCATATAAAGGGGGGTAGTTAGGGCAGAGTGACATGACCCCAGAATGGTCTGAGTGTGTGGCTATGCACAATTTTGAGGTTAGAAATTACCTTGTGTATCGCCTGCATATTCTAAGTACTGATATTATTTTCAACTTCCTCTCCATCCTGGGGGATGGAGGAGTGGGAGCTGGTGTGTGTGTGTGGGGTGTTTGTATGGGTGCATGTAGGGCTTTCAGACTGGACACAGATGACCTATGGCTCTGAAGCCTGGCAGTTTAGAGTACATTTTACCAAGAGGCAAGTTAAAATAAAACAGGAATTACATTGTTTAGTGTCATAAATATTTTGTGTACCAGGAGCTCTTCAGGGTCTATCCTAATTCAATGTGACATGAAAATGTTAAATACCCATTTTTAAGGGCAAACTCCCTGTACTGTCCCAGTACTACTAACGTTTACATGTTAACCACAAGGAATGCAAACTATTCTTACAATAAATGTATGGAAACAACAATAAATCTATGTATTCTGGAAATTTATGTCTGATATAGTAGAAGCTCATCAAAGCATATAATTTCCAGGTGAATACATATTAGGATGACAATCCAGAATGTACAAGGAAACCTAAGTTTAGATGAGTATTTTCCAATCAGCTCAGTTTATGAGAAAATATAGGGAGAAATCCTATACCTTTCTTTGGTAAAAAGTAAGCTACTTATGTTTAACTATTGTCCTGGTTCTGGCCAGACCAGAGTCAACCTTCCCAGGCCGCCAGAACAGGTAAGCTGAGTTAGTATGGACTGTTCTCCATACCACCTGACATCACTTCCCCATAAAAGGGGCTGGTTGAGCAAAGGGTAAGGGCTTGGTGCCTCTAGAATAGTTTGAGTTTGGCTGGGGTGTTGGGTTGGTTGGTCCTTGGTTGGGCAGCACTCTGTAATTGTATGCTCAGTAAGGTACTCTGTGTTATCACTGGGTATGAGTGTAATTGGCTGTTATTGTTCTACATTCACAGTGATTTTGTCAGTAAACTGTCCTTATCCCAACCCATGGAGGCTCTGTCTTTCTCCTCTGGGAGTGAGCAAGCAGTGTGTGTTGTTCAGCCGCTGACTGGAGCTGTACCACCACTACCATCTAGCACCAACCTTGCCAAAATAATCCTGAATCTTTTATATAGATTAAAATAGGTGCTGAACTGTGTTGAAGTGGAAAGATAATGTTCAAGCAGAGGTTAGTGTGAAAAGAGAGCTGAACACATAGCTTTGTAAGATACGGTTAAGAGATGTGAGTCTGTAGCTGGATGTAGCGAGTTAAGAAAAAAAAGGTAGGTTACATCTGCCCTACTGTGGGCATTAATGATTCAGATGTCTATATATGACTAAATCACTGTGATCCCCACTTAAAATCCTGTTGTTTTAGACATTTCTCAGAAAGCACTTTGTATTACCCAAAGTCAAGAGAATCCCACACGAAAAAAATCATCCCCCAAGAAAAGAAAATAAAACCAAAATCCAAGCACCTTAAGAAAAGCATTTTTCTGCATTGTTTATTTAAGTTTTGATCAATGGAGTATATCCTTTCCTTTGGACATGTATCTTCATGTTCACTTAGACCTCATTTCTGTTGGACACCTCTCTGTTCACATTGCAAAAGCCTAATTATTCGTATCACCATGCAATGGACACTGTCGTAAGTTATAGTTCAAGGGATTGTTGAGTATGTCCTGTTTTGTCAGAAAATGTAATGAAAAGAGGAATACAACAGCAGGGATGTGTCAAAAGTTTAAAAAAAAAAGTTGGAAGGTGACATAAAAGCTTTTAATGTATTTTAAAATCTAGTTAACCCTACAGTTACGCATAGAACACAACAAGAAACAAAGTTCAATTTTATGGCCATTCAGATTTTTTTTAAATATATGATTAATGTAAAATTTCTCATATATACAGATGAGTCATTTTAAATTAAAACCCAGAACATAGCTACAAGTTTCTCTTTAGTGATGATCATATATCTGACCTAAAATCCTTACAGCACTAATATCATCCTTAGATTATACATTTACTGATGTATAATAAAAGCAAATTTCTAATATTATTGATTTGCTCTTTAATCTTCCTTCAAAACCCTCTTTGCTAAGATCTTAATAAGTCTTTTTTTTTTTTTTTTGTCAGTTCTGCTGTATACCTGTCATTGCAAAGCCTCTGCTTGGTCTAAGTAGTCTTTAGAAATTTCAGCCCAAATATTGCTTTTCTGACGACTTTGAATTACATTAGTAAAAGATAAAAAAGTTTTTCTTAGCTTCAGTACTGATGTTTTCTTGCCGAGAAATAACATGAAAGATTTTTGTTACTGAGCAAGAGTAAGTTTTTTTAAATTTTATTTTACTTACAGTGATGCAAAAATATTGAATCTGACAAAGGGTAGTTTAGAAATAAAGACCACTGTGGTAACTATGAGAGCTGATTTTCAGCTAATAAAATGCTAATTCACAGAGGTCAATTATCATTCCTGATGTTAAAAAAAAGCAGCTATCCTTCGTATTATTCTTGCTTATCCAGACTACTCCCCACCCCCACTCTGGGCATGTTACAGGTAAAGATTCTTCTCTTTTATCAAGGTGGTCTTATTATCATCTATACATTTTTCTGATTCTTCCTATTAAGTGGATAAAAAACCTAGAGAACTTTATCTTCTAGATACATTTTTTTGTCACCAATAAGCTATCCTTCTGTTTATGTCTTTGTATATTTCTTCCAAGGCTACAATATATAAACTTCTCAGTTCTATGAAGCCAGAGAGAAAATAAAGGAAGAAATTCTGCTATCACTGAAACATATCCAGAGAATATGGTCCTTGCCTTGAATAAGAGGGCAAGCTAAGTGACTATAAATTATTATTTTCAAGTAAATAAATGTGATAAGTTCAAACTTCTCATGTAGGATGTTTACATTGTTAAATAACTTTCCTAGTAACTTGGCAAAGGTGAAGAATGAGTTGGTTCAATTAGCAATAGCAACAATGGCAAAGCATATATGGGTTAATCAGGTCTCAAGGATATTGTGAAGAACTTCAAAAGAGCTTTGGTGAATAGGTAGCATAATTCTGGATTAAATAGTTTTCCTTGAAGGCAAAGTGGTGCACATTGAAGGCAATAATATGACCTACTTGTGTATGTCTGGATTCTAAAAGAACTGCAAGACAAATGAGGAAAGAAAGGTATCAGCAAAGATAGATTAATAAAAACTTCTATAGTGCAGATCTTAAAGCAAACAAAATGCTTACCTGGAGGGGGTGAAAACTAATATATTTTATTTTGTAATATGATTACATAAAACAGAATTTTGTCACCAGCTAAAATATTGCGGTTTTTTCCAGTCATGCCAAGGAACAAATGAAGGGAAAGAAGAAATGGATTTCTAATTTGGTATTGATTAAAAAATAATAATAATATGTGTATATAATTTTTTTCAGTTTCTTCCTGTTTCTCTTAAACCATATTTACTATTATCATTAATGTCTGGTCTGATTCAGATATGTATCCATTGATCAATGGGGTTCCGAATACAGGAAAACATATTTCATTGGGAAGCTGACTGTAATATGAATGTTTGCCAAAGCTGAAAATACAGATATACAAAGGATCAAATTTATTTCTATACATTCCAAAAGTGTGGCTCTGTGGCTAACCTTCCCAGGAGCCAACATGCGGGCCACCGTGACCTCTGAATCGCAAGAATCAGCATTTCATGTATAATCCAGGTATCTGGCTGTTTTTAATGGATGAAAACTACATTATGGAATTGTGCTCAAAGTGAATACGCCTTCTTTCCACAAAGGGGCTATGATCTCTATTAAAATTAATGCTATGCTCATCCTCAGTGACAGTAGAATACTGACTTCCAACAAGTGAGATCTCCACAAATTTGTCAAAATTCCTCATATAGGTGATGTTACAATTTCCTCCTCAAATGTGATTCAAGAACTCTTCTAGAGTTTTTTAGTTTCACGCACTATTTTAAAATATGATCATTAAGGATGCTTGATAATTTAGACACAGATGGTTTATATTAACTGTATTTAATTTCTCCTACTGTTATTATTGACAGAGTTTTATATCATTATAATGTTCTCTTTCATAACTTTTTTTTCCCCCAAAATCACAAACAATTCAGGCATGTTCAGTAATAACTATGAACAGTGTATTTCACAACATTTTAGCATCTGCTATAGTGCAAGCCATTTCATATGAACATTGAACTATTGGCTATAAACAAAACAGTTAATATTCTACACTCACAAGTCAATTTTCTAAACATTCACAATAGAAGACATCAATGAAGTAAGCTATCCAGTTTGACCAGGTAAGAGTTTTATTTAATCATTGAATATATGAAGAGAATAAAAAAATTTACTCAGAGGATGCTTTCTCTTATTTTCTAAATAATTTGAAAATTGCACAGGATTAATATTTTCAGAAATATGTGATATTGTCCTTGTTCTGGCCAGGCCAGGGTTAATCTCCCCAAGCAGCCAACACAGGTGAGCTGAGTCAGCCCAGTTGTGCTGAGTTAGCCGGGACTGTTTTCCACACCACCTGACACCCATTCCCCATAAAAGCAGCAGGTTGGGGAAGGGTAGGGGCTGTTTTGCCTCTAGGACAGTCAGAGTGTGATTGGGACGTTGGGTTCGTCGGTCAGTCCTTATTGTTGGGTCAGTAAGGTACTCTGTGTTAGTACTGGGTGTAAGTGTAACTACCCATTATTGTTCTGTATTCACTTTGGTATTTGGCAGACTTCCCTTTCAGCCATGATTTTGCTCCCTTCTTCCCCTCTCCTGCTCTCAGCACAGGACAGGGGGCAGGGACTAGGAGATGGGGGCTTCCCTCAATCCCCTGCAAGTTGGTTTTCTTCTCAGCAGGGATGGGGGCATTCATTCCACACAGCCTCCCCCTGCTGCACCGTAGGATCTCACCCATGAGAGACAGTCCTCCACGAACTTTCTCCAACGCAAATCTCTTCCCACCAGGCTTCATCTCTGTTTCGCTCATCTCTGTAGGTTGCTTGTGCTGGCAGGGGCTCATCCCAACATAAGTCATGGCATCTTCTCTATGTCTCCACCAGCTCCATCCCGCGTGGAGCCTCTCCACCGGCTGCAGGTGGGGTTTTTGCCTCTTCCATGGGTCCTCTCCACTGGCTACTCCATGGGATGCAGGGGTATGTCTCTCTCGGGCACCTGGAGCGCCTCCTCCCCCAGCCTTCCCAGCCTTTTGTGTCTGCCAACTGTTTACATTTATTATGCAAATATATCACTGTGCCCTTAATGGGCCGACATTGGGGTCTTGTTGGCACTCGGTTCTCTGGTGGCAAAATGCAGCTACTTCCGAGTCTTTTTCTCCTGTGTGTGATTCTCAGAGGCGCTATCAGAACACAGGCTGGCAGAAGATTCCAGCAGTCATTTTCTGCAGCCCCTGGCCCTCTCTCTCTTAGAACCCAACTATGCACATCTGCGACAATTATCCAGTAAATTTGTTTCTTATGTTATAATACAGCTTTTGGTGATTAAACATTCTGATATGTGAAACCGTCATTAACAGCTAGCAAATACAAACTGTCAAACTTAGTTTCACAAGAACATCTTTAGTCACCTCTGTATTGCAGTACCCTTAGGAGAATGAAGGCTCTGGGGAGGAAAAGGAGGAAAATACTTAGTTAACACGTAAAAATAGAACTCTTGGAATACAGTATTATCATTGCTTCCAAAGTTCTTGTTTAAAGTTCAGATAACTTAAGTATTAAGCTTTTATGTGGTGTGAATTGTTGATCAACTGTGGTTTAACATTTAATTAGGATCCACCAACAAAATTAATGGTGTGTTTAGAATCCTACTCAGAAGGTATAAGGATTTTTCTTTTCTAAATTTCTTCATATAACCCTAGAAGCAAAGAATGGTTTGGTTTTGAAGGGACCTTGAAGATCATCTAGTTCCAACTCCCTGCTATGGGCAGGGACACATTTCACTACAACAGGTTGTGCAAAGCTCCAGCCAACCTGGCCTTAAACACCACCAGGAAGGGGTTGTCCAAAACTGTCTAGGAAACCTGTTCCACTTTCTCACCTGC
Source organism: Hypotaenidia okinawae (assembly GCA_027925045.1). Lineage (NCBI taxonomy): Eukaryota > Metazoa > Chordata > Aves > Gruiformes > Rallidae > Hypotaenidia > Hypotaenidia okinawae. The sequence continues at coordinate 174,922,791 of BSDF01000001.1, forward strand.
ATAGTATTAAAAATTTTCTTCCTAATATCTAATCTAAATCTCCCCTCTTTTAGTTTAAACCCATTAGCCCATGTCCTGTCACTAGATGCCCTTGTAAAAGATCCATCTCCATCCTTCCTGTAGGAAGGCTGAAAGAAAGTCTTCCCCAGAGCCTTCTCTTCTCCAGACTGAACAAGCCCAACTCTCTCAGCCTGTCTTCATATGAGGCATACTCCAGCCTCCAGCTTTATATGAGTCCAACTTAATATTGTTTGTAACTTAATGATTGATGTATTTTTTTATTTCATACATGTACTAATTTTCATTTAATTTAATGCAGTATTATCAATAATCACTTTAGTGCCAACTCTTTCATTAAGAAATTAAGTCCTGAAATTTTAAGGGACTGGGATTTTCAGCAATGTGTATTTTTCACTTTTCATAAACTGACAGGATTTTAAAAATATATTTTGACACTAACAATGAAATTTCAATAAAATTAAAACATTTTGCTGTATATTATTGATTTTACTTACATATGGTAGCAAAGCAAAATTTTGGTTGCTCATAATTTATTTGCGACTTATTTCCACTCTAACAGTTTCATTTCAGTTCTCAGGTAACAGTACTATTAATGTCAGTAGTTTGAATTAATTTTTTCAATTAGTTTCAATTGGAAGTATGCAATTTACATATACTTGTCATACCAAAATAGAGGGATTTGGTCTTACTAAACCTGTTTTGTTTTGGGCTTTTTTATTGTTTCAAACACAATACTCTATTTTAACTTGTTCTGTTCTTTATCTCTGTATTTGTTACATAACTGGAAAAATTCTTATTGACAGGAAGCACTAATCATTTCTCAAAAATACAAGCTAGTTTGGATTACACCACTTTAAAAATTCAGAGCAAAGACTATTGGCAAACTTCCAGTGAAACCATTTAACTAGAAGATATCAGTTTATTAAAAACTAAGGCTTTGTGTTTTTATTTATTTCCATTATTTTCCAAGGTAATTCAACTTTTGCAATCTAGAGACATGGATTTTTGCAGTGGAATAATGCAGCCCCACTGACCAAGACAGACAGGATTTCTGGCCTCTGCACTACAGACGTAAGGGCCCAAAAGCACTGAAAAACTCAGGAATTTGGAGTTATTTAATGCAAAACCAGAAATGCCAGTAGGAAAGCATTACAATAAGTCTGCAGCTCTACAACTGACCAGAAAGTCAATTATTCCAGGTAGGGTGATGTAGAAGGTCCAACTTTCTCAGCTTTGATACAAGTAGTTATGCCAGGACTTTCAGACACATGAGCTTTAAGTACTTTGAGAAGCTTGATTGAGCCAGAACCCTTAGATCTGTTCAGGTTAGCCCTCAAATTTACATCTCAAGCGTTTCCAACCATTGTAATGCAGGGTAACTACTCCGCACCCTGGGAAGTCATAAAATCCTTAAGCATATCTGACATTTTGTCAGTTTTATAGTTTCTTACCAATTGTTCTCCAAGAACAGTATAATTCCTGTAGATATATGTATATGCATACACATACAAAATATATACATATATATACAATATATAATATGTATTATAAATATCCTGAATTTTTATCATAGAATTATAGAATATATAAAATAGTATTACCAAATATAGAACCATAGTAACTCTTAGGAATTGATATCTGACTGGAAAATGACTCCTGTTTTTAAAGTAAATATTTGCTTTACTGTATAACCCCCATGGGATTATGCTGCCAATGTGAGTCTACAGCCATAAAAGATAAATGAATCATAGGCAGAAATTAATTTGTCAAAAATGTAGTTAACATTTCTCTTTTAAAGTTTTAAGAATTGAAGACTACTACTGTAAGTAGAATCAAAGCTATTTGTTTTCTTTATGATTCAAGACTTCTAGTAAATTAAATATACCAATTAATTTATTTTTCTTATTTTAACATGTTTAGCAAAGTTTTTCTGGTCCAAGAAAGTTCTTTTTTTTAAAGTGTTTTGTTGCTATCTTAAAGATTATCTAGTTGGCATAATTAAAATTTACCAAAAGAGAAAAGAAATGTTTTAGTGAGTATAGCAGTCATAATTTCAGATTTAAACACAGGTGATAATGTGGTTTAAGAGCTAGAGGGAAAAGTACAGATAAGATTAGAAAATTAACTTACGAAAAGCAATTTTTTTTCAAAATAAGAGAGAATAACAGAATTTTTAATTTATTATTTTCTTTTAGGGATATGTAGGTTGAGGAAATACATATAGATACTTCATTAAGATTCTCATTTCACACATCTGTTGAGTCTCATATGGTGAAAAATCATGGCTGTAGTGACAAAAAATAAAATAGTAAGAACTTTTTATGCAAAATCTTTTTTTAAAAGTCTAAAATAAAAAAATAAAAGCTCCCTGCAATTTAACAACAGTTAAGTAAAAGACTGTGCAGCTATTTAGAAGTTTTACAAGCAGCACTGAGGAGAAAATATGCAAAACAATATCCTGTCAGTAAGTCTGTATTTATATGCATGCATATGGAAAAACAAAGAGCTAAATAAATGCATATAAATGCAAAAAGTTTGTTTGGTTGTTTTTTTCTGAGATGGAAGCACAACTGTACTGTTTCTATGCTATATATATACAGACCAGGATAGCTACCAGGACTAGAAGTAACAGTGTTTGAAAATGGGGGAGAGTATAACATCACAGCATCTCCTCCATCATGTGACTTGGAGCATACACTACTCCAGATGGCTAACAGAAAAGGAGTTACATTCCCATAGTCCCATGCACAATTTGTTCTTGCATGATATCTGAACTGCCGAATTCTTTCATATCCCATTGAGTGAGTAGAGGAATGCAGGAGCTCAAAAATTTTATTTTCTGGATGCTGTCCAAAAGACCGTGGGAGAAGCAATCTGGCTTATCATGTATGTCATTTTGCAAAATGCTTCATGACAAAATGTGCTTAAGAATGTAAATTCTTTGTTCTCTACGGAAAGGTCAAAATGTTCACATGGTAGGGCAGTCAGTTGTAAAATGAGTTAAAGAATTCAGAATGATACAGAATTTGGAAATTTCACAGTACCTGATCTAATACTGGAAATACTGGAAGTACAGAACAGCTACTAGGAAAATCTCTTACATAGCAAACCTTTGTAAAAATAGAGGTCTGTGGATATCATTTCAGTTTTAAATATCACAGTTAGGTTCTGATGCAGAAAACAGGTATGTACATGCACTCTTTAGGCAGATTAATGAAGTTTCACTCACTTTATATGCTTCAATTTGAGCATGTTATTATGAATTAGGCTCTACTATGAAAGAAAATATTTTTTTATTGCACATTTATAGCAAATATAACAAATATTGAACTAAAACATATTTGCATTTTGAAGGGTTTAAATGGGATTACATGGGACAACACAGAATTTCAAAAACTGTAAAAAATATTAAAAATAAAATCTCCAAACATCTGTGCAATATTTCTCACACATGTTTCAAACATGTCTCTGACGCAACTTACATGTTTGTTTTGTATGTTTTTAGTCCATTCTGTGTTTGCCCCATAATATGATACATATCCTGGCTCTTTCACAATGTCTGTTAGTTGTATCAGAAAGACGTGTGTCTTTTTTCAGCTTCATGAGATGAAGAATTTAAGGAGCAGAAAAGAGGAGGAAGTCTGAATTTATTATTGATACAAGCTGTTGAAAAGTTTTGCTGTAAGATTCTAAGTATGAAATAAGTTACATTGTCTCTGTTCCCTTTCCATCAGCTATGAATTTGTTTGTTATGAATATTGTGTAAAACATCACCTTAGCAAGGAGTCAACTTGAGACTGGTGATCTGGATTAGTTAATTTTGTATAGAAAACAATCTGGCAAGACAGAAAATGTCCTCTTACTGAACATATGTTTTTGTTGTAGTTTTGTGTGTCTGGGTTCTGGTGGAGAAGGGGGGGCTGCAGGGGTGCCTTCTGCAAGAAGCAGCTAGAAGCTCTCTGAAGGCCTGAGAGAGCGAACAGCACTCAGCTCAAGGCCAGAGTCATTGTTGACCAAGGCCAAGCCAATCAGCAAGGGTCACAGCGCCTCTGGGAATCACATTCAGGAGAAAAAGAAACACAGGCAGCTGCATTTTGCCACCAGAGAAGGGAGTGAGATGTAAGAATTTGTACAAGCAACAAGGCTGGAAATGGAGGGGAGGAGGTGCCCGAAGTGCCGGAAAGAAAGATGCCCCTGCAGCCTGTGAAGAAACCCATGGTGGAATGGGTGTTCCCCCTCAGACCATGGAAAAGGCTGACACCCCACCTGCAGCCTGTGGAGAGGCCCCGTGCTGGAGTAAGTAGAGACATACAGGGGATGCTATGACCCGTGTTGGAGCAAGCCTCTGCCAGCACTTGCAGTCCATAGAGAGAGAGATGAGGAACTGACCAAAACCCCCATTCCCTGCCCCTCCCTGTGCCACAGTGGGGGGTAAGAAGGGAGCAAAATCATGACTAAAGTGAGTCTGCAAAGAAGGAAGGGGTGTGGGGAGGTGCTTTTAGATCTGTTTGTACTTGTCATTATCCAACTCTGGTTTCACTGGGTGTGTAGATTTGTGTAATAAATTTTCTTTTCTTTATTCTGTGTTGAGTCTGTTTTGCCCGTGACGCTAATTGTGGAGTTATCTCTACCTGTCCGTATCTTGGCTCCTAATCCTCTCAATATATACTTTCTCTCCTGTTCATCTGAAAAAAGGAGTGATAGAGCGACTTTAGTGGATGTCTGGCCTCAGCCAGGGTCAAAACACCAGAGTTTTAGAAAAAGTTTTCATGTAGTAATACTCTTTATAATTTAGTATATCAAAATTTGCTTTTCTCCATATGGTCCAGACGGTGAACTTGGAAAATTAAAGTACAAAAATATGGGGGGAACAAAGTCTGAGTAAATAAACTTATAATTTACAACAGTATATTTGCAGATTATTTTTCTCCAAAAGTTGTTTATATATCTAGTGCAAGTTTAAAATGAAAGTAGAATAGGGTATGAGTTTAAAATCTGCATTTTAAAGGTAACAAGTAGTAGCTAACATGATACAGAGGCCATGTCTTTAAGAGGCATATGGCTTATTCCTGCTTAAGAGGCATATGGCTTATTCCTGTCTAAAATTAATTACTACTCTGTTTAACAAGTACATCAAAAGTACTGGTGTAGGAGCTTACTGCCAGGCCTGTGTCTCTCAAGGCACTGAGCCCGACAAGCAACCTGGTCTAGTGAGAGATGTCCCTGACTATGGTAGGGGGGTTGGAACTTGATGATCTTTAAGGTCCCTTCCAACCCTAAGCATTCTATGATTCTATGGTTCTAAGATTCTATGATCTTACATAGATTTTCTTCAGTGTGAACTATACTTTTACTCCTTGTATAGCAAGATAGGTGAACATCTGACAAGAAAGAGAGGTTCTCTAGGACTTTTCTGATGGTATCATGTTATTTCTTTTCGTGAAATTTGAAAATAATGACTGTTTTCATTTTACTTTATGGTGCATCAGAATAACTATTGGTAGTTTTGGTAGCCAGCCATAGACAATGTTTCTATTACGAACATTTAATATCATTTCATGTCACTACATCCTAGAAGTGAACCTTACAATCACAATACTGATAGCAAAACAATATCTTAAAATGCAAGTGTATGACAATTTCATGTACTAAACTCTTTTATGATAACACTTATTTTCTGAATAAATACACTTTTCAGCATGGTAGTGTTTATCTGTCACCATTTATCATGATCATTTTAATAGTATCTCCTGTTGACCTGATCATCTGGACTGCCTACTGCAAACCCTTTACTATTTTGCAGCCCATTAATTTTACAGATTTTAATTGTGTAGAGTTTTGACAGCTTTAATTTTCCTGATGTCCTAGAGAGATCTTATCAAAAGATGGCAAATTATTTAAATTAATTTTGTGATTGGTGCATTTTGTAGGGCTGCAGAAACGGGGAGAGGGAGATGAGAAGAAAAAAAAAAAGGTTAAGAAGTCATCTGAATCTAAATGCAAGCTTAGGGTTAAATAGTGGCATTAAGCATAGCCTTCAGAAAGTGATAGCCAGTAATTGGTATTAGCCTCCATGATACTATGGTGCAAACAGGTCTTTTCAGTCACAGTTTCTCTGTAGCAGTTTCTCTCCTGATGTGTTATGGATGCAGTAACTTAGCATAACTACAGCATAGGGTTAGTTCAATGAAACCAGAAAAAATAAGCAAAGTTTGGATCCTGTATTTTTCTCTTGTTCCCAGTCACTGTCTGTTTCATTAACAGCATCCATGCAGTCCAATCAGAGCTTTTGACTTTAAGCAGTGTAGTCCAAATCATCATCCCTTTTGGGGGGTAATTGAAGAAATCTAAAACGAGGTAATGAACTAACGGGTTTTGCATCAGCTTTCAAACTGAAAGGAGCAATATATTAGCTTTCTTGATGAAAGGAAGTAAGCACTGTTAAAATCGGTTAAATGTATGCATTTTGGGCATTAATCTCTTAAAAGCCAGTCTGGCTCACAGCCATCTGCTTCTGTACCATTTGGTACTGGTGACATACTTAGTTCTTCCACATCACAGAGGTAAATCAAAGCCAAAGCAATGCTTACTGAGGACTTTTGGCTTTGCCTTGTCATGTTCTTTTAATTTCTTTGTCATTGGAAAGCTTTGTCCTAATCTTTTTTGAGAGCCTATAACCTCCCAGTTCCTTTTTTGACATCACAGCTATTTTTCTGCCAATGCAATTTAATGTCCATAGCTACTGGAGCTTCAAAGTCATCAGCTAACAAGCTGGTATTTGAGATTTATATGTGAATAGCAAGGAAGGAGAAAAGCTCTTAGTTCAAAGGAAGCAGAAAATAAATACACTGTTATTAAGAATGGTTTAAAAATTAGCTTCTGTGTATTCATAATAATAGCATCATCTTGTTATAGAAGCAACCATGTCAATTCCAAGTGGTTTGGTTTTTTTTTAATTAGAAAAACCATGTTGTCTCCTTGATTAATAACTACAAAGTTATTTTAAAACCCCCAAACAAATAAACAAACAAAACCAACAACACCCCTCCTCCCCCCAAAAAAACACCAAACCAAACAAAAACCCCACTAGTTCACATACTCTTATTTCATAGAAGCATAGAAGGGTTTGGATTGGAAGGGATCTTAGAGATAATATTGTTCCAACCCCCATGCTATGGGCATAGACAACTGACCAGGTTGCCCAAAGCCCCATCCAGCTTGGTGTTGAAGACTAACAGGGAGGGGGAATCCACAAGTTCCCTGGGCAACCAGTTCCAGTGTCTCATCAAACTTACAGTGAAGAATTTCTTCCTAATAACTAGTCTAAATCTACTCTCCTCCAGTTTATACCCATTATCCCTTGTTCTATCATTACAGAACCTTGTAAAAAGATCCTCTTCCTGTAGGTCCCCTTCAGGTACTGGAAGGCCCTGAAGCCTTCTTTTCTCCAGGATGAAAGTAACTATTTGAAATTAAAGACAGCTTTAAAGATACTATTTAGAAACGTGTTAAAGATACAGGTGTGGGATTACACTTGTATTGATGCTTGCAAAAATTTGAAGGCACAAAAAGCACTAAAATGGTAGAATCAATACCCACCTAAGAAACTGCACAAGCATCTTCAAAAAATGGTGATGGCTGCTTATTTGCTTAAAGGTAATAAAGATTTTCCACTGAATATCCAGTGACGTTGTACTCAAGATTGAAAGTTCACAGGAGAATTTTACCCTTCCATTTCACATGCATCTCTTGTGCACCCACTTCACATGTCTTCTAACCACATTGATGATCTTACCCATATGGCATTTGTTCTCTGTTAGGGGATGTTATGTAAGGTGAAGCCATATACTCTTTCTACAAGAGTTATTTTCTTTGGGGACATAAAATCTCTTAAAATGGAACATGCAGTCACTTTGTCTTCCTGAAAGTAATGTAGAAATAAGGGGGTTTAGTTCTATTATTCCTTGAAAAAAACCCCAAAAAACTAGACTATTAAGTGACTATAAAATGATCAGTTATTTGATTAATGGTATTCAATTAATAGATCCTTTGGAGGACTGGAGTAGTCTGTTCAAACCTCAAATTCTCCTCAGTGTTACTCCTCCTTTGTAAAACTCTTAACTCCAGAAAATCCTGTAGCTTTTTTTTTTTTTTCATGAGGATTGGGTAGATTTAAACTCCCACTTCTCCCATAAAGCAGGTAAGCATCTTAATTTTGGAAATAAACAAGAAAAAAAGGACTATTATTCCTTTTCTGGAAAATCAAAAAATTTCTTATAAAGTTGTTAGGTTGTTCTCAATCAAAATCATTATGTGAATTTCAGCTATACCCATAAACATTTTACAACAGTAAAACTTAAAATTTTCTTCAAGCAAATATTTCACTAGAAGAAAAAATCCTCATAACTTTCTGAACAAATTTCCAGATGGCTTCATTTATGGGAAAGAGGAGAGGAAATTGTCAATCTTAAATGATACTATAATTCATAAACAAAAGTAGATAGGTTAAAGCCATAAAGCCACTGATTAGATTTTGTAGTGCATATTGTGTATAGCAAGGGTACCAGACAGAGGTCCAGCTAATAGAGATTCTTTGATATTTTAAATTTCGACTAAGGAAACTAAAACTACAGTGTTGTTAATATCTCTACTGCCATTAAGATTAATATCTTTCATCTAAATAATTTTGATCTTCTTTATCATATTTATTTAAAAGTCAGTAGGATGTGCTCTGGGTTTGGATTTTTGAATTGTTGGGGTGGAAGCGGGGTTGTTGTTTGGTTGTTTTTTTTCCGTTTGCACTAGTGGTGGCTCAGTGTTGGGTCCAGTCCTGTTTAATATCTTCATCGCTGACCTCCATGAGGGAATAGCATCCACCCTCACCAAGTAAGCTGATGATACAAAGCTGGGAGGAGTGGCTGACACGCAGGAACACTGCGCTGCCATCCAGTGAGACCTGGACAGGCTGGAGAGCTGGGCAGGGAGAAACCAGATGAGGTTCAACAAAAGCAAGTGTAGAGTCTTGAACCTGGGAAGGAATAACCATTCGTATCAGTACAGGCTGGGGGATGACCTGCTGGAGAGGAGATCTGTGGAGAAGGACCTGGGGGTCCTGGTTGATGACAGGTTGGCCATGAACCAGCAGTGTGCACTGGTGGCCAAGAAGGACAATCGGATCCTGAGGTGCATCAGGAGGAGTGTGGCCAGCAGGTCAAAGGAGGTGATCCTCCCCCTCTACTCTGCTCTGGTCAGGCCCCACCTGGAGTATTGTGTCCAGTTATGGGCTCCCTGGTATAAAAAGGACAGGGATCTCCTGGAGAGAGTCCAGAGGAGGGCTACAAAGATGATTAAGAGCCTGGAGCATCTCCCCTATGAGGAAAGGCTGAGTGAGCTGGCACTGTTCAGCCTAGAGAAAAGAAGGTTAAGAGGGGATCTTATTAATATTTATAAATAGTTTAAGAATGGGACACGGGGGGAAATAGCCAGCCTCTTTTCTATGGTCTATGGAGACAGGACAAGGGGCAATGGCTGCAAGTTGGAGCACAGGAAGTTCCGCACCAACATGCAGAAGAACTTTTACACAGTGAGGGTGACAGAGCCCTGGGACAGGCTGCCCAGGGAGGTGGTGGAGTCTCCTTCTCTGGAGATATTCAAGACCTGTCTGGACACCTATCTGTGCAATATGTCCTAGGGAGCCTGCTTTGTCAGGGGGGTTGGACCCGATGATCTCTTGAGGTCCCTTCCAACCGCTACGATTCTGTGATTCTGTGAAATGCACTGAAGTTATAAAAACTTGAGGAAAGTTCCAGAAAATGAACAGAACAGGAAAAAACTGTCATTTTGGGGTTATACTCTTACCCTATTACACTATTTTTTTCTTGTTCTGTGACAGATACGATTATTTTGGCTCTGTTTCTTTACCACTGCTAGATGACACAAATAGGTTAATAGTGTGAAAATACCAGTGTCAAAGAAATATTTTTGACAACTACATGACTAGTTATGGTTTAATTAATAATATTAAGGGAGTTTTATCATGCTTTGATCCAAACTGTTTTTTATTTGAGTAACCCTTATAAATACTAACGGAATGTATGAAAGCCACGTAAAATAGTCATCTTAGTAATTCAAATACTATGGCAACATTTCAGTTAGATGGATATGTAGACCAACTCTTCAGTACATATATCTCTCTGAAATATATCAGTAGCTAGATACAAACATGGACCTTCTAACACAAATTTAGGCAAATACAGTGGTTCCAGAATCACAGCTTTCTATACTACACTACAGAATTACAGCTTTCTATACTACACTAGTGTCTGTCTATTTAACAGCATGGACTTTGTCTCTCGTGCATTTACTCCTCTGGTTTAGCCTGGATCTGAGCCTGAATATATGCTCACTTGTGCACCATCAAAAGTCACTACTTCATGGAAGCTTTTTCCCTTTTCTTAAATGATGATCCTCATTACCTATTATTTTCCCTTTTATACCTATTAGCTATCCTTGATATTTCTCCTTTCAGCTCATATATCCCATAGACATCTAAACACTAGAAGTTATTTTGCCACAATCTTCTTTTCAGCTGATAATTATTGTCTCTGGTCCCTTTCTTTTCTCCTTTGCCTCTCACAATATCTTCTTTAGACACCAGAGCCATGGCTTTCAAGTCCTGTAATATATTAAAAATGTAGCTGCAAATAGTAGCTCGTTTTCCTCATTTATATATGAGATGAGTCTTCTTATATATATATATATATATATATATGTTATGTATATAAAATGAGTCTTTTCACTGAGAATTCCCTATACCTGACACAGAATCACAGAATCACTAGGTTTGAAAAGACCTCCAAGATCATCTAGTCCAACCGGCCCCCTACCACCTATATTACTAACTAAACCATGTCCCTAAGTACCTCATCCAATCTTTCCTTGAACACCCAGAGGGACGGTGACTCCACCACCTCCCTGGGCAGCCTTTTCCAATGCCTGACCACTCTTTCTGAGAAGAAATTTCTTCTAATTTCTAACTGGAACCTCCCCTGGTGCAACTTGCAGCCATTCCTTCTTGTCCTATTGCTACTTATCTGTGAGAAGAGGCTGACCCCCAGCTTTCAGGTACTTTTCAGGTAGTTGTAGAGAGCAATAAGGTCTCCCCTGAGCCTCCTATTCTCCAGGCTAAACAGTCCCAGTTGTCTCAGCCATTCCTGAGATTTCTGTTCCAGACCCTTCACCAGTTTCATTGCCCTTCTCTGGACATGCTCCAAGGCCTCAATGTCTTTCTTGTAATGAGGGGCCCAAAACTGAACACAGTATTTGAGGTACAGCCTCACCAGAGCTGAGTACAAGGGGATGATCATGTCCCTGGTCCTGCTGACTACACTATTCTTGACGCAAGCCAGTATGCCATTGGCCTTCTTGGCCACCCGGGCACACTGCTGGCTCATGTTCAGGCTAGTGTCAAACAATACCCCTAATCCCCTCAAGTCCCTTTTGATATCCTTCAGGCTTCCCTCAGCGATTTCCTCACTGCCAGTCTGAACTATCAGTAGGGGATAATAATCAGACGGGCAAACCAGGTCCAACAGTTTTCTGGTAATGTCCCAGACAGAGGCAGCAGATTTCCCTTCAGGTAGGGTCTGGCAGACATATGGGGCCCTCTGTTCCCCTCAGAATTGAGTTGTCTACGACAATTACCCTTCTTTTGTTCTTGTTGGAGGCAGTCTTGAGGCATGAAGTCAACTTCTTTGCCCTAGACAACCTCCTGGGTGGGCCTTCCACCGAATCCTCACCTTCCAGAGCCTCAAACTTATTGCATGAGGGCACCTGGGAAGATTTGCTATCCAGGAGGGCCTCATATCTACTTCTCAGAGGCATCTGGAGAGGCAAGGTAGGCAAGCAGGGTGTTCACCTTCTGCCACTGATGTGAACTTGCCTCCACTCATCCCTTTCCTTTAGGCTTCTGTTCTTTGATTGAGCTGGTAATTTAGTTATGTGTTTATTTTTAGTGCTCTGTCTGATGGTCAATGATTGTCCTGGCCACTAATCAGCTGCTAACCAACTTACTATACCGACTCGTTTGCTCCCAGAACTGATCAGTCTCGCGCTCCAAGCTTCCAAGCTTGTCTTGTACAACACCTCTGCTGCATTAAGATAGACCAATACTTAATTTGGATACTTATAGGCTCTGATTAGATTTGGTGTTCTGTACATAATGTGGGAAATGGAGCACTGCACTGGAAATCAGAAGACATCAGTTTTGGCTGTGGCAGGGTATGTTCCATGATACAATTTTTTTTAAAGAAGGCATATGTTTTTGAATGGGATCACCTTTCTTATTATTACTAGCCTTCAGCATTTACAGGTATATAATTACTTGTGAAGGTTTTAGAGGTCTATATACATGCCATTTATGTAACACCAAGGACCACATAGAGTTTTCATGTGGGAATTAATCTCCCATATGTATTAGAACTAAACAAAATCTAGCAGGGTTAAGAAAGCAAGAGCACCTTCAGAACCAGCAGACATTTAAAAATAGCAGACTTGAAAAGTAAAGTTTATAGATTATCATAGAAATTTGGACAGTTCTCTCATTAGAATAAAGTAAAATTTGGTGTGAAATGTAAATTGCCTTTTGACTCAAAACAAGATGATTACTCTATCCCTGTGGTTAGGAACAGGGTAAGTGAAGATTTACTACTAATGAGGACTAGTATAGATGATACTACTTTTAGTCTTTCTGTTACTTGATATATCCAGGAGTTGGACTGGAGGATCCTTATGGGTCCCTTCCAACTCAATTTATTCTATGATTCTGTGATCTCATTGACAACATAAACTAATACCTCTGATACAACTCAACTTTTTCTTCTATATACTGTGTCAGAATCTATTCTCTGGTTAAAATATTTCAGAATATATAGAAATCATTTATCTCAATCAAACCTGGTGATTTTAGAATTTTTTGTGAAGCTTACTAAAATGGGAATCAATTCAGAACCTTAAAAGATATAGAAAAGAAATAGAAAGCTTCAACACTCAAAGTATTAAAACAAACCCAAAACCCCAAACCCAGACAAACAAACAAACAAACAAACAAAAACAAACCCAAAAAGACACAGAGAGATCAACAAAAACTTGGCAAAATATATTACTGTCCTGGTTTCGGGTAGGATGGAGTTAATTTCTTTTCTAGCAGTGGATGGAATGCTGTGTTTGGGAGTCAGGGTGAGAGCAGTGCTGATAACACAGGGATGTTTCTAGTTGTTGCCAAGCAATCAAGGACTTTTTCAGTTCTTCATGTTTCCCTACTAACGAGAAAGGAGGGGATGCAGCCAGGACATGTAACCTGAACTGGCCAAAGGGGGTATTCCATGCCAGTTACGTCATGCTCAGTATAAAGAGGGACTGGGGGGAGGAGCAGCAGGCGGCTCCAGGACGCGTGGGTTTTGGGGGATGGCAGGTTTTTTGGGATGGCTCTGGGTTGCATGGTCTGAGTTGTGTGGTTTGGTGAGAAACTGAATTGTGTATCACCAGTTTCATATCTTTTTTGCTCTAAAGTCCTGTTATCATTGTTATATCTATTTTTTCTGCTATTCTAGTAAACTATCCTTACCCCAACCTGCAGGGTTTTGGTTGTTTGGTTTTGATTTGTTTTTTTTCAGCTCCCCCGCACACTTTAAAAAGTTCTTGGCTCTGCGTGGTGCTTGGCTCTCAGCTGGGGCAAAACCACGACAATTACTAAATATAATTACTGACAATTCTAATAGCTTAAGTTTTAAATTAATTGACCAGAATATGAGTTCTAAAAAAAGACAGTATTTTTCTTTGTCAGTGAGTAAATTATCTAATGTAACCCAGGATCAATGTTTGTCTTTGCAAAAATTTGCTGACAGTCAACACACATATTTGGTTTCATATAAAGCAAAGGGAATTTTTTATTGATAAAAAAGAAAATATTGATATAGTTTTCAACATGAGTGGAAATATGATTCATAATAGCACTATTTCTGCAAAACAAGAACTTGCTAGAGAAAAGTATTAGAGTATGATAAAAACTCTGTGATCCTCAGGCTTTGCTAATACAGCTAAGCTTAACTTTCTTGCTGGGAAGCTGATATATGTGTGGTTGAAAAATCATCCATAACGGACTGGACATGGTAACTGCATCATTCAATGAAGCTTTATGTAGCACATTTTCCCAGTGTTCATACTCTAGTTAAACATACGTGGCACAGCTGTGGTTTGATCCTTTTACCCATTTGGAGACTTTATACTGTGGTCCACCTTAGGCCATTGTTTTGGTTGTGCAGAGTACTTAAAAGTCACTCTGGGTAACTGTACACTGAAAGATAGGGAAAACAACAAAAAAATCCAACACCAACATAAGGCAAGTATCAGCAAATCTATGCTTACAGAATACATACCGACAAAAGATCAGAAGCTTAACCAGTGCTCAAACAGATTGTCCTACCATAGTTTGTTTAATTTAAATAGATATTTCTTATTTTAAATAAAAATATTTTGCTTGAATTGCCTATTTGTGTGCTGTTCAGAATGCCAAGTCAAACGGTACAAAACTGGTACATATTTTTAGAATATTAACTTCACTTTTTTAAGACAATTTTCAATTTGCATAGTTTGAAATGCTATAAAGATCAAGGGGGGTTTATATTTTAATGACAGATGTCATTATATCAAAACTACAAAGACTGTCTTTAATATCATTATATGTATTTCTGCTGTTCTTTGACAGATGGAGTGAAAAGTTTTATTTAATTTTTTTAAATTTTTTTTTATAATGCTTAAATCTTGCAATAACAAAAAAAATGATTAGGCTTAGTCTAAAAATCTTATTAGTCTGTAATGGCATGTGTCATCTGTTAAATTACATTATGTTGCATCATCTGTAATCAGCGACATTAGATGTTTTTTTCTCTCTCATTACCTGCCTACATAAAATATTCACCACAAGAATAGCTGAAATTAGTTGTATTTTTTTTAAAGTAAAATTATTTAAAGATACAGATTTTCAAATGAAACCTTGCTGCTAATTAATTATTGATCTAAACTTTTCCTTTAGCACTGTTCTATTATTTGGGTGGGAGGTTTTTTAACATTTCAATGAGAAATTGAAATCCTGGGGATTTTTTTGTTTGTTTGTTTGTGGCTTTTTGGGCATTTTTTGTGGTTTTTTAAATTTTTTTATTTTTTTATTTTTATGTAAATTGTATTGTAGTAACTATTTTCCAAGTTTATGTTAGTAACTGGTTTATGTTGGAAACTAGTCTAGGTCTAATTATGGACCTAGAAGCCATTGCCTTAAATTCTGTATGAAAGTAGAAAAAAAAAAGTCTGTATCTCAGCCAACTTACAATTTAAGAGTACAATTAATCTCAGTTAGCTAGACTTCTATGTTAAGTTTTGTGTTGTAAGCCAAGCTAAGTTCCCTTTATGAACTGTGGAGTATGATTGAACACAGCTGTCTTTGTTACTTATGTCTCTACTCCAACTGAAAGGGAGCAGAGATGACTTGCTTAGAGCAAGCGTTTACCTAATTTTTAGACAGATGTTGCATAACTCTTGCAGTGTGTTGACACTGGCTAGAGGCCAGATGCTCATCAATGCACTACCACTCCGTCTCCTCAGCTGCATACGGGAAAGGATGTAACAAATCTCATGGATTGAAAGGAGAGAGAGTTCACACACCAATTGCTGTCATGTGCTAAACAGACCTAATTTGTGGAAATTAATTTAATACCACCTAACAAATCAGAGTTGATTAATGAGAAATAAAACCAAATCTTAAAAATACGTTTTCTCCATCCCTCTCTTCTTCAAAGGCTTAACTGCACCCTGGGTTTCTCTATCTCCTCTCAACAGTTGCACAAATGGATGGGGAATGGGGATTGCTCGGCCTTTGCCAGCAGTGGGTCTATCTGGGAGCCATCTGGCACTGGCTCTGTAATACATATGGAAGCTTCTAGCAGCTTCCCACAGAAGCCACCCTTCCCCTCTTCCCCCCTTCCCCCAAAAATAAAAGACAATCCTTCACACACAAAGCCAATACAACTCTTATGCTATGTATGGTATGACAGAGCAAATTAGACATAGACAAAACTCTGTCAGACTACAAGAAAACAGATAATTTCAGCCATAAATGTCAGAAGTGATATCAAAACATCATCAGATTAATTGTTATTATTTTCCTGAGCATCTTGGCAAAAGAGATGTATCAATGAGAACAAGTGTTAGGCGTATGCTTTCATGAAATAGCAATGATGTAGAAGAGTGGCAAGGGAGCAGTCATGAAGAATCACTTATCCTCTTGTTAAATTTCAAATGCAGAACTGGACCTATGATCAGTATCAGAATACAGCCTCTTAATACTGAACAAAGGGAAAAAAACAAGAATCTGTGAAAGGCCTTGAAAGAGAAAACAAATTGTTTATGTTTGGCTTGGTATAGAAGATGCCAGTGAAGAAATGTGGAAGAGTGCTACAGTCAGAGGTCAAGATGAGAAATTTTTTTTTGCAGCAGCATTCTTAATGGATAAAAGTGTATCAAGATGTGTTTGTGAAGCCAAGTAAAAAGCGGATTTAAAAATAGGTGTGGACTAGATTTTAGGCATACAGATTGTTGTCCTTGGAGAGTAAGAATCTGTAAAACTAAAATGTAACCTGGGTATGATGACTTAGAGAGCTGTGGTGGTTTGACTCTAGCTGGAGGCCAAATGCCCACCAAAGTTTCTCTGTCACTCCCCTTTTCAGCTGGACAGGGGAGAAAAAATATATATTGAGAGGCTTAAGAGTCAAGATAAGGACAGGGAGAGATCATTCTGCAATCAACGTCACAGGCAAAACAGACTCAACACAGAATAAAGAAAATGATCTAATTTATTAAAGTACACACACACCCTGGGGGGAGGGAAGGGAGTAGGGGGTAGGGGATGGCGGGTGGGCGGTGCATTCCTCACACTCTTCCCCTGCTCTGGCATGGGGTCCTGCCCACAGGAGACAGTCCTCCACGAACTTCTCCAGCATGAATCCTTTCTATCTGGGAGTCATCTTCTCACCATGTGCCTCAGTGCAGCTCCATTCCATGGGGTGCTGACCTTCAGGCCCAGACTACTCCAGCCTGGTCCCCCACAGAGTCACAAGTCCCCCAGCAAAACTGCTCTGGTATGAGTTGGTCTCTCCACAGGCTGCAGGTTTCACTGCCAGGACTGTGGTCCAATAGGGTCTTCCCACAGGGTCACAGCATCCTTCAGGTGTCTCCACCTGCTCCTGCATGGAGACCTTCACAGCCTGTAGATGTGATTTCTGCTCCCTGTCATCATCCATGCAGAGGGACAGACTGCTTCACCATTGCCTTCTCCACAGGCTGCAGAGGAATCTCTCTCTCAGGCACCTGGAGTGCCTTCCAACCCCCCTCCCCTCCCCCTTCTTCACTGACCTTGGTGACTGCACAGTTTCTTACATCTTCTCACTCCCTTCTCTGATGGAAAAAAGCATCTGCTTGCATTTTTTTTTCTCATAAATGTGATTAACAGTGGTGTTGTGACCATCACTCAGCCTTGGTCAGCAATGACTCTGTCCTTGAGCTCGCTGGTGTTTACCCTCTCCAGCCTTCAGAGAGCTTCTGGCTGCTTCTTGCAGAAGGCACCCCTGTAGCTCCCCTTCTCTACCAGAACCCAGCCATGAAGAACTACATCAAGAGCTTTTATTAACTAGAAAATTAAAGATTTCAATGACAGACATGGTGGAATTGAATTTACCTGACTCTAAATTTTATAAACACTTGCATATGGATGTTTCCTTTTTTGGCAACAGACAGTAATAGGCATTTATAGAACATAATTGTTCTCATGTTAAAAGAGGCAGTTTAAAAAGACTAAGAACTCTGAGTCTGAGCTGACAGCTATCTTTTTTTATGAAATACCAAGACACAGGCTAAAAATTTTTAAAGTTTACATTTCTGGGCTAGAAAGACAAGCCAGTGTAACGAAATCAGAGGCACCTTTTAGAATATTTCCTTCAAATTTATTATGAGGCAAAGCAGTCTTTCTCCTATACACCAGTTTTGTTCCACCAGTCTAACCACAAGACATATAGGCAATGCAGCTATTTGCCTGCATATAAAACAGCACTAGAGAGCTTTTATTTCAAACAGCAAACCAAGATGACCATCATTTCTGCTTCTCTTGCAATTCTTTGCAAAGCAGTAGACAGAAACCAAACCATGATGTTTGACTGATTTCCTCACATGGTAAAGAAAGTCTGAGTCTGATCTATCAGCTGTTTCAAGACTGTGGTATTTTGAAAGTAATTTTCTACCTTTGAAGTCCACCAAAGTCTTGGTAATAGTTCATGTATAAAAATATCCAACTGACTACTAGGAATGTTTATTTGAAGGCTAAACTCCAATCTTTTTTATATATCTACAATGTATTTGTGGTATATAAAGTCAAATACAAAGACGATGTTTGATACACAGATGATGTTATTAAAACAGCTACAGATTTACCTCTTAGCTAAATTATCATTTGAATTTCACATTTTTTTAGCATTATGCATTAGTTTTTACTTAGCAAAATTGTGATTCATAATACTCTGTATATATTAAAAGTAAATCTAAACAGGTTTTGAAACAAGGTTTAATGGCTAACTGCAAGATACTGATTTTCAAAAGAAACAAGAAATTTAACTGTGTGGCAGTCAACACAGAATGTCAATTTGATGTCTCAGAAGCACAGAAGCAAGTGTAATGGAAGTCTAATCCAAAATGGGAGAAAGTTAAGAAGCTTAACCTTACCAGAGGGTTGCTGTGATAAATACAAGGGGAGCTGAGTGTCCTCTGTGCTTGTTCCAGCTGGTTTCAGGGTATCAGAAAGGAATGCTGCATTCCTCTATACTTTACAATATTTTTACTTCCTTTCTAGACTTTTTCATAGTTAAAAAATCCACTTCTATTTTAATTTAGATTTAATTCCTGATAGTCTCATTAAGCATTTAAGAATGATTAGTCTCACACTTTTGCAAATAAACACTTATAAGCAGAAAGTCAATTCAATACAGTGAATTTAATTTTTCCTCCTTTGCCTCTAATTGCTAAAATGCAAACTAGTCATCTCAAAATCAATACGAACTAGTAGTTTCTTACTACTTGAAATCAATATAAATTAGTTGCTTCTATTTCTTTTTCTCTCACTTTTGGAAAATACATAAATCAGTAAACATGTTTAAAAGTCTAAAGTTCTCCTAAAAATGATATCTAAATTTGTATCTGCTTAGTTGGAACCCAGCATTTTCCAATTTATAACACTTGACCTGAAAACTTCTGAACATACCACAACTTCATTGTAACTGGGAGTGAGCACAACAGAAGAAACAATGTAGATAAAAACTTAGAGGACATAACAGAACAGGGACAATGAAGAACAGAACGGTGGGTGGATTGTGACAGAACAAAGAGAAAGAGGGCACTGCACTTGCCTGCAATGGGAGATACATTGATCATTATTTTTAAAAGAGGGTGAAAAAGAGGGCAAAATAAAGACCTAGAGAGGAGACAAAATGAAAGAAAAGGATAAATAAGTACAAAATGTGGGAGGGACAGGAAGCACAAAAAAGGTCTAAATTTTCTCTTCATATTAAATAAATTTAGAAAGGCTTCCGAATTTATCAGTACAATTTAAAACTCGTATACATCTGTGTTTGTAAACTAAATATACCTGGGACTGCTCATTAATACTGAGGTTATGTTTTATGGATTAGCTCATATCCAGACTGTGATGTTCCTTTACCTTCTGAGACAGAGTAGCAACACCCAAATTGCCTATTAGGAATGTTTCCTTTCTCATGCTTACTCCTCAGTGGTACCTGAAAACAACCCAGAGTGTTTATATGAGTTAAAATGTTTCTAGAAAACTTCCTAGTAGTTTAGCAATAGAAATGATAGCATCCCCATGCCCACTAATGTTCCTTGATGCTGGTTAATTCAATGACACAAATTTTACTACAAAATCTATGAGATACTTTCCATGATGAATCTAACATGAGGTAGATAAAGAACTTCAGCCATGATGCAGTGAGCATTTACACTCCTGTATTTTTCCTGTACAGGTAAAGTAGGTAGCTCCAGTACTCTCAATAACATTAGGAACAGGTTTATAGAATGAAGTTTTTAAAAACTGAAGTTTATATTATATCCTCAAGTCAAAGTTCACACAAATAACATTTTTCTGAATGAGAAATGGAAAATACTTCTTTTTCCCCCAAAGATTGAATTAGATATATTCTAGAAACAAAATAGCCTGTTACTGTCAAAACCAAAATAAAACAAATAAACCCCAAACACTATTTTGAGGAGATATAAAGTTTTTATTATTCTATCACAATGTTAACAAACAAATCTAAACATGACAAAGAAACCAAATCATGAAAAACTTCAATAAAATATATGACAAAATAAAACCACGGTTTCCATTCCTCTGTTAGATTAAATGAGATTCACTTAATCTATAGCTCATCAAAATATATGACATAAGTGAAATTAGCTATCAATCCATTATCAATCTCTTAATTTCACAACTCCACAAGAAGTTCTAAGCAGAAATTTACAATGTTGAGGAAGACTCTTCATTGTTGTCCTTGGAGCTCTGTGCTAGCGTGCATGGAAAATTGTTTCCCTGTACAACTCTGTATTACAGGATTAAAACCTACCTCAATGCTGCTGGTTTTCAGGTTCTAAAGATATTAGTCACCTTACCATTTTTTAAATTACTTCCTCTAGTGATTTTCTCCAGCAGCATAAAAATTCAGCCAGACTGCATTGTAGATAATTTGAGAGTAAAAAATAAGTAAATATTTTAGAAGTAAAACTCAATGATTTTTCTCTTTCAGGAGCTATTTAATAACAGAGTTATTTGAATAGGTAGTAATTAATCAAATTAATTAACAATATATTCCCCAATTTTTAAAACTGGAGTAGGTAATATTAAAAAAATGTATGCAAAATTTAAAGGAAACAGAAGACATGCTTAAAGAATCCTGTTTGGAAAAGTAGAAAAAGAAACATTCTAAACAACAGAAACTGAAATAATAACAGTAAGTCCCTACTTTCATAAATTCTCTTTCAGACACCTTTTCACTTTAGTTATTTTCTAGTTGCTCATGTTCCAGAATTTACTCTTGTATATATAGGAACTGGATGCATATTTTAATTTTTGTCCGATTTTTACACTTCTGGACCACTGCACATTGGGATTTTTCATGCCTTTCTACAGCCATCATAAGATACACAAGATATGATCAAGTCAAGTTGAAGAGTTGGATTAAAATTCTCTAAAGGGTTAAGAAATGTGTTCTCATCACCCAGATTTCGACAGTCAGCTCTGACAGCACCAAATCCTGCATAAGAGAAATCTTCAGTGAAAATTCAGCTGTCACTACATGTTCAGACACTTCTGTGCCATTGTAAAATTTCACTTTCTATTAGATATCTAAAGTGGCAGATGAAAAAAAATCTCTGATTCTAATTTTGCAATAAAGTAATGAAAGTTAAAAACTCAGCACAACCAGTTTAGTTTCAGATGACAGCCTCTACCATTAGAACTATATGCAGGAAGTTGTACACAGGAAAAAGCATAAAATTTAAATTCTTGTAAATTCCTATTTACCAATACCTCTGTCTCCCAAGCCTGCCTTCTGCTAAGTACAGCTTAAGGAGATTGATATGTACATTGCAGTCTGATGGAACAGAGAGGATGTAACAATTTCCACAGAAGTAGTCCACATCAAAACCAAATAGCAGCCCAAAATTTTTGATAAATGTAGGACATCAAGGCAAAACCATTCTGGAGTTGGTACAAGCTGCCATTTGCATTACAGACTGAAGAGAGAGGCCTAGATTCAACAAGCCTATCTCCTTATGTGGGATATCAACTCTACAGAGGCATGTTAAGACTATTGAAGAGTTGGATTAAAATTCTCCAAAGGGTTAAAACACATAAGCTGCTGTAGCTAGCATACTGCAATGCACTGTGGTGCTAATACTCACACAAGTTGATGTAGATACCCACAACAGTTGACTACCACAGCACACAATATCTCTGTATGCTTTTACAAACCATGTGGACCTGTATTCAACAGGTAGAAAAGGTAGGGGGCTTGCACAATTTTTATCTATACATGTTAATTCATGATTAAATGGCTGCATGCTTCCACCGTTTTCTAGCCAGCACTTTTAACAGAGGAATGATCAGGTCATCAAAATTATAGGTATATGAGTGCCAGAAATGAGGACATAAACCGATGTATGGGAGAAAACTGCTATAAACCGTAAGTGCACCTAAAGTTACTCTAATGATACTGATAATTACAATTCCTTATTTTCTTATAACTAAAAAAATAACCATAGACTAGCAAAAACTTCACATTTTGCAATGACTTTTAGAAATATCTGCATATTTGTTTAAAATTCAGAGCTAGCAATAATTGGCATTGCTTAGGTAAAGACAGTGATAAAGTCAGCAGACCTGTTCCAGTTACTCCTAGCTCTCAAGATTTGCAAAGACACCAAAGATGAACACCAATTCACAAGGCATAGATGCACTTTCCTTCAGAAGTTAGTCAACATTTTAATCAAGCACAAAACTATTCTAAGGTATCCTGGTAGTAAACTCAAGAACCAAACACAAATGTTAATCTTTGCAGAGGTATTTGTATCAATATGTAATAATCTTGGTAACACCAACTTTGCTTTCAAAATTAAAATAAAAAATAAAACCAGAAACAAAACAGAACAAAAAGAAAACAAAGAAACCCAAACAAACAAAACCCCAAAAATCCCCTACAACCAGAGACAATTGGATCAGAAGACTAAAATCAAAACAGTAAGTAGAAAATAAGGTAACCAGTATGAAAATATGGCATGGAAATATTGTGGAATGGATTTGATACATGTAAAAGCCTTCCCTACATGCAAACAGGAGAGTTGGTTAATTTGAAACTGACCATTGATAAATTTAATTTAATGTGGTAACAGAAAGTAAAAGGCACCCTACTGAACAATAATCAGATGCAAAAACCCAACAAGTGTTATCCTTCCCTATTGTTTAGAAATACTGAAGATCGTTTACTCCTTATAAAGGAAAAAAAAATCTTTCATATTAAGCTTCAATACAGAAAATCAGTTTAAATTACTTCAACAAGAAGCAACTTCACTATGCAAAACGAGGCCAGTTCATGCATTTTCCATTTCTTTGTCTGATTGTCAATTCAAGCTTTGCACATAGCTGATAAAT
The DNA here is from genome assembly GCA_027925045.1 of Hypotaenidia okinawae. Classification (NCBI taxonomy): domain Eukaryota; kingdom Metazoa; phylum Chordata; class Aves; order Gruiformes; family Rallidae; genus Hypotaenidia; species Hypotaenidia okinawae. Next base: position 174,946,126 of record BSDF01000001.1, read on the forward strand.
CTCACAGTAGCCTACCTTTCCTAGCAAAGATGCCTTAGGCAAGGCCTGTGTGGACCAAAAGAAGGGTTTAAAATACTTAATACAATTTCCTAAGTTTTCTTATCTCTTCCCTTAATAAGCTACCGTGCCTTGAGACTTTCAAAGCCCACATGGTTTTCAGTCCTTGTGAACATATAGGTTATAGTTAACCAAAAAACACTGAAAGATATATCTAAGCTACCAGCAAACGCTTCAATTTGCATTCAGGCTTTAAATACTGGAAATTATGTACCCAAAATACACAACAAACAAGAAACTTCTCCCATTTCTAAAATAGTTCTCTGGCATATTTCAATAATAACCAAATTCTGAAGATATTACAGTGCTTTCAGACTTTAATTTTATTTTTTATGAAAATGATAAAATATATATACTTTGCACGTATTTTCGTTCTGTTTGTGTTCTAAACTGGATTGTATAACATAATCTACCAATTCATAGGATCAATATAATACATTTGCCACTATTTATATTTATGCTTACAATCCCATAGTATTTATTCAAAAAAGTATCAGGAAGAGAAATAAAGATCAAGAAGACAGGTAATTACTCAATAGTTTCAGTTTTATACACATACAAAGCCAAGCTTATTTCCTCCTCCATGCTTTTTTCTCTCTCTTGCTGAGGCAGAAATCTATCAGAGGTATACGATTCCTTTAAATTAATATATATTGCAATATCTGATTATATGTTTCAATTTTTCTTAGTTAATAGTTCAACTTACAATCAACCAACAATTGCCATGATAATTCAGTGTGAATTTCCACATCAACAACACATTGTGAGGGCACATACAGTTCACAGTTCTCTGAATTACTCTTGAGTACTTTTATTTAAAAAGAAGTAGGAGTTGGGCTTACATTTGATCAGCAGATGATGTATGCAGCAGCCTGCAATATGTGTTTAAGAAGTACAAAGATTCTTGGAATAAACACTGTAGCTTTTATTTTTAAACACCTTCAGATTTTCTGATTTGAAGCAGAAATTCATCAGAGGAATTTTGAGACAGGACTATTCTTACCAGTGGAACTGCAGACTTTAACTGAAAGGTTCATACATTGCAGGAATATCTTCATGAGTCAGTGGGGATGGCAGATACTGCAAAATGTTTGAGTACCTGTTGTTTACTTGTTCTACACAGTCAGTACATCTTCCTCCACACAGGAATTAACATATACTCCACAGCCAGAAGTATTTTTCATATATTGCTGCAAATTTCGGTTCTATCAGAGTAATAGGTCCTTTATTTGCAGTGATAGAAACAGCAGTGGTGCTTTTAGGAATTCCCTAACATTAGAACCAATTTTTTTATGAAGAGATTTTGAGACATCAGAGTCCAACAAAAATTTTTGGTTTTTTTTTTTGAACATGAGGCTTTGTGGTACAGCTTCAGGTGTAGCAGATATGGAAGATGGTAAAACAGCAATTACACTCAGAAGCTTGTGGCATGTACCTTGCTGTTTATAAGGAAGATTTCCCAGAAGTTGGCATTAACAAAATCTAAGTAAAGAATGTGCCAAGGTCTATGTCTTGAATACTGTTAGATGTCTATTTTTCCAAATGCAGTGAATGATTCTTTATTCCAGAAAACTAATTTTAGCCGGTTTATCAGGTCCACTGCCTGCTAAACTATCCAGTCATCATCTTACTAAAAGGTGAAACAAATGCGCTTTTCCGATACATTGAATTAAAGTGCTACGTTAAAGCATGAAGTAGTTGAGAGTCATGTTATGTAATGTTCTCCTCAGCTTGCAGCAAAACTGAAAAAATAAAATGAGGAGCAGTGATGCATAAGCTCAATATATTCTTACAAACTAGAGGTAAGTTAGCTTTGCCTTGCTAAATATTTCTTAAGCAATTTTTAATCGACAACATATGTTGAACATCACATAGCAATGTGTGCAAAGCCTTTACATCTGTCATAGCCTCCTGAAGCTAATCCCTCTGTAATGTGCTAGCTTGCTTTGTATTGCTGCAGGCTTTGTTTCTGTTTACTGTCTTCCAAAAGGAAAGGGGACAAAAAGTTAGCTGTCAGTGCGAACAGCTTTGCTTATTTTACAAAGATTTTAATTCTATTAGTCTTTTTACTTGCTATCTGTTAGGTAATCATTATTAACAGGGACAAAGATTTACACAGAAAGAAATTAAAATTTTATTTCTTTCAAGATGAATTGTGTATTTTGGCTGTACTTCCAGAAATATGATTCCAAAACTCATTGGAATTTCACTTTTATTTCGACTTTGCTCCACGAGGGGACTTCGCTCCTCTCCCCCCCAACCAAAAAAAAAGCCAACAAAAACCCAACAAGAAAAGAAGAAAAATAACCTACCCCTCCCTGCCCCCTCCTCTCCCCCCCCATAAAAAACCACCCACAAACAAAAAAACACATAACTGAAAAAAAGCTAAAAACCCCACAGGTGAAGAATTTCATCTGATATTTTATCTACAGTAGTAACTGTTCTGTTGAAAATATATCCTGACCAGTTCTGAGACTCAGTTATAAATCCCCAACTACTTATAATGAGAGACACTGTTAAAAAAAGATATAATGTGGAAAGTTTGCTTCAGTTAAGACCAGCTGGTATCCGAGAACCACACAATTTGCACAGAAGTTCTAAGCAACTGCCTATAAATTGTAATTAATGTGCTTTATCTGAATATTTGATAATGTAATGTTGCATTATGGTACTTCAGCTGGACAGTGCACTGGAATTCTAAGAAACAAAAACAAAAGCAGTAAGAACTCCACTTTGAAGGTCTTAGGTATTTTTATCTACTCTTTTCACAACAGGAAGTTTTTCAAATACTTTAATAATCAGGAAAAAAAAAAACCTGAAAATAAACTGAAATCAAATACTCTAGTTTATATCTAGCTTAATATATTTTGGAACTGGACCATTTATTTTTTTCTTATGGAAATTACTTATGGCCACAAGGGTATTTCCTATCCTATATAGCATATCAGAATTACTTTTTCCTGTTAGCACTATTCCCAGCAGCACTACTTGAAGCTGCGTCACAAGCTGTAAGCACTGCTGATTGCATAGTAGATTTTGAATATGGTACGAATCTTAGTTGCAATGATCAGAGATAAAGACAAAGACAAGATAAAAAGGAAAGGGAGAAAAAAAAACCACCTTAACAACAACTGTTAATGTCATTCTGAATGTTCATAGTGTGAAAATACTCTTGGGTTAGGCTACCATTGCAATGGAGAGTTGCGAGCTATTTATGGAAGACAGGAAGGAAAGATAAGAAAGAGGATTTGTCCTTCATGTTAAGAGTGCAGTTGTAGTGGATGGAACTCTGCCTGGGGAATGATGAAGAGCCATCAGGGAAATGTATGAGTTAGAATAAAAGACAGGACAGGTGTCTGCTTTAAGCCACCTGGCCAGGAAGAATGAATGGATCCAGTCCTCTACAGACAGATAAGAGCAACCTTAGGTTTGCAGGCCCTGGTTCTCATGGGGGACTTCAACCACTCCAGTGGAGGGTGTTTGGTACAACACAGCAGAACACAGGCAATCCTGGAGGTTCCTGGAGTACATTATAAAATAACTTCCTTCTCCAAGTACCAGAGGAGCCAGTGAGGAGAACTGCTTTCTTGGACCTCACTTGGAGATGCTTGTTGGAAATGTGAAAGTCGAAGAGCCTTGGCTGCAGTGACCACAAGATGGCAGCATTCATTCTCGTGAGAACAAGGAACATAATAAAAAGCCTGCTCACAGCCCTGTTCTTCTGGAGCAGACTTCGGACTCTCCAAAGATCTGCTTGGAAGCATCACATAGGTTAAAGCCCTGACAATGAGGGAGGAACACAAGAAAGCTGGTAAACATTCAAGGTTCACCACCTCCAAGCTCAAGACAGTTCTTTCCCAATTGCTATGACATCAGGCAAAAGTGCCAGGAGGCATGTGTAGCTGAACAAGATGCTTTCAAGCAAAAAAGAAATCATACAGGGAGCGGAAGCAAGGACAGGTAACCTGGGAGGAATACAAAGAAATTGTTTGGGAATCTACCAAGAAAAACATGGGCTTGATGGGTAATGAGGTGGGGGGACCTGGTTACACAGGATGTGGAGAAGATAGAAGGACTGAATACTTCCTTTACCTCAGCCTTTACTACCAAGACTGTCCTTTGGGAATCCCTGGCCACAGAGACATGAGAGAAAGGCTGGAACATGGAAGAATAACCCTTGGTGAAAGATGATCAGGTCATGGAACAGATATGTACAGTGGACCGTGGTAAATGGTCCCTGATGACATGCACCCAGGAGTGCTGAGGGAGCTGGCAGGTGTTATTGTGATGCCACTTTTGAAAAGTCTTCAATTGATCATGGTAATTGGGAGAAGTGTCTGTAAAGTGGAGAAAAGCAAATGACACCCCTATCTTTGAGAACAGCAACAAGGAGGCTTGAAGGACTTACAAGCTGGTCAGCCTCAGCACACTCCCTGGGATCAATGGAACAGTGAGTCTTGGAAACAATTTCCAGACAGATGAATGACAAGAAGATCGTCAGAAATAGTCATCATGGGTTCACCAAGGGGAAATCAAGGTTGACCAACTTGATAAACTTCTACAATGAAGTGACTACCTGGTAGATGAGAGCAGAACAGTAGATATTGTCCACCTGGACTGTAGCATGGTCTTTGACATTTCCTCACATGAGATCATTATAGAGAAACTGTTGAAGCATGGGATGGATGATCAGTCAGTGAGGTGGGCTGAAAACTACTTGAACAACCTGAGCCTGAGGGCTGTGATCATTCCAACAATCTAGTTGGAGGCCAATGACTAGTGGTGTACCCCAGGGGGCAGTACTGGGTCCAGTCCTGTTTAACATCTTTACTACTGATCTGGATGATGAGGCAGTGTGTACCATCAACAAGTTTGCAGATGACACGGAACAGGGAGGAGTGACTGATATGCTAGAGGGACCTTGACAGGATGGATAAATGGGCTTACAGGAACCTCATGAAGCTCAAGAATTGGAATTGGAAAGTCCTGCACATGGGAAGAAACAACCCCATGCACCAGCACATGCTGAAGGTTGACTAATTGGAAAGCAGCTTTGCAGAAAAGGACCTGGTAGTCCTGGCAGACAGCAAGTTGAACATGATCTAGCAGTGTGACTTTGTGCAAGAAAAAAGCTAATGGTATTGTCAGCTGCATTAGGCAAATTATTGCCATTGGCTTAAGGGAAGTGATCCAGAGGTCCCTTTCAGCCTCAGTCATTGTGACTCTGTTCCACTGAGATACTGTAACAGTGCATCCTTTTGAGACAAAATGTGTTTCTGATGTACTACAATGTCATCACAGGTTCAGTAACTGTACTTAATGTCCTGGTTTCAGCTGAGATAGAGTTAATTTTCTTCCTAGTAGCTGATACGGTGCTGTATTTGGGGTTTAGGATGAGAATAATGTTGATAGCACACTGGTGCTTTTATATGTTGCTGACTAGTTGTAGTGTCTACACTTAGGCAAGGACCTTTCAGCTTCTCATGCTCTGCCAAATGCACAGCTAGGACAGATGATCCAGACTGGGAAAAGGGATATTACCTACCATATAACATCATACTCCATATATACATAACTGGAGAAGCTAGCCAGGAGGCAAGTTCACTGCTAAGAAACAGACTGAGCATCAGTGTTCTTTTTACTTTCTGAATATGGTGAGCAATTTCATGTGTGCATCACTTGGGATTATTATTACTATTGCTATGACTACTACTATCACTATTATATCTCTTTCTTTATCGTCCTATTAAACTGTCTTTATCTCAGCCCACAAGGCTTTTTTTCCCCTCATTTTCCACCCCATCCCTTCTGTGAGGGAAAGAGGTAAATGAGAAGCTGCACAGTACTTAGTTGCCAGCTGGGGTTAAACCATAACAATAAGATAACTTTCAAAGTTCTTAATGGTTTGTTAAATAGAATTGTTGTCACAATCTTAAAAAAAAACCAACAACAACCAAAAACCCCACAAAAAAAACCAAACCCTCCCAACCCCCAAACACCATGAACCTAAAAAAAACCCAAACAGGTAGGAGTTTTCTACTGAAGCTACAGTCTTTGCTCAGCACTTTCATATTCAAAGTGTTTGCCTAAGCTGTTTTATTATTTGGACTCATTTTCATTTTTCTTAAATTTTGTTGGGGGGAGGGGGAATTATATCAAGAAAGAAATGTAAGATCTGGGATGAAATTGGACAGAATACTGCTACTGGTCATGTAATGTATTGTTTCAATTTACTGTTTAAGTTTTTCTACAGTTTATCAGCAACATATCTTGTTTAAACAACAAGAGGAATTTATTAATTGCAATAGAAGCAGGACTGTCTGCATTTAAAGTGAGAGAATACATTTGTTATTATTGCACCCATCTTCGTTTCCATTTCTCTCTCCATCTGAAATAATGAATGTGTTAAAAATCTTGTATTGTGATGGGAGTTTGCAGATATTTATGGTAGTGCATACAGTGCTATTGGGAATTCAATGGGCACTCCTACCTGGGAAATTACAGTTTCCTGAAGAGAATGGAGTTTTCAACTACCAGACCTTTGATTTAAGCAATGAATTCCCCCTGGAGAGAAGAACAGAAGAACAATGTGAATAGAAGTTTTATTAAAGAAGAGAGCAGGTGGAAGACTAAGAGTGTAGTTCCACATATATTTACTTTGGAAGTGACGCTAATTTAAGAGGTCGTCACTCCCTACACAAAAGCACACACCTTGACCCCCCACTGCTTGTTCTTGTTCACCACCCTCTCTTTTGTGCTGCTGAAAATATTTGTAAGGCAATACTGTAGAACAGATCCCTGAAATGAGCTATACTAATGAAAGAATCTTCAAGGCTTGCTATTCAAGTCAATGATTCAGTTTACAGCACAGCCTTACAAAAAGTTGTAATGGCTAAATTAAGAAGTGATGAATACTAGCATAGGGACAGGAATGACAAAGTGGTGTTGCAAATGTGACTTTTTAACCCGTTTTTGCCACTGAAAAGTACATTGAACTGAACTATAGAAACCCATGGAGAAAGAAAGGGTTTGCAGGTATCATATGCTACTTGAATAATCATAGAGTCACATAATCAGGGAACCATAGAATCACTTAGTTTAGAAAAGACCTCTAAGACCATTGAGTCTAACCTTTAATTAGTACTGCCAAGTACACCAGTACACCACTAAACCATGTCCCTAAGTACTGCTGGCAACACTATTTCTGATACGAGCCAGGATGCTACTGAAGTTCTTGGTCACCTGGGCATACTGCCAGCTACTGACCAACACCCCTTGGTCCTTTTCCACCAGGCAGCTTTACAGCCACTCTTTGCAAAGCCTTTAGCGTTGCATTGTGGCAGTTATGACCCAAGTCAATAAAATTCTTCTACCAAATCAAGTATACTTGCTGGTATCTTTTTACAGGCAAACTAAAAAAAGACCTAATATATGTACAAAATATTACTTAGTATGAGCAAAACTTTTGGCTGTTTTGCAGTTAAAAAAAAATAATTTCCACCCATTTCCAAAGAACTTTCCACTCACCACTTTCACATATCATTTATGTAATATCCAGTTAAAGGCAAGCAACAAATCCAAGAGATTCTGCTTTCAATTCAGTTCTTAACAAAGACAAGTGCAGATTTTGTCTGCATATTTTAACAAATAATATTTTTAAAAAAATATTACTAGTAACACTTTCTTACATGGTTTCAATGTAAAGTTTTGTGATTTACTTGAATGCAAATTAATACAAATAATACATTAAACTTTCCTGATGACTAAAAAGCACTACTATGAAGACATATATATATTAAAAATATGTATACAATTAACATCCTCAAAGCATTTTAGAAAAAATGTTAGCTAATATGCCATAGTATACAAATTAAATAAGAAACCAAACATAATCGGGCTTCTTATCGACTTCATTTATCAACATATATTGAAAAATTTTCATGAAAAGTCTCAACACATTTCTGCCTTTACTAATTGCTATTAAAATGCAGTAAATATTTTTATTTCCATCAAATAAGAAATTCTAAAATAACAGGATACAAAGATACTGCTGATAAAGTATAGTCATGCAAACATAAAAGCAGCATTACCATGACCTTGTCTTTTTCTATTGGTTTAACTATTTTAAGTGAAATCTTTCGACAGCATGCAGTCTTATTAGACATTATCACAACTCAGAAACATCAATACAATGGTAAAGAGACCTTAACTCACACAGTTTTCCTAGCTTTCCTGTAACATGAAAAATTTAGGGCTTCATAGTAAGTTTAGATTGTAATGATTTCACTGCTACTCCTGAAATAACTTTAAAATTTGTGTGTGTTGCTATTGTTGCTACAAAATTTCTGTTCAGATTTATAGCAAAATAGAAGACATTCTAAAAATCAAATCTGTTATTTTGATCTAATCTAACTCTCGTAAAATAAACATTTATCTCTTGCTCACTCTCGATTTAAAAAATAAAAAAAAATAAGAAGAGAAAACTGCATAAAACAGAGAATAAAAAATAGTAAGATAAAATAAAAGAATAAGACAAATAAGGTCAATCACCCAAACACTTAATAACTCTACTCAGATCATATCTGGTTTAACAATAAACTTTTCAAATTTTGTAATTCTAAGAAAACATGGAGTCAAGTTTCAGTGACATGTTAGAAGACAATCATGTTACAGCACAGTGAAATCCAATGTGTGCATTTCACAGATTTGCTTGTCTTGAGATGTATCATTAAGTGACAGATTATCTTATTTAAATCAGTGGGATTCCAGAGGTTATATAGATTCTTCAGTGTAGTAATTTTATTCCTGGACCTTTATTTGGTTGCAAAAATGGCGGGAGAAAAAGGAAAACATAGTGAAATAGGACATTAGGTTTGCTCAAGGTTTTCCTAATATGTCAAATTCATGCAATGAGTTTTCAGTGGTGTTTGTTCCCATAGCTATCCTACCACCACCAACTGGTATTTTGGTCAGGTAGGGCATACCTGGCTAAAGTAAGGCATGCTTATGGCTTTTCTTTGACTTAAGTAAGCTATATTCTCCTTCCCTTCTCACTCCTCTTTGGTTATGAGGCAAAAAATTTTCCAGCAGACTGGACAAGTGTTTTGGATGTTTTACAATCATCTTGCTGAATGCTATGAGAAGTGTTTCTGTCAGGTTTTTGTGGGTTTTTTTCTAATTTTAACGGAGGACAATTCCCTGGAATGCAGCCACTGAGCAAGGAGAAAGATCCTGTCTTCCAGTGTTGTTTTTGATACACCATGATGTTTTGCTACATGAAACAACAAACCAAAACAAAACAGGATAGCATAGTATTAAGATCTTCCCCAGAAAATGCAAAATTTTGGCAAAACCTTGAGACATATCAACATCTGGCACTAGAGAAAAAAGCAAAGTGGGTCAGAAGCTATTCTGAAAGGTGCAAAATTTCATAGGAAAAAAAAACAATGCAGAACTGGATTTTTTTTTCATTCTATTTTGTATTTTTTTATAAGTTTAGAAATTTAAAACAAATCATAGAATCATACAATGATTTGTATTAAATGGACCTCAAAGATCATCTAGTTCCAACCTGTAGTGTCCTACACTACACCAGGATGCTCAAAATCTCATCCAACCTGGCCTTGAACACTTCCAGGGTGGGGACATCCAAAACTTCTCTGGGAAACCTGTTCCATCATCTCACCACCTAACCTTAGCACCAACTAACACCTAATCTAAGTCTACCCTTTTTTTGTTTAAACCCATTACCCCTTGTCCTATCACTACATTCCCTGTTAAAGATTCCTTTTCCATCTTTTCTGTAGGCTCCCTTTAGTTACTGAAGGCTGCAATAACGTCATGCTGGAGCCTTTTCCTCTCCAGTCTGAACAAGTCCAACTGTCTTAGACTCTTCATCATAGGAGAGATGCTCCAGCCCTCTAATCATCTTTGTAGCCCTTCTCTAGACTCACTCCAACAGCTCTACATCATTCCTGTACTGGAGACCCCAGAGCTGGACACAGTACTCCAGATGTGGTCTCACAAGAGCAGAATCATCTCCCTTGACCTGCTGGCCACGCTGGTTTTGATGCATCCCAGGATATGGTTGGTGTAGCCCAGGATATTATCCAGCTGTCTTCAGCCCATCTTCCTTCTCAGGCTTTGTTCCACGGTACTCTACCTACCATATCCTTGAAGAGGTCAAAGTCTGCTCTCCTGAAGTCCTGTGTTTTCCAGCTTCTCAGTTCTTTTTCAAGTCATTTATGACACCAGCAATTTTTGAGACAGTTGCATTTAAATGAGGGTGGAGCACTTGTTTAAATCACTATTTCAAAGGAAAAGATTGCTAGGATACTGAATTAGATCCATTGAGTATAATCAGAAAGGATTTGCTGTCATATTGGAAAGCTCCTCCTTAAATGAATATGCCTTAGGGCAGCTATCTTTGAGTGCTCATGGACAAGACGACAAAACTGATCTATCTGTTCAAATTATGATGAAAACAGCTTAAACAGGTAATGTCAGAAGATGTGTAAATCTTGATTCTTTCTTAGAAAGACTCTTTAGTTTTGTTAGTGGTTTGGTTTTTTGTTTGGGTTTGGGTTTTGTTTGGGTTTTTTCCCTCACTAGTATGTTAAATCTTGGGAAGAAAATTAATAGACAAATTTATCACAGAACAATTAGGTGAAGATTGGCCTCAAACTCAAATATTATTCCTTGGCCCTTTAAAAAATGACCATACCAGTACTTATTGGAATCAGGTAAAAAATTAAATGAATGAATAAATAAATAAATAAATAAATTTAAAATGGAATGAACATTTAATTGGGTATCTGAGCCAGGGTCATTGCAGGGGAAAAGGTAGCATGGGGGAAAGACTGCCTTTCCCAATGGTTACATTCAAGTTCAGGCATATTCTCTCTATTCTCAATTTCAAAGAAGAAAGTGGCAAATAATTCAGAAAGCATGGGTTGCAGTTGTGCATTTTCATTAAAATGATCTTTTTCACTTTTTAGTTTCAAATTTTTCTGTAATCGATACTAGTGCTTGAATTGTCAACATCTTGAGAGTAATGATTAAGAGTGTGGCTTCACATCATGGCTACAGATTAGGGGACTCCTGTCCCATTGAGCCTTTCCCTCCTACTTTCATCACCCTTATGCTTCCTCTGGTGCTCTTAAGTACTATAATGTTACTAATTTTCATTTAGTCTCATAGATTATCAAAGGACAATCCATGCAGCAGGGCTAAAATAACAAAGAAGCTATATAGGACTGTAAAGGGGAGAATTTAAAAATTACTTTTTTCAGTATAATTAGATCACCTCAACTGTCCTGTCCAACCTCACATTAAACTTGCAGATCATTTGCTGGACATCTGTACAGTAAATTACCGATTGTGATAATTTCCCTATACCACAAGATTTGTATATTATTAGTCTCTAGAAAATCCATATTTAAATTTTCATGATGGTTAGTGAACAATAAAACATGCTGATCTGTTTTCATTTTTATTGAGTGGGACAAAAGTGGAAATGCAAGTCCATATCAATGGAGAAACAGCTTTTACAAAGACTTATATACTGATTAACCATATAGCAACCTCATTAAATTCATTCTACTAGAAGGACTAATATTCTAAACAGGTGTAATATTAATAGAATTTAGTACTAGATTAAGAAATTGCAAGGCATCATCTGCTCCAGATAGTTATGTGTTTACTAACAAAAAGTAAAAATACTGAATATCAATTGCAAGTCTGTAACTATCAAATTAAATTACTCTGACTTTTTATGACACAACTCCCTAGAGTTGTGACATAAAATAGGTCAAATAGGTCCCGTTTGTAATCCTACATATTTATTTACTTTTTTATTTGCTGGATGAGTTGACTTCTTTAATAATTTGATCCATGTCTTCAGGATATATTCAATAATTACAATGAATGCTACATACTTTAAATGAAGTGATAGTTTTTATTGCATTTGGCTTTCTTTTGGCATTGCAGAAAGTTTCTGTCTGATTTTCACAAGTCTTGATAGTTTACAATATATTCCCTTAACTTTCAGCGTGTTTAGCTAGAACAGAATAAATACAGTCACATCAATAATGTCAACTCAGAAGAATATGATACGAAAAGAAGTCATAAAAACAGCTTGGAAAATTAATTTAGCCACCAATTCTACTATCTTTGAAGATAATTAGTCAACCAATAAGTATGCAACCCTTTGTTTAGAGTATTATAAATTCTTTTTTGTTTCATCTTAAGAAACTATTTTTTTGAAACTAAACTTATCTCTGATGTTCATCATTGAAATGTCTTTATTTGTATACAAAGAAAAGAGTTTTCTCAGTGTGTGTAAGAGAAGATGATAATGATGTGATTTGGGAGTCTACTTGCTATGTGCCATAAGAAATGTTCATCCAAAGCATGTCCATTCATCACTGATATATGACTAACTGGACATTCAATTTATAGGTGATTTGATGCTTCAATTGAATCTTCATTGATCTTAAGGGATAAAGGAACTTTTGCATTCAGTTCATTTGTAGAGCAGAAGAGTGTTACGGGAGTTTTCTGTAAAGTGGATCAAGGAAGATCTTCTGGAGAGCAAAAGGTTAACACCATTTCTACAAAAATGCTTTCCAAACAATTATTTTCTATTTTAGACAGACATAGGTGGATGGTTTCATTTTGTACCCTGCAGAAGTAAATCAAGATGGTCAGATTTGAAAAATTCACAGTAATACTGAATATATTAACATTTATAAAACATTATTGGGATTAAAGAATGAGGACTATAAAAATTATACTGGTAAGAGAAATTACGAAGTGATCATACATTTTTTTCCTGTAAGTTTCTAATTTTTCATTTACATGGTAAGTTTCCTTTTAACTTGTTTTACCTTTAGCATTTATTTTATTTGGGAGAGGAAAAGAACAACCTAAAGCAGGAAATAGGTATCTATTCCTAACTTGTACTTACATTATCCATTTGACAGGCACTGTTGCACATCAAACTTACATTTCAAGAGAGAAGACAAGATCCATGACATCATGTTTAAATTTTAAATCTATCCTGAAAAATAACTGAGCAGAATAATTTACATTGTTTTTAAAGAATGCTGGAAACTCATGTATTGTACAGGGTACATATTGTTACTCATAGATTTCTTTGGAAAAAAAAAGACAAAACAAACCTCAGTGGTTTTACGTATAGGCAGTGTCACGTCTAATTATCTGGTAGTAGTACTACCTAGAACTCAAATAGTTCTAACAGATAATATTAAGAAGAATAGCAAGGTTTAATATTTATTTAACCTAATATAAAACAAGAAGCAGTACTTCCATCATTGGTGAAGTTACGGAGCAGAGAAAATGTTATGATATACATATTTATACCTCTGTGTGTCAACATTTTTAGGAGAATAAAAAGTTACAGGAGTAAAAAATTAAGTCTGAACTCTGTAACTCCTGGAATCTATCGGTCTGCAAACTGCAGAAATGGTCTACCAATTATTTTATTTCTTTCTTTAAAAATGTCTCCTTTATATCTATTATGAAATCCCAGCTTTGATAACGTTAAGTTGGAAATTCATTGGCATGATTTTAGGACACATTCCATTTCAATTTGGAGAGCCCTAAAGATCAAATTCTTAGAAAATGCATGTCAAAGTTTACACTTCTAAGTTGCTACCTTTATCTATTTTGCGTTGTGAAGTTGTTCCCTTTCTTCCTCTTTCATAACAAATAGTACAGGATTTCTGTGTAGGACTACAGAGAATAAAGTAAAATTATTGCCACTATTTAATGTCATTGGTCTGTGAACTGAAAAGCCGGTAAAGAAGGACTTCAGGTGTATTATAAGTATCCTTTACAAAAAACCTTTCATAGCCCCCACATGATGTGCCCTAGTTTTTTATTTCAGCTTTTCATGTCTTTTGAATTGCGTTTCTCCACTTGTGTAAAAGTGCTCCAGCCTGTTTTGCAGTTTCTCTCTATAAAGGATGTAAAATATAAGTAAATATAATGTGTGAGTCACCTCATTAGAGGCATTCTGCCAACATTATCACCTAATTTAGCGATGCAATCCCAGTTCTCAGCCCCGATCTGCAAAAAATGTAGAAATATGTTAATTTCTTGCCTTTTATTTATCGTCCCAAAATTCCCTGTGTAACTGTGGGCATAGTTTACTTCAGACCCTCTCCAGTAAGACACACTATCTGAAAAGGCCTTGTTCCTCCATTTCTACACATTCTTCCAAAACATTCTTTCAGTCCATCTATTATATCACACTCCCAATCTCACGCTATTTGAATATTTTATCAACTACAGTGTTAGTTCTAGCATAATTTCAAATAATTCACTACATCAAAGAAGATTGCTCCAAAGACTAGTAGAGGACCAGAATTCACATAGGGCCCAGAAAATGTTGAGTAAGTTATGTCATTCAGAAGAGACAAAAACAGTCTCTTTTAAAAAGGGCTATACCTAGGCACTGTGAATATAAATCGTTTTGTACTACTTTGTCTTAAGACAAGACATCATTATCAGGAGCAGATGCATTTGACAGGGTCACTATGGCCATAAACTATGTAAAAATCTGTGTCCAGATCTGGGGCCCCCAATACAAGAAAAATGTGGAACTGTTGGAGAGGGTTCAGAGAAGGGCCACAAAGATGATTAGAGGGCTGGAACACCTCCCCTACGAAGAGAGGCTGAGGGAGCAGGGCTTGTTCAGCCTAGAGAAGAGAAAGCTATGGGAGGACCTCATTGCAGCCTTCCAGTACCTGAAGGGAGCATATGAACAGGAGGGGAATCAACTTTTAAAAGGGTAGACAATGGCAGGACGAGGGGGAATGGACTAAAGCTAAGGGAGGGAAGGTTTAGATTAGATATTAGTGGGAAGTTCTTTGCAGAGAGAGTGGTGAGGTGCTGGAACAGGCTTCCCAGAGAGGTGGCGTATAGTCCATCCCTGGACTCATTCAAGGCCAGGTTGGATGGGTCCCTGGGCAACCTTGTGTAGATCAGGCCTGGAGGATGGTGGCCCTGCCTGTGGCAGGGGTGTTGGAACTGTATGATCCTTGGGGTCCCTTCCAACCCAGACAATTCTATGATTCTATGCCTGGGCATGAATAAGAACATAATACTGACCTGGGATCATTTTCAATAGGCAGCCTTGACCTGTAGGTGAAAACAGCTTAGACTGGTGGAAAAATTATAGTGTGCTACTCATTCTCAATACTAAAGAATGGCCAGTAGAAACACAGTGAAAGTAACCAAATAGATCCTTCAGATTACATATCATATCCTTTTTGAAAGAGAAACTTAGCCAAAGACCAGACTTCAAAGTGGAGCTTCCTCTGTTATGCTTATCAAATATGGGACACCATGTGTCACATACTACACTTCAACTTACCAAATAGCTGCCGAAAATACAATACAGTGGAGAGGAAAGAGGCTAGGACTGTCTGAAGGATAAATTCATGACACGCCTTGTGAGTAAGCCAGCTAGAGAACTTGCTGTTCACTGGACTTGATGTTTACAAAGAAAGACTTGTGGGTGGTGTGATGGTTATAGGCTATCTTTATGATCCTATATGGATCATAAAGGGAGATCCCAGCTGACTGGAGGTTAACCAAGCTGACGCCTATCTACAAGAAGGGTCAGAAAGAGGATCCAGGGATCTACAGGCCTGTCAGATTGACCTCAGAGCTGGGAAAGCTTATGAAACAGATCATCATCATACAGCACATACAGGATAACCAGATGATCGCTCCTAGTCAGCATAGGTTTATGAAAGGCAGGTACCGCTTGACTAACCTGATCTCCTTCTAGGAGAAGGTGGCCTGCTTCATGGATGAGGGAAAGATTGGATGCTGTGTACCTGGACTTCAGTAAAGCCTTTGACATCATTTCCCACAGCATTCTCCTGGAGAAAATGGCTGTTCATGGCTTGGATGGGTGCACTCTTCTCCGGGTAAAACCTGGCTGGATGGTTGGTCCCAAAGTGTTATGGTGAACAGAGTTAAATCCAGGTGACAGCCAGTCACAAGTGGTGTTCCCCAGGGCTCAGTATTGGGGCCATTTCTGTTTAAGATCTTTATCACCTATCTGTCTGGTAAGATCATGGAGCAGATCCTCCTGGAGACTATACTCAGGCACGTGGAGAATAAAGAGGTGATTGGTGACAGCCAACATGGCTTCATGAAGGGCAAATCAGGTAGCCTTTTATAATAGAGCAACAGAGGTGGTGGACCAGGGAAGGAGGACCAACATCAGCTTCCTGGATTTATGCAAGGCCTTCAATACTGTCCAGCAAAACATCCTTATGTCCTAATTGGAGAGACATGGATTTGCCAGAAGAACTAGTCACTGGATTAGCTGGATGGTCGCACTCAAAGTGTTGTGGTTAAAGGCTTAATGTCCACGTGGAGGTCTGTGGCACATGGTGTTCCTCAGGAATCAGTACTGCGACCTTCAGTGTTCAGTATCTTTCTTGATGGACAGTGGGATTGAGTGCACCCTCAGCAAGTTTACTGACCACACCAAGCTGTGTGGTGCAGTTGACACACTGGAGGGAAGGGATGCCACCCAGAGGGACCTTGAAAGGCTTCAGAAATGGGCCCATACAAACAAGGCCAAAAGCAAGGTCCTGCGTGTGGGTCAGCACAATCCCAAGCACAACTGCAGGCTGGGTGGAGAATGAATTGAGAGCAGCCCTGAGGAGAAGGACTTAGGGGTGCTGATCGGTGACAAGCTCAACTTCAGCTGGCAATGTGCACAAGCAGCTCAGAAGGCCAAATGTGTCCTAGGCTGCATCAAGAACAGCATGGCCAGCAGATTGAGGGAGGTGATTCTGCCCCTCTACTCTGTTCTCATGAGACCCCACCTGGAGTACTGTGTCCATCTCTGGGGTCCCCAGTACAGGAAAGACATTGAGCTGTTGGAGCGAGTCCAGAGGTGGGCCAATCAAGGGGCTGGAGCACCTCTCCTATGAAGACAGGCTGTGAGAGTTTGGCTTGTTCAGTCTGGAGAAGAGGAGGCTCTGGGGTGACCTAATTGTGGCATACCAATACTTAAAGGGGTCCTAAAGGAAAGTGGGAGAGTGACTCTTCACCAAGGAATGTAGTGATAGGAGAAGGAGTAATGGCTTTAAGCTGAAAGAGAGTAGATTTAGGTTAGACGTTGGGACAAAATTCTTTACTATGAGGTTAGTTGAGACATTGGAACAGCCTGACCAGAAAGGTTGTGGAAGCCCCATCCCTGGAGGTGTTTAAGGCCAGGTTAGATGGGAATCTAGGAAACCTGGTCTAGTGAGGATGTCCCCGCACATAACAAAGGGGCTGGAACTAGAGGTCTCTTCCAACCCAAAGCAATCTATGATTCTGTGATCAAGGATCTGGATGTGGGGTGATGCCTCTAAAAGCCGTAACCAAAACTCAATAGCCTTGGCGACTATTAAGCAGGTTTCCTTTTTTGCAGTGCTGAGCACACGGGACAAATCTTGCTAAAATGAGGCATTATTATGTGAAACGGAATTTGGCTTATTTACAGGATCATTCTCCACAGATGAAGGAATTTCACTTAACAAAATAAACAACAAACAATCATGAGTTTTGAGAAGGGAAGTGGGTTTTTTGGGGGTGTTTTATTACCTTTTTCTCTTCTATTATTCAAGGCTGTACATCGACTTAGTTTGAGCTATTAATTGGCTCACACAGGGCTTCTTTGTTTCAGTGGTATGAAAATTAAACTCTTGTCCTGCAAAGATTTACCCATATGCTTAATTGTAGGTACATCTCTATGGCCCAATGCTATCTGAATGAAACTCAAAGATCTATCGAGGCTGTATTTCAGTAGGGCTAATTAGTTCAAGCCAAAGCACCTGCTAATCCCATGCTGTTTCTGGTGTTTAAGCTAGCTCATTGTGAGGTACTGGAGTATAGCCATGTAGCTCTCACTTGTGCATGTAGATGTAACCTTCACATGTTGTGAATCAAAGCAGGTTTCTGGTGGAAACAGAGTAAGACAAAACTTCTGAATATTTCCACTGGTATGATTTAGGATGTGGAAGTTTAATACAAGACCAATTCTTTAGATAAGAAAACAATCTTGTTTTTTAGAGAAATATTTAAGCTTGCAAAAAGGTGGAAACTAGGATTTCTTTTGTGCTTGTGATATGCTTTTGAGTAGTAGAACAAGAGAATTTTAAAAGCAAGTAGCTTCTAGAC
This sequence comes from Hypotaenidia okinawae, assembly GCA_027925045.1. NCBI lineage: Eukaryota > Metazoa > Chordata > Aves > Gruiformes > Rallidae > Hypotaenidia > Hypotaenidia okinawae. The sequence goes on from BSDF01000001.1 coordinate 174,964,399, forward strand.
TGCAACTGGAATAGAATTAGTGTGATTTTGTGGCACATGTAGGGAACTGAGCAAATATGCAATCCTGAGGGGGAAAAAGTGCAAAAATAGTATATCATTCTTCTTAATTTTTAAGTACAACTGATCTGAATGAAGATCCCTCATGTTATTTCACAATATCCAGTTTTTAACTTTCACAATTTCATTCACTCCCCTCTCATTACTAATGATTATGCTTGGTAGCACTAGAAATATTAACATAGAGAGATCAAAGAGAAGTTATTTTCTTTATTTCAATAGGTATTGGGTTCACATTCAAGGTTTTGGTAGCAGGAAGCAGCTGTATGAGTAGCCTGTATGAGGAATGAAGAAGTTGAACCTGAAAGAAAAGGCAGGGGGGTGGGGGGTGGGGTGGGGTGGGGAGGGGATGTGTGTGTATTGTTTTAATTCTATTTTAGCTGGTAACAAATCAAATTAATCTTCTTCAAGTCTGGTGAAAGATCTCCCTGTCTTTATCTCAATCCACAAGCTTTTTAACCTTCTTTCTCCCCCATCTTTTTAAACGAAGAGAAATGAGAGAGCAGCTTGGTGGGCATCTGGCAGCTAGCCAAGGTCAACCTACCAAATAAAAATACTATGATTGACAATATAAATTTTAATGCAACACCAAACAGAGATTTTGACTTTGATTTTGTACCAGAGGAGACAAGCAAGCACATACCACATTTTTTTAAAAAGGCGAGATAGAAATCTTGACGGTTCTGAGAAACAGGCTCCACTTATTTAACAGCCATTCTGAAGAGAGATTTAGAATCACCAAAGCTGCCAACTCTTCATTGGTGATTTAGCTAAAAAAGCATGCTGCATGTTTAGGTGATCACCTAAGAAGAGAACAGCAACCAGAGCAAATTTTGGTACAGCATAAAGAGCTGAGTTCAGCTGTGGTGTTCTATGTGCATTTCCAGAATGGGTACTGTTACAATCTGAAGTTTTTTAGGAAGGTAAGAATATGGAAACTGATCCAAAGGAAAAAGATTTTGAGTGATCCAATTCTCAAACTCAAAGAAAGGAGAAAACATAGATTTAAAAACTTCAAATGAAATTACTATGGAAGCAAGTTTTTAAAAGTTAAAAATTATATATATTATCAAAAATTTAAGAATTCAGTGTTGTGCTACTATTTTTAAATGAGGGGTTTTTTTTTATTTACCTGTAACTCAAGGTTATTATCTAGATCAAATCCTGGTAGCACTTTTCAAATCCCATGTTCTGACATGGCTACACACAACTCCATTTTGTACTCTGTTTTCTCCTCAGTACAAAGTCTATATTTTCCCACAAGGGAAGCCAAAGTTGCAGCCCAGCTGAGAGCTTGAAATACCCCGATGGATAGGTTAGACAAATGAAGAGAGCAAAATTTGTCTCTTGTCAATTAAAAGCAATCAAAAGCAATCCAGTTAATATCTTTATTGTCAACATAGACAGTTGGATCAAGTGTACCCTCAGCAGGATTGCTGATGACACGAAGCTGTGTAGTGCAGGCAACACACTGCAGGGAAGGGATGCCATCCAGAGGGACTTTGACAGGCTTCAGAAATGGACCAATGTGAACTTTGTGAAGTTCAACATAGCCAAATGCAAGGTCCTGCTCATGGTTCAATGCAATCCCAAGCACAGCTACAGGCTGGGCAGAGAATGGATTGAGAGCAGTCCTGAGGAGAAGGACTTGGGACTCCTGGTGGATGACAAGGCTAACATGAGCTGGCAATGCTCACTTCCAGCCCTGAATGCCAACCATATCCTGGGCTGCATCAAAACCAGCATGGCCAACAGGAAAAGGGAGGTGATTCTGCCCCTCTACTCTGCTCTCTTGACACCTCACCTTCAGTATTGCATCCAGCTCTGGGGCCCCCAGTACAAGAAAGATATCAAGCTGTTGGAGTGAGTCCAGAGGAGGGCCACAAAGATGGTTAGAGGGCTGGAACACCTCTTCTAAGAAGACAATCTGAGAGAGTTGAGGTTGTTCAGCCTGGAGAAGAGGAGACTCTGGAGAACTGTTGAAGACCAGGTAGGGTGGGCAGCCTTTGGGAAATGTGGTCTAGTGGAAGATGTCCCTGCCTATGGCAGGGGTGTTGCAATTAATTTATCTTTAAGGTAGCTTGCAACCCAAACCTTTCTATGATTCTCCAATAAAAATACATCAACTGTTACTTTCTTTTAAAACTCTGTAACAATTTGTTTTGCATAAGAATTGCATTGCTATTTTTTAAATTGACCCCAAAATATGACCAGTATAATTGTTTAAATTTGATAATAATGTTTAGGTTATTACAGTGGTTTCATGCCTATGGGAAGTAATTCTTGACAAGAAGCTCAGTAAATAAGGGATGATACATAGAACATATTTGCCTAGAGTCTGCTCATCACTTTTCACTTACAAATGGCAGAATGGAAGTGAAGCAATGAAAAAGCAAACAGGTGACAACAAAAGAATGCAAACACATTTGAAATTAGAAGAAAGGTCACTCTAAACCAAATTTTAAAGTGATATTACTGCATACAATAAGAGAGCATCATCACTGCTGGTTATTAAATCCTTGCATAACAGTGGTTCCCAGAACTTCTCAGAGAGATAGAAAGCCATAATGCACTAGGCACTCCACACACTTCTGGAGTTCAGATCTTCATCTCCGATGTGTGCATACTGTAAACAATGTATCCAAATAGTTGAAGAAAAAGGCAACCTGCAATTAAACCTGAGATGAAGATGAGCTAAATCTCACCAAACTAATGAGTCACAAAACCCACCTCCTTGCCTCCCCCATTCCATATATAGATAAAAATTTAAAATGTTTTGAAATGAAATGCAGGAAATAGAATAATTAAGATAATACTATCCTGGACTCATGCTAGGCAAGGAACACTGCTGAGGAACTACAGCCTATGGATAATCCATGCTGGAGCAGAGGAAAATCAGTTGAAAAGCAAGGAAAAGTGACAGAATGCAGCCCAATTGCCTTCACTACCTGTGATATAACCAAAAGACTTGGGATGTACTGAGTTCAACCCAGAACAAAAACAAAGGAGGCTGAAACTAGAAAGAGGGGAGTTTTTTGCTTGTATTGAGATAGGGGAAGGGGAAAAATGGATGTTTACTTAACTATGTGATTAACTGCTTATGTTTGATCCCTGTTGTCTAAATCAGAGTTTAGAAGTTGGCACTAAATGTTAATAACTTAAATTACATTAAATTTCTGAGTAGAGACTCTTTTGTTAGTGATATATGAGGAAGATACCTTTCCTAAAACAGGTACCTTATCCGGTGAAGACTGAAGAAGATTATTCTGAGCAGCTATATCATTTTGGGGCTGATTTATGTGTCAAAATCATGTTTTGAACCTTAGAACCGAACAGTGTGTGACACAAGCAATCAAAATACTGAAAAGTTAAATACTCTATTAGATTATATTTCACATTGTATTTGACCATTTAGAGTATTCTGAAGTACAAGACCTATTATTCATGTTCTCCGAGTATGCTCAGCAAAATGTAAATGAAAAAATACAAAATCAAATGTTAATAAAAGCATTGCTATATTTTTTTCACAGAAGCTGGAGTTGAAATCTGGATCATGAGTTCTTCAACATTTCCTGTAAAATACATAACAGCATAATGCTAAAATCAATATAGTCTGTGTTGTCCTTAATCTGGGAAAAGGCCACTGTCCTTTTGATCATAGCAGTCAAATACTGTGTTGAAAGGCAACGTATATCATCTATATGATTTGAAATAGTTACTTTTGAGATGACCCGAGTGGTAAGGCTCATCTTTGGTATTTTATACAGAATAGTTGAGAAATTCCCATTTCATCAATCATATTAAAGATAAAAACAAACAACCTGCCGTTTCCTCAAAATCATTATGGAATGTCCATTCAGACCAAAAAAGGGATAGACAACTACCTAAGATTAACTGTAGTTCTAAACACACAAATAGCTAAAACAACAGTTGACCAAGCAGGTTATGCCTGACCTGCAGTCTGTTGCCCAAGGCCAAGTGGTACAAACTGACTCATTGCCATAGCGATGATGCACAACCCCCCTTTTATTTTTTATCTCCCAAAGTCACATACACCTCACTCTCTACTTGAAATCTTTTTTTTTTATTTTTTTTTTTTTCCTTCAGATTGTTCAGTCCTGCATTAGTCTCCCATTAAAAGACTGTTGATTTCAGTGGTATTTAAATTTGAAAAATCTTCAGAAATATTACTCTCAGTGGTTGGTATTAAGGGTATAGAGTACAGAGAATGATTTTAAAATGTATTTTATACCTATAGATTGAATTAACGTTGTTTCTCAAAAAAAAAACCCTATTAAAACTGTAATCTTCATAAGAAGACATATAGTGTGTATATATGTGTGTGTGTGTGTGTGTGTGTGTATATATAACAGGAGACACACAGACAGACAGAAAGACAGATACATAAGTAATCACCAGCTTAAGCCCGATGTTTAACATAGGAAAAAGTTACACTTAGGTGCAAGGAAAAGAAATATTATTTTGCTGCTTTCCAAAGACATGTAATATACCTCAGCAGCTATGTTCCAGTTTCAGGATTTATGATGGCATTCCATTAAAGCACTTTATCTACCAATAAAAATAGCTATAAATTTAGGGCATCATTCAGCAAGACACACTAATCCTATAGATTTAAATATGCACTGTAATATCTTGCCGAATTGGGCTAATTAATCCTTCGTTTTCCTGAGAAAAGGGTGATATCATTTAAAATAGAAGTTGGTATTTTTCTCACGAAATATCTGTTCTGTCCTACAGAACAGTGGACAAAATTCTGAACAGCCTGACATATGCAACTGAGATTTTATGAGGTGTTTTGAGCCTCTGAAATGCCAGCTGCTGGATATATATAGGTGGAAGAAACCAGAGAGATAATATGTCAGCTTTTGTCTTTATATCAGCAGTAACACTTTCACTACTAAATCATGGAGAACTCACTTTACTCATCTCCTGCACATTAAAAAAATATGGTCTGATGAGAACTACTTAATTTTCTTCTTTTTTAAAATCAGAATTCTTGTTCTCTGCAGACTGAGATAAAATAATTCATTTTGTAAATGCAGCTTCAAAAAGAAATCATGGCGTGTTCCTCCATTATAAGCAGGATTAAAACCTACAAAAGTGAACTTGTCCACGAAGTGTACCACTGATCTCCTAACTGCTAGCTGGGAAATATGTCTATTGTTATCATCTCATCCTTAGTTCTGAGTGTACAAAAGTATTTAGCATAAGTAATATGTATTAAAATGTCAATAAACTGTCTGTGGTATTTGAGACCTAGTTAGCATTTTTATTGAGCTCTCGTGTTAGCATTTTCAGAAATGGACTTTTATTAATTACCAATTTAAATCCATACTTTGATACCATGGGCCACTATTAAATGGGTCATTTCAACATTAATAGCTCTTACCAAGTGCAATACTTCAATTTCAGCAGATTTCACTGTTAGTAATTAAAGTGTGCATGTACCCCAACCTATTTATCATGGTAACTAGACAGCCTAAGACATTTACAAGATACTGCTCTTGATAAAAGAAAATATTCTGCTCCATTGCTGTTTTCAACAGAACTTTCATTTTCCATAATCTAATTTACCTGTCAGAGAAAAAAAAAATCAGATTTCAAATACAACCTAGGAAGACATAATGGCTCAATTCTCAACTTGCTTTCTTTGGTGTTTTTATGTTAAAATTATTTATATTGTTCAATTATTAAGGCTGTGCATTGTATGTCTACTACAGTTAAAGGGTTGTGAGCTTTTCTGCTACAGATCCCACTGCTAACAGGTCATAATCGAGTCTGACCAAGTTTAGCAAACCCAATATTTTTCTAGACAGCAGATTTTCACCAAACAAGAGAAGCACAGTGTCAATGTACCAGAGCAACATCCACCAGTCAGATGTGGAAAAGTCAAAGATCTTAATGTTAAAAATAATGTGAAAATTAAGATTTCTCAATTTCAGATGAAAAAAATGAAATACGATAAAATAATGTTAATTTAAGTAAACAGCATTTTTTGGTGGCCAGAAACTCTTATTCTTGCTGACAAGTAGCAAGGCTTCACTTGTGAAAGTAAAAATCTTAATATTTAATTTCTGAGGAAACTAGTTCATTATACCTTATGGCTCACAGATCTGTAACCATTTTTACTAAAGTGTACTAAGAAAGTGCACACAAATTGAAGTCTTAGTATCTGAGCATGAAAATTTATTTGGTATTTATTACTTAAAGATTGACTGATTTGGTTTTGAAGCTCTTAAATCTCATAGTTAGCTCCAATACAATTTAAGACTTATCAGATGTTGTAGACTTCCGTATGCACAATATATGTGTTAGGAATAGCTGGGATTATTAGATGCATTTATTTTCACACAGAACTAATACTGGGTGAATTAATTCTGATTAAATATTTTGAGAAAATAACAGAAACACATTAGGTATCAAGCTTGTAGAAATAAAATTTCCAAGGAATTTAAAAAAATAAAGACAAAAAAAAGGAATGTGATGGGAAAATTGAGTTCTCTAATAACAGGAAAACCCCTGATGATAGCATTTCCAAGATAAATGTAACTTTTCATATATTTTTGGGCATCTATTATTTTCTTCTTGTTATTCATAGTATTTTTATTATAGGATGATAATTAATGTGAATTCTTAATCTTCTGTATTTAACAGTCACCTTTATTTTGCTTTTTGTCTGTCATATATTTACTCTAAAATGTTGAACTGTTTTCAGTTCTCTTTCTTATCATTTTTTTCTTTCTTTTTCTTTTCCCTTTGTCTCTGACTCTACTAATTAATGTTTTAGGATACTCCCACAATAAATGGTCCTATGTTTCTATTTATTTTGGCCCTTGATCAATACTACTAGTTCAATATTAGAAAAAGGTTCATTTGTTTTGCTTGGCAAGGTTTTGTTATTGGAGGGACTACATGGTGTAGCTTCCAACAGTGACAGTCAACTCCAAGATAGACCTGCCACTGATCAAGACTGAGCCCACTTCCACTTGGAAGTGGATCTAATGTAGTTAAGAAGGAAAATAACCCAACAACTTAGGAACAATTTTGCAGCCAGAGAGAGGAGCAGGAAAATGTGAAAGCAACAATCCTGGAGACACCAGGGACAGTTAAGAAGGAGAAGCACGATGTCTCAGGGTACCAAGCACAGATTGCACTGCAGTCTGTGGAGAAGAACATGGTGAAGCAACGTAAAGGACTAGAGATATGCCTTAATAATTTCTGACAGAACCATAGCCCCCTCTTTTTCTTCTTTCTAACCCTCCTCCCCTCTTCTTTCTCAATCACCATAAAACCTCATCCCCATGACAGCAATGCAACAAAAGTTAATTCCACCTGTCAGGAATGGATATACATCTTGTTTATCTCAAAGTGGCTTGAAGCATGTAGCCCAAGTCCTCTGTGCATGTGCCCAGACCCAGGGTCAACTGAAGGACAAAGTATGAGGGTGCTCAGAAGCTCTTGAGGGGGCTAGGACTCTCTTGGACTTCTGGAGACCTTCTAGAAACAGCAATGGGCAGGTGTCCCATGACCAGGTGGAAGGTGTGGCTATGCCAAGGACTTATTGACTATGCAATGAGATAACACTGTAAAAAGGGAAGCCCAACAAAGACAGGGAGGAATGTTCCCCCCATGAGACCTGAAGACATCGGACTGAAGGGATACTGAAGATCCATGGTAGTATTGAACTCACTCTCTCTTTTTTTCCCACTCTTTTTTATTTCTTTCCCCCTTCTCTTGCATGCTTCTTGTGGGCCAAATAAAGTGACTTGACAGTTGACTTCATTTTGAGTCTTAATTCTGTTCCCAAGAATTGCAAAGACCTGATCACGATAAAAGTGACATCTCACTCAGGAGTTAAGCTCATCTGCTCCCAGCCACCCAGAGCAATCTGAGGTTGGTTGGAATCCAAGGGGATTTTAATCTCTGACACATTAGTCTATCTGGTTGTGGATCGTCCATCAGCAGCCCACAGAGGTCTATGATAGAGCAGACATCCACCTGTAACTTGTGGAGGACCCCACGCCAGAGCAGGTGGACACACCTAATAGAGGCTGTGAAACTGTGCCCAGAGCAGTCTCTTAGCAGGATTTCTGGACCTATGGAGAGAGAAGCCCACAGCGGAGCAGGTTTGCTGTCCAGACTAGAGAACCCTTCTGAGACCTATGCAGAAGGAAGGCCAGAGGAAGGACTTATGTTGGGGAAGTTCATGAAGGACTGTCTCTGACGGGAGGGACCCCATGCTGGAGCAGGGGAAGAGTGTGAGGAGTCCTCCCCCTGAAGAGGAAGGAGCAGTAGATGCAATGCATGACAAACTGGCTGCATTGCATTCTCCGTCTTCCTGTGCTGCTACAGGGAGGAGGTAGAGAAATCAGAAGTTGAGTCCAGAAAGAAGGGTGGAGTGTTTTAAGATTTAGTTTTATTTCTCACTATCTACACTGATTTGATTGATTATGGATTAAATTAATTTTCATATGTTGAGTCTGTTTTGCCTAAGATGTTAATTTCTGAATGATCTCTCCCTGTCCTCATCTCAACCCACAAGCCTTTTGTTACATTTTCTCTCCCTGTCCAACTGAGAAATGGGGACTGACAGAGCACGTAAGCAGAGGTAAAACTGAAAATCTAAGAAGTCTCTATGAATTCCCCTGTCTTTGCCTTATGGGACAGCAACCCTAACCAACTATCTTCCATTTGTAAGGAAAGAAGAAAACTCCAACTATTATCTTTATAAGAAAGATGAGATATAACTTGCCATTTTAGGAACTGCTGTAATTTCTCTTTTCACTATGTCTTTAGAAGCTCAAATCATCAACAGACAAATATTCAGTCTCGGTGAATAAATAATTCTACTCCCTTGCTTCTCTTTGACTGTCAGGATTCCAGAAGTTGTTAATGCCAGAAAGATTCCAGAAAATATTCTTTAATCCCAATCAAAATAATTAAGCTCAAGAAAAAGTACTCCTTTGCTTAGGAAAGACCATGTTCAGATCATAGCTAAGTGCACAATTTTCTAAGTCCAGTGTGCAGCAGAGATTTTAAACTTCACTGGAAAAGCTGCTATGAGATGATTTTCTATAACGAACATAATATTGCTTTCATCGGATGTGGAAGGGTTCTTCTGTCTGTTTCCTTGTTGAACATTTTGGCTGTCCCAAAGGCAGAAATGATACAGATAACAAAGATTGTCCCTTAGATAATAAAGAAGAAGGTTAAGATTTCTACATGAACATGTGCTTAGGCTTGACTTTTCACCAAACAAATTGATGAAAATTATGGAATTAACAAATATAGTGAATGAAATGTAACGGAGAAGCATTAAGAGTATTGAGTAGAGGAATGGAATATTTCGCAGACTTGATAGGCATTGTTTACACCATAATTGATAATAAGATCTTCTTTGTATTAATAAGTAGTTTCTGAAATGAAAAGAGGAGTAGAGAAAAATGGGTAGTTTTAAGGGTAGCATGGGATGCTATCACAAAACCTGTACCGGTATTTATGTAGTTTAGTGTATTTATGAAAAACCTGTAAGAGAAGGAGTAGTGGAATGATAAAGATGCTTGATGATACTAAATTATTAAGATTAGGCAGAAATTAAATGGACTGAAAGAGCTGAAAAAGTATCTCAGTCAAAAAACTAAATGCTAGAAAAAGATTCAGTGTTATACAGATTATACAGTAGTGCACATGGGGAACTACAGTTCTAACTGCACATGTGTTTTGATGGTCTTAAATTTTGCTTTTAGCCAGTTAGGTGAGAGATCTGGATCTGAACCTAGGAAAAGTCAACTGAGGTAAAAAAGGGCAAATTGGACATCAGGAGCTATTAAGAATAGCGAAAGGAACAGATAACTTTGCTGTGTCACTAATATCTCTATGGTATTCCTATGCCTCAAATACTGCATATAGTTCTGGTCCCTTGCTGTCAAGAGGGATATAATTGATAAGAAGAAGGATGCTCAGAGATAAAAAAATGAGTTCTGTAGAAAGAGAAATTAAATAGAACAAGACTCATCAGCTTCAGAGAACAGGTGGTGGAGTATGATAAAAGTATATAAAATACTGAATGACATGGAACAGGTGAATAAGGAACTATTATTCACTATTTCTCTTAACAGAGAAAATAGGGACAGCAAATGAGATTATAACACAGCTGGTTTAAAACAAATCAAGGGAAGTAGTTTTTCACAGAATGTATAATTCAATTCTGGCACTCATTGCCACAGGATATTTTGGATGCCAAAAGTACAAATGGATCAAAAGTAGATTAGACAAATTCATAGTAGTAATGTCCAACAAGGTCTATTAAATACTGTGATGTTAAAGGAAATTCTTCACTAGGGAAGGTTTTAAGTAGGAGCTAGCCAAAAGCTGGTAGTGTAGTGGTGGAAGTACTCTTCTGAACTACCATAGGCACCTAACCAAGGACACAGAGATAATTAAATAAAATCCTAGCCTAGCTCAGTATAATACATTGTATCGGTTTGTATTTTTCTAAGAAGCATATATTTGTTTGAAAAGAAGGAGCAGTTTCCTCCAGATTTCTTAGTTTTTTGGTTTTATGAAGTCATAATGAAGCTGTTAAACCTTTTCTAGTTTTTTCCAGCTACATTAGGAAGAACTGAATGATTGTATCAGACCTACAGATGGATGAGCCTGTTCTGAAAAAATGTGACCTAAACTTTTAACCCAGAAGTTTCAGTGAACTGAACATTTTTTTGAGGTTCAACATATTCAGTTAATGAATTTCTATAACTTTGCACACCCTAGCTCAAGGCATGAGTAGAAAAGGAACAGCAAAACGACCATGTTTATATTTATTTCCTAGATAAGACTAAAAATAATAGCTATAAATCACAAAAATATTCCACATTTTCCAATTTTATTTCCTTATCAATGAGCTTTGATTGCCTTTGCTACATGTTAGGGTGGCAGGGAATGGCAAAGCAAGGAGGGGGAACTGCATTGGTTAACTGAACTGAATCTGTAAACCACAAATGACAACGTGGGTTAATCTGGTTTCTATCAAGTAGTTCTCTACAAAAAATCCATGCCTATAAGAAGAAGGTACTCGTTACTGTAAGTGAGGTTACATTGTCTTTATTCCTTGGTCACATCTCACAGAAGTTTCCTACTGTCGCCTTTCTGAAAAAGGAATTCCAATTATGAATAATTTATTCAGGGTTAATACACAAAGAATGATTTCTTAGGAGACAGGAGATCTCTATGTTACTCATTTATGTGACTAATTAACATCTCATCTGCTTCTCCCTTGTACAAATATTATAATTACAAAATAAATTAAATACAATAAATAGATTTCTATACTTCAGGATTTTTGTTTTCTCTTTTTTTTCATTTTATATTCTTTTCTTATTCTCTCTCCTGTGTTCTATTTTTCCTCTTTTGCAAAAAAAAATATTATTTATCTATTCAACTATTTATGTTTTCTCTACCATTTTCTCAGTTATGTTTTGCTCTTTCTGTGGATATCACTGACACAATGTTTGAGTCAGAATTTTAAGTGGGATGTATTCAAATACATCCCAAAATGAACAGAAAACAATGTGTCACATCCAAATTAGTGATGGCTTGGCAAAACTGGATACTTAAAGAACTTTACTGGTCCATGGCAAGACCATTTTAATATTTAATTTTATAGTTCTGTTCCTAATATTTATTAGATTGCCTTTATGGTCATACTCAGTACCAAGTATAAGAGATTTCCATTTGGCTCACTTCATGGTCAAAGTTTTCAGCCCCTCCCAGGAAGTGATCTACATCTTCCTAAGAGTGAATTTAAGTTTCACACAAGTTTCATGTGAGTTTTGTTTTTTCCTGGAAAGTTCTACATGAGGTAAATTTTATTACAGAAATTTAGCGCTTCATTACAGAGTACTTGTTTTTACAAATTCTTATCCACAGCAGTTGTTATAGTTTCAGTCTTATGTGTATCCTGTAGTTACTCCCTTGTCTGGGTCCTGAAGATCTCCTCTAAAGATATAAACAGAAATTGTCCTTAGCATGAAGCACTGCAAAATGACACAAATTATTCTTTATCGATACAACATTGCTCTGTTACTTAGAAAATTCTTTTTCCTTTTTTTTTTTAAAGAAAAAACAATTCTACTAAAATTACAAGTGAATGGCTGCAACATGAAGATTAGTAATTTAGAAACTAGTCTTATTTAACAAAATGTTTTCTCTTCAGTTACCCTGACAGAAAACACAGCCTGATATCCCTTAAAATAGGCTATACTGCATCGTATGCTACTGGGCTGCAGATTATTTTCTTTTCCTAAAACCATGAGCTTTATCAGAACTAGCTATTTCTATCCCAACTTCAAGGTTTGCAGCTTTCTTCTCTCTCTCTCTTTTTCTTTCTTTTATTTTTTTTTTTAAATTAGTTCTGCTGCATACTGGAAACATGCTTCTTTTTTTGTTCAAATCCAAGCACAGCATTAAACCGCTCTACCATAGCAATATAAATCAGTCTTTCATGGTCACCAAGTTTAAGAAACTGAATTTCAGGGAAAAAGAGAGTTCCTTTTCTATAGAGCAAATTGTGACCTTTATCTCAAAGAAACACCCACTTCAGGCAGATATGATTCATCTTTTTTTTATGCAACAAACTAGAAAAGGGAAAAGTGGTTCTACAAACTCCATCCTTCTCATAATGAAATATGAAGAAGATGAATGTTCGAAATGAGAACAAAAAGCAGCTAAATAAAAAACATGAAACTAAGAACTAGTGTGCTTAATTTTACCATCTAATCATTTTGAGCCAGATACTTGCCTTATTAAATCAGAAGACAGCATAAACAAATACATAGAGTTGATGTCCTAGAGTACCCTCCTAAAACCTTGTATATGAACATCCCAAAATTTCGAAGTGCAGTCAAGAACCATTATTTTTCTCTTTTTTTAAAAGGGATGGAGAACGCTTCCTCCTCTTTACTCCACTCTCTATAATAATGAGTCACAAAACAAGTCTACCGACCAATTTCTTATACTTTATTTTGCATAGTATTGGTACTACTAAAGTACTGAATCAACTAACAGAGGGAATGAAATATTTTACACAAATTGACATGAATCAGAGAAGTTCTATCTGGACATAAACTGTCCTATGGAGAAAAAGTCAACAATCATATCCTGTTGGAACAATAAGAAGAAAATATAGAATTTATTAAATCTTTTTTAAGGGAGTAGTAACACAGAATAATGAGAAAAAAAAAAAAAAAAAAAAGAATTCTGAGAGAAGAATATCCAGAGAGATGAGGAAAAGTGGGAGCTTTACTAGTAACAAAATCTTTTCATGCCTTCCAGCAATTCTGGCAGTCTCAGAAGTGCAGGAACCTGAAACTGGAAAATAAATTGGAAAGTGATTGAAAGTATGTATACTGGCCTACAATATAAAAAGTAAGTCCAAGTATGGTATTTCATCATTGAGATGACACCGCACTTTCTGGTTGTTTTGGCTGTGTGTGGATCCCACAGTCAGTCACAAGGTAGTGTTACAACCCTTAATCTAGTTAGCATTATAGATATACCCCAGACCTGTGCATCACTAGTAATTCTTATGCAGTTTCTCTGGAGTCATACTCATGCAGTCTGATTCCACCAGGATACAGGGGTAAATTCACATTACATTTAAATTGTGACTGGAGAACTATCCCTTATATCTTTATGTAAATGGACCTATACAGAGGGGCTAATCAACCCTAAATGATACAGCTCTAGGACTGAAGTTTTAGACTGAGCCCAATAAGACTGAACCAATTAGGCCTTTCTCTAAAATTCTTCTACAGGCATAAAGAAGTTTTTTTGGTCTTCAAGTTATGCTTACACACTAGCCAAGCACTCTGTCCTTTACAGCACCATTTACATAAAATTTCCCTACACAGAATATGTGATGGTTGGACCCAGCTGGCAACCAGACATATCTCATATCAATACATTTTATACTCTGTCAGATACAAAAAAAATCTATCTACTATCTCTGGTCAAACCTGTAAGAATCTATCCTATGACAAAAAGACACAGAAAAGTGATTAGAAGACTTGTGCAAGAGGAGAAAAGAAGTCATGTCTACTACTACCAGAGACTTATTGGCCAGCAAAAGACATAATGGCCAGCAAAAGACATAAATGCACTGCCTGAATCAACACTGGACTTCTCTGTTTAATAATGTAAAACCTGAATCTGGGTATTGTAGAGACTTCTGTGCACCCATTAACTGTCTTGCTTCTTTAATTTCAAAAAAATCTATATTGTCTTTTTTTGTAAGTGAGCACAATTGTTAAAGATTAAAATTAAGAACTCAGAGATTCTCCTTCCCATCGTAGTTCATTAAAGCCACAATTTGTTCGTAAAAGTTTTGTAAATAATTTGCAAATAAAATCCAATATTTTTGAAAGACTATATGAATAGAAACATATAGCTTTCCTATGTTTAGTTTCTTAAGTAACAGTCTGCATTAACTTTGCATCAGTACATATACACAAACATTCAGAGAAAACTATCAAACTTGCTTTAAGATACAACTCATACATATAATCACTTTACATAATATGTTATGGGGCCAGTCCTTCATTAAGCAACACATAATGCACAGCATTTCATAAGGTCAGATTATAGGGGTTTATTAGATAATGTCAATTTTGAAAAATTCATTGTTATTAAAGAACAAAAGAGTTCCAGCTGTGGATAATGAAAATTTTCACACATCCATAATTAATCAATATTTCAACCTGGCAATATATTCTGAAGTATAAAACAATTAAAAATAATATATTCAAAGACCCTTATCTCTTATGTGGTCTTTCAGAAATGTATTGACTTTTCCCAAAGGTTGATTAGAAATAATTTTCATCTAAATAGCACTTCACGAATTAATTCTGAATCAAACATTTATTTTAGGAATAATAATAATAAAAAATCTTATGAAATCTCCTACATTTTGTGGAAATATCTCCCTGTTCTCTTTGTTGCTTTTGACTCTCAACTGGGTTTTGTTTCTGTCCTTGCCATCTTCTGCTTCACTGAAAACCAGTACAGGTTTTGTTTCATCAGCTACAAGCTGCTTCCTAACCAAGTCTTGTTTCTAGCACTAATTTCAGGTGTAAGTTTGGTTTTATTCCTTTTTTCTGCTCTCGTCCCTCATCAGTGTTATGAATCATAACTTCTGCTTTGGTAAGACATGATGAGCGTAGAGTCCTCTTCCATAGGTTGAGCCATGCAAGTAATTCTACATTCCTCCAGTAGTCCTGGATTTTTAACTCTACCCCACCATGTGTTGAAGAACTTGAATCAGAATGGTGAGAGGTAGCTATGTAAAGGGAACCATAGTACTGACAGAAACCACAACCAAAACCCGGATCCACTGTTTGTAAAAGGCAGCAAATTATTCAGTATATAGCTCACAGTACTGAAAACTGTGCTACTTAATAAAGAATGGTCTACAGAGTGGCAAGAGCTATAGAACTTGAATTACAAGAATGAAATTAAGTATGTTCTATACTATAGTTGGGGTTGTTCTGTAGTATACTGGGGCTGTGCCTGTCTGCACACCAATTGCACATGAGTCATTAACTCTTGGGTGGTCCAAGAATTCCCTTGGTAGTCAACTGTATAGATGAGATGATGGATTAGCTTAAGACAATGGATTGACTTCAAACTAGATCATTAACTGAACCTTTAGAATTAAATTATTGACTGACTACTAGAGAGGTATTCATGGTAGGAATTGTGGACAGGTTCAGAAATAGCCCAAGGTAATTCCTACTATGTTTAGTTCATTTTGTATGCCTAGACATATTGATTAACACCCTGGGTGGTGTGTCCTAATGAGTTCCAGAGGTGATTCCTGCTCTTAATTAAGATGTAATTACATGTAGACTGTAAGTATTCAATAAAAACTATTCCTGCAGACTTGGTTAGGATGGAAGACTCAGTGGATAAGGAATTGATTGGATGGCCAATGGCTCAGTGTCCAAGCGGTGACCAGTGATGAGTTGATACTGGAACAGACAGCGTTTAACATTTTTGTTGGTGACATGGACAGTGGGATTGAGTTCAGCCTGAGCACATGTGACAATGACATCAAGCTGTCTAGTGAGGTCGACACATTGGAAGGAAGGGATGCCATACAGGTGGACCTTGACAGACTTCAGAAATGGGGCCATGAGAAGAACTCCATGAGGTTCAAACAGACCAAGTGCCAAGTACTTTACACAAGTCAGTGCAGGCACAACTTGGAGAGCTGAGTAGAGAATTAATTGAGAGCAGCCCTGAGGAGAAGAACTCAGAGGTGTTGGTTGATGAAGAGCTCAGCAAGAGCCAGTAACGCTCATTTCCAGCCCCAAATGACAGAATCACAGAACTATAGGGGTTGGAAAGGAGCTCAAGAGACCATCGAGTCCAACGCCCCTGCCAAAGCAGGTTCCCTAGGACAGGTTACACAGGTAGGCATCCAGATGGGTCTTGAATATCTTCAGAGAAGGAGACTCTACAACCCCCTTGAGCAGCCTGTCCCAGGGCTCTGTCACCCTCACTGTGTAAAAGTTCTTCCTCATATTGGTGTGGAACTTCCTATGCTCCAACTTGAAGCCATTGCCTCTTGTCCCCACAGACCACTGAGAAGAGACTGGCCATTTCCCCCTGTGTCCCAAACTTGAGATATTTATAAACAATCACATCCCCTCTTAGCCTTCTTTTCTCAAGGCTGAACAGTCTCAGTTCATTCAGCCTTTCCTCATAGGAGAGATGCTCCAGTCCTTTAATCATCTTCATAGCCCTCCTCTGGACTTTTTCCAGGAGATCCCTGTCTTTTTTATACCAGGGAGTCCAGAACTGGACACAATACTCCAGGTGAGGAGGCATGACCAGGTGTTGCAGTTTTGCATAGCTGTGCTCCCAAAACAGCTTCTGCAAGAAGCAGCTAGAAGCTCTCTGCAAGCCCCAGAGAGTAAACATCAGCCAGTTCAAGGCCAAAGTTGCTGCTGACCAGGGCCGAGTCAATAGGTGATGGTCACAGCACCTCTGTGAATCACATATAGGAAAAAAAAAACCTGCAGGCAGAGGCATTTTCCCACCAGAGAAGGGAGTGAGAAGATGTAACAAGCTGCACAGGGCCAGGCCCAAAAGGGGTGGGGGGAGAATGAGGCATTCTGCGTGGCAGAAAGAGAGATTCCCCTGCAGCCTGTGGAGAAGACCATGGTGGAGTGGATGTCCCCTCACAGCCCATGGATAAGGATGGGGAGCAGAGACATCTACGCCTGTGAAGAGATTGATCCATGCCACAGCAGGTTTGCCAGGGGACTTGTGACTCTGTGGGGGTCCAGGCCAGAGAAGTATGGGCCTGAAGGTCAGCACCCCATGGAAGGGAGACATGCTGAGGCATGTGGTGAGGAGATGACTCCCCGATAGAAAGAACTCACGCTAGAGAAGTTCGTGGAGGACTGTCTCCTGTGGGTGGGAACCCACAGTGCAGCAGAGAAAGGGGGTGTTTGTGGGATGCCCCCCCCCCCCAGCTAAGAAGGAAGACAACTTGGGAGAAATGGACTGAAACCCCCATTCCCCCATTCCCTGCTCCTCCCCGTGCCGTGATGGGGGGAAGAAGTGAGCAAATTTATGATCAAAGTAAAGTCTGTGAAGAAGGGAGGGGTGCGGCGAAGTATATGAAGAACTGGGGAAGGAAAGCAGCTTGTGAGGAACTGACTGGAACCTCACTCCCCATTTCCTGCCCCTCTGTGCACCATGTTGGGGGGGAGGTGAGGGAAGAAGGGAGTAAAATCGTGAATGAAGTTTAAGTCTGCTAAGAAGGGAGGGGTGGGGGGAAGGTGTTTTAAGACCTGGCCACGCTTCTCATTACCCAACTCTGGTTCACTGGGTGTGTAGTTGTAGTAGTAATAAATTAGTTTTCTTTCTTTTATTCTGTGTTGAGTCTGTTTTGCCTATTGCACTAATTGGAAAGTGTCCTTATCTCTGTCCTTATCTTGAATCCTAAGCCTCCCTATATATATGTTTTCTCCCTTTTTTGGCTGAAAAAGGGAGTGAGCGAGTGGCTTGGTGGGCATTTGACCTCTAGCCAGGGCCAAACCACCACACCAGGGCAGAATAGAGGGGGAAGATCACCTTCTTTGACTTGCTGTCCACACTCCTTTTAATGCACCCCAGGACAGGATCCCATTTAACTTCTTGGCCACCAGGGCACACTGCTGGCTCATGGCCAAACTGTCATCCACCAGGACCCCCAGGTCCTTCTCCGCAGAGCTCCTCTCCAAGGCTCTACACTTGCTTTTATTAAACCTCATTTGGTTTCTCAGTGCCCAGCTCTCCAGCCTGTCCAGGTCTCACTGGATGGCAGCGCAGTGTTCCTGCATGTCAGCCACTCCTCCCAACTTTGTATCATTGTCATACTTGCTGAAGGTGGACACTCTTCCCTCATCAAGGGAATGCCAACCATATCCTGGGCTGCATCAAAACCAACATGGCCAACAGGAAAAGGGAGGTGATTCTGCCCCTCTACTCTCCTCTGGCAAGAATACACCTGGAGTACTAACTTCAGGGTCCCTATTACACGAAATATTTCTACCTGTTGGAGCACGTCCAGAGCATGTCCACAAAGATGATCAGAGGGCTGGAGCATCTCTCCTATGAAGACAAGCTGAAAGAGTCAGGCTTGTTCAGTCTACACAAGAGAAGGCTGTAGAGAAAATGTATTGCAGCCTACCATTACCTAAAGGGAGCCTAAAAGAAAGATGAAGGGGGACTCTTTATCAGGGAGTGTAGTGATAGGACCAGGGGTAGTGGGTTTAAACTAAAGAGGTTAGGCTTCGACTAGATATTAAGAAGAAATTATTTGTTGTGAGGGTGGTGAGACACTGGAACAGGTTACCCAGAGCAGCAGTGCATGCCCTATTTTTCCAAGTATTCAAGGCCGGGTTAGATAGAGCTTTGGGCAACCTGGTCTAGTGGACAATGTATCTGCCCACGGCCAAGGTGTTGGCACTAGGTACTCTTTAAGGTCCTTTCCAACCCAAATCATTCTATGATTTTGAAGAAGATTTATTTAGCTATAAGTAAAATTCACTATGAATGAGGTAATACTGCTTTTTTATTGTTAAGGAAACTGTATGTAATCTGGCAAGGAATTTTCTTAGCAGACAATTTTTATTTTTTAAATGCATGCTAATGCAGGGGAAAATACTTTTTTCGTTGTCAAAGAAGTCAAAGTGAAAAAGTATTTCCAGAGGAGAAAGCCATATCACCTTCATACAAACTATCAAAACATGACCAGAAGCTCATGGTAGCCTATAGAGATGAAAAAAACCTTCAAAGAGAATCAGAACACAAAATCTTTGTATTTGGGTGCTACAGTGCTCCCCTGGAAGTTACAGAAAATCCTAGGTTGCTACTTCATACCAGAACTTCCACAGATCTCAGCAGCAACTGGAAATACCTCCCTTCCTCTTAGAAGTTCAGGCCCTCTTAGAAGTTCTTGCTCCTGCCAGATGAAGCTTCACTACACAGAACATTGTCTTATCTCTGAAAAAGTGTATTGTTTCATGGTCCTCATTAGTCTGTGTTGTAGTTTAACTCCAGCTGGTATCTAAGTACCACACAACCATTCACTCACTGCCCCCTGGTGGGATGGGGGAGAGAATCAGAAGGGTAAAACTGAGATAAAGATGGTTTAATACATGGCAAAAGCCATGCGTGCAAGCAAAGCAAAACAAGGAATTAATTCACCACTTCCTTATGAGCACGCAGGAGGAAAGCAGGGCTCCATCACACATAAGGGTGACTTGGGAAGACAAGCTTCATTACTCCAAACATCCTGTCCTGGTTCAGCCCAAGGCAGCAGTTGAGCACTACAAACCGCTCAAACATCCCTCCCTGCCCCAGAAGAAATAGACAAAGCCCCATGAATTGGGATAAGGACAGTTACTGACAGCACAGGAGGGGAACAGCAACAGAGCCCAGGACAGAATACACAGGCACAGTGATGACATAGAGCACTTTACTGACCCAGTGAGGTGATAAGACAGAGCACTGCACCAACACCATGACCAACCAATGCTATAACCTATGACCAACTGCACTCAGACTGCCCCAGAGATCTGCCCCTCCCCAACCACCCCCTTTTCTGGGGGTCATGTGATGTCATGTGGTGTTGAAAACAGCTGGAAAATAGGCTCACCTGTGCTGGCTCCTTGGGGAAATTAACTCTGTCCTGGCCAGAACCAGGATACATCCACCCCTTCTTTCTTCTTCTCCTACCAGTTTTATATTGCTGAGCATGAAGTCATATGGTATGGGATATCCCTTTGGTCAGTTGGGGTCAGCTGTTCTGGTTGTATCCCCTCCCAGCTTCTTGTGCACCCCCAGCCTACTCGCTGGTGGGGTAGAGTGGGAAGCAGAAAAGACCTTCACTTTGTGTAAGCACTGCTTAACAAAGACATCCTTGTATTACCAATGGTGTTTTCAGCACAAAATCCAAACCCAAATACTATCTACTATGAAAAAAACCTAAAATTAACTCTATCCCAGCCAAAGCCAGCACAATCTGTGTTAGATAGAAATAACCCCAGATTACTTTAATAATATCTAGTAAACATCATAATGTCCACAATACCTCAACTCAAAAAGACTGTTAAGGAATTAAAAAGGTTATGTTTTCCACAGCATTTGTAGATTAGGAAGCAAGTTTCTATTATAGACAAAAGAACTAAGAATAATTATACTAAAGAGACCTTTGAATAGAATTAGAAAGAAAACATCCATGCTGATTTAAGCTGTGGGTTGAATACACTCTGCACGCTGCAGACACATATTCCATGTCTCCACATTACTGCTGACTGTAAATACATATCAACTCATATATTCTGAAACATGTGCATGCAGCAAGCATGAAAAGAAAATCATTAAAAATATTATACTGGTGATAAGCACAACATTTTTATTTTATTCAGATTCTTTATGATTTGTTGCTCCATGCTAAAAAGATTATTATATTAAAGTTTTAGAAAAGTTTGTAGTCTTTGGATGTTTGCCCAGCTCTCATCAATGACATTATGGTTTTTTTCTTCAGATATTATTGTAGGCATACAAAGTTCTATCACTGCTTTAGTATTACGCTTAAGCTGGAAAAAAAAAAGTAAGAAAACCTCATTTCCTTCTGCCAATTACCTCAAAAAATATCTCTCAAGACATTCTAGGTTGCATAGGTCTGAGAGGATAAGATTGTAATGCAGACTCAGCAAAGAAATATTTTTCTTGGAAAGATTCTTTACTTTCACTATGGTAAACAGGGTATTGTCATCATTGTGTGGCAGATGTTAGTTTGTCATAATTTAGGAAGCAGATGCAGTTACTCACCATTTCATTTTATTCCACTGGGGTCTTTTTTCAGGCATATTTTGATGAAAGCTGTTGTGGACTGCTAAGTCAAAATCTTTGTTTTATAAATTCGTTATTTTACTACCATACGCAGAGTGGAAATTTGAAAGCCATACAGTGAGAAAGCAATTCTTTTGTGACTTTATCACCTGTAATGGTTTTCACATTTAAAATTTCATGTCCAATTAGAACAAGTTGAAACAGCAGGAAAATGGAAATGTGTGTGGACTTTGGAATGAAAACTTAAGACAGCTTGTGGCAGCATTCCCTCACATACACTCACAGAATCAAGGATTATGTTACAAAACTTGAAAAACAGAATGTGCCATTTCATAGGTTACCACATTTACAGGTGGGTGTGAAGTAGTTAAAGCATTTTAGAAACTTCTAATTATTTGCAATGCAGTAGAATTAGTGGCAGTAAATCTTGCACTAACATATGGCAAGTGAATTCATACTCAGGGTATGGCTGGTCAGAAACTCATGTATAGCTTTTCTTCAGCAACGGGCCTTGAAGGAAAGAGAATTTCCATTAAACATTGCTAATACTGCTGCTGAGAGTACTCTTTACCTAGTCATTCTGGTGATTGGTAAACCTCAATATCATTGCTGTTCAGAAAAAGCAAAATGCACAGGAAGTGCAACTAAGATAAAAACTCAGAGTGACCAGTAAACGAAATGTCCAACTGGAAATACAGAAATATTTTATATGAAGTTGTCATGATTATTAAAATAGCTATCTAAATTCCTGAATAATTTATTTCTGAATTTAACATTTCATAAGAAATGTTAATGTTTTATGTACTCTTCCAACTTTGTGTAGCTGTACCTGTTTCATAGCTGTACCAGTTTCTTAACTGAATGAAACTCCATATTTTGCATGTTCTCTCATGGAAAAAAAAATTGGACAACTCTGTTCTTAAAACTCAAGTTCAAATGCATGCATCCACGTGGGTACTTTTTCTACACAGACAACCACAAGATGCTCTGTAATTTTAGTAAGTTTGGACATAAAGAACCTGGGTTTTATACTTGATCATAGAAATTTATGGAATCAGACCCTTCCATGGAACATGGCCAACGTGATAGTCATAAAAGGAACAAGAAGGAAGAAGTATTGGTTACAGCCACAAGGATATAGAGAAAGAAAATTGTTTTGCATCCATGCACAACTTAGAGAAGATAAATTTGGCGTTGGTTAGTTGTCTCCCAATAGAGGGATTATAATAGACTACAAATAATAGTACATTTAATTATTTTTTCATTCATGTGACTGCACGATTAAATACACCTTCTTTAATGAGATTGGGCATTGTTAAGGGTGTATAAAGTGAATGGGAGCAGAAAGAAGGCATTGCTTAAAAGTTTTGTTTCATGATGAAAAGACCTGAAATAAAATACATGTTTTGGAGAAAATACAGAAAGGAATTGCATTGAATAAAAAAATTAAAACTCTACATTTTTCAGAAGTTTTGCAACACACAGATTACAGGTGGCTAAAGTAATTGGGAAATATTTATTTTAATAACAGTTCTCTGGTTTCACAACAGAAATAGAACATCTAAAGGGGATTTGTATTGACATCATCTGCTTCCCAGTTTTCAAGATTTTTTTTTCTGTAAATTAAAGTGTTTTGCTTATTACTTTAGTTAAATTAATGAACAAACATTCTTTCAAAAGTCAAATGTGGTTCAAATCTTTCAACAGCTGCAAGACTTTAATTTTACTCATCACACTGTTATATCATACTTTTTTACCTTTGGCTTATTCACGGGATTCTGAAAACAGTACAGAAAACTTTGAGTGCATTCTGACCGGCATATTCTGCATGCTGTCATATAATCACAGTTTCATATGACTCTTAATCAGTTTCAACTATAAAAATGTCAGCTGGTGGAAAAAAAATCATACATGATAGAGGTAAGTCCCTAGAAGCAAGGTCATTTGCTTGTAATGACCATGGTTTGCAGCAGTATCTGAAATATTCTGAATAGCTCTGTTAATTTAATGAAGAGGTGTATGTGAGTATTGTAAATGCTAGAGATGCTGGAGGTGGCAAATCTTTTGTTAAGAAAAGGTTAGTAGGATACCAGACTTGTTTTGCCATTTGGCAAGTTATAAAACCTACAGTACATAAACGGAAGGAGAAAGAACACGTAAATTTCTTATAATTAAATTCTTTCGGGAATAATACACAGACCTGGAAAGCATCTGTCTTTGTAGAGAAGGACAATAAGAAAAAATCAAACCTACAGAACTCCACCTTCTACTCACATATTCCATCATACCACGGTTACCCAAACAATGACACTTGTGAACAACACTGAGATGTTCATGCTGGTATAGGAAAATTAATAAAAATAACACTATTATAAAAAACCCAGAAACTACAAATTTGTGATATTGATTGTCCAAAGAGAAACAATAATGGACTTAACTCTTCTCAGTTAATTCCAAACACTACTTCATGCCTTTGTATGTCCCTGACAGGAGCCACTCTGACAGTTTCCAGAGATTGATGGAGGAGATGAGCTTGGAACACAGTCATCAATACATTCTTCTTTTTTTTTTTTCTTTTATTCGTCAAAATAGACAAAGTAAAGGATAATAATGAGTGATAAGAAAACTCAAGGTATCCTGGGGAAATTATGTGGTCAGAAGCAAAAGAAAAGAGGTTGAAATTTTGTATTTGTATTATCAGAGAGGAAAAGAATGAGAATAATTAACTCTTTCACAGCCTGACATTTCTTGGCAGTCCAGACTCATTCTTTTGCATAAGGCTACAAAGTTTGTGATCAAGACACTACCTTCTGGTCAGCTTACATGCACAGGACAAATAGTCTCTTTGTTTGTTTTATCTACTGACTCCCCTTCACTGAAAAGTGAAGGAAACAGGTATTCTAACATATAGTTGGACATGTGAAGGAATGTTTTAAAATGTTACATAGCTTTCCACATTTCCTGCTTTCTGAAGACTTTCTCCTGGCCTTTAAGTAACTGTCTTCCTTTGACAATTTGAGTAATTTTCCCAAACACTGCCACTACATCTGGCTTTCCCATAACAGCTTTCAGACTTCTTTTCATGGTGTGGTCCCACAGCACAGACACTGCAACTCCTAGCCGCTGATCAGTAGAACTCAGACAAAACCTCAAATAAGACTACATCTACTCCACTTGTCCATTTATTTTTCAAAGAGATATCTGTCTGCCCTTAAGACATGTGAACACACAATTGTCAAGACTCTGCCTTCAGTCCCACACCTCTCAAATACAAGATACAAAAGCAGAAAGGTTGGAGCTGCCTCCCAAAGCTGTCAGACAGTCATTTTGATTTAAACTGAAATTAATTTTTTTAATATGATATATATTGACATTACCTAACCTTTGTACCAAGACACAGTGGAAATCACAGGATAATATCATAATAAATATAACCACATTTAAGTAATAGAATAATAATAGTAGTAATAATAGACGATAAATTACTTTACAATAGTTTCACTGTGAAAAAAGATCCAGAGCAAGCCAAATTCAAGAAATTTCTGAACTACTGATTTCCAGAAATTGGAAGAACATAACATTGTATATCAGAGAAAAGGCAGTTCTCAAATTCTTTAATTTATTATACTTTTTCCTTAAATCACAGAATCACAGAATTGTAGGTATTGGAGGGAACCTCAAGAGATCATCAAGTCCAACCCCCTTGCCAAAGCAGGTTCCTTAGGACAGAAATGTTTGCTCCCAGGTACCATTAAAGATAGAATACCAGATTTAGTGGCATTTTAAGAACTAAGACACATTAAAAAATCTTCATTCATAAATAAAATAGTCTGCTAAACTACATGTTATAGTCATAAATCTTTACTTGATTCATATTTAATGTGCAATCCAAGATTCAGTTTGCAATATTTTAAGCACATATTATTAAAACACACAATCTACATTCAAAATTTCAGCTGTCATTATAAATACTGATGGTTGAGAGACACCACTTTCTCTGTCTAAAACATGGCACTATACCAGCTACTAGAAAGAAAATTAACTCTCTCAGCCAAAACCAAAACAAGCTTCCAAAGAATGGTTTCAAGTAAGATCAGAGATATATGGAATGAATCACCTTCTCAGGGTGCTCACTATTCTCATTGACAATAAAAGGAAGAGAAGCACCTAACTTAGACTATAGTACCAATTTTTACCTACCAAAAGTTAGACTAAATTAATCTGAAATTTTATACATATGTGAAAAGCATGTGAAATCTTTAAAGTTAATTTCAATTTTTTCAAATCTGATATGCAAAACCTTAAAATTAGACTTGAAAGGAGAGAAGGAATTATTAGTAGAAAAAGGTTTGCTGTAACTATGGTGAACTTGACAGAGGTCATGTCATACAGTGGGACATACTCTTAGAAGCTAGAGTTAGCAGGACATGCACTGCCCAAAGCACAAATGTCCCTTGCAACTTCAGCTCTAGCAGGGTTCTCTAGCTGTGCGAGCACTGCATAACTCCTGGCACAGACCCAGGAGAAGTTGCAACATGGTCTTACGTGAAGAAATTTCTGTTTTTCCTTTAGTTAATCCATGTACATCTGCACAAATAGCTCAATAACCACAAATGCTATATAAGCAGGGAAGCTACAGCTATTTTCTCAGTAAAAAGTTAGTCTCCTTCAACTCAGAGCAGTGTGTGATTCAGAGGGATCCTATGTGATCAAATTTGTCCATTGAGCATTTCTCAGGAAAGAGAGTAGGATTATCACAAAGGGATAGTGTTAACCTTAACCAGGGGTTAACAGAGTAGAGGTAGATAAATACCACATTTCCTATCTGTTCACAGCATACAAAATACCTAACCAATGGATTAAAATCTTTACCTTTCTAGGTTGCTTTTGTCTAAAAGAGGAAATATGCTTTGTCTTCAAATGAAACACCAGGCCCCAATTGCTCCAAAAGAGAGTAACCTCTGCGGCACTGTTGCACTTAAAAGAGTAAGTCTTTTGTTTAAAATTTTCTGTATGAGAGGACTCAAAATGTCAAGGAAATCAATCTGTTGAGATAAAGTATTACCTAGTGATCTTGCTGTGAACTACAGTTTTCTTTATTCCTATGGAACTGCAGGATACCTAAAACTATACATACCAAGAAAAATAGGAAATAATTTCCCATAGGAAACCTATCATTGTAAAAACATATGGGCCACAATTAATTCTGTCCCAGAGAAGAGAAGAGGTTAATGGCTACTGGTTATCCTCTATTCTGAGCTATACTAGCTAGTGTATTACTTTACCCATGTGATTCTTATGTAGTCTATTGTTTGAGATCTTGTATATGAAAATGTTCTCACAGACTCCTCCACACATACAAACCATAGAATTACACTGCAGAGAAGGTATACAAAAAATTCTGTACAAATAGTAATGCATGAAAAAGAGAGCAATTGATTTCACAGTCCACCCACTGCAGGTATAACAGCTTACTGCCGTTGCATCCCACATTTTCTATTTAAAATATAAAAATACAGCCATAGGTAAACCAAAATGCAACCTTTTCATTTATCATTTCCTATTATATAGTTCATTATTTTAAATATTCATAGTGGTTGATTAAATTTATTTTTTTTTAAAATTGGTTTCTTTTACAAGAAAGAAATGAAAGCAGGGGATGGTTGGTTCTTTATGTTTCATCCATCTTGCATAATATTTTGACCGCAAGATCTTGACATTTAAGTTCTAGATTGTAATAATGAAATTAATAGATTCACTTTCTCACATTATTAAAAAATTTTCAGCTTCTGTTTATGCATTTAATGTTGTAAACATTAAAAGGTGTTCCCTTAGAGCTACAAAATCAGCTTTTGTCACTATAAACAATGCCAAATGAATCTTAACGTGTTGGCAAAAATAATTCAAGTGTTAGCTTGCAAAACAGGAGACATAAAGTGTAATAAAATATCTTGATTATGATTTAAGTTACTTTTGCTTGCAACTATGTAATTTTTCAAATCAGGTGACTCAAAATTTTCCTGTAATATCACCTATACACCCACTCATACATAATTCTTCCAAATATTGTGAATGTGCATGAAAATAATTCATGTAGATTGGGTTAGAGTAATGTTAAACTGTCATAGGATTGTTACAGAACCACAATGAGAACACCACTAAGGAAAAAAGTTAAAGCCTTATCTGTGGGGAAGAATGTTTTGGATATGTTCCGGTTTACTTAAATCAGTTGTTTACTACAGCATTCAGATGACCTATGCAGATATCTACTTCTCTAGGCTCCACTGACTGTAACAACATGTCCACTGAATACAGCAAAAGCATAGCCACATGGTTCATATAGATACCTATATTTGATACTTGAAAACAGTATAACCATCAAGCCAAAAGCGATTATTGTCCTTCTGTATTCAGCAATGTTGTGGCCTCACGTTGACTACTGTGTGCAATTGTGGGCCCCACAATTTAAAGAGAAGTTAAGGTACTCTAATCTGTTCACAGGAAGGCAACAAAGCTGGTAAAAGGTCTGGAAGGTAAGGCCTATGAGGACCAGCTAAGGACTTGGAGCTTGTCTAACTTGGAGAAAAGGAGGCTGCAGGGTGAACTCATTGTTCTCTACAGTTTCCTGAAGAGGGGACATGGAGATGGAGGTGCTAAGCTCTTCTGTCTGGAGTCCGGTGATAGGAAGTGAGGGAAAGGTTCAAAAAGTCGATCCATTTATCTGATCTAGCATTAATATATAACAAAATTGACCCTGTGGTTCCTTTTTTTTTTTTGGAGATAAATTTAGCTTTCTTTGTAACATCTGTTGTTATGACTGCTCCCAATATTCACTCCTGAGCTTCATAAACACATTTCCCATGTCCATCTTCTGAGTCTTCTTTTGTTGTTCATCAGTCATACATGGTGAGATGTGATGTGAGATTTCCCTGTAAATAACTATACAGTGAATACTGTTCACTTTTGTTCAGTTGATGACATTGAATTTGAGTTGAATTCCTAAAAAAATCACATTTCTATCCAATTTTATCCCTCCAGCAATTTACTTAGAAAGTAAACTTATTTTACCTTCATAATGGTAAAAACATATGCTTTTCATATAAGTTTCTTGGATCTAATTTAACTTTGAGGAAATGATCAAATACTGAAGCTACATTTGATTCTCCCTTGTGATGTACAATACTATTTTCTTCATGTTGTATATGTGTTTACCATTGCTAGTTCTTTCTTAATTTTATTCAGACTGGGACTTCATTTAATCTACTGAATATTGAAGACAAGGTAGTACCCCAGCAGATCAGTTTATCTGTGTGTTATATATGTAGAAAGAAAGCCAACATAATAAAATTGTTGAAGCATGCAAGCTATGGCAAGGTACAAGCTGAAGTCTTGAGAGCCTAAGTCATCCGAGACTTAGTTAAAGCTAATGGATTAGTAGTGAAGTATTAATATGATAAGTGCTACTTGTCACTGTTGTTTATATATAATGTTGGAGAGAGTCTGTTAACAAAAATGCTTTCCTGTAATTGTTAGACCATGCCATAGTTTTGTACTATGAGACAGTAAGTTTCATCAGGTTTGGGAAGTTTATTGCATTTCATATGCACATAAACCACAAAACTGCATTAAATGGTTGAAATATTTCCACAGATAATGAGTAAAACAGTGCTACTGCATTATAGCTCATAATGCAAAATGCATATATAATGCAAGAATAAAATGAAAATAATTTAAACCCTTGAATTATTTGAGTTTAAGGCTACTACTACCATTAACTAAACCTGAATCATGGGTGTTTGTATCTAATCAAAGTTCAGTGAAGACAAACTGTTGGTCCAAGACTTTATAATTCACTACAAATTAGCAATACCTGGAGAAATGGAATATGTGTATTTGCAATATGCCTGTGTGGAACAGTGTAAAGCCTTGTTTATATATTCAACTGCTGTTTTTTGGTTTCATGCAGATGTAGAAGTGGAGACTAAAAAGTAGTGTGGTCACGCTAGGCTAGTACAAATATGTTGTTAACACACTAATCTGCTTAAGCTATTACACATCTCACTCCTCAACCATGTTGCTATTTTGAGAGAATAATGTTTGTTACAATTCTAAGTCCAAGTTTTTTGGAACCATCTATTTTGCACTAGACTGTATATTTCCATGCAGATGTATCTTCAAACATTGACTCTGTAACTGTTACTTATACTGAGGGGTATTTCATGTTTATGTCCCTAACCAGTAATAATTTTCAAACTCAGAAAAATGACAGTAAGACAAGTTACAGAGAAATGTGATACTCTCTCAAGTGATGCCTAGTTCATTATTACAATGTTGGTTTTTTGGGTTTTTTTAACAACTGCCTCCTGGTGTTATCAGGGCTGATGTATTAGCATCTCTGTAAGGGGAAAGGACATTTTCCATGAAACCAACTGACTGTGGGCAGGGAGAGGGTGAAAAGAAACAAGGAGTCTCAGATGTAATGGCAGATAATTCTTTCTCTGGAGAGTCAAAGAGAACTGAATGAATTTTTTGAGGCTCCCTAAAACATTGCATTCCTGTAGTGAGAGCATATCTGAAGGAAGGACTTGACCTGCCAGGTCACTGTAGGCAGAGTACAATTTTGTCGAAAAACCTCCTATATTTCTCAGTCTGTTTTTCAAAAGTTCTTTGCTTTAGCACTTTAAAGTTCTTACTTAGTGTATGAAATCCATGATTTCAGGAAGTATAGTTCTAAATTATGAAAGTATTTTCATATTTTTTAAGCTTACCATTTCAAAGTTGCAAGCAGACCCTCCTCAAAGCATTAACTAACTTGGAAAGCTGACAGAAAAGACATTCAGCCACATCTGACCTTTCAGGAAACTACCCAAGAGGAAACGTATTTATGGATGGAATATAAAAGGGATTCATGCCAGCCAAAAGTGATTTCTGATTCAGCAGTGTAAGATTTCAGTCAGTTTCAGAAAAAGACTGATACGCAAATATTTCATCCAGTCATATACTATATTCAGTGCTTCAAACACCTAGTGAAGATTCTCTAGGTCTACACTGTGCCCTAGTAGACAGATTTGTGTACTCTCTCAGACCTAAAATTCAAGTGGACTATATTCCAAATCTTCCAAGAATTAAACATATGTATAACTCTCTCATGAATGATGACTTAGGTTGGAAAAAGAAGCATATGTATCAGTAGAAGTATAGCGGAAGGACAGACAACAAAGACAGAAAATTATTTAGAGTTTCATGGTATGATTTGGTACAAGAAAATAAGACTAAAAAAGAAAGAACTATGACTAATTATAGAGATAAAAAAGTGGGATTACTGTACATTATGCTCTGGAATTAAATTGGACTAAAAGTGATTGATATTTTCTCACCTATAATATCCAAGAATAAATTCTGAGGAAAACAGCGTAAATGCATGATTAAGGACAATTCATCATGGACAACATTCACCATGTAACAACACAGACTGTTTGAGTTTCTCTTTTTTTTTGCTTCCCAAGTGACTTGGTCCTATAAGTGTTAAGTGGAACAAAACATTAGTTAAAAACTGGCTTAAGATAAAACTACTGGAAAAATGTTGAAACCTGGTAAAGTGCATTAAAGAAAAACTGCAACAAAGTTACCATCAATAATTTTACAAAAGCATAATCATATAGTATAATCATACAGTTTAATTCAGAATTAAATAATGAAGCAATGCATTAGAAACATTTGAATTAAGGTTAACTTTCATATTTAATAAAATACCATTATTTAATTGAAACTTATATTAGCTATGCTTATTAAGGAATGAAATTCATACATTTTTGAAACATTGCAAAATTCATTTTCAAGATTCATTAAACCATTTGAAGAATATAACTTTGATTTTGTTTAATAAACAGAATAATTTGGGTTTTTTCTTAATTTTTAAAGAGTCTCTAGTTGCATGACTTGGGTCCCAAAAATTCAAAAAAAAAATTCTTTGCACAGCTCCCAGTCCCTAGACAGTATGCCTTTCTGACTGTTTTATGCAGCCATCTCTCCAAAGACAGAAGACATATTTACATTAACATAAAGTGTAAGTAGAGCACCATTCAGAAAATGTTGGGAATTAATGTGACAGTTAAATATCTCCTCTATTTCCACATTTCCCATCCATGTTGCAGTCAGTTCATAAATTTGGAATGACTCAGATTTAAAAAGGTTTAAGCATTTTTTCCATTTTCTAAGGATGACTCTACATAGATTTCTTTTCAAACTGCTCCTTTCTGCAAGGTGCAGACAAAACAAGTAAGAAGAAAAGTGTCTGCAAACTGTCAAAGGGAAATGGTAGAGTGGTGATCACTGGAACAGAACCACACTGCTCACTGACATATAAGCTGAACTTATTTGTTAAACAGGATAGTTTAAGTGAGTAGATAGCAGTCCTCTTCCTCCAAAATACAAATGTCCACACAGACCACAGTCTCAGCACTAGCAGCCCAGTTTAGAGGAGCGTAAATATACCAGCAGTACTGGCTTACTAGGGAAGTTCTACCTGACTGGAGGTCATCTTGACTGTCATCTTGAGTGTTATCACACAGCACATGTATGAGAGCGGGGTGATCAGGTCTAGTCAACATGGGTTTACAAAAGGCAGATCCTGCCAAACTAACCAGATCGCCTTCTATTACCAGCTGACTTGTTTAGCGGATGAGGAAAAAACCATGGATGTAGTGTACTTGGACCTCAGAAAAAACTTTTGACACTGTTTCTCACAGCATTCTGTTTGAGAAACTGGCTACCACTGGCCTGGACAGGATCCCCCTCTGCTGGGTTAAAAACTGTCTGGATGGCTGGGCCAAAAGAATTGAGGTAAATGGAGCTAAATCCAGCCAGAGGCCTGTCATAAGTGGTGTTCCCCAGGGCTCAGTCCTGTGTTCAGTCCTGTTCAATATCTTTATCAATGACCTGGATGAAGGAATCCAATGATCCCTCAGTAAGTTTGTGGAGGACACTAAGCTAGGTGGAAGTGTTAATCTGCCTGAGGGCAGGGAGGCTCTTCAGAGGGATCTGGACAGTCTGGATCAATGAGCTGAGACCAATAGGATGAGGTTCAGTGAAACCAAGTTCAGAGACCTACATTTGACATAACAACCCTGTGCAGCGCTGCAGGCTTGGGGAACAGTGGCTAGAAAGCTGCCTGGCAGAGAAGGACCTGAGGGTGTTGGTTGACTGCAGACTGAATATGAGCCAGTAGTGTGCCCAGGTGGCCAAGAAGGCTGATGGCATCTTGGCTTGTATCAGAAACAGTGTGGTCAGCAGATCCAGTGAACTGATTGTGCCCCTGTACTTGGCATTGGTGAGGCCACATCTCGAGTACTGTGTTCAGTTTTGGGACCCTCACTACAAGAAAGACATTGAGGTCCTGGGGCATGTTGGGAGTGGGTCAACCAGGCTGGTGAAGGGCCTGGAGAGCACATCTTACAAAGACTGTCTGAGGGAACTGGGGTTATTTTTCCTGGAGGAGGCTGAGGGTAGACATTGTTGTTGCCTACAATTACATGAAAGGAGGTTGTAGAGAGATGGGTGTTGGTCTCTTCACCCAAGCAACAGGTGATAGGACAAGAGGGAATGGATTCAAGCTGTGCCAGGGCAGGTTCAGATTAGACATTCTGAAAAAGTTCTTCACTGAAAGGGTTATAGGGCATTGGAATAGGCTGCACAGGAAGGTGCTTGAGTCACCAACTGTTGTAGTTTTGTGTTGCTGGGCTCTGGTGGAGGAGGGGAGATGCAGGGATGACTTCCGCAAGCAGCTAAAAGCTTTCTATAGGACTGACAGAGTAAACACCAGATGACTCAAGGCTGAAGTTGAGCCCATCAGCCTTGGTCATAGGTGGTCACAGCGCCTCTGGGAATCGCATTTAGGAGGAAAAAAAAAAATAAAATACAAGCATCCACATTTAGGAGGGAAAAAAATACAACCAGAGAACGGAGTGAGAAGATGTAAGAAACTGTGCATGCACCATGGTCAGTGAAGGGAGTGGGGGGAGGAGGCGTCACAGTTGCTGGAGAGAAAGATTCCCCTGCAGCCCATGGAAAAGGATGAGACCTTAACTGCAGCCCATGGAAAGGCCCCACACTGGAGCAGGTGGAGACATGCAGAAGATGCTGTGACCCATGTTGGAACAAGCCTGTGAGTTCCGCCCCCTGGATAAGAAGGAAAACAACTCATGAGGAACTGACTAAAACCCCCATTCCCTGCCCCTCCCCATACCACAATGCAGGGGGGAAGAAGGGAGCAAAATCATGACTAAAGTGAAGTCTGCTAAGAGGGGTGGGAGGAGGTGCTTTAAGATCTGGTTGCACTTCTCATTATCCAACTCTGGTTTCACTCAGTGTGTAGTCTAGTGTAATAAATTGCTTTTCTTTCCTTTATTCTGTGCTGAGTCTGTTTTACCCACAACACTAATTGCGGAATGATGTCTCTGTGTCCTTGTATCAACTCCTAGGCTTCCCAACATATATTTTCTCCCCTGTGCAGCTGAAAAGGGGAGTGATAGAGTGACTTGGTTGGGTGTCTGGCCTCCATCCAGGGTCAAACTGCCACACCAACCCTGGATGTATTTAAAAGACGGGCAGATGAGGTGCTCAGGGACATGACTTAGTTCCTCTGATTTAGTTCCTCTGATTTAGTTCCTCTGATTTAGTTCTTCTGAGTACCTGTGTCAGGTCCATAGCTGAGAAAGCAATTCCTTTTTGGGCTCTAGCTTCAATTTGTTGTTTTATGTCCATGTATGGTGTCTGCTATCAATGAAAAATATACTGCATTATCTTGCCAGAATTAGTGACCAATGGCTTTACTAAACACCTAGCAGCAAGTAATCAGCAGTGCATCCCCAGAAAAAAGTCCCCAAAAAACTATTATAATGAAAACCTAAAAAGACTCTTACAATTTTAGCCATATAAAAGTATGTTGCCAGATTTTCCAAGGTTTTCTGTACCTTTAGGCCTCATTAACATTAATAGGGTCAGATGTGCTCGGTACTTGTAAAAAAGTCAGACTGCACAGCAAAACAGAATATGGCTTCAGGTTCCTAATTTTAGACATTGCAGTTTGGCAATATTCCTGTAAATATTTCTGACCAGGTGAAGTTGCAATCCACAGAGCATTTCTGCAGTCCTATGATCACTATGCAGTTTTATATATTTAAGACTATCTAGATTATTCATTCAGTGCCTTGCAGTATTAATCCTGGTCAATGCCATACAGACAGAACAGATAACTACTTATGAGATCAGAATTGTAGTGTTGCCAGTTGATAAAGGTTAGAAACATTAGAGCTGATTTTTCCTGTAGGACACAGCATGCTAGAATTTAATTGTAACCTTGCTTCATTACCCATCATATTCCCTATTAAATAGCAAAATGATTGTCTTTATGTCTTTATTTCTCACTTCCTAAATTATTGCCATTTGGGAACATAAAACAGCATTCTTAAATATTTGAATGCATTACTTTATACTGAAAATTATTTTATTTTTAATTACTTAGAAATTTATGGTTTAGGTTCCCCAATGAAGGACGTTCAACTTTACTTTTGGGATTTTTACAGTAATTTGAGTAGATTTAACTGTATATTATATTTTACCCCCCAAAAAGGAACAGCTGGCCTATTTATGTACATAAGCAAATGTCAGTTCCTTTAGAAAATGAAGGGCTAACTGCATAGTTTTCATCTCCAAAATACCAATAGTTAATTGAGACAGAATTTCATTATTCCCATGATTCTCAGATATTATTATTATTATTATTATTATTGTTGTTGTTATTGTTAATGATATTGGTATTATTGCTACTATCGCTATTATATTCAGTAGATTATCAAGAACTTCTATTAGAGCACTAGAATAAGATTTACGCTAGACCTCATCTCCAAATCCTAAGAGCATCTGCCAAGATATGTGAACTTGTGTCTGAAAAGGAACGTGTTTTCTTTCTTAAGATTTATTTTGTTACCAGAGGTGTTGATTTAATGCAATTTCTCTCTGTTTCAGACAATTAGCTTTGGGGTTTTTTGAGGGGGAGAGAGCCCATAGGTGACTTCAGTCACCCAGTCACAGTGACACAGTCATTGCAGCACAGAATTACCCTGAAAATATTTTAAGTATTTTTATCACTAAATTTATGATCCAAAAATGTACCAGATAATGTATTTACATCCATGTTATGAAGTTTTGCACAAAGAACTTAAATCAATTGGAGTTTCTCCTGCTTACGAATTATGTGATTAGACAGCTCGCTTACAGTTTCCCTTCAAAGCTGAATTGTTAGACTTGTAGTGACCAATTTGATGGAAAATATATGTTCATTAATATCTTAAATGTAGCTTTTATATTTATAAATTAGAACTTGATTTTAGTTAAGAAAATAAAAGCAACAGATTCAAGGTTACTTGCATATGCAGTGTGTGAAAGGCAATAACAAAAATTCAATTCAGTATGAAATTTATAATTTATAAACATAATAACTATTTTGTTATTTAAAATACTGAGCAATCATGTGAATTTGGTATTTTACTATGAACTCATATTCTGCTAAACCACATGAAGATCAAAATGTTATCATTAAAAGAGTATTCACATAGTATTCTGATCAAAGGTATGCTCTCAGGTACAATCAGATGACATATTGACATTTTTTCTAATGGTGCTTTAATATTTGTTCCTACTTTATCTCCTCTATTAATACACTATTTCTTAAAACATACCAAGATACTTAGTGTAATCTTTATTTTCTCAGTTATTCTTATAACCATGATAATGAAATGTCAACCTAATTATTACTAGGTAGGCACAGAAATGTAAATATACCCAAGTTAGTCTTCCACTTTGTTAAAATTAACATTTAAAAATAAGAGGTAACATAAGTCTTTATAACAATGAAATAATTCTTTTCATACACTTGTGTTAGCTTTATAAATCATTTTCACCTGTGATTATAGCTAGCAGCCTTACGTTTAATTAATTTAATGAAACCAGAAAATAAGTATTTCAATGGCTGTCAAGTGCCAACCCCATGAAAGTTTGGGGTGTATTATCTTAAGTGATATTACCCATCTCCACAGTGCTGGAAAGTCACCCCCAATCAAACAAATTCTTATGTACTTTACACATAAATATATTTTCTTTCTTTTTTTTTTCTTTCCACAGACCCAATACTAAAGTGTCTGATTATTTTGCTCTCTCTTTTTTTTCTCTTTTTCTCTTTTTTTCCACAGTATTTTTTAGGTGTAGAAAATGGGAAGGAACTGGTGTCTTTGGGAGAGTTATTGCAAGCAGTCTAGTGGATTGGGGGGTTGAAGGTGATTGGCACCTTACATTGAGCACTTCAGAGAATCAAGCTTCTAGTTTATGACACTGTGACTAAACGACACACAGGATGATGACTACGTGAGATGCAGTAGAATACTAAAATGATCATGCTCCCTTTTCAGTATTGCAGTGTAATAAAAGCACAGGAATTTAACAACAACTGCTTCTAACCCAAATGATTTTCCAGCTTTCCATTTAGTGCCCTACTAAGAAAGTTGCTGGTTTATTTACAATGATCCAGCACTCAGGATACCTGAATGTAAAGGTCACCTCTTCCTGGATAAAACTGATACTGCATCCCAAAACCAAAACCAAACCAAACCAGAGGGATAGTTTTTCATAAACCTTATAAATCCCTCTAACTACTTTTTTTCCCCACATGCCTGCATTTTATCCCTTCATTTTGCATCTTTCATGAAGTGACAAGTAGGTCTATTTACTCAGAGTACTCCAAATTAGCAAACTAAAGAAACGCAGGACACATGCACTAACACAACTGGTACAACCTAATTGGTTTTAGGCTGCACCATCTAGAATGTTCTCACACAATATTTTGAAACAGCCGAAGGACAGTTTGCACCAAAGACCACCCTCCAGTAAGTAGTTTTGATGTGGACAGCTTACTTGGAGCATAAGAAAAGAAAGCCATTCTGACACCAGCTATGTCATGCCACTTGGTCTCAGAACTAGAGAACATTTCCTGGACCATTTTATTTTTTTAAGGGAGCTGTTGCCTCAAAGAAGAGCTTTGAGCCCTTTAGGCATGGATTTCCTCACTCAGCACCTAACTGCTGCTCCACAAAGACACTGAGGGCACCATGCCCATCCACCTTGCCAGGAAAACTGGGACAGTATTGAGAGCCAAAAGAAAGAGAAGGATGAAAGAAACAAAGTCTGTGTGGGAGGTAGGGTTGACGTATAAATATACCCCCTCAGTCAAAGCATAGCCCTGTCCATTTATCTACCAAGTCGCCTGCTGCAACCAAAGAGATGAAAGGCTGCAATGGGAAACAACGGAGGACAAGTATCCTTTCTGTGCCTACTGAAACAACAGATGGATCTAACTTCATAGTTACTCTGTTTCCCACCACACTGCTATTTACCTTTGTCTCCATCTGTTCTGCCTTGTCATGACCTTATGTTGTGAATGCCCTGGATCAGTGACTACACCTTGCCAAGCTCACTGGGGTCCTGATTGCTGCCTGGAGACAGGCTGTTAGGCTACACATTCACAAAGGAGATTTATGCCACTGCTACTTAGTTAAATTCATACTATGCACTCCAGAAGCTAGGTGCTTTGTGGTTTCTTTGGGTAAAACTTTGTGTTAAAGAACAGAATATACAAAAGTCAACACAAAAAACCCACCCCCAAACAATAAGTTAGGCAGTAAGAATAATGGTAGGGAAAAATGGGAACTAAGGATACAGTCACCTAACTCCCAGCTCCAGGGAATATTTAAATCTATATGAGATTCATATCTGTATGTCTCTGTAGAGATTAGGGTACAGAATATGATGAGAGACCTAATATATTTCTAAATAAGCCTGGGAGAAAGGGATGAGCTACTGATACCACTCCTTTTCTCTGATAATTCAGTAAAGGAGCACTTCGCTTGTGATATGGGATAGCTAAATTCAAATTCATTTTTCTGCCTGGGTGGATATGAACACATATCTCCAACTCTAATCACTAGACAGATGGGTATTTGGAGATGAGATTTGGTCCCACCCACCAGTGGAGTACTCAGTGGAAAGACAATATTTTCTGTCCCAGAGATAAACCTTGCCAGCAAATGCAGGCGTGAATCTATAGCTTCTTGCCATGGCAGCCAGCTCGAAGTTAGTAGACCTAGGATTCCATTTCCACTGCTCAACTTTGTTGGATCCCACTGTATATATCCTACAAAGGACTGGATGTCACCATGCTGAGAGGGATTTGGGGGTCTTGGTTGATAGCAAGTTAAATGTGGAGTCAGCAGTGTGCCCAGACAGGCAGGAGGGCCAAATATATCCTGGTGCATCAAGCATGGCATGACCAGCCAGTCCAGGAGGGGATTGTCTCACTCCACACTGCCCTGGTGAAGCCTCTTGTTGAGTACTGGGTGCAGTTTTGGGTGACACAGTATAAGGGAGGCACAAAGGTATTGGAGCATGTCCAAAGGAGGCCAATGAGGATGGTGGAGGTTCTGGAGGAGAAGTCTTATGAGGAGAGTCTAAACTCTTGGTTTGTTCAACCTGGAGAAAAGGAGACTGAGGGGAGACCTCATCGCAGTCTGTGGCTTCCTGACAAGGGGGAGTGATGGGGCAGGCACTGATCCACTGATGTCCTCTCTTTGGTGATCAGTGATAGAACTTGAGGGAGTGGCATAAAGCTGCAACAGGGGCAACTTAGATTGTATATTAGGAAGAGGTTCTTTACTGAGAGGGTGGTCGGGCACTGAAAGAGGCTCCACAGAGAAGTGATCACAACACCGAGCTTGACTGAGTTCAAGAAGTGTCTGGATGATGCACTCAGTTCCATGCTCTGACTTGTCTGGCTCTGTGTGGAGCCAGGAGTTGGACTCAGTGATCCTTATGGGTCCCTTCCAACTCAGGATATTCTATGATTCCATGATTCTATGATCAGAAACCAACACTCCTAATGCATGTTAAGGAAAGTACCTATTTGTTATAGGTTATGAAGAGCCACCATTTTCAACTGTTATGGTAATATAACAATATCCTTTTTCTTACTTCATTCTAAATAACAAATCATAGTAAAGAAAGTTAAACTTGAACGCTTGAACACTTAGAGATTTTTAAAATGTTTCACTGTTAATTAAAATTTATCATCCAATTTTTCCACCCACAGGAAGCTGCCCTGGACAGGTAAGAGAAAATTCTGAGGGAAGAAATCAGAGCTTCTGTTATGGTTTCACATGGCAAGGTTCTGGTGGAGGAGGTGGGGACAGCAGGGGTGGCTTCTGTAAGAAGCTGCTAGAAGCTTCCCCTGCATTTCACAGAGTAAATACCAGCTGGCTCAAGGACAAACACGCTGATGGCCAAGGCTAAGCCAAACACTCTGTTAAAATGTACTTAAGAAGGAAAATAAGAACAGAGAGGCAGATTTTATCCACCAGAGAAGAGAGTGAGAAGATGTAAGAAACTCTGCAGACACCAAGGCCAGTGAAGAAGTTGGGGAGGAGGTGCTCCAGGTGCCAAAAGAAAGGTTCCGATGCAGCCTGTGGAGAAGACTATGGTGGAGCAGGTAGTCTCCCTGCAACCCATGGAAGATGATGGGGAGTAGACATTCCACCTGCAGTCCTTGGAGGACACCATGGTGGAGCAGGTGGATACACCTGAAGGAGGCTGTGAACCCGTGCGAAGCCCATGCTGGAGCAAGGTCGAGGCAGGACCTGC
Organism: Hypotaenidia okinawae; assembly: GCA_027925045.1. Classification (NCBI taxonomy): domain Eukaryota; kingdom Metazoa; phylum Chordata; class Aves; order Gruiformes; family Rallidae; genus Hypotaenidia; species Hypotaenidia okinawae. The sequence continues at coordinate 175,004,623 of BSDF01000001.1, forward strand.
AGCCCATGGATAGTGGGGTGCACAACAGAGCAAACTTTCTGGCAGAAATTGTGACCTCAGGAGGGATTGTGCTGGAGCAGTCTGTTCCTTAAGGCCTGTACCCCATGGAAGTCACACTAGGGCAGTTTGTGAAGAACTGAAACTCCTGTGGGAAGGATTCACATTCAAAAAGTTCATGGAGGACTGTCTCTTGTGACTGGGACCCTATGCTGGAGCAGGGGAAGAGTGTGAAGAGTCCTCCCCATGAGGAGGAGCAGCAGCAGAGACAATGCATGATGAACCTGACTGCAGCCTGCATTCCCCTTCCCCCTGTGCACCTTAAGGGGAGTAGGGAGAGAAACCATGTAGCAAGTTGAGGAGTGGGGGAAGGTGGTTTAAGATTTGGTTTTATTTCTCATTCCCTCATGAGTCTGTTTTGCACATGACATTAATTTCTGAATGATCTCTCCCTGTCCTTGTCTTTACTTGTAAGACTTTGGATATATTGTCTTTCTCCTGTCCAGCTGAGAAGGAGAGTGATACAGTAGCTTTGGTGGGCACCTCCCTGCCACCCAGGGTCAATCCACCACAAGCCACCCTGTCAAGTGATAGGTGTCCAAAGATATGAAATATTAAGGACTAAGGATATTCTGTGATTCTGTGACTTACAAAGCAATTAAAAAGTATGATCTCTACAATTTATCCTTCATGTCCCCATGTCTTGTGGATCAACAGTGATTAGAGGAAAACGTAGTGATTCAATTAACTTTGTATTAAAAGTGATCTGTGATTATTAAATTTCCTTTACACTGTACTTCCAAACATTTCTGTACTTAACCAGCTCTCAATTTCATTTCCTCATTGAATCCATACTCCTTCTTTTTCCTTTACTGTGTCCCGGTTTTCTCTCCCCTGCTCCACATTTCTTGGTCTTGCAGTATTTTCTATTTGTCTGCCTCCACCTGTGTCTATGTCCCTATTCCGTCTTCCTCTTCCCATGCTCAGACTCTTCTTTCCAGTTAGGTGCATTTCTTGCTTTTCTCTGCTTCCTCAGTGGTGACAACTGAAGAATTAAAATCCCTGGAGACTGAACACACACAAGTAATCCACTGAAGGTTTGGGTTGCAGGGCCCTGGACTAGCTCTTGTGGGAGCTATGTTCCAGTAGTAGTTTAGCAGATTTGTTTTTTCTTTCTTCTTACTGTAATTAGTTAATAGCTATTTAATAGCTTGAGCTCAGCCAGAGCATGAGGCCTAAAAATTTCTTACTCATAATGAATGACACTTATGGTGAATAAGGTTGATACAACTAGTTACATGAACATGGGAAATGCAAAACAGCTTTTAAAGCACAATTACAAGGTTTTAAAGACATGTTCTATGTATAGAATAACCATAAGCTGTGAAAAATGAACCTATTAAGTAGTTACAATACAAAATGAGAATTGTCTTTTTGTACTTTTTCCTAACTGTGTTCTGGTGGGGAAGGGGTACTGCAGGGGTAACTTCTGCAAGAAGCAGCTAAAAGCTCTCTGCAGGCCCGACAGAGCAAACAGCAGCCGGCTCAAGGCCGGAGTTGTTGTTGACCAAGGCCGAGCCCATCAGCGATGGTCACATCACCTCTGAGAATCACACTTAAAAAGTAAAAAAACACAAGCAGATGCTTTTTGCCACCAGAGAAGGAAGTGAGAAGATGAAAGAAACTGTGCAGACACCAAGGTCAGTGAAGGGGAGGCATGCCAGATGTCATAGAGAAAGATGCCCCTGCAGCCCATGGAGAAAACCATGGTGGAGTGGGTGTCCCCTCCACAGCCCATGAAAAAGGCCAAGACCCCACCTGTAGCCAGTGGAGAGGCTTCATTCTGGAGCAGGTGGAGACATACAGAAGACGCTGTGACCCACATTGGAGCAAGCTTCTGCCAGCACTTGCAGCCCATGGAGAGAAACAGAGACACAGACATAAGTGAGAGAGACATCCATGATGGAGCAGATTTGCTGGGGGAGGGGGACTTGTGAATCCATGGAGGACCAGGCTGGAGCAGTCTGGGCTCAGATGGGAGACTGAGAGACGTTCTATGATTTATGACTGCAACCCATAGAAGTGACCCACACCAGGGTAGCTGGTGAAGAGCTGAAGCCCTGTGGGAAGGACTCATGTTGGAGAAATTCATGGAGGACTGTCTCCCATGGGTGGGATCCCATGCTAAAGCAAGGGAAGAGTGTGAGGAATGCCCCCTCCCCCTGCACCCCACCCCGTACCCCCCACCTAAGAAGGAAACCAGCTTGTGAGGAACTGACTGAAACCCCCATTCTCTGCCCCTCCCTGTGCCACAGTGGGAGGGGGGAAGAAGGGATTAAAATCATGACTGAAGTGAAGTCTGCTAAGAAGGGAGGGATGGGGGGAAGGTGCTTTAAGATCTGGCCACACTTCTCATTATCTGACTCTGGTTTCACTGGGTGTGCAGTGTAGTGTAATAAATTAGAGTTTTCTTTCTTTTATTCTGTGTTGTCTGGTTTGCCCGTGATGCTGATTGCAGTATCATCTCTTCCTGTCCTTATATCAACTCCTAAGCCTCTCAATATATATTTTCTCTCCTGTCCAGCTGAAAAGGGGAGCAATAGAGCAACTTTGGTGGGCATTTGGCCTTCAGCCAGGGTCAAACCACTGCATATATAAAAAGGTTAAAATAGAAAGGAATGTGTATGTCAAAAAAAATAACAGTTAACAAAAATACCCTGGAAAAAAATGGATTTAAAATTATTAATTGAGAAAGTAGTAATACAGATACAAAAAAGGAGAATTCATATTCCTATAATGAGAAGCTGTGATTCCACAACCTGTTTTTTGAGGTGCTAGCATCAGTTCAGTTTGATAAAAAATCAAACCTAGCTCAAGACATACAAATTAAATAAGATATGTTATTCTGTGAAAAATACGTGTGCAATGCAGACACATTTCCAAAGTCTTGTTAGGAATTTCATTGACACGGGATCTACAGATAAATACTGGACACCAGCTTCCAAGTGCTAAAGATACTTTCAGAATAGGGTAAAGCCGTATTGAATACCAACCAGTTCAGTGAACAGGGTAAACAGATTCCTCAAAAAGTATTACCAGAACCTTAATACCATCTTTTGGAAATTCCTGCAGCTTATTTTAAAATTTAAACATGCACCTAAGATGTTAACCCTAAAGATATGTGTGTCTAACATATACTGGACTGAAGAGTTGCTTCAGAGAAATTTTGTAGAAGATTCCACAAGAATTTAAATAGTTAAGCCTTCCATGTTAATGGAAGAATGAAATGAATGCAACATCGTTGTTGAACTTACATTTTCACACCTGAACATGATCTAACACAATATGAATGGAAAGGGCAGACCTTTAGAATTTTTACTTAGTAAGGTATCAACAGCCTAATGTTTATAAAACATCAACATGTGATGAATATGAAGTCAAACGTTATGCAGTCTGCACTGGCAAACATGGAAGCAAAACCTGAATGATTGCTATTACAACGAATGCAAACTATTGCACAACAGGCCATAACCAAATGGAATTGAACAAAGCAAATCAAATGGTAAAATATTTTAGTCTTATGAATAGTAAGTTTGTGAGTAACAATAATGATACTGAATGTGAGGAACGCAGAAGCAACAATGAATTTAAAAAGCTTCAGCTAAGAAGAGGTATTCATTGCAAAGGCTAAAAAACCCAACATAATTCCACCTTTTTATTTAGAAAACACCCACTTGTTCTAGCTGACTCCCAGAAATCATTACTTTATTCTAGAGAAGCAGCATTACATACAAAAGGTACAGAAAAGTTAATTTCAAGAATTTTACTTGAGGCTGAAGCATTTAAGGAGATTCTGGTTTGTTAAGTGGCCAGTTTATGTGCAGGCTTTGCTTTGCCCTTTAGTATCATTGTGGAAGTCATAGTGGTTTTGTCCAAATTTTAAGGGAGAAAACATCTTCAAGGATAACCTTTACCTAAATCTTAACAAAATAAAGATTTAAGAAACCAAATAAATGCTAACTCCCAAATGGTACTCTAGGTTTTTCGAATCACTTAACTCCATAGGCACACAGGTGTCTTTGAACATACACAATTTTTCACCCATGCATGGAGACATATGTTATCATATTTATGATGGCAATTCAGGTTAAAATAGGCAGTTGCTTAATCTTCCATGACTGCCAGGAGGAGATGATGACAGCAACCTTGGGCACAGGAAAGCAGATCAGGATTTAAGTCGTTCCCAGGTGACAGTTAGCAGCCACAGCTTTCTTTTTTTGTGGAGAAAACTTTGTAAAGCAGCAATAAGAATAAAAGGAGGTAAATAATCTGAACAGTAAGAGATTAGTTAATTTCTTGTAATACAAATTAATAGAAGGTAAAATCTAGCTGCAGGTACTCGCAATTATGACACCTCATTATGGCATATTCTGGCTGAGATCCCTCTTCACTCTTTCAAATGCAGCTGGGTCAGCATGCAGCCCAGGGACACATGAATCATCAGACCATTAAGGGAATACTACATTGTTTGGGGTTATGACACTCAGCAGGAAAGGTAGACACCTATGGGGTTTTAGTTTTGGTTTTGGGTTGGGTTTTTTTCCTTAGGCTGGGTTGGGTTTTTTTAGCCTATGTTGAGGGTACATGATTTGTATTCCTATTCCAATGAGCAATAGTTTGCATTCTACATTAGATTGAAATTTCCTCTTACTGTGTCTGTTTCTGCACCCAGGAGTCTTGTGGTTTTGGCGACACAGCAGCTCACCTCTAAAGCTGTTTCTCCCCTTCTTTCTTATTGTTACTATAGTCTCTCCTGCAATGTGAGGCATGAAGGCTGAGGGCAGCTCACGCTGAGTCAAACAAGATAAGACCATATGTATCTTCTTATCATGACTGATTGTTCTGAACACTAAGCTAAGAGGCAGTAAGTGGGGATTTTTTTTTTCTTCTTTCTGGAAAGGAAGCTCACTTTCTTCCATTAGATAGGTGTTCTTTGGGATGGATAGCCATACCAGATACTAAGATAATACGACCGTGGATGATTTTTTATTTCTTCCAATATAGGGAAGAGCATAGAACTACTGCAGACAGATAGTCACCTAATTTCTACTGGCTCTTAGGCAGATGGGAAATCTTCAGAAGTGCTTATACTTTTCTGATGTATGCACTATGTGTATGTTGTGTGTACGTTGCGAGGATTGTAACTCCAAAATCATATACGAGGGCATTTTAAATAAAAACAGCCCATTGCTCACTGATTAGAGGGAAGGGAAGCAATATTTTTCTGCAAATGGGGAAAGCTATCCAACTACTAATATTTCAGGATAGTAGTACTTATCAGCATCAAGCAACTTAATTGTAAAGAACCTTTTAAGAGTAAGATTATGTTCAGTCCAGGAAAAGAAAAACAACAATCTGACACACTAGCTTTATAGGATCTTCTCATAACCTGTGAAAGCTGAAGATAAACACAACTGTAACTCCCACTCTTTCTGTGGCTACTTGGTGTTGAAGGGAAACTGTAAGAAAGAAAGAGAGAGGAATGGTGAGAGACAGAATACAGAAGTCAGTCATGAACAAAAGTGATCCACTCAGCAACCTTTGTTTTTGTTTTTTAAAGAGAGTGCATTATTATGTTTTCTGCTTTGAATGGGATGGTGCAGAAGATACATAAGAACACCATTTAATAGATAGCTGAATCACTGAGGAATAGCTAATACAGTCCTGCCAAAATCAATTTCAAAGCAAATGACAGGATGGAATTCTTACTGGAAAGTCAAAGAAAGAAAAATAAAAAAAGTCTTGGCTTGAGTATTTTTATTCTTTGTTTGGAGGGAAAGAGGTTCATCAATTGACTATTCACATATGTATGGCTGAGCACACATTCCTAAATTTGAGCCACAGACCCTAACCGTATTCACTAAGATTAATGGGAGTTGCTGGGTAATCAGCACTTTTAAATGTCAAGCAGCTTTAGCTGCCCAATCTGTAGAACAATATAAAGATTTTGCCGATTAAGGGCTGTGCACCAAATTTAAGGGCTCTAACTGATGAGTGTCTAAATGAGACTTTTTCAAAGAGTTGGATTTTTAGAAACTGCTGAGTGCCCACCCTCAGAAAATCTGTTTTGTCAGTATATTCTTAGGGCTTTGATTGACAAGAAGGCTAAGACTGGGATGGCTGAAAAGGTTACTGTGTCCCCCATCCCTGCTGTTCTAGAATCAGATCCTGAACCATGGTAGCAGCATACTGTGAGCTCAGCTTCTTCAGCTGACTAACAAGCAACTTGTGCAGGGGAACAGGGAGCAGAGGGAGTGGTAATGTTTTCCATCTTTCCAGCCTACACCACCTCCCTCCAAGAGTGCCATAAAGAGATGAATTTTCTGAGGGTGAAAACACAGCAAATTCTGAGCGCCTTTAGGGAATCCTACTTGGACAGTGAAATCTGTGGATGCTAAAAAAAAAATATCATTGGTCACACAATCCTTGAATGGGAACCTAAAAGATACCTTCCTGAAATCCTCATTTTAGATGGTAGAGTTTGCACTTAACACTTATGTACAACAGTTTACATTACTGTACTACCATCTACACAACGTGTTTTTCAAGACCTTGCTTAGTAGCTAACTTTTCTTAAACACCTTAAGTGCTGTTGACCCTTGGAAATTGGTCTTTGTTAATATGCTGCACCCATTTTTGTGGCAACCTTCATCTTACTGTTTTGTACTACTACTTCTATTTATTCGCAGTCTGACTATTAAAGTGATATGAAATTTTCTGTCAGTAAAAGAAGTTCTTTATTGAGCAACTGAGGCAGAATAAAGTGAAACTCTTAATTTCTGGAGTCTGTGTAAAGAGCACAGAGAACTGAAGTACCTCCTTTTCAGTGGTCCATATTGTTCAAGCTTTCAACTTCTGTAGATTTTCACATGCAGAGTCGTATGTACAGTGACAGTATTTATGATCCTATCTGTATGTTGAATGAACTCTAAGAATATAAAAAAATAAATCTTAAAACCCTCCGTAAACTCAATATGGAAGAGGTGCACTGTCCCAAAACAGGCACTAGAAGACACTCTACCTCATCAAAAGATAGCACCGAAGCTTCCTGGCTATGAAAAGAGAAAGGCATCTTTAAGAGTTTTGTTCCTTCCAAAAATTACCTAAATAGCATATAAAATAATGGAGCTATGCCCAGGCTTTCTCCACATATATATTTTATTTTGGCTCATTTTACTCTTGTACTTTTACTCCCCTGCAAATTCAGTTCTGATCGTGTATTGCAGAAGGTTTATGATGGATTACTCTTTGCCAGATATTTTCCCCTCAGCTCTGGGATGCAGATATCCAGAGAAAATGCACTCACTGATATAGTGATATTCCAAGCGGTTCAGTGCCCCTGGCATTCGTGCAGAACTGAGGGTAGTAAGAGTCCAACTGAAGGGGATCAAGACTTCTTGTACAGAAAGAAGGACTTCCAGGACTTCAAAGTGAGTCTAGTCCAGAATAAGCTTGCTGTTCTGTGACAGAAGTGTTTTGATTAGAGAAATATCTTTCCAAGCATTCAGCAGGTAGTTCTGAACATTTTTTTAAAGCTGACTAATTCAGCAAAAAATGTATTTTGGTTTCACAGATATGTAGGCTTTAAGCATGTATTATTCCTTTTCAAATTAGACTTTATAGAGTATTATACCCTGGGAGAAATTATTCATAAATGGCACTAATGAGTGTCAAGCCGCATTGCAAGGCATTTTGAAAATTGTCCTATTAATTAATGGAGTAATTAAGCTTTTGTCAGTGACATATCATATTTCTGACAGGAATAGATGGCCTGTGTAAGTCTGTGCTAGGCAGCTATCCAGGCAGCCACTGTGTTTAATGGATGGCAGCAATTTAGTCCAGGTTTACGGTGATGGGACCACCTGCATAGGGGGAGCTGGCAACCTTCATATGCAAACAGCACTTTGCACTTTTGCTCAGTAAAATCGTCTTAGCTGTAGATTGATGTAGCCCTCCCTAGGATGACACATTAGCTTTCTGCCATTAAACCATAAGTACTGTTTCTCTGAGCTTTTGTGACAAAAATGTCAATTAACTTCCAACTTTCATTTCCATTTAATTTTGTATTCTCATTCTATTTGCATATTAATGTGAACATGGTGCAGAACTGTTAGATTAAAATACCTTGCTAAGGCTAATAGGATGCAATGCATACTTATTGAGTGTAATAGTTATGAAAACATAAAACTTTTAGAAAAATACATTTTCAAGTTTCCATCTCATTCAGAATAAAATTTGTTTAGACACCTCTCCCATCATTCCACTCCCAAAAACACTGAGGAGGTGACATGTATGAAGATAAATGAAAACATGTATGAAGAACAATAAAAATAGGAGGGAAGAAACTTCTAAGTGCAGATCAACACTTCAAATAAATAAATAAATAAATAAATGAATAAATAAATAAATAATTTTTTCTTTTTATTCCCTTAGTAACAGATCTGTGTTAATTCTAATATTAATAATTTATAGCCTGAGTTCATTTAACAAGGTCTTAGAATTGAATCCAGAAGAAAAAGGGCATGAAAGTGGAGAACTGCATTGGTGGACTGATTTTGCTTCCATGTGCTTACACAGTCCATATGTTTAGATTTATTAGCTGCACATCTTAGAACACATCTGAGTATTTTCAAATGCAGATGAGCAGAATTATTGAGCCAGCACTGACATAAAATATCCACTGTCTTGCTTCAGGTAAAAAGCAGCAAGCTAGCCTCAGCAAAACGATCAGTGCAGTTAAACACTGATTTGTGGCTGACCACTCTGGCAATGCACTTCTTGTAAACAAAACACTCACCGTAGAAAGTCAGAGAAGGTTCTTTTGCTGATCAGTTCCAGATTTCCCCTTCTTTCAAATTCAGATGATTGAGAGTTTATTTTTTGTCAGTTTCATGAAGCTGCTAAACTCAGCAGAATGTAGACAGTCAGGATTGCACAGCATAATTGACACAATTAAAGTGTGAAAATGTCTTACATTTAAAATATTGGTCCAAATCTACTTCTGATATATCTAACTGAAACAACCATACTCATACCAATGATTAAATTGTACTACAGTGAATACAATAATGAAATATCAATGTATGTGAAAGAACTACTGTCTGATCCCATTCAAAATACATGATTCTGGACTGAAATTTCATTTGGCTGCTGCAAAAAACAGAAGATATGGAAGCTAATTCAAGAGATGAAACAAATATAACATACGGATGACAGGCTTGACCTTCCTCACAGTAAAGAAGACAGCTTGAATACCAGCTCCCAGGATAACTCTGCTGTCCTGAAAGAGTCTGGATTTGGACGGCTTAGATTTCAGTTGTCAAAGGTTTTAGAATATCCTTTCAGGCATTCCCAACATCACTTTGGGAGGTTTGGTAAGCGTCCAATACATTTAAATTAAAATGGTGATTCATTACAGTGCCTAAGACACAGAGTTACTTTGTCATAAATTATAGGTAATCTGCAGTTTTGCATTAGCTCAATTACCAGTAATAGAGTTTTAATGCAGTACTTACATGGTGTTAGAGGAGAAATCTTCAGTAGTACTGGATTTATCTCAAAGAGGAAATGAAAACTAAATTGGAAAGGCTAGTACAGAAGAAATGCTGATAGGACACTAGGGAATGGAAGTGAGGACAGAAAGCCATGTCAGTCACATGAATGGAGAAAGAAATGGTAAAGATAAGAAAGAAGAAGATTAAAACACACCATGTGAAGAAAAATTGTAGTACACTAGGGACACTTGAAGAGGGGAACCATGGCAAAATCTAGTAGGGGAGAAATTGTATAAAAAATAAAAGACGAGAAAGAAAGTAAGAGCTGGTTATGTGGGATGGACCTGTTTCTAGAAAAAACCTTAAAATTATAACATTAGAAATTTAAGAGAAAATACAGTTAAATTATCCTGATTGTATAACTTTCATTGCAAAAGTCAGAACTTTCTTGAGGGAGAATGGAAAAGTCAGTTTCGAATGATACTCAGTCAGTCCCATCACTGCTTTAAAACAAATGTGGCTGTTTCCAATTAAGTTTTCAAACACAAATTTAGGTCATTTCCACCACTCTTGAGCACTTTTACTCAGGGTTTAAGGGTATCTAAATTTTGCAAAATCAGACTGCTTCTACATTAATGATATAAACAAGAAAGATGGGGAGGGACTTTTTAGAAGGGCATGCAGTGATAGGATGAGGGGGAATGGATTTAAATTGGAATGGAGTAGATTTAGATTGGATAATAGCATGAAGTCCTTCACTATGAAGGCAGTGAGGAACTGGAACAGGTTGTCCAGGGAAGTAGTAGATGCTCCCTCCCTGGAAGTGTTCAAGGTCAGTTTGGATGGGACCTTGAGCAGCCTGGTCTAGTGAAGGCATCCCTGCCCATGGCAAGGGGTTGGAACTTGATGATCTTTAAGGTCCCCTCCATCCCAAACTATTTTTTGATTCTATGATAAGTATCTAAAAAAAATTTGAAAAATATTTATTTTGTCTCTCAGGTTGGAAGCATTTTCCTCTTCTGTAGGCATTGTACATTAGATTCATGAACTGGTCTTTCGAAAGAAAGATGGGAGTGATACACAATTTGTACCTCCACATAGCTAGAGATGTGACTGAATAGCTGGTTTGGACTTAAATTAACCAAAGTGCAAATCTTGGGATGCACCTATTTATTATCACACAGAGGACAAGGAAGTGTAGTTGAAAATAAAGTCCATCTCCAAAACTCTCCTACTGCCCCCCTTCCCTACTGAAATACAACAGAAAAAGTAGTTGAAAAAACATTGCAGGAGAGGGAGAACCAACCAACCAAACAAACACCCCTCCCTCAACAAACTCACTATGGAATACTTCCAAAATTAGAAATGCTTATGTATCCCAGGAAAAAAAAAACCAAAAAACCAAACAGAACGACACAACAAACACCACCATAAAATGCTCGAATCTGGAAAACCCAAGGTCAATATTCCTGCTGTGTCATGCTTTAACACATAGTAAATTTAGAATGACCTCCTAAGGGCTCATTAAACAGCCTTAGATGAGGCTATTCATCTGGAATATAAGAGATTGAGATTTAAATCTCTCATCTGTCTCAGACAGGCCAAGGACATGAATTAAGCATGGTATTTTCTCCCTAATACTATCTGTAGTCCTCAGATCCTTCCTGTACCTGCTTTCTGTTTGACCAGAAATTACACAGTCTGAGAAATCTTTTTAACTAAAAGTTTTGTCAAAAATGTTATGCTCCCACCATCAATAAATTTCATAGTCATATAAAATGGGTGTCCTGTACCAAGACTAGGAGAAGTGTCAGGTTTTTTTGTTTTTTTTTTTTTTGTAGGGGGAGGTTCCTTTATTGTTCCTCTAAATTGACTATGCTTTACTATCTGACTCATCCAGGCCTCTTTACTACTTTACAATCTTAAATTATCTTCAAATCCTCTTTTCTCTTTTCCCTTCAAGTAACTATTGGCCACATTATTTAGAGCTTTTAGAGTTTTCTGGAGTCAAATAGCCTGTTCTTCATTAAAAAACAAAACAAAACCCTGCGCAAATCAGCTGTAGAAATAATAATTTTGTCTTTACTGGATTTCATTTATAAAATATGTATGAGAAGAAAAAAAAAGACAGAAAGTATGTTGCTTAGAAAAAAAAAGGCTTTACTAAAACATTTTATCATGCTTCTCATTTGATGTATATCACAGAACAATTTTTAATATAAAAAATACAGCAACCATAACATCACAACAGCCATTTTTATTTTTTCTTCATTCTATTAAGATTGAAATTTCAGCAAAAAAGTTCATTAGCATCTTTGAACTATCAGTTTTTACCCAAGAGCTAATAGCACTTTTATAGTTCAAGTTTGATTCACAAAGGATGTTATAATACATGGGCACATACCCCTTTACTTATGTGAAAAACAATTGTTTTAAATAATTTGCTTGTTTGTTAAACTGCAAAAATATCCTTTTTTACCAAACAAGTTTAAGAGTAAAAGAATCTGAAGCCTTTACCACTGAATGGAGTTAGAGAAACCAAAATTTTTTTACATTGTTCAGGTGTTCAAGAAAGCATTCATTTATTTTAGTGAGAAAAAATATACATTTGTACCATCAAAATAGGTACCAGAATTACTGAAACTGTATACTGGTAACAAATTTTAAATTTTATTATAATTTAATGATTTCCATATCATGTAAACTTTTGAAAAAATATTTGTGTTATGCTAGGAAGGCAAATTTTTTTCTAACCACAAACTCATTCCAAACTGAGAATGGCTGAGATAATAAAGTTAATATCAGAGAGATTTAATGAGACAAAATTCTACCTGCGAGTTTTTTTGTTTCCTTCAGGTTATATATTCAGTAAATTATATTAACATATGAAATGTGTAGTTTTCTGTAATATCTTTATTATTTGTATAAGACATTTTAGCATACTAAAAAGTTCTTTTGGTGATGCATGAAAACAAGCAATCAAGGGAACCAAAAGTTCACTAGCTGTGTGATGTTTGTTTGTTATTAGAAACAATTAATATTCCTGAATACAAGTGTGAAGGATATGAGGAGCCTGGTATCAAAGTAATGTTCTTTGAAAACACCTTAGAAGCTGATGTCTCTTTTTAGTGTCACACATTTTAAGTGTGCTACAGTATGCTGAATGCTATGATGTTGTTGTATTGATGGTGCCAAAATGACTGAGTGCAGACGTTGCCACGCATAGGCCCTTCAGACAAGTCACTCAGGAAAATGGGTTGGTGAATAGGGACACTTTCCTTCCTGGTTCTTCAGTTATGCAAAGAACATAAACACCTTATTTTGGTCTAGCGCTGAGACAGTGTATCAGCAAAGCTGAAAGCCTAATTGACTTCAAAAGCCTCTTTATCTTTTGTTCACAGTGTTGAAACTCTAAGCTGGAAAATACAAAATGTGCCTGAAATGAAGAAATCTAGAAATAAGTTCTTGCTTGCAAGAACATCTAGTGTTTTGATGAGCTACAAAGAATTTCCTTTAGTGAGGGAGACAGTCTGTATTAATTTACTTTTATTTTATGCAATTTGTGTTTTGCTGCTTTTCACGCTTTTGAAAATTCTAGAGAATGAGGAAACATGTTCCCAGGCCCTGATGCATACAATTCCTTCAACTTCTTGAAATACTTTTAAGTTCTCTAAGAAGAAATTACTAGAGTAGCTTATCTTCTGAAGCTATATTCTGTAAATATCAGGAAGGGCATACAAAATGAACAGAAATAGTTTAGACCTACTAATTTAGATAATGTGTGCAGATCTGCATACTGCCCACAAACATTCTGTATTTCATTTTTATTCTTCCCATAAATCTCAAGCACAAAGTTGCACTGTGAAGCACAAGTAAGCAAATATGTCTTGCTACAGTAGATGCTGTGATTGCCGTCATGAGAAATATTCTCCCACAGAGGACTAATTTTTTTCTGAAGGCTGAATTGATGGGATAGTTTTATTGCTCTTCTGAAATGGCTGAGAGTAGTAAATGTTTTAAAAGTTTTCGTAATTACCTCAGAAATCAAATGCTTAACACTAATATAATGGTGCTAATACAATAGAGAAAACAATACAGTTATATGAGATAATACCTGAGTCCTGAATTATACTTCTGTTTATACATTACTGTTGGTCTACCTTACAAAAAGCACAAAATGAAAACAACTGGGTTGTACCAAATGTGCTAGAAAAAAATAAAAATATCACAGCAAAAGGCATATAATTATAGCAACAATTTGATGGTTGTTATTCCAGTTTTATTTATTTCTTCTCCTTTTGAGTGGTAAATCTTTTATACACCGTGTTTAAGGTAATCCAGTTTGCACACATTTTGAAACTTGCTAGTCATTCGGAATTTTCTCAACTAAGTAAAGAGGTCACAATTCCACTAAAACATTAGAGGAGCTGTTGCACTCATGTGAGACTTCTTTGTAAATTTTCTGCATGAAAAGTGTTCATTTTCTTTGAACTTTCCCAGAACCAAGCCTTTTATTTATGTCTTCTTTGTTCTGTTAATTTATTTTTGAAGTGTTCTATAAGTTTATGATTTATAAAGCTTTCCCCCTCCACTTTTCTAGTGGTTTAGCATCTCTTTGTATCATTCAGTATCTTCCATAACTCTCTAGATTTTTACTGCTTCCAGTATTAAGTTGTTTTTTTCAATAATACCACTAGCTTGAAGAAGTGAGTGAGAATATTAAAAATAATCAAGGGGAAAGACTTACCTCCTTGGGCACTGCTTATTATCTCCTGAAAAGTGAAATCTGTCTTCAGAGTGGCTTAAATTCTAGCATGTACTACACAAGTGCAATGCTAACTTGGCATTTCTGACTCTAATGAATTGATACTTTGTGAGTGATCATACCTTGCTTTTTTCTGAAGGTATATTAATTTAAACCGAAAAAGAAACCAAAAAAAAAAAAAAACCAGCCCTGCCCCCCAAAAAAACCCCAACAACAAACACAAACATACAAAAATCAAGCACACACACAGAAGCATACATTAGTATTTTTTAAAAGCATTCAAAGGAAGTGTGGACAGCAGATTGAGAGAGGTGATTCTGGCCCCCTACACCACTTTGGTGAGTACTGCACCCAACTCTGGAACCCTCAGCACAAGAAGGACATGGACCTCTTGGAGTAGGTCCAAAGGAGGGCCACAAGGATGATCAGAGGGCTGGAACACCTTTACTATGGAGACAGGCTGAGGGAGTATCAGTATTTCTTTCTGTAGATACTGAAGAAAGCTTACAGAAAAGCTGGGGAAGGACTGTTTGTAAGGGCATGAGACAACAGGTCAAGGAGCAATGTTTTTAAACTAGAGCGGAATAGTTTTAGATTAGACATTAGGAAGAAGTTTTTCACTATGAGGGTGGTGAGACACTGGGGCAGGTTTCCCAGAGAGGTAGTGAAGACATTCAAGGTCAGGCGTGATGAAGCTCTGAGCAACCTGATTGAGTTAAAGGTGTCCCTGCTTACTGCAGGAGGGTAGGACCCAGACCTTTAAAGGTCACTTCCAACCTAATGCATTCTATGATTCTATGTTTCTATGATTCATTAGTACCCTTCTCTATGCTTATTTTAAAAACAACAAGGAACTAGGGACTGATTGCTGGCCCCAAGGTGAAATGGTACTGACAAGGCTGTGATTAGCTGGTGATTAACTTTCACTGTAGAAGACATGTCTCAGAGTGCACTAGATGGAGTAATTGCAAAAGGAGGCAGATAGTGAACTGAGTTCAATAGTGTGCTTGCTCTTGGCCCTTAAGCAGGATGGGAACATAATACATGTTTCTGGGATAGGACATTCCCTGAATCACAAATAACACGGATTTAAGCCTTCTCTTCCACATTTCCACAAATGAAGAGCCTAACCTTTGTCTAGTTCTTGGGTAAATTTGGACTGGCTAGAATGACTAATTTTAACTTCTTCCTCCACTTTTCTGTAGAATAAGTTAAAGATATCAGTCATAATCAGTGTTATACACATACATGCCCACATATGCACAAACACATGTCACATGTAAATGTAGAGGAAAATGAAGACTTACAATTGATGATCAAAATTGCTAACATTCAGGACTCCAGGCTGCCCTAGGAGCAATGGAGTATGAAGGAATACTTTTTTGGACAAGCATCAGCAGAAGGCTTAGAGAATGACATTTAAATGTATGTGGTGGGTTGATGTTGTCTGGATGTCAGGTGTCCACCAAGATTTCTATCACACCTTTACTCTGCAGGATAGAAGGGGCAGAAAGTAAGATGTAAAAGCTCATGGGTCACGGTAAAGGCATTTTAATAAAGCAAAAGTAAAGGTCACATATGGAAGGAAAGGAAAACAGGTTTATTCTCTACTTCCCTTCAGCAGGCAATATCCATCCATTTCCAGGGAAGCAGGGCTTCAGTATGTGTAGTGGTTGCTCCACAAGAAAAAACACTGTAATAAAGAATGTTCTCCTCCTTTTTCTTAACTTTTGTTACTGAACAGATGTCATGTGGTATGGAATATCCCTTTGGTCACTTTGGGTCAGCTGTCCTGGCTGTGTCCTCTCTCAAAATCTTACCCACCCCTAGCCTAGTACTGAAGGGGGAATGTTGTACAGACAGGCTTGACACAGTGCCAGCACTGCTCAGCAGTGGTCAAATCCCTGGTGTGTTACCAAGACCTTTCTAGCTACCAAAACACAGTACAGCGCCGTGAGGTCTGCTGCTGTGGGGAAAATTAACTCCATCTCAGACAGGCCCAATGCAATGTAAAAGATTTTATTGGATCTGTCAGTCAGTCTTTCTTCATAACTAGTGGAGAGAAATAAGCACTTTTGGGTTGCGATTCATTCTAAAGAAGACATCTAAGATATAGCATGGTTTTCTTTCCCAGTAAGTAACTTATTCTTTCCCTTGCCTGTGAGAGGAAGTTGGGGTGACTTGCTCAGCTTGACTATTTTATAAGTGGAATAAACTCTATATGCACTCTAAGACTAAGGGAAGTAGCAGGTCCTTATTCATAACTTCTTTATATTTTTCATAGTTACCTCCATTTGAAGCTACAATCTTTAATACTGTTTTAAGAGCTAGTGACTCTGGGTCCTCTGACTCAGTCTGCCTGTTAACATTGTGGAATCCCAGAACTTTGGTATATCTTGAGAGAAAAAGAAAGAGGTGACAACTTGCATCCTTTACTTCTTTAGATATTAATTACATTTAACTAGCTCTATGATTTTAGTTTTGATTTTATTTTCCTTTATTTATATAATGAATATAATATTTTGTTTATTAACATAATGAATATAATGAACTCCCACTTACTGAAAGAAATACCTACAGAATAAGGAATTACTGTAGGCCCATTAGCACTAGTAAAGGGATTTTGTTCACTGAACTAGCCATCTCAGGAACATTTTGAGGAGAGTCAAGTCATTTGCATTGAAAGAGGCTTGAATAATTTTCTTATTCAACATTGACTGGAACTAGAATTTTGAATCATGTATTCAGAGCTCTGCACAGAGTCCTTTTTATACATCTTGACGATGCTGAGGATGTTCTATTCCCACTGCTTATCAAAGTGGGTGAGGAGGGAAGAGGAGGGGAGAGAAGTGCCATGACTCTTTTTATCTGAGTTCTAAAAACTTGACAGTGCACTGTTTAAAACTTGGAAGAACATAGAACTGGATGACATGGTCTGTCTTATTTTAGCAGAAAGAGAGTAAGGTTCTTTCAGAAATTAATACATTAATAACGTTACAGCTAGAAGTATTATTTCGTCTCCTTATTCATGAGGAATGACCAGAGATAAGATGTCCTAAGAGGGCTTATGGGAGAAATTTGCTAACTTACATACTTTTCAGTATGCAATAGTATCTAATTGTTCAAAACATCTGCAAGAAAATCTTGATTTTCATTCCTTACATTCTTAGAGAATCTGAATTTCCCCAGAATTTTTTTAAAGGATACAAAAGCAATAATTACATATTCCTGCAGTGACTGAACATAGGTGACTTGCTCCTGGTAACTGCAAATCCAAACATTCCATGATACAAAAAACCACAAAAAATAATCTATTAACTCTGACATTTGCTAATTCTGAGTCCTTATAGATAATAAGGCACTAAATCCACTTAGGAAGTAGTTGATAGATTCTGGTGCTCTCAGCCTTAGAGCAGACACTGATACAGTGATATCAGGATACTAATTTGGTCTTTCTCTGTGTCCTCCTGTTATCTAGGGAAATAACTCCATTGTTCTTATTTTGGTAAGTCATTTGACTTCTGTGATATGTTCAGTACAACAGGTTTGATCTCCAGCCCTGGAGTAAGTTTGAAGTGATCAAAAACTACTCAGCAGATTTCCTCAAATAGCACTATTACTTGTATATTTTATAATCTTTGTGCCTTTTTTTTTTTAATTATTATTATTCAGGACCCTTTACCTTCATCACCCTAATCTCCTCCTCAATTTAAAACAATACTCACGGAATTAGTATGTCCATGACTCATGAAATCTCTGGTCCCCACTTCTTAACATTCATGGCTTCCCATTAAGTTTTAATAAAGTCTCATTTTCTTTTACATCCTTACCATGTGATCCAGCCAGTTAATCTGCAATGAATATGGATTAAGACAAATAATATGGTAAATCACAATGCTTTGTGATAACAATTGAAATTTAAATATTTCTTTAGGGACACATTTTTAAATCATGATACATTTCCTCTCTTCCCTTCTAAGTATGGGAAGACAGGCAGGCTTGCTGACTAGCTGACATTACTCCAAAGATCTGCTTCTCAAAGACTGTTGATGCAAATGTTCAAAGACTTTACTGAAAGAGTCAAAATAAGTTATTATAAATACTGAAATAAAAACTCATTAGTGATATAATGTTTAAAACTTGACAGAAATCACAGAATCACCGAATGGTTGAGATTGGAAGGAACCATCTAGCTAAACCTACTTTCTCAAAGAGGGTCAGACTGTTAAGGACCATATCTAATGGGCCAACCTGCTCCAGTATGGTTCACCCTCACAGTAAAAATATGAAAATATATTTTCTTTTTTTTTAAGATAGAATTCTATGATTTTTAATTCATGTTCATGTCCTCTTTCCTGTCACTGGCCACCAGAGAGGCAAGTCCCACTCCCTTGACTTTATTCCACCTCCAGGTTTTTATACACATTGATAAGATCCCCCTGAGCCTTCTCCAGGCTGAAAAGTTCTAGCTTGGTCTGCCTCTCATATCATAGATGCTTCAGGCTCTTACTCATCTTTGTGGCCCTCCACTGAACTTGTTCTATTGTCTGCAATCTTACACTGTAAAGCACTCCAGATGTGTTTCACCAATGCAGAGTAGAGAGAAATCTTGACCTGCTGGTTACACTATTAAACTTGCTGTAAATATATTTTTTTGAAATAAACAGGCATTCATAATAAAATTACTTTACATTTTAATATAATCAGATATACTAGTATGTCATTTTCTAAATTCTGCTGCTTTTTAGATAATAAGCTGCAAGAAAGTGGGACTCTGCCTTGTCACACCTGACAGAGAAATACTGCTTGTCATCAAAGTCCAGCTTTTATTACCTAACCATTAGTATAAAGCTACACTATTAAAAAACAAGCATACCACACCACACAAAAAAAGTAAATTAATGCAAAGTGCTGATTTTCAGCAGATTTTATTTAACTTTTTGACTGATTTGTAGTCCAAGATTAATTAAACAGTTTGTTCCTGTTCCGTGGTCACTTAGACTTGTGCAAAGTCTGTTCCTTTATTGCCTCTTGTCCATTTCCTTCAACTTTTTGTCCCGTGACACTTTTTGCTTAAATTAGTTAAAAGGGTTTCCTTTTTTAAGTTTGATTGTAGAACCTAATTTAATGAAGTCAGCTGCTGCTAGGTGATGTTAAGGGTCTCTAGAGGTGCATCATACAAGATAGATAAAGGATGCATGAGACTATTTCCTTGCTTCCCATTCCTACATTTTTACAGTTCAACAAGATATGACCATGGAGTTTTGTAGGAGACAGCATTTATATTTTTTCCTTACATATAGATTTGACCTGCTTTTTTAGTTTGCTACCTGCAGACTGTAATCTATATATGCCACCACAGAGCAACCTGACAGATACAGTACTTCTTCCAAATTTAACTAGGTTTTTACTGGAAGCTACTGTTTCAATAATTTACCTGTACTGTTTCTATGGTAAATGTTACAAAGTCCCCCCTTGCTAGGTCTCATGGAAGGTCACTCTGCCTTCATCTTTGTTTTGCCCAGGGACCAATTCTTTAAACAGTAGCAGTTAATTTTGTATCCCTCAGGTCTTACACTAAAAGTAAGAATTTAGGTTGCAGTCACAAATTTATAAATTTCCTCAGGATTAAGAAATTTTGAAAAATGTATTAAACAACCAACCAGATAGCTTTATAATGTAGTGTTTTCTTCAGATTTCAGCTGCAGCACATTTCATTTACCTTTTCTTTGAACCTTTAAATGTTTCTTTTGGTAGGTCTCAAGCTCTTCTTCAACAGAGGTTTTTTTTTATTATTCATAGCTGTCACATAGAATCATAGAATTTCTTAGGTTGGAAAAGACCTTTATGATCAAGTCCAACCATTAACCTAGTACTGCCAAGTCTGTCACTAAACCATGTCCCTAAGCACCACATCTACGTGTTTTTTAAATATCTCCACTTAAATGGTAACTCAATGATTTCCCTAGGAAGTCTCTTATGATTCTTGACTACTCTTTCAGTAAAGAAATTTTTCCTAATGTCCAATCTAAACCTCCCCTGGTGCAACTTGATGCTTTTTTTTTCTTGTCCTGTTGCTTGTTACTTGGTAGAAGAGACTGTCACCTACCTGGCTGCAACCTCCTTTCAGGTAGTTGTAGAGAGAGATATAAGATCTTCAGACTACTTTTATAATCTTTTATAATCAGACTACTTTTATAAGATCTTCAGACTACTTTTCTTCAGGCTAAACAACCCTAGTTGCCTCAGCTGCTTCTCACAAGAGTTGACCTCTAGACCCTTCACCCTTCTTTGGATACCCTCCAGCACCTCAATCTCCTTCTTGTCGTGAGGGGCCAAAAACTAAACACAGTACTCAATGTGGATCCTCATGACTGTCAAGTACAGGGGGCAATTATTTCCTTCATATTCCTTCCTTTTTATAATAAAAGCTGGGATGTGGTTGGCCTGTGTGGCCATACATGTGTGTGTATATTTACTTATAAACTTTTCTAGGGCTTTTGCCCTGTGACAACAGCTAGATTCAAATCCCCACAGGCCAATAGGTTTAATTCACAGGTTTTCTCAGACACTGCTTTGCCTTCAGTACTTGTTCAAATGTTAGGTGTGAATTCTTGAAAAGCAGTTGCACTATGTCCTTACTTCCTGCAGATTCAGAGTTTGATCCTGATTTTGTTTATTACCTGTGCCTGACTTCCTTTAACATAGCTTTTTCTAGTTCAGCTAAATAAATAGCCAGTGTGGACAAGCAGAAGAATGAAACATGATGCACATTCAAATCTACCAAATGATATGCTGCTTGTTTAGATTTTCAATATCAGATGCCAAACATATCTGACCTTACTGGCCTCTAATCCTCACCACTTTCAAATGTTACTCTTTTCCCAAGTCTCTAGCTTCTACACATCAGTCATATTTAACCTCACAGTTGTAGCTACTTCTTTCTTAATGGAAATCTCTCTTACTCTAATCTCTGCTGCCCTGAATCTTTCAACTTCAATATTCTTTCTGTCGAACTGTTTGTGGCAAAGACTTCATGTCACAGACAGGAAAAAAGGGATTGCTGCCAGCTCTTTTTTTAGTGAGTCTACTCCACCTAACTTTAGACAACAGGAGCTCTGCAGGGCCACCTATCCATTTTTTTTTTCTTAAACAGTACCAGTCAGCCCTTGCTGTGCACACAAACTCAGCAGCTGCTTCTTCTAGAGCCAATCATAACTCATGTCTGTCTACTAACTTAACCTAACATAAGATAACTAATATACTCATCACTTTCAATGTAAGGAGTCAGTGCACAGGCAGTTGCAAAAATTCCTTTAAAATGCTTTCACAGTTATTCAATGTAATTTTCAGCCCCTCATTGACTCAAAGAGGTCCCTTGAGTATGACCTTTAACGAGCACATCTAAATTGGGTCAGATCAGTTATGGCCTAAGAGTGCCACTCTTTTTCCATTAGCTATAAATGAAATTTAGGATGATGAGCTTAGAGTTAAACATAACCATTGTGAACACCCTGGGCTCAATCCAATTGCCTACATATGGGTCTTCCTCTTCTGCTTGGCATTTTAAGTTTCTAGTAGCTGCTTCTGGTTGGTGAAAGTTTTCTACAATGAACTGTACTATATCTGCCAGTCTAAGTTGCTGGTTTTGACACAGAACAGTTTTGGTTATGCCAGAAAAGAATCTACTATTAACGATCTTTTCACTGATCCAATGTGTACCTCTTCTGGCCAGAGTTCCTGCTTTAAAAAAGTCATTTGATCCTTTTGAGACACCTTAGGCAAAGAAATACTCAGGATCTAAGTTGATCTTACACAAGACTTGGACTACCCATGTAGGAAGCTGGAGGTTAGCCAGTATACCATATTTTAAATAGCACTAAACTGCTCTGTGTGTGGTCAGACTTTATCAGCTCCCCAGTCAATACCATCACAGAGTCTAAATATCAGTCTAAAAACCTGAAAAGACAAACTGAATCTCACTCCTAAATTAGATGTTCTTAGTCTTAAAAGTAATTACCTGAGTGTTTAAGTGCCTGGCTGGTAAACTGATTGAAAAATCAAAGGAAAAAAAAATCAAACTTCCTGTAGTTATTAGCATTTCTATAGAAAAGGCAATGATCTCAAGAAAGCAAAGGAGTTGTTTACTTGTGGTTTTTTAAATTATTTTTTCTACAAAAGGTGCTTTTCGTCATATAAGTTGTTAAAAAAAAACAAAAAGAGGCAAAGGCTCTCCTAATCCTTGTTCTTGTTAGAGAATAAATGAACTTTTTTTTTTTTTTACAGGAAGGCAATTAATTGTTGCAATATAGTACCAGATTTCTTTCAGGTCTGTCAGCTGAATGTCATTCATAATATTTCTTCACTGTGTGCTTTATTTTAATCAAGTTTCAACACATTTGTTTTCTTACTACACTACTTCAGTTTTACAGTAACTTTAAAAAAAAATAAAATTCAACCCCAGAGCTTAAGGATACTGGTAGTGAAAAATGTATCTAAACAATATTTTCTTTCACAGGAATTAGAAAGATAATACACCTTCCTTGGGGAGAGACTGAGGAACCTTGAATCTTTTCTGTGCTTTTGCTTAAAAACTTTAAGCACCTAACGCCCTCCATGTTTGATTCTGAGCATTTGAAGACATGGTATTCAACTGAACCAAATCTACAGCTATGCTAAATTCTCCTCAGTGAAAATTAAATCCACTGAAGCTGATAAAACTTTACCCCCTTTTTCCTAATACAGATCAAAGAGAAAGATACCTTTTTATGTTTCCAATGTTTGTACTTTAACAAGAATTATAATCTTATTTTTAACACCTGTTTTAAAAGTATGTGACCTACTACAGAAAAAAATCAAAGTGCCTTCACTGTTCATATTACCATTTCTTCTTGTTGATATTTTGAATATTTTTGCTGATGGCTCACAAAATGCTGGAGTTATATATAGCTACAAATCAAAGGCAGAATTTACTGAAAGCAACAAAAGAAAGGCTTCATAACCATGAGGCACCATGTTAGCTCCTCCCATTGCCCAAGGGAAAGGGATAAAGATTACAGATGCAATAGGTGCATTTCTCATGAACCATCAATAAGAAAAAAACCCTGCATCTGTCCCAGGTTATTGCTGTTCTTGATAAGGACATCTGAGTGTTTTGGGAACTTAGTGCCTATTTGACACAGATTGGTGGTTTTTTGTGTTCTGAAATTTCATAATCCGTAGGGATTCTCTCAATTATAATTAACCTCTATGGTAACTGTCCTGATAAAACCTGAATTTCATGGAACCTTCAACTTAGAAATTAACATTTTTCTTCTTCATATGGGGAATTAAAAAAAAAAAAACAGTCATAACTTTGAATTGAAGTGAAAGCAGAATAGTGCAAGAAAATTCTAGGGTTTTCCACCCCATTTATTATTTTACAACAAATATTCTTGAACTCCTATTTTCAATCTAGGCTGAAATATTTTTAGAAATTTCTTAAAATGTAAAAGTAACATTTCCCTTATTGCAAAGAAACATTTGAAAGAAGGAAAATGAAAGAAAAATAATATCCAGATGGAGAGCAAAGTGTATTCATAGCCAGTTATTATTATATATTTAATAGTAGCAAAGGATGTCTCTAAAATCATCCATGTCTAAAGCCACTTATCTCTCTCTGTATTAATGTAAGTTGCCATCCAAAGATTCCTTACTCACAAAATCATAGAATGATAGAATTGTAGAAGGAGTTCAGTTGGAAGGGACCTTTAAAGATCATCTAGTTCCAACTCTATGGGCAGGGATATCTTTCATTACATGTCTTTTAAAAGCCACCTCCAGCCTAACTTTGGACCCTTCTAACAACAGTGTATTCAGTGTATCACCACCTACATAGTAAAGAATTTCTTCTTTATGTCCAACCTGAATTTACCCTCTTTCAGTTTAAAACTGTTATCCCTTGAGCTATCACTATACACCCTGGTAAACTCTCTCCATTTTTCTTTTAAGCCACTTCTAAGTATTGAAAGGCTACAATGAGGTCTCCCCAGGTTGAATAACCCCAACCATCTCAACTTTTCTTCACTGGCAATGTATTTCACTCCTCTGGTCATTTTTGTGGCCATCCTCTGTGTTTGGTCCAACAGTTCCATGTCCTTCTTATGCTGGGGACCCAAGAGCTTGATGCAGAAGTCCAGATGGGGTCTCACAAGAGTGGAGTAGAGGAGCAGAATCACCTCACTCGATCTGTTGGTCACACTTCTTTTGATGCAACACAGGATACAGTTGGTTTACTCATCTGCTTATATCAGTATTCTCAAGTCCTCTGCAGCGCTGTTCTCCATCCATTCATCCTCCAGTCAGTGCTGATATTGGGGATTGCCCCAATGCATGTGCAGGACCTTGCACTTGGTCTTGTTGAACTAGATGAGATTTGCACAGGCCCACTTCTCAAGCCTGTCAAAGTCCCCCTGGATGGAATCCTTTCCCTCAAGCAACCAACTGAGCTTGATGTCATTAATAATAAATGGAGTACTGTGTGGGACTTGTCAAAGTCTTTGCAGAAGTCCAGATAGATGACATCAGTAGCTCTTTCCTTGTCCACCAATGTTGTCACTCCATCATAGAAGGCTACCAGTCAAGGATGGTTTTCCCATGGTGAAGCCATATTAACTGTTTCTAATTACCTCCTTGTCATTCATATACCTTGACATATCTTCTAGGAGTATCTGTTGCATGACCTGACCAAGCACAGAGGTGAGAATGAACTAGGAATCTAGTTTACTGTATCCATATATACCAACTAGTGAGAATAAAAAAATTCAGCAGCTGAAAATACATATAGATCTGTAAATCTGCAGCTGACCACATTTATCACACAATTAACAGTAGGTGATGTATAGACAACCTTTCATATTCTTAGCCTGTGTTACTAATTGGTTATTGATTTCTTTTAAGGAAATACAGCTGAAGGCATTCCATCTAAACTGAATATGAGGCGGAGAAAAGTTATGTGCTGGGGAGAGCTGGAGGATTAATTATTAAGCTGCCTTTTAAGCCTGCCTATGAAAGGTAAAGAGATTCTTCTCCACTTTCCTTCTACGGTACCTGGCTGTACACTTTCAGAATCTCCCTCAATCCAGCTCTGATTTTCTTTTCTACTCTCACTGAATCGAGTCATTTCATTAAAACACTGGAAGACCTACCTTGTCAATGGAGGGAAGAAAAAAAAAAGGTAAAGGGAAATATCTTGTGCTACATTACTGAGCTGAATACATTCAGAAGAGGGTGAGATGAACACTATTTGACAGAAAGACAGTCCATCTGGGCTAGAACCAGACATGAGAGGGGCAGAGGATGAGCAGGGTGAGGAAGAGAATTGTAACAGTTCAGGCATAATGTGCAAATGTAGCCTAAGAGCCATTCAATGGCTAGAAAAAGATTGAAAACAAAAGCAAAGAAGTTTTATTGGTATGCACTAGAAAAAGAAATGAAGAGAGGAGTGTGTGTGAGAAAGTGGCATGAAATAGTTATAACCAAATTTTTTGTAACCCACATGCATCTAACAAATACCTACACGTCTGAAAAAAGATGATGTTGTTAATATGTCCAAGGAAAACTATAGGAATGGATAAAAGTTAAAGTTTCTAAACAGTCATGAACACCTAAAATAACCCAAACCACTAAATTGTTACCAAAAGTAAAATGTATCACATTCTGGAAGGACTCAGTTTAATTTGTAAGATGAATGTTATTTACTATAACTGTGTTGTTATTGGTTGTGTTTTATTCTTGAGGTTTAGTGGGGTTTTTTGTTTTTTTTGTTTTGGTTTTTTTTTGTACAAATATCAACACAGACCTATTGTGTGTAGAAATAATTAAATTTCAAGATGGATAGACATGTGAATTTTGGAAATATAGATTTCCTCTGTGTATGCTCTTTACCCTTCTCTGAGACCTGCCACTTTTTGCCATGAAAACAGGCTTTTAATAGGCTTCAAACATAAATATATGAATAGCATATCTTCTAGTTAAGCTTGGATATGCAGGTTTTCACAGTTTCTGCAATGTGAAAGACCATAGATAATAGCTAATGAACAAAACTCTTAGGGAGAGCAGTTTATGATCTGTACATTTTCATAGGAGATCTATATCTTTGTCAAAACTTGATGAATCTAATTTTAAAAGCTTTGAAAACTCCAGGTAAGGAACTGAGAAGTCAGATCATTGCTTAATAATTAAATTTAATTATAAAAGTAAAGAAGTAAAATGAAGGAAAAAGAAAGAAAATAACAACTTGTTTAACAGATGGCTCTACTAATTTGAAAGTTAAGAGCATACGGTAGCTCTCAACTGCCCCTCATTAGAAAAGACAGCCCTCATTTTAGACCCGAATCTAACACCAGCCCACTCAGACCTGCTGTTCTCACATATATTACCTTAAATTATTTACATCAGATAAGATAAATCATGAAAACAGGGCTGCTGAAAATCCCATTTATTTGCCCTAATGATTAAATTTCCAAAATTGCTCAGAATCTTACAACTTTTCTTCCAGTGTCTAATTGAGAGTCAGATATCCAAAAGAAATCAGAACTAACCAGTCTCTCTTTTTCTCCTGTGGATGAGAAGCTGGACATGAGCCGCCAATGTGCATCTGCAGCCCAGGTGGCCAACTGCATCCTGGGCTGCATCAAAAGAAGTGTGACCAGCAGGTCAAGAGAGGGGATTCTGCCCCTCTACTCTGCTCTGGTGAGACCTCACCTGGAATACTGTGTCCAGCTTTGGAGTCCTCAACACAAGAAGGACATGGACCTGTTGGAGCACTTCCAGAGGAGGGCCACAAAAATGATCAAAGGGCTGGAGCACCTCTCCTATGAAGACAGACTGAGAGAGTTGGGCTGTTCAGCCTGGAGAAGAGAAGTCTCCAGGGCGACCTTAAAGCGGTCTTCCAATACCTGAAAGGTGCCTATCAGAAAGCTGGGGAAGAACTGTTCACAAAGGCATGTAGCAGAACGAGGGATAATGTTTTTAAACTAGAAAAGGGTAGATTTAGGTTGGTTATTAGGAAAAAACTCTTCAATCTAATGGTGGTAGATCAGTGGAACAGGTTTCCCAGAGAGGAAGTGGAGGCCTCATCCCTGGAGATACTCAAGGTCAGGCTTGATGTGGCTCTGAGCAATCTGATCTAGTGAAGATGTCCCTGCTTACTGCAGGTGGGTTGGCCTCTAAATGTCCCTTCCAACCTAACACATTCTATAATTCTATGATTCTATGATTCTGTAATTCTCACTTTGAGCTGGTGAGCACAAAGGAATCTTGTACCTCCGGTACTATTTCATAGGAGTCGGATTAGTATCATCTAACTTACATATCTGTAGCACAGATATCTACATCTCAGCTAATTGAAAAAGACTCCTTGTGTGCACAGTGGTGACAAGATACCTCTACATGTACAGTTTAATTGGATTGTTTCAGACTGCTTCAGGATGCTAGGAAGTTTACCCCAGAAATGCCCATTTCTCAATGTTGAGAAAAGTGTCCAGTGTAACAGGCTCAGACATATATGTTTACTTGGCAGGCAAGCAAAATTAGTTAAAAACTATCCCACCCTATATGGAAGTTATGTGAATATCTGAAAATTGGGCTTTCCTTTTCTTTTAGTAATTTATATCCTGAATTTTTATTTTCGAACTGCTCTAGAAAAATATCACTACTGCCCCTTTTAATCTTTGTCTCAGAAAATATTTGTTTAGTTTTATCTCTGAAAATATTTATGTTTAATTTTATTTGTCTTTTAGCAAAATAAGCAGAAAGACTTTGTGGACTTCAGGACAAGTTCTGGAAAGAACTGTAGCATGTGTATAATATATACACATGAATGCATATAATGTTCACCTGCCAGCAGTGCTGATTACATTTAAAATTTAATTAATACCATGTATCAGCTTCCTACTCCATACATAATTACAGCTTTGTAAATCCTTCTTTATATATTTTCTAGTCTGGTTCTTTTCCAAAATAAATTTGTATGTTTCTGATTTTAAATTTTAGAAAAAACAGTTTTTGCAGTAATGGCTGTAGGAATAATAATGTGATTTCATTGAAAAATATTTTCTACATTTGTGAATATGTATATGTGTATGCAGTGTGTTTCTTAAGAGAACACAAATCTCTGAAGTCAGAAATTTGAAAAGTTATACCCACACAAGTATGTGCTTTAGACTTTTACTAATAAAACTGAATATACAGTATAGAAGACACAAACAAATAGTGCTACTCCCGTGGATTGTGACCAAGAATGCTCCTAAACCTATATGAGGTGAGCATATATATGTATCTTCTGTCTTATGAAATACCCAGTCAATAACAGTAAGCCAAGTGTTTTCTCCTGCTCTAGTGATGAAGCACCATTGAGCATGTGCTATCAGTCTGAGGGTCTTCCATCCTGTGCCATACTACGCACAGCTCCTGTTGCCGGAATGCAGCCAACAACGCTAACGCTAGATTTGAGTCTACTGTAAGAATTGACCAGACTGATGTGTTTTCTTCCAAAAATATTTGTGTCCACACTGAGCATTTATATGGAAATATATGTTATACTTAGAAGATCCAAATAAAAATTGTTAGGATGCATTAGAGAGTTGTTCCTTTAATAGCCTGATTCAAAGGGCAAAATATTTGGCTAACAATTAAACCAGACATTATTCATTATTTGTTTAGTAACAGATACTTGAAGTGTTTTCTATGACAAAAAATGGGTCCCTTGGCAAGCCAAGATATTGTACTATGCAGGCATATACAACATATATGACATTGAAGCTGCAACAGCTCATACTGTTAGGAGTCAAAAGTGTCAGAGGGAAAGAAAACATGGGATGCAGTAGAGATTAGCCTGGGGAAATTGAAGTGATTTTACTCTGTTGTAAACTGTATAGGGATGAAGGAACACTGAGTTATTGCTGGAGTGATAAATCTGGGAGTGGGATTTAGTGGATGCAAATCATTAATCTACACAGAGTCCAGCATTGACAAGAACATAAAAGACATTACACTGAGGATTCTAAAACTTCAGAAAAAACAGTATCTGTTGGGGTTTTTTCCACAGAAACAGGCCAAAGTAGATGACTTTGGAAAGTGAGAATAAGAAATCCATTGAATATTACCTTAATTTTCATGGAATTATAGGGGTTGGAAGGGACCTCAAGAGATCATCGGGTCCAACCCCCTGCCAAAGCAGGTTCCCTAGGACATTTCACTGAGATAGGCATCTAGACGGGTCTTGAATATCTCCAGGGAAGGAGACTCCACCACCTCCCTGGGCAGCCTGTCCCAGGGCTCTGTCACCCTCACTGTGAAAAAGTTTCTCCGCATGTTGGTGCGGAACTTCCTGTGCTCCAACTTGCAGCCATTGCCCCTTGTCCTGTCTCCACAGACCACTGAAAAGGGGCTGGCCAATTCCCCCTGCATTCCATGTTTAAGATAATTATAAACATTAATTAGGTCCCCCCTTATTAATTACTAATTTTCAACTATTTATACTGACGGATTGCAGGAGAAAGAGGTGGCTTATGTGCAATCAGTAACCTTCAGAGGATTTCTCTATCAACTTGTCTAAACTGCACTTCTATCCATTTCAGCTTTAACATCCATAACTTTCCACATCCTCTTCCACCTGCCCTAACCCTGTTAAAAGAAACATATCTTCTTTAGAAAAAATGAAAACTTGCAGCTGTCAAATGTTGATTTCAACTGATAGTCCCTGGTTCTACCGCAGAAATAAACAGCAGACAGACATTTCCTCTCCACCTTTCCATGCCACTAATGATTTTGTAGATGTCCATCATAGTCCCTTCAACTGCCCATTTTCCAGAATGAAGAGCTGTAACTTTGAAGTTCAATTTAAGGAACCCATTTCATACATCTTCTCATCCTTCACACCCTTCTCTGAATCTTTTCCTGTTCTGCTACAGTCTTGTTGAGAAGGAGACTTCAGAGCTTCAGAGAATATAAAAAATACTATTAGAGGGTGTAATTACATTATATTTGGAGTTAATATATTTTATAATATGTGTTTTAAAAGATATTAAACTGTAATAATTACACTGCTTGTAGAATTACTTATAGTCCACTGGAAATAGACTTTGATTAGTGTACTGAAGCTCAGATATGGCTAAAAACCAGATCAGCAACTATTATACATTATTGTATAATATTGGCAGAAATGTCATATATATATGAGGCAAACACTTTTACTTTTTACTTGGATGGAAAAGCCAGATACTAAGGGCACGTAAAATCTTCCTATAATGTGATTGATTGTTCTTACTTGTGATTAGTACAGAAATAAGATAAGAAGAAATTTGAATTAAAATAAGTAATAGTGAATGAAATCATATAATATGTTAATAAGGTGCTCAAAGAGCAAACAGGAAAGTAAAACATAATAGAAGACAATGAAGTAATAATAAATGTTCACACAGTCAATCACAGAATCACAGAATCACAGAATCACTAGGTCGGAAAAGACCTTTGAGATCATCGAATCCAACTGTTCCTGTCCTATGCTAAACTATATCCCTAAGCACCTCATCTTCCCATCTTTTAAATGCATCTAGTAAGAATATAACAAGCATCTTATATTCAAGAGAAGTATTCTTTGTGATCTTTATGTTTTCCATATTATTCATATGATGCTATCTTTTTCCCCCCTTTATTTTATTTGGTTTTTTAATGTTTTTATGTATGATTTTTTTTTCTATTTGGAACTGGATGTTTTCTCTGTGAGAATTCTCTTCTGCTTCCTTCCCCTCTGTTTTTATGCATACCATGGTTCATTCTTCTTCATTTACTATGTTTTAAATCCAGTATTTGATGTCATTGCACCCTTTTGTATATTTTCAACTTCTTCACATCCTTTTACATGTACACCTCTCCTGTGTATATTCTATTTTTATTATGTTTTGACCATTTCCTACGTATGCACTCTTCCATTCTCTTTTTATCTTTAAGTAATTTTCCTTCTCCTTTTCTGTCTCTGGCTGAAGTAATACACGATGCTTATTTTACTTCCCAGTGATTGGTTATCCAATAAGCCTCTCTGTATTACTTCTGTACTGTGGCAATTATTGCAGATTCCTTATTGGTTTGATTTGGACCATTTAATAATTTCAGTACTCGTATTACTATTGTAGTTTTGTGCAGCTGGGTTCTGGTAGAGAAGGGGGGCTGCAGGGGTGGCTTCTGCAAAAAGCAGCTAGAAGCTCTCTGCAGGCCCAACAGAGCAAACACCATCCAGCTCAAGGCAGGAGTTGTTGATGACCAAGACCAAGCCCATCAGTGATGGTCACAGCACCTCTGAGAATCACATTTAGGAGAAAAAAAAAACTGCAAGCAGCCACTTTTTGCCATCAGAGAAGGGAGTGAGAAGATGTAAGGAACTGTGCAGACACCAAAGCCAGTGAAGGCAGGGGAGAGGAGGTGCCCCAGGTGCCAGAGAGAAAGATGCCACTGCAGCCTCTGGAGAAATCCATGGTGGAGGGGTTTCCCCCTGCAGCCCATGGAAAAGGCTGAGACCACACTTGTAGCTACTGGAGAGGCCCCATGCTGGAGCAGGTGGAGAAATAAAGAAGACGCTGTGACCAGCATTGGAGCAAGCTTCTGACAGCAATTGAAACCTGTGCAGAGAGAGACATCCATGCTGGAACAGGTTTGCTGGAGGGCAGGCTTGTGACCACATGAAAGACCAGGCTGGAGCAGTCTGGGCCTGAGAGACTGAGAGACATTCTATGATTTTGTGACAGTAGCCCATAGAAGTGACCCACAACCGGGTAGCTGGTGAAAGGACTCATGTTGGAGACGTTCGTGAAGGACTGTCTCCCATGGGTGGGACCCAACACTGGAGCAGGGGAAGAGTGTGAGGAATGCCCTCCCCTCCCAACACCCCCTCCGCCCATCCCCCCACCCCCCTCCCCCGGCTAAGAAGGAAAACAACTTGTGAGGAACTGACCAAAGTCCCCATTCCCCCATTCCCTGACCCTCCTCATGCCACAATGAGAGGCTAAAGTGAAGTCTGCTAAGAAGGGAGGGATGGGGGAAGGTGCTTTAAGATCTGGTTGCACTTCTCATTGTCTGACTCTGGTTTCACTGGGTGTGCAGTGTTGTGTAATAAATTACACAGTGTTCTTTCCTTTATTCTATGTTGAGTCTGTTTTGCAGATGTGATGCTAATTACAGAATGATCTCTCCCTGTCCTTATATCAACTCCTAAGCCTCACAATATATATTTTCTCCCCTGTCCAACTGAAAAGAGGAGTGATAGAGTGACTTTGGTGGGTATCCGACCTCCAGTCAGGGCCAAACCACCACAAATAGTAAAGTTTCTTTCTCTTTTATTTTATTCGTAATGATAAAGCATAAGATGCTTGTGTTTATTAATGTGTGACAAGGAAAAGAAAACAAAATATCAGAAGAATTTTAAAAGCTATGTGTCACTGTCACATCAAAACATGCTATAAAAGGCATAATAAAAAATGCATTGTCAGAAATCTGTAAAAATGAAAGGAGGGGGGTTTATTATTTTATTTTACTGTGTTTTTACTGAATAAGTGAAGAATCTTGACTTTCTACAAGGATGAGTGGTTCATGTGACAGCTCTTATTTGAAAACGGATGCAGAACAAAGACAAAAATCTGACCAAAAGAAAAAGAAATTTGTTATGCAATTGAAAATAAATAAATGATGAGCATATATTATGCACTAAATACCGCTTTACTAAAAGTGCAGAAAGTTTATAATAAATGCAAGCCAGACCAATAAATTGGACATTTACTAATATGTCTTTTATGCCACTGAAAATAACAGTAGCAAGCAATAGAGCCAACCCCTGTAAAAAGCTGAGGAATATTGCTAGCCAAAGCAATTCAGACTGCTTTTACACTGGTCATTCTGCATAAGTGGTCTCAAACACATAGTGAATCATGAAAAATTTATACAGCTATTTTGTTGTGAAGCCAAACATGTCTTTACCTTACAGAAGGTAAGAGCATAGCATAGTTTAGGGGTAAAGTATAAAATTAAGCACTGGCAAAATTACTAGTTATGTACAAAACCAGAAAAGGTTTTAGGCTGTTGTTGCTCTACAGGCAAATGATGAAAGTAAAATTCTGCTTAGCATTGTTTTCTGAAATATTTATGTTAATTATCAAGGCTTCCCAAAGAGTACCAGAAAACAGTCTTTTTCTAGTCCTTATTTATTCAGGAAGATTCTTTCATGCAAAGAGATCATACTTTAAAATGTAGGTCTGAAAAAAAAGGAAGGAGAGGTAGTGTGACAAGAATATCATTATGGGGAAGAATAAATATTCCTTTAATGGACTATCCTGTCTCCAGTAGTAACCACAGTATCCTGTGTCCAGTAGTACAGATGCTTGGGGAAGGAATGTAAGAAAAAGAGCCTGTGTTTCTTCTATTCTTGCAGTTTTCAGTAACCACTGGCTTAGGGGCATCCTGAGCTAAAGGGTACATCTGGACCACCTCTTTATGGCCCAAAGTCATAATCAATGTCATTTGGATGATCATTGTTCAGTCATGCAGTATTTAACTCATAGTGTTTTTAAATGTCATCTTAATTTTTTCACCTCAGTTGTGTATAAAGATCTCATTTTTTTCTCTGTGACTTTTAAAGACATTCTTCTGAAAGTTGTTACCTGTGTGAATTCACCCTTCACTCTATGCTAAGGAGTTTCACTTGATTGCTTTAGCTGGGAAATTTTCTTGTTTTCATCCTTCTGTAATATTTAAGAGCTTCTCACTACAAGGGATGCAAAAGAAATTGGCCAACTGCATAAGAAAGAAACTGTGTTTCTGTACAAATTGCCTTTTATTATCAGAAGGGAATTCTCTTTTACATCCCTCACAAACAACTTACTTGTCTCCACCTTTTTATTTTGTCTCATCACATTGTCTGGCTATCGTCCGTACCAAAACAGTTTATTTCTTATGCGGTTCTATGTATGTTTTCCACATACCAGAGCCATCTGGATTTGTGACATTTTAGTGAAGTCTCTGACACTAAAACACATTGTACAAAGAGTCCATCACATCATTTGTGCTTTGCAGAAACACATCAAGTCAATGCAGGGTAAAATCGTGCATGATAGCTGTATGAATTTTATTGTACATGAATAAAACTCTGTTAGCATCTGAATAATTACATAACTCAGCTGCCTCCTGACAAACAAATTGCAGTGCCTTTCTACTTGAAGACAAATGGCTCCTTAGAGTTATAAGGAAAAAAAGGAAATATTGTAATATTGAAAGACAACAGTATTACTGTACTTCTGGAATGTTTTACTGCAGTTGACCTATTTCCAAAGTATTTTTAAATTAATTATTACATTGTCAGGTACATTGCATTGTTTTTATACAATAGATTCAGACTTCCATTCTGTATATACATATAAGTATGCATATAAAAATATATAGGCATACAAATACATGTAGAAATACATATATTGATATGTGTATATGTATACCATCTTATCTACAGTTTTATGCATGTCTGTTCTTTGTCTATATCTTTATAAAACTTCCTTTTGGCCTGAACTCCCTGCAATGATATGTAGAAAACAAAGCCTGGCTAATGTCCTTCACTGAAGAAAATAGTTGTATTGGGTATGGAGACAAAAGCAGGTTGGCATTGTTGGACAGTGACAGACCTGGGGAGCTGCCAAAAAAAAGGTGAGGAAAGAAAAGTCTGAAGCAAGGAAAAGTCTGGAACCAACATCCTAAAAGGAAAAGTCAGCAGCTCTTTCCCTGAGAAGTAGAATGTTGAAACGGTGGTATCTAAGACTAATTTGCCAAGAATTTTTAAAGCAACTCTGGTATAAAGAGAGAATTCAGTTCACATAAATATTTCTGATTACTGTATTAATCTATGACAGCCACATATTTCAAGATTTAAAAGCCACTTATTTCTAAACATCTTCAAACTAAGAAAAACATTTTGAGATGAAATATTAGTTAAATGAAATTAAGTTTGTACATCACTCTCAGTATTTTAGTAAAAAATGTACAGTAGAGACACATGAGCATAAATATAGACATGCATATATAAAAATAAAACTACTGGTACACGCTGAATGTGGAAAAGAGAACTTGTTAATTGCTTGTAGTTAAATATTGAATTATTTTTATTCTTATCACAAGCATGCATTTTCCTAGAGTGGATCAAATATAATAAAAATTTGCAAGGGAACAAATGATAGAATCAAATGCAAAAAGTAAGTCACCTAAAAAGCCTAATAGATGGGTCTTTGTGTCAGTGGTGATATTATACTGCGGTCTTTTAAAAATGAGCCTCATACCCTTCTAAAGGCAATTGTATTAAAAATTCTTTTTTCTGTGAGAACTGCACAGCAAATGCTGATCCGATTAGTTTCTTGATCTATGTTTGCATCTGGTAATGGAAAGGGGTGAGAGAGAAAGTAGAACTTACTTCTCTGTACATGTTTTACAACTATCGCCTCTCAGATATCAATAAAGCAGGACATTTTGCCTAGGTGCTTAATACATTTGTGGTCTTGTCTGTAAGTCTGTCAGTCACTGATCTCTGGGTTGTCTCCCCACATACTCAGTTCCATGTCCTCTCTTTCTCAAAACACATTCTGTGAAATCCTGTGAACATTCTGTGAATTATTGCACTGTGCAACTGCACTTTATCTCAACTCCAGTTAATTAAATCAATACTAGGCCCCATGCTTTGCACTAGCAATACTGATGGGCATTGACTGACATCACTGGCTTTATAAAACATCACAACATAAGGCTTTGCAGCGAAAGTTATTTCTTTTTCCTTCTCTTCATCACAGTTGCTGACATTTTGGCTATATCTAGTGGATGACAGTGATTCAGCCAGGGCAGTACCATGGAGTGTAATAAGAAAGGAAGAAGGCCGTGTCTGTGACTGAGATCCCCTAGTGAGGCCTCTGGTGTGTAAACGGGCTTGCTGCTTCTAACACATTGGAAAAATTTAAACTTAACAAGAAGAACAAAATGATACTTCGTAAAAATCCCTTAGATAATGCTCTATAAAGGAACTTAAGTACCTACAAAGGCCCTGTAATAGTAATGCTTCTCCCTTTAAAATTGAGGAATTTCTTATCAATTATCCTTGCATATAAATTTCTGAAGATACAACATATTTTTAGTCTTACAGATATAACTGCAGAGGTTGCAAAGGTGAAATAAGAGACAGATTGCATCCATTCCCCAAGACATGTACAGAGCTATTTTTCCTAGACATGGGAAATTACTTTGAAATATAAAGTTTTCAAATTCAATTCTTATTAGTGAGAATAAAAAGAAGACATTGATATATCTTCTATCTAGACATATTTGTATAGGAATATATTTACTATGAATATTTTGGGTTTTTTCTGTAATATGCATATGTTCTTGAAACAAATGAAAAGTTTGACTTGAACAAAGTGTATGAAGGAAAAAGGTTAGAGTATCCTGCTTGGGAGAGTCATACAATTGAGCTCTAAAAGAGTGCATGAAAGAAGGTTTTAATTGAATAATCTGCATTGAAGAAATAGGAGATATTTATTTCTGCTAAAATATTTTATTGTATCCTAAACTTCTACTTTCACTGCTTACAGAAATAACTGAATACTCCTCCTTTAAAAGGAATGGTTCAGTGTTCCTTGGTTAACATAGTGTGGTGTTCCCATTATGAGATCCTGTTTTCAGGAGGTTATAACTGATATTGTCTAACATTTGTATTGTTATTGTGTGTGTCAGATGCCTGTCTTAGCTTGATTATACCTGTTTCCAGTTTCTGTCAAGATTTCATCCCAAACAGCCCATCTTTTTTTCTGATGTTGAACTAAAGATGTTGGTTTTTTAAAAAAAAAGGTAACCGTGACAGTTAGTTTCTTTGATAAACTATTTTCTCTACACTCTGGACCTGATAGTTCAACAAAGAATGTATCTAACTGGCTTTTTTTTTTTTTTTTTTAATTACAACTTTGAATGCTATTATATTTTTTTTAAATTAAAAATCCTTATTAAAATTTGAAAGTTGCAAATTCAAAAGATTCCAGTATTTCTCAAGACAGCTAAGCCTTTCCTAATCATGGTTATAGCAAAAATAAATAGATGCCTTTTCCTGAGCTTCTGAATACATTACAAGTTCCAAGATGGAGTTCATTTATGCTTATCCCCACAGCACTCAGTGAAGCAAGAAGGTGAAGGTGTTGCCAGTCGCTGCATCCTCATATCATGTCTATGTTGTTCCAGACAAGATGGATAGGAAGCAAGTGCAGGTTACTCCAGTGATCATACTGGCCATAAGATACTGATCCATAGGTAGCGTGGATGCCAAAGACACACAGTTGAAAAGCCAAAGTCTTGAGACTTGTGTTGCGGAGAAGGGAGGAATAAGAAAAGGAATTTAGAAAGCTTTATGGTTTCTAAAATAGGATCTGAAAGTGGAGAAGAAATCAGATGAGATACGGAGTGGGGATAAAAAAATAGTCCTACCACTAGAAAAAGAAAGACAGAATGAAAAAAAAAGCATTTCAAAAGAACAGATCAGCATTGCTTATTTCACAAGAAAGGAAATTAATTAGAACTACACACATGCACATGATTACTGCAGATGGACAACGTATTTTCGAAATAAAAGACTGTTGCCTGTCTTCCTACAAAAAATGGTGGCTTGAAGGAGGAGAAGAACAAAAACTATGTGGAAATGAAAACAGAATGTCACTGAAAAAAGTGACAGATTCACAGAGAAATGTACCACTCCTGAGCAGTTCTGATCAGCCTATGCATAATTGCACAGAACTCCACAGTTCTTGTTAATCCAATTTTATTTGGATGATTAAGTATTTTGAAATACGAACTGAGATGTAGGAAAAGCAGACTATCAGTTATATTTTCTCTGTCTCTCCAAGAAAAGCAGGACCTGAAGGATAAAAGGACACCACAAAAGTATGTGTGTGGGAGTTAGGAGAGTACTAATGATCAGAAGGGGAGATCAAAAAGGACAGCAGAGGTTGTGCATACAGATCCAGCTGCATGATGGCATCAGTCACTGTTCCTAGCAACACCGAGTCTCCAGCTGGGGGTATGGCACTATGCACCACAGCATCTTCAGGAAAGCTGTCTGATCTCCTCCCGCTATGGGAGGCTTCCTCTGGGTACATGAGGCCCACAAGAGAATCCAGGGGGAGACTTGCTGCACCGTTTTGGCCATTATAATGTTTTGTCTTGCTGCTGTGCTAATACCTGACACTGCCTGCTCCGTCTCTACTTGGCTCCGTTCAGGGCACAGGAAATCAATTTGCCTCAGGTACTTACCTTTTGCTCTCTCTAGCTTTATGACAATCTTTAGCTAAATGAGCTCAGACAAATGCATTTTTCTAGAGAACTTTTCAAGTAACATGCTATCCTCCCTTTGCCCTGTAAATACAATAACTATCAGTAGAGTTATACTGATGAAGCTAACCTGTATTTTTTATAGTGTTCCATCCCCCAGATTCCCCTCTGTGTTGGATGATGGAAACAGGCAGCACCGCTGGTGGGTCAGCATCTTCCCTTGAGTAAAATTCTTGTGATATCTCTGGTAAAATCCTTTGTCACAGCTGATGGAGGTTGGGGAGCAAGGGGAATATGAACATGCTGCAGTTTGCCTAAAGTGCAGAAACATCTGTTTGACTCATGACTGGCTTGTTGGTTGAGTTCAGCAGGGGAGAATCTGACGATTAATCTGAAGTGTCACTATATTCCATAGAAATTGTTGTAGAGGGCTTCTGGGGACATAAAGGGTAGCTCTGGTGGTCAAAGACTGCATATGTTCCTGTGGTTTATTCATTTTTAAAGACTGTTCTGCATTCAAATCGCACTCTTTTTTTTTTTTTCCCTAGGAATAGAAGTCTGAATAGTGACTTTCTCCATAAATGGTGACCTTCTTTGTGGAAATAGATACATCAGCTTGGATATAGGAACTTCTAAGAAAAATCATATACGTGAAATTTCCTGTCTGTGGAAAAAGAGCAGTTATTATATCCATAAATAAATGGGCTCTGAGATCATAAAATGTACAGTGCTTGGGTCCAAGTATGCCCTTTGGATACAGACTTCACTGGATTAATTTGTATACACAAATACAGAAGCAGAATTTTCCCTGTATGCTAATTTCTTTTCAATGACTTCTGCTCTTCCACCTGTTTGAAAATAAGATTCCACACCAAGAAAATCTTTCAGTCACCGGTCAAGTATAAGAGCCTTCAAAAAACTATTTCAGGAATCTTGCCTAAACTGAAAGACAACATATTATGAATTATGGAGAATAATCTGTGGATTTTATATGAACACCAGAGCTTTCTCAATTTTCAGGTATAGTCTTTTCCAACCTGTTACACAGTGCATCTCAAATATCTTAGTATTACTATCAGCATCATCGCAGAGGACTGATCCAAATAATACCTAAAACAGTATAAATTGATTTAAAAGAGTTTTGGATCAGGCCTTGAAAGACTTCCAGATACCAAATTAGCTTAATCCCCGCTCCTTTCTAAAGTTCTGCTTTAGTGTTGGGTTTGTTTGTTTGGGTTTTTTTTTTGGGGGGGAGTGGTTGTTTAATTTTGTTTTTTGTTGTTTTGCTTTGTTTTTTACAGAAACATTTGCAAAGAAAGCAACAAAACTTATAGACTGGATTTTTCAACCAAGCCACAGAAAATTTTGTCTTTTGTCTCATAATAATAATTACTAACAACTGAAAAATCCTGGTGATGTTCTGTTCTTTTGATTGTGCTTATACTGATGTACAAGTTGCCTCTGTTCCATTTTTGTATCTGTGTGAACCCTGTAAATTTCACAATGATACAACTATGGATAACATTTTTTTATGATTATTTTGGTTATTCTTCTGAGAAAGGACCTTCTACAGATTGTCATTTTCCCTGTCCAGTTACTTTGTAGGATTTTTTATCCTCATGTAGTTAAAACAATAGTAAACAGGTATGTCATCTTATTTGAAATGTTTAGCTACTTGGAAAAAGAGTAGAAGAAATTCAGACAATAATAATTATGGTTTTGGCTTTTTGGTTTTTGTTTTTTTGGTTTTTTGAGGCACACCATGTTAAGTGTTCAGCCCCAAAAAAGAATTTTGAAGCTGCAGAGCAAATATATTTCAAGTTATATTTTCTACTTGAGGCCATCTGTACACATAGGTACATACCTGTCATCTTACAGAAAAATACTTTGTGCTGAGTTCTTATGAAAATTTCTACAAATTTAAAATTTACATACTTGTGACCAAGGTGCAAATTGACAAAAAAAATATGTGCAAAATATAAACTGTGATTTCAAAACAAGCTGTGTCCCTATGATAGGTGACAGTAAGATTCATTCAGCAAAAAACTTAGAAGCCTAAATCTTCCATCTCTCATACAGTTACAAATAAGAATTTAAGGTATCCTGTCTTTGCAGTCCTACATCTTGAAGATCATGCAGGTGGTGAAGAAGGATCATTTGTAATCAAGAATTTATTCCCCTTGAGGAGCTACAATGTTGTGTCTTCTACTTCTAAGCATAAAGGGTGCTGCCCTTAATATAAGATAATTTTAAAGGAAAGCAAAAAAACCTCGTAAAATATTTTGCCTAAAGAAATTCTTTGCAGCCTTGAAATTTTTATAAAATGACACAAATTTCTTCTACATAGACTATTGGTTTGAAATAATTGAATTTTCCTCATGGCTACTTTAAAATCTTTCTCATTCATTACCAGCCTACATGAAATTATCAATAGTTTAAATTATTAAACATGAGAGGGAGGGTGGGGAAGCATTATACCTGGCTGCCAGCCAGGTCAGATATGTGACAGCCAACCAGACTCTTGAACATAATGCCTTTATTGAGCTATTTTTAGTAATCAGAGACATTTCTGAAGCATCAGGCTCACACTTACATCAACATTATAATGCCAAGAAAACAATCAAATATATTCTAAAACCTGGAGACTGGAGTGGCAAACTCCAGTAAAATTATGTACTTCTCTGGATAATAGTTCATTCTCAGAGAAGAGAGCAGCAAGGAAGATTTGTCCAGATTCCAATCATCTTGATACTTTATATCTCCCCCTGGTCATATTTGCAGCTTCTACTCTGAGCTGCCAGCAACGTAATGTCTGGTACAACTGGTAACTGAAGTGCACATGCGGGTATCTGGGCTGCAATAGGGAGTTTTAACTTACAGGGGAAGCTTCTATATCTGACATGTTCAGTCCCCTTGTGGTACATCCCAAAGTGGCCAGGTTTTTCTTAAATCTGGCATGTCTTTGAAATGTGTTATAAGAATAAAAGACCCTGGGTAACAGGAGGTCTACATTTATCCAATGAGTAAATCTTTCACCTTCTACCAGTGACTCCATGTGCAGGAGCAATTGTACATTTTACCTTCTGAAATCATCAGGTTTTCTAGAAGTCTTAATCTATTATTATTTTATTCTTGAATCTCAGTATCTTATGCATTTATCATGCAGAAATTTAGCCAGTTTCTTGTTGGATTTTTATTTATTCTCATCGTAATAACTGTCCCTCCTTTTGATAGAAACAATATTCTTCTCTGTAGTAAACTTCTCCATTTTAACGTCCTTATCTTCCTTTTACAAACTTTAGATGACTATATTTTTGTTCAACTTATTTTATTTGGAGTTTGATCTGATATGGTCAAAGCCAAAGGAAATTCTTCATGAGAATTTCAGTGGTTTCTAGATCAATAAAGAAGGGATTAATTAATTAATCAATAATATAAATATCATGTGCAATAGTGACTGAGTGGTGGTGTTTAGTAGGATAACTAAAACCCCTTTCATATTGATAGATTTTGTAGAACTTTTCTAGCTTAATATTTCCTATTTACATTTTGAAAATGTTTTTGAGAATACAACTCTAATTTTCTACTCACTTTTAAAAACTGCTTCTCTCCCTTTTACTATGTAGAAGATACATATGAAGGGGAAGTGTTGGACCAGTTATCCTGAGAATTTCTAAATATAGTAATTTCTTGTTAAAAAGTAAAAAACAAAACAAAACAAACTCAAACTTTTTTACATTTTGTTCATTTTTTTTTACAGTAACAGTTAATGTAGATATATATAAGTGTATATATTTACATGATTTAGAAGCATGATAATGCTGTGTGTATTGATTTGACATGGCTTTTATTGCAGCTTATTCGAGTCTTGATTTTGCAATGCAAGTCTGTAGAGATTCTCATGCCAGAGACTTATCAAATCGAACCTACCTGCAGATAAGCTTTGCATCAGGAGTCCAATTATCAATATTAAAGTCTCAATTATTTTCAAGAAAATCTTTCAGAGGATGATTTTTTTAAAATTTTTTTAAGCCATTTTAGTTACCTTATTGGGATCTAGTTGTGGAGTCTTGGGAAAATTAGAACAAAATATTCCAAATTCCCATACCTATAAAATAATGAAGTTAAATACCATTCATACAAACATTTAAACTGCCTATGGCAAGTCTTTCTAAGCTTTTATTCCACTGCCCACTGATCTTCAGGTAAATGAGAATCCAAAACTATTTTAACACTGAATTCAGTGAACCATTACATTCCTTACTAGACTTAAATGAAGATGCTCATGGTCAGTATGTCTAACTGTTTTCCACCTTTCACGCCATTCTTGCTTTCCAATTAGATGCAAATGAAGGGTGCCATACTCTCCTTTTGAATAATAAGGTCTTTTATTTAGCAGTTACCCATGATGATATACAGATTTATAAGCTGCTCAACAATTGCAGTGTCACTTTTCACCAGAACTAAAGCTATATACATAATGAATCTCCCAGGAGCCCATTGTTGTGTGCCATGG
Organism: Hypotaenidia okinawae; assembly: GCA_027925045.1. Taxonomy (NCBI): domain Eukaryota; kingdom Metazoa; phylum Chordata; class Aves; order Gruiformes; family Rallidae; genus Hypotaenidia; species Hypotaenidia okinawae. Next base: position 175,047,821 of record BSDF01000001.1, read on the forward strand.
GAATTATTCCAGAAACATTTATTTCTCTTACTTTTGTTGGTTTCTTATTCTGCTTACTCCATTAATCAAAACTGTCTCACTATAGTTGTGTATTTCCCCCACTTCTCAGAGCCAATGATTAATCTCATGTCCGTTGATGACCAACAAAGATGAGATGAGGGAATTGATAGCCTCAAATCTGGCTACATTATCTAACACGAGCTGAGTCCTGATCTAGATCTTTGGTAAAGCAACAAATTATGCATTTGTCCCAGAAACAAAATAAATTTTCCCAAATAATTTTTGGCCTTTTTCATGTTTTGCTCTTCAAGATTTATGCAGGTTTTTATCACACTACAACTAACACAGACAACATTTTTCATCCTCCCAATCTCCTTATAAATAAAATATTCACGTATATTTTAATTTTATTTTATTTCTTGCTGTCATTTGATAAACATGAAAACCTGATTCCTGACATCCAGGTTTAGATTTTCTTTTTTTTTCTTTTCCAAATTTTTCACTTTTATTAAAAACATTTGGTATGTTTTCACCTAGTTGGATTCTCCAGATGTTGTGTAGTAACAAAAAAAAACCCCAAGCAACAAAAAAAAACCCCAAAACAACAAAAACCAGCAACCAAAACACATCTCCAATCTTATATCAGCTGGTCTTTATTTTCATTACTCTCATATTTATCTGAAATAGACCATCTCCCCTTCCCTAGCTCTTTTGTCTATTAATCTTTTATCTCATTCCATTCTACAGGACAACTTAGATCTGGAATGGAAAGTTTTTCCAAAGACAAACACATCCATTATAAATCTCACCAGAGACAACAGATTAGTTTCTGCCAGTTTAGCATGATATAAACATCCTTGATAGATGACATTTAGTTTTATGTAAAATAAATAGCTTGATTAATTTATCTATGTTTTCCCACAACAAAATGTTTGATGTTTCCTGCCTCAGAGCTGTTGTTTTAGACATATCTCCATAACATTACTGCATCTCAAACAGTACACCTTTGTATATAGCACAGGATATATGTGCACATAAAAGAGTAAAAAAAATCCCCAAACCACAAACAACTATATTCTGGAAAACAGTCTGTTCACATGCATAAATATGTGGCTTCTTAGGGTCATTTACACATTGCATACTTTTCTTCTGTCCTGGTTCTATCTAGGCCAGAATTAAACTCCTCAAGCAATCAGCCCAGGTGAGCTGAGTTAGCCTGGGCTGTTTTCACACCACCTGACATCACTTCACAAAAGGGGCTGGCTGGGGAGGGGCACTCCTGGGTGCCTCCAAGGCAGTCTGAGCATAGCTGGGGTGTCTGGTCAATATTTGTATCATGCAGCGCCCTGTAATCCTCCTGTTAGTACTCTGTGTTATCACCTTTTCACCAGGTATGAGTGTAATTGGCTGTTATTGTTCCCCTTTCACAGTGGTGATTTTCTCAGTAAACTGTCCTTATCCCAACCCAAGGAGGCTCTGTCTGTTTCACCTCAAGAAGTGTTCAGCTCCTGGTTGGAGCTGAACCACCACATCTTTAAATAGAATAATGATTTAATGATATATTTACTTATACTGCAATGTAATTCCATCTGAGATTCAAATCTTGGAAAAAAAAAAACCTCTCAAATATAAGGTTGGAAGCTATAAAACAAGCATAATGCTGTCAGGCTTTGAGGTCCATCAACCAATAACAATAAACCCAAATTTTAGTAATAATTCTTTCATCACACCATAACACTTATTTGCCTCTGTGTATGTTAACAGTGATTTTTAATCTCTCAGTAGGACCCCACTCAGTATCAGACACCATTTTCTAGCTGAAAAAGAAAAAAACCACCTCAATCCAAAAAACCAAAGCCAACCAATCTTAAATAATTCCAAGGAAAAGATAATACAAGTGGGTTATCACAGAACCATGCGATGGTTTGGGTTGGAAAGGACCTTAACCATCATCTAGTGAAGGGTGTCCATCCCCTGCCATGGACACCCTTCACTAGACCACATTGCTCAAGGCCCCATCCAACCTGGCCTTGAATACTTCCAGGGAGAGGTCATCCACAAATTCAACTTTTTAATGACTCTTAAAGTTTAGCTTAAAGACCTTAAAACTATAACAAGTTGTCGTGGTTTTGCACCATGTAGCTGCTCATTCTCTAAGAGAGTATTAGGGGGAAGGGGCATGGAGAAAAGAACCTAAAAAAACCCCTAACCTCACAGTTTAGGATAAGGGTAATTTACGGAGAGAGCAGAGAAAGAGAGATATGACAGTAATAGGACTCTTTAGCAAAATATATTAAATTGGTGATATACAATGCAGTTTCCCACCAAACTGCACAACTCAAGTCATACAGCTCAGGGCCATTCCAAAACCAGACTTTTGCCAAAACCCACATGTCCTGGAGCCATGCACTCCTCCTCGCCAACCTCACCCCCTTTTATGCTGAGCATGAAGTAATTGGCATGGAATACCCTCTTTGGCCAGTTTGGGTCACCTGTCCCAGCTGTGTCCCCTCCCAGCTTCCTGGGCACCCCCCACCTTCTTGTTAGCAGGGAAATATAAACAACTGAAAAGTCCTTGACTGCTTGGTAACAACTAAAAACATCAGTGAGTTATCAGCGCTGCTCTCATCCTAACTCCCAAACATGACACTGCACCAACTAAAAAGAAAATTAACTCTATCTTAGATGAAACCAGTCATTAGAAAAAATCTCTCAGCAACTGCAAATGGATGAAATTAATAGTAGATTATGTTTAACCCCTTGCTACCTCTGGTAAGTATGTCACTCTAAACAGTCAGTTTCAAAAGTTTCTAAAAGCAATGAGTCAGGTTTAACAAAAGTCTCAATGCTCAGTTTCTTACTAGCATCCTAATGGTTGGGCTAATCACACCAAATTTACTTCATGCAACATCAGTAGAGGTGCCAAGACATGATCAAGTGTAAAAAATAATATTTCACATGGTAACTCTAAAAATTATAACTAAACATAGCAAAATGATCTCTTGTGGAAATCTTTCCTTCATTGAAGAGAAACGGTTTATACAAAGCTTGACAGTAAAATTAACCTTTCAGTATATACAAATTCACTATTTTGCTCATGAATTATTCTTTGGTTACTCGGCTACATAATTTAATTGATCAAGTCCTTTTCTATAGATTATTTTACAAACATATTTAGGTTACTAACTACACTTCACTCTCTGTGGTTGGCAGACATTCCCCTACCCAGTTGCTTATTCACTATTCCCCCATCAGGATGAGGTACAGAATCAGAACGGCATTAGAGAGAACACTCATGAGTCAAGATAAAAACACTTAACAAATTAAGGGGAAAAAAGGCGAAAACAAACAAGTGATGCAACAGTAATCACTCACCACTAGCTGACCAATGCCCATACAGCAACTGTAAATTCAGATTCACAAAATGGTAGGGGTTGGAAGGGACCTCTAAAGGTCACCTAGTCCAAACCCACTGCTAAAGCAGGATGACCTAGAACAGGTTGCACAGTATCATGTCCAGATGAGTCTTGAATATTTCCAGAGAAGGAGACAATACAACCTCCCCAGGCAGCCTGTTCCAGTGCTTTGTCATGGTCAGAGTAACAGTGTTTTTTCTCATTCTGAAATGGAACTTCCTATGTTCTGTTTTGTGTTCATTACCCCTTGTTTGTCACTGGGCACCACAGAAAACAGTCTGTCCCCATGCTCTTGACATCTGCCCTTTATATATTTGCAAGCATTTATCAGATGCCCTCACAGTCTTATCCAGATTAAATAGATCCAGCTCCCTCAGCCTCTCCTCATAAGAGAGATGTTTCAGACCCTGATTATTTTTGTAGCCTTCTGCTGGACTCTCTCCAGTAGTTCCCTGTCTTTCTTGAATTGTTGAAGTCCAGAAATGGACACAGTGTTCCAGATATGGCCTCACTAAGACAGAATAGAGGGGGTGGATGGATCGCCTCCTTTGACCTGCTGGCCACACTCTTCTTAATGCAACGTAGGATAATATTGGCTTTACTGGCCATGAGGCCACACTGCCTGCTCATTGAAATTGTGTGGTCCACCAGGATTCCTAGGTCCTTCTCTTCAGGACTGCTTCCCAGAAGGTGAACCCCTAACCTGTACTGGTGCTTGAAGTTATTCCTCCTGAAAAGAAGGACCCTACACTTGCCCTTGTTGAATTTGGTTATGTTCCTCTCTGCCCAAATCTCCAGCCTGTCCAGGTCCCCCTGAAATAGCAGCACAGCCTTGTGGTGTGCTTGCCACTCCTCCCAGTTTTGTACCATCAGAAAATTGGCTGAGGATATAATCTGTCTCCTTTTCCAGGTCATTGATGAATATGTTGAACAAGACTGGATCAAGCAGTAATCCCTGGGGCACACCACTAGATACAGGCCTCCAACTAGACTTTTCATCTTTTACCACAACCCTCTGGGATCTGCTATTCAGCCAGTTCTCAACCCATTTCACTTCTCATTTACCCAACCCACACTTCCTAAACTTGGTTACAAGGATTTTATGAGAGATGGTGTCAAAAGCCTTGCTGAAATCATGGCAGACAACATCTACTGCTCTGCTTTCATCCAATCAGACATGCCATCGTAGAAGGTTATAAGGTTGTTCAGGCATGATTTCCTACCGTGAATTCACATTGACCGTGTTGACAACTCCAGATAAATCCCTTCTCTTCCACATGCTTATTGACAGCCAGCAAAAGAAGCTGCTTCAACTCACATGCAGTTATACTGCTGGATGTAAAGTTATACGGTATGGAATATCCCTTTGGTCAGTTTGGGTCAGCTGTCTCAGCTGTGTCCTTTCCCAACTCTTGCGCACCCTTATCCTACTTGCTGACTGGGCAGAGAAGGGAACAGAGAAGGCGTTGCTGTTGCATAAGCACTGCTCAAAATCAAAACATTACTATCAATCAACGTTGTTTTGGTCACAAACCTGAAGCACAGGACCATATGAGGAAGCCCTCTCAAGCCAAACGCAGTACAGTCCCCATTTAAAAAGATCAGGTACATATCTTTTGGGTTATCTGCACCTAACCAAAGAAAATGATCAGCTGTATAATGTAGTAAAATATCTCAAGATGGTTAGAGACCTAGGTTATTTTTCTTAATATGGAATTATTCTCATGAGAAAATTACCTTTTTTGCCATAATGTTGCCAGAATAAGAGGTTCTGCATTAACTATTCTGCCAATATGTAATGAGAGTAAAAGTGTTAATAAATAGGGAAACAGCTTTTGGACAGACTAATTTTATTTTTTTTTCCTGGGAAAACCATTGTTTCATTCATTTTTAAATGCATTTTAGACTATATATGTACTTGGACCATTCTTCATCTCTGATGATAATTTTGCATTAAACTGAAAGAAAAGGAGTTTTTTTAATATTTAAAATTATTTAAATTATTTTAAATCCTAGATTTTATCCATTCACTTTTAATGTCTGAAAAATTTAGTCAGTTTCTCTACATACAAAACCATTTTTAAAAATCAATTTGGCATAGTTATTTATGTTCATAATTAGTCATTAATATATTGCTAAGAAGTCATCTTGTAGTCATTAGTCAAATGTTTAATCCTCAAAAGAAGCATGTGTATATAACAGTCACAACTGCCTGGTACTTCATTAAAGAACTGGAAAACTGAGATTTAGGTAATGACCTAAGAGTCTCTTCATCAGTTTTTGTTTTATGGACACAGCTTGAATACAGTTTCGGGAAAAACAGAGAGAAGGCAGAATAAATGTCAAACCGAGGTTAAAGCATAAATTACATCAAAGATGAGTTTAAATGAACCTGGCTTCTTATCTCGGTTGTTTGGAGGAGAGACTCTAGGAAGAATATAATTGTACAGGAGACAATGAAGCACGTAGATGAAACATTAGGTCACAAGCATTTATATTGTGAGAAAATGTTAGGGGATACAGTGTTATCATGAATGAAAAAGACAATGGAGTTGGAGATTACATCTGAGAAGCAATTTTTGACAAACTTTTTTTCTGTAGCTTGATCCAACTTCAGAATTTCTTGTGATGGGAGTATTGTTTAGCCTGCTACAAAGAAGGGAATTAGTATCCCCTAATTGATACCTTTTACAAGGATACAACTCTGTATGTGTATATCTATGGATTGATTATGCTGAGCAGTAGAAGTGAGATCATTCATAGCACACAATCTGCCCATGAGACTTTAAAGAGTATTTCGGTTAATATCACCAGTTGATTATATTGCCACCAATGCATTCACATTCCTAGGTGAAGATAACTGGTAGCTTTGAACCCAGTCTAGCATGACACAACAGTTTTCCAGACAAGGAAAAGATTGAAGATGAGAGATAAAGCCCCCACATTTTACATGCTTGTAATTTCAGGTATTATGGATGGACCTGTCTGGATGCAATCCTGTGGAACATGCTCTAGGTAAACCTGCTCTAGCAGAGAAGTTGGACTAAATGATCTCCAGAGGTCCCTTCCAACCCCTACAAAACTGTGAATCTGTGAGTGAGATCACAGGATTACAGAAAAAAAGTAGAGTGGAAGTAATGTCTTGCGGTAATTTACGTCCAGGCCCCATTTAAAGGAAGGTTAACATAAAACATTAATTGAGGCTGTTGACAACTACTCCAGTCAAATTCTGAAGATCTTCAGGGACAGAGATTCCATTTTCTCTGTTTTGGTACTTAATAGTGATGACTGTACTTAAGCATTCATCTTTCTGTTGTGCAGTTTTAACTTCTTTGCTGCAACTCGTCCTTTGCCTTTTATCTTTATGCTGTATGTCTCTGAGTTGGATCTGAATGTCTTCTGTACAGTTCTCCTTTCTGGTAGTGAAAGACTGCAATTACATTTCCTCCTTGCCCCCTTCCCCCTGTGGGAATTGCACCTAAGAGGTTAACAGAACAGTTGACAGATGATCACTTATCTCTTTATCTCAAATATTGTGGATGAAGATCCACAAGGTTGGTATGAAAAACCACTGAAGGAGGCAGTATTCCATCAGCAGGATGGCCCTGTTTTGGCTAGAGAATGTGGAATAAACAGATAGACAGTTTCTACACAGAATTTTGAAGGCCACGTCTGGAGTGAGACCTTTTGCTTCACTAACTGCAAAATTAATATTAAAGTTGACACCCCTAAATATGCTAATGAGCTAAGAGGAATACATGCTAAACATATATGAGTATAGTATGACTTCATGCAAATCATGTTAAATGTCACCCCTGGGAGAGAACAGCTGAGATTGGGGTATAAAGGCTATTGAGAAAGTTACACCCAGTATGGGAGAGAAGAAATTGAAGACCCCAAAGTAGCAGTTGATGGGCTGCGCTCCTTCTCCTCCACCCAAGACTGGGACCCATTGGTAAATTTTGTGATTTCACCTTTTTGGAGAGAACACTCAGGTTAGTATTTTGCTAGCATTTTAATTATAATCATAGTAATATATTTGTGCTATTTGCAGTAAGTGCATTTATCAACAGCAATCCTGAACTTTATTATACCTGTCACTTTAATAAACTTCCTATCAGTTTCAACTTTGCAAAACCATATCAGTGAAAGTCCTTTGGGGGCTCTGACAGAAAAAGGTTGACTCTGATATATGGTTATATAAATAATCCTGAGACATAAACTGTTGACCAAATCTGGGACTAAAACTGGACCTCGCAAAACCTAGGCTCCTCTACAAGGAGTTTAGAAAATAAAGAGGTCCCTTTTTGACCCTCATGATTCAATAGGAGGGTCTCTCAGCTACACATCAGACTTATACCCTTTACGTGACCACCCCTTAAGTCCTTTCTTTACTAGCAGCAAAGCTCCCAGTACCTGCCAGCATTGGAGCCTATGTTCTCCCCTGCCTGAAGGCAAAGGAGGATGGATGTGGGGAAACCAATCCCAGTGATCCTGCTTGAGCAGCGGGGTGAAATGGATGGCCTCCAGAAGTCCCTTGACATCAACGATTGTGTGGTTCACTGACAACTCAGTGCTTCAAATCAAGCCTCCAGACCACAGATGTGGCCACTGTGAAGTCCAGGCCCAGGACTGGGATGGGGCACCATGCTCTGTCCTAAGGCATCCCGAGACCTGGATATCAACACATTCTTTCAGGAGAATCAAAGACTCCAGTGTTTCCTTTTGGTGCTAAGTTATAATTTACTCACCTAGTGAATGACAAGTTCTTTTGTCCATGATGCACTTCAAAATCAAAAAGGAATCTCCACCCTAGTCTGGATCTTAGCTAGTGATCTGTTTTTTTACACCAGTAAGAGTGTGCTTCCTCATAATGGTGATGGGAAAGTTATGTTAGTATGTTTTTCATCTACAGGGGGCTTTTTGATTGTTTTCCTCCAGATACAGCAAAATTAATGATGACTCTGTTACCTAAGAAATCTATTTGATAGCACCTTCAGAATTTGCTTCTTTCTCTAGAAGACAGCTTGACTTTTTTTTCACTTCTTTTTTTTTTTTGGTAAGATTAATATGTTTATAGCTATGCATTATAGAACATATAGGTCAAAAGCTATAACTTCAATGTGTAAAATTTTTAATGCTGATGGAGAGGAAACTTCAAAACAGAAGATTGCTGAGGTACATTTATTTTTTGTTTCTTTAAAATAGAATTACTTCTCTTCAGAACTATTATTTTGACTTTTATTTGGAGTTGAAAGAAATTTAACTAGAAAGTTGAAACAGTAAAAAACAGTTCAAATGTTTTGAAATAAAATTCTTTAACCTATCAGACTTGAGCACATCAATATTTTCAAATAACAGTCCATATAATTGCATACTAGATCAGTATTTCCAGTAAAAAATGAAATTGTGGAAAAAATTGTGATTAATTACATTTTTTTTTCCTCTAAATTTTGTATGGACCCAATTGTTGCTACCACAAGTTTATAGCTCATTTGGATACTTCAATATTTACAATTGCTCACAAAAGTATTTTTATTTTTACATTTATGAACTATTATAAAGTTATATCATCACACTATACTGGTAAATGAGGCTTTTCTACTTTCTTCCACTATTTTTTTCTCTCTCCAAAGTAAAATTTATTACTTTATAGGCATACCTCACATACATTCCTAATCTTTATTTTGCTAGTATTGCCTTGTGGATGCCAGTTGCTAGGAATACCCTGACGGCTTCTGCCTTCCTGAAGAACATGAGGGTGATTAAACAGCTACAAAGTCAGTAGCTAGCATTGGGGTATTAGCACCAAGAGAAATTTGAGTAAAATTAGGTATTTTTTATCATGAGAAAAGTACTTTTGTTGTAAAGGATTGCTTTTATTTTGTTCATAGTTTTAATTACATTTTAACAATTAGGTAATGGTTTTTATGGCAAGATATAAACCACTTACAAAGTTTCCTTCCTGCCCTTAAAAATGACCACAGGAACTCATATTATTCTGGTTGAACCTGTGACAGAAGTTTTTGCTGTAGCATGTGGTAGAAGAAAAGTAACCTCCTACAACACAGCCCCATTGAAATAAGGTGAATATGTAAGGCTGACACATCTGCTTCAAACCAACACAGAAACTGCTAGGTAGTACTCTCGGCCAGGCATCACGTATAATGAGGCTAAAACATTTCTAAAAGCTGAAAAATACAAGCCTAGCTCTAAATATAGGCAGCATTTTTATATGGTTGTGAAGCTGTAAATAGAGTCAGGCAAAAGGAAGGTGGGGTTGGTGAGGAAAGGGTGGAATTTTAGGGGTTGTGACACTGACTGTGTCTATAATGCGTTTCTGTCAAAGTCTAATTGGTAGTGCATGCTAGTTATCTGTGTAGGTGTTTTCACATTGAGTTTTAAAATAACTTAGGAAGTTTATGCACATCTTAGAAATTTGTTATCTGGGGATCTAGAAGAGCAGTGTGACGCCAATAAGCAGGAATAACTACTACTGTGCAGTCAGCAACCTCAGTGGCAGTAAAAATATCATCCTGTCCCTCGGTAGCAGAGACCAAATCTGTACTGTGCCCTGCTGTAGTCAACAAATGGCATGAGCACCTTAGAGGGTGTCATAGCCTCATTTCTTTGGAGATTGCTTCTCTTCCTCCAAACACAGAAATACAGTTGATCACTGCTCAAAATGATAGCGAATTTAAAATTAATTAAAATAAAGTATTCTCTGTGTGTGTGCGCTAAATGGCAGTGATACGCCTGAGTAGATTCAGCCTAGTGAGTCAGGTCCAGTTTGTAGTTACCTTTACCACTTTTCAATAAGTAGTTATTCTCTTTCTGGTGTGTACACAGATCATCTTAATTTTTTGATTTACTGCATTAAGTGAAAAAAATTCAGTAACACAAAGGGAAAGAGACCATAAAACAGAGATAAATTTCTTTTGCTTTGAACTACTGCATTCCATGGTATATGGGTCTGGTGAATAAAAACCTAGAGAGAAAATCATCTTCCAATCTGCCAGAAATCCCTGGTCTGGATTGAGACTAACTCAACCATTCTCTGTTTTTCATTGCACATTAAAGCACTGTTTGGAAAATAGTGTGCTCCAAGTAGTGAAACTAACTTTTCTTCCTTCCTTCCTTCCTTCCTTCCTTCCTTCCTTCCTTCCTTCCTTCCTTCCTTCCTTCCTTCCTTCCTTCCTTCCTTCCTTCCTTCCTTCCGTGACCTTTGAGGGACACATTATTTTCAGTGCTTTGACAACATAAACAGGAATTGGAAAAAGATGCTGATTCTGTTTTTAATAAAATAGAAAAAAATTGGAAATATTTGACAGAATGGAGAATCAGTGATGCTGAATTCAAAACTAGGAAAAAGCTCAATACTTTAGTCCCTTGTGGAGACTGTTTTTAAGATAATTTTACAGATATATTCATTTGTTTTCTGTATGCAATATTTAAAGCTGCAATTGTGTTCATGGAGCTGCATGTGCCAGAAATGTATTTGCTATTTAAATGTCAAATCTGTTTTCCTTTACGATATCAGCTTTTTTTTTTTTTTTTAATATGGGGATGTTGTGCCTTTGATGGGCTGGTTGTTTTATGCAGAGATCTCCACTGTCACTGCAATGATTTTAGGGCTCATCAGTTGAAAACTACTCATTCATACTAAAAACTGACTTCCTACTATCTTGGTTTAGGTAACTTTTGCATCAGTATGCAGTATCAAGAGGTACTGAAGCATTTTATTTTGCTAATTTGGGAAAAGAAATGCCAAACTTGTGCACTTTTATTGTTACATATAGTGCAATTATGCATGAATAGTGATATAAAACTCCAACCTCTCTCTTACGGTTCATATTCTAGGTTTTTTTGTTTCTCTACTAGTTTCAGCATGGCATTTTTGTTTTAAATACAGAAAAAAAAGTGCTTTTGTAAAAATATGGAAATGTGGTCCTAACTTCATTAATACGTGTGTGAACTAACTGCAATGGACTTGAGCAGAAAATAGCATAGACAATGCAACACTTCAGGATACATGCATCAACATTCCCTGACCCAGGGAAACATTTCATGGTCTATACCACGCATTTGAAATGTCTTGTTGAAAATATTTGTGGCCAAATTCTCATCCAGGCATAGATTTGTTTACTTGCACTGAATTCAAGGATGGTCAAGTCAGTAGGGGCATTCTCCCGGACCCATCAGTTAGAAACTTATATTGGCTTTGTAGATATAGTGGCTGGTTAATCTGTTATGAAGTGTGGAATTCTGAGAATTAACATTCAAGAAAAATCAATTGCATTACATTGCTCATTTGCTTTAATAAAGCCTTTGCCATTGTTTCCCATGGTGTTCTCATGGAGAAACTGACTCCTCCTGTCTTGGACAGGCATATACTTTGCTGGGTAAAAAAATGACTGGATGGCCAAGGCATCCAGAACACAATTAAATCCAGTCGGTGGCCAGTCACAAGTTGCATTCCCCAGGGCTCAGTACTCTTTAATATCTATCTATCAATGATTTGGATGAGAGAACCTCAATAAGTTTACACATGGCACCAAGTTTTGCTGTAGTGTTGATGTGCCTAAGATTGAAAAGTCTCTACAGAGGGATCTGGACAGGCTATATCAGTGGGCAAAGGCCAACTGTATAAGGTTCAACAATATGCAAGTGCCAGGTCCTGCACTTGGATCACAACAATCCCGTGCAATGCTACAGTCCTGCAGAAGAGTGGCGGGAAAGCTGCTTGGTGGAAAAGGGCCTAGGCATTTCAGTAAAAGCCAGCTGGATATGATCCATCAGCGTGTCCAGATGGTCAAGAAGGGCCACAGCATCCTGGATTGTATAAGAAAGAGTGCAGCCAGCAGGACTAGGGCTTGTAATGGGAACTGATGAGACCTCATCTTGAATACTGTGTTTGGTTTTGGGCCACTCACTACAAGAAAGACATTGAGGTGCTGGAGAGTGTTCAAAAGAGGGCAATGAAGCTGGTGAAGGGTCTAGAGCACAAGTCTTATGATGAGACGCTGATGGAATTGGTCTTGTTCAGCCTGTAGAAGAGGAGGTCAAGGGGAGAACTTATGAGTCTACCTGAAAGGAGGTTGTAGCAAGGTGGGTGCTGGTCCCTCCTCCTGAGTAACAAATGACAGGACAAAGGGAAATAGACTCAAGCTGGTCCAGGGGAGGTTTAGATTGGACATTAGGAAAAATTTTGTCCCTTTCAACAATTGGAAGAGTCTGACCAGGGAACAGGTTGAGTCACCATGCCTGATTGTATTTAAAAGAAGTGTAGATGTTGTGCTTAGGGACGTAGTTTAGTGATGGACTTGGCAGTGCTAGGTTAATGGTTGGACTTGATGATCTGAAAGGTCTTTTTCAGCCAAAATGACTCTATGGGTCTATGATTTATTTGGCAAGTATAATTTTGTTTTATTGTTTTATGTTTATTCATAACTTGTAAATGTTCTGTAGAATATTTTTCGAAAGTAATTAAGTATTAATAATACAAAATTACTATACAACATTTTGAATGAAATCTAGATTAGGAAGATACTTAATTTTCCAAATGAATACAGCTTCCTGAAATACAAAATAAACTCTTTTATTGAGACCCATGCAAATCTTGTCTTTTTTTTATTTGGCCTTGTTATGTTTCTTAGGAGATATATCTCTGGGCAGCATGATTACTCCTTTCTTATGTCTTCAGTACTATAAAGATACTAAAATGGAATTTATTTGGATGGAGAAGCAGGCTGTTCTATATCTAGAAGAAAATGAGGATACTCAACTGGAAGAAAACTTCCGAACTATATCATGCAGCAGTGGCCTTCCAAGGCACATCTGGCAGAAGACAGAGAATCCTAATTTCTATCTCTCAGAATAGCTTTCCAATATGAGACAATAAAGGCAGATTTCCTTTTGACTTATTTAGATATACAGATATTAGCTGTTAAATTCTGAACAGGTCATTCAAGCCTACCTGATAGAGAATGGAAGAAAAAAAACACACCAAAAAAAAAAAAAAAAACCAAAAACAAAAACAAACAAACAAAAAACCCAAACCCCAAAATCAAAACCAAAGCCCATCTCATCAGAAGAAAGGCATTAAAATAGGCTGACATTTTTTCATGCCAAATCATAGAATCATGGAATGATTTGAGTTGGAAAGGATCTTAGAGAATGTCTAGTTCCAATAAGCAGGGACAACCTTCACATGACAAGGTTGCCCAAAGTTCCATCCAATCTGGCCTTCAACACTTCCATGGAGGGGGGCATCCAGTTTCTCTGGGCAATCTCTTTCAGTGTCTCACCACCACCACAGTAAAGAATTTTTTCATTACATCCAATCTAAATCTACTGTCTCTTAGTTTAAACCCCTTACCCCTTGTCCTGTCCCCTAATGAATTATCCCGTCCATCTTTCCTGTAGGTCCCTTTTATTGATTGGAAGGTCACCTCCCTTGACTGCATTGCCTGCTCATGTTGGGCTTTTCATCAAGCAACATTCCCAAGTTCTTCTCAGGGCTGCTCTCAATCCTTTTTCCACCAAGGCTATAGTTCTTGCAAATCTGTCTCTTTCAGTGCATTTACAAACAAAAAAGCTTAAAATGTTTGGGAATTACTATGAGAGCTAAAACTAGCATCTACATATTGCATTTGCTGCTATAGATCTCAAAATGGAGAGGGCGGACCTGGATTGCAACTCATGCCCTCAAACATTATTCTTAAAAAAAAAAAAAAAAAAAGCCTGAACCCAAGGAACCTGGTTGAAAAATTTTGAGTGCTCTCTTCCTTTTGAGAACTTTAAGTTGTGAACTACTATATATTTAACACTGGTGAGGCCACACTTTTTTCCAGATCTGGGCTGCCTAGTAGAAGAGAGATACTGGAGAGAATCCAAGAAAGGGCCACAAAGATAATGAACAGGCTGGAGCATCTCTCCTATGAGGAAAAGCTGAGTGTCCTGTGACGGTTCAGCCTAGAAAAGAGATTGCTTTGGTGGGGTATCATCTCTATAAATATGTATGGAAGATGCATAGAGGGTAGAGCCAGGCTCTTCTTAGTGGTGCCCAGTGACAGACAAGAGGCAATGAGCAGAAGCACAGGAGGTTCTGCCTGGACATCAAGAATTACTTTTTAGTCTGAGAGTGACTGAGCCTCGACACATCTCCCTGCTTGGAGATAGTCAAAAGATATTTGGACATGGTCCCGGGCTGTAGGTGGCCCTGAATGACCAGAGGACTTAGACTACATGGCCTCCAAAGGTCCCCTTCAATCTCAAACATTCTGTGATTCTGTGATATGAAAGGAAGGTCTTAACACCAAAACTTTTCATGCTTTCTATGAAAAAAATTATGACTCCATTTTAAGAGAAATGTAATCTCCCTTTATGTTACAAGCTTGCAGAGCACATAAGCATCAACTGGGGGAGATTGTCAAAGATTGCCCCAGAAATGCTCATAAGTAGTGGTACATCTAGAAATCTAGAAATTATTTTTGGTCTACATAGTAATATTTGTCAAGCAAATTGATCAGAGGGAAGGGGCAGAAATAGAAGATTGGTTTGATCACAGGTTGGGCTGTACCTCTAACATCTTTTTCCTCTTGTTCTCTGTGTCACAAATGTTTGATGACTTGGATATAAAATAAAGTGATCAATAGTTTGTATAATAAAGCAGAAATAAATCTAGAACTTGATAAGGATTGCTTAGCAATTTGCTAAATACAGCACAAAGCTGTAGCTAAATAGTCAAAAACCCCTAGAAAGTGATAATTTTCTCATCTCAGGGAAAACTGATTTGAGATTTTTTTTTTGTGTATTTAGTTGGGGGTTTTGGGTGGTTGTGGGTTTTGCTTCTTTGTGGGGTTTTTTATTTGCTTGTTTGTTTTGTGGGTGGTGAGGTATTTTTAGATTTTATTTATTTATTTATTTATTTTAAAGGACATCTGACATTGTTCAGGACACCTACCTGTAAATTCATACCACCCAAGTCTGACTTGTCTAAGTGTATAGGGCGGTTGCCTTAGGTTCCTGTTCTGTTGCTTATATTCCCAGTTACATCTTCCATTTCAACACTGTGTTCTGAGTTAAGTTAACCTTGATGAAGTTTGCAGATTCAATGTCTTTCATTCAGCTAAAGTGTAAAAAAACCCATCCATCCCTGTCTACATCCTTTATAGAACAGACAGCTGAAACACTAAGGGCTTCTGCCTTTAAAAAGATACACATAGGGCTGGAGAGACAGCTATCTTTGTTTTCCTATACCTTGCTAAAAAGGGAGGCTTACTGTGATCTGGTTAGAAATTTAGACATGCAGGACTGGCTGGACTGAAACCCTGTGTGTGAGAAAGAAATAGCAAGTTGCAATAAAAAACAAAACAGAGGGAAACAATATACAGAGATACACAGACACAAAAATGTTTTCAGTGTCATTTCAACACAGATGTTTTGGAGGTGTCAGAGCTGTGTGGGTAAGGGCTAGACATTGTGAGAAAAAAAAAATGGAAAGAGCAGTAGCATTTTCTCTTCTCATAGTTTCTTGCCATTGGTGCCTCATGATCAAAGAAAGATGATGGGTATAGCTACTGTTATTTCATACTGGTTAATCACTTAAATTTAAAAACTAGTTAGAGGTAAGCTGGAGATGGGCTTTTTCTTTTTCCTTTTTCATAACATGATTTCTATGTTTGAGAACATAGAAATCAACAAGCACTTCAGTTTCTGACAATAAGTTAATGCCCCTTCTTGTCATGAAGGCACTGAAAAAAGGACATTTGAAGGCCAAGTTGTCTTAATTTAAGATATATAGTTTCATAGCAGATGTGTCACATATATTGAATTGTCCTATTGTGGTTACATCATTTTATTAGCATAAAAGGGAAAAAACCAACACTGAGGATTAATGAGTGTCCTCTTCCCTCACATTTTATACATTCAAGTAGATAGAAACACATTTTCTGTGCAGGAAGAAGAAAAATATATAGAAGACCATTAAATGCTCAGCACACAGAAATATCTTCATTTGGATTCTGACCCAACATAACTTTCATTGATTTTGGAGGTATTTAGATCAAAAAACAGAGATAAAGAACCTGAAGTAAAACTCATTTCATTTTTTAAAATTTTTGCTTTAAGCTCTTACATAACTGAGCAAATAGCCTTAAAAATGTATTCAACCTTGTATTAAACATCCTTATAGATGAAAGAAGGCTTAGGACTAACTCTTCTTATGAAACAATCTGAACATGATAAATGTATTTCTAAAATCTGTGAAATTAAATCAAAGTATTAACTTTACCTTGGTGTGAGATGAGATACAGAACTAATATGAGGTGCATCATTAATAAAGGCAATGCAAAGTTACTAGGGACATATTGTAGGCAATGTCATGTAAATAAGGAACACATAAAAGACATAATTTACTATGAGCTTTGAAAAGAGCACATACACAATAAAGAAAGATTGAAATAATTTCTACAAAAAAACATATCAGCATTCCTGTATTTTCAGAATTCACATTAACTTAACATTTTGGTTCCTTTTTTGTTATTTTGAAAGCTCCCTTTTGAAAACCGTTTTCTAAACAAATACTCTAAACAAACATCTAGGTATCATTAAAATAATCTCATTAAAAACCTTTGCATATATAATATTTGAGTTAACTCTACTTCCAATGGCACAGATACACATACTGACCTGCAACAATCAGTCTTGCCTTTCTGACCTATTTTGCTTGTCCCTATTCCTTTCCAGAATTGCCACTGACAAATCACTGATGCTCAGTGTGCTGAAGAAAACCTGACTTTCTCACCATGTATTCTTACTCACCTTGGTAAAACATGCACTACATTACAATTACTCCTATCTATTAAATTATCTATAGCAATTCTCAGACTACGAAGGTAAAAATCCTTTTATTTTTCTATTTTCTATTAAGCTTGATATCTGGAACCACTCTTTTTTATGTGAGAGGGAATTGAAACGCGGTAATTAATATGAGTTTGCATTAAAGCAGGAGGAATGTCAGGTTTTGAGGTTTGTCTATCAGGTGATATATGTCAATTATGGTAAGCATTTCCTTCAAGGAAAAGGAAGTGTCAGTAGTGAAGTAATCCATGTAGAAAATTGTTTAGTGTTGCTGGGTTAACTCTCTATATGCACCTATATGTCGCAATGATTTTGCTCATTTCTGCTGAAAAGTTGCAGAAGAGGAGAATCCAAGTTTGTGGAGATATGCTCTAACAGTAAGTAAGCAATAAGTAGGATTTTGAAGGTAACTTCTACTTTTTTTTTTTCCAATTTGTTGTCTGTATTTCTTTAAATAGTTCTGGCACATGGGAGAGACTGGAATTTTCACTTTGACCTCACTTCGCGATTCTATCTAATCCCTAATGTAATGACTAAATGTATGTTTGGAAATAAAAAAAACATTTGTAGGGTGAGATTTCATCTGATGTATTTCTGAGTACAATATCAAAATGCATCTGCCGTTCATCTTATTCCGCTGTTGAACTCAGGAACATGCGTGATCTACACAGCCGTATGTTCCTCTATCCTTAAAAAAGATGCTTGTTGGGGAGGGTATGCCCTGATTCTAAGCCTAGAGAAGGATATGCACACAATAATTCCAGGGACCAAGTGGGCATGCATGTCCCTCACGACTTCTAGAAGCCTCCACTTTCTTTGCTATGTCCCTTATGTCTAGCGAAATATCATTCACATTCACTTATCCATAAATAAGAAACCATTCTTTCTTTTTATGTCTTCTACTTTTGATCCCACTGAAGCATCAGAAAAATAATATGTCACTAATAGAGTTTTCTTGTTAACAGTTCAGATTGGCTTCTTCAGCAGCACTTAAGCATCTGAATGCACATCCATTAGTCACCTTGAATTTGTGTTAGAGTTGTATTCTCCATTAACCCACAAAGCATTCTCTTCTTCCCTCTGAACAAATGTTATTATACCAAGTTGGAGGAAACGTGCTTCAAATACACCGCACATAGTAACATAGTCTGCACTCCTAACACTTCTTACGTTCACAGTGACAGCATGTCATGGGGAAAATACAAATCACACATCTTTTATAAAAGCCAATTGCACACTTGCCTGAGAAGAAAGCAAGAAGAAATTCTATATTTGTGAAAGCATGATGGCCATAATGTCAAAAGTCTTTTAAATACTTTCAGTAGGTAAATTTTTTGATGAAGGGTGGAAGATTTTCCGAAAGCCATAGCCACCAGTGTGTGACTAGTAATCTAGTCATTTAAGAAAAAGAAGTTCATGAAGAGTTAGCACAAGACATTCTATGAGTGAGTATTACTATAATTATGTGACCAATGAACCAAAAATCTTACATGATTCCTACCTTGACACTGCAGTGAACACCGCTTAGAATATTCTCCAAAAACTCGGTAATGTTTTTCCATCCAGCAAACATATTCCAGATATATATGTAACAACTTAAGTCACCCTTTCATAGCATAGTGTTTGTAGAGGGGAGTTGCAGGGCAGCTCCTGTGAGAAGGGGACAGGGCTTCCTGTGCCAGACAAAACCAGCTTCAGCCAGCTCCAACTTACCCACTGCAGGGCATGGCTGAGCCCCAGCCAAGGTGGGGGCATCCTGGGGAAAATCTGTTCAGAGAAAGTGCAGAAAAGGCTTGAGGGTGGACAAGACAGAGTCAGGAGTGACGTTGAGCTTGTGAAGAAAGAGCAGTGATTGGGAAAGTAGTTTTGGTACTGGTTTCGTTTCTCACTCTCGAACGTTATTAATTGGCAAGAAATTAAATTTATCTTCCTTGTATCAGGTCTGTTTTGCCTGTGGCAGTCATTGCTAAATCATCTTCCTGTGGTTATCTGAAGTCACCATTTTTCTGATCTCATGTTCTTGGCCTGTCCTTTTTGAGGAGGCCAAGAGACCAGCTAGGTAAGTATCCATCAGCCAGCCAGAATGCAAGAATGGATTGCTACATGTACCCTTGTAGTTTTATATATTTTTAGAGAATAGATGTCATTTCCTCTGCAAGTGCTAATGGACTAACACATATGCTATTTGTTTTGCATTCTTTTAAGAATATTCTACCCTTCCTATTTATAAAATACTGCAGTAGTTTTTATCTTCAATTTTTTTTCTCATTGCAATATCACTTTTCTGTTTTCTCACATCCTTCCTCCTACTTAATAAGGATTATTATCATATATGAATAGAAATTATATACCTATGACTAAAGCCCAAAAGATTATGAGTAGAGGAAGACAGCAATTCTGTTTTGTTTCTCAGTGCTGGATAGGCGGCAGATATGAAAACACTGCTATTCATGTCAATACATTAGCAATGAAAGGCTTGCAAAGAAGACATCAGAGTAGTGATATGCCAAGAAGGCACTTTAGTCTCAAAAAAACCCACCAAAAGAACCATACAAGGATTAAAGACTTTATGAATATAAACAAGTTTATTATTGAAGTATCAATTATTGCATACATCAAAACACCTAAATAAGGGTTACAGTACAAATGGTAACATCAAAGCAAAAGATAACTCTCATTTTGGTTGAATACTAATGTGAAAACACATTTTAATGGAGTCTGTTTATCAGTTACTGGGTTTTATTCCATAAAGCTGCTTTATTCCCCACAGCAATAGCTGCTGAGTGTCGTGAACATTTTGTGTGATGTCTTATTCAAGATGGAGAAAAAAGGTGTGTGCAGAACCACATGCCTCTGTAAAATGACAGTGTTCATTATAGGAGTTGTAACATAATGCATATGCATGTAAAAAGTGTGCATAAGTATATATATATATGTATGTGTGTGTATATTTACATATATATTTAATACTTGTATGTGCATGCACAAACTTTAATACAAAAATCATTAAACTGTGAAGAAAAATGTGAAGACAGGGCACTCATTTCAAAAAATATACACTCTACAAAACAGATTTTAGGTTCCTTTCTCAGTGTGGGTACCATGCACATAACCTATACCTTTAATATCTCCAGAGATGCCTCTGTGTGTAACCATACTTCAAGTGAGTCAAGACTTTGTGGCATGGCATTAACCATGCACTTGTCATGTCATCCATGCTACAATTAATAGGAGAGAGAATGTAGTTTTGATTTACTTTTCTTAGTCTTTGACAAGAAAAAAATAACATTAAATTGAAATGATAAATGATATTGCCAGTATAGGTTACAGTGAAAAACTTCTTCATATAAGTCAACTTATTAAGTGCTTTTCATGTATGATACCAGCACATAGACATCCACAAGCAATTTTCTGTACCTCTACTGCCTTCCTTTTCATATTCAGATCAGATTCTATATAATGTGATTAGATTATATTATGGGCAAAAATACCTTCAACTACAGTAAAATAAAATTGATATTGATAAATTAACAGGGATCTGGTAATCAATCAAAAGATAGAAATGAATGAAGAGTAAAATTTGTTAACATACCTATGCTGTCAATTTCTTAGATTTGTATCTTCCTCCTATTGCTGTTATACATAAATAGTCCCTAAACTTTACCAAACTTTACAAGTCAGGTTCACTGATTCTCTAAGATAGACTTACTTCTTTCACTGATCATGCCATTTAGTTCTCTGCCTGTTCCCATGTGGATTAATTTACATAAATGCCAAAGTAGTACCATATGAAATTACATCTGTGCTAGAGACATCCATATTTTAGAAGCTAGAGTTGGTATTTTATGCTGTACAAGTATTTGGAAATATTTTCAGTTGAGGATTTAAAGTCCTACAGAAGAATCCAGCCCATAGAAAAGGAAAATTAATTAATATGATTTGGGAATATTGCATATATTATTGTTGTTCTTTTGATCAAAAGATTCCCTTCACAATGTGGAGAATAACTCAGTTTTAAGGATTTCCCATATTTCCGCACAAGATAAAATTTTAATAATTAATAGTATTTATTTATCTTTTTATTGTTTTGGAACAACCATTATACCCAGCAACTGTCTGAAAACATTAGTTTTCCATTAACAGGAAATTATATTAAGATATAATAAACATATGCAGATGTAATTGAACATCTTGAAAATAGTTTGTGAAAAGTACAGACGTTGCTCCTGATGCTACCCTTATAGGATTGCCTTTATTGTTTTAAAGATAAAATCTGTTTCTTGCATTTACATTTTAGTACACTGATTGCATTTAGTTTTTACAACTGTAAGAAGGCTATAGTAACATTTATTAAAACAGCTAACAAATATAAAGAAAAGATATTGCCTACTTCCGTATGAAGGTACTTCAGTACTGCTATTTGGAAAACAAAAGACACTATTAATGTCTATGATAATATTATATTATTTTAAATTACTTTCAATACAAAGCTTATTTGCATTACATATACTTTTAAATAACAAGATCAGTATAATAAAAGCAAGCAGAACAAGAAAGGACTAAAACATTGTAGTGTTATTTAATGCCAAAAAAAGCTGAGATCTATGAATATTTATAAGTTTTCCAGTGCATTTTTCCTACTGATAAATAATTAAATGCTTCCTATATAACATATTTCCTTGTGAAATATAACAACAGCAAAACCAAAACAAAAACCCCACAACAGCTAAAGAAAGCAAAACAACTTTAGCTGTGATCATTCCACATATTTTTCAGGTCTAAAGACTAGTTCCCCCTTTTTGGGTAAGAATTTTCTAGAGTTCAGAAATCTGGCAATATTCGTTCCAAAATGGCAACTTTCTTATACTTCAGTTTTAATCACATTTCAAGAAACAATTTCTATCAAACTTCAGTCATTTATTTCATTATTTAGTTCATTATTTATTTATCTGTTTGTTTATTTATTTATTTATTTGTTTTTCCCCCAGTGAGTTTTTTCTGGCTACTGTGCAGTGATAGTTATTCCCACAACATTGGTGGGGAACTTCGCAACGTTTGAAGAGCCAAAGCATCTGTATTCATGATGCTAAGCATCAGCTCTTGTATTATTAAGTCTGCCTTTTAGGTGACTGTAAACAGTCAGTAGTGGGATAGAACTGGAAAGGAAATATCATCACATATAAAACCCCTGTCCACCATTCAACTCTATACACATACACCCGTATGGAGTTCCATGAAAGTAAATTGGACTATCATGTGCTTTAATCAAAGCACCTTCTTGAGTATGATCATGGTTAAGTATACTTATGCTAAGCTCATCCACTGGATCAAAGACTTCACCATTTAAGGGATCAAGGACATAAGGATTCCATAAACTAAAACAGAAAAGACAAAAATCCTGTCTATTCTATATTTAGGTGCATGAAGGGAAATGAAGGGGACAGAATGCATCAAAACTACATTAATTCTTCTTTGGAAGAAGCTAAAAAAGTCTTATTTTAAAAAGAGCTTTTAAAAAGGTTTGCTGCCTCTTTCTGATAGGGGCTAAAATATTTGTATCAGAAATAATTTCCTGAGCAGCCTCTGTTCTGGGATTGACTGAAGGACTTGTGCATGCATCATTATCAGAAATTTTAACCTTCTTGTCACTCATCATCTGTGATTATGGGAATGTCACGATGCTAAGGATCTGCAGAAACGCCTGGTTTGACTTTTACCAAGAAGCTGTAAGCCTTCATTTTATGTGGTCTTTGAGGAAGTAGCTTAATTGGTTCCTCAGCTTTGCTGTCATTGTTTTCAAACACACATAGCTCTGAAAAAGATTTCTGACTTTAACAGTAAAACTAATTGTTGAGTAGACAAGGAAGAGAAAAATATGAAGTCTAATTCTGCAGGGGAAACATACAATTTTGCCTGAGGTCATGCTTTAAAGAAATTAGTATGCCAAGTTTTTAAGTGAATGGTGAGCTCAAAACCAAAAAGGAAGGTGTACAGAAAAAATAAATTTGGTCCACAGTGACACATTTAGGAAATCAGTGGCTATCCTACAGTTCATGTGTTTAGACTGAAAAGCTTAATATAACACAGGGCTACAGTGTTTTTTCAGCCAGCATTTCTTTTCAAGTACAGCAAATGGGGAAAGGATGAACTTCATCCTCTGTTGAACCTTACCAATCCATTAAAATTAAAGGCGATCTTTTGAACTTAGTGATACAATCTGGATGCAGGCACCTAAATTAAGACAGGAAGACATATGTGGCCCCACAATACAACTGAGTTAAACACTGTTTAGACAAAATGTAGACCCGAATACCTCAACTCCATTATTCACGTGGAAAAGCTTGGGTTTTTTTAAATTACAGCTCACTATAACTATGCATCTGTATCTGAAGATTGTAAATCAGTATAAAATAGTTGAAGTGTCTATGTTTTCATTGAATTAGTTTTAGTTAAACCCTTTATGTGGTGGAATTAACTCAAACTTTCACTTAGAAAAGGAAAAAAAAATACCTTGATGAAAACTGCCTTGACACCAAGCTGGAAATAATGTTTTACAAATTACAACCTTTCTAATATATTGCATAAGGATTTAGACTAGTTCAGCTAGGCCAACAGCTGACATTACGGCTATTTCTGTGTAAGAAGATCCATTTACATGCTACATATTTAGATTTTTTAAAAACAAACTGCACTCTAAAAACCATGAAATCCATCCATAATTACATACTAGTACTCACAACCCCCACTTGTTTCTACCTAATTCCTAGTTTCACTTAAGGAAATGCAGAATCTACATAAAAAAATTCTATAATAAAGAATCATGAACAATAAAAAAATGCACCCATTTATAATCTTCTTTCACCGTGGGTTCCCCTTGAAGTTATTCTTTTTATTATTATTGTTATGCTTGCCCAACAATTAAATGTCATTCTTTATAGATGTGGTCTGCTGAAATAACAGAAAATTATTCCGACTTAGTCTTACCTACAATAATACAGAAAGTTATACCTATTCTGTCATTTATATGAAAGATGTTTAAAAAGAAACAGTTGGCTTTCCTACTCTGTATAGTCATGAGCATTTTTCTGGTACTTTAACAGAAGTGTAAAAATGGTTGAAAGCTAATTCATAATAAATAACCATCTTCTTTTATATAACTTGCCTTGTCCCCTTATTTAACAGTCCCATTTGTACATAAAAATCTTAATAAAAGCTAGGCCCTATCATTTTGGTCTCTGTGCAAGTGTATGAAGAAATATTTCCTTCCTAATGAGTTTGTATTATAAACCTCACAGAGTAAATTTGTGCTTCTGTACAGAATGACTTCCAGTGTTGAGTAAGAAAACATTAACAAAACAGAAGCTTCAGTGTGCATGTTCCTCTCACTAACGAACACAATGATACTGAGAACAACATGGCTGCAACCTCTGCACTGAAGCCAAGATCAGATCTAAAGATGAGAAAAGATGAAGTTAAGGCACAACAGGGCAGATTCTCAGATCATGTAAACTGTAGCTTCTTTGCTGAAGTACCTGAATTATGACATTTTCCATCAGCTGAGGTTCTGCACCCAGTATTGTGCAGTTTCTGAAACAGGCAGGCGAACATTGATCACACTGGGAACGGCTGTAATTGAATGTTTCACTGATGTTGAATGTATTGGTGGTATACATAGCAAAACACCAAGGGGCCAAATACATTCTACTTTTTAGTTATCAGGAATGGTAGATAGATTACAGAAGATGCATAGAAATGCTTTGTTGGGTTCTGTGAAGTGGCCAAACCTAATGACAAAGTTTAAGGGATCTTACCCTTTGTTCAGCAGCTTTTTTTTTTTTTGGTGTTCTTTCCTAGGTCCTTATCTTCATGCATGTGCATTCCATCGAAGTCAACAGAGTATTCCTGTATTTAAACGTAGACCATATTGTTATAGAATCATAGAATTATAGGGGTTGGAAGGGACCTCGAGAGATCATCGGGTCCAACCCCCCAACATTGGGTCCAACCCCTCGGGTTATGCTTAAATTGATCTTATATAATGATTGCAAAGCTGCTGCTAAAGGTTTATATGCAACCCAGATTTTCTTATTTTTGTGATTTAGCCAGGCAGGTAGCTAAAACAATCCCAGAGTTGTTTTCCCATCCCACTGGGATGGGAGAGAGAACCAAAAAGTAAAGAAGGTATAACTAGTGGGTTGAGACAAAGACAGTTTAATAGGAAAGGAAGATATTATTGTTATTGTTGTTGTTGGTTTTGCTGTTAAGTATAGAAAACAAGTAAAGCACAGTTGCTCACCATCCAAAGTCCATACTCAGCTATTTCACCACCTCCTGGACAAACACTAGTCATGCAGTGAGTGAGCATGACATCATATGCTATGGAATATCCCTTTGGCCAGTTTGGGTCAGCTGTCCTGGATGTGTCCCCTCGCAGCTTCTTGGGTCCCCCCACCTTCTCATTGACAGGCCAGTATGAGAAGCTGAAAAGTTATGGACTGATTAGCAACAACTAAAGTACTGTGTAATCAACAGTATTCTCATTTTACTACCAAAACAGCACTATACCAGCTTCTAGGAAGAAAACTAAATCTATCTCTGCCAAAAACATGACATTAATGTACTATTAACCAGCTAGTTAAATTTCTATGATATTATACAGAGCAACTGTTCATTTTGCATGTAGGAAGTTGAAGCAGAAAGAATAAACTGCGATTTATAATGATTGAGAAAAGAGACACTAAGTGTCCATTTGAAGGACAAACCGAGGTGTCCTTATTAGCTTTACAGTTTCATTAAATGCATTCACCACAGCTGCATTTTCCTTCATTGTTAAAAAGCATGATAATGCAGAAACCACACATTTAGCATATAGAATTTTATAAACAAATATTTTTTTTCCTAAATGCTGCTGAGACCAGTAGTATAAATCTCCTTCAGGTATACATCTTTTTCTTTGTCTGAATCATACTTCTTAAGCCAGAATCAACTGCAAAGGTATTGTTCAAAGAAATATACTTATAAACCCCACAGATATTTCAGGTCAGATTGCAAAGCTAGGTTTTCATTGTCTTTTTCCATCCAATGCCCCTGATTAACATTGTACCATTTAGTATTCATGCATATCTTTTACCAAAAATTTTTTCAGCCTCAAGTGTTTCTTAGCATTGCAGCAATAATTAAAAGATGTTGGGATTACTGTAGAAGCATGCATATATATACTTATTTTCAACCCTTTTTACTCTGGAAATATAAAGTGATTTCTTTTCTGAACGGGTAGAAGAGGGAAAAGTCAATAATTGAATTGAAAAGAAATATACGTATATTACATGGATTTATTTACTCCTATGTTGATATGGCTCCACAGGACAAATTTCACCCTACATGTCCGAAACGTTCTGCTTATTGCAATGGATACCTATCATCACTCCACAGAAGCAAATACGTATCATCCATACCGAGACAGATACTGTCACAGTTTTTGAAAATTGGCTTTCTTGAAGCTATTTGAATAAGCATGTAAAAAAACCATCAGAGAGAAGAAAGATTACATTTAACTCAGTGCTAGCAATTATCATGTAGTAGAAGTCCAAAGAATTGGTCCTGGACTGCCTTGTCCCTGGAAAACAAGCTGGAATAGCCAACCTTCTAAACTGAAATATCCGGGTATATGTCTCTTGCCAGTGCCTAGTTATTTCAGATAGATTTTACCTGAATGCCTGATGCTGTATCTCAGAGGCTGTGACTTTTGGTAGTAGAGGAACATCTTGCTTAATTTATTTCATTTAATTTTTCTTTGTTATCGCTTTTTCAGAAACCACTGAAGTCCCAGAGTCCACAGGGCACAATCTGTGCAGGTATGAGTGACAGTTATAAAATCAGCTCCCAATTTACAAGAATACTTCTCTTCCCCAGAACTAGCTTTCTTCTTGCGTTACCATGACATTCAGGATCACTTGAACTGAAAGCTGCTTCCCACTTGAAACAAGATGTCCTTCATGAGGGATCTTACTTCTCATTTCACTATAGCCAGTATTTGGTGACCTTAAAGACTTGCTGCAAAGCCCATCTGTTTGTGGAAGCTCACCCTTTAAAAAAAGTAATTTGATTGGCAGGACTGTCTGGAAAGCTGCTTAAAGTTACCTTTGAGCAAAGTTAGGACCTGTTGTTTCAGTAGGAAAGTTATTGCAATGGATACAAAAAGGAAAAAGGACAAATTACAGACCTTCTTAAACCTCCTCCATTCCATTTTTCTTTTAAGCTGTTTTATAGACCTTTTACTGTACATAGGGAGCATGAAATAGGCACTGTGAACAAATCTGATTTTTAAAACCCCATCATTTTAGAAGTTATACAATGTCCACCTCAAAGTTTCTTAGTCTTTCGTCTTAACCAAGAGATCTTATTATCCTTGAATAGTCTACATGAAGATCCTTCAATTTTGAAATTTTGAGTTAATATAACTTGACCCAATGGGTCATAATTGTGTATTTTTCAGTTTTGTCAGGACATCATTTGTCCCACATCTTATTTGCATTTCCTATTTTGTACATATATATACACGTATATATATATTCCCACTGCCACCTTGGGATTCTTGAAACCCTGAATAGTTTTCATTTTTTTTTAAAAAAAGTTGTCTCCCTGAACTTATTCTCAACTAACAGTGAGCCATATGAGAGTCAGTTTGTAAGGGTTTGTTCATCACAAGCATTATTTTAATCTTCTATTACCATTTTTGGGGAAGATAGCAGTTTTAATTTCACACCTACTTCTTTCTTATTGTTGCTTTCAATTCCAAGTTCAGCCAAGAAGACTCTCCCTTAAACAAATGTGTAATTTAATCTCTCTCTGTAGTTTTCTACATTCAGGCAAGAACTTGCCAGCTTAACCTGGAGAGTGCATAACCTAAAAAGAGTATCTTAAATATTTAGAGCTGTGTCAAATTCATCCAAAAAACTCAGTAACTTTGTGTCGTCTCTTTGCAGATTTATTTTGCTTAGCTAAGATCAGTGCTAGTCATTCCCAGTTCTCTATCCATTGCCCCTGTGAAATGTTTGCAAGACTTTTCCTAGCATTTGCTTTTCTGTATCTGTATGTGTTCTTTCCATTATTTTGTGCTATTGAATTCAGAGAATCAAGTTAAATTATCTAGCAGTACACAGAAAATATGCAGCTAAAACTAAAAGTCACTAAACGCATACAAGGTTCATCAAGGTGGGATATACAGAACTGGAATCCAGGAATTCATCCATCTAAATAGCATAAAGAGGATCTCTATTTCCTTCTTTATCTTTTTTCTTCCCCCCATCCCCACCCACCTCCCCCCATCCTACTATAAATTTAATCAGACATTAAGCTTCAATCAGTGAGAAACTGCTAGCACATGGATCAACTCCGCTCTCTTTGAAGACAGAAGAAAAGTTTCTGTTGAGGGAGATCAAGCATTAAAAGTTGTGCAATTCTCACTTCAAAGTTTCATAAAGCCTTACCTGACTACTTCAAGTTTCATGACCCTGTTGGTTTCATAATCAAGATTTTTTTTGTTGCTAAACCTTGATAGTAATTTAAATTCCTCCAGGGATTTAGCTGTGTGAGGTTTACTTTAAGTCCACTGTGGGTGGTAATGATGTCTTGTAACTCTAGAAAAGAAAAATAACTGAATAACTGTACATCAAGGGAATGTCTTCATCTGTTGAAATTATTGTGGCTATGCTAAAAATTGAAAGAGATGCAGACTTTTATACCAACTGAGAATGTTTCCTTTGTAACCTATTTCCAGTTTTATTATGAAGATTTGTGTCATCTGTGATCTGCCATTTACTGTGTCCCATATCTTTAAATAGAGTGGACAGTATTTATTTCACATAAATGTTGTGAAACTTAATTAACGGAGAGTGAAAAGTACAACCTATAATTCCTCATTACTCCATTCAGTATTTTCATGTGGTACCTTAATAATGTCATATGGCTGCCTAATAACCTCCTCTAGAGTGAAAGTCTGAATGTAAATCATCACAGCTGTAATACTTCTCAAAAAGGTGTTTCAGGTAGAATCAATAGGAAGGGATATCTTTTTTTTTTTTTGAAAGACATAACTATAATAAAACTTTCCAATGGAAAAATATTTTATAGCCAAAGAAAAAAAAGTTATTCAATGTTAGGGAGTAAACTGAGATTTGCATTTTACCACCTATTTAGCAGAAGACAGTTCCAAACTCAGAAAATGTAAAACTGTTGCTGATGTATCCTAGAAGAAATTTCTTAGGAAACAAAAAGAGAAAGAAGATACAAAAAGCAACACAGAAATATATAGCTAATTGCTTACGCACTTGCTAGAGTTTCTTCCATCCTTCCTGTGTGGTAAAAGGCTGTTAATGTCTTGTGCAAGTTCAGGATATTTTGCCTGTGGGCCCTATTGAAGTGATTGCATCTCTATTTAAATGAAAATAATAACCCAGGAAATATCTCTTAAATTTGCATTTTATAGCAAAGCCCCCTGTTCTGTGGAGGAGTTGAAGAAAGACTATTCTCTTCAGTATAGGGCTTGTCCCACCATTTCTGTATGTAGCTGTGATACTGACTTTGCTTGTGTAATGGTTTAAAATGTATTTGTTCTAAGACTGCACTGATAGGTAATTCTTTATGTTGTCACTAATTTGCCAGCTTTTTAGCCATTATGATTTGATAAGTTATCCCCAATTCCCTGCCTTCTTTCACTAGTTTACTTTCCCCTTTTTCAGTGATTCAGTGTATTCTGAGTGTTTTGGGGTTTTTTTGACACAGTTCCCATAATTAGACTCATAGAGCACTTCTCTACAACTATAGTGCTTATTTTCATACTGTCTGTAAGCACAAAATCCCAGGAGCAGGACAGAGCACAGAATGACGTTTTATCCACTCTATGCATATCCAATATAGTAGTAAAATGGCATAGTAAATCCAGCTACATTTCCCTTACTGCCTTGTGGCACATGACATCAGACCACTTCAGGAAGAAATGCATCTGACAGTTATTCGTTTGATATTTACTACATGGACTTTATGAGAACTAAGAAGGAAGAATTAACCCATTGGCCGGAGCCAATGGGTTAATTAAATGCTTGTGCATGAGCATCCAGATAGCAGATTTGAGGTTCTTTGGACAGGTCCTGCTATTCAAAGACTATGTATATTCTTTTGCATCACAGACACACCTTTATTTCTGAACAGAATATAGTTTTTATATAAGTCAGATTCAGTTTTCCCTTTAACTTTCTATTTAGGTCTTCACACTGTCCCACAAGGTTTCTATTTCACATTAACAATTGTTAGGCATGGTGTATCCTTTCATTTAAACCAGTTTTGGAGACTGTGAATTAAAATTATTCCCTTTATTGTTTTCCCATTCTAATAAGGACAAACAAAGACAATTTGGGAGATTGTTAAAAATACACTTAACTATGTTTAGAAGAATATACATAGAATTCTACAAAAAATTGTGAGAAAGGAGGAGAATGTTAAGAAGCAGGATCTTGAGTAGAAAAGAAAAACAAAAAATAACTAAACAAACCATGTTACATAGAACCTAGTATACCTTCTGAAAATCTTTGAATATGCAAGAAAAACTTTTTTTTCCAGTCCACTAAAACTTTTTTTTTTTACAGAAATGACATATTCTGAAAGTCCATTGTTAGTCTAGCCACACAATATACTAGCAAAAAAGGAAAAAAAGGAATTAACTTTTCTTCAGGCTACTATTGGTGCCAAAAAAAAACCCAAATACCCAAACTTAGAATTCGAAAACAGTTCATGTTGGAAGGGACCTGGAAATATAGAGCATATGATCTGAACTCTCTTGAAAAGGGGACCTTACTGTATCATATCATGTTTGCTATCATATGTCAAAAGCTTATTGTATCATATGCATAAAGGAGTGCTCTTTAAAACCTTTAGAAGATTTTCAACCAAAGAAAACTGTAGGTATGCACTGAATTCCCTGCTTTTTCATATCTCACAGTGCATTTGGGCTCAATCATCATCTGAGGTCCTTCTAAAGTTACATAGCTTGGATAGACCATTTATATGTATCACTCACATTTACAAACATGAATATATTCATGTTTCAGTTCAGTTCCTTACACAGTGGCAACTTGTACCATTCAAGTGGCCCTACAGTATCTGAGAAAACCACCTGGGACTTGAAGATATGATGCAAGTAGATCAGAAAATGGAAAGTGGGCTGTGCAGGGCCATGCAGAAAGGAGTCTTTGAAATTTTAACATCTTTATTGATATTTTTGTGCTTTCTGTCAAACAGGGGGAGGAAAAAAAAAGGGAAAAAAAAAGCCAAACACAACACAACAAATACTGAGATCTAAGAAATAAATAATACTGATAAAATAATAAACTAACTCTTGTTAGCCATGGGAGATATGTATTCTGGCTGCCACATGTAAATAGCACTTTGAACCTCAAAGTCAGTACTTTGGTCTTATACATGACTTACAGTTTTTTATTTGCTATTGTATTTAAAAATATTGTTTCTTATCTGGCTGCTCACAATCAGAAGAAACTTTTGTTAAAAGGTGAAATCCAGATTATTTCTGGAGATTATAAAAGTGAGAAAACTGTACTAATAGCTACTAAAGCTTATCAACTACATTAAATATCTCAAATCTGATTTAAAAAAAATCATGGGTTAGAACTCAATACCATAAGGGGCACATAGGACCTAACCTATATGTCCTAACTGAAATATATATATATAAAAAAACCAGAAATTCATATATATATATAAAAAACAGAAATTCATAATGGTAATAATTTTAAAATAAAATAAAAAGACATGTTTTTTACTTTAATAATGCAAATTCTAATTTACATATAATGGAATTACACATTGTAAATTCCATCCAGTTATTTGGTTGGTTCTGAAAATTCACAGTTTGGAATCTGCATTGCCAGTATTGGTATTGATAAAACACTGGGCAGATAAGCAATTTTACTTTTATATTCGTTATATTTTTCTCAAGCTACTAAGTAGATATTAGGAATAGATATCTTTAGACTGAAGCTGATCTATTTATTTTAAGGAGACTGCATTTTTACTATATTAAAGAGTTGGGAACTTTCAAGTACCTTCATTCTTTTACCTTTTAAAAAGAGAAGACAAACACCAGGGCATCTTATCATCCTGCTACTTAAAGAACTTCTGCTATGTTGCAGTAAGGTCTTTCATAGTCAGACCTTGAAATGGTCATTCACGCTTTTGTTATTTCAAGATTAGATTATTGCAATTCCCTCCTGACTGCTTGCCCAATAGGATGCTGCATGAACTCCAGCTGGTTCAGAAAGCATTTGGCAGGTTATTCTTGTAAAAGGGACAATCCAAGCATATTTCACCCTCTTTGAAATCTCCCAAATTGCTGATTAAACAATATATCAATTATCAAATAGTCCTCATTTTGTAACAGAAACATGACTTTGGCCAAATGCACTTTACTAATATTTTAAGTCCATGTCTATGAAACAGGATCCAATAAGGAAAACATTCAGGTTGTCCCAAGGTCATTTTATAAATTGTAGTGACATCCTATGCAGTATCAGTTGCACTATTTTTCCCACTTAATGTAAATGATCCTGAGTTTCAGTATAGATTTTTATATACAGCTACTCACTTGAGTCAATGGAATGTCACTGGTTTTCACCAGCTGAGAACCTGGTCCCCGATTTCAATATCCTTTTTAATTGCCTTTTGTGTTTGATTGAACTAATTACAAAGTCAGAGGGCTTTGCCATTTTATCTCAGGTTTATGCTCTAATGTGCACTTTGAACTGAGACTCTGCAATAGAATGGTTCATATTTGAGTTCCTCACAGAACAAATTCTCAAAAATAAAAATGAATTCAAAAGGGAAAAACTTGTTGACTTTTTCTCTCATAGCTTTCAGTGCTTGACAAAGCTTGACATTCATTTCAGCTTGTTCAAATTGAACAAAAACTCATTTCAGATATAAGGGACATCCGGAAAAATTAAATATGTTACTGAAATTGTATTAAAACATACAGAAATGAAGATAGAGATACTTGGCAATTACGAAAAAAATACTTCCAACAAATATGAATTCTATCTTAAAAATGGATGATTTCTTATTACAATAGTCACACATAAGATTTTTTTTAAATTTTGTTTTGTTTTCTTTTTTATGGGCAGGAAGGGATTAGTAGTAATTGTAAGGGAAAAACTAGTATCCACTGAAGACCCTTAGTTTCAGATGCTGCAGAGACACAAGGCATTGCCACCTGGAGCAGCAGTTTTTAAAATTCTTGGCTTTGAAGGCTACAGGTTTTTTCACAGCAAGTTTTTGAAAAAGATTGAACTTCCTAGCAGAGGAGACAGGTGCAATTTCCAGAAATCCTTAAAGATGTTGAGGGCACCTTACAGAAAGGAACTGAAAAGTTCATATACACTCTGGAAACCACTGTTCCCAGGAAATTATCTTTAAGTCAAATGATCTGGAATGGTTCGTGTTTGCATGTCTTTGGCATAGAGCCTCCTAAGGCAAGCAAGTTACATTCATAGCCTTGTACAGCACAGGTATTTTTCTGGCTCCAGCAGGCAGATCCTGTTTTCCTTATTAATTTTTTTATCTTTTCAATGCCTGCAATTTTAGTTGTCATGATGGCAAAGACTGCATGGCACCCGGAAAAGTGGCAGTACGGGACTAAGTCTATTGAAAACAGGGCAAGCCTTGCAGTGGGCGTGGGGATGGGCAAAGGTGGTTAAAAACAAGACATGATGTCTCAGTTAGAGAGCTGAGAAGTAGCTATGAATTTGTGCAGGTTTTCTACTGATTTTTTTTCTAAGAAGTGTACATTAAATATGCCATATGTTTCATTAGACCCCACTGTGGGTCTATACTCATGGTTGCAGTTCTTATAATGTTTTAGATAATTCAGAATAGGTATGCTCTCGCTCTCTCTTATTTATTATTTTATTTAAATTTATTTTTATTAATAAGTAATTTATGAGCTTATTTTTCTTTGCTTGCTTTTGGCATTTGAAATATGAGTAAGTTTACTAGTCTGTATGTCTAATCTTGATATTGCTTTATATTTCTATGGTTCCCTAAAACTGTCATTTTCTTTGTGATGGTCTTCTTTCTTCTAATTAGTCTGGGAAAAAAATAAATAAATGGGAGTCCCTGTGAGTGCTTCATTCTGTTTGTGTTGTGATTAGCAAAGAAGTCTTTTCAGTAGAAAATTACACTTGTTTGTTTCAGAACAGATTTTTAAAGACAAAACCTCAGTAATAAATTAAAATGACACTCTTACACAGTTCATTGCATGCTATTACAATATCCTGCACTGCTGGTTTACAGAAGCTCAGATACTAAATACATATTCAAAAGGGGACAAAGTAGATTGTTGATTCTTGACAACAAGGCGAGACATAAGAAAATATACAGAAGAAATGACATATATTTCTAATAGCATTCATTTCTCTAGGCAAATTACCAGTATTGGAGTTTTATTTACATTCCATGAAACTTCCATTCCGTTTAATATTCTACAATAAATTGCACCATGTTCATCTGTAGGATTACTGTATTGAATTTGAATTAGAGAAACGGGAAGCCTTTTTGCTATTTCCTTCATACTGTCCATAGAGAATCTTTTCTGTTATTCCCTGCTGGCAGGAAAGATTACATTTCTTTCCATTTTTTCCTATATTTTTTTTCTTTTTTCCACATGTGAGAAGGGCAGAGAAGAGATGACGTACTACTGTCTGTGTATTTTTCTCAATAATATAAACTAAAATTTATTTTATTGCTGATGAAAATCAAAAGCAGAATTTCTATTAAAGGCTAATAAGTGTTGCTTAATTAGGCAAAGGAAAATATTAAATTAAAGCCATAAATTAAGAACAAAAAATGGTATAAAATATCATGGTTCCTAGAAACAGCAGAAGTGGTAAATGCACAGTGCACTTTAAAAAATATTTTGTATGTGCATGTCTGTGTGCTATACATTATATGTCTAAAAATTTATAAATATATACTGTTTTTTCTAGCATTTCTCTAAGATTGTGTGTGTGTATATAAAAAACTATAACATTTAATCAGATAGCAATACAACTATTTAAAGGTGACATCCAAAATATGAAAAGATATGCAGAATATTTCTGATTGGAAAAAATACCAGGTATATGTCACTAAAAATGCAAAAATGAACAGATTTCATAAGCTTTCAGTGGTAGAAATATGGATTATCAAATATCATAAATCCAGATCAGCTGAACAGATAGTTTATTGTCCTGTGTTTGCAGTTTTTGATAGCTGAAGTCAACATTCTTTTCTGAACTGGCTGTAGCTATTTAACTGCTTAATTATATTGCTATATTTAAAATATAAATTGTTATCTTAAAAATTGTTTTTTTGTAAACTGAAATATGTTCTAATTTATTTTCTGTGTCCTTCAATAAATTAGTGTATTAGAGTAATGCAGTAGGAAACAGTAAATGAGACATTCAGTATATCTTCTTGCTGCATTTTTAAAGCAATCATTTCCCATGTATTTTGAGTTACTTCTGGTTCTTCCTAACATATATTCTCAAATTCAGTTTCTTCATAAAGTTTAATTCAGGAACAAGACTTCAGGCCTTGTGGAGGAAATTAGGCTAGGTGATCACAGTAGTCCTTTCAGCCTTCCAACATCTTCATTTTCTGAAAAAACAGACAGTACATGTGGCTTTCAACTGATCTGAAATTGGACAGCAGATAGATATCTATGTCTGAGCTAGAAATCCTTGGTTGTTGTACAGACACTGGAGAAAAGAAAAAAAAAAAAGATGGGTTTCAGGACAATTCATCTTTGTTTAGAAATGTCAAATTCTCTACATCAACTACCAAGAGTTTTCAAACATAAGCATCCATGGTGTAGCAATTCACATTTACATTTGTTTACCCTGTAAAACAATGAAGAAGTAATTAACAATATTAGAAATAGAATTTCTGGAGTGCTTTTTCTTTCATCTTATTGACTGTCTTCAGGGAAACATATGCATGGGCATACACAGAAGTCTGTATCCCAGACTTCACTTACCTCTCAGCTGCATTCCACCTACCCAAAACTGAGTAATTCATGTTTACAAAGGCAATAATTGTTCTGACGTATGAACTGCAAATTTATATATTGACACCTATATAAACAAACAAAAAACCTAGACCTAAACCTATACTTGGGCTCATTTTTTTAAGGTATAGAAAATATTGTCACCATGTGATTGCCTGTACCATTATTTCATGTTCAGTCACAGATAATGCAAATGGCATTTGTGTGCTCCTAATGTCTTCTGGGATTTTTCCTCAGGTCTACATCCTGAGAACAATATTGTGGTTTTTGTTTTTACTCAAATCTTCATTTACTTTCATGCTCTATATGAGTTTGAAAGACTTTCTTCAGGAAACTTAATTAAATTAGTGAACACCAAGTCTTATGTTAGGTGAATATTAAGGAACTGCCTTCTTCCAGCAGTCAGGAAACAAGTTATTATGCATACATTTTATTATTTAATAAGTCCATTTCAGAGATCTTGGCAAAACCCACTGATATTATACATACACTATATTAATGCAAGTCTTATTTGCATATAATACACTACTCAAATTTAGCATGTGACACTTAAATGTTTAAAGTTATTCCATTTTTTTCCACTCAGTTGATGATCCTTAAGACATTATTTTTTTCTACCTCACAAATCATTCAGCGAAAAAATATAGAAATTAATACCAACCGTTCACAACAGTTTTGTCTTCTAAAATGTATGCTATCCTCAGTCTTATAATATTAATCTCACTCTATAATTAACATCGTTTAGAATGACTTAGGAATATTCATCAGACAGTTGTTAAATTACATTCAGACATTTCACAAATGTAATAAAGTATATGCTGGATCAATATCAGATTTATTAATCAGAGAATGAAATATTACTAATTTTCTCAATGATAAACAAGAAAGGTTCTTGTATCATCAGAAAAAAAAAATTTTTTTTGGGGAGGGGAGTAGGAGGGTTTGGTCTTTAAATATCATAATTTGGAAGGAAGTTAAGAGACACAAAAGGACAAGAGCTTCCAAAAATCAGAATTTAGCTTTGAGGCTGGACTTTTCATTGACAGTCTAGAACTTGGATATCTTAATTTTCTGTTCTTGTGTACAATGAAATACTCATGAGTCAGGCAAAGCATATAAATCTTCAATACACACATAACTGAATGCCAGTTGAGGATTTTTTTTTTTATTAATAACTGAGAAAAAAAAAAGCTTTCTTTGTGGGGAGATAAGGGGATTTTTTGTGGACAGGAATTTAATTTTCTATTTTCTTCCCAAAGCAACAACAAATTAAAAG
The DNA here is from genome assembly GCA_027925045.1 of Hypotaenidia okinawae. Lineage (NCBI taxonomy): Eukaryota > Metazoa > Chordata > Aves > Gruiformes > Rallidae > Hypotaenidia > Hypotaenidia okinawae. The sequence goes on from BSDF01000001.1 coordinate 175,085,487, forward strand.
TGAGTTTAAAGAAATTAGTTCAGCTATGGATTATTTACTATTTTCCATCTTACAATTAAATAATGTATAGGACTATAACGGAAATTATGCCAGGTGATTGTCACCTTGCACTAGGAAACCTAATCCTATATTTACCTTTAATTGCTCTCTGAAATCTATTATTTTCAACATTCTAAACCAGGTCTTCTCTGCCCAAGGTAGCTAATTAAAGTATCTAGATACTGCATACGCACAGAAGACTATTGAATAATACATGAAGATTGACTGAAGTCAATTTCTTTACATTTTTATCTTTTATTCATTAGGTATATTCAGAAAAATCTGGTTCGCTAAGGCAAAAATAAAATACCACCATACTTACAGTCTTTCATAGTAAAGTTTAAAGTAGCTGTGGTCATATCTGAACATCTGGAAGCTAAAAAACATACATCAGTAAGGATCTGCAGTAGTTGTGCCTGCTACTGGACACACATTCTCTGCATTATGGTACACTGACCTTTCACCAGTATGATTAACCTGTCTTTGTGAAATATTCCTTCACAATGAAGATGACTTCTCCACACAAAGAAATTAAGTGAAGTACAATAGATATGATTTTTGTTCAGTTTTAAGAAGAATATTTTTTAATTATTATTTTTGTTTCTTTTTTTAAAATTTTCTTTATTTTGGGGGGAGGGGGATGAGATGGTCTGGTTTTTGGTTTGCTTTGCTTTGTTGGTTTTATTCAAAAGGAACATGAGATTTTTGAAGTGCTTTTCAAAGCAAGGATTTTGCAGCATTTCATGGTTTTGAGTTGTTAGTATATTTAAGACATGCTACTGACATTAAGTTTCTCAATTAGCTGAGTGTAGCCAACACAGAAGAGTTTTGCATTTTGGGAAACACATGCAAAAAGCTTGGAATTTAAGCACATCTATTTATTATATAACATACATCTTCTGCATTTGAAGGAGGTGAGCCACAGCAATGCAGTTTATCATTAAGCAGGAAACATGAATCCATCATTCTGGATTTATCCAGTGTATTCTGAGCGATGTTGCAGGACTGTTGAAGGAGATTTCACATTATTTTTACTGTTTAAAACTGTTGAAAAGAGATGCTGCTTATACCAGCAGGCTTAACCAGAAGTAGCGATTCTGGATTGATCAGTAGCTGTAATGAATATGAAACAGACTTACTGTCTACTGTGATTTCCAGAAAGTTTCCAGACAGAGCGGACAAGAGGAAAGGCCAGGAGACAGGCTGTTAATGTGCCCTCTGAAATAGGACTCCACTGTGGAAATGAAGCACACTGTTGAACTGCTTTCAAAAGTATTGTTTGAAAACAGCACTTGCTATTCGGCGTTGATAGCAAACTCCACTATGCGGAAGTTTCTAAATGGCAACTCAGAACTAAAGAATACAGAGGAAACTATTAGACACAGAGATTGTTTTTCTATTCTTTATAATGGCGTGGAGTGTACTTTTGTATGGAAATTTTTTTAATGATGCTCTTCTCCAAATACAGCTATTTGTTATTGCATTTGGTTGTTGCAAGCATCTCTCTAACTTGTAGGTTCGAGTTACATCATCAAAATTTAGGACCCTTACAGCAACTAATTGATCATTAATTAAAATCAGCTGTATTTAAAAAAAAAAAAATATTGAGACATATTTCAAAACTGATGTCATACTGCAGCCTGTATTGCAGAAAGCAATTATATAATGGACAATTTATGTTACTGAGCACAAATATTTTTTCAGTATCTTACAGTGCTTCTCTAATAAACGTGGCAATGTGGGAGGATGAGCAAACAATCCTAATTTTGAGTTATATTCCAGTAATCTTTCTAAAATTATGGACTTACAACCTCTGCCCAAGGGTCAGTGTTCTGAAATATAGACCAGAGAAATACAGACTAATGTTAAATATATGACACCTACTGGATTTTTATGCACCTGATTTCTTTCCATAGTGACTAAAGCCAACCAGCCTACCAGACAAAACTGTACAGAAAGAATATGTATATTTTATGAGATAAAATCACAGCTTATTAGAGCATTACTGTCAAACTTTCAAAGGCAAAGCAGATGTCCTAGGAGGTAATTTATTGTGAGTGAACATGAGGAAATAAAGCCAAATGTCTTTCACCAAGTCTCTTTCAACACTGTAATAATTCCTTTTTATATGCATTCAACAGAACAAAGTCTATAGCTGTTCAAGAAAATTGTTCTTCTGGTACCTTCAAAGTAATTCTTTATGTGCTTTTGATTTTTTCCACCCACTTCTTTTCACATTAATCAATCAGTTTAATTAAGTCATTATGTACCATTACACTTCAGAAAGTTTTTGATATTTTCTGCTGGTATATATGCCATAGTGCATTGGCCAAGGTTAACAATTAAAAAGTTCTTTTTATTTGTTTGTTTGTATTCTTGGGCTTCAGACAGGAAAGATGATTTGAAAAAATTACATGCTTTTTGCAAAGTAGAGTTCTTTTTTCTTCTACAAAATAAATGCTTTTCTAGAAGTAACAAATGGAAGAAGTCTGCTAGATCAATTTATCAATCTCACTTCCAGGGCAATATTGATCTCTAGCACGGAATTTCCTCTATACTTGCTGTCTAGTTCTAAAAGTGAAAAATTAGGATAAGTTCTAGCTTTTCCACAAAATATATATTCATGCATTGCTTTGTCAAGAGGTCTTGTTTATGGCTCTCATTCTAAGTTTTCAGAAACTTAATTTCAAGGTTCACTTACAGAGGTATCCCTATACTTGACATGATTAAATTACTTCAAATATTAATACATTGCTACAGCTTTCTTCACTTAACATCTATTCCTTGCTCCTTAAAGTTGACAGAAGTCTTTTTACATGTGAAGGAATGAAGCACTTGCTAGTCTTTGCTCTCATTGTTTTTACCAGGTCCTATGCTTTCACAGTAGGTGGCAATTTTGTTGTTATCGATGTTTTGGCTTTTTTTTTTTTTTTTACCTATGATGTTCACCCCTAGCATATTTCCCAGCACTAAACATTTGAACTGTGGTTGTCCATCCCTTACATTCTGCTGTGCTGCTTCAGCACTTGCAACAGAAACTTGTGATGCTGCAGCTTCTTCTGCCTTTGCACATTTCTATAACATTTTCAAAAAATAACCAGTGATTTCTTTTTATCATTTCTTACAGATAACTCATGCCTAATCTGATGTCAAAAATTCTAGTATCTTTCACCATTTATTTTTTTCCGAATATCTGCCATCAAATGTATGTATTTTCATTTTGAGCTTGTTTCCACCTGAATTCTGTATTATAATCTTCTGCCATTCTTTCTATAACTTTTCTATTCTTACTTGGAATGGTATTCTCTCTGAGTATTTGACATTCTTCATGTTCAAGAAAAATGTGCAAAACCTGCAGAAAACTAGAAAAACAAATACAAATGTATAACAAAATAATCATGGTATCGGGCTTTTTTCTCTTCTGTACATTTAGTGATGATTTCATGTTTTATTGTAAGTTACTTATTATCTATAAGGTATAATTAATGCAGCCTGATTTAACACATGCAACATCAAGTACATCTCACCAGCTACCAAGGTAAATTGGTCATCTACTCTGCCTGTTCAACTGAGAGAAGCATCTCAGAAAGAGAACTGAATGCATTTTAAGGTAAGTATTTAATGATAGTCTTTACCTAGAGGTATCAATGTTTCTCCATTCATTTACCCAGGAAGTATATTTCAGAGTTTTAGGCAACATACCTGAATTTTAATAGGTAAAGCTAAGGGAATAAAATCTTACACATAGTTCATATGAAGTAGCATTTTGAGACTATTTTTGGCAAGTTTCTACAGCAGTTTTTATATAACTGTATTAAAAATAAATAGGAGGGACTGTAAAAATTTTAAATTCTTTTATATCTCTAGAAAAGGAAAAGAGCGGATTAATTTCCTTATCCTGTCATGTTTTATGCTTTGAAAGTTATAAATATATTTTGTTAATGTTGTGGTTTAGCCCCTGCTAAACCAAGCACCATAGAGCCGCTTGCTCTCCCCTCCTCCCTGCAAGGGGATATGGAGGAGAATGGGAAAAAACTAACCTCATGGGTTGAGATAGTCACCTGTCCTAGCTGTGCTCTCCTGCATGCACCTGGCCCCAAGAAGCTGAAAAGTCATTGACTCGTTGTAGACATGATAACTATCTAGTAACAACTAAAAACATTAGTATGTTATCAATCTTATACTCATCCTAAACCTAAAACACACTGCTATACCAGCTACTAGAAACAAAAATTTACTTGGTCTCAAGTGGACACCAGGACAGTATCCATCCCTTATTCCATACCATCTATGTCATGTCCAGGTCCTATACTTCTGAATGCATTCCAGTTAATCACCTTCACTTTTCCTGTCTTCTGGTATGTATACACAGTTATTATTCCCTTAGTCTATGGATCATCCCTTTAAAATGCTCTTTGAGTTTATTTATTCCATTACTTTTGGTCTCCATCTTTCATAACTGTGTTTCAAGTCAGGAGCTTGTGTGATGTTGGATTTTTGCATGCTGCAGTCAGAACTCAGAACTTTCCAGTGAGATTTCCAGAAAGAGTTTTCAAGGTTAAATCTTCAGAAACTCTAGAATCTCTTTACATTTATTTAGGAATGGTAGTCTGGATCATCTTACTGCAACAATGCCTAAACCTCTTGGGTCACATCTACTATTAAATGCTCAGCTCCAAGGAGTAGTTCCTGGCCTTCAAGGCCAAGTGATACTGCTTGACTTGTAACCATGCAGTTAGCTGCCTCTTTAACCAGCTGCACATATCTTCTATATGTACTGGATGGTCACAAGTGTTATTTTTTTAACACATGGCCCTAAACTGTATATATTCAGGGTGCAGAAATAATAGCTTAAATTTAAAAAAACTAATAAAATATTTTTTAAAATCTAAATTTACATAGTATCAGTGTTGCAGCACACCGGTATTTCTACTACTTGAAACTGAGGTTTAACAACACTTACTATGACATACAGCAAAAAGACATTTTGGGGTGCTTACAAACACTAATTGACATGCTAAAATTAAATTGGAAGCCTGAGTAGGGAGAAAGGGCTGAGACATTATGTAGTGTCATGCTTAAATCTTATTGAGGCACTCTTCGGAATGAATTAAACATATTTTATACATGGGCTGTGTTTCAGGGGGAACTGGCTGGATTATTTCAAAACAGAATTCAGTTTTAGTCCTTGTTCAATCATGTAAGAAAAATTATTTACACTTCCAAACTAAATGCCCATTCACTAGGGTGTTATGCTAAAATTATCTTCTCCTCCTTTTCCAGTAAGCATCAGTTCCCTGAAGAGGATTCAACATCACTAAACTTCAGAGGAAAGAGCTGAATTACACTCTTAGCTATACTAGCATTCTGTACTTAAGAGAGTATTCTCAATGTAGATTCCCTAGATTACTCTTTAAAGAAAGCTCTGATGTTTGGAGATTTACTATAAAGGAACCTTAGGAAACTTTGGCACATTATTTTAGGTAAAAGTTTAATGTTTTGGTGCTGTAACGCCTTAGTTAAATTTGCTTCAAAATTACTCAAGCATTTATAACTTAAGCATGCTGTTCTCATTAAAAAGTCCTCATGCATTACAACCAAAAATATAATTTATCTAGAAATCCATCTTCCCATTTACAAGAAAAACAAATGATTAATATGATAGGGTTGTTTCAAGGTCTTCGTATGATAGACAACACTAAAAACCACAAACACTTTCATCAAACATTAGGAATCAAAGTATATTGACAGAGAACAACTGAGGTTACAAAGACTCCTTTGGGCTTTTTCCATGCAAAGTTGAAGCAGTCTTACTGTTAAATTAATACAGGCAAGAGCATATCTGCAGCATTACAATTCTACTGGGAATTATATAGAGATATGTATGCATGCCAAATTCACAAGATTCAGTAAGTTTACAGAAGTGTCACTTCCCAAACCAATTTCTTTAAACAGTTAAAAACTTCCTTCCTATTGGTGTAGCATAGAATACTCCAAATCACTTTTTAACACTACAGATTGAGATCTTTATTTAAACACCAAAAAAAGATACCAGAATTAGAACATGGTGAAATACAATTATGTTGGGTCACTTACATACAGATTTCTTGTGTGTAATAATGCAGATAACAGGGCATGCTGCTATGTGCTGTCTTTTTTCAAGAATTTTGATTTTTAAATATTAACGAGTTTTGTCTTTGACCTATACAAGCATTGAGTAGTGTCATGAATTAACCCCAGCTAGCAACTCAGCCTCACACTGCCACTTCCTCCCTCTTTATCTCCCTTCCTGAAGTGGGATTTGGTACAGAATCAGAAGGGTAACAGTGAGAAAAGGACAGTTTAATAGGTAACGAAAAAGCTGCATATGGAAGCAAAGCAAGGAATTCATTCACCACTTCCTATCGGCAGGCAGGTGCTCAGCCATCTACAGGAAAGCAGAGCTCTATCACAGATACTGGTTACCTGGGAAGACCAACACCATCCCTCTGAACGTCCTCTCTTCTTTCCCCAGCTTTATGTATTGATTATGACATCATACAGTATGGGATATCCCTTTGGTCAGTTTATGTCTGCAGTCTCGGCTGTATCCCCTCATGAAAGGCCTTGATTCTTTCTGTGTAAGCTCTGTATAATGAGCACTCTGGTTTGGTCACAAATCCAAAACACTACATCATACAAGCTAATACGTGAAAAATTAACTCTATGGTAGTTAAAACCAGGAGAAGTAGAGTAGATATCCGCTGGCTAGGATCCATTGCAATTCCTAATTACCCATGTAAAAGTTTCATAATGTACATCACTGTTCTCTTGGCAGAGGCAAAAAAGTCATTGCCTATCAGATATACCCCAAGTTATTAAAAAGGATACTCCCATTTTCTTACACAAAACTATATCCGCAAGTTCAAGAAATCAAATATGTCACCCCCACACACACCTTCCCTGCATAAAATATATTTGCAACAGAAAAAGATAATAATTTAGCATTGTTTAAACATGAGCAAACAGCTGAGCTATTCTAAAACACAATAAAATTTTTCCTGATATGAAAGACTATGGAGTTTGTAATAAATTGGTTCGTAAAAAATAATGATTCCATGAGTAATTCGTAACTGCTATGGCAAGAAAAATACCTCTATAAATTTTCATAATTTGGTGAAAATAACTAGCTCATTATTAACATAGAATTTTTTAATATATTTTCGTTTCTTCTGCAAGCCATTAATAAGGATACTAAATATACTGTGTAAGGCACGTATGTGCTATATAGTATATATACTAGTTATTTTTCAATTTATTTTGTAAGAGGTTTTTTTTGGCCATATGGATTGTTTGTTGAATTTTTATCACTCTATTTGCTTGTGAGGATAAAAAGTACGAATTATATGTACATAGTTCCTGAACAGTGCAATTACTTGCATATTAAGTTAAAGCCACGTGATTTTGAAAATCGTGGATTTTCTGTCACCTAATTACAAACTGCCAATGAAATTGTGAAAAGACAGGCTTAATGGCTCAATAAAACTAGATTAAGGGAATATTATTTTTTTTCCAATTCAGATGTCAATATCCATGAGAGATTGGTCAAACTAGTGAAGTGCTTTAAGAAGTATCTTCTATACAGTAGGTATTTTTGAATATTGTTTCTTTTAAATTTAATATCCAAACTAAATATAATTAATTGGAGAAACAGTGAGGAACAGTGAATTTAATTCTGTGATCTGCTAATACAGATTTGTATATGGGGAAAAGGAACCCTGTTAACTCGTACCAAGCAATAAGGGAAACTGAATGAGGTTTTGATTTGCTCTGTAAATGAAGTTAAAATAGGAATGTTATTTAATGTTGACAGTTCTTAAGTAGTGCACACAGGGTAGATTAGTAGAATATGGGAACATTTTATTTTTTTTTTATCAGGGCCATTTTATGAGCTTGACATATTTTATGCAAGAGTACCACTCTATGAGTGTCTACATACTGTGGAAGCATCCGATGAGGTGCAAAAAATACTCAGTTGAAAAATAAATAGAGAGAGACTGGGTACAGAAAAAATTATCTTCCACTCTGCTCTTTTCCTCTTTTCACAGGAATATTTTCACACTTGCTTTTCTCATCCCAGTAATTGTAACTATAAAACAGGGTTGACTAGTAGATTGAGATCCTCGGACTTGTAAAAAATAGCGGAAAGCCAGGAATCAGGGACATAGCCTGGAGTTGGACAGTTAGATCCAAGGAAGAAGAAAACAACGCTCTAAGTTATTTAAATATAAGAACAAGATAAGATTACAAAAAAAGTTCTGAATAGCAAAAAAATGAAATCCCAAACACATATCTCCAGTGATCATCATTTCTATCTCAACAAGATGTCTGTGATTGCTCGGTTCTCTAAGTTAGCCTAGAAATTCCATAACTATATTTTGTTGAAGCAGGCAAAATAATTTTCAAGGCTAGTTCCCTTTAAAAGTGTTGAAAATTAAACACCAGCAGAGACTATTATTTTTTCATTGTGCCAACCTAATTGCAATATAATGTCCCTTACTATGTTTATTATATATACTATGTCCTTGAATATTTTTTATATTCTTAAACATCTACAGTGTTAAAGATCCTTGTAATATCTGTATCACACCTTTACTTATTTAACAGGTCCTATGCTAGTCCTTTGCCTTGTCAAAGAAACTTTTTGCAAATGATGCCTTTTCTTCTTTTCAGTTAACCTACAGAGAAACTATCATTGCTTCCTCCTGCCAGTAACTGCTATACTTTTAAGACCACTATTATATTCCTTTTTTTTTCTAGATGAAGAAAAATGTTATCAGCATAATATCAAATGCTTTTTACATCATTCTTATTGCTCTTCTTTGAGTTTCTCCAATTTGTCTACACTAATCTCAAATTTAGAGGCAGCAAGCAAGTCACAGTTCATGAGTCCATAGGGGACTACTTCTTTATCATTGTACAAGCAATTCTTCTGATACCACATTACAGAAAGGTATTTCCCCTTATTTTACTTAATACCAGACAAAAATAAACATACATGGGAATTTATTCCTTCTACTTTACTGCAATATATGATACCTATTGTATATTTTATCAGTCACTCATGCCATTAATTTGCTATAATTTTGAATGAATATTTCCTTCTTTTCTTATAAGATCAGGTATGTTGTAGTAGAACTCTTGGTGGCACTAAGCTATATCGTACCCTAGCTTTTCATTTCTGTGAACAAAGCAGAGACCTACTGCACTCATAAAAGTGAAAGCCCTCTAAATAGGATTTGTTCCATATTAGCTGGACTTAATCTTGGACTTAAGCACACTAATGAAATATAACATTCTAGGTATGTATTAATTCAGTGGCCTAGTGAAAACCATGTAACCTTTGTTACAGATGTGCCATAGCCATGCAAATGCTGCAAAGCCAAGGTTTTGTTGACTGCCTGGTTATCAACGTAAGAGCACTTGCTGCATGAACCAGACCTTGTCTGGATGTCACTTGCTATGATGTATCATGATAACACAGGATAAAAACAAAGACCTTGAAAATATTGTTATGGTTTGAAATCAGAGACCCCAGAGAAACAGTTTACTGATGATCAGTCACAAGTCAGGAACTCTTTTTTTCCAATATTCAAGAAAATATTTTACTTTAAGGAAAGAAGCCGCAGCTAAGCAAGATAAAACAAAGAAAACCACACACAGACACTCACACAGAGCTAGCCAAGCAATACAATGAGATCTGCTGTCCTCAGAAAATATCATACTCTGATGAAAAAGCATTGTCCCAGGGTGGGGGCCAATGATTAGGAATTCTCTAGAAACTCAAACCTCTTCTAAAAGGACATGTTGAAGTTGAGATGAGCAGAGAAAAGAACACACTAACTTTGATTCCAGTTTCCACACACCTCAAGTTGGAGGACCGTGGCTGCAGTAATGATAACTCCTAGTGAATCCCAAATTTGTGGGTGATTTTCTGCTCCATCTGGATCCATATATGTCCACAGGCTCCAATGGGATTCATCTCAAGGTTCTCTGGGAGCTGGCTGATGTCATTGCGAGACCTCTCTCAAATATTTTTCAACTGTCTTGGGAATCTGGAAAGTTCCCAGTTGACTCAAAGCCGGCAAACATTGTCCCAATTTTCAAGAAGGGTAAGGAATAAGACTGCATGAAGAAGTCATGACACCACAGCATATCATTTTGAGCAAAAGAAACAAAACATATCTTACTTTTCCAACATAAATTAAATATTAAAAAATGTGCAGATTTGAAAAGAAAACAACCCAACACGAATCTGAGAATTTTTTTTCATTATAAATTAATTTCACCAATCTTGTTCCTGGCAAGTTCTATTTCAGTAGTAGTTGGGAAAAGGTGTTCATAATGGATGACACAGAGCTCTACTTCCTTAGCAAAATTGAAACAATGCACATTGTGAAATGTTAAATATATGAAATACTATTTTTAGAAGACAAATTATAGGTCAAATGTGCATGTGAACTTTATGAATGTCAACTTTACAGAATGCTGTCTGGGGACAGGGAAATTACTACAACAATCTATATTCCACCCCTTTTATTCTGGAGATTTTTTCCTGTTTTAAGGTGGCTAGGAGGGGGTAAATTTTCACAAGGAGCCAGCACAGGTGAGCTGAGCTGGCCAAGGTTGTTTTTCATACCACATGACATCATGCACCCCATAAAAGTAGGGTACTTGGGGAGGGACAGGTCTGCACAGCTGTGGGATGAGTACTGGCTGAGTGTCCAGTAGGTCATCAAGTTGGTTAAGTGCCTTGTGTTACGAGCTGTGTATTCTGTTATAAGCCCCGCCATTGTTATTTCCCTCTCCCTTTGCTTTCCCAATAAAGTGTCCTTGTCTCAACCCCTGCAGTTTGCCTTTGTCTTCCCATTCTCCTCCCCATCCCACTGGGGAGGGCTGAGCATGTGTTGCTTAGCTGCCAGCTGGGGCTGAACCATGACTCATATATACTCTCATAAATGCACGATCAGTTTATACATTAATAGAATCTGAAACATCACTACATTTGTTGAAAATATTAGCAATTAACTAAACATCCCTTGTTCCTAATAATTACTATCTGAAGTTAGAATTATTAGTGTATTTCATTAAAACTGAAACACATTAATATTTTACTCCAGATTAGGCATGATCACAGTGCACAAATCATTCCCTCTCACATAAAACTAAATCCAAAAAGTATAAAAGACTGAACTCTTTATATTTGCAGGTACTCAGTCCACAGAACTGGGTTAAAACTAGTCCACAGTAACCTGCTCTCCCCACCTCCAGGCTAGTGTAAGTGTTGGTTTCTCCAAACCAATTGTTTAACTCATTCGTGTCAGCTTATCTGCTAATATAGAAATAGATGTAGTTACTGGGAAGCTGATGGAGAGAAGTAGACATCTTTATGAAACAATTCATAACTTCCAGCCACTATTATTTTCCCTCTCAGCCAGGAATAAATGATATGGAAACTTCAAAGCTCACGGTAGAAATGGAGGACTCCAGATTGACAGAAGACTTGAGTGCCATGAGAAAAGAGAACACAAAGAAAGAAATATCCTAAAAAAACCCCATAATTCTTTTATTTCTTTTTTCCATCAGTAATGAAACAAAAGCAGTGTCCCTGGGAAATACTTCATTTGCACAGAGAAGCTGTGACTGCCCCCTCCCTAGAAGTGTTCAAGGCCAGGTTGGATGGGGCCTTGGGCAACCTGGTCTAGAGGAGGTTGTCCCTGCCCATGACTAGATGATTTATAGGTCCCTCCAGCCCAAACTGTTCTATGACAGGCTGACCATGGATGTGGTTGAGTCACCATTCCTGAATGTGTTTAAAAAAAGGGTAGATGGGGTACTTAGGGATATCGTGTAGCTTAGGACGGGAATGGTTGGACTTGATGATCTTACAGGTCTTTTCCAACCTTGTGATTCTGTGATCTTCACACTCTATTAATTTATTAACATAGGGGGCAACACCTTCAGCCCTCCTTCTACTGTTCCTTCTGAACAGCATGTAGACATCGATAGCCACACTCCTGTCATAGGATTCACCTTACCAAGTTTCAGTAATGGTCATTATGTCTTAGCTTTTTAGTAGCATGGTGGCTTCCAGCTCCTCCTGTTTGTTGCTCATGCTGCATGTGCTGGCATAGAGGCACTTCAGCTGAGACTGTGTCCATGTTTTCTTCTTAAATGGACACCCCTTCATTCCCCTGGAGCATTGCATGGAAGCTGCCCTGTTGGCTCTTATTAACTCAGGAGCCTCTGGCTTATCACTGTAGGACTTTGCCTGTGCTGCAGTACCCACTGCATGCCTCAGGGGAAGAAGGTTGAAGACCCTTACTATCACCCCATCCCTCCAATCCTGGTGTGTCATCCTGCCGCTCCTCACAGAGGATGTTGATATTATCATACCCCTCCCCCTTCACATCTAATTTAAAGCCCTGTCATTCAACCCCAAAATCTCTTGGGCAAAGACCCTCTTCCCCCTTTGAGAAAGGTGTCTTCCAACAGATGCCAGCATACATGATGCCATGTAAGTCATGTCATTATCAAAAAATCCAAAATTGTTGCAGTGACACCAGCCACATAGCCATGCCGTTATAGATGGTATCCCCCTATTCCTGTTAGTGCTTGCAACTGGTAATACAGAAAGAACAAGCTCATAGTTAGTGCTTAGAAGTTACAAGGTCTGTAGCTGAGTCTCTGCTCTGCCACAGATGTCTTTCATGATTGTAAAGTCACATATAATACTGCTTTTATGTATACCTCACCCTAACATCCATTGATATCCCCCAGATAAAATAACCTGACCACACATCTTCAAAATTCACCTTGTTGCTTTCTTCAGTTGTCAAAAGAGAGAAAGGTGAGAAAGAATAGGGACAATTTATATTAAAACCCAAATGCTACTCAGGTTATGTGTCAGGCTTTTAAGTCTGTATAGACTACAAAAAATGTAACCACGCTAATGAAATAATGCAGAGTGATGCACATAATCAGGTGGTCCTTTTGCCAAAATTCAGTTGTCTCCAAACACTGGTAGCTAAAATTGTAGATGGAGTTAACTCCTAATAATATCTAATGGGTTAAAAAATGTTAAATATTACATTTGTTTTCAGCACTTATATAGATAAGGTATTTTCATACAAAGTATTTTCTTCAGACAATCAGTGTGGGTGGGATACCTCTCTAAAGAACCAGTTGGCAATTCAATACTCTAAAGTTATGCCAAATGCCTGCAGTAAAATTCCAAAACCTACACAAAAATCCCTACTTATTTTTAAGCTATTTTTATTAGACTGGAATTCAGACTGATTTTATTATGATTTAGGAAAACTTCAAATTAACTTAAACCCCGTCATTTTCTTCATGGAACTTGGTAATCTTCCAGCTTTCCATAGATTTCTCTATTTAATTTAATTACAACAACAACAAAGTAAACATTGTTAAAATATTTAAACAGATTAAAATGTTAGTATGGAATATTCTCCTGAAATTTTCTGGAAACCATAATGCTTTCAAACCTCGAAAGCTCCCAGAAGCAATATGTGCTCTTCTGTTACAATTCATTACTGGAATATGCAGAAAAATATATCCTAACAGTGCAATAGAAGTGAAACACTTCCCCAACTTTGACTGCAATAAATATGCTATTTAAAGTAAACTCACCACAAGAAACACTAGGACAAAATCTACACATCAATCTGTCAAATCCAATGCCCATCTGAAATAGTTCTGGAGTTAAATTCACACACAAAAAAATTATTTTTGTTTTTCATCCCTTTTCTGATAGAAGAATGAAAATACATTCACAGTGACCTAACTGTAAGACAATTACAACCTCATTCTCCAGTCATGACATTTTTTGGGAAGTGTATTTGCATGAAAAGCATTTTCATTATTTTCCTATTTTTACCTCATTGAAAACCTTAGAATATAATTTAAAAGTTGCAGTTGCATGGGGTTTTTTTTCCTCCAAAATTACTAAGCTTACATTATTTTTATTCACTTAGAAAATTAATATGCTAACTAAATACCAAAATATAAAACAGTTTACATTTTTAACATTACTTAAAAATTCAATAAGAAATAAGAAATAAAGAAGGCAGCAATCTAACAAAAAGCAGGACATGAAGTTTCTTATTAGCATAATCTTGTATCACTGGCAAAGAAGGTAGGAAACTATGGAACTTGTTAAGTCAGTGATGATATTACTCATTATCACTACAGCAGTTAGGAAAAAAGTGGCAAGACATGACTGCCCTGTCTAATTTAAATTTTCATCTTTTCATCCTTCTTTAATTTTCCTTTAATGTGGTGAGGCTTGGCGTGCTCAAAACATTTACACAGTTCTGGAAGCAGTCCGTAGGAGACATAAAACTAATGATCCAAACTGAAAGGAATATCTGTTAAATGGGAATGTGAGCTGAGCCAAAATACTTTTATTACTATACTATATATACACTGAAAGGGTCAAGTTACTCTGCAGGTCTCCGAAATACTGGCATAGATAGAGCGTTTGGATTGTGTGTGTGTGTGTTTATGGTTTGGGGCTTTTTTGTGTTTGTTTGTTGGGGTTTTTGATTCTTTTTTTTAATCAGGTTAATTTTAGGTGAACTTAATAGGAAACAAGAACAGCCCTGTAGTATTAGAATAACAGCCCACTTGGCCCATTATTCTATCTACTATAGTGCTGAAAAGAGATGCCTAACAAGATATTTAAAAAGCACTTGACTTAATAAGATACTTTTAAAATTCTAAACTTGTTTAGCTCATAGTGGTAGCCATGTCAAATCTTTTCTGATGTTACGTAGGACTTTTATGGGATGTTAATAGCTGGTTCAAATGCAGCTGCTGTTGATGCAGCAGCTTTGAAAACTAGAAAATAAGGTGATTATATAGCCTAGTCAAATACACATGTTCTGATATGACCCATAATGTATTGTCCATGTACATGTAGAAGCTATTGAGGATGAACACGTAGGCACTAAAACTATGAAAGAGTGTAGAACCAGAGAGGACGGAGAAGAGAGAGAGATAAGAGCTATATGAAAAGATCCCAGCTGTCTCAGGGTAGCTCCTGATTTATCCCATTTGATCAATTAGTAAGCAAATACATTAATCACTGATGTGAGGTATCAAACTACTTCCCTGGTGTTATGTTTTGTTATACTTGTATGGTAAAACAGCATGTGGGCAAAGAAAAATCTATTGTCCTTGCTCCTGTACTACTGCAGCTGTCCTATAAAACAGCTCATGTAATGTTTCTCATCCTCTTCATTCCCTGGTTTTGCAGACTTCTGTTACACCCTCAGATTGTCTGGCAGCTTGAGAAGTCCTTGCAGACTCGACTTTCATAAAGGAAGTTGCTACATATTTAGTCCAAACTCATCACACTTTCTTGAACTTTTTCCAAGTTTTACTATAGCTTTTCTGAGATGCAGTTCTTACTCAGAACTATTCAGTAGTCAACATTCAGACAAATATGTAATTCTTAGAATCATAGCATGGTTCAGGTTGGATGGGATCATCTAGTAGGATCATCTAGCTCCAAAGATAAGATGACTTACTATGGGCAGGGACACCTTCCACTAGACCAGGTTGCCCAAAACCCCATCCAACCTGGCCCTGAACACTGCCAGGGAGGGGGGTCCGCAGTTTCTCTGGGAAACCTGTTCCAGTGCCTTACCACCCTCACAGGAAATAACTTATTCATTAACATCTAATATGAATCTACCCTTTCTTAGTTTAAAGCCATTACACCTTGTCCTGTCACTACACTCCCTGATAAACAGTCTCTCTCCAGCTTTCCTGTAGGCCCCCTTCACGTAGAAAGCTGCAATAATGTCTCAATGGAGCCTTCTTCAGGCTGAATAAACCAACTCTTTCAGTCTGACTTCATAGGAGAGGTGGTCTTGCCTTCTGCATCTTTGTGTCTCTCCTCTGGACTTGTTTCAACAGCTCAATTTCTTTCTTGTACAGGGGACCCCGGATCTGGACATAGTATTCGAGTTGGGGTCTCACCAGTGCAGAGTAAAGGTGCAGAATCACCTCCTTTTACCTGTTTTCCATGCAGTTGAGGATATGTTGGTTTTCTGGGCTGCAAGCATGCATTGCTGGCTCATGTTGAGCTTTTTATTCATCATAGTCCCCAAGTTATTCACCTCAGGGCTGCTTTCAATCCATTCTCCACCCAGCCTGTAGTTGTGATTGGGATTGCTCTGAACCATGTGCAGGACCTTACTCTTAGCCTGGTTGCACTTCATTCTGATTGTATGGGTCCACCTCTCCAGCCTATCAAGGTCCCTCTGGATGGCATTCCTTCCCTCCAGCATGTCAGCTGTATCATGCATCTTGGTGTTGTCAAAAACCTTGCTGATGGTGAAGTCAATCCCACTGTCCATGTCTCCAACTTAGATGTGAAATAGTGCCATTTCTCGTACTGACTCCTGAGGAACACCACTCATCACTGGTCTTGATTTTGATGTTGAACTGTTGACCACTACTCTTTGAGTGTGACTGTCTGACCAAATCCTTACCCACTAAGCTCTCCATTCTTTGAATCCATGCCTCTCCACTTTAGAGAAAAAGATACCATAGAGGATAGTGTCAAATGCTTTGTACAAATCCAGACAGATGATGTCTGTCACTCTTTTGCTATTGTTTTTGTTTTGTGTAGCATGGTTTTGATAGTGGTGAGGGGCTGCAAAGCTGGCTTCTGTGAGAAACTGTTAGAAGCTTCCCCTAGGTCTGACAGACCCAGCCCAAGGGTGGACCTACTGCTGCCTGAGGTTGAGAAAATACCCAAAAATGGTAGTGCCTCTGTGATAACATATTTATGAAGGAAGGGATGGGTAGGGGGGAGTGGGGGGGGGGGAGCGGGGCGTCTTTTTGCTGCCAGAAAAAGGAGATGTGAGAAAGTTTTCAGTGACACCAAGCTCAGTGAAGAAGGAGGGAACTCCGGGTGCAGGACAAGACCATGCAGCCCATGGAGAAGACCATGGTGAAGATCATGGTGAAGAAGGCTGTTCCCCTGCAGTCCATGGAAAATGATATGGAGCAATGCAATGAAACAAGTCACCATAGGCTTAGACATTACTGCATCTCAGTTGGAAGTTAATACTTTTCAGCTGACACAATCTGGGAAGTTGATCATTTTTAATTTGCATTTGCAAAATAATTACAAAGTTCATACAAAGAGGCATCATGCCTCACTGAAAAGGTGGTAACTTTTGAAGACATACTGTTATAGTCTTGTGTCAATAATGCAATATTACATTCAACAAGCATATCTACATTAAGAAAAAAAAAATGTTGTAACAGATATTTTCCCACATCCATTATAGGTTTCTGCTTTAGAATGAAACAATTAATGTCCTCTGTGTGCTTATTTTTGTCCATTCATTATGAAAAAAATACAGAAGACTTCTTCACAGATGTTGACATTACACAGGTCTAGATTCGGACACCTTAACTTTTAACCTTTGTGGTTAGTTTACTTCTTCTGTAATAGTTTGGTTTTATTGATATTGAATTTCTTTTCTTAATCATAAAATCATAGAATGATTTGGATTGGAGGAGATCTTTCAAGATCATTTAGTGCAACTGTCTTGCCATGGGCAGGAACTCCTTTCACAAGAATGGATTGCTGAAAGACCCATCCAAACTGACCTTAAGCACAGTTCTCTGGGTAACTTGTTCCAGTATTTCCCAACACTCATAACTAACATAGCATCAATTTCATCAGTATCACAAGATGTCTCTCCATCCCTTTGTCTGTTGTGACATGGTCCTAGCTTTGTGTTCGTTGTGGGTTTTTTTGTTTGGTTGTTTTTTTCCCTAGCCAATTTATGAATATAGAGAAGCAAAAGTCCCAGCAGAAGTTTCCCAGGTGGAATTCAACAATGTGAAAGCTGGTCATTTATCCTTATCTTTTGCTTCCTATCTTTTCACCACAGGAGTAGCACTCCCTTAAAATCTTTGACTCCCTAAAAGATTTATACCTAAAAGCCTCATAAAAACATTGTTAATTTTTGTTTTCAAGTATATTAAAATAATTTATCTGCATATACAGTAATTTCTTTTAAAAAATGTAGTAGATTTGTTAAGCATGATTGTGACTTGTTAGGCAGGATTAAAGAAACAGCTTAGTTTTCTTTCAAAGAAATATATCGGAAGACATACATTCTTCTGTTTTATAGGAACACAAAGAAAGACCTAGACTGCAGTAAGTCTCTAAATTGAGAAAATTCAAATCTGCTAATTTGAAAAGATACAAGTTATCCTGGAGATAATGTAATGATAATAGTCTGCTTACTTAGATGAATTTGGGGAGCTTCACTAAGACCCATCTACTCAGATTGGAATTTAAGAATCTGTAAATTCTATAGCAGAGAATTGCCTAGGCTTCAGAAGCAGAGTATCAGGATCAAATTTTAATATCAGATAAGCAATATCCACATAGTAGATCAATAGTATATACATGCCTATGTCTGAATGGAAATGTAAGGCTTTTGAACTAAACAATGCTGTTGTATAAATCATTAAGTTGGCATTCTGGAAAATATCCCAGTGGCTGCAATACATTCCATGCCACCAGAATAAGGACTTCAAAATCTGGCTTGTTCTGAGCAAAGAGCAGACAGCTCACAGTCACAGAAGAAAGGATAGTAATACTCCAGAAGCCAGGCATATTGCATTAGCAATGAGAAAATTCATAATGTCTTATTCTTTACAGCAGCAACTGCTGCTGTGATTTGTACAAATATTAATAGACATTGATTTTCTGGTAGGAGTTTCAAAAAATGAAGTCACACAAAAGCTGAATTCTTTTTATTTATAAAAATGTAGAATGATAAAATGCATCTTAAAAGGCTTCTGAATCACTAAGGAACTTAAGTTACTTGAACAATGTAAGCCTAGTAATTTTACTAGAGTTAACTTTAAAAAAAATTATCTTTTGCTTTTTAATACCATGTATAATACCAACTATATTCACTGAATATCCAAAGCAGCACAGAGTCTATGAATAACATTGCTGACTATATGTAAGAATATTCTAAACTAAGTAGTCCATTTCTTTATTTTTCCTCAGAAAGAATGAAGAAGAAATAAAAACCCAGAGATTCTCTGCAATAAAATTGTCTAAGATGGATCAAAGTGACCTCCTGTTTCGATTTTGATTTCTCTTTAACTATGGCAGTTTAGAGAAAACATTTAGATTTTTCTGACATACTGGGTAGTCACATACTTATGACTTTTTAGAAGATGACAGAAGGAGCAATTGATTGACCAACAGAGACTCCTGGATTCCAATTAGTGCAGAAAGAGTAATCACAAATGACATCTCACAATAAATCAGATATATTAATTGCACCAGTATGGGAACTATGTAAATAAAAATAAGCTATTTGACATGTGCTACCACAAGATTTAAAAAAAAAAAACAAACACAAAGATAATGCATTCTGTCAGCAATTAATTGCTTATCTTAAAGAGTAATAGTCTCTGAAGAGTAAGTCTCAGGAACAGCAGATCACCAAAAGCTGTATGCTGAGTAGCCACTAGCTGACTGACATTTTCTTTGCAATTGCCTATGACCTTGCAATATGCTTTTTATTTTTACAATTTCATTCTGAAGAGAAAGATTAAAAAGATATTTTAATTTGAATTCATACAACTGATGGAAAAAAAAAGCGTGAATTTTTTCATCAGTGCCCAAAACTCATGAAATTATTGCCAAGTCATTACTTTAATCACTGGATACAAAGGAAAGCCAAATAATGCTATAGTAGTAAACTTACAACAAACTCTTGGAAATGTATGAACTAATTAAGGTCTACAATTCTGATCGGTGGCCCATTTGAGAGGAAAGGCATTCCCAACTAAATGGCTTGCAGTAAAGCCAGTCTACATAAAGAAAACAACCTGTTCTAGATAGTATTTGTTTCAAACATGCAAGAAGAAATTTATAAATACATTTGATGAGAAATGAAAGTGAATGTGTTGTAAGGAAAATCAAGGTCTTCTTTCAGGTAGCAAGGAAATACACTTCAAAGTGCAATTACACATTTAAAATTAGAAAGAGTTCAAACATGTTATAATATTAACACCAATAGTTGTGTTCGCTTGAAATAGTATCAACTGAAACTGTGGACAGTCTCACAGAGTTAAAAGCGGGTTTTTGTTTCTTCTGTTTTCTCCTGCTGTTGTGTGAAAATAGCACCCACATTAAAAGAAAAAGATTCAAATGAACAAACCTGGTCGGTTATTTTAACTGTGGCTGTCCCATAAATAAAACTGCCAATCAGCAATGTGACTTTTGAGAGTACTCTACTCTTTTACACTGAAAAAAAAGTCTGATTTAATTAACCTATTGATAAGATCACAATATCTGAAATAGAAAAAAAAAAAAAGGCTTATTAGATTATTTAGTCTATTTGACTGCATTACTTCCTAGAAAATGTTTTTGATCTGAAAAAATTATGGTGAGGGTATGATGTGTTTATAAAAGTCTTTTCTTTTTGAGTACATCCATCATTTGGTTTGGGTTTTTTCACCGTGTCCCCTGGTGACTTGATCTCTGCACAAAAATATTCCTAGGTTAATACAACTGCCAGGTGTGAAACACTAGTTCAGAAGTCATCTTCATATATACCTTATGCTGAATGTGTCAATAACTTTACAGGAAGAAAAAAATAGAGAGGCTCTCCCTGCTTTTCTATATGCTCTGTTCTTCAAAAGGCACAAGCTTCAAATAGCAGGTCAGGTTAACTTCTGAGAGGTATTTTCAGCAGCACCGCTCTTTTCACAGTGAACCATGTTTAGACATATTTTGACAATATTTCCAGGTGTACAGTTACATCATGTTGATCGCTTGTTTATCTTTCAGGGTCCATACAATATATGCCACCAAGGACATTAACAAAGCTGTCATTTACCAGGCCTCTCAGTATGATTCCTCTGCTGTTCTCAGCTTCTACAGATTGCTGCAACATACTTGCTCACAGAATGAAGCAGATGTGACCAGACCATGTGTTCTTTAATCTCACTCACTATAAAGTGGTTTATTAGCTTTGAAGAGGTCTCCCTTGTTCCTAAAAGTCTTTTAACAATGTGGAATGGCAAGATTCAAGACTTCTCTGAAGTAATTCTAACAAGGATTTATGTTGTTAAACCAAATGCTTTAAGGTTAAACACAGAAGGAACTTCTGTTACAGAGAATTTACAGGGTGCAGAAGCTAATCTCTCAGGACATTAATTAGTCTAACCTATTAACATACCATAAAAATAAATCACAAAGAAGTTTCACATAATCATAGAAAAGGTTGAGGTTGGAAGGGACCCTGGATGTTGTTAGGTCCAATCCCTCTGCTCAAGAAGGGTCACCTAGGCCCAGTTGCCCAGGACTATGTCCAGATGGCTTTTGAATATCTCCAAGGATGAAGACTCCACGATTTCCCTGGGCAACCTGTTCCAGTGATCCACCACCCTCATATTGAAGAACGTTTTCCTAAAATACAACAGAAATTTCTCCTTTTTTAGATTAAAAACATTGCCCCTTGTTCTATTGCTACATACTGTCCTTGTGACAGTGCTTCCCCAGCTTTCTTATAGGCACCGCTATAAGGTCTCCCTGGAGTCTTCTCTTCTCCAAACTGAACAACCCCACCTTCAATCTTCATAGGAGAGGTGCTCCAGCCCTTTGATCACTTTTGTGACCCTCCTCTGGAAGTGCTCCAACAGGTCCATGTCCTTCTTGTGTTGAGGACTCCAAATCTGGACACAGTACTCCAGAGCAGAGCAGAGGGGCAGAATCCCTTCCCTTGACCTGCTGGCCACACTTCTCTTGATGCAGCCCAGGATGCAGTTGGCCTTCTGGACTGCAGATGCACATTGGTGGCTCATGTCCAGCTTCTCATCCACAAATACTCCCAAGTCCTTTTCCTCAGGGCTGCTTTCTAGCACATAATCTTGTAACCTGTATGGATAATGGGGATCGTCACGACCCAGGAGCAGGACCCTGCACTTACTTTGTAGAAACTCATGAGGTTCATCTGGGCCCACTTCTCCAGTTCCTGACCCATTAGCCAGTTCCTTCAGCACCTGTGGGTACATCCCATCAGGCCCCATGGATTTATGTGTATTCAGTTTGCTTAAGTGTTCCCTGACCTGATCCTCTTCTATCAAGGGTCTATCCCTTCCTCCAGTCTTTTCTTGTGGTCTCTAGGCCCTTTAAGGTCAATCTTGCTAGTAAAGTCTGGGACAAAGAAGGTATTCAGTGTGTCAGTCTTTTTCATGTCCTGTATCACCAGTGCCACTGCCTCATGCAGCAGCAGGACCTTCTTGCATGGTAGATTCCTCTCAGTTTACTGGTACCTGCTTCTGCCTTCTGCATACTCTCTTTTTACGCTTGACTTTTGTTAGAAGTTCCTTATCCATCCATGCAGGACTCCTGGCATTTTTGCCTGATTTCCTGCTTTTTGTCATTGATCGAAGCCTGGTCTACTTTATGGGCCAGATTTTGTAGCTGGATAAATCACATAAATTCTATATGATAAACGTGATACATAGTTTTAATTACTCTTGTTCAATCAAATAGTCCTTTTCTTGCTGACTTCTGTCCTTGGAGAATAAAGCAAAAAAAGCTGTAAAAATAAGGATAGCACTACAGGCTCAGTATAGATGTCATTTTAATGAAGAATTTTTGTTATACAGAATCTGAAGGCACCTATATGTTTTTATTAGCTGCCAGGTTAAGGAATGGGTTTATCTCCATATAAAACTGTCTCTTCCCTCCCATTGTTACTAGTCCCTTAGACTTCTTCTCTTATTCTTCTATGGAAATTTGTAGTTTAAAATACCTTATTGATACC
Organism: Hypotaenidia okinawae; assembly: GCA_027925045.1. Classification (NCBI taxonomy): domain Eukaryota; kingdom Metazoa; phylum Chordata; class Aves; order Gruiformes; family Rallidae; genus Hypotaenidia; species Hypotaenidia okinawae. The sequence continues at coordinate 175,108,424 of BSDF01000001.1, forward strand.
CTGAGTTGTTCCCTGCAACAGTATGCATATTCATACAATGGCACATGATGTTTATTGTTGTGGATGACCATGTTACCCTCGCAAGATCAAATGTATTTTGATAGACACAGAAAAAAAGAAATTATTAGACTTGCTTTTATAAATTTTTCTTGTGAGTTCTTACAGTCCAGCAGTGTTGAAATACTGTTAATGACAAAAACAAGCTATATCTCTTCATTTAAACAATGCTATTCATTATTTACTGTCACAGATGAGATGACTTCAATTTATGGGAACACATTGTCTGTCTGAGAAGAGTGCATTTTCCATATAGCAGGTCCAGTTGCATTTTTGTCATGTTATGAACTTAATGCAGAAAAAGGTTTTCTGTGACAAGTTATTGCTTTTATACTTTTTATGTAAATAAAATTATCAGGGTTGTTTTTTTTTTCATTGAGAAATTGTCCATATTATTTAGAAACTATTATGAAGGAACACAGGTAGAGTCCAGTTGCCTTTTTTAATGAATGCAAGTAATTAATAGAGTTCTTACCTGCTTGCTTAGAAATTTTGGGGTCAATCATACAAACACCAAGGTTCATGAACAAAGCCAACTTAATTTTGATCCCACTGTTAGCCTTCTTAGTCCTGGCTATTACCTCTTATCTGACATGGTGCAGTTGTCTACTGATTCAGGTATAGTGCTATAGTGTGTTTTCTGTGAGTTGCAATGTAAACCTGAGGACAGAAAAGATTAATATAAGTACTGTAAGAGGAGAGAAGATACTTGTAGTACAGATCATACGGGTTAATACTACTACTAATTATCTTGCTTTTTAACAATAATTTTAATAATAAGAAAAAATCTAAACACCCATGCTTATCGTGCTGTCATGAACTGAAACTCTATACTCATGTAGGCCTGAATATTATGGGTTTTCAAAAGCCAAGTCAGTAATAATAGGATATTGCATCCACATAATGTTTTCACCCCAAACAAAAAGCTCTTCACATAATTTCTGAAAATCAAATTCAGCAAAATTGCTCAGAAATGCAACTATCTTAAGAATTCTGTCAATAAAAGTCAATCACAAACATAACTGCTGAGTCTGTCAGGATCATGATCATATCTAAACAGTCTAAACAGGAGTGCAGTACCACTGGACCTACTGAAAATAGGATGTTAAATGCATTTTATCTGTACTCAAATACTTCTGAAGATGGTAGTAAACTGTTTCTAAATGTCATAGACTGTCAGAATTAACAATCTCAGAGGTTTGCTATAAAGTTCTGTTCTTTGTTCTAAACCTTTGTTAACAGTTGAACTCATTTCCTGTAGCAGAAATTATAATGAATTGTTGTTGAAACCATCCACTTCAGTGTTAGTTAACGGGGATTCATTACTGTATCATCTACACTGATAATGGCATTGTCAATGGAACAGAACATGTCCTTCTTTTCTCACTGACTATACCTCCTTCCTCTCTTATCTCAGTTGTCTTACTTGAGCCTGTGTTAGTCTCTTTTATGTCCCAAAGAAAGAATAGAAAGTGGCAGGAATCCACATCCCCCTAGTTTTAGTAGTTTTAAGGAAGATGCTGCAAGCAAACATTTACCCACTCTTAGTTTAATTTCTTTTCAATAATCTACTGTGGTCATCCATATTAGTAATTTTGGAAAATTGTGTTGTGTTCTGTCCTCATCTACCAGATCCTTACGGAAATGTGAACAGTCCAGGTCTTTATCTTTCCTGTCGTCATGATGATGAAACTCCCTCCCATCATGGGAGTTACTGTGGACTGAAAGAACAGAAAAGATAAAAACAGCCACAGAAAACAATTTTGCACATTGTGATGTGACATTGCAGCATCTCCAAAAGCATGTCTCTGACACTGCTGAAAACTGAACAGTGTTCTTAATGCAGACAGTCCTCAGAGAAATCTTTTAACTTGAACACGATCATATCAGTAATCTCTCTTCTGCTTCCTTTGTTAAACCTGAGGGAAACAACTTATTGAAAATTCAACATTTTCAAGTGTTCTAATTATCCCAAGGTCATTTTAGGAGATTGAAAGAATTAAACTGTACACAGTGACATGCTGCTTGATTACATTTTTAACATCTCATCAGTGTTCTTTAGTGACTTAGATTTTTCACTACCTGTTTTTATTTAAGTTATATCTTCCACAGTTTTGCTTTCCATACTTGGTGATTTTGTTTCATTATATTGAGATTCAGTCAGAGGCAAGGAGCAGGAAAGGTGAATTAAAAAACAGTCCTTGATAATCATGAAGACATGATCTTCATTCTGTTCCTTGACATGTCTGCTCATATATTCACACAAAATGGGCCAGAGAGATATAGTTAGTAGAAAAAAATGTGGTTAACAGGTTTTTTTTTTTTCCTTTTTTCTTTTTTTTTTCCATGCTTGCAATCCCATGGCTTTTCACAGATGAGAGTGATGAATTACTATCAACAGAAGACAGCTTTTTGATGTGTCCTCTTGTACATGAAAAACTGGGCTGAGACCACCTGAACTCATTTCTCTTGAGATTTTGAACAAGCATAAAAAATGGTTTTGTTTTGGGCTTGGTAGGCCTCAGAAATGAAAATGCCAGTATGTCGAGGACAACACATCAATCTAATTTGCTACCTGGGCTCCCAATTCTATTCTTTCCCTGCTGAAATTGCCGCACAATATGCAATACAAGATCAGCCATATTCCACTATTAAACTGCAGTCCTTTTAGGGAAGTGAGTGTTTGTCTTTTCCAAGCAACCTTTGGTTGCAAGGCTGTAGGTGCAAACTACTAGTGAAATACTCATTTATTAATTTTAAAGTAATTCAAGGAACCTCTTTAATCAAAAGGGATGCATAGCAGTGTGAGGACTTATACTTAAATCACTTGGTTCCATCAGATAGCATTACGTTTATTTTATTTTGCTAAACTGCTATTTGATATTTTACAATGGGGTTATTTTGCTTTGTTATTTACCTGTGTAATAAAACCACAAAAAAAACCAAAACAAAGGTTAAAAAAATGTTTAAGTAAAGTATCTTATAGGCAAGTTGTGGTTACATGCAAATATTGTTTCTTCTTACTTTCATCCAGCTGTATGAAAAGAATGATTTCTGTTGCCTTCTGATTGGAATAGACACACTGGAAATAGGATTTTCCAGAGCACACAGGGTCAGTACAGAAGATGAGTTTCTGGAGTATAGAAAGGCTGCATAGTTTCTCATTTCTATGCAAGTATTATTTGGATAGAAGCAGCACTTGCATCCGTATTTTTTAATATTTTGAGAATTAGCAAATTCTACACTTCTTTTATTAAAATGTGTTTATAAAAGTCTTTTCTTTTTGAGTATGATAGCATCCATCATTAGATAAGGTAATGGAGTGGCAATATATACAACTCATGATCAGATCTAACAAAATTTTGCATCTCTTTTTCCTCCTTATGTCCCAACTTCAGTACACTTCAGTACTCTCAGTCTTTAGGATTACGAAAAATCAGAGGTATTTCACATATGAATGTTTCTTTGCATATGTGAATGTGCAAAGTGAGATATGTAAGCTAATGAGGAATGTTGATACAAATTTTATCTTGAAGTACTATGCATTAATTCAGCTCCACAAAAATTAATTTATTCTAACCTGTATTCTAACTTTGTGCTGCAGCATAATATATACAAAATACTACATAGAAATGTTGAATTTTATCATTATTTCCTGGTGTCATAACTGTCAAGTTACCCAGTGAAACAGTAGAAGAATATCCTCATTTGGTATAGCATAGGCTAAAGTTAGACCAGAACACTTTTATCAATCCATTGAGGAAATATTGATCTTTGCTGAGGTGAATAAATAATTTATAACCCAACACAATAAGACGTGAAATACTGGCCTCCTGGGAAAACATTTCTTCATATTCACTGAAATACAAAGCACACATGCTTCTGAGCTTGATTGCATCTGTCATAAGCATTCCTTCCAGGCATTTGTGGGAGAGCTTAACACAGCAGGTCATTGTCAAAAGCATGGCACACCTGAACATTGTAGCACGAATCTTACTTCTGAGGAAGGATTTCTTGCAATCAAATAAAGGGATGTTCTAAAGGCATACATTAATGCTCTTCTAAGTATAAGATGGAAACTATTGATAAATCAGGAATTGTACAAGAGAAACAAAAATTCTAACTCTATATATGGTTGGCATAAACATACTGGTGAACACAGACTATTGCAAAACAAGAAGACATTAAAAAAACAGGCTGTTTGTCACAGCAGTACTTCCAGCTAATGAAGAAAAAATTTGTTCTTTTGTATTTAAAGTGACAATACTACCAATTTGACACCTAAAGATGTTCAATCAAAGGAATTGAACTTTATTGCATGTGTACATTTTCTATAACTTGTAGAATGAAGCGGTTGTAGCATTGGCTTTCCTAAATAAGTATATCCATGACAAACCATGTTAGGCTTACAGATAGACATTCAGACATACAGCTGACTAAGCAACAAAAGATAACTATGGTAAAAGAAATGTGTTTAGTTAGGTAGGTTATTAGTCAATCAATACTATGAAGAACTCAACCACCTAAGGTCCTATAAGGAATTTAAGCTGCTAAATTGAGATTTAGGTGTAAACTGAATATCTACATCAACTGAGATACTGAAAATCCCTTCTCATCTCCACCCCACAGGAGTTATTTCTGCACAAGCACTTGTTATTCCTCTTCAGACTTTTCAAGATACATAAATCAGTGTTTCTGTACACATAGAGATTTTTTAATAAAAATCAGCTTTATTAAAGCTTGACAAACAATCCAATATTATCATTAAGAATTCCTCTGCAGACAAATGCTAGAGATCTATCCCTTGAGCTGTTTTGATTCATACCTCATGTTTATTTTTTACTTTAAAAACTCCTGCACACCTACAGTTCTATGTTCTGGTTTTGTCTCAGACAGAGGTAATCAATGTAGCTAGATGTCCTTGGGAACCAAAACCTATGTGTTTGTCTGCTTGTTGAATAGATATTGTTCTCACATACCCAAGGACAACCAACTGCTACACATGGTATGGTGGTAGCAGGCATCATCAGGGTAGTGACCTCTTACAGTCACATTCCACAGTAATGTTATCCTGTTTCCTGAGGCAATTTAAGTCTGTATCTTTCACTGCCCTAGAGACAGCTTTAACTATCAAGCTAATGTGTTCCTATACTTTATATAGTTAAAACTTTATGAGACATTGAGTTGCTCTCACATGCTGCTGAGATGCTATAGCATCAGTCAGAGATCAAAATATTCAGCAGATGATAACAGATACCCAGAAACTTCCTGACTGGGATAGAATTTCAGCTCCTTTTTACAGAAATGCTTGTGTGAGTGAAAGCAAATTACTAGTCATAAAAAAACAGTGGTTTTCTTGCTGTGAAAAATAGATACAAATACAAACAGCATATGAAAACACTTCTGTGTATGCACCCCTGAGTCTTTATTATCAGAGTAAAAACCATTTGAATGAAATAGGACATAGATTGGTGAAACACTGTTTCCTTAGATGAGATTTAAAATTTCAATTGAGAACACAGATAATACTGTTATCTGATTTACAAGTACATTATTCATTTGATCAAATGACTATATGCTTAAGGATATACATAATAAATTTATAGACAGACACACATCTTCATAGCTCACTGAGTTCACGTCTTTCCTTTCATATCCAATTTATCTTCTGAACCTAGAAATGTGAGGAATTATTGAATTTCTTATTTTGAAATGTACCAAACAGTAGAGAGTTTTATACAACTCTGACAGTCATGGGTTTGTGTGTCCTGTCACATTCCATAGAGTAAATTACAGCACAGACGAAGCTCAGTAAATAATTATAATAATTGCTGTATCCACAACAGCTTTCATCTAGGTTCCATTCAGCCTGCAGCATGGAAATTTCTTTCCATTGCATAGTTAATATTCTACATTGTCATTCTGAGCATCTGAGATCCCATAAAAACCTTCTTAGAGACATTGCATTTTCTACAGAAATAAAGCTATAGTATTTCTTGCCCTTGTGTTTGCAAGATAACCTTCTTAATATAGGCTCAAAATTCAATAGCCCTTACTCAGATAAGGAGTCCTGCTGAAGTCAATGGAACTAATAGTACAGACTAAGTCATAACTAGGCTCATTAACATTTCATTTAATCAATAAATGTTGATAAACATTTTTTAATTATTTAAGGAAAAAATCATTATAAATTTTACTTTAAAAGTCACCACAAAATCCTTACAAGTGAAAGAACAGAAGAACATAATGACTGCTCTGTCTCCAACCTGAAAAGTGTCAACTGGAGCCTTCTGCCAGTTCAAAGGATAAAGGCAGGACTACATATCTGGAAGAGTATGAGAGGATGAGGATTAAGCAGAGGCCTTTCAGGCAAGTTAAGCTGTGAAAAAGGGACATGTGAAAATAACAACTGTAAATTATGACAAATGATGGGAGAAAAAAAGAACTGACAATTTCCTATAGAAATCCAAAGTTTGAATTACTAATACTATTATACTACATCTTAATTTAGCCAGATACACCATTCTTTGCACCATATAATACAGTCTTGAAGTGCTCCAGCATAGCACTTCTATATTCTAAATGATCCCTGGTACTGGTACTCTCAATCCTAGCAAGCCCAAATGGGGAGAGATGGAGGTGAGATCTGTAACTTTTTCTTCAGCACCAGCTGGTGAAGCAAGCAGACACCTACAAGGCAATAGCTGCAAGACTTTTCCACCCAGAAGAGGACTACTTTAGAGGGAGTGCATAGTTGCTTTCCTCCCCTGTGCTCTTCAGTGAGGCTCTCTATAAAAAACTAAATTTGCTGCTGAATTATACATTTGGACTAACCCAAGGAAATTCAGAAAATTAGAAACTGGAAATTTTAGTGTCAAATTTAGCAGTTTGAAAACTCAGCTGTAGCTTCTAATTACTAAATAAAAAAAAAAAAAAAAAAAGCAGTAGCATCAGACTATAGGTCTGATCCAATTGCCTTGAAAATCAGTGTCTTTCTTTTGACTTCAGCTGAGTTGGCACCAGTCCAACACCCTCTCTGTCTATCACTTTCACTTCTATTCCACCTTCTCCCTACCTCACTTTTCACCTTCCTCAACTTCTGTTCTATCTAGCCCCTCCTTCTGCTTGCAGGAAGCATCATCTAAATTCTTGGCATTTTACTATACAAATAATTACAACCTGCCAAATTGAAATGGACTTCTTGTGGTCAGGTTTTTCCCCTAGATTTTTAACTGGGTGGAGGAGGCGAAAGCACTGAAAAAGCATTTCAAAGTTGAAGTAATATGCAGGTATAGAATTACAATTTGGAAAAAAACCACAGAAATACCTCATGTAGTAAAATTGACCCTCAATCTCAAAAAGTTTAGTCCTATTTCTGTGATTCAAGTAAGAACACCGCAGGTAATTACTTGAACAAACTCTAAGGCTGAGATTATTTCAAAATACTGAATGCTTGAATTAGTACCACATAAAGCAATTTGGAAGACATCCAACCACTGTGTAACAAAGGAGTTTTCTGGAAAACTTAACTCTGAAATTGTATGCCCTAGAATTAACAAAGGGAGACCAAATCCTAGAAAGGACAAATAGGGTAAAAGATGTGTCATTCTCAGTGAAAATTAACCATTCGGTCTAAAGCAAATATACAGGATAATAAACAATGCTGGGAACATATTTATTGGAAGGAAAAAAAACTCCAACACATTCTATTGAAATATATATATAAAACTAATTATTTGAATTATTTTAGATTACAATCTGCAGGCTATTCAAATTTTATTGGGTAGTTAACTTCCCAATTAAAATTAATTAAATAAATAATAAAGTCCTTTAAGTGCAAAAATTCTATGAAAAAAAGAAAAAAGCAGCAGTGCAACATACAGTTTTGTGATAAAAGGTGCTACTGTTTAAACATTTTGAACTCTGAAACAAATGATAGCCCTAAAAGAAAATAATTTATTAATATAATAGTAAGTGCTGTAAAAGTACCAATATCCAAAGGTTTTGTTTCAGATGACAATAAGTATTTTATTTGCTTAGTAGTAGTATTAATAAGTATTCTATTATTTACTTTTTTTACCCTTAACAAAACTTTATCCTCTAGAAGAAAAGGTTTTACTGAAGTATGACTTTCAACTCTGAACATACAATTTTAATTACAAAATTACTACAATTTAAGTCTAAATAAATATAAGTTTATCTTCCAGGGTAATTTAATTATAGTATTTTTTCACTTTATAAATAAATAAAAATCTAGAGGTTTTTTTGTTTGTTTGTTTGTTTTAATATTGTTAAACATTTTGTCACGTACTTTTATTATGAAGATATTATTTTAATAAGGAAAACTCTGCTTTCAGTTTACCTCAAGACTTACTAGTATAACATAGTAAGAATATCTTAGTATACACTTGCTCCAGTTTAAGTTCAGGGGAAATTTGCCTCAGTCAGATTAATCTTTATTTGTCCATTAAAGCCCAAATTCTTACCAAGATCTTTGTTTAATATATGACCTACAGGCCAATATAAGTGTATTATAAATTATGTTAAATCACTTTTAATTATTAAAGAAAGTGTTCTAAGAGATATCCCCTTGATTTACTTAAACAGCTGGTTGTATTCTTTTAATTCCCAATTTATTGGGAAAAATGAATGACGATGAAATTAGTTTATGAATAATTTCCTTAAATAAAAAAAAATATTCTGTCATAAGAAGAAATCATCAGGGACAACCTTTGTCTTACATTGTCAACACTAATTTTGGTTTGCCATTTATACTCTAACCTTTTATAACAGGTCTTGCTTGTTCCTCGTCTCCTGATTATTCTTCAAGCATTTGAAATATTTAAAAGGAAAAAAGCAAAACAAAACAAAACCCAAAACAAAACAAGAAAACATGTTTAATGTTGTCAGAACTAAGAAATATATGAGAAGGGCCATAGGCCATTAAACAAAGTAAGAACAAAAGGAGAAATTTAGGTGATTTAGAGCATTGCATGTGTTAAAACATCGGTTTCAGCAGGTTTTAATAACAGAAGAAATTAAAGAGATATCAACCATATATTAATATAATTAAATACATTGAGAAATTATGAGGATATATGTAACATGGTGGAAAAATGGATTGCAGTGAATAGTGATTTTTAAAGACACAAATGGTGAGGTTGGTAAGTGACACAAATCTTGTTGCTTCCATTTTCCTGGTTATGTTCTAAACCATTTAACATCTCTTTAATGTTCATTCCATAATCCAGCAATGCTAACTCTTCATAGTTTATGAGCCATGGCCATAATCCATATTTTTCTTGCTGAGGAAATAAAAACACTGTCTGCCAACAAATTACATAACGTCACTTACACGCATTTCCATTTAGGGCTTAGTTACATTGCTCACTTAGGGTTTTCATGACATTTTGTACGCACGCATTTACCAAGATTAATACTGATCTGAATTATCCTGTCTACTCTGTAATTCATAAGATAATTTAAGTGATAGGAGATTTTAAGTGCCAGGGCTAATCACTTTGATTTAATACAGATTTGGTCTAAAATCCAATTAAAAAAATCATCAAGAGCATCTCTATGATAATTATGCTATTGTTTTCAATTCTGTGTTAACATTTCAGTTTTAATCCATATCAGTAATTTTAACTTAAACCAGAAATAAGCTATGTAATCAGCAGAACTGGGAACATGTTCCAGAGCAGACTGAATGTACCTAGAGCTATATTACTATAGTAAAGAGAGAGATGGGGTAGTATCAAAGATTGTACCTTTATATTATGTAGGTTGTATAATCCTTAGATCTCTTATCTATATAAACTCTATCTGGGTTTCTCAAGGAGTATAGTCAGTCACAGTTCAAGGAACTGATCACTCTAGCAAGTCCTCTCAAACGGCACACTATACCACCCAGAGGTGGCTTCCTCAGTCTCAGATGGTATTCCAGCATCAACCTAAAGGTTTTGCACTCTTAGGTTCCCTCCTACAACACTCCTATACAGATAACATCTACCCTAAAATAAAAGTCACACTGAATAGCATCATTCACATTATTTCTGAAGCTATGACCTGGAAAAAAATCCATTAAAAAATCATAATTATATCTTTGGATTACAGGTGCAACCTCTGGACCCAGAGGAGGTCGAGGGTCACATAATCAATAGCAAGTCTTGAGAACAATTTGTAGAGACAAGACAGATAGGGCTCAATACTGCAACAGGAAGACAACTTGGACCTAAGCAATAGGGCTAAGGGTCAGTCTCCCTTTTATTTGGCATCAGAATCATGGGCAACAGCTACATCTGAAATCTCTTTGCTGTCAGTGAGATAGGGTGTCCAAACGATGAAGCCAGCTCATTTCCTTGGTATGTAAAGTAGTTGGTATACTGTGTTGATTTTCTTTACATCTACACCCACCTTTGTTCTGCATTGCAGACTGGAGACTCACAGCAGTATCACACATGCAACAGAAGCCACGGGCGTTTTAGGACCCAAAGCAAAAGACATGTCAAACCTATCTGAAAACATGGATATATTTCATAATGTAAAACTATATAAACCCTATTGGTACCTTTAAACTATTGTCCATATTTCTTGCACACAGAAATTGATGCTGCAAGCCAACAATGAGACTATAGGCTATTGTTAAGGTCCACATTCATTCAGAGCTAAAAGAAACAAACAGAAAAAACAACACTCAAGGAAGGCTACATTTCCTTTCTCCAGAAACCATGCAGCAGACCCAGTTGCTAAAGCAACAGTTCACAAATCTCCCTGATGGGATGAGCTAGCCAATGTATCATCTGGGACTGGGAGAGAATTACTGCACTTGAGAGCAGGAGATGCAGTGCTCAGCAAAGCACTGTGTAAATAGGAGTTACACATGCAGTGAAATTTTCAGAGCTGAATCAATGAAACAGCCATAAATTACTCAAATTTACAACTGTGCATCACCAGGAAGAATATAACAGTGAATCCAGACACAGATAATTCTCTTTATTTGTACAGTCTTCCTACAAATCACAAGCTCTCTGATGCCTTGGTTGATGTCCTTATTATTTCATATGATCACATTTTCTCATGAAGTTCTTAATATTATATTTATGTGTAATATGCATGTGCACATTTTCCTGGGAACAGGAAGTAGAATCCAGAATTGTGGAATACTCAGATGATCGCATTAATTAAAATTGGACATGCAGAGCTGCATCCTTAAAGTGTTGTTACTTGCAAACTTTTTGTTAGACACGGTGAACCTGATTGATTACAGTTTATAATAGCAATAATCTCTGCAATATCATTCATTACCACAGTTAACAACTAATTTGCTTGAGTTTTAACTGCCCTTGGCTTTCCCTCAAGCTGTTCACAAACTGGTCATTAACTGCTAGTTACAATTGATTTCTCAGCACCCTATTTAAAAGAAATTTTATTTCAATTCAGCACCCACAGAGCCTAATCTCGATTTGGTAAGCAAAAATCATTCTCTACCTTAGCAACAAACCTCTTATTCCTTATTCTCTTTGGTATACTTTTTAGGGATGTATGGGGATGTAAACTCTGTGGCTAAGGGCTAAAGCAAAACCCAAACCCCTGCTATTCTTTCAAGCTGTAGGGAAGCCCAAAAAGGAAGAGCACTCTATTGACATCTAGTGGAAAGGAAGGATACAAATTACATGCTCCAACAGGCAGCCTGCAGCTTATTTGTTTGCATATATTATTTCTTTTTGTTTGGAAACTATTTGTGCTAATACCATAATGTAAAGAGACATTTCTGATCAGAACAATGCACAGAAATGATGGCCAATTAAATGCATGTAAACAGAGTGGACACCTAACCTAAGGCAATAGCTCCCTGTATCAGGGTACAAAATTTATCGCCTCTATTGACAGGGGGCGGGAGGGGGAAAAAGATAACAAATTTAAGAAGTATCTGTAAATTGAGAAAGAAGACACTCCTATGTTCCAGGACTGATGGTTTTCAGTGCTTCCTGAATTCCTGGTAAGAATTTATAAATATTGGGAAGGGTTAGTAAAGGTCCTAGATGAACAGGGTGGAGAAAAATGGTGAGCATAACAAGGAGCAGTGAGGATTCGCCCTTAGGAGCAAAGTAAGTTACGTCACCATAAGATAAGCAGTAGGACTTTCTTACCCATTAAGCCTGAGAAAACCTGTGAGTTGCATGTTACTGCAGAACTAGTAAAAAACAAAGAGCTGATTTACGAGTTGCCTTATTATAAAAAAGGATCTTGAAATAGTTAGCAGTTAGGAGCTTTATGTTTTCCTGCTTAGGTATTTTCTTATGTTTTCCTTTTCTCTCTCAAAGGAAATACTCTTTTAAGTCAAGAAATTTATGTTTGTGAATGAGGAACAGTGAACTGTCTATGTACCAAAGTCTTCCCAGAGCCTTCTCTTCTCCAGGCTGAACAAGCTCAACTCTCTCAGCCTGTCTTCATAGGAGAGGTGCTCCAGCCCCCTGACCATCTTTGTCGCACTCCTCTGGACTCGTTCCAACAGCTCCATGTCTTTTTTGAACTGGGGACCCAAGAGATAGACACAGCGTTTTAGCTTGCCTGAGGTGCTCAGGCAATTCCTGGCTGCTCAGACAATTTCTCTGTATTGCTCACAGGCTAGCTATCCTTGCTTCCACCCTTTGTAGTCTTCCTTTTTGCATTTGAGTTTGTCCAGGAGCTCCTTGTTCATCAATGCAGGCCTCTGCGCATTATTGCTCAACTCCCTCTTTGTTGGGATGCATCACTCTGGAGTCTGGAGGAGGTGATGCTTAAATACTAGCTAGCTACCTTGGACCCCTGTTCCCTCCAGGGCTTTGTCCCATGATTTATGAGGTCTCTGAAAGTATTAAAATGTTACTTCCCTTCTCTACTCAAATTAAATTTACTATTTTTCCATCCATGCCATAATTTTTCAAACAAGTATCTTAATGTCTAATTTTAAGTACCTCTGGCTATGTATGGGATTCTCATACATCCACAAAGTCCCCATTGTCATTCTTTGCACCTTGCATTGAACCTCACAGTGAGGGTTAGATGAAATGTTACAGAAGTTATGCAGCTAGAAGCCCTCACTAAGCTTTGAAAATGAACTAGAATAGTCTCATATTTTCTGGACTTCTACCCTCTGTTTTGGGGAGCTCTTTTTCATCACACATTCTTAAAGCAGGAAAAGACTGCTGGATATTTGATTAGCTAGTGGCAGAATGGGACCCTAAGCCAAGAATTGTTTCTCTTAGTAAACTTGAAGAACAGCATCATAGAAACGATGAGAAGTTCTTCCAGATAGAATAAGACAAACATGAAATTGAAGATCACTGTTCTAAACATGTATTTCAACAACATAGCATTCCATGCAAATATTCACATCATTTCTTGGCTTTATTTTTCTACTTTTCCCTTTAATTCCATGAGAGAATCCAAGATCTAAACCAAAAACAACAACCAAACAAAACCAAACCAATAACTAAACAAAACAAACTACCAAAAAAAGATGACCATGAAGAGGAAGAAGAAGAAGTATCGGCAGCAAATACTAGAATTCAAGTTTTGGAATAAACATGTAACTATGAAGATGAACTTGGCACAAAATGGATTAGTAACTAAAATTACTGAGTAATCGGATTTCATAGACTGGGTTTCCAGAATTTCATTTAGACTTTTGCTTTTCTATAAAAAAAATAAAATTGCATGTCAAGAAAGATTGCCACTGTTACAGAAGTGCTTTACAGAATGACTATATATACATCTGTGTGTACTTGCATATGAAAGAGTGACTTAAAATCCAATACTTTCAGAATTATAAATTTGCATTTACTGACTAGATGATTGACATACACATATACACACAGAGGAGCTGACAGAACTGACTGGCACTGCCACCATGTATGGAAGACTTTTGTCTCAAGGAAAGCACACTAATATTATCTCTTGTTTATTTGAGCTCAAATAATAGTCATTTTAAGACTTCCACTATTCAGCTAGCTTTGTCACAGTCTTGTCACTCATTCTTCAGTGTAAAAGCTCTCTCTCTTGTTCTTGTTCTTCCAGCCAAAGCTCCAGTCTATATATTTGTTATCTGTTGTCTTGAGAGTTTTAGCCTCTTCCCACAAAGCCTCTCCACTGTCTTTTGTTCATTTTTTTTTCAAAGTATCAAAGTGAAAGGAAAACCAACACTAACTTGCTGTCCTCCAAATTTCCCACCATCTTCTTATGACATTCATATATAGTCTTCCTGAAATTCTCCATAGTGTTACTCCATGGGTGGTTACTATTTTTTTTCTTAAATCACCACTGAACCTTCACCCGTTCTTCATGTTCTGAAATGCTTCCTTTATTCCTTTCAGACAATTTTATATTGTTAATTCTTATACTAGTCTCTATAGTGTGAAAATGTTTTCCACTTCCCATCCACTAAGCAAAATCTTTCTTTTCCTGCACACCTTTTGCTAAAAACCAAAAAGATAGATGATTTCTTCTTTAAAAAGGACTAATCTGTCTTCAATTCTTTTGTTTAAAAATTGACATATTTGGTTAATTTGGGCATGTGTCTTAGAATCAGATCCAAAGATCACAGCAAAGATTTGCTTGGAACCTGACAGATAGGGTAGTGGATATAAAACTCCATGTACCCTACACAGTGCATCAGTAGCTTTAAGCTACATCTATACTGGTAAATTGAATAGACCCAGAACCAATTACTGAATTGAAGCTGACAGGCATTAAATGAGTCCTTGTGTGTGTGTGTGACCAGAACATTAATTTTTTTCCATTCTCCAAAACAAGGAGCCACAAAAAAAAAAAAAAAATTAAAAAATCTTTATAATGTGATAATTCCTGAAGCACACCCAGGTCACTATTAAAATAAACAATAACATACAAAAAAAAAAAAAGATACTGAAGTTCTAGAGCATATGATGATTTCTTGAAACTCTTTAATTTACTAATACAAACACAGATATGTCAGGATATGGTCCATCCAATATATCCTCTACTGTAGCCAGTAGGAAATATTAAATGCAGAGTGTATCTTAAAACAAGTTTCATGATTTTACCTTCAAACATTATTTAGTGCCTTTTTCCAGTCCAGTTTTTTAAAGAAAGTAGCTATAACTCTTCACAAAGGGGCCAAAAAACTTAATCCTTATAAAGAAAAGTAAGTTAAATACCGTGTCTTGTGATGCAAAATTTACTTATAAAGTCAAATACATTTTGCTGGGATGTACAGAAATCTGTACTCCAAGTAACGTTCAGCCTGCTTGATGAAGTTATGCTGTTGTTCATAAACAAACTATTAAAGCAGAAAGAGAGAACAGTATTATTGATACAGCATCTATAGGTGATCTGATCTCTGCACCCATCTTCAATACTATTATACAAAAGACACATTTCTAGGAATAACCCCATCCTGTTAACCTACCAGATTAATAAAGTACACTGTTTTTTGTAGGTTTTCTCTCCAAATGAACTTTCTGAATTGAAATATGGTCTCAGTAACAGAGGTAGACAGTGACCTTTCGCAGCAGAAATAAACATCTTCTTATAAATGGAAGCAGGAAATTAAGATTTGAACTTCCTATTTTCAGGAAGAATCATGGAACTGAACCTTCATCCCCCATGTCACAATCAGCCCTCTAGCATCTGGACATCTGCATAAATTTGGAAATTGCTACACGTTTTCAGAGTCTGTGTGTCAGGCGTGTTTGAGAATGCCAACTCTAACAGCTGCCTCAAGGAATGCAGCCAAACAAAGAATAATTCCTCAGTCTTGACTAGATTTAGGTTTATGTACCACAACACTCCACATGACCAAGACAGAAGAACACCTTGGCAAAGTTAAAAACATGACTCTGGTTATGTCATTTTGGAGTTAAAAAATAAGTTTCACCAGGGAAAATCAGCAGATTAATGAAGGCTTTCTTTCTTCCATGTATTATATGCCAGTGTGAATTTATTTTTATTATGTCAATTTACTGAAAAAAATAGCTAGAATATATCTCATCGCTAAGATTTTTCTCTGTTGCAGCATTACTATAGCTAATGGTGCTGATCATAAGAATAAAGCCTGAAGTTCTGCTTTTAATTTACAATCATCCCCAAGTTTAATTTTATATTATTTTGTTATGGGGTTGTTGGTTTTTTTTCTATCAGAAATGTAACGTGAATATCTTGGAATTCTACTCAGTGGTGTTGAAATACTGTATAAATACTACTTTGGAATGTATTTTTCTAATTTCCAGGATAAAGTTATATTCTTTTGTTGGGGAAACAGTTAACTCTGTGATTTTCTAGTTTTATTTCTTGTCAAAAGAATTCTAAGAATTCTGATGCTCTGTATCAACATTCTGGGAGTCAGGAATTTCAGGTACCAGGAGATCAAACTTCAACTCAAGTGAAAGGCAGCAGGAGCTAGAAGTTAAGCATCAGACATCAAGAAAGCAATAGCCAGGTGTCAGACAGAGTCAGTCAGCATGCAGTTTGATATAAGGATCTAAAGAGAAGAAGGAGTTACTCTTTAAAAAAAGCACTCAACTTTTGGTATATTTTTTCCTCAATTTTGCCTTATTTCCTATTTAAACAAGGATTGCATTACTCAAGTTTGTGGGTATATATATTGTGTCTGTCTGTTATCCTCAAATGCTTCTGAAGACAAAGGTTAATTTCAACTATATTTGACTAAAGGTCAGTAATCTCTGATATACTGAGTTCCTTAAGCTTTATGATAAAAGGTAGCCAAGTAGATGAGAAAAGCCTGTTAGTGTTCCGGTTCTCAAAGAGCCAAAATGTAAGTTCAACAGGGCTTGAAACAGATATCATAGAAAATGCTGGAGAGGCATTATGGAAGAAGCAACTACTAGAAGACTTTTTGATTTACTCTTGCACTTAGCTAGAATCCAGAGTTGCCAGAACTGTGCTAGTAAATTTATCAGGGTCACAATAGGAGAACTGGCCCCTGGGGCTGGTTTTCTATGATATCTAATTGTTAACATGGTCTCTTGCATAGTTTTTTACTTCAGGTATTTCTCCAGGCATGGTAGCACAGTCCAACAACTATTCCTAATAGTTACAGTGGCATCTGGGGGTTGAAGAAATTTGAGAGGAAGTAACTTGAGATGTGCCAGATCAACCACCCAGACAGAACCTGAGAAAAATCAGTAATATAACTTAGCTTTTTTAGTATAGATACAACCCCAAAACCACAGACTTTTGTTTCTTGCCAATGCTTCAGCTGCTAAGCACCGTGAGAGCATCCAAAATATTTGCTGAGGGCAAACTGCTCGGTTGATAGATTTCCACTTGTGCTTTCTTTGAAATCATGTCCAAAACTGAGGGGGGTTGCCTTCTTTTGACCCAGTGGCCATACTGTTAAAATATTGGCATATATGAACAGAATTAGATTCAATTCCATTTCTGCAGAAGTGTTTCCTCACCAGCAGATTACAGGCCTCATGTGGTTAGCATCTTCCTACTCTTCTGCTAAAGTTGTGCAACTTTGCAAAAAGAAATTAAATATTCCCTGAAGTACAGCAAGAGTGTAACTTTGTGTGGGAGTGACTTGGATACCACCTGAAACAGGGAAGATATGAAATATGGTACCTGTTTCAGATATGTTCAAATTTTTTGTTAGTGACTATGTAAGTAAAATTCAGAATAACTATTTGGAACAGGAATCACAACTCAAGACTCTTCCTTTCCCATTAGGATTTCCCAATCACTCTCTAGTCAGATAAAATAGATATAGCCAGATGGTTAACCTATTCCCACATGGGATGTGGTTTTTGAATAATTTTAGGTGAGGGAGAGAAATGAATTTGCCTCTTCCACCATCTGGACAGCTCTTTAACTGCAGCATTCTTACAGGAGAAAAACAAACAAACAAACACACAAACAAACAAACACCCCAACACCATTTCTTCCAGCTTTATTTAAAGAAAATAGCATTGTAAGAATATTTGTTAGCAGTCCACTTTTGTCACTATGTTAGGTTAATGGTTAAAAATATTTTCATATCAGACACAGTGATATTTTGGAAGAGGAATTTCTTGCATTGTGTTTTGATTGAGCCTAGGTACAAAGTAATCTCTGAACTACTGAGCTGTAATAAGGTTGGAACAGTTTTAGGCATGCACAAGGAAAAACTGCATAGGTTTAAGAAATTTAAAGTGAAGAGACAGCAAGTCTCTGTAATATAGACAGGCAGAGACTTAGTGGGAAGTTGAGTAGGACTTTTTAGGATCACAGATTTTACATTAAGCTTGTAGTTTTCTCTCTGTTTTCATTGTAGATTGCAGATTTCTTTTTTTTTAATTTTTAATGCTTTTAATCTGACAAATTGTATTTCTGGCTGATTGTGTTTGGTGGTGTGATAATAAAGACACTGATAAATTTAAAATACTGTTGTTACATTATTCCCTGCTCTGATTCAAGCAGATATTCAAAGGCGCCTGTAGATTTTAAGATTAGTTAAAAGATCTGTTTCAGGCACCTGTGTATAATTAAGGCTGAATAGATGCTTGAAATAACATTTTTCAGTTCATTACATTTGAAATCTATGTAAAATGAACCACTGCATTGCAAACTAATAGATGGCAAAAATGCAGCTTCAGAAACTGTCGTATAATGCCCTATGACCGTAATATACCCAGTTCTGAAAAAGGCAAGATGAGAATCCTCTATTGAAGATCATCCCATTACTCTGGTAAGATATACACAAATATCCTAAAATACGAGCTTTTCCTTCTCATTTTACTGGCTTTTCTCAGTTCCAAGGAGATTTGCCAGTGACCCTAGGAATAATGTCTCTGTTAACATTTTGAGTCTGTACAAAAATAGTCTGGGTACATTAAGAAAGTAAGACATAATCAGTCTCTTCATTCTGAAGTGAGAAGATATGAAAAGTATGACAGTATAACATAAGTGTTTAGGGAGAAGAAGGTCTGGCAGATTGGAATGCCATCTGAGAGACACCGAGCAGAGACTTGATGAAAGCTCCATCTTTTGTGAATACCCAGCAACGATCACAAAACGCTGAGGTGAGCTGAACGAGAAATTTTTACGTCATTCAAGGAGAATAGCATGATTGCTCAGCCATCCCTTACAAGAGGTAGAGGTGAAATGGTGTGTATCAGAAAGATTGATGGCATCTGCTGCTTCCAAATGTATCTATCTGCATGCAAGCCACTTGCAGTGTGAACTGATGGAAAAACAAAGGCTGTTTGCCCAGGAAAGGTGCTTTAGCAAGCTTAATTTCCATAACCCATTTACACAGCTGAAGCAAGAATCTAATAGGTCCCAGAGAAATCAGCTGGGTCATGATAAGAATTCAAAGCCACAAAACTAAATAAAAGGAGATTATTAGCTACATTGCAGTAAGCAAACAGTAAAGTCTTAAGTGATCAATACTTGACAAGAGACATGTCACAAACTTCATGTATAGGTCAGGCACACACAAAGTTTTTTAAATAAATCGACTGACTTCTGGACAAGGCACATAAAATGTCACTTTTTATCTCTCAGTTGATATTTTTCTCAGAGAGTAAAAAAAAAAAATCACCTCCCTCAGAGATTTGATCGAAAAGATAGTCACTCCTGATACAAGTTTAAGGTGAAAAACTGCAATCAAGTGGAAATTTTTGTCAGTACCTTAATCTCTGATTTGTAGAAGGTTGTGCTTTGGGATATTTGGTATGTCTGAGAATTGCCACCAAAGAGCCCTTCTGTTCTTTAATGGCTGCACTAAATCTTAACAAACGTGAGCATGAAAACTATTGTGCTGTACTTGTGAGGCATATATCAAAGTTATATTTTTTTAAAGCTTGGAAAGGCAGTTGAATCATGCATGCTCTTTATGGAGCTCTGATCAGGCTGATAAAGGCAGTTCAGCTTCAATAAATGCTTTTTAAGTGAATGTTTTGGAAAGTGAATAGGAAATTCAAAGCTAAAACTGTTGCCAAACGGCTCCCATAGCACTTTGATCACTTTGCTACTGACATTTTGTTGAAAATGTCTTGTTTTTATTAAAATGTTGGCATCTGGGGATTCAGAAAGTTAACTGTAGTCACTGAAAAAATAATATACAGTAAAACTGAGTGACATAACTTATTAAATATTTTGTACATATTTCTTAAAAAAGAAAACTTTTTCCCCGTGGGGTCAAACACAGCTTTGCACTTCTCTGAAAAAAGTTCATATTGTTAAAGCAAGACAAGTGCAGAAGATAAATCAAACAGCAGTGCTTTGCCTGAGGCAAAACCCCTCAAGTTATAAGGCTTTGCTATGAAAAAATGTAGACATCCAATAATTTAAAAATTAATAAAATATAAAAAACATATTAAATGGAGAGTGTGAATATTCTCTGTCATGCTTTTGTTAAATATTTATGTCAGATTATTTTCTGTTGAAGGACATGAAGGACAAGCTCTTGTAATTATCTTTTCTTGTTATATGGAGTACACATATATCTTCATAAAATTCCTTCCTTCCCAGGTATTAAAGATTGTTTAATCTGTTAGGAAATTGCCAGGTTAGGCCTTCAATCTGACCTCTGTTATGTGATCCTCAACATGTATGTAAAATGGGTGATTTTTACAAGGTAAGTGGCAATGTGCGCATACAGATCTGAAGTAAGAAATAAGTCTTAGAAACTAACGCATTTAAAAGACATCAGTTCACAGCACGGAGTGACTCTGTTCCAGTGAAGAAATAGATACAGTCAGTCTATTTAAAAATGACAAAGAAATCCACTTTGGATTATTTTCCTTTTTATTCTAGATGAATTCACAGCTCAGAGAGGAGAGAGAGGGAATTCTGTCTGGCACTGTTGAGACTTGATCAGCTGGCATTTTTCATCTGCAGCAGCCGTTATCCTAGTACCTCTCAGAGCAGTGATCATTCTACACATGCACACCTATGACTCTCAGATATAACACCCCATCAGATTGTAATGGAATGGCTGGAATCTTCCTTTTTTACTTCTTTCCAAATGTCAGGAATGCATGCAGCTCATTAAAAATGAATCTCCTAAAAAGATCACAGAGTCACAGATTTCTAGGGGTTGGAAGGGAACTCAAGAGATCATTGAGTCCAACCCTCCTGCCAAAGCAGGTTCCTTAGGACAGATTGCACAGGTAGGTGTCCAGACAGGTCTTGAATATCTACAGAGAAGGACAATCCACAGCTTCCCTGGGCAGTCTGTTCCAGTGCTCTGTCACCCTTACTGTGAAAAAGTTCTTCCGCATGTTGGTGCAGAACTTCCTGTGCTCCAACTTTCAGCCATTGCCCCTTGTCCTGTCTCCACAGACAGCTGAAAAGAGGCTGGCTATTTCCCCTGTGTCCCACACTTGAGATACTTACAAACATTAATAAGATTCCCTCTTAGCCTTCTTTTCTCAAGGTTGAACAGCCCCAGTTCTTTCAGCCTTTCCTCATAGGGGAGATGCTCCAGACCCTTAAATCTCAGACAGCTGATCTCAAACAACTGATTATTTTAAAGTCATATATTAATTACTGGTGATTTAGGCTTTTTTTTTTTTTTTTTTTTTTAATATAGTCTTGTCCATGAAAAAAATATCCCTTCAAACTAATTTAGTTTTTAAAATGCTGTGTTTTGATAACATCTTCAGGCAATACATTCTAGTGAGTACAGCTGAGACACTTTGTACACATTGATCAAATTTCACATTTAATGAAGATATGGAATATAATTTTTTTCCCTTTAATAGTGGCAAGCAATCAGGCACAAAGAAATTAAACATGTCGAGGTTTTCACAATGTGAGAAAAGAGTTGTGACCAGAAGACTTCCGTTTAATAAGAATCATCATAGGAGGTCCAACACTGGCACCATCTGCTTTGGAAGGAGAAACAACCAGGCCTGGATGTTTCAGTTGGGAGACATAAAAGACATGAAATGCTCTGTCTTCCATGAATGCCTCCTCTAAACTTCTAAGATTCACAGACTCCTCCAAATTTTGGAATTTAATTTTTTTTTCAGAATATCTTTGCATTAGCTATTATGAATCAATTTACTGTTATTAACAATGTCTATTTTACAGGGAGAGAAAGTCTAGAATCTTAAGACCGAATTTTATGTATCTACAATGTAGACATCTAATTTAACCAGCAGATCAATGGAGAGGAAAAGTACATAGTTAAAATATATTACTCAGGAGTTTTATTCGCTCTAGTCAGCTTCAAAGTTATTTTCACTACAAGAGAACTTTGAAAAAAGCAGTCCAATTTGTAATACTCATGGAATTCCTTTCATCAAGATCATGGGCTAAAAAGTAACGTTCCTCTGAAAGACAATTGTATAAATTAAGTATAAATTATGATAAAATAGCTTCTAGATCAGGAAGTCCTTGGGCTACACTTTGTCAGAATCTAGGAGCACATTCATGCCTGACCTGCCAGAAAATCTTACTTAGACTTTATTTGCAGAAAGCAGACTAGAGGGATCCTAAGACTGATCAAATATTGACAATTTTCTTAATATGTAAAAAATATCCACAAATAACTTTTCACCATAATTTCATCTCATTCCGAATGTTTATTAGGTTCACAAACCAGTAAATAAATAATTTCTTTTTTTTCCTGGAACATAGTTGTAGTAGGTATTTTCAGTTTTCTTAAGATAGAATCTTTGTAGTAACATTAATGAACATGACTGCAATAACAATAACTAATAAACTTTTTAATAATAAACATTCAATCTGAAAACCAAGATTTAATCATTAACTGTAAATGGTTTATACAAGTCCCTGAAGAGTGGAAATAGGAAAAATTGAAGGATTTTTCCCTAGAAGCTACACCAAGGTAGATGATAAAAAACTCCGTGGCTATGTATCCACAATTTTACACATCATTCTTTAGGCTACATCTATTAAAGATATGCCAAGGGCACTCATTATATTGTGTCCTTAGTTGTACGCTCAAGTCAGGCCCTTAATTCATTCAGGGCATCCCAGGCCATTTGGCACAAAAAGGTGCATATGGCATGCTGGCAGTTGATACTCTACCAGACTTCTTACAAGACTCTTCTTATCCATACCTTGGCTTAAACACATTCTCAACACTGTACAGTCCTTAAGTATAGCCCTACTTAAAGTACAAAAGTTTGCTTAAGTGCCAATAATAAGTAACAAAGCCCTCCTGGAAAAGAGGAGGAAGGCATGAACTGCGTAAAGGGGAAGACTCTGATGTGTGTCTGAGACAGGCCCTCCCCTTGAGTCATGAGGTTCAGAAAGGACCCCTTTGCTTTCTAAACTCCTTCTCAGATAGGAGACTAGGTGTGGCTAGTTCCAGTCTTAGTCCCAGACTTGATAAACAGTTTAAAGGACTATATATATAACCACATATCAGAGTCAACATTTAACTGTCAGAGCCCCTGAAGAGCTTTTCTTTCACTGAGACGGTTTAGCAAAGCTGAAACAGAAATGTTTCTTAAAGTGAGAGGTATAAAGAGTTCAGATTGCCATTGTTAAATCTGCCTACTGCAATGACACTAATATATGATTATAAATTATAATGCTAGAAAAGTACCAATCTGAGTTTCTTCTCTGCTTCAACTTCTTCAATGCCCTTTATACCCCAATCTCAACTGTTCTCTCCCAGGGTGACATTTAACATGATTTGCAGAGAGAGTCATGTGCTATAGTCATATATGTTTAGCATACACTACTTTTAGCTAATTAACATATTTAGGGGTGTCATCTTTAATATTATTTTTGCAGTTAATGAAGCAAAAATCTCGCTCTGGGGACCATGACCCTCAAAATTTTGTGTAGAAACTATCTGTTTGTTTATTACGCATTCTTTAGCCAAAACAGTGCTGTCCTGCCACCCTAAGACTCCCTTCTTCAGCTGTTTCTCACCCCAACCTTTCAGATATCCATCTGATGTTTGTATAATAGATAAGCACACACCTGTGTTTTTAACCTCTTAAGTGCAATTCTCACAGCATGCAACAGGGGATACGGTTCTATTCCTGACTGCTCATCTGGCATGTAGTTTATCCTTTTGTAGGAAATGAGCTCATAAGTATCATTCCCTGTCTCCCTTCACAGCAGTAGAAGCGTTGTGGAAGCAACTATACTTTCTTACATATATTAGTATCTAGCAGGCAGCGACAACTGTGGGATTTGTTCTCTTTTCATGGTGGTTGCTAGGAGTACTGAAGATCAGGAGATCTTCTACGGCTGGAGAGGAGGGCAGAATTAACAGGGACAGTAGTAGAGAATTAGCCATTTATAATGGGTTGACATGGAAGGTTTTCATCCCTAGAATGAAACTTATTAGAGAGGAGGGAACTAAGATTATACAATTTCTATTAATGTTTTATTATCTGACATACATTAATCTCATTAGAGATGGAAAAGATTTAAGGAAGAGCTACTTATTTGAAAAAAAAATATCAAAACTTAAAGAAGATTCATATGAATAAAATAGGTTTTCATTTTCAGCCTCTGCTTTGATGAAGAGGTCAGTATTCCCTTAAATAAATAAATAAATAAATAAACAAACAGATAAATACATTCTGACATGGATGATTGCCTTCTAGCAGATATGTGCTTTGCCTTATGAAATTATTTACTGTGGCTTCTGTTTATTAATTCCCAAGCATATACTATTAATTGTATAATCCTTATTAACGAGAATTTTTTTATTATTTTTAAGAATACTGATTAATTTGATTAGTGTATTTTTGTGAGCCAGCAATTTACTTCTTACCTACACTTCATGATTCACTGAAGCATAGAAATTAAATTTAAAAGAAAAACCAAAACATTTAGTAGATAATTTTCATACCACTAGTGGTTTCATTGAAGTTTTCTGCTTTGTTTTCTATATTTCTACGGAAAACTGTGGATTTCTTAGCATAACGTCTATATCCTTTCCACATTTGTTCTGATGAACAGTTCTTAATCCTTGTTTAACAACAACACCCTAGAGGAGCTGAGGAAATAAATGTTTCATTCATTACATTAGATAGATATTACATTATAACATTCCTGGTTTTTACAGTATATATTGAATTTAAATGCCCTATACAGATACGTGCTCTTTATTTTGCCTACAAATTTCGAAGCAAGCTTTTAGAAGGTTAATGGAGGACTTAACCATTACTTTTTCTTCACCATTATCTTCAGTATTCCTTTCTTAACATTAAATTAACTTCAGTGGCTTTCTTCCACACAAATACACACCATTTTGCATAATCTGCCCTGGGTTACATATCTGGAAATATACCAGCTAATTTTACCAGATAGGTGGTGCTGTGATTCTGTGTATCAAAGGGCATGGTCTAGCCATAAAAGCCGACAGCGAGTACCTCTTCACATTTTATTCTGAAAAGCAACTGGCATTTTTCCCCTCTATGCTCTGAGGGAGCTCACAGAATAATAGGTGAAATGTCAAGAATAATTAAGAAAAATGATGGTGTTATATTGCAGCAGAAGAAATTCATCTTTTCTGCTCTGATCTTCCTGCCCACCTTCTCTTCTGCTTTTAAATGTCATCTCTGTTCTCAAATTATTTAGGATAGGCCTTGAAAGAGGGTAGAATATTTTTTAGGTAATTTGACACACTCTTTGGGTTTAATTCCTGATGGCTATTTCTCTCTATATCCCTCCAGTTAAAAAGACTTCTTTTAATTCCTTTTATGACTGTGTTGAATTGTGGTAAAATTAAATACAGATGTTTTAGTTTCATGGCACAAATGGAGGAGGGAGTTCAAGCCCAGATAACCTTTTCTTCCCTCTTCATCTGAAAATGGTTTCATATATTTTATTTTACCATCACTCCTCTGTCTCTTTGTTCCCCTGTATATATCTTGAGAAAAGTCTCATGTACTCATTGGAAATAAGATGTCCAGAATACAGCAGTGCAAGACCATTTGAGGCTTCAGAACCCAGGCTTGTTTCAGCTTTGCATCAGAAATTCATTATGATGCATTAAAGAAATAGTACAAGTGTCCTGCTTTCTAGTCGTGCAGGGGACAATGCTGGTGTATATTTTACTATTATATCTTTATAGGTTTTTTTAATTATTTTGTGTAGAGAAAAACCTTGATTGGAAAACAGGTTGCTATTTCATTGGGGGAATTATGTATTTGAAGCTGAAAATTAAGAGACTAGGCAGCAGAAGAAACTGAAGAAGAATAATGAATAATTGTAGCAGCTCTACAGGTTGATACGAATCATGCATGCAATTCTTATAAAACTTAAAAGTATGAAAAATATTTTGCCTAATATCATTAAATAAATAACTAGGACTAAAATCTTTAAGATTTTTCTTGTCTGTTATTTCTGAGGATTCTTGACCCACTCTCTCTTACCTCTTCTATAATTTCTTCCTTTTCATCTTTCATTCCTCTAGTTTGTGAGGTTTTTTCTCAACTCTTTCCCATAATTCTGAAGCTTTCTCAGATGCATGAGGCAAGATTATTCCATAATGCTCTTTGAAACTAGGGTTTGGATCGCAGAAAGATGATACTCTGGTAAGTTTTAAAGCATTCCAGACTCCATTGACTAGAGACTCAATTCTATTGCCTGATCATATCTTTCTAGTGTATTTAAGGTGCCTTAAGGTGTCAAAGACATCTCAATAGGATTGATGTGATGACAGGGTTACAAACTTCTAGATTAAGAGCCAGGAAAGATAAACAAGATCATATCTCTGTTTAGCAGCTCTACTGAGATGCAGATATTCAACTTTAATGGGAGTTTATAGACATAGCTCATAGATACCAAAATTTTAGTTTGAGTTAGCTAGGATAAATCCCAGTTAGTTAGCTTATAATAAAACAGATCCGATGATAGGTGTGGAGTATTTTGCTCTACTGAGATACAAGCTGGTATTCCTATAACAGCTTAAGTTTGTGATTAGCTTGTGTTCAAAGTTACAGTTTTACCTATTTCAATGTGCAAAAATGAGTTAATAAATGTACTATATAATCTTTTTGTAGTTTTGGCCCAATTGTCAGCTAAGCACCATGCAGCCACTCACTCACCCCTCTCCTTGCAAAAGGGACGGGGAAGAGATTGGAAGTTAAAACTCTGAGTTGAGATAAAGACAGTTTAATAGGATAACAAAGGAAAAGAATAGACAGTTTAATAGGATAACAAAGAAAGGAAGCCAACAGGAACTATAATAAAAATAATGCTAATAATACAGGTGATACTTAAATGTGATTGCTCACCACATGCAGAAAAACAACCTGATGCCCAGTCTGTTTCTGAGCATTGATCCCAAATCTTGGCTCTCTTCCCCAGTTATATATATGAATAACACAATGGTATATGGTAGGGAATATCCCTTTGGCCAGTCTGGTCAGCTGTCCTGGCCATGGTATCCCATCTATTTGTGCACCTGGCATGAACTAAGAAGCTAAAAAGTCCTTGACTTAGTGTAGACACTACAACTACCCAGCAACAGCTAAAAACATCAGTGTGTTATCAACATTTTTTTCATCCTAAACACCACAGCACTGTACCAACTCCTAGAAAGAAAATGAACTCTATTTCAGCTGAAAACAAGACAAATCTTCAAACCTGGTGAAATAATGCATTCAACAAATGAAGCAGATACAAAAACAAAAAAAAAAAAAAAAAAAGATTATCATTCAGCTACTGCAAATCCTTGTATGAAATAAACACAGCTCTTGTTTGAAGATAGATAGATAGAGGAAGCTAGAAGTATATTTCTGTCCTTGTTTTTCTTGGGTTTGGACTACTTAAGCCAGACAGGTGTAGTATGATTTTCTTTTACTAAAAAATTATGAACAATTTTCTTATTTGTAATGAAAATTGAATCTGAATGTGACATACAGTTTAGGTCTATATGTTTCATGCCACTGTATCTCCCAGTATAGTTAATCAGAAGTGTGTTAGACTAGAGAAGATGGAATTGTATCCTTTGGATTTATTTCTCTCTATACAAAGACTAACTCATTTTCACAACAGCTGTGTCAGGTAGATCAATCAATGTAATAATATTTTTTGACTCACAACCACAAAATTGTAACAGGACATCTTGTAAATGACCTCTGGCCACATACTGTTTAGCTTTTCTTACCCACTCTGTCAACCAACCTGGGATTTGTCTCACCTAAATTGACTTAGCTGAAGTTAGACATTCAGTCTAACATTGATGTCTAAAATGCCTTGGTAGTCAATAAAAAAAAAAAAAAAAAAAAAGCAAAAAAAAATAATAAAACCAAGCCAAATACACAAAACCCCTTGAGATCAGCAATTCATCCCAACATGAAAAGATTTTTTTTTACTACAGTGATACAGAATCTATACAATTTATCTAGACTATTCTCTTGTTTTTTCATTTGTTTAAGTCATATGAGCTTTACTTTCTTTAACACTGGCTTCTGAAAAATCAGGATTAGCCACTCTGTATCTTAGTAACGCTACTTTGTGTGTCCCCTTGCATCAAGTTTTCTTCAATTACACTAACAATCAGTGAAAGAAACTGAACCTAATGTCTCATAGATTTTTTTAATAAGTGAAGTTGTCCTAAATCTGCTGTTAGAGTTAGGTTCCCAAATTTTATGATCAATATCTTTATCAACATTCATTTTTGTTATTTCATTATTTTATTTTTTTTTTACAAATGAGAGATGTGGCAAGTGAGGGTTAAT
Organism: Hypotaenidia okinawae; assembly: GCA_027925045.1. NCBI lineage: Eukaryota > Metazoa > Chordata > Aves > Gruiformes > Rallidae > Hypotaenidia > Hypotaenidia okinawae. Next base: position 175,137,136 of record BSDF01000001.1, read on the forward strand.
TAACAAGTCAATCAATAGACTAATTCTCTAATTTTTCCACTTACGAAGACATACTGTTCTAATGTCAACAATAGCAGAGATACTTGTGTCTTCAGGTACAAGCCAGTAAATTTCCACATATGGAGTTTGAAAAGATAAAGTCAAAGACTGGTACATTACTACCAAAAATTTATATCTAGAGTGATTCAAAAAAAGGGATAAAATTGATATCAGTAGTAAAGGGAAAGGATAGCATGCAATTTAAATAAAGAATATGTCACAATTTAAGAAAAAGAAATTAAGATAGAAATTAATTCTGGTATTATAGTATAAACTAGGGTAAAGTGCATATAATGAAAAGAATATAGGATCCTTTAAAATATATAGGTAGAGTTTACACACCTTGTGCCATACTTACCATTAAAAAACACATACTCAGCGACCATCTAAATTTACTGGCGTAAACATATTTGACCTAAGACTTTCCTAATTATCTGAATTTCCATTTTTGCATATGCCTAGAACTGCTCTTGTCTCCTCTTTAGTACATGCAGCCCTCAAGCAATCCTGATGGAATTCATAAGTTACCTAAGAAGACCCAGGTAGTAGGACTGAAGGTCTGAAACTTGTGCTTTGAACATGCCTGAGACTGAGCCACTTATAAAACAGTTTTCAATTGCTTTGCCTTTAAAACACATCTGTCAGAGAAAGGTGATGGGGGGAGGCATTGCTCATGTTTCGTATGACAGATTCTTGGTTAAGGAAATCACTCAGGATATTTAAGTTCAGTGTCTTTAATCTAAAGTATTTGAAACTAAAATAACCTTTTTTTTCCCCCCAGGAGTGTGCCCTAATCACCACCGAAGCATGAGGGAAAACGAGGAGGAAATACGAAGAAAAGAAATGGGGATACCCGTTTCATGTTGAAGTTTTATCAATGGGTAGTCAAGAATGCAAGATATATGAACCCTGAAGGAGAACAAACACAAGTCTTCAGCCTTAAGAGTTAAGAAATTAATAGCTAAGGACAGGCACCAGCACCCTTTAAAAAATAATAATATAAAAATATTAGCCTTGTTCAGAATTGTTAGTATTTTCTTTCTCTTTGCATTCTCAGCTCTAAGTCCATGGTACAGAGTGATATTTTCTCAGTACTTATGTCTACCTGAGAAGCCTCTGCCCTTGATTACGTCTGAATGCAGTAAGACTTGGTCATACCTCAGTGCAGTAAGCTTTCCTGAAAACAGATGTGATGCTGCAAGATATCCCATGTCTGTACTGGTAACAGGTCTAGTGGTGGTAGTGCAAAGATAATTGAAGTTCAGTACTATTCAGACAGCAAAAAGATCTTGGTGAATCACAGAACTTGTTACCCTTCCATAAATATCCTCAATGATTTCTTTCTCAAGAGAAGTTATAACAATGAAAACAGGCTACTGTCTCCAGCAGAGTGCACTTAACAGCTTTCCACCTTCTTGTCTCTGTTATGATCAGTTTTAAATATTCTACCAAAATAATCCAAGAGTTCAGTTTTATCCCACAAGAAAGTTTCTCCCTGTATTTGTTATTAATGTATTTCTTTGTTTGTGATTTGTCCTTATCATATTTATTTATTATAGGGACTGTAGCCTCATCCCACTGATTTTTTCACATTTTTGTTAAGGGGAAAAAATGGGTTTTCTATTCATTTTATTAAAAAAGTATCAAGGACACGGAGTATGTAGCATGAAGCAAATGAAAGGTAGGAGCATGCAGTCACAAGCAATTAAAAGTCTAGGATATGTCATTGTAAATGCCTCACAAGCATGTTTCTGTTATCACTTTGGAGTATTTCATCTGATAATGACCCAAAACACATTAGCAATACTGCCAGAGGGAAGCAACAGATAATTAAGATGGCAGTCACATTCTTGGACAATTTAGTATCTAGATATTAAGTGGGCAAGTGCTGAAATACTGACTGTATATGACTGTCTGCTTAACTCTGAATCAGATTCTCTCTTATATGTCATCTTGCTCAGTGTGAATGAATTTAATGTGATAGAAAAAAAAATCTGCTTGTTGACTTCTTTTGCCCACTCTGTTTTATTGTAAACAATTCTTTAAGATGTAATTTAGAGGAGAATTGATTAAGTTCTGTTAGTAATCCTGAGTACTACCAGTATGGAGATTCGCTTGACGCCACAGCCACACATAACATTCCAATCCAGTACATTTAAGACAACATTTAAATAATTAGCAATGAAAGTGGCTCGACTTACTAAAATAATGCTGATCATGGAAAGATTAAAAAGATGAAAAAACCTACCACCCACATCGATGCTGATTTCCTAAACATCATGGTGTATTACAATAGCTCACAGTTTAAAATATGTATCTATGTATCCTCTCGGAGACAGATACTGGTACAATGTTTCTTATCACCCTCCTATTTGTGTTGCAGTCATGCATAGAACCATTCAATTAATTCACCAGTCTAAATCAACAGTGGTGCAGGTGTTTTGTCATATCCTGGGGGTCATCTATGCTCCCACAGTTTTTATACAGAGCAATAGAAAAGAAGCATGAAGCTTAGAAAAGGGAGAGCAACTGAGCAGCTTTTATGGGAATCTCCTGGCTTGTAATGATATCCAAATTGATTATATGGAAATTAGAGGAGAGCCAGAATAACGTTTTGATTCAGATTTTTAACAAGCCAAAATATAAGGGTTTAGTTCATTTTATTATAGAGAGAATGGCCAGCTGTTGAGTTTGGATACAGTTTTGAATCTAATCCTGAAACATCTCTCCTAACATACTTGTGCTGATCTCAGAGGAACAGCAATAGGTTTGTTCTGATAATGCCTGGATAACCAGTCCCTGCAGTATGTGGTTCACCACATTCCCTACAAAACACCCTTTGCAGCAATTAATTTTGAGACAATTATATAATTTCAAGGACCTCCACTGAAGAATTACTCCTACCTGGAGTGACCTTGACCGAAATTCCCTGTTGGTTCAACTTACAGTTAAGTGTCCCCTCTCTGGTTATGTCTCTGCTTTGGGCACAATCCTAAACATCACTCTACATGCTGTAGCCCTGGGCAGTTAAATAGAAATATACTTTCTGGAACTCAGCAATGAATTTGGGACTGAGCATCCTCTTTACATTTGTGCAGACATTTTTGCATTTACCAGAAAATGGAATTGTGGTGGAAGAAACATTTAGCAATTCAGAATTTGCAAAAACAGTTAATGCTTAAAGAAAGCAGAAGATAAACCATTTATCAAGCAATTGTCAATGTTTAAATTTATTCCTATAAATCAAACTGCCAGGCAACATTAATTGTGATAATCATGGGAACATGATTATCTGTACTATTATATTGTTAGAGTGATTCTTGCCACAGTTTTCATTCAGGACAAATAACATACAGATGAACAACTGAGGACAATTCAGAGGTTCACACAGGCCAAGGACCATTCCTAAGAGTCAGAGTGTGTGTCAGTGTTCAGTTGTGGGACAGGAAGATAAGAGAGTTTAGTTGAACAGAGAGAGACATGATGTGCTGTCTTTTCTCATGTTCAGAGAATGCTTCTTAGACCATTTTATCTTTTTTCTTATTTTAGACATAGGTGAATGCTCTAGCATGTCCACCATATAATCTTTTCTCTATAGATTGCTCTGCTACCAAAATTTCACACTTTCTGGTCCATTAAAATATTGGAAAAAGGATCCTATTACATTAATAAACTCAGAAGCTGTTTATGAAAGCCTCCCGTTCTTGCTTGTGTGTATTTATACTCTTATGCTATTGCTGAATAGCTGATCAAAACACAGGAATGCCATTTTTGCAAGTAACTACCATTTGATTTAGTTCTTATTTGAAGGCAAAATAAATATTCCCATTACGGTACAGACATAGTTTGATCTAGAAAATAAGATACCATGTTTCAATATGATCTGACTGGAAGCTGCCTTTGATCACTTAAACACAAAATTATACACGTATAGACTATTTCAGCTCCTATGACCCACCAAAGTATGAAGCTACTGCACTACGAAAACTAAAGAAATAATGAATTATCAAAATAACTTCAAATTATTATATAAATTTTGAATTATATTTCAAAATACCACAAAGCACTAAAATTTTGTTTGAGTTCCTAATACAATGTTATAAAAGTTTTTTATATCACTGCAAGGGACAAAACTATGATCTTTTCCTAACTTAAAAACTTGGCAAAATTTTCTATTAGGTCTTTATAGTTGTATGCAAAGACAGACCTCAAGTATTACTGTTTATCCTTAGACTATGTGCAGCACAAAGTGTAGCTGTGCAAGTATCTTCCATTTTAACTATCATCTTAAGCCTGTCCTAAAGGTTTTGTTTCACCTATGGAAATGCTAGTTTTAGTGTAACAGTTTTATTTGTTATGACAATTGTGAAATTGTAGAAAAATATTAGAAGCTGTCTTAAATCCTTTAAGGTAATTTTGTATCTGGCTATTAAATAAAAATGACTTTTACTAATAACACTAAAGCTGGAAGCCTATACAAAAGTCTTGGTCTGTTGTCTGAAAAACATAAATATAATTTTGAAGCCCTTTAATGTCTTTTTAATTAATATTGCTTTGATTTTTTTTTCTTTCCTGTATATATCCAAATTTTGGAGAGAACAGATTTAATAATAGATATTTTTCATTTGGTTTTGAACAAGCTACTTCCTCTCCGAAGTTTAAATGTAAAAACTGAGATTAGACTTATTAATAAGTGTATAAATGCTTGTCATTTAAAGCCTTTAGAACATTTAATTAAATAGTTCCACTTTTAATGGAGGTCCTTTCAGAAATATTATCCAATAAGCCCTTACTTCTCATAGAAATCACCTACCATTTATGCAACACTAAATTATATTAAAAGTTTAGGGTCCTTCATACTGTCAAACACTGAGTTGATAACTGACTAAATCCTGAAGACCACATGAAACGTTGATTTTGCATTCAAAAAATTAATATTAAGAAAGTTTCCTGCATTCGTTTTTGAAAAACAGAAAAAAACCTAACCTTTTGAAACTGCAAAAAACAATGTATCCAGAACATAAAGAATGGAAAAAAATTAAGAATATGGGGAAAGCTGGACGTGCTTTGCTATGAATACATACTGAGTTCCATAAAATTTGATCACGAAATACCAACCTTCATAATAGTGAAAGAAATGGTAAGAGGATAGAATATGTTTCCAATCCAAAGATTATTTTTTTAGCTAATGACTTAATGAGCAGAAATAAGAATGGATACTATTCCTATGTTTGCAATTAAATATTTACCTTTCCTTCTCTGAAAGTTATATGATGTTTGTTTCTTTACTTTTATTCAATGCTGTATCTTTCCTGTTCTCTCTTATCTTCAAATAAAAGTTTTTTTTGCTAAATCCTTCAAAATATGTTATTTACTCTTCTGTTTGTTTGCACAAATGCAACTATGTCAAAAAGTAGCTGTGAGCAACACTTCTTTTAGTGTATTCTGAGCTTGAACAGAACTCTTCCTTCCTGTCCTCTGCTCCTCTCAATCCAACTAAATTCTAATACCTGTGGTAACAGTATTAGATTATTATAAATTTTGGATTAATTAGATTAGATTTCAATTTATGAATCTAAATGTTGGATATAAGAAGGAAAATAAGTAAAAGATTATTTCAATATTTGAGGAAATATTTCACAGAAGAATTACAGATTAAATTTTCTGGTAACACGCTGAGTGTGAATCACATTTCTCCAAGTGATCTCAAACTTCTCCAGTATAGAAAACAGGCAATTTGCTCTCTTATTGATTACTAAAGGTCAATCTACTGTCAACTTTTTAAAACAGAACATGGGGCAGAACCACCAGACAGTTATTATAAGCCAGGGTAAGGTTAGTATATAGACAGAATACGTGTTAAATAATTTAAAAAAAAATAAAAATCTTAGTTTTACTGCAAAATTTGCATAAGAATTTTAGGCAGATCAGTAGATGCATTTCCATCTCACTGTTCATCTGCTTAAATAGTTCATTAGACACTATTATTTGTGTGTAATTAATGTGGCATCACTTTCATATATATCCAAGAGGAGTGGTTTTAAAAAAAACATCCATGCAGGCCTATGATATTTTTACTAAATTAAACAGCAATAACTTTAAATCAAAATATAATGTTATGGTTTAATAAGAAAAAAGGAAGAGTTAAATAATTTAAAATCTAAGATTTAACATTTTAAAATAAGTATTAGAAAATCTTAATTTCTTCTATTTTTCTGATCTTTAAACAGACAAATTTGGGTATTTAGATGTTGAAGCATTATAAGAATTTCCTAGTGACAGTGAGAATTTATATTTGACAAATCATAGAATCACAGAATGGTTTGGGTTGAAGAGGACCTATGTAAGGGACTGGAAATATGCCTTAATTTCCAACCAAACCATCCGTCCCCCTCTTTTTTCTCTCACCTAACCAAACCTCATTACATCACCACCACCTGGTAAGGCTTCCAAAGACCTAATGACTATTCAACAAGCCACCCAAAAGATAGACATCAGGAGCCATTCACACACCAGGAGAACATTCCACTATCGGGAGAGAGGTGAGGAGCCATTCATACATCGGATATTCCTCCCTCATTCCCACAAGCCAGGTGGAAGCTTGTGGCAATACAAAAGATGACAACAAAAAGAGAGCATTCAGCCATGGAGAAAAGAAGACAACATGAGAAGCAAGCAACATGAGAAGCAAGCAACATGAAAGAGAAGAAAGGGAGAACAAACGCATCGAGGGACATGGAGATAACGAGGGAACACTCTCCCCTTCCATTGGACCCAGAGACACTGAAGAATACTCTGCCAGCAGATGGAATGCCATAGACTTGTGGTGGTAGATATAGCGCCCCCCCCGCCGCCTTTTCCCCGTCTCTCTCTCTCTTCCTCTTTCCCACTCTCTCTATCTCTCTTTTCCACCCTTTTTTCCTTTCCCCTCCCCTCTTTTTCCTGCACTTTTGTTCCAAATAAAGCAACCTTAACATTGACTGTTTCGAGTCTTAATTCTGTTCTCTGAGAATTTAATTGAGAATTTATCACGATAAAACACCTAGAAATTGGACATCACTCGGGGGTTAAGCCCAGCTGCCCCCAGCCACCCAGAGCGATCTGAGGTTTGGTTGGAACCCAACGGGGTTTAATCCCTGCCAAACTAGGTTTCGTCTAGGTTGTGGATCGTGACAGCCTCTCACTGGATCAGGCTGCTCGAAGGCCCGATCCAACCTGGCCTTGAACACCTCCAGGCAGGGTGCATCCACCACCTCCCTGGGCAACCTGTTCCAGCACTTCATCACCCTTGTAGTGAAGAATTTCTTCCTAATATCTAATCTAAGTCTACCCCCTTCCAATTGAAAACCATTCCCCATCATCCTATCATTACATGCCCTCTATAAAGTCCCTCCTCAGATTTCTTGTAGGGCCCCTTCAGACACAAGGAAGGATACTTCTCTTCTCCAGACTGAACAACCCCAAGTCTCTCATCCTGTCTTCACAGAAGAAGTGCTACAGCCCTCCAATCAACTTTGTGGTGCTCCTCTAGACCTGTTCAAACATTTCCATGTCCTTCTTACGTTAGGGACTGTAGAACTGGACACAGTACTCCAGGTGGGATCTCATGAGAGCAGAGTAGAGGGGAAGAATCACCTCCCTTGACCTGCTGGCCACAATCCTTTTGATGCAGCCCAGGATATGGTTGGCCTTCTGGGCTGCAAACACGCATGTTAAGAATGCCCAAATTTTATATCTAGAATTCCATTGTTCCTTGAGTTTGGCAAATATCTATGTTTCCATTTCTTTACCTGTAAATCAGAGATGAAAACAGCAACGGTTTCTTTCATGAAACATTCCATAGGAGATACTTAAGATTGTTATGAAATTAATGCAACTGAGTAAAGTATCTCAGTCTGCAGAAAACAGTAAATAATTTTATAAAGAAAAATAACCAAAAATATACTGAAGCAAATTAAAAATTAATGGATGTTTCCACACCTCTCTATACTGGGTTTCCCTGGCAAGGGTTTGATGGTAGAGAGGGTACAGGGGTGGCTTCTGTGAGAAGCTGCTAGAAGCTTCACCTATGTCCAACAGAGCTAATGTCAACAAGCTCCAAGATGGACCTGCCACTGGCCAAGTTGAAGACAATCAGCAATGGTGGTAGGACTTCTGGGAAAACCTACTTAATAAAGAAAAAAAAAAAAAAAAAGAAAAAAAACTGTGACAGCAGAAGCCAGAGGAGTATAGTGAGAATATGTGAAAGGAACAACTCTGTAGGCATGAAGGTCAGTGATGGAGGAGAAAGAGAATGGATTCCAAGCACCAGAAAGATATTCCCCTGCAGCTCCTGGAGAAGAATATAGTGCAGACCTGCAGCCCATGGAGGATATATCCACCTACAGCCTGTGAAGGTCCTCATGCCAGAGAAGGTGGATGCACCTAAAGAAGGCTGTGACCCCATTGAAAGCCCACACTGGAGCACAATCCTGGCAGATCCTATGGAGAGAGGAGACCATGTTGGAGAAGGTTTGCTGCCAGGACTTGTGACCCTGTGGGGGACCAACACTGGAGCAATAAGGTCTTGAAAGACTACACTTCCTGGAAAGGGACACACAGTGGAAAAGTTTGTGAATAACTGCAGCCTGCGGGAAAGACTCATGTTGGAGAAGTTCATGGAGGACTGTCTTCTGTGGAAGGGATCTCACACTGGAGCAGGAGAAGAGTGTGAGGAGTCCTCCCCCTGAGGAGAAAGGAGACACAAGTGATGAACTGACTGCAACCCCCTCCATTCCCTGTGCCCCTGTGCCACTCAGTAGAGAAATCAGGAGTAAAGTCAAGCCTGGGAAGAATGGAGGGGTAGAGGGAAATTGTTTTTCAGATTGTATTTTATTTCTCATTATTTGTTTCTGATTTGGTTGGTAAGTAATTAAATTAATTTCCCCAAGTTGAGTCTGTTTTTCCCATGATGGTAATTGGTGAGTATTCAATCCCTGTCCTTATCTCAATTCAGTCTTTTGTCATATTTTTCCTCCCCTTTCCAGCTGAGGAGAGGACTGATATAGTGGCTTTGGTGGGAACCTGGCCTCCAGTCAGGGCCAACCCTCCACACTCTCAAAAGCTAATCAGCTCATTGTGATAACCAAGCAAGATATTTATCCTTTTCTATATAGCAGTTCTCCAACTGTATGGCTGACAGAAAGATTTCAGCTGTCTTTGAAGTCTCAGATATTGACAACTACTAAATTTGTTGGTGCACTGATTTGATTTGGGATAGCAGGTCAGTTTTCTTTATTCCATTCATTTTGAGAGGTTTAACTCAATTCCCTTCTCACTAGACCATTTTAACTTACAGTTCCCAAGTTGTATTTGCAGCTGCTGCCTGTAAATATAAATAGGATTTCTGAATACTATTTCTGAATACACTGTGGGGGTTCTGAGTGAATTTAAGACTCAGTCAGGTTCATTCCAGTTGCCTAAACATAGGCACCTATTTTTATTTGAAATAGCCTGGCTGGAGTTTCAGAAATACTGGGACAGCAGATATAGTGTAGGCCTCATGGAAAACCCAAAACTTTCTGGAACACCACAGTCCAGGTAACATAGCTCAGAGAATAGATACCTACATTTCAGAAACTAAAAGTTGTTATATTTCTATTAATCAAATAGCTTCTAATCTGGCCCATAGTAGTGGATTCAATAAGCAGTAGTAAATATTCCAGTTTCTGGAGTTCTGTATTTCAGTCATATAAGCTCTATGAGAAGAAAGTGATATTAAGAGAAGGAATATATATACCTCCCTACTCAGATTCAGGAGCCTAATGATTGACATTCTCATGTGAACTAAGAGTTTGTCAGTTTATTGTCATGTAAGCTGCACTGAAATTCTGTTGCCTGAAATACAGAAATGAATCTACAACACAAAAATAAATCCCACTGTTAGTCATTGACTAGAATTAAATTAAATTCAAAGTGTTTACATTGTATCCAGAGAGAAATGTTTTTCCATTACAGATTTTTTCTTTTCAGGAAGATTTAATGAACTTATAGATGTTTTCTGTAGTGTTGAACAGAAAATAAAATACTAAGAAATAACAGAAATATATGGAAGACATTTTATGAAAGTCATGATCCAAAGAAGTTCAGTGTTATGTTGTGAAAAGTGGCACACAAAAATAGTACAGGAGAATCCAGTGGTTATTGCCGTTCAGTGATGACTCAGCATGGAAACAAAATCCCAGTAATTAAGGCTGTGTAAGTAGATCTTTTTTTATGTGTCTGTTTATAAAAAGAATAGGATTTAATAGCTCTTGTAGCCTTCACAGAATTGTATAGATATTTTGTAACTCCAGAACTGTAAGAAGTCCAGCGCAATACTCAGAAACAGGGGAAAGAACTCAGGGAAGAACACAGACTCTGGAGATGTATGAAAACGTAAACCCAAAGTCAAGAGCCTGTATCACAAACAGAGAATTAAAAACTGATCAGGTGATAGAAGGAAGAGATAAAAGAGAGATAGGAGCTAAAGTCATAGGTTGTCAGTGTTAAACTATAGTAATTAAGCACGAAACTGACACAATTAGTTGTTCCAGCATATAGATAATCTCGATAACCATTCCAAAGGCTGATAAACATTCAGTCTAGCAAGTGTGAGCAGTTTAAAAAACAGTACATTTTACTGATATGGGAACTGATATTAATCTTTTGCCTTAGTCACTATAGTGCTAAATCACTATAATTTCATTTATTTTTACATTTTTTCCATTTAAAAAAATGAATATTTTCTCAGCTATTCATTATGGCCTTTCTCCACATCTGGCACATACACTTTAGAGAGTAATACAGTTTGAAAATATTTATTACTGCAGATATGACTATGTTTTATAATATTTCTTTTATGTTGTATGTAATAGATGGATCCTAAAGCCAAAAAGTTGCAAAATAGAAATTCAGATGTGTGTGGGAGAAGGACAGTAAATAAAGAAGATAAATTCACTAACCCAATCTTAAAGAGATATAACAAAAAATGGCAATTGTGTCAGATGACAACAGCAACAGTGCAAATCTGTAGGTTGAAAATCAAAAGGATAATGCCTGAAATAATATAGAATCAGTGCTATGACTAAGAAAAATTTTTAACTATACAGGAAAAAAGAGGAAAAGAATAGTTGCATCATTCTGCAAATAAATTCCTCAGAAAAAAACACTAATACTGAATTTAAAGTGCCATTGATAGATAACCAACAGAACTCATACCAACTCTAAAGACGTAAAAAGTCAGGTAAGAATAAGAAAATAAATTGAGAAGTGATATTGAAGAAAACTTTAATAGTCAGGAAGAAAGTATCCTTTTTTTTTTAAGTTCTCAGAAATGCACAAGTTTTGAGTCATGTTTAGACTGTGCTTATTCCATTGCCTAAAGCTATTGGTACTTTCTTCGTTTAATAATTTAGCATTAGCTCACTTGCCAGGGAAAGGAAAGAAGTTTTATTCTTATTATTATTATTCATGCTTATACATTTAGAGGGCATTTCAGCTCTTGAATCTAGATTAACCTGGGTTCTTAAATAGCAAGGTTGGGGATCTTGCAATAGCAAAGATCTCAAATAAACCCATTTCTTTGTGCAATATATATACCCAGAATTGAAGATGCAAACTGCTGTGAATTCCATTTCTGCTTTTCTACAAGTATCACCCTTTAGATGGTTATCTCATTACTTTGAATTTCATTCTTGGAACAAGGTTTGTAAGTCTTAGGCACTGCAACACTATGAATCATAACACTTAAGGGCATTTGCTGAATGTCTGCTTTAGAGATACGCTGTTAGCATTTATCTTTGAGAACTCATGAAAGATGGATGAGGTCCTAAAGACTAAGAACACAAAAAGACAATGTGCCTATCTTTGAAATGGAAAAGGGTGGGGAAACAGGTGAGAAGGGAATAAATATTGACCAACTCGTCAAGTTTATTTTCCAGAAAAGTACCAGAACAAATAATCATAAAATGTTTGTAACTACACAGAAGATAACAAGGAGCTAAATAGCAGCAACATGTTAAGAACAACTCCTGTCAAACAATTTTTTTCCCTATGACAACTTTGTAGATAGAAAAGAAGCTGTAGATTTCCCATATTTTGATTTTACAGAGGCTTTTTATGTGAGTTATTATTAATGAGGATTTCCAAATAGCAAGGATATATTGTATCAGGTTTTGCAGGGCTCTACTTGGCAGCCAATGCTATTTATTAATAATATGGTGGACAATGCAATAGGAAGACAAGATTAAAAGTGAAAATGACCCTAACAAATTGGAAAAACAGCATGATAAAATAAGATGATGTCTTTAAACACTCTGTCCAAAGTCCTACAATTATGTAGAAATAATAATCTGCACAAACACAAGCTAGGAAACAAAATACTATATGGATGTTACAGCAAAAGATCTGGGAATTTTAATGGCTCTGTAATGTTACCCTGTGTCAAAAAAAGAAAATATTTTAATGGGTATAATTACAATACTATCTATAACTTTATGAAGGCCTCAGTAGCAGCTAAAGAAAGTTCAAATGTTCAAGAAACGTTTTAAATGTTATGGTACTTTTTTTTTTTTTGCTTTTGGTTCCACTGCAGAATGGTGTTGGTCTCTCTGTGTTATAGCCACCAAACACATATGGAAGTCTCAGGTACCATATAGGTAATTTCAAATGTCACTAAACATTTAGCAACTGAATCAATGTCCAGGTGTTGACACATAAGCCACTTGTTTACATGTAGCTTAACATGTAGTCAAGGGGGATCTAGACAATATGGTCAGCAGAATCAGTAGGGATTTGGTTCTTTTAAGTAAGAATAGGCTTCAGATGCCATGTGTGGTGCCTGAAAGATGAAAGAGATCCAAATGAATAGAGTAAATGTGCATTTCTTTAGCTTAAACCTTTTTCCAATCTTTTGTCTTAGAATAGACCAAATAACTACCGCTGGTTGTTTTAACTGGATAGTTACTACACAGGAAGTTTTGAGATCTATGTCAGATATGTGGACCCCTCATGCAGACAAAAAGTTAGATGTCTCCAGAATAAAGATCACTGTCAAGGCCCTGAGGGCACTAATGGACCTGAGTGTCCTTGACCAGCCATGGGGCTGCCCCCACCATGCCTATGGCCTAGGGCTTTGTGTCAGCACTCTGGGGCTGTCAGCTGCTACCCCAGTGATGCAACAGTAGAGCCAGTCTCTAGCTCCCCACACTATTACCCTGCTTTGCCATGGCCTCCACTGAGCTGGGCCGATCTGCAGGCCTATGTCCTGTTGGTTCTAGGTCAAACACATAACATACAGAAGATGCTGAAAATGTTTGTTGTCCTAATTTCCAGTCCTAACTTTATCCACTGGGATTTAATTGTACTGTGGTTCTAATGGAATTGCTCTGACGTTGAAGCCTGGTAAACCAGTCATTCTTAAGTGCTTCATTCCCCTATATAACTACTGAGGAGATGGAGGTAGTGCCCTGAAGGTCTTCTGCTGGGATCTCCACTCCAGCTAAATTGACTAAAAACCTTACCAGATAGTGAGCAGTAGGAAGGTATTGGCATTTGTCCATATTTAGACATTTAATTGGAGACCTCTTTAAAGTGCCTATCTCCTTCCATCAATGATCTTAAATGGCCAGCTTATACTAGAATCGTAACATCATAGATACATTTAGATGGGGTAAAATACAATCTTGATTGAGACTGATTCACTAGGGCCCTCTAAGCTAATTAGACAAACTATAATTGCTCTGAAATACATAAAGTCTTCTATCTGTGATACAGCTTTCATTCAAAACCTTTCTATTTCGCAGTAAAAACAATATCGACTGTTAAGCCAAGGATGAAAGGCTGAGCAAACTCCTGCCTAAACATTAATTTTGTATCTTGTCCACTACATCCTCTTCCCCTACAAATATCCACACACAAAGTTCTTATGCTAACTACATTGCAAACATGAGTTATGACGTCCCAGAACTGATGGTATTCCATAAAGAAGAATATGTCCATAAAGAAGAATATGTCCATAAAGGCTTTGGTGAAAAAGAAAGGATAGCGTATTGTTTTCCAGAACAAAGCTGTGATAGTCCACAAGCACACAATCACTACTACTGGTACAGATCCTTTGCTGAATGTGAGAGCTCATTGTTTGCCACCATACCACATGGGCTAGTGTGATGGTTATGCAAGCAAAACAGTGAGCACCACATTCCAGTAGGACCCAATTACAGGTATTCTTACGACAGAAACAGGTTTGGGTTTTTTTTTTTTGTCATGGAAAGGAAACAGCAGCCCTGCATGCCTCCCCATGATTACTCATCAGCTTTTTGACCTGAACTTCTTTAGAAAGGCAGTTAGTGTCTGGATTCAATTTAAAATTAAGAGTTTATAAAAAAATTACAGGCACCTGCCATGAAATAAATGAATTATGCAATGACTGAAAGGATATTAGAGAGATTTAGTCAAGAAGGTGAATCTTGCCCATGTGTGAGAGAGATATTTAAAACAATGAGGACCTTCATGCAATCAAATCTGTATAATTAGCACACACAGAAATTAAGCCTGGAGGTGGAGTTGAGATTTTAGTGTCTAAAGTCCTCTTTCAGTATCTAAATTATATAAATCCATAAATAGTAAAAAAAAATTAGATCTGCACTAAATGTCTTGGAAAGGTGAATTTCACCTTTAACTATCACATTACCCAAATATTCATAAAATCTTTAAAGGATTTTGAAAAAGACAGAGAAATATTGAAAGTTGAACTAATTGGGGTATTTTTCTTATGTCTATAGACAAATTACCTCTAGTTGAGTTTCCAGTGTTATGTCTTGTCTGATAAATTGGAACTTCAATTGGGAATCACTCAGAGAATCAATAGGAGTCTCCACCATACACTCTTGCGCTTAATAGACTTTCATATGGATATTCTCACTGATTTTTAATATTTAAATTTTTTTCTTAACTCATTCGTGGTCGTCTACTGTATCTCATTCAATACACAATAAATTTCACTTTGTCACCCTTTTCTGGTAGATACAAAGAGGCATTAATGTAACCCAGGTTATAATTTTGGGAGGGTTGTGGTTTGGTTTTTTTTTTAATATACTTACCAAATTTTCTTAAGATAACCACAAAATTTACTCGAAAATTAAATATTAACAAAATTATATTACTTTCTCTGCAGCATGAGCCACCTATTTATATACAGAAAATATTTTGTGCTGTATCAAGCAACAGGTCTGCAGTGCTATCAATTTCCTAACCAGAACTCACCAGTTTTGTACATCCTATTGATACTGCATTTTCCTAAGTGTATTATTACCTTGTATTTATCTAAATTAATTCCTTTGGTCTTATGCTCCCTTATAAGAGGGATCCTCTTATGACAGGGTATAATCAATCAATCATGCTTCATTTGTAGTAATTCAGCATGACAAGTCATACTTCTGCATTTAGCGGACTGGATTCATTCTAAATGTTTGCATGTGTGGTATTGTGGGATCTTTGCAGCTCCTTTGTCCCAAGTTCATCATTGAAATTCTTAGCTCGCAGTGATGGTAATAATCAAATTTAGCTGTCTTCATCCAAAGAAGGTTATCATAGAATTATAGAATCGTAGGGGTTGGAATGGACCTCAAGAGATCATCGGGTCCAACCCCCTTGCCAAAGCAGGCTCCCTAGCTCAGATTGCACAGATAGGCGTCCAGACGGGTCTTGAATATCTCCAGGGAAGGAGACTCCACCACCTCCCTGGGCAGCCTGTCCCAGTGCTCTGTCACCCTCACTGGGAAAAAGTTCTTCCACATGTTGGTGTGGAACTTCCGGTGCTCCAACTTGCAGCCATTGCCCCTTGTCCTGTCTCCACAGACCACTGAAAAGGGGCTGGCCAATTCCCCCTGCATCCCATACTTAAGATATTTATAAACATTAATTAGATCCCCCCTCAGTCTTCTCTTCTCAAGGCTGAACAGTCCCAGTTTATTCAGCCTCTCCTCATAGGGGAGATGCTCCAGGCCTTTAATCATCTTCATAGCTCTTCTCTGGACTCTCTCCAGGAGATCCCTGTCCTTTTTATAGCAGGGAGCCCAGAACTGGACACAATAGTCCAGGTGGGGCCTGACCAGGGCAGAGTAGAGGGGGAGGATCACCTCCCTTGACCTGCTGGCCACACTCCTCCTGATGCAATCAGGTACTAAACTAAATATGGTCTTGTCCGTGCAAACTGTGAAAAAAAATAATCTTGATTCCATAATAAAGAATGTGTCTGCCCTGTGTAAGATAGAACTGCAGAATCTTCCCTTGACATTTGTCTCACTGTGTGTTTTAAACTGAGAGTGAACACAGGCTTAGATTCACTAGTACATGTTCTGAGGTAAATCCCATCCTAGAAGAATGACTTTAATGACTTGACATCCACACAGGTTTTTCAGTGGTGAATGAAAATATGAAGAACTAACTTTAAAAATACTCGTGAATACAATAAGGTGTTAGAAAAGTTTTGATAATTATTTCTTCTGTATCTTTTGTATTTTGAAAGATTGTGGCTGTATATTTGGACTAATTCTATTTTCCCTGATATTGTTCCGAAATGTAACTGTTAGAAATAATGCTCCAAAGTATTATTAGTACAATTCCATTTAGGACATTTATGTCACGTAGTATTTAAGAGATTGAAAAAATATAATTTTTTTGATGTGCAGACAAATCCTTTCAAGACCTTCTGTAAGTTCTTTTATAGAAACATATAATTGAATTTCTTATATGTTGGACACAAGATTTGCTATATTTTTATTTATTTATTTACTTTCTAATTGTAAGAATAAGATCTGAGTTTGTGAAACATCTGTGGAACTCTGATTATATATTTTTTCCATTAAGTTTTGTCTCTTCAAGGTTTTTCTAAATTGCATCACGTTCCTGGTTTGTTTTGTAGAGCAATACACAAATGAAATTCTTATACAATTACACTACAAATTAGTATCATCAACATACCCCAAAAGAAAGTATGTATTAGTGTCATATTGATCATTTTAAATTGAAAACATAAAAAACAAGACAGAAAGCTCTAACTATTTTCTGACCTCATGAGATTTTTTTCGCATAATGTTGATATAATCCTGGAAAATGTATGATTTAACTCTAGCATACAAAACTTTATTCAGAATAACTTTATTCAGGTGTCTAACCAAAATATTTGATTTTCTGAATGGCAAAAATGTAAATGCACTGACATTTTGAAATGCAGGTCTAAACAGATTAGCCAATGAATAAAAGGGACTACAGTAAATGTATAAATTAGTAATTTGGTGTCTTTCAAAAAGTTTTTATATTTACACAGATGGCTATTTCATCTACACCTCATGTAATATGTGGGTGTGAAAGTTCTAGTGGAACTAAACCTTACTGCTGATTAACAAAAAGCATCTGTGCTTTTGACATAAACACAACTATCTAATGCTAAAACAATAACCGTCTGATCCATTTTAGAGCTCATGAATTGTGAATAGCTATTTAATAAGATGTGAGAATTACTGCTTGGGAAAATTACTATGACCAAACAAAGATTGCTTGTTTCAACATGGTTAATGTTCTAGAGAACTTTTGTGAAATTCTGGGGCTCTGTGGATAATTTTAGATGTCATCAAACCTTCCCTTGAAGGTCTTCCTTCATCTATGAAATTGAATTTAGAGCTCCCAAGAACCTATTATTCTATTCTATTCTATGCGTATACGTCATTAATTTAGAATTACCCAGTAAGATTATTTAAGGTGTATCCCTGATACCTTAACTTAACTTCAATAATATTACTTGGTATCAGTTAATCTTTGGCAGGTTTACTAAGGCAAATGTTATAAAAGGTGCTATTTTAACTTGAGAAGTGTTGAAAAGATTTTGTTTCACACTTTTTTTTTTTCCCCATAGATATTCTGCAGGCTAATAATACACATTAATATCTATCATAATATGCAGTAAGACAGTCATCCAGTTGGGTGTTACAAACTTAGCCTGCATATCAAGTTAAAACAGATAAATTCAACCTATAGAAGATATTTTTAAGTGCTAACTTAATTAGATATTGAGACAAATAACCAAGATATGTCTTGAAGATTTTACATCGGAATTAACTTCATTTTGAAAACATTTTTTTATAATAGTTTAATATTAGAGAAATTTTCTGGACTGCAATAAGCAGTAGTATAGATTTGATCCTGTTTATGATAGAACACTCAATTTTTTACTATTTTATTAAAGTATTTACTTTTTTAATTTATTTTTTTACTTAATATGAGTTTTGTACAGGGTTTGGTTTTTTTTTTATTTCTTAATTTTATGTACTTAGTTTACTAGTTCTTAAATGCAAAGGTACGCAGGACTTAAACTCAGTAGTGTAGTTCTCTAATCTGAAAACAAACCAAACTGGAAATTCTGAGGCAGTATTTGACCAGCAAACTAATCATAAAAACCTTTAAAAAAAGGATCAGAACATGATTTATTACAAACAGCAGTGTTACATACACTATTAATTTTAGACTTTCTTTAATAACAGCTGCTGCATGTGTTCTCCTATGCTTTTCCATGCTAGCTTTAATATTTACTGCACAGTCTGTTCTTAAGAATGCATCAAGTCAGAAGACCTTGTGGCAAGTTTTAGAGTGAATGCAACATGTTTACTGTCTGGCAATTACAAAAAAATAATATGCACATTCCTTTCCAAATCATATAAAGAGGGTTTTCATTGCCTCTTGTGTACTGAAATAAGAAGGAGGCAAGTAACTTTCTCTCATCTGGCAGCAAAAGGTGAAGTAGTATGTAAGTAAGCAAGTAGGAAGGGGAAAAGGTGAAGAAAGTACCAAGCCATAGAGGAAATATAATTAAAACAGAAGAATGAAGTTCTGGTTCTCCTTTTCATATCAGACAAACAATATTGCTCCTTAATTCCTTTTCTTACTCCTTTTCAATGTAGTAAGGTTACTGAAGAACTGTGGGGGGAATCACTACTAGAACTTTCACTTGAGATGTAGAAATAGACAAAGAGATCTAAGATGTTGCAAAAATCACATAATCATATGTGGAGACATAACATCTTCAAGCAGCAGCATTAGAATAAAATCCCTTATAGTTTTGCTCTCTGAGAACATAATGTAGACCAAAGGTTCAAGGAATAGTCAGTACTTCCTAATTATATTTCTAATGGTAAATTACTCTATGAAAGCTAGTATATGTAAGAAAAACATGTTTAAACTCTTTATGTTTTCATCAGTCAAAAGACTTCAGAAGTTTGTCTCAGGTATTGGTCTAAGCAATGAAATAAAGCATTTTGGATAAGTTTCCTGCAGATTTTGCAGATGAAGAACAATATTTACAGGGTGGAAGAAAAGGAGGGATCATTCCTGGAACAGCCACAGCCTTTCTCCAATTAAAGTAATCATGATATTTCAGACTTGAAAAGAACTAAATTTAGAGGAATGCTAATTTTTTAAGCTTTTTACATTTTATTGCTATAAGCAAGGCAAGTATATTTACTTTGTCAAGAAATTCATATAATTTAGGAATACTAAAATGACTAAAGGAATGTGGAACAATTGACATTCAGGGAAAGGCAGAGAGAGTTGGGACGCTCCAGACTGGAAAAATAGAAGCTCTTGAGGGGATCTTATCCATATACATAAACGTCTAGTGGGGGAAAGTGAAGACAGTTTGAGACAGACTCTTCTCAGTAATATCCAGAGACAGGGCAAGAGGCAAGAGACATAAACTGCGATACAATTAATTCCATTTAATCACAAGGTAAATCTTTTTTCATTGATGTGTTCAAACACTGGAATAGGTTTCCTGTGTAGACTTGGGAGTCTATATCTCTGGAAATACTCAAAA
Source organism: Hypotaenidia okinawae (assembly GCA_027925045.1). Taxonomy (NCBI): domain Eukaryota; kingdom Metazoa; phylum Chordata; class Aves; order Gruiformes; family Rallidae; genus Hypotaenidia; species Hypotaenidia okinawae. The sequence goes on from BSDF01000001.1 coordinate 175,157,060, forward strand.
CTCAGATGGACATAGCCTTGAGAAATCCTTTGTAAGTGACTGTCCTGAGAAAGTCAGATAGATTAGACAATCTCTAGTGGTCTCTGACAATCTCATTCAGCCTGTGATTTGGTCACTATGCATACCAGGAGTACAAATTGAAAGGACACGAAGACCTTGGAATTTTATGTTACTTTTTGAAACTCAGAGAAAAAGCAATATCATTAATGATAATTACAAGTATATTTTCATTAGATAGCACTTCTTCAATCCTTCTTTGCTGTCTCAGATTACAGCTTCCTCTAAACAGATTATCCTTTTGATGTTTTATTCATCAAATACACTTAGAAGATGCTTACTCCTTTATAAATCTGATTTCTTTTTCTTGAGGAAGTTGTTCATCCACTTCAGTTCAGAGATACCCACTCTCTTTTTTTGTTGTTGCTGGTTTGTTTCTTCTGCTTTGAACAAGGTCCAGGTATGCAGGTTTGATTAAAAAGAATTCCTACTCCTCTCCAGTCCTCCTTGCTCCAAATCATCAGTTGAACCGAGATCTGGGACAAAATTTGAAGATAAGTAGGTATGTCAAGAAATCAAAATTACTTCCATATGGAACAGTATTTCAACTTAGATTGTTAGAAAGGACTAGTAAAACAAAGAGGTTTCTCATTTATGTGCTTCTTTGTTCTGGAAAAGATTGTACATATGTGTACATACAGTGCATCCAGTACTTATAATGTGGATATGCTTCAAATCTGTTCAGTGGTTTCCATGGCAAGAAATAAGAATTTTCAGATTAGCTTTTGATAGTAGTTGTTGAAAATATTTTGGGGGAAAGAAATCAAGGGTTTTAATAGCACTGTAGTAGTAACATCTATTGTCTGTTTACCATCTACTATACCCACTAATACTCAATGCTTTCTTTAGAAATTGTGAGGAAATAAACCTGACTAATTTCCTTTTCATGGCCACTGCACATCTATGTAGATGGTGCTCTCTAAAGAGCTGAGGAGATGGGTATTTTGCTGTGTCTATCTTAACCCCAGATGGTAACTAATGCCATGTAGCCACTCACTCGCACCACTCTCCCTCGCTCCCTGCCACCCCTCCCCTTCCCAGTGGAACATGGTGGAGAATGGAAGAAAAAGAAAGAAGAGAAAGAAGAGTAATAACAACTAAAATACTTGTAACAACAACGCCTATTATGAAAAAATGCAATTGTTCACCATGTGTAAAAGGAAAATCAAACAATTTGATGCCTAGACTGTTTCTGAGAAGTGAATCTATTTTATGGCTATCTTCTCCAGTTTTATATATATATATATATATATAATGATATTACATGGTATGGAATATCCCTTTGGTCAGTCTGGGTTAGAATTCCTGGCTGTGCTGTCTCCCAGGTCTTTGTGCATGTGGCAGGGCACAAGAAGCTAGAAAGTCCTTGACTTAGTGTGGACACAACTATCAAGACACAACTAAAACATCAATGTGTTATCAACATTATTCTCATCCTAAATCCAGAGCACAGAACTATAACAGTTATGAGAAAGAAAAATTAGCTCTACCTCAGCACATTCTGAAAGCACCTTGCTGTACTCAGTGTGTGAGAAAATGTTGAAGAACTTACAGGAATAAAAAATTCAGTGACAAGCAAAAATGTAATTTGCAGAAGTTTAACCTGGAAAGTTACTGAGAAGACCAGATAGCAAATGAACAGCCAGGCCTCAAATGCAGTGGAAATACTCTAGCAATTCGGAATGGCTTCATGACTTGCTGAGATTTCTTCAGAATGCCTTTGAATCTCTTATAAAGGCTAATAGAAACTTGAAGTAAATAATCCTTAGAGATACTTTGTATATGATGGACATTTTCTTTTTAATTTGTTTCATTTACCACCACTGTTAGATGTGGTCTGAATTTTCTCTGTCTACAAAACACTACCAAGTGTTGTATATTATTTTGTGTTTTCCTAATCCCTATATTTAGAAATTGAAAGTTCTTCTGCTGTTTTTCATGTACTCACTAGAAGTAAAAGAATGAGTGGATTCTCTTCAAGGCACTCACTGACTCATGTATATGTTAATAAATACAATAGCAAGGCCTTGTTCATTGCCCCTCAAGGTAAGTGGTGTACTGCACCTTTGTATTCACATGGCTAAAACTCTTCCCTCCAAAAACAGCCGAGCTATCCCTCAGATCATGGAAATAAGCAGGGGCAAGCTGATTTTCACTGACTATAGCCATTCTGAGGAGCATATATAATGTGAAACAAAATAGATAATTGCATGCCATTGGCTGTGCCTACCCCCTGCTGCATGTTTTTTTGTTTCTAAAGATGTTACCCTCAGATCCAATAAGGTCTTTGGTTTTTCACTTTACCAGTATTTAGCAATTTCTCTGTTCACATAAAGAAACATTTTCTATTCACATAGTTTTACAGCTATTAATGTCTGAAAGTTACTCCAGTTCAAATTTCGTTTCATTCTGGTTCACTGCTCATTGATGGACAGGGCTGCAACAAATTAGTGATGTAAAATCATCAGTTAAAGACAAAGTCTGTGCAGATAAGCAGACTGAATTCGTTTTGCATCTTTCTTCAGAGTTCTAAATGTCATTTTTATTATTTTTGTATTATATGTTTATTATTATTTAATTATCATAAACAACTTTATGTATTTCAAATGAATATATACGTACTAATTTATACATTTGGGTGCTACTTCTTGAAAAAATAATATAAATATATATATAATACATTATTCATATGGATATGTTAAATGTCCTTTGCAATTCTAGTTACAGCTGGTTAATATCCCTGGTATTCAAATGTAATTTATTTATACAGGAGAGACTTAAGTTCTGCACTTGAGAGAATGTACAGGCTTATCTAGACATCAACATAAAAATCTCTTTTTTTTTTTTGCTAGAGTACGTATCCAATTCAACTTCTAAAAGGAAATACTGTTTATCATCTGTGTGAAATACCTTGCAGATAAAGAACAAATGAAAATATTAATATTCCATATTACCAGCACTTAAATTTTTTTAAGGGGAGAAAGTACTTCTTTTTCCTGACGGTCCCAATATTAAGAAATTTCCAAGCCTTGTAGTAAGTTAGTTACCTTATTTTAATATCCACCATTCATTTTCACTTTCTTCAATTTTCTTATTCATGTATTGCTCATTAGAATGTCTTCTAATTAGCTTAGTGAGTAATATAGGTATCTTGCCTTTCCCACAGTGTGGGTAGTCTTACGTATTCTGGTATATAACCTGTTAAAAAACCTTGAGTATTTGCTTTATTAATAGGCCCTGAGCAATAGAAGGCCTTGCTATGAATTATAAACACATTGTATGGATTCAGTAACAAATTATTAATTTACCTGAAAATTAGCCTTTTACTTTGCTTTATATGCATTTAAATATATATCTTTAAAACACCAGTTAATTAGATTGTTTAAAAATGTATGTATCTTATAGCTAAAATTTACAGTCAATGTGCCTTTCAAAACAGTCAACACATTTTTTTTAAAGTTATTTAATGAGGCCTGAAAGCCTTATAGTTGATTGAAGTTTGTTTATTCAAGAAGTAACAGCTACTAGAGTTTAGCTACTGAAAGTGATATAATTAACAGCTTCTGTTAACTCTACAGGATTCTAGATATGTCATCATCACAACTGATACTAAATGTGTTGCTGAACAGCTTTTAAACTGCACCTCAGATATTAGTTACTGGCAATAGCTCTTTACAACATAAACAGAAAAAAATAGTTACCTTATTTAGCGAGGACAGGAATGGGAAATAATTCACACATTCTTCCTTTGAAACTTTGTTCAGAGGGAATACGGTACATTTAGAATATAAAGATTTTTATCTCTGAAACCTAGTTTCCCTGAAGTCACCAGTGAAACGCCAAACAGCTGGGTTAATAAGAGCCAGTAGCCCATAGCCAAGTTCATTGAGTTTAAACATTCTAGTATGAAATTCAAATTCTTAGTCTCTGAAAACAATATGATGTTCTTTACTAACTACAGTAGATAAATATCTGTGCCACAACCTGTTACAACTGATGTTGCTGTTCCTGAGTAAAGGACAAAGTACATAAGCTACATAACCATCTTGCCATTAAGTTAGAAAGTATGCAATTTCATCTGTGTTCATATGTATTGTTAAACTGATTGTCTAGACTCTCCTTACCAATGGAGAATCTTTATCTCTGCTATGAATTTTATCCTAGTTATGAATTTGCATGCTAAACCATGTCAGATGCCCTGCCCGTTTGGTGGAGAGAGAGAAAAAAATGTCTCCTAAGGTAAGTCATCTTACATAGTTGGGTTGAAAATTTTATGAAGGTATTTATCTTTCTTCCTTAGCGACAAGATCATTAACAAATACATTAGGCACTTGCTAAACTGGCCCCTAACATTTAGGTGGCTAAAATTAAGTTAAATGATTCTCATAACTATGCATATACTGTTGCATGTGTTTTGTACAGAAAAAAAAATCCTGATTTTTGGGATGTTAATATGCATTTCTTTATGAGAAATACATGTAGCAAGAGCAAGGATGAAGAAAAAGAACTGAATAAAGGCACGGAGTCTGTTAATCTATTTCCTAGAAACCCTTTCAAGCTGATGCCAATCATATGAATTATTTTTTTTTTATAATTGAAGATATGCAGAACAAGCTGTAGGATAGAAAAGAAAATCTGTAGGGCAAGATACATTTTTTCTTTTTTCTCTCAGTGTTTCACTTAGTACAATTTTTTGTCACTCCTTTCACACTGTCATAATTGTGATACTGTGATTGTACATATTAATTGAGTAAATTAATATGATATAATGTAGAAGCGTCCCTCTCTTTACCAAACAGATTCTGCTCTCTCAGATACCTGCTATGATATCAGGGAGTCACTGTGAAACCTGCACTTCAAGCTTGGTTTTGATCTGTGTATTTCTCTTTTGTGACCAGTGAAATTGCCTTAGTTTATTATCAATTAAATCATTGATTAAAACTGGTAGAGATCTTTCAAACTTTTCTTGGGGCTTATCCTTTTATTCCAAAATCTGTATTACAGCTAATATCAAGTGCTCTTAATAGCATTCCCATCCCTTCATTAATTGCTTCCAAAGATGTACCCTTTATGAATTAAGAACAGTTGTCTCTGCATTCTGTAGAAAAGAATGCATGTACTTCAGTTCTGCCATTCCTATGCCACTCAGGCCAGAATCTTATCTTGGGAAAAGACCCAGTCAGCAAAGAAGAGGAAGCTTTCTGACTCAGCAACAGGATATTAGAATAATAGTTGCAGACCACAAAACAAAGATGGAAAGTATAGGAACCACAGTGTCTGAAGCAGGGTCATGGGAAGAGAAGCTGGACTAACTAAAATAAAAGGAGTAAAGACAGGCTGATAAATAAATACAAAAGAAAAGAAGAAAAATTAAAAAAAAAGGGCTGGGGGGGTAGTTGTGTTTATAGGAGGAGTTGTGGTTAAAAAGCTTAAACAAGAAAGTACAGAGGGAAGATGGTGAAGACATAATTGAGAAAAATCATTTTGGTGATGGGATGACTAAGAAGCCCAAGGAGAAAGGGATTGCAGTTTAGTAGACACCAAATGGAGGAAGGTAGGAGAGAGATAATCATAGGATCATAGAATTGTAGGGGTTGGAATGGACCTCCAGAGATCATCGGGTCCAACCCGCCTGCCAAAGCTGACTCCCTAGCTCAGATTGCACAGATAGGCATCCAGACGGGTCTTGAATATCTCCAGGGAAGGAGACTCCACCACCTCCCTGGGCAGCCTGTCCCAGGGCTCTGTCACCCTCACTGTGTAAAAGTTTTTCTGCATGTTGGTGCGGAACTTCCTGTGCTCCAACTTGCAGCCATTGCCCCTTGTCCTGTCTCCACAGACCACTGAAAAGGGGCTGGCTGATTCCCCCTGCATCCCATGCTTAAGACATTTATAAACATTAATTAGGTCCCCCCTTAGTCTTCTTTTCTCTACGCTGAACAGTCCCAGCTTAATCAGCCTATCCTCACAGGGGAGATGCTCCAGGCCTTTAATCATCTTTGTAGCCCTTCTCTGGACTCTCTCCAGGAGATCCCTGTCCTTTTTATACCTTTTTATATGTTTGGACTGTTCACATTATGAAAATGAGGCTGAAATAAAAAATTCAGCCAATGAAGATATAGTATTCATAAACAGGCAGTTTAGACAGTCAGATCTAGAAAAATAAAAAAAAAAAAGATGGGGGACGGGGTGGGGGGGAATAGATTATGTGTTTCCAAAATATAATTCCCTTCAATATTTAAGGGGAATGCAAATAACGGCAAATACTTGTGAAACCTACAGCTAATACCTCCCCTCATAGAGTGCTGGTTTAGAGAGCATACTTTATGTTTTTAGCTATTCAGTCATCTCAAGTGGCAGAGGATGAGATGTTTTTTGTTGCAGTAAACAAATTACACAACTTTCAGTACTGACATTGATTAGCTTTTTAATAAAGAATGAACTCTCTTCCCCATAAAAAAAAATACATGTTCAAAGATGGTTAATGGTTAAAAATCAAGGAATCAGATGAGAGATACTAATTAAGAAAATAATACCAGGCTGTCCATAAAGAGCACGATTTGAAATTCACATCAATATGGGAAGTTTAATCATGCTTTTGGCAGGAACTTTTTTCTATTTACTGTACAAAATATATATGGGTTAATGTAATGAAATAGTGAAAGAGTTCCCAAAACTTCTACCAAATTGCCTGAAAGTAAGCTGTATAAGAAAAAAATTTCAAGGGGAGGAAAAAAAATGGTTCTGTGGTTAAGATATTTGATTAGTGTCACACATAGTTGTATTCTTTACTTACCTTGTCACCAACTTGCTATGCCCTTAAAGTAAACTATACTTTTATTTTTGTTTTCTTTTGTTTTTTAATTGATGCATACACTGACACCCTGGAGTCTCATTTTCACTAAAAGTACTCACAGTTGCAATTAAAGCCAATGGAACTGTGCTGTGAATATAACATCCTGTGGGAAGCTGATTTTCCTTAAAAATCAAGGCTTGTATGAATCAAGTTGGACCCTCAAATATCAGTGTGTTTTTTCAGTCTCAAGTTCCTCACCTAAGACAATCTCTCCCATAGTGAGACAATCTCTCACTATGGAGCATACGAAGGTCATTAAGTTAACAAATCATTCAGATTCTAAAGCAAACAGCATTATAAGAAAGTATGAATATAAGGAAATATGAATATTTTGCTGTAAATATATGACTAGGACATTTACCAGTGAAGAGAAAAAGTGCTCAATTGTTGTCCATTTAAAAACTACTACTCTTTCACTCTGTGAAGTATTTTGTGTCAAAATAATTTAAATAGAATTATAATGGTTGTATTGTCATGCTCAAAAGAGATAAAATTATAATTTAGCAGGTAGTGTTGAATTCTGAGAGTTTGAGGTTTCCATCTGAATATTGCTCTTGTTTAACAGTTTGTTTTGTTTAACACTTCTAATTTTACTTTTCAGCTGGTAGGCTTTCTAGCAAATGCCATTACAGATTGAAATCACCTTTTCTCCTATTACTTTTAAAGTACAAGAGTTGTTTGCTGCTCCTTCCTTATAGCCTAAAGCCCTTGTATTCTTGTTCCAAAGTATCACTTTTCCTCATTTTCTGATTCCCAAAGACCTAAAGTTAATAGATTTTTTTCTACTAAAAAAAATTTTAAAATTCTTTAAAATACCATGATTTTGTCTGAAAGCAATATTGTTTTACAGAAACAAATCTAATGTTTACTTTTATTTTTTACAGAGTTAAAGACCACTATTTACATCACTTAGTGTTTCTTTTAATAGCAACCACCATCATTAATATTAACTCAGGAAAAACTCTTGTTATTTGATGAACATATTCAAAAGTTTAAGGTCAGGTTTAGAATGATTCCCAGAATTTTAAACTCCTCCCCATCAAAGTATTTTATATATTTTCTGTCAAGAAATCATCGAATATCAACTTTCTTTGATTTCACATAGTTTTGAAAGGCTTTATGATGACTTAATATGACAAAATCAGAAAACAGTTTATATATATGTGACCAAAACTTTTTATCTTTTAAGCCTGAGATAATGAAAAAGTTATTCTATCATTGTCTCTCTCTTTTTGTTCTTTTAAATTTTTTTTTAAAGTCCTTGGAATGGTCCAGATAGTGATTATTATTGTTTGTTGGTTTTTTGGGGGGTTGGGGTTTTGTGGGTTTTTTGTTAGTTTAGTGTTTCCCTTAAAGAGATTAATACTTCTTTTCAAAGAAGAAACTTCAGGTAAATACAGGAAATATCTTTCCCCAGAAAGGGTATTCTCCAAACAACTTAAGCATTTTTATTAGAATAAAAGAGAACTTTTTCCTATTGGTAATCCACAAGCTATATATTGCATAATAACAGCAATAGTATTCCTTCAGGTATGTACAATAAGTAAAAATGATGAATCACTTTTTTCTGCATTTGCAAGTGTCCCATACAGATGATAGAACTATTGTTCTAATAATAATGCAAGTAAAAATAAGTATTTGTTGATTAATTTAATTTTAGATTTGGTTCTTTTTATATAACTTGCATTTGCCTTAAGAAAGCAATAAATTATCTACCTGTAATGTAACAGCTTATGCAAACACAGCATTTTGCATTCAGATCTATCATACAAACAGCTGTGAATATTTGTATTGGTGTTAATTAAGTCTGTGATAGTATTAATTTAGAAAAGGAAAACTGTAAAAATCCCAACATGTGTCTGAAAAAAACCCCAACAAAACAACAAAAAAAATCCCCAGAAACTTATAAATTAAAATGTGGTGTAACATCACATTTTAATTTATAAATTCACTAATGATAGTACCTTCATGATGTCCAACCATGGAACCCTCATTATGAATAGTCTGCAGTATCATCATGGTTATCAGCTAATAGGATATGAAGCAAAACCCTCTTGTTCAAAAAGATGAAGATGAACTGCTAAGTCAAAGTGACACTCCAAACAAGGAACCAGCTGGCACAACCTCACCACAAAGTGCATTAGAGAGGTAAATAACCTCATGCTTAAACAGATTAAATTGAAGAATCCAACTGGGGAGTGAAGAGGGCAAGTTTTTCAAAGCTGTTTCATTTGTTGGAAGAATTAGATGAGACAAAAATATTTATCCCTGATATATCAAGCCTAAAATATATTGTAGCAATGAAGAAAAAATATGGGGATATTATTTGTTCTTATTAAAATAATTTCCATTGTAATTATAATTTTAGAGTGGTGGTATTTTCTCCTTTGTTGCAAAACCACTTCTGATCTCTAGTACTTTTGGTACCACTCTCTTGTCTGCAATTAACAGCCCAAAAGTTCCAGAAGGGAATTGCAAAACCAAAAGTTTTAACGCAATCCTCAGTAATTAAATTGAACTTATAATAAGATATTGCTTCTCAGGTTCAGAAAACTGGGAATGTTTTGGAGATATCCAGTTCAGATTCTTATTCATCTATTTAAAACTGACAACACTAGTTCTTTAGAAATATTTAGCTTTTCCATTCCAACTTTGGTATCCATTATCCATTTAAAATAAAAAGAAACTAAAGAAACACTTAAGATTACTTCTTTTAATTTCCCTTCTCCTTTCTAAGTGTGGAAATCATTCAGATAAAATGACTTGACGTAGATTTTACACAAAATGGAGTATTTTCTAATTTTTTGACATCTTAGTGTACAAAACTACAAAACACTAAAGAAACAAACTACACAAGGAAGGTACTGTATTCCAGACAGTTAGTTGTACATTAACAAAACTTACACACAGATTATCTCCCAAAAGCTTCTGCCTGACCAATACTGATAAGATCCATCCCTTTCTGGGGAGTATACATGCCTTGATATGTCTGAATCACATCTTACTCCAATTAGTTCTGCCTTTTTTTAAAAGACATTTGGCTCAGATTCCAGCCAGGATGTCGACCTTTGGTCCTTCCTTACAATTTTGACTCTGGCTCCAGACTCACTGAGGTTATCTACACTATAGTGGCAGAAAGGCAGGAGATGAGATCAGATGCTGGACACTTTCCCACTTTGAGCACTCTGCTCAATTATTAATCTGCTCTCAAGAGAGAGAGGGGCAGCTCTTAAGCAGTATGAATATGAGCCAGTTCATGCCATTTGGCTTTGAGGCATGGTTAGACTTGTAGCTCCCTTCATTTATCAGAAGCAATGTAGCTGTCAGAATAACTACTGACTTCTCAGGTTATCAAGTTCTGTTTTCATTGGCTCCAAAGGTACCTGTGCCACTTTTTCTGCTTATTCTGTGTTCTGGCAGGGGACATGGTCCCCCTCTTCTCTGAGCTCTTTTGGAACTCATGCGCTGCAGAGGGAGAGGCAACAACTGAATCATGTTTCAACTGTGAAAGGATTTCCGGTTTTCCTTTCACTTTTATTATGAAAGGAAATATTAGGGAAAAAGCAACCCAGAGAGGCTACCCAGATGCCTGTACTCCATTTAATTAATTATAATGGAACACACAGTTTTCATACTGTATATCCATAATTCCAGAGTAGCAAAAAAAAACCCACAAAAAGGCTAATTTAGGGAAAAGCTGTATGGAAGGCTCCCATGTCAGTCCTCTAACTAAGAACAGGTCAACTTTCTTTTTCCTCAGGAACATTTCAGGCATAAATTCATAAATATAATCTGAAATCAGTAGAGTATCACCAATATAGGCTTTAGAGCATCTTGAATGTAAGCATGGTGATGACATTTAAATACTAGGAGGAGTACAAGTCTGCTTAAGTCATTAGCATTCTAAATTCATTGTCAGTGATTTACTACAGTAGTCCCAGAATATAAGTATTACTCCAGAGAAGTGAATTAATCTTTACCACATTCAATATTGCATTTTACCTTTGATCTATACAAACAGGGCTGTTTTCTTTGTTGACGGGGGGGTTGTTTGATGTTTCGTTAGGGCTTTTTTCAAATAAATAAAAAAATTCCCTGGGAAATTTTAGCTTTTAGTTTGTCATTCTCAAATGAATTACATAAAGGAAATTTAAAGAAAGCATCATCAAAACAATTATATATATATATTCAGTCTGGTGACTTCAGCTATTAAGAACGTTCAGTTTAAGTAGGAAAAGGTGCATTTTATCTGGATTTTTTTTATGGTTAAATTTATGATGAAGGTGCGACATAAAAGAGAAAGACGTTTACAGGGATATAGTAATGTTATCAAACGGTTTTATTCCATATAGCATATATGTATTAACAATTATAATAAAAAATAATTGTAAAAAAAATTGGGACAAGTATTAGAATTTTTCATTTAGCAAGCAGCAAGGACAAGATCCTTGTGTTACTTACATGCAGATGAATCATGAGTAATTACATTAAATGAGTGGATTCAAAGTAGCATAAAAGCCTAGATTAGGTTTTTCATCTCACTGACTGCATAGAAGAACTAATGAAAAATGATACTTATATAACACATTTCATCCTTCTAGGATAGCAATACCCAGGTCAAGCTTTGGTTTCCACAGTCCTCTTTTTCCTTGAGGGGAGCAAGATTCGATTTAAATATTACTAGAGAAAGGAGGTCAGGAGCCAAGGGGAAGAAGAGGCCATTCAAACACAATGATCCTCTGTGTGGAAACTGGCCTTCAGATGGGAGCCCAGGGAGTTGTGAGATGCCATTTTTCCCTTTCTCCCTTTAGCACAAAAGAAGCCAAGCCCCTTGGCTGATCAGTAAGCCCTCATCTTCACAGAACCTGGGGAAGGAAAGTTCTCACTGTTAGCTGTGTCACTGAGGCTTTTAACTTAAATAAAAGTGCATTAATTTTAATCTGCCCTTTATCCACCATTAAAATGTCTTGTACAACATCATCAGCCTTCTAAGCATTCTAGATGAATCCAGTATTTCTGCATATATTATAGGATGGTGAGTGTCTGAGACTTTGTTGCTAAAATCTCTGAAATTATAGTTTGTCCATTCAGAATGAAGGAAAGTTGGTCTAGAATTACTTAAAATAGTTTGTACTATGTCTTTATTGTTACCCATCATTTTCATCAGCAATCCTTTCAGTCCTTTACAGTGTACCCATTCAGGATTCAAATAATTACGTAGGAAACTAAAGGGGCTATTAATATTTATAGCACACCTAGGCACATTATGCTGGAGGTCAAAAGAATGTAGCATTTGGCATCACAGTGAAATTGAGATGTGTTACTGAACACCTAGGAGTGCTTGACTGCTATAACAAATTATACAGCCACTTTGCCTACATATTTTATTATTTGTTCTTATATTAGATAAATTATCAAAGAAATTATGCTAAAGCACACACCTTGAAAGAATTGGTCAAAAAGTTTTCCTCAAAAAAAAAGAATAGGAAAATATCACAGCTAATTCATCGCATTTATGGATTTGTTACAGGTAATATTGAATTTCATGTTGAAAATGGACAGACAAAATACAGATTACATTCTTTAAAATTTAAAAGTGGATAGCAAACTGTTTGGTAACTGTCCTGGATACAATGTTTATCACCAGTCTAAAACATTTTCTTTAGGAAATAGTAGGCTGAAAGGAAAGCGAAAGATTTTCTTTAGAAAAGGCCCTTGTGGCCTCTCAAACAGGACTGAGCTCTGTCCCTCTTTCATTAAAAAGAATCAATACAGCCTCAGAAGCTGCATGATTTGGTAGCATACACTCGATCTTTCAGGTCCCTTATGTAAATTACATATGTTAGTAGATCTATTTTCTGTGTTCTTTTAGTAAGTATGGTTCACATAGCATTCTTAAAGACACTATTTTGCATGTTATGTGATTAAAATTTTCTTTGTTATGATGTTTTGATTACTTATAGATGCTAACAAACTTTTCTAATTATGCATACATATATAAGGTACATTAATATTTACATAAAACTAGGTTACTCCCACTTATCCACCTTGATCTTCTCACAGCTATTTGTAGCTAATTCCTGGCTCTTATGAAATGTCTGACTTAAGTGGGCAGAAGTGAGCTTAAGAGATCTGAATTCTGAGGAGTAAATGCTTTCCAGTTTATATATAAATGAGGTACCTGAAGTTAGGTAGTGTGAAAACTACACTATGCATTAAAAAACAAAACAAAACAAACTTTCTGATAGACAGACTTTATACCATAAGGCACAGTTCCTTCAAAGAAGCATTTCTGTAGTGCTTAACAGTCACAGAAAACTCTTAGTATAACTTTACATATAGAACAGCTGGTACACCCACACAAAAAATGTATTAAAGAGCTTTGTCAGTCAGAAAATGTAAATACTTCAGTTAAAAAAAGTTCAGCACTCTTACTTTTCTTTCTTTTATAAACATTTCAGCTAATTACTTACAGCTTTAAAAGCCTCACTTTATCCCCAGAGCACCCTAAAGTTAGAAATCTTTATCTAGGTTTAGTAGTTGTGGCAGAATGCCATTTGCACAAAGTGATCAGTGAGAAGTTGTCAACTGCATCTGATGTCATAAAACAAGAAATGTCCTAGAAACAGCCGATCTGTTTGGGCTTAGTGCAGAATCTCCCGTTCAATGAGTAAATAAGTAGTTCTTTGTATTTCAAGTAAGAGCATATACTTAATTGGTGCCAAAATGTTCTCCTAAAAAGGTTGCTAACTAATCCACAAAGGAATGTCCTGTCAGTGTTCAAAACTGTAAAAAAAAAAAAAAAAAACCAAACAGTGAAAGATTACAAGATTGTACATGTAGAAACTGATGACCTGTATTTTAATGTGGTTTAGCAGCTATCTAAAATTCTCTTGGATTAGGCCCTCAGTGACAAATTTCCAGATATGTTGTGTCATATTCATCAAAACACAGAATTTCCGTTAATGAACACAACAATTACTGGATCTTCAAAAAACTCTGTGGTAGGACCCATTTAAAGGGGTTTTAGGAGACAATTAAGAGAATTCTCCACAACCCATGTGATCTAGGTATCTAACTTTGTGGCCAAAGACTTCTCTTCCATTTCCAGATATAAAGTTTAATTCTGGATCAAAGAAATTTCGTAGTGGAAGGAAGGGAAAAGACTAGCAGCTTCTGACTAAGCTTCATACTCTTTATGATCTGGACTGTTATGTGAGGCCAAACATATAAAACTAAGAAAGACAAGTTTCAACCACTATAAACACAAAATCCATGATTTTTTTAGCTATATAAGTAGAGGATCTTAGCACTGTCAAGGTCAGTTTTTTTCCTATAGTTCCTCTAGGATGAGGCACCCTAGGGATGTTATAAGTGTAGCAAGTTCAAAAATTTAAAGATCTAAAATATTCTATAATGTAAAAATAACAGATTTATTATTCTATTCAAATACATTTACATAAATTGCATCATTGCAGGTCATGTAAAGCAAAACAAAGTATTTCCCAAACACTGTATATAATCAGAGAATGGTTTCAGTTGGAAGGGACCTCAAAGATTATCTAGTTCCAACCCCCTGGCCCTGGGTAGGGACAATCTCCAAGTTGCCCAAAGCCCCATCCAACCTGGCCTTCAAAACTTTCAGGGAGGGGGTGTTCACAACTTCTCTAGGAAACCTGTTCCAGCGTCTCACCAACCTCACAATGAAGAATTTTCCTTACTTTAATCTAAATCTAATCTCTTTCAGTTTAAATCCATTACCCCTTGTCCTATCACTGCACTCCCTGATAAACAGTCCCTCCCCAGCTTTCTTGTAGGACCCCTTCAGGTACTGGAAGGCTGCAATAAGACCACAGGCTGAACAAGCCCAGCTCTCTCAGCCTATCTTCATAGGAGAGATGCTCCAGCCTTCTTACTGTCTTAAAAGATAACCTACACAGACTTCTTGATTATCAGTTCTGTTCTACTTGTGAGAAAGCCCCACTTTGTTATTTATTATCCACAGGTTTGCAGACAAATACGCTTTTTCCAGTAAAAATAACCAGAATGTGGTGTCATCTACCATGCCTTCAGCAAGGCTTTTGATACAGTTTCCCTTGACATTCTAATAGAAAAGCTGAGAAAGCATGGGATAGATGAGTGGGCAGTGAGGTGGGTTGAGAATTGGCTGTCGGACCGAGCTCAGAGGGTGGTGATCAGTGGAGCAGAGTCTGACTGGAGGCCTGTGACTAGCGGTGTTCCCCAGGGCTCGGTGTTGGGTCCAGTCCTGTTTAACATCTTCATCGACGACCTTGATGAGGGAATAGCATCCACCCTCAGCAAGTACGCTGATGATACAAAGCTGGGAGGAGTGACTGACACACAGGAACACTGCGCTGCCATCCAGCGAGACCTGGACAGGCTGGAGAGCTGGGCAGGGAGAAACCAGATGAGGTTTAACAAAAGCAAGTGTAGAGTCTTGCACCTGGGAAGGAATAACCAGTTGAATCAGTACAGGCTGGGGGATGAGCTGCTGGAGAAGAGCTCAGTGGAGAAGGACCTGGGGGTCCTGGTGGATGACAGGTTGGCCATGAGCCAGCTGTGTGCCCTGGTGGCTAAGAGAGCCAATGGGAACCTGGGGTGCATCAGGAGGAGTGTGGCCAGCAGGTCAAAGGAGGTGATCCTCCCCCTCTACTCTGCCCTGGTCAGGCCCCACCTGGAGTATTGTGTCCAGTTCTGGGCTCCCAGGTACAAAAAAGACAGGAATCTCCTGAAGAGAGTCCGGCGGAGGGCTATGACCATGATTAAAGGACTGGAGCATCTCGTCTACAAGAAAAGGCTGAAAGAACTGGGGCTCTTCAACCTTGAGAAAAGAAGGCTAAGAGGGTATCTTATTAATGTTTATAAATACTTCAAGTGTTGGACACAAGGGGAAATAGCCAGCCCCTTTTCAGTGGTCTGTGGAGACAGGACAAGGGGCAATGGCTGCAAGTTGGAGCACAGGAAGTTCCACACCAACATGCAGAAGAACTTTTTCACAGTGAGGATGACAGAGCCCTGGGACAGGCTGCTAAGGGGGGCTGTGGAGTCTCCTTCTCTGGAGATATTCAAGACCCATCTGGATGCCTACCTCTGCGATACGTCCTGGGGAGCCTGCTGTGTCAGAGGGGTTGGACTAGATGATCTCTTGAGGTCCCTTCCAACCCCTACAATTCTGTGATTCTGGGATTCTGTGAACATGGACATTCACGAACGTGGACATTCACAGTGCTAGGCTGCCGTAAAATGGAGTAAGTTATTATCATGAAGGCCTTGATTTCTGAATGTGTTGGGAGTTGGAGGCATTTAAAGAAAAATAGAATGAGATGAAAAGGAGATGCTAAATCAACTGAAATGCTTCAGTTCTTCAGAACTTAATCATTAAAATTGCCTATGTTTTTAATAACTGCAGAAAATTGTAAATTGAAAAATGCCTTATTAAATCTTTGTATTCTTCATTATTTAATTTTCACTTACAAAATTATCCCAAATCATGCTGATATAAGGTCAGAAGTATTATACTGATTAATTTAATTTAAGCCAGTGAAATAAATAGTATTCCAAGACATAATCAGAATAAAGGTGTTTGTTGATATTTATGAATATTTAGCAGGTAATATCAGGTAGACCTTAATGACTTTGCAAAGCTTCTAGCATCATTCAACCATAAAAAGTGAAGACTGGATTTTGACTGGTCTATTTGAGCAGAGATAAAGGGAAGTTGCTAAGTATCAGCAGTTCTTGTAAAATGTGATGACCTGTAAATGAGTATCAAACTAACTGCAGATGTTGCATGCAGTGATCAGAATATTCTACATACTCTAATGTTTATGTAAGCAATTGTGACAATTAAGGCAGCTTGCAAGACACAGTATCAGAGTCTGACTTCTGGTGCAAAAGGCAATGTTATGGTTAATGTATTGATCTTGGACCCAAAAGATTCCTGGCTTTTTGTCAGATTTGCCACAAACATCCAGCCTGACCTTGGATATTCACAAAGGAATATAATAATTCTGTTTTGGAAATTAAACATACATAAAAAAATACAAAATTATCTTTAGAAACTCTGGTAAGTTAGCTACCAATATTCACAAATATCTAAGTTCTGCATCTAAATATGTCCAGAATTGATTTCCTTATTGTAGTTCTTAGCAGCTCAGACTCCATTTATTCTAATCTATCTGATTCATGGAGTGCATGCGGGTTAAGCAGACTCTTATGAAAATCAGTAGACAGTACAGTATCTAAAATATTTCATGGATTCAACTTTTAATTTTAATGTTTCCCTATCTCAACTAAAAAGCAAAATAACAATGTCATATTTTTCTGTGTTTAGATACAGAACACATTGTAAATTCTTAGATACTGATCATTAGATGTGCTTTTATGAGGTTCTAATTCTTTCTCTGTTATATCTTACTTTCTGTCAATAGATTTATTCATTCTGTATAAACATGTAAATATCAGTTTGGGACAGAAGTTATTTCCAAAGCCTCATTTCTCCAAGGGAACACACAATAATCACAGGAATGCTATCTGATCTGATGTGGTCTTTCTGGAAAAGGTACCAAAGGCAATCTGAACTCAAAAAATACTACCAAAGCTCCATGTGAAACAGAACTCTGAATGGTTATGGCACCAGGACATAAGCAATTGTGAATATATTCATATAAGGAAATAAAAGACTTGTTGGGATTATCTGTTTGCTTGCTTTTAATCAATAGGAAAATATATGGCAGCTTCAAAGGCTTAATCAACATCTGTGTGGATTGTTACATGTTGGATTTATATTTGGTCTAACATATACAAGACATTTTTATTAACTAACCTGCTAACATATTCTGTGCACTGAATTTTGTGGTCTAATCACCTTCAAATATTTTATAAAATTCTCACAATCAGTAACTCTTTCAGAGAATCAAAAATTGTGAGCATAATGGCAGAAAATCTAATACATACCACATCTGAATAAAGTGATGAAAACTGTGGGATTATTTTCCTGAGACTTAACTCTCCTTTGAGGAAAAACACCACACCAAACCAAAACAATTAAAACTTCTGAATGCAGAAAGTAGATGGAGTTTTTCTTCCCACTTCGCGATTAGAATTATTAGATAGCATAAACATATCAATATTCAAATGTAGTAGGCATGTTTAGATAATATCATGGAATTTTTAACAAATACCATATAGGGAAGTTTGATGTAGCCCAGTTAGTAGGGCTTTAAAGCAACAAAAGCAGCCATGCTACATATCCCTCCCCTCCATCATCATTTTTGCATTTATATACACAAATTACATTTGCGTATCTTGACAACTTCTACATTTTAACTAAATTTGATTCCACAGGAGTGTTTACATCAAGGGAACATGAACATTTCAAGTTCCAAGTTATCTCTAAATTATTGATTTCGGGAGAACTGTGAAGGGTTTTTGCATTACTCAACTTTATGTAAAATTGCCGACTAATGACAATGTTTAATTTTGAACTCTATGTTCCATTAGATTTATAGAGCTCACTCAGTTCTGAGCCAGAAGCACAGACAAGACTTTGTAAAAAATTTATACAAGATAACATTTTATCATTTTGTTAATTTCTTCAGGATAATAGAGACATCTCTACACAGGCTGCAGCACTTCAAAAATCTTAGACTATTTTTGGTTTAGTAATTTTAGAATGCATTATGCTTTTATGAAATATATTTGTAACCTGATATCTGAAAATGACAGACCTGGCTTCATCAGTCAATTTAAGCACACTATCAAAATGGTGTCCCTGAAATTACTTCTCTGAAATATTAAAGCACAGAAACATTAACAGTAGTATTCTTTCTTTCTTTTGTGATTTCCTCTGGACTGACTAATTTTCAAAGAATCACACAAGCTGGATTTGCCTTTGAAAAAGAATACAAGAGCTAGATTGTTGCTTTTTTGTGGTAAGGCAGAAGATATACATTATTCTTCATATTGGAAGAATAATTGATACCGTCAAATTCTCACTGATGTGAACTGAGAGTGATTATGCCTAGGATATAAAAAGAAGACTTGCAGAGAAATGGAATTTCAGAAAATTACATTATTTCTGCAGGAAAGGGAGAAAAATGTCGTAAAATCTTTAGGATTGACATCTACCACATGATGACTGATGCTAACAGGAGCATTTCAGGATGTTTAATAATCAGACATAGAGAGATTGCTTTTTTCAAATAACAGACTCTGCTTATATAATTCAACACATAACTTTTCAGTTTTCATACTGAATTGATAAAACAAATAGAATTTTAACCTTGGGAGTAGTCAGTGAAGTCCTGCAAATTCTGCTATACATAGAAACATGAAAATCAGATACATAAGAATGGGAGAAAAGAAAAACTTAAGAATATTAAAAAGAAAAACCAAAATAAAACAAGCAAAAAAACACAAACCAAGAGGTAAGTATTAAGCCTGGTATTTCAGAAAATTGATTCTGATAGTTCTGATCGAGACATATGATAAGACAAAATCCGAACAACTAAAATACCTAACTAATAATACAACCAGGTTGGACAATAAATTAAAGGAATAGGATTTTCTATTGCAGGAAAGAAAGAAAAGGAGAAAAACTAAGATTTTTTTTTTTTTTAAAGTTAACATAACATTTGACTTGTAAATGTTATTTTTTTTCTACATAGTTAAGAAATCTCTTGAGACAGAAATCACTTTGGAGAACTATGTTTAGGAACTATAGTAATATGACCTTCTTCTATTCCCAAACATCCAGACTTGGATTGAAGCACTGATCTCTGTAAGAGTAACAGAAAGAACAAGAATAGAAAGCATATGATTAAGGAAGACTTTAATTTTCTGACATTAATTTGAAAAGAAATGCCCCCATAGGTATCAGTAGGTCTTAAATATTCTTGAATGCATTAGTTGACAATTTTGTGTACATAATAGTCTATGAAGTAAAAATGTGCTGGTGCTACTTTAGTTACTTTAAGTAAACAGCAGGGAAGAGTGGTACAGGAGTTAGTTGTAAAAAAAATAAGCTTAGATCAAGTAATCATGAGCTGATTCAGTTCATTTTAAAATGCTAGACAAACTAAAATGAATACATAGCTGAAGTCTGGGGTTTTAGAAGAGCAAACTTTGAGAAACTCAGAAATTAGTTACTAGGGTTGAATGAGCCGAAGAGCTCAAGGATTTGAACATAGTGGAAGCATGGAATTATTTTAAGTCAAAAGTGCAAACACTATTTGAAGCTTGCATTGCAAGCAATAGGAAAAAAATATCTTAGCAGGAAAGGGCTACAGACCTCTCTGGAGGAAGAAACACCTGACATAGGATATTAAGAGTAAATAAAGAACCTAAAAGGAACAGAAAAAGGGATTGATCAGCAAGGAGAGCTATGTCTCAGAGGTCAAAAAGGGCAAAATAAAACGAGAATGGACAAAAGCCTATCTGAGCTGAAACTTGGAAAGAAAATTAAAAACTAGTAATAAATGTCCTTCAACCACATAAATAAAAAAGAGCAAGAAAGGAGAAAACTAAGACAGCTACACATAAAAATGTTGAGAAAGGAAGCTAATCTAAACGTGGCAGCAGCATCAAATACTTTTTTTTTTACAAGAGAAAAGTTAAGAAATATGACCACAATTGCTGATCAGTCCATAAGAATGAAAGTAATGTAAATTACCATATTAAAGGCAGAAGCAAAAGTTGAAATGCTTACACTGACCACATGAGCTATTCCATAAGCTTTGGACCCCAAATATGAAAAGAATGCATAGATAAAATTGAAAAATGAGTTGCAAGTAATTTCAGCTGATGACTAGAGCAAATACAGTAATAATACAACCAGGTTGGACAATAAATTTAAGGAACAGGAATTTCTGTTGCTGGACAGAAAATGAAGGAGAAAAATTGAGAAAAATACTTTTGTTAACTATAGTTAACTGCAAAAAGACTGTTAGCAAAAATATTAATGGTAAGCAACAATGAAATAGATGAAATATTTTGTGAATCATACAAAGTTATGTACAAGGAGTCACTAGAAAAATGCAACTTTATATAAAAGTAGTTTCTTTCCAGAGTCTAAGGCTCTTATATTCCTGTTAATTGTTTCATAGTTTTAGTATTTTTTGTAGTTTTACAGAAAATATATGATTGTTTTGGAAAAAAAACCCAAAACTGTAGTAAGGTTTTGCAACCTACTTTGTGAGTTCATTATGGAGTACAGTTGATTTTTACCTGTGGCCAAATATTTCACTTCTATGAAGGAATATGAAGTATTACACATAAGCAAGGCAATATATGTCTTGTCTTGGATTCTGAGAGTTGGCCTTGCTCTTACTGGCATTCAAGTCAAGGCATGATGACACTCAGGTGTTGTCTAGGCGAGAAATATTCCTAGTGGAGAATTATTATTATTATTTTTTTAACTCTGAAGGGTTAGAATATCATGGCTACTTGTAACAACTTTTGCTGAGTTTCCTCCTTATGTGGTTCATGAAAAGCATTTGAGAACAATTTGTGCAATTTTTTCCAGAGGTTTTCAGAGAAGAAATACTACTTTCAAAGAAGTTCAAATTTGAGTTCCAAGGTGAAGAGAAGTTTAGAGGTTCCATAACTTCCTTGTGTTGGATCATGGCAGAGAACTCTATGAGACTAATCTATGTAACTTTTGCTGTCCAGGTTTGCTATATTCTGTATCTTCCTTTTTTGTTTAATCACTATTTGCTTGTACTCTCCTATGTTTCTATAGATTCTCCTTTCAAGGAAAAATTAAAGATTTTCACTGTCACAGTTTTTGTTTGTGTTTTTTTTCTGACTATAGTTGTTGTGGTTTTGTTTGTTTGTTTTTAAAGGACTCATTGTCAGTGTTGGAAGCAGTGCCTATGCTCATAGGTCATTATAGGACATCTGATCTGATTTTCACTGCTTTTATTTAAAAATAATTTTCATGGAAAGTTGATGTAAAGATTTAGGACATATTATGAAGGAAAAACTGGATATGGAAGTAAACACCCATCTATGACAAATCAACAGGAAGAAAGGAAAAATAATGTAAAAAAAACCCAAACTCTGAATTATTTCAGATACCAGTTGGAGAAGGCACCCAGTTCCTGGAGGCCTAAACTCAGCATTTGCTATCAGCATCTTGCACTGGCTGCTGAGGTTATTCTGCTGAAGTTCACAGCTGGAAGGTTGCACATCCTACTGAGCTAGCAAGAAGCAAGTCAGAGTATATCAAAACAGAAGTAGGCACCTTACTGAGTAGGAACTACAGCAGGCAACCAACCAGAGCTAGGCATTATTTCTGCATGGTCCCTTATCTCTGTATGTTACTTTCAGCAGATTCTCTCCCTCCCTGTTCCTCTTCTCCCAGAAGTGATAAAGAAATAAAACCTCTCAGAAGATTTTGCTCATTATAGAAGGAATATTTTTTCCCAGAAATTTTCTGTATCTAGTAACTCCTAATTTATTGAACAGACTCTACAGAAAATAGGCAGATGAATACAATCCACAGAAGTCCCAAGTGAGGTTTTCTATTTCCTTTTAGGAGACTGATCCAGTAACAATTGAATGTCATAGTCCCATATGACAAACTTTTATCACAAACTTCAAGTATGCATAGGGTTTAGGTGCATGGGCAGAGCAGGGATGACCAAGTCACTGAGATAGCTTCTTGATGGTGTTGATCACACTGATTATATTACACTTAGGTGTGGGTTACTGGTTTTGTTTAACTTTACTGTGCCCAATGTGTTTAATGAAAACATCCTTTTTCAGCATGAAACACTGCCTTTCAGTAGTCTTAATGAAAAGCAAAGTTTATAAATTTATGCATGTTAAAGAAGTTTATGTCAGCTAGTTATTTCTTCATCACCAACAGTGCAACTTTCTGTGATGCTGCCTTGAAACTGAAAACGTTGCACTTCACACTGCTTCTCTATTATTTAGAAAATCCTTACAAGGGTATTTTACTATGCCCCATGAACACATCATAATGGCAGCTGCAGCTGGGACTGTGCTGCTAGCTTGAGCAGCAAAATTGATGTCCAGATTGCATGTATTAGCTGGATAACAGGAAAGATGAGAGCCCGTTTTTGAGGTTGGATATCTTTGAATAGTAGATCTTCTTTGAATCTATACCTTGTGTTGGAGTGGAAAGAAAGAAGATTGGATGGGGGACTGGCATTTTTTACTGACATTTAAAAAATAAAGCTTTGATTCATTTCACAAGAACGTTTGAGCCAAGGATCAAAGTTATATATGGAAGTAGAAATGACACCCTGATCTTCCAGTAGGAGAGTTAGTGGATGACTTTGCTTTGACCTATTCTCCAGGTGTCCACTGAGTAAATAACAATGATCTAAGATGATTTTTCCATCCAAACAGAAACACCAGATACGCTGTTCATTCATCACTGCCTCTAAATGCTTTCAGAGAAAGTAGACAACACCTCCTTGCCATACTCCTTTTCCTCCTCAGTATTAGCTATTGTGAATAAAACACAGACATGATAACTTTCTCCTCTAACTCGTTCTGCAGGCAGCAATCAATTTTAATTTCTTTCTCTTTCTACACTGGTATGAACACCCTTAAGGTTTGCAGTATTTGTAAACTGAACCATAAATAAATGTGTGTCTGCTTTGAAATTTTAAATGGTCTAATATATGTCTATCTGCAGTGTTCTGTCATTGTTGAGAGACACACTTTAGTCCATGCATCTGTCCATTTCTTTTTTGTCAGAAGTTAATCTCAGCTCCCTAATGAAATGTCAGACCTGAATACAAGCTCTCTCAGAAAAATAATTCTATTTATTAAGTCTTATCATTCCCTCAGGAAACCGTATTTATATATATATAGATATTTTGAATATATATAAAAACTACAGTTGAAGCAAACAGCTGTTCAATACTTCACTGCAATATATGTACAATTAATTCTTTGTTAATTCACTTTTTTTTCTATATGTTTGTTTCTAGGTTTAAAATTTTGTGTTGTCAATTTTTAATAGGGTTTTTTTATACTTAACATACCACAGGAGCCTAGCAGGGTATTTTCAGTTAATTTTATATAATCATAGAATGTGTTAGGTTGGAAGGGACCTTTAGAGATCATCTAGTCCACCCCCTGCAGTAAGCAGGGACATATTCACTAGATCAGGTTGCTCAGAGCCCATCAAGCCTGACCTTGAATATCTCCAGGGATGAAGCCTCCACTACCTCTCTGGGCTACCTGTTCCAGAAATCTAAGTACCACCCTCGTATTGAAGAACTTTTTCCTAATATCCAACATAAATCCACCTTTTTTTGAGTTAAAAACCCCTCGCCCTAATGCTGAACAGTTCTTCCCCAGCTTTCTGATAGGCACCTTTTAGGTACTGGAAGTCTGCTTTAAGATCACCCTGGAGCCTTCTCTTCTCCAAGCTGAACAAGCCTGACTCTCTCAGCCTGTCTTCATAGGAGAGATGCTCTAGCCCTTTGATCATTTTTGTGGCCATCCTCTGGAGGCACTCCAACAGCTTCATGTCCTTCTTGTGTTGAGGGCTCCAAAGCGGTTGGCTGCCTGGGCTGCAGATGCACGTTGGTGGCTCATGCCCAGCTTCTCATCCATGAGTATCCCCAAGTCCTTTTCCTTGGAGCTGCTTTCTAGCACCTAATCTCCTAACCTGTATGGATAACAGGGGTTGTCCTGAGTCAGGTGCAGGATCCTGCACTTGGCTTTGTAGAAACTCATGAGGTTCACCTGGGCCCAGTTCTCCAGCATGTCCATGTCTTACATAGAATTTTAGATGCTTCTCTTTGTGAAAACTGTATAAGGAACTGCAGCACGGAAACAAGTAGCCCAGTATTTTTCTCTTTATCCTTAGGGACGGGAGGGGATGTGTGCATTGAGAATGAGGAGAGGTGAAAGTCCTGTAAAAATAGAAGACTAATCAATTGCCTTAAATGGCCATTAATACCATTTACTGTATCTGCATAAGTTAATGGACTCTTCACGTTTCTTTACAAACACATTCAGTACAATTTAATAAGATGTGAGCAGTTACTTCCCCAGAGAATAAACTCCACTCAGTGTACTTATTAAGGTTGGAAATGGAGGATTCAGAAAATCTTTGTCAGCCAATATTTCTCCTATCTGATCACACAAACAAAAAGTTTAAGTCCCCTCAGCCTTCTATTAAAGTGAAAATATTTTCAAAGATCTTCTATATATTCACATTGTAGTGGTTTAGGCCTGGCTGGAGGCCAGATGCCCACCAAAGTCGGTCTGTCACTCCCCTTTTCAGTTGGACAGGGGAGAAAGATATATATATATTGAGAGGCTTAGGAGTGGAGGTAAGGACAGGGAGAGATCATCCCGTAATCAATGTCATGAGCAAAACAGACTCAGCACAGAGTGAAGGAAAGAAAACTCTCTAATTTATTACACTACACACACAGTGAAACCAGAGTGGGATAATGAGAAGCATGACCAGATCTTAAAGTATCTTCCTCACACCCCTCCCTTCTTAGCAGACTTCACTCTAGTCATGATTTCACTCCTTTCTTCCCCCACATTGTGGCACAGGGAGGGGCAGGGACTGGGAAAATGGTGGCTTTGGTCATTCCTTTCAAGTTGTTTTCCTTCTTGGCTGGGGGGTACGGGGAGGGGGAGGCATTCCACACACACACACACACACACCCTCCCCCTGCTGCACCGTGGTGCCCCACCTAAGGGAGACAGTTCTTCACAAACTTCTCCAACGTGAGTCCTTTCCCACAGCACTTCAGATCTTCACCAGCTGGCCCAGTGTGGGGCACTGCTATGGGGTGCAGTCATAAATCACAATGTCTCTCAGTCTCTCAGTCCCAGTCCTCCACAGGGTCACCAGCCTCCCCCCAGCAAACCTGCTCTGGTGAGAATCTCTTCCTTGCTCATCTCTGTGTCTCTGTCTCTATCCATGGGCTGCAAGTGCTGGCAGAGGCCCACTCCAACACAGGTCGCAGTGTCTTCTGTATGTCCACCTGCTCCAGCATGGGGCCTCTCCACAGGCTGCAGGTGTGGTCTCAGCTTTTTCTATGGGCTGCAGGGGGAAACCTGCTCCACCATGGGTTTCCCCACAGGATGCAGGGTCATCTTTCTCCCCAGAACCTAGGGTGCTTCCTCCCCCCTCACCAGCCTTGGTGTCTGCACAGATCTTAACATCCCTTCTCTGATGGCAAAACTGCAGCTGCTTGCAGTTTTTTCTTCTAAATGTGATTCATGGAGGCGCTGTGACCATCACTGATTGTCTCGGCATTGGTCAGCAGCAACTCTGGCCTTGAATTGGCCGATGTTTACTCTCCAGGACCTGCAGAAATCTAGCTGCTTCTCACAGCAGTCATCTCTGCAGTCCCCCATTCTCTACCAGCACCTAGCTATGCAAAATTGCAACACACATGAATAAAATCATTCCTCAAATCCCTTGTTAGTCACTTACAGAATCACAGAATCAGATAATGGTTTGGGTTGGAATGGACCTCAAAGGACCATCCATCTAGTTCCAGCCCCCCTGCCATGGGCAAGGACACTCTCCACTAGACCACGTTGTTCAAAGCCCCATCCAGCCTGGCCTTGAACACTGCCAGGGAGCAGGATGTCCACAGCTTCCCTGGGAAACCTGTTCCAGTGCCTCACTGCCCTCACAGTGAAGAATTTCTTTATTACATCTTATCTAAACCTACCCTGTATTGGTTTAAATCCATTACCACTTATCCTGTGACTACAGTCCCTCTCCATCTTTCCTGTAGGCCTCTTCAGGTACTGAAAGGCTGCAATTAGGTCTCCCTGGAGCTTTCTCTTCTCCATGGTCAACAAGCTCAGTTATCTCAGCCTGTCTTCATAGGAGAGGTGCTCCAGCCCTCTGATAAATCATCTTTGTGGCCCTCCTCTGGATTCACTCCAACAGCTCAAAGTCTTTTTTGAACTGGAAAGCCCCAGAGATGGATGTGGTACTCCAGGCAGAGTCTCACCAGAGTGGAGTATGGGAAGAAAATCACCTCTTCCTTCTGGTCACATTGTTTTGATGCAACCCAAATACGGTTGACTTTTTTGGCTGCAAGTGCACATTTCTGACACAAGTTGAGCACTACATCAATGAACACTTTCTCCTCAGGGTTGCTCTCAACTTCTCTGCAACATTTCCAGAAAAAAAGTACCTAATTAGTTGCAGGCTCTTTATAACGTATCATAACATGTATTTGTATACCTTCCCCAAATATTGATTATTGTGGATTTAATCAATGGCATTGTAGCTAACTGTAATTTTTACTAACTGTAAACTTTACAAACTTAATCATAATATATATTAGAGACTTGCTAGATTTGTTCAATGACCTCTATTAGTAAAGTACTAATAACTTACCACATTTAGTAGAAAAAAGAAGCATTATTAATACAGAGTAAAACGAAATAAGCAGCATCAATTGAATTTTCTTATCATTCTTCAGGCTTTAATTTTCTGATTACAGTATTGGTGCGATTCCTTATTTGCAAAGTCAATGTCTGAGGAACACTTTCTTGTAGAAAAGACTACGTTTTGTGAACCTATGCAAGTTACTGTGTATTCTGTTTTATTTTCCTGGACAAGTATTAATTACTTGAGAGGCATTTTCTTCCTCATTTATCTAATTGTTTATAATTGTTAGGCATATGAATAAACATTTATATATATAACATAACAATCATGATGCCTTTGTAATCTT
The DNA here is from genome assembly GCA_027925045.1 of Hypotaenidia okinawae. Classification (NCBI taxonomy): domain Eukaryota; kingdom Metazoa; phylum Chordata; class Aves; order Gruiformes; family Rallidae; genus Hypotaenidia; species Hypotaenidia okinawae. The sequence goes on from BSDF01000001.1 coordinate 175,184,705, forward strand.
TATATCACATTAACCACATTGTGAGCATCTTTTACAACAAGTGACCTTCAGTGACTGCTCTAGAAGGCCATAGGCACCATGTGAAACTCTTTACTTAATTGGATGGTTATGAAGCAAGTTAATCACATTTTACCAGAACCCCCATTGTGCTGCTAATTTTTTTTTTTTTTAAAGTAAAACCATTTGGAGTTCTATGGATGTGAAAGTCAACACAATGCCCAAGAACGTCTCAGACAACACCAGGCAACTGTATAAAGCCCTTGGCAGCCATGCACTATACAAGGAGTTTGAATATATATACTTTAGGCTCACTCACCCATGTATAGGTGTTTAATTGCATCTGAGACGTTTGTCCTCACAAATTATACCTGAGCAAAGTATCACACCCGCTTCTTCCATGGGGATGTCTACTGCCCTCAGGCATCTCAAATGCTGCTAGACACCTAGATATGGGTAACTTAAGTGACAGACTACCTTAGACAAGTAAGATGATGTGAATATCAACCAAACTGATTCAGTGAGCTTCCTACATTATGAAAATTAAGATAATGTTCTCCTCTAAGTCTCATGATAATGTATTTTGCAAGAAAGGAGTCTTGGGCTTCACAGAAGAGAGTTTGTAGGTATTACACTTTAAGTGAACTTATTTTTTTCTCTTTCATATTCTTTTCCCCTTTGCAGAGGGGTTTCTGCTTCGTTTTGTCCATCTTTGACAATTTTATTTGGGTAGAAGCAGCCACTGCTTGTACCAGAAATGTGTAAAGTGTCCATACTACTGAGATAAAAATCTCCTCCTTTTCCCATTTGAGACATCACCAGCAGGAAAACATCTGTCTTTTACCTTCCTTTAAAAAAAAAAAAATCTAAAAAGAGAAAAAAAAACAACAAAAGCCAGACAGCATACGATTGAACTTATTTAGTGTTTCCTGAAATCCAGACGATACAGCTGAACAGGAACATTCAAATATCTCATCTAAACTTAAAGTTATTTAAGCATAACGAGTATAAATTACATTCTTGATTTTTTTCAGGTTTATTCCTTTTCTCATCTTCTTTTTTCATCAACCAAAGGAGTAAGCGTTTTCCTTATAATTAATCCACATAACTCCTTTAAATTTCTCTTACTCCTAAGAGGCCATATGAGGCTTTATCTCAGTAGACAGACGTCTTTCTGAACCATTTACTAAGCGAATGAGAATCTCACTCCCTATTACACAGAAAGTACAATTCTGTTAACCTTTCACTCAGATAGCTTGTTGTTATCTAAAGCCATCTATCTACAAATGTGTAAGGACAGAACATTTCCTCAGTAATATAGTTCATTGCAGCAATCAAGTATAAAACAGGCTTCCTGACAGAGGATGTTGAGCATCTTGCCTTCATCAAAATAAAACATCTCTAGCTCACGTCTCCTCCTGATGAAAAAATGGAAGGAAAAGATAACTTTCACTCAAAGTATTGCAGGAAAACTGATAGCTAATTAGTAGGCTTGCCCTTGTGGTCTTACTGTTTGAGTTATATAATAGTCTCTACACAATTAATGACTTATTAAATAATTCCCAATTTCCTACATGACAGTAAGTTGAATGTCTTTTTTTTTTTTCCTTTTGGTTATGTTATTTTAGCGTTGGTGATCCAGCTAACCTCTGGGCAACTTAATAGAAATGAATCATATTTTTTGTCATCATTATAGTTCCTGCTAATCTTACTGTAATCATCTTTTCTGTATTTGGAGATTGAAAGATGGGATGAAGCTGTCACTCTTTCTAAAGGAGACAATTACTTATATTTCCTTCCTTGCTAAAGTTTCTCAGAGCCTGTGCCAATATACATAAAGGTATATTCTACACATGCATTGCTGAAAAAGATTGTTGTTATCCACTGCTGCCAAGGATGACAATCCACAACTTTTTCCCACCTTTAATTTTGATTATTAGCTTTCATGTGATTATATATACATAATTTTACAAATGTTATTCTCCTGCAAAGAACACTCTCTGCCAATAAGACATTTTAAAAAGATACAACCAAGTTTATTTGGGTGATATGATTCCATATTTTGTCTACCTTCTGCATAAAGTGGAGTGATGATTGCCCAAATTCCTCCGCCCCCTTTCCTTTTTTATTTAAGCAAGTTTCAGCAAACCTTTCCCCACCTGCTGCTGGAGACCGCATGAAACTGATTTTATTATCCAAAAAACATACCATGCAGCCTTATAAATTCCTCTTTAGATGGTTATGGGCAAATAACTGTTAGTGATCATGTTAAGTAACACAATTTATCAGAAGGAGGTTGATAACTCTTTCCATATTCGTGAAATCAATAATAAATCCAATTAGTGCCCCTGATTATTGACATTTCGAAGATCCCAAATGGAGAAACAAGAACACCCAGAATGGAAATTCAACCATGTGAGCTTTAGGTATCAGCAGATGAGCAAATTCGACACAGTAAGCTGTTGTGATAAAGTGTATTTTCATACATAGATCTAAGCTCATAAATGAATACAGGAAACTAGATTTAAACAGTGAACTAAACAATGTATTGGGAAAAAAGGGGTTTGCCTGTTTCATCTTTTCCTATCATCCTGTTTATCAGGCTACAATAGATGGACACGCAGACCAAATGGATGAGTAAGTTATTCCATATTCTACTATGAATAATTTCAAAAAGTCCTTCCCACTGATTCTGTGAAGAACTTTTGTGAGATAAACAAAGGTGTAATAAACGTTTTTGTTCATATTTATATACACACACACACACAGATGCATACACAATTCCCTACTGAATTACCAAGTAAAATTTTCTTAGCTACATCTGCAACACAAGAATTTAATTAATAATAGCAAAGATTATTCTGAAAATCAAAAGATTTCTCATGTTTGTCATGTTTTTCCATTCCTTGATGTTGAATAAAGGAACTGAAGCATTACAGAATTATTTCTTTCCAATTATTACTTCATTTCTATGCTGGATTCATCGTTCAAGAATCATTCTAAAAAATTAGTTAGTGAACTCGTGTCTGAAGTTTCATGCTTTGTCTGTCAACTGTGGAACAACTGCTGCTTATAAGTAGGAAAGGACCATCAAGCAAATGTGACGTTACTGTTGTATGTTTTTTACATTATACTTACTGACTTAACAGCTGGATTTCTTCAGGTTTGTCACTCCATCACTTCTGTTTCTCTTTTCAGGTTTTTAATTATAAGCAATAATTTTTAATATTCAAGAAAAAAAAAAAAAAGGCTGCATTTAATCATTCTCAGAGAAATTTTTGTTTACATGGCTACAACTGGAAGATGTATTCACCTTTGTGTGTGCTTGGATGGCCTGATTTTCATTCTTCAACCCAAAATTTAATGGGGTGGGCTATAGAGGGGTTTGCTTGTTTGATTTTGTATATCCTCCCAAAAGTTTGGCAATCCAATCACATAGTCTTTATTTCTACATAGTGTCTGTCGGGAAAAATTGTCATTCATCATAGAAGAAAGAACAGGAAAAAGCAAGACCACAATGTGACAGTGAAAAATTGATGGGAGGCAAAGATGTTATAATAAAAATATTCAAAATATATACAGCTAATTCTATATATTTCTATCAGGCATCTTTATTAGTGAAGGATGAAAGGGCATTGTTTGAATTTAATTGTATTTTACTCACATAGAATATTGCACCAATTACAGTGGCTTGGGGTACTTCAAAATCCAAAAATGACAAAAAAGTTATTCCAGTGTGTACTGCAAAGTCACACTGACCGTGTGTGACTTTGCAGTACACACTGGAAACATTATGAAAACCGTGAATATCACTGTATTAGAGTTAGGTCAAGTTTAGGTTTTATTGCATTCTGTCCAGGGACAACTGCATAAGTTTCTGGAACCGTATCAAGTTTACATGAAAGAATCACCCCAAAGGGTCCATTAGTAACAGGCATGAGAAGCAACAGACAAAAAACCCTCCTGTACAAGCATGCATTGAAAATTCGTTCCCTTAATTCATTCAGCAAAAGAGGTCATACAAACAAAGTAAAAGTTTCCCCATTATTAAACTTCAGATGAAAGACTTTACATTTTTGTGTATCAGAAATATTTTAACGCAGACATTACTACACTACTGTTAAGCCAAAAAGAAACAGATCTTAAAGCACCTCCCCTCACCCCTCCCTTCTTAGCAGACTTCACTTTAGTCATGATTTCTCTCCCTTCTCTCCTTCATTATGGTGGGGGGTGAGGGAGAGGCAGGGAATGGGGGTTTTGGGCAGTTCTTCATGAGCTGTTTTCCTTCTTACCCAGGACTGGGGGGAATTTCTAACACTCTTACCCTGTTGCAGCATGGGGCCCCACCCATAGAAGACAGTCCTCCATTAACTTCTCCAACATGAGTCCTTTCCCATGGGGCTTCAGCTCTTCACCTGCTGCCCCAGTGTGGGTCACTTATATGGGGTCCAGGCAGGAATCTTAGAATGTCTTTCAGTTTCTCAGGCTCAGACTGCTCCAGCAGACTCACAAGTTCCCCCAGCAAACCTGCTTTGGCATGGGCCTCTCTCTCCATAGGCTGCAAGACCTGCCAGGGGCTTGCTCCAGCATGGGTCACACCATCTTCCATATGTCTCGACTTGTTCCAGCATGGGGGCCTCTCCATGGGCTACAGGTGGGATTTCCGCTCCCCGTCATCTTCCATGTGCTGCAGGGCGACAACCACTCCACCATGGGTTTCTCTGATGCCTGGAGTGCCTCATGTCCCCCTTGTCATAACTGACCTTGGTGTCTGCACAGTTTATTACACTCTCACTCCTTTCTCTGGTTGCAAAATGCAGCTGCTTATGGGTTTTATTCTGCTAAATGTGATTCACAGACCACAGATTCATATGAGCATCGTTGATGGGTTTGGCCTTGGTCAGCAACAACTCAGGCCTTGAGCCAGCTGGTGTTTGCTCTCTTGGGCCTGCAGAGAGCTTCTAGCTGCTTCTTGCACAAGCCACGCCTGCAGCCACCTCTGCCAGAACCCCACCACAGAAAACTATGGCTGTTACTCAGTGAATGTTTAGCAAGTTCAATTTTCTTTCCAAAGAATGACATCTGTAGTCCAAGGTTACATTACTTTTATAATTTATTTATCTACTTTTTATACTGGTTTGTGACAAATGTTCACTGTTATCTTCCATATTTATCATTCAGTATATCTTGACCATGTTTTTCTTTGCATTCATTAAATAAGTCCATGAGAGCATGATGGTTTTTTTGATTGGTTGGTTTTCTTTAAAAACTGTTACTTTGGCAGGTATTGGGTCTGTATTTTATGTTAAAACTGAATTTATGTATAAAATATTTCACAGTTTTTATATATTACATTTATGTATAAATAGTGTCATTTTAATGCCTAAAAGATGGGTTGAGAGTAACAGTTGCAAATCATTACTGTGTATTGTAATACATATTACATAGCCAAAAATCATTAAGTTTTATATCAAGAACTGCAAAAGTGGTTTTTCTGTATATAATATACACAACTCATGTCAACTAGCTTATGTCCAAAATGCCTTTTTAAACACAGCAGGGAAATATCTTCTGTAGGAAAAATAACATGAAATTCAATTTAAACAGTAAGTATATAGAAGTAATTTTAAATAAACATTTAAAAAATATAAGTCTGAACATTTGTAAATATTTTTGTGAGGCCTTCCCATATGACACATAGATTTCTGCCTATTTTCTGTGCTATGGCTTGCTCTCTCATCACTCAGATATTAGACACAGAAAAAGAACTGAGAGGAAAAACTCTCCAGGACACCACTGTGTACTAAAAACTAAAACTATTAAAGGTACAAACAAAATATTCTTCAAGGTGTTTTCTTTCAAGTGATAAATAAATGACCAGACTGACACACACATGCTCTTTTGACTTTAAATCTTAATGTCCTGCATTAGAAAAATCAAGTTTCAGTTTCTTCCATCGTGTTTAGTATTTTCCTTAAATAAACAGCCATTTCACTATGCATATTTTCTATGACAATAGAGCCATTGTAAGACATTTATATCTTACTGAAGGTACAACTATTTTTGTACCTGTTCCAAGACAAGCTAAACGCAAGCAATGAAAATGCTTTATTAAATAGGTGAATGGGCCACAAAACTGTATGAAGATGACATCTTCTAATTGTCTGCAGTGCATCTGCTATTAAACTGCCAGAGCTCACAAAAAGCACTTCTAGGATAAAGGCCAGGACAATTGTAAAGGCTAAATTATTAATTAATATCAGGCAGCTATCATAACTTGCTGGTTTTTTGCCAGAATACAGCATGTTGTTGGATGGCTAAACAGGAAGGTTTTTATGAATGCTGAAGACTCTAATAAATCTTAGCAAGTTCTAATTTTACATAAACCTGCTGCAGCCTTCCTTTGTTGCTAACAGTCAGGCTGAAAAAGCTGTGATGTCCTAATTGCCTTAGCTAATTCACCGAGGATTTAAAATCAGCACAGTGAATAATTTCCCAGAAACTATGAGTAAAAGCTAATGCTTCGGTGGCTAAAAACTGTATGATTTCTTACTGCATTTATCTGAAACCATAAAGTCCTCAAATCATGATTGGAATTTAAATTTTGGAATGGCATAGTGAATTTACTTCTGCACTTATTAGTCCATCTTCTGGTCAACAGACAGCTGGTGAGCTGCATTATTACCCAAATCTGTAATATGATGTTTAATGATAAATTCACACTGAATTTAGAGTAGTAACTTAATCAGGCATCTCGTGGTACTTGTCCCCTTTAATGGACTAGCGTCCTGGGGTGATCATTGGTAGTTAATTCCCTAAATAATGAAAAAAAGTTCATCTTGGTTCACGTAAAGAGGATATTTATCAAAACTGCCAGAGGCTAACAAAAAGAAGTGATATTTCTTACCAATGTCTTCAGCTGCATTACCATTCAAAATACAGGAGAGTTCATGCAAGTGTCAAGTTTCATCCACCTATCTCAATTATGCTCACATATAAAATTAATAAGCACAAGACAAGTAATTTTTATTATAAAAGGAAGCAAAGAAAGGAGATGGATAATGCAAGTCAGTACTGTTTAAATCATTATTTCAGATAAGGACATTCCAACTTAATTTCCTGAACTTCTTAAGAGAAGCAATGAAAGGGTGAGCAACAGACACAGAATTTGGATTCTTTATTTTAGAGAAAATTTTATGTTCTGTTAATTGTCTCATAAACAGATATAAAAAAACCCAAAAAAACCAAACCAAACCACCAAAAATCCATACTGTGATATTTCATTCATTCTGAGGTGTCACTGTTTATGACTTAGCAAGAGAAAAGACAGTAAATAAGGAATATGCTGTCTGTTGTCCATATTGAAGTCACTTTACTTGGCTGTGGATAACAGGAATAGTCTCGCACAGATATATCATTAGATATTTTCACATTTTATACTTCCTAAGTATTTTTATTTACATTTGTATTAACAAAAAAAGAAAGGTTAGAGTATGATTTTGAATTTTTTTTTACAATTAATTAGACCATTGAATACAGTGTAGTAAAGTTTCAAATATTTTAAGTATGCACAAATGCAGATAATGAAGGAACATTAAATAGTAAACTAGCATTGTTGTCTTATTTTCCGTTTCTACCTTCTGAATTGCATAAGATCTGAAAATTGAAATCTCTGTTGTTATGCACATTGAGCTAACTGAAGTTAATGGAAGCTTCATCATTAAAATGGTTTGAGTCTGGTTAAATCCAGTGTGACACTCAGAAATGTTACATGCAACACTTTGTCCAAACATCTATAATAACAGTTCTACCAGAAAATGTAAATCCTACACCATTTGTTCTTCAATAAAATGGTATGGTTTTGATTAATCTTCCTAACCCAGCTCATATATATTTTTGTTTGTATATATATGTAGATGTGTGCTTTCTAAATATACATAACTGGACTGAGGTTCATACTGTGCTTGTAAGGCAACAACTAAGTCTCTCAGAAAGACAGCTAAGAAGACTCCCTTTCTTTTCAGTTCAGAGAAAAAAAAAAAGATGAAAAAACCAGAACAAAAACAAACAAAAAAACCCGAACACAGTGATATTTTCTACTTATTTCCTGAGGTATTTCAAAGCACTTCAGAAACAGTGAAATCTAATGCCACTGAACCACACTGACCTCTGAAAGGCAGGGAATTGCCTTGAAATACACACTTACCTGTTCAGTGGTTGATTTTGGAAGATAAAATGTTGTCCAAGGCAATAGGAAATGACCTCTTATATATTTTATAATGTCAAAGGGTCTGAAGTAGACATGTTGGGCAGATGGTGTATCTATTATAAACTAGGTGGTAAAAATAACCTGGAAATGGATTTACCTGTTTGGACTTAAAATGAACTTCATGTGCACAACTGTAAGAATATGTTTTAAATTTTCTTTCATTAGAGTTTCATGAAAAAGCAAAGCCTTAGATGATAAACTATTCATGTACCAATTTCTTCTTGATTAGAAAAGCCTCCTTAGTTTTTTTTCCAGAAAGAATACCTAATACAAAGATTGAACGTAATTAGACTTGACTCATCAGATTAATTTCTCCTTTTCTGATATTTAGTATTTTTCATTGACTCAAAGTAACTTTCAAGAAAAGGAGGCCTCCAGTAGATGGAAGTGAAAGCTGAAATTTTCTTTGGTAAGAAAATGTCTTTATTGAAAGCAAGTCTTTATTGAAAAGAAATTATTTGAGACAGTGTGAAAAAAGAAAAAAACCCACAAAAACAAACAGGGTAAGTATTATTACTATGAGGTGACCTGCATTTGCAAGGCATATATTGAAACAAACTCTTTCAAATTGCTTTTCAGAGCTTGATGGAGTTGTTTAATGAACATCAGAGCAAAAAACATAAGCAGAGACAATAGATGAACGGAAAACTTGAGTGTTCAGCTTGCTTCTTGTCCTGAAAAAAAATGAAATAAATTCATGTAGGGATTTAAAAATTCTTACCTCCTTTCTTGGCAGCTGTTCTGTTAAGAGCCTGAATTGCCAACATTTCTATCTTTGTCCAACAGTAAAATTTTTACGAGGAAAACCTGGTGGCAAAAAGCCACACTAACTTTAAGCACTAAATTTAATTGCATTTCGTAATTCTCACAAATCTAAGAACCTCCATCTCGTCCTTTTACCATGTAAAAGTGATAAGGGATTAAATATTAATGTTGAAAATAACTTTAGAGATCTTTGGAGTTTAGAAGCTAAAATTATTAGAGGAAATAATAATAATATAGAAAAATGAGAGGAAAACCATACCAGTCTTTACTTTCAAAGAACAGAAGAATTGCACATTTTTTATTGAGCAGTGGGATGATACTAGTAAGAGGGACAGACTCAATCTAGCATATCTTTCAACAGATAATGCTGAGAACAGTTAGTGCTGTATGCTGCTACACAGTGGCACTGCAACACAAGCTGCCTAAACACATGACAGAAAGTTTTGAGCTTGAAAATACGACCTAGCTTGATCTGAGACAGGATTAATTCTCTTTCTAGTAGTTGCTATAGTGCAGTGTTTTCAATTTAGGATGAGAATAATGTTGGTAATAGTTTATGCTTTTAGTTGTCGCTAGATTTTTGTAGTGTCTACACTAAGTCAAAGACTGTTCAACTTCTCAGGCCATGCCAGGTGCACAAGAAGCTGGGAGAGCACAGCCAGGACAGCTGACCCAGACTGGCTAAAGGGATAATCCTTACTATGTAGCGTCATACTCTGTGTGTGTATATATGTGTGTGTGTATGTATATATATATATATATATATGTATATATATGTGTGTGTATGTGTGTGTATATGTGTGTGTATGTGTGTGTATATATATATATGTAGATATATATATACACACACATATATAGATATGCATGTATATATAGCATTTATATATATAAATATATATACGTATATATAAGTATATATTTATCTGGGGAAGTTAACTGGGATGTAGATTCACTGCTTGCAAAGAGACTGAGTATTGTGGGGGTTTTTTTTCCTTCTGAATGTGGTGAGCAATTCCATTTGAGCATCACATGTTTTATATATGTTATTATTGATATTGGGGTGAGGTTTTGTTGTTGTTGCTATTATTATCTTCCTTTCTTATCCTGTTAAAATGTCTTCATCTCAACCCAGAAGTTGTTTGGTTTTTTTCCATTGTACTCCCCATCGCCTTGGGTGGCAGAGGGGCAAGTGAATATGTGATACTTTAGATACCAGCTGGGGTTAAACCATGACAAAATATTATCAAGGATTCAGGCTTAACAGACACTTGTGGATGAGTAGTTTTGTAGAAAGTGCTCTACTTTCTTTTCTACTGCTATAAATTTAGTTAACCCCACAATTGGTAACAGGCCCACTCAATTTTAAATTACAGCAATGTGGTAAGCATTGGATAAATGGTTCAAGTAAATTCTTTCCTAGTGAACTTCAGCAGAAACTGAAATATAACTATATTAGCAGAAGCATCCTGACATTCAGAAACCATTATAGAAATAATTTCCTCTGTTTCTTTCCCTACCTCCAGCTACCCACCACACACACATACCTTGCCTTGCACATCTTTGCTGGAAATAAATGTGGTTTGCCATGCACTAATACAACTCAGGATGAAGAGTAAATTCAATTCCAGAGTAAAACTAGAATCAGACACACAACTCAGCATCCTTTGCTTTGCTTAGCACCAGCAGACACACAGTAGACAAATGATCTAAAATCAAGGATTCTACCAACACTTCAAGTCTCACGAAACCAATGGGATATTATAGCAAAGCACCAGTTTCATTATAGTTGTAACTAAGGAGGGCTCGTAGTTTAAAAAATAACTTAAGTGCTCTGAAAATCTGCATCCTTAAAAGCATCTTGAAATTTGCTATGCCTCATATGCATGTCATGTCATGTTCACGGTTTGTATTTGGGGAAAATACAAGCAAGAAACAGTAAATTTATGTCACAACAGATAAACATATTCAGATATACATATATAACTATAGAATGTACATCTATTTGCAAAATTATGTATATATAAATTCATGACATGCAAACCATTCTGTGTATAACATTTTAATATATATGTAAATTTTCATATACTCTTAATAAATTTCCTGAGCAAATCTCAGGATTATGTTTATCAACATTTATCTTCGTTAACACAAAGCACCTGATCCCCATTTCCAGAAGCACCACTGAAGAAGACAGGATGGCATGTAGAAATCCTTTTTGAAAGAGTTCAACTAGATGTATATCATGAGACTGTAAGACCAGGCAAGAGTTTCTTCTGCTTGCCCCTGCTTACAATTAAAAAGATGTCTTTGCATCACCATTGAAAACTCTTGAGTAGTAAAAGATAACTACAGTCATCCTATGTGGAACTGATGTCTGTAATTTTCCGGAACTAACACAAACTAGAGAACGGAAACTCCACTTTGGACTGTACATCTGACTTTCTGTGGCCAGCATGGCATGACACCGTGGAAGTCATACAAACAGGCAAATTACAAATCTATGGATCTGGAAGGAATGCACCCAAGATCATTGAAGAAGCTTGCAGAAGCACTCAACAAGCCACTTCCCATCATTTCTCAGCATTCCTGGTTAACTGGGGAGGTCCCATTACCTCATACCTCAGCAAATGAGATACCCAAATGAAGGATGGAAGGAGGGTTGAAGGAACTACAGGCTTGTCCTTCCGATGTCAGTACTAGGGAAGGTTATGGACAAGATCATCTTTTGCAGCACATGTAAGACATGCAGGCAGTCAGGCTCAGTCACCATAGGTTTGTGAAAAGCACATCCACTAAGCAAGACTAACCTGATCTCCTTCTATGACAAGGTGACCTGCTTAGTGGATGAAGGAAAGGTTGTGAATGATATCTACCTAGACTTTAGCATAATTTTCAGCACCGTTTCCCACAGTATTCTCATGGAGGAAATGGCTGGTCATGAATTGGACAAGTGCACTCTTTGTACTTGGATTCATCCATCCAACCTGGCTTGATGCTTGGGGTCAACGAGTTGTGTTGAATGGCGTTAAATCCAGTCGGTGGTCATAAGTTGTATTCCCTGGGGTCAGTATTGGTCTAGTTCTTTTTAAGATCTTTATCAATGATCTGCATGAGAGGATTGAGTGCACCCTCAGTATTTCTAAAAAAAAAAAAAAAAAAAAAGAAAAGGAGAAATGAATATCTAATAAAAATATATTAATAATTTACCTTGAAATAAATTGAATTTAGGTAATTAAAAAAAGATCCAGTTAATTTAAGGCATAGTTAACTATTATTGTCTGCAGTATAATTTTGTAGTCAATACAAATATTATAAACTGAAGATTAATAATGCTGGTGGCACCAGAACTCAACAGAAAGATTTTTATCTACAGAAAACTGTTTTTCTATAGTTTCTACAGACTGAGTATTCATTATCACTTTTTTTTCTTTGAACATATTTTTATGTAATATGCTGTTTCCAGTCCTTTACTTGAGATAAGAAAAGAAAACAAGTGAAATGTGATATAGCTCAGGAAGAAAAATGGAAAAGCTTCTTCACTAAGAGCACTAAAGTGCACTTGCAAATAATGAACTTTACAGTTTTGTTTTGTTATTTGTTTTTGCTTCTATAATAATTGTTAAAATTGCAAGAAGAAAAATTAAAATAAAATATAAAGAGTAAAAGGTCTGTCTATTTTGGTTTTAGTTAAAGAATGGTATTTAAGTGTATTTACATGACAAATTGAATTTCCAGAAATATTCAAGAAGCTATTATGGAAGCTTTCAGCCTGTAGCTACTTTGAAAATATTCCCAGAGTTAGAATATAGCTGTCAACTGTATATATTTAAGTCTAAAGCACTACCCCCCCATGTCTATATATGACATGCATACAAGATAAGAATCTAAGATCCTTACATAATGAGGTCTATCAGTGGTGTGCATACAACTATACTTCTCATCTAAAATTACACAGGTCTGGCTCAATGCAGTTGGCCAAAAATAAGCTCTGCTGCTCTTTCGAATACCCTAAATTATACCATAGAATCATAGAATGTTGTCAGTTGGAGAAAACCTTTGAGGTCATTGAGTCCAACCATCTATACAGCCCTACTAGGTCCAACACTAGACCATGTCACCAAGTACAACATCTACTCTTCTTTTAAACACCTCCAAGGATGGTGACTCAACCACCCCCTGGGAAGCCTGTTTCAATACCTGACAACATTTTCACTGAAGCAAATTTTCCTAATATCCAACCTAAACTTCCCTGACACAACTTCAGACCATTTCACCTTCGCCTCTCATTAGCTATCAGGGACAGGTAGTTGTAGAGAGCAATGATGTCTCCCCTCAGTCTCCTTTTCTCTAGAGAGAACATTTGAGACATTTACTCCAGGCTTTGAGAAGTGGTGCAATGTCTTTGGGAGATTTATATTTTACTGGTGGCTAGCCTTCAGGCTGAGGATCCAATATAATTTCACATATAACATTAGACACCAGTGGGTTAACAAATAATTAGATCACAATGTTTGGTCAGTACTCACTTATATTTAGATTTCTGAAATCTGAAATTGCACACATCCTAAAGTCTCACTTTACTTGCTTATTCCTAAGTATCTAATTCTTAATGAGGCTGTACAGCATGCAAGGTACTCCCAGGGAGCTGAGAGCTGTCACTCAGGACTTTTGGAACACCAAGACATTTTAGGGTGGCAGATGGCAGCTCTGAGTAAGTGCTCCAAACACACAGCACTTACAGATTCATCCCACAGGCACTCCACACTCACAAGTGCCCCCAAATACCAGCACAGAACCTCTCCCTAACTGATACCTCAACCCAGACCCAGGACCTCCTACTCACTGGTTGGTGCAGCTCAGAGTTTGCCATCAAATACTCATGCACACCCCATGCACACCTGATTTGGGGAAAGTCCAGACACTTCCCCGGCAGCTGGCACCTGGCACACAGACTATGACCTGTGGTCATAGGTCATTCCCTACTCCACCACCAAGCACCTCACTCATCTCCTTCTCACCCCAGTAGATGGTTTTGGGGCACGCACTGACCAGTGGCTGGAGATTAAAGATCCCACTAGCTCCAGCAGCTGATGTTGAGACCCTACTGGCTCCAGTAGCAGACACCACAGGCCAGGGATGCCCACACCCCTAGTCTGACCCCAGGAGTTGGCACCCAGTCCTCTCATACCATCCCCCCAGTAGCTGGCACTCAGTTCTTGCAGCCTTGACACGCATAGGACAGAGAGTGAGATTACACAGAGACATCATTAAGAAAGGATTTAATAAGAAAGCAGGACAGACAGCAGTGATCAGGTGCTGGGCATATAGACCAGCATAGTTTTACACACTAGTGACCCCTTTTATACCACTTCTGCCTGATCCTGCTTTGTTCCGCTCCAACCCCTTCCCCTAAACATTCCTTCATAACCTTTACACAGCCTCAACCCCCAAAATTCTAAATTCAAAAATTTAGGTATCCCAAAAACACCAGGCTGACCTTCTCCAAAGCTGTGCCTGCAACTCCTCCTGTACCCATACATTAGTAACTGGAGACATCAGATATTAGGCATATTATCCCTTACCTACAAAATGTGAGCCTGTGTGCAGATTTGTTTATCAATTCCCCCTTAACTTACAGCTGTTCATCATTTTACGTCTTCTAATACACATTTTCATTGTTACAACTTTTACCTACTTCATGGTGCAAGAAAGAAATATGACAGCAAGTGTCAGGTCCAGCCTTATGGTGAGGCACCACTGAGCTTTTAAGAGCTAGAAGTCAAGGGAGGTTCTTTATCATGCAACCTCAGCCAGAACTTAGTCCTAAAAGTATGTTCCCAAGGTGTTAGTAATACCCAGTGACAGAGGCAGAGCTTTGAACATACCTAGCTCTTATGACATCCATACAAATTTACACCTGCTGCTAAAATGAGTATGTCAGTATATTAATCACTGAGGGGTTTTTTGGGGGGGAGTTGGTTGGGGTTTTTTTAGCATCTATTCTAATACCATTTATTCCAAGAAGTCTGATCTGAGTGGATTTTTTTTTCTCAAAAAATATGATCTGGCCTAATAATTATGACCCAATTAAAAAAAAATCAGGAAGGGGGGAGGGGGAAAGAGAGACATCCATCGCTTCATGAAGAAAAAAATGTTCTGACCATTTTCAAGTTAATGGAAATACAGTATACCATAATATAATAAAGGTTTAAAAGGTTTACAGGCAGACTGCCACAGTTATGTTTCTGTCAGCAGTTTTATAGATGAAATAGCTCATCAGTCTGCCATTCCATTTTCAAAATACAACCTCTATTTAGAGATTTGAACTTGAAAGAAGGTGTTACAGAGTTTTAATAATCCTGGGGTAGAGCTATCAAAAAAACCCCAAACAGATACTAAATAACAATTTTTTATTAAAATAACACTTCAACACTGATGTTACTTTTATTATTCCTGTAATGAGTTTTATATATATACTTACAATGTATTAATTAAATCCCCAAAAGTCACAGTGGGGTAAGAAAAAAAAGTTGAAACTGAAATCCTGGACTCTGATGTCAATTATGTTTTAAGAAGTTTTCATTTAAGTCATTTCTAGTGCCAGTAGCATCTATTGATAAAAATATTCTGTAAAGTATTTATTATGATTAACTTCAGAGACCATATACTAGTTTCCTCTTCAGACCAGTTTAACCTTTCAATTATCTGGAATAATTTCACTGAGAATACAATTAGCATTATTTAACTTCTTCCTTTCTTTCACCATGTTTATTTTTATTCATAAATTGACCAGAAACAGAGTTTAATATGAAGAAGGATAAACTAGGTATTACAGAAATCTCTGAATCAAAATATTTTCTATGTGGCATGGATACCTAATCTACAAACTCAAAAAATAGGGTACCTTTTTTGTTTGTTTCTTGGTATTATAGACCTAGAAACACAGAAGTTATACATAATAGGAAGAAAAAAAGTGTCAGATTTAGAATAGTTTTCATCAAACCAGAAAAAAAGAAAGAACAATAAATTTACAATTTACATGGACTTGGAATTTTTATGCTTCAAAAAGACAGGTAAATATATATACTCATTCTTCACAGATTCTTCATTAAGGTAAATGTGCATGGCCTTACTAAATATAGCTATACCCAGGTACCCTGAACAAAAAGGTTCAAATAAAAATTAGATGAGAGTCAAGCTCTGTCCTAGTTCAAACAGGCACACCAAACTTGAGGTGCACCACTTCACCAAAATCTCAGAGCTTTTCTCACCTTGGCATGAGAGATCTTCCAGCACTTGCCATACCTGTATAAAATTACACTGAGAGTACCTGTATATCTTTGCATGAGTACATATTTGCACTTAGACTACTGAGAGCACATCTTGGTTCTGAGTTGTAATTCCTCTGTTTGAACCACACAAGTCATGCCATGCCAGCAGGTGTCTCTCTGACCAATTTTGGAGAGCAGGATTAAACTGCAACTCTTCCTCACTGTATTTGTCCTTTTTTCTTTTGATAAAACGTCCATATTTGTGCCTCAGGCCTCAATGAATTTACTTAGGCAACCTGAATTTGGAATGATATTTGAACCAGAAATGCAGAATTTTGCCTAAGGATTTGGATAACTTTTTTCTCATATTTCTAAATGTGGCAAGAAACTTCGACTTCAGGATCAAGAGAAAAAAAATCCGTGAAGTTTGTTAAAAGTGCTATATGGTGGATGGAATGTGGCTGAAGATGAATGGATGGGGTTTCAACACAAGAGGGAACAATACAATTATATCAGTTCCATTTTGCATGTGGTGGGGCAGGAGTTTCCTACATGGTGTCACATATTCAATAAAATGCAATATGGTTGGCAATTTGTCATTGTTAATAACTCAGCTGCTTACCAGACCTTAGCAGTTTTGCTGACCTTATTCTGTGTTTTCCAGCAGGAAATCTCATAGCTCGTATTCACATTTTCCTATGTTCATTCCTCTCTCATTTTTCTATGTTAACTTAATTTTGAATACAATACTAATACATATTTTCAGACAAGAGTGGAAGTTAAAAATGTGACTATAAAATGAGATTTGTGGCTTACTGCCTGCATTTTCCAGTCTTTCTGCATGAATAGTCTAACTGGGTCAATAAAAGCTAAATGCATATACAATAATAGAGTCAGGGAATCACAGAATGATGAAGGATGGAAGTTCTTGCTTAATGTCTAGCAAGGTCAGCTAGAGAAGGTTGTCTAGGCCCATATCTAGTTAGGTTTTGGATGTGTCCAAGGATGGAGACTCCACAACCTCTCTGAGCAACCTGTTCCATTGTTTGAACACTCTGACCAAAAAAGAAAAAAAAAAAGTAACTGAACAACTTGTTCTGCACTCCTATAAACAATTATTGAAGTTAATTGTCTTGTAAGAACATTAGAAATGCAAACTAAGTTCTTAATGAAAATGAGTCCTTCAGACTACTTCCACATACAAGCACACACAAAGTAAAACTCATATGATACAATCTGAGTGATACTGCTTTCTGAAATGTTTAAAGCAGGGGATATTTAGAATATGGAATCATAGAATAATAGAATGCGCCTGGCTTGAAGAGACATTGAAAGACCTAGCTCCAATGCCCCTGTCATGACCAGGGATAATCTTCACTAGGTCAGATTGCCCTAAATCCCATCCAACCTAACCTTGGATACTTCTAATGATGAGACATCCATGAGTTCTCTGGGCAACCTGTTCCAGTGTCTCGCCACCCTCTTCATAAAGAATTTCTTCCTTGTATGTAACTTAATTCTACCCTGTTTGAGTTTAAAACTGCTGTCCCTTGTCTTGTCACTACAGACCCTCATAAAAAGTCTCTCTCCATCCTTCCTATAAGCACCTTTTAAGTATGAAAGGCCACAATATCTAATCAATGACATGCATAAAATGCATCCAGAGCTGTATTAGTTGATCTAGTAGAATCCTAATGAAATCAAAGCCAATCCTAGAAAAGCAAATGTGGTTGCAATCTTTTATCATCTTCAATCCAGACAAACAGCTGTTACCAGAAAAATTAGTCTGTTAAAACAAATGGGGTATAGGCTAATTATGGTCATAACTTACTGGAAAAAATGGAAAAATATACAGTTTCAAACAAATTTGACGAAGTAGGCATCCATAGCTTCTATATTAAAACAAAGAAACAAACAACCAAACCAAAAACAATTCCCCAAAACAAACAGCTAAAACTTTAGAATAGATCAGCTGAAGTAAATACCATATTATTGTTATTAGGTGGAGGCAAAAGCTCCAGATACCTAAGTCCCAACTTTTCTGTGATCTTAACGGCCTTAATATGAAAAAATAATAATACTTCCATCCACCTTTGTCTCTCTATCCTCTCCTGGAGTCTGACACTGTGAAGTCTAAAGGTTTGTCTACTGCACCATGAAAAGAATGGTTTCAGAGGACCTCCATATAGACAGATTGTAAAGCAGATAAATATGGCATATAACATTTTCTTTTCACTTCTTCAGGTTCCTGAGGAAATACTGATGCCTCAGAATTCTCTGTTTATCAGGGAAAGTTCTTTTTTGCAGTGACACACCTGTAGAGGTAGAAAAAACAACTTCAAAAATCTGATTGCAGTTTTTCACATAAGCATAATTCCTATCCAAAATATGAAATACAGTACCACTATAAATAACTTTTAGTTTGACCCAACAAAGAGAAAACTAAGAAGGGTCATAAAAGATCTTGTAATGAATATTCTGCATCATGCCATCTCTCCCTGTAGCCTTTTTTTCTTCATTTTTTTGGGGATGGTTGTTTAGGTTTTTTGGGTTTTTTCTCTTCTGCAGGTTTTTGTGACAATACTGAAAAAAACATTATAATGATATTGCATTATAAACAATGTGACTAGTGTGACAAATTTGGGTTAATAACTAAGTCAGTTTCTGAATAGAATTCTGGTGTTCTGAATATCCTGGTATGTTTCAATGTCTATTTTGTATGTAATTTTAGGGTAATTAAATGAGTTCACAATTCATTTTGGAAGTAGAACTCATATATGAAATCTAAAGTACCTGAATTTAGATGTCTAAATCTTAGGCAGCCACCTTAATTTCCCATTGTAGTCAATAAAGAAATGAGAATTATACATTTCTGAGCTGATAGGAGTATAGATAAGCATGTATGTTTTCAGCTTTGTGTCTAAATTGCAAGGATGATCTCATGTTCCAGGGGGTATATTTAGCTGTTCAAGCATATTCATCTACTGCCATATAAATTTTTCTAAGCATCCTAGGCATCTATGATACTTGGTAACTCTGACACACAGGTTATAGGAGACCTGCACCTTCTGCACCAGAAGCTGGAGGTCAGATATAATAATCAATGGCATCTAAATAATGTTGAAAATCAAGAAAAGTTGAAGCCTTCATTATATGGGCAAGATGGTCGGAACATAAAGTTCTCATGCCAAAGTTAGGTGTGAAACCTAACAACCAGAGCAAGGAAGAAAGCTTGTGACATTTAGTCACATGGGGATTTTGACAGAGGAATAATGATTGAGAAAATAGGACTGAATCAGCTTTCAGAAACTTGAAAACTAAAAAATGTATCTGGACAGATGATTTACTTAGATTCCTTTACCCGTTGTTAGAACAGCATCCTCTCTAGGGAACATTTGTAAACAATAATCGGTCTCAGTACAACGTATGAATGAAAAATATGCAAACAACAGTGGTTAAATTAAAGTAACTGGGGAAAACAAACTATTTTTCTTGCTAAATGATCATTTTCTGAGCTGCTTTTCTTTTTAACAATGAAACTGTAGGATTTAGTGATATGCAGAATTTGAAATTTTCACGACTACTATCTCCAAATATATCTGAGATCTGTAGAAAATTTTAGTACCATTTTGAGCACCTAGAAGTTACAACTGTTTTGACCAGCTACCTTCAAATATAATAAAAATTTAGAATATATAATGATTTTCTTGTGTAAAATTTTAATGACCTTAAACTTAATTCTCATTTTAAAGTAACAGCATAATAGTAACTATGAATTTCTTATTAATTCACTCTATAATAATCTAAATTGTGATGGACTAATTATTTTAACCAGCTTTATTCATATTTTGTAAGAGAAAATATAGTTGAACAGAGCCAGTATTTATTGGACTAAAACTAGCCCAGTTGTCCTCATCCATTCTATAAACTGCTCCTGTTTACTCTAGTTGTTGCCCTTGGATGTGGCTATGTAGTGAGACTAAAGAAAATAAATTCCAACTAAAACTGAATTTGAAGTGGATTACTTAAGACAGATTGAGGTCATATCAAAACAAACTGAGTTTATCTAAATTTATGAAGTTGGCTAAGTAACCCAGTATAAAAAAAACATATATAATAATAAAATTATTTAGGGTGTTTCAACTAATTTATTTTGAAAATAAATTTGAGATTTTGTGGGGTTTTTTTCCTGAAAGATCCCAAGTGCACAAACCTTTAAAGTTTAATACAAAATACTTGATATGGAATACTTCCGAAGTCTCAGGTACCTGTGTCTGCCTGTGTAACTCTACAGAGACAAATATCTATGTATATAAATGAAGCATAAATATAAGCATTTGTTTACTGTTATCATTAAATATTAAATATGAGGTGGCAAACTACTGAACTGAGAAACTTATTGGATTCTATTAAATAGAAATCATTCTAAGGAACAGACACACAGACACAAACACTGACTAGTTAGCAATTTCCTGCCATGAACATTTATTTGCATCGTTTCTAAAACACAGCAAGAGAATTACAGCACATCCTGCTGAACTATGTAACATTTCATTTGTATTTTGTGTCACTCCAGAGATGTAAAGCAATTGCTTCAGGGTGCACTGTAACACTGACAACTTTGTGCATAGCAAGCAAGGTTGAATAGTTCGATACACAAGAATAGCATTGATTCAGTACATTAGTAAATCAAAAGGTAAATCCGACAATTTTATGAAAATAAATTCTCTGTATTTCCAGGTTTCTTTGGTTTTTATATTCTTCCCTTCAACTCTTAACATCTCAGATGTATCTGATATATATACATCATTTGATAAGATTCTTTCATGCACAAACACCTTGCTTCCTAATGTGTCCTCAGTCTTCTTGCACTCTGAAAAATGAGGCCTTATTATCAAGTTCACTAGCAGGAGATAGAGATGTGATCATTGCACTCTACTCAACACTTGTGAGGCCACACCCGGAGTACTGTGTCCAGCTCTGGTCCCCACAATTCAAAAAAGACGCAGGCAGACTGTAGTCATTTAAAGGGAAAAGTATGAAGATAATCAAAGGTCTGGAAATATTCTCTCCTATGAAGAAGTTAGGTGTCTTCTCTCTGGAGAAGAAAAGGGTCACGGGGACCTCATCACAGTGTTCCAATAACAAAAGCCTAGCTACAAAGCTACAAAGCTTCTCTTACTTCAAGAGAAGCTGTATGAAGACAAGGAGCAGAGTACAAGTTACTCCATGAGATTTTTCATCTCTGTATAAGAAAGAAGTGGTTTGCATTAAGAGTAATCAGCCATTAGAACAGCCTTCCCAAAGATGTGGTAGAGTATCTGTCCCTGCGGGGTTTCTAGATGAAATTGGCGAGGGTGCTGGATAATTTCATTGAGGCTCTCTTTCCCAAGAAATGTTGGTTCAGGTGATCTTCTGAGGTCCTTTCCAACCTGGGCTGTTCTACAATTCTATCATTCATTATGATTTCAAAACTCTTCCTATGTTCTATGCAGAAGAGAAATTTGGAATTCTGCACTATACTAGTATATTTCAAATAGATACTAAAAATTAGTACCATCGGGGCCAAGGCTATTTTAGATCTGTTTCTGCCTATTGTACATTTGTATATCTTTCCTTGTTGCTCCTTAATGCATTTCCAACAAATAGAGTGGGTACAATGCCATTTAGCTTACTTCCATTAGCTAACACTAAATATGTCTTTATTAACACTGTTAAGTGAAACTGATGCCAATGTGTTTGTAGTTTCCCTGTAAACATGCTAAAGAGAAAATTGCCCTAAACCAGTGATACATGGCTTCTGAAAGAAGGTCTCAAATCAAAATAAGTATTTTCCTATTTAATTATACTCATCTTCCATGGCAAATTTAATAAATTCACTACATTGTTTTTAAATGATGCCACTGGAGTCTTTAGAATTCATTATCATTTTTTATTTCTCTGTAAGTAGTCTTTTAAAGCAAATGTAGCTTGGGGGTTTAAATATATTTTAATTGCATATAATTAAATATATTGGTATTTTATTTATTTTTTAAACTCCTTACAATGTGTTTTACATCCAACATTTTCTAATTAATATAACTTACCCATTTTAGTTTCACTTTTAAATACAATTTGAAGTTTATTTTCTTTCAACAGAAATTGTTAGTTCCAGGCTTTATTTTACTCCAGATTTTTAATTACTATAGAAATAATACTCAATTGATTTATAAAGACACATGTGCCTAATAATATTTGAGATTCCTTGACATATCTTGCCTGACTTCCATGTGCTAGCCTAGAGAGAGGTGTCATTTCCATAGTTCCTGTGTCATATTTCACATGAAAGTCTGGATAGGATACTCTGGGGTTATGTAGAGAACATTGTGAAGCTCATTATATAGTATTGAAAGTGTCCCTGTGAGGTATATTGACTGTGTTTGGAATTTTGGCTGAAATCCACAATATGGACACCTCAGTTAAGCATGGATGTTGGTCATCTAGCTTTAGTCCAATGTTTGAAATCTCCTAATACAAGATTTCAGAAAATCAATCACAAGTTCTTATTACTTGGAGGTAGTATCTTAGATGACTATCATTTTTTGCTGGCTAAGCAGACGAGGCACCTATGTCTTCCTGGGAGTCAGTCTGTCTAGCCCTTCTCTCAAGATGGCATCTAATGAGGTAGAACTGGCTTATCTTCTTTAAAATGTGGCAGTGAACAAGACATCAAATAAACTATTATATTGGTTGGGGCACTTTCAAAAATTAATCCAGAACTCATCTCACCTTTGTGAGTTAAGGCTTTTAGCCTTTCAGCACTCACCTCACCTGCATGCCCAATAAGATCATGGAGCAGATAGATAGACATATCAAAGCATACAGAAATCAGGGAGGTAACTAGAGACAGGTAACATGGCTTCACCAAGGATAAATCATGCCTAATCTAGTAGCCTTCTATGATAGAGTGACTGCATCAGTGGACAAGGGAAAAGATATGAATGTCATGTACCTAGACTTCTGAAGGCCTTTAATATTGTCCCCCACAATATTCTTATTACTACATTGGAGAGACATGGGTTTGATTGATGAACTATTAGATGAATAAGGAAATAACTGGCTGAATGGCTGCATCCAATGAGTTGCAATTACTTTCTCAGTGTCTAAGTGGAAACCAGTAATGAGTGGTGAACTTCAAGAGTCCATACTAGGACCAGTACTATTTAATACTGTCATCAATGACATAGACAGTGGAATATAGTGAGTACGCCCACAACAAATTTGCAGATGACATCAATCTGAGTGGTACAGGTGATTTGTTAGAAAGAAGGGATGTCATCTAGAGAGACTGATAGGCTGGAGAGTGTGACTATGTGAACCTCATGAAGTTTAACACGGCCAAGTACAAGATTGTGCACCTGAGCTGGGGCAATCCCCATTATTGATACAGGCTGGAGAATTAATGGATTGAAAGCAACCTTGCAGAAAAGGACTTGGGGATACTGGTGGATGAAATATTAGATATGAGCTGGCAATATGCACTTGAAGCCCATAAAACCAAACTGGCATGGGTTATGCAGCAACTCTGAGCTGCATAAAGAGAAATGTAGCCAGCAGATCAAGGGAGGGGATTCTACTGCTCTACTCCACTCCTGTGAGAGCCCACCTGGACTATTGTATGCAGCTGTGGGGTCCCCAACACAGGACAGACATAGACCTGTTAAAGCAAGTCAAGAAGAGGATGACAAAAGTAATACTTCCCATGAAGAAAGATTCAGATATTTGTAGTTGTTCATCATGGAAATGAAAAGGTGCTGGTGGGAATTTATTGCAGCCTTTGAGAACCTAGGAAGATGGAAAGATACTTTCTACCAAGGCCCATAGTGACAGGACAAAAGGCAAAGCTTTTAAACTGAAAGCTCAGCCCCAAAGAGGTTAAACTAGATGATCAAAAGTCCTTCCAACACAAACCATTCTATGATTCTATAATTCTATGAAAGTAAAAGGTCCCAATTCTACACTTTTCTGCAAGAAAAAGACTTAAACACAATATTGTATTAATTGTCAATTAGTAGAACATGGGTTTTTTAATCCCTGTTCACTGCAAATCAGACCATGCAAAAATTTTATTCATAGCCTATATCTTTGGTTGTATCTCTCAAAATTTTGAAATTCCCTGTTCTCCACACTTAAGGTCCTTTGCCTTTCAATGTCTTGCCTTACCCAGTGTATTTGCTCTTATTCATTATTACTACTTTGACTGCAGCCTCCAACTTATGTCTCAATTGATTGCTAATATATTTTTTTAAAAAAATATTATCTCAAATTTAAGTAGTGCTCCCAAATATTTGTGAAAAATAGAATCATAGAATCATAGAATTGGTTGGAAGGGACTTCCAGAGATCATCAGGTCCAACCCTGCCAAAGCTGACTCCCTAGCTCAGATTGCACAGATAGGCATCCAGATGGGTCTTGAATATCTCCAGAGAAGGAGACTCCACAACTCCCCTGAGCAGCCTGTCCCAGGGCTCTGTCACCATCACTGTGAAAAAGTTCTTCCGCATGTTGGTGCGGAACTTCCTGTGCTCCAACTTGCAGCCATTGCCCCTTGTCCTGTCTCCACAGACCACTGAAAAGGGGCTGGCCAATTCCCCCTGCATCCCATGCTTAAGATATTTATAAACATTAATTAGGCCCCCCTTAGTCTTCTCTTCTCAGGACTGAACAGTCCCAGCTTATTCAGCCTCTCCTCATAGGGGAGATGCTCCAGGCCCTTAACCATCTTCATAGCCCTTCTCTGGACTCTCTCCAGGAGATCCCTGTCCTTTTTATACCAGGGAGCCCAGAATTGGACACAATACTCCAGGTGGGGCCTGACCAGGGCAGAGTAGAGCGGGAGGATCACCTCCTTTGACCTGCTGGCCACACTCCTCCTGATGCACCCCAGGATCCCATTGGCTCTCTTAGCCACCAGGACACACTACGGGCTCATGGCCAACCTGCCATCTACCAGGACCCCCAGGTCCTTCTCCACTGAGCTCTTCTCCAGCAGGTCATCCCCCAGCCTGTACTGATACAAACGGTTATTCCTTCGAGGTGCAAGACTCTACACTTGCTTTTGTTGAACTTCATTAGATTTCTCCCTGCCCAGCTCTCCAGCCTGTCCAGGTCTCGCTGGATGGCAGCACAGTGTTCCTGCGTGTCAGCCACTCCTCCCAGCTTTGTATCATCAGCATACTTGCTGAGGGTTGATGCTATTCCCTCATCAAGGTCGTCAATGACGATGTTAAACAGGACTGGACCCAACACCGAGCCCTGGGGAACACCGCTAGTCACAGGCCTCCAGTCAGATTCTGCTCCACTGATCACCACCCTCTGGGCTCGGTCCGACAGCCAATTCTCAAACCACCTCACTGTCCACTCATCTATCCCATGCTCTCTCAGCTTTGTTATCAGGATGTCATGGGAGACAGTATCAAAAGCCTTGGAGAAGTCAAGGTTGATGACATCCACTGCTCTCCCTCCATCTACCCAGCTGGTGATGACATCACAGAAGGCTATGAGATTGGTTGAGCACAATCTCCCCTTGGTGAATACATGCTGACTACTCCTCATGACCTTCTTCTCTTCAAATTGCTTGGAGATGACATCCAGAACAAGCTGTTCCATCACCTTTCCAGGGACAGAGGTGAGGCTGACTGGCCTATAGTTGCTCAGATCCTCCTTCTTGCCCTTTCTAAAGACTGGAGTGACATTGGCTATCCTCCAGTCCTCAGGCACTTTATATATATATATATCTATATATTTATATAGAGATATCTTTTTATTCCCTGATATGCTTTAAAGTCCCGATAATAGTAAGGCTGCTGGTTTTATGATACCACATGCTGACTTAATACAGTGCCTGAAATTAACCTTTCTATGTGAAATCAAGTGATAAAATTAGTCTCGATTTTTTACGAAGAACTTGTAAGACAATAACACATCTTTTAGTTCTGTGTTTGCACAGTATCCATGTGGGCTAAAATACAAAGGAAAAATTAATACTAAAGAAAAAATATATTAACAAGATCACAAGTTGTGATTTTTTAAAAGATGTCACCTTACGCTTTGAATATTGGATTGCAGGACATTCCAGTTGCTTGGAATAAAAAACGGATATAAATGTGAGTATCTATCTTGTAATATATACATATTTCCCAAAAAACTTATTATCTGATATTTTGTCAAAATGGTTAAGGAAAAGAAACAAGCGTACATTTAATCAGCATTTTAATTTTAAAATATTTTTGACTATGGACATTATATGTTATAAAACTTTACCACTGAAAGCACTGAAAGCAAAGATTGCCTAGAAAAAGGTACAGAAAAGCATGATAATTGTTCCAGAAGAAAAGCTATCAAAACCCAATATTCCAATTAATTCTTTTAAGCCAAGGAAGCAAAGCATACAGAAAATATGTGCATTCTGTTGAATTTATGCATAGTTACTTTTTATTTCATTGTACTCAAGTGAAGAAAATACTGAAAACCAGGTGTTCATTGTGTGTTGCTGCTGAAAACCTGGCAGGTAAATAAGAAAGCCACCTACTATAATAGGAGGAATATTTTTCTGTATCTGTCCATCAAAGGGGACAATAAAAATATTTTTAACTAATCTTCCAACATTTGCAATTGTAAATCCTAACATCCACTTTTTAATGTTGGGTTTTTTTTTCTTTTTGTAGAATTACACTATGATGGGGTTTTGGGGGTTTGGGTTTTTTTTTAAAACTTTGATACTTCACAATTTCTCTAGAATCTAGACTTCTTTTTTCTTCAGCTTTCAATACACAGTCAGAGAATCCAAGCTGTTAGAATTCAGAAGTCATGTTTCATAATCCTTTTCTTCACTGTACAAAAAAAGGCTGTCATGGCATTTTTGTACTTATTCATGATGTTATTTATCTCTGAAACACTCAAAACAGTGCTCAAGAGAGTTTCTTTGAAAATTATATCAAGTTATACCATGCAACAGCATAATGAGTGTGAATGAGATACAATGGCAAAGGATAAAAGCAGCTTGTTGATTTTTTGCAGGTCTTTTTTTTCTTTAATTTCAGCTCATCCTTTTGAATCAGAGAACAAAAAGGAAACAGTAGACACTCTTGCTTTTACAGAACTTATGACATACATAGTTAAAATTTTATACTGACTATAAAAAAGACAATGCAATGTATTGTGTAACTTAGGAACATCCTACATGCAGTTTGAACACAAAATATTTGTACATCATTTATGTTTTGATTACACTCTAAGTGCTGACAAGGTACTGCATTTATGAATAATGCAAAGAAACTGAAATAACAGGCTTTTTATATTCCACTCTGAGCCTCTGTTTTTCAGCCAAAATGATTTAACAATGTAAAACACATGTCGTTGATGGAATATGATTAGAAATACATTGTGTTCTTGACAGTTAACAATTATTCCTATGTGTGTTACTGATGCAGTCATAGCAGCTATAAAAGCTAAGTGTCAGGTATCTCCAAAAATATAAGACCAGTCATTTCAATAACATCTAATACTTTGAACTCTATCTGAATAATGTTTAACTGTTAAAAGAAAGAATAAGACAGGAAAATTAAAATATACCTCTGTGGCATTTCCATTGACCAATTTACTAATCACTGAGGGAAAAAAAATGTAAATAGATTAGAAAAATATTCATAAGCACAGTGCCCCATACTCAATTAATTCAAAAAGAAACAAACAAAACCCCTTAAGAACCCATGTTCCCCAAGCCTGCACAGTGAAGCTTGAAACTCTGAAAATTTGTTGTATTTTTAATTGAAATGCATTGCATGATTAATTTTGATTTATGAAGAATCTAATGTCTATCCTCTTTTCATTTCCCTTTGCTGAAAATATCCTTAATCATCTTTTTAATCAATATTAGAAAAAAGAAGTGAACATTGTCACAGTTACAGTAGGATCCCACAGAGCCCAGCTCCAGCATAAGCAAAATTCTCTGACAAATATTTCATGTTGGGCTACAATAAGCAATTAGCCTCGTTCAATGAACAACATCTGTATGTTAAATGATTCTTTGCTTCAAGTTACTTAAACAGTTACTATAAGTTTTATATCCACAAATGAGATAATTGTTCTCTTTAAGGTTTAATGAGAATGGTTTTATTTAGTCACTT
This sequence comes from Hypotaenidia okinawae, assembly GCA_027925045.1. NCBI lineage: Eukaryota > Metazoa > Chordata > Aves > Gruiformes > Rallidae > Hypotaenidia > Hypotaenidia okinawae. The sequence goes on from BSDF01000001.1 coordinate 175,213,174, forward strand.
TAACTCTCTGGAGTCTTCCGTTGTAGGATGTTCCTCAAAGACTTCTATAACCATCATTTAATCAGGACAGAATCTATTCAGAGATATATTCTATAACCAGAAAAACAGCAAGATGTGAATACTATATTCAGAGTTGTTCATAGATCAAAGAATTTCTGTTTTTTAAAAATAAACCAAAAATTTAATTAACGTGGCTTGCATGGGATGGGAAATTACCATGCAGAAACTATACCAGCATACTAAGACTTACACAGGTATGTTAGGATACCACTAGACACTCCAAAAAAAAAAAAAAAAAAAAGGAATTTTTATGTATGTATTTATTTAATCAATTAGTTTTGAAGAGCATTTTAGGGTTGAATTTACTCTGCACTGCAAGTGTCTCTGCCTTCAAGTGAATACTAGGCCCCTTGTTCAGATATACAATTAGGGAATCATTTAGGATGGAAAACACCTTTAAGGTCATTGAGTCCAACCATTAACCCAGCACTGCCAAGTCCATTAATAAAATATGTCCCTAAGCACCACACCTAAAAAGTTTTCTTAAAGACCTCTGGAGGTGGTTACTCAGTCACTTCTCTGGACTAATGTTTGACAACCCTTTTGGTGAATACATTTTGCTGACCTAAACCTCCCCAGGCTCAACTTGAGCCCATTTCCTCTTGTGCTGTTACTTTTTACGTGGGAGAAAAGACCAACAGGCACCTCAGTACAACCTCCTTTCAAGGAGTTCTAGAGAGTGATAAGGTCTCCCCTCAACCTTCTTTTCTCTGGGATAAACAAGCCCAGCTCCCTCATCCACTTCTCATAAAACTTGTGCTCTATACCTTTCACCAGCTTCATTGCCCTTCTTTGAACATGCTCCAGCACCTCAATGTCTTTCTTGTAGTGAGGGTCCCAAAACTGAACCCATTATTCAAGATGAGGCCTCCCAGTGCTGACTACAGAAGGATGAGCACTACACTAGTCCCAGTGGTCACAGTCTTTCAGATACACACCAGGATGCTGTTAGCTTTCTTGGCAACCTGGGGACACAGCTGGTTCATATTTAGTCAGCTCTTGATCAACACCCCCAGGTTCTTTTCCATCAGCAGCTTTCCATATATATATAAACACCTTAACCAGTGGGAAGTGTCTTGGCAAGTACTTCTGCCAGGTCTCTCAGTACACTTGGGTGGATCCTATCTGGTTCTATAGACTTGTGTGTGTCTAAGTGGTGTAGCGAATTGCTAACCATTTCCCCTTGTATTATTGAGGCTTCATTCTCCTCCCCATCCACCCCTATAGGTGTCTACACAATAAATGCACAAAATTTGTCAGGCTTCTGCAAATGACCTTCCATCAGAGACAATTATATCCCTTTAGTATTCTGAAAGACAAAGGACACTGTGCATTGCTAGGTTATGATGCTCATATACCACAGTGTTATGATAAAATATTCAGCATCTAACTGCTTTCTATTAGATACTTTCGAAGTGATTCCCTTTGCAATATCCAGGAAAAGAGCTTTAACTTCCCATCTCTACATTTTGCTTAAAATAGTTCTGAGTTGTTCATTCAGGAACACAGAGCATCAAATGCCAGCCATGGTAAAGCAGAAGACTGTATTTTAGACCTTTATTATAGCTTGCAAAAAAAAAAAAATCTGCTTTCATTTTGACTGTGTCAATGCTATGGAAACACTTCTTAACTCAAAAAGAGCAGAGGATACTTTGGAACCAAGGTGCACAGGAATCAGAAGGGAGGATGCCACTGTCAGTGGTGGCTCTGATGAAAAATGTATCCTCTAAGAATTACATAGAATATATGTTATTTATCAATTGTGAATGGTAGACAGAGCTGCTTGCTTTTTTGTTGTTGTTTTTTTTTTGTTAAATTCACTGAGACACGGAGGTTTTTCTTCTCTGTAACCTCTCACTTCTTTTTGCAGGGGCAATCATCTCTCTTGGAAAGAGGTTTAAATAGATTTTGATCTTCCTGATAAAGCAAGCAGGTAGATGCCTAACCTTATTTTATTCCTTTCATAGATTATTGTAATGGTAATTCTTTTATAAATATGTTTTCAACCGTTGTTTGTTTCCTGTGTCAAATAGTTTATTCAATTTCATTAGGAAAATGTTATTAGAATTACAGTATGATAGAGCTTGGGAGATCAGTCACAGAATGATAGAATCATAGAATATCCTTAGTTGGAAGGGGCCCATAATGACCATTGAATCCAGCCACTGGCTCTGCACAGGACCAGCCAAGTCAGAGCATGTGACTGAGTGCATCATCCAGATGCTTCTTGAATTCAGTCAAGTTCATTGCTGTTGCCACTTCCCTGGGAATCCTGTTCCAGTGCCCAACTAGCCGATCAGTAAAGAACCTCTTCCTAATAAGCAATCTGAACCTACCCTGTTGCAGTTTCACCTAGTCCATGTCCCCCATCCCAGCTGCTAAAGCAGGATCACCTAGAGCAGGTTGCACAGAAACATATCCAGGTGGGTTTAGAGTGTCTGCAGAGGAGATTCCACAATCTCTCTGGCCAACCTGTTCCAGTGCTCTGTCATCCTCAGAGTAAATACATTTTTCCACATGTTCAGATGGAACTTCTGTGCTCCAGTTTGTGCCTCCTGATCCTTGTCCTCTCACTGGGCACCATCGGAAAAATTCTGGCTCCATCCTCTTGACATCCACTCTTTAGATATTTATAAGCATTGATGAGATCCCCTCTTAGTCTTCTCTTCTCCAGACCCTGCTCTTTCAGCCTCTCCTCATACATGTCTCCTAATCACCCTTGTAGCCTGCTGCTGGACTCCATCCAGTAGTTACCTGTCTTTCTTGACCTGGGGTGCTCAGAACTGCATACAGTACTCCAGATGTGGCCTCACCTGGCCAAAGTAGAGAGGGAAGTCCATGTCCCTTGACTTGCTACGCTTGCTCTTCTTAATGCACAAGCCAAGATACCATTGGCCTTCTTGACCACAAAGGCACCATGCTGGCTTATGCTTAACTTCTTGTCCACCAGGACTCACAGGTCCTTCTCCACAGAGCTGCTTCCCAGCAGGTAAGCCTCTAACCTACACCTCCCTATTATTCCTCCCTAGGTGTAGGACCCTGCACTTGGCCTTTTTTAATTCCATTAGATTCCTCTCTGCCTAACTCTCCAGCCTCTCCAGATCTCTCTGAATGGCAGTGCAGACTTCTGATGTATCAGCCACTTCTCCTAGTTTTGTTTGATCAGCAAACTTGCTGAGGGAACACTGTCCTCTCATCCAGGTCACTGATGAATATGTTGAATTAGACTGGACCAAGCACTGGCCTCTGAGGCACACTATTTGCTACAGGCCTCCAACTAGACTCTGTGCAGTTTATCACAATCCTGTCAGCCCTACCATTCAGCCAGTTCTCAATCCACCATACTGTCCACTCATCCAACTCACACTTCCTAAGATTACCTATGAGTATGTTATGGGAGACAGTATAAAAAGCCTTGCTGAAGTCAAGGTAGACAACATCTGATGTTCTCCCCTCATCTATCCAGCCAGTCATGACATCACAGAAGGCCATCTTTGAGAATATGCTACACACAAAAATAGGGTCTTTGTTGAGTCTCAATAAAATTTTCTTTTAGCCATGAAGGCTTTTTCTAATCTTATGCAGTCATTTATGATAAAAATATAAAGCTTTCTACAAAATGAAGGGAAGAAAGGGACAAAGAAGTTAATTTTGGTTCCACTCCCAAAAAGTCAGTTCCCTGACAAAAGAATTTTGATTGCAGTACATGTTTAATATTTTTTACCACATGTGTTTTTATCTTACGGGTAATGCTCCTTGAGATTATTCCAAATTGCTCTGTAATATCCCTTTTTGTTGTAAATAGTTTAGCTGAAGTCATATACTAGAGCTGGTTACTGATCTCCAGTCAGAAAGACTTTTGTTGACCTATAATCATACCAAAGCATTCCAGTTAAAATAAAATTTAAAGCTGTTCTAAAGACTTAGCAAGGCTTAATTTAATATCAGAATTTTCTACTTTTTCAGAATATCAAATGTCTGACAAGAACTGAATTTCATTTTCATGTGGCTCATTTTGTATTTATATTTTTCACTCAGAATGCACATTCAGCGAGAAAGAGAGGTATATTTGAATTGGGGTGGAGGGTAACTTTATGATTAATTTTTTTTTTTGTTTCACATTTTGCAGATGTCAGTTTTCAGTTTGCAGTCAAAGATAGCATGTTTTAGTTAGTTTTAATGAGAACAGGTCTTGCATCTCACATTGAAAAATCAGAAACAGGCAATAATAGTGTCATGCTTCTCTTTTTTATGTACTGTTTCTTTTGAGACTAAATGATCTGTCATTCTTACTAAACATCCAGCTGTTGCTCCAGAAGAGCAGGGACCTCCTTTAGGTCTGTTGTGGTTTCGTTGCCACAGCCAGGACCACAGCCTTGTGAATAAATACCGCAGCATCTTAAACAACAGTGCTCCTTACAACTTTATCTTAATTGCAATCAAGTCAGGGTCAGATCTACCGTTATCCCAACCTTTCGTGCCCCACGTTGGGCGCCAAAATCTGTGGTGGTTTTTGACCCAGCCAAGAAGCCGAGCACTACATGTGCTTGCTTTGTTTGAAAGGGGGAGGGGGAAAGCAAGGGGGAAAAGAAAGGGAAAAAGGAAACCCAAACCAAAACACCAAAAACCCTGCAGGTTGGGATAAGGGTGGTTTACTAGAATAACAGTAAAACAACGGGTACAACAATGATAATGTGATACACTATGCAATTGTCTCACCAAAACACACACAACTCAGCCAGCTCCTTCCCCTCCAAAAACCACTCGCCCCCGGAGTCTCCTCCCCCTCCTTTTATACTGAGCATGGAGTTTAGAGCTCCAGGTTACATGCAAACATCTTTACATACACATGTATTTTAAGATGTTTGATCTGAATTAAATTGTACTCATGTGGCTCATTCAGTTGCTGAAATGTGGGCATCTATTGCCATTGGAAAGATCACAAAATATCCAAGTAATCCACATTAGTCTATCATATAGTCTATTTTATACTGAGCATGACGTAATTGGCATGGAATAACCCCTTTGGCCAGTTTGGGTCACCTGTCCTGGATGTATCCCCTCCTCTCTTGTTCCTAGGAAAAGTTAACTCCCTCCTAGCTGAAACCAGGACAAGGTCTTGCTCTGTATATGATAGACTAATGTGGATTACTTGGATATTTTGTGATCTCTCCAATGGCAATAGATGCCCACATTTCAGCAACTGAATGAGCCACATGAGTACAATTTAATTCAGATCAAACATCTTAAAATACATGTGTATGTAAAGATGTTTGCATGTAACCTGGAGCTCTAAACTCCCATTTTTGGCTTGGAAGGGCATCTCTGATCGATGAATGGACTAGAATTCTGAAGAGCTACTCCATTCACTCTGAAGAGACATCAATGTTCAGCCAGATTCCTCTCTCTCAGTTATATTTCTTATACTGACAAGATCTTCTGAGTTTTGGCATTTAGCTCCTATACAGACCCCAATTATTAGGTATCAGCAATTTGGAAGAGATAGCTACCCCAGCAGTGTGATCTGTTTTACAAAATTATAGCCATGAAAAAGCAAGTTTATTTGTCTATACTGGTAGTCTAGTTCTTTCTATACCAACAGATATTCCAGTTTTCAAAGAATCAATTATACTACTTGTCTTAAAGCAGGAGTAATGGCTTCCTGGAATTAATACTTGTCATTCAGTGCAGAACATACATAATTAGGTTAGGCTAATTAGGCACAATTAGATTAAACTTCAGGAGATACAGGTGAGATGAGGACAGTGATGTGTGTTTCTCCACTGCTACAGCTATTTTATCAGTGCACTTTTATGCATTAGATGTGAATTCTATTTATTTCTCTTCAATTATATGTCATCTGATGCTAAAAAAAAAACCTGATTTTTAAAAATTTGTTCTATCAGTGATCACAATTCAATTTTTCTTGTTAGATATTATCAGCATCAATTATCATATATTAAGACTTTTAACTGACTTCAGGATTATATATATATATGAGTTTTTTCAAACTCCAACTTTGCTAAAGAACTGGAACTTTTACAGGAAGACTAATCTGAATGTTTAAATATCATAGGTATTTTGTTCCCCAGTTCATTCTCTCACAGATACTACATTTTGTCTTCTCTGAGATAGACCCATGATCTTCTTTAATATTGGAATTAATGAAGCAATATTGGAATAAAACGGTAACAGGGAATGATTACATATACTGCTACTGAAAGAATATGGTTTGTATACAGAAAATTTCACTCATTAACATATTCATATATATATATATATATCAATACAAGATAAAAGAATAACTGGACTAAATGGCAAAAGAAACCCAAACTACCAAAACCAAACAATTAAATTTTTAGCCCCCCAACTATGGAGCTCCTTCTGCAGTAATTTTTTGGGTTTTGTTTTTTTTTGTTGTTTTCCCTGAAGAAGTGTGACTGTAAAGGACACCTTCATTTCAAAGAGCTGTTTCTTCTATGTATTCATTTGTAAACTCATGAAACTCAGCCTAGATACTGAATTTAATAAGGGAGAGGCAAGAGCGGAGGGAAGTGACCTTAACATCTTCGAGAACCAAACAGACACTTCAGGAAAGACATTGAAAAAATGAGAATAGCTGGATTCATGTAACTGAGGTCATAATCTCAACATGGAGTTGTACCAGTGACTCTCTGACCCTTTTATATGTAAGAAAGTACATTCTGTCAGATCATGAGAACTAGCAGTAACAGAAAGACAGTTTCTTGTTTGAGAACTGACTAAGTTGAATCTTCAGACACTGAAAGATGAGAAAAGGAATCCCATTGTGTCATTTTTTCAGTAATTTTCTTTTACTGTACTAGAATTTCTTCTTCTGTATGAAACTTTTAGAGAAAATAAAATCTTGTATATAGACTCTGATTTGCTGAATTTACACATACTTAATTAATTTTAAAAAATACTGATAGCTATTTATCTAAAAAATTATTCCTAAATACCTTTTTGTTACAGACAAATCATTAACTCATGTATCATGTTCTTACTTTCTCAGTCTAAAGCTTGTTATTCAATCTCATTTTTCAATAGTTCGCATAACACCAAATCCAGTTCTTAGGTGCTGATGAAAGCAATGGAAATGATTTCTACAGCAAACATACCATAATGCACGACAAAAATCATGGCAAAAAAATACTGCTCCATGACTCAACTCTACTCTAAGGAAAAGTGTAATTCTCTTTGTTTTAAATATAATGTATATTTTGCATATTTTCTCTTCTGCTTTCAGGAAAAATAGTAGGCATTTTTACCTCTAGTGCAGCATTTCAAATGTTCCGTCCTTTCTAGATGTCTATTTCTTTATAAACACTGTGTTCCAAATCTCAGCCTCTAAAGTTTCTTCCCATGCAGAAGTTATCATAAACCTGAACTTCTTTTGCCATCCTTTTTCTAGTCTTTACTTTGAAAAGATGACCAGAACTGCACACAATATTTATGAGAAGGAGGCACTGTGGATGCTTTGTACCGTGATAATGGGAGTTCAGAAAAACTAACACCTGTGTGCAAAAGATGCATTTTTACTGGGAAGATGAAAGTTAATGAGTACCTCTTGATGAAGATCAAAGGATGGATGCAGGGAGAAAGAAGCTAATAGAAGATCAACCCATAAAATAATAATGTCTTCCAAATTGAAAATTCTATTCTTCCATAAGATATATATAGGAAGCACAAGGAAAGGGCTTTAAAAAGCAAGTAATTTTCTCTACTTTTCTGAAATTTCCTCAAGCAATCACAGATATTTCAACTGCAAAATGTAAAGCAATCATTAAAGGTAAATATCCTGTTTTCCTGCTTTTATATATACATATACACACACACATATATTGCAGGTTCTTGCCGACCACAGAATTGTAGGGGTTGGAAGGGACCTCCAAAGATCATCAAGTCCAACCCCTCTGCCAAAGCAGGTTCCCTAGGACAGGTCCCACAGGTAGGAGTCCAGACGGGTCTTGAATATCTCCAGAGAAGGAGACTCCACCACCTCCCTGGGCAGCCTGTCCCAGGGCTCTGTCACCCTCACTGTGAAAAAGTTCTTTCACATGTTGGTGCGGAACTTCCTGTGCTCCAACTTGAAGCCATTGCCCCTTGTCCTGTTTCCACAGACAACTGAAAAGAGGCTGGCCATTTCTCCCTGTGTCCCACACTTAAGATATTTATAAACATTGATCAGATCCCCTCTTAACCTTCCTTTCTCAAGGCTGAATAGCCCAGTCCATTCAGCCTTTCCTTGTAGGGGGGATGCTCCAGGCCCTTAATCATCTTTATAGCCCTCTGCTGGACTCTCTCCAGGAGATCCCTGTCTTTTTTATACCAGGGAGCCCAGAACTGGACACAATACTCCAGGTGGGGCTTGACAGGTCAGAGGGGGAGGATCACCCACCGTCTTTGACCTACTGGCCATGCTCCTTTTAATGCATCCCAGGATTATTGGTTAATGAAAGTCAAGTTTGATTTAAAACATTTACAGTTTTTTTGGATAGTTCTAACACTTTTTTCTTCAATGATAAAAGAAAACTTGCATTTCACCACTGTCATAGTTATAGCTTCTCTGTGGTTTGAGACCATTATTCATCTTAGTTTTTTAGTGTAGCCCTGTTGTACTACATGCTTGTCCAGGAACACACTTGATTTGGTCAGTCGGTTATATTATTTGAAGTTACTTTAATTACACTTCAGATAAGCATTTGAATGTAAAACTATGTAAGACCTATCCTTATTAAAATTATCCTTTGAGTAATGCATCATCATCACAGGTCGATGCTCTGATGAAATTATTCTGCAAAGCCACCTGTGTGACAGAGCTAATGATATATTAGTGTGATTCATCATTAGTGTTCATCAACAGCCAATGATATATTAGAATGTTACTCCAAGGATGGTGCTATCCAGAAAGAATGAACTTCTATAATTAAATTATGGTACAGAAGTCAATGACAAGACCATAGTCTAACCCAGTCAACAGCAGGCAGGAACACCAGCACTAAATCAATTTCTCTAGAATTTTTTATTATTATTATTACTTTGGCTTGCTAGTGGCAGCTTTGCAACTTTGTTAATCAGGTCTCATTACCCTTGTGGAAAATTACATTTGCTCTCCTTCCTTCTCCACTAGCATTTGGCAATACTTTACACTATTAAGCCCTCCAATACTTAGAAAGGGGAATATTTTTCACAAAATATAAAAAATTACAAAGCCTCTCTCCAATAACACTCCTATGTTTTTCTTCGAAGGTGGCAAGCTAGGCACCCATAAGAAATTTTTACAGTACCACATAAAGTATTAGAAACAGATTTGCCAAATCTTGTGTTTGTCATGGTAATGACAAAAATTAGAGAGTAGGAAGCTAAGATAGACAAAACATATTGGACAAGTAGATCACTCAGACCAGCTTAATTATTTTAGCTTTAGTTTGGAATGACAGAACTATGACAGCATAAAATTACATTGTCCTCCTCTTGTATTAGACAAAAAGTCATCTGGAAATCTGTTTCTACTACTCAACCACCTCATTTCCATATCCCACCTAGATGATAGGCACCTGTACCCATTGATTTTTTTCCGCCCAAATCTTCCTTCTCATTTTAAGCTTCTCCTAAATCTTACATCTAGTTCCTTAGTCTAACATTTACAACAGTTGACAAGACAGATCACTGTCTCTGTGTTTTGCCCAACACACCATATGCTTATGGTACAGACCCAGCACTCATGGTATCTAGCTTTCTGTCACTCGTCCTTCTTTTTTCAGCCAGATGGATTAAATATAAGGACATGACATAAAAGCACATCCCGAGAAAGCCCATACTCTAGAGTAAAAATTCTGTAAATCTTCAGAAGAGTAGTTAGCAGATGGCCTTAGTTACTAACTGGAAGAGAAAGAGCCTGTTTTACCACAGCAGTCAGATCAAAACACTCTGGTCTGCAGAGACTTATGTTCAGTATAGGCAACCTAGCCTGAAATATGTTGGTCCATGCTGCCTTCTCCTACTTCCAATCATTCTGCTACGAACAAAAGCACTTTTGTATGCATCTAAGAGTTTTACATTAATTTAGTTTGTGGAGAACATTGCTTTCTTATAAGACTGTTGTGCCTCAGACCCCAGGGAAGAACAGTCCTTTTATTCTTCTTCCACGTATTTTCTAGTCTTAGGCTTTTGAAATCCGTCCCAGGAATTCCTATGGTTGCTTCCAGGACACCTCTTCATGTAAATAATAACTAAGTTCTCCACTTCCAGCTCACAAATCAAAAATTGACGATAAGCACCACAGCTCCATATACTCTGTCCATCATACAAAGGCATAACTAAAAAATATTGGTGCAACTAATAAAATCAACCTTTATCACAAGAGAATCTGGAGAGTTTTCCAGAAGTAATCTGCCCATATGATTTCTGGACCTCGAGGGAAATACTATTACACATGTACTCTGAGCATATCAAGTCTCAGACTTTTCTCTGGATCCTCCAGATTCTGCCACTTTTCCTTTTATCTTTTTGCTTATACAATTCTCAACTGAGACCTCACAAAATTAAGATATTTTCTCATTAGTCTCATTCTGACTTTGGGCACATCCTTCTTAAGTTGTTGGGCCCAGAATTGCACACCACACTCAAGGTCATACTAGCACTAAGTACAGTGGGATAATCACCAATTTTGACCAGCTGGTTAAATTGCACGTGATGCCCCTCAGGATGAAGTTTGCCCTCATGGTTGCTAGGGAACACTGTTGGCCCATACTGAACCTGCTGTTGACCAGCACCCTCAAATTCCTTTCTTCAGAGCTAGTCTCGACCCACTTCTCTTCCATTTATACTTGCATACAATGTTACTCCATCCCAGGTGAAGAATACAGCATTTGTTCTTGTTATGTTTAATGCCATTGTTGATTGCCCAATTCTCCAATCTAGATGTCTCTGCAAGGCCTCTTGTTCCTCAAGAAAGCCAACAGCACATCCCAGCAAACTTACAGAAGATGTGTTCTACTCCTGCATGCAGATGTTTAATAAATGTACTGAATAGAAAAGGCCCTAGAATCCAGCCAGATGTAGCCCCATCCAATGCAACCCTGTGAGCCCTAGCATTCTCAGATTTCATCACCCACTGTACAGTATTCCTGCTCATACCATAGTTGGACAATTTGCCCAGAGAGATGCTGTTGTGAACAGTATCAGAAATCTTACTAAAATCAAGAAAAGCTACATCCACCACCTTCCCAACCTGTCACCCATTAGGCAGGTCACTTTATAGTAGGATATCAAATTAGTTATACAAGACTTTCCCATTGTGAACATTTGTTGACTGTGTCTGATGATTGCATTGTCCTGTAAATGTCCTTCAATAGCATTTGCTCTATCAGAGTGCTCTGCTTTGAATTCTTGAAGGTTTTTTTACCATCTGATCTCATCCTTGATGTCTTTACTTTTTTCTTTGCATTTATTACACCTGGATTTACATGGATCTTACTTCCATGTCACTCTCATTTGAGGAAGACTTTGTGTTTGATGGTACTGTAAGGTGAAACACTGTACCAAGAAAAGAATTAGAAACAGTTTTCAGATAAAAAATAAAATATAAAAGATAAGTGTAACTGACACTTCTCCTTTTAACAAACTACTGCCACCAGATATCTGAACTGCAACTTGTCCACATCTTCAACATAATGTGTAATAGCCTTTAATGAAGTTCTCTGTTGTGAACAAGTCTAATCTTTGCTTGAATGTCTTTAAATATTTAGTAAATAAATAAATAATGATAAAAAAGAGTTTAAATTCATTTATATTTTTGGCCTCCACAGAATTATTTGATAATAGATTTGACAGCTCAATTGTGCCTTCAGTGAAGAAGTACTTCTGTTTGTTTATTTTAGTCTTGCTGATGTTTTAAACTTCTCTGGCCATCACATTGAAGCTGGACCATATTTTAGTTAGGAAGGGTTGAGTCAGTACTGAAATAAATGCAAGATTCATGGAGATGGAAAGGCACAGAGGAGGAACATGAATGGTTCCATTCCTCACAATTAACAATTGTTTTTGGCAGATAGACATGGTTTGTGGTCCTGGAATATCTGCCATAATTTATGGATTATTTTAATAAAGAAATAATCCAAGAGCCATAGCACTCCAAAGTGGAAATACCTACTGATTTCTCATGCCTGTGGGAGTCAAATGGCATTTGACAGTACAAAAAACTAAATTGCTTTCTCAAATGCAGACAGTGCCCACTACTATAAATTCATTTGGCTGAATGTGGATGATTACAAGACAATTATCTACCTCTGAACTAGTCATATACAGTTCTTTTTATTATCGAGAAGAGAAGGAGCAAATTTTAGAAAGCAGTTGATTTAATCTTAGATTACACATCCATATTTTATCAGATGAATCACATTCTAAAAGAGTCATTTTTCCTATGTTTTAGTGTCCTAGACAGAATACTGACATGGTTTATCCTCAGACAGCACCTAAGAAACATGCAGCCACTTCCTCACTCCTCCTCCTCCCCTGTGGGATGGGGAGGTTAATTGGAAGAAAAAGGTAAACCGCAAGGATTGGTGTGGTTGACTCTGGCTAGATGCCAGGTGCCCACCAAAGCTGCTCTGTCATTCCCCTCCTCAGCTGGACAAGGCAGAGACAAAGAAACAAAAGGCACATGGGCTGAGATAAGGTCAGGAGAGATTACTCACCAGTTACTATCACAGCAAAACAGATTCAACCAGGAAAAAGAGTTTATCTAATTTATTACCCAATGAAAAGAGAGTAAGATAATGAGAAATAAATTCAAATCTTAAAACACCTTGCTCCACCCTTCCCTTCTTCCTGGGCCAAATTTACTCCCAATTTTTCTACCTTCTAGCCCCAGTAGCACAGGGGAATGAGGTCTGTGGTCAGTTCATCACATTATCTCTGCAACTCCTTCCTCCTCAAGGTGATGACTCCTCACAACCTTCCCCTGCTCCAGCACAGAGTACCTCTCATGGGATATGGTCCTCCTCCATTAGCTTCTCCTTCCCATAGACTGCAGTTCTTGATGAACTGACTTATCATGAGTCCCTTCCACAGGGTGCAAACCTTCAGGAACAGACTGCTCCATTATGTACTACCCTCTCCATGGACTGCATGTCCTTCCAGGACTTTGCTCAACCATGGTCCTCCCACAAGGTCATAGCTTTCTTCAGGTGTCTCCACCTTCTTCAGCATGGGGTCACATGTCCCCACCATCTTCCATGGGCTTTAGAGGAACAGTCTGCTTCACCATGGTCTTCCCTATGGGCTGCGGGGAATGTCTGCTCTGTCTCGTGGACAACCTCCTCCCCTCTCATCCTTCGCTGACCTTAGTGTATGTGAAGTTTCTCACATCTTACTCTTTTCTGTGTTAGGTTGGGTTTTGTTTCTTCTTAAATAAAAGCTGCTTTCTTCTTAAAAAAGCTGCTGTTAGGTTGGGTTTTGTTTCTTCTTAAATAGATTATCACACATTTGCTACCACCATTGCTGACTGGCTTTGGATCCCCTGGTCTAGTGGACAGTGTCCCTGCTGATGGCAGGGGCGTTGGAACTAGATGATCTTTAAGTTCCCTTCAAGCACAAATTATTCCAGGATTCTATGATTCTTTCTGCTTTGATCATGAATGTACTTTTGGTGTATTACATTGGCAGTGTAAACCATATTTCTTGTTACAAACATCTAATTTTCAAGGTAGAATCATATTTCAAGGTACAAACATCTAATTAAAAAAGGAAGCCAACAATCAAATAATTTACACTGTACGAATATATTGAAGAGATCTTACAATACTACAAAACAGAAGTATGGCCTCTACAAAGTTTAAATCTCACTTGTCCTGTCTTAATGAAGGAAGCAAATTTAAAAGGACCCTGAAATCTCATTGAGCTGGCCTGCTTTTCTCCAGGCTTTGTGAGAAAATTCATCTTCAAAGGACTATAGAAGGCACATCCCCCATGCACTTGAATTTACATAACAATGAATAATTATTCATCCTCAGAGGGTATAATCCAAGTGATCTAGAATTTCATGTCCAAAAAATATTATCAAATAAAATTAGAATAGAAATTCCTTAAAATATGGCTAGTATAGGTAAAAATAAACTAAACAGTATAAACCAGATTATGATTTGATTTTCAACAAAAATAGGTCTAAATTGACAGGATAAAAATGGAAACTGAAATTACAATATCTCAACAACAAAGAGAGGATACTATGAACTGAATCATTTATTTTTTTCAAGGACTGACTGAGATTCCAACAACAAAAGAAATATTGTTATTGATATAAATGTTGGGACATCGAAGGAAAAAGGAAAATTGCATCTTTTCTCATTTCTTTGAAATTATCTTCATTTCTATTATGATATCCAGAGAGAAAATTCATCCTGTGGAGTCTTTTCCAATATAAACTCTGCTATTGATGCATAATAAACATGAAATGGCATTCATTAAGTTTAAAACTGTCAAAACTATATTCATGTCATGTAAGACGATTAGGAGAGGAGAAACACAGGACTGATCTTGTGAAAACTTTTTTGTTACACAGCTGCCATATGTGAAAAAGGGTGAAACCTAAATATCATAAACATTGTCACCCTGGTAAGTACAGTCCATTCTTAATGGAACCAGAATAAGTAAACAGAAAAATTACATCAGTAAGAGAAATATAAAAATCCAAGAATGAAGTTCCAAAAATGCATGACCATACTGTAAACTTTACTTTTTTCTTAAGAACATTATGTGTTTTCTAGAAAACCAGTTCCATCTCTCTAGAACAAATATAAAAATACCCAAACTGGTGTGCCAGTGTTTTTTGGAGGAAATTACTGACATTATAAAAGCTATGACAGCATACTTCCATATGAATTGATTCCTCTATTCCCCTTAAACAGACTGTGACAATGACAGCAGGCCTAGCAGACCAGATTCTCTCTCACGGAATCACAGAATCATAGAATGGTTTGAGTTGGAAGGGACTTTAAAGATCATCTAGTTCCAACCCCTCTTCCAGGGCAGGGACACCCTCCATTAGACCAGGTTGCCCAAAGCCCCACCCAACATAGCCTTCTACACTGCCAGGGAAGAGGCACCCCCAACTTTTCCAGGTAACCTGTTTCAGTGCCTCACCACCCTCACAGTAAAGGATTTCTGCATTCTGTCTAATCAAAATCTACTGTCTCTTAAACCCATTACCCCAGTCCTGTCACTACACTCCCCACTAAATCATCAGTCCCTCTCCATCTTTCCTGTATGTCCCCTTTAGGTACTGGAAGGCTGGAATAAGGTATCCCCAGCACCTTCTCCAGGGTGAACAAGCCCAACTCTCTCAATCTGTCTTCATAGGAGAGGTGCTCCAGACCTCTGATCCTGTGGAGGAGGCAGTCCTTGAGGGCAAAGGAGCCCAAGAGGGTTGGTTGCTCTTCAAGAAGGAAGTCTTGGTGGCACAAGAACAGGCTGTCCCAGTCTGTTGGAAGAGGAGTTGGTGAGGAAGGAAGCCAGCTTGGCTGAGTAGAGAGATCCAGGAAGATATTTGGGAAAAGAGGGAAAAATATGAGCTTTGAAAAAAGGAGCAGGTGTCTTGGAATGCCTATAGGAATGTGGTGAGATCATGTAGGGAGAAAGTCAGAAGGGCTAAAGCTGAACTGGAACTCAGACTGGCCAGTTTTATAAAAGATAATAAAAAGTCCTTCTATAGGTATATTAACAGTAAAAGGAGGGGCAAGGAGAATCTCCAGCCCTTATTGGACGCAGGGGGAACATTAGTGACAAGAGATGAGGACAAGGCTGAGGTACTTAATTCCTTCTTTACCTCAGTCTTTAATAGTAAAGTTGTCTGGCTGGAGGCCAGACACCAACCAAAGTCACGCTATCATGCCCCTTTTAAAATTAGACAGGAAGGAAAATATATATTGAGAGGCTTCTTGTCCTTTTCCTTCCATGAGGTTCTGAACAGGCAAATTGTAAAATAGAGCACTGGAAAATGGAAACTGTTGGAAAGAATATATGGGGTTAAGCCATGGCAAATGAGGTTTGGAGTGAATGTCTCAGTCAGAAGACACATGAGGTGATAACAGCACAATTATTTAAGTGAAAGGCAGAAATGGCACCTATTCTGCTCAAAAAGTAAAAATAAAAAAGAACAGACATCTACTATTTGAGTTCTAAAACTGTTTTGTGGGTGTCCAGCAATCCTACTGCAAGGCCAGTATTGAAAAACTTCAATGTGGGTGCTAATCTTTAAGCTAGAAAAATCTGACTCATTTTTTCTCCTACATGTTTCAGCCTCTGTAGCTTCTGCACTATATAACAGTAGACAAACAAGTATTGGTATCTTTGTGTGGCGTCAAAAGAGATTTTTAATCTCTTTTAGCACCCTACAGTAACTTTTGTCCATACTTTATATTTACATCAATAGATCAGTTTCATAGTGACAGGGAATGTCAAATATATAAACTGAAAATGTGATAGATCAGAAGTTTGTGCTTAAATATAACAACATTTCAAGCCAAAGTGCATTCAAATTTACAATATGTTTATTTATACTTGTGTCTGTTGAAAAGACGTACGAACTGTGCAGTGTCAAGGAAAGTGAAGAATGCTCTGGATATTTATTTTCTTTCAAAGCACCCACTGTAACAAAATTTTAGTAAGTAATTTATAGTTTTCATCAGTATCAGCATTTACTTTCAATATCCATAGTTAAGAAAAGGTTTAAAAATATTAACTACAAACAACATTGTCTCCTACAAGTTATTTTAGAAGATTGATTCAGTATTTTAAATTTTAAACTATCATTAATAACTCATCAAAATATTAGATTTATAAGTCCTATAAACAACTTCAAAGAGTATTCATTTCTTATAGCTAATTTTCATATTTAAGTAGCTATATGAGTATTAGAAAAAGTAGGAAAATTCATTAAGATTTTTATATCACTCAACCACTAGCAAGCATCTGGAAAAGAAACAGGTTGCTTGTGAGTATGCAATAACAGGGACACTAGGTCACCCAGTTTCATTTGTAGAGTAACTATGGAGCTTTTCTATTTCTCTTAATCCAACTACAGTGACATCTGAATGTAGTTTCAACTTTTGGCTTCTCAGTTCCTAAAAATTATGTGTCTGAACAACGATTCAAAGAATTGCAAATATATTATGTGTCTGAACAATGATTCAAAAAATTGCAAATATATTCTTAAAATTTGTCTGTAATGCATGGCAAAGTTACAGGCTTCAGACATCCACTAAGTCAAATCTGCTGCGTAAATCTGAATGCTAGAGGGTTCAACTAGTCAAGAAGAAATTATACTATGGTTAAACTACCAGTATTCTCTAAATACTAGACACTTTCCTTACACAGGAGTCAAGAAGTAGGCATTTTCCAGAAAATTGAAAGCCTAAATGGAACCGAATTGGAAAGAAAACACAAGCCAAGATAAATAATATATAGATCTGCTTATCAGTAGTAATCAGATTCCACAACAAAGAAATAGCTGATCTGCATTCTAGTTCAGATACAACTCTTGAACTCGATAGGATTTGAACCCAACCCTAAACTCTCAGGGAATACTCTAATTATACATGGCCTTAAAAAGCCTTTTTTGAATATCGGAGCACTTACAGTTGCAAACACAAGAAGCATGGAAGCAATGGGGATATCTACATAATATATTCAAATTCAGAGCATTTTTCCAAATATTTTAACTTTCCTATGGACTCTATAACTTAGATAGTTTGGATGCAATCAGAATTTCGGTCTCACTTATTTTAGACACCACTATAGTTTTTCTGGATCTGTTCCAAAATCTCCAGCCCATCTAGTAAGCCATTTGTCATTGTCTTCAATTATGGGTATCATACTTGCCTTTAAAAAAAAAAAAAAAAAAGAAGTTTTTCTACATTGATATTGAATTTTATCTCAAATTCCCAGCAGTAAGTGAACATAACCCAATCATCTCCAAACTTTTTTGTTGTTGTTGTTGTTAACAAAAGACAATATTGGTAATTGTTAACAAATATTTAATTGCAGTTAATTACTCGAGTTTTTGTGAATTCATATTCTCAACACCTCTACTTACAATGGCTTTTACTGTGATCTGGACTGTTCTTAGTTGCTTGGAAAGGTTGAGGTCAGCTCAAGTTGAAAGCTTCCAAGAAAAATCTAGATGGTACAAGAAATAGTACTAGTGATTTAGTAGGCAATATTTTCCCCTCTGATTCAACACTGAATCAGTGCCTCTGCTCTTAAGGGGCACTCTGCAGTTGGAAGGATGATATTTCAGATGAAAAATTAGTTCCAAGAACTTGACTTCACTATTTCTGGTCAAATAAAGTACAATTGCATATATTTATCTTGTCTTCCTCACCAAGTCATCTCCTGCAGAGTTATATTTTGTTGTATATTTCTTTTTATACTTCATTTCAGTAAGTGTTTGCAGGGTTTTTTTGGTGGGTTTTTGGGGGGTTGTTTTTGCTATTCACTTTATGGCTTAAACTGTGGACTATCCACTGGGCAAAGTTACTTTGCTCCTTGAAAGAGCTTTCATTTTCTATATCCTTTCCAATGATGACATTTTTCTAATATAATTTTTACTGCCATATGGGTATTGTAAAGCACTGGAACAATGTTCTTAGGGACGCTGTAGAATCCTTTTCATTGGAGGATTTTCAGAGCAAGTTAGACAGTTTCTTGTCAGAGACAGCACCAGTGCACCTGATCCCATTTCAATACAGAACTGGAATGAATAGTGAGTGGTTTCTTGTGTCCTTTCAAGCCCTACATTTGTCTTATTCTCACTTTTCAAGTTGATTAGAAGTGCTCATTGAGTACTTCAAATAAAGTTGCCTCTGTCCATGGAAAGTGTCAGTAATAGTACAAATAATAAAAAATAAAAAATAAAAAACCTTCAAAGTGACTAGTCTTCAAGTGTTTGAAATGGTAAAAGCCTGAAATGAAACAAAATGTAATTTCAGAAGCTTTCAAGCTATTCAGTGCAGGTGTGTCACAGAGTTGATCTTTGACCCACAAATACAGCTGACTTACAGTACAGCATAAATATATTGACCGTCTACATAGACACTTTTTCTTCCTGAGCAATAATTGCACTTTCTTTCCGCTGTACTCCCTTAGCATTTTTCAAAACACCAGAGAAAATACTGAACACAATATCACAACATCAGCCCTCCAGAATAAAGTTGATGTTGATAACAAAAACCACATAGGTCTCTTAAATTCACAAGAGTTTAATAATAATATTTCATTAGTAAATAAAAGTATCAAATGAGATCAAGATGAATTCTATAGAAAGAATTTGAGGTAATAAAATGTGCTTTCCTTCAAAAATGAATGAAACCAACGTAGTATAACATAAAAGGTTATATGTGTGTAAAATGTTTCCAGTTTCTGATTTAATTCTGAGACTGATATCTATTTTGCCAAGCTAAATAGTGTTACTTATTTGACCTCTCACTTTTGCTTATGCAACATTAGTTCATTTACTTAATAGTGTTCCTAAATATATTTTATTACATCAGTGAAAATGATTTATCTCCTAAAAAAATTATGTACAAGAAAATATGTGGTATAAGATCTAAAACAGACATCAATCAAAATTGTTCTATTAAATTACGTGGCCAGTGGCCAATTCTCAACTGTCGTAAAAGACCATTGTCTCATGAAAATAAGCTTTAAATAGAATTATATGGAGGAGTTTCTCTAATAATTCAATAGGCAGCAAAAGTCAATGAAACATAGAGAAGCAGAAAACAAGAACCAGGGAGGGGAATATGCATATATATAGAAATATCTTTTATATATATATATATCCAGACAGTGTACTAGAATAATACTTATGAGACAGAAACAAAACAAAAAACAAAACCAAACCAAACCAAACCAAAAACCACTCCAAAACAACAACAAAACCCCTGAAAGATAGCAGGCTATCTTGGTCATTAGTTTTTGATGATGACAGCATTAAATTATTGAATAATTAAAAAATGGTAAGAATAATCACAGTGGTCAAAATCTTTGAAATGGAATGGCTCCCTTCATCCTTCCTAGTGCAAATGACAGAATGCTCCATACATTCCTAGACAGTTAAAGACTCTGAATGTGTTTCAACTGATTTTTACTTATTTCAGTCTGTCTGGTATTCTGATATTCTTCAGAATTACTTTACATCCAGAAGCAGAATAAGAAAAAAAAATGTATCGGGAAAAGAAAAAAACAAAACAAACAAACCAGCAAACCAAACATGAAAATCACCTGAATTTGGGAGGAAATTAGTACCACAAACTGACTGTAAGAATCATAGAATCATAGAATCATAGAATTGTAGGGGTTGGAAGGGACCTCGAGAGATCATCGGGTCCAACCCCCTGCCGAAGCAGGCTCCCTAGGACATTTCACTGAGATAGGCATCCAGACGGGTCTTGAATATCTCCAGAGAAGGAGACTCCACCACCTCCCTGGGCAGCCTATTCCAGTGCTCCGTCACCCTCACTGTGAAAAAGTTTCTCCGCATGTTGGTGCGGAACTTCCTATGCTCCAACTTGCAGCCATTGCCCCTTGTCCTGTCTCCACAGACCACTGAAAAGGGGCTGGCTGATTCCCCCTGCATCCCTTGCTTAAGATAATTGTAAACATTAATTAGGTCCCCCCTTAGTCTTCTCTTCTCAAGGCTGAACAGTCCCAATCTTCTCAGCCTTTCCTCATAGGGGAGATGCTCCAGGCCCTTTATCATCTTCGTAGCCCTTCTCTGGACTGATGTTTATGTATGTTTATCCTGAGAGGAAAGAAAAAAATTACTGACTAATCTTAATGTCCAGTGAAAATTAACCCATACATCCATTTTATACACTAGAAATCTGTATTGCCCATATAGAAACTGAGGAATACATTATAAATTACTCTTTTTAGAAAAAAAAAATTGTAAAACACAAACAACTGCTTATGATTAGAAATGAGAGGCAGATGAAGTTAATTGAACACACTCTATATCTGAATTTATCCACTGAGCTATATAGATGTTAAGAATTCTGGCAGCTGCCAGCAAATAAAGGTAGGATTAATCTGCCCTGGTTTCTAGGCATCTGACTAGGCATGTATGTTGGAGCTAATCACTGCAAGCTTTTTCATATTCTGTAGAGAATGATTAGTATCTACAGAGTCAAATCATCTCCCTTTAGGCATTTAAAAAAGGCCAATAACTCTTCCTTCACTTGTTATAATCTACTATCTCAAAACCTATAGCTGGCTAAGGTATAGACCTGTAAGATTTATATATATCAACCTAGGGCAGAAGCATGGCAGAACTAGTTGAGGAGCAAGAAAAAAAAACCAAAACCTGATTTAATTGCAAAGATGTTTTCTATATCAGAAAGCATGAGCACTATCAGAAAGAAATTTCCTACCTGTTTATTTTTGTCTTTGGGCTATAATCTGTCAAACGGATTTACAAACTGTGACTCGAAACATATCTGAAAATTTCACAATTTTATTTTCAGGCAGAAATTCAAGTAAAAATGTGTTTGATATATTCTTCACTTTAAATGCATCATTAAGCTTTCATTATATGCCAAATCCTACAGGACTTATTTACTCCATATCTAGATAATATTGCCTTTTGAAGTCATGCATTTGGCAAAATATGTAGAGCCTGAAAAGGCACAATGAATACTGTGAGATATTTTTTAAATGAAGATGTCAATGGTGGTGTCTCACCATTGCATTGTCTCATCATTTCTGCGCAGGGAGTTGGTGGATGCCCCATCCCTGGAGGTATTCAAGGCAAGGCTGGATGGGGGCCTGGGCAACCTTGTGTAGATCCAGGACTGGAGGTTGGTGTCCCTGCCTGTGGCAGGGGGGATGGAGCTCTATGATCCTTGGGGTCCCCTCCAACCCAGACCATTCTATGATTCTATGATTGCAAGGGACCATCAGTAGGAGCTGTCAAAGTCTTGGTTGTCCTAGAACATTACACTTTCTGCTAAAAGCCAGAAGTTATTTTGATCAAAAAATAGTTAAATCCTCTTCCTACTTTCATGTCTCAATGCCCTTCTCAGGAGTATTTGAATCCTGATGTTCCTGTCTTAGGTTTGGGACTTTTTCAAGTACTTCAGTCAACGGAAAGATGTTGAATCACTTTTTTTTCTGGAAAAAAAGGTTGGTTTTGTGTTTTACATGTACCTGGAATACTGCTTTTTTGTCCTTGACAAATGTTGGATCCTTTTATTGAGCTTTCAAAAACATTAAATCTTATGGTGCTATAAGTTTTCCTCTGTTGTTTTGACTGTTTAATTTCTTCCTTTTAATCAGTAAACCTCAAATGTTCTTCACCTTTACACCTTTTTTTATCATACTATAACACCTCAGAATTACTTTAAAAATAATAAAAAAGCTCTATCTTCCTCTTAACCCTAGATTCTAACACCACCTCCTCAAATGCTCCATACACTCTTCTTGCCTTGCTGTTTCTTTTACCTCTCCCAAATCCAAAAGAAATTCAGCCATATTTTTAACCATTTCAGATGGCTAAATCTTGTTTACCAATTGCTCTCCAGGTGTATTCACTCCTTTTATTTCCTTATTTTATGTTATTCTCATCATGAGAAAGGAAGTTGCTCTAGTCTAGAGGTAACAATACAAAGGCAGGGATCCAGTATTATTCACAAGAACAGTTTCACAGCTTTTGTTAATTTATGAATAAGTAATACAGAAGATTTGGCTTAATGTTCTTTAAAAAAACTGTTCTGTTTTATTTTGGTTTGGGTTTTTTTCTACAGAAACTACATTGCACTGGCTGATGAAGTAATTTGGAACCAAAAGCTTGTCTATTTTTTCATTTAATAAAGATCTAATGGAAGATACTGCTTATGCTGGAGCACACTACACCAAAAAATTCCATTAATGGCTTTGAAAAATGAGATTTCCTATTTTTTCATGGAACTATTTTGATCATGTTCTAGAAAGTAAAGTAGGAAAAAAAAATCCACATTTTAAAAATATGTCCTTATCTCTCAGGCCATTTATCCCATGTTCTTGCTTATATCCTGTATCTTTACTGGTCAGGTTTCTTTAGCAGCTGGAGAAGAAATTGTTAAATTAAGTACTATGTCTCAGCTTATTTAAGCAATGAAACTGAAATTAGATATTTTTTTCTGAAGAGGAAGGAATTGGAAACTTCTATAGGAAACAAGGATGAAAATTAGCTTGTTATAATTAAAATCAAAATTAAATTAAGACAGATTTGAATAACTCTGAAATTTGAAATATAGTACAGCAATGTGTTATGAGTGGACACTAAAATAATTCGAAGGGTTCACACTATAAGCCAGAGGCTAAGAGGTAGGTGCAGAGGGTATTTATTATACCACTATTATTCCACTGAAATTAGGTAGAAAATTGTTGGGTAAAAATTGTGTTACCTATACATAGGGCACTGCAATTATCACCATCTTAAGCTATTTTGAGAAAAGAATGTGCTATGATTTGTGAAATCCTGTTAGACATATGCAATTGTCTTTTGTTATAAAAATTTGAAAATAATTAAAATAAAGCTATCTAACTGGGTCATCATTCCATTTTTCAGTGATGTGGCTCAAGAGACGCAGTTCAGTAGTTGAGTTCTAAATCCTTTATAGAACTCTGCAAAACAGTATCAGACATTGTTATTTTCTTTTAGTTAAAATAAATTTATTACTTTCATTTAGACTATTACAAGTAATCTAAGGAAATTCTTCTCTTAAATTATAACAAGTTTTGTGATTTCATTTGTGCACACTGCTCTATGTCGACATGGCATTTAAAATCTAGACATCTCCTGAATCCTGCTAATTGAACCGTTTGACAATCTAGATGACTTATGATTTATTTGATATATCTGCAGTCTAGAATGAATTAAATTTGAGCTCATGGTAACACACACTATCTGGATTGTTACCTGGTCAACTATGGCTAAAATAGAAATAGAGGTCTACTCTTTCTATTGTTTGATTTGCTGTTAACTATTTTTGGTTAAATAAGAATATTTGAATACAATATAGGTGGTTGTGGGTTACTAAAAACATTTAAAACTGCTGAAATACAAGAAACTTTCTGTGCTTAAAAATATTTATGATGTCTTATGGGTATGACATATCTAGAGATATAAGCAACTATTTAGCACCATTTGCCTTAACAAAGAGTAGTCTGTAGTGTTTACACCATGTGTATTAAAAATCTCCGACAGCATATACAGCTGAAAAAAAAGTATTTGACTGTAAAATAAAAAAGTAGAAATGGACTGGCTACATCTTCTGATGGCTAAGATATTTCATAATTAATTATATATATGTAATATTTAAGCATTGCTCTAAGATTACAAATTTTAAAATACCTACCATAATGAGTTCCTGAATATATTCCTTGGTTAGATTTTAATGGAGTAAGCAGTTTTGTCATCCTAAATACAATAGCCACTGCTGAATCTACAGTGATATAATATGCTCTACAGTCCATCTCTATATATATCCTTTTGTTATATCTACTATATTCTGATATAACAACATATGGTTAGAGCTAATTGAATTTTAAAAAGATTTCATTTATATACAGAATAAAGTAAGTTAGGAGTGCCATGTCTTGCAAGGCAAAATTTGTAATTCATCTGAACCAACATTTTTATTCTTATTATTTATTAGCTTAACCTATGATTCGTACGTGCAGGAGTCCATTTTTTGCATGTGTTCATTTTCAAAACTGTGTTTGAGTGCATGTAAATGCATATTTTCAAAAAAATGAAAGACAATTCACCAAGTAAAATATTTCATAGCAAACTAAATGTTCTGTTGCATTCATAACAAGTAATCTGAATGCTGAGGATCTACCAAGATTAGTCTTTGAAATCGTATCACGTTGCCTCTTGTGCATTTATTGTATAACAACTTGCCATAAAGCAAAACCTGAAGCTTAGAAGCTTAGAAACCCTTACAGTTTAAAGTGGTCTGTGGATAATTCAGATTATACTGATGTCATTTTCAAGAGTGCCTGATTTGATCTAAAACAGCATTTGTTTCTCAGACTCTAATTTTCCCCAAACAGATAGACAATAACAGGTAATTATTTTTGGGAAATAAATTTGTTTCCTTAATGTAAATACATGTATTTTCAGTAAATTAAATTGAAATATAAACAATGTTAGTTCACTCATGAAAGCAGCAGTTCAAACATTAAATTTTCATTTCAAGATGGTCACAGGCATTTTAATGCAGGCACTCCTTAAAGAGTAGAGTAAGTGGAATCCTCTTCAGGAAAACTACAAGGTGCTTTAACTGGGCAGAAGTAAGGCTGTGGGTAGCTGAAAGAAATGAAGAGGAAAGTCTGAGAGTCAAAAACCTGGTTAGACTGAGAGCTGGTGATTCACCAGTCAGCAGCATTTTCATGCATTCAAGATACAGGCAAAGCTTTTGCAGGACAGTCCCTTTGAATAAGAATTGCATACAGGACCCAGTGAGTCAGAACTGTCAGCTAGTATCAGGTTATTTAAATATAGGTTGACACAACAGGAAAGAAAGAAAAATTACTATCTGGAGTTTCATAAAGGAAGAAATTTAATTATTAAGCCATAACATTTAAGTCACTGAAGAAAACTGAAAGCTTGTTGAAATTACGCAGATAGTGGCAAGCCAAGAGGCTTGTGGTAGAATCACAGAATCGTAGAATCACGGGGTTGTTTGGCTTGGAAGGGATCTTCGAAGATCACCTAGTTCAGTCCTTCCCTGCCATGGGTAGGGACACATTCCTCTAAATCAGGGTGCTCGAAGTCCCATCCAACCTGACTGTGAGCATTTCCAATGATGGGGATCCACAGCTCCTCTGGGTAACAGATTCCAGTGTCTCACCACTCATAAAAAAATGTCTTCCTTGTGTCCAATTTCAGCCCATCTACCCTCTTTCAGTTTAAAACAATTTCCCCTCATGCTATCACTACAGGCCCTTGTAAAAAAGGGTGTCTTCATCTGTTTTGTAAGGTCCTTTTATACATTGAAAGGCCTCAGATGCCTCCAGAGACTTCTCTTTTCCAGTCTGAACAATCCCAACTCTTTGCAATAAAGACTGATAGTTGCTCATCAAAACTAATGTATCAGAAAATTTTAGGAAAGATGGACATATTTCCTTTCTTGAATGGTGATACAGTTTTCAAACTCTTGTTAGGAAAGTGTTTCCTTTCCACAGGAATCCATCCATGTAGGGGAAACCATTCAAGGTACTCACAGGTCCCAACTTGTGGCAGATGAAAATCTCTTTATGTCTGGTCTATCAGAGAAGGAACTTTTTTCAACAGAAAATCTGGCAACTCAGTATTAACGTTTAATACAGCAAAGTGACTGCCTCTTTCACTGAACTTTTAACCCCGGTAGGTGGAAAAGACAATGACATCCAAGCAAATCTAGGTGCCTGTTGCAATGGAGCACAGAAGGTACTAACAGTCACTGATTAGTTAGAAAGAAGGAAACAACAAATGATTACCTACAAAATATTTTTTGCCAAATGGCTTCCAAATGAGTAAATCAGTTGTGTCCTGGTGTAAGTATCTGTCCTCTAGCAGAACAGTAAACCACTGGAAACTGTAGTTATTTCAGTTTGCAGTCTTTCACTCAGCCTCATTTCAAGGGAGTATTTTCTCTAATTACAAATGCAGTCACACTAAATTCCTTTCACCTTCAGTAGTATTTAATACTTGACCAAGACTTACAAGCTCACATTATTTATAATTCATTGTGATAGCGAATTATAGTCAAAAAGAGTTTGGTTTTGTTTGGTGGGTGGGGTTTTGTTGGGTTGGGTTGGGTTTTTGGGGGTATTTTTTGGTAATGGAATACACATATGAACTTTTGTTTACAATCAATAAATGGGAAGTGGAGTTCAGATTCAGTGGTTAGTCCTTACAGTTCACAAGCAATAATTGTGTTCAACATGTGCCCAAGAAGGGAGGAGTTTGAAGATTAATAAAAAAGAGATGACAAGAAAAGGACAGGCAGAAGTTGTTATAGTTCATGCAATTCTTGTTTCCTGTATTCCAGAATACTCCTGTTTTTCCATTTTTTACTGCATTCATTTTCTCCTTATCCATAGTGATACAAAGCTGTTTCCAAAATGACAAAGACATTTCAGTTCTATCTGCAATAGTGTGTTGACTATATATTTGACCCAATGTGGACAGTGTTATTAATCACAGCAATGGGAAAGAGCATCACTGAGCTATTTAAAATTTTAATAAATTTCCTGGAATTTATATGTATTTGATTGATAGAAACTCAAAAAATCATGGCAGGAGTTACCAAGGAAGTCTCAAAATGGGTTTTATTAACACAAGCCCTTTTAGCAGCTCTTCTTTCGTGCAAGGTAAACAGATTAATGCAGTGCATACAAGAAATATTTGAAAGCTGTTGATCACAAATTCTGCCCTCAACTGTTAGAGAGATTGACAAAAATCATGCATTTTTCCTAGGATTCTGATAGAATTGTTATTGACTCTTCTGTTCTGAACACAGTTTCACACAGTCCTGTTTATGTTACAAACCATAATTATGACTTCAGGCCTTGAGATCCGGTATGTATTTCCATGCAACTTCAGTGGACTATTTTGATTTTGAAGTCAGGAAAGCAAGGTTCAGGTACAAAGCGTTACCAAATTTGTACAATTTCAGCTTGAAATGCTTGTGGACATTGGAAACTGAGGCACAAAGAGAATGTGATCACACAGAAAGCAGGCAGAAAGGGTAAAATTCAATTTCTTCCTCAGTCTCCACTTCATTACTTCCAGAGGAATAAAAGCAAGACAGAAGGAAACTTCTCTTTCACATGCTTGTAAAACACATAAAAGGACACCCATGACTCAGAGATGCTATCTCAATATGATTAATGAATGGTAGAAAAAGCAAAGAAACTGGGGCAGCATACTCAAGAGTCAAGAAAACGAAACATTATCTAACATTATGTCCCTCCTCTAATGAAATTACTCCAAAAGATGTCACAGTATATGGCTCACAAAATGTGCACAGAATGACCTAAAAGCCACTGAACTACTGAGGGAAATCACAGTTTCTAATGTATTTCAGCCATTATGATCAGTATTGAAGTGTTTTAAGAAACTTCATCCTTGCAGCAGGTATTACCCCTGTTTTGAATAGTTCCGTTTGTAAATGTAGTAGTGATGCCATCTACAGGTTAAATGGAGTTGAACTAAAATACCCCAATATACTACAGGCTTGACATGCTAACGGAAGTTTTTATTAAAAACATAAAATTAATAATAAAACTATTATATTGAATTGACAAAAACGCGAAAAAGAAGACACTTTGCTTTTCTATTCAGACTACATTACAAATAGATATTTTTCCTCCGCTAATTCTTAGAGAAGAGGATTTATGAGTACACAACTCATATACTTATATTGATCCTCAGAGGTCAATTAGCATAGTTTAATTAACCTCTTCTCGTTGTCATTGGTACTATAAAGATTATTTCAAATAATTTTTTAAGGGTGGAAACACCTGAATTGAAATTTCATTGAGGCTTTAAGTATTAAATCTTTGCACAATGCAGAGGAAATGCATGTTGTTTCTCTTTAGTGCCTTTCTTTTTACAATATGCAGGAGAAAATAACCAAATCCACATCCAGATATCAAAACTGTAGAAGTGTGAAAGACAGCAAAAAATGCAAGATATGTAGAAAACAAGTAACTGTGATACCAAGGTAAACAGAGCTAACTTGTTACAACCTGTGGAATTTAAAAGGCATTCAGAAAGACTATTCCAAGAACCCACTCAAAAATTCTATCAAAGGCTCTAGGTGTTATTGTGGTTCCGTTTAATTTTATTTTTTTCCCCCTCTGGATCCACTGAGCTCACAGTTTCACCCTCTCGCATACATTTCACTTGTAATATTTTCCCCATGAAGTTGGGACAACACCTTTCTGGTTAAATGTTTTAAAAAAACCCCATTAATTACATATTGACTATTTAAAGGCTTTCTGACATTAGTTTAATTCCTTCAACCATGTAATTTTTAGTGCAAGTTGGTAAAAGATGTGGGTAACGCTGCAGATAGGAGCTGTATTCAGCTATATACATTGCTAATATCACTTGGATGAGAGGCAGAAGAGAGAAAGGAAGGTGAGAGAAAGTGCAAGCTTTCCCTTCAGTAGACCTGACTTTGTTGAAAAAAAGATTCTAAAGCTGTTTTTAAATTTGTATCTACAGAAGTAGGTTTCTCTAGAGGGTTTCCAAACCTTTATATTGAAATGGGGTTTTAGTCAGTGTCTGAATATCATTATTCTGGAATAGCATTTGCAAAATATTTTTCCTTGCTATCCCAGACCAAACAACTTTTCTGTATCAAAACGATCCTTTTTAATGAAAAGTGTAGATGTTTTTGCATACTTTTTTAGCAGCTTGATCATATCTTGGTGCAATCAGCCTTGATGTAAATCTAGTCTACCTCTCAAAGGAGAGTGCTATACTGAATAAAAATTGCATAGACTCTGGTTTCCCATGCGCAGTTTTAAAAATAATGGTAAAGAAAATTATACAGAACTGTGCTGTTTAGGCAGACTTTTAATGAATCCAGGTGATTGATAGGATTTTCTATAAACAAACAGCCACACAGAAGCAGTAAAATGGAAAGGAGGATTCACAGAATAGCATTATGCTAATCCCAAGAAACTAATTCTAGTGATGTAGTACAACAGCCGCTGTATGCGTTCCATTCACCCAAAACAAGAAAATATACTGCAGAGACCACTCAAAAGTTTAGTATTACCTTGCAGTGCTTTACAGCAAATCAATGCAATATGCGTTTCAAGTTCCAATATTAGGAGCTTGTAAGCACCTGTATAAGTTTGCTGGTTCCAAAAAATATGGACAAGTTTCTCCTGACTCATGGAGGGTAATATGGCATGTATCTTTCCAAATCTAAAGTTTCTAATCTTAATGGAACTTCCTCTCAGCAACATAACATAAAACAATCTGTGGCTGCACTTTGCAACTTCGACTTTCCTAGAACATTACTTTTACTCTCTCCTCCTTTCCCTCCACCACATACTACTGAAAACCTTTGAGCTTTAGAAAATTTGCCACATTTTAATTTCAAAACTAAACAAAAAAAACCCAAAAGGAATAGACAGCACGTTTGTTAAAAGCCTCAGAATATGTGTCATTTGTATAAATCTCCATTATGTATACAATTTGATTAGAATGTACATGCTGGTTTTGAACACATCTATACTGCTACAACAATTATGTGCTGTTTAGTGTTATGGTGTAATAGCATATGTTTTTAAAATGATTAGACATTTTAACTATCACTCTCTGCTCTTCTCTAACAGCACTTCTTGTGGAGATGCATGATTGACACAACCGGTAGTGACATATCACAGCAGAGTCTGTGGGCCTGGAGGGGAACAAGCAAAAGCTGCTTGTCAAAATTTCATGATCAAAGTAGCCAGAGATTTCAGGGACTTTTGTTAAAAGAAAATAAATAGAAAAAAATAAATGCACATACAGAAAGAGGTCTGCAATTAGAATTTGTGTATGCTGAACACAGCAGAGGGAAAAATTAGTTTTTAATGTCATGTTTCTCAACAGACCTATGTGGTAGAACAAATTCCTTATGTGGTACTTATCTCTATAGTTTCTGCAATTATGAAACTAAGTATCTTAATTATTAATCATCTCATATTCCTCTACATCTGTGAAACATCTGTCAACTCTTATGTCATGGGTGGCTAATGCAAAGAAGAGGACAATCAAATTTTTCAGATAAAATTATTTTGTCAGTGACACGTATGATATCATTAAGATATTTTGGGTTTATATTTATAGTAGTAAAACACAGTGTCATGGGGAGTTTGCAAGATGGGTTTCAAACTGAATTTTAAAACAGAAGTTCATTTTAAAGCTTGAAAAGGTTTCGGTTTAGAAAGCACAGAAAGTATGCAGGCAGGTAACGTTTTGTTGAAAATTGCTCTCATTTATAAAAAAAAAGGAAAATGTAATTGCAGTATGCATGCAACCTTCAACTAAGGGTTCTTGATCTGCTTTTGTATTTTAAAGTAATCTTTAATATCATAAAACTTATATTTAGGTGACTCAAAAATGGACATTAAATTGCTTCCTAACCTTTTTTTTTTTTTTAATGTAAGATAAATAAGATTTTCAGATTTCTATGTAAGATATACTTATCAGCTTCTGAAATACCTTGAAATCTCCTCTCCAAATGAGGAGGGCTTAAATTTAGTTGTCTAATATTATCAAGACCTGTAAAGGATCTGGTGGTCTGGTATCCTTTTGCCCCTGACAACAACAAATAGGGTCTCTAAAGGTCCAGTTCAACTGACCATTTTAAAACCTGTGCTTTGCTATAAAACTTTATGATAGAAATATAGTTAGGTATATTTAACTTTAGTAAAATCAGTCTGGTTCTACTTTGCTTTGACAACATGAATGACAAATAACTTGTTAACAATTCCTAATTGTTTTTACATCTGTATAAATTAAAAAACCATTCCTGCTATGAATCTGCAGTCATAGCAAGTACATGCTTGACAACAACTGAAAAGGCCACTATGTTTAGGTTGTCTCTTGTGAGCTGTCTGGTCCATGAGCTTTGTTTTATGGAAATCTGGATGCATGTGTGGTGTATGACTTCTGCACACCTTGGATTTTACCTGCTGTTGGGGAAAATGTGTCTACGGTGCAGAGCTGAGTTTTGGAATTTAGTAGTAGTTCAAGCAGCAATAATAATTAAAAGGTCAAAAATACAAGATTCACGTCTGATCTGAATATGTTTAAATTATTTTCCACTATTTTAAACTATACAGTGTGCATATTATTGTCTTTCAGGGCAAGATATACTGTTCATAAGGAGGGTTACATGTTCTGATGAGTGCAAAGATGTTTTTAACACTGCTAGGAAAGAGATTTGTGCATTCTCCAGAGGATAAGAAATTCCTTCAAAGACACTAACAAAATTCTGTATCTAACCTCTAAGGAAAATCTTTTTAGTACTTTCCAGTATAATAATCATTAGAAAATTCTATTACAGTGGGTTAGGATGCAATACTAATCTTTTAATAGTCACAAACTCTTTTCTTGAGCACTTTGGCTATTTTTTACAGCTGGAAATTCTTATGTATGCATATATTATACACTCATGACAGAAAGAGTTGATCATAAATATGATTTATTAAATAACTAGGTCACAGAACTTTGATAAAGGATAAATTTCAAAATTTTTCCTGATCCTGAAATGGAGACTGAAAGGAATAAATTATTCAGTGCTTCTTTTTGCAGCTTTTTTAAACTGAAAATGGCTGTTACTGTATGTCTGTTAGACATGAATTCTACTCACTAAGTCTTAATCATGGAATCCTCAGCTTTGTCATGAGATTAATTATTCATTTGGGGGTTTATATTTTCTCCTTTTTGCAGTACTGGACTATATATGCATCACTGGGTTTTCATTTTTGGTTTTGTTTTTTTTTTTTTTTTTTGGTTTGGTTTTGTGAGTTTCTTTGTTTTTTTTATCTGGGGCGGGGGGGAAGATTTATTGGGGTTTTGTTGTTCTTTGCTTTTTATTATGGTTATTATAGGCTTTGCCTGCACAGTTTAGAGGTAGAAAGAAGTTGGGTAGGCAGTAAAAAAGTTTTGTTCTGTTCCATAGTCTGCAATTTAGAGTCCTTTTTTGAGATAATATTAATTGTGAGCTTAATCAAGTAGGTAGTTCTAGAGGTGTCTTAAGATTCCTATATTTCTTTTACATTACAGTCATATTTTTTATGATGAACAAAGAATTTCCAAGCCAATAGAGTCAAAAGATGTTCAGAAAGAGAAATCTGGATTTGTGTCTCTCAGAAACATTATGTACTTCCTTTAGATGATCATTAGCTAAAATGTCAAACATATATCTTTAACAGGAAAGAAATATCCTATACCATTAGTCACTGAGCTGTATAATCATGTGTCCTTTCTGTGTCATCTGATGACCAAAAAACAGTTCTAGGACAAGGAAGAGGTAGATAAATCCCTAAAATTATCTCCCAGATAAGAGCAATATTTTATAATAAGGTGGTCAATAACTTTTTTTAAATTGAAATTTTGTATTGTTGTTCTGTTATGTATACTTGCCATTATTTACTGAGAACTGACAAGGCCTACCCATCAGATCAGATCTTAGAGAGACATAGATGATTGAAATACTCTGAAACTTTCTTTACACGTAGGCACCACAACAGCTTTAAACTAATCAACCTTGACAAGACCATTCAGAAATATACAGAATCCTACTAGGAGTTTTTCAGTGTGCTTTTGGTTTAGTTAGTATCTGCATTACATTTAAATTTCAGGTTTTGTCTTTTTGTGACTCCTTATAAAGATCTGCCCACCTACTTGCCAAAAGATTTTGAGAACTAGAATAATAATAGTCCAAAATGAATCATGACCTTTCTTTAAAGTCATATAATGGTAATGTGAAACATGCATGTGTCAGGCAAACTGTTATTTCAAACTCCACAAAGAATGAATGGACAAAATAGCTTCATAATTTCTAGTTTCTATTTTTGTTATTAAACTTAATTGTATTGGCAAAATATTCATATAAAAACACTTATGCTAATGAAAAAAATTAGTTCCGAGCTTTTAATTTCTATAACATAATTGCTTAATGACAAAGAATGTGGAATTTGCATATGAATCAGTTAAATCACAAAAGACTCTAAAAATAGTAGTAGTAGTAGTAGTAATAATAATAATAATAATAACAACAACAATAACAATAGTAACAATAATGTCTTTTTAATAGCATCTTTCATCTTGGAATATGAAGAAGTATAACAAATAGTAGTGATTCTTTCAAAGTAATTAATGCAGTAACGTTGCAATATTTACCTCACTCTATTGAGGCAAAAAGTATCAAAAATCCTGACATGGATGCAATCCAATAAAGTAAAGAAACTTCCTCTGTCTTTAGAGTAGCCCTTACATCATAAGTTTAGAGGAAGTTCTCCATAGTGGCACTGATGTGACTGGGATCATAGCAGCATGTAATACTGAGAATGAACTTTAAATACAGATGAAATTTTCTACAGCTACCAAGTACGTATGACCATATGTAGAATGTTTGTATTATCAAATTATTACTTTATACACAGGAAAAAAATGTTCTACAAACACAAGACTAGTTAAACATTTGGTCCTACGAAATTCTGTCATCTAAATGGACTACAAAAACATTTATGAACTTATGTAAATATTTAAATCTGAATAGATCTCATTTAAAAGATGATATAATTCTATGCCCATGTTGCATGAGGGAGGCCACATATTATTTTTCTTTCTCATCTATTTCCGTTTACAAGTAAAATGTGAGCAAATTTTACATATTTTCATGCAGAAGAACGATATCATGTTCACTTGTAACTGTTAAATGTCATCACTGGTCCCTTTGGAAGGAACAAAAGGGTAATTTATATAAAGGGTAATATCTCCCTGGACGTTGTTTTATGACATGTCATGACCTGACTGAAAACCATAATTATCCTTAGGGAATAGCTGTAATCTTTTGATCAATAGGCTTTCTTGACTTGGAGCTGTTTGAAGTTTGGCTCAGATTTAGATCTCTTTTTCAGAAAAATAAATCATAAATAATTATACTGAGTCCAAGGGATTAAAATTAGTTTAAATTTAATATACTAGAAATTGGAATAGAGACCATCTTTTTTGAAAATGTTTAATGACTTCCTTTCACTGCATTTCTTTGGAAAGGAAGAAAAATCTTGCAAGAAAAAGATCTATTTATTATTGCTTAAGATGACAGCAGGAAAAAGTCAAGCTTACAAGCAGAAGCAGGGAAGTTTGTCAACAGATCTAAAAAATGGGCTGCATTTTGTCTCGGGTTAGTGAAGTTACATACCAACAGGTTTTGTTTGGGGTTCTTTTTTGTCAGGAAGAGATCACTAACAAATGCAGTCAATGCATTCTGTACTTCATCTCTTGGTATGCAACCTCACTAACTGAAGTGAAAAAAAAAAGCTAATGATTCTAGAAATTATCAATTACTGTCATGCTGCAGTCTTCTTATTCGCCTAGAAATGGGAACTTAATCAAAGCTCTAATGACAAGTTCCAGACATGGTAATAAAAGTAGTCTGAGTCATAGTGGCAATGTGTTGTCTTCAAACAAAAATTTTCAAATCCCTTCTGCACAGCTTTCCTCCTGGAAATCCCCTGCTGTAATCAGGAGAAATATGTAGAGCCAGCTGTTAAAGCATAGTGTAGGCATCTCTTAATTACATTCTTCTTTCTGTGTTTGCATTTAGAATTTTTCTAGTAGCCTGTGAAACCCTTCTATGTGCACAGCTTGTATATTTACAAAATACAAGTAGCCACACATAAACATCAATGAGTATAGTTTCTTATATTAAAAATGTATCAAAATATAAATATTCATAGATAGCATCACTTTTCACCAATTTGGTATTTCAGATTGAAGAATAGTGTAATCATAGAATAGTTTGGGTTGGAAGAGACCTCAAAGACCATCTAGTTCCAACCCCCCTGCCGTGAGCCGGGACAGCCTCCACTAGATCAGTAAGGAACAGTACATGGAATTACGTCCTGGAAGGTTAAAGGATGCTTTCTTCTCTAAAAGATATATTTTTCTGCATTTTTTTCTCAGATTTTTGGTTGGTTGTTTGGTTTTTTATTACTAATCCAGATATTTTCTTCTCTCAGGTTTTAAAGGTCTTCCTACGACATAGTCTTTGTCAAAATAGAGAGGCTACCAGTCTGCCATAAAGCAACAAGAGAAGCATGCATTTGCTAGAAAAAACTTAGAAACATAGTAACTAAATTACTTATTGCAGTGCCTTTTTTGGCAAAACTCATGTCCTCATGGTCTTTCTCTATTTTCAGTACACTACAGAGACAGCAGTGAGCAGAATCAGAGTATATACTAATGGCTATTTAGAGGAAAACATAATATTCAAAAATAGTCCAAAATAGTCCAAAATACTCTACTGCTGCCTTAGCAGAGTAAGTATCCAAGATAGTTTTTCTTTTTTTTTTCTTTTTATGTTATTAGACACTTAGAAAATTAAGATTCCATTACTTTTTGTAAAAAAATTATAACATCAAGTGTACTGACAAACATTAGCAGTGTCTATACAAATAAATCAGAAAGGTCATAGGCCATTCTCTGATAATTGAGGAAGAGCTACACCATTAAAGTGTCTCCCGAACTCTGAGTACAGTTCTACTGATAATTCTACTGAGTAAGGTCCTTGGCCCATTTCCCAAATCATCCCTGTGTATTGTAATTCAAAGTGCAAAACTCTATGCACCAGCATATAGCAGTGCTCTGGGGCGATGTCTTCAGTCTGTTTTCATTAACACAATCTCTAAAATATACCTGGAAATTATGTGAAAATTCATGGGAAAGTTAACTGCTAGTTATTTAAAAGAATCATCCACTTCTAAGCATTTTTTGGAGCTGAGTCAATCTGTAGATGTTCAATGGCATATAAAAAGTCTTGATAACTTGCTATAATTACCTTCTGTTTTTAAAAGTACTGGTGTTTTAATATTATCCAATTACAACATACAAAAAAGCCTTAGTGACGTGCAGTTACAATTGACCTGTGTAACTGCATTCAGACAAAATAAAATTGGCAGCATCACAGAACAGCAGAATGGTAGAGGCTGGAAAGGACCTCTGGAGGTTTTCTAGTCCAACTTCCCTGCTCAAGAGGTAACCCCTTGAGCAGGTTGCACAGGGTCTTGTTCAGGTGAATTTTGAGTACCACCAGAGAAAGAGATGCCACAACCTCTCTGAGAAGCCTGTTCCAGCGCTCTGTCATTGTCACTGTAAAGTTTTTCCTCATGTTGAGATGGAACTTTCTGTGTTCCAGTTTGTGCCCATTGCCCTTTTTCCTGTGTATCGTTGGGCACCACTGAAAAGAGTCTGGTCCTCTGACATCCACTCTTTAGATATTTATAAGCATTGATAAGATCCCCCCTCACTCTTCTGAGAAGGGGAATTAAATTTTCACTTCTGATAGCATAAACAATACTTAAAGAATGTAGCCATTTCATTTTGTCATATGATACATTTACTTGTAAGAGTGACCTCTAACAGCAGTCTGTATCTTGTTTTTACAGAAATATGCTTATTCTGTGTTTCACAGTAGACTGGATTTTTTTGCCGATTCAGTTTCCTACTATGGAGAAGTAAGAAAATTCTTGTGTTTTGACTTTGAGCATTTAAAATTAAAGGATAAATTATGCCAGATTCAAATTAATTGAAAGGAAGCATCTTTAACATGGTCATTAATATTTTTTATTCTGCTTTTTATTATTACCTTTTCTTACTTTTTCTATCTTGATGGAGAGCTGAAAAATTACTAAACATGTAGGGAATTTGAAAAGAATAAAAAATAGATTTTTTTTTCCCTAAAAGTAATTTGCTCACTTTTATATCATTTCTAGTCAGATGACTTCTGTTTCCTTATTGGGTGCTTAATTCTGACAATTCCATGTATGGGACAAAACCTCGCATTTTGAGGTTCAAAATTCATATTCCTTAATGCAAGCTTAAAACTTGCTTTCATGAACATCCTGTCAATAAGCTTATTCGATGAAATATTTGCAGAGATCCTGTACAAAGGGGATGCAAACTCAGCTTAAGCATACTTCGTCTCTTATTTAAGCAAGAACATAAAGACAGTTTTTGTGGCATTAACCAAGCTGTACAAGCCATTGACCTATATAATTCACACAACAGTACTGGAGCAGACTTCTGTCAGTGGCAGATAGACTTGTTATTAAACAGTCCATCGCATCCTCAGTGAGTATATCAGTCTCAGCTGATAGTAGGAGTATCTGACAACAACAACCCTGTCATGTTAATTGCTAGACTAAATTTTATGTTAGCTTTATGTGGAGATAAATTATTTAGAGCAAATAACTTGGATCACCATGAGCTGGCAGTTTAGAGTGCTTTAGGAAAGATATTTACTGAAATTAATTTATGCTTTAAGAATACAAGTAGACAATCAGAAAATGTGTACAATATAAGCTGTCTTCAAATATTAATTTTTATTTTTCTTTAAAGTTTATACACCAATCTTCATTCTATCTTTGTGTGTAGGTAAGGAGGAGTGCAGAAGTTGCTTGCAATATAATCCCTAGAAAAATATAATCTAAACAGACAGTGTTGATATTTCATTTAAGTATTTTTTGTCATTTCTTTTCACCAGATAGGTAGTTTAACTGTTAGACTGCCATGGGATATTTTTGCTTTTCCTAGGATTATGAATAAAATGCATGCCAGTATAAAAAGATTAAATTATTGATTGATTAAAGAAACTCTTCTAGAGAAGTTCAAGTAATTGTATGAAAGAATATATTTAAAAGCTATTGATAATGCAGACCAACTGGAACTACTATAATGAATTAAGTGACCCAAATATTCTCATGCATAGGCAATCTCTTGTGTTCATGTTTGTAGTAATGAACTAAGGAAGTTTTTAATGATGAGATTAAAATAGGAGTTCATATGATATAATTTTTACATAAAGCTGAAGTAGATTTTCTGCAGTTCACATTGCCCATGGACATCTAAAATAGCATTTGTTCTGCACTGCTTTATCCCACAGAGCTGGACATCTGGCCATGGATTAAGATGTGATTTTAAAAACTCAGCTTCTTTCCCATCAGCACCTAACCAATAGACACAGATGTTTTCTTTTAGTTTCCTGTATCACAATCTGGGCAGGTTTCACCACCTGGTATTCCTTCTTGGAAGGCATTTCCCCATAACCCACAAAAATCAAGTACTTGCATTTCATACCTCCTTTTGACTCATCCCCTCTTCGGGAATATATGATAGCTGACATAAAGAGACAAAGACCTCTCTGAAGTATGCACAAAGTGATCACTCTGCAATTAAAAGCATATCAGATATGTTTTGTTAATTTGAATGACCGTAGTGTCTGAGGAAATCCTATTGGAAACACTGGAAAAATCTTGCTTGCTTTCCCCTTTAAACATTACTGTCCCACAGATGGATACTGAGGGAGATCACTTTACCTTATTTTCCCATTGCCATAAAGTTTTTCATTCATGTTTCCATTGCATTCCTTTTAATTACTACTTTTTTGGCTCCAGCTTTTTTTCTGATACAGCCTTCTGCAAATAAATTCTTAAAAAATAAGAGGTTTTTTTACAACTTTATTGTAAGTAATACAATATAGTGTCCTTATAAGATTTTAGTGATGCATTTTAAGCACCACATAAGGATTGAACAATTATAACACAGATGATCAAATTGAGGAAGCAACGTTTAATTTGATTCCAGTATGGCCTTTGTAACACAGGTTGTTTAAGACAATGTCATATGAATATTATTATTACTATAATTTCTA
This sequence comes from Hypotaenidia okinawae, assembly GCA_027925045.1. Classification (NCBI taxonomy): domain Eukaryota; kingdom Metazoa; phylum Chordata; class Aves; order Gruiformes; family Rallidae; genus Hypotaenidia; species Hypotaenidia okinawae. The sequence goes on from BSDF01000001.1 coordinate 175,252,734, forward strand.
GTGAATTCTCAGTGCAGGAGGTAATAGATATATAAGTTTTAATAGTACTTCTTCTCAATACTACCTACTCCACCCCACACTGATCCAGCTGAGGTTAGCTAATGGCAAACTCAAACAGCTTTTCTTCAGATTCAATATAATTTTGCAATAATTTATTTTTATGATCTTGCAAAATATCTTACATATTTCAGATTAACATATGTAAACTCAGTTGCTTTCATGGTCTACACAGTCTTTTTCACTGCACTGACACTGCTTGCACATCATGTTTCTCGAAGCCTAGATAATGCATGGATTTCTCAGATTTCTTCAGTCCTTTAATAGGATTTCTTATTTTATTTTTATTAGCTCATTAGCTGAGTTTCTAGCACTTCTTGATTTTCCAGTAAATCTGCCTCAGGTTACTAGTATATCTTCTTTCCACCCCACTTCAGCATCTCACCATAATTTTTATTCTATTCAATTGCAAACATGACCTACAGAGTTTTGAATACACAGTCTTGCCCTTTGATTAGTTCTCAAAACCCAAACTTTTCTCCTTTTTCAACGATTACCTTGTGGTGGTGGTATGAACAAACTACAGTCCAGCAAAGCTTTACATTCCTAATCCTCATTGTTTGCTGATACTTTATATCCTACATCCTCAATAGACAAAAAAATAAAGAAATTATAATACTGCAGAAGCAGCAGTCCCTAAAAGTCAGTGAATAATTGCTACTTCCTTTTCAGAAATTAGCTCTTGACAGGAAAAAAGGAACTCATGATCTGATGGCTGTTTCCTGAGGTATGCTGACACCTTTTGTACTCTCCAGTGTCGGAGCCAGTAAAAAAGCAGCACTCCAGATGTTTCTATCATATCCTTTCTACTACATCAACTTATCTCCTACTTCCAAAAGGTCCATCTGTGTTTTCTGTAAAAGGGATTTTCCTGCCTCCCATTGCAGGATGGTGAGGCAGTGATGTCTTTTTCCTTCCTCTTCTCCTTCATGTATCTGATTAACATTTCTATTGTATACCTTGATTATTGCATCCTCGTTTTCAGGATAATTGGCTCTGTTACAAATTTTTGAAGGCACATTATTATAACCATGAATATCAGTTTAAGGAAACAGTAAATGCACACTCTCCTTTCTCAACTAATAATCAACGTTATTCTGTAATCATCACCTAATGGCCATAAATGTAGTTAGCAGAATGGTGTAATATAGCTGAGTAATTCTCCTTCCTCCATCAGTCAGTCCTTGGCTTTACGCTGTCTATTCTTGTGCTTTACACCACAGGAAGCATCCAAGATTTCACTTTAACTTTAAAAAGCAGGTTCTTAAGCACAATTGCAGTATAGAGATGTTTCTCTGAATCCAAATCTTGAAATGTTTTGTCAAACCTAAGTAGACTTTATTCTTTTAAGTACAGAAGAAATAGGCTTCAAAAAGCCTGAAAGTGTATCAAATAAGCTTGCTAGAAATCCATTAATAATTAAAAAGAAAATGAAAGAAGAAATTAACTGTTTCAGGAAACATTTCTGAACTAACTGTCATCATTCTCATGGCTTTGATTCAACAAGATCTAAGTTCCATTGATATAATGGAATAAATGTGACTGCTTCCTGTATCTCAGAGATTTACACTTTTTATAGTGGAATTATGAATATAATGAGGATGACATGCAATCTTAATTATAATGTTAATAAAATGAGTAGTATGTATGATTACAAGTAATGACTCTGTGTATAGCTATGAAGTATAATATGCTAAGATTCATAGAATCATAGAATGGTTTTGTTTGCAAGAGACCTTAAAGATCATCTAGTTCCAACCCTCCTGCCATCAGGAGGGACACCCTCCACTAGACCAGGTTGCCCAAATCCCCATCCAACATGGCCTTGAACACTGCCAGGGAGGGGGCACCCACAACTTCTCAGGACAACCAGTTCCAGTGCCTCACCACCCTCACAGTAAAGAATTTCTTCATTATGTCCAATCTAAAACTACTGTTTCTTAGTTTAAAACCATTACCCCAGTCCTGTCGCTACACTACCTGAAAAACAGTCCCTCTCCAGCTTTCCTGTAGTCCCCTTTAGGTACTGGAAGGCTGCAATAAGGTATCCCCAGCGCCTTCTCTTGTGCAGGGTGAACAAGCCCAACTTTCAGTTGTCTTCATAGGAGACATACTCCAGCCCTCTGATCATCTTTGTGGCCATCCTTTGGACATGAACAAACAGTTCCATGGCTGTCTTGTACCAGGGACTCCAAAGCTGGACACGCTACTCCAGCTGGGGTCTTACCAGAGCAGACTAGAGGGGCAGAATCACCTCTCTTGATCTGCTGGTCACATTGTTTCTTTTGATGCAACCCAGGATACAGTTGGCTTTCTGGGCTGCAAGCACACATTGCCAGATCATGTTGAGCTTTTCATCAATCAACACTTTCAAACCCTTCTCCTCAGGGCTGCTCTCAAACCATTCTCCACCCAGCCTGTAGTTTTTGGGATTGCACTCGGCCATGTTTAGGACCCTGCATTTGTCCTTGCTAAACTTTATGTGGTTCACATGGGCCCACATCTCAAGTTCGTTAAGATCCTTCTGCATGGCATCCCATCCCTCCATTGTGTCAACTGCATAACAAAGCTTGGTGTCATTAGGAAATGTGCTGAGGGTGAACTCAGTCACACTGCCCATGTCTCTGACAAAGATGTGAAACAGTGCTGGTCCTAGTACTGACCCCTAATGAACACCACTCATCACTGATCTCCACTTGGACATTGAGTCATTGATCACAACTCTTGAGTGTAACTGTCCAGTCACACTTAGTAACATATACAAGTAGTGATAAGAATGTAGTTATCGTTACTTTTATATCACAGATGAGTGATTAGCATTTATGTTCAAGATCGTAAAACACTAGAATCTGTGTCTTCTTAAGTCTCTAAATACCTCCTCTGGATTTAAACCTTAATTTCTCCTCTCCCAAGACCCTCACCACCAGCCTGGAAAAGAGGGAAAGCATGTTCTCTACTTTTGCTAAATCTGTAGAGATATGGCAAAAGATATGAAAGACTCTTAGGGACACACAGAAGGCAGAAGAGGGGGCATGTCCTTGTAGCCTGAAAATTGGACTACTAATATGGGGGCATGAAAGTCCTTAAATCTTATTTTTGATCCTACAACCAGCTATGTGTTTTCTATTTCTATACAAATAAAATAAAATCATTAAAACAAAACAAAAACAAAAAAAACCCAAACACACAAACACTTTCTCAGATGAATGGTCCCATCAGTGGGTTAAGAGGCAGGGAACATCTTATGTTTATTCTCTCTCATTCCATAAATCTTAAATTCTTAGCTTCAGTGTCAAAGCTCTGTCAGAAGAGCTGGAGAGAAAGCTCCCTCCCTTTCCACTGGTTAAGTCATTCTCCAGGGAAATACAGGTTTGAATTGCCTGAGGCTGAGGAAGCCACAGAAATGAGATCTGTTACATCTTGAATGTGTGTGCTCTGGGCTATCATATGAAACGTGGACAACACTGACACTTCCAAACATGTTTCAAAAGAAGTAGAGGGGGAAAAAAATCCAGTTCTACACACAGAGAAAATGTCATCCTAAAAGTATAATTTTTCACCCTTTTAATTGCCATTTTAACCAACTAACAAGTTCATTTTGGGTAGTGAAGGAGATGCCTGAGTTCCCGCTGCTATTTTCTATTGGCTAATTTGTGTGTTTTCCTGCTTACTGTGCTGGCTAATGGAAATCTTCTTTCCTAGTGTTGAATTGTTTCCCTAAAATGTAGGTGGAAGTTTAGCAGCTGATGAGAAATTATACATGTTATCATAGGAGCCAATTGGTTGTACATATACATATGGGCTCACTCTCTCATTTTCCTAGCATAATCCTGAGACTGGCTTTTTATTTTTACTGTGCATATTTCCCATGAGTCTGAAGAATCCAGAATGCACCTCTGGGTCCACTTTCTTTCCCTGACAGATTACTTGTCACAAAAACTACATTTACTCAACCAAGGAAGGATCTCTTGTTACATCTGTGGTCAATGGAGACAGACTGAGCTATAGAGTGATTCACCTCACCAATAGGCTATTTTATCAAAGGCACTGTTTAGATATGCCTAGGTCTCTATAACGACTCTATAGAGAATGTAGGTATTTAAACTAGCTTAAGACTATATACTTAACTCTGGTATGCAGAGTTAATACAGCACATTACTTACATTATATTACATTACATGAATTCTATTTTATATGCTGCTATATAAATTAATATACAAACTAGGTTTTAATAAAGGAAACTGATCTGTGTATAGCGGTTTAGAACAATCAGTCGTGATCCACTGGAGTACCTAACAAGTACTAGTTTGTATTAAATATGCAAACAGAAAATGAATGTTGTAAGGCAGTCAGATATGCCTTATCTTTGGGACGCAGTATCGTTTTTAGAGGTCAAAAAGGATGAGTTAGTGGCTTTTTTAAATACGGTTGAAAATACATTCATTTTTTAAAATGTCCATTCTCATTGTTTTCAGTCAGTTCTATAACATTACATGAAGAAGACTCGGTTGGTGACAGAACGTTGAATAATTGCTAAGCACACTTCCAAAAGGTATGAAAACAGGAGTTCAGGTTGCAATTATTTGCCTTGGTATCTTTAATAGCTTGAATTGGTATTTTTTAGAGAGAGAACTCAATTTGTAGTGAAGGACTGGGTCCAGTGGTTTGTAACAGAGAGAGAAACCGTCAATCCATACAATTTCTATGAATCTCATGCTTGTATGTTGGAAGTGGGGAAGAAAGAAACATCACACTTCAGAATGTGTGCCAAAAGGCAGCTGCTTGCTCTGTGTGCAAATTACAAAAGAAAATTCAGGGAGATCTGCATGATGCTAAATATTATAACACTGCAAACAATGAAACACTGATACCCTGTGGAAGATAGACAGAACCTTTGGCATGACTGCTATGTTTTTTACATCACTACAGCAATTATGACATAATTTAATGGAAGAAAACTTGTACTAAACATTTTTATATACTCTCTTTGTTCTATTATATTTGTCTAATTAATAAGATTTTTTTAAAAACTATAAAAAATGCTATTATCCCTATTTTAGTAAGAATGAGACAAAGAAAACTGAAGATACTTCACAGTAAACTCATGTCAGTTTCATAACTACCAATAAAAACAAATTTTCTACATTTTCAGCAGAAATACATGAAAAGCAAAATCTCATGAGTCAGAAGCTTGAAGCATTAATGCCTTGTTTGTTCTCCAGTTGTTCTTTTCTAAATTGTTTAGCATTCAGAGTGCTGAAATTCTACTTTTCATAGTTCCATGATTTTTTTCAAGTACTAACAAATGCATGAACATGAAGAAAATAAGATCAGTCTTCATCAGTAGGAACAGCAGCAACACTGCAGTGTCATTACACAGTACTAAAAGTGTGTTTGTCAAATGCTTATTTTACACTTGGTCCTGAACACTTCCTTTATGTAAGAAAAACAAAGATTTTAAACACAGTCAAAGGAAATAAAATCATAGTCTGATTATGAAATTGCTTAGGTCTTGTCAAACAAATCAACAATTGATTTAAATTTTATACATTCATTTACAAAAGTCATAGCTGTAATTAATTGAAAAGGAAGTAACCATAATCAACATATGTGATTAGGGTATTTATATTCTGGACTGCGGCAGTTTTCAACTAAAGTGAATGTGAAGTTACAATTGCAAAGCTATTAAAGGTATCCTGGACAAATTATGAAAGGTACAGCATTAGCCTGTCTACACCTGAACCCCAGCATGAAACTTGAGTGCTGTGTGAGATGGCATACCTTATTTCATTTTGAAATGCAAAGAAAAAAATGTTGAAGAATGATTTTTCAAGATTAAATATATAACTCCCGATCAAAACAACTCAGAAAAACAGGTTTTTTTAATATAAGTCTGTGTTGAAAAAACTATTCTGTAGGCATCATTCTCAGATAATTTCTTTCTTCCCATTTCTGCGCACCTATATTCAAGCTCAGTATCTTCCCATTACTACAGTTAATTGCTTAGGAAGTAGAGTACTGAGTAAAGGCACACCTCCATTCAAGAAAATTATTTAAAAAAAAAAAAAAAAGAAAAGAAAAGAAGAGAAAATAAGTGCAATAGGCTGACACTTAACACGATTTTTGTTACAAGTGTGAAAGTACAATGCTAAAGTAAGAAAAAACCCATGATTTTTGCAGGTCAGTTGGTTAATATCAACGGATCACTAGATGGAGGTTGAGTTTTTGTAGACCTGGTCAGTCAGCAAGGCAGAGGGAACACAAGACTACCTGTCTGGCACTGTGGTATCTCCTGGTCAGAAGCCATCAAACAATAATAGTGGCAATCATGAGAGCAGCAGGAGCATAAATCAAACCCTAACTGCAAAGTGTAGACGGTGATCACCCCTGTGGATTCTTCCACAGATATTTTCTGGCAAATCATCAGAGGTACCAATCTTCTGAGGCCACTAACATCACCTGGTCTTACACTCAGCTTGAAAAAGCCCAACTGAACAGCAGAAATTTGGTAAAGTTACAAATACCTGAGAACAGTGATTTGCAAAAGTGGGAGTAGGCAGCCTAAAAAAACTGGCAGTATTATCCTCACATATGAACCAAATCTTCACAGGTATGTATATGTCCAAACTACTCTGATTCACAAGAGTTTTCTGCTATGTATGCTTGATAAAGTGTGTGTGTGTGTGTGTATATATATATATATGTATATATATAAATCATTGATTTAATTTAATTTATTTTGATTCTGCTATGTTTCCTCAGTTTGGCACATGTGTGTGTGAAATCACTGAATAATGTTCTCCAATGTGAACAAGGCTTGTTAAGTAGCATCAGCCTCTCCCTTCCAATAATTCTGCTGATTCCAGGAGCAGGCCTATACCATTTCTAATACTCAAAATGACTAATATGAAATGGGCAGGGAAACGTCTTGCCTTCAGACAGACAGACTTTAGATAGTATCTGTATTTGATGTCTACCTCTGAGCTCATTGTCTAGATTTCATTTATGGTCAGTGAAGAGAAAGGTGCAGTTAGAGGCAGTAACACATTTAATTTTAAAACATGGCATATAAAATCACTTCTCTGAACTGACCCTTAGAGATTGTGGTTTCTCTTCACAAATGATAAAAATACCTCAATTCATTGACACTAATGACTTTTTGTATATATAAAGGTTTATAAAATAATTTGTGAGAAATTGTACTCTAAATTGAGATTTTTTAATTTTCTTCCATTATTGAAATAACAAATAGCCACTGCTCTCCTCTCTACCTTAGTTTAATGTCTCTACAAATATACTTTTTATTGGTTTTATTTTAAATAAAATTCTCTTCATTCCAAAGGCACCACATCATTTTAAATTTCTTTACCATCTTAATTTTCCAAGTCACATACATATAACTAGCTTATGCTTTTCTTTCTTAAGGGAGCTCTTTTGCTCCTTCTACTTATCACTTCCAACCATTATTTATTTTGTTTCTTCAAGTTCATTCTGAGTTGAAGATGAATTCACAGACAAGAGATTATTCACCCAAATGTAGAAATTCAACATAAGCTTTTGCCATCTAATCACTAATTGAGATCAACTAATCTCAATTTAGATAGTTTCTAAACCATATACATCTACTACTCTTTACCACAGAAAGCAGCCTACAAACATATTAGTTTGAACTGAATACTAATCTCTGCTTTCATGGAGAAAGAAATATCTTAGGATTTCATGACTCTTATCTACTCAGTTCCTTGCCTGTACAAAGTAGCACTGCTACAGGGAAGGTAAAAGATGTTTTCTGTCTTCTCTCCACTGTACTTCTTTCAAGAACAGAGGAAAGACAGATATCTGTCACAAAGCATCATTTGGGTGTTTGAAAATATCAGAGGCTCTTCTTGTCAGTTTTCATTTAGGGGAATCCAAAGTTTTAGGTACTTTAAAAAGTATAAAATTCAGAAATGTGTCAGCATTTTGAGACTTTTTACTCCAGTTTTGTTTTTCCTGTAAGAAACAGAAAGACATAAAATAATTCTGCATTGTCCAAAAGTAGAGAATAAAAGAAAAATATCAGACCAGTTCTTCATTAAAGACCTAACTATGACTTAACATTAATTAATGCCTGTCAACAGAGTACTAAAATAATCAGAAATGCCAGATAAGCCTGATCTATGTTTTTATGTGATTATGAGTAAATCAAGATCCAATATGTTGACATAATTACTTGAACTACGATAATGCTTGACATAAGTGATTATGCTATTACTTTAAAATATATATATGCACAATTCATGTACTGTATTTTAAGTGGATTACAATTCCCTGAGTGATAGACCTTAAAACATAACTAAATAGAAAATTATCATCAAATCAACTGTTTCTATTGGAATCCTGTGTCTGTCTGTGCTTTTCCTATTGCTAGCCTATCTTTTATCAATTCTACTGAGAAAATGAATAATGAAAAATATTGCAAGAGACATCCAAAATTTACAAAAAGATTCACCGAGTTAGACGACCAGGAAATATAAAACATAGAGTTAAAATGATAGAATCCTGCCTAGCTTTTTAAAGTTGCAGTATAGTCTCTTTTAAATCATTGTACTGAATTACAATTGATTAAACTGCAGCCAACTATTCAAGAATGACTACATAGAATGATATGTAGTCATATCATATCTCTCTGCTGGGCCAAAGAACACAAAATGACATCATTGGTCACATCTTTCAAACCAGTTGTATCATTTAATTAGTGATGTGTTCTTTTTTGATCACTACAAGAATCATTGTACTGTTTCTTACCAAAAACTGTAAGTCTTTGTGTGATTGTTTTCTGAGGTTTGTTTTTTTCATATTGATACATAAAGACTCATTATGTGAGTCTCATTAGCGATTTTTTATGTACATATGTACATCTTCTTGGCAGTTACTAGGTAACAGCTATGCCAGATGAATCCTGTTCAGGAGCTCCTGAGCTAAATTGCTATGCAACATGAAATGCAACTTGAGAAGCCTTTTCCATCCAGTCCTTCACACTGTAATGAGAGCTTTCTTTGTCCTTTAAAGGTAGCAGAAGATCTTCCAGTTGACCTATGCTTGTCTCAGGATTCAATATCCAGAATTTGACAGTAATAGTACCGATACAAGCTATAATGATGATAACAGCATGCACTTGATTACAAGCTGGAATTGCAATTGTTTAAACCTGTAAAGATTTAGCAACTTCCAAAAACAACAACAAAACAGAAATTTTTAAATTTCACAATTATTCCCATAATGACTACTGTTGGGACCAACCCTGCATATACATAGTGGCACCTAGTAAACCAATTCTACCACAGTAAAAAATTGAGTTCCCCCTGTTTTTCAAGGGAGAGGGCATTAGGATTGAAAGGTTTACAGAATAATATTTCATTCATCAAGTTTAGAAATATGAGTAAAATATTAAATAATTAATTTAACATTTCTATAACAAGATGTAGAAAATACTTCAGAAACCACATTACATTAGTGAATTTAGTTAATTTAATTTTAGAAAAAAAAATCTTTTTCTTCATTGGGACCTGCATCAATATTTTTCCATTATTTACTTTGCATCACTTTTAAAATAGATTAGATTTGGACAAAACTATAGAAGATTAAGCAAAACTATAAAACTTTAAAAAAAAAAGTTTTGTTCAAGAAGCTGGTCAGATATATAATTACCTGATGTAATACTTGTTTGTTTTTCATAAAAGAAAGCCTATATTTTATTCATGGATCATTTAGCAAATCAGCATAAACCCATATATATTTCAAGTGCATTAGTTATAGATAATGATTAATTCTACCACTCCACATTAGAAGAATTTTATAATGGTCGTATTATAAATAGGAAGAAAATTGCATTATATTTCTAGCTATTTCAATTATCTGAGTGGGGATAATTTTTAGAATGAAGTCTGAACAATTATACAAACCATATTTTTTTTTCTATGAGGTGTCTGTAAGACTGTCTATGTCCTTGGCCAAGGTACATAACTGTCATCAAATTCACCAGCAACTCCATTATGGTTAGGTAAAACATATAGCCTTGTTTGCAACATTATAAGTAAAGTTACACATCAGCCATGTTGTACTCCACAAGGGAGAAAATTGTTGATAATACACATCTAAACATGCAGATTCTTCTCACAACCCCAAAGAGTAAAACCATATAAATTAGCGATGGAGTGAACTTATGAATGCAGTTTTGAACATTAAAACTTTTATATATTTATATATGTGTAAAACACACAGCCTCACAATATTCTTAAGTAGAATTCCTCACTCTCACTTATTTTCTTTATGAAGCTTGGGAGAGGAAATGGGGATAGAAGAAAAAAAAATCCCTTAAGGAAAAAAAACCTCCATCAAAAATAATAGTGGCAGAAATAAATTTTAAAGAGGTTTTCCTCAACCTCTGAAAAGTTTTCTCTGTATACAGCTCTTCAAATAAATACAACTTCATAAGTGGTCTTTTTGTGTTGAATCTGGAATTTGGGCAAATTATTTGGTTCTTCTTTTAATGTTAAGGTAAGGACATTAAACAAAAGAGGTATAAACATCTGTAGACTGTAGGGTCTTTATTTCTTGTACTAATTACTATAGAATTTGTCATTCATTCGTCATCATTTGCATTTAAATAATCTGTCCTTCACACTTACTTATTTTTGCATTTATTTTTACCAAGCAAGGTTTTACATTTTTGGTGACCTCCTCCTCAGTTAGAAGATTGCATAGATCACCTGTTCCAACTCTTGTTTACACCCAAATTAGTGTCACATCTGTAACAAAATGGTATGTTCTCCTATTGTCAAACACTGTAGGGCCAAGTTTGGCAAATTAGCTAGTATTAGCATATAGACCTTCTGGCAGTAAAAGAAAGCTTTCTACTTGGAGCTGGGCACTCAGCTGGGTCTGTCAACTCAAAGCTGCCACTAGCCTCATTATCTCATTTGTCTTAGTTAGTCTAAATTGGCAGTTATGTCTTCATGGCAAATGTTTGTTTTTACAAATGAGCAATAGAGCAGTGAGTAGAAGACATAACATGAGGACTTTTTCCCTGAAATTTAATTGGAGATTGCTATAGCTGGTGACTAGCTTCTATAGTTTTAATTCCCAGGCAGTTTTGAAAGCTATCCTTCCTTATCCTGACTCAATAAATGTACTGTAAAGTTATGGAAAGAGAGGTTATAAAACTAATGTTAAATACATTCTTCTTCTCTCTCTTTTGTTTTTGTTTTTGTTTTTTTAAATAATGCCAACATGTCTTGCAATGAAGCATTTTGGAAACTATAACTAGATCAACAAAAAAACATTGCCAGAGTCATGATGATGTATGTACACCCCATTTAACAGTGCTGACAAGAATAGGCAGGCAGGAAGGTTATACATCTTATTAAATAACATCACATTGCACTCTGGGCCACAAAATGACAATGATAGAATTTTCCAGTTAATCAGCATAGAAAGGCATTGCACAAAAGAGAGCTATAAAAGTTACATAATACGCTTTTATGCTTAGTGATATCTGGCACTGCAATCTCACTTCCAGTCATGTTCTGAAAATAACATTTCTAAAGCCCATTTTAAGTTCTAAGAACAATTTCCTGGCATAAGAGAAGTCCTTTTCCCTCCCTTTCAAATTTGCACACATCTCTTCTCAGATTCATGAGATCCTATAGAGGGCTTTTGGCCCATCTTTCTGGACAGTTATACAAGAACTAATGAAAACAATTATGCATAATATGCAGAATAGAGCTTATTAACCACATTTTTCTGAAATACATAATAATGCACTTCCCTCTCCCCCCACCCCCCAGTGGTAGAAAATAATGTATTAGGGAAATAAGTTATTTACATTTATGAAATATTTTCATGATTTTATCACCTTCCACTTAAGAAATACTCTGCTGCTTAAGAGCTAAATTGTAGACCTGAGAATTAGGTTTAATTCTGCTTTTCATCCAGTGAAATATATATTATATATAATGCATATAGTGACTGCAATGTAAGTCTGCCCTTTCCATACAAAGTAGACCAATTACGCTGTTGAATTAATCCACAGCTTGTATATTCCCATCCCTGACCTATGATATTTGTCACTGCATAACTGGAAGATCCAGTGGCAGGGGTGATCCTATTCCGGTTCGGCCTTCAGGCCCATTGACAGTATAATGTTTTGAAACTGAAAAGGTCTTTCTGTAAGTGTTTATTATACATTCTTTCATATTGTCATGTTCTTCAATGTTTCTACAAATGCCTTTTGTGAAAGATGCAATCCTATTAAGATTTCTTAGGCATGTTGCCAATTTATCGTATACAATTAGGTCTTCTTTTAATGTGCACATACTTTGCCTAGCTTATAAATAAAACTGAGGTTCAGTTATTCAGAGATAGATCCTTGGCTGTTCACACAGAAATTCTGGATATATGGAGAAGCAGAAAATTAAGTGACTGATAAACTTTTAAGGCCAAAAGGAAGAAACATAAGTCATCTAACATTTAGAGGAGAGGAAAAAAAGCTTTTCTAGTTGACCTCTAAAATGCTTCAGATTTTCTAGAAGCTACTAACAAATGAAGCTTACAGACAATTTCCTTAATGTTTCTTTAATAGTAATATTTCTTTAATGTTATTTGGACATAACTTATTTCATGGATTATGCTATTCAGAAAGAGTAGTTTACCATATCACATAGGGCAGCTTCCTAGAAAGATGTGCATATTGTATTGCCAGGTTATGCAGTTATATATTACGTGTCTTCTAAAGTAATTGAATAGCTAATAAGATTTATGTGGAATTTCAGACAATTCAACATTTTTGCTATGAGGAAAAGTTAAGGTTGCTAATTTTAACTGAAGTTAAGAAAAATAATTTTGTGATTTATCAATTTCTGACATGAATAAATAATTAAAGTTTTCTAAGTGTCAAGTCTTTAATTTAATACATGTATATTCAAATATGTATGCATATAGGTGTGACATTTAAACAAAAACCTTCAAGTAAAAAAGGACTGTACATAAAATTGGAAATTAGACTGCTATTTACAAATAGCACCATTTTCAGCAAAATCAGTCTTGAGTGTTTTGACAGGGAAAGATTCCATCTGATGATTTGTTACTGAAAAAATTGATTAAGCTGAGGTCAAAATAAGTGTTTAACATTCATTAACCTATTTTATGAACTGATTCTTTAATAACATGTTCATTATACTTTGCACTGCCTGACTTCTGATCCCCTTCCTAATTTTTTAGAAGCAGCACGGTTCTTGCAAGTTACAGTTTTACCTGATGATCAAACAAGCATTTTAGGACATGTTGCATTGCTTACTTAACACAATACTCAGAAATCTAGAATGATGTCCCTTTTTTAAGGCATTTATTATGAACTTCCAGTGTAGAAAATACTGTATTCTCTTCAATCTCATAGTCAGTGCCCTAGAACCCACTCAAGTAGAATCTATACTTCATCCTATCTTCAGGGCATAAAAAAGGCTGAAACTATTAGAAAGACAGTGTTAGAGGACAAAATTCAGAACTAAAAGTATGCCAACAGAGCAGGTCTAGAATCTAGGAGTAGTAGTTGGAAAAGAAGGCATCAGAGTCTCAAAGCAGGGCAAAGCTCATGGAGAGACCAAAAATTGATAGAGTAGTTATAAAGCATTGGTTTTTCAGTAGTATATAAACCTTCACAAAGATGAGGAAGAGAGACATGGAAGAATGTCAGATGACTCCTAATGAACAACTAATCAGGCACTTGAAATACCAAAAGATGGGTCAATAGAGGCAGCACAAGAGATCATAAACACTTCCGAATTCTTCTGGAATGTGTTGATGACAAGTTCCTAGCACACATAAATAAGGAGAAATGTGGACCTTATACAAACAAGGAAGCACTTGTCAGGAATCTGAAGGCAACTTTGGCTGCAGCACCTGACCAATATGCCCTGCTGCTGAAACCTGGTAGGCAGTGTTGCCAAAACACAATGACACCCATTATGGAACAGGGAAGTGTAACATTCCAGGTGGCCAAACCTGTGACCCCCTGGTGTCCAGAGATGACTCCTGTGACTCGACTCCTGCTCAGATTTGACTAACAGACATCACATGATAAAACCTGATGTATTGCGGAGTAAATGCCATTAGATCAAACTGAGAACAATAGGTGGGCAAGTTGAGACCTGGCAATGGACAGGAAGAGGTAAAGATCATTATGCAGCCATTACTACCTGCAGCTTCCTGTCTCTTGTAGACAAAATTCTTGCATACTCATTGTCAGAATCCACCAACATATGGAAATGGTAAAGAGCAATGTCCCAAACTGAGAGGTGTAAATGCATCTGCTTATCCAAAAAACTTTTGAAGTTGATAGACAGCAGGCATACTGGTAAGGATTACAAGCTTCATGGTGTGGTAAAGGGAACGCCTGAAATATGATGGAGGAGGAAGGAAGACCACCCTCACTATTGCCTAGAGTAACTTTTTTAAATCAGAGTCTAGATTATGTGTATTGTATTGCAAACTGTTTATTAAGAATTTGACCCAATCTGCAGACAGTCCAAGTGACTGAAAAGCCTAGGTAACTGAAATTTTAGGTAATAAGAAAGCTATGTTATTTCTAGAAATTCTGCACAATGATAAGCTATGCTGATTGCTAAGATCTTTACATAATACTAAAATTCTAATTAAAGCTACAACGACAACATATAGCTATAACTCTAGTTAATCTGTGATTCTGTGATCCTGAAACCCTGTAGCCAGTTCTCATTCTGTCTAGGATCCTTACAAGAATCTCTCTGTCCCCATAGCATTGGGTAACTTCGAATCACCATTGCCATGAGATGGTAGTATTCAAGACCTGCTGAGGAGGAAGTTGAGCATATAGCAGGATCACAGATAAGAAATTTCAGAAGGGAAGAATTTGGCCTCTTCAAGTATCAGCCTGGAAGAGTCACATGGGAAACAGACCTGCAGAGAAAAGAGAGATCCAGGAGAATTGATTCATTTTTAAGGCTTATCGCTCCAAGTCGTGCCTGGGTAGGTTTAGATTAGATGTTAGGAAAAAATTCTCCACAGAGAGAGTCGCTAGGCATTAGAATGGGCTGTCCAGGGAAGTGGTGGAGTCACCATCCCTGGAGATATTTAAAAGATGGGTAGATGTGGTGCTTAGGGTCATGGTTTAGTGGTGGTTTGGTCAGGTTAGGTTAACAGTTGGACTTGATGATCTGAAAGGTCCCTTCCAACCAAGACAATTCTTTGATTCTAAGATCAAGAACAGTCCACCTCAATAAACAGGAAGTCAAGCAAAGACACAGGAGCCTGCATGGATGACCAGTGAGATCCTGACTAAAGTCAGATATACAAAGGTACAGAAGTGGAAGCAAGGACAGGTACACCAGGAGGAACATAGATTGGCACTGTCTAAATGGGAAGGGATGAAGCTGAGAAATCCACAGTGCACCTTAAGTTGAATTTGGTGAAGGACATGAAGGCCTTCTATAGGTCTTTCACTAGCAAAAGGAAAAGAAAACTGTGATCTCGCTGCTCAATTGGTTGATGAATCTGGTGATAAAGCACAAAGAAGACGACCCACCCATTCACTGCCTCTTCACCCCAGTGTTTTCTGGTGTTGCAGTTCTACTGAGAGGGCCAGGTCCGGCAGAAAATGGCTGCTGGAATCTTCTGCAGGCCTGCTTATAGCGCCTCTGGGAATCACATATAGGAGACAAAGACTCCAACCAGAACTTGGAGTGCCAGGAAAGACCGCGAAGTTTGGCCCTTTAAGGGCATTGTGATGTATATTTGCTTGTGAATGTAAGCAGTTGACAGACATAAAAGGCCGGGAAGGCTGGGGGAGGAGTAGGCGCGCCCAGGTACCCAGGCGAGTTTGCCCCTGCAGCCCGAGCAGAAGCACCTGGAGTAGCCGGAGGAAAGGACCCATGGAGGAGGCAGAGACCCGACCTGCCCGGTGGAGAGGCTCGGCCCCACGCTGCATGGAGCCGGGGGAGACATAGAGAAGATGCCGTGACTTACGGTGGGATGAGCCCCTGCCAGCACAAGCGACCTACAGAGATGAATGAAACAGGTTTGCTGGAGGAGGCATCATAGCCCCGTGGAGGACTGGGACTGAGAGACACTGTGATTTGTTGCTGCCTGCCAGAGCAGAGATGAAGCCCGGTGGGAAGAGATTTGCCTTGGAGAAAGTTCGTGGAGGACTGGCTCTTGTGGGTGAGATCCTACGGTGCAGCAGGGGGAGGCTGTGTGGAATGGATGCCCCCATCCCGGCCGAGAGGGAGACCAACTTGCAAGGGACTGACCGAAGCCCCCATCTCCTAGTCCCTGCCCCCATGTCCTGTGCTGCGAGCAGGAGAGGGGAAGAAGGGAGCAAAATCATGGCTGAAAGGGAAGTCTGCTTTAGAATGGAGGGGTGGGGGGAAGGTGTTACCGAGACCCCCATTTTCCCCAGTCCCTGCCCCTCCTGGGCTGCGACCAGGAGGGAAGAAGGGAGCAAACTTCTAACTAAAGCCTGCTAAGGAGGGAGTGGTGGGGGGAAAGTGTTTGCCTGGTTTGCATTTGTTTCAAGATTGTTGGTTGCACTCCTGACTCTGGTTCTTTTTCACTGTTTCCTCTTTAGCGTGGTGTAATAAACTAGATAACTTTTCTCTTCTGCTCTCTATGTTGAGTCTGTTTTGCCCGCGTCAGTAACGAGTTTGTCTCTTGAGCCACCCAATTATGTTTTTTCCTCCCCTGTCCAACTAAGAAGGGGAGTAACAGACTGATTTTGGTGGGCGTCTGGCCTTTGGCCAGGGCTCAAACCATCACATTTTTTGGCGCCCAACGTGGGGCACGACTCGAGGAATTTTGAGACATGAAGGAACGGGCAGAACAGACTGAACAGAGCTGGTTGGTGTAATAATTGTAGAGGATTTCTGTTGGGATGGGGATTTTAAGCACAATTCTCATATATGTGATTCGCAGAGGCGAGGGGTGGAATGTTGCAGTTCTACTGAGAGGGCCAGGTCCGGCAGAAAATGGCTGCTGGAATCTTCTGCAGGCCTGCTTATAGCGCCTCTGGGAATCACATATAGGAGACAAAGACTCCAACCAGAACTTGGAGTGCCAGGAAAGACCGCGAAGTTTGGCCCATTAAGGGCATTGTGATGTATATTTGCTTGTGAATGTAAGCAGTTGACAGACATAAAAGGCCGGGAAGGCTGGGGGAGGGGTAGGCGCGCCCAGGTACCCAGGCGAGTTTGCCCCTGCAGCCCGAGCAGAAGCACCTGGAGTAGCCGGAGGAAAGGACCCATGGAGGAGGCAGAGACCCGACCTGCCCGGTGGAGAGGCTCCACGCTGCATGGAGCCGGGGGAGACATAGAGAAGATGCCGTGACTTACGGTGGGATGAGCCCCTGCCAGCACAAGCGACCTACAGAGATGAATGAAACAGGTTTGCTGGAGGAGGCCTATAGCCCCGTGGAGGACTGGGACTGAGAGACACTGTGATTTGTTGCTGCCTGCCAGAGCAGAGATGAAGCCCGGTGGGAAGAGATTTGCCTTGGAGAAAGTTCGTGGAGGACTGGCTCTTGTGGGTGAGATCCTACGGTGCAGCAGGGGGAGGCTGTGTGGAATGGATGCCCCCATCCCGGCCGAGAAGGAAACCATCTTGCAAGGGACTGACTGAAGCCCCCATCTCCTAGTCCCTGCCCCCCCGTCCTGTGCTGCGAGCAGGAGAGGGGAAGAAGGGAGCAAAATCATGGCTGAAAGGGAAGTCTGCTTTAGAATGGAGGGGTGGGGGGAAGGTGTTACCAAGACCCCCATTTTCCCCAGTCCCTGCCCCTCCTGGGCTGCGACCGGGAGGGAAGAAGGGAGCAAACTTCTAACTAAAGCCTGCTAAGGAGGGAGTGGGGGGGAAAGTGTTTGCCTGGTTTGCATTTGTTTCAAGATTGTTGGTTGCACTCCTGACTCTGGTTCTTTTTCACTGTTTTCTCTTTAGCGTGGTGTAATAAATTAGATAACTTTTCTCTTCTGCTCTCTATGTTGAGTCTGTTTTGCCCGCGTCATTAACGAGTTTGTCTCTTGAGCCGCCCAGTTATGTTTTTTTCTCCCCTGTCCAACTAAGAAGGGGAGTAACAGACTGATTTTGGTGGGCGTCTGGCCTTTGGCCAGGGCTCAAACCATCACATCTGGTAATATCAGACCTCAGGATTCTGAGGTCCATGAGAACTGTATGAAAGTCTGGAGCAAGAAAGACCCTCAGGGGAAGAGGTTAGGACCTATTTTTTTCAAAAAGAAGCATGCACGAGGCAATGGGACCTGATGGGCTGCAGCCATGCATGCTGAGGGAGTTCTCTGTCATTACAAGATCATCCTTGAGTCTATTTTAAAAGTTGTGGCAATTGGATGAGGTTTCTGAGAACTGGTAAAAAGGAAATGTCACATATGTCTTCATGGAAGGAGTGAAGATCTAAGGAACTACGGGCCAGTCAATCTCATATTATTCCTTAAGAAGGCAATAGAGCAAATAACCTGGCAATCTTTTGAAACCATGAAGGTTAAGAGGACTGGGAGTAGTCAGCATGGATTCATAAAGTCTGACAAACCTGATAGACTTCTAATGATCAGATGAATGGTATGATGGATGAGGGGAGAGCATTGGATGCTGTTTATCTTGAATCTAGTAGGACTCTTGACCCTTTCCCATAATATCCTAATAAAAATCCCAATAAGTATGGGCTGAGTACATGGAAAAAGAGGTGGAATGAAAAACATTAAAACTGCTGAACTCAAAAGGTTTCAATGAGAGGGACAAAGTCCAGTGAGAAGCTAGTCATTAGTGGTGTACACCAGGGGGCAATACTGGGGCAATACTGTTTAACAATTTAATTGATTATGTGGATGATGAGACAGAGCATTCCCTTCACAAGTTTGCAAACAATACAAAACTGGGAAGGGTGGCTAATACACCAGATGGTTGTTCTGCCATCCAGAGAGTCCTGAACAGGCTAGAGAACTGGGTTGAGAGGAATCTTGTAAAGTTCAACACAGGCAAACAAGTCCTTCCTCTGGAGAGGGGAAGGATATAACCAGTATATGCTGGGGGACAAAAAAAAAAAGCCCAACTGAGTCTGTATGTTCACTAGATCCCAAAGATAAAACAGTAGCAATGACATTGCAATTTCCACATTGATCATATGTCTTCTCACTGCCTAAAGGAAACACACTTAGGGAAGAGAGAACCATGCTTAATGCATCTTTTCCTCCTCTGAAACCGCTGTGAGTTCTTTGTGATGTGAATATCTTTCAAGAAGAATCTGACACTGAAATAGTGCTACCATTTTGTTTCACAGAAAGGACAAAAATAACCATCCAATGACAAAGACTTGCAGTCAATAACAGTTCCCTTAAACAGATACCAGAAAGTTGGAATGTCCACTTCCCAGTATATTGAGTCATTACATCTTCCAGTTTCTCTTTTCACACACGCAGCTCAGAAACATTTGCTTAATACAAAGCAGACCCAGCATAATAAATGGAATTTATAGACTTGGAAAATGTAACATTGGAAGATGTAAGCCCAAGTATTAAAACAATTCTGATTATGAGAACAGAAAAAAAAACCTAGCAGAAACAAAGGTTCCTGTCATAAATTTCAAAACTCAGGTCCTGCTACTTTCACGGCACTTCCACTATTGTTGTACTGGTCTTTGCTATAGATGATGTCTGCAAGTATTAATTCTTTCATATTTCAGTCTTTTCAGAACATTTAAGAATTCTGAGAGTGTTTTTTTTTCCTTCTCCAGCAAACTTTGAAATTCTTATATCGCTATTGTCACTTTTTTTTTTCATTTATACATTTAGAATGAGTTTCTTTTGATCACAGTGTTTGAAAAAGTAGTTTAAAGACTGATACTGTGTCATGTTTTGTCAACAGTCACTGATACTTGAGCTGTTAGCTTCTGAAGACCCCCTGGAGTCATGTTCTTATTAAAGAAATAGTGTCAAAAAGCTGCGGTCACTGTGTTCACTCTGTCTTTTTTTTTAATAATGATTTACATTACTGCACAAAACAGTTGTTATAAAGAAACCAACAGCGTATGTGACTCATGCTGGAGGACAAAAAGGTATCTTATTTAAACTCCACAAGTTACTGTCTTGTTATATGAAGTTAATATTCCAGTTCTCATTTTAGTTTGCAATGGAGTCTTTAAAGACAGACTCGTGGTGTTTTGCAGTTTTGCGTGGCTGGGTCCTGGTGGAGAAGGGGGCTCTACAGGGGTGGCCTCTGCAAGAAGCAGCTAGGAGCTGCTGTGACATGGTGTTAGATCCACTTGGGTGCAGGGATTTTTTTTTTTTTTTTCCCTCTTATCCTTTATAATGCTGTGAAGCTCTATTTGTGCTTGCACGAACCAGGGCTTCTAATGTAACGTTACCCTTCAAAATCAATTTTATTTATACATGTTGTATGCCTTCATGTCAGGCAGGGGTTGACTGAGCTTCTTTGAGAAAGGAAGCCTCTGCTCTCCAATACCAACAAATGGAAGTACTAACGTAGAATGTATCATTGGTATTTTCTTCATCTTACGGCACATTAGAGCCTCAAGAGGTTGTAACACTGGCTATTAACAGATCTAATCTTATACAAGGATTCACCTACCATTGTTGAAATGGGACTTGAGTCTGAAACTAAAACTCAGAGTACAGTTGAATCCCACATCAGAAGATTTTAATTTCCACTTGTTCAGCATTCCTTCTAGTTTTGACATCTCCAGTGCCCATTGCTTCTTTATGTAAATCCTTGAGAAATGAAGCGGGGAATTCTTCAATTTTTTGTTCTTAGCAGTGTCTGTTCTTAATTCTTGTATAAGAGACTGCAGTCATACATTCTGTCTAAACTACTAGTTTTTTTACTTTTAATCCTATAGACATTTTCATTAGTGACAAATTACTTTCTGAATCTTGTAAAGTGGGCCTTGGTGGTATAATTATCCTCACATAAAATTCCCTTTCTATGTAGTCAGCTACCTTGCACTCTGTATATGTACATATATGTATTTACATATGTTATTACTACTATTATTTTGGAATATGTTTGCAAACACAATGAAACCCTGTGCTTTGCTTTAACCTTTCCATAAGGGCAAACTACTGCAGTGCCTTCACAATGTTACTTTAAAGAAAAAAAATCCTTCCTCCATTCCTGAAAGAAGGCTTGCTTTTACACTCTCTGAACATATCTGCAGAAAGACCAGCATAAATAAAATAAATAAAGCTAGTCATACAGATTTAGTTAAAGATGCAACTGAAACAACAACAAAACAAAAAATAACCTGGAAAAAAGAAGTCTGTTTCTCCTCAGACTGTTCTGAGCATCTTGGCAGTGAGTTGTACAGGAGAAATATTCATTTTTGCAATGCTACTTTTTCATTTTAAATTTTAAAATATCTATTTTATTTTTCAGTTAATTAAACATACCATAGAAAACCCAAAATTATTTGCGTTCATATAGACCTTTCTACATTATTCATTTGTTAACTTCTACTAATTTGTCTCTATTTCAATAATAAATAAACGAGGCAATAATCTGTAAAATAGAGATAGATTATAAAAAATGCTTGATCTGTTAATGAGCTGCAATATGTCACAGGAATCTCATGAAAAGGAGTACCTCACTTCTCCTCTAAGTCCAGACAAATCAATAAAAAATATGAAATTAATTACTATTTGTAATAAGCCATAAAGAAATTATGTATGAAAAACGTTTATATAAAAATGATTGATCTCTCTGACTTTTCAAGACTTAAGTGCTGAAAGTATTTTGTATATTACACATAATGTTGCTGATCAGTTATAAAATGTTCAACAAATTAACTGCCTGTAAAAGTGATTGTCAGCACATAAAATTTATCAGTAAGCATTCTCACACATAAACATGATTGGACAAGTTTCAGTTTGCATATTCCATATAAGTTAACTACAAAGCAAAACATGCATAAGAATCAGAAACTTGTAGTATGTCATATACCTGTGCTTAAAGCACTTAAAACAATGCTTTGGAAGAACTCCTGAAAAAGCCCTATTAAGAAAATATTTTTGAAAACAAAGTGTAAGTACTTTTATAAAAAGTGAAGAATATCTACTCAGTGCCAGTACTGAGAATTTTTACATTAGCAAATTCAAAAATCTGCCACTTAAAAAAACCCAAAAGGGTCAGATAGCAAAAGATGTCTACATACACCTATCCTTGAATACATGAACAACTACTTTCATGAAAAGCCTGGACTAAAAACCTGGTCCAATGGTAACAGAGAAGCTTACATGTTGCTTTCTAGCACTAGGCAACTATTGTGCTCTGTCTACTGACCTTTATATTGTCACTAAACTCTTTTAAATCTGTTTCTGTTCTGGTTCTCCCTAAATTGCATTATTGACTCATATACCCTTATGACTGCTGAGCTCTCTGAATATGTTCTCAGAATACTTCATCACAATGGGGTCAGCTTGCTATTGCATTACTCAAAAAACTCAAAATCAATCCAGTAACTTAATCTAACTACAGACACTACTGGTACTCTTTACTCTTGAACTTTGCCTTTGGAGTGAGTTACCTAAGTTCTCCTTTCCACAATGTGCTGACTGCATGCAGTCTTAATGGGATCCAGGATCTCAAAAGCAAGGAATCAGCAATTATAGACCAGAGTAACCTTCCATAATCTCCGCTGCTACTGAAAAACGAGTTTTCTTTTTCTACCAGCTTCTAGCTATATGATAACTGTCACTTTAGACCTATTAAATGTAATTACCTGTAATGTGCGCAACAGTCAGGTTTTGCCATGACAATAGTACTTTTCACTCATCTCTAGTACTCCCACTATATGTCTTTATGTAAGTGCATTGTGGACAGCTATCACACACTGCTGCAGTAGCAAGTGTTCAGGTTGAGTGAAATCCGCCTGATTTTGGCACTTACCTTTCACATACATGTTTTTTTACCTGCAGAAAATACCTGGTAGTTTTCCACATAGAGAGACGAAAGACACACCTATTTCTCAGTACTACAGAGGAATATCCTGTATAGCTATATTTTGATACCAAAGTTTAGGTTTTAATTAATGGAGACAAGAAAACTTCAGATGAACAACAAAAAACCAAACCAAAACAAAACAACAAAAAAAACCCCACCACCCTATCTATTTTCCAGTGAATTGAACTAGTCTTAAAACTCCCTTCACTAGTTACTACTAGATCTTCATTGACTCTAGTGGTAACATAAATACCTAGATTATCATTAATTCTTTATCCTGGATGTTTTATGTCTAACACATCTTACACAGGCTTTGCCCTAATTACCTAAAATAGTTCTCCCATTATAATGTAAGGATTTCAATTTTACACCTACTGGATTAAAAAGCCACAACAGCAGGCTGTGTATGTGTGATTATTTCCTCAAACTGGATTTTAAATAATTTTAAAACAGGTTTAGTCAGTTATTGCAACTGTGGGGTTGTTCGGGTTTGGTATTTTTTTAAAGTTATTATTATTTGTTACCTCTCTTAGTAATTCAAATAGTAATTTTATATGTACTGTTCAGACTGGCCTCTTCCACAATTTATCTGACAAATACGTGATGAAAAGTCTGTAGAGTTAGAAGATTTTCTGCAATATTTCACATTCATATATGGAAAAATTATTTAAAGCTTTATAATTTCCTGCTCTTGCCTGAGGAAACTGAGGCACCACTACCTAAAACAGGCATTGCCAAACTCTAAACTACAGGATGAGAACCCTTTTGTTCTCAGACCAATAATAAAGCTTGGAGGGGCAAAAGTACTCAACTTGAGATGTCTGCCTCTGGTTTCCTTATCAACATTTTCTTCTTCATCGTCTCCTCAAAATCATGCTTTCCAGCTCTGCTGTTAGAATTAATTCATCATGTCAATTACCCCTCTTCTGACTCTTAAACTGATATGCTAATCCCTTGCTCACAGCCCTAGCAATGCCTGATACTCCACCCTGAACCTGATGCTTCAGAAGAATCCAGACTTTGTTAAGTCTTGATGCCTACCTCTCAGCCTGTGCTTGTTTTACAGAAAATGAAAAGAAATTGTCACATGTAAATCCTACTCATCTGACCTCCTTCGGAGCTCCATTACTGGAAAAGATTCTTCACATCTAGAAGTGCTTTCTATTTCCATCAATTATAAAGAGTATTTAAAGTAGCTAGCACAGATATAGATGCCTACAAATGTAGCTATTTTCACATATTTAAAAAATTGTCACCCTGTCTTTTTTTTTTCTGTCAAAGTTGCCGAAGCAGTTGAGACACACAGAGGTATATGGAAATCCCTATGGGACTGGCCCCTCTGTGTCACAGGACCAATGGGAGTTCCGTGCCCTTCTGCAACAGCTGCTTGTAGCCAGACTCCTGGCCTCTGCAGGCTCTCCAATAACAGTTGCCTCCATTGGCAACTCAGTCAATCTCCTCTTCCTCACCTCCACTTTCTGCAAATGTACTGCAAAGTGTGTTCAGTGAATATGCAAACTATCATGCATCCCTTTCCTTTTTCTCCAACTAGTCTAGCTCCAGCTTCTCATGTTCAACCTCAAAATTAGAATTCTTCCAATCCCTGCTGGGACCTTTTCCCACTTCTCCTGCCCTTCAGACTTCAATCCAGACATCAACTATGCAGCCACTAAATTAATATAAAACTATAAACAAAATATGATGTGAAAAAATATGTACATACCTATACCATACATCAAGTTTATCACCTATCTTCTATTATAAAAATATCCACAGTCCCATATTCTCCATTTTGTCCCTTTTCTCACCCTTTGCTTTGCCAACCAAGAACACAAAATCTTTGTGGATTTGGAGAGTTAAAGTCTTTACCCTTGAAACAGGTCAACTATGTATGACACTAAAATAAAAACACAGCCAAAACCAATGCAAATGATTCCTTGCATTGTAGTAGCTGTGCAAGGCCTTGACCCACTAGACCATATGAGTCATGCACTAGCTTACAGATGGGCACTCAGGTCAAGGTAACAAGAACATCCTTTTTCTACTTTTTTTCTATTATGTGTGCCCATTCATTGCAAGGGAAAACTTGTATTCATACACAAGCTCATGAGCATCATCTGCAGCAGTAAGTCAGAAGATCACTACAGTGACAGTTTTGATATTAGCCACTTATTTAGTATTCAGAATTGTTTGCCTCTTGAGGATTCTCTTGACAGACACTAAAGAGAGAAAGTATGGGAACACATTTTTTAAAAAGGTTGTTTCTCAAGGCATTTTTAGTTCATTGTTAATTCAGTTCATTTGAATTATAACACTAAAAATCTTAAAAGCATTGTTTCATAAAACCGACAGCTTTTGACCTCAAAATGCCGAGTATAACTGTTATTAATTTTTTTCTCTTTTCCTATTTTTAATTTAGAATTTCTGTACAGAAGTGGTTTATTAATAAGAGAAAATGAAAATATATATAAGTATTTTAATTTTTCTGGGCTGATTCCTGGCCCTGCTACAGTCAATGGCAAGATCCTGAATGTCTTCCGTGAAATTAAGATCTGATCATATTTTTCTTTGATTTAAGGAAACGCATCAATATGAGGCACTTGGTCTTTTCTATGAAAGACATTCACAGAAGTGGTCTAAAGGGAGCTACAACAATCCTTCTTGCACTCTCAACGCAAAAGAGTTTTCCATTACTGTCTGTACTCAGCAAGATTTTGTTTCACACTTATTTTTAATGTTTTTAGGAGCTTTAAATAATTACTAGAAAATAGAAGATGATAGAAATATGGAAAATTATATTAATGGTAGAGCTCTCAGGCTTAAAGCGGTTGCTTACATATTGGAATTTTTCCTGTTTGAGATTTACTTAGAAATCCTGACTGGCCTCTGTCTGCCACTCCAATAGATCATGAATCTCTCATAAGTATTCTGCTGTATCTGTTAGCTCCATACAGAAGTCTCAAGCGGCACTAGATGCCTGTGTGTGGACATTTGAGTCACAGTACTCGGACAGAATCCTGTGCCTTGGTAGCAGACTACTCTGAATAGGGATTCAAGCTTTCCTAATCATTAATGCAGCATCTCAGAGCTTGATTCAGCTGCTCACACTCAGCTGCTCAGGGTACTAACTCAGAGCAGTTTGGTAATCCTCATAAGCATTCAAGGCAGCCACACAAATTTCCAGTAGATACAAGACACAGTTTGCAAAAGACCAGCAGCCTTCTAGTCTGGAGGATAGAGGCAAGGTAAGATATCCAAGGACATGTACATTTTTCTCTAAAAAGTTATGTATGGACTAATGAATTGATCCCTACATTTACTGTCCTGCCCATGGAATCGTAAACATTCAGTTGATAAACACAAGTATCCGATGTCATGCAACACATTCATCAGGTACAGGGCACCTACAGAAAACCTTCATTCATTCCTATCAGCATCTGTAGGCAAAATGGGACGCTCAGCAGTAGACTAGATGCCTAGGCCCGGCAACCAAAACCTCCAGTTTTGTGTCATTTGAGGGGTCTCACTCACACAGAGTAGAACCGCTCAAAAAAATACACCTAATACTGTTTTAGTTTATCTGTGCTATACTTACCGGCAACTGCCACAACTGAAGCTACAGCAGGTCATCTCCTAGCAGATCCATGAAGGTTTGGATTCTCTTAGCTGCAAGTCATTTTTTGTGGAACTGAATCCTACCCCTGTACACAGAAACCTATTTCTAACAGCAAAGATATCACAAATCCCTGTTATCACCTTTTTGAAAATTGACTTTCTCTGTTTAATACAGAATAAGGCTATGTGAAGTTGATCTAAGGTTACACAGGTACCTGTCATTTGGTTTTGGCTCCCTACACTATCAGTGAACATATATACATAATGAATACAGCAAGATAGTTGCCTTACCTAAGTGAATTATATCGTATGTTCCTGAAGCTATCTAGCCAATATAAAAGACTGAATCATTAAACAAGTGTGTTGGGCTCAGATTAATGGCCTCCTGGAATACTTTTATTTTTAAAAATTATTGACTACAAAAGAAGACAGTATGACTAATGTAAATGCAGATATTGCCATACAAATGTTTAAAATTAGCTTCATGTATTCTGCTTTGGGTTCCCTTCTGCTCTTCATGGTGAGTTGTATTATATATTCACTGGCTTTCTGACATTGTTCCTGCTTATTTTCTTTGAAACAACCCAAAATCTAATATTTTTTTTTCAAGTCATTTTGTGGAATTTTCGCACTATTTTGCTTCCTAATCACACTCCTAATATATGCTATTGATTTTCAAGTAATGCAGTGATATTTTACAAAGCAAAACCAGAAACTTTCTAATTAAAATATCTTTGCACGGAAGAGTTCAGTCTCTTAAAGAGCAGATACTGTACTTGCTGCTGTCTCTTTGATCAGTCTTACAATATGTGATGCTCATGATAAGTTGATTGGTAAATTTTTGTCTATTGTAAAGAATTATTTTATTCATTTGGAAAGTTTTGAGTTTTGTATCACAGTAAACTATTAATTAACAAGCTTGTTGGAAATTACTAAATTCAAAAAATTTATATATGAATAATACATTAATACCAAACACACTTTTGAATTATGGGGGAGATTACTATTTCAAACAAGGGAATGACTTTTCATGAGTGAGAGGACAGGAAAGGAGGTAAATGTTGGTTCTGTGTGAAGACTGATTCTGGGTTCCACCCTGAAAAACTACATATCTTCTTTATTTAATATGCTAGTTACCTACTCAGCTGTCCATGTGCTCTCCACAGAAACAGTGTCAGACTGCAATCAGTCTCTTTCAGCAAAGTACTTGCAATCTGGAAAGAGCCGAAGATACTCCACAAGGAAACACTATGCAATAAACTATAGCTAAAGGCTCTGAAGCTGTTACGGCACGACTCCATTTGCCTGTCTTTTTGACAAAAGCATTTTTATTTGATCTGCCATGGATCTACATTAATTTAATGACTTTATAGAGTTCTCATCTATATTAATAGACATACACTGACCTAAAACTGGAATAATACAGAGAGAAATTATGACCCGTGCATACCAGATACCTGCTCTGAACAATCTCCAGCAACAATACATAATAGAGGCTGTTAAAAATGTTTCAGGGGCAAAGCAATACATATGAACTTTAAAAAAAAAACAAAGCACAGCTTTTTTGTTTGGGTTTTTTCATGTTTATTAATGGAAATTAGAGAAGAAGGGCACTGCTTCTGTTTGTAAAATACGAAAAAATCATAAATTATATTTCCTTTCATAAGAAAGTGGTAACCAAAACCACTATGGTTCATATACCTCCATGCAACTTGTTACTGCTTAGTGTAGGTAACTATTTAAATTAAATTTGACATTAAGTAAGTGTATTTGAATAGCCTTAGATAACTGCTGATAATAGCAACTCTCATTATTACTGTACTTATTTATACTCCATTGACCTTTTAGAATCTCAGCCCACTTATACAGTAAAACTCTATTAGTGTGTCTGATCAGATTGGATGTCCGGGGCTATAGGATGATCGTAGATTACAAATTATTGAAAGGGATGTGCCATTATAATATATTCCCCTAATAGAATTCCATAAAGCTCACAACTGGGATAGAATGAGATCAGATTGTATAAAACTTATACAAATTAAAGAATCCATGCTTGTTTTCAAAATCTCTGGAATCGGGCTTCTATGTACACCGTAATTTTCAGGATAAGCATAAGAAGGACCCTAACAGCAAGAATATAAAGTCAGTAATTCTCATTATATAGCAGTTTTCAAAATAACAAAGGAAAACTGTCTCAAATTAGAAAAGAATCAAGCACAGTATATATGTGTGCTTATGAGAAGAGAAAGTAGGATGTTTCACAACTATCTGGGTGGTTTCCCAGAACTGAATTACAAGAAGGAGTACGGAATTCTTTATATTTGGATAGTAAGAAAACTTAAGGAATATGAAAATAGTCATAATTTTTGTCTGTGTTCTTCCTTTCTTCTGGGATGGCAGTAGATAATTAGAGCAATTAACAGCTATCTTAGCATAGTAAGACAGTTTCTATCTAAAGTAGTAGAGGGAAACCGCCTCAGAAAATAACAAAAAAATCCATATCAGTTTAACTACAAATTTGTGCTTCTTTTTTCTCTCATAGTTTTCTTCAATAAGTAAGCATATTCTACTCTTTTGAAATAATGTTATATGTAACCTATTTGATCCCTATATATTCAGCAGGACCTGTGAATCAATTACCCTGTTTCCATGCAGATTGCTCCACTCTATCCAAAGGACCACATTTGGCCATTACAGAAGCTGCAGCAACTGGTTAGAAAACTAGAATTAAGGAAAAAGTGGATTTTTTCAATGTTCACTAGCAGCCAGGAAAGACTCTTAACACGCAGCAAAGGTGTAAAGATCATACTGTAACACGGGAAGTATGGCATAAATATGTTTCTGGCTTCAGAAGGGAGTTCCTCTTTATAGTAGTTTCTGTTTCAAAGTTTCTGCAAGCCACTGGAGCCGATGCCTGACATATCTAGTTATGTGAAAAGAAGAAATCAATCACCTTTGATTCATTCCAGAAAAAGTCTTTGCACTACTCGCATATTTAAAATATATCATCTAGATCACCCACATGCAACAAACACATTTTGTTATTACAATGCCGTCACAGTAACATGGACCTGACCATGCACATTCAGTACATGGAAGTATTAGCATGCCAGTATCAATCCTTAGCATCTGCAGTTTCCAATTATCAATATGTAGCCATATGTACTTTTCAGATTAAAAAAAAAAAATAGTGCTCATTAAAATATCTGACTGATTACAATATCTGAGACCCTTTCATCTACAAATGAAGAATATACAGAACATTTTTATATGTAACTGATCCCCAAATTACACCCCATTATAAAAAAGAACATGTTTCTCTAAACTGGAAGATGGCAAAAAATGACCAATACAGTCAAAATTAGAAGTGTATGCTATGCATACTATACGTATGACTTCTCTGAAATATGGCATTAAAACGTATCAAATTACATTGAATTGCACCCTAGTTGAGGTAATGTGTAGGGCCTTTCATAGTGTAGTGTCACCACAAGCAAAGCTGCAGGGACCAGATTCATCTCAGAGAAAGGCAACTCACCTTGAGTCCTAATTAAGCTGGTGCCCTAGTTCCTTCAGAACTCACAGGCTCTGTGATAAAGTCATAGGGGCCTTATGCTAGACTCTGAGCACAATTGGTCAAGTGGGATTACTATAGGAGTTAGAGTTTAGCAATATTATGTGTAATTTACCCTCACTTATTCAGTATTTAAAGGGTAGTCCTCTGAAACTTCTCATACATAATTAGTATCAAGCCCCAAATTCATTCTTCTTCATACATTTAGGACATTATCTATGATTACAGTCTTGTTTCGTTGTAATAAAGGGCAAAACTCCCCAAAGAAATATTATATTATGTATGAGTTCCTTTCAAAAACCTGATCTCTGGGTTAGTGTTCACCCAGAGATTCAAGTGCCACTTACTGAGTCAACAGCACCATTTCTTGTCACCACATAAGCTATTTTATTTCTCTTTGAGTTTTCCAGGAACATTTTACCATTGAACAATTTTTACACTAACTAAGCAGCATAACTGACTGGAATGAAACAAAATAGGAGAAATATTAAAAATGTGAGCCTTGAGAGCAAATCATGACTTCCTTGAAACCCTAAACCAAGTCTGAATTCCCATTTAGATTCTCCGCTGGAGAGATACTTCCTGAACGAAATAGGACAATGAGTTAAACTCTGTACTTCTTAAGAGTGTAATGTCAGTCCACCAAAATAAATGGGAAAAAACCAAACCAAAACAAACCAAAACAACATAAAAACAGAACAACAAAAAAACCCAACCCAACAACCAAACAAAAAAAACCCAAACAAACCACTATTCATTTCAAGAGCATTTTTGGACTGGATCCAAGAATCATAATTCCCCCCTCCCTTATAACAATTGGTTCTTCATGCAGCAGTTTCTTCCTGAGCATCAGTGAAAGCTCTGATCAAGTAAAATATTATCCTGTGTATATTACAGATTATGGTCAATTTGTTGTCCACTGTGACACCCAGGTCCAGAGATACCTGGTCACATTTCAAATCACAATAAATGTATTTTGTCATATTTTTTGCAGTACTGATTTTTTTTTTTTCAGAAAGCTCTTATATGCATTAAGAATCTGAAAAAACTGTTTGTTGGGTTTTTTATCTGAAAAATTTTCACCAAGGGGCTCATGTCTCATCTTTCTGCCTGTGAGCATTTTCAGTGGTAGAAAGTTCAGCAATTTCCTGTATTTTAATAAGCAATGATACCATCAAGGGTGTAAAATAGTTTGTCTTCCATCAGACGTATCTGAACTTGTTTTGGATAGTTAAAAGGGAGAAACAGGGAAATGTTGTCACAGTAGTCTCACCTGTTCAAAATAAATATGAGGCAGATGTCCAGTTGGGTAAGGTGACTTGCACTCAAGGATCTGTCATGGCTGAGGACATAGTAAGTGGAAACACACAGGGGTTATAGATCCCAGGATTTATTTAAGAACCAAGCAGATTGAAGATTTTATTCTTCTTTTACTCACTCAGACTCTATCCAGCATTACATTCCCTAGGTCTTGACATCCATTCCCTGCAGAGAGGTCAGTGCTGGTCCAGGAAGGCTGAGCAGAAAGTCCTTTTTGTTCTTGCCATACTACTGCACACAGTCACAACCCTTGTATATTACTGCCCAAAGCCCATGGCCATCTTCCAGCATTTGTGTCCACGTAGCACTCTGATCTCTTGGATCTTCTGCCCACATCACGAATCTTTCTTTCAGCCAGGATCTCCATCTTCTTTCTGACACCACCTCTTCCTAAATCTAAATAGTCAGCGTGCAGAAGCCTCCTGATCTGACTCCTGATTTTAGTTCTGTCTCACCTTGCTGTCAACTGGAGGATTCAGGACATGCCACTTCTGTTCAGTCCAAATGTTATCAAAATTTTCAGACACACACACACACAATTATCTGTCATGTTACCATCCACATTTTAAACTGGTTTTGCACCTGAGACAGGACATTACAAGAACTATTATCGTTTTCACAGTTTCAGATCAGAATACACTACAAATAATTGTGAAAGAAATGCCACTATTCAGAGGTGAGTCCTCTATGTTCAGAGTAGTTTTTTCTTGCAGGTTTTTGCTCTGTCTATAGTAGGGTTTTTTAGAAGAATTGATACTGTTTTCTAAAAACTGGATTTCACAATGCAAATACTTTTTGTGTATTCATATTTTTTATCATCCCTTTTTGCCTAAGCCAGATGAAGAATCTATATACTTGTTACAAGATAATTTATCAAAGTGAAAGCCAATAACTATTTTCAGTATTTAATCACCAAATAAAATTTTCTATGCAAAGCAGCAGTTAAAAATACTAAAAAATAATAAGAAAACTAAAAAGAAAATTACTCAATTTCAATAAAATTTTTATGTCAGGAAGTCAAGACTGAAGGCGTAACTTCTACTGCAGTGCTTAACTTTTTCCTAAGATCTTTGCAGGGTACTACTATAATAAAAATCACGAAGAATTCCACATACTAAGACTTATAACTAAACCTGTGTGAACAGGTTCACGGGTCATACAGAAATGGTTTGTGACAAAACAAAGGCCACACTAGGACTTATTTATACATGTAAATGCCATAATGACAAATTCACCAGAATAGTTTTTCAAAACTTTGTTACTGAAGATGTGCTGTTCCATATTCTGTACAAAAAGCATCATCAATTAATCTCTCATGATTTAACCATTTTTATTTTGTCACTGTTTAGCACCCAAAATGTTCTGGATGACAAGACCTCTACAAACGCAAGCCAGCATACAGATGATCAGTCTAAGGGTGAAAAATTCTGATGCCAGAAAAAACAGGTACCTCATGAATACGATGCTGAAAACAAGGGTCAGAGAAAGCTGACAGATGGATAGTTAATTTGTTTGATGAGGCTCAGTTCAGGTCAAATAAATTTGTGTGTGTTCAGCGATCATAATTTGTCTGAAACAGACAGGCATCTTTCTGCCTGCTTGGTATTTTTTTATCTTCTAAAGGAGAACTGAGGGAGAATTTGTGTTGTCCAGCTTAGAAAAAAAATATGTGCTCTGTATCTAATGATTGCGATGTACAGGAAATTAGTAGGATCATTTTAATTGCAAGATCACTCAAAACATCCAGACAATACTATGAAAGATAAAGGAAACTACTTTGCTTCTATGCTGTCTATCTTGCACAACTGCAGAATTCTGTATTCTTCTGTCATTAGTCATACTTACAGACTTCTATACTTCTGTATGCAATAAACATTTCTTCTTAAAGCTGTCGCATCCTTTTATCTTGCAATAGAATCTCAAATGAATGCTTAGCCTAACCACAGCTACATGACTATTTGTGTTTGAATCCTTCCTTCCTTCTTCTATTTATAAAAGTTGTGGTGTTGCAACATTTGTTTGCAATTCAAATTGCACTGTTCAACAAGTAGTTTACCTGAAATAAATTTCAACTGAAATGTATTACCACTGTAAACTGAACTGACTTTTTGTGGTGGTTTGACCCTGGCTGGAGGCCAAATGCCCACCAAAGTTGCTTTATCACTCCCCTTTTCAGCTGGACAGGAAAGAAAATATATTTTGAGAGGTTTGGGAGTCGAGGTAAGGACAGGGAGAGATCATTCCACAATTAGCAACATGGGCAAAACAGACTCAACACAGAATAAAGGAAAGAAAAGTCTAATTTATTATGCTACACTACACACCAGTGAAGCCAGAGTTGGATGATGAGAAGTGTGACCAGATCTTAAAACACCTCCCCCTACCCCTCCCTTCTTAACAGACTTCACTTTAGTCATGATTTTGTTCCCTTCTTCCCACCCATTATGGCATGGGGAGGGGCAGGGAATGGGGAATGGGGGTTTCAATCAGTTCCTCATGAGTTGTTTTCCTTCTTAGACAGCAGGTATTCCTCACACCCTTCCCCTGCTCCACAGGAGACAGTCCTCCACAAACTTCTCTGTGAGTCCTTTCTGTCTGGGCTTCAGCTCCTCACCAACTGCCTCAGCGTGGCTCCCTTCCATGGGATGCTGACCTTCAGGCCCAGACTGGCCCAGCCCAGCCTCCCCCAGAGTCACAAGTCCCCCTGGTCCAACATGTGTCAATCTGTCCATGGGCTGCAGGGTTTGCTTCCAGGAGCTTGTTCCAAAGCAGACTTCCTACAGGGTCACAGCATCCTTCAGGAGTCTCCCCCATCTCTGACATACTTGGAGTCCTCCATGGGCTGTAGATGGGATCTCTGCTCCCTGTCATCATCCATGGGCAGCAGGGGAAAAGCCTCCTCTACCATGGTCTTCTCCACTGGTTGCAGGGGTATCTCTCTCTATGGTACCTGGAATGCCTCATCCCCCCACTCTTTCTGACCTTGCTGTCTGCACACTTTCTTAAGTCTTCTCACTACCTTCTCTGGTGGAAAAAAAAAACCAGATACTTGCATTTATTTTTCTTTTTCTTCTTAAATGTGATTCCCAGAGGCACTATGACCATCGCCAATTGGCTTGGCCTTGGTCAACAACAACTCCAGCCTTGAGCTGGCTGGTGTTTACTCTCTCGGGCCTGCAGAGAGCTTCTGGCTGCTTCTTGTAGAAGCCACCCCTGCAGCCCCTCTTCTCTTCTCCACCAGAACCCAGCCACACAAAGCTACACACTTTGTAATTATGTGATACAAATATTTCACACTTTTAAGTGGATTTTTAATGGATTATTATAATGAATGTTGATTATTACTAACATAAGCCAGATAAAATTAGTTTAGAAACATTTCATGCATGGAATTCAGAACTGCTTGTTCTTCTGGCATTATATTTTTATCTAGAAGTGTATGACTTACATAAGGCCTTGGATACATATGTAGGTGGATCAGTTCAAAGAAAATATGAGGCTTACAACTGAGACAAACCAAATCAATAAAAAGTGTAATTCAATCTGATTGTGATTTCATGTAATTTATCTTCTAATGCTTCCTTGTTTTCAGAGTATTTTTGTTCAGTCCTTGTGGGAGGGACATTTGTTTTTATGCTTCTCTTCACTTTCTGATGAATAGATAGTTCATGGAGAACAAAAACACCAGAGAAAAATACAAACAGGTTTTATTAGCCAAATTTATGTGTAATAACATACAGATTATAAAGAATGACAGCAGCATAAAAAAGTATGAAGGGCTATAAGTGCTACAGTCATCAAAAAGCAGAATCAGAAACTTAATATCACATAAAAAGAAAAACTAAAAATTTTATTCCTATGGGTGGGGAAAAAAAAAAAGAGAGAGAGAAAGAAAGGTTTCAAAGCTCCATACAGCAAAGTGATGATCAGTGATTATTCATGTTTGAGGACATACTTTAAATGTTTAGTTAGATTTTAGCTTGAAAGTTTAGCTTCTTTTAAGTTCCAATTCTTAAATGACACAAACTGTTTAATACAAAATTTTGACAATTGTAACTGTAGTTACTATAAAGTGGACCTCCAAAAGGGAACTAGAGTAGTAAACCACAGATTATTCACTGTCTATATAAAATTCATTTCTCACTGGAAATTTCATCAATGTGAACTCACAAATTCACAATTTTTCAGTGATGATAAAGCCCATGCTGTTAGAAGACCAAGTCATAAAAGCTATAAATAAAAGAAACAATAAATTTCTTTTAAAATCTCCTTAAAATTATTAAATCTATAGGTGGAAAAAATAGCCCATTTTGGCCATTGCCTGCTAATAGCTTTTTCATTATTTAGATTTCTATAGATTTGTTATTTGTAGCTGTTTCATGGATAATATAGATGAACAATTGCAGCCTGTGGATTGTTTCCCATAGCTACTCAAAGTTTGCTGTATGCAATTAGTCATCATCATCACATGGTATTGTTTCTGCTGCTGCTATAGTTGACTGCAAAGAGAACAGTAGAGAACAACAAACAGCAAATAACAAATACATATGTCCATATGTGAATGCCTTTCTTCTCATATACTAATCAACAGAAAAAATGGTATTTCCCCAAGCATCCTTAGAAGAAAAAACTTGCTCTTGTAACTGTTTACAGTTTGCAAATAAAGGAGTTTGAAAACAGTTAAAGCAAACTCCCATCTGGAATTTAAAAAAAATATTTGCAAACATTGCTTTAATACATTTCTTCATATCTGTTTGCCTAAGTACTTTACCCTCTTATACTTTTAAAAAAGCAGAGGAAAAAACTCTTAACCATAGACCTTTTAGACGTGTTTCTTTTTTGCATTTGCCTTAGCATATGAAATAGACGTAGTAGTTTTTGCAGAGAAGCCTTGATTGTTTTATTTTCATTTGTTAATTTTATGTTTTAAAGCCCATAGTGAGTACATCATATGTCTCTCTGAATGTATATTATATTCCCCATTGTCTTGCGTAAAATGGAAAGTAATCAACCATACAATTCTTGTTGAAAATCACAAAAAGTCTGTCATATGAGCTATGAGAAAATAATTTCCTGAATTCATTGACCTTTCAATTGATATCATAACACAGCATAATCACTAGGCATTGAAATTAGCAATGTAACTCAACATAGATGGGTAACAGTGAAATCTCAAGGGTTTGTTGCCTTAACAAGACTACAGCACTGTAGTTAAAAGGGTAAATGTGCTTCATGTTTGGGGATGACCTTTAAGTCCCAAAGCTGCCCATCATATGTCTTGTTAATCAGCCCTGTTGTTGGGTTCATCTGCTTATTTTATCCTTTTTTGTGGAAGAAGTTTAGTTTTCGGTCGGTTCTGATACTTATGCCATAGGTCTGATACTTATGCACAGGTCTGTGTGCTTTGTTTTATCTTAATCTAGGTTCACAATCATCTACCTGGAGAAAATGTTCAGGCACTGGTGTACTCTTAAAAAAAAATCAGTGTTTTTAATTAAATGTAAAATACAATGAGTTTCACAATATTTATTCTTTGACTCTTATTTGAATAATACTGGATTTATCTGACAGTATCTTAACTTCCTTTTGGTTAAACTTAACTGGTTATAGTTTGAATATAGTCAGCAGAGAAGAATTGGCACTCCCAAATTATTCCAGATATTTTAGTACCTAATAAAACGTGAGGTAAAAGAATGTCTATATAGAGGTGTTTCTCCCCATCTGTACTGAGGATACAGATCAGCATCATCTCTATCTGAAGCAGGAAGAACTCCATAACAAACTTTGAGAACTCACATTTGAGTGAGAATTCAAGGTTTAGAAGATTTTTTATTTTTACAAATAAAACAAAACAACTGATTGACTTAAACAGGACTTACTTAACTCTATGAAGTCAAATTCCGTAACTATTGACTGGAAAAACCTTTGGATGAAGCTTAAGGAGATTCATTCAATGAACTGTAAAATTTGATTAATTAGTGTCCAACATTGCTATTCAAAATGGGTTGAGATTGCTTTCTGATCATTAGCAGACAAGTATCCTCACCACTGAAAACCCTTGGCACCAACAAGAGAGATGCTAAGGACTGAATGCAAATGGCAGTCATACAATCATGTCTATCCTCTAAATCACCTCCTCTGGGCATTCATGGCTATATTTTTGCTCCAGCTGAATTTCTACTGTTATTGTTGCCTTTTACAAAATGAATCTTGTAATCTAAATAAAACCTATTTACTGAGTATTGCCTACTGATTAGCTGAAGATCCCAACAAATCTGCAGTGTACCAAAGTAACATCCCACATGAGCTGTCAATACATGACACTTGGTACCCAAACAGCAGCACCAGAATGTTCCTCTTTGTAAAGAAACACAAGTTAAGTGATAAAATTTGAGTTAGTCTTCCTTTTAATTGGGGGAAGAACTACAGTTTTTGTGTACACAAATTACTCTGTTCTTTTAATCTACTTTTTTTCCTCTCTGACATATAAACTTTTCTAAAATAAGCAGTAATTTTCAGGGTTTATAACGTTCATTATCCCCTCTGCTTATCTTGTGTAGCAGGCTTGTGTTTTTTAAAAGGATATTTTTCTTCTCTCATTGCTGTTTACTTCTCTCACAGTACTTTTACAGAGAAAATGTCACGTTGTGAAGTCTCCAGGTAACCTCCACACAATGTGGTTTTCTACCACAACTTTATTCTACAAAAGGGCTTTTTAACAGCAAACCCAATTCAAAGCACTGCAGAGTTTGGAAACAAAACAAAAGTTCCACAGTAAAGAAAAATCAATGATCTTTCAAATAAATCAAGATTAAATCAAATCAAGACAGCTTTAACAGAGGATTTTAAAGCCAAACGGTGACTTGGCTTAGCTGATAGCCAACCACAGGTACGGCAGATCAGATGAATATAAAGCCAGTAGTAAATGGCTTTTCCCTCTCCAGAAGTTATAAACAAATAAAAAGACATTGCCACCTTTATTCACCATTGGCAGTCTCTTATTCCATGAGATGTCTTTCTGATTTCAGTGAGACTAGACTTAAAATACAATGCTATTTTATATAAGATAGCAGGAATTGGCTTTTATCACCAATCAGATGTATCACTTTGAGCAACTGTGAAGTACTGAAAGTCAATAAACACGTTCAACATCCCAATTAAATATTAGAATGGCTAAATTGAAATTCAGTAAGCTGTTTCAAAATATGCAGGCCTTAACTACTTCCTTTTGCACAAAACACATGCTAGATAATTCTTTAGAATGTCTCATTACACATCGTATTTATTCATCATTCCTAGTTGGAGGGAAGTTTTATAGCACATAGCAGCAGAAGAAAAAATATTTTACTTGAATTTGTACATTTGTTTTTATACTGTAAGTGATTTTAGCCTTTATAAACTGATTCTTATTCTGGGCTCTCTAAATCTTAGCTAAAATGCCAAGGTAGTCATTAGCCATCCACTTCCCTTTCATCCAAGTCCTCTGCCCAGTGTAGAACCTGACACATCAGACAGTGTAGTGACATTCTGCATACATGCATAGTTTTAGTTTATTGTTTTAGTTGCCAGCTAAGAATGGCTCGTTTTGCACAAAATAGCATATCTGACTTATCAGTTCAGTCATAAAAAATAAAGTAATCGTCATATCTGAAAGTCATTTCCTTTTACGCTACCTCTAACATTGCTAGCAGCTAGCTAGCTCATAGCAATTAAGTATTAAGTTCCAATTCTCTGATAATAGTTCACTGTTTACAATCTGTCTTGGATAGTCTAATGTTTTAAATGACTGTGATAGGAGGGGGGTGGGGAAGAAGAGATAA
The DNA here is from genome assembly GCA_027925045.1 of Hypotaenidia okinawae. Classification (NCBI taxonomy): domain Eukaryota; kingdom Metazoa; phylum Chordata; class Aves; order Gruiformes; family Rallidae; genus Hypotaenidia; species Hypotaenidia okinawae. The sequence continues at coordinate 175,292,145 of BSDF01000001.1, forward strand.
GACCACATTTCTCTAATAAAATACTACTCAAATATACCCAGTCAATTCTCCAGCCTCCTTAAAAGCTGTCAAACGATTAAACATATCTGGATATCTTTAGCCATAGAAAAAATCAAAGAGAATGCAGGATTCATCTCACTTAGCTTTTTTTAACATAAAAGTTAGGCATCCACTACATAATCAATACTCTTCCACAGCAAGAAAGAAAGGGGGCTTAGATTTAGATTTCTCATTTTCACATATCAGAATGCACCTAAGAAGAATTGTGTTCTTCATTGTGCAGTATCTTCATTGCCCACTTTAAAAGAATAAATATTTCCACTTTCTGTTGATATCAGTACATTTAGAAGGCATCACATAGTACTGCTTTAGATTCTACCCTTAGTGTCTTATGGGTTTACCACAGGCACACGCAGGTTCTCTGTGGCGTGGACCTTTTTTTAGCTAGACATTGCTTTCTACAAATTATAAACTTCACTTTTAACTCATCTATATTCATTCATCTGTATGATTACTGCTTTTCAAGAGTTTCATCTGGTTACTGTCTTAAAAAAACCCAGGAGAATGTTGATGTCTACTGACTATCAGCACGATGTGTCTTCTGTTCATTTAATATTTTGTAACCTCACAAATCACTGTATGTTCTTATTGACTCTTACAGTGCCTTTGTTATGTGATTAGTAGTAACTTCAGAAGAAGAAAAATCCCAAAATTCTGGTAGAAAATACTGGTAAATATAAGTATGTTTTCCCAAATCTTCTGCTCACTGGTGGTTTTTTTCAGTTCAATTTTCCAATGCAGATCATCTTTACAACAGCTGCACTAATAGCCAATACTCCATGCCAGGTCTTATTTTCTGATCCATAGAACACATTAAATCACTTTTACTCACTAGTTTGCCAATTAGGGTTTTCCACTGGATGAGTTTTCTTCATCAATTAAAATTATTGGTGATCATCTAAAGTCATTTCCCTAGCTCATTGCCACTATTTCTTTGCCACTATTAAAGTTGGCACATTATGCCTTTGCCAGCTGCCTTTAATCTGTCTATTGGTCTAAACAGACCAATGCTGATACTTACTTTACAATGCCAGATCTCAGTCATGCGCTCAGTAACAATTTGGGATCCACTCAACACTTACCCTTTTGTTCCCTTTGTTTTCTTCTGCTTGCTGGGTCCTTGCTTTTGTCACACCTTGGATCTTGTCTAGTTTCTGTCACATAAACTAGATTGATCTCTTACCCCTTCTTCATATTCATTATTACATTTACTGTGTGATATAGAGACTAAGCTAAAACTTATTTCATATAAATCTTAGCTAGTGATTTCATGATATGTAAACCAGCATTGCAAGCAATTATAAATTACCCCTAAAACATTATTTCCTCTCATTTTTCTTTCTAATGAAGCCAGTCATTAAAAAAAAAAAAAAAAGGCATAATCATTATTATGAGTAGAACTGAAATACATGTGGCCAACCATAGAGTAGTCTCTGATAACAAATCTCAGACTGTGAATATATGGAAAGTGTTGCTCCAGCCTCATACCCATGCATAAGTATGATGTGTTGGCATCTCTTGGTTTTGTTTTTTTCCTGAGGAAATTTCAATGTTCTTCCAATTTTAACTTCATTTTTTTCCAAATCTTTTTTTAGAGGTTGCTGTATTATCCTGCAGAAGAAACCTGCAGAACCTTGTTCAGTGCCTGAATGGAGAGGAAAGATGGGAGAAAGAAGGCATCATTTAGCTATTTAGCACCAAAAAAGCAATCAAGCAAAGTTGTTCATTATCCATCGCTTCTGAAATTCATGATAAAACCATTCAACAGTAAAAATAAAATGAGATTTTAAAACTGATCCAAACTGCTGTAAATTGATAAAGTGACCCCATCAACAACATGAGACAGGTGGGCTCTATAGATCTTGGATCTCTATGAACTGGAAGCATCCCAGATCCATGCCAGAAAGACACCTGGGTATGCATTTTTTGTCTGTATACTAAGGCTTCCTTTGGAAGGAAACCTGGGCATACAAAGAACACAATACAACACATACTATGTGTTCCAGTCTGGATGATTGGAAAAGCAGGTGCACAGCAGAACACATTCGCTCAGCAATAAAAACAACAGTTTTGAGTCAAGAACAACTTTATCCAAACCCTCAATAAAATATAGGGGTATCTTTTTCTTACCTCACTTGGGCTTTTAATCTTCTTTCCAAAGGAGAAGACAGTTGCTTTGCCATTGACCATGAAATATTTCTTTTATATAGTACCAGTTTCTAGTCATGAAAAAACTGGGGAGTGGAGAAGGTGGTCTTTGGCTCCAGTTCAATTTATGGTTTCTTTATTCCAGAGTTGACACTGCTAATATTGCTTGCAAAGTGTATATGAGTGAGCTGAAAGTAATTTCTTTGATATTAACCCATAAATATTACTGGTGTAAACTTTTATTTTTTTAAGGAAAGTATTACTGTTAGGGTCAAGTAGAATTTGATAATACTAAAAATGATAAATAATCTGATTCAATTGAATTTTCTATAATAGCAGTCATTTATGAAAAATCTTATAGCATCTCTAATTAAGTAGTTCAGCTTCTGTCATGGTTTTGGCTGGGCTAGATTTAATTATCTTCATAGTAGATAGTATGGAGCTGTGTTTTGGATTTGTGCTGGAAACTGTTGATAACACAGGGATGTTGTTGTTACTACTGAGCAGTGTTTACATAGAGTCAAGGCCTTTGGTGCTTCTCACATCACCCCACCTGCCAGTAGGCTGAGGATGCACAAGGAGAGAGAGAACACAGATAGGACAGCTGATCCCAACTGACCAAAGGGATATTCCACACCATGTGACATCATGCTCAGCATATAAATCTGCAGAAAGAAGGAGGAAAGGGGCTTCATTTGGGGTGATGGAGTTTGTCTTTGCAAGTAACTGTTACACATGATGGAGCCTTGCTTTCCTGCAGAAGGCTGAACACCCGCCTGCCCATGGGAAGTCATGAGTAAATTCCTTGATTTGCTTTTTTTTTTTTTCACATGCAGAGATTTTGCTTCACCTGTTAAACTGTCTTTATTTCAACCCATGCTTTTTCTCACTTAGACTCTTGAGATTCTCCCCCCGCCCCCGCCATCCCACTGTTGGAAGACGGAGTGAGCAAGCAGCTGTGTGGTGCTCAGTTGCCAGCTGGGGTTAAACCACAACAGCTTCCCATGAGAATGCTGAAGTTTCTCTTTCCTCCTTTCTCACCTTTTTTTTTTACATTTTATGTCATTCAATGGCACAGGAAAATTACAGCACAACCCAAGGAATTTTCCCCCTTTTCCAATGGCTTCCACCACTTCTTTCTTTTCCTTCTCCACAATTCCAAGTTTTGGAAATGTACAACAGCAAAAGGAAAACATAGTAAACAACATCAACAATGAAAAACACTTTTCTACCATACATATTTTTAGTGGTAGAAGAATTAGGAATATTGAAAAAGTAACCAATGTATTTTTACCCTCTAAATAAAATCCCATTTTTTCACTCATTTGACTGAAAAACTAATTAATTTTTAAAGTACTGTAGAGTCCCAAACTTCTATTACAGCAAAGAAATGGAGATACTAAATTTTCCACATATTTATAGATATAATTAGAGTAGTTCATTGTCACATTCTCAGATCTAGAAATTGATTTAGGCAGCAGTTTCGGTGAAAGTTCTTCTAACACAATGACAAAGATCTCATCTAGTAAGACAGTTTTCTTTACCAGTGTCGAAGCAGGATGGCAACTGATGATAACATTTTTTTTCTGATATTTTAATCAGAATTCTATACAGTTCTTATTAATGACCTTATTAATGTTTATAAATATGTACAGGGTGAGAGTCAGGAGAATGGAGCCAGGCTCTTCTCAATGATGGCCAGCAATAGGACAAGGAGCAACAGGTGCAAGCTGGAGCACAGGAAGTTCTATGTGAATATAAGGAGAAACTTTTTTACTGTGAGGGTGACGGAGCACTGGAACAGACTGCCCAGAGAAGTTGTGGAGTCTCCTTCTCTGGAGGCACTGAAAACTCACCGGGACATATTCCTGTGTGATTTAGTCTAGATAATCTTGGTCTGGCAGGGGGGTTGGACTAGATGGTCTTTTGAGGTCCCTTCCAACTCCTAACATTCTGTGATTCTGTAATTCTGGATCAGGTGTCCACCAAAGCCATTCTATCACTCCTCTCCTCAGCTGGACAGGGGATAAAAGAAGCCTACTGGGTCAAGATAAGGGTAGAGAAAGATCATTCAGCATATACCGTCAAGCGAAAAACAGACTCAACTTGGGAAATTTACTTATAACTAATCAAAAAATCAAAGTAGTAATGTGAAATAAAACTAAATCTTAAAATACCTCCCTCATCTTCCTGGTCTCAACTTTACTCCCAAGTTCTCCACCTCCTCCCCACCAGTGGCACAGGGCGAAGGGAATGGAGGTTGTGGTCAGTTCATCACACATTGTCTCAGCCTCTCCTTCCTCCTCAGGGGAGGACTCCTTACACTCTTTCCCTGCTCCTACATGGAGTCTTTCTTACAGAAGACAGTCCTCCATGAACTTCTTGAATGGGAGTCTCCCATGATCTGCAGTTCTTCACAAACTGCTCCAGCGTGGGTCCCTTCCATGCAGTGCAGTCCTCCAGTCTGCAGTGCAGTCTGCTCCATCATGGATCCCCCATGGGGTCAGAAGTCCTGCCAGAAAACCTGCTTCAGCATGGGCTCCTCTCTCCATTGGTCAACAGGTTCTTTCACAAGCCTGCTCCAGCGGAGGCTTCCCACCACGTCACATGTCTTTCAGGTGCCTCCACCTGCTCCAGCATGGGGCCCTCCACAGGCTGTATGTGGATATCTGCTCTATGATTAACCTCTGAAGGCTGCAGGGGAAAAGCTCATCTGTTTCACAGAATCACAGAATAACAGAATCTACCATCTCATGGTTGATGCAGCCCTCTGTGGTAGATTAACCTTGGCTGGATGCCAGGTGTCCAATAAGCCACTCTAACACTCTCCTCCCCAGCAGGACAAGGAGGAGAGAAAAATATAGTGGAAAAACAACCCCAGACTAACTAATGGGTCAGGATAAAGGCAGTTTACTACAGCAAAAACAAAAGGTAATGTGCAGAAGTAAAGCAAAAGCAAACTCTACTTCCCCTCAGCAGCCGATGCCTGGCCACTTCCCAGGAAGTAGGGCTTCAGTATGCATAAGGGTTGGTCTGGAAGACAAGAGTTGTAAAAACATTAATGCCCTCAAACAACTTCCCCTTATCTCTCAGCTGCTTATTGCTGAGCAGATGTCATGTGTTATAGAATCTTCTGTCAGTTAGTTTGGGTCAGCTATACTGACTATGTTCCCTCCTAAGATCTAACCCAGCACCAGCCTACTGCTAAGGGGGAGTAATGCTGAAGACAGCCTTGATGTGTGCCACTACTGCTCAGTAATAGCCAAAACACTGGCCTGTTATCAACACTTTGCTAGCTACCAATACACAACATTATGAAGGCTGCTACAGAGAAAATTAACTTCATATCAGCCAGACCCAATAAACCTTCCCATCCTCAAAAAACCCTTCGTTGTTAGTAAAGGTCCAGCAGCATCCCTCTCCTTGTGGGCTCCTCCCCAACCTGTGTCAAGAAGTTATCATCAGTGCCTTGCAGGGACATTCCGACACTGTGTGGCTGGATGTGTTGCCTTTCCAGAAAATATCAGGGTGGTTGAAGTCCCCTGTGACAACCAGGGCCTGTGATTGTGAGACTACTTCCAGCTCTATGTAAAAGGCCTCATAGACTTCCTCTTCCTGATCAGGTGGCCTGTAGTAAAAACAACAGTGTCACCCGTATTAGCCTGCCCCTTAATTCTTACCCATAATCTCTCAACTCATTCTTCATCCACACCTAGTCAGAGCTCAATACATTTCAGTTGCTCTCTCACATAAAGAACAATTCCATCACCTCTCCTTGCTGTCTTCTCTTTCCTAAAATGTATGTAACCATCCATGACAGATTTCCAGTCATGCGAGCTATCCCACCGTGTCTCTCTAATTACAATGAGATCACGGCCCTGCAACCACACACATAATTCTAGTTCTTCCTGTTTATTCCCCATGCTGTGTGCATTTGTTGTACAGGCATTCCAGAGAGGTCATGGAAGTTTCCCTGAATGGATGCAGGAGGGTCTGCTATATCCATACACACCATTGAGGAGGTTGGCTTTCTGGTTCTCATCTTGGGAGGCAGCTGAGAAACTTTTGTTGCTACTGTACTTGGCTGGCCTGACTTATTCCCCAGTTGGATATGATGACATGAGCATTGCCACTCTGGATCCCACCCCGTGAGTCCTTCAGTTTAAAGCCTGCCTTACCATGGTCTTCTCCACAGGCTGCAGGGGAATCCATGTTCCAGTGCTTGCAGCACCTCTTCCCTTTCCTTCTTCACGAAGACACCTTAGTGTCTTCGGCACTGTTTCTTTCACATATTCTTACTCCTCTCTCCATCAACTGTTACATAGGGTTGGGGTTTTTTTCCCCTTCTTAACACTGTTATCCCAGAAGCGCTACCACCATCACTGATGGAGTTGGCTTTGGCCAGCAGAATTTCCTTCTTGGAGCCAGGTGGAACTGGCGTTATCAGACATGTAGAAGCTTTTAGCAGCTTCTAAGAGAAACCACCCCTGTATTCCTCCCTCCCACCTACCAGAATCTTGCCACACAAGCCCAATACAAAAGGTGTGATAATTTCTTTCAATAATCTCATGACAGAACACTTAAAGATCACAGGCACACATACTTTCTGTTGCTACAATTTAGGATGTTCAGTTATCTTCTTTGTTATAGTATATATACACTGATGAAGTAGACTTCTGGTCTGGATGCCAATAACCATGGTGTGAGAAAGGAATTGATTTCATTCATAAACCAATCTATTCTTGTAGTAACAAAGAGAGCAAGAAACAAAAGTAATAAGCCAAAGCGCTTGATAGGGTGCTTAGGTCAGTGCAAAATAAACCCCTTTATTTACAGAAAAGAACAGCTATTTTAAAATATTAAAGGATATGTTTTGATAGTGGACAGTTAGCACGAATAGGCACAAATTGTCTATTTGCTGTGTGTGATTGACCAAGAATATTCTGGGAAGGAAAAGAAACAACAAAAACCCCCATTATATTTTATATTGTATCTCTTGACAACATATTCTGATTTGTAGTTTTCAATCCAATTAGGTAATTACTTGACTATAAGAACACCTATCTCTCTATTTCATCCCAGACATTTCTGAGTTGCCAAACTAGCTGTATCTGACAGCTGTATCTCCAAAAGTTGTGAATGATTCTAATATTTTTGATGAATTTAAATTTGTTCTTGTAGCAGATTGGCTGGGGCTAATAGTCAAGCACCCATACAGTCACGCTCTTTCTCTCTGGCCCCCACCCTGCCCAGGACTGTGGAGAAAATAGGAAGAACAAGAGCAAGAGAACTCATGGGTCAAAGTAAAGATAAGGAACCCATTCTCCAGTTACTTTCATAAGCAAAAATGCTTGGAGTACTTAACTTCATTTAAAACATTTAATTATTAATTCAGATATTGTAAAATAAAGACAAATATTTAAACACTTAGGGAAGGGAAACACCTTTCCTCCATTTCTTAGACTTAACTTCACTTCAAACACTCTAATCTCCCCTTCCCAGCCTCTACTCTCCTTGTTATCTCTGCAAATACACTTTGTCCCTTAGCTACCACACCCCAGGATACCATTGGCCTTCTTGGCCACAAGAACACATTGCTGTCTCATGCTTAACTTGCTGTCCACAAGAATTCCCAGCTCCTTCTCTGCAACACTGGTTCCCCACAGATCAACCTCAAACCTCTACTGGTGCCTGGAGTTATTCCTCCCTAGGTGCAGGACTCTACCTTTGCCCTTGTTTTATTTCATTAGATTACTCTCCACCTAACTCTCTATCCTGTCCATGTCTCACTGAAGGTAGCACAGCCTCTGGTGTATTTACTATTTCTCACAATTTCGTTTCATCAGCAAACTTGCTGAGGATACACTCTGTCCCCTTCATCTTTCATGTAGACATCATCTACTGCTCTCTCCTTATCCATCCAGCCAGTCATGCCATCACAGAAGTCTACTGGACTGGTCAAGCATAATTTCACCTTGGTGAATCTATGCTTGACCACCCCAACAACCTTTTCCTCCACATGCTTATTGATGACCCCCAGAATGAGCTATTCCATCATCTTTCCAGGGAGGGAGATGAGGCTGACTGGTCTGTAGTTTCTTGGGTCCACTTCTTGCCCTTCTTGAAGACCAGAGTGGTGTTCACTTTCCTCCAATCCTCAGGCACTTGTCCTGTTTTCCAAGAACTTTCAAAGATGATGGAGAGTGGCATAGCAGTATCTGCCAGCACCCTGATCATTTGTAGGTTCATCCCATCAGAAGATACAGATTTGTTGATGTCAATTTTGCCTAAATGTTCCCTAACCTGATCCTCCTCAGCTAAGGTTCCACAGACTTTCTCTCCTACCACCAGGGTCTAGGATTCCTGAATAGTAAATAATCAAAGAAGGCATTCAGTAACTCCACTTCCTCTGTATCCTCTGTCACCAGGATACCCAAATTATTCAGCAACGAGCCCACTCACTGATGCTCATTGTTCCTCACTCTTTTCTTCCATTGCTGTTTCCTTCTTACTCATTTCCTCTGCTCCAGCATGATTTACCCAAGTACTACAATCACTTTGCGGGTAAAGCTGCTCCATCATTGAGCACCACCTACGGCTCTGAACTCTTGTTCTTCTCTATTAGCATTTTCTACTCTTTTTTATGGCGTCTTCTTCACAGAGGCACCATAAACTCCTCCAATTGGTTCAGAAATACAACCAACTTAAGTGATGAGCTCAGCTACTTCCTCCAGTGGGTCTGATGTGGAGTTGGCTGGAACAAACACAGGTATCATGTGGCCTCTTCTCTCAGAAGCCACCCTGCAGTCACCCTGGCTACCAAAATCTTGCCACAGGCACTTAAGTACCATGCTATGGGAATCTTGTGTTAAATTATATTCCTCAAAATGTGATAAATTTACTTTTGCTTAAGTCATTAAAACTTTATTTTGGAGTGAGCATGATTTATAGTGACACAGGGTGAAAAAAGGTAGGAGGAAAAGGAATATCACATCTGAGGAAACTAAAGACCTGAAATTAACATTTCTATTTCTTCTATATGGGAAACTAAGTCTGTTGTTTACTCCAGTTTTCTGTAATTTTTTATATATGTAATAAGTTTTTTATTTTAAAACAAAATGCAATTTTAATCACTAAAAAGTCGGAAATCCATGAAATAGCTATTTTATAGCACTTGGCATCCATCTGTCCTAAAGAGTTCAATAAATGTCAGTATAAGAAATATTTTTTTTGTCACAAATAAGATCATGGAGCAACAAAAAAAGGAAGCAAGCAATATTTCTTGGATAAACCTGGATGTCCAAGTCCTGTAGTAGAAAACAAATATTTTAGATGTCACCAAACCAATTTACTCATATTATTTCTCTTTACAGTGATTAAAATCAAAGGAATACTTTTTTCTGAAGCAGCTATTCTAAACAATTTTAATGCGGACCTGACAGTAACCTGGATCATGCTCTAGACTTCACTGACTATATCAACCAGGTTTTATTGACTATCAAGTAAACCTGCATGAAAAGCTCAGATAGACACATCTGAACTCTATGCTTAGTGAGACAAATCCCACCTTAAGACTTTTAAATCATTGTACAGTACATTAACCATGTTTCAGCTTCATTCCTCTTCACTGAAAAAAAAAAAAAAGGCATTATTAAATGTGTCTATTTTCCTGAAAGCTTTATATTGCCATATCTCCTGGGGCTTTTTGCTAAATGTTTGATTGGTTCAGTTTTGGTTTATTGTGTGGTGTTTTTATGTTGTTGTTTTCTTTTTTTATTTTTACAAAGAAATAATAGCCTAAGAAAACCTTGAACAAGGTAGAAATAGTACAGCAAGGCAACTTTTGATCTTTCAGTAATAAGCTGATTTTTTTTTTTACTGGGATCACTTATAAAAATATTTTAGCTTGCCTTGTATCTGCTACATAGTTATAACAACAAATTAATTTGGTTATTGCTACTGCTTTCTTCTCTTTCTATATGCTTCATTCCCCCTGCAGATTTCAATATATGCAAATATCAACCTATAATTTCTCTATGCACCATGAAACTAATAACCTTTGTTTGAATGCTAATTTAATTGAACTTACCTCAAAGTTGATGGTGAGCTGTCATTCCAACCAAAGTTTTGATAAGTTTTGTCTAAATTCTGTGTAGTTTCTTAAAGAATAGTCTTTGCAAGCTCAGAAACCTCTTCATTAATTTATTTTTATAGGTTTAGACATCACAAGAAAACTCTTCATATCAAACACACAACCAAACATAAGTTGTCATGCTAGAGGGAAAAAAAAAAACCCAGAAAAACCAAAACACCTCAAATATGGTCTTTAATTCAGTGCTTTCAAGAATTAGAGCATTATAAAGGTTCAGCATCCATCTGATACTGAGGTAGTTGGCCAAAAAGAAGGTTTTCATTTCAGAACTAATTACCTACTATTTGTAACTAGCCTCTACATGCCATTTATTTCCAAAAAAAAAGCCACAATCTGGATGTTGACAGAAGCATGATTTCTTTACTGAAAATCCCATTTCTAATGAGACCCAAAAACTCACTAGGAAGATTTTTACATGACCCTGCCCCATAATGGTTGAGATTCCCTGTCCTGGTATCATTTTCTAGGACTTACTGGCTGAGTTTATCATCGAAGTATAGATGACTGACAGCACAAACTATTCATGAGCCTTGGAAAGGTCAACAAGATGCATCTGGAATATATATTTGAAATTGAACTTCTGCTTGAAAGGTGAATTAAAATAATGGAACTGTAAATAAGGGGGTGCAACAGAATATAAATGAGAAGAAACTCTGAAAGACTTCTGTGAAATTTCTTTAGTAGGACGAGAAAATTACTTGTATCTAAGGTATCTATCTGTACAAGGATTAATTTCTGAATTTTTCAACTAAATCAGGCCTCTGAAATACTGTGGCTGTCTTTCCAACTTTTCTACCATAGCGGCCATGAAATGTCTGTTCTATACTACACCTATAATGACAACATCAGAATGCTGATGGATTGACTAGTGATATTTTCTTTTATTATTATTGTATCTTTTCACAAATGTTTGATGGTGATTGAAAAAAAAATGAAAATTTGACTTCTACAAAAATGATTGCTATATGTTATGGTTATTATGTTATTGTCCTGGTTTCAGCTAGGATAGAGTTAATTTTCTTTCCAGTATCTGGTTCCCTGTTTGGGAGTTCAGATGAGAGCAGTGCTGATAACACACTGATGTTTTTAATTGTTACCAAGCAGTCAAGGACTTTTCAGCTTTTCATGCTGCCCTGCTAATGAGAAGTGTGGGGGAAGGGGCGTCCAGGAAACTAGGAGGGGACACAGCCAGGTCAGGTGACCCCAAACTAAACAAAGGGGGTATGCCATACCAATTACGTCATGCTCAGCATAAAGGGGGGCTGGTGAGGGTAGGGCACATGGTTATGGGATGGTCTGGCTTTGGGATGGGTCTGACATGTACAGTCTGAGTTGGGCGGTTAAGTGAGAAACTGCATTGTAAATCACCAGCTTTGTATATTTTGCTATAAAGTCCTATTATTTCTCCCTCCCTTTTGCTGTTTCAGGAGGCACAAGGCTTCACTTTGTCTTCCCTTTATTTTTTTTTTCCCATCCACTCTCCCTTTTTGCATCCCACTTTGCCAGGGGGGTGTAGAAAACAAGCAAGTGGCTGTGTGGTGTTCAGCATCCAGCTAAGGCTAAATCACAACAGTTTTATTTATTGTATTATATTATAGTTATCATATTATCATAGTTATTGTATTACTTGATACCGTATATGTTTGGATGTGAGAATAATTTACGTTATATGTGGACTTATACATGCAAAAGATTTTGCTCCTGCTGCTTGTAAACTACTCTTGAAATCCCAAATGTTTATATTCTTTCAAGGCTTCAACTACCATAGATTAACAAAGCTACATTTAATTTTTTCTAGGCTCTCACTAAATGTCAGTAATTAAATGGAGCTAAACTCAAGTCCAATATGCTTCTGGGGAGCACAGATTTGAATGACTTTAATGGAGTCTGGATTTCATATATTAATATACTTCTCAGAACACTAAACATTGACACTACCTTACACTGATATACTGAGCTAAACTTTTCTAGGATACATATACAGCTGACAGTTATGCGTGACTGCAAGACAAACGTTTTCACAGCTGTTTCTAAACCGCCATGAAAGCTCATGCTGTATCCCATATACGCAGTGCCTTCACTGTTAAGATGATCACTCTCTCCTAGTCAGACTCGTTGGTCTTCTTTCCAGTAATTCCAGATCATTGCTAATTCTCTGTGTATTTATGAAAGTAAAATTTAAATTATCATTAAATCAAAGTAATTATGAGATTTACCTGAAGTAAAAATGCTGTGAATGTTGTAATGTACTGCTGTCTTATTATACAATGCAAGTATTTTTTAGTTAATTAAATAAATCTCTGAAAATTCTTGAATTGTATCCTTGAAAATTTTTAGCAAGTCCACAATTTCTTTTCTCTTCTGCTGATTTTTATTCATCATAACGAATTTTTATCCATTTTCCTTGGTTTCTATGTATTTCCAAATTGTCTCCAACTGGTGCATAGCTTTCTAGACAGGTAGTAACTAAAATGAGATAAAATAACAAGTTGAAAACATGCTGGTCCTGGGCATGTTAGTAGTTATTTCGTGTATCTTACAGATTTTGCTATTCATAGATCACAATATGATATTGGGACATTTTCGCAACAGCACAATTTTTTCCATGTGTGCTCAGCTTGTGATCCGAAATAAACCCATTATATCAGGTGGAAATATTTACATTTCTGTCTATCAAATACAATTCTATGTTATTCAGACAAATAACCAATTTTTCTTCTGCTTTTCCTTCTAAGTCATTAGTTCCTGATTTTGATCTTCAAGATCAATTAGTAAAAGAGGACTATGTAGGATTCTGGTATATAAAACTATTCTCAATTACTCTTTACATTTCCCCTTGTGCTCCTGACTGATCACTAAGTAAATGTGGGGAGATATTAATACTGGAAAAGTAAGGTTTCTATCAGTAAAATATAAGAACAAAGATGCATTAATTGAAATATTTCTATATATCTGGAATTTTAAAAATATTTTAAACCAGTTAGAGCAATCCTTACATGCTTGTACTTGACTGTTCAGGCCCCAATGTCATTAAGTAAAGAAAAGACATGAATAAGGCTTGAATTCTAATTCAGGAATAAAACTGATTACAGACTAGAGAGGGAAAGATAAGTAACTTAGGGAGAAATTATGTTTACTGGGACTCAGGAAAATTTAAAAGCTCCAACAAACCCATATTTCTTACCTTCCTGGGAGTAATATTTCTAAATATCTGATAAATATGTTCAATTGATTCCTCATTCCAATATAAGGGAAATATTAGGGGGGACAGGGGAAGTCAACAGTGGTTTTCCTGTGTTTGATACTAATTTATTATTTGCTGCATAGACACATTGCAGTCCACTGAATTCACAAGTAAATTCTGAATTTTTTTGGAATTCCTGCGATATTTTCCATCTTTAAAGCTACTGGTATGTCTACAGTGCTTCTGGATTTGTAAACAGATGTAGAAAGAAAATGAAACAATATCTGAACACACTGAATTAATAAAATTAACTGAGAAATATGATCTCAGGCTGAGTTTTAATGGTAAACTGACCATAAAGTGTATTCCATAAAATTAAGGAAAAATACATACAAGCTGTGATGGATTTGACCCTAAAATAGACACAAAACATCGCACATCAGGAAAGCTGTAGCAATAGTGATCAATTACTTTGGAGAGTAACATTTTTGCATGACTTGTAAATAAATGGCAGATCAACTGGGAAACAGCATTTGGACAACGTGTGCTTTTGTAGGGAAGCAGAGTTGCAGCATACATACATGTGGTTCATTTCCAAAAGAATTTCCGAATAACCTTGCAAATGACAACACACAGTCCACTGAAAAATTATAGCAGCTCTCCAGCTGTTTAATTTAGGATATGATAAATGGCATGCTGTTTGGATTTCTTTACGACTAGAAAGGATGAGATTCAAGATCAAGCTGAATATCTGCCTGCTCTTTCTGTAATTTCACAGGTTATCAGAGACTATTCAGTCTGGGCTAATTGAAGAAAAGTTCAGTGCGGCTGGAAATAGGTATCTGTGAAGTAATGTTTAATTTCAACAAGGAAGACAAATTGTTCTTTGTCTTATACTTGAAATAATCACAGTAACACCTCTGCAGAAAGGATATAATACGTTAGAATACTCAGTTAAGTGTGATGCATGATAAGTTATCCCTTTGAAGCTTAATGCGTTCATACAACAGGAACTACATGTAAGACATTTGAGAACTGTGATGCCATTCCTTATCAACTGCTCTGCAAAGGCAGGACTGATAAACAGAGGACATAGCAAAATAAAATCATGGCTCACAGCAAGCAAAAAAAATTCTTACATGCTTGAGAATGGCAAACAGTTCTGTGTATATTTTACATCAATATCCAATGATCATGATGATATTTTACAAAAGCCTAGAACATATAGTCTACCCATATTTCTCATCAGTTAACACCAAGAAGTGCACAGACAGTGTGAAAGCAGAATGTATATGAAGAAATGATATGTGGAAGAGAAGTTTGGATTCACCATCTATTGAAATAAAGGGAGATTGCACATCCTAGATATCTATTTCTAAACTAGAATGACATATAGAAAGTAATCTTTGTTTAGTAGTGCCAATAACTATTTTCACATGATGATTAAACTTGAACCCATCAAGAGCCAGCAGTTTGAATAATATTTATAAAGATAATATAAAGCAGAGATTATGTTTAGTGTCTTTTTATTATCATCTGACAGCTTTCAGAGCCTTTCTAAAAGTTAAATGAAGCTATTTATGGGTAGTGAGATTAAAAATTGAGTCATATTTTATGCTATTTTCAGCTCTACTTGAAAACTTCCAAAATTCTAACAAAACTAATAGAAAAACTTTTTCACAGGAATATGTGCCTACTTGTAATATCTGGTTCCTAGAACTAAACAAATACAAAGAGCAGCACAAAATAATAGTGATCTATTATTTGTCTCCATCCTTCACATTTTTGTGATTTTTGTATAAGGGAATACAAGGTAATTAAACTCTAACTCCTTGATCCTTGATCCTGACTGCAACACAGTCCAAGAACTGAAGAAGGAGTTTCTCGCAGAACTAACAATTATTACATAAAGCAAGTACAAGATTTCAGGATTTTTTCTTATCTGCTCAATTAGGGCAGGTCACACTGTACTGCTGCAGCTGCTGAAAGAAGCATTAACAGAAAAGACTTGTTTTACAGTCTCAGAAATCAGGTAGCTTCAGTGCCTTAACGTGGCTGAGAAATAATAAAAACTAACAGCCAAGTGCAGCAGCAATCACAGATGCACCTCTTGGTCTCGCTCAAATCTCAATTATACTTGTGTAAATTAAAAATACCTTGACTGATCTCATTATATTTAGAGCAATTTAAAACCAATGTAAAGTTAGAATTAGTCCAGTCATTAAAAAAATACTCTATAGTAAGAATATATCTTTCATTGATTTCTTTCTACTCTTTTTGACTTGTTTCCTAAATCCTGAAGATATATTTGTGTAACAGTTATTAAATGCAAGCTCATGGTTTACTTTAGACAAAACATTTTTGTTTGAAGATGTCCAATACTAAATCAGCTAAAAGACACCATATACTTGGCTGCTCCTTTAAACAGACCTGTGGTGGTTCTAAATTATGGAGATGGCAATTTCAATTCTAGATAACATCTGCAATAAAAAGACATGTTAGACATCAGATGTAAACAAGTACCTGAGACAACATTAAATAAAATATTTCATTTCACCTGAAAAAGCATCTTTGTATCACACTTGTGCTTTGACCCTTCATCGGAACTCTATTCATTTAGTGCAAAAAAATAGCCTTTAAGGAGAAGCATGTGTTGACGAGTCTGCACCACTTTCCTATAAAAATAGGTATTATAGTCATATCAGCTTCTAAAACATGTAGAAGAAACAATGCAACGGTATATATATCAAAATATCCTTGCTCTTTGGTAAATAGTTACCTTATGTATTTCTAACTGCTTATATTGACTGAGGTCTCTGATAGTTGAAGGCTCTTCACTACTAATAAAAGACTTGCACATACTCAAAGAGAGCATAGACCATACCCCTTAGCCATCATCCCAAATTTTTTTGTGTTATCACTTTCAAGTGATGTGTCCTGCCTTAGTCTTTCAGCATGTGCACACAGACAATGTTCAAATGCAAAACAATTTATTTCACCTCTTATCTTACCCTAAATCAAAAAACTGGCTAGTACATTATCGAAATATAATTACAATAACAGTTGTAGTACAGTTGAACCTGAATTGTAGTAATAGACCTTGCAAAGACTGTATCTCATTGCTTAGACTGGGGATTACAAGGATAGAGGTTGTTCCTATGAATAACCCTTCATAAATGACTCAGGACATTGTTTAGCATTTTAGAAATAGAGAGTCATATCTTTTGGAAGAATGCAGTCAGTAGCCAGTTCTAGGAAGACAAATTCTGTTTTTCTAATATGAATTGAAAAGTGCCAGTGTGTCTTTCATTCAAGCTTCACCAATTGATTGTTATCTTTTTTGGAGTTAAACTGCTTGCTATAATTAATGCTGGCCCCAGGTAGTTGCAAGTTTTACAAATAGCATTTACTCAGCATGTCATCATAGGTCTCACTGGCCTTGATAGCAGCATGCAGTCACATTAATACAGATTAAATGGTCTTGAAAAAATTCTTCAGTATTAAATTTATCTCTCCAGCTATTTTCTCTTACAAATAAGTTTCTTTTACAAAAAAAAAAAAGAAATGCAAATAATGTTTGTCATCTTCGAATTGTCTTGAACTGCCAAAGTGCTATTCATATCTATTATTTGCTTTCTTTTATATGGATCAGGCTTCATCTTTTAAGTGCTGTAAATCCATAATAAGGTTTTTCAATGCAGTATTTAAAGTGCCTGCTAGAGTACACTGTTTTTAACTGGCTACTCACAGAGCCAAAACACTTGTTCAGCTCTCTTTTTTTGGTTTAAACAGTATGCACTTCACTATTCTTTTCTGTCCATCACATCTCAGCCATGGCAATATAAAATTAATAATGCTAATGTTTAATTTGCTCTTTTTGCTGTACCTGAAAGCATAAAGATGGAGTAAGGCATGTTGTTTTCATCCTAGTTACCAAGAGAAAAATTGAAGAGCTAGTGGATATGTCTACAGAGTTTTTGCAGCCTCCTGAAATAGTTGCAGAGGTTTTCCCAGGCCAAAGGGAAGAACACAGTATATCTGTGCTCTTTCTTCACAGTATATATTGTATGCCCAGTATATCTAATATCTATTTAGGCACAGCTGATGTCTATAAGGAACTGTCACTACTGAAAACTGTAATTTAAGCTGTACCCGAATTTTACTCCGGAGACAGTTATTTGACTCTGTCAGAACAAAGAAAGCCCAGGAATAAAGTAGCATGGACCCCACGCTGGAGCAGGTGGTGATACATTAAGGAGGCTGTGACACATGAAGGAGGTTGTGACCTTGTGGGAAACCCCACTGGAATCGGTTTTCTGGTAGAATTTGTGACCCTGTGGGGTACCCATGCTGGAGCAGTCTGTTCCTGAAGGACTGCACCCCATGGAAGGGACCCATGCTGGAGCAGTTTGTGAAGAATCGTATTCTGTGGGAAGGACTCATGTTGGAGAAGTTCATGAAGGACTCTCATGAGAGGGAACCCACGCTGGAACAGGGGAAGAGTCTGTAATAGGAGTCCTACCCCTGAGGAGGAAGGAGCAGAAGAGACAATGCAGGATGAACTGACTACAAACCTGACTCCCCATCTATCTGTGCTGCTTTTGGGGAGGAAGTAGAGAATTTGGGAGTAAAATTGAACCCAGAAAAAAGGGAGAGGTGGGGGCAGGTTTTAAAGATTTGGTTTTATTTACTCTCTTTTGACTGAGACGTGATTAATTTTTCTAAGTTGAGTCTGTTTTTCCCTTGACAGTAATTGCTGAATGATCTTATCTCAACCTCTGAGCCTTTCATTATATCTTCCCCTGTCTCACTGAGGAGGGGGAGTGATGTATTGGTTATGGGGGGCATATGTGGTCAACCCACCACAACATATTACTAAGAGATTTATATACGATGCATGTATGAAAAAGTCACCTATATAGCATAGACTATAGAACAAGTTAAGACTGCATATCTCATTTCCAGTCCTCAATGTCTACATGACCAAATTTTCCACCCTTATAGTTTTATCTGTTATGTGCTCTGTTATGTGTTGCAACACCTTCATAATCTTAGTACCTTTAAACATCACTTCTTTAAAAATTAACAGCTGCACTGCTTATTAAATAGTTATTTTTTATGCACATGGGATTTTGTGCTCCTGATAATCACTGTACATTGGCAAAATATGGGACATTAAAACCATAGCAGTCATGTAGGCATCATTTCAATAATGACTCATGCCATTGCTCTGGTGTTCTGACCTCACTGTGCCTCCCTAGATCAAGTCAAGCATTATGACACTGATATCTTTAAAACTAACAGCCCTCTTGAGACCAATTGAGGCAACTTGAGATGATCTCAGAATATCCAACATCCAGATCTTGAATAGCTTCTGATTCACGAGGAAGATACTTCCGACGGTCAAGCGCTCTCGTCCACAGTGAGCTCTAAGTCTCAGAGGTGGTGAAAGAGTGTAAAAGGCAGGTAGAAATCAGAAAAGCTTGAGCCTTTGTTGTGTGACACTTGGCCTGGTTAATGTTAGAGAATATGTTATGGGCCAATAGAGTAATCACTCCCAAATTTGCAATGCTCTGATTTTGTATTTTTGCCATGAGGTTAAGATAGCTTTTGCAGCTGTGCTAGTTCAACTTAAAAAAAAAAAAAAATTTTAAAAAAAGTGCTAATTAGGACACACAGTTATTCATTGCATTGGTGGAGAGACAGAAAATATGGGTTTTTCAACCTTCCTTTGATGTAGCTCAAGGCCTTGACCAAAATTAAAGTTTCAGTGTACTTTCCCTTGTAGTAATAATGAAGACATTAAAATTGAAATATAAAAGTTAAAGCAGGATCTAAATCAAGAGTGTTTTGGTTTGGTTTTTTTTCAGGCAAATATAAAGGTACAAAGTAAATAGCAAAGTGTTGAAAATGATTTTGTCTCAGAGCCAGATATTGAATAGTTTTACATTTTTTATGCTAAATGAAACAAAAATGGGGCACGGGGAGAAATTCATCAGAGCTCTGCTGTAGAATATTCTTAGATCATGGTCTCTAAAAGTACCAAGAGGTTAGTACAGGCCTTTCCACTGGTTAGCTCTCTAGAACTTTAAATTACCTTATTGCAATAACAAACTAAAGCTCAGTTTGAAGTGCTCCTATGGGAATGGATGCCTGAAAGGACTATTATGGGGTTTGAAGACAGTGACCTCTTGGTCATCCATTTGAATCTAATTTGGCTAAGTAATAGCAATAAACTGTTACAATCTAATGAATATTTAATGGCATAAATAAAATCACATGTGTATTGTTATTTGTGATTAATGATCTAAGTCTGATTCTTGAAAAAAGTCCTATATCCATGTTACCATTTATATGCAAATACAGTTTAAAAGATAGGTCTATTACATTCTAAATTAGACACAATAAAGGAGTGTTTAGAAGACATAAAGGTAAAGAGAGAGTGATACATGAAAGAGAAATGTGTGTCTTATTTCCTCTATATACCAGTGTTTTATAAACAAGTGCTGTGAGTGCTCTGCAAATGAGCAGTAAAGTTGCAATCATGAACCCTTGCCTCTCCTCAAATTCTTTGAGGTAGTTAACAAATACATCCTAGGAAGAAGTCTTGTGACAGAAGATCAAAATGTAGTACAGCCCCTTATTCTCTCTTCACACCTACTCAGCCAACTGAAAACAACCTTAAATTAAACACAGTGCATATGCTTATAATATAGGCCAGGATTAATTGAAGATCCAGTCTTGAAGAGGTTGTCTTTTGAAGATCAAAAGTTTCAGATACTAAATTACTGTCCTTTTTAAATCATATTGTTACTTAGATGAGAGTGACTCGTCAAACATCTAATCTATTTGTGGTTTTGATTGTGGCAATTAACAAAGAGCCTCAAAGAACTGCGATAATTATTGACCTGGTTCTTCTCACTATGAAATTTCAATACTATTGACTGTGATGATAAATAAAATCACATGTCTGTAAGGCCTGAAATGGTACTTCTGGGAACCGGCTGGTGCTCTAAAAGATATTTGCCAAACAAAACAAAGACATGTATGTGATTCGCAGAAATCTGAGTAGATCAAAGTTTTCCAGATGCTTTAAATCATCTAAATCCTAAAGCTACTCCATGGCACTTGTTTAGTATTTTATTTGCGTAAGCAGAAAAGGCTTGGGGATTTTTTAATACTGGTCACAAAGAGAAACCAATAGTGCCCTTCCTTCTATTAACCTTCTAGTAACATTTTTCAGAGATTAGCATGATGTACAAATGGTTGAGCAACCTAGCAAAACCACAGTCTTTGCGGCCATTTTTGAGAGAGAAGAATTAACAGGATTTCACATGCTACAGCATGTCACATGAATGTGACATGGTGAACAGCAGCAAATGAACTGATGCTTGCACTGGGGATTACTACACCTCAGTGTTCCTGTACTCAGCCTTATTAACTTTTGCATTTAAATCTGTAACATACAGAGAATGCTCTTAATTGGGCAGCAGTTTCATCTTGGCTACTGTCCTTGTGTACAATTTTTAAACTGTATATAAATACCATTGAGAGTCAGACACTTTTCTTTCTGAATTACTAAGTTTATGTAAAGAAGTTGCTTTCCAAAATATAGTAGTAGTTCCTGATTTTGGAGATCAGAAATTAAACATATGTATATATATATTTCTACTACCTGTACAATCACCTACTACAGAAAAAGTACTTATGAAATTCAAAGCTTTATTTTGAAAACTGGCAATTTTATTACAAAAAAAAAATTACTGAGTTCTGTTATTCTCTATTATGATAAAGTATTTTCATATTCTATTTTCTTCAAATGGAAGAAGTTTTAGCTATATCTTTGATATACAAACTTGGGAATCCAGTTTGACTATTTATTTTTAGGCAGCATACTGCTTCCACTGAAGGGCTTTTCTGACAAGAATTTCAAGCTGAGATGACTTAGAAAGTGATTTTGTTGTTGTTCTTAATCAAACATAAAAGTCATCTATTATGAAAGTAATTGTTTTGACTTTTTACATATAAAGAAGAAAGACATTTTCTGTAAAGGCTGTTATTTGAAATATATAGGTAGTTCCTGGAAATAGAAAAATCATGCCATGGCATTTAAAAATACAAACAGTTGAATTCTTTCCTGTTGGTTTTCACTATTTTCCACTTTCTTTTACAACTAAACAACAATAATATATTAATATATTTCCTTTTAAAATATCAAAGATGGTAATGTAAACAGAGTTGCCAGATATTTTCACTATAACATGTTTTCTGTAGTCATCTCAACGGAATGTTGGGGTTGATTATTCACAGTATTACTGTTCCCACATAAGAAGCTCAGCATAAGGTAGGATACCATAAGTGACACTCGCATAACTCAGAAGTCTGATACATAAAGCAATAAACCAGGAATCAGACATCTAAATCCTTCTTCAAAGAGAACACTGGACATGGGAGCTTTTTGGGGGGGGGATTATTTATTTATTTTACTACCCTCGGCAATTTAGCTTCAGCAAATTTATCCAGAAGTTTCTGAGATAATAGAGATTTTGCTCATCATCGTGCCTTTGGCTATGATGAGAAACTCAGGCAGTCTCAGTATTTCTTCCTTTTTGCCAGTCAGAAGACAGCTCATCACTCACAGCCTGTGTACAACTTACTCCTTCCTTTCCGGCAGCTAGTTAAGCACTGACCTACAGAGACTTTGCTAAGCTTCCTTATACATCCTGGATCTCTGGGTTTCACATAAAAACATGATTTAGTCATGAACTTTTAAGACTGTTCGAATCCCAAACATCTTTTTTTTTTAAAAAAAAGCCTTTGTAAACTTCCTAATGGCATTTATTTATCCTTAAAAATGATTATATTGTTCGGAAATTGCAAAAACCGAAGTCTTGGCAGCCTCACTTACTATATGAGCTTTGGTTGTCAATAACCAACATGAGCATCAGGAGAACATAAAATATGGTCCAGCTGATATATGTTAGATCAGTCGTGTTCTTTCACAACACCCTTTTAGGCATAAATATTAACTACTAATCCATCACAATTTTTAAAAAAAAAAAAAAAAAACAACAACCTTCCTTTACAAACATCTGTGACCCAAAATTAGGTAGGAACGTGAAATCAATTTCCTAAATGCCTGACACTGTCATGTGTATCTTAGGACCTTCTTCTAAAAAAGAAACCGAACCAAACCCAACCAAAAAAACAAACTCAATAAAGCCCTACTGCAGTCACATAGTAGTTCCATTAATTCTGATCTTGACCAGGCTTTTAGTGTCAAAAATGACAAATGATCGAAAGATCTCCAGATCTTCTTTGCCTGGTGGATGTTTTCTAGAGCTGGGATCATTCTCCTTTGGACTTTCTCTAGTTCACCTCAGTCTTAACTGAAAAACTCTTGTTTTCTACTGAGAATTTACTTAGACAAAGCATTGCAGAATGTTTTCCCTAATTTCTTGGACTCAGAAAAAAATCCCTTTTTACTGTCTTCTTCCTTTCTGCAAATTGGAGAGAAATGGCTATTTCAGGTTGATTTTCATTTGACCTGTTTTAGACTTTTTTTACCTTAGCACGAATCAAAGCTTCCTTTTAAAAATATTTTCTACACTATTCAACTCAGACATTGGTGGTACACTGAGGATTATAAAATGAGGTGAGATAAATTTCACCTGATGTTCCAGCAGAGGTTCTGCTGTGTTCTACAGAGTAATTGATCACATTGTAAACCATACATACTAATCTTATGCTCACATAGCTCCCTGAAAGGTCTTGAGTAACAGGGCATTATAGACTTCAGTGCAGCAGGAGATAAACATGTTCAGAAGCATATAGATTTATTTTGACTCTATTTGTATATGTGATTATTTATGCCTAAGATAATACCTTGACTTGGAACTAATGAACATGTTCTATTTTTTCAGACAAGACATATAAAGGTTATATGAAAAAGAACTTAAAATACACAATTTACCTTAAAACTGAGTTAAAATAAAGATGAAAAAATGGTATTTGAAGAGGTATTTATGTGTATTTTTCATGTGCCTGTGACTAAAAATCATGAAAAATAATGAAATTATGGTTTCTAGATGCTTCTTAAAGGTTAATGGTCATTGGGGAGGGGGTGGGGGGAGGGGGTGGTAGTGTTTGCTTTTGCTTTGTCCTGGGGGTTTTATTTGGTTTCGTTGGGGGGTTTGGTGGATTTTTTGTTCTGTTTTGTTGGGGTTTTTTAGCTGTTCTAGAAATTGGAACTGCAAGTCCAGAATCTATTAGATCTATATATTTAAGGTAGAATTCTATGCATGGAAGACAAAATGCAGGAATGGATCTCAAAAATTAGCATTATGCAGCTTATGATGAGTTTTAGCTACCAATTTCCCTCTAGAATTGAAGTGAAGGCTTTCCATACCTAACACTAAGAACAGATTTATCTTCTTTACTTGAACACAATAGAACATAGCTACTTAAATAATCTACGACATTTAGAACCAACTATTATGAAACATTTTTTAACATTTATGTGTAACTATGAATAAGTTAAGCAATGGCTGCAATGCTTTCAGAGCAGAAAATCAGTTGCATTGTAAAAAAATTCCTAAGCAGCCTACCTACCACCATGGAGATGCATGACAGCTCTATGTTACAGCTTACACATATCCTTAGTTTTCTGCTTGCTGTGACAGTTCTAAAGGGTTAAGGTTCAGTAAGCTTTTTGAACAATTATGCAATGCTATGCAATACTATAAAAACATTAAAAAGGAATAAATACAAAACATTTCAATTATTTAAATTCTTTGATAGAATTTGTATCTCAGCTTTATTTGACAATTTCGTACAGTAGCACTCTGGGGTTATTCATATAGCCATTGAATTACAGTGTTTATTTTTACCATTAAGTATTCTTTCTTCCCTGCTATGATAGGTCTGCTGAGGATCAAAAGATTTCCTGTCATCTTCTTTTCTACTGTCATTTCCTCCTAGGTATATTTCCAATAAAAAAAAGTTTAATTTTTTTAGCCCAGAAGCTATGGCTTTCTCCAGACTGCCTGGTGTCTCCGGCCACACTTCTGCTGTAATTTCTCAGAAAAAAAAAAAAAGAAAAAAAAAAAAATCTGTGCAGAAAGTACCTGCAATAAAATAAATCTGTTGCATTTCCCAGTGATATACAGTAAGTGATGAACATCATATAGCAGTCAAAGGAAATTACACTTTCCAAGAAACTGTATAAGGTACATAAACACGAGCTCTAGTTTTCTATGGTCACATGCCAGGTCCTGAATGCTGAATGAAATTAGAAAACACCTGGCCTCAGACATGTCTCAATAAAAGTTTTTCTTCATAGCTAAATGAAAAAGTTAATTTTCTAGGTATTTGCTTCTTTGAGCCTATGAGTAAGCAGAAGCATCTTGTTTTCTTCTTCATTTCTTGACACTTTTTGCATTTTTCCAATGGTTCAGTAATGATAAAATGTATGAAGTTAATACACATTTTCTCTTCAATCTCTGATATCAAGATTTTTTTTAAAAAATCTACTTCTTGTATGGTGAACTTTCCCAG
This sequence comes from Hypotaenidia okinawae, assembly GCA_027925045.1. Lineage (NCBI taxonomy): Eukaryota > Metazoa > Chordata > Aves > Gruiformes > Rallidae > Hypotaenidia > Hypotaenidia okinawae. The sequence continues at coordinate 175,317,245 of BSDF01000001.1, forward strand.
AATCTTCATTTGTGCTGTCTGCATACTCAGACATGTGTTCTACTTTTTCCTTTACATTGAAGTGAGTGACCACGTCGAATCTGATGATTTGTGGTATAGCTGCTGGTAGAAATTAAAAATTGCAACTTCTTTATATTTGCAGATATATTTATTTCACACACGTAGGTCTTTAACAGTACTGGTGTTATTTCTGGCACCACAATGTCTTTTGTATCAATTTAAATTAGCACAGCTCCTGTGTACTTTTCTGCCACTCCTTTATTGCTAGAATACCTTATAAATAATTCTTCTGAACCAATGGTACTTTATCTATTTTTTCAATAGTGCACATGATGTTCTGACACTTGCAATTTCTCATGGTCATGATCATTTCCTCTGTCTTCTCCCAAATGTTAAGTGTAGGCTGGGTTCTCTGCTGTTCAGTTTTGGATAGACTCCAGCTTTGAATTTCCCATATCCTTCTATTTATTTTGTTATCCAGTTTGTTTTCACCCAAGTTTCTTAATGCTTTGTTTTGGTTTGATTTTAGCTTTGTTATTTTTATTTCTATCTCATAATAAGAGATTCCAAGTACTCTCACAAACCAGAAGATAAGATCTTATCCATAGATGCATTACAAATTTCACTCTGCTTTTATTTTAATAAACTCTATTAAAAGCATCTTTCCATCTATTTTACATAAAGTGCAGTAATTCTCATTTCTATAATAGTTACGTAGTTAGCCTCCTCTGCTTGAATTAACTGAGCAGTATTAAAATCAGGTAATGCTTCAGAAATAGCTGCTTTAGAAATAAGACTGCTTCTAAATGTCTTCTTTTCTGCTGTCATGCGTTTGTTACTCATTTCAAGTGAAGTTAAAATCTTCCACATTTCTAAACACTTTTAAGTATAGTGAAATTTTTCATGAGTATGGTCCTTTGCAGCTCTCATTTCAACTTCTTTTTGGTGCTGTGCATAGCTCGATAATCACTGAGAAGTGAACTGTTGAAGAATGGTGGGGTACCTTGAGTCACAACAGATTTCTAGCTGATCAGCATTTTGAATTTGCATCTTACAGCTTTCAGTGATGTGTCCTGGTTTCACCTGAAACCAAGTTAATTTTCTTTCTAGTAGCTGGTATAGTGTTGTGTTCCGGGTTTAGTGTAAGAATAATGTTGATAACACACTGATGTTTCTAGTTGTTGCTAGGTAGTTGTAGTGTCTACACCAAGTCAAGGACTGTTCAGCTCCTCATGCCCAGCAGGTGCACAAGAAGCTGGTAGAGCACAACCAGTACAGCTGACCCAGACTGGCCAAAGGGATATTCCATGCCATATAGCATTGTGCTCTGGATGGGGAAGATACCCAGGAGGAAAGATTGCTGCTCAGAAACAGGTTGGGCATTGGGTTGTATTATTTTCCTTTCACATGTGAATTGCAATTGCATTTGTGCAACATTTGTTATTATATTTTTTTGTGTTATTGTTAATCTTCCTTTGTTACCCTATCAAACTTTCTGTATCTCAACTCATGGGGTTTTTTTCCACTCTCCTCCTCATCCCATTCTGGGACAGGATGGTGCGGTGCTTAGTTACCAACTGGGATTAAACCAAGACAGAATATTCTTCCATGGCATCCTGTGTTAGGTATGCACTTTAACAATTATATCACCAAAATGTTAGGTATTTGTCCCCCCAAGGAGGCATTTCAGTCTATCTAACCTGAAGTTTGCATTAAAGAGGGACTCCTTTAAAGACAAGAAAAAAGACCTGCAGTCCATCCAGATAAGGTACCTGCCTGTTTTCCTTGGAAACTAGTTCTTTCCAAAAAAAAACTCAGTTAATTAGCTTAAGTGTCTAGCTCTTTCTACTAGGGGAAATCATAGGAAATTGCTGTCTCAAGCTTCTTGTAACTCAGTCCACCTAGTCCTCTTCACTAAAAGAGTGGAGAAAAGAACTTTTTACTTAATAATCTATTAGTGTGAGGATTCACTCAGGGAGGCTGCTGCAACAGGACTTAGTTGTTTCCATAAAGGCAGAGAGCAGTCACTTAAACCACAATTCCATGTAGTATTACTTCTTTCTAGTTAACTTTCAGGCCACTGAAAAGCCCTGCATGCAAGCACCATAAGACCACAAACCACAGGAGTGACCTTGATTACTAGTACATACAGCTGAGTGCAAAAAAGACTGCCAATTTCAAATTTTCCCTCAGAACATCCCCCTCCCTTTTTTTTTTTTCCCTAAGGATCATCTAAATGTATTTTAAAATTAAAATTCACAATTGGACAAAAAAATGCCCACCTCAGCAGAAATCACATTTCAAGCACATGTTGGCAAACAAAATTAAGAACACCAGTCATTTCCAGAATAATGAAAACAAAATTCTCAAGTAGATGTCTAAGGAATTTAAGTACTTACTGTGTTAAACAGCCCACTAACTTTGGTGGACTAGGGTTCTCCTTGTATTTTAAGTGGTTTCAGGGAGACCAGATTCTACATCTACAATATCTGCAGGTAAATACTCCATTTTAATTTCTCTTCCTTTCTTGTCCTTGCAGAATTTCTATAGCAATGTGTTACATACAGTTTATGAGAAATACATTTTTAATATGCTACCTTTAACTTCATTAAATGTCTTTGTTCTTGTGTTCTGAGATAGACATATTTTTTTATAACTTTGCCATTCATTAGTTTAATATCTCTTTAAATGAGATGTACTCCATGATTGCAATAATTTTTATCACACTTCTAATGTATATTGTACTCTCCAGTCTTCACCAATATGACATACTTTATGAGAGCCACAGCTTTGCTGTGAGAGTAATTTACCACTACCCTCTGCATACTATATAGAGGACTACAGCACTAAAATTAACATGTCTAATCTCTTAATGAAAAAACTGTATTTTTTAATATGAAGACTATATTTCTATATGAATGCATGTGGATATATGTGCAGTTCTATACTACTGGACACAAGAGAACCTCATGATAAGTGTCACATACTAAGTCCACAGCCTTTAAGAATGACACCCTTTAAAGAAATTTTGTCTTCAAGTAGACTAGTTGAAAATGCTGAAAGCAAAATTCACAGCTGCAGTTACCTATTAAGCAGCATGGGAAATTAGGGTACAGTGATTTCCTTGGCAGTGTCTTGTTTGCAATTCAAATTAAGATTAAAAAGATTGAAAAATATCAATCAAACTTCATGTCTAAATACTGTCACCCATTTTTGAGTAATCCCAAATCAGCTGGAGTAAATCTTGTTGGAACCCAGTTTAGGGTGACTCAAACAGAGCATGTCATAATGTCACATAAAAAAATTTATCTAGAAGAGTGGATTCTTCCATTTTTTAAAAACTGGGAGGTCAGTCATTGTCCTGGTTCTAGCCAGGCCAGAGTTAGCCTCTACAAGCACTCAGCACAGGTGAGCATAGTCATCCCAAACTGTTTTCCACATCACCTGACATCATTTCCACATAAAAGGGGCTGGTTGGGGAGGGGTGCTTATGGTTGTGGAGGGGCACTTCTGGTTGCCTCCAGGGCAGTCTGTGTGGCTAGGGCATCAGCTTGGTCCTTGTTATCACTGGGAGTGAGTGAAATTTATCATGGGCCTTTATTGTTCCCCTTTCACGGTGATTTTGTCAGTAAACTGCTCTTATCCCAATCCACGGAGACTCTGTCTTTTTTTTTCCTTTGGGAGTGATCAAGCAGTGTGTGGTGTTCAGCCACTGGTTGGGGCTGAACCACAACAGTCCTTTTTGGTGTCTAATGTGGGGCTTGAGGAATTTGAGATAAGGACAATAACTGGAAGAGGGAATGGTAAGAACAGATTGAACATAGCTGCATAGTGTAATAACTGTAGGGAATTTCTGTTGGGATGGGGATTTTAATGATGATTCTTAAATATGTGATTAACAGAGGTGAGGAGTAGAATGTTGTGGTTTTGCATGGCTGGGATCTGGAGGGGGTGGGGAGCTGTAGGGGTGGCTTCTGCAAGAAGCATCTAGAAGTTTTCTGTAGTCCTGAGAGAGTAATCAGCAGTACACTCAAGGATGGAATCACTGTTGACCAAGGCCAAGCCAATCAGTGATGGTCATAGCACCTCTGTGAATCAAACATCCCTTGTTCTGATGTGTCTTGTTCTTATTTTCTGTCCAACAGCTAGCTTGAAAATACATCAAAGACTAGTAGGAATGCTGCCTTCAAAAACTCATCCTTTGATCCAGCGACCTGTTTACCAAGTGTCACTAAACTTACATCTAATGAAGATAAAATCACACAGTTTCTCAACAAAATATTAATTTAGAAATTGGTAAGATCTGAAAAAGCCAATTGTTTTCTGCCGACTGACTGACTGACCAACCAACTAACTTAAACATTTTCTTTACTTGGGAAGACTTGGAAGGAAGTGGAAAATGGTGCAGTGGCTAACAGAATTCTCCCGTGCTTTTATTCAGTAGTGTGACATCTGCTGCATTTGACTATCTGCAAGTCATAACACTTTTTACCACTTCTGCATAATGTTTTTGGAACAATATGAAGCATCATTAGTGTATTTCAGTTCCCAACATTATTGTCTCATGTTGCTTTATTACCATAATAAACTTGTGAATCATAGTAACTAACACAGTAGGGCTCCCGCAGTGAATTCATTTTCATAACCTCTTTTGTTATCATAAATGTGATCCAGAAAATTGTAAAGTCAGCAGTTCCATACAGCTTATTAATAAAGCACATTACAGGGATGCATTAAAGCCTCAACAGCTGTATTATAATGAAACACTCTACTTATAATTACAATTATGCTAACACTTAATAATAACTGGGCCTCTGTGTCTGTAGCTCATTTGCTCAATAGGAGATTGGGTCTTGTCAGAAGTAGCCATTCCCTCAGCAGGTGACCTGGTTGCAAACATAACAGAGTTTAAACAGGGCATGAAGTTAGTAATGGCATGAAAAGGGCAGATCTGCAGGTGGGGTTGCCATCTGTGAGGAGGAAAATGTGAAATAATGAGATATGTGGGCTTCTCTCTTCTTGGAGACCAGCTATCCAAGGGTGAAAAGAGGAGAAAAAAAGATAATGGATGAGAGAGGGAACAAGGTAGGCAGATGAAGGAATATTGTGGTAAGCAATGCATAGAATATTACAATTGACAATAAGTAGGACAGCAATGTCAAGAGTAAACAACTAGTTAGATATGTCCCAACAATTCTTCAGCTTTTCTTCTCAAGTGCAAAATTAATTTGATAAGAGTGGGAGGTGAATGCAAACTTTCTCTTCAAGAGTGACAGCGGGGATTTTGGAGATAGATAGATATACTATTTTCCATTACAGGTTCTTGGTTTCTAACAAAAAGACACAGATACAGTACTAAGCAAGAAACTGGAGCAGGAGTCAAGCTTGGAAGTTATTCTTACACTCTAGGGATGTAGCGGTGTGGTCTGGAAACTTATGTTTCTCTGGTAGTAGCAGTAGTATGTTCTTCACAAGCAGACAGCACTTTTCCACTGTAAAAAGGAATGCTTTGCATGAAGCAGTTTAGGGGAACAGAGACAATCCATGTTTGTATGCCTCATCATTGCCATCCCTAAAATATTTCCGGAAGCAGAGGTGTTGCACATTCTTGCATCTTGCATTCTCACAAGTCCTTACCTAGATCAAGGCTGCATCTGGTTTTGGACTCAAGGTCTACTTCCAGCAGAAGGGACTATCCTTTCCCAAGTATTGCAAATAAGCTTATTGTGTTTGTGTTGTGTAGGGATAGACACAGTGTGAACTCTTTCAGACAACAAGTGGAAATAGTCACTGCTCAGGCATATCCTGTAAATTCTAAAATGTCTGAATTTTTCAAGGAAGGTCTTTCATATCTTGAGGAAGAATGACTGAGACTCACTGGAGCATTGTCAACCAGTGGTCTAATGCTAATGGGACTAAAACACTCCTTCCATAGTCTCAAAGCTGAATGTATCCTTTGCAAAATCTTCCACCTCAGTTAAAGTATATTTGGCAAGAGGAAGAAAGAATTCTGTTCAGTCTGAAATTCTGCTGAATCTCTAATTCATGAAAGGAGGGGAAGCTGACAGCTCACTTATAATTCTCAGTTGCTTTAATAAAAAGTAGAAATAATTAAGAAAGGTTTTCTGCTCCTAACTTCTTCCTGCTAAATTTTCTTGGAAAAAAGTAAGAGGATATAACTGTGGCTTGGTAAAGATCTTAAAGAACATGAGGAAATAATGAGTGACCTCAGGAGGTTTGAAGTATTTAATTTGAAGCATACAGAGGATGGATCACTGAAACAGAATCTGGCATATAACTTGAGGTCAGGATTTGAACCAGCAATGAAGAAACAAGAGCAGTCATCTGCTTTGGCTTATGCATCTGTCTTCAGGTAGGATGAACACTCCTTTGGTGGTATTTATCATTCTTCTTGGGAATGTTTATACAACTAGTTTAGACTAATGTTTATCTGTCTAGGAGTACATCAAATTAATTTTACTCCAGAGAAATTGTTGAAAGATGATATAAGAATTTATCTTTAGTAGAAGAAAAATACATTGAAAATGGTGTTCAGCTACTGAAAGGACAGAAATGGAACCATAGAGAACCAGTATTCTTATCTCAGCCTTTCAATGAGAATATGAATTAAACAATATGAATGTCCTAATGCCAGTCCATGTTGGCCTAAAATAAGTGCCATAATGGCTCAGGTGTATCCATTTCTCATGAAACAGTCACAGCTAGAGAGATCTGCGGACTTTATTTAGTGAAGCAACTTAGGCACATTTAAAAAATGAATCTGTACTCCTACATGATGTTCCCACCTACAACTAGAGTTGTGAATACACAGTTGGTGATCCCTCAGAATCACTCCTAGATGCTGTTCAATTAAGCCCACAGTATGCCTTTCTTAGGATATATGAATATTGTGATACAAAAAAGCACACTGGTGATATGCTTTTTTTGATGGAACTTTCGAGTGCATCAAAAATTACTTTCAAGTAAGTATTTTAATTTTGTAAGGGATGGATATAGCATAAGTGTCACACATCCATGCTGCTTTCTGTGCAAAATATTTCCAAGGACAGATTCTATGTGTCAATCAGTGTAATGCTAAAAAGTTGAGTAACTCAGTATCCTTTATATGAAATGAATGTTCACCGTGTTCTTCTTTGCTTACAGGGAAATAACCTAGAAAAAACTTTTCCAACTGTCACATAGAAGATCATCTGGACTTACTTAATAAAAAAGAAATGAGAAAATAATTTATCTCTTATAGAGAAGTTAATAATATGGTTTGTACCTAGAGAATTTTTTTTTCAAAATTTGTTCCCTTTAAAAAGATGAATATAATTGTATTTTTATTTTTCAACAATTTGATCTTCATTTTATTACTTAAGCATTCTTATCCCACCAGGGACATTTGTATCAAAAATTAACTAGAAGACTGATTTCAGACATTGCCTTACAATATATCTGTCCTCACAAACTGTCCCACCCTCTTCTGTGAAGCCTGACACATAGTAATAAACAATTGTCAAATATTCTTTTCAAAAGATATCAGAAAGCACAATTAAAAATACCCCTTAGTTGAAAATCACTATATTTTTAATTCCAAAAAATGATTTTTGTAGCCAGTAGGATAATGTGACAATGATACATATAACATTGATATATACTACTGAAATACACGTTCTAAATTTCCTTCATCTTGAGTACTTTCACTAATGAATTAACGAATGATGGAAGAATTAGTGAGTGATGGGAATAGATCTGGGTAGAATTACATGAAATCCTACTTGCTATGATTAAATTTAGTCTAGACAGGAAACAACCCTGTCATACAAATGTGTTCCATCTGATCATAATAATTTATCTTTAGGTTTGAATGACTAAGCCTGATTTACCAAAATGGAAAGTGAATTGTCTTCTTTTGAGTTTTAGGTATTAGGGAAATGTATTTGCAGATTTATATAACGCTACATGGGTTTATTTATGGATATTACAAAATTTAAATACATCCTTGGGCTTTTTAGATTGAGAATGGCTTGCCTTACATAAAGCCCTTCTCTGAAATGTGCCAGTGTTCAGTTCTGATTGTTCACTCAGTAGATTTAGTATTTAAGAAAATATTTTCTTATTAGCTAGACCGCTTCACTTAGAGTATTGTCATTCCATAGCAGAACTCTCAATATTACTACATCATTGTTCATACATTATTATTGATTATACAATTCTAGTCTCAGTATATGGCACTTATGTTTTAAATCTTCAAAATCAACATTGCCAAGCATTTCACTGATACGACTCACAGTTCTGCAATTAGATCAACTGCTCTCTATTACTTTAGTCCATATATATTATATATTTTTCTCCAGAATTGATAACAGACTCTTCTGCTATTGCTTGAAGAAACAGAAAAATGTTAGTCCAACAAACAGGTTGCAGAATACTTTATAGCTGAAAACATCCATCTCTATATTCTAAAATGCTTCCTTTAATATTTAATCATCTGTACATGACAGTAAAATACATTGTAAAAAAATAGTAATATAAGGAAAACCGTTTATGCATTCCACTGATAAGGTTTAATATTGAAAATTAAACCAGGTTCTAGAGAAATTATCTGCCAAATTCTACTGAATTTCAGGTTAAATTACCCCATTGCTTAGGACACATCAATATTTGCAAAGGCTTTAGTGTTCTCACATTCCATAGAAACTTCACCCAGAGCCATCCAAACATTTTCTGTTTAACTCTTGGAATAATATATTACTCCATACACCTAAAGAAGTGTGGGAGGGTAAAACATGTAGGAGGGTAAAAACTCAGTATTTGAAATGTCTAAGTCACTAAATATTTAATTAAAATGTTTTATAGCTCTTGATTTTCTTTTCCTTCTTCAGTAATTAATTCTTAAAGAATATGTATTTTCTTTTAATGTCACTAGAGACACTGTTGTATTTTCTTCTTATCAACTGTGGGAGAAACAGCTCTCCTGTGTTTCCTCCTTTCACAAGTTGGAAGGAAAGTTGAGTAATTAGCACCCACTAATTTTGTAAATTAATATGCGTATTTTAAATTCAAATAGCGTATTACAGACACATTGCCGGAATATGCACTGTAGTAGGAGAAAGTTTTTAATTCATTATTATTAGTTATTGCCCAGGAACTGTCACCAGGAAAAACTTTGCAGAAATATATAAAGTTATATCATTTTCCTCCTTATATCCTATTAATGTAATGTAAATAAGGTATGAACTGCAAAGGTAAATTTCGGTCACAAGTGCCACAGGTGGTACAGCTCAGATGAAAGATGAACTAAAAGTAATCAACATTCTTTGTAAAAAGGTTTCTGCTCAGCAATATTTTATTCCACATTTATACATTTTGCAAAATACTCTCTACAGATATTATAGAAAGTTAAAGTATGAGAAACACATTAAGAACATACCCAAATGTATATAAAATACTGAGATATCAATACAGGTGTAATCTCTTTAGATATTAACAATTTTCTGCATAGTGAATGAAGAGAGAAACAGCAAAATTTGAGAGTTCTTTTGTTCTTTTGATAATTAAACCAAAAAAATGCCTATTTTTCAAGCATCGCAGGTTTCTCTTGAAATTCAGTAGAAGCATAGGTAAACTTATAACAGCATTACATGAGATGAATATATTACAATTATTATATTAACAGCCACTCTTGAGTCAAAATTGAGGTTTTCCACTTCAGTGAGAATATGAATCCAAATAAAATATGCATACTTAAGTATGTAAGACCTAAAGAGCAATTTAATACTACAACGTGGTTACTTAATCTCTTACTCTACTCTGTTATGTAGATACTCAAAAGAGAGACAACTTCAGAAATCTACCTTTTAAGTAGATTTACTGTCATAGTAAATGATCAGGTTAATAACAATTCTGTTTGGAATATGCGTTTTAAAGTTGATTGTCTGACTCATAATACATTGTTCTCACAGCTTCTGAATTTTAAATTTTATATTAAAAAAAGAAACATCAAAAGTAAATACACATAGATTGTTATTTATAACAATTTCATATTAATTCTTCAATTTAATCAATGAGTATTAAAGCTGGAAGTGGCAAAACAAGTTTGCACTTCTTTCTCCTTCCAAAACACAAACAGTAAATCACAACCACGCATAATTTCTGCTTTTATATATTGTAAAGGTTATGTTTATACTATGAGCTGTGAATTAGATTAATGAGTTTTCTCAGCACTATAAACCTCCTCTGCCAAAACAGGAGCTAAATTGCAGTAAATCACTGTTTATGTTCACATATTTATGGGACAGCAAAGATTTAGAGTTCCTCTATAGGGAAAACTACCCCAACACAAGAAGAAAAAAATTACAGCTTCTATATTGTGAGGTGGATGAACAGGGACAAAAGCATGAACATTGTTTTCACTTCACTATAATAATGCCAGTAATTTATTAAAAGCATTTGCTAGAGCAAAGCTTTTTGCCAAAGCTTCAGCCAAAATGACAATACACCAACCCAATGTTTCCTCCTTTTGTGTCACTGAACTTCAAAGCTATTAAATTATACATAATTTTATATTATTCTCTGAACAAATTTTTTTTTGTCAAAAAAATATTAGTGACGGTATAAGTGAACTCTACTCTTTATATACTCATACATTTAAAAACCCATACATGAGCTTGAACAGTATTATTTACTTCTACATACTTACATTGGTGAATTCAGATTATTTTGGCCAGCTTTTCTAAATGTATTCCTCATAGAAAAGTATTATTGTCTCTTCCTCTCTTCCTCTCTTTCTCTCTTCCTCTCTTTCTATCTTTCTCTTTCATCAAACACCCATAAAATTTTCTATTATCTGTCCAAACAATTTGGGGTTTAAAATTAATTTTAAAGGGTTTTTTTCTGATTTATTTTAATATCTTGTCTTAAAAAACAAAAAGCACATACACTTTAATGGAAAGCTTATAAATATACATACTTTCCAATGTCTATGGTAGTACTTTTTGTTTATAGAGAAACATCTGAACTTGCAAAAATGTTTTGTGCATATACTACTTTTTATTTCTTCCGACAGCTTTAAACAGAGAAAAGCACAGTGTACAGTCCTCTGCCCAGGTATAAATGCCAGTACTAGCAATTAAAGGTGATTAGCAGCCACTCCTTTAACATAAACACTTGCAGACAAGTTTTCAAAACAACAGAGAAGGGGGTCGTTCTTATCACACTATGCAATGTTAATCTCTGGAACTGATTTTTATAGAACATAGCAGATGGCAAAAATTTATATGAAGTACAAAATTCGTCAGATAAGTTTAAAAAAGCAAAACAAGCATGTATAGGAAGCTCTGTCAATGGAAGCTATATTTTGTGCTTCCTACACTGCAACTTTGTGTTCCAACACTCTTCTTTAAAACATCTATTATTTGCTATCAGCAGAATAAACCCTCTGTATGGTCCTTAATCTACATTGCATGATTCATATTCATACAGTGGTTCTTACTGTTCTTATGTTTCATTCTTAAACAATTGCAACATCATCTTCATTTGCTAATCTGCAGGAACTGATCTGCTGCAACATCAGATGAGAAATGGTAAAATGGTGGTAGGTACTGAGTTTTTGATTTAAGCAGGAAAGTAAATAAAAGATCTTTCTTAGGATCCTAGAAATGAAATTATTCATTTCAAATTTAAGTTATTGGCTAAACAAAAGTAAGGTTTTGAAGGAAAAACTATTTAGTTTGCATTTATATGCAGAATATGACACACAGACACAGGACCCTTCAAAGGCAGATTTAACTTTCAAAACTTTGAGAACCACTGTATGCATGAAAGCATGTTGCCATCTTCTAGATGTTATTTCAGGTTTGTGTCTTCTTAAGGACCAACCATGTCTTTAAAAATAAAAAATAAATTAAAAAAATCAATCCCAAACCCTTAGAATCTACACTTTTCAAGAAATTTTTTCTGTTGCTTAATACAAAACATTTCTCCTCTTTCTCCGTTGAACCTCCTCCTCAGTAACTTTACACATCATACTCTAGTTATATAAAACAACTGAAAAATGGCACTTATTTATAGTCAATGAAGAGAGATAAGACCTGCTTGTGAACAGTTGATTTCACAGAATCATAAAATATCCTAAGTTGGAGAAGACCCATAAGGATCATTGAATCCAACTCCTGGCTCCACACAGGGCTAGCCAAGTCAGAGCATGTGACTGAGTGCATTGTCTAGATGCTTCTTGAACCTGGTCATGCTCAGTGCTGTGACCCTGGGGAACCTGTTCCAGTGTCCAACTACCTCTTCCTAATATCCAACAAGAACCTCCTTTGTTGCAGCTTCATACTGTTCCCTCAGGTTCTATCACTGGTCACCAAAGAGAGGAGATCTGTTTCTTCCCCTTCACTCCCCCTCGTAAGGAAGCCATAGGCCACAATGTGGTCTTCCCCTCAATTTGGTTTCTGTTTACTGGGTGTTTCAGGATGATAAACCTAAGTCTATCATAAGCCTATTCCTCTTCACTGATTGTGAAAGGAGCATCCACTCACTATCTCAAACACAGCTGTATTCACTGTAGCAGTCTACGTGTACTCAGGTGATTATTCCGCCTAAGGAAGAGTAATTACACAAAATGAAGAAGTACAAGTTTGGGTGTTTTGAAGTGTAGAGGGCTGAAATTTATGAATTCTATTCTAGAAGCAGAATGGGATTCTATGTAGTCTTATTTAGTCCAAACTTTAAATAATAATAATAATATTTTAATAGCAAAAAAAAAGCACCACCAACACCAACAGCAACAAAAAACACACCACAGTTATTCACCAATCCCAAATGTTCTCACTCAGCTTACTAAGATTAATGTCTACAACAGGTCAATCTATGGCTACAAAAAAAGTCAGATAAAAGATTCTAGTGAGATTTAATTCCTTAGATGCACTACAATAAATCATCAAATTTCAATATTCAGCTATTCAGTTCATCATTTCTACTGGAAAGAAAAAGAAAAAAAGAGGTTGCTGTTAAGGCCTTGAAAAACAACAACAAAAAAAAAACCCAGAAGGAACAGCAGAATATTTTTAATTCAATAATTAATTATCCTGTTGATCTGATACAACAGGATCATTCTAAAGGTCTGATATTTCTTATGAGTTTATTAATTAATGTTCTCATTGGAGATGGTATCTGCCATGCTAAAAAGCCATGTACACAGCTTGAGGTGAGGGACTAATTCATGGATTCCCCATTCATACTGTGAAAGCCATACTTCAGCAGAGATCATCCTTACATTTTGAGTCTATATGATGTAGACAAAACGTTGCCACAGATGTCATAATTTCTATTCGACGGCAAGTGTTCCCATGTGCAAAAATGCGCATGTTTCAAATTCAATTTTCATCAACATTGCTGACAAATTCTGGAAACATACAGCTCCTTATTGCTTAATTAAGATACCTCTTAGTCATCTGAATATGGAATTACTCATCTCTGCAGTTTTTCTGTAAGAGCTAACCACATAGAATCTTTGAGTTTTTAGCATATAAAGGCTTGCAAATGTATCCATCTCATTAAAAGCAAAATTTCAGGAGTATTTATAGACTTATCAAGTTTCCAAGCAGTGCTTTTCCCTTGCTTTGAGTAAATGGTTATTGCATTCTCTGTTTCCAGAAACAGTCCCAAGTATAACCTATGTTTTTCCACATTCTACCTAGTTCTGAAGTGATCTGTACATGAATGTTGACCTGATTCCTAATAGTCTGGTTAAAAAAAGAAATTAAAAATCCACTGCTATTGTAACTGTACTGTTTGATTTAAAAAAGAAGTCATTTTCCAAGTAAAATACAAATTTTTATTATGTTGTGTAACAAAGTTCTTCCTTGATAAAGAAAACCAAACTAATGGCAGGGAAGAAAAAAAGTAAAAGTTCTGTTTCTTGACAAAAGCTCTGTTAAGTTCCATAACATCTCTTGATGCTTCACTTTACTTTGTTTGCTAATCCTCCTGCTAAAGCTGCTATATTAGATATATGGAGTAAAATCATGTTAGACTTGCTCCAGCATAACATAACAAGTCCTCATTTTACAGAGCTAAGGTCACATGCAGAAGTGTTGAAATAAAGAGCTATTAAATTTCCATAGCAACAAGAACAACATTTTTGGAAACAGAGATATATAGATATCTGTATTTGATAAAATGTGTTTTGTTTCAACATAACTTTAGATCATTACATTGTTTTTCCTACTTTTCTGCCCTTTGGAAAGCTTTGTTCTCAGAAAATATTCTGTTTCTGTTTCTCATGAGGAAATAAAGACATTTACAAGACAAAAGTTTCTTGCCTAATGTGGGGTTTTTTTTTCCATTTGCAAGCATATCCCAGTTGCTATCTGGAGAACTGGGTTGTTTCTTACATAATGGAAAACCACATACAATTTAAATGTCCAGATTGTCTCGCCAGATAACTCAGGTATTACACTAAAACCTAGATATTATGTGACATATTTTATTATGATTTATGGACAATCACTTGCGACTTGCTGTAGTCTGAATTGTAATGTACTGATATATTGAGAGGTAAATAGGAGGAAGGATAAACAGTCACAAGATAGCATTTTATATACAGAATATAAATTTCCATTGAAATGATACTGACCATTCTCTACTTATCCTTTATTAGGACAAAACTGGTAAGGGAACTGTGTGAGGTACTCTCCAAAGAACTAAAATTCATAATGAAATTATTGATTACTAATAGTTGGTTGGATTTCTAAAAAGGAAAGATGCTTTTTTGTTTGTTTTTGCAATTCTGTTTATGGTATGTGTTATTTGGTGAATTAGCACTAAGTCATACTTTAGCTTCAACTTGATTATAACATGTCTTTCTGAAGTAAAACACATACACATATAAATAAGAATAGTGCAAGAATTTGAAGAACAGTCTGCCAAAATCTGTATTCAATTCATAAATTGGATGTTTTAATATGATTAAATACCCTCAGATGAAACAGAATGTAGTGTTTACACCACAAACCTCCTTTTGAATCCCAGAAGAAGCAAGCAGTTTACAATACGCATTATATGAAAAGGTGATCCCAGCTGCTTACCAACAATGTATTTTGAGTAGAATTTTCATTTTCTTCTAGCGAAACTTTTGGAAACAGTAACATTTAAGTCCTATGTAAAATGAGCAATGAGGCCATTAGATCATCTTTCATCTGTTACTTTTACTTTCACACCAGACATAATCACTAGATAACTATATTTGCTATTTTGAATTGAGTCATCTAACTACTTGACAGACAGATTTTTTACATACTTATGAGTTCTGAAAGCTAGAAAATTTTCTCTCTTTCAACATTTCTTCCTACAGCTAAGACGCTTCCTAGCTAAATATTACTGGATTGTCTGTTTTCCCATGGGGCATTCTCTTCAGGGATTATTCAGGTCTTCTGTTGTGTTACTTAATTTATTTATCATAGATTTCTTCTGGAAAAGGAATTATGAAGCAGTCTGTCCTAAGGTTGGAACGTAATAAGCATGAATATTTTACTATGATTGTTAACTTACTATAGCCCTCTTAACTTACTATGACAATCTGAAAGATTGGACTTCTCATCTAAACTATTTTAGGTCTCTTAGGAAGTGGAGATAAATAGAAGTGTAAAAAAGTGACTTCTCTTAAAATAGGTGTCTAAGATGTTTAACACATCTAGGTGTCCTATCTCCCCATCAATCAACTACAGTGGAAACCAAGACAAATAGCTTTCAAGCTTTCTGCAGGGTGCAATTTATGTATCTCAGCATACTGCTCCAAGCAGCTTCTTGCATAAACCGTAACTAGAAGATGAATTCAATCTTGCTCAGAAAATGTTTATACTTGGATAGAGGTATTTCTTTAATATGATTATGAAGTAATTTGCTATTTGTTTTCTGTAGTGCAGACAGTGTTTTTTTAACCACATGGTTCTTCAAGGCAACAAACCTAACCCAATGACACATGTGTAATCAACACTTCCTAACCTGACAGTTGACAATTCTTGAAGTTCAACCTGTGTAAACCAGAAGCGTTGCTCATTCCCTGGAAGACACGATGACAATACAGTATGACTCTTCTCATTCTTTAGCACAGATTTTGCTTTCCCTTATGTTTACATTGAGATCATGAATAGCATGAATAATACAGCTGCTAGATTTGGCATTTCAAGTAGCTTGTGCCTGGCTTGTGTTAGCCATGGGATTCGCATTGTTTTAAATAAATAGATCAGGTGACACAGGCAGTAAAATACAAAGAGCACAAAATAACTGTACTAGCCCTCCAGACTTAAATTACAAGTGACACTAAAGAAAGAGAAAATACTTATGTGAAAGGAGAATCTTAATTGTGACCTAGTTGGCTTTATTAGAGTTAATTAGGTCAGTGGAGCTGACCTAATTTTTTAATTAATAAATTGATTCCAAAGGAACACATAGAAATATCGTCAAACTTTCATAAAGCAGGCAGGCTAATTACATTGTAGAGATTATACAAACAGTTTGTAACCACTAATTTTTCATTTGAGTAACTAGGTTTTTACACAACAGTTCTAAGCTATGCTGTAGTGTAACTACAGTGTAGGCAGTACTTCTTATGGACTTTATATAAATATAAAACAGCAAGCATGCATTATTTTCTCTCCAAATTCTCTAGTCAGTGCTATCTGAAAAAAGACTTTAAGCATATACTTTTATATACCTTTCCTATCTATTTCCAAATAGAACGTAGAGATCATTTTAGCAACCAGTGGACACTATCAAAAGTGTGGGTAAATTTCCCATAAGTTTTTTCTAATAATGTCTTACAATTAGTATAGTTATTCTTTCAACTAAATTTCTCTGCTGTTATTTTAATTATTTTCATTGTTATATTGCCTTAGAGAAGATTAAGTATTCCTAATAATTAGAGGACATTTTAATTGGTTTTGAATATTATAAATAAATCAGCGATGTTCTTCCCTGGGAAAAAAAAAGAAAAAGTAGACCTGATGAACTGTTTTATATTCCCAAAGGAATTCTGAACTCATTTAGGTTAAGTTACCACTCAAATTAAATGCATTTTTTTAAATGCCTTACAATTTGAAAATTAGTTGTAAAGAAACTAACATAGGGAAAAAGAGTTCAATAAAATATGTAAGAATGTTCATATTATACCATAACATCAGATCATTTTTGTAGAGGATATTTTTAAAATGGTCAAGTAATCAGAAATCATCTTTTATTAGCATTAGATATGAGGCCAGTTTATTCTTGATTTTACCTGCTCTGTCTCTGCTCAGTCTAGTAAGGTCCATGTCAAGTTCTTACACAGTTTGTAAAAGATGACACTTTATTGTGCGGTCTGTCCACACAGGAGAAGCTATATAATTCTGATTCTGCAATGCCTTACACAGGCAATAGCTACCAAAGTCATCAACAAAAAGTAAAACAAATTAAGATTTATTCTATTTCTTTTATAAAAATGGGAAATAGTAACAGCTGTTTCAGTATCTTAATAATTTAAAATGTCCATTAATGCTTCCTGATCTTGTGAATTAGTTGCATAGTAATTGGAGACCATAGTCAAGAATCAACAACAGTTTCCAAGATTCTTCAGATTATCCTCCTAACATTCAAAAATGTCAATGGAGCAGTTAAAAGTTATAATGCATAGTAATGCAGCAATAGAAATATACAGCTTTAGACATATGCTATGAGTGAAACCTACCTGAAAGAACTAGTCAGACAAAACAAACCTTGAACTGTATCTTTCTGGTTCCAGACAATTAGCTCCTTGGAGTGGAACTCATCCACCTCCAACATCACGCAGAAGGCTAAACTGGAGTGGGAGCAGCTGCATTTAAGGGACAGGGTGCCATCCAGTGCCCCACCTCATCAAAAGGTTAGAGTGGTCCCCAGAAACAACTGGACCAGAGAAGCAGGAGCCTTGGCTGACATGAGTACCTTTGTGCAAACTGTATGCTTGTCCAAAAAATCTCAGAATGGAAGTTACTATACATCCACTATACCTACCCCACTTAGTAAATAAATTTTAGATTTTATGTCATTGAACGACATGCTTTGTTCTCATAGCCACTCCACCATGTTCCCCTGTGATGACATACTGATCGTGTGTTGGTGTGTACTTTAAGAAATACTCCTGTACACAAAAAAGAAAAGGCATATGGAATTAAGTCCATATAACTAATCAAAACTCCAACTTCATGGACTCTCTCTGTAGGGGTAGTCAAACACAATTTAAAGGTACAACAGTGTTTCCAAGTTCCCAAATGAAAGATATTTATCATCATTGGAACTGAGTCCTGGTGTTACTATCAGGAAGTTTGTCAGCACATATACTTTGACTTCAAAGCAAGTCCATGATATAACTAGATTATTGATTATAAGACCCCAGGTTCTTCATAAAACTTATGGAGAATAAAAAGGAGAACAAGCATGATGTAGGCTTACCTATAGAATAGTACCAATTCCTTTTAATCATATTTTTTCATGTTAAATATGTCCTTGGGAGAAGCAAATCCATGTTGTAGGATGCTTTCATTCATAAATCTCACTGTGCTTACAGTTTTCACTACCCTCACCCTGTCTTCTGACAACATTATTCCCCGATTGCCCTTTTTATGAATTCTAAATTTTTATTCATAACTCCTCAGTAACAGAAAACATCCCTAATCAACAACTAAATATGGAGAGAGAATGAAATGGAAAGAGTATAAAGTATAAGCAATGCTTCAAAAATCTAGCTGAAGTTTGAAGCTGAGGTTGACAGGCAGATATATTTCAGAGTTCTGGTATTACTTCATCAACTCATGATAGCTATAATTTCCTAATTATCTGCTCTAGTGCAATAATGAAACCTTCACTTTTTCCCACAAGAAAAGAATTTCAGTATCTGTAATGCAACTGCTTTGCTTTACCTCAAGATTCAGAAGCAATGTTATCCTTCACTAGCGATCCATCCTGCTGCTGTAATATTCTTAAGCATAGTATTTAACAACTAAAAATTTTAATTTTTAAGTTATTTTTACACTTTGGAAACTATTGTTCCAAGTTTCTTTCTGCATGGTGTATCAGCTCACACTACATGAAATTGTTTGCATTAATCTTGATACAAACAAGAACTTCATCTTATCTGCCTGCATACACTGAATTGGTCTAATTTGACTATTAGAAAGAAAATAAATAGAAAGGAATATGACGTGATAAGGTGCTATCATAGAGAATACTAACAAGAAAATGGAGCAAGGGTTACTATGGAAGTAATAATGGGTAATATTTGATGAGGAAAAGTCTCACAGAGCAGCCAAAGTTGCTCTTCCTAACCATGAACCAAGCCTCTAGAGGCTTGAAGCAGCTGACCCAAAAAGAAGGTCAGTAAGTTGTAGCACATGTTGGGAGAGATGTACAGGGCACAGAGAAAGCCATCCTAGTTCTACATAGTTCTGGGGGTAATTGGTATTGTGAAAGTTTAGAAATTATGAGGAAAGTAAGCAAACTGTATCTAATATCCATAGATACTAAACTATTCTCCTTTTTCCTTTTCTTTTAAACTCCATGAACCTTGGTTGAACCAGAAAGTTAGATTTTCTTCTGCAGGAGAAAGTTTTTTGCCTTTTTGTACAATCAGCTACTAACATCAGTATGAAAGACTTCACAAATGCTAGATTCTTCCATGCCTGTCACGTTAGTATGATCACGACTCAGTGCAGAGATCCAGCCTACCAGTTCTGGAATAGTGTAGTGGGACATAAAACCTTTCCCAAAGGACCACACTTTAAATGAACTGAACAGCTCTGAAGTTGTATCTGTGCAGGAGCTGGGATATGCTCAAGGTCCCTTGCTAGTGGTTCCACCTCAAATAGTACACTTGTTCCTACCGTGCTGAACAACATCTGCCAAAATCAATGCTCCTTTTCAGAAACTGACAAAAAAACTCTGCCTTGAGCCAGTCTGCGGGGCAATGGACCAAGGAGGCCAGCAGCAATGAGCTTAAAAACAAGCGAGGTACTGAGTTTCTCATTGTGCTGTTCTGTGACTCTTTTCATGTCTCTTTGATATGAGAGGCACAATTTAATAATATTTAGATAATTTAGAATTCATGCAAAGACCCCAACTGACTTGAGTACCCAAGTACTCTCTCACTAGTAAGAACATGAACCTTCTGATTCACAGAACAATACATGCCAGAAGGATGGGATGTCATCCAGAGGGACCTGGACAAGCTGGAGAAGTGAGCCCATGTGAACCTCCAGAGGTTCAATAAGGACAAGTGCAAGGTCCTGCACCTGGGTCGGGGCAATCCTCATCATCAATACAGGCTGGGAGATAAAGTGATAGAGAGCAGCCCTGCAGAGAAGGACTTGGGGGTGATGGTGGATGAGAAGCTCAACATGAGCTGACAATGTGCACTCGCAGCTCAGAAGGCCAACTGTATCCTGGGATGCACCAAAAGGAGTGCATCCAGCATGTCAAGGGAGGTGATTCTGCCTCTCTACTCTGTTCTCCTTATACTCAACCTGGAGTACTGTGTCCAGTTCTGGAGTCCCCAACATAAGAATGGCATGGAACTATTGAAATGGGTCCAGAGGAGACCCACAAAGATTATTGGAGGGCTGTAGCACCTCTCCTATGAGGACAGGCTGAGACAGTTGGGGTTGTTCAGCCTGGAGAAGAGAAAGCTCAGGGCAGATCTTAAAACAGCCTTCCAGTACTTGAAGGGGGGACTACAAAAAAGCTGGTGATGGACTTTTTTAGAAGGGCATGTAGTGATAGGATGAGGGAAAATGGCTTTAAATAGGAAGGGGGTAGATTTAGATTGGATATTAGAAAGAAATTCTTCACTAATGTTGTAGTTTTGTGTGGCTGGGTTCTGGTGGAGGAAGGGGGCTGCAGAGGTGACTTCTGCGAGAAGTAGCTCTCTGCAGGCCCCAAAGAGTAAACCTCAGCCAACTCAAGGCTGGAAGCGTTGCTGACCAGGGCCGAGCCCATCAGTGATGGTCATAGTGCCTCTGGGAATCACATTTAAGAAGGAAAAGAAATGCAAGCAGACACTTACTGCCACCAGAGAAGGGAGTGAGGTGTAAGAAACTGTGCAGACACCAAGGTCAGTGGAGAAGGTGGGGGTGGGGGGGATGGTGGAGATGAGGCACTACCAAAATTTTGCTATCATCAGTAACAGGACAATTTAAAACACATACAATTCTACATAACAGTTCTAATTGCAGTATTTGGCAAGGAATTTCAATAAAATCTTTATTTTAAATACACATGATCAAACAAACAAAAATCCCCAAACCAAAACAAAAATCAAAAGAAATCCCAAACTGAAACCATCACTGATTCTGAAGAGAAACTGCAGCTTTTTACACTATGCTTTACTTATTCTGGCATTCTTTTTGTACTTCACAGAATAAAAATTATTGAGGATTACCTTATTCACAGAACAATATATACTACAAATGAAACATCAAAAGAACAGCTCTCTGTAGTAGATCATATTGTAATTCTTGCAAATACATTGCTACAGCCTAATGTTTTTGTACCTATATCTTCATTTTACAGACAAGGTTGATAATGACTGTGCAAAAAATATATTTTATTTGGATTTGTAGCAAGCCTTTGATCAAGTTTTACACGACAGGCCTCAGCTTAAAACTACAAGCTTCAGTGGTCCAGATTAAGACATGGAGAAGGATAAAGAACTAGTTAAAAAATAGACTAGTGATTATGTGGCAGAAAAAATAACTTACTGTGGTTTTATGTAGGTCAATGTTCACATCTGAAAGTGTTAACTTCTACAGAATGTGTGAGGTACATAACATCTTATTAAATGCTCAGAAATGCAAGGATGACACAGTAAATAGAGAGGTGGACAGCAACTTTCCACGGGGGTTGTAGTGAGAGGGCAGCTGGAGTAGTTACCTCTCAGGAAGACCAGTCACCTTTTCTCAGGAGTTATTTGGGTGGCACAGGCCCACTGCTGCACTCCAGGGTGCTAGCAACTACACTGGGCATCCTCAATTCATGACTGGATAAAGGATTACCGGATTACCACTATGAAAAGCTGTTACCTCCATATGTGCTTAAACCATTTGTTTTCCTGCTCATGTTCTCACAACCTGTATCATTGACACGGCCACTACTACTGTCCCATGTGGGGAAAGGAGAAAAATGAGGATGTATTATGCTACTGAATTAGCTCTCCTAGGTGAATATCCTTCGGTGAGATGAATAAAGGCTGCTAGTTTACGGCATGAAAAAAATATATCAATAAAATTATTTCAAAGTCTACAGGCCTCTAAAAACACATTTGTTCTTTAGAAGTAAAACAGGTCCGAGTTTCTCACATTCATTTCTATGCATTGCTTCAATGCAAATTAAGTTCAGGAATCCAATATAAATAAAAGTAGACCAATTTTAAAGAGGTTTAGCTCTTTCACCTTTCATTGATTTGATCTTTGCATACCTATATCTTAGGAAAAAAATAATTCTAGTGAAATAGTTATGTACTTAAGTACTAATCAAGTAACATAGAATCATAGAATATACTGAGCTGTAACGGACCCATAAGGATCCTTGAGTCCAACTCCTAGCACCACACAGGACCAGCCAAGTCAGAGCATGTGACTGAACATATGAGTTTAAAAGTCTGCACCTTATCTCACATATGTACTGTAGTGTCCTGGTTTCAGGAAGGGGTTAACATGATGGGCTCGGGATAGGTGACTCAAATTAGCCAATAGGATCATTCAGGTTAACATGATGGGCTCGGGATAGGTGAACTCAAATTAGCCAATAGGATCATTCCATGCCAGTTACGTCATGCTGAGTATAAAAGCAGGGGGCGTTTTGAATTTTGGCGCGCGGTTCGGGACGCGGGCAGCTGCGGCAGGGCTCGCTCCTCTCGACTCAGGTCTGTGTGCTCGCGGCGGGGCTCGACGCGGCTTGGCGCGGGGCTTTTGTAACGGCTGCGAGTCGGCGCGCGGTCCGGTCCGGGAGGCGCGCGCGATCTGAGCTGTTCATCCCGGCAAAGGTTGTGTTGTTTATTGTTATCCCTGTTATATTTTAGTAAAATTACCCTTATCCCAACCTGTGTTTTTCTTTTCTCCGGAGGAGGGCTGAACACGTGGTCCCCAGCTTGTTTTTGCTGTGAAACCACAACATGTAGTAAAACACTTATGTCACATGCATTTCAGAGATGAAATATTTTTAAGTTATCATTCTGAGGGGAAAAAACAAAACAAAACAACAATTTAAATATGTTTTGGTTCATGACAGGGCCTCAAGGCCTTACAAGAAAGCATGACCAAAGCTTAGGCAAAAACTTTTACCTACCTGGAAAATTGAAATAAAAATTAGTCAACGGGATAGCACTGCAGTAGTGATTAGACAGACCGGTTCAGAAGGTGATTGTATTTTTTACTTGTTTTGTCTGGGATAGATATCTATCTTATCTTCCCAGGTCCTTCAAAGCTACACAATGTGCTGACCTTTGAGTTTTTTCTAGATGAAAGATTTGGGGAGAGATGAGAAAAAAGAATGCAAATTTAGATGTTCCTGATTTCAAGTGATTTTTTTGTACTATTTCTTGTCCCACAGCACTCTTGAAAACATATTTCTCCCCGTAGCAGAATTTTCCTCCATTACTCTTCTGGAATTAACTAAATCAAATTAGGCTTAGTACTTTCAGAGAACTTTATATATACATATATTTTTTTTAAAAAATAAAATAAATAAATTGTATTATTTTTATTTCAATTTTCTAGCTCAACTAAATAATACAAGAGTAAAGATTGACTACAAATCTTTGTAGGTGTCTGCCAATTTGTCAGACAGAAATAATGTCTATGCATGTTATGTAGCTCATGCACAGTGTCTCTCACCCAGCCAAGATGGTATGCAATCTGCTGCAAACAATAGCCCATTCATTCACAGCAAACCGTATGTGCCCTGGAAATCACATGGATGTTGTGGTGGGTTGACCTTGGTTGGCTGCCAGATGCCCATTCAGCTGCTCTCTCAGTCCCTCTCTTTACAAGTACGGAGAGAGGAAATAAGTTGAGGCAACTCAGGGGTCAAGTTAAAGACAGGGAGATCACTTACATTTTACCATCGTAGGCAAAACAGACTTCACTTTGGGAAAAGTAATTTAATGTATTGCCAATTAAAATTAGTCAGGTAGAGAGAAACAAATGGGGAAAAAAAAAACAAAACAAACCGTAGTAAAATATGTATTCCCCAGCCCCTTTCTTCCCAGGCTCAACTTAACTCCTTCCTTCCCAATTCCTCTACCCATATCTGGAATAGTTCTGAGGGATGGGGAATGGGGATTGTGATTAGTTCATGACTCTAGTATTTGCCACTCCTTCCGCTCCATGCTGTTGCCCTACTTTACCATGGGATCTCTAACACAGGAGACATTCTTTCACAGACTTCTCCAAGGTGAGTCCTTCCCACGGGCTCCAGTTCTTCATGAATCACTCCAGCATCAGTCCTTTCTGTGCAGTGCAGTCCTTCAGGAACAGACTGCTCCAGTGTGGATCCCCATGGGACAAGGTTCCTGTCAGCAAACCTGCTCCAGCATGGGCTCCTCTCCATGTGCTGCCTTATTGTGTGCACAGAACATTTGTATAATGAGTGTGTGTGAAGTAAAACTGAATTTGGCACATGTGATATATATGTCTGACATCACTGAATGTTTTAAATTCTCAGACACTTCTCAGACTAGAACTTGGACTAGAAAAGTGAGACCAGACTGTGAAAGAATCTGTATTCTTGCTCAAAGATCTTAGCAGAAAAACTCTTATTTCTGTATGCATAGTCCAAATTTGGCATATTTAAGTATTGTCTTTCTCTTTGAAATTTTCTTTGTCAGACCATATTCAGTTCCTCTGGAGCACCATAAAAGGTACTCCTTATCTCCAGATGCTTACTATTCTGTTCATTCACTAAAGTGTATTTACACATTTTATTTTTTAATCCTACCTTTTATGCATGATTATTCACATAGTCCTTTTCTTAATCCAAATGGCATCATCTCATAATGAGATTTATTCACCAACTAATATTTCCTCTGTACACCATGAAAATTACTCTTTTCATTGCTTTTTAGTCTATTGATTTTCAATATTGCTGGTTGCTCACTCATCCTTGCCTGTGAAAACAGATCATACTTAGGAATTCGGTTTACTTTTTCTTTATTGTTATTGTATGTGCTCTTTTTAATTAATTATCAGCCAAAACTGCACTGTGTAACCACATTTCTCAAATGTTTCTAGATAAATTTCTCTCTGCCTTACAATACCTGCACTTCATGCAAGGGATATATTAAATTTTCTCTTGGTGAAGTATCCCCAATTCCACTTAAGGTTAATTACTTTAGGTAGGTTTTCTTAGAAATTGTTTTGGAGTGTATTCTTTTGAATTTCTTTTAATCACAGAGCAGATGCTTTCACCTCAGAGTTTCCACATGATCAATGTCCTTAATGCTCTTAAAACTAAAGGAGCAGGAGTATACAGAAAATGAAAAATAGCTCACTTGGGCCCAAAGTCTACACTTAGGTTATTACACAGAAGTCTGAGTCATTTTAAATTGTTCATATCATAGCTGACGTTGACCATTCTGCTTTGAAAAAAAAAGCACGTGCTATAAAATAATGTTGTATGTTTACACATACAGTAATTGGAGAAGGATCTTCTTGGAAGAAGATACTCATAGAACATTGTTACAAGTTTGATTAAACTTCTCCAACTCAGTAGGATAAATAGCATCTTTTATCAAAAAAACCCCAGAAATTATTAAATTTAAAAGGGAAGCCTCCTAAATGAAACCAAATAATTGTATTCACTTAGCCACTTGACCTTTCTGGACAGAAGTTCTCTGGGATATAATGTTAAAATCGTGGTGGTCAGAAAGAATTGAGAAGGATAAAAAATAGAAAACAGACCAAAATGGAGGGAGGAGAAGGAAAGAAGAAACCTAACTACCAGAATAATTATAATTCTGAGAAAGGACTGCAAAGATTTTGGAGCAAAATGGGTGAAGGAAACATGTTTCAGTAAGCCAGGAAATTGTCTCTGAAATTTAATTTCTCATACTATTCAGCAAGTCAACATTTTGCATTTGGGGGGGGAAATACAAACATTACCTGAAGAAGGCATTGAATACTCTCAACATGTTCTCCTGTTAACTATAATAAAGTGCAGCATCTCAAACCTTTTAGTGCCTCACAAAAAAAAAAAGGATAATATTACAATCAAGAAATTAAAGTTTTATGTGAAAAACTCTAATTTATTTTGATCCTGCACAGCACTTATATGAGAAAATTTTATTGCAGCCTTCATTTGGATTTTCACTGGATCCCTTCCTCCACCATATTTACCAAAAGTAATCCAATAAGCAGTAGCAATTGAAGATTAATATTTATTGAGGGACAGGAAAAAAAAATTGTGTAAGCACAGACATATATAAACAGCAGAATGCATTTTCACACCATTAGAATCAGTAATGAGTGAGGTACAACTAAAACTTCCAACCAAAGCACAAATATTTTTCAGAATTCTGTCCAACGATATAAGCCTCTGAACTATGGCACCTGACCCTCAGTCAAGGTATCATTCAGGGGCTCCCCAAGTTACAGCAAGCTCTGCATCATCTCCTCTGAATCCCTAGGCAAAGTCTTTCTCTTCTTTTGAGGAGCAGTTCCGCATCTGTTCCCTGCTTTTCTGAGATATCTGTTACCAAGGAAAACTGCAGGTTCTTACCTCAGGACCCCTCACCTGATCTCCTTTTTGGCCTCTGTTGCCCTGTCCTGAGCTGCAGGTGCCTCTCCCTGGTGGGTGAGTGCTTGGGCAGATACACAACAGGCAGAAAGCACCGTGTTCTCCAGATGTCTCCATCTGACCCAGAGTGCAGGACTGTTAATTTCTTTGCGGTTACTCAAACTTTCTGAAGAATCATGTGAACAAATTTCAATAATATATACCTAGAACTTATGCTTGAAATTGAAGATACACAGAAAGATACAAAGAAACACCTTTGTCCATTGGCTTAAGGACATGCTGATATGTCAGTGTCCTCATGATAAAAGAAAGCTATTTTGTGCTTTAGAAGGGCAACAAGGCTGGTGAAGGGGCTGGAGGGCAAATCCTATGAGAAGCGGCTGAGGGAGCTGGGGATGTTTAGTCTGGAGAAGAGGAGGCTGAGGGGAGACCTTATCACCACCTACAGTTACCTGAAAGGAAGTTGTAGAGAGGTGGGCGATGGTCTCTTCAGCCGAGTAACAGGAGATAGGACAAAGGGAAATGGCACAAAGCTGCACCAGGGCAGGTTCAGATGAGATGTTAGGAAAAAATTTTCACTGAAAGACTTGTCAGGGCCTGGAACAGGCTGCTCAGGGAGGGGGGTGAGTCACCATCCCTGGATGTGTTTAAAAGACGGGTAGATGAGGTACTTAGGGATATGGTTTAGTATTGGTCAGGAAAGGTTGAACTTGATGATCTTAAAGGTCTTTTACACTATATTACATTGAATCTTCCTTTTTATGGTTTTGAGATTTCACTTCACCCAAATTATGAGATCTTGAGAGTAAGGATGGACATCATAGGAAAATCACTATTCATGAAAGTCTGCCTCATCAGAGGATCTCCTACAGGCACATCCATGAAGAGACATAGATGGTGGGGGAAATGTAGAGCCAAGGCTGTGTTGTTTTTCATACTCAGCCTAATTTCAGATATCTAGTGGGGTGGCAGACTCACTGAGGGCCAAGTGTACCTGTAGAGAACAGAGTCCGTTTTCAGAATTTGTCTCAGTAGTGAAATTTATGAAACTGATAGTAAAATGACAGAAGCAATAGCTTTGAGAAGAGGCACAAAACTGGAATGCTTTCCCTTTAAAAAAAAAAAAAAAAAAAGATAACAAATACTTGAAAAAGAAAATACCCAAACCTGGATATTTTTAAAGTACATATTTCCTAAGTACAAAAAAAAATCCAAAAGAAGACTTCATTATGGTTACATTCTGCATCTCTGACCGATTTGTTGCCTTCAAGAAACAGAATACTTGAATTCTCATCAGTTACACACAAAATCTTATAGACATAGGGAATGTATTATATATGTAAAGAAGAAAATTTATGGTTAGTCTCATTAATGTCTTAACAGAATAATCAAAGCACTACTACACCAGTTACATTGATTTTAACAACTCCAGATCAAATCATATGCAGATGACATATACACAAACTATAGTATCTACCACTCCTCTGCATCCTATAATCAGTACCTTCAGGTCCTGGGGGCTTGGGGTGGCGATTCATCAGTATACCAAGCCCTTTGATGCAAGAAGTACAATGCTAAATGTTAATAGTTTCTTCCTCCTCACTCTAGGATCCACTGAGGGTCATCATTCATATATTGCAACATTCTACATCCCTCTTTCACCTACAAGTTCACCACATTTCTGAACGTACTGCATATAGTGCAATTTACATATAATGGATACTTGCTTGTTCTTTCTTTTTGTCTTGCCTATAACTGTTTTTCCCAGCTCCCATAGTTGCATTCCTTCACAAAAACTTAAAGGTTGAATAGTAGTTTAAAGACATTGGAGTCTGCTTTCACCTTCTGTCTGTATTTTACAGGCCTCTGTGAGCTCCCTGTCTTTATTTCCCTTTCTATTCTAGGTCTGCAGCCTGTCCCAGATGATAGCATTAATGCATTTTCTGGGTTACAATGCTACAGATTTGCATTACAGAAATTTCTGATCCAGTATCAGAATGTACTCATCCACAATACTTTGTGTAAAGAGAAATATAGAATTGTTTTGACAGTGATTAAATAACATATTGACACATCCAATTTTTCCCCTCTTGCTGGCTCTGGTAGTTAACTTTTTATTTTTTTTTAACTGGAAATTTTAACCTGTTAATAGACAATTAAAAGAACTTATGTCAACGATATTCCTTATAAATGTCAAATAAACATCTCACAACGGAATGTTATATTCCACTTCTTGATAGTAATCATATCTTTAGTTATTTTATTTAGTTTCTCACAAGTGTAAACATCCTATGATAAATGTATTTACGAAGTTTTTAAAATATCTATTACTCTGGTTAGGCTGCTTCTTTCTTAGTTAGGTTTAATGCCACTTTAATTGTTGATATTTAAATAGATGTGAAGTTTAAATTACAAAGTTTATTTAGAAAACCTCAAATCCAGCAGATGAACAACATATATGGTATGCTTTATTCAATATTTTTGGATTTTTGCATCTTTGTGCTAATGTCCTTTTCTCGATCATGACTGCTCTTCAAGAGCCAAAAGTAATTATTGGCTAACTATGATCTTTCCCACTGAATTAATGAGGGTGGTCACACAACCTGCTGTGGTTAGACAATGATGCTGAGCACCAGAGTCTCACTGAAAACTGGAAACCGTTGTGTAAACAGAAGTGAATTTATGAAGTTTCAAGATAAAACAAAGTAATCCTTTATATTTTCAAAATCACCAGCAGCTTGCTGAGCCTAGTGACATTATTTGCTGCTCTTAATATGCCAAAAATTGTATCAATCGGAGAAAAAAAAAAAAGTTGGGGGGGAAAGTATTTTTAAATTCCATTTTTCAGCATTGTGGTTGGATATGGTTGGGGTTTTATCTTCAACACCTTTATTTTTTTCCCCAAGGGTAATACTTAAAAATGCAAGTTGGTGTGAGCTAAAATAAAAAATAAAATAAAATGAAATTAAAAAACCAAAAAAACCCAAAAATCACCCACTCTCATTATACATCTGTAAGTTATTATTAGTGACATGTATGCAAACTTCTAACTAGAGCTGTGTGCTCTTCATTCAGCTTGCATTATTTCCCTGACAAGCACCACCAAAATTACTTGGGAAGAGTGAAATACAGCCTTGAACTAGTCTCAGAGCTTATTAAATATTTAATAACTAATAAGAATCCATCAAAGGATGGACTTTACCTTATCTGTGACAGCTGGAGGCAAGAATTGTTTTACAACTTGGCCAGAAAAGTGATTCTCTATGAAAACGACGTGAACATAAGAGCCAGGAAAGAGGGAAAACTATTCTATTGCTAGCATTTAAATATAGAGCAATCTACAAATAGCTGACTTATTGGCTTTTACATTTGTTATTATGAGGCCCCGGGAGCCAGGAGCTATGACTACAGACACAGTTACGTGCATTTATCTGTGTGTATGAGTATGAGTTGAGTAACATGGAAGGTTTTGATCCAGTTTCAGCTGAGATTTCATCTTTCCTGCTTGTGGCACCAACTATTCAGATACCATAAGATCAGAAGAGTTTTAGTGCTGTTATTTTGTACTTAATTAAGAAGGAATATGTAGTTCAGTGTTACCAAACAAACATACATTCAGCATGGTATATAATTACCTTTATCCTGAATAAGAAAAGCAGCCCATTTTGCACACTCAGTGAATGTGCAAAACTTGGAATTTCTTTCCCATAATTCCCTACCTTGTATAAATCTTGATTATAAATTCTAAGAGCTGTGTATCACTTTTGTAGGACTGGAAACAATTCCTTTAAATATTTTTTGTTCGGTGGGGGGAAGGGTTAAACATTGAAGAAGAGACAAAGGTTCCCAAAAAATTACCAACTATAAAGTAGGCTGAAGTAGAAGAATGAGTGTCTAAAAACTGTGTCTGTGGTGAAGAATCCCTGAAAATGCAGCAGATACCCAGATGAATCGGTGCTTCATCAAGGGTTTCTGAGCAACAAGCACCAGTGCAGAAGAACACAAAGAAAGCAATCTTGTATCTTATGAAGACAGATCCCATTGCATTTTTTCCTATTAAATCAAGCGAGGGCTATTTTAATAACCCAGAAATTTTGGAATACTGGCATTCTGCACATAATTAAGCATGTGTGAGACAGGGTTTCAAGCAGTCAGGGGGAAAAAAAGTATAACAATGTTTTTTGAATGTCATAGCTCTTAAGAGGTGGTAGAAGTCATTTATCTCTGATAAGTAATAAGAATTGACCAAGTACTAGAAAAAGGTTTGAGAAAGTCTTAAATTAAAGTTAACCCTTAACAAAGTAGCCAGAAATTCATCAAGTAAATTAAATTCTAATCAATAATACTTTGACAAGACTGAAAATTCTAATTTAATCCAAGAAAAGGCATAGCTCAGAGCTCAGGAACACCAACAATGCAACAATTTTAAGAAATGAGTACAGGTTAAGAAAACTTGGATTAAAAAAAATTAAAACAAATAGGTTGTCAACTGAATCTGTTTGCAAGCAGCTACAGTGAACACTATGAAGAAAAAAAGGACAATTGCAGGACTTCTAGCACAGATGAATTGTTTGGTGAAGCCATGGAAAACTGTGCATTACACACAGTAACCACACTACAGCAACCATAACATTTACTTATTTAAAATGAGACAAAAGCACACAAACTACTGTTGTAGCCGAAGAAGAGAATTAAATATAAATAATGAAAGATGAAACGTAAAATTCCAAACTTCCAATGGTGTGCTTATTACCACTAAATATATATATGAGAAAGATGTATGAAGAAAATAAAAATAACCTTTTATAAACTAGGGAATAAAGATACTGTTGAGCTAAAAATGCACCTAGTCAAATTTTTAAAATTATTAGTTTTCATATTTGGAGAAAGCTTTGATTTTAAACATATATATTCCAGAATCATGTTCCTTGCAGAAGGGACCTGTGTCTAAGGAAGCATTAGTGTTATGAAGTGAATCCAAATCATATGTTTCATAAGGCTTGTGGAACCAGAGAATAAGAGAAATTAAACATCAATGTATACCTGATCATGCAAACCTCTCCAATTGTTAGGCAACCCACTTCAGGACTAAACTAGAAATTCCAGCCAGCTTCTCATTTGAATCCAGAACCTGGGATAGACCTCTGCTCAGAACTAATACCGAATTCAGATGAAAAGCAGAAGCTAATCCTATATACTAAGATGAGCATTCAACTGAGAGGACTTTGGTTTCTTTGCCTTCTAATTTTTAAGAATTATCATTAAAACATTATAATGTTTTTGTCTGAAATGTATTAGACAAAGGATAAAGAGTGGCCTTCTTTGTCATCACAGTTATATCTGGAAAAAGTTTTAAACCTTTGGTATGGGGAGGGACTGAGCACAGCCTAGCCAGTTGTGCATGCAGCAAAATCTTTTTTTAAGAAGCTTGAGAGTTCACTAAATATCTATCTCTGTGTGTGGCTCCCACTGGACTTGAATGCACTTTGAGACTTTCACAATGTGTGATATTCATTGAGTTGACTTTATACAAAAATAGTATATGAGCAGGATGTTGTAATTCTAGTGTGTAATAATACAGATAACTTTCTAATAAAATAAGGAATACTTCACATCTTTGGCAGAGGTTTCCAGAAGTCTCTGTGGTATTTATAATGAAGGCAGAGAGATCCAATGTTCTCATGAACTTTTGCACCTTTTAAGTTGGAAAAGTGAATTTAGATATCTCCAAGGGTAAGAAGGCTTAAGCAGCTCCAGGTACTGATGAAGAGACTGCATAGAAGGGATAAGTTCAAGTTGTCTTACAAGACCTAGATTATTCTCAGACAGCCATTGTACATAATTGATACCATTCTGATTGATAACTAGTTTAACAGGGTCCTAAGTGGCCTGAAGACATAAAGAATTCCTCAACAACATTTAGACTTTTGTCTTAAAAACTTTAGTCTTGACAAGATGATGAAAAACAACTTTCTTGTCCTTTATCACAGATTGTGCCTCATACTGGTTTTCCTTCTGCTAAAAATGTGTAATTGATAGTGCTCTGCTGTACACTTTCTGTGAAGCATCTTAATCATTTAATATATTTCTTGGTAAAGAAGTGAATTTGTTATGGTGTCTGTTGTTTACCTACCCAACAGTGCACAGCTAAGTTAAGCAGAAGCTATTAACGAGTGCAAGGTACTTAGCAATATCTCTGGGGGTAAAGAAATGCTCCCTTAACCATTCTGTCTCAAATGAAGAACTGACTTGAGCATAAGTAATATTTAAGCTAAGGAGACTGAGACCTAGATCATTGCTGACATCTAGGCACAGGATTTCTACTGATTCTAATGGGAGTTACGGAAGTGAGTGTTGGTCCACTCAGCATACTGGTAATACATAAAAAAGTGCAGTGGTACACTGATGTTTCACATCCAAAACTTGTCCCCTAAATTATCCTTATCAAAATTAATTTTATATCCTTGAAAACTAAACTAACCATTTATATTTACACCAGTTTCTGCTGGAGAAACCAATACGTGAGACAGATTGCAACAGAACTATTCACTGCAAACTTCATTTCATCATGGGAGAATGGGAAATGCCACTACAAGTCAAGAGAAGAGGCCATGGTGAAGACTGAACAGGCTTTGTTTTTAGTGGTTGCTTCTTCACTGTGCTCCCCTGATCTCAGTGTTACCAATGACAGCTATTACCATAAAGCTATATGCACACAATTCTGGCAATGAGATTTAAGGGGAGAAAAGAAATCAGTGTTTAGTTTCTATTCCCTACACCAAATTTGGCAACAATGTATCTCAGTAAACATTTCATTTTGCATAAAATGTGGACTATACTGTATTAAGAAAACACCAAACACTAAACTGAACATTTTATTTCTGTGTTTCTAAAAGCATAAATGTAAGCAGTAAGAAAAGCAGGACAGTCCTCTTCTGTGCTATTTTTACCTTTAGAAAAAAGCATCTTTCAATGCCAAGAATGAAGATGTTGTTTGTTTGTTGTCTTCTTTTTGTTTTAACCATGTACCAAGGACGATCTTTGTTAGAGAAGCAGGTGTGGTGTAAAGAATAACTAATGAATTCAGGAGGAAGGATTCATTGTGTAATTTCAGCAAAAAGGACTTTCTTATTCAGTCTTTCAGGACCTGATCCAAGTCTCATTGAAGTCAGTTTGATTCTTTACTCTGATTATTCAATACAGAATCAGCAGAGACAAAGTAAACAAGACACATCCTAATAAGTTCCATAGGAGCTACAACCTTGCCTAAGGAAATCAATATAACTTCCGTATCTGGTTGTCTCTCACTGTAGCCGTTGTGCAACGGGTACCTTGTATCCACCAAACTTATACTCTGAGAGCACCAATTTCATCTAGTCATCGGTGCACCAGTCCTCAAAATTGCTGTCTGCTGAGAAATCCCCAACACATCTGAACTCAACCTGCAACCTGACAGCATCTTCTCTGAGTTTCTTCCTCACAGAAAATGCAAAACTTTAATGGATTCAGAAACATAAACCTTAGATATGTCAGTATCCAATTCTCTGGAATATCACCCACTAAAACTTATTACTTTGCATGCTCCATATGTGCTTGGCAACACATCTTAACGAGTAGGTAAATGTGGTGCGTTGACCCTGACCAGCATCTAAACCCCCACCAGGTCATTCACTCAAATTACCCTCAGTGAGACAGGGTAGAGAACTAGTAGAGAAAAACTCATGGGTCCACAATAAAGCCACTTTATTAAATCCAGGTGGGGGAAGAGAAGGAAAAAGCAGGGGAAAGAAAGAAAACAGAGAGGAAGAGGGGGATAGGTATGGAGATGGAGAGAGAGAGAGGAGGAAAGGGCTAATGCCCCACTATTGCAAAGACTTTACCCTGGGTTTATTACTGAGCACACCTCATGGTATGGAATATCCCTTTGGTCAGTTTGGGTCAACTGTCCCAGCTGTGTCCCCTCCCAGCCTCTTGCCCATCTTTATTCTACATGCTGTGGGGACAGAGTGAGAAACAGAAGGCCTGGATGGTGTGCAAGTACTCCTCAGCAATAGCAGAAAAAATTATGTCATCAGCCACATGTAGACAGCATAATGATGTTTTATGTTTGAGAAAACATAAAACATATCTGAGAAAACCATATAGTCTGATATTTAAGGGTTCACACAGGAGAAGAGAGTTCTTTTTCCCATTCACTGGGCTGTTTCTTCATTTTGACACATATAACAGAATGAAACAATCTGATACTTGCCTGTCTTGTGCCCAGTGAGTCTTTAATTCTATGTGTAAAATAGCACAGCTAGAGGCACTGCTTCTACCTGCAGAACTAGTATATATGGTGTTTTAAGTATATGATCATGGAATATGGACGCTGATGTTCAGATCACACATTGTTTGTGGAAGAAATGTTTGATTTTGACAGAAGAATCAAGAAAATGTGCCTTTAAAGAGACAAACGGCTCAGAGTTTGTCTACACAAACTACAGGTCAAACATATGCATGAGTTTTAACTTATTTCTTTATTTCAAGGTAAATCAAGTGCAGGGAACTTTCTTCTTTTTTTTATTTTTTTTTTGTTTCCCCAGGATTAACATAATTTGATAAAACATTTTGCTCATGAAGGCATAAGGGTCTTATCCTGAACTGAACCATTGCTCAGAGGCAACAGAACTACAGCGGCTGTTCTGGTTTTATTTTTTCTTTCCCTTTGAGCTTACGTGAAAGATCCAGGGACAGTCTAACTCTTAATTCTTGTCTAGGTAATTACCTCCTAAATAAGTTAATCAGCTTTCTTACCTACTAAAAGGATGCATGAGTAAAAGGCAACTTTTGACACTAACACCTTGACATGAGGAATAATGTAAAGTGACTGATGGAACAACATATATAGCAATAAGCCACTAAGAAGATTCACTTTACAGTTTTTGCAAATGTGATTTTAGATCATCTGCAGTTTCATTTCTTCAGCTACACTTTTTTGGCACTACAGAAACTTCTGAAGTCAAATTTCTACATCTTTGACAGCTAGTGATGCTATATGCCCTCTTCTGCTGTTAATTATCCAGCATAATTTCCCTGATATTTTAGGACCATTTACAATTTCTTATCAAATCCTTTTTTCCAGCTACATTTTTTTGTTGTGATCGTTATTTTTGGGTGCTGCATAGCAGTTAAAACATTCAAAATGTTTACATACAGTAATCCTTATGGGTGATTATCTGAAAGACTGTGTTCCTATCACAAAAGAGCTGATTGCTGCTGTGTGCTGTAACTTGACTGTACCTTGGCTTGACTCTGAGGGCCACCACTAAGCTGCAGCTGGCACAGCTGGCAGCAGCAGACCCGCTAAGAGGAGCAGGCTAATGAGAATATCTCACACCAGCACGCTTTTCTTTATGGTAGATAATATAGCTCTTCAGCAGAGGAAAAGTCCTTGTCCCTATCTGCAAAGTCCAAACACCGTGTGGGTCTGTGACAGTCCTGTTCACTACCTGCCCTGAAATGAAAGTTGCAGTTAGCGTGCAGCACACAGTTAGCAAAACCCTCTGTTTATCTCTGTTTATTTCTTTGTCTCCAAAACAGTCTCTTTCAACCCTTAGTATGCTTGCTTTTTTTTTTTTTTTTTTTTAAATAGAATTCTAAAATACAGGTAGAAACCAAAGCTAAAGCTATGCAGTTCTTGCTACTTTACCAATGTTATGGATATTCCCCTCAGGTAGCAAGTATACATCTGGTCACTGCGGATTATGAAAACGGTCAGTCAATATTTTCTCACCCTCACGTGAGGAAGGGTACAGTGATTAAAAATTAGATGACTCCGGAATAATTTCCCATGTCAGTTGTTGATCAGCTCTGAAGAGCCATGCACTGACAAAGACATGACATGTAAAGTGACACAGCCTTTGGAGACCATGAGTTTTTTTATAAAGAACCTGTGTATTATCTATGGATATATTTTACAAAGCAAACACTTTATTAAATATGTATTGGGTAAAATGGATTGGACAGAGTTTTCTTAATGTAACAAACAACTGATAGCATGTTATTCTCATAAGAAAACAAACTATGGATCTCTAAGACTTCAGTTAGCAAATGCTTGGGGGTGTGACTATGGGTCAAAAAAATTTTCTGATGAGATTTTTGCAAAAGGAACCGTAGACATTTACTTTTTACATACATTTTGTGTATGGTTTTATTGTATACAGTGATTTCTTATCATTAGTCCTTCATCCACACTGTTATTAACTAACAAATCCTCCTCATATTGTCACTGAGATGTAACAAGTGGAACAATTTATAATCTTTATGGAAAATGAGACAACATTAGTACTTATGTGTAGAAACTTTGAATTACAGCTCTAGCAAAAGGGTAAATATAATGATTGTGCAAATAGAACTATCCAACATTTGCTTTTACATGATTCACCATAATTAACCAGGCTTTCAGTGTTAATTGCCTGATATTTCACTTACAGATTGATTTCGACACTGTTTTCATGAACACTTTGGAATTTTGCCCATATCAGCTTCAGGTTTTTGTCTTTCTTTTATACGTTTTCAGCATAGAAGGCTCTGAAGAGACAAAAACAGACACCTTATTGACAGAAGTCAAAGTTTTACAACCTCCAGGCTGCAATTTTTTTTCCCCCCAGATACTCTGTAAAGAGATAGGGGAAAAGTACAGATTTTAAAGGTTCTTATTAACATACATTAGCTGGCAATTACCAAGTTCAGGATGTCATTCTCTAAAGTCATCCTCTGAAATAACTTTGAAGCCCTTCAGCTTCTTGTCTAAAATCTGTACGAGTGCCATAAAGCCATTTATTATTTATCCAGTAAATTAGGTATTTATTTGAAAATTGTACTTTCCTTTCCACAAATCTTTGAACATTAAGAGAACTTATTTGAAACTTAAATATACATATATGTAAGACTTTTAACCCACAAAATAATTTCAGTTTTAGCATTAAAGAAGCAGCTAGAAATTTGATGACTTGTAAATAGTTACTCCAAACCTCTATCAAAAGAAAAAGAAAATAACAACAGAACAAAACAAACACCATATCTTGTGTTCCTTGGAGTTCGTGGACATCTCTCTATTACCTTAGACATTCTTCTCCCTCACCTTTTAATATACTTAAATACTAATAGTTTTGTAAAATGTTTCAGAGGATTTCTTGTCAAGGTAACAACCTGGATTGAAGAGAACCAAGTTGTGTGCAGTTAGTGTTCCCAAAGTTGTTTTGAATCACTGGGAAAATATTGCTTGGCTGGTGTGTGGCAGTCACTACATTTGCTTGGACTTTCCAAATTCTAGGACCTGCCATTACCAACGTACAGACTGTGCATTGCTGAACTAGACTAAACTGAAAAACTATCATAGCATTTTCTAAATGCCTCCTTGAAAAACTGAGAAGCAGATCAGCTATGATGGTGTAATTTGGTAACGAGACAATGCTTGAATCAAAGATCCAGGTTGGATGCAGATTTCTAAAGTAACTGAGTTACATGAGTTGTTTCAATTACTTAATTGTTTCAGTTCAACTACCCTAGTAGCTTGTCAGAAAAAATAATACTTAAATGCTGTTTCAAACAGTTTTTACACTTTTTTTTTTAAATTTATAGCACAGAACTACCATTCCCTGCCAAAGCTCTCTGCCATCACATTGAGATTATTAGTTTATTGAAACAGCATCACTGGCTGCCTTAACTGAGGGGCTTGGGAGAACCCCTCTGAACCAATGATGCCTTGCACATACCCAGAGGATGTCAACATTTTACAAATTCTTCTGTTCTTCGTTCCCCTCTTTCTCATGCTGTAGACTACACCAGAGGAGGCTTGGACACACAGAGGGAACAAAGCAGCCTTGATCAGGTCCAGTTAGACAGTTAGGGAAGAACTTCAGGGCATGCCTCATATCACACCAGCACCTCTGCATGAATTCAGTCAGCAAAACATAGTGAGAAACGAAGCAGGGAAAGAGTCACAGCACAGCAATTCCTATATCATCAAAAAGATGAAATTACGAATGGAAACCTGCCAGCATTTGAGAATACCCAAAGATTTCCACTAAAGTTAAATATTTGTAGAAATTCTTCCAAACTAGAAATAAACTTTCATCCTGCAGTCTTTGGTGAAATACATGAAATTTTATTTGTAGCTCAAGTTTTCCACGTCTCTGTAAGACAGTCTAACAGGTTTGTTCATACCTGAAAAGGGTCATTTAAAAGGTGTCTATGCAACGGTTAATTGAAGCTAAAAATAAGCATCTATTTCTTTTGTAACCAAGAGCTGGCCTTGCCCTGGGTGAGCCAAAGTTTATTGAAAAAGAAAATGAGTAATTAACAATGTCTTCTCCCTTATCCCATTATAGAAAACCTTTTATTTCCTAAAGAGGAGAACATAAGCTGCTTTAAACAAAACAGAGCATAGCTGGAGTAATTTGAATTGTAGGCTGTGCACAATTGAAGCTGGAGCTAGCTCTGCTTACATTCACTCTCTAAGCCTGTGATGCAAGCTAAGAAAACAAAAGATTTCAAAGTGCTCCGCCCAGGGTTGCAAGGGAATAATAACAAAGCCACATGTAAGGCTGTTCAAGACACTGCTTTATAGTACATGATACAAAAAGCGTACACGAACAGAGAAGCTTGGTGTTTCAAAAGCCAAAGCCGGTACAAGGTACAAGGCTTTCAGCAGCTCCTTCAAGAGAGGCTGCTTCTTTGGGAACACGCCTGTCACGGTGTGGCAATAACTCCCGATTGCTCCTGCTCGTGAGTTTGAAAGCACACAGAAAGCATTTGACAGGTAGTGATTGCCAGTGGGAGGAAATGAGAATCTAAACGTTATTTTGCTGCATCTTCGTGCATTCGGTAGGAGCACACAAAGCGCCTGTGCCTGGGCCTTGTTCTGCTTCAACTGTACTTCAGGCTACTTCCCACTCACCTCTGCTCTCCTCAGCGACTGGAGTGCAGCCTTGACTACCCTGTTGATGACAGAACACATTCCCCCTGCGATGTAAGAGCCTATTAGCAAATGGTGTCAGGAGGAATCCGGGCTGTATGGAAATCGATAGCAAAGCTTTTCATTGATTATAATGAAATTTCACGTTGCAAACCAGAATTCTTACACTTTAGCTTATTGCATTTCTTTTCTCCGGCATTCAGGAGCTGAAGGGATTGATCTCATGACACCTTTTATTTTTAATTTACTTATGATGGAAAATCCTTTAATTAAAAGCCCTTGTTTGGCAAAGAAAGAATTGTGGGAACTTGCTTATGAAATGAAATCTCCATGTTTATTATTTGTATGGACCCTAGCTTACTGGAAAAGCAGTTAGGACTTTTCAAAATGCATTAACATATATTTAATAAATTTCAAACCAGGCTGAGAACATGCAGCTACAAATACTCTCTTGGTCTTGCTTGCTGTGAACATATGGAAGGGATATATGATAAACACATAAAATTACAACCAGCACTGAAATATATCTCTTCCTGGTATTTAGTACTAACTACTAAAATCTAAAACTCCTTACATAAATATTTTCTATTCTCCTTGCACTAAATCTATATTAATTGATTGTTTCTTAGGCTATATCTATATTAATCTATCCAGTATTATTATGCATCATTCAATCAATCTCCTGAAGTCTTCAATGCTCAGTTTCCCAAATACTGCTTCACTCTTTAAAATAAAAGTCACAAATTTTCATCTTTATTGTTTAATTGATGGTGTTAATTTCAACAGGGGAAAAAAAGAATTATATTTATTTAAATGGGTTTAAAATTATTATTCTGATCTGTTTGATAAAGAGACAGTTGAATGCTACTGGAAAATACTGTTTAGGACTGATTAGAAGCTGATTTCATTGCTTCTTTCTTAGCATACTCTCATATTTCACTGAAGATGAAAGCGGTAATTCTGAATTTAAGTAGGAACATAAACTTTTGAAGTTAAGTCAACAGAAGAGTCTAAATATATTCACTCAGGACTATCAAAACAGCGTGTTTCAAGTAATTT
The DNA here is from genome assembly GCA_027925045.1 of Hypotaenidia okinawae. NCBI lineage: Eukaryota > Metazoa > Chordata > Aves > Gruiformes > Rallidae > Hypotaenidia > Hypotaenidia okinawae. The sequence continues at coordinate 175,358,070 of BSDF01000001.1, forward strand.
AAGTTTTTTAAATGCTAGTACTTCATGCTCTTATTAATGTACATACCAAAAAATTACTTCTACTTAAAGTATAAAATTTTACATTAACATACAAGCTATTCTGAAACCACTGTTTTTACCCCATTATTGCTAGTGATAAACCTCAGTGATATATTTTATATTCACACATGCATTTAAACTTAGAACCCTTAGATTTTAAATATTTGAGCCAAATCTTTTTGAAAATTATTAGATGGAATACTGAAAGGAGACAGTCTTCATTCTGGGCCTGATCAAAGACCAGGATATCTCCACTGGTGGTGGTGGAAAAGGCAGTGGTGTGTGCCATCGCATGCTGGAATGTCTACTTAACTGATTCTGTCACCTACAACTGAGATACCTGGTTTGAGCTGGCCACTCCAGACTCTCTGTAGTCAAGAGAAAGAAATCTAGCAATCTTAGGCTGTGACTCGTGTTAGCACAAGTGACAGATTTCTACCTATGGACTCAAACTGGAAATGTCTTTGCCTACAGTCCACTGATATTTCAGATGTAGATGCATGGATTTTAAAGATGAACTCTGTTGAGTCAGATCAATCCTAGGCTCGATACACCTTCATTTATTCAAGCTACCAAAACACATAATATTGTTCAAATGTCATAGGCCTTCATTGCCTCATTGGAAAGGGTGACGACATTCACACTAGTGGCTAACATGTGAAGGCACAGGGAAGGGCTGTGGTGGTGATGCAGCAGTGTTGTGAAAACTTTTCAGTGAACACTCTGAAGCTCTAAATACAGATTTCTCTGCTTCTAGGTACACAAGGACAGAAAAGCCTGCCTCTTAAAACACCGTGGAATGAGGACAGATCCTCAAAGGAGGAGACCCTCATTTGTGAACAGCTTGGCTCATGTTTAAGATAATTTCTACCTCACTGCTAGGATATCAGGGAAAGGCTGGAGAAGAATTATTTAGATTTAGGTCATACTTTTCTTTTTTCTTTTTTTTTCCCCAGAGGGGGACCCACAGTACTCAGAGATGGTTGAAAATGAGATGTTTGGGTTTTTTCCAACGTACTATTAATAAACTAGGAAATTTGGAGGGGACTATGAAATTTCTGAGTGTGACACACTTTTCCAGCCAAATGGTGCAAAGATCTTTAATACATCTTCAAATCTAACCAGGGATTTTATTTTAGCTTTACACATTTACAGTAACAGGCACCTTTCACTCAAAGCCTAAGTAATCTTAGACCTTAATAGCTTTTCACTGCTACATGAATCATACTTCCCTTTACTCATCCCCAGCAATGGAAATGTGAATTTGAATTATTGGAATAAGAAAATTATAGGTAATTTATGTTTGTTGTAGTCTTGTTTCTATGATTTTGAGAGAAGATGGCCATAAGTTGTAGCCCTGGTAACAGGGACTGCACATCCATTTGTTAAAGCTGACCCAACAAACCACTTGTCCCTCTGGATTTTAGTTGGAGGGGGAAAAAGCAAAAAGAAGGAGGCGGAAAGGAGGAGGAAAGAAAATGAGATTAACTCCTCATTTGGGAATTTTCTTCTTATTGTTATTGTTTAATTACTCAAGTAGCATTAGGGAATGAAATATTATAAAAGGATTTCATTAATAACTGCTTCTGCTGAAACTATTTTTAATTGCCTCAACCTTAAAGAAAAAAAAAAGATTAATTTAAAAAAATGTTTTTGGAACACACAGATGATAACACCAAAAACCACCATCCATTTAAAACATACTTGATTTCATCATATGCCTAACATCACTTATTCCATTTGTTAGCTAAGAGCTACTTAGATATTTACTCATAATTGTGGCAAATCCAGACCAAACAGTGAGAGTAACTGTATATGACCTTAAAAAAAATCCTACAAAGACACCAATTTTTTGTGAAAGATGTGGAGCATGACTCCCAATTCCTACTATAGTCAAGAGAAATCAAAGTTCTTTAAAGCTTACAAGAGGTGCTTAGTAACTTCTAGCATCTTGTCCTTGATTAGCATCGGTTTACAGCCGAAACATTGGTCTGTTAATTTAAATTGATTTGATGTGATGGAGCAGACTGTGTTCTAAATGCTTTTTCCTAAATCACACTCAATTAAATAAAAAGCTTGTGATGTGTTGATGTGATATCAGTGCCCAAAAGCTGTAGGGTTTGCCTGTATTATATAAATGCTTCTTTTTAAAAACAAAATGTCAATCTCTGTACTTCTCTACGTCCTTTGAATACCACTGTTGAAAACATATCTATCCCCTGAAACATTCCCTTCCTAATGACCACATTCCATTATCCAGCTTTTTTATTAGGCATGTTGTTCTGCCTGTGAATCTAGTGCACCTTTTACCCATTACCTTCCTGCATACATTCAATTTCTCAGCCATTTTGCACAAAGTAGAGAATTTCATCCTCAAAGTCCATTTACCACATATTTCTTCAGCTCTTAAATAAAACATTCAGTTACCTAAGCAACTGTCACACTACTGAATTTTGCTAGCCAGAAGAAAATGCATGCACCTGTGCACAACCCCCTATGCTTTTAGTGTTTTGTGATTTGCTCTGGGTTTTTTCTGGTGGTGTTTTTCTTTGGTTGCTTGTTTGGGGTTTTTTTTGAGAGGAAGGTGTAAACAAACAAAACCAAACCCCTCTACTGATACATAGATTTGTCAAGACTATTTGCTTGCACTCTCTGTCAGGTCTGGATCGTATCACTGAATCCCATACGTTTCTACATCTCCTAATCCGACTTAATGGCTGATCATAAATTCCAGAAAACTTTCTTTAGTGCAAAAGAAAACTTTCTGTATCGCAAAATCAACTTTTTTATCACATTTATGCAGTGGAACACCGAATGGTGCCACTGCTAACGCTGTAAAAACTGTATCACCCTCCTCGAGACACAGCCATCTACAAAAATTTGACTTGGAAATTTTTGACCAGAACTTCTGTGCTGCAGTGTAGTCTGGTTTCGCGACGGCAACATTCAGGGACGATGCACAGGAAAAGGAAGGACTACAACGGGCTCAGCTACGCAATTTCTTAATCGTGCACAGACCTTCATATCTAAAAAGTAAAGCACAAATCTATCTAAAACTAAACATCCTAGAAAGCGTTTTTCATTCCTGTTCCTTTAGTGGAATTCCCTTGAGTGGAGGCAGGATTTAGGCTATGTCTTCGAGACAAGCAGCCCTCTGGCCTTGGTGAGCTGCTCCCCACGCTACTGAAGAAGAAACTTCCCTGTTTGCATAGGGAACTCTCCCCTTTTAAAACAGCCTGTGACTCCTTTCAGCGCTCTGCCCTTATGCTGCAAATTTTCCATGACACGCACATGCACCCTTTCAGCTTCTGGGCAGAGAGTTGTTCAAAGTCAATGGCCCTGCTGCTAGCAAGCCCATTGATCCACTGGTGTAGAGCCATTAAGTGTTGATGGCCCTTGATTGCTCTATCAAAGCTTCCCAGCTATAGTCTCTTCACTATGTGTCAACCTCCTGTTTTAAAATGAATGCTCTAAGCTGCACTTAATGTTACCTTCAAAATGAAGTGTAAAACACGACGGGGTATTCACAAAACACAAATGGGAATTATACAACGACAGCGACCATAACCCCCAAACCCTCACCACTTTTCTTGCGAATTAAAAGAATGGCAATTACAATTAAGAGAGCCCAAAATCTAGCAAAGGAAAACTAAAGAGCCGAGTTTGAAAGACTACTGCAAGCGTGAAACTGGAAAAGCAAGTGCATCTCCGAGAAAATGGAGGGATAATAGCGCTCTGACTTCATCGCAAAAAGGACAGCCTGTTACTGAGGCTGAGCTAAATGAAGAGCTGTAAGAATCTTAAGTGTTGTCAATCATGTGACCAAACTATCCTAAGGAGCCGAGTTTTATAGAAGACTTTTTAATGAGCTCAGCTCCACTCACTCTTTGGCACAGTGCATGTGATTACTGATGATTTGCACACTAAATCAATGAGTAAATTCTTCTAATAAATTATTGATTTCTTTCATCCCATTTCACCCAGTCAGGCATATAATTACTCGCGGTTCTGCAAAAGCACGGACTTGTTAAAATACAAATATGTATGTAATCACCAGTGTTTCTCAGATTAGTTTTAAACTGTTAACTAATACCATGCAGATTGATATTCCAACTCACACAACCTTCTCCTCATTGGAAATGTGGGTATATATCGAAACAGCAAACGGATTTCAGATTTTATCCTCTAAATAGATGCCAGATGCTCAGCTGGTGTCACCTGGTATAGCTCTATTAAAGGCAATGTCAATTTGTAGCAGCTGGTCCATGTGACTACATGTCTAGGTGAAAGTGAAATTTTGTTATTTGTATACAGAGTTCTTTGTTCCACTTACTTGATTCTTCTTTAATGACAGAAAATTAGAGTCAGCTGCATATGTTGTTTTGGTTTAAAAATAAAATGTACAGCCTAATGTTGCCTTTATATTTGTCAAAAGAGCTGCACTTCTAAACAATACCCAGAAAGGGACAGTTACTCCACCATGGGAAGGAGGAGCAGTTTTAAACGGTGTTTAAAAGGCAAGTGAAAAGAAAGAAAAAAAGAAAAGTAAGGCTGTGGGGAAGAACACAGGAAACTCTGGAAAGACTAAAATTCGAGAGCAGAAAAATTAACGCAAGAAAGAATTTCAGTAATGAGCAATTGCAGTTTCTATGACCTGCAATGTCATGTTTCCATACACTTTTTTTGGTGGTTGTTGTTTTTTTGTTCCCCCTGTGTTTTCAAGAATGGCATGAATATATCCAACAAACCACTCTGTCCCAGTCCTACATATGAGCTCGGGTAGGTAGCTTCTTGTTACTTCTTGTTACTGTTTAGCAGTTGCTGTTTTCAAGCTCCTTTTATGTCTCATTTTGAAATGCAAATAACAGAGGTTCAAATGTTAAAGCACCTACCAAATAACATGACAATCTTATTTCCTTCTACCTTTCAAAATAGTATTTTCTGGGTTTGCTTTTTAAAGGAAAAAAAAAACCAGCAGCCCTTCCATTGGGATAAGAAACAGGGCTCCAAACAAGGCTATGTAAACTAAGGGAATAATCCTGAGATTAAATCAAGTCAAAAAATTAAAACTTGGTTTTTTTACAATATTTTGATAAACAGCAAGGTTTTCACAAAGTCTTGATTAAAAATGGCATGTATATAGGCATATGTACAATTGAGCAATCTAAACAGTATAAGATTGTACTGAGACCAACCTCAGAGTTCAAAAGAGTTAAATATCCTCAGTAGAATTTTTCTTCCCCTTGCTTTTAAGATATTATTTACATATACATGCAGAGTTTTATGATAATGTATTTGCAAGTGATGTGGCCAGGCAGGAAGAGTAAAGTAAATGTCTCTGTTACCTACTCACATGGAGAAATGCCACAAGAGTGAATGCCTTGCACTACCCCTACAATCAGGTCAAAGTGCAAGCAAAAAGGCTTTTACAGCACAGTATTAGCCAAAGTGCTGCTGGCACAACCTCTTTAACAATGTTATCAATATCGCTCTCCATGAATAGTTCCACCAATGGAGGTAACAGAAGTCACCAAGAACTGGCAGCACGACTATGTATGTTCCACCCAGGAAATTCCACAACAGTATATGCCAAAAAATATATTGCCCTTTCTGTTGTGTTGTGTTTTTTTTAATGAGCACCGGACAACACATTCTGCCCAAAATAACTTCTATTTGAGTAACTAGGCAACAGAGGCAGACTAGTTATCAAATATGTCACAATTTGCCAGTAATCAGCACCAATGACATCAAGGCTTCCTTCTTGTCCTTGGGTAGTTCACACACCACAACATGCTAATACCTGACAAATGCTAAGGGTTTTCCTTTATAAATAGATGAATAACTGCAGTGGCCGAAAGGAAGTCAGAGTCAATGCTAAACAGGAAATAATTAGCCCTGGTACAACAATATTTACATAAGCAAATCAAAACAAGCAAGGACCAGATACCACTGAAAAGAATCCTGGGGCATACTTGAAATTACTCAGCAAACCAGCTGTCTGGGCAGAAAAGGACGACTAATAATTTATTCAGTTAAAATTAGCAAATGAAGTTCAGGGGGAAGAAAGCAATTATTTGATTTGGAATTTGGCTCAGCCACACCCCAGCTATGTGACAGCAGTATAGATCTTCCGTGGCCACAAACAGGCAAACTTGGTCTTGAGATTCACAGAGCTGTACTGGGATTACGGTATCTGTTTGTAACGTTTGTGGGTACTTTATAGACTATTCCAGTGCTGAAATTGCAAAGCAAGTTGAAGATCAGTACATTAAAATTTTATGAAAGTGGATCAAAAAGATTATTTTAAAAGTTCTTCTGGGAAATGTTTATTTGTACATTCAACATTACAATATAAATTACTGTTAGTGAGTTAAAGATACTAAGCAAAGAGCATACAAAATGCTCAAAAAAAATCCACTTTCCTATGTCATCACCTGTTCAAGAGGCATCTCTCCCCTGAGTTTTTTAAACGTAGTTGACAGCTAGTGAAATATTGTATAACACAGGTTGGCTTGTGCTCTTCTGCCAGAAATAATCCCTGGATTCAATTGAGCTCGCCAAATTTACATCAACAGCATCCAGAGTAGAAAGTGGATCTCAGATATCACAAAATTTGATAGAATTATTTAAAAAAAAACCCAAAAGTTTCTCTTTTTTTGGCAATCACAGCTCAGAAGATTTACAGACTTCCCAGTAGAGGACCTGAAAAAAACCAAAAAATCTGCTTCTGGAACCCAACCCTGATGAGTATATACAAGATGTTTTTCTGTTACTGTACTGTTATGTCTACCATGCATTGGACAATATAATGTAGTCTATCGTGCCTGTAGCTTTCTTCAGCTTGCAGTTTATAATGTTCTCTGCGGTATTCATTACAGAGCCCGCAGCCACTAACAGTTGCTGAACATGTTTTTGAAGTTCAGTATTTGAGCTTTTCTTGCTCTCTGACAGACATTGAAAATGCTGTCTGTGGAGTCAGCTCATTTAGTTGGAAGATGTAGATATACCTAGTGGTACATATGTAGGTTTTCTTAGAAACAGTGTATTTTTATTTGAGGAGAAACTATATGTGCTGCTCAGCTTGAGGGATAATGTGGATCAAACTTGGGGGATAACGAAGTGTTGGCAGAGGAGAGGCGGAGAGGTTTGTTTTACAGATAGTTTCTTTTACAAAGTTTAACTGGGGGAAAAGTATCTAACCCGACATTGGAGAATTTTGAAATGGGAGCCTGTAATTAGGAAAATGATTCTATGATTCCAAGAATCCACGAAATGTAATTAGATCTGTCTGATGTGAAAACTGGATGAGTCATCACTTTCTGTAAGTAAATAACTAGGGCACGTACGTATTTCAAATACAAAGTCTAAGGAGTGCGTACACTGCTTGCAATATGCATTAGTGACTATAATCTTCTAAATGGGTGACCAGATATTTCTGGGGGAGTAAATAAAACTGTAAAACAGGGAGTTGTCATTTTTCACAGCGTTCCAGTTAGGGAGTGCAAATGCCGTATGATGACTGAGGAACTGTCACTCATAGGAGTGTTTTTTAAATGTTGTACTGTACTAGGATGCTTTTATTTTCTACTGCTTCACTGGAGTGAGGTGAAAAATTATATATAGCTTTAAGGGTTTGAGGCTATTTGTAACTGAGTGTACAAATGTTAAGGAAATCAGAAAAAAAAAAACCCAACCCATACTTATCTGATGTATTTGTTTGAGAGCAGTTAAACCTGCACAGCAGTATTTTTTCTAGCATTAATAGGTCAACATTAATGATATGTCCTCTGGTCCAGAATTAAGCTCTCTGCAGTGGGAATACATGTTCCTCCCTGATAATGTTTTTTTTCTTCCTTGAGTATAGATTGTTTTCTTTGTTCAATGCACAGTAAATGGCTTTTGCAACTATAAATATTATTTGTCTGCTTCAAGAGTTGCATAATAATGAGTTTTACAACTGTGTGTATATATATATATATATATATATATTTTAAAGAGGTGTATAGTAAAAGCAGTGACCACTAATCATGTCTCCAGATGCAGAAATCAAGATAAAGGTAATTATTTTTTTCAGCTCAGATTTATTTTTGAAATATTGTGTCTCTTTTTAAAGATCTTATATGCACTTTAGATAACTTAGAAAAGGTTTATTGCTAGAATTGTAGATTTTAAGTTATGAATGGCAATATTTATTCTGAAGATTCCACATTTGTATCTGTATATGTATATTTGTACATCTATCTTTTTGCTGTAACCTTATGGGATTAAGTTTTCAGCTATATGTTCTATTTAAATATAAATACTTTAAAATATATTGAGAGAGAAATTTTGAATCTCTGAAAACAAATAGATGAGAAAATAAATGACCTACAAGTACCAGCCACTGAGTTGGTAATCAAATCTATAGCATCATGTCTTGAAAGAGAATCACAGGATTGCATATTAAATACTTGACATTATTTTCTTTGCTCCCAGAGAGGATATGACTTTCCTGTGCAAAACATTCAGGCTGTAGTTTGTGTCCTGTGCTCTCAGCCCTTCAAATTGTTTAAGACTTTAAAATTTAATCAAGGGATTTCTTAATGGAGGCGAAGGAAGAGTAACATCAGAAATACATTTGACAAAAGGGTAACAAATTTCTACTTAATTATTTACAATGGCCCTATATTGCTACTTAGAGACACAAAGTAGTCAGACTCCTCAGCATCAGATCCAACAGTCTGGAAGGACAAGGGCATCAATTCGTCCTCACATCATGCAAACAGTTTTCAAGATTGCATCTTGTTGATCTTGATGAAATTACAAGTCTAGGATCTGATGTAGCATGCCAGTAATTTATGATCACAGGTCACTCCAAGCTGAATGTTTTCAGGGCACATCAAGCCTGCTTGTCATTTGCATGCAACTCATTTTATCACCTAAGAGATGGGGTTTTTTATCAGGCCAGTGGGCAGACATTTGTAGTCTTGGAAGGCCTGCATTTTTTTTAAAAATGACCTCTTTTCATCCATCACAACATTAAAACAAACATCAATGCAAAATGTAATATTAAAGCAATTAACCTATTATCTTCAGGTCAGGTGTTTGTTATTTTGCCATTTACAGAATGACAAACTCTCCCACTTGGCTGCTGATGTTTGGACTGGGCCAGCTGTCTGTTCTTTCTAAATGCTGTTTCAGTTGATTACGTGACTATGAAGTGCCCTTCTTCCTGCCATTTGGGATTACTCCTAGTTAACTCTATAGCTGAGCAATTTTCCCTATATTGCCTATTCAAGGAAAAAAAAATAGAGAGGCAGATTGTGCAGATATTATATTATATTGTTCTCACCCTGAAACCTTTCAGACATATTTTCCTTTCCATAGGAATCTGTCTCACTTCTAATGTAAGGGGGGGAGGGGGAAGAAAAGCAAAAAAAGGTCTTTGATATTGTTATTTTTAATATCACAGTGCTCACAGTAATCACAGGGTTCCTATAAGAATAATAACAATTTAGAAAAGGAAGGTGACATTTCAAAATGAAATGGGTAAATGATGTAAGTATGCCAAGCTTCATACAGACTCCATGGAGGAAGTTTAAATATTTGATTAATTTTGATTAGGGACGGTGGGGTGGAGAGAAGTTTGCAACAAGAATAGAATTTATTTACACTAGCTTAGGTATCTTCAGTCTATACCAGTGCTAGTCATCTAGGTTCCTTTGCAAACAGATCCAAAAGGGACTTCATCCCACCCAAAGATAGGCATCTAAGATAAATCAGAAAAATAAACCTCCTGAGGGTTCCCATTTCTGTCAAATGACTATGGATGGAGATAGGATGATTCATTCGGATTTAGATATAGAATTGATGGTTCTCTGACGTTATGTGGGATAAATCCTGCATCAGGCATATTTCTACTCTAGGTACAGACTGCCAAGTGGGTCAAATCTTTGTTGCGGCAGACTAGGTGCACAGGTTCTGTATATCACAATGCACTCCAGCGAGTTATGGTGCTGTAGGTGTCCTGCTTCTGTTCTAGAGAATAACAAAGGGAATGTTCTGCACGGTCATATAGAAGTATTCTAATACAACAAAAAGAGGATTGTGCTCACAGTGCCCTTACAGTAGTTTAAAACACACTAGGTTCAAAGTATCTAACTTGAAATTATTTCTATTAATGATACCCACAACTAACGGTGGCAGACTACCCTGCTTCCTTGATCCGTTTAGAAACTACACGATACCAGCCCAGTATGATTTCAATCTTAGTAGTTGATCTGAAGATCAAACCTAAGTCAGGTACATCAACAGTAAATTGATTTGAAGAACTGTTGTGATTGCACTGGGCATATTTAGAGTCTCTGATCTTGCTTCCCCCAGACCAGGAAACAGAATAGTCAAAAAAAAGCATGTTTACTGAACAATCTGAGTAACGTTGTAGCCTGACCCTGTGTGCACCTGTTTATGTAGACTTTCATGCAGTTTTTTGGGTAATTGGATGTGGTTCATAGCTTGGACTTTGAAGTAAATGATATGGATGCACCTTTTTAAAATCAGCCCTCTTTTTCCTTCTTTGCTGATATAAAACATTCTACTTTGCACAACCTGTTGCCCTTAAGCTTTGTCTGTTTTACCTCATCAGCCTTTATGTTTCAGCTACTATAATTAGACAAATCTCTTTCTCCACTTTTTGCTATTCCATGTAATAAGGCAAACAGCTCAACCAAACTTTCTTTTGTGTCATCCTGTCATCAATTCAAACACAACCAAGGGGAAAAAAATCACCTCCTCTTCTCTATTGCTACCGAAACTGTCACACAGGCTTATAACCCAGGTCATATAATTTCCTCCAGAACATTTTCAGCAACATTCATGGGAGATGAGGGTGCAAAGAGCATCCAAGGGTGTATCATCACCTATAGGAGGAATCCAAATTAGTCTTTCAAAAGTGTAAGGCTCTTTCCTAGTTTATAACTTTCCTGTGTGAAAGACCAAGTATGCTTGGACAGAGAAGTTCTAACCTCCAGCAAATGCAAATAGATATTACAAGAAAAAATAAAACATCTTCACTCTGTTCTGTATTCCTAAAATATATGTCTATCAAGCTCCAAGCAATGGTACCAATTAAACTAAACAAAAAACTTGACATTTAATGTTGAAACAGATAATAAGGGAACACAAGTTAAACCTTTCAGGGGAGTGAGGAAACTGAAGGTGAGTCATAACACCTGGAAACATCCGTTGATTCTGTATGAGACTTAAAGGACAAATTACATGCAGATTATAAAAAAATATAATTTTATAATGGATACAGAAACTTGGGTGCTGTGGTTCCATACATCTGTTTTATAGACTGTTGAATAATTTAGTAATGAATTTTAAAATTAGAATACGTTACGAAGGGACATTAATATTGCATGAAGCTTTGTTGAATTACATGGTATCAAAATTACATCTGTTATAGGCTGCTTCTTCCAGTAATGGTCAACTATGTTTATACATAGTCACTGCTTTTCTTAATTGTAAGTATTTTAGTGACGTTCTGGAGAGTGAAATCAACAGATGTTATATAATATATAGCTCTTCCAGATGGTGAACACTCCTGCTTTAATAGCTTAAATCAGCCTCTTTTTTTTGTCATCAATACCTAAACCATCACTAAACAACCTGGTTTTTTTCCTTATACCTATTAAGATGGAAAAGCCTTGTCATACATTTTTAGTGTGCCCTCAGAAAGATGATAAAACCTGAAGCCTTAATCCTGTAAATATCTACTTGATTATGGCATGCATCTGATTTTCTCTGAGGTTCCCCAGGGGAAGGTTTGCAAAGTGTGAAAACTATTGCTGTTGAAGAGAAACAGGCCCCATTTCTTTCTGTATCAGACCAAGTGTCACCATCTTTACCTTGTAAACTGCCATGCTTCTGTGTTCTCAGGCTAAAACACAAGGCTTCCTGAAACGAGTGGAAAATAAAACTTCCTCTTCTTGTTAGAATATAGAAGAATAATGTCTTATACAATAAACTACTTCCTATAGTATGATCCTAGAAGGAAGATATTGGACAGTCTTTATTGTTACTACTTATATCGATTAAAAAAAAAAATTTCTCTCATATTATTTTAGTGAATGCCATCTTCAGACTATGACATAATTATTAAAACAGTATTTTAAGATGCCTCTAAACTCTTTAATTAGCATTTCAAAAGTAATAAAAAAGATTGCATTTGACCCTTCTGGTTCAGAAAGGCAAAGCCCTTGGCACAGCACTGTTGCAAACAACTACCACTAACTGCTTTCCTTATTGAAGCCTAATTACAGAGATTTAAGTATCTGCCTTCCCAAATACAAACCTATATTCATTTTGCTGCAATATTACTGTCAATCTCGGCACAGCTGTGAAATATAACAACGCTGCTTGCTGTACTAATGAAGCAAAGAGCTTTAAGTTTCAAAAAGAGGGTAAAAATTATATTGAAGCCCAGATTTTTTTTTGTTAATATTAAAGTAACTTCTGTGTTTAGTCACCATGTAACTACTTGGACCACCTCCTGCTTCTCCAAAGCTCACTGAATCAAGTTGACTTTGCAGGCTTCCAGCGAGGTACTTAGCGTGGATGCACACTGGTTTTTTCTCCCATTCCTGCCTCAAAACACAAGGTCATATCTCCACTCTTCTGTCCCTTGATGGGTACTCTCCAGCTGAAATCTGTTATGTAGCCATCTGTTTATTAACTACCACCATTCTGCAAAATGCATCTGTAAAAGAATCTAGTTTTTTTGGAGATACCAACTAGCACTTTAGAAAAACAATTTCCACTTTCTGCACCCCAGTCTTGACAGTGAATTCCTTCTACCTTCTGCCTACTTTGACATTCCTTATTGAGCAAACATTTTTCTTTTCCTTTGTGCTTCTTGAATGAATAGTGAGTGTTCCTCTGTTTCATGTATTTTTGTCTGCACTCTAAAGTTCTTGCTGGTACAATTATTGTGGTAATGTATCCAAGACTTTCTAAAAGCTGTTTTCTTTCTCCTGTCTGTGACTGAATGCGTACTGAGTATAAATAATTGAAGAATTGCAGTGCTAACAAAGGCCCAAATTTTGGGAATTGATCTGTCATCTTTAGGATATTGCAAAGGTTCTTCACTGATGTAAGAGGGGTGGAAAGAAAAACCAGAACTACCTTAATTTCCTTGTGACACTAACATTTCTGAGATTGAATTTTCCCCTGTCAATACAATTATAAAAGCTCATTAGTCCATTTGTTCTTGGTCTGGTACATATATGTGTGTGCATGTAAATATATACTCACACAGCTAATAGGTAATTGCAGGCAACAAACATGGAGTATGTGTTCAAATTCCTGGGCGGGTTCCTTCAAGGGTTACTCCCTGTTACTCTGCAGTTCACAGTTTGCTGCTCAGTTACTGTATTTGTCTGGATGTAGATATACACTATACATTTTGGAGAAAGGTATATACACTATCCATTTTGGAAGTAGGTATACATTTCAGCTGTTGCAAAAGTTGGAGGAAGAAAGATGGAGGTCTTCGAGAGGAAGGGAGTGGAAACTTGCCAGGAATGACACTGTTGCAGACAGGATATTTAGCAGTAACTCACAAGACTAAAAAAAGCAGATGAAGAAAACCATTATCACAGCTCATTTGCTATCAAGGATATTGTGTCTTTTGCTTTGTTGTTTTGGTTTTTGTTAAACACATCATTAAGAATCACTGTATCCTACTATAATCTGAGAGCCTCAGATTTTAAGCCAATGAGAGAGAGGCTAACTTAAAAGAAGCATATTATTAATATTATAGTCATGTTGATAGAGAGAAATAGGCATTTGTTATAAGACAGGTCTTTAAGATAAGCAGTATTGCTAACTGCAGGGGTCAGACCATAAAAATAGCTGACTCTGCAAGAGTTAAATAGACAACGAGCTACAGCAAATACACTATGAGCTACATTTATAGCTAATACAGCAAACTAATTACCATGGCAGGTAAATTACTGACAATCCCATGTCTTACATAAGTGTGTCAGAGTGTAGGTACATTATCTGAATAGGCTACTGTGCTATTCTGAGTCATACTAGTTAAGCCTTGCTGAAGGAGAGAGAAGGTGGATGGTGCATGCTACAGATACTGACAAAATCCATTCTTACTATCTTCCTTATTCAGGACTCTTGTAGCTAATCCACAATTCAGTGATACCCTGAGTGGGAATACTTCTTATGCTGCAGCTTAAATGATCATGTAGTCATGCAAACATATCATATAGCTGTGTATCTCATAGTTTATGCGATAATAATTATACTGCATTAAAAGCACCACAATCACGATACAATTGATCAAGAATTCAAGATTTTTTTCAAACTGTAACAATATTAACTGGTTCTGATTTGTAATCCTCAGAAACACAATATGATTTTCACATGGGTATTCACAAAACCAAGGCCTGTCATTCTCCAAGTCACCACTGCTGGAGAAGGGTCTATGTAACATAGTATACAACTGAAATAAAATATATGAGAACACCAGAGAGAAATAAAGATATCTTAAAAGGTCTCAAGGCACAGATGGTTTTCTTATATGCAAAAAAACAGTAAAGCTCTATCAAACACTGCATATGATGTCCTCAGCTTTAACTCTCATGTTAAATTCTAAATGGAAAAGACATTAGTAATGTGTGTACCGTTCTTTATTTAGTACAGATCCATAGATTTCATTACATTTCAAGGCATTATTTGCTGCTTTCTAGATTTGAATTAGTCTCTCAATCTTCCTCCAACATAATTCTACCAGCTGTGACCATCAGTAATTTCTCTTTTTTGTCATAACAAAACATGTAGTGCCATATCTAGAGATAAATTAGTCTGGAGGGTTCAGAGATGGGAGTCAGCAAAATTAAAGAAGGAATGAACTACCTAAGAGCAGAACAACAAAGCTGAGAACAGTGAGTGCTGTGGCATGGGTACATATACAGTATAATCACGGCAATAAAAATAAATGCTGTACTTCCAGCTGAAGAGACTCTTAAATTTCCATCCAAATATTTGTATTCAGTTGTTGTGGAAAGAAGTAGCAAAGGGGGCTTCTGTGAGAAGCTGCTAGAAATTTTCCCTATGTCTGACAGACCCAATTCCAGTCAGCTCCAATAAAGACCCACCACTGGCCAAGGCTGAGCCAATCAGCCATAGTGGTAGAACCTCTGGGATAACATTATTAAGAAGAGGTAAAAAAAGAGGGGCAATTATTCAGCCAGAGAAAGGATTGAGAGTATGTGATAGGAACAACTCTGGAGACACCAAAATCAGTAAAGCAGGAGGGGTAGTAGGTGCTCCAGGTGCCAGAGCAGAGATTTCCCTGCAGCCTGTGGATAAGACCTTGGTGAGGCAGGCTGTCCCCCTGCAGCCCATGGAGGTTAACAGTGGAGCAGATATCCATCTTCAGCCTGTGTAGGACTCCACAGTGGAGAATGTGGATGCCCAAAGGAGGCTGTGACCCTGTGGGAAGCCTGCGCTGGAGCAAACTCCTAGCGGAACCTGTGGACTCATGGAGAAGGGAGCTCACACTGAAGCAGGTTTTTTGTCAGGATTTGTGACCAGATGAGGGACCCATGCTGGAACAGTCGTATCCTGAAGGGCTGCATCCCATGGAAGGAACCCAAGCTGGAGTAGTTTGTGAGGAACTGCAGCCTGTGGAAAGGACTCATGTTGGAGAAGTTCATGGAGGACTCTCTCTCATTGGAGGGACCCTAGGTTGGAGCAGGGGAAGAGTATGAGGATTCCTACCCCTGAGAA
This sequence comes from Hypotaenidia okinawae, assembly GCA_027925045.1. Taxonomy (NCBI): domain Eukaryota; kingdom Metazoa; phylum Chordata; class Aves; order Gruiformes; family Rallidae; genus Hypotaenidia; species Hypotaenidia okinawae. Next base: position 175,373,895 of record BSDF01000001.1, read on the forward strand.
GGAAGGACTGGCAGAGACAGTGTGCGATGAACCGACTACAACCCCCATTCTCCATCTCCCTGTGCCGCTGGGGGAAGAAGTAGAAAATTTGGGACTAAAGTTGAGGTCAGGAATAAGGGGGTGGGTAGAAGCTGTTTTAAGATGTGGGTTTATTTCTCATTATTGTATTCTGAGTTCAGTGGTAAATTAAATTTCCCCAAGCTGCATATGTTTTGCCCATAACAGCAATGGGTGAATGATCTCTTCCTGTACTTATCTTGACCCATGAGCCTTTATACCTTCTAGCCCCTGTCCAGCTGAGGAGGCAGAGTGGCCTCCAGCAAGGGCCAACCCACCACAGCAATATAATTGGAATTGTTTCTTCTTAAAATTTCTGGACTTCTTCTATTTTCTGACAAATTAAAGTATCAGTTCTTAAAATTACCTGAAATTATAGCAGGGAATTAATTCTTTTTGTTTCCATCAACCACAATAGATATGTGCTTTGTATCAGTGCAAAGAGATATCCAGTTATAACAAATAAATGTGCTATATTTAAGAGAAAGCATATTTTACACATCTGTCTCTGTGACCACTTCATATTCTATGTTGCTTCAGAGTTGATGTCTTTACACACAGAACTTGTCTTAAAAGGTTTTTTTCCTTGACATAAAGATCTATACTGACTTACACTATCTGGGAATCTACTGTATTTTTTAATGGAAGGATCCCTCTTGACACTGAAGAGAACAAAAGGATCTGCCATTTTATAGACAGAAAGTTGATTGGTGCCATCGAGAGGGAGAAAGTAAGATGAAATACCTCATAAATCCAGATAAAGACAGAGAGATCCCTTACCGATTACTGTCACAGGCAAAACAGACTTGACTTGGGAAATATTTATTTAATGTATCGCCAACTAAAATAGAGCAGGGTGGGGAGAAACAAAAAAAAATAATAAAGCAATACCTTCTCAACCCACCCCACCCCCTCTTTTTTAAGTCTCAACTTCACTCCTTTGTTCCTGATGTGTGGATAAACTTTGCCCTGGTGTGGTCTTCAGGCTGTAGGGCAATGTCAGCTCTGTGCCTAGAGCACCTCCTCCTGCTCCTGCTTCTCTCACCAGGGTGCCTGCAGGGTTGTTTCTCTCCTATTTTTTTTCTTTTCTCCTCGCTGCCACAGGGGTTTTTTTTTACCCTTTCTTAAATATATTTTCCTACAGACAGCCCCACCGCAGCCAGAGTTCAGCCGTGTCCTGTGGTGGGTGGGTTGGAGCCAACTGGAACCATCTGTGTCCAGCTCTGGGCAGCCCCGGCCTCTCCTCACAGAGGGCCCTGCAGCCCCCACTGCTGCCAGCACCTGGACACCTGCACCTGGTATACAGATACAGGCTGCAAACACAAAAATAAAGATTTTCAACATCTGAACTCTGGCAGATGAGTATCACTGACACTCTCTGTTTTGACACGGGTACAAAATACGTAATCCTGCAAAAGGAGACAAAGTAATGGGGTTAGTTCATAACCGGGAGTCAATAAAGGGCATGTGGTACCTCAGCGCAGGTAAGGCCACCTAGAAAAAACACCTTTCAGAATGGCATTTGTCATTCTGAAAGGTGTCAGAAAAGTTGTATTCTGCCTGTATCACACTGGTGTCCCAGTGCAGCGCACATGTCCCACCTGCAAGGAAACAGAGGGGAGACAAAAATATCTCAATTACTCCTAAACTGAAAGTTGTTTCTCAGTAAGGATGTGATCCAACTTCAATCAGTTTTGTAGCTCTAAGTATAGATATCTGAACACATTTTCCATCCTTTGCTGACAATGAGAGAAACAGGCACTCTTCAAGACACAAATTGTCTTACTGTTGACTAGACCTGTTGCTTGGTATTACCATGAAAAGCATTATTTACCTATAGCTGATTTGGATTCCAACCCATGAGGTTTCCCTTTGGCTTTCCTTTCCCCCTCCCATCTCATCTCCTCCCCTTCCCATCCCTCCCTCCCAGTGAGTGGCTGTGTGGTGCTCAGCTCCCAGAGAGGGAGAAACCACAAGAAACACAAAAATAAAAAAAAAAAAAAAAACCCACAACAAAAACCCAGTACTGAAATATAAACCAGAAAATTAATGAAATCCAAGAACTTAATCCAAGAACGAAATCTTTGTACTACTCTGTTAGGGGAACAGTGTAGTTCTGGGATAAAGCTGAGTAACTAACTGGACTTCAAATTTGCATCAGTTGTTCACAAGCTACAAACAGCACGTTGAACCCACTAGACGTGTTTAGGTATGACAGAGAGACCACCACCACAGTCACCACCATGTAGATATTTAAACAGCAAAACACATGGCCTCCATCATAGGCATCCCAGAATTTCCTATACTTCCACAGGCTGCTTCTTTCCTCAGTTCCACCTGTCTGAAAAGTATGGAAAATAAAACAAAAGAAAAGGAAAAAAAAATTGCACTAATAACATATGAAAGATTCAATTTAAAGCTGAGGAAGGAAAGAGCAGTGTGTCTGTTGATTAGTACCTCTGAAAGACATTGTGAGAAAGAGATGCTTTGAGACACATACCCATGCTGCTCAGCTCATTCAATGGGACAGTAAATTTCTGTTGGTCTACTCCAGAAGCAATCAGCAATTCCCTTTACAAGCCAGAACTGTCTTGGACACTGTATCGAGAAGTGGAGTCAACACACAGGTTTCTTCCTATTCGCACCTCACCTGACTTGGAAGGACTAGGCACACTGAGTAACATTAATCTCAGCTACTTTTAGGACCTAACTAAGCTCCATTTCTGTCAGCTCTTCGCAGTCAATAAAGATCTGAATCACCTATGGCAGTTCTGGTTGTAATTTATCCACTTATGTTAGGTGTCTAAATATAAGTGAACTTAATGCAGGCCTGATGACATGCAAAAATGGTTTTGAAAAGCCAAACTTCAAGCATAAAGGTGTAGGTGGGAAGGTTTTTACTCCCATGGCCAAAGTTTTTGTTTTGTTTTCAGGTGTGTAACAAAACAAACATGTATAAACATGGAGCTGGCCCAGCTAAGTGAAGTGATGGTGCCTTAGCCAAAAGCTGAAAAATAACTGTTTTAATAGGTGAATTAAGGACAGATTCTTATAATATGTTGTCAGAATACATACACATTATATAATATATATTATATTATATGTGTGTTATAATTGAAAACACAGAAAAACTCATCTGGCTTTAGTAAACACAATCTTCACAGTACTTAGCTTTTGTAAATTTTCAACACGAATGTGGACAATGTTTGGTTAGTCAACATAATGTATCTTTTTCCTGATATACAATAAGAGGCAGTATCAGCATCTTGATAAACACAGACCTTTCTTGGCTAGCATTTTTGTCCCCCATTTCTGAATACTGTCAGACAGTCTGTCTAAAGCTTTCTGATTTTCTGAACTAGATGGCATTATGGAGCTGTGGCAGTCGTTCCATGGCTAAGGTTGTAAGTACCTTCCATTATAAGCTCAATTAGGCCCTTCCATCTCGTTTTAACATCAGACTCTTCTATTAGAAATTTCTCTTGTGTGGTGTTCTGAAAAAAAGATGATTTTTTTTCCCCTTAGAAAGTTTGAGGGTAATTGGACGAGGCATTTGTGAGATTTGAGAGGCTGTAAAATCAGTGGTAATTTGCATTTGTTACATTATCCTAATGTATTTCAGAACAGCATATCCCCAAAACAGCATGTTGTAGAAACGGTAAATGTGGTTTATTCTCCTGTCTTCACCAAGGAGTGAGGAGTTTATGAGCTTTACAAGACTAGACAGAACTATGAGGGCCAGGGAAGATGCAGAGCTTAAAAGGTTCCCAGGAGCTGGGCTGCTGTCAGAGCTTTTGTTTAGCAGGTACTCAGAAAAAGCAAGACTTCAGAGCATCTTCCTGCCAGAGGATACTTTAAAAGACAGAATTAGGAATAAATAGAAATATTAAAATAAGTTTTATTTTACTAAAAATAACCAAATTCCCTTAAAAATCATTGACACTAATTTTCAGATATGCCTCTCCATTAGTTTAGTAAAAAAAAAAAACCAAAACCCACAAACTTTATTAGGATGTTCTGCAAGAAATAAGAAATTTGAAAGTCAGGATACTATAGTATTCTAAAGGAATTCTTATGTAAAGCACCAACACCTCACATTTCTTTCTCCTGCTCTTGATTACCATCATGTAGCTTTCAGGTATAATGCAAATACCATGTATTGACCTAGAAGGTTAGGTCATGATCATCTACTGAGTAATAAAACACAATGGCAAAGGCAAAAACATAACAATAATACAGAGAAATCCGTAAAGTACTGAAAAAAATATTTAAGCAAAAATAAGTAATATTTTTATGCTCTCCTCTCCCTAGCTTATGAAGTATTCTCTGTAGAGTTCTTAGAACACATACACACACACATATATAAATTACATAGGCTTTTCTTTATTATCACAACTAATTGATATACATTCTAATGTATGCTTTCATTTTTTACCCCTTACTTCAAGGAGGCTAAAAAACATATTATAAGCCTGTAAATTGGGCAACAAAACATAGCCATTACATGTGTAAGACCAAAATTGCCCTCCAACTTGCACACAGAACAAAGGTTATAATATTATCACACTATTCTTCATATTAATATTTTATATACCTTGCTGTAGGTTTTAGCAGACTGTATTTCATATGCTTTTCAGTATTGTTCATTGAACATATAATTATGTCACAGAGCAGAGACTGATTATTAATTCATCTAGTCTTGGAAAAAGAGATTATTTCACCTAACTTCAGTCACCTAATATTTAATCACTTTGTCCAAAGTAGTTCTCCCAAACTCTATTTATCCCATGAAACCAGAGAACAACTTTAGAAGGTAAATTAATCCCTACTGAAGACTTTCCTAAAAATAGGAATTCTGCTCTGAGTGTTTCAGGATAACTGAGACATCAAGTTGGAGTTGGCAGACATGACAAAAGAGACCCCTGTGGACACCCCTTTGGAGATGTTGCTGAAAGCAACACTAGGCATGCCATGATATTTTAAATGTCACTACATTAAATGTTTTGGGAACTGAATTCTACCCAGCTGTCAAGTATAAACAAAATACACAACTTCCTTGGCAACTTAAATGATGCAAATTGCTCCACACATTCACAGACATAAACATAAGCCTAACTGGTCTTGCTAATCATGTGACTTTTCTTCCCCCGTTTTTTTCCAAATTACATTACCTGGAGAACAGTTAGTACAAGTCTGCCAATCTATGTTGCAATTCCACAACCGTTATGCTTTCACACACTATAATGAAGATATAATGAGCAACTTTTACACCAAGGAAAGCAAGCATTGACAGTTCTCTGAGTCCCTGACTTGTGAAAATATCACTATTTAGCAAAATAATTACCCGTGTTCTGAGACCACATTTTTCAGTCTCATCAACTTTAAGTATAGGCTTATACTAAGCAATCAACATGCTTTTTCTGAATGAGAGCTTAAAAGATGAAGGGTATACATAAGAGAGATAAAAAGAGATCACTGGAAAAAATTGAAGATAAGAAAGCTAAAAATATTTTCTTCTCTCTAGAGTAATACATTTTCTTGGAAATACATAATGATCTAACTACAGTGACGCTCCTTTTACAATGAAATTTTATTCTTAAATGATTTAGCAATGGTAGTGTATGATGAATAAATTATACATGAAGATTGAGTAAGGCAGCATTAGAGTGTCAATTGCAACTTTTTTATTTTTTTAAAATCAGAATTAAGTCAAGGATACTTTAATGAGGGTTCGAACGTTTGAAAAAGCTGTGAACAATCTAATAGCCCCAGTGCATGAATCCAGTTTTACACAGATAATTTTTCAGTTCTCCCCTATCTTTATAGCTGTGTTCCAACCAGAACTGATATTATTTTATACATCATGTGGAAGGAATCCTTTAAAGAATCTAAGTTGTTTTTTTTTCTTGATAAGATACAAATTTTGAGGTCTAGAGAAGGTTCTGTAATTGCAGATTTTTAGAAAGTCTGAGATGCTTTGGGCAAATTTTACCAATCTACTTGTTGTCTTCATGTACAAACGATTCCATATCAATATTTGAATAGAGTGAATCGTAGGTGTCTACACTTAATAGACTACTGGAGCAAACAGCGCTAACCAGCTGATTTAGTGCACAGGTTTCTTGTATCATGAAAGAACTCTGTGCAGAGATGTGAAGTCCTGTTTACAATTAATCTTCTAATTCAATAAGCCATTCAACTCTTGTAGCTTTGTCATTTAAACACCAAGTGAGTGATATGTAAGCTTCCTCAGTAATAAGCTGTTGGCAATCATACGTTCAGCTAAGAGGATGCACTGCATGCAAGTGTGAAAAATAGAAAAAAATATTGCTTCTGTGTTATGTAATGACTTCTTAAATCGATATGGCATATTTTGTTCCATAGAATCACTCGCTCATCCTTCTTCAAACAATTCTAATTACTGTCTCTTATCAAAAGACTAACAAAGAGAACCCATCCTAGATCAATTTTTAATGACAGATCCTTTAAATGATTGCTATCCACAGTACACAGATTTTATTTGTTAAGCTGACACAGAAAATTAGCTCTACTTTTCCTTTAAAATCTTCTCCCTCAAACAAACCAACTAACACTGAATATGAGATAGAATAGTAAAGATAGCCCGAGAAACTGGGATTCCTTAAAATAACATATATTTGGTAGACATTAGATTATTAAATCCATCTCCTTTTGGTAGTTGGTGTGAGCAGCCTAATACATTTCATTTTAGTCTAAGGGGTATTTTTGTCTGTACATAAAATGAAACTGAAGAAACACAGGGCAGATAAGTCTTCATTCAGAGGACTAATAAGCTCACTAAGCCATAAACCCTGCCTCAAATGAGCTATCGTTTTTCACTTTTCTTACACATCTGGGAGGCATTAAACAATTTTTCCTATGAAGGGGATGTCTTTCCCTATCCAAAGGAACTACTTTCCTTGTATAGAATCTAAATAACAAGCCACTTTGAGAAAAGTATAAGCTGAGGAGCTTGTGTAATAGAAGTGCTACATGCTGGTTATATATGGGTAAAAGCCCGTGGTGAAAATTCTACTTCACAAATTTCCTCTGGCTGCAGGAATCCTGGAAATGGATAGAGATTCTTCTTTCTTTCTGAAGTACTGGTTGGTTAAGAGTTTTGATCTCTTACTGTAAATCTTCACTTCGTAACAGGATGCTAGAAAGTGTTATGTGGTCTATGATATACAAGGTAGTACAATGTAGATGTTCTGTAGACCCTGCACAGGACAGTTATCTACAATTCACAGGGTTTGAACTGGATTATTTCCAGGTCTTTCTCCATCCTATGACCCTACTGTTTGACCTCCGGATGATAGCATGTAAGATCAGCTCCAAAGGTTATCCATTTCGTCTCTAATACTCAAAAAATAGCTTTGTCCAAGTTTTCAGTCCTATCATTGCACCTGCACTATGCTTCTGAAGAAAACTGCAAATTCAAAGAGTTGAAACTTTGATGAAGTGCTTGAACTAGAGCTGAATCTGAGGGGAGAATCTAGCACTGATACAGTGGAATGTGAAATTCCATATCTGAAGAAGGACAGGGAGATAGCTAGCTATTGGTGCCGATTAAAAAGCATTTTTACAATCAGACATATAACTGTGCTGCTCTATATTTCATTGCTGAAGTCTGAACATGCTCTTGGTTAAATAAGAAATAACATTCTCGTTTATTCCAGCAATTGTCAGACTAAGCTCCTGAGAGGACACTTGTAATACTCTTTAAATACAGGGCAAACCTTCTCAGCAACACACACTTCCACTTACAGTTTTCAGAAGACATTATGTCTTACAGAAATTACAAATGAAAGTTGTTTCTAGTTTGATGTCTCCTGATACACTTTAGTCTCAGAAATGATAATTGAGCCATATCTAGCAGACAATGGGTGAAAAGGAAGTGTCGCAGCAAGAATACAAGGGCTACCCGATGCATGATACCCTTCTCAGTGTCAAGGCACTTCTCCTGAAATAGTGACTGGTACCTTAAGGAAATTAGTGTGAATTCTAGTCATGGGGAGCAGAGGGAAAGAAATATGTTAAACTTGTCTTTCTTGCTTTAAAGGTTATTTCTAATTTTCCATTTAATCTCCTTAATGAGATACCTGTTATTACCCTAGACATACTTGCCTACTTCAACAGATGACAGATTGAACCTCAAACTTCAAATATTAAAAGATAATAGGTAGTCAGAGATTTTTTAATAAGAATCATAAAGAAAAAAACCAACACCTACAAGTGTTCAGTGAATTCAGAATGTTCAGAAGTGAGTGACCCATTCCTGAGTTTTAAATGTTAATGATATACAGCTGATTTTCAAAATAAAAGCATATATAGTCTATCATAAAGCATTGCATGCATATTAAAGAGCTTTACCAGTGTATATATGAAAATGTTAAAAAGTCAGTCTCAGTCTATTTACAGTTTATGGGCTATGTTTCATATTCAGTGCTAGTATGTAGTGCTGGTACTAAGTGTCAGGTTGCGAACATCACTTTGAACCTAGGCCTTGCATGTCTTTTCTGCTGACTTTCAGCTCTGTGTTGAGCTAATTCCCACAGGTGGTGTTATGAGAAATTCTTGCTTTCATCACAGAACAGACAACAAGAGACATTAAACTTTGATGACTTAAATGGGATAATGTTCAACAAAGAGATGCATGCAACCCAGAATATTTTTTCTTTTAAGTTTGAGTGCGAAGTGTATCATTACTTGGTAACAGGTTACCCTGTAAAGTCTTTGGTAACTTGTCTGAGAAGTATCTGAAAAAGTTGGTTGACAATTATAAATGAAAGATTTGCTGGGACTTTTTTCTCCAAGATGGGTGTGCTCCATAATGAACCTCACAGTCCTTGTTCACCAGTTATCTATAGGAGGGGACCTGATGAGGTACAAAGGAACTTTCTCTAGCCATCAACTTAACTTTCATCAACAATGACTGATGCGCTAGTGATACAGGGCCATGCAGGTGTCTTTCCATTATGTACATGAAAATCTGTTCTGGGTTAGTCAGTTCACATATAGTCTTGTACAACTGGAATGAAAGAGACTGAAAAGAGGAAGTCAGCTGCAGAAACACAAGGTTATTTCATAGCCTAGAGTAAAAAATGTATGCCAGAAGAAATGCAAAGAAGGGCAAAGGGCTCTTTTTGCAAGTTGCTCACCAGTCATGATAAAGCTGAGACAGAAGCATGTGAAGGTGTTTATTGGTTTACATGATCTGGTCTTCCATTAGCAGAGCATGACATGTTTATGTGCATCTCTGATTGTAAACCCCAAATATATACTGTTATGTTTTTGTAGGAAAAGCTGTTTCAATGGCAGTAGAGGCCAAGCAAGAGCAATGTCATCAAGCAATGTTGCATCCTGCTTATGAGAACAAGCAAGAGAGAGCGAGACCTGTGCCCTGAAAGGATGCCAGAGGTTATGTCTACGCTAGTAAATTTCCTCCCCCCAGGGAGTGCTCCCTGACTACAGACAAAGAGGTAGATAACAGTGCTCCACATTGCTGCACGCCAGTACACTAAAGGAGACTGGCTATATCTACAATACCTAGAAATCAGTGCTGGATCTTTTCTGAGACTCATCTGGGCAAGGGGTAATGATTTTATTTTTTTTTCTTTCTCCCTAAGACAAGGTGAATAATGTGAGAGCTCTGCTGCAGCTCACCAAAGTGATCTTTGTACAGCATGAAAGCGAGGTCCTGTATTGCATTGCCCAGGGGTGTGTAGTTAGGATATGTATGAAATGGGGTAATACTGAAGGAAGGAAGAAAACAAACCTGCTTCGCTCTTGTAAATCACACCTTTTAAAAACATTCTGTGTATGTTTGGAGGTTAGCTGCTTGATGCATTGTAAGCTTTAGCTTGAATTACCATTCATACAATCTGGAGCGGCACACTGGAGGGAATTTGGAATTGAAACTGATTTAACACCAGAGATGTACCCACAGTAGGCAGTGAAGGAGCATATTCAATCTAAGAGAAGTTTAGAAGTACGTATTCCCTTGTTTATCTGGGGAAGATGTACCTGGGATAGGTAATAGCTAATTATCCTTTCAACATGTATCCTTTCCTTTTTAATTCAGTCTTACTTAATACTAAGTGATTTCTTTTCCGTGACGATATGAGGTAAAGTTTAATCCTGCCAGAACTGGTACCAAGTTTTAGAGGGGAATAGGAATTAAAAGAAATAGTTATTATTATAACTTAAATTTTTTTTATACCCATGTACAAGAGCTTTCTGGTTTTGGTTTTGGGGTTGGGTTTTTTTACCTTGTAACGTTTAATGTTTCAAGACACAGTAACTATATTTTATCTCCCTGCCTTGCCACCATATCTTCAAACATCCTCTCTCCATCCATCCTTTAAACATTTAGGTAGAAGATGACCATCACAATTAAAACATCTTTTACTCTTTCTTCTATGAAGTACATTATTTACATATTAGGGCTAAATAGAGATAGCTTTGTCCTACTGACAGTGCTCTGAGCAATACAGAATTCCTGTTTGTCAGTAGACTTTCCTGCTACTTCAATGTTTATCACAGACATCATCATCATCATCATCATCATCATAACAAAAACAACAACAACTTTTTTAAGGATGATACACTCCTCTGGCATTGTAGCCTCAGTTGGTACCATATGATCAGATCCAAGTAAGAGTGACTTGAAGGAGTGTGGAGGAGCAAATGACTCACAGTGAATAAGTTAATAACATTTAGCCTCTTTTCTGTGAGTCAGGTGCCCACAAGTAGCTTAATATTTTCTCAACTAAAATCATTACCTGTGACTATTCACCATCTATTTTCTCTCAGTAACAAGGATATTGAATTGTTCATTTGAACAGTTACTTCAAATGCAGTATTATTTTTCTTGATATACAAATGTGGTTCAATGAATGGATAAATGCAAATGAAGTCAGGTATCTGGTGAAAATACCTTAGATTAAAAATTTATAGTTTCCTTTCTCAAATATTTGCATGTAAGCAGAAAACACTTCTAGTAGCAAGTCAAGTTTTCACTAGAATGCCTGCAAAAATTGTGAGTACAACTAGAGGATGTGTAATAGCTACATTCTCTTTGTTAAAGTAATCGCCTAGAATGGGAAAACAACAAAAATATTAACCCATTTCTCCTCCACACCCCAGGGTAAAATCATGCAGCACTAAAAGAAACAGATCTGATGTTGATTTCCTTCTTAAAGCAGTTTCTTCTGGGAAGTCTTTAAAATTTTGGGGACAAGTTTTGATGTGTCTTTATTTTCCCTCTCCCTCTCTAAAGCTCTCAGACACTGAGCAACCTAATCTGTGAAAAGCTATCTATAGCAGCGTAGAGGTCAGCCTCACCCTTGGCCAGGAGACCTTGGAACAGTAGCTTTAGAAGTGTAATCTGGCCCTTTATTCACTAGCAAATGTGACAGCCCTTTGGCAGAGCTCTCATAAACTCTCCCCCTCTCATTTCAAAGTGCTTTACTGCATGTTACATATTCTTTCTCTAAAAGCTATTCAACAGGAATGGTCAAAACAAATATTAAAGCCGCTTACCTGTTCTGTGCTCCTGGCAAGGTTTCCGGAGGATAAGGAGGCTTTCCACAGAAGGCTATTGAAACGTTACAGTGTTTACTAATACCTTCCCCTTTTCAATCCTATTTCCCTTTTGCAGCATGCTGAACCAATTGATCACTCATTTGTATTGTGCATGGATTCATTCAAGCATACACAAGGTTGAATTCCTCCAGCTGTTACTACTGGGCTTGACCATTAAAGGAGAAACAGCTTGTGAACAACCCCTCTTTTTGTAACTCTGATGCCTGTGTCATTATTTTTCTTTAATATCATCTGTAAAGAAGACCAAAAATTTATTTTACCAAAAAATGCCAAATTCACTGTAAAGGTAGATATGGATTGCTGCAGCTCATGGACACGGGGTTTGTAAGAGGGTGAGCAGTTGAGATGGGTCATTCACTGAATGCTGTTGTACAGATAGAAGGCAGCTACTGCTGCTGACACTTGATACACTGACAAAGGCTCTAACTGTTGCTGAGTTTCCTCTTAAAGTTGCTGGGACTTGATTCCCCTTTCCTTTTCTTGTCATGCCTTTTATCCTTATCACTTCAATATGTTTTCTTGAGAGATTTGCAGGCAGGTTAGAACAGCCGCAGAATTCTCAGCAACTTCTTGTTCTTATCATGCCTAGACCCTCCAAAATTGACAATGTCTGTTTTTACACCTACAGAACAGGTCTGGTGGTGATAACCTGGATCAGCCAAAAGACCAGATCCCTAGGCAAGTCTGCAGGTATGGGGAACGTCTAAGGTCAAGCTGAGAAGTCATAAACAAGCCAAGGTCAGGATCAGTCTGGTGACAGCAAGCACGGTCAGACATAGCCCAGCAATTTCTGGGCATATGAACAGTGATGAGGCAGCAATGAGATCAAACCAGAAAGTTTGCAGTATGCTGTATTTACCCTTGTTTCATTAAGCCTTTTGCTCATTTGAGATTTACTGGTCCCCCACAGATTCACAAGCCCCCAGCAATCCTGCTCCAGCATGTGTTGGTCTCTCCACAGGCTTCAGGGTTCGCTGCCAGGAGCTTGCTCCAATGCAAGCTTCCCACAGGGTCACAGCATCCTTCAGGTGTCTCTACCCACTCTGGCAAGGAGTCCTCCATGGGCTGTAGATGGGATCTCTGCTCCCCATCATCTTCCTTGGGCTGCAGGGGGACAGCCTGCTTTACCATGGTCTTCTCCATAGCCTGCAGGGGCATCTTTCTCTCCAGCACCTGGAGAGACTCAACATCGCCCCCCCCCCCCCCGCTCCTTCTTTACTGGCCTCATTGTTTGCACAGTTTCTTACACCTTCTGACTTCCTTGTCTGATGTGAAAAAGTGGCTGCTAGCATATTTTTTTTCTTCTTAATTGTGGTAGAGGAACTGAGTGGCTGCTGGTGTGGTCGCTGTGGGTCTTGTGTAGCATCAACTTCAGCGTGATGGCTTAACACTTGCCTGCCAATGGGCAGGTGTGCACATGGGACAAAAGACTGGGCAGTCTGGGGGGTCTTGCATGGCAGCTGTGAGGGGGCCTCATGCAGCATCAACTCTGGGTGTAGAGAATTATGCTGTTAGCATTTGTTTTCCGTATGTATATTATTAATACATATTATGATCTTGGGTGTGTGTCTTTATGTCACCCCACCAGTTCTCTAACTTTCACTCTTCCAGTTGTCTCCTCCATCCTGCCTGGGGAGTGAATGAGCAGCTGCATGGTGCTTAACAGCTGGCTGAGGCTAAACCACCACAGTAACTTACTCCTGTTCACAAGGTTAACACTGCAGGTCTGCTTCCCTGCTAGCAGCATGTTATTACATTTGTTCTGGGTCTACTTTTTGCCTGATTCATAGCCATATTCTGTACTCTTTTCCCTAAGTACCTTCAGTATTATCCTGTTGAATACCTATTCTGAAGCAAAGTCCCATCTTCCACTGTTGCTGTAGTAAGAGGATATTACTCTGCTTCTCATGCTGTCCCCAGTCATTCTCCATTGCAGTTACTGTGTTTTATGAACAACAGATGCTTTGTGCCCCTTGTCCATCTTGTGGAAAATGCTGAATTGTTGCTTTTGCACATTGAAATTTTGTATTGTATATTTTGTATTGTATATTTTTCTGACTTGGGAATTAAGGTTGCCTCATTAGGAATTCTTTATAAAGCATATTGTTGCTAAAAGATAATCCTGGAAAGAGTTAAAACCGTGACTGAAGCCACGGGTTCTGTGGCTCAAAACTGACAGACGGTGTGGAGTCTTGATACCATCTAAACAAAAACCTGTATGAGCTTTTAAATTCCTTCAACCCTAGGCCCATGACAGTTACCGGGAAAGTTAAGATAAAATCAAGTACCTGCCAGTAAGCGATTATCCCAGACAAAAGAGATGTTTAAGTGTTAAAAGCTCATACATACTAATTTTCCTCACTAAAGGGAAGCAGGAATTTGCCGGACGTGCAATATGTATTCCATTATGTCATAAATGGGGTACTTTGGTTGAGCCAGTAAACTTTTGAAATTGTTAATCTATAGTTAAACGGTGGGAGGGATTTCGGACTGGAAAATGGTATAAAAATGCTACGTATTTTGACCAAAAGTGTGCCTACTTTTGGGTTACCCGCTCTTGCAAGAACGTATAATAAATTAATTACTGCTTCACTAACGTATCTACCTCGAGTCCTTTTTAGGACCCTTTTTGCATTTCTAACAATCTTAAACAATTGCTATCAAGATGTAGCATCAGAATTGGCCACCTTGGCAACAAGCAAACATTAAATCCCCCATTCCAAAGCCTAGACTATAGGTCATGCCTTTTAGTGCTTACTGCTCTGGCTGGAGATGTGAACACGATTCCAGCTCTTCTGCCTTTTCCCTGGATTTAAAGAAAAACAATTCAAAGAACCCTGGTAGTTTTGGCAAAATAATTAATTTAATGAATTATGCTCTAACTCCAACTAAAAATCATAGATATAGTTATGTAATTAGTGGGTAAGGTTCTTATTTATCCATAGCAATAAAAAAGGAAAGCAGGAAGCAAAGTATATCCTTTCTTTATTGAGCTAACTTTCCTTCTTTCATCCATCCCAGAACTATTTTTGCCATGAACTGAAAAAAACCCACACCCAAAACCAAACAACTGAAAAAAACCCCTTCGGCATCTTTTACCAGAGAAATCCAGAAGGCTGTATTTGGTTATAATCTTTAAAAAGGTGAAGATACATCAAATTCCCTTACTGATAAGTCTTACTGACTTGTCCTTATATTCTGATGGTACTGTAGAATTCAGTACTGTTTAATGTAATTAAGTTAAATATTTTTTCACAGGCTTTATGTTTGATGCTTTCTTTTCAGTGGAAATTTTAAAATGTATCTGCATATTTATTCTCTCAAAATCTATGTTATGCACCTTCCAGCACACAGTTTACAGACACTTGCACATTCAGGACAGGTAGCTAAAGGAATAAACCTGTACTGTCAAAGAGTTTAATTTTGGACTTTGCATTTTCATTGTGAAAATATGGCAGTGTCTGAAAATCATAAAAAATTACTGTCATTTTATTGCTTCGGTTACATGTATTACATCTGAATCAAAATTAGCTCAAAGAGTCCCACGGCCTCTGTTAAGTCTGACAAGATGATTACAATGATCTTTCCTGGACTCAGAAGGGATGAACCTATGAAATGATTTATATGCTATATGTTGGAAAGTTATGCCAGTTTAAGCCTTGTGCCAACAAACTCAGTTTATTTAACATACGAGCTTTTTATTTTTTTTTTAATTATCCACAGTGGTGAATTTCTTTTATAGCTGAAATGAGAAAGTTTAGTTTCATGAGTCTGCATGCCAAGGACCCTGAAGACAATGCAGGTCAAACAGGTTCCCAGCTTACTTTAACTTACATCTTCTACGTGCCTCTTGGTGTAATGATTGCACCAATTTATAGTCCTTTATACATCAGCAGAATGAAAGCAAGTAAAAAGTTTCCAAGTGAGTTTAATGGGAAGGGCTCTAATTTAGATGACCTTATGAATAATTTTTGGATTTTCCTCATAGAAATTAATGGTGTGGAATGTCTACTAATTCACCTATTCCATCCCCTACAGTACAATAAATCTACCTTGGCCTTACATGGGTCTGTCTTACATGAGAAAGTAATAAGAAGCTGTCTTAGAAAGCACTTGGCCAATGATTTGGGAAGAATTTCTGACCATGTAGGAAGGGAAATAAATATAGTGGATTAATTTAGACATATGAATCAAAAGTAGTTTGCCATTCAGGAATAAAATATACATAGCAATAGAAACCCTTCTAATGTGTCTAATTTTGCTGTACCATTTATAACAGATTGCACACAAAATTCAGCCATTTTTCACCCATGTCTAATTTTCTAACAACCAGGTACAACAGTGATTTCACTTACAGACTAAGATCCTTTTACTTTACAGCATTTTAGCTTATGTTATTTTATAAAGAAGTGGCCACTGTGATCATCTGTTCTCTGAAATGTGGACACTAGGAAGAGGTTGCACTGTACAGGACTTGTACAAAGGATTTTACATTGTCCAGCATGACATCCTTGTCTCTAAATGGGAGAGACATGGATTTGATGGATGGACTGCTTGCTGGATAAGGAATTGCCTGTATGGTCACACTCAGAGAGTTGCTGTCAATGAGTCACTGTCTAAGTGGATACCAGTGGCAAGTGGCATTCCTCGGGGGTTAGTACTGGGACCAGCACTGTTTGGCTGTCAGTGACAAGGACAGTGGAATTCAGTCCATCCCTCACGGTGCAGTCAAGATGCTGGAGGGAAGGGATGCCACCCAGAGGGACCTTGACAAGCTTGAGACGTGGGCCCTTATGTGCCACATGAAGTTCAATAAGTCCAAGTGAAAAGTCCTGCACATTGGTTGGGGCAATACTAAGTACAGGCTGGGTAGAGAGTGGCTTGAGAGCAGCCTTGAGAAGGATTTGGAGGTGTTGGTTGATGAAAGGCTCCACATACTGGAAATGTGTGCTTGCAGCCCAGGAAGCAAAATGTATCCTGGGCTGCATAAAAAACAGAGGGTAGATTTAGATTAGATATTAGGAAGACATTTTTTATGATGAGGGTGGTGAGGCACTGGAACAGGTTGCCCAGAGAAGTTGTGGATGCCCCCTCCCATGAAATATTCGAGGCAACCTGGTCTAGTGGAAGATGTCTCTGCCCATGGCAGGGGGTTGGAACTAGATGAACTTCAAGTCTTCTTCCAACCCAAAGCATTCTATGATACTAGCTACTCCACCACTGCTGAATGCAAAGTTCAGTCCCAACCCCAAATTAGTGTTGTCCTGCTTGCACATGTCATATTTACATCAGTTCTTTCAGTTCATGTGTCTTTATGGGAACTTACATAGAGTTGATAAACCCTCTGATAACTGAATTTATTTTTCCTCACTTACAAACCCCGGAATATATTATCTTTCAATTCATTCAGTGTGTGACTACATGTTCAGACATATGAAAACACAAGTTTATTTGCTTGTTTCTAGTTTATAAGCATCCATATAACTTTTCAGCTACATGTAATTCTTTCTACTATTTTTTATTTCCCAGTCTTTATCAATCATGTTTTATTCTGTATGTGAAATAGATGGGTGCAAAAATCCAAGACCATTATCTACACATAACGAAGCCAAGAGTAGATCCCCGAGGAACGTTTTGTAGACTGAATTGTGCCCAGAATGTCCAAATCTATAGCCTTGTACAGCAGGCTGGCTATATTCACAGCCTGTGGTATCCCTCTGACCACAAGGCATAGCTACCGCTACTACATAGAGAAATAAAAATCAGGTCAGCTATCTGAACTATGGTGAGGACTATTTTGTTGTCAGTAAAAATGGTGATTTTAATACCATGAAACATGTTGTAGTATGTACCAAATGCCCTGAGTATAACCTGATGACAAACTCAAGCATTTGAGAATGTAAATCCAGCTGATACTCATGAAGGAATGAGGACAGCACCAGGACCAGGTTCAGTCCTGTTCATATAGTCTTTTTTATAATGGATCCTTGAAGAGAGCCATCTTTTTCACCACTCCTGTACAGTGTGTTGAAGAAAACTAGTTCAAGTGGTCTAAAAGAGAAATAGTGATTGATGATTACAAGTAGCAGTGTCTTCGTGACGGTGATTCACTACATAAAATCATTATGTGAAATCCCTTTCTAAGTCCTAAAAGATTTAATGCAGATCATGTTGTATGTTGTGGTTTAACCCCAGCTAAGCCCCACAGCCACTTACTCACACACAGTGGGATGCGGAACAGAATTAGAAGGAAAAAAGCAAGGACTGAGATAAAGACATTCAAATGATACAGAGCTGTACATGCAACCAAAGCAAAACAAGGAATTCATTCACCACCCCCACTGGTAAGCAGGTGTTCAGGCATCTCCAGGAAAGCAGGGCTCCATCATGTGTAGTGGTTATTATACCATTACTTTGAATGTCTCCTTGCCCTTCTTCTTCCCCCAGCTTTATACGCTGAACACAGAATCATGTTATGGGATAACCTTTTCGTCATTTGGGGTCAAAAGTCCTTGCTCTGTCACCTCCAAACTTCTTGTGCACCCCCAGCCTACTAACTGGTGGGGTGCTGTGAGAAGCAGAAAAGAAAATGACTTCACTTTAAACACTGCTCAGCAACAATGAAAACGTCTCTGTATAATCCAACACTGTTTTGGACACGAATCCAAAACGTAGCACAATATGGGCTGCTATGAAGAAAACCAATGCCACTGCAGACAAAACCAGTACAATTACCAATTTTAATCTCTTAATTAAAAGATCTCATGCACTAACAAGACATATACTTAAAAAAAAAAAACCCAAACCAACAAACCAAAAAACAACCAAATTCTGTAACACCCTTATCTTTAGGAACTGAACATCCAGAATCACAAAAAGCATGTAACAGGCTAGCTTGGCAGACTCCCCTATCTCTTAATTGATGTTGATTGGTGTTAGTGATATCACACTATTCCAGTTGGGTAGCAAGTTTGATGTTTTTCATGGGTTTTTTTAATAATTGTGTACCATATTAGCAGTTAAGCTATTATTGTTCTCAGGATAAATGTCAGGCCAACAGATCTACAGTCTTGAAGGCCATTATGGTTTTTAAACATTGGCACTGTACCTGCTAGTGCTCTTTGAAGTATTACTATGAATAATTAAAACTAAGCTACAACTGTTAAATACAAAATCACAGATTATTTATAATGTCTTACTTTTGCCAACATTTTATTTTGTGTCTTTGTTTACTTAAGGCAAAATTCCACCTTATTTATTCATTTATCACTCAACAGAATTCTTGTTTACTGGTGTTTAAAGAAAAATTATAAACGATGTGCTGATGATCCTATTCATAATTTCACTGATGTCTTTTCATACGCTTAGGTTAAACCATTCACCAGATCTGTGCTTAAATTTCCATTAGTTTGGACTGTCAGTGATAAGTGATTTCTCTGCTTTTCCCTGAAACAAGAGATGTGGTCCTATTCACAAAACAAGATGGGCATTTACTTAAGATTAATCCCTGAAAGTTGCAGAGACTTAAGACACAGATGTTTTTTATCGTTTCTTCTTTCCTCTAACTGCACATAGTGGCTTTTGTTTTTACATACTTAAAATCTTAAACCAGTTCAAAAGTTCCATTGAGCCTCCTTGTGACTTGCATAATATAGATTGCTAGTGTACTCTTCTGACCTAAAGAAACATAGCATAGTTGCCAGAGAAGGGCAATGGCCAAGTCAACAGCCATACCTGGCTTGGTAGTCTCCTTTGTCCTTCCAAACATACTAGTAATCATTGGGCACTGCACTTTATTAATGATATTGTGAAAAAAGAAGCAAAATCTATATTCCTTATGGTACAATAATAAAGAAAAATTCTTCTATTTGCTATGTAAGTAGCCTGACACCTTCGTTTCAAAGAATATGTATTAAGATCAAGAATATGATTATTTAATTTTAATTAATTGCAGCACAATCTTGCATAGGTTACTTCATATTCCAATCTACAGCTACAGCTCATCAACAAGGAGATTTAAAAAACATTGGCAATGTATTTCAATGCTAAAAAATTACTGGAAGCTTTTAAAAGTGTCAGGTTCTTTGCAGCAAATGAAGTGTACTGCTTAGAGAAAAGCAAACGAAGCTAAACATGTACTTGATATTGATTCAGTCTACACAACAGATGGCAACATGGATGCAAATAAAGTGCTTGTCCTTTTGTTATTATTAGTTAATATTTACATCACTGGAATGCCCAGAGGCCTCAGTCAGGAGCAGAGGCCCATTATGCTAGACACTACACAAATACACACCGGAACATTTTGTTCCAGTATCATCTTTCTCCTGCTGCACACTAAACTCATTGATGACTTCATTTGTATTGCCCAGAGAGTCGTTCAAGCATACAGAGGGTTGATTTCCTCCAGCTGCTCTGAAAAGTTTATAACCTAAACAGCAAAGGAAGGAAGGAAGGAAAGGAAGAAAGCAAGCTTCTGAAATGTAAAATTTCCCTTTGAAGGTTTTGCCTTGCACTTCTTACAGCACAGATGTATGGGAATACCCCTTCACTTTTTTTGCTTCTCATGTTCCCTGCTCAGTCCCTTGTTGTTCCACTATTCCACTTGTTTTCTTAATCCTGTCTCATTCCTTTTGCTGCATTCTCCTTACTTTTTGTCCACCACTTCCGTGGCCTATGCTTTTACCAGAACAAGACCCCACACCCTCCAAGCTTTGTAGGATACTAGGAGCTATGTAGGAGTCACAAAGTGTACAGTACTTGTTAGCCAGTAAAGACATCTGTAATTATTAAGTAAACCAGTTGATTAAATTTTCAGATTCAAAGTGTTCCACTGTTTTCATCCAGAGTGTGATGCATTTTAATTATGGCAATTAAAGTGTCGCTGTATTGTGTATAACCCATCCTCCACAGAAAAGCTTCTTTGGCAGTAAGTTTTTGTTTGAGGACCATTTCTACCAGGTAAGAGGAGTAAGCCTCCAAAAATTCATCCTTGCCCTCAGCAGGTGCATCATTCTGTCTCTCACAATTGAGCCCTACTGGAGTTTGAAACTAGATTTCAATCAGCTGCTCTCTGATCCTGTGAATGGGTCTCAACTACATCGGTATATTAAGTTTTTTCCTCCTCTTTTCCTGCTTTCTCACCTCTTAGAAGGAAAAATTGAAAGACTTTTTTTAGAAGTCTACTAAGTGTTTTGATGTTTAGGGTTGAAACAGGAACCCACTATTTAGCTCACTTCAAATATGGTAGAAATACAGCTAGCTAGAAAGAATAACAGTTTTTATGATTTTAACATTCAAGAGATCAGACTTTGTATGGAAATTTTGTTGCAGCATAATCTACAAAGTACTGTAGTATTAACCTTAACAAAAAAAAAATCTTAAATGCTAAAGAAAGTATTCTTTGGCAAAATAAAAGCCTTAAAAGAATCAATTAGTATTAAAGAAATATTATCAATATCACTATGATGTTTTATAAGAAAATGATGCAAATCTGGGGGGAAAAATGTATTGCTTAGACTTAGTACTAAGAATATGTACTTCTCAAGGTAATGAAACGTACCCGATAAAATTTAAAGGAACAAAATTCATTATATTTGCAGTCAGCCATCATTGGGATTCAGAGTTAACATTAACCCTACATTATACCTCTTCAAAAAGGTCACAGATAGTGATTTTTACGCACAGTATCACACAGCACCTATTTGATAAAATGCTGAATAGTTTTATTGCTAGTACTATGTCCAGTAAATATTTCTTTACAGATGCTGGCCAGTACAGTTTCTAAACTTGCACTCCAAAATTTACTAAAACCTGTTAATAAGTATATTCACATTAAGTTTCTTTGAGAACTATTGGCTAACATCAGGGAGCACTGAGATCCACTAGTAGTCATTACAGATGTGATCTTTTGACTCATATTTTTGTAGAAAAGAAAAAAAAAGTAATATAAAAAAAAGGGTAATTGATTGTGTATTGTCTTCATACAGCTACTCCTATGCAAGACTGGTAGTACTGTCCCAGTTATTATCACTGTGGTGTGCTATTACAGGAAATGAGAAGCACTGCAATAGTCCCACAAAGAAAACAAGAATATGTGGTTCCATCCAAATACTTCCCTTGTGCTAATACTATTTTTGTCAGCGGCTGTTGCTCATAAAATAGTTCTGGTAGGATTATTTAATTAACTGTATTTATTTTAAATCAAATAGAAACACTTGGTGAAGCTTTCACCTGGCAAATTGAAGGAAAATTATATTAAATTTCTTATCTTTGATAGGTCGTAATTCCTGATTCTCTAGTAATAATTCTGGATTAAGAAACAACAGGTATATTGAATGCAAAAATTAACCTAGAAGTTACGTTAATGGGAGGGGAAGTTTGATACATAATGGACTGGCAAATAAGAAAACAATGTTAGTTGTGAAAGGTTTCAGCTCAGAACATTTTGACAACAGGTCCTGTCCCAGGATTGTGAGGAGCTGTTGCTATTCAACCATTATCCATCAACTACCCTTCCTTGTATTCCCCGCAGTTTATTGTCTGATATTGATTGATAATCTGCATTTCAGACAAGACCACGTCTTGTTCTTCTGATATAGAGGATCAAGTAAAATGATTACTGGTCTCTATTTGGCAAGGCTGCTTAAAGAGAGTTTTCTGGCTTCTAATGAAGCATGCCCAGCTAATCAGAATATTGCCTTATAATACTGCCATTTTACTCAGGTCTAAAGCCACTGCTATAATATCAAGTGGGAGACTGTAAGTAGATACACACGTCATACATGCTCCTAACTAATGAGATGAGCATTTCTCATTCCTTCTGGAATAAACTTTTAGATGAAATACCATCAAGTAGCTCCAGCGGTATCAGTTACATGACTAGATTCTAATCCTCAGCTTTTTTACTTACCTTCAAATGCAAGCAAAATTTCTGGGATTCATTGCCAACACTTGATTTTTGTAATTAAGTGTGGATGTGATGGCCTGAATCAGCACCAAAAATTCCTTAGAACATGTGCTGTGAACTGCACATGTTCTCCAACAATCCCTAACACTGAAGCATTCTGTTAGCACAATATGAGTATTACAGTAATCACAACTCTACACTCAGGAGCTTATTATCTATTTCAGAGCAGTAATCTGAACTCTGTTCAGCTGGCATTTTTGGCAGTGGCACACATTTAATCAGAGGTTCTTGCTCCTCAGCTCATGCCAGCTATGGTAATGCCGTAACCCCTCACTGTCAGCCTTGATGTCCGATTGCGCAAGGCAAAAAACCAGGAATGACAAGAACATTGTGTAAGGTCACAAATTCAGATACTAGCAGTAAATCATAGGCTTCATATACCAATAAAGCTTGAAGTAATGAATGCCACTGATAGTGCCTCTCAATAAGAAAAAGTCATTTTTAATGCATTTTAAAAAAATCTTGAGTATGGCTTTAGAAAGTCACACAAGCTTATTCGGGTGATGCAGATAGTAGCAGCCTCCACATCAAGGAGGTCAGATTCTATTCTGGTTTATGTCAAGGACTCAAAAACAGTATTCCATGTTGACATTGGGGACAGGGAAGGAAGAATATGACCCTTAAAAACTTATATAAAAGGCAGGGCAACGAGTTTCTTGTCAAAGACCTTTGTTTTCAATTTGTGTGTATTTTAGCCATAGTGCAGAATGGTAGACATAAAAATATCTTCTGAACTCTGCTATGACTTACTTCAGCTTTATTCAACACCACGTGTAATTAATGTGGGGGTTTGTTGGGGTTTTTTTCAGTATGAAAAAAGGGACCAGATAGATTTTTGATGTATCTATTATGTATTGCACTTGATCTCTAAGACGGCTCTGTTATTTTATTAACACAATTCAACCATACACTGGAGTCATGCTTATGTTAGCCTACCATATATGAAAGAAGAAAGGTTTAAATGGTATAAAAAAGGAAATGTAAGGCATACTTACATTGCTAGCATGAGTTAAAGGATTTTTCTTAACTACTTGGGCACTCTTTTTGCCAAAAAAAAAAAAAAAGTTTTAATATGTTTTGCTGCTGGAAAGAGGAAGACAGGCTACAGATTGTTCTCTGTTGCAGTACTTTATGAGACATATAATTTGTTATGTGTCACATTTGTCAAATAATGCTTATTAATAAAGTTGATCTTGAGCTATTGGCTAATTCATCTGAAAACTCTTTAGCACCCACACACGATATAACCCTTTTGTAAATGTGAGTCATTCACTTAAACTAAGGAAATGTTTATGGCAGTGTAAAACATTAATTAGTTAGCAGTCTAAGAAGATTCCAGGAATGAATGTTCAAACTCTTTGTATTTTAAAAGATGACAAAGAGATTAAGTCAAATAATTAACCTTCATATGCCAAAAAAAAAAAAAAAGAAGTCATAGAGGAGAGCAAGTCTTTAGTGTATCTGTTAAACACAGAGAAGGAGCATGCAAAAGCAAGTAAAAATCTAATCAGCAAAAAGAGACACAGTTATTTCTATACAGCAATATATTTTACATTGGATGTCATTCAGGGTACTTGTAGCCTTCAGTCTGTGATTCACATTGCTTGGGCAGCATGTGCCAGTGCCACAAAAAATCCATTCCTTAGATTATAGGCTGAAATAAAACAAATTTTAAATTATGGCTGTAGTTTACCAACCCATATTAAATAATATGATGTAGTGACTCTGCATTGCCTTCCATTTTGGGGACTAGCTTGTCCTTGGTTAAATAATGCCCTTGTAAAATTGCAAGGCAAAAATAAACTGTTTTCCTCTTAACTAAACAGAGATAGCCTGTGATGTGAAATTACTGAAAAGATGTGATTTGGGGAAATTACAGTTCCTTGCTTAGTATGTATTGTGCATGCCCTACAGCCTTCCCTAAACAGTAGCTCCCAATTTCATTTAAATTGTAATGATTTCCTTTAAGGACAATTACGTTGGCTAAAAGCAATGCATGCATAATAATGCTGCTTTGGCATGGTTCAGTATAGAATGAGAGTAATAACTGTTTATTAATATGATAATTAACTGTTAATGCTTAGCAACCTAATTATATCTGTTAAATAACTTACATTTTGAGCCAAATTCTAGCAAAAAGAATTCTATTAAAAAATAATAAAAAGCTATGAATATCATAGTAAAGGCACAGTTACAGTTTAAAATGCTGGATTTTGACTTCACTTACATGAAACAGATTTTGGAATTCTGTGAACAAAAGTACCTGTAATATCTTCCTTGTTCTAATAGGAGGTAGCTAAATGTTAGAATTTGGGGGTTATTTCAGGAAATGCATGAATGAACAATGAATACCATAAAATATGAAGAAATTAATAAAATTATGTGAACTCTATAGGGTTATTAGAAATCAGAAAGAGACAACCCTTTTAGCAAGAGTTGCATAAGTTCCACCAATGCTGATCTTAGTAAACTGCATTATCATTTCTCCTTTCTTTGGTCTAGCAATAGGAACTGCCTTGGTATTGAACAAACATATGGACAAATACAGCCGTGGCAAGGTCTTGGCTAGGAACAATAAAATTTCAGGTGGACTGACTGGTGATAGTCTTTCAGAGAGATAAATAAGAATGATCATATGCATAAATGGTATAACCTGACAGAAACACATTTGTTTAGCCTAAAGAAGAAAAAAACTGAGGAGGACCATGACAGTCTTCAAGTCAGAAGTAGAACTGAGCAAGAATTGAATTGAGTTAGTGAAGAACCACCTTTAACTGAAGAAAGATGATATTGAGGTGAGGCATTAGAATATATTTCCAATTATAAATATGGCAAACCCATGCAATAGTTTTTTCAAGGAAGACTGTTCCGTCTCCATTACTGGAGGCCTTGAAGCTAGTTAAGCAGCTGCCAGGAATTACATGGGCTGAGCTGACTCTGAAGCAACAGGATGGCTCAGTCAACTTCTGGAGACTCTCCTAGACCTGGGACTCCTTGGTAGTCTTTTCTCCAGAGGAGCATAATAGGACTAACTATTATTTCAAATCCACAAAATTTTAAGTAGTGGCCTGTGAACAGATTGCTTGCATTAATTTGGCCAGTACTAACTCTGCTCTTAAAATATCTGTGCCATTAGATTATATCTCTTACTGTTCACTTGACCTGTAACCTTTGCAGGAAAAGGTGTATTGTCACCTCTATAGCTGCTAACTTTTTATGATGTTCTTCTTATTTCTTGACTATACAGTGTTTTAAAAGATTGCAACTGCAATTTCCAGTAGCCCTATAGGCTTTGGAACAAAAGCTCAGGTAATAATTCACCTCAGAATATCTAGAAGCACAGATAGGAATGAATCTAGGTACCCCAAAGACTATGTCATATCATTTGATTCTGTTCTTTAGATAATCCCTTCTGAAAAGGTTAAGATGGAGATGGAAATTTTCCATCTTACTTTATTTCCTACAGCATCTTCCTTTACATAATTTTGAGGACTATTATTTTTCACATGCTTGGTCTCACACTAAGCCTCAGTCCAGAATTTTATATGATAATAAACAGTCTTTTTGAAACCCTGACAACCTCTAATAAAACCCAGTAAGATTCTCCTGGGTCTTCCTTCCTCCAGCACTCTCCTCTGCTCATCACAGTTATGTTAAATAAGAATAGTGTATAATAATTTTATGTGATCCTCTTGATCTCCTTAGGATAGCTCTTTAACTGGATTTATAACCTACCTCCTATCAGCTCCATTATCATAATCCGTAATTCCATTTTTCAGGATAAACAATACAACTGGATTCAGGATTTCAAATAAGTTCTTCCTGTCATCCAAACATAAGTCATTGGAGGTTTTAATGATCAACAACAAACACTTGAATTTAATTTTGTTCTAGAATTAAGGCCAACTATCACTTGCAGAATACAAAGTCATATTAGCCGATGTCACTTTGTTGGCAGATAGACCCTTAATGAAGTAGTATGCTTTTCCCCTGTGAATTCATTGGTATGCCAAGGTCACCATACGTAATACAGGGATCGATTCAGAATCCACAGTAATGATCCAGAAGTTTTGTATTAACTCACTGGACACTAGATTGGGTTTTACAAATAGATATTACAAATGCCAGAAATTAAAATATATCTTAATAATGGTCATTTGAATCCCAAAGATAATGGTAGAACTGACTGACACAAAGTGTACTCTCAGATGTCTTATTAGCCCTACTCTGGATAGTTTCATTTGTAAGAATTGAAAGGAGCAGAAAAGGAACACTGAAATTTGTGACCTTTCATCACAACCGGAATAAATCAACTCTAAAATAAAAGGGCATAACACTAGCACTTTGCATTCTCCACACTGAGGAACCTCATCTATCTCTTTAGAAGAGAAATGGATTCTTGGCAAACTGAGCTGGCTGACAGTGTTCTGACTTGTTTGAGCCAGCTATTTCAGGGTGATTCATTAAGATCTATTAACACAGAATTTAAGATGCCTGACTTTTCACTTTTTATTTCAAAATTAGAACTTCTGCTGCAGAGAGGTCAATTAAACCCTGTGTTATTAACAAGCTGGTAAAGAGAAGAGACTTTTATTTTCCTTTAACTCATTTATGGGTGTTAGAGGCAGATTATACTGAGTACTAGAACTATACTGCAATCAGGACAGGGAGATTCAGGTATCACTGGACTTATATCCATAGCTCTATGAAAAAATACATATGCATACATATATATATATACACCCCTGAATAATTACGGTTAGCATGAATCACAGTGTAATTTGAGCATTCACCCAATTCAGGGGAATTGTACTTGTAACTCTTCAGTTCCCCGTGATGCAAAGCAAGAAAGAATAATATTACAGTTGCTTAGAAGAATCTAAAGCACTTGCCAATGCAGTGCTGCTTAGTGTCTACACGACCTGATGAGCAGA
Source organism: Hypotaenidia okinawae (assembly GCA_027925045.1). Classification (NCBI taxonomy): domain Eukaryota; kingdom Metazoa; phylum Chordata; class Aves; order Gruiformes; family Rallidae; genus Hypotaenidia; species Hypotaenidia okinawae. Next base: position 175,401,480 of record BSDF01000001.1, read on the forward strand.
CGCCACTGGTCTCACCTCATCCCAGATACAGTCACCCGGCCCTAACAGAATGGCTCACAGATCCTGACTTAAGCATCCTCACAGACTGTTCTGCAATGACAAGAGACAATCTGAGAAAGATGATCAACAAAACCATTTTGCATTTGTTAAGGATCTGTGTAAAGCTAGTCAACTGAAAAAAAACTCCATACATATTTCTGGATGCAGCCCTCCCTTCCCAGAGACAAGAGGCCTCTATCAATGTAGGAGCAGAGGCTAGGCCCATCTCTGAAAGTCTGGAAGCCTAACTGAGCAGATTTACATTCATTAGAGTAGATGTCAGCAATATACTACCCTAGTGGCTAAGTGCTGTTGCCCAAACAGTGAGGGACCTATGTTGACCTCTCAACTCACCCTGGGGAAATTACATCGGCATGTTAGTTTGGGTGAGTGCAACATTTAGTTTTCATGTGCAGCCAAATGACTACAGGAAAAGGAATGCAAGACTTGTGGTAGCAGTGGAGAGCAGGAGAGAACAATAACCTGGCAGTCTGGTTTTGAGAGTGCACTAATTGTATGTTGAAGAAATTGGGTTCTGGTTGTTGGCAGCCTGCTTCTGATTTTCTAATCCAGTTACCATGCTGTGTAAAAATACATAAACAGTTCAGGACATGAGAATTTAAGTGCAAGTCTCTTTTTATTAGTGACATGTCCCTTCCAGTCAACTGTAAAGCCCAGTTCCTAAATTCTCTCCACCTGGTCTCAAGAATCTCATGTCTTCTCATATGTCTTTTTGCATATTGATGCAGTTGCAGCAGTGGAAAACTTCTGTGACAAGTCAAGCTGTCATGGTTTTTCCTTCACCTGAAAACTAGAGAAGTGTCTCAGAAGATGAAGGCATAGGTTTAAATACAAGGCAGAGGGGGGAAAAAAAATCAAACAAACGGCACTAGGTTTCTCATTTCCCCCTAAACTGAAAGTTGTTTGAGGTGGGAGGGACCCTGCCAAAGCGACACCTTTCCTCTATCCATGTATTACAGTGGAAGTGTCCACCGGGGAAGGCGCATAACCCAGGTGTGCCTCGGGAATGCTATGAGCATGACTGTGGGGCCAGGGTTAACCAAGGTGCCCATCTGTCACCAGCCCAAGCCACAATGGACCATAGGTGAGTGCTGGTCACCTCACTTCCCAATGGCCACTTGTCATTCCGGTGTACATATAGGCACTTATAAAGCTTTACAACTCAAAATTAAGGCATTGAACTAGAGTAAACAAATGATGAATTGTGTGGTTTGGCATACATTTCCACATATAGTGGGGTTTTTTGGTGCTCACTCTTCCTGGTTTGCACCACATCAGTAGTTTCTTAATCTCTAGGCATACAAAAAAATATAGATAAATGGATAAAAAAATGTCTCTCCCACCCTTCAATCTCACCCTACCCAGTGGCCCTAGCAAAAATAGGAAAAGATTTGTAATTTTAACTTGTCTTCAAAGCACTAGTTGAGTGATATAAATAAAAAGGAGAAAGTAAAAATGGAAATCACTCACTGGTTGATATAATACTCTCCACATAGTTTTATATCATTGAAAATCTTTTCTTGTCTCTTGGCATTTTTTTCCCAAAAATTAGTAAAGCGGAAAAAGGTTGGGCTGTCATATGTCAGCCTCTCTAACAGACTCTTGTTCACTTTCATTTAGTGAATGACATTGGACCTCACAAGTGATCCCAGGCCATATTGTCTCTTAGTGTCACTTTATTGTTATTTATTGTGCTGCTAGAGCCTGTACACAGCAATTTGTAGAGCATGAAAGGCAAGGCTGCTTGGCACTCCTCAGCTTAGTGAAACAAAAATAATACCATATTCATAAATTAATAGCCAAACACAAAAAAGATATATATCCCAGTGTAAAAATGAGAAAGAAAATCACTGCTTTACTATTTATTTATTTTTCTCATAACATTTTCCTGTCCTCACAGAGTTTTCTTAGCACACATATAAACACAGCCATGATTAAAATTGTTGATGGCAAAAAAAACCACTATAGGAATAAAGGCATTGGGAAGGAGAAGGTCACCTGAAGAGACTGGGCAGCTGGTTGTGGGAAAGGTAAACAGATGTAAAACAAAAGCCATATGGAAATGCGAGGTAAAAACGCTTACAAAGCAGTATCTTTGCAAGATAATTTTTTTATTAGTATTAGTATTTATATATTTACATGAGCTCCATGTAAACAACAAAAATTAATACTATGGCACAAGTCTTATCCATTTCAAGCTGATGAAGGATTTTAGAACAACAAAAACCGTATGTTGCTCAAACTTAGGAAGAAGAAATATAACATAACAGCCCAGACAGAATAAGGGGAAGCATATAACACTGGAAAAAACAAAGCTTTCATAGATGAAGTACATCCAGTTTGCAAAATGACAGAACAGTCTGTAAAAAATGTAAAAATTGCTTAATAAATACAAGTATTCAAAATCTTCTGATATTAGCAAAATGTTCTCACAATCTCATTCTTGTCAATTTTCTACCATCATTGACAATTAGTTTTAAGCTCTTTTTTAAAAAAAAATGATATCATAGGTAACAGTCTGTGGAATAATTGTCTCTACACAGCTGAAATTGACTTTATAATCAATCAATGTCACATTTGAGCCATAAATATTTGTACCATGTCACAGCTCTTAAATGATGTCACAGCAACATATTAGCATTATGTAATATTAAAAGAGCTGGATTTCAGCAAGCAGTTTTCAGACTACATTTCCAGCACAAGGTTTTGGCCACTGCTGTTGTTTTGCTTGGCTGGGCCTGAAGGTTGGTACCCATAGCAGTGACCCACACTGGGGCAGTTGGTGAAAAGCTGAAGCCCCATGGGAAAGGACTCATGTTGGAGAAGTTTGTGGAGGACTGTCTCTCATGGGTAGGACCCCACGCTGGGTCAGGGAAAGAGTGTGAAGAATCATCCACACACCCACTCTTCCCTGGCTAAGAAGGAAAACTGACAGTTCCTCCAGATGTGAAAGAACAGAAGTTCCTCCTTAAGTGAGGAACTGACCAAAACCCCCATTCCCCATCTGTGACACCATGGGGGAGAGAAATCATTAATAAAGTTAAGTCTGCTAAGAAGGGAGGGGTGGGGGAGGTGTTTTAAGATTTGGTTGTACTTCTCATTATCTTAATCTGATTTCACTCTGTGTGTAGTGTGTAGAGTAATAAATTAGATGGTTGGTGGGGGTTTATTCCATCTTGAGTCTCTTTTGTCTCCCCCATCCAGCTGGAAAGGGGAGTGATAGAGCAATTTTGGTGGGCATCTGGCCTCCAGCCAGGGTCAAACCATCAGTGCCTCTCAGAGCCATTTTATACCATTTTCTTCTCCTGATCCATCCATTTTTAACTTCTTTAAAATCAGTGGAGAAAGAAACTTTCATACCACTGTTTATCTCATTTTAAAGTAAGAGTCTAAGATATGTCAGTATTGCACCCTGAAAAGTCTTAAGTCTGTCCCTTGATTAGAAAAGAAGCCTACAAAAGCTATATCACACGTAGATATCTCCACTGTAGATTTCTAAAGTTAAGCATGAATAATTCCAAGAATACATTTTAATTTTTTTAATTTTTCTATATAAAGTCCTAGTTACATGTGTCCACAAGTACAGGTAATGCTCCTGTACTTTTGAGCATGAGTGCCAGAGCTCACTTCGTTTGCTTCATCAAATCTCCCAAGTTTCTGCCAGAGCAGCATATAATATTCCAAATATATGTACATTGAACTGTCTTTAACATTTTGGGTCTCAGTCAAAACACTGTTGTCTTCAAGGTAATATTTTCTGAAAGGAATTAATTATTAATATCTTCAGAAAATGTTATGATAAGGAAGAACAGCTTATGTCACCTAACTCCAGACATCTAAAAGTTACAGATATAAGACCGAGACAGTCACTGTTAAGTTGCCCTGATAGTCACTGGAAAAAAATTGGCACCTCCAAAGGGCAATCCATCTGACCTATCCTAGATACCGATCTTAGAAGCAATAGGGTGAGTTAGACAGAAAGACTGCATTTCTTTTTTATGCCTAAACTAGGGCACATTAATATTTTCCTAGGAGGAAAAACGTTAGGCTACTTTGTACAGAGATCTCATAAGAATGTAACAGGGGCCAAACTGAACTCTGTTCAAAATAGGGCGACAGCAGCAAATTTGGTGCATTTCCAACACATTCACAGCTGAATATATATTTAGGATAATTGGCCACTCAAGGAAATTCTGGAAAACTGTAAACAAAAATTGACTTTCTGGTCAAATACAGAAAGAAAGTATATTCTCCAAAGCTGACATGTATTTCATATTTAATGCTCAGAATCTTTGTAGGAACTTAGACTTTAAAAACTGATAGTCTAAATTTACCTGGACTTTTAGAGTAATAAATTAACCCTTCAGATACTGGTCTCATACCCATAGAAAAGATTAAAGTCAACACCGTTCCTTAATGTGTAGGAGACTTTCAGTAAACACACATAGGCTTAAAGCCAAATACAGAACCTGACCTATAGTGAATACATGTCTAGAAGCTAGTCAGGCTTGGGTGGAGAGAAATGTAGGTTTGGAAGTAACTGAATGGAATATAAGAGGAATAACAATTTCTTGCTCAACTAATTTGCAAGAACTCTCTAGTATCAATTAAATCCATATTTAAAACTTGTGATTTTTTTTTCCTAAAATATGGAAAATTATTGTAAAGTAGGGAAATTTATTTTGTCCTATAATGAGCTTCCATTGATCTAATTTTCCAAATTGGCCATTAAATTATTTAAAGCTTTTTTTTCCTAGCATTTTGGTTTAGTTTTTATGTTGTGGCTTTTATGGGGGGTTTTTTGTTTGTCTGTTTGTTTGATTTTGTTTTGGTTTTGTTGTGGGTTTTTTTAATCCTTAGTAAAATACAAACATCACACCCTCATACAAAGTGCAAATGAAAGAAAGCCATCCTAAAACTTTTTTTTTCCCCACAAAAGCAAACAAAAGACACTTCATATGATGATATTTGAAAATCTATAATAAAGGATGATGTATAGAGGAAAAATAAGCTGAAGAAAAATAATTCTTCATCTAGGTATTACATAAGGTGGCTTATGTACGAGGCTCTGAGCAACCTGATCTAGTTGAAGATGTTCCTGCTCTTTGCAGGGGGTTGAACTAGTTGACCCTTAAAGGTCCATTCCAACCTAAACTATTCTATGATGCTACAAGTAAATATTTTCATAAGTATGCATATCTTTCTGCACAGTGAACATAGAGAACAGGTCTCCTGAAGCTAGCAGGAGCATATATAAAAAAAAAATAAAAATTGGATATGGACAAGCTTTTAAATGGTTCTGGGCGTATTGAGAGTGTTTTTACACAGGCTAGCGTACTGATGCAATACTTCTTTCACTCATTCTATTCATTATACTGACTCTTATTTGCACAATGCAAATAGTGTATCAGATAATTTACTGAAAAGAGGCAGAACTTGAATTGGTCAGGTGTGGAGCATGTGGCAGGAAGGAAGAGACACATGTATGAGCACCAGGCAGTGGGAAAGCACTGGGGTAAAGACAAAGACAGACCAGACTGTGCAAAGTAACACCAGCTGAAGTCTAGGATCATGAGTATACCCCAGTATCACTAAATACTTCAGTATCATTGGTTTTAAAGTATATTTGACTACATTTAGAATCACAATTTAAATGCATAGGTTTAGTCTAGTTTACTCTACAAACACCTTTCCTTGGTGGAAAGTTAATGCTCTGAGAAGTTATTGGAAACCTCATTAAACCATCTTTTTAAGCTGTACACTTCTTTCTTTTTATTTTTTTCCCCTGGCAAAGTTATCTGAGACTTTTTTTTTTTTAAACCTTGGTAAACATAACTATGCTTGCAAAATGTTACCTAGATTATATGCCCTGATGCACTTACAGAGGACAGAAAAGGCTTTAACAAAACATTGAATATAGAGAAAAGGAAAGAGAGCATTATACTATGATTCTGTGTTTGGGAACACCGCAGGGACACTGGGACTATGTACAATATGAAAGAGTCGCTGCAAGATTCTATTTTTTTACTTTGGAGTTTATCAAAAGTTATATCAATGCTAACTAAGTGAGACTAGGAGTAAAATTTTCCATAGTGATAATCTTGTTTCATAATTGTTCTTTTTAAGTGTCCACAAGGGACAGTAGAAGAAGAACTCCAGGTCAGATAAGCCACAAGTCAGTCATAGTATAGTTATTTTAATGGTGCAATAAGGAAGATGGAAAAGGTAGGAACTGAGCATAGATTTCCCTCAGTCCAAACTGGTGCAGGAGCTGAGCAAAGTGAAATGGAGAAACCTGAAGGGAAGGAAAACATATCTATGTTAGGCAGCTTAGCATTTAACTTTCAACATAGCACAGAGGCGAGTCCAGTCAGGAATATTTACACACCTCAACACATGCACTTGTATATAAAATGTGCTTTTTTCTTACACCAGACTTAATAAAAGAATTCAACAGCATAACAAATCCATTTTACAGATATCATGGCTTTCATGAATCCTTCTTGTTACCTGCGCTCTGTATTCAACAGAATGATCCATGGCCTTTCATAGTTGATAAGCACACAAAGGTCATAGACTCAGGCTCCACACCTGGCTGAACTACTCAGCAGAAATGCAGCTGGACTGTGGAATCCAATTCGGTTAAATTCAGCAGGTGTCCCCCAACGTAAGTAGCTGGGAACTACTGTTTCTCTCAGACCCAGTTCTTTAATTTCATCCTTCCTGTGCACCACTGATTCCAACAGGCCTCACAAACAACCTCTGAAAATGGAGAAGACTTAATGAGAAAATGAAGCCAATGTTCTGGATTAATGCCTTCCAAAGTCACAGGCTGTTAAGTAGGTGCCCAGAACAATTTTCAGACACGTTCTCTAATCATCAAAAGGTCCTTAGTATCTAAGCAATGACCTCAAGCATGATTTTATTAATGCTTATCATTAACTTATTGCTACTGCATTCAGTTTTTGAACAGAAAGTTGCTGCCAATCAGCCTTAAAATAAGCTTTAAAATCTTCCTACTTCTATGACTGTCAGTTAAACTGCTTATAATATTTGATGGCAGGTTTTTACTATGAAATTAGGAAAACATTGGATAATGATGTACTAGTAAGCACAGGACACAATTATAATGACAGTACTTGTTACCATAAATGCTAGGGTATACTATCAAACACCAAAATTCAGGGCAAGTGTTTAAGAAGGAAAGGTTTAAAGCATATTCTCTTTTTTTTTTTTTAAATTATGTACTTTCTTAAATGTAATACACATTTCCTATGATCACTGTAGAGGAAGTTATTCTCTAAAGGAATTTGAATGTGTAAGAGCTGGTGGTTAAAGACTTGCTGACACAAGAAAATCTGAACATGAGGATTAGGTGGAAAAAGAGTAAGGAGAATAGTGAAAGAAGGGAATGAATTTGGTATGAAGGTTAGAGCAGAAAATTGGGGGCAATTAGTCTAGAACACTGTGGAGAAGCCATTGTTCCTGGCTAGGATGTTTGCTGAGACTGCACATCAGATATTTATTTATTTCTGCTGAACTAGCCTTCTAAGTAATAAAGTGCTGCAAGGGCACAGACCAAGAACAGTAACATAATTCATCTGAAATTAAGTCACAGCAACCAGCTTATAGATAAATGGATAAAGAGCTATACAGTCTCCTGTCATAAATTGGGTGCAACATCACGGGAGTCGATGGAACTGTGTCATTTTACATCAGGGGAGAATTTGTTCTACAACACAAGCAATAGTTTTGGCAGTTATGTCCCATTTTCAGTAACACCAAAGCTACAGAAAAATCCCATTTGCAGCTTCTTGTTGATCTGTCTAGTAGTTCTGTCTAACAGCTGGAAGGATCCCCCAAGAATTAAAAAAAATAAATATATTTCCCTGCTGGTGACATCCAAAGACAAAGGTATAGAATGAAATTCTGACACTATTTACACATAGAAGTTTCACTGAGCTCAAAAGCATCATTTTATGACTCCCGTTTGGTACATTTTTTCCTGTAGTTCTTTGCCATTTAAATGCCTGAATATTTGTGTCATAATAAATACAAAATCTGCATAAATGTAGATTTTTTTTAACACCTTCAGCACTGACATTTCCTCCACACAGAGCTTGACCAATACAGGTACAAGGTGGGACAACATGTCCAGACTGGACATTTAAAAAATTTTATTCCTCAATGAAATTTCCATATTGGTTTTTTTTTTTCCTTTAGATATTTAAAAATTATTACAGCATAATAATTATATATTTCACAAAATGTAGAATTTTACAGGGATCACAAAATGCTTAAAACATTAACGGAAAGACTTGCCCCTGCAGAGGCATTGGAATGCTTTCTTGGTCCTATTTTGTTATGCATTTGTTTCTTTCTTGTTGTCATTTTTTGTTGTTGTTCATTCTAGTATTTTTCAGGTGAAGAAAGAAACAAAATCTCTTTGAGAAGACAGATGGATCTAAGAGCAGCATAAGCCTTACTAAGAATATGCCTTTTATTCTAAAATTTTTCTATACTTTAAATTCATGTTTCTGACGGCTCATGCAATCCAATAGAAAAACAGATGTGGCTTCTACCAAAAGGGAAAGCTTTGTTCCAGAAGGTATTAGTCATTTCCTAAATATTGCTACATATTTCTTCATGATCTTTCAATAAGCTACGTGGACTTCTGAGAGTCTTGTACACTCCTTTAAATTTATTCTCCCATCTGCATAAATACAGATAGATGGGAAGAAAATAAAACATTATTGTCAATGCTGCTTAGATCACAGTCAAACAGTTATAGTTATGACAAGCACCTTTTCATCTTTTTAGTAAACAAAAAGCCTTAAACTCTGGCTGTCCATACCATGACATGTAACATTAATGACAGGAAAAAATTTTACACTGGAGCCTTGTGGAATCTGGAAACTTTAAGGAAAAAATGTAGCCTGCAGTGCTGAAGAATTCATGACAAATTTAGACTGTGTGCCAGTGATCTGCCATAAACATATTTTGGTGCTGGAAATACTGTGACCATGTTTCTGTCATACTAGGCTACTTATATAAAGGGTCTTGCACACTGAGCACTGACATTGAGGCATTACTATGTTGCTCAGAAGCCTTCTTGGACTGCCACCCACTTCTATACACAGCTGAAGACCCTTTACTCCCTGTCCAATGATCTCCATAATAGAGGTCTTGATGCTACCGCACTACTTTGTGCCTATGCTCTGGTAAGGCTGTTAAATGGCTGGTGTCACCAGGGACTTCCAGTATGGTCAACTCTCTTATATGTTTGAACAGCATCACACAAAACACTTTTATCCAGTATCTTAGTAGTCTCCTAGGACAGAGACTCTGAGAACTGAATCCTCACCTCTAACCTCAGCCTCCTTTGAGATGAGTACTCTGTTACTATATTAAGAGTGGCTGGGACTTTTCTGGAGGCTTTCTTGTTGTTCGGTTTTTATTTGTCGGGTTTTGGGTAGCAGCGTGTAAAAGAGGTGTCTCAGGCTCTTATGTAAGAGAATTTTTTTTGTGTCAGAGAAATAATTGCGTCTTCTTGAGGAAGGGGTTGAGGTCCTACCCTTCTCTATCCTTAGTATTTTCAAAGAGCTTGACTATTTCATGTGAATCCCTGTTTGGCTTATAAGTTTCTGTGACACCTCACTTTCCCCATGCACTGAAAAAGGAGAAAATATCGTTTGTCTGCATAGCTCCCAGAAGCTGGGTATTGCAGTACTTAAATTCTTCTCCGGATCCCTATCAGTTTCCCTGATGACCTGGGAAAGAAGGAAATCATGCTGCATTTATATCCAGCACAGCATCTGAATTTCAACACATTACAATACTGTAATTACAGTTAGGTACATAGAGATGCAGATTCAAGGTATCCCTTTCTAATGGCCTCACATACACACAAAGAGCTGAGTAAAATGTCAAAGCTGTGCAGAATATGCTTCCTCTTTAGCAGTGACCAACACACAGTATTTGTAAACATGAAAACTTTTATTTCTAGTCCTTCTCAAGGCAATAACGGTTTTCAAAGTATTAGATTACATTCACTCTGTTGAAATGTGATAGAAACAGTGGAGTTTTAACAGGAATGTATTTGATTTGGTAGTGACAACAACAACAACTTTTATCTATGTTTCATTCATATCAAAGAATCCAAGCTCCTTTATAAAACAAAGGAATGAGTTCAGATACTAATGGAATGCAGCCACCCAAAGGTGAAATGCAGCAGATTTCCTATTTAAATCTTTTTAAAATAAAAATAATTTTAAAAATTGTGTAACTACTCAACACTGGTAGTGAAAACAAACCTCTTGGATAAGAGAAATTGTCTGCAACTGTTTTTCTTTTTTCTTTTTTACTCCCCTGAACACAACAAAGCATGTTGTTAGGTTTCTGGATGAACTACAGCCACAGTTTTCAAAAAGAAGGAAGGCTAAATTAGGCCCTTAACACATAAACAAATAGAAGGAAAGCTAAATTAGGCCCTTAACACATAAACAAATGCATGAGAAAAATAACTTACAAAACCACTGATCACTAATTGTCTCAGCTAGGTTGAGAGCTGCTTGATGAACCACTTATTTGGGTAGGGACAAGGGACTGTTTTTAACAGAGGTATATGCAAGGGAAGAAAAGACAGTCTCACAATGAAAGAGTTTAAGATGTCAATAAAGCACATGTTTACGGCAGTAACATTAAGCAGTTAACTGTGATTCACGGTTTTAAAAGCAGAAGTAATTTAGCTTGCTAATTACAATAACAGCTGCAAAATTGAAGAATTCTTCAACTATTTATGAGGTATGAAGACAAAGCGTGGAGACAAAGCATTAGAACATTTGCGATCTGACCATTACAGGTTTCCTATTGAAACAGTCTCATCTGAGTCCAGCAGAGTCCCACTAAAGAGATTTTAGAAAATATCCTCGGTCTTTCCTGCTCAATCCCTGTGCTGCACTATAGTTTTAGTTGCTTCTGGTCCTTCAATTGATTGTTTTAGCACATTGGCTGTGTGTTTGGTGTGTGAGAGGCCTCGACTGGATATTGTGAATTGAATTCTGATATGCCTGCAGAAAGTTTGAATCAATGAAATAGTAAGACCAGGAGGCAGGAGTAAGGCAGGAGGACCAGGCCACAATCCAGATTTCCAAAACAATTCATCTGAGTTGTAGCTTCTGACCCCTTCTTTTCTGCTGATACCACAACTGTGAGAAAGTGGGCTGTGACCTCTGTGACAATTCCTGGTGGTCGACACCCTGGTCTACTCCCTCCTACTTTATTTTCTGAAATTCACTGTTTCTTTTCCATTTTCTCTACAGATGTGAATCTGTTTCCAACCGATATATTGTACTGTATAACACAGGAGATAAAAAGGCTGGTTCTGTGGTGGGATATATACATCTGGTCATGCCCCACAAATACGCCAGGGATGTTCTTTAGTCAGCTTTTGCTTAATAGGAATTTGAAAAATTTCCTGTATCTTTTGGCAACAAGGGGTTAGATTTCTTTCTGAGGAAAATATAAAAAGGTCGCTACTCTGTTTTCTGAGGTACATCCAAATAGAAAAGGAAGCATAAGGAAACAACAGTTAAATACACAGGGAAGGAACTTGAAGATACTTTTACATAAAATTGATCTAAGTCGATCTCACAGGATTGCAAGTTATATTAAAAAGCAGTGAAGGGAAATGAAAGCTGAAGCACAATATCTGTCAAAGTATATACACAGCCCTTTGATAGCTATCAAGCATTGGATGCCATTGCAATGCCACTGCCACTAAACACAGTAACATCATGTAGTGGACAGCCACTGCCATATGTTTGGCAATCTCATACTGAGTGGTACCGTACATGCTGTACTTTCCTTAGCAGAATCTGTGGAGCCTTGCTCTTCTCATTTCCTTATGAAAAAGATTTCTGGGGGAGCACTGGATAGAAGCTGCTTCTACAAATGTCTGGACAATACTTGGGAGTTTCTGTTCTGTGGAATAAGTAAGGGAGAGAGGTACCTAGCAGATGCTCCATCTGTGCCTGGGCAAGGGCATTTGGAAATCAGATTTCACTCAATACATCACCTGTTGCCTGTCTGCCATCTTAGCATGTTTTTCTTGACAGCAATCAACTCTTGTGCCTCGAGAATGAAGACTACAGTGAAGTGCATCATAGGAAACAGTCTTTCTCCTTTCATTTTGCATCCTCATAGGTTAAATGTTTTGGGTAGGAAGGGTCCATCTGTTTGACTTCCTCTTCTCTCCTCTCTCTCTTTTTTTGCTCACTGGCCAGCCTATCTACATGAATAAAATCCACATTAAATATGCAATGGTTAGCAGAGATGTGCTGAAGCACTTGCCACTAAATAATGTCCTTTAGCTAATTAAGTTAGACTACTAATAAAGCTAATGATAGAAACAATAGTTTTGGCAACAAGAGCCAGGAACTGTGGAGGAGAATGTCATTGCTGCTTGGATCATATTCACCTTTTAAAGTGCCATTTTGACGTTCATAAAGCAAGTACTGCTTGGTGGAAAAAGAGAGCTACCTAGATCAGTAAAACTACAGAATCAGGGGATAAAAAAGGCTGTTTAAGATTCTGGGTGTCTCTCATGCCAAACTCTGCGTTATCCAGAGAGCTCAGAAGCTCACAGCCAGCATCTTCTGGAAACGTGTCACCTTCGGTTGCTATTGATCAGCAGCTACCTACTGTTGTGCTGGAGATTCAGCTCACCAGCAACAAAGTATTGTCAGCACCAAGGGTGTCTCACAACAGTGCACAGAGCTTTTTGATGACTAAAGTAAAGAAAGAGATATCTTTGAATAAGGTCAGAAATTACTCAGTGATAACATGTTTTCATGTTATCTGTGAAAGCATCACCATGGCTCTGTTGACAGAGGTGAGAGACTTCTCCAAAACACTGAGAAACAATCACATAGGCTATCTTGGTTTTTTAATACTAAAGAAAAGAGCTTCTTTCTCTTGTTTTTATCTTCATTCTTATCAAACTCAACTTGCACTATTTTATTTAACTTTTATGTAACAATGTTTTCTGAAAAGTTATTTATTTTTAATTTATCTGCAACATATTTCCAAAAGGTGGTCTTTTTAAAGTACAAAAAATGGAAGTGTATGATAATTTCTATTTAAAAAATGAAAGCCGTTAAACCTCTGCACAAAAGAACTAAAGCTATGACAAATGGGATCCACACAAGTCACCAAAGTACATGCACAATTGATTCAGTTCACAGCCTAGTCAACCTATGGACTTTCTGCCTAACTCCTCTACTGGAAACCTATGGACTGTAAGTGAACTTTTCAGTATGTTCCCTCCTGAATTCAAGGTCCAAAGCTTGGCTACAAGGAACTTTGTGTGTGTGTGTGTGTGTATACTCATTGGCAGGGAAAACCTGTGCAGGTTGCACCTGCACATTCTTTTCTGCAGCCCCAGAGTCCTCTGGCAGGCTGTAGTAAATTCATTTCGAAACCAGCATCATACTCAAGTGGAAGAAATCCTTCATTCTTTGAGTAACCCAACCCATTCCCTTGAGGAATCCCTCACAAACCCACACATCTCCACAAAAAGACTGGTAAAGAAGGGGCTGTAGAAAAAAATCCAAAACGTTGAGGTCAGGAGAGAAGACACCATTTCTAGATATACACAGTAAGATGATGCATAGATATATTATCTTAGGCCAGAATTGCAATAGAATAAATTATTTTATCCATGTGTTGTGGAATTTCCAGAAGGATGTATCACCATGGACCTGATTTTCTTTTGTCTAAGCTTCTGAAGTTATTTCCCATGTGGAAACATGGGAAATACATACAGTTCCAACACTTACTAAATCCAAATTCAAATTAGTACAATGTTAGCATAGTTATTATTTAACTGGTTATACTCAGCTTTGGGAGGGACAGTATTTTTCTTTCCTATCAGCCTCATTTTTTGACCAGAGACCGACTGACTCCCTTTTGCTTTTACAATGATATTTGCACTTCTATTCACATTTCTAACTTTCTGACAACAATTAGGAATGGTTGGATAAAATTTACATCTGGTGTCAGGCTATTAGCATGTAACTAGCAAAGACTTGAGACCATACATCTGCAGGAAGACAGGGAATGGGGGTGGGGGTAAGGGTCTTAAAGTCTAAGGCCCAGTCATGCTGTACATTTACTTTAATGGGGGAAACAGTTATTTACAAAACCTGGAAAGCTCAATAGTCTGCTATTACAGGAGGCAATGTTCAGCAGGCTTAATAAAAAGATGTGACCTTCAGACTGGGCTCAGTGTGTCCTATCATGTCTTTTTCCATCTTCTGCCTTATAATATTTTCTATGCCTTGTAAACTGATAGGAATTCATTCCTCGGTGGTCATACACAGAGGTTAATAAGCTCCCAGCAGCAGCTGACTTGGCACGAGAGAAGAAATACTCTTGCCTACATCCAGTTCAGAAATGTTACCTTCATATCCCCTTCCCTGTTTTGGGAAACCGTACTGACACTAACTCTTTTTCCACCTCAGTTATTCTGGATGTAGACTGGCAATGCAGTAAGTTTTTGCTCTTGTCCTGCAGCTGAGAGGCTGTTCGTCGTGCAAATTGCTGGTCAGTGTGATGTGACACTGAGTCAGCCAAAGCCGTGAGGTAGGCGTACCGACATTACTCCTTACGTCAAACCACAAAATAGGGCTTTAAGTGTTAAAAATAATCCTTCCTTAGGTCACAGGGTAGGACAAGGTAACTAATGCAACAGAGAAAAACAAGGTTTTGTGGTGGAATCAGCTTAAAGCGTTTGAAAACAAATCTCTGCTCTCCCCCTTATCTGCTGCGCCCGTCCTTCCTTCTGACCTTGCTCTCCATCCCGCAGCTTCACCGTGGATTGCAGCAGCCTCCCCCTGACCGTCTCAGAAAGTTTCCTTTCCGTCACCTCTGTGCCGGCGCTGGCTCGCACGCCAAGCTGCAGGCTCCCTGCCCGCTCCACCCCACGCTCGCCAGAGGTTTTCCAGAAAAAGCCTCTGAGCTCGCTCTCCGAGAAAACACCATCTCCCTCTCCTTTCAGAGGGTGAAAAATCCAGGACAAAACAAAGCGGCAGCTCTTGACCTTGCTATCTGGCGCAGCCCTTCAACGAAAACACACTGTGCGCGGAAACTGTGAACAAACAACTCGCTCGGGCTGTTTAACATGTCACGGTGACAGGGTGCTGAACGGTAGGAAAGGCTAAAAGAATTTAAGAGATTATTGGAGGACAAGCAACTAATCCTATGTGCATTTCTCCCGCATTTCTTACATCGTAAAATGTCATTCGCTTGTGTAGCCAGGAAGCAGAGAACTCGCTTGTTTAAGAAGGAACGGATCAGGAAGGTACTGAGGATTTTTATTACTCAGAAGGATTCCTTCTAAGGTGATAAAAGAACATATTATCTATACTGGCACAAACAGTGAGGTGTCTCTGCCTTGTAATATTAGAGCCAGAATATGACACTTTCTGTGCCTTAAATTCCTTTTTTTTTTTTTTTTATCTTCAGAAGACGTGTACAAATTCCACTATAAAATAAATAGTTTTGCGAATGTCAGAGGTTAAAAATATTCTCTACCTCCTGTCTCTTCCGTGCCCTGCCATCTCTATGTATTTTCATACATATGCAAGTTTGTGCTGTAAAATGTTCCCAGCAAGAGTCTGCTGTTAAAAATGCTCTGCATTATACCTGATAAAATGCTGAGATAAAATGGAATTACACAAAGCTGGGAAATACACCTTGCACAGCATAAGATGCTGTGCCAGGAAATGTATCTCACAGGAAACTACAAAACTTGTAACCTAAAGCATGGCACCGGTCAATCCACAAGGAAAATTAATACGTGCGATGCCGAGGTTTTGTGTACGCAGAGGGCATATTCACATGATAAAGCTTTTCTATCCTTCTTACCCCAGAAGGGAAAGGATAAAAAATACACTGACACCAATTTGGAAACAGGTCTGTAAGCAGCCAGCTGGAAAGAAAGTGGACCATCAATGGGAGAAAGGGAGATGCCTAAAAAGGAAAGCCTTTCTACAAAAAAAAAAAACCAAAAAACCAAACCAAATAAAAAAAAACCTGGAAGAATGAAGACAGCTGCTATAGATTTTTTTTTTCCTACAGATTTGGAGGGAGTCATTAATGTAAATGTTGAAATGCCCTCAAATTACCCTATTTTTCTTTTCATGATCTTTGCAATTTAATATGATAATATAAGCAATGTTACAGGATTTTTTTCCCCCTTTTCCATTTTTCCAGACCCTCAGTTCCTTAAAGAGTCAGGAAAGCACCAATATTAAGCCCTGCAATTTTTTCTAGTCTGCCATTCTTCCAACACTTTTTCTGTAAAGTTACAGAATTCTGTCTTTCACCATTCTGAAGCTCTCACAAGTGCAAAGTTATGAATATAAAAATAAATCCTAATGGCAAAAATAGGGGTGAAAGAGAAAGGACAAGTAAGGGAAATTGTTATAAATAAATAAATAAATAAATAAATAAATAACCTTATCCAGATTAGCTGCTTTTAAAAAATATGTATACATGGTGTTTTTTGCTTGTATTTTTTTCTCTATTTTGATCTTTTCAGCATTGAAATAAACCTGTGCTATAGCATTTATTTATGTTTTTGGCTTTCTGCAAATGTTTCTCTGCTTTTCAATAAACTCTACTCCTAACATGTAAATATCTGTGGCAAAGACCATCCCCCTGGAGTGATGCAGGATGCATTGCTAAGCAACATTTTTTTGAGTTTGCTCTGGCTTCTTTCTTTTGTTCTCTCTCTCGGAGTTCTTTTTGTCATTTGCTTTCCTACCATATGAATGCAGGGGCAAGTTCCACAAGGGCTCCTTTCTGTAAATAATATGCACACAGCTAGGTAAAGACTTCAGATTTCAGATAGCCCAAGCAGAAGATCATAACATTTATTAAATAACTTTGAATCTGATGTTCAGAAGCAGAATCCCACTGGAGTGTGGGAATACAAAACCAGAGTATTTCCACTTCAGATTACCATTATTCTCTGGGAGCATGGATTTGCTGCAGGCTCAACTCCACAGCAGAAAATGAAGAACTTCATGATTTTCCTTAGAAAACACACACAGAAAAAGAAAGGCACAAACCTCTTCTGAAGGCGCCATTTGAGAATGTGAAGCTTTTCAGCTCCTCAAACCATGTGTCTTCCTGCCTTGCTCTTCTATTAAGACCTGCATTTTTGCTGGTGCCAGTGTTAGGTATGACAAGGCAGCAGTTTCAAATGAGTTTACAACTGACCAGTAGCAGTCAGAAATTGTAAGTTTCCAGGTGCTCATGACAAAATGCATCTCTACAGACAAGGAAATCTTATATTGGTATGATACCTTCAGCTCCAAGGCAACCTTGACATAAATTTTCAGCAAACATATTCCTGCCATTGCCGACTGTGCTATCCTATCAATTCAGTGTGATTATCTAGTCCAATACCAGGAATCCACATTTAATAGATGGTTCCAGCAGCAATCCTCTGACACCATCAGCTAAAGCTTGTTCTTGCTATCTTCTTTACCCTGATCTTTATTGCTGTCTGCGAGAGACCTTCCCAGTTCCATAAACTGGCATGTAAGGGCAGGTATTTCCTTCATAAACTCCTGCTGTTTCCCAACTGTTTGTCAGTGCAACGGAGGATTTTCAATACGGCATGTAATTAATGATTACCGAGCAAGTAAAAACAGGAGCGAGAAGTCTTTGTTGTTGAAGTGTAGCAAAGAAAAACACAATTTGTCAGGGTTGTTCCTTCCTACAGTTTTTGAATTGCACCACGTCTCTTCCAAAAAAATGAATTCATGAAAGTCTTACGGTGTTTTTAACCAGTGATCTCTACCTGTGGAAAAGGAAATGCCTGGCTATCCTCCAGAAAAAATAATCTTCTATCAGCAACAACCCACCAGTATTGCATATAAGAAGGCAGCACTACAGGTGATTACATGACGCGGGCACTGTGATGCACAGAAAATTCATGATCATTCTTGATCATTTTTACTTAAATATTCATTTGTAATGAGCTAAAAACTGTCATTTTGGGCAAAAGTTACATTTTGGGAAGTAATTGCATCAAGAATTCTATTTTGAGGTTTCACACTTGGGGTAATTGTATTTACGTGATCTTTTCCACTGAGCACAGAAACCGCTTTTGCAAGCAATGGAGCTGTTTGGTGGGGAAAGTCTCAGACACTCTGGCAGTGTCTTTAACACTGAACTATATCATCCTCCACAGACACTGGAGGTCAAGGCTTTAGACCACTGAGAACTTGACAGCTGTGCAACTTTAGTTTTAATTATACCAAACTTAAATAAAAGCTGCTCTTTTTTTGTTTCCTAATTTATGTCCCCTCACTTGGTGTTGCCTCTGTTTCTGCTTCATTCTTGGCCTTCCTGACCACAGCCCTTTCTTGTCAGAATCCTCCCACATCTTTTGTGCTTCCTCAACATTTATGATCTCTACAGCTAAATGCATAAAGCATTACTTCGCTACCAAAAACAATAGCTAACTAAATAACTAAGTAAATAAATAAATAGAATCTACTGCCAGGGATCACATTTTCCTGTTTGATGCTCCTACGGACCATTTCCATTTCCCCAGCTATCTCGAGCTAGGAAGCACAGCTGTTTGCTTTTTTCACTTATTTCATTAGAGTTCACACTTTACCTCCAGACACCCTGCTAGAGCAACTGTCCTCCTACACCTAAACCCTCTGGAGATGTAGCAACATTAGTGATCATGTTCGAAATACCAACGTGCAGAAACTTACCCTCTATTGCATACGCTGCCCCTCGAGTTCTGCACAGGGAGCAGTCAGTCTCACAGTGCTCCTCTGCCTGAAAATAAAAGGGAGCAGACAAAATAAGAAAGGTCCTGTGTGACCTCGGACACGTGCTTGTTTTCTCCTTATAAATGCATTTACCAGGCAAACATCCAAATCCAGCAGAGTTCTGCCTGACAAAGCACCTGTCGCTGCGTGGACATGGTTGCTGTCTCTTCAGGAAGCAGCTCCCGCACCCTGCGCACTTCCCCTCTACCCACCACTGCCTCTCCTAACTGGGTGCACTATCCGCTCTGTGGTCTCTTCCTCTTCCAAAATCAAGGCCTTTTGAGTACATGAATGGGTTTGAAATTGCTTTTTTAAAGTATTTTAATTACTACTGATCGTAAAGAAGATAATGGGCCTAGTATCTGCGTTGCCAAACTTTATGAGAGAGTCCCTAGAATAGGAAAAGCATTCAGCTGACAGGCATCCTCTTCCTTCAGCTTCATTCCTGCAAGTGTTTGCAACTTTTCTTGTCAGGCAATAACACACTGGATGCAGTAGTATTTTTAATTGCCTCGGTCACCATTCTAATGCTGTCATTGCTCCCATAATATGTGCTCGTATAAGTACGTTTACTGTTGAATGCAAGTGATGTCAAACTTCAAAATGGATGGTCACTTTAATTATAATAGGATTATAAAAGTAAAATAGCTTTTTAGGTAGTATTATCCGATCAAAGATTTTACACACAACTAGTTAATTTGACAGCTTTACTGAAACTTTGTTCTAATTAAATTCTTGTATCATGTAACTGTCTCGTTTGATTTTATTTCATATTATGGTTTTTAATTAACTTAATTAACATTATAGCCTCATTAAGCAATGGTATGTTTTTAACGCAGCTCATTTGTAAAGCAGATAGTAAGTTACATCCTAATGGACCCATTGCACTCAAGTTCTGTACAGATTGCACTCTTGCCTGACCCATGACTGAAATTAGACACAGCCTTAGATATTTTGGTTCTTGCAAAATAATATGAATCTGTGACAAGCAGGAGTAGGGTAACACATGAAATTTTTAAGTCCTTCTTTGGCAAAAGAGCAACAGCAGAGAGCTGCAGGATGCGAAGATGCTTGCGGTCTAAACAGAAAAAAAATAACTCCACAGCTTCAATTAAGGGAAAGAGTAACACTTGTCCTAGCAATTTTCTATTTACATATAGGTTTTCTGGATGGTTGGGTGGGTTTTTTTTTCAGTTGGGTTTTTTTGTTTGGGTAGCTTTTGATTTAACTAAAAAAGATCTGATAAAGATTTTATTCCAGAAAATGGGAGAACTGAATTATAAAAACAGGGGAGGAGGACCTGTATAACTCATCACCTGCTGATGGAATGAGGTTTTGTTAATTGCTGCCACTTGCTGCATCTGAGGTTAGAAATAGAAATCTCTCAGTAATGTCAAACTGTCAGTGTAAGATGACATTCAAGTCATGCTTCTCAAGTCCATTCAAAGAGATCACTTCCTACTGTGGGTCCCACACTATTGTTTTATGAGTTAAAAATTACTATTTTCTGGTTTTAATTAGGTTTAAAAAATATTTTGTATGCACTCCTTAGTGCAATCTGAATTACATTATATTAAGGATGAATAACTAAAGGCAATTACTGAATATGCACTGGTCAAAACTACATGATATTAACAATTATTCCCTTATTTTCTATTACAGAAATTTTACATAATATTTTGTCACCTTAATTGAACTATAATGAAGACTCACAGTAATAGTGGATGCTTAATTTCTTTAAATGCCTGTGATTAAATGAACAGCCTTAAGGCATCCAAGTATTTTGTTGTGACAGTGTATCTGGCTTTTTGGTGTCACGAAAGCAGAACGTATTCAAAAATACTTGTTTGGGTGGGCTTTGATTTTTGTTTTTAAGGGATAATTACTATGGCAACTGTCTAGATTCATGCTTTCACTTTGCTTGTCAAAATCTTTGTGGAAGACATGGTTTGTAGATGACATGCAGTACTTAAAAATATCCTCTAGATGACACTGTTTACTGCATTTAGAAGATGTGCAGGCGGTTGTGAGAAATAGCTGTAAATTGAACGAAATACATTTGACAACTATTGTTTGAGCCTAAGCCTGCTCTCTTGACGTCAGTGGCCAAGATTTCAGCAGTTTCAGTGAAAACAAGAAGAGGTTCTATATTTATCTATAAAACTAAACAAAAGTCGTGTACTTCTCTTTCAACAGCAAGGACAGCTCTTTAAAATACAATTAAAATAGTTTTCATTGCATCTTAAGCTATAAAATGTACCATAGAAATGCTTCCTAATTACTGAAACTCCCTCTTACATACACACATACGTAATTATTCTGGATGGCTTTGTTTAAAAATGACACTGTATAAATATTAATCTTTTTTTCCAACTGTTCTTTGTTCCATGATCTACATTCATTGTAGCACAGTAAATTTGAGTTCATTAGATCAGTTACTGCTATTTAGATGTAAATTTCTTCAAGAAGGATTAATTATTCTCTAATTCTGATTTTTTTTAAAAAAGTCAGGATAATGAAGACATTCTCTGACATTTCTCTGATTAGAAAAAAACAAACCCACAAAAAAAAACCCAAAACAAAACAAAACAAGAAAACAAGCAAAAAAACCCCAGCCCAAACCAAACCCCAAAACTCAAAACCCAAACACACAGAAACTCCGTGCCTCTGTAGAACACAGTTTGCAGTAGATAAAATTCTGGAAAGTCTCTGAATAATTTTTAGGGGGCTTGAGGTTACATTGAGCTCCAGGAAGCTGTTTAGTGGTTGAAATCTCCATGTTTAAGTTGCCTGCGCCCCACAGGGACACCTTGCTTGTCTCTAGAACACACGGGCAGAGTTAACAGTTGCAGTGTGTTCCCCATGGAATAGGAACGACAGGCCACTCTTTCCTTTTACCCTGTCAGAGAAGAAGACGCTGCAACTGCGCTGGCTGTTTACCCACATGCACATGTAGAGCATCTCACTGTACATGTCGAGGCAATGCTTTGAACAACTTTTCAATTTGTTCCTTCCTACAAATTCTCTTAAAGAACAAGAGAGCCTTGTTTCTGAAACTGAGAATAACTGCTAGTAGGCATGCTTTTTAATTACCCGCTACAGACCTCTTAGAAGCAAGTAAATGAATGACCAAGAGCACGTGAATCACAAGTTGAAAGCTCCTGACAGTTCTCCTAGGAAGCAGGAGAACCAAGATTTAGTTTTTCCCGCCTCTCTGTCCTGCATGATTTGAGCCCACAACACTCTCCCATTAGCAGAGAGTCTTAACCTGAAACTCTGGTTATTGGTGTAGAGTCAGGCTTATTGACGCTATGTGGGATTTTTTCAATGACTCTTTTATGTAAGAGTTGTATGCGGTTCATGGAGTAGAGAATGTAAGAGTACACACAACATGCCCTAGTAGGGCTTTAACTGCAATATCTAAGTAAACAGCATCATCAAGAGATACAGTCAAGATGTTCTTCTGAAAAGTAGGACTTGTGACTTTGAGTCGATAAAGACAGAAATTCAGTAAATGCCTTCTGGGATAAAGAAATATTAAAACCATTTAAATTTCATGGCTGTGTTTAAAAATAGCATAAAACAATATGCAGTGTGTTTTACACAAAGCTTGATTTTGCAGGCATGTATTGGTTTATTCCATGAGAACAGAAAAAGCAACTCTCTTGTAGATCCTGATGGAGCTTGAGGTCGGCGTTGTTCAGACAGACCAAGACCAAGATGCTGTCAAGCAGCAACAGAAGTAAAATTTCAGTATCAGAAATTTAAACTATGTAAATTGAAGCAAGCTGTGGAGAAACTTCCTCCAGCCTCATGGCATTTAAGTTCAGGTTTCTGGGATTGCATTCCAAGGTAGATGCCTATATTCTGTCCATAACTTAATCTTCAGACAATTAAGATCTTCTTAGATCTGTTTTCTGAGTCTTCAGAGGTTTTTTAACTGCATACCTTCTCAGCCGTCTTAACGTCTTACAGAAGATGTACTTCACATCAGAACAAGCAGTATCAGTGTTAATAAGAGAAGAATTTGTGATTCCTTAAATCAGAGCTGCCTTGGGCTATGTGGGAAAACTGACATAATCATTTGTAATGCTAACTTCATACAATTAAAGAAAGAATTATGAAAATGAGCCTCAAGTCTGTATTTCGTGGGGACGATCTGGGTTTTTAACATCACTTCCTCACAATCCTACTAAGACATGCAGGCCCTGATCTTGAAATGAGTTCCAAGTACCTTAAAGCCCATGGTCAGGCAAAGCGTATTTCAGATTCAAGACGAATTTTGTTTACTCCCCCATTCTCAGGAAAACTGAAACACATGAGTTTCTGAGCTTCTGCAGCCTGGTTGGAAGCTTACATCCATTTAATAATAAGAAGAAAATAGAGATACTGCTCTTCAGCCACAGACATGTCACTGCCAAGGAATGACAAACTGGCAAAAGCTTTGTTTTTTACATTATAATGGTTTAGATTAAATGCCTCCAAGTGACTGATGGGGCTAGCCAAGGAATACCCAGGTAGCTATTTCATAGAAAAAGTATAGGGCATTAACCCAACGTGGACCAAAGTGGGTAACAAACACTTTTATCAACAGAATGTAGATTTTTTCACTCCTTTTCAAAGACTTAAGATTCAAGGCCAAATACTTAATGGGGAAGAAAAATCAAAGCTTACAGCCTCACTGGTACTCTCTTAGTAGCATAAGTATGCATACAGAGAAAGATTCTTGCTATACCACCTGTGAAAAATAGCTATCTCTAGGGCTGGCAGGGACAGTTTCTTCATTCCTTAAATGTAATGATGTTAATAAGTATTTCAGAATTTAAAAAAAAACAACTTATCTCTGTCAGTAATGAACAGCATATTATTGTGCTGAGTACAACTGGCTACTCTCATCGCATATGCTGAAGTCCTCCAGCAGCCACATTGTAGGAAGAAAAATCCTCTTCAGTAAGATTCCCTGCATTTCTTGGTCAAGAATCAGCTGAACAGTAACTTAAGCCAAGCAATAGCTAAGTTCATCTTTGAAATGACTGGTATTCATTACATGAAGTTTACTAAATTGTGCAGGTGTTTTTGGGGATTGACAGCAGTGCAGCAGTGGGGAAAAAAAGGCTTTGTAATTACTACTCCTCACTGCTACAATAATAGCAGAGGCAGGATGGATCTGGTTTTAGAATGACTGACATACTTCGTAACACGAAAGTAAAAGACCTCCCAATTACAGAAATGAGATAAACTTATCATTTTTGTATTACGCCTTCATGTGTCTTCTAGGGTCACGTGCATTTCATCCGAGCTTTCAGTCCAAGAAAATGTGTAGGTTTCTTTTTTAATCGTACAAATTTACTGTCTTCAGTGACAAATAGCTACACAAACTACACGGAAAAAGAATACCTAAATAAGACTCAATAAATCTGAGTTTCTGTTTTTCCAGAATGTCCTATCTTGGAAACAAGCATCTTCTCCTCATTGTAGGCCTGAGGTTTGCAAGCACAGATATAAGCTAATCAGCCAGAAGGCCTTCAGTCTATCCAAGCTTTAGAAAGATAAAGGGGAAAGACAGAGATATGAAAGGGAATGTAAGCGCTGATCCCTGTAAATACATCTGAAAATAAAAACTTTCTGGCATATGTCAGAACAAACTTTGCCAGCAAAAATACTATGACACTTCCAAGAAATTCTTAATATTGCTTTTTTTTCCTGACTCTAAGGTGCTCTCCCCAGGAGGAATGATTTTCCCTGCTCAAACAACCCAAGTCTGCCCAAGCCTAGTTGCTGGGCAGAGGGAGACCAGTGCCCTGTAAGGCTTTGCTTTGCTGTGGACTATTGCGGCACCCTCCTGCCTTTGTTAGGACTAAAAGCAATCTAATCTACCTGTCTAGACAAGGCTTTGCTCTGGTCTGATCCCTCTCTTCGGTGCCACTTTTGACATCCAGAAATTTGACAAGGAAAGCAATTATTGATCAGTCTGAGGTGTGTTTTGCTGTGATAATTGTCTAAGCATGACTGAGTGATGCCCCTATAGATAGGTGCTTATTTCCTGAGGCATGTCGTCCTTAGAGCGACAGAAACATTGATAAGGAAGAGGACAAAATGACTAACTTTGATGGAGTTTGTGTTGAAACATCTGCTGCTTGTCAACATGGGAGGCAGAAGTAGTGATTTATTAGTAGTAAAAAAACCAATGAAATCCTCTTATTTTTTCCCTAAACTATTTTCAGACTATGAATGTCCAGTGAGTTTCCATGAAGAGAAACTACAGCCCCATTATCTTTGTATCTTTGTATTTTTACTTTGCTTACATTGTAATTTACCACACACATTATTTACTTTAAGATTTTCTGCCTCTTCAGGAACCTGGACAAGAAGTCACTGAATGGAAAAATGAAAACTCACAGGGACTGTGGTTTAGGGTCTTCTAGATTTTTATTTAACTCTTGTCCAGAATCTAAATATTTTTAGAATATTGAGCAGAACGTAAATGAATACAAAGATATTTGGTGACATTTCCCATTTCCTGAATGCATACCAAACACAGACCTGTAATTTTCCCCCCATTGTTTTAATGAGAGTAATTTCATTTGGATTAATCCTTTCTTTCGGGCTCAGCTCTGCATGGGCACTCAGAAGAATTCTGGCTTCCACATCAAGAGGAGCTCTGAGAGGAATTAGACTCCAGATAGCCAAAATTACATCAAAGTACCTCCCTAGAACATGGTGGCACATGGAGAGCTGGTATAGTGCCGCCCATGGGAGGAAGACACACACCTTCTCCTTTTCAGCTCTGGAGCCCCGAAGTACCCCGAAGGGTCTTTGAGAATCGCAGCCATGCCACTGGGACATGGAAAAGGGATGCGGTTAGAGAATCTGCACTCTTCCTTCAGTGCACATGCATGGCAAATAGATGGGTATAATCTGCTCAATGACAGACTGTAGCTGTTGCAGTATTTCTACCGTCGTATCGCAAATTGTATCGCCCCAAAAGATAAAACCTCAAGGCCTTACATCCCTCAGTTTAACCAGAATGTAAAATAGTGTTAGAAGTAAGAAGCAATCATAACAGCAGAATGCTTTTAAACAGAAATTAGTCATCTGTCTGCCTGCCTATCTGTAATTTAAAGAATGAAGCTATGTCTATGTCAAACGAGTATTTTTTTCCCCAGAGGACATAGAGTTTAATCAAGCTTCACTACCTTAGTAACCTTTTGTAAATGGTGAGGCATGATTGACATCAGAGTAGGACTGGAAAACAGAAGATATTTAGGTTCAAATCTGGATGTAAAGATGTCAATCTCACTAATGCAAGTTAGTGTGAGTATATATATTGATTTAAATTGAGCATTTTCTATTTTCTGTGCAAGCAAGGAGCAGGTCACAAGTTGAAAGCAGAAAAACAAAGTAAATGCCTGAAGGAGGGCTCATTCCGCACATTGGGTCTCATTCTGATCCTGTCAACACTGTATCAACATAACTCCATCAATCAGATTTACATTATTGTTTTGATGGAAATGAAAATGCTTTAGCAAAGCTTTCTTCAGACATCATTTTGTCTGAGAAGCTTTAGACTACCTTTCTTTCCCTGTCTTTTTTCCTCCTCTTATTTTTTAAACAATAAAGCATCAATAAGACATCGGGTTATTTGCAGGTCTTGGAATATTTTCACCTTACACAAAAGCGCACCAGTTGGAATTTGCTTCTGTATTCTGATTCATCAGGTACTTCCACCATAATAAATAACATAAGGTAGCAAAGAATAAAGCATGGGGTTTTTTTACTTTTTGTGCCACATGCAATTACATCTCTTTTAAGTGGTCCAATAATTGCATCTTAAACAGCACTTGTTTATTACTCTCTTTTTGCTATATCCAAATTGATTTTTATTGTTTTACTAAATAGTTACTAAAGCCCTGCAAGGGAGAAAAAAACCCCAAGACTTTCAAGCAAACAATTTGAGTCTGTTCGTTAATCTGTACCTTTAAATAAACAGTAATAATTAATGGGAGTTCGGCACCTTGCTGTATTGTACAGTGACAGGGATTAAACACTGGCACTGCAAAATGCCAGTTTTCAGCTTGTGCATTTGTAGACCCTTCAGAGCCATGAAGTGACATTTGCAATCTTTGTCAGTCAAAAAAAAAAAAAAAAAGGCAAATTCGGTTAAATTTAGTTCTGCCATTCAAACGGAATAAAGGTCGTCACCTGCCCCTTTTGTGATTTGATTATCCGGGGACGGAGTTTATTTTCCTGAAGAAAGACACATTAAAAGGGCCCGATTCTGCAACTATTGCCCCATCTCAGCAGCTCGATTGGCCTAAATTATTCATTGTTAACTGATTTAGCTATTGCTGTTTATTTAGGAGTACAGACTATTATACAGTCCTGATTTGTTTGCCTGAGTGTTTTTTTCCATTCCTACAGCTCTCAAAACCAGCCTGAAAAAACAATTAAATACACTTTGAAATTATAAAAAATAGTATATTAAATAAATATAACTTATTGTTCAATTACCTGGCTTTTTTTTTAAATGCTGTAGTTGTGTATGGTTTACATTGCACAAAATATTTGTATTGACTTCACTGGAACCACGTATGTAAATAAAGACTCCGGGTTCAACCCCTATACCCAAGAAGAGAAGGAAACTGAAGCAAGCTCCTGAAATCCAAACTACCAGGTGTATAGAGTCTGGATAAAAGCAGCGTGCTGGTAAGAAAACGCAACCTCCGACATCCTCTCTGTATGCTGCTCCCACTTTTGCAACATTCTCCTCCCTTGAATTCATAGATTCCCTGAAGTTCTCAGGGTTTAAGAAGGTAAGCATCACTTTTTTAGCACTGGTTCTTCTTTTAAGAACTGGATTTCCTAGGGTTACCCCGAGACCAAATCGGGTGGAAGCCCATGTCAAGGACAGAGCAATGCCGGTGCTAGCTTGAGCACAGCAAAACTCCTGGGAAAAGATCTAGGCAGAACTGGCACCTTGGCCTGGAATAATTCCTACCGGAGATGGGACCGAGGCAGTATTTGCTAATGATTTAAGCAACAATTAAGAAACAAGGCCTCTGGGGATAACGTTAAGGATTGGTAAATAGCTAGCACATAACCTGCTTTTTGAGCACACAGGCACGTGTTTACAACGCTTTTTTTCATTGCGCTGGACCGAAGGGGACATGCTATAGGTGCACCACAGGTCGGGTTCCAGCGTTGCAGTGCGATGGCAGGGAGCAGAAGAGCTTGCTCATTAGCATATGAATCAGCTCGCCATAGAAAGTAGTAGAAGCAGGAGAGGAAAAGCCATTTTGCTTTAATAATAACAGCCTGTAAGAGGCAATCCCAGGTACAAAATGATCAAGTGACCAGAGCCAGTTCAGTGAAGAATGATAGCATTTTATGCTCAACACTTCAAGATTAAAGTCTTTAGTTAGCTAAGCATAATGTGAATCAGTTTCATGTATAATGTATTGTGCGAGCCTGTAGCCAGTATGATACAATGTAAGCAATTCCATTTAGTGCAATTTGACTATAGCTAGTACAGAATAATTGGAGTCAGTTCCTAGCATGCTAGAATTCGAGTCAAATATGATATGGAAAAGAATTTGATACATAATAATATGGAGGCGAAGATAACAAGCAATGATGTGGATGAATAGTTAATATGCTGTAATACAGAAGTCATTTTAATAGGCTACGATGTGATTAGAGAGTCCAGTGTTCTTATACGCAGACAAAAGCCTAATGCATCACAGTAAAGAAAGACTATTAAGGAGCAGCATAAATAATAGTACATAGCTGTGTTTGAGGAGAGCATGAACACCAAAAAATGTGGGTTTTCTCAAACCTAACAGCGAGCGAATAAACACTTACTGGAGGATAAAACATGGCTACTGAAGTGTGCATGGGAAATGTCTCAGGGCAGCTCCTCACATTTCTGAGGCAGCACTTTCCGACTCCTGCTCGGGAACTCATCCCTTTCTATTCATTTTCTCCCATTATTAGAAGCAGTTGTGACAGTTCTAGTACTCTGGGCCTCAATTTTACAATCTGTAGTGCAAACACTACGGTCTTGAAGACCTGCCTCTTCCATGAGGTTAATAATGTATGATTAAAGAACTACGGCATTTAACGCCAGCACATAAACATTAAAATGATGGAACCAAACATAAACATCTTCAGCTTTCCAAAATAACTTCAGGAAACAGCAAAAATATTCTTTTATTGCGACTTGTGACTGTGTTGAGTTAAATTCCAGCAGCCACTAGCTCACTCAAATTCGACTTTTCTTCCCAACTTTTCACGAGGTTAACCCTGTGTACATGAGAAGACCTCATTCATGAGCATGTGCTAATCAGTTCTGACTACAAGTTAAAGTCATCCCTGAGCAAACAGAAAAACTATTCAGCTTAGCAATAAAGTTAAATAATTATTACCAGGCTATGTGATGTGACTACAATGTGACATTGAAATGACTATGGTGTGATTAGAATAAGAATGTTATATGTCTGATGTTACTTGAATGAGGCTATAAAACGTCTGTGATGCCATACTGCTGTGATATGACTAGTGTCAGGAAAAATGTGTGCATTATTAACGCATACATAAACATGCCGTATTTCAGGCGCAGACTGCATTCACAGAATGCTAGTAGTTCTAATTATCTTCTTTATTAATGGCCGTTCTGCCTTGTGTTTTTTAAAAGACGAAAGAACCGCATGCTTAATTCATTCACAGAATTCTTTTTCTAAAGTGGTTTGGCAGCAAGGTTGCTCCTTCATGTCACTCACTTGACTTTCAATGCTGGGGCTCGAGCCATCCTTCCTGAATTACATAATGAACATTTTTCTTAAACTATTATTAGATTCAGTTCCGTTTGCTACCATTACTTGATGTCATCAAAACCAGGATCAATTTTTTTATTTTTTTATTTTTTTCTGTGTGTATCTGTAACAGGAGTCTTACGGACACAAAGCACGGCAGAACTAAGAGCGCTTAATCTTTACACATCATGGGAATACAGGATGCGCAGTGCTCGCACACGTTGTCTGCATCCCTACGACTAGCAAGGATGCCTACATTTATCAGTATGTACCACACAATACCAAGCCATGCAAATCACTGACCTCTGACAGATACAAGCCACTTCCACCATTAGTTAACGGGTGCGTCATATGCGCCCATGCATATGGGAATCTAAAGGTAGGAGCCTGCATCTGAAAATACAGAATCTTCAAGGTAGGTACTCAGGTCCTTAGCCAGCCAGTGCTATCAAGTGAAAACGTGTAAATTATCTAGATGCAGTGCTGCGTGCAGGACAAGTCAAACGCTGATGTTATCTTCTGGGTACTTTTTGTATGCATAAGTATTTGAAAGGCTTAACCAGAAACAGCAGCCAGCATGGCCACATACCCGGGCACACTAAATTGGATAGGTACTGTGTCCTACGGCTTGCAAGTTCAAGCTGGGAAAACCTAGCAATAAAAGCGCAGTCAAATGAAGGCTCATTCATGCTTCAGAAAACGTTGAAAAAGGCACTACGTATAATGCACTATATATAATGCGCTGTAATCTTCTTCCCGTCACACTTTTGAGGTCACTCATATCGTAACACACTGGCATTTTATTACAGTGTCTTCCAGGCATGTGACGCTTCTTTGTGGGTAGCTGGATAATTTACCTGTGTCACTTCACGGGGAAGGAGAAATGATCGCTTTTATTATTTATCAAACCAGAGAGGGGGACGCTTTCCAGCTCGGTGTTTTAAGCCGACTAAAACCCAAAACAGCAGGGCCCTTCTCCCCTTCCTTCCCCGAGTCTCTCGGCTGACCCTTCGGGAAGGGGAAGGAGAAAGGTGTGCAAGCGTAACTGGGGGCCGAGACGGGGCTGGAGTCAAGAGCAGCGTGAATTATAGATGAAAAGGCATGTATTAAACATAAGGTCGAACGGCGCGGAGGAGGGCCGGGGCAGGGTGTTTCCTCCGGCGCTGCGCGGCGCGGGGCGGCGCCGGGATGTGGCCCCGCGGCAGGCCGCGGAGGCTGCGCGGCCACCAGCGCCGCTCTCCGAAGCCGCAACCGCGCCGCGGCCGGCGGCGCTTCCCGCTCCACCCGCCCCCCGCTCCCCCCCCCGCTAGGGAGACCGAGCGCGCTTCCAGTCGTGTGTGTGTCCTCCCCCCGCAAGGGAGACCGAGCGCGCTCCCAGTCGTGTGTGTGTCCTTCCCACCCCCCCAAAAAAAAACCAACCCAAGCCCACAACCAACACCCCCAACCCAAAGCCACGTCAAACCCTCAGTTTTTTGAGGATTACCCCGGGGCTCCTCGCAAGCCCGCTGATCCTTTCTGCCCTCCTCCGCTCTCACCGGGGAGGCCCCGACTCCCGCTGCGCTACGCCCCCTCACCCCCCTCCCCAGGAGCTGCGCACCCGCCTGCGGAGCGCTCACTCCCCGGGTCACCGCGACCCCTGGCTCCGCGTCTGTCTCCACGTCCGTGCCCCAGCTTCGCCCCCCCAACTACCCCCCTCCGCCACCGCGCATCCCGCCTAACCCTTCCGCGCGGAGCGGCGCGGAGCCGCCCGGCCGCCCCCGCCGCCCGGCCGGCACGGGGAGCGACGTGCCCGGCGGCCAATGCCAGGGCCGCGCTCCGCCATCCACCGCCCCCGCCGGCGCGGGCCAATGCGGTGCGGCGGGAGGGGTGGCTTAGCGCCGCTCACACCCTCCCTCTGGGCTTATTGAGAGTTATATCAAGAATTTCACTTCAGAGAGAGAGGAGAGAGCGTGTGTGAGGGAGAGAGGCTGGGAGGGAGGAGGGAAAGCGCCGTCGCTTTCTCCCGTCACTAAAGCAATAACCTATTAGGATTTTTTTTTAATTTTTTTTTTAATTTTTTTTTTTTGGGCAACTATCACCCCAGAGATAAAAGAGGGAGAGAGAAGCACCGCCAGACCAACTCTTGTCATTTCCAGTAAGAAGTTGCAGACTTCATGTAGCCGTCTCTGCTCTGCTGGGAGAGGGATGGAAATTGTGTGCAGTGCAGAGTGGAAAATACCCCCGGTCTAAAGAAGTGCACCGGATTTTTGCTTGCTGTTTGTTTGGGT
Source organism: Hypotaenidia okinawae (assembly GCA_027925045.1). Lineage (NCBI taxonomy): Eukaryota > Metazoa > Chordata > Aves > Gruiformes > Rallidae > Hypotaenidia > Hypotaenidia okinawae. The sequence goes on from BSDF01000001.1 coordinate 175,433,478, forward strand.
TGTTTCGTGCACGTTAAACACCCGAAGGATCACCGCTTAATAGAAATGAAACGTGGAGAGGATGACTAACGACAGAACTGTGAATTTGTTCCCTGGAGTTGCTAATTTGCCACCCCGAAGCAACACATATCTCAAGGAGGAAGCGTTTGGCTGCTGCTGATTTCTCCAAAACTGGTGTGTTTTACCAGATGCATTGTGCTGTATCTGCTGGAACAGATCATTGCTTAGCTGCAGCAGATCGTCAAAGGTAGACAACCAACGTAAGTGCAAAGTTACCCATACACTGTGATGCATTTCATGTGAGAGAGAAAAAAAAAAAAAAAAAAAAAATGGAAAAAAAAAAGCCAACACGCAGTGTATTTATCTAGGGAAAGGATCAGCCTTTCGGATTCAGTTGATGTTGGTGGCAAAGGCTCACCTACTCGCTGTCTCTGCATCCCTACCTGCATCACTCTGCTGGAAGTAATCACGGGCATCAGCTACCGTGCAGCTTAATGCAGATAAGATTAGTGCTCAGGGGCTGCCCGGTTCCGCCAAACTGTAGATGCTGGCAGCCTTGCACCCGGGTAATTCGCGGTTAGCAGAGCATGCAAGCACAAGTCTGTCTGTCGCTTTCTTTTTCTTTCTTTTTTTTTTTTTTTTTTTTTTTCTTCTCCACCTGCATTATTAGCCTGCAGTATTTATCTGTGGCAGCTGCTAATAACATCCTGGAGGGAGATCAGTGTCAATGGGGAAAGGCTGCATCTTTTCTCTTTTTTTTTTCCTCTCGTCATCAGAAAATATATTCCTCCCCCCCATCTGTAAACATGCTGGCTGCTCCTAAGTTGCATTGGAATCTCCAGCCTCCCGGTTTATTTTGTGGTTTAAAAGCAAACAAAGTTTAAGGTTATTAAACAGAAGGAGAAGTATTCAACATCTGGAGAGGAAGCATTGGGCTGAGAGTGTAAGAAACTGTAAGTCCTGTTATTGTCTCATCAGTTAATAGGGATGTGAAGTAGCCAGTGACGACTGCTGCAGCAGCAGCATGTCCGGGTGGTTATTTCCCAGTACGATAGCTATAGAGAGGGATGCGAGGCACAGGGAGCAGAGAAAAATACGGTTTGCAAGAGCCAAAGAAAATATGTATGGAAGCAAACAACAAATTGCATTTGGCAGCTGACATAGCAGTTAGAATCCAGAAGTAGTGCGGGAAGATTTTTTTTACTTGCACCAAATGACTGGGTGGAGGAGGGTAGAGGGGGGAATGCACGTTAGGGATTACACGGTGTACCAAGAAATTATTCAGAAAGTACGTGTCGAAACTGTAGCTAGCCTTAATCCTGCAAGTAGTTATTTCCATTCTTGCCCTGTGCAAATGCAGCCAATGGGATATTGGTGCATTTGTCCAGAAGGATTGCTCGTAAAAGGGAGCAGCAGGAAAATGTACTGCTGCAAGTGTGCATTGCAAAAACAAGTAGTAGTTGGAGGTTGTGAATTTGTCATGCCTAAAAAACCAATAATGCTGTTCTGTGTGGTTGTGTTGACAGTGCTGTCTCCAAATAAGAAATGAGATGTAATGCATCCTGCAGTCCATGCATGCCTCCTCTTGCAAATCGCGCACCATTCCTCTCTGGAAACCTCTAAGTCCTAAAATCTGGGAAAAGAGAATAAAAACATTATCATGGACCTGAGGGATTTTTACCTGTTGGCTGCTTTGATTGCCTGTTTAAGGCTGGATTCCGCTATAGCTCAAGAACTTATTTACACTATCAGAGAGGAGCTGCCTGAAAACGTACCCATAGGGAACATACCAAAGGACCTGAACATCTCTCACATCAATGCTGCCACGGGGACCAGTGCCAGCCTTGTCTACAGACTGGTGTCTAAAGCAGGGGATGCCCCTCTGGTCAAAGTGTCCAGTACCACCGGGGAAATCTTTACGACATCTAACAGAATAGACAGAGAAAAACTCTGTGCTGGAGCTTCCTATGCAGAAGAAAACGAATGTTTCTTTGAACTTGAAGTGGTGATTCTCCCCAATGACTTTTTTAGGCTGATCAAAATAAAAATCATTGTAAAGGATACTAATGACAATGCACCTATGTTTCCATCCCCTGTCATCAATATCTCCATCCCAGAGAACACTCTGATCAACAGTCGCTTTCCAATCCCATCAGCAACAGATCCTGACACAGGTTTCAATGGTGTGCAGCACTACGAGTTGTTAAACGGGCAGAGTGTCTTTGGACTGGATATTGTAGAAACTCCAGAAGGAGAGAAATGGCCTCAGCTGATCGTGCAGCAGAACTTGGACAGAGAGCAAAAGGACACCTACGTGATGAAAATAAAAGTGGAGGATGGAGGCACCCCCCAGAAATCCAGCACAGCCATCCTGCAAGTCACAGTAAGTGATGTCAATGATAACAGGCCGGTGTTTAAAGAGAGTCAAGTAGAGGTTCATATACCAGAGAATGCCCCTGTAGGTACTTCCGTAATTCAGCTTCATGCTACAGATGCAGATATAGGAAGCAATGCAGAAATCAGATACATTTTTGGTGCCCAAGTTGCCCCTGCAACCAAAAGATTTTTTGCTTTAAACAACACCACAGGGCTGATCACAGTTCAGAGGTCCTTAGATCGAGAAGAGACTGCTATTCACAAAGTGACAGTGCTGGCTAGTGATGGTAGCTCTACACCGGCTCGGGCAACTGTTACCATCAATGTCACTGATGTAAATGATAACCCTCCTAACATAGACCTCAGGTACATAATAAGTCCCATCAATGGCACAGTGTACTTATCTGAGAAAGATCCCATCAATACAAAGATCGCCCTAATTACGGTTTCAGATAAGGACACTGATGTGAACGGCAAAGTGATCTGTTTCATTGAGAGAGAGGTCCCCTTCCACTTGAAGGCGGTTTATGACAACCAGTATTTGTTAGAGACCTCTTCCTTGTTGGACTATGAGGGCACCAAAGAATTCAGCTTTAAAATTGTTGCTTCTGACTCTGGCAAGCCCAGTTTGAACCAGACTGCCCTGGTAAGAGTTAAACTGGAGGATGAAAATGACAACCCTCCGATTTTCAGCCAGCCTGTAATTGAGCTGTCAGTTTCTGAAAACAACCGTCGTGGTCTATACTTAACAACTATTAGTGCCACAGATGAAGACAGTGGGAAAAATGCAGACATTGTTTATCAGCTTGGCCCTAATGCCTCCTTTTTCGATCTGGATCGAAAGACAGGAGTTTTGACAGCCTCCAGAGTTTTTGACAGAGAAGAGCAGGAACGTTTCATTTTCACTGTTACAGCCCGCGACAATGGCACCCCTCCTTTGCAGAGTCAAGCAGCTGTAATTGTTACTGTGTTGGATGAAAATGACAACAGTCCCAAATTTACTCATAATCACTTCCAGTTTTTCGTATCAGAGAACTTACCAAAGTATAGCACAGTAGGAGTGATCACAGTGACCGATGCAGATGCCGGGGAAAACAAAGCAGTGACCCTTTCCATCCTGAACGACAATGAAAACTTTGTGCTGGATCCATACTCTGGAGTTATAAAGTCCAATGTTTCTTTTGATCGAGAACAGCAGAGCTCCTACACCTTTGATGTTAAGGCAGTAGATGGAGGGCAACCTCCTCGCTCCTCTACAGCAAAAGTAACCATAAATGTCATGGATGTTAACGATAACAGCCCCGTTGTCATCTACCCACCTTCTAATACTTCTTTTAAGCTAGTGCCACTCTCAGCGATTCCAGGATCGGTGGTAGCTGAAGTGTTTGCTGTGGATATAGACACTGGAATGAATGCCGAGCTTAAGTACACTATTGTAAGTGGAAATAACAAGGGTTTGTTTCGGATTGATCCGGTGACAGGTAATATCACTCTGGAAGAAAAACCAACTCCTAACGACGTGGGGCTGCATCGCTTAGTTGTCAACATAAGTGATTTGGGTTATCCCAAATCCCTGCATACTCTTGTGCTTGTATTTTTGTATGTAAATGATACTGCTGGAAACGCGTCTTACATTTATGACTTGATACGCAGGACTATGGAAACACCTTTGGACCGGAACATAGGGGACAGTAGCCAACCCTACCAAAACGAGGACTATCTCACGATCATGATCGCCATTGTGGCAGGTGCCATGGTTGTCATAGTTGTGATATTTGTCACAGTTCTTGTTCGCTGTCGACATGCATCCAGATTCAAAGCTGCCCAGAGGAGCAAGCAAGGTGCTGAGTGGATGTCTCCCAATCAGGAGAACAAGCAAAACAAGAAAAAGAAAAGGAAGAAAAGGAAATCTCCAAAGAGCTCTCTTTTGAACTTTGTGACCATTGAGGAGTCCAAACCTGATGATGCAGTTCATGAACCTATCAACGGGACAATAAGCCTTCCAGCAGAGCTGGAGGAGCAAAGTATAGGAAGATTTGATTGGGGCACAGCACCACCAACGACCTTTAAGCCTAACAGTCCTGATCTTGCCAAGCATTACAAATCTGCCTCTCCACAGTCTGCTTTTCATCTCAAACCTGACACTCCAGTTTCAGTGAAAAAGCACCACGTGATTCAGGAACTCCCGTTGGACAACACCTTTGTTGGTGGTTGTGACACCCTTTCCAAACGCTCTTCCACTAGTTCAGATCACTTCAGTGCCTCAGAGTGCAGTTCCCAAGGAGGCTTCAAGACAAAGGGCCCCTTACACACCAGACAGGTAAACGAGCACTTTTACTGGTCTATAAGTACTGCATACAAGTGCCCGATCAACCAGTATTAAAAGTGCCACTATGTTGTGAGGTTGTTATTTTGGGTTTTTTTCTTTCTGTCTAATTTAATTTAGTTATGGGGGGAACAAAAAAAAACCCACCAAGAAAACCCCAGAAACGAACTTGACCCCTTTATCATTTACATGGGGTTTAACCATGCATTTGCTAAATGCCTCTGATACTTTGGGTTTTGAAGAATACTGATTGTTAAAGGACTGTTATGCATCTATGCATGTGCATGTACATGTGCATAAACAAAACTGGAAAAAAAGGACTTTTTTTTTCTCCCCAGTATTTGACTGTCCAAATGTAACAGTTGTTGAAGAAGAAAAACTGTTTTCCTTATATGCCAAATTTCAGTCAGGGTATTTGACTGTTTGAAGATTCAAGGGATATGTACATTTAAATTTCCAAGTGAGTTGGCGTGAGTTTCTTTGATAGTTCAAGCTGATTTGGAACTTTGCTGAGTTTAGTGTTTACTAAAAGGGTTAATTACTTTTTCCCCCCTCCCCTAACAAAGACAGGCGAATTTCCAAGCTCTACTTCATCTGTGAAGCTGGTGGTTTGTTGGTAGGATATAACTAAGCCATACGGAAGTCTTCCTCTGTTTTGAGTTCAAAGTGATTTTGTTGTAAGAAAGAGACTGAAGTTGGTACCGTGTAGACAGTTTGTTGCATATTTAACTTTAAAAAAAAAAAAAAAGCAAAAAAATAGTGGCCAAAGCATACTTTGGAAAGGAATGCGTTCTCTGGATACAGCTGGATTATGCAGAGAGGAAAGAAAAAAAGGAAAAGAGGGAAAAGAAAAAAAAAAAAAAAAGGAAGCCAGCCCATTGTAAATATGTTCTCATCCTGGTAGGGCGTAAGTGATCTGTCATAACTCATTTTAAACTGTGAAATGTGCCATATGAAGAGGGATTAGGAGGCTGAGGAACTCATATTTCAACCAAATCCAGCATTAGTTTTTCTTAGGTCTAATAATTCCCCGCTAATAAAGATTTAAACGCGGCGCTGTCTAATTTATTTCCGTGGGCGCTCGTCCTCTGCCGCGGAGCCAGCGCGCCGCGCGCGCCTGTAGGTGGCGCTGAGGTACCGCGTCGCTCGCGCTGGCCCGCTGCCAGCCCTGCGGTAGCTAGGCGAAGGGGGCTGGGGGCGGGGGGTGGGAAGAAGATGGGGCGCGGGGGGCGGGCGGGAGGAGGGAAGGAAGGAGCCGGTATTACAGCCAAAGAACCTTGTATTTGATGACAGTTGCACCGGCGTGGCCAGTGGTTTCGGTCGGCGCGTTTGCAAGGCCCCTTTCCCCAGCGTTCGCCTCCCTCCCCCTCCCCCCGCCCCCCCCCCCACGCCGGCTGCGCGGGTGCGGGGAGTCGCGCCCTCCAAGTGACGGTGGTTTCTCTGAATTTATTAGGGGTGCGAATCTTAAGATTGAGTCGAGTGAGACACATCTGGGCTTGTCTTTGCAGAGAGGTTGTGACAGTAGCCGAGTTTAGGGTATAGAGTCACCCTCTCGCTGTTGCATTAGCCTTATCTGAGATGAGCGTGACGTTCCCAGAACGGTGTCTTGACTTTGGGTGTCTGTAAGGCGTCACGCTAACAAGATGCTAAGAATAAAACAAGCACTTTTGAGGCAGTTCAGCTGAAGTAACTGCTCTGAAACAACTTGTTCTTACAACCAGGCGCTGGAAACGTGGCGCGGAAGGTTCTCACAAAACCTTAACCTCCCTGAGGACCCCTTCTTTAAGGGTATGCTCCCCGGGGCCGTTTTCAGGCTGTTAACACAGCACCATACACATACTGTCAGCGTACGTTAAAAAAAAGAACCAACTAAAATAAAACCCCCCAAAAAAACCCCACCCCAACAAATTTATAGAACAGCTCTGCATAATCTGTGGTTACTCGGCTGAAGTTTTCTCCCTGGTTTTAGTTAAAAAATGTAACACCCCCCAACCCACGCATTCCTTTTCTGATCTGAGATGTTAATTTAGCTTAAATTAGCTTTCCAAACTCTATTAGGAAACTCGAACTTAATCCCCTACGGCATCTAGAGACAGTTAAAACCCCAAAACTGATTTACCTGACAGAATGTATGAGCTCTACACGATGAAATTGATTGGGGGGAGGGGAGAGAACCCAAACAAAAAGTATTGGCAGCATTTTCAGAGTTACCTGTGTTTGTTACATTAAATATACTGGTTGTAGTTTAATAATAGTATCAGTCATTGTACCTGTATATGGGCATGATTCACATTCCACTGAAGTCTTATTGAATCTTTTTTTGAAGTCAGCAGACAGATATATCATATGATTTGGGTTGCAAAAGCTGTAATATTGTTTGTAACTGAAAATATAACTCATTCCTAGTTATATTTCCTAGGCAGTTATCTAAACTGAGCTTGTATATTTTTATTCTGTGGGGAAGGTGATAATGTCCTTCTTCCTCCCCCCTTCTCCCCCTCCCCCCAAAGATGAGTGTTAAAGGACATAATCTTTTTATGCCTCCTTGTCACTTTTGGCTGGAGGAGTATAGTCAGCAATGGTAGTTATCATTAGCAGCCTTCCTGTTATTCTGTCTGTAGCTCCTGAAATTAGGATGCATTTTAGGTAATACTCATTGGCACAGGAGTTAAATATACTTTCATAGGTCTTTTTTTTTCTTTAATAATTTTTTGTTTTTTAGAATTGTGATTGGGTATGGCCTTTAAGCAAAAATACTCAGACTTAAAAATCTTACTCATTAGTAGTACTGTGTGTTCATGCCACAGTATCTCAACAACATTTAAAAAAATCCTTTGGGAAGAGATATTTAGTTCTGTGCCACTGTACTTTTTTCTTGAGGTTAAAAATAAGTGATTTCTCTGTATCTAATGTTAGCATTTGTAGTTAGTTACCTATATATTTGGCAAGTTTTCTTTATGTGGTTTGCCAGGGGTGCAGGAATTCTTGTGGAGGGTGTTAAGATGGGGAAAGAAGAAATATGGGATTAATGTATATCTTAAGAAATACTAGCATCCTCTGTTTTTACTTACAAAGTATTTCAGTCCAAGGTAAATACACATTCACTGTATCTCGCAGATACATTAATACTGAGAGCTGAGACAGGAGTCCACATTCTGGACTTCATTCAAGTAAAAATCCTGTTACTTTTAATGGGAGCTTGGCCCTAGAAATCTGTTAGAACTGGGTCCTAAGTCTGAAAGCTTTTACAATTGTTCAATTAATAGATTAGAACTGTTCAAAAATAGATTGTTCAGTACAAATTTCTTAGGGTTTTTGATGTTTTTTGTTGTTGTGGTGGTTTTGTTTTTTGGTTGGGGTTTGTTGTTTGTTTGTTTTTGCTGGGCAATTTCTGTGCAATTGTCAATAAATTTAGTGGAAATTCTGTGGTTAAGCCTTCACATGTCACTTTGAATTGCACAGGCTCATGTTTCAGAAGTACCCAGTATAAAAACCAAAGCCTTCTTCAAGTGCCTATCTTGCAGTAAACCTGGTGGATGCTCTGAAAAGAGCATTTTTGAATACTTGAACTTGGGATTGTTCTAAATGCTAATTCACATAATTAGGAGTATGGAAAGGATGTTGCACACCACCAGCTTGTATAGCTAAGCTTCCAAAATCAGTGTTATGACTCATAAAAAATACTGAAATCTATGCAGGCTTCTCAATCAGTGTTCTTTTCAGTATTTGATTGAACTTTAAAATGCACTTCAAATTAGTAAGTCACTACACCAAACAGCTACATAGAAATACAGTAGGAGACGACATGTTGTATTCTTCTATGTGAAACACCTCTTAGAAAAAGCAAATAAACAGACAAAAACCTCCTACTCAGTGTCATTAGATTAACAATAGATTAAATAATAAAAGAAATTAGGGCCAATTTACCATGGTTATCCCAGTTTAAAATTATAATAACTTCGTTTAATCAGATTTGAAGTGCTGCAGTGACAAATAAGGGCAGGTTTAAAATATGCATCAGTGTGGTTATGAGCAAAACCTTCAGTCTTCATTCCTAATCAAACAGGATTTAGGCGTGTGCTTAACTTTCATTTTAAGTCGTAGGACTGAAGCAGATCCCTAAAGTCCAAAAGATTTCCAGTGTTGTCATGGAGAAAAGACAGCTGTGAGAAGACTCCAAAGTACTTTCCTGAATCAAGATGATAATATATAACTTTTGGAAATGTGTCCAGTTCCAGTAGGTTCAGGAAAGCCAAATATATGTTAACACTGTCCTTTTATTTCTGCGCTCTCATGGCAGAATCCTTAAGGACTCGGGGCTTGATTGACACATTAAATGCATTCCGTACTAAGGTATATTTTTAATCATATAGTCAATAACATAAGCTCTATGGAGCTTGCTTTACTCCTTTTTTCAGTCAATGGAGTTCTTGCCTGATCAGGGAACAAGTAGCCAGGCTCCCACTGATCAATGCACATCACTTAAGCTTTCTGTGGCAAATGTAATTGATGTTGTCTTACTCTGGAGTGTTTAAATTTTTAACTTTAGGGTTTATGTAAGAGAAAGGAGGAGCTGAAAACATTAATGACTCTTAATTTGATACACTGAAAGTGGCAATTTCAAGGTGCATAAGTTGATGGAAATCTGCATTGGAACAGCAGTGCAGAGTCTACGTCACCTGCAAATATTAAAATTCTGTAACCATAGCATTCCATAATTCTGTGCGCGGTATTATTTTTGGTGGCCTTGTTTTACCTCTTAGTATTAAAAAATACACTTCCATTGTTTCTTTTTTTATGCTTAATTTATGTGTTAGCATGGATATTATTCTTGGGTGAGGACTAGTCACCTGGAAAAAAAATCTGCTTGTGAAATGCAATTGTTTTTTAGTTCTGTATATTTCTATATATCTATACTAAAGTATTAGAAATGGTGAAATTGTACAGTGTATTTTTTTCTATCCTTGTATAACTGAAAAATAGGTTAACGGATTTTGCTCAACTGTCTAAAGAAATTCATCTTTGAGCTGAGACCAAGCATGGAAAATTTCAGCTGAAAAGAAGAATTTTTCAGAAAGTTAAGAGCATGTGAAAACTGGGGGTTATAATGGAAATCTGAACATAACCCTAAGCTATAATACCATTTTCAATAGTGACAGTAGAAATGCTAAACTAGAGTAGAGAACATTCTGTGTATACGGATACAGACAGTAAAAGCTTAGCAAGCTTCATTTCTCTTTAAACCTTTTCCCATGCAAAAGATTTTTATCTGAATCACTGAGGTCTCATCTGTCCTGCATGTACAAAGCCAAAGTTTCACAAATGCTAATAAATTTATGCCACGCATAGGAGTGAGAGCTGGATCTTGAAAGTTTAATGCTATTGGAATTTTGTGATAATGTTCTTTTGTATATAGGAACAAGGGAGGATCTTTTTAGTTTCCATTTCAAGTTTTTGCTTCCAAAGAATCTGTTCTTCTAGCACAGCAAAACCATACCAGCCACACTATCGACTACAACTTTATTGTAGCTAGGGGCTTACAGTAAGCTGTTTATTGCAGTTCCCTAACTCGGTTGACAGCAATTGGGGAATTAATTTTCTTGCCCCTGATGTGCTTTCTTGGGTATAAACAACAGATGTTAAAGATATGAAAACTGTGACCCATTTACATTCAGCAACTCTTTACAGGCACAGTCTACCTGTCTGGAGTGCAGGTTTCAAGTCCTGAGTAACACTGCTTCATCAGTTCTAGGATTCTTATTTTTGCAGCAGAACTGCTCATCTCTACATACTCCGAACGAGGCTGGATACATAATACCCCGTGGACCAATCCTCATCTAGGGAAATTCAGTGCAAGAATAGCTGAGTTCAAGTTTCAGTTATTTCAGGAGATGCTGTATCTTCTTACTCTATAATTTAATTGCACCGAACATACACAGTATAGCTGACAAAATGGACACACCGTGTTCTGAAGGATCTAACAGGAATTACAGGCGATACCTGAATTTCTGGCATCGCTTCTCCCCCGAAATATCAGAGTGGTCTGCAAGGTCTGTACTGAGGGATTTCGTGGTTGCTACTCGAATGCAACCATCTCCCATACATTCTGTAATGCCCGTGCCTTCACTGAAGGAAAAACACACACACACAAAATCATGTATTACTTTACTCTTCTTTTGTTAACAGCTTTGACTTTCTAGTCTGTGGTGTACCCCAGTAGACTGAGGTGGGCATTTAATTGGTTCATTTCTGGTTTACATGAGATAACATTCCTCTGACTGGAGAAGGTTTTCCCAGGCTGTAGATAAGAAATCAAAGGATGCTATCATATTTTACTGAGGGGGTGTGAATGTTTTTTTCATGTCCATTGAAGTAATTTAGCAAGACATTTGTAACACGAGGGGCTTTAGCATCTTACCTAAGTGCTTGTCTAGACACAAAAAGCATATCATCGTAACTGTTCCTTTGTAACGAAAATATCATATGAAAAAGTTCCTTCTAATATAATTGCACTAATTTTGTTGTAATGGATTGTGTTTTAGTGAGTTATAAACTCTCTCTTGAAACAGAAATAGCCATTACTGACAGAAGACAGCTTAAATTGGTATTGCTGCACTACTAGATTGGTTGTGTGATTATGAAAACTTCAAATAAATAAGGAGATGAAATTGTTTAGTATAGCAGCATTGTTGTAGTCATAAAAAAAAACCCCAAACCCCTCTGTAGATTATTTCTAGGACCTAAGGATTCAGAGCAGCATTGGGGACACTATAATTTTGAATATTAATTTCATATTGATCTTGCAAAATAAAAAATAGAACCTGGACTTTAAAATCCTGGAAAGATTTGGCCTGCATTCTCAATTTAGTTTTCAGTTTTTGTGAGTACCGTGAATTATGTGTGATAATGCAGACAAAGGTGGTTAAAAATCTGATTCGTAGGTGTACTGAGGTGTCTAAATTGCACCCATCCCAAAAGTTACCCATTCATTGTTTCTGTGTCTTTTGCAGCTAGCAAGTTGCGGGGGAGATTTGTTTTAAAGTCTTGGCATGGGTTGTCCTTGCATCTTCTGTTGCACAGAGGGAAAATTGAGTAATTCAGCATTTGTCAGGATTTGTTGGTGTGTAGTGCCTTTAGTTTCCTATCAGCTGATGTTGTAGTTTTGCAGTTTCTTCTGTGAAATGCCACACTGAATTTTTTTTGTGCCACAAATATTGTTACTTGGAAGTTGTTTGGGAATATGCACACTTCTTGCTACAGGAGGAATATAAGGAACTCTTTCTTAGACCAACAGTTTCACATTTGAAGCTAAATCCAAACTGGGGTAAAGCTGCTGATTAACGCAATCTGCAGCTTTTCTTGATGGTAACTTCTTTATAAAAGCAGTAAGATCTTGAGTTAATATTTCCAAAATATAAAAAATACTTAATTAGCAATCAAGTGAATCATTTTATTTTGAGTTGAATTTGACAAACTGTGGAGGATCAGCTGTCAGATTTTTCATCCTTCCTTTGTGTCCTCCCCCAGGTTCGCAGAAACAAGGCCTAGGTTGCATTTTAAAATAGCAACCTCTCCCCACTCCAAAAAACTGAATTATATATTCTCACTGGCTAATAGCTGAAAGAGGATAGCTACTGATACTGATTTGTAAAACACTTTGTAGCTTCAAACTGGTAGTCGTCCATTCTCCCTCATTACTTACATCCATATTAAATGTTAGAACTACTTTTATTTGCAATTTTGCAGTATATTCTTAGTACCTCTTAGGCTTTTGTGTGCTGAAAACCCAAAATAGTTGCTGTTAAGAAAATTCTGTGATTGGTTTTCTTAATTATTAAAAAAACAATAAATGCCTGCCTGTATAATACTTTTGACCAAATGGGCTTCTTTAGCTTATGCTTTATATGATCATATAGTCTTTAAACCACTGAAAAAAAAGTAAGATGAAGCCTGCATTTCAGCTGTGAATGGTATTTGCTATTCTTACAGCCTCTTGTTGGTTGAGAGCTAGCAGTAACATCTTTTAAATGCAGATTTCTGTTTTATAGTCTGTTCCTCCAAAACACGTAAGGTTACGGAGGCAGTTGCGTTTCGGATGTAAAGGCATGTGTAGGGTACATATGTTTCTACATATGACCTATATTTCAGGTTGTTACTGATCACTCACGTGCCTTAAGAGAAGTAAAGGCTTTGCTACGGAACTTTGTGGCATGATATTTTCACAACTGAGCTTTACATGAGTTTCTATCTTCTCCAACCAGCACTTATAAAAAAGTTTTAACAGAAGGTTTGGTGTCAGAGGCAGGAGTCTGGGAGCTCAGAAAAGGCTGCAGATCTGTGAATTTTGATTTAAGAGAACACCTCCCTCATGTAGAATAATGTGCAGACCCTGAAAGGCAGTGATACGCAGCCCCTGGTTTTAGTAGCTTTTTAGTGGGGTAGGTTTTGGGAACACTGTTGTTACGCCAGTCAATCTCCTTGGAGGAAGATATGTAATGAATATATCTGAACATTACGGTTGCTTTACGTGCCCAACTTCTGATGGTGGATCTAGCCTAATTTCTGAAATGATGTTCACAAAAGGTATTATTTTAATAATTTTCACTGATACTCTTTTCTGGTAGCACCTGTGCACACAGTACCTGACTTTGCTTCTGTTGACATTACAGTGGGATTGTTTTCTAACTTCTGTTTGTACATCAAATCCTACCAGCCTCACTGAGTTCATGGTTTACTCCGCCCTAAAGAAAATATGCTGGTTTTAACTAATTGCTGAAGCTGATCGATGCAGTCTGGTGAGATACATCCCACACCAGTCCGGTTTTCTCTCTGAGGACAAGAGAATGGTTTTAAGGATATGTATTTCTTTGAGTAAACGTATCATATGAATAGCATATATGTAAACAAAAATATATAATGTGCACAGTCGCCTCAGGGAAAGTCATTAGATGATGGCTCAAATGCAAGGGCTCCCGAATCAACAGAAAGCCTCTTACTGACTTTCTATTAAATTGTTATCTGGCCATTCACACAGCTGTCTATCATAGAACGGTCATGCAAACACCAATTACTTTGTTTTGGTGCTGTGACAAGTATTTCTGGTTCTCCTCGGTGCTGTGTGTTCCTTGATACCTCGTTCTGTGAATATGAGCAGAGGAGAAGGAAGCTGTACACTCTTGATCTCTACCCCAAGTCGTACCTGGCCATTCGCATTATAGCATAAAAATGCTTCTTTTACCTCTCTGTTTTAGCTGTGACTATCACTGTATGCATTTTCAGTCTCTTGTCAGATTGTTTCACTTTCACCATTTCAAAAATACGGGTCAAAATATCAGTGAAGTGCTAGTGTTACCGGGAAGAGAATTCGAAATCGCCTAGAGTTTGTGACAACAGTATCCTGAAGCATGGATCAAGCTGTTGTCTGTGGCATCCAAAACAGCAGGAGGTAGACTGTGCACCAATAGCAAAGCCCTAGCCATCTCCCATGTTTTTAACAACTGCCAGATAAATAAAAAAATAAATGAAATCTGCATCTGTCTAAGGAGAGTAAACCTTGCCTGTTGGAATTTAATCTCTCCCCTGTACAGGAGATGGACTTCCCTATTTGAGATTTCATCAGTTTTATTTCAGAAAGCTGTTACATCTGTCAAACATTTCAGTTTGAAATGAACACCTGATTTTTATTTTTTTCCTTTGCCTTTGTATGCTACAAGAGCACCAGGTTGTCAATCAGCAGAAATACAAAATGAGACAAGATAGGTGATCCACTACTATGATTGGCATTTTATTTTTATTTTACAACCCCTTTTTTTCTTCCTCAAACTACAGTGACTCAAAAATGGCAATGCTTGCCTGTACTGTGGAAACAGATGAGCAACATGGATATGGTGAAAGGACGCCACTCTTGCTTCACCCCAGTCCAGTCTGTCTTGACTTGTGATGACTATCCTTTTGAGAGTACTGGTACAGTCCAGGTGGACAGTGACACTGGAGGTGACTACCACCTTTAATTGTGTGAATGTCATTCTCATGTGAAAATATATTGTATGAATGAGGTTTAAACAACTTACTTTCATTTTTCTTCATTTTTGCTATAGAATTAAAATATTGCAACAGACCTCATGCAGTCCATAATACTTAATCAGTAGAGCAGAATCACTTCTGAGTGGGATGTGTATTCTTTCTAAGTGCCCCATCTCCAGGCAAAAGGGCTCCCCAGAACCTTCAGCAAGTAATTTGACTCTCATAATTTACTTTTTTTAATCTGCTTCCCTGATTACAAATCAGAACTTTTCTTTCTTAAAGGTGATTTTTTTTCAAATTTTGGACTAAGAAATTGTCAAAACGGTAGGTGCTTTCCAAGAATTTTAAGGAGTTGATGCACTTCTGTGGTTCTGTGATGTGTCTGTTGATGGCATCCCTGCTGAACATCCCTGGATTTCTCTATTACTCAGCTTTCCTCCAATCTAGGTTTTGGCCTTCCTCTGTGCTTTAGCGGTTGATTAAGAAATATTCTAATCCGTCACAGAGTACCAAGAGACTAATGGCTTGTGGAGTATTTTAATCTTCAAGCTTCCACTATAAATGATACGAAAAATAGTGTCGTTTGGCTGATGCTTAAATACATTTATTTCTTTTATGAGATATTGTCACTGTGCTTTCTTGTTTCTCTTTTCAATCTCTTTAATTCTGAGAGCATACTTATTTTCATAAAACATGCGTATGCACATACCAGAAAGCTAGATTTCTCCTCAAATGAAGACCAATTACAGTAGAGAAGTGGCACGTTTTGTGTATGATCAGATGTGGCTCACCGAGCTCATAACTACACATTGCTGTAGGTAAGGTCTTCTACTGACTTCTGGCTTCATTAAGATTCAAAGTTTTGAAGTAGTTGGAAGCAAATCTGGAATAGAAGCATAATATGGGAAGTAAAAACACTTTCTGAAGTAGATACTTGCTTTGAATTGTTACAGTAGATTTAAAACAATCAAATTAGAACGAATTCTAGCTATTAATACATATCTGAGAAGAAAATCCATTCCTGCAACATGTAACACGCATTTTCCCTCTGCAGCTCAGTGGCATACTACATTTGGATTGCAAAACTGAGCTGATGGTTTGGCAGAGGAGAAGCTAGGGCCTAACTTCATAACCATTAATTTGCAGAGATTTTAGCTGGGGCAGTTCCTTCTGCTTATAACTGGAACTGAGAGAGTAAATGTATCTGGCCCTAAGTTGGATGTCAAATCCTGATGTTTAACTTTGTGGACTTTTAAGTACTAAAACCAGATATAGGACAAACAGAGATGGTTGGTTTTGTAGTGTCATGCACCTTCAATTCATACTGACTCAAACTGATTCACTTCTAATTAATATTACATCGGCATCCTAGACACACATTACAGGGGAGTGAAACTAGTTTTGTACGGTGTAATGGTTTGAATCATCACCCTTCAGAGAAGTTAACATCTGTGTTATAGACATACACAACCAAAATCCTCTCTATCTTCACCTACAGCTGCTGGAGTACTGTGCGAGGCTGTAGTACCCCCTAGTCTGCTGGATTTCACCACCTATTTTTGTAGCCATCCCATACCTGTCGTAGTTAAAACAAGCAGACAAAATAATTCTTTAATACACGGTTTTCTTGCTTGCTATTTTTTTTTTTTTATAAGATTGTTCATGCTTTTCTCACAGATGGCATAATGCATTCACAATTCGTAATAGGTGTGGTGTCTCACTGAGACTTCTGATGGAAAATTGATTCTGAAAACAACAGCAAAAAATGTAAATCACAAAGCAGAACAGTGGAGACTGCAACTCAGGAACTGCATAGTGCTTCCTGAATTCAGCAATTTGAAAGGGAGATTGGGATGAGAGATGAAAACATTTATGTATTTTTACATTTCAAAATGGTTAAAAGCTCAGTGTGCATGTCTGGACTTGCAGGAAAACTTAGTCTTTTAATAAGAAAGCTGGCAGTGCTGCTGTGATATACAGAATGTCAGTGATCCTTGAGTCTGCTTGTTTAAAGCGGCATGCTGAGCACTTTTCAGCAGAGCGGTTTCATGCATTGCCTACTAAGACGCTTTATAGATGGTGCAGATCGGCTCCAGACAAAGTACTTCTTGTTGCCATTTATGATTTTTATCTGTCATAAATATGTCACAGGAGTAATTCCCAATTTCAGAGCTTTCATTCTTTGGATCAGTGGTGACCACATTAAAAAGCATTCTGTATTCACTATCTCACACTTGATTTTTTTTTTTAACATTTTCATGTCCTACTGCTAAATACAAGCCTGGCTTGTGTTCGGTGCTGTCGAAGTTCATTTCAGGAAGCCTCTAGCTACTGAAGAGTGTTATATCTTACTTCCTGCTGTCCTCAGTAAAGATAGTTGGGGGTCAGGAGATCCCTCTGCACGGTGTGCTGCTGCTTGCTACCGCTCATGACATTCGGAGTCTGATAGGGATGCTGTGATAGCACCTTCAATTAAAAGCCATAGGCAACAAGCATAACAAAGAGAAGCCTTAAGAGTGCTTAACATTATTCCATTGCCTCGACTAGAATAAAAGCAGCATGAGAATAAATTGGCTATGTTAGCTTAATTCTGATCTTCACCTAAGCACTGCCCGTGAGACCTGAGACCTAGCAGAAATCTCTAGCTGAAATATCGAGGGGCATTTTTTGAGATCGCCTAAATTTATCGTATTTCCGTTAGAAAACACTAACACAGTTCTATTCCAGTTTTGAAGCCTTAAGCTTTTGCTGCTTGTTTTGGGTTTTCATTACTTCTACGTGTATACAGTTACACAGATAATGAGAAACCCACGAAACCTGCATATCACTGCATGTAACATCGCTCTGCAACTATTTACCACCTCATTAGTTTTTTCAATAGCAAAGATAAGTTAGCATTCTGTCATGAAATTTGAACTGCCACCACATCCAGCTGAAGCTTATAAGCCACGTTGTAATAACTTTCACAAAGTGCATTAACTCCTGCACCAGACGATGCAATCTTGTAAACGCGGAAAATTCAGATGACTTTTTATATTTTGTGATGCCAGTTTATTTGACATTTTTCTCCTGTAAATTTTGCTGCTCTTAGAGATCTTACAAAATACGAAGGTTCAAATTTAGGTGCTGTGTGTTACTCTGCACAGCTCGATTGACTGAAGTAGACTTGATCTCATTTACATTTGGACTGTGCCGAACACTCATTACTCTTTAAACATGATGTGCCTTTTTCTCATTTTTGTTAAGGCTTTATCTTCACAAAAAAAAAAAAAAAAAAAAAAAAGAAGGCATGTTTTACATCTAGATTTCTATTGTGAGGTATCTGTCCGAATGTAAAATCCTTGTGGAGACAAGAAGCAGGTATTTCATACCTTGATGTAGCTTGTCGAGGTCAGCCCCGAACAATACACTGGGGGTTGATCTCAGCTGGCTATGTACAGGTGAAACTACAATACCTTATCATTAGCAGGATTTTATACTGCATTACCTACTTCGGTGTAAAATCATGTTACTCTACCCTGCAATGTAAAGGTGCCTTTGAGGATATGAGTTACATGTGTACTTATTCTAGGTCCTTTTACACTTCTGAAGTGATGCAAAGTGAATCTCTGTCCTACTGCGTCGCAAAACGTACCATTTGGTCCTGCAGCTGAGGTACAGCCCTCATTGGACTTTAACATTTATCCCAGGTTACGTTAGCAGCGGTGCCCCCAGAAGTTCCTGCTAGGCTTTTGCATTACCAACTGGTATAATTCAAATGCATTTTCACACCTTCTTTAGTGTTGGTGCTACCATTTTGCAAACTATGCACGACTGCATCAATGATTGCAGCTGCATACAATGGTTATAACTCAGTCATCCCCCCCAAAGTGGAGTAATGTGAAGCATCAAAATCAAACATTAATTTAACACAGGCCATTAAGTCGTGATGGTATAGATGTGCCTGTATTCAATTTTTACTTCAGTAAAACACAGTATTTTATAGGAAGCATGATCAGAATAAAACATTTCCTCCAGAGTCTACTCCATCTTAACAATAAATGAGTAGAATAGGAACAAATGCCAGTCCTTTGCAAGCAAGGTGAGCAGACCTAGCATGAGACGCCTTCTCCAATTTTTTTGAGCTATGGTTTGGGTCTGCCTGCTCCTAGGAATGTACTTCTCAGTGCTTGTCTCCCACCTTTATTAAAGTGTGGTATGTAAATATAGTTCACTGAAATAGTTCACTGGTTCAGATGCCTCTCAACTGAAGGGTTACCATTCCTTTAAAAATACCTTTAAGATTTGCTGTTTTGTATTAGGTAAGCAATCTGGAAATACAGTTGATTTACACCTCTTGAAATGTTCCTTTACTGTTGTCTTATCTCTTCATTTTTCATCTAAACTCGGTGACTTTGTTTTGCACTTTCTACTCCTGAACTTTCCAGGTAATTTCCTTGCCTCACATCCTGCACAGATGCTCCACCCATCCATCTAAGGATCCTCTCCTTTTCAGTATTCTTTTTCCTCTCTTCTTTTTTCCCCCCACAAACCTACCCACAAGGCCATGTATTTGGTTTGTAGTCAGTAGTTACCCAGCGGGAGACATTTCCCATTCACATGTGATACCTGCTGGCTGCTGCTTCCAATTATGCCATATGCTGGAAAGCTGAGCTGTTGAAGCATTGAAGTCGATGTTATAATCAAACTAGTTAAGAAGGTAGCAGTGTGTCTCATAAAGGGTTCTGGACATTGTCTGATTTCTGCCATCAGCAAAATACTGACAAGTCCTGCTTTGTTTTGCTGCTTTTTCAGGTGGCAAAAAGCTAGACATACATTCATTATATTGTAAAATCACAACCTTCGAGATCTTGCTGAATCTGCCCTACAGCTATTTATCACATGATTGCAGGGAATGAAAATAACATTTTTCCTTCTACTAGGAATATGTTGCTAACCTTGAGGCAAGATAGTGCATAATTTTATGTGTGCCTAGTCTTGCTGTTATATATAGACTGTTTTGAGATGAATCAGTGTTATCATTTCCCAGAATTTAGCACTGGCGTTTTAGCAGAGCCAAGGAGATTTCATATACTTAGGCTCTTGGCTGCGACAGTGACCAGGGTTCCCAAGTCTGAGTCACATTTACACTAATGCCATTTTATAGCCATGGAAAAAGGCCAAGAAGATGCCAATATCATTTACTCCCAGGTTTGAGTTTGGGTTTTTCTGGGAGGCTTTGTTAGAGTTCTTTTTGTTTGTTTGGGGTTTTCATTGTTCAGTTGCATGTATCTCTGTGTAAAGGCTATTTGACCACAATTCTGATTTCACATCCATTAATATTACATGTTTGGATTTACAGTTATTTCACTGATTTTTTTTGCCTGTATTCAAGAGTTGAACCTGTCTCCTCCTGTCTATGTGATAATCCCTCTTTCTTCCTCCCACAACCAAAAGTCTGCAGGAAACTCGGAGATCTCTTAAGAATTTTTTTTTTCTTTCCTGCGGCACCCATCCTTCTCTTTCAGCTTCTTGCACAAACCTGTTTTTTAACATGGAGCATTAATTCACTTTACATAGCAAGAGTTAGGGAAACTGGAGTTCAGTTCCCCTCTGCAGTTACCAGTTTGACTGTCAAGTTGCCTGTCTGATGCTCTTTCTAGCACAGGCCAGCTATAGCTGTGTACATAATTTGTAGCTCTGACTTTCTGGTTTAGTTTGTTCTCAGGGTGACCTGTCGTGAGTAGTTTTAAGTGCACTGAGATATTTTCTGAAACTACCTGGGCACTTGCTGTCATGGCCCACTTTTGAGCTACTTATGCATATAGACAGCATTTTTTGGTATTGTCTAAAAAGAAACTTACCCAGAATTAAATTTCCAAGCTGCTTATATTGAGTTTCAGGTTTTAATGTTTGTGATACTTCAGCATTTTAAGAACAGCAGGACAGGACAGCATGGAATTTATAGGAAAAATAATATTGAGGACTATACTGAGGAAAACAGTTGAATCTGCAAATCAGGCTACATCCATTGTTTTAAAGGATAAAGTACTTCTAAATTGTTAGGATTGTCTGAGCCCTTAACAGGAACTTGCATGGTTACAAACCAGATGTCATTATTTTCCAAGCACAGGGGACAATAGAATCTCATTTGTAGTGGTATTGTGAGGTAGTTTTAACAGAATGGTAAAATGTACTATCCTTAATCCAAAACCACTAGACCTTCAGATTATGCTGGTCCAATTTGCTGTGTGAATTTTCTTTGGGAGATTCCTAGTTGATTAAAGCTTGATAAAAACAAATGGCTGTAAGAGATAAGGTTGGTTTTACTCTTTTCTGGAATTGGGGTAGCTGTCCCAAAATACAGGTGTGAAAGCAGCAGTCCACTTCTGCAGATGTAGTGGAGGCAAAAATATCATGATAAACGCTGCAGAACCTACTTGGGCAAAATGCCCACGTGTTTTATTGAAAATTTTGCCTGATTAAGACCTGTTTTCCCCTTATCTCTGAGTTTCTTGGACAAACTGTGCTGACTCTGATCCAGTAAAGTAGAGCAAGCTTCTTAATCTGGCACATTAAATAGAAGCTCAGCTGGGAAAGGGATGCAGTATTTTGTCTTTGCATTTCAATTGAGTTGAAACTTCTTATTTTAAGCTTGAGCTCTGAGAATCATCTCCTAGCTACATAACATCATTTACAAAGTCAGGTGATAGATGGCCTGGACTGAATGCAAGTGTCTGAGGGGACACATCTTTGCCATTAATAAAACCAAATATAAATAAACGCAACATTCACACTTCCTTATTCAGTTCTTTCAAGCAACTCTGTTCTGACTTGCGGCACTCCTGCTGTTTGGAGTCATGGACCTTTCTTTTATCACAGGCAGTGTATTACGCTAATCTGCATGCTGGGCAAAAGCCCAGTTAACAGTACTTGAAAGTCTAAAAGAAGTTTCACTTTTGACCACATTCCTGGTTTGAAGCAAGATGGCTAATGTAGAAAGGGTTGCTACCTCTAGAGGAATTAGAAACTCTAGCACCGCTTCCTTAAAACTCTGGCATCCTTTTTTTTCTTCTCATTTTCCTTCCTTTTATCCCAGGAAATTACATTTTTTACCAGTGTAATAACCCCCCCAACTTGTACTGAGACTTCAGTCTCTGCCAAAAATCTGAGAGGAAAATGCCAACTGCTCTGTAACTCTGTAAGCAATTACCATTGAATACGCACACTCCAGTTCAAAATACAATATGTAAACCTGCAGCAAGTAAAGTCTAGCACAGATCATAAACAAGTAACTTATGCAAGTACTAACGTACGTATTTTTTATGCTAATACATATAAATTATGAAATATAAGTACACTGTCAGCAATCCCATTAATGATTTAGTGTTTTGTCTTGTCACATGGTGAATGAGGTGAGGCTTTGTGTACGCTGAGTGCTTGTAACCTAATTGTCTGTCTTCCAGGAATACTGAAAATATTCAGTTTAATATACAGAAGTATTTGTTAAGAAGCTTACCAAAACAATATGGTGGGCTTAGACTTAGATCACACCAGAAGGTCCATCCTTCAGTTCTCTGAATCATAAGAAGAAACAGATTGTGTCAAATGGAAAGCGAGAAATAATGTAATGTAACCAAATTGCACTTTGGCGGAGTCGTGGGCCGGCTGAGGTTTCTTGCCTGTTCTCAGTTAATGTAGGTATTTGACACGATACTGAGGAGCTGAGCATTTTAATCGTGAATATGCTTTCCTGGAAAGCAAAAATCTTGGTAACCTTAGAGCAGCCTTTATCTCAGAATGACTAGGTTGGAAAAGACCTTTAAGATCATCGAGTCCAAACGTTCCTGTCCTATGCTAAACCATATCTCTAAGTACCTCATCTACCCTTTTTTTAAACAGATCCAGGGATGGTGACTCAACCACCTCCCTGGGCAGCCTGTTCTAGGCCCTGACTACTCAGGGTGGTCAGGTCACACGGTGCTCCTCTGCAGGGTCAACCAGAAGAATGAACCAGTTGGTTCCATCAGTACTTGCACCAACCCTCCTTTGGGAACTGCAGTATTTAAGAGAGCCCAAGATAAAATAGATACTTGCTTCCTTCACATTTTTTGTTGCTTCCCCTGAAGCCTTCTGTGCATGATTCCTGTTAAAGTCCATGCAGAACTTTTCTTTTTATGGGGGGTGGGGGGAGGGAGGTGGGCTTGGCAACAGTAACTTTGTAGAAATCTACTGATGAAAATTTTGTGACTCCTGCTTTTTTTGCTTAGGTTGAAGACTTAGTTTTTCTACCTCTTTAAGGTGCTTTGGCTCCTCTTCTTATTGTCTAACTAAAGGTAACAAGAGTATTCTTACCGCTTTCCTTTCTTATCACCTGACTGTAGGTTTGCTCTTTTGCACCTGTGCTGTATTTCACAGGAGAATGAGCAAATACTCCCAAAGTGTAACCATTATTTGTCATGAAGCGAATCACACGTCTGTTTCATGTACTTACTGGCTTGTGCTGTTTAATCAAAGGTTACTATTAGGTATGTAGGCTTATTTAATATTTACCATATTTGGGTTTGGAATCTTAAACTATAAAGCTTTCTCATTTCCTAAACCAATCTGTTTAGTTGTGCTATCATGAGAACTATTTCCAACAGAACAGTCAAAAATACTTAGAGGGGATATAATGTTGTGTAGCACCTAATTTATTTTAGTTTAAATATTATTAAAAAATTATAATTTATACAAAATTTTAAGTGATTTACAATAAATAAATATCATTACTGCTATTTCAGTAAAAGGGTAGACTGAGGTGTAGAGAAACAACATCTTAAAGGTGATGGTTTCAAAGCCAAGAATAGAACATGGAATAAAGATGATGTGCGTTAGATGCAGTGGCCCTTATGCAGAACAGTTATTGAACCTAGATATAAAAAGTTGATGTTTTCATGGAGGAAAATGTAACAGTTGTACAAAGCTGAGAATGCCAGCATAACATCAGCAGTTATTTGCATAGTACTGTCAGGGACAAATATTCTGGAGACAATTCAGTGAATCAGAGCTGTTTGATTAATCAAATCAAGTCTCTGTTGTAGCAATGCAAAGAGGTTATGTCTGCTGGCAATCTGATTTGAAATCAAATGTTTATGGATTAATGAACACAAGACAATTGCTTCTAAGCCTCTTTTCAAGCAAAATCTTAGGCCTTTAGAAATGTGGATAAGTAGGGAATGATTAGCCGGGTCTGACAGCACAAGTGAAAATTTATCCCCTCAAACAAACACTCTTTACAATTAAAGAAAATCCAAGCAATTAAAAGCAGACAAAATAAAGCAAAGAACAAAATTTACAAGTTGTGTTTGTTATTTTATTAACATATGGTAATGTAAGCAAATTATAATCGTAGTTATGTTACATTCTAATTGTACGGCAAACTTAACAGAGCCATGTCATTTCTTATCAAATGAGGATCTATCTTACAATCTGCTTTTTAAAAAGCAGTTCAGGGCTCATCTTTCAATGACCCTTGCACTTTAATGTATTAAAAAAAATAATCATTCATTCTTTCTTAGCAGTTGTTGTTCATTCCATTATCTTAAAACCTGTGAACAACATGCATGTTATAAAGGGAAATGTGTAATCCATTTGAGCATAAAAGAAAGTTCTTCTGCTTTTATAGGAATTGACTCAGAAATAATTCAGGTACAATTTTGTGTTCCCTTTGGTCTCTTTCTTCTCTGAGAAGGCTCTCTGCTTTGGTTTGATACTAAATTAGTTATATCTAAATGCTACCTTCATTTCTGCCCCCACTGAGCTTAACAGTTTCCAAACTAGAATAAAGAAATCCTTGCTTTCATTTTTTTTTCCCCATCCCCATGGTGCAGTAGACCAATAAGAAGCATATAGTTCTTACAGAGTTAAGAGAATAGTAACACTTCTCTGAAGAAAATTGGCTGCCTTTCACTCACTACATAAAAAATCATCAATTAAAAATGGAAACAGCTGGAAATGAACATCTTCCTCTTGTCGAAGGTGAATATTAAACTGCTACTTGAATTGACTTTCCCTTTATTTGTTTTAAGATCATAATTATTTTGCAATGCCTCTCTTATTTGCTGAGGTAACAGTGATAGCGTTGCCTGCTTGAGCTTGTTTTTGGAAAACTGACTATCCGTAGCGCTTGATCTATGAGTAGCAGCACTGGCTTCAGCGCACAAGGTGACTGGATCTTGGGTTCACAGGAGGGGGAAATTTTTGTCAGAACAGTTTAGGGTTAGCAAAAGGCTTCCATTAAAATCTCTAGCAATTTTACAGTTGATATTAAGTGCTTTTGAAAAGCCTACCCTTTTGCTTCATGTTACACTCAGGAGGATCACAGAATAAAATCCTAAGGGTGTCATCTGCTGCTTCACCTGAAATGTGATCTAATTTGGAGGTTAGATAATTTTAAATGGAAACATAAGTGATGACAGTAGTTAATCTGAAGAAAAATTACCAAGTCATTAGCCACGCAGACTTAAAACTGTAACAGGTAGGTGATGTTTTGTGCAAGGAGAAACCATATATAAACTGGGTACTTTGATCCAGCTTCATACTAAATTGTCAGCTCAATGTTGTGATTCTTTTAGTAACAGTGACCATGCCTCACATGCCTCACAGTTAAATTAAGAATTTAACTTCTTAATTTAGTTCTACCATTTTTTTGTTTTGATTTCATTTGGGGTTTTTTAGTTATTTTAGACGTATTAGTTTACTTAGGCATAAAAATAAACCAGGTAAGGAGAATATACTATCACTCATTACATTGGCCTGTCACTATGCATGTGCATGTGTAGATATATATACAGATATATATGTTGTGAACATGTATGTATAAAATTATATATACTTACTGAAGCATACTGAGGATTCTACCTTAAAGACACAATGCTGGCCAAAGGTTCATTATTCATGTTGCCCAAAGAATATGCACTGTTTTACAGTTAATAGATAAAGAGTCATAGAAAGGAATTTCAAATTAAATTTTGACACTTTCAGAAATACTAGCTTACTTCTCTTATGACTAACCCAAACTGCTTTACATTTTCAAGTTGAGAAGTGAACCAAGTATACTGCTGGACAATCTTTTTTGTTTATGAAAACAGATGAAGATCTTAATTTAATGACATCTGATGATATAATTTACAGGGTAAAACCAGGTATCAGGCACTCCAATGAACCATCTGAAAACCTAGTGCAATTGCAGTCCTAATCAATGTGAAGCTTATCCCTCAGAGACCTATGGCATACGTACATCAGAGGTGAATAGGTGCTGTAGGAATGCCTTTAGACAAAAGCACTGATAGAAGGCAGAAGCGATGAACAGTTTGTAACTGCCAGGTTCCTTAGCAGGCAGTTTCCTGACTGTATCCCTGCTGCTAACAGTCTAAATGGGAATTAAAACAGCTGGGGATGTCATTAAGGCATCAGCTAGCATGTGAAGGGGAAGAGTCACTGACTGAAAGAGTTCACAAGGTACCTGCACAGGAGTATTTCTTATTCCATTTGGGTTTGCTTATGTTTTAGTGCTTGTTTCCAGATGTGAAAGTCATCAGGATTGGAACCACGTGAAACTTTGTTCTTGCCAGGAAGATACTCTTTCCAAAATTTCTGTCAAAGAAACACCATGTTGGTACCAAGAATGAGCTGTCATGATTTGTGTGTGCAGGGGACTACCTCATTGTGCTGGAAGGTAAAGTCCCTGTCAGGAACATGGATTGTGCCTTTCGTGGTGGCATGGTTGGGCCCTGCCTTTACTGATGAGAAGGCCTGTCCTGAGCATCTCCTTCGGCAAAGTCCGCATGCACATGTTGTTTGGGCTAATGTAAGCAGCAGTGCAAACTGGTGTGACTTGTTTTGAAGTACATTGTCCACTTAGTCTGCTAGTGCGACTTTTAGAGAGCTGCTAGGGTCAGAATTTGACACCCAAACCTTCTTTTCCAGTTTAATTTCTCTATCAGATATTGAATGTTCATTGTTGCTCAGCATGCATTAAGATCTCTCAAACTAATTGCATTTGAGCCTTTTATTTTCATACAAGAAATTGCAGTTTGCTAAGTGTTTTACCATGAGATTATTCCACTGTTTTAAACAGTGTTGCAAGAACTCACGGCTGGTATCACTGGTAGATTATTTGTAATTATTATAATTATTACTATAAATGTTGAATTAGACCGTGAAATCTCTGGGTTTTTTTTTAATTAGTCATAGAAAATAATTCCAGTGTGCCTTTTGGTAAAGAATGTATTAAGTTTGGGTTAGGCTCTAGTAGTCCCATCAACCTTAAATAAGATTCTCCTGCATAGATTATTCCACATCTTATACTCTGTGTACATCAAACCAAACAAAACTAGCTCAGTGGTCTGGAGGTAGTATGCCCTTGTCATGGTTTTGCTCCAGCCAATGACTGAGCACCACACAGCTGCTTGCTCACTCCCTGCAATGGAATGGGGGAGAGAATTGGAAGAGTAAAAGTGAAAAAATTCATGGGTTGAGATAAAAGCAGTTTGATAGGTAAAGCAAAAGCCACACATGCAAGCAAAGCAAAACAAGGAATTCGTTCACCGCTCCCCATGGGCAGGCAGGTGTTCAGCGATCTCCAGGAAAGCAGGGCTCCATCACCTGTAATGATTACTTGGGAAGACAAACACCATCACATTCCCCCACACCCTCTTCCTCCTTCTTTCCCCAGCTTTATATGCTGAGCATGATGTCATATGGTATGGGATATCCCTCCCTTTGGTCAGCTGGAGTGTTCCCTCCCAACTTCTTGTGCACCCCCAGCCCACTGGCTGGTGGGGTGGTGTGAGAAGCAGAAAAGGCCTTGTCTCTGTGTAAGTGCTGCTCAGCAACAATGAAAACATCACAGTGTTATCAATGCTGGTTTTAACACAAATCCAAAACCTGATCTCATAGTAGCTATTAAGTAGAATGCTAATTCTATTCCAGCCAAAACCAGCACAAAACTATACCTATCAGCAAGTAAGATTGATTCATGCAACAGTACGCTGAGAAATGTAGGTGGTGTGCGGCAAGCATGTAGATCATGTCATCAGACTCATAACTGCCGCTCTAGCAGAAAGGATAAGACCTTGCTGGACTTCTGAAAGATGTCCAGCAAAATCTTAGTAGTAGTGAAAGTACAATGCTTCCAAGGCAACTCAGCCCTTAGAAATAAAATGCTACAACTTTAAATACCTGAGATAACTAAGAAGAGGTTGATCTTAAGATTTCCTGTGTTTTGTGGTTGATTGTGAAGCTTTGGCTGGTTTGGGTTTTTTTGGTTTTGTGTTTTGTTTTTAATTGATTTATTTATCTCCCTATTTATCTCAGAATTGAGATATCTAAATATTTAGTCAGGTTTTTCTTAATTAAAGACTGTGGTTGGATCTGTCACTGAATACAGATCATAGTGCAACTAATAAGTAAGCAGGCTTTTCTGTAAAGGCCTCACTAGATAATCAATCACAAATCCTGTCTAGCAGCTTGTAGCTGTTAACTTTTTCATGTCAGTAGTATTAAACCAAGGTTTACAGGTTTAAATTAATCGAGCTGATGAAAAGCTGGGGTTTTTTTTTTTTTTTTGGTTTTGTTTGTCTTCATATATAATAGATGGATTTGACTTCTGTCTCTTATCAGGAAAAAAATAGGGATACATATATTTGATTTGGGATATGACCCTGTGGCTTTGTGCATGTGCATGCATGTGTATATGAGAGAGAGAGAAGATCTGGACAGATTACTTTGCAGTGTAAAAATGTTGAATTAAAAAGAGAAACGCTGGCGTTTATAGAGAATCTCATATTAAATGAGAGCAGCCCTGGAAAGGAATGCTCCCTGTAATCTCTCTTTAACAGACTCAAGTGGAAGACAGCCAAGTTGTTCAGTTGCACAATAGGTTGCAATCATGTGGGAGAGTTCCCAGTTGGGAGTTGAAAACTGAAAACCTGACATGCATAAGTGAATGAAGCTACCCTACGTGATGTGTTGATTTAAGATTTTGTCACCCCCTCCTTAGCTGGGCTTTCGGCTTTGTCTGAGTACTGAAGAGGCGACACTTTGTGAGACACAAAATTAGTTTAAAACTGACATTTTGGATGTTGGTGATAATTTGTCCTGACGTTATGGCTATTGGTTTTGATTGTGACAAGCAGGCTTGATCCAAACGGGCACTATAAGAGCCAAATTTAATAGACGACCATTGTAATTTTCTGCCTTGCGGACAGCAGAGACTTTCCAATGTTCCTTCACCACAACAATCAGGGATTACTAAATAACAAGTCCACAGGATTGGGGGGAGGATTGAAAGGATTAATGGAGTATGACAAAATTGCACCTGGGGGAGGAAAATCTTTAGTGGTTTGGGGGTTTTTTGTTTGTTTTATTTTTTGTATGGTAATGTGGTAGATCAGGCAAATTGGCAATTGTTACTGATCTTTACACATGCATGTCTTTATTAAAGTGTGTGAAAGTCAAGCGCATGCAACTGTGTGGCTAAGGCTGTCATAAACATTTATGTCATCAGTGGCATAAATCACTTAATACTACCATTTTAAGTATTTCTGTGATCAACTATATTAAGCATCAGTGGATTGTAGGCATTGTACTAAATCATGTTTTTACTCTGCTATAACCTCTTATCCCGCTAAAGGAAATCCTAAAAAAGATTAAAAATGTAGTTAGTCCAACCTTTCTCTTCAGAGATAATTAAGGTATACAGTTCTGGTTTAGCAAGAGTGTTCCCAGCTTTGGAACTTAAAAATATGTATATATATATATAAATTGGTTTGCAGTCTGCATTCACATGCTGACCTGATGTTAAATAAACCCCTTCCATCCCCTTGGTAGACACCCATTTTTGAAACAACGGTAACAATCTTAGCCCCAAGTTCTTATACAATATTAATGTATTTTTACTAAACTGTTTAGGACTATGAAACATCACAAGTTTGTTTTCAGATACTTGGTTTCTTTTCATGCTGGTTTAAACCAAGAATTCCACCCGTGATGGCAGTGGATTTGCATGATGCAGAAAAAATGAGAAGCAAGAAGAGACTGTTCAGCTTTATGTTTAAATTTTCTTTTGAAAGGAACTCCTCTATTAAACATTGTGTATTACCTCTCTAAGAAAAATCTAAACTTAGGAGTATTTTTTTTTTTTACTTAAGTGGAAGTTTTATCGTGTTCACAAAAGCTGTACTTAGCCTTTAGAGCAAGATACTTCTTTTCTTCCCGATTTGGTATAAACAGTCATTAGGGAAAATAGCAACTGGTTCAAATGGTTAGACCTTTATCTATGTAGATCTACACAAGAGAGAGAAAATTAAAGAAGAAAAATCACAAACACACTTATAAGTTGCTGTCGGAGGTCATCTCTCATGTATTGTGAATTGTTTAAGGAAACGCTTCTTTGGCAGCGTTGACTGAAGGTCATGTTGTTATTTAGACTTTTTACTAGTGGAACAGCAAACGATTCATTAATTCCATTAGCCATCCTTTCTGCACACTAGGAAAAGCAAATGTAATTGTCAACTGTTCCTACTGTATACTTAAGCTGTCAAGGATTCTGGAAGGCCTCACTTACCCTCTTTGAAGATATCAAAGGAAGGGTTGGGCTATTTTGTATCTTTAAAACAGAAATAAGGGGAAAATGTGCCACATAACGTAAGCTAAAAGATTTCTTTTTAACCCGAAGTGACACTCGAATACAGAAACACTGGGCAGGTTTCTGACTGGTAAAGCTTCTGGTTATTATTATTATTTTCTAAAAAAAGAAGCCTTAAAGTACAGCCTGTCAGCATGCCATTAGTGTTTTCTCTAAACCTGTCTTGCCTCCAGGAGCCGTGCCAGGGACTTCTCTTTTCCTTTCCCTTTGGGTTCCTGAGGCAATCCATGGGTCTCACCCTGTGTGCTGCCATGTGTGGTGGATAGGCAAGTATAGTGTGACTGAAGTTGGTGGGCACGCTGCACTCTTCTTGCATATGTATTGGGCAAAATTAGGGTGCATATTTTTATAGCTTTTCACCACGAAGTTTCTGGTGGGTTAGTGGACAGCAGAAGCAAGAAACATCAGGTAGAGCTGCAAAATTATTAGCATTTCTTCCTGCTGTAACGGGGATGACAGCTGAAAGCCTAGTCTACTACATTTAGCATGAAAAAGCAAAGAGAGGTTCCAGGATTAGTAGCCCAGCCAAAACTGGATTACATCTGTGTTGGAGTGTCTGCCCTCAAAGTGATCATTGCTATTAGGTAGTGCTTTGAAGAGAGAGAGCGTAAACTTTTTCTCCGTAGAAGAGAGAGTTATACTGAAAAGACAGCGAGGCCCTTTAGGGCAAGAGGCTTCATTTTAACTATGGTGAAGAAGTCCAGGAAAAGTAGGTAAGCGAATCCATACGGGGCTGGAGGGGTGGGGAGAAGTCTGTCCACCCTACCCATGTACTTAAAAAAACTAGTGTGCTCTCTTCTGCACATCTTAATGACAGCTAAAAATCCACCGTTGGTTACTACAGATTTCAGCATATTCTTTTTATTTTGGCAATAATGAATGCAAAGCTGTCTTGTCCTTTGCAATGCCTCGAGCTGTTCAGATAACACACTACAGTGTGGTTGGACACAAATCACACAACCCTACTGTGCTCTGTTTGAAAGGAAAATACGACTTTTAGTTCATTATTGGCTAACTAATTTTCTGGTATGCTTTTCCCACAGTTTTGAGTGACAGTCCCACACCCTCACTACATGGTTGGTTTAATTGTGGTGATGAAAACTTTACTTTCTCCTTAAAGATGTAAATTTACATCCCAATTGTAAAATGATTAATAGTTTGCTGCTCACTCTTTCCATCCTGAAAAAGGAAACACATTTTGCATACTTATCAAGACATAACTTTGTCACTGTGTGATGATTTTTCTCTAAAACATGAAAAACTGTGGAAAAGGTGGTCCATCTGTTGGGAAAAGTTTCGCTCTGTGTGTGATATAATGTAATGAGTAATCATAAATGTAAAACACTTGATGTGACGATTTCCTATATAATGATTATGCAGTAGTTAGTAGCCACAGTATACTATATTACTCCTGTTATGTATTTTGGAGGTGGACGCTATGGATTCATAATATGGTTTAACTTGTATAAGTAGTATCAGTCCATCTGAGGGATACTCTTCCCCCAGGTTGAGAATTATGAATTTACAGTGTTGATTTTTTGAATCTTATGAGCCACTACAGAGTGGAAAATATTTAAGGAATAGCAGTGTATGTACTTCTATATGTTACTGAGTGTTTAAAGTAAGCAATCAATTGATTGTCAAAAAGACTAATATATATATAATGCATTATATTTATGCAAAGAATAGCTGCAAAAATCAGGTGAAGTGTTTCACTTTTATTGTAGTAATAGGCACCATTGCTATGTATTTATCTATGCATAGTTTAGGAGAGAAGAAGATGCTGTCAATGATTCTGTAATATTTTCTTCATTGTAGTGGCCATTGAGTTGAATAAGAATTCACTGGTATGTATAGTAATGAATCTTTAAAGCTATCATTTCTAATCAGTGTTGGACAGTGCAAACAAACAGGTGTCCTTTAAAAAATGGACCTTTGTACACTTTGAGTAAAGAACTACCTAAACCGGATATACAGTAGTTGTACATTCAAAATGTATTAAATTCCATTTTTTCTTTGCTATATTTTGTAAAAAACCTTCATTGTAAACAGTATGCCTCTCACACATGTCAAATCAGAACTCTTTATTTTAAAATATATACCTAATGTAATTGGAAGCTTATTGCACTCTCATGCAATGTATATATATTGTGACTTCAAAAAGTCTGTACTGAACTTTGCTTAAACTACTAGTATGTGGATTTCTTTCAAATTTATTTTTAATTAATGATATTAAGGATAAGATCCTTTCTAAATGTACTTTAAAATTCACAATAAAGTTTCAGAAGTTGTTTTGTACAATGTTGAGGCTTTGTGTTGAATTTTCTTGTTCAAATCTTTTTAAACTCTTGAGTATGCGTAAATCTGTGTTTAACAGCATCATGATTTAAATCAGGTATGCCATATCACAAAATACAGTATCTCCATTTTTTAAAAAGCCATCTTCATTAAATTAGGGATTACTGCCCTGTTGAACGCAGCATCTCCTGGCACTTCTGCAATTTCTGCCGGAGATTCAGTCTGGGTTCAAGAAACTCTCTGTATTGGACTGGAAGTGTGAGATAAAATATATATGTATTTTGTGTATTGGCTCAAACCAGGAAACCAAACGGAATGAGCTGGATGAAATAATGGGGTAACCATTGAGAAAAACATGTGTTTACTTTAGAATATATAAAAATCTGGTTTATAGTTCTGAATCGAAACAAAAAATAAATATGACGATATTGGAGAAAGATGCAGTGACACAGTACACAGTCAAATCTATTGCAAGCTTTCACTTTTAGTCTCTATGTCTTTTGTTTTTAATGCTATTTTAGTATTAGATGATTCAGTAGTTATTGAGGTAAAAATGTTGGTGGCCTCAATGGGGAATTTGCCTGAGTAAAGAGGTAATTAAGCTCTGTAGAGCTTGGAATAATGACTGTTTTTCATTTCTGTCCGTCCCCATCTGAGGAAAAAAAAAAAAGGTGACAATTGTTTTGCTCAGAAACAGAAGTTTCTATTTAGCTCTGTGTGTAGCAGTGACTGAAAAGGTTAGGCAAGAGGATGGTATAATTTTTCTTTTGAGGGTAAAATAGCCGTTTCCTTGTGAAATTTACTACTTTTTAGTTGTTTGGATAACCAAGAGGGGATTAGGCTTTTATTTTTATGGATTAAAATTAAAAAAGCAAACTAACAAAAAACAAAACCCAAACAAAAACTCACCAACATTTAGTGTTGTCCCATTGATGTCACTATGAAAATTACTAGTGGCACAGTTTCAGGTCATTAGTGAACAGGTTTGACAACCCCATATGGCATACCTGTATTGTCATGAGATTGTAATTTTTCAAGATGCTTTCACTGGCACTGTACGGCTGCATATCTGAAAACATACATAGCTTGATAGTTCCCATTCAGAAATCCCAATATAGCTCCCTAACTATGCTTAGCTAGGTTTTTTTTTTCTTCACATTAAAAATGTAATTCTGATGTCAAGTAAATCTGATTTGAGAATGAGCTAGAAATCTATATGTCTTTCAAAATCCCCTATTTAACTTGTCTGTTTAAATAGGTAAAACTCTTCCAGAAATTATTTCCCACTGCAAAGCTTCAACTAAGGTCCAAGGCAAAATTAGACCTAATTATCTTAATGGCAGATAATACTCAGCTGAATACTTTACTTAAGAAATGCCTTAAATTTAATGGTGCTATTGCTACAGAAAATCAGATCTTTATTTTCAAGTGACTCCTTCATGAAAGACTGAACAGTTCTGAATCATCTTCAGAAAAGAATCTGAAATTCAGGCTCTAAAGAGAGCCCTCAGATCTCTAAAGAGATAGATAGTTCCACCATACTCAGCTATTTTTTTTCAGTCTTTAATAACATTTATCTCATTAAAGATCTGCTATAGGGCTAACTCAACACTCAATTACAGTGAAGCACTGAATACTCCAAATGAGAGAACCATTTTCACTTTTAATTCTGGAAATGGGAACGGATGCTCAAGTATTCTCATGTGAGGAAACACTGATGACCAAAAGGAGGTAGGATCGTGTACTTTTCTTGCAAATATAGCCAGAGATGAGAACTAGTACACCAACATTACTGCACAGTGGAATAAACAAAACACTCGCCCGTCGTCAGGAACGAAAGCCAGCGCGTTGCCTGTTGCCTGGTTTGACGCTAGTCATCATTATCTGCTTGGCTTTTCGGTATCTGAGACCCATAATTGTCTCTTGATGTAGGATTTAGTGTCTTTTTGCTAGGGTTCACATCTTTGCTGTCTCCATTATATGAATTATGAATATTTTTATTGCAATACTACTGCCAAAGTTGAGTGATTAGCCTAATTTAGAACCTGGTTGTGTAACCTAGGTTGCTGTTAGCTGGCAGCTAAATCTGTAAGGGAGGGGGCCCTGTTATCTTCAATATTACACCGTGTGCTAGTAAGTGCTCACTGGTATGCTGGGAGTTGTGTCATCCAGTGCCAAATAGGTGGATTCTCTTGTGCAGAACCTGACTTTAGGTGAGGTTGAGTGCCCCTGCGTTCATTTTTAAATAATTTGATCCAAGTGATAGTAAAAAGAACCCTGGTGTCCATAATCAGAACTCCCATCCTGAATTTCATTTTATAAGCTTTTATAATACTGCAATATCTTGCTGAAATGGTGGTAAAAACAAAGGTGTTGCCAAATAGGCAGACTTCTTATATCAGGATTTGTTTTTTAAGAGCTACATGTGGGACTG
The DNA here is from genome assembly GCA_027925045.1 of Hypotaenidia okinawae. Classification (NCBI taxonomy): domain Eukaryota; kingdom Metazoa; phylum Chordata; class Aves; order Gruiformes; family Rallidae; genus Hypotaenidia; species Hypotaenidia okinawae. Next base: position 175,468,605 of record BSDF01000001.1, read on the forward strand.
AAGTTTCTATGCTATTTAATCACACTGAATATCATACACCACCAACATAAACTCTTGTCTAGCTTACTAAGACCTAGATTCTAGCCAAAAAAAAAAAGAAAAATAAGGATAAATGGGTGCCAGCTGTAGCAGAAGGGTGGGGTAGGATGAACTAAAGTATCTTCACTGATAGCCATCATCAAAGGAAAAAAAAAACCCTAGTTTATTATGAACACAGGGGAACAATTTAACTTAGCTTTGTAACATAGATAAAGTAAAAAACTATACCCTACAGAAAGAGCGCTAATTAAATCTTATTTTGATCTTATGAAATTTAGTTTTTTAGTTGCTGCAGTTTTTTGTACATAAAGTGATACAATCAGCCCATGAAGTTATATGTTAAAAGGCTTTTAACAGTCAGATTTGATCGATTATTTCTATATGCATGTATTTTTTTTCAGTTTTTTTTAATTAATAGAAGAAATTATTTTGCTGATAAAGTTTCAGGACGTGCTCTTGAATTTTTACTTTATGGATTTCCTGAAGAAAGAGGGAATTTTCCAAGAGCTGGTTCCAAAATATCTGATAAGACCCTGCTTCATAAGAAATGGAGTCAAATGTTTTTAGTCTTTGAAAAAGCGTTCCCCTAGAGTTTTCATGGGGAGAAAATTTGCAGGAGGAACTTGTTCAGTTTCATTCATACTCACTTTTCACTTAATACAAAATGTTTTCTTGCTTGCAACGTGAAGCAGGATCTTGTCGCAGCACTGCAAAGGGAAGATACATAGTGGGCTTGGCATTCCCTGACAATATGCTTTCATTAAAACTTTAAAATGTAAATGTATGGAGAAACGCATGTCATATCCCATAAGAGTTTCACAGCTATTGCATTCATTGCCACTAGTATGTCGGAGAGTTGTTCTTTTTATAGCTTGTTTCCCTTGTAAATGTAACTATTTACAGCAAGTTATATTTGGGAGTGAATGTTTTGCCAACCTTCACTAATCAATAGGAGTCTTAGCTCCAGCTCCATTAGATCATTAGCTGTTTAAATTAGCAACTAATGGTTAACAGATTTTTAATGCTGCAATTTTTCTCCCCCAACTTCTTTCTTAAACTTCTTTGCAGCACTATTTTCAGGTCACTACTCAACGTCTTATCAAAAAGAGTGGGTGGATTGGAATCCAGATATATGAGAAATGCTCAATACTGCTTTGACTATGGCCAGAAATATGTTAATTAAAAACAGTGGAGAACGTAATCCTTTTCTGAATCCAAATGGCTATGACAGTTCCTACAGTTGGGAGGTATGGGGCATGCTTTACCAGTTACAAAGCTATTTATATGGATCAGAAAATACAGTGTATAAAGATTATACCAGTGAATCCAATTCCAGAAGTGTCACATCATTCCTCCCTTTGCTTTTAGTTTCTTATTTTAATGTTAAATACTTGAAACACAATCTATCATTTGGAACGTATGTTAATTACAAAATAACGTAAGAGCTCATTTTGCTGTCAGAAACATTACATTTTCAGTCTGATAGTACACAGCAATATGCCTGACAATAGCATTATCAGTGGTTTGGAAAGGGTTGTGGGTTTTTTTCCTCCAGCTTCTTCAAGCTAGCCTTTCCAAAGGCACGTTCAGAGATCACAGAAACAAGTCCCATTTCATGCCAGAGAAGTCATACGTTCCCTAGAAAGAGAAGGTGACCACAGAGGCCAGTTGAAGAACCTCGCCTAGGGTATTTTTTCTTTGCAAACAGGAATGTCACTGCTTTGTCCTTCATGGGAGATAGAGGTGGTAGGAGCTGGAGTTGTGTTTCAATTGCAGGACTAAGAGACTACTTTTTTACCGGTATACCAGGTATTTATCTCCATGTATACTTTTAAACCATGGTTGTTAAACAACTGCTGTTAAAGGGGTTTTTAGGTAGAAGTCTCTGATAGGAGACTTAGGGCTCTGTGGTGACACACATGAATACCACAGGGGTGCAGTAAGAAAGCTTCAGCAGTGTTAAGTCACCATGCTTCTTTGTGGTTTAATGCTTTATCTAAAAAAGTATTTTGACATGGCTTTGTTGTGGGTTGCCTTTGTTGTGGGCTTCTTGTCTCTCTCCTTCCCTCTCCTTCTTTGCCTCTCCTTTGCCTCTCCTCTCCTCCCCATCATTCCAGGCTTGCAAAATTATTGATTTTTTTTCCAATCTAATTAATATTATTTCTTAGCTAGACTTTTGTGCTGATATATCTCTTTTTCAGGATGACACAGTATTATTTTGTTGGGAGACAAATGTTGACATCACCTAGAGTTATACCTTTAAAAATGGAAACAGTACATTATTGTTCTGATCCAAATCACTATACAAATACCATAGGAAACGTCTTTGCTATATACCATGACAAGAAATTAGGTAGTCTGTCTTTGTAAGTGTGACAAGAATGTCAAGCTACAGTAGAAATAAATGGGAAATCAGCATTATTTAAGAGAAAAAAGTAATTCACTCTCATATCCAAAAAAGAGCTGGTTGCCAAAAGCAAGTATTTTACTCCAGTAGAGGCTTTAAGCCTTCTTTAAATAGACCTATTTTTACAGTCTAGAGAACAAATAATTATCAATAAAAATACAAACTACATTAAGAAAAATAATTTTTAAAACCTTCTTCAATGTCCTCTCTAAAGAACTGGTACCACAAAATGCTATGCAAGAGGAATAGTTTCTGAGAAAGAAATGCTGTCTTCTAGTATTATCAGTTGCCTGCTTATGTAATTATCTAGGATTAAATTCATCTGGCTGAATGATCTAATCACCTAGACACCCTTTATAATTAGTAGAGAAAAACAAACAATTTCGGGTGTTGATTGATCTCATTTCATCCTGAAGTAGGTGTCCAAAATCAATTCTGTGAATTTAACCCTAAATGTTAAGTAGCTCATGTGTAGACAGGAACCCTGTAGAGATTTAAAGCTAGATGGGGTCATTTTTTTCAGACCTCCTATTTCTTTGAGTGTTCTGTCTAAGTATTTCCAGCCTCAGAATTTCTCTCTCCAAGGCTATGAGTTCAATATATGGAATCAAAGTCATTATTTGTAATGTACCTAATTTAGAAATGTGAAAGGAATAGAATTAAATGGAGCTGAATGTTTTCAACGATGGCAGGCAAAAGCCTTGGTAGTCATTGTTATTGCAGTACCTTAACAAACACCATAAGTAATGATCCTAGCATTTCAGTTATTGTTCAACAGTAATAGATGAGATTTTTATACCAGTTGGCTACTTAATGACAAGTGATTTATATGTTGGTCATTACCTCCTTTGAAGCAGGTGAAGGAGTTAATTCTTAGGACATTTCTAAGAGCAAGCCCTCTAACCACCAACTGCTGTGACCTATATTTTAGGGTTTTTTAAAAGTGCATTACAACTAAATTTTATGCTGATAAGTAGCTCTTTTACCTTTGTCACCTGCAATCATTGTCTTTCAGCCACCCGTGCCTGACTCATGTCTAGCTTACTCTATGAAATGGTATTTTTCTAGTGGCTAACACAGAAAACTCAAATCTGAATGACAGGCTACAATTGTTTCTTTCTTATGCATCATCACCAATTATATATGAGTCAGACTAAATTGGTCAAGCAGGTTTATATGTTTTCCTCATTCTCTGAGGAATTTGTGCCTCTGTAAGGGCTTCCTCACAGATCTTTTTTTTTTTTTGGTAGGTTTTTCTTTTTGATTTGGTTTTGTTTGGTTTTTTGTTTACTTTTTCTGAATGGGCAGGATGTGCTTCATTATTAAACCCTAGATACCATGACAGGGATGGAAGAAGCTTTATTGAAATATTTCTGGAATTTCCTTCCAAAATTCACCCTTACTCTGGAGGATATGGATTTTTATCTGTGAACCTCAGTAGCAATTCAGTCTTGCCCAAGTCCCATCTCCATAACACCTTAAGGCACTTAACACCTTAGGTCTAGCTGGGTTTCTTTAGGTATCAAAGATGCTGGGGACAGGGCTACCTTAGTTGTTCTGTTGCTCTCAGTATTACAGCTTTGATGCCACTGCTTCCATTCTTTTTGTCTCCAGGGTGAAGAAGAGGATTTTAGCTTTTGATGACACCAACAGTAACCATAATGATAAAAAAAAAAATGAAAAAAGGAACAGAAAAACAATTTCAAGCATAAATTCTGAAGGAGAGAACAACAAGCTTATAGATATGTAATTTCAAAGACCTATAGATTTTCAATAAATGCACTAGCAAAAATATTTATTTCACAGTGGGATATGATCAACAGCCTGGGATCTATAAAACACTCTGAGCTCTCAATCCATTTTTTTTTTTCCAGCTGTTATGCCTTTGGGAGCAGTGGAGCAGTCTGGAAAAGACTGCAGCAGATGAATCTGGAGACTCCTTTAGGAACATAGCAATGAGCAAAATATATCAGCATTTCTCTACTGACAATATGCAGTAGGTGATCTTTTTCAAAACTGTGTTACTTACACAGTATTAAAAAGACATACAAAAGCTCAGAGTGCCCATGGGGCTTGGGAGTCAGATTATTTCTCTCAGTGAGTTCGCATCCATAAGTTAAGGACTGTATTCTGGATGGTAGCTTTGTTGGTATAATAAAGTCTCATAAAAGAGAAATATATAAAACTAGATCCATTACCATGGAAATAGTGAAAGGTCATTTCCATGGAAACCATGGGAAGCTCTCATGCTATAATTTTTAAGAAGCCTGTCTTTGAACCTACAATGCATTTATACAGTGAGCCTTGTTTTAAATTAAATTAAACCTACATATGTAAAGTGATAGACATTTTGAAAATTCTGATTTAGTACAGCCAATGGCTGGAAAGGGAATGAATATCAAAGCCAGGCGTGTTACTCATTTTGGCTATAGGGACACTCTTTGGTATCTTTTTGTGCCTCACGTTGCAAATAGCTGAGCTTTTTGACTGAGAACTGTAAGCTTTCAGGATTCAGGACTGAGGTTTCTGTTTTCCATGGTTTCCTTTCCTGTCTAAGCCTGATGCCAGAACTTCAGCCTCAGGAGAATGCTTTCTGGTATGTATATGTAATTTGAGAGCTCATTCAGGCACAATGATGAGAAAATTAGCAAGGAACTGCCTTTATGAAGAAATTCTGTAAAATTAGTACAACAAACAGGGTTATGTAGAAATGTCTGTGAAATCCTGTGCAAACTAATTTACCCAATTTTTTTTGGTTCCTTATTGTCCATCATCACTAGATTTTTCTTTAGCCAGTCCTGCAGGCAGTCCTTTTTAGAGCCTTTTGAATAACAGTTCATAACAACTAAATAGACAATCAGGCTACAGATGTTGTAAAAAAAAAAATAAATCTGAGTAAGTAATTCTCCAGTGTGATTTTTTTTTCCACAGTGAGAAAGATTTTACTGTTTCTACAATGCAAGTACTGAGAGGTAGATGGAAAAAGAACACTGAGGTATTTAGTGAGTTTTTTTATGATGCTGGAACACACATACACCTGCCTTTAGTGTGGATTTCCATGCAAATAAGAAGTTTGTTTGCAAAATCTTAGAAAGTTTGCTAAACTAGCTTTAAAAAGTAATTCAGCTTCAAGATCCTTAAACACTGGAGACTAAGAATCCTTACTTAAAATAATTTACATAAAATCATAATGAAGGTTGGAGTCAGACTACTTTCTTTTTCTCTTAATCTCATCAGAATCACTGAAGCAAAAGTCGGGGCATCTACTTTTACATACCTGCTTTAGATTTGAAACAGCAGTAAGCTTTCAGACATCCTACTCCCCAGGGTTGCCTATGAAGTCAATGGGAAGAGTTAGTGATATCTAAGGTTAGGCAGACTCTGCACTTACAGGTCCTGCCCAGAAAAGTATTTTGGAGTCCATGCCGCATTAAAATCATTTGAGTGCAGTCACTTAAATGTCGTCCCCAGTCTGACTAAGCAGTTACTTGATTACAGAGGAAGCCTGGTGTTCAGCCTGGGAAGGCCATCTGAAGTAACCTTTATCTTAGAAGTAACAGTAGTTAAAGGGCTGTGACTGCACCTTTCTAGAAGCAGCTCAGGATACTACCCATACTTCCTTTCCTATAAGGATTTCAAAATGCTTTCCAAGCACTAAACCTTTTATCTTTCTGTGTTTGAGGGAGTTTGGGGTGAAAAGTGTTAATACCAGCATTTCTAAGATTCCATTAATTTGATGAAAGTTTATCAGTACTCGTTTTTAAAAAGCTTGATCCTGACTTCAGTCAAAGAGTCTAGGAGTCTAGGACAGGGAGTTCTTGCTGAAAATAGTATCTGCTAGGATCTGCATTAACTGAAAATCAATTTAAGTTGTTTACCAGAAGTGTTTTACAGTTTACAAGTGGGGAAGAAGAAGTGATGTAGTGATCTGATACACAAGTCACTATGAATAAGGTTTTCCTGATGTGACAACCTCACTTCCAAGGTGCAGTTAAACCAAAAGAGATAAATGAAAACATTGTGTGTTTTCTGCATTATTCGTCAAGTCAAGGGGACAGCCTTGGTTGGAGTCATCATACAGTTTGTCACAAACTATAGTGCAGCCATGCATTTCAGACTTTGAAACTGGAGATTTTTCAGTCCAAACTTTTGCATTTTTTTCAATTAATATTCAGTGAGGCAATTCTAATGCAAGGTCTTGCCAACAACCAGCTGGTGTCATTAAATACTCTAAATGCATAGAACACTGTTAATTTTTTTTTAATTTTTTTTTTTTTTGGTCATTGTATGCACATATGTAATTCCACTTGGGAAAGCAAATAGTTGAACTCACTCAGAGTGTGTATTTAATTTATATTAGTTTATTTCACGGATACTCTCCAGGATATCTCATTTTTTTTTAGCCAGTCCCATATTGGTCAGATGAAGAGGTATGAATGCTGTTATGTAGAAAGTCCACTTTGCTCCTTGATGGACTGAAGGAGGTTGCTAAACATTTGAGTAGTGGAGGATTTTTATTCTTCTACACTGCTGGTAATCTCCTCTGATGAGCAAATACATGCATCTTGATAGCAGAAGATTCTTGACACAATACCACCACAATCTCTGTGCTGAGTGACATTTAGGTTGGGATCTTTCAAAAAGTTCTACTCACATCCCATCTTTATTCACTTGTCTTAGTTTCATGTATGATACAGAAGTCTCCTTTCAGTTTTTAATTATTTGAGGGGTCACTATGATCCTACGGCATTTATTTGAATGTGTTCTGTTATACAGATTTTCTTGAAATCAAACTGAAGTATTTTAAGAATTAAGTCAATAGCAAGAAAAAAATCAGTCTATCTTTTCTATCCTGTACATTTCGTCTTAAGTTTCACTTCTCCAGTCTTCCCATATGCAAAGTTATTTTTTGCCAGGAAAGATCTGAACTACATTCAACAGAAAGTACATCTGTACTTTTAAATTAATTTATTTTATTTAATCATAGACAATTGCCAAAGAACTCTAGCTATCTAGCATGTTTTCTTCACATTTGGACAGAACCAGAGCAAAGTCAAGGGAAGACTCAGAGAAGTTTCAATTGGCTTTGGAAGAAACTAATTTCATTTGCATACAGCTGGAAATATCAGAGAGTAGTCTTTGCAAGGAAATGAATAAATCTGAAGGCTAATATTGCAGTTATAGAATTGCAGTTCATAGGTGTTGCATATGAGAAATAGCTTTGAAGCCAGTTGGGATGGAAAAGCTGGAAAGAGACACATCTACGAGCACTGGTATAGGACCACTTGTGCCCTCCTTTGAGCCAGTTGTTAAATAAATCACACTTTGTCAGCTTTCAACATTCCCTGCGTCTCATCCCACGCCCTTTCTTTTTTTTCAGCTAGGTTTTCAGAAGTCTGAGTTTAGTACAGCAAGTCACCAGCTAGCAATGGTCAGCTGTCCCAAGCATCCCTTGACTTTTACCATTTTCACCGGTGTGAAGGTAGTACTTTAAGAGGCATTCCTCCATATTTTCCAACCATGAACATAAGGAATGAAGCAGGATCAGACCCCTTTGCTCTAACCTTATGGGCCAAATTCAGATCTTGTGATGATTTCCTCAGTGACAATACTGATACTATGATGTACTTTTCCCCCTTTGTATTTGGAAGTACTAGATCTGTTCCTTTGGTGTTTCTTTTTAAAGGAAAGAATTCATAAATGCATAAAAATGGGTCTGCAATTCTAAACTAATAATTTTCATCAAAAGAAGTAGGATATGTCATTTGATATCATTATAACTGACAGTGTTTAATTGACATTTATGAGATTAAAAGAAACGAAAAATAGTTTGATATTATTAAAATGGGTCAAATGGTAATTTGGTGTTTTGAGCTCAAGAAAAAGAACCAGAACAGTATTTCTTTATATATTTCCTGCTCTTGATGATTTGAAAATGGGAAATTGGAAAATATAAGTTTGATATCTTTAGAGGATATTTATCAGCCGAAAGGTCAAACAAAAGGTTATCTTGAAATGACATTTTTGAGTATTGTATGAAATGAGGGATGATAAAGATTGCAGAAAGAGATGCAAGGAGTGAAGAAGCTTTATAAAAAAGCATCAAAAGAGGAATTATCCTTCATTTCAAATTTTCAGAATATATGCTAAAATGTCAGAAGAATATTCATTTTAATTATCAATTTATCAGTAGAAGAGATTAAATACACCATCACCCATTACTGTTATTGTCTGATTTAGTATTTTGATTACAGACACTGTTTATATAGACAGTAACTTCAAGAGTGTACTGTCACAGCCAGATCCCATGTGGCTTGCTCTCTGCATTTGCAGAACTTCTTACAGCATTGGCGCCAAATCTACAGACATCACTTTTAGCAAATTAAAGAAAGTTGTGTGTATATGCGTTTCAAGATCAAGTCCCCAGTTGAGAAGTAACTCAGGAAAATAGAGACAGAATTTTGAGTATGTCAGGCGGTAAACAAAACTGTAGGAAGATGCAGCTGGCAGAGAATTTTAAACTAAAAGCTGTCCTCAGTCTGTATTGTATCATCCAAATGTCAAAAGTGCTACAATTGAAGCAGGGATCAGAGAAGACTGGGCTTAAAACCTTGGAGTTTTATCGATATTTTTGAGTGGAAGGCATAATGAAAACAAAAGTAAAGGTGATGGTCATGCCAACAGAAATAAAATTTAGCCTCACCCACTCTAACTTAGTATAATTTATCAATTGCTCATAATGTTTTGGGTTGTTTTTTTTCCAATAGCAATAATAAATATACATAAGGTGCATCTGAAGATTAACATGTGTGATAACTGATACGCTATACACAGCCAAGAATCTCAAGCAATTTGCTCCAACTTGAAATGTCACATTGGTTTCCTTAGGGGTAAGTCAGGTGCAGAAGGGCAGAAGTGGGAGCAACCCACTGTGGAGGTATTCAGTCATCCTGGGCTCACGAAAAACCCTCTGTCAGTAACACAAATTCGAGCTGCCCTGTAAGCACTGGGTAGGGGGCTGAGGTTGAAAAGAAGGGACCAGGAACTGGTTTCTCATCACCTCATATATCCTCCCAGGGCACAGGAAAGCATCAAAGCCAAAGTGATTGTTTATTAGTGTGCATGCAGTTGCTAACACTGGACAGACCAATGTTTATCTTTATCTAATTCTCCTCTGACATATTGTACTGGCTCGAGTATAAACATGCATGCAAACTAAAAGTCTACCAGCATTTTTAAGTTATCTGTTAATGAACAGTCATAACATTCTCTGCAAAGATACAGCTTTTGCTCATCTACAACATGAACCAAGGAAGTGATATTATGTATAAGTCCATAATATAATCAAAATAATGCAAGATATAAGGCCCACTTCTCCATCACTGAAAAATCTGCTCAAGTTAATAAAACTGTACCAAGGCAAATTCATCTTTTCTTGTCCTTTAACAATATATAAACACGGAATATACAATGAGTCATTACTGCAACCTGAGGATAAAATTCTGCCAAAGATAATTCCAGGTCTTTTATAAGTCACTACCATTGCTGTGTATCAGCTATACAGCACAGGATTTATTTTATTTAATCACAGAATCACTAGATTGGAAAAGACATTAAGATCGTCGAGTCCAATCATTCTTGTCCTCTGCTAAACCATATCTCTAAGTACCTTATCTACCCGTCTTTTAAACACGTCCAGGGTCAATGACTCAACCGCCTCCCTGGGCAGCCTGTTCCACATCCCAACAACTCTTCCAGTGAAAATTTTTTTCCTAAAATCTAATCTGAACCTGAAACATTTGGTATAGTTTAATTCTTCCTTTAGAAGAACCATTCAGAATTTTGTTTTCTGTGGGTTATCACTTAATCTTACTCATTTCCACTTTGAGAGTTTTGGGGAAAGTGTTTATGTCCTTTATATTCTTGTAATAATCCATTTATTTACAGGGGTTTACAGCTACAGCATTACTGGCAAAATGACTAAACATGTTGGAAATTAGTAGTCCCTATCTTACTTTTCTATTATCTGGCCTTATACATGTGTCTTATAATTTAAGTAAGATGATATTTGGTGTGACTTACATTTCCCCTGTTCAGGTAAGTAATTTACCTACCATTTTGTTTCAGAAAATTGTTACATAGTTTTGTGCGATTTCTTCCCATAATGCTCCAGGTCATCTCAATGATACTGCAGTTTCTGTTGTGCAGGCTTTATCTCTGTCTTACAAATGCTAAAGACTTTTAAACCATTTTTTGTTTATTTGTTGTTGATTTTATTTGCAAAATGAAGCAACAACTATAATTTTCCCATTGATAATAATAGAGATTTTGTGAATGATTGCTGTGGGAACTGGCATACTGATACATCTATCTAGATCATCCAAAGAGCATTCAGAATCCTCCCAGAGTTTGTTGGATCCATGTCCAATCCAATTACACAGTGCATTCGGATAGTTATAACTAACTACACTAGAATTACTAACTTTGTGGAGCGTTGAGCTGATAAGTGTACAAAGAGCTAAAATATCTTTGTAAATAAGCATTAGTGCAACTGTGTTGGGGATATTTTACGTCCTGCTTGATACCGGTTTTCATTTCCATGTCTCCAATTTGCACACAAATATTTTTGAGAGATGAGATTGCTGGTAATATGATCAGAAAGAATGACTGAAAAGCCCGTACAGGCCTGTACTTTCTCTCAATGACTTTCCTGTCAAAGATGGCTTTTCTAATTGTCAGCTCTGTGAATACAGTATCTGAAAATCCACATTTCTGACTTTAACATTTAGCTTACTAATAAAAAATTCTGCAGTTCAGGTTCCGCTAAATCATTTTGCTGGTGATTCATAGGATAGAAATTTAGCTCACTTTTAAATGAGGTGCAATTCTGATAATAGTAAAAGCTTGGTGGTTTTTGCTATAGCAGACTTGCATGGTTTTTAAAATGGTTGGACAGACAGATCCTTATCAGGCCTAAGGCCAAGAATTGGTCAAACAGTATCTTTCCTACGTTTTCTTTTAAATACTGAGTGTAAAAGACCTGGCATTAAGCCTACCAATAATTTCAGCAGGGTTTGAATGTTGGACAGAATATAGATTATAAAACATTTACTTCTCAGTTCTTGTAAGTATATTTATGAGAGTTTGTAAGGCTCTGCATGTATAATATGTATCATGATAGTACCCTGCTGAGACTAAACACTGGAAATGTGTCCTCCATCAAATTTGCTCTGACTATGCAGATGTGATGTCCAATTACCAGTTGGCCTTGCTTTTTCCAACTTTAGAAACAACTTCATCATATTTTCAACTTAATATACTCCATTTTCAGTATTCTGTGAGAAAATGCTTTTTGAAATCTAAATTTTCTAATTAAAACACAGTTTTTTTCATGCCCTTAAGGAAAAAAAACCCCACAACTTTGAATTGAGTGTACAAGGATGGTATGAAAGGCAAAAAGTTCTTATAAATAAACCTTTATGCTTCAAAAATAGTTTGATAGAATGAAACACTTCTTTGAAATAAAGCTCAAATATGCATTTGATACAAAGATATTTAATGGCTAGAGTCCATGGGTGTCATGAGACATCCCATTTCCCATTTCTTGGCAGTTTATAACAACTGATGCCGTGTAAGTCAAATCCATCAGAGGACACCTTTCTGCAAATTTCCATGCCCGGCCGTTGTAGAGCTCCCTCAGGGCTCTGGAGACACAAGAGGAGAGATGTTTATTATGGGCTTCATTTATTGAAAAAAACAGCTCTTACATTTAGTGGGAGGATCACAAGAGGCACAGTGAAACTCAGCGAAGTCCCTCAGCTCTAGATTTTAAATCTCCCAAGCTTGCTTGTTCTTTTATTTGTCTGTCATTGTGCACAGAACAGCATGACCACTGTTTGCCTCCCGAGCCACAGCTGCCGGCGGGGGATAAGTGAAAGGCCCAGCGCAGCAGAGGGGAGGGGAGGATGTTTACACAGACCCAGCCCGCTTGAAGTTTATGCAGGAGGAACTGCTACTGAGATGTACAAAAATGTTAAAAGGGAAGGTTGCTTGTCATCTCACAGGGAACTTCCTTAACCTCCACCTCGCTGTCTTTCTGCCTCACAGAGCAAGAGATCCTCCAGCTCCACTGAATTTTCTCGAGCTGAAGCTAAGCTGATCAGGTGGATGACTCTGGGGAATTTGGTTAAGTGTTAAAACAGGCCAGGTCTGTGGCCCAGTGGGCAGCTGATGAACTTTCTGCTCAATGTGGGCAGCAGGGGTTTTCACTGCTGCTCTGTTGCAGTCCTGCCTCCTTTCAGTGGTGCTGCCTCAGAGTTGTTTCTCCATTGTTCAGGCTGCTATGAAAATGGGCACCAAAAAAAAAAAAAAAAAATAAAATTTAAACAATCTCCAAGCCCTTCTGGAGCTCCCCTTCCTTCATCCACGATGATCACTACAGATTTTGCAGCAATTGCTAGCGTGCTGCCTTTGGACCGCACACTTTGGTCTCTTGGGAGTGTCACACCTTTGAATACACATCCCAGGAGACTGGGTGGCACATGCTGTGTCAGTCTTTGGAAAGGTATAATTCACTTCTCCTTAGTCACTCAGCAGCTTCAGTGGGCTCTTATCATCTCTCCTGGACACCCAGCAGAGTAAATAAAGAGCAATCTCTTTGCTCCTCTGTAATACGCTGATTACTGCCGTGGGTGTGCAACGAAAAGGGAAAAAACCCTGCATGTAATCTCACAGATGCTTCAGCTGCAGCTTGGCTCTTTGCTGCTTCAGATTAACAGACATTGTGTGTATAATACATTTGGGGTTCTTTTCCTCTAATATGCTCCTTTATGTAGGCACGTGAAATTCTACTCAGAGATGGTATCACCTAAAAGACAAGAAACATGTTCAAGGTGGGGTTCATTTAACCTAACCCTACTTGTCTACAGATTAGATATTACACCTGAGTTCCATATATAACTGTAAAGAAACAGGCACATTTTTAACAGCACATGATGACTTACAGTTCTTTTCACTGTGGTGACTGAAGTTGTAGTGTACTAAATATCTCTTGCAGGATTAGATTTTTTTGGATTTGACAAGTTTGATCAGAGGAGCTGGTTGTTCAGTATAGCACATGTATGTCATAACACATTCCCCCAGGGAATGTTAATTGCTTTTATTAAAAAAAAAAAAAAAAAAGGCAACTTTGTTTGTAATCTGATCCATATTACATTTTCTTTTATAGCATTCATGGTAGTTAAAACTATGATGCTACAGAGTTTTTATAACCAAGCACAAGCTTATCCTCAAATTGAGTCACTTTTTCATTTCTCTGTATTTATTCCTTTTCAATCATTTTTGTCTCCTCCATACCTGACTGTGTATTTTATTTGCCTATGGTTTCTTTCTCTCTGTTTTATCTGACAGTCTAATCTGTCTAACCTATTTTAGGCATTTATAGCAGACTTATCACTACAGTATCTAGGCATTCAATGCTTCAATGCATTTCTGAAGGCTTTCATTTCACTTTAATGCCTTTGAACACACTTAGGAAGTGTTATTAATTAGAATCAGCAGCCCAGTACAACTTCAGGTACTAATTAGACATTGCCCTTCCATAAATTCTTTATAACTTTCCCACACACAGAACATTTTATCTAACTGAATAATTTGGAGATGGTGAAAAACACTGTATGTACTTTTGTCAGTCTTTACCGCATACACATTAGATATGACATTTTTGTAGAAAGCAAACACAAATCTTAAAATAAAGTTCTGTGGTGCCAGTTATGTATATTTAGGTACATTCCGCTTTTGGACCCTTCATGGGAAATTTAATGAAGACACTGAACTTTAAAAGCAGTTATCTAATGACAGTTTAACATTTTGTTTCCTTTCATGTTTGTTGTTGTTTCAGCTGTTTGCTTCTCTGTCTGTTTTATATCTTTTGAAAAAAAATAGCAATGGCAATAAGTTGCTTAGAATATTTTAAACAACTTTTTCTTCTCCAAAACAGTATGACTGTACTTATACAAGTCCTGTAATTTTCAAGCTGAAAACTCAATAATGGGATGGTAAATACAATGTCCAGCCTTTTTTGTGAGTATGACAAGTTGTTTCACACATCCGGTCTTGTATAGCGTTCTTAGCACAAAGTGAGCAAGAATTTAAACACTTGAAACATCTCAGAAAATACCGTGCTGCTTATTGAAAGCTGGCAACTAGCAGAAACTGTTCTTCCTTCCTCTGCACTGCTACGGCAGTCAGAGCTGCAGAGCTTGGATGTACTTTTTGCCACCCAGGGTCTGTATGAGTTATGGGCAGCATAATGCTGGTAGGCAAGGCTGCCTTGCCCTTGATCTCCCCACTTGAGCTAAATCTGCATGTGCATCCTTTCCCCAGAGATTCAGTGTCAAGGTTGTTACTAGTGATCCACTGGCTGTAATCGTATTCCCTAGCCTACTCGCAAGATAAGGAATGGATAATGCTTTCTCCTGGTAGTTGTTTGGATACAAGGAAAAAAACCCAACCAAACAAAAAAAAGTCATCGAAAACGGGAGATTTCAGTTACATACATAATTTTTTTCCGTGGCATTTTTTTAATGTGGTGGAAGTACTTGCAGAACACTTCAACAGATCATGTGCACTTAAGAAAATAAATTGACCTAATGTTATAATTTGTGAGGAAAAATACAGTACATGCTAAGTGGGAGCTGCTTTAAGTCTGACTCCACACTAATGGGTTTGAAGAATAACTCCTCTGTCTTTCATGCTGTAAATTTTGGACTACATTTTTTAACTTTGAAATTGTTACGAGGGGAATGAAAATTGGATGTTAGATATAGTAAATGTGAGGCTATTTGTGAGATGAGTCTAAGATAGATTTGCTTAACTTAAACAATGATATTTTATTTTCGCCACATTAATCTGCCTTGCATATTTCCTTTCTTCTAGTATGAACACTCAATATTCTTTCCTCCAAATACTCTTGTGAAAACCTGAGCCAGCTTGTTACATTTGGACAACATTCTGTTTCTTATGATCTGTTTTTATCACCTTTTTCTTTCAAATAGGCCCTATACTTCATGTACCTCATAAAGCCAGACAAATATGAGTATATTCTGTGATTAAAATTGCAGCTGGTATAGTTTAGCCTCTTGACACAAGTTTAAAATGAACAAGTTTTTCAAATTATTTTGCTTTCTGTTACTTAAGGTACTGAAAAAAAGAACAAGTAGATATGCTTGGTTTATTCTTTTGCATGAATCAACATTACGGTGAGGGATATCCCCAGTGTTTAAAAGGAAACAACAAAAAAATACCCAACAGACCTTCTTAACAGTAGCACTTAGTAGACTTGAAAATCATAGGAGGTTCTTCCCACTGTGTTTACTCTGAAGAGAAGGAAAGAACTTGCAAGATATTTAAACCTTGCTTAGATTATGGCTAGAAATTCAGCACCAGCATTGGTCATTAATGGACCTGGTGTTTGCAGAGCCAGATCAAATTACAGTCATTGTTAAACCCGTGTTTAAAATTGCTTCTGTATGACACCTGAAAGGAATTTATAAATCTATAAGGAAAGTGATAGTGCACTTGATGAACACAACTCCTTAGTAGTGTGCCTGTTCTAAAGACAACTGTCTCCAGAAAGGTTTATCTCAGCAGGCTGACTTCTCTACTTGAAAAATAAAAGTATCGTAGAAAGGTAGCACAGTGATTTATGAAATATAACAGGAACTGAATCTCAGATCTCAGAAATCTCCACATAACCTCTGCATGTCTACAGCTATCCCTGAAGTCATGATGCTGAATCCTAAAGAGCTAGGAAAGAAAGCAAGCTTTTGTCAGAAGTAGAGCCTTTGCAGTTCTTCAGGAAGGAAGCTTTTGTTCAGCTCAGTGCAGTAAGTTGCAGCTCAGCAGAACTTTTTGTACAGGGTTTTTTTTTTTTGGCTGACATTGGACTGCAGCTGTGATACAGATACCTTTTCAATGGATCTTTGCTGAACAAAATGAAAGGTTGAGGCAGGGCAAATATTTTTATGAGGTCCTCGGGGGAAGTGGGATCCCTGGAGCAAAAGGAGTGATGATCATAAATTCACATAGTAATCTGACATTCACAGTTCACCTGAAATCTGAACTTTAAACTAAAGGACATATAGGTCACAGTTCATACATGAAGTGTCACGACCACAGCGTCTCTCTCCTTTCCTCATTACTTCCAGTACAGTGTACCACATACACAGCAATCTAAGTGAATCATAGCTCCTTAGAGAGTCGGATTCCTGTGACTTCCACTTTTCTCCTAAATTGTATTAGAATGAGGAGTTCTGCCAGCAGACCACCAACTCTACACTATCATTCATACACAGAGACTTACATGAAGGAGTGATCTGGAAGTCTGAATGGTATGTATCAGCCACAGCGCACCGCACTGGGTGTGCTTCCAGTTGTGTCAGATGACACTGAAGCATCTGTTACTTCTCCTGATGCTCAGAATACTTGCTAATGTGCAAGGAAATGCTATTTGTGTCACTGTGTACATTTCATGTATATTTGTTTGTATGCATACATTTCTGATAAAATTCAACACTGCAGCTGAGCTTTAAGAATGGATATTAGTGGTGTGAAATAGAGAAATCATTACATTATATAAACTGTAAGCTTAGAAATACCTGACACATCTTCAGAAGAATACAGCTGTATTTGTATTTTAAACATGTGGAAACTTCTCTCACTTTACGGAAAAGTGGTGCTGGCTGACGACAGGCATGCAATACAGTTTGGGGCAAATTAATTCTCTGGGGTTGAAAATGATCTGTCTAATTGGTGAGAAAGATTTCTTTCTTAAAACTGATTGCCTTATTTATTCAGTTTAGTAGAGCAAGTCTTTATTGTGCAAATTGCATGCAAGTTGTTTGTTCTGCCCTTTTTTTATTCCACAAAGATTTGTCTTGTTGTTTTGTTGTTTTTTTTTTTTCCCAGTAAAAGACTTTTTCCAAGGAAAAAAACAATAAGAAAAATCATTCTTCATTTAATTTATTCCACCATAGTAGAGCAGTTTCTCTTGAGTTGAACTTACGGTTCAGGTTAAAAACGTAAAAATTCTTTCAAGTAAGGAAGCCATTTCAAGTTTTAAAATATAAAATGGTGAAAAATAGTTTTACAGCCCAGTCCATATTCATCTAAGCATTACAGAGTTGCATTCCTTCAAGTGTGGACGAAATTCATTGTATTTTAATGGTGAATATGTTAGAAATGCATGGGTTCGATGCCTCATGCTTTGTCCAGGGCAAGTGGCTCACATAAATCTTTTTTCCAGATCTCTCCAAGGATTTCTCAGTGAGAAGGATGTCAAAGCTAAGCATCCTTTCCAAAACACAAGCTGTTAGCATCTCCACTCTGACTACTTTGCTCCTGGGCAAAGTAGTCCTTGTAAAACAATGTTTACAAACTTTGATATGAATATCACTGGAAAAAATTCCCTTTCTTCTCTATGTAATAAATAAATTCCTAGTAATAGAATATATTCTTTTTCTGTAGATCTAGATGACCACTGGAGTAATAGACTCTTAATCACTTGTGAAAAGGCAAACTTCTGTTTTGTTTTCTTTAAAGTGTGTTTAGTGGACAATTTTTGGTTTGTGATGACCAAAAAAATATACAATGTTTTTCAGAGAAGTCTCACTGGAATTCTCAAATTTTCTTATGTCGACTGATTAAAAAAAATACACCAGCCAGTTTTCTATCTTGTACAGCATATAGAAGAAACAGCTTACAGTGTCATGCTTACTGTCATACCTGTGTCCAGCCAACCATCTACATAACTCTTTAGCATGTGGCTAGAAGCCTTGGATGAAAAGCAGTAGCTATTTGATTCCCACTGTCTCTCTCAGCCACTCTCCAGATAATGTAGTGTCTCTTAGTTGACATCATCCTAAAAACATACCTTGGATGGATTTTTTTTTGGTTTTTCAAGTGATAGTTCCCTGCACAATGTGCTCTATCCTAAATCCAGTTCAGAAGGGGGAAGGTAATTTATCATTCTTTAGACTGATTTAATAAGATGTCACGAGCTGTCGCCTGTAAAGTCAGAATTACTGCAGTGTCTGCAAATACTAGCACCTGGGAGCAATGGCCTTGCAATGATCTCATGCCTAGTGAATTAGGATTTTTCCCATTCTAGAATTCTCCAAAGCACACTCATCTTCTAGTCCTCTCCCCCAAAACCTGAGCCCCCAAAACAGTATCCTGCCACTCAGGTAATAGCTGTTGCCAAAACGGTACATCATGACATTGCATCTCAATGGGTAAGAGCTCACATCTTCTGCTCTGGACCATCGCTGTGAGGTGTCCACTTCCTGAGAGGGAACAAATGTCCTACAAAATGCCTAGATTCGCTCCATCCCCTGTTCAACCTAGGAAGGAGTGAGCACGATGGCAATAAAGCTGACTTTCCTAAAGTCTGACAAGATCTGCCATCCTCACTAGTTGAAAACGATACATGTTATGTAGTTAGGGGTGACCTAAGAGATCCTCCTCCGCAGATTTTCCTGCTATCCAGTTGGGATTAGAAACGGTTGTATGCAGTTCTTTTCCTTATATGGCAGCAAAGCCATCACACGTTTGTTTCCCAACAATTTTGGCTTGTATCAAATGTGAAGTTGGCTCAGAAACAGCTTGTAAAAGAGAGAAAAGTAAGACTCTTAGCTCTAGCAAGTGCCTGAACACTCTTTCTCGTTAACTTGGCATGAGTATGATGGTATTTTGACTTGACATTGACATGAACGTTTCAATGGCTGGACAGTAAGCTCTCTGATAAAGCCATTGTCTGACTAGGAAACAAGCCTCTTTTACAGGGCAGCCTCTTTATAGCAATTATAGTAAAAATTAACCTTTCAGAAGTTAAGATTCCGTTTAAGAGGCCAAAACAAGGAATGAAAGCAAGGATTAATTTCCCAGCAACAATCTAAGCTCTTTTCAAATGAAAATAAAACTCAAGAGAGTATTTTTTGAGAGGTATTTAGATGCACATGAAAATATCAGTCTTTTATTTTTCCTAATTAGATTCTGCATCCAGATAATGAACAGAAAGAGTCTTACATGTGGAAACAACAACCCTCTCCAAAACTTGGAAAATTTGAAGCAAAATAAAGAAGGAAAACATCTAGAAATAATTTTTTTTTTTTAATATGATACACTTGTATTTTTAGGAATAGGCTTTGACAAGCGTTACCTCATTATGCTTGGTATTTTTTGGCACGCAGTTTGAATATAGTATTCTTTCTGAGTACACTGCATAAAACCAGCTTTGATATGGCTTAGGATGTCTGTTCTGTGGTTCTCTATTTCTTAGTTTTGCATTAGTTGCCATTGTGTGTTGGTTTGTTGGGGTTTTTTTTCCAAAATGTACACTCAACTCTCTTCATCTGTCTCTGCTTCATCCTGTTCTTTGTTTCCTTCCCTTTGGTTATAAGTATTTTATATCAACCTTCTGAATCTATGTTACTATACCAGAGCAGTGTCATGAAGTGATATCATCTGGAAGTAAAGGCATTATGTATTGAAATGATTCCTGGATCATATATTCCACGTTAAGAAAAATCTGTAGGGAATAAAGTTTCTGTCGTGGCTTATAACTAATGTGCAAAAGACTTGCTCAATACTGTCAGACAGTAAGTGATACCCACCATGAGAGTCCATCATATCTAGTTTATTGGTTTCCAGTGCTTTCAGTTATATTTTTTTCATTTGAAGGTTTATTATCAGTTGCTGTAGATTCATTCGCTTATTTAGGTTTTAATCATCTTCTTTCAGAATGTATGATCTTAATCCATTTATTAATCTGAAGATTAATCTGCTTTTAAAGAGCATTTTCCCCCACTGATTAGCATCAAGAAAGCCTTATTCCTTGCTGCTCTAGATGAGTGCAAATTGTTTTGGTTTGTACGTGATGGCAAACTAGGACTTCTGCCAGTTCCCTTCATTGTTATAGAGAAATTCCAGACAGCTTGAAAGAAGTAGCTCCTTAATGCATGTTTAGTATTGTAAGTCTCCTATTGATGGTGCATTAATAGCTGTCATCAGAAGTATCATATAAAAATGTTGGTGTCAGCAGTGCTATGCCTAATGGCAGGCTCCTTGTGAACAGACTACAGAGAAGTGAAAAAGGATAGATGCTTGTTTTAGACCCTTGTCCTTTATGTAGAGGAAAAGAGGGGTGAGACTGTCACTTTAAATAATAGTTTTCTTCTTCAGGAGATAGTTTGTTAGTTATTCTCTCTTCATGTTATGCCAAAGTTGATTTTTTGTGTACTGGAGACAATAAATGTAATGTGGGAGCCTGATACATATTCATAATTTTGCTCTAAGGCTAAAGTGCTTTCCTTGTAAATTCATCTAGCTACAGATATTGTGAGCACCAAAAGCAATTACTTCACCCCATCAGTTTGGTCTAAAAAAGAATACCATTAAACTCCTTGTTCTATATTTATTGTTCTAACAGGGAACAAGAGGAACATTCTGCTGAGACACCAGTGCAAGTACCAAAATTAGGATGCTTTTATTCAATTATATTTGACAAAGCTGGACACCTTTTCTTCAATCTGTAATGTAGTAAATTTATGTACCTATCAAAAACAATTCATAGAGCTCTCTGGTGTTAAATTGTGGTAAAAAGGGAAGGCTAGGCAAATTTAGAAAAAGAGCAGTATGCTTTCCATTTGCAAAGGAAGACATAAGACATAAGGAAAGAATGCTAATTTTTCAAGTTGGTGTTTCTATTGTCTTTTTTTTTTCCTTTTTGCACTGTTAACAGCTAGAATAACAAGAGTCCATTGAGTGGGCTCTGTACAGAGATCAAAAAGATGTGCCCTTCCCCCAATGCTTACATGTAACACAGAATTAAAATCTAGATAAAATCAAAGACACAGTGGAATACAGAAAATCAAGGAGTTTTTTTATGGTAAAGGGCAATTATGAGTGAAAATTTTAAAAAGAACGGGTTAGCTTTTTATGTGGGTAGCCGGGAGGCATTTCACCAAGCTTGATACACATACAGAGAGGTATTTGTTTGAAAGTGAGTGGGAGGCAGAAGTTGGGCTCAGGGGCTCATCAGAGACAGAGGTCAACCTCTCAGTATGGAAATAAAATTGACAAAAGTGGAAGGTCATCTGTGAAAGTTCTTGAACATTAAAAACAATAATTGTATGGCAAAGCAAATAATGCAAATGAGACATAAAAAGGGCATTAAGCAAAAAATATGATGAAAGCATCAGGCCAAGACAATTACCTTTTGCATACATGTTTTGTATGACTGCTTGTGTGTCAAGAGTGCAGTTGTTGAGGCAAGGTGGGGTGGTGTTTCAATAACAAAGATGTGAGATGGGGAGAAGCTACATGATAGTATTTCCTGTCTGCTTTGAGAGATACAATGTATAGATACTGGTCCAGAACAATCTTAATTCATGGTGTTGCCTGCATTAATAACACGGCGGTCACCAACTCACTATGTTGTCAATGTATACACCTTCAAAGCATCAGCCGTCCTAAACAAGGCAGACAAAGAAAAAGAGATTGCTCAGTTTTTAGGGTTTCTGGAATTTTTTTTTATATATTTTGCTATACAGGGAAGTTTAGTGACTACCCCAACTGATAAATATCTTGTCATAACATTATGGAAGATCAATCTTATCCATAGTTGGATGCTGAATGTTGCTGTTCACTGCAGCACTGTGAAATGGCTACGCACTTTGGTAAAAAACTGGTTGTGCAGGTGGTGTAAAATACAGCACTTTATACAAAAAGTCATATCTCTTTCTGGGCATGCATCATGCATCTTACTTCTGAAGCAGGAGTATGGACCAGAGGCAGAAGCTTTATGAGGTGAACCACAAAGAGCTTTTGAAATGTTTCTAAGTGGGCTGAATTCTATCCAAAGATGTTCATAGACCTTTTTTCTTCTCCATTTAGTGGTATACATTTCAGGAACTGTTTTGCTGTTTGGGAATATAGGTAATGTGAACTGCTGAAAACCAAATTGCATTAAATATATTTGTATGCCATGTCACATCAAATACACAATTAAAATGACATATTTACCATGAAAAAAGATATAGCTAAAAAGAAAATTCTTTTTAAAACTGTGGGTTTTGTTTGTTTGGGGTTTTTTTTTGTTTGGTTTTGTTTTTTTTTTTAAAATGAGTACTGCCGGGTTAGAACTGGTAATAAACTGTAGACTTAGTATCTACAGTTGTTTTTTAAAATATGCTCTATGCAGTCTGGGAGTGACAATGAGTGAGTACTGATAGCTACAGAAGAATTTAATGCATGTGGGAAAACATATTTAAAAGTATATACAAGGACAAAAAAACCCTATTTTTACACAGATTTTTGTAGTTTATTCTTTTCTGCCTCCAGGCACAAAAGATTTGCTCAGGGAAATTAGAATTTTCATATTTTATTGTTTTTAAAATTAACCTCGGGACAAAGTAGCTTTCTAAACAGGCCTGCACTTCTGCTTTCCCTTACTCACTGCTGTGGAAGAAAGAGGCTGTGTCACCTAGGTCTGTATCCCAAGAAAGGACTTTCCAGAGGCTGAGCCACTACATGTTGGTGAGGAATGGAGGTACCATGTTGGTGGCATCAGAAATGCTGTTAGAAGCTATTGTGGCCCTTAGCACTGTACTATCTTAGCATGACAGTTTGGATTTAGTTATCATCACTATCTTCTGTGAAACAGGAAGTTGCTGTCCTTTGAACTGGCAGATATGTTGGATTAAATGTTTTGGTCAAGATGACATAAGAAACTTTTAGCTGTAGTAGAAAATGAACACATGACTCCTTAAGCCTACTTGTCAAATAAGGTAATTTAAAAAAAACCAAACCAACCTGAAACACTCACACATTTTACTTGCTTTTCATTAAGACAGGTGCCCCAGTAGTGTGCATAGAGACAAGTTTTGAACTCTGCTGAAATTGGGGGTTGATGCCACATAATTCCTAGAACCCAGCAGTGAAGACGTAGTTTTATGAGACTGGTTAATTAGGAGTAATATTTCTACTTTGTGGGATATTTCTGCCAAGGTAGTCTTGCCTAGCTACCAAGGAACTGGAAAGAGGAGCATGAAGCGCAGGGCCTCCACGCTGGAAACTCTTATGGTTAATCTAGGAGGGAGCAGACATCTTAGTTTATTTATTTATTTTTATATTTAAATTTCTCATCTGTTTTTGTATGTCAGTTTTTAAAACCTTGTTGCAAATCCATCTTTGCTTCCTGGTTCCTAACAAGGCTTCCCACCTGACACATTCCCATCTCAACATGCTCTACATCTGGACACCCATTATGAGGTCTGCTTCACATAATAGGACACGTTGTGATCATGTTCACACGTGATATGTTCTCTCATCTGTCTGTGTGTGCAAGAGATTTTTTGACCTAAAAATACTTATTGTATTCTAAGCAAATTCTTGGTGGTGTGAACAGGATCTGCCTGGGTCAAGAGTGGGAATGAGAAATAGATTTGACTCTGGAAGATCATCTAAAGTTTGGCTTCTGCTCATCAGCAGTATTGGCTATCCATTGTGGATGTTAACCTCTGTTGCTTTAGTTGCAGCTTTACTAATGAAAATTCCTGTTAAAGTTTCACAGGAAAAAGCTATCACTGGTAAATTTGAGAGAGGGGAGCTTTCAATTCAATGCTTCTAATAAATTCAATAATATAAGAAATTAAACTTAATTAAGGGGCTTTTTTTTCTGTGAAGGTGCTGTAGTGCAAATAGAATAGTTACAATGAACTATCACAGCCATTGTCAAAAACCCTTTAGAATAATATTTGATCATTTCATTGTCGTACCATTTTCAGTTGGTGAACTGTTACTTTGTTTTATGAGGCCTATTTAATATACAAATTCCACTGGAACTTGAAGGAGTGAAGTAATAGTTGTGATGATTTAAGATTAGAAGTGTTTGGGTAAACACAGATGATAGTTGTAATACATCTGAATTGTCACCTGAGATTATATAACTTGATTTATCATTTCACTGAAGAATTGCAGATAAGAGTTTACAATATATTTTCATATGCAGTCTTGTCATTGTTTCCCTTAGTAAATTATGCTCCTCTATATAACCGAAACAAGAAGGGTTGTTTTGTCCTGAGGACATGCAAGATTTATGGAAAATGAACTAGTATTATTTGCTTATTCCCTTTCATACAGGGAGGGACAATTATGATCTCCATACACTTATTTATATTTAATGCATTTTGTTTCTCCTTCATGTTCTGAAGTTGCCAGAGTAACTGCATTTGTGAAAACTTGTAGTTAATTTAATTTCCATTTGCCAAACTTAATAAAACCACTCTAAGAAAATTGCTTCTTTGTCAACCTGTTCTAATGATTATGGTGACTAGGCAGGTCATGTCTCTCAACTTCTAGAATCGGAGGGAGCAAGAAAGGATTCTGGTAGGAAAGTATGGTTCTTGCATAAGCATTTCTGCATAGATTTCCCAGCCAACTTTCCCCAAACTTTACTATTAAAATTTAATGATTTGTTTAACAAAGATTTTTTTGTTTCAGTGGTCATGAGTCAGATAGCTATTTTCTCTCTCCAAGAAGCATTTTGTTTGACATAGATGTGGGTTGTTTTTTTTTATCCTGAGTACATTATTACAGAGCACGCTGCAGACAAACGAATGCAGCACCAGTTTCCATCCTCCCGCTACGCGCCAAGCAGCGCGAAAGCAAGATTGCACCTTATTCCATTCACTCAGGCCTGTAGCCCTTTTCGTCAAGGGCACTGAAGTATGACCAATTTTTATTTTCTGATGCAGTTTCCTGCTGACTGAAATCTAGGTCAAAACCTTGCGACCTTACTCCACGTGCAGTCTTCCTGCTCCTCAGCAGCAGTTCTATTTATTGGATAGCTGCACCGCAAGTTCGTAGATCAGCCGCTGAGAGGCACGTGGCACCAAATGCTTCTGGTGTCATGTGAAACTGTTACAAACCTTTCTTATGCAAGATCTTGGGAGTTAATGTGCTCCCTGTTCAAAACCATTATTTTCCCCCACGAGTTCTGAGGTATTTCAGTGGAAATCCAGCAGTCTCTCCTAGAAGAGGAAAATAGTTTTCTGGGGTCACAGCAAAGGTCCTGCTCCTGAAAGTGGACAGCAGCAAGTGTCAAAGGGATGGCATGATGGCAGAGAGATCACAGAGGTGACCTTCTGCGGTGGGGGGTTATTTATTTCTTGCTGCTCGGTTCAGCGCAGTTAGCAGTTAGTACAGGTAGGAATTAGACCTCCTTCAGTTGATAGCAGGGGCAGAGGGAGTTAACGCGAGGTAATGGGAAGTGGAACATGAATCAAGCAGGAGAAATACAGCTTAAGTATCAGAGAAGGTACTTAGTGGTAAGCTGTATTACGGAATCAGGCAGCTTCCCAAGGAGAGATGACGGATTTGTATTGCTTGTGGCATTTAAAAGTGAGCTACGCACAGCACATGAAATCTGTTAAGATGTACCTCACCATCTCGAGCTGAACGACAGATTAGATGAACATCCCTAGATACAAATGTGTCACTACCCAGAAAAAGATGTAAATAATTTCCAGAATAGCTTAAAAGTGAAAACAAAGTGCATTAACTTTTCTTTGAGATTTAAAAAAAAGTTTAAACTTTTTTTCCCTGTTCATCTTACAGACATTACCTTCCTTCTGTGAACCATAGTTTTGCCTGTATAGTTTAACTTCTATAATGCTTCCTCAGTATATGAAGGTCATATAATAATCTGTAGTCAAACAAATGCTTCAAAACATACTTAAAACACATGCATTTTTAGAGTATTAGGTGACTGAAAATAATTTTATTTTGCAAAACTAAATTCTTATGTACTGTATTCTAGCTAATGCCAAATAGTATCTTAGACCAACTCTAGCTCCAAGGACGTAGCATACTGTTCAGTATAAATACTCATTTCATAACTTCAGCTTTCATTTTAACCAGTTGAGTGCACCTGCCTTCTGTCTTTTAATGAATACATGGTCCAGAATGTCATATACCCTCCAGTGAATTAAATTTTCCATAGTCTGAAGCATTTACTTTTAAAAATATTTAATACGCAGCTGCCAGTTAACACAGATAGCAAATCTCCATGTGAAGCTATCAAGTAGAAATAAGGCACTTAAAAAGTTTGAGACATCACACAATTTTGCCACTGAAGAACTGTTTAAAGCTTTAGGCACTTAGGTAACTTAATTTTTATACAAGGGAAGAAAGAGATTTAGGTATTCGGAAGAAGATGAAGTCAGTGTGCTGTGCCAGGTGTTTCAGCTGTAGGAAAGCTTAAAGCATGGAAGGAGCAATGTAGCAGCAAAGCAGGCCTGCTGAATAATTCATCACTGTCTTACACACTTCTGCTGCTGTACCATTATTTAGGAAAGAATATTATATTGTTATTGATTACAGCACTTGCTGACACGTTTCATTTGCTGTGAGGTGTGTGTGCATGCTTTGTATTTCCGACACTTACACCATCACCGGAGAAGCTTATGTATGAGCTCGATTAAAATTTAAGAGGCTGGATGTTATACACATACTCATGCCCTCACTCAGCACTTATCCCTAACACTCTCAGTTCAGGGAGGGAGAACTTGCTTCAAGTGTGAGAAGAACAATCTTCCCACAGACAGTGTTTCAAAGTGATGAAAAACATTTCTTAAGGAAGTTCAAGCGGCTTTGCTTTCAACATAACACGCCTGGGAAGGTAACTCCTTCGTTACACCAACCTGCCGACCTGCAGTGTCATGGGAGTGCATGGGAAAGGAAGCAGAAGCATCCTCTGCTGCCAGAGCCAGCCCCGCTGCACCGTGGTCGCAGACGGCCCCACTTAGAGGAGCCAAACCCCAAGGGTGCTCCTTACTTAGGCGGCTGCAGTTGCTGATACAAATAGACTTTTGCCTGTAGTTGGCTAAAGGCCAGAGGAACTTGATGGCTGTTGCAGCTAGCAAGCGTTATTTGAACAATGAAATTGAATCCTGTTCCTTACATGCTTGAAAACAAATAATATATTTGCCTCCCTATGTATATAGGGAGAAATTAAAATCTATATAGGATGCAGATAGAAATGCATACAAATACACATATATATATACCTATTATTTGCGCTTTCAGATTTATACAGGATTATGACAAGGTGTGTCATTTTTAGACTTATGAAACAGTTGAGAGTATTTTCCTAAGGAGAGAGAAAGGAAAGAAATAAACCAGAAAGGTTTTCTTGATTTGTTGGGGTTTTTTTGTTTAAGGGAAATCTGATCTTGATGAAAAAGGCATTGTGACAAAATCCAGCACTGAGAAGATCCCCAGTGGCCTTGGTGAACTTACTCTCAAATATTTGGTTTATAGGGGATCTTGTGCCAAAGTCTGAACAGCGCTGGAGGTTGACAGAGAATAAACCGCTTGCATCCTGAAGAAGACCCTTTCCTTACCTCCCTTTCATGTCCAAATCAATAAGTAGCAAAAACCCCAACCAAACAAAAAAAAAAAAGACTCTAAGCAGAACACAGAGGAATCTGAATGCTTCACTAAAAGAATAATCAGTTTCCTTTTTTGATCAAAATCAACTCAGCAGAAATAAAATTTGTTTTATACCAGGATTAATCCACAGTAAGAAACAGATCTGTTGAAGCAACTGGCTGCCCTCTCAAAGATTTCAAGAGTCAGGACATACTCCTAATGGATAGTTTTCTCAGGTGGCAAAAGATTCATAGATATCTGCTTCATAAATACTGGCTAGTGCTCAGATTTTGGAAGAACCAGTTCACATTTAGCAGGTCCATAAGTTTAGAAGATTACATGATTCCCCAACCCATCAGTCATACGCTCATAGCATATCCCTGTTTGATGTGTACAAACTGATTTTGCATAGCATAGATGTTTTGAACTCTAGATACCAAATGAGGACTGCTCAGTAGTATATTCAGTATTATGACTAGGAGGTGTTACTTGCAGGTTTGTCAGGTTGTGTGTTAGGGGTTTGTTTTTTTCTCTCTTTACTTCTTTGCCAGGAGAATATCAGGTATTTGATTTTGTAGATTTTTTATTTTTCTTCTTACAACCGAGATGGCAAGACTGAAGGAAAGCTGTGTGTTTGGAAGAGGCGACTTTAAATAGATTTCTTGTGGTTTTGTGTTTTCAGTGACTCTATGGATATTGGATCAATATCTGAATAGAAATTTGTGAATATAATTTTACAACACCGTTCTTGAAAATGTTTGGTGTGTACTATGGCAAAAACGGATGAATGGTGCAGACTCAGAAATAGGTGCTTCAAGGCTTTGTTGCTTTTGCATCAAAAATAACCTCTCACACTTCCACTATTTAGTTACTGTGATTTACCTAGAAGAAATCCATACATAGATTTAGTCAGTGTTTTGATTCTTGGCAGATTGAGTCAGTGTTTTGCTCTTGGTATCTAGTTAAAATGAAAAGCAATAAATCTCTGGAACTTATCAAGAATGTTAAAAGGTACAACTTAATCGTTATTTATTGTCTAGAGCTTTTGGTATGTCTGATTCATTTTCAAGATAAGTGCCAAAAAAAAAAGGCAATGCAATGTATCTTTTACAAAACGCTCAGCAAAACTCACAATAATATGGTAGTGATTAGTGCAGCGCAATGCTTACAGCAGTCATATAGTGCCAGTGATTATACTTTGGATCCACTATAAAAGCAAGCTGTTCCTGATGTGCTCCTCAAAAGCAGGACAAAATGTTCTCCATTAGTCTGCTGCTACTTAACATCTTTCTCTACGTCACGCCTTAATTTTTCTCTCATGCCATCTGCAGAAAAACATGTCTCTCAACCTTCTAGGTCCTGTGAAGGCAATATTCTGAGCTGTAAGAGGAATTAGGCCATGTGAGAAGAGAATCTTGTCATGGTAGTATTGTAGAGGCTTTTTAAAAAGCACAGATAAAGAACAAAGTTGCCAGCACTGATTTTTATCTTCAGTAAAAGTAATTATATCATTATTCACATATAAAGTCAAATATAAATTCACATATAACATTAAAATATAAATCATATTCAGTGATTTTAATCTCTTTTTGCTGCCAAACTATATGAATGTTTACGCCTTTAATCTTGGCCTTGGTTTTTAAATTTTAGAGTGATATGGGAGCAGAATGTATTTTGGGGCCAGCTGAATGCATCTTTTCTTTCTCTAGAAATTGAAATATTTCATAAATAATTGCATGTAAAAACATACTCGTTGTGAAACACATTCTCATGCGTGCATCTCTCTTGTGTTCCACAAAGAGGGCTCCCACTAGGTTGGGAGTATTGTGGACCAATCTGACAACTTGTGTATGTTCCCTTGCCAGCACATCCTCTGCAGCAGAATGCTGATGAGAGGAGCCTGGACCCAGGTGTCCTGCTGGACTGACACTGCGGCGCTGAGCGCCCAACCAGCCCTGGCAGTCTCCAGGGACTGCCTTGTACATTTTCAGCCGCTTTTATGGCAGGTGAACAAAGAGCAGGGGTGTGTTTCTGCTGCAGGGAAATGCTGGGACCTCTCAGAACTAGTTGGTCATGAACATGGAGAGGGAAAAGTGTGGGAAGGACTTGAGTAATATGCCCAGATTCCTTGCATCCTGAAAGGGGAGAGCTTGTCACCTTGTGACAGCATGGCATTTTTCTGTAACATGCATGGTAACGCTGTCTGCTCCCTAAAAACTAACTCACTCTTACACTGAACAACTTGGCTCGAGAAGCTCAAGGTGTTACTCTACCTACGAGATACAGGGCTGGTTTGGAAAAGATTAGAGGCCTTAGTTGGGCTCAGAACTGTGCTCTGTAATACAGTGACAAACTTGAAGCTTCACAGCGAATTATAACTGAAGAGATTGTAAGGAAGTGCCTATGGACAAAGAGGCAAGGCAGCTCGAAGACTTTCAATGTCTTTGCTGAGTTGAGAGAGGGCAAAAAATAATGGGAAATGCAACTAAGGATTCTATGACAGGCTGAGACATGGTATGATGTGAAGTTTTGTTGAAGTCAGTGAAAACTGGTGGAGCTGAGCATTAAAGGAACGTCTCACTCACCATGCATCCATATGTCATGTGGCAAGTCTCTGAGACTTTTAGCATGTACAGTGCTCCTTTGGCTCTTTTTCCTATTTCAAACACACTCACTTTCTCTTTCCCATGTGCCTTCAGTTTTCTCTTTGCAGTGAGTTTCTTCTTTTGCTTAACAGTGAATATTTGATTAGCAGCTACTCAAGTACTATCCAACTTCCACTCCAGGTAGCAACAGTCATTTTTTCTTTTTTTTTTCTTTTTTTTTTTTTCTCCCTCTTTCGCATCTTTCACACTGACTTTTTATCCTGGGAGTTTTTATCAATGCTGCATATTTGCAGGTCTCACTGGCATCACCATTTTCTTTTTTCCTATTCCATTTTACTTTCCAGTCTATATTTCATTCAGTACTGAGAAGGGAGATTGGCAGGTATTTTATGCCAGAAAATAAAGCGTTGGAAACAAAGGGTTTTACAGGGGCGGATAGAATTATTTATTGTTGAAAAAATCTCAGTGATCTTTTAAAATTAATTGAAATACCTTCAGTACTGGAAACCCAAATATCACAAGGTTGTGAAAGAGCTTAGCCTGAAGCAGACTGATGCCAATAGAAGGATCACAAGTGACTTATAGTCAATTGGTATTAGAGCTGATTGGAATCTCTGACACTTCTGTGAAAAATATGTCCCTCTTTCTGGGATTAACTAGCCTTAATTTATATTTACAGTGTGAATATAGCTGCTGTTGCCATAGGATATGATTGCCTTTCATATTCTGCAATGTACTATGTCATGTACTGTACTATATTATGTAGCACGGTTTTAAAGATTTTTCTGTTTTCCATTTTACAGTTAAGAACTGTGGCACGCACTGCTTCTGTGGCTTGCTCAGGGTAACATGTGGAAGTCTGTTTCAGAGCAAGGACTTGAATTTCAATCTTGTGAGTCAGTGCTTTAGCACTCAAACAGTTGCTACTCTCTGACACCTCTCTAGTAATCAAAGACCAAAAACTGAAGAAGGGTAAAATGCCTATGCTATATCAGTCTTCATGTTGAACAAGAAACAGAGAGTAGGAATTAACCTAAAAAAAAACCCCAAAAAAACTCCAGCCTAAACCAAACCTCACAAAACCCCACAAAACCCAAACCATCCTTCTAAAATATTCTTATTCTATTGAAACTAGGCCACCTGTGCACCCAGGGATTCAAGATTCATGGATTTAGGACAGCAAACACGAAGGCACTTGGTTGTATATCGTAGTGGCTGAACAATTCCCCAGGGATACATCTATTCATTGCGCTGTTCAGGTATTTTTTATTAGAAAGTTGTTAGGTAAAGAAAAAGAAAGGAAGAATAATGGAAATTAATTCCCCCTATCCCCCTGAAATAAGCTCAAATTAAATTTTAGGGATAAATGTAAGGTTTATTCAGCATTATTCCTGCTGAAGGCAGGCATCTAAGACTGATTGAATGAAAGGTTGCAGGCATGCGCAGAACAAATACCTAGAGCATGCTGTGGTATGCACTCACAGTACAGATAAGCTTGATCAATTCAGGTATCTTTCACTCCTTATGTAAATATTTATTTTACATTTGTTTTAAAGAATATTATTTGTGCTTGTTGTACCTAAAAGAGGTACAATTATGTGTATCTGATTGACAGCTCTGCAGTTTCCCATGTTACTGTGCCTCTGAACATAGTGGGTAATGGGTGCAGAGAGAAATAGTAATGTCTCTTTAATTAATTTCACATCAATACAAGTGTCTTCATGGACACCATTTCCACATAAGAACTGTAGAGCTATAGAGGAAAAAATGCTGCAGCTCTAAATTCTAGGGTCTTATAATGAAGTGGACATGAAACTTGGGAGCCCAAACAAAATCTGTACACCATCCTTATTTAAGGACTTGGTGTTGTTACAGAAGACAGAATTTCAGTCTATGAGACGGTATGTTTAGGAAAGCTCTTTTTTGAGAGACTGGTCTTTTGAGAGCAACGATCTGGAAAGGTGTGTGTCAGGAATCTCAGAGACAATCATATATGAACCTCACTGACAAGAGAGTTCTTTGTTGCTTTTCTGGTTAAAATGGGTGCTAATGTTTTTGGGGGATTTTTTTTCTCCTTTCCCCTGTGAATGGCAGCAGGTTGGACTCTTTCTAGATTAAAATTGCATTGGTTGATTGCCCCTTCCCTTTCCTTCCTCTCCCATCCCCCACTATCTTCAATGTCCACATATATCTGTAAGGAGGGTTTGGTTTTTTTTCTATTTTGCTGAGGTTGCTCCATTAGCAAATTTCAGCAAATATTCCTTCACCAGTTTTCTTGACAAGTTTTATTGCTACCCTTCAACCTCCTCCTCCACTTAGGGGTAGAATAATGTCAGTCATCTTGCTCTCAAAAATAAATAAGGTAAATGCTATTTCTTTCCTTATTCTTCCTTTGGCAATATGTGGTTCTCTGTTTTCACTATGAAAAAATGCTATTTTTTGGAGAATGACCCTGGTTTTGAAGATTTCATAAAGAATATAGTATGCAATTTAGAGATTTGGACAAGGGGACAGCATCATCTGACATGGTGAAGATTTAAGCAATGACTTGAATAATGTCCTGACTGTTACATGTATCTGTAGTTTTATAAGCCAAACAGAATATAAAAAACATTGTTCACTGTCTTTTTCAAGACTGATAAATAGGATCATAAAATCATAGAATTATTTTGGTTGGGAAAGATCTTTAAGATCATCTAGTCTAACTGTAAACCTAACACTG
Organism: Hypotaenidia okinawae; assembly: GCA_027925045.1. Taxonomy (NCBI): domain Eukaryota; kingdom Metazoa; phylum Chordata; class Aves; order Gruiformes; family Rallidae; genus Hypotaenidia; species Hypotaenidia okinawae. The sequence goes on from BSDF01000001.1 coordinate 175,501,870, forward strand.
CCAAGTCCACCACTAAACTATGTCCCTAAGTGCCACATCTACATGTCCTTTAAATACCTCCAGAGATGATCACTCAACCACTTCCCTGGGAACCCTCGTTCAATGCTTGACAACCTGTTTTAGCAAAGATGTCCCTGCTTAATGCAGGGGGTTGGACTAGGTGACCTGTAAAGGTTCCTTCCAACATAACAGATTCTGTGATTCTACAACAACCCTTTCGTTGAACATATTTTCCCTAACATCCAATCTAAACCTCCCCTGGCACAGCTTGAAGCCATTTCCTCTTGTCCTGTCACTTGTTATTCAGAAGAGACCAACACCTACCTCAAATAAAACAGCTGGAGCCTGTTCTTCAGCTCTGAGGATGAGCAGTATGATCACAGCTCACATCCAGGCAGCTAGACTGTCTTTCTTAAAATCAAGATGACCACTGTGCTGCAGTTGGGAGCTGTCCTCATTTCAAGGTAACCCCTGAACTATGCCACAGTATTGTCTAGAACAGCAATAGTTGCCTTAAAACTGGCAGGGACTCTATTGCTAAACATACTGAATGTGTCCTACTCCTGTACAGATTATGACTCTGGATGAACTTTTAATTTTATATGGTTCAACAACAGCATGAGAAAGTACAGTGCATCCTGAAAAATGAGCTACATATATTATTACAGTTACTGCCCCCTGCTCTTAATCTCTGTAGTATTTTGCTTCCATAGTGGTTGATAATTTGGGATTATAAACCCAGAGAATGGTAAACTCCAGGGATTATGAATGGCAGGGGATGATGAACCCCTGTGATTAATCCCAGACATCCAGAACTCAAAGTCCGTGGATGCTAACTCAGCTGGAGACCAGGCCCAAAAGGGACGCTTGGTTCCAGAGTAAATCAAGCATGACTGACTCCGGGATACCACGTGTGTCTGAAAAGTTGCTATGAGAAAAAGTGGTCATACCTGAAGAATTAAAAGTAGTATGCTTATTATGCGCTGTCTGATCTTTCTGCATGTATTGACAGTTCTAATTACAATAGTCACTGTTAAAAAACAGAGCTTGTTTTTCTTTAGCCAGGTATGTGCATGCAACCTGAGTACGTTAGCTTGATAGAAGGCTTCAATGAGTGAAAAATAGTGAATAGCAATCAGATAGGTATCTATCTTCTGTATATACTCTTTTAGCTTTGAAAGGCAAAAGTATTATTCAATTTCAGACATCAAGATGTTTAATCTAATCATATTCTTTTGTAGACTGCTAATTCATTTTCAGAGGTATCCCCTGTTTCTCAGTTTTCCTGTCTTATGTTATAAAAGACACCGGCATTAGGAACATGTATTGATGAATACTCCTGTGTGCTCATACCTGCTTCTAAAATGTTCATGTCCATTAAGATCCTTATTGAAAAAGGGTTTTTTTTGTGCATAAACACACATGCATGTTGATATAGAAGCATACCTTGTATCTCCCTCCTTCCGTCCTGCCTTTCTTCCTTCAGACATAACTGCTTGCAGATTGCTCTCCTGTCTTGCCATTCAACAGGGACATCAATCATTTTGAAGCTGAAGATATTTTCAGGAAAGTGCTCAGGTCTTTTCATATTGAAAGAAGCTTGATTTAATCAGAGATTGGAAAACTTCTTTTACCTCTCCATGGTGCCTATGAATTTTACTGCAAAATAAAAGCAAAAATACGTATGTTTGTGAAAGAGACATTCCTCCAGTTTTGCTTTTTTATTGATAAAGTGGCTTGAATGGCACAGCATGGCTTCAAATACTGAGGACAGATAGCCATGAGAAGCATATTGTTAATTTTATCATCTCAGAGAGAACGAGCCTCGAATTCATTATTCCACTGCAATACTGGGGCAGCAAATCCATCTGGGTCTGGCCTCTCCATTTGCTTGCAGCCCCCTGAAAACACTCAGGACTTAATCTCTGAAGCTAGCTGAGGGATGATGCTCTCAGCCCAAAGGAAGCAGACTGTGTTTATTCCTTGTGTGCATTTGGTGTGCTCACTTTTCTTCTGAGCATGATAGAGTCAAATGAGGCAGGCTCAGGAACTTTGTGAGCTCCGTGACATCGTGCGGCTCTTCAATTTATCTAAGATCTTACATAAGCATGCTTGATTTTATCCAGTAAACATTTAACATTCATATCCTGGTTGCCAAGACAGAAGGTCTAGCTGCTTCTGTAAAGGTGATGTGATACTCTGTCTGTACCATAAGTCACCTAACGCAATTCTAATGCGTAGGTCCTAGAAATACATCCGTTATTGGGCTCTGCATGCCTTTCTACTTTTCTGAATGAATTCTTCCTGAAGTGAGATACTTTTCAGAATTACAATTAAAGTTCCTCAAAAAAATACTTATGGAACCTTTAAAATTAAGTCAAAACAAGACCCTGTGCAACTAAGTAGCATTTGCCCTGCATTATCCCCTTCTTCTTGTTCTGTCCCTGTTGTGTTTTCAGACTAGAAACTACTGGGGTGAAAAAGCTGAGTTTGTTGTTGCAGTGTGTAAAAAAAAGAAAAGTAGCTTATGGTGAGCAATGATAAGTAATAATATCCACTGATTTGGAAAAAAAACGCCACTGTGATTCCAGATTTGGACAGACTGGTATTACACTAGATTGAAATCCTTCCAATCATTTAATTTGTGGGATAATACAAAATTTAATAAAAGTCTTATCCTCATTGCATTGAAGCCAGTTCACACTCTCAGTGACTGCTGGGTGAACAGGATCAGCTTTTATGCATGCAATAAGGTGCAAATCCTACAGTGCTTTTTTTTTTTTTTTTTTTTTAAATGTTTATGCCTCTGATAAAACAAAAATTGAATTAATTCTTCTGGTTGCTTTATGAGACAGTAGCGGTGATAAGTCATGGCTGTTACTGAAAGTCTATTTAAAAGCCAATGACTACCAGTTCTTTAATATCTCAGTTATCACAGAATTTCTAGGTTTATAAAGAAGGAAAGGCTACATGTTGCTGTCCTTGAGTCAATGAGAACTCTGCATTGATTTTGAGGGAAACAAGATGAAGGCCCAAGTGCAATATCTTGGATTGTACATTCTGGTTATCAATGATAAATATTGACTTCTTGCATGGTGGGTACTAAAGGTTATTTTCCCCATTTTACAAGTGACAAAAATCAAAGCTGAGAGGTTAAATGCCTTGTCTTCAGCCACAGGTAAAGAGCATGGGAGAACAAAGAGACTCAAGGAGCTCTTAATGGTCAACTCTGAACTGAGTCTTCGAAAAATCTGGCAGACAGAGCATGCAGCAGATGAGAAAGGAGGCATATACTGACTAGAAGGGCCAGGGAAATGCACAAATATTCTTACAGATCAAGTGAAGCAGGGCTAAAAAAAGGCCAAGAAGAATTTCCATGTATTGAAACTGCAGTTATGTGTTGTTCCTAACTGAGGCATAGAGCAGTCCCTCAGAGCCAGGACTTTAAGGGGTTTGGGAGCTCTGTGTGGGGATCCCAATCTTTATGTTTGCTCCTTGATGAGGTTTTATTAAGTCATGCATTGCTTCGCTGGCACAGTGATAAGTAAAATTGCAATGTGCAGATAACATAAGCAGCAAGAGAGACTGCCTATTTGGTACACGTCAATTAGGGAAGATGAGATTGATTTCACCAGATTTTTCTAGAGGACAAATTAATAGGAGCTGAATGAGCAGGCGAGTGGTCCTTTTAACCTCAGAACACAAAACCTTCTGCACTGATCAGCTTTTCCAGAAGGTCTCCCAATGAAAATTTCTTCAGTATTAAACAACGTGACCAGGAGGATGCACAGCTCAAGGGAGAGGGTTATGCTAGCCTTTTGCCTAATAGAGTTTTGGTGTCTGGAGTTTCTGCAGAAGGTAAAAAAGGAAGAGAAAATGGTTATGGGAGATATGAGTTGCAGAAGCTAAACTGATGTGTCAGTTATGTTTCAGGCTTCTGGTTGTCTTTTATGAGGGTTCTAGTTCACTTTATAGTAAGAATTATCTGTCACATTAAAATAGATGGTGAGGGTTACCTGCACAGACCTAGAAAGAACAGTGTGTTTGCCTCATATTCCCCTCTACACATGGAGCATTCCCGTTACTTGGGAGAGGAAGACATGTACATCAGGTGTAGAAATTCAAAGGAGGTAAGAAAATGTCTATAACTGGTCCCTAAATGTCTGCCAAAAGAAGTGTTTTGAACAAGAAAAATTATCTTATTAGGCAGTGGTTTTGCATCTCCATTGATAGAGAAATGGAGAAAAAAACCAACAGAAATTACAATTCTCTTGCAAAAAAATAGTGTACAGTCATCATCCATAAAGGAATGTGATATGCATTTCATATATGTGTGTGTGTGTGTGTGTGTGTGTGTGTGTGTGTATCCATGCTAACTATTTATAAATTCTCAGTATCACTGAGAGCTACTGGGCTGCTGAGGACTTACATTAAAAAGATAGACTTGCATTTAAATGCTGATCTCAACTTTCCACTAGGGACCACTAAAAAGTCTTTCAGTAGAAAAGGCTGGGATCAGCAAAACATGAAATCATTATAGCTGCAGACTTTCTAGACCTGCTTTGTATTAAGCTTTTGAAAGGAACATTTGTTTAAGGATAAGATAGTTTTATCCTACCTCAAATGCTTCATGTTCTGCTGTGGCAGAACCCCCATGCTCTCACAGCAAGGTCACTGAACAAGGACTGAGGCACATACCTGTCCACCCCCTCCAAACTGACACCAAGCACATCCTGCAATCTGAGTCTTAAAGGATACCTACAGTAGGAAACCTTGAACTCATTGTCTTGATTTCATCATTGTTTACACCATCATTTATCGAAAAAGACCTGTCATAACATGTAAAATGGATTTGATGCAGGTGAGGGGACAGTCGGGTGAGAACTTACTGTGCGAGTGCCTTAGGGATATGCCTACTTTTCCCTCCTTCACTTCCTTTACTACAAGTAAAGTGAAGGTAATACTTCTACTGTCATGGAATGAGTAGGACTTTTTCAACTTGTCACGGCCTTTTTGAATTCCATCATAAGTTTGGTCATGCAGTGATGTTGTCATTTCCCTGCGGTAGCTGAGTAGCTGACTATTACAAAGTGACCTGCAACACCAGGGTTACCTGCTATTAAATAACTAAGTACATAGGTCCAGAGAGGAAGGAACATCTGCCTGCCCTAGATTCAGTTATGGGAAAAATAATGTACCCACATTTATGGTAGATACTTTTTACTTTGCACAATCTGAAGTGTCACGGACGAATTGCACAGGATCAGAAAAGGGATCCTATACCAATGTAATCCTGTGGAAATTTGGATGAAGAATTGTAGATCATCTGGACTTTATCTGTGAGTTGATTTATCCTCCAGCTGTACTCAGGACATTGGGACAGTTTGCAGACCCAGGTGGCCTTCATAGTCTGCAACCTACAGAAGACAGAGACAATGATATGAAGAGAATTAGGTTAGTAAGGTAATTTGCATTAGGATTTTCCGAGATAAAAAAATTCAGAAAAGCTACAATATGAAAGTGAACACTAGTTAGAGTTGCAGGTTTTTTTCCTCCCAACATGTATGTTTCGAGTTAAAGCCATTTATCCTGACTTGCTCCACATCCCTTTCACCTGGCAAGAGACAACTCTTAATTTTTTTCTCACTTCTTCATGATTCTTGAAGATGTAGCACATTCCATCACACTTTTTTATACTTTTTTTTTATGCTACTATTTGCTTTAGGTATTAAGTTCTTTAAAATATGGATTTTTCTCTGGGTAGCTTACCAAATTCACTATCCCAATACTAAAAAAAAAGAAAAAAAGTAAGTAAAAATGTAGCAATCACCATGACTTCACGAACAAGCTGATTTTTCCTCCATTCCTCTGAAGTAAGAACAGATGTACTTCTTTTGAAGTAAAAACTGTGAATGAGAATGACACATACACTAAAGGGAGTGCCAAAAAAAAATCCCCACCAAACCTGTTGCAGGTATGTGGTAAGCACAGACCTCAAAGGAACAATCAGTTATCTCATAATAGCCATACACAAGGTCTTTGATTTGTTCAGATATGAAACAGGACTAGGAATCCAACATGTTGAGAGGGTCAGAGCTGAACTTAAGTTGATTTGCCTGTTTAATGTCTGCATATATAAAAAATAGCAGCATAGATGTCGATTGCTGAAGCTACCCATTGATGCATGCCATGTATCTGAGTCCATAATTTGACATCTGGAATACAGAAACTGTTCTCACTAGAAGATTTGCTTATAATCAGGTGACAAATGGCATAAGAAGTGGCTTTTCCTAGAAATGAAGGGTGGTCAAGGAAACAAGCTTTGAAATGCCCATTCTCCTTCCCTTTTTTTTTTTCACAATGACCCCACTGAAGTATTCGTATACATGATGAATGCTGAACAGGAGCACTGTGACAGAAAGTGCACTGCTTGGTAATCCAAATGCATAGAGGTAGATCACATCTCCTGAGCTGCTGAATTTTAGCTATGTGTAGGTGCAGTGTAGCAAAACAATGTCCGCATAGTTTGTGCACTAGTGTGTAATTAGCCAAGTACTTAAGCTTTCCTTTTTATTTTTGATCTTTTACATGTGATGGGTAGTGTTCTGTACATAAAAATGAGACAAAGTGCTCTCTACAATTCTTTCGGAATATTACCATTTATAGAGATGTCAGAGAGCTTTTTTGTTATAATTCTGAGGAACATGAATGTCTGCGCCTCTGAACTGATTAACATCTCGTGCATGCAAATCTAACACAAAAGAATCTATTTACAGCTTGACTTCACAGCAGATTGCTGCCATATTAGCAAACACCTTTAAGTAGTTTGAAAAAGTGATGATTTGTTATTTCTTTTGGGCTGTGTATCTCTCACTTGTATATGACTGCTTTTTTCTTTCTCTTTGAACGATCTCCCCATCTTCATAACCACCACCACCACAAAAAAAAGAAGAAAAGAAAAGCCTTTATGTTTATAGATAATAGACACAAAAATCATTTAAGGTGTGGCATGGAAACCAACTACTTCGTTCTATCTGTCGTTTTCTTTAAGTTTTTACAGATGGCTGGAAGACAACCCATAGAATCTTAATTCAAATTAGAATTTCAATGTGAATATGACTGAGTATGAATAGAGTGTGTAGCCAAATGCATCAGAATAAATCAGTAAAGAAAACTGTTTTGAAAAGATTTTTTTAAACAAATTTCTGTTTAGCTGTCTCTGATATACATATATTATCAATTTAATGTTGGATCAATTCAATTTCTGCTGTATAGGTAAAAATTTATGTGCATTAATTAGCTTACAGACAACAATAAAAGGAAAGCTGAATGAGCATTGAGACTTATTTTACAATCCCATGTCTAGGAGTGGTTATTTTGGGTCAAGGATATTGTGAAGGAGAGAGCAAGCAAGGACAAACAAGAAAGCTTTCTCAATGCTCCTATGTTGTGCTTGTTCTAAATTTGGCTGTTTTCAGGGAATTCAATCCTAGCACATTCAAAAGCAGTGATGAAGGAACAAAAGCATGTCTGGGAAAAGGAAACCAGATTCTTATTTGATGTGAGTTATCATGGCTGCACTGACATCAATTAAACTTCTGGTTGCAATATAAAATGGTCTAGAACACAACACACATATGAATAGTATATATACATGTATATTTAGGCCAAGATATTTATACTAATGGAGGGGAACGGGAAGAGACAATCAGCTAAATGCATGCATTTGCAATGGGCATGGAGAAGAAACCTACTCAAAAGTCCAAAGTGGCACAAAAATATGTTTATAGTTAAATATAGCCTTAGCAATTGGAAAATACAGTTAAATGTTTCATTAACAAGTTGTAACTTAGTAGAAATTTCACAGAGAAATAAAAGGATGATTACTTTTAGTACTCCACTCAACTTGGGTGAACTGCTTCTTAGCTGTCCGAAACAGTATGTTGTGAGCAATTTTTTGGTGTAAGAGTACCTTAGCTCTAACCAATGTCTCTCAGAGTCTGCCTACTCTTACTCATAGAAAAATGACACTACAAAGAAAAAGAAGAACCAATTCAAGACAAATATGTATCATGAAATACATATCATCATCATCATTCAGATGATCACCATCCTTCAAATGATGATGATGATATGTATTTCCTTGTGTGCATCCATTAGGCCACTGACACAGTTGTGGTTTGAGGGTTGATAATGAGAATGACCAAATGACAAAATAACATGGTTCCACTTTTGTAGTGTTATGATGCTGTGGGTATAACATGATACATGACTGAAGTGAATTTGTACAGCACAAGTGCCGTAATTTTTAAATTCTAGGACTGATTCCTAGCCTAAGTAAATGGGAACACATTGACATCATAGAATCAGAGATCCAGAGAATCACAGAATGGCATGGGTTGGAAGGGACCCCAAGGATCATAGAGTTCCAACACCCCTGCCACAGGCAGGGACACCAACCTCAGGCCTGGATCTACACAAGGTTGCCCAGGGCCCAATCCAACCTGGCCCTGAACACCTCCAGGGACAGGGCATCCACCACCTCTCTGGGCAGCTTGTTCCAGCACCTCACCACTCTCTCTGTAAAAAAAATTCCCCCTAATATCTAATCTAAACCTTCTTTCCTTTAGTTTTAATCCATTCCCCCTTGTCCTGCCATTGCCTACCCTTTTAAAAAGTTGAATCCCCTCCTGTTTATATGCTCCCTTCAGGCACTGGAAGGCTGCAACGAGGTCCCCCCACAGCCTTCTCTTCTTCAGGCTGAACAAGCCCAGCTCCCACAGTCTCTCCTCGTAGCGGAGTTTCTTCAGCCCTCTAATCATCTTTGTGGCCCTCTTCTGAACCCTCTCCAACAGTTCTACATCTTTCTTGTATTGGGGCCCCAGATTTGGACACAGTACTCCAGATGGGGCCTCACGAGGGCAGAGTAGAGAGGGAAGGGCAGAGTAGAGAGGGAGTGGTTGGATAGGTGCTTTACCATTTTATGGGTCTGCCAGGCCATTTAGGGGATGCATTCTGTTTGTTATCCAAACACTGTTAAGGCCACACCTGAATTACTATAGTTCTGGGCTTCCCAGTATCAGAAAGGCATGGACATTCAGTCCAGTGAAGGGCCACTAAAATGATGAAAGTATTTGGGCATCTCCTCTATGATGAAAGGCTGAAAGAGCTGGAACTGTACATCCTGGAGAAAAGGCTTAAGGGAAATCTTATTAATGTGCATAAATATCTGAAGGGACAGTGCAAAGAAGAGGGAGCCAGGCTTTCTTCAGTGGTGCTCAGAGACAGGACCAGAGATGATGGGCATAAACTGAATCACAGGAGGTTACTCCTGAACATGGAGAAGCACTTTTTCACTGTGAGGGCAATCAAGCGCTGACACAGGTTGCTCAAGGAGGTTGGTAGTCTTCATCTTTGAAAATACTCAAAAGCTTTCTGAACATGGTGATGGAAAATGGCTCTAGGTGGCCCTGCTTCAGCAGGGAAGTTGGATCAAATAACCTCAAGAGGTCCCTTCCAACCTCAAATATTGTATGGTTCTGTGAAATACTGCTGCTAACTAGTGAATTTTTTTAAGGTTCAGAGCTTATTCTTTGATGCTGGACTCTTGCAACAGTATAAAACGTGAGGGTTATGTGAGGTACCCATTTGAATTTATCTGTTAGAAGACTTTTTCAAACTCAAGGTAAACAAATGACTGCTTTACACTAGTGTGAAAGTTAGTCTTATAACAGTTTATGTTCAGTGGAAATTATACTCGCGCAAATAGAAGTGTAAAGGATACATGCTAATTCCTCATAGGGTAGAAGAAACAAACCAGGTGAAAACTAAAGCTAAATTTAGACATTTCACATGAATGAAAAACGTTGTAAGACTGGGAGGGGTGAATGCTTCTAAGGAGAATATGAAATAGACAGACCTGAAACTGAAGCTAGCCTGTATTTCTGTTTGAAACCTCTTTAATTAAAGACGTCTGTTTCCAGTATAGTGACGCCATTTAGAATATTTTGTGCTAATAAGAAGATACAGAAACACTGTGTCCTAGAAAAAACATTTGTCATATTTTTCCCCCCAATACTTCTACCCATGAAGTACCTTAAATTACAAAGTATTAAGAGTAGGACAGAAACAGCAATCAGAAAGAGAAAAGCTTGTATGAGAGGCTGACATCACAGCTTTTTCAGGTAGCTCTTGAAGAGACTGGATATGGAAGGGAAGAGCAGGTGTTCATCTGAAATAAGGTCACCAACGAATAGAATACCAGACACAGTTCTACTAAAATTGGGTCTGACTCATTTTGGAACAGTATGAAACATTTTTTTTTCTCAAAAGGACCAGTCCTCAAAAGGATTTTTCTCCGAAGAGCTGGTTGGTCAGTCTGCTTTTAGAACATCATATGAAGGGACGAGAAGTTGAGAAGTGCTGTCATTAAGCCATTCAAGTTTTCATTAGAAAACCTTTGCTCTTCCTGCCTTCATGAGAGTAGTGAAGGTTTTCAGGCATGATAAAATGCTGCTCAAGTATTTTGTCTTTTCAGTTCTATTATATTCTGTTCTGCTAGTCTTCAATCTATTGTATGCCTACAGAGCACTATAAATGTATCAGAATATAGTTTGCAGTTTATCATTGTCAAAATATAATGCAGCTGTGATTAGTACAATAAATGTTGAAAGTACTGAAACACAGTAAATAATACTAAATCTTTAACAAAATTACAAATGAAAAAATCCTAGTTGTTTACTAAATGCAACCCTGTGTTTATTGTCATACACAAGCACGATGCTAAACAATTTTTAACATGAGCAGAGCTTAATGATCAGAGATTTAACAAAGAAGGATCCATTAGACTGCGTTTTAAAAGATAATTTCTTCTCTGTGCCTATCTGAAAAGTATGGCTATTAGTCAGTCAGACAGTGTGAGTAACCTAAGGATTGAGTTAAGTTGTGGAACAGAGAAAATGCACTAGACTATGGGAGGTAAAAGAGTTTGGATACCTTGTGGTACAGACAAAATTGATTAGGAGGGTTTTGGAGTTCCAGCTAAGCAAACAGCTGCCTGTGTGATCCTCTTTCTGAATTCTTATCTTCTGATGTCCTTTGTCAACCTCTCGTTCTTAACCCTTCTTCACAAAAAAGTCCTTCAAGACGCTTAGATTAGTTTTGTTGGTTTATTTTATCCTGGTTAAACTCAGATAGTTGTTGGACCATTACTTTCCTCCTGTGCTCACAGTTTTAATTTTTAAGATTTGTCTTCTCTCTCAGAAGAATTGAATAATGCTTATTTAGCAAAGCAGAAGTTAAAGGAACAAGGTAGCTACCTTTTGGTTTAGGGTTTTTTTTGGGTTTTTTTGCCATATCAGATGATGTGTTAAACACCTTTTTAAAATCTTGGTGATATGCTTGATATCACCTTTACTGACATTACTTCTAGCTACTCTTGTTTTATTACTTGTTTCAAAATGGAAAAAGACCTCCTTTGAAGAACTTCAAAACTGGAACAGTAGTAATGGAAGGAAACTCATGTCTCTGCATTATTCTGCAAAACTTAATCAAAAAAGCACAATACCAACTCCTTTGACATCTTAAAATATTTTACATTGAGACCATTTTTACATTTCAATTTTATATTGATTTACATTTCACTCACAATTTTGATTCCTTTTAAAGCATGTAAATTAGCTACTAATACGGTTAAGTTATATATCCATGAAAATGTTCAGTTCTGTTACTGCATGTTCAGTTACTGATAAATTACAGAGGAGATCATTCCAAGTATGGTCTTTTCCATCTGATTATGAAATGCAGCTGTATGGTTCCCACTCAGATGAGATTAATGTATCTATCTAGTGCTAGGGAATTTCCTTGTTAGCGTGTTGAAATCTGTTGAATTTATGTTAAAGTAATTCATAAAGTTGGGGATGAGATTTCTGATGCTACCCATATCTAAGATTAACTTACATTACGAAATACTAGGGACTGTTGCTATTAAGGATGACAGTCCACTTGTAGCTAATAAAATATCTAAAATGTTCTGATTGATCTTAATTAAAATTCTTAAGCTATTTCTACCTTCACTGATAAATAGTAGACTCCTTTAGTAATTCCATTATCCATGTGAACCAGCAACTAGCAAAACAACAATTCATCGCTTGACTTTTAAAATACAAAAATGAGAAAAGTGGAATGATATAATATTTGACTATTTACATTTGTCTTTGAGGATGTAGACTTAGAAGATGAAACTGGATTTGTCAAAAATCTTTTGTTTCTCGTAGAATTCTCTTAGACAATAAAAAATAATTTAACTTGAAAAAAGGTAAAATCCTAATCCATGGCAATAAATCCTGAGGCTGCTTTGGCTGTAGAGGTGACCACTAACTTATCCTGGCTGCCTATAGAAAGGATTTCTAAGAACCTTGAATGTAAATGATCCTAATTCATTTACATTGTGATGACAACTTAATCTGATGTAATATTGTAGTTCATATTATTTTCTTCACATACATATTTTGTACTTTGACATTTCTCTTAAATCTCTTTGTTTTTAGGAGTGGATCTTTGTGGTTTGAGGTATTTTTCTAACAATCTCAAAGAGTTTTATTATGAACTTGCTGTCAAATTTCAAGCATGATTTACCTTCCTTTAATTCTTCTATTTAGCTTTGCCTGTGGATTTCAGTCAGTCATGTCCTCAGCCTGGATTCTCTGTCAAGTCTATGGACTTTGGTTTCTTAGTTTGAGCTATGAACAGGAGATGTGGTCTGTTTAGTTAGAAAAAGCACTCAGCTGTATGCCAAAAACTGTGGTTATTATTTAGGATTACAATGTTGGAAATGCAGTGCTTAATTTTTTTTCAGTACTTATTTTGGTTCTGTTTGAAGGCACTGGGCCAAAATCGGGAACAATATAAAAAGCTATAATTCTATTGATGTCAGTATATTCAGTCCTTTAACTTGGAGGCTAAATTGGCCCGTTGCCTATGCATTTTAACTTTCAGAGGATCTGATCCCAGAGCAATGGACACAGAAAGCATTTGCCTGTCAGTCTTTTTCAATTACTCGAGAGTCAGTATGGTATATTCCTCTATAGCTGTAATTACAGTTCTCAAGGGATAGTCAAGACACAGAGCTTTCCTTTCAGACAATGCTTGTTGCCTCAGGGAGGAACAATAAACATGCAGATATTCTTAGACAGCCACTGCCACTCACAATAGCTGTTCCTAGATGTATAGGATCATAATGCTGAGGAATTGTATGGTTCGTTGTAAGGATTTTTTTATATAGTTGCCAGCAGTCCCAAACTGCGAACTAGTCCAGAGACTCTATTCATTTATTAAACTTCATCTAAGCTAGTATCAATAGCCCATTGAAATGGTAAAGAGAGTTGCTGAAGTTCACAGATATGCATACTTTGCACAATTAATTTCAAGTTCAGCTTTATCTGCCTAACATTTCTCTTTAAATACACACTTTTAGATTGGTAGGTCTAGACTGAAGGTGGATTCTGCTGAAGGCTGCATTTACAGGATCGGAACTTCGACACACACTGGGAAGAGCATAGACGAAGCCACGCAAATGTGGATGGTCCTCTGGTGCATTCCTACATTCTCCCTGAGGATCAGCCAAATTTGCTCATAATTGACTGGGAGCAAATGCTGGAACATCTTAGCACAAAGACTCATGGGCTCTATCCTCATCAAATACAGCTGAGTGCTGAAACAAAAGACAGCTATTAATGGAATCGCTTTGCTATAGGATGCTCGCATGTGGGCAAGGTGGGTCTGGATGCTTAGTCTCTGGTGCCAGTTCGTCAGCTCACTGGCTAGTATAGATAAGACCTTGGTGCCAAAATAAGCTGCCCTCTCCTTCTCCCTCTGCATGTGACAGTATGACCTGGCTACAGGAATCGGAGATAGAAATGGAAATGGTCTGTCATTCTTTGTCATAGGCAACTGCTGTTCTGAAAGGAGAAAAAAGTGTTCTAAAGTGGAGGCAAAAGTGCATTCCTATTATAAATGTCATTTATTTAAATACCAGGATCACTGAAAGGGTATTTTATTCATTTTCTTGCTTTTGAAAAATTAAAGGAGTATGTCTGAGAGTTTCACCTCAGTGATTGCAGTACAGAAAGTGAGGAAACAGGTCAGCTGTTGGTTGTCAGTTTTCCCATTACATTATACATTCAGAAAATGAACCTTTCTGTGATTTACCATTTTTGTTGTTTACTGGTCACATCCAGTATCAGAAAATGTATTAAAAAACCCCAAACCAACAGTTAAAATGAATCCATATTTTGGTCAGGATGTAAGGAAATTTGTAGAATTCATGATGAAATTATTGTGACTCTTGGTTCTGAAAGTACCTTGAATACTGTTGCTAAGCCATTCTTTCAGGAAATACAGTGGTTGTTGGCACAATAGATTCTTTATCCAGCAGGTTTTGGTTTACGTTTTTGTTCTTTTAATAAAGATAGGAATCAGAGGGGCTGATTACTTGTATTGTCTTAGGTGGAAATTACTAAGTGGATGACAAGATTTTTCAGAGTTTTCTTTGAGTAAGTTTGAACTCCGTTCACAGGCATCTACACCTTTTCCATTCACAGAGTTCCCACAGAAGCAGTGATCCTAGCAACTTTATCTCCTTAAAAATACTTGAATGACTCTGTTTTCAGGTTTGCCCTAAGATTTTACTATGATCAGCCAAGCCTCTGTGTGACTAGAGTGAAGGAAGAGCGAAAGGTCCCTTGCATCTTTTCTTCGAAGCACTGCATCTTCCCCTTCGTGAGACTTTATGTGTGTGTCTTTGTGTGCAGGGCAGAAATGGTTTGAGGATGAATGCATGCTGGTGAAGGAAAGAGGGATTGTCTGGAGGCCCGATGTGGCCTACATTTATAAAAATGATAACAAAAATGAGGACAGACATGAAAGAAGGTTCAGGTATTTTTAGGAACATATGATTGATCCACTCACTCCTTCTGTGGGCATCTGTGAATGAAAAGGTGGAGGATTGGGTTTTGAATATTCAGCATTGCAATTCTTCCACTGGAAACTCTCATCTGTGGGTTTTCCACTGTTCTGCTGAGACAAAAGAGGAAAGGTAAGGAGAATAAGTTAGAAGTCTTCTGTGAAAAAATAATGAACGTTATGTAGTTCTTCTCTAAATCTAGATATTTATGGCTGCATTAAACATCCTTGTTTGAAAGATGAGCTTTGGAACAGGGGAGGTTATAGTGGTCCACAGCTGAAAGGCAAGTGGGATCAAATTAGGGACTTTGAAAAGAAATATAAATATCTATCATCAAAATTCATGTGCCTTGTCTAAACCAAGAAGATAAAATTAACTCGGTCCTGTCAGTCAGAAACATAGTGCATGGATTTAAGCTTAATTGTTCTTAATTTTTGACCTATTATTAACTGCAGAGGACAGGTTTTTAGTTAATAAGAGCCTAACAACTTTGTTTACCAGGATCTAATCTCCACATCAGGTAAATTGCTAAAGGATTTACATGTGCTGTGGGAAAGAAACTAGTCTTTTTATATTCATTGTTTATGAACTGGTCAGAGTAATCAGATTAACATCTCATGCTCTTTAAATGAAGGAGAGTGACAGTTGCTTTTTAAAAATTATTTAATGCCTGCAAGGTTCAGGAATCTTGGTGATTGTACATAGTTTAAGTCCCATTTAACTTCTTTTTTATCAGGGGCAGATATGAATGCTGGCTGACAGTAAAATTGAGAGACAAAATAGGAATTTCTTATAGTTACTTTGCAAAGTATTCATGAACTCCCATGGAATTAAAATGCAAAGAATTGTCTCTAAATCCATCCTTTATTTTTGAATACCAAATTAAAATATCCAGTAAGACAAAAAGATAAGTTCAGATCAGCAGAATTTTACAAATATGTTAGTGTTGATTATGAGCTTCTTCAAGTATTTTTAACGGTTTTGAACATTAAAATTAAATTTTTTAATTTATCATAAATGCATATTATTTATATAGTACCAGAACTACAAGTGGTTGGACAGTCCCTTGGCTTTATAGGGAAGTTTGGAGGTTTTGCATTCATTTGCACTTCTCCTTCATTGATTACTGAATGTTTGAGTGCTGTTAAGTTGTGTTTTTTCCCCACCTCTCTCCTCTCCAAACTGTGCTCTTGGGCTGGTGTTAGTGGGTGTGCATAACTAACTTCCTTCACTTCGGTACAAATAAAATAACCTGCTGGAGCCTTTCTTCCCCGAAGTCTATAGCTGCGTAACTGCACACTTTCTCTTCATATTTATCTGGTTGTACATATTGCTTTATCCAGGAAACACCTGCTTTCTCTGCTTATCTTCTCAAATATATTTTTATTTTGCCTTCCCGTGTCTTAAGCCATATAATTTATTTTTTTTTATTTTTTTCTTTCTCAGAAACCATTTCCCAGGGAGAACTAGTTCCTTTAAGTGTTGCCCCTTTCAAGGTGACCCACTGCAGACAGGCTCAGCGACTTTAATTTGTCTTTACCTTCCTCGGGCAAAGCAGAGATCACAATTCAGTAGTCTGCTGGCAAGAAAAACAAACAGTGACAACCTCAAGCACTCCAGACTTCTCAGAGAGCATTCAGTGTATAAAAATAACCAAGTTCATATTTGTTTTGTTTGCCTTTTGGTTTTTGAACATTTTGAGTCCACCTGGGTGGTATTTTCAAACATCCCTGAAACTAGGGGAGCTGCATGTATATTTCATTTACAAGCTGCGTGGCCTTCTTCCCTCTAAATGCTCACACACTGCTCAAGAGCCAAAAAGCACAGAAAAGGCTACAAAATACAAGCAAAATCCTGACAGCCCATCCAAAGCAAATTTGAAATGTGCATCTTCTCTTGGCCTGACTATTCTTTTCCTTTATTGAGGAGTCGGGGGAAAAGAGGGCAGCATATTTGCAGTCCGAATTTCCTCAGTTGGTTTATTCGCACTTCTGCTCCAGCAAAGGTGAGACAAAGGACAGTCTATCACAACAAATAATCTGTTGCTTCGTCAGAAAGCCTCACTTAGTTCAGCCAACCTCATATACAAAACCAAAACTGAAGTTGCCCTGTGCAGCTATTGTTTATCCTCATCATACTGGTCTAGTTTTCACTGGAGACCTCTGTGACTTCAGAATTGAGCTGGAAATACAGCAGTGCAGTATATACATATATACAATATGCCTATTTTAAATGGAAGAAAATTTCTAGGAAAATGACTGCTTACTGTCCCACTGCAGGAAGCTGAAAGAGTTGCAGTAACGTTACCTCTGCTGCTGCAGAACGGGTGCCAGGGAGAACGGGGTGACACTATGGAAAAGCAAAACCTGAATTCTCTTTAGCCATCAGACACTGTGAAAGCCAGCTTGTATAACAGGATAGAAGCATGCAGGCATTCCAAGGTGTGCAGCCCTCTAGTGTTTTGAAATCAAATACTGTGGATGGTGGGACCCAACAGCTTTTCTCCAGCTAAGGGAGCTTTCTGCTGCACCAAACTTCTGCATTTTCATGACTAGCCGAAGTGTAGCAACAAAAGGATCTGATTCAAGTAAATTAATCATGCATCAGCTGCTTGCATGTATGTTACTTAGATGGAACAAATACAAGTTCCATCAGCTTTTATGATCATTGCGGCAGCTCACTGAAGACGGCGTGGTTTGTGGAGACGGATTTTGTCATTTGCTCAATCAGTTCCGTAGTCACCAGAGCTGGTATATAACGCATGAGATGTCTTTATATTATGGTGTTTTGCCAGAAACCTGAATTTCATTGAATTCCATTGAAAGCAATAGAATTGGGCTCTTTTACTTTCAATATGAATTTGACCCATACGTCTAATTTGGTCCACTGTATTTCATCACATACTCACTTTCTGAGACATAACATTTCCTTAGAGGTGCCTGTGTGCACAGTATGGAAACTTAAAATAAAAATTCCAAACAATGCCAACAACAACAAAAAAAACCCAAACGACAAACCACTACAAACAGCACGTGATAAAGAATTTTGCCTACACAATGGCACAAGATGAAAACAGTAGAACAGATGAGGCTGACATGACACGTTTTCTTTTGTGCCTCAGAATGGAAAGGACCATTCTAAGGGCAGAGCCTGAGTCCAAATGTAGTATTTAAAGCAGTTAAGGAATTTTGTGTATTAAATAAAACTGAACTAAAAAAATAAACAAAAGGATATTTATAGGTATCAAATTAGAGAAAGA
Source organism: Hypotaenidia okinawae (assembly GCA_027925045.1). Taxonomy (NCBI): domain Eukaryota; kingdom Metazoa; phylum Chordata; class Aves; order Gruiformes; family Rallidae; genus Hypotaenidia; species Hypotaenidia okinawae. The sequence continues at coordinate 175,520,091 of BSDF01000001.1, forward strand.
TAATTTAATGCAAATTTACAAGTAATGAAAAATAAGTGCAATTATCTAAATACACACACAGAGGCAATCAACTCTGTTTAAAAAATTTCTGTGTAAGCTTTGGCTTTGTGGAACAACTTTGAGTTTCTAATTTTTAATTTTTTTTTTTTTTACTTGTGGCAAAGTGTTGTATCCATGGCTACTGTTTTAGTCTCATATGACACAGTAATGGGCAATATATAAGAAGGTGTGTATGAAAAAGATATTACAAAGTAATACACTAAGACAGTTTTGTTCCCAACATTTATTTGTAAATCTGTGGTTGAAAAGCATTCTATACATCATAAAACCGTGAGTGGAAAAGAGATGCTGAAGATGCCAGGAAAAGAAAAATAAAACAGCTTTGATTTTTCTCTAAGTTGAGCTAAGAACTCTCAAGTTTCTGAGTGTGTCTTTCTGTGTAGGATCTGTGTGTGGGGGGTGTTTTATCTGTGATGTTGGTAACCTAATGGCAAACATCATAAAAACAGTACCAAAAAAATAAAAATAAAATTGTTGGCAGGGCATATGCAGTCACCCAGAGCAACAGAGGGGATTGTTCTAGTAGAAGTGACAAAGTTTCTCCTGGTATATACTGATTTGTCACTTCCCTTGGGAAATAAATATGTCAATGCGTTTGCCGCCTTATGTGTAATAAAATACCCTTCTAGCCAAAGAAACAAATAAATGCTTCCCTCCTCCTTCCTTCTCCAGATAATAAGCAAAACTGAAGTCAAACTCACTTTTTGTCTCCCAGCAATCCCTCAAAATCAGACTTGGTGTCCTGTAATGTGATTCAGTTACAAACTACCCTCCATTCTTTTATTCAGGAATGTCAAATCTAAACTTAACAGAAGGAGGAATTTTGAGCGAGGGTTTTTTTGTTTGTTTTGTTTTGGGTTTTTTTTTTTATGTGGGTACGTTTTATTTTGGCTTTACATGCTAAGTGATGAAAAAAAATCAGGTGGAGCGAATCTGAAGTCAGTGCGTGGCCTGCATGTGCATAGGTTTGCCCCTCTGCACAGTGTGTGCAAGCCACACAACCTGGCATGATCACACACCTGCAACTGGTGGACTCATTGAATACTTACTGCAGAGCACACTCCTTGAGTGCCCGACAAAGCTACAAGTTCAGCTGTATATTCCAACATCATCCTCTGTGGAGCTGGGTGCTCTGACACAGCCCTTTGCTTGGTCTAGGCCATCTGTCTCTTGGACATTATTATTCCAAGCATGGAGGGAGTTAAGCAGAGATGGTTTGTGACTTTCTCGGTATCGCCACGTTGAGTTTCTGCCTGGTTTGTTCCTGTACAAGGAGGCATATTAGTGCTACCACAATGGATATATGTGAGTTCAGCCTGGTTCTTCATGTGTGCTTTATCCGAAGTGTCCAGTTGTGCTGGAGTGCTTTAGGTTACCTCAGTGAGATCATTTCCGTATTGCTCTGTTTAAGGAAACCTTTGATGGAGTCTGGTGCCTTCAAGTTGAGTAAAACACAATATTTTTTTATTTTTAATTTCGGGGAAGGGGAGGTATGCAGTCATCGGCAGTGCTAAAGAAAAAAGCCTGTAATAAATATTGGTTGCAAAAATTGTGTTCTCTATAGAGCATTTGTTATGAAAGATCAATATGATCTTCAAAAGCTCTTTTTTATTATTTTATTAAGACAATCCTGTATTCTCTTGATCAGAAAAGTGTAACTAGCAGCCATTTTGTTGTATGTTTAGATTTAAAAAAAAAATGGCGGGAAGAACTGTTCTGTATAATGCCTATCTGTTATTCTTATGTTTCCTTTTGGCTGTTCCTTTTTTGTCAGCTACTTCTGTTCTTTCTTGGAAATTCAGTTCAGTTAATTTGTGAAAGTAAAAATAGGGAAAAATAATTATAAATATCCGTTATATTCAGGAGATAAATTTTTCCTTTCCAGTTATGACTTGCTATTTGACAGTATCTTAGTTCAGTGTCGCATCTTGAAGGCTCTACAGTCATTTTAGACCTTTGAAATCTCTTCATGAATACTTAATTCTGCATTTGTAGGAGAAGAGCCTGTGCTGGAGAGATCTGTAGTACCGTTCAATCTGTTGCCACTTGCTCTCATTGCAGATTGTGCGAGGCTGCAGAATAAATTAGTATTATTTTGAAACACCATTTGTCCACTGGAATGTCACCCCTTCAGATCCTCTCAGTGAGCATACGAAATAGCACCAGATGCAGACAGTGATGTATGTTCCAGTGTGGTTCTCCCAATTATCGTCATGAAGCTCTCTTGCCTGCATTGATGTTTTCTGAGAAGAACAGAGAACAGAGCTGGTTCCCGAATGTATATGTGTGATGGATGGCGTTTGTTTTCATTTCTTTGTTCCTCTGGCAAGGGAGTGACTAGGTAAGAGGCAGGTAGCTTTATTTTCTTGTGTAAGAGAGATCCCAGAGCAGAGGGCAGAGAGCGGGAGGCATCTAAGCAGCAGCCTGTAGCATAGCAGAGAGCAGGAACCTGGTGAGAAGTGCAGGGAGCAGATGTGCTGCGGTAGTACAGAGGTGATGGAAAGAAAACTTTTGAGGGACCTAGAGGGTACTGCACATACTGTGCTGCAATCCAGATCAAGTCCGTTAGTCTTAAATCAAACCTTGGGAAAAGAAATTGGTTTCAGATACATGATTTGGGATACACCGAAGGGAATATCCTTTATGGAACAGGCTGCCCAAGGAGGTGGTGGAGTCTCCTTCTCTGAAGATATTCAAGACCCATCTGGACACCTACCTGTGCGATCTGTCCTAAGGAACCTGCTTTGGCAGAGGGGTTGGACTTGATCTCTTGGGGTCCCTTCCAACTCCTACAATTCTGTGATTCTGTGATGATCCCATTTTAAATCTTTATAAATCTGCTGGTTTACTTAGCTGAGTATTCCCTATTACAAGATATTTGGCCTAGTGCTAGTTCAAATACAAACTTGCTTTAATGCTTAAAAACCTGTTGGAGTTTGTTGGGTGCTCTCTATACTGGAAGGGAGTACCACTTCAGTGTAAGTAAAGGCAGTACTTCAAAGGTCTGGCTGCCTTTGGCTCTTGTCACAACAGATTGAATTTTTCAGATCAGAAATGCATATCTATTTTTTTAAACAACCTCCCTGAATTACTTGCTCTAAAAATGGATTCTGTAATCATTGAGCTATCAGGGCTGAGCAGATGTAAATCAAGAATGGCATAGCCTCTGCCCTAGATTTTTTTTTTTCTCTCCAACCCCCTTGTGCTTTTAACTATTTAGACATTAAAAAACCAAACCAACAAAACCAAGAAAACCCCCAAACAATACCTAGTTAGCACAGAAAGTGTTGATCTTTATGCCCGTTAGTAGTAGTGTCTGCTTCTGGAAACTGTAAAACTAAGGAGTAATAATAAAATTTTAAAAACCCCCAAATTTTCTCTTTTTCATAACTTCTAACAGAATCCACTTCTTTGAGCTACCAGTGCACAGTATCTTTAAGGTACTGAACACCACACTGCTTAGACAAATGAGAACTTGTAATAAAAGCTATTCAACTAGAGAAGGCACTTAAGCACTTTACCCTTAAGTGTAAACTGATAGGTGAAATCAGTGGAATTTTCCCACTAAGATCAGTGTTTGTGTACATGTCTTAAAAGTGAGGGGGTTTGACACATGCTTCAGCAATTCTGGCAAATGTTCCCTCTCACCCTCTTTTTTAGTTTTGGATTTCCTGAGGGTCCTAATTAATAAAGTTAGTAAGAAAACCAGTCACAGTCTATCGGCATCCCTAATGGACTTTCATTAGAAGGGAGGCCAACTTCTCGCCTGTGTGTGATCCTCAGATTATTGGCTGCAGTATCTGGTTTGGATCCGAAACCTTTATCTTCTTTCAAGTTTTCTGTAATAATAAATTCCTTGCCAAAAAACTCACTTTTCTAAATTTGGTACCAAGTTAGCCTCTGTACAATGATGCCCTTTTCTTGTTTCGGGAAAAGCAAGGGTGCTTTGTGGTCATAAATCTTCATTTTGGGTCACAACCAAACATCCAGCTTCCTAGCCAGAACACCTGAGAGACACAGCGACCAATATATTTACACAAAATACTGACTATACATACCTATAAAATAGCAGTTAATCAGGAGAGCTCAAGTATAACCTTGGGGTTAGCTCTGTGAGAATGGCCCATTTAAAACCTCTCAGTGATTAAAAAATAATAAATACCCAGCTCTTAGGTTGGCATTTGTTTGAGCAGATTTAAAAGCTTTTTAGAGGAGGTAACCTTGACTAACCGTGTTTTACAGATGGGAGGAGAAGGACACAGCTCTCCTAACTTCACTGAGCAAACCGAAAGGAAAGTTACAATTAGAAATTCAGGCCGCCAGGCAGCCTGTCAGGGCCGTCTATGCTAGGTCCCACTTACAGGCAATAATATAAAATGAAAGTTGTCTCAGTGCCTATTCTGGATGGACTATTATTAGTGTCGGGTATTTACAGAGGTTTGTGTCCGTTGACATTTACGCACAGGCATCACGGTCCGTAACAGGTACATAATGTAAGGCCAGCAACACTAAACCAAATGCAAACTGGCTGGAAATTAGTGGTGGTTGTGGCAGAGGCGCTTGGGTGGCTGACTTGGGGCTCTTGTTCTTGCTTCGTTGACCATTGAAGGAGGCAAAAAAGAATCAGCACGGAGGAAGGCAGAAAATTGGCAGCAGTCAATGAGGATAGAGAAAAATAATTGCCAGAAATTCTGGAGTAGACCTCAGGGAGCGTGAGAGGAGAAGAAGTCCAAGGTTTAAGTGGTCACAGGGAGAGGGAAGGTGGCATTGACACTGCAGCATTCTTTGGGTATCAAGAGGGAGGAGGCCAGAGTGGAACAGTGACATGGACACTCCTGCTACGTTTAAATCAAAGTGAGAAACAAAAATCTAAATGTGGCCATTAATATTTTCCTAATATGGCTGTGTGACATTCCTGGCTAATTTTAATGTGAACCAGAGTAGATCCCATGATCAGGGTCTTCTATGCAAATTTTAACTAAGTGAATGTTAAATTTAAGTTCTGTCACGATAATGTTTCTGGTCAGAGCAAGAAGAGTGCACATCAGGACATCCCCGCCCCAAAACCGGGCAGTGAAGAAGTGGCGGCTAGCAGATGGGACAAGACAGCAGATTTTAATCTTGTAGTCAGACCGGGGTCTGAATGTGAATTGAACAAGTCAGATTTCAGAGTATCAGGCACAACACAGTGCACAGACAATTGCTGGCAGCACGCTGGGCTGCGTCTCTCCAGACGAAGATCAAGCACTCAGCAGTGGAAGGGAGAGATGATTTACTATTGGAGGCTTAACACTGTAATCAATTTAGGCTCCGTTTAACCTCCAGGACCTTTATAAAGACAAGAGAAACGGAAAGTAGGAAGGAGTGAACAGAGTGAGATAGGAAAGGAAGGATAACTGAGTCAAAAGTGGAGACAGGAGGAAACATCTGCAGGCACAGCATTGGGGTGGGGGTTGTGTGTGCGACCATGGGTGGGTAGGGCTGTGATCCACACAGGGCCTGAGCCTTAGGTGGGCTTTGTGCTGGAGTGGCAACTAGTTCAGGCTCCCGCAGCAGTGGGACACTGGGGTACTTCTCAGAGGTGCCATTCAGAAGTGGGAAGGAAGCCGAAGTGGCTGCTAGGCGAGTGATTCAGAGGAGCTGTTTGTATCTCTGCTCCATCCTTTCTCCCTTCTCAGGATCTGTCATATTTTTAACCATCTTCATTATTTTGCTGCTTTCCTCTGAATGGAACTTTTTTTTCTTTTCTAATTTGACTTTTTGAGACAAGGCAGGAACATAGACTATTTAAGGTCACTGTATTTAAAGGCTTTATTTTCATTATTCCTCTTTCGTTTAGTACTTCAAATTCTTCAGGCCTTAATAATATTGTTGGACTTTTTGACTGCCGTTGTACATGGAACAAAATGGTTTTATTGAACTGTCCAAAGTACTTTTCACATCTTTTTTTTCTCTGAATAGGCACACTTAATTTAGAACCCATTTGTACATGGGGGCAATTCACATTATTTCATCCCAGATGTATTGCCTCTTGTCTACACTGAATTTTATCTGTTGAGTTTCTTAAACACATAACTTTGTTCAGCTTTTCAGAAGTTCTCCCTGGCCTTCTCTAATCTTGAGTAACCTGCGTCACTCTGAATGTGAGTTTTAAAGGTTCCATTAATACTTTAAATGGTTTTTAATTTTTTGTTTTGTTTTGGGATTGGCAAGGCAGTATCAGAGGTACATTGAGAATACCTTTGTTCAGCAAAGCTGCAGTAATTGCTTCTGTCTCTTGTAGTTTGAAGAAAGTGAAATAAAGTGAAAATACCCATTCATAACAAGAAAATGTAAAGTCAAATAGGCACAAAGTTTTTAATATTTAATTTTCCACATTATAAAGCAGACTCTTCTTCTCTGCCTTCCCATAAATGCAGAAATGGATAGGATTAATTAAACATTAAACCATTATTCTTCCTAAAAGAAGAGTTCTTGCTGGTCATGTTTTATATAATATATTCTCAAGGTGATCTTTCCCCCATCTGAAGTTTTCCCATCATCGGTTTAAAAAATAATTAATAATAAATAAATAAATAAATGCATGTTTTGTTATCATATTACTCTACTCTTCTTACTGGAGGAAAAAGGGGTGTTATTTGGTAAATCTTCCTTTAATTAAATAATTGACTGGAGGACTGATTCCATAATGGAAATGTTGTGTGACATTCAGTGCAGGCAGTGATTTAGAAATGAGACAGTGAGTCTGTGGAAGGAAAAAGGTTTCTAGGTCCTTTAGGCTGTAGGGAAGAAGCATATTTACTTTCTAGACTGTTTGCCTTCTAGAAAAGGAGGAGGAGCAGGGAATGAAACCAACAGAATAGGGCCACTAGCATTTTTAGCTGATTATATGCAGTGTCAAGAAGGTGCTATTTGTATCTGTGAGATATCGCTATGGGCTGACAGAATAAGAAAACAAGAAACATATGAAGCAAACTCAAGAAAGCAAAAAATATGCCATCCAGAAAGAAAATAAACCAGAGAATTCCTTTTTTGGGGTATAAAAGTAAGTCATGCTTGCTTAAATTACTTAAGGATTGCATTTTGTAACCATGAGCATATAAACATAACTATTGCATTGGCTACTTGTTAATTTATCTGTATTGCTACCTTTTTTACTTTGGAAGTATGCTTAGAATCATAGAATCACAGAACTTTAGGAGTTGGAAGGGACCTCAAAAGATCATCTAGTCCAAACCCCTCCCCTCACCAGAGAAGGATCACCTAGAGTAAATTACACAGGAACATGTCCAGGCATGTTTTGAATGTCTCCAGAGAAGGAGACTCCACAACCTCTCTGGGCAGCCTGTCCCAGGGCTTTGTCACCCTCACAGTGAAAAAGTTTCTCCTTATATTCATATGGAACTTCCTGTGCTCCAGCTTGCACCCATTGCCCCTTGTCCTGTCGCTGGCCATCACTGAGAAGAGTCTGGCTCTGTCCTCCTGACTCTCACCCTGTACATATTTATAAACATGAATAAGGTCACCTCTCATTCTCCTCTTCTCCAAGCTAAACAGACCCAGCTCCCTCAGCCTTTCCTCATAAGGAAGATGTTCCACTCCCTTAATCATCTTGTGGCCCTGTGCTGGACTCTTTCAAGGAGGGGCCCAGAACTGGACCCAGTGTTCCAGGTGTGGTCTCACCAGGGCAGAGTATAGGGGGAGAAGGACCTCTCTTGACCTACTAACCATACCCCTTCTAATACACCTCAGGATGCCATTGGCCTTCTTAGCCAAGAGGGCACATTGCTGGCTCATGGTCCACCAGGACCCCCAGGTCCCTCTCACCTGCACTGCTCTCCAACAGGCCAATCCCCAACCTATACTGGTACATGGGGTTGTTCTTCCCTAGATGCAAGACTAAATGGATAGTTCTGATCTACATTTTAGTCATATTAGCACTGAATAAAAATGATAGTTACTGACATATTTACGCAAAATATTGAGAAAAAATAAATTGTCTTTATAGACCTACAAAATTAGGGGGTGGGTGGTGTGGTAAGAGAAGGAAATATGTCCATCTAATGTATTCTTTGATGTGATACTAGTAAATAATTAATTGTCAAGAACTCTCCTGACTTACAGAGCTAAAAAAATTTAAAAAAACAGCATTTACCAAATCCCTTTATAGCTTCATGAAGCTCAGAGGACTTCTGCTGATCCTTTAACTCAGACTTTACCTACTCTCTTTTGAGCAATAACTCTAGAATTTATATCACTTTCTTTTAATCTCCCAATGGTATATTTACTATCTTAGATCATATGTTAACAGCACAGTGAGTTCCAGTGGAAGAAAAGGAAGACCTATCATTTATCGGATGTAGAAAATTTTCTCTCAGGTGACATTCACCGGTATCTTTCTAAAACGAAACTAAAAGAAGAGTGGACAAATGATACAAACTTGGGGTGCAAATGTCAGTGGGAGAAGAAGCAAGAAGGAGATAGTGGCCCAATCACTGCTGTGACTACAAGAATTCAATCTAAGGTAGGGTCTTTCTAGCTCCTGACTGCCATAACTTTGATTAACCTTGCAGTGTTTCAGCACAGGGTCATGCTATCCCGTTGATACTTTTCCTTTGAGATGTCAGTCACATTTCAATAACTTTCCAGTGTGGGCTTGTAAGTCCTGTCTCTTCATTGACTTTGAATGAGGCAGGTTGCTTATGAATGCAGCTTGAAGTGTCACTCAGATATTCTTGCATTGTGTTATCTTTGATTGACGTATCTGGAGTGGTAGAAAATTCAGGGTATCTAACTGGCCCTGTTTTGGCATTGAGGACCCTCCTTTTTTTTTTTCTTTTATTTTTATTTTTATTTTTAATTCCTGAGACTCTCTTGCTCTTCTGATGATAATGAGATTTGGTATGCTTTTTTTCTTTACACTATTAACAGGCACAAGAGAGTCCTATCCCACAGATGTAGCATCGTAGCATTTCTGTCTGGAGTTTAGGTTCTCACAGCATGAAAAGCATAAGCTCCACTAATGGAAGATAATACGTTAATGATAGCAGAGAAAGCACTGGTTCAGGAAAGGACATAAAAGAAATTCCTATCGGTTTAGCCTTCACGATAGCTCTTATTTTATGTCTGGCTTGTGTAATTCCTAAGGGTTAGGCCCAAAGTCATTTAAAAAGGCCCAGCAAGAAGGAAGTAAAAGCATTTCTAGTTTTTCAATGTTTATTATTAGCAACATAGACTGTAGCTGTTTTTGTGGAAGTTTACTCTGCAGTAGAAGGCTACACGTGTCCCAGAACAGTGATTGTTCCAAGGCTGTGTTATTCAATAAGCTGATTTATAACATATGACTCCAGTTATAATCCAAGAGTTGCTCCATTTATTTTAAACAAAATAAATATTTCTCTGCTATAGCTGCTTGAAGTTTATAATCTTGTTTTCAGGAGTGCCCTGGCTCACATAAACAGGCTTACCCACCTTTGAGTGTTAACAGGAAATGTGGGGTCTGTGGTGGAGGAGGGGAAGATTCAGTAATATAAAATAGTTCATATCTGTTTCATAGTGTTTCATAAATCTGTTTCCCAGGCAGTGGAGGAAAATGAATAAGAAGTGGTTTGGTTTTTGGGTTTTTTTTCAAGCTACTACTATAGCTTTTTTGCTCAGCTGAATGGAAAGAAGTGTATAAAACCAGCTAGTGCTGGAAACTAGATGTAAAACAATAGCAAACAAAAAACTCTTTAACAAGCATAATCTGTTGTCAGTGAAAGGCAAAGACATCATTAAATTCACAACAGTGCTTATTTTTCTAATGTAAGTCATGAAGGAAGCAGTCATGCTGAGACTGAAAAAGGAAGCAAGGGCTGTATCCTGAGCTTCGCAATGCCAAAAGCTTGCATGCATGTCCATCCGTCTCTGAGGCTGAACTTTGGCTAGATCTGTAGCCACCCATGCAGTGCACAGGGAGAGCGCCACATCTGGGGTGGAATCTGCAAAATTTACTGCAATGAAGAGAAAGCTACTTAGGCAAGCTAATAGCAGGGAGAAGGGGGTGGGTTATGCATCATTATGAATGGTTTCAGCAGCAGGAATGAAAAATACCCTATCATAGCTCATTGTCTGACGTTACAGCACTTTACTTGTCAATAGGAGTTGGAATACTCTTGAAAGACAATTGAACTGTATCCTCTCACATGCTACATCAGTGCTTGAACTACTGGATAATTGGGACCAATGGTTCTTCCTGCAGCTAGGTTTTATTTTTTTAAGTGGTACTTAGAATGGCACTTTGTATAGAACTTGATCTGCTACAGGTGCTTGAGAGTGTCTATAAGATCAAGCCCTCAGAAAAAGGAGGCAGAACATCTAGCCTATCAATCTTCATGGGGTTAAGCCTGCTCTGGGTGTGAAGCTGTTGAGCTTTGTGGAAACTGAGACTCTTCCTTGTGTCTTTGAAAGCAAGACCTTAAAGGTGTGAAAATCTTCAGTGTGATGCAGTGTGGTGGGTTGATCTCAGCCAGCTGGCAATTGCCCACCCAGCAGCTCTCTCAATCCCCCTCCTCAGCAGGACAGAGGGAAAATAAAATGAAAACCTCAAGGGTCATGTAGAAGACAGGGACATTGCTTCCAGTTACTGTCATGGTCAAAACAGACTCAACTGGAAGAAAATTAATGTATTGCCAATAAACATAAAATCGGATGGTGGAAAAGAAAAAAAAACAAACATCTCCCCTACACCCCTGAGCAGAGCAGTGTGACGGGAAATAAGGTCAGTTCACAACACTTTTTATCTGCATTTCTTCACATTTCTCCCCTGCACCAGCATGGTCCATCCCATAGTCTGCAATCCTTCAGGGCAAACTTGTTCTGGCATGGAGCTCTTCACAGGCTGCAGTCTAGGTATCTGCTCAGACATTCTCTTCTCCATGGGCTGCAGGAGAAACTGCTTGGGGTGCCTGGAGCACCTTCTTCCCCTCTGTCTTCACTGACCTGGGTGTCTGCAGTGTTGTTTCTCACAGTTACTTCTCTTACTTCTTGCTGCCTGTGCAAGAATTTTGCCCTTTCTTAACTTGTGTTCCTCACATCAGTCAAGGGGCTCAGCCATGCCCTGCAGTGGGTGGGCTAGAGCTGGCTGGAATGGTCTGTGTCCAGCTCCCAGCTGGACTTGTAAGAAATAAGGAGACATTATTTTAATTAACTTGCCTTTAACTTACTATAAGATGTTGGACTAATCATTTAACAATTCTACTCAAATGTTCCTCTCTCTTTATATTTTCTCTAATACTTATCACCAAAAGTGTATGGATCTTTAAGTCTGTAGAAGTTTTGAGAACTTTTTGCAGAACCAGTAAGTTCAGATTTACCCCAAAACTAGTGCTTTGATTAGAAATTCCACCTTCTTCTTCTAATATACATTTCAAGCAGATGTTATGTTTTATTATATATCACTTAATGGTACCAAAATTAATCTTAGTATGCTTCCCTTGTGGCTTACACACACGGAAGAGGAAAACTGATCAATGAAAATATAACAGGTACAGACATTAGTCCATTGGTTAGCTTGGAATCACAATTTTCAAATGGAAAACAAATAGGTGCATTCAAAAAATACCTAGCTGCCCTTGCTAGTAAATATTTTTTTAACTATTATGTCATTTCTATGAGTAATTATACATACTTCTTAATACTCTGATAACTCTTTAAAAATGTTGGGAAATAATTTTAGCATGTTTTCCTTTAAAGTACTTTCTCTTGATTCTTAAAATTTGTTTTTATATAACATATTGCACATAACATTAATGCAAAAAATATGTAAATATGCATAGACTCATAGACCCACAGAATGGTTTGGGTTGGAAGGAACCTTAAAGCTCATCTAGTTCCAATCCCCCTGCCATGGGCAGGGACACCCTCCATTAGACCAGGTTTCCCAAAGCCCCATCCGACCTGGCTTCTGCGGAACCAGTGATAAGTAGCATTCCTCAGAGATTGGTACTGGAACCAGCAGCTTAACATCTTTGTTGGAGACATGGATAGTGGGATCCAAGTGTACCCTAGGCAAGTTTGCTGACAACACCAAGCTGTATAGTGCAGTCAACACACTGCAGGGAAGGGATGCCATTCAGAGGGACCTTGACAGGCTTGAGAGATGGGCTTGTATGAACCACATGAATTTCAACAAAGTCAAGTGCAAGGTCCTTCATATGGGTTGGGGCAAGCACAACTACAGGCTGGGTGGAGAATGGATTGAGAGCAGCCCTAAGGAGAAGAACTTGGGGGTGTTGATTGATGAAAAACCTCAACATGAGCCTGCAATGTGCACTTGCAGCCTAGAAACCCAAGTCTATCCCAAGCTACATCAGAAACAACCTGACCAGCAGATCAAGAGAGATGATTCTGTCCCTCTACTCTGCCTTGATGAGAACCCCACCTGGAGTACTGTGTCCAGCTCTGGAGTCTCCAGTACAAGAAAGACATTGAACTGTTGGATCAAGTCTGGAGGAGGGCCACAAAGAGTATCACAGGGCCAGAGCACCTCTCCTATGAAGACAGGCTGAGAAAGCTGGGCTTGTTCAGCCTAAAGAAAGCTCTGGGGATACCTTGTTGTAGCCTTCCAGTACCTGAAGGGGCCCTACAGATAAGATAGGGAGGGACTGTTTATCAGGGAATGTAGTGAAAAGACAGTGGGTAATGGGTTTGAACTAAAAGGTAGATTTACATACGTGTATGTTTGATGTGTGTAGCATAATATGTGTAATATAATGAAAACATTTTTTCAATAGCAACAGTACTGTCACCCCTGTGACAGCAGGCAATATGCTCAAGAAGAGACCTTTCTAAAACATACTGAACCTCTATGGGATACTGACTTCATTCTTCATTCACTTCTCTTGAAATGTAGCAAAGCCATAAGAAAAAGAAAAAAACCCCCAGTATTTCCCAGTGGACTGCCATGAGCAGAAAGACAGAAAGCTGTGACATGACATGAGATATCACATTGGGGTGCCTTTGTCTAACTGCTAAGATCTGTAGACTATCACCAAAAAATGGTTGTGGAATGTCTTCTATTTTTCTTTCTGAAAGGTGTTTGGGGGCAATTTTTTAATGCCATCATCTAATTTGTGCTGTAATATTCAATGTCTAATGCATAATTGCTCCTGAGCGACCTAAGTGCCTATATTTTTATGCAGTTATTGCAGAGTGTGTGTGTAAGCAGGCAGGATTTCTGGAAGTCCATGAAGGTGCACAACATCTCTTCATTGATAAGTTAAGTTGCTCACAAAAGCAACTTAACATACTTCAGGAAGTTGACTTTGTGAGATACTCATGATGGTGTAAAAAAGTTGTTAAGTTAGACGGAGCGCAAAGGATGAAATTTAACCTGTGCAGCCAAATATGTAGTGAATACTAAGTAGAGAAAAAAAACCAACAATGGAGGGACTAGATTTTTATGTTAGAGTGGAAACATATATTTGAGGTTTTATTTATTAGCATTTTCTAGAAGTTCTTTTGGTTTATTTTTAATTGTACAATTTCCCTAGAAAATTTAGCTTACTTCAGGATTAGTAGAAGAAAGATATTAAAAGTTGTGTGCCTGTCTATCCAGTACTTTTTGCCCTTTGCAAGTCTCTGCTTTCTAGCAGTCTGACCGAATCTATCTCACGTGTGCTGTGTGTCTGTGTTTAAGCCATTTTTGTCGGGAGATCATCTTCAAGTCTGGCAGACTTTGTATCATTAGGAAATTTTCCCTGATATTTTGCCAGCAGGGCTCTAGCGAGGCTTGCAGGGTAGTGCAGTAGCTCCACAACAGCAGGACTGTACCACACACACAGGCAGTGGCAAGGTGGTCTGCATTTCTGGGACAATGACAACAAATGCTTCCTAATCACTATGGGAATAAGTGTTGGTTTATTGTTTTGTTTGGGTTTTGTAAGTTTTATTTTATTTTTTGGTTTAGTCAGTCTTTGACCACGAGCTGTAGTTGGTGACTGCAGAGGATTAACTTACTTTTCCATCCACCTCTCATTTGTTCTCTTTTGAATGCAGCCATGATGTAGTAATGAGATGCTACTAGTAGGTTAAGCTTTTCTTTGTTTAATTCCACTTTATTTTACTGTATAGGTCATATTACTTGTGCATGAATATCTTCCTGGGAAAGTGGGAAGCACTCATCATTTTGACTCACATCAAGAAAGATACCTTCTAGTCCAGTACAGAATATGTCCCCTAAGCTTTTAGTTGAAACAGCAACAGCTATTCATGTACAATGCCAGATTTGTTAGGTGTGATACAGGAGTGGTTACTACTGAAACTGATCTAGCAAGCATCCTTCATGGGTTTGGACGGACTAGAGAAGGAAGCAGTCAGTCCTGAGAAGGCAGAGGAATGGATTTCATGCCCAGGTCAGACGTATCGCTGAGTTACAAAAGCTTCATGGCCACTGCACATCCTCTGGGCTTCAATAGTGTGTGAATACTCTTAGCCAATTAACATTGGCTAAGAGTTAAGTGTAATTAGACATGATTCATTGATGTAGCTCAGCTCATGTGTGGTATGTCTCTGTACGAAGGTCACTTGAGTATGCGAGTAAGCCAAATGAGATAAGAAAAAAATACTGATTTGAAATAGAAGGAATAGATTTTTAAGCTAGATGTTTAGAAGAGCTTTTCAGTGGTAAAGATGGCTAAGTGGCAGAACTGTTTTGTGATACTGCTGTCACTGTGGATCTTGAAGACATGAACATCTTATAAACATAGAAAGAATTGTTTTCTTATAGGCAGAGATGACTTCCAGCTCTAGGACTGAAAGGTCCACAAAATAATTTGCTTAAGGCCTTTAGCAGAAATTACGTGGGAAGCCTGTGGTGGAAAAAGGAACCTGATTGTGGTTTCCCAAACTCTGCCATTCATTTGAAGGGAGTCTTTGGTGCACAGCTTTTGTTTACAGACTTTTAGATATTTTTTCAATCTGTCTGCAGTATTTACATTTCTATCCTATATACACATACTTTTTTCTGACTTATGCCTATTTGTTACTTAGATGTTTTCTTCCAAATCCCGAGCCAGGATTTTGCTAAACCTGTGGTTTCTGGAATAACTGTGAAGACAAGATACATACTTTAACTGTTAGAGTTCCTTCATTTAATCTTGGGGGGGAAATAAAATTATTTGCCTTTGATGTTTAAAAATTGTTCAGAATTTTAAGCAGCAGCTATCTCTCCTGCCTCTGTGTGTACATGTGCCTCTGGAGAGAATAGCTGTGATGAGTACCTTCTTTCTGGAAGTCCCAGGGATGATTCTAGATGGATTTTCAGTGCCACAGTCACTCCTGGTTTGATCCTCGCCATGCATTTACCCTGGGGCAAATAGGGTTTTAATTTCAATAACATTTGCTTTTTATTAATTTTACTTCATTGTGTATTTTCACTTTAATTTCATTTGGACTTTCTTTTCCTACAGAAAAGTTGTGTAGAAACTGGAAAATAAATTAAAAAGAATCACTGACACACTAGGAGACACACAGCTCAATAACTCATTAAGGTTTAGAGATGCTTATTACATATATTCTCAATTTTCATTCACAACATGCAAAGTGCAAACTCTCCATCTCTCTTTTGACTGTGCACTGTCGGTAAAATGGATTACATTTTTTCCTTGTGCAGGAGATATTGTCTATTGAGATCCATGAAAATAAACACAATAAAAATTCCAATGAAATGTTATTGTATAGTACAAGTGGTTGCTTTTAAAGTCTCGCTATTTCAGCTGCATTAATTGTACAAGCTACAGAGTTTAATATTTTTTGAGGGAAAAAAAATTAGGAACTTGTTTGAATTATTCATGTTTTGAAAATGGCCTATATGACAGCTATTTTCATAACTCATTTTTAGTGCAAGTTTAGCACATACCAAATCTCCCACTGAACTGAGAAATTAGGATAGTTATGATTTTACCTAAAGTATTTAGATGCTTTCTTTTAAAGAAATAGCTTCCTTACTGTTAGTATGCTGCACATTGTCGTGACCAGAGAAATACAGACCTATGAAATCATAAAACATTTTTCTTTGATTCAGATTTGGTCCCTAGTATTAACAGAATATCTTTCTCATTAAAAGATTTTTAATCTCCCTTTCTCTCCAGTGCAGGTAAAAACTAGATGTCAGTTTTGTCATGCACAACAAAGAAACTAGTAGCAAAACCAGCCTGGGATACCTTTTCTGGTTTTGGTCTGTAGAAACAGGGAGTCAGAAGCTGAAAGCTGTCTCTCTCTCCTGTCTTTGTTCTCTTTCCTTGGGTGCAAAACGGAGTAAGAACCGGGAGACAGGACTTTTCTCTTCTGGTACCCAAGTTGCCCCTGATACATGCAGATTAGCCTGGATCTCGGTTCATGCTTCTCACAGTCTGAATCCAAGCACTCAAAGTTAGCAGCTGGAATCCTAATATCCTCCTTGGAAGAATCATGCTAGATCCATATTTATTCAGCACCTTTTAGAAATCTCATTTATGCACTCAAAAAGGATACTTTACGTCCAGCTTGCCACCTCTCTACTGCAGCAGCAATGTTTTTGTCCCTGAATACGGCCAAATTAAGAATTTCTTGATGTATGCCAGGTTATATTGCTCCTTCCTGACCAAATAAACTAATTTAAATATGTTGCTTGTACTACACTTGGATGCTGACCCTAGTAAATTGTGGTGACATCCAGAAAATTACTCATTAGGAAGAGGTATTTAGAATAAATGAGCTGTAGATTGAGGGAGCAAATGTGCTATAAATCTCATTTTTTGTGTGTTTGATTTGATTTACGGTCTCGGTTCTGGTCCATCTTCATCTGGATATTGCTTTCTTCTTGAAAGGATTTTGAACAAAATATACATCCACCTAGTAGGATATTTAGAATATGCACTTACCTTTGTCAGACCCTTGGGCTTTAAAGGAAAGTAAGAAAAGCACATTTAACCTAATAAAGGAATTTTTTAAAAGAAAAGCAAAGCACTAATTTCTAATGAAAAACTGCTAAACATTAAAAAAAAAAAAAAAGAAGAAAGAAAAGAAAATCATGTGCCATATGGCAATTATACCAAAAGATTGAATTTATTACCAAATAAAACTGTTGGCTTGTGCATTTCACAGTTTCCTCCGTTCACAACCAGTGTGTTTTTAGAGGCTTTCTGTAGGGTTAGTTGCCCAGACTTCTGCAAAAACAACAGTTTGTCCTTATTGCAGGAGGTGTTAGGAAATCAAATCCAACTGGAGCACCGAATGAAATTACAGACTGGTTTTGTCCCAGCTGCATGACACATGCCAAGAGCTGATTTTTCAGTGCAGACATTTAAAGAAATGAATACAAAATTCTATTTGTTCTCCTACTGAATGAATTATCCTTATTGTGTTTTTCATACTTCAGTGTGCTATTTAATATTTCAGCAAAGTCACTGTTTGCTTTCACCTCAGTGAAAATGTTTTTACATGTCATGTTTTCTTTTAAAGAAGAAAAAGCAACAACCTGTGTAAAACTTGAGTTTGATTACGAAATAACTTCTGTGTCTGATAGATTTATTGGATCAGTGATAGCCAGATGATAACCATAATGACTTATAACAGCTTCAGATGCGACAGGTTTCATTGTTGCTGCTGTTTTATTGAATGACATTTTTTCTAAAAAAGCAAACAAACACAAAACCACTATGGGATTTCAGAGCAATTCAGTCACCGGTATTACAGAAAATTCCTGCAGAATTTCTTGTAGAGTTGCCTGGTCTCACAGAGCCTCCTAATGAATACCCACATCCCAACATGACTTCGAATCTTTAAAAATATGTATTTAATATCTGAACTTTTGTGCCATCAATTTCTTTTATAATGTGCAGTTTTAATTAGGTCACATTATGGAAAGTGTTTCCCTTCTTCCTCCCCCTCCCACCTGCTGCTGCTGTTCATCTACGGAAGTGGACATCTGCATTATCACCTCCGATAAGATTTGTACTCCTGGGCTGTAAGGCTGGAATGCAGTTAACATGCATTTAGTAAGCTCATTGAGATGACATAAGCACAGAGCTTTCAATGTAGCTCACATCCAAATTGTAAAACTACTTTTTTTTTTTTACTTTTTTTTTTTTTTTGGTGCAGCCACCTACTGAATGAACTTTCTTGGTGTGTTCAGCCATGCTCACTGCATTCAAATTCCATTGACAAGAAAGAGGGTGAAGGGATAAATTTGAAGACGTGAGATCGCCTCGCTTCCACTTGGGCACTCAGTGTGCACTCTCACAACTAGGTTGGCAGAGATCCTTGAGACATGAAAGGGAATCCTTCAGCAAGGACAATGGTGTTTTTATTTGGCAGTAGGAAAAGATGCAAGAGAACACAATTAAGCTCCATACTCTTGTGCTGAATGGCTTAATTCAGCAATGTTCCTTCACCGATATTTCATTCCTGTTCCTGTGATTGGCATGGGGAGGAATACAGGAAAACAAATCCACAGAAGCTCTCTTCACAAGGACAACTTACTTATCTATAACCTGTCAAATTCGCCAACAGCTAGTGTCAGTGTATTAAACCCTTAACGTGCTTGCGCAGTGTGTTCATTAGATTGGTTCTGTGAACAGAACTCATCCTTGAATCTCTCCCCTCTCTCTGGACTCTCCTAATTTGGCATCTTTGGCATTTAATGTCAAGGAAATGGTATAATGTGAATTTATGAAAAATATTTTCAGCAACTTCACGCTGATATAGAATTTCCCTGAGAGGCAACATTAATAATGGGTTGGCACAACACATTTGCTGGAGTGGGTTTGATGCCTTGATTGAGTTTCCGTGGTGCGTTTGTTGTTGCTTTGGGGAACATGCGGATATTGGGTTCAACAGACCATAGAATTTTGAATTAACCTCTCTTTTTCTCTTCATGAATATAATGGCTTCACAATCTGTTCTTGCTTTGGCCTTTTATTTAAGGGAAGAAGAGAAGCTTTGATTTAAAAAAAAAAAAAAAAAAAGCAACTAAAAAAAACCTGCCGTTTTTGAGAGCATTGTGAGGAGAAATAAATATACATAAGGAAACATTGATTCATAGGAATCTCCTAGGCTACTTTCCCTCAAGACTTTCCTACACCGATTCTCTATAAAATATTCAGTTTAGCCCTAAAGTGCAAAAGACACAAACCATTAGCACTAAGTTCAGATATGGCAGTTCCAGTTACACCCTTTGTTTAGGAGAAGCCTATGATGATTTTCAGGAGTCTTAATAAACCCTGTTAGGAGTCTCGTTTTAGGTAAATTCCTCTTTTCCTGTGAGTTACAACTGAATAATTACAGATGAAGACTGAAAAAAAAGAGAAAAAGAAAATAAATTACCTGCTGCTGTGTTGAGAGTTTGTTCTGGTTGCCGTTTCAGTCAAGGAATTTGCTTTGAGGGTCTCAAAACACCAGAGTAACAGTCTGATCTTTGCATTGTTTCTCATGTCTAAGAAGTTTCTTCTGTGTGTGCATTTGTCTGAGAGAGCTGCACACTTGGATGGGAGAGATGATAGAGTCTAATAGGGGATAGTGCTTTGAGGCTGTATCTGTATTGCAAGATGAAAAATGCAGTCAGGGTCAAGTTAAGGGGAAGTTAGAACACTACCTACTAATGTAGTGATTTGTAAACTGAGGCACGGGGTGAATATGAAATTTCTGTGATTTAAAAATGGCATAAGTGGCAAAGTACATAATCTTCTCTGAATATAGTTTTTATGCCTTAGATTGCTATATTACAAAGAAGGTAAACATTAAATTCACTGTTTATCTTCAATTTTTCACCATGTGTTTACTATTTAAGCCCTGTTTACTTATTGAGACACGTTCAAGTTATTTTAATTTACTAGCTGCCTACTTTAGCTGAATCTCACAGTATTTTGGTTGTTCACCTCACAATCAGATGTTTATAGCTAAGCTTTTAATTCAAAATAAATTAAGAAATAGCCTAGGATAATTTTCTTTTTGGTTTGTTGTTTTTAAAAGAAAACCTGTTATGAAAATTTTAACTCTACCTTAACAGCAAGCCACTGGCGTATTCCTGAATGTTCTTTCTACCTAAGTGTTAGCCATGATTAAAAAGAATCAATAAAGCTCTTTCATACTTTAGCAATCTGTTTCCTGAGATCTTCATTCAAAATTGTGTGGGTTTTAGAGAGCGAGTTAAATTGGGGAAAATTAAATTAACCTTTGGGACAGTCTGTCTGTATTCCAGACTTGCAGTAAATTATTTGGGTGGAATTTATTTGCTTTTGGAATTAGCTGAAATGATGGTGACCGTAGGTTAGTACTGAAGAAAATGGTGTTTAAAACTTTTAGCATGCAGCTTTATTTTTTCCCTCCTGACAGAGAGGCCTAAAAGTGGCAGTTTCCTCTCTTTGTTTGTAAATCTCTAAAGCAAGCATAAAAAGGCTTTTCATGGGTTATTGTATGCATCAGGATTTTTTCCATATTTTCTTGTTGTCACTACTTTAGCTCCATTTTTGTAACAGTGACGGAAGCAAGAAATAGATAAATAGGTCTTTGCAGGAAAACATGTTTAAATTAGCATAAGCATACGGTGAAGCCAGAGGAGTAAGGGGCACAGTTTTTTTATTATCAACTGGCTTAACGTTCCTGCTCTTTCTGCTCTTGCCTTTGCCTCTGCCAGCTCCACAGGCAAGAGTCAGAATCAGTTGTTGAATGGAGTCAATTTTCTGAACGGTCAGTCCCCATTACTTTACATAAGGTACAGAGAACTGAGAAGCCCAGCAATCCTATGAAAAAGATAAAAAACATTTATTTAATACTTTATTTTCCACTCTTTTTATTTATGGGGCTCAACTGTAATAGGGACAAAGGAAAATTTTAGCAAAAGTTGTCATGATGTCGCCAAGCCCACACATCTGCATGGGATGTGGTAATCCAACTTCTTGCATGACACAAAATGTGGGCAGTTTTGGTATCAGGAGCTGATGCTGGGTTTTATACGCAAATAGAAGGCACTTAGCTTGCCACCATATGGAACAAAAGTAATTACTGAGGATGAAAGGCAAAGCAAGACAATTAGCATGCTTGTTGTTTGTCAGGAAGCAACCTCCTATATCTCAGAATGCTGTAATTCAAGTTTCATGATGAGGTTTTTTGAGAATGCACCAGAAGTAGCGATTTGAAAGATTTATTCATTTATTGCAGTGACAAATGCAATGGAAACCTGTTCAGAGGCTTGCTTTATACTCAATTACTTCTTGTAACTGATTCATTTATCAGGTATTTGACTAGGAGGAACTCAGTGTAACATCATATTGATGTAGATCAGTGCAGAACAAAATATGTTGAATTTCAGAGGCTTGCCTATACAGCAGAGCTGATTATTACTGTATCTTAAATACCAGGTATTTTCTTTGATAGCGTTTGCCACCTGTTAAACATGATCTTTCTGCAGTAGTCATATGGCATGGTAATTTATAATGATAAGTAGAAGGAAATTGTGGGTCTATAGAAAAAAAAAGTAAAGATATTACTTGCAATTTCCTATAATCCCTAATGTGATTTTGATCAAGGATACAAAAGAGACTATCCTGTTGCTGAATAAGGTGGATGCCCTGGTGACAGAGGATACAGAAGAGGTGGAGTTACTGAATGCCTTCTTTGAGTCAGTCTTTGCTGCTAAGGCTCTCAGGAATCCCAGACCCTGTTGGCAGGAGAGAAAGTCTGGAGAAGGGAAGACCTTACCTTAGTTAAGGGGGATCAGGTTAGAGAACATTTAGGCAAACTTGGCATCCAGGAATCAATAGGCCCTGCTGGGCTGCACAGAGGCGTGCTGAGGGAGCTGGCAGATGTTATTGCTATGCCACTATCCATCATCTTTGAAAGGTCATGGAGAACAAGAGAGATGCCTGGGGATTGTAGGAAAGCTGGTGTCACTCTGGTCTTTAAAAAGGGCAAGAAGAAGGACCCAGGAAACTACAGGCCAGTCAGTCTCACCTCCCTCACTGGAACAGCTCATTCGGGGGGTTATCAGTGTGCCTGTGGAGGAAAAGAAAGTTATTGGAGGTGGTCAGCATGGATGCCTGACCAATCTGATAGCCTTCTATGATGGCAGGACAGGTTGGGTAGATGAGGGGAGGTCAGTGGATGTTGTTCACCTTAAGTAGAGTTTTTGACACTGTCTCCCATAACGTCTTCTCCGACAAGCATAGGAAGTCTGTGTTAGATGAGTGGACAGTGAGGTGGATTGAGAACTGGCTGAATGGCAGAGCTCAGAAGGTTGCGGTAAGCAGCACAGAGTCTAGTTGGAGGCCTGTAACCAGTGGGTCTTGTCTTATTCAGCATATTCACCAGTGACCTGGATAAGGGGACAGAGTGTACCCTCAGCAAGTGTGCTGATCGTACAAAGCTTGAAGGAGAGGCCAGTACACCAGAAGGCTGCATTGCCATTCAGCGAGTCCTGGACAGGTTTGGTGCAGAGGGATGTAATGAAATTCAACAAGGGCAGGTGTAGGGTCCTGCACCTAGGGAAGAATAACCCCAGGCACCTGTAGTGGGTAGTGGTTGACCAGCTGCAGAGAAGGACCCGAGAGTCCTGATGGTAGGCAAGTTTCACAGAATCACAGAATCACAGAATTTTTAAGGTTGGAAAAGACCTAGAAGATCATCCAGTCCAACCATTCACCTAGCTCCCACTAAACCATATCCCTCATATCCCTCAAGTTCTCCATCATCAAGAAGGCCCATGGAATCCTAGGGTGCAGAGAGTGCCCAGCAGGTCAAGGGAGGTTCTCCTCCCCCTTTACTCTGCCCTGGTGAGACCACATCTGGAGTGTTGTGTCCAGTTCTGGGCTCCCCAGGTCAAAAAGGCAGGGAACTTCTGGAGACAGTCCTGCAGAGGGCTGCAAGGATAATGAGGGGACTGAAGCATCTCTTTTTATTAGAAAAGGTTGAGAGAGCTGGGTCTGTTTAGCCTGGAGAAGACCTAGAGGGGCTTCTAAGCAATATGTGCTTATAAATATCTAAAGGGTAGATGTCAAGAGGATGGGGCCAGACTCTTTTCAGTGGTACCCAGCAACAGGACACGGGGCAATGGGACCAAGCTGGAACACAGAAAGTTCCATTTGAACACAATGAAACTTTTCTTCACTTTGAGGATAACACAGCACTGAAACAGATTGCCCAGAGACCTTGTGGACTGTCCTTTGGAGATATTCAAGCCAGTCTGGATGCAATCCTGTGCAACCTGCTCTAAGTGATCCTGCTTTAGCAGGGGGTTGGACTAGTTGATCTCCAGAGGTCCCTTCCAACTCCTACCTTTCTGTGATTCTGTATTCAAAAAAATAAATAAATAAACATGCTAATTGTGAACTGATTGAAATATTCTGAAAATAGATTCTGTGTACTTAAGTTAAAAACTAAGAACGTGTTGATAATCTTTAGAAACACCAAAATTGACTGAAAAGAAAAAAAAAACACCAGAAATTTTGTTGCATGCAATTAGAGTTCTGAAAGGGAATGCTGTACCATCAGGTATCAGTCTGCTTCAAGTAATTTGTATGTCTGCATATATAGGTAGGTAGGTAGATATATTACTTACATGGTTACTGTGATACTGGAGTTACGATGAAAAAGCGAAGCCAGAGAGGACTGGTTACACACATAGAAAAGGGTTATTTTGTATTTGACTGGGTGATGCAAATGTTGACTTACTAGTTGCCAACAAAGCTGCAGTACAGTTTTTTTGTTTGACTTGCATGAGAATAGAAGCAACTTGTCCAAGGGTTCTGTTTTTGTTTTCCTTTTGTATTTCAAAGACACCAGCCTTAATTAAGATTTGTGGGATGACTTTACTTGAATTTTTCTTCATTTAGTCAAAGCTTTTAAATTTCTTAATAGTGCTGTTTATGGTATGCTAATTTGAGTTAATTTTACAGCACTAGGCGATACGCTGATTTAGAAATGCACGTAATAGCACAAATTTGAGTGGAAGGAGACCCTTTCTCAGTTTATTCTTGCAGGCATGTATTGTCTGCTCTGACCTGCAATTCATGTAATAAATCATTTTTAACGCTGGCACAGGTGTCCTTTTGAGTTTAAGTATGCTTTCCATTCATATTGTCTGCTATAATTTTTTTTCTGATGTATGGCTCATTATCACATCATTCTGTGTGTGGAAGTATTTTTATAGCATCAGTTTTTGTAGCCATTCCTAGTTTCATAGCTGAATTTCCTATACTCATTTTTGAGTTTCGTATTCAAACCGTATGCATGAGCTTTAAAATACCATATTCAAATCACTCTTGCAATTTTTCAGTGAAATTTGAGTCTGTCTGGACCTGATTTATTCTCCAGTCTGAAAACAAATGGTCTGATCAAGAAATGGTTGAGAAAATAGCAAAGAATTCCAGAGTTCTCTATAATTTCAGATATAGATAGCTACCTATAGCATTACAGCAGTGAGGGCTTGACTCTGCAGAAATGATTTATAGTAGTTCTTAAACATACAGGTAGTATTTCTGGCAGACTCTGTGTGTAAAGTACTTCAGAACTTTCTCTAAAAAAAGTAATTTGTTTTTTGTTCCAACACCCCCCAAAACAAAAAATCATGAAAAATAATAAAGTAGATGATCTCATCCCTTCCAAAGCAAAATCAACTGTGCCTACGTCATTTCTGACAGATGCTTATTTCATAAAGACACTCAACAATGGGAATCCCAGTGCTCTCTTAGCAACTCATTTTAGTGTTTCAGTAACCTTTCTTAATGTTAGAAGCATTTTCCACATCTAGCTAAAATTTAGTTTAGAGACACCTTTTATATATGAAAAGATTGCCATCATCTTTATCTTCAGCCTCCTCTTCTTTAGCTTTAAGAATCTCAGGTTGTTCAATCTCAGATCTTTCCTTGTTGATCTGACTCATGGCATCTCTCCTTTGGAATTTTTTCTGTCTATTCATATCAATTTGAGCTACCCAAAAGAGGACAGACACAGTCTATCTCAGTATTTCCTGAAACTGGAGCAAAGCAGAAAATTGGTCTTTTATATCCTGCAGGTAGCTTTTAGTTTTACATATTTTAGGATATGCTTCTTGCTACGGAAAGACGCTTTTGATTTATTTCCAAATTGGATCTCCAGATCCTTTCCTGAAAAATCTCTACCCACCCAGCTGTCCTGTACCTTACATTTGTACAGATTGTTCCTGCCTTTAAGAATTTTGCATTCTAACTGACCTTCCAACACACCAGCAGCAGGCCCAGTAAAGTGTCTTTTTTAAATGGAATAAGCACCCTCTCCATCACTGACATTATTATTAAAACTTTAAACAGGCCTGCCAGAGGAAAAAAAAATAATAAAAGAAATAAATTATTAGAAATAGCTTAGTCATGACTACACTATATGTACAGTTATCTAATTGGTTTTGCATCCACACTATATTAGCACCACTTACACAAGCTTTCCCTTTTTTTCTATTTTTGGATGCTTGAGTATTTTCTGAGAGATGAGAGCAAGACAAATGACCTTGCTTGTAACTCACCTTTCTTGCTCCCATTTCACCTTTGTTGCTTGCCACTCAGATCTCCACGAGGTCTGTCACCATTTTATGGAGATTTAATTCTGTTGACATGATTTGTTCTTAAAGGATTGACTAACTCTTAAATAATTGATTTTGCCTGTTCCTTACCTCCTTTTCATATTTTCAGCTACTTACAAATCATGTTCATTTGCTCTAGAACTTTTCTGAGACTTAATAGCTGACAGATTGATTTGTTATTCCTAAGCTCCTGCTTCCTTACTTTTTAAAGATGAATATTGCATTTTAATTTTTTCCATTTTACTGATACCTCATGTGTCCTTCCTCAGACTGATTTTCAGATGACAACATGGTTCTGAGATGGTTTTACCAGTTCTCTAAATATGCTAGGAGGAAGTTCATCAGGCACATCTGTTCTGAAAACTAATTTATTTAAGTACTCTCTAACCTTTTCTGTCTGTATTTTTAATTGAAATAATTCCTTTGTTGTTTGTATTAATTATGCTAGTCACCTCCTCATTGTTGACCTTTTTAATTAAAACTAATGCAAAAAAGACATTAAACGCTTTGGCCTTCACAGTGTCATCTGTCAGTAACTTTTTCTCTCCATTGGATAGCAGAACAACATCTTCCTTTGTCCTCTCTATTCAGCTTTAATAGATTCCGTTTGATTAGTGCAGGAAGTGGATATTTTAATTATGTTTTCTCCTCCCAGTAGGTCAATTTAAATTTCCATGGAAGGGATCTTTGTTTTGTTTTTTTTCATTGACCTTCCTGTGTTCATATTCATGCCAAAAATCGAATTACTGGTATTTCTGGAAAGTTTTATGCAAATAAATAGCACATACTATTTCAAATAAACAAACAACCCCTCCCCAAAACCCCAAACAACAACAAAACACCAAAAAAAGGTGGCATTTAAGCCAAAATCAGGAAAACTGAAACTCCAGAGACTTGATGATTTTGTTTGTGGAGTGACACACTCAGCCCCTCATGAGTCACACACAATGAAGTGAACACCTCAGCAACTGAAAATCACTTTGGCATGATCAGTCAGTCAGAGGATTTGATGGTGTGAACATTCATGAATCTCTAGTCTACCACAGAGGACCTTTTATATGCTGCAATGTTTTTTAGCACATCTAGCAATTTTCAGTCATAGTTCTTCTACCACAAGAGATGAGTATTAGAAAATATGTTAACATGAAAGTGTTAAAAGAAGCAAACAAGAATAAAAGTAACATCACAATCTTACAATCTTATTTCTTTCAGAATTAACTTGAACTGATTCACCATCACTTCATTAAATTTCATAATTTGTTAGTAACATTCCTTTAGATTTACTTCTGGCATTGTTTTCAAAAAATGCTTAGCAGATATTCTCCCTGGTTTCCAGTGATTGATAGTACAGAAGGGACTGGTCCAAAGCTGCATCAGGGGACATTCAGACCAGGTATTAGGAACAACTGATTTACTGAGAGGGTGGTCAAACACTGGAACAGACTTCCTGGGGAGGTGGTCAATGCCCCAAGCCAATCAGTGTTTAAGAGGTGCAGGGACAGTGCCCTTAATAATATGCTTTAATTTTTGGTCACTCTTTTGAGTGGTCCTGCAGTTGAACTAGGTCATTGTTCTAGGTCCCCTACAGCTGAACTAGTCTAATCTAGTCTATTCTCTAAGCATGTATGCTGGCCGTGATGAAGGCCTTCTACAAATGAAGTAGTACAGGTTTTAGTAAACAGTACATTACTGCAAATACGTTTGTCTTTCTCACATTGTCACTCAAGTAGCATGATCTCAGAATGCTTTTTACATGAAAATCTCACTGAGAGAATTAAAATCAAAATTAATCACAGGCATCACCTGTGACAACACTTTCTGTAATACTTCTGTAGCAGCTGTTTGATGATAGAATCCTAGAATGCGTTAGGTTGGAAGAGACCTTTAAAGGTCGTGTAGTCTAACCCCCTTGCAGTAAGCAGAGACTACTAGATCAGGTTGCTCAGAGCCCCATCAAGCCTGACCTTGAATATCTCCAGGGAAGGGGCCTCCACTACCTCTCTGGGTTACCTGTTCCAGTGATCCACTACAGTCATATTGAACATTTTTTCCTAAAAATCTCCTGTTTTCTAGTTTAAAATCATTACCCCTCATCCTATTGCTACCTGCCCTCATGAACAGTTCTTCCCCAGCTTTCTTATATGCACCTTTCAGGTACTGAAAGTCCCCCAGAGCCTTCTCTTCTCCAAGCTGAACAAGCCCAACTCTCTCAGCCTATATTCATAGGAGAGGTGCTTGAGCCCTTTGATCATTCTTGTGGCCATCCTCTGGAAGCGCTCCAAGAGATCCATGTCTTTCTTGTGTTGAGGGCTCCAAAGCTGGATGCAGGGTTCCAGGTGAGGTCTCACCAGAGCAGAGTAGAGAGGAAGAAACTCCTCTCTTGACCTGCTGGCCACATGTTTCTTTTGATGCAGCCCAGGATGCGGTTGGCTTTCTGGGCTACAGATGCACATTGGTGGCTCATGTCCAGCTTTTCATCCACGAGTTACCCCCAAGTCCTTTTCCTCCGGGCTGCTTTCTAAAACATCATCTCCTAACCTGTATGGATAATGGGGATTGTCCTGACGTAGGTACAGGACCTTGCACTTGGCTTTGTTGAACCTCATGAGGTTCACCTGGGCCCATTTCTCCAGCCTGTCCAGGTCCCTCTGGTTTTCTAGAACAACTGTTCATTAGGTATAGCACAGTAACATCACTGCTGAAGATGGTTTGAAGCAGTTAAGTCAGAACACTTAGGGAATTTTCATGAAGTGAAAGCTTCAAAATTTCTCCAACTCCTGAAGCAGAATGAGGTTTTACCATTGTATGTGCAACTCGCAGGCTGCCTATGAGCGGAAGAATGGGAAAGTTGATGACCAGGAAAGTATACTCTTGGATCCTTTTGTTTTCAGATGAGACAAGACTGTGTGAAAGTGATGAGAAGGACTCTGTGACTGTTCATATTTACTATTAGTCTCTGGAAAAGGAGCTTCCTGGCTAGAGGAGACTGAGATTTACAGCGCTGAAAATTTATCTAAACTGCCCTGGGAAACTTAAAGGAAGACTCCACAGCTAGAGGAGACATTTGTCTTTTGGTGTGTGCATAGGAGGGAAACAACTGTGGAAAAATGTACTTAAGAGCTGAATTTTTAAATTTACAATATACACTCCGGGATGAATATATCAGGAGGCTTTTATTGTATATATAAGTAAAAGGACATAGAGCATCAGATACCCATGTAAAATACTGTACTATCAGGTCATTGGTTATTTCAAGATGTTTTGTTGTAACCAGACAACTTGGAATAAAAACTTGCCCTTTGTTATAACACAGGTTGTCAGTGGTGCCAGGGCTGCTAATGTTCCATAAGCACTTACAGGCAATTTACTAAAGCTGTGATAGCTAACTTTCATGTCAAAGGTATCTAAATTTTTTTGTGAGAATTGAACAGCCTAAAATGTAGCTACAATATTTTCCAAGGAGTGGAAAACTTAAGAATGTATTTTACAGTGACAGTAAGTTTAGTCTAAAGGGGGGAGAAATAATGCAGCAATATCCAAATGGAATAATGTTATTGTGACCAGGGTGTTGGGTGGTTTTTGTTTTGTTTCTTTATATATATATATATATATATAATTATTATTTTTACTTTGTTGGTTGAATCCCATGAACTGCTTGCTTTTGCTTGGTTAGGTATGTCAGGTGCTAACTTGCTGTAGGCAGCACAGCAAGTGAAATGAATGAAATGCTGTTACAGCCTTGGGCACCTAACATCCATGCTGTTTGTTAGCATCATCAGACAGGCAATTCTGAGTGTAGATGATGCTAACTTATCACAACCCCACATATAACAAGGATGAAATCAGTCTCCCCAAGCTAATCCTGAAAGAGTTGACAACATATGCCGGAGTATGCATGTTGTAGCGTTCATCATTCTGTTCATCACATGCCATTTTGCCCAGTTTAAAATTACAGGCAAATAAAGCAAACCCAAACCAACCAACTAATGACAAAATAAACCCCAGTTTATTTCACTTTATGGGTTTGCATTTCAGAAAACATATTATGTTAATCCTTTCATTGTTACCATATTTACAACATTCTTTCATGATCTTCCAGAAAATTTATACCCTTCCTACTAAATACAAGAACTGAGTGAGGGCAACAGTCCCATCAGCCTCATGATAACTGCAAACAATCTACCCACCTAAACACAGTATTAAATTTCATTGTTAATTTGGGGGCAGTGTAGCATGAGAAGACTTTTTGCAAATACTCCATTTTTAAATCTTGCTTGTGTCTTTATTAGGCTGTGTGTCATTATAAAAAAGCCCACACTTGCACTTATCTGCTGATTAAATTGCAGGTTTGTGTAAATGCTAAAAAAAGTTTAGGTAATGCTGAAACCTGTTGCAGACAGTGTGCTTTTGGGTCAGCGCAATTCCTGCAATAGAACTTGATGCTAAAGATTTTCAAGGGGTAAAGTAAAGTAATAATCCTGTATGCATCAAAGTACCTGAGTAAAAATTCTTCTCTAACTCAGATACACATTAATTTTAACAACCAATTTATCTCCAGAATAATATTTTCCTGTTTTATTGTATCTATTCTGTTTGTGACTCTGAATGCCTATGTAGTAGTAGTAGTAGTAGTAGTAATAATAATAATAATAATAATTTATTAGTAGTTATTGTTATTTTTATGATTTTGTATAATTTGTTACCTCAAAACCAGATACAATTATTAATCTTTCACTTTTAAAAATGAAATAGTTGAAGATAAGATTAAAAAAGAAAAAAAGCCACCTCACCACAAAACTATTTGGTTTTATGCAGTATTTTTCTCTTGATAATGCAGTGTCAAGGTTATGGCCAGGTTATTACAACGAAGATAAAAAAACAACACAAGTACTTTAGTTCTTTTTTGGTCAGGTTAAGAGAGAGGTAGTTTAGTGATTTAGCAGGAGTCTGGAAATTAGGAGGATTCTATGTAGGCCATAGTAGTAGGTCCACAACATTTGCTCAATATTTCTGAAAAGGACTGAAATGATTGTGTCCTTCTCCAGCTGCACACCCAGGTTCTGTTCACTTAACACCCATTGCTGCAGCAGTTATGTTACAGTAGATTTTTTCTACACTTAAGACAGTTTGTTCCCTTTGCTTCTGTAGGCTTTTGCATTTCATTAGTCTTGGTTTAATACCTTAACTTTTCAAGGCAATTCTGAGAAAGAAATAAAATAACCCAGATTGTATGTGCAATTGCAGTATATATTGAACATTCCACGTGTGGAATTATCAGTGCACAGGTCATCATCTTAAGAAGATTTTATTGCCATGGACTAGAGTTTGGTGAAGTAAACTTCAACATTTTGTATGAAGAATTAAGACCTGCTACTTATATTGAGAAATTCTTCCTCCTATCCATTTCATTATTCTTGGAGAAAAATAGTAATAAAAATGGATTCTAGAATAAATTAATTTGCAGGTTTTTTTCTCTACTGCATAAAAGCATCCATTTTTAACTTTAAAATCTTGTCTTCTTGCCCACATTACAGAAACAGAACACTGTGCTGTTAAGTTGCAGTTAAACCTCTGGCATAACTGTATTTTTACAGAGGTAAAAAGACAGCTAGCTGAATAGGAAACGAGCAAAGATTTCTTTCTTTCTGTGTTGATACAGAGGACTCATTAAATCTCATATCAGGCTTGCAGGCACTGCAGAAGGACAGACATTTCAGAGATCTTCAACCTCTCAGGAACTTTGGAAGTTAATGAGCCATCCCATAGTTATTATTTTGTGATTTATCAGGGGTGTGCTCTGGGCTTTTATTTGATTTTCAGATTGTAGTGTGATCTCCTATATGTGAGCGCTGGATGACATTAGATCTAGAAATACTGTGTTTTCCCATAGTGACGGGTTATACCAATATCTTTTAATGCTATTTGAGTCTGTTATGATCCTCCAAGTATCCCAACACCATTAAACCTTTCAGACAAGAATCAACAGGGCTTTGTGTATTTCTTCGGAGACCCAGGGACACTTTGGCCATGCTGAAGTCTGTAGCACGAGGATCTGCCAGGTGTACTGGGACCTCCAAGTATTCTGGTATCTAACCATAGCATAAATGATTCTTCATCTCCTTCAGAGCCCCCAGGTTACTTTTGGTCCCACACTTGTCTCAGAAGTACCCTGTTTGTGGTGTTTCGATGAG
Organism: Hypotaenidia okinawae; assembly: GCA_027925045.1. Classification (NCBI taxonomy): domain Eukaryota; kingdom Metazoa; phylum Chordata; class Aves; order Gruiformes; family Rallidae; genus Hypotaenidia; species Hypotaenidia okinawae. The sequence continues at coordinate 175,551,909 of BSDF01000001.1, forward strand.
AGAATGAAGGACAAGCATAGCTGCCTCCACTTCCTACTTGTCCCTGGCAGCCTGCAGAGGTCAGCGGGGGAGCATTGCCTCAAATCTAGAGAAGCAAGTGGTGAAGAAGAAGAAAGGGAAGAAAAGGGCACAGAACCCCCTGTGTTATGGTATTACTGAAATATCAGAATTTAATAACTTTTGTGTTGTTTGTGGTCATTCACTGATACTAGTTTACTTCTTGTTTCTCCCTGAAACTGACGGTAAAGCTTAAAATAATTTAAAAATTAGGCTTCTTTCTACTGAATGTTGTAAGGCTATCAGAATATTGTTCTAACAAATGCTTCCAGTAAAGAAGGATATTAGAATTAACTTAAACATCTGGCAAATGCAAAGCCATCCCCTCCTAGGCTAACCAAGAGAACCATTGCAGTGGCTGGTGTTACACTGTTTGTGTAGCTTGATTTATCCAGCCTGCTTATGTAGAACCATAAAGCACAGCAGTAGCATCACCATTAGGAATGACGATTTGCTTTGCCCATATTATATGTTTGAACTAGCAGGTCTATGTCAGAGGAAACTGAAGTTCATTCTTGGATTAAACCAGGTCCTTTAGACATAACACTTAGAAGGCAGTAGCAATCTTTCCATCTCCTTCTTTGAGCTTTTGATCAGAAGCTCAGGGTCGATTTTCTTCAGCTAGAAGCATCCTTTTGGAGAATTTCAAACAAAACTCAAAACTATTCCTTTTCACACATTCTCTCTTCTGCCCTGTAAAAGTCTGTGCTTTATTCAGAGACTTGTGTTCAAGTTTCTTATCTTACTTTTTTTTATTACTTAAATAAAACCAGAAAAAAAACAAACAAGTGTGCTTTTTCTGAAAATATACTTATCTTTTTGAGGTAAAATGAGTTATTGAGTTAATTATCTTTTGAACCTAATTAAGATATTAAAGAATGAGAGTCAGTTGAATTAACTTTTTTTTTTTTTTTTTTTTAATGGGGGAGGGGGTTAAGGAGATGAGGAACTAAAAAGATATTTGTTTTATAGCAATCAGGCCTTCGCGTGCTGACATGCAGTGTTTTTCCACTCCAGTTGACATGGTTAGACATCCTCTGACACCCTGGGGGATATAAATCAGAGATGGAGAATTTTAGACTTTTTGTTCTCCGGAGAAATGCACCCCATTTCTTAATGATTATTTGTCTTTCTCAACTGTACATTGTCTTAGATGCATGCAGGTTTAAACATATATAAATGTATACCCCCTCTCAGATCTTCAGAAGAGAATAACTTTCATCTGTATGGCTTGTTATCATTTTCCTATACATTTTCCAGAGGTGTACTAGGAACAGCCTGCTGTACAGCTGTTCTGCTCCAGCTGAACAGGTTCACAGGGAATGAGGAGCTTAGAGCAATTTGTAGGCAACGAAGCAAAAAGAAAAATCCACAAAGAAGCAGCTGATGTTAGCAGCTTTTAAAGAGATTGAAAGAAAGGGGAAAGAATAGGTATTCGAATGTAGAACAGAGAGAGAGAACATGATTTTTGGAAGAAATCTGAATTACTATTTTTCAAAACCAAGGGAAAGCTACAGTGCTTACCTTATAAGCCGTGCTTTATCCTTTTATGCTTTTTACTGCTTGCCGAACAATATCTGTGCTTAGAATATGCAGACATTAAGCCAACTCTTTACCTTCGTTGCACAAATGGCTAGGAGCTTGAGACTGGCAGCCAAAGTTTTGTGTCACAGCTTTCTCACTGACACACACCTAGGCCTCAGTCAGGAAAGCATTTAGGATGTGTGAAATTTCAAGCAAGTGGTGAAATCCTACTCCTTGCAGTAATACCTTTTTTGGAATGAAACCTGCATGTTAAACTCTGCAAGCCAATCTTGCAGGGCCTGTTTCCCTATTTGTAAGTCAGGATCAGTGTTTTGAAGTGTTTTGAAGGCATTCAGGGCATTTTTACACTACTCTAAGCAAAATTCTTAACATGAGACAATTGTGGTTTATTACTATATTTCACTAGCATTAATAGGAACTGTTATGTATGTCTAGTTCAAAGAGATAAGCATCTGAATTTTCAGGGCATTACACAGCATTGAGAATTTTAAAGGCAAGACTGTCAGTATTAATTGTCTTTAAATCAATAACACAGAGTCAAGTTCAGCTCCTTAGCTCACATCAAATCACATGGGGATTACTTCAAGAGATCCTTTAGTACTTCTTTTTTTTTTCCTCTTCTTTATTTACTCTCATACAAAGTGAGTGAGGGATATTAATAATCAAAATTGTATTTCAAAGTACAGTTTACTTTCCAGAAAAATGGGTATAAGGTGAGAAAACCTATGAACAAGGTATAAGAGCAGCTGTGAGAATACTAGATGTTTTCATATGGATGTCATTTAGAAAGAAAATAAATTCTTCATGATGTACAGACAATCTGATAAATCATTGAAGAACAAAAAAAAACCCAAACCAAAAAACCCAACAAAACCTGTGAGGGAAAGAATGATGTAAAATGCTTAAAAACATTGTGACTGCCGCAGTTTTTAAAACACACATTAGTGATTTCGAATTCCCCATAAGAGTACGTTTGATATTCCTGAGGTATGTAATAGATGTGATGCAGTGTCATGGCGCAGAGGGACCCATTATTATATTTCATTCGTTCTTTTATTACCTGAGGGTGAGCACAGGCAGTAGAACAAGGTGTCAAGCTTACTTTTAACCTTTGGTCTTAGAAGAAGCTAAATGAAGGGTTTAAGTGTATTTTAAGTTATTATCCTTAGAATCATCTTTCTCTCCCTCTCTGTCTGCAACTGGTGAACATGAATGTTACCCAGTTTGCAGTGTCAGCCCCTTATATCGTGTTCCACTTAGACCTGTTGTTTTCACCACAGGTCCCTTCATGCTTTTTTCCTCTGTTTTCTGAGACAAGCTATAGGTTGTGTCAGATAACTTCAACATGATTCCCGCTTAGGGGGAAGAATGTTAAAAAAAAAGAAAGAGAGAGAAATATTTCACTTTTGAGTGACGGTAAAAAAGCCCAAGACTGGCATATTTTTTTTGAAACGTACACAGGTCATAGATCAGACAGAGGAGTGTAGCACCTCTGCTTAGAAAAAAGGAATAGACTGTTCTAAAGTACCGGATGAGAAAAAAAAAAAAAAAAAAAGAAATTGGGAGAATATTCTTCTATTGCAGAATTACTATGGGGTGTATGTTAGTACTCACAGTGCTGCTAAAGCTTGCTCCTAGCCGAGCTTCAGATATAAACTGTTTGTGGAAGTCAGACAGAGGGTAAACCAGGCTAAATGGTGCCTCTTCTTTAGACTAGGCACCAGGAGAGCAGGGAAATTAATTTTAATATAAATCTGGAATGGAATGAGGCACCTTCCCTGCTTGCATCCCCTACCACACAGTCCAGTCATCAATGAGTGTGAAAAGTAATGATGGGGGCTGATGGAGCAGGGATCAAGGTGCTGATAGCCTTCCCTCTCTTCCCCAAGAAATTTGTGTTTCATATTAAGATATTAATGTGGGCATGTTAGTGCATCTTAAAAAATATAATAAAAAATGAGAGAATAATGTGGAGAAGAATTACGTGGAAAACATTTCTTTAGCAGGTTTAAGGAAGCAACTCCAAAAGTCCATTATTATAAGCCAAGGAAATGTCTTCCCTGTTGGTTAAAAATAAGTGTAAGATCCTCCTGTGCCTTTGACGTTAGAAATCACTGGAAGTGCTCATAACAGTAAGCAAATTGATAATAAATATTTTACTACTACTAACTGCTTAATTCAAATTCATATTCTAATGTTCAGAGTCATTATTTTATTTTCCTTGTCTGACAGTTGTTTCGGGGTGTTGAAGGATGGAAAGTGCTGAAGTGTCTCCTCGCTGAAGCTGATGTCATTAAGCGTCCTAGCCTTTACCCCATACACATAATTCTGCCTGTAGTTTTGTTTGAGTAAAGCCAGCTCAGCAACAAAGACAATTATTTTGAGAGAACTTTTATGTTACGGCTCTTTATTTTACTACTGAGGGTTCTCTGTGTTTAGTGACTCCATCTTGGGAATCCACCTCATTTCTTGGTCGCAATGACCTTTGTGTTTATAATGTTTCATCAGTTTCCAAGGCAGTCAGTTGGAGGTGAGTGCTGCAGTATTAATATATTTATCATCAATTCATGCGACCTGAACATAATTCCTTACCCCAACCCCCAGCCCCCCTGCCCTCGGCCCCTTTCCCTTTCAAGCTCTGCAGTAATGTATTTCCCTGAAATCCAGGGGAAGCATTAGGTTCGTTGCTTTTCAGACAGATATGAGGGTTTATGATTTTAGGCTTCTATTGAAATACATCAGTTTGCACTTTCTATCATTACACACTACTTTTTCCCCTGCTAGTATTTTGAACACATCCAATGTCTGTTCATTTTATCATTGTGACAGTGTTTCATCCTTAATACTAAAATAGCAATATAGTATTCTGCTTTTCTTAAAATGTTTTTTGACTGTAGATCTGAGAGTGTTTTACAAAGGAATTCAGTATTTTTAGCAACATTTTATGTACTGGGAAAGTGAGGTGCAGGAAGAGAAAATACTTGCCCCAAATTAAACTAAGAAAGCTTGGACAGAACAAGGGGTAGAGACCACATTTCCTAACACTCATTACCCTCTTCTGTTTCCAAAACATTGAGGTTATTATACTCCCATGCAGATAAAGAAAGAAAAAATGTATGATCCCATACCTTAATTTTGTGCTCAGTAGGATACAATATCCTTGCTTAGTTTTGAGGAAATTAACTGCAAGTTGTTGGTTGGTTGGTTTTGGGGTTTTTTTGGGGGGAGGGAAGCTGGGTGTGTGGTGGGTGTGGAAATGGGGGTGTGGGTGGGAGTGTGAGGTTGTGGAGGTGTGGGTGTGTAAAGATAATATTAACACACTCAGTTTAAATTAAATTCACCCAAATTAAATCTTTACGTTCAAAATACCTCTTCTGGAGAGTAACAGTGTATTGTCTAAAGTGCATTTTACCACATAAAGAAGAAAAATATAAAAAGAAAAAAAAAGAGGATTGCCTATTTTTGGTGTGGCAGTACCTCTAAAACATTATTTTAAATAACTGATCCTTTAAAAACAAGACCATTTCATTAAAAAAAAAAGAAAAAAAACCCACAAAATCCTGTCAGTTTCCTAGTGACGTTTAAATGGATTAGTGCCATGTTGTCTCTGTGATATATTCTGGTAGTCAAAGTTTAACAAGAAAATACATACCAAAACACTATCCGTGTTTGAAACAGAATGAGTTTTTGGTAATAATTTACTGAAATTACATTTAGTTCACTGAAAGCTTATTTATATGGAGACTTTCAGGAAAATTAATCTGTAAAAACGAATTTAAAGTGGATTAGTTAAACCTAATTAAGTCCCTGTATAGATGTTCATTCAGAATAAAAATTGCCTTGATTTGGTTTAACTTAACTCCCTTCCAAATGAATTACGACTACCAGAGATTTAATGTAGTTTAAATAATCTACTTTAAAAATTAAATGCAGAATAATTTTGCTACATGTCTCTGTGTAGACAATGTCTCCAGAAGAAATCTGTCTGTCTGACCCTTTCCCAGATCTTAACATAGGTGTAGGCATTAACTGAATTCCAAAGGTAGTCTAAAGTCTTCCAAAAGGTATTAAATCACTCTGAATTAGGAAATTATCTTTTAGGAAAGGCTGGGATCCAGACAGGTAGAGGGTGGGGGCAGTTGGGGGGTGGTGCGGGGGCAGGAAAGAATATCTTCTGATGGTACCTGCTTCCAGTAACTGTGGCCAAAGTCTACACCTCAGCTTTCAGGCTAACTTGTGGTGAGGTGAGCATGACTCCCTCCCCTGACAAGGATAAACTGTGTAAGGTCATCCTCTACAGGGTGATAGGAAGTTGGAAATTAGCTGGTCGTTATCGTGATTATCTGTTACCTATTTAGAACATGACAGCTTCATTATTCTCAGATTCCTGTTTGGATACATGTTAGTAATAATCCTGAATTACCAGTAAAGTATTTATATGGTTCTTTGTGTGTTTTTAAAAAACATTAGTGGCATTTCTTTCAGAATTTGAGACCATCACCGCATACCACACATTCTGAGTGACAAATGACTTAAGCAGACATAAAGCCAGACAGATTCCTTAGGAGAAAATAACACCCATTTCTGCCACAGCTATGCTGTGCTTTAATGAACACCAAAGCTAGGAGGAACATTGAGGCATGGTCAAAATTAATTTTGAAAATACCTCTCCCATGAATGAGCTTCTTGGTGTTTAAAAACAAATTCTCTTACAAGCAGGTGAGACTTGCACTGCCAATGATGATGACAACTTTTTTGCAAATTATTTTATTTGACTCTTTTGGAGCATTGCAGGTATCTTCTTCCTGTCTTAATTTTTCTCTGCCGGTAGTGAACAACTTTGCATGATTCCAATACTTTCCCTCCTGTAGTGGGTGGTATTTTTTCACAAGTAACTCAGGAACCAGCATTATTTGAGACTAAAATATTTTGATCAGTGGTAGATTATTCACCCTTAGTTCAAGCAACAGAAAGAACGATGCTTCTGTAAGTCCTCAACTTGATAAATTACCCAGTACATTGAGGATGCTACCAGAACCACTGTAAGTTAAAAATACTCGTGTGTGTGTGTGTGTGCACATGTATTATTGAAAGTTAAGAGAAAGACTGATAGTTCTGTGTATTCAGGAAGTACACAGTGATTCCTGATAGAGGTGATAGCATTTTCAAAATATCAGCAGTATTACTGTTCTCTTCCATTGATTTTTATGTGGCACAGTTTAAAAGCCGGGTTCATTTCTCTTTGCTTGCTTAGTAACAAATATCAGTGGAGAGCAAACTTCCAATCACTGTAACAAGAAGTGTCACAGCAGTATTAATTTCAACACTACTAAGTTTACACACCGACTGTACTATTGGATTCTGAAAGAAAAGGAAGGGAAAACAAAAATATGGAGTAAGTAGTAATAGAAGGAATCAACGGAGCAATTTTGAGAACTGAGAACTGCCTGATAATATCCTTCACATTTCACCTTTATGTGAAATAAACCCCTGAAGTGTAATGAAAGTCATTACTTGTGCATAAAGGTACTTTTTCAGACATGTGGATCAACCCTGGAGTAAGTTAAAAAAAGCTGTATTGGGGAAAAACAAAGTTAAACTGTGCAACTGCAGAACTGCAAACACACACTTGACCCTTTCAGAAGAGGATCCTCTCTGCTGAGTCCCTGGCAGCATTACCAGGAAAATCTGACCTACAGAAGTACCTCCTCCTTTGCCCAAGGTGCAAGTCCCCATCCTCTGCTCTGTCTGATCTCTGCGAGATGTTGCTGCATGCCATGTCTGCAGAAAATAAACCATACCAAAATAAAGTAATTAACGTTCTTCTGGCTGAGGAACCTTCCTCGTTGGGGAGGTGGGGGTTGGCTCAGATTAACATTGGTACCTGCAGGCAAGGAGGAGTGGAAAATGTACTCTGATTGAAGGGGCAAAGGACAATTTAAACACCTGAACATGAAGTCCAGATCCAAATATGTAAATGCTTGTTGTCTGTATAGGTACATGTTTTTATTGTTCTTGCATAATTGTATAATACCTCTGAAGTGATATATCTGCTTACTTCACATTCATAACTTTGGAATTGAAAATCATAGCATCATCGACTCTTGGAATATAAAATGTTTCTTTCCTTGATTTTTTGTGGGCTTGTTCTGTTTTTCTCAGTTCAGCATCTATGATAAATAATACTTTATTAAATATTTTCCGAAACCTGTGAATTGTTAAAGCACAAATTAGGTGATTTAAGAGCAGAAAACTGTTTATAAAAGTGCACTTCTCAGTGTCGTGGAGGTAAAAAGAAACAATCCTAACATGACAGAAGTCCCTCGGGAAGACCTTACCTTCCTGATACCATCCATGTTTCTTGTGGTTTAAAACACTTGTTAAACTGAAAGGGGGAAGAGAAGTGCATGACATCTAGACTTGTAACATAAACCATTTCTTATCTCTCCCCTCAGTCCCTCTCCTCTGCCACTTTTCTGTCCCCATTTACAACTTTACTATCCCTCCTGTCTCCTGGGACCATAACCTTCGTGTAATCTTTGTTATTCTTGCTTCCCTCTGCATATATATGACTGTTTATTTTTTTCTTTCTTTCTAAGAACAACAACAAAAAAATCCAAATTTCTCACAATGTTTGTGCTGCCAGAAGCCCTGTTCCTTCTTTTTCTCAGACTAAATCTTCTCCTATCTCATTTTTCTGCCTCACAATTCCCATATCAGCCAGCCCACAAGGCTAAAATCCCAGGTGACACCACCAATTCTAACTGCTAGTTCTAGGTTTTGGGTTTTTCTTTTTGTCACAAAATAGGTATTGTCCCATTGGGTTGTAGAACTGAACTCTTTTTTATTTTTTCCCCCTTTTCCCAAAAGACAACTTGAGGGTTATTAATTATTGCAGAATGCACTGTTCTTTCAACCTAAGTTGAAAGGATTTTGGTAAGCCTGGAAAGCATCTGTATGCCATTATCAACTTCTCAAATATTCTCCATCCATTTTACTCACGCATTTCATGATATTCATGTTAATTCAAAATTTGGTGTTGTGGGTTTCCATTTTTTCACACTCCCAAGTGAGCTGAAAGTTCTTTGTCAGGATTTTCCCAGAAGCTTTGCTATCTTGGAAGAGCAGAGATTTACAAATTAAGCATCCTTGGGGATCTGCTCTGGATAGGTGCTCTGCAAGGGAGCTTAACATATGAAAGCAGTGGGTTTGGCTGCAACTGGTCACAGCCACAGTCACTTTATCTCAAGACGCATTGTGTTTATCCAGGACTTGAGAAGACCTGAAGGATGCTAAGTTGCTTTATGGGTTTCACCCTGAATTCTATTTACCCTATTCCTATTCACCCTAAATTTTGTTGCTTCACTTCTTCAGAAGAATAGGAACAATAATATTTGCATATTTTGCAGGGGGTTTTGAGACCGCCCATTGAAGAGAACTGTTTAAAATGTTGTATGGATTTTAAAAGCAGCTTTGAAGTGTCCAGAGTTTTGCATTAATAGTTCTGCATTAATAGTTTTGAGGTTCAAATTAATGGTGTTATAAATGGCACCACTTAGATATGCTTTGTATGTTCCTAACTGTGCAATCACCAAGCAAATGCAGTAGTTAGATATCTTATGGCAATTCTATGTGGGAGAACAGCTAAAAGTATGAAGTTAATGCAGCTAAATTAAGGACCGTTAAGCCCCTATATGGAAACTCTTATTGAGAAGTAGACTGCTTAAGGGAGGATTAAATTACAAAAAATAAAGGCATTTTAATTCAGAATGAAAGCATCTATGTATAGTTTAATGTGTTTTAATTTCTCTGCATTAACTTCATAGTTTTAGTTGATGCGTTTTAACCTTCCCAACTGCAGGCAGTCCCAAGTGATACTGCTTTTTCACAAAAGTATATCTTTGGAAGCCTTCTCTTTAAAATTTTATATCCTTCAATCTCACTCCTTGCAAGTAACCCAAGAAAATTCATGTTTAAAAAATAAATAAAAAGAATAGCAATGCACATTCTGTCATCAACTGATGTTAGCAGCAGACACGATAATCTGAGTGAGAAACTACCTTACCATATTAAAAGAAATGTATAAGCTAAAAGTAAGTTTACTTTTTTACAAGTGCAGGTTAAAAGCTTAAGGGGAATTCAGAAATTCATGAATGATGGACACAATGGACAAGCACAGCGAATATCAAAAGAAAGACTAAGAGAGCTAAAGGCATCACATGCCTGCCCGCTGAAACTGAAGGCCAAGTTCAAACCTGATGATTAGGGCTGAAGTACAAATTACAGATGTTTGTGTGTTTGGCACAGCCCATGGTAAATACATACCTGAAGCTGTGCTATGCCAAAGGTGGGCTTCATCCTGCTACTCCAGGTAACTTAGTCATAGAAGTAAGTTCTATTTCTTTGGCGTCTCCTTGAGCTTTGCTAACTTTGGAGGGATTCCGCTTGGCTGCTTCGATATCATTTTATCATCCTTTAACCAATAATACCAACTCCATATAAAGAAATATATAAATTTGGCAGGTAAACTATCCCATAGCTTTTATTCTATAAGCAATAGAAATTTAGAAATTTATTCTCAGTCATTAATATAGGAATTCTGCAATGTCTTCAGCATTGATAAGGCTGCATCATGGACATAAGCACTAATACATCTGACCATTGGAATCAACACTGTTCGGATTAGAATTTAAATAATTATATTTTGGTCCTATTTTTGGCACTTATAATGGATTGAATTAAATATTAGATTGCAATTTTTTTTACCCTTGCATTATTTATAAAAAGTTCATGGAAATTAACAGAACTGTGGCCATGTCTCCTGGCAGAGTAGTTGGTTTCAGTTGCATTCTTCACTGATGTTTGTGTTATGCTGATGATAACACTTAAGTAAATGGAAAAAAGAACCACAATAATGATAGAATACAGTGAGAAACAAAGGCATTAATATCTCACATACAGCACAAGCAGAGTACCTTCTAAAAGATACCACATCTGTGAAAGACAAAAGTCCAGCTGGTTTTAATTGTTGGGTTTAGATTTGACGTTAATTTAATGTATTAGAATGCTATTGATTTTATTTTATTTTTTTAAATAGTAGCCCATATAAGTAAGAAGATTAGGAATTTCAAATCTTTTGCGGTAACTAGTGAGTTTTGTTATCATGCACTACTGATATAGTTGATGCTAAGTAGATTTATTTATGTAGCTTGGTCATTATTAATTTTTCAAATTTAATTAGATATAAAGAGTATACAGTAGGGAATAACATTTGAAAGCAGTGCAACATTTCAGTTTAGGGTCACATAACTAAACTTGAGTGGAGATCTTTCCAAAGGTGTCCTGCTACAGGGGGAGAAGTACACCAGTCTTCATAGATAGATGTCAAACCCCATACATTTACTTCGTCACGAGTGGATTGCCAGACCCAAGGCTACTGCTTTCTCTTGTTCACCAGTGCATTTTGTTTTTAGAGTGTGTGGACTTATGTTTTCCATTTATAGAAATTAATGCTTGCTTCTTCCATGCTCCCTTTTTTTTTTCCCCACTGTAAACTGTTTTTTTCCTGTCAGTTGCCTTTCCCCATTGCTGGGTGAGCAGTTTATTGGAAATAAATCACTGAGGCACATCAAACCTCGTAAGAAGGACAGGGCAGTAATTCAGTGGCTGGGTTTCTCCAAGCCATTCTCTTTCAAGTGGCTTGTTTAAAAAGAAACAACAGAAATGAAACCATACAGCGTCTCTCGTTGATATTTAACAAAACTATAGAAAGACCTTTTGCCTTAATAATGCCAGTGACACATATTTTGTTTATTTTTCTAATTATTTATTTATAGTTGACATGCAAGTGCTTCCCACTAGACATCGCTGACTGCACGAAATCTAGTTGTGTATTGCTTTTGTGAGACTTTCGTTATTATAGCATGATTAAAATAGTACATTAATTATGCATCCTGCTATAAAACTGGATACAGCAGAGGAAATAAATACATATTAATAATACATTAGTTATTAATCAGTATAGTTGTCATTTGAATGAGATGCAAACTACTACATCTTCAGTACATGAAAGCGACCACTCATCTGCTTTTTAAGTCCCCTTACATCTCACTACCATGGAAGGACAAGAATTTCCTAAAGTCACCTTGTGCTACAAGTGAGCAGTCCAATATTAAGTAGCCAAAACAGCTATATTACAAAGCTAAAATTTTACCTAACCGTATCACACCACCATAATACAGTTGTGGCATAATAAAGCAGATAGGCCAGTAGACTGGGCCATGTGCAATCAACTTTTAATCATTAAAAGTGGAAGAGTTTATGATCATTGTAAGGGAGACACCTTTCTGGAGCAATGAGGGTGATTCTGATTTTTTTATTCATGACTCGAAAGGCGACTTTTATACCAAAGGGAAGCCAGCTACAGTTTGCTAAATTGATGAAAAATACCGTAGATGTGTATTTAAAAACCAGTCCATCTTGTCAAATATATCATGTGACTGGATTGCCTTAACAGAAGATTGTAAAGTTGTATGTGGGTAGCTCAACTGTGAGGAAGTTACACCTATTTAGTAGCAACACAAGAGGTTCCTAAATCTTTGCATATCAAGCTGTCATTTAGTTAGAGGACAGAGCCAATAGATTAAGAACTAAAATTGCAGCCAATTAGCTGCAGCGAACTTTTATTAAAATAAACCATTTACTTTCTTTTTGGCTCAAGCTAGAATAAAAATTAGTTTATTTAATGTAAGAGCTGCTTGGCAAGATTTGCACTAGGAAATTAAATGTGCCTGGGACTGTTTATGCCAATAAGGTCAGCTGTCATGGAGCGACCCATGTCCATATTATTAAAATTTGCTAGTCTACAAAAGAAGGTGAGTGCAGGCAAATTGCCTGTGGAGAATATTGTTAACCCCTAAAGCTTGTCTAAAATACAGTTTGGAATAGTCCTAGCTGGCCAGGAATAAAAATATGCCAAGGATCATTTGTGTAATTTAACATGTGGTTGAGTTTCAGTCCCTTGGTACATTTGCTGGCACTGATTATTTTCCTGGTAGTGGTAGTGTTGTTGAGTGAATGCCCAGAAGGCCAAGTTGTCCAAAGGTAAATTTTCATTCCAGATTTTAGTTCCATCATTAAATGTATGGCTACTGTATTGTTTAGATCTTTTAGATATATTTTAAATATTGGGTCAATGCACATGGAGGTAAAGTTAGATACTTCTCTGCTGAGGCTGTTTAGAACAGACATAAAATCTTTAAACTGACAAATACATTATGGTTATGTTTTCACGTTGTCTTAACAGCAAACAACAACAAATAGACACCTTCATCTTCTGTGTGCATGCAGTTTTAGAAGTGGTTTGATTGTTTTGATTTAGAAGTTGTGCCAGCCCAGAAAAAGTTAAAAAAGTATTAGTAATAGCAATACTATAACAGCAACAGTAATAACATGTAGCTCTGATTTGGGATTTCACCAATAGATCTAGAAGCACATGAACAAGAAAGTAAGTATTATTGTATGGACTTGTAAAAGTGAGACAGGGTCAAGTGGAGTGTCATGACCAGAATCCCTTTTTAGGTCATAAGGCAGCATCAGGAACAGGATGTAGATCTCTTGAATCCCACTCTAAAGCTCTGTTCACTGTTACAGCACCCGTGATTTGGCACATAGGCTTAAATTTTTTCCACATAAATTCTGAAGAAGTCTCTGAGTAATGTAACACAGACAAGCCATCTTTAAGGGTAGTGATTCAGAACAATATGTGAATGTGTATTAGGCTAAAATGGCTTTCTCTCTTCCTGTCTCTCCTTTCTTGTATTTCATATCTTCTTAGTTTTCTGTGACAGAAAAGAAGATCACCCAGTCAAGAAAGCTGTCTGCAAAAGACAGATTCACCTATCTATAAACCTTCCTGATAAATATTTTGTGTACATTTTTTAAAGAAAACTTCCAGTGGTGGAAAATAGTAGTCTCTGTGTAATATTTTCAGTCTGTCATTATCCTTATTCTTGGGAAGTTGTGTTGTTTTGTTTTAGGTTTTTTTTTTCTTGGTGTCTACCCTACACCAATTTTCTTTGCTTTGAGTCCATAGTGTCATCTTCACCACTGGCTCTCCGCTTTCTCAGTCCACTGTCTTCCCTTTTATAGCATATTTGAAAATCGTTAATGGTCTTAAGTATGGAAAAAAACTGGACCACTGAATATGCCAGAGTGCATCCCCTCATTTATTGTTTGCAAACCTTTCCATCACTTTCTTTAGAACACTCAGGAAGCATCTTAGTATTTTTCTTTGAAAATGTGGTTCCCTTCTTCCCTTGTAGAAACACTGCTCATTACAGTGTAGACCCCTCTAGTAAGGGAAATGAAAACATGAATATTGGTGAATATCAGCTTGAAAACAAGAAAAAAAGCAAGCTGAAAAAAACCAAACCAAAACACTGATGTTATAACCATTCAGCTGTTGTACTGTTGAATTTCCTTCATTTTAAAACAATGTTACACAATTATATATTCACTGTTTGCTTTGTTTTGTAAAAACCCTGGAGTGATTTCTGTGAGAGGAAATGAAATGATCTGGCTGGATGCTGAATGCTTTGGCTGCTTTAGGGCACTTTGGTAGAAGTGGGTTTGCATTAGCTGTTTGATTTTTTCCCCCTTTCTTTATGCTCTTCCCCTCTTTTTTTTTTTTTTTGGTAAAGGCAAGTCATTAATAATTATACTCCAAAACCATACTATAGCGTTTCTGTAAGAACGATGACCTGCTGTTTGCTTAACCTGTTTGCAACAGTGTATTCATGCAATTATTTTGTAGGGATGCTTTGGCAGTGCTGTATTTTCATAAATGCATGCAAATCCTTCTCTGTAAAGCACTAGGTTTTCTTAACTTCTCCAAATACGCTAATGGTGTTGTAGCTGACAGAGCACAAAAATCCAAACAATATCAGAAGAGTTATCCCTTAATTCCCACACTGCTGCATAGATGCCTTCCTTGTTTAAACTAACTCTTTACTTGTGCTTACTTTGGTAATGTTTATGGTTGCAATTAAAGCCACTCCCAGTGTCTCTGTAAGTTGTTGATTATGCTGCATGCATCCATCAAGGTTGGTGAGCCATAGAGAAAAACCCCCTGACACTCCTAGGGGATTTATTGGTGGGGGAGAGGAAGTTGGACCCATTTCCCTGGGGCTTTATAACACTCCTTTAGTTCCAGGAATCTGTAAATTTCCTTCAATTAGACTATTTTTCTGGAGCCATCACCAAGAACGGCTCACTATATGTACAGGAATTTTAAGGTGTGGGGAAATGAACAATGGAAAACAATACGTGCCTCCAGCAAACTCAGAACTTCTTTCTAATTCCCAATAGAAAATGTGCCAGTTGTATCCCAAAACAGAGCAACTTTGATAAATCTTAAAAAAGCACTTGGAGAGGAAGTTCTGTGGTATCTCTTTAAAATTTGCTCAGATGGCTGAAAGGAACAGTCTGCAAAGTAATCTATAGGGTCTGGATAGACTAATTAAAAATTCTTTGTGAAGCCAGAGGAAATGGAACTGAAGTTTGACAGGATTCCTACCTTAGGTATTGGCCTGAATTATATGACTTTTTTTTTTTTTTTCCATAATTTAGTGCAGCTAACTTCAGGAGTTAAAGGTTAAGTGGTGGTCATCTGTGTAATAAAAACTTAATATGGTTTCCTGAGAATTTGGGGTTGTTCTTGACCTCTCTTCCTGCCCTTGCAGCCAGTTAGCTTTCTTTCTCAAAACCATCTATAGCTTCTAGGTTTATATGTGGCTGGTAAGGTCAGAGATATTTTTGGCTGGGCATCACTACATGCACACACATACATGCAGACAAGCACACTCTTTTCCTCTCTGCTTAGCAACCACAGAAGAGATGTCCAGTCAGTCTAATGATAAAATAAAAAATGCTGTAAAAGTGAAGCTACTGCTTTGTGGTTTCTTCATACTAATGCTTTGACAATATGCCAAGGCATTGCAACTCAGGCCCAAGACACAAATGAAGTTTGGAGTGAAAAAGGAAGGGGAAAAATACAACAATCTCATGCTGAAGTGAGCTGAATGTCATTCAGAGAGGTGCTAGCAGCTGAGAAAGGAAACAATGGTGTAATATTCAGGTTTCATTTTCCATTCTTGCTTGTTATCTTTCACGTCTGCTAGGAACTCTTTTCCATGTGTGAGATGTGCTCTGATAAAGGAAGCGATGATACATGAAGTAGCACTGTGACAAAGCACAAAGTGATCATTGCCCTCACTTATCCTCACTGCACTTTCACGCTGTTAACAGCGGAACTAATAAGGCTTACACTTAGGATCTCACCTTTGTGCTTTCTGCGGTACTGCCCTACTTGAAGAGTGACGGCCCCTGTTAAAGCACCGTGAAATATTGTGTAATTCTCACATCACTCTAAACAGATACATCTTATTATTTCCCATTGTGTAGGAAGGGTGACTTGCTTCGTTCAAACAAGGAGTCGGTGATTATGATCAGGAATTCATAAACTATTTTTGGGGACTTAGTTTACTTGAAATAACACTGTAAAATTAACAAACATGAAAAATAACTGTGTGCATTTGGCAATTCAGGCAAATAACCAGACTGTGATAACTAATTTTTGAATTATTTACATAACCAATTTACTTATCTCTATAAAAGTTTTAATTCTCTTTCTGCTAATACTGAGATTACTTTTTCTGGTTCCTTGTCTTTATTCCCTTTGGTCCTCCCCACCCCTCCTCCGCCCCCTCAAAGCTCTTTCATCCCTTTAGCCAGGATCTGGTCCTAAGTACTTTGCTTTCAACAAGAGACTGTCTTTTTTTGTAGCAGACGCCAGTTCCAGTCGGTGGGATTGTAAACAGAAAGTACCCATGACAACTGATTCATCCCCCACAGAGACCACACATAGTACCTATGAAATGTCTGCACTTACAAAAAGTGGATCCTGTCCTTAGCTCGGGTTTGCAAGACAAAGCGCCAGAACAGGTGCCAGGAGAATTCTTCTTGGCTTGAGCTTTATGAATAAACTAATGTATGATGAGGAATGCAGCCTCCATTGACGTAGCTGCCTGCGTTCTCGCTATTTAAAGAACAGAGGAACACGTTTCAATCCACAGTGTGAGATCATTTCCCCCAATACCTGATTTAATAGGAGTAATTTCTACTTACACCGTGTCTTCCTTTTGAGAAGCTCACACTCTACAAACATAAATTAATTAAGCTTTATACTCCCTCTGTGCAGCACAGACAGACTCAGGAATAGAGCGGTTTAACATTATACTAGTGTGCCAGTGGGGAAATACTAGAAATCTAGTTTTCTTACTTTCCATGTACCCTGGGGTGGAATCAATGCGTGCCTTCAATGCAAGGACTGAAAAAGACCGTGAGGAATGTGGTATTGATAGTGCCACTAAGCTTACACGGGGACCCCTGCTTGGAAGAGCTGGAGTGCGTGTGGCAGTGAAGCGAAGGCTGATTCCTTCTGAAAAGGTGTCTGCTGGAGCCTGCTGACTTGCACAGCCTTTCCAGCGGTCCTTGAAGAGACTGTCTGTTGCAGTGACCTGCACGGTTCTGCCGTGTTGCCTTCTCTCGACTCAAACCAAGCAAATCAGAGATGCATCTTCCTTATAAAGGTTTCCCTGAGATCAAGGTGATAGCTGTGTGCAGGTATGGATTTCCTGATGGGGCTGAAGGGGCAAGAACGCTTCCATTTGATATCATCTGCTATGACATACGCTTCTGGGGTGTGTGACAGCCTGAAAAGCTCTAGCCCGTCAGATTGGTACTGTGTATACTCCTGATAGGGGACACCAAACAGCAAGTTGAACATAGGAATCCCATGTCACAGTTTTGTTACTATTAGAAGTTGCCTGCTAAATACTTTTTTTCTTTTTTTTTCTTTTTTTTTTTCTCTTTGAAGAGACTTTTTTATGTGCCATAACTTTTGGTTTTTGTTTCCAGAGTAGCAACTCTGCGCTGTATAAATTATTACCTCAGGCACTGTGACACTGTTGCTAAGAAAGTGATAAGAGGAGACTGTAAATGGGTGTGGGAAAGAAAGGGCTTCTGCAGTTTAAGAGTAATGGCTAGAAGACAATTAAGACCTAGCTTTTAAATCATAGGGCTAGGCCAATGTATATTGGGACTGCAAATTGGAAATGTTGCATTATTTTTAAATGGCTGAGTACCTAGTGCGGCATCCATAACAATTGTTACTCTTCTAAAGCCACATAACTTACTGCAGTGAAAAAAACAGAATGAAATTTAATCTACCTAAAGAGAATATATCTTGATATTTACCCACCGTTAAGTATACATCGTAATCCCATGCTATACATACACTTTAGTTTACAAACAAATGACTCAATTAATGTCTCTTAAAGCCGCCTGGGAGGGAGAGTGGAGGACATACACTGCTTGAGCAATGGTTGCTAAAGGCATTTTGATTACTTAAGCTTGGAATAGGCATAATATCCCAGGGTGGGGATCCTTATGCCCTGGCAGCGCGTTCTCTTCTTCTTCTGGAAAGTGTTTTCATGCTTCTGCAGTAACTCAAGCTGTTTACTGATCCCCAGGGGGAGACTGTGGCGATGCTGCCACCCAAGGAGATACAAGCTCCTCGGTTCTCTCAATGCCTAGGGAAATGAGAGGTGCTTACCCAGTAACCTTGCACAAATATATCTTTCCTCCTGTGCATAAGGGGGCAGCAGGAGACTTGATTTTTTCTTTTTTTTCTTTTCAAAAAACTGATAAAATCAAGTTATTTGATGTTTTTAGCCTCTAAAACTCACCAGGATTTAATTCCTGAGACTAGTGTTGATCCATGGCTAGAGTTTCAGGGACCTGGCAGCCACTGATCTCTCAGACATAGAAATGGGTTCCAATCCTACCTTCTTTCATTTCTCCCAGGTGAAGTTGATCCTCTGCCATGAGGCTTTTTTGTAAGTCTGTCAAGCATCAGAAAGCTGCTCATTAGTGTTTCCAGAAATGTCTCCTCTACCAGTTTGATTTTCCAGTTGGCCAGTTATACATTGTTAGGCTATGTTGTGCTACCTCCATCTAGCAGAAGGCACAACCAAAGATGTGAAACCTCCTTAAAAGCTCCGGCATTCATCTAGCACAGAGTTATCCAGGATTAACCATTATTCAGGTATGGGTCAGTTTTTGTCTAAATTCTGTTTACAATTCAGAGTCTAGCCAGAACCTCATGACAAACTTAAGGAGGTAGAAAGAGATAAGTCATTCTACCCTCAGAGTCAGTTTGCCAATCTAACATTGCCATAGAAGGAATTGTACTTGCCAGGTTCTGCTACTGGTATATACCAGCTTGTCCTAAATGGAGAACACTGATCTAAATCAGGGTACATCAAGTTGGTATATTATTGAACTATTACTTATGTTGTAGAATGAATCCTCTAAGGGAAGTAGAACTCAGAAGGGAAATAAAGACCTTTGAAGTCCTCTATCTGCATGTGTGATCCTGGCAAACTCCTTGAACAAACACAACAGGAATCTTTTCAGAACCTTTTGCAAACTCCAGTCATGGTTTTATTAAAACTATTTCTTCACACTTCCAGAGTTTCTTGAGCAAATGATTCCTTGTGATATGTACCAGATTGCTTTTATTTTATGCAAATTCACATTATTTGTATGTGAAAAAAAAAAAAAAGAAAAAGGAAATATTTTGAGTTTGATTTGCTCAAGCTACTTCTAAGTTAAAGTTGCTACAGCCTGGGCAACTCTGTTCAGTTTAGCTTTCTATTTTGGTAGGTGATAGTGTTGGGAGGAGATGCTTGCATTTGTTGAAAAGTAAATTAAGTGTTGTAACTGAGGTGGACTGAAGCAGTACAAAATGTGAGGAAGCAATCAGAAAAGCAAGTGGTTATGATGTCAAATTCCCCAACTGACTTTGAATTAGAAGCAGAAATATACTTTATTTTCTAATCATGATTAATTTCTACCACCCCCCACCCATCCCTACCACAAAGAAGACTGTACTGATTCTGTTGAAATATGGACAACTAAAAATTCATTTTGATATTGTAAGAGGAAATAAAAAGGCCCCAAAGATTAATAATAGAATGTCAATGTATACATGTAATCCAGGCTTGAACCCGAGGGCAGTCCATTCAAGGAGCTGAATGACATCTGTGTGTAATTTAATAAATGACTGTTGTAACACAAGTGGAGAAGCTCTCAAACACATTGTTTTTGTGTTGATTGCTCAGTTCAATTACTGTAAACAAATAATTTTATGTTATAACAGTTACTGAAATAAATCCAGCCTAAAAGGGTAGGAAAAAGGTTGAAAGTATCAAAGCTACGTTTCTCCATAATTCAATGATTTGATGCCAGACTCACCTAAAAATAAAAGGCCACCATCTATGAGGATATCAGTAGCAAGGTTACCAATTTCAAGAGCTTAATGACAACTTTTATGTGATGGTTAAAATAGATTATTTTTTTTTTTAACAGCATAAATGTTCACAAGGTATTGCACACAGAGAAACATTTAGCAACAGGTAGAGGTTAAATGTATTAATTGGCAGGCTTTTATTCCTATTTACAGGCACTCCAACAAATAGCTGGATTTACAAATACAAGATAAACCGAACTGTAATTTAAAATAAAGCTGGTTTTTTGTGTTTTTTTTTCTTTTGAAATATCCAGGTGGTTTATTAGATAAAAAACAAAGATCCTCTGGAAAGACCAAGTGCTCCAAAAAACTTTTTTTTCCCCCCGTTTGCCTTTCCCACAGACTACAGCTGCTTTCTTGTCTTAAAAAGGTTTTGTTTGCTCAGTAGATCCATTTTCGTGCCCTTTCACCTCAGATTTTTCCTAAACCTTGCGTAATTCAGTTACGTCACATCCAGGGCTTTTTCAGCAGCAGCAGCAGCAGCCATCCCTCCTCCCCACAAGCTAGCCCTGCCCAGAGCAATGCGCTAAGGCTGAGAGGACAGGATGCAGCTGCCTCTAAAAGCCTATCAATGATGC
The DNA here is from genome assembly GCA_027925045.1 of Hypotaenidia okinawae. Lineage (NCBI taxonomy): Eukaryota > Metazoa > Chordata > Aves > Gruiformes > Rallidae > Hypotaenidia > Hypotaenidia okinawae. Next base: position 175,572,522 of record BSDF01000001.1, read on the forward strand.
TTCTTTTTAAGCCACTAAGAACTGCTAGCACAGCTGCACAGTGAGGTGGATTTACACTACTTTTTCTTCTTTTTTCTCCCCCCCCCCCCATATGAAGAATTTCTCAAAAGCTGTATAGAATAATGAGTTAACTGCTGATGCATGAAGGCAGATGAAGACACTGCCCTATGCTTAATGGCATCCTATGGACAGCCCTACATTTTAAGAGCCATTTTTTTCTGGGGAGACATTGCCTAGGTCAGATGCTATTCTTTACAGGAAATTTGAGAAGATTCTTAACTTCAGATGTGACAGTCCTGGAGCAGTAACAAATGTGACAGCATTAAATCTACAGCCTGTATCATATTTCCTTTGAGCACATAATTGCTTCGATCTTGATGGTTCACACAGTACCAGTAGACTGCAGCAAAGCAGTTAATTTGGGGCTCTAATTCATGAGTTATGATGCATTTTAATATCAATGCAGAATTATTTTTTCTTTTTAAACAGAGCAGTAGCTGGTGGCCTTAGTGACCAGTGTGCCCCCCTTTTCCAGTACTCCTCTTTTCCCTGCAGGCTCCATTAGTTACGAGCTTCATCCAGTCTGAGAAAAGCAAAAGGCAAGGGAGCAAGCCTGGCAAGGCTGCGAGCTGATATTTCTTTGCCTGCTTGCTTCCACTTCCCGTTTTTCTGTTTATTAAAGTTGTAGCTGTCATCCACATGGCAGCTGTGCCTGGTTGGAGGAGGGCAGCAAGGGCAGAGGAAGACCCAGGCAGTAACAGCAGCGAGAGCGGATGCCACTGGATGTTTGTTGCTGTGGTTAAAAATGCCAAGCTAAAAATGTATCTTAACATTGCAAATGAAAACAAGTCATCGTGGCCTTTCTGTTATTCCCAGCTAGGCTGGTTACAAAAGAATCAAACATACATTTGATGTGATAAAGAGCCTCTGTCCAAATGACAGTCAGGAAGAGTGGGTGTGCTGTTCAGTAATGACTGACCTAATGACTCGGGCATTACCTGACACAGATAGATATATGGGAAAGAGGCTTGAGTTGCCCCTGCACACATTCCTTCAAAACTGAAGCCAGATGTTCAAAACTGAATTATCATCTTGAAAAAAAACCAACCCAACAAATCATGGGCATGTAAATGAGTTTTGCAAGGAATTGCAAGCAGAAGGATTTTATTACATTCCACAACATCATTACTGTATGACAATCTATTTCGATTTATGTTTACAAGTTTATATTTAATACTTTATTTTTTTCCATATGCATCATGATCAATTTTTTACGATTTGTGTTCTTGTACGGCTGCTTGTGACAGAGGAAGTCACCACCTTTAAATGGGATAACGATTTCATTAAAAAGACTCCTATTGCAGAGATCAAACCCTCTGCCTTGTGAACAGGCTGGAGAAAACATTCTCAAAATGATTAAAAGGTCTTTGAAAATGTAATTCTAACAATCAAAACCAAATTAACTACCAGTTAACATGATTATGTGCATTAAAAAGTGAGTATAAAGTGTGAAACCAGCAGACTCATATGATGTAGGTTCATAAAAAGGAGACATCAAAGGAACCCACAACTATAAAATGTTAAAAAAATATTTGGAAAATTAACTTAAGGTTGTACTGTAGGTGATTATAATTCATTTGAAAATTCTTTAAAAGGAATGTTCTGACTCAATTTTAATAAAAAACACTTGCTTTGGTGACTTTAATAAATTGGGATTAGTTGGCAAGAAAACATGAAATGTCAGATGCTCCGACATGATAGAAAATACCACCTTTCAAACACCCTGTGGAATTTCAGAGTAGCTACTAATCTGTTACTTTGCCAGTGCTGGGAAGTTATTGCTGTATTTCCAAATGTCATCAAAGTAGTTTGAGTCATGCCATACACAAATGATTTTCTGAATATTCTTATGAGCTTTTCTGAACAACCGAGTTCCTCTGGCTTTGGCAATTCTCTAAGTCATAGTTTAAATACCCCACAACTGCATCGAGCATTTTGGGCTAAAGGACTTTAATCACTTAAATCACAGATTATGTGGGTACGTTCAGCACTTAGAAGGGAATGAGATCCTGAAAACTCTTGGTAGCTGTCACTGTGTTGAAGCCCTTGTGTGCCAAAATATCTGCTGATAAAACCTCCAACACTGCTGCACCGATATACGCATACAGCTGTTCATGTACCGACGCTTCTAGCTTGCTAAAAGCCCTGACTTCTGCATGTGATGTTTTCAAAGCAGGGATTCTTCCTCCCAGGCCTCCTTCCCATTGGCTTTCTGAGGACAAGAGAGATTAAGGCTCCACTCACCTGTCCAGAGAACCTGTCACCTGAAGTTAGGTGATATACTGAGAGGTGGGGTTACACATGCCCTGCTCTTCTCCTTCCAATTACTTTCTCCTTGCCCAGGCTGGTGGCCTTTGCAAAGCTATTCTCAAGCACTTAAAGCAAGAGGGAAACGTGACCATCGTAATACAGATCTACCCCATCCGTCTTTTCAACTGGGTGCCAGACAGATATGTCACCACCAAGTATTGCAAAGGCTTAGTCCTTCTATTATTTTTTTTCCTGAGCTAATTAGCACTATGATTAGAAGAGTGGCTGCAGGCCATGGCTCCCACTGCTGTTACCAGTGATGAAGTTAGACCAATATAGCAAGAGAAAGCAAATATATTTCTCACCATTTTAAGCCTCCAATGAAAAAGGCAGCTTTTATTGGCATGCGATAAAAAAAAATAAATTAAAAACCCCAAAAAACAGTGTCCCTATTCATGGATCAGCATTGCATGTTGTTCTGGCAATGTTAGATCAGATAGTGAACCCGCTGAGAAAGCACTGAATGGGATTTGTTGGGGCAGCTGCCGTATACAGCTAACCAAGAATAAGGGAAATGGTTAAACCTTTCAAGTTTGGTATACAGGATTCCCAGAAGCAGACAGCACTAGGAAAAAAAGGGTTCAAGTTTCATATGCAGCAATACTAATTTTGGATTGCTCTTTTTATTAATAAATCAGGTGCTCAATAGGGTGAAGGTTTTTCTTCTTTCAAGGAGTTGGCATGTACTTTTGTTTGGAACAGATTAGAAATGTGATTTCACAGAGGAAATGTAATCTCATCTTAAATATTTACAGAATGCTAATTTTATGCTTATATGTTGGCAGAAAAACAGAATAGCATTAATTAGTCTGAATTATTTTCCTACAGAAACATGTTCTCTCCCTTTGGCTAGGACTATATTGGTAAAAAGAAATAAATTAAAAATCCACTGGCCCTCAGACAGTGCCTCACCGTTCGCATCCATATGGCTAAATTCTCCCCTGTTCTTCAGCCATCCTTCGAAAGAGGATGTCATGCTTTGAACCTCCAGGTAGAAATGGCTACTGGATCCTCCTCTTTCACACACAGCACTACCTGGGAGACGTTACTGGGCATTGCTGAAGTAGTGAGTGTTGATAGTTGTGTGCCAGTGTTGGACCCCACATGTTTTATGTTATAATGACAGAGAGCCTGTGGCAGATGCCACACAACTGCACAGGGCCAATACCAATGGAGGAGCTAACTACTTGGGCTGAACACAGAACTTAATTCACTGGTTCCTTGCATGAATGTGTGGTGGTTTTGGCCCTGGCTAGAGGCCAAATGCCCACCAAGCCACTTGCTCACTTCCCCCTTCAGCCAAAAAGGGGAGAAAATATATATTTGGAGGCTTAGACCCTGAGATAAGGACAGAGGGATCACTCTCCAGTTATTGCAATGGGCAAACCAGACTCAGCACAGAATAAAGGAAAGAAAAGTGATTTATTACAACTACAACTAATACACCCAGTGAACCGGAACAAGATAAGAGTAAGAAGCGGCCAGGTCTTAAAGTGCCTTCCCCCCACCCCTCCCCTTCTTAGCAAACTCAAACTTCATCACGATTTTACTCCCTTCTTCCCCCCCAACATGGCACGGGGAGGGGCAGGGAATGAGGAGTGGGACTCCAGAGGTACCAGTTGCTTTCCTTCCCCAGATCTTAACACTTCTACTTCCCCCCACCCCTCGCCTCTTCACACACTTGACTTTAATCATCCATTTCGCTCCCTTCTTCCCTCCCATCGCAGCACCAGGAGGGGCAGGGAGTGGGGAGTGGGGGTTTTCAGTCCATTCTGCCCGAGCTGTCTTCTGTCTCAGCTGGGGGGGGGGGGGGGGCATTCCACACACACACACACACACACTCTTTGCCGTATCCACGAACTTCTGCAGCATGAGTCCTTTCCATCGGGGAGTCATCTCCTCACCACAGGCCTCTCAGCAGGACTGACTTCCATAGGGTTCTGACATTTGGGCCCAGACTCCCCTGGCCTGGCTCCCTGCAAAGTCACAAGTCCCCCGGCAAACTTGCTGAGGCATGGACCAATCTCTTCACAGGCATAGATGTCTTTGCTCCCTGTCCTCATCCATGGGCTGTGAGGGAACATGCCGCTTCACCATGGTCTTCTCCACGAGCTGCAGGGGAAACTTTCTTTCCAATTCTTTCCCGCCCCCCACCTCTCCTTTGGGCCTGGCCTTGGCTATCGGTGCAGCTGGTCACATCTTCCCACTCTGCATTCTGGTGGCAAAGTGCGCCAGCCTGCAGGTTTTTTTTCTCCTATATGTGATTCACAGAGGCGCTATGAATCCATCTCTGATTGGTCAGAGGTAACTTTAGCCTTGGATTGGCCGATGTTTACAGGCTGGAACTCGCAGAAAACTGTAACTGCTGCTTTGCGAAAGCCATCTCAGCAGCACAGCTACAGCTATCTGCAACAGGATGTTAGACAAACTATAGCACTCTTACCATACTCTTAACTAAAAGGGCTCTCCAAGCATGGACACGGGTTATGCAGGAGGCTGTGAAATGCCTGTTTCTGCAAATTTTTCAGTATAGGTTAGGCAGACATCTGCTAGGCACACTTAATCCTGCCTCACATTAAGGAGATGGACAAGCTCATGTCCTGAGGTTCTGTCAGCAATAGCTTTCTATAATGCTGTGAGGTTAGAATGTTTCTTTTCTCCAGTTATGGCATGCATAGGTAAAAAAAAAAAACCAAAATCAAGTATATCTTGTACTAAACAGTTCATAGGTTTTTTGTGCTTGCTGCAATGGACTTCCAAAGTAATGAATTTTATTTTCCTTTTTTTTTCATCTCAGAAATACTGATGTTACAAAAGGTTCCTTTGGGTATTTTGATACTGAGACTTGCTCTATATCTAGGAACTGATCTATAGCCATGGATGCAGATTAATTTTTAAATAGCAAAAAATAAATTTAGAAATGCATGTATACATTTTTCTTTGATGGCTTACGACTGCCCAAAGGAATATTTCCTATTCATATAAAATTCTTATAAGATAAAATGGTTGACGGATCCTTTACAAAGAAAAGCCATATAAACATTTGAGTTCAATATAACTGTTTCTGATCCATAAATCACAATTTCTTAATGTTAATCTTATCTTCCTGCTTCCCCCCTTCACACATACATAGGCTTTTACATAGCATCATCTCAGGCTAAACAATGCCAGGAATTAAAACAGTATTACTCTCCCCTAAAAAAAATTATCAACACTTTGGGATATAACAAATATGAAATAAGTTACGCATTTTGGTTAATCATAATTTTGTTTTCCTGCTTTACAGAATGATTGCTTGAAAACTCGGTTGTAGATTCAATGAAAAAATCATGTCCTTGGAATCCTAAGAACCAAAATCTGAGCCAAAATCAGCATTAAAAATGAAACTTTCATTTTTGTGTTAGTTAAACATCTGAGGCATTCTATTGCAGTTTTTCTTTTGTGAGCATAAAAAGTTAGAAGCTTCTCAGATGGTGTTTAGTGTTTATAATGCATTTGTCTGGGCAGATGTGCTTGTAAAATTACCAAACCATTCAAAGATACAAACATAGATCAGATAAAGCTTTTTTTCATCTCTGTGAAGGAGACTGATTCCTTCCTCTCCAGACTTCCCAGAACACAAACATTATTACTGCAGTTTAATGGATGCCACTGTTGTATGTGGGTTGTTACTGCTGGTTCTCCCTGGGTTTTTTTTTTTGTTCCTTCGTATGTTTATTTATAGAGGAGTTATGAGACTGTGATTGAAGTTGGAAAAGACGGTCCCCTTGGGCTTGAAAAGTGACTGACCCCAATCAGCAGGGCTTGTTGTCAGTGATGCTGGAATCTCTTCATGAGTGAGTGGAAAGTAGTTTTCTGTCAAGTTTAGTTAGGATTGGGGTTTTTTTTTGTTTCTTCTTTTTGTGTTTCTTTTTTTTTTCCCCAGCATAGACAATCTTTGTTATGTACAGTGTGATTCCTGTGCTGCCTTAAAGATACAAAGAAGAAAGCCTGTGTTTGAAATAGAGACTATTACAGCTAAATTTTGGTTCAATGGACTTGTCACGTAAGAGCTTTCTATGCATGGAGAGATAGATTTCTCCAACAGTGAGTCCCGTCAGGGACTCTTAAAAAGTACAGACTTATGATTGAGTTTCCTGTTGCAGTCCAGTCTCCTTTATCTTCTGCCTCTCTAGTTTGAAGCTATCTTCGATTGTGTCTTTCCACAATGTGTTGTACTGGTGATATGTGAGGCTACACGGGTGGACAGTAGAGATGTGTGGGATGAAGCTGTGGTTGAATGATGGAGTAAAGAGTATGCCTTTGAAGGAGGACATTTTCTTCATTCTCCAGTGAAGCAGCTGAAGGAAAAAAAGCCCAAGAAACAAACAAAAACCCTGGAACCAGGACAGGTTTTCCACACTGAACATGTATATACTTTATAATTAATGAGTTTAGGGTTGTGTTTTGCTATTTTTGTTTGTTGAATATGTTTTGAAAGAATATACTTTAGTTGAAGGGATTGGATCCATGTTTGACAAGACATTATTATCCCTTTCTGAGAGTGACTTCTAATTTTCTTTCAACATTCCTTCTGTTAAAAAAGCCATTTTCCTTTGCAATGTTTTTCTCAGTATGATGGTCTGGCATTGACCCTTTACATTTGGCAGAACCAAGCAGATACAGTTCTCAAGTAGTCATTTTATTTCTGGATGGTGCTGGCTATTGTTCCTTTTATTGTTCCAGTGGTGAATGACTTTAACTCCTGTCATTTTCCCCCTCTAACTTCTGCTTTAGGAGGGAAAAGAAAAAAAAAAAAGATAGAGAAGGAAATTATTGAAGGAGAATGACATTTTTCACACTTACTTTTGATGGTCAGAGAATTTATTAAAGTGCTGTTCTTGACAGGATGGTTTCAATTGCAGTTCAAGCCTAGCCTCAGATCTGAATCAAAGCCTGGATCTGACTAGGACAGAGGGAGTTTTGCCTAAAACCTTGTAGTTCCAACTGCCTCGGCTACAACTGCAGTTTCTTGTTTTTGAAGACTGTTGTCAGACTTGGCTATTAGATTAAAGTGCTCCAAGAAACATGGTGCTTTGTCATAGAAATGCCAACTGTTATTAATTATTAGTAAATGTATTTAATTAGATAACACCTTGCTGGTAGTGATCATCTGCAATTCCAAGGGGCAAACTGAGATGATTGGTATATACGAGAGTTGAAACCTTTTTTTCCTAGGATTTTGACCCATGGTCGCCAGGAACTGTGCTGCTTTATGAAGGAGTCAAAATGCTACAGTGTGCCAGAGGATTGCTTTTGTTTCCTACACATCTCAGAGCAACTGCTTTCCTCTCCCTTTGTTTGCCACCATTTGACATGCTTACAACAAGGAATGATTGAATATCTGATTAACATCACATAAGAAGCATTTTTGCCCAGTTTTCTGACGAGATGCCGAACCAGTCCAAATCCCTTGAGTCTTATGCGGGAGGTAATCCCACGATCCAATGTCAGCATAATCCCCCCAAGACAGCTTAATATTTGTAGTTCTTTCTTAAATCAAGAAATCCCTTGAGGTTTATACCAATCCCAATTTAAAAAAATGACTTGACCTGAAAACCCTGGAGGAATGTTTGAATGAGGTTGTCTTGCCTCTGGCTTCTTGGCCAACTTGCTCTAATAAGATATGAATAAGATATACAGGGTCATAATTTATAATATGATATGAAAATTATGCATCCAGTGAAAGGCTAGGGGGAAAATAAAGGATGGCAATGGTGGTAGCGACAGCATTTATTGTGATTACTAGAAGGGGGCCTCAGTGGGCTGGGATTATTGTACTTTAAGTGAAATTGATTTTGTTCATGATTTGATTTTAATCTAGTTTAGATGAATCAAATTCTACAAGGAACAGATATTTAATTTAGTACATTAGGATGAAAAGGACATCAGTTCAGAGAAGTTTAATGCATATGATGTGATAAAAGCAGTATCTGATTACGAGACTTTTTTATAGTAATTCCTTGTTATTTCATTATTTCTTGGATATATTTTTTTTCTCCACATAATATTTTTATTAAATCTAGCCAAGATTCTAGTCTTCTTAATGATATTTAGGCTGATTGCCTGAGTGAAAATAATACTGAAAATAGGAGGAGGAAAGGGAGGAAGACAGAATTCCAGACTTATCACACCGATTTTTGCCAGAGATCTACTATTGGAACAAACAGAAGATCCTCACTTGCCTCCAGGGCACTTGCTGCAGGCGAGCTTCTTTGCAGAACGAGTCAGAGCTGTCTAGTTACAGACTGCAGTTGTAAACAGAGAGCCTGTAGAAACCAATCTCCTGCAATTTTCCAGTCTGCTGTTTTCTAATCTAGGGTAGCTGGAATGCTTTGCAATTTGGAAGAAGTTGGTTGCTGTTGAAGAGAGGTCTCCTACACTTTAGCAGTCAGGACCAGATGGATCTCTTTTCCTAGGTTAACACGAGAGTTGGGAAAGTCATCCAAATGCAGACAAATCTCATCTAATATACATTTATATATATATCTACACACACACAGAGATATACAGACTTCTTTTTCTTAGAGAATAATTTATGTCAAAGTACTCCTATTTCCCTACAAGAAAGCTAGAAAGGGACTATTTATAAGGGCTTGTGATGATAGGACAAAGGGTAATGGCTTCAAACTGAAGGAAGGTAGATTTAGATTAGATATTAGGAGAAAATTCTTGATGATGAGGGCAATGAGGCACTGGAGCAGGTTACCCAGAGAAGTTGTGAACACCCCCTCCCTGGCAGTGTCAAAGGCCAGGTTAGATGGGGCTTTGGGCAACTTGGTCTAGGGGAGGGTGTCCCTGCCCATGGCAGGGGCTTGGAACTAGATGGGCTTTGAGGTCCCTTCCAACCCAAAACATTCTATGATTCTATTTTTTTTCCCCTTACTTCTGATTAGTAGAGGCCTCTTGTTTGTAGAAGGATATGCTGGTGATTCAGTGGCTTCCTTCCAGTTTTTGAGTGCTGTTCTTTTGGTTGGTATAGATAGATAGGAGAACCAGTTTCCTCACAGAGGAAGGTATCCTGTTTGGATGTTTAATGAACAAGCCTTTTATATGTTCAAGGAAAATATTTGCTGTGATGGAAGGGATTTTCTATTATCATCTACATTCACAAAGATCAGCATGGGTCACGGTGGTCTGCATGGGAAAACAATAAATAGGAATAATGAAGAAGAATTCTTACATCATAGATGCACAGCAGGACTTGGCAGAAAACATTTTAATACATCAGTCTGGGAACGCTTGATTATATGTCACCTTGCTGCACATGCTTGTGTTAAAATAAATGAAGAGTGATTTTGCCCTCTTTGTAAAAAAATAAATGGGGGTGGGAGTGGGGGATGAAAGCAGCTGTATTGGTCTGACAGCCTGTGTCCAGAGGATGGGACCTTCCCTTTCAATGCTAAAATCTAATCATGTGTCTCAGACAAAACTACATCCCCCTTCAACTCCCCCTTCCATATAGCAAGTTGTTCCAATTTAAAACCAATTTAGTTAAACTGGGACACTGGTGGATAATTGTCAGATGCCTCCTATTTGGAGGCAGAATTCACTGGAGAGAAATCTCTGGAGAGGAGTTTACATTGACATAAATGAAATTAAGATTTTTTAAAAGTGCACACTATCTGTAGAGAATGCATCAGTTTTCTCCCTTATTATACTGGTTTAAAGCTAGTGCCTATGACCTACTGCCCTGGTCCAAGAGCTGTGGTCATTGTGGTTCCCCATCAGAGGCTGAGAGCCACCGTAGGAGCCATTTGAAGGACACTTTGAGAATGTGGTCTGGCACAACAGAGGCATAATCTTTCCCCTTCTGGTTTGGAGGCTTGGCTCCTCTTTGGAATATCCAGTAAATAGCACTCCCTGGGAGCCTGATGGATCAGAAAAAGTAGGTGGTTTGCATTTCAGTATCTTATACAGGCACTGTGCCAATGAGTAAATGTATTGTTTCTTTCTGCCCTTAAATACTTGTGTGTTGCAGGCCACAACTGCAATTTTCACTTGCTGTTTTAAAGTGTGGTGCCTTTATCCATCTACATTGTTTTCTGTCGTTGATTAATTGGCATTGGCAAATAAGGCTGTGTTGTTTCGGAATGCATGAAGTTCACCTGGGGTTTGAATGAAGCAGTGTTAGACATGGTAAGGGATAGAGCACTGAGCTTGGTCCGTGCCTTATCAAAAATCTTGGATTTCTACCACCTTCAACAGCTATAGTTTCACTTCATCTCTTGCTTTTTCCTTGAGATGCTGGGAGTAATGAGAATTTTGTTGTCATTGCTGACTATAAGTCCTGTACTGAGATTGCATCAGTTCATTTAGCAAGAGCTTTTCAGGGACCTACTGGCAAAAATTGATTTCCTTATTTGAGTCCTTCTGTTTTGTGGATTCAGCCCAAAAAGCAGTCTTCAGTGAAAGAGGTTCTACTCTTGTATCTATTAAAAAAATTACCAGAACATGTTATGCTAGGGAATCCAATTTTCTTTATATTTAACTGTATTTTAAATTTGCCGAATGCTTTAAAACATTTTATTTCACATTGCAATGCTAACTAGCATGTCTTTAGGAAGAGAAAGGTAAAACAAAGCAACGTAAACACGTAAATCTGGACATTGCACTGATGAGATAAACTAATCTGGTACAATTAAAAGCTTGAGTGTATTCTTATTTTTATAGTATTGTATTTCCTAGCTCTTACTAGGCTTTAAACTGCCTGAAACCGTGAAAGGCTATATTCAGTGTCACAGATGTGTGCGGGAGAATGCAAACGGGTTGACATGTACTTGTCAGTGTCAGCTGAGAAAAGAGCTGGCATGGATTGTTTGGTGGAACAATGAAGGAGGTGGTGTCTCCGGGACAATAGCATTAGCTGGCGGAGCAGATGGACTGCTAGCTTGGGAGGTCTAACTAATCCTCTGTCAGAACAATGAATAAGAGTTTACACTTTACTTGGCTAAACTCCACTAAAGTGAAACAGAAATGTGGATGTATCAGGAATCCTGAGTTAGGGCTATCGAGTGCAATAATGTTGCCTGTAAAGGCTGTTTGATAAGTTTCAGAATGAGCGAGTGTATCAGCACAGGGATTCATTGCTGCTAAGCAAATCCAGAAAATTTACCCATATGAGCAAGCTCTCGTAGATGAAAGGGTAGCATCATTTCTTGAATAAAGGACCTTTCACTAGAAGACTGTTTTCAGTTCCTTATAACTTTGCCAAAATTAAGTTATCTGACATTTTCCCTTGCCAAGATCTGCTAGGCTCATTTTGAAAATGTCTAGAGGCAAAATATATTATTAAAATAAAATTTAATAAAAACCCAAACAACCCTCTTGTAACTGTTTACTAGAGGAAATTCAGCCCCACTGTGCTTTGGAAAATGAACCTGGAATTTATAAGAATGCATCTTTTGCTCTTTCTTTGGGAAAACCACCCACATTTAGTCCACTCATGCACATTTAAAAATACCTCAGTTTGCCCTGGCTCAGTAGCAACATTAGCATTTGGCAGCTAAAGTCTGTGATTTGTATCTGAATTACACTTGCTTTATCTCTCAGAAATCACTGATGTGACCTGACTGCACATGTACCATTCCTAAATAGCTGTATCAGTGTGTATCAGGGTGAGCAGCTTTTCTCTTCCAATATGGTCCTCGCAGAGAGATCTTGGTCTCCACAGGGAGATTCTCTTCTGTGTTTTTAGCATTTGCCCACTTGATGTACAAACAGCACTGAGAATTACAGTTGGGCTTGGCTGCAGTGAGGTGAGGAGCAGGCGTGGAGTAGGGAATGAGAGAAAGTTGGGGGGGAAGGATTACTTTGGTAAGCAGGAGGGAGAAATGGCAGGAGCCACCTGAGAGGCATAGGGTGGCCCATGAGTGATGCTGTTGCAGATAGTCAGGAAGGTGAAAAGTGGAGATTAGAGCAAAGGTGATGAACAGTATTGGCAAGGTAAACAGGGCTAATGAATCTGGGAGAGCAGTAGCAGAGACAGGACAGGCTCGGTCACTGAGGAAAATGTAGGTAGACAGGTCGATGAGAAGCTCAGAGTTGGAAAACAACAATGAATTAGAAGCTCAGAGTTAGAAAACATTCATGAGGGCTAATTGGAAGGCTGGAAGCTTGCTTCTGTAGGATCATTTTGATATCGATGGTGAGAAAGCCAGATCAGCTGCCTGTGCCAGATATGCTAACTTGCCTTCTTCATTGGCTGGAGAGGAAATTTAGGAAAAAGAAAATTTTTTATGCCTGAAGTTAGCCTGATGACAAGTGACTTAAATGAACCTTTCATTTCAGTCAAGGCTTGGTTGCTGTGCGTTTCTTATTATGTGTGCGACAGCCTGCGATGCATCCTTTCCAAAGTGCAGAACACCGAGCACTTGCCCCGGCAGCCGAGGCTGAGGAGTATCTGTTTGGAGCCCGTGAGAGGCTGTGCAGTGCCGACCGCTGCAAAAAGAAAGACCCCAGAGCTCTGAAATTTATTTCACACCTCTCTATTTTTGGTTTCAGCAGTTGCACATCAGCTTTCCTTTGTGAAATATGCCCGGCAATGCTACTGCACGCTGCATGATAATGTTGTGCACGGTAATGTTGTGTGGATAAATCTGTTAATATAAGGAAAGAACTCAAAAGCTCTAGTGGGAGAATCAAGAACCCTTGAGGAAGTTAATACTTCGGTATCAAGTCACGATTTGAACAGTGTGCTGGAAAGGATGCATGGTGTATTTACTGAAACTAAGCACAGAAAAGCTGCAGTGCCTGATCGTTGGACTCAGTGAAAAGAAATAGCAGATGTCATTTACAACGTTTATGTACAGAGGATGTGTGGGGGAAAGACAGCAGAGCAGTTGTTACTCTGGCATCCCCTAATTTCTGGTTACCTGACTTTGCAGTGTTAACAGTCTGCTGTATTATTTCAGCAGAGCAGCTTTCACTGATGTTCAGGCTAGGCCTACCAACTCATCTTCCTTCCTTCAGAAGGCTGGGAAGGGGTTAAATAACACAAGCCTTTTTTCTGTCTACTTTGCTAATCTGGACACCGTGTTAGATTCGCAGTTGCCTATGAGGTTATCTGCCCTGTTAAAGCTCAGAAGAATTTCCAGTGACGCTCATTTTTAGTAATACCTGTTGGGGGAAAGAAAGAGCTTGTGCAATTACAACTTCTCTTATAGCCATTGCTTATCTGAGCCTGCCTCCAAGTCAGGAAGCCTTTCCTGGCTTGAGCAGTGCAGTGAAGAATGACTCTGCTGCCAACAGAATGGAAACTCAGAAAGAGATTGAGTTTAAATCCACAGCTGGAACTTGAACACTTGGCACCAGGGATCATAAGGTCACTGCAGTAAGACAGGGAACGTTCACACATAGTGTGTACGAAACGCATCGGCTTGGCAGTCCTCACTGAGGATTTTTACTCAGTCCTCACTGAGGATATTTTACACTGAGGATACATATCTGGGTATATGTATGCTGTACAAGAGATGCCAGTCTTTTCAACATGCAAAAACCCCTCAAGTCTGTATGATTTTTTTTTTTTTCTTTTTTTGTGGTCAGACAAAAATATTAATGGTTGGACTCGATAATCTCAAAGGTCTTTTCCAATCTTGTGATTCTGTGTGATTCTGTGATTTACCTGCAGTAAATATTTATTTATTAGAGTTGTCACCTCCAGCACAGTGGAAAATGGATTTTCATATCCTTTTTGACAAATAAAAGATACAAAATGTCCTATGAAATATGATTACATTGCTCAGATATCAAAACTCACATTACTGAAGGCAATTGTTCATTTTGTTTGTTTGGGTTTTGTTTTTTTTTTTAAACATTGTTTGAGATTTGTCTATACCTTTTAATGTTTGCACATCTGAGATTACATGGCCTCTAAAGTTATTAATAATATTAAATTCAGGGACACACCCCCCCCCCCCAAAAAAAAAAACCCCACAATAAAACAACCCTCAGCTCAAACCCAAGGATTGTTTGCAAAGGTAAATCTACAATAATAGATAGCTACAGTCTAGAATATTTTCTTTTTCCTGTTTATTCCAAGTTAGGTGTATTACCGTGCATAATTCTTGATAAATTCAAATGACCAAAAGAGAAAGTGCTTCTTTTTAAAGAGCTGGTGTGACCTCTGAAACTAGAGGTGCATATTAATCTTGCAGCCAATAATACTGCCTGAAAACTGCATAAAATGCATCTTAATAGAATCAAAGGTAATCGCTTCTTGCTTTGAAGGAAAAGGGAAAGTTTCACTGAGACAGAAAGCAGAAACCAGTCTGGTTCCAAGGGCTTAGGGTAAAACTTGGTACTGTACGGGGAAATAGGCATGGGAACAGATTTTGGAATCTGCAGAGGATGGTGTTTGAAGGAATGGAGCTGTGTGGTAAAAATTTATTAATGAGAAAAAAACCCCAACATTTAGCTGACACTAATTATAAGCTCTTTGTAACTTTTGTAATTATTAACACACTAATCTCCTAGACATTGAACATGTTTTGTCTGTCTTCTAACAAATATGACAAATTTGTCAGAGATTAGATGTACATACATCTTTATACAGTATATAAACTATACTTTTAGACATCTGAGTCCTCACAAGAGAACTGTTGAACCCCCTAATCTTCAAAAAACAGAGCTTGCATGGGATAATAGAAATGCCAGACATAAAGCCATATTAAACTGGGCTTCACCAGTTAAGCCTCTCACAAAGCTGCATGTGCTGTATAAAAACTAGCAAACTAACCAACTGGTATTATAACTTTTGCTTTCAAATAACATGATTGATTGCTTTTTTATGGTAAATCGGGAAGCACTAGGAGTGAATAATGCAAATAATGTACAACAAGGGTTGGACTAAATGTGCAAAGAAAACCATAGGAACTACAAAAGGTAGATCTCAAACCTCTATTGTTTGATTTAAAGCCTGTTACACTGGAGACTATTAGAGAAAGGAAGATCCAGATTTGGGAGTTACAGAATCGTAGAATGAGTCATAGAATCACTGAATGGTTTGGGTTGGAGGAGGCATTAAAGAAAACCTAATTCCAACCCCCCTGCCATGGGCATAGAATCATAGAATCATAGAATTGTAGGGGTTGGAAGGGACCTCGAGAGATCATCGGGTCCAACCCCCTGCCGAAGAAGGCTCCCTAGGACATTTCACTGAGATAGGCGTCCAGACGGGTCTTGAATATCTCCAGAGAAGGAGACTCCACCACCTCCCTGGGCAGCCTATTCCAGTGCTCTGTCACCCTCACTGTGAAAAAGTTTCTCCGCATGTTGGTGCGGAACTTCCTGTGCTCCAACTTGCAGCCATTGCCCCTTGTCCTGTCTCCACAGACCACTGAAAAGGGGCTGGCTGATTCCCCCTGCATCCCTTGCTTAAGATAATTGTAAACATTAATTAGGTCCCCCTTAGTCTTCTCTTCTCAAGGCTGAACAGTCCCAGTCTTCTCAGCCTTTCCTCATAGGGGAGATGCTCCAGGCCCTTTATCATCTTCGTAGCCCTTCTCTGGACTCTCTCCAGGAGATCCCTGTCCTTTTTATAACAGGGAGCCCAGAACTGGACACAATACTCCAGGTGGGGCCTGACCAGGGCAGAGTAGAGGGGGAGGATCACCTCCCTTGACCTGCTGGCTACACTCCTCCGGATGCACCCCAGGATCCCATTGGCTCTCTTAGCCACCGAGGCACACTGCTGGCTCATGGCCAACCTGTCATCCACCAGGACCCCCAGGTCCTTCTCCACTGAGCTCTTCTCCAGCAGGTCATCCCCCAGCCTGTACTGATAGAAACGGTTGTTCCTTCCCAAAGGAACCCTCCACTAGACCAGGTTGCCCAAAGCCCCATCCAACCTGGCCCTGAGCACTGCCAGGGAGAGGGCAGACACAGCTCCTCTGGACAATCTGTTCCAGTGCCTCATCACCCTCATCATCAAGAATTTCTTCCTAGTATCTAGTCTAAATCTACCCTCTTTCATCTTAAACCCATTTCCCCTTGTCCTATCACTACACTCCCTGATAAACAGTCCCTCCCCATCTTTCCTGTAGGCCCCTTTAGGTACTGAAAGGCTGCAATAAGGTCTCCCTGGAGCCTTCTCCAGGCTGAACAAGCCCAACTCTCTCAGCATGTCTTCACAGGAGAGGTGCTCCAGCCCTCTGTTCATCAATCCTAAGGTTTGAGAAAAGGTTCGGTCTGAATTGGATGAAAAACAAACCCTTTTGCAATTTGCTGATTCAAAAATTTAAGGAAAAAAAAATGTTTCAAGTCTGCTGGCACATGCTGTTTTGAATTCAAATAGGCTCCCTGCAGTTGTTCAGTGAAGCTGGCATTCTTGACAGACCAGCAACTTCAGTTTAGTGATCAGCTACTGTGGCTTTTAGGATCTGTGGCTATGATAGGAATTTGGATACTTGAGGCTGCCTCCTTTGCAGAACAGGAGATAAATACAGCATGAATCGGACCTCTCAGCGCTTTCAGTCTCCAGACTCCTTCACAGAGGACCCCTGGCATGACTAACTGCCCTGATGGGAGCCCTCAAAACTCTCTTTTGGTTTCATCAGCGGTTCATCTATTGCAGCAAGCATGGACCCAAATATTTTTTTGGGGTCATTGAATACACAGTCAGAGGAACTCCTTGGGGAAGCTGAATAGAACTTGCAGTAATAAGGAAAAGTCACTTTTCACTCACTTCTCTGTCATTTTCTTCTGTTTTACAGCAGAGTCTCCTTAACTTTCCTTGACAAAGCTTCCCAGCTAGTCCAAGACTATGCAAACTTTAATTTACACTGAAACCTTTTTCACTGTTAAATCCAGAGTTTATTCAGTAAAACAATTTTTTACTGGCCCTTATAGGTTGTCTCCTTCTTTTTTTTTTTTTTTCCTGTATTACTATTTTCTTTTCTCTTGCCAGAAGAGAAATTTCTGTCTGAAATTTCTTATATTTCTCAAAATGGTGATTAAAGATGAAAGATTTAGATAGTGATTCACTACTGAAAGGTCACAGTGCATTGTCTCCTCCTCCCCCCTTTCAATTAAATGGTTTATCAGTTCCTTATCACAAGCCATGTAAGTGTTTCCCACCCTGCTTTCACTTAGATCTGTGTTGCATCATTTGGTGACAAGGAAAAACCCTCTAAATAAATAACTTAGTTTAACCTTCACTTTACACAATGTTCTTACAAAGCATGTTTTGTTAGTTTAAGGATTGTTCTGCCAAGTGAATAACACCCAACATCTTCATAAGTAAGTATTAAGGCTAGAAATATGGACCTGCATTTACTTGGCACTACATTTACCTTGGCAAAATGAAAATCAGGTTCTTAAAATATGATAGGACAATAACCATTAAGCTCCCACCTCTTAACCTTTCATTCTGGCTTTCCATCTTTATGTATTAACCACAGTGCTTTCTTTCATTCTGATTTATTTTTATTGTACTTTCCCAGCAGGCTTGCAATAATGCTGCTTTCTGTGGCTTCTGTGTGCAAAACACACACTCTTGCAGTAATCCAAATTTTGTTTATTCCATTTCAGGGGCAAGTGGGTTTGAGAAGTACCATGCTGGCTAATTCTCTTCATAGTTTCTCTTGCAGTGGGTTGCAGATTGTCTTTGACTGCTATTGTAGGCAGAAGTATACAACTATGACAAAAAATAAGTATCAATATATGAAGAAATCCATTAACTGTTTGTGGCTGAATTTTTTTTTGTCTGTGATGTGCACATTTCATTATATGTTCTGCCAAAAAAGCCCATAGCTCATGCATGGTACAAAACAGTTTCAGAGGGTTTCACTCATACAGAATACTTGTGTCTGCTAGAACTATTGTGAAATTATGCTGCTGACATTTCAGCCATTGAAAGTGGCCTTTCTTTGCTCTAATTAGGCAGCTGAGACTGTCAGCTTTTTCTATGGAGCAAAATTTTTATGAGATTTATGGTGGCTTCTTCTTCAAGAGGAATTAGCTATGAAAGACATCTGAGTAGAAAACCTTGCCTCTGTGCAAACTGTTCAGGCTCTGTCTGAGAGTGTGGGGATTGATGTTAATGACACACTGGTGCAGGATAGATAATTTGTGTTGCCCTGCCCAGCCAGTAAAGGCAAGGTAGTTTCACAAAGTCTTCAAAAATTAATTGTATGCATCCCGAGCTTGTCCTGTGAGACAATAGTCAGCGGTACCTTTGCTGGCACTGTCGAGACTTTCATGATGGCGTGCAGGATGCACTCTGTGTAGACTGTATTGAGTCATTGTATGGAATAACCTTCTTTTTGGTGCTTTTCTGAGATTCGAGGGAGAAAGGTCTTCACAGCCTGTTCCTTCTCTGAAGCAGTGCATCTGTACACTGCGTGGCAGGACTTGATAGGCTTGATAGGACTCTCAGGCTCCTGGGTACTGTGAAGATGCTGGACCTTATGAAGAAGAAAGTGAATTTCCTCAAACGCCTCATCTACTATTAACTTCACTTTGAGTTAAGTCTCAGCATTTGAAAGAAGAAAGCCTGATAAAGTTTTCAATTAAAATGGTCAGCAGGGTGGTGTGCTAGCATGAGCTGTTACTTTGTAACTGAGGGAAAAACATGCAAAAGTGATGTATATGAAAATCAGACCTCAGAGTGCATAGTGTGTGTAGCACTGCAAGACCTACCCTGCAAGATACATCTCTGCTTGTCAGTGAGACTGGATTTTTAGGAGCAGATGATTTGATATTTAAAACAGGACAAGTTGCCAAAGTCATTACTTTAGTATCTTCCAGTAGATACACTCCCTGTTCAAATCAATAAAACGCCCATCCTCAGCTTTCATTACGCATGAGCCAAATGTCGCCATCTCCTAGAAATGTGCTGCAAGATTACAATATGTAGCTGCCTTCTGCTTATACACAAGTAAGCTTCTGATAAGTTCACTTTAAACCAGATTTTCTTCCTCTTCCTTGCTTCCTCACCCTCCTTTCTTTTTTTCCCCCTTGCTTGTAAGGGTTTAATTTTCACTAGCTTGCCAAGAGCATAATTATACTTGCTGCATATAAATACTCAGTGGAGATCAGAAGAGAAGACAGAGAAAGTAATTTTTAGAATTCTAAAAAAAAATGCAAATGTAAACTGAAAGTACCGACAGGATTGGAAGTGTGTGGGTTGGATCACTAATTTCCACTAGGGCAGCCTTCATTCAGGGGGAAAAATGGTTAAATTAGACACACTTAGGTAATGAATTACTTGCATATCTCTAATGAGCACTTCAGATTACCTGCTATTAGAATTCTAGTACACCCATTCTAAATTTGGATGGGATACTGCCTACATAACTCTCAATTTCAGGAAAAAAAAATTACATTTACTTTTTAATATATGGGATTTTCATTTGACTGCAAGATGTTGTGTGTCTTGATGTTAAATGCTGTCAGTTTATGTAGAATTTAACTACACATATACACAGAAAAAAACCAGGCTGGGTTATGTGGTAAGTCCTTGTTCTTCATGTTAAATCTTGTTTCACTGAATTCTGGTGAGGCAACTTTAGCAGATTGAAATAGCACCATCCCCAGTAACTTTTAGCAAGCTCACTGATCTGTGTTTGGAAAAGAACAGAGTAGTTCTGTACATTATAGTACATACTAATTTTACAGTTGTCAGGACATTTGCTTATTACTTTGTGTAACCTTTGATGGAAGGTGCGAACTGTGGGCTGAACAGTGAAGTCACAGATAGAGATTTACATTATCTAGAGTTACAATGCCATTTTGACACAGGCTGTATTCCTGTTAGCCTGGCTTAAAGAAAAAGGAAATGGCTCCAGATCATCAAGGTGAAGTTCATATGGACTTACCAGAAATCCCCTTTAGTCAACAAAAGACCTGTTAATGCAAACGGGCTCTATATTACACTGAAAGCCTTCTCCTTCGAACCTCTTCCTAGCGCTGTAGTCGCTTGTTTTTATAGATGGCTTTTCCTCTAATTCTCTTTACTGTAGAGTGTCTCGTACTGATCTCTTGTTCTTTATTTTTTTCTTAACACCTTTCTCCTTCTGGGCTTTTATTCTGGATCTCACTATTAACTTCAGTAGACTTCTGTTCATGAGTTAAATCACTGTCTTTTGTCTTCATTCAAATAACTCTTCAAAACTCATTCCTTTTATGGAGCCTTTTGGGAGAACACAATGACTTAAAGAAATCCAAAATGCAGATAATATACTTGGGAAATATACAATATAGTTAATCACTTTCATTGGAAAACTGGTTTCCCAGCATAGCTGGGAATATTCTTATTTCCCTTGTGTTTTTTTTTTCCGTGTGCCACTTTTTTTTTTTTGGATTCCCCACTGGTTTTCTGTTCATTTTCATCTAAGAGCTTCTGTGTTTGGTTTATTATCACTAACATTTTCAAACCTTTGCAAAAGGTTCCTGACTTTATTTTCCTATAATGTGTATATAGAAAACCATTAAGTCTTACGCTTAAAAATACTCTGATGTACCATTGCAATCTGCTTTTATGAAGCAATTGTATTTTAAAAACATGTGTACAAGTTTACTTGAATGCCTGACCAAGGTCAGAAGCAAAGTACATGTTAACATGGCAAAGACTAATAAACTGTCCTGTAATCTTTTCAATTTTTGAACATTCATTTTATGTTGCTCCATGCAAGTATAATGAACCTTTTCTATTACCTTCTACGGATATTGCCGAAGGGTTAATTAGAAGAACACTGACAGGTGGATAGGAAAGCATTTTAAACCTCTCTGAATATACAAAAGATTAATAAACTAGTTGAAGGTAAAATATTTATCTAGCCTCTCAGTATGCTTTAAAATGTCTGTCAACCTTTCCCTGTTTGTGTCAGGTCGTGAGTGACATTTGAACAGCAATCTTTGTTCACATGTGGCATATCTAGGCTGTCTCTAGATTTCTTTTTAAAAATAAGAACAACCTCTTCCCCTCACCACAGCACCCCAACCCCAAAACAATCCCACAATTATACTGTTTCCAAAGCCCTTTGTGTTGCCACTAGAAGCAAACACACAATTCCTTTGTTATATAGAATCAATACTTTATCTTATTTGCAATAATTTTGTGCACATATAAAGATTATTTTCTTAGAATCAAGAACTGCTTGCATCCTTTTAATGGTAAAATGTTTCAAATGCCATTTGTCTATTATCACCAGAATATTAAAATCAAAATAAGTGGTTCAGTTTTTAACAAATCCAGTCAGATGTTAAATGTTGGTTTATACCTTCTGATGCCATGCAGGAAGGGAAAAATCCTAATAATTTGCACTAAGATACTTTTGTGCATATAATGCTGAAATGTTAATTAACTTATTTCTATTGATCTTTTGCAACCAAAGCTAAAAATAATAAATATGGAAAGCAAATTAAATCTAGAAATACTTGAAATGGCAGGCTCAGATTTTCCTTCACCAAGCTAGAGCTCAAGAGTTAAATGCAAAGGGGTTATTATGAATCAGCTTACTAATAATTGTGATTATCGCAAATGAAAAGAATAATTGTTATATTTACTTTGCACATGGGTCCTCACAAAACAGCGTGTTATCTCAGGACCCATGTGAAAAGCAAATATAACAGGGTAGTTATTCTAAGAAGAGTTACTGAATATCTACTCCAGCAACTTTCTTTTTATCAAATATGTGAAGCCAAACACTTATGTATGAAGAAAATATAATGAGAAGAAAAAGTAGGGCTGCTTGGCATAAGATAATATTAAATGCAAGACACTCACATGATGTTCTCTTCAAGATCAGAAACTTGTTGGTTATCATTGGGTACGTTTCTACAGGAGGTCTGTTTTTTATTTTTGTCTTGAGAGATGTTTCTCTTTACAGTTGACATCAAGCTTTCACATCAAACCTTCACATGTATAAACAAGATCAAAAGTTTTGAAAAACTTTAAATTCCTCAGTCAGCATCTTTTTTATGAGCTCAGTCATAATGTTACTTTACATGGTGTGGTATGGCTTTTTTTCCCTGATTACTTTTAGTTATTTTTTGTAACTGTGTGAAAGAATTTATGGTGTTACACCTTGAGAAATGGAACAGCATCAGAAAATGGGGTAAAAGCACGGTCTGAATCAAAAGGTGTGCATGCGAAGCTATACCTTTCATGGATTTGTAAGGAACAGACAAAATTATTGGGATTGTCATGCTCTTGCTTTTCAGTTCTCAATCTGCTGTGGTTTCTAGGTTAAAGAACAGTGAATCTTCATGTGTAAACCTGCATCTTGGAAATCTATGCAAAACTGAAGCTAGAGGCAGGGGCATCAGCAGCAGGGATGGTCCTGCGAGACAAAGGACGTGGCTGTAGGGGATTGACAGGAATGATACTTTGTGTTAAATTCTTGCTGCTCCATCACACAAAGATACTTTGCAGAATCCCTTGTTTCATTTGCTGTTTCCTTTTTTTTTTTTTTTTTTAATAGATAGCCACAGGATCATAAAATACAAAATCAGCAAGCCCTTACAAATTTAATGATGGGTACCATATTGTCTCTTCTGTCACTGAAAGGCCAATTTTTTTGCTTATGTGAGCCACTATGGTTCCTTATGGAATAGCTGGTAGCATCAGCAACAGTGGGATTCCAAGGACTGACATTAATTAAAAGTGGATTTCAGACTGAATTCCCTAGTTTTGTTTTATTTTATTTTGCTTTCATCTGTACAGAGACTGTTTTAAGTGTCGTTGCATACTTCCTGCCCATCACAGTCACATTTGTCTGACCTTAAAAAAGTTAAAGTTGACACCCAAATAGGATTTTCTTAATGCACAAAGGCATTATGATATGCATTTAGGTGTTGTCTGTTTCTGTTTGACTAACTTGCTGTAAAGTTCACCTAACTTCTCTGAGTTGAGTTGGAAGCCTTGTATCAGGAGCTGTAGCTATCAGTGGAAGTAAATGAGTTGCCACTAGTTACAACACTTTTTTCTTGCACCTTAAGCAGCAGTAGTCAGGAAGCCTGGGACAGGATAAAAAAAAATCAAAATAATTGGATGTAAGAAATCTGAAGGTACAGCAGAGACGTCATTTTATTTTACAGGTAACTGTAGAATTTGAATAATTTAACCTTTAAAATGTTGTTTATTCTGTTGTGATCAAGAGGAAAAAATGTCACTCCTTTCTTTTGCTGATGCCATTTACAGGGTATGATTACAGATGCATGGTGTAGGTGCTTGTGTACAAGGAGCCTTCATCTCAGTGAGGAGCCTTGCTGTGTGAAACAAATCAACCAGAACAATTAAAAAAGAAAAAAAAAATCTTTCATTTACCTAGCATCACTCTGGCCACTTACAAGGTGAAGGATTTAGTTTGTGAAACCAGATAGGAAAAGTATGGCATAAACTAAGTAGAGGTTTTGAGTTTACTGCCAAAATCTTGACTGTTTCTTTGTGTTGTTAAACAGGTATTTGTGGTCACCTCATCTCTTGCATTCTATAATTAGCTGCTGCCCTGGCACTACATGAGAGAGTGACTCTCTGTGGGTTAGGGCTGGCAGCTGGGGGTGTCTCTGGGGGAGGGGAGGTGAGGGGATGGGGCAGAAACGGGGGACAGGGCTCCACTGCCCCAGCCAGAAGCTGGGCAGCCCCAGTCCTGGGCATTGAGCACCTTCCTGAGGACTGGCTGAGGTTGGGCTGGGAGTCAGGATAAAGGCTGGACCAGCAGAAGGAGAGTTGAGGATGCAAGTGGTGATGTTGAGTGGTGATACCTGTTCTTCGCGTGTTGTGCTCTGCTTCTGCACCCTTTTCTGTGTGCACAGTGATCAGTGCCATTGAAATTGCAGTCATAAGTGACTAAATCAAAAGTCACATTTGGATAAATGGTTCCAGGTGCTGTAAAATGGCCTGGTTTACATTGTGCATCCTCCTGAAGTTGGAAGGTTGCTATGCTCTTGCCTTTCCTTGAGGAGATACAGTTAAGGCTATTGTCTGTCACACTGTGTATTATTAGCAGTGCTGTGTGCTGCCTGGTACTAGTCATTGTGGAGCTGAGAAGTTCTTTACTACAAAGACACTGATTCATTAAGAGTCACAACCATATACGCTTTGCCAGCAATGCTTCGCCACTGGTAGGAAGATGGTGGTGTGCTCTCTATCTTTAATATTCCTATGCTAGGAAAGCCAATAGAAATGTGTTCATGGAAAAGGGAGTAAATCAAGGAACAGATCTCTTACCCAGAACTTTATAGTAGACATTTGTGTGCGTTAAAGCATTACTGTTACAATTCTAAAAATGGCCACACAATGTGTTATCCTTATTCCTTCCAGAAGAAATGCTGATTTTTCTGGAACACATTGCTTCACGAAGTCTAGATTATATTCTGTTACATGCTATGCCACTGCAGAGAGTCCACTGAAAATACTTTGCTTGCTTTATGAAGCATGGCCTGTAGCATGCCTTAGGGCATGGCACTTGTGGGGCTCAAGTGATAGCTGAGTTACTGTATGCACACTGTATAGTTGCTTATACTTACTTCAACATAAAACAGCACATTTACACATTAGACAAGCACAAAATGGTCCATGTGGAACCGCTTTCACTTGAGGCAAAGTGTCCTTGTAGAGGTCTGAAGTGTGAAGTGAATTTTATAATTTTAAATTGTACAAATAAGCAGAAAAAGAAAGTTAATTTGTATTCTTTTTCCTGTTTTAGGGCAGTTGGTGGGAAGGTTTGCACTTTTTTTCTGCTTTTTGTTTTTGTTTTGGTTTTGTTTTTTTATTTGAGGAGTAGGAGGGCTAAGATAAATGATCTCTGTTTTGTAAGTGTGTAAGCTAGTTCTGAAGGAATATTAAATATAATAAAGAATATGGAAGAGTGAGGGTTTCAAAGCTAACTTGACATGTGTGAAGAGCAAGTTTACATTGTGTTTTATTATGTGGAGCTCTTTGTTTATGTGGGTGGTAAGTGAAAAAGAAATGATTGTGTTGTGTTCATGGCCTGGGTAGAAACAAAAGTCTATTGGAAACAGTGCTGTGCATTTCTCTTTCCCTGGGAAAGCACTAGCCATTGGGTATACCGATTGCATATTTGAGTATATTCCAATATTAATCTTACAGGTTTTATCACTTAAATCCTGTTTGAAACACTGGCATACAAAGAGGAGTAGCTCACCATGGAACTTACCCCTTTTCTTTACAGGTTTCTGGACAGCCTTGCTGTTTCTAAGAGCCTTAGAAACTTTTTCATAACTTACAATTTAGTGCCTTTCACTGAAAATTGTATTTTTTGGCTGAGGGGCTTTCTGAAGATTCTCACTAAAACATGGCAAACCATTTGAATTCCTTGGAGTTAGTCATTCAGGTGGAAGTATTACCAGTGTGCAGTGGCAGATCTGAGAAGACTGTGATTCATGAACAGCAATACCAATTCAGAGACCAAAACGTGGTGCTTTGAGCTTGCAAGCGCACTATGACTTGCAGAGGAGTAAAACTGAAGTCCCTTCATGGAAGGCATTGGAACTACATCTGAGAATGAAGCCACTACGTCCCAGTCACCATCCTACAATAATACCCTGCAAGTAAAACGCCTGCTGAAACAGCTGAGGATTCCTTTTTTTGCTGTGACTATGAAAGCTTTGGCAGTTGCCTTTTCAAACCTAGAATGTCTGAGTTTCACAGAAAGCTCAGAACTGCTTAACGAGGGGTGGTCTCTAGAGCTGCCTGGGCCGGAATAGACAGGGCAATCTGGAAATCATCCTCTCTAGCATGTAGTTCACTATGTGTTAAGCCCTGTTTTAATTTACAGTCCATAATATAGTTTCTTTGGCAGGGATTCATAAATCTCCATTTCATCCGTACGACTGCTGCATGATAATGGAGGTTGCTCTGGTGCTGCCTCTATCTCCGTGAAGCTTGCCTCTTAAGACGCATGGAATTCAGCGGTAGGACTATCACCCGATGCCAGTCCTTGCAGGCGCCTAGCGTTATTGAAAATGTGCTGGTACCTCACATTGCTATGCAGGTCCACGGTCATTAAAATTTTATCATATAAACCCTGCCGTCTGCACCGAAGAGGAATTGAGAGCCTTGGCAGAGGATGATTACGTATTTTATCAGAATCTTCTGAAAGGGAAAAACCAGCAGGTTCAGAGCAGGAAGGAACCAGAATAACATTCCCTTTAATTTAAATATAATATAATGTCAAACCCCCTGAAATTGACATTTATCTACTGTAGTTCATTTTAACTTTTTCCCCAGAGTGGTTCAGTGTCCCATGGTTGCACAACAGTTCAAACCAGTTGCATATGATATAATTTTCATGCATTTCTCCTGCAAGGCAGATATTCATCAAAGCGTGCCACACAGAGCTAAAGCAAAAGGCAGCAAGCTATAGATTATAGCATTGATTTATCAGGGGTCAGGCTTCAGATTAGTAGGTTTAGAGGCTAGGCCATTTGTGCTTCCTAGCACCGGTGCAGATAGAAACTGGCAGGCAGATAATTAAGCAGAGTATTCTATGGGTGAGAGGAATAATAAGTTTCAATTAAAAAAAAAAAAAAAAGAGAGAAAAAGAAAAGGCTAAATCATTTATTGGCTGAACTCTTTTGGTTTCTTCTTAGCAAAGGACCAGGTGAAATAAATGAGTTTGGCCTGCTTGTGGTTTTACCAGGGTTAGTTATTGTTCTTAATATTTTGCTTGTGTATGTAGTGTTTCCTTTTCAGTTACAATCAAAGACATTAGACAAAGAACATTACAAATTTCATTACTTTTTAAGTATATATGGAAGAATCAGGAAATGCTTATTCTGGGTTAATTAGAAAATATATGAAAAATGTGAATTTGAGCCAGGTTTTCCAAAGAGATAACACCTTTTTTACCCCTACTATCTGAATATGTATCTTCAGATAACTGATATACAGAAATTATACCCAGCTCCCACTGAGGACTATGAGTCCTCTAAGTCTTTCCAAGTATCTCAGTGTCTCTTACATTAGGGTCTAGTTCTTATAGAAAAGAACCCTTCAAATTAAAATACTTTGAACCCACAGCCTGTTTTGCAAACTTCAGATCCACTGGTTTTCCCCTAAAGGGGAGTGAGGCCCATAAGGAAAGGTTTCTGGCCCATAACCTGAATTTAGATAAATAATATATACTTGTTCCTTAAGTATAAATAAAGACAAAGCCAAATCTACTGCAGGTGAAAAGTATTTTCATTCTCATATTTCATGCATACATGAACTATTTCAGTGTTAGGTGGACTTCAATGATTAATGAATTCAGGAAGGGCAAACCCCAATTTTCCTGTGGGTAGAAGACGACGACTGGCATCTAACCATTCTTGCTTTAAAAGCTAAAAAGGGGACTTTTTTCTGTAAAGCATTAGGACTAGTGCCAAACACTTCAAAGGTACTTAAAAGAGGCACAAGTGTTTTCATTATTTAATGAAACTGAGGAGCAAAAAAAAATTATTTTCTTATGGAGAAGTAATGTTTATTCCTTGAATTAGTAATAGTGGCTATTGAATGAATGTTTCTTCCTGATTTCTTCTTACTCTGCAATGCAACACTGACTTTAGGTCAGATGGCTAACTAGCAAGTTCTTGTCTTTGTAAGTGTACATATTTTTACAGTGATTTTATTTCACTTATGAGTTAAAAATGCTTGTTTTTTTCAGCTCTTACCTTTTATTATTTTTTTTAATAGATGAGTGCAGCTTTGTTTTTTTCTGTATCAGGCTAGCTTTGTCTACTTAGAAGTACTTTGTTATGTTGCCTTGCCCCAATTTTTTAATAACTTAAACACTTAATGATTTATGTCAGAGTGGGCCTGGCACTACAGTTCCTGGGGAACTCTAGGCAAGCAAAGATACGTTGATGTTCAAAAAATGACCTGTCCGCTCAGAATAACTTCATATTCTGATCTGTGGGTATTTTTCCTCACCTATTTGTCTGTAAGCAAGCAATTCTGCCTGTGCAAGAGTTAAGCTTTTACATTTCTCTTGAAACTCTTAAAAGAGGATGAGGGTGTCAAAAGGGCTGTGGAGCCACCATCTGTAAGAGGAGGAAATGTTTCTTCCAGTGTGAGATTCTCCATATCATCACCTTTGTCGACCCTTGCCTTCTACAAAACAGGTCCTCTGAGAAAGGAGGTGGCAAGGTAGATCAAGGGATTTGAAGAGCTTTGGAGGAATCAGTAGGTTTCCACAAAGTGCCTGCTTCAGGTATCATTCCTGCAGACCACTGAACTTTTGCCTAGGGATTCAAATGCATTAGAAATAAATGAACATGAGATGTTTCTGTTTACTTTTTGTCTTTTACTGTACTTTGGATGATCTAGCTTTTTATAGGGATAGTAATCATCTAGGTGAGTATTATGAGTCACCTACTGAAAAATAACAGGTTGGTCTTATCTGTTAAATAACCCTATTTGTTATCCTTTATGAATATGAAGAAACTACAATAACTTCTACCATATGCCTACTTTCTATAAAAATCAGCTAGATAATGATACTTCTGATCTCTGATTAGTACTTGTTGACAGGGTTGCTATCACGTGTGTTGAATCTAAAATTCAGAAATATCTTGGCACTGTCAAAGCTACTCTCCAAATATTTGAAACATTATTTTTCTCCCTTGTGCTTATAGGAATGTTTCATATACTTATAGCTGAAGTCTACTTACCAAAAAAAGATATGCTGTTTTTTGAATGCATATAACCTTTTGAAACTAGTAACTTGATGAAATCTATTTGGACTTGTTTTCATGGTTCTAGCAAAAGAGCTCTGTGATCTCAGCACTCTTTCTTTGCTTAGTATCAGGTTGCAGCTTGAAGCCTTTATAAAGTTCTTCAAAGAAAGTGCTAGAATAATTCTCATTGTGAATATTAGCTAAATGACGTGGTTATAATTTGTTTCATTTGCAAAACCAATAAAAAAACTATTTCACTGAAATATTTGGTAAAATCAAGTCAAATCCAAAACATCAATTAATGAAAAACCTGAGCCAGTCTGATTCAGATGACAGGCATAAATTTCATTTCATACAGTAAAAGTTGCAGTAAAGAGTAAATGGGAACACAGCTTTCTCTTTGTTCTAGGAAACTTGGCAGCCTTCACCAGGGGCATTTCTACCAGCTATAATCATCTTATTATTATTATTTCTTGCATTCTTTTAGCTGTGGGAAACATGATGAGTAAGAGCAGTCTCATAATGTATATTGATCACCCAAGTATTAATCTACTCAAACAATATTTACCACTCGCTTAGCACTTTTCATTTCTTTAAACATGAAAGCACTTTTAAAAGGCTGAGTATGTCTGTATTTTTCCATTTTACTTATGGAGAAAACGAACCAGAGCACAGCTAAGTGACTTTCCTGAGTCACGACCTTAGAAGGGCAAGTGACTTGGGCCCTTATGGTCCCAGGGCTGGAAAGGAAGCCAGGCTTGGCCAATTTCTTCAACTGTGGCTGTGCCTGATATTTCTGTAAAAGCACATTTTTGTGTAAATGCCTCTAGATATTTATTCAATGAAAAGAACAGCTTCTTCTGTGCTTGTTCTGTCTCACAACTTTTTCATCTCTCCCCATCTTTGTGCCATTTCTAGGCTTGAAAAACGCATGCACACAAATCAGCCATTGAAGATTTCTAGGGCTGAATACGAGGCTTTTCTTGTTCATCCTCTTGATCGTGGCGTACAGTCAATCTCAGGAAAAGGTGCTTGTAGGGAAGTCTAGTTCAGCACTTCAGCTTTACCAGACGTAGTACTTCATTTTTATCTCCTTCTGCCAGTACTCCAGCAGGAGTTTTCCAGGGGGCTGGGATGATGTTTTGTGAGAGATAAGATAATATAGTGCACACACACTGATTCCTAAAAAGTGTGCTTTCTAGCATACCACGTTGATAGCACAGCAAGTAAACAACAATAGCTACCTCTCTGGCATACACATCCACAGCTAAGGGACACTGCCATCCAAAACCTTTTCTTCCATGCAGTGCTGCACAGCTGGGCATGGGTACTGTGATTTATGGTCCACTGCCTGCAGTTCCAGCTAGCCTCCTTTGAACCAAATTTTGCTTTTAATAAGACTGGTCTCTGCTTTGTTCTTTGTTTGTAAAAAAGAAAAGAAAAGAAAAAAAAAATCAACCGACTTTTCCACCAGATTTGTAAAGTTCCAAATCCTTTTGTTTCAGTGACAAATACTTCTTCCATTGAGCCATTTTGCATGTCAGGGTGGAACCATCCCCGGGCTGATTTAAAGGCAAAAGACAGAAATGGGCCACTCCAGGCTTCCTGTAAACAGTTTAGATGAGAACAATGTGCTAACAGTTCCATGCAGTTTTCAGAGGCGGCTGAATTTGCTGGATTGCTGAGTCACTGACAAGCTGTCCTGTGAACGAGACAATAATTTCTTTCAATTAGAAACTCATACAGGCAGGAATATCCTTCAGACATCATGGGGGTAAAATGGAAATTCAGCTCCATTTCAGTGACCGATTCCTCCGCTGCCGTAGAGCAAGTGGCAGATGATGGAACTGTGCATCTACTTACAGACATCAAACTTCTTTCCTTCTTTTCTTTTTCTTTTTTCCTTTCAGTATTTCCTAACTATCTTTTCTAAATTCATTTTACTGTTGGCTGACTGTCACTCGTTACCATAGCAACAACCTCTGGTAGCAGCAAGTCTGGGATGCCCAATGTGAGCATCTTCACATTTGAGCCTTGCCAAGGCTAGCTATTAATCCAGGGTTATATATTGGCTCAACACTGCAAGATTGCTCTATTTTTTCCCCCTTTAGTCTGTTTTTCCCGTGTTGGTTAGTTCTTTTCCCCCACATATCTATTGAGCAATCTGGTGTTAGTTTTCATTCTTTGATCTTTCCACGTTGCTTATTTTTGAGGACTGGTTAGTTCAAATATCTTTCAACAAAATAGCACAATTGCATTAAAGGACATCTTTTCCAGTATGGTTCTTAAAAAAAAAAACGAAGGATTTGAGGTAATCTGGTTCTTTGGGCAAATATTCAGAGTGTATTAGAACAAATTTCACTTGCAATCTGTTCAAATGCTTTGTGTGTTGTAACAAAGGTTTTTATTTTTTTTACTAGGGTAAGGGGGTGAGAAACGCATTTCACAGTAGTGTGTTTGGAGACAGGAAACTAGCGTGGAACAGATGTGAACGATGCGGCACTTCATAGCACTAGTGGAAGGGTATAACAGTCTTTAAAAATTTTTAAACCCCCATCCCCTTACCATAAAACAACCCCTAATAGCAGCCGAAACCTTGCTGTAAAGCAGAAGTAGCAAAGTGGTTAAGAGTAGTTGGTTGGGAAATGAGAGCTGAAAGAGAAAACTGCAGTGCAGTGATTGGTTTGATTTGCTGAATAAATTGCTATGTTCAGATTCAATTTGTATCAATAGGAAAAGCACTGTACACCTGCAGAGCCTGTCACACTTGGTATCCAAAACTCTGACACAGCTAGTCTTAAACAATCTTTTTACTATTGTCAATAATTAAAGCAAAAAAACTCTCAAATCACCCCACAAGAAAACTCCAACCACTAAACTCATAGTATTTGCAGTTTTATTCCATGTACATGTGGAAGAGAGTAATGTTTCTCTGGGGTATTTCCTTAAAGAAACACAATATATATTTTTATATATGTGTGTGTGTGGAATATTGTAGTATTCTCAATGGATTATTTAAAAAGTAGCCAAGGGGTACTGTTCATTCAATAGAAGGATTTCTCTTTATTAAACGTGACTGAAAGCTAGAAGCATAATATGCTGCCTCCTTCATACAGTGGAAATTGCACTTTGATAATTTGCAGCTATGATGTAAAATGGGTAAGTGTGAAGGCATTTGCACCCAGGCAATTGTTGTTTATCCCCATCTACAATCCCCGTAGCTTTTCAGGATTGAGAATAGCTAGTTTCTAGGGAGTACTTTTCTTGGGTTTTATTTCTTTCTTTTTTTTTTTTTTTTTTTTTTTTTTTTAAATCTCAACTGTCTTTGCAATGAGCAATTAATTCAAAAGCTGAACTCTCCATATTTTGAGGTTTGTGGGTTTGGTGTTTTTTTGGGTTTTCTTTTGTTTTGTTTTTTTGGTGAGTTTAGAAAAATCCCTGCAGGTTTGTTTGTAAATTTGAGTTCTAACTGCTGTGATGGGACTTTTCAGGAGAAATAGGATAGGGCTTTTATAGGTGATTGATGTAGACCAATATTTCTGGAGAAAGGGGAAGGATGAATCTTGAGAGGAGGTATAATGGCTCCAAGGTGTAGATGCATATTTGGACTAACCCTTGTAGATTTCAGGGGAATTCCTCAGGTAATTACAAAGTTGCAGACCTGAGAGGCCTATCAGCTTAATATTTTTTACTAGGGAATTCCATTTATTTCTAGGAGAATAGTAAGAGTTTAGATTAATTATTTGTTTGAGAGAGCAAGTAGGGTGAGTCGATGCTGAGTACAATCTGTCCTGATTCTTTGAGCTGCTACACTCACGTCTGATTTTAGTCAGAATCCTGCAGGTTTTGTGTCTTACGGTAGATGTGCATCTTTTACATAGTCCAGTGCTAAGTATAAACTTTGAAATGTTGCTTCTTAATTACAGTTGACATTTGTGAGCTTGGGGTCAGACTACTTTTTGAAAAAAATGCCTACATGGCCAAGTTCAAAAAGCGATTTGGCAGTTGCAACCCAAAAGACCCATGGACAGTTCTATAAACTTGTTTTCAGCCTTTCTTAATATTAGTTTAAAATTGTAATGTTTAATCAAAGTGTTTGATATTTAAATATTAAACATTGCCATTTTCTTCTCGACACTTAAACCAATATTAAAACAGAGTGTACATGAGCATTTTAACATCTCGTTTAATTATTGTTAATGGCCCGGGCAAATTCCAAGAGTGAAATATCAAAAATTATCACACATCTAAAGGAAATGTGGTTCTATTTATTCTTGGTGACAGGTGTTTTCACCATGTGAACTTAAAACATTTTGAGCTAGCCTTCTTCAATAGATAATTCCTTTACACTGGAGGGAAGTTTGGTGTCAGGATGAAAGTGATGCTCAGGTTTTGATGACTGACAGAAGGAAGGTCTCCTTCCTAATATAGATATGAGCGACAGTCTCTTGTCACAAGTATATTATCTGTTTGGAATATATATCTCAGACTATTCTGGACTAAGTTTTGTAAGGCATGTAGTTTTGCCCTGCATCTAATGTGTAACCTCCATATTATAGGTTAATAGTCTCAAAAATACCCAAAATATTATGGAAAATTAGTTTTAGAAATTTGTACTTTCATGCAGAACAGTATATTTTAAAGGCCACATGTAAATACTTGGATTTACTGGATCTTGTGTAATCTGTGTGAAAAAAAAAACCACCCAGATATAAAAGTGAGCGAAAAAAAGAAAAAGGAAAAAACGGGGTGTGGGGGGTAGGGTGGGGGTGGGTAGGGGGTGTGAGCTTGTTTTTCAGTGGAGGATGTAATCCAGTCGGCAGTGAAAAAAAAAACCCAAAAACAAAAAGAAGGGAGGTGGGAGGGGAAAGACTTTTGACAGTGGGTCTGACCAGTCTGTTAAACTGGGTTAAATTAAGTTCTTTAACCTCAAACTCTAACTTTGTTCGCAGACCTAGTTAAATTGGTGGGTAGGTTGGCTCACCGTACTTCCTTCAGGCTACACAGAAGGAACAATTAAACACTCTTTTAGGTAGTCACTGCTGGAAACGGTAGAAGCTGTGCCACAAAGTGTTTGGCTGCATGGAGGAACTTCTGCCTACCCACCTGAAGAAATAAAAGGTATTTCTGAAACAGAAGTTCAGAGGCCAGTGGAATTACTGGCTGCAGCTGTGAAAGTGAGTGGCCAAAAGCAGGAGTCATGGCCATTCTGCTATGAAGATGCAAAAAAAACCCTAACCCAAACCAAAACAAGAAAACTACCCAAACAAAAACCAAAACCAAAACCAACCAACCAAACAAAGAAAAAGCAAGCAACCTCTTCCTATATTCTAGGGATTTTTTTTTTTCTGATAATGTTTATTTCTGAGCATGAAAGCTGCATTTTTTTTCTAGATAAAGTCAGGTGTCCTGACATTTACTGTAAGTAAACAGGTTTGTATGAAGGAAATTTTTGATGACTCCTTTGTTTTTCCTAACAGAGACAGCAAGCTAGTTCTCCAGTAATGGCAAAACATCCAAAATAAAATATACACGACAGCATTAATTGTTGCAGTATGCTAAAAACTAGATAAATTGTTGTACTTGTGTCATGCTTCAAAAGCATGATCTTTTCTTACGTTGTTTTTAATACATCATTTTGTTAGAAATGCCAAGGATATGCAGCACTTGCAGTACACAGAGAGGTTTGTCTCTGTTTCTGTCAAATCTGTGTTCATTTCTGGAAATCTTTAAGGCATTTTAGCCAAAAGGGATTTGGTCCTGTGGTGCCATGGTAGGATGTCAGCCTTTATTGTTTTTTCTGTACCTATGTTCTTGGTGGATGGGCTGTTCCCTGACTTCCCCTACTTTTAGGGAGCTTTGCTCCTTTCAACCATATTGTTAATGAAGGTGAGGAATTTCTTCCTACACATCTTTATTGACTCAAGCTTTTGAGTGGAGGAATAGAGTCCTGAGTTTTGAATTCTTCTTGTTTTTAGAACAGGCAGACAAGAACCATTGACTTATTGAACAAAAGAGATCAGACTTAGATGATAATGCAAATGATGATTCCGAAGAGGTTTTAAATGAAATGCCAATAAATATGATCATGGGTCATACCTACTCAGCTATTTTTTGATCGGTTGGCACAGCTCTGTATGTGTTTGCTATCCAAAGCCGTTAAAGCAATTTGTTTGTAACAAAGATGGTTAAGCTGTGAAAGCCAAATGCCTGAAACAGAATTACTATGCTAGTCATGTAAATATTCCTCAGTGTACAGAGACAGACAGATTCCCGAGGCTGTGGCTTCTTGATAGGTAGGCAAAGACTTATAAGTCAAGAAGAAATTGAGAGGATATTCAAGGATCTTTCTGCTTTTCTTGATTGTGCAGGAAAGGATAGATAATGAATAACAGCAAAGTCTAGCAGTAAGAGGCAAGCAGCTTTTTCTGCCATGTGACGAACATTTGCTCCATTCATGCATCATAAGTCTGCAGCTTGTTGTCAGTGTTTTCCTTGGTCTTCCAGTACAGAGCCCTGGAGCATACCCACACTACTTCTTCTTGGAAGTATATTGAAATAATGACTGTGATTCAGGCTGAGGTGAATGGAAAAGGGAGGGACTTCTAATTTGTACTGACTAGATAAGTACTATTCCTGAGCTTGCATTTACTTGTTCTTTGCAAAGATTATTTTTTTTTTTCCCAAGGTGTTACCCTGAGTGTGCTGCTTTTTACTTTAAACCAGATAAAGCCATTTACATCACAGGGAGTTTATGAGGAAACAACTCTTGAGGCCTGATTTGCTACTGGCTTTCTTTAGTACAGAGTAATACCAAAACACTAACAGGTCAAAATGGTAGTATTTACATCACCAAAGTATAAAAAACCAAACAAAACAACAATTACAATTTAAAAAAAAAAAAAGAAGAAGAGTGATGCAAACCAGTAATTTATTCAGAGCTTGCTCATTAACACTCCTGACCAGTAAGAGGTACATCATTTTTTTTAAAGGCTGAGGGTGGGGTGGGGAATGGAGTGCTGGAGGCAGTTTACCTAAGGATGCCTGGCAAGAAAATTGGTAAGCTTTTTGAGGTGAATGACTTATACATCTGAGGGGGGATGATTTTGCTTTCTCCCATTTTTTTTGGATTTAGCAATGGTTGCAGCTGTTAAGCTTCCTCTAAATTCTGACCCCCCAGACAGCTAGTGTTGCTGCCATGTAAAACTCCAGTTGCACTTTCTTTGTCACAGGAACTTGGGGATGGATGGAGTCACCTGGTAATTCTCATTGACTTCCCCAAGAATTCATTTGCAATGCACAGTCATTGTAGGTGCTTGAGAATGATTTGATTGGTTATTATTTGGTTTCAATCAGATCACATATTGCATGTTGCATCAAATTAAAAAGATTTCATAAACACCTGTTCCAAGTTAAATTTAGATTAAAAATACTTTTAGCCATGATTTTTTGGCTATCTGTGTTTCTCTTTTTTCTTATTGTTTCTTAATAGGACTTTTTCTTTTTAATTCGCTTTGTTAGAATCTTTCTCAATTCCCATTGACTACTTAGGATTTAAATATAAATTGAGAAATAGAGATGAGACTGCATCTGGGCTATTGTATGCAGTTCTAGGCCCCTCAGTTCAAGAAGGATAGGGAACAATTTGAAAGGTTCCAGTGCAGGGACACAAGAATGATTAAGGGAGTCGAACATCTTCCTGGTGGGGAAATGCTGAGGGAGCTGGGTCTCTTTAGCTTGGAGGAGACCGAGGGCTGACCTCATTAATGTCTATAAATATGTAAAGGGTGAGTGTCAGGAGGAAGGAGCCAGACACTTCTCAGTGATGTCCAATGACAGGACAAGGGGCAGTGGGTGCAAGCTGGAGCATAGAAGGTTCCATGTGAATGTAAGGAGGAATTTTTTCACTGTGAGTGTGACAGAGCACTAGAACAGACTGCCCAGAGAGGCTGTGGAGTCTCCTTCTCCAGAGACATTCAAAACCAGCCTGGATGTCTTTCTGTGTGACCTAATCTAGGTGATCCTGCTCTGGCGGGAGAGTTGGACTAAATGATCTTTCAAGGATCCTTCTAACCCAAAACATTATGTGATTCTGTGATGAGCAACTTGTTTATGAAGGTTAGATATCTCAGGTTAAGTTATTTTTAATTTTTATTTTGCTTTATATCTTTAATTGCCAGATAACTATTTGCCATGATAAGTAATGCAGGCAGTGGGTCCCACTAGTGACCATTACCTGCAACTTGTGCCCAGTTTGCATTCTAATCCGTTACTGCCAAGTGATGGTTGTGTTCATTTCTAATAAAAAGTGCCACTGTATTTCAGAATTTGTGGTCCAGTAAGATATACTACTTTAGTGAATGTGGGGGTTTACAAGATCTCATGCATTACAAAAAATAAAGCAAGAAGCTTTCCAAGTTTCTTTTCAAGCAGCTCTTTGCAGAGTGAAAGCAAACTACGCACATATCAAGAAAGTGGCATATGATAGACATCAAGAAAAAAATGGAACATTTATCTTTTTTTTTTTTTCCCCCATCAGATAGTTTGAAAATGTCATATAAAGGCTATGTAGTTCTTTACATTTTAACTAGAAAATTCTCAGTGATACCTAGGTAGCAGGAAGAAAATATTCATGGGTTGTTATGTTATAGCCACAGTTTCTCTCATTTCCCAAAATGCACAGCTGCTGTGTCATTTTAAGATTTAGAAGTCACTTCATTTACGTTTTAACGATCAATGGCAGCTGTTGATCTGAGTCATTAATGAGATTTTGACTGCATCTGCATTTAAGCCTTGTATATTCTGCAAGAGAGAGAGTATACTTGGAAAATGAGATTTCTGTCATAGTAATAATAAAGAGTTTTACATGCTCAAGCTGAGAGGATTCTCATGAATCCTCTGCTCTACCCTGTGGAAGGTTACACAGTACAAACTTTCTGTTAAATGAGAAGGGGCAGAGGGAGAACTCTTGCTGCGATTTCAAATAGAGCCCTTTGGTCTACAAGCACATAGAAAATGGCCCTGAGGTGAAGGTACCTGCCGCTGCTACGTTGAGAGTAAAGTAGTAGGAAAGTCTCCTCAAAGTGAAATGTGATTTTCTAGCTCACTCATTTATTAAAATGCTATCTATTACTTCCTTTGAGGGCAGCACAGTACCTTGAGAATGACAGATTGAGTGCATACAGTGTCATTTGGGGGATGTTTAATATAATGTCATAGATATTTGGGTATTGTTAAGCTGTTTTGAAAATGGCAAATAATGACTTCCCCAAACAATGTCCAGATTGTAATTCTGTTCCATAAAATCCATCCTTATAATTAAGTGCACTTGTATTATTATTTGTTTAAGGTTATAAGTATCTGTGGGTTTTTTGTGTCAGTAATAATTTGCTTACAGGTTAATAGAGAAAAATAGAAATATTTTTCAAGCTATGGAGTGACTTTCTAACAGGGTTTGCCTTCTTACACACTGCCTTCTCTGATGTATGTATTTCATTAGCCTTTCTATCCTTTCACTCAGAGACTTGTTCTGTCTGCTTCAGATCCTTGAGAAATTGATCTGGTTAATTTCTTCTTGCCAATAGGCTAAATTAAATTCCTCATATAACAAAAAGACAGAATTTTCCAAATTAGAAGGTGGTAAATATGTGCAAGAACCCAGACTGAACCATGACTTTTTCTTGTAGAATTGCTATAATGTTGTATTTAGTCCTGTTGAAGAAGGAGCTGTTATAGGCACATCAGTGAGTATTTACTAAACAAGTATCTTAGGCAATCGCTAATTATAGTCTAAACAGGCCGATTGCTGTTGCAAAGCCCAAAGTACTGCCCATTAGAACCTGTGAGTGGTAGCTTTGAAGAGTCATAGGGGCCATAGCTGACATGTAATTGCAGAATGTTGGGACCAGCCTACTGTTTAAAACATCTCACTTTTGTGAAGACTAAGCCGGTAAATTGCTCAGGACATTAGGTAGAGAGGTAGCAGGCAACAAATTAACAAATGAACTAAATACTAGCTTTCTTTCAGACAATATACACCTGCTACTGATTTCTGGTAAGGCAAAGGGTCACAATCATAGCCACTGCTTTACAAAAAGTTTTCTAAAAAAACCCCAAATAATGAATAAGGGTTGTTTTATAGGTTATTCATTGTTTGGAGTTAACTGTTGCAATTTGGCTGGTATGGAAAGTTTAGGAACAGATACCACTTCTGATTTGGCCAGAGAAATTAAGGACAATGAGAGATAACGTTGAAGTTGTCAAGAACAACGACATCATTTTTCTTATCTCCTTCAAAAATTATCCACTGCTGGTCAAGATCATTTCTTCATGCCACTTTTCATATACAAATCTTTGATCTGGCCAAATGCCAGCTCTCAGTTCTTCAGTATCATTGTCTTGTTTACAGCGGAGGACATTATCCTTTGGCTTTTGACATACTATGTTGCAATTGCAGTTTGTGTTAGCATTAAATCTCACCACTGGGACATTGAAGAACTTAATAACTAGTGAGAATTAAATAATTTCATACAAATAGCTATACTAGTAGCAGAGTCATTCCCTTGGAGAGTTTAAGACTATGTAATTCTCTACAAGCTTGGGTGGAGGACACAATATGCATAGCCTAAATGTACTTTACCTAATAATCCAGATGTTGAAAAACTCAACTGTAACATATCTAGGATTTCCCCATTTCTACTCCTTCATCCTATGTCAGGAGTACAGAATCATAGAATCATAGAATCATTTAGGTTGGAAAGGACCTTTAAGATCATTGAGTTCAACTGTTAACACTGCCAAGTACCCCACTCACTAAACCATGTCCCTAAGTGCCACATCTATACATCTTTTAAATAACTCCAGGGATGTTGGAGGTATTTCTCTGGAAAGCCTATTCCAATGCTTGATAAACCTTGATGTGAAGAATTTTTTCCTTATGTCCAATTTAAATGTTCCCTGGCATGACTTGAAGCCATTTCTTCTTATCCTATCATTTGCTGCCTGGTAGAAGAGACCAACAACACAGTAATAAGGTCTCCCCTCTTTCCTTTTCTCCAGGGTAAACAAGCCTGGTTCCCTCACCCACTTCTCAAAAGATTTGTTCTCTAGACCCTTCATCAGCTTTGTTGCTCTTCTCTGGACACACTCCAGCATCTCAATGTCTATCTTCTAGTGAGGGGCCTCACTGAGTGCTGAGTTTAGGGGGACAATCACTGCCCTAGTCCTGGTGTAGGTGGTTGTCATACTGGCTAACTTCCAGTCAACTGGGACCTTTCCAGTTAGTCAGGAGATTACTTTGCATTTATATAATTCCTCTAACTAGCAATGATAATATCAGGCAAAACAACCAACCAACCATCCTATGTAGTAATTGTCCACTCTGTAATGTCCCTTATAAACTTAGACCTTAGAAAGCTGACCTTTTTGGTTAAATAACTACTGTCTGTAAGAAAAATCATTACTTCAGTCCTCATCCTACAAACACCTTATACTCGTAAGTAGTGAATATCTTGGGATTAATTATATGGATAATGGTTGCACATATGGGCCCTTGGACACTTTAGAGTGCTGAGTACAGGCTGATTCTGAGACATGAGTAGTTTTGTGGAACCTATTACAAATCTGATACTACCTACATCTTAATATTGGGAAAATTTAATGTTGCTTGCATATCAGACACTAGATGTAGACAAAGAAAATAGTAACACATCATACTCTATGCAGTAACACCCAGAGTTAGGATTTTGCTGGGAGAGTAGAAGCAGAGTATTTGTTATTATGTTGCTGTGGTTGGGACTCTATGGTTTATTTTAGGATTTAAAAAAAAAAAAAAAAAAAGAGAATATATATAATTTGGAAGAAGAATATATATAATAGATTGGGAGAAGAGCTCCTTGAGAGTAGCTCTGCTGAGAAGGACCTGAGTGTCATGGTGCATGAGAAACTTAACATGAGCCAGCAGCGTGCTCTTGCAGCTCAGAAGGCCAATGGTATCCTGGGCTCCATCAGAAGAGGGGTGGCCAGCAGGGACAGGGAGGAGATTGTCCCTCTCTACTCTGCCCTCATCAGGCCCCATCTGGAATACTGTGTCCAGATCTGGGGGCCACAATACAAGAAAGATGTAGAACTGTTGGAGAGGGTTCAGAGGAGGGCCATGAAGACGATTAGAGGGCTGGAGCACCTCCCCTATGAGGAGAGGCTGAGGGAACTGGG
Organism: Hypotaenidia okinawae; assembly: GCA_027925045.1. Classification (NCBI taxonomy): domain Eukaryota; kingdom Metazoa; phylum Chordata; class Aves; order Gruiformes; family Rallidae; genus Hypotaenidia; species Hypotaenidia okinawae. The sequence continues at coordinate 175,613,766 of BSDF01000001.1, forward strand.
CTTGTTCAGCCTGGAGAAGGGGACCTCTTTGCAGCCTTCCAGTACCTGAAAGGAGCATACAAACAGGAGGGGAATCAATTTTTTAAAAGGGTAGATAATGGCAGGACAAGGGGGAATGGATTAAAGCTAAAGGAAGGAAGGTTCAGATTAGATATTACGGGGAAGTTTTTTACAGAGAGAGTGGTAAGGTGCTGGAGCGGGCTGCCCAGAGAGGTGGTGGATGCCCCATCCCTGGAGGTGTTCAAGGCCAGGTTGGATTGGGCCCTGGGCAACCTTGTGTAGATCCAGGCCTGGAGGTTGTTGGCCCTGCCTGTGGCAGGGTGGTTGGAACTCTATGATCCTTAGGGTCCCTTCCAACCCAGACCATTCTATGATTCTATGATTCTATGATATATATGAACTATATATTTATCTTACATGTAAGTTACATTTAGAAGTATACTTAAGTTTTAGTTATGTTTAGATTTATATTAAGCCAATTGCTTAATCATTTTCCTGGAAACGTGGCTTATGTCCTGGTGAAAATGACAATATAAAGAAGCTGTCCTTTACCATTGGTGTCTTCCAATCACACCATTCCTGATTGAAATGTCTGAGAAAAGAGCTTTTCAGCCTTAGGAAAACCAATTCAGAACCATTAAGCATAGCTCAATCTCCTGTACCGAGAGGCAGGGGGTGGGGAAATCACTTTTGTATTGAGGATGAAGTGTAGTATCTGCCAAATCCCAAATAATGTGTGGAGAAAGCAATGAGCAAATGAAAGACTTCTGCACAGAACTGAATATGATTGTGCATATTGTATAGAAAAAATTGTAATCGACCAGAGATATAAAACTTTGTTTCAGTGCACTTGAGAGCCTCCTTAAATTACACCTTTGGTACTGAAGTCTAACTTGTAATTGGGCAAGTGACATTTCCAGATTTGGAAGGTTCACTTTTTATAAGTGCTGTGTGGGGTCATTTAATATAGCCATGAATTTCCTTTTCTTTTTGGAAAAGACGTTTGCCATAATAGAAGCAGTTGTCATATACTTCTTACTGGTACTTCTTCCAAAACCTCTTTTTTGAGTATAAAGTGACACCAAACAAGCTAGTGTGCCCTTTCTTCAGCTGAGATGCTAAAATCGATCCCATCGATATTTCATTCCATGCACACTTCTACCTAATCTAATTGGATCTGAACTTCTAACACAAGATGATTATTTTAATGGTGAGAGAAGTGTATTTATTTGTCCATACCAGGAACAATGTATAACAAAAGAACACATACCAAATATGAGGTAAAGGGAAAAAAAACCTCACTATATATTGTTTAGGTTTAATATGCAAAACAAGAAGATAGCATACATTTGTGTAATATGAACAAGGCAATGTTATTGTGGGAAACCTAATTTTGCATGACTATAATGAAATATTTTGTCTTTTATTTTAATATTTGGCTGACATTTATGCTTCTTTGCTAAGAAAGGGGAAGTAAATTAGTTGCAATAGTTTTCAGTAATTGTGTAGATTTCTCATGTGAAAATAATATTTTACTTCAGGCCATGCTTTTTAACTGATGACAAAATTTAAAACAGAGGACTTGAAAAGGTAGGCTGGCAGACTTGAAAAGGCAGCATAGGCATCTATGTGAAAACTTTTTATTGCAAAATTGTGATCATTTAGCCTAATCTGCTCTTCCTCATAGCATGTTCTGCTACTTCTTTCACAGCATGAAATATAGAGAAAAGCTAACTTTAAGTGGTGGTTAGTAAAAATGAAATGGCCAAAAGATGGCTGGAAATACAGTGTTTATACAATATTAGGGTATATATATATATTTAATTTCTGTAGTACTTAATAAGAAAAAATACAATATCCTCTTTTCCCAGTAGATGTCTTTCAAATTAAAGGCATTTAATTGTTTCATGATTGTGGAATCGTTATCAATGAGAATTAAGTCTTAATAGAAATATAAAAGGTGAAGAACAATACAGATACTAATTATTATGAGCTCATGTTTGTGAATACTCATAGGCTAGAAACACCTCTCATATTCCTGTGAGACCACCAGTTCATAGTTTTTATTATCCCATGTAATGTAGGATTCATTTCTTCTAGACTTTTAAAATCAAATCCCTTGTTGCTCCTCCTCTTTTCCTATTGAATATTATAGTACAGTAGCATATTTATGCTAAAGTGTGTTCAGTACATGTCCTGTGGCCTGGATTCAGCCTAAAACCAGTCTCACAGACTAGCTGTAAACCCTCAGATATATCTAAACCATATGGTGAGTGCAATGTGGACATTTCAAAAGACAGCACCGACAAAAGTATGTAATCCACATGGTACTTTGTAGCATTGAAGAAGATATACCTGTTCTAGATGGCAAAGCTAAAGCATAAACTTTTCATGCACTTTATTTTTTTTTTCCTGGAAAAAAAGGAGAAAACAATCACAGGACTATGCTCTAGGTCACACATCTGAAAGCTAAGAAAAATAAACAGTTCCAAATCAGAGGCAATTCATAGAATCCTAGAACAAATGAGGTCGGAAGAGACCTTTGGGGGTTGGACTCGATGATCTCTTGAGGTCCCTTCTACCCCCTAAGATTCTCTGATTCTGTGACCTCAAAAGATCATCTGGGACAACACTTTATGGAAAAGCAGGGCTAGATGAGCTTATCTACCACCCTGTCCAATTGCATCTTGAAAACCTCCAGTGGTGGAAGTTGTTGGGGAAGGAGAGGAGACAAAGCACACCTTTTTTTGTAGTAGCTATTCACACCTGAACTCAACTGGGGCTGCTTATCTTCTCTCAGGTATTATCCCTGGATCAGCTATCATCACAGTCTCTCTGCGGTGTCCATTTCGTGAGCATGGTCTGAATTCAGCTTCTCTTCAAGACAGTTACATGCTTTCAGCATTTTGTTCACCTACCTAGCTTGATGAGCACAGCTGCTCTGTGTATCCCCACCCCGAGTATCTTCACTTACTTTCTCAAACTTTCTCAAACCTCCATGGAATTTAAAAGGTTTTGAGCTGGGTAGGTGTCAGATGAAAGCCATAGTAGCAGTTAATTGAACCTTTATGAAGGCACCCGTATGGTTTATCTCCCTGCTATCTTGTTTAATAGCTTCTGTTGAATGAGGCCTCTGACAAGTCACTTGAATCTGAATCTTTGAAAATTGTAGGTGGTTTTAATGCTATATAATTAAATTGGCTTTTAGTATAATACCAATAATAATAAATAGACTACTACGATTTTCCTCCAAAACCTCTCACAGATACTTACAATGCTTAAAGGTTTTCTCCCCCTCCCTGCCTTTGAGAGTGTAATGCAATTAATAACAGTGGAAGGAAGATTTATTTGAAAATGCTGTTCAAAATGGATGATCCTGCTTCTACCAAGTGTCTTTCACGCTCTCTTTGATTCAGTTTCCAGTTTACAGATCTGATTTGAGGAAAAGCTCTTTTATGCTCACGCCTATCATTATATACATGCACTGGGAGTCTTCACATGGGAAAGAAAAGCTAATGAATTAGAAAAGAAATATTTTAAGAACAAAAGGGGAAGAAGAATACCTTATCTCTCTGAGCAGCTAGACAGGCAGAAAGGAGAAAAAAAAACAAACATGTGGTAAGGAAACTGTGGAGAACAGGAAGCTTTAGAAGCAAAGTGTGTCTTGTTTGGAGACACTGCGTATGTCTTCCAGGTGCAGGAGGTGAAGCAAGATGTCAATAGCAGAGCTGAAGGTTTAGGTAGGACTTGAAGACAATTGGGACACATGGAATCAATTTTGTAACTGCCACAGCAACAATGTATTTGGTTCTTCATCTAGAAATTTCACAGTTGCTCCAAACACATGCACAGTGCTATATAGCTTACAGCAATGGTTATACTAATTGACAACGGGTGACAAATCCAGTCAGCTAACTGGAATGGAGTGGAATACAATAGAGCAGAGGACAATTATTCTGCAAAAGGGAAGACCAAGTCCTAAGGCTAGGATTTCATAGGAGATATTAAGGTACTGAGGTAGTACTAGAATAATAGTAAATGGATCAGAATAGTGATTCAATGTCACACATTTTCCCTCCAAGACCACCCAGATATCTCAAGAGAAAATGCAAACAAAACAAGCAAAGCAAAGAACAAAATAATCAAATAGACAGAGATGGGAAAATCTGCTTCCAGTGAACTTTTTGCCAAATTCTTTTAAAAAGTGTTGTCTTTTAAATCATGGAACATGTACATAACCTCTCTTTCAAAACTTTTTAACAGTTAGTCTGTATAAGATTCCCAAGAATTTCAAGAGTTGTAAGTGCCAAGTCCTTCTTTGAGTCTTGGTAAGGTCTTGACATCAGTGACATCCTGTGGCATTGAGTTCCATAATCTAATTATGGGCTGCATTAAAAATTATGTCCTTTTATCAGATTTTGAGCTGCTGCTTTTCACTTTCACTTAGTGTCCTTTTGTTCTTGAATTATGAGATGCAGGATTACAGAAGCTCCTGATCTATTTTCTCTTTGCCACTTACCATTTTTATACTTTCATCATATCCCTCCTTATTCATCTTTTTTTCTAAGGTTAACAATCCCATTTTTTTTTCCTAAGTCTTTTCACATGAAGGCTTCTCTGTATGCCTAATTATCACACTCACTCTTCTTTGAATACCTTCTAATTCAGTAATATCTTTTTTGTGATGGGGTGACCAGTACTTCACACTATCCCAGAAAATGGAAAATTATTGATTTTTATAACAACAGTATATTTTCTTTCTTATTCCCCAACTCATTTCTTATGCATCTTAACATTTTACTTCCTTTTTTGACTGCAGTGGCACGCTGAGCAGGGCTCTTCATTGAGCTGTCTGCAGCGAGGCCCAAGTGCTTTTCCCAAGTTGGCAATCTCAACTGATATCTCTGATAAAGTGAATGATCGTTGCAGGTTAGGTTTCTTCCTGGATTTTGTTGTTGTTGTTGTTGTTGTTGGGTTTTATTTGTTTGTTTGCTTTTCACCAATATACAGTACTTTGCATTTAAAGAAATTATTTTCACCTCTTTTAAGATGACCCGTCCATCTAGTTTGGTCAGTTGTTACCTCTGAAGTTTCCTGTCTTCTTCAAACTTGGTTAATAGAACTTTTCTGTGATCTGCAATTTTTTCCACATTGCTGTTCACTCATTTTCTTCATATCAATTAATATATTTTGAACACCTGGTCCTTGCATCGTGCCTTGAAGCACCCTGCTGTTAAATTTTTGCTACACTGAAAATTGGCAATTTATTTTTCTTTGAGAAAAGTTTTGCTTCATTTTACATCGTATCCCAAAATGACTTAGTCTCTTCGATGGAGACTGAGTTAGTAGTCTCTTGAGAGGAACATTGTTCTTGCTTGCCACATTTATTCAGTTACTCTAACAAGATTAAGGGCTGGATACCTTCACAATTAAAGCTAAATTTCTGAAAGACAACTATGCTCTTTGTGACCACAATTATGAAAAAGAAGGACGGAGGATGGAAAAGTAGTTAATTCATTCAGTATGTTTGGCAGACATGTTCAGAATTACAATGGGAGCAAGCTGTTAACATAGCAGTTCTTAACACTGTCTTGGTGATAATCCTAAAAAACCCAGGAATTTTATCCATCTAAATAGGAATGAGCGTAAGAGTTTACTTCTTACATCTAATCGTGTGAAAATAAGAAGGAGGAAAAAAAAAAAAGCAGTGGTAAGGTATAGGCAGCTGTTAAGTTTCCATACTTTCTTTCAAAATCTGTTATGAACCAAAATATTTTAAGATTTGGAATCCCCAAAGTTCCTGTGGAAAAGGGGAAAGGCACTTACTTTGAGGCTTTATATGTCCTGACATCCCCTAGGCCTGCTTATTTCCTGGTATCTCTCTCTCTTTCTCTCAAGTGTTCCCCATCCTCTCCCTGAGAGAGTGCATGTCTGCTTCATCAACCCTGACTGCCTACAGTATTCAACAGACTCCACCACCTTTCTTCACAAAGAAGATTTCTTGCACAGAGGAAGGCTCCTCAGACTGCTTGGGACACGTTGCACAGATGCATGCCACTGCCTTGAAATCAGAACCGACACTAAAAGAGATCCTGAACATATTGGTGGAAATGTGATCAGTCACCTGCAACTCAGACCCTACCTGTTTGGTAAAGGAACTATAAGGACAACTAGAACTTCTCATGATATTGCCAAAGTTTTATCTGAAGGAAATACAGTATTTTCCATACCATAGCCCACCCAACACTAAACCATTTTGGGTGGAATGGAGATTGACAACAGGTATCAAGTCTTTCTTTTTCTGAACGAGCCTATTAGAATGGTAGTAACCTCTCTACAACTGGAGCCAGTAAGATATGAGAGCAGAACATGGAATATAATCTATGGCTTTCTGTGGACCAATTATACATACATATATAGTTAAATATATATGCACACATATATATCCATGTGTGTATATGAGTATGCGTGCTACATATATACTTTTTTTCCTTGAGCAAGATATTTTGATGAATTATTAGAGAGCAACAGTAAAGGCCACCATGACCTTTATTTTCGTACATAGCAACACAAAAATTATCAGTATAATACAGCACAATCAAAAATATAAATAGAGTTTCTTATTTGAAAGATGAATAGGAAGAAAACTTGGTGCTCTTAACTTAATTTTGAGAAGGTTCTAAAATACCACAGTGCTTGTGCAGCATAAGAAAGTGACAAGGATAGAACATAAATTGTACAGTCACACCTATTAATGAGCATAATGTTATATTAATGACGCTTTTGCATCAAATATAAGAACAGAAACTGTACTGTGTGCCATTTAATTTAGAGAAAAAAATGCATACCAAAAATATGAGCTCACTGCAGTGAACAATTCAAAGCTGAATGTTTTTCACGATATATTTGCAAAATAAGCAGCAACTTAATAAACAGTTATGTAAGTCTTTGCAGCTTGCCAGCCAGACCTAAGAAAATAACGTTACGTGATTGAAGGCTGAGTTTTGCAGAAACAATGTATATGGAAACCAGTGAGAATACCACGCCTGCTGCTGGCTTCATACTGAAAATATCCATGCTTTGCATTTGCTGTGGGTTAATATCTCTCTTGAAATGTGTGTGTATTCAGATAGTATTAAGAGATAAATATATGTCCTTTTAATGGTGCACTGCCATTTGGGAGGATATCACAGAATACTTTTCAACATCTCTAGGAGGATGTGACTCGTTAAACGTATCTTGTAGCCCACGTTTTTTCATGTAAACCCACCACAATAAAATGTATCAATAAATAAGTATTAAAAGGCTGTCTGAAATAAATCCATATCCTGATAATCTTCCAGTGCAAAATCGGCATATTTTTTTACAGAATATTTTTCTTCCTTTTCTTTTTCTCTAAAACCTGCATCAAATTAATACAAACATAGAAAATGTTTTTTTCAGTGCTTTTCAGGCGGGCTTATTGGTTGTCTCATATCCTTAAATGACTGTATCTACTTGTGTTCCCCAGACTTTAGTAGGACATCAGAACCCATGACAGAGGCTGTGTTTTGCAAATGAAATGTTTTGATATTTTCCCTCCCTCCATCCTATTATTTCCTGGTAATGACTTCTTCTTGGGGAGTGGTATCAATGGTTGCAAGTTTAATGCACAAGATAGTAAATGAAACAGCACAGTAGGAATAAGGTGCAGAGGATTCTACTGGCTAATGTACCTGTCTGTTTCAAAGGTCCTGTTTCATCATATCCTTAAATCCGAGAAAGGAAATTCATCAACTTTAGCTCATGGGAGTTTCCATAACTAAAGGGAGCAGCCTTGGGTGGCATTTTTGTACATCTGCATCCTAGGTGACACTGCTCTGGCAAGGGGGTTGGACTAGATGATCTCTGAAGGTCCCTTCCAACCCCTAACATTCTGTGATTTCAACTTCACATAAACCCTAGAATCATTATTTTTATTTTTGTTTTCATTAGGCTAAGCAAACTAATAGAGTAATGAGGCACAAAAAGTAACCTTCATGAATTTTAGCTGCTGCTCTGCTGCTTTTTTTTCTTCCCCCTGCTTTTTTCACCTAAGATTCACAGCTATAAAAAAGTTCCTGTGTAAGTGCCTTACTTGTCTATCTTACACTTAATCAAGTGGGGCAGTTGATTGTATCGTTGCTGCCCTTACTAAGGATATTCCACATATATACACAATCATAAAGACATAAACATATGTGATATTTCTATTCAAATTCACTTAAAGGTAAAAAATTATATCAGTAGAAGTCAATAGGAATTTTGGCTTTCACTTCCGTGGAGCTCAGATTTCATCTCGATGTGACAAAGATATAGTTGAAAAGCTGTTTTTTATGAACACTCTCAAATCATTTGTGATTTCACTTTTTGTTTTGTGATGGCACTCTATTTTTCAAAGACATTGATTTTTATCCTGACACTTTTAATTATACTTGTCTATGTAAGACAAACTGTGATCCTCAAATCATCCAGTCAAAACTCTCAGAGCAGAATTATATATGGTTCCCAGAAGTAAACGTCTGAAAAAGCTAAAGCTAGATGGACAGATACATTAATTATTACATTAACTTCAAATATTCTTCTTCCATACCGATTCCACTTTGAGAAATGGAGAATCTATCAAATCAAGTATTTGACAGCCAATGTACAAAATGTGCCAGTTACCTGTTAGAGAAGAAAATCCTCTCCTAGCTGAATATTACTAAAAGAAGCTTCTTGTCTTCATACTAACATAGGTCTTACCTATGTTCAAGAAAGATATGCATAAATTTTTATCCATATTCAGTATTACTTTAAATATTTCAGTGCATTATTACCAACACGTGAACTGCAGGTGGGAATGCTGTCCATCAGTAGAGTGGATTGTGTTTTGAAAACATAGCTATCAAAGTGCTTCCTTGGAATATTCTTAACTGATATGGGACCTGGGGCTGAATCAGTAGAAATATGTAATCTTTTCCTATCAAAATTAAATAGAATAATGCAATTTTTTGCTATATATTCCCAAGATCTTACTGACCATTCATTGCAAAAGCATATCAAAAAAGACCGTTACTAAAATGTTCTAGTCTGAAGATTTAAATGTTGTATTTATCTTTGTAGTTTTGTAAGAAGGATGCTGCCCATTGAATAATATCATTATTTTAAAGGTAAATCTTTCATAAATGACAGAATGGTTTGGGACCTCAAAGATCATCTAGTTCCAAACCCTGTTCCATGGACAGGGACACACTCCACTACACCAGGTTGTGCAAAGCGCCATCCAACCTGGCCTTGAGCATGTTGTGGGAGTGGACATCCACAGCTTCTCTGGGTAACCTGTTCTGGTGTCTCACCACTCTTCACTTAATTAAGAAATTCTTCCCTATATCAAATATAAATCTACCCTCTTATATATAGCTTAATAGACGTTAACTGCCTTGTCATTTAATAGCAGCAGAAACTGTCATAGCTTTAATTTGTTTTTCATTTTTCATCTATTTTTCGTTTAATTTCAGATCATTGATTTTGAACAGTGAAATCAGATTGACCTTTAACTTCTAGGTTGCGTTTCATATTCCACTGAGCAGGTACAACACAGTGCCACTCATGCAATAGCAAGTTATGGCTACAGGAAGTGGGGAAAGGAAAAGAGCAACACGAAATAGCAAATACATTATTTGTAAATTTAAAGAACCATGGATAGAAACGCCTTTTTTCTTTCAAAATAAATCTTTGTATGTCAGATAAACATTTTTCTGTACCCTTAAAATAGATTAGTGGTCTTTATATTCTATTGTCTATGACATCACCGACATGTCTTCTAATAATGGAACTCCAAGATAAAGCTTAATGTTATAATAAAATCCCATAGCTTTTTCCCTACTATTAGTACACAGCACACTGGGTTTTTTTATGCTGTGCATAGCCCATATTAAAATATACATTTTCATCCTGCCTCTCGATGTTATGTATAAATTATATGCATTCATTTTGCAACTGAGACAGGAAAAAAAAAAGTCTACTGTTTCTATTTCTCATCCCCTTAACACATTTGACATTCTTTAAGTAAATAGATTGATAGTTGATACATATGTTGATCAAGCTTTTTGTTACAGCGTCATTAAAGGGAAGACTTTCAGAAGCTGATCTTGAATACCTGGCATGCAGATCTCAATGTGTTGGACTAGGCTGCATAATTTATGTCTGACATAGTCATGATGTGCAGAAACAAATAGTTTTAAAATTAAATCCTGATATAAAAGGGACTTAGTGAATTTTTGGATCACCTAATTTGTGTGAAAAGGACGACAAACTAAACAAAATCAACAATGTACAAGGAGAAATAATTCATTTGCAGTAAAAGCTTTTCTGTGTCCCAGGAGATGGAAAGAAAAGTATGTGGATGGTACACTTAACGGCATCTTGTCTTGAGACTTTGCAAAGTAGTTGTCAGTGGAAGATCTGTGTTGAGCCAGTCAGGAATCCAGTGCTAAGCAAAAAGTATTATTTTTTTTCCCTGGGTAGCAGTTGTGTTTAGCACAATACAAAATGTGTTGCTCTAATCATTGCTCTAATTGGCACCTTTGTTGACAGTCTTAGAAGAAAGGTCAAGACGTGGTTAGGCATGGGACTGATGTACTGTCTTACTCACAGCAGCAGCCTCCTCGGCTGAATGCTGCGGTTTATTGAGCAGCCATATGCTTTTTAAATTCTGCTAATGTTTTAGCAAATTCCATGGGTAGATACCATATGCATTTAATCTTTTTTTCTTTTTTTTTTTCTTTTCTTTTCTTTTCTTTTATGCTTTCCTACAGATAGTGTGCTTACTGTGTTAAATCTAGGTGAGAGAAAATGGAAGTGAGGTGCTAAGCTTGTGAAAAAAGATCTGCAACCTGACCATTTCATAAATTCGCTTACTGTTGACAGGCAGTGCTTTATAGAGTGGAATATTAACACCACGTAGGCCCAGCTACTTTGGGTATTTGAAGAAAGTACATATTAGAACACCTAAGTTTAAAAACGTCTAACCCATATATAGTCATATTCTATGAGGTAGGCACTCCTAGAGGGTGATTCAGAGCCCTAAATTAGTTGACTAAAGTTAGACAGTGTGAATACCTCCCACAGTAGCAATATGTTGCAGAGGGACAGAAAGGAGACAAGTGAAAGGAGAAAGGGAGGAATGGAGTGATAAGGACCATAAGTTAAGTAATTCTGTAGTCATAGAATCACAGAATGGTTTGGGTTGAAGGGGCATTAAAGATCATTTAGTTCCTACCCCCTGCCATGGGCAACAAAACCCTCCACTAGACCAGGTTGCGCAAAGCCCCATCCAACCTGGCCTTGAACACTCCTGGGGATGGAGCATCCACAGCTTCTCTGGGCAACCTGTTCCAGTGTCTTGCCACTCTCCACGCTGTGAAGAATTTCCCTGTAACATCTAATCTAAATCTACCCTCTTTCACTTTAAACCCATTACCCCTTGTCCTATAACTACACCCTCTGATATCCCGTCCCTCTCCTACTTTCCTGCAGGTCCCTTTAGGTACTGGAAGGCTGCAATTAGGTCTCCCCAGAGCTATCTCTTCTCCAAGCTGAGCAAGCACAAGTTTCTCAACCTGTCTTCACAGGAGAGGTGTTCCAGCTTGCTTGTCGCCCTCTCGACTCACTCCAGCAGCTCCTTCTTGTACTGGGGACCCCAGAGCTGAACTCAGTACTCCAGGATTTGTGGGATCTGCTGGTCACACTTCTTTTGATACAGCCCAGAATACGGTTGGCCTTCTGAGGCGAATACCGCTGGCAAGGTTGCTGAGGGAGTGCTTGATCCACCTGTCCATGTCACTGACAAAGATGTTAAACAGTGCTTGTCCCAGTACTGACCTCTGAGGAATGTTGCTCGTCACCGGTCTCCATGTGAACATGGAGCCATTGACTGCAACTCTTCAAAGGTGACCATACAGCTAATTCCTTATCTACTGGCGAAGTCCAATTTAGTGACAAGGATGTTGTAAACTTCTGAAAGTGTTAGAAATGAGTATAAGTTTTTTGACAAAAGTGAGATCAGTTTCCTTTTATAGCACATACTCCAAACAGTAGCATCTTCATAGGTAACCATAACAATAATGTAGGTGTAACAGCTTCAACTGTGAATATCCATACATACATTTATTATATCTGTATTACAATTGTTCCTGGAGTCTCCAGACAATACTAGAGGACTAAAGTACATGTATAAATAATTCCTGCTTCAAAGAGCTTATAACAAAAAAAAATAGGATTCATAGGCAAAGAATAGGAAGGGAAGGGGAAGAAAGAAGAATGAAATTACCTGCCCAAAGTCACCAAAGATAATAATTCTTTCTTACTATAACACAGACTGTAATCTATAATGCCCACAATTTCCACATGTGAAAGCATTTATAATGCACACAGCTTCTGGGAATTCATTTGTTTAAAAAACATTTGCCTTTACTAAAAGAACAAGTATTTATACTCACAAGTAATGGTACCACAGTAGAAAGTCTCATTTATGTTTGTAAGTGTTGGGTAGAACTCTTGAAAATGTAGTCCTTTCATGATATTTGTGCGTCCTCTGTTTTTGATTAAAATAATTAATTTGGATTATAGGCACCTTTTTAAAGAGAAATCAAGAATTCTGCATTCATCTGTCTGTAAATTTATTAGCTCATTAGTCACTGTACAAGTGGATGGCAAATCTCAATTTTTCATCGTCAAAACCAAAGGTTAATAAAGGACAAACATCCTACATGTCACAGACTTTTGATTTTTTAGTTTGCATTTAACATTAATTCAGAAGTCTTTTTGGCACGTAATGCGTTTGCCAAGGAGCTTTCTAGTCATGCATGGACATACATATGCTTGGACATACTAATGCTTTTCATCTATCCATTTACCTATCTACCTATCCATCTGTTATCTTCTGTTGTGTAGGATAAAAACATTTAGCACATAATCATCTATTGAGATCCATCTATCTCTAAGAAATTTTCTGTTAGCTACTGTCATTGCTTTGTACTTTATATAAAAAAAGTAAGTTATTGGGGTTTGGGGAGAAAGGGGAAGCAAGCACAAATTCTTCTGTTAAAATTGGTGGAGCCATTATTTCACTTGCTGTTCTCTTTGAAGGACTTTCACTTTGCTGACTCACTGTGAACTGGCTCAGTCGATGAAGTTTTGAAAGTTCATATCCTTAGTGTTGGTAAAGCTTATATGCAAGTCACAGGTGGTAGATATAGAGTTTCTCATTTGTAAGTTCTGATAGCACAGATAGTCTGATATCAATCTGTATCTAGTGGCTACTTTTACAGGCGTACGCTATATTGGAGTAAGCAATACATTCTTGACAGTATGTGGATTTCCTAAATTGCATCATATTTTAGATTTGGGTTTAGATTTGGCCTGGGACAGTTATTGTAGACATAATGGTACTGTATATACTATATCATGGATGAAATTGAACATCCTATGCCAGTTATTATAAGTCTGTTTTATCTTACTGGACAGAAGGCTTCAGCTGGATACCTGCTTACTAGCAGAGAAGTGTGAATTTCAGGTTGCATTCTTTTACTTTTTAAGACGCAGGAAAATATATTTAGGCAAATTATCTTCTGCCTGAAAATACTGAAATAAATTTATATGGCCATTTATCCTGGTCAAGAAGAATATGTGATTTCTTGGTTGTCTATGGGAAAGGCACAGACTGGATTTGATATCTGATGGCTATAGTTTTCTTTAGACAGGCTCATAAATTTTGCTTCTTAAGAGAGAGAAAGTAAAGTAACACATGTTGCAGCGTCACATATTTAGCAAGGTGAGTTTTATAAATATTGAATATTGAAATTTTCACAGTTCTAGAAACAATGCTAAATGTTAAAGCACTAGAAAAAAGACTAAGATTTATTTATTATTTAACTACCACTTTATACTCATTTGCCTGCCTAACTTTCATATGTTTTTGTCATTTTAATGCAGAAAGTATTCAGATTAAATTGAGAGTGTATCCTTGGGTAAAAAACTGCTGCAATCCGTCACTATTTTATTTGTTCTGGAGTAAGGAGATAAGCCCTTTCATTCCACCACTATCAGATTTCTCTTCACTCTGGAGCAGGAGACAGGCACTATGACTGTGTCTGTAGTACTGGACATAACAGCCTTGAAAATGTCCAAGTCAGGAAGCACAGTCCCAACAGGATCCAAATTTCACATTTTGACAACAAAAGGGCATCTGCCACATCCTCTTCTCTGTGTCATGATAATCCTGGAAAGGAAATCAGGGCACATGGACTGGGGAGAAGATGGAGTAGTGTTCCAAGGAGGTATGTTTAGATGCCACTGGAACATTTTGAGCTACTTAATGTTGTGCTTGATTTTCTGCTCTCTTATAACATCCATGCTAAATGTATTTATTTGCTTGCTTATGTACACACTTACTCTAGCTTAAAAGTGTTAACATTTTTATATGCCTAAATTACAAAGCAGCGTTCCTCAAAACTGTAGCCAAAATGCAATAGTTTCTTAGAAAATACTAAAGCAACTGGGTTCCTTTAGAGTCTGGAACTGTGGCTAAAAGAATTTCTGTTCAAATAATTTCTTTTAAACCTGTCTGTCTTCCTTCCCACTACCAAAGAAAAGTGATTTGGTAATCAAGTATGAATAAGACAACCACTTGTGAAATGAAGGTGGCTATTGGGGGTTATTTAAAAAAAAAAAAAAAAAGTTTTCCTGCCTAAATAATTAACAAAAAAAAACATGAGAAAATTGTTAATGGTTACTCCTGGCAGGCAGCTCAGCCCCACACAGCCACTTTCTCTCTCCTGCAAGGGGATGGGGAAGAGAATCAGGAGGGAAACAGAAAACTCGTGCGTTGAGATAGGCAGTTGTATAGGTAAAGCAAAGCTTTTCATACAAGCAAAGCAAAATTCATTCACCACTTCCTATCGGTAGGTGAGTTTTCAGACATTTCCAGAGCTCCATCATGTTACTTGGGAAGAAAGCCACCATCACTCCAAAAGTCTCTCCTTACTCCTTCTTCTCCCAGGTTTCATTTCGGATAGCATGACATCATATGGTATGGGATATCCCTTTGGTCAGTTGGGTCAGGTGTCCCATCTGTGTCTCTTTCCAAATTTTTGTTCACCCCTAACCTACTCGCTGATGGGGCAGTGTGATGAGCCTTGATGCTGCATAAGCACTGCTCAGCAGTAATTAAAACATAGGTGTGTAACCAACACTGTTTTAGTCACAAATCCAAAACATAGCACAACATAAAGTACTGCAAATATAATTAACTCTATCCCAGTCCCAACCAATACAAAACTAAACTTCAAGGTATTATTAATCTATCTATTTGTTGATTCCTGTGTATTTGTTTTCCAAAATATATACTGCATCATGGCTTCATAACCTCTGGACAAATTTCCATTCTTGGATCCAATTCTTCACCCTTCAGGAAACCCCACTAATATCAAAGTTATTATTCTCAGAGAAAAAAAAGAATATTTTTGTTTCACACCTTTTCCATCACATTTTGAATACAAAAAATAAAATTTCCATATAGATATGCAGTTTCTGTTATAAACTGTGACTACTCATCTAAGGGTGTAATATATTTCCTTGGGTCAGCTAAAGGCAAATAGGATTAAATAGTGTAGCTCAATTTTGGTTTTTTTGTCATTTTTACTGGTAGCAAGTTCATCTTACTGCTTATGTTTCCATATGACCCTATGGCTATGTGAAGCCCTTCAAATTTCCTCTTGCATCAGCTGTAGGACTTGTAAATGGGGTGTCAAGTCATGCAGTTTGTTTTTCACTTTCCTGTATATTGCTCACATGCTGGGAATTTGCTTCCCGGATCTCTGGAAAAATGCCAGGCTCAAAGGAAGTTTCAGGGTACTCTTCCTTCCTACCTTCTCATTCAAATGCTCTCATGCATTCAGCAGGAGGGTGCCAGCTGCATGAATTCAAGAAGCACAGGCTGCTGGAGAAGATGTTTTCCCTGTAACTCACTACTCGATGTGGTTTGGTGTGTTTCTTATTGGAACCTGGCTAATGATGTAGCATGTGTGGCAGCGTGAGATGGATGTGATTGAGGGCTAACATTTTAGAGTTATAGGGAAAAAAAACCCAAAGAAGCCAAGTATTTTTTTTTTATTATTATCTGACAGTGAGAGGAAGGGGATTTTTCTGGTGGTATTAACAGTCATTTACAATCATTTAGTTTAGTGTCTGTGGAAATACACAGTACGGCTCGATGATGCTGTGAAAGCCTTTCACTGCTTGAGTGGTAGTGTTGAGCCGTCCTGCCTTACGTAAGCCAAATGCTTTCGAAATGGAGCCGCTTGCGGAAATCTTAGGATGTCTCTGGAGGGATGTGCCAGGGCAGGGGCATATTGGTTTTGACTAAGGAACTTGTAACCATTTTTCCTAGCCAAATTATATATTACTAATGACAGGAGTTCTGCAGGGAAACGCCAAGCGAAGGTGCTTTAGATAGCTGCAGAGGAGGGAAAGAATATATCATCTCCCAGCCTCTTGTTTTCAAAGTGTAGCCTTAGAAAATTAAAGGACAGGAGAAAAATAAATTATTAATACTTCTCATGAAATTTTAAACGTACAAACATATCCTGAAATATAGTATCAGGAGGGTGATAAACCCACACCCTTTCCACTTCTTTTCCAGGAGTGGACACTTTCGTGCAACAGCACTCAAGCACAGCTTCTTACTGCAGGTGCTTTTCTCATTTTGGGAGTTCACTGCCCTTGTTTTGTTAGCCTCAGCATTTTGAAAGTGTTGGCTCACCCGCAGTGCTTGCAAATATATTACTGTCCATGCTGCCTTTGCTCTTTGTATTTACTAGTGTCTTATGCTTCAGGGTTTCTGATGTCCTTGAGAAGCTGTGACCATTTTTTACATCTGAAAGAGTGCCAATTCATTTATTAAGACAGAGTCTGTGAGGCCTGGATAAATTTATTCTATCTAACATTTAATAAAACATTAAATTAAAAATGTGACTTATGCTGCGACATACTCGGCATTACCCTTCCAAGGTTTATATTTGAGTGTTGCAGGGCCCCACTCTCCAGAAGGTAACATTCTATCAATCAAGCTCTGAGGTGACAAGGCCACTGATGTTTTCCTGTGGTGGTTGTTTAATAATTAATTTTTCATTGCTGGTGTGTTCAATAAATAGATTGCAACATTTAAGACCAGTTTAATAGGTTTATAGGTTCCTTATAAATTCCAATAATGATAATAGTTAATAAGAGAATAATGAATTTGCGCTCAAAGTTCTCCAGATAAATCAGGCAAATTAAATCTGGGCTACACTTAAGCTGTGGCTGTTGGGGTTGGGTTTTTTGTTTATTTGCTTGTTCGTTTTTTTTTTTTTTAAACTATAACTTGTACCCTGTGTGGATAAGGCTATCCAGTGATTTGTTGAATTTCTTAGTGTTTCACTTGTCATATTAATTTAAATCTTTAATCTGAGGACGTGGCAGGCATATGAAGTGGCACATTAAATCAATATTATGTTGCAGACAATGTCTCTGAAGAGGTTGCCATTGTGTAGGGGAATGCAATAATAGGAATAATAAAAAGAAATTGCATTTTGATCTTTCCACATATGTTATTACAATGCTGCTCACCCATTTTAAAAAACATACAGCTCTGCTTGTAAAGGCAATCCCTTGCACAGTGCTTTGTCACATACTCAAAATGCAAAGTAAAAAAAAAAAAAAGAAAAAAAGAAAAAGAGTCCAGATGGGGAAGTCTTGTCAGTTACTATTAGGATTTGAGAGCATCAGCCCTACGAAGAGGGAGTCTGTTGCTTAACAGACGTTTGCTTGGCATTTAAAATAGATGGTTGCTGGTCTCGTTAGAGTTCCCGATAGTCAGCGATAACCTCATTAAGAAAGTTAATAAAGGACGAAGGTAGATTTGGTTTATCTACTTCCTTTATGTCTCATCCAACGCCTGATTTTCCATTTCTTTTCCAACTTTTCTATATAATCACTTCAACTGGGGTGATTCTGTTGCTTCACCGCCACCTCTACAGCTCTTTATTATTGCACACACAGTACACTGGAAAGAGATTCAAAGCACTGTTACTCATCCCTGGCTCTGAAACTCTTACCGAGCATCCATTCACTTCATTATCCATTTTCTACATCTGTAAAATATGAATCAAGCTGAAGACCTCAGTAAGATGTTTGGATTAAAAATGCTGCATAAGAGCATATTATGTGAGATGCAAGACAGTGGGAAATTGGGGCATTCATTTTTCCAGAACTTTAGGATCTGACTTAAGATCTTTTTTTACCAGTTCTTTTTTTAAAGTAAGTCTGCTTAGACAGGACCTTGCCAAAAATCTGTGATATAACCTGAAAAACAAGGGGGGAAAAATCCCCACAACAACCACATCTATTATTATCTAGATTCCAAAGAAATCAACCTTAGGAAAGACTACATATCTAAACCAACCCCTGGCAACCCGTACTTCATCTGACACATCATGGTATTTCTTTGACCTTCCTTGTTCTTGCCATAAACCAAGGCTACTACCTCTCCAGCTTGAAGGCAAGGAAATGACAGTGAGGCAGCAAGTTATCATTGCCTGGGCAGTAGTAGGCTGCGGCTGCTGCTCCTGTTTATCTGCTGAACAACTTTTAGAGAGATCATAGGCTGGGTACCCATATGTAGGTGGAGAAAAGAAGAGAATGGATGGGGAAATGCAGATGTTGTGGTTACTGCAGGTAGGAAGACTATGGAAATCATGCTGCACTACTAAGCAGGGACATCTTCACTAGATAGGTTGCTCAGAGCCCCATCAAGCCTGACCTTGAATATCTTCAGGGATGGGGCCTCCACTACCTCCCTGGGAAACCTGTTCCAGTGATCTACCACCCTCACATTGAAGAACTTTTTCCTAATATCCAACCTAAACCTTTTCTAGTCTAAAACTATTGTCCCTTATCCTATTGCTACATGCCCTTAAAAAGAGTCTCTCCTCAGCTTTCCTGTAGGACCCTTTCAGGTACTGGAAGGCTGCTCAGGTCTCCCCTTCTCCAGGCTGAACAGCCCCAACTTTCTCAGCCTGTCTTCACAGGAGAGGAGCTCCAACCCTAAGATGATAAAACCAGGTGAAGGGTCGATAAACCTTCATTGCTACAAAAGACTTAGTTATTTAGCCTTGATTAGTAGGGGCTTTGTCTATTTAGAACAGATACTACTTCTGATTAACTGGTAATGGCTTGTTTCTAGTTTTGGCAGTAGCTCATTAATGCTAACAACCATGAATTGCCATGTCTATCCTGACAAAACTAGGTATTTCACTACTGTAAGCTGATCAGGTAACGCAACCTGTATTTGCCATACTGTAACCAATCGGAGCCACCTCCTGCCATTACTGCAATATTAGACACTTTTCAAATGTGGACACACAATAACAGCTTACCCTGTGGCAAGAGATCATTGCTGACCTGTTTCTGTACAGAGCAGCTGCTGGTCAGTGGCTGGCAGTGACGTTTTTCTCCCCATGGTGAATGGTCATCACTGAGAAGCAATGGGCACTGACCAGTGAATGCAAATCGCAGTCAGTGCATAGCAGCTTACTAGCAGGGTACATTCTGTGTAGGCTCTCATTTTGGGGCAAAGGAGACACAGAAAGCAGTTACTGCTTCCTGCCAGCTATTGGTCCCTAATTAGTTTCTGCAGTGACTTTGTGATTCACAGCAGGTGATGAGCAATGATAGTTTACTTGTGAGTATGTAGTGACCTCAGATAAGAAGCCTGGGGCTGAGAAGATAGGAAATGTAGCAGGAAAATGGGATTATTGTAGCTAGAAGGGAATCAGGTATCAAATGTTTATGTGTGTGTAAGACTTGGGATGTAACAAACAAGCTAGTAAAATTCTGAAATAGGAGAGAAGAAAGGAAGTAGTAAGAGGGGTTACAGCATGGAAATCTTAGGTTGAAATTTTAAGTGGCTCACCCATTCATTTCTCTTGTGCATTCTTATTTAATCTAGCAAAAGTCTTCATATTGCTGTGGCTGAAATCCACTTAATATTCATTTTCTGAAGTCCCATACAATTTCAGCGAAGTCACTGCTGAAATACAGTGAGAGATTCAAACTGGGTGCAGGAGTGTCTACAGAACAGTCACTAAATCCCACGAAATGCTATTTTCTAAAGGATGGAAGGAGCAATGGTGGGTGGCTTGCCTGAAGAAAAGCATTCAGAATAGAAATGATAACAAGATTTCTCCTTGATGTACAAGAAGTTCATAGAAAGAATAGCAACAGCAAGCCTAACAAGTTAGAAAGATTTAGAGGAAAATCAGAACATTTAGCAACTATTCTCTCTCCCAGAAACTATAGGAAAAATTGTTAAAAGCATTATCTCACTGCTGATTCCATATAGGTAAATGGGAGAGCAGGGTAATTTGTTTAGTATTTCTTTTTTTAACTTCACTTTATGAAGTTAGCAGTTACACTTCAGTGATGCAGATTGATACGTGGAAATGCTTGCATAGCCATTTAAAATTTATCTTGGTCTGGCAGAAGGCAGGCAGGCATTCATTACAGTATTCGTTATTATTAAAGAGAATTTTACTTAATGAGTAAGATAATCTTTGGTAGCCCAAAATAAATTTTGAAGAGGGGATGTCTGAGAAATTGCGTTTCCTTACCTTCTAGAACTGCGATGAAATCAGCAAGGTGTGAGTTTTCTTTAAATCGTACACTCAGTTGATTCCTATTCCCTAGGTATGTAGCTCGTGTACAAGTAACATTAGTGGAATCACAGCATGGTAACTCCTTCTCTTGGAGCTAGTTATTTCAGAGAATTGGGAGTGACGAATCCCATTCTTTGTACTCTGACCAATGCTTAGACCTGTGCAGGAAATCTTTGCTGCTCCTGACTAGGCATCCTTCTTCAGCCTAGAGAAAGTATATTTTTTCCTTCCCCTTAGTGCTCTCAGGCAAATACAGTTTTTAACCTTCCCCAAGTGGATACTAATATTCACTTATTTAGGCTACGGAGTCTTAGGTCCTTCTGTAAATACCTCTGATGGTGAGACATGCTATTTAAAAGCCTAGGCTTGTTAAGTATGGTGTTTGCGGGCTCAGTTCATTCTATTTTAAGTTTATAAAAAATACGCATTACAGATCTACAGTATTGTAACATTTGAAAAATGCTGACTTGTTAAAGATAACCATTACATATTTCTGCAGAGAATGCTTCGAGGACATTTGCTTTTAGAAAAAAAACACATCAGGTTTTAGGCACAAGTAATAGTTCTTCTAACTCCATCTAAATTATTTCTTCCATGTTAGTGCTACTTTCAGAGGACTCTGAAGGCATTTAAATGTCCACGTAATAAATTTGATGTGGGTTATTGGTGCTTCACTTTAAACTCGCCATCAACACAATACTTTATTTTTCAGAAATAAATTTGCACATAAAATGTAGCAGTTGTTAGGTTTTTTTCCACTGACTGAGTTCCTTGATTTTCAGGCCGTGCCATGGAGGATCAGAGTGGTATTCCCCTAGGGTCCTTTTTTAACAGTAGACTGTGTCAGAGGGAAATTACGGGAACTAGGGAAAGCACCAAAACAGAAATGTAGGAACATTTCCACTGAGTCTGTTTCTATCCCTCATTTCTGGCAGCAGGGTTATGCACTGAAATATGACGGTTTATTTTCTTACAAAAAAAAAAAAACCTAAATATACTGTCCAGTGTAGCAGTTGATGGTCTTGTTATCCATATAAGTATCTAAACCTCTTTTGAATCTTGCTGGGCTCTTAGCTTCAGTAATGTCTTGGAGGAATATGATAAAACATGCTTCACCCCGACACTAACTTTCTCTTCTCTTGGGAATGAGCTACTCGTTATTATGAGAAGGTATCCACCATGGTCTTCTGGCTCTGACAGACCTGATCAAATACCTTCCTACCAGAAGTGGCCAGCATCTTATTCCCTGGGATAGAAAAAATGTGCTTCTCCCTGTCCACTCTATTAATAGTGTTTAGATACTAATGGATTGGTCTTGGGAAATTGAATTCATACCTGCTGACAGCTAGCAGCCTAGGCTTGATTCAGTCAGCCATATAGATCATTTATGGACCATGGACAGATTCAGGGCAATGCTTCTTCAAAAATGAGTAAGAAAGTATGGTATGAACTCTGTATAAATCCACATCAGACTGATAACAGGTGGGTTGAAGTAAAAGTAATTTAGGAAAAAGATGGGTGTACATTGCAGGAATATGCAGATTAATGAAGTAATAAGGACAGAGGGCCAGATCCTCAGGGCATTGTAAATCATCATCACTTAGCTGAAGGAACTGAAGCTCTGCTGATTTACAACACCTACAGAATTGATCCAGTAGCAAATCCTTAGTGATAATGTTGGTGTTCTCTCCTGGTAACGGAGCAGAAGGCATCAAGGATGAGAGTTGGTTTGTGGGGCAAGTTTAGAACAGAATAGGGAGAGAAGACAACATGCATATTTACAGCATGCGGGGAACTTAAGGCTGAAGACGACCTTCTGGAGTTTCTGTGTTCAATTCCTTTTTACTGTTGCAAGCATGACATCTTATCATCCCATTAAATTTTCTTCTTAGAAAGGAAGTAGTTAGTTGAGGAAGAATGATATTTTAAGCACTGCTTTACTCTGAAAAACAGACTGTATGAAAGTTTTATCACATGCTGCCCTCTGGTTTCTTTTATGATCACTTTTGCAACTTACATCTGAGGAGAGAGAATTATATAGTAAAAGCAGGGGCTTTGTGTGGTTTTCTTTGCTGTTGTATTTCTGGGGTGGGCTGGTTTTGGTTGTTTTTTTTTTTGTGGTTGGGTTTTTATTGGACTTTTTTGTTTGGTTGTTTTTTTTCCTTCATCCCCTTAGTGCTGTTGTTAACCCTGAAAAACTGGGAGGGTTATGGGAGAACAAAGTTGATGGTCTTCTAGTTCATTAAGCTTTCAGGATCTTAGTAATGTTCTCTTTTCAGAGCTAATTTCTGTATAGGTCGTGGGACCTATATATACTGCCTAGGTAGGTGGAACTGGTAGCATTGAGGAACACAGTATGGATGCACTACAGAGAGTGAATTGACTTGCTGCTGCATTGTACTGCAGCACGGAGCTGCACTTCACTTACCATCTGAAGTACCTGTTAATCTGGGAACGTCCAGCACACCCCAGTCTGCTGTGCTGTGTCTACTGAGAGGGGAATTTTGTCTGCCAAACCTTTAGTGCTGGCAGCAATATACAAAGCCAGAAGGACAACAGCTTGGCTTACAAGTAGCATGCTGAGTCTGCAAGGACCAGATAGATTGAAAGAGTGTCTATTGACTTGTAAATTCAGAAAATTTGATAGTGAATCCTGTGGCATACTAAAAATGCAGAAGAGCTCTATGCTATTTATGAATGCCATTTACAGATTAAGATTACACTTTAGGTGGATATCAGTTTTTTATGCCAAAGCTCTGAATAAACTCTGAAAATGTTTGGCTAGTAATGAAGTGTAACTGCAGCTCCAAAAACATTTGAAATTGTTTCTTGCTGTTTTTAGCTGGAGATTGTTACTTGCTTCAGTTACTAGAGGAGTCCATTTGTGGTGATGTCATATCTATGTGTGTGTGTGTGAGAGAGAGAGAGAGATGTGAGAGAAGGAGAGAAGGGAGGGCTCTTTTAATCTTCCAAAATGCAGTTCCTGATAACTGATAGACAAGATAGCATGGATAAGCATTTGGTGTACATTCCCTAAGCTCAATCTGTTTCATTTGAATTTATCAAAGTTTTCCTATCTTCAGAGAAGAAAGAAAATGAACATTTTTCTGAGAAATATTTTATGATATTTCTAGATTTATTTTTTTTTCCTGGCTGGCTTTGAGAGCCTCTTGGGTGTCCTTTTCTGATGTTTATCAAATTCAGTTAAGGTACCATCAAATCTTTGCAAGGCAATGTATACAGAAATTGACTGTTATGAGAGACTAATGAAAGTTATCAAGCTTCTTGTCTTTCCCAAACCCCGTGTTCTTATTTTCCTGATCAAATACAGCATATTGTGAAGGGAAACTGCTTTATTTATTCAACTGATTTTTTTTTTAAAACAAACAAACAAGCAAACAAAAACCCAAGCCCAACAATAATAAAATATTTAAGTGAGGTGTTTTCCTGGAAACCTATATGTACCCCTTCTAGGAAAACATTTGGTCTGCAGAGAAGTTATCACCTGTTTGAGGTTTGGAGTTAAGGTGTACTGACATTAAAGGGCATACCTATGGTATATAATCAGGTTAAAATATCTTCATATTTAACTGGTGAGTTTGGCCTTTTTTTTTGGAGGGGGAGAAGAATGGATGAAGCAGGGGGAGAGGGTTGTTTGGGTTTTGCTTGTTTATTTTTTTAATACCAGGCCAATTAATTCCAGTTATGAGGAAGTTCATAGCATCAACTGCTAAATCAGCAATTTGACAGGACACTGTCACATGCAGGAATAGCAGAAATTCAGACAACATTTTAAGTATCTGTAGTACTGCATGCGCTCATGCCTCGGTATTCCTGAGGAGGGTGCACCAGAGTAGATGAACTCACTGAAGTATTTACAAAAGTGGGCTAATTTTATAAAGTGCTACTTCCATTATCAGACAGTTGCATTCATTACTAGAAAGATTATTTGGAGAATGAATTGCATAGTTTCTTAAAGAGCTCACACACATAAAAATACTATTTGGACAATAAAATACAAATTTTGCAATCTGTTTCCTAGCTATAGTATTTAACTAATGGAAAATGATGTATGTTAAATCATCGACAACAGCAACATTCAATAGTTATTTTAGGATATCACCCAATAAAGGGCACTTTTTAGACTTACGTTATGAATTAAAATGGTTTATTGAACTGAATTGACTACACCAAGGAAAGTGAGATTAAATTGGTAAACTTGACTATTACATAGATATGTTAATAAGCTCATTATTATAGACTGAACCTCCTTTTTCATTGTACGTTGCACTAATGTGAAGTTGTCCTGATCTGCAGGGTGATGTACAAACTGTCTTCGATTTAACTGGTTGGTACCTAGCAGTGACAGTCTGTCTGTAGACATATTTCTGTCTGGGGTTAGTAAGGCAACAGCTGAAACTGGTCTGCTGGATTTTGTGTATGGTACAGAGGTTTTTGATATTATAGGCACCAAAAATTTAGCTGGAACTGTACAATCCATATATATATATATGAAAATCTTAGACACTTGATCCAATTGCTTTGTGATTATCTTGATTTTAACAATTAGACAGTACAAAACCGGTGCTACAAGTGCACTTAATTACACCTGATAAAAACAGACAAACAAGTCAAAACACCCAAATAATTTAATTAGCTTAAGGGAAAAAAAGCAAAAAAAAGAAGAAATTCATTGACTCTATAACTTAATAGAATGTAATCTTGTAGATCTGTGAATTTAATACCATGTTTAGGAGGAGAATTAGAAAATGTTATATGAGAGAGTCACTGTAAGGAATGATGATGTAAAAAGCACTGTAAAGTAAAATAAAAATCTGTAAGAGTCCTTAGGCAGGCTAAATGCCCTTGTAATAGAAATATTCCTTACAATATAATATTGCTATTTTATTTATTTGTTTCAATTCACCATGGTATGTTCCTTTAAAAAGATAGAAAATGGGTATTTGAGAAAAAGACTCTTGTTTTGCACTGATCTGGCCACTGGACTTTGGCTCAGGTGGAGTATCTGCAAAGAGAAAACGTTTACCCCTGTGCTGGGAGCAGCTGGAGATTGTGTAGAAGGAGAGAGAAGAGGAAAGTGAAGGCGAAGGATGGGACTTTCCACAGAACAGAGAGAGACCTGGAGATTTCTGGGCAGAGTTGGAACAGAAGTGTAGGAGGGATGGAGGGAAAAGGTGCTCTGCTTGCTTTCTGTTTGGTTGGTTTGGGGTTTTTTTTGGTTGGTTGGTTGGTTGGTTTTCCCCACTTCCCTAAGGGGCAGTCACTTTTACAGAGTTTTTTGCAACACGGCAAAGCTATTGAAAGGGAGCTGATCTGAGAGGAAAGGAGGAAGAAAAAATACAGCAGACAGAAGAGAAATATTTCTATAGCCTTTTTTTATTTATGTTATATTCTGAGGGGTTTTTTTTGTATAAGTGTATTTGTTTTCCAAGTTATTTTGTAATTCAACTTGCTCTAGAGGGGAAAAAAAAAAGGAAAAAAAACCACCCCACCTTATTTTGCGTTGCTTGTAGAGCTAATCTGAAGGAAAAGGAATGGGCAGGCTTATTTCCAAACTGTTCCTGACTGAAATCTAGCTATAGTTAAAAGAAAAAAAAAAAAAAAAAGAAAAAAAAAGCAGCAAGCCCAAAAAAAACTCCCCAACTTGTTAGAGATGCTATGCAAAAATTCCAGATGGCAAAGCCTCAGGAACTCTTAGCCTGATTACAAGCAGTATGGATAACTGACTCTGATAGTTAGTTACCAAGACACCAGCCACCACATCTGGTGACTTTCTTTCTTCCTTACCATCAAATGGGATTTTTGTAGATGTAGCTGGAGAATGGGGCCAGACTTACTGCCAGTACCGGTGTTTCAGGGAGCTGCACGTTTACCGCAGGGAACTGATCACTGAAGGATTTAATTATTTTATTTTTTTTTTACTTTCATAAACAGATTTACATCTGACATTTTGGGATGGTGGGTTGGGATGGTGTCAGGGTATTATACTGGCGTTTATCCTCAAAAATCCAAATCCTGTGTTAGCCAGCTTGGTGGCTATGTAAAGCGTGCGAGTTAAATCGGGAGCAACCAACCATGTCTGACAATCACAGTAACACACATGATAACTTGGAAAGTGTTTTCAGCATGTGGCATTCTGGTATTTTGACAGCATAGACGCAACAGTTTTGAAGGAACTTATGTGTGTATGTGTATATATAACGTGCTTTGGGAACAGTGACTTTATAGCTACTCAGTAAAGAAATATTTAAGGTAATGATGGTTACAGGTGAATTACTGTGTCCAAAAGTACTTCTGAAGAAACCTCAACATACTGCAGCGTACAAGTGGGTGTATATTCTAAGAATAGGAATGTATAGTCAGCATGCGTGTGGATGTCTGTCTTTCTCTCTTTACATAAATGGTGGATTTAGGGAAATTTTCTCAGAGTTATTCTCTCACTGGAACTGACCTTTTTAAGGTTGAAACAGAACAGAAAAATACCAAACTCCTTCTATCTCCCTGTGCACTCCAATCAGTTCATAAGGGCAGGCTACTCTTTGAGAGGTATTTGAAGCAGCAGAGTTATTTACCTTAGGTATTTACACGATTTCTGAAAGAACTAAATTGAAACTGGATTTCATGTATTTTATTACAGAAGTAATTATATCTTCATTTAGATATAGACCGGTAATTAATGGGAATGAAAATGCAGAATGATTCTATATAATTTGCAGCGAGGCAATTCAGAGAATTGTGTAGGGGATGATAACATGTTCTCCAGTTTCTGTGCATAGTATATTAACTCAAGAATTGGTTTGTGGCTTAAAGCCTTTCCCAGCCATCTATGAACAGCAATTTTCTTTTGCTATGATTAAGAGTGAGTTTGATATGAGGTCAGCAGCTGATTCACTAAGTTGCTTGACCTCCTTTCAGTGTCTTATTTCGATACTGAATCTCGCCTTTTTATCTTTTGCACCATCATCTGAGTTCACATCTGTTTGTTATGCTTAGAGGCTTTTCTACTACTTTGTGTTTTTGTTTAGTCAACAGTACTCCCTTTTATATATGTATGACTATAAATACACGTGTCTATTTACAAGCATCAAATTACTTTTCTTGTGACTACTATGTGTATTAACTGACGTTTGGTGTCTAGAAGGTAAAGATAGGGCTTCCCATGGAAAATCCAAGTTCAGGTCACACAGAGTTCTCCTATGGTGTGTGTATATCTATGTTAAGACCCTTCTTTATAACAAGGGATATATAACCCTTCATGCAATCTCAATTCTATAATATTGTGACAAACTTGAAGTTTATGTTTTACAGAGAATTTTCCAAATTGACTTCCTATTTGAATTCTAAACTGGATAGTTAAGACAGATTTTTCTTCTTCCCCTGCAATTTAGTTTTTCAAAATATTTTGGGAAAATTGGAATGAAATTTTTAAAAGGTTGACAGCAGCAGGGCAATCTGGCATGATATTATTTTGCTATAATTTTTCAATAAGCACAGACTTTTTTTTTCTTTTTTCTTTTTTTCTGGATGTCATAACATTTTTGACCATAGCTACATGTGAATTATGGGCCTTGCCCTCACAGTTTATTTTTGTTCATGATGCTCTAAAGTCTGACATCGTGCATGCACAGGTTTTATTTTGGATATTCGAAGTCTTGATTGTCCGGGTGGTTTTTTGCTCTGTAAAATCAGTCTTACTGAAGTCAATAGGACTACTTGTGTGAAGGTAATTGTTGTGTTCTTTTTCTATTTCATTACATATATCTATTATAGTATTAATGAATATAATTTAGGTTATCGAACCTGGTAATTCTTCGCGTGAGTTCACAACAAGGGCACATTGGGCTGAATGAAAAGTTGTAAAACTTTAAAATAGTCAATAAACCAATTAATGTATCAACAGTATATACTATTAGGCAGCAGTGCAGTAATACTATTGTACTGCAGTCTTTAAGGCCTAATCAGGAAGAGGAATAAGATATAACTGTTCCTTCTCATTCCTGCTGCTAATTTAAAAAAAACAAAAAAAACCACAGGCCTGGTGGAAGAGAAGAGCAAGTTTCTTCAAATTATTCTTTTTGAATAAATCACTTTTGAATAGATTCTAGCTTAAGAAACAACAACAGCAACAAATATAAACAATGAAAATTGTGTAATTTAAGAGATTGCTCCAGCTTCTTAAAATGCAATTTGTTTAGGAAATTAAATGCCTATTATAATATTCTGAGTGCTATCAATGGAATTAAGTGAGGTTTTTATTTTCAGTAAATGACAAGCTGTGTAGCAGGCTATGCCACACCCTGCAGTTTCTCTCCCCCTCCGTTTTAAGATTAAGAGCCTCAAGTATCATTAACAATCAAGGCAGGCTTTCCTACAGGAACAGTATCATTACAAATAAGTAGCTTAACACTCTGTGCACGTTAATGCACAGAACAAATCCGAGCACCGATTCGCTAGCACTTAAACCCATTAGAACACCGGCCCCAAAAGTGGCAAATCATTGAGAACGCACTAATTATCAGCCAGGCTCTTCGGAAACGTATTGGGTCAATGCCAGGCATTATTAAGATTTTCAGTAAGTTTAGAGGGAGTTTTCTGTTTGGTTCTCTGGGAAAAAAACACCCCAAACAACTTGTAGGCAGAGAATGTATTTTATGCGTGCATAAATTGAAGCTGTGTGGATTTATGGAAGTTTATGTGTTAAAAGAAAATCCATATTTTGAGAGTTCCAGTGTACTGCTGGGATAGGAAGCACTAGTGCCATGTGACATCTCTGAAACCTATATTCAGCCTGCACTTGGGTCCTGAGCCTGACCCGGGTTATAGCACTGTTGTTACTTCCTGTCCTTTTGTCAGGAAACTGAAAAACAGTCAGCATAAAATAATAAATGAGTAAATGTTTACACACTGATGTCATGGCTGGTGCACTACAGGCTGTCTGTGGGGGGGAACTTGTCCGTGAAAAATGGACAATGTGTGAATTTATGGCTCTGTCAGGTCATTTTCATGGCTAAGGGAATGAGTATAGTGGTTATCGACCAGCGGAGAATTTATATCTGGGATTGACTATCGTTGTTCAGTACAATGGATTGTTTCTCACACTTCTCATAAATAATGTGCAGCTTTTCATTCAAACTGATGAGTATACCAAAAAGTTGTATTTTCTGATTTCCCTCTGTGTGGTGTTGAAACAGGGATGACATCTTGCCACTTTCTTCTGCTTTTACATCTATGAGACCTGAGAAAGAAAAGATAAACAGCTATGGAAGAGCCTACTTGGTGCTTTTTTTTTTTTTTAATTATTTTTTTTAAGCAGTCAGAAGCCATCTGTTACAGGACATGTGCTGACACTGTTTTTCCTCCCCAGCTGAGTCAGTGGTGAGACTGGGTTCTCCACATTTTGGCATCTTGGGTTGAAAATGTTCTAGGAAGGTGGTAGAAACTGAAATTTCTGCTAAGAAAGTGGAATGTTCAGTGGCTTAAGTGAAACTTAATTAATTTTTACAGTGATGGGTAGCCTGGCAGGGTCTTTAAAGCACATATTCCTTCAAGTAAGCAAAGTAAAAACATCCTATAGCTGAATCATCTGATGTGTGAATTGATGAAAACAACCACTCATGGACAGGTAAGATTGTGCTGCCTAATTTGAAGAATCCATCATTTAGCATTTCGGTGAGAGGACTGTAGTCCTCCTCTCCTGTTCCTTTCAGATGTGTTCATGAGCAAGGGTGGGACTGGAAAGAGACAGAGGATGCTTCAAATAGTTGTGGAAATTCAGTGTAGGTTTTTCAAGCCTATATTCTGCCTTCATGAGCAGCTTCCACACGGGTAGTGGTGGAAAATATTGACCACATAACTTGTGGGATTATCAGGGAAATTGGACACCAGTGTTAGATATCTGGAGCTACCTGTGTGGCTGTCCATCTGTCTTCTTCAGAGCCTTTTCTCTGCTAGCCTTCTCTGCTAACTGGGTCAGATCCCAGATCTGCCTGTTCACTTAGTGCTTGTCTAGCAACTGTGTGCTGTGGTGGGCCACCTCCCTGGTGATACTGGAGCTTAAGTAGACATTCTCAATTAGCCTGAACTGAGACAATTTTGCTTTTGCTAGCAATGTAGCCATGGACAGCACGTGGGAGCTATTTGCTGAAGTGCTTACTCAGCATGTGCTAGATGGGGCAGTCCTTAATGGACTGATGTAATGGATACACTATTATATAAAAATGTAAGCAGTAGCAACTGTGGTATAGTTTACACCACAGTGGTAATATGTCTCCTGGGGATTTGCACCTCAAAATGCACTGAGAGCTGTGCTGGGGTTTTGGAATTTTTTGGGGGGAGCTTTGTTTTGTTTTGGGTTTTTTTCCTTCAGCTTCACTCTCCATCAGAACAAAGACTTACTCATTCTTCAGATATAAAGCTGTATCCTATTGTGTTCCTCTCAGGAAGAAAATTCCTTTCTATTAATTTGCAATGCTTTACCTGCACTGTCATACCAATGAAAGTACTGCATGGGTTTGTGTTAGAAGGCATTCCTCTTCATAATAAGTTTTATTTAAAAAGGCCTGAACTGGTTAAACAATTTTTTTTTTTCCTAGTGCTTTATTTTAATTTAGTTTAGTATTCTTCAGGTGTGTTTTAACTGCTGTATGCTAATTTGGACATTTTTTTCCCTATGTCTTTGTGAAGGCAGTTTTTGGTTGCAGTCACAGTAGGTCACCAATCAACACTTTAAAATGTTTTGTCTGAATTTTAAACTCTTAATTTTTGGGTGTCTCATTATCAGCTGGTATAGAGTTCATTTCTTCCCAGTAGATAGCATAATGCTGTGGTTTGGTTTTAGGATGAGAATCACAGTGGTGATAACACACTGATGTTTTAGTTGTGGCTGAGCAATGCTTACACTAATTCAGGGAACTTCTCATACTGCCCTGCCAGTGAGGAGGCTGGGGTTGCACAAGTAGCTGGACGAGGCACAGCCAGGACAGCTGACCCAAACTAGCCAAAGGGTTATTCCATACCATATGACGCCATGCTGAACATAAAAAAAACCCAACAACCCTGGGGGTAGTTATCTGGGGAGGGATGCAGTCACCACTGCTCAGGAACTGGCTGGGTATCGTTTGGCAGGTAGTGAGCATTTCCCTTGTGCATCACTTGGTTTCTGTATCATCATCATCATCATCATCATCTACTACCCTTCCTTTTCTGTCATATTAATCTCTCTTTGTCTCAACCAGCAAGTTTTACTTTCTTTTTCCCCAATTCTCTCCTCCATCCCACCTGTGGGGGGCAGGGAGTGAGTGAACGGCTATGTGGTGGTCAGCTGCCTACTGGGTTAAACCGCATCATGTGGTTAAAGAATATTTAGATTTGCTCTCGTTTGAATTAGTTCTTCCTGCTGTTTGAGGAAAATACAATTAAGGTTGAAGCAAGATCTTTTTTTGCTTAATAAAGGGAGAACAGTGTGTTCGATATGTGTATCTTTATTCTGAGTCTCAGAAGTGAATTCGTTAAAAGGGAAAGTAGTGATTCAGTGGTAAAGCAGCGTGCTTCCATGTGGGAGATTTAAGTTCAAATCTACAGTTTCCTCTTCATGTTTTTGGAGTAGCTGTTATTAAGTAGACATACTATAATTTCTTAACCCTTTTCCTCTTTTCCTACATGGAATTCCTGTAATTGAAAATGGGTGCAGAACCTCTGTTCAAAGGACAAAACCTATCCGGGAGTTCCTGCACCAAGCATCCGCTGTCCTGTGGCAAGAGATCATGCCAACAGAAACACTGCAGAAGTGCAGGGTAAAACTGTTTCTGAATGCAGGTCCAATGTTAGCTGTGTAAGGCACTTTTATCTGTGGATTTGGGGGTTGTTTTTATTGTATTTTCACTTGAAAAGAGAACTTAACTGTAGCTGAACCATAATACTTCACCAGGCTTTGCTTGCTATAGCCTGCTAGACATAGCTCTCCTGGGAACTGAAAACTCCCCTCAGATGCTTCTGAACAGCCAAGGTTTCATTTTCTTGACCTATGGATTTGATCCCAATCGACAGGGATCCCAGAGTGCAACTGCTACTCTCGCCCATGATCCATCTGGAAGCAAATCCTGCTGCTGTACGGCTGGTGGGCTTAGGCAATGTATACACATAGAAAAGTTCAAATAAAAATCATACATGACCTTGTTTGCTTATTATGGTGTGATCATTTGTTATCCATTATGAAACTGTGATCAAATGCACTCCCAAATGGTGGGATCAAAGGGTCTGTCATGGACAACCAAGGGGATGATGATCAGTGAAAGAGCTGCATCTTGCTAATGTGATATAGAGTTAAATATGCCTCAAGCTCCCATGTATTTGAATGACAAAGAGACCTCACCATCTTTTATGACTCTCATCCTGTATGAATTGGCATCCTTTATGAACCAGTATACTTTTCTCCAATATAGTACTTCCTTGCTGTATCACCAAAGCCAGTGTAAGTTTTGTGTTTAATCCACTGGATTCTATCCATGTGTCTAAAATGCATCCCATAAGCTCTGTGAGAGCTTACATCCAGGATTTTAAATAAGCAAGAAGGATTTCTTGAAGAGCACTTCATCTATAAGAATGGCCATGCATAGTTCTGTGGTCAAAATTGTGCTGATAGCATACAAATTTCTAAAGAGAAGAAAGATTGTGTGTTCATGATTTACAAAGGAAAATTATTCTTCTTTCTCATGATATTTACTTGTGGGTTGTTTATTTGTTTGTTTGTTTCCCAATAGAATAGGTTGTATATTTAGAGGAGGCTGTAAATATGTGTATTTTTAATAGTGTAATAGATCTGCTGGTGTGCAACTCATAAAAACGATATGCTGATGCATCACTGGGCTGAGATCTGGTGTTCAGTCTCTAACTCCTTTAAAGATTTTGAGTAACCCTTAGTAACTCACTTATCTCTATAATTAATTTCACATCTGCAAAGTAAGATTCTTATGTTTTCTTTACATATTTCACTATTAAGATTTATGAGAGAAAGAATATTTTAAAGCATGTTTCTATTGAACAAATTGAACTAGCTGTATCTTATCTTTTTTTTTTCCAGATAATCCTCTAATTTAGTCAAATGAGAATATTAAGAATAAGAATTAGTCCATTTTTACCATTGTGAAACAGAAAGGAGAAATATAATCTTTTAGAGTGTAATACAAGTAGTAATCATTATGGTTGGGGTTTGTTTTGTTTTGTTTTGTTTTTTAATAGTGAGCTTTATTCCTGCATCAGAATAGGGACAAATCTTATCCCCCCACTCCTTTTCCAAAGTCAAAAACACTTTTCCATTTGTATCCCATTGATCAGTTTGCTCTTTACACATAAAAGGATAGTGCTTGCTAAGATTAATGCTTATTTGCATTATATAGAACAACATATACATTTTTAATGTGTTGCATTCAAATTCTAGCTTAGACTATTTTTATAGCACTCCTTACTATGAAACTTATGTACCGTTGCATCCAGTGAGTGATTCAATCTCTAGAGTCTGGTGAGGAAAATAAACATCTAACAGCACTATCAACAGCAATGTTGTACCTTGCTGAACAGTGGTATTATCCTTGAATCTCAAGTTTGTCTTCACAGAACTGCAAATAAAAGCGCATTGTATTTTAGTCTCAGTGCATATAGTCGCTAAAATGAGTATTCAGGCAGCTCAGTAATGATTAAGAGAAAAGCAATGCTCCAGTATGTTGTCCCAAAACCTACCAAGTAAGTCCTAAATAATTATTGTGGTAAGATCTAGGAATGATGATACCTAAAATGAAGGTTCTGCCACAACCGTGCAACATGGATACTTCCAGAGCTTGACAGCATCTGGGAAGACATTTTTTAAATTGCAGTTTTGTACCAAAACACCTACCTTTTACCATAAAAATGTGTTTTCTTTACCTATTATGGTACAAAACCACTTCAGCTTACAGCATAGCCTGCAAAGAAACACTATTTTCAACATACATTTTCTTTTGCTTTTGAGTAGGCCTGGACACAAGTGCTTGTAGTGACTTTAGCTATTAACTATTTAGATTATTATTTAATTTC
This sequence comes from Hypotaenidia okinawae, assembly GCA_027925045.1. Lineage (NCBI taxonomy): Eukaryota > Metazoa > Chordata > Aves > Gruiformes > Rallidae > Hypotaenidia > Hypotaenidia okinawae. Next base: position 175,648,607 of record BSDF01000001.1, read on the forward strand.
TGGGTATTAGTCTTAGAGCCAAATAAAAATGCCAGAGCTAAACTTTCTAAGATCTTTTATTGTATTTGCCAATACCATATCTATATGCTTCATTTTCCAAATCTTAGTGCATGCAAGATTGGGGGGTTGGTAACCTATTCCATATGCTCAGTGATCAACATTACAATAACAACTTTACAATTGCTATAAAGATTATTAATGATACTAATAGTAAAAACCAAAGAAAAACCCAACACGTTAAAGAACAGAATAGTTAGTTGAAAGTGACCCACAATGATCACCTAGTCCAAATGCCTATTGAACTTACCTCCCTGATGTAACTCAGACTGATGCTGAGAGAACTAGATAAATACTTACAACAGGTAAAATCTTTCTTTAAAAGGTAAATATTCATAAAATGATAGAGATCATATATATATATAGGGATAGCATTTACAAGCAATGAATTCCATGCTTACTCAAGATTCAGAGCATCTCCAGTAGCTACATCTTGGCAAGTCCAAATTATACAAACAACTTCAAGCTAATTGGAAAAGGGGAACAAATCCAACAGGAGATTGTTTATCTAACACAGATCACTTAGTTACCCAGCTAAAGATTATAACTTTGATTATTTTTTTTTTTGGTGAGTTTTAATTGTGTCAATAGCAGCTTTCCAAAATTCCAATTCTTTAGTATAGTAGATCAACCCTTGCTCACATTAGAGCAGCTTTTTCTATTTTCGTCTATGTTGCATCCTTCCAAATCATTGCCACAGTAGAAAGATCCTTACTCTTTTTCTTTTTTTTTTTTTTTAATATTTTATTTTTTTATCTTTGCTACCATGTGCACGCCGAGAATTGCTACTGTTACATATAGGAATTTCTGTGATTCTTAGTGCTATGATACATATCCAGCCAGCTTAATTTAAAAGACCAGAGGAGGTGTTTTGGAAGGTTTTCTTCTTAAATCGTTACAGGGTTATTCAGACAATTCCTTCAGCTAGCACTTCGTGGGATGTTGACATCTTAAACTATTGTAGCTGATTTTAGGTTCTACTTGAGTGGTACACATTTTTAATGTAAAAAAATAATCACTAAAATTAAAAAAATGGAAAAATCTAGATTTTTACATGGTAATATTTAAATAGATGTTTCTATAATATGTTTAGGATATTTTTTTCTTTTTTTCTTTTTTCTTTTTTTCTTTTCCCCTGAAAGAGACAAAAATTAAGGGCTGGCTTTGGAATCAGCTAATTCTTTGTGTGACCTTATTTTTTATGGTGGATAAAACTAGAAAGAATATCTTAGTAATTTTTATTGTTCTGTTTTGGCAAATATTTTTGAATGGAATAAGAGATTTAAGGAACTGCTTAGAAAACAAGTATCAATGTATTCAACAGCTTTTACAGCAAACTATTTTCTTATAAAGCCTTTTATGACCATAAGCCAAGTCAGTATGGATAGTGAGGGTATAGCCTAACATCTTGCTGGGGTAAATCATCTGATCTTTTTTTCTTTGTGATGGTTATGGAATTTTTAGTTGTGTAGGTTGAGAAATAGTATCTCTTTGTTGCTTTAAGGGAAGCTGAAGGCAATTATGTTGAATCAGATTTGGGAAAGACAATTCTACATGGGTCCAGTATCACCTACAGCCAAAGTCAGAGTTCTTTCAACTCTCTCTTTTACTAACTTCTACGTATTTGAGTACTGAGTCTTTTATATCTGGCAATGTTTGAGATAACACAACATTGTGTCAAAAGCAAGAGGGGAAATTTTGTAATGCGTCTCCAAGTCCTGATCTGTCAAATGCAAAAGTTAGCATCTGACCACAGCAAAGACAACTGGAGAATGGAGTTGTGGGCATGGAGAAGAAATGTATGGGTAAATACTGAGAAGCTATGCAAACACAGAAGCTTTAGTCCCTGGTCCCTAGCGAAGTTGAGAAGTGACATTTCTTTATAGCTGTACAGTTGCACTTTTTTCTTTGTGTTATGTTTCAATCTGTTTTGAGAATTAATTAGACAAATATTTCAGTGATGCCATTTTTTTCAGCATCAGTGATCTCCCACACATGGCCAACCTTTAAGTATCTATTATGCTGGTTTGATGGACAGGTATATGATAGGAAAACTTAGGTTTTCCTGGAGTTTGCAATAAAATAGTATGACAGCTAACTTTCAGGCCAGTGACATTATCCCAGTGTTGCGTTAGGAGGAATGACTTCAAAGAATATGTGACATCTTATTTCAAATAATTTCCTCGGTATCTAAGAAGTAATTCTTCTCTCTGTTTGTATATGTTGAGTAAAATTTGAGTCCCTGGAGAGTTCGTCATTATTCCTTCTCATGGAAACTGTTGAAACTGGTATTTTTCTTCAAACTTGGCACAATCTCTTGACAGCTTAGTAGTGCTCAGTTTTCATCAGTATGTTTTTGTTTACTGGTGTACTTTATTCATGTTCTTCAGTTTCTCTGTAAATGACGAATTTCAGAAAGTTGTTTTTTTTTTAAAACATAAGCTTTAAATTTTTCTTTGGAGGGTTATTTAGTGCTTCTGTCCCTGTGTCCTATCTACCTCTTTAGTCTGAGATTTATTTTGTAAATGCGTCACTTGAAAGTGTTGCTGTGGGGCTCATACCATGCTGCCTGTTCCTCCTCTCTCCCTGGGAAGTCCTGGTTAGGCCTCAGGCTTGTCTCACACATGCACTGAGTTATCATTCAGGACAAGAACACAAGGAGCTGCTACTACTCAGAGCATTAACGTGCATTTTAGTATCCTTCAGTTGGAGGTACTTTAATTCCCACTATCTTGGTGGGCGTTTGTGGTAGAATCATAGAGATCAGGATTTGCAAAAGCCTACTAGTTTGTGTAGATCAGCCTTTGCTGTAACAGGAATTTTCTAGACTGATTTGAAATAGCGAGCCTTTCACCTTACCAGACTGTGGGTATTGGTTTTTTTTTGGTGGGAAATCTGTTTTTTGGTTTGTTTTTTCTTTTTTGTTGTTTTGGTTGGTTTGTTTGGTTTGTGTGGGGTTTTTTTTTTTTTTTTTTTTTTGGTTTTTAAATCTTTTTTTATTTGCTTGGGTCAATTCACATGTTTAGTCTTAAAAGAGCTTTTGTTAGGTATCTTAACATTTTCATGGGGTTTTAAGCCCTCACCTTAGAGGTTGATATTGCAAAGCAGCATATTAACAAGAGCTAAAAACATTCTTAGATATTGGAACCCTTAGAACAGTGGTGAGATATAATTTTCCTGACTTGAGGGGAACTTACACTTATTATTACCAACTAAAGCAGTATGCATGTGCATGTTGGCACATTAAAAAGTTTTATTTAAAAAGCATTTGTGCTTTCACAATATATTAAGTTGTATGTAAAGGTATCAGCTGTTAGTGGGTACTTTAATGTTGTCATATATTTTGAATTTTCTGCTGCTGATGAAATGAGATAATTGATGAGGCAATTTGCGGTAGAGCATAAATATACAGCATTCATCAGATAAAATTGGTTGCCTAGAAATTATACCATATTTAGTAGCATTAACTTTTTTGCCCTTTATATAATGGTATAAAAATGCTTCTGGAATGAAAATGGGTCTTTCCTTGAAATATACCCTCCATTAATATTGCTTGTAATTTCTATTATGTATCACCAATTATATTTTGGCATTTTGCCTATCATACTGGATATGCTGTTACAGTTGCAAAAACATTTCGTCTAGAAGACCTGGTGGCCTGGAACAGTGCATTACGTTTACAGCAGAGAGAGAGAATTTAGGGAGAAATGCAATTTTCCAGAAGCTCTTGCTAATGGAGGTTGGATGCCTACCAGAAATGATGCTAAGGAGATCTGAGGTATGAGAGAGACACAGAGAAAGAGAGAGAGACCTTCTGCTCAGTTGCCACTCAAGCTGTAACCTGCTATGACAGTTGTCAACATTGCCCTTTCTGATTTCTCCCAGTTGTATTCCATTTATTATAAGCACTTCAAAGAGGCGCCTGCTGGGGAATCCAGAGGAGAGTCGCTGCAGGAGTCTGGCTAACAGATTTAGTCAAAAGTATCCTTGCCCCCTGCTATGAGCAATAATTTAATGAGCACTTCACAACAACAATATCAAAATAGGTATGCCCCTCGCTTTCAGTGGAGGGAACAGGTGAGAAGAGCGGGTTTCCAAAATGCATCCTGTGTGCTTGCAGCGGGAATCTGGACCACTATCTTTTTGCCTTGTTACAGTGAGCAGGGAGCAGAAGTGTGTTAAATGCTTAACCCGTTATACAGGATGCATAATATTTGAAAGCAGATAAACACTGTAAGGTTTTCCTGCTGGCTCCCCAAAGATTATTTTTTTTTCTCTCTCTTTGAAAATGAAAGAGATGTGAGAAGCCTGTATCTAAACAGTTTTGTGTAATTTTGAAGGGAAGATGCACATTACCAAAGAAACAGGCAAAGGGAAATCTACAAACCTCAAAAATATTTTGTGGAATGTCAGATGATTTGTATCAGAAATAGTGTGTCCGGTAGGTCTAGGGTGCTGATTGTGCCCCTGTACTTGGCATTGGTGAGGCCGCACCTCGAGTACTGTGCCCAGTTCTGGGCTCCTCACTACAAGGACATCAAGGCCCTCAAGCGTGTCCAGAGAAGAGCAACCAGGCTGGTGAAGGGGCTGGAGGGCAAATCATATGAGGAGTGTCTGAAGGAGCAACCAGGCTGGTGAAGGATGTTTGGCCTGGAGAAGAGGAGGCTGAGAGGAGACCTTATCACTGCCTTACAACTACCTGAAGGGAGGTTATAGAGAGGTGGGCAATGGTCTCTTCAGCCAAATAACAAGGGGAAATGGCACAAAGCTGCACCAGGACAGGTTCAGATCAGATGTTAGGAAAAGAATTTTCACTGAAAGAGTTGTCAGGGCCTGTAACAGGCTGCCCAGGGAGGGGGTTGTGTCACCATCCCTGGATGTGTTTAAAAAAAGGGTAGATGAGGTACTTAGGGATATGGTTTAGCATAGGACAGGAATGGTTGGACTCGATGATCTTAAAGATCTTTTCCAACCTTGTGATTCTGTGATAAAAATGAGCAGAGGAAACCAATACAAGGCCAGCAGAGTGTGACAAAGACCTTGATAAAAAGTTAGCAGTTCTACTTATGGGATATCTGAGTGGCTTACTGTGGTTTAGAAAACCAATCCTTGTGTCCTCTACTAAACAGTAGTCTTTTACAACTCCATTTTACAAGGGTGGTGGTAAAAAAAAAAAAAGATCATCAAAGAATCACAAAATATTCTTTAGGAAAAAGCTGAGCATGAGTGTCTGTTGTACTTGTTTGGGGGAGCAAGCTGCCCCTTCATTTAAATAGACACTTCTGAAAAGGGCATTTTAACCTCTGTTGAAGCTGTGGGGCTATGCAATGCAGTAATTTTCCAAATTTTGTGTGATAATTGTTCAGTGTATCTCTTCCAAACTCGGGTAAAACAACTATTTACGAAAAGAAATGCACAATACACATATGCACAGCAGAAGCATCCACTGGGGTGCCAAGAAAATAGCATTTTGTGATGAAGGGCAATGTAGTTTTGCAAAGAGAATGTATTTGCATGAAGAAATAGTTATTAATTTGGACATCTAGTTAATTGTCCAAAATATAGTCACATGTTAATACCCGGCACACATTTCACAGACACAGACTTGATTATTTTATAAAATCATCCTTGTATTAATGTCCTATCTACTTGTTGTAGATCAGTGTCTGTCTTTTAGATTATTCACTAGAGTTTAAAAAAATCTGTTGTTCTATGATCCTAATTCAGTTTCTTTTCAAAGAGAAACTGTAGGAGGCCATCACCAGTACACTAATATGGGGCAAGCTGTTACCAATATCAAATCATAACTCATTAAAACACAATGTTGGAGATACCAGTCTGTTATTAAAGTCGGGTTACGCCAGTGCATTTCTGTCAATGAAGAAGGTGAATAGTTCACTCAGGATTACTAGTGCAGTTGCTCTCATAATTAGCCTACAGGATGTTGAATGTCAGTTCGTTACATCTTTAGACTATTTATGCCCCAGGGGCCTGAAAATTCAGTTTATCGTATCATATAACGGACCTTCCTATTATATTCTACCTTGTTTCTTTCCTTTCTATTTTTTTTTTCTTCCAGTGAGGAAGGAAATCTCTTCTTCAGTTACTTACCTAAAAGCCTCTTTTATGCAAAACAGCATTATTGAAATGAACTTGATCAATCTCATTTTCTCACTTTTTTTGGGTCCTACTCTGACTTTTCAGCTTCACAGAGAACAGACAGCTGGCTTTGTAGCTTATAGGAGTGCGGATATCACTGAAGTCTAGATAACATTAATGTGACTGGGAGTTAATTTGCTTGTCTACGTGCTCTGCATTGTGGGGTGCATCTTTAGGTTTAACAGTTGTGCTGGAAAAGCAGTCTGCCTTCAGAGCTGGGTAGTATGAATAAGAGGAGATAAGAGGATTCACAGCCAGAGTAATTTCTAACTGATGCTGTTAAACCTTGATTTAGGATATTTCTGCACAGCTTGGCCCATGCTCACAAAATGAAACTGGTGGACTGTGCTGAGATCATAGGCAGTGATTAAACATTTATAGTTAACCGTAGTATGCTATGGTATTGCTGCTGCCCAGAGGCAAAGCATTGTAATGCAGATTCAGTATAGCTGCAGCAAGAACTCTAAAACAAAAGGGGATGTAGAGTCTCTTCTGCAGTATTGGCTCCTGGCAGTTCTCAAAACTACCTGCATTCCTCTTCTATTCTTTTTTATTTTAGTAGGGGGCAGGGGGAAAAGTAAGTGAAGGCTGCTAATAATGCTTCAGAAACAGCAGTTTTCATTCTTTGCTGTCCTTTGCATCTGTCCTCTGCTCAAAGTTTGCTCTCGCCTATGTTAGGTTACTCTGCTTTCACATAAACTGGTTTATGCAATTAAATTCTGTAATCCTAGTTCCTGTAATTCCTGTGCTGGTGGTGATGGCTCAGTTGCAAAATAGGTTAATTAGAATGTCTGCTTGTAGAGAGCCGCTGTTCGTTAGAGAAATGGGTGCGGACATTTGGATTTTAAACGCATTCCTGTCATATCCGTGATCCCTTTAGGTGTATATATGACAATAATGTTTAAAACGGGGGTGGGGGGGTGGGGTGGGTGTTGTCTTGTTTGTTTTTAGGTGATTATAAGAAATGATTTCTTGACTGCCAGCAGCAGCTGATATTATTCAAGAGTTCTGTGTTTTCCTTTGTTTGTATTTATTTGCATACCAGAGACTACTGTTTGCATAATAAGACCACTTTTAGTTTCAGTCCCTGTATGGCTGATTGCACACGCATCGGGAAGTGGTAGGTTTTTTATGCTACGTTGAGATCCAGCTCGTCTTTCTGTCTTGCAAAGTGTTGACTTGTAAACGTACACTGTATCTGAAGAAAAATAGTGAGGGTCATAGCGACATGCTTTTGATATGGAGTGTCATAATTGTTATGCTGTAAATTTCCTGATGCTGGCAGTTTGGTGGAAGAGGAGAAAGGAACTTAAAGGACATAGATAATCACTTCTTCATTATGCACATGTAGCAGTTCAGATAAACAAGAGCTAGTTTACTGCAACAAATGACATTGAGGAAAGAAAACTGGTTGTCTGCTGAAGCCTCTTAGAAGAGGAAATCCTAAAATGAGTTCCTGTGGGACATGCAGAAAATACTTATGCGTGGTTTAGTGTGCATTTAGTGCTACAACACTGGAATTATACTTTTAAAATCACTTGTAAGCATGTATACGATGTACTTAGAGAATACGTTTATCATGAGATTATATAATGCGTGATATGATTTGCTAGTGCCACACTTGGCCTAATAATTAATGTGATTTAAAAAGAAGTACCTGCTGGGAAGGCACCTACTGGAGAGATATTTATGCTTTGGTAAGTTCTTAATTCACATGCAGCTGAATGTAAGCATGCTTGCAAGTTCAGCCTGAATTTTTTCTCTGGAAAGAATTAGGGATTTCAGCTGGTTTCTTTGAGGAAAATGTGGTCTGATCAGTCCCTGTATCAAATAAATGTCACTCATAAAAGAAGTGCTGCTGCTGCTATCTTTACTGGTATTTGTATATTCTGTGAAATTTAGCTGCCTTATGAATTCCTGGAGTGGCAACCATGTTTCACAAGTACTTGACTCCTGTCAGCATTTGAAAAAGGGAAGTACAGCATTGTTGGCCAAAAGAAAAAGCAATTAAAAGCAACATCTTGTTTTAATGCAGGGGTTTGAAAACAGGGGTGACCTTTGAAAGCTGTATTGTCTTTTGCTTAGTTTATGACAGAATCTATACAAGCCCGATTTATCACAGCACAGCATCATGTGTTGAGAATTGTGGAACCACTTGCTGTTGCTTATCTTGCTCTTTTTCTTCTTTCTTATTTCTTTCTGGTTTGTGTTTCCCCTTTCATTCAACATAAAGACACCTTAAGCTTTACCCACTGAGAGGAAAAGCGAGGAAGAGGTGCAAAACTGCATCTAAATGAACATCAGCATGTCAGAGAAACAGACGTTTGTATCAGAGCAGGATTAATGTCTCTTCTAGGGCCTGGGGAAAAGGAAAAAGAGAGATGGTACAACTGTGATACATAGAGAAAAGAAATGAGAGCCTTTTCTGATAATGCTATTATAAAGTGCAGGTGTGTCCTACAGGTTAGGCCAGGGTACTGGGAATTGGGTCTCCTGAAGACATAGGAGTTTCTTCAGTTGACTTAGCCTTAGGTAACATTTTTGTAGCTCCATTTGCTTGACCGTGTAATAAAGATGGGATTTTTTTTTGTTTGTTTGGGGGTTTTTGAAATTGATTGCTTGCAAAATGCTTTGAAATTCTCAGATGGAGCCAAGTGACTTGCTGATGGTGGTCAGCAATAGTTTTATACTTGCATTCTGCTGAGAAGGGACAGGTAAGAAGTAACGCCTTTCAAACCTGACTTTCACTGCCTTGCAATGTGTGTAATCGTTTACTGTGGTGTAAAGTGAGTATAAAAATGTTACTGAACTAGAAAGAAAACAGTATTTTATGCTCATTTTATCCATGTACACATCACTACACAATGATCAAGACAGTAGCAAATCTGGCTTTTGTGGTAGATATAAGATACCCTGGCTGGACAGGGTATGCTGCTATGCCTGCAAATTCTGCCAGAAGAAACTTCTTTCTCCTCAAAGAAGACATTTCTCATTGTAGGTTTCTAAGCAATCAGACAACAACCTCCCTCTTTCTGTACAGTCTATCTCAGTGGTGACTTGAGATCTCATCCTGAAGGTGGAGCAGGACAATACGGCATAACTTTTGAGCTAATGGCTCCTAAATTATCACCGAACCATAGGATGGTTTGCCTTGGAACAGACCTTAAAGGTTATTTAGTTCCAAACCCCTGCCATGGGCAGGGACACCCTCCACTAGACCTCCAATTAGTAGTAATCATGAATCTAATTTATTGCCTCCTGATAGATGCATACTGGTTTTGGTGGAGATAAGGGTTGGATTAGGGTCTGTGCACTGTCTTGCATTGAACAGTAAACCTGTGTTTTTTGTTGATGCGGAAATAAAGATCCTTTTTTTCTGGGGTGAAATGCTTCTGAAAGTGTGGCCTGACAGAAGAGGCAGTGCTTTCACGTGTCCCCTTCATTGCATACCACATTGCATAATGATGTGGGATTAAACTAATTGCATTTTCTTACCAGCTAGAATACTTAAGTCAGCTTGGACTCCATATAGCGTGCTGGAAACAGGCCCAGAGATGTATAAGTCTACAGAGTTAGCAAAGTCTACAAAGTAAATCAGTTTTTCCAAATAATGTTCCCACAATGTTGGGGGTTTTATGTGGGGGTTTTGTGTTTTGTTCTTTTTTTTGGTTGGTTTTTTTGGTTGTTTTTTTTTCTTGTTTGTTTTGGTGTATATATAGTTTGTTTTGGCTTTTTTTCCTGATTATAACATATTGTCTATATACAGTGCTCTTTTTCTATAAACTGTGAAGAGATTGCTTCAAATACCTGGAAAGTAACCAATGACATGAAGTTTTAGCTCCTAAGTAACGTTATAAATAGCATCTGTGAGTTTCAAACTTAAGGTGGGCTAATTCCCATGAAGCTCCTTCTGTACAAGAATTTGCTATAGAAAGGCTGTGTCTCAACCTGAAGTCATAGTGCATTCTTTAGGGAAATACAAATTTCAAAAGCTTGCCAGGTGTATTTCAACTCAATAGTCAATATTTAAAGCAGATGCCTATTCTATAATTGATTGTGTATTTTTCTTTAATGATAAATAGTAGAACTGTCTTTGGAGAAAGACAGGTGATGGACTCTGTTGATCAAAGCACTGGTATTTACATATGTGTTCTCTGTAAAGAACCCTTTGAAGTTAATCTTCTTGCTAATTCATTCACCCCTTTCCTTAGAAGGCAGCTTCAAGCACAGCAGTGTTTAATTTGTGAGTGGACAATATTTCGTTTGGTTATGACTTGATCTCAAACATGATGGGATACTGGCCCTGGAGGTCAAATATCTTTGGTCCATAGCTGCCTCTGGTTGACTGCTTTTTACTCTGATTCTGTGAACCATATAGGTATTGATCAGAATAGAGCTACTTTCATGTCTCTGATCTCTGACTGTGCTGTAGAATAACTTCTATTTTAGCCAAAGTATGCTTGGACAGGTTGCTGAAAAAAGATTTTTCTGGGGTTTTTGTTGGGTTTTTTTTTAAATCTTGTTTTTGTATGATATCTGGAGATACAGCCTTTCAGGTTTTTGCATAAATGTTCTACTTTAATCAAGCTTATTTTTATTAGCTTAGTTTTATTAGGCTCTATTAGGTAGCATAGAAAGAAATTCACCTTTTCCTCAAAACACCCCACTCCCCACAATCTGTCAGGGTGGTTTGGAAAATTCCGTTGAAAGAAAAAGGTTGCACTTGCAGGGATGCGGATTTTTTTTTAGTGTCTTTGGAAAACTTTGTGTGCCAAAATGACCTGTTGTGAATGTTGACATGGAGAGATTGGAAAAGAGGTTTGTTACAGAGCGCAAATCCCTGTGGTGCGATGCTTAGAGGGGTACAATGCAGTGTTTAAGGAGATGTTTCATGGATCACCTCACCCTCTGGGATAGCAGGTTAACCAGTGAAAGTCAGATTTTGAGATGATCGGTGAAGCTTTCTGCCTGTGTATGAGAGGAGAGTGTGGCTACGTATTTTTCACTTACCTGTGTGCCAGTGTTACTGCCTGGCCTGGAACCGAACGGGTCTGTAGTAGTGGATAGTGAGCTGGCAAATTTAAGCAGGAATGTGGGGATTGATTTTGAAAAGGTGCTCCTGAGGAAGCTGAAAATTTGGATAGGGAGAAGTCCACAAATGGAAATTGGTTTTCAGTAGCTACAGGGATGTTTTAGAAATCACCTGTGCTGTGTTTAGTGAATCTCTCTGAGCTCTCCGACTGGGAAGATCAGACCTAAAAAAAGAGAATGACTGAGAATAGAAGGAAAAACAGACAGAATGAACCTATTCTAGTTGTTCAGATAAAGCTTTGTGATTAATTTATTTCTTCAACAGCTGTAAAGGAATCTGCTAAGCCAATTAAGACGCATTTATGTACATATTCAGTCTGTATTCTAATGCTGTATGGTTAGATATATTGATGTATGAGGAAATTATTTTTTTTTTTTTTTTTTAATTTTATTTATTGTTTTTAAAGAAAGTTTAACAGATATGACCCAGATGAGTTTTACTTGTTTATTAAAAGAACCCAAAGCACAACCAAATAAAATTGAAAAGGCACCTATTTAAAACAAGCAGCATGTCTATATTAAAAAAGTAACCAACTCAAAAGAAGAAATGAGGTCAGTTATTTAAAGGTGAGATAATCTATAAATAGATACAGGACTTGCTATTAGAATAGCAAAGCTAAACAAAATACTTTTCTTACTCAAGCATCGGCAATCTCTAAACAAATTGTAATTTTCTCTTGCTTCCCTATTGAAATACGCAGTTTTTTTCTAAGCAGTGTGCTAGATGATTTACAGCTCCCAGGTAATAGCAGAATCCTTCTTGCTGTAAAGCAGAAATCTGTTTTTTGCAGCCCTAAGTAAAGCAAATGACAACTGTAGACAGCAGTAAAACAGGCAAACACGGTCATTTTTTCCAACAGGAATGACTTCTTAAGTTTAAACTGATAAAAAATACACGTTCATGTAATACTAATGCTGAAGGGTTTGGTGTTTTTTTTTTGTTTTGTTTTTGTTTTGCTTTATTTTTTACCAAAAGAAAGGAGCGGATTATAAATGAATGTCAATAAAACTATTACAGGCGATCATTAACATCTCTGTGACAAAGTATGTATTCACTTAACGGTACTGTATATACACTAGATTTTTTTTTCCCAAAGATTCTTTGGCTTTGTAGAGGTGTAATGGTCTGTGCATGTTGCTAGTGGAGAATCTTATCCTTAGGTATGCAGTTCATTTAACAAGAAGTGAAGTAGTCAGTTATGTATGTGGATGTGACATAAGTACATATCTTTTTTATATATATGGTGTTCTCTAATGAGACGTACAGAATTTCACTGTGCTGTTCTGTTCTGCTTTAACGGTGATTGTTAGGGGACCTTGCCTCATCCCCCGTGTTTCTTCACTATTTATTTATTTTACTGTTTTCTTCTAAGAGTGGTAAGCTAGGGGATGCATACAGCGTATCATGCTGTGTTTTCAGTTGTCATTTTGAGATGATCTCCAGACAGTGAGGTCAGACAAAAAGTGTATGCTAAATGGGCCAGACATAAAGAAGCTGGTCAAATGAATTAAAAATAGAATAAATATATAAATATTCCAGAGTTGTGAAGTGGTTGGCTTTAATCTCTCATCCTTCTTTATTGCTTTTCTTCTCCTCACGTACAGAGTACCTTTTGAAATAGCAGGCATATTGCACAGTGTAAGAACTTTTCATTAAAGCTTCAGTAAAGATTTATTAATAAATCTCAAAAATATCAGTATATTCACACCTTTATCATCTGACATATTAATGATTTTTAATCAGGTGTTATATCTCAAACCCATATACGTAGATTTTTATTTAGTAAGAATCTGAAATATTTTTTTCATTTTAGCAAAAAGACATTTTACTTGTGCTTTGTGTGTCATGAATAAAAGGTGTGCTCAAACATTTCTTAATTAATCTGAAATTCTCATACTTTTCCAGTGAGGAATAGAGGTTCCAATCTAAACATCTCAGCCAGCTTGTACTAGGAAAAATGTTCTGTACACAAACAAAAAACAAAATCTTTTTTTCTGACTTCATATCTAGGAAGCATGAATAGCAAGCTGTTTATATGAAACTTAAATTTAAAATATAGCCACCCACTTTCCCTTTTTTTTTTTTTTTTTTTCCCTTCTGTGGCTGTGGGACCAAAGCATCTTCCTGTTACTGAATTTACAAAAGCTGGTATCTGTCACCCAAACCTCATTGCAAGTGTCACCTTATACAGTAGTGTGAGAGTTTTTACTGTACAAAAAGTATCCCTGGTCATTCTCTTATGTCATATATCTGAACATGTTGACGTAATTTCTGGCTAAGCAGTTAAATTAGGTGTTTGAATTCTGAAAGTATACAATGATCACCATCCCTTCAGGGAAAATAGCCTCATCATGGTATTTTTCATATGGTCTACATAAAGAAAACATCTGCAACATCATAAACTCACAAGCTGCAGTAGTTAAGGGTTAAACACACGTCCAGACAGGAAGAAGGTTATCCCAGAATGCTCTTTTTGCAAGGAATCACCTGCTTTTGATCCTCCATAGTCTGCTGTGTCTGATCCATACTTTGCTATGACTGATCTATTTATTTATTGATTGATTGATTGATTTTTAATAACTTCTGGTTGTAAGGAAAATTGTATCTTTTTAAAATAAGGCATTCATAAACTGTAAAATGCTGCATAGTTCAAGCATGGTTTTGTTTTGTGCTGGTGTGGTTTGATTTTTGTTGGGTTTTTTTTCCTTAAATATACATGAACTCATTTCTCAGAGGATAAATTAAACTCTCTACTAGGGAAGTGAAGAAAACATACAATATATGTTGTTTACAACCATTAAAAGTGCAGTGCCTCTATCTTGCAAAAGAGAAACTTTCTTTAAAATACAGGATGCTGTTCCTACTCCTTTCCTTACTAAATTCTGTTTTGACATGTTTATTCTCCCTTCTGGATCAGAGTTAGATTTTACATAAAATGAAACAGATTTATATTTATAGGTTAAATGAAGATAGGCCTATCTGGAGTTTCAACTTTTAAGACTAGTCAGGATGAATAACCAGCAGAACCTGCTTCTCTTTTATTCTAGCAGTGCTACAAAAGAGAGTAACAATTCATTTTGAAAACAGAGCACTAAAGTATCTTTAAAGATTCATATTTTATTTGATTCGACAAAGGTAGAAGACTGCTTTGCTTGCAAGCTCTTGTCAGCTCCGGTTTTCTCTTCTAGAACGGAAACCTAAGTGGTTAAAAATCACCAGTTGCCAGAGTTATTGTTTTTTATGAACAATGAGATCTATAGCACTGAACAGTGGAATGAAACTCTCTCTCCTGCCTTAAATGTAGGACACTAAGACTCTAAGCTGTAAATCTTAGACTAACAGCATTCAAACATACTGTTATAAACTGACTCATATCATGATTAGATGATGAGCCTGGCATAAGATTTATGAAGACACAGGAGTATAGCAGAAGTCCTAAACTGCTCAGTTTCCTTAGGTGAGAGAGGCTGCATTTCAAGCCAGCTATCGTCTTCCCACCAAACAATCTAAATGGTATTTATTTTAGATTCCACCGATGCAATAATTCATTCCTTTGTCATTATAAAGTAGTCACTTTTTAAAGATAATGATTTTATCTGAAGAGGTTAGTGTTCAGAAAACTTTCCTGGTTTCTTAAGTTTTCAGAGATGGATGTTCCACTGTGGAATGAAATGTGAAGAGAATTGAGAAAAGTGTGTGTTTTTTTTTAACAAAACCCACCCATCACACTGTTTCCACAGCTATGTGGTCTGGGGACTTCCTGGAGTGAGGTAAAAAGTTATTTTCTCTCTGACCATACTTGCCTCAGCTTGACCCTTGATGTTTCAGCAAGTTTTAGAAATCTTACAATCCTAGTCTGGGGAAGACGAAGAAGGTAGAAGAGCAAAAATTTGAGTAAGATAGGAGATTAAAAAGCCATAAGAAATAGAACTATTAGGACCTATTTTTACAGGCATGTCTTAATTGTTATGTGCTCTTTTACAAGCTTTCCTGTAAGCAGCTCTCAAGGTATAAAATCTTGGGATTTTATGTTCATTAACTTGCTCATGTTCCTAATGGGAGATGGATGCAATTTCTCAAAGACAAGTCATGAAGGCTTGAGTACTTTTTTGCTGCAGCTGGTAACTGAAACTCCAGTGAGGTAGAAAAGAGGAGTTACGAGTGTTCCTATCTAACTACCATAAATGCAGCAGTGTGACAAGGTGCTTACTCTTGAAATTTTACTTGTATTTTTTCTTGAGCAATTTATTTCTTTTTCAGAGAGCAATCACTTTTTAAACTTCTCACTTATTAACTAACTGACTACTCTGAGTTTCAAAACACAGCCTTGAAAATAGAGATGTTTGAGTTTTCTGTGGAAGTCAGAAGCTGAGGAAGTACTGGATATTAAATATTGGATGTAGTGTTCTGGCACACTGCAGCTAGAAATCTTACTCTTGTCCTCCTCATGAAAGGTTAATAATCTACAGTTAGTACTTTAGTAATCTGCTGGATTTTTGTTACCTCCTACCTTTCAAGTAAGGTCAGAACTGGTCTCTGTGGGATGTTCTTTATTAAGTGGAAGGTTCATGTGTGTCTAATGTCAACCTTAGAAACAAAAGTTGAACTAGAACTGTTTAAAACCAGAAATAACAGTTATTTTTAGCAGGTAACTGTCTGTTCAGTATTGTGGGTCAGGTTCCCAAAATGCATCCTGTATTTCCCAAGTTCCTTTTAAAGTGACAGCTGGTATTTCATGTACTGTGAATTAAAATCAAACAAAAATTTAAAAAGCGGCCCTCCTGATTTCTTTTCTTTTATAGAATACTATTCCTGACATGAGAATCCAGTGATAATAAAAGGTGATAGTTAATATTTATGTAAATAGTTTCACAGAGGAAAGACTGGTATGAATACTTGGGAAAAGAGGGAGCAGTCCAAGCAACATCAGGTAGAAATGCCATAAATTCTGTGGAGGAAAAGTGAGGAAAGTGTTTATATTGCTGTGTTACCTCATCTGCTACTCTCCACCCTTCTTAGGGCAGGATGTCAGATTAATTTGTTTCTAGAAATGTGTGGCTAGTAGGTTGAGAAGCTTAAAGATAAAGATAGATTCTTTTTTGGAACAGTTACACTTAAACCATAGTCTTGTAATCAAATTCACAATAGATGGGAGGAAGTACCTTCTGAAGTGGTTTTTTTCAGATAGTAGAATGGGGTCACCTCAAACAAACAACAAACCAGTTAAAAATACAGGATTGTTAACCTGCTACTTAACAAAACTGTTTTCATTCAGGAGCTGCAGACTGTCGCCTTGATTCCTTGCAGAGCACAAAGTTAAGATGGTTCAGGAACTGTTGCTGGGGTAGAGTCTTAGCTCCAGCTGCTTTTGGAGATGAACTGTATGTTCTTATGAATCTTTATCTAAAATATCTTATTCCCTCTTTAGCTGTTAGTTTCTTTCCAAGAAATTCATCTGCTTTTTTATCAGGCTGGAAGCTTGTGAGGCCTCATTTTGTGTTAACCATTAAAATGTCTTACACAAATACATCTTTTATTGCAGCAAATTCTGTGAAAATAATTCTTTTCTCTCTGGAAGGGGAAACAGTATCTTCTCTATATGTTAGTTGCAAAGAAGAAACTGTTATGCATTAGGAATTCATGACTCCAAGAATTTTCTGCTGAAGATAATTAGAATTCATGTAACCAGACCTACTGTGAAAACAGTGTAAAGTCTGAAAAACACAAACCTGCTTTTACATAACAACAACATTGTAGCATGTATAAAAAATGAGGTATTCATTTAAGTATTAAAAAGCAGAAAATAACCACCAGGTATTAATGTTCCCAAAGGGCTGTCAGTAATGGTTTCTAATAAAGCAAATGTGTATAAACCCACACTTTTTCTCTGCGTACATTAGGCAGTGAATAGGAAGTGTTAGCTCAGAAGGATTCAGCAGTTCACATGGTAAATATAGGTGAGGATTTGATTAAACTGCTTAAGACAGTATTTCCTATAGCCAGTAACTTCCTTAGCTCTTCAGCACGGTTTTCTGAAAGGCTGTGCATTATAGTTGCAAAAAGATTGCTTCTGACAGCAATGTTCTTCATATTAGAGCATTTTCAAAACAGGTATATGCATATGGACAAGGAACAGCTGAAATACATCATTTGCTGAACATATTGCTGGGCATGCTCAATCTGGCTATGCAACTGCATAGCAAAGCTCAAGGCAGTTACACAGCAGATGTAGTGACTTTGGGCAGTGAATCTATACTCTTGCAATTTATTTTTTTTAATAACTTCTGTTGAGGCTTGAAAAACGTAGTTCAAATTTAGAGTAAGAAGGAGGAATTAGTGTACTTATTCCTGTGAATTCGCATTCAGCTTTTTGTGTTTTGACCAACATGGTTGCTCTGTACATACTACATGACAGTGGAAAGTATTAAAACCAAACAAAAACCCAAGTAATTTTTGTTACATTCAGTTTCTGACTTGATTTCAGAACTTGCTCATGTAGTCATTGAGTCACGTATTTACAGCATGGCTTCTTGAGCAGTTGCATACATTATCATGCTGATTAGATAACAAAGAGACAGGATTGAGTTAGCATAATTGTCGTATACCATCCAGGTTTTTATTTTTCCTTGCTGAAGTGAGGATGGAAATCTGTTTTTCATCAATAATAAAGAAGGGACTTGTTTCAGATCTTTGAGCCATTTCTGACTGTTCACGCTCAACTGGGAATCTGGACCTTGTGTACCTTCGTTCTCTTCGTCTTGCAAAACTTGACCTTGTCACTTGAGAGTGTTGTCTTTAACTTCTGCTGCAGCAAAAAACATCTTAACATTTTTATAGCCAAGTTTAACAGCCAGCAGAGAGAAAAAATTCCAAGACTAACTCATCTTGACAGAAACTTTTGAAGCTTTGCATGGCATATTTGGGTTAGGATGGCAGGTTTTTTCTCTCTAAGAGGGTAATAATAATTAACTTACATAGAGATGAAATAATCTTGTGCATTGTAGGCTGTTGCAGTGTTTCCTATCCCAATTTAAAAGGTGTTTAATTTGGAAATACTTTACACCTGGCAAAGCATAAGAAGTGTGGGTCCTTATCTGAGTCCTGTAGAGGTACACATGGTAACATCATTTGGATTTCTGAATAACCAAAATGCCCTTCCAATCCATGCCTTGGTCTAT
This sequence comes from Hypotaenidia okinawae, assembly GCA_027925045.1. Classification (NCBI taxonomy): domain Eukaryota; kingdom Metazoa; phylum Chordata; class Aves; order Gruiformes; family Rallidae; genus Hypotaenidia; species Hypotaenidia okinawae. The sequence continues at coordinate 175,667,093 of BSDF01000001.1, forward strand.
TTGTGACTCGGTTTACAGGTCTGTAGTATCAGTAGCAGGAACGGCTACTGTTTTGGAGCATACTTAAGGGACAGAGTCTGTGAGGGAGGCACAGAAACAATAGGTTACTCATCACTAGGCAGGATCTTGACTTAACATGTCAAGAAACAACCTGCGTTTTTCCTTGAGTGTGATGACTTGAGAACCGCAACAGCAAAAATAGACACACTGTCCTAAGTGATGCCGTTTCTACCTCTCCAGTGCAGACCTTTCTCTATTGCAGATCCCCCCATTCCTATTTCCTTTCCTGCCTCCATCATATCTGAGTGAAAATAGTTGAGCCACCTGGTGCACGGTATCTGCAGAAATCAATTTTCATTGCCTTGCCCGCATGTGAGCATCCGCTTGCAAGGTGAGCCAGGTGGAGCTGGCTGCTCCGCTGTTGGAAGCGGTGCATGAATTACAAAGCATAACTGCTGTGTTGTGGAGTGGGGGAAGGCGGCGGGGGGCCGGGGTTGTCATATAAGTGTAAAAATGTCTGTTTTGCAAGCAGTGTTACTGTAGTTAGCAAAAAGTCACACCGGAGTGCCAAAGAGGAATTTGTATCCCTGACTTTCCAGCCCGTGAAGTGCATTGTGCTTTTACTCGGTAAGAACAGAGAGTGCGGTACAGCCACCTCTCAGCAGCCTGCTACTCCACGCAAGAGTAGCTGATACAGTCGGTATTCATCTGTGAAAACATCTGTGTAATTAAGCTGAATGCCGAAGAGCATGAGAGTTCAGAGGATAGTAGAAAGCTTCAAATATATCCTTAGATAGAGAGATTTGATTATCATGTGATTTTTCCCAGGCTTGGCTAAGTAACTCAGTAGGAATTGATCAATTGACAGGTGTGCATGCCAAATGCATTAGGAACTTTTATACTGAAATTAGGATGGAAAGAGAATAAGTAATTGTTTTAACAGATACTTTCTTGTAAATCTGCATCACCCTTGCCTTCTGTTCAAATGGGAATTATGTGGCTTTTTGCTTTCTGTTCCCAGATGTAATTAAAAAAATATATTATTTGTGGTATAAAATAAGGATTTAGTTAAAATAATCCTATTATATCTTACAAACAAAAGTGTATTGTAGTTGCACGAATAGCTTGTAGGTGGGGCATACTTTCATTGTATCAATATTAGATGAAGTATCAGTATGGTGTGCATAGGATGAGAATACCAATGTGTATGATCTGTGATTGCAATATGTTGTTTTTTGCAGAATGTAATTTTCTATAAAATGCCTACAGATGTTTTAAAAACAAACATAATTCTCAGAACACATGCTTTCCTGAAGATTAAAAGGGCATACAGCTGTTGGGGCTTGTTTGGTTGTTGGTTTGTTTTGTTTTTTTCCTTCTAAATCACATTTTTTTATTTTTAAGGGATTGTGAAAGTCTTACATTAAGGATTAAATTGTGCTTAATATTAACTGAGTGTTGTTGTTTTCTTTGTTAAAAAAGAAAGCAACGGCAGATTTTGTCTGAAATAATGATTTCTAACTTTCTCTTGTAATGTGTCAGATTCAGCTGGGAAGCTAGTGAATATGAGCAGATGTGAGAAGTTTTGTGCTGCGAAGTTGTGTGGGGAACTTTCTATAGGAGCCCATTTAGGAGAAAGGCTACATGATTATTCATTTATTGCCTTTCTCTGTCATATTGCAATGACACTATTCATGTCGCAAAATTCAATTTCTACTATTTACATTTTAACCTCTGAATATAGTCAATTTTGCTGTTGAAAAAAGAGCTACATAGTGTTCCAGTACCTCGTCTGCTACCATAGCCGCTTGGTTTTGATGAATGGGCTCAGTCTAAAGGATTCTCTGCTGTGATGTGTGATACCTCAAACAAATAGAAATATGTTTTTCATCAACACGTTGGATGGAATCATTTATATTGTCACATATGAATGACTTGCTCTGAATGTTGTGTTTCTTCTGTCACACTGAGCTGCTCATTTAAAGGGTGCAGGGAGAACTTACTGGATAAAAACTGTTGTTCAGATAAATAATGATATCCCCAAATATTTAAATCAAATCAATCCAGTGTGACTTTGTGTTTTATTTCTTCATAGGAAAAACAATTCTGATTTTAGTAACATTCTGAACAGTGCTGAAAAAGTAAGAATACTCGCAAGTCTTTTGATATTAGCTGTTAAATCATTATTAAAACTTAGATACTTTGACATATGCAACAGGAAAAAAACCTGTGTCTTCTATCTTAACTATCTGAATATCACTCAAATGTTTATTAATTAGCAATGTTGAGGATCAAATTTAATTTTTTTTTAGTAAAGACTTAACTTGACCTAGGAAGTACATTTGCAATGTAAAAATGTTTGTGTCTGTATTTCGTCAGTGGAAGAAAAGCATAATTTATGCACACAGTATTTCTTGTGCAATTAATTAATTTCCTATTCTTTGTGTGGGGTAAAACTTCCTAAAAACACAGAGGCACACACACACATACGCTCGTCTGACTTGCCTCTCATTTTAATACTTGCATAAAGATTCTCTAGGCTTTCCGATCTTCTCTTTTACATATTTCATTTTACTCAGGTTTGGAGAAGGCATTGTATTGAGAGAGTCAACTGGCACAGTGCCCGCAATTAATGATAAGCTTTGCCTTGTCATTCTTTCTGTGCATCATTGTAGGCATTTATGGGTAAAGTAAAAGAACATAGTGTATCTGTGCTTCTGAATGCAGAAAACCATCACTTCCCCTTTACTTCCAGGAAGACGTGTGTAGTTGAAGGGACAAACCAGGCCAACTGATGGCACTAAGAAACACATAGAAAACTTGCTTCTTTCTTCTACTCTTGCATTTATTTATTCATAGGTTTGTTGGGCTTTTTTGAACTGTAATATTTGCTCATAATTAGAAAAAGCCTTTGTAATACTGTAGTTTTCATCCACTTACAGATTTTTATTTTTTTTAAATGGAAATGCGTGAATGAGCCTTCAAAGATATTTAGATACTACAAAATGGTGTCAACAGAGTATCACAGTACATGTGGCTTACTATTGCAACTTGCAAGATCACAATGTATGGGGAGGTTGCTAAATGTTCTCTTGAAGAGCCTGTACAGCAAGGTGGTGTATTTCTTCAACTTTTCCTCTTACAAAACTGAAGAAAATTTTAAAGGATTGATCTGATTGATCTTAAATGTGGTGTATGCCTGCTCTGTGCTTCAAAGAAAAGCTCTGAACGATCCCCGTGCAGAGAAAAGTTTTTGAATAATACGATATTTGTAGCTTTATGTAATGCCAACTTTCCCTGGTTATCTTCTGATTCAGGGTAAAGAAAAGAGTAGACGGACGTAGTATATGTAGCTCAGACTCTCTGCTGTAAATTATAGAAATGACCAGTAGAAGGACCTTTCCCAACTATCAAGTGGTTTTGGTAGAACATGATTTTATTTAGAATTGAGCCAATAGCACATAGTCCTCTACTAGGGTAGGGTTTTTTCTTCTTTTTTTTACCCTTTAAAGAAGAGGGACTTTGTCTTAGTGATTTTGCAATTGTGTGATGGTGTTAAGAGATCTATTATGACAAAATAATAGAACCGTTACTAGGACTTGTAAGAGATTAATTTTCAGTAAATGTAATAGATTTCTTGACTGAAATCTTGACAGATGTTTAGTCTATCAAATTACTAATGTAATCTAGGTGGTACCTGTGAATGTTATAGAGACTGTGAAGCAAAAAGAAGATGACATAAGGATGCCTGTAAGAAAATAACACCACTATATCTTCTCTGGAAAAAAAATACATTTTTTTGCATGGTATGTATTGCAACATATACAGTGGGTAGCTTTCACAGATAACAATCACACATTCAGTATAAAGAGAGGGAAAGGTGATACTATTTGATGATTCTGTCTTCACATGGTGACAGTATTGGATGGTCTAAACTAAAACTCCACAGAGTTACTAGGTTGTAACATTTTAAAATCATTTATTTCTAGACATTTTATAAAATCTAGATGCATGGGTTTACATGGCAAGGTTTTGGTAGTGGGGGAGTCTTCAGGGGTGAGAGGAACAATGCTGCACACACCGAGGTCAGTGAAGAAGTGGGTGGTGGAGACACTCCAGGTGCTGGAGCAATTCCTCTGCAGCCCGTGTCGAAGTCCACGGTGAGGCAGTCTGTTCCCCTGCAGCCCACGGAGGGTAATGGTGGAGTGGGTGGAGACACCTGAAGGAGGCTGTGACCCTATGGGAAGCCCACACTGGAGCAAGCTCCTGACAGGACCTGTGGCCCTGTGGAGAGGATCCCAAGCCAGAGCAGGTTTTCTGACAGGACTTATGACCTTGGGGGGTACCCATTTTGAAGCAGGAGAAGAATGAGAAGTTCCTGAGGAGAAGGGAGCATCAGAGGCAGCGTGTGATGAACTGACTACAACCCCCATTCCCTGTCCTTCTGTGCTGCTGGGGAGAAGGAAATAGAGAAGCCTGGGAAGAATGGAGAGGTGGAGGGAAGGTGTTTTTCAGATTTGTTTTTATTTCTTATTACTTATACCTGATTTGATTGGTCATAAATTAATTTAATTTTTCCAAGTTGAATCTATATTGCCTGTGATGGTAATCGATGAGTGGTCTCTTTCTGTCCTTAGCTCAATCCATGAGCCTTTTGTTATATTTCCTGCCTTCTGTCCAACTGAGGAAGGGAGTGATAGAGCGGCATAGGTAGGAACATGGCCTCTGGCCAGCATCAACTCATCAGAATATGATGAGCAACATTCATATTTCCTACTACCTATGTCCAAATTTTAAATTTGTTGAATTGATATGTAGGGACAGTCATGGATAATAATTTTGGTGACTTGCTCTATTGAACTGAATATCTGCTAGTAGATATAATACCTGAGTACCATACTTGGCACTTTCAGTGTATTTTCTTGCCATATAATCCTGTTAGAAAATTAAGTAGGTAGATTAAAAAGATGCTCATACACCGCAGTTGTTTTATGTGTTCTAAGAAAAACTTCTGTAGAACTCTATTTTTATCTGTATTAAATTCTGTTGTATTTTTGCACTGGAGCATTGTTTGCCAGTTGGTTACTACCACAGATTTGATAGAACTATCAATCAGGAACATTGTAAAAAGGGAAAATAAAAAGCAAACAAAACAACACAGCAGAACTGGCTGTGAACAAAACCTCTGGCCTTTTTTGTACTTTGGAAAGGACACCTATCAGAATGCCCTCATTTGTTTGGATGCAACTGAGCTTCAAAAGGGCAAGACAGGTGTGCTGTTTGCAGGAATGTCAATTTATTGTGTGACACAGTTCATAAACCAGCAGCTAAATGTGAGGACAGAATGCATTTTGGGGCCAGCTCAATGTATCTTTCCTTTCTCTAGAAGTGAAAATATTTCATGATTTTTTTCATACTATTAACCTTCCATACTTGAGATGCTGTGGCATCACAGCAGAGTGGAGAGCCTTCTCTGAGATATGTGCCAGGATGCTGTCTCCTTGGCTGGGATAGCTCAGCACTTCAAAAACCTGGACAAATGGGGTGCCACCTCATGTGAGGTAGCATTCTGCTGGGCTTCAAAGGAGCTAAAAGTTGGAGGTGTGGCACTCGATCCAGTAGACATACCAGTTCTGCCGCTAGTTTGTGTTACAGCAAATGAGAAGATGATGGCAGAAAAAAAATAATAAAAAATACACCCAGCAGAGCCTGACTTTAAAAAAAAAAAAAAAGAGTATTACCTGTTGTGTTCTGTCTCTCAAATCTGTGTATTGACAGTTTATAGAGCTAGAAAAAGTCTTTGAATAGAACTTGACTTCTTCTATTGTCCTACTCTCTCTGCCTGGTTCTACACTTTTTGTGTGTAAATGTCCAAACCAGTACAGAAATAACTTTCTCAATCCTCTGAATATCTGAGAATCTCTTCCATTTTTGTGGTTTTGTTACTATTCCTATAAAAATCCTGATGTACTTTCCTGTTCCTATGCCCTTTGTTGGAACATGAGCTGTGCTTCCTACACTTAGCTCTTTCTTTCTGTACTTACTATTCACCAGCACAGCTCTTTTCCCTCTTTTTTTAAAAGCATTTGTATAGAAACAAATCAGCTGCATACAAATGGATCTGCAGTGACATACCTTCTGCTTGCAAACAGCATAAGGCAGCCAAATTTCTACGAGAGATCAAAGAGTTGGGTTAGGTGGGTAAAGGTGTGCACTGGAGACAGAGCAGCTGCTCCAGAGTCTTTTGAACTTTCATTTACCATCTCCCCCTTCACAAGCATGGTGTCATGGCAGCATTTTTTCACAGCCATCAGAGACTGCATTCTTTCCCAAACCATTTTCAGATCTCTGGTATAAGACCTCTGGCATATGCTTGTGCTGTATAATTGCTATTGACCATGGTTAGGGCTTATGCAGGTTCGAGTACTCTGTGTTGATGACCAAGCTTAGCACTTACCAAGTGAAGTCACTGAAAGTGGATAGTGTTACTGTATGTAAGAATCACAGAATCACAAAATATCCTGAGTTGGAGGGGACCCATAAGGATCACTGAGTCCAACTTCTGGCTCCACACAGGGCCAGCCAAGTCAGAGCATGGGACTGAGTTCATCATCCAGACCCTTCTTCAACTCACTCAAGCTCAGTGCTGTGACCACTTCCCCGGGGAACCCTCTCAGTAAAGAACCTCTTCCTAATATCCAACCTAAACCTTCCCTGCTGTCGCTTCATGCCATTCCCTTGAGCTCACTATCCATTTGCTAAGCAACAAAGCAACTGCTTCTTCCATTCATACTGCGGTGCAATAGTTCTGGATTGTCTGAAGGCAGTGATATTAAAACAAAATATTACTCTGCATTTTAAAAGTTATTTTATTTTCTTGCATAACCTGCAATTTGGAAAAAAAAAACCCAACTCTATAAGGCTGTTTGCTCTTTTCCTGAGAAAGAGCACAGCACAGTCCAGTGGCCCTACGCTGACGTGGGGCTGTGCGCACAACTGATTGTGACTGGAAATGAAGATGACTCTTTGTCTCTTCTGTCATGTTGAATTCTAGGACTGGCATTTAAGAAGCCCTTTTGAATGAGTAGCTTCAAATTGATCCAGTTTGTTGAAAAGCTTGAGGCCCACTGAATTGAAAAATAGCATTTGGATTGGAAAAAAATGATAGATTTCAAGTCCCTATGCAAGCTTTGTGAAACTGGATTTTGCATTGCAGCAGTCATTTAGAGTGTGTAACTGCTTGTTTCAGCACTCTTTTAATTTAGGGACTTTCTCACCACTAAACTTAGAATAGAGAAGTATTTATCTGTGTGTGTATGTGTGTCTCTGTGTGAGCATGTACATATTAGTAATAGCTATATATAAGAAATAATTATTTGAAATAGCTCTTACTTTTTAAAAAGGTTTAGAAGCTATTTTAATGTATTTTCTGAGCACGTTGCAGTTGTGAATACCAGGTGTTATGTATCGCTTTACACAGATCTGTAGAAGCTGAAGTATGTGCTTGAAACCCGTTATAAACTTAAATGCTAAATTATAAAATTTGTGGGTAATCAATTACTGTGGATTACAAATTTATTAAGACATTATTAATTTATCAGATATTAATAAATACATCAATTTTTAATGGTGTCATTTGAACACACAGTACGACAATTTCTAAGGTTTACTATTTTTCTTTTCAGGAGATCTTAGGACTAGAATCTTGTAGATTTTTTTCAAGTAGTAGTATAATGAATCAGCAATTAGCATTCTGTTTGCAGAAAAACTTCAAGCTGTGCACTTCAAAATTAGATGTGGTAGTTTTTTAGTAAGATTGCATGGTACTTTTATTCTCTTTTTTTGAAAACAATCTAGGTATGATGAGGACAGTTAAGGCCTACTGCTTAAACCTTGATTTGAAGTGCATGTTTCCAAGTGTTGTCCACTTCTCTAGAATTTGTTGAGTTTGATTGGAGGTTAACAAAAGGATTTGGAAAATTCCATTCTTCAAATGTCACAGCACTGATCACAGCCATACATCCAAACATTTATTGTTCACCTTCTCTGTCTGTTTGTTCTCCTTCCCCAAAAAAGGTCGCCTGCTGGGAGAGCTGTCTCAGGCCATATTGATGGTTTCAACCATGATAAGGGAGAGTAAGAAGTTTTCACAGTCCAAGCAGTTTATGGTCTAGTGAACAATTTGACCACCTGGATACATATGTGCTAGAGTTCAAGGCCGTGACCTGCTGTTGTTGAGATTACTAGGGCAAACGTAGCCACTAGGAACAGGATTAGCAATTTAATTAGAGCACCATGTAAAATTCATTTACTCTGCCATTTGGTGAAGAGGACCTATGTCGTTATGCATCTGTTACATCACAGTGAAAAGAAAAGGAAAGTCAAGAGTACTATTTATGTGAACACTATAATTAGAATTATATAGTTTGGGGGGTACCACCTCATAATCTTCAGGTTTTATACTTTGTATGAGTTGCTGATGTTTAATCGCAGTAACGTGCTCCAGGCTGAAACGCTCTCATGGAAAACGCCAACAGTTTGGTGCTGTCATGTATTATAGCTTGACATAGTAAAAACCCCACAAACTCCTAGTAAGTTGGTAGACTTCTAAGTGAAGAGCAAGGATATCAGTCATTAGGATAAGTAGTGCTAGCCAGATTAATATTTGGGGTACAATTTAAGTTAATTCCTCACGATTAAAAATGACTATGGGAATATAATAGGGATGAAAGGACCTCAAAGGTTCCTAATTGGTACAGTGGGTTTATTCTGTATGATGCTGATAACAGCTGGAAACAAGATGCTGGATTTAAGTGTAATATTCATTTGCCTGAAATTGTCTTATCAGTTGCTAAATTCCAGAATGGAGCTGTTTTCAAAGTGAGCCAGTAAGTTTTATAGCCTACAGAGTTTCTGGTATCTTTGGTAACTGTTAAATACCAAGGCCATTCAGACTTCCAGCTGCTAATAGCTCATGAAGCTTTTGCCTATCCTCAAAGAGTGCAGTGAAGTTTGGTCCAGAGTGATGCTTGCGTAGAAGGGAGACACATAGCAGGACTATCTGGAAGAAAATGGAAGAGTTGCATCAAAGCAGTAGTTTACTATGACTGCAGAAGGTGTATTCTTACAAAGACTGTAACTGTAGTTGCTTACACTTTTTTGCATTTATAGACGCAATGTGTCTGAGATGCTGATCAAGGCAGTGACTTACAATCTTGTGCTCAGTTTGTGGGAAAACTCAGAATTGACATTTGGTGGCTACATGTAAATAGAATAATTTGCTCCTAGGAAAAAGTGTCATGCTTAAAATTTTATACTTTTCTTTTCAAAATGAAAGAAGCCTTTGGCATGAAATTTATTCAGGGTCACATTTCACCCATAACCTGTCTTTTTTTCTTTTTCAAACCTGTACCTAGTTACACTTTAATATTTGCAGGCTCTCTAGATTGTCAACATCATTGTATAATAACCAACTTATTATAGAAAGCAGCAAATGCCATGCTGCCAATCACTTGTCCATCACACTAACAGGTGCACTGCCATTGTCAGTGTCAGGCTGAATACTGGGGATCAGTTAGACAGGTGGAGTAATTTACTCATCTTGTAGTGGCAGAAGGGGACACCTTATCAAGAGAAAAAGAGAAGTGGCTTCCCTTGGTGCATTTGGTATGTGGCTATATAACTGGGATTTATAGTCTCTGTATAGAAAGTGGTGGACAGACTAAATTTTACTCTAAGGGGAAAAAAAAAAAAGTTCTTTTAGGTATTATGCAAGAATATTTGTTTTTCCTTTCTCTTCACCTTAACCACTGTCATTCTCAGCCTCTCCCCTGCCACTCCATCCTGAACCTTTTACTATTGTCAGTTTAACAGACTGCTAGATGCTAAATCCTTGAAAGATCTGTCAGTCTGTTGGAGTAAAAATAAATAAATAAATACATACATACATACAAACTTCAATGAAAACTAGCAAATCTATGCTTTAAAATATTTCTCACTGCCATTATTTTAACAGTGTTTGGAAGAGAGGTGACCAGACCATGCTTTACCATTTCATTTGAAGGAGTATAAATGTAGAAGTTATTATAGCAGTACTGATGCCAGGCTTCACCCATCCTAATCTATGTAGCCAGAACACATGCTGGTTAATACACAGAAAAAGTTTCTGAGGACAACAAAGAAGTTGCTTAATATACCTGTCATTCTCTGTTACTGGCAGTGTGCTGAAGAAATTTCCCAGTGTCATCTGAGACCTCCTTTAAACAGGAGAGCTGAGCCTGGTGTGTTTGTACTTGTAGCTTCTGACTAAAACCTTTTGTGGTCAGGTACAACCAGTAATAGCTTGGGCCAGTAAATAGAACTATTACTTATAACAGGGATCTATGAGTCTTCAAAGTCAGAATGGTAGAGACAGCCTCAGACCAAATAACAGGAAGGAAGAATTCATGGTAATGGTTTGGAAGCCTCACTTTTATTGCAGTACGGAGAGGAGTGTCTGGTAGATGAGTTACTCTGGAGGTTAATGCTAATTTATTCATAGAAGCATTGCAAGGAGTACACACACCCACACACTAGAAAAGTTGGGGTTTAAACAAACCTTAGCTTTCTAAAGTGACACTTTTCGTTTGCATGCTGCTAATAATAGGCTTGACCCGTGGGCTGATGGTGGGGATTTGTGGTGCATTGACTGTATTGTTTAGCAAATGGCTCCCATCATCTTCAGTTCCATCATCTATATATGTATATCAACGATTCTGGTAAGCAGCAGAGTTTTCCCTTCTTCGTTTCTTTGTCTACCAAAATGTAATGGGCAGTGCTAAAATTTCAGATGGCCTTGGGCGTAGTATCACATTATACCTAATCTGATGTAATTACAGGCTGCTGCCAACAAGGTTGCTCCCAGCCCTTATGCCCTTGTGCTTCCTGTTGCTTATCTTGTATCCCTTAAAAGGAAAAAAAAATAATGTTCTGTTCCACAAATCAGTAAGAACCAACTATCTCCTAGCTGCAGGAGTGCTGGGAGATGAAGAGGACTGGTATTATCTTTTTCAGTGGCAGGCAGCAATTAGGTGGAAGGTGAATCTGCACCCATGCAGTCCTTTCCTATTCTGCATGCGACTCTCCTGGATAGGCATCTAAACCTTCCCTCTGTTTCATTTACTGTTATTCCCCATAAGGTGATGCAAGCCCATTACTGTCGTGTGTTAACTTCTGTGATGAGATTTTTTGACAGCACTGTACTGTTATCTCTGTTTAACTAGCACAATGTTTACTGGTGTTAAAAAGCATTATCCCACTTGAATGTTCTGTTTACCAGAACAGCAAGCAACCCCAAAGCCTGTGATTGTAAAAGAGAAATATTTTTTAAAATCCTTTTTCTTTTTTCTTTTGGATGTCATTTATAAAGTTCAGTGCCGTTGACAAGTTTGAAAGATTTGATCCAGAGCATTTTCTTTTAGGTTGCTATTTTGAAATTCAAGTTGCTAAACAGGAAGGACGGGAGATTATTTTGCATAGATAGAAAAAATGAAGCAAAAGGAGAACAAAGTTAAAAATAGCTTTATTTATTGGACAGTTAAACATTTTGTTTTGTCTTACATCTGTTTTGCACTTTAGGCTGGCATTCTTGTACTGTATTAGAAAAATGGGCTCAGAAACCACAGACCAAGGTCAGGCAGGTCCTGTAAAGGAGCCTGAGGCTTTAACTACACAAAGCCCTAGGGCTGGATGCGAGTATCAACTGGTCACTTTCTGACTGCAGCTAATGCAAGGTATCCGTATTCCAGGCTTTCCCCCTTTCTAAACCCTTTCTTCCTAGAGAAAGGATGCCGTGCACACCCCGACTGGATGCTAATCTGTATGATAATTTGGTAAATCATGCCCCTAGGGCATGCTTAAATGCGAGCAGCCACATATATTTCCATCAGCACTGGGGCGTTTTCCTTTCCATAAAGAAATCCAGAAGCCAGGTGATCCCCAGATCCAGGTGGCTTGTACGACAGGGCTGCCAATACAGAGATGAAGCGCAGTGGGACATGAGGCTTAGGAACAGGAGAAACTTGGTTCTGGTTAAACGCCATTTTGGCAAAATATGTGATTTAGGAAATGCCACTGCCAGTCTTTTTGAGAAAATATTTGATGTCTGTGAGCTGAAACACTAAGAACGCCTTCTAAAGGTACAGATCGGGAAATACATTCATTGCTATTCATCATAAAATGTTCAACAAACTATGAGTATTTAAATTAGATAAGAAACCCCTGAAACAACATAGACTGAGGATTTAGATTTGCAGTCTCCTCTACATATTTTTCTCTCTCACTTGAATGGCGATTGCAAAGATTAGTTCAGTTATCACAGCTATATTGACTTTCTTTTCATTTTCAGAGGTACTTTTAAAGGTAAATTATGCTATTCACTGACAATAAGCATGCTAGTGTTCTTTGCTGCTTGCAGTTCGCTCTATAAATGAAAACCATCTCTAATGCTGGCAGTCCAGCTCTTTGCGTGACAGCTACATTCCCCTTTTCTCTCTCACTCTTACAGTTCAGTTTCTCAAAAAACCCACACCACAGCACCTCTCTTTCAAGGCCTTTTTAATATTCCTTCTATTTCTGCCATGTAGTACAATCTAAAATGAGCACGGTCTGATATTACGGTTTCCCACCCAGTGATACAATTTTGTCTGAACTGTAACCAATGCTTTCAGATCTGGTGTGCAAAGCTAAATGTCTGCACCCATAGTGAATTGAATAAAAATTGCAGTTAAATATACCCCATATGGATTCAGGAGCTGAGCTGTTAAGTGTCAGGTCTGAAAATGTTTGTCTGCATGTTCTGTAGCAATGAAGGGGAGAAAGAAAGGATAGCATTAAGGAAAAATAGTGAGGACTTCTTTTATTTTGGGTTTTTTTCCCCCTTTTTCTTTTTTTTTTATTAGAATACGTTTATGATGCTGTCATCAAAGTGTGCATGCAGAAGCATCTCTTTAGAAAAAAACCCTGAATTCTTTAACTACATGCTGCTGCTGCTTCAGTAGCAAATCTGCACTGTAAAATGCTAGGAAGTTCTTCCTTCATCATTGGACTGCTTTTATGTGTTCATAAAAGCTCTAATAATAACTTCTTTTTTTGAGCTTTGTACATGTTGCAGGATTCAGGTAGTGCTTACCACAGTTCAGAGGAGCTGTATGAAGTGTGACGTGTTCAGGCACTGTTTGGTGTGTGGATTTTTATTTTCTTTGTTTGACAGAGCAACGAATGGAGACACTAAATTTCAAAAGGTTTCTTAGCTTAAAAATCTAATACCTTTTTCTGCCTGGAAATTTATATTCATAAATGTCATTGGCATGATAAGGCAAGTAAAACACTTAGGGTACCTAACTCCTGGTGAAGATTTGGTTCTGTAGTTAAAATTGTTACAATATTGAAACCCCGGAGGCCAACTCTGTGTGCTCAGCGCATGTGTGTGTAGTGGTTCATTTCTCAACAAATTTTTCAACAACTTGCCATTTAAACGTTATCACATAAAAGCACAGGGGATTTCTCATCTTCTGTTGTTAACTTGAGGTGCCATACTGGCAACTGCATGTAGAAAAATACTTTATTTTATTTATTTCTTTTTTTAAAGAGCTCAGCTCCCTGTTCTTAGATTATATTTTAAAAGAGATATCTCAGTTGCAGTTTTTTGGGGACTGCTTGTATTGCTGCCAGCTTACATCTCCCACTGGGAGCCACTGTGGAGCAGGGATTACCTCGGATAGGTTTTAGCAGATTAAACAAACCACCAAAAAAAGCTTGTCTTTATTTTTTCTTCCTCCCTCTACAAATAACACTGTAGACAGAAAGGGATGAATTACAATTTAGTATGTCAACCATAACCAGCCTGTCTCTCAGGAGGGTTTTTTTTTTTTAACCCAACTTTGCTAACATATGAGTAAGGTATCATCTGAAAATTCCTAAAGATAACAGCAAATATGCACATGATAATAAACTTGTAGCTTTTGCTAAGTTTCTGCCCTGCTGCTATGCTGTAATTGCACTTTTCTGTTCTGTTCTTCATCGAATACTCTCTTTTATTTTGCCTCGGCTTTCTGCGACTGAAAAACATTTACATTTTGAAGAGGTATATACTGACAAAAAACAGTTGTATTATGCAGCACTTTTGCTTAACAACACATTTTTCTTGCTTTTACAGTGAAGGAGAGATGTTTTCTTTTTATTTCGGGGGGTGGGGGTGGGTGGGGAAGGGTTAAAGTTCATGCCTGCATGCATGGGCCACAGTTCTGTAGGTGCAATTGCTTGTTTTTGAGGGCTGTTGAAGTCAGTTGATGTTTTTGCGTTTGAGTTTCGAGACTGAGAAAACGTTGTGCATATGTACTCAGACCCCACACTTTACCTGATGTAGGGAAATGTAATCCATTTAGTCTCTCATGGTGTTCAGGCACAGATCACTGCTGAGTTTCTATCCGTAAATACTGCTCTGTGTGACTAGAGCAGAAGTGGCAGAGCATCTTTTAAATTCTACTTGGAGAGTAAAAGTAAAATTATATTTGAAAAATAGGCCACATGCAAAAGATTTTGTCTTGTTAAATTGTTTCCTCGTGTCCTGTCTGTATGTAACTGCAGGCATTTTTCCACATCGTAATACTACCTTTGCTGTTCTGGCTGATTCCCTGTTAGAATCAGTAACCGGTGTTTCACATTTACCTCCAACAAAAATCACTTCTTCAGGAACTCCAGCCATTATATGTGAAGTGACGCAGCTTGCTTCGTTGATGTGTGATTACATATTAATTATACAAGTTGATATTATTGAAGACACATTATAGGTTTGTTTTCGTTCTTCCCCTAAGTTGATCAAGCATGGTTATTATTTTTTTTTCCTTCTAAAAGATTTGTGAAAAAATAATTTCTAAATCTTTCAGAAAACAATTGCATATCATTCGACTAATAGAAATGATTCCTGTTTCTAAAGAAGCAACATTTCAAAATGCATGTTTAAGGTCTAGTTATAGTTTCTAACAATTGTTTTATGAGGAAAAAGTGATCGTTGAATGTTTTCAAATCCTGAATTCCTATAGCAAGTGCCTGGAAAACAAAATCAGTTCCTCTCAAGCTTTGCATTTGTGCACACCACACGTTTTTTAACATTATTTATGCTGTGTTGTTGGTGATATTTTATACTGTAAATAAGAACAACTGTAAAGCATGATTTCTAGTTATGAGTTAATTGAGAAAAAGGAGAAAACCAGTTAATTTGCCCCAAAATTTGGCCTAAGGCTCTGAAAAGTTTGATTTTAAAACAGTTCCTTCATAGCATCTGGAAACTAAGTTAACCTCTACACCAATATAGTTTATTATGAGTGAATGATAATGGGATTAATGCTCAAACACAGAAAGCATGACACTATAAATTATGTCATTCTTGAAAAGCAATTACAGTCAAAAAGTTAACTGTGTGAAAATGACAGCGTGGAGTTCCATATTTATTCTTTCTCAATAATTTCCCTTTTAAATATGTTTAGCTTGCAAGTCAAAAAATCACTTTTTTTAACTGCCAGGTGTTCAAATTGAACTTGAGATCTTAAATCTGTCTCTCATCTCCTACCGACAGAATAGAGTTTACTTACTGAAACTTAGATACCAGTCCTTTTTTGGTGATGGATGAGGCAGAATAGGGCCTGGCTCATTCTCCCATGTGATAGCTGGAGTGACATTGCAGGTGCATTGCAATTAATTATGAAACTTCACTAGATGAGGAAACCAATGTACGTCTGCAAGGAGAAGCTGATATATGGGCTGGAAGTATGTCAGTTTTACTTCTTACGTTTTGTCTGTACATACCAAAGCAGGTTAGAACAAATGCAGGTATCATCATCTTCCCTTTATAAGGAGAGAAAATTACGGCTGAGATGCTGGAAGCTGCACTATCCAAAGCCACAGTGTCTTTTCATAGCCCAACGTGTATCAGTTTAAGACTGATTTGATTACCTCTACGGCTAGTAATAATCAAATATTTTAACTTCCTGAGTAGATGCCTTACAAAGTAGGCCAGATATAAATCAAAGGGTTGTCAAATGGTACTTGCTTGTCTGCAAAATGTATCTTTCAACTCTTTTTTTTATGTGCACATGGGTCTTTTCTATCACTTTTCCTTTCCATTTCTTTGTTAGTTTTCCTTAAAAACAGAAACCATGAACATCTTATCCTTTCACCTCTCTTCCCTGGATAAGCCAAAGCCTCCAGATCTGAGTAGGACCAGAATTGTATGTAACTGTATAACCTTAACCAGCTGGTGCAATGCCCATCATGTGTGTATGCTCCTTTTCTCCCTGTCACCTATCTTCTTTACCATGTGGCACAACCGGGCCAGTATTTAATTCAGTAAAATATAAAGATTCGAAACAAAACTTTCTGTCCACACTTCTGCTAAATATTTTGCTTGGCAGAAGCTTCATTACACAATAAATGAGTCTTTTGGAAACAGCCAACTGCTTCATATAAAACAAGCTCCTGTTCCTTTATTGCTTTCGGGGGAGAACAATGAAAATTCACTGTTACTGGCCACATCAACCTGAATGAAAGCCAAATAGGAAAATTGAAAATGATTCTCAAGTTCATCATATCTAATACAATAGAGGCAAATTAGAGTTATCTGCAGCAGCAGAAGTAGCAGCAGATTGCATTATAAATCATCATATCATTGACAGTCAATTACATTCAAAACTTTTCAAGCATGAGGCAGCAGCGGTGTTTATCTGCTAACAAACTTATTCAAGCCAGAAAACACCGTGTGGGTTCATGAGGAGAATTTCTTGGGGGTCTGAAGAGTTTGCATTAAAACCCAGAATTTTAGCAAGAACGTATTCTGTGAAAGGTAAAAAGGATGAAGCCTAATTTGTTGCAAAATTATATCTTTAAACCTATTCTGCCTTTCTTCTGCTGCTGCAGTAAACCCATATTTGCCTGTTGTCTGGGAGAGCCCTCCAGTAATGTCAACTTTTCTCCAGTTTTCTCTGCTTCATTACCACTTCTGCTTTCACAATACTCCTAGCTCCCTTCTGAGCTCCCATCATTTGCCTTGTTCTTTTGTTTATCTATTTGTTTGTTTGTTTTCAATTTGAAGAAGATTTCTAGTTTGTCTCCTTCAGGAATGAAGAGAATTCTGTAGGTTATTCAAAGCAAGTTCTCCCTTGCATTTTGAGGAACCAGTGACTCACATAACGAATAATGTGATTTTAATTAAATAAATTCTAATCAAATAGATTGTATAAAAAATTAATATCAGTTGAGAGAAAATTCTTGACAATATTTAACCAGTCAGTTTAATGTACAAACTCTGAGAATCAGGTTGAATGCTCAGAATTAAATGCAGTTTTCCTCTACTGGAAGTTACAATGGTTGTGCTTTCTGGCTGTTCCTGTGGGCATCAGGGAGAACACAGAACAGAAGCAAGAACTCAGGGCCTGAGAAGAGAGCTTGTGATTTTGCTCTACGCCAAAAGAAGGGGAGAGTACTCCTTACGATGGTTCATCTACTTTTTCTATAAAGGTAGAAAGCCCTGAAGCAGTCACAGAGTGTAATGCAGTGTTAGCATTGATCTGATATCCCCATGCCTGTGTGGAATGGGAGGAGTTATTGGGTTTTACGGAGAAGGTCTTAAGTTTATGGTTATGATTTTGTAATCGAACCTTGGTAAATCTTCAGAGGCTCTCTTTTTGAATTCAGGTCTTTTAATATTTTTTGAATGACTTCAGAAAAATACCATGCAATAGAACAATGAATTTCTCTAACGTTAAATTGGGTAAAGAGTTAAGGTGGGGAGTTATGCTGCTGTTTCGCAGAATAAGTGATTTATTTTCAACAAGAAGTAAGAGCCTTCAGGTCTGAGGTCTTCCTCCTGCAAGAGCTGTCCTTTGTGCTCTGAGTGTCACTGGCTCCATCGCATCCCAGTCAGGCGACTCCAATTATACTGGATTGAGACATGCCTGTGATTCATTCACGATTCCAGTCCCAAACCACCAAGTAATTTTTATCATTAGCCACCCAATTCTCAGTGTATCTGAGATGAGAGGAGCATGAAGGTGAGAAATCAGCTTGTTACATTTGCCACACATCTTTGCTGAATTTTAGTTTTCCCACACTTGAGGACTTTTAGGTCTCCCTAAAAGGAGGTAGCTAGCTGAAGTGCAAAACTTAGCACTTTTTTTGATAGTTAAAAGGAAAATACAGATAACTTCAGAGGGTGCTTCAGATATAGATCCATTAAATCATGCTGAGAATCTAGGAAAAAACCACTGAGTTAATGTAGGTTACCATAGTTAGTTGCCTAGAAGACAGGTAGGACACACCTATTAAGGCTAACAAACACAAACAGAAATTGTTACACCGGCATTGTTTTAAAGCACTAATAAATTAGCTGAACAGGTAGAAAAGAAAAGTTTGTGCATAGTGGTGAAATCAAAAGTGTGTGGAAACAATAAAAAACCTCTTTGTCTATACCAGGGAAGTAATCTGGAAAGTGATGTCAAAGACAACAAGAAGGGTTTCTTCAAGTACATCAGCAGGAGAAGGAAGGCTGGGGAAAATGTGGTCCCGCTGCTGAATCAGGTGGGTGCCGTGGTGACAGATGATACAGAGAAGGTGGAGTTACTGAATTCTGCCTTTGCATTAGTCTTTACAGCTAAGACTGGCCCTCAGGAATCCCAGACTGGAAATAAAAGAGAAAGTCTGGACAAAGGAAGAATTTCCCTTGGTTGAGAAAGACTGGGCTGTATGTGATCTAGGTAAAATCAACAACCACAAATCCATGGGGTCTGATGGGATTCACCTACAAATGCTGAGGGAGTTTGCAGATGTTGTTGCTAAGCAGCCCTCCATCATCTTTGAAAGGTCATAGAGAACAGGAGAGGTGCCTGAGAATTGGAGGAAAGCTCATGTCACTCTGGCCTTCAAAAAGGGTAAGAAGGAGGATCCAGAAAACTACAGGCCAGTCAACCAGCTTCACCTCCGTCCCTGGAAAGGTGATGGAACAGTTCATTCAGAGGGTCATCGATGTACCTGTGGAGGAAAAGAAAGTTATTGAAGGTGGTCAGCATGGATTGACCAAGGGAAATCATGCCTGACTGATCTGTCTACCTTAAATTCAACAAGGATTTTGACACTCTCCCATAACATCATCATAGGCAAGCTTACGTAGTGTGGGTTAGATGAGTGAAGAGTGAGATAGATTAAGAACTGCCCAAATGGCAGAGCTCAGAGGGTTGTGATAAGCAGCACAGAGTCTAGTTGGAGGCCTGTAGCTAATGCCCCAGAGGTCAGTACTGCGTGCTCTCTTGTTCATCATATACATCAGTGACTTAGACAAGTGAACAGAGTGCACCCTCAGCAAGTTTGCTGATGATACAAAACTGAGAGGAATGGCCAACATGTCAGAAGTCTGTGCTGCTGTTCAGTGAGACTTGGACAAGCTAGGAAATTGGGTGGAGAGGAATGTGTTGAAATTCAACAAGAGCAAGTGCAGGGAGGAATAACACCAAACACCAGTACAAGTTAGGGGTTGACCTGCTGGGAAGCAGCTCTACAGAAAAGGACCTGGGAGTCCTGATGGTAGGCAAGTTCTTCATGAGCCAGCAACGTGCCCTTGTGGCTAAGAAGGCCAATGGTATCCTGGGGTGCATTAAGAAGGGCGTGGCTCGCAGGTCAAGGGAGGTTTTTCTCCCCCTTCACTCTGCCCTGGTGGGGCCACATCTGGAGTGCATTGTCCAGTTCTTGGCTCCCCAGGTCAAGGAAGACATGGAACTACTGGAGAGAGTCCAGTGGAGGGCTACAAAGCTAATTAGGGGATTGAAGCATCTCTCTTATGAGGAAAGGCTGAGAGAGCTGGATCTGTTTAGCCTGGAGAAGGGAGGACTAAGAGATCTCATGAGTGTTTATAAACATCTAAAGGGCTGATGTCAAGAGGATGAGGCTAAACCCTTTTGAATGGTGCCCAGTGACAGGACAAGGCACAACAGGCACAAACTGGAATGCAAGAAGTTCCACCTCAATATGAGAAAAATGTTCTTTACTGTGAGGGTGACAGCACTGGAACTGACTGCCCGGGTATGTTGTGGAGTGTCCTTCTCTGGAGATATTCAAAACCCACCTGGATGCGATCCTGTGCAACCTGCTTTAGCCATGGGTTAGACTAGATGATCTCCAGAGGTCCCTTCCAACCCCTACTGTTCTGTGATTCTGTGATTTTGTGAAGTAAGGAATAGAAATGAGGATACTTTGAGTGGAATTCGGATGCCTGAACATAGTAGTCCCATCCAGGTTGTGATGCATTGGCATCCATCAAATATGCTGCTTTTCTAGACGGATGCAGTGGGCCTAGCAGTCTTATGTTCTATCAACCCTATGAGACATTTCTGTTTAGGTAACTGCATCTCATCCAGTATTTGGATTGTTGTCATCTTATGAAAAGCTAACCAGAAAATACAGAACAATTATGCAGTCAGTGCACTTTGCTTTTGTTTTAGTTGACGTTTCATTGAGTCTGGTTTGAAACCTAAATTTCTGTGGTTAGAGAAAATTTAGCATATGTTCCAAGATTTTCAGTATTCCTAAGTTGTTTATACAGCATTGACTGTAAATCATATCTTTATTTATCCATCTCCTTTGCCTCTTTTTGCTTTTTATGGAACGTTCTTGCACCCACTATTGAAATAGTGAATACTAAATTTAGTACGTAAGTAGTTTTGTAGAGAATGATGTTCTGTACCCTTACTGTATTAGAGAAACTGTGGCATTTGGCTTGCTTCTTTGCTTTTAATGTTTCTTGACAGATAGTGTATAACAAAACCCACTTTTCTGTATCCTGGTTCTGATTTTTTTTCTGGATTTACACTAT
This sequence comes from Hypotaenidia okinawae, assembly GCA_027925045.1. NCBI lineage: Eukaryota > Metazoa > Chordata > Aves > Gruiformes > Rallidae > Hypotaenidia > Hypotaenidia okinawae. Next base: position 175,687,986 of record BSDF01000001.1, read on the forward strand.
CTGGAAGCCATAAATAAACCATATTGATCCAGCTTATTTTACGTTTGCTCTCACCGATTTCACATAACAACTTCTGTTGTGTGCCGTATTCCAAAAGAATAGGTTATGGTTACAAACTCTGTGGATGATCTTCTGAGCATAGGTTAAGCCAGGAGCACTTGGTTATGTTTAGAAACATAAATTTCATTAACCATCATGAATAAAATAATAGATTTGAAATTATGGTTTGGATTACCTGAAATTGAAAGCTATTACCATCATGTTGTCATAAATACAAAAGCAAACTTGTGATAGGAAGATTACTTAAGATCAAGAACAGTGATTTGATCTCAGTAGCTTAAAAGACTGTTCAAATCACAGAGATTTGAACATTTGAAACAAATTTTGTTTCTTTAATCCATTATTCAACTTCATTAATATTTTTGGGACGGTTTTTCAGCCATTTTCTTTTAGCTATATTCAGAAAACTAAACATTCTTCATTTTTTCACCTGTGCTGAGCTGTGTGATCCTGCTAGTATTGACTAAAAATAGTAGGATACCTCTCTTGTTCAGTGCTGCATACGATCCTTTATTTTAAATACTAGAACTGGTTTTGGAAACCCAATTTTCTGCTTGCTAGCTTTAAATGTTTGGTTTGATTTAACACTTTGAGCTACCATGGGTAGGGCTTTTACAAAGCAGTTCCGACATACTGTTAAGTAGTATTTAGATTTTAGGAACTCATTCAATGCTTTGTGCTTGATCTCTTTTTGAAGTGTATGTATCACCAACTAATATTTGGGGTTCAAACTTTTGAACATATCAAAGCCTCAAAAGCACCCCATTTCATTTCAATGCACCCTGGATTTCAGCCTTATAGTAAGACTTTGTTTTATAATGGTATCTTTCCTACAATTGCAGGCCCTTGACATCTGCCTTTTTACTAAATGCAACATCACCCACTTCCTGTACTCCCTAGGAAAAGTTTTTTAAAAACCACCTTCTGTTTTGCAAAGTGATGCCATCTTTGTGGGCTTATTTTGCATTTCTTGGTGGATTCGGGTCATGGTGGGGTGGGGACAACTGTCTGTCTGTATTTTTAACTGCTTCCCAGTGGGAAACATCTTAACTGTAAAAAGCCCAATTAGAAGCTACAGAAATGCATATGTTCTCAGAATTCTGTAGTGTATAGACAACATGCATAATTTATGTAACACATTTGGGATTTGCACCTTCTTTCAATTTCATAGGAAGGAAAATGATGGATTGTCAAATCAAGCTACATGTTTTAATTTTTGATAGAAAGAGTGAATATGTTTATACAAGGTCACTCAACTCATGTAGGAAAGGTTGTTAATGTGAGAAATTATTTGCTGAGGTAAACCACCACTGTTAGACAGCAAAATTCATCACTCCAGTCTTGTTTAGACATGTACAAAATACACTGTAAATGTTAAAAATTCAAGGGAACTAATGTTTTACCCAAAATATTTTCAGGCTATCCTAAAAAAACGCTAGGGATCGATGAGAGCCATTTTTGATGATGTCGACATAAATGGTTTCTCTGATGTGAGCCAAGGTTTAGGTTGCAAAGTGTCAGCTACAGTATGCTGACACACGGTTGAGTGTGCAGTGACCCCACAAAATTTGTTTACCATTCTCCTGTTGACAAAGGAGTAAGACCAGCTTGTGGGTAGTTAGTGTGAGGTAGCTAACAAGATGTAAATGATGGCAAAGTGAAATTGCACCTTATCAGACAAATTATATGCCAATAATGCAAGATTTCTTTTATACTTTCTTGTTGTTTTTCTTGAAATAAGCTTGCCTTTCATGTTGTGTTTTAGAACACCTCACTGTTGGTCTGGCACAACTTCTGAAGTCCCATTATCTTACTCTTTTTGTCTTGTATATCTATTCTCTGTAATTATAAATGAAAACATTTGCTAACAAGTACTAAAAACTATGTTTCCCAGGACTCCTGAACTAAATCGCAAGTGAAGCTTCTTCACGGTGGTGATCGCAGATCAGAAAGCTAGCTGTGTCCAGTTACCAAATGTTAACTGGTACCTGTAAATAATACAGTACCAGTATAAATAGTGGTACTGTATTATTTTTTGAATGGTCAAACATTAACACTTAAAGGGAAGGTTATTCCGAGACACATGGATTTTCCTGAAAAAGTGCAAAAGTTTTTTTGGGGAAGAAAATGAGATTTATGGGATAGGGTGTGGAGTGTCATTTTAACATTCTGAAGAAATGAATTTTTTAGTCTGAGTGTGACAGTTGTTTGTGACCCTGTCCAACTTTCTAAGACTGAGATTTTGAACATGTATGAATAATATTTATTTTTTTTATTAAACACTTGGAACTTAGATTTCATTCTTCTTCCTCACAGAAAGACAGGTGTTTAATAGTAGAATAAGGATTATTTGTCCAGATACCAAATTGAAGTGTTTTGATGAGAACATAGGGTACATGAGAAGTGTGAGGACATAAGGTATATGGTCAGGTAAATGCTGAAGTATGGCTGCCAAAAAGAAAGGCCATGAAAAAAAAAAAAAAGAATAAAAGTAAAAACTTTCTCTGAATCTTCTACATTTTAATAACTCATGGTGGCTGAGGGAGTCCTTGGGGGTTAGAGGAATATAAATATATTGCTGGGTTCAAAACAAACAAAGAAAAAAATAACCAGGGTGTCATAGCCAGTCTGGCCTGAATCCTTGGAAAGAGCCTTGAGCAACCTATTAATATCTACAAGAACTGAATTTAACTCTGAAATGCTTTTGACAGGGTAACAGATCTAAAGAAATCCACAGATGTAACAAACCTTTAGTTTAGTACACTCTTTTATCCTGTCCCATAGGACATTCCTGTAGGCAAACTTGGGCTGCATTTAATCAATATCATGTTTTGTATAAGAATCAATCAAGTTACTGTTAGTCTCCTTTCAAATTTATGAAGACATGTCAACAGAGTTCTGTATTTGTCTGTCCTGGACAGAGTATTCTTTTCAGTGTTTTCATTAATAATTTTGATGATAGACTTATGTATCCTTGTAAAACTTGCATAAAAAATCAAGGTTTTTAACAAAGGTCACACTTGTAGTGACCTTGTTGGGGATCAGCATTCAAAACTTTGGAAAACACCTTTAAAGTGACAAGTTTATATTCCTTGAAGTTTGGTGGCAAATGTTATTCTTGGAAAGGAGAAATTAAATGCACCAAGGTGAAAATATCTAGCTAATCAGGTGATGGTCAGAAAAGAGACATGAATTAACAATGTGATCCTGTAAAAGGCTTTAACAGGGTTACTGTGTGCAAGATGTAGAAAATAATTATTCAAGTCAGTCCTTCTGAGGCCATATCAAGTATGTTGTTTAGTTTTGGTCATGGTTTGAGGAAGAGTTGAGCAAACTAGAGAAAGTCCAAAAGAAAACAGTAAGAATGAGGAGAGGCTTTGAACACATGATCTATAAAGAAAAGTTAGCAGAATTTCTTTTACTTAATCTAGACAAAAGAAGATTCAGAGAAAACAGGAGGTGTCTGTTAGGCAAAAAATTGTTGCATAAAGGACAAATGAGCAAATTGCTTTTTCTTGGCCACTAAATGAAGGAGAACAAATTGGGTTAATCTACAGATTAAAGATAGGGTAAAAGATGTAAAAGCTTATCAGGCAGTAAGCCCCAGAAATAAATTACCCATAGATATTTTCTTTCCAAGAGTTTTCCTCAAGTTTGCCAAATGTCTGACAAATGAATCAAATATAATTGCTTTTGTTTATTTTATGTAGTTGAGGTAGATGTTCTGTGAGGTCTCATTTCCCATTCATTAACATGAATCTATAAATGTTACGTTTATCGTACCACATTTATTTTGCATTTTTGTGCCTCAGCCTCTTCACCTTAAAATACAGTAGTTTTTCTACATTTGGTAGTCATGGTGGGAGTATATGTACGTGAAATATTGAGATTGCTTGGATACTTTGACAATGGAAGCCATATACGTTTACACTGTAGAGTGATAGACAGCTACTCTATGAAGTCATTGTGAAAATGACATCTCTTTGTCTTGAATTCTTGCTTTCTATTTCTGGGAGATTGGAAGACACAGTGGCTTCACAGAATTGTAAAGGAAGTATCTAACCTCAGTTGTGCCTCTTGGGACCCCTTGGACAATTTTTGGAGAAGTGTTATTTGCATATCTCCAATCAACTCTTTGGCAAGCATGGGAAAAGTTCCCACCTGCCACTTTTGACAGCCACGATTCTGGCAGCTGTTATTCTTGAAGGGGAAAGAGGGGAAAAAAAAAGAAAATAATAGCATTGGTATTTTTGTAGAGCTTGGGTGACATTTAATATTAACTGCTGAAAATAATAAAAATAAAAAGACACGAATGAGAAGGAGAGGAAAGGGTTCCAATGCATAGAGCAGATAATAGTAATTTAGTATTTTAAAGCAACTCCATGACTATTTCATCTCTGAACAGTTCCACTTTTGGCTTGTTAAATTGAAAGTGGAAATAAGAAATTACAGGCTGAAGGAATGGGGTTAAAAAAAAAGTCTTCAACTGGACTGGCAAGCTGCAACTTCTTGGGAAAAGAAGTTTAGCTAATGTCAGTTTTCTGTTGTAATTTTCACAAGAAAAGGTCTGGTACTGCTAAGTTTTTCTCAAAAGGGAGTTTAAAGGTAGAAATAGATAATAATGATTATATAGAATAAATAATATTGTGCTTGATGGGTTTAGAGACAAAACTTTATGAAGAGGAGAGGTGTTGTTTCTTATGTTTTATTTGTACTTGCAACATTTTGATTCTTCTTCTAAACACTAAAATAAACTTTAACTTTTCAGTTAACTGTGTGTTAATTTTAAGGAGAGGTCATGATATGGGTTGGCACTGATTTCTGGTCATTTCAGTGGGATTTTTATTTTAATTCACTAGGAGACTACAGTCTTTTGAAAGCAAAACTGATGTTATGAGGAATTTTGCTTGAGTATGAACCACACCATTTGACCTAAAGGTCACATTATATTTTCTTCTTGTATTGAAGTATCATGGATAGTATTAATCTGTATTTGTCTTTTATTTTCTGCTATATGTTATCATGATGCATTGCCATTATAATAACAAATAGCCTGTCAACACATTTACTGGACCGCAACCCTCTTGGGATAATCACTGAATTTTCATCAAGACTGCAATGATTAGTGTTTCTGATTATGATAATCAAATAACTAATTAGCTATCATGTCTCAGAAAAGACATAAAATTAAAAATATTTTCAGAATATGTTAGGGCTGAAGTTTTTAGCTACTTCAATTTTTTTTTCCCCAGAAAGCTTAGAACATGTGGGAAGAAATGGAAGTTGCTATTTATTTTTTTTTTTAAAGGAGATGGGTTTTTTTCTCACTCTCTCCTGATATGTAAAGACCTGTGCTTATGTTCCTTCCTCATGTTCCTGAGCAGAGCTGACTAAAGAATACGGTGAAATTACTACTGGACTGTGTATCACAAGATAACACATTTTGTTTCTGGGATTTGTATGTTTCTTTTCCCTTTTCTTTATATTTTGTGCCTTTTTTGTGAATTTTAGGAAGTGTTAAAGTGATTAGATGTCAGTGTAGAGCCAGAGAGATATCTCATCTTCACAGATTGCCTCACAGCGGTGCTGCATTGTGGTGCTGAGATGAAGTTCTTCTCACCTTTACGTGTATTCTCTCCTTTTGCATTTGTACATGATGAAAGCTTATGGTAGTGTTTCTTTCAGTTTCCTGTCTTCAAAAGTGAGTGTCTGACTGGAATTTCTGGGTTTAGGCTTTGTTTTTTTGGGATGTTGGTTTTTTTGTTTGTTTGTTTGCTTGTTTGTTTTTTGTTTGTTTGTTTGTTTGTTTTTTGTTTCTTTGTTTTCTGTTTTGTTTTATTTTGTTTAATGGTAATGACAGAAAAAAGAAGGCACCACAACAAATGCAGGAGTTTGTTACAGGTTTCATTACATGCAGTTCCAGTTCCTTGTTCATTCCCAGAACTATTGTTGGATCCAGATACTTGTAATTGCATTGTTTTCTGCGCTGTCCTTCATCTGTGCTCATTTTAAATGTCACAGAGAGAGGTGGTGACATTATGCTAATTTGTAATGGATTCCAGTGTTACATTGCCCCATTTCTTTGACCTCAGCAAAGAGCACTTGCTGAGAAGAACAGAGGATGATTACCTCCCCTCTGAGCATGAACTAGCTGCTATGGCTACATGACCTTGGTTTTAAAGAATAAACTCTAAAATTGCTGTGCAGAGGTTGTACAGGTTTTGTGCCTAAAACAAAGGATTTCAATGAGAATTTTTTTTTCCCCTCTGTGGCTGAGTTTATAGATTCTTCGTCCTACAAGATATGTCTCATTCAGAAATTCTCCCATCTAGGCTTGTGAAATCAGTTTTCAGTGAATGCGAAAAGCAATGTGTCTCACATACATTTAGGATATGCTCCTTAAGAGCCATCATGCCTTTGTAGGAGAATTAGATGAAAGACTAAGTATTGCAGTTTATTATGAGTTTGTGGCTGGAGTTAGACTGTACCCGTATCAAGATAAGGATCTTGCCTGAAAGATTGCTGTAGTTTGATCCTCCTGTAGCCTAAATGCAGGAATTATTGAGCTCCTGACTACAAAAAGACTCTCAAAGCAGCCCCTGAAACTGTATCAATTCTATACTGCCAGAATATAAAAAAAAAAATGGTGGCGGGATCAAAGGCATAGTTCAGCCATTACTGCTCCTTTTAAAAGAGAACTGAACAGGGTCATGTGGGAGGACCCTATGAATGGTGGAATTGAAGGAAGATTTCAATCTCCCTTTGAAAATACACTGGCATTAATGTGATTTTGAAGAGCATGAATAAGAAGCTCTGCAGTCAAAGCACTGCTGCAGGAGCAGGTTTTTGGCCTTTTTTATGTCAGTTACAATTACACTGGAGCTCCAAATAAGAGGTGAGTAAAGCCTGAGGACATGATTCTGCATTCATTCCTCACCCAAAACTCCCCCTCGTGCTCGGTGGGAGCACATGGGGGAGTTTTGTGTTATGCGACACTGCTTAAGTTCTTGATTCTGGCTCACAGTGAAAGATAAAACCATTGTGCGACTTCCTCATTTCTCCTGAATCAAAGAAATCAAAACCAAAGGGAAAAACCCAGGAAGCAGATTATAATTCCCTTTTGGGAAAAAAAAAAATCTCGTTTTCTCCAGATGTGTTCTGGTACTTTGATTTTAAGCGATTAGATGCTTCACACTTGATGAAAGTCAGAGGCTACTGAACCCTGTCCAAGGAGTAACTGATATTTTAATCTAAAGCCTTTGATTTTGGGTCTTCTCCGTAATTATTTAATATTCTCTTGGTGGTTTTCAGATTGTTAAAGATACTGAACTGGCTATCAGTAAGATCATCAACAACTTGATGGATTTCTTTTTTTTTTCCTTCAGCAGAATAAGAAAAGTAAAACTGTGTCCTGAACAGATGCAGAATAAATGTCAGTTGTAGGTTACTGTAGCAGTTTTCCCTCCATCTTAAAGACAGATTTTATTTGTTCTTAAGGGAACAGACCTTAGCTTTGGTACCCCTTTGGGCTTCATAGATTTTAAAATTTTGGAACAGGCCAGACTGTTTTGTGAATTTAAAATAAGGGGAAAAAACAGTGATCTTAGTAAAAAAACCCCAAATTTTCAGTCTACTGATTGTCTTCCTGTCTTCACATGTAGTGTCTTTCCCTCTCCCCCTGAAGCTTGCTTCTCATATTTATCCTGTTGTGGTGGGTTGACCCTGGTTGGTAGGCAGTTGCCCACCAAAGCCACTCTGTCACTCCCCTCCTCAGCTGGACAGGGGAGAGAAAATATAATGAAAGGCTTGTGGGTTGAGATAAGGACAGGGAGAGATCATTTGGCAGTTACTATCATAAGCAAAACAGATTCCATTTGGGGAAATTAATTTAATTTATTACCAATCAATTCAGAGTAGAATAAGGAGTAATAAAGCTAAATCTTACAACACCTTCTCCCATACCTCCATTCTTTTCAGGATTATCTTTATTCCCCAATTTTCTCTCTCCTCCCTTGAGGCAGCACAGGGGGATAAGGAATGGGGGAAGCAGTCAGTTTGTTGCATTATCTTTGCCACCTCGTCTTCCTCAGGGGGAGGACTCTTCACACTTTTCCCCTGATCCAGCCTGGGGTCCCTCCCATAGGAGACAGTCCTCCATGAACTTCTCCAATGGGAGTCCTTCCCATGGGCTGCAGTTCTTCACAAACTTCCTCAGTGTGGATCCCTGATGGGACCACAGGTCCTGCCGGGAACCTACTTCAGTGTGGGCTTCCCACAGAGTCACAGCCTCCTTTGGGTGTCTCCACCTGCTCTGGTGTGGGGTCCTCCACAGGCTGCAGGTGGATTTCCGCTCCACCCTTGTCCTCCGAGGGCTGCAGCGGGACAGCCTTCTTCATTGTCTTCTCCGGGGACTGCAAGAGAGTCTCTGCTGTGGTGCCTGGAGTTGCCTCCTCTCCCTCCTTCTTCACTGACCTCGGTGTCTGTGGAGTTGTTCCAGAAGCGTATTCTCACTCTTCTGTCTCAGTTGCTGTTTCTCTTGTGCAATTTTTTTGTACCTTCTTAATCCTGTTATCCCAGAGGCACTACCATGATCACTGTCTTGGCCTTGGTCTGTGGTGAGTCCATCTTGGAGCTGGCTGATATTGGCAATGTTGGACCTAGGCAAAGCTTCTAGCAGCTTCTCATAAAAGCCACTCCTGCAGCCTCCTCCCGCTACCAAAATCTTCCCATGAAAAGTCAATACAGTTGCAAAGCTGACAGACCCAGAACCTGAAGACAGTCTAGAAAGCAGATTTTAATATTCATTATATTGTCATTATATTGTTAGGTTACATTGAAGTCCAGGTTTGTGAATCAACTTACTTCAAAATCTCATTTTTTTGGTGATCTTCCAACATACACTGTCCTAAGGCTCATATGAAAAAATATGTTCTTTATCTAAAATCTAACTGAGCACTCATCAGGGTGTGCACACACGTTTGTGCAGGTAATGAAATGGGGTTTTCCTATGTACTCAGAATTTCCCTAATTTTAAGACCCAAATACATTATTAAAATATACTAAAACAAATCCTGTTTCTTCTAGCTTCCTATTCCCATAAATTTCTAAGCAAATTTGCAGAAAAATTATCGCCTGAACGTTTGCTTATGTGTTCAATCACATCTACAACATCTGCTGAAATGCATCTGCTTTTGGGTGGATTGTGACAGGTGCTTAGAGAGGTATCTTCGGTTAAAATTGTATTACAGTTTTTATAACGAGAGGTAAATTTGAACTCTGAGCTAAAATACAGCTAGTTTCCATATTTAGACAAGCAATCACTTATTTTAATCAGATATCAGTATTGCAGTTTTGTACTTCATCTGTTTCGGAAATAAATTTGTTGAAATGTACTGCACAGGGGGTTGGGTTTTTTTAGCACTGCAGTAAGGTCATGTTCCATATTAAATATGTAAAAGGAGTTAATTCTGCAGTGTACAGAGAAGTGCATAAAATTGTATAATGTGAATAGTATGTTCACTATACTTACAGCGCTTCAGTTCTTTAGTAGAGCCAGTCTACTTAGCAGCAAATGGAATGAATTCCTTTAGCTATTAATGAAAATATCTGATGTATTCTTCCTAAGGCAGTCTTTGGACCAAAATGGAATTTGTATTCAGCTGGTTGTAGCGTTACAAATGCCTACATTTCTCGTCTCAATTTATTGAAAGCATAATGTTGAGGAAATCACAGTGGCCTGTAATGCAGATCTGCAGAGCCAGTCCAGCATGTTACCCTACTGTAATTTGAAACCTTTCACTGCGTTTTCCTACTGCGAAATACATTTTTGGCAAGACAATAACTCTATGTGGAGAAGTGGCAAGGTAGAACCCATTACTGTTCAAAGCATGTTCTGACAAGAATTTTGTCTAAATCCATGCCCATGGCAACTTGGTCAGAACAGGAGGAGAAAATTCAAACCTAACAGTCATGAACCGTTTAGACCTGAGAACAGTAACAGGTGCAGGGCATCTAAAGTGTGATCCCTACCACAGTGTTTCTGCATTGTCTCTTCTTTGTGAGTAATGACTTGAAATTGCATCCCGTTTGGATATAGTAAGATGGAGAGGTGGATAGCGATTGAATGTGAATGATCTTTTCAAGCTGGACTTTGAAATACAAGATTGGCTCTCCTAACTGCAAGGTTTTGCTTACTATCCTCCCACCACTCATTTCTCTGTGTTTTCTTCCTTGGTACACTTAATGCTTTCTTGGATTTTAGCTGAAGTAGGCTGGCTTGTATATTACAGATCATTTACTAGAAACCTGCTGGGTTACTTTCAAAAAGGGTGCTGTTCTTCAGTTCTTAATTAAATCACCGACAATTCCATTGTAATGGTACATTTAATATATTATTTGCAAACCTTTCCTGGATTATTTTCAATGGGTAACTGAAATAGTTGTTTATTTTATATTTCTGCCATTTGATGCCTGTTAAATGTGCAACAAATCCACTGTTAAAATTGACACAGTTCTAATTCAATTATTATGAAGTAGTGCTAGTTTATTTTTGTCTGTTTTTTTCCTATTCACTTTAAAACACGATGTTTCAAAATAGACCTGGTTTAAGAGTAATTTTCTCCGATACTTTTAGGTATGCTTAATTATGAACATATGCCATGGAGCTCAGTGTTCCAAGTGTATTCTAATTGGAATACAAAATGCAGTGGAAAAAAACATTAGTAATATTTGATATCTTTATGTCTCAATTCAGTTTTACTATCACAGTTTCAGAGTTAAAGGACTTGACATAGATCTGCGACTCGATCCTCATCCCTTGCTGGTTGTTGCTTTCCACTGTGGACACTGTCCATCTTCCCAGAGGCCTGGGAGCCCTTGCTGGTGAAGACCAACCGAAAAAGAAAACATTGAGTAACTTATCCTTGTTCCCGCTGTCACTAAAATGCTGGTGCAATTCAGTTGCAGTCCCACATTTTTTTTGTTCATGATTTTGATATTGGCATCATAGTAGAATTTTTCTTGTTGTCCCTGATACCCGTTTAAAGTGTTGACTTCAGGTGGGCTTTTGCTCTCCTAACACCAGTCCTTTGTGCCCTAAAAGCATTTCTAAATTGCTCTTTTTGTAACTTGTCCCTGCTCCCATCTCTTGCAAATTACCTTTTTTTCATTGAAGCAATACAGTATTGTACAACTGCATAAAGTTGTGCAAGATTTCATTATACAGTTTTATGGTAATAAATGTATTTATTTGGGATTGGATTCTGCTGGTAAAATTGCTTCAGGCCTAAAAGAAAAAACAAACTTTGACTGACATTCAGTTGTTTGGCTTCCCTTCACTTTGGTGCTAAATTCTTTCAAATCCTTTTCTAAACAGATACACCACTTAAATCTCCTTTTAGTTATTTACAGTTTTTAAAAAAACCCAAACCTAACCATTTTGCATAATGGAATAAATAAGGTTTTACAGCAACAGGTACAGTTGCAAGTTTGACAGGTTTCACTGTAAGGAAAATGTATTTTTCTGTGATTCATCCTATTTCTGTCAGCGTATCTGATTTCTGTAACTATCCTTCCAGCTTTTAGAAAAACTTGAATCCTGGTTTTAACACAGTGTTAAACATCTTTCTAGAGTGTGACATAGCAAACTTGCTACTACAAAAAAACCATGAAGCTCACTGCCAACAGCAAATGTGTTTGTTTCTGCAGACCTGGCAATTGTTGAAATTTCACTTTCTGTTGTTCTTGTATAGACGTGCAGATGAACATTCAGTAGACGACTTCTTGATGACTTCTGTTGACTTCCTTAAATCGTAATTGTGTTGTACATAGATGCAAGAAGTTGAATTTTTTTGTCTTCCACTTAATAATAATCTCGTAACCTTAAGGATTTATGCATATGTTTGCACACACTTAGTGCTCCTCTGATTTACAAGTCATTGATAACAATTCTGAATATGACAATATTCTGCAGACCATATGTGCAGATACTTAACAGTGATAGCGTATGACAATAAAAAAAAATAATTACAGCTTTGTAAATATACTGTGTCTTAGACTATTATTATGCTGTGATATTTACAACAGTGTAAGACAGTGCGTGCTTACTTGTATTTATTTATTTACTCTTATGGTCCAACAGCATTTTGTGATATACTTCGATCTTTGCCTAATTGTATGCTTACTCAAATTCATCGGGTGTATTCCAAGAGTATTTAACATGAACCAAACTTGACTGTGGATCAGTCAAGGCATAGCGGGTAAGAGTCTCAATCCTTTTTCAGATAAACAGATAATTTGAGAACTTCAGAAGAATCGTTACTGACAAAATTTGTTGAATAAGCAAAATGGAAATCATAGTCTTCCATCTTAAGCTTTCAGGTCTACAGAAATTAAAAATGGCTATTAATGGTAGTATGATCCTTTTCAGGTGTAAAACTATATATATACATGCATATGGGATTTGTGTGTGTGCATGTATGTATAGAGTCCTGTATAAACATACAAAAACGGTTGTTTGATTCCCTTCCTCTTCCCACAAAAGAAAGTCCTATTTTGATCTCTGTTTAGTTCTGATGAAAGTTCCCATTTTGTTTTATAACAAAGGAAACTTGAAATATAGCCTTTACTGATTTCCTCTACTCTTTAAACTGTTTCCTCACCAAAGGATGTGAAAAAAATACATTTCCTGCAGGGCTTTTAAGTTTAGAGCATGGGGTTCTTAATGAGGGAGTAGAAATTGGTGGTACTTGAGGCAAATAAATAAATAAAACATGGTTTAGTGAGGAATAACTGGTGTAGCTGAGAGAGTGCTAACTCAGTTCTGATGTCTGTTGGTATTTTAGTGCATCCTGCAGCATAAATACAAGACTCCTGCCTCCTTAATTATAGCGAACACATTTTCTAATGGTTCTATTGATCTTTTGTGAACAATGTTGATCTTGTAGGAAGAGTAGGTGGAGCAACTGAATAAGAGCATACACTGCTATTGCTTTCCTGCAGGGTAGTGGCACTGCACTGCTTCTTATAACAAAAATACTCAATTATTTGTGTAATTAATGTAGCATATATTTTCAATATTCTAAAAAGCAAGTGACTATCATTCTCAATTTCATGACTTGGACTGTTATCAGCTTCTGTCATTCACAGGAAATTACATCCTCAAATCTCAATAGATAGCATGTAGCTGCTGTAAAAGCTAGTAAGATGAGGTAATGCTATGTAGGCAGTACAGATTGTCCCCAATTGAATACAGATTGAATGTAGCATTTGGAAGAACTTTTGCCAATCACTGAAAATAGTCATTACATAATTAAAATGAAAGAAATGCCTTCCTGGTTTGAATGACACCTTTTTTTTTTTTTTTTCCTTTTTTTTTCTTTTTTTAAATAACAAAACTAATTAGTGATCTTAAAAATAGCAGTATTTCAAAGTTGGATAAACCCTTCCAGAAAAACAGTAACACCATACATTTCAATAAAATTCAAGCTATTTTACTTTTCTTTCAGTCACTATTAGCACGTTTTTCTCCTACAAGTACTTAGTTCTGTTACTGACAAGGAAATCTCTGAACTTGGTTAGGGAAACTGTTCTTTGTATTAAGCTATTTTTAATTACTGATTAAATATAATAGCTAATCCTGAGACACAAAACATGCAGCTCTTTAATTTTTTTTTCCCTGGTTTTGCACTTGTAATGAATCTACTATTTTCTTATTTAAATAGTTTGGAAACACAAGTTGACTACGTAAAATATTTCAAATATCTCATTCCAAGAGAGGGAAAAAGTCCTTCTGACATTACTCACAAGGGGTAGTTTTGCATAATTCAGTGAGAATTTGATAATAAGAAAAAGAGTATTTGATAATAAGAATAAAGGTCAGAAGCATGGGAGAAAAAAATGTCTTCCTTTTGCAAACAAAAAGCATAAGTACATTATGTGCCAAATATCATGCGTCATTGGATGGGGAAATGAATTGTGTGGGATCTGACAAGTTCCCGTTGCTATCTAATGGTATTTTAAAAACCCATGTTTTATTGTGACTTTTCAGAAATACTGTTTGTTACAGTTTAGCAGATCCTTCAGAGAAATTACATGCTCTTCAGGAAAATGAGCAGTTATAACAGGCAAGCATGCTTGCTTGTACAATCGAGGCCTCTGAATGCATTCTGTCTCTCAGAAGATAGAAAAGCAGTAGCAGCAGCATTTCAAAAGAAAGCATTTAGAGTTTTACAATACCGTTACAAAAGTAAACTGTTTTCTGGAGTGAAAGCAGAACCTAAGGGTTCTATTCAGTGACCTTTAATGCAAAGCAATACCTACTGAAGTAGGTAAATAATTTTTGAGCATGTTTATCATTATGGAGTATTCTTAGCTTATGTATCCATTGTTAAATATCCCCATCACAAGAAAAATGCTGCAAATCCCATGAAGACTTATTATAAGTAAGTAGACCAGGGATCAAGATACCATTTTTAGTAGAAGTTCAATCTGGGTCTGGCGAGGACTCATTCATTCTGACAGAGCAAGGATTTTTACGGTGTTCTTTCTTTCCATCTCCAAAGTCCTTGTTGCAGTTGTTAGCTGAGAAGAGGAACTTTATAAATTTGCCACAAAACAGAAGATATAATAGATGATATAAGTCCTAACTCTGTTCTCTTCAATGCTGAATCATGCTTCTGCCGATGCATGCTGAGTTCTGGTCTGCCAATAATTTGCACCACCACAAGGTCAAAACCACAGCTCTTGTCTTGGCCTTGTGTCACGCTTGTTGTGACAGCCCTTTAACCCATCTATGTATTATCTCTCATCTTTCTGAGATTTGTATTCTTTGTGGGTTTAAAGACTGCTGACATCTGAATAGGAGTAATAGGAGTCAGCATAACTGATGTAAGTGGGTCATGACTTGTTGATAAACTTTGGATGGGGATCAAGGGCTTTCCAGCAACATAGAAACAGGATGGAACAGAATGTGTGAGATGCTCGGGTTTTATGTATTTACTTATTCTTTTGGGAATCAGGCAATCACATTTTGTATTAGCTTAAGAATTGTAACACATAGCAGTGTATGTGGTAAATAATGATAATCTAGCTGGAGTGTTTTAAAGGCATACAGTTTCCTAGATAGCTGGCAATAAAGACTTGTGTAAGTCTGTGTATAGGAATTTAGGACTAGACAGAACTCTAACAGAGATCCATAATCTGGAGCTGACTTTTCATGAACAGTTCAGCTTTCCCATGTAAATTTACATGACTTTCTAACTTACAGATAGTTTCAGTGATTTCTGTGGCTTGCTTTGTCTGGAGCACTTGATATTATTTTTTTCTGCAGTGAAGCTCGTTATTGGTAATCACCTTGAGCTGTGAGTAGCTGACGAGTTTTTCACGATCATTTGGCAGTCAAATTCAGTACGACTCAGCCTACCAAAGTTGACAGTATTCTTCTCACAACTGTGCATGAAATCCCTGTGTGATAATTTCTCATTTGCAGAAGACTGGAAAAAGACATTATGAGATAAGTTTCTAGGGAGTCTTCATGTTTGTGTCACTGACTTTCTCCTTGATCACTTGGAGGGTTTTCTTTTATGTTGCTGTTTCCTCATTAAGTTTGTTGCCATTTTCAACCATCTGGGTTTTTTTGTCGGGTTTTGTGGGGTTTTTGTAATGTCTTCTATACACTATTAATTTATTAATACTGGTTATATAAAACTAAACAAGGGAAAAATATTTTACATTAATGTCATGAGGTAAAATGGCCCTAAAAATATGCTGCAGAAATACTGCTTTTCACTCAAGCAGTTCAAAGTACTGATTAAACTCAGCAACTCTTATTAGATTCTGAAGTATTTGGAAATTTCTTGCAGAGGTAGCTTGCCGCTTTTCTATTTTCTTTCTATTTTATTCAGGTTTTGATTTCTGTTTTTCTATTTAGCTCAGCAATCTGATTTCCAGAATTCTCTGACAAACTACCACTCGGTATGCCCAGGTCAGCTCCACATAACGTGATCAGCAATGCATCACAGTCACTTTGTGCTCACAGTACATGTCATGGGAGTAATGGGAGAGTCTTCATTTGCACAATAATTTGAAATGTTTACTTAGAGTGTGCAGTTTATTGGCACTTGCAACACAGGTCTTTTGTAAGACCTGCCAACATTAGCAGATTTCACAAAATATTGTGTTCACCTTTTTTTTTGGTGTTCTCATCTCCTCTGATTAAAGACTTTTACTTGAATTTTAAGTGCTTCCCAACTCTAAGTCAGAGCTTCCTGATTTAACACAAGATGGAGGTAGCTCCACTTATTTTTTTCTTATGAAAGAGACTACTTATGGACTGTGTTGCTTAATCTATAAAGGTGGCAAACCAGGCTATTCGTATCTATCATTTCCTCAACTTTAATATTGTTGTGTTAAACCTTTAAGTTTCAAATTTACTGTGGCAAGTGTCAGTGTAAAACACCATGGTCCAACTGTTAAGAGATTCTGTTTCAGCAAGTGTGGAATTTTCGAAGACACCTAGCATTGGGTGAATTTAACTCCTTGGGTCTTTTCACTACTTTTAATTTGAGTAGTTTAGAGTTTTCAGGTTTTAATGCTCATAGCCATGTGTTACCATAAATGATTTTTTTTTTCCACGCAGCTCTTTCAGGCTACTAAAGACATTCAAACATGAGAGGCTGACAAGTTGGAGATACAAAATTCCAGCACAAACCTGGAAGTTGGAATATGTCTTCTGACTCCCTTGAACCAACCTGAGCTGCTAGAGTTCATCTACCCATATGTATCCAAAACCAGATTATTTCTGGGAGTAGGATTCCCTAGGAATGCTTAACTGGATGCTTTACAGTCTGTGCAGATTTTCATGGTGATCCTAGCAATAGCAGGAAAGGAATGGGATGAAAAATGCATTGCTTTGGACTGGTCTGAGTGGAGAGGGTCCTGGAGTACAGATTAATTTGGGGATGGGACTAGTCTGTTATCTTTGCAATTACAGGTATAGGTAGACTAGCATCCCATTTAGTTGTTTCCCCTCCCATGTTGGAGGAAGAATAAAAAACCAGCCCAAACATCCCTCCTGATATCTCAGGTTGATCTTATGCTTCAGTCCAACAACATGATTGCAGCATATATATATATATACATATCAGGCATGCATATATATGCATGCCTGATCAAGTAGTTAACAAGTTAGCTACATCAGTGTTGTGTTCAGTGTGGGTTGAAATACTCTTACCCCTCATCCTTTGGGAGCCTGAGTAGACTGGTCTAGAAGCTGTAGTGTCCTCAGCTCATTCTACTACCATCATCACCCAAGCTTCTTAGGTTATATTTGAGGTCAGGTTGCAGTTGTATCTGAGACTATAGTGCAGGAATATGCTCAGAAACAATAGGAATCCAAATTGCTGAATTTGGAGGACAAATGTTTTTAAACTTCTGGGAATGAAAGTATAGGTTTCTGTTCCAGTGTTGAGCTGGTTTTGGTAGACTTTTTTTTAATGTTTCTTTGGCTTTATTTCCCCTAGAAAAAACAAAACAGGAAGGATGTGTTGCATGTTTCTTTGGCTCATCCTGTTGTGTTTATAAGAATATGATCTGTATTTCTTTTGATTCCTCTATCTCTTCAGAGTCCTCTGTGTATCTGAAGGTACATTTGTCTAAGATAGGAAGGGGGAAATTTAGGAAGTTAAATATCAATAGTTGATAATATAGACAAAAGGGCTTCTTTTTGTGTGTACTTTGTGCTTGATTAATATGAGTGACTGTGCTAAATGCTTAGTGGTTTACAATTTCAAGAAAAAATAAAATCTCTGGGTTTGTGTATTCATAAACCTATTTCGCATTCTGTGAAATATAAATCAGAAAGCATGCCCATGCAATCACTTTCCCTGAAAATTTGAAGAAATTCCTCTGCCCTTCAAAAGTTAGTCTTTGCTTGCATTTTCTCACCTTTGTACAGCAAGACATTAATGCAGTTCTCTTATCCGCCTTTTTTATTACGTTATTAAATGTTCTTCTCAGCAAACCCTGTTTGGCAGCAGCTTTTACTGCATGCTCAAATAAAACCCAGTATGGAACAGCATATGAACACAGTGTAATATCTTAAAGTGTGAATTAGGAACCTTGAAACTGAGTTTACTTCCTTGCCATTCATGGAAGTACACACAGAGATCCTATTTTAATTGATGACAGTGTTTGCTCCTCTCGCATACCTGTTTGTACAGTGAATAAGGAATAAAAAATGGATTTCTGAGGGGATATATCCTACCTGTAATAGAATTTAAAGTTTTGTAATAATGAGCTGCAAAAATATATATTTCCTTTTTCATTTTCTTTCTAACTCAAAGTTATGCAGCCTTTCTATTTAATATATTTTTTGATCTTTTCTTGAGAAATAAAACTGTTACAGGATATTTGCCTTTTTCTGGTGTGGTAGGCAATAATAATTGCATATTAAACATTTCACCTTTTTTTTAATATTGAGTTTAATATTACTTTTGAGTCAGGCACGTATCATTAAACAACATGCCTCAGAATAAAACATAAAGGGTTATTACTGTTGTTTATTTTACTTCTATGAAGGGTTTTCTTTTTAATTTTTTTAAGAAAGCATTGCAATGGTCTTCTGTTTTCTATAAACTTTTAACAAACTGAATTTCTGTAACAAAAACAAACTTTGATCGTTATTTATCTCAACCAGATAAACAAGGAGTCTGCTGATCATGATTGCTCATCACAAGTCTGAATTAAGAATTCTTTTTGAATTTGATCTCCTTGCATCACTTCAGAGCCATGACTTAGTAGGTTTTCTCTGAAGAAAAAAAAAAAAAAAGAAAGAAAAAAGAAAATTACTCATTCAGTATTGCCAGTGTCACAGTAAATGACTGTTGATGTACGTGGGATACCTCCAGCTTGGTGTGAACATTTTGCCATATCTCATTTCAGTCAAAGGACGGGACCACAGTAGCTGCACATGTGGTTTTCCATGAGACCAACACAAATTTTACTGCCTCAACGCAGACAGTGATTCTTTCTCTGAGCAAGGACTTCTGTGGTTGAAAGTGGCTAAATCAATTCCTTACAACTTGTAAGAAATAGGAGACACAATTCAGAGGAACTGAAAACAGATCATGTCAAGCAGAGGGGACTCTATGTAAGGTTAAGCACATATGTAAATATTTGTCATACTGGAGCATTATCAGGCTATTCAAAGAAAGTGTGGAGATCATAAAATTAAAAATCCAACACCAAAAGGGTTCAGAATTCATTCTGTAAACTCCAGGAATACTTTACATCTTTTTGTAATGCCAGGTGGTCTGCTCTTTATCTAAGAATGTACTTTTAATTAGGGGTCACATCACTGTAGAAACTGGGTGAATCACAAGTATTCGAAAATAGAAATCCTTGCAGATTTACAGAATAATGCTTATTTTCAGGAAGCTTAATGGTGTGTGAAAGCAGGTAGAAAATTAATCTAGTTCACTTTACATCTGGGAACAAATGGAATTTGAGTGCAGCAAAGAATTGGCTGAAAAATAGGAAAAAAAATACTTTTACACTACCCTCACACCCTTCAAGTGGATTTTTTTTTCTTTTCTTTGATAGATATTTCTAAAGCCTATTTTTCTTCCTCTGTTTCCTCGCAGAGGGCATACTCACCCCGCTTTTTGTCAAAACAATTGTGGTTTTGATTGTCCAGTGTTTGTCTGTTGGTTCAGCCTGTGTCCTGTAGCAGCTGCCACAACAATCTGTGTATTTACAGACATTTCAAATCCAAAGTTGTGGTGCTTCTTCCAGACCTGCTACCTCATTCTGCTGAATTTAAAAAAGGGAAATTTAGAAATAAAAACTATTTACTCCTTCACATCACAATGATTTTTTTTTCCACTGAAGGTATGAATCAATGAGTGAAAAATTGTTAACTAAAATGCTTTAATTAGTATCAATATCCATCTATTTTGGTTAATCAATTAGCATACATAAGAATAGTCCTACCAGACTCTGACCAAGACTTGACCTAGCCTATTACATGACCTTCAGTAATAAGAAAACACACCTCCCCCCAGAGATCAAGACAAACATACTGTGTATATATCTCATACTTTTATTTGTGTTGTCTGGTGGTTTGTTGGTATGTGTGTGTGTAGGTTTATTTTGTTTTGGGGTGGGTTTTTTTGTTTGGTGGGTTTGTTTTGGGGTTTTTTTTTGTTTGTTTTGTTTTTGTTTTTTCTTTCTGGAGGGGGGTGTTCTTCTGTTTTAAACCTTTGCAATCTGTGGTTTGTGTGCCCACTGGATCAGGAGTTGTATTTTATCTTTGTATTCTGTGGATTTCCACTCTGCAGTTACATGCAAAAAAAAAAAAAAAAAGAAGAAGGACATTTTGGGTATTTTCCCTGCACATTTAGACATACCAAATCTTATTTTACATTTCAGTGAATACAGATGACAGCTGAAGTAAAGCAGTTGTTGTTTCTTTGCTATTTCTGTAGTTCTGAATTGTTAATTTTCATCTGGGAGGTAAAATGTATGCACATCATTTGTTTGTTGAGGTACTTTTATGAAGTAACAACTGAGCAGTGTATATAACTGATCATATAGTAAGGCTTTTGACTAAGGTTTTAAATGAGGCTATTTGCTATCCTGTTTTGAAAGAGAAGACAAAACATCGAATAATTTTATACTCTCCATTGTAGGCAAACCTTTTGAGCTCAAAGATTGAAAAATAGAATAAGGCGAAATATTTTTTCCAAATGCTGTGTTTGTAATTAAAATTCCGCTGGAAGTCACATTAGGCTGTGTTTCAATGGATGTAGCTGTTCCCTGTCAGTGCCTTTGATGTTTCAGCTGAAGTAGTTTTACCAAGTCATCCAGTGTGCAGTACATGGACGTCTCTGATAAGACTTCTTCTTTGTAAGGATGAAATCCAAAAATCAATGTCAGATGGGAATCAAAGTGCTCAAAGTTTGAAGGATTGATGGAAAAAGATTTTAATGAGTGAGAATTTCAATCTTTAACTCACAAATTTCTCAGAAAGGGCAGGCATGAAATTCCAGGGTGAAGGTGTCTGGGAGAGATGTTTGAAAATCAGTAGGTTAAAAAAAAGTTTAAATGAAAATTAAGTCTAATGTTTTGATGGAAAGAAAGAAATATTTTTTTTTATATTTTACCTGGAAATGTAACTCGGATTTTGAGGAAATTAAGTGTGTGCCTGCACCTTTGTGAAACTGGATGATAACCACATTCCAATTACCTCTCAGTAATAAGAAGCATAACACTTAATTGCTTCTATTCAAGTAGCTATTTCTTCTAATTTAAAATAAATAAAGAATCCCAGCACCCAGAAACAGGGTTACTGAAGACACCACTAAGTTGACTGATTAAGATACAAGACCTAAACAAGGGAAAAAATTCTGGAAGATGAGGGAAAATAGCCTACTTTTTAATTTTTTTTTTAAATTTCAACATGGGATCTGTAAGCTAAGGTTAATTTTGTCAGTGATCAATTATAGCCATATGGAAATAAAACTTTTAACTGATAGTATTGCTGCATCCATATTTTTTAATATAAGCCCCCTTTTTTTCTAATACTCTACTCAATTTTTTTTCCCCTGTTCTACACAGTCCCATTTTTCTTTACTAAAAATTGTGTGATTGTGCCATACATGGGATGTTGGCACTTAAAGAGCTAATTTTACACCATGATGGGAAAATCATTCAAGTGAAAAAAAAGGTAGTTGCTCCTTCTTCATGTAACGGGATCAAATGAAAAATGAACAATAAAGACAAAGAGGAGAAATAAATTGGAAACTTATTAATCACAACAGTTGGGTTCCATACTTCCTAATTCTAACCTGAAATTTGCCTCTTTCAAGTATTTACTCTGAAATAAAATGCAATTATCAAATATATAGGGGAAAAGAGTTTAAAAAAATTACTTCAATGAGAAAACCTTTTTGAAGCAGGTTGTGTGCTCTAGGAGTAAGACCTTGGTCCCTCTGATAGTCTATATTTTTAATTTTTTTTTCTCCCAATAAATATTACATTGAAAATACAGAGTGCTATGATATTTTTCAGAAGCCTGTGATACAGATGTCCCGATGTCCCTTTCTTATACGAACTTGGGTAACATCCATGCCTGTGTTATGGGAAGTACAAAGACTTCAGCTTGAAAAAAACCTCTGCCCCCCACAGGTATAGTCTCGTCCTAGGTGTGGTTTGAGAGAAGAGACATTTTGTACTCAGGTGCATGAAGCTAAAACTGGCAATGGAGAATGTTCAGCTGCAGAGGTTCCCAAAACATGACTAGATAAAGTCCTGAGCTATCTGACCTTGCTCTGAAGTTAGCCTCTCCTTGGAGCAGATAAAGTAGGTGATTTCCTGAGCTCCCTTCTTTAACATAAATTATTTTACAGTTCTAAGCTGCACTATATTTTAAAATTTGGTATAATGTGCTCAGGTTGTATCTTCCTGATGTGACAGTACTATGCCCACACTCGTGGCCATAGCTAAATATTGTGCTTTAGCTCTGACAGCTCAAATATCTAAAAAAATTGAAATGAAATATGGCAACTCTCCATGGGCATCCCAGAACCTTTTGCTCTAGAGTGACCTAATCAGAGATTTACTTTCCTTTCCTGTTCCCTTCTGCAGTTTCATCTTCTTGAAAAAACATTCCTGCCATCCAAAGGTTGTCATTTTGCCTGGAGTTTGGCTTCAGCTAATTGCAATGCTTGTAGCGCTCAGTGTATACTTAGGAAGTTTAGCTGTGAAGGGAAAAAAAATCTCAAGAAATTTTATGCTACTGTTTGTTATTTACTGGAAAAAAAAATTGGGGGAGATTAATGCTTTTAGAGGATAGTTTTCAAAAAAATGTGTTCACAAATACAATCCCAGTTACAGGCATATTAGCCTCTACTTTTACAAAAAAATTTAATCCATCCCACCTTTGCCTTTTACGTTTTGTTTTGCTCTCATAGACGTGAGTTGTTAGGAGAGGAGCTAACTGGAAGAGACAAAGCGTATGCATAGAATGGGCCTTAGTAGGTATGAAAAACTTCTTACTGAACACTGACAGAGACTGACCCTCCACTTTC
This sequence comes from Hypotaenidia okinawae, assembly GCA_027925045.1. Lineage (NCBI taxonomy): Eukaryota > Metazoa > Chordata > Aves > Gruiformes > Rallidae > Hypotaenidia > Hypotaenidia okinawae. The sequence continues at coordinate 175,711,133 of BSDF01000001.1, forward strand.
TCTCTACTACCCATGCTCCACCATCTTTCCTTAGCCATAACAAGACACTTTGCCAGTCTCCACCCCCTAAATGAGGAACCAAACGTGACAGCTCAGCTGATGGTGTTGACATTGGCAGCAGACTTGACGGATGGCACCAAACCTTGCCGTGGCCTATCTCCTGCTAATTAGCTGTTCGAAGGAACTCTGTGTGCCACAGGCACAGTCTTATCGGAAAAGGACATCTTTGCCGTTCACCCTGACAGCTGTGATGCAGCTGTTCGTGGAGTGAACTGAGCATGGAGGGGGAGGGTGGGAGGCGGAGGAGGAGGATTTAGAACAAGTGACAGCTCCAGTAGCTTGTATTGAAGCCGTCCTGAGCTCTAATAAACAACAGGAATGGAGAAGAGAGAAGATGGGAATAGAAATTTAGAAAACGGGAGCACGCATTAGGCTTGAAACAAGAAGAAGAGTGAGAGGAAGGGAACAGGACTGCCCCATGAGGGTTTTGTATGGCAACTGGAGCTGTATGCTCTTGTGATTAATGCAGGCTGAGAGATTTAACATAAAAACATACATGATTTTCTATAGGTCGTGCACGTGTCCGTGGATGTTAATGGGGATGCATGCCAGGAAGTCCCACAACTGAGCAAGACAGAGAGCAACATGGGCCTGAATAATTTATTGAGGTGCCATAGACCTGACAACTTTGGAGACAGGCTGAGGGAAAGAGTTTAAAAAAAAAAGGAAATGAAAAAACGGAAAAGAAAAAGTTCTTGTTACTTGCTCTGAGTGATTATGAGTGGGGAAGGAGAGAGTTTGAGGAAGTGGTCCTGCTGCTTTTCAAAGCAAATACCCACAGTGATGCAGAACATCCAAGTAGTAAAGTACACTGTTGGTATAACTTTCTTATTCGAGTTTGCAATGTGTACTCTGTTGGTACTTTTGAAGACAGATGTCTGACTTATTTGAATGCTATCTACATGGTATAACAGTAAAGGTGTGGAGTTGAGGATGTAGAAGGATGACGTTTTCGCTGGTGTATTTTTGTTAGCTCTCATTAATTTTTATTTTCTACTGGTTTGGGTTATAAAGGAGAAAATGAGACTAGACTTTGGGCCTTTTGTGATGATAGTTTTAAACTTACCAATCAGTTTATAATACAACTTGAACAGGGCAATAGACTGCAAATTCCACAAATACTTTCTTAAGATTAAAGTGGGTTTGCAATGTTTCTTTTAATACTTTGTCTCATTTAGAAGCAAAAAAAATATTAAAAAAATTGATTAGATAAATGAAATAAGAACGGCAGTAACATTCCCTTCCCCAGAACTTAACTAAACACTTTTTAATATTGAAGTTATTACAACATTAATTGATTTTCCTCTGTGTTTCCTAGAAGCAGAAAGATTAAGACAAATATTTTGCTTGCAATATATCTGTCCTAGGCAAAGGTAAGGAGTGTTAGATTGGCTTGGAAAGCTTGGTTGTAAAAAGCTTCTGTTATAATTTTACAACTGAGTGGGTTAGTTTGTGATAGCACTGAGATTTGGGATGTTGCTGCAAACTAATTCTTTTTAAGGTTTTCTCTTTTTATTGCTGATTACCTATGGGTTTTACTACATGCAACTTCTCTTTTCTCTGCTGACATATAGTCAAAATAGATAACAGTATGCTGCAGTCAGTAGCCAAAATTGTCCCAGAGCAGATGTTTCTATTGTTATAGCAAAGGAACCACACATATGCTTATACACATCGCCAATGCTTTGTTTATAGGTTTACTACCATGTTTGCTATTACCTCTTATCCTGCATTGGTGATATCACCTTGAGTTGCCCCAGAAAAATTGCATATAGACTTAGGATTCATGGTTTTCCTTATTTGTATGTACAGTGAAAAAACACACACAAAAAAAAAGTCTCGGAAAAGATGAACTTGCATCACAGGATCTTTCTGAAATACAAAAATACAGATCCTTACTCTACTTTATAGTGTGACTGCTCCTGTAATTTTTATTTGTGTGCTTCAAATGTATCCTTTACCACATTTAAAGTAACATGCAGTGCCTTATGGTGACATTTTGTTTTTCACTCTTGTGAGGTAATCCCAATAATTTTACTGAAAACTTTACATATTCTTCATAAATATTTGATGTGTCCACATAACCTGAGGTTTATCGTTCATGTTTTATACAAATCTAATGAGATGTGAAATACATTTCTAGTGTAAATTTTTAATTTTGAATTTAGGGGTTTGCTTAGTTAAAAAAAGGTTAAAAGTTCACTTGCAATGATATGTCCATTATTTCTGACCTTTTTATTATATTTGGGTTTTTTAAAATTATTTTTTACTTATTTGTAAAAAATTCAGCATGCCATTTACAAATGAGTAGCTGTTTATATTTCTTCTGCCAATATTTTTCAAAATTGTACAAGATTAGTGGTTTTGAGTGTTTAGGTTTTGACATCTGTGAAACTGATCACTCAGTAATTTTAATAGTAAATCTTATATCAGAATTGGTTCATAACCGATTTATCTATTCATTATGCAACTTGAGATTTGTAAAATGCTTGGGTTTATGCATTTTCCAACTCTAATAGTAGGAAAGCTTTACGGTTTTGCATGTACTATCATACTGCCACTGTTCCTGTGTTCTGAATTGTGTGAGTTTGCCATTGCACAGAAAATCGATATTTTCATACAAAGGAGATTTTTTGGGGGGGCTATTTTTTTGGATTTTAGGGATGGGTTGTTTGGGGTTTTTTTTGTAACTAAGTTTATATTAATAGTCTAGTTCACTGAGTAGACTAATTTTGCATCTATTTTTCCTATGGCTATGCTTTTGTCAGTGAGAGAATTGTTGTATATTTATCTGGTTTTGATTTGGTGATAAAATGCAGTTTTGTGGGGCTTGTGCATAGATGGCTGCAGTTGAACCTTTGCACACTGTTCTCTATTAACAATATAAAATTGGACTTACTGTTCTTAATGGGTATTCTTATACAGGAGATAATAACATTCACTTTTCTTTAGGTTATGCAGACGTCAAAACAATATTGGTAGGTTCATAAGAGGTAAACCTTCAATTAACTTTTGAACTGGCAATGTTTTTTATATTGAACAAACTTAGAAGCTGGGAGTGTTAGCTAACTTAAACCCCAAAACCCAATTAAAAAACCCCAACCAAACAATCTGTCCATTGGGAGGAGATGATTTAGACCTTTAACAGTTAATGTGTTCAATAGTCCTCCTGCATGAGAGTATGAATTGAGTGACAAAAAAGAGGAAGATGAGAATTTTTAACCTTTTTATACTGTATAAGTTACGAATCAGTGAGATGACAGTTTCCTTCATTCTTTTTTTCCCACATGTTCCACATGTCTGTTGTTTCTTTACTGATGATGTGACTGAAGGGCAGTGGAAGAACACCCCTCTAGGTACTGGCTATTACACGTGCTTATGAAGACCAAATACCTCACTAAGAAACCTGTATTTTATTTAGCATTTTTATGGCAGTGCATTTTTGGTTTATCTCAGATCTTTTTATTGGAGATATTATGATAATCCACAAGCCACTAATGCCTACTGCAGTTATAATCTTTCAAATTTCTTCTCTCTCTGAAATTAAAATGGTGCTTCTGGATGCTGCAGATACAATCTGTTCGATGGCATGCCTATGTGTTTATGAGTTTCTAAGAGATGAACAGGAAGAAGTTCAGGGAAGCACAGCTTTTCATCTAATGTATCAGATATGGCTAGTGTCCATTTAAAAATTATAATCATATGCATTTTCAATGTAACTAGTACATATAGATTAGGAATGCAGATACAATATTATTTAGGAAAAAAAGTAAGTAGCAATAAGGCACAAAGGGAAGTTTCTGTATTTTGGTTTCTGTTTTTTTTATCTGGATGAGCATTTCCATGTTTGTTTTTTTTTCCTCCTTTATTTCCTCTTATCTTCCTTTCCCCGTCCCTCACTCATCTCACTTGCTTTTGTGCTATTACACCTGCTGTGCACAGTATTTTGCTCCCTCACTCTCACTCCTTTCTCCAACTGTGTGCTATTTCACGCTCTCACTCATGTCTTGCTTAATCATTCTTGTACCCTCTTTCTCTCGCTCTCTCCCTTGTGCTCTCTCCCACACTCTCGCTTTCTGTTGTGTGCACTTCCTCTTACCCTTGCTCACTTTCTCATGCATGCTGTTGCACTCTCTTCCCCACTCCTGTGTGCTGTGTCTCTCTGTCTGTCTGTGTCTCTGTCTGTCTGTTCTCACTCCGCTCAAACTTATTGTATCTTTTTTTTTTTTCCCCCATGGAAAAAATGTCCTTTATGTTTTACAGTGAGCAGCTGGGGATTAATGATACTAGATAGTTTGCTCACCATGGATACTACTGCCTCATGAACCTTCTTAACAGGCAAGATTTTTTTTTTCTTTTTTTCTTTCTTTAAGTTGTCCCATCCGTCCGTGTCTCCCCCCAACCCTTTCAATCACATCATTGCTTGGAGGCAAGAGAGTATGGAGAGAGGTGAGAGAAGCTCCTGTAGCAGCCCTGGTAGACATAGGCATCACAGTACCAATCAATCAACACACATGCTTTCCCACTGAGATTCCCCAGTGACCTTGAGGAGTGTGACAAATGACTCAGAGGACAGAACAGACAGAAGGTTTCTGATAAACCAAAAAATTATGTTCTTCTTGGTGATGAAGAAAAATAAAAATGAAGAGTGAGGGTAGATATATATTTGATTTGAACAAGACTCGATAAATTCTGTGACTACCTTTCGCTGTACTGGCTGTGGTTAGAGGAGTTTACTGTCATGGTAATCAAGACTTCTTCAATAAACCTCGCTGCAGTGTTTACAGTACTTTTTTGTGCAGTACTGCAGTACTTTATGGCCCTGAGACCTCAGCTGTGGCTGGAGGTTGTAGCAGTTATTGATAACAGATTCCAGAGGCAACATATTTCATCAAATTCATGTTGAGGGAAAATAATCAGCAGAGAGAATCACTTAACCTGGATTGACTTGGTCTATTCTGAAATCTGCAGTGTGTTAACTCAGTCATGAGATAGTGATGGTTATTATTAATCGTAAATGTTTAATATATTAATAAGTACATCAACTTACAGTTCAGCTGTAGATACACTTTCAGCATATTTAAAAACCGATTTCCATAGATCATATATATATATATATATTTAATAGGTGAGCTGGAGTCAGAATTTATTATTTATTATGTATCTATGTGTCTTGTGCACAGTGGGAGAAAGGGTGCATTTTCTTGCACCCACCAAAGTGTGTAATCTTAGCGAAAAACAATGTCTGTTAGGAGAAAGATATCTATTACCACATTATTCATTCTTTGTGGTTCCTTCAGAATGCAGATTGGCATTTTCATTACTGATTACTACCCATTCCATTTCTTTCTCTAGTTCCTTTGACCCTTATCAACACGATTATCTGTATTCGTCCCAGGGTAAGCCCCTACTAACAGCAATTGTTCTTATATATTTCAGCCAGCCAAACCATTGATACTCCTGATTCTATAGATAGCTTCCTCTTCTTTGCAGTTCTAGAAAAATGTAGGGAACCTTCTTGTTGAAATATAGACTGACTAATCCTCATCAGAGATCAGTTATCCTTGTTCTCTGTAATTGTCGTTACATTTAAATCCATACAGTCCATAAAACTGAATTTCTAATCTCATAGCCAGAGATTAGAAGACTATCTTCATTCCTACATTCTATCCTTTATTCTGGGCAAAGGAGGTCTATTGTAAACTAATTGAGAGACTGTGTTTTTTTTTTTTTCTAATGACAGGGTACACTTCTCAGTGCAGGAAAAGGTATTTTTGTTCATTAAACTCAGTAGCAGTGCTAGTAAACCAAAGGCATAATGAAAGGAGGTGGCATGTGTTTGGGGAAGAACACAGTAAAGTGTCATCTTCTTTCTACTGATATTGAAGCCAGTCAGACTTAATGGGAAAATGCCCAAATCTCCCTTGTAGCAGCCATAATCTGGTATATGTCTGATGTTTTAGTGTGCCAGAATTGCAAATCAGAGAAAAAAGCGCGTTACCTTATGGAGAGTTGAAATCATTTTGAGAAATATAATCCAGTTTAAGGAGGAGTGAATGACAATCACTATGAAAGCCTAGAAAATGACAGAAGAAAGCAGCCTGTTACCGTTTCGAAAGATTTGTGTTAAATTTACCAACAAGGGATGAGGTATCAGAGGACAGCAGATACATATCAAGTAAAAATTCAGTAAGTTGATTGTTCCTGGGGCTTTTAATGAGGTCAGTAACCCAGTCCTGTAAAACAATTAATTTCTTCAGCACCTTGCTGAATGTCATTCTGTTTTGAAAGTGTTAGGCTCTTCTCCCTCCACAGATTTAGCTGCATTTTTCATTCAGGTAAAGCCAAATTGGCACTGTGTAACTTTGCTGCCCACTCATCCCCTCATTTACTCTAATGAGGGCCTTCAGAGTGGGTCTGACAATGGAAAATGACAGACAAGTGGGATTATAGATTAGTCTGAGGTAAAAATAAAAAACCCAAAAGTAGAAGAATGTTTCTGTTGTAAGCCATTAAGTACAAATAGTATTTACTAGGAGCTATGCTCTATTAATATGAGCAACTATTCAGAAGTGAAGAAAGCAAGACTTAGTAGTCAATAGATGTTGCAAATTCAAGATATTTTACCTGAGAATGCCAGAAAGACATTAAATAATTTTCAAGAACTTTTGCTTTTCTAAGGAATCTGGGATTTTTTTACATTAGATAAGATGTTAAAATGTTGTCCACTTGGAATTCATTTATTTTAGTTGGATCAGGTATGTGCTTACCAAACATAGTTAACTTGAAACTTTTGAAAGTATCTTCAAGGACAGGGAATCATTAGCATCTGGGTATTTTTATTAGTTTGGGAACACAAGTCATGTAGCTTTGTGTCTCAAAGAGATAAGGAAAATAGAACAGAGACTTGAACCCAGGTCATTAAAGCCCTAAGATAACACTTTAATCACTGTACCTATCCATCCTCTGGAAAAAGATTATTAATTCAAGTATTTTCATCTTCTGCTTTTAAAAGTTGGTTTTCTCATAAAATAGCAATACACCTCAGTGGAGAGTTTCGTCAGCTCCCACCTGGATTTAATACAAATTAAAGAATGGGTTCTTCGTGTTATCAATGCCAAAAGCTTTCAGACTGACTTCTATTTTGGTTTATTCCAAAATAGGTTAGCATATTTGAGAATAGAATACATACCTCTTTGTAAAATTTGGTTTTATATGACAGAAATATGGATCTGTTTTGGTTCATTCAGTTTACTCTTAAAGGCTTGAAATATCAGAGGCCAAATTCTGAGGCAACTATCTAGTATATGTAATGGAAAAACAGTTTTGTAGAGTGAATTCAAAGGTCTGAATTTAGTTTTTAAAATTACAATAATTCTAGGAAGTGTTAAATATGCTTTTAGTAAAAAGAAAAGATAATTTTGTCCTTTAAAAGGAAAAGATAAAAGTTTTGAGGGGACAGCACAGTAAAACCAGAGCTTAATGGAGTGATCTTTTTCTTAGTGCTGTTGAACAAAACTTTGTGCACATCAGTTTGCATAGGTAAACTTAGCTGTAGCAAGATTTAGTTAATGGGAACATTATGAATCATAGTGATGTAATGTTTGCTAGAATGTGATATTTTAGGTATAGACTAATTTTGCATCTCCGTTATACTTCTTCATAGATTTATAACTGTAAAAAACTGGTATACATGGCAACATAAAACTAAAGGGAAAAAAATAAATTCTTGTTTTGCTTTACCAGAAATCAAATTATAGTTTTTGGTTGACTTTTTTCCTTTCTTTCCTCCAGTGAAGAGGCCCAGTGACAATGAATCCTGGGTGGTGTTTTGTAACCTTTAAATTATTATTAAGCTGGAATCAGCACAACTGGGTATGTGTAAATGAGTAAATACAGAGAAACCAAGAAAGAAGAATCCAATGTATTAATCAATGGTGACATTGATTCTGGATAGAATGTCTTAAAATAGGCGCTCAGAAGTCACGAGGCCATATGTGGGGTGAAGGGAAGGATGCACTGCAGTCACTGCCAGTAAATTTAAATTTAATATATTCTTCATCCTTTTTAGTAATAGATAAAAAATATATGGTTTTGGGGGGGGGGGTAGGGGGAAAGGGAGGAAGAATAAGTCTTCCATAAAGCCATAAAGGTTTTTGATCTGTATGTTCCTGTTCCTGAGTCCAGTTTTTAAGAAAGTAAAGAAAAAGAAAACCTCTGAAACTGTAATGAAATGAATTTTATTTTTCAGGCATTGGGCCCATGCCATTTCATTTCATTACCAGGATACACTGAGCAGGCTGAAATCAGCAAGAACTACAGGCAATGCAAACTGGTGATAAGCATTTCATCATGGTTCTAAACATATTAAATTTTTAGCTATAAATTTTATCAACAGCATCTACATGACTGGATACCATTTTGCCCCCTTTTTTCTTCACCATTTCCCTACCCCATTCTCTTTTGCTCTGCAAATACAATTTGTACTTGACTGTTTTGAAAACAAATTTTTAAAAATCAGTAAGTAAAAATGCATTTACAATTTAGCTACTCCTGTAATTATCATTAAGGCTTTTTTCTGTACTTACTGAAAATGGGAAAAGAAAGTTACAGCATGAGCAAGGGTAACAATAGACAAACCTCATTAGGTTTTGTGACAGCCTTCAAAAGATTCCCTCCTAAAACTAATAGCATATCGCTGGGCAATAGTTTTCAGTTGAAGACCTCATTCCAAGATATTTGGTCTTTATAGAACACTGATAGAGAAATAAAAGGTATAAATCTAAAAGGTAAGATTGTACGTTTGATATTTCTAATAATATAGTCAATATATTTCACCAATTTCAGGTGTCTATAATGGTTAAATGGCCAAAATCAGAAGTATACTGGTGTCTCCAATTACAATTTTAATTAAAGGTTCCTGAGGATCAGGACCAGGATGAAACTTAATCCTCTGCATTACCCAGGGATATCCCAGCAATCAATGACAGACAAAACCAGAAAATAGAACTGTGAAACAAAGGAAGGAAGTGATCATTTTGGTTTAGTCTGGAAAAGGGCTGGTCTTGCTGAGCAGCACTCTGAGTAACTGCAGTTGCATCTTTAATGATGAGAGAAAGAAAGGTGTGTATTTGAGAACTCTCAAGGCATGACAACCCTGGGGCTGGTTAGAGGCTAATTAGTTTCAGAAGTGAAGACTCTAGAGTAGCTGAGGGAAATCCTAATTGTGTTAATAATGAATTCTGTTCTTACATAGTGCTACAGTACATTTCATCATTGGAAATGTGATTTAAAACAAATATGTTCTTTAAGTTTTGCCTGATAGTTAATGCTGTTTTAGTGGTCTGCTGGGGAAGACGACCACACTCACAGATACGTTGACCGCTGAAGTCAGAATGTCCAATATCCTGATGTGACTTGGGAAAACCTGAGAATTCATACGTTGAAACGGGTAGTGATGATAGTTAAACCATCAATTTATCGGTCATGTAGCCATATGGGGAGTAAGTAGGGAGAATGCTTCAAGATCTTAAAGAAGTTTGTAACATGTTTATACAGATTCTCCTTTTTCTCATCTTTCATAAGGAAATTAATCCCATTCCTGTATCTGGTATTTAAGCTTTTATTCTTAGTGTTAAAAATAAAATGTTTTTGCTGGTGAGGGAGTAAGCAGTGACACCTGGAAAATCAGTAGGTGTACCTCGATTTTGTTTAAAAATAAACACCCTGTAATTCAAGAAAACGGAATTGTTACGTGAGGCCTGGAAAACAGGGTTTTCTGATGGTATCTGCACCACATTAATGTCATTATTGCTTACACTCAAAAGTGAAAAATAAAGCAGTGTTTAAGAAAAAAATATGGAAAAGGTTTTCAATAGTCAATGCAATAGTAATGTAGAATATTTTCTTTTTAATGCATTTTTGTTATAAATTTGACTTCAGCTTTCATTATATAGTTTAGCATTTGGACTAGATTTTACTGCTGCAGGTTATTCTGTCAACATTGCAAAGCCTGGTTTAGATGGTATCTCTACAGGTTGCTATGGGAAGCAAGATATGATAAATTATTAGACCAGTGTCTATACACTGAGTGCATCAAACACTGAATCAAGCCCTGTGTGATTACATCACATTTCATAGAATCACAGAATCACCTGGGTTGGAAGAGATCCTTTACATCATCAAGTCCAACCACAGCCTAACCCTGCCTAGTCCATCTCTAGATCATGTCCTTAAAGACTTCATCTACACGCCTTTTAAATACCTCCAGGGATGGTGACTCCACCACCTCTCTGGGCAGCCTATTTCAATGCTTTGTCTCTATGCAAGAAGTTTAACACGTAAAAGGCTACTGTAAATAGGGAAGGAGTAATCTGCTCTCTGTGTTGTGTCCATGCTCCACGTCCATGCTGCTTAAACTACTGCATTGAAAATTTATATTAAAACTTTCTTCCTGTAATACTGCTAAAGCATCATCATCTGAAAGTAGATTACCTGGAGAGGCAAAAGACTTGTCATCACTGGAATTTTATTAAGGGCAGAGTCAATGAGTATCAGTTAAGAAAAGAACTGGCATATTTTGTCATGTCCTGGAATAGGAAACAAGAGGATGACACCCTCAAATTAATGATAGCTTTTTAATTTCAGGACTCAAATAAATGCTAACTGTGCTTCTTTCTTTGGATATGCAGTTAGAATTTCAGCTGTAGGTGTTTCCATGCTTCTGCAAATGGCAATCTCACTGACTTATGACTCCTTCCTAAAAGTACTGCAATTTCAAAGCCTGGTTTTTGGTTTTTATTTTGCAGGGGGTATACATTTCTGTGGGGTTTTTTTGGTTTGTTTTTGTTTGTTTATTTTTATTTTTATTTGTTTGGGTTTTGTTTTTCTTTGTTTTCTCTTCCTGCTAGCTATTTAATCAATAAATGAACCATCAGGTTGCTCAGAAATATTATCCCTCACCAAGAGATTTCATCCTCATGAAAAAGAAGAGGCAACAAAATTTTCTGTTTCTTTTATAAAAATAATTTTGGTTTTCTTTATTTTCCAATGTTTTACATACTCTTTCAAGCAACAACAAGGAAAAGTTACTTCCAGTAGAACCTAAGACAAGAAAACTTGATGAAAGCAGAAAGTTTCAGGCAAATAGAAGGTGACTAAATCTAGAGAGTGGCAAGGGCTAAATGAAGAATTGTGTAAAAACCTGTCTAATAATTTATTTGGTAGTCTTGTTTCAGAGCCAGATAAGGATTTTATTCCATATGTCCTTTGATTTAACTGGAATTATTTTCAATTAAGATACAGATGAAGACTTGCATTCACCATCTTATGTTGAACTCTTGACATATATATAAAATTATTCTTAGAAATATAGAAAACAACAAATTAAAAGCTAAGTACTTTATTATTATTACTTTTATAAGAAAGTTCTTAACAAACTGAAAACAATTATTTGGTTCAAGAATATTTAAGAAAATGAACTTTACATGAGGAAATAATTTCACATTCCAAGATGTGAAAACCCTGAGTTTACCTTCCGACTAGCATGATCTTTATTACTAATTAAATTTGTTCCTAAACTCTCCTGTCCTCATTTCTTTCTTTCTGTTTTATTTATATACTGGCCTACAATTCACTTCTCCTTTCTGTTATTTCTGTAATTTTCACAAAGGCAAATTAAATCTGTTGCATGACAGCATTATGCGACAGTTCAGTAGTTTCACAATTCCTACAAGTATACCAAGTCTATTGCTGTCATAAGTGATGGTCTTCTGTGTGACTTTCAGAGAGCAAAAGTTTTTTATAGGCAGCTGTGCTTGTTGTCCCATTCACAGCTCTTCAAGTGAGCACAGTGGAAGTATTCTTTTCTGGTATGCCAAAACTCCCTGAGAAATCATATCATGCCCATCACGGATTGTACACCTCCTGATGTTGTGCAATCCAAAGCATGTTCTCAATTTCCACATACCTCTGCTGTGCCTTTTGTACCAGAAATTGTTTGCTTTTATTTTCACCGAATGGTCTTAAAACTCTAGTAAGTATACATTTTTAAATAAACATCTATAATTAGATTTGGAGGATAATTTCAGTTTCCCCTATTTGTATTGCTTTGTAGTGATATAATTTTCCATATACATTCTTAAATATATAAAGCTATCTGGCAAATATCATTGCTAATTTGCCCTCCTGCTCATTTCAATGCTCATCAATGTAATTTGATGAGTTATAAGAAGCATTATTTTGTGGAATGATACAGCATTAGACAAGTGAAGGTATGTTGCCACTCTGGTTTTGTTCGCTTCCAATGAAAGTGCTTTGAGTTGTGAAAAAGAAATATGAACTTACGGAAACGAAGTGGAATGGGTGGTGGCAAACCAAATCATCATCTTGCAGTCTGTCAACCATCCATATTTCATCTGACAGTTTAGAAAATGTTGACCTCTCTCTCCCTCTCTCCCTCTGTGTGTATGCAAAACTCGTTTCTATAATAAAATACCCATTTTTAGGCCATAAATCCTAAAGCAGTTGTCATCAACTTTCATGATTTATTAATAGCTCATCTCCCCTTCTGCACCTCCCTTTCTTCAATCTCCCGTTACCCAAAAAAATCCTGTGAGGATGAGAATTGTGGCATGTGAACTACAAACCTCTTGTTAGTATGGTTATGTGATATTTTCAGTTACTATGTATCTATCCTTGTGCATCCATGTCCTGGAGTTTCTAAAATAGTAGTGCAAAATACTGGTACTTTTAGATGCTGAGAGATGCCATGTAGATACAGTCAAGTTCTTCTGAGTTAAGTGTCTTCCATGTTGTGCCAACCACTTGCCCATCTTTAAACTTACTGAGGATGTAGTCTATGTCATACTCCGGTTTGTTAATTAACCTATTGAACAAAATGGGACACCGTATCAACTGTTGAGGTATTCCACTTGTTGCAGTCTGTTAACCAGATGTCCAGCCTTTGGTTTCATGGCAATGCAATCAACTTTCATCCCACCTAAAAATCCTTTTTTTTTTCTAACCCACGGCACTTCAACTTCCCTGTGAAGAAATTGTGGGATGCAACTTCTGCAGCCCTACTAAAGTCAAGATAGGTACATCCATCACTTTTTCCAGCAAGTAATTTCCTCACATATCAGCTTGGTCAAGCATGACTTACTTATCCATGTTGCACATTCCTGATTACTTTCTTCTCCTTATGTCCTTGAAAAAGGGTTCCAAGGAGACATATCCCATGATATTTCTGTAGTCAGGGACCTACCTGAGGCTCACATAATTTTTTCCAGGTTCAATTTTCTTGCCTTTTTAGGAATGAATGTAATGATAGCCTTTTTGTAGCCATCAAGACCTCATGTAATTGCCATGCAAGTTATAGACAGTGGACTACTGCCACACCACACAGCCCCTACACCATAATCAGGAAAACCCTGTCAGGTCTTATCGATTTGGATACATGCATCTTCTCAATATTGTCCACAAGCTTTTTAAAGTTTTCTTTTTTTCATGGATAGCATATAATTTCTTGCCCATGAATTATTTTAAAACTTTGCTTTCTTTTGCTTTTGATGGAATTTATTTTTTGTGTGTATTTAGGTAATTCAATTTCAGCAATCCATTTTTCTTGTTGAAACTGGCTTTACAACATAGTTTTTCCATGTGAAATCATGAAGTTCATGCAATTTCTTCATGTGTAGGTTCTCCTGTTATACTGCTTTTATGTTGTCTTTCTGTCCGTCTGTCAACCTGCCTCCCAATAAGGCTGCTGTCTATTGTCACCCTGCTTATAGCATTGGAACTTGAGACCTCAAGACTGTGCAGTGACTCAAACACTGTTAATAGATCAAACGACTTGGACTATTAGGTTGTTGTTCTCAAATCATATATATTTCTTGAAAACTCAATTTTTATACTATTCTATTTTTTTCTTATTATTTTATGAGGCAGTCAAACGATAGGCAGAGTTAGTCTGAAGTATTCTGTAGTGTACTCTGCTACCCCATTACAATTAATAATTTGCTAGGACACATATGCTACAAATCTGCTTCAAGGATATGCAAACATATGGCATATATTTAAAAAATACACTTTGAATTCTGAACATTTTTCAGAAATGTCTGATTTAAGACACTTTCACATCTGAACTTTAAACCCTTTCAGTGTTATTGTGCAGTGTGTAGATTTATATATAAAGCACTGCATTATCATGTGTAAAATTTTATTAATACAGTTGATAGTATTAAGTTGGTAAGTTGTCTCTTTTCAATGGCATTGCAAAGTTTGTTATGGTTTGCAGTGAGGAATTCTGTTAGCACTCTCAAACCTGGTTGAGTTTTTTTTTTTGCCTTTCACATTTCTGTTGAAGTACAGACATCTGTATTTATAATTAGATTAAAAAAACAGGACTTCTACTACTGGGACTTTTACCATCTCATATTTGGTAGGTGCCGCCTTCTCTTCAACAGACAATGTAGACAGACTACGGGACTCCTCCAGTTGCAAATGGCCCATAGCATAGGTACGGCCAGAAACAAGACGAATGCCATCTGTAAAAATTTAATTAAATTGTCACAGATCTTCTTAAATTCTCTTAATTGTTAAAGTTCAGTAATCCAGTGTGCACAGATCAAACTCAAGGTGATGATTTTAGATTAGAAGTTACTCCGTCTGGGTTGCTGTTCTTACATACATGTAATTGACAGGTCTGCAAGGCACTAAGATTTCATGTGTCTGGTATAGGTGCAATAAGCAACAAGGCATCTGAAGGAAATTGATACACCGTGGGCATAGGGCAGGTAAGAATCTAAAACTGTTAGAAGAAATTTAGTGTGTAATACTATCAATTAAAAAATCACCACGAAAATGTCATAGTTTCAGCCTTTCTTTGCGCTCCCCTCTCCCCCATCCAAATATCCTTTATAGGAGCCCTTACAAGTCATGGCAAAACTTTCATTCTAGCCAACACTTGGACACTTTCAGTGTATTTCAGCATTGCTGGCATCTTTCCTAAAAGTGAAAACTGTGACATTTTTATAACAAGACAAAAATAAAAGAGGGGGAAAAAAGTGTCCTATTCACCCACTTCTCTGTGTGGAGGTTTCACATTTGTGGTTTTAATGCAATTAATCAAAGACTAAATGCATTTGTATTCTCCAAACTGTTCAGGAATACTTTCATATTTTCTCAGTGTAGCAGTGTGAAATGGTGTGGGATGCCAATGGATAATAGTTCTGGGAAAGATATCTTTCATGCTAGGACAGTTCTTACGGGTTTTGTTTTAGATGATGGATTGCAAGTTCTCAGTCATTTGCAAGCCACAGGCTTTACACGTGCTCTCTACATTATCAAATTTCTCACTCAGTTTGAAAACCACAGCATTTTAATTGAAAGGAATGCTAGACCTTCCTGCCGTATCAATGTCGGAAGGTTGTTAGACTTTGAGAAATAACCTTCCCATTTCAGAAAAATGAACAAACACAAGTGTTTTTACCTTAGTAACCAATGGGGCTGAAAGGTGAGTTGGCACATGTTCAAGTGCAAAATATCAAACAGTGAACCTGGTGCTACAAGGAACTCTTTTTAAATTCACTGACTTGGAAGAGATTGAATATCTGAGGGCTTAGTAATGTCTAACAATGGTGTCAGTCTCACCTAGAACTGCCATAGAAAATACTTTCTCTTTTGAGGCTAGTTACAGTGTATGACGGGGATTACTGGATCTGCCTCAGTGAGAGGAGGGATCAGAGCAAGGGAATTGGGCAATTGTACAGCAGAAGCTCTAAGATCACATTGGTGCAGCTCATCAAATGGTGAAGTTTAATTTAGCTCAGATCTCACACAGTAAAACAAACCTCAGTAGGAAGTGAATGCTTTAGGGCCTTGACACTATGAAATGGTTGAGGATAAGCAGTATATTAGATTTTAAAATAAAATAGAGACTTTATTTACATCTATTCTGCCTTTTTCAGTCATTGAAAATACTGCCTTTTCCACTGGTTGGAAAGTTACCTTTAGAATCACACAGTATACGTCGTTTACACAGTATTAAGGCATAACTGCTGATGAATTTACTTCACAGGCTATTCCTGATGTTCTGTCTCTCCTCTTCTAATGCCTGTTCTAAGAAACTACCTTTGACAATTTATTTTCACAGCCACTTTTTGAAAAGTCAAAAGCTTTATTTTAGTGTAGTTAATCTGTGCACTTTTATAAAAAATGTGAAAACATTATTTAAATTGTGTATTTTTCAGTTGTTATTTATTATTTGAGTGTACATTAACATTTCTAGAGTATATTCAGTGTTTGTCATTATGGCACTTGTGAAGACAGCTGTTTAATAACTAAGTGTAGGTAATAAGGCTGACACTGATTTAGGGAGAATGGCTAACAAATGTACTTACCCTGAAAGTTCAGTTCTAACATTGTTTTGTTGCAGATTACTCATTCTGGAATGACAGAACACAGTATGTCTCCCACTCCAGGCACTTATTTTAAGAAGTGGTTACTGATAACATTCAGTAAATATTCAAAGCAAACAGTTAAAATCTCAGTGTTTCAGTTCAGTAAATTTTCTGGAAATACACATCCAATAGTTATCAGGGGTGGACCACTGATAGGAAAAATGATTACTTTTTAATCTTAAAGGTCCTTTGTTGTTTGTTTTTTTTTTAAATCAGGTTTAGTATCAAATGTCTTACCCATTCACATCATCTATTCCACATTTTTATTATATTTTTTGTTCTCTGACATTTATGTGAAGTTAGAAGTAATCTAGTAGACCTGAAAAGCATGCAGTTACAGTTTACTAGGAGCACTTTGTTTCATCCCTCTTTCCTTCATAAATGCAATATAGGTACTTTTTATGGGCTTTAACATGGTAGATGTCTGATGAACCTTTCCTCTAACAGCTCCCAAGGGGCAACAAAGTGACTACTTTGGCAGGTGCTCCTGACCAAGTCCTCTGGTTCTATGGCTACTTGTTTGTTTAAAGAACTGTTTTTCCTAACTTTTAAAAAGTGAAGATCCTACTCAGTGTGCCCCTTGTGGAATGATAGCCTGGCTTGGAATACCATAAATCATCAGATCATTGTTCCAGATAGTGAAAAAGTACTGGTGTTAGCTGGCTGTATAATAAAGCTAGTCCTAATGGGAATTCATGTTCATCTCATGCTCTTCCAGTTCAGGAGAAGAATACAGAATGAGATACAGCTCCTGTCATATAATATTCTAGCTTTCTCTTTGATCTCCCAGCATCAGTTTTGACCACACTACTGCCAAAAAGGCAAGTCGTGCTCTTTTCCCTGCCTCCAGCTGTCTGTTCCTGCCACCTCTCTTGTGTCAGGACTAGTGATTGTTCAGCTGTTCTGGGAAAAATAATAATTTGGGGAGGCAGGTCTAGTTTTTAGTCAGTTCAAGGAACTGACATAACTGGTGAGCTACGTGATTTAAGTATTGACATAGTAAAGGATGTGCCCAGCAAAAGGGAAGAAAGTTAGGGCTGTCTTTCTGGTGGCAGAACTGCCTGAGATCACATAAACCTTGACGAACGTTTACAGAGTGAAAACTTATCCTAAAACAGCTTTGGCCTGGGTTTGTGAATGTTTGCTAAACTGGAATTTAGAGAATGGCAAACGCTTAATTCTGTTGGCATCTGCCTTTTACCTTGCTCTGTTACTTGCATTTTTTATTTTAGTGATGTCTAAAGATTTCCATAAGAACAAGTGAATTAGATACTCAGGTTTCATTTTCTTTATATTTACTGTGTATGCTGATGCAATCCCTGATTCATTTCTATGTAGGAGTTTTCAAGAAAAGAACAGAGAGATTTTGCTTTTAGTTCTGAAACTGCTGAAGCTCAATTTTTCTACTGAAGTCAACAGAAGGGAGAATGGAAATTCCTTCTACTACTCTTGACTCTTTCTGGTGGTACAATTTGTTTTCAGAGGAGCCTGGTTGTCATGGGAGACACAGTGGGAAATGTACTGTTTTGAGCTAAAGACACTCTGTAGCATCTTTCTGTTGAACTCTGTAATGGTGAGAATATCATTGCATGGACAGAGGACTAAAATAATATGTTGCTACTATTTGTACCAGCTGGACTTCTTAAAATTGTAATTTGTTTTGTTTTGTTTTGGTTTGGTTTTTTTTCTATTACTTGACACGTAAGGAATAGTACTAAAAAATCCAAAACATGTGAAATTTGAGTCACTAAGTAGTAGCCATTATTAAAGACAGAATTAGGAAAATCAAAGACACACCCTAAAAACCTCACGCTACCTGCATAAGCCAGTTCCAGCTTTAGCTTATTTCTTTCTAGTCATGTGATCCTTTTTATCAGTTCTTGAAGACATTATCCTGGATAAGTATGAAACATTGAGAAAAGTTGTGGGTTTCTAAATTTCTATTGGGCTGACTTTCAAATAATCAGAGGGTGGGCAAAAGCCTGAGGGATGCTTGCTTATTTCTTACTTTTCCCATGGTCAGCACAAATTATTTGTTATCAGTTTCAGTTTGCAGTCTGTTTTCTGAAATAGAGAACTGACTGTTTTGTTTTGTTTTTTCCTCTAGAAGAATAACCAATGTATGCACACAAGAATTTGCACATTTATTTTAGACCTATGAAGGAATAAACCCACTGTAGATCCAGATGATTGAGTCTTTTTGAGTTTGTACTGTGGTCATTTAACAAAAGTTGTTAAGATGGTTGGAAACGGGATACTGAGTCAGTCAGGTCCTTGGCCTGAGACAGTATGGCTGTACTCGGGATGTCATCGGATCTAACAACCCACTTCATGTGGCATATTCAAATATTTATGCCTTTTACAGTGGGTTTTTTCTTTGTTTGGTTTGGTTTTGTTGGTGGTGATGGCTTTGGTTTCCTCCCCTTCTAGTTGGAAGTTCTTTCTGTCAGGCTGAAATGGGGTTTTCTTAGTTGTGGCATCCAGTTAATGTTGTACATGCCTGGACCTGGAAGCTAGGCAGTTGTTCTAATTTCTGAAATTCTGAAAAAGTATGACTATCTCTGTTGTAATTTGATTCATAGTACTTATGATAGCTTATGTAATTTAATGCTGAAGTACTAAATAAGTGATGTTCTCTTGAAAACCACACTAGAAAATTTTAAAGGTGAGAGGGTCTTTATGTAGTACCTAATCTTCATAGAGGTTTTTTAAGTCTGAGGCAGCTTAATGTTTTTTGTTTTCAACTATTGAGGTTTTCCTCCAATCCCCAATCAGATGGGGCCCAGGAATTTGATTTCTTCTTACTTATCCAAAACCAAATAAACTAGTACTCTATGTATACAAAAGAGAGATAAGTGACCTGCTTTATATAATACTTCTAATAAAAGCTGCACAGGGAAAAAGATTTATGATACACTTGGCAATTAAAATTTATTAAGGGAGTAAAAACAGTTGAGTGATTTGAAGAGCTTTGTGCAATAATATTGCAGCAAATGCTTTTTAGTGAAACATACCAAACAAAATTTATGCAATCAAAAAAGTTAATCTATACATTTACCTTGCCCATCTTCTAACAGGATTTTCACGTTTTCTTTGAGACTTCATGAAATTATTTTCTTTTGGCAATAAACTGATCACTTGTATTTCAAATTGAGGGGCTTTAAAATGATTTTATTTTCCTAAATTCAGAATTTAGAAGATTCTGTGTAATTAACTATAGAAGTTGTGTCATAGCACTTACTGCAATGTACCATTGCAAAATCTTCCATAAGTAATTGTGGTTAAAAGGATTCTAAATTCATTGATGTACTAATATTTTCTTAAGACAATATTGAATTTTATGAAAATAATGAAAAAGTTACGTTGGGTTTCAGAGTTAATAAAAATGTCAAATATGTTGCGGTGTTATCAGCTGCTGTATTGCATCAGAGGATTCTGTATCACATCAGGGAACACTGGATTTGCAATAGGACACTAAATGTTAATGTAATATGTAACTTGAATAATTGATATTTTTTCAAGTTTATAATATAATAGACTGAGTGAATGACTTTTATTCTATGTCAGTAGCTTAATGAAGAAGCCCATCTTGGCTACTGAAACTTCATCACAGAATGGTATCATCCTGGTCAGCCCTACTCATATTCTCTTAGGCAAAGTGTGGGAAAGGAGGAGTCATATTTTGTTTATCTGCATTTCCATTCCAGCTGCCATAGAAATGAGAGATGTAATTGATCTCTAATTTTCAGAGTCTAAACAATCCTTAGATAGGAGGAATTTTGAAGGATTATTTTTCTTCTCCTCTGAGTGGAATACTTCACTACAGGAGGGATGGCTTCATGATGACCCTGAACTCAAGGATTAAAATTGTTGCTTATTTTAGCACAAAAAGACTAATTGTCGAACATCAGCCCCTTCAAATGTAAAAATGTTCAATTAAAGTGGAAAGCAACAGTAAAATTTCACTTCAGCTTCAGAAGAAACAGATGACTTATCATAGAATCATAGAATCATAGAATTGTAGGGGTTGGAAGGGACCTCGAGAGATCATCGGGTCCAACCCCCTGCCAAAGCAGGCTCCCTAGGACATTTCACTCAGATAGGCGTCCAGATGGGTCTTGAATATCTCCAGAGAAGGAGACTCCACCACCTCCCTGGGCAGCCTGTCCCAGGGCTCTGTCACCCTCACTGTGAAAAAGTTCTTCCCCATGTTGGTGTGGAACTTCCTATGCTCCAACTTGCAGCCATTGCCCCTTGTCCTGTCTCCACAGACCACTGAAAAGGGGCTGGGTGATTCCCCCTGCATCCCCTGCTTAAGATAATTATAAACATTAATTAGGTACCCCCTTAGTCTTCTCTTCTCAAGGCTGAACAGTCCCAATTTTCTCAGCCTTTCCTCATAGGGGAGATGCTCCAGGCCCTTAATCATCTTCATAGCCCTATGCATCTAAGTAACAGCCAAAGAGCTTTATTTGAGGGTCAAGGGAAGGATTATTTTTGGGATGACTTGCCCATCTTTTCCATTTTCTTGGTTTCCCAAGCAAGAGGTAGAATTTAAAATCAGAATTGGCATTTTCTGTTATTCAAGATCATAACTTCAGTAAAATTATTGTGAAGGTTATTGATAAGTGGAAACAGGAAAAAACTAATAGAAAATAATATTAATCTTCTTCAGATAAACTGTGTGAATATCTGTGAATGTAAATTTCCATCAAGAATATCCGTAGTTAAAATTGTGTGAGCTTTCAAAAAAGCCAACCCCAGAAACCACCACAATAACAACTACCCAAGACCCTCCTCCCCCCAAAAACCCAAACAAAACCAAATTCACATGTTCATTATATCTTTGCTTGCAGTAACCAAACTGTAAAAAAAATCAAAATTAAATATATTGACTATAGACATAAAAAACCTTACAAGCGCAGTGAGTTAAAATGGTTCCAATCTCCCTAAAAAAAAATTTAAAAAAATAGAGAAAAATCTGGTTTCCATCTCTATAGAATTTAATTTGATAAAACAGACTTTTCTCTAACCTTGTATACTTGTATCATAAAGTTAAGGATACCTATTGGCATTCTGAATGTCTTATTAAGCAAATAGTTCTGTACAAATGGAAAGTGAATGAAATCAGCCAACTGTCTGACAGTATGGAAAATATCTTTGAACAATGATGATAAGAATCCTCTTGCTGAACTTTTTGACAGCAAAATGATAGACATGGAAGTTTGAACACCTACGCTGGGCTCCATCTATAGTAAAAAGGAGTGGTATTTCCAGAGGGCAGATCAGCATAATACAGGTTGGAAAACTGAGTTACAGACCATGTTTCTACCTTGCCAATAATGTAGCAATTGACTGTAGGGTATAGTAGGATAAGCAGCAAAAATACATCAATTTAATTTTGTGTTTGGTTCTGGTGTTTTAGTGTTAGCTTTGGATTGTGTGTGTGTGTGTATGTGTGTGTGTTCTTTTTTTAATGGTTTCAGGAAGTTGACTAATTTAGGTCACTACCCAAATTCAGATGGACTTCAGAGACTTTGGATTAGACTTAAAATGTCTGCTCTATGTATCTGTTAATCTACTCTGTTTTCATTCCAACAGTCCCTGCTGAAATACTGTTTTGTGACATTCAAAGGGTTCCCCATTTGAAAGTGAAAAGCATTCACTGCACTGCTAGACATCTTTTAAAGAAGAGATACATTTGATGCTGTGGTACCTACAACCCTATCCCAGCCAGCAGTAAATACAGACTATTGAACATATGCTTTCCTGGCTAGCAGTCAGACTTTAGCAGAGATTCTTTTATGCGTATGCTCCCTTTTGAGCTAATGGAATAGTGACAACATGTTTTCTAAAGAAAACCTGTGTATAGGAAAATTGCTTAGACATGCATAATCTTTTTTCAAGAAGCTGTCAAGGATTTGTATTGACGCTTGATGGTATGTTATTAACATGCTTACAAAACTAATTTAAAGGCAGTAGAGCGGGGCTGTTTATACTATTTGTGGTAATATTACCATTACTAATTACATTATATTGTAATACTCACTGATACAAATCAACTGCTGGCAATTTCAGGATTAGTGTGGGATGGTAGAACAAGCCAAGATTTCAGACCTTTGAATTCAGTTTGGCATTATCTTGTTGAAAAATGTTGTTTATCTTGTTCTTTAACATGAGAGGAACATGCTTGTTATCCAAGTTACTGCAGAGACAGTATTTATTTGTTGACTTCTGTTTTCACTTTAAGCTTTACTTTTAGAATTAAAAAAAAAAAAGAAAGAGATTGAAGACCATATTAGTTATTTAAAAGGGTGGGGTTTTTCCTTAATATGGTGATAATGGATGACAGTGGGATCAATATAGATAAGTTAAATATGGTTAAGCTCTTTCAGGGTATGAATCAGCCTTTGATTAGGCAGGCAGGCAGGCAGCAGCTGTGTTAATTGTATTGCTAAGTATGTGATGGGTTAAACTGCAGCACAACCCTTTCCTTTCCTGCTGATATTAACATCTTTGTAAGAACTGGGATAAGATTTGTGACATTCAGACAGAAGAGAAAATAAGATTAGACTTACTAGAAACAAGGTATATGAATAATTGAATAGGAATGTCTGTAACAATGTAGGTTCTTTATGTAAATCTTGACAAAATATTTTTTTCAGTTTGTGAAAGAGAAAAGTTACTAACAGTGGGCTCAGTCAATCATACCCTAGGCACTGTAATCAGGGTAACTTCTGAAGTTTCATTCAAGTATTTTTTTTGTTTCTTTGATATCCTGATGGTCTTCATTAGGATTACTTTATCACTATTCTTTATAGTGATAAAAATAAACTGATCACAATAAATTCCTTATGATTTTCTTTTGACTATTGTCAGAAGTTTGCACTTATTTTCTTTGAATGGCAAGAATAATTAATTTCACCCCTCCTCCTCAAACAGAAGGCTGCTGTTCACTTCATTATTTGTTCACTACATAACAGATAATTGCCGTGCTACCTGTGCAAATCATTAGCAGAAAATCTTAGTGTATATGTTTATTCTCAGCATGGATTCAAGCTCATAGAACTCATAGGATTGGAGTCAAAGCATTAAACTGGGGAAAAAAAATAGTACATTGAATCATAGTGCCAATTTCAAAGCTGAATCACATCTACCTTTGGGATTTTGGTAAAATGTAGCTTTGCATGACTAAGAGTCTTCCCATCAGACTAGAGTCCTCTTCTGAGGTGTAAGGGATTGTCCTTACAACATAAAATGCTGCCTTTGAGAGAAAAAGAAAATGAGAAAGAGATTTTATTACTTCTGAAGAGAGATTCTATTTCACTTTTTTTTTTTTCCCTTTAACATACTGTCACTTAGCATTTAGAAATATCTGGAGATTACAGAATTGGTGTTTTGTTGTGTTTTGGTTTGTTTTTTTCCCCATTGCATATAGTTTTCTAACAGTGCTGCAGCTCCTGAAACACTGTGTCCCCTTGATGTTACTGTGCTTTCATACAATTGAACTTTCTGTAGTTTCACCTGAAGAGAGTTCCACAGTGTTGAAAGGTGGTGTATAGATATTTATCATCCACTTTTGTCACAGTATATCCACAGAGCAGATGCAGCACAATAAACATCAGTGCAAAGACTCAGTCACTGTTGGTTAGGTAGTGGTTTGAATCTTTGACCTTTTGACCTCAGAGTTGCCAGTAAGTAGTCTACTTGTGGTTTTTCATAGATAAATCATATCTACTCTAAGCTAAACTGAAACCACTGATTTATTTCTTGTAGGAGTAATCCACACAAGCCTAAGTAGTGGTCATCTCTTTCTCAAGAACCACACATTATTCTTTGTCTTGTATAACTATGTCTTTCCTTTGCCCTTGAGGATGGAAGACTTCACAGATTGTAATTTTAGGCAACATTGAAGAAGCAAAAAACCACAATAATTTGATATTTGCAGGATGATAATATAATCTTTATGGCTGAAACCTGTTATAAACTGTCATCATTAACAGTCAGTTGAGATCCACATCAGTCGTAAAGAACTGCACTATACTAGAAATGCCAAGAGGTTTTTAGTTAGTAATTGGATTATGTTGTCTTTATGTGTGGATTGCATCTAGATGTCTGTGATCAAAATAAGCAAAAGTCTTCTGCTGAAATTATATATTTGGTACCTTACACGTGATAAAGTTTTATACCTGGTCTCACATCAGGAGATCAGCACTAATTAGACATTACATAGACAATAAATAGATGAGAGCAATGAACAGACTGTTGAATATGAAAGGTGAACTTACTGCTGTCTTTGCAGTGCTAGTTCCTCTTTATATCTTATTTTTAACAGTTGCTAGGCAAATACCACAGATTTATTTAACAAAGGAGTCTGGGACATAGGCGGGAATATAAATCCATGAGACCTAAGAAATGCGATGCTAACAGTACAATTTTGATAGCATAGAGTATTATGTTGCAAGTACAGGGGATGCATGGGGAATGCACATGCTTTGAGAATCAAAATTGAATTATGAAGTCTCTGTTTGCTTAATTCCCATGGGGTAGAATTTCTCTGTGATCTCCAAGACATTTCTCTTCCTAGATTTTATGTGTTCTGTATTCACTGCTAGCACCATTACAGGTAGATTCTAAAGTAGGGGTTTTCTGTGTTTGGTTTTTTTCTTTCTTTTTTTCTTTCTTTTAAAGCTGTGAAAAATATAATTGCTTTCTTTATCTAACAAAATGTTCATTTGTCTTTCTAAAAACATACTTAATTGCTCACACAGGAAAATAATTGCATGTCTTGTGAACCTTTCAGTTCTAACACTGACATTATATTCTTAGTTTCACTCTTTTTTAAAAAAATGCGATTTGCCTTTAAAGGTTTTACTTCATAATTTATAGAATGATGTCTTTCTGTGTTTCATTGGGCTGCTTTTTTTGGGTTGTTTTGGTTTTGTGTGTATGTGTGCATGGGGTGGTGTTTCTTTGGGTTGTTTTTTTTTTAAACAAGAAAAATTGCTTATCTCTCTAACTGATGTAGTTGCCGATTTTTCTTTCGGATGGGTCATTCCTATTCCAGGATAAGCAACTGTCACCAGTAGGTGTTATTTATCTAATATATTCCTGTGTGTTTTCAAGTCCTGTAAATTTTATAATTTAAAAATACAAGCTGTAGGCAGAAGAATGGCAAAGTTAATTCAAACCAAGCTAGCTGACAAAGAAGAGAATCCAGTGAGTTGGCAAAGGCTAATCATATTAATGTGTCAAAGTGCAAATCAGCCCATCATTTTTATTTCTCCTTCTTTCTGTCATCTGCTGGATCAATTTTATTTT
The DNA here is from genome assembly GCA_027925045.1 of Hypotaenidia okinawae. Lineage (NCBI taxonomy): Eukaryota > Metazoa > Chordata > Aves > Gruiformes > Rallidae > Hypotaenidia > Hypotaenidia okinawae. The sequence continues at coordinate 175,736,974 of BSDF01000001.1, forward strand.
TTTCTTCATTACAATTAAAAGATCAGCAGTTCACTATGCTTGAATTCTTCATAAATGGAGGCAGTGTTGCAGAATATTCACAGATATTGCAGCATCTTCACAGGAAGGTATAATCCTATGGATACGTGGAGAAGTGTATCATTTCTAGAGTGTATGCCAGTGAAGTACAGCCTCTCACAAGCTCTCTAAATGAGCAATTAAATGCTATGCTCTCTTGTCAGCTCTCTCATATATACACTACTGTGCTGTTGAAGTGTAAAAATGAACAAAGGAAATTATCCTTGCTAAGGCCTATTAATGATCAGCCATAAACAAGTCTCATAGTTTTTTCTTAGGACACTGTTAGTACTACCTGATTTGACAGCTATGGTGTATTTTATTTTTATTTTTTTGCAACAACCTCTACACAATTTTAGTAGGAGAAAATATAGAGTTATAGTGGAGTAATGATGCTACTGTATTACAGCCAAAAAGACAGTAAATTCTTTCAAATACAGATGTTTCTTGCTAGATTTTGTTGTTCGTTTGGATTTTTTTAAAAAACATGTCCAAGACTTTTCATTTTCCTGAAATGAGTGACCAGTACTCTGCAAATCAAAGTGATCTATTGAGGCATATATATATATATATATATATAATATATATATATATAAATATATTCTTTGTTTATTTTTCCTTTTAAGCACTGACTGAAATGTCAAACATACATTGCAAGTTGGGTGAGGCTAGATGGGAGAAATAAGCATCGAACATCAGTCCCTGATCTCCTTATTTTTTGCTAGAGACAAGGTTGTTCAGAGGCCCACATGTTTTGGTCCATTTGTTTCAGATAGATTTGCCTGATTAGAAAGTTTATGTACAGAGATACCAGTTTTGTGATTCAGGCAGCTTAACTTCCACAGGCACTGTGCAAAAACATCTGTACAAAATGTTCGAAGAGGCCAAAATTAAGTGTTTGATGTCCAGGAATCATGGCTCCTCACAATCAGAATTGTACTTGGGAAAATGGGCTAAACTTTTGAGGATAACAAAGTACAGTAGACTTTCTTCCTCAGACAAGGTTACGATTTCTAGTGTCTGTATTTTTTAATATATGATCCTAGCAGAAAAGGAGAGGAAAAAACCTAAGAAGTTTGATTAATCGAAGAAGCTTAGCAAGAGCTAAGTTTGAGGACTGATCTCAGAGCTCTTAGGCTGGAAAAAAATGTCCCATTAATTTTAGTGGGAGTTTTGACTGCACAAGGACTTTCAAGATCAAGTACTTTCTTGTTCATTAAAGGATAGACGGTAATTAGAAATAAAGCACAGAAAAGATTTTATATAGTATTGCTTTTGTCAGCTGAAAAAATCCATATTATTGTAGGAGTTTTAGCCTAATCTTCTCTCTCCTTTTCTTGCATAAAATGATGACACAGTAAGTTGTTTTCATTACTCTTAGAGGTCCTTGGTTCTATCTGTTCATTTTATTGGGAAAAAGCAAATGGCAAGTTTTTTTCTTTGTTATCTTCCTTGCTATTGGATTGCAATCTCATCTGTGATGCTGACTTTGTAATTTCCCTCCTCCATCCAAACTGATATTCCCACATTTTTGTTTGTAAATGTTGGATGATAAATGAAATAAAAAGCCAGTGTGCATTTTGGTTGAAGGATTTTGCCGATGTCAGCTCATAAAACAGAGAGACAGTTGGACAGAAAAAGAGAAAACTGTACTAAGTTTTACAGAAACAAATCTTGCCTGTTTTATGATAGATTAAATTATATTGACTTTAGAACATCTTTTAGGGAAGAAGGTAGCTATATATATAACATCTTTTAGGGAAAAAGGTAAATTCTTCTTAGTGTTCTAAAGTCAACATATATATATATATACACACACACATATATACACACACATATATACACACATATATATAGATATACATACACACACACACACACACACACACACACACACACACATATATATACACACGTATATAGTTAAGACCTCTTGAATCCAGCCCTGAATTTGAAATGTATGGCAGTCACAAGCTGTTTCAGGAGTCATGAATTTAGGTCATCAACTGATAGGAGTACTTTCTACACTGACCTTCAGAACAAGGGACTCATCTTCTGTTAGAACTTCAAACCATTCTTTGTAATACTTAAAAATACATTTCATATTATGGTTTCCTACAGATTTTTTTTTCAAGCCTCCTTCCAGAAAATATCTTTCCTTCTGCCTCTAGCTGTAATTTATTTTGGCGAAAAAAATGTTCCAATTTTAATTCCAGCTGGAAGTGCCACTGGTAGTAAGACTGAGAGCAGAGGCAACTTTCTTATAGCTTTCTACCAAGTGCCAGTGGGCACAGTGAGGCTGCACAAGGATGGGGAGCCAGATAGCTGTTGCAAAGCTGTGGTTTCCTTCGTTCTCTTTGTTGGCCCTGTGGTACATAGTGATTTTTACACTTTTAATGCAGCAGTTGTCTGCATTTTGAGAAAGTAGCTATGTAAAAAGAAGGCATCCTATTTAATAATGCCATGCATTTGTCTTTTCAATCTACAATTTTTATATGAATGGGATTTTATTCTTCCTTATTCCTGCTTTAGTTGTTTTCCTTAAGCTTTCAACTAGTAAAGGGGATGGGGGAAGCATTCAGTATTTGTTTTTACTGAAATTATTGTTGTGATTTCTTTCCAATTATTTTCAGGAAACAATACTTATTATTTCTGCAAAGGTGACTTAGTTCTGTAAAGGTGACTTTTAACAAGTGCTAATATGGCACACAGTCTGCCTTCAGAAACTCATCAGTTTATCAAAGTGGATAAAACCGTGCAATATACATTCTGAAAAGAAAGCTTGTTCCACAGGGGCTCCCTCTCTGCTTTTTTACCAGTTTAATTCTGTTGCCTTTGGGTGAATTGCACTTCATTTGTGCTCATGTAAATGAGGAAAACAATCATATGTAAAATATCAGAGGGGGTACACACAGATATTAAAATGAGGCATTCTTAGTGGCTTTTACCTTTCTGCTAAGCTATGGTTATTAATCTCCATGGATTTTATGTCTTTTGATTCAGAATATAAGACCAAGTAACATTTCTGCTTTTGTAAAGCGTTTTGGATTTGGTTTTCTTTCAAATGAAATTTTAGATGACAAGGAAGGGACTTCCTGAAGTTAGTTGGAAATGTGACTTCAGATATCAGAGGAGAATATTTTTGGTAGATAAAAATACTTAAGATGACTTTCTGCTTTCAAGGGGATTTCTTGAAAAAGCTTTCAGAACTGATATATAATTCTCCAAGAACACAGAACTTTTGTGAGATATCTGAGCTACCTGTTGGGAGTACTTTGGAAGAGACATGTGTTTTCCATTGTGAATAAAAGTACTATTTGAACTAAAGTTTTCTGAGGATTTTGCTCACTGTATGATGGCAAAGGAACGGATAAACCATTCTGTACAGAATACTAATGTCCTTTCTGAATATGGTGCATGGAATGTTTGCTTGCAATTTGGGCATATTACTCTACAGAGAATGGATTTGAAATTGTCTGACTTTCCAGAAGCATTACTCTTAATGTAATGTTCTCTCTCTGGGAAGCTTTCTTTTCTCAAATAAAATAGAACAGTTCAAAGGCCTGGTGCTGGGTTGATACCTGGGTTTCTCACTGTCTTTCCAAATGCTTGTGTTGTGCTGGCTTAGGCTGTTCAGAATTATTGTGGCACTATTCTGCTGTCGGATTGGATAACGAATTCAGTTCTGACTGGAATATGTGGCTTTGAAGGTTCTGCAAACTTGGTAACTTACTGAACTTTCCCTCCACAGTTCTCTTATAGTCACGTATACACAGAGTCCTTATGACTTGACTCCTCAGAGACATGATATTTTGGGGTGTCTGAGTATTGTACTCAGGAGGGAACCTGAAGTACACAGCGCTATTTATATTCAGCAGTTAGTAACAGAGCATGAACATCCATTAATGCTCCCACATTAAACAAAGCTTTAATTGCAGTTTTAAAGATCTGCTGGTTTTGCTTTTTAGAGTCTCAGTGTTGATTAATAATACCTTAATAAAAAGCTTAATAGTGCATTAAATTAAAAAAAAAAGTTTCTTCTTATTATGAGACAGCAATTTCAGTTGGTAGTTCACTAAACAGAACAATTAAAACCCATCTGAAAATCTGTTGCCTGTTTGCAGCAAAATGTTATACAATCAGCCTTCAGAAACCAAACTGACGTTTGATGTAGCGTTTTAAATGCTACCACGCTTATGTTTGGTAACACTCAGCTATGGGCTCTGAATTTTGTGAACCGTCATAAAAACTTATTTATCTATCTTCAGTATAAATTTGCTCACATTTTCCTTTCTATATTACCAATATTGGGCCACTGGGGAGGTGGGTTATCTGAAGATCTGTAGTAAGAATGACACATCTTTTTTATTTAAATATTATTGCTTTTTAGGCACTGAATTTTGGAGATATGCCGAAGTACTTGTGGGAGATTTGGGTACCTGACAAACCATGGGTGGTAAGATATCAGATCCACTGAAATAAATAAAATAAACATTTAATTTTACGATAGGTATTTTGGGCCCCACTGTCACTGAATTCAACAGGCAACACTCCTGCAGGGTTTGTAAGAAGTGCATTACTGCAAATTTATGCAAGCGTGTTTCCATTCTTTTCAATATTGTCACACTGGTGTGAAGTTGAAGTAATGCCTGTAGTGAACTAGAGCTGTACAGTAGCATCTGACAGGGGAAAGAGAGAATTGCTCAGCTGAAGGTTATATTAAGACCTCTTCTCTTATCTTTGCTCAGGCGAGTGAGCAGTTAGCTATTGCCCATCATAGCAATTCATGGTTCACAGCTGGGACTACTGAATAGCACCTTTCTTCAGGCATCCTCTTGTTAGGCTTGTTTAATGCTTGCTCTGAACTCCAACCCAATAAGCCAAGGAAAATATCAATCTCCTTCTGAGTACCATGTGGACTTCTAAGAAAACGAGCCTGGCAGATGCTGTCTGTTCTCCGCTTCCAGAGGCAGTAATCAGAGAAAAAACAGGGTTCACTGCTTTGATTTCTGTAGCTCTGCAATAAGGATGAGCCATGGTCTATTTAGATCCACAGTTTCTTCTCTGTGCCAAACTCTAGTCTAGTCCATTGTTTTCTGTGCTGGGTTTTGTTTGTGTGAAGTAAAGGACACAAACAAATAGCTATATGTCCACTATCTGTGACTTTCAAGGAGGGTCTTTCTAAAATGAATACCAGAAAACTCAATGTGTCAGTGCAGAACTTCCAATTGTTTTAAAGGTTAAAAGTAATAAATGCAATATACATTCAGTTGTATCTTATGATATATTTGATTATATTTGTTCAAACTTGTAGTTTGAATAGTTTTTCTATTCAAGGGGTTTTTCTTTAGCTTATAATACAGGCCTCTTTCCCTAAATCTAAACATTCTGTAGTGTTTGCTCTAAGCTACAACAAAAGAAGAAAATTTCCTGCAAACTAGACATTAAATTTAGAACTATATTTTCTAACTACCTACTGGCTATTTGACCTTTTAGCCTTAATAATAAGCTATTTTAGCCACAGTATAGACATTTCAGAGATAAGGGAATTGCTTTAACTTTCTAGTGTAAAATATTCCAAATCAACATTGTTGGATAAATCTAAGTATCTGTCTTATCTATATCCTCTCGAGTAATAGAGATTACTGTGGTTATATATTAATTCAGTGACACATTAATTTTGAAGTAAATTTTGAATGAAAAAAACCTACCATATACAGTTGGGCCACAGTTGGGTATTTTAAAGTGAACACAATAATAACTAGGATTCAGCTCCACATACAAGAAATTTGTGTGCCTATAGCTATATATAAATTCCCGTGAAGGCAAAGGAGAATGGTTAGGCCACACTGACATGGATTCAGGCAGTGGCCCAACTGTATATGGTTAGTTGCACTGAAGATCTCAGCTCAGTTTTGGGATGTCTCTTTTTGTTTGAGTGCTATAGATTCTAACTTTTTTTTTTTTTAATTGGATAGTAATAACAAAATAGAGTGTCCTGATTTCCAGTTTTATTTAAAGATCTAAGAACTATATATGCATGTAATGCTTCATGATGGAGTCTGCTTTTGCAGGAAAGTATATTTTTCTATATGTTGCACTGTAAAAGCTGGTCTTTTATCAGTGTCATAAGTGTTAGGGAAATCGTTTTCATAGAACTTTGGTGTTAATTACTAGAAAGAAAGTTCTAAAATCAGGAAGAAAGTTCCAAGCTTTTAAGATAACTTCTGGAAAATGTTATGGTGCTGTCTCAGCCTTTCCCTAAGAACTGTTCCTGTTTGTCAGGCAAATCTTTTCAATTACGTTCAATACTTGAAGAAAGTTAAACAAATAAATAAAAAATTTTCCATGGCTGTTCTAGTTTTTAAGAAATGTGAAAATTCAGTCTCTTTACCAGCCGATATTCGCCATGGAAAACTTTGGGCTTTTTTTTTTTTTCTAGCTGACAGCAGCAACTTGGCTAATCAGTTTAATTAAAGCTTCATTTCCCTCCATATGTATGCTAGGCTTTGAAAAGATCTTCCAACCCTTTACTTACGAAAGCGTTCTAAGTATTTCAATTTATTTTTATCATTTTAATATTGATAGATCTTCACAGTCTGAGCAATAAGTAAGTAATGTTGATGGTCTGTAGAGTGAATGAAGACTGCTCATTTTGCAATGCATTATTGAGTATGAATAAAGATGTATTGTATTCTTGCTTTTTAAAAAAAAACAGTTGAATTACCTGTGAGTACTTTGTTCATCTAAATAGCAATTACACAATGTCTTTATAAAAGATTTTTGGCAGAGCAAATCTCCATTAGCATTGTATGTAATAGAATATTAAAAAACCTCTCTTAAAACAAGTTTCAGACCTAATGGATTTTCTATTTCTTGAAGTTAAATTTTAGTCATTCCCTTTAATGTTGGTGGTATCTGGACTTAAAGATTACATGCAGATCTTCTTAGGTAAGCGTCTTGTGTACCTGATTAAGCTGCATTTCAGACCAGCACTATTTTGTGGGGAAACTGGGCAGGGGCGGAATGGGTGCAGGAATGGGAACATGACACTCAGTGGTAAATAATCTAAAATTTATTTAGCCTGTGGGAGGGCTGGTAATGCATGGATAGCAATTTGTGTTGTAAGAAAACTGTTGTACAACATACACATGCACGTGTGTCTGTGTATATCCTCCGTCCTCCACCCCCAACCCCCAGTCAAACAGGCGTTTTCTCCTGTCCAGTTTACACCGGCATGCAAAGGACCAGGATGCTAACTTCACTAGTACCACGTGGTCTTGGTTGGCAGCTGGACCCCAGTGTGCATAGTTCAGACTCAGATTTCTATGGAAATCTGGGCTGGATGCCCATGGATGTGTTCACTCAAAAGGAGGCATTGCCTTAACTGTTTATTGTTGATGTAAGCCAGTATAAGGCAAGTTAGTCAGCTGTGTGGCCTCACTAGTCACATAACCTCAGGCCAGTCTCCTTGGTATCATCCATAAGTAAGGCCAAATAGCAGTTGTCACTGAGGTTTCTACCATTCTTTGGTCTCCCAACCGAAGTGTATTACAGAAGTGTGACATCAGCAACAATTGTATGACAGAGTTCAACTAGCGCAGCTTTGATTTTGATCTCATACCAGGTTAATTTTGTTATTTACGGATGCATAGATGTAGTCATAGTCCCATTTATCTAAGGGATGATTTTGGGTAGGCTCTGTCTTGTGATACATGAACAAAATGATCTCTTCTAGGAATATAACAGTACTGTGGCACTGATAACATTAACATCTGTTGCTTTAGGATGGAGACACCCCCACCCGCCCCAACACACAAACACACAAATCTGGGAGTCTGCATGTATAAGATGGAGAAAATCTGCATGGGATAATCAAAAGTAGGAGGAAGGGACAGATTTGTGAAGGATGTGTTATGAACATGAAACTTATGACTGAGCTTATCCTAAAGTAACAGAATCTTTATTCAAGAGAGGAGAGAGATGCAGAGCTGTAGGAAATGGGCTAAGGTTAGAGGAAAGCATCTGAGACTATTCAAATATCTCATATGAGTATGTTCCATATAAATGACTTGGTTTTCAAGTAATAGATTGTGCAGGAATCTTTCTTTGTTGTTTAATGAAATAAATTAAAAAAAAGACAACTTTTTTTTCTGCTGTTCAATAATGACAATAATTGCTTTAGTCAGTATCCTCAGAAGAAGAATGCTCTGTACATTTTATTTTTTGGAGTCTGCATATACAGATATTGTTTTTAACCCTGGCAAAGTTTAAACAATTTGCATTTTCTTCTGATCATAACACTTGTTGCCTATTAACCGGTACAAAAAGACTCTTAACTTGGATGTAATTCAGAGATGTTGGACAAACACCAATCTTCTTTATAACTACATTTTATTTTTACTTTGTTTCTACAACTAAGGTGCTCTATAGTTAGTCCCATCATTAAAATTCCTTATGAAATGTCTCTTTCAAATAAATCAAAATAGAGGTATTACTCCTCTATCTCAAATGTGGTGGCAATAAAACTGAAAAAAGCGTATATAAAAATAAATATTTACATATAGAACTTGACTACATTTCCCACTAATTAGCAGTATGTAATGTACCATTCTGATTTTTGATTTAACCCCTTGGTGCCTACACCTCCCCTTAGGGATCCCAGCTGTTTTCCTCTCCTGCTGTAATTGAAATCACACTTGTTCCAGCCTGTAATTGATAGTGAATCTAGCCATCTAATGTTTTCTATGAGACAGATGCACACCAGAAGTTCATGAAGTGACATATGGAGAACCAAGTGTCCTACTGGGGTGAAGATAAACCATTCTTGTTTTGTTAAAAAATATTTCAATGCTTTCATCAACTACTTCACCTGTAAGAGTATGTAGAAAATTTGAAATATATACTATGTGTTAATCAAAATGGTTATGCCATGTTGCTCTGCTCTTATGAAGAACTGTGACTCCAGTCTGCTCTTACACATTATCTTTTTTGCCTACTCTTTTCTCTTGTTAAGGATAAGTATTCTAGTGTCTGTCTCAGCGTTGTTATGACAGGTCTAATGGCTCGTATGGGAATGTAAATGTAGATATTCTCTCTCACCCTTGTTTTGGCATCTAGTGCAAATCATAATCTTGTATAAAGAGTGCATCTTTTTGTTTCTGGGTGAAGGCATTTGCTAGAAATCTGGGATTGGAAGCAGGATGCTGCTTTCTGTCAGCACTTCAAAATATTCCTGGGTTGGTTTTTTTTGACTCTTAAACCATGTAACATTTTCATATTTAGTGAATAAAAGAATAAGATGTTCCTTTATACTATATCTCTCTGTATCTCTGTATATACTATATAAGAAAAAAGAGCATCAGTCATGAATTTTTCTATTTCAGTAATATTTTAAAACGTGGGATTTAGGTTGTTTTTTTCCCCCTCTTTGTTGGGAATCTACTCTGGTTCCTACACTAGAAGGTTTATATAGTTTTACTAGCATTCTTCTACCTCTAGCTTCTCTTCATGATGCAATATGCAGTAATTAAATATAGAACTAAAGTGAAGTCCTGGGTTAATAATAACTTTGTTGGTTGCTGGATTTCTTGAGGTATTTTGAGTCATATTTTCTTAGCAGAAATAATGTAATAGTCCCCTGTGTGGATTTCCTCATATCTGATTTTGAAAGGAGCCTCATGTGTTCCTTCCACTGCCACTGATAAAGAGGTGTTATCAGTACATCTGAGCCAGGCAGACTAAGGCTTTGAGCTATTGCATCTGTAACTATGACTGAAGACGTAGCTTAAGTCAAAAATCACATTTATTCGTTACCATTCCTGATTCTAAGTATGGTTGCCCTGTGTAAAGTTCAGCAGGATCTCTCCTGGGGTAACAAAGTTCCTTTAGGTATATCTAAATAAATATTAGCTTTCTGGTGAATAGTTATAAAGACATTTCGAGAAAAGCTAGTTATTCTGTTACTCCTTAGATTATACCTGGTTTCTCAGGGACCTGAGGAAAAATAGAGGTGAAATTAATTTCTTTACAGTGCTCACAATCACAGTGGAAATTATTCTCATTAAATATTTATCCATCATGGAGGAGGAAAGGAGTTGAGCAATCAAACAGTTGGTGTTAATTTAAATGTCATAACCACAATTAGAAAAAACATCCTTGCAATCAAATTTTATTGTGGTTTCCCAATCTGTGTTCTGTAAATATCCTTCACTTGAGGATTTCCACTCTGCAGGAAGAGAGGAGAGTAAAATATGGGCTTGACTCAAGTTTCCTGACCTTTTTCCTCTTTATCAAAATTCCATGAACTTTCTGTGACTCAGTGATCCCTTTATAAGATATACTAAGTTAATGTGCAGTCGTCAGTTGTTTCCTGCAAATAGACTTCCCTCCAACCTGATCACCTTCTACCTTGAAACAATGATCTGAAACCACTAGTGGTACTTTGTCTGACTTCAATGAAATAAATATAAGAGATAGCAGAAGGAGAAGCTGGTGGGGTTTTTTTGGTTGGTCGTGGTGCTTGTTGCTTTGGGTTTCTTTTAACCTCTCCAATTTGTTTTTTTTTTGTTTTGTAGTTATGAAGCTCATATACAAAGTAGAGGTGTAGTTTGGTTTTGTGTGTTATAATGACATCAGCCTATTTCATACTGTCTCTGTCAGATTATTTGTACAACACTATTTCTAACAGCATTATCACAACACTTTAAGTAGTTAAAATTATTCTAATATTAAAATATGTAATGTTCAGACAGATTAGCTTTGTACAATTCACTTTTATGTATATTATAAAGATTTTTTAATGTATTGAAATACTATATAATAGTGAAGAGTACTAAATATATTAAGGCGAGGCATGTGGTTAAGATGTAAGTCTGGCTGTATATATGAGGCACTATTTTATTGTCACAGAGTAGTCTAAGTTAGAAGGGACCTTCAGAGATCATCTGATACAATGTTCAACCCAAAGAGGGTTAAGATCAGATTCTTATCCACTCAAGTTTTGAGTATATCCAAGACTATCTCCAAGGCTTGCCACAGCCTCACTGGGAAACCTGTTTTGGTGTTTGATCATCCTTGTGATTTTTTTCCCCCTTCATATCAAATTGGAGTTTCTCTTGCTGCAGCTTGTCTCTGTTGCTTCTCATCCTTTTACTGTGTACCTGCAAAAGAGTCTGGCTCCATTCTCTCCTGACCTTCCTGTTAGTTGTCTAAAACTGCAATAAGGTCTCACCTTAACTTTTGCATCTTGAGGGTGAGAATTTGCACCTCTAAGAGACCTTTTTAATATTCTCCAGCCCCCTGGCCAACTTGCTGACCCCTTGCTGGTCTCAGTCCAGTGTTTTTTTCTGTACTGGTGAACTCAGAACTAGACACATCATTCCCCATGCAGTCTGATAGATACTGAATAGAAAGGATGAATAGCCTTTCTGAGCCTTTAGGCTACATTTTTACTGATGCAGTGTAGTATATGTTTGGTCCTCTTTGTTCAAAGACACACCGCTGATTCATGCTGAGATAGTTGTCCACCAGAAGTGTAACTTTCTTTTTATGCTTCACAGTCATTGCTAGTATCAACTCCAAGAGAGTATTGGCTTTTGTAATTCAGCTGAGCTCAGTCAGGAGTTCTCCATTATCCACGCTGACTTTATGCTGACTTCCTGGACATCACAGTGGACTTTTCCTGTGCTTTGAGGAAGTTGGTGTTGATGATCAATCAGTTCTTCTGGGCTCCTTTACCCCCCACCGTGGTCTCCCATTAGCTCCCACAAAGAATATCCCTGAACAAGTTGAAATCTGATAATCTGTTTTTCTAATGTCTAGGGTTGTATTTTTTTACTCTTTTTTTTTTTTTTTAAGTGTTACATCCAAGTGGGTGTCTCCTCTGCTCACTTTCCACTCTGCATGTGTTTGTGTACAGCCATTTGAGGTGAGCCCCCCAGCTGCGCTGTGTTTACAGGGGATGTTCCTCTTGTGTCATGCTTGCTCCTGAGCACTTCCTTGCTTTCTCACATCACTCCTCTAACTCTTGCATCTTTTGTCCATCATGTCCAGAAGTTTAAAGCCCTTTTCAGTAGATTAGCAAGCCTCTCTGGAAGCCTTAGTCTTACCACACTTTACTAAATATACTATGACATAGAAGTATTTCATTATATATGTTTAATGTGTACATGTGAAAATCTGTGCAAATATTTAGTGTATTCCTATACATAAATACTGTATACAAGTTTATGAAAAGTACAGACACTTTTTACATATTGTTAAGCATTTGTGCAGAGCAAGAGAAACAGGAAAATATAAAAACTTCTTAAAGTACTGAATAATTATATTTTTGTTTGGGAGTATTGTCTTCAGCTTTTCATCTCCAACATGTTTTGCTGGCACACTTACCTTTCAGTCTGATTTTTCAAATGATACAGTGTTTTTGGGTTTTTTTGAACATCATTGATGTGTGAAACAGACAGCAGTCATACATATGCCTGGCCAATCTGACGGTGATGGTTTATTCTTCTTTGTAGAAAAGGTGTTGAAATGTTTTGGAAAGGCTGGCCCTGTATAGGGATTCAAAACACAAGTTAAAGAGATACAGCAGCTCTCATGTTCTTTTCTTCCAGAACAATAATCATACATAAAATAAATTTTAAAAATCATCAACATGTAGTATGAAAAACACATTTGAACTGTAGTACTGAATTGTACTATCAAAAAAGGCATTTTAAACTACTCCCACAGATTAATTTTGTTTAAAAGCTGTTTTTCTTTCAGGGTGAACAAAAAGGACATTTTCATGTATCTGAATATTTTAAGGAAAATCTATCTATTATTTAGTATTACTAAGATGCCAGTCTTTTTTGGGAAGAAGGATGCCACAGAGGTTATCCAAGTGGCTTTGTTTGATCATATATTCATATGAGAAGTCTCTAGGACATTCCTGTCTGCATGCTATCACTTATGCTAATTTGTTTTCTTAAACTAATAATTATTGTAGGTGGGAGAGGTGAGGAAGTATGCACAGGAACATTTCTTCACAAACTTTCTTCAGCTGTTCTATCCCTATTAAAATAAATGTACTTGCTGTACTAAAAGGAAATGCTCTCTGTTGCATTTTCCCTTGGAGGATGAGAGAACTAAAAAGAACATTATGTTCCATAATTCAAAGGTTTTATCATCTAGTGTTAAATACAAAGGTAGGGAGCAGGATAAAAAATGGGTACAGGTGTGATTTACAGTAATATAAATTTACTCTTTTTTGGGGGGGAGGGAGGAGGTGGAGAGGGATGTGTTCCCTTTGATTGGTGGATGAGAAACTTAACATGAGCCAGAAGTGTGCTCTTGCAGCTAGGAAGGCCAATGGTATCCTGGGCTCCATCAGAAGAGGAGTGGCCAGCAGGGACAGCGAGGTGCTGTATTGTCCCTCTCTACTCTGCCCTTGTGAGGCCCCATCTGGAGTACTGTGTCCAGATCTGGGGCCCCCAATACAAGAAAGATATAGAACTGTTGGAGAGGGTTCAGAGGAGGGCCACAAAGATGATTAGAGGGCTGGAACACCTCCCCTATGAAGAGAGGCTGAGGGAGCTGGGCTTGTTCAGCCTGGAGAAGAGAAGGCTGCAGGAGGACCTCATTGCAGCCTTCCAGGACCTGAAGGGAGCATATAAACAGGAGGGAATCAACTTTTTTAAAGGGTAGACAATGGCAGGACAAGGGGGAATGGATTAAAACTAAAGGAAGGAAGGTGTAGATTAGATATTAGGGGGAAGTTTTTTACTGAGAGAGTGGTGAGGTGCTGGAACAAGCTGCCTGGGGAGGTGGTGGATGCCCTGTCCCTGGAGGTGTTCAAGGCCAGGTAGGATGGGGCCCTGGGCAACCTTGTCTAGATCCAGGCCTGGAGATTGGTGGTCCTTACCTGTGTCAGGGGGTTGGAACTCTGTGATCCTTGGGGTCCCTTCCAACCCAGACCATTCTGTGATTCTGTGATTATAGTGTAACAATTTTTTGTTGTTTTTTTTTTTTTTTTGTTTTGTTTTATGGTTGTTTTTTTTTTTTTGTGCTTACCTGAGATATGGTTTCTTAAGTCTCTTATATGCTTCTGTCTTATATGCTTAAGTCTACTATATATAAGTTTCTTCCTCTCTTATATGCTTCTAAATGGATAGTAGACTGTAATGGAGAGCAAGTAGCATACTTTATAGTACCACAAATATTACCAGACTCCATGTTTAGACAACTGAATGAAGTTGTAGTACTTCACCGCCTGTACGTGGAGTGTAAACACACCTATATTGTGGCTGCCTAACTGCTTGTCTGGGACTAGGGTTGAAACACAGCCTTGAAGTTACATTCTGGGTTGTTTTTTATTTTTTGTATGGGTTATGTTGTTTGTTTGTTTTGGTGGGGTTTTTTGTGGGGTTTTTTTTTTTTGTTGTTGTTTTCTAAATCATATCCAGTGAAATCGTTAAAGAAACGCAGGAAAACTCTACTTGCAGAGATTGAAGTTTTCTATGGACACCTAACATTTTTGTCCAACTTTTTTGTGGCAGGCAACATCAGATTATGTCCTCATCAAGACCTGCAAAAATCAGCTCACATGGTTGTCATGGAGGGCAGAATTTGATAAGCTTTCAGATGCAGAAACTGAATAAGTACATGAAATGTCAGTGTAGCCTAGCAAGAGTGTCTTGTGGGGATAAACAGAGGTGATACATAAAATGTAATTCAGCACCATCTTTGTCAATGATTCAAGAAGTAAAGATAAGCACACCTTTATCCTGATTACAGTCAGTGGAATTTGCCTTTGACCTTCATAATGCTTCTGGATTTTACCCACTCTATTTGACTGAAATGGAAGTTGGAGAAATATGTGCAGACGATTCTTCTCATCTGTAGAAATGTAATCAGTTCTGGATTAAAGCATTATTATTATTCCCTTCTTCAGGATGAGTTACGCAGACATTACTTAATAGCTTTAAAAAGTTTTCCTCATTTGTGATGATTCACCTGATTTGAGCAGACTAGGATCAAACACTTGTAACGAATTTAGTAGCCTCTGAGGATCCAAAATATGAATAAGAAAGAGTTTTCAATTTTTTGCATGCATGATGTATCAGATTAATTGTTCCTTGTTTAGGATTAATGGGGCTTCATGGATAGAGTGGATAAGCAGTCAGTGATCTTTGTAGGAAAGGAAAAGAAAGCATTTTCTTCTCAAATATTTCAACGGTGCTGATTCTTCTAAATCCATTTTCTGGATTTACAAAGTGCTGTTTTGAGCTGTCATATTTCTTATATATTGCAGCACTGTAAACCCTCACAGCTTGGACCTTCGTTTAGCACCCATAGAAGACTGGGTATATACACTTGGGTACGTGAATGTAGCAATCAAGAAATAGCACAAAGTGAAATGGCTGTTACTGCATGTTCTTCAGCCTGACAGCATACCGCAGATCACAGGGATTTATTGCATCCAAGAGGGGCAGGTTTTTTGGTTATGGGTGTTTGTTGTTTTGGGGTTGGTTTAATTTTGAGATTTTTTTCCTCCTATCTGCTGTGGTTTTTTTCATTATACCATTCCATTGTCTGAAACAATAAATCCATTAATAACTGCCATTCATTCACCAAATACTTCTTTAACATAGAGTAAAATAAATCATTATATTTTGCTTCATACTCCTTCTATTTCCCCCTCTTCCCAAAAATTAACCTGACCTCTACCAACTTTTGTTAGGTTCAGAATCAGAGGCTTTACAAAGATGAAAGCTGTCAAGTATATTCGCTACCAATTCATTTGTACGCTTTTCAATTTACAGAACCGGCCCCGAGTCTCAGTTTTTAATTTGGTGCTTTAGATGAAATCCTATTTGGAGAAATCAATGAGAGGTTAACCAAAGTCTAGGCAGCTGCAGTGGTTAGAAGTCGACAGCTTTGATTGCACACCAAACTGACATCTAGGTTCAGTTTTTCTGCTTTACTTGTTCCTCATTCTCCAGCCTTATGCCATATCACATGACATTATTCTATCACACTTTGATACTGGGAGGGAAGAATTATTATGCTTAACAGAGCATGGCTTGTTACCTTATACTATAATTTTACAAAGTCGGAAATATCAAATGAAAAAACTATATACAGCAAAAATAGCTATTTAACACAGAATTTCTGTGTCAGGGTTCCAGCGGCTATGCGTGTTGCTCTGACACCCTTCACTGCTGCTGATTTAAATCAGGCTAGTGATTAAATCATATAATTGGTGGAAGGTAAAAGGCCAAAGATGAATTTATGCAACACAATATGATACATACAAAAAAATAAATTATTCATACTCATTGCATACAAAATTAATGTGGGCCATTTCATGTTTTCCACAAAATTTCTTTACCTTTTTTTGTGATTAAAAAAAAAATTCTTGATGAATTAATGTGGCAATGAAAAGGAATGTTAGCAATGAGGTTGAGACAGTTAAAGTAACATGATGTAAATTTCCCTCTCCCATCTTAATAATGGATTTAAATAGGGGAAAAGAAGCATTAAAAAAATACAGTTCTCAGTTATAATGTTGTCTACATATAGCAATGTGTATAGGTTATATCACGCATATTACTACTGATGTAAAATCTGGTATGCTGAGATTAGTTAAGAACGTGAGCAAAGCATCACAGGACATCACTAGCCGGCCTGATAACAGAACCAAGATTTATTCTGTGAGCCTTACAGTTTCCATATCCATTTTACCACACAAATCCAGCCTCTGGATGTCCATGCTACTGAATATCATGTACTATCAACAATGTGTAACAGAACAGCTTTTGACAGTAGTGCAGCTCAGAAAGCAAAGGCTAGAGGGTCAAAAATTAGATACCATGATGCTGGGAGAAGATGGGAGCAATGGGTGCCTGTTTGTAGCAGAGATCCTTGACTACTTGTATGAAGGCCCCTGACAGATGCACCGAACAATGCTCATTGCAGCCATAAGTCATGAAAAGTAGCTTTGTAGTAAGGGCAGACACTTCTTGATAACTCTGTTTCATTACATGTACTACTAACATTGAAGACTCTTTCGGGGTACCTCTTATGTCCTGCTTTTATTTTATTCCAGTTGGCTGAGTCTTTCCTGCTGGAAGTAGGTCTGAAAGAAGAGTAGGTGTTTGATCTTGCTCTGATTAAAGTCTATGCAAAATTGGTTTTGAGTTTAATGGCATGAATTCAGTCTATAGAGAGAAACCATTTAAGCCCTTCCAGCACATTTAGAATATTTCTAATGTGAAATGGGAATTCAGAAAGTGAAAGCTTACAGTTTTTTACCTAAACTTCCTTTTTGCTAGACTTTCATTAAGCAACCGGAGATTGCTTTGACGTGCTATTATTCACTCTAAGTTTGGAACTTAATGCAATGAAAAGCCAGGACCAGTAAATTAGATCATCTTGCAGTATTTCTTACTGTACTTTCAATACTACCTCAATATTAATTCCAGAACATAAGACTATAGTGTGGTTTTGAAATGGTGACCTAGTGTTTCAAAAAAAGTATGCGCAGGAAAACTAAGAAAACCCTACGAGGTTAAGTTCATTATATTAATATTGTAATTATTCATCATTGTCTTTGTTTACAGCTGGTCATGTGTTATGAATATTATTGTCAAAGGATTTAACGAGTGAAATTATGTACAGTATCAGCAAGAAGTTTTTCTTTGGGTTTTGCTGTTGGGGGTTGAATTTTTTTTTTGCATGAAAATAACAAATCTCAAATTGATTTATGAGATTTCTTCCATAAATTTCCTTTGGGGTTTCCTCTTAAGCTTCCTGGGGTAATTTCTTTTTAAAAATCACCTATTATCTTCCACCTTTTTTTTTTTTTAAATGACAACAGACGATACATTCACGTAGTCAGAGAACTGCTTAGATATTTATCCAAGTAAAAGATGCTTGGCATGAGAATTTGGCTTTTATCTAAGGTTGGAAGCACAACTAAAAATTGGAAAGACTATAGAAACAGTGGGATGGCAAATTCCCAGATGTGGATTGGTGTTTAGAGGTTAGCATCTAAGCTGTAGAAGGTAATTCAAAGGAAAAACAAAACAAATTACTTTAGATCCTCAGTGCTGGAGAGTCTGTAAGTACCTGAGGTTTTTCAGGTAATGTTTATATATCTAAAAATCTTCCAATGTGGATGCATAGAGACAACACCCTGGCTGAACTGAATTCCAAATACATCTAGGCACAAAGTGGTTGCCACTCTGAATGATGCCTGTGAGAAGATATATCACCGAGAAAGTGGGTTTTAGGAATGCATAACATGCTGACTGCACATGACCTGTCATGGAATGATTATAGTGCACATCCTTTTACTTTACATGTACAGAATTAAAGTTTTGAACCTGTGGTATTTATTCAGTTTACATATTGGGCAATGAATCTGGCACCACAGACACTTAGCAACTTTCTCTGAAGCTAGTACAGTTTCTGTATGGCAGGGAACCCTGTGTCTGGAGTGCAGAAAGAGAGAGAGGTCAAAGAAAAGGAATCATGGCTTAGTAGCATATTTTCAGTCATTTTTGCATGTGTGCACTCTTAATTTTTGGAATGTTATTTGCCCCAAGATCTTAATGCAAAAGCAATTAAAAAAAACCAAAACAACAACAACAAAGAGTATTTTTTCTTTTTTTTACATACGGTATGTTGTTTAGAGGTTAACAATTTTTACCCTGGGTTCTATATGTTTCTTTGACTGAAAGTTAAGTCTAAGGAGTAGTGAATTAATTTTAAAATTGTAATCTCACTTAAATGTTTAGCTCAAGTTTGCAGGTATGGTCAAGTCCATGAGAGAAAGATGAATCTATTGGGTATTTCCTTTTGATCAGCTTAGCTCTTCTCTGTGCCTATCACTATCTGCTTGTCCCAGCTCACAGTTAAAAATTTCATTCCAAGGTGTTCAATATATTACAGAATTTAAGTGTGTAGCTTCTTGATAAGGTCTGTCTTGAGAGTGGGTACCTAGACACCTAATGTCCTTTACGGGTCGTTTCAGAGATCTGTGGTATATGTAGAAACAAATTTCTTATTTCTTAGGTTACAGATCTCTTTTATAATGCTACTTAAAAACGTGGGAACATGACATTAGGAAGCTTTTGAGAAAAAAAAAAAAAAAAGGATGAGAGAAATTCATGTGTTGTTTTTGTATTATTAAGGAGCCTAAGATCTCTGCAATGAACATACGCCTCTGAGCACTTAATCCTAATGTAATAAGTAATAGTGATTTTGAAATAAATTTGAAAAGTCAAAATAAAGAACTAATAATTCTAGAGCTTGTTTTACACTTCTATTGCAGTGACTAGACTGAGATTTACAACTGACTGACAGTTACAAAATACACGATGCTGCCCTGAATCCTTGTCTTAATACTGCACCATTCAGAGGGCCTGAAATCCCTCTCTACAGATTATGTGCAACTTCTAATAGGTCAATGGCAATTTTTCACATCTTGCCTAATGAGACTAAGGGTGCACAGCTTCAATTTTGCATATATTTTGTTATATTGAGTTATCATGTGATACTTCATGATTCTTTTCCTTGGAACCAGCTGCTTCCTTATTCTATTTATACAGGTCATGCTGTGTAATCCACAAAGATTCTGTTGTCTTTGCTTCTGTGAGGAAAATATAAATTAGTTTATCGTGAAACCAAAATACAGCTCAGCACCCCACATAAGATGCATTCTGAATTGCAAATGACATTAGGTTTACAAACACTGGCAGGATATGTCAGGAGATGGACTGCTGCCTGGGCTCTTCGAAACAAGTTATTGAACCCCAGAATGCTAGCATGAAATCCATGGAAGCTTTACCATGATTTTTGTACAATGTCAAATTATGCCTGAAGAAAGATGGACAGCTGTAACTCATAAGCACAGTAGGAACAGATGAATTGCAAGGTCAAATTTTGTTCTGGAGTGCAGCACCAAGATTGATTTTTATTTCATTTTTAAGTCCACCTGAAGATTTGAAAACAATGAAATTAGGTTTTCAAGCTTATACATTAGAGTCCATAGAGTGAAAAGACCTTCTTAGAAATCTCTCTTTTTTTCTCATGATCTGTAAGTGTAGATTTTTTTGTGGCTGTATCAATGAAGATGACTTAAGAGAGTAAAATTCTGAGAGCAGTGAACATCTGTAATCTTGAAGGATAGGAATTCATGGCCAATTTTCATGCAAGTTTTCATGTGCAAATTTTTAACTTATACACATCAGTATTACAGAATAAATTTACAACAGCCCTATCAACCTGCTCTCTCTCAAAAAACAAAATCTGTAAAAATTACATGAGCTGCATAGGGGGTATCACAGCAAAAAAAAATATATATTTAACCTCTTAATATAAGGGTAGGTAATGAAACAGGTAATCACCATCTGATACTTCTGGAAGCTTAGGTTAAATGAGCTGACCTCCATTTAGGTCCCAGAAAATCAGATATTCTTACTTTCCTTTTGTTTGTTTTTGGCCATGTCTGTCAGGCGAAATGTATGAATTCAGGGACTCAAATACTGTTTGATCCCTCAGACCCTATTTCAGGAATGCTGAATCTGATCCATCTGTCCAGGGATTCTGACAGGATCTGGATAAGGAATAATATTCAAGGGCAGCTTTTGAATTTACTTGATCTATCAGCTGATCTTGAACCAACAGCAATCAAAGAATTGGTGTACAATTGGGGGATGTCTGAGCATTAAAGGAGATTTCTTGTCATTTCATTGTTCTGTGAGACTAATTTCTTATCCACTGCATTTTGGAAATTAAGGATGGGCTTCCTCTTTCCTAACTTGTCAACCAAAAATGGAAGCTAGTTATCATAGGCTTTCTCTATGTTATCTGCAGTTTTTTGGAGAACGTGCCTTTTCTTCTTCAGTAAGTTCACAAACGTAACTAAAGTGAGGTGCTGCAGGAGTGTTCTCATTTCCAGGACAGAGTCCAGTTTTTGAGTGTTTAAGGTCATCTGAATCTCAGCCTGAAAAATGAACTTAAAACCATAAATGGGAAATGCAGTGTAGATGATAGCAATCCAGTGTCTTTGTTACTAACAAGTGAGAGAAAGCCATGGGAACAGCAGAAAATCTGAACCAAGTAAAATGCTAGCCTCTAAGACTATTTTAAAATAAACATATGATTTGGGAAGATGTACTTCTAGAGTTTATATGATAGAACTTCTGATGTCAAAGATATTATTTATTGAGATTTCTAATTTTTCAGTCACAGTTTTATAGGATGGTTTAGGTTGGAAGGGACCTTTAACTCCCCTGCAATGAGCAGGAACATCTTTAACTGAGTCTGGTTCTTCAAAGCCCTCCCCAACCTGGCCTTAAATGTTTCCAGGAATCAGCATCCATAACTTCTCTGGGATAACTGTTCCAGTGACTCACCACCTTTACTGTAAAAAATGTCTTCCTTATAACTAGTGTGAATCTATGCTCTTTTACTTTTTACTTCCAACCTAAGACATTCTATGATTCTGTGATTCCTGTGCTGAAGGACTCCTTAGCCTTCCTGAGCCCATGTCTTCACAATTTATGGCTACCCTATACTTTTCCTAGGATACTTCTCCCTGCTTCCACTGCCTCTGCATTTACTTCTTGCCCTTTAGTTTGACCAGCAGGTCTTAAGAGAGCCATGCTGGTATCATACCTTCTTTTCCTGAGGGTTGAGAGTTCTTGCGCTCATGACTTAATGCTTCTAAAGTGTATTTGTCTACAGGATTAGTGAAGTCTACTCCCAACCTATATTCTTCAGTATCAGAAAGATGATGATGTATTGTATGTGTTGAGACAAGAGGGGAAAAAAAGGGTCTGGCATTAAAGGAAAGTTCAATATAAGTAAGTATATATAGCTTGTACTAAATGGATATGCAAATCTAGCCCCTAAAACAGCTTTGACATCTTTGGAAGGTAGAATTATTTAACTTTTTAACGAAGAGGCATTTACTCAGTGATTTTTTGCATAGAATGGATTCTAAATGAATTTGCTGAAAATATTAGTATGAGTGTCGCTATTTTTTGTCTTATGTAAATGTTGCAGAAAAAAACAGTGAAAGCTTGAGTTTCTCAAATATCTGGACAAAGTTCCCAAGAGTGTCTTGTGGGAAGTAATTACCTCTAGAAGAACAATTGGTATATGGCTATATTATTTGGGTTTTATTCTGTGGTGCTTAAAAACCAAAATCTATATATTATAGTTGAATTTCAGCCAAGAAGTGAAACTGCTGTGAGAACTAAAAACAACAGCACATTTCATTCTAACTCAGAATATCAACTGTCCCTTAAACAGCAATTTAGGGTCTTTACTCAGTTCAGTTTTGATTGTTCTTTTGATATGTTACTTGCCAAAGCACCGTGTATTACATTCTCCAGACATTAAATATCTTCCCAGAAAAACAAAACAAAACAAAACACACCAGAATTTCCAGGATTTATTAATGACAACTTGTTGAATGTCTCTTGTTCTTAAAAGTAAATGTCATCAAATATGTCATTTTCTTTCAGGTCTATCAGGCTATATATAGCATACATTACATGTTTGTAAGGAAATCCTTATCTTTGATTGTGTCTAAATATTTATGTCTCACTGACTGTGATTTTTGGAGTAATGTTTAGACTGAGATTCAGAGAAGAAGTAGTAGTTATACTTTTGCAACTGTCGGCAAGGTGTCACTCCTTGTACAATAAAAGAAACTTTCTGAAGTTCCAAATACCTCTGTAGAGTCTTTACACATTCTGGCTTTTCTAGCTGCGAATCAAGACCCTGTTAACAAGATCTCTTCTGATCTCTATTACTACATCTGGCATAGATAAAGAGGTACTTTCTAAGGAAGGTAAGATCTAAGATATAAAGGTCCTCAAAGATTAAATCAACAATTTCTATTGCTTTTCACACTGGTCCAGAATTGAGCGTAGTCTAATCCTTGTAACCATCTCCCCCTAACAAATGAGTCACATGTTTTGTACCACATGAAAGCTGTGAGCATTTATAAGTGTAGCCTGAGACTGAAGCCATCATATATATCTAATCCAGCTGGACAGCAGCATGCCTAATTTTTTTCCTTGAATTAATACACAGTATTTTGCATGATTTAAAGGGTGAAAATGTTTTCCCTAGTAAAAACAAACAAACAAACAAAAATGTGGTTTGGTTTTCTCACAGTTTAGAAGCACTATTTTAAACATACTAATCATGACTATAGTGTTATTTGAAAGTGTACACTCTGGTCAACTCTCTGGCTTTAACACTGAGTGGTTCATGTAAACAACACTTACTCCTAGAGGCTTCTGTGGAAGATTTACTTGCAGAGTGATTGCTGAAGCTGTCTAGAACAGGCACAAAAGGTAATATAGCAAGGTGAAGATCAAGGGTCTATTATTGGAGGTTGTTTTTTGTAGCAAAATAGTTCACTTAGTGATATAAAAATACATTGTTATGCAACATAAAAAGTGGATATAGAATTCGGAATAACAACTGTATTCAATAATTAATTGGACATTTAAACATAGGCTAAGACTTTGATAATTTCCATTTGGCAGTTTATTTGGGTTTTTTGTTCTTTTTTACCTTGTTGTCCCAGGTATAAGTGTAGTATTCAGCACATATACACTAATTTCATATACAAGGTGAACCTTCTGGTAGGTGCTTATGCCTGGCTTTTTACTAAAGAGGAGGCTTAGAGGCTGGATACAGAAAGCAGTGGTTTTGGTTTATTCCCTTCCAGAGTGTTCTCTCATAATTCAGGCCATTCTGTTATACAGGGAACTGTAGCTCATTTCAGATAAACCGAAACTCATTTTTGCAGAATCTAGAAGTGGGATGACTCCCATGCACTAATGTGTTCAGCACCTTAAAAAAAAGCCTCATTCTCAGCACACTAATTACCAACCAGATAATGTAAATATATTTGTCTTATTCCCTCACTATAGCTGCAAGCTCTGGTTCCCTATCTAAGCAGTTACCGCTGGCCTAATGTGTTGGCAAATGGCACGGTGGTCCTTTTCCAGTAGAGTTTGCCAGCTCACATGGCTACCACCCACTCCCTTCCTCTTTCTCCCACCTTGCACCTCCTGTATCTTTTTAGTACCCTTGCATCTCCCCAGAGCTCTTGGAAGGTGGTATATTTAGAGCAAGGACAATTTCGTGTTCCAGGAGATTTTGAAACTGTAGCCAACTATGGTTTAGCTGGCATGCTGAAGTTTGCAAGAGCATCTGTCTATAAAATATTCTGACTCTACTTCTTACTGATCTCTGTTGGAGACTTTGAGGGGAAGCTTGCAGTTCTTGTTCTACAAACTAAAAAAATAACCCAACAAAAAAAACCCCCAACCAACCGAAAAAGCAACCTAACCAAAAACCTCTTTAAAAAAATCCTTAAAGTATTTGAAAATGTATAGAAAATTATTTTTACGAAACTAAAAACAGACAGCTGCAAGGCTGGCATTCAATCTTTTCTCTCCTGCATACCACAATTTGTTCTAAGAACAAGTGCCCTCAACGGAAAATTTGGAACAGACTTCAGGATGAAGGTTCTGGAAATAAACACTGTTTAGTATCTGAAGTAAAAGTAACACTTTTAATGTCCAAAAGTGAGCTATAAAATCTGAAAGTTAAAGGAATGAACATCACAAAAAAACCCACAACAAAAACAATGACAAAAAACCCACCACCACCACCACCAAAAACAACCAACCAAAAAAAAAATCCACATTTGAGACATGCAGGTGTTAGAAAGATTTCCTTATTAATTGATGATCTAAAATAACATTATGGAAGAGTCTAATCCTAAATAAGATCAGATTCCCCATAGCAAATTGTTTGTTATGCCTCAAAGGCTATGACACTTACAGATAAAACATGGGCAAAGAATGTCAGGAAAAATTGTTTTTCTCAGTTTAAAATCATAAAATAATTGTAAATTTAGTCTTTATTGTGAAAAGTATTTACCAGCTATTAAAAAAAACTTTGGTGCATCTTCATCAAATGTAGTGACACAATTCTTATAGGCAGAATAGTTCTGGTGCCTTTACATTTTACCTTATGATGCACTGAAACTTCATTCACTATTTGCATGGAAAATGTATGACTACATGAACGTAATTAGGTATCTGTCATTGCCAGATGCTATTCCCTTTTGGAGATGGTGACATTTCAGCATTGAATTGTGACTATTTGAATAAGGAAGTAAGACCTTCTCCACACTACTGCCTTATAACAAACCACACTGTACTAAGTAGTTGTAGTTTTCTTCATGCCATTTGCAAGCAGTGCTGTTTCAGGTGGAAAAAACTCAGGATTTGTGAGGAAAGCTGGTATGAATTAAAGCTGCGTTTATGACTGAAAGTATGCAGAGAAAAACTATGGAGTAGTTTGCACCAGCATGTGTGTCCCAGCATAACTGGCTTCATATCAGCCAGCAAGCAAACAAAAGAAAGCAAAGTAGCAGTAAACACAACAATGATCTTATATTTTTGTACCTGGAATTTCTCAATGAATAAAACCAAGAAATCATATGAAAAATGTGATGTGCTTTGGTGAATTCCTGTTATTTGTATGCAGGCTGCCTGACCAGGTGGGGTTTTTTCATAGGGAAGATCTGACTTACTCTTTTGCACTTCAGTGAAACCAAGATCTTGTAAGCTTGTTATATTTTCTGTGTCTATGGAAGCAGAGATCAAAGAAATATTCTTCATCACCTCTATGCTCCATTTGAAAAGTTGATGAGCTATAAAATATCTTTTTGCTTTGGTTGGTCTCCACAGTACTTTCTTATCTGGGTATTTCCTTCATGTGTCTTTAACAGCTCCTATAGGCAATGTTTTAAATCCCAGAGACTTTCTTTGAAATAAGTTATGCAAAATGCAGGGATCCTGATTTTATTCTTTTTTTTTTTTTTTTTTTATTTTTCCTGGATACAGGAGTGGTTTTTTTGTTGTGTTTTGGGGGTATGTTTGTTTGTTTGGTTGGTTGGTTGTTTTTTTTACCACCTGTAACTGAATAAAATATGGCAGGCAGAAACCTGGAGTGAGTTGACAAATACATCTATTGACTCAGTATTTCCAGTTTTCTTACACTGAATCCAAAAGACACTTGTTTCTTCTTGTTATGTCAGTTTATTATATGTGTCTCAGTCATATTCTGACAATTTCCACTGTTATGATAAAACTGTTATTGATTTGTAGGGTTGATATAATATTTTTTTAAATAATTAATAACTTTTGTTTTAGCTGTGGATTTTTACTTTTTCTGAGAGATTGTGGCATAGTACTGTATTTTCACAGGTGCACAGACAGTAAAGGTAATACCTAATGGGAAAAGTCCTATGTTTTAAGCAGTGGCCTGCATGTTGCATACTCTCATCTTGTGCTTAGTGCAAGATCTTTGGGTTTCTACATCCTTTCTAATTGCAGCTGCCTTTCTGAAAATCTTTGTATCTTTGTGATATGATTTAGGCCTTCATCCCAACTCCAGACTAGGCTAGGTGTTGAATTTGGGAGGTATTTCCTACATATCACTGCAGTCCTGAGTTACAGTACCACAGTAACAGGTTTTTCTTCAGGTATTGCTGAAAAAGAAGTTAATATATGAATTTGCTTTTAGCTCTGTCTCTTTTAAAACAACAACTGCAGAAAAGTGTAGTGACTGCAGTAATACACACTTACAAGACACAGTTTCACTAGATCCGTCACAGGATGTTAAGCAAGTTTATTGTTTGACATATCTTTATTAAAATGCAAATTCTGGCATTTTCCCAAGCTGGCAAATCCTTTCCACTCGGCAGTGTGAAGCAATAAAACCCACACAACTGTATTCAGACAGAATGTAATAGTGCCAGGGCAATTTTCTAAAAACAGTACAAATTTCAAACTTGGATGAAGAAAAAAATATCAGAAGATTGTAAAAGGAAAGAAATAAAATAATAATCCATCTTTCAGCATTGTCATTCTCCTACCTTTGTTACTCATCAGCCAGTATTTCCTCAGCATTTTTTACTGTTCAGTACTGACCTGTATGTTCTAAACCCACACTTTGGAACAAAATGGCTCAAGTAGTGTCCTAAACATTTTCGACATCTTATCTGTATAAGCATTATTGTTCATGTGTATTTGAATATGACTTACATAAATTTTAAGAAATTGGACGGTTACATTGTGAAATAAATGAAGAAAAAAAGGGGAAACATTTCCATAAAAATGAACCGTGTTTAACTATCAGGGTGGGCACCAAGGCATTCAGCGTGCTATTGAATTATGTTCCCTTTGATTAATTAATATATCTGCTGGCAAAACCTATTATTATTATTATTTTTTAAAAAAACCCACTGACAAAATTGGCTTGATACCATGTAACAAGCAGTTTATATTCAAATAAGTTTATCAATAAATAACTAGACGAGTCACCAGTGTGACTTGTTATGCAAGTTAGAGAATATCTAGCAAGTCTGGAAGAAATTAGGTTGTATTTAATGTACGTAGAGACAGAGGAGTAGTTACTGGTCAGAAGGTCTCTATTTTATAAAAGAGTGAAAAAGATCTAGAGGGAAGTACTTAATGCTTCTTAACCTGTGCATGCAGGGTACCGTACTGCAGATGAAAAAGAAATTGGTCCTCAGTCCTGGGATTATGCACTGGGATAAGATATAAAGTAGCACTAATTAATTATAGGTAAGACTGGGCTAAATTAGTTAGTATGCACCCCTTCAGTTTACACAGAGAAGTAAACATATTAGTATAATGCTAGAATCAACCAAAGCCATAAAACTCTTGCTTAACAACAGAGTAGAAGCATTAGAGCAGCACTTTTGTAGGACAAATTTGTCACAAGGCATGCTGGATTGTTTAAAAAAAGGATTAGATTTGTTTCTGATTTATTTTAGAACCAGATAGTTCTGGGATTTACAGTTGCCAATATGGGAACTGTTGGACTCTCTGCAAACTACTCTGAAAATGGAGGCTGAATGGAAGGAGTACTTTTTCTCATTAAGACCAAAAGGATGAGACAAGTAGATTCTTGGCTGTGCCTTTCTTTGCAAAAGGCCAAATAGGATTCTGAAAGAGTTTGGATCATTCATGATAAAAACAAAGTAATGCTTTAACCACACATGTAATATGCAAAAAGAATTACCCTGTATCTCCAGTGACTTATTTTACATTTTCACAGCCAGAGAAGACAGACAGAGAAAGAGGCTGAGTTAGAGTTAAGGAGTTAGATCTTTATTTCATCCAGAATAAATGGGACTTTCACTTTAGTCTGAAGGGCTGAACTTTCATAGACAACAGCTTAGCATTGAGGGTGAAATAAATCACTTCAATTTTAGTAATCGGAAACTGGCAGATTAAGAGAACTGTTGCAGGCTTCACTTAATAAAGAAAATAATACCCTAATCATATCCCAATAGAGTTCAACATATTTAACAGACATTAAAAGTCTCAACTCATTAGGTTCTTTCAAATTGAGTTGTATAAGTACTGGAGACTATACTTTGTACTAATTCCCATCTTCAGAAAGACATAACACATACTCTTGCAGAAATGTGCTCTTAAAATCTTAGAAAATCGAGTAATTCTGTGTTAGCTGGTTTGATACAGCAGTCTGATGGTTTCGATAACAATTTTTTTTTCATTTTCAGGACAGTGGTCCTCAATATAGTCTACAAATATATATATATTTTTAGAGTAAACTTGGATGTGCTAAACCCAGTGTTTGAAGACCTCACAAATACAAACATACATAAATCTAAGACATTCACACTGTGAGGGAAAGCCAAGTGGTATTAATGGCAGGTGACTCTTCCTTGCCATAGAAGATTACACTTGACTGAATTTCTTTAACCAGAAAAAAAAACAAAAATTGAAAACCCTCTTGTGTAAAATGTAAAGTCTAATCATCATGATAAGTGACTAATCAGATATACAAAGTTATTTTGTTAGCAAAATAAATAAGCTATTGCCTAGAGAATGAGTGAGAGAGGAATGAGTGAGGAAAATAAAACCAAGACATTTAATCTCTAATTGACATTGCCAATTTAAGATTATAATAAATTTTCAATATCTTTAAAATAGAAATATAAACCCATTAACTGTAATTTCAAGTTGTTTTTGGAGGATAAAAGTGAGCACTCACTCTCCTACATTTTTATCCAGACTCCAGACTTCTTATTCCAAGCTGCATGTCTCTAAAACACACACATCTTTCAAAAGTTGACTGATCAACAGAATTAATCAAGACTGATGTTCCATCATTTCAGCTAGTTCCTTGTAATCCATCAAAAATATTTCTGTAAAAATTGAATTAGCCTAGAGAGTATTCTAAAGAGTTACAATTAATAATGGCCACGTGCTTAAACTCCCAAAGTTAAAAAAATTATGCATGTGTGTATATATACGTACACAGACACCCAGAGATACGCTTGTATATAAATATTAACACACAGATATATATATATATATATACCCAAATGTTCACCCCCTTTTTTTTAAATTCCATATTTTGGAGATTATGATGTTATTTTTGGTATTTTTATTAAAGTTTATTGAATTAAAGTTGTTACTAAGTGTTGGCCCTTTACTGTTTTATGACATGAGCAAAACAAACCAGCTCTGAATGTTTTAGATCTTTTTTTGAAATCCATGTCTGTGTTCTTTATTTTGTCACTTACTCAGTTCAAAATTTCTCTTTACTACCATCTTAGATTTCAATTTTTCAAATAAACTGCTCCTTAACATTATAGATAGAGGCACATTAAAAATAAGCTAAGATATGTGTTCCTGAGGAATTTTCCTGGAACATAACAGTTAGTTTGTCCAAAAGTACTAATTATGTTTCTTCTTAAGAGCTATAAATGCAGTAATATTTTATATATTATTATATATAAAATATATAAAATATTATTTATATATAACTTTATTTATATATTTTAATAAATATAAATTAATAAATATTAAGTAATAAATATAAATAAAATTTATTTATATATTATTTTATATATATAAATATATATATATGTATATATATATATGTTTTTCAAATATAGTATACAGAATGACAGCAATAGGAGATTGCACTATCAGCTTCTGTTGTCATTTATGTTTGGAAATGTGTTTTCTTTCTTTTTTCCTTTTCTGTAATCACCCAAATAACTACTACTTATTCTTATAACACCTCATTTTTTTTTCCTCATACTTTTTTTTTTTTTTAGTCACTCTTTTATTTTACTTTATTTGTATTTTTTAAATTACCTTTTTCTTTTTTTTTTTACCTTAGAGATAATTAGGTCTTTTGTCATGAATATATATTCCACACGAATTGAAAAAGTATTACTATTTTCCATTCACCTCACTGCTTTGCATTTATAGGGATATTTGCAGGGTTTTTTCATACCTGCCTTTCTATAACCCAGCAGAAAGTTTGCGAATTGTTATCATAAAGTATATATTAGTCTCAAGAAACTGAGAAAAGTCAGTAGGAAGTATGGAACATTTTAGTGTTTTAGTTTGGAACATTTTAGCTGTACAGGAAGGCAATGAGCATTATTATGAAGGTTAAACAAGAATAAAGCCTTTAAAAGAAACCCTCTCTTAATCAGTATTTTTTCCAGATGATAAAAAGAAAGCCAAAGAGATGAAATTGACAAATGTAGCATATAATGGTCCTTCTTGGAGCAGTACTACAGGGGCCTCATTAGTAGACATTTTAGTACAATCATTTTTACCCCTGTGGCTGTCACTTCAGACTACTCAGAAAAGGTGGCTGTAGGAGCTAATCACAGCGATGCCTTTCTCAATTTTATTTTCCTTGTAAAAATGAGGCACAAGAGAGCTAGTAAGTTCTAATTGAAATCAGAATTATCATTGCCATGGATGCATGCTGTGTCTGTAGGGTATGTTTGTGCCAGTGGAAAATTTCCTTTTTCCCCATAATAAGTTTGGGGGCTTAAGACTGAAATGTAAAGTTGTGTTGAAATCAGTATTAGCACAGATTTTATTCTGTTATTTTGAATAACATTGCCATCTTGCTGTACAGTTATACAGTTGTCCATTTATGTTTAATATTACTAAAGGTCGTTGATGAGGGGAGGGGCAGATTTCAAGAAGATGTGCCATTTACATTGAGCTTTAAAGTTTATATGACTCCTTTTCCTTCAAATTTACTCCATTTCTGTTACAAATATAGTTACAACTATCATTTGCTGCTTGTAGTTTAATTGCCACCTTGAGAGATACTGGAAGATCTCAATTTCTCAAAAAGATTCTGCAAGACCAAAGCAAAGTATTGTAAAGATATGTTAAAATGGGGGAAAATCTCTGTGTTATTTAGCTGCAGGGAAGAATTCACCTGTAGTCCTTCATCATTAAAATACCAGGGAAAAAAAAAACACCCAAAAAAAACCAAACCAAAAAATCCCCCAAAAACTCCACAAGATTCCTGAAAATCCATTCCTCCCATCATTGAATTTGTATAACAGTGATGGAGTAATAATCACTTAGTGTAGCAAGTATTTAAAAATATCTAATTCCTTTTTTCTCTTGGAAAATAACACATTTTCAGAAAACTAAAGAAAAAAAAGACATTTAGAAAATTTTTAAGTCCTTTGAAGATGTCTTTTCATCCATGTTTGTGTCTTAGAACTTTCTAGTTTTGGACAGCTTTCTAGTTGTGAAGGACAGGCACATCTACATCCTAAATGATAAAAGGAAGATTCCCACCTTATTGTATGAGTAATTGATGAAATCTAAAAGGAAAAACAAAACAAAACAAAACAAAAAAACAACCCAAACAAAAAATTTGAAGTTTCTCTCTGAAACAGGAGGATACACCAGACAAAAACAGCTGACACTCTGTGAAAACTTGGGTTAGATAAATTGAACCTTGTTTTGGTTTTAGTAGAGGTTCCTGATGACAGAAAATGGAAGATGTCAAATTGCATTCTACCCAACATTTCTTTCTATGTGTGTTTTATCCAGTTTTACCTGCCTTCTAATGTCTGAAAATGCTATTTAGAAGTTACAAAGCTTTTATACCATGTTGTTATTCCTCCTGGAATGAATTGTTAAATGTTGCCATAACTAAGCCGCTGAAAGTAAATAGAAACCACATGATTGTTCTTTAAGTCTCAGAAACTAGAAGACCTTCCAGTAAGTTAATAAACTGTCATTTTTGGATATGAGGGTAAAGAACCCACTATAGCACAGCAGTTAAGTGTCATTGCTATCAAGCAAAGCCATGCTTAAAAAATGTGAAATCTTAAGAACAGAAATTCTGACAGTATACAATCAGCAAAACTGATATTCACTCTGTGTGGTTCTTGGTAAGGCTGAGAGTTGAACAGAAAAATTGAACCTGTTTGTTGATAAAATTTGCTCTCAGAATTATAAACACACGTAGAATTTTCAGACACCACCTATAAAGTAGCTGCTTTATCCATGGTCGCCTCATCTGTGGGCAAAGAAACAAAACTGCGTTGTGGAGACAGAGTTTTTTTGAATGCTTCTGGCAACAATGAGCATGGTGTGTGAAAACGGGTACCTATTTTTCAACTTTAACTGAAGCTTGGTGCTAGCACATACTTTTTTATGCTGACTTCTGTGGAGGTGAGCATCAGGAGTTATTAACCCAAGAGGTTATACCGACTGAGGTGAAATTAATGTCAACAGAAGTACAATAAATCTTTACATTTCGTGAACATCCAAGTCCAAGCACAGATATTCTGAGTGGTTTTATTTGTAACTAGCAGATTGGTTTTTTTGGTAGGGGTGGGAGGGTGGGAGGGAGCAGGGTGGGAAAGAACAATATTTGGTAATGATTTCCTAATATTTTACAGGTTTGGGGGAGCTGAGAGAAGCAATTATAAAGCTGATGTCTATAGGGATAAATACAACTTCCAAAACAACTGTTGTAGTTGGAATCTAACTGTGTGCCCAATCTAACTGGACAGAACATCTTAGCAAACTGATAGGAAATTGCATAAATTTATTTATGAATTGCAAACTTAACAAATCTGCTTCATGGTTTTATAACTACTACATGAGTAAAAATATTTCATCATAAAAACACTTGTATAAATTTCTAACTACTTCATTATGACTGAAGTTCTCTCCATAAATATAAAGGCAGAACTTATAACTTAAAAAATGGTTGTAGAGGCCTATGCATGGTCTCAACTGTATATCAACTACTTAGGGCCAACTGTATCCTGGGGTGCAACAGGCAGAGCATAGCCAGACGGTCCAGGGAGGTGATTGTCCCACTCCACACTGCACTGGTGCAGCCTCACCTTGACTAACGTGTATACTTTTGTGTTTCACAGTACAAGAGGGACACGAAAATTCTGAAGTGTCCAGAGGAGGGCAAAAAGGATGGTGAAGAGTCTAAAGGGGAAGTATTGGGATGCTGAAGTCTCTCGGTTTGTACAGTCTGGAGAAGAGGAGAGTGAGGGGAGACCTTATTGTGCTCTATGGCTTTTTGATGAAGGGAAGTGAAGGGGCAGGCACCAATTTCCTCTCTCTGGTAACCTGTGTTAGAATACGAGGGAGCAGTATGAAGCTGCACCAGGGGAGGTTTAGACTGGATGTTAGGAAGAGGTTCTTTACTGAGAAGGTGGTTGGGCACTGGAGCAGGCTCCCCAGGGAAACGGTCACAACACTGAACTTGACTGAGTTCAAGTGCCTGGCTGATGCTCTGACTGGGCTGGTCCTGTGTGGAGCCAGGAGTTGGACCTGATGATCCTTATCAGTCCTCTCCAACTCAGGATATCCTATGATTCTATGATTCATTAATAATGGAGCATTCAGGCTTAAGGCATAGGAGGAAGTAGAGGAACTGCTTTTGTGACTATTAAAATGTGATGATTTTAATCATTTAAAGCAAGATTTAAGTCAGAGGTATAAATAAGAAAAAAAATACTGTAAGCAAGATATAAGTTAGTACTTCAGGGGATAAGCAATGGGAGGCAGAAAGAATTCTTGATCTCTACATCAGTAGGAGACAAGTATCAGAAAACGACCCAAAAGATGTAGCAGTACAAAGTCTATGTACTGAGAAAGCTTTGGAGGTCATAGAAGGAGCTGGGGCGAAGAAAACAGCATAGAAGGCTGCTAATGCTGCTTCACACTTATTGATAATATGGATGATAATGACAGTTCTGAACTGACTTTCTAGTCAGTTGTCTGGGTTTTGTGCCTGAAAAAAACCCCTGAATACTCTTCAGACTAGTTTGGTTCATTTATCTGGCTAATCAATTGTCTGGTTCCATCACTCTGTGCAAGGCAAGTAGCTTTCGTATTTTTTTTCCATTTGAGATCTAAGCCTTGTATCATGGAACACCTATTATCCTTTCATCCTCTGTTCTTTTAAGAAGCTGGACATGATGCATTTCAAGCAGTTCTGTTATGGGTAATATATTACTTTTCCCACTGCTTCCTTCCTCCAAATCCTATTGTCCATGTGCTATCCTGAAAGTATGAATAATTAAGAGGGAAAATAGTGAAATACTGGTAAGAAACTAATACATAATTGTTGTAGAGGAAGAAACTACTTCATTATGGATGCAAATCTTCAAAACCAAAATTTATTTCTCCTGACTTTCCTTTTAGGTTTCGTATTAAATTGATCTTCTTCCCAGAGTAACAGAAAATGCTGAAATGTCATCAGCATTATGCTTCTGTATTGAATTTTTCAGCACTAATTTCATGTATCATATGCAGTTATATTTATATATAGTAGTGTCATGTTAAATATATGGAGCACAGATACCACAGGCATTACATTGGAAGAACCACAGATTCTTGCCACATCCTTTTTTCCAAGTTCCCTTCAGTGTATCTGTGTGCTTGATTTTTGCATGTTTAAACACTTCTATAAGTAGTACAGACCTCAATAAGGGCTTACATGAAAGTTTTTAATGATTCCCCCACCCTGCCCCATACTAATTTCTCTGTAGAATAATGTTCACTGAGCAGTTTGGGAATGTTATTTATCTAAGGAGTGGATATTTCCTTCCTTTCTTTGTTTTAGTTTTGCAGCAAATAGTGTTAATAAATTATGCTTATATCACACACCCATAAATATAATGAGGGCTCTGTAGTTCATTGAAATTCCAATTTGTTTCAGAGACTAAGTTTCAAGAGTCATTCACCAACCTTTGGATAAGCAACCTTCTATTATAAACTCCAGTGTGTAATGTGTATTATTAATGATGTTTTCCTAGGGCTGTGTCTCTTGAAAAAAAAAGAAAATTCTCAATTGTCAGAATCGCATTTAAAGTGAAGGAAAGGAGGGCAGTAAAGGACAAAGAACCAGATCCACACTACAACTCTATATTCTGTTAATGCAGATGTTGTAATTCATCTTTCAAGTCAATTACTTGTCCTGCTGGTGGCTTATGGGGAGAGCACAGACATTAATATTTCCAATAAACCTGATTGTAGTCAGATGAAATTTCAAACAGTTTTCAAGCAGGAAGGGAAATTAGGTCAGGAGAAATAGCCACTACAAATTAACGAGCCCACTGATAGCCAAACCATTAGCATCACTATTTCCATAAACTATTCCATTGATGTAGAATTAAATATCAGACACTATTTCACTGAATAAGGAGAAAATATAGTCGTTATCTCTCTCCTTCCCCCCTCTGCCTTCTTTTAATACACTGAAAAGTTTGCTGCTGGAGCAAGTGGAGTATAGATTTTAAAAATCATTAAATGTGGGGGATTTTGGTGTTGGTTCCTTTTTTATTTTATGCTTTTCTGTATGTGAAGGCATTTATTCTGTACAGAATTAATTGCAGGTCTGTCTTATAGAAATAACACTGTATCATATCAGAGGCATCCGGAAAGAAGAGACAACTGAGGGCAGAGGAGCTTTAGCTACATACCTATAAAACAATCTGTTGTGTAAAACCGTCATCTGATAACAATTTTATTTTAGAATGTGAAGTGGGAATCATGTTCTTTTTCTCTCTCTCGCTCTTTTGCTGTACTAGTAAAAAGTATCCATATATCTACAAAGTAGATAATGTATGTGTTTGTGTGTCTACACTCATGCAGTGACTTCAAGAAGACATGAGTGATAGTTCATACACTGGAGAAGTTATCTCAGACCTAGATGTGGAAGTGAATCCTTACACTCCCTGTATCTGATGTATATGTGTACACTTGTGTACAACTGTGTACACATATGTTATACTCATATATGTCACAGCAACAGACACAATTATATTTGCTTTTCACATCTTTACTGAGGTGTTTACTTTAGACTGATTTTGTACAGAAAAGGGAAGAAAAAAATACAAAACAATGGAATGTCCTAAAGACTACATTGACCTGTAAGAATCTGACAAAGTAAGGTGGAAAAGCTGTGTATGTTTCATGATGCTTCTTGCTTTGCAGTGATGAATCTTTAGGGATTTAGAAACCTTTCTAAAAGTCCTGTGAAAAATTTAGTGTGCAAACATAACATTGTGAATGCATATAGGTAGATCTCTACATACTAGGAAGAGAAGAACATTGAGATGGGAATGTGATGGGAGAAGACTCCCAAACCAGCCTGCTTCAAGCTTCAAAATTACTCTTGACTGGATTGACTGACATTGTTAAAAATGCACGTTGCCAGTAGTTAGCACTTAATCACTATCAATCATCCATAAAAAGCTTATCTTAAATTAGTTTCAAGTGTAAAATACTATGGAAGTGATGCAGTTTTAGTTCATACTGATGACTATAATCCATCGGTCTAGAGAACAATTTGAGAGGGAAAGCCAGAACAGAGTCTGCCACATTCTTTCCTCTCCATCCTTCTCCATAAAACACCATTGATGTTCTGTGCTCCTTCCCAGAAGAAAATTGGGTGATCTCAGCTTCTCTTGACATTTATTTTTGGGATGAGGGTTTGTTCTGCATATTCTGCAGGATTATTCTGGTTCCATCAGACGCTCTGCCTGCCTGCTCTGCAGGATTATTTTGGTTTTACCAGACATCATTCTTGCCTACTCTGCATCCTCAATTCTTATCTTGGAGAGCTTAATACTTGCACATTTTTAAAGCACCCTCTTTGTGCCACTATGTCACAACTGCATCGTCTCCTCTGCAGTTAAGGTTATAATTTATATGTTAAAGCTGAGCTGTATTGCAAGATGATGTCAATGTTTTCACGATGTTAAAATATGCTTCTATACCATCCTTAGTTATGCTATTTTAGTGTGCTTGTGTCTGTGATTCAGGCAAGTAAAAACTAATTTTTCTTGTTTATTTGGCATCTAAGTTACTGCATGCAACAGGCCTCCCTTTTGGCTACAGTAAACCCAAATCATGGTTTAGAGGCAAGAATACTTTAACACAGGTTGAAACTCAGTCATATATGTCAGCCTGAAACAAAGGTTAAAGCTCTAGGAAAGTTCTAATTAAACTCAATTTATTCTAGAAAGGAGTGTCTCATCCTAACATACGCAAGATTAAATAGGACCTGGGTGGTGTATTTAGCAAACACCGACCAAACTGTTCCCGCAGAATACTCAGTTATAGATAGTCTGAAAATTGAGGCAGGCATAAAATCTCTTTGCCATGTTGGAGAGCAAAGTCTAGGTGGCAATCGATGAGTTCAAAATAGGACTCTTTCCATAAGCAACAATTCAAAATCATGAGTCTGCCTTAATCACAAAGTAGAAGTAGTAGTAGTGGACAATCACAGAGCTATTCTGAATGTCTGTTAAAAACATCTTAACACATTTTTTTCTGTACCTTTTCTTAGTATCTACTAATCTAAAGGAGTAAATTTAAATTTTCCACAGATAATTAACTTTAAAATCTGAAGGAAAGACTAGGAAAATGTTGTATTTGGTTTGCATGGCGAGGTTTTTTTAGTGGGGTCTACAGCTTCTGTGAGAACCTGCTAGAAGCTTCCCCAGAGTACAATAGAGTAAATACCAGCCGGCTCCAATATGGACCTGCAGCTGGTCAAGGCCAAGTCTGTCAATGATGGTGGTAGTGCCCCCGGGAAAACATAGTTAAGAAGGGGAGAAAAAATTACAGGGCAACAGCAGCTGGGAAAGAGGAGTGAGGATATGTGAGGAACAACTTAGCGGACACCAAGGTCAGTGAAGAAGGAGAGGGAGGAGGTGCTTCAGGCATGGTAGCAGAGATTCCCTTGCAGCCGCTGAAGACCATGGTGAGGCTGGCTGCTCCTCTGCAGCCTGTGGGGGATGATGTTGGAATTAAAATGCACCAGCAGCCCATGGAGGACCCCATGCTGGAGCAGGTGGAGGCACCTGAAGGAGGCTGTGACCCCATGGGAAGCCCACACTGGAGCAGGCTCGTGGTAGGACCTATGGTCCCATGAAGAGAAAGGCCAACACTGGAACAGGTTTTCTGGCATGACTTGTTAGCCTATGGGGGACCCGTGCTGGAGCAGACTGGTCCTGAAGGTCTGCACCTTGTGGAAGGGAGCCACACTGGGGCAGTTTGTGAAGGACTCCCATTGAAGAACTTTATGGAGGACCCCATGCTGGAGCAGGGGAAGAGTATGAGGAGTCCTCCCCCCGAGGAGAAAGGAGCAGCAACATGTGATGAACTGACCACAACCTCCATTCCCCATCCCCCTGCACTGCTGGGGGAGTGAGGAGGGAAAGAAATTGAGATTGAAGTTCAGCCTGGGGAGAAAGGAGGTGTTGGTGGAAGGTGGTTTTAGATTTGGTTTCATTTCTCATTACTCACTTTTGAATTGACTGGTAATAAATTAAATTAATTTCCCCAAGTCAAGTCTGTTTTGCCTGTGATGGTAATTGTTGAATGATCTCTCCATGTCCTTATCTTGCTGGATGAACCTTCTCCTGGATTTTCTCTTCCCTGTTTAGCTGAAGAGGGGAGTGATAGAGCAGCTTTGGCGGGCACCTGGCCTGCAGCCAGGGTCAACCCACCACAGTTGTTGGAAGAAACTGTGAGAAGGTACTGCTAACAGGAAGCACCTTGTGGTATTGAACATGCTGAATCTCCTGTAGCATTTTAGAAAACCTCACAGAGATAGTGTGCATAAGTTAAATGTGTGTGCTTAGGAGACATCTTCACTTAAAATCACTCAAGGCAGCTGAGCAGCAGATCCCCTTTGGCTGTTACTGTGTTTAGCTATATTAGCATGTCATATCTGCACACAGATATTCAAGCTGATTTTTTTTTTTTTTTAAAATTTAGTATTAGCTATATGCAGACTTTCTCATTTCCCTTTCCCTTCCCCCCTTCCTTCCTCTCTCTTTTCCTGTAATATGGCAGATGCATAGCTTCTACTTTTTTATTACGATAGCCTGGATAACTTGTACAAGCTCTCACAGGAGCTCAGGTCAAAGTGAGCAGCTGACAGTGCTTCACATCCCGATTCAGAACAGAAAATTAAGTTGTTGGTTTCAAAGTATGGTAACTGGAATTTTAAAGTCTGCTGCAGATCAGGTCAGAAAAGCTTGTAGATAGGTGTTTAAGGTTTCCCTCTGCATGTTTTGTGTGGACCCTGTTCAATATACAATGAATGCTTGAATTGTCAACCTGCTCCTGATTTGTGATACTCTGCTGATAGTTATAAGTGAACATCCTTATGACATTACTTGTTAGGGGCAGCCCAATACAAGCTACTTACATTCTTAGGAGCGATTTCTACACCCAACTAAGTCAGAAACTTTCAAAGCATTTTCCTACTGGTTTTTTTTGTCCTTTCAGGGTACAAATAATTTAAGACCTTTGAACCTCAGTTTATAGAAATGTAAAATAAGAGCTTGGAATCTTAATTAATTTAACAGTAACATTGAAATGCCCATACAGAAGAGTATTGGAAAAGTTTGGAAAATTAATGTCAGTCAGGTCTTGGAATCATATGTGTTTTTTCATAATATTCCTAAGGCCAAGTGGGAAGAAAAGGGATATTGGCCTGCCCAATATGCCAGTTGGCATGAGGAACATGAAAGAACAGTCCACTTGACCAGCAAACTTCATGAGACTTATGGTTTTGTGGCTGAGAAAAACACAGAAACATTTATAGTTATTTTTCTTATAACGCATTCAGACCACAGGGAAATATAAATACCCTGGTATTGTAAGTTCTGTCACATATTGGAGAACTGGCTTCATTGTAGTAAAGATCAAAAATTCTAAGTGTACTTCAATGGAACCAAGAATTTATGAAAGATTATCAGCCCTATGTTGTAAGTGAAATTTCAGGAGAAAGATCAATTGTTGCTATCACTAGATGCTTTTTCCTTTTCTTAGAACAACATATTGGGATCGTACATGCTTTGGGCAAATGTCCATGCCCTGCAAGGTACAAAGTGAAAAATGGAAACCCACAAGAAATAACAATAATGGAATAAGAAATATTTAACTTTTGGCATTTCTCTAGCGTTAGTGGCATAGAACATTAGAAAAGATACATTATTTTTCTCCAGAAGTAATTTCAGTTTTAGGGAGAATAAATTTAATTATTCTTACTGTGCCACACGTACTGTGCCATGCAGAAAACATTTTATCTTGTTACCTAAAAAGCATTTTCACTTCTGTAAAAATACAGAGGAGGTGAGGGCAATAATGTTTTGAACATTGATGTTAGGAGATGTTTTCCAACTTCCTTTCAGTGGCAATAAATTCCTTCAGCTAATTTCATGAATGTGTGCAATTACTTGTGTGAGAAGTGACTTTTTACGATGCGTTTTCCTAGAAAAATAGGGCCATGTCTGGTAGGAAGGACAGAAACTGGAAAGTCTTTCCAGTTCAGATTTAAGAACTCACACCTAAGGAACCACAGTTGGTATACTCTTACTTTAGTAAACCAATTTGATATCTGCATTGAAATGCATTTTTAGTTAATCCTTGTCCAGAGGCCAGTGGAGTGCTGTGAATGCTGAACGTTCTTTGGCTAACACACTGAGCGCACCACTGCAGCCGCCCCTGCTGTGTTGTAGACCAGCTGGGAAAAAGATACATACTCTGAAGTTAAAATAGTCAGAACAGGTCCCCTACTTGATAACAGCTGAGTGCTGCAGTCAAATACAGCTATTGCAGCAGGATTCTATTGATTTATACTGGACAAAACTGGTGCTTTTATCAAACAGTTTTGTGACTACTCAGCAGTCTGTGTCAAGCCATAGGCAAAGATTTTCAGGAAGTTCCTGGCATCCAGTGAGACAGAGAAAACTGGTTATTATACCAGGCAAATCGCTCAAATCACTTAACAGCATGCCTGCTTCAGTCAGACGGAAAGCACATTCACATTATTCGGATTATTCTACAAGCCAGCACAGCAGAAAGATTAGGCCTCGCAATTTTCCAGGTAGTGTTTAAAATCTTTTCCCCAGCTAAAGGATATAGCTGACAGTTCACACTCCAGAGTCAAGTTAATCTGTAACATTATCCGCCCATTTTGCACTGAGCAGTCCCCAAAGCAGTTTGTAATATGCATATGAACTGAACCATTGTTGTGATCAAATTTTAAATACCCTTGTGAAATGGGGAAAAAAGGAAAGATAAAATAAAACCCTGCTGCTCTGGTACTGAAGATTGACAGCAAAAGGAAAAGTATTGCTTCACTGACTGCATGGCTCTGGCTACAGTGGCTGCATTAAGTTGCTGGTGGGACTTCCAGTCCCTCCTCTAATGCATGGCTAATAGCTCAGCATTAACTCTGTAGAGTTGGGAGATGAAGCTTTCCTATTTCAGAATATTATGAAATTGTGGTGGTGTGAAATTAGAGTGATAGTTATCGTAAATTTGTTTCGGACAAGGATACTTGGTTAATATAACTCCTGAATGTAGTTCTGTGTGGTAGGTGTTCCACAGTAGCTCACTACTGCAGCAACAACAGTGCAAAGCAGTAGCAATATATATTGCATTTTCTGAATTTTATGGCTTTGCAAAATTATTTCTTGTGCCGGGGATCACACATCTGTTTGAAATTGAGAATAGAAATAAAGCACAAGGAAACAATTGCCGTTATGGCAAAAGGTAGAAAACAACACATCCTTGTTCAGTCATCTGTTGGCATGATGCCCTCTCCTAGAGTGGTTGACACCATAATTAATTATATCCATTTATTTCATACTAGTGAAATTCACTCCTGACTTTACTGTGTACTTAGAATTGATCCCATTTGTAAAACTATATAATTCACTTTAATAGCCTCAACACCATCAGTATGCCATGAGATTAGGAAAAGCTTCTATACTTTATGACTATCTTGTTAAATTAAAGAGCTCTTTGTTAGTGTAGTCTCCACAATACAGGGTGTATTTAAAAAAAAATCTATAGAATTTGTATTATCAATGCTAATATTTTATTTACTTTTCTAATTTATTACCTTTTTACTTTTTTTTTATCATTGCCTTTCATGTGGCATATTCTTGCAAAAAAAACAAGTTAGAAAAAAAATATTTCTTCTCTCTTTACCTTGCATGGGCTTTGAAAAACACAAGTTTAGCACAGATTTCCTTACAGAGAAGCAGAGAAATCTGAAACATATTTCACCCCATCTTTCATAAACAATATTTAAAGTATTATTATGAAAAACTATGGCTCTGTTATTTGGCAGGTTTTTTTAGGAGCATGTTGAAACAATCTTGCAGTTCAAGCAAAGAGAACCTATATGACTTTTGTAGAATCAATACTAGTTATTTGGTAGTGAGATGATTCTACAGCAGTTTCTTTTCTCCCGAGGCTGCATTAGAAGGACAAAAACATTCAGCATTTGGTCCTGCAAGCTACTTCTATAAGCATCACATAAACAATTTTTAAAAAGCTTGTCATTAAAGGAAAAAGGATGCAAGAAATGGTCTAGCTCGTAGATCGTAGGCCTGGTGGTATAAAATGTCTGGTCAAGTCAAACAAATGTTCAGTTTGCTTTTAACTGGTAAATTAGAATGGTGTATGGTACAACTGATATGAATTATGTTTGATTTGAAACACAAATTCAGTTTTATAGAAGTAAAATTTAAAGATAGTATTGAGTTTTTATAATCACTAGAAATTAGTATGAAAAAATAGTGTTAGGTAGTTGTGCAAAATCAGCAACAAAACCATTAGTTTAGTAATGCTGTGGCATGTGTCTTAATTGATTTACTCACTTTATTGTTGAAGTCTTTTTAATGTGAATATTCATGTATTTTATCTTGAAATAAATATAATTATAAATTCTGACACAAATATTATTTGCATAGCAATTGGTCACAAAGAGTAATTCATTAATATTCAATGGAGTGTTAATTTGTGCAGAGCCTAGAGTGATTGTAAACTTCGTTTTGCCTTTAGATGGAAATTTGTTGCAGTGCAAATATAACTGTGTATAATTGTATTAATCAGTCCCAAAGAGTATTTGAGGTTGAAACATATAGTGTTCCTTTATTTTTTTTTACCTAAAATGGCACAATATGAAATAGTTACCATAATGGAGAAGAATGGCTTTTCTTATAATCTTAACATCCTGCTCTACAAATAGTTAAACTCAACTAGGTTATTTTATCTTTATTTTTTATCTTTTTTTTTCTTTTTCTTTTTATGAAGACTTTGTTATCTGTTATTTTTTTACCCAAGTTATGCAGTCAGAAGACTTCTTCCTTCTACTCACTATGAGAAATGTGGGAAAAGGGAGAGTAAGAAGGGCATAAATAAGTTACTTTTGGGAGAGACATTTTCAGAGTAACATTTGCCCACTCTGATTTTTTTGGGTTCGTAGAACTGTGAATATGAACCCTATTTAGTTTGGTTTTAAACAGATAGGGTAGTTCTTCTGTATGCACCTGTACAGATGAAAATGAATGGATGTGCACGTCAGCAGCTGGGAATACCTACTTATATTAGGCCTAAATTAACACACTTGGTAAGTGGAAGTAGACAAATGAATCCCTGAGCTGTGCGATAATATGGATTTCTTGACTTTTCATGCTTAGGAGTTTAGTGGGGAAATACACAATGTGAAGGAACAGTACGCTAATGTAAATCAAACATGATATCTGAAAGGGTTCTTCTTCTTCTAACAAGCTACTGATGAGCTGTATTATATGATTATAAAATGTGCAAAACCAATGCTGAACATGCTGCATATTGGGAGTGCATAGGACTTCGCCACTGCAGCTAGTATTGACCTTTCTCTCAGACCTTATAATCTTCTTGTGCTGTATTGTTGCTGGATTGTCAAGAGAAAATGGAAAATTAAGAGAGAGCAAAAG
Source organism: Hypotaenidia okinawae (assembly GCA_027925045.1). NCBI lineage: Eukaryota > Metazoa > Chordata > Aves > Gruiformes > Rallidae > Hypotaenidia > Hypotaenidia okinawae. Next base: position 175,781,231 of record BSDF01000001.1, read on the forward strand.
GTACATACACTGCAAAATGCCCGTATCACCAAAAACAATTTGGGAGATCAGCAAGTAGGGATACCTGCAGTTCTCAGCAGTTCTTCCTGGAAGATTACTACCTGCTGAGAAGAAGAAAAGCTTGTATCACTGTAGGAGGACATCATGGAAGTAGGTCAAATGCCCACAGGTGACTGACCAATATGGATATGTTAATACATGGATGTTGCTCATACCTTTTCTTCTGTTTGTTAGTGGTTTGGGTTTACTTTATTTTGGGGTTTCTTTCTTCTTTTTTTCAAAGTGTTTTAATAGTAGGCTCTTTACAGCATGCTAGCCATCTGTCATGTAGCAGAAGTCTTTTGATAGCAGACTTCTTGCAGTATGTTGATTCCTGCTTGTTATTCAATCCAAGTGCTCTATTAACTGACCTTTAGTAGTAAAAACTACATACAGTATTTTCACATGAAAGGATAACCTAAAGAATTCTTGTTTGAAAATGATATTTCATGTTAGAGCAGTTAACTGGATTGGCAAACGTGGCAAACTAGGACTATTTTTTTTTTTGAAGCTGTAAAGAAACGTAGTGATAGGTCCAAAGTTTATTTTTATTATGTAAAGATATCTTGCAAAGGTAATCTCCTTCACTGAAAATGTTAAAAAATGTAGTTCCTTAATAGCTTATATAACTTTCAGATCTCTAGTTACAACTAACAGAAGTACGCCATTCAGAGAGAACTGATCAAAAAATGTAGGATGTTTTGACAGAATGAACAATGGAAGCAGTGATGAAGTTTATGTATGCTCAGGTGTTTAACAGCCACGAGTGCTTGGTTTCATGTGGAAAAACAAAACAGTAAAATAATTACAGTACAAATAGAGATAAAGATCATGTTTTCAGAGCCAAAGTATACAGATTACATTAAGCTTTCACTGTTACCTGGCTTCAAGCTTTTTGATTCTGTATTCAGGATGGTAGAAAAGCAGTACTAAGCCATTATTTTGAACACTCCAAAGTTTATAGTGTTTTTAGAATCTAAAATCTCATGTTGATTTAACACATAGGAAAACTTTGATCTCGTCTGATCATATCTCAGCACTAGCTGTTTAGTGGATCTTTTGTACAGATATAGCACCCAAATCTCCTTTACTATCAATAAATGAGATTCCATTTAACATCAGTTAGGCTATGCCCATTTATTTTGGTAGACTCTTTGCCACACAGAGTTTATCAAAGGAATTTCATCTTTGCATTTCTTTTATCACTCAAGCTAGAGATTCCTCTTTTCTGCCAATTTGAATTGGATTTCACCTTGCAGAAGACAAACCTGTTTTTCACAGCTGACCTCTCAAATTTTTCTGACATGTCCAGCTGAAAAAATTTAACTCTCATAATATTCCTTAATTCAAATTGTGCCGTTGTATAGAACTCCCAACCCCCTGAAAACTAACAAAAAGGGGAAAAAAGAAAAAAAAAAAAAAGAAAAAAAAAGAAAAGAATAAGATAAACCAAGAGGAACTCTGTGAAATGGCACGCCAGGAGTTGTATCATATTAACACTGTGTCAGCTGTTTATCATGAAGATCTCCTTAATCTTTTCCAGTGCCATTTGCTTACCTGTAAATTAATTGCACAATATTTTCAAACAAGTCTATGCCCTTGTCCTCTTTTCCTTTTTGCAGCCAAAGAGCGTGGCTGGTAAACAGTAGGTTTTCCGAGTTTACTTTCCAAATGGGAGACAAGTTTGACTTGGCAATGCTGCCAACAGCTGAAGCAGGCTGGGGGCACAGCTTAACTGACTGTCGCTAATTGAAGGGAGAAGACTAATGGCTACATGTAATATTTCCACAGTAATGAGAGCGCTGTGCTGACACTGCTGTGTTGCTCTGTGAGAGACTAAAATGTTTTACAGGGATGGCAAGACAGTACCACTCTCAACCCCCTCCACCCACACAGCCGAAATGTCATAATGTAGTGAACAAGCTGACTTGGCTGAGGAATTTCAGGCTGCTTCTTTTCCAATTCAAAATGTGAAGAAAATTGGGCCTAGTGGAAAAACACTGGCCAGCTACAACTCAATGCCAGGAACACTGCTTAACCAGCATCTAATAACAACAAAAAAAAATGTCTCTGTGCAGACCACAATAATTACAGACGTCTAGTGATGGCTTAAATTACTTTTGAAGGTATGCTATGTTGGTGAGAGAGACACTGCTTCACAATAAAAAAACCCTAACAAATCAAATTTAGGGTGAAGAGGAAGAGAGGAAGAACCTGCCCCAGTGGGTTCAGTGTACAAGGGAAATGCTGGACAGCATCCATCACCTTCCATCTGAGAAATTACTAGATTTCATTCAGGAAGCTGAAACAAATCCATCCAAGATAGTGGAGGGAAGAGACCAGAATTACCTGTTTAGACTTTCCAAATGGTGCTGTTTAATAGCTCCAGTCTGTACTTGGATTTAGGATAAAGTATTTTTTCTTAATTGTACTGTATACTCTGGCTTAGAAATTCATTTTGTCAACATGAACATGTTTACCATTGCTTTCAAACTCTAACTAACTGTCTTGGCAGACAGGCAGCTCAGCTACGGAGAAATGTGGGACAGCAGCTGCATCTGTCTGCCTGCTTTATAAAGGGAAAGGAGGAGTCTTCATCTGAAACTTTATAGCTGCTCAGGGCAGTCTCACTGATCATTGTCCACCCTTACACATGTCTGATTCTAAGGAAAGTAATGAAGAGGATAATAAAGTGTGAATAGTATATTATGATGCACGAGCTAGGAAAAAAGAGGAGGTTGTGTTATTCCAGGTAATTTGGACAGAGTTATACATTTAGATATCTATCAGGAAGATAAAGCACGAAATTTACCTTTGTAGTCTGTTCTCATTGTGTATCTTTAGACCTGAATACATTAAGCTTTTAACAACCAAAACATTACTATTAGAAAGCCCTTGACAGGATTTTAACTTAGAAATGTATTTGTAATATTCATTTGGCTCTTCTTGGTTGTAGAACTGATAAAGTGCTACTTCCAAGCCAAGGACAAATCATAGGTGACATAAATGCTTCTTAATTAGTACCTTAACATCAGAGAAAGTATAAAACAATGTTTATGTGCCAAAGAAGCATTGAGTTTGTATTGTTTCTGGAAGAATATAGTTATCGTATCACGCAATGGTACTTCCTTGGTAGTACCTCTTCCATTTCATTGTACTGCAAGACTTGAACCTGTCTCATATTTTAGGATTATATAGGTCCCAACTGAGGCAAACATTTGACTATGCTTTGAATGCTATTATAAGGAAACCCTTTTTCTCCCCGCTACTCCAACTAGCATATATATTTTCTCACAGCAGTATTGAGATGTCATCCATACATCAAAAGCTATATGTCTTCTGACTTTGGTCCTGTATATCTGAAAAAAAAATATCTTAGCTACACTGGTACATTAAAAGCATGTAATGTGGTCCATGGCACTGTTTATTTATATATTTATTTGGTTTAATGAAAAGTAAGGATTAATCAATTCTACTTTCTGGGAAAAAAAGAAAAAGCCTCTTTAAATTAAACCCCTTTTTGTTCACTAATAGATAAATTAAGTCTGTGTTTTCTTACCATACATATTTATTATTAATCCCATTGGCCAAATTATCTGATTAACAACTTCATAATTGAAATATAATTTAGGATTAGTGATGATGTTATTCCTATCTCTTGAGATTAGAAGTAAGCTGCCTGTGATGAAGTTTTGGACATGGTGCAAGGGCTGGTGTTTATATGCATGTAGTTTTCTCTCAGTGTTCAGCATGCAGACATTTGTTTGACAATTATTTGCTGTAACACTTTAAAGAAGTGGTAGGATTCTACTGTCAAAAAATTTTGCATGAGGGATATTTTCTGAATTCATGTAGGACCAAATATTCACAGAGTTAAGGTTAAAGGACACATAGAATGAGCTGGAAGTGGTGGGATACCCCTAGCTGTTCTTCAGTGTAGATCTAAACCTTAATCCATAAAGATTGTTAGAGCCTCTGGAGGGGCTGGGTGATAGTAGTGACTGTTATCCTAAAAAACAGATGGTAAAGTGAGTGACACCTATAAATGTGCAGGCTGTGTTACTTCACTGACAAGATGCTAAGCCCTTCTGGCACTAAAGTAAAAAGACAGGTGTTTTTGACACAAAAAAGTAGTATTGAAACTATGCCTCAAGCCATGTGGAGAGTCGAAGCCAATTTTTCAAGTAAAAGTAACTAAAAATCTAAATTGGGGTATACATGTAAAAGCACGACAGCTTCAGACCTTTCCCATCGATAAAATTTTGATGAGTTCTAGTGCCTGTCTCATGCCTGTAGAATTAGCCGATCGCCTTTCAAATAAAACTTTAATTTTCAAGCTTGAATAGATGGTAGCTTTTCTCTGGAAATCTTGTGCAGCTCATTTCCAAGTGAATGAAATGGCAAGCAGTATTTTTGGGCTTCTGTGATAACACTCTTTAAGTTTGGTGGTAGAATTCCTCAATTACCTTTATGCCTGCCTTAAATATAGTATGAAGTTAATCAAGTGTTCACATGCCATGTATTATAATTGTAATTAAGAATGTCAGGTTTAGAGATTCATGTAGCCAACAGGGAAACCACAATGGTGTAAAAACCAATGTAATGAGTATACTTACTTAAAAATCCATTATCACCTCAACAGATTACTTTGTTTAAAAAGGTATTAAAGCTAATAGCATTTAATCTACTTGCTTGAATGTTGTAGCATTTTTCAAAAACCAATGAAAATAAAGCTTCAATAATCGAGCACTGCCAGATGGTAAAATCTCCAGTGCAGTTCTTTCCCAGAGGAATTAAGTATCTATATTTTTTCCTGCTCTCAAACTTAAAACACCTATTTATGTTTATGGATGAATGGAAGCTGTTAAGCAATAAAACTGCCTGAGGTATCCCTAAAATAAAATACAGTGGAACCCACGTTAATTTTTTTTTTTTAAAAGGCATGAAAAATAAAGGGAAATATGTCTTGTTTCTTTGCCATGAAGTAAAATACTTTACCTTGATTAGTTAAAAACTTTCTTTTTGTTTTTGTGTACGCAGCTTGCTTCTCATTTTCAATAAATGCAATGCATACCAGAGTATACTAGAATAATCAGTGCCAGAATATCCTAATCTACTTCCCACTTGTCTGTTTCCTTCATTTAGCCAGTCTAGTTGTCTCCTTGGCAAATAGTTTCCTTGCACATTTAGAATCATTTTGGCTCGATAGCTTATTGTCACATTTCTGGTGGAAAACATGTGTCCAGCCACTGTATTAGTGATAGCAAAGGCACTTCAGCAATGTACTGTATTATGCTAAGGGAACTAAACAAAATTGTGAATAGAGGGTATAGTCCGTGCAGTGGCAGGTGAGGAATGACATGCACAGTGAATGATATGCTAGTGACCATTTACACATTAAGATAAATCATAAAACATTCTTTTTTTAATTGTTTCTAATGTTCTTTTCCAATGTCACTGTGATAGAAAAGTGACATTTAATGCATACACCCCCCAAGAAAAAAAAAACCACAACCAAAAAAAAAACAAAGAAAAAAGAAAAAAAGAGTCCAAAAGAAGATAGCATAAGAGGAAGCATAGCTCTATTGTTTTAGGATTACTAAGCTAGTAGGGGGAAATCCATTCAAGATTTTTTTTTTTTCCCATTCGAGCAGCCTTCCGTAAAATCCTTGGGAATAGGGACTGGAGCCAGGGACTTCCTCTTCTCAATCTGTGCTGGTACTGTTAGACTGCCTCATTTGCTTTACTTTCATGACTCAATTTCTGCAGTCTTGATTTTACAAGAGATTTCTATAGAAAGAGTAAAGAATGCTTATAATCTAGCCTGGTGATCAGGACATCCTCCAGGACTTCAGTATAGACTGAAAAGACCGGATTTTCTGTTTCTTGAGTAACCACTGTGATAAAACTAGGCATCATGACCACCTCAATTTTCTAATAGCAACATAAAAAAAGAAGTTTTAATTTTTCTAGAGATGACTGCAATTTACTACATCTACTGAAATTCAAGTGTATGCATATTTCAAGAAAGTTTTATTTTCAAAGCCAGAATTTTAAATATGGTAAAACTAATTTGCTTTTACTGCCATTACTAATACCAAGAAATCTATTTCCTGATTTTTAAAATTTTGATAATTTTTTTTTACACCTTCCTTTACTTTTTATGCATTTGTGTTACCTACAGTAATAACTTTGTTGTGGATTTGAAGCGCCATGTATTAGTCAAGTTCATCACATTATTTAGTTTGGACTTCTTTGCTTTGTTTGCTTCTTCAAGGACTGCATAATGTATCAATATGTTTGATAGATCACTATCCTTCTAACTCTCATATAATTTATTTATTTCCTAATAGTTCCCCGGCCAATAAATGTCAAAAATGTAGCATTGCTCATGAAAAAGTCATTTCCATTTCATGTCTTATAATTTTTGCTAACGACAACATGGAACAAGAGACTTGTTTCTCAGCCATCATCTCTTGTAAGACTGAGATGTGCATATGGATGTCTTTTGGATTAATGTCAAATTGAAGTATTCTGTGATCCTAGTTCTTTTTCAGTAGTTGCAGCCTTTTATCCATATTATCATTCATGTTATTCCAAGACTAACTAGAGGGAAATTAAGCTTTTCAAAATGTTAATTTTTACTTTAACCTGAATGAACACTGGAATGCTTCTTCATTTGTTTTCTGTACTTCACCCAGCTTGCTTGGTAGATGAACTCTTACTGGTTGTACTTGTTACTTGTATGTCAAAACTTCAGGTGAAATGAAGTGCTTCACCATGTGAAAAGTCACATTGTCTATAGCACTACTAGCTTCTAAGACTTCAACCAAGTGTTTATGCTTTAAAGTATAAAATTTTCTCTGACTTGTATCCTTAGTGAATCTGGCAAAGAGATGCATAAGTAGCAGTCACAAAATCATAAAATATTTTAGGCTGGAAGTGATCCCTGGAGGTCCAAAGCCCATCTTAAAACAGAGAACCCAAAACAGAGTATCTTATGCCAGATACAGCCTCACAAGATCTGAAAAGAGGGAAAGTATCCCTACCCTCTTCAAGGTGATTACATTTTTGCTAATACAGCCCTGAATGTAGTTGGCCTTCCATGTTGCAAAGCCACATTGCCAAGCTATATTCAACATGGTTTCCATGAAATCCCCTAAGTCCATTTTTTGCTAGGCTGCTTTCTGCCCAGTTTGCCCTGAGACTTCATTGCTACATGGGATTATTCCCTCCTTGAGCAGGACTCTATGTTTGCCATTGCTGGACTTCTTCAGGTATCCAAGCTGTCAAGCTCCCTCTGAGTAGAAGGCCATCTCCAGACCGTATCTCACCAATCTGTAAGAATACTGTGCGTGACGGTGTCTTGCTAGCATCATTGTACACTTTATTTCACCAAGGTAGTCATCTCATCACAGGAGACAGTCAGGTTGGTCAAGCACATCTTGCCATTGGTAAGTGCAAGTAGGCTATTTTCAGTCTCCTCCTGCTGTATGTGCTTAGATACGCCTTCCAAGAAGCTTTTCTGAGTAGTGAGGCTAGGCTGCTTGGCTTGCAGTTCCCTTGATGATCCTCCTCCCTCTTAAAATGGGCATTTTTTAGTCATCTAGAGCTCCATCATGGAAAGATATATATGTGAAACCTGAAAAGACACTTGACTCCCATGCCTTCAAATTTACATGGGACTTTTAAGTTAGCTAGTATTAAACCAATCCAAACCAAACCAAATGCAATTCTCTGTCTAGAAAAGAAAGACATGTACTTTTGGTCTAAAATTCAGCCCTGGAATATCTTTTTGTGAAATTGAAGAACCTTCAGTCATTTAAGTTATGGTTAAGATAGTGATGCAAATGGATCTGAGGATAAATTCCAACAGGCTAGGTGGTCTTCTGCTTCTGGAAATGTGTGGTTTTTCTTCAAAGTCTAGCTAAGGAGATTATCTATGCATTTTACTGTAGGTGACTTAAATTGTGACATCTACAATTAGATGAAATAAAGGCTGTATTTGAAGTGTATTTCATGTCACTGACTTCTATCCTTCTATATTCTAAAGACATTCAGTTGCATTTTCTACTGTTTCTATAGGAAACAACAATTCTTCATTAGGGGGGTAGTTTATAGAAATTATTATTAATATTGTTAATTTGTAAAATTTATTCCAAGCTGCTATGACAATGAGCACTCTATAGATTAATTGATTGTGCTGTCAGGTAAATATAAGTTTTGAGATGTCTGAGTTGGGCAAAATTTAATTAATGAAGTTTGCAAAGGTCACCAAGTCTAACACTGATAGTATTTTTCATATGAGGAAATATTTAATGAGATTTGAAGCAATCCCTAGTGATCTGGATCTTGATTTTATTTCTTATTTGAGAGGCAGCACATTAGCATCACACTGCAGTGTCTAGCACCGTTCCTTACCAAACACATCATCATCTTGCAATTTTCTTTAAAAAAAAGAGTTAGATACTGATGAAATATAACATACCCTCCTGGATTTCTGATATTTCCATTGACATTCTTCCATCCCAGTGTTTACTGATCTGCATAGTGTATAATTTAACATCTGATTCCCTATCTGGATAAAATATATTCTCTTTAAATGTTGTATTTTTAATCTGTTGGTGGTAGGACTATTAATCTAACATTTCTACTCCTTAATGAGGAAGTCATGTATTTTTATAAGTTTATTTAATAATTTCATAATCTTTACATGTTATAAATTATTTACAAATAAGTTTATGCTGAAATCAACCTCAGAAACTAAGAACACTAATTGCACTTCATTAGATTACTCTGTAAAGTAGTATGAAGCCATATATTGACTAAAAAGTTAACTTCTATTTATTTAAAGTCGAATGGCTCCTGTGGGTCAATTTTACCTCTTGAGGAATGCAGATCCTCCCATGTACACAGACATTATGTAGGCTTTACCCAGTTCAATATTTTTCCAAATAAATTTACTAACATATCAGTGTTATTATTTCATAGTGGTTCTTGTTTATAAAGACAGGAAGGGCCATGTGATAGTCTAACATGCATTTCTCCATTACAAAGACTACAGAGTTTCCTCTTACTGGTTGCACCTCTAATTTGGATCTCTCTTATCAAGAAATAATTTTGTTTTAAAAATTACTTTGTTTAATTTTAGTTTTTAGTCATTTAAACTTGCTGTGCTTTGTGTCTACCAGAGTAAAGCATCTCCTATCAGCAATTTTTAAATACAGTTAAAGGTTATTTGCACAGGTGCAGGTCTTCAGCCTTGAACCTGTCTTGCATAGTTGTCTGGACTCCCTACCTCTATTAGTTTTCTTCCTGATGTAAAGGTGAACACCACATGCTAGTCATGGCCTCCCCAGCATGAAATAAATAAATAAATAAATAGATAAATAAATAAAACAAACAAAAAAAGCCCCTAACCAAACAAACCCATAAAACCAAATGCATTGGTCATATTTTTTATATAGAAATCTCAGTAACTATATGAGTATTTTGAATATGAGGTATATAAGAATCATGTTAGTTGTCTTGTTTGCTGTCTTGTATTTGGAGCTCATGTTCAGCTAATTATCCATAACAGCCCTCAAATCCTCTTGCATGTAATTACTTCCTCAGCTGTGTAAACATGGTCTGCAAGGTTTTCTGTTTGTTCATTGCCTACCACCACTCCAATCCCACATTTATAGTTTTTATATCTGGTCATGTTAAAATACCTAGTTTGCTTGGGCCCAGATTCCACTGCGATTCAAAATTCCTCCTAATCTGTCACTTTTTTATATTTATCCACTTTCCCCAAACCCTTACGTCATCTGCAAAATTCATCCCTAATTCATTCGTTTCATCCATTCATGAAAATCTTAAATCACAGTGCTAAGATTTACCACTAGAAATAAACAGGCTTGGTAATGATTCTATGTTTACCTTTGCATTTTGACACTTATTAATTAGCCAATAAAAAAAATATTTATTTAACAAGTAGAGCTTTGCTTCTAGCATCTAGCTTCACTAGTAAAATGTCATGGAAAGACAGAATTATTATTATATATATTATATTATCCGTACAGGTATGTATTACTTTGCTTAGAATCAAAGTGAAGTTCAATTCTAACACCATTCATATCTTCTTGCTTTTTTCTATGAAAAGCAGCAAAGTATGTATGGAATATTATTGTATTGCCTTTGTGTCATCTACTATTCGCACCATGATTACCTTGTTTTTTAATGCCCACTTCTTAAAGATGTTTTCCATTCCCCTCTAAGTTATATTTTAAAATTAGTACCACTGTCTTTCTTGATCATTGTATCTTTTGGGATCTAGTAAGATGCTTTTATCCCTTACATGAATCTGAACCATTTAGGGGGACCTATTGTCTATATTGTGTCAAGCATGCACATTTATGTACTATGCTCACCACTGAGTCTTTTGAATGGAAAACAATCTAGAGTTTTAGACAGTAAACATCTCTTATTCATAGTCCTGAAAGATCAGAGATCTTCACAAGAACATATTAGGAATAAAATATTCAGCACAAAGCTCGCATAAAATTATGTAGCAGCTTCCAGTGCTCTGGGACAGTTTATTCCTGATTCATCTGTACGTGACTGTATATAGGAAGAGATTGCAGAAGCACTTGTGGAACCTTATTTCTTTCCTGAATGACCCATAGCTTACCACATAAAAGGTGGAGAAAAGGTTTGCGTTCTTAGCATAAAGATAGCGTTGTCTCTACAGCCCTCCACTCTTGCAAACAAGAGCACAGGAATCCGTAATGATCACGGTTATTCATGACCTCTTCTATTACTGTGTTATTTCCAAAACACAATTTAGAACATTTGGCATCATGATAGTAAATTGGCATGGTATTCCATGAGGTGATGAATGCTGTAACCTGTTCAGTCAAGTAGGATAATTCAGTTAACTTCTTTAGGCATAGAATCTGTGAGTTTATAATAAAACTGCTCAGAAGCATAATACCATTAAGTGTGTATAAAGCTATTTTTCTCCACTGATATCTGCAGGATTTTTTTAAACTTGGTATGCCACTGAGTAGTACAAACTGCTGCTCTGTTTGTTCTGCCTTTGGATGGTCAAAAATACTGTCATGCTTTTGGCTGGTCTCAGTGGGTATTGTATCAGGTATAACAGTTGACTTAGATATTTGTAAGATTGCGTGTATTCTTTAGGGATAGAAAACAGTTATCGTAGCTAATCTGATATGTGTTTACCTTTTCCCCCTCTGCAAACCATTTTCTACACACCAAGGACAAAATTTAAGTTCTGAACTAATAAGCCCTTATGAGATAGAGTCCCTACTAATTATAATTTTCAGTGCTGCTTTTTTTATTCCTTTGTAATCTCAGTAACCATTTTAACACCTTGTCAGGCATTCAGGAACTTCCATCTGTGCAGCCTAGTGCATTTGTGAAATAAACCCATCTGTACAGCTGATTAAAAGTTGGATGTAGTCCATGTTTTGTCTTTATCCTGAAAGAAACAGTATTGCTGCAGCAGTTGTTGATGTAGGGCCTGAATACAGAGTGGAATGCACAGGGCTAATGGAGCAAAATAGCTTTTAGTGTTTTCATTTGTATTTAATAATTGTTTAAAATAAAATCAGAACAAATTAAGTGTGACAAGCAAGACCAATTAGAAAGGCTGCAGAGTTCAAGTCTGCAGTTAAATGCAAGAAGCAACTCTAGAATTACTGTCATTTCAGCTGTGTGTTAAACAGCAAGGTGAATCCGAGCAGATAGAAACTTCATGTACTCTTCTTACTCTTCTACAAACATACTTAAATTTATTCTGAAAGTGCATTTGATTCATATGTGTTTTTCATTGGTGTGGTAGGCAGTTTTCAGTGGCATGTTTTTAGAGAGGTGGAGGAGCAGATGCACAATTCCTTACCTACAAACTAGGTCAGTAGAATAACTGCATATGACTACATAATTTGCAATCATATTTGGTAGTCAAAGATACCATCTCTCATATTCATAATGTCACTGCCTGCTAAAAGTTTTATGGATGCAAAGCTGTACCTTCAAAAGGTTGTAAGGAACATCTCATCTTTAGGGAAACAAAAAGAAACAACGAAAACCTACCCAGCCAAGTAGGTTACTAAAATTTCAGATGAGAAGACATGGATAGGGTGTGAATTATCCTCTCACAATTCATAGGGGAATATGGAAAAGAAAGAGGAGAAAGAGAAGGGTATGGGAGTTTAAAAGGCAGAATGAGAATCTTTGTCTTGTGGTCTTTAAGGATCCTCAGGATGGTAGTTAGCATATATCTTTCTCCTCTAGCATAGAAATGCACACCTACTTTTGGATATCAGAAGAGGTGTAACGGAAAGAATTCATACCACACTGAGACAGGGTAAAAGTAACATAATGACATAGATTCTGATATATGGATCTGTGAGCTAATGTTAATGCAAGGAAATAAATCCGCATCAAATGGCACATCACCATGCGAATGCACTTGGTCACATTTTACTGCAGCAAAGCCAAGGACCTATTTTCTCAGCATTGCATAGATGTGTCTACATTGCTGATTATTCCAAAGGTGTTCCAGGCAATGCTTGCTCAAGTATATATGTTGTGTTCACTTATACGATATGGGTATGCTTATCAATGCTCTGTAAATGACAGAAGGTATAATATAGTGACAAAATAATACTTCATGTACTTCAAGACCAATTGAATCCTATTACACCAATGAAGAATATCATGTGGTCTCATGTATGAAACCACGTCTGTAACTATTGAGCTATGAGATAGATCTATTGCCCTTTATTCCAACAGAAGTATAGGACTTATATCCATTCTAACTATCTGCAAGGAATTCCAAAGTCTGTAGACTGAGATAATTTTTCTGGAGTTACAGAAGTGCAACTGAAAATGGAACATGACCTTAGGTTTTCAAGTGAGAAATATGGAGGATTTAACTAGCTAAAGATGCCAACAATATTGCTTAAAATGCCATAACTCAGAAACTGGAGCAACAGTGTCTTTTATATTGCTTAAAAAAAAAAAAAAAAAAAGAATAGTCCTTTTTTGTTTTTTTTTTCCCAATGTGTTTACAGTATTCAACAGAGAAACAAGACCTTAATTATAATATAGATGCATCTGATAATTATATATGGTAGCAGTGTCATATTTAAAAAAAAAACCAACAAAAGAAACCCCAAGCCTCAGAACCCAGAGTAATGTTAGAAAGGAAGCTAAATCCAGATGCTCCAATGAAAGAATAGCATATGTGGGATTTAGTAAAAGAATCAAGATAAAGAATCTTTTAAATATTAAAGGTGTTTTGAGGGGTGGAGAAAGGTGGGGTGTTATTTTGTTGTTGTTGTTGAAGTTGAAAAGTGAAAACACATTTAATCCTGGGATGAGAAATGGCAACTATAATTATACACTACAGAATTGCTGCCCACTGAGTACTGTTTTGTTGAATATGGTTCACTTTTGGTGATAATAACAATACGTCATTTGGTGAATTGTGAATTCCCTCAAGGAATTTATGATACAGCCCTGGAGCTGAACAAATCCCAAGTGCTGGTGTCTGACTTGACTTAAACTAGATAAATGCAGCTGCTTCTTATATAGGACAAATGTCACTAAAATATTTTTAAAATACTGTGTGTGGAATTTCAGTTTCAGGTTTTACAGTCAAATTGGCTTGAATGCACTTTAAATTTCAGTGTTGCTTTTTTTTTTTTTCCCCCGAGGGCACAGTTTAGTAATGTGTAGGTGAAAAGATGACAGACATGGTTCTCCCCTCCCATTTGGTCTAGAGAGTGCTGAACCATCAGGTTCAGGTGTATCATCTTTACCTTATCAGAGGTGCAGAGTGCATTTCATTCAGGTATAATCTAATTATTATCATTATTTGAAGAGGTCTTCCTTACAGTCAAAGTACATGACTGGTGACTCATATTCTGTTTCCTTTAATAGGTTAATATACAGAAAGCTTTCTCATTCTGGATTGAATGACTAAAGGTGCTCCAGGGAAGTACTGTACTGAAGACAACAGAAAGAATTAATTTAAGCAATGTCATATGTAAATCCCTGTTGCCTTTTCACACCAGAATGTTAATTCTAGGGATATGTGACCCCACTGGAGTTTGTGTCAGTCTCAGACAGGATAATATAGAGGTATAGCACAACTGAGGGAATAACTTTTAGGTTTGAATAATGCTGACTTCAATATGATAGTGACAAATTCACCAGTGGTTTACACTGGTGTAACATAGGATGTCATTTGGGTTATGAATTGCATAATAAAGAGAAGAACTTGTCCCAGTTTTTTTGCGTGAAAGATAAACAAGGCAGTTTTATATACAGTATAATTTATTCAGAGCAGTCTGAAATCAAGCCAAATGTAAAAAAAAAAAGAAAAGGTTTTGGCCATCATGTTTGCAATCAACTAAATTTAAGGGGCTAAAACTTAACGCTTATATACCCCTCCCCCAATATATTTCCTGAGCAGACATCTTTTTCAGCCGAACTGTTTGAGCAGCTGATCCAAACTCATTAATGTAACAGTATTTCAGCAGAAGTCATGCTGATAGCTACTGGTTCATTAGTGCCTGAATCCAGAAGGCGTATAGAAATAGCTAGAATCAACTGACAATCTTGGCTTCGCATGCAATGCGCTTATAAATAGTATAACAATTTTTTTTGAGATTTTTGTCTGTGTTTTGAGAGACCAAGATGATACAGTTTTTGATAAGATTGCTAATAGATCTACTTTATTATTGTGTGTTTATTTTTCACACCAAGTTACAAATTAGATGCCACTTACTAACAATATGTTTATTGTTATCTTACTAAGTCACGGTGTTATATCAAATTTATCACACAGTTTCATTGACTAAAACTGACATCTGTGGTTATGTCAATTAATGTATCACTCCATGGTATAGTTCTAATAAGATGAAGCTAGAGACTTTCTTGGAGCTAGAAAAATTAATGAACAAGAAAAATTGCAAAGTGTACAATTCAAAGACCAAAGTGTGAAAATGGTCAGAGACCAGAAGAATCATCAGAGAACTGGGGGAATCAAGAAATTTGCCAGTCTGTAGGACATGATGATGGGATGCCATTGCTCTGAGCAATTTCTTCCACCTATGCTTCTTCTTCATCCCAGAGTCTTGTAACTAGATGGAATTTAAAATACAGAAAAGGGAGGAACCTGAACTGTAGGAGCCAGAGATGGGAGATAGCATAAAATAGACAACAACCAAATCACATTCAAGCAACATCTGAAACAGAGAACATTGATGGTGAAATTACCTGTTAGCTGTGGTAACCATACCAGGTCTGGAGATTTGTTTCTTAGCCTTCACAAAACTCATTATGCCTAGAGTGGATAGCTACAGATCAATTATGCAGGTAGAGCCTGACACCTGGAGCTTGACAAAGACTGAGACAAGATGAAGTGAATGTAAAGCAATTACAAGAAAGGGACTTTAGACACTTTCTTTTTTTTCCTATTTTAAACCAAGAATGGCTTGACATCTCCTGAAAATATTTTAATAAATTGAACAAATAGCCATGGGACATACCATGTATATTCAGAGAAGCCCTTTGTAACGTGTTTACAACCCTCTGAAATACACATCTCAGAACCATTCTTCAAACTTTTTAGATCAGATTTTTATCAGTGATTAATTAGACCGATAACTCTCAGATTTATTATGGTCCACATAAGTTGTTTTTCACAAAAAAATATATCACAGTAAATCCAATCCCATGTATACTCCATGGTATTAAAAAAATACAGAATTCAACTATTGTCTCACCTGTTGTATACAGTCAAAAAAAAAAAAAAGATGGTGAGTTAGTACTGAAGCTGGCTATTTTGAATGCAAATAAAATTTGTAGCTGAAAAGAAATCCTCTTTATATTAAATGTTAACATTTAGGAAAAAGCATATGGTGCTTTTAGAAAATAAGTAATTTATTTCTTCTGCAGGTGTTTTCCTACCTCTAAAGGGGGATTAAAGTAGGAACTCTGACCACCTTTTGTATTTTATTAGTAAAACTTTCCTACTCTGCTTTCCAAGTTTTCTAATGGGCACACAATTCATCAGCTGGATGCCAAAGTTTCGATGACACTTGATTATGGTATTATATTTTTTCTGTTTCAAGTAGTTTAACCAAAATTAGTTCTTGGAGCAGCTTTGAGAAAGTTATTCTTTGCAGCAGTTACCTAGTCTTTAGAATTAAAAAAAAATATTTTATTTATTTTTTGTATTAGTCTCTTGAAAGACATGGTTTGACTGCAGAAACTATCATGGTGTGTGTATGTATGTGTTAAAATAACAGCTCATTTAAACTGTAATCACAGAGGATGAAACTGTATTTGAACTACTAATGTACAGAGTAGCTACATGTGGTTTATAGGTCAAAGTATAATAGTGTGAGCATTTTTTGATTGGTGCAAATTGTAACCATGGTTGTCAACTTGGCTCCAAGAATCCCACGCACATGGGGAAAAATAATAATGTGGTTTTTAACGATGCCAAAATACTTCAGGATATAGCTTCACCAAATATTAATTCTTCTGTGCAAGTTCCACTTTCCTCTTAGTGCTGCCCCCAATTAAAGCTTTAAGCACTTAACCTGTAGTTGTGAAAAAAAAGCAGTTTATGATGGGTGTAATCTTACTCCCAGAGGTCTAATTATCTCAGTTGGTTCCCAATTAATCCATGAAGTTGTTAGGTCTTCCTTTTAATTAGATCTGTTCTTCTTGAAGAACAGTTTTATTTTTCATATTTCACTTTATTATTTCCTTCACTGGAACCCTGCAGGGTGGGAATTCTACTTTGAAATGTTCTTATTTGTTTGATTGCTGGTTGATGCTTAATGAAGATGATGTTCTTTACCCACAGCTTGCATTAAAGTTCAGTTTGGAGATTGGAATGCAAGCCCTTTAAACATGAAAAATAAATGTAAATATGTACCAAGTGAGAGAGCGAACACTTCCTTTGTTCTAAAGCCAGTATTTAAAGGGGGTTGTTTTTTTTTTTTTCATGCTAAGGCACAATTATCTGTGGTTCAATCTCCCAAAATTCTAGCCACATTCTGAATTAGCACTTTACTGGGGTTTTGTGGTTTGGTTTTGTTTGTATTTCAGTAATGCATATTTAAGAGGATGCATATAGGAGGAAGTTGTATAGAAAGTGATTTTTTCATTCTTACTTTCACCTGTGAAGAATCTTTTTATATAACAGGGATCTGCAGGCAGAAATAGAACCTTCGTTAAACAGTCACAAAAAACATTCAGTAAGTGGAATATTATCTGAAGACTGTTGGGAATTTCACTTACCCCTCCACTCCTGTGTCAGCTGTGCATGATAGAAAGCTGTATTGGTTTATCTGACAGTGTCCTTTCCTCTGTTGTCTCATAGTGATATTCCCTGGCTAAATTCCATCACAAAATCAAACAGTTTACCCACTGGAACTGTGACTCACTTCTAGGAGAGAAATGATCAGCTGTGGCCTTCTTAGCTGTGGAATTTAGTCAGCCAATGAAACTCTTATTTGATATATGTGTTATGTAGTATCACTGCCTGAAATATTTTGTTCCTGCTATGCGCAGATTCCCTTTTGAAGTAACTATAATTTCATGGATAGTGAAATAACTGTCCACTTGAAATTGACTATATGTTTAATAATCAATTGGTGTTCTTTATGCATAAATGGTAAAGTTTATGGAAGGAAGCAATATTCAACAAGACACGAATGAAAATAACCAAAATAGAATCATAATTATTGTTCACAGATTACATTCATCTCCGCAAACATGCATTTAAAAAAAAAAAATTACTTAGGCTTCATAAAAGAGAATAGGAGATAATCGTTACAGAGAGAAGAGGCTCTGATATATTTTCTACAGTAATTGGTGGTAGAGTAGTATAGTAGTGAAGTAGTTATAATTTTTTATTTTAGGAGGAATAGTATATGAAAATACTGGTTTATCTTGTGCTTGGATATTGTCTTTTCCTTCCATTAGAAATTAATATATAGAGAATATATAGATATTGAAGTGACTAAAGGGAGTAGCAAGGAAGAGGCAAGA
Source organism: Hypotaenidia okinawae (assembly GCA_027925045.1). Lineage (NCBI taxonomy): Eukaryota > Metazoa > Chordata > Aves > Gruiformes > Rallidae > Hypotaenidia > Hypotaenidia okinawae. The sequence continues at coordinate 175,799,354 of BSDF01000001.1, forward strand.
AATGTGTGTTGTCCACTTCCTGAATTCTGAGTATTAGTTAAAGAGTTGAGGTCTGAAAGGATTGTTTCTGTGCTTTTGGGTTTTGGGTAGGAATATGACTAAGGTTTTCCACACTGGTACCCTTCAACCCTTTTGCTAGAGAACAACATGGGAGAAAAACCTTAAAATTCAGTCTAAGAACTTACCTTGCTGGTGATTTTTTCCTTCTTTTGCAACAATCAGTGCAATGAGAAGACAAGAAACACATGTGGCTAGTCTTCAGGGGCAATGTAGAAAAATGTTGTAAGAGATTTTCTGTGAAAATTGGAAATGGGTATGTGGAGATGCTGTATCTTTGAAGAAATTTGCTTAATTAAAATAATTATACGGATCTTGTTTTGAAACTGTTCAAATTTCAGTTGAAGAGTTTCTTCTCTGTTCTCCTACCTTCATGTTCTTATCAGAACTTGTAATTCTGTGACTTCCACAGAGATGATAGTCATTTTACAAAGTCTAGCTAAGTCTGTAAAGGAGAAAGTGACTTTAATACTCGTTTGAACAATCACCATAATATACTATTAAAAATATATATATATCCAATCTCTATACTTGGCATAGGTAATTTTCTGCTGATGTGACGTGGCTTCCTGCTCTGTGCAAAATTTGTTTTATTCTTTAAAAAATAAAAAAAAAGAAAAAGCCAACATAAACTTGTAAGCCATATTCACCTTTTTTTTTTTTTAATTAATTTATTAGTTTGTTTTTTCTAGAAGCAAGGAGTTCAAGTTTCTATTTCACTCTTTCTGCAAGTAGGTAGACTGCATCTAATATTATCAGGCGGAGTGACTCAAAAGACCACCTTAGAGTGGATCAACTGATGCTGATGTCTTCACTTCTGTAGTTTAGGAATTTTTAGAATTTGGCTGGGTTTGGCTCTTGTCTGGTCCTGTGCTGGATGCTGTGAGCTGGAATTCATCTTACCATTCAGCAGAAATCACCAGAAAGCCAGCTTGTGCAATTCCAGACCTCTCCACAATGTAAATGAAGGCTTGGTCAGTGCACACAAGCTGCATGTTGATTTCTATAACTTGTTCTTGTTTCAAACCAAAATGCTCCTATAAGTAAACCCCCTAGATACATATCTGATCTGAATATAATGTGCATTTCTGGCAGTCCAAAAACATATAGTACAGTTGAACTATTGGTACCATGTTGTTAATTTTATTGAAAAGCTGTATGTTACCTGATTTTCCTCCTAATGAGTAGTTGCGCCATCTGCAACTAAGTAACTTCTTAGTTTCTAAGGGTTTTTTTTTAATAGAAAATTTTTTAAAAAGAGGCACTTCACCACCCACCCCCAAAAAAACCATAGCCAGATAAAAATGTCACAAGAAATGGAATGTTATTGTAGCTACAGTTTTAGGGAAAAAAATGTGTGAAATTACACTGCATTTCTGTGAAACTATGTAAATGGAAATAGCTGGTAAAGGCCTCAATATTTTTTGTTGTTGAACTTCACCTGTTCTAGTGGCTGAACATTTAAAAGTGCAACTATACTAACTATTCCAACAATGGGTGTGGTTTTAATTCCAGCTAATGCGTGCAACACGGGTGTATGAATATGCTAAACTTCCCAACTGTCAAACCTAATGTAACAGGAGGAGAATGAAGGGAGTGGAGAGCTGATATTATAATGGATATTGCTGATATTGGACCTTGCTTATGGCTAATACAGTCTTTTGACATTACTGGGGACACCTTCCATCCTTTTAATCTACTCTAAGCTTGAACTTTCACCATGCTATCGTGATCTCAGGGCTTCAAGCTAGCAGTGATGCAAAAGTATTTTATCTAGTGCCATTGATGCGCAAAGCAGGTGTCACAGGGGATGAAATAGGACCAGCTGCTACACTTTCTGTCTCCACTAGAAATAATATCTTTACTGATATCTATGCAATTGGAAATAATGGGAAAAAAAATAAAATTGAAAAAGCACTGGAGTTTTCTATGACAAATAATTTGATTCTGCTCCATACAAGCCTGGATATAAAACTTGCCAGTAGATGGCATGACCCTGCCCCTCAGTTATCAGTGCTCCCTAAAGTAAATGAAAAGAGAAATAAAGTTCAGCCCCAGAGCAGTGATCCATGAAAGTTAAGTACACTTCAGGGACAATGTGATAGAGCTGAGGTTGTGACTGTTGGCAGGTAGAATAAAAAGGAATGAAGAAAATAATAATTCTGTGTAACTAGAAGAATTTATACAAATATTTTTAAAAACCCAGGTATTAAAAAATATTATTTTGTGGTGTAGACTATTTATATTAAGTGTGTGAAATTTTTAGGTTGATTTTTATTAAAATGGGGTTTCTAATTGTGAAGTCTAACCTCTGAAATTGCTCTGACAGACCTTTGTTCATTATGCAGTAATTAGAAAGGCACCATTAGCATCTATGCTGTGAACTTTTCAGTGTAGTTCAGGACACATGGTAGTATAGCCAATTAAAACAAAAACATTTAAGTGGGTAAGAAAACTATTAAAGCCAATTCATTAGACCTGCATATTTTGGGGTCAGTGGTACAGAACATGCACATCAAAGCAGAAAAAGCTCAAGTTGCTAATATGCCCCAAAGCACTGAAGTGAGCAGCATTGCAGATTGTGAATTTGAGAGGTAGGGCAGCCTTAGGGTACTGATTACATTGATGAGGATATGGTAATGACTTAAGCAGCTGTCAAGAGTTACAGAGACCAAAATCCACAAGGATGTGTGGCTAAGTAACAGATGCCTTTAAAACTGTCTGCTTTGTTACTGTTCAGTAACTTACAGCAAAACTTTAATGAGGTGACCTCCACAGCATTTTGTACGTAGATTAGGTCTTTTTCAGTTTCCAGTATCGAGGTTTGTTACAGAAGTGGATGAGCTGAGACTGATCTGATTTTAAGAGTTACCAGTACGTGTGTCAGATCAGAGAGCAGAAACGGGGGAGGAAGGTGATTTGGAAGAATGCTGAATAATAAATTAATTCAATCAATACAGGCCTTTTCCATGCCTTATACAAATCCAGCTGAGAGCAGACACCAATGATCCTCGAAGGTCTCTTTAGGGCCAGTGTTATCACTGGACAAATGTGGTCAGGTTGGTCTAATGTCCAGTCATATTGCAAATAATTCTGACAATCTGACCAAATCCCACAGACCAAGAAGCAGCAATAGAAAGAGCTTGGTCAACAACTTGAAAGAATCTAATGACTGAAACAATAATTTGTTTTCAGAGAAATTTGTTTTCTCACACAAAAGTTAGCTACCTAAAAGTTAGGTGCTAGGTCAAAAGTCATCATCCCAGGTCTATCTATGGTCAGTGTAGAACAACAATCATCTCAAGGGAGTAAATTTTGCTCACCATGGCATCTAATTTCTGTTGTTTAAGTTATCCTCTGGAGAATCTTTCTCTTTTGTCTATAGAAGTGGACGGGGTGAGTAATTTAGATTGGATGCCTAACTTGTGGAAAGCTAAAATAATAGGCAGTGGAAGAGGGTTTAAATAATAATGTGCCTCTGACAAATTATCCAGGTTGTACGATTCTGCCCATGTCCTATCCATTTTTCTGTATTCACATATTCCAGCACTTGCAAACCATTTATTAATATAGAGAGTCAACCGTCTTTTTTCCCCATCCTGTAGTTCCTGCAAATGTTCCACCAATAAAAGTGAATTACGCTACTTGGACAGTATTGTCGGTAGTGGTGTGCAAAGTGGTATTGGCCTCAAGAGAGGTGTGGGGAATCAGTGACACCTGACCTCAGTTAAGCTTATATAAAGTGCTGAAAAGGCCTCATGCTGATTATAATAATTCTTTAGGGAGCACCATCCTTCCCTCCTGCAGCTCATGTGCAGCTCTTTTAATGAGCAGCTCAGCGATCTTGTCCACAGCAAGGATGGAAGTGAAGATAGTTGAGAACCAATCAGCAATGTGATTAATCACTGTTAACATAAGAGCAGGGTACTGCCGACTGTTGGTATGCGCTGTTTGATTTGAATGCATTTATCTGGGGAGGTGGAAGTCTCTCTTTATTCTGACTGGAGCAACCCCGCTGCTTCCAACAGCTGCTGAAATCAGGCATATTTCATTGCTATTAATGCAATGCAAGAAATCATTATCATTGTGCTGACGTGCTGGACACCTGTCATTCTTTCCTGTCTGAATTCTAAAGTCCAATTAATAAGACTCACACACTCTCAGCCAATAAACTTTTACTAGGTAAATGGTTTTGCCCTGGTTAGAGTTCAGTGCTGTCATTTTACCTTGCAAAATGATTCGTGAGGTATCCAAACTAGTAAGACTCAGGAGTAAATTAAAAAGTGAGTGGCTTTGCTTTATACCAGATGTGAATAGGTCTCTATGCTGATACTCTGTATGATAAAAATCAAGGATTTGCGTATCACTCTTGCATCTCAAAATGACACTGCCTTTTCCCTGCTGTTTTTGTAAAATATTATTAAGATATTTTTTTTCCCTTGCTTCGGCTCCCCATTGAAGGTGATGGATGGTTACTTCCTTTTGCTGTCAGCTAGCCAGTGAATAACCAATAGAGAGGGGGAGAATATAGGACCAAGCCTCCTTCCATTTCTTAGACTTTTAACTGGGAAGGCAAGCATTAAATCTACCCTAATCTCTCTGATGTAGGTTGCCGTCCATCACCATGGTGTATGAGTGCCTTCTAAATGAAGTAAATGGCAGTAGAGAGTCTGTAGCTGAACAACAGCACTCTCCTTGAGATAATTAAAAACCTCACCATGCTCACAAAAGGTTTTCCTTGTTTGTCGAATGATTTGCTTTTCCCTCTCCTCCCCTTTCTTCCTCCAGTTTATTAAAATATAGATTTTTCAGTATTAAGTTCCATTTGTATAGTGAAAGACTTTCTTTGGACAACAATTTTGTACCACTTTCTTCTGTAGAATTTGTAGAATATAAAGATCTACAAGCTTCATATTTCTGAGTTGTTCTGAGGGCCTCTTTTGTTTGGACTCATATCCAGAATTATAATCTGAGTGTACCTTTTTTTTTGGGGGGGGGGATGTTAACTTATTTTTGTTTCTGTTGTCATGAAACAATGAATTAAAGTAAAATAATAGAATCTTTATGATAATTTATGCAAATATTACTTTAGACTAAAAAGAATAGTTTTCTAATTTGCTACCTTTTTATTGCTTTTTTGACATGATTTTGTATTGCCTGGAAGATTATACTTTGGTTCCTGAATAATTAGAAGCTCTAAAGTGGTTATGTTATTGTTGTTTTTATTAATGCTATCATTGTTTTCTTTTAAAATAGATGCTGTTAATTTAAGTTATCGTATGGGTAGCATCTGTACTCTCAGCTGACAGGAGAATATTGCTAAGGTGACTTTTGATCATATTTTCAGGCAACTATCATCAGCCTACATGCAAAATATTGTTCTGCCTTCGGCTTTTGACAGTGTGCAGCAAATGGAAATATTTTGTTTATTACAATATTTATGAGTTTTATTTATCATTTCAAGTAATGGATTCTTGAATTCTTGTCTTTAAACTTCCCTTTCATGGGGTATTAGTGATCTGATCAATACAGAATCTACTATTTTTTGACTCTGTCAGGTGGATGGTATCTGTTTTAGTCCTATTATTTTATCTCCCCACCCCCATTTATTAAAGAGTGACAGTGTGTAATCTATGCAGAAATGTAGGATACAGAAAACATTACAGAAATTTAAATAGATTTTTTTACACTCTCGGAGGAGAAAGATAAGAACCACAGCTATCCTGAATACACTAAATAGAAAAGTGAATATAAACATTTATCAGTGTGTATCTGAATTTTTGTGTATATATGTTTTGTCTCCAGTATTTAAGTGTCTGCAATATGTATCCATTGCGAGTATTTCTCATATATCACCTATCTATTTTCTACTGTGTCTATAGCCATGTAAGGTGCTTTGTTTGTTGCTCTGCTAGTTTAAGAACAGTAAGTAATATGAAATGTTAATGAAGTACTTAGTAACCATAATAGAATACCTGCTTGTACTTTGATTGACAGATCATTATATGAAATAAAAAAGTCTCAATCAATAAATTCCCAGCCATTTGTCTGGCATAAGTAAAGACAGACTATTAATGCTTCCAATATTTCTTAGAATACCAGCCATATGGAGACTAGTAAGTACCTTGTAAACAAAAATATGACATATAATGGAATGTTGGCCTATTGGCATGAAAACTTGAGCACACTCCATTTATGCAGTGCTTAAATAAACTGATTCAGAAAGTGAAGATGATAAATACTAATTATTTTGTGGTTACTGGTATTATGAAGAGCATCAATGACCAATATCAAGAATGGACTCTTAAAAGAAACGGTTATTTTTGGTAATATAAGGGCAAATAATCTGTGTCATATGAGCTGACCAAGCTGTTTCCATAAAACCTATGCTGGAGCTGTATATTGTAACTCTGCTTAGAAGAGACACTTAATTCAGATGGCTAAGTCAATATTAAATTGCCAGAATAACTTTTTCGTGATTAGAAAATTAGAATTAATTTCTAAGGGCAAAATGGAACCTTGGTCTCCTTAATTTTGTCATTGAGTGATTGAGTTCACAGTGCTGTGGATCTCCCTGTTTCTAATTTCCTTTAAGACTTTGCTGACTTGGTCATAGTCAAGACACATTACGGAATAATATGTGGCACTTTGGACAACTGATGAGCTTTGGCTGAAGTATGCATTGAGTCCTCATCTAAGTTTATTTTACAAGAATAACAATTAACATACGGTTAAAATTAGATTCCCATATTTGAATGTAGTTTTCAACTCCTTTATTTTTACCAGCCTTTGAAAATGTGTTTCTTGTAGCTTAATTTTCAAAATTATGCTCAAATAGGAGCTATGCAGTATATTTTAAACCAGGTGCTTTATGTAGCCATATAAATCTGAATTTTAGAGAATATTGAAAATGCTTGCCACCTGATCCTGAAAATGTTGTCCTATCTTTTAATTTAATTTGGAAGACTACAGATGGTAATAAGAAGAATCTGTTTCTACCTGAATATAAATATTCTGAAAGAATCTTGTAAAGATTAATTAAAGAAGGATTAGTATTGTCTTATTTTGCTTGTTATCAAGGTTGTCTTTTGAAAGCAGTAATGTTAGTTATGTATTTTTTGGGGGGGAGGATTCTAGCTGGTAATTTGTAATAGCTATGTGGTGACACCTAAATTACTTGCATACTTCAAGTCAACCCAACCATTTCTCATTCCCTGTTACAGGTTGTTCTCAAAGTTACAGTGCATGTTAAAGAGCTTAAACATGGGATGTTATTAAAACCTGCTTTCAGAAGCTATTACTGTATTAGCTTTGAGTTGACAAATATTACCTCTTGACGTTTTGAAGTTTGTCAATAACTCTTTAAATGCTGGAAAGTACAACATGCTTAAGAACTGCAACTATTTAATGATGCTTCGTTAATTTCAGTGGAATGCTGGGAGGCATATTTTCAAAATGACATACTGATATCACTGCTCTGGGAATACATCATGTTTTGCAACAATTACAACATCCATAGGGCAATAAATCAGTTAACTATATTCCTCTAGGCCCAGAAAATGAGCTAAATCACTGTTTCAGAAACAACTTTTCCCAAGCTTATTTAAATTGAGGAGTGTTGGAAAAGAAACATTAGTACAGGAATATATTGAAAGTCCAAGTGAAATATATGTAGGTACATCAGAAGGGCATCATGGGGACTGTGGGCAGGATTCTTTCTGTCACAGTATACAACTAGAAATAATGACAGAAATGTGCTGTAAATAACCTATAGCTATAGTGAAAACTGAAATAAGAAAATAAAATAGGTACTTATGTTCTTGGCATTTTAATCAAGATGATGGCTCTGCAGTTTTCTTCCAGCTGTGGGGATAGAGAAAAAAATAGAACAAAATCCCCTAGTCAAAAATTCTTTTAACTCCTGATGTCCCTCTGTCCATAATTATATTCTAAATTTGCATCCATTTGAAGGTGTTGATGTCTGTGAAATCCTGTCATGTCCTGAAAAATATTTAAAACAAAATAATCATTGAGTACCAAGAATATAAAGAATTGTTCCTTGATTATTCATACAAATGCACATATATATATTTATTATGCCCATGTGTTTGCATACATATATAATTCTTCAGCTTATTTTACTATTTTTCACCACCATTTCTTTTAAAACTGCTTAAATTCTCAAAAGAATAAAGTAACCCGCTTTACTAGGAAGCATTGTAACCTTATAACACCAAACTTCAGTGTGAGATATGCTAGAATGTATCGTAATAATTTGCCAGTTGAGAATTTTTGGGCTTTTCTTTATTGTGGGATGTGTATGTGTGTGTGTGTGCATGCATCTCCATATATGTATATGCATATCTATAGATAATGAATATGTATACATGTGTAAACACACGAACAAGAGGTTTGTTAAGGTTGACATCTTCCTTATACTTTATCTTCCTCATACTTGTCGCAGTTTTGAGTAGTTGGCTACTGAGAGAGAGAGAGAGGGCCAGGGGCTGCAGAAAATGGCTGCTAGAATCTTCTGCAAGCCTGCTTATAGCGCCTCTGAGAATCACATATAGGAGAGAAAGACTCCAACCAGAACATGGAGTGCCAGGAAGACCGCAAATTTTGGCCCGTTAAGGGCATTGTGATGTCTATTTGCATATAAATGTAAGCAGTTGACAGACACAAAAGGCCAGGAAGGCTGGGGGAGGAGGCGCCCAGGTACCTGGAGAGAGAGATGCCCCTGCAGCCTGAGCAGAAGCACATGGAGTAGCCGGAGGAAAGGACCCATAGAGGAGGCAGAGACCCGACCTGCCCGGTGGAGAGGCTCCACACTGGATGGAGCCCGTGGAGACATAGAGAAGATGCCATGACTCACGTTGGGATGACCCCTGCCAGCACAAGTAACCTACAGAGATGAGCCAAACAGGTTTGCTGGGGGAGGCATCACAGCCCCGTGGAGGACTGGGACTGAGAGACATTGTGATTTATTGCTGCCAGCCATAGCAGAGATGAAGTGGGAAGAGATTTGCCTTGGAGAAAGTTTGTGGAGGACTGGCTCTTGTGGGTGAGATCCGTAGGTGCAACAGGGAGGGAGCCCAGAATCTCCACCCAGCCCATCCTTTCCTCGCAGTCAGGCCCAGACGGCTAGAAGGGGTCTGGTGCTGGTGCCAGGCAGAAGTGCTTCTCCTGTTACTTGGTAACGGGATACAAAGTACCCGGTTACCTGTCACCACCCTGGCTGCTCCAGCCTGGACTGCCAGCCTGTCTGCTGCCAGCATGGCCAGAGTCCCCAAGCCTTGGGAATGGATCCTCAGGACTGTCACTAGTGCTTGTGCAGCCCCGCAGCGGGTGTTGATGCGGCCATCGCTGTCCTTTTGGTGGGCGTCTGGCCTCTAGTCAGGGCTCAAACACCACAATACTTTAAACACATTTGTGCACCCACAAACAAATACAGAAATTTTCTAACTTTTTATTAAACTAGTGATAGGAAGACTCATTAAGTGAGTATCTCAAAGGTAAGAGAATTTCATATATTATGCAGGAAATAAGTCTGGTGCCTGCCTCACCTTTCATTGATATGTAAAGAACTTTGAAATGAAGGAAGTTTCCTAGGTATAAAACTGAGATATATGTAGAATTGTCCCCTATATTTAATATGCAGGAAAATAGAGGAACGTAAACAACAGCAAACCATATAAAAAAGCTCATATTTCCAGCCCAGTGGGCTGATTGTGAAGATTGGGAAACATATCTGCAAAAAATATTGAAAATTTGCTGCATTGCTGGAGAATGGGTAAACTGCAAAGATTTCTTCTAAAATAAGACACAAAAACAGATTTGGGATGAACAACAACAAATTCAGTTGTTTAGTTCAACTGAAGGAAACTTTAAACATTGACAGAATCTCCAAAGTATCCGTGCTTCCGAATTTTATATTTTATAAAAATTTTATAGTGAGAAGTCTATTTTACCTGATGTAGCTCATTTAACTCTTGGGAAGGACTGATTAATAAATTTCAGTTAGTCCTTTTCATATGTGAAGCTGCACCTCCCAGAGCTGAAAAACTAGTCCCTAGAGTTATTCATCCCTTTATGGGTATGTCAGAACTGCAGTCAGAGGGATGACTCCTGTTGACATGCTCAACTGAACTTTCAATTCATTGACTCAGAACTGGGTGGGGTAAAATAATTTTGCAAAGTACCTGTGTTTATGCTAGATTCCCTGTTACCACAGTATGTGAGCCTGCTAGATGTAATTAGCGAAGTATAGATGCAAGAGCTGCAGCACATATGGAATCCCATGCAAATAGCACCTGCAAACTGCAATGACACCTTTGGTTGAAGACTGCACATACCTGTCGGCCTAAAATTCCATGCATGTAGTACATGTAAGCATCTATACATAAAAATAATGCCATAGGGTGTTACAGATTTTTTTCTTCTTTTTTGATATATTCTGTCATTTTCTTCATGTAAAATTGATTGACAATCTTAAATTAGTGCACCAGGCAAACATTATTAAAATTACATATATATATATATAATTACATATATTTATATGTAATTTAATATATGTAATCACATATATTTATATGTAAATTACACATATATAATATATATATAAGTTCTTGTGTTCTAGAATTTTCTATCAGGTAATATCAAAAAGCATACAATATTTTATTTTGTGAAAAAGTGCATATATTGAAACCTTCAGCAATTAAAAGTGTTGCTGCTATACCTGATCAAGACCTGAGTCCTTGCAGGTTATCCTTTGTGTCAATCTGTAGTAATAACCCAGATTGTGGTATATACAGAAATGCATTTTCTTTTTCTAATATAACCTCTGAGGGAAATGCTGGCCATTATAGGCTTTCTGTACAAAGATTGGGTTAACAGAGCATACATTTGATTTCTGATATTAGATAATTGAAAGGATGTGGCTCAATTGGTGACAATCCAGAGTAAAAAGATTTGGACCGGTTGAAAAGAGTTCACTACAGGTGAGCTATGAGAACGATCAGATGCCTAAAGAAAATATAATCCATGAGGAAAGTTGTAAAGAACGGTGGTTGTTCAATCTAGACAATACCAAACTTGTGTGGGCATAACAAATAAAGACTAAAATCAGCAAGGGAGATTTAGATTAGACATTAGGAAATATCTTCTAACAGTAAGGATGCCTAAGCACTGGGTTAGATGTTTGAGGAAGGTTTTGAAAACTTCACCAATGAGAGTTTTTGAAACTGGACTGACATCTGCTAAGATAGAAACAAGTGTAGTTGTTTCTATAGAGGGGAAAAAAAAGGTAGAAAATGTGATCTTTTGAACTTTGTGCTAGCTTTTTTAGTCCATTATTATATACTCTGTATCTCCTCAGGATTGCTTTCAGTCCTCTGAATTAAATAAAGTATATAGGGATTTCTTTGTTGGAAGGAGAGAAATGTTTTCTTTGGTGTTTTTACCAAGAAATAAATTTTCTGTATATTTGTATCTATTATTGCCTCATCTCATTTGCGAATGGGAGTCTGGTCAAAATCATTAGTCTTTAAAAATTATTTTGGTGAAGTGTATAAATTAAGTTGTTTTCTGTCCTAATGGAATTTACATTAAAAAAAAATATATATCCCTAAAGCAGGTAGCTGTATTCTGCCTTCTGTTATCCTTTCCTTTCTGCTTTTTCTCATAGTTAAGAGAGACATGTTTTGATCTGGTTTCTTGTATTTTTATTTTTTCCTCTGGGTACACAATAATGAAGTGTACATGAAAATAAATGCTTGGGCATTTTAAATGATTAGCTATGAAAATGATTTCAAGATGTGACTGAAATTTTATTGGTACTTTGAAAAACAAAACATTAAAATAAGGATGTTTTGCAGCAGAATTCCCTAGAAATTCCTTGTGGACATAATCTGACTTAACAGAGTAGACAGTTCAGTTGGATCTGAACTACCAAACATTTTTATACATCTAGGATGAGAAAAATGCATCAATAGCAGGATAGTAATTTTCCTCTTTCTCGTCCTTAAAATGATTCCTAGCCAAAATGCTGTGGGAAGAAGTATGGTTTATATATAGTGGGTATTAGAACCAGCCTACGGCTGAATCAGAAAGAATTAATTTAAACAGGGAGGCTAGAAAGGAGTTCTTAAGGCCTGAGTTGGATATTGGAAGGTTAAAGGGCTAGAATTGGAAGGAAAGACTGTAAATACTGGGTTGACAACAGATTGATAGTGGTCTGCAGGTTACAAATTTTGGAACTAATAACTTACTGATTTTTTAATGGGATTTTATGTTATGCAGACATCCTTTTACTGATGTCTGCATTTTTCCTAGTCAAAGAGTATTCTGCATTAATATAGCATGTCTGTTTTGATTTGGTTTTAAGGGAGCTATTCTAGGGATTTAAATAAAGCAGTAATATTGCTCCTGCGTTGTATGCAAGTTTGTAAGTGATTAGTAAATGATACAAATACCTATTTTGTTCTGTTAATTGACACGGGTGTAGAGTTGTACAATTGCAGAGAGAGAAAAAAACCTCAAGGAATCCAAATGTAGCAGGTAATTATTTTTCCAGAGAGGTAGATTATGTCTGAACAGTGAAAAAGTAGATAGAGAAGACTTGTCAAGACACAGGGGGAAAACTGTCCCAAATGGCTGAGTGATCACAGAAAACAAACTCTGTACAAGAATAATCAGATTCTGTGAAAGAATAGAGAAGCACCTCAGTGGAGAGATGATACATAATCAGAAAATACAATTTTGACTAAATCATGGTGGTTTTATTTGTTGATTGGTTTTACAGAATTGTGTTTTAATTTAAATCTTTCTTCCTTACAAATAATTAAGAGTGATTCCGCTAATGCTTTTATAGTATGCAAAAATTTTAACCTCTGAATTTAGTAATTTTACAGCTTCTGTAAGTGAAATTGTATTTCTCCATCTCACAGAAAAGATTGTCCTATTAATAGTGTCCTTTTCAACATATGGTATTATATTCTGTCAGTACTTAAACAGGACATGGTTCTTTTTTTATCCTGAATCCCACTTGTACTTCTAAACTGATGATGCAGTTATCAGCATTAATTTTGTTACAGAAATCTTGCCAGATCTTTCTCTTTGCCTAATGATTATCTGTGCTGTAGCTTGTATTCTATCAGTTTCCCAGAATTCAGTGTTCTTTTAACCTTATTGAGTGATTTATTTTTGCACTCAGCAGGCTCTGAATATTCATTTTTTATATCACAGAATTGGATTTTCACATGCATCCACCTTTGTCATTTTTAAAGGAATAGAAAGATGTGCAGCCTCTTTTAGACTGTTTGTGGTATTTTTTCAGAAATCCTCCACATCATAGGAAGCATGGAAAGTATCTCTAACACAACATGGAATCCATTATTTTTATGTTTACCTGGCTTTGACAGGGGGTTGGACCCCATGATCTCTTGAGGTCCCTTCCAAACCCTATGATTCTATGATTCTATGATACAATAAAAAGAAAACTACAAGTGAAAATAGAAAGAAATCTTCCTTTCCTCCCGAGCTAATGGTATCTTTACAACATTAAGGAAATTATGCTTCCTCAAAAGCATTCATCCTATTTCTGCATCATCCCCACCTTGCTAATATCGACAGCGAGGCCAATAAACCATTAAGTTAGAGTCCTATGGCTAATTTTTTTGTAATTCTGTTGAAGGTTGATATAAAATGCGTAAGCATGCTGATGGGAAAAAATCATATAGCCTGCACAAGCAAATGCTGATAAATTAATATTGAGCTAATTAAGGAATATATGGTAGTGTCTGTCCAATATGTGATGGAATAAAGACTGAATACAAATTAATTCATTTACTAGCACATGGGAAATAGAAGAGCCTGGGTATGATTTATTTTGTTTTTCTTTTTTCCTTGTAAATGGGATCCCAAAACAAATCTACAGGTCAGGAGTTAAGGTAGAGGACTTAAAATATTTGAGATAATAGGAGAAAATAGTCGTAGGAACATCTCATTATTTTCAGAGAAACAAATTGAAGAGCCCAAATAAATTTCAATATTGGAAAAATTAGAGTACTTGGTAACTGAACATTAAGAGTTTTACTGGGAAAAGAAAATCCATAAAGAAGCCTGAAAATGGAGTGGATAATAGGGTAATGCCATTTCTTATAATTCAATTTGCCAGATATATATTTCTTCACTTTTTTCCATCAAAAGAGATACTATCCAGAGCAGGAAGAGTTACTGAAGTAAACTTTTAACATTCTTACTCTATTATAGACAGTGGAGTTTAACTGGAGTTGTAGATAGCTAAAATTAATCAACCTAGTGTGCCTAGTAAAAGCTGAAGGAATCAAACCAAAAGTCATGCCTTTGATATAGTATTGTTTTGACAACTTCAGCAATACAAGGTTAGCAGTAGCTTTACTACACTGTGGTGTTCACCTTTCTACAGGCTAACCTTTTTGCAAATTCATAAACATTGTGGTTTCCGATATGTGTGAGACTCAGAAGTGTAAATAGTGTAGGTTTTTTTGGAGATGAACGAGGCAGTCTTGACCTATGCTTTTGGAAAGTAAAATACATATAAAAACTCAAAGGTGTGATTTTTGCAATTTATACTGATACTGTCCCTGTGATTAAAATCTCTGTGAAACATGCTCTAGTTTCTTCCCAAAAATGAGAAATAATCTTACTCCGTCAAAATACTTTAAGCTATTCACAGTGGAGGTAAGATATGAATTCATCATTACAGGAATCAACAGTCATTTATAATAAATGTGTCATTTGTATTTGGTACTTCCAGATATTTAAAAAAAAAAACCCTTCAAAACTCTTAATCCCAAACCATCTGAAGGCAAATTAGGAACTACAGTGATGTTAGGGATCTTGTCTTGCTCCCCTAATATACCTCATTATGAATTGAAACCTTATTCTGTTGCATTTTAGAGCAGTTTCCAGTTGCTGCAGCATGCTGGAAAGTGTTCTTGTTCCTTAGAAGCTAAACATATTTAATATGCTCTTTTTTTTTTTCCTTTACAACAGTGCACTTAAAACCTGTAAGTGTGATTTCTTGTCTGTATCAAAAATATTAGAGTGTTGGGGTTTTTTTCTTATAAACCTGCTAGGGTATTGGAAAAAAAACCCCACAACTATAAGGATTGTAAAAGTCTACTAAAGAACACAGACAAACACAGAACAAAAAGGGAAAATAGCAATACATATGAACATCAAAATCTTTGGTGAGTCAAGCTGTAAAGAATTACTGAAATTAAATCAACTTTTAGCTTTTTACGACTCCAATGCATCTAATATAATTACAGTATCTTTCTCTTTTCGGTGGTTGAGATGAGCAAATTATAATTTTGGTGATGTTAGTGAGGAATTGATTTCTATTAATCAACAAAGTACTTTCATCAAGGGTGCCTCTGTGGTAGGGATTATGTATTTTTGTGTAGAAAACAAGCAGGCTTTTTAACTTTTATATAGCAGCTGTTTTTTCTAACTTTAGCTGTGCTCTGCTTTCACCATTTCTTTTACTTTACAACTTTAGGAACATTCCAGGTAAATAGAACTCTGGAAGCATGAGGAAACTGCAGTATCAGAGATGTTTTGTCAGTTTTCTCACTCAGGACTTTGAATGTTAGTCTCCTTATCTTTTTTTTTTTTAGAAAGAACCTACACACCATTATTTGTCCTTCTTGGCCTCCATCTGCCAACACAATGATGAGATTTGAGACTTCTTCAGCCTAAAGTGTGTCTTAAAATAGCCTTACTATTTGGTACAAATCATGGCAAAATAAACAACATTGAGTTCTGGAAATGCGTGAAGTTGGCATGAATCTGCCAACTGTTGATAGATCAGGATAAGGTGGCTGACTTTTAAAAGGGATTTATTCTCATCACACTTATTTCCAGTTTTCAGGTATATTAATGGTATATTACTGGTATATTACTTTTTTGAGCTGTTCAGGTGTTTCAAAAGCATGGAAAGCAAAATCTACTATCTATTTGATATACTTGTTGTCTTTTACCAGCTTACAATTCAAAAGACTTTCTATTTATGGAAAAGACCAATCTATGTCTATTTAATTTTATTTTGTTGTCTGGTTCTTCTTTGGTTTTGCCTAGGTTTTTAGCTGAAGGTGGTCTGTTGGTTTTGGCTCCTCTGTGGGATATAAAAAGCTCAAAATGGTGTTTAGAACTGTTACTTGTGCAAAGCAATTGTAGAATTACAAATAGACAGAAATAATTATTCTAAGCCTGTGTATACTAGAAAGTTTTCATCTCTTTTATTTAAGTGAATTGTGTAAGCCTCTAATATTGTATGTAATTTATATAGTCAGTTTTAAACGTGCTGATTTCCTTTGCTAGACTAGTGAGTTTCCACATCCTTTTAGGATGAAAGAAGTATGGAAAAAGAAAAATACATTATTTTAAAAGCTTAGAGGAAATACATTGTTGAGGACATACAAAGAGATAGAAACTACCTTACTCCAGGGAGAAAGAATAAACAATTGGTTAATGTAGATGTCTCTATGTCCAGATACAGGAGGAAGTCTTTCACAACAATTTTAGTAGAATACACTACATTGGACTGAAAATATCTTAAAAAGAGATTGAGTGATTTGAGAGAGAATGACAAATGGTATTTTAAGGAAAGTTTGATTTAAAAATAAAACCCTAAATAATTATGAAAATTCACCGATTAAGAAGTGCATAAAAAGTTCTCTTCTATTGTATACCCACCCCTTGCATCTTCATTTAAGGCCTCATTATGGTTTTAAAATTAAACCTTGATGGATGAGCATGACAGAATGATGCTGTACAATCTTCCTTTGAAGTTCTGAAAAAAAAGCCCTTTTCATCACATTGTGTGACGATTTCTTAATGAGAAGATGTTGATGGAGTGGAACCTCAATGATTTTCTGTGTGAGTGGCAAGGGTTTCCTTTGAGTTAAAAAGACAGTGAAAGCAAACTATATTGTTCATATTGATCTAGACACTATCTATAGCTGTGTTTATTACATGTGCTTATTTTGCCATAAATTATTTATGATTAAATTACTTGGTGAAGTCACAGTAAGACCAAAAAGGGATTCTCTGGTTATTAAAAAAACCCACACCACAAAACCTTACCCAAAAACTTACTTTAGTTGTTAAAAGCTTTAATAGTATAAAAGGAAAATCAAAGAGGTATATAAGAGCGGATATGAGAAATAAAATATGTAAAAGACCTGCCTTAGTATTAAGACACAGTTAACAAGCAGTTTACTTAGGAACAGGTTATAAAATTTTATGTTGTTCAAATGAAGTCATGTCACCACTAAATTATTTATACACCATTTTGAAAAGTAAATAAATGCTAAAGACCTCATGCCTTTTTCTTCCTTCTGAAAAGATAAGTATAATCTCTTGCTATCAAAAACCCTGTATCATTTATGCACTAGATTTAAGCTTGACTTGTTTTAAATTAAATTTGTAATATATTTTATAAACAATCCATGAAGGTAAAAAAGTAGTCATTTATTCTGTGTTTCATTGGAAAAATGCAGGTTTTTATTAAGGAAAAAATATTTTTATAAAATTAAATTTAAAAAATCAGGACTAAATTCTTACCTTTGTGATGACTCTCTTGAAGACAGTATAAAGCGGTAGATACTGAGCGTACAGTGCGTCATGATGGGCAGATGTTGATCCTAGCACTTGACACAGTATTGGGCCTTTCATGAACAAATATCAATTCCCTCTTCTGCAAAACCACCCTATAGTCAAGCGTGATGAAGTGCTCTATCTGTTCAGCCTTTGCTCGAGGTCCTCACTCTTGCCAGTCTCGTACTATTTGATTACCGTTGGACTCTTTGCTCTGCGAAGTTTGGAAAACCTATGCAAAGATGCAAAGTGGCTGAAGTCATCTCAGGAGCAGATCTGCTCGCACAAATTGTCACAGTGCTATTGACTTCACAGGAGCTATGATAACAGTCACTGTCTTATTTGACTGCTGTCTTGTTTGAGAGGATAATCTGATTTAGCAGTGATTTACATTGTCTTTGCAGGAGTGTAAATGATTACTCAAGGTAAAACACCAGAGAGGATCAAGCCTCACTTCTTGAGAATGCTACATGGAAGAGATAGACTTTTTGAGGCACATGGTAGAATCTAATACATAAACAAGTCTTTTCAGTATACATGCTTTCTAATCAGTTTTTTTTAAGAGTTGTTGTTCCATAAACAACTTTTTTCATGGTCAAACATGATAAAAATCTTCAGCAAAAAGGAGGAAAATTTTCACAGTGCAGTGTCTTTTCCAAAATATGTACTTTTTTCCCTCATTGCACAAGGCTTCAATTTGTATTAATTAAAGCTACTTCCTGGGTGGTCAAAGATAAAAGGTGAAAATTTTGTTAGGATATTTTACACTATAGCTAAACACCCTGGTGTTTTATTGCTAATTTTCACTGCAGTTCCTCATTGCTTTGGTGGGCTGTGAAATTATTCTTTGCTCCTATGAAATGAGGTAATATACTGCACTCTGTGAATGGGAGATCTTTCTTATGAGTTTCAATTTCAAAGTTCAGCATTTATGTTGTTTACATTTAAAAGCAGTCTTATTTCTACTCTGAAACAAAAGAAATAAATAGATGTCATCATTTCACCACTTATGCCACTCTGGTTGAAGTGTGTTCCCTCTGGTGTTAAGTTAATGAATGAGTCTAACCTGCGGTCTCAGAATGTACCCATTAACCTAGAAGATACCCTCTAAAGGTCCAAATCAAACAATCAAACAAAAAAATAGAAGTCATATAAGGTAAACTACAAAGTAGCTTCTTTTAGACTTTGCACTGTTGCCTGCAGGCTAACAATTTTCTACTAAGATTGGCTTTTAAAATCCAGGTAAACTTTCCAAACTCTGTGTTGGTGCTTAGTCTGTGTTGGTTTTTTTTTCCTTTTTTTTTTTTTTTTCCTTTCTCCCTCCTTTGGAGGGCAGTGGAACTAGTTTTGTGATGTGGCTTAAATCAAAAGCTATTAAAGATAAAGGGGACAATGTAAAAGTGAAGCAAATAAAACAAAAGCAAAGAGAAAAGAAACATAACCAGCCTACACTTTACAAAGCTGACCTTGCATTAGCTTCTCTCTAGCAAAGATGATATTATTCCTCAGAATAATATCTCTATATGTCTAAGAATTGTTGCCAAATTGTAAATTGGACATCTAGCTCCTCCTATGGTCAGTGGAAAGAAAATGACATCATGTGATTAATACCCTTCAAACATGTGTCTGAGTGGTTGAAATTGTCTGGAAGAAGTCTCTGAACTGGATAAAGAGAGAACCTGTGTAAATAGATGAGATTTAGATGTGTAAGGCTGAAATGCTTTGTTGGCAATTTGCCTTAATATGTCCCTTGCTGCATATACAGTATCTCATACTTAAGACATTTATCAGGTACTTGGAAATAGAACACGGTGTCATTTCACAGCTGGGTTGCTGGACTAATTCACAAAAGTATTTAGTGATACCATGTGGAGTGGGCATCACGTATTTTTTCCTTTCTTTCCTAAAGGATCTCTAAGAAGTTCTCCACATCATGCTCAGAATTTGAAAGGAAAATGTCCTTTCTCCTTCCTTATCAATGTATGTGGGGGGATTGTGTTTTGGGGGTTTTGGGGCTTTTCTCTGTGTGTTTTGTTTTGTTTATCTGTATCTAGTACTCTTAGAATTCTTATGCTTACATTAGGAATGTCTATTTTCTGATTCATTTGATCACACTAGCCTTCAGATCTTTTATATAATTTTCCTTATTAGAAAGTATAAGCAATGGATTTGAGGGCCTTTGCCACACAGATCTTTGAATGCTGCTGTGATAAAAATGTTTACCACTGTAAAAAGTATTCATAGTTTTTTCTAAGGAAAACCTGAAAAAAACCAACTAGGTTTGATGTTGAAGGAAAACTTGAACCACAAACTTCAGAGTGGTAAATATTCTGTTGTATACTAGTTGTCATTAAGAGTTATACAAGGTTATCCTGCATTTTGTTGGTGGTATTAGGCTGCATGTTACAGATAGTAAAAAGAAAAATATTTTGGATATACAGGCCACTTCTTGATCCTGTTATGTACAGTACTGATGCAGATATTTGTGAAAATAATTAACTCAAAGTGCAATACTTAAGCCTTCTGGAATTAATTTAGTGTTCAATTGCCTATGTTCATACAAGTTCAGGTGTGTTTTATTGTGAAAAATAAAACACATTTTGCAGACTAAATGCATTCTGTAAATGTGGGACTTAATGGAATTGAAGACATTGCTAAGGGGGTAAGTCATGTCTTGTTTTAGAAGAACTGCTATAGTGCCATAGGAGTGATACACCTACATTTAATTTCACTGCTGTGGTGGGATAGCCTTTGGCTGGGGAACAAATTCCCAAACAGCTGCTCAGTCACTGCTCTTTTTCTGTGGGATGGAAGGAGAAAAATCATTCGAGAAATCTGGTAGGTCAAGATAAAAGGAGGGAGTTTGCTTACCATTTACTGGCTTGGGAAAAATTTAATTTCCTGCCAATTAAAATAGATTTGGATAGTGAGAAACAAACCCAAATATTAAGGCACCACCTTTCTTCCATCTTTACCTATGCCCAGCTTTATTCTTGACTTGTCTACCTTTCCCCACCACCATCCCCCACCAAGCAGCACAGGAGGGTGGAGTTCAGTCTGTAGCAGCTCCTCTCTACTTCTCCTTCCTTCTCACACTTTGCCTCTCCTACAGCTTGAGTCCTTTTCACAGGCTTCATTTCCTTTACGATAAACCTACTCGAGCATGGGATTTTCCACCGGTTGCAGGGAAATCTCTGTTGTAGCTCCTGGAGCATCTCCTCCCCCTCCTTCTTCTCTCACCTTGGTGTTCACAGGGCTGTTTTCAGCATAGGCAGGGACACTTTCATTAGACCAAGTTGCCCAAAGCCCCATCTAACCTGGCCCTAACACCTCCAGGGGTGGGGCTTCCACAACCTCTCTGGGTAACCTGTTCCAGTGCCTCACCACCCTCGTAGTAAAGAATTTCTTCCTGACATCTAACCTAAACCTACTCTCTTTCAGCTTGAAGCCATTGCCCCTTGTCCTATCACTACACTCCCTGGTGAACAGTCCTTCTCCCACTTTCCTGTAAGACCCCTTTAAGTATTGGTACACCACAATTAGGTCACCCCTGAGCCTTCTCTTCTCCAGGCTGAACAAGCCCAGCTCTCTCAGCCTGTTCTCATAGGAGAGGTGCTCCAGCCCCCAGTCATCTTCATGGCCCTGCTCTGGACTCATTCCAACAATTCTATGTCTTTCCTGTATCATTTGGGAACCCAGAGCTGGATGCAGTATTCCAGGTGGAGTCTCACAAGAGCAGAGTAGAGGGGCAGAATCACCTCCCAGGCCCTGCCTGCCATGCTATCCTTGATGCAGCCCAGGACATGTTAGCCTTCTGAGCTGCTAGTCACACTGCTGGCTCATGTTGAGCTTGTCATTGATCAGCACCTCCAAGTCCTTCTCCTCAGTAGTCAAAGAAGAAGCCACACTCTGTTAGTTATCCTTGCCCTTGCCTGTCCCTCTGAAATCGGGGTTTTCCTAATCACCTATATTTAAAGTGGGTGATGTTTATAATGGTACATCTTAAAAACATAAGTTTTTTCCAAACTGACTTGGTCAAAATTATGATGAAGATGGTAATGTAATTAGATCTGGTATTAACATTAGTAATAACACCTTAGAAAGGGTTTAATTGTTGATGGTACAGGAAATCTTTGTCTAAATCTTAAAACATCTCCATGGTGCAAGAGTATGTAACCAAGGCAGTGACCAAATATAGTCCTTGTAAAGTATAAATTGTATTTGAATGCAGATTATTCTCCAAGTTTTGTGGAGTGTTTTCTTCATCGTTTGTTCAAATTATTTCAGATGGACAGACAGATGAATTGAAAAAATGATAGACTGAGACATGGAAAACAATCAAGGTATTTTCCCTTTGCTAGCTAACCTTTCTAAAATCATGCTTGATCTTCAGAAACAAAATGAAAAGTGTTGTCTTCCATTAAGATTGAGAAAATATTTCCCTTGGTATACAGGAAGTAGCCATAGATTTAAATAACATTGTACATAGAAGAATTCTCTGTGGGAAGCTTTTATTTCTACTTGCAAGTAGCTAGTATATTATCTCCTGAACAAGTATAATGGCTAAGTAAGTAATCCATACGCATGCACAGTGTTTTAAGAAGGTGTGAGCTAGTCCACTCGCAGAAAAGAAAGAGGACACTTGGGGCCCAGATTCATGTCACTTAATATGAGACATTTAACTGAGGCAGCTGAAACACGAGTGCAGATGCACCAAGTTTCAGTGGTATGAGTGTGACTGAGATCTGAATTGACTTATCAAGAAGCCTACCTGTCATTACCGACTATCCAGGTAGTCTAGAAGGACAAACCTGGGTATTTTTAAAGGCTCAGCTTGGATGTTTTCTATTCCAGTGGTTTGTGGCTTCTGTTAACAGTGACAGGAATAGAATGAACTATGGTTTTTCTTTTGCCCTGACCATCTGATATTGTTGACAGAACAGCCAAAGTAACAATAACTGTGTTTGAGTTATCTCAAGGAACTGAGCCTGAGAGCTGTGTCTCTAAAACCACTTTAGTTAAAGGTTAATGTTCATTAGTGTGGAGTCAACAGCACTCTGCTAAACCTCTTAGTTTAAACTAAATGACAGAATAAGAGCTAGTAGTACACTAGTGAGCATTACAATAAAACATGATGCATTGCATTTATAAAAATAAAACCAACAGACTCTGGAAAACTGGGTAATGCTTGTATTTGATACATTACAAGTGGAGTTTTATTCCCATTTCTGCTTGCAGTCTTAGACGCAGACATTTCTGTATAATTAACGAGTGCCGGGTTTCATTCCTCAAGATCAAAATAAGAGACCTGTGGATAAAGGTCAGGCAAAGCACAGCTCACAATAACCTGCAAAAGGGTTGTGGATTTGGAGAGGGGGAAGAGACAGTGCAAGGTACATTTCCTCAGTTCTGTAGGAATGCATGACTGACTTGCCAAGTGCAGGCTATTTGGCAGATCTAGTCCAGAAATGATTTAAAGCAAGAAAGGAACTAACCTCAGGAAGAACAAAGCACATTTTTCTCTACACTTAAAGAAAGTATTAATTTAAACTAAGGGTGAGCAGAGGCCAACTTCCTTTTCAAATCTGCATGCTAGACTTCTTTCTAGACAGTTATTGGGATCTGAGCCCCAGATCAAAAATAACTATTAGTCTGAAACCAGCCAGCATTTACTCTAGCTAATCAACCTGACAACATTTTCTTGAATTACTTTACTAATAATCTCAAAACACAGCAATTGCTTTTGGGGAACAAACATGGAATGGGAATGAAAAATAAGTAAGCTCTGAGAAATAAGAACTGGACCAGCCTGAAGTTAAAATTAGTTCTGGATTTCCAGTTAGTGCAGCTCAAGTTTTATTTCTGCTTTAATACTTCACAACTACAACTGGTTAAACAATAAAATTCCAATTAATATGTGATGGCTATTTTTTATTTTTTTTTATCATGGCTCCTGTTCTGTAACCCATGAAGGAGATTATAATGAAAAAAAATAGTTGCTTCATGAGCTAGAAAGGGAACAAGAAAAGTGAGAGGTAAGATACAGGTATAAAAATAAAATAAAGCTGTTACTTTGGTAGTTTGGATCAAATCTCACACATAGCCAGCCATTCACAAACAAGTTAAGTGCCTATTCCAACTGCTGAAATAATCAATAACAAAAAATACTGCAGTCAACTCACTGTAATAACTTCAGACATTTCAAACCAGAAGTACACATAAGAGAACTCTAAATATTGTTGTTTACATTGCAAGTAAAATCATATTATGTTGATGAAAAATTGATTATGGCTTTGATTATTTGCGTGTCCAGGTTACCCTGACAGTCGAAGGGACTTGTATGCTTCATTTGAATAGTACATATATTTGAAATACTCTCTAAATATTATGGCATTATGTTTGGATTAATAGCTGAGGCCTCTAGATGCCTTTTCTCTTGAACACTGCAAGAAGTTCAGCCTGTATCAGGAACAGTGACCATCTGGGGCAGGGAGGTGATCTTACCTCTGTACTCAGCCCTGGTGAGGCTACACCTTGAGTACTGTATGCAGTTTTGGCACCACAGTATAGGAATGATGTTGAGGTGCTGAAGAGGATGCAGAGAAGGGCAACCAGGCTGATTAGGGCCCTGGAGAACATGTCTTATGAGGAGAGGGTGAGGGAGCTGGGTCTGCTCAGCCTGGAGAAGAGGAGACTGAGGGGAGACCTTATCGCTGTCTACAGCTACCTGAAAGGTTTCAGTGAGGCAAATGTTGGCCTCTTCTCCCTAATAACCAGTGACAGGACAAAAGGGAATGGGTTCAAGTTGCACCAGGGGAGGTTCAGATTGAGCATTAAGAAAAATTTCTTCACCAAAAGAGAGGTGAAGTACTGGTATAGGGAGCCAAGGGAGATGGTAGAGTTGCCATCTCTGGGGATGTTTAAAAAATGAGTAGATGAGGCGCTTCAGGAGCCAGTTTAGTGGTTCAGTGGTTTAGGGCTAATGGTTGGACCTTTTTTGAACCTGGGTGATTCTATGATTCTGTGATTCTAAGTGTAAAGTTTCCCCATGAATCTTATTTAGCTTTGAGGGAACTCCCACAAATCCTTACTGTGTTTTTCTAGTTTATCTCATTTGATTTCCTTCTCTAGGTATGCTGTATTGAGAATTTTGGATTCCCGTCTCCTTTTAGATACTTAATCTCATGTTTTTACTCCTCGGTTAAACACATTTTTACAGCTGAAAGCATGTGAAGACCTACTTCCTCTCTAAAAAATAACAGCATGTCAAATATTGTTTTCTTCCCTATTTTAATATGTAATGACCCAAATTGGTACACAATAGTACTCTAATTCAATATTGTGATTCCTCCCCCCATAAGAACTGCATAGAATAGTTTGGACATCAGGTGACTCAGCTTGAGGAGAGAGTTCCTTTGGAGATGAGAATTAGCTGTGCTTTCAGTTGCTTTTCATTTCCTTATTCTTGTAGATGAACAGTAATTGCTTTCTGTGGGCCCAGACCTTCATTCTCTGTTACGCAGCGACATTGACTTGCATGTATAAAGGTGATGTACCTATTAACATAAAAATAAATGTAAACACACTCCAAAACTCTTTTATACTAAGTACTTCCAATAGAGACAAAAGTTACATAATTCTTTCTTTCTCTGTGCATATGCATATATTTTATAAATATATTTATATATTTTACAAATACATGAAAAGTAATTTTATATACCTCTTTATAGCTCAGAGCAACAGCAATTGACAAGCAGCTTTTTTTTTTTTTTTTTTTTGTACAGTAAAACTGTTCTTAAAACTTCAACTGTTCTTAAAACTTCAGCTGTTCTTAAAACTGGATGGTTTAAGTGACCATTCCAGTGAGTAAAATAAGTTTAATTTTATTGCCTATAATCAATGACTCAATGTAGCCCTCTGTGAATTTGCAGATACTTTATAAAAAGTGGTTTATGATGATTTATCTGCTGAAAATTATATCCAAAACACCTGTTCCTCTGATGCTGGGCATTCCACTTTCATGGGTATATGAGAATATATGTGTGTGTCTGTACATTCACATTTGTAGACACATACATTTATAGTTTTGTGTAGCAATTGATTTCTTAAAAATGAAATTAATTTGGTTAACTGGTTTATTTTGGCACTCTGAAAGTTCCCCTGTTGAACCAGTATGGGCTTTATTAAAAAAATAATTTTTCATTGTGGTTTAATACTGGTTAGCATATGACCAATCAGACTAATCAGACATTTACAAATGGAGAAAACCAAGAGTATCACTCACACTACATCCTGCTGCTGCTTAATACACATGTTGTGACGCTTTGCGCAAAGCAGTTAAATTCTTACACTAGTCTTGCAAGATTGTTAAAAAAAAAATAACGCCTGTGATTAATTTATTAGTATTTTTTTCCAACAGTAGTTACCTATTATTTCTACTTACTACAGTATGTTGTTTTTCCATAAAAATTTCTCTACTCCTTTTGCTTTTGTGGTTTTAAATTCTTTATAGACCATACGCACATCTCCTACTGGCATGGTTACTGCTGTTCTCTCAACTTTCATTCAAGAAAAGGATGATGAAAAAATAACTGAGATACAGTTGCAGTAAACAAGTAGAAAAGAGAGTATTTTCTTGTTATTCCATAGTGTTTTTCTTACCTGAGTCTAAGCTTTCATTGGAGAACACATAGCCAATTTACCTCTGTGGAAAAGTATTTTTCAACATCAGTGTTAATAAATGTTTTAGTTCCTATTAAATATCTATGTTTAAAATTAATTTATTCTAGCTATAGTTATCAAATGGAATGACTTGTTGCCCATAGTTTAATTTTATAATACTTTTATCTTCTGTTATGGTAAGGTCATACTTATTTTCAAGGATAGTAAAAAATATAATAAATCCTCACCCTCTTCTGAACAGAGGATATATCTAGCTATTATGAAACAAAGTTGTCCTTTTCTTGGACTACACTTTCGTTGTTAACTTAAATGACACCAAAACATATTTATCTTCCAAATCTAATTGTTTTCATGTGTTTCCTCACAGGACTTTTCCTGTCCCACCTTCTGCTTCCTTCTCCCTGGTTAAGCATTCCAGCATCTCTCACATCCTAAGAGGTATTAATAAGGGCCACCTGCCACTGTGACTCATTTAATATGTCTCTGCACAGTGTAAGATGAGAGATAATAAATATGTCCAGGCCATGGGGGATCAGAAAAGAGCCATGAGACAGTATTGGTCAGCATGATGGGCAGTGGTCTCAGCATGACAGCAACCTAACCTTCTGCTCCATTATTCCTCTGTGTAAATGCTCGGCAAATGTCACAATCCTGTATGTATGCTGTAAGCAGTTTGTGGCAGGTACCACATGCTGCTGCAGGTCTGTACATAACCACTGCAGCGTTAGCTTTTAAAAAATAATTGTTTATACCCCTAAAACATATCTGAAAAATCACCAGTCTTATCTAACAAATAATCTCAGCACTTCCTTTATATATATATTCAATTATTAGAAGTCCTTTTTTTTTTTGGAGAATGGATATGCCTCTTCCTCTTGTAGTTATGGAAGACTAATTAATTTGTTCATACTTCTAGTTCAAAGCATCCCAAGCTGCATTAGTTATTTAGACTATTATTATTTCTTATATATGATCAGTTCTTTTTCTGGAAAGATTTTCCCATTTTCTTAGTAATATGTTCTCTTTGATGATAGTATAAGTTACCCCTTGAATATACAAATTTTATTTACTTTAATCTAGCATGTAGTTGAAGAAGATACAAACAAAGAATGGATATAGCTTTGTAAAACCTTTATGTAGTGAAGGGCATGGCAAAGGCACTTGTCTTTGCAGATGGAGAACATGTGTCTGTTTCACACCGAGAGAGTAATTTTGTACATGGCAAAGAATGCATTCTTGTCATGCTGTCTCATGGGGAGTTTTTTTCTTTTCACATTTTTTTTGAAGTTGAAACAAGGTCAGACATTCTTCAGAGAGTCAAGCTAAAACAGTGAATCTGATTTTGTTCTGTATCCAAAAATAAAATTTATTTTTTTTTCCTAAACTATTGTTTTAAAATAACCATATATGCGTAGATTATTTGGGTTGGAAG
This sequence comes from Hypotaenidia okinawae, assembly GCA_027925045.1. NCBI lineage: Eukaryota > Metazoa > Chordata > Aves > Gruiformes > Rallidae > Hypotaenidia > Hypotaenidia okinawae. The sequence goes on from BSDF01000001.1 coordinate 175,827,168, forward strand.
GGACCTCAGAGACCATCTAATTCCAACCTCCTGCCATGGCAGGGACAGGGCCCACTGCAGAGATTGTCTGAAGCCCCATCCAAACAGGCCTTGAACACTGCCAGGGGCTTCCACAACTTCTATGGAAAACCTGTCTCGTTGCTTCACCACCCTCACAGTAAAGAATTTCTTCCTTATATCTAGTCTAAATCTACCTTCTTTTGGTTTAAACCTACTAGCCCTTGTCCTATCACTACACTCCCTGATAAACAGTCCCTCTCCATCTTTTCTGTAGGTCTTCTTTAGGTACTGGAAGACCATAATTAGGTCACCCCTGAGCCTTCTCTTCTCCAGGCTGAACAAGCCCAACTCTCTCAGCCTGTCTTCATAGAAGAGGTGCTCCAGCCCTCTGATCATCTTTGTGTCCCTCCCCTAGGCTTGCCTCGACAGCCTAACATCTTTTTTGTACTGGGCACACTGGAGCTGGATGCAGTACTGCAAGTGGGTTCTCACCAGAGCAGAGGGGCAGAATCACCACGCTTAACCTGCTGTTCATGCTTGTTTTAATGAAGCACAGGATACAGTTGGCTTTCCATGCAAGTACACATTACTGGCTTATGTTGAGCTTCTCATTGACCAACACCCCAAAGTCCTTCTCCTCAGGGCTGCTCTCAATCCGTTCTCCACCCAGCCTGTAGTTGTGCTTGGAATTACGGTGACCCATGTGCAGGACCTTATGTACCTGATCCCACTGTTCATGTCTTTGACAAAGATGTGAAACAGTGCTGGTCCCAGTAACTGAGGAACATCACTTGTCACTGGTTTTGACATTGCAACAGTCCAGCCAATTCTTTATTCACCAAGTGGTTCATCCATTACATCAATTTCACTCCAGTTTAGAGACAAGGATATTGTGCAGGACAGTGTGAAATAAATGAATTGAATGAATTAAAACACCCACACATATCTCAAACTCCAAAAGCACCAGAATGGGAAAACACTAATGAAAAAAACCTGAATGCTGCAGTACAAGAAAAAAAACCCCCACAACAAAATAAAAAATACCCACCCCAAACCAAACCACTGTTCTTTTAATAAAATAGACTAATATGGATTATTTATTATTTCTTAGATTTTACATTCTAGTTGATTTGCTGGGGATCTAATGTATGTCTTTATTTATTGTAGTATATTTCTTGTGAAGTATTGAAAAGTTCCTTTCCAAATGCTTTAGGCATTAGAAAGAAATTTGGAGAATAAAAATCTGAAATGAAGCAACATGATATCTTAATCAACCCTGAATTTACAAAATGTAGGCCACACAGCAAAGTCACTGCTATTGAAATGAGTAGTTCTTAAGTTCAAAACACTTCCTACTTACCCATATCAACCTCCAGAGAACAAGGATTCAATAAAGGGCATCAAATTCGGTCTCCGTTGCACTCTTGAATAACGTGAATCATCATTTTATTTTATTTTATTTTTTGTGCAATGTGAGCATTACATTTCTGTAGAAATTCTGCCAGCTTTGCTTAGATGAAACACTGAATTGGCAATAGCTGCAAATTAAGTACTGTGGTATGATAGAAGGAGTGAAGGCTTGTCTGGAAGAGCAAAAGATATATACTAGTAAGACTGCTCATATAGTAGATAAAAATCTTCTCCCCAATTTAAGCACTAGGAATGTTATTAGTCTTAGAAGCATTATCTGTCCTTTGTAATGTCTGTCTGACTGTAACGCAGGTGCTGGTTTTATTCTACTTTTCTCAGGCAATCATTTTCTACTTTCCATACTTCTTTCTTTAGGATGTCACTCATCATTTGGAAATGATCAGACACATCCTTGCTGCCAACCCAACCCAACCCAGCCTAACACTTTCAGAACTTTCCTCTCTGCTTCCGGAGAGCTAGCAGATAATTTGAGCTATTCAACTATACTGATTCAATGTAGAGTGCAGGCATTCATTCATTTGTCCCATTTCCTCTCTTCCATTCCGATGAATGAAAAGGGGGTGTTTACCTGTTGGGAAAAATGTCTTTTTCAAGTGGCAACATAAAACATTTCAGTTTTTTAGCTGCCCAGAAAGCCAACTGTATCCTGAGCTGCATCAAAACCAGCATGACCAGCAGGTCCTGGGAGGTAATTCTGCCCCTCTACTCTGCTCTCATGAGACCCCACCTGAAGTACTACATCCAGCTCTGGGGTCCCCAGTACAAAAAAGGTACTCAGCTGTTGGTGGGTTTTGAGGATCTGGAACAGGTTTCCCAGAGAACATGTGGACACCTCCTCCCTAGGAGTGTTCAAGGCCAGGTTGGATGGGGGCTTTGGGCAACCTGATCTAGTGGAGGTTGTCCCTGCCTATGGCAGGGAGGTATGAACTAGATGATCTCTGAGGCCCCTTCCAACTCTAATGATTTTATGACTCTATGATTCTATGAAATGTTATTCAATATAGTTTTATTTCCAGCCCACAGTTAAAAGGGCATGTTATCAGACAGATAATTTGTAGTGTTTTCCTTTTTCATTAAATATTGGTTAGGAAAAGAAAGGAAGATAGTGGGGATTTTGTTTGCATCTTCAGCTTGATAGGGAAGCACAGTGTTGGTGACAGGTAGTAAGGGTCTCATGGAGCAAAAATAGGTGAATAAAATAAAGTCCTAAAGCTATCTTCTATGCGAAGTCAAATGCTTGTGACTCAGATGATGCAGTTAATGAGCAATTGTATCGTTTGCAACCAAAGCTTCTTAGAAGCTTTTTGTCACCAATCCATTGCTTCAGAATAAGCCTTTTTTTTTTCCTGAAACGGTATATAAGTTGTCAAGTGCTATAATCAACCAGCTCATCCAGGCATATGGCAAAATTAAAAACCCCTGGGGATTTTCTCATGGCTAAAATATTCTGTCTCACTTTTCATCACATCCAAGAATTTACTTTGACTTCTAAAATTGTGACAAGACTGCTTCTACTTTGTCATTTTGTGGAATTACAGTAGACTTCTCAAACCAACCACCATAAATTTGGTTGGCGGCCAAGTTCCATTCTACAAGCATAGTTTCACTGAAGCATGTGGAGTACTGCATGGTCTCCCTAGAGCTGAAGTTTTAGCTGTAAGGCAGAGTTTTCTGTATTCTGGAGATTACATCCTTCCCACTTGGATGTGGTGCCCAGAGCATAATTCTAGAATTACTTAATTATCCCTAGGCTATTTGTAATGTTAACACACTTTTTTCCCCCATATTGTCCTCCTGTGTGTGCTCATATTCTTCGCCACATGCAACGTGAGTGTATATTTAAGTTCATGTGTCCATGTCTACTCACATATGCATACTGCCACAGAGAAAACACTGTGGTGTTTAGGTTTGTTTTTTTAAAATTTTCTTTCTCATCTTCTGAAGTCTCATTGCCAATAGAAGTGACTTAAAAACATCATGTCCACAGAAAATGATCAAATGAAGTTTAAAACAGTTTAAATATTTGTCCATTAAAAGAAATACTTCCACTTTGTTTGCTTTCTATGAACATTAATCTCTCTGATTTTCTGTACTTAGAGCATTTGACTCTCTTGCTAAACCAAATAAACACCTCTTGAAAAAGGCAAGGAGAGCACAATTTGAAAAGGGCAAGGCACATAGGCTGAGCAATGCCGGTGTCAAAATACTAAACACCTGCTCTTGTGACACATCCTGTATGATGAGATGACATTTTCTTTTGGGCTTAATGTTAGCTTGATTCTTAGAGATGTCCAATATGTAGTTTTACAGAAATCTGCCTCAGACTTGTCTTGCCTAGCTGTTTGTATTTGAGTGAGGAATAATTCCTCCCCACATATGAGCACAGAGAGTAACTCAGAAAACTGTCTATAGATGGCAACTTCTGTTTCTCCGCCAGCTCTTGCTGGTTGCTCATCTTTGTGAATTGTTTGCAGTGTCTCATGAAGAGCTTGTTAATCCCTATAGGTTGTGTAAAGTGATTCCCTGTGGGTGATCTAATTGAAGCAATTAAGGTGGGTTTATTATCGCTGTTTAGTAACTGGACCCATAGTCTTCTTGTTGTATTCTCAGATTGAAACAAATGCTGGCTAGGAAGAGTGATGAGTATTTCTTCTTTAGAAGTGTGGAGAGATTTAAGTAGCATCAAAGCTAAACTGATAATCAGGTGGGTGAGTCAGGGGTTAATTTGCAATTAGAAGGTCTTCAAATTTATTAGCTGCTTTTCCCTTAATTAAATTTCTGTTGAAGGTCATTTTTTGCCTTGATGGCCTCTTTATTTTATCTGTTTAAAAACATTGGCTCTGATAAAAGCTTTCACTGAAACCCAGAACAGAGCACATGGAAAACCTAAGGGAGCATATGAGAATGTAAAAGTGAGTGATTCATCTCCAAGTTGACAAATTTTGAGAAGTCCTGTATCTTCAAGGAAAAGTCAGTGATAACTATGTCCTTGATGGTTATGCAAGTAACGCATCAAGGCTGTAGTGCTACAATACTGTCCATAGCCTGTGAACTCAGAGAGAACTCTGGACACCTCTGGTGCCACTTATTCCTTTACCTCTACCATTACTGTTTTGTTAACTATCAGATGTATCAAGCGAATATCCGAAGTTTTGCTTTTTATCCAGTAAAAATATACCCATGACAATACACATCACTTATCTTTGTATTTTGCCTTTACTTCTGAGTCTTTGGAGATGAGCTCTGAGATATAAAATGTAGGTAGCAGACCCTTTCTCTTGGCTCCTCCAAGATTACCAGTCTTTAGCTAACATAAGCAGATAGTGGTTTTAGATTGCCACACCCTTTGAAATTAGGCTGTCTGTCCACAGACATCACGGATGAGACATTACTAATATGTCACTAAGAATCAGTAGAAATAAGAGTGTGTAAAATTCCTTTCTTGCTCCTTTTGTCAAAATTGGGATATTATTCTGTCCCAATAAACTTTTGGGATGGTTATATTTAATGCCTGCCTATAATACTTCATTGAATGTAGTCTTCAGCCTAATAGATCCAGAATGTCTTAGGCTATTGAACTGTTATGGAGGCCTTGCAATTTTCGGTAGGCTGAAAGGCCTACTAGGCTAAAATGCATACTATGTCTTGACACTCTTTTTAATCTGAATATGCTTTTTTAAATCTAAATATTGCTTGGACTCAATGGTCTCTGGACATCCCTTCCAAACCCTACAATTCTGTGAATCTGTGCTATTGAAACACTCTCTATTGTGTCTTGAACTAGCTGCAGACCCATGTGGTCTGTGAATAACCAAGAACTATTATTCAAAGTATGACCCCAAAATAAGACACATATATAGTGTCTTACTGGGTCCATGTCTTCAGGGACATGTTTTCAACTGGAAAACTGAAAAAAGCATTAAAAAAACCCTTTTGCTGTGTAGAACAAGTTCTAGTTTCTGAACTGCACCTAGAATTGCACAGTATTAGAGAGGACTTCTTTTTCTTTTTTTTTCCTTCTTTTTTCAGCTTAATTGAAAGAAACTATGAACATAGTAAAGCAGTGAAGTTATTCTACATTAACAGTTTGCAATCAAGAGACAGAATTTGGCCTCTACTGGATTCTTTCTTTCTTTCTTTCTTTCTTCCTTCCTTCCTTTCTTTCTTTCTTTCTTTCTTTCTTTCTTTCTTTCTTTCTTTCTTTCTTTCTTTCTTTCTTTCTTTCTTTCTTTCTTTCTTTCTTTCTTTCTTTCTTTCTTTCTTTCCTTTCCTTCCTTCCTTCCTTCCTTTCTTTCTTCCTTCCTTTCTTCCTTTCTTTCTTTCTTCCTTTCTTTCTTTCTTTCTTTCTTTCTTTCTTTCTTTCTTTCTTTCTTTCTTTCTTTCTTTCTTTCTTTCTTTCTTTCTTTCTTTTCTTTCTTCCTTCCTTCCTTTCTTCCTTTCTTTCTTTCTTCCTTTCTTTCTTCCTTTCTTTCTTTCTTTCTTTCTTTCTTTCTTTCTTTCTTTCTTTCTTTCTTTCTTTCTTTCTTTCTTTCTTTCTTTCTTTCTTTCTTTCTTTCTTCCTTCCTTTCTTTCTTCCTTTCTTTCTTCCTTTCTTTCTTTCTTCCTTTCTTTCTTCCTTCCTTTCTTTCTTTCTTTCTTTCTTTCTTTCTTTCTTTCTTTCTTTCTTTCTTTCTTTCTTTCTTTCTTTCTTTCTTTCTTTTTTTTTTCTCTTTCTTTCTTTCTTTCTTTCTTTTCACACTCAAAGACCTTCAAGCTACAGGAGAAATTAATTGTCTGAAACAATTAAAATGGACACATTAGTGTTTTTAGTTAACTTTTGTAGCATCAGTCCTCCCTTGATTTATCTTGGAAAAAATGAAGTTACTGAATCAGAAATGTTAGAAACATCTTCAGCTTTCTCTTCTAAGCTGTTATAATACACATAGTTGATTTCTTTCCTTAAATCTGTGCCTGAACCTCCTTGAAATTGCAGTTACGGATGAGGTCAGGTAACAACCACACCCTCCCTCCCCTCGCCACCTTTTATTATAAAGCACTTCTGCTTCTGTTGCTCTCTGAAACTGCAGGTGTGAAAGGAGAGGAACAGCAAAATGGCCATAGCTGTGCTATTTTTGGAAATGTAAGACTTCAGAAACCAGCCTGGCTGTAGGTGCTCCCAAAAGAGATCTTGTGTGCACATTGGAGAGGGTGTGTACTGGATGTTAGGCTTCACCTAACAGCAGTTTTTACTACCCTCATGCTTCACGATGCCAGCAAGCCAGAACTGTTTTTCTTCTGACTTTCTCCTACAGGTTTGTCCCCTCCTCTGTTACAGCATGAGCAAAATCTTTGTCTGATGTAGTAAGGCCAGTAAAAATTAAATTACACCTGATATCCTGAAAAGTCTTGAGACTGCTCTGATTGAATGTCAGATGTTCACCCAGTGAGGTGCTGGGTCCGTATGGACTCACTGGCAATAGTTGGGGGTCTTGTGATTTGCATATGTTGCATAAACGGCTCTCAGGCAGTACACAAAGGCACACCAAGAAATGCAATAAAGATCGGCACTGCAGATAAGAACTTTGCAGTGGCACTGAGGAAGAGATTTTAACCTTAATTATATTTTTTTACACATTGAAAGAGATTTTTCTTCCTCTTGGTATGCCTAGATTCTTATCTGCCAGCCCTCCAGAAAGGAGAGGCATAGGATATGAGTTGTGGTTGCCATTTTCTTTGTAGCCCTTTTATGTTTGAGTTGTTTTTATTTCAGTGCATTTAATTTCCTTCTTTAGGAAATAAAATTGAAATATTGCTTTTCCCTGATAATTTAGCTAAGGGTTCTTACAAAAGGCAAAACATTGTTTATGGTGATCACCTTCGTCTTATGCAAACACAAGAGCAGCATGACTTACAAACTTGCATTCCTCTATTCAATAAAGCATGAATGTTCTGTGTGTGTGTATATATACATATATACACACAAACACATGTAGAGGCACAGATTTGTATGTATATATTTTTGAAGCTTACGTAAAAACAGCAATAGAAAAGCTCTTTTTTTTCTTGACCATTGTGTTTGTCACATACAATTTGAGACTTGGGTTCAGACAGTTTGAGGCTTAAGACTGAAATATATCCATGTGCTATGGTGAAAGCTATAGCCAAGAAAAATTCAAAAAATTATTTCATGCATTATTTTGATGAGAAAATCAGCAACATATTTGTACATCAGTCTGCCAGTAAAAAAGGTATTTTTTTCGTTTAAGTCATCTGGAAAAAAAAAAAAAAACAACAAAAAAAAAACCCCAAACCAAACATTCTTCTCAAGATAAAAGCTTTTAACAAATTATTAAAACCTGGAAAATATATAGTAAATATTTTAAAACATAATTTGAAATGCTGTATAATATTATGTTGATACAGATACTGTCTTCCAAATATATAGGATGTCCATGGCAAAACTCAATTTTATAAGAAAATATAGGACTTTCTCTTCCACCAAAAACCTAGACTATTTCCATTTTAACCAGTAAAGAAATAGTGAGATAGTTAATCAAACTGTCAAATCTGCTATTGATGTAATTAAACCAGTATGTTCTGATAAATCTTAGAAATAGCATAGAAGCAATTCTGTGTGTATTGCTCTTCTAGATAAAATCCTGAGCATTGATAATGGTGTTGGGACAGAGAAACTTTGTTGTTTTTTCTCTGAAGCATGGTTTTAAAATCTTGATCTAACACACTTAAATCTGTTGACTTACGGGAATGAATCTGTGTTGTCCTAGCCAAACACTGTTTATCCAGGTTTCAGACTGAAGCCAGCTTTCAATTTAATTTTTCCTGTCATATGAATGACTATATAAAGCTTCTGTGTGCTGTTAATAGCGTTCATGTGCTGTGCAGCCATTTCAGCCTTAGATGATTTCTTCTCCTTCTCTGTTTGGCATTTACAGTTTACAAGGCAGAGTTTCTGAATTAAAACAAGAACAAAACTCCCAAGAGAGCAAACACAACGAATCAGTGTAGAATGTGAGGGTACAATATTGCAAAAGAGACAGAAGCAGGATAGGAGATTTTTTTGCAAGTTGTCATTGAACAATGGGATTCAGACATGGCAAATAGTCTGTGTGAGATTTCAGTTGCAAAGTTTAAGTTTTACACAACCTGTGTATAAAGAAAATTTGAAAAAATAAATAAAATCAGGAATCTATTTAAAGATTGTGGGAAGTTTGACACCTTTACACTGTTCCTTTTTTACTAATTTTCCTTACCTGAATTTAGATGCCCAAATGTAAGCCACATAATCCAATCCATGTTAAAAAGTAGGTGCCCACCAACCACAGTTAAACTCACTTTAAGATCAGTCAGATAGATTGCAGGAATTATGCCCTGGACATATCTGCAAAAGAAGAAAGCTGGCTAACTTTGAAACACAATTTCTAGATATTTAAAGTGAGATGAATTGTATCCAAGTATTGAGATAATGTAGGTACATATGAAATAGGTATGAATTATCTATTTTAAATCTTTAGAAATTATTGAGTGGTCTTTATTGGTATTTGTTGGTCACATTGAATATCTTGAATTTATAACGATCTTTGAAAGAACTGGCATGAAGGACAGCTGAAAAAACCCCAAAACCACTGGAAAGCATGTAAGTTAATTGAATATGCCTCAGAAGTCCTCTGTGCCACATGCTGCGTCCCCACTTCTCAAGGCCACTGCTATCATCCTAATTCTCTACATCATCATGTTAGAGTCATAAATACCTCATTCCATGTAGAATTAATTGCTTGTTAGTGCTATCTATACAAGACACACAGAAGTAATACAGATTATCCATAGCCACCTGGCCAAATAGAGAAATTGCTGTCATAACTCAACCAAGTAAAACAAAGCTGCAGGTCCAGGAAAGCTCAGTCAGAGCACACCTGACAGCCGCAGTCCAGAGGCCCTGCAGATGCAGTACAAAGCTTACCCTTGGTGCTATCAATGACAATACTGTGCTACCGGCCTGCACAATTACACCATGTAAATGGGAGTGATTAAATGAAACAATGGTAAATAAGAAAAAATAATGACTGATGTGTATTTGACAGTGAAAGAAGAGTCATCCGATTCATTTTGTTGCTGTACACAAACATTCGCTTTCTGCATTCTACCTCTTTGCTGCTTAGATTATTTTTATTTTTCTATTTTCTTAAATATTTCTATGTGATTTTTGACATAATTATGTACAGCATTCATAAAGGGTTGTTTGTGACAAAGGCTCCTAAGCTTTTGGTATTGCAAATGTTTCTCCAAGGAAAATGGAATTGCTTATTTTTGGCCATTATATCAGATTGCGCTCTTGCACTTTGATAGGCTGTACAATAAAAAGTTGCCTGTTAAAAAAATTTACTGCTAGTGTTGCTATTCTGCTACTAGTTTCCTTTTTGGAAGTCACAGTGATCATATTGGACATGATTCTTTTCTCACATAATTGTAATAATAATATTGATTTCCGTGGTATTATTCTTCATTTGACCAGTGTGAGCAGAGAATCAGATTAATTCACCAAAATTATTTTCTTGCCATGTTACAGGAACTTATTACTTTTCCTTGTCAGACATTATCATGATAATTTTAGTAGGGAATAGGTTAAAATAATCTTCATCCAGTTGGGCAAATACAGTCAGCCTGCTGCTGTGTTATATAGCCCGTCTGTTCTGCCAACTTATTTTTGATGAGCTTCTTAGAAATAGCTGCTTTTATGCCAGTGACTTAGGGTAGGATTGTCTGTAATTATGCTCTTAGTAACATTGCAAGTATAAAGAAAGAGGGGAAAAAAAGAAAGACATAGGTCTTTTATGGGACCTCTTGTAGGCTTCTGTCTCATTATGTTAACAATCTGCCTAGAGAATGGTGTCAGATTTAGAGAGCAGACGAGATTGATTTACTTTTCAGGCCCTTCTACCCAGCCTAATTATTGCGTTACAAATGGTGATTCTTTCACCCCTCTGAAGGAGCACTTTGATTAGTGTCTGCAATGCAGGTGCCAGGGCTTAATACGGTAAGTGCATGTCAACTAGTTCCTTTCATCACATAGTCAAACCGTATAAAACAGCCATTGCACAGTAGGAACTGATACGTGGTTTTACCATAGCGTGTATGAGTTTAAAATTGATAGGGTGAGAACAGCTACGAAATCTACCGTCTTGTTTTGCTTAATAGTTTCTTCACTGATTCTAGTAAACACAAGAGCGATGGGTAGATGCAAAATGGAAATAAAATTAGTGTGAATAGGTAGTTTACCATTGTAGGATTTTATTTAAAATTCAGATCAGATTTCTCCCTTCTCCTTGCCCCCAAGACAAGATTGAATTGTTTTCCTCACAAATTAGGGTGTAGTTTCAAGATTATAGGCTCTGTTCTTTGCTCATGTACTTGGTGACTCGATTTATTGAAATAGTTTTATTATTAAGCAATAGTAGAGTGATGTTTTTTATTAGTTGGCTAAATATTAATTTATAAATAGCAATTTTTTAGCAGTTGACAATGACTATGTAAATACAGGCTTGGGTAAGTAAATGGAAACACAGGATTTTATAGTTAACCACTAATTGCTTAAAACAATTAAGAATCAACATTCATGCTAAATTCAACAGGATTCGTATCAGACACTAGACGTCCCATAGACTTCCTACTGCAAATTTCTCACAACTTTGATATGCTACCTCACTAGGTAGAGAAACAGACTTTTCCCTCCACGTGCTAAAGGAGAAAACCAGAGGATAGCTAGTGTAACATACTTTCCTAAATAATTTTACATAAGTTAGAACTTAAAATAAAAAAAAAACAACAGGGGGGAGGAAGGATAGGGGGGCAGGAAGGGTCAATGGGGAAATTGTGGAGAATTGCTGCTATTCTGAGTGGCACACAAATTTGAGGCTCTTGAGATCGCTGAAGATAGTGTGATGTTTCTCAAACACCAGTGCATTTGAGCTCTTTGCTAAGAGCATACCAGTGTGTTCAGCTATCTCATTCCCCTTGGATCCTTATTATGAGCTGTGTCAATTCTCATCCCACATTTAACCAGCATTGCATGTTAATAGGTATCATTTACACCTCAATGACTTTTCCATGTTCAATTTGGTACATGTTCCTTTCAAATTATGTCTGCATACATTCTGAATTATGCAAAACTTGTTGGGTCTGCTTCTTAGCTATTTGGTGTGCAATGTATTTAGTATTTATATTATCAGGAAACTATATCAGCAATGATTGCAATATTCATAACTTGTGCAACAAATATATCCAATGCTCGTTAATAATGTTTGACAATAATTTGTCTTGTCTTAGATTCTCAGGTTATTTTGAATTTTACTTTATAATTATGGATCACCATATGGAGGGTGCCTGGCAAAAATAGTATTTGTATTATATAAACACATTTCTTCTGATTTAAATAAAATAAATAGAAAATACAGAAGAAAATTTTAAATATTAAACTACATATAGAAAACCTGGTGCCTTAGTAAAATCTCCAACAGGGCTAAGATTTCACACAGTATACCTGTATATCGTTAGTAGCTCAATGATTGATTTTAATATACCTAAATCAAAATTTTGTGTTTTCTCATTTAAAGTGTATCAAGAAGATTATATTTTCATATCCAATCTCATGGTATTCACCTTTGTTAAACACAATAGTCTTAATATACATGTAGAAATTAACTGAAAACAGACCTTAATGGTGAGTAGGCATGCAAGAACTTAGAAATGAGGGCAGACATTTAGAGAAAAATAGTCCTGTCAATATATATTTTAAAATAAGGTTACGCTGGTCGTATCTTATTTGACTACAGAAACATTGACTCCAAACTTTAAATTCAACTTCCATGTCAATCTATTGAAAAATGTATTTGCATTTTCTCCAATATCTAGATCTTATCAAACTGGGGTTTTTTGGTTGGTGTTTTTTTGTTTGGTTTTTTTTTTTTTTAATTTACAGACTACCTATTAATCCTTCTGTAGAACTGCTCCTTTAGCTTGTGAAGTTATTTACCATGTTGTTTGACAATTAATTTTGGAGTTTTATTGTACTGTTTGGATTTTTTTGCTGTTATTGGTTTGTTTTGGTTTGGTTTTTTCCCATGTACAGAATTACTGAGCAGAAGTTTTTATAAGCCATGAAATCCTGACTTCACCTTCTTCAGCTTTTCCATTTTCTTCCCCCCAGCATCAAGATGATTACCAAACCATAAGGCAGCTTTCTAATGGAACTTTTTTTTCCTAAGAGTTCTTCCTCTTTGTCTATATATTTGAAATGTCTTACTACTGACCGTATTTCTTGATCCACTTCCCCTCACCATGCTGTGCAGGACTGTGACATTCCATTTCACCCAGACCTGTAATACAAACTCACTGCACAATTAAATGGACAGCAATGAACCTTAATCCTCAATGACTGCAAATTAGAGTACACTGAGTTAGTTAGTTGGGATCTTTTGCAAGAACGTTGCATGTTGTTGTAAGATTTAACATTACTTGTATTATCACTGTAGTAATTTTTCTGCTTATATAGTATTTTATTGGTTTAAATGTCCCCACAACTAGATAATGCTTTGTCTTTACTTCTCAGCTTGTACAAGTGCACCGTATAAATAAGGTCTAAGAACTCCAGAAGTGACAGGTGAATTTAAGACTCTATAATGCTAAATAAAAGAAAGCCAGAGACTGATCATGGCCCAGAGGCTCAGTCAGCATTTGGACTGTGTAAGGGTATACCCCTCTCTAGAGCACATTTTTCTTTGAGATCCAAGGAGTCTGGAGTTTTCAAAAATAAGACACCGCATGGTGACTGTTTCGAATGTTCCTTGTAAAAACCTGCAGGGCAAGGACAAGGTACTTTGCAGATTTCTGGGGTCCTCTTTAAGCTTTGTTTTGCTGTGTTCCAGAATTACTCATAACTTCCCGATTTTTCACCTGGATTAAAAGTATGAAATGCAACAGAGTGTTATAAAATACTCCTTCTATGTTATATGCCTTCCATAAAGAAAAAAAAAATATAAGGAATTAAATCTTCCACAAACATATTCGAGGCTTTTAATGTGCTTTGGCAAACTTGAAACTGAAGCAGATTAATCTGGTGTCTGAACACCAAATAGTTAAAGGGCTATTTAAATGCTAATGGTATATGGAGGTCACAAGTTTTCCTTCAGTTTAAACAAAAGACAACAAACAAGCAAACAACCCAAAACAGGACTATAATTTAGGCAATACAGGGTAAATGCAAAAAACCCCCACGAATAAAAGATTACAATGTGTACTATCGGACATTATGTCTCCTAAATTTCTCTAATAAAATGGTATCTGTAACCTTATTCTTTTGCTACTTTTTTCTATATTGACTCACTAAGTCATATGCAGTCTATGATGTAGATAATTTTAGCTTTTGGGAGTGGTGTTTATGCTCAGAGTGTTTGCAGAATGTGTATCATATACTTGAGTATAATTTAAAAAACAATCATAAAGGGGCAGTGCCACTCTGACATAGGCATCTTGCAGCAGAATGAGTTTGAAATTTGGTTTCATAAGCTTTTAATGAAGTAGTAGTCAGGAATTTTAATAGACTACTCTTTCTCACATATACTGAAGAAACCCTAAAGCAACCAGGAATACAATTTGACTGTGGTTTGGTTGGGGTTTTTTGTTGGTTTTTTTTTTTTCAGCATTTTAACTAACTAAATAAGAAAATCCATCTTAATCTCCAGACTTGCGAATTTTATTTCAAACCTTTGATTCAGATTAGGCAATTACTTATTTTTTTTGTGCTTATCTGCTCAAATTAAAGTATGAAGAGTTTCAAAGCTGTAGCAACACCTTATCATGCTTGCAACACTAATTACAATGTAGCTTTTTTCAATAGCATGAGAACACGAAGATCATCTGTGTCATCATTCTTACTTGATGCATAATTATGACCCAGTGCTTTAATTTGTGTTGTCCAAAGGAGGGTTGAGCTAACTTCCTTGCTAGTAAATATAACAGCTGGGATTCTGTTAGTTCCCTGCAGAGATCTCCAGGCAATATTTATCAGAAATTTCAAGTGCAAAATAAACTCTTGTGCTGCAGCAGCCATCCTGCACAGCAATATGTGTACAGCTGTAATAAGTGGCAATATACAGTTATACAGCGTGAATTTTTATTTTTCTTTTCCTGTTACACCTCTCCTATCAATAATGCTTGTATGTGTCAGGTGTTCTGATGCACAAACGTTTACTTCATAAATAGGATTTCCAGGGGAGTGTGTAGCCCATGATTTTTTTTTTTTTTTTTTTTTTTTTCCTGCTGTAGAAACTGACTAGGTTTTGTAAAGTTCATTTCAAAAAGGAGTCAATGCTGGTAACTGGAAGAGCGATGCCTTCTCTATCTCCCCCTTGATCAGACGATTTGTGCATTTGGATTTTCATATTCACCTGTCTGGATTTGTTAACCGGGTCTTTTAAGAATATCGTGAAGGTTGGCCAGGGAGTCCTGCCCTGGCTTCCTAAGGATGAGGGGGGTGGTGTGGGGTGGGGGGTGTGGTTTGAGACCGTACTCTTTCAGTCGTGCGGAGATACTTAAAAGCAACAACCACGGCAACAACAAGAGCAACACCACCAACACGAAGAGTAGCGATGCAGGAGCGCGGCCGCTGTAAAAGCCAGCTCGGGCTCCGCAGCGCTCGGTGCCAGCCCAGCCCGTCTCCAGTGAGCCGAACTGTTTTGTCAAGAGCTCCATCTGCAGCCCATGGGCAGCCGAGTGCTGCCACCCTGGGATGTGCTCTCGCCGAACACAGTTGTCTGTTAAAATTAAATTTGAAAGGCAACACCTTAAAACACCTTTTTGCGGTTGAAATTTTGGCACTGTCAGGTTTTATATGATTTCTGAGAGTATAGCCGTAGGCTCTGTCAACGGAAACTCGCAGGGAAAGGAGCAGGGAGGGAGCAAGAGGAGAAAAACGAGCGATTGCTGCTGCTGAAGGCCTGCAATCAGGCATAACAAACTCTCCAGTCGGCTGTTTAAATATGTACACAGCAAATTAACCTGGCTCTTCGATATCATTCCCCACTCCCCCCAAGTGCCCTTCGCCGACCTCCTTCCTTTCTGTGAACATGCTTTTCTTTGCAAAGGCCACTTCTAAGCTTTTTGGCTGCTTGGCACCACCTCCCTTGTGATGTGGGAACAAGAGCAGTGTAGCTCATTCTGCCAGGGCTGTGATTTCAGTTGTTTGAATAACTTGTACACCCAGCAGTGGCAAAGTCAGCAGGACTTCCTTCAGGACTTGGGGCAGAAGTTAGCACTGCTTTGGTCTATTTTTAGCCAGGGTCAGTAGTTTGGCAACACTAGAGGGCTGTAGAAGTCTTTTCTAGTCACCTATGTACAAGTGACAGGTATTTTTGTTTTGGTTTGTTGTTTTGGTTTGTCTTTCTCTGGGACAGAAAGTGGTGGGGCTAGTGCAAGTGCTTGTGTAGGGGAGGAGGTATAAATGCACATACTAAGCAAGTTTCAAACCAGCATTAGTTTCAAATTTCTTTAAATTATCAGAATGCAAGGAGTTTAGTTATCAGTGCAATTATAAGTAGATCTTTATATCTCTTGACTTTTAATAACGTACTAATTGTCATTACTTTATGGAACAATTCAGAATAACATTTGTCTCTTCATTCTTTAATTAATAGCAAATGACTGTTGCCTTGAGGTTTGTTGTGTTGGGTTATTTTGTTGTTTCATTGTTTGTTTGTTTGTTTTGGGGGGTGGGTTAGATTGATTTTAATACGCAGAGCTATTTCTAATGCTCCCATCTCTTTACATATAGTGTTAAAAGCCTGTGTGTTGTCTTCAGAACACCTTCAAATATCTTTTTTGACCCGCTGGTGCCCTTGACAAATTAAAATGCCATTCACGATGGACAGGAACATTAGTCAATAGGCAACAGTCGTACCCTTGCCGCAGAAAACAGCACACACAAAACCTTCCCTTCCCCTTTTCACTTCTTGTGACAGAAATCCTACCTCCATGCCTGTGTAGATGGATGGGGTTTTGGTATATTCTAAAGATTAACAAATTTAGATCACTTCAGATAGGTGTGGAAGTGAATTCTGCAGTGAAAGAGCACTCATATACCTTGTCATTAGTTTCCTATCTTTCACTCGAAGGTGCTTCAGTGCTGTCAGTAATCTTAACACATGGGGAGTGAGTCAGTCTCTCAAAAAAGCAAGATTCAAGTCATTTTGGGCTTTATAGGTCAAAAATAGCACTTCAGACTCCACTTGAAAAACAACAGGCAGCCAGAGCAGATTTGGAGAGCAGATGTCAAATGCTCATAAAGGGATACAAAGCATATCAAGCAGAATGACACCTTCCTATACCAGATTGTTTCCAGGTTGATTTAAGGTGCGACCCATTTTAGAGCTCCTATCAGAGGCCAGATCAGTTACTTGATAAGGCCATGTTTGAAAACTCTAAATTATGCCATAACATGGAAATTTAATTATGCATTAAAAGAAGAGAATGGTTTATTATCATAACTTTGTCTGTTACAAAGTCATGTAATATTACACTTAGAAGGGGACAGTACTGCTCAGTACACTTCAGTTTAACCTAGAAAGAAGTCACCTCTGTCCCAAATCTTACCTCACAGTGTAATTGCCATTGTCTCTTTGGGAAGGGAAGAAGGATTGTCATATGCTTCCTTGGAGGTCTCAAATAAGAATGGAGAAAAAAAATGTTCCTGTATGCTGTTCTGATCTTAAAGTTTTTGCAGAGGGGTGAGTTTATGTGTAGTGTAAGTAGAACTATTTTTTTCTGGTAACAATTTCTTCCATGTTTTCAAAGATACAGAACTCAAAAATAGCTATTCCATTTCAAACATTACATTTTATGATATCCTAATAACATGCTATATGGACAATGTTAATTATTATATTCAGATTCTGCTCTCTAGGGCCACTTTTAATTTTAGATTTTCTTTTTCTTTGTATCCCTCATTGCAGTAGATATTATTTAACTTTATAAATCCATGGAATTTTTGGAAACTGCTATAGGATATGTGATTTGCCTAGATGGCTCAGGACAAGTGAACCACAGATAGTTTTCATAACACCTTTCATAAGAGGTCGCAGTATGTTTTATAGACTCAGTCAATACATGCTTATATTGTTTGTGAGGCCATTTTACATCATGATGAAAGTCAGACATTTATATAGTAGAGGGCGGCAGCTCCTACTGATGTGTATTGACCTTAGGTGACAATTAAAATAGGAAGTAAAGAACACACCATCCAGTCTGCAATATTTCTGGTCTCTCTTACTATGGTCAGCTTGTTAACTTTTTTGTTTTGTTGTTTGGTTTTTTTTTTTCTATTGTGGATTATAATCAAATGGATTTTGTTTCAAACTAGCATAGAATAACAACCCTTTTGCTAGCATTTTCAACTGTCACAGTACAGCGCTAGTAGGTTTTGTTATCAGCTATTGCTGCCAGGTATTCATTACAAGAGAGGAAAACAATAGGTACTCAATCTGGGCAAAGCAGGGGAGGAGGGAAGCATTACAAAGCGGGAAATCTAAATCAGAGTCAGCACTATTCCAACAATTATTTGTATTTTCTTCACATTAGGAAAATACTGCAAAACTGAACAAGGAAATTGAGTTGCACATTTTCTAAACTGTCCAGAAAAGAACAAGTCAAACATGTATAGCAGGTTACTGCTATCACTCCAGCTAAAAGAAAATTGTGGGACAAGTTAGTTCAGGTTTGCTAACTATTACATATTTTATTCTGATCCAGTGGTGCTTAAAGTGTTAGTAATGTTTATAGTGCAGCTGGAAATCTACTAATCATCTGATCGAGGAGCATCAGGGCTTATTTAATTATGATATTTTTGCTTGGCATCAAGCAGGGCTTAATATCCTTTGAACTGACCATTCTGGATGATCTTGTTGAGCTCTTTGTAACATTAATGCATTGCTGACATGTCCTTGAAGAACTGAAGGTAAAAATAAAATTTGTGATAGCAGTTATTAAATTTACTTTATTGATTTATCTGATGATATAACAGGTTTTCCAGTGTCAAGTGTGCCTAGTATGACCAAAGAGCTTCATATTTGATTACACAAATAAAGCAAGAGCGAAACTTTCAGACGTGAAGAAAATGAGCTTAAGAGGGCTTTTGTACTGCACGAGGGAAATTGGTTCTTGTTTCCCCATTACTTTTTGTGTTGAGGAATTAAATCATAAATTCAGTAATGATACAGTTTTCTGGTGCCACAGAAGCTGCTAAGTGGTTGGTAATAAAGAAATAAATAGCAAATTCTGGTCAGATTTGGTAAACTGATACGAATTCCACTGTGAAGACTGTAAAATCTTGGGAAGACGTACTGTGCTTACAGATGGGAAAATACTGCTTCAAGAGAGCAATCACTTTCACAAAGTGAAAATTTTGTAGAGGGAAATACTGGATAAACAGTAGAATGTGAGCTCACAAAAGTGAAAGGTTTTTAGAGATGTGGCTATGCAAATACTGTGCAAGGCTCAGATTATATTGCCCTGGCTCTTGGCATCAGTATGACTACATCACAAATATTGTTTCCTATTTTGGTGCCATCAGTTAAAAAACCAAAGCACTAAGTGTCAAAGAAGCACCAAGAAATGACTGAATGGATTGGAACATGTGCTTTGCAATGAAAAGCTGAGCTTAGGGTAAAAAAAAAAAAAGTAAAAGTGGCCTTAGTAGAGATTTGATTAGAAGCTATAAATACATACACAGAGAACAAAAATTTGTTAATGCTGGTCTATTAAGTCTGAAGGTAGGAAAATGTCGAAATGTAATGGCTAAAAGCAGAACATAGACCAAATCAAACTAAAAATAAGCTGGATATTTTAACTAATCCTGGAAACTACTTTCTGATGCAATTGATAGATTTTCTGTCACTGGAAATAAAAATATGACCTTTATTCATTTTCTTCTTTTAAAGATATAGTCTAAATCAAGCTTAAATATTGAATTTGAAGCAGAAATAATTAAAGTGTAGTATCTATAATATACAGGAAGTCAAATAACCACAATAGTATTTCCTGTCCTTAGAAGTGCATTAACCTAAAATAGAAAGCATGCACACTTTCTGATTCTTTTAATTTCCTTTCTATACCCTAACTGTTAAACTATGTGCCAATTTGTTGTCTACTCCTGAAAATAGTGTGTAGAGAGCTTCCATTTAAGTCAATAAGTTTAAGGGATATTAGGGTCATACCCTTAATATAAAATGTAATTTATTTGGATATTGGCTATCTTCCAGTGGGTACCATAACAAATTCTACTTACCTGAAAGCATAGAGATTTTCTTTCTTCCACTCAAAAATGTATAGCATTGCACAATTGACCAAGTGTATTATGGGAGAAGTTCATCTTTCTATAGAGGATTAAGTGTTACCCTTCCCCAGAGGCAGAATGCCAGATTGATTTGATGGACCAGTTTACCATAGCAAATTGCATATTCCAGAAGCACTTTCGACCAAGAGTTACTGTCTGCAGTGCACCATCTGCTAAAAGTCTGATATCTCTAAATTTAGATGATCGGTGAAGTCAATTTGGATAGTAAATTATTCATTTAAACATTGTAGTGGACACTTCACCACATGAAAGCCTGCTTCTGCTTCTGAAATTTTAGTTAAGTAGGATAGAAAAATGGTGGATACAAGCAAATACATTTTTCACTACTTTGAACCTATACAATTAGTTACATCCGTAGAAAACTACGTATCAGTAGAATTGCAATCTCAATGTGAATACACTAAATTTGACATTCAGCACAGTAAGTTAAGTAATGAAGAATGAACTCGGGAACTGTGAACTAATGGCACTGCAATTACATTACTTTGGGATGACAGTTTATAGGATGAAACATCACATCGCGTATATCTTTAAATTCTTCTGCCCTGAGAATGAGGGAAGCAACACAGAATGTGCAGCTGCAGGGTTGGTTTTTTTTTGTTTTGGTTGGTAGGGGTTTTTTGTGGGTTTTATTTTATGCTTTTCTCCTCTGTTAACTATTTGTCCTTGTATCTGATGGGGTGTTTTGTAACTCCTCTGAGAACAATGACCGGTGACAGGCCTGACTTTCTGGTTAAGCTCTGTAAATTGACAGTGTGCTTGGACTAAAGTGGTGCTAGGCCAATAGTTTGTGACTGTCCATTGGGCTGAAAATACGAATTGGAATTGTCTCATAGGCTTGCCATCAAAATTTAAGTTTTCTTAATTGTGGGATTTTCAAGAAACACACTCCTGTCCTAAAGACAAATTTAAATGACAGTTGCAGACTGAGCTACGACATTTGCAGTTTGCATAGGTATT
The DNA here is from genome assembly GCA_027925045.1 of Hypotaenidia okinawae. Taxonomy (NCBI): domain Eukaryota; kingdom Metazoa; phylum Chordata; class Aves; order Gruiformes; family Rallidae; genus Hypotaenidia; species Hypotaenidia okinawae. Next base: position 175,847,956 of record BSDF01000001.1, read on the forward strand.
ACAGATTTTGCTGATAACATTTTTCTATTACTTCTTTTCTACATAGCTTATGTACAGAGAAATTAGAGAATACCAGTAGTGAGTTGGGTGCTTCCTTTTCTTTCTTTTATGCTTCTTCTTGACAGCCCTTCAGTCAGGATAGACTGCACTGTCATGTGTTCTGTGCATCCGTCTCTGCATTTCAGGGTTTGACTTTTTGGGCTCTTGAAAACAGACTTTACTAGTACTTGGACCTACACATGCTGCATATCAGCAGCTTCAAAGCCTTTGTGAGCCTCAAGTCCAAGTAAACATGGTATTTTTTAGTAACTTTGAAAGGTGGAATTAAAATATATGTAGTACATTAGGAAATTTCAGTGCTGTTTCAGATGTAATTAATGCTGGAGAATTAAGGAAGTACCTCAGAGCTGATGCTATTTTTCAGTACTATCCACAGGAGGCAGTGGATGGTTTGCTACTCGAGCAGAAGTTCCGCACCAACATGCGGAAGAATTTTTACACAGTGAGGGTGACAGAGCCCTGGGACAGGCTGCCCAGGGAGGTGGTGGAGTCTCCTCTGGAAAAATTCAAGACCCGTCTGGATGCCTATCTGTGCAATATGAGCTAGGGAGCCTGCTTTGGCAGGGGGTTGGACCCGATGATCTCTCAAGGTCCCGTCTAACTCATATGATTCTGTGATTCTGTGATATGCGTGAAAGATAGCAGCTGAGTATCACATAATGTATATCATTCATAGGCTTATCTGCTTTTTCAACAGTCTTGCATTATAATTTGCTATGTTTTTATTCTTGCTGTTAATGATCAGGTTACCCATATGGTAGAATAGTATAGTGCTAGTATGGTGTGCTGGCGCTGAGCTCTCTCTTTCGCTGGGGATGGATACATTATTTTCAAATCAGGACTGGTCATAGTTTTAAACTGGAACTGTCATTCTAGTGAATGGGTTTTTTTGAAAAGAAATGGTGAGCACATTGAAATACCCCTTGCTGATTTGAATATGTGTGTCACTGATAGCACAAATTTTCCAAAAGCATTAAATAAAGATTTAAAGATAAATCTTTACTTTGAGAGTACGTAGAGTTCAAGTAATCATAGAAGCAGAAGTCAGAACTCTGTAATACTTAATTTATGTGGGTGATTTTCTGTTTTCTTTCCTTACAGATTAATGATGAAAAATATTGGTCCAATAAGAAATTTTCTTATTTAGAATAAAAATGAAAAGAACTGTAATGTGTGACTTGTTAGGTGGGGTGTTGTTGGGGACTTTTAAAAGTAACTACAGACTGCATGTACATAATTATGAAACACTAATTACTTAAAGGTCACAGAAAGGGTTTCCAGTATTTTTTAATATCCCATGGTTTCCTTTTTGTAAAGCATAGTAATTAAATTCCCTATCAACCAGTTTCATGTGGTATCATTTCACTGCATTATTCTAAATGGAAATACGTAGAATTTATGCTGGTACAGGACTTTTTATTCTGCTATTTGCTATTTTTGCTGATTGACACATGTCTGAAAGACTCCTTAAGAAACAATATAATTAGTCTATTTGCATTGCCTGGAATTAGGTGACCTTTGGTTTTGGCAGTAATTAGACTATCCCTGCTGTACACTGCAACTTGCTGGTAGTCACTAACCAGGCAGAAAAGGAGTCCAAGCGGCTCATTTAGCAAGCTACAAAAGCTTTTCAAATGTCATTAAAATGAACAGGAAAATTATAATTAATAGTGCGGTATCATTTTATGGATGTGCCCCACACATAAAATGCAGCCAGAAGCAGCTATTCACCTAGTGAAATAAAACCAGCCTTAAAACAAGTCAGTATTTTCTTGGGCTCAACTTCTGTAGCTTCTGATTCTGAATTCTTCAGTGCTGCAGCACCTGAGAGTATGTGCATATTCTGACTGTTTTCTTCTCAGGAAGTGCGTCTGTAGGCATACATGCCAGGCCTAATTTTTACGGAAAGTGTTTTTAACTGGTTCTCAAAGGCTACTGAAAAATTTATGTAGCTGTGTATATTATTTATATAATCAAACCCCACAACTCTTTTATAATGCTTCAATGTCACTATTTTTTTTTTTTTTTTCATAGAAGGTATTAAAAGGCAATGTGGTAAATTTTGGAATATATATATTATTTTTTTTTCACATTATTTACAGAGACTTAGAAAAATCACTAAGAAACAAAGTCCAGGTACTTGCATATATGGATGATATCTTCCTGCATGAATCCCTGCAACAAGATAAATCTGGATTCCCATTACAATAAATTGAAGTTTCATGCTTTCATTTTTAGAAGTTAATTGAGGCACCTGAGTTGATAGCCTAGATTAAATAGACTCCTAGTTGAGGTCTCGCTTCTGTGCTTCAAGTTGCATGGTAGAATGAATCAAAATTGTAAGAAACCCATAGTAAATGGCTCACCAGAACTGAATTTTACACAGAATATCAGGAACGTGATGAAGATTTACCAGTAAGTAACAACTACATCTCATCACCCGGTTAAAGTAATTAATCTATGCATTTTTGTGATTGGCTTTTAGCACTGTAACATTAGAAGACAAATGAAGCCTATTCACAGGACAGTATTAAAAAACAGAAATTACCATAGTCAACTAACTTCCATAATATACTCTTCCTTTCATTGATCATAAAAGATGTGAGATAAAGTCCTATAATTTCAGGAATACTGAATACCAAGAGAGAGTTGGTGGGGTTTCTTTTCTTTTCTTTTGTTGTTTTTCTTTTTAATCAGACTATAATTGGAAAATTTTTTCTGGGGAGTTTGTAAACATCAATCCTCAAATATTTTTGTGAGAGAAGTATGCTTTATCTATTTTTATATACGTGTCAGAAGAGCTATGCTGTTAGATGAGTACACTGTATGTGTACCATAGCTTTGCATGCAATTTTTGATGTCTCTGTTTTCATAAATAAGCACATTCAAAAACAGATGTTGAGAATGCAATTTAAATTCAAATTAATGTTAACATAATGTTGTATTACATACATATGAATTAAGTTTGGGGGTTTTTTAATCTAAAGCAGCAGATATGGTTTTCACTGCTGTCACCACTGCTTCAAATCCTCAAACAGCAAGTGGTTTGGAAAGGTGAGCAGGGTGATTTTTTTCATCTTTGAAAAAGATCTGTTCTACCTTACTTTAAACACCTAAATCCCACACTTCATAAGACTCTTCTTTCTGTAGTCAGAGGACATAAACAGATGCACCGTTCTTTAGTATTGCCTGTTTCTCTAACTGCTTTTGCCTCTGAATGAAATCTTAAGAGTAAGTTATCCAGAAATATCTAATTTCAACTTAAACATTTGATTCTTAGTTTTTAAGACTGAAATACATTGATCATACCATTCTTTGACAGGTGCATCTGAGTATTATCAAAGAGATCAGCTGAAGGAAAAGTTAACTTCAGTACCTTACATTGCAGTTCTGTAGTGGAACTCCCTACCGAGTTCACTGAAAGAAGACTAGAGATCTGTGTTACCTTGCTACCCTCATTTTTCAGTGGTATGGGGTTTCTCCCTCCCCACCTTTCTTTTAATTGAGGGGCCAGTTTATTAGAAGAAATACTCATACAGGTGTTCCTGGCTCTCTTGTCTGAAAGAGTTAAAACTTTACAGTGTCACAGCTAAGATTTCTAAGTACTCAGAGAACCTGAATCAGTTTTGACAGTAACAGTAGACAAGCAGTTGCAAAAACGAATACATTCATTTAGAAAATTCATGATTTGCTATTAAAAACAGAAGATTGACAACTTGCAAACTTTTTTTTTCCCCTCAAGCTTGAAAAAAAAATCTTATTCTTGACATTTCACAGTCTTTTGAAACACCAGTTCAGTGCGATGTCAAACTTGTAAATGTAACTTTCAATACAAAATGGTTATTTTCACTTTTTGTTCTGTATTAGTAAATTTGATTGATTTTTTTTTTAAGTACCCATCACAGAAACAATCCAGTTATCAATAAAATTGCATCATGTGGATCCACACCTATAAAAACTGTTGGCATAGGTCTAGCCTTTCATAGATTCAACTGTCTGAATAATTAGGCACCTTACAATTGTCTGATTAAGTAGAAAGATATAGGCACCTGCACAGGCTGCTTCATCTCACCCGCTTTAGATAAATTTGTATCTAAATACAAATGCATCATAAACTTTGTTTATTTTTTAACTTTTTTTTTTCCATGTATCCCATTGGAATAGATTTAGACAACTAGCTGAGAGTGAATCCTTAAATTTAATAATTATTGTTAGCAAAGATGTATGCTGCTCCAAAAAATTCACATTGTTTACCTGTTTGTCTCTCGTTCAAAGTATAAGACTGGAAAGCAGCACCTATACAGTGAAACTACCCCCTAGAGACAATGACCTTTGGTTATAACATTTCATTAGTTCCACAAAATATTCATAAACCTCTATACTGAAACAAGAAGATGTCTGAAAATCTTTAAGGATTCCTAACAGGACTGCTCTGAATGATTTCCTCTGATCAAACTTGGACACCAGCAGCCACTACTTGGTGGAAAAAAATATCAAAAAACAAACCACAGATTTTTAAATTTCCTTTCAGTTACCTGATAGTACCTCTCAGGTTTATTTGAGGAACTTTCACTATCCAACCACACCTTTTTATTTCATAAGTTTCCAAACGTAATGACGGCATTTCAGTTTATAGTAGGAAATTACGCAGTGCAGAAGTGAGGGGTAATGAGCAAAGCTTTAGGAGAACTGACTGGATATTATGTCGTACTACTTTCATGAACAGATTTAATAGATTTAACATTAACAGTGTTAAAGTTCACTGAATTCCTCATTTTGTGAGCCACTGCACAAAGGTAAATGATGTTGATTTGCCTACTTTAAAATAGTCATTATAAAAATATTCAACAGAAATTATTTGACTCATTGAGGGTTAAAATAGTACAGACTGTTACTCTTTTCTATGTGTGTTATTATTTTGGCAGTGTTCCATGGATCTGTGGAAAAATGAAAAGAAATGCTTCCCCCTAGTCCTTTTAACAGAATCCAAAACTGCCATATCTGTACCTTCCCTGGATAATGAGACACAAACATAGATCTTTATGAATATTTTGTAGATTACAAAATCTTTATGCACATTTGTATAGGGTGGTCTATCTATCTACCACCCTGCCCACATGCTTAGAAAGACATGTAAATACATGGACCTGCTGTGCAGATATACATTGGCTGTGAAACTGTGAAGGATTTTGTCAAGTGTATTTTGGGCCAGATTTTTATCTGGAGTTGTAAATGAAATCTAAATAGATATAATTAGAAAAACGATTTCTTTATCTTTTAATATAGCAAAGCAAAAACTTTAATAATGTCTAATTATTCCATATACAGTTAAGAAGGATTTGAAAGCTACGTTTAGATTTTTGTTTGTTTGATTTTGGGGAAAGGGCATATTATACATGAAAATATTACTTGAATTATGGCTGGTGTGTTGGTGTCACACCTGTTAAACCTGTTAAGGTTTAAGGAGCAGACGGGGCAGGGATTGGTCAAGCATGGAAAGCGTTTGCAGTTCATGTGCACAGCATTTATTTTTTAAGCAAGTTTAAAATTGCATGAGATAACTCACATGCATTTAATATTCAGGATTTTCAGATTCATAAAGGGCAAAGATACTTTTCAATGCTTTCAGGCTGTACTGTTTCTAGTTTATTTTCCTAAACATGTAAAAACATAACCATCTTCTTTATAAAATAGGAGGTGAAATCATCCCTAACTATAGCGATGAAAGGTTCTGAATGTTAAATCTACTAGAAAATGTTCTACCAGAACATTCTCCACAGAGAATGGCCTTTTAAATTTCTTTGTATTTCAGAATTCTTTCCAGAGAAATGGTAATGGGATGTGCTTGTATCTAGAAGTCCTAGGTGTACAACAGAGATGGTTGTAGAATATGTTCACAAATTTGAGAATACTCTGAGCATAATGGATGAGAAAAATTTTCTTCAAAACAAGGATGAAAACATTTCTGGTTTCAGTGATACTCAGAATGACTAAGTTCATCTTGCTTTAATCATTTCAAAAGGACAATAATTAAATTTGTTGCAATAACTTTTTGAAATTTACTTTCAAAAGTAACTTGAGCCACTGTGAAGTGTAAAAGAAAAGCTTTGTGTTATGCTATGAATTTTCTAGTACTCTAAAAAATACCCACAGATGCATTTCCGAGAATATCTTTAGCTCAGAAGGATTTGTAAATTATAAAACTGTGATATTAGAAATCTAGGGGGAGTGTGGGGGTCCCTTAGCTACAAAGGTATGTAAATCCTTTATGAAATTCGCTGCTAGCATTATAGACTCTGCAACTACTGGGAAGTGGATTATGCCTATCGTTTGGCTCAGGATTAGATTTTGAAGTGATTTACTAGCATTATCTAAAAGGTGTTGCAGTGCCTCCCCCTTTCTCCACCCCTGCAAAACATAACAAGAAGTCAATAATGAACATTATTCACAGATTGTAGTATCTTCCTTTCTAATAATAATAAGTAGTAGAATTTACTTTAGGTAAAATATGCTGCATGCAACTAGAAGTTCCAATTTTATACATAAATATTTTAACTGGAGTAACCCGTATTGATTTCTATTATTTATATAAACCAATTCCAAGCTGTTGGTTTCTTTTAACCTAGTTTTTAACTAGTTTTAATCATGTAGAAAGGGAAACTGGGATACAGTTTTCCATCCACAGACATTTTTCCCTTCTGTATTTCTCATTCCTCTATCAAGTAGGAAAGATAATACTCAGAAGTTCTTTGGAAGTTATTAAAACAAAGTGTCATTGACAGCCAAAGATGTTAAAATAGAAAGTTGTCACCAACATTTTATCTATGCAAAAAAAAAAAATTCTAATCTCAAGATGTGGAGGTAAAAATGACAGATAAACGGTAAATAGGAGTACAGTATAAAGGTGTCACTTCAATTTTTGCATCTCCAGCTGCTTTCTTCCTCAGCCTTATTCAAATTCATTGCTGAGTTTTTTCAAGGCTATAAAATCCTGGAGTGTAACACAACCTCACATAATGCTTCCCTCAACTTTTATAGCAGAGGTATGATTTACTATTCCGATAAAACTCTGCTATCAAGTATTTTCTAACTCCTTTTATCTCTTCTGTTGATGAATAAAATGTAAAATGAGATTACCCTCTGAATATATAATTGAAGACAAAGTTACTTATTGGAAACTACTTTGGGAAGCAAAATAGATTTAGGTGTGTTAGTTTAACACTGACAGAAAAAGTCTCACGATGTGTAATTCTTATCTTTGATACCCAGGAGCCTCAGGATTTAAGCAGACTGGTAGAAAAACATAAGACTTTTGACTCTGTAATTGCAGAGGCATGCAGTAATTTCTGTTTGACTTCTGCATCAAACAATTGGATTGTTATGGCTTTTTTTTGGTAATAGAGTTCAAATCTGATCCAAAGGCAATATTGGCCAAGCTGTTTCTATGTATATACACGAGTTACGCTTCACTTTTTTCAATCAAGAATTACATTTCTAAATGCAAGAATTCTGAATTCTTTGCAAACAAAAAAGGCACAAAACATTCTATTCATACAAAATGCTGTCATGCACTAATGAGCAAAACAGATTTTACACCTGCTCACTTCCCCCTTCATTCATTACTTGTTAGCTTTGCAATACTTTTCTCAGCAATGTTGCATGAGGATAAAAATAGAAGTATAAAAGGAAAAAAAAAAAAAGAGAAAAAAAGAAAAGACGAAGCAATACTGCATATTTCCTCCAGATGTGAGTGCTTTGAATGCAGCATCTTAGAAGCTTTGGCATGCATTAAACATCCTGCCCCCCGTGGCTTAAAAGGAAGTTTGGTTGGTACTAAATTCGATGAGGGTGTTGTCTTTTTTTTTTTCCACAGGCCTGCACGGTGTAGTTGCAGTTTAGCATAAAAGAACAGCCTGCCTCCTAGCACATGTGGCATGTGGGAACTGCTAGGCGCACAGTGCGGACATGGAGAAGGGGGCATGTTCTAACTTCCCTGTGCTGGGATATCTGCATGGAGCTAGCCTTAATAGGCGTGGGTGGAGATGGTAGCGTACCCTGCTGAGTTGACTTTTGTGCTGTTACTGCAGTGTGCGTACCAGGCTCACATGCTGTTTCTCTGCTGCCTTCTCTTCTCAGATGAACGGTGGGAACTGTACTTGCTATTTGCTACCAATTCTTTCTCCTGTTTGCTGCCCTGTCAGATTTATTTGAAGGAATTTTTTGGTCAGTGGAAGAAATGTTGCAATAAACCTGCCATTTATAAGAAGTATTTTTTGTATTAGCGCTTTCTGAAGGCTATTTTTTCTTCTTTTTCTTTTTCTTTTTTTTTTCCGATGAACAATCTCAAGCTTTTGAAATGTGTCTTCCTTCTGAATTGGAGCTAAATCTGAAAATTTGTATGAAGGGATTTAAAAAAAAAAAAATCAAATTAATCACTTTAAATTCTCTTTTGTACTGTAATACACAGAATAATATAAATAGAAAATAGAACAGGATGACATTTCATGGCTGCCTGTGGCAGCATGGTTTTGGATTTGCTAACCTAGTAGATCTCTTTCAATTCTATGAATAGTAATTTCAGAAGAAAGGATTAAAGACAGTCGACATCATCAGCTTTTTGCTTCTTTGAAACAAAATTTCAGCAAAATTACAACACTGTTTCACTGTTCCAGTAGAAAATAGTTCCCACATTTTCTTTTCCTCCAAATTGCCCTGCATGGTCCTGTGTGGAGCAAGGAGTTGGACTGAGTGATCCTTATGGGTCCCTGCCAACTCAGGATATTCTATGATTCTGTGTTTAATATACACTTCAAAAAGTTATTTGTAGAAGTAATTAGACTGCCATCTTCTAGGTAAGGTGTATGCAGAACAGCCCTTCCAGTTGTACTAACTTTTTTCTTCACCATGAATTATTAGAAGTTGAAATTGTGCTGCTACCCTTGAATTGCTCATATCATAACTCAGTAATCCTATAAAAATCCTCTACCTGCACTTTTCTTCTCCATCCTTTCAGGTTTTACTTATGACTGATGTCTCTTCTTTGGTGCCTGTCATTAGTAAACAGACATTATCGGACAGAAAAAGGCAGGGTACAGAAATAGAAGACCATACCCTATCTGCCTCATGGTCCCACAGAAACTAGCAGTGAATTCGAATTTAGAAACAGACTAGCAAACAGTAATGCTATGCTAAAGGACTCTCCTACTCAGACTTTTCCTAACTAGAGCATTACTTAAAGAAAGACAAGAGGTTTATGTAAGTACTTAATAAGTCTGTCTCATGAACAGTGTAATAATAAGCTTTTAGAAAGGAAATTTTAATTACAACTATTTCCAAAATTAGAGCCTGGGGCAAACAAAGGGGAGTGGAGTGTTTGAAGTCAGCAACAAGAGCAGGGTATAAAATTCCTGTTTCCCAATTTTTAGCCACCACAGCAAATGCCTTCTTAACGCCAGAGAAGGTGTGTATAAATCACTTATCTCACTTAATCAATTGCCTGCCATTGCAGAGGAGTTTGGAATGGTAGCATCTGTTTTTCTCATTTTCTGTCTGCCTTTGGCAAAAAGCTTAGTCTTCTGAGAACTGAAGTGCTAACTAAAGTCTTTGGGCTTAATTTAAGAGCTTGTGGGTGAAGCTTAATGGTTTATGATATATGGGAGGTCAGGGCAGATGATCTAATAGTCCCCTCTCACCTTAAACCATATGAAACTATGTAGACTCGTGAAATATGATAAAGCTAGTACCAGTGTCACAGATCACGGTGATAAATGCTGAACTAAACCTTCTGCTTGGCTGCAGCCTGAGAGCAAGACAGACTATGAGCATCACAGTGCTGTGAAGAGATTCAGCCTGCCTCTGCATGCCAGTGAAGAGCAGAGGAGAAGGAATCTGAAATAGCTGCGCCTATTTTTGTAATCGGCATGTTTTGTGAGAGAAAGCAAAGTAAACTCATACTCGAAAGAAGCATGCTGAGCATCCTCTAGCATACTTTGAGAGTGTAGCTCACCTAAATGAAAAGCTCACAGGTCTTTTTTTTCTCAGGAATAAGAACTGTTAAATGTAAGTATGTTCTTTTGGGGTTTGGTTTAGCTATGTACACTGTGAACAGATTCTCTTGAAAAAAGGATTTTTTTGAGTCTCAAGGAAGGAACTGAGTCCTTTATGGCCACTGAGTTGAGGAATTTCTGGAAGCTAGAATATAAATGGGTTTCCAAAAGGGGCTGAATCCATGTTATCCTGGTATGTACCAGTGAAAAAGGCTGCTTGAGAAAAGGTTTACACGTCCTTGATAACAGGTTGAATGATGTGCTGAAGTGAAACTGACTCCGTGTAATAGAAGCTAATTAAAAAAAGCTTCAGAGGTGGGATACTTTGGCGTATGTAGGAATATGCTTGCTTTCTGTATACGTATTCCAGGCAGGAGAGCAACTGCTACTTTCAGGTGTGCAGCAGCAAAGTAAAGATAACTGAAAACCAGATCTAGCTCCTGAGATAAGTACAGAGGCATCAGCATTGCATTTCACTCCAGCTGTTGTCATCCTTTTCCCTGTGCCCTCTCCTTTGCTGAGCAGCATGAATGCTTCTGCTATTGCTTTGAAGATTTGCTCAGCAGGTAGGTCTTGTGATGTGGGATGCTATGCTGCTAGCTCTGCTGCCCTTGTGCAGCGAGAAGGACCTAATTCCTTATGAAGATCAACAGACATGCATTTAGGGGAGAAGAATTTTGTGGATAAGCTTTATTCTTTTCTTCTTATTTTAAACTCAAATTCATATGTATTGTCATTAAAACATAGGTAGGGATAATGCGGTCAGATGATCTTTGTGATAGTGTTCTGAATGGAAATGAATGGAGCAAGACTGTGTTTTATAAAGTGTAAGGAAGAGATGTTGCTGTAATCAAGGCGTAAGATGCATAGGGATTTTAGTTGTGGAGATATAGATGAGGAATATCTTCTAACATCTGTCAGAAAGCGTCCTTAAAATTTAGGCAGTGTCTGGATGTGAAGACCAAGAGAAAAAAATCTAGAGAGAAACATGACTTAAAATATCATTAAGTGACACTATTAGGAGAGTAATCAGAAAGCTGCAAAGTAACAAGCAACTAGCAAATTAATTTCTCCATCAATTAGTTCCTGCATGCAAACCCAAATTAAAAATCTACAGAATTCTTCAGCTGGAGATTATTACATTCTTAAGAACTAGAGGTTAAAAAAAGGAGTGTTTTTCTAGAGTAAAATAAGGTTGTTAAAAAAAAAAACAAAACAACCCAAACACAACTAACATCCAAGGCACACTTATGTTATCAAACACAGGTGAGTATCTTTACAGGAATACAAAACTTTCCCTGAACACCCATATTGACTGTTAGACTATAAATCTTTTAGTCTCAGAAAGAAACTAAAAATATAAAAGCAGCTTCATGGAATAAATTCTCAACTGGCAAAAGTAGGTTTTCAACAACATATGCTTGGCAGACATTAATTTATTCTATAGAATGTTTTTTTCATCTTGCCCAGAGTTTGTGCCTACCCAGATCTTTGGACTGTTGTGCACTTTCCTTCTTTCCAGTCTCAGTGCAGATAAAGCCTTATGTCATTTGTTATTTCATCATGATTCTGCAGTCACAGCTGAAATCTGTTTGGAGGTGTTAATGCACCTTCTGGATATATTAGATACGGATAATTGAAACAGTAACATGAAGTTGTCATTAGAAGAATGACATTACTATGAAATCACACAGAATCACTAGGTTGGAAAAGATCTTTGAGATCTTCCAATCCAACCATGGGTACAGTGTTTGGTGGTCTTGGGGTTTGAGGTGGGGTTTTTTTGTGTGTGTTTGGTTTTTTTGGTATTCATATTTGTCACTATCCAAAAAAAAAAGGAAAAAAAAAAACCAAACAAACAAACCACAAAACAAAACTGCATAAAATTTCACATAAAATTTGAAGAAGACTAAACCACTTTTTACCCACACATTTAAAACATATGCTGACTTCTATTCATATAAGACCAGAGTGCAGATAGAGAAAGCATGCTTATAGATAAGAGAAATCTTATCCAGCTAAAGAGAATGAATATCACTGAAGGCATATTAAAGCTCCTTTTGCTTTTTTAGCTTTATTGAATATTAATCAGGGATTTTAAGGATTTCCCTAGCAATGCCACATTTACTAAGGGAACCACATGCCTCTCTAATCAAACACTATAAATACAGTAACTCAGCCTTGCCATGATTTTGCAGAACTTACTCATCCTAGCACACTACCTCTTAGATTCCAGAAGACTGATTTCACTGTCAGCTCTTCTGGTGATGAGAGGTTTTTCTCATTCTTTGTGTTTAGCAGGAATAAGGCTACAAAATCACTTCTCAGCTATGTAGTTGGGATTCACTTCTTGTGTGTCAGTATTACATTAGTTAAGCGTGTCTTCTACGAAGATGTCTTGGGGTGTATGTGACTGACTTACATCCAATCCCATGTTTTGTAAGAATTAAATCTTAATGAGGCATCCTAAAGTGGAAATCAGTTTTGATATAAATCTCAGAATTTGGATGAAGAATTTTCTCTTGCTTCCCAATAAACATCAGAAAGGCAAATCTTAATATGTTTTTTCTGTGATTAAACATTTTTAAGAAGTAAATAATTCTAATGACTGTGAATGCAAGGAAATAGTTAACTCCATGTGAAGATACTAATTTCCACCTATAGAGATAGAATCTGAATCACAGAGTATAGCTTCTTCATGCAATGAAACTTGTATTTTGTGTAAATATGCATATATTGGCAATCACGGGTTATGCACGTAACTTATTATTAGGTTTTGGCTGAAACAACATATTCTGGTAGCTGAGCATTTTGAGATGATAGTGGGTTTTGACACATGAAATTTAGTCTTTACTTAGAGAAACACAAAAAACCCAACTTGCTTTGATGTATTTCCAGGTATGAGTCTCTGAATGGCACAGAGACTAATGACCTTGTGTTGATTACAAAAGACAACCCATTTTATATAGACTATGCTGTATTTGTTCAATGCCTCCTATATTATTAATCAAGAGGTGGAGATGGAGTCTGACAGGGGACAGATGAAGCTGTTCTGGAGTTGTCCTGTTTCTTCCTTGCTAGGATGAGATACTGGGTAGCAGAGACCAATTGCTCAGCCTCCATGAAGGTCCTCTTGCACATAGATCGACTTAATTGACTTTCCTGCTGAATACTTGAGGCAATGTAGTGAGTTGATAGAACAGGTGGTATCTTAACAGATGGATACTGCATGGTATCTGTCTTTAAAGAAATGAAGTGATGATTTTGATTTGCTTATCTAGTATCTTGCTGTAACTGGGTTTTGAATGAGGTCATCCTAATTATGAGTCATTTCACAGCTGAGTGACTTTATTCTACTATTAGCAAGAGTGATACTAGTCCTTTTTAGTCACGTGCATATCTGTTACTGACAGCAAGTGTCCTTTCTTTCTTCCCAGTGTCTTTCGAGCTGCTATTTGTTGCAGCACAGTAAACATCAGAATAAAACTGCCTCGGCTTACTACGTGTCAGGGAGAAGGGAGAAGGCAGAATAGGAGCTATCTGTGTGCAGAGATGAATTTCAGACTTATCCACATGCAAGCAACATAGTCAGTGCTGAATTCAATGTCAATTGGTTGATGCTTTCATTTGCCTAGTCTTAAGAGGGCATGGTATAGGATATAGGGCAAATAAGTCCTATTTACACAGCCGTCTGGTGTAAGTTTAGAAGTTTGTGAAAGGTGAGTATGCTTTTACAGTTTACCATAAAATTAAATTGCATTTACTGGTGGGTAAAAATGTTGTGAAGTAATTTCACCAGTTCATTTCAGACCTTTTCATTTAAACTGACAGAAGCATATTATGGTGCTATAGCTCATTCATCCATGATTTCACGCTCCTGCACCCTAGGAAACAAGAGGCAAATCTCAATGGGTTTCTCCGTGGTAAAACATTTTTAATTAGTAAATAATTCTGAAGCTGCACATTCAAAACAAATCCTCACCAAGCAAGCCATATTGTCACTTCCAATCACAGCGCTTTAAGATTTCTCAATGGCTGCGTACATAGGTTCACTTTTCACAGAGACTTTCTCTCCAAACAGAGTCAGTCCTGAACACTGTTGTTGTTTCTTGCCAGTTAGACTAGCATACAAATTGAGCCAAGTATGTCTTTGTGGAAGCATTTCAGTCTGCAATCCGTGAGACTTATAAATAGTAACTAAACAGTGAGTGTTGAAAAATGTCAGGGAATGAAAAAAAAAAAAAGATTTGGTTTAATGGATGTATGGTCAAAAATAGTGTTTTCTGGTGAAGGCTTTAAAAGGCAGAATGGAAAACAGAAACTTGAATGTCTTTTGTAATGTCAGTTTGTCTTTACTTCGTAAAGAAGAGAAGCAATTAAAACTCCTGAACAAGGATAAAGAGGATACAAATACAGCAAACAGGAAAAAACCTGAACCACATTTCCAAAAGATTTAAAATTACTTGGCAAAGAAGATCGAAAAAAGTTGTGCAGAAAGCACAGATTTTGTTTTCAATTACTTTGATCTTCTTCCCTGTAGCAGGACTGTATCTCATACTTTTGTGGATTTCTTGGCAAGACACCATCTCTCCCTGTTTGCAAGTACTTGTGGTAGGTCTACTAAGAATAAAGTATATTTAATCATCATTTTAATGTTGCAAAATCTAGTACCCAGAAGTCAGTATTAATATTGCTCTTAGAAACTTCAGCCCCCTCCCCCCTGTAGGAATTACAATACAGTCTTTAATTACCTAGTCATATATCAATCATTATTTCCAGATAATCTTGATCCTATTCAGTGCACAAAATATGCAGCGCAAGATAATGAGCTAACCTCAGTATTTTGCCTTTCTTCTCGTTGTTCACTATTTGTTGCAGTGTTCATATCCTGTTTTAAAGGCAGAGCTATTAGTTTTCTCATGGAATTTGCTATGACATTTATCACTACTGTATCTGAATGCTTTGCAAATATTAACACATTTATTCTTCAACACAGAATCAAAAGGATATTAGTACCCTTTGCAACTTTGGAGAAGTGGAGGAGCCATTGTTGCTTACATGGTCTCAACTCTCAGACCTTAAATTAATCATTCAGGAAATAAAGAACAGAAACTAAAGGTGAAATTACCTGACCTCAGTAACATTTCATCTTGCTTAGAGGAGGTCATGTAGACATTGGGTTTAGTTAACAAAAAGTAAGTAGCACTGACAGGAAGTGATTCCTCCCATCTTAAGGATGATGTCTTAAACATAGCATCCTTGGGAAATGCTTATTTCTCCCCACTGACCTGAAAAGCGACCCATTCTTTTCACCTTAATTGGTCATTTGTGGAAAGTGTAACAACTTCCCTGGTACCATGTTTTGTGTGGGGAAGGCAAGGAGAAAACCCAGTTCAGAGTGGCATACATTGTATGGCTTTTCCGGGAGAAATTGTTTAATCCTTTAACATATCTCTTTTAATATGTAGATTTGAAACAGATTATCCATTTATGATCACTATAACACTATTCACTACTAAATTTTGTTTCAGTCCCAGGAGAGTTTTCTCCTATTGCACTGCATCAGGGAGTGTTTATTTTCTCAGTGGATTTCTCTTTGTCTGTTCCTAGTCCTGACTGTGCAGGACGGCTAGAGGCTTTTCTCCCAGTTCCTTGTAACATCCTCTTTCCTTTCACCACCTCCCTTTTCTCCCACTGATAAATAAGAATGGATATCTATAGTTATTTTGCACTTGGCTTGTCATACAGCCTTGGTCTTACCTACTATCTTTGTGCTGCCTTTCATTTCATTCTTCTTTCCAACCTACAAGTTTCAGACTGCTTCTCTGAGTCCATTTCTTCTTTTTCTGTCCAGTTTCAGTAATCTATCCTGTTATGTTTTTATTCTGACATTCACCTTCCTTGCAACTTCTCCGGTCACAACATACACATCTTGGATCCTCTGCAGAGATGTAGTTTATGCACCTGTGGTAGTCTATTGCTTCTTACATCTTGCTCCAAAAGACAAAAGAAAGTGTTGTGTCTCCATAAACGACTGTATTCTGGCACAATGTAATACACTGAAAATTACTTTCAGGCATGTTTTCCAGGATTTTTGCTGTTAAACGGATAGAAATCAAGGAATTAAAAAAAAAACCAAACAAAACCCCAAAACCAAATGAACAGCCCTCCCAACCAACAAAACACCCACCCCACTTTTAAAGACATAATAAAATCTGATTGAAAAAGCTGCCTTGCTAACTCATCTTTCCCCAGTCACATGTGCAGCATTTTCAGGAATGAAGCAGTACTACAGTGTTTACTTTCTTGAGTCTTCCATAGTCTAAACTGCCGGAGAGCAAAATTAACCTCCTTCTCGTCAGTCTCCTACTGCTCAGAGAGTTTTGAATAGCAGCAGGAAAATATGACAAAAGACTCTTGTCAGTTTTAACTCTGCTGTAGCCTGTCAAATCTTTGGGTTGCAGCAGTGGCACTCCAGCTGCCTGTCTGCTGATTTAGAAAGCAAGCACCACACTGCCTTTATTCAGTTTATAGTTTTGAGATCTCCTTTTCAGAATTTAAAAAAGAAAAAAAGAAGCCTTCTGATTCTGCTGAAGCTGATAAGGACCTGGGAGGAGTGAATATATTCACTCATAACTCTTGAGAAAAATTCCCAGACTGACATTTATTTGATTCATCCATATAAGTGGACTGGAATTAAGTATTACATTGCATTTTGATATCCTGATATTTCTTTATGATGAATATCTCGCAGACTGTAATGAAATTAACCCAACTACTAGAAACATCATAAGAAAGTGATCCTGCTGAGTGTTCAACTGGATGAACATAGATAGGCAAATGGGCTCTTTTAACATCTGAGTGTGTCTCAGAGGAATTATGTAGGTGAGTATTGGCATATAGGAAGCTAAAGCATTAGCCACTTTCAAAATATGCTTTTTAAAAGGGTTTTTTTTGCTGCCTATACACGGTTATAGTTTGCGTTATTGACATCACTTAGAGGATTGCATACAATGATGCTTCATGTGAGTATCAGATAGAATCCTCATCTTGAAATCCTCTATTGCCTGTAGCTTTCTTGTCACTTCAAAACAAAATGGCAAGTGAAGGAAGATCTTTACCCTGTCAGGCTTCACTAGCGCATTGCAGCTCCTGTAGTGTTCTCCTAAAGTGTCAGAATGCTGTGCTGAATGTAGGCACCATTCAAAAATATCAGCTAGTTCACTACCCCCTACACCTATCCTTTACTTTAAAGCATTTTCGAAATAAGCTGTTTTGTTGGAATTGCTTTGTCCAAGTCCTTTAAAGACAACAATTGCAAAGAAATCAAACTGCCCTCTCTCTCCTTGGCCTGGAAAGACCTGAATATTCTATCTGTCTCTGCCGCCAGCTCCGCTGGAATTTGAAGAATTACTTCAAAGTTTGATTGTCGGTATCCCAACCCCTGTTAAACTCTGGACAATGCTTGGGGAATTAGTTTCAGAGCAATATTTAGGGTCTAAAGGAGCATGTCTGTTTAATCTGGCAAAAGCCATCTCAGCAGTATTATTAAGCCACTGAGGGAATTTTCAAATGCTGCTTTCTTTGTTCTTCTTCCTTCTGGCATCTATCCTGAATTGCTCCCAGATCAGAGAGATGTGAAAGTCCCTTATGATTAAGGGTCTCTTTGTGAGAGTGTGTGGGTGGCCCTGTGCCAGACCAATGCCTTTCATTTCTGTAAAACCCTTCACCTGCAGATGACAGACAGTAGAGTGACTGAGTGATAGCTGTTAGAAGGAAGGTGGAAGAGAGAAAACTGTCACTGGAGTGTTGGCAGATTCACAAATATGTTGCTATTCCTCCATACTTATCCCAAAGCGAGATAGTGGCCATGGAGCTGGGTATTGCTTCACATAATCACTGTCATTTCAGCAGTGAGAAAAACTTTTAGGCATCTCCAGTCATCTCCTTTAGTAGGAAGCTATTCTTGCTTTTTTACTCTGCTGGTGCTCAAGCTGCTGCAGTTTGTTTGGTTTGGTTTTGGTTTTTTTTTTCCAAGTGTTTGTAAACAATTTGAGAATAGATGATACTATTGATGAAATGAAATAGGGCAATAATTAAAGCTTCCTATATCCAAGAAGTTCTGTACTCAAGCAAATCCAAAAGAATTTGAAGTGATACTGTTAGATCCATGTGTTTTACTGTGTGAGTGTCTGTATACTGCGACTTTCTATCTACGTTAATTAATACATCTTGTATTTGATTGGTTCCACTCATCTGAAAAAACACAACACCAAATAAACAAACAAACAAACAAAAAACCCAGCGAGGGTTTATTCTGATGTTTAGATACCCTTGCTTTTAACATAACATATTAGTCTGGTTCTAAGTCTTTATTGCCTGCTTTGCATTAGAAATAGCAAAGCACAGAAGCTGATGTTAGTCATTTGTTCACCAAGTGTGCCTAAATGACAGGAAACCTGTTTCTCAAGTTTACAGGGAAATTGTTGCACAGTAGGATTTGGCAAAATAGTTTTGTTTTAGAGATGCCTGGGTTTCAGCTCAACACTGTTTCTTGTCAGTCTCTTAGAAAGTGTTATTTGTACAAGGTTTTCAGAGATATCTGTGAAATAAACCTTCCAAACTTCTTGCATTACCTGTTATCTAGGGGTTTATTCCCGATATGGATGGTGATTACTGGTTCATAAGTGAGATTCTTTCTTGATTTGCATTAACAAGGGTCAGAAACTCATTGCCCGTATCATTTTCTTTCTCTAATCTAGAAGTTTTAGGGAGTTTGGTCAAGATCCTGATACAGAGCTGCTATACAAGTTCATAAAAACTATTGATTTATCACACTGTTGAAGTGTGAGAAATCATTGAAATTAGGTACATAGATGAGTTAAAGATACTAATTAAAAACCAAAACCAACCCACAAACCTTGAAGACGGTATGCAAACATATACAAATTATGAGATTTTCCCTGAGGGCACTCTGGAAAGGAGTTTTTTGTTGTAGTACTGTATGAACCAGGAAAGGGTCTTTTCCCTTGAAAAGTTTTCTAAACATCCAATTTTCACTTAGATAAGTTTCTTGTTCACTTCTTTCTTTGATGTAATTGTGATTCTCTAGAAATGTGTGTATGTGTCACAGTCACAATCTTTATCAACACATGCAATTTATAAGTGCACCCTGTGTTACACTGTGGATTTTGTATTCAGGACTTTCTTAATCATGGAAAATAGATTTATTAGTGAAAGGAGAAAAATATTTTTAATGCATGGAAATAAAAATGCGTCTGTTCTTTTCTCCAAAAACAAGCCACAAATGCTGAGAATAGTAAGTGTTCTGATTGTAATTCCAGAAATCTCTCATGGTATTTCTTATTCATTTATTTAGCAAAATGCATATGAAAATTTCAACTCCCCGATCTGATTAATTCTGCTTACTAAGATTCTGACTGGCAAGTCTTCTCTAGGCTGAGCTTTTGTGATTTTGCTGTTCATATTTCTTAATTATTTAGTTAAAAAACTCTCTCTATGCTCATTTTGCCTCAATTAATTTCACTCAGTTATGACTGGTACCCAAGCAAAGGTCTTTTAAGAAGGATTTTCCACTGTTTTTTGTTCCTTTCGCCCTCTAGACTCTTTCATTGGTGTTGCCAACATGTCTACTTTTTTGGCACACCTGCTTTTGCTGCCTAGATTGTGTTAGTTCTTCTCTCAGAATCAATCGTGAGCAGCTTGCAAGCAAATGCCTGATTAAAAAGTTAGCAGACCTTGAGAGCAATTACTTCAGCTCTATGGCATTCACGCATTAAACCCAGTGTTAATTGTTTCCTGGTTTTGTAACGATCCTTATAATAGGATAAAAACAGAAGATATCATTTCTTGAAGTTAAAACAGCAGAAAATAAAGACATTTACTCTGATTAATCATCTCAATATGAAACAAACACAATCACAAATATAGGAAGTCTTTGTGCTAGATACCAGTGAAAATTGTCATTGGTACTGTCTGAAGTATTTATTCTGGAGGCTGTTAGAACACACAGATTTGTCATATTTGAGTTTAGAGAGAAAGCAGGATTGAGTAAAGCAGTTTTGGGGTTTTTGGTTTGGAAGATTTTCACACGTTTATTATGTAAGCAACATTTACATATCATCATAGATAAATCTCTATGGTCATAATTTTCAAGAAATGAATAGTTCTGTGGTTTTGCTTGGATTACTCATGTATGACATCATATAATTTCAGTAAAAGGTTGTAAATTTGAAGAAATTTAGTTTAAAATATTGTTAAAATGGCAATAAATGATAGCCTGAAAGCACAGTGAGCTGACTGGTATCACAGACCTCTTCCAAAATTAAAACAACTCCTCTAATTATTGGAAAACTTACACTGATGTATTTTCACAACCATTTAATAGAAGTGTTTATGCAGAGTAACCTGTTCTGGCCAGTACGTGATAATGGGTTCTCCTATATTTGTTTTCCCAAAGATGTCTTAGCTGTTTACAGGAAGATGACTATTGGATTTTACAAGCAAATGACTAAAGGATGGGGAGGAGTAAATGCAACTTCTATTTGTTATTTTTTTTTAAAATCAGAGTATGAAAATGAATATCTTGAAAGAAAATTCATCATCATCAAAGTAAAAATAGAAGATTAAAGAAAAGAGCAATAATTTCTGAAAAAAAGTAAAGGAAGATCTGTTTTGTTCTTGTGTTGGTTTGTTGGAGGGTTTTTTGTTGGGGTTTTTTGTTGATGTTTTGTTTTGTTTTGTTTTGTTTTAAGAAGGAAAGTAAATCCTCAGAAACAACCAGAAAGCATAATGATTTAGATCCATCAAGCAAGACACACAGCTAACCATAGTATATCATAAGGAGCTGTTACTGCTACCTTTGTTATTTCCCCATGGCTCGCTTGTAGTCTTTACTCCAGTCTTCAATCAGATTGTAAATTTTGTGAGGGAACAGCATTCTTTCTTATGTTATTTGACTATTACCTCTCACAATGCCACTCCTGTTTTCTCTCCCATCATTTCCTTGCTCAGTGTTCATCAAGTAAATTATAAACTCTTCCACCTAAAAAGATAAAATAATATAATATTTGTTCTTGTGATAGCATTTGTCATTTGAGCATCTTAAATTCATTTGAAAATATCATGCTAGCTTTCATAAGTATCATGCAATTATATTTCCCTCTTATCAGTAAGCAAGAATGTTGAGTTTTTCACATCACTGTCAGCTGACAGCAGCTGGCCACTGTCAGGATGTTCTCAGTACCTGGAAGATAAACGCCAGGTACATGATTCTGAGTCTAATGGGAAACTTTCTATTGATTACAGTGACTTACGATTTATTACGCACGAAATCTGCCACAGAGTCAGTCTTCTTACTCCATGTCCTGTCCTTTAACCACATGATCACCCTCCATCCCCTGGGTGAGAATGACTACTTATATCCTCTCACATGTTAGCTCCTCTGTCATTTTCAGTTTAGCTTAGAAACTCAGTATCATGAATTCTTTAAGATGCTACTTGTCTGACCTGGCCCCTGATTTTAATTGTTAAGATTGAGGCTAACATTCCAGATGGTCCCCTCTGCAAGGGCTGCACAAACTGGACCTGGTTGGTGTTTTGCCATTTCTAAGGAAAGTGCCAGCTGTTAGTCATTTTGCTTGTTACTGAATATCATTTGAGATTATACTAGTGGGCAAAGTGCTAAAGGATATTTGGCATTATTGCTCTGGTGAATGTTGGTAGGCAGTGTTATTGAGTAAGCAGTTTCATCTATGCCTGATAGTCATCTTATGAAAAAAAAAACAACCAAACCCCACAATCCCAAAAAAAAACCTACAGGAAAAAAAAAATCAAGAAATTAGAGCACATCTGTCTCACTTCTCCTTCCATCTGTCAACCCAGGGCATGTACCATATCAATTTTTTTCTAGTGTGGGAAACATTTGGCTTCCTCATTATGAAGTTAACTATGTACAGTTTGATGTTGGATTATTTTAGCTACTTTTAATGTTGTTACTAGGACTGCTATTCAAAATACACTACCCAGAGGGCTTCTCATTTCAATTCTAGAGATTTTGAACTATGCATTTTCCTAAAAAATAATGATAAATAATCTTGCCTCTGTAGAGCTAAGCCTGTACCCTCTGGTCTTTTTCAAAGTGCACACAAGGCATGTATCTGTTATACGTACATGTTTTGGACCCTCATTTGCATTAGATGGCAAATTAATTATTTCATCATTTAGATTGTATTCCTTTCAATAAAACTAGTTACAATAAATATTATTTATTACTATTCCCGTGGAAAAAAGATAGTTTTGTGATAAGCACTTATCCAAATATAGTCTTACCTGTTTTTTGTCCCAAGTTCCAGGAAATCTTCCAGAGAAATGCTTGATACCAGAGCCACTGATCTAACTAGCTTACCTGCTGTTTCCCTTCTGTACATTTCTATAGCTGCTGTCACTCTTCCTCAGTACAATGTGTGTTCTGTTTTGAGGAGCAAAGGGAGTGCATCTGTGGGACTTCTATGGATATTCTATAACCTGAGTGTACATGTGCTTTGTTCTGGAGAAAAGTGATGGGTGCTTGACACTTTAGTAGTTTGGTCCTTCTGTCTTTGCATAACAGAGGTATGAATGTAATAAGTGTTGAAATCAGCAATCCTTACTGCAGTGCAAGGCCTCCATTACCTTCTGAAGAGTAACTGCAGGATCTGACCTTTAATGAATGATGCCTGTCACTTCATACTGAAAGGCTCATCTAGCTTTGACTGTAGCATAATTTTTTACTGAGATTTTTTGGCCATTATGTAATTAAGAAGTTGAGGGCATGCTTCATATATAGTTCATTAATTACACATAAAAATTTGATCTCCTTTTAGAAACCAGGTAGTTAAATTTTTAAAAGAATATATATGTAATTGATTCTAAGAAGTTCAACACAGGAATCTGCACACACAGACACAAAACATTGACACACAAAACAGTTAATGTTGAACCTAAGTGATTATTTAATATATTTAAAGCTCGTTTAAGAAGCCATAATCAGATTTAAATTTTTATATTCAAAGAACACTTATTAGCACACACTGGAAAAGAAAATCCAACACTACAAGGGAAAAAAGTAGATTATGTATGATGAGTGTCTTCAGTACAAAATATAGTATCTGTGAGTAATGCAATTTAGATTAAAAAGGTCAGTGAAGTCAGAAACATTCAGAACATTGACTGTTAGATGACAAGAAAAATGCAGGATTTTATTAGCCTTAGGGCTCGTGAAGATGCTGCTGCATCAATCCTAATCCCACTGATATCAATGAGAAACTTTCCAGTGACTTTATTAAATTCTAAGCTAGGCCCACATTTATTCCTTCTAGAAATGAAAGCCAAAATTCTGTGAACAAGGATTAAAGTGTCCATTTCAGTCAATTTTCTCAGAGTTGAAGTTGTTTTAACTGCTTTTTTATATTACCAGTAACTGTAATATAATAGTGACATCTTCTTCCTCCACTCATTCCCTCTAAAAAAAACCCTTCCATTGTCAAATTCTTGCTGAAGTAGGTGTGGCTAGCTGCCATTTTTGACTAGTTATCACCTTACTTGCAATTCCTATAGAAATACCTCAGACTTCCATGTCTGTGATCTGTCAATGATAAAGATCAAACCAGGGGGTTGAATCCATTCCTTACATTTCTTGTCAACCTTTGAAGACTTAGATACAGAGACTTTCACAAGTACTGAGCTCTGTGATGTACTCCATCATCTGATAACACCTTAAATCTCGAAGTACCACCATGCATTTTCTTCTATCTGTCATAGTAGTACATATCAGAATGGATTCTGATCTACTACTATGCAAGACATCATTTATATTAAAGCAATAATGCAGGTGACTTAAATTTGCCCTTAAATATATTTATTTAATAATTTTTCTCATTCTGACTTATGACTCAGTAATGTGCCTCACCCGTTCTCTGGTAATGCAATGCAGAACATGTCATGATGTAACACTAAGGTTCGTATACTATTGGCTTATATTTGGATACAACATCTTTGGACTTCTTCTTTTAATATTCTTTGGAAAACAGAGACATGCAAAGCATGTTCATATACCTTTTTAATATTTTTGTGAAGCGCAAATTCATTCTTTTGTGCCTATGTTTTTTCATGCTTTTATTCAAATTATTATTTTTGCATAAAATAAAATGTGAAACAGAAGTTTTGTGCTTGTCAGTTCATCTAATGAAAAGCTAGCATTTGCAAAATGCATATAAATTACCCTTGAAATGTTGAAACGTTAGTAAATTTTGGGCTCAAAAGTCAGCAGTCTTTGACTATCTGTATTAATAGACATGGTCTTGTGCTCTAGGTGGAAAGTGCATTAATAAGTCCATCAGTTTTAAACACCGGGATCAAAGGTGATGCCATCCAACAAATTTGGTGAAATGAGAAACTTGCTAGCATGTAAATTTGAAAAAAATAATGCACTGATCACTAAATAGTTCATGCCCAAAGTAACTGTCCAATGTCCTGCTTTCTCCAGTTTTGTAGACAGATAATGTTGAAGAAGTCACAGGCCAAGATCGTATGAAGGTCTGATGTTTTGTATATGTGATTTAGTGAATCTATTTCCATCAGAAACTAAGCAGAAGTAGATGGTTATTATGATCAGTTGATGTAACTTCAAAGACTTCTACAAAGTTATTTTTTTAGAGGAAAGGAGGAAGGAAGAAAAGGAAGAAAAGGAAGGCAGGAAGGAAGGCAGGAAGGCAGGAAGGAAGGAAGGAAGGGAGGAAGGGAGGAAGGAAGGGAGGAGGGAAGGAAGGGTGGAGGGAAGAAAGGAAGGGAGGGAGGAAGGCAGGAAGGCAGGAAGGCAGGAAGGAAGGAAGGAAGGAAGGAAGGAGGGAAGGAGAAGGAGGGAAGGAGAGAGGGAGGGAAGGAGGGAGGGTTTCATCAGTCTGGGTTCATTTTACTAACATAAAACTCATCTGGCACAAGTTACCTTAGATCATCAATACCAGAACATGAACATGGACCATCAAGCTTATCTTTCAGCCTATTCCAAGGGGACCCATGGCATTGGCAGCATTTTCTAAAACTATTCAGATAGTCAGAGTTCTTCTTTCCCCTCTAACTTTTAATGTGTCAAGAGCATGCCGTATGCAATTTGTGGAAAATACTGAAAATTGGATGATGTCTAATAATAATAGCGATTCTTGTCAGCTCTCATTTGACTTCTACTTGAGACCAGCAGAAAATACATTTCTAACTAGTTGCTCTCACAGTAAGATACCTGTGAGAGTATCTGCCATTTTGATAGTCCAGTAATAACAGAGTCTTCTCTGTGTAGCCGATTTCTTGTTTCTTTTTGATCTTGTTCATTAATAAATGAGCTTTTAGATTTCCCATTGACTATGCTACTGAAGCATATTTTATATTTTTTTCTAGAAGTCTTTGTGTGAAAACACCTTAGTATTCTTACTCTTCATTTTGCATCTTATTTGGGAATATAATTTCATGTAGCAGAGATTTACTCTAATAGTCAATATGGCACAGAAATGGAAGATCCATTATCAAAACAAAAAAGTCCATTCATACACTGAAACTCATAATATTTAGTTTTACAAACTTTGACATCATCAGCTATCGCCAGGCAGATGTACATATGTGTTCTATGTGGTGGAAGAAAAATCTGTATTCAATGTTTGTTGCAATATCTGTTGTTCTCTAAAGAATCCTAAGTGAAAAGTTAGATTTTTTTTTTTTAATTTATTTTTATTTTCTGTAGCATGTGATTGTTTATACAAAACCTCCAAAGCTGTGGGAGTTCAATATAGGAACAAGTAAAATAAAACTTAGAAATCTTTTCTTAGGAAACCAATTCTTAAGGACGTCCTGTCCCAACAAAGCAGGGGTTTTTATGGTGCAAATACATTATTGTCTAGTTACTTTTCTGATAGAGATGCAGATGTGTTTTAACAGGGGTGTTTTAATTAACTTATAGCATGTGCAATCGATTGGTATAACATTGTTAGTTTCAAAATTAAAGTATTATGGAAATTGTATTTTTCCCAGGATGCACCAGCTTAACTGTATTATCCTTGACAATCATGTCCACTTTCAGCTTTTTCAATGTGGATCCATTTATCTAATGTGACAGCTATGGTGTCCATTGTGTTAATAGATGTACAGCTGTGTTCCAGAATCATAGCATGTAAAAGGTCTTATCCTCAAAGGGCAATGCCGCTGCTGTTTCTGCTTTCTGTGCTTGCAGGAGAAGACATGACTGATGACTCAGAATTAATTGTAACCCAGTGAGCTGTCAGTGACAGATACCCGTTACACATGCTAGTGCTAGTTCAGGAGGCACTGTTCTAATGTACTATTCCCCCTACAGCAGCCCTAAATCGAGAGCCTCCTTCCTTGTCCTCCTTCCACCCCCATGCTAATATGGGATATCCTTAGAATCTTTACAAGATTTTTTTTTTATTTTATTTTTTCTGCATATATTAATTCTTGCTTTATTGAGCAGAAATATGGTGTTCTTAATTGCATTTCCTCAAACGCACATAAGTAAAAGTGAAGATTGACATCATGATGCCACTGTGAGCACTCATCGTTTTATAGTGTGATAGTTTAAAGGGCTTGAATTCTTCTTTTTTTTTTCTTTTCCTTTTTTTAAAACAGTGTTAATCCAACTACTTTTAAAGCCCTATGATACAAAGCTTCCTAGTGGACAGCTTGTAATCCGTGCTGTGGATTCTGAAGTATGTTTTTTTCCTTCTTGTATATACAATTAAAAATGAAGTATTCAAATCCTGTGATTAGTTATAATGTAGAGTGAGGGCTGCGTCTCCACAGACGAAAGATTCCTACTTTTACACAAGAGCTGTGGCCTGCTCCAAGGTTATATGCTGTAGTAAAGAATGCTAATAGAACAGAATACTAAAGGGGGTTTTATCACATCTTTATTTTTCCTGAAGATCACTGGAAAGTTTCTTGTGTACTGGTGCTGCATAACTCTGCATATCTGCTGTAGTGACTGACTGTGGTGAAAGCATAAATACAAAGCACTTCTATAACATAGTAATTGCCAACTTCAACAATAAGATGCAGTATCAAGAATGGTTATTGACATGATACCACACGTATCAGTTTGCTCAATGCAATTAATAAAACTAAGTTGATGGAATACCTCCGTAACTCATTAAATACTATAAACATAATTTTATGTTAACACTTTAAATATAATTGCAAACATAGCAGTCAATATTTTCATTATTTTATGCCATCCATACAAGAAAATAATAAAGTTCTTTTTTATAAACAACCTCCATATAAAATACATTCCTCAGATGGGGAATATTCTCAATTGTTTTTTCTCACATTTAAAAATGTAATTTATAGTTAAAATAAAGCCCCAGAAACTTTATTACTCTGTTCACATTACCAAAGCCAGATGAGTTTCACAGAATGTAAATCAGGGCAGATTTATTATTCTAATTAAACTTGTTAAATTTCAGCAACAGCTGTTTCTGTGTTTTAGTAGTTCATATACATTATTGATCAACACATGCTTTTTCTAATGTAAAACTTCTGCAAGTGTAGAGAAGTTATGCTGGTTATTGTTATAATTGGTACAGTGCTTCTGCAATGCTTCTTCAATTGAGTGCACTTGTCATGTGCATTATCTGCCTTGCTAGGAGGAGCTCATCATGAAAATCAAACTAAAGAAATAAATTGAAGATCACTGAAGTCTCCAAATTATTAAAGATCACATAGAATATAATTCTATCACAACTAAATTCCTTATATGTGAGTTGCTTTGCATGCTGTAATACAAATAAATTATTCTTATAAAATGTGCCAGAGCAACAGATACTGCAGTTCATAGTGCAGTATCTTTTTGACAGTAAGATCTGTTTCATTAAGTTCTTATTTACTAAATACCTAATAGAAGCTGAAATGGAAAGTGAAAAATATCTGAAGTTGTGTCTAAATAGTTATTAACAAGAGTTATTAATGCAAGATCTACTTTTTCTTGCTGGTAGGTTAACTTCTGGCACTTAAATTTGAAATTCTGAATTTTATGTCTCTCTACTGTCAAGGAGTATAACAACAGAGTTGTCAAACGGATTGACCTGTTTTGTGTCTTCTGATATGTCTCCTAAATTGACTTAGATATCAAAAAGGCATTTTAATGTTATTTTATAATGGCATATATTTTTTTAGAATGGCATAAATTCACTAGAGCTGCCTTTCATTCTGCACTAACTGCAAGTGTGTTTAGAAATCTATCCTATATATTATTTTTCAATTAATATCTACAAAATCATTGAATTTTTAATTAATCCTTTCTCATGATTACTTTCCACAGAGATTCTCTTAAAAAACATGCAACAAATACAGCAATATGTGGTTTACTATCATCCTATCCATTTGGGTGAAAAATGTTTCTGAACATTGGCTTAGTTGTCTACTGTTAGCACACCTTGCTAGTTTCTTTTATGTTTTATTGTGTACAGCAGTTTTCATCTCTTCCCCCACTTGCTTTTCCATGCCTCTGAGATATTAATTTGCATAATTGTAGGCTTAGGACTGATTTCTTGAGTCTCAGACAATTAATTCAGAGGATGGGGGCTAAGATTGAAAATGTTGAAAATTTATTAGCATTTTACCAGACTCCCAAGTTGAACAAGGTAATACTCTGATTTAGGCTAAAATACAGCACTCAGGTTTCCTATTAGGTCAGATTTACTTTGCTGTCAAGATCGTTGCAGATAGGTATCAATTAGAGAGAGGAGTATTTGCCTTGTAAGTGGATATTATGAATGCAAAACTTAAAATAAGATATATGATAGTCCTGCGTTTAGGGTCTTTAGTTAAAGGTTTGTCAGTCTTAAAGCTGTCCAATCAAAAACCCAAAACAACTCCAACAAAATCCAGGAAAAAAATATGGTAGAAAGACTACAGTTTCATGAAATAAAATGGAGGAACATCACTATATAAGGAAAGGAAGAAAGTGATACTGCCCCAAAATATGATTGAAACAACAGGATTTGACTACAGGTCTTTCTTCATTCACTGTCTCTGCAAAAGTAAAGCAACCCCTAACCAGGGAGGCTGTTTGTTCCCCATGTTTAAAAGTGCTGGCAACCATCAGGCAGTCATTTTCTCCCCAGTCATTATGCAGACTAATTGATAATATTTTCACCCTAAAGAAAAACACAGTTGTCTGCAGCCTAAGTAGCAAGAAAGATATTAGAAGTGATTCTATTTATCTTTCCTTTTCATATATTACTGTGTAATTTACCAATTTTATGAAATTTTAGTACTGAGAACTTGAGCAGAATGATTGTCTGGTATAACATTTTACATTCTGAAATCAGTATCAACATTCTTTTACCTTAGGGGGTAAAAACAAGTAAATACCTAACCGCTCCAGCTAGTTATATGGTATGAAGACCTAGGTTGAAGATGCAGTATGAACTCCCTTTTCAGTTTTTTTTTTTTTTGCTGTTCCTAGTTTGGCCTGAGAAATTGATGGGAACCTTACCTACCTCCATTATCTCGGTTCTGTGGGTAAGATACCAAGATGAGTGATCTGTGATGGAAATAGGATGCTTGAATAAGAAATGACATGGGGATTGAACAAACAAGTTTAGTTCACAGGTAGCCAAGAAAAAAACAAACACAACTCTCTCTCTTGCTGTGGTGGTTTAACCCTGTCTAGAGGCCAGATGCCCACCAAAGCCACTTTATCACTCCCCTTTTCAGCTGGATAGGGGAGAAAATATGTACTGAGAGGCTTAGGAGTCAAGATAAGGACAAGGAGAGATCATTCTGCAATTAGTGTCACGGGCAAAA
The DNA here is from genome assembly GCA_027925045.1 of Hypotaenidia okinawae. Lineage (NCBI taxonomy): Eukaryota > Metazoa > Chordata > Aves > Gruiformes > Rallidae > Hypotaenidia > Hypotaenidia okinawae. Next base: position 175,877,931 of record BSDF01000001.1, read on the forward strand.
CAGATTCAACACAGAATAAAGGAAAGAAAACATCTGATTTATTACACTACACACCACACACAGTGAGACCAGTCGGATAATGAGAAGTGCAACCAGATCTTAAAGCACCTTCCCCTACCCCTCCCTTTTTAGCAGACTTTAGTCATGATTTCGCTCCCTTCTTTCCCCCTCCCACTGTATCATGAGGAGGGGCACGTAATGGGTGTTTTCCATCAGTTCCTCATGAGATGTTCTTGTTCTTGGCCAGGGGTAGGACTCCTCACACTCTTCCCCTGCTGCACTGTGGGGTCCCTCACACAGGTGACAGTCCTTCACGAACATCTTTAACATGAGTCCTTTCCCACAGGGCTTCAGCTGTTCACCAGCTGCCCCAGCATGGGTCACTTCTGTGGGGTGCAGTCATAAATAGAATGTCTCTCACTCTCTCAAGCCCAGACTGCTCCAGCCTTGTCCTCCACTAAGTCTCAATCTCCCCCTCAGCAAACTAGCTCTGGCATGGATCTCTCTGTCTCTCACTTGTCTCTGTGTCTCTGTCTCTCTCCACGGGCTGTAAGGGCTGGCAGAGGCTTGCTCCAATGTGGGTCACAATGTCTTCTGCAGGTCTCCAGCTGCTCCATCGTGGGGCCTCTCCATGGGCTCCAGGTGGGGTCTTGGCCTTTTACATGGGCTGTGGGAGGATGCTTGCTCCACCATGGGTTTCTCCACAGGCTGCATGGGCATCTTTCCAGCACCTGGGGCTCCTCCTCCCCACTGCCTTCACTGACCTTGGTATCTGCACAGTTTCTTACATCTTCTCAGTCCCTTCTCTGGTGGCAAAAAGTGTCTGCTTATTTTTATTTTTTTTTATCCTAAATGTAACTCCCAGAGGCGCTATGATCATCACTGATGAGCCAGGCCTGGGTCAGCAACAACTCTGGCCTTGAGCCATTTGGTGTTTGCGCTCTCAGTCCTGCAGAGAGCTTGTAGCTGCTTCTTGCACAAGCCAGCCCTTCAGTCCCCCTTCCCCACCAGAACACAGTCACTCAAAAATACAACACTCATAGCAATTTGCAGGGATCTACTACAACATATATACGTAAAACTGAGTTGAGCCAAGATTATCTGAGAGAATCAAGGGTGACTTTTACTAAGAACATACAATTATTTTTTTCTCACAATCATATTCCTTTGAAAGTTTGAGTGAAAAATGAAGGAAGAGAATGCGTACAAGTGATCACTGACCCTAATTATACATTATACTCAGCCCCACCTGAGGCCCTTCGTGGCCTTCTTGCGAGATACACTACAACTACACCCTTTCAGAAAAGGTCACAGTCCAAGAGTGTATTTTCATTCATCTTTACAATGTGGAAAGAAGGTGGATTGTAGATTTTAGGGGGCTTTCATTAAGTCAATCAGAACTGAAAAAAGTATGTAAACTATATTTTAAAGACCTTGTCAATTCTTTCTGTGGAGCAAATACAAACATAGATATTTTTGGCATCAGTTTCCTATTGTATTTAGTTAAAAAAAATCTCCTTGTCTGAAATAGCACTCTTGCTGCACTAGAAAGTGCACTGTTTGTGTTTTAAGTATAAGAATTTAAAAGACAAACATGGGGAGAAAAAGGTTTAAACTATCGTATGTTAAAAACTATATTTTAAAGCTTGGTGGTACCCAGCACATCTCTTCTCTTCCCTCTGAAACTGTTACTAGTCTGCTTTTTCTGACTTGACTTCTATTCACAGGCTTGATCTTATAAAAAAATTATATCCATGTTTTAGTGTATGAACCATGAGTCTTTCCTTTGAGAGGAACCAACTTCATCAAACAGACATCTTGCACAGAAAACCTCCGATGAAGCATAGGGGTTTTTTTACATCCTTACAATAAATTAAACCTATGCAAAACCAGTATGTTCATCATCATAATTTTATAGCTTTTTTAAAGTGCCTACTGTTTACACTTGGTTCTATTTTAATGGACCCGATGATCTCTCGAGGTCCCTTCCAACCTCTACAATTCTGTGATTCTGTTTCTTCTCTGACTTCTTTATTCATGAGTGGACTTTGAGTAAAGAATATCATATATAGATTCTTCTGTTTATTTTTCATAAATAGTTTGGTTTTGCTTTTTTTTTAAGTTTCTTTTTTAAGCCTTTATATAAACAATCTTTCCATCAGGAAAATATTCCCAGAATGTGTCTCTGTCTTTGCTTTTCCTTCATAATATTTTGTTTGTCATCTTAACACTAAGTATGGCATAATAGTTCAGAAAAGAAAGGGAATGAATTTTTGTTGATGCACAATCTCCATGTCTAAAATAAACGATCTCAGTGACAATTGACGATGTGTCATGCTTGAATATATGTTCTGATGCAAACATATGGCCCATTTTGTGAAGCTTAATTTGACTTGCTGTGAATATAATCTTTTGGTGACTTGAGTCTGTCTGGAAAATCAAGGACAAAAATCAAAGCACTTAGCTTACAGCTATGTTGAGTGGACAAGAAGGCACAAAGTAACTGATTTGTAAAGTCAGAAACCAGCTCAGTTTAAATTCAGCAGGTTCTATTTGTAACAACCCAGTGTAGAAGTGTGTTTTTTTAATTATAGCTTGTTTTATAACAATGGGTAGGATCTGTAGCCAAATCTGTCCCTGTGAGACATTCAGTAATGGAACAATAGTATAATTATTTCTTGGATCCCTGATTAGCAGAAACAATACAGCAGTTGTACAAAGCTTGAAAGTCTGATTTTCAGAATAAAACAATCTCACCATGCAAAAGCTCCTCTCAATGCTGATTTCTGAAACTTGCTATTTGATTCAAGCACGTAACTGGAAGTAAAATGCATTTTAGAAGCTAGTATACAATAGAAAGCACTGCACAGGTTTGAAAACTAGTGTTTATGCTTCCTCCATTAAAGTTCTGTTTCCAACAGTGCTTGTAACTCATCTGCCATAGGACATTTCAAACACTCGGTATGACACGTAATGGCCTTTCCTCTACTCCAGACTTTCAGCACTCGGGTCAACAAAATAACTTGCACTATTTACAGCCCATTTTCTGCCTCTGTATGAGGGGTTTTGGGGAAAATAAAGCAGTAGCAAAAAGTTCACTCTCAAATACAGTGTCAAAACCTCACTGGCATTGGCCCACCTTTTCTAGGAATCCATGCTGAGGTACAATTTCTACTTTCTTCCCCTGGAGTAAAGATTTCAGGATTGTATTTTTAATGTTTTCTATGCCACTTTCCAATGCAATAGATCTGAATGGAATGAAATTCTGCTATCAGAATACATTTCACACAGCTAGACTTTTCAAAAAAAAAGCACTTCAGTACAAAATTATGTTTTCAGCACTGGAAAATTATGAAACTGCTGCAGATATTTCTAGATTTTCTTATGTTTTCTATTATAAAATTCACAGAATCACAGAATGGTTGAGATTAGAAAGGACCTCTGGAGGCCTTTTGGTCCAACTCCCCTATCAAGTAGAAAAGGGTTTTCTAACCCTCAGAACCTCCTGTGTTTAGATTGTGCCCACAGTTGCCTGTCCTGTCACTGGCTACCACTGAACTCCTCTTGTCAAGAAAACAGAAGTGAGAAAATTAGGACAGAGGAGTATGAGAAAGGGAAAACTATAATCTGCAACTAAAATATATTTTAGAAATGGTTTTATTATCTCCAAATAAAATATTGTAATGATGAAAGATGTGAAATCCTATTTCAAGCACAGGGACTACTTTTCTGTCTTGATCAATAAGATTAGGAATATCCCCACCCGTTACCGTACATTCCTCCCCTCCACCCAAGAGATCTTGTTGATATTTTTATTGGCAATTTCAAGTACCACAGCTATTACTTACATCCAGTAATTCCACAAATTGCAATTATTAGAGAGGAATAGGTATGCATTTTGTTGTAGCATGAAAGAAGCAGCTGGGCTGTTTTCATATGTGCTCAATGCTGGTTGTTGTTATGATTTTAAAATGTATTGGCTGGCTGACCACCTGGTCTGAAAACAAACAAAAAAATTGTTCCTATTATGCTTGAACTGTCCTTTTATCAGCACCGGAGTTTGCTATCCTTTATTGACATTTAATATACAGAATTAATTCTTCTCTGTATATCTTGTGGGTGTGAAGTCATGCTTCACCTGGATGAGCTTTAAAGAATCTGCTGCAATAGGTGATTAAAAGAAGAATGATTCCATGTAACTGATACCAATTGTTCTACTAATTTTTAAACTCAGCCCAGGTTCAACAATGTATTGAGTGAAATTGTTCCAAATTACGTATTGAAATTAATTTGACAGAGGTTAAAATCATATTGCTTCAACAGAATTTTCCTTTCTGTGTTGGGTTTCACATAACAATAATGTGATATTTCCTGATTAAACATAAAGAGTGGGTGTTTTTTCGGACTTGAGGAAAAACCCTCAAATAATGGTTTGTGATTGAATATGTCACAGATTTTAGATTTGAATTTTGGCCAAGTGTTGTGGACCTGAACCATAACCCTACCTCATGCTGTATATAATCCCACATATGTTGTAGCATAATTGAAATTGTAATTACTTGTTATCATTAGTCCCAGTGTTGTACCAACTACAAACCTCATTACTCAGAATAGCTTGATTCTGTCTTTAGGTGAAAAGAATTGAAAGCTGCATTTGCTTGCAGAAGGGAGTAGATAAATACTAACACAGACTAAGCATGTTGTAAGATTTTCTTCTTAAAGAACAATCCCTGACAATTCTCTAGAGAGAAGAAATGCAATGTGTAGGAGAGGGCTTCAGCACTGCGTCACAACCTGGGTGCCAGCTGCTGGGGTCAAGTGTCTATACCTGCCCCAGACTGGGTGTATGTGGTGTGCACGTGTGGATTTGCTGGCAAACTCCAAGATGGACAAGCCAATGACTAGAAGGTCCTGGATTTGGGCCGGGGTATCAAGTGGGTGGAGGGTCCATGCTGGTATTTGAGGGGACCCACAAGTGTGTGTGCACTGCATGTTTGCAGCAAGCAACAAGTTGAGCCAGGTAGTGAGTCAGGTACCTATGGGGCTCTGAGGTTCTGTGAATGTGTGTGTGCTTGTGCACCTGCAGAGTGTGGTGTGTGTGCTGCATTGGTGGCCTTCTGCCTCTGCCACAGCCCAAGAGGAGGAGGGGATGTGGTTGTTTGTGCCTGTGTCTGGGGTGAGTCCTGGAGGTGGGAGCTGCTGGGGGCACCACCTTCTCTGGACCTGTCATTGTAGCTACAGCCATTTGTCCCATATGTACCTGAGTATGTCTGTCTGTCTGGGTTACACACTCAGAACCAGCACTGCAGCTGATTTGCTACTGTTCAGGGGACAGTAGCAACAGCACCCCTCAACTCAAGCAGACACCCTGGGTCCCTGGGCACTGGTTTGGTGTCCAGCAGCCAGGCAGGAGGGTCCTCAACCAGGGTGACTGAAGTAGGGGGCCACATATCACAGAACACCCTAAACAAGCCCCCAGAAGGCTGAGTGGCAGTCTTCCCTTGCAATTAATATGATATGCCTAATCTTAAGCGTTTGCTTTGAGTTTCTCTTTCAGAAGGCTTTTTGTCCTCATTGTTTTGATGTCACAGCTAAATTTAAAGTTTCTTGACAGACTGCATGCTGTCTGTTCATCATCCCTGGAACTGGATCATTGTTTATATGACCTTCAGATTTTTTTTTTTATAATCCTCTATGATTTGTGGGGTCCTCAGTGAGAGGCTCAGAAAGCCAAGGCAATATATTTTTTTCTTATCATTTAAAGTATGGATTAAAAAATTTATAGCAATATCAGCTAAGAAGTTGCCAGTATTAGTGTCAGGCCTGTGCCATTTTACTGGGTAACTGGTTGCCTGTCAGTATAGAGTCAGAGCAGATTTTGTCTAGAATGAGGAGCTTTTTTTTTCTACCTAACTCATGAAACTGGATTTATATATATATATATTTTTTGGTAATTATGTGTTTTTCTGTATATTTGGGTGGTTAATTAGTTACAGTGCTTTAATTCTATTTCAGAAAATTAATTTTTCATCCCCCCCTTACTTTAAGGATTTACTAGTCATTCATCTACTCTCATAGAGTCTTGTTTAAAAAAAGGAAAACAATTTCCTTTCCCTGTGCTTTGTACTGATTTTACTAGTGGCATAAATTCTTACTTTGGAAAAACAGGTCTCTCAATTCGAGTTACTGAAAATAAATATAGGAAGAGAAGATTTTAAGCTGTGTAGCTAGATATATTTCTATTTTGTTCTTATTGAAGGAAAAGAACCAATTAAAAATAAATAAATAAAAATTCCCAATTTCAGAAAGAAAAAGTAATGAAGTAAAGTAAAAATTTGTTTAGTGATAGTATACAGAATTAGGTCTTCTGTTGATGTAAGCGAATACAGCCCAATGACTCAGAGGATCTATTTGGTTTTGCTACAGCTGGATTCTAATCCTAAAGCTGGAATAGAAACTTAAAAGCAAAATGCTAATTATAAAATCACAGCCAAGAGCAAATAGTATTACATTTATTTCTATACTGAATTACAGACTAATCAAAAATTGACTTAATCAACTATCTATGTCCACCCAAGGGAGATGAATAAAAAGAAACCTGGTAGAGTATATTGATCATAATGTAAAATGGTGGTAATTACCATTAACAAATAGTTTTTAATAAGCAAACATAGAGTTAGTACTATTAACTTGAGGTTTTTCTCATTTAAAAAAAAAAAAAAGGAGGCTAAAAAAAGAGTCAGGGACTGATGCTTTTTCCATTAACTTCAGGAACTTTCCATTAACTTATTTGATTTGGGATGGATAAAAGACACCTGATTTTAACTACTTAAAACCAGGTAACTAGTGAAAGATATCTGCAGTATCTTCCTGGTGGTCCTTTCTGTTAAAATCTTGAGTGATTAGCTTAGACATAACCCATAACTTTCACATAGTTAATATCGATAAGGAAGTCACCACCAAAGTAAATGATTATCAAGCTTAATGTAAACTTTCTAAATCTCTTCTGTATTCTAAACCAATCTAGCTAACCAGATCACTCAGGCTCCCTGCTGCTGAAACTCATTTTTGTGGGAAGATGTGCTTAACTTAATTTAACCGCTCTCTTGAGATGCTCTTGAACTAGTTGTTTCCAATGCTTCAAAGATGCAGTATTTTGATCCATGAAGACCTGTAATATTCCTTTCATGAATCCCACAGTCGCGGTTGCTAAACAATTTGCAGCAGTGCTCTCGGCTCTGGAGCTCATGGGGAATCACTGTATCATTCTGTGGCCACAATTCACAAAGTCAGGTTATTTCTCCAGATGAGAGAGGTTCAAAATCAATAATGGTTAACTAAACCAATTGTACACTGTAGATATATTTTTTTTTTCTTTTGAGATGACCGTGTTTTGGGTTTTTTTTTAAACTTCAGGAAAGTTTGTAATTCTGACTGTCATTCGCTGTGTTGTTTTGAACAAAGTATGTGCTGTTTATTTTTATTTCTCTTACTGGAGTGATAATTGTTTGTTCCAACATTGCGTTCTGTCATTCTTTGCTGACCACTGTGATTTCACAGATAAATTGTTAGTCCTAAATATCCACATTATATTACTTAGAGAACTGCTATCAATGAAATGCCCTTATGGATATATATTTATGTACCCTTTTATTCCTGGAAGATAACAACCACCTTTTTGTTTGCTTGTTTAACTTGGTGGACTCTGTTTTCTAGTATGAATAGTGGTAATATTGGTTTTCCCTTCAGAAATTTATATGCTTATTACATAATCTGGTGTCATTTTTATAATGTCATTTGCAACGCTTTTTGCTTCTTAGATTGTATGTTTGAAATGATGAGAAACGTACCTAGCTATGTGCTTTCTTATGAGAAGCTTCAGAGACGAGCATATGCAGACCTTTGAAATCTGGCTGCCATCTTCCCTGGGTTGCTCTAAAGTACACAAACAAAGGCCAACAAAATATCAAACAAGGACAATAATAACAATTGCCTCTCAAACAGTGCCAGGAATTTCTTTGGATGTTAAAAATGGGGGGTGGGGAAAAGAAAAAACTAAAAAAAAAAAGAGTCAAGAGAACAGAAAAGAAGAGCACTAATCAGCGTGTCCTGTGCTCTTCTTTGTAGTCCCAGCGCCGTGTTACATTTCACCTCCCCGATGGCTCCCAGGAAAGCTGCAGTGACAGTGGTCTGGGAGACCACGAGCCGGTGGGTGGTGGAACCCTGATCTCACACGCTCTCCCTCTGGTTCAGCCGCAGGACGAATTCTACGACCAGGCTTCACCGGACAAGAGGACTGAAGCTGATGGCAACTCCGACCCCAACTCGGGTGAGTCACAGGCTGTGATCCACTTATCTGACTTGCTTTGGTGACTTGGTTTTACCTTCTTTTTTCATCCCTTTGAGCTCTGCAATGGTAGAGATATTTTTAAGCACACGCATGAGTATTTGGTCATGGAGCTCATAACGCTTGGCAGGAAATGACGTAGTTCACCTGAAGTGCCTCGTGTTGTAGTTTGACTGTAGAAGCAAAAATGTATCCAGTGAGAAAAAACAGCTCCATACAAATTGCACAGTAAGTGAGAACAGCTGGGAAGAAGGAAGTCCTACAAGGCAGCAAGCTTTTCTTGATGATTGTGGTGATGTTGCTATTCAGCACTGGGCTTTGTTTTCGGAAAGCCATTCTAAATACAAATTTAAGGAGCAAGGACATGGAGGTAGCACAATCTGTTTGACTAACATAGAGAACAGCAGCTCAGGGAAGCACTGAAAATTTTTTAAAAATCCAGATTACTAGAACATACCCACAATTCCCCTAACAGTAAGAAACAGGATTTCTTCGTTAGGTTGGAATAGCCTGACGTTCTGCTTTTTGTCAGGTGATTTGATACAAATTTTAAGTATGTGCAGTTTGTCTGGTACAGCAATTTCCGTCTTTCTTCTTCCTTCCTTCTCTATAATGTGACTGTGACAGTACTAGAAGCTGAAGCAATACTGTATTTTGGCCTTAAAATGTGGAGATTTGGACACTGAAAACTGTGAGAGTGTGCAGTAACACAGCCCTTAAGCCTCTTGTTTTCTGTGTAGTATGTGGAGACAAAGGTTAAAAGTCTTATCTGTGCTCCTGGAAGGTAATTGAACTTGAGTTCTCTTGCATCCCAGGAGTATAGAAATAAGAACTAGTTTCTCCCTTTGGCATTTCTCCCTTTTGTGTAGATGATTAAATTGTCACTGGGCCTGTACAAACCAGAAGAGAAGTTGGCCTTCAGATCTGATGAACAATATTAAGGTCCATGTTCTCATTTGGGCAGAGCTGGATCTGAATTATGACTTTTAAATCATGGCAGGTGAGAATGCAAACTGTGGGATATTGATCTTAGAAGCATTTTTTCTCATACTTTTTACGTGAAGACTGAGAGGGTGTGTTAGGTGAAACTCTACAAAGAAATGCTTTATCGTCTCAGAGTTGTGTTCTGCTTTCCTATTCCCTTTTCTCCTTTTCCTTTTCCTTGTCTGTGGCTATGACACCTGAATTTTGTTTTCTGAAACAGAACTGTTGTTGGAACTATGATCTTAAACCTTAAATGCGTAGAAATACAAAGAGCTATAAAAGAATTGCAACTATGAATGGATTGACTCTGGAGCAAGAATGTGTGTCTGCTAAAGCAAGTGAGGAGCTTAAGTGGAATTATCCTGTTAATTCTCTGACCACGTATGAGACATGTGAAAGATTTAACAAGATCAGAGAGGAGTTTTAAGGCCGTGTTGCGTGTTGGCACTGTCACAATGGGCTTCACTGACTCTGAATTGCACATCTTCAAAACGTAGCATAAAAATACTCCATGAGAGGTGGTAAAATCACAGGCTTAGTTACCTTAAACAAGGTTACTAAAAATGTGGTTTTAGAAAGTTTCTGTCAAGCACATTGTGCAAACATAGTCTATTAATCATGATGATCTATTCATCCTCAACACGGGGACTAATAGCAGATTAGTCAGAGTGAATAATTGTTCTTAAAAGCTGTCTGAAAAGTTTTACTTGTCTGTGGTTACCTCTGATTTAGCCTTGGGGATGCTAAATTCATGGAAAATTTATGAAAATCTAATCATCAAGTTGTACTAATGATTAGCAAAGTATTGAAGTATCGGTTTTTCACCTTTATCAGACTTAATTAGGAGAGACATTGAAATAGTGCATTCCATACGTTATCAGGACTCACAAACTAAGAAGGGAATGATATGGCCATTACTGTGACAGAAATCATCCTGAGAAAACCCATGGCAGGAAGGGAGTGATGCTTCCCATTAGATGGATGTGACTTTTATATCTAGACATTGTTTCACAAGTTATTTTGCTACGGGAGGCACAAATTTTTTGGATGACATATGAAACAGAGCTTAAAGCAATTTAGGATTATTGAAGATCCTGTGGCAGTTTACAGAAAAGTATTATATTATCTAGTGACTGGGCAAAATTACTTTGTGGGTATTTATATGTGTTCATGGTTAAAGTAACTGTTGCAGTATCATTTCAGCATTGTATTCTTTGACACTTATAAGCTAAATTTCTAGTTATATTGCAGTGAAATGTTAAACAGTTGTGTACAACAGTAGAGGTAGTTTCATTGCAGTGTCTAAGGGATTACTGTTTATGAAAATATTTTGGGCATGCTGAGGTAAAACATACAGCTATAAAGCAAAGAAGTTTTAATGAAGAGTAGTAGTATTACCATGTGGATATAGTACTGCCAGTTTTAGATCTTACATGTTGCAGAAGAATATTTTACTTTGATTTTGCTTGTTTCATCTGAAGAGAATGAGAATTGCTTATGGGAATATTTTGTAATGATCTCCAAGAATAAGATCTGCAAAAAAATACAGATTTGTCCTGCTGCACTTTTATGAAAGTTCATTCTAAGTAAAGGTTTTCTTCAGCTCATGGGAATATAATGTTAATCTTGATTGTAAAGTCCTTGTCTCATGGTGAGAGCAATTTTGGTTAATGGCTTTAATGCTCAGTGAGTTGTGTGGTTTATTATTGTACACTGTGAAGTTGTGTGAATAAAAATGCAGAGTGACCAAGGCCTAAGTCTTCAGAACTTGAAATAGAAAAAAAAAAGAACTAAAAGTTTTTATATCTTATTACACAAAGGTGTGAGAAACCTCATTGCTGTATCTTCTTGCAATCATTAGCTCTACAGAGTCACAAGAACTACAATTATGTGATTTAATGAAAGAAAGATACACAATGGGAGTACATTCATCTAGCTAATCTTAAAACAGTTCTCTCACTGGGGGAAACTGAGATGAAGAGAGATGCCAATAACTAGTGTTGTCAGCCACACACTGTCACTGTGATTTGAGAGAAAGGCAACAAAATAGAAATATGAAGTAAAAAATAAAGTTTAAAATAAGTTTAAAAGTGATGTGTAGAGTCCAAGTTGGTTTTGCATCATTCAAGCCTGTCTTCTTTGTATGTCAGGGTTTGTTTTTTTTAACCCCTGAGGGTTTCGTTTAGTGTGCTTAGATATCTTCCATTTCACCATGGTTAAATAATCAATGTTAAGTGATTTTCAGAGGACAGTGATCTTAAACTGTCAGTTGCAACTTCCTCATATTTCACCTTTGTCTCACCTTGATGCACTTTAAAAGAATTCTTCCATCAGTGAGCAACACTTCACCATGTTTAAAAACAACATGATGCTACAGAGTGACACCAGTGCTGTGGTTTTGTTATGCATTATTAAATGATAATAACAAGTAATTCAAATTTACTACAGGAAGTCTCATTCTTCAGGAGTCATGGTTATGATGATTTAATTTTGCATACAATATTGATTTGGAAGGCAAGCCTTGTGTATGTTACAGTATTTTATTGCATTTAAATGCAGTGATTAACAACCTCATCCTTGCATTGCTGACCATGACTTTGCCAGAAGTGGGGGCCAAGAGGAAAGGAAAGCACTATGATATGACCTAGCTACATTCTTTGTCACCATGATGACAAATAAAAGAGAAAGATTGGGAAATCACACATGATGAGATTCTGTAAAAAAAACACCCCAAAACCCCAAAACCAAACAACAAGAAACAAATGACAAAACAAAGGTGATTCTGTAATTTCTTGCAAACTTATGTTTTGGAACAATCAGGACTGTCCTTTGGTATGTGGAATGCTGACTTCAGGTGTTCTCCAAATGAGCACAATCTTGCATTTGGAGGGTCTGTACAAAAACTTCCTCTAAAAACTACAGGAATGTATTCCAATGACCAATCAGCTGATTAAAGTTCTTTACCTTGTACCATATTTAGAATTTAGAAAACATAGTTTCTTTAGGGTCTTTAAAAAAAAAAAAAGTATTTACTGATATAACTACTTTTACTACCAAAAAATCCTGCTTTTTAATGTTCATAAATGCGTGTGTCAGGAAGTGTACTTTTAACTCAATCATCTTCTTTATAATCAGTTACATTAAAAGTGTAGAGGTGTCTGATGTATTTTAATGTGAATTAGTTCGTCAGTAATCAGTCAAAAGAAAACTATGTTTTGGTTTGCCAGCAGTCAGGTGCAGAATGCTGTTTTCATTACTATACGTTGGAAAAAAAACCCAAAACACAAGAAACCCTTATTAGTGAAGAATTCTTCTTTCACTGTGGTCAAGGTTTTCAGGGACTTAAATTTAGAATAGAATTGTTAATGTATCTAAGGGTTTCATTCGACAGAGCTGTGCAATAGAACTGTATGAAGGAAAAATGTGCCTCCTAGTGTAAAGAAGAAGGAAAATGCACTTTCATGAAACTGCTTGATAAATCACATTTTGATAGCTGCAAGCTGTGGATGTGATTCATTTTTCTTCAAAGAGATAAAGAGGAATAGCATATATTTAGTGGAGTGTTAGAACTGCTCTGGGGAGAAAGCCTACTATACACTGTGGATGAATCTATGCAATAATTTCAATGGTTTAAAACCAGACAGAAATATAATATTTATGTCTTCTGATATATGTTTATGAAGCTAAGTAAATGCTTGCCTAATTTCTACACCTCATTAATAAGTAGTATCAATATATGTTACATAACACAAAGTAAAAGCTTGGTAAAAGCAGGGAGCTGTAGAAAACGTTGTAACAAAAGCACTGTTTTGAAGGTCATCCTTTTTACTAAGTAGAATATTCTATTATGTCTTAAGTTATTAATTGCACATTCCATAGCTATTCCATATTCTTGAAAGCAATGTCACTATGCTCTCTACCAATAATAATGTTGGTAGATAGCTTTTCTTTTACTTTCTAGTGTATTAAAAATTGTATGGATAAATGTGGTTGATAAATACCTGAGTTCCCACATTTTAATAAACCTAATACTATGGTGGTTTAGTCAAGTGATGTCAGGGGTATTAAATCATGCTATAATTCCAGTAATAAGTAGGAATATCTCTGTGGCAGTGGTTTAATTATGATTAAAGTTCAGAGTAATGGCAAGACTGTCTTGTATTACACTCGGTCATATGATAGGGTCCCATGTGGAGATGCTAAGCCTTTCATGCAAAGAGCTCTGGTTTTACAGTGTCACTATCATTACACCCAGTGGGTGATGATGGTTTAACCTTGCGGGCATACCCTCTGCTTAATCCTGCCTTTCATTTTGCTGCCTCAAAAATTTCTTGTCATTCTTGGCAACGCTGGAGTCCATAGCTGAACATCCTAAGGTGCAGGAAGAAATGTTACTCTGTTAATGCTTTAGCTCTAGATAAATCACTGTCCATAGTTATTCTTGTGTTTTCATAATATGAGATTCTATGTGAACTAAAATAGGAACATTTGCCTTTGAGTCATTTCCTCCATTTCATTAAACACAAGTTCATACCTCACACAGAATCTAACACTGTCACATTTAGCTACGGGCAAGTAGGAGTAAGAAAAACTGGAGTCAAGTTGGTGAATTAGCCTACTGAAGAGCTATAAAATAGTCTGAAGTCTGAATTCAATCTTAGCCCATGCACTTATTTCTTTAAAAAGATAAATAAGATCTGAAAGGCATAAGAGGTATTTCTATCTCTTTACATCTCTTTGCTGCCTCATTACAGCGAGGATTTTAAAATGGTCTTGGTTTAGAAAAGCCACTATGCTACATCTCGTCCTATTCTACTCACTTTTTCCCCCCATAAGCCAAAGCTAATTGGAGTGTAAATCAGAATGGCATAGCCATTGAATCGGCAGCGACAAGGGAACTTGTCCCATCGCTCCTGTAAGATGAACACCTAGCGTGTCTGAACTTTCTAGCTGCTGCTGCCATCCAAGGCGAGAAATTGCAGGTCCTCTGCAGTGAGCTGAAAAGGCTAGATGGGGCATGGGGACTTGTAAGAAAAATTTAGAAGGGTTAGAGGATTAAAGGAAGGGGAAGGTTGCACATTATGTGAAAGCTGGTGCCTGTGACTGCCAGTGCTGCTGATACCTAGGACGGTTTAAAACCACACATCCTTTGCCAGTGGCGCAGTCTAAAACAAAAGACTGATTTAGGGATTGCTAAGAGTTATTTTCTCCTATCGGTAAGAGTTATCTGCTCGTAAGACTTTTCTTCTTATCACAGCAAGCCCAAATCTACTGCAGAGATTCATAGATTTTTTAAGTTTTAAAGCATTATCATTATCTAGTCAAACCTCTGTCATAGCATAGTTCATGGAATTTCACAGACTATTTCTTGAATCAAGTCTGTGTTTTAAAATTGTCCAGTGATTTATTTTGCTTCGTGCTTGTATTGGGCAAAGTTGCGGGGGTTGGGGGAGGGTGGGGTGTGTATTCTGTGCTGCATGGGCTGCTGCTATGAAAATAGGCCAGTGGTTGGCCACATGTTAGGCAGAGCCAGTTCCTGCTGGCTGCAAAACAGACCCACTGCAGCCCAGAGCTGTGGAGCAGCTGGAAGAGAGGAGTAAGAAAAATGTGAGAGAAGCAGCTGTGCAGATACCAAGGTCAGTGAAAAAGTAGGAGGTGCTCCAGGTGCCAGAGCAGAAATTCCCCTCCAGCCCACGGAAAAGACCATTGTGTCCCCTGCAGCCTGTGGAAGACCCCATGCCACAGTAGGTGGGTGCACTCCGAAGGAAGCTGCAGCCTGTGAAGACTTGATGCAGAAGCAGGCTCCTGGCAGGAACTGCAGCCCGTGGAAGTAGTCTGTTCCCAAACACCTGGACCCTGTGGAAGGGACCCATGCTGGAGCACTTAGTGAAGAACTGTATTCCTTTGAAGGGACCCCGTGCTGGAGCAAGGGAACAGCATGATGAGAGACTGGTAGAATTGACTGAAATTGCCACCCCTGCCCACCTGCACCATTCACAGGGAGTGGGGTGGCAGGGAGAGAATTATGGGTAAGAAGAGTAAGGAATGGAGGAGTGAAGTTGAGTCTGGGAAAAAAAGGCGGGGGTGGGGCAGTTTTTTATTTTCTTTTTCTTGTTTATCACACTCCTGGTTTTAATTGTCTATAATTAAGGTAATATTCCCCATGTTACATCAGTTTTGCCAGTGATGGTAATAGGTGAGTAATTTCCCTATCCCTTTTCCAACCCACAAGCTTTTTCATCTTATTTTCTTCCCCTGTCTTGCTGAGGAGGGGGAGTAGTAGAGCAGCTTCTTGGGCATCTGGCAGCTAGCCAAGGTTAACCCACCAGAGTGTTAAAATGGGTATTGTATTCTCTGTCTGAAAGCATTTATTTTCAGCTTCCAGCTCTTGCCTGTGAGACTGTGGAGCCCTTTGTCAATAGGAAGTCTTTGACTTCTGGAAGTGTACAGATATTTGAGATCCAGGGGACTATTTTGGCTATATGGGTCAGAAATCTTAGCCAATGACTTACAAAAAGTGAATATCTTATGTTTGTATCTACACCATATGTTTCAGAATGCTTTAATAATTTAATGGTCTTCAGTGAAGAGGAAACAGTATCCCAATGTTTACTGATTTTGATTTAATCGACTTTTCATCTTTTACTTGATAAACTGGATGTTTGGAGTCCATAGTTTAGACATGGTGCTCAAGCTATGTTGGATCTGTAATAAATTAGTTTTTCATAGTAGTTTAAATATTGCAATGTATTTTGTTGTTGAAGACTTTTTTTTCCTCTCTCTTTTCGAATATACCTGGCCAGAACACAAAGGAATGGTGAATCATTCAGTCCTTTCTAACATTCTTACAGATAGTCAACAACTTCAAGTTAAATATTCATAATAAGAAAAATGAAATACAACACTTGTAAAACACATACTTTTTAAAAATCAGATTCTCATTTTATCATTCATTGTTTTGACCTGAGTGGGTACTTTTCCATGCTGCAAGAGCTTGCTACTTAACAGTGCTTTCTAGCAATAGAACAACAACTGAATTTTTCTATTCTTTAGAGATGGGAAGTAGAAGTAAAAAGCACAACTGAATACATATATCTTAGTTAAATATATTACAAGGGCTTTATTAGCATTCTAGGTGCTCTATCAGATAGCTATATTCGAGACAATATACCTTTTAAAAGTGTGGTAGTGTGATTATGGCAGCAATATTTGTTTGAGATTTTTGAGGTTACTTTTTCTGAAATTCAATGGAAGTTATTATTGCCAGCTATGACTCTTTGTTACATTGATACTTAGATTAATTTTCTGATGTTTCACATTCTGTTGCTAACAGAATTCTTAGCAGTGTAACTCCTATTCACAATAGCAAGCACTTACTTGTTTAAAAGAAAGACTATAGTTGTGAGAATAAAAGTGTTGTGTTTAGCATGGAATTGCTAATTTCAACATTCAAGTGGTTGCAAATTGTAAGTAGAATTAGAATTGCTGATGGCTCCAATGAGAGGAATAACTCTGTGCAGGATGAATTAACAGCATTGTACCAGCACAGACCTGGGCCTGACCAGCTAGAAAGCAGCGCTGCAGTAAAAGAACTGGGTGTCCTGGTAGACAATAAACTGACCGTGAGCCAGAAATGTACCTTTGAAGAAAATAATACAACCTCCTGGGCTGCATTAGGAAGGGTGTTGCCAGCAGGTCGATGTACCTTTCCCCTCTGCTGAGCACTGGTGAGACACATCTGAAATGCTGAGTCCAATGGTGGGCTCCTCAGTACACAAGGGAAGTGGAAATATGGAACGAGTCTAGTGGTGGGTTACAAAGATGATTCTCATCCCAGAGAAGAGAAGGCTTAGGGAGGACCTTATTAATGTGGGCAAAATGCTAAGTGTTAGGCAGGAGAAGTGAGGTTTAAGTTGAGATTCATTAAAAAATGAATTTAGGTGACTACTGGTATGATTGCAGGTGTTATACTTGTAACCTCTCTATGTATCTATAATTCATTTAGATGTGAGTTGTGTAGTCTGAGCTCCAATTGTAGCGAGAGGAGACCTAATCAATATCATATTTGAGTCAAGAGATCCATTCAGTTACCAAATGTGTGTCTACTCTAATGGGAGAGGCATGGTTTTCCAGGCTGTATTGACTGGAGTGCCATTGTGTATGGGGAAGATTAGAGACTTAAATGTAGTTGATTCCAACAAATCCAGCCTTTTATGTGAGGTGAATCCCAGCTGTTCTTTTTGCTAAGGGAATTCTTTTATCTTTTGGGAGATTTGACAGTCCTTCTTACATACCTGCATATAACACTTTAAAAAAAACCAAAACCCCAACCCAACCCAACCCAACCCCAACCACTAATTGAATATAAATATCAGTTTGTATAGCTTCCTCTTCCTTGCTCTTTCTTTAATTCATGCTAAAACATTTTTTTAAAGTACTAATAATTTCTAATAATGTTTTTGTTCTCTAATCAGTTTTCCTTCTTCCACCCAACCACCAAATACTAGCTTGTAAGTAGTTTAATGGCAGTAGTTTCATGCCAATTTGCAATATAATGTTTGAAGTAAAGATCTTGCATTTTGACTGTCTCTTTAAGAATGTACATATGGGACATGCATGGAACCCAGTCACAGGATACTGAGTTCCTTCCATAAGGCAAATAGCTTGATAAATTTTTACTTTCCAAGAAGGAAATCCAGTTCTTTGGCAGAAAAAGTGTGTCATTTTAAGAAAAACCCTTTTATATCAGTGTCTTCAGATTTGACCTATTCTTGTCCAGACTAGGTGTTCATTTTGTTACTATATTTATTTTATAGCTTTTCCTTTTTGTCTCATATTTTTATGGTTGCTTCTTTGTTGCAACTCTAAGGAGAAATCCATGCATATGAAGGGAGGTACCCTGAGTAAGATCTGAAAGTTATCTGTTTTGTAGGTAATGAATATTCTGTTTTCTTTCAAATATTTGCCTTCCCAAGGAATGCTTTATGTTTCTATGCATAAACTTGATCTGTTTGTCTTAAACAGAGGAGAAAGGGGAGGAAAGATGACTTAAGTGGATTGAAAACAAATAAGGAACGATATTTACAGTCTAAAACATATAAAAGTAAACCTAGAAATATTGAATCTTTTCTGAAAGCTCTAAAAACGTTATCCCTTTTCGTACTGATCCAGGTAAATACATCTTAAAAGAAGCTAAGTAGAGAGAATGAACATCATAGTAGAATATTTTGTTCACTGTGTGCAGTGTGTCACTTTTGTTTCTTCTTTGGTTGCAAGGTGAAGGCATGCCTTGTGGAATGAAGTCATCCAGAGATGGTAACATCATAAGCTACTAAACGTTGGCAAGGAAAGAAAAACGTGTACAAAGTCTTTGCAAAAGCCTGAAACCTTGTTTTTGCCCATCTCCAATCAATTAAATAGATAAATAAATACATAGATAAGACTTTAATTCTTCAGGAAGGTTAGAAAAAATTGCTGCATTAGGAAAAAAAAATTTCAATATATAGTCTATGCTACATCACCATTAAATTATAAAAAAATAAACAACCACACCACCAAAAAAAAAACCCCAACCCTCCAAAGCCCCAAACTTTTTTTGTTTAGGAACATCTGGTCCTCTTTGGGAGAAGGTAGAAAAAAAGATTCTTGCATATACCTATGTATTATTTTTATGCCTTAATCCGTGTGCATATAGCTACATTAGCAAGTAACATACAGCACAATACGAATATGTCTGAGTATGAAGCACCTGGTGCTAAGGACGCATCATGTCCTCCATAAACTTCTGTGAGGTTTACTCTGGACTTGTGTGGTCCCATGGACCGATTACCCATTAGTTATTGGAAAATAATTACAGTTTAATTTTATCTAAAAGGAATCTCACACGTGTTCCAAAAGGGCTTCACACCACACACCCAAGTGTGTCAAGTGGAGATGGCTGGGAGATTTGTATCAGAAGTACACTCGTGAAAGTTAATGTAGGCATACTTTTTAATAACATAAATTTCTTTCTCTGTGTTGTCCAAATCGTGTATCATTTTAAAGAAATTTACATTACTGAACTATCTTCCAAATACTGCATGCTTAAATATTCCCAGTCTATTTATGACAGTTTTAAATTTCTTCACCCTGAAAAACCTACAAAAAAGTGATTTTCTAGATAACACTGGAAATTAAATTCTATACGCTTACCATTTAGGAGATGGACTCTTTTTGCTTTCTTGGTGGTATGCCCAATTACCCTTTTAGATTAGATCTGTGTTGTCTTCAGGATCTAAAGAAAGCATTCAAGTTCGTTGAGAAAGATTGAATAATTTCTTTCTTTCACTTTATCTTTCCTGAACAGTACTGAAGGATTTCATTGCATAGCTGCATTTATGGAAAAATGTCATGGAGATAGCTACTTTTATATTAAACAAAAGAATCAGTTATAAATGATTCATCAATCTAAAACAACTGGGAAAAAATGAAAACCTCAACTTTATAATCATTGTATATATATTTTTTTAATCTAAAAACCTCTTGGTGGGCATATTTATCAACAAAGAAAAAATTCTTTTTTTGCTTATGTAATATAATGTATCTGACTGACATTACAGTGTGAGGTAATAACTGACCAGTTTTGCTTTTTACAGAACATTAAATCTTTTTCTGTTAAAGAGCATTGGTCAGTTACTGAATTTAAGGGAAAGCAATTTACTAGTCAAAACACGTAAATTGTAGCAATTTAAGATGTACTTAAAATATGCAAGCACATATTTCAATATTGTAAAGACTTAGATTGTAACACAGC
Source organism: Hypotaenidia okinawae (assembly GCA_027925045.1). Taxonomy (NCBI): domain Eukaryota; kingdom Metazoa; phylum Chordata; class Aves; order Gruiformes; family Rallidae; genus Hypotaenidia; species Hypotaenidia okinawae. The sequence continues at coordinate 175,898,054 of BSDF01000001.1, forward strand.
AAAGGAATACAAAATAGATTTTATTCTCAGTAGAGAAGCCAATACAATTTCAGTGTTTGGGTTGTTTTGGGTTTTTTTTTTTCTTTTTTTTTTTTAAAGTATATTAGTTTGGTTTTTTTTAAATTTAACAAAAGGGGCTGTTTTTAATTGGTAGTGTTATTGCAAGGCCCTTGAAACCGAGCCACTTACTAACTGTTGTGAGTGTGAATGTGATCTGGCAAGCACAGCATAGTCATTAAGTAATGGATTGTAGCTACAGTCTTTCAATAAAAATGTGTAGGTGGTTAGTAGTACTGTAGTGTTACCAGAAATTTTAAAGTCATTTGTAGGTTAGCTTCTGAAATTAAAAGTGTAATCAAAAATTTCCTTGCACTGTTGCCTTTTTCAGCTGATTTAACTGAAGATTCCTTGGATCATTCAGAAGAGGAACCAAATGACGCAAAAATAATAATCCACACCACAGTGGATTTATTGTTTGGATGATAGTTTCACAGTTTATATATTTCTTTTCATGAGAAATTAAAGGAATAGTGTGAGGAAATTGCTTTGTGCAATTACTCCACGTCTCTTTTTTTAATACTATACGTACATGTCCTTTATTGTTGCTTCATTATGAATGGATATCATATATTTTCATTGTAAATAGTAATATAAATCTATAGCTGCATGAAAAACAACACTGCTTTGATACATATTAGTGGTACATTTTACAGAAATATAAAAATATTTAACATATGTTATGGATAGATATAGGTCACTGTGCCAGCTGTGACAAATATACACATATCTATGCATACTAACATGCATAGATACAACACATTCAGCTAGGTTGCAGAGGACTTCAGATAATCTTGTTTTTTACTAATGATAATAACTGTTGGCCACCCAACTTGCCTTCGGCATTTAAAGAGCCAAATTGATATTAAAGATGGACACAGTTGAAAGTAACCTGGCACATCACTGTTAAAGCTCTCTTGATACTCTGTGCAGTCTAATCAGACTCTTAGGGTCACATTTTCAAGAAATTCTGCCTAGAAGCCTGTGCTCACAAGCTTTGTTACTGAATTACATGGATTGCTGTTTGTCATAGGGTGGTTGATCTGTTCATCTGTGGGATACCTAAACAATAGTCTGTTTAACCCTAATCAGGCATTATGCACAATTAAGACTAATGCTTCCCAATAAATCAAAATACATAGGTATTAAAAATATGTGATAATAATCACTTCTTATTCTGAAATTAAGACAGCATTTTTGAGCTACTAGGCTGGATTGACCCTGGCTGGAGACCAGGTGCCCACCAAAGCTGTTCTATCATTCCCTTCCTCAGCTGGACAGGGGAGAGAAAATATAACACAGGGCTCATGGGTCAAGATAAGGACAGGGAGAGATCATTCACCAATTACTGATGAATTTTGGGAAACAATTAACCAATTCTTATCAATTAATTCAGAGTAGGATAGTGATTTCTCTACACTCTCCCTCCAAGCAGCATAGGGGGATGGTGAATGGGAGTTGTGGTTTAATGTGAGTTCAATGCAAGTTCATCATGTTGTCCTTTCTACTCATTCCTCCTGAGGAGGAGGACTCTTCACACTCGTCCCCTGTTCCAGTGTGGGGTGCCTCTCATGGGAGACAGTCTTTCACAAACTTCTCCAATGCCAGTCCTTCCCATGGGCAGCCCTTCATTTATTGAGATGGGGGAGCTTCTAGCAGTTTCTCACAGTAACCATTCCTGTAGCCCCCTGCTACCAAAAATTTGCCACACACACAGAGTAGAGCTACTCTCTGTGTAAATGATGGAAGAAGGGGTCATGCCAAAAGAGGGAAATAGGATGAAAAAAACAACTTCAGAGACACTTTTGAGTTTATCCATGTTCTTTTTTCAAAATGACAAAAAGAGTTTTGCGTGACAAGAAATCTGGTTAAGGGAAAAATAATGAAGAATGGTGGAACAGTAAAATTGCTTTGCATGCTTTATTTAGTTTTAGGCTTAAGGGTGATCAGTTGGTTCCATAAGAACATACATGAATAAATTTTAAAAAAGGAAAAATCTTTATAAAAGAACAATCAATGCTAGGGAAACATTTAAGAAATAACAATTTGATCCCTTGGAAGAGATCTTAGGATGAAAGAGACTCATGGGTCACAGTCTTTCATTTTCGGATGAACGTTTGCTGTGACCTTTTATAAGTCTTTATCTCTTGCTTGCTTGTTTGACTTACTCTTTTGAGTATATTCTCCTCTTCTGTCTAAAGTAGCTCAGCTGCTGTGTCTTCACACAGTAAAAGAATAAATCCTGGAAGCACTATGTGTTGACATCTGTCTGTATTTCATGTCTTTCATTTCTAAATCAGTGTTTGTGTTTATAAGCCAGAGTGGGCAGGTCCAGAAGTGACTGTTGATATTGCCTCTTTTGTTGCACAAGTGTAGGGAAAGAAAAGGAGATAGATTAGACTGGTGTTTCTGGAGAAGTGGAGAAAGGAATGACTTGAAAGGTGTCAGGTAAACTGCCAGCTGAATAGATCATGCACAACAGCGTAGGCATGGTATATGAAAAATGGAGTTCCGGGAACTGACTTTGGTATAGGTAATTCTTCCATGTACATGAAAACATTTAATAACAGCTCTGTGCTGCTCAAAAGTCAGAAAACTGTTTTATTTATGGCTCAAAAATGTCCATGAATCATTCTGTCAACTGAACAAACTTGAAGGGAAGAATGCTTGTCCTCAGAAGACTGCAAAATTCCAGAGCAAACTGAAAAAAAAGCCAAACTGAGAAAGTGCGCTCTTCATTGAGGGAAAAGATGACTGTCATATTGCTTAATTCAGCCTCTTTCCTTTTTGGTCTTGTCAACTGTTTGCCTATTACAAGATACCAGCCTAGTCAATGTTGTATTCTGCTACAAGGTATATGGCATCTCATAAATCTGGACATTCACTGACAGCAGTACTCTACTTTTCTACCCTGTTTTCCCACTGAAATCTATATAATTTGGTTGAGATTATGAGATCTGAGGAGCATGTCTAGACTAACCAATTGTGTTAAATTATCATGGTGCCAGATGCAAGGCTTAAGAGCAGAGAGAGGAAATATTTATATATTGCACATCCCTGCTAATACTAATAGTAGTATAGGAACAGGTTTTTGGTTTTTTTTGTTTTTCCTTTTGTTTTGTTTTGGTTTTATATCATATGTTGTATTTCTTCCTCAAATGTGTATAATTTCTGTATGTTCTGTTCAGTGCATCTGAAATTAAAATATAATTCATATGCAAATTAATCTTTTTTAAATGGCAGACATACAGAGTAGTATCTTCAGTCTTAGGAAAATATGGTAAAGAGGACAAAATGTGGGTTTTGTTTGTTTGTTGTTTTTTTCCCCCCAAAATAAATTTGCCATATATTACTTCTTAGCCCAGATTAAACAATTTGGTCTTTAAAATTGCTTTACTGGATGAAAACAATGAAATCTCTTTTCTATTGAACAGATAAGTGACTATAAACTTGGGTTTAGTGTCTACCTAAGTCATTACTAAGTCATTAACATTTTTTGTTTTGGTGGAGTTCATTTGAATCAACCAGACACAATTGAAAAGGGTAGATTGTTGTAGCTAATTGTACTTCTCGGGATGATACTTCAGTAAAGTCCCAGTTTAAAATAGCTGAAGGATGACTGGTTTTAAAAACAAACAAACAAACAATTAAATAAACAAACGACCCTCTTAATCTCGAGCTGCTTTCTGTAGTTGAGGGTCTTTTGAAAGGTTTGTCAGACTAGGCCATTGATCTGTGCCATTAAAGGGCCAATCTGCAAGCAACTTGAAAATAGTGTTTTCTACTGTAATATTTGCTTGTGCACCATGATACAAACTGGTCATTTTTAAAGGAGAGAACAGCAATGATTTTCATTGTTGGGGCTTCTTCAAGGTGCTGCCTTTTCAGGGAAGACATTTGAGGAAAGTTATCCTTAGTTATCATTGTAAGCACATTTGTTTGATGATCAGGAAAAAAAAGTTAATTAGAATAGAGATCTAAACTTCCAGCCATGTGTGCACAGATATACAGATTTTCCTCCTTATCCAACAAATGGGGTTTTAGGAAGCACCAGAATGATGATCTAATTACAAAGCACTTAGGTTATTTCTAGATCTGTTTTGCATAGTATGTTCTTTGATACACTGTACTAATTGAATCATTTCTATTCAGCCTTACAAACTGTAATAAAGAACAAATACCTTATCAATTGGCATCTCTTGTTTGTTCAAATCTTTTCATGTGTCTCTTGCTTTATCATTAATTGACCTTGTAACTTTTCTGAAATAACTGTTATAATTCACAAGGGTAAAGAAGACCTAACAGTTTTATCTTCATTAAGCATGTCATGTGGCAAACAAATTTGGCATGCAAGAATTTATCTGTGCTAAGATAAATTCAATAAATGGGCTAATGTTTGCTGCACTACAAATACCCATTTCAGCCTATTGAATTTATTATATAATATCTGTGGGCACTGATTAGCAGTTTTGCTCATTATCACTTTGAACCTGCTACATAAATCATGGCCTTAAATTGTTTGTGTGATTGTACCCTGAACTTTTTTTTAACCTTTCTGGCTCAAGTGTTTCAACTAGATTTAAAAAAGATAAATATTTCATTTTTAATGTTTAATCTTGACTGTAAATCAGAAAAACATATGAAAAATTCTCTACAGCTAAATAAAAAGTCTCTGTTTCATTACTTAGTCAGTCTCTATGCAGTGTTCTTTGTGAGGAGAGGCCAGAGCTGCCCAGAGCTGGACACAGCTGGTTCCAGCTGGCTCTAACCCACCCACCGCAGGGCATGGCTGAGCCCCCAGCTGAGCTGGGGGTATTTTGGGGAAACTGTACTTAAGGCATTTCTCACATCCCAGCTCTATTTTAATTGGCAATAAATTAATTTTCCCCAGTCAAGCTTGTTTTGTCCATGGTGGGAATTTTTAAACAGACTTTTTTTGTATATATCTCAGCCCATGAGCTTATCTAACTTAATTTCTCTCCTTTCCTGTTGAGGAAGGGGAGTGAGAGTCAGCTGGGTGGGTATCTGGCAGCCAGAAAAGGTCAACCCACCACAAGTGGTAGTTTAATCTAGTTGCCTAGGCAAATAGAGTCAGAGCTTAGAGGAGAAAAAAAAAAAATCAATAAATACTCACCCTTACCACTGAAGCTTCCAATTAAAATGTTATGGCCAGTTTTTAATCTATCCTATATTATTTTAATTTCTACATTTTCAATGGTTCAGTTTTTTATTTTATCTTACCTTCCTGACAAAGCTATCATCTATCTAGCCCATAATTTCATATAAGTGAAATTTGTCAGATACTGCTTCTCTGACATTACCATACAGATGTATTTGAGGAATTTCGATGGAAGATGTCACAACTTTTCTTAATCATACATAATGAAGTTTTGAGGATTTTTTTTTATGTGTATATATTTGCATTTCAGAGAAGGATCTTGTCGTGTCATTGAAGCAACTCTCATAAGTATAAAATTTCACAACAGGACTTGGGCTGAAAGAAGTACTATTCTCCCACTGCCTCCAACCAAGGTTTTGTTCAAGCTTTTGATTCCTCAACAAAATCTTTCCATGTGGAACAGCAAGCTTTCTGCTAAAAGAGCTGTATTATTCTGTAAGTGTTTCCCATCTAGGAAGGCAAGCTTCCTTCGTGACATATGAGAATATTATTGAAGTCATAAAGCCAAAGATAATAAGCCATGTCTCACCTATATTAGGGTCAGCGGGGAGAGGTAGTAGCGAGAAACTAGAATCTGTTATGCACAGATCGTTTTCCTGTTTTCTTATGTGAAGAAGCTATAGAGTTTAAGTCACTCTGCCATTTCAGCCCTTTACAAGGGCTGTAACTACACTATTAAAATAAAGCACTTCCATAGTGTAAGGTTTTGCTTTCCATATAAGTAAAAGGGAGTCTGGGGAAAAAAAAACCCAAACCCCACAGCATTTGCCAATCTGCTTTGCACAACAGAAGCTGCTACAGCTTCCAAATGACCCATGTTGTGCTATCACTCACCTCCTTTTCACTGCTTCCCAGAGATTTTGAAGACGGGTTTACACAGCAGTAATAGCAACAATGCTTCACAATATTAATATAAATTTTAAAAGATATTTTTTCTTTCAGTTCTTATAAAATAACAGCTATAAATAAAAATATAAGTCCTGCATTACTGTCATAAACCGAAACGAAGATACGGATATGAAACGTGTAGCACTGCTAATTTTTGAATTGGTATCTAGCTTTATTTTAAACAAATTATGCTAAGAATGTCACTTTCTTGCTTCATCAGAACAAAAAAATGTTGGATTTTCATACTTGTGTTTTGTTGTTTTGTGGGTTTTTTTTCCATGAAAAAGGAGCAGGAGACATTGCAGATGCTTTGTACTGTATTCTCTTTCGCTCCTTCCCCTCTCAACAATAATACATTACCATTCTGAATGGGTTATCCAGAAACTATGGAAATCATTTCTGAGTATTAAATAATGCATATATAAACCTGAAAAATGCATTTGAGAAAACTCAAGGGTTAGAGTCTTTCAATTCACATTGCACAAAACTTTTTTTAACCCAACAATACCATTATAATTTATTTCCAGGTGAGTATATTTTTATTGCATGCCTGTATCTGGAAAAGCATTCAGATCTTTATTTTTTTCCAAAAATTACTGCCCTGACATACAACTGTGAACAGCTTAAAAGGAAAAACTGTAAACAGCTGTCACAGAATACGTTGATGTTTCACAAGGCTTTGCTCGCAATCATTTTTTTTTCAAAGTACTGTAAGAGACTCTGCTTATGTTTCCATTATAGAGAGCCTCATTCTGTGCTAAATAGTGTGTGGATCTTTTGTCCCTGGTGCTTTATTATTTCATCCTTTGGATCTATTTTTCGCTTGGTTGAATAGTCAACTATTTAACATGAGTTCAGATAACCTTTGAAAATGGCTTTTCCTGATGTTTGCTATGCAAGACCTGTTCTCCAAATGCAAGCAACAGCACTCTTGAGAGGGTTTTTTCTTTTGTTTTATTTTGGTTTTCTTTGATTTTGTTCCTCTTTCTTTTTCCTAATCTGACTACAAGGCATATTTAGGAGTGTAAGCCTACAACTGCCGACATCGCTTCCACCTTCTGTCTGTGCAACTGGAAATCCAGATGTACAATAAAGTGAACAGAATAAAGGCGTGCAGGTGGTAAAAAAGAAAAAAAAAAAAAGGTGTAAGAGGTAAATGGAGCAGTCCAGTCAGGCAGTCCGGGTGTCCATGTTACAGTACATCCTATGGGATGTGTCTTAATTTTTGCACAGTCTTTTGAGACCTAGTCACCCATTGACCAGGAGTATCCTCTAACCATATATATAGATGATGCTGAATTCAGTATTATTGTTTTTATTAATATTATATTTCAGCTAACCTGGAAGACGTTTCCTGTCTCTCTAGTAAAATCTTCAGAGATAAATTCCAACTTACAGAAAGATTCTGCTCAGTTGTTAGAACTCTGTAGGTAGCTTATGAACTCTCAAGATAACTCCCTTCCCATTAACTGAACCTATTCCTGTTGTTTAATACTTTCTTATGATGTAATGATGTAACTAAAGGTAATATTACAGCTGTCATAAATACAATTACAGCTGTCATAAATACAATTGAAATTATAATTTGCACATGCCATCAGGATTTGGAAAACGTGTTGCTTCATTAATATGACAATTCTGTTTTTACATGGGATGTTTCTCTAGCCAAGGAGAGTTCTGTCATGACAGATTAACTTCTGATAGAAGATTGATTCCATCTCTTGATCTTCAAGGCTTTCCTCAGATGGGTTGAATTCTGAGCCATACAGCAAGAAAAGTATCTGACGCCAGCAAGCAGTTAAAATTAGATTATAGTTTGTCTAGACCTGATGCATGTCCATGGCCACATAATTCTCTAATTAGAATTCTTTAGCCTGTTGGGCTTTACATGAAGTTCAATACTCATTTCAGTCAAAACTTTATTAAAATAAAACAGAATTTAGAAATCAGTGATTTGAAAAAAAAAATTCTTGAAACTACACTTTCTAAACTATTCAGTTTATTGCTTCATCTATTTAAAATTTAGCTACAAAGGAGGGGCACAGGATTTTTTCATGTGCTACTCCTTCTTCACAGGATTTTGCGAAATACAGTGTTGTCTTCATTGAGACCAAAACCATGTTAATTACTGAAAATGGATGACAGTGTCAGTAGAATTGTGGTGAATCAAAAATGCTTCTTTAGCCACTCACAAGCATTATATAGAAACACAGCTCATGAAGCTAAGAAAGAGCATGTTTGCCTTTGTGGTAAGTACTGATGATCAAAACAAGCATCCTGAAGATGAGGAAGACACTGTATCTATGACTACATGTTAATTGAAATCTCTGTGTTTAGGATATCTTGAAGAGAAGGTGTCATATATTTTATTCAGTTTTGATTTTAAGTTTGTCCTTCTTCTCCCCTCTCCCCCAATATTGTGTGTGTGTGTATGTATGTATGTATTCCTGAGGTTCTCCCCTTTGAGTGTAAAATAAAATAAAAAGTAATAACACTGAAAAGCCGATGGGCAAAAATTGATTCATAAATGAGAAGGTGGCATTCATCTCAGCGCTCTTATTGGAAACCTAAATCTCAGTAAATTTGTAGCCTTAGGATACAATGGGCTTAAAGGATTTCTGTCTCTCAAGAAAAATTAGAACGCCTTTGAGGTAAGGTAAATGGAAAAGGTTGTTTGGGCAAACGTGGAGCTCTAGCACTATTAAATGTTAAGCACCATCAGGGGGTATCTCAGTCATTAACAAGAGTGGCATGTTGAAGATTGTTTCAAGCAGGAGAAGAGTTATGGATGGCTATGTGGAGGTGGCACAATGCCACAGGGAAATTATGTCAAGAAAAAGAAGATTTTTTAAACTTATTTTGGGGGAAAAAGTACTGAAATAGCATCCTTTCTTTACGTACCTTAGAATCTTTTCCTGAAAATAACCCTATGTTGTCTTTTAAATGAAGCAAATCTGGGACACTAACTTTGAAGTCCATTGTACAACCTTGTGCATAGTACTCCACCTTGATCTTTGGAATATTCTCTGTTCCCTTGCAGTGTAAACTTAGGTACCAACTTAATCCGACCATAAGCATGTTCATTTCAGATCCAAGTAGTTAGCGGTTGTGACTGACTCAGAAGTGTTTTATGGACCTTGTGTGTTAGTTTTGTATATAATTAAAAGGGATCTCAGGGGCTCTGTAGGCAGCCAGTAAGTTAAGCTATCTGGTGTGAGAATAATGTGTTCCTCTCTAGGGAAAGAAAGATTTAGGAGCCAAGCTAGGATCCCTGTTTCAAGCCAACAGAGCTTGAGAAGTGAGCAGACATGAAGTGTTATATCTCTAGGCAGTAGTTACCAGCTTTCTCATTACGTGAGCACATCCTCCTGGCTGCTTTGCAAAATGGCCCTGAGATTAGAAGCTCGGCAGGAAGCTATCTGTGTTGTCACAGTTGGAAATATGTTGTTAGGATGACAGCAGTTACATGGAAAATGGGTATTAAGATAGTCTTCGGCATCAAAAATATTTTTCTTTCCCAGTTTGCCTTAAGGTATTGCTTAGAGAGAATAGTAGGTAGTGTGGCCTGTGTTGTAATCCTATTTGCGAGTAAATAGTGAGAAAAGCCATTTTAAGTTTATCTTCTAATATATAGCATACAATAAATTGTACTGTGGAACAATAACTTTCAATGTAGGATATTTACTTAATGTAGACATATTCTTCCATAACTTCACCACTTCCTATATAATTTGTTATCATGTGATATCCTTGCAGCTACTTGCATTGGGTTTATGTGGAAAGGTTTGCTAGTAGGGTGCAGCGGTGGCTTCTGTGAAAAGATCCCAGAGGCTGTCCCCATGTTGGGCAAAGTCAGTTCCAGCTGTCTCCAAGAGGGATCTGCTGGTGGTGGTGTGGTTTTACATGGCATGGTTCTGGCACAGGAGGGGTAGCTCCAAGGGTGGGTTCTGCAAGAAGCAGCTAGAAGCTTTCTGCACGCCTAAGAGATTAAACACAGGGTGGAGTTGTTGTTGACCAAGGCTGAGCCCATCAGTGATGGTCATAGAAACCCTGTGAATCACATTTAGGAGGAAAAAAACCCACAGGCCACCAGAGAAGGGAGTGAGATGTAAGAAACTGTGCAGACACCAAGGTCAGTGAAGAGGGAGGAGAAGAGGCACCACAGGTGCTGGAGAGAGATATTCCCCTGCAGCCTGTGGAGAAGACCACGGTGAAACAAGTATCCCCCTGCAGCATGTGGAAGAGGATGGGGAGCAGAGGTCCCATGTACAGCCCACCCATGGAGAGGCTCCATGCTGGAGCAGGTGGAGACATACAGTAGATGCTTTGGCCCATGTTGAAGCAAACTGCCAGCACTTGCAGACCATGGAGAGAGACAGAGACACAGGGAGAATGAAAGAGAGAGAGATCCATGACGGAGCAGGTTTGCTGGGGTGGAAATTGTGACTCCTTGAGGGACCAGGCTGGAGCAGTCTGGGCCTGAGAGACTGAGACATTCTGTGATTTGTGACTGCACCCCATAGAAGTGACCCATGATGGGGCAGCTGGTGAAGAACTGAAGCCCTGTGGGAAAGGACTTACGTGGGAGAAGTTTGTGGACTACTGTCTCCCATGGGTGGGACCCCATGCTGCAGCAGGGGAAGGGTGTGAGGAATTACATCCCCCTCCCGTTGTGCCCCCCCACCCCCCACCCCCAGGTTAAGAAGGAAAACAAGTCCGGAGGAACTGACTGAAACCCCCATTCCCCCATTCCCAGACCTTCCCCATGCCACAGTGGGAGAGGGAAAGAAGGGAGAGAAATCATGACTAAAGTTAAGTCTGCTAAGAAGGGAGGGGGAGGGGAGGTGTACTCTGTGGTACTTCTCATTATCTGACTCTGGTTTCACTGTGTGTGCAGTGCAGTGTAATAAATTAGATGTTTTCTTTCCTTTATTCTGTGTTGAGTCTGTTTTGCCTATGACACTAATTGCAGAATGATCTCTCCCTGTCCTTAACCTGACATTTAAGTAAGGGTAGCAAATACTATGCAAGAATGCCCAGGAGAGAGGGCTGAGAAAATGTGAAAAATCCCTGAAGACACCAAGGTCGATGAAGAAGGAAGGGGAAGGAGGTGCTTCAGATGTTAGAGGAGAGATTCCTCTGCAGCCCCCTGGAGAACACTATGGTGAAGCCGGCTGTCTCCATACAGCCCAGGTAGGTCCATGGGGCAGTAGATGTCCTCACTGAAGCCCATAAAGGACCCCATGTCACAGTAGGTCGATGTGCCCTGAAGGAAGCTGTAGCCTGCAGAGAGCCCACACTGGAGCAAGCTCCCGGCAGAAACTGTGACTTTGTGGGGAAATGATCAGGTCTGTTCCTAAAGGACTGCATCCCATGGGATGGACCCATACTGGAGCAGTTGGAGTCTGAAGAGTAAGGATTGTCAGAGACAAGCATTATGAACTGACTGAAACTTCCATTTGCCTTCTTGCAGTGCTCTTGAGTAAGGGGTAGAGAAGTCAGTCCGGAGTGAAGCTGAGCCTGGGAAGAAGAGAGGGATGAGGGGAAAGTGGTTTTAGATTTGTTCTTATTTCATATTAGCCTACTCTGTTTAATTGACAGTAAATTAAATTAACAAAGTTGAGTTTGTTTTGCCTGTGACAGTAATTTGTAAGTAATCTCCCTGTCCTTATTCATTGCATTTCCTCCCCCTGTCCAGTTGAGGATGAGAGTGATAGAGCAGCTTGATGGGCATCTGGTAGCTAAAGTCAACCTATGACACTACTAACTCAAAAGTTTATTATTTTCAGACCAGGGGTTCTACCTCATTATTTTCTCTACAATGCTAACTATCTTTCACTAAAAGATAGGTACTAATAGAAACAAAGTCACAGTGATTTGCCAACAGAAATATGAGCTTTCATAAGGCACTGATGTAGTTCCAGGTCTACCACTTAGTAGTGTCAATAGTGGAAACCTCAGTCCTGAAAGACATTATGGGTAAAGGGGAAAAGTGCTGGTCTGTGACTGAATGTGTGATTATGACATATTATCAGTTTTCTCAGAGTAGATGCTTCTATATATATCTTGATACCTTGTCCTCTAAATAAACACCTAATTATTGATAGTTGTTATTTAGAGAATTAATTAATTTTGATTGCCGAGTCTGTAAAACAATATAAATTCATGGTGAGAAATGTGAATAAATGAATGAAAATAAATTACTATAATATTGAATCTATGTTGATATCTTAATTATATCATGGTCTTATAATAGTATAAGTAAGGAAAGAATCCATTTGTTTATCATAGAATCAAGAAAGAAACTCATAGTGACAACAAAGTTATTGAATGTCATACATGTTCAGAGTATGTAAACACCTTTACAGAGTAGTACAGGAAGGGTTAGTATGACTTGCAGTGTAGTGGCAAGATACTGGGTGGGTAAATGGGTCTTCATTCACTCATTCATGATCTAACATTGTTCAGAAGAAATTAAATTTCAGGGAATGAACACTTTCTCAGAAACTCGTAACAGCAAATATATATAATCATGCATATAGAAAACAAATGTGGCTCTTCACTGGATTTGCTAAGCTCTTTTTTTTTGGTGACAAAGTCACTCTACAATTCTTAACCAGCTTGTTCAGGGTATTTAATGTCTTTAAAAATTAAAACTCATTATTCCTATTTCATATTTTATATGAGCCTCAGAGTTCAGAGACTAAAAAGACGTGGAATGAAAAGATCAGTTTCAGACTAAGGTGTTGCTCCACTAATCTTGCAGAAACAGATCCAGGTGATGTGAACTTTTATACAGTTTGTACTTAAACATCCACTTGGCTAGAGGAATTAAACATAAAGAAATGCACGTAAAGCCCTAAAGTGTTGGATTCATTCCTTAACTAGAAGTTTTAGGCTACAGATTTAATGCATAGCTTCTGAAAATGTTAAGTATCATAGATATTAAGGCTACTTAATTCAGATTAAACAGTTGGAGTTTTGGAGGCCTGCCACGTACAAAGTAAAGTGAGAAAGGTAAGCACCCCCTGATGTTAAGAGGAGCCATCACTCAAAATAATTTCTCTCTAATTTAAAAACATAGATTTGCACACTGAAACCCTATGGAAGATTTGTGCTTACATTAAACCCAGAATAAATTATCCCAACTACAGCATCTATGTATCAGTATGAGAGATTTTTGCTTTGTATTTTCATAGTTTAGATAAAAATGTCTGGTAAAACCAATTGAGGCCATTGCCCCTTATGGGATGTTTTAAAACTGTGGTTATTGAATGGAAAGAATAGCAACATGAAGTCGTTATTAATAATAACATAATATCTGTTTCTTCCAAGCAAGTATGATATTGATTGACAACGAATAGCTGTACAGCAAACTTTAAATTACAGTATTTATTATGAATGTGACTTCCAATTAATTATTTAAGGGATACATTTTGTCCTCGTTTGCAGTATTGAAGTTCTCTGGAGTTGGACATGCTCATTAATGGGAAAATGAAACTCAATTTGAAAGTTTCACATGATTCATGTTTTGAATAAAGATGTTGCTCCTGTGAATAGAGTTTAAAGCATATATTATATTTAAAGGAATGAGACATCACATCTTTGAACAGTAACATGTAGATCAAATTTTTAGATATTTGATTTAGGCATCCACAAACATAAAGGAGAATTTAGGCACCTGTATTTGATGGGAGGGTACACGGTTGTGCCATTGGAGGTCCAGTTTTCTTAGGTTTTAATATAGGCACCGGTTGGAATGTTCCACAGTTCTTTTAGTTTCTCCTCTTGTGTATCACAATTTCCATTGTGTGGCTAGCCATTAGTTAACACAACTGATGCCCTGCTGTGGAGCTAGGAAACAGCTGAGGCATATACCTGATCCTAGGAAGCTGAGAATTTTGCAAACTAGTTTATACAATTTTTAGCAATCTCATGCTACTGAAGAACATCATTTAAGAGTTCCATATGCTGAGGAAAAGAATTGACTAAGATCAGGAATTAGAAATGGTCAGAACGAAGATGCTTTATGGCACTAGACTTAATTGTCCATTTGTGATTCAGATTATATTTCTACAGTGAGGTTGTGATTCACAATGAACAATGCATTCCTAGAATTATATTTAAATAGCTTCTCTGGGTCTGAATAAGTAATTGAGGCATTAATAATGCTGGGAAAAGAAAATAAGAAATGTTTCCTTTTACATAATAGCCTCTTAAATGGAGCATCACCCAAAAAGAGTGGGGGACTGCATGGAGGATTCCTTTGGGGAAGGAATGCAATGTATTGAAAAATTCCCTTAAAAGAAGTTGGATACTGGAGCCCTGTCCTACCACAGGTGATTACTTCTGCATTCTGTGGTCTTAGAGAGACCAGTGGATGCATTTTAACCATAAAGATGCAATGCATAAGGAAAAGCTTTATGAGAAGTACCAGCTTATCCTATTTCTACTTCTGGAGTATTTTCTTGGGTTCACATTTTTCACTACATGTGGAAATCTGGAAAGCAAATTAAAGAGGAAGAATAATGGAAAGAACTGGGCATGCATAGTAGTGAATAAACACTTTCAACCAAGCAATAGGTGGGGAGGACCAGTGGAATTCCCTGAGTACAGATAAGATGCAGCAAATCTAGAAAAAGTTAGATTTTATAAATTTTAATTTTTTTATAGTTCACCTTCTTGGAACATAGATTGGACAACCCACTGACAGCAGTTCCGTAGCTTTATGACACGGTAAGACCTCAGTGCAAAGTCAAATAATTTAGAAGTTCAACTAATCAGGAGATAGTGGACTAAAGAGTAGTATTACCTTAGAACCTACGTGAACTCCCCAGGGACAGGACTTAAACATAAAATAGTACAAGTCAAGGATGCAAACAGTAAAGGCAGGGTTCAGAACCAAGAATGAGGACCAAAACTTAACAAGCATAAAATTACAAAGCAATCTACAGTTTTCAAGACATGGTCATGTAGCTCTCACTTGGAGGCATCCAACTGATCATAGCAGGATGAGTGAACCAGAATTTGTGTCATATGCATGCAGCATCCTGGTACTGTCTGCCTGGGGAATGACTGTCCCCTCTGGCCTTCGATCTGCAGGCAGGAAATTATTTGTTACTTGGTTCCATATTAAACAGCTTGGATAAACAGAATTTAAATGCTTTTGTGGCTGCTTCAACTATTTCAGTTCTAACCACACCAAACTCCTCTGCAGGCTTCACTGCACTGAAGAGGAACAGCAAGGATGAAAGAAATTGTGGATGTTCACTATTCCCTTTGTAAATATTTCTTCTAGGATAAAAGAGTTCTTTGCAGTCAGTGTAGAAACCTGCCAAGAAGGTCAGAAACAGAATTCAAAATCATTCAACAACCTGTTTTTGCTATTTATAGTTGAGGAGAGGAGGAAAGGTTCTAGTCATCAAACTACAATCTCATTAAGGAATGATTTGATAAAAATTCCATATAGGAAAGGTTTTCATTCATCTACGTGATTTTGCTTACTTTTTCCTTGGGAAAAGTTAGAACTGCTATACCATCACCTTATAATTGTGTCATTTTGCTTCACTTGTTGTTGTTGATAGTGTTTTGATGTTCCTCTTTGCTGCTTTAGACTCATGCTCACTCTTCCTCTTTTAATTAAATTGAATCTGTAAAGTTTGGTCATTTAATATGCAATCACATCATCTTCTTTTGATATTTCCCCCTGAAACTGATACCTTACTGGACATCAGCAAAGATTACTGAATGCCATACATTTAGATTTATAAAGAATCAAAACTTTTACTCTGTAAACATTTTTCTTTATCTCAAGTGGAACACCCAATCTTAGTAAAATATGTTGCTAGAACAGGCTGCTTCTATTTTGGTTGCTATGGAGCTTTACAAGTAATCAAAATGCAGACATCAGCAATGACACACCACACCTCACATGTTCCATTCATAGACACTAGGGACCCCAAGTCAGTGAAACATGTATTTCAGGGAGCTTACATTCCTGTATAGGGCAACCCAAACCTTCAAGCAGGAATTAAAATCAGCCTTAAAAAAGTAGTTGCACTGAATTTTTATATATGCAATATACTTTTATGCTTGGAGAGTAAATTTAATATGAGTTCAGTAAAACCAGTTCCAACAGTGCTTACAGTGTTTCTTTTTGAGATTTAGTTGCAGAAGATCAAATATCACAGAAGAACAACTAATGCAACCATACATAATAATGCACTTTTATGTTATTCATCTGATTAGATATAAAATTTCTAAAGTTATTTTACTGCTTTCTCATGTTCTTCATGTAACAGCAAGTTTCTACTAAGCTTTTTTCTTCAGGAACTTAAAGATTTTCTCGCTTTGTGAGAACTTAGATAGGAGTATATTTTTCTATTTGTTTTCCTTTTGTTGAATCTGCTGTTTTTGATACTTTTCTTTGACGTTTTTCTTAGAAATTTAAGTCAAAAATTGGTAGCAAGATTTCTTTTTTGAAGTGAGTAAATGGTAGATATAATGTAGTTGATGTTTCTTACTTTTGTATAGACGTGTTCTTGAGATTAAATGAAATATATGGGTAGTCTAAGTGGAACATGAACATAGAGAGGCTCTGCTGATCTAAAAATTGACTCCTAATGAGTGATTTTACAGTATGTCAAGAGGGAATAATTTAGCTATTCCTGACCATGTGCAATATATTTTTTAATTTTTCCGTATTATTTGAGCTCATAAGAAAAGAAAAAATAATGAGTCCTTTCTTTACTGTATATTATTAATAAACTCCATTTCATCAACTAGGAAATGATTTGAAAACACTCGGACTAATAATTTAGCAGTAGTAATTGATCAGTAAATTATATCTTTCTCTAAGGTTTTTGGTAAGGGTTTAGTAACATAATCAAAACTATTTAAGATGGAAAAAAAACCAAAGAAAAATAATTAAGAAACAAGAGGAGATATTTTTGAGTAGTAAAAATGCTTTTCATTGAACATTTTCCTAATAAAGCATATCTATCTTTAATTATAAGTCATAACTCTTTCTAACATCCATGCTACATTTGCACTGCATTTTTTATTTCTATAGTTGTTTTTCTCCAAGTATTTAATGCCAATCAAAAAGGGAAAATTGAAAAGGAGTTAGGTTGTGGCAAAATAATTTATGTCCCTTTAGGTTTGCCCCATGAGAATGCTCACATAATAGCCCAAATCCCCTTGATTTAGGTCTCACAGTTTAACTTGTCAATATGTAATTATGATTCCAAAACAAAACAGATTACTTCTCTGTTTTAGTGTAGTTTCAACCATGCAGAATGGAGTAGAAACACCCAAGGCTGGTAAAAAAGGGATTTTCCCATTAGTAGTTTTTTATATAATGACCCATGAGGACTGGGACTATGTGTGTGTATATCACTTCAACAATATGAAAAAAGAAACGATTTCAGGTCCTCTAATTAATCTAAAAGAATTTGAATTTTAATTTTGATTACAACTAATAAATTTACAAAGCAATAGCATATTTTTTTACATACTTCTCATTTATCTTTCTTTAACAGTTGTTGGAAATATCTTCCCAGGCAGACTGGCTAAATAACTCTCTACAAATGACATTTTTGTCACATCAAAGCATTTTCTGTTACAGATTGTAATTGATTTTTTTTTTTTTACAGTTTTATGATGGCTTAACATTAGTATGGATTATCAGTAGCAATGCAATTTCCCTCACATAGTAAAAGGGATCAGTTAAGGTAACACCTATTCATTAATGTATTTTTTAACACCTCCTCAAAAAACATGGAAAACGTCAATGCATTTTCAATTCTTACTGCTCTATCAGCTGTTGACCCTCACCTCTAGTTTGGAAACTGGAGGTCTTTAATCCCAGTAAAAATAAGTTACTTTTAAAATTTTTTCCACTTGGTGAAGTAGTTTTTGCTACTGTACTTTGATAGATTGCATGAGTCTGTAAACCTTCTGTGATTCTGTGATTCTTCTATTAAACCACAGAACCATAAAATGGTTTGGGCTGGAAGGGACCTCAAAGATCACCTAGTCCCAACCCCTCCACCATGGGGAACTCCACTAGACCAGGTTGCCCAAAGCCCCATCCAACCTGGCCTGGAACTCTTCCAGGGAGGGGTAAAGCAGTCAATTTTAAACAAAAACAAAGCAAAACAAATAGTAACCACAGCTGTAAATTGAATCTACATATACACCTTCTTCTATGTGGCATCTATCAATGTAATTACTATAGGTTCATTTTAATCCAGCTAAGGAGTCTGGTGGCTCAGGTGTGATCACCAATGGAACTATATTCCCTCCTGCAGTCTCTTCCAACCAAACCACAGGTTTTAATGCTGAGGAATTGAAGAGCTTCTGGTATGAGGAAAATTTCTGCTATTACACACTGCCTAATTTGAATACCAAGGACAAGATTTCATGTATACAAATGTAATTATGTATGTACTGTAGCTGGAATGATTTGGACAATCGAGGAAACAGGAAGGAAAATATCCTTTTAAAAATACAGATCTCATATTAGGTTGGTAAATGTAAATTTTTTAAGCAAATGCGTCAGTTTAATAGACAAAGTACAGTAAACACCATATTGTGTTTTGTTGCCTTGGTAATAGCTTTATTCCTACAGCATATCAAAACTTGTGGTTTAGTTACTTGGTAGCTATGAAACTTGCTAGGATATGCATGATAGAGATTCTTCAGATATAAATTGTAAGCTCATTTTAATAAAATGTACTCTAACTCCTTCCCAAGTTCTTTAAAAAATACTGCTTTTATACTTATCCTTCATTCATTCTCTTTAAATTCCCTGTCTTGACTTTTCTTGTTTTTTAAAAGAAAGGACATATTCTAATACATTAAGAATGAGGTAGGTTTTTTCTTTGATTAGGAAGAAAAAGCTGCATTAAGGCTATTTGAAGAAAAATAGGCAATTAGAATTAAGGTTTATTCCCTCAATTGTCATCAGCTCTATTGTTTGGTTGTTGTTACATCTTTAAGCCAAACACACTTCATCTTGACAATGACCTCAAATACAATGTTAATAATAGAAAGTTTTGAAACCTGATATTACGTTGAATAGAACCATATTTCATAGACATTCTTATGATTTTCAGGACATGTTAGAAATAAAATGTTCAGAATCTGGGAAGAAAATGTTATTTAAACAGTTTTCATCTGCAGTTCTCAGGCTTTTTAAAGAGGGAATGAATATCACTATTCAAATAACAGTGTGATCTCAGTATGAATATTTACTTAGAATTTTTATAACCTTTTATTTTCTTAAGGAACAAACTCATAAGAGATAGGTATCTCAATGGAATTGTGTTTCAAAATATGGTTTCAGGAAATACGCTGGAAAGCTTATATATCATTTGATTGATTCCTTTAAAATTCTTAATTTTTAACTAGAAAGCTACCAGACTTCTCTTGTATGACTAATGCTCTGTAGACCAATTACAGCTTCTACTTCAAGTTGGCATCATACCGTGGTTTAAAATCATTCCTTCTAACATCTCCTCTCTAAAATAATGTAATGCAACACAAACGCATTTTTTATTAAGTCACTGAGATTTAAATGTTAACATAATTAATATTGGTTATTAATTAATATTATTATAATCAAAAAGTGGTTTAGATCTTTCAGTTCTTAAGGTATGGTAGAAATACAACAGATTTATGCCTTATTGCTAAAATAAGTCCTAATAAACTCTGATTTAATACCACCTGTTACTTTCTGTACTATTCTTGTCTTGTGGCACCAACAGATATTAAATGCCTACTTTGTTTAAGAACTCTAGTAATGAGCACTGCAGTTAGTTTATTTGGGAACAATTACTAACAGGGACTTAGAAGAGAACATTACTACTCCAGTCGACTTC
This sequence comes from Hypotaenidia okinawae, assembly GCA_027925045.1. Classification (NCBI taxonomy): domain Eukaryota; kingdom Metazoa; phylum Chordata; class Aves; order Gruiformes; family Rallidae; genus Hypotaenidia; species Hypotaenidia okinawae. The sequence continues at coordinate 175,918,061 of BSDF01000001.1, forward strand.
CTGGGGGCACACGAAAGGACTATGAGTGACAGCATGCTTAGTTGTCGTGAGATGTTTCAATCTCTGCTTGCAAGTGTTCCCTGTTCCCAAAACGTGGATGGTCCAGACCAGGCAGAGAAACTCAACTGCCAACTAACTGGCCCTGTCGTTGTGTATGTAATGGAAAATTCTAATGATAGCTGCTTCAGTGAAGGTGGTTTTAGAGTAATATGTGAAGTATTATAAAGTTATACTAATTCCAAGTGCTTTTGTTTGCCTTGTGTGTGGGGTTTTGGTTTTGGTTTTGGGTTTGGGTTTTTTTTATATTTTAGAGCAAAGACTTGTACTTCTGCAATTAAATGTCAGATCTTATGTAGCTATTCTGTACAAGTGGAATTGTCTTTTCTGGTTTCTGTAGGACATCTGGAAGTCATGTGTTTGAACCAGCTAGAAATATGATGCCTCTGAGAGTATGGAAAACTAGGTAGTCTGTTTGAAAAATATATAAGCTTATTCTATTTTCAATATTATAATTTACACGGGAACTTTTATGTTATATAGTACAGTTACCTTTCTACTGCCTTCAGATGTTTTCTGTTCTATTGTCTTATTGACAGATTTCTCTGTAATCCCTAACACAAAATTAAAATCGACCTGTAAACTGAAACAAGTGTTAAGCACTCAATTCACCTCTCACTAGCAGTATTTTTTCTCCCTTTCTTTTATTAGAATAAAAAATATTCCTTCCCAAGTGCTTCAGTGAAATTATAAAATTTTTCAACGTTACACTGCAAAGACAGGTTAGTTTATAACTTGGTGTCTCCATAGGTAACCCCTACCCTAATATTTAACTCTGTAGGAGAGAGAGAAAGACACCTGTTGATTTGCGGTGCTGAAATAGGCTTCTGCTTCTATAGTAGCTGCAATAGGTAAAAATAATATCATTTCTGATGCCTGCCCATAAATTCTGTTAAGTACAACCTGAATTCTCTTAGAAGAAAATTTCTCCCCACATGAATACTGCAACCCACGATCAAAGTGACATGTAGTCTTCTCACAGAGAACTTAGGCTGCCTTCAATCTCTCATTTTAAGAGCAGCTTTAAGCTGTTGCTTCACTTCTTTAAATCTTTGCTGAGATTTTTAAATTTTTAAAAATTAGTTTTGTTTTTTTCCCCCACTATTTTGGAAGCAGTGGTTCCAGATCTAGATACAGTTAATACCTGTGCTACCCCTATTTAAGTGCTAGGCCCTCTGTGCTCTCTGATTACCTCTACATATACATATTGGCATAGGGTAAAGGCCAAAAAAACCCCAAAACAAAACCAAACCAAAACAAACAAAACCCCAAAAGAACCCCAAGAGTGAGAGAAACTTCCAGGGAAGCAAAAAAAGTAATTCAATGCTGGACATTGCTGTACAAGCTCTGAAAAGCAGAGGTAGACCTGCACTGAAAAAAGGTTCACAAAGGTGAAAGTGAGACAGTTATTTGTCTCTACTCCTTTGCAAAAGCATAGATATTTCAAGAGAATATCAGATTTTGTGACATCGAAGCTTAATGAATTTGAAGGTGGTTGAGCAATTCAATCCTAGTTAGCTTTTAGTCTTTTAGTTTCCTAAGAAATCTGGTATAATAGGATGATACATTGGCTAGAGATGCAACATGCAGTTCCTTAATTTTTTCTTTTAGTTGTGACTAAAACAAACGCAGATAATTAACTTATGAAATATTGGGCCATGCAACAATAGAAGAAATGCTTGAGTAAAATCATAATTTTTTTATAAAATCTCTGAGAATTATCATTATGTAATAATACATCTAATGGCTTTCATGATTTAAAATGATAGAGTAAATTATAAGAAAATGACTGCTTAATGAAATCCAGATGGAAGCTCTTTGTCTTATTGGGATTTTCTCCCATTCCCTCTGCTATGCCACCAAGATATTCTAACAATTTCAAATTACAAAAGATGTTGGGAGTAATGTGGTGAACTTAATGCAGTAAAACACCTAAAAAGACCTAATTTAAAGCAGAGGAAAAGGTCTTTCAATGTTTTAAACAGGTACTTTTGTAGTCCCAAGAATATAATTATGTTTTGAAATATATAGCTTTTTTTTTTTCATGGCATCAGAATTAAGGCAGTATTTTAGTAAAATAATGGACAAGTGTAATCGTGAAAGCAAAGACAAATGGTTCGGCCTTTTTTACTTTTTACTTTAAAGACATTTTGTTTCATGTTATTGCGTCTGGTTTCAGTGGATTGAGAAAGTCATGAAAGGAAGTTACTCTTTTTTTAAATTTTTTATTGTTATTTTCAGCGTTTCAAAAAGCTATTAAAATTCTGAGGTCTTTGTTCTGTCTTCCTTCTCATACTACTTAGAAAAAACAGTGAAACAAAACATTAAGAAAAAAATCCTTTGAAAGTTTTATTAAAAACTTCCAACAAGATTCACCTCATCTTTGTCACCAGTCCCTAATTTTCTTTTTTTTGCAGAGATTCCTATCAAGCCAGTACAAATTTTGTTCCTTCCACCTTAAAAAAAATCATGGTCCTTAGGAAAACTTTTCTAGACCACCTGGGAATAAGTTTCACATAGCTTTGAAATATACTTCACTACAACAACTTACAGTCCCCAGTGCCTCAGAGGATATGGGAAGTATTAGTAGTAATGTGGGCTAGTTTGTGATGAAAGCCAGAAAAATATCAGCAGTGTTTCAAGCTTGTGTAGAGAACAGTGGCAGCTCCAGAGGTTCTCTTGTGAGAACTCTGTTTCAGTTAAAATGGGTTGTGAAAACTAGTTTAGAATACTTCCATACCGTATACTGAGATTGAATGAATATTGCACTGTATTTTGAGTAATTACATAATCCTGAATGGTTATAGACAGCTTCACTTTCTGAAACGAACACTTAAATGACATATTAGCTCAGATGACTTAAAGCAATGTAAAGACAATTAGTTATAGGTATTGATAAATCCATTGCAGAAGAGTACCCAACAGCAGTGGTTGCTTTTTTATCCATCTCTCGGTCCTATTAGAATTGTCATCTTTGGGAACTGTTTTTCTTCTACCAAATTAAACTATTTGGTGTTCTAATTTATTTCTCTTTGATGGTATATTACACTGAATAAATATATTCAACGTTCTGCTAGTTAAAGATTCTATGCATACTTACAGATAGGTACAGATAGGTAGGTAGGTAGATAGACAAATAGATAGATTGATAGATAGATAGATAGATAGATAGATCGATACAGACACACACACACACACACACACATACACACACACACACACACATACCCCCATCATTTATGGCCCCTTAGGAGAGATTTGTGTTTACTTCAGGAGAATGTAGATTTCCATTATCACAAAGATGGTGAGCTTGCATAGCAGCAGTAACGTTATCAAGTAGTCATTTTCCTAAGACCTTTCACCTCCACTACTCATATTTTTATTTTTCCTTTAAACTAATTATTTGGAAATGACTTAAATACTAATAATTAAGACTTTTGATATATTTAGATAGTTCACTAATTCTACTGTCTATCAGCCTAATTACAGAAAAAAGAAAAAAATCTTGAACAATCTACTTGGATGTTCGACATCCAAGCTGGACCAAAAAAAAAAAAAAAAGAAAAGAAAACATATTGTTTATTTGCATTAATAATTGCATAGAGTATTATAAAATATATGGAGATGTACAAGGGAATGGTGCATAAAAGTTGGGCTTTTTGTTTTTCCCCAGTTTCAATAATGAAAAGTTATCCATGTAAATTCTTTCCTGACCTGCTTCTAAAATGAAAATGTTTTTAATTACATAACTTGGAAGTAAAATAACTGTTCCCATACCTGGTTTAACTCTTGTTTGAGCTGAATATAATTCAAAAAAGTAATTAATAAGAGAAACAGTGCAAGACACCTAAGTGTAGGACTTTCCCACTTGTCTCATTGAATGGATTAGTATGGTAGCAGAATATAATGTTTGGCTTGTTTATTTAAACTAATAGTTTTAAAACATGGCCTTAAACTGCTGGACTGGAATATTTTTTTGAATTACTAACATTTGTATATAGAAGCACTTTCATTACAATTTCATTGTACTGGATGGAATGTTTTCTTCATCCATGTAAAAAATATATCCTCTATTTCTTTCAGGATAAGATACTCAAGGGGTTAACTAAACCTTGTTTCTATGGTGAGAAAAATAATTGGTATTGATTAGCAGTTGGTGCAACATTGCTGGAAGGGTTATTAAAGCCCTAAAGTACAGTACAAAATGATACTGAAAGCATCATGTACTCCCTAGACTGCCCTATACTAACCATTCCTGTGTTTGAGATTTCCTCCTGACTTTCCTTATGATTCTCAGGAGCTTTGTTATACTTAGTGATTTCAAATTCTAAAGAACATTTAATTAGTTAAATGGGGGCTAGGGTGAAGGGGAATTACCCAGATGTAAAGGCTGCTGACTTTCTCCTCAAACAAAACTTGAGAGCTCTTTCATTAAGAAAGAAATCATTAAAGAATTGGATCTTATGCCCGTATCTTTTATGCAGCTTCGCTGTATGTGATAACAAAGTGACAGCAAGGGACTGGAAAGTATATGTTTCTTTCTTTCCTTGTGCAGCTATTTCATATTCTCAGTCAATGTATCAACACAGTGAGCCAAGAATACACTGGACTTCACATAAGTGATATTCCAGCTAATCTATTCGTATTTGTCACTTAAATTTTAAGAAAATTGCCTGTCAAGAAATTTGTCACAAATTATGATAAATATAGAAGTAGAAGTAGCTAAAGGAAAACTTGTGTTAAAATTAGAACAAGAGTTGCATATCCTGAGCCTAAATCTTTTCACTTAGATTTCTACTAATATTTTTTTCTGTATATCAAACTGAATATACTCATCATGACAGTTTCTGACTGTTTCAACAGAAATAAATGTAGTTCAGTAAAAATGTCGAGCACGCTTAACTGCTTTAAGGCCTTATTTAGACAGTAGGGAGTGACTTAGGGCAGTGTTGTTGAACTCTCTCTTGTCTGACTGAAGAGATGCTTCGGCACTACCAGGTGCTTGTGACAGGTTAAGAACCAGTGGAGGAGCAAACTGAGTGGAGTCTGAGGGTGACATTGCATGGTCCACAGAAAGATAGTAAATGAGGTTTCCAATCCCTGTGGCTTCTATGTTTGCATTACCTTAGTTTAGAAAATTTGCAATTGGTAAAAGATAAGCTGCAATTTCACTGAAAAGTGTATTTTTTATTATTATTTTTTTTTAATCCAAGTTCTCTGGAGTAAACCATTGTAATCTCCTAGCAGTAAGATTGTTCCAACTTCAATGTTTCCAGAATTAAGCACAAGAGGTTGAGCAAGTAAAGAAATCTTGTGGCAAAGCTCCACATTTTTCTTCTGCTATTTCTCCTTAACTTCAGTGTACTGTGTCAGTCTGCATGAAGTGGTTGGGATTAGAAAAGAATGTTCCAACATTTAGATTTTTGCAAGTAGACATGCACGTATTAATAGAATATATTTATAACCATGTATATACATATTAGTGAAAATAGCACCCTTTCTCACTAATGCAAAACTGCATATCTTTTGTATATCATTAGTATTAATAAAAATTCTTAGATCTTTAATTTGTTTCAAGGAAGTAAAGTTAGAAACTAGATCTGTCATAGCCCACCTGCCCCAAAATTTTTTGTTGGGTATATATTTGAAATAGCCATTCTACAACAAAAAGTTATGTTGAATTAAATCCTTCCATAAGTGAGAGGAAATGAAGCATCAGCTCTCCATCATGGAAGAGACAGCTTCACAAACACAGAAAGCCAAGTGTTCTGCTGGTTTTGTGGGGCTACAGTTGAGTTTTAAGTTGTTATATAAAGGTAATACTCATTTGCAAAGGCTTACTCCAAAATAATACTGTCATTTCTGATTTGATAGCCAACACTTCTTTTTAATCTTTTACTATTGGCTGTTTAATGTTAGTTTTTACACTTTTACCTACTGGCACACTGTAACACTTTCTTTACCATGACGGCATTATCCTTCAGTTTTAGGGTAGAACATGACACAACATATGCTATGACTGTTGGATATTAGGTCTACTGGGACTAATGTATAAATAATGCATATAGGGGTCTTTCGAAAATATTTTGTTTCTATATTATCTTCCCCCTCTCTTCAACTCTTCTACCTAATATCAATTTATGACACTGTAATTTTTCCAGGTATTCCCACAATTCCCTCTATTTTAAAAATAAGCACAAATATTGTACTTTACAGCCAATCTAAACTTTTATTCAGTGATGAAAAAAATATTGCTGTAAAATGTTGAAAGGACTCAGCGATAACTTGAAAAAAGAGTTCCCCACTTCACGTTATATGGTGACAAATTACACTGAGTACTGAGGCAAAGTACTTTGAAAACATCTGCTAAACAAAGACACAGGTAATGATAAACTAATCAAATGCTTTTGTGGATGACTGTCATCCAGCTTTACCTAAGAACAAACAAGCTGTCAAATCAAGCTAGTCATTGTTAGGAGTTACTCAGGAAAGACTCAAGAAAGCAGTTCATTTGAATCTGTTTCAAGTAAAATAATATCTTCTATACTAGTTATTTGATCTGAAAAACACATAAATAGAAATGCATCAATCCTGGATTCACATATTGCCATGAAAGTAGTTTTCTTGAGAAAACCGCAATCTTCAGGTGTGATGTTGGAGAGTTCACTCAGAACCCTTACTGTTATACTTGTGAAAGAAGAATCCACCATGTTGGTGTGTTTATAAAACCTCTCATGTATGTCCATTCCTTAGTGAATGACACACTTTTCAGGCCTGTAGTTCCTGTGGTCTGTTTGGAGTTATATGAAAAGCAGAAGTTGATTTTGCATCAGAGAACTACAGAGTCTATTGATATATGCAAATAGATATGCCCATTCTGGTCAATATGATTATTAGCATTTTGCACTGCTTCAAATTTGACTCATATGAAAGGTATACATAATCTCCCTACAAAAAGGTATAAGTTACTCTCATGTCAGTGTGCATGTCCTATGGGGAATGTCTTTGACCATTTAAATGTGAGAGGGTTAATGAAACTACATAAAAGTAGGAGAAAGCACGGGGGAAAATCCATCTTCTTTGAACCAAGAATTGTCCTACAAGCAGAAAAATTCTAGACTGTGTCCCTTCACCAGGAAAGGCTGCCACTAGGAAGGGCTACCAACATTTAATTGTGATGGCATCTAACAGATCTAGGAAATTAAAAATCCCCTTGTTAAACTGTACAAACTAGTCATCAAGTTGCTGGTCTTTTTGCTATGGTTTTGAGTTTCCTTGCAAAACTTGCAGGTTACCTGAGTGTGTTTAAAGAGCTGGATTTAACAGAAATGAACAGACAGGGCATCCATGAGGCACCTGGTGGTGCAGAAACATGTTAAAAGGTTCAAAGAGATGATATTCTTTACTCCATCCTGTGGGCACAATGTTCTTTCTAAACCATCAGTCTTCAGTACTTTCATTCAGGCTACTGCACCCTATTGATTTGCATGAAATAAAGGAATTTATTATGTTTTACTTTGGAGCATCTTTATACTTTTCCTTCTTAAAAGTTAACTGCCCAAATCCAGCTTCCTAACAGCAGTAAAAATCCCGTAATGAAGTAGAATCCCAATGAGCTATATTTATTGCAGCTGATCAGAGAATTTTGCAAGACTTAATGTTTCATTTAAAAATAGAAAAATAAAAGTAGAAAAAAATACTGATTTTTTCTTTTTTCCATCACTTCTTGTCCTTATCCAACAGTAATGTTTCTTTGGATTCTTAGTTTTCTGTGTTCCTTTTCTCAACTGATTTTAGTTATAGTTCTTTGACACTTAAAAGTAAGGAGAAAAAATATGTCTTTTCAGTTATTGAGTTTGATTATTTGAAGCAATGTAGCCTCCTCACTAAGGAGTTGAAATGTAGATATGAATGCTTGTGCCTGTAATATGTTATGAATTTAGTATCAACTTCCTTGTAGTTTTGGACATGTAATTTTTTTTGCTCTAGGCTGAAGTTTGTCTTCAACCTTTGTGACTGATCTTTCTGGTTCAAATGGAAATCTATCTGGTCATGGGTCTTTTCTTACTTCATGGCTGCCCAGTACCTGGTTTCACTACAACCTTAATGTTACAATAATGAAAATAATAAAACAAAGCAAATACAAACTCAAATGATGTTTCTTGTAAAGCAAACAGCTTTTTCTTCTAGTCTTTTAGCTTGTGTTGGAAGAGAGAAGATCATGTCTCATGACTACTGTTGCTCAGGAATAAATTGGATTACAGTGTGCTCTTTAGCTTGACTGGCCAAATGACAAAATCCACAATTGTGATAGGGATATTCTTTATAGACATTAAATCTTTCTATGGTGAATTTAATATTTTTTTTTTGCAATTTATAACTTCTGAAAAGATGTGAAATGATTTAATCAAATAGGTAGAAAGAAAGGTAGGGAAAAATTTTGATAAGCATGAAATCCAATGTAAGATGTAATTTTCCACCAATTTGGTGTCTGCCTTCAAAAGATATAGTTGGGTAAAGGTTGGGGTTGAAAATAATTAGTTTTGTTGTCTGTGTTTGCAGGGTGAATTGGGACACAACCTGAACAAATGATGTTTCTTGTAAAACTGTATTAAAGCAATTTCTAGAAGAAAATTGTGGAAAAGCAAGACATTTTGCTATTGGTGCACAGGTCTCAGAAGTTTACAGTGGAAAATATTAATGATTTTTGAATTAGTCTTAACTCCAGGAGATTAAGCCCTTTTGACTGAGAAATGAAATGGCAAATTTTGCCTTCTTAAACCATATACTAATGAGATTTGTATAGGCTTCTGTAATTTTACTTGAGTTTTAGTATTTTTCCCCTAAGATCTGTAAGCCAGCTCTTAATCTTTATAAGACATTTGTGGAAAAAAAATGTTTAAGTCATTACCAGTTCTTTTTATTGTTTCTTTTAATGGAGAAACTGATCTTGTGTTGTCTCTTGCTGTCACAGTGAACATAGTGAAATAAATGAGAACACAGTGATATTACCAGGACAGGAAAGGGGGAAGTGATGTCCTTTAAGTAATGCAAACAAAGCAATGCAAAGACCCATTTGGGTTTTTCATTAGTTGGTTGGTTTAGGTGTTTTGGGGTTTTTTTTTTGTTTGTTTGTTTGGTTGGGTTTTTTTGTGTTTTTGTTTTTTAAAGGAAAGGATATTTCTCTGTTAGTTTTCATAATTTCAGAAGTGGATGCAGGACCTTTTTCAAACTTGTCCTTATCCTTCTGTCTGAAAAGCCACAGTTTCATGTTAAAAGAGATGACTCTTAAATTAAAGACAGCCTCCAAATATTGCTGGTCTACCTCCTGCTGCTGCCCAAGAAAGGTAAATGTGAGTCACCACATGTGGTAGAGAAAATTCTGCATTATAGCTGGATTGGAGGAGCAGCAGTGACAGGGACAGCACCAGGACACTGAGTATTACTATTGCTATTTTACTGTTTTATGTTTGTCTCTTCTGATGTTTGTCTAGCGCTGAAAGAAGATAGGGACAACTGAAGTGATGTGACCTATCACCTCACATGTGCTGTGGCAGTTCTCCCTGTGTGCTATGAACCCAATCACTCCCTGGGTAGCGTAACACGTAATTTCCATTGATTTTGGTGAGAGCTGAACAGAGGCATGTAAGGGCAAAATTTGGTCTTTTGGCTGCCGCTATTCTGTGCTTGAAGATTGCAAAAGCAAATAAAGGTCTGTGTGATTCCCTTCATTCTGAGTAAACTACTGTGTGAAAAAGACTAAAAAACCAGAAACTTGCTGCAATGTCATTATCGGTTTGAAGCCCCAGCTTGTGTCACTGTAAAAAGAAGGGGAACATAAGCCAAGTTTTTGAAAATGTCAAGAATTATCTCTGCTTTGTCAGATTTGAGAGTGGCGTCATGGGGCTTAATTAGGCATCGTGTAATAGAAAATGCAGGAGTGTTAGTCAGTAGTGAGTGTCTTTCACAGAGATATAAACATTCATGCTGCTACGTTATTCGACATTTTTCCAGTGTGCTTGTGAATGACCTAAAATATAAAGAAAGATTATTCTGCTATGAAATGTCAGTCTGATGCTCAGGTATAATTCCTCCCTATTTTTTTTTTTTTCCCCTAAGAGATTTTTCTACTAAAAAACCATCTTCAATGATTAGGATATCCAAATATAAAACTTGGGAATTTTTAAACTGATGTTTTTTTATGGGAAAGCTTAAAAAGTCCACTGCATAATTATGAATATTTTTTTCCTTTTTATTTTCTTTCCTTTGAGAGTCTTTTAATTTGTAGGATGTTGAAAGTATTGTATTCACAGAGTTCAGCTATGCTTTCCTAAACGTGTATGTGCATGAGCTTCATAAAGTGTCCTTATGCAAGAGTTTTGAAGTCCCCTGAGTTTTGGGCATATCTTTGAAGAAGCTTAGCTTTAGGGACATTTCATCTATTAAAACGTAAGATATGACAAATTTAAAAATAAATAAATCCCAAATAAGACCGAGTACCATTTCTTTTGCCCCATTTTGGATTTTTTCCTATCATCGAAATTATTATAGATTTAGATAATACCAGAAGACTGAATTTTAAATAATTTCAGAGGGGACATGCAGAGCTAATCATACTGGATTATTTGGCTGTTAATGGAAGGCAATAATGGATAAACCTTTGCAAAATGCCACCTAAGATTCATGGTTGTAATAATACACTTTCCCTACTGTGATGCTTGAATGGATGCTAAACTGTGATAGAAATTTAGGACAGATTATGATAAAACGCATAATAAATTGACAGTTTATCTGTTTTGTAGTAATCGTAGAAATAATAATTAAAAAAAGTTTCCACTCCAGAAGTGGGATCGCACTGATGTAAAAATGTTATGTGAAAGAAGCCAAGATTCTTCACAGTACTTGAAAATCTATATCCCTTTCAGTTGCATTGGTTTACAAAATGGTTCTTTTTAGTATGTCAGCAACTGCAGTTTTCCTTCAGAGATGTCAAGTATTCTTTGTTCAGTTTTTGAGATGCTATTTTTGAGATGATGCTTCTCAAACTTAAGATCACACTATTTAACGGGTGGTTGCAGTATCAGCATCTTGTGTCCTCATTGATATCAAGGAGCCAGAACAGTTTTTTGCATGGGGTAGTGTTCTGAAGATTGATCAGACAATCCCCTAGGCCCATATAGTTACATACTTATTCAATTTACCTTTGGTAAATGAAATACAAATAATATAAATATAGCAACTTACAATGATGGACACCATAATAGATCTATGGAGAAATACACAAGAGCATCTGTTATGGCATATACTTTTGGGTTAAAAAACAAACGAATTCCTCTCAGAAAACTACAGCTAATAACATATTTATTGTCTTTCAGCTATGCATTAGTCATGCAAATATGCTTACTAATATACCATCCTGCTACATTTTGCCACCACTGAAATGGAAAGACAAATTTTCCGTTTATATCTATCTATCTATCTATCTATCTATCTATCTATCTATCTATCTATCTACATCTCACAGATTTACAGAATTGTAAGGGTTGGAAGGGACCTCAAGAGATCATCAGGTCCAACCCTCCTGCCAAAGAAGGTTCCCTAGGACATATCGCACAGATAGGCATCCAGATGGGTCTTGAATATCTCCAGAGAAGGAGACTCCACCACCTCCCTGGGCAGCCTATTCCAGTGCTCTGTCACTCTCACTGTGAACAAGTTATTTTCCAAAAAGTTCTTCCACAGTATATATATGTACATGCAGATATATGTATATGTATATTCACATGTATGTGTGTATGTGTACATTCTGAATACACACAATCAGCATTTTGGACATTTTTCCAGCTTTATAGTGGAAAACTTTCTTCACTTTTCTTTTTTTACATCATCATATGCATCTGAGAACTTCCAAAAGTGAATGAAGTCATGGTCTTCTGAATGCTCAGAAAGTAGTTCTGTTATAGATAATTTTAAATATGCATATTAGGATACAGTATTCCATAGTATGTCTTGTGCTGAAAGATAGGTGATGATACATTTATTGATATTTTCATTGTCTTAAGTTCAGTGTGGCTGTTGATCTTATGACATATATTTTGGGGAAACCATTCAAAATTTTTAAGGAAAAAAGTACCCTAACAAAGTACAGAAATTATATTTTCTTAATATATATTATCAATATCTAATGTATATTCTCCTCTCCTCTTTTTCCTGATTCTTGCAATACACATCTTATTACAATATGGAAATATCTTGCTATAGTTGAAGAGCATCATAGATATAATAATGTAATTAAGTAGCTCCCACTATTGGAATAATATCTTAAATAATTCTGATCTAAGTCTTTCCATTCCTCTCTCTTCTGCCTGTGAAATTTCTAAAGTGGAATGAGACTTTAGGGACTTCATTTCTATGGCTGATTAAAAAAATGAGTATGTCTGCACCACAATGCAACAGACATTTGGTTTTTTCCATCTCTTATCTGAAACCCAAACATAAAACAGTAAATCAAAAGACTAATAATTTTTAAAATCTACAAAATGTTTATGTTTTCTAATGTACAAGCAGATTTGCTTCTTCAGTCCCTGTGAAATTTACTTGCAAGCTTTATCTATTGTTTCTGAAGCCTGCATTTATCTCTTAAAATCAAACAGTAGTCTGGAATACAGACAGGGTCTGGAACACAAGTCTTATGAGGAGCAGCTGAGGGAACTGGGACTATTTAGCCTGGAGGAGGCTCAGGGGAGACCTTATTGCTGGGGGTCAGCCACTTCGTGCAGATAACTAACGACAGGACAAAAGGGAATGGCTGCAAGTCGTGCCAAGGGAGGTTCCGGTTAGAAATTTCTTCTCATAAAGATTGGTCAGGCATTGGAATGGTTTGCCCAGGGAGGTGGTGGAGTCACCATCCCTCGGAGGATTTAATGAAAGGTTCATGAGGTACTTAGGGACATGGTTTAGTTAGTAATATAGGTGGTAGGGAGACGGTTGGACTGGATGATCTTGGAGGTGTTTTCCAACCTTAATGATTCTGTGATTAAGCGTTAAAAAAACAACAACAACAACAAAAAAAACCTAACAAAAAATATTCTAAGAGTCTTCCTATTTCTAACTGTTGCTAACATGTTTTATGAATTCTAAAATGCTAAAAGTGGGACACAAAGCCAAACATGGTAAATTATAAGAGCTGTAATCGTACTCATTCAAGTAGTTGAACATAAGTTTTATCTGGTTTTATTTCCTATTTTATAGTTTCAGAGATATGCTTTAGCATAGCAGGAGTTTCTCGATGAGGAAAATGGAGAAAGCACCATCATTGCAACATGCACAAGTTTTCCTTTTGCTGGCTCATTAGAGGGAATGTCTGCTTAGTGATCCCATCTCTAATTGCTTACACCTTTTAAACATCTGCTGTATGTGGAGAAATCCCTAGCTTTTACATTAGAGATGAATTATGCTTTTTAAAATAAAATCTGCCAGTTTAGGGCTTTCTTTTGCATGGGTTACAATAACAAAAGAAAACCCATGGAAAAAAACACACAGACAAAAATAAACTCACCAACCAAAAAAATCAAAAAAAACCCCAGCACAACAGACCAGCAAACAAACAAACCAACCTGAGACATCTTTAGCAACCAATTTCATAACAACTGCCTTTTTCCCAATTTTCCAAATAATGTGCTACATTGTAACCTGTCACATTAGATTATATCCATCATGTAGCACTATAGCACCTGATTTGACATAATGGGATGTGAAGGCAAGTATTAGATCTGAAGAGAAGGGCTTTATAAATGTCGAGGATGGATTTGTGTTTGTGTATCCTCACTTATCTTACTATTAACGCATAAAAGCCACATTTTGCTCACATTAAAGGTTTGACTTCAACCCACTATACCAAAGACATTTTGAGTGCAGAATAATAAAGCTGTGTCCTTAGCTCACCCTGCCACACTACAACACATTACTGTCTCTGTTATATAACATCAGTCACTCTTTCAAAGACTTTAGTATTGACATTTGAGTGATTTAAAAGTACTTTAATTCTGGGGAAATGAAGGAAAAAAATACACCCCCCTCCCGTCCCACCCTTTATATATCTAGGCTACTTTTGTGTGTATATTTATGAACAGGGTGCTTTTTCAGCCCTAAGAAAAAGCTTTCTAGACTTAAAAGAATCTTTCATTTATTTTCCTTCTCCATCACTAGTTAAAAGTAATAAAGGAATCTCTGGACTAGCCCAGCCTCCTCAAAACGTGGATAACTTCAGAGTTAGATCTGGTAATGTGACCTTGTACTTTTTAATGTCTAGAATATTGTATTACCATAGTTGATGACTATCATTCAGATCATGTAACAGTGTCCAAATTCTTCACTTTATAAATGGATCTTTTCTTTCTTCTAACCTAGGGGCTTATATTTGTGGGTTTTGCATCATAAACAAGTTTTTATGCCAAAGCAAGTGAAATATCAATAACGGAGTCATAAAATATTAATAAAATTACATATGGAAATAACGTACTGTGTTGTTGTCCTGGTTTCAGCTAGGAGGGAGTTAACTTTTCCTAGGAACAAGAGAGGAGGGGATACATGCACGACAGGTGACCCTGAATTGGCCAAAGGGGTTATTCCATGCCAATTACATCATGCTCAGTATAAAAGAAGGGGGAGGAGACTCTGGGGCGAGTGGTTTTTGGAGGGGAAGGAGTGGGCTGAGTTGTGTGTGTTTTGGTGAGACAGTTGTATAGTGTATCACATTATCATTGTTATACCTGTTGTTTTACTGTTATTCTAGTAAACCACCCTTATCCCAACCTGCAGGGTTTTTGGTGTTTTGGTTTGGGTTTCCTTTTTCCCTTTCTTTTCCCCCAGCTTTCCCCCTCCCCCTTTCAAACAAAGCAAGCACACGTGGTGCCCGGCTTCTCGGCTGGGTCAGAAACCACCACACTTGTCAAAAAGGCCATTTTATTCTTAATGATGACAGTTGTTCAAATTAAAAACTGAACTGATTTTAATCTTATTCCTTGTATTTTGTTATTTAGAACCTCTTGAGAATTATTCTCAGTCCTAGGTAAGGCTTCAGGAAGCCAGCCAAATGCTGTCTTCCTTTAATAAGAAAGATACATGGGTTTTATTTTAGTGGAGGACTTGGTGTCCTGTTGTACTTAAAACTCAGTCTACGCGACCAAGTAGTGTCAGCATCTTTATATTTCGGTATTTATTCTTACTGTTCTCTAAGAATCATTACTCATATTTCTACCTATAGTAGGATGTGCATCTGCATTACAGAAATATGGGTTCAAAGAGACCTCAGGAGGTTGTGTAATTCAGCCTCCCCAAGATCCCAGACTCTTGAATGGTGACTATATCAGGTGAGCCATGGTTTTCCCTGTCTGAGACTTGATAATCTCCAAAGATAGAGATTTCACAAGGTTCATTGCTGTACAAAAGTTTTCCCTAATGCCAAACATAAGCCTTGTAAGTCACAGCTTCTAGTGATTGTTCCTTGTTTTACAATTTGCCACTGCCAAGAGTTTGAGAGTTGTGGTTATAGATGTTCTTCAAGTGATTGTAGGTGTATCCTCCTCAGATTCCTCTTCGACAGACTGAACAAACCTGGCTCCTTCAATTTCTTCTGTCAGGCAGGTACTCTCAGGAGTACTTCTCAGTTTTCCAGCATGTCTCTTGAACTGGGACACAAAGCTAGACACAAGTGTAGTCTCAGTGGGTCTGAGCTGAAGAAGATAATAATTTACCTCTATCCATTGACCTCAGCTAGTATGTAACTCTGTATGTGGTTTGCCTTACTTACAATGAGATCATACAGTTCAATCCTACTTAACCTGCCTTCCACTGTAACACCCAGTTAATTTTCAGGTGGCCTGGTACTCAGCCAGCTGCTTCCCAATCTATATCAATGTGTGGATTTATTCTGTCCTTGGCATATAATTTTGTACTTTTCTTTGCTGAACTTCATGAGGTTTCTGTTAGCCAAATCCTCAGCTTTCCAGTCAGTCATACCAACATGCTCTTTTAATATCCTCAGGTGAATCCCATCCAGACTCATGTATTAGTTCTACATTTGTGAGCTCAAGAATATAGATACACACACACACACATATATATATATATAAAATTTAAGGAAGAATGTAAACAGAAAGTACAGGTTTCAGAGTGTGAGGAATATAGCTGCTTTTCTCATCAATAGGCAATAGCTTTCCACTATATCCTTGCCCTTACATCTTCCTGTGAGCTACCATCTTTAATTTCATGCTTTGATCCTTACCTGGTAGTCATGAATAAAACAGGTCGAGGCAATACAAGTTTTGTGTATGAACCACAAGGAAATTTTTGTTCCTCATGGATAATGCAAATCCAAAACGTGACTGAAGCATATAAGTACTTGATGTGTATTTATGTGGAGTTTGTTTCCCACCCCCCCCCTGCTTTTTTTTTCTCTACTTTTTAAATGTTTTTGGCCAGTAAAGGATTCCAAATAGTAGAAAGGAAAACAAACCAGACCACTCTGGAAAGGGTATCAATTTTGTTTATTTTTTAATCATAGTATGGGAATTAAATCTGTAGCAACACTGTTGCTTCAGAGAAAGAAAATAAATAAGCATTGTTTCCTGTGAATAAGAGGAAGATTGCAGAAATCCTCTCTGCCCTGTATTTTTGGTTCATATAGCAATGACAGTCAACAAATTCTAAAATAGATGGTCTACTATCACTATATAATGGGAAGAGTCAGAACATTAAATGGAGAATAAAGTATTTCAAGAAATTAGTAAAAAATAATCTGTAAAAAATAATCTATAAAAATAGCTAAATAATAGTAAATTGTGTGTTTATAAGCACTTTCTATTGATATCAGTTATGACATCAGTCTCTATCACCATTACAAAATAGAACCTTATGGGTAGAAGGAAAGTGAATTTATCTTATTCATTATTAAGTAAACAAATCCATACATATTTTTGGTCTATCACAGATTATGCAGTTATATGGAGGTACATTTTTTTCCAACTAACCAATTCCTTGTTCAGTTTTTGTCACCCCATTACCTTTTGTATTTCATATCATCCTTTCTTCTATCTGTAAGGTTGAATCCACCTATTGTAGGACATCGTTTCCTTAATTAACCTCAAATAACCACCAGAAAATCTGGAGAGGGGAGATGTGGATGTGGGGTGGTGTCAGGAATTAATGACCACATGAAGCGTTATATTTTCATTGGTAAAACTAGATTTTTACTCATGTTGCACTATTTTTATCCCTCTAGAAATTTGGCTTGGTGATGTTCTGCTAGGAAGGCAGGTAAAAAATTTTAGTGCCAGATGTGATTAGAATTGTTTTGGGTTAATGAATTGTCATATAATATTTTGATAAATTCAGATGGACAAATTATATACACTTTTCCCTTACTGCCTGGTAACTTTACTGATCTAGAAGAATGTGTCAGTGTTTCTACAATTTGATGTACAATTGATTTCCCCATTCCCTCATGCCATTCCCTTAGGAAAAACATTATGCAAAACGAGAAAATAGGAGGAAACTTTTTCCCTCTGAAAACTCGGTCATATAAATTGTTTATAGCACTTCATTAAACTAGCTGCTGAATATAAAAGGCTTACTCTAAGCTTTAACATACTCTCTTCCTTGACATGGAAAATTGAGTCTTTCTATTGTTTATGTTCAGGAATGTGTTCAGGATAAGCTACCAATACAATACACATGGAACTGAGTGTTGAATAAATAACTAAATTCACTAGCTAACAACCACTGACTATTTTTCTGTCTGTTTGTGTCCAGTTCTGGGCTCCCTGGTATAAAAATGACAGGGATCTCCTTGAGAGAGTCCAGAGGAGGGCTATGAAGATGATTAAGGGCCTGGAGCATCTCCCCTGTGAGGAGAGGCTGAGTGAGCTGTGACTGTTCAGCTTAGAGAAAAGAAGACTAAGTGAGGGGTGACCTTTTTAATGTTTATAAATATCTTAAGTATGGGATGCAGGGGGAATTGGCCAGCCCGTTTTCAGTAGTCTGTGGAGACAGGACAAGGGGCAATGGCTGCAAGTTGGAGCACAGGAAGTTCCGCACCAACATACAGAAGAACTTTTTCCCAGTGAGGGTGACAGAGCCCTGGGACAGGCTGCCCAGGGAGGTGGTGGAGTCTCCTTCTCTGGAGATATTCAAGACCCGTCTGGGTGCCTATCTGTGCAATATGAGCTAGGGAGCCTGCTTTGGCAGGGGGGTTGGATCTCTCGAGGTCCCTTCCAACCCCTACAGTTCTATGATTCTATGATTTACTACCCAAAGCAGATCAATTGTAGTATCACACTGTTGTGGCATTATCCATGGACTATGCATTTTTACTAATGACAGTTGTGATAGCCATTTCTGAATTGTTCTAGTTTTGCTTCTATATTTTTTTCTATGAAAACTGAAAAAGAAACCATTATTGTTTTGAGAAAAACCAGATCATTAACAACTATTTGAAAGACATTCAGTATTGAATTTCTCTGACAATACAGGATTATAAATGAAGGAATATTCTGGTGCCCCAGCAACAGCCCATTATCATAAAGTTTGCTTATTTTTTAATGCTGCTAATATCCTTATAACATAGTGGGTTATTAAAAGAAGTAAATAGTTGTACATAGTGATGTGAAATATTGTCACAGCTCAAATAATGGATAAAACATGATGAGAAAATTTCAGCAGTGAGGCCGAGTTCAGGTTCTTTATTTGGTCTTTTAGTTTAATCTTTGTTTTAAATATCTGTATTAATAGCCTGAAAATACAGAGAGTAATGAGGTAGATATCTTTGCAGAACACATATTTAACAACAAAGAGAAGTTTGTTCAGGATCAGAGAAATCATGGGGGTTTTTTAGATGTCTAAGGGAACTGAAACAAATGGCAAATTAAAATGCAATCCATTCAAATTCGTTTAATAATAATAAGGAAAATAAATCATATTTTAATTTAATAATATGATTTATAGTCTTTTAAATTGGATATATCCACTTAAAAATAAGTAATGCATATCTATAACGTATAATGGTATAGAAATCATGGAGCAATTCAGCTTAACATATACATGTAGTAAAAAAAGAACAAGCTTGGAGCATATATGAGAAAAGGGATAACAAAGAATAGAAAAGATATAATGCTTTAAATACCTCTTCTAGAATGCTATGTATTACTGACCATCTTGTGTCTTAAAGGATATCACAGAACGAAAAGAGGTTCAACAACAGGTAATGAAATAATGAAGGGTGTGGAAATGTTCTGTTGAAAGAAGCTGAAACTATGACCATAGCAAATGTGACTAAATGAGGAACATTATAATAGTTTTTCTGATTTATGTTATAAATGACATATTTCCACAAGGCAAATTCTACCTGTCTCTGAACACAAGAATAAAAGGACAGTAAATTCAAAATGTTGTGCAATGTAGAAATGCTCAAAGGTTTCCATGCATGTGTAAATGGAATATAGAGCTCATTAGAAACATACTTAGTTTAGAACATACATTGAGGAGGATAATGACACTGACCACATATTTAGCTTCTTGTAACAAATTATAAACCACTACTTTGAAAAGAATATTTCAGTCTTAAGGGTAAAATATTCTCTGGGTTTTTTAGAATGAATAACTCTAGATCTGACTATGGTAGGTTTTTTATATCTTCCTCTCTCAGAGACAGGTTATTGAACTACATAGATCTTGGATCCATTCCAGAGTATCAGTTCTCTCTTTGTGCTCGTTGCACCATGTGTTTATAATAAAGATCTCAATACCAAATGCAGGTTCCCTGTAGTGAGGCACAGTCCTTATTTCATAAATACAGAAGGGAAAAATAGATGGGAATAAAGCCAAGGAAGTTATTGATGAAGGGAGATGTGTGATAGAGGAAATGATGTAGATAGTGGGTATACAGAATTTATCAGTGTAAGCTCAGGCAGAGGAACAGTATAGGAGGCTCAGCTTTGATTGAACTTGATCTGGTTTTCAGTTAAATACCTAATAACTAAAGTAAGACACTTTCAGCTTTGAATCATATATGCTTCCTTCCACATGGAAAATGTACTAAGTCAGAGGCTCAGTTTGTGACAATCGTAGGTACAAAGCTAATTGCTAGCCCCAAATTCTTTTAGTTATACATGTCCTAAATATTTTCCATTGCATAAAAATATCAGCTTGTTTGAACTCTTCCCTAGTCTAAGTAGTTTTTCCCAAGTAGTCTCTAAGGTCGCATTCATCTGGTAGAATTTGTCATCCCTAAATAGTTCATCCATCTGATATATCAGATAGACTTCTGTGCAATTGCCACACTTCCAGAAAATACAGTCTTAGCAGCTTTATAGTTCACATTGTTCCAGTCCTTTTTTCTTTCAGCATCTGGCACAAGGTCACAGTGTTCAAAACTTTCATAAACATTTCTAACCAACCAATTTAATTGCATTATTAATAGCTGCCACTGAGTTTGGTGTCCTCTGAACTTTATTTTTTTATTCTGGTCACTACCAAGGTAAACAAAAAATAAGCAAATCTGACTGTTGTTAGCCATGAGTGAGTGCTGAAGAGACACTAGCTTTGTAGCAAGAGAATGGATTCATCCTTCATGCACAGTTAAGAACTTGCAGCTGACTTGGCTGCATGTGAAGCTCAATGGATAAAAGAGTCCATTAAATCATTAACTGTTAAGAATCATTAAATCATTAACTTTCTTTCTGGGTATAAGTTTTTAAATAACGTGATTACAAGGATCAATGACCAAGAACATCTGTCCTATTGTTGTGCACCAATATTGAAACAAATCTATGCCAAAAGTTGCTGGATAGAGTCTTCCATTCTCAGCAAGACTGATACTGCATTGCCTTCATTTTTTCTAGGACCTTTTGTTCTTTTGATCTATCTCCAGATATTTCTATACAAAGAAAGTTTTCTTTTCATAGGCAAAATATTTGTCATTTCCAAAGTGCTCATACACACAAGCATCCTTAGTATCCTTTGCAGAAATTTTCTTGTACTGAAAGTTTAAAAAACAAAACAAAACAAAACAAGTTACTTTAAGTTACATTAATTTTCCAATTATTTTAAAACAGATTAGTTACCTGACTGTAGGGTTATCATCTTCTCCATCTTCTTCATGTCCCTTAGTTTCATCATTCAGAAAATCCTGAATGTAACTGGTAGATGAACTGAGATTCCTACTCTCCTTAAAAATTATAAGCAAGTATGTACCAGGCTACCTAGCAATTTATCTGGCTATTTTTTGCACCAGATATACTGAAAAATTATTCTAATGTTAATTCTGTTAATTTAATTAAGCCTGATTTAAGCTTTAGCTTATTCTGAGCCACAATGGCCTTTGTTCTTTTCCCTAGTATTTGCTGTGCCTTAAGACCACTCTTAATTCAGAGGAAAAGTTCTGTTGTGGTATTACTAGTTTTTGCCTTGACAAAGTCCATCCATTTTTGGGGGTATTGAGAAAGAGAGTTTCCCTTCACTTATGTTTTGACAAATTTTTCAAGTCTTTTTAAGGACAGGGTAATTTTCTTTTCATTCTGGTATGGAAGACAAAGAATCCGAAAAGAAGAATGTCTTATTCCCCGAGCTCACAACATGAGCCTTTTTCTCCCAGTCCTTTCCTTCTTATAGGTGCTCTAATTATTATTTGATTAATTACCCCAAATTGAAGCAGGAGGAAAAAAAAACACATTACACTGAGATTTAGGCATACTTGTGATTTATTTGACTGTTAGGCAAAGTTTAGGGAGTGGTAGGAGAGGTATGGGTTTAAAGGGAAGAGATGATAGGCCTTTAAAGCACAATGGTATTACTCAATTAAAACATGTAAGAAACAAGTATATGAAGGTCTTGGTCAGATCTCTATTATGGAAACATTTATTGCAGCTTGTAGAAAAATGGTGATTTAAATTAATTTTAATGTTATCAGTCCTTTTATGTTCCATCTGAATATATTGTGTTAAGACCAATAAAATGAACACAAAGACTTGAAATACCCTGATGTGGCCAGTACAGTATACAGTGCCTATTGAGAGCTGTGAGTGTTGACTTACAAAGAGCTTTACTAATGTAACTAATAATAGGAATTACCAAAAAATTCAAGTCTGAAAGATGGTGGGTTTTTTTTCTGTTAAAAGTTTAAATAATTCCAACAAATTATGAGCTAAAACATTCTACCAATTTCAGTAGAACCTGCAATGCAGATTTTGGAGTCATAGATAAGATTGCAAGATTATGTTATTACATAGAATCCACTTTGGTTTTACCCAGAATCTTATTGCTGAGATTGTGGAAGTCGTCTGCTTAGAAGTTAAATAGCCAAGCCTTTTCCTTAATATATAGTGTACAGTAATCCAGTGTGCCAGACATCTATAACCAAAGACTCATTAGGCCAAGATAATTAAATAAAAACAATAAGCCAAATAATTAAGATGAAAGTTGTGACCTATAATGACCCCAGGTCCTGTCTATGAAACAGAATTAATCTTTAATCATGCCTAATGGCTGCTTGCATATTTAATGCCTCCTACAGTTACTATTCCCCCCAAAGGGAATCCTCAGTTTCTTTCCTTCTTTCAGTTGTTCCTTTGGGAATATGTGTTAATTGCTCTTGCAGAGAAACAAAAGTATCTTGAGTTTTCAGAGCTTTTCCTTTTTTTTATTTTATCCTTGATGCCTCTCAGCAGTGTAAGTGTACATAAACTTTTAGTTGTGTCATTGCATATGAGACTACAGTCACAAGTTCCTCAGAGAACTTTAAACTTTAGTTGTAGCATAAAAAATACCTATTGATTAATTTGCTGATTGCATAGTTTGGACAGCACAAGTTGCTTCTAATTTCAGTGAATTAAAGTGATAGTTTGATACACACTTCAAGTCAAATCTAATTTCTTGCTGAAATTACTAAATTGGTGAAACTGGCACAGCAATATCAAATGTTCCATGGTAATCTACTGGGTGTTTTACAAGAATGTTACAGGATTTAGAAATTTTGTTGCAATTTGTGTTGTTTTCTCTTGCTCTGAACAGGAGGAGATTGGTCATCAGTTTTTGTAGTCTTTCATACATTTATTCCCTTCTTTGATTCTGGTTAGTTTTATGAGAAAAGAAAGTGTTTATCAAAGTTGTAGATCCCTGTGAAGAAGAATATCACAGAACACAGGTGTTGGAAGGGACCTCTGCATAACATCTAGTACAACACTCCCTGCTAAAGCAGAATCACTTAGAACAGGTTGCACAGGATTGCGTCCAGGCAGATTTCATATATCTCCGGAGAAGGACACTCTACAATCTCTCTGTAGATTGTTCCAGTTCCAGTCTTCTGTCACCTTCTGAGTAAAGATTTTCTTTATACTGACATGGAACTTTCTGTGTTCCAGTTTGTGCCCATTGCCCCTTGTCCTGTCACTGGATACCACTGAAAAGGATTTAGTTCCATCCCCTTGACATCAACCCCTTAGATGTTTATGAGAATGATGAGATCTCCTCTCAGTCTTCTCTTCTCCAGGCTAAACAGACCCAGATGTCTCAGCCTTTTCTCATAAAGGAGATGATGCTCCAGTCCCCTCATCATCTTTGTAGCCCTCTGCTGGACTCTTCAGTAGCTCCTTGTTTTTCTTGACCTGGGAAGCCCAGAACTGGACAAGGCACTCCAGATGTGACCTCACTAGGGCATAGTAGCGGAGGGAGGATAACCTCCCTTTACCTGATGGCCACACTCTTCTTAATGCACTCCAGGATACCACTGGTCTTCTTGGCCACAGGAGCACCTTGCTGGCTCATGGAGAACTTGTTGTGCACCAGTACTCACAGGTCCTCCATAGAGCTGCTTCCCAGCAGATCAACCCTAACCTGCACTGGTGTCTGGGCTTATTCCTCCCTAGGTGCAGGACCCTGCACTTGCCCTTGTATTTCATTACATTCTCCTGAATTCACTGAATGGCAGTGCAGTCTGCTGATGCATTGGCCACTCCTCCCCGTTTTGTGTCATCAGCACAGTTCCTGAGGGTACACTCTGTCCCCTTGTCCAGGTCATTGATGAATATGTTAAAGAAGACCAGACCCAGGACTGACCCCTGGGGCACATCACTAGCAATAGACATCCAATTAGAGTCTGCTTTGCTTATCACAACCCTCTGAGCGCTGCCAATATGCTGCTAGATTTCCATAGGCTCTCACACTGCCAATGATGTCTCTAAGCTCATAGAATGCTACTCACTTTCACTGCTGCAAAGAAAGATAAATATCATAAATTTAGTTTAACTAGACTTTCTAGGATAACATGCATTTCAAGAAACTGTGGTGAAGTTGTCCTTTCCTGGAATCATTTCCACCTTTTGAAGGACTGCTGTCTCCATGAAAAGAAGTGCCAGAGAGCTAGCAAAAAGAGGTTATCTTCTTATCAACACAAATCTTTTTAAAAGAAGTATATTCTATTCTACTTCCATTTATCAGAAAATAAAAAGGAAAAAAAAAAGAGTTCTGAGTTCTACTGCTAAGCACCCACTCATCTATGGCAACACGATAATCTGTTAATAAATCCATGCTAAAGAGAAAGAGTGCTGTGGGGAATATAAGAAAACCACCAAGAAAAATATGAGGCACCTTAAACACCCAAAAAAGTTTTTTATTATATATATACCCAGATAGATGTTAGGAAGGGTTTTTTCCTCCTGCTGTATTATGATCTCTGTAGTAATGGGAAAGTTGTATGTAAGTTTCTGTGGCCAATTAATTTTTTCTGAATCCTTCTGCTTAAGTGATCTGCCATTCAGCTATTTCTCCTCAGCTCAGCCTCTAAAGGAGCTGTGAGATTTCCTTTGTCTGCATGTCTAAAATCAGGTAAGCATATTTGCTACACAATATTTTATTTTTCCCTTCCAAGTCTAGCGAAGAGAAGGCACTTTAACAGTAAGTAAATTTCATTATCATCCTAACTCAGTAAATCATTTAAGCATGTGTTTAGTCTTCCATATCTTGTGGACTTCATATATTGGATATTCAGCTAGTGTAAATTAGCATAATTTCACTCACAACTGAAACCACTCTGATTTACACCAGATTTAGTATTGGCTTAGCCTCTGTATCAAGAGCTGCAGGTGGTTACTAAAGAGAATTGAATTATTACTTATTATAATGTGTCAGACTCGAATATTCTCTGATCAAGTTCTTTTAGATACCCCATGCATGAAGGGTGGAACATTTAATAGCAAATTTACTTATCTGAAGACAATTGATGTTACATAGAATTTCTCATTTACTAGAGCGATACGAAATATACTGAAAACAGAATACAATTTTAAGTTACGCTGAGCAAAATATAGCACTTGCAATATACGGTTCAATCACAATACCAGTGTGATTCCATTTCTAGTCTCTATAATATGCTCAGCAAAGTGAGGTTTATACATTCTGTGTGAGCTTTTTTTCATTTTTTTCCCCTTTATTTGCACCATTTGAACCCATGAATCCAACAACTTCATATTTTTTTCTGTTTGCTTATTCTCCTAAATCATTATATTAATGGTCATAGATGATTTAAATCCAGAAAGGAGAAAAAAGTCAAATATACACAGAAACATGGGGGTATGTTTCAGACCATTACAAAAGTACTTTATAAGTATCACACCAGCACATAATTCAAATCAACTAAGCAATAAGACGGTAAAACAAAATGGATCAGAAGACATGTGTGTCTATATTTACACAGAAAGAAAAAGCCATTCAAAGCACCCCATATAATTTGTTTGTTTAGAGTCCTTATCATTTTATTTGAGTGACTTTCAGTCCCCTCCTTTTGGGCAGTGTAGAATAATTGCTAATTGCATGAGCCAGCAACTGACCTGTATGAGGAAAGTCAAAGTGCTCAGAAATGCAGTGTTTGCACTGTTACTTTGGGTCAACTCCTGAATTCATACCATACAAATCTTTTCCTACACCTGGACTGGAAGTTACCTTTCAAAAAGATGAATAATCCTCAAATTAAAATGGTAAGTTATGTTTATAATACATCTGGGACCTGATGCAAGTCCTTGTGATTTCATCATCCAGTGATTACTTACCCACACAGTTGGAAAAATCAAGTCTTGCTTCAAAGTTGAATGTGCTCAAATTCACGTTGAAGCCATTTGATACTGTTTTTCAGTCTGGAAGACTGAAACTTGAGGTTATCAAACTTCTTGGTCCAGATGTGCAAGTACTTGGTAACAATGACCAATTCTCACACTCACTTTTCTCATAAATGACCTCTGAGGTGGCCGCTGTATGTAGTTTTTATTATGTCAACCAGTGTCAAGTCTGCATAGTTTAAAATATTTCCTCTGCTTATAGCACCAAGAGCAATTATTTATGTTGATTCACATATAGTGGTTGAGGTACCAAGTGGCCAGGAATGGTGGGGGCTCCCCATGGGCTCCCCAGGGCAGGGCATGGAGGCCAAGGCCCATACCACCCTCCAGCCAGGAGCAGGGCAGCAAGGGGACACTGGGGCAGCCCCAGCCCTGGGCATCAGGCACTGAGTGGCAATGGAGGACAGGCCTTGGGCCAGTGGGGCTAGCTCATCAGGGCCCATGGCTGGCCAGGGAAGGGCTGTGGGGAGCCAGAGACTGGTCCTGCTATGGTGTCGCTGGGGCTGATGGCCCTGGGGAATAACACAGGGACCTGGGCCATAGCGGGTCTGGGCAGGGACAGTGAGTCCTATGAATGCCCTCAAGGCCTTAACAACACTTTTCTAAGCCACTGGTTGCTAAGGCTCCTAATTTTTAAGTACAGCTTGAATTATTAATTCACAGGTGCATTAGTTTTTATTTCCTCTATTAAAATGCATTTTGTTCAATGGGGCCTTTGAGCTCAGTGATCCACAATGTTTTGTGAAAGGAACATGTCCTTAGTGTTTATTACTACATCAATCTTTGTGTGTCATCTGTAAACTTCACTAGTAAAAATGCTAAATTATCCAGTAAACTATTGGTAAAATGTACAGGAATTGTGTTGGATTTACAAACCCTCTTTGTAGGACCACAACAGGACTTGAGTCAGTAGGCCAGCACCAGTAACAAGGGTGAAAAAAAAAACAACCAACAAACCCTTCTCCTGCACTTTGTGTTTCAAGTGAGATTGTATTGTGTTCACAGTGAGAGGAGTCATTTTGCCACAGATTCTTCTCTCACTGTTCTCAGGTTTTGGGGCATTTAAGGACACGCGGCCCATTCTGTCAAATGGAAGCCAAAAGAAAGGTGCTGGGCAGCTGCAGTGCAGAGTGGTGGCAATGAATGGCTGTGCTTTGAAGCAGTGCATCAGTATGACTGAGCTTGTGGGAACTGAAAAGTGATTAAGATGATGATGATGAAGCAATGTAAAGGAGGTCACTCTGTGAATGTACTGTCCTAGGTGACTCTGTCTGCAAGGTCAAATTATGGCATGCTTTAAACCATTATGTATAATGATCTAGGAATTTTTTTCCTCGTTATTAGCTAGAAAGTTTTATTATGTTTTGTGATCTCTTCTGTCAGATGCTTAGCACCTGCTCACTGCAAGTCAGTCTGTTTCCAGCACTTTGCAAAACCTACAGGGGTTTTGAAGGATGATAGGCTTTCTTATTTTAGTTTTTTTAAAGCTATTAAAGCTTCTTTAAACTACTGGCCTTATTTGATAAGAAGTCCTGCTGTCACATGTTTTTGCTTTTTCTAAATCAAACAGAACACACAGAGATGAGCTGTACTTGGGGACTGAAAGAACAAACAGTTCATCTTGTGATCTGAAATGTCTGCTATGAAAATATCAGCATCTTCAAGACACAATAAAGTGTTAGCAGTGGTGCAACATTAAAATGTATGTGGGTTTATATAACTGTTTGCCTCTGTCTTTTCCTTTTCTGTCTCTTTGAAGGTAGATAGGAAAGTAAGCACACAAAAGTGAGCTAAATTAATGAAAAGCATGAGTAGAACATTTGCATTGCCAACTTTTGTGTCATTTAGGATGGAAAGCTTTATTTAAGTGCACCTTTGTCTCTTACCTAGACAAGTAGGATAAGTTTAATGAGTGTGAGCAGCCATTGCTTGTATCCGTATAAACCTTATCTGTGCCTTTTGTCAGGCAGAAAAATAATGATAAAAAGGAAAGAAGATTAGCCTTTGACAGTGAAAATTCTCTATAAAGACTTAACAGTCATTGATGGTGTTTAATGTGTAACTGTACTGGATAACATTTACCTTTACGATGAAACTGCATAAAGAAACAAAAGGATTGGCTTAGTGGGTTTTAGCTGTAGTTGGACGTTACATGCTACACAAATCCCAGCAGAGCCTGCTGTTCGAAGACTTCATTGTTATTCAGTTTGTTAACATGACAACGATCAAAGATATCCAGGCTAAACCACTCATTTATTCTAATTAAAATAACTGTTCTGATCTGTTATAGGTTTTATCCTTACAGTGTGTATATCTAGCAAAAGAGTAATTGGTAACCTTAAAACGTTACAGAGAAAGGCATAGTGCAGTCTGTCTCCAGGCGCACTGAGATTTGGTGCAGAAGGACCAGAGTTTTAAAGAAGAGTCCATTTTTGCTTCATCTGACTTGCAACATAAGCATTGGTCATTTACTGAGAGGTGAGCTCCTGGCAGTCGACCAGGTAGCTTGACACTTCATTTCGTATTACAGTTGAAAATATGGCAATAAAAAATGTCACTAAACAGGCTGATTTATACCTACTTTAAGCTTTCTTTTGTTTCAGAAAATCATGCAAAGGCAGGCTTTGTGTGATAGTCCAATTGATTTATTCGAATCAGAAACAACTCTGTGGTATATTGATTCTTGGTACATTTTATTTGCTGTGTGTCATGTCCTGCAAATTATTTGTGTTTAATTTAAATTACCTGACCTTTTAGAATTGCAAAATAATTGTCTTCCTTGCCATGAGAGATGGGTTGGCACCGAACTGATCAGCTTGCTCAGCAGTTTGAACATCGAAATATTCAACCAATTTCTGAAAAATAAAGGATTGATGAGTGTGCATATTCGTTTCCATTTTATACCAGCTCTTACACCACTCTCATCTCAGAACCAACCTCAGGAGCAGTAATTAGGTTTGAGAATGATAAGTGATAGAGTCTGCCTTCTTTAGAAACCTAATTTAAGTTTTATGATTAAAGTTATGTGCTGTTAAGTGTCCAGGTCTTAATTTTTTACCTTTAGTTAGGCAGGACTACTGATTTTTTGGCTGTGTCTGAATGTTAGCTATTGGGCAGAGAGGAGGACAAGTTGGTGTGTGTATATGGGGGGATGGGATTCTTTTGGTTGGGAAGTTCCAACTGAACCTACCACTATAATTGTGAAAGCTTTCTGATTTTCTCACATTCACTCAGCAGGAATCAGAAGACCAGGTGTCCTCTGAGAGTCTATGTAATTCTCTCCATCTTGGAAAGAAAGCAGCACTAGCGTAGTATTCATGATCAGCTAATAGCGCTAGTTCACATCTGAGACCTGCATCCCACCTAGGTAGCTGCATGCATTACTTAGGAAGAGCAGCTGGGCACCAGACTCAGCTGGGAAACTATATTTTTAGCTGCCACCTTCAATGTATGAACCAAAGCAGGAATACTCATATACTCAGGCTCTGATCTCAGCTGTGAAGCAGCAATTACAAGCTGAGATAGCTACAAGCAGATTTCCAACTGCTGCTGCCTGTAACTTGCCATTCTGTTTGCTTGATGTATTGGAACTCAGAAGGCATTCCTTTAAGTCTGGGAAACCCAGTGAGTACCAAGAGTTGAAATCCATAGTCTGAAATTAAAATTTAAAAGTACATACAGTTGGTGAATTAGGAGACAAACTTGACAAAAATACTAAACTGTAACTTATTTTGTGTTCTTGGCTGCATCTGAGAACCAGCCATGAATAATAGTCAGCATTACTATAGCTGTCTAAAATACAAGGGTCAACACTGAAGTCTGGATTTTCATTGATGTCTATTAAAGTGATTTTTTTGTTTGTTTGTTTGTTTGTTTGTAGCAAAGAGCTCATATCTTTTTCTCCTTTCTTCAAGAAGAAGATGCTGGTTAAGTATTACTATTCTGCCGGCATTGTATGTTTTCCCTTACGATTGTCTAAATACTAAATCACATTTTCACATTTTTAATTCCTGAAATCCCAAATATTTTTTCATACATTGATTCCCTGCCCTTTCCAACCTCACATGGTTTTATAGTACTCCTAAATGAATATTGGTTTTAATCTTAGAATATGGTATAATTATTAAAAATAATGTTTTGCTTTTATTACATATATGAAGTGCCACTGAGGACAACTCAAATGCAGCCCAAGTATATCAGATTCAGTGGAGTCTTATGGCAGAAATAAGCCGAGTTGCTTGTTTTTAGCTAACTGTGGGAAACAAGGAAGATTTTATTTGTGATAGACACTTGATCTGTCCATATTCCTGCATAGAACAAAGCTGTGAAATAGTCTTTATATTCAATTACCTCCTGCAGCAGCTTAATTTGGTCATATAGTTTTCTCATTATAGGTGATGGAAAGAAACCAAATAAACAAGTAAACACAAGTAAAGCCTCAAGACCTGAACATAAACTACAATGGAAATACAGCAGTATTACTTATTTGTACGGTATACTATGATATAATATACAAACTAAGAATGAATGATGGGGAACTATATACAAGGACAGGAACACTTTAAAAGCACTACTTCCTTCTGTCAGAAGCAAACCAGGCTTACCTTTTCCTGACTTTTTCATCTTGTTTCCATTTCTTCTCTCCCTCCCTCATCACTTAAGCTTTTCACCCCATCAGTTAGGCCAACAGCTGAATCAGCTGTTGATGGAGTTAAACATTAAGTGAGAGAATGAAACCTAGCAGTGACCAGGAGCTCAATGGCTGAGCATAGAGAGATAAGTAGATAGAAATGGAGTAGCAAGCTCTTAAAGTGATTATGAGAGATAGTGTTTATAAGTCATGAAATGATAATTGTGAGATGCTTATGGTTTTATTGCTCCCGTTGACAGCTTGTTGTTCAGTTTTCTACTCAGAACATATTACGCCAGAGAATCTTTGAATTGTCCAGCCTGAGGTCCTTTCTTAGCAGTTTTTCAACACTGTTTTGCAGTGCTATCCTTACAACATAAAATTAGCCATCCTGCTGTCAAAGAGAAAGGAAAAAAGTAGTCACAGAAGAGTATTAACGCTGTCTCCTTTACATCAGTGACTTGCCAGTTCTGAATCACCACTCCAGAGATTCTCCCCATCTCCATTAAGCATATGGGTAACTTAGCATTTCCATTTTTGTTTTCTAACTAACAAGATGTCTGGACCAATACAAATAAATTAGCAAAGGGTACAGTGTTGATACTGTGAACATTTCAGACTGCATTAGAAATACGTCTACAGTAGTAAGTGGAATGGCTCAGTAGGAGTAGATGTATGGAGTGAAAGAGGTTGTGTTGAGGACTCTGTGTCCTCACTAAACATGTTTTGTGGGCTCTATGTATGTACTCTTCCTAGTAGCTCTGGTTTTATCCTGTGGACTGAGTACCCATCACTGTTAATGGTGGCAATTCATGTGTCTTTTGTGTCTTAATTTAATCCAAGGATAATTCTGGTTGCATGCTCCAAGGATTCTCTATGCTGTAAGCCAAAGATCAGTAAATTAGAGTTCAAGAGCTTTTCTTCAAAAGTGCACTCCTGATGAAAACTGAAATGCTAGTGCAGAGGTACCCTACTTAAAACACCTAATTAAACTATTCGAATAGATATTTAATAGTTATATCTTGACTCATATTGAAAACTACTTTACTTAATAAATAGTTCTATTAAAATCAATAATGAGACTGCTTCACAGTGAAGTGCTACCCAATATGAGTAAGAACATTAAATTCTATCTTAAAGTAGTAATAACAGTGCTAAGGATCCATAATTGATAGACTCATTTGCAGACCAGTATTAATGTATGAGCTTTTGTCATACTGAAAAAGAGAAATTTAAGCTGTTTCAATGTATGCTTTATGGCTTTTATTCATGTATTTTCTGGAACGTGTTTACTTACCCATGGTTAATACAAACTTCTGTAAAAATCAGTCATCCCAGTATTAAACATTCATGGAAGCAGCTGGTTACTGACAGCAGTTAATATAGTAGTGATTAAAGAGCACTTTGAAGGTATGTTCTCCAAAGCAGAATGTTTAGGACATTTAAACTTAAAGGAAATGGCCAATGGCAAATAAAAGATTTGTCTTATAACACGATTTCTAAAGTCACTAGTCAATGCCAAGCAAGGTTGACAAGAATAATAATATATAATTTCTTTTTAAAAAAGTAACCCCAAAACTCAGGTGTTTAATTATTGATCCAAGTAATATTTTCCTTTCAAACTCATCTGGGGGCTAAGAGCCGTTAGTTAAAGCATCTGACAGAAACTCTTCCTAAAGGATTAATGAAATGAACTCTTCAGCAGTTTGCAAAAAAGGATTTTTACTCTAGTAGATTAAAGAAAACAGACATGTAAAGCATACTGATTCACTTAGAAAGAATAATAATTACACTAAGGTTTCTTCCATTCCTCCTTTCCCTGTACACCACTTCTGAGTGATAAGTGGTACATTAGTCTAATCCAAATGGTAATTAATGTTGCATGTGAAAACAAAATCATTTCCAGGCCAAGTCTGATACCTTTATTCATACTTTATTACTTTACCACCTAGTATGTCTGTTTATACAAATAAGATTGAATAACAAAATATTGCTCATTTTAAGGAAAGATAGAGTAATTATGGACCTGATTGTCACTGTCTTTTTTTTTTTCCTTGTGACTGTTCAGATGGTCGTGAATGACATGTACTTTTGGATTTCACAGTGTTTGGTATCTTATGTTTATGAAGCCCGTGTAAGGTATGCAAGTTCTATTACAGCCATCTTAGAAACCGCTACCTTTTCTCAGGCTCAGTAAAGTCAGCATAGAATTTAAAAAGAGTTAGATACTTTAAATGCTTTTTGAAAATCTAATCTGGTGCCTGTCTGTATTTCTTGAAGTCTAACACCTTTAAAAATTGAGTCCAAAGTGACTTTGCCAAGATATTACTGGAAGAGAAAGGGCTTTAATACAGATCCTAGGTTTATGCCCCAGCCCTTGGATCACTTCTTTACAGTAGTTTTTTGAGTCTTTCTGCAGTCACAATTCTTATAAATGTCAGTAGGAACAAAATTACTAATATTGGAGTTATGAGCCGAAGTGGGAGGGGAGAGGGGGGAAGCCTACTTAGATAAATTTTACTTTGCACTCTTGCAAGCTGTTTTTCAATAATCCACTTTATGGCCCTCTACGCCCTCTTGAATTGTGGGATAAAAAAGTACAGCTGACATAATTCACCGCTGAGCACCTAAAGGCAGACTCTCATTTTAAGACTGGTGAAGTAGGAAGACAAAATTAAATTGGTTTATTTTAAGCCTCAGGAGCTGTAATGCTGACCTGTGCCATTTTACCTAAACAGGTATTTTCAGTGGTTTGTGTCGAATCAAAAAGCATACATCGAAATGCCTATCTATTGTAAAATTAAATAGACATTTTCACTTGGGTGTACACCAGGAGTGAAATTATGGCCCCATTCAATCTGATGGAACTTTTTGCAATAGGCTTCAGTGGGACTAGGACTTCACCCCAGGAGTGTACTTTCAGGCTAGCTAACATCTTTTTTAATGTACCCCCTACATAGCCTATTAAATATTCTTGTCATTACCGAATACAGAAGAGCCCATTTTCCAATTTGTCATGCTCTGACGAGCACTGTTTCATAGAGCTCCCCTCAACCCCTGTTGTTTCCTACTTACTAGTTAGAGCATGAAAAAGCCAGTGGGTCAGAGGTTGCTTTCTCAGTCATCATGTATACCTTATAGCAGCTAACAGAGTATGAAGGCTTCCTAACGGGCAACCTGAATTTAGTTAGAGGCTTTTGACATACCTGGTCCAACTTATATTTGAAGATTTCTATTATAGGCATGGTTTAGTAAAAAAAACCCAAAAAACCAACATGATTCAAAACAGCTGGCCTACAGAAGTCATGGGGGGAGAAAGCAACATAGGAAAGAAAAAAAAAAAAAGAACTCTCAGAATCTCTTATGCAACCACAAAAGAAAGAAATATGATGTGGGGTGTTAATGACTATATCTTTTGTCACTCCTTACAGAAAAGCCATTTTTAAGTTTGTGGTGCATTTCAATACTCTGAAAACAGATTACCTTCGTACATTTGTAGAAGCACCCTAGAGTCTGTGAGTATCAATGTGTGCTGCCATCTCTGCAACAGTGCTGTGGCTATTGCTGTTCTGCAACGCTGCCTACAGCTAAATGGAGTGCAGAGGTGAAGGAAAGAAACATGAAAACAGTTATTTTCCCCAAACAATGTTTACTAAGGGATACAGGAGGGTTGGACTTCATCACAATTAAATTTGAGAGGGTAAAATATGACAACTGAAATAACACTGTCACTGACTGCAGTTTTTTCTTGTGAAGGATCAAAACTGCTGAGAGCTCAAAGTATTTTACTTTGGATTTGATGGGAAAACTTTGGAGCATCACCTGATGCAGTTAGTTTAGCGAGCATTTATCTTCTACTCAGGTATTTATATTTAGGAAATGTTTCAATTTCTTTGTGTAAATAAAATGAAAATTAAAATCTTGATGATAAATTTGGTATTGCCAAAAATCTGAATTAGGTACCTTTTTACTTAATTGTAACTAAGAAAATATATTGTCTTCAGTTCTTATAATACACTTATCCTACAAAATATGTCAAGAATCATGAAAATTAACAAAAATAATAATGGATGAGGTCTCATGAGGACATAATTATTAGCTTCTTTTTATGGACACATTCATAATCCTAATCTGATGTGATCAAATCCCAGGGATTAGATTAAGTGTTCTAGTTTTCCTTTCAAATATTTTCATGACCAGCACAAGTTTGCAGCTCTTAAGGAATGCATAAGTCATAGTTT
This sequence comes from Hypotaenidia okinawae, assembly GCA_027925045.1. NCBI lineage: Eukaryota > Metazoa > Chordata > Aves > Gruiformes > Rallidae > Hypotaenidia > Hypotaenidia okinawae. Next base: position 175,953,151 of record BSDF01000001.1, read on the forward strand.
GAAGCAAGATAAATAGAGAGCAATTGCAGTTTTAGACCCCAGAACTTCTACTGTCTTTTAAAATTTATTTTAAAATATTTTTTTAAGTTGCTTTTGTTATATGCTTCCAATATAGCATTTTCCTCAAAATCACCCACAATATGCTGCTCAAAATTCTCTGTGATACAAATATGTGTAGGCCTCCACTTTATTTTACTGTTTGCGTAGATTAAAAGCTCTGTTTAGGTTTTATCTTCAAAGTGCTCTACAAACAAAGCATTCTCCTAACTGTATTCAAGTGTGCAATCATTTCTAGAGCCTGAAGTGATTCTTGCTTCATTTGGGAAGGGTTAGGGAGTTTTTATGTGTAACAGAACTGGTTAATGTAAAGCATCAGTATGGGCCTGATCCAACAATAGGATAAAGAAAAAAAAATAACCCTCTATTCCCTGCTTATCTAATGCACTCAACAGTTTTCAAGCTGATTTACTCAACATACCGTATTGTTGCTATGGTTACTCTACATTATGCTGTCTCACACATGGCCATATATATGTAAAGATAAAGACCACTACATCCTTAACATCACAGGATTTCATACAGTTTATCTTCTGGAATGTTCTAATTCACTGCTCGAAAACTTATGAATGTATATGTACAGTATTCACAAAGAAAAAATAAAATTTGTCCTTTATATATATTCAAGAAACACCAGAAACCTCACAGGCATCGCAACACCATTGTTTGAGTGGCTATAGAAATATATAGTATATATAGACTGAAGAAGAAAAGTTTTCTATCTCTCTTTAACAGTCATGAATACAGTTGGAGTACTGGATTCTTCAATAAAGTATCCTGGTAAAAATTTGTTTTCTTATTCCTGTTCACTTTTGTTCCAAAATACAGCTACCAGAAAAGCACGATAATGAACTCTGTGCAGTTGTTTTGAATTTTTAAGATTTATTTTCATTCTAGACTCCTATGCAGGTGAGACTCTGTCACACCTAATTTTATAATACAAATCAACCCGGTATCTGTTTATGTTATGCCTTTAAAAATCAAAATAAGAACAAAGACTTTGAGGATGTCTGGGAACAGGCTCTTAACAAGTCTGAGCACTTTTCAAGAGCATCATTTAAGCAACTTTAGTCCCTTTTGTTTTCATTATTTATCACACTTTAGATAAATGCAAATGGTGAGATAAATTAAGGATAATACTATAGTGATTCTCCATTCAAAGGACAGTAGTTGGCTACTTGAACTGAAACACTTTGTTGGCGATGAGAGTGGGTCAGTCTTTTCCTATATCAGTATGTTCAATGTCTATGTAGCTAACTGTTTTTACCATAAATTTGTAAGCAACAAAGTTATCCTTTTGCACTGAGAACTAAAAAAGGACCCTATCTCTCCACTGGACATTCATTCATCACCTTTAAAATAGATTTCTTTTGTACTTATCCATATTCAGAAGAGTTAAAGTGAGTGTATGGAACTTAGCAGGCCAGAGAACATAACTAACCTATTCTTTGTATAGGAAAATTGTTCCAGTACATAGCTACAGATTTAAAAGGACTTTAGGTCATTCCTAGACTTCCACTTACCTTTCGGTGTTACAGAAACAAATGTGCAAGCAGAGCTTAGACAGGTCTTAGTTATACCACCTTCTGTCATAGTTATCATTGGTTTAAATAAAATAAAATAATTTTCTGTAAAACCTAGAAAGAGTTATATTAATTCTTTGGTTTTCTTGTATTCTCAGTTTTTCTGTGTGGCTAAATAACTGGTAGAAGTACCATTTAATGGAATAAAACAAATAAAGGAATAAGTTTAGAAATCAGCAGTGTCAGAGGAATGTGGATATCAGCCTACTTCAAAATATCTTTAATGTGTATTCTTGTGAGATTTCTACTGGTGAATTAAACTGGAGGGAATTAATTTCTCATTTTCATAGCATTTGTTGTACACCTTAAACACAGCAAGTATTTTCCATCCATCCCTAGCTCTTTTCAAACCAAATTGCCTCTGTTGTCCCTTTAAAACCTCTGCAATCATTACAATGGAGAAATGGCAAGTAATGAGGCATGTGATCCATGAAGAGAAGGATACTGTGCCTTTCCAGGGAGAAGTCCAACTCCCAGTTTGAGAAATTATAACATGCTTGGAGGTCTAGAAATACTTTTAGTAGGCTGCTGAAGAGTAACTGCAAAAGAATACTTGAATGTTCTTGTGAAGGTTGTAGTTTCTTTCTGTTTAATCAGAATTGTTCATCTAGCCTATTTCCTCTGTTGCATTGCCATCTATCTCTCTCATAGGAACATTAAAAAAATGCAAAAGGTATAGTGTGACTGGATCTTGGGTCATTCCAAATAAGAGGGTTTTTTTCCCCAGCTTTACTGGTATATAATGGGAAAAGAGATGTCATTTGTCACAGTCTTGTTTTCTCAGGGGTGAAGTGACTGTATTAACAATGTACTAGAGATTTATGAATGAAAAGATAAGTAAGAATCACTAGTATTTAAACTGTACATTTTTGTAGTATCTTTGTTGCAAGTAAAAATTTAAGTAATCACTGTTTTAAGGGTAGTGTGATAGCTTCATATGTAGCACTTAAAATGTGCTTATAATTTTTATACTTTTTGTGATGTCTCTGGAAAATATTTTACATTGTACATTAAATAGTGTTAAATATAACCAAAGATAACACTATGATTACGATGTGCAAGTCTGCAGGCCAAAAAATCTAGCACAGTTTCTCCTGCTGAAAGTAAGCTTCAAGAGAGAAAAAAATAACAGCTATATCAATTTTTTTTCCCCATATTAGATGTGTAAGAGTATATTAAGGAAGAGTCTCGACTTTGCTGTTCTAACTTTTGCCTTAGGAATTATTTTCAATTGTATAAGTGTTTTATGACCTAATCCATGCAAAAAGCTGTTTTTTACTGTGGATGTGCCATTAAAACCTCTTTCAGGATCTGAGTGTTAGCATTTAACTGTCATCAACCCCTCATCATCAACCCCCCTAAGGTTAATTGTCATCAACTCCCATAGTTTGATACCTTTACACCTCTAAGTGACTGCCAGTACCTTTGGCTCTATCTGTAGCACAAGGTGAAGAGAGGGATTTACTTCACCTACTCAGGCACCCATTAATTCTGACCACATTGTTTTCTACAGCACACCTATAGCAAAGGTTCAAAGTACCCTCCCAAATAGTTAGGGATTACTATAAACTCGGGGCTATTTGGTGTTTGGCTGTGGCTGTCCTCCCTCAACACAACTTCAGAAACATGCTAACATGTTCAGAATATTTAGGAGTTCAGGCTGTGAGCATATCTGAAGATACCCTTCAGGGTTTCTAATGTAAATATGGGGTACATCTAGCCTTGAAAGCTGTCATGTATGCTCATTAAAATATTTGTAGGTACCATATGTCTTACGTTCCCTTCCACAGTGCTGTATGTTAAAGGAAAGAAAATAATTCAATACTTAGTACTGCAACAAAAATCAGAGATAGGCCCTTCACTATAATTTCACCTAAAACTGTGGGTAAAAAATTCTCATTTATTTGCTTTGTCTAAAAAGTGATGTTGTCCAGACAGAGCATCTGCACTAGACAAGGACAAACAGTGAGAGGAAGCAAAAGTGATAACCAAGGACATACTGTCTATTATGATATTATACTGAACTGTCAGGAAAAATTAAATCAAAAGGTTGTCTAATCTCAGAGGAGAATCACACAGAACTTTAGCAAATGTATATGCTAACCTGCCTTATTTTTACTTTTAATCAACTCCCTTATTTTTCATGTACTCTCAAATTTCAGTGTTATTCAGAACTGACAAATGGGCAAACTTGACACAGTTACCATTTCAAAGGATGCAAGGCAGGCTAAAATCAGTTCAGAAGGGGATATTAGGCATCATAGTTTGCTCAGCATTGGTTTTACTGCCACATTAGGTAGAGAAGATATATATATCATAACCCAACTATTGTCACAGTACAAATATTAGGGAGAGAATGTTCCAGTACAAAATGCTAGTGTGAATTTTTAAATGCTGCATTAATCTAGGAGAAAAAAACACACAAAACCCCCCAAAAAACCCCACCACCACCAAAAGCCCAAACCCACAAAATGTACTTTGGAGAGTGTTAGTCATACAGATGGTATTTCAATACAGTATACCTAATAGTCATAAATGAGTGCTATCAATCATCATTTTAGAACTTCAGAAAATCAAAACTTGAGAAAGACTGAACGTCTGCCTAGAAAGTGATCTACAGTGAAGCTTTTGTCGTTTGAGTAGTGTCAGCAAAGGTGCCCCCTTCAAAGTCAGGAAACTTTAAATGTCTGTTTCAGCATGGAAGAGATGGTGTTTGAAAATGTATATGTCTACTTTCTGAGTTTTATGTGACCCTTCTGTGTCTTAAATAACATTGCCATGTCTTCCCACTGGTACCATCCTCATTCCGTATTCTCAGTAATGTTGCAGTATTATTATGTACTTTGCTGATGTCCGATTGCAAACAACCATTGCTAATCGGCTTACTCCAGCTTCCATATATAACTTTTAAAGAGCTTATGAAGGTAACCCATTGAGATTAAGGAGGGATAAGGCCCGTTGTTTTCAGGTACCTGACAGGGAGATGGAAATGAACCCACCTTCCCATATAGTGAAGGCAAAAGTAGAGCAGCTTTCTATCAGTAATTCTCATTTATCTTTAGTGTGTCAGGTTCAGCTCTTTATCGTCAAACTCACTGCCTTATCACTGCCTAGTCTTGTATCAGGAATACACCAAGAATTGAGTTGCAAGATGTTCAGAGGTTGAATATTTCGTTCAATATATATAGCAGTATGTTGGGTTTTTTTCCTTAGTGATTTAAGGCTGTGTTTATGGGGTTTAAAGAAAACTATTGGCATAGTAATAAGCATTTAGAAAACAAATCTGAATTTGAAGAGAAAATCAGTGTTTCCTTTAGAGACAGTGGAATACTGAAGGTGAGGGAGGAGAAAACAAAAATGTCATCTGAAAATCAGTTTCCAGTGATTAATAAAATATTTCAGAAAATATGTTTAGTACTTTCCACTCTGTGTAAACTCTTTTGTATTGTAGTGCAAGAAAACAGCATTGAGATCCTGCCATTCCAAGGCATAAACATGCAACATCTTTTTTTTAGTTATTATCGAAAAAAGATGAAAAAAGTATTTTTAATTTTTTTTTAAAAGGTAATACAGAAATTAAACTGAAGTGACTCTTATGGTACAGTTTAGGACACAAACACATTTCAGAAAACAGACAAATTTCTTATTCTCATTATCTTATTCCCAGTTGTGCATTTTCTCTGCAAAGGGATAGTATTTAAGAAGCTGGTACTTTTACTGCGTCCATTTGCATTTCCTTGGTGATAAGATATTTTTGCCAAAAATAAATTTAAAAAATATTAAATATGTAAATATAAAATATATCTAGGATTTAATATGGTATTGCTGGGCTTTAACCATGTAAATATACATAATTGTGTAGATATCCATTTTCAATATAATCAAGTGGAAAGACTGGTTTTCAGAAATTGCAAATTGGAGTATTTGTAGATAAAAATGGACTGTTTTGTACAGCATTAAAATCTTCATTTTTCTGAGCATTCTCAAGTTTTCAGCAGAAATTAGAACTAAAACCATTTCCTCCCCTTTTCCCCAAATGGTATTTAAGTGGCACTAATGTATTGCCATTGACTCCCTGTATTGTTGCTGTGTTTCAGGCTTGTATATACATAATCAGGCTGACTGAAGTGCTAGCCATTACAGTACAACTCTCAGAGCAAACTCATTTACCTTCTTTTGAGCATCCTTCCCCTGTCTAACCAATCAACAACAGAGCAAAACATTTTCTTTCCTCCCACATGAGGTATATGAATTCATCAAAGTAGGCTGCTGACATCTTTCCTATCATCTCAAGTTTGAGATGCAGACAGTGACATTCAGGTGCTCTGAAATGATGACAGAAATATGGTTTTGGAAAGCCAAAACAACTAAAATCAGAGGTGTTTCAAAAAAGTAGTCATTAAAAAGATTTACAAGTAATAAAAAGATTCTCCTTTCTAACGTATACAAACACTCAGAGACATATGTAGTATAATGCCCACTGCATGTACCCATCTTTCCACTCACCTTTGGATACTGATTGGTGCAATTTTTCCAAGTTTAACATCTTTGCTGCAACAACTGTAATACTACATGTATCATCTGTCATATCTGTGACGCGTCACTGTTGCTATGTGATATGAAAATGAAAAGAAACTTTGCTTTACACAACCAAGTACATTAAGAAAGTTAAGCATCTTGAAGAGGACTTAAGGAAATATACATGGGAGGAAGGAATTTTTAATGTCTAAGTATCTTCAATTCATCCCTGCGTGTTGCTTAAACCTAAAGAGATGATAAAACATGGCTGCATGAAAGTAATGTTTTGATGTCTGATTATTTCTAAGGTATGATGAACGGAAGATTGTTTTCCCTCTGTGGATTTTTTTTTTTTTGTTATGGAAATAATTGTCTCCTTCTTTGTCTGATCAAATTCAATTACCTCAGATCCTTCAATGCCCATGAGCTTTTTGCTTTTTGTTTTTGAATATTTCTGTGTTAAACCATTAGAACTCTTGGGCAAATGCCTCCTGTTTTCTGCTTTTAAAAAGTCTTGAAGTTCCACTGCTGAACTAAAACCTTTAATCCAAACCTTTTGTGTCTAAATGAGCTTTATTTCAAGGAGCTAAAGAAACTGTAGGTCAGACAGTTCTGTTCCCCCTTTTTTCTCTCATGATACTATCTCCCATGATGTAACTAGGCTTGTAGCCCCTGCTGAGAAGTCTAACCAAGAAAGAGAAGCACAGGCATCCAAATTTAATTTAAGAGTCACTGTATTTTTTTTTAATGTCATATATTTAAATAACCAACTGCAAAGGTCATTTGTTTGTTTGTTGGGTTTTTTGGTTTGGTTTGGTTTATTTTCTTTTTTTTTTTTTTTCCTTCTCTGTCTCTAAAAAAAAAAAGGATCAGCTGATCTGTTGTATCCTGCTGATGGTGTCTTGAATTGCGGGCAAGACCTCAGCACTGCCCTGTAGCTATGTGAGATGAAGGTAACTGCTATGGGAGCACCTAGGAAATAAGTGAAAATGTGTGTCTCACACTAAACATATGAGGCTTGGCAGGTTCTATAACTATACAGGATAAAATTTTCCATGCTGGCTAGTCACTTAAGGACAGTGACTTGAAAACAAATCCACCCAAATGGTTCAGCTGTTTCCAGCAGCTAGGCTGGAGTAAAATGTGTTGGTTTTTTAAAGCTAAATTGTGAGTGACCTTGAAATTTGGCAGGGTGGTGGCATTTGTGTCATGGATGTTTCTTTTGCTATCCTGTGACAGTCCAAGAAAATTTAGCCAAGTTGAAAAAGCACATATGTTCAGTAAATACTTACCAGGACTTCACTACTGTTACCTCAAAAAAAGCCACTGATCATATTTTGGTCTTTTACTGTTCCTAGTAATATCCAGATGATGAAATCCTATGCTTAAATATGACAGAAGTACTTCATTGAGGTCAGAGCCTCAAGGGTGAAACTAATCACACCTGATGTGATCAGCTTTGAGCAAAGGCTAGAAACTCAGATGGAAATGAGGGGAATTGGTCTCTCTTTCACCTGTTTTCTCCCTGTCCCAGCCCCTTCTCTTCTTCACAATGTTGCTGGGAAAGCAAGCTACCTCAGGTACCAGGCATCTAAGCAGCTGGAGGGATACATCAGTAATAGGAGTTTGGGGAAGGTTTGTCTGGATGAGGAGCAATTGAGAGGGCAGCTGGGGAAAGAGGCAGCAAATGAACTGAATAAAATTGAACAAGGAGTTATGGGACTCAGAAGTACATGTTTGCAGGGCAGGTGGAAAGCAGGGAAGGTATAAAAAAGAGGTTGCTTTAAATAACACGTAGTAATGATATCCGAGACATAAGAAGCTGTGGCCCCATGACATTTTTTCCCCAGAAACTGGTTGAATTTGGTACAGTGTTTCCTCAAAATCATTACTGTTGTTGCTGTAAAGCTAAACTGTATAGCTAGAATTTTCCATTTCCTTTAAGCGGGTTATTGGTTTCTCTGAAGAAACGGTGCATTTCAATCCCTCTCTGACAGTATTTGAAGAGTTATTAACTTAGTTTCCTTTTTCTCTGCCTTTCGAAATCTGACATGGATTTGTCCCACATCTCCCAGAGGCTTCTGTGTGCAATTAGGCATTGGATTCACCGAGTAATTACTTCATTTTTCATGTAAAATGTGCTTGATTTATTGTATACTTGGGAGGGGATGGCAGAGATAGGTCAACAACAGTTAGAGGAGATTAGCGGAGAGATTCTCTGCTGCTGTGGTAGCAATCAATCCCCAGGGAAGCTGACTGTGCGGGAGCAGTGCCACTCAAGCCTTGGCAGTGGTGTACCATTTGACTTTGCCACTTCTCTATGGAATTAGTGAGAGTGACTGCCAGGAAGATTTTAATCCCTACCTATCTATAGGAGCCAGCAGATTGTGGAAGTGGTGGAGGTGTTTAAAGAATGTGCTTGGGGAAAAAAAAAAAAAAAAAAAAAAGATACTTTTTTCACAATGGGATTTGTAAGCTGGTTTGGAAGCTATCTGCCAGGCACAGTAGTTGCAGTGTACTGGAAAGCAAAAAAAAAAAAAAAAAAAATTTAGACTGTCATATTTTTTCAGACAGGTATTATTTGCACTCACTGTTCTGGGTTAACAGCTTTTTTAATAGTGTTTTCGAAATAGTTATGCTAGAAAAATGATATGAGAATTTATTTTTTTTTCCTAAAATGTAAAGAGCAGGGAGTGACTTCTTAGTAAAAGCATGAGCTGCTGAAGGTATATACAGGGTAGATTAAATTCTGATAAATTTTATAATAAAATAATTATAAACAACAACAAAAAAATCTGTTATTCAAATCCCCATATTTACTGTGCTTTTATATCAAACATATTAATTTTCATAATGATTATTCCTTTGTTTTCATCACAGAATCACAGAATATTAGGGGTTGGAAGGGACCTCGAAAGATTATCTAGTCCAACCCCCTGGCCAGAGCAGGATCACCTAGACTAGGTCACACAGGACAGTGTCTGGGTGGGTTTTGAGTGTCTCCAGAGGAGACTCCACAACCTCTCCGGGCAGTCTGTTGCAGTGCTCTATCATCATTAGTTTTATTTTAAAATTCTTCTAAAATCAGATTTTTAAAATTGCATTTTGGAGATTAAAGGGCAATTAGAAGGAAAACTAAATGTCACTTTTGCAGATGAAGCTATTTAACCATAGGCACAATTTACCAACAAAAATAATACATTAAACACTCATTATAATCTGTGAAAAGTTATTGGATTTTTTAAATTAAAAAAATAGTAAATACTTTTGTATACAGAAGTAAGTTTGAAAGAGAGATTGGTGAGTGAATTTCTACTCCTTCTGTGTCTGAGATCAAATAAGTGACCAAAATAGTACTATTTAGCTTTAAAATTAATGTATTTGGATCATCTTTATCTGTTTGTGCTGTCAAATCTGTTTCTCAGTATTTCTTTCATGAGAAACTAGACAGATTATAAACTTTTTGAAGAAGGTAATTCTTCACATTATTTTGTCCTACTTGGAACATAATTTTTTTTAAAATTTTAATTCTATCAACTTTATAATTCTAATTGGTCTGAGTGTATAAAAGAAGTCATTACACTGAGAAGGATTTTTGCTATCACATGATATTTGTGCTACACAAAAAACTTAGTATGTACATATAAATTCAATATTCCATAGGTTAACATAAGCATAAATAAATGAGAAATATTTATGTACTAATTATAAGGATGCAGTAAGGCAATGTGATGTGAAAACAGAGATCAGTTCAACACACAGCATTTAACTAGCTCATACTCCAAAAACAAAGGCTAGCTTACTGTCCTGACGACCATCTCTCCCTCTTCTTCCTGAGAAGCAATTGCAGTGTTTTTCTTCCATTTGAATAAGAGGATGACCAACTACATCTCTTACTAACACCAACTTACAGTACTCTGGGAGTGATTACAACTTGTACAGAATTCATAGAATTGCACAGCAGAAGTTTTAAGTAATCCCATATTTCCTGAAAGTTTGTCTGTACTGCAAAGCAATTGTGTCAGAAAAGCCATGTTGAGGATTTAGTGGGTGTCAAAACCAAAGCAGTCTTGTTTTGAACTGAATAAATTCCATGTGTATCTACAGTGAAATAGGTGTATCTGGCATTTTCAGTGCCTAACTTCGTTTTCTACATTTGCTGCTGCTGTTGTTTTTCTTTAGTAATATTGTGCAATACATTTTCATTGAAGGGTTTTGTTTTTAAAATGTCTGGTTTTATATCATTTTATATAATCATAGAGTTAAAGGTCCTTTTTTGTTCTTCTCTATATTCTAACTCCAAACTTAAAAATAATAAAGAATAGAAGACCCCCCCAAACCCAGTTTCTGTAAATTTCCGTGACATAAAGCACGTAAAGTATAAGATTAAGTGATGTCAGTAAGACTCGATGGTATAATTTCTGATGTGCTGATGGGTTTTGAAGGTCTGATTTATGTTCAGCAAATCCAGACAAGTGATTAAAGTGCAAATGTACCCTTTTCTTCTAATTTTGTAACTTTCCAATTTTTCCTGTGCAGTAGAACAGGAAGATGAAAACTGAACTCCTGTATTAGCAGTGAAAAACAGTAAAATGTCTTCTAACACTGAATTGTGAGTAGACCATTTTGCTCAGGTATCACCATTGTAAGATTTGACAAACGTCCATCAGAAAAAAATTAACCATCACTAATAGCTGTGATGGTGTGGTATGCAAATTATGGTTACCACAATTTTCCCATGTGGTTATAGAAGTCAAAATCTGTGGTATTGTCCTAGCAATGTTTAGAAAATATTGATTTTTTGCATGCCTTCCCTTTCATTCAGGAAATGTAACATATATATTTGTAGGATAGGGGGAGACGAGAGAAAGGAAAAACAATTTAAAAATGCAAATTGAAGTGTTTATAGTAAGCCTGATCTTTTTGTCAACTTTACATCATATTTGCTGGAAATGCTCTGCCTTCAAATCCAGCCTGGACCTTAGCCAGGATGTCTTAAAATTGATGCCAATTTTTGGCTTGCCTTCTGAGATTACCCAGTTTGATCTGGTAATACAGAAATCATCTAGATGCCCACACTCTCGATTTTATAACAAAAGACTGAATAGTATTTTGGCAGCTGATATAAAATACTGATCATAAATGTGTATATCAGAGACAGGTCTGGACATTTGTAACTAATATACAGGTTTTTTATTAGACCACTTTTGAACTATGTTTTTCTAAGGTTTTTAAAAACTCAACAGCTGGTTTGATAAAATTAGCTTTAGCTACTTAATGTTTTCTTGTAGCATTTTTCAGAAATCAGAAGCTAATAAAATGAATCCCACCTTCAGGGAAAAAAATAATCTCTTATCCATAAAGAAATTAAGAAAAAAAGAAACAAAACCCAACCGAACAAGCCTCCTTCTCATCACTTTAGATGTTAGTGGTCTTCCCTATTTAGTATTTTCTCAATTGTGTTTGTTTTTATTTTACTGTCACTGGACTTAACTGCTGTTTAGGAGGGAAGTGAGATACAGAGTATGTTTCCTGTCTATTGTGATCCCTGGTCAGCTTTGTGATGGGTGAGTGGCTATTCACTATTCATAGTGCACTTTGGTGAGGTAATAAAGAACACCCAATGGTCCTGATTGTGAGGGTATAGTCATGTCAGAGTCCTTATCTTAATGGAGCTGTATTCCTTCATTTAGTGGAGCTACACTATTGCTACAGGGGTAGACAGCCAAATGTCTTGTAATTACTCCATCACCAATACAATGTTTGCTCTAGGATCATTGAAGAGCTGAATCTGAGATTTCCGTTTCTTTTCTATTTTCTCAGATTGTCTTTTCTACAGATGAATGACGTTTTCTCAATTATTATTATGTTTAAAACTTGACTTTCTATTATCATGGGACTATTTGCAAATTTCAGCTAGCATATAACCTTAAACCGAAAAGGATGCCATGACTTTCCTTTTACACAAATCTTCAGGGGCCAGATCCATTCTGTGTCTGAGGATCCCTAAATGACTATATTTTATTTTTCAGTGCAAGTCCATAAATATTAGAGTCTAAGGATTTTAGACTTGGATTTTGCTGAGTACATTCTGCTGCAGAGATTCTTCTCAATACAGGAAGTTATGCAAATACTTACAGGGCGCAGCGCCTGATGATTAGAGCATCCATCCAGCAGATAAACGCACAGTTTGCTGTTTCTCTTCCAGTTAATTTTTAATTGTTTATATAGAGTAGATTGACAAGATGTCCCAAAAATGTTTCTGGCATAGTCTTTTGAGAGGATGAAAAAAGGCTTACATCCTTTCAGGCAAACAAATAAGTAAAACCTGGGTTCTTGTAAGACTGGGTTGTTTATAACTCTGTTCTTCCTTTTTTGTCAATTTTAAAAATGCTGTGATTTACCCCTTAATTTATTCTGTTTTTCTTAAAAGTTTCCCATATAAACATTTAATTTTATAAATATTTTAAGACATTACATCAAAGAATACACAATGTGTTGTGTATTTTAGTAACAGGCATACACTGTGTTAGCCTAGTTTATTTTAGCTTCTTTCTTTTGGCTTTACATATATTCTATTTTGACTTTTATTATCCTGTGTAAAATACTAGTGCATCTACAATTACTGGAATATACAATGTCTTCATTTACATTTCTTCAAGGTAAGAATTTTGCCAGATATTGTCAGGGTTGATTACTCATTTTCAGCACCTATTTAGAAGATTAATCAGTGTAATACTTTTTGTGTAGATCGCTTTTGATATCCTAAATTTGGCTTTTTGCACTTTTTCCTCAACTGATGTCAAATTGATTATACATTAATGCCCTGGTATGTCCCTAGACTGTTGCCATCTGAGAAACAGAGGTAGCATAGTCACTTTACAGTCCTCAGAGATTTGCCGATGAAATGAGTTAACATGTGAAAAAGCTACTAAAGTGTACCTATTTTCTATCCACTCTGCTCAGTCATAAGAACTATTAACCTTTTATTAACCTTTCTGTTAACTATGTATTCTCAAAATCCTTATAAGCTCCCATGAGAACCGAAGTCTAAGTTTCAGTTAATATTCACAAAGTGTTTAATTTTCAGTAAGTAACACGATTTTCAACAATCAGACCATAATCTTTAAGAAGGGGGGAAAAAAAAGTTAATGATTCATGCTAACAAACAGACATTCAGGATAGCTGTGTGTAAAATACAACCAATTAAATGTGAAGTGCATTCATTAAAACATCGTGTGGCATCAGCTGATTGTTCTTACCTTTCAAAGGAACTGAAAGTAGGCTTTGAGCAAGCTTCTCAGTAGTATAGGGAAATTAGACTTTACCTCCTTTGGGTAAAGCAACATATTTTGTTTGGTCCTTACTGCAGGTGATACTGAAATGATATTTTGAAGGTGGTATTCTAGTCTGTTAGAACGAAGTGTATTCCAACCAATGATTTAACCAGTTAATTTACACTCCTGCATAAATTCTTCCATCTATTGTTTTGTCACCAACTCCCTTCTTTATGCTCACCACTTATTTTATTCTTCCCTTCTTGCCATGCATTTCTTTTACTTTTAGTATAGGCCTATTCTGATATACTTTGAAAGGCTTTGCTTGTCTTATTTTCCTCTCCCTTTTCTCCTTTTCTTCTTTCTTCTTTTTATTTTTTTTATCTGTCTCTCTAGCTGTTCCATAAAAATTCCTGATACTATGCCTTATGCCTCATCTCTTCAAATTAATCTTTTCTGACACTTTCTTCTCCTAATCTCTTCTTAGTTCACTTGTTTGCTCCATCTTTCTGTCTCCTTTCCTTTAGCAGTGTCACTTGTTCCTTTTTTTTTTTTTTTCTTCTAATCTTTTATGTCTCATCTGTGCCTCCTCTGGGGACTTGTGGCTGATCTGCCCTTCAGAGCTGACCATTTGCAGACATACCATTTGCAGGGAAGAAAGCACCAAGTAGAGAAGAACAGCACTTGTTCTTGTGGAAACTACAGTGGGACAGCTAGGTAGTTAGACACTAAGTGAATAAAAGTGTCAAGGTTTCAATGATATTATGCGAAAGGAACAGGCTATATTTCTGAAAACTCTCTTTAATGATGGAACCAATCTTGTAAAATGGTATATTCTTGACACTCATGGATAGCAAATCACCCAAAGTAAATAAACATCAACAAGTAATGAAGAGCAAAATCAAAACTATAATCTAACGTGTGTGAGAAAAGGGTATATTTGGTTCTAATGGAAATTAATAACCATTGTACAACTTCGTTACTTATTAGACTCTAGCACAGACAATTCAACTTTTTCATTTTCCATTATCTTCTATTTATTTGAATGTAACACAGTAATTTCTCTAATGCTATGGTGATAAAATAATTTGAACATGAGCTTTTGAAAAACAAGAACTTATGATTGTTTCCCTATTTATGTCTCATATTTCTTTTCTACATAGCTAAATAGTAATGGATAAAGAAATTGCTAACATTAGCTTATTATAGGAAAGCTTAAGCTACCAGTAATAAACATAACAATTGCTGAGCTTTATGAAAATACCCCAACTACATTAATACCTTTGCAAAGATTTGTGTTAGTATTACAGTGTGTGGTGTTTTCCAAGAAAGCACTCAACAGCTGTGTAAGACAGAGACTTTTTATTTTTTTCTCCTTATGGAGCATTTATGTACTAAAACTAGACACCTACAGAAAGCTATACATGAAACTAGGGGTGAAAAGGATACTGCACAAACAAAATCAAGGTATCAAGATAAGATACTGTCTCTTCGCTTATCTTTGGTGATGGCTACAGACAAGTCCTATCTTATCTTTCTTCTTCAACTGCATATCTAGAAAGAGGTGAGTTTGGTACAGAAACTCCTAAGCTGGCATATCTTGGGTCTAAAAGAACCAAGACTATTTTTGCACTGCTGTGTGCCTAACTGATAACTCCTGGCTGGAAAATGAACACAGGCATAAAGTTTCTGTATCCCAGCTCTGCTGATAGGGTGGCAACAGACATAGTATTCCATCTTAGAGGTCCATTACCCAATGTGGGTGAGCAATGTATGTCCTGGGTTCAATTGATTATACCAGGATTATAAAAAATTTCTTCTAATGATGGATATTCTAATGAGGCTATTTTAGCAGCAACACCAAAAGAAAAAAAAAATGATTTATTTCACTAAGATTTCATTTCTTTAGCTTGACTTCAAGAATAATTCAATTTAAAAATGAAATATATGTATGTAATAACAGTATGTATGTTTAAAAAAAATCAATCAATAGGTTTTACTTAAGTATATGGAAAGTATCAGGAACTATTAATCATGTAATTATAATTTCCCTGAAAAGGGAAAAGGCAGAGTTTGGAAGGCTACTGTATTTTGTATAATATTAAACACGTTGTCAATACTAAATATATTAAATCAGTTCTTGTATTTTCTACCAACAAAGTGCTTCCTCTTATCTATTTCACAAAGCTCAAGAGCGTGCTTTCAGATAACAGCTGAACTCCACAATAGATATTGTATTTTATCTAATCACCATCACCTCGTTGACCTGTAATAGCTGTATTGTAATACAGTTGTGCTATGTTGTAATTTTCACAGGTGGGTTTTTTCACTGAATAGAATGCCTTTTGTTAGAAGTGTGTTTAGACATACTGCATAAAAAAACCCCAAAAAACCACAAAATCAAACCAAACAAACTTCTACATTTTACTGTCAACTTTCTTTACAAAAGAAGGTAAAAAAGTGATGAGTGATGTAATGCTGCTTTTTTTTGTTCCCTTTTATTTAGTTATTTTAAAAAAATCTTTATAGGAAATGTGTCTATTTTGTTTGATACATAATGGAAAGTGAAAAGGAAAGATCCAGTTCTGAATGTCAGAATGACATGCAGTGTGACTGGTATTCAGTATCAGAATGCATCACTGTGATTTTCTTTTTTTTTTTCCTGAGTCTCATCAAACTACATAGCTTTCTTAATCCTATTTAGTCTGTGATTTACTGTACCTTAATTAATCTCAAAATGTTTAGAACCTCCGCAGATTTAAACTCAGAATCATTATCCTGTGCTTTTTTTTTTTTTCCCCCACAATGCAAGCAATAAGTAAAAACCACAATTTGATGGTACATATAATTGATCCCTTTTTGTAGATACATGCACAATAAGCTGTGCATGAATAAAATGAGGAAATTCACGCTGGGAGAAGGAAATCACACGGCAAATTACTGTGTTCTTAAAGTTATCTATTAGGACAATTTTTGCATCCCTGATTTGTCAGTCTCTGAGGTACGTTTTGATTCCTGCCTCATTTTTTTTAGGCTGGAATTAAATGAGGAGGAGGAAAAGAAAGAAAGGTCAGTTAGGAAATCAGAACAGAAATGTGAGCGAAATAGATTCCTGTTTGTTCTGCGATCTATCCAAAAGCAGTCATGCTGAGAATGTTATTCTTATCCTACAATGCCTTTACTTAGGCTAATCTAAAAATTGGTTCAGTGCTTACAGTATGTAACTACTGTTGCATGCTTATACACATGTGTGCCTAAAACCTAAGTTTATCAGTATTGTGCTTTGTATCAGTAATGTGCTTAGAAATTGAACTGATACAGGAGAAGTGCAGAGTTACAGAGGCTGCATAGACACAAAATGACTTGTAATTTACTGAGCTGCTGAAAAGCCCTCAATGACACTTCTTCGCATTGTTTGCTGTGCTATTTGTTCCGTACTAGTGGAATGCTTTGTCAGTAGTTAAAAACTGAACTCAATATGAAAGTGACGAGTCAGAACAGTGGCAAGTCTCACTGATCCAATAGTCCTGTTTCAGTTTCAAAATGGTATTGTATATTTTCTAGAAATGACTGACAGGGAACTTCTGTTTATAACCTGGTGCAGAAGCAGCAAACCTCATCACGGTCCATTTCCTTTCAAATTGCTCGAGAAAATAAAAGCTGAAAAATGTGAAGGAAATGCTAAAGAAGCAATTTTTCACTCTGCTAATAATGGTCTACAACACACAAAGTCAAATACTGCATTTTATCTCTGTGAGTGTAACTCAAATTCAGACTTGTAAAGGGTGTGAGAGAAAAAGATTTAAACATAGGTCTTGTTTTAATTTAGAACTGATTGCTCATTAATCTTTGGAATAGTTACCCAAGCTGTCTTCCAACTGCAGGGGAGGCAATTGGCTGCTAGCATCAAACCCTGCTGTGCAGTAGTCAGTTCTTCTTTGGTACAATATTTAGCCTTTTGTTCAATGTTTACATACACAGAATTATTGAAAAAAACCTGCTTAATGAGCTAGTATAGTTGGATCAAAGGAGTTAGACATTCAGTATCTGCAAGTGGGTAGCCGGTATGAACCCACTTGAGTTGTTAGATGTAAAGCGTAATTATTTCATGCTTTTGATTTGGTGAGGCAGAAACCTCTGACTCCATGGAAACTGAGGAACTGCTTGAGTTGCTAATTCAAAACCAGGGATAAGATGTGCAAAGACTTGATTTAATTGTGAATTATTACTTTGTGCCTTCTCTGAACCACGAGAATTTGATTTTTCTCTTCTGTTGGATAAAGAAGTAACACTTTGTCACTATGACTGGAAGATTCTGTGGGACAGTTAAGCCTATTTTAGCTTTTGGCTTTTCCTGGTGGCTGTATCAGTTGGCAATGTGGAAAAGATGAACTCTGCTGTGTCCTTTCCACTAAGCAGGAAAAGAATTGGCAGGAGTGATTTCCAATCAGGACAGACACAGTACGTTTGTTTGAGCAGGTGGGAACTTTTCTTTTGGCTCGTTTAAAAAAAAGACAGGCTATTTGATGACCCATATAAATCTCCTGTGTTGACTGAGTTTGTTTAGTTTTAGTGACAAAAACTGAATTCTTTGAAGGTCACATAAAGTGTTGAATGGTGTAATGTTGGTCACACTAGAAGCCAGATCATGAAAATACCCATCTGAGAAGAGAGCTCCTAACTGACCTTGGTTCAATATCACATTTTTAACTTAAAAGTATGGTGGAGTAGCACAAGTTCATCAGCCTTTACATTATGACATGACACGGGAATGAAATACAACAGTAAAATAATACTATAATGTGTTGAATGACAAAAATTCTATTTTTAGAGATGTATCTGAGGTGAAAGAATAGTTCTGTACACATGCAAAAATATCAGTATAGAACTGTTGTTAGTGAATTATCAATCAGAATGGTATTTATTTTTGAGAAGTAAATGCATTTAAATGTTAGCATTATCATGATAAGAAAACAGCACACTTGTAAAGCCTAAATAAAGAATACATACGAATTTTAGGTTTGCTGGCCTCCCAAGTAATTTCAAGGAGCCTGAGGACAAGGACTTTACATGTTATGTTCCTTTTTATATCCCTATTCTGGCAGCAAAGGACAAATTGAGTAATGGGAAACTCATGCCAGTCAAAAACATTTTATTTAGTGTAATCCCTTGTCAGGCTAATGTAAAAGCATATATCTTATTTTAATGGGACTGCCACTGATCTGTCAAATACAGAGAGTAAGTTGTGCAGCTTAAACATGTTAGTCTTTCTGTCTTGAAAAGACATCCAAATGAGAGCTATGGTTGCTGCCTATGGCAACATAACCAAAGCATATGAAAATGGCCAAAGAAATAAAAAAAGATATTCTACCATGCAATCAAGTCAGAATTTAAAGAATTTTACTTGTGAATTTGTTTTGTAGGAAAGAAAAAAACCCCAGATATTCCATAAGATATTCCATAACGGTATAAGACAATAATTGTAATGAGTAATTTCAGTGTATGCATGGGAGTTTAGTTGTTGTTACATCAGCATAGATCTCTGAATTCTATAGAGAGATACTATATTAGTTGCATATCTATCCCATTTATGCCAGAAGACATTCTCATTTTGAGAAATAAAAAACAGATTTGCATTTCACTAGTGAAATATTTAATCACTTTTTCTGCCAACTCTTCATATTTCAAAAATTTTGCTTGGAAAATAATTAAGGGTCATTCTCTTTATTAAGAGTGATACCAAAATCATGCATATGCATGAAATATAGGTTCTGCAATACAGTCATAGAAATGTTTTTTATATATTTATATATATTTGTAGCCATAGCATATAGTTTAATACGTGTAGACTCATATGGTATGAAACACATCTGTTTTCCATGGAAAAATTGCATTTTCTGTGATTAGAGAAAGCCAAAAACTTCTGTCCGAAAAAGTATTCCCCCTGTAACTAGAATTTTCTATGGGATATACATAACTCTGTTTAATCTAGTGTGGGAGTATAACATTGCAGTCTCTTCCCTTGGATTATTGGCTCTGAAGGAAGGTATGAATCTTATGGGTAAGAAGCAAGTCCGACTGTGTAGGCCCATTTGTTCAGACAGGGTATCTTGCACACTGGTTGTTGAGCACCTTAGAGACAATAAAAACAGACAATCTCTTATCTTTCTTATTCCAAACAGTGTGCCATTATTTCAAACTATATTATGCTCCTACCATGTGGTGGTGGGTTGACCCTGGCTAGAGGCCAGACGCTCTCCAAATCTGGTCTATCACTCCCCTTTTCAGCTGGACAAGGGAGAAAATATATACTGAGAGGCTTAGGAGTCGAGATAAGGAGAGATCATTCTGTGATCAGTGTCATGGGCAAAACAGACTCGACACAGATTAAATGAAAGACCAGTATCTATTTTATTACACTACACTACACATCCAGTGAAACCAGAGTTGGATAATGAGAAGCGTGACCAGATCTCAAAGTACCTCCCCCTGCTCCCTTCTTAGCAGACTTCACTTTAGTCATGATTTCACTCCCTTCTCCCCCCCCATTGTGGCACAGGGAGGGTCAGGGAATGAGGGAATTGGGTTGGGTCAGTTCCTCATGAGTTGTTTTCCTTCTTTACCTGGAGGTGGGGGGCATTCCTCACACTCTTCCCTTGCTCCAGCGTGGGGTCCCACCCACAGAGGACAGTCCTCTGCACACTTCTCCAAACACAAGTCCTTTCCCACAGGGCTTCAGCTCTTCACCAGCTGCCCTGGCATGGGTCACTTCTATAGGGTGCAGTCATAAATCATAGAATGTCTCTCAGGCTCAGACTGCTCCAGCCTCGTCCTCCATGGAGTCTCAAGCCCCTCCACTCCCCAGCAAACCTGCTCTAGCACGGATCTCTCCCTTGCTCATCTCTGTGTCTCTGTCTCTCTCCACGGGCTGCAAGTGCTGGCAGAGGCTTGCTCCAACGTGGGTCACAGCGTCTTCTGTATGTCTCTACCTGCTCCAGTGTGGGGCCTCTCCACGGGTTGCAGGTGGGGTCTCTGCCTTTTCTATGGGCTACAAGGGGACACCCGCTCAACTACGGGTTTCTCCACAGGCTGCAGAGGCATCTTTCTCTCCGGCAACTGGGGCACATTGGAAAACATGCTATACCCTTAATTTCGAAATACTGAAATTTTACTAGTCCAAAGATGTAATGGCAATAATGAGATGGTCTTCAGAGACCAAATAATTTAGGTGCTTCTCTTGTCCTGTGAACAGGGTAAGTGACAAAGCATCTTCACCCAGTGAATTATTTCAGTCTGCAGATGTTGTTCAAATGATCCTAGTTAAATATGAGAAGTCTATTGTAAAGGAAATTTTAAATTGTCATAATTTTTCATGTTTTCAGACATTCCAAAAACAGTAGCATGTAGTTATTTTCTTTCCTCTGTTTTTGGGGAGGCTTTTTTTGGGCGTGTGTTTTTGTTTTGTGTTTTTGTGTGTGTGCATGTGGGTTTTTTGGCTTTTTTGTGTGTGTTTTTTTTTTTTGTTTGGTTGGTTGTTTTTGGTTTTTGTTTTGTGGCTGCATTTGTTCGTTTGTTTGGTTGTTGTTGTTGCTGGTGTTGTTTTTAATTAAATCTTAGATTGTTATACTGACCAGCAATAAAAAGGACCATCTCAGGACAGAAACAAAGGATATCTGTCAAAAGTATTTTTTGAAGATAAAATTAGAACAATTAAAAAGGAAAAGGTGGTGCTTCCAAGGGGATTTAGCTGCATAAAATCTCCTTATGCTTGGGAGACAAAGTAATAGGTTTAACCTATTAAAATAGGTAAATATGCTTTTTAAAATTTTACTGCCAATTTGAAGTGAATTTTTGAGTCTGATATTCTTGTCTATCTCATGTCTCAAGCAGCCACTCTGTAGAGTTACTGCCATGACTATTTCTCACCATCAGACACCACAGCTTGGCAAACTTCTTTCATTCTTTGTTATTACAATTGGTGCTTCAACTCTCATTGCTTGGCTCCTGACTCTGATTCATGTGACTGATTGAGCCAGTGATCTCTGCTCTTCCAACATTTTGCTGCTTAGATGGAATATTTCACTGTTCATCCCACTTGAAAGGATAAATCTCAGTGTTAACGAAGTCCGTGTTGACTGGATATCAGTGTTAAGCATCATTTCAGTGTAATGATTGCAGGGAAGACTGTTCTACCGCTCTTCTCTGTGGACAGCATTTCTCTGCTGTACTCAACATTTCAATATTTCTACAAATAGTCAATGCATCATAAATGGAAACAATACTTTAATCTAAACTACATATTTTATTCTACACTTGGTTTAATATCCAAATATTGATGGGTAGAAATAGGTGAAACTGTAGAACCGGATTCTTCAAGTATCACAAAAGTCCTGTCATACCCGTAATGCGATTATATACTCTTAGTAGATGGGTTAAGCCAAAGAAGATTTCATAAGATCTGAAAACAACAACAGTAATGTAGACTAACCATGAAGAAATAGCAAATGGAATATGGCCTCTGGTTATTAACTAAATAGCACAGGCAGTGTTTCTCTTTTCTCATTAATATCTTAAGCAATAAAATTTGGAACAGCAGCTGACCCTACCACTTTGGGAATTATCAATAGTTTTAATCATAGCAGATAAAGAAGTCCTTCAGCTTTGCCTGAGGGTCCATTACTTTTCTAAGCAGTACAAAGCTGCTGATACAAATGCCTCTGTCTCAGGTCTTCCTATTTAATTGTAACCACTACATACCATATGTATTCTACTGTCTCCAGCTAGGTGTTATTAAAACAGAAGCTCCACATGTATTATCCATTGAATTGCACTTCTTCGGGGAAATATAAATTAAATTGAATTATTACATGCTTCCTTAGGTTAGTAATAAATGAGAAAGAGAAAAGAGAAGTAATCTTTGTTGATACACTAATTCCTTTTAAAACAGGGGGATTCATATCACATTAAGATGACGTGTAAAGAATTCTCATAATATTAAAAAGATATTTTCTCTAGCCTTAGCAAAGACCAGTTAATTTCTGTTAATACCATCCTGGTTTGCCATATATTATATTCAGCTTAGAAACACTAGCCCCATGGAAGACAGAAATAAAAAGTTATAAATTATATAATCCACTAAATATCCCTGATTAACCAGGTAATCTTTAAAAGAAATTGGACTGCAAAAGGGAACTTTAAGTGTCTATTTCTTTAAGTGCAGTGTTCTGGGTTTTGATAGGTGCTAGTGTATTGGCACACAAAAAGCTTTCATGACAAAAAAGTTGTCTTGTGAGGTTAGATGTCTGTCTTTTCAGTTGGTATTGGAAAGTGATGGACTGTATCTTTGCCTGGAACTTGCATTTTAAATGCCTATATTTCATTTTAAGAAGGAGTCAAGTGTATTGTTTCCTAACTACAAGGTTTTTTAGCATGAAGTGCTGAAATATTTATTGCCAAGTCTGTGTTATAGACTGAATAATTTGCACAGAACTTAGGAGGGCTTGCTTAAAGTAGGATTTTGTTTTGTATTGTGAATTTTGATGTGTATGTACTCATACTAATCCAAAGGATGACTTTTCCACAATTCATAAGATTATGATTTGCATAGAAGCAGCCATTCAGATACAGGGTTGTCTAAATCTCAATAAACTTGTACTGCTTGTCTGAAGATCTGTCCTCTAAAAACTTTACTCAAAATGAGTAAAGGAAAATCCACAATAACAATACAGACTGGGGATGAGTGGTTTGAGCCATGCATAGAAAGGCTTAGAGATACTGGGAGATGAAAAAATTATGCATGACCTAGCAATGTGCACTTGCAGCCCAGAAAGCCAATTGTATCTTGGGTTGCATAGAAAAGAAACATGGCCAGTAGGTCGAGGAAAACGATTCTGCCCCTCTACTCCATTCTCACGAGACCCCACCTAGAGTAGTGCATCCTGCTCTAGGGTCCCCATTATGAGAAAAACATGGACCTGTGAGAGCAGGTCCAGAGGACGGCCATGAAAAAGCCTGATCAAAGGGGCTGGAAAACCTACAAAGAAAATCTGAGGGAGCTGTGGTTGTTCATCCCAGAGCTGTAAAACTCCAAGGCATTATGACCGCACCATTGCCTCTGTCTATATGTCTATGACCATTTTTCATCCTCCATTAAGAGGTTTCAGGCATTTCTGTAAATTCAATGGTAACTCTGATGAGAAATTTCAGATGTTTTGAAGAATTTAGTGAGTTTGTGAATGTGCTTTGCTATTGTTTCTTGGCATGGAAGTTATGAGATCATCCAAGATTTCATTGGGAGGAACTGGCTTATCACTGTTGTTGCCACCTCCTCATAGTCAATTCTTGTCCTTCTAAAGAATCTTCTGAGCTTGCTTGTGTCACTGGCAGTTTGTAAAAAAACTTTAAAATCTATTTGTAGCCTTGTTTCTGGAAGTAACCATTTGATATTCATGACAGGTTGTTAATAATAATAATTTAAAAAAAGTGGTGAAATTAACTTATTTAAAATATAACCAATCTTAAAATGTATTCTTATAGTTCAGGGTACAGCATGGTTGTTATATGGCAGACTGGGGACAGGCCCCCAAAGGTTGTTCAGTGCAGATGAAACTTCAGTTTCATCTGTTCAGGCTGGTTTACAGATATGCTCAAAAATTCTGACAAAGGTAGAAAAGAGAAATTCTTTATAAATAGTAGCTTCCTACCAAAGCATATTTTTGAATCAAGTTAACCACCATTTATTAAGAGATGGAATACTGAAAGTCAAATTATTTTTACCAGTAAGTTTTGTGATTTGCTTGTATCTATCTGTACTGTTCACTTTGCATCAGAGTATCTCAAACTCCTTTATAAAGTTAATAGCAATGTCTGCCTGATGTTCTCCAGGCTGAAGAAGCCTAACTCTCTCAGCCTGTCTTCATAGAAGAAATGCTCTGGACCTCTGATCATCCTCGTGGCCCTCCTCTTTGTGATATCACAGAAAAGATCTTGCTCTTTTAAAGATAGCATCCAGAACTTGATATTTCTTTTTACAATCAATTACTGTTCTTTTTGTTAAAGCTATGAATACATTCCATACAAACATTGAAACTTTTCTAATTTTAGCAAGGCATGACCCAGGCTTTGTTTACAGAACAGTACAGGAGCAATTAACTGAGCTAGGTATTACTGATGTCTGGCAATGATTCTTTAAAACTGTCTTATTTGAGGGATGCTTCTTTTGCAGTTCTACAGATAAAAAATGGTAAACACTTTTTTCTTTTCCTTTTTCTTTCCCATAAAGCTTTCTACCTGTAATTTTTCTTAGGGATTTTTTGTTTTGTTTTGTTTTGTTTTTCAATGGGAGAAAATGAATTATTTCATGAGGGAGTAGATTAGATCCTTGCAAAAATTTTTTAAAGGAATTCTACAAATTTCTGTGTACTTAATACAGGCAATAGATTAATTCTCCTATAGAACCAGGTTCTTTAAATCAAATCTACAGTTTATTAAATAAATCCACATATGATTAGATACTTTTATAGAGCTGTGAGAGAAACTTTTTCTTTGAACTTTGTGGAAAGGGAGGCAGAAATCCTGACTTCCACAATTTCAAGGACAAAGCAAAGCATAATCTTTTCATTTTCAGGATATTTTTAAGCTAAAGAGGGTCACATCATTTGTATGCTGACATCCTTCCTATTGTTTTCATTAAAGAAAGAAGAATGAGAGTCTGAGAAATCTTGAGCTGCACCTGATAAGAAATTTTTAAAAGATGACCCCAACCTGCGGAGGATGATTTATGAAATCATGGTTTTCATTATTAGACTTAGTGCTGACTCTGTTGTTTTTGATTGATATGCCTGGAGCTTATAGGCTTCATTTTTTTGTCTAAAACGAAGAGCAAGGGCATTGGAATTTTACTGGAGAACAAAGTTATGTAAAAGACATACAGATGCAGGAACAGGTATCACTGAAGATAAAAGGGCTACAGAGAAAATATATTCATGCTTTTTAAATTACTATATAATATATGTAAATTTTTAATGTTAAACAAAACTTTAGGGATAACAATACTGAAAGAACAATTTACTTTTCATGAGCAATGACTGAATGTAAGATATTCCAGATAATTTGATTCCCATCTGCATATCTGTCACTGGAAGCAAAAGAAAATAAAAAATTCCCTTAAAATCTCAGAAAAACAAAAAATCCCAAATGCAGAAAGTGCAAGAAAAAAATAATAGCCATCAAATTTACTTGTATTGTCATATGTGCAATGCCTGAACTGACAGTATTGTGCATATCTCTTTTTTGGGGTTACGAAATGATATGACTGCTGCTTAAGATACTGAAGATGTCTAAACTGAGTTGACAGCAAAATATGTCCTACATTATGATGTAGTTTAAATTTCATAGACAGTTCACCCATCCCGTTATCAATGTCCAGGCAAATGACAGTGTAATTTGTCTCTCGTTTTTAAAAGTCGAAATTGTCAGGGTAATATTTCTGTGTAAGGGCAAAAAAAATCCCATAGTTTTAACTTCTGCCAAATTCCAGCTAGAGAGGGTGAAGGTTTCTTTGTTTGGAGAACTAAAGGAACAAAATGATAGATGTATTTTTATGAAATTAAGATACTGATTGAGAGTAAAATATACTGATGTAGATTAAGATAGGAATACGTAGTATAGTAATATTTACCCTAGTTGATATTATAGTCCTGTTTGCTTATAATTCTTGTGGAAGTGAAATCATGGAGGAACATAACACTCTAACTCATCTGTCGGGGTGCAAAATACATTATTATGCAAAATACATTATCAATATTTTGGTTTCTTGTGCTACCTATGTTCACAAATGCTAATATATATGGCACCTATTGCTAAGCATCATAGCAGCTGAGGCGAAGAACTTTATATTGAAGTTTTCATCCCCATGTAGTTCCAGAAAAAAAAAAATCCACTTTAGTGCAGAACTCATTGGAAATGAACACAGACAATTAAGCTAGATGCTGAATGAAACTACTACTACAGACAGAACGTGTTGTCATGCATCAGTTGCACTGCAGTAAGTGACAAGCTTTAAGCTTATGGACTTACCTGCATTTGCTGGGGTCTAAGAACATTCAGATGGTTACTTAGCTCAAAAATGGTTTGAGTCATCCGTGCTTGTAGGAAAATGTTTGCTTGATTGTGTTCTCTAGTAAGCCAAACTACACCAGTAAGAATTAAGGTGCATGCACCCACATGAAAAAGGGAAGAAAGGGATGAAGGAGCTGTGGAAAGATGAAAAGTGGAAACGAGATTCTTCTGATGAGATCATTCTAATTCTCTTCTTTACTTACAGCCTTTTGTGTGTATGTATGAATATCTTGTTCATACTGGCTGTTTGACACCAAATCAGTAATAATTCTGTTATTAATACATGCTGTACAATAATAGCTTCAGGCTGTATACTGAAACCTAATACACTGTCATCTGAGCTACTGATTTTTGGGAAAAAAAGAGATATTAGTTGCACTTTATGCTGCACGCTTGCATACGTTGTCACTTGGAGTACACTTCAATATGAATACAAGAATCCTAGTTTATTTTTAACATTTTTAACAACTTTTTATACTTTGAGAGGTTCACGTTTGTCAAATTGGTATGAGAATATTGAAGCTCTGATCTGTCATTGATCATAATTACACTATTACATGAATTGGTTTGTGCGACTGTCTGTTTTTAGCATGAATTCTAAATAGTACCCATAATTGCAGTACTAAATATACTAGAAAATAGTAATTATACAGCAGTGATATGAGTGAGGAATTGGTGAACTTCAAGAACCTAAAAATATGTTCTTGACACCTCAGTTAAACATCAGGAATCTTTTAGATCATTAGAGTAAGGAAATGCACCATATACCTAGTGCCTGTTTGGTTTTTACTGGTACAATTGTTTGTGACAATTTCTTAAAAAATAAGCAAACTAATATTCACCTGGGTGTTGTTCTGGGTTTTTTTAATCCACAAATTTTATTTTGATAGTCTAAGTACACAGCTGAGGAAACTTATTTCACTAAGATTTTTAATTTTTTTCTCGTGTTTTTTTTTAATTGAATGAAGCTGTATTTAATGCAAGTTTCAGCGTTATTCTAATCTACAGTCTGGTAGATGAACAAAAGGTTTGGAGACCATAATAAGGTAGCTTGCTTGATGGTTGGACATGAATACAAAACTTTCTTGGGACTGGAAAATCTATTCCATTTCTTTTACAAAATCTCTTCCTTCTAATATCAAAATCACAACCCAAAGATGTCTATTCTCATAACAGTTTGTATGCAGGAATTTATCCAGATTCATGTATAATACAGTTTATTTCTGCTACAGAACAATTTGCTTTGGTAAAATATGCTTTATTAACAGGTTTTAGGGAATTTGGCTCATTCATTAATCTCCAGCTATTGCTTATTTTGCATGAAGCTGAGTATTGCTTGTGTTTTCATTGTCATGATCATTCCATGGAATTTGAAGAAATGGATAACCTCTTCTTTCCAATTTGAATCACAGGTCTTTCCAGTCCTAGAAGAAAAATGAGGTTTTAGAGATATGTTAGGTACCTGTTTTCCCCCAAGTTCTTATGTGATTTTTTTCCCCTCAATACTAAAAGCTATAAAAAGTACACATAAACCCAAACAAGCCCTGTTCAGTACAGTCAGTATGATTCTGAACTGAGGAACTGGTGCATGGCTACCTAACTTGTAACTCTTCTTGAGTAACAGGATGTAACTCTTGTCTGTCAAGATGAGTCCCTGCCACTTGATACATGTCTAACCTTTTTTAAACTCTCAGAATACTAATTTCAATAGCTTAATTAATTTCAGTACTATCTTTTCTTAAGTGAGAGTACATTATTTTCCATTAGATTTCTCTTTGGGGGTTAGAAAATTACAACAGAAATCTAGATCTGAAAATCTAACATCTATACTTCTTTCTCCCATTTATAACGTTGCATGAAAAAACCCGTTGCATAATGAATACATGTTTTATCCACCCTGGGATACTTTAATCTATTTTGATTTAGATCTTAAATTCAGCTGTCATCCATGGAATGAGACATAGTCAGTGACATTTGCACCAAGTGAAAGGACATAGGCACTGTGAGGGCACGACTCTTCCTGTCTGTTAGATAACTATTTAAGACACCTTTGTACTCTTCTCTCTTTCTCTGTATTGATTGTACAGGACACTAACGGCACTACTAAACTTTGGTGTGAAGTGTAACATGTAACTTTTAAGCCTTTTAAAGTTATGTGAGATGATTCTCCTTTGTGTCCTAATTCAAAACTGCTGCAATATATCTGATAAAGCAGAGAATCTATATATTCATGAACTTCATTTTCAATTTACAAACAGATTTGTTATATGGCAGCACGTGTATTAATTTTCCCTCATAGAAAAAAAAAAAGATATTTCTCAATTTAGTCCAAGCATGAGTTCTACTAAGCGATAAAATAGAACCACCTGAAAGGATATAGCAATGTTTTTATCAAGCGTGAAAAACTTTTTTATGTGATCTGGTTTAACTTGATTTAAAAAAAAGAAAAAAAAAAAGCTTTCTGATTTAAACCTCAAAGAAACATGATCCTTCCTTTTTCTCATTCTCTGTCTTTTCTTTTTCTCTCTGTCCCTTCTTTGTCTTTCTCTCTCTTTCTACTATCCCTCTCTCTTTCTCTCCTCTCTTCCTCTTTCTCTCTCTCTCTTTTCAGAACTTGCTGGGACCTTCAAAATTGGTTCTAGGATTGTTGTAGATATGACAAAGATACACTAATTATGTAATAATCTTATAATTATTATATAATTGCAGTTACTATATATGTTCTAATTCCTAGGAACCTAGCTTTTTTCACCACTGGGTTTCTACACAGTATCTTCCCTAGGGCTTCTAAAGGATTGGAGAAAGAATATGATTCCATAAATCCAAGGAAGTGTGTCCACTATGAAGTTCTGAAGCCCTGTATCACCTTATGATTTATGAAATTCTAATATTTTTGTTACTTTTTTTTTCCTTGTTGCAAGGTACAGTCCGGTCCTGAACCTCTTTGAATCAATTGAAGGGAAATTTTAAGTAGTGGAATGATAAACAAGCAATCTTTCTTCCAAGTATCTATCTTTAGATACCTTACTCTTAGCCCCAGAATGAGAGACTTAATTTGTCTGGCATGTGAAATGGGCATTTAATAGCTAGATGTTGTTGATTTTATTATCTCATCTTAGTGATGAAAAATCTGTTGGGATTTCAGGTACACGCACAGTCTAAGAGAATGTACTAATGATTTAGGGACAAAGCCTTAGCCATTACTCAAGGACAATTCATTATGCCAGGGGATAAAGAATTCAATCAGATTACTGATACTCATATCCTCTTCAACTGGTTTCCCTTTCTTTTAAGTAGAAATGTTGATCCATGAGGAACTGTTAACAATTTCTTTGGTCTTCTCATGAATATAAATTCATAGGGAAAAAAAAAAAAAGTATCTCTAATGACACATAAGTTTTAGTACTGTGTTCATCAGTTTGCATTGTTG
Source organism: Hypotaenidia okinawae (assembly GCA_027925045.1). Lineage (NCBI taxonomy): Eukaryota > Metazoa > Chordata > Aves > Gruiformes > Rallidae > Hypotaenidia > Hypotaenidia okinawae. Next base: position 175,983,135 of record BSDF01000001.1, read on the forward strand.
CAAATTTCTTTCCCAGAATTCAAACCTGGAAGATTATAGTTTTTGGATATATTTCTGGTACACATAATTAAACAATAATTAAATATTTCTAGCTGTGTTGATCATCAAAAAGAAGCAGAGATCAAAAGATAAAATGTAGTTTGTGCAATTAGTATTTTCAGTTTGTTCTTTTTGTAATCTGGTTCTGACATCTGCTTAGGTAGAAGCTAATTTTAATCTATAAGTAATTTTTCTACACAGTACTTTGCACTGGGAGGAAAAGCATGAGGCCAAGACCTTCCTTCATATAGATGAGAAGCCTAGGGAGAAAAATACTGTTACATCATACAAGGAAGATAAGCATGAATGTCATAGATTTAAATGCATACCTGTCTAGAATTTTAAAATTTAAAAGCAGAACTTGTATTTATGCTATGGATCAAAGTCAAAGCAGATAGTTAATTTAAGTTGGAAGTTCCTGTAGAAATGGGAATGTAATCTAGAAGAAATGTCTTGCTGATTATGCTATCTTACCTGTTGAAATTCTACCTGCAAATTGAATTCTATGTAACCATACTGCATCCTTCATTAAAAAATGAAGTAAAATCCCTTCATACATAGCAAGTTGACCCAAAACCTCCTAGACGAGTTCTCAGTGTTTTTCTTAGCCTTCATGATAACAAAGAGAAACTGAAAATCCACATATCACTATTACAAGCAATGTCTCATTGCTTAAGTCAGAAGTCTCAAACCAAGGGTTATAATTTCTGCTGGAGTGAGACTACTGGGTATGTGTTTTTTCTTTTTTTTTTTTTTTTTAAATTGAAAGTTAGGATATTCTTCTAGAGATAAAGAGGCCAGTACTCACTGAAGGTAACAACCATTCATTATAGCCAGTGGTTCTCATTTAAATCCAGTACCAGCCTGAACCTTGAATGTATGTCATATATTTTGCAGATTTTCTAAAAATATACTTCTACTTTTATTGTCTTTCTACTGGCAATTATTTTATATCCCACCTCCACCTTTACCCCTTATCTGTTCTAAAGCATGGAGGAACCCAATAAATTCTATTGAGAAGTATCTTTAACATAAACACGTCTTGCTGTAGGAGAGAGAGAGAAATGTTGCAGCAATGGATTTTAAAGGGAAAAGCCCTTCTCCATGTAGTAAGTTAGACATCTGAGATGGCTGCAATGTTTAGAAAATTATATGAATGTATACATATGGACTTTTATTTTCATTTGCCTTATACTTTTTTATTTTTCTGATTTACTCAACTTTATAAAATGCATATTTATTAGTATTTTGACTACTCCATGATCATAGTGATGAATGGAGGGACAATATTAAATATTACAATTTTTACTGTTGTCTCAGTGTCCTTTAACAGCAGTCCTGGGAGTACAGCCATGAACTGAGCATTTTCCCAAACTCCTTTGCCTCCCCCTTGTTATTTGGATAGGGTTGGTCTGGGGCTGCTTGGAACCTAATAACTGGCAGCTTTGCCCATGTTGGTACCTGCAATATTTAGCTCACACTTTTTCTGTGTAATTATTGAGACCATCTGAAAATATAATCTAGTTAAATCTAATAAAATTTACTCTGAGTAGTATTTAGTAAAAGAACATTAAAAATGCTATATAAAAAATATCACAAATAATACCAAATCCTATGCTAGATTCCCAGTGTTAGAGCAAGAATGTTGAGAATAAAACAAGAAATCTCTAAGTAAAATAGTGTTTCCCCCTTCAAGCACTGTCAATGAACAACATTCCAAGTCTGTGGGCCATTTTCCAATAACTTGGCTGCAACGGCGCAATGAAGAATTTATCTTGTGAAGAAAAATCCTTTACTTCCTCATCCTGGATTAGTGAATTTTCTCTCTGCTTTTATGCAAAGGAAATCTTGTGTAGGGGTGAATTTAACATCCTATCTTTATTTGCTCAGGCATTTTTAGTTTCAGAGTGGGTAAACCTTCAAGTGAATCTGTAATTTTGAATTTAAGTCTCGATAGTACAACTGTCTGAGGATATAACTGGACCTTAGTTGTTACTGTAATCACTTATTTGCAAAAGTAATTTGCCTTAATTTCAAAGGATGGTACCTGTGGAAATGCTCAGCGCTATAAGGAAGTTCAGATGAACCCATTTATTGCTATTTTATCTGAATAGTAGATGGAGGTCAGTCTGGATGTTCAGTTTGCTAAAGGTAATCCATGTTGGAGAACAAGTTTACCTAGCCGAAACAATAAAAAACATGCCGCGAAATGTAGAAAATAATCTGTATACAAAAGTTCCAGATAAATAATTATTTGACTATCCAGCCCTGAAAAATAGACATCCTGAATTTCTGAAACAGAAAAAAAAAATCTCTGACTTAAGTACATTTTGCCTTGAGGAACTTCAGTCAGTTTGAACCTGAAATGCAGTCTAGGGATGAATATTTAATTTCACTTCCCTTATAAGTGAAGTTGAATCACTTCTACAAGTCTGTGGGTGACAGTTTCAAATTTCAGCTCAGGCAGGCAATCATCAGAGAATAACATTACAGCAGGGCAAAAAGTTGGTGACTCAGTAATGACATTTTAATATTACAGAGCAGTAGTAAAGAGATCTGCAGTCCCTTGTGAAAGCTTCTGTTGACTTACTAATCAATATCATCATAACAAGCAGCATATGTAAAATTGTACAAAGAGCCAGTGCCTGAGGATAATGGAGAAATGCATTCCTCACATTTTCCTGGGTTTGCAGTATATGGCTTTTTCTTTATAAATGATTCAGAGCAGAACTATTTCAACCTGCTGCCCAGATATGAAAATTGAGGGCCCTGTGATCCACTCTTGTGACTTCCACACTTGTGGTCAGAATTGCTCATATTTATCTCAACCCCAAATTAGTTTTCTCTGGGGTTTCTCCTTACCTCTTCTAGGGTTAGGTTCAGATCAGAACATGGTTTGCCACAAGATTGTTGTAATTGTTCAGTGTAGTGGAACCTGATAGCCAAGCACTGGTCTTCACCACCTTCTTTTTAGGCTTAACCCTCATTAACCGTGTCTTCATCCAGGAACCAGTAAGATGCAAAGAAAAGGAACCTTTGCTTCCAGGCAAAAAGGAGAAATGACAGTAAATTAGATGGAGCTTAAGCAGAGTGAGAACAACTTTGTAATTTTAAAATCCTGCATGGGTTTGCAATATTTCATTGTCGTGTAACATAAATAAGAGACAAAACGAAACACTTGATGGTGCAATATCATGGCATAAATCTGACTCGGGGATGTTGTCATGACAAAATATTTATATGATCTTTTACTTATTAAGTTGAAATATTGCAGTGTGTCCTGAACAATCATAAAATTGCATAAATGTAATTTATTAATGAATATTTCTATCTTAAACTATGAAAAACAATACTTTGTATTTTTAAATCAATGTAGAAATGATCTTTGGACAGTTTCAGATTAGAATCTTACTTATTACCTGCTTAGATCCATCTCATTTCATAAATGGTATATTTTCTGTACACAGATATTTGCATATAGGGTGTGTGGGGAGGCGTGCAGGTGTGTAGTGTGTGTTGTGGGGTAAGCTTATGTGCTATTTCCTTTAAAGTTTTCCAGGAGATAATTTGATGGCTTTTCCTGTAAGATTTCTAGGAAGAACATTTGTATTTCAGAAATTAGGAGCAGGAATAAACCAGGGGAATAAAGACCAGAAAGTAAAAAAAGGACAGATTGTATTTATATTAGCAAGCCTCATACCATTTCATTTGCTCCTATTAGTTTGCTTCCCAGTCATATGTGATAGAAAGTAAAACAATGGTAAAAATTAGACTTATATAAATGGGAGAAGGAGCATCATTCCTTCTTCTTTGAAGCTTAGCAAAATGTGCTTTTTTTTTTCTTTTTTTAATTATTTCTAATAGATTGATTCCTGTAGCTTACTGAGATCAGTGGATCTCCTCATAAATTCCAAACTCACATACTAAGTGCTTTGCTAGATATTGACCTAATCACTTAGCAAAGTCTCTGTAGTCATGAAAACAGTACTTTGATTGAAATCAACCATCAGGTCTGAGTAACAAAAAACCAGTTAAACAAGCCTCCCCCTACTAATTTTCCTTCTGATTTTAAAACAAATTTTGAATAAGTTTTGATTTTAACATAGATCTGCGAAAGAGAAGACTTTAATGTATTGAGTAAAAGAGTTTGCTGGCTCACTCAATGCTAAGGTCACTTCCGAACCAACACACCATATGTAGATGATCTTGCATGCTTCACAATAAGGGAAAAATGCATATAACCCAAAAGGGAAACAGCAGAAATGAAATGCTAGCATTAATACATTTTAACAAACTTGGAAGATGTCTTCAATGTACAACATCCTTTTTCAGATTTTAAAAGAATCTTCAACATAACATTAGTTTTAACAGTAGCATAAAGGTGAATATATAAGTAAATCTAGGGGGACTTTTAAATGTTATCATTGATGTGATTTATAACTCCTTTTGATATTTCTTACCAAATCCCATTGGTCAATTTTGTACTTCAAAAAGTCAACTTTCCTCTTAATAAATGTATTGAGATCACACTACATGTTACGTCTTTGAAGGGTAAGTGCCTAAATAAAGAAAACAGAGTGGAATATTATTTTTTGCCAAAAGGACGAAGAAAGGCAGAGGTTTCTTGATGTGGTAATGAAACAGTCACCAAAGGGTGGATACTATTTTCACTGAAATGAACATATTAAAATATCGGTAATGTATCCTTGAAGTATGTATTGCAGGGACATTGGTAAAATTTAATTTTAGAATGAGTAATAAAGCAGATAATTATTTAGACTTTTGATCTTCAGTATGTTTCTACACATTTTCTTCTACTAAGGCATAATGAAGAGGAGCTTCAAACAATATTCTGCACCTTCACAAACCTTTTTCCTCTCAGGGACTTTGTGTTAATGTTGGCATTTACTGGGATGATGCTGTTAAAACTGGAAATTCAACATTCACGTCTCCTTTGCCTTCAGATTAAAAAAGTATATGCTATTAGACTTTTTCAATTTCTTTCTTTTGTTTTACCTTGCCACCTTGTTTCTTTTAATTTTCTAGTCATGTATCTGTAACTTTTCCACATGTGAAGTGTCCTCAACAACAGAGAAATCTGTTGCAATTTCCTCAATATATGTCTTGTTAGATTGCTTGAAAACGGCTTTTTGAGCTTCTGCCATTACGCATTTGGGAATCAAATCCAAGTTGTTTATGTGTCAGATAAACCTCCACCATTTCAAAGGCTGTGGGTTTGTAGGTGACAGATGAACCCCTGCATGCATTTTTTTTTTTACCTTAATGTTTATGATAGTCTCTCCTCTTAAGGCTTTTAGCTTTTGCTGATAGATATTGCCGTGCTCCAGTGATTACAGTCCATTTATATTGGGTTCAGAACTGCAATATCTTGATGATTCTTTGATCCATATTTTTGCACAAGAAAGAGTGGATCAATAAAGAAACAGGAAAAAAAAAAACCAACCAACCAAACAAAAACCAAATCCAAAACCCCCAAAAACTCACACTCTCCTCTGCCCCAAAAAAGTCAAGCAAAAAGCCCCAGACAAAAATAAACTGGACTATTGCCAGAAAACAGTATTTTATTGAACTTTATTTTTCCACCAAGAGATGTAAATGTGATAGCATTTGTATGTTCACTCTATATTAACATAGACTCATAGAATTGCTTAGGTTGGAAAAGACCTTTAAGATCATCAAGTCCAAATGTTAACCTAGCACTGCCATGTCCACCGCTAAACCACGTCCCTAAGTGTCACATCTATACCTCTTGTAATATAACTTCAGGGATGGTGACTCAAACGCCTCCCTGGGCAGCCTGTTTCAATGCTTAACAACCCTTTCAATGAAGACATTATTTCTAATATCCAATCTAAACCTCCCCTAGTGTAATTTGAGCCCGTTTACTCCTATCTCTTGTTACTTGGGAGAAGAGACTGACACCAACCTAGCTATAACCTCCTATCAGGTGGTCATAGAGAGTTTATTCATGACCTCCCTGAATGAACTGTTCCATCACCTTTCCAGGGAGGGAGGTGAGACTAACTGACCAGTAATTTCCTGGGTCCTCCTTCTTGCCCTTTTTGAAGACCAGAATTCCCATGTACACTCACAATTACCCTGTTTAATTTGGAAGGTAGTGCTATTAAGTAGTGTTTGGTTACCCTGTCTTCCTCACAATGCAGAAGTTTATATCATGGAATATGACTATTAGAACACAGAATATTTCTTAGAACATACTATAGTTTATTTTTCTGTATGCAAAGAATGAATATTTCCTCACTGAAATTGGAAGAAAGAAAAATCAGTTACCACATTATGCTACATAGTTAATATTTTAATTTTGCATGCATCTGTTATCATGAAACTGAGATGAGTTAAAAATTATAGGAAACAAATAATGATCTAAATGATTAGGCAATGATTCTGGAGGATTTTATGTGGCTTTCAAAAAAAAAAGAATCTCAGTCCATTCTATGTGTTGATTTAACAATTTTAGCTATAGTCTGATAGCAGCAACAATCTAGAGCATCTGTAAATTAAATATTCAGTAGATCTACATTTTTCATATGGAATGTCACTTATTTCTTGTCAAAATGAAAAAAACGTGCATCTGCCCTGCAAAGCTGTGGATTATGTCTTCAGACAGCTATAAACCCATTCGTAACAGCCTCTACCTCAATTTTGCTTGATTTAACAGCAGTTCTGAAGTGCAAAGTAACTGGTCTGGTCCTTGAGTTGCCTTGAGGTTTTGCATTTCTTTAAGTGTCCAAACTTAGTAAGAGCCCCACAGCGAGCATTGCTGTGTCTGTAGTGACTGTGTTTTGCCTTATGTCTGGCCATGTTGAGAAAAGCGAAGGAAATGAAAATCTGTTGTGCAGCACAGAGGGTGGATAGCTCATTTCCATAATCTCCTGACCTCCCAATCTGATCTTGAGTTTTCAGCCTTTTCAGAGCAATTTATGTTTTCCAAACATTTGCACAGCCAGCCTCTTACAGTGCGACTATCCCTGTTTTCTGATCTGTATGTGTTCTGCTAGTTTGAGCACTAAACATTTTAAAATTTGCTAATTCTGACAAGCAACTGCTGACATTATGATGGAAAGTATATTTTTAAAGCTATTAAGTACTTACTGTGTATATATCCTATATTTTACTTATCATTTGACAGCAGAGTAATTGCAAAATGAACATTTAGATTGGATTGAGGACACCATAAGCTAGAACAGCTGTGGGTGGAAAGAAAGACAGGCTTGGTGGTATATGCTCTGCAGTATGTCAAAATAAAAAATAAATAAAGTTTGGCATACCAACAGAATGCAAAAGGTAGCAATGGTACTTTCTTGTTAAATCTTCACACCTGACCTTTTATAGCACTAGCCATGTGACAGGTTAATTCCTGAAACTTGGGTGAGTGAAATCACCTTACAGAGTATCAACTGGAATATGTGCTATTCGTTGTCTATTGAGCAAACTGCATAGCATCTCTAGCCCAACCTACATCCCTTAATTAATTTTCTAAAATTTGAGTTGGTTAGATGAGTTATGCTTAAATTTAGCACAAGCGTAATTATTTGGCTAGATCATTATCACAAATATTTATCAATTATATTGTATTATACAATAGGGTTGTTTTCAGAAATATTTATGAGCAGTATGAAAGTGTTCATTTAATTGCAGTTTGTGAATACATACATTTATTATATGGTCAGTATTATTTTCAGAATACTTGGTTAGGAATGTTGTTGGGACTGTACAAAAGAAAGAAAATTGTAAAAAATCCCTTGAGTTCACCAGAAAAGAAGATTCTGAAACCTCTTTAAATCATGAATCCCAAATTTATTTTAGCTTGGACATTAATTTTTGCAGAAAGTATTCCTGAAATCAAGCGTTTTAAAATTACTATATCCCAAAATATTGGTGTGTGCTTCATGAATTACTTACCTAAATATTTTTTTGTTTGTTTTTTTTGCTGGTTTTAGTGTCAAATATAAACACCAAAAAATATTGTTTCTTTTAATTTTGGGTCTGAATAGTTCAGTTCTTTTTAATGAGGTGGGCTATTTGCCTCATTAATGTAATTGCATTGCTATTCTGCATTATTATCTTCAGCACTAGGCTGTTTTCCAGCAACAATTGTTATACAAGTCATACTAATTTGTACATTTTCACTGCCCTAATATTCCACTGAGATACTACTTTAATTAAAACATGACCTTATTATTCATAACTAAATGTGAAGCATAACCTTTTATCCTCAAGGAGTGTCATCAAAGGTTGCATCTTAGTTCTGCATCGGATCAATGACTGTCATGCAGGATGAAGCTCCTATCGTCTGTGAATGGCACCCGATGGTAATTTATAACATTACCTGCCAACTCATCTATCTTTAGAGACACACTGCAGTCATTCTCAACCTGCCTTAGATGCTTTCATTTAGCACTGCCTAACCATCACTCCCCAATGATAGTCAGGAGACAATTCATAAAATCAGAGTGAATTACCATGTTTATGTGCGTCTGAGTATGAAAGGCAGTAAGCAAGTCTCCAAAGGCTGAAATAAGTTTGTATACGCTGTACCATCAATTTGTTTTGTTATTGTACCTGGAGGGGAACCACTTTTGTTTTAAAAGGTGAACAGTTACGCTTCAGAGTCGGGGGACTGTGAAGCAAAACTGAACAGTTGGATCTATCTCAGAGGAAGAGTGAATGGAATGCCCTGCAATAAAAATAGCTAGCCTCAGGTCAGCATAAAAAATCATTACCATGGCAATTGAATATGCTGTAAGAAAAATAACTAATGAAATAACCAAATGAACTGCATAGCATACTGTCATATATGTACGTTAAGTAAGGAATTTTTTTTACCTAACAAAAGAGACTTTTCCAAGAGCTTTAAAGCTGTTGACTGGAAACCCCTAACTTGTCCATGAGGGATATTACTATCTGCATCACTGTACATGGTCCATTCAACAGCTAGTTCCATCAGGCAAAACATCTTTATGCAGCATCCTTATGCATGGGCCCACATGCAGTTCTTTGGGCTCCTGTTCTGCACTCAGCCTTGGCATTTGATGGGTCCTGTTGGGGTGGAAGGGATAAGGATGATGGAAGAGGAAGGGGTGCACAGGAAAATATAAAAGCTGTTTTAAGAGCATTGCTGGATTTAGATACCCACTGTGATTTTGTCCTTATTGTAATTGGACATTTTAACAGCGAATCGTTTTATGTCACAGACAAGCTAAAAACAAAAGTACCCTTCTCAAGCTAATACTGTTAAAAAAGGTCATTTAATGAAATTATTTTGTTTGGTTGTTTTGCTCATTGTTTAGTACCAATTGATTACTCTTATAACATTTAATAGGACTAGTCTAATCAAAAGGTCAACTGACAATTACTGTTACTCTCTGGTGCTGTTTAACTCAGATGGCAGAACACATGTGGCTATGGAGCCAAGCATTTCAGCTGTAAAGGTATTCCTAATTATTTTCAAGTACTTGCCATTTCTGTAACTATCATTTAGAACAAGGTGATATTTTTCTTTCATTTGTAGTACACTGAGATATTGCAGAAACTCCAAATTTATAAATTTGCAGGGAAATAAAGTTTTCATACTGGAGGATTCTTAGTATAATTAGAAGGCTCAGTAAATTGGATGTTGTAGGATATATAAACCATCTTTAAATTGACTGAAACTACAGAAAGAAGATGTACTAATAAACACCATCTGGTTTTCTACTGCAAATTAAATTAGTTTTCATAAAAGTCCATGAATTTAAAAATCAAGTTGCAAAGACCCAGTGAAAGAAACATTACATTACAAATAATTAACAACAGAAAAAGTAGTCACTGTATCTATCCATCCTGAGAAAAGGAACGCATTCTAATTCAAACCAGTAATTCACATCATAAGCATTGCACCAGCTAGCAAGAAGCTATTTCAAAATCTCCCAAGGTATTCCTCTTTTTCCCTTCTGCCTCTGATTTTTTAGAAGTTCAGTCATTGGCACTTCAATTCTTACACAGCCTCCCACTGTGGTAGAGTGTGCAATCCTATTAGTATAGCATGACTCCCTAAGAAAAAAACCCAAGAAAACAAAAAGAAGCAGCTTCACGTAGGTAGACATTGATAAAAAGGAGTATAAATAATGTATTGTAATAATTAGTACTTTCATTGTACAGCTTAGTAATGCTTTGCTGAATTCCTTATCCAAGAGTTAAAGAACCCCAGGTTAATTCAGCTGCAAGAATGACCTATGGATTAGTGTTATGCCCCATAACACTGAACTTTCTAATTGCCTTTGCTTAGTTTTCTTTTTATCTTTGAAACATAACTTATCTGGAATGTTTCACATTCCTTTTATTGAATCTGTTTCATAGTAGTTTGCCAGTTAAGAAGGAAGGCATTTTTTTTTCCTTCAAGGCAGAGAGTTTTCTAAATCTTAGCAGTATGTCATTTTGAGAATGTACTCAGAACAGAAAAGAAAAATAGTAATAAAATACATTCATGTCCTAAGAATTGGCTTTTAAAAGGGCTGTTCCAGGTTCCATGGGTGTTTTTTAGTGAAGTCATGGATTTAACTGAATTTCTAAATGAAAGTTATGTATATATTTACTGTGTTTATGGCCTTTAATGGTCACTTTTGGCTTTTGTTTTGGTGGTGAAGAAGCCATGTTCTAGTTTAACCTCAGGTTCCATTCTTGACTGGAGTCTTTGAGAGTGCTATGGTAAAATAGTCAGGAAGAATAGTAATTGTCTACTAAAGGAAGCTAGCTTCCAGTCCATCAAGATTTACAGGTCCTTTTCAGAAGAGCTGCTCCCAAGCCAGGTGGTCTGTACCAGTTCAGGGTGTCCTGTCTTTGCAGATGCAGGTCTATGGCTTTGTCATTTTTTAATTCCGTGGTATTCCTGGAAGCCCATTCTTTCAGCCTGTAGAAATCCTTCTGAATGATAGTCATGTCCTCCGACATATTGATTGCTCTCCTCAGTTTGTTGTCATCCACACACTTGATCAGAATGCATGTCTTACTTGTTTGGACTTACTGTTGTTTACCAGTGACAGATGTAATTAAGCCATAATCATTTGTGCAAAAAAAGAACCTTTAGAGGGGGATATGTGTCTATATGTGTATTTATTTTTAGAATTGCTTGGTTGTTTGACATAACTGTAACAGAAATAGAACATTTAGCATGCAACATTTGTTTTATTACCATTTTTTTTCTTGATAATTTTTTAAAATTCAGAAGGGCTATGAGACTTCCAACATGTGCCATTCAAGCTGAGGTCACACGTTATAATCCAGTTTTTCCACCTATGCAGCAGAAATTAGTGTTGCAGAGGCCAATCATCCTTTTCCCTAAACTAGACTGTTGGTCTATTAAAGACCAATTAGTATCTATCTAAGCTTTTTGGTTTTTAGAGTGTGAATCTATGAACATTCAAAATGGTTTTCTTCTGACTTACCACAGAACACAGGAGCAAGTAATACCCCCTTTTTGATATAAAGAACCTTTGTTCTTTTTTGCTCACTAGATCCTGCCTAAATACAGTATATCAGTGATTTTAACATTCTACTCATGCAAATCTTCCCACCAGGTTTCAGTAATACCAGCTAGATCATAAAAGAGCAATTCCAATTCCAATTTCTCTTTTTTATTACCTAGGCTTCTAGCATTCATATATAGGCAACTAAAGCATTTCTGTTCAAGCTTCTTGGTGCCTTGATTAATTTTATTCTTGACATCTTGATTTTGTGCTAAATGAGTGTTCATTTGTTTCTCCTTTACACCCTCCTTGGTAGTTGTTAGTTTAATGTCCTTTGACTGGCTGAGTCAGCTGATTCCCCACAAGTTCTATGAATTCAGATGGAGAAATGGCACTTGTACTAAAATGGACCATCACCCATAAATTCTTGTGCAGTGAGTAAAGACACATAAATAATCTTGTATTTCTGATGTGGATAATATTTATTTTAGAAATGTAAACCAGGCATCTTGTCTAAGCTGCTCTATAGGCTTTCTCAGTTCAGAAAGGTATTTCCATTCTCCAAATATAGTGACACTCTTAAAATGAAATGAGTAATCATCTGAAATCTCTCTCCTGGTGGAAGAAACAGCCTGGATAGTTTCATTAACTGGAACACCATCTCTCATATTCAGGGGTAGGACTCATTTAATGATTAGGTGACTCATCTGGAAATGGTTATGTCTTTTCATTCACTAGACATTCCAGCACATCCCTAGCATTCCTAAGTGAAAACTTTCACTCAAAAAACCCCACCCCAACTGTCAGTTAATGAAGGATACTCTTTCTATCCTGAGTAATAAGTAATTGGATTTTTTATTTTTTTTTTCCTGTTTTTGAGTAGCCATGGCTATCCTGGAAGATTAGCTAGGCTACTGTTTTCAGCTATTTTCTGTTCCTTCCAATGAAACAGGATTTATTTCCTATAGGAGGAACTTTTCCACATGTGGATTTTTCCCTGGACCTCAAAACCTGTGTTGCTCTTGTCTTGTTCATTCTCATTTGGTCTAGAATATTTCTAAATCTTCTAACCTGTAGAGATAAGTTGGCACCTTCTTCCTCTGGTTTACATTCTTTGTTCACTATCAAGTAGGTATAAATCTTAAATCAGATTATCAAATTCTCTTCCTTCATGGTGGTCTTTCTTATTAAAACATATATAAACTTATCCTAATGTCTACAAACCACCCATCTTTATTTTGCAATATAGCCACCTACTTGTACAAAGAAATGTCTTTATGGCTCCTACAACAGAGCATCAAAATATCTTGTAGGTCATATTCTCTGTTTCTGTGCTGATCAGAGCAGTATGAAGCAAATAACTGTACATGGGAAATCTATCTTCAGCTTTTAGACTTTTTTTTTCTTGTTCTTAGTAGAAAGTATTCAGTATCTCAGATTTGTTTTGTGTCTTTTTGTAACCATTTAACAGCTTCAAATCTTAAATAAGATTGAAAAGGCATGCTATTGTGCACCAGGGTAATTCTGATTTTACATTTAAATCACAGAACGTTTTTTCTGCTATCTACAGCTTTGTAACATTTCTTTCAGGCTTTGGAGGGTGGGGAGAGGGAGGCGTGTAGAGTGATTTAATTAAAGCTTATGTTGTGATTAAAGATCAATTATTACCTTGTAGTAATCGTAGTAAGGAAAAATACCCGAGATTCCATTTCAGTGGCTGTACTGGTTGACTTCATTGTGTGTATGTTAATTTTTAATATTTTTTTTTTAATATAAAGACTTTTAATTCCCTGGAACATGACATTTAAAAGATATTCTCCTGTTCTGCGCCAGTTCAATGCCAGCTGACAGCATACTGAGAAAAAAACATATTGAGTCAACACCCTCTATGGGCCTTTATAATATTTTTGTTTTCAAATAAACAGTTTGAGTGGAATCAGAATCACAGAGTGTTTGGGGTTGGAAGGGGCCTCGAAACATCATCTAGTCCAATCTCCCCTGCCAGAGCAGGATCACCTAGCTTAGGTCACACAGACACGCGTCCAGGTGGGTTTTGAATGTCTCCAGAGGAGACTCCACAATCTCTCTGGGCAGCCTGTACCAGTGCTCCATCACCCTCACAGTGAAAAAGTTTCTCCTTGCATTCACATGGAACTTCTTATGCTCCAGCTTGTACCTGTTGCCCCTTGTCCTATCACTGGACATCACTGAGAAGAGTCTGACTCCATCCACCTGACACTCACCTGTTACATATTTACAGACATTAATGAGGTCACCCCTCAGTCTCCTTTTCTCCAGGCTAAGGAGACCCAGCTCCCTCAGCATTCCCTCCCTTAATCATCTTGGAATATGTTCCACTCCCTTCATCATCTTGGTGGCCCTGCAATGGACCCTTTCAAGTAGTTCCCTGTCCTTCTTGAACTGAGGGGCCCAGAACTGGACACAATATTCCAGATGCGGTCTCACCAGGGCAGAGTAGAGGCAGAGGAGAACCTCTCTCAACTTATTAACTGCGCCCTCATCTTGTAATACACCCCAGGATGCCATTGGTCGTCTTGGCCACAAGGGTACATTGCTGGCTCATGGTCATCCTGCTGTTCAGCAGGACCCCGGGGTTCCTTTCCCTTGTGCTGCTCTTCAACAGGTCTGCCCCCAACCTATACTGGTACCTGGGGTTGTTCTTCCCCAGATGCAAGACTCTACTCTTCCCCTTGTTGTATCTCATTACACTTCTCCGCACCCAACTATCCAGCCTGTCTAGGTCTTGCATATCCTTCTGGTGTGTCAGCTACTCCACCCAGTTTTGTGTGAATGGCAAACTTGCTGACAGCGCATTCAGTGCCTTCATCTAGGTCGTTGATGAATATATTAAATAGTACTGGTCCCAGTACCTCTGAGGGACTCTAGATACAGGCCTCCAGCTAGATTCTGTCCCATTCATCACAACTTTGACTTCTTTCCTTCAACCAGTTAACAAACCACCTCACTACCCGATCATCCAGACCACACTTCCTAGTTTATCTGTGAGGATGCTGTGGAAGACAGTACCAAATGCTTCATTGAAATCAAGGGAAAACACATCCACTGCACTACCATCATCTATCCACCTGGTTAAGTCTTCATAAACGGCTATCACACTGGTCAAACATGACTTCCCCTTGGTAAAATCATGTTGACTGCTTCTAATTACCATCTTATCCTTGATGTGCCTAGGGACTGCACTGAGGATAAGTTATTCCATCACCTTTCCAGGGATGGAGGTGAGGCTGACTGGTCTGTAATTACCTGAGTCATCCTTCTTGCCTTTTTTGAAGACTGGAGTGACATTTGCTTTCCTCCAGTCATCAGGCAGCTCTCCTGTTTTCCAAAACTTACCAAAGATGATGGAGGGTGACCTAGCAATACCTTCACTAGCTTCCCCTTTCTTCATAAATGGCAAATTTATAAAGAAAACTTAATATCCTGTTTTGCAAATATTGAAATAACATCTTTAAGTTCCTTCAGTGCCTCACTTTCTCTATCCATTACCCAAAGATAATTATCTTGCCAATTAAAACTTACTGAATTATGTTGATAAGAGAATGCTATAGAAGAGCCAGGCATTATCATCCCTATTAGTGCTACATTTATAGACTGTAATCTGCATACTGACTCATGATACAAAAGCAGTTGCTTTTCATAGTGTCCTATGAGTTAAAGTACAATATGGTATTAAAGGCAAACATGTACAATTATAGATTGCCAGCACACCAGAAAGGAAGGAAAAAAAAAAAAAGGAAAAAAGCTCAACGCACTAAACCTTAGAAAAAAATTCTTTCTTTGTGGTTAATATATGACTCAATGTTTGCTTTTCCCCTGATAGCTCAGTGCCAGAGCTTTACTAGTCTCCAGGGGAAATCAAGATCTGCATTTAAATAAAGATATTAATAACTAGAGCTAGTTTTTATTTTGCAAAGATGGTAAGTGTTGCAAGGTACTTTGTCTAAGTGTGCATGTGAAATGAATATCGAGTGAGATTCCAAATATTCAAAAGAGTTCATCTTTTGTCATTTATCACATCTTGTACAGTAAATTATAGGTTATATTGTAGGGAGTCTAATAAATGCATTATTCAGGAGTATTGGTGGAATTCTGTTAAAGGAATTCAAGCTTAACTTTAGTGTGTATTGGTAGAACTGTTCATGCACTGATGCGGCACATATTCATTAAGGCTTGTCACCATTACATAAGAGAGAAATGGGAAAAAAAAGCCCCCAACAAAAAAAAAAAAAAAAAAAAAGAAAAGAAAAAAGAAAAACCTAAAGAAATAAACCCAGCAAAACAATTTTATTGGTGGAAGCAAGCAGCTGTGTAATTTAGTCTCAAAATAAATGTTTAATGTGAAAAGAGAGTAACAGTCTTCCAAAGATTATGTAAAGGTTAGGTTAAGGAGGCTTTTGAGTGTTACACAAACAAAAATCTGGTTCCAGAATTCAATGTGAAGAACAAGAAGCAAGAGGGGCTGTAGTGATACAAGACTGTAAGTTGGTGAGCAGTGGTCATATCCCTGTTCCACACATCCATGATTATCTTTTTTTTTGTGCGAAACCCTCAAGAACTGTGACATCTTTTTGAGTTTTAATGGGATGCACTAAATTAGTTTCTATCATTACAGCTAATCTCTTTACTTAATAGCTCAGGACATTGTGCTGCTCTTGGGCCTTGTTGCAAGTTACAAAGTAAAGAAGCAAAGTCCCAAAGTCCTCTTCACAGTTAACTAAACCTTGTTTCATACTTTGTTGCAGACAGTGTTGCAATTCCTATGACTTTTTACCCTTCTGGAACTGTAAGTCTTTTTTTGTCTTTTTTTTTTTAAGGTGGCCATGAAAAATTTCATTTCTGTTTCCAGACAGCATAGCTCCCCTCTGTCAGACAAGATGAACTGGTAGGGATTTAATTCTCAACAAGACACAGTCAGCATATTTCCTCCTAATTTTGCTTACAAATATTATTTCCCTCTGTGTTGACTGGGAAACTGAGAACTGTGAATGATCCAAAACCAAAACGTTTATATTCTGTCCACTTACTAACTATGACTTTTGATTTCTCATTGTTTAAACTATATAACTCTTTTCAAAGCTTCACTGTTTAAGATTGATTTCTCAAGACAGTGTCGAACAGTGCAAGCACACTGAGATGTTCATACTTCATGCTGTGTTTAATCTGCTTTAGGACATTAAAAAAAAGCCCTAAACCAACAGTGAAACAGCTGAATCAGTTGCTCTGGCTGGGCTGGATTGGAGGTCAGCAAGGGTCTTTTTTTTTAATGGGTTGAGATGTCCTACTGGTGTTTTCATTGTCTGATAGTGGTTTCTGCTGATCAGGTGAAGGACTAAGCAGATGATGGTCTTTGCCAAGAAGACCAGCTCTTCCAGCTGCAGAAGCTGGTGTAGGAGCAGATGGCTTCCTACCTTCCCAGCATTATTACTTCTTGTTTCAGCTGTATGAATTGGCCATGAGTAAAAGAATGGTGAAATATTTCCAGTATTTCAGATGCAAATCACATGTACAGTACCAGAAACAGCTGGGAAATGTCTGGGGTGGGGGGATCATTATTGAATGTGGGGATTTGGATCATTACATTGGAATTATGCTGTAGAAGAAACCTTGTTTTTTTTAACAGAATAGTAAAATTTCTGAGGGCCTCCATCCATCAGGACCTTGCTTATTTGGTGGTTTTTTCCTATAGATTTAGAAATAGACATACCTGTAAGCTAAGGGAGATAATACTGCAGTTTAATAAATAGTAAATCTGTTTTCAGATGACTTTATCTTATACACCATTCATGTTTCTCAAGCAAATGCTGCTCTAACACTTATTAATTACAGTCACTATGAATTTCTAGGCTTGCTTAAGAAGTCAATAAGCACAGAAGCAGGTTTTCTCTTTGGCCTGGCCTTGTCCTGATAGAGTTGGAAAATGTAGTGGAAACTAATGCAGATAGAATTTTATTTCTTTTTTTAAATTGTCACAAAAAATAATAAGAGAATACTGTCACTTTAGTGGTTAAAGTAATAGCTGAAAGTAGATTAATGCTTATTCATTCACACATGTGGGGGAGGAATGGCTGAATGTATCTGAAGCTCTGTCTTTTTTAAGCAATGATCGTTCTCTTCTCTTGTAAACCTGTAAGTAAAAGAATACCATGCCCCAGCAACCTCTGAAGTATAATATTCATAAATAAAATGACACAAGAAGAAAGATTTTCATCATATTTTCACTTTATATTATTGTGCTTTCAATAGTGGTTTCTGCAGTGCTTTCTTTGTAAGACAACATAATATGCTTTTGTCAAAGCACGATGTTTCTTTGTGCTGGAAACAGGTATATTACTGTCCTCATTAAAACAAATTAAATTGTCAACCACAACTATATATCTAATTATTTAACTTGCTTCCTTTTTCTAAAGAGATGTGGTGAATGGAAATTATTTATGAATCTGAGTGAAATTCTGATTTCCAGGCTTTCAGTATTCAATATATACTGATGTCTATGTAAAGACAGTATTTTCTTGGCTTTATTGTTCACTCTGTTACAGCAAGGGCTCTTGGGGTGAGACCTTTAATAAAATACTTTTGGTAAAAATATGTTTATAATATAATTTGAAAAATATTGGAATATTTTCTCAACTGTGTAAAATCAACCTAATTTTTTTCATTGAAAGACCAAACCTATATTTTTTCCCTGTTATTATGTATCTGAAAATGCTGAACCACCAATAGCAATAAAGTTAAGGAGAGGGTGGGCGGGAAGAAACAAGAAAAACTGAAAATTAGGGGGAAAATGTTTAATGGATGAAAATATTCTGAAACACAAATACCGAATATCTTGTGAGGAAAGAAAAAATAAAGATATACCATTTCTGTAATGCTAAGCTATACTGAGGCAAGAATTTATCAGCTGTGATCTGTCCCAGTGCTGTCCGCTGTCAATCCATATGTTTTATTTTCTAGTGTACAGCTGGAACTGTAAGAACTGACTTTTCAAGAAAGAGGGGAAGCAGGTGTGTTAGAAAACACAAATCTAGCAAAATCATAGTTTGTTCAGAAACATTCCAGTTCCTGTGAAGGTTGTCCAACACAGTAATTCCTGCACCCATCGATCATTAAGAGAGAGGAAATACCTGCTTTGTAACATTCAATAACTGGCATTCATAGGGGTATTGAGAAAAATTCACATCCCGCTCATTAGTGTGTGGGACTTGAACATAGGACTCCAGGGGGATGCATGGCCCCAGTCCCCATTGGTTCCTTCCCCACAGTTTGCCATTGTGGAGTGGAGGTAGCTCTCTCCCTACTCTTGAGAAACTTTGAAAGGCCTTTGTTTGTTCAACTGTGGTATGAGAAAGATTATGAAAACTTACAAAGTGAATCTTGATGGGAAAATGATTTCCTGGGCAGCCTTATTTGTGTCAAATCTGCTTTACCACCACAGTTAATGACATGTCCCTATCTCAGATCGGAGCTTGTTCTCAGTAAGTGATCAATAAGCCTCGGATACTTTAGAAAAGAAGTTTAAAGTTTTGGAAATAAAATGAAAAATATTTATTTCTCTCTCTTGTTACTTTGTGCAATTTTCTGATGTTCTGCTAAATGCAAATTGCTCCTCATTACATTATTTTGGTGGCTTGTTTTCTGCTGTTCATCCACATGTTTATTTATAAACAGATTGCTATATATGATAGCAATTACAGTGTCAGTAAGAATAATAATTCAGCAAAGCAAAGCCAATAATCATTGCTAAGAAGTATATAGGAAGGACTAAATTAATACCAGAAAGTGTAGTCAAACTGCAGTGAAAAAATACCCACTTTGGAAACTGTGCTTATGACAAAGTCTCTAAAGCATTAATAACTACATGTTCACAACAAGAAAATTTGATAGTTGAAGGAAAGGAGTACTAAATACCTATTATTACAGCAATGCATATTATTAATGCACATAATAAAATATGTGAATTAGTAATACAAAGGAGAATAGCGTAAGAGGAAAAGTTAATGCTAATAGTGTTGCAGAGGAGGAAATGGAAGCCCCATCACTTGAGTCATTTAAAATGGGAGAAAATGCAGCATTTTAAAGAAACAGCCTGTGCTGCAGATTTTTGCGCCAGACTGTACACTGTTCTTGCAAAATCAGACAGAAGTCGACAGTGAATGCAGCAGATGATGATGGCAGTATGAGTCAGGTGCTGAGTATCACATAGGTAAACTGATCTTTTAGGAATATCCTCAATTCCCAAAGGAACTAAGGTCTAGATTTTTTAATTATTATTATTTTATCTTATTAATGCTAATGACCAGACAGTGAAGAAAGACAAGCTTTCCCAGTACTGTAGCTGCTAGAGTTCTGAAATGGCCTTGAGGTGTTTCTTTTGCTCCAGTGACTGTACAGAGAAGGCAGAGCAATTTAAATGCATTTCTTTAAAATTATCCAAGGGCTTTATGTATCCAGCATAATTTGGAATTTAGAAGTGGGCTTGGGCCCTTATAAATATTTGCTCTTTGACAAAGGATGAAAGGTACAGTACCTATGGAGGCATGTGTATTATGCTTCTGTGGCTATGTGGGGATAACACAAGAAACAAAATTGGTCATCAGATTGTGTAGGTTTATAGCACAAATTTTCTCTCCTTTCGTGTGATAATATATTTGATATTGTTTCCTAGGGAAAAGTGGTATAGAATATTAATTTTTCACAGGTTCTCAGGGAGTATAATGAATAGCATTAGATGGGGCTTGCATACTCAAACATATGCTTACTTTGTAATATACTCAATTTCTATTAAATTACTAGTTTTCAAAACAATTTTGTTTCAGCTTGAACTGACATTTTCAGAGTCAAGGCAATTTAAATTTACCAACTTGACTGCACTTCTTAATTCAAGTGCACGTTTGGAAAGATTGAAAAAGCTGTTACAATAGCTTAACTCTAGATCTACAATTTGAGAGCCAAAAATAATGGAGAGTTGAAGTCATACCTCTTTCAACACAGGCTGTTAAAATAATCCAGGGATTAAATCTAGCATTTTGAAGGTACACCAAAAAAAAACCCAAAACCCAAACCCATTCTTTTGCTGCTCATCTAATTCTTCAGTGAGACACTTTGTCTTCCAGACACTTCCAGTAAAAATAAGTGAACTCTTATTGCATCCAGAAGAAATTGTGAGTGAGTTTGGTTTGATTGGTTGTTTGGGTTTTTTTCCTAGTTTAATCTGGAGGAAGACTGAAAAACAAAAGAAAAAAAATGAACTTTTTCTTTCACCCATATTTGCCTGGACTGTCCTGATAATGCCCAAATGGGAATTTTGTGAGGAAGCTAAGAAAAAAAAAAAATTATTTATTTTCTGCATTGAAAAAATAAAACACTGTTGTTTTTCCAGAGTTACTGCTTGATGATTTTAGAGTTCAGTTCAACCCAAATAGAGGTGAGCTATCCTGATAAACGAGCTGTGAGTGACTTCATAGTGAATTATTCATTGATACACATGGAGTAAAATGTCCTTACTACTTTTCAGAATCCTGGCTCTTGAATCAAGATCAAAGCAAACATAATTGGAATGATGCTAACAATGCTATAAAATATAGAAAATTGAGAGACAGGAAGCCCAGTCCTTTCAGGTTGTAGCAGAACAAATCTTGAAAAATAAGTGCTTTCACAGCTACCTAAAAATCGAATAGAGGAAGCTCTGTGGAATATTTTGACAGTCTGTTTATCAGAAATTCAGTGTGTCTGGGAGGAATTAAGTAAATCTATTTACATTCCTGCTAACTTTAATACATTAAAGATTTGTAATATCCAAACATACATGTGGTGGCAAGAAGCTATGCAGTTTAATACCAGTTCACTTTTTGTTTTACCCTACAGTTATGTATTTTCTATCCATCACAAAATACTGGAAAATTAATTTTGAGTTATTCTGTTCTGAAATACTTGGTATTGTGGGCCTTTGTCCTTCTGCTGAGAACCTCAGAAGTAGTAATGAATTTACTTAGCAAATCTTCATGGGCCAGTGCTATTGGATCAACAGTGGGAGATTTAAATATGGTGTAACCAAAACTAACAGTCTGTTGGTGAGGTGAGCAGCTCCAGTGCTGGCACAATCGATGTCAGAGTATTCTCATGAGGTGCACAGAGGGGTTTCCCAAACAGGGAAAATCTCATAGAGACCAAATCTTGCACCAGGAACCCACAGCTTGTGTGACAGCTGCCGATGAGACCTGGCCTGGACCAGGAACAACAGCAGCCACACACACATACCTCCATGTAAAAGAAGCCCTTAGGGAGCAAACTGGAACATGGTGAAGAAGGTGGGCAAACAGGGCACTGCGTAGCAGTTTGTGTGGAAGGTCATGCAGGAAGGGTGCAGTAGCTCTGCTGGCTCAACCAGAGAACTATGGTAACCACCCAGCAGAAAGCCAGAGCCTCTCTAAGCTCTGCACCCACCACAGCTGATGCAGCTTCCCAGACAGAGCTCTGGTGGGAAGATACTGGCACCCAAGTGCTTTCATGCCAGTACTGAATGGCAGTAGTAAGCACACCTGTGGGAAGTGCACCCAGGTGGAGGAAGTCCTCTGCTTAATGACAGAGCTCTGGGGTAGCTGAGTACCAGGGATAGGAGAGAGAGAGACTACTGGAATCACACCCTCCCTTCCCTGGGACAGGCCCAACAGAAAGGCATGATGCTTGATACAGAGGATTCCCTATCCTCTTTCACCTGAATGAACACAGTGACTTAAGGGGTAGGGGCCATTGGTGACAAACTCCTGTCCAGCACAGCAGACAAGGTCTTCTCTGTGACTACTTCACCTTGCCAATCTCAAAATAGGTATGAGGTTCTGCAAGTACAACCAAATATTAACAAGGATGATGGTTCACCTAGCTTGGAGGTGTAGCTGAGGATAAGTTGGCCTATGTCCTGCATCAAAACTACTTCCATAAAGAATAAAAATGGGTCATTTTCATAGGAGTCTCACTTCTGAACAGAGGGAACTGAGGGCCCAATATGCTGACTGGACATACTTCTTAGGGAAGCTTGCTGCCTCCCTGGGGCCTGAGTTCAAGATATAAAGAGAAAACTTCCTACTCTGGTACAACCTTCAAATTACTATTTATTATTGATTTTTCAGGTAGGAAGCAATGAAGTTTTAAGAAAAGTCTAAAGGCAATCAAGATAAACTTCAGGGGCTTGGGCAGCTGATTAAGGGATCAGGAGCACAACTAGTGTTCTCCTCTACCCTTCCAGTTGCAGGGAATGATGAGGAACAGGAAGAGCCAGAAGACTTATACCTGGCTCCGAGCCTGGTGTCATTGGTAGAATTTTGGGGTTTTTTTTCATTGTAGGTGAGTTTACACAACACTACACCTGCTGGGAACAGACAGGGTACACCTGTCTCAAAGAAGGAAAAGGAATTTCTTACAGGAGTTAGCAGGACTCATTAAAAGAACTTACATTAGATTTGAAGAGGGAGAGGGGTAAAAAATGGCTCACTAGAGACAAGTCTGGGGATGACATACCAACATTTGAGGGATGTTGTTCTAGTAAGGTCCTTTGGTCTGGTGTCTCAGTGGAGGTAGGGGATAGAGATCCCTGCAGCAGCAAAGACACAAGGGTTATTGATAGGTTAGAAAACATGGAAGTGCCTGAGTTGTCAGATAGGAAATAGTGGAATCTATATCCCAAATGACCTGAATCTACACCGATGCACACAGCTTGGGCAACAAACAGAAGGAGCTGGAAGCCATTGTGAAGTAGGAAAACTATGATATAGTTGCCATAGAAACATGGTGGAATGACTCACATGAGTGGAATGCTGCAATGGATGGCTATAAACTCTTCAGGAAGCATTAACAAGGAAGGAGAAGTGGTGGGCTCTCCGTGTATGTTTTGTCTAGAGCTTGACAATATTGATGACAGGGTTCAGTGCTAATGAGTAAGAATCAGAGGGAAGGCCAACAAAGCAGATATCATGATCGGAGTCTGTTACAGACCATTAAACCAGTATGAAGAGGCAGATGAAATGTAATGAAAAGTAGCTGGGAGAGGTCTCATGATCGCTAGCTCTTTTTGGCATGGGAGACATCAATTTACCAGACATCTGCTGGAAATACAGCAATGAAGATACAGTCCAGGAGGTTCCTGGAAGATGTGGAAAATAACTTCCTGACACAACTGGTGAGGGAACCAACTAGGGAAGTTGCCCCACTGAACCTGTTGTTTGCAAACAAGGACTTGTGGGTGAAGGGATGATCAGAGGGCATCTTGGACATAGCAGTCACAAAATGATCGAGTTTTTGGTTCTCAGAGAAGAGCAAAACTGCTACCTTCAACTTGTAGAGGGTAGACTTTGGACAGTTTAGGATACCAGTGGATAGAGTCCCTTGAGCAACAATCATGAAAGGCAAAGGAGTCCAGAAAGGATGAACATTCTCCAAGGAGAAAATATTAAAGATGCAGGAGTATGCTGTCCCCATGTGCCAAAAGACACAAGTTGTGCCAGGGAAAGTTTAGATTGGATATTATGAAAAAAATCTTCACTGAAAGAACCATCAATCATTGGAACATGCTGCTGAGGAAAGTGGTTGAGTCACGATCCCTAGAGGTATTAAAAGACTTGAGATTTGGTGTTTAAGGACATGGTTTAGTAGTGGACTTGGAAGTGTTTGGTTTATGGTTCAACCTGATCATCTTAAAGGTCTTTTCCAACCTAAACAATCAGATTTGGCAGATATTACCTGTGGCACGGAAATGTCTGCATCCGCATTTTAATTTGCTGCAAATTGCAAGAAAGCGTATGATAGTTGCTCAAGGAAATATCTGGACTTACATGGAACATGAACCCAGATGTTTCAATTCTCTCACTAAGGTGAAATCTGTCTATTTCACTGATACGATGCATTGCAAGAATAAATCCCATTTAATGGAGTCAGCTACGTGCCTCCAGTCATGTTATGACTTTATTCTGGGATGAATTCTGAGCTACTTTCTCCTTCTCTTTCTCCTACTCCTTGATAAGTAGACCTGGGTTCCTAGGTTAAAAGTAATGGTGATATTCTTTTGCATGTTCCCCAAAATGATTGGAAAATCATGTGTTGTATCAGAGTTGAAGAGCACCTGTCACGTAGAGTATAACATCTGTGTATCATTTTTAAATTCTGTTGTGTTTTTTTTTCTTTTTGTTGATAGAATGGAAGCTGAGAAGCATATCATTGTCAGACTTCTATGTAGGAAAAGACACTGAAATGTTTAATGGTATCTTTTGCTTTGATATTGTCACTGATTTAAGGTTAACTACATTTGTGTGCCATCTGGAGACAGAAATCTCTCTACAAATCTATCAGAAGGTGGCAATTCTTTTGGGAAGTAAGTTAGGGTTAGAGCAAAATTAATGAGTCAGAAAGGATGCTCTTACAAGTCTCTGGAAACTAAATCTTTCCTGAGCTATGCATCAGAGGACAGAGTTTGACCCTTAACAAGAAATCTGAATAAATATAGAGGATATGAGACTGTTTGGTTACTTTTTTTTCTCTTATAGCTGGGTTTCTTTTAAAATTAAGAACAGGAAGAATAAAATTCAGTTCTTCAATATTTACGGTTTTCTGTGAGGACTTGTTAAAAAAATAAATTATCCCTACTCTTCATAGAATTGTAGAATAGTTTGTGTTGGAAGGGACCTTAAAGATCATTTTGTGCAAAGGACATTGAGAATGACCTACTGCAGTGGTCTGAGTTAACAGCAAGTATGCTGCTGGGTCTCAGAATTTATATCATTGTTTGAGATTTTCTGTGTCTTTCTCCTGTGACTTGCTTCCACTGCACTATAAGGTTGGTGTTTTCAAAAGACGGAGATCCTGGTTTGTTTGTGAAGTAAAAATGAAGTGAAAACTTTCAAACAGAAAAACATATTTCCAGCTAAAAATGAATTTGTTCACTAAAAACAGTTACTTTCAAAATATTTACAGTATTCTCAGAAATACTTTCCCATATAATTCAATCCTATGTCTCCTGCTCTGTAGTTTGGAACATCGTTGGTCAAAATAATGTGGTAGGAACCTGTGGTATGTGGTATGTTACCTAAAGCACTGGAATTAATGTTGGTGCTTTTAAGACCACTGAAATTAAGGTCACAGTTACCTACCTTTTCTCCATGAAGAAACAGGCATTTCCAAAGGATGATTCATTCATCCTCTGTAAGGAGTCTGTGTCGCTTCATAGAGGTCTATAGGAGCCTACCACGCTTTCAGTAATTACCTTAAGTTAAGCTGGCTAAACTGAGCCTTCATCCCCATGCAAAGTGACCATGGATGGGCAGATTTATAGATTTAGTTTGAAAAGGGAAGTAGCAATGCAAGTTTCTCCAAGGTGCCTAGCCAGCGTGCAACAATCCTGAGGCCACTGCTATGCATGAGTCCACTGCTATGCATGGCTAAGCACTGAATGCTTGCTCATTCGGTGCTTGACACTAGGATTCAGACTGCCAAGAAATGTCACAGTTTTTCTGGATGTTTTCTAAGAAGGACAGGCTTAGCTACAAGGAAGTTAGTTGAGACAACTCCATTTCAAGATGAGGGCAAAAGGGAAGCATCAAGGAATTAACTTCAGTCCAATGAATAGTGGACTATCACTAAAAAAGCCAAAGTCTGCACCAGAACTGTTAATTTAGGTGTGTACATTTGATTAGTTTAGGGGTTTTCTGTGTTTTGCTAAATGCCTGAGAAAATTTTATTAAATGAAGAATGTGTATGTGAAGTTATGACCAGGCAATGGCTTGGAAATCAGCACTGAGATTTTAAGTCCAAGAAAAACTAAGGGGGTGGGGTGGGAAGGGTGGTGGGGTGGAGGGGAGTAAAAAAAGTTAATATGTCTTTATTCATAACAAAATTTGCAGAAGTTTCTTGAACTGACTTTATCTTTAAAAAGAGTAGCCAAGGCTTGAAAATCTTTTAAGGAGAAATAATGAATATTATTTTTCTGTAAAAATTTCAGTAATGAAGAATTCAGTACAGTTATTGACCAAAATCTGGTTTTAGTTAGTACCCTCTCACTGCTGAAAAATTAATTAAAATGGCACGCCTTATTTCTAATTCTGATTTGTCTTAACTGTTGTTTTTAACTTCAAGGAGTTCTTCTGCCCAAGAGCAAAGAACAAATAATGTGTTTCAATAATAAAGGCTAAAAAGAAATAAAAGAAAAAAAAATCCTTCACAATGGAACCATGAAAGAGAAAGCCTGGAGCACAATCAACATGAATACAGGGTGTCAATAAACTTCTACTTTTTCTCAGATCCAAAGGTATATATATCAAGGTGTTTATTCACATCTCATTAATGAGGCAGAGCTAGAACTTTGCCCCTTTTCCAATTATATGGAATTTAGATATTAGTAATATGAACCCTGGAGAATGGCTGTATTAACCTTGTAATCAGTCTTCCATCTCTTTGTATATAGTTAGATTTTATTTGAAAATCCCTCAATTTTATAAATATTAGAAAAGTCACCCAGGAAAACTTCTGTGTAGCCTCTCTTCCCATTGTCTTAGGGGATCCGTTCTGCATTTGCTGTTGAACAGAACCTTTCTCCATTTCCTCTTGCAATTTCTCAGCAGCACAGTGTTCTGATATATACTAGTGTTTCTATGAATAAGCTAACACATGTCAAGGCTGAAGAATACCTGTTCATATTTATGATCATATACTATGACTATAGAGTTCAAAATTTATGCAAAATTGTGTGTGTGCTTCAAAATTTCTACTGTCTCTACAGTTAGGTATCAAATATGTTAAGCAGACATGTTAAAACTTTAGCTTGGGCTGCCATAGTTTACTAAGTAGATCACATCCTGCCCAATTATTACTAGGACTGTAAATCTACAGAACCAAGATAATTTTTAGATCTTCTAGTGGTTTGTTTGATTAAACTATTGTTGTGTCTATTTCTTTTTTTGCTTAGCATATTTTACATTGAGCTTTTTTGTCTACATTTACCTGTATTGATGTTAAACTCATGTTAGGTAACCTGGAAAATATGGAAGATTCACCTTATCACAGATGATTTGTTTCATATTCTTTTTCTGGGGAAAAATGTGTTGAATGTAGGAATATGTGTTGAAGTAATAACCTTTTTACTAACAAAGTGTGCAAATCAAAACTCAGTACCACAATTTTTTATTTTTTATTTTTTAGAATCTAAATGTGGCATAAAGCTGTTCCTCCTTATAGAGCTTGGAATTTTGACCTCAGCCTTTCAGTCTTCAAAATCTCTGCTCTTTGGCATGTGACAGTTTTCTGGACAGCACTCTTAAATGAAATTGTATGGATTCTGTTCATTGTAGACAACCACAAAACCATTGATGTGGACAAATAACTGTTTTGTAAGGAATAGTAACTTCCGATTTTTTTAATGAGTCTAAACTCTGTAACTGCCTGACTAAAGTCCAACTTGTCACTGTGCAGCTGTAAAGTGACTGCAGTGAATTCTGTCGCCAATTATATATTGATGTTTTTTGTTTACAGAATGCTTTTAATTTACATGTAGTAATATGGTAATAAACAGAATTTGAGCTTTATGCTTAATTTAGCTTCTTTCTTTCTGAGCAGAATCCTTCATTCTGCTCAGAATTCTGCTCAGAATAATTATTACAAATGGAAGGGGGTAAAATCTTTTTTTCTCTTCCTTTTCATTTTCTATGTTTCTTAACTTTCAAGTTAGACAAAGGTGAGTGCCTTCATTGCATTCTGAATAAGCAGCTAGTATTTTTTTTAAATATATTTAGTAAGTTTTACTGATTTTTGTACATATCATAATTTTACAGACATAATTGCTCATTCCAGCATCGCACTTAAACATGGCAATATATTGTGGGAAGTATTAATAGATGCAAGATTAGCTCTATTTAGAGACAATGGTTCACTTAAGAAATCCTTATTCCTCGAGTACCTAGATATTCTTTGTAAATTTGGTGTATTACAAATGCCCCAGAATGGAGAAACAGTTTTTAAAGAGTGTGATTCAAAAGAACTTTAAAAATATATATTTTAATTTATTTGCGACTGAGTAGCTTGAGTGCACGAATTAATTCGGGAGTAGAGGTGAGAGAAGCAACAAACCTAGTGAATTTACAGACTCCTATTTAGCTTGAGGTTGCATTAAGCACTGAGAGAAGTGTCCTTTAAGCCTCACTTCTGCAAGAGTATTGTCCCTCTCAGTGGATTGAAAAAACCTGTTCTGGAAACACAGGTTCAAGCCACTCTCTTAACACAAAATATAACATAGCAAAGTTCTGCACAGTTTTTGTAACAGTTCGCTGATTAAAGAACAGTTCGCTGTACGATAAAGTTCTCTTTAGATCCTTTTAGTGCTTGATGAAAAGTGAACACATATTTCCTAGAAGATTGCATCAAGTACTAGGCTATAGATATATTCTGAATATAGTCTTTCTCAATCTTTCTGCTTTCTCTGCTGTACTTGTATGATCTATTTAAATATTTGTCTGAATGGGAAAAAAAAGAAGGGTAAGGCAGGATCTTATTTTGTAAACTGAAAAGGCTGAAGACTTCTGCACAAAGATGGAATATTTGGGTTACAATCTTTTTCTCCTGAAAATGCATCGCTGAACAGATAGAAATTCAGAACAATTAGCAAGATGGCAAAATTGTAAAACATGTGATTCCAGTCCTAACTCCTAGGATTGAGTTTCAATGATTTTTTTGTCTAAAACACATAAAGACTGGTGGGGGGTTGTGACAAGAATGTAAAAAAACCCTTCCTGGACAGAGAAGTAGTTTCTGTCAAGCCAATCATATTGTCTGTGATGACAGAAAGACAGAATTTCATCTTCCTCTGCAGGACCATGGCCACCTTCCTCTCTCCCTTTAGGGCTTTTTCATTATTCCTTCAAGCCTTGTCACACAACTGTGGCACTTATAGTAGGCCTCAGCCCTTTTTTATGAATTTCCTCTGCAATTCACATGCACACAAAAATGTGTTACCCTTCTTTGTGAAAATGTCTTTAGTTGTTGTTTGCACTTAGAAGCCATGCAAGACACCAGGAATACAATATGATCTTTGAACTGCTTTCAGATTTGAAGGAACAATTTTTTTTTTTAAGTGCACAAAAGCAAGACTTCTGTATGTCTTGTGGGACATCTATTGGCAATGCCCAGAGTTACATTTGGAGTTTAGTGATCTGATGGGTTGGCCTCAGCAGTGGCAATGGCCTCAGCATTAGGCCTCATCTCTACACAATTCCTGTTTCCGTGGTTGACATTCCTAGAGAGGCTTTGAGCATGGATTTCCATGATTTTGAACTGGAATTGAGGCCTGAATCAACAGGAGAATCAACAGGCCCTGGCAAGGCCTCCTACTTCTTCACATAAACTAATACAGATGTTGCAGCAGTTGCAGGGTCCAAAGTGGAGGTGTTGATGTAAGGTAGATGCTTCCAAGATTTGACAACAGAAGGCATTTTCAAAATCCTGTCTTTAGCATCAAAGGAGATCAACATCTCTTCCCTGAGACTTATTTTGAATCTGGCATATTATTCTTTTATAGCTGATGGAACTATTCTCATTTACATTGGTTGAAGGCTTCCATTAAATATGCACTTACTTTGGACCATTTCATGCTTTCACAATAAATGTTCACCTAAGCGTAGCATGTATTTAGCGCACTATGACTCATGGAAAAATATGGGCCCTGGCATTAATTACTTATTATTAAATGATTGTAATAATAATTTCCTTTTAACTGTGAGTGTAATTGAGTGAAAGTGACGGCTGTACCTCTGTAGCTACTGTGTTATTTTGTGGTGAACTTGATCAGTAAAGCAGATCCTAATGCAAGAACAGTGCATTTACAGGTTGCTCCCACATGCCTTGAGGGCTACCACTCAAGCAAATAGAATGTTGAGGTTGGTAACACTGACAACAGAACAAGTTTTAAATAGGATGAAAATGACGACATGAGAATAGGAGTTTCCAGGTGGGTTATGTTGTGGTTGGAGTGCACAAAGAAAAATAATGTTGAAGGGTAAGGTGGTGCTGGCTTTTCTTTCTCAGTTAGCAGCACTTCAGATAAAAAATATTCTCTGGGAGGTCCTCATTCTTAATCTGGCTTAGCTATCAACATTGAAATTCTCTCTTTCTTGAACTTTTTTTCCTAACTCTGCCCACCATCTTCTCTATAATCACTAGTTTTACTCATCAGTCTGTATTGGAAAACTGTAGATTAGTCTTCTGTGTGGTTTCCTTGGGTTAGAATCCTTTCAGGCAGGCAAAGCTTTTCAGGTGTTCGTAGCAGTCAGAAAAAAACTGCAGCTCTGTAAATTGCTCCTTCCCCTAATTTTTCAAACTACGGGGTAATTCACCTTTCTCCGTCTCTTTCTCCATTTATATATAGGTTCAGAGACAACCTAGATTTTTCTTGCTCATTTTTTCATCCAGTTTTCCTATTGGTTTTTTGTGAGGTTTTGACATGTGGATCTGCATTACAAATATTTTTAAAAATAAACTTGTAATTTTTGTGTGATGTCTACAATATGTATTTTACTAAATCTCAAAAAATTTTGAATGTAACACATAGTAAAAACATAACAACAAAAAAATGTAGTGATTTGCATTTAAGACTGCTACAATATCTAATTTAAGATCTTCAGAATTAAAACTGCAGCATGTATGTCATTGTAGCCAGGAGGACTTCAGAACCACTTAAAAGTCAAATCCAGGATGTAGATGCATTACATGATGAAAAAAATTAGAACATCAAAAGATACACATTTATCACTTCTTTAAAACTTTGTTTTAAAATATATATTCCTTATGTTTATGCAATTTTATTTTTTTTTAATATCTGCAGATACCATAATTTGGCACTAAGTGTTTAACACTGAATTTAACTTGAAATGCAGCAGGAAGATATTTGCTAATTGCTGCAATGCTAAATACCTGGGCATCTGAAAGAGCTTTATGCTAGATTATAATATGAAGATGAAAAAGAGAGATATAAATTGTACTGAAACTGCTGGAGAGTGATACAAGAAGTTAATTTAAAATGTTTAGATACACATCTATCTATCCATTTATTAACTTTATCACTGTAAATGGTGGTCTGTTTTATAGTTTCATTGGGCTAATTCCCAACTTTCATACTGAGAAGAGTAGCTGTCAGAACTGCAACAATGGCTGAACAAAGACACCCTAGATTTTTCTTGCCATTTTAAAAATAGAGAGCTTTTGATCATGTCAGAATCTATCAGTATGGACAGCTATGGACGTCGCACCGGAAAGCTATGTATTTTGTCTTCAAGTCATATAGAATACGATTAATTATTTTATTTGCCTTTTCATCCAGTCCTCTCTGCACTTATGTACTTCCTGACAGCTGTACTTAGTGGCACGACACACAACCTTCCCTGGAGCAGAGCCCTTTGAACATGTGCATTATTGTGTTTCTCAGCTGCATGGAATCTATTGCTCTAGGTCAGCCCATCCACGTAGGCAGCCACTTAAAGGAGACTGATTCACTTCTACCCAGGATATAGCAGGACCCTAAATTTCTGCTGGCAGCATTGTCAGTACTAAGCAGTGAAAACTATTCAGCAAAAAAGTGTGAAGATTAGGGTGCTCTCCTGCTACTCCTTACTTGTTATTAGCTACTATAATTGAAGAATATGGCTTTAGTTTCACATTCTGCTACTGCATTAGCCTAAATAAAATGTCAGGGTTTTGACAGTAGATGTTACAAATTATCACCCGAAACACAGACTGTTCAGATACTGTTGGTAGTTTGGAGATTTCTTTTAGTAATTAATATCCTGAACAGAGCAAGATTTACATAAAACAGTACATGTGAGGTGACTTTGTTAAGTTGACCTAAGTAATGTAATCCTAGTACATATAAGCCATGATCACGTCACTCTTACAGGGAGGATATATTGGCTGTTCATCTGCTGCATAATAGAGACTTCTGGCAAGTCACAGATTATTCAGTGCGAATGGTCTTCAGATACTGTTCCTGAGTGAATCAAAGTTTTGCCACATTTTTCTGTTGATGCAGTATTTTTGCGTTCAACTGGCTTCACAATTCAAATGAGATAAGTACTCACACACTTGACTCATACTTTCTGTTCAGCAGGGGTGTGGAAACAAACAAGAAAAATTGGTAGCCAAGCCACAGAAATTATGATTTCTATTTCAATTTATAATCAAAGAAATCAGAGTGTATCTAAAATTAATAATCTTATTTTTATTTCTACATGTCTTCTTCGGAGGCATTAAAGCAGGTAATGATGCTTTCTTTCTGTGATGTTACAGCTTAATTAACTGTAATTAACATGGGTAGCATTTAAAATGAGTCACTATTAAATCTGTTTTGGTTTCCATGTGGTAATCTATAGGAAGAGTACTAGCAATGTTGCAAGAATGAGTCAAAACCTGATTACATGCCTGCAACATCAGTTTTTTATAAAATCTCATCAGAATGGTAAGATGTAAGAGCTCAAGTACTCATTCTGTATTGTCTGCTCAATGCCAGGATGGGGGAAAAAAGGTTTTTTATAGTACCAGTATTTTTAAGCCACAAACTTCCATTGAGAGTGATGGATATTCTGGAACCCCTACATTTTCCTTTGTGCCATGAAGAATCATGGCTTAATAGTCTTCAAAAGCCAAACATCACAAACTGGTCAGAAATCAGTTAGAAAATGTATACTGTAACAATTCTACTAAATTAAGAGAAAATGGAAAAGCTCCAAGAAATTCATGCTAAGTACCCTGTTGTCTCCCAAAAAAATTATATTTTAAAATGGGCAAATTCTATAAAAATGTATTTTCAACTTTCTGAGTCTCTGGCTGATGAGCACAAATTAATTTTTGCTACAAGCATGTAAGCTTCCGAATCTTGCACTGAATTTCACCAAGGGCAAATAATTGCTATCAAAGTATTTTCATGCTTCCATAGCTGTGCAATTAAACAGAACTCTTTTACAATATTAGTCAATGCAAATCAAAATTGTCAATATTCTGTAAGTAGAAGGAAAAAGATGTTATTGGTCTCCATGTTTGAGTGAATCCATGTGTGAAGAGGTGTTGCAAACACATTTGATTTTCTGACTCAAATCTGTGTTTTCTTTTAGTAAATAATTTGCTTCACCAATCTACACAATAATCAGAAATTTGAAAATTATCAATTTCTCTTCATATGCATGGCTATTTAAATTGATTTTATAGTTTCTTTATCAACAGGAGAATGGAGTTTGCAAACACTGATTTTCCTTAACAGACATTGCTTCCTCTTAATCCTGCAGTCCTTAGTGAAGCAAAACACCCATACTCACTAAGATAAGGGCTATGGAACCCTTTGTACTTGCTAGCAGTTTTATCCAGTGAAAAGGACTGGTTGCATAATGTAAAGCTTCTTAACTATGGCTAAGAAATCTTCAATTATCTTAATAAATCTGCCACTGACTATTATAAGACTTAGAGCAATTCATCTAACCTCTGTTTCTAGATATCTTTCCATTCTTTGACTGTTTTGGGTATGCAGGTAATATTAGCCAACAATTTGTCTCTTCACAAGTTTACAAAAATATATATAGAATGTGTAAGGCTGCAATGGACCTTTAAAGGTCATCTAGTCCAAGCCCCCTGCAATAAGCAGGGACATCTTTACTAGACCAGGTTGCTCAGAGCTTCAAGCCTGACCTTGAATGTCTCCAGGGATGGAGCTTCCACCACCTCTCGGGGCAACCTGTTCTAGTGTCTCCAGCCCTCTGATCATCTTTGTGGAGCTTCTCTGGACCTGTTTCAGGAAGTCCATGTCCTTCTTGTGCTGAGGGCTCCAAAGCTGGACACAGTACTCCAGCTGGGGTCTCACCAGAGCAGAGTAGAGGGACAGAATCATCTCTCTCGATCTGCTGGCTACACTTCTTTTGATGCAACCCAGATGCGATTGTGAGGTCTGTTGTTGGCTCTGTCATTGTCTCATGTTGGCTCTGTCATTGGTGGCTCATGTCCAGCTTTTCATCCATCAGTACCCCCAAATACTTTTCTGCAGGTCTGCTCTCTTATCACATTAGCCCCTAGCCTGTATTGGTAGCAAGGATTGTCCT
The DNA here is from genome assembly GCA_027925045.1 of Hypotaenidia okinawae. Taxonomy (NCBI): domain Eukaryota; kingdom Metazoa; phylum Chordata; class Aves; order Gruiformes; family Rallidae; genus Hypotaenidia; species Hypotaenidia okinawae. The sequence goes on from BSDF01000001.1 coordinate 176,017,801, forward strand.
GACCCAAGTGCAGGACCTTGCACTTGTCCTTGTTAAACTTCATGAGATGTATTTTTTCCCTTCTTCCGGTCACTGGGGACTTTGCCTGACTGCCATGACTTTTCAAATATCTTGAAGAGTGAGTTGGCAACTGCATCAGCCAATTCCTCAGGAGTCTTGGTCTCGTTCAAGAATTCTGGAGACATATTTGTCCTGCTTTAGGCAAAACCACAATACTATCGTAGAAGAAATAAGAAATCAAATCTACAGGAGGCTATATAAATAACAATACGCTATTTTTATGGAAATCAGATAAATTAGACTTGCAATCCACTTGGAGAAATCTTCATCAAAACAAGAGTCTTTTGCCTGTCAGCTAATTACCTTTAATTTCTGCTCAATCTTCTTTTTCTGTTTCTTTAAGAATTATATTTTTATATCCACACACTCCCACCTGCAGTTACACAGAGCTTGAGGAAAAGTTGCTTAACTTTGCATGTAACCATCCTTCCAGCAGCACATATCCTTTAAGACCTGTGTTTACTGAGAACACAGTAAGCAAATGCTGTGAAGGTTAAACAGAGAAGTTAAACAAAAAGTAATCCTCCTACACGTTCTTCCAAGGGCACCAACAGCAGATTACCAGGATGGGAGGATGGGAGTCTAACATTCAGTGAGTATGTGTTCTCTGGTTCTGTCAAACTGAAAGATATGCAGAAAATATCTTTTTTTTCTCTCTTCACAAGTATGCCCATCCTCATTATTGCCATTTTGCATATGGTATTTACTTCTCTCTAATAAACAATGCTTGTAATTTGTTTTCTCTATGGAGAACAGCTATTGATTGAGGCATGTACTTCTGACACTAATCAGAGGAGCGGGGGCGGGGAGGAATAGCATTCTTTTACATAAATTCATGATCCTGAAATACAGATCATAGAATAAATAAGCCTGATGACCCACTCATCCTTTCATTCTCCCAATTCTGCAGCAAAATAAAGCATCATTTCATGGTATGTTCTAGTATGAAGGTTCAGTTACAGTAACTCTTAATGTAGTACAATAGGACAGGCTGTATTTTGAAGAAAATTAACTCCTTGTGCCTGTAGCTTGGCCTTAACTAGTTAAAATACTTAGGTGTAAATTGCTTTTGAAAAATGAAGTACTCTGCATAAAAGACAGAAGAAGAATTGTAAAGGAAGAAATGTACGCTGCTCTTATACATTTCATTACCAGTCTTTGTGGTGAATATTTAAGCAAGGTACCTGCTATCTTGAGGACACTTATGTAAAGTGCCCAAGTAAAAAAACTTATTAGCATACTTAGTACTTATCAGTATACTTAGTTCTGCTAAGAACTGCACTGCAAAACAATAGGACCTTCAGCTAAAGTTATTCATAATAGCCAACAAGTGGAGACAGAATACTTTGTTTCTAGGAAATTAATAAACAGGCTGTTGTTAACCAAGGAAGAGGAAATTATTTGAACATCTAGGGAAATTGTAGCACTCTGCCACGGAATCCCAAAGGAATAAATCCAGATGCATTAGTAGAAGTTCTTAATTTTCAAGTCAGCTGTAGCAACATAGGAAAACTCATTAAGAGAGAGGAAGAAAAAAGGGAACCAAATACCTTAACAGTTATTTCTTTTTGAAATACTTTTTTTCTTACAAATGATTACTTACAAACGCCTACATTGATGCATTTTGAATCTCTTTTCCTAGGACTAATTACTTGCATCTTTAATTACTACCAGAGTCAGCTCAGTGCTTACATATAAAATTTAGGTTGAATCAAAATCTTTTAGAAAAGTACAACTGTTCTATGTTTGAATTTATTTGATTTTTTTTTTTTTTAAAGAAACATCTTAGTATTAACTTTGTGATGAATCTCTCTGCAAGTGGAAATTAAGATACCATTTAAGTGGTAAGGAAGTATCTTCATTTTTCCATCTATTAGAATAAATTTGCTCGGACTGTCTCTAATACTACTGAGTCTCATTTTGAAGTAGATGTTTATCTTTCTTTAAACAAAGCCCACACAAATGAACTGTGAGAGAGAAGGGTATAGAAAATAAATTCATCATCATATTTTTTTTCTTGAATTAAAATTATCCTGTCCTTGATTCAAACAATTACCTTAGCATTATTCAATAAACCTTTCCTCACTGGCAGTACTATTACATTTAACGGGGTTTTCAGCTAGATGACACATTTTTCTGTAATGCTATTTTGTATCATCACCATATCATCTCATGCAAGAGTGGGTAATGGAAATTAATATTGTAGTGATACCCACTGACACTAATTGGACTAGCTTACTTCACTATTATTGAGGAAAGAGTATTGTCTAAAATTTGGTTAGACGACTTGCAGGAGAAACAAATACAATATATAGAGTATGCATTTGTCTGAGCTACTAATAATTTACTTGACTTTGCAGAACGTTATTAAAATACCTAAGTTTATGGTGCATAAAATTACATTTTGTATAGAACTGAAGGGGAAAAAAAAAGACCCAAAGAAGTAATGAGGTAGGCTTAAAAGTGGAGGTATAGGAAGATGAGTGGATGATCACCACATGAGGAAAACCAATCCACATCGGCTTGAGTGACACTCACTTAAAAGTAGCTTTCCTCATCATAATTGCTGTCTTGAAAATGCTTGCCAATTTACAGCAGATTTACAAGTTATATTTAAGTTTGTGTTTTCCATTTATCATAGTCAAGAATTAAATAATCTTCCCTGGATACAACTAAAGGGATCACCTTGATCGATACTAGATAGACTATTTCATTTGCTACTGATTTTATCGTCATATAACTCATGCCTGTAGATAATCCATCTGAATTATATTTTATGTAAAGTAAACATGTCTCCAGCCAGTGATATCCGTATGGTCATTTAAGTGGGGTTCTGGGACTCAAAATGGCGCTTGAGGTAATATACTTCTTTTAAATATATATGTACCTACTGTATATTTGAATTTAGTCTCAAACTGTTAATAGGATCTTTTGTTCATTCACAGTCTTTAAAGAAAAAAGCTATTATGCATTTGCTCCAAGACAGGTGCTGGGAATACTCGTATGTGTAATGGCATACAGTATTATTTTTTCATAAGGTGTGAGTGAAATAGCTGCAGGCTTTTTTTACCCAGAGGCCTTTTCTCAAGGTACAGGAGCTATTTCATTCCTTACTGCGATTACAGTAATGTTAATGGAGAGTGAGATATCCCCCACCTCCCACCCTCCAAAACAAGTGGTAGGTTTTGAATTTGGTAGGTAAGCAGAAGGCTGGGTCTCAAAGGCTCACAGGAGACAAACTATGTCTATTTCCAAGTCACACAATTTTTGTGTTTGTTGGGGTTTTTTTTGCATTGCTTTCCTGCACCCGTCTAGATTTTGTTTACTTTTAATGACTTGGCGACTCTACCATCATTTTCCTGTAGAGCTTTTTAAAAGCCAGGCTTTTATTTTGGTCTGAGTTTATGCTTGAACTAAAGAGGATGAAAGGTTGTGTGTGTATTCACTCCAGTGCACAGCCTCTAGGAAACTTGCATAAAAGTAAAGATACTGGAACTTGGAGTAAATCAAAAATCAGAAAACCAGATTAACCTCCTGTGACTGCTAAGCCTCAGGGAACCAGGTCACAAAGAGGCAGAGTTATTATAATTGAAGTAATGGTGTTACATACTGTAAGCAGAGACCAATGGGACCGTAAAAGTGGTTGTCCTTTGCAAATACCCCCTGTACTGCGACTGTGAAGAGATTAGATGCAGACTTTCCTTTTGATATGATTGCGTGAATATATGTACGGAGTGATTTGAGTTGATCACATTTAGCACAAAAGATGATTTATAGTTCATAGTTTGTGCAGTTTAGAGGTTTTACGTGTGAAACAGAAAACTACTGCTTTCTAAATATTAAATATACTAGCAAGGGCTAAGTGCACTGTTATTATATACATTGCTAGTAGTAGCTGGAAACATCTTTGTGTCTCCTGGAATGAGAACGCCACAAACTGGTCTTGCAGTGTCAGTGCTTAGACTCTCACCCTGCATAGAGCTGAAAGACCACGGCGTGGCAGGAAGGATGATAGACACCAAGAAAAAAAATCACATGTGCATTATCTTTTGAACTTACTGATTTCCTGTCAATGAACTCACACCTCATGGATTTGGAACTGCTTTTAGAATGAGTTCACATGCTTATCAGAGTTGACAAAGTGACAGGGGAATGAAAAATAATTCCCTGCTGTTTCCTTGATTTGCTTTCCTATCCCTTGCATTAAGATTTCATGGGATCAACGTGGAAATAGGGCTTGCTTCAAGACTTCAGACAAATCAACAAGCCATTGAAAGAATGAAAACTAATGCTTTCAGTAAGGTAGTTGATTCCTTTTAAAGAAATAATTAACTACCTAATTTGCTTTTAATACCAGTTAGTTTTAGCATTATTTATGCTCAGTAATTCTGCAGAAATATACTCCTAACTTGCTAACCTATCAAGCATATCTTATTGAATGATTGACTATTACTTGCTGCAAATATGTTTGAGTGTTATGTGAATATTGTAAATTCATCATATCACAATGCGCTTAGCATCTGGAGTGGGCAGATTCACTTCTTATAATTATTCCTCAAATCTTTTTCCTTCTGGGCCAATTTTTTATAATTCAGTATAATCGTTTCTTAAATTAGCCTAATCACTGGATATAGGAATCTTCTAGATCCTATCAACAAAGCCTTAGAAGAGCACATTTAAGAATAGCACGACATTATCTGTATTTACAGACTTGAGTTTTGTCTTCTGAAAAGCAAATGATTAAGTGGGAAAATAAAATAGTTTGAAGTCTGATCCTAAGAATGGCCTCCTAATGATTGTACAGCTTTATTTGAGTGTGGATATTTTTACTCTGGTAAAGTAAAAGCAGGATGCACTGTACCATTCCCCTTTTGCAACACTTTAGGCACAAGTGAATCAAGTTCATCTTAACACATTAAAAACGTCTTCTCCAATTCTGAGATTAATGTTAAGAGAAAGTCATATCACCTGTTTTGGCCAGCTATCTTGAAATGAAAGTATTGTCCTCTGTAAATGCCCCACTGGATATAGAATGAGTCTCAGGCAGTAGTGAATAGTAGATATGCAGCTTTTAAGTGGATAAAGCTAAGGGAGTTGCATCTCACTTTTGTTTTCTTCACACAAAAAGTCACAGCAACTGTGGTATGAACAAACAAACTTGCCTCTTCTTTATGCTATGCTAATAGCTCACAAACATCAAATTTGACAAACTCAGCTAATGAGTGGTAACTCCTTAGGCCAAAGTTATTTAATTGCATCTTGATTTTTCCCTTCTCCTTCCTTCCTTTCACTTCCCTTCCTTCTTTAAAAAAGATTTTTGTAGATCTCCCCCCTGCCTGGTATTTTCCCTATTTTAAAAACAGAACAAACACACATACAGACCCCACACCCCAACACACACACACACATTAGCCAGGAGCTGCCTCTGCAGTGAACTCAGTGGTGCCCATGTATCAGATATGCCTATCAGATAAGGTCCCTTAGGGATCTCGGGTGCAGGTCCATTTCTGACTTTCAAATGGGCTTCAGGTGAAACAGATACTGAAATGCTCAGAGTAAGTAAAGTAGCCTCTAGGATAGCCCCTGGGTCTGAGCAGTAACAGAAGTTGAGGCAGCTATAAACTTTCCTGGCAAAACCTGTCAGTACCTGGATATTAATTTTATTTCTATGTTCTTCCTGCTTAAGGTACATCCAATTTCCACTAGACCTTATGCATTATCTGTTTGGTCTGTCTTCACCTAAATTTTCCATATTTAAAGTGAAATTTAATACTTCAATACTAACAAAGATGTTGCAAGGCTAAAATTATTAAATAATCTAAAGTAACCTGGGTCTGTAGTGACAGAGGTCAGCTATTTATTAGCTTATAGCACCTGTTTAAAAGCAACCATTTGTATTTTACTCTGATGGGTCTGTTTTGGTTGTATGAAAAGAATACAAAACTGCATGTGACCCTCAGGTACTTTCTTCTCAGTGACAGAACTGAAGGACACTTATATGAGGGCTGGAGGTTTTGCAGAAACAAATGCAACATTATTCATTGATTCAGTACCTTTCAATAATAAAAATGTTACTTATTGAATATTTAGGAGGAGTGAAGGCCAGTTCTTCATGAACTACTTTATGCTGTTATTTTGCAAAAGCAATGGTCTTGTTCATATTTGTAAGCTACTACATTCACACTTGTAAGCTAGTGGATTTGGGAAAGACTGGAATGATAAACTGCGTAAGTAGTTTTTCACCAATCTTCTCTGCTGGGAATAAGAAGATGTGTTCCTATGAGCTTATATTCAGAACACTAAAAAATAGCCTTCAGGAGGTCTAGAAAAGAGAAATTATATTCAGTATTAGCATGCAGAAGAGAACGGTAGAGTACAAACTGCACCATGCTGGAGATGGCCCTCACTAAGAGAGGCAAGAAGGGACAAGGAAAGCAGCTGTAGCTGAATAGGAGAGAGTTTCTTTTCTTCATAGTGGTGCTGTGTTTTAAATTTGTAACCAAAACAAAGTGGTAAGACTAGAATGTTCTAGCTTGGCTGGTGCCATGGCCTTCTCTTCTTCTGTGAACCTCTAGTGTAAAGACTGGAGATTGCACAATAAATTGGTAGATGACACAGCTATGCAGATGACCTGAGCTAACCAGACACAGTCTATACCACATAACATTATGGCTAGCATTGAAAAGGAAAAAAGAGTGTTTTAGGAAGATTAGCCATCTTTTACTCCAGAATTTGCAGGGCATCTGTTTACCATTGGGAGGTGGTGAGTGATTGATTGCATCACTTAATTTGTTCATCTGTCCTCTTCCACTTATTGTTCACCTATTAAACATTTATTTTTTTTAAAATCTAGACACCTAAGTTTTCTTACTTTTATTCTTCCCTTCCTCTTCACCCATTCCACTGTGGGGAGGAAGTGAGCAAGTGTCTCTGTCGTGCTTAGTTACCCACTCGGGTTTACCATCAGCAGAAGGAAATGGGAAAGAAAAGGAAAAAAATAATATTAATTTCTAATATCTGTCATGCTAGGGAATATGGAATTTTCATTTGTAACATATTAAGTAGATTGTGAATGAAACATTGAAAAGGACACTGGCTGTTAGCGGGTACTTCAAGATTACAGTTTCAACAAAGAAAAAAAAATCTGGTTTTGAGAAAGCATACCTTTGTACTCTGAGTTACACAAAACTATATTAATCTTGAAACTGTAACTATTCCATTGTGTGAAGGATTGAATTATGAATCTGCCTTTACAATCCTTACTATTTTCAGGTTCTTTTGACTACTTAATAGCTCCAAAAAGCAGTTATCATCTTTGAAATTATTGAGCTCTGTGGCTATCCATACAGTTGGTCTTAGAAAAGCAGATCATACACCTTTTCACACACCTACTGTCCCTTATTATGCGTAAACTAAATTTGGGAGGTTTCACTGAGAGGAACAGATGTTCTTGCAGTTTATCCCTAAATTACAAACACACATTTCTTTTTGAATTGCATTAAAGAGATTGTCTTCACAGTTTAATTTCTTTATATTAGACTCCTGTCCTCTGATAGAAGCTGGATAGACAATAGAAATTGAAAATAGTCCTGTACGATAGACTAAACAAGTGTGACCTTCAGCAGCAGCCTGCGAGACAGGATTTTTAGAGGTTTTTTCTTTAAAGAGTGCTATCTTAGTGTACTTCTAGATGAAATCTTTTCAGTTATTTGTAATGGGCAGGTACTTTAAAACAAAATCACATAGGAACCAATCCTTTCTAATATATTGCTGCCTTCACAAATAGCCCTTGCTATGTATCTGTCTGCTACTTCTTTAAATATTTGGTTTTGGTTTTGATTTTGTTTTTTTCCAAAGCTCTGTTTCCAAGCATCAATTTCCCTTTGGCTAGTCTGTTAGTTCCTTAAGTCTTGGTCAAGTTTATTTTTCTTCAGTACCATTTATGCCTCTTTAACCGATTTCTTTGAAGAACCCTTATCTGAACTAAGTATGAATTTGTCTATATTGCTGAGAGCCAGCATATATACATTTCTCTTTTTTAACTTCAGTGTTTTAAACTGTCTGTATAACTCTCTTCCCTTAACCCAGGGACAGACCTTACTGGAATTTTTCTGCTAGATGTAGTAAATGCCAAAAGCCTTCATGGATTGCCTTCAGAAACAAGAGAGTACTTCGTCAGAGCAAGCTATACTCACAGGAAGCAGAACTTTATTTACTTTCCTTGCACATCATGCTCTACCTTCCTCACCCACTTGAGGACCCATTCAATGTATCTTTGTTTATCTTGTGTTGAGGAACCCAAAACTGGTCACAGAACTTGAGATATAGTCTCACAACTGCCAACCAGAGAAGGGTGGATTTCCTAGGCCCGCTGACTATGCTTCTGCTAATGAATCCCATTGCAGTTCCCTGTCTTTGCTGGAAGGTTGTGCTGCTAACTCATGCTCAATTTGTCCACCAGAACCTTCAGATACTTTTCTGTCAAGCTGTTTTCTATCCAGCCAGCCCCCAGCCTATAGCATTGGCTAAGGGTTATTCCTTCCCAGATGCAGGATTTTACAGTTTGTTGAACTTCATGATGTTGCTGTCAGCCCATTCCTCACACCTGTCCAGATCCCTCTGAACAGCAGCCCTGCCCTAGAGCACATCATCTGTTCCTTCCAATTTTGTATCATCTGCAAATATGCTGAGTGTCCTCCCTCCTGTCCTTCAGTTTGTTAATAAAGTAATTGAACAGTACTTGCCCCAGTAATGTTGCCAGTTGGGTTTTTATCTTCTGGTCACCACTCTATAAGACCAACAGTCCAATCGATTTTCTCCCACTTCATTGTCCACTTAGCTCATGAATATGGCTATAAGAATACTGTGACAGATGCCTTGCTAAAGCCAAAGAATGCCATGTCTACTATTCTCTTCTCAAGCACACAACCAGTTCTCTCATCATAGAAGGCAGTCAGATTGGTCAGGCACAATTTGCCTGTGAGGGGTATTTGGGTATTCAGTGATTAGCATGTCTCCTGTCATGATGCAAACAACTGGCCTTAGGCTGGCTTATTTGCAGGCTAAATTGCTGAAAGAAAGTGTTCCTTTGCACAAAGAGCAGAGGGGTGGAAGTAGGCTCTGGTTCCAGATATTTTCTGTGTGAGTATCATGACACTGAAGGGTTGCTTGTCAAGTCTTAGTCCATGTTAGGTATGTTACAGGTTGTGATAGAGGCTTACAATATTTTGAGTCTTCTGTTCCCACTCAAGGATCTTCCATACTCATTAGCCAATCATACGAAGTGGTGCTCCTACCCTAAACATGTACTTTGCCTGTTTACCCCACCAGTAACACGTCTTGTGAGATTCGTCTCACCCAACTTTACCTTGTTACCTAGATTACCTCTTTAGTTAGTGAAAAGTAGTAGGCTTTTCTAGGATATGATTCAACCAATTTATTACAAACAACTACCTGGTAACGAAATGAGATCATACTCTAAAAATACTGGCACTTCTTACAGAGTATAAGGAACTCTGTCTTAGTTGTAGATTTAGTCAGATAAATCTCATGTAGAAACATTTATTTTGAATTTCCCCAGGATATTTCTGTTACAATTCAGTTGTTATTAAGTGGATGGGAGAAAATATAAATCTAGATTTTCCCTACTTCTAAAATGTTCCAATCCAGGGGTCCTTGAACATTTTGCGTAGCTTACAAAACATTGTGCCTCATAGTAATAAATATGTGATTGAGTTTCCTTCTGGTGCTATTAGCTGTGTTCTATTTGCAACCTCTAAACAATCTGTTTTCTTTTGCTGCTGCTAACCATTGTTTAGCTGTTTTGGAAACACGTCAGTTTTTTAAGGGACCCGATCTTGCCTGAGTCAAAAGTAATGGAGTTTTGCTATTGCTGTTGATAAATGCAGAATCAGGTCTTCAGTCTTCTTACTCTAATGTGATTCTAATTATGTTACACTTTTGTCCTTCTGTGCTTTCTCTTGCAATGATAAACTTAATTTGTTAATTACCCAACATTTTCAAATTACAGGGCAAATGTGGAACTCATTTTATTTCCTTTACTGCTTGCTCCGTGTCCTCCCTCTTAAACAAATGGACTGATAAGTGTATGACTATTTTTACTAAACATTGTGTCTGGTTAAAAAAAAAAAAAAAAGTCTAGTTTATAGTGGTCCCCTTTATAGTCTTGTCAGGTTACATTATATAAATTACTTCAGCTTTGCCCTCATTCAGAAAGATACTTAGGCTTACCACTATCTACGGTTGTGTTAGGTGTAATACTAAATTTAATGAGACTGCTCAGGATGAAAGGTAGGGTTGTCTGTAATTACCATTTGAAAGTAGGGACTGCTTTCTGAATAATCTATTGCAAGGACACAAACATTTTTGAAATCCTGTAAATACTGGAATAGTAATTTACCTAATGCAAAAAAATCACACATCTAAAAAAAAAGAAAGTTCTGAATAATGAAAGTGATTTAAATACAAAAATCCATCCTTTACATGCATTTTTTGAAATATTGCTGAACACCACATTTCTACTGAGGAAAGGACTACTGTCAGTCTGAGATTAGCTACAAAGAATATCTTTATGAAAGAGTATTTCAAGTCTTGTATTGAAAAAGACAACCAAACAAACCACTTTCTGCAAGAAATCAAAATCTCTTTACAGGTTTTATCCACCTTTGCTCTGTTCATGGCTTTCTTCTTGATACTGTCAACAAGAATGTCAGTTGTAATGCAGATATCTGTCCAACAGGAAGTGAACTGAGACCATAGGATCAATTTTCATAAGCAAATGAATAGCCATCAGTCAGTAATGATGTTTAGTTTGGACATCCTAATGAACTTGATCACATACAAACTAATGGTCTGTCAGATGTTGAAAGGTCATAGTCCTTTTACCACTCTTTATACCCTTTAGTGCTCTAAAATGTTCTATTTCATTCTCCTTGTGTTTTTTTTTAATCTTATTTCTTACAATATTCCTTTTAAACTGTTTTCTAAGCCTCGTCCTAATGCCTTAACTTTCACGGATTTTTTTATTCCATGTTTATACTGTGTTTGGTGTAGTTAGGTCCTCAAATTTAACTGGATCTCTTGGGTGTTGGACTAATAAAATTAATAGTAAATAACAACTACATCTGCAGGCAAAATTAGACCTTAAAAATGGAAGTAGCAATGCTTGCTTCTCCACAGTCATCAGAATGATTTATTTAACTGCTCATAGCCTCTGGATGCATGATCCTGGAGGTGTAGATCTCAGATCTCATTTGGAAGATTTCCAGGTTTGGAGTCTTGTGTATGCAGCTGGAGTTCCCTGATGCTCCAAGAATCCTTACTGTAACTGCAGTGACTTAAGACAAGGATTTTGGTCTGCTTTTTCTGGGAACAGAGATCTGTAAGGATATGACAGCCATGCAGACACTAGTCTGCACTCTCAAAGAATCCTGCTATGGGGCCTTCCACCTTTTGGCATCTGCCTGTGTTCCACAACTAAAACCTAGTAACTCCTTTGTGAAGAGTATGTTCATGGCGTGCACTCACCGATCATTTATACTCCATGAACTAGAATCATGTTTACATTTCTGATTATATTTCTAGGAAACTGACTCTGAACTTTTTTCTGGCCTCCACTGCCTCTGGCATGAATTTTAGTAGTCTTAAACTTTATACAATTTCAAACTGGAAAAAGTACAGATTTACAATATTTCAATGTCTGTCTTCTGTCCTATCATGACTTCTACAATTATTAGTAGAAAGAAAAGTTGCATTAGCATTCCCTTTTTTAATTTCCTGTAATTGACTACATGCTTCACTATGAAGGTCATAGTTTCAAAAAACAACTTCCTGATTTTGGGAATATACAACTATAGCTGTTCATGTAATAAAAATGCTTGCAGTCAGATGAGTACACAATGCCTATAGGCTTAAAATTAAAGTTCGAGAGAAAGCTGCCAAATTTGTCATCCTAGACACTCATCAAATATCCCTTATGCCCCATCATTCTCACCTGAAAAATAAATTCTATATAATGAGTTAATGTTTATTCCCTTCTTCTTCCTCCTTCTCTTACTCCTAAGTCTATCTAGAGCTTCCAGGAATACTTAGAGCAAATGTACTGCTACCCTTTGAATTAAGCTGTGCTGTGGTAAATGTAGGCATATATAGTAAGTTACAGCTGCCTTCTTTTCAAGTTTAATTCATATTCCAAACATGCATCAACCAACTCTTGAGTTTGCCACTAAAATAAGGATTAAGTATTCATTTGGCATGCTTATCATACACTGGCTACTGCTATGCCAGGGGAACCAGCTGGACTGTGGAATAAAAATCTCATATTGGATTTTCCCAAGGACTTTTTCTTTAAAGAAACAAACAGAAATAATCAGGAAAAAAAAAACCAAAAACACCACCAAACTCCCCCAAACCCACCAAAAAACAATACAAATGCTAACAGCATGAGTTGGAAAATGTGTTTGTCCTTGCTGCTAGAATCACCTATCCTCACATTTAAACCCACTGTTTTTGAAGACATATGATTTATTCTGACATGAAATTCCTAAGACCTGCAGCAGTTTTAGTTACTCCCATTAGCACATGAAACACTGACTGAGTCTCAGTGTTATACAGAGAGTGCATTTTGTCTGAAGCCCATTGTACTTTATTCCTTTTACAGAAATCTGCTAATTCGCAGCACCCTTACCTGAAAAAAAAAACAACCCCAAAAAAATGCCACCATCCAGACAAAAGCCACCCAAAACCACCCCCAAAAGACCCAGCTATTAGCAGGAACTGCAATTTCTTTCCTTGTGGAAGCTTTCCAACAGTTAAAACTGTCTTCGTTTTATGCCTCTGAGCTACAGTATGTAGAAGTCAGTCCTACTAAGATATAATTAGAAGTGTAGGATAATTCTAATGCTGTTTTACAACTGATGAAATCTGCTTCAGCTCTGTCTACCACCTGATTACCATGGAAACCATTGCTGCCCAACAGAGTAATTCTGATCAAAAGGATTTATTATTAATCTTCCCAGTCAAGGGTGGATGGAGATTTGGACAGCTTATGTTAAAGATTCTGGTACAGGCTGAAAGGTTCAGTAAGGGTAAATATTAATTCTTAGTGTGTTAGAGAGCAAGAGTGTTTTGTTATGAGACAAGTACAACTGGCTGTCCAAAAATCAGATATTAGCAGATTGCAATATCAGCTGTACAGCATCCAGGACTTGGACATAAATAAAGGTAGTTTTCTGGATGGTAAGGAGCCGCAAGAAAAGCTGACATGAGAAAATTAACTGTCTGTTTCAAGGATAGTCATATGCTAGTTTAAAACCTAGTCCTGGAATGAAAAAAGTAGAAAGAATGTTGTATGCAGGTTAGTGTTTACACAGGGAAATAGTTATTTTGCCAAAATATACTCAGAAAATATGTTTTTGTTTTTTTCTTTCTAAAAATGTGTTTGATATACAGAGGCAGCAGTCATGGGTTGTCATAAATTTTGAATCTAAACGTTTTACAGAGGTTTGAGGTCATAGAAGCCTATATCAAACTTCTGCTTTTCAAAAAAACAGCATTTCATGTTTATAGTAATACTGTCAAGGTACAAGAGAGGCCATCGTTTTATAGGAATTCCCTATGTCTTGAACCAGGTACAAAGTGATCAGCATTTGGTGTTCCTAGATTTGAGAAGCTTTTCAGTTCAGAAGTATACCATATGTATACCATACAGCAGTGCCACCAAAAACATAGTAAAGTTGAAGTGATGAAACAATGTATGAGAAATCTATATGGAAAACAATTGTAATAATTTTGTTGTACTTTATGTAGAACAAAAAAGTATTTTTACCTTTTTATCAGTAAATAAATGTTATTTTACCTCTTTCACCTCTCCTTTAATGGAGGAAAGATTGTTAGTCACTTAGCTCCCGGTGAACTCTGTTACAATGAAATATAATGCTAAGATATTTAGCAATTAGTTGTCTCATCAAGCTATTCTTCCAGGCTGTCCCTGTAGACAATGCAGATAGGTACTTTCAGATAATGATTTAATTCAATCTTAAAACAGTTTTATTAACCTAAATTTCAAAGTGGCTTTTATTTCCTTTAAATATAAAGGAAGTATAAATATGTTCAACTTACTTTTAGATTACTAACTTAGGTGAATGAATCTTGCACTTGAGGAATTTCGCAAATGACAGAGCGACTTTGTTCTCTCTATCTGATATTGCCCTGGTGTCTTTAAAAAAACCCCACAGGCCAGACTGGTTTAAGCATTCAGCTACTTATCATTTTATCAGTAGAACAGGTCAGAAGATTAATATTGGGCTGGGATGGAAAGCCGTTGGGATCATTGTCAGTATAGCAATGTACTACAGCCATGCTAACAGGGCTTCTGGGTTGGCTTTTGCTTTTTTTGTATGTGTGTATGTGTGACTGGATTAATATTGACTATATAAACATAATTATTTTTCTGAATTTTGTATAAATAAAAAATGAAGAAGGAAACATTTTGCCTAGCCTAATGATTTGGAAGAGGAGAGGAAGTACTGAGGAAGCCAAAAACATGGAAGAAGTCTGGAACTCATCATTGTACTTTATAATATCAGACTCTCAGTCTCTCAATGGGAAATAAAACAGGACTTCTTTCTTACTGTCTTCACCCTTGGTGCCCAATTAAGAGCCTTTTTGGTTCCAGCTGAAGATTTGGCAGGTCTACTGTTTTGGCCACAATGTGGTGAGGAGTGTAATGAAAGTTAAAGTTAAATTAGAGTTCAGCACCTGTGGCTGGCTTGGCTCTGTTAACAATTGACACCAAGCCAAGGCAGAGCCAGAGTGAAAATCTTCTAACCTTGTTTCTTAGCAGCCAAAGTCACCTTAAATATCAGCTCATACATATATCTTTTCTCATTTCTATAGTTAGCTCCAATGCTTTGGCTTCCATCTTGCTCAAAGAGACAAACAAGGACCTTGGCATGTTTCTACTACCACAGGTTTGGCTGAAAGGATTTTTTAGGTTGAAGACAAATTTACTTTATAAATGGTGGTTATTGAACTTTATTGTGAGTCACACTATCATTTTGTTAAAATCTTTTTTGATATCCTATTTGAATGAGAATTTAAAAAATATTTTTATGTTCTGTGAAGTATTTCAAGAGTTTTTTAAGCTTTGTAGTCTGCATTTAATAAAACTGTTGTGGTTTAACCCCAGCTGGCAACTGAACACCATGCAACTGCTTGCCCACTCCACCACAGTGGAATGGGGGAAAGAATTAGAAAAATGAGAAAACTCGTGAGCTGAGTTAAAGACAGTTTAAGAAGTAAAGAAAAAGTCATGCATGCTAGCAAGGAATTAATTCACCACTTCCCATGGGCAGGCAGGTTTTCAGCCATCTCCAGGAAGGCAGGGCTCCATCACATGTAATGGTTACTTGGGAAGACGAATGCCATCACTCCAAACGTCCCCCTCTTCCATCTTCCTTCCCTCAGCTTTATATGCTGAGCATGACATCATACAGTATGGAATATCCCTTTGATCAGTTGGGGTCAGCTGTCCTGGCTGTGTCTCTTCCCAACTTGTGCACACCCAGCCTACTACCTGCTGGGGCAGTGAGAGAAGCAGGAAAGGCCTTTACTCTGTGCGGGTACTGTTCAGCAATAACAACATCCCTGTGCTGTCAAAACTTTTTTTCAGCCAAAAATTAAAACATAGCTCCATACAAGCTACCGTGAAGAAAATGAACTCATACCAGTCAAAAACAGTACAAAAACTAAGACTCCTAAAACACTCCAAGAAGAAAGTAAGAACTATTTACCTCAGAATAGACATTTTTATGAGACCTACTCTACTTTCAAAGAATGGATAATACCGGTGTTTCAAAATTGCTGTAAATGAGTCAAAACAGATGCTCTGAGCTGGGTCGTCTAGAGTAAGGAAAACCAAATCCATTTATTAACTCTTTTTGGTTGATTTGTCTCAGTCTCATCGTAGTTGTCCTTCTTTGAACATTTTAAATATGTTCTGGAAGAGGATCTTTATTCTTTTTCAGGAATGGATTCTCTGAATCCTTCATTTTATGATAATCAATATGGCCCAAAAAATGAAGTAGGTACACTTAGAGAGCAAAAAGCAATGGTATTTATCTTACAGGTGGCATCTATGTCTGAGCTACCTATCTACATTCTGATTACAGGCTACAGAAGTAAAAGGCAGTTCTAGCTGTAATTTGTCTTATCCTAAAGCAGATATCTAAGACATCAAATAAATTTTATGCTAACAACATCTGTTTCTCTCCATTGACTATAAAAGAAACTAGACTGATTAGCTCTGTTGCCTACATTGTAGTTTTGTTTCAAGTAGATAAGATTAATTGTACCCGTCTTGTCTCTATGGTCTAATGTTTTGACTATTCATCTGGAAACAGATGGGGAGACTCAACCCCCTTGGAAAGACTGTAACGGGACCACAGAATGATGCTGATACTTTACAGAGAGATTAGATTAGCAGTAGAAAATGGCTGGGTAGCCAAGTATGCTAACCTGAGCAAGGTGTAGTACTGTAGGCAAATGTTTAGACCTCCTGTTTAGAAAAAACACAGTACCTTTAATTTTCTCTTATTAAATACATGTAATTCTTGAAAAAGTTTCTAAAGCTAAAACTATGCCATTTTATTACTTAGTTTCTGAAGTATTTGATTTTCTTATCAAATTTGTGTATATGCAAGGCCTATTAAAAATAAAGTTATTAATTTCTTGGTTCTTTCCGTACTTGTATTGCTTTCAATTTTAAGGATGACTACATTTCAGAAACAGTACATGTGCTATAAAAGAGTTATATAATGCTTTCCTTTGTCAGTATGGAAATACACCATTGATATTGGTTTAATACATGCATATAAGTATTTATCAATGTATATATTCAACCAAATAATCCATAGGCAAATGTATACTTATGGTGTAGGTGTATGTTTATGTATCTCTTACCTTTCCTTCTGAAAAATGGGACCTATAGTAATAGTCAAGACAAATGGCTTCACATCACAGTAAAGATATTGAAGTTTATATGCTTAATTTTCATTATTAAATTATTTTAATCTTCATTTTCATATCTTTTTAAATGTGTCTCTACCATTATACACTGGGAACTTGCTTATTTTATTTCTATTTAATCTTTTGGGGTTGTGGGTTTTGGCTGTTGGTTGGAGGTTTTGGTGAGGGATTTTATATCCTGGGTTTTAATCCATTGATTTCCAGGTTACAACTAGGGAATAATATTTATTATCTGCTGCCTCTACTTTGAGGCATTTTTCTTAGGTAAATAAACATTAAACACAAAATTAACAAAACTGATCTAACTGGAAGAAAGCAAAGGCACTATAAACTTATTTAAATAGGAAATCTGGGGCACTATAATGTAAATCATGCTTAAAATGTGTGTTGAGGCACAGTTCTCCTTTCATTCATATGCAAATATTATATATTTGATAGGGAGGGAATTGGGTGGTTTATTACCTCTTAAGATTTATCTGTCCTATTATAGCTATAGTCCAGAGGGTGGAATGCTACAGAGAAGATCTATTTACACAGCTGACAAAAAAAAAAAGAAATAAATTTAGAACTAAAACTTTAGGGTTGGTTCCACAGTTTTCAAGTCTGTAGTTCAATCTGCAACACCATGCCTCTGTTACAGCCTCTACTGAAGAAATACTGCAGCAAAATTTTGCCTCTAGAAAAAGGAAGCACAATTCTTGTTATTCAGAAGTACAGACCTGAGACCACATTGTGCTTTAGAAAATCATGGCTGTCATTTTTTTCCACCCTTGTTCATAAAGGAAAGTAAACTATCCCACTTGTGGATATCTGACACATTGCTTCTTTCTGCTCTAACTCAGCGGTGCTAGGCATTTCAGAGTGACAGCTGAGTAAAAGCTATGCCCGTGTCTCCATCCTCTCATTCCCACCTCTCCCAGATCTTCAGAAAAAGTTGCAGCCTATGGAGATATCTTTTATAAATGTCTTTGGGTTCATTTTACCCTTTTCTGGCCCGCATGCTAAAGCAGATAATAGCAGACAGCAGTTTTGTCTGTAAGCTCAAAAGATGAATACAGATAATTCCATGAATACAATCACAGGAAGAGAAGTACCTGTGCTGAGCTTAGGCTTTTCTAAATAAATCTGGAGTACACCCTAAGTGCAAGAGGAAGACAACAGATAATTTTTCTGTAGACACATTCTATCCACCTGTGAAATTTGTGCTGACTAAGGAAATGCACCTTATGAAGCACTGGGAATTTACTGATTGTTGAATCAATATTTGAACAGTTTGGTCAAAATAAACCCAAAGATCTTATTAGTCAAATTACAGCGCTACTAATACCTATAGGTATCTTTATTAAAATACTGCTTATTCCCAGTGCTAACAGTGAGCAATGATGCATGTAAACTTTGTCATAGTCATCTGCTTTTGCTGATGTCAAATGCTGATGTCACTATCACAATGCCCTGCTGGATCCCGAGGCAAATGTCATCACTGTCCCCCAGGGAGAATGTGAGGCCATTTGCATCATGCATCATTTGCATTACAGGATAACATCATGCATCTTGCATATTTGGTTATGAGAACTCCCTCTTTGGCAATTACCTCTCAACTTTCTTAATGAATAGAGATGTGATGGTATGAGGATAATTGGCAACTTCTGTCTTTTCAAAAAATATTGTTTCATTTTAAATTTGTGTTAATTCAACTGGGAATAGTTTTCTTATGCAAATGAATAAAAGGCAGCTGTAAAGCTGTGTTTATATCCATCATCAGAGATTGTATCAACTCCAACATATTCTTTATTTAAGACACCATGCTAGTATGGAAGTCAGTTATCAGAGAGTAACCAAGTGGAAGTACAGGAAAAGGGCATCATCACCCCTTGATGCAATAGTCATACATCAGTGGATGTATTCCAGGAACCTGAGTTATTACAGTGGCTGCACTGAAGGGAGGATGCTAATGCTGCCTTTTGTTTGACTTTTATACACAACATAATCATCTATCATCGTAGTCATGATATGAGGGAAATAGTGCTGGTAGAAATGCTTTCTGTGATCTATTGTAATAAAATATAAGCCTGTATACTTAGGAAGTTACTTAAACAGCAAGACTTTTATATGATATCTTTGGCCTGCCTTTTGTCTTAATGATTACATTTAAACTAATATGATATGAAAGGTACTTGACAGTATATGATCTGAGAGCTTTACTGCACTAGTGAAAAAGGAAGAAGCTAATCTCATGAAAGTTGCTAATAAGTCTTAAAGTATTATCAATGCTTTAACATATTACTCACTTTTGTATGCTATTAGGGAGAGGGGAGTTGGTTAATGTGATAAGAAACCAATTAATACGATACAGAAGCAAGTATATGATAAGACCTTTGTTCAGAATGTTGATGGCTTTAATAAAACCTCCAGCACAGTCATTCAATACCTCATTCATTGCAACTGTGATAGAATTTTAATGTTCACCATAGAAGAACATAGGGATTTGTTTGTTCTTTGTACGGCTTGTAGTATTATCAACAATTAAGTAACAATTTGCAAAACATTACATTGCCTTCTCTGAGAACATTTCATTTTCCAGCCCACAGCTAAAACTCATGGGTACTTGACACTTTTTAGTTGTAATATTTTGTTCAGATGTTATTCCTTCCATTATTTTTACATGACCATTTGTAATATTACAGTTATCACCCCCTTAAAATACAAATATTTTATAATATAACCTGGAGTGAAAGAAGTGTCTGATTGCATGCTGCTTTTATGAACCTCATGACAATCTTGGCTTTGAGAGATGTGGACCTCAAGTGGTTCAAATTAAAATGTGTGTTTATAGGCACTGTGAGCTTGAACACATTCTTTAAATACAAGTACAAAAAAATGTATCTGCTACTAGACACTCTTTTGTTCATATTCAGCAGTCTATACTTTACCAAATAGTTCATCAATAAATAAGAACAAAAATAATCAAATATGTTAAGTATTTCTTTCTATTAAAGCTATTGTCCTACGCAGTATGGTGTTTCAGTGATTTCTAAGTGCATCATTAATGCTCCTACCACCGTTTAACAGTGGTGAATTTTAAAAGTTTGGGTTGTTGGATTTTCTTTTATTTTTTAGTCTCTTTCCTGTGCTGCTATTTGACATTTTATTACCCATAAAAGTTAATTTCTGGATACTACAGACTTTAAATCATGCAATAAAATCCTACTTTAAAGAAATGCTGAAGCTATTTTGACAGACATTTGTCATTTTTGACTGTGATTTATCTGTGATGTCCAGAAGCTTGTCATGTTGTGTCTCTCTAAAACTATACTATGTAAGACAATATACATTTCCATTTCTAATTTTTTCCCAGGAAGGCTGCAATAAAAACCAAACAACAACCAGAAAAAGGTGGAATGTTTAGTAAAAGAGATAAATAAAATACAAAGAAAAAAGAGGAAGCAAGCAGTGCAGAGCAGGTGAATCAGGAAGCTTGATATTATCTCAGAACACAGATAAGCAAGACATTAAAAAGAAAGGAAGAGTGGAAAGTAGAAAGCTAATGAAAGAAAATGAAAATTGCACTTTCTGTACACGAAGTGCATTTTTAAAAATTTCTTTCTGATTGTAAGTTTGGCAGCCTGTGCTGGAAGAGAGGAGGACTAGCAGATGCTGCCTTCTAAGGCATGTTCAAATACATTCTCAGCTTGAGTTCGGAAGAAACAGCTGACTTGATTTTAAAAATGGAGGAAAAAGATTAATGCAAGATTTAAATTCTGGGTGACAGTAGTTAAGGGGAGCTAATAATATTTTTAGTTAACAATTTTTTGAATTGGTTGCCAAAAGGAAGTTGTTAAACACTCATTTGCTTTTTCTGTGAAAAGAATTAAAGCCTCTACCATGTGTTTCTTCTCTTACTTCCCCTCTCCTCACAAATGAGATGAAGCTGCCCTTTCTTAAACAGATGCTGAATGCAAGGAGCCTTGAGATTAAAGCATTGCTATGTGTATTTTAATTCTATTTTAATTACACTACCTTAAATATTTTCTTTTAAATTGTTCTTTTGTGATTTGCATTTTCAGTTCACTAGGTTCTATTCTAAACATCACTGAGCTTGTAATTGTTTGAGGCACAAATAATAAAAGCTAATTTGTTGACATTCCCTGAAACACCAAGGAATCCAGCCGAGACTTAATGGATTTCTCTATTCCCTCCTTAAGAGGCAGTTTCTAGTTTAATTCCTTCTCTGGCAAAGTGTGTTTCACTGATGCGTAAATTCAGGGATCTAAAGGTTATGAATATAGCTCTTTGCTGTCCTATTTATTCATCCAGGGTCAGGGAAGCTCAGCCCGAGATACTGATCTCTTTTTAATCTTTATGACAAAAAAAAAGAGAATACAGTAAACAGAATGAATTCATTTCTCTGTGTAAATGACAAACATATTCAATAATGTTATTTATTACCATTAAAATGTGATAGATACTATGAGTGGGACTTCCTAAATAATCAAAATACCTGACTAGTGTCATAATAAATCTGCTGAATGAGAAAAGCTAATCTAAATGGACTTCTTCCTCTGAATCAACCAAATAACTGTCACTCTGAGCTTGTTGCCTTCTATATTACTTTCAAAAAAGTTTCCTTGATAAATGCAAACATTACAAGCTGCTTAATAGTATTATTCAACAACATAATTGCTAGCTCTGATGGCTGTAATGATATTTCTCCTGGATCATCTCAAAGCCATTTACTTATTTTAGCTGCTGCATTTTGTAATATTCTAGATTTCTAAGCATTAAGTGGATTTTAATTTTTTTTTATATTTTTGGTATAAATAATATGATTATTAGGGACTGATATAACTGTAAGAGAAAATTGTAGGAGAAACTGATAGTGTCTTAGTGAGTCACCTCACTAAGGTGAAAACATAAAGTTTTCAATCACTGGCACTGGAACTCTTACTGATTTTGTGATTCCTATAGTGAGATTTGCAGTAAATTTAAAAAAAAAAATAAATTCTAGTTAATACTTCTCTGACATATCTTCATGTAAAAAACAATGATCAAGAACATGCTGGGTAGAAACAAGGAATTTGGTGTTTCTAAGGGAACAAGCTTAATTTTATCTTTCTTAAACATACAACACAAAGCAGGAGTGCTAAAATCAAGCAAGGAGTGGGGATGTTCCATACAATTCTCTGTCTCATGTTGCTGTTGTCCGCTGACCTAAAACATAGTGTTTGAGGGGCAATTCCAAAGACTAAAATTCATAGGAAACAATCCCTAAATATATGTATACATAGAGGAGAAACCCTGAGTGCTTTAAATTTGATGCCCACATCTATGACAGGTGCAAAAGCTCACATTTACTATCTGTGAAGAACTAGCCACCGTAAGTAAGTAACTAAGTGTTGATTTGGCTGCTCACACGAAGGTGCGTGATAATACATGTGATAGAAATCTGCATCAGTCATGTAAGACACATAGCTCTGCCAGCTCTGATGGTAACTTTCTTGATGATTTCCACTAAGATAAAAAACTTTTAAAAATCACATTTTGTCAGTTTATTCATTGATTAATACTCTTCTGCTTAGCAACAATCAGTTTCCACACTGGCAAAAAGCCCTTGGCTTTTTCTCCCTTAATTTATCCTCTTAGGAGCCACATAAGTGCCCTGCATAGCTAAAAGTTCATTTTATCCTTCTTTAATTGCACGTTAATTTCATGTAACTTTTACATGAACATCATTGAAAAGCAAGATAATTTGACCTATTCTTTTATAATTAAAGAACTACAAATGCAAAAATGTGCTGAAATTCTCCTTATATTAATGAATTAAGCTTTTAATCGATGATAATACATTTAACCTGCCATTTAAAACTATGATAATTATATGTTAGCTTTTTAATATAGTTGATAATCTGCTAATTTTCATTTAATAAATGTATTAATTAAAATATATAGTACTTCATCTTTATTTCTGTGTGACAGGTATGAACCTAAGTTAATAATTTATGCAGTACAACATCAGAGAACATTCACAATAGGTATATCATTCTGCACATAGTTTAGAGACATCATAAAGGGAGGCTATCAGGCATAATTCCTAAGATTAAAATATTAAACTGTGGTTCATAGAATCACCTGGGTTGGAAGAGACCCTCTTGATCATCTAGTCCAATCACAGCCTAACCCTGCCTAGTCCACCTCTAGATCATGTCCTTAAGCACTTCATCTACACACCTTTTAAATACCTCCAAGGATGGTGACTCCACCACTTCCCTGGGCAGCCTAATCCAATGCTCGACAACCCTTTCAGTAAAGAAATTCTTCCTGATATCTAATCTAAATCTCCCCTGGTGCAATTTTAAGCCATTTCTTCTTGTCCTATTGCTTGTCACTTGAGAGAAGAGACCAACCCTGACGTCTCTGTAACCACCTTACACATATGTGTAGAGAGTTCTTTCAGTGCTTTATTAATTTGTTAAAAAATGATTTTAAAAACTTATTCTTGTCATAGTGGGTCTTTGTCTACAGAGTTTTGTTTTGCCGCCCCTCTTGCAAACATCCCATTTTCCCATTGGAAAATTTGCAAAAAATTGCCTAGAAACCCATTTGAAATGGAAGCTGTGCTGATGTTGAAGGGAAATACCAAGTAATATGCTCTGCTTTAAACTAATTTAGCTGGTTTTAAATACTAATATTATGTATGTGTACTGGGCCTTGCTAGGATAGAGTTTATTTTCTTCATAGAGGCTCGTATGGTGCTATATCTTAGATTTCTGGCCAAAACAATACTGCTTGGATACTAATATTCTGGGTTTTCCTGAATAGTGCTTGCATGACATGAAGGCCACCTCTGCTTCTCACTGCCCCCCAGTGAATAGTTTGGGGGGCACAGTGGGGTGGCAGCTGACACAATCATGCAGATAACCTGAACTAACCAAAGAGAGAACTAATACCATATACGGTCATGCTCAGCAATGAAAATGAAAAGAGGGGGTTTTAGGAGAGTTACCTGTCTTTTGCTTGGGAACTGCCTGGGCATAGGTCTAGCCTTCGAAGGTGGCAAGTGATTGCATCATTTGTTTCAGTTCCTTCTTGCTTCCAGTTACTAAATAATTCCTTCTTCAATCTTCCTTTGCACTTTTTTTTCCCCCTCTCCTATTTCCTTGCTTGTTTCTTTATTTTTCTCATCTTAACCCCAAGTTTTCTTGCTTTTCTTTTTCTCCTCTTCCCCCATTCTACTGGGGGTAGGGTGAAGAGAAGTGAGCAAGTAGGTGTATGGTGTTTAGCTACCCACCAGGGTTAACTCACAATAGTATGACACTATTTTTATACCCCCCCCAAAATAACCCATGGCTATATGTTCACTTCTAGTTGGATTTCCATGACTAAAAGAAGAGAAGGAATAAAATATTTATTAATTAATTTATATTTATATATTAACTCCTTTATGGTTTTTATAGTGAATAAAAACTGAAATCAATTCAACTCATCTTTTGACCTTTTTTTTCAAGAACATTTGAAATGCTTCTATGATTAAATTACAGAAAATTATTTGTAAACTATGCTGAACTTTGCAGATTTATTGTAAGCATTATAAGCATTCCTGAAGTCAAACATCAGAAGTGTGTGAGGGACAAATCATGCTATCTTCGTGATTGACTTTTAAGTGGAATCAAGGAGAATAGTAACTATGAAATGCTTAGTGGAGTTCCTTACCAAGGTGACAAAAGAAATTACATACCATGATGGTCCAAAGTCTTGGCAGTTCCAAGACACCGTGAACTTTTGTCTTCTTGTTCCATGCTTTTGTATCCCCTTGTATCTATTTCATTTTTTCTCCTCTCTATCCTCCTCTAAGCCTTCACATGCTTCCTTACTACCCAGTTCATTTAATTTTGCAGCAGTGCCCTACCATTTTCACATCTCTATCAAGAGATGATTTTCAGATTTTAACCTTCCATATGTTTCCTGCAGTGTGGATCCAGTAGCCACAACATGTCCCTTAAACTGTTAAGTCCAAGTGAAAGCCAATGGACTACTAGAAACAACCTTGGCTAGTATCCTTGAGTGCTGTAATCTCTTTGGTGTGAATCCGTTAAGATTGCTGAATGCTTTAAGCAACATTTTCAGTACTGCTTTTCTCCAACACTAGTGAGATCTGTGCATGTATTAGAGTATCAGGTAGCACAAAACTCATAAGAGATAACAGGAGCCAATCTGAGCTCCTTATAAAAACACCCAAAAAGCATGCTTTAGAGTGTCTGCTGTATGCAAGTGTTTTTCTTCTATGAGCTGCACCTGGAGAAAGAAGCACATGCTACGTGTCAATCTGGTTGAGGATAGGGAGGCTTTTAAGAGGGAGGCTGGATCTGTGGGCTGAGACCAACAGAATGAGGTTCAACAAGGCCAAGTGCAGAGTCCTGCCCTTGGGACATAACAACCCCAGGCAGTACTACAGGCTTGGTGAAAAGTGACTAGAAAGCTGCCTGGCAGAGAAGGACTTGGGGGTGTTGGTTGACTGCTGACTGAATATGACTCAGCAGTTTGCCTAGGTGGCCAAGAAATCTCTAATGACATCTTGGCTTGTATCAGAAATAGCATGGCCAGCAGGTCCAGGGAAGTGGTTGTGCCCCTGTACTTGGCATTGCTGAGACCGCATCTTGAGTACTGTGTCCAGTTGTGGGCCCTCACTGCAAGAAAGACATTGAGGTCCTGGAGTTTGTCCAGAGAAGGGCAACCAGGCTGATGAAGGGGCTGGAGGGCAAATCATATGAGGAGTGGCTGAGGGAGCTGGGGATGTTTAGTCTGGAGAAGAGAAGAGGAGGCTGAGGGGAGACCATATCACCACCTACAACTACCTGAAGGGAGATTGTAGAGAGATGGGTGATGGTCTCTTCAGCCAGGTGACAGGTGATAGGACAAGGGGAAATGGCACAAAGCTGCACCAGGGCAGGTTTAGATTAGATGTTAGAAAAAAAAAATTACTGAAAGAGTTGTGGGGATGTGGAACAGGCTGCCCAGAGATATAGTTGAGTCACCTTCCCTGGATGTGTTTAAAAAAAGAGTAGATGAAGTACTTAGGGATATGGTTTAGCATAGGATGGGAACGGTTGAACTCAATGATCTTAAAGGTCTTTTCCAACCTTGTGATTCTGTGATTCTGTGTTTCTGTACTTATCTTTATTCCATTTCTAACATGCATTTAGGGAAACAGATTGTAACAAACCCTTCACATGAGACAAGGTTAATGTTTTATGCCTGGAACAAAGGATCTGGATTATATAAAGATTAAGGTATGGGACTCTTGTTTGCAACCTCAACACAGAGATGGTAGAGAAGAAAATCAGTTTTCCGTTAGTAAAAAAAAAATAAAATATTAATATAATGGCTACTAGAGCATAAGGTTTGGAGACAGTAATTTCCCAGGTCTTCTTAAATGACCTTGCTGTTGAGAAGTGATCATAATGTAATATTTGAGAGGAGTAAAAATTGGGTTTTGATGCATTCTGGACACTGCACAGTGAGAAAAGTAGTGAAGAAAATATTGCTTTGAAGACAATGTAGTTCCACATGTTTAGTAGAAAGAAAGCAAACCTCATCTATCATCTTTGCAGAAAATCCCCGAACATAGTCTTCTTCAGTGATCTGAGCTAGCCCAGTTGTGTTGCAATATTGTGCTGTTAGTTATTAGCTGCTGGTATAGGACTTTGTCTCCCTGGAGCCTGTAAATAAGCTTTCCTCTCACACTACCACAACATGGTTACAGCGCAGGCAGTTGTGTTACTTTTACTGCTATGTGATAGTGGTTTGGCATATGGACATGTTAATTTGATCCCTATGCCACATCATTTCCTATCACCGTAAAAAAAGAAAGTGGATTTGTAATTACATTTTCTTTCTGCAAAAAGGCACAGTACTTAAATGTTTGTTCGATTTGTTTAATAGCTTATCAGGCATAATAGGCTTAGTTCTTTAGGGGCATACATTCATAGCATTACACGATCTGTTTTTTGTTTATTTAATCCTATCATTTTAATCTGTGTACTCATGAGAGCTGATGTCCATGAAATTTAATGAAATTCTGGTCTTGCTAGTGTCAAAGGAATTTTGCGATTGTCTTTTAAATAAGGAATTCACACAACATACCCATGACTTCTGTGGAGTCATATTTTCCTCCTCTTTATTCAATTTAAAAACCAAATATTACTTACATAATGTCTCACCTACAAATTTTTATTAAAGAATGAAGAAAATGGCTTCCCTCTTAGTGGCTGTTCCTTAATGGTTTATACTTCTGTGGTCTTTCCTTCACATTTTTCTCAAAAAAGCATTTGAAAAAATTAAAAGGAAATTTTGCCAACGACAGTAGCTTTGTAACAAGAAGGCATACATTGAAAAGCTACTTTTAAATGATGAGATTTGTGGTTAGCATCAATCTAGCTGGTGTTGACAAATATTTCAGCTCTTATGCATAAAGTTAGTGTAAAATTAGAGTCTCAGCAGTATCTAAATGAGATCCTAAAAATATAACACTTAATTCTTAAGACATTGAAAACATAAACAGCTGGACTTTGAAATTAATAGTTTTTCTCCCATCTTTGGTCTTTTTTAGACCTGCATTACAATGAAAATGTGAAACCTGGGGACAAGTGAGCTGTATGTATGATATTACTTGTGCAATAATAATGATAAAAAACATCACACTGGGCAGCTACTGAGCCCCTTGCAGAACCATGTCACATCATTCCAACTAACGATTTATCTAGCCTTTGCTGTAGCATCTGCAATGACAGTGCCTTAACCAAATGCCCTTAAGGAGCTTATTTCTGCAACCAATTGATTTTAAAGTTAAGACCTTTTTCTTATTTACTGCCACCACTTTTCTGCTCTTTGCTTTTGGCCGATGCCCCCTGTCCTTACCATTTCTTAGACTAAATAAATCCCTTCTTTCTTTTTATATATTATTACCCTGAGGGTATTTGAAGAGGTCCCTAGATTTTCCTGTTTGGTTGATGGGTAGATGATACTAGATCATTTTGTGTACTTTCATACGGTTTATTTTCTTGTGGTTGTCTTTAATTTTTTGTCTATCTGCTTATCCTTGTAATCCTGTAGCTTTTTTTTTTTTTTTTTTTTTTTGGTGAGACCCATTATCTGTGAGAAACAGTGTTGCTTACACTGGGCAACAGACCTGTGGTCAGGACATGCAGCTTCCCTGCCTAGTAACAACGTTTCTGTTAATGCTGAATGTGGTTGCCACCCTGGGGGTGCTGATCTCATAAGAGGCTGATCCATGGCGCATGTCACATAGTGCAGTTCCCTATGGAGAAGCACAAAACCAAGTGACACGTATAGGGTCCCTTTAAACTTTAGGAATTCTTTTGTGAGTTCTGCTGTATTCTCTACACTGAGGAATGAAAACTAGCCCAATGATGGAACAGTTATTGAGGAACGGCAAGAGAAGGAGTTGCTCAAGATGCTTGTACTACAAAATGCCAGTAAGTTTTCATTTGCAGATTCAGACTGGTGTCAGACATTTACACTCTCTAAGCTTTCACCTTCTGTTTAATTCTGTCTGGATACTCTTCCATTACAGCTAACTATGCATCTAATTGTACACATATCCTTAGGGAAAGCCAGGGTAATAATTTCTACCTTGGCTGCTTCTGAGGGTATAGATTTGTGTCTTTTTGCAGCATGTTGTGTTTTAGCATTCCTTCAGTGGTGAGACTTTAGCTGCTCCTAAAAGTGAATGGGCCTGGAGAAACCAGGCCTGATATACTTCGTGCCCCTCTCAGCTGATAGCTTTATAGTGCCTTGAGGATGAGGTAGGTAAGTTCACACTGTCTTTCTCTGTGTATGTATGTGCTTATAGACATACTCTCCTCACGTACTATTGGAATATAGACAGTGGTGAAATTACCTTCAACATGTCTTATAAATCTCAGCTGCAGTGCAATAAAGTAGACCTTGTTTTTATGTGCTTGTTTTGTTTTGTTTTCTTTCTCTAAGTGCATGCAGCTGAGGTGTTGACTACAATCATGTTTAGTACAAGTGTGAATATTTATATCTAAACAGAAAATAATCTCCAGAATTTCAAGGGAGATTTAAGACTGTCAGGGTAGTATTACAAGGAGACCAGGTAACAGAAACCTGGTATCAGCTGCCACATTTTTTTAGTGCTGCTTTCACCTTGGATTCATTTTTAGCAGTTGACTGCACCTGCACCCACCCCAAGGGGCTGATCCCATGACAAGTAGTGCAGAATGGCTCATGTGCAGAGCATCGCTCACAGCTACCCCCTCTCAGACCAGACTTGATGCATCCATGCTACATAGCACATGGTCCTCTCTCTCTCTGATGCCTATATCACCCTGAGACAACGCTACCATTTCATGTGTGCTTTCTCAATTCAGGATGACTGAAATACTAGGAAGGATGTCCACTGCACTGCAGTTCTCAGCATGATAATTTTCAGAGAATCACGGAATCATTAAGGTTGGAAAAGACCTCCAAGGTCATCTAGTACAACTGTCCTCCTACCACTTGTATTACTTACTAACATGCTTTAAAGCATAAAGGGTGTGAAGATGGCCTATTCGGTGATGTGGCCTAAAGGCTAGTGGAAAAGTTTACAAGTATACAACCTGTGGGAAATGTGTCGGAGAACTGTGTAGGGCAAAGAGAGCCAACCTGATGTAATCGTGGTCATACAAATGAGCCCTGGGAAAATACACAGACTTTCTTTTGGAAACAATTTATTGGGTTAGTCTAGAAAGTTGTGAATGAACTGATGTTTATGTAGCAATGAAAATTTAGGAGTGAAGATATGGGATCAAACTAGATAACAAAGCCATGTAGCTCACATAAAGGTATTTGTTGCATATGGCTTAAGATATTAATTCTTCACTCCTTATCCTTCATAAAATTGTATTTTATAATTTTCTCACTTATAGATTGGGTTGCAGAATATGTGTTCATGTGTATCAAACTGTTTTACTTTGCACGTGAGGGAAAAATACATTTTACCCAGGGTATCTGTAAGCAGTGATATTTAATGATCAGCTAGCCTTGTTCAAATGAAGTATCAATTCATTTAAGAGAAGATACAAAAGTCCCAAGAGCATTATTATTTTAAATTTTAAAAAAATCTACGTGTGGGTGTACCTCACCTCACATTTATCACCTTTTATGGCAACTCAGGCAATTTAAGATACACTTCCTCCTACTCAGTGTTTCAGTCTGATTTTTCTGAAGAATGTCCATTCTCTACAGAAGCATGGCTTGTTAATACCACCGTAGTTCTAACATTAGCATATCATTTGCAGACCATTCCTGTACTGATTTAAAATCAGTTTGGCAGGTTAGCGTTGGGAAGATTTAATTGAGTTTACAATTTGAGCACTGTCCCTTAAAAAAAAATATCTTCAGTTGTTTACTTACATATCATTTATCTTGAATGATTTGTTTTTCTCCTACTTGTAATATAATTAACACATCTGAACTCTAGTGTGACTATTTAAATGTTATCATAGAATCATAGAATCATAGAATGCTTTGGATTGGAAGGGACCCCAAAGATCATCTAGTTCCAACCCTTCTGCCATGGGCAGGGACACCTTCCACTAGACCAGACTGCCCAAAGCCCCATCCAACCTGGCTTTAAACACTGCCAGGGAGGGGGCAGCCGCAGCTTCTCTCAGGGCAACCTGTTCCAGTGCCTCACAACCCTCACAGTAAAGAATTCTTCCTAATACCTAATCTAAATTAGCCTTTTTCGTATTACTATGTGCCCTTGTAAAAAGTCCCTCTACAGCTTTCTATGCTGCAATGCTTTATACAATATGTTATAATGTGTGATGCAATATGTTATAATAATTTGTATATATTCTTTATTAATTGTGTTTTATTGCCTGCCAGAAGGATTATATGTGGAGATTTCAGAGTTATCATTGAGACAGGCTGTGGAGAAAGATATCTTAAATAACATATTCTATTTCATTGTAAGAACCATACTGGGGACAAAGTGAATCTTATAGTGTTAGAATAATTCTGTCTCTGTTTATCTGAACAGTAAAAAGTCATTTCTCCTACCCAGGGTCTAAAGAAACTCTCTGTAACAAATATTGTCAGGCATGATAAAAAATGTAAAAATAGCAAAAGCAAAAGATGACCACTGTCATTCCTATGGGAAACAATTTTCCAAGCTCAGTGGGTTCTTAAGGTTCATCAGACATACCTGAGGCAAAGGGCCAAGGTCCTGCATCAGTTGCTCTGTCCAGTATAACTAAAGTATTGTATGTCAGAAGAAAACTTCATGGACAAATGCAGTATCAAGCTGGCTTCAAACTTGAGACGCTGCACCTTCTTGTATGGCTGTATTTTGAAATAGATGTTGAAAATTTGATCTAATTATTAGTTGATTTTTTTTTTTTTTAATGTCTTTCAGGCTTTGCATCCAGCCACTATGAATTTAACTCCTCCCCTCATTACCCAGGAGTACATATAACCCTTTTACAAAACCATCAATGTCAGTTCAATCATCGTGTGTGATTTCATATAAGTTTATGATATAGACATGCTTTCCTCAGAGAAAGGAGCAGTCAGTGATAGTTGAAGGCTTAGTTAGACAACAAAGAAAGAATATGGTCGAGGATTTAATACATCACCAATTTTATTTTTAATATTTATAATTATTATGAATTACAATAAGACAATATAAAATGAACATATTTTAAGAGTTTTACCAAATTCTAGGGTAATGTTATGAAAATTGGAAAGGCAAATATTGTTAGATTCAACATAGGCCTGTTAGTAATATGCTGAACTGAGAATTATACTACTGGGGTGGTTTTTTTCCTTCTTTTACACTTTCTCTTCCAATCTTTTTCTTCTCACTGAGAATGATCTTTCCTTCTTCCTCGTAGCAACTCATTGACTCCACTTCTTGCTAGCTACACAAGTCAAAAAAGCAATGCCCTCTTTAAAGTTTCATATATTGGCTTCAAGACCAACAGATCTAATAAACTAATGAGCAGTATAGATATCCTCTCTTTTACTTACTTATCTTCAGATAGAAAAAGAAAAGATTTGCTTCCTAGCTGGAAGCAAAACCAAAAAGAATAGCAAGCTGGTAAGTAATTCTGAACCTTTAAGGTAAATGGCAAAAGTTTCAATTAACATTGACAAAGGGCAGGTTCACCCCTCCTTCTTTGTGAGGTTTGAACGAAGTATGACTATAGCAAAGTGCAGGAAACAGGCCAGGTCTGCATCTTTGTATTTGTCGCCCATACATTCCCAGGTCCCACTTGAGAGACCGTGACTGTAACTTCTGCACTTCCTTAGCCATAAAAAGCCTGTAGTGGAAATACTGATTCAGCAGCACTTTAACACTTCTGAGCGTCTCTCTCTCTCTCACACGCTTGGAATTTTTATAGGTTCTTCATCGTGACTTGGAATTTGAGCAGATGTGCAGAAAGATGAACACATCATTACTGAATTCCGAGGGATTTTTCACATCAGTGCATTCTAAGCTGCTTAACTAGATTTTTTTCCTTAAAAAAAAAAAAAAAAGAGAACATGAAGCATAAGCATGGGAAGTCTGTCATATCTGTACTGATATATCTATACTTTCAGACTGTAAAACCAGGCTTTCATATGTACTTTCAAGGGAATTGTAGAGGTTCTACACCCAAGAGATAAGACAGTATGTAAGATAAATACAAAAAGGTGAAAGTCATCTCTGGACTAGGAATTCCATGAACTCAGGAGAGTTACATCTGTCCTTATCTCAAGGATTAAACACCAAAGGAAATTATAATTACTGAACAGTAAATATACATAGTACTTAGTCACAAATAGTAAGTCAAGGTTACCTTCTCCAGTCAATTTTTAATGTATCGAGAGACCTAGATGCAAAAGTGTCTGTTTCTCCTTCAGCTGACTAAAGGTGGCATAAAAATAGCCACTTCCACTGTTCATTCCTTGTCACCATCAGCTCAGCTTAGTGGTAGAAAGTATTTGCCAAAAGGTTTCTAACATTTAGAATGTAAAAGGTGACTTTTACAAGATAAAGGCAGATGCACTACATTTGTGTATTTAGAATTATCATTGCTTTTACATTTTAGTTTGCTTAATTTGAAAATGATTTAAATTGCTCATATATAGCTAGACAAGATACAAATCTACCCTCACTGAAGCTGCTGCAAAACTTCCAGAGATTTCTAAATGAACAGTTCTGAACCAATGTCTGTGAATCTTTCTGTGGCCATTCTTCTAAAATAATACATGGGATTTTATTGTGTGTTAATACAGGTTGACATAGTTTTGCTTGGCATGTTTTTTCTTGTTGTTGATTAATTTTTAATAGAAATTGAGATATTTACTATCATGTCATATATTATTGATTATGCCACATAGAATTTTAATTTAATAATGCAGAATTTGTGTGATCCTAAGGATAAGTAAACCTTTCCAAATGAAGTAAGAATGAACTAAGACCGAAACAGTATTGGCATACAGAATTAACTGACTTGCAATTTAAATACTGCATATATTATTTATGATGATCTACTTCTTTATAATATCACCTCTAAGGGTAATCTAATTTATCATCATCATGCATAATCATATAGTATATACTTTATACTACATATAGCACATACAGAAATTACTTACTTGATCAGAAAGTGTGCAAATCTTCCAAGATTCTGTTTGCATTAGATTTTTGCTTATTTTATGTAAAGCTGCAACCCATTTCTCTGTGGCTTGACAGTCACAGAATTTTACTTTAGGAATGCTAGAATCTTAAATTTAGGAGAAAATCTTGCTGGTTGTGCTTCAGAAGGGCAATAATCATTGCAATTACTTCAGGACTGGATGATGCCTGGAAAAATCCTATAGATTTGTTATAGTGTGGCTATAAAAATAGAATGTAAAATCTATTTGCCTATACTATATCCAATAAAGTCATGAGGTTAAAAGTGTACTTTAAAGTGGTATAGACTAAAATGCCAGAACAGGATGCCAATTTATAAAATATGCTCAATGGTGTGTCAAGTTTATAAACATGTTTGCAGGGGCTTTCACTGATTAACAGCGGCATATTGACTAATCTCCTCTTTGCTATTTCAGGTGTATATTTGTTGTGTATAGCCACTAAAGAGCATAGCCCTATTTTAATGTCTGAAAATTCAGCATTGAGGGTCAAAATCTTCTATTAAACATACCTCAGCAGCTCCCTTGAAGTCAGTAAGAGTTAAGTGTGAAAGTATTTGAGAGGTGAACATGCCTAAAGGCTCTTCCTCAAAATTCTCAAATAAATTTATCATTGAAGTCACTCAACTCAATGAGATTTCAATACTATATGAAAATGATAATGTGGTGCTAGGCTTATTAATTCTTTTTATTCTATCAGAAGCCCTATAGTCACTATGTGATAATGTTTACAAAGGTTAAACAGAATTTCAAGTAGTTTGTTAGTAGCCAGCTGTGAGTTTAAAGCATGGATTTGTGGGAGTTAGTTGTCTCTTCGAGCAATAATAGGAAAAACATGAAAATCTAAACCTGTACGTCCTAGAATATATGTCTGTCTTTGTGCATATGGAGGCTATTGTAGGAGATAAATTACTGTATGTGTGTTATTTATTTGTTTTCAAATAACTGTGGTTAGAACAAAAGATGGGAATACAGGTATTTTTACTACTCCTCTTTTCCACTGAAGTGCTTACTGCAGTTGTCCTTCACTTACACCCACTCATCACACCCACAACACACACTCACTGTTTAATGTTCTATTGCTTAATCACTCGTTTAGCAGAGGTTTTAAGGCATGAAGTTTAATTTATCAATTGTGTAGGATTCTCTTCCTCCTTCTCCTTTCTTTTTCTCTGAAGTATGGCTTGATACTTCTTGTGCAGTGATGTGAGGGTAAAAACTGAAGTGTTGTTTTATGTATTTCCTTAGGCTCTTCTTTTACATCAAAAATGTGTTGTTTTTTTTTTTATAAGAAGTAGAGACATAATACTTTAAAATGCTCTACAGTGGAATACTGTTATCTCTTTTCCCATGGAAGCAAGCCAAATTGTAGTGCATAATGATTAATTTCTGTTTTATTTCTCTTAGAAGTATCTAAAGAACTGTATTCAGACCGATATGAAATAAAACATGTAAAGTAGGTAAAAAATTCAAGGACATACAATCTAAATATTATCTGAAAAATCAAAATCTTGCATATGCATATTCTCTGAATTTCTTGAGGTTTTTTGCTTGATGAGTTTTTTAGGTTGCAGGGAAAAGACATAACGTGCAATATATGGGACTGAGGATAAAAACGTCTGGTCTTGAAGTTTCTCATAGGTTTCCAGCAAAAGTAAGAAAAGCAGGTTTATTGGAAAACTACACAGAACAAAAACTGTCCAAAATTTCCTTCAGCATTTCATGAACTTTGTGCTGGTGCTCTTGCTTTCAATTTATCATCTAAACATATATTTTTTTCTCATAGTCACCTGTTGAGAAAAAGGATCACAGTAGTTCACTTAGCAGGTTTTAAGGGTGTTTTTCCTTCCACAGACTATCAACACCTCACTGTATTGTTCAGCATTTTGAAGAGAAATTTTGTTTTCTTCTGCTGTTCTGTTACTTTTCTTCTCACACATTCACACTTGTTTGCTCTCTCAAGCTCTCAGCTCTTCAATATTCAGAAGCATCTTATCTAAGTTTAGACATTTAACTAGGCAGATCTTAATTTGGGTGAAGAAATATGAGGCTATATCTTTTCCACTGATTAGGAAGGTTAACCAAAGGCATCCTAATTGATTTGTCCAAAATATCAACCTAGAGTTGAGTAGTATTCCAGGTTCTGTTGCCCAAAAGGTTGTGCATTTCTTCTCTCTAATTTTTTTTATTTTTCTTATGCTTTACCTGTAAGGTACATAGTAAATGTAGTAAGTCATAAGTAAAGTAGTACTTTGTACATATAGCAAGTGCTGCAGCATGCTTCATATGCACATTATTTGGGACTGTGTCCCTCTGGAGCAGGTTGGCTGTGCTGAGCTGTGGTGTTCCTCGAGAGTCAAGAGTCCCAGCTGATATTCCTGTATGAGACATTAGTACCAGTTCCAAACAATTTTGAACTGATCTGAAGGCTGCGCTGCAAAGCACCAAAGCCATGTTTTTATAGCATGAAACAGAGGATGCACGTTATGTTTCAGGTGTGGGCATACAAAGTCCTAAGGACCACCAAGGCTTTTTTTTTTTTTTTTTTTTTTTAATTTAGGCCACCAATGCCAGCTGGCTGGGACAATGCTGACAGTGAGCAGAACAGGGCAAAGGGATCCAGAAGTGCTGTGGGCACATCCATGCTGAAATTTTGTAAAGGTCTCTGGCAGAGATGTCCCTGTGAGCTGTGGTAGGACTGAGTCCTGGCAAGAGCTGGTTAGAATGCTGCTGGTGCTCCAGTTTGCTCCCTAGTCTCATTTATTTAACACGACAGATATGCTCTGTGTTTATTTCCTCTTATCTGTGTATTCCTATAGCACTACTGAACAGTTGCATCACTGTTGTTAAGGCTGATCCAATCTTTGGCGTTTAACTGACTTTTTTCTACATTCCATACAAAGATATATCTATATATACACACACACAAACCCTGATAAAACTGTGTTTCCAGTGCTTTCAGATATCTTTCAGTGAACTGAAAAAAAAAAATAAAAAATAGCATCATACTTAGCATTTAGAACTATATCAGCATTTCTTTGCTGCAGTTACTTTTTTCCCCCTTTCATTTAACATTTCTCCCACCAACTCCAGAAACTTTTGAAATGTTTGCCTAACCCCAGAATACCAGTTTGCACTGTTCCCTCACTTCGTTCATCAGGTTTTGTAAACCATAAAGCAGATACTTTGTAAACCATAAAACAAAGTGCAGTAGGTTTATCTTTGTGAAAAGAGCCTTAATGCTCTAACAATTTTTCTTTTATATGCAATGTCCCTATTGCACAGTGGGTGCCAAAAACATCACATGCTTCTTTTTCTTAATCTCTTTCATAGACCCTAAATTTTAGTTGTGATTTATAGCTTCTCAGTAACTAGTTTCTAGTTTCATACTCAGCAGTATCACGCTCCTCAAGTTGCTGACCTGCTCAGCAAGCAGTTTAAGGGAAAATTGTGGCACTTGGCTGTTTTCCAACTATACCTGGACCTCCATTATTCAGGAACTCTGGGGTTCAATTATTTCAAACCAAAGAAACTTATCCAGAAAGCTGAAATAATAATTTAAAAAAAAAAAAAAAAAAAAAAAAGAAACAACAAGCAGGTGAATTTGAATAAAATAAACACTCAATCAAACCCAAGTGAACTCTTAAGTACATTGACTAGTAATTAGGGTACTAGTAGGTTGTCAGTGTGATATTTATGCCTTTTGTCTTTGTATTGTGTTATCCACACCAAAGCTGACTCAAAGAAAAATGTGAAGATTGATATTTTTGAAAAGTTGACTGTGTCATTCAAGGTTTTGTCCTTTTTTTTTTTTTTGTAAAATATTAATGTAATTTAGAAATAAAGCTGTGATTTTCAAATAGCAGCTTATAACTCCTTTACAGGGAGAACGAAAACGAAAGAAAAATACCTTTTCTTTCATTACTGCTTTCTGATAACCTTCACCTGATCTGAGGCTAAAATTGAAATCTAAAACTCATTGTTCAGATGTGCTAAGCTTAGAGTCCTTTCTCTTGAAAGAGAGGGTATGTGTAAAAGGGCCTGTTCTTTACTGATTACCTACGTTATTACTTCATTTTTAAACATCTGTACCAAGCTGGCTTCAAGAAAACCCCTGTGAAAGGTGTTAACACTTCACATGATTTTGTAAAAGATGTTAATACTGAGATGTCTAAGAATATGACAGCTCTGTCCAAAGTGTCGACGAGTCTCAAACTGACTCCTTTTTTAATGCCACAAAAATGCTAGGTACATTCAGTGTTCAGCCCTGACTTCTTTTGTGGTAGATCTTCACTGTTGCAAAAGATCTGAAATGAGTTTGCTCTAAACTGTAGGTGTCCATGTCCAGTCACTATCTGTATTGTCAGTGGAGATAAATAGACACTTTTAAGGAACAATTCATATGACTTGGTTTAGACATCCCTTTCAGTATAACTTAACTATCCAGGACTTTTCTGTTTCTCTGAAATGACTATAAAGCAGCCAAACTTGCCTTGACGTACAGACATCTCTGTAGCATAGAGATGTGAAGTTATTTGACAGAACTCCTACTGTTTCAGTCTGCTAAAGCCTCAAATTTATCAATGAAAATGGAATTTAATCGTGCAGCAACACTGGTATAGATTTAGCATTCAAATGGAGTTAAAAATCTCGACAGAGTAACTGAAAATGTCAAAAAATAATCCAGAGTTTTAACCTTATTTAAAGATTTGTGCATGTAGTTTACTTACTTGATAGTAACCTACCCAAGATTAATATTTACTGCCAACAGTTGCAGCAACCTCAGAGAAAATATTTTTTATTACCAAATCAAGAAACCTTAGAAGCATCAGGAAACATTAACCAGCTTTTCCTTTGTGCTCTAGTTGCTCTTTGGTGCAATACACTGTCTTTCCCATAGATAAAACTGGAACATTTTTGTCATTCTATTTTCTTTTTGATAGTTCCTCCATTTTTTTATTTTAAACCACATAATTTTAATAAATTAATTTATTTCATTACAGAAGTACATTCAATACTGTTCATGCCAAGTGATGTGCATAATTTAGGGGGTCTTCTGTGAATTGCATGCAGGAGTCAGAGGCCACCAGAGCTGATAGGATTTGTAAGACTCAAAAGATGATTCATCAACAACCCTTTTGTATGGAGAAAAATTGCTACTTAAGAATACGTTCCTAACAAACATATTTGTCTTCAACTCTGTATTTGCTAGCTTGAAAAGCTATACTTGAAAACATTTTTTAATTAGGGGATGGGGGCTGTTTGTGTGGAGTTTTAGAGGCTTTGTTGGGTTCTTTTTCCAGAGCATAAGGAAACATTGCTCTCTGTCTTGCAAAATAATAATTGGGAATGTTAGCATTTAAACTGCAGTAAATAGCCTGTTCAGATAAGTAAACTCTGGGTCTGATAGCCAATAAATGCAAACACTTTAAGCTACTGTTTTATTTTCAAATATCAGTGTGAATCTTCTTAGAGATTCAACTGTTTCCCTGCAATGAGTCAAGCTAAATCTTTTATATAACAGATCAGCTTTGACTGTAGGGAGCTTGCTTGATTACTTTGGAACAAGGAACAATGAAAATAAATATTTTTTTTTCCTATGAAATCAGTAAGTTAAAATCAAATGTTTAAGGCTGTGGTGTGTGACAAAGTCCTGAATTATGTTTTCCGTAGATTGGGAGCACATGTGAAGCAGCAGTAGATTTCTCCATGGCTGTTTGCATTAGATGAATGCTGCTCGAGGGCATGGCAGTGGAATTGGCTTCCATCGCTTACACAGTTATATAATGTACTTGGAATGGAAAAAGGATGCTTCTCCATTAGAGAATCCAAAAAGCTGTGTCCCTTACTGAACTCAGTGTTTAATATGCAGGGGAGAGCACAGAGAGTGGAGCAAGGAGAGAGTGAGCTGTAACAGTGCTCTTACATAGCTTCATAGTGCTTTGGGTGTTTGTTGTTTTGTTGTGGGTTTGTTTTTGTTTTTTCCCTTTCCCTGTGCTGTGCCGAAGCATACTAATTGCTTCTTTTCCTCCTCCTTGTTAGTTCTGTAACTGCTTCACTGTACTGTGCATAATGCTTCACACTGGAGGTGAAAGTGTGAAGGTCAGCTGGTAGGATGACATCGCTTTAGCGGAAAGGTTCTACCCTCTAGTATTCTTTACACATGGTCTTTTCAGTTATAGCAGTACTGTGTATTTAATTTTTTACTTGAATGGATCGTCTGTTTCTAAGGGACATTGTTTCTTTTTGTTCCTTTGTTGGGCAGTCTTTTTTTCTAACTGATGTGTGTAGGTCATGTG
Organism: Hypotaenidia okinawae; assembly: GCA_027925045.1. NCBI lineage: Eukaryota > Metazoa > Chordata > Aves > Gruiformes > Rallidae > Hypotaenidia > Hypotaenidia okinawae. Next base: position 176,057,913 of record BSDF01000001.1, read on the forward strand.
AATCATGGCCAGAAGTTTTCCTTGGAAGCCTTGGCTTGAATTTACTTGAATGAGGGGCCCAGGCATTCTTCTGTAAGAATGTCTTTATGAAAGACCCATTGTTGAAGTTTTGCAACAGGGGAGAATATGTTAGTGCAGTCCTGATATACAAAGTGACTGGAAAAAAATGATAGCATGGTCTTATGTATTTGAGTATTTTCCCTTTTTCTCAGAAATCTTCAATTATCAGTCACAAAATTTAAATTATCTTTTCCAAATGCCAGGTCAACAAAATCAGCCTATAATTGGACAGACAAGCTAATGTATGTTTTCTGATTATACACAATTTTTGCTTGTAACCTAATTAAAATTCTTGTTGCTGTTTGAGTTTGAAAAGAGGTCATGCTCATTTTCTTGTATCTGAACAGTAAGAGTACAAACTCATGTTTCTACAGAAAAAATGAGTGTGGGAAATAGAAACAGTAGCCATCAATCAGGTCCAGTTTTACCCTTGTCATTGATTTGACCTTCTATTCGTTTGGAGTAGATGTTCCTAGGGTGACGAGTAAAATAATTTTAATTCACAAGATAGATACACATAAAACCTGATAGGTGTTAGGTGTTGAAGAAGTTCAAGCATTTGCGCTCCTTATTGTGATCTATTGGCTGTTGATGATATAGAGGTGTCTTGAAAAGGTACAGGTACATTTTATAATAGTAGTTATAAATAATACCTATTAATTGTCTGTATATAAATTATCTGCTGTACTACGGATGCATCAGAACAGTGTGATCACTGGAACAGACAATCATGAAGATTTTGAAGGTGAATACAAATAATGCACTTTATAATCCAAGCTGTACTTGGTTTCTTATAATTCGTTTTTTGATAAGACAGTATTGTCAAGTGTCTCGCTCTTTAAGTTTTGTTGTTCTAATGCTTAAAATGCATTTTGTATGATTAAGTTCAAACATGATATTGACTTACAGAGCTAGGAATGAAGCATTTTAACATAGGTGAGTTTAACATACTATGTTTTTTACAGCACATCAGCATTAATAGGAACTCTAGTTAGTAACAACATCTGTGCACCATCCATTAAGAAGATCAAAAATCCAGGTCAATCAACAACACTGCAAATAATTATAATTTCAAATACTTAACTTAGGAGAATGAATGTTAATGGTTAAATCTAACACTTGCATGTGCAGTTTATTGGTACAAAGAACAGAAAAATCTGCAGTCATTTATAAAGATGCAATTTTTTTTTTTAACTTTAAAAGAAAATTCTGACATACTTAGTATGAAGGAGCTGGACTGGCGGGTAAATATTGTAACTCTGTTTTCCCAGAATTTTCAGTCCATAGTCTTCATCTTCATAACAGGTTGCCCAAAGCCCCATCCAACCCAGCCTTGAACACTTCCAGGGAGGGGACATCCCTAACTTCTCTGGGTAACCTGTTACAGTGCCTTACTACTCTCACAGTGAAGTGTTAAAATTGCACAAAGGCTATTTACTGATTTTGTTATTAGCAGAGTAACACTTAAATGATTCATAAAAGACATGCATGTTTCTTAACACTGTAGTTTTATAAGAATATATATATATATATATTCATCTGGCATTAATTGATGCCAGTAAGTTGCTGGCAAATTGCTGACAAATTTTGGTAAATTACTATAACTTTAGCAGAAAAGAAATGAATGCTATGGACTGCATAGAATCACAGAATCACAGAATGTTTGGGGTTGGAAGGGACCTTGAAACATCATCTAGTCCAACCCCCCTGCCAGGGCAGGATCACCTAGCTTAGTTCACACAGAAATGTGTCCAGGTGGGTTTTGAATGTCTCTAGAGGAGACTCCACAACCTCTCTGGACAGTCTGTTCCAGTGCTTCGTCACCCTCACAGGGAAAAAGTTTCTCCTTACATTCACATGGAGCTTCCTATGCTCCAACTTGCACCCATTGCCCCTTCTCCTGTCATTGGACATCACTGAGAAGAGCCTGGCTCCATCCTCCTGACTCTCACCCTTTACATATTTATAAACATTAATAAAGTCACCCCTCAGTCTCCTCTTCTCCAAGCTAAAGAGTCCCAGCTCCCTCAGCCTCTTCTCATAAGGAAGGTGTTCCACTCTCTTAATCATCTTGGTGGCCCTGCACTGGGCCCTTTCAAGTGGTTCCCTGTCCTTCTTGAACTGAGGGGCCCAGAACTGGACACAATATTCCAGGTGTGGTCTCACCAGGGTATTACTCTATCCACTTACCTTTCACCACAAATTTCACTCATGGTGCTATACTAGATATAAGAAACTTTATCTTTACCGATATTTAATTTTGCTAGCACAGATGTACTTTTTGCTTTGATCGAGCTATACTTAGACTCACATATATATTAACTGGCCAAAGATAATATATTTATATGGATATACGTATAGATGTGGATATAGGTACACTTGCATACACCTACACACACCTATGCACAAAGCAATGTACATATACAGTAAATCTAAGAATAATCCTCGTATCATCCTAGAAACAGAATTTTGTTGTTGTTGTTGTTCAGAAAAGCCTCTGTTAATAAAAAAAGCCAACAACCCAAAAGTTAATGAAAAGGATATGTTAAACAAGCAAAGGAGTGACAACTGGGACAGGGAGATGAAATGAGTTGCCAGTGATCACAGTGGAAGTCTTTGTCAAATGGGAAACTGAACTCAGATCCCTGCAGTTTCAGTAAGAACTTTAACCACACATTTTCTGCATTCATTTCCTTCCCATATAAAAAGAGTTCACCCAAATTAATTAGGTTCAATATGTTGTAAATGGGAAATAAATAGATGGAGTTTCCAATTAATTGAATGAGATTAAATCATAAAATCTGAGTTCTTTTCTGGAAGCTTATTCGTTTACTCTTCAGCAGACAGAAAGGGAAGGGGAAAAAAAAACCAAACCAACAGCCAAAAAATGTATTCAAATTTATAAATGTCCCTCATCCTGGAACAGAAAACATGTGTCAGTCAGTAACATACAGACTGGCACTGATGGGCAGTACAAGTTGCCTGTTGAGATTACAGCAAGTCAGGAAACAATTTGCTCTTCAGCAGAGATGCAGATCCAAGGCAACGCCTGTACATGCAAGAGGAATGTGATGATTTTTTCAAATCAGGCTTTTATTAGGCCGTCCCTTCACAGCTGGCACTGGCTGCAATGAGCTGGACAGACTGAATTGTCTGGCAGCTCTGCCTCAGGTCGCAGGGAAACATGGCCCCACCTGAGAAGTCAGAAAACAAAAAGCTACATCAAGCAGAAGGATCTTGATATAAAGTTATGTATCAGGCCACTTTTTCAGTAGTAAGGTTGTGTTTGGATGCCAGAAAGTAGAAACAAAATAGCATGTTCACTTTCTAATATGACTCTTCTGTGGGACTCTTAGCCATTTATTAATGTTGAAGGTATTGCAAATAAAACACACAGCATTTTGTGCTTAAGACCGACCAATGAAAATTTGTTATATTAAAGAACATATAGTCTTGCTCCAATACATGTAATTCTTATGCATGGTTTTCTCATCTGGCCGAATTGTAAAGCACTAGACAATATGCAGAAAATATTTACTTCTTTCATTTACAGATTTATCTTTACTCTTCTAGTTTTTTATCAGTTCTGTTTCTGAGCAGGGATTGAGTGGATGGTTTCAAGGTGACAAGGATCTGTAATGTTCTAGGGTCTGTTACAGGTATTTTTGTACAAAATGTGTAGAACTTTTGGTTAACTGAGTTGACCATTTGGCAAGTGGCCAGTCTATTCAAAAATATTTAGATTCATATGGAAAACGAATGAGGAATCTGTGTGGTTTGTAGAAATGAAATGTGCAAAGTGGTTTGTTCACATTTTAGATTGAATATCCTTAACATCATTAATGAAAAGTTAATAATAAATATATGTTTACACAACTGGATTATCACATCATAGAACCGCAAAAGATGGTATGCATGTAACTTTTCCCAATGTAATGATTGAAATAAATAAACCAACAAAGTGCGAAAAATAAAAGATGTTTTACTTAAATATCAAGAAATAACAGGCTTAAGTTTTGTTTCCAATTAGCCTGAATTTGATCACTCTGTGTGGCTTCAAGGCAAAATTTGGTACTTGTGAAACAACATATAATTCAAAAGCTGTGTTTTGGTGTGAATTACACGATATCCAAAACAGTAAGACTCACAGTTTTGTTTCCCCTGGCCCCCCTCCTCCTCCCTCCCTTTGTTTTTTATTGTAGCTTGTTTTATATTACTGAAAGTATCATGGTCTCATCTGGTGTCAAATGCCTTTGAATACTCCTATACAATTATCCCTACCTAGAATGTGATTTGCCTAGATGAATCCTCTTCACAGGTGTCTTCATTTGCTACAATGGTGCCATATTTCTGGCTTTGGTGGACTAGTTTAATTGGGTTTTTTCCAGTTTATTTCGGCCAGTCTATTTTTTTTATAATCTTTCAAGTCCCATTTGTGTTCTACAGCTATTGCAGATAAATCTCTCAACATTTTCTTTAGGATTGAAATTTTCATAAAACCATCTGGTTTTTGCTTGGGGCATTGCCTTTTCTTGTTTTGGTTTGGGTTTTGGTTGGGTTTTTTGTTTGTTTTTCAAAACAGTACAGTATAGTACCCTATAAATTAAATAGCATTTACACAACATAATGTGTTTCATGATAGTTTGCAAAAGAGTTATTTAATTTGCAAACAGTTCTTTGCATCCATATCGTGTACTCAGTGCATTAATAGATATATCATTTTTACCTCTGCAGTGAATTACAGATGTGCTATTATTTTGCCAGTATAAATGTTTCTATTGTATCCTCTAAACTGAATGGGCTTTGTCTAGTGTGTAACTTCAGTGCTGAAAGACCTTAACATTTTTGTGAGGTTTTTTCATTAACATTTCAGTTAATTTTTTTCATCAACATCATGAATCCATGTATTCTTACTACTTTCTATAAAATAAAATAACAAAAATATGAGGGAACTCAATCAATTCACATGTTTAAAAGTTTAGAAAAGTTAGAAAAGTCTGTTCTATGTAGATGTATAGATGTAATTATTTAAATATTTAAATAATAAATATGTATGTATAGTTATTTAATAAATAATTTTTAAATACTCAACAAGTGATATATTACTATTAGTATTTCATTTTAGACACTTGCTTAGCCTTCATCACCCCATTACCTAATCATGTATTTTAGCTCTAATTTATTTCTCACATATGGTTTCACCAGGGCAAAGCAAATTAATTTTATTTTTTTTAATGTTATCATTTACAGTTTTAATTCCCTCCTTCTGAGCCCATATTATACATATATCGTGATATTACAGGGTTTCTGGACTGTTGCTTTACCTGCTTCTTTGCCTGCTTTTCAGAACAGAAGTAGAATATTAGTATTTATCAGTATTTTCTACTCTGTTTGTCTGACTCTGCTATTAAGATTATCCATTTCCCTGTCACTCTTGTTACTATTTCTCCATATGTCACATTGGCATTATCCATAGAGCATCTGCAAGCAACTATTTTATATGAATTATCCATCACTTTATTTTAGTAGAATCTCTGACCAAGTGACTCCTAACCTTACAGGATGGGTTTTAGCACTCATACATAATCCTGATCAGTAAGCTTCTGGGAAGAAATTGAAATCCCATTAACCTCATAGAAATAGAGGCACTATGTCCTCACATGTACAACCATTGTTCTTTGCTTCCCAAGCAAAGGACTTGGATGCCCCAAGTCAAAATAACCAAACATAGTAAGAAGGAGGTTGAAGAGAGATATTGATGCTGTGAAACAAAGTACAATACTGTGATTATTGAATATAAATATTGTTTCTATCTAGAAAGCTTAAGAGGCTTTGTAGTTCCTAGCTAATAAAAAAAATGTTTTCTGAATGTCCAGACTAGCTGTGTGTTCTCACAAAAAATTATGCAAATACCATGGGACTTGAAGCAAAAGTATTTGTAAGCACATTTGTATCTTGATTTCAAGGCTGGACTCTTAAAATGCATTTCTCACAGTATATGATGAGTAATTCGGCAGACTAATTCTGTTGTTTATAGGTTGCTGTAGGACACCCATGAAGTCATGAGCATGGTCATTGAATTACAAAACATTTATAAATTCTGGCATCAAATAATACACATAAATTTCTTGCCATGCAATACTAACTTGAAACACTCAACCTGAATATTAATGTCTGTGGTAGGTGTTGTGAAATAAGCAATGAAACATGTGACTATCACTGACAATTCTTGTTGACACTGATGTGCTTGAAACATTTACTTTGTTCACATAACAAAAGAGAGATGACAGCAGTTTCTGGATCCAGGAAAATTATTAAAAAAAACCCATAGTAGTAGTTTAAAGAAATCACACATGTGTTGAAAATTGTAAGCTCTTGTGAAGGCAATGAAATTTTGAACTGAGCATATCTCCTTCCTTCAGTGCACTAAAGGAAGTTGGACTTGTGGGGTTGGACTAGATCATCCCAAAAGGTCCCTTCCGACCCCTCTAATTCTGTGATTCTATGGTTCTTAAAAAACCCCTTGAAAATCATTTTAGCATAATTTTTAAATGCTGTAAATACATGTTCTTCATTTCTAAAACACTAAGTGCTACATGTAGCTCAGAGTGATTTTTTTGGTGGGGTTTTTTTGGTTTTTTTTTTTTTAATGGGTAATAATGCCCTGTCAAGAATGCAAGCTCTGGCAAAACCATGATAAATGTGGTGAAGATCATGGCCGGTATGGAGGGCTTTGCTTAATGGAGGAGTCCATCCTGCACCTGACTGTGATGCTAAGAGCAGGGAGAGGCTGGGGTGTCCTGGTCCTGTTCCTGGCCAGGAGAGGCGGGTCTTAAAAAGGACATGCTCCATGTAAGTGCACCAAGTCAAGATATAATTTAGAGCATGTTTACCAAAGCCTGTATTACACAGAATCACAGAATGATAGGGGTTGGAAGGGACTTCTGGAAATCATCTAGTCCAAGCGCCCTTCCAGAGCAGGGTCACCTATAGCAGGTTGCACAGGACAGCATTTAGTAGGCTTGGATTTTAGCCTTGATCTGTAAATTAAATGTGAATGAAATTTTATTGTAATCTAGGTAAATTTTTTTGTTTGATGTGGTCTGCAGTTGTAATTTCAAACCTGTGTTTAAAAAACCTTTTCAGTTTGTTATTTCTAGCCACCTTTTGAGGAGCCACACATTTTCTACAAAGCAAGGAATACTTGCACAGTATGAATAGAGATGGAAGCAAGCAAATAGGCCATCCAGAAAGTACCTGTGCTGTTCTCCCAGCAGGATGTCAATAATGGTATTTGAATTCAGTGATTGAAGCAGCGAGATCTCCTAGCAAGGAATTCATATGCACTTACTGACTCCCTTTTAAAACTCCATTTGTAATAAATTATTTCATGGCATTCCTTTAATTATTTACTATACCAAATGGTCATTCAACATTCTGACTCATGGCTTGATCCACTTAGCTAAGCACAGCTATGCTCTGCATGCCTTTCAAATGTGCTAGGCATTTTTATTTTAATCAAGCCCGGTTTAAAATGTCATACAAACTGCAAGAAGAGGGCAAAACTGATTAGCTGGATTAAAATCTAAGCCATAATTTAAGACTGAAGCTATGCCTATTCTATATTTAAATTTTTACATATATATGGGTAAATAAAACTGTCTATACTGTGTTTCTTTTAAATAAAAACTTGAGTATTTTTATACTCTTAAGTTTTCATTGCTCTTTTTTGTTCATTCTCTTTAAACATACTCAATTAAAATTCTGTACTATGATTAAAGCATAAAATGATACATTAATGATAAACTCAATACTGCTAACATAACCAGTGAGGTTGCAGTTTAGGTATTTATCTCCCTTTTGGGTATTAGGCTGTGGAAAGCTACCCAGACAAGCTTTTGCAACAGTTAATAAACTCTCCAGTAGGTCATAGTCTATTTTGAAGAAATTGTGCATCCAGAATGGATATGAACCCGCTTGCCAAGTGGTAGTGTATCCTGGGATAAGCAGCTTTGAGGTGAAGAAACCCTGTAATTTTGTCATGCAGGAAACTAGCTAGCATAATTAGAATCTTCAGATATGACATTGACAATTGAGGTGAGCATCTGGTAGCATTTGATAATGGTCTACTACTGGAAATAAGGTAATATTTTTCTCCATAATGGTTCACTGCCAACAGTGGTCATTTATGAGTGAAACAATTTGACCATTTGTTTTCCCAACTGGGCAATGTTGGAGATTTGTGTTCTTTTCCTTTTGGTGAAGATCTTAAATGGCTATTAAACAGTTATTAAAGATATATCATTGCAAACTAGGTGCATTGCTTTCAAACACTGGTGCGACAGTTCCTTCTTGTAATTACATTTTAATGTCAAACACTTTGTAGATATATTCGCATAGGAATATATCTGAGCATGCAGAATCCAGCTCTTTGCACCACACTACAAATGCAGGCTTTTTGCATTCAAAGGGTAAAAGCATAAATTTTCTATTGCATGCTGGAAAAAAGCTGTGAATTGTGCTCTTCTAACAATGTAAGAATCAGCTTAAGCTGATTCATATGCAATTAAAACTGGGTTTTTTTAGAAAATTTAGAAGATGCTCTAGGGCCTGGGCTCACCACCAAACTTAATCTCAGGGAATGCTGCTGAAGTACGCATAGTTAAGCACTACTCTTAATTATTAATCACACTGCATTTTGTTTCATTTTCCTCAGTGGTGGTGTATTTCTGGGTGTAGCAGAAATTCACAACTGTGTGGGACAACACCTAATGTTAGTCTAGTTCAGGATCTCATGCCTCTAGACTTTTTGTGTTACTACTGGGGAAAGCAGACACGCTTCTATGCTGTGAGAATAGCTGGGCTGGCTCTCAGCTACCTTGTGTTGTCGTAAGATGATGACAGCTTTGATAAAAGCTTTCTCCTCTTGTCTCATTTCTACCATGTTGAGAGGAAAAGCTAGGTAATTCCAGTTCTCTGTAAGAAAAACTGTGTCAAAGTGCCAACTAGGACTAAGACCAGTCAAGAAAGACTAGCAAGGAGTGACTGTTCATCATTACAATACTCTGGATTTGATGATTTAGAAGATCACTTCTGCTGTCTTTCTCCTAGCTAAGATATTGTGCAGAAGTCTGGGGACTTTATATGATCACTGAGAGTGTAACATACTTTGGTGAGCAATCTAATAGTGTATGCTACTCCCGCTTTTTCAGTTAAAAAGATCTTTTTTTCTTTTTTTAAGTGTGTGTGTGTGAACATAGGGAGGGTGAAGGGTGAAGGACAGTAAGCTTGTTCATGATAAATGAGTTGCTGCAGCAAAAAGCATTGTATTTCTTAGTATGTCTACTTGTTGTTAAGGAGAAATACAGTTGTAACAGCATTTCAGTTTCTGCATTACATGCATTTAAGTGCCTGTCCACTAAGGACGCCTGCTTCCACTGATTCAAGACAGGAAAGTTGGCATATTATTCCCCAGTGCTCTAAACTCGATGTTGGCTTCTATTAAATGCTGCCAGACAGGCAGAACAATATTTGAAACAAGACTGTTTGAACTAAAATGTAATTGGACTCATTTAAAGTCTTATTACAATGAAATCTGACTTCCTCCTTGTAATTTGACTTGTAGAAACCTCTCAAAAAAACATTACCTTTTGCCACAGGCTGTAAATTTAAATTCTGCACTAGGTAAGCATAATGAGAAAAGAAAGTTCTGACATGGCTGGAGATCATATCAGCTCTGGCTTGATTAATTATTTCCACACGATCAATCAGCACCTTATTTAGATAACTGGAGGCACTCACTAGTTAATTTGTGAGAGTAGAACAATGAGGGCAAGCATTTATATGGTCAGTCAATACTCCAATTAGTGTTAGAAAGTCAAATGCAGGTTTGAAAATAGCTGGTGGAAGGAAAGAGACTGAAATAACACAGCAACTTCTCTGTTCTTAGACATATTCCTTTCTATGACTACGCTGTGGAGACTCCACTTACACTCCACAAAACTATTTGTCTAGTCTTTCTAGTCATCCACTTCATTAAACAAATATTAAAAAAGTTTCTCTATACTTTAAAAACTAGTTAAAATAAATAACAGCACTGTGCTCACGTAACAGCCCTCAAATTTGCAGCTGTATATCTACTCACTCAGTTTCTGCCTTAAGAGGACTTACTTTCACCTGCAAGACAGACATCAGCTCTCAGAGGTAAAATCTAGGAGTAAAAGCAATGCACTTTATAACTGCAAAACATTGCCAGGCATAAGTTATAGAAAGGATCAGTTACTGCTCCATGTACTGCCTGGTACAGGGATTAATTTGCCTGAAATATGTGACGGCCAAATCTGTACACTAACTTCTGCATTCAGAATAAACTCCCTGGCCACAATGTCAGATATAGGGGGATAAACTGGCAGAGATTTAGGACTAACATTGTCCAAAATTGCATTGCTATTGTTCCCCATAGCTTCTAAGCACTGGCAAATGTCTGTACATGAAAAAAAGGAGGAATAATCATTTTATATAACATCATATTTCTCCACCTTCTGCTTGAGAAAGGAAAGAAGCCAAATTCACAGTCTGACATTTCAGCTGAACCATTTTTATCAACATCAGACTGATTTTGACAGAATCTTCTATGGGGAAAAAAAGTTTAGAAAATTAACAAAAGTCTTTTAAACAAAAAAAAAATTGAAAGTTTGGAATATTGAAACATGCATAATATTAATTTTTATTGCCATCATTTTTGTTTCTGTTGCCTCAGAAGTCCTCAGTTATTCAGTTCAGAATGAACCTGTGGAGCTTCATTGTTAGACCATTGAATTGGCTTCCACAGAATGCCTTTTGCTATTGTGTGTGGGTTTGGTATCACAAAATTTGAGGGAAAACAATCATTCACTGTAACATAAATAAAATTATTTATCTTAAAGAATGCATGTAAACAAGACATATTTACACAGTTAAGTACTCTGAAAACTGGATTAGTTTATTACTTGTTCAGTACTGCTGTCCAGTAGTTCCCTCAATTTCTTGGCAGACCTTTAGATCATTTGGTAAATAAAATTTTCAGCAAGCTGCATGTTGATGAGCTAAGAGATGATCTAGTTTGCAAATCCTTAGTGTTGCACGACCTTATTGGGCAACAGTTAGGTGGGTGATAGGTGGGAATTAATTAAGTTTTTTTTCTCAGAGCTGTAATTATTCTAAATTGTAAATGCAGCAAATGTGACAGGGAGGCACTCTAGTTAAACCAATTCAGGTTTATTGATTTTTGAATTATATGTAATAAATGGGCCAATTGGTGAACTATACATTTGGGATCAATATCAGAGGTACAATGGCTAAATCATAATACTGGACACCTACAAAATATGAGTGTACCCCTACACATTTTTAACTGTTATCCCAGGAAGCTCTCTAACTGCACCCACACAAACACATGGCTACGTGCACACCCCATCTTGTCTATGAGTGTGGGTTCCCCTCTTGACACACACCTCCCAGTGAGATTATTACAAGTGTGCTGGCTTTATGTGGGACCTCTTCCCACCCCTTCTTCACTGACCTTGGTGTTTGCAGAGTTTCTTACATCTTCTCATTTCTTTCTCTGGCTGCAAAAAGCTGCTCTTTGGTTTGTTTTTTAGTTTGTTCTTAAATATGCTATCACAGAGGCACTGCCACTGTCGCTGATTGGCTCAGCCTTGGGAAGCAATGGGTTTGTCCTTGAGCCTGGTTGGTATTGTCTCTGTCAGGCCTAGGGGAAGCTTCTAGCTGCTTCTCATAGAAGTCACCCCCACTGAAGCCCTCCCCCACTACCAAAATCTTGTGATGCAGGCCTGAAACAGACCTCTACACATGCTTCTCCCTACAAGTGACTCCTGGTGCAAAAGGTCCACTGGGTTACACAAGTACTGCAAGGCATGGGTCCCACCGTGTGGCACTCTTGCAATGCCAGCCCTCTAGCTGGTAGGTAGCTGCTTATGGCACATGGGGAGGAGACCCCATTAGGCCCAGAAGGAGGTCAGGACGATGGTAAGATGACTTCTGTCAGTGTCATGCTGGTCTGTTACCACTTTTCTGTTCCAAAGGGTTTCCCCATCACAAAATGTTATGCTGCTTTATTCTTCAGGTCACACTGACTCAATTTCTCAAAAGTCCCTTTGAAAAAGATCTGATTATTGTGTAATCTGTGATGGCAATTTCATTCAAAGCTTGTCATTAGTAATTTCCTATTCAGGGGTCTCTGTTTTGGGACAACATTGTCTTAGAAGAGAATATTCCAGTCACACACACTGTTAAAAATCAATTTCCTATCCATTGTTAGCAAGACAAAGTTTGCATATTCCTCAGCAGCAACTAATCTCACAAAGTTTAATGGTAAGAGCTTCCAAGAAAAGTAGAGGAGCATCAGGGAATGTGTTAATACCTGGATTTGGACACATACCTAATTATTGAGTAACTATGGTGTATTAGCATGGCTATACCTTGCCTGACAGAGAAGCATATAAAGTAGAATTTGTTTAAGTTCCTCTGACTAAACAAGAATTTATTAACTAGACAAAAAATACTTGAAGAGATATAGAGGGCCATAATAAGAAAAGACTTTTTCTCTTTTACCGTGTCTCTTCTGTACCCTCTCCAGACTGAATCTCTTCCAGCAACTCCTGCAGAAACTGTTGAAGTACTAATGTACGCCCTTTACACGTGGCTGTATGCCAAGCCATAGGATTTTGTTATAATTCTCCTTTCCTATACCTCTTACCATATTGAATTTGTCCTTGGAATGGACAGCATCATTAGGAGTGAAGATTTAATTATAGCCACTTAGAGACAATTTAAGAACTGTTGTTTAATTTACTGCAATTTTAAAGTGGAAGCTAGATGGTAGTTTGGAACTTCAGCAGTTTTAAAACACTGACATGCACAACACTTAGTCAAAGGTTTGTGTAGCATAAATTCATTCTCAAGGAGACGTGAAAGGAGTAAGGACTCTCAGACTTTTTTTTTTTCTTTTTTAAATGCACCAGCTGATATACCCAAGTGTAATCTGACCAAATCTTTTCAATGTACTGGATTTTTATGCTGGTGTCTTAGCTTGTCATTTTCACAGATTCATCTTGCCTAGTTTTAGACATCTACAGTAATAGAAAGATGTCCATTTCAGAGCATAATTCATTTGACCTATTCTAGATGGCTTCTTTAGGTAGAAATTAATCTTGTGCCAGATAAACCCACTTTTCACTCATTAAAAAAAGTGCCTAAGGTGATTAGCTCAGATATGGATATTTAGTTTTGTTACAACAAATTCCATTCCAGTTTTCTTATAAACCATAAAGCATTTGCTTCAATTTGAAATACATGTCTATGGGGGTTTTGAAAGATTTATTTCTTATACCTGACAGTATCTAATAAAATCTTATTACTTTAGTGTATATAATTCTGGACTTTCTTTTCCAGTCTCTATACACATGAATTTGAAAATAGACATCATCTGTCCTATTACAGAAAATGTGCTTTACTCATGGTAACTGTTTAGCCTATGCCAATTATCTAGCCCGATTGAAGTGGATTATATCAGAGTGGTTATTGTTAGAGTCTGTTGTTGTTGTTGTTGTTGTTGTTGTTGTTGTCATAGTCATTGTGTTTCTCTGTGTTACAACATCCTGCTGAGCAGTCAGGTATCTCCAGGGATTTTGATTACCTGCTCAGTAACTTGAATGAATGACAATTTCTCAATTCCCCTTTATATAACAAGAACAGGGCAACATAACATAGCATAATGTACTTGTACCTCAATACAGAGTAAGAATTCCAGACTGATATTCAGTAAGCATATGTTTCTCCATTAAACTTAGAGAATAATCATGTCCTTAGCAGTTTTAGGAATGTTATCACTGTGACCAGATGATTTCCAACTGAAAAATACTCATCATAGATAATGAAAATAATAATAATAATAAAAAAATAGTCCTTCTGGCTTGGAAATGAAGAGCTGACTTTGAGCTGTCATACACCATACCTTCTTCAGGCAAGATCTGGCTGGTAAATGCACTTCATTTTGTCTTATTTTATATTATTTTCTCATTCAATCACTTATTTCTACATAGAAGAAATAAATTTCCGCTGCTGACCTTGCATTAAGTTATTGGTTTCTTGAAGTGAACAGTACTGGTGGCTTTGGCACCTGTAAAAGATTTATTTCCAATTTCCCCTGGTAGCAGGGTAGCACAGAAATGGTTTTCCCAGCCTTTGTCAAAAGTAAAAGCTTCTATGTGGCATGCCAGAAAAGATCAGATCCCAAAGAGCATGAAGGGAATGTTCTAATGTGTGTTACAGAGGTTTTCCAGTTTGTTTATTTGTTTCACTGTATTTATATACCAAGGCACCACACTATCTCTAGGTTAGAGGGCTAGACTAAGCCTCAAAATTAGTAAGGTTGGGGAATATGGACTTTCTTTCATACTTGCCTCGGATCAGCGGTGAGACTAATGAAGATGAAGAACAGGAAACACACTTCATGGTTTTACACAGCATTTTACCTTCTCTATAGTTTTCTGCAACTGACATGCTGATGTCTTGAACAATGCCACTTGCTGGAGCTGTGGAAGGGCTAATGTTCAGAGGAAAGAGAGTTTTGGGCTATGAGCATGTGCTGACTTTGGAACTGGGGAGATGGGTGTGAGTGGGGAACAATATTTCCTTGTCCATCTTCAGTCTCTTCTGTTGCTGCCCCTGCCCTGCTTAGCCTAATGTTGATATGTAATATTGCTAGCCAGAATATTATATAGTTTACTTAAAGTTTCTGGATCCTTCAAAAAAGTATATTTATTTAGTTTTCAGTGATCTACTCTTGGTATTTGGCTGGTGATAGTTCTCAGAGAACTTTTGCAAATATGATACCTACGAGAAAGTAGTAACTTGATACATAATGTGATGAAAATTAAACTAATCCCTAACTGTACCATTTTCTCCTTTTTAAAATGTGTTATTATAATCAATCTTCATTTTAGCCCCTTCATAGGGAAGTAATTGATAATCATCTTTCAACAACTACTTTATTAAATATGGAAAAATATTTTATTCTAAGGAATACTGAAGAAGAACATCATTTCCCTTACCATTAAATGTTTGGGTTTTTTCCTTGCATGTACATTTCCACAGCCCTCACAATTCTCACTACTCTCAATTATTTTTAGCTTTGACATAATATTAACTGGTGGATATTATCACTTTTAAAGCATTTCAATACATCTTTGCTTTCAGAAATTCAAGACATAATTCTTTATGAATGTAATTGAAATTAATTTATATCTCAGCCTTTGCAGAAATTATATTTCATGGGCTTCTAAAATCTGACCAAGCCTGTTTACAGAAGAATTTTTTTTTTCCATTTTAAGTTGAAATGGCTAAGTAAATTCAACAAGATATAAAGAAATCTAAAAAGCTGGGATTTTAAGATAAAATATTACACTATTTCTAATATTTTTTCTAAAAAGTATTTCTGAAGCATGCAAACACACAATCCAGTATTTTTGAACTACATGATATTTCTTGGACATTTAAACTTTTTTTTTCCAAACATTGCCATTCTTGCAGTATTTAAAAATCTTCTTTTTCCTTTTTTTTCTTCCAGAAAAAAGTAACTGAATCAGGATATAATAATGTTATTTCATGAAAGCAAACTCGAAGTCAGTTAATTGAGCATGATTTTGTTGTTACAATTCTTTTTCATTTCTCTTCTGCTTTGCCCTAGGGTGGTTTTAGATAAAAGTTATGTTTATAACCAAATTAATTGTCATTGGTTCTTTCTTGTCAGGTAATCTTTCAGTGATGCCAGAAACCTGAGCACATACACAATGAAATTTCTGTAATTTAGAAGCTGTATCATAAAAAGTTTTAGTACATGCTAAAATACTTGAAAGTAGTATTTAGTTGCTGACAAGGTCTTTTTGTCATCTATAAAGAACTATATCAACTGAGCAGCCAGTCCCTCTGTACAAAAGTAACTTTTCATAGCTAGAAAAACTTCAAATTTCTTTTTAAGCAGAAGTTACAAAGAAAACTGGGATCCTTAACATCCCTGTCTATTCACACCTGACAAAGTGAAATATCTTCCCTTGTTCTTAAACTAATCTGGTAGGTAAGAATAAGCTGTTTACTATTTTTATTAGATAACCTTCAAGAGGGCATGATGACTTGCACTAAGTCATGCTTGCAGTGGGGTTTTTTTTTGAGAACTGACAATTACATAGAATAAAATTTTCATTTTCTTTTTCCTTTCATTTATAGACATAGTGGTATCTCCTGAAAGTATCAGTACTAGCAGTCACAGATCATGGTAAATTGGATCACTGACTGAGTTCTATTTATCCATTTTCAAATACTCTTAATTTTCAAGCAGGGATTATTTTTTGATGCCTAAGATCTCAAGATGCAAGCGCATGAAGCCTAGACAAGTACTGTCCAGCTACAAGTAATGTCACTCTGAGCATGCAGTTCACATGACACATGGTCTGTCTGAGTGCATACCAGTGAGACTAGTTTTACTAAGCAAAACATAGAATTACCCCTTTGAAAAGTCAAGTGCAGGAATAGGCTTCCTGGGGGTCTCTGCTGTTTCCATCCTTAGAAATTCTCCTGAAGGTGTAAAGCCCTGAACAATCTTCACTAATATTACAACTGATGCTTCTTCGAGCACAAGGGTACACTAGAGACCTCCTGATATTCCTCCCGACTTGATCACTTTGCTCAATTCTTTTATCCAGCAGATGTGTTGTTCCCAGGACCTCCTTTCTACTGTGATTTAAATGTCCGGAATAGGTCTGGTTAGTAACAGGAGAAACAAAACTTATTTGCTGGTATTAAAATATCTGACGGAAAGAAGACATCTGCCAGCTCAAGCACTTTGTAATCAAGGAACATCCAGGAGTGCTTCTGTAGCTCTGGATGTCATTGTGTTCATCCTCATGACCTCATTTCACTGCTTTCCAGCTAGCAGCTGCAGATTTCAGGGCGAAGCCTCAGGTAATATAATTACTTTGATTGAACATGTGCTGTCCCATTTATTTTCTGGAAGTTAAAAGAGGTCAAAATAGAATTTCTGTATATCCTATAACACAGCTACAAGAGGACAACTTGGCCAAGGACTTGTTAGTTTTATTCTGTAAACAGAAAGAAGGGTTGCTTTATACTTTTAAAATGTAAAATAAACAAGATGTTTTATTTTTTCAAAGAGAGGAGTTAAATATTTATATGGCAGTAGGTTAAGATTGAATTTGTTTTGTTTTGGGGAAAGTGAAGAAGTGGAATGTGTTGGATTTTTTAAATTTTTTTTTTTCTTTTATTTGGACACATTTCTCTGGAGTTAAGACAGCAAACATTTTTTTCTTAAATCTTCTGGTTCTGATATCATTCCACAAGTTGCCTTTTTTTTTAGTTTGATGGTTTTATTATTTATATAGGGCGTCCTAACTGCATTTTACTGTTGTCAGGTTCTTCTTGATTTTTCATCATGTTGGAAGTTCCCTTATAAATGAAAAAAGTGTTCACAGATTATTCTCTTTGTATTTTTTTATGTGGTGCATAAATTATCTCATATATGGAAGTCTAAGAGGTTTTTTTAGTCATTTGGTAATTTTTTTTCTTAATATATTTTACTTTGAACATGTCAGACAAACCTACAGACTAGCCTGTAAACAGAGACATGTTGGTCTATTTGCTGTGTTTAGTAATGTTGCTGTCAGCATGTCACGTTATACCTTAAAGTAACTTCCTCTGAACCCAGAGAGGGTTTTGTTTGTTTATAAAATCATACAGCTTAAGATATCATGAATTTGGAAAATGTTGATTTAAATGAATATTTCTAAATTGAAGTTGACTATTTTGATTATATAATCAATATAATAAATAATAAATTTGTTAATATAGTATTTTACATACATCTTTTTTCGTTGTATAATTCAATAAACCTGGAAAGGTTTACTTTGTTAATTTTATATTTGTAGAATCTTAAAATGTTTTTTCCTGATTGTATTCTGTAAAGAGCTGTTGCTTCATAAGAAGTAAAACCTGTTCAATGCTTCCCTAAGAGATCTGTCTTTTATATTAAGGCTTTATACTGTCATTCATAAACATGTCATTGAAATACCTTCCACATAACTTGACTATCAATAGCAAATCTCTAGTGACAACATAGGCTATATTTATACTAAATAAAACAGCTACAAGGAATGTTTCCAGCCACTGGAACTGAATTGTTTATATTGTTAAACTGTTGAATTTGTCTCTCTCATGGTTTCGGCCCAGCCCAAATAAGACTCTTCCAAGCAGCTCCTCGGCACAGTCCAGCAGTCAGAGCTGATGAAAGACCATCCCCAGTAGGCAGTTCAAATGTGCCTTGTC
Organism: Hypotaenidia okinawae; assembly: GCA_027925045.1. Lineage (NCBI taxonomy): Eukaryota > Metazoa > Chordata > Aves > Gruiformes > Rallidae > Hypotaenidia > Hypotaenidia okinawae. The sequence continues at coordinate 176,076,369 of BSDF01000001.1, forward strand.
CTCACCTGATTGTTTTGGAGAGCAAAAGACTCAATAGCAGCACCACAGGCTTTTCCACACTGGTGATCTCAGTGCCAGGGAACAGTCCCGGCATATGTAAATTATAGACTTAGAGCCTTGTTTTGCTGTCTTTTCTGTATCAAAGATGTTCCGGTGAAGATCTTTTATTCCTTTATTGGTGAATTTTTAAATGTAATATGACTTGCTCATTATTTTTGAGGTCTTTTGGGATTTTTAGCCTGTTGAGCTACTTGTACCTAGCAGGGTCAGATAGATAGATAGATCTATTGATACATCCTTTACAAAGTATTCTGCAGGAAGGTCTTTACCAAAACCGGGTGTTTTGCATAGCACTCCATTTTCCTCAATCTCTTCTGAATCAAGTCTTTTTAAAATATAAACCACTCAACTTTACCTCACCATTGCATATTCCATCTTGGGCTTTGTGGACCATTTTGTTCTAGGACAATTATTGTCTAGCTACTGTATCATGTGAAAAGGATTTGGACCAGTTGTCACTATGTAAATTTACTTCTTTAATCAAGTAACAGGAGATTGGCATATGTGTGAAATATTATAATGGTAAAATGGTTGTATAACCATGTGGTAAACTATATCAGTAAAGTGCATACACGGCAGGACTTCAAGTTTTATTTTAATACCACACCATAAAGTGGGTAAATATCAGAGAACATGCTTCATTCTTAATGTACAAGTTCTGTTTCCTTTAATTCTCTTATTGATTTGAATGTATTTAGATTAATTGTAACAGAACACACATACTTGTAGCAAAGTTATTATATAAAAGAAAACCAGAGGTTGCACACTGATCAGGTCTTAAAGCTGGGTATAATTATATTGTTTCTCAGTGCCAGAAATGAGAGGAAAGGAGCATAGTATACTTACATCTGAACTCTATGAACTAACAACTGTTATCAGAGATGGATTATGCCTTTACCAGAGGATCTGAAAAGCCTTTATAAAATATTATTATATTGCCAAAGTGTTGAATGACAACAATTCCAATACTTCATGTTTAAATCCATTTTCATTTAAACATGCAGTTTTGTGCTTTACTTTCTCCTTGGGGCTTTTCAGCAGTTATTTCATAATCATTCCTATAAAGAGGAGTTAAAAATGTAGCCCTGAAACATATTTTGAATGAGTATTTCTATTTCTGTGTAATTCAGCTTTCTTGGGAAGTATATTTTTAATATCTAACCACTTTTGCTTATACAGAGAGAAAGATGTAACATCATTTACAGTTTTGTTCCCAGGAAGGTCCATTTTCAGTCCCCCTCCAGCAGTAATTACTCATACGACTATTAATATTGCTTTGAAACAACATCTGAAGCCCTTGCAAGTGTATAGAGAAAGGGGGAGTTTCACATTATTTAACTCTTCCGAAAAAAACCATCATTTTCTTTTGCTTCCAATTAATCTTTTTTTTTTTTTTGCTACAAGTTTGCCGTTAATTAGTCCTATGTAATACTCAAGGAACATAATATTGGATTAATGCAGACTATTGTCCAGATATCCTTTTTTTTCCTAAATTTTGAGAGAACCAAACAATTCTTTACAAGGTATTGCTAGTATATCCCTAATAACATTTTCATTCACTTTAGAACAGATCTAAGTACAGTTTTCATACACTGGTTTCTAAATCTTGCTCTGAAATGTGATTTATTTGAGGTTTTCTCTTTCACCTCATTAGACCTTACCAATACAAACTAACCACTACTTCTCAGACCTTTGAGTGATCTAGTACTTTTTAACTAAATGATTGCTTTTATTAGCTACTGTTTAAGCAACGTATGGTCTGTGATAACCATTTGCATATTGATTACACTGTACCTGTTGAACATGTGCAAGAGAGTAATATAAAAATGAACATGTCTATATAAAATTCAGCATTTAACCTATAGCCCTTTGGAAGCCTAGTCATGGTTACTGTTTATTCCAGACATCTGCAGCCTTAGCTATATTCAGTGTGAGATTTTTTTTCTTCCCATGTGATATGTATCATATTGTCTTTTGTTTTTATTTGATTTTTAAAATGTGGATCAGTAGAAAAATGCATACTAAGTAATGGAGAGCCCATGTGGTTACGTGTGATATTCTTAAGAACCACTTCCCTGAAGGTTCAAAAGACACCATTGGAAATGGAAGTGCTCCAAGGTCTTGTCATGATGAGCCTTCAGAGACATGGTTTCTGCCACATGTGTGTGTGTGTGAGATGTGGTGCTGTCTAAGACCAGGTAAAATGATTGAATGTATGAACAAGAACATGCTGAGGAAGGATCATCGTGCCAAAGTGAAAACAACACGGGATGTATGTTATTTGCAGTGACTAGAACTTCCTTGGAAGTGCTTATATATCACAGAGAAAAGCAAAATTTAAAAATGTACCCACAATAGCCAACAGCAATAACTGATTTAGAAAGATGTTAGAAGAACAATTCAGTGGGGAATTCTTCAAAATACCTACTGCTAAATCTAGTGCTATGCCCTTGGTGATCTTATATAACAATAGATGTTGCAATTTATCTACAGTTATAGGTAGTTGTGTATTGTATGATCCTGCCAGTAATATGTTGCAGATAGATTTTTACTTCATTTTTCTTTTTAAAACTGTGCAAAAAGTTCTGTCAAGTTTTAGAAAGGTTTTATTATAGAGTAGTTTTTTGAATTTTAAGTTCTTGTAAGTCAGCAAATATCCAAAAATTCTGCTGGACTCAAAGTTATGGATTATTTCCAGTTAAATGTTGATATGTTGTAAATGCTTTGTAAAGCTTCGGTGACATTCTCCAGCATGGGAAAATGGAAATTAATTTTAATTCTTTTCAAATTGTGTTTTAAGCATCAGAGCTAGATTTTCTAACTTCAAGTGAAATTCCAGCACTAAAACAGAGAAACTACTGGGGAACAGTGTCTTCATTAGGTCACATATTTTTAGGTTTTTTTTATGTAAAATACTACTCAGTAACAGAGGAGAATTTTGGAGGAGAAATGAGAAGGAGAGCAAAAGGATGAACATAGTAAAGAGGTGAAGATTAGAGAGCAGTACAGTTAGAAATACATGTGATGGTGTGTCATGGTTTCACCCCGGCTGTGGGCCGAGATCCACACAGCTGCCTGCTTCTTAAAGTAAAAGAGCAGGGGAAGAGGGAAAAAGAGGGGGAAACAAGGGAAGGGAAAAGGAAGGGGCAAATAACTCCAAAACCAAGAAACTAAGAGGCCCGTGGGTTGGGATAAGGATAGTTTACTAAGATAACAGAAAGATAAAATATAACAATGCTAACAGGACTTTAGAGCAAAAGAATATGAAACTATTGATACCCAATGCAGTTTCTCCCCGAACCACACAACTCAGGCCGTACCACCCAGAGCTGTCCCGGAACCCGACCGTCCCCCCAAGAAGCACGCGTCCCGCCACCGCCCCTCTTCTTCCTCCCCTCAGCCCCCCGTTATCCTGGGCAGGACATAATTGGCATGGAATACTCTCTTTGGCCCATCTGGGTCACCTGTCCTGGCTTCGCCCCTCCTTTCTCAAGAACAGAGAAATATGAAGAAGCTGAGAAAGTCCTTGACTGTCTGACTACAACTAAGAACATCAGGGTGTTATCAGCACTGCTTTCATTTTAACTCCCAAACACAGCATTCCATCAGCTGCTACAAATGAAGTTAACTCTATTCTGACTGAAACCAGGACATGGTGAATGTGTTATAGTACTTTAGATGGATTAGTATCAGTGTTAAATTTTTGAGGAAGCCTTCATAATGCAAATGCAGTGAGCGAGTATGGTTGGTACCTCCCCAGGAATTTTTAGCAGTGGAAGTATTTGGTGATGGACAAAAATTTTCCATCCTCTCTCTATCTTTACTAGATCTCAGTCATTTAAGGATTCCTTCTCCAAGCCACTGTTCAGTTTGTTTATAAAATTTTCAATTTCTGCACATCTTTTACTTCTGTGTTTGAGCACATGTGAATGTGAGTAGGCAGGATAGTAGCCAAGGTTCTCCTCTCTAACACAAAGCTGAATGCACAGCATATTTCAGACTTTTGACCACCAGGAGTTCCCAATAATATGTTGCAGAGAAATATTTAACTAATTTGATAGCTAAGAATTTGTTATTTAAACAGGTTATTAGGCTGAAAGCTAACAATTAATTGAGTTATAACCTAAACTAATTAATCTATGTGGTGCTTTAGGCCATGTCTCTATTGTGTGTAGGAAGAATTAAAAAAAAGCCTGTAAAACCTTTCTTTTTATTAGGAAAATTTTGTTTTGTGGGGAAGATAGCAAATGGATGTTGATGAACCTTTCGTTAGGAGGAAAAGAAGATGTGAATAATAATAAAACACAATGGAGTTAATTCATGAATGCTAACAATAAATTACACTAGTTCAAAATTATGTCTTTGAGAAAATTGGAAATATCATAAATCTTTCTTTAAATATTGATGTTCATTTCTCACATATTTCATTATAAGGGTGTTTTTTTTTTCTATATTTGATGTTAGGAAGACCTATTTTTGGTTAAGTATTCCAGAAGGACTCTTCTGGATTAGCTGGATTTCTTACTCTGTTTCTGCTTTAACAAAATCTTTCTGTTAAAAAAGGAAAGTGTCTAATCTGAAGTCTTTGCACATAATTCATCCACAGAATCATTTGCTAATGAGTGTGAACCAGATGATCTAGTTCAGGTTTCTGCCCTTATTCAGTAAAGTTCTTCTGTTTCTGGTTTTCCCTGTAGATTATTTCAGATTTGACTTGTTTTGCAGATAAGGCCTGAGACAAGAAAACATTTGTAGCTGTAACATTTCGAATTTGGGTAATGTAATAAGAAAAAAAGTGAGTTTTAAACCAGTCCATTTCTAAGGGCACAATGAGCCTTTTATAAATTTCTAATGAAATATTGTTCCTTCCTTACAAAAACATTTATAGAAAGTAAGTTTTGAAGTAGCAATTCTTGCAAGACAATACCAGAAAAAATGTGTTCTCATTTAATCAGGGAATGATGTGCTGAAGAGCTAATATTTTTAGAAAAGGGAAATTAAGTTCATGGTTAGCCTATTTTCAGTGAAGCTTCTTACTGGATTAGAGGTTGTCTACAGATAGGATTGTCTATATAATTAGGCTTAGACTCATCCTATTACTTGATACCTTGTCAGGTACCTCATTGGAATGTTATTAACTGCTAACTTGCTGTTTTGTAAGAAGGTGATTTTGTGTTTGCAGAGCGTGACTCAGATTTAAGGTATGAGGAACTACAAAAAGATGTGCTCACCTTTTGCTATACTTGCTCTTAGATGCGTCACTTTCCTGAAGTGTTGGTGTTATGAGTCTAATCACCAGATTTTGGACATGGAAACAATATCCATTTCTGCAAGCAAATTAGATTTCTAAGCATTTTTGATACTGTATAGCATTTCTAGACAGACCAGGTTTTGCCGAGATGTTTTAATCTGCCTTCCTACAAAAATATGCTATGTTCCATGCTGAGACTTATTTCTAATTTAGCCGTGATCTGGCCTAAATTAATCAACTAAATGATTGTCTGCAATGGAAAAAAATCCAAACCACAGAGGTTTTCTAAGGCACTTACTCTACATCAGTGTGAGATTCATCTCATCTTATTCTGGCCATGTAAATATTTGTCACCTAAGTTTAACCTAGTCAGGATCCTTCTATCATCAAATGTAAGAAATAGGCATCTTCAGGGGAAATGGATGCTTCCTGTCTTTGAAAATAATTTTGGAAAGGAAGGAACTGCCATTTGAAGATAACAGCTGTTCTGCAGTGACTATCCTCTACTAGATGTCACTGTTACACACGTAAGTTTAGGTGAGATGAATCCCATTGATATCTCAAATTCTGAATTACTATACTCTTCTGCTGTTAGTCATAGTCTCTTATATTATTCCACATAGAGGAGCTCGTGACCAGAATGTTCATGTTTGGCAGTTTAACGCTGCATACAATATTTTTCACAAACATAATTTTTTGCATTTATTTTTATTTTTAATTTGGGGTTGTAAATATGTTTTCTGACATCAGCCTGATGACTTTTTTCCATATATTTCTAACTTGCTTTCCAGAAAACGTGCACAAAATTTATCTTCTGAATTGATCAGTTCACTCAGCATAGTCATTACTATGTAAGAGTCTAATTTTTAACCAAGTCTGTATTTATTTTTACTTTTACTTTCACCATTGCAATTAATGTCTCTTGTTCTTTGCCTGGTTTTAGTACGCATATTCTTCCTTTTTGTGTTTGCTTTTGATTTCAAATATTTGCATGTCTATATAGACTTAAAGATTTTTTTATATATATATTTACCAATTGAGTAAAAAGCTTTAATGTGTATTTTTCCTCCAATTTAAAAAAAAAATAAAATCTTTGTTTAATTCTTTGGCAAATCAATTTTTTGCCCTAAGTAAAATGATTCAGTCTTTGCAACTATCATGCAATTCTGTTCCTGTATATTCAATTTCCTTCCTCACATACATTCCCAGTGCCACTTTGGGCCAATCATTTGTGTCTTGGCAGTTCATTTCCTTGTATTGTGCAGACAATAAATCCATTAGTCTTCTGCAGATCTCATACACAACTCCAGTACGAGTCACGGATAGTCTCAGAGTCTTCTGTTGTTCTTCACATTAGCCCCCCCACCCCCGCAAAAGAAAACCTGTTCATGACTGGTTAGTCATGTCTTGATAAAGTTTCTTTCCTGCCTTTGCTGTTCTCAAAGCCACTGGGCATTCTTTTCATAATCTTCAACACCTTTGTGTGGCTTCAAGCTGGCAACATTTTTTGGATCCCTGACACATAGGATCCTGGCTGCAAATCTTTCACAGCTTTTTTTAGGAAATAGACAATAGTTTTGCTAGGTTCATTCTTTCCCAAGAGCCATTAGGAAACCGCAGTGCAGTCAGGGTATTCAGCATGGAAACAGAAGTGAGACTAATTTTATTCCTGCCAACACTAACTGACGAATAAAATCAGACATGAATCTAGAAACAGAAAAGCACGTAATTAAGAATCTGTGGAACCTGCACACTAGCATAGGGGAAACCTCTTCATAACCATGACTATTTGAGAAATGTTGTTAAGGCAAAATTTTTGCACCTGAATATGCCATGAATTTTACTTAAGGTGGCTGATGTTTTCTATTCTGCCTTTTAGGCATTGAGCTACCAATACCATTTCAATGCAACTCCCTTATTTCTAGAATTCTCTCAATTTAACTGCTTGAACATACATAGCAAAGGAACCCTTTCAGGGAAGCTTCTTTACTCCATACAGAGCTTCAATTATATGATTTGATTTTTAAGCTTGTGTTTAGGTTTCACAAAGTCAATGGCACTTAAAGTACATGCTTGAAGAAGAGCATGTACTAAAGTGCTTCTCTAAATGGAGACACATTTAAACACATGCTTAAGTGCTTTCCTGACTCAGGGATCAAATTATATCCAGGGCTAAACTAAGGTAGCTCCAGTGAGATTAATATAGCAGACGCAGCTTTTAATTTTAATTCCTTCCTTATATCTTAGACAGCTTCCTCTAGTGTTTCCCATTTGATACTTTGATATTATTTATGCCCTTTTAAAATTAAATTAAAACTGTATGGGTTTGAAATCCTTTTTTTTTTCTTTTAATTAATCACACTTTGGTGAAATTATGCAGCTCAGCATGTCATCTCACTCTCTGATTTCTCATAACACTGTCACGTAAAACTGTCTTTCATTCCTACCCCACGCAGTGTAAGCAAGACACGCTAATGGAAACCACTCTGGAGCTTCATACCTTATTACAAAATAAATCAGTCAGGTAACTGTTATCTACATCTCTTAAAGTGTGTTTGGATATAGAAATAAGTTGAGAGAGGAATGGAGATAGTGAAAAAAACCAAACCAAGTGCATTCTTTGGTACTATGCTTTAGTGAAATTTGTTAGATGTTTTAAAAGGAAAGGAAAAGAGGCAAGACAGTTTGAGGGTCTAAGCACGAATAAATTCTCATTTATTTTAGATGAAACATAGACTAACTTCACTGTTATCCAAGGGAATGCTACTTTAACCTGTGGACAGCTAAGGCTAGCATAGAGTCTGTCTCCTATATGCTTAACTCTGCTCCCACCAATCCAAGTTATTCACAAAACAAGCACTCTGTGTTTTATAAGTTTCTTCCAGGAATGACTTCTATATCTGCCTGCTCTGTAGAATGGCGCAGTCAAAATCACATCAGAAAAAAGCTTTTGGGGTTTTGTTTGTTTTTGCATGGTAAGTGAAGCTATTCATCTATTTAGAAAGTTCCTTTGAAAACTCAAACTTAGTACTTCACATGAGACTTTTCACTCATATTCAGTGCCTCTGGCTTACAAGCAAGTGTCATATGGTTGCAATTAAAAGGATGTCACAAAAACTTCATTGTAAGTAGGGTAACATATGCTCTTAAGGGATTTGTTTCGGTTTCCAGTGCTTTGAGTCTTGCTGGGGTTGGGAGTCACATCTTTCACAGCTAGTCAGCCTTCCTGCTTTAGATATGTCAGCTGACAGGGTGCCAGTTAAAACATCTTCCGGAAATGTTGACAAGTATCTGAAGGGAGAAAGCCAACTGTTCCAAATAAACAGAGATGACTGAGGAATAGGAGTGGTGAGTTTTGCTCCAGAGGTGGTACATCTATCAATCAAGCAGCCTATGGGTGGCATTTGAGAACTATTTCTTGTTTAGGGATAGGGGTAGGAAGTGTTTTCAGTAATGCTGCCTTCTGCTATGAGAACGGCCACCAAACACGAGACAGAAATAGGGGCAGCAAGTAATTAGTAAAACCTCAACCAACAGCACTGACAACACAGAGATGAGAGGAATATAAGGGGGTGTGTGACATTCCTGCTTATCACAGAAGGCTAAAGCTGCACACATTCAGTCATGTTACAAGAACAAACTGAATTAGTTAGGGAGACTCATCCTACATGCCTACACTCTTAAAATGCATAGCTGCAAAATTAGTTGGATCTGTTTACAAAGAAATGCCTTGCAGAGCTATTTTCTCATTATGAATTTGTTAGAACAGGGGCAGGCATTTGACTCAAGTTCTCAATCCACTTTGGCACATGTACAATCAAATTTTCCTAGATTTCAGCATAATCTTTACATCTAGTATGCAAAGAGAGCAGGGAAATCAATCTGCAAATTGCACGTTTGAAGGCTATAACAACATATTGCCATTTGGTCTTTCTTCATGCAAATTTTTTTCCCTCACAGTGACTTTTTTTTTTTTTTTTTTTTATTCCTCTTTCATTTTAATCCCTTATTTGGCAATTGTGCTTTCCTTCCCATACAGCTCTCGTCTCAGTGTACGCTAGTAATTCAGCTCTGGCTGTCAAAAAATTTAACAGTGTAATGTAATTCTCTGGGCAGGAAGTAACTATTCTTAATTATTTTCCCATATAACCCAAATATATTCTTTGTTGTGAACATTAGGGGAGAAAGAAGGAAAAGAAAAAAAAAAAAAAAAAAGGAAGAATCCTGCTGCAGATGAGATCCTATTTCAGTCTGTTGTGTGACTGAACTCATCATTACTTCCATAAAAGCCTTAAACATATTCCCTTTACCATCTGTGTTAAAGTTCTCACAAGGAGGGAGGTGCTAAGATTCCAGCTGATGTTCATATCCACTAATATTTTAGCTATGCTGCAAAGACTTTACTTGGTTACTTGGCAGTGAAGAAGATCATTGAATAGGTTATGTTTGTGATAACAGTATCTCTACAACTTGTACTAAAATAGAATAAAAATAAAATAACAATCCTTAAAAATTTATAGCAATAGGGGTTTTTTTCCCTGAAATTAGTGATAATTTTCCTCAGTGAATTCTGCTTTTGTACAGGAGAAAAACTTCTCTAGAACAGAACTTTAGTAATGCTTCTGTTTTACTGTCTGTCTTAAAGGTGACATGGATCATCATGTTGAAACTTTTAAATATGCAAGTAGTACCAAATGCATTTATTATTTCTGGATTATGGGAGGGGGAGGTGGTGGGAGGGTGGTGTTTTGGGTTTTTTTTTCTTTTTTATTGTTGTTGTCTTGAATCTAGCTATAAATTTTACAAATTTATTTTATCATGTTAATTATTGTCAGTTAAATTTTTAGATCGTACTCTGCCTAAACCATACTTATTCTTCAGCAGTTTAAGATACCCTTACAATATCATATGCTGCTTTAGTTATACCATCTGATTTAGCAATCAAAAAACACAGAAAAACAAACAAAAAATATCCCTGCCCATCCCCTCAAATCACTCCCCACTGACATTAAGAGAAATAAATATATGAGGAAGAGTTAGACTGTGAAAGCTTGGAAACTGACCATATGGACACATTGGGTTGTTTTTTTTTGAAACAACATTGATATTAATTTACAAATGTATTTTCCTCTTAATAAGGCCATTTTGAAAAAGGGTAAGACTGGAGTAATTTTGAATAGGATAAGAGCACTGCCTGTATTTGGCTTGTGATGGCCTTAGAAGAGAGACCCTTCTCACTTGATTAAATGATTGCTGCGCTTTGTGAGGGTATGACTACATCATAACTCTGGTACATGAGAGAAGATTTGGTCCCACAGTGCGTGAAATATGAGATTATGGAACAAGGAGTTGCTCTGATTCAGGAATTAACTTTAAACCAGTAATAATCTACTTTATCTCTCAGCAAAATCTAGCACTGCATTTCTATGTTTGTGTACTTTTAAATGCCTTGAGCAAAAGAGGAAAACTATCCCAAGTATATTCTGTGTTTACCATTTAGTCTCACAAAACTTTGTGTTAATTTTTGTGTTCCACTACTCACTTTAAAATAACTTTTGTTTCTGAAGTCTTCTTTGAAAGCTTTTGTACTTTCCTGACACGAATATCAATGATCATAGCTGACAGAGGTCTATATTTTTAAGAAATGTTTCTTATTGACAATATTAGAAAATATGGGGGAGAGGGGAAAGAAATACAACATCTTGCTCTTACGTTGAATTTTATTATTTCTCTTGATAAGGTGTCCTGATTAATCATGTTGGACTGAAAAGTTGCTCAGACATAGTGTGAAATTTTTAATGCTACCACACAAGACCTTCAGCTTAGAAGTGACTTACAGTTACTTCTCTGTCAAGATCATTATTAATTTTTTGGTTTGGATCACTTGTATTGTTTTAAAGCAAATTCTCTGGGTTTTTGGTGGTGGGTTTGTTGGGTTTTTTTCTCTTTTCACCTATGTATTTTGATCTGCAGAGCAGATTTTGTCCACCAATTCTGTTTTAAGGTACACTTCTTTCAAAGTGAGATGACATCTGTCAGGTATGCACCAAATGCTTTCTCACACTTAGTGGAATATGGCATCTGAACCAATTAACTAGACCTTTGTGGGGCTTCAAGCAGTACACATGGTAGGGGGACAGCTAGAATAGAATTCAAAACAACGATCCTCTCTCACCCAACAGTTTTCTAAGGGCCTTAGTACTATCAGGTGTGACTTATGAAACCATTCCTGCAATTTGCTATTGTGGGCATTACACGGGGTAACAGACTGAACTGTGGAAACTAAAATAATGACAGAATAAGGCTGACTATGAAAGATTTGAAACTTCTAGTTTACTTCAGTGAAAATTCAGTGTAAAAAGGCATTAAATTCACAGGTTTTGAATCCACCTGAGGACTGGGGCACAGTTAGTAACACAGCCGCAAATTGTGTATAAGTACTATTTTCAAGTTCTATGTGTATATCGTCTCAAATCTGGGATTCTGAACTGAAATAAAAAGCATCTATATTGTTATGGAAAAAGCATCTGCCTATTTCTAATTCACGTCTTAAATTCAATCCATTGTATTCCTGTGCAGCATGTTTCAATTTAGAAGAAAGACTCGTTTGATTGCACACATTAACTGTTAGGATGCAAAACTTGGAACACATGGAGGGCTCTAGGAGTGCAATTATGAGATTAGCACACAACTTTTTGCATCAGTTGAAAAACTCCTTGTGAGAGTGCAGGTTCTATCTGTTTAATACATGCTGGTGGTGCTTTTGTGTAGATTGAGGGTTGTATTGATTCAGTAGAAACACACAGTGGGGGCACGTTGTTATGTAAATTATCTCATCAGTTAGCCAATATAGAATATAGAAGATTTAAACTTGAGTATTTGAGAAAGCAGAGTGGTATCCGACTTGAATGAATTGTCTTCAGCTTGCTCTCAAAGACTCTGATCCAAAATTGGCTACATTTCGGATGTGTTGGAAGGACATATTTTCCAGTTGCAAGGAAAAGAAAAAAAAGAAAACAAAACAAAACCCTCTGATATAACTGGGATAATTGTTTGAGGTGTGAGGATCAACCTACCCAAGAATACAAATAAAATATGTTTGCCTTATAGAAATTAGAGAGGAGGATAAAAAATTCCACAATTCATATTAGTCATTTAGATTCTTCCTCTGTAAATTCCAGTACCATTCAAGCGCATGAGCTGAGGCTGTTTCCAGTATATTTTCAAATCACCCAAGATTGTTAGTTTGAAATATGTGATTTATGAAAGATTGGATTTGTCCTTATTCCTTTGTGGTACAGATTTGTCAGTTCTCTGTATGGAAACTGATACTTTAAAAATAATGTTGAAAACATGCTCTGCCAAGTACGATGACAATGCACCTGTTTTTGCAATCAACATTTGCTCAACATAAAGAGATCCAAGCAATCTACTCTATGGCAGTCATGAAGGCAACAACCCCTTATAAGCATCACATCTTGAGATTAATAAACACTGTCCTGGTTTAAGCATCTGGAGTGCAAGTTCCATTTTGCATAGGATGACCTTGGTTGAAGCACCAAAAGAGAAGAGTGTGTTACTGAATTTATAACTTGCCATTAATAGCAGATAGAAGGAAATAAAAACCCTCGCTGTTTTCTGTGTTGCTTTATCAATATTACTTTGCAGCTTTATTCATTCAGTAGATAGACAAAAGAACATCTTTACCTTTGTTGTTCTCAGTGCTGTTTCTTTTAAGATAATAAAAGAAAAACTCTCTGAAAGATGCCCTCATACAATCCTTTTTGTTCTAGGGCCAAGTTCAATAGCTGCTGATGTCAGCTGAGAGATTCATATTGAACTCATTGAGTGCCTAACCTTTATTAACCTTTATCCAACATGAGATAGATAGTCACCACAGGTAACCTATTGCAATAGACAGCTGGCAAAAGGTAGTGAACTAGTAACTTCTCATTACTGTACGTGTTGGGTTTCTGAGATCGTATGCTACCATGCTGGGTGTTCTGGATGTTTCCTTTTGAATGCAATTCATCTTCATTGGTTCTGTACTGAAAGAACAGAACCTACACACCAATTTTATCGCCAGCTATATTTTTATTGTTGTTCCAAAAAGACTCCTAAGGGTGCAACTATTTTATTTTTTTAGGGACATACTGTGTGTTTTCACTATTATGAATGATGACTTCGCTATACAAGTGGAAAAATTGTAACTGTCATATATTTTTATAGATTGACCCAGTATCTTGATTTATTGTAGCACTGCACTGTCCTTAAGAAGGAAAGGGGTGATATCCATTCTGTGTGTAGAGTGATTCTTAGCTGGTATTCATCAAATCTTTAGAGCAGATATAATAGAACCGTGGTCCTCCAAAACTGGCTGACATGTAGACAGCAACTTTAAGGAAGTAATAAGCTGTAAGCAGCAATATATTTTCTTCTACGTTTTTATTTCAGTTTTATTTTGAATTTTTCTGGGGCAATAAACAGCATTAGAAGTCTTATGAGGCAACAAGTTGCCCAAGAGCCAGAGGTGGAGGAGCTTTAGCATTTGCATCCTGATGATATGAAAATAATATTCTGAAGAGCCAAAACTGACCCTGGTTTAGACCACATGATAGGGTCACATACAAAAAAGGAAAGAAAAAAAGCCAAAAAAAAAGAGAAAGCATTCACAATGAAAAAATGATGAGCAAAAGAACAGTATCAGATGGATAGCTGTTTTGAGATAGGGGGCCTGACTGTGAAGTTTTTCTTCAAGTAGTTGGTACCCAGTGAGTGCCTTCTGATTCATAATATGACTTAGAGATTTCCATCTGTTGAACTGAAGTATTCCACATGGTAAGTTTAATAAAATAGCTGAGTAGCACACTTCAGAACCTAGTCACATAATAAAGCCACATAGTTGTGGATTTTGAGACCATCTGTATTGTGAATATAGCAACAAGTCATTCACTTCATTTACCATACAATAACAGTCAGGGAGCTATTTTAGGAGCAATGGTCCTTACATTGCAGACATCTAGCAAGAAACTACAAAATACAATTTATTTACTTCAGTGCTTCACAAAGATTAACTTTATCCTTGGGAGGCTAATAACCCTAGGCTCCCTTAATAGTCCATGGAAAGAAATAAGCTCTTTCAGTTGACTTTGAGCAGAACCCTAGCTTGAAGGATGTGGACCATTTGGAAAGAGTACAGAAGAGATCAAGAAGCCATTTCAAAACAATGGTCTGCATGTAAAGATTGCAAAAATTAGACTTGTCATGAAGGGGAGATGACAAGGGGGTTTGAGCATTTTAAAATATGTAATGGACTGCTGCAAACGATGTTCTCTATGTAGACTGTGAATAAGACAAAGCAATAATGCAGCTAGAAAAGTCTTCCAGCAGTACAGGTAGGGAAGCATGCTGAAAAAAATTCTTTAAGTAGATTACAAAGTTTCTGTCACTGGGGGACTGTAAGAACAGGTGAGAGAGGCATGTATCAGTAATACCATAGATAAAACTGATTTTACTTGCAGAAAGGAGTGGACTAGAGAACCTCTGGAGGTTCCTTAAAGTCCTATGATTTTAGGGCTTTCTCAAGAGGGGCCTATTTTATAGGCTGTTTTATGGTGATTTGTGTCTTTAATACTAACTTTTGTAATCATTCATTGTTTACTGTGCAAAAGCATAAGGTTGTCAGGATGCTGTGTTCCTGCCTGTAAGAGGTTATCAGCCCATGGATACTGTGCTTGAATTCTTGTCTAAGAGTGGCACTTTATACATAATGCACTTGACACCGTGTCATCTTACAGTACATATATGTATTAAAGCATTTGATACTATTACCTTCAGTATTGTCTTAACTGTATTCTCCTGAGCCATTTGATTCTACAGTGATTCAGGTTTTACTATGATAATTCAGTTTACCAATAAAGTGTTTTGAACTGTGAATCAATTTTTATACCTAGTTTTCATTCTCAAAGTTAAAGCTTTTTCAATTGTCTCTTCAGTCAGTACTACTGGAAAAGCACAGTCTTCTGTGATAACTTTTCAATGCAATTAATTTATTGCATTTGAATTTATTATTTGGTAGACAATATATTGTATATATTTCTCTCTTCATTTTTACAAATTAAGTAGGAAATAATTCATATAAACTGATATAACTTATTGCAGATTTTTAATTCCATGCTATTTGTCTCTATGTGTTTGCTTATAAGCAAATAAAGCTAAAGGAAGGAAGGTTCAGATTGGATATTAGGGGGAAGTTTTTCACAGAGAAAGTAGTGAGGTGCTGGAACAGGCTGCCCAGAGAGGTGGTGGGTGCCCCATCCCTGGAAGTGTTCAAGGCCAGGTTGGATGGGGCCCTGGGCAAACTTGTGTAGATCTGGCCTGAGGTTGGTGTCCCTGCCTGTGGCAGGGGGTTGGAGCTCTATGATCCTTGGGGTCCCTTCCAACCCATGCCATTCTGTGACTCTGTGAAAGTTGTGGTTTCAGTTCTAAAGGATATGTTATATGTTTACCCTTTAGGTGCAAGGTATAATAAAAAACAAGTTAAATATTACGATGTTAAAGCAAAAGATATGTAGCTGTTTTAACATTTTAAATTTATATAAACATTATTTCCATTAATCAGAATTATTGGAAATTTAAGTTCTTTAGTATTCCCTCCAACTTAAAATTCTGAAGTGTTTAGAATTGAAATTGTACGTTGTTATTCCTTAATGTTCAAATTAAGCTTACCATTTTTGCAAGGAAATTAATTAATTATGGTGCATACATAAGATTAGATTTTTTTATTCCCTTACACTTTTAATCATAACAACACCTAGTGTATTAATAATTAACAATTTTTCAGTAGGTACAAACCCACTGAACTGGATTTTCTGTCCAACAGTACCTTTCATCTTTTTGATATGACATCTATTAAACTCTCACAGGCATTTTTATTTAAGTATTTTACCAAAATTTATCTGGTTGGAGGAAAGAAAAAAAAATGACAAAAAGCACACGCTACACATTGAAAAATGTTTTTTGCTACAGAACTATTATATAGGGAAATATTAAAATGGTAACATACGTGCCCTTTGTAGATCTGAACCTACAATCACTCAACTTATCAATATTTCATTTAAAGGAAAGTTCATGAAGTTACTAAAAGTACACAAATGTGAATGCAACTGAAAGCCTTTTAAATTAATTTACCTTCCTTCAATAGTACTTTAAGATCATCCTAATATTTCTTCATTATACTTTAAATTTTATTTGGCAAAACTATGCTAAGTAGCATGACCGCCTATTTCTTGTTATTGTATTCTATAAAGGATGCAGAGCAGTTAATCACTCACAGACAAATAATTGGTACAGTATGTACAGTTTAAATAACCTGCATATCCCACATCTCAGTATCTGCTCTTAGAAGCACACAATAGTTCTACATCATACAGCAGCTGAATTATTAAAAAAAAAAAAAAAAGAAAGAAAAAAAAAGGCTTGGATAATTACGAGGTAAAGCCATTTACTACAAAATCTGCTGTATTTGCTTAATGCTAGTAGGGGGCCAGCAAATGAGAAAGGTAAATTATTGTCATGCAAAACATTAGCAAATTGCATAATGTCCAGTAGCACAGAGGACATAAATCAGCAGTAGTCTGGGCAAGAGAATATAGAATGCCATCACATTCTGCGAAGGAACCACAAGCCACCCTCATTGCCATTCTGCTCAGCAATTCTCTTTGTTTTGTTCCGTGGGCATACTTTGCTAAGAAAACTTAGATGATCTGAATTCAGGACACAGTATGCAAATCAGTAGAACGTTGCAGAGATTTATGGGTTTTTTTAAAATCCTTAGTAGGTTGAAAATTTTCCAGCAAGCACATTCTTTCTGGGTGTTTTCTACAGGAAAAGTGCAGTGTGTGTTTAGGATTACATGTTCATATGTTCGGAACATTTTTATTTTTATTTTTTTTTTAATTTTTAAGACTCTGTAATGATGGGAAAATGCATGAGCATGTAAACTTTACAAAAAATATAATTAAAAAAATAAATAAAAAGCCTAGTAACTGTGATCTAAGGAAGAAACCTGGAAATGAAAAGTTACCATAAGAACTGAAAGAAAGCAAAAAGCATATCTAACCAATTAAATGTGATTTTTTTTTTTTTTTTAAATTATTTATTTATTGTTAAGGTATTCTGAATTTTGATCCTGGACTCAGGATTTTAAGTGTTTGAGATTGGCAGTGTTTCATGCACATAGTCTTCTTGGGAGAAATTTCCTTTCAGCTAGTACATGAACCATGAAATTGCTGAAATCAAATGGAGTTTCAGGATTGTAGATAGAGCATAGGCAGTTTTTCTTTGTTTACAGCAGTGGATAAAACAATGTGCCTGATGAGCTAAGCCACGGAGAAACACTTCTGCAGAGATATGTTGTGGTTTTGTTTAGTATTTTTTCTTGGATTGAATCAGTGAAACAAATTCTCTGCAGCTATAAATTGTTGCAGATTACTGTTTTGTTAAAGGATTGCTATTGTGCAGCTTGTGCATCTTCCATTTACATTCCTTTGCTTACTGTTCTGTAATTCTATCCAGGGTTCTCTCAGGACTAAGTTTACCACAAATATATCTGATTCCCTTGATAAAGACAATCTTGGATCACTGAGGACTTCAGAATTGGCATTAGACTACACAGTGTAGCAAAGGAAGACAATTTATTTTGCATGCATTCCTCCAAACAAAATAATTAAAGGGAGAAAAAAGAAAACCAAAACAGTGATTGGAGTTGCTTTGGGATAGAATTAAGTATCAGAAGGAAAAGTTAAGTTGTTGTCTTTGGCAGAAAAGTACGGACAGTCTTTCTGAAGAATTAACTGATATTAAATGATGTCTCTAGCAGGAATAATTACATCTTGTAAATTATGATCTTCCTAATCCCCATAAACAATAACAATTCACAGTAGGTGCTATAATACTAATGATAATTATGTAAAAAGTGTATTGAAATTGCAATTATTAGAACTTTTTTTTTCCTTAATATGCTTTATCTTTGGTGGAACTTCAATCTAATAAATCTTTACAGGGTAGAAGGAATTTTTTAAACTTCATCAAATGACTTTGATACCTTAAGCAATTATAGCTATCAAGGTCATACTTTTCCCTTTTCTTTGTCCATCATATCCTACAGAATGAGCTAGTTTCTTAAATCCTCTTATCATTCAGAGGAGGGGCAACCAGCAATGTACGTAGAGCACATGATAAGGGGACTTCTGTTTGAGGGAACAGGCAGAAGAAAATTGCTACTTTTTTTCC
This sequence comes from Hypotaenidia okinawae, assembly GCA_027925045.1. Taxonomy (NCBI): domain Eukaryota; kingdom Metazoa; phylum Chordata; class Aves; order Gruiformes; family Rallidae; genus Hypotaenidia; species Hypotaenidia okinawae. The sequence continues at coordinate 176,094,973 of BSDF01000001.1, forward strand.
AGTCCCACATTCCCCACAAATTTACTGGAATATGCATGGCAACTAGGAAAGTATAGGGACATGTCCTCTTAAAAAGAACTGTGATATGGGAAGCTAATGCAAAAGCAAGTATTCCCATAAACTAAAGTACATCTAGCTATATATCCATATATATCCATTAACATTACAAATTTAATTATATTTGCACTCATACTAAATTTTATTTTACACATTGTAAGTGGTTCTACTGAGTTCAAAAAATGAGTTTAAATCTATTGGCAAATCTCCTCAGAGCAGGTTTCTAACTGCAAGTGCTACAGTATAATCTTGGGTGTCCACAAAGGAATTAATACAATGTGGTGAAGAAAAAGAAATTAATCTTTGTGATTGGTTTTATGTTAATTGAAAAAACCCAACAAACAGGAGTTTGACAGGTGGTCAGAGATCTGAAACATTCAAAGTAGTCCCAATAGAACTGAATTTGTGGGCCAAGATCAGGTGAGACGATGCATGGTAAATGCAATTTATTTTTACACCTGTAGACTTCATTGAAGGTCTCTCATCATATCAAATTTAGCTGGAATACATACTTGTTTGACTTTCTTCTTGATATCCTATTTCTTGTAAATCATACTTCATTGTCATCCTTAGGGTTTCCAAAAGGGACTATCCCACTGCTATTTTCTTGGTCTTGAAACAAGCATGGAGAGATGGTAACAGAGAAAGTTACCCTCTTCAGCAGAGGATACAAGCTGATCTATGTAATTTTCAGTAAAACTGCTCTGAAATATCTAATATAAGACTATATTTCTAGTGGCATGCAAGTTTGTTGTTCCTAGGTTCTTTTTCTTCCTTTTTATTCTTTCTTCTTAAGACAAGCAGGAGAATAGTGGTAAACAAACTTTGGTTTTAGCTCATTTAAATTAAACCTCAGAATCTTGTAAAAAAATGTATTCAGAAGAATAAAGCTAATGCTTTTGGGGCAAAAATTCCAAGCCAAATTTGGTGTAGTCAAGCATCAAGTATTTTAATTCAGAAATATGTGCTGGAACCTCAAAAGATCTGCAATGCAGATTTCTTATCCTCCTTTCTGTAGTTTGACCTTCCTGACTGGATTTTATCTGCAGTAACCTTTCCTTCCTTTCAGAAATGGCAGAGTAACATCATGAAAATTTCTATTTTCTGTTTGAAAAAAGCACAAGAATTTTTATGGGGGAAAAAAAATGGTTAGACCTAGCACATCTGTTATACAATTTAAGCTTTGTTCATGCTAGCTCAGGTAATTGGTTTCTCATTTCAGTTTCTGTTTGACCTATAGAAAATACTGGCACAAATGCATAGGCAGGTGTGATATATTTGCCATAGGAACAGTTGACATTAAAGGACACCAGTGTATTTGAGAAGCTGTAATAGTTTCTACTTTATATTGAGCTCAAAGTAAATTTTAGAAGTATTGTATAAAGGGATTGTAAGATGGTTTATGTAGTCCCATAAACTAGTGCCTTGTTTAATAAAAACAGGATGTAACTTTTCTTATTTTTTGCTGCTGGTTGGTGGGGGAGGAGGGAACCCAAAATGACCAAAACAAACAAACAAGCAAACAAAAACACAACCCCCCCAAAGAAATAAAACATTGTCAGGTAACTTATTTATATTAGTGAGATAGGAAAACCTGGTTAAACACTATCAAAGCCATTAACTAAAGACAAATATTTTGTTTCACTCTTAAATGTGCAAGTCAGATGCACTGCTGGATTCTAATAAGTGGATTTTCTATTGAGCCAGTTGTTTCTCTTCACAATATTCATTCACCTAGTGACTGATTTGTGCCAGGTGGCATTTCTCCAAATATGTGATATTTCCATGTCTCTGTTCACAGCTTCCTGGAGACAGACAGATAAAAATACATCAGCATATCATTCTACCTGTGGATACATGAGAAGGCATATGAGACTCAGACTAATTTAATAACAGGCCAAAAATGCAGGAGAAAACAAGGCTTTATTAATGATTTTAGGGTAAATGAAATTGGAATTAGAAATATAGAGAAAAGCTAAGACAACATGTTAAATGTGCTTGGAAAAGCAAAATGTGCAAACCAGAAGGATGGATCTATACCAAATGTAATAAATCACTGTATTGTAAAAGCATAAAATAAATAACACTGTTAACCTCCCACATTATCAGTGTTCATAGCAGCTCATAGTGAACTTAAAATAGCTCTTGCATTGCAGGCGCCTGTTTGAAGCAAAAAAAGACTCTAGATGACTGTCAGATTGACAGAGTTATTTTCCTTATTTTGAATCGGAGAACCCAGAAGTTTGCTGTAGTATACATTTAGTCCCTACCAGTTTGGAGCTTCAAAGGTAGATCTCCCACACTGAACTGCAAAAAGGCAAATAAATCAAGGTTTCTTGTTTCCTGCTCTGTGCGGAAGACTCCCATTCGGAAACTTGATGTAAGGCATATCTGGCCACTGTGAAACTTCATCAAAGCGACTTTGTGCTCAGAGTGAAACTGACTTAGAAGAAAAAAAGTTTTGGGGTGATCTCCTTACCAACTGAGAAGGAACGGAAAATTTGTATTCTTCTCCTGCCCCCCTTCCCTCCCCCTCCCCCTCATCTTATCATCTCTAAAATAGGATGTACATATTGGTGATATGACAAATTTTCTGAAAGGGAAGCTGAAAGATCTTAACTACTTTGCTGACAAGATGTCCCAGAAGTGTGTATAAGAAAAATGTACCTTTTATGTGAATTTGACCAAGAATAAAGGGATTAGAAAAGTTATGAACAGATTGCTTTTATTGCCTTTGAGTAATTTTTGTAATACTTAATAGTACTACTTTCCAAACTGTGAAAGTGACTTCTCACTGAAGATTTTATAGCAGCAAACCAACAAAGAACAAAAGATCTTGCATAGCATGCTTAACCTATAGTCAATATCTTGGAATTTTGTGTATATTAGAAGAGTAGAACTAGACTGAACCAGAGCATTAACATGTTCAAGACATGGAAAGGCATTCATTAAGAGCACCTTACTCTTGATTTTTACATCATTTTAGACTCCCTTTCCACAGTCCATGGAGGAAGCCTGAAATTAACTTTTGTTAGTATCCCTCAATTATCAAAATATAGTTGTCTGGTATTGTTTAGAAAAGTCCATGGGATTGTCAAACCCTGCTGTTTAAAAGCTGTAGAAGTTAGACCATTAGTGGATTTTGAAAAAAAATGTATCTTCATCTTTATTTTTCTGTCTCCGAGGTTCTGTAGCAGTATTGATCTTCAAGTCAATGCATCATTATGTTGTTCTGTAAGACCACTCATATCCTATTGCTATGTAAGTGCAGCCACTGAAAAAAAAGTGTATTTTTAAGGAAATAATACTTGGATTACAAGCAAAATCAAAAGAAGGAAAAGCATCAAAAGGAATTTCACTTGAATCTCCGATCAATAATATTTGACCTTATCCGGTGTTTAATTGGTTGGTTCTTCAAGTCTTTAAAATGGTGGATTACTTACTCTGGTTAGTGGAGCTGTTTTACAGCAACTATGTACCTTTCTATTGATCAGGGCTGTGTGCATGGTCATGATTACACTGTAATGGATAGTTCAATTGGAAGAATTTACTTGAGTGCTGTTACCTTTTAATAAGTTGCAATATGTTCAGAGAGTGGTGCAGATCTTCAGTTCTGTTCCAGAACGGAATGATGCTGAAGCAATACTATGAAACAATTTATAAGGCAGTGTTATCAATCTGGAAAGATTGAAGTTGAAGTAGAAAAGGCTTGTGAACTATGAAATCTGATGGAGTTCAACAAAGAGCTGTCAACACTTTTGCTTAGTTTTATTTTATCTTTAAATTTCACTGTTGCTATACAGCTGCAGGCACATGTTGAGAGACATGCTTATCCATACATGTGTGTGTGCTTACACAACTTTGAATGTGTCCTGGAAGTAGAATTATGATCAAGCAAGTATATATACACATGTCCTTTTGTTTTACATGGTCCTCAATAAAGAAGGATTTTTTTTTCCACTTTTATTCTAATTCTAATAAATTTTAATTCCAATTCTAGTTTTAATTTTATCCTTAATAAAATTCAGGACTTCATTTTCAGGTGATGATTACAAGCTACTGACAGTGGATGTTAACGAGTTAGAGATACTTTGCCCAAAAGAATTTAGATGCTTATTACCCATAACTTTGTTCAATTTTTTACTTCAATGAACTTAAGTACATTTCATCAGCCTCTGTGAAATGTATTAACTTAAATTAAAAGCTCTTTAGATTTCTTCTCATGTCACTTTTTTCTTCAAAGTTTGTCTTTTATTGTCATCAACAGAAATTCCTCTACTTACTAAACCTCCAGCTTCAGGAGTATTCCAGTAACGTCACAGACAAGTATAGCAATCCTAAAAAGAACTCATTATCTAAATTGTGTGTTCATGTATTACTATACAAATCATTCAGCAAAACATTTCCGTTATCATTAAACAGCCAGTTGGCTTCTATACTCTGGTATGCAACCGCGATGACTTCAGCTGAGAATATATTCAGTGTTGCAGTGCGTAAAATAAACACATAACTGTTGACATGACATATTTAGGACAAAAGAAGCATACATACTGTATTTAAAGGAAAAAATCGTATGCTGAATATTTCTGGTTTTGAGACACTGTACAATTTGTTCACATAAATCCTTTGTGGTGTCTCTTTTTCAGTTATGAATTCGGAGCATAGCCTACAGCACATTCTCATGCAGGAGCGACTAATTGAGGGAATTCTTTCTATTATTTATAGACTTTACTTTAGCTTAAAATTCCTCATATTTCACAGACCTCTCCTCTAGGATGGAGGAGCAGAACCTTGATCTAGATTCTCCAGTTAGATTTAGCTAAATTCATGTAACCTTACTATTACTCAGCCTATATAACAACACTGGATTTATCTGAAGAAGATGTTCTCAGCTGAGACAGCATGCTGCATCTTTTAATGGACTTATTTTTCACTGGAAACATGGCGGGACAGCAATTACAGCAAAGAATGGGTATAATGGAGTATGGATTACAAAGCATAAGACAAGAGTAGAGGAAGCTTTAAAGGCAACTGATGACTCAAGACTGTTTTGTAGACTGTAGATTCATACTATAATCAGTGTTCACAGTGCAATTGAGTAGATTTACTGAGAAAAACTCTGCTGTCTAAAGTAAAAAATATTTACAACAAAGAGACTATCTGTGTACGTGCATATACAGGAAGCAAAAAAAAGTTATATGTGATGTTGTTTTTTTCTTCACTAGAAGGATGGTGTTTTTTAACAGTGAAATCTGAGTATTTGAACAGTGAAAAACTTATTTTCTTAATGTAAGTAATAAATATAGCATTTTTTGTTGTTGTTCTACAAGTGTCATTTTCTTTACCAGACATACCTTTTTGGTTTAGAGGACATTTTTCTTCTGGGTGACCTTTCAAACAATCATCTGTAAGCAGACAAGTGTAATGAATCATCTTCTGTTTTCACTTTTCAGTTCCACTAGGTATTTGTGACAAGGTAGTTCATTACAGTTTTTCTTCTGGAAGTTGCCTCAAACTTTTTTTTCTAACAGAAGACACTTTTTTTCTCCCCTCCTTTAAAACCAAAATAAAATAAAATAAAGTGTTTCTGGGGAAATCTTGGCAGTGCACTGAAATGTAAGCAGTAATTCCAAGGACTCGATATGATGTGACACTGGCCAGGATACTACTTGTGGCAGTAACATTAAATGTGGGAAATACAGTCACAGTTATATGTGTATTCAAATGCTAGCCAAAAAAAAAAAAAAAAAAACAAAAAAAAAAAACCCCAAAAAACCAATCTTGCCCTTAGTCTATGCTTATTTTTATTAACTGAACAATTTTAATGGTTTGCTCACATACACATTTCCAGAAAACCAAAAATTAATTTTTTTTTTATTAGCAGAAAATTACACAAATTACAACAGAGTCTTCGATGCATTTTATTGGTTTTGCTAGAGAGACTCCCTATATAATAAATATGCCTGGGACTGTCTCAAGGAAATGAGACCAACTGGATATCGTGCATCTACATGAGGCAGCACCGCTTTCTCTGGAGGAGCTGGGCTGCATGCATCCTGCCTGCTGGGAAAGATGCCTTCCCCGTGCTCTTCCCCTCACTGTGCCATGGAGGGGTTGTTCCAGGAGAAAACCATCCCAGGCACAATCTCACACAGGCACTGATTTATTTTCACTTGCTATGAGAGACTGAAATGACTAAGGAGGCTTCCTTTGATAGGTTAGGCTAATTGACTGGATTGCCAAACATAAAAGGGAAATATTTCGAAAATAATTCGAAAATAATCTCTATTAGTGACATATCTATGTATATGTGGACAGACATGAAATAACACCTATTTTCAGTCATACCCATTTCTCTCACATAAAGAACGCCATCAAGTAATACATAAAGGTTAATTAATTGAAGAATTTGCATAACGAACTGCATATATGTCAGTGACATAGAAAGCAAACTACCATTTGAAACTATTCACTAATGAACATTATGAATAAAGAAAAAAAAAGTAGCTAGACTCTCTTTTCATAATGATAGCTGAGATCTGGAATGTAAATCCAAACAATTAGGTGAAAATAAATTGTATTATACTTTATATTTTTTTCATAAACTTCACAACTCACGATTCCAGTTTAATAGAGCAACAAAAGTCTGTTTCTTTGTTTTTACATTTAAACCTATAAAAGTTGGTTTGTAGTTGACGTTCTGGTGTTGGTTTAAGCTGTGGAATAGTTTTAACTGGTTTTGAAAGGCTATTTCTGCTTACTACAAGATTAAAAATCTGCATCAGAATTTTGAGTACTTTTTATTTATAATGGATTAATATCTTTAAGAAGTTATCTTTAAACAGCATTCCTTCTTATTTAAAACTTATCATCTGCTTAATTTTTTCTGAATACCTCCTATATTAAATAGCGAAAGTTTAGCAGAGGAAGTTATATGACAAATCTGCAGCACAAAAATGTCTGAAAACCTTAATATACTCCAGTGATTAGTTTAAAAATTTCTCCTGAAATACCTTGCCTAACAAACATTTATTTTACTATATTTATTTCTGGACTTCACAGTCAAAAAAATGCCATGGCATTTAGCAGGAAAAATGTTGCCAAAATATGTTAATTGGCAATTAAAGCTAGGGATTCTGCAATTATTTACACCACTAAACTTGAAATAATGATAGTGGAGCTCTTATCAGTTTGAGTTCATTATCTGGTTTTGTCTGAGAAGGGGCAGTAACTCAGATTAGTATCTGAGAACATTATTTTTTATTTTTTTTAAAACACTTTCATGGTGGCTTCAAGGGGGCCAAGCAAAGAAAGGGGGTAACTGCAGATTTCTTCAGATAGCAGAAAGCAGGGAAAGTGCATTCTCATTCTTTATTCATTATTTAACCCTTATTATTTCTTCTTGCATTTTCAAGTTGCAAAATGCAGTTGATGACTAGAATACTGAGATCTATATCATCCGTTACTTTGAAAAGCATTTCAAACCTTTTTATGACAGATTGCCAGGAGTGTAGTCTTCTAAGTGTCTACTTCACATGTCTAATTTGGCTTTAGAGAATCTAAAGGAGCACCTCACAGGTCCTTTGTCTATAGTAGTGAAATAGTAAGGGGACTTTTGTAAATTTACTTAGGGGCAGTGAAAATACTCCAATAAAATCCTGTGATTCAACAAATATTCTGTCCACGCAAGAGCTATATAAACCTGACTCTCATAACTACACTACCAATAATTCAAATCAAATCAGATATAAACTTGCATTGGGTCATAGCAAAAGATACAGCTGCTATTGCTGAGATATGATTGATGGACTTCTGTAATAATGTCAAAATTTGATATCAATTCATTAAGGTTCTGCTACATTCCAGATAAGTAACCTTCACCTTGTCTTCAAAATTTGGGTGCAGGAGGAACAGTTTGCCTTTCCCTGTTGCTCATTCCCTGGTACATGTTGTATTCGCAATCTACTTGTGCTAAGTATTTGCATGATTTACAACAGAAGGGATTCAGTCTACATGAGAAATCATTGTCTGGAATAAATAGTACAGTGGTGGTATGAACCGCATAGAAGATAACCTGTGGTGAGCGTTGGCTGAGAGGGTGTGATGCTATTTAAGTTACGTATGCTTATAACTATTTTACATCCCTTTGTGATATCTGGGTGACATGATGTGTGCTGTGAATCTTAAACATCTGCATTTCTGTTCCAGCTCTGAGGAGAGAAATACTCTGTTCTGTATTAATTGGATATCTTTGGCTTAAGCTTTTAAGTGTGACAAATGGAGATGTGCCAAACTGCCTGAAAGTAATTTGGGCTGTCAGTGAACCACAGTAGCTGCCAGTTTGCAGACAATTTCTAGTCTTCTTGGGTCTGTCACATCTTTTTCACACTACCTATTTACCATCTGAATAGAGAGCCAGCACTCTGCAACATAAATAAATGTATTCATCTTTAATATAAGAGTGTTTCTGTGAGGTACTTGTGTTACATTGTGCCACACATCATAAACCAACCTGAACTTCTGCAGTGACACAAATTGCAGACAGGTCTCCTCAAGCAATCAACAATTAAAGTGCCGCTGGAAGCCAAAGAACGTAATTAATAAGCAGGAGAGTTTGAGGATGCCATGTAATTTTCTCATGTTGGAATGATGTTTGTGTTAGATTAGCTCATTCTCTCCAGGACACCTGAAAGTATATTTGTGATAGAACAAACAACCTACCCCTGCAGATGTAACAGCAGAAGGCTTTGTTGCTTTATGAGTCTGGTCCAAAGCTGCCTTATGCTCTTTAGTTTACAGGAAATCCAGGGTAAACCTTTTATTTACAAATAGGGAACACTTGCCAGAAGAGAATAAAAAAGCTGCTGATTAATCAGCATGCAGCTTTCATCTTGAAGGGCCTAGCTGCCTGGACCTTTTTAATATTTAGAAGATAAGCCTTTGTGAGTGAAATGTTGTGTGGAAATGCCTTTGATAGCTCTGTGATTAAGTCTATCATGCTTTGGAAAGGGGATAGCACTGGGTTTGAACAAGTCTGCATGATAGAACAGAGAAAGTTCATGGATGGGGAAAGAAAAAAAAAAAAAAAAGAAAAAAATTACCTTGTTATAGTTCTGTACTGCCACACTTTGAAGCAAAATGAGAGGAAAGCTAGCTCTGGTACTTAGGCTGATAAAATCTGCTTTCTGGAACATGACCAAGTCTCAACATATATCATCTACGAGAAATAAGGCAGACAAAGGATTGTATTCCTAAATAGGCTTGGAATATCTTGGCAACTGCTAAGAAAACACAAATAAGGAACAGTGCCTTGCTAGTTCGACCCTTAAATTATGCAGCTGTTCATTACCAGAATTATATATCTCATGCTGCCCTTTGGAAGGGAGGCATGGTGCACAGAGCTGGAACAATTACTGAATTATAGTACAATAAGAAAGACCTCCTAAAGTGTCACATGCATGTAGAGGAAGATAAGAAAGGCCAGCTTAAGTTCTTGGCATTTTAAAGAAGGCAATCAAGAAAGCCTTTGAATTCTTTGGTTTTCTTTCCCTGCAGTTCATCTACATTTTTATGTAAGTCTGACAAAGCATCCCATTCATGTGTCAGCACTCTCGTCTCTGTATGCATTAGTGTTTATTGCAGGCTGAATTTGCAGATGCTACCATTTGAAAACAGTAATAGATCCAGTTGTGTGGCCTTAATATTTATATAATTACTAATGATTTCATGCTTCCCTCCCCAGTGCTTCTGAAATAAAACTGGCTGCATTAGCATGGCCAAGCATAACAGTGCTCGATACAATCCTGTAAGCTTAAATTGTTTTGCTATAACAGGCTTTGAATTTCATCCCGAAATAAAATATGTTGTATTAATCAGCTTACCATTAATGAGTGATTTGAGTGGCATATTTGGCACATTTTTGCACATTTTGCTATAATCTATTTTTTTATATTTTTTTAGATTAATGGCACATAAAATGTATACTCTGAAGAATGTACTGGAGTGTCTTGAATCTTTTCTATTTTCTGGTTTGAAAATAATATTTTGCATTTTTCATCTCCCAAAAAGCTTATCCAGAACTATGGTCTGGCAATTAGCCTAATAAAACATTTTTTTTGTGTTCTTTATATTTTTATTTTCAGATATTTCTTCTCTTTATACAATTTGATTGTGCTGAGAATATACATAATCATATTCATTCCTCTGATGAAGAAAAAGTAATACTGTATTTCTAGTTAAGATACTACTTAGCCAGTAAAAAAAACTGTTGGCAAAAAGTAAGAATTGCATTCTTCCAGTATGTTTAGTACAATAGCATTCAATATGACTGTGTGCTAGATTCTTCATGACTATCTAAAGAAAGGTAATTTAAAAAATACATCAGGTCCCCTCTTTTATTTCAGTTGTTGGAAGTAGGAGATTTCAATTATTTCTATGTTTTAAATTAAATTAAAAAAAAAATAAATTTGGTAGACCAGTAGAGGATTTAAGGAAGTAAGTTTTGCTGTTCCATTGTTGGTTTTCATTTTATTTTTTTTTTTTTTTTTTGTCCGGAGTTTTGAAGGTGATGGGTTCAGTATATTCTCTGTAACAATCAGAATCAAGTTCTAATTAATCATTCTGTAAAAAATAGACAAAGGAGTAATTAAGCAAGATGAATGGTTTAGAATCTGACCCCCTGTTGTGTAAATATTATGTAACTTAATAAAAAAGTAAAACCAAAGAAAAAAACTTTTGATTGTAAAGATGAAAAAAGGCATGACTTGAGCCTTAGAGGATCCAGCTAACAAGGTGTATGTGTCTCGAGTTTGGGAATTATGTGTGAACAGAGAGGAAGCTGTAATAGGGTTACAGAGCAGCTGAGAATAAGAAACAACATCTCCATTATCAGAGTTGAAAGGCATTTTTATTGCTTTTGTCTCAGATGATCTGCAACTATGTTCAGAGAGTAGCTTTACCAGAACTTCTAAAGACTGTGTATTTTGTCTCATTTTACCCTGCTGTAAGCAGGGTGTTGTTGGTTTTTTTTTAAAACTCTGATTTAATCAGACCTAAATCAGAAGCAAAGAAAGCCATATGAAAAGCCACCACCAAGTCAGGAACTCTATCTCTCTCTGTCAAAGCCATGCTCTGGTGGAGCCCCTGCAGGGAGCTCCTGTGCAGAGTTCTGGTCTCAGGGCCACCACACTCACCGCGCAAGTGGCATGTGGACACTGCTGTGGCTGCACACCTCCAGTTCTGAGTGGTGTTAGTTTGTGGGTGGACATGCTGGTTTTAGTTGTTCATATTATTTCTTCACATTTGATAGATGAGGTCAACAAAAGGGAATCTTTGGGACAAGTGGGTTTTGAAAATTATGTGGGGAAGGAGAGTTCCTGAGTGGAAGGAAAAGATGAAGACTCATAGATTGAACGGGGGAGAGCAGAAGGTCCTTAGTCCCTTGATATATTATAAATAACATAGGCATTATGTTAAATGTAGAAACTGTATGGTATTATGATCTTGCCAATGCAGACTTGAATGATATTTGCTAAAAAAAAAGAAAGAAAAAAAAATCCCACATTTCTAACCATGTATATAGGAATGTATTTGATCTCATGGAAATTTTAGTTTTGGATAAGATAATTGCCAAACTGGAATAAGGTACTTCTGGATGCTTTTCAATTGATAATGTTATTACCTTCCAGAATTTGGGATCTGGTTTTGATCTTTCAGGATATAGTTTGTATAATGTGAATTGACGGGTGTGAGCTTGGTCTCTCAAATTTCTTTGTCTTTTTAATTTATAAGAGTTCTCTACTTGCTGTATTTTAAGGTGATAATTTATTAGAACAATTAAAATACTGCATAAATGTTTGAGAGAAAGACAATCTTTCCATTAAAATACAGTAGCTCAGAAAGTCATCAGGTTTTGTTTTTTGTTGTGGCAGTTGTCTAGTTAGCAATAATCTATGATGCAAACAGATATTTACAAATAATCTTTCATTTTTTTATTTATTTTTATGTTGAGATTGAATAGCATTAGCTCAATCTTATATGTCTCTTACAGGCAGATATTTGGGGGTGAAACGTAACTTTAAGTGGTGCTACAGCAGTTGATATAGCTGGAGATCTGGTTTTTGACTTCCATGAGCTGTTCTTCCTTGAGGGGGAAAGAAAGAAAAAAAAAAAAAAAAAATAATAATAAAAAAAATTACATTCATTTTGCAATTCTTTGTTCCTATGGAAATTGAAGAGACCTTTCTTCTATGAGATGAATTTCAGCTTTTCATATCTCTTGAGAATGAATTTCAGGCACTATGGGAGAACAAAAGAGAGCGTTTCTAAGTAGGAAGACTGCTTTCAGCCCATATCCAGAAAGCACGACACTGCCCCCCGCCCCCCTCCAGGTTTGGCTTGCTTAGAGGGGTTACTAGTCTGTCATCTCTAGCACAGTTATCTCTGTACTTCTTTTGAGTGACATAAGAAGACACAAATTCGGGCCTGTGAGCTGCAGATAACTTTTTCCAAAGATCAAGCAGAGAAAAGAATGTCTATTTTGGCTTTAAACATACGCTTGTAAATATAGTGGTGTTGTTCTTATTATTGACAAGTACTTCTTTGTACCTACTTCTCTGCGCTCCCCAAATTCTATCATCAGCCATTAGCTCTAGATAACCTAAGATGAGATTTTTTTATTTGCAGCAACTTTGAATGAGTGCCTTCTTTTTATGGCTGCTGCTGCTTCTGCTGCTGTTAAAATATTTATACCCTTGATTTTAAATAAATAAGGCCTCTATGTTTCTCTAAATCAATGTGGTTAAAAAACCTTTTCTCCCAGGGAATTCTGGATAAATGCCAATTAAACCTTACAATAAAATGTCACTTTCCTGAAGATTTGTAAGGTCTGACTGAAATATGAAGATGATTTTTACAGTAGTTCAAGGGTAAATTTGCAGTAATTCAGTTGAAGTCGACTGGTATTGGTGTAAATGAGGTATATGAAGCATGTATGAAGCAAGCACATACCGTGGCACAAGAGTCATAATTTAAGACTAGAAATGTGTTGCAATGAGTTTTTCACTGAAGATTTGAACACTGGCAAACATTTCCCTGATAGCTGACTTAAAAGAGGACAAAGGAAATTTTAAAGGCTGTATCATGTATCAGAGAGCAATGAACACAAAGCATTCTTTTGCTGTTGCAGTAATTGTTTACTTAAATCATGGGACAAATGGAACAACTCGAGACAAAAGCAAAACATATATCCTGTGCAAATTGTTTGTTCAGGAGGGAGGCATACCCCTTTTTCAAAACTATCACATTGTTATGATTAAACATAGTGTGCTTTACATGAACAACATCCTTCAGTGGTGCTTTTTTCAGGGACATAATCTGTATCCCGCTGCATTGCCCTGTAAGGTATGGAAATTCTATTATCCACGTTTTACAGGTGAGCAGTAAAGGGACAGAGGAACTAAATGACATAGCGAAGGTCACACACATTGTCTTTGATTCAGTATATATTTTGAAAGAACTGCCTTCCGTTGCTTCTGGTTTAAAAGTTAAGGATCCACATATAAATCTCATCTAAGGACTTTGTGTAATTTAGTAGTCAGCAAGAAGTAGTACATACTTTCAGGGCACAGTTCATCTTATAAAGTAAAACCTAAAGGATTTCAGATGATTCACATTGTAAAGGATCCTGTTTAAAGAATCTAGATGATTAGCTAAAAGGTATTCTTCAATTACAAATGCCAGTATTTCTATCATCAGATCATTTTCATACCTTCTTTTAGTAGAGTTTTTAATTTTTTTTATTTTCCAAAGTATATGAATGCTGGACAGTGTTCATACCAAAAAATCCCACCATCTTCCTAAGATTTCTTATCCTTAATGTTCCATATAGTCTCTGTATGGAATTATAAATCTTTTTTTCTGTCCTCTATTGGAAAATACACATTGTACCTATGGTCTCTTAATAAATTTGTATTCTACATCAGCTGCCATGACTGTATTCAGACATTAAGAAATAAAATGTAAAAGTATAGAGTCCACTAATATGAAAAGTAAAAATTCAATTCTATTTTTCTTGTGGATTCTTTGCTATTATAAGAATCTAAATATTAGTAAGGGGTCCAATAGTCTTTTATCATAGACACAATGTCATCAGATTTATTTTCATGGTCACGCTCTCTCTTAACTTACAAAGTAATTTTACATCTCTATTTGTTTACCCTTGCTCTTCACCTTTTTCTCTCTCTGTTTTATTCTTCTGAATGAAAGAATCTAAAATCTCCTAGTCTTCTAATAAGAAAGATTCCTGTGTTTCTTTCTTGTTTGTTTGCTTTGTGGTGTGTTTTTTTCTCTTTTATCTAGTTCTTTTGATCAGTTAATTTGGTCTTTACTGATAGTACTTAACAGTTTTGTTTCACTAGCAAATTGTATCAGGTCTTCACAGATATTTATATCAAGGTCATTACTGAAAATATTATTCAGGACTAGTTCTGATATTGAATTGTGTAGAACATCTCTCCAGCCCCATGCTTCCCCTTGCAGCACCATCTATTCACTCCCTAAGTCAACCTACAGGTTCTATTAGCATATATTCTAGCTAAACTACAATAAGTTCCTTTATGACACTTCATCACATGCTTTACTGAAGTCCAGAGAGATGAGATTTACTCAATTTCCTCTGCTTCTAAAAATGAAGTAATTTACTATGGTAATCTCACATTATTTACCCTTCTTAAAATTGATGTGGCAGATCTTCCCATATTTCAGCTGTTATATTTTTATATTTTCCTTTTTCATTATATTTAATTCTTTCAGATCAGTTCTTATAGGCTTGTGGTAACTTGTGCTCGCTTTTCTCTCCTATAAGGTTGGCTGTACATTTGTGACATCTTAGTCAAGTAGTACTCATCTCATACTTCATGTATTTATAAAATTGGTTGGTATTGAACCTGGATTTTTCCACTCATTAATTGTGCCTGTTTATCTGTAGTAAATGCCTCACTAGTAAACAGCAGGTATCAGACAAATGCACATCAAGTATGGATGGTAAACCTTAGGTGATATGCAACAGAGTTAGCATGAAATTTAAACAAGTATCTCTAGTTGGTGCTGTAACTGAGGCAGGCCATACTTGTGCAGAAAATTGTTGCAGTATCACTTAATCAGCCTTGTCAACAAAGAGATCTTACCCCCTCCATTTTTAGCTGTAAAATAGTAGGATCCTGAAGGTTAATTTAATAAACTAACATAGACTCAGAAAATAAACTGTCAATGCATAACCATTCCAACAAAAAAAAAAAACAACACATTTTTAATGCTACTGCCTTCTGGAAAAAGAGAACTGAGGAAGGGATATGCAAACAGGCAGTGAACAAATTACCAAGATGCTTGTGTCACTCCCATGTTCTTTGACAACACAGGTATAGCAACTGACAGAGCGTAAAGTTCCTTTGAAAGTCAGACTACTGAGAAGTTGTAAAGTGATTACCTGAGACTGTGAAATAGATTAATTAACAAAGAAAAAATGCAGTGCTGAATAAAAATTTTCATATTCAAGGTGTCTGCCAGGTGTTTTCTGCTTTCAGTGCTATTTTTCTCCCCACAGCAGGGAACAACATTTTCCATTTTAATCAAGAATACTTCTAGTATTTAATGCCAGAATGAGGGACCTAACACAATTTATGATGTAATACAACTCTTCAAACTTTTTAAAAGGATTTATCATCTCACCTTGCAATCAACCAGCACTAGTAGAATTTTCAGTTGTTGACTGTTTTTCAGTTTTGTTTGTCTGGCTAGCTGTCCTCGACCTTTGGTCCCTTAATACTGCAGAAATCCATACTGTTATGGTGACAGAGATTTGCAGTACTGTGAAAGAGGATGTGGTCCCTGGTATTTCTATGAAATTCCATTTTGGTTTTGTTTTACACTGCAGGAAAAAAAAAAGTCCTGAAACTCCTCAGCATGTGTTTTGAGACTATCTGAAAGCTTTGCTGCAGTGGGGGCTCTGTTCTGTCCAGATGGAATCCACTCACAAGTAACAGAGCTTAGGAAAAATTCATTACTTCAACAGGCTTAATTTTGTAAGTAAAAAAGTCAGTGCTTTGTTATAGCAATTAGTTTTTTTAAAAAATAGATTTTTTTTTTTAAAGACCTTTAAGATCATCAAGTCCAACTGTTAATTTAGCTCTGCCACCACTAAACAATGTCCCTAAGTGCCACATTGCAAGTCTTTTAAATCCCTCCTGGGATTGTGACTCAACCACCTCTCTGGGCAGCCTCTTTCAACACTTCACAACTCTTTCAGTGAAGAATTTTTTCCTGATATCCAATCTAAACCTCCCCTGGCACAATTTGAGGCCATTTCCTCTCGTCCTATTGCTAGTTACTTGGGAGAAGAGACTGACACCCACCTGACTACAACCTCCTTTCAGATAGTTGTAGAGAGCAATAAGGCCTCCCCTCAGCCTCCTTTTCTCCAGGCTAAACAAACCCAGTTCCCTCAGCACTTCTCACAATATTTTTTCCTTAGACACTTCTACAGCTTCATTGTTCTTCTTTTGATATGCTCCAGCACCTCAGTGTCTTTCCTGTAGTGAGGGACCCACAAGTAAACATAGTGCTCGAGGTGTGGCCTCACCAGTGCCAAGCAGAGGGGGGCAATCACTTCCCTTATCTTGCTGACCTCACTATTTCAGGCTAGGATGCTGTTGGCCTTCTTGTCCACCTGGGCACACTGCTGGCTCATACTCAGATGGCTATTGAACAACATCCCCAGGTCATTTTCCACCAGGCATCTTTCCAGCCACTCTTCCCCTAGCCTATAGCCTTGTCTGGGGTTGTTCTGACCCGAGTGCAGGACCTGGCACTTAGCCTTGTAATTCTATAAATAAAGCATCTGTGTGTAGATATTAAGAGATCAAAGTGATGAAGTGTTATGGCAAAGCCAAGGGTAGGACATAGCTCCAAATTCAAATGGTAAATTTAGCTATCTACAATGAAAGCACATACAGAAGAATTAAGTGCCTTAATTTCTTCCTATGGCTAGTAGAGATCTAGTCAAAATAATTGGTATAATATAGAAAGCTATTAAGATTCACATTTCATTTATAGAATTGCTAAATTTTATTGACTGGACCAATAGGATCAAGAGGATCTCTGTTAACTAAAATGAGAGATTAGAAAATGTCATGTATCTGTGGTTCCCATGTAGATACATCCACTGTAGGCATCGCAGTTCTGAATCTGAGTCTGAATCAGTCCTATACTTGGCTCCTCTGCAGCAGTTCATCAACTTGATGTTTTAAGTTGCAAATACACATGACAAAAACTTCTCTTTGCAAAATCACTTCAGATGACTCTCTCTAGAGCTGAACCCTAGGGTAGAGTAAATCCTCCCTTACTTATGACTGTATTTAAGTACCCTTAAATTTTCTATCTGAATGAAGTATAAAAAGAAGCCCCTCACTCATTTAAAGTGAAATTTGGTAACTAGATTCAGTGATATAAATGTGTAAGAGAAGGACTTACTATCCAGGAAGCTGAGAAGACGGTGGGAGGAAAGTGCATTTTTGGAAAAAAACCCAGGAATGCTAATGAGACCTGAGTTGAAAACATGTCGAGAAGAGAGTAAGCAGAACTTGGAAAAAGTAGAGTCCTGAGCTGAAGAACTTGTAATGGAAGAATCATTGTGGTAAATAGGGAAACTAAATGCTAAAGGAATGACTTGTAGTTCAGAAGAGAATCACCTCTTTATTTCAATGTTTAATTGAAAGCCTTTTTAATTCAGGCTTGCTGGCAAAATTAATTTGGTGTTCTAAGACAGTTCTAAGAAGTAGCAAAAATTCCACCTATTTTGGAGAAGTGGTATGTGTCCAGTGAATGTATAGACAAAGAGAAGCCTACCTCTGTTACCCCATGGAGTAAATTGGCCTGGAATTCTTCCCTTTGTCTACCAATAAAGTATTCTGGTGTTTCGGATCCATCATTGTGCTCTTAAATGTTTGGCATTGCTTCTAAAAGACTTGCTGCCTCTGAAGTCACCATTTAATAAATTAACTTGCTTGATACAAAGATAACAATCTTCCAAATGTGTCTTGATTCCCTCATAGCTACAATTTTGTAGTAGTTTCTCTTGTAAAGCTAAACTGTTGGCACAAAGCCACGTGTTACTGACTGGGATTGGGAAGGAAATACTGGGTGTCCTAACCAAGTGTCAGTGATCCTTTTCAGGGCTTTTCAGCCTAATCAGTCATTGAAAAAAAATGTAGGACTAGGTTATTAATGCAACAATCATTCTTAGGTGTTTTGACAAAGTACTATATAAATGGTAATTAACATCTGCACTGCAATTTTTGTCAGCGAGGTGAAACAGTGAAAATGTTAAGTGAACTAAATCTGCCGACTGGGATTCTTCATTTGCTTTTCGTATTTAGGCAAAGTAGCTTTCTTTTTTCTTTTTTTCTTTTTTTCTTTTTTTTTAATGCAGGAAGGTTGTGAATCTGAGTTGCTTTGTAGTTTTTCAATTCTACAAGTTCAGTAAGCACAAAGCTGTAAAGGGTGCCCATTATTATTGGAAACTTGAATGTCATAATCTTATACCTTATTATGTATGTGCCAAAAATTATATATCAGCGTTGATTCTTTTTTTTCCTTTTTAGTAGTATTACAAGATGGAAAATAAACCCAGTAAATTCAAATATATGAAATATCTTTAACTTTATGTCTTTAACTGGGAAAAAAATGATCCAGTGATCTGCCAAGTATTCACAACTCTCATGTCATAGGAATATCTAGATTCTTATATGATTGGACAAGGAATATAACATTTTAGCTACATTTTATGTCTCAAAACTTGTCTTTTTATTATACAGGACTAATGGTTTAAGAAAAGCAAAACAACAGGGTTTTTTGTTACACATCTGACCCCAAAATTGTTTTACACATGAACCAAATTTCCCAAGCTTCCAATGACATTTTTTGATTACTTAAGAAACCAACCTGATTACATTCATAAAGGAGAATGTAGAAAGTCTGTTATGCATGTAAGTATTGATGATCTGTGCTCATAGTCACAATTCTTCCTTCAGCATCTCTGTCAATCCATTTAAATAAATTTAAAAATAAATAGTATTATTATAATATTAATATTTGCATTATAAAGATGACGCACCTGGAGATGCTATCCAGGAAATTTCTCTAAATGTGTGTGGAGACCCATCAAATGCATTTGATGCACCAATTTCAGGTGATCTTTTTACTGTGTACTTATATTTGGATGCAATTTAAAGTGGCCTACTTTCTGTCTTCTCTTGCAAGAATAAATATAACACAGTAAAAACCAAGAGAGGTGTGGAAGTCTTGTTTTGCTGAGAATTTTTTTAATACATGGCAAAATAAACTTTTCAATGTCAAATAAACACGAATTTACTAATCATAGTTTGATTTCCACTTTAGAACCAGAAAGATTTTTCTGTTCAGTCTTCCAGGTAAGAATTGAAAGCTTGGAAATATATTTTTTTTGCCAAGGATTATAACAGCAATGCACAATTAAGCAAAATTCTCCCCTATGAGGAAAGGCTGAGAAGATTGGGACTGTTCAGCCTTGAGATGAGAAGACTAAGGGGGGACCTAATTAATGTTTACAATTATCTTAAGCAAGGGATGCAGGGGGAATCAGCCAGCCCCTTTTCAGTGGTCTGTGGAGACAGGACAAGGGGCAATGGCTGCAAGTTGGAGCATAGGAAGTTCCGCACCAACATGCGGAGAAACTTTTTCACAGTGAGGGTGACAGAGCACTGGAATAGGCTGCCCAGGGGGGTGGTGGAGTCTCCTTCTCTGGAGATATTCAAGACCCGTCTGGATGCCTATCTCAGTGAAATGTCCTAGGGAGCCTGCTTCGGCAGGGGGTTGGACCCGATGATCTCTCGAGGTCCCTTCCAACCCCTACAATTCTATGATTCTATGATTATTTGGAAAATATTGTATAACAACATTAATTCCATATTAATTTTTGGTATATTTAATGTAATGACTAAATGCAGCACAGATTAATTTTCAAGCATGGTTTAATAAAATTTAAGTGTTTTTGACTCAGGAACATTTGTTTAATGGGAGTTTTACTATAAACTGTATAAGCTCATTAAGAGACTTATGGATATCTCTTCTGAAGAAAAATATGTAAATGACATAGTTTTTAAAGAAAATGAAGGAACAGTAGCATGGGTGTAGCTCAGACATAATGAAGGAAAACACTTTCTAGTATTCCGTGTAATATGCCTGCAGTTCTGACAACTCAACTGGCACTGAACTGAATTTTACAAAATGAACTAAATGAGATGCCATTATACAAGCAGAATTAGGAAATGGTTCCTTCGTCTCTGGATTAGTTTAATGGCATCTCTGACATCTGTGTCCTGTGGAATTTATCAAGCATACATTTTTATGGAGAATGGAAGAAAAAATTAACAATATAATCAAGCTTACTAGGCACCTAATTTATGCACTTGCTTCATTTACATACCTCAGTTATTCAGATTCATGTAGTTTAAGTTAGGAGAACAAGTTCCAAAATTTAGGTTCTAATTCTGCAAAAAGAAATGTACTTCAAAAGGCCTTTTCAGTTAAGCTACTTATTTACATAATGCACTTAAACATAAGGCATCTGCCACATATCTGCAACAAATTCAGTTTAACCTAAATTTGATTTTGGTCTGAATTGTACTGAAAGAAAATAGGAAAACACAAAAATGACAAGAAACATACATTAGTAATAAGGCTTCATAAAAAAGTTACATTTCAACTTATATTTCATGTTTGTTTAGACAGTTCTAGTTAACCTAATTACAGAATGAAAATAATATTTCTGTGCAAAAATGGTCTTAATTATATTTCTTAATTAACATTGAATTTTTAAAGCCCATACTGTACGCCTGCATTTCTGGTTTGCTCTTAGATGAATTTCTGGTGGAGCATAAGATTTGTAGCTTTTTAACATTGTGCAGGTTTGTTTTGTTTTGGTTTACCTTTTTTTTTATCTTTCCATTTGTCATTTTTCCCTTAAAGTAGACAATTGATTTTTCATCTTTTTTATTCAAAGATCATGGGAAAAATGGTTGCTTTGGCACTTGCTGCAGTACAGAGGTTAATCTAGTGTTAAGAAAACAATAATTAGGAAATAGGGCCGCATGTTTAAAAGTACAACCAAGTGATAGAATTTGAAATGAAGCTACACTGATTGTTCTTGGTGGCAGCTTTATTTTATAAATTTGTTAAAGGTCACAAAGTTAGTAACTTGTAACTGTTTTTCCCAAGATTAAAACAAGGACTTGTTACTTTTGGAGGAGAAACTAACCAACAACCCCCCTGCCAGGAGTACCTCATAAAACTGTGGTTTGTTTGATTTGAGAAGAAGTAAAACTTACAGCAATGAAGAAACATACTGAAATCTGTTACCAACTTCCTGGTCTGTAAGGGCTGTAGAACACTGAAGTCATTTGCATGCCTATGGTAACAGCCTCTTCCATAAAAAGTTAGTTTGAATGAAGAATACTACTATTTGTGATTAAACGATAACTCTTGCTGTGGTCCCCATCCTGGTTTCCTCTTTTGACCTATCTGTGGTGGATAATAAGAATATCAAGCTTAATTTTTGGAGAGTCTGTAGTTTTACAGTCTTTCTCATTATGGTCTGTTGGACACTCAGCCTACTACAGTTTTGCTTGAAAGAGCAAAGTTTTATCCAACTTTAAATTGGGTGGTGTCCTTTTAAAGATCATCGTTGGGACATCCTCTGGACTTGCTCCAACAGGTCCGTGTCCTTCTTGTACAGGGGACTGCAGAAATGCACACAGTACTACTTTAGATGGCGTCTCAGGAAAGCAGAGTGAAGGGAGAAAATTAACAAAACTGCTAACATTTAATAGATGGTTTGGGTTTCATTAACCCTGTATATGGGCTGAGAATGTCCTGGAGATATGTAGACTAAATAAAGTCATATGTATCTCTGAATATAATTTTTCCCCTAATTTAAAACTCAAATATATTTATGGTGCAGTAATTAATTTACAAAGATACCTTTCTTAATCATCTGGCCCATCAACTTAATATTTTTCACTTTTTCAGTTTCATGTTTTCCAGGCTTTAATTGTATGATTTGTCCTACTTTTAAGATTTCAGGAAATGTCAACAATCACAGTTTTCTCTATTATGATTAACAGTGTTGCAGGGTTTTCCGTCAATTTCAAAGTGTGGAAAACTAGAATAATTTGGAATATTAATATTCTGAAAGATAACTTGACTAGAGCAAGCTCCCTCCAGTAAGTCTCTTCCAGGTTTCACAGAATCTTCTTTCCTGAGGATACTTGTGATGCACTGCCATTGGGTATTTTGTAGAGTGCATAGTGTAGCTGTCTTCTAGTTTATTCACTGGCTGCTGGAGCCATTTTTCTAATAAAGGAAAAGAATTCAAGTACATTTTAAATAGATCTCGGTGAATTAATCTAAAATCTTATGGAATGGCAACAAAGACGCAGAATCATCACATACATTTTAAATACTAGATGTCATCGTCATACATGGGTTCCCTTTTTATCAATGGAGAGAGAATGACACCTTCAGAAAGTGAGTCAGGTCTTCAGAGAGCTAAATCACTTTGTGCAAATGTTTCTTCATTGGTAACAGAAGGATGTTAGGATGACTATGTACCCAACTTGACCACAGCAATTAGGTTGCCCATTTCATGAGTGATTCCATTTACTATGGAATATGCATCACTCTATTCATTCCATGTTTTTGCTAAATGAAGATAAAGGACTTAGATAGATAGAATACATATTAAAATATGCATAAAAGGAAAAGAAAATATAAAAAATACTTGTAATAGATATGTACACAAGTAAAATTCATGAGATATAATTGTACAGATAGCGTAGTTCATATATGTATATGTATGTATATGTATATATAAGTAAATCAAATATCCTTTGTTAAAATCAAAAGGTACCATGCCTTCCTGCCCTCAAGGCGTGATTTGTATTTTTCACAAGTTAGATCAGGCTTTTGCTGTAAATTGGAACGATCAGTAGAAACAAGCCTTTAACATAGACTTCCTTTAAAAACATAAAAATCAAATTAAATTCAAATTGACTGGTTTTACTTTTCTGTGGTCCATGAGTTAATGGTCAGACATATAGCGGCCACATGAAAAGTTTACCGGACTGCACAGTGTTGAAATAAATACTGTTCGTCTCAGTTCACAGCAGTCTTGCTCATGCTGAATAAAACCTGTTTTCACACTGAATCCTACATTTTCTCATACACAGTTTGATGAAAATACTCACCAAAATTTGATTTTATGATAAACAGTTGACAGAATATTCCAAATTGAGACTTAAGTTGGTTTTGACTGACAACAGGTTTCTGTTTGGGGCATATTAATAGAACAGAAAATGTGACCATGTTAAAAGCAATGCTGTCTCAGCAGGTTGACTGTAAATCAATTCAACAATAGATTTTGATCAAGTACCATAAATATATAGGTGTGAGAGAAAAAAAAGATAGTAAATGATTTTGACCATGGGATGCTTTATAAATATTTTATTATCACCATCCATCATCACCTTTTGGGAATAAAGACTTTTTAAGGCAGCAAAATGACAAGCTACATAACACAAAATACTCATGCTGAAAATGAATATTATTCCAAATACTTGAACACTGTTGATGCTTTGGTCTCATTAAGTGATCCAATCAAATTTAGAAGGTTCATTGGAATCCTCTGTGGAATTTTGATTTGCTAGATTGTCCTGCTAAAATTAAATGTATAGAAGAAAAAAATGCTAATTTTGAGGAAATACAATTAGATGAGTTAGCATTCTTCATAGGAATGGGTTCAGTGGATGAGAAGATGGATGAGTTCCATGCCATGCTGAAAACGGGTGCAAATTTATAAAGATATGCTGTCTGCTCTTTGTGTGCCATGAAGTCTGTCTAAATAACAATATCCTCTCAGGGAGAGAATCTGCTGTTCTGGCTGTCCATGTATTATTGTATTTGGACTATCTCCATTTGCAAATGTTGACTTTTCATCTGTGACCAAAGAATGGAATCTGTATGAGAGATGTGTAAAACATTTAATCTTTATTTATTTGTTAACAAAAGAGGTTTTTTGCCAAATCCTGTTTGCACTTCTTTTCTTCCACTCTCCTTGGAAGGTGACTGTCTGCATCCACAATGTGGTGCTTCAGCCGAGAATACAAATTGCAGTCATTTGTGCAGTTTTGTTTGTTTGTTTATAATGAGAGAATGCAGTAAACCCAAATAACAATCCCAGATACTATTTTGTATCTTCTGTATTTCTAAACTTTTACTATAGTAAAATTTACTATATTTGTCAGTGAAAGTTTAGACAGAATAGTTTTATGTTAATATTTGCTGATACACAGATTTTTAAGACTAGAAACAACCACTAGATTATCTAGTGAATCTACTTTTTTATTACTATGTGTAAAGTTTCACCCGAGGTAATTCTGAAAAAAAAAACCCAACCCAAAAAAAAGAAAAAGGAAAAAAAAAAAGGTGGCATTGTTGCATTCTGAACATAGACATGCCAGAGATCATTCACATTTGAGCTGTTCAGTGGGAAGCTCAGCATCACTGCAGACCATGGCTGCTTTGGAATGCCTCCTGTGGCATTTTCCTACACCCTTGATTGCATGGACCATGCCTTTGTGATTTCAAAGAATTTTGTAACTTCCCTGCAGAACGATCACAAGTCTAACAATGCATCTACCTATTCATAAAGACTAGACAATGCTAAACAAACAACCCTAGTATCTCACAAGCTCAGCAATTGCATAAGGGTATTCAGCAGAGATTAGGAAATGGGGTGCTTTCAATCTTCTACAAATAAATGAGGGCTAGAATTTGGTTAAATTTCTGTGAATTTTCCAGCAACCAAGAGAAACTACCACTAGGCTACAAAAATGTATTTATTTCTCTGAGATGTTAAGCCCTACATAAAATCAATTTTAAGTAATTGCTGTTAGTAAAAACCAAACCAAAATCAGCAACCAGAGCTAAACCATATCACACATCTGAACTAATTTAAAGGCTCTGTTAAGATGGCAAGGGCAGAGAGATTTACATGTGGGAATCCTATAGACTGAAATCTTCATTTCCAAACAAGCTAATTTAGAAGTCAGGTGATTATTAACAACGCTAAACTACTGAACTCCACTGAAATGCCTTATATGCTTTCTCTAAGTCTATTACTTAGGCATAGCAACATGCAAACCTAGTCTTTAGGCACCTCCTCTCCATGTAGCCAGACAGTTGATAAAGCAACCTATTTGTTCCAATCTGCAGAAACAGGCTACAAAATTCCTTCCAATAACTGTGTAGGTAAGCAGGTCTAGGAAAGCAAAGGCTTTATTCTCAAGACCATTTCAAACTTAATTCTATTTCTTGAAAGGCTTCACCTCTTGGAAGGGGTCTTGCCTTAGAAAATGCAAGGAATTAAAAATTCATCTAGGCTGCTAGTGCTTCAAGGGGTGGGGTGTATGATACTTGACTACTCCCTGAACATGCATACCTGTAGCCACCTACAGATTTATGTTGATGTATGCCAACACAGAAAAAAAGTAATTGGAAATGGGCACTGAATGTTAGGCCAGATATAAATAACATATTGGCATCAGAGCCATTACTGCCTGGAGGAATAACTTGTAAATGGCAATAACTTATAGGAAATATTGCAGGGGAAAAACAAAACAAAGCAAAGCAACCACACCCCCCCCCAAAAAAAAAAAAAACCAAAAAAAAAATCACAAAACAAACCAAACAAAAACCACAAATCCAACCCTGCTCTAACCAATTTAAGTTACACTCCATTTCTTTGTAGCTTTTGTACTGGAGCAGCTATGGATGAAAGGAACTCAAGAAATACAGAATACTTTTTAGTAGCGATCATGGTGTTAACAGGCATTTATTCTGTAGTAGATTAGTGGTAATTTCAGCATTCTCTAGGTGTGTAAGAAAACATACTATAGTCTTCTCTACAGGAAGGATTCCAGAAATGTCTCTCACTTATTAGAAGAGCTCTTGTTACCAAGGTCAAGGTTGATCCTTACACATCTATAGGAGGGATGGGCCAGAATCTATCAGGAAGAAAAGGGAACTAGAGCTGAGATTTCCAGAAATGTTGTAATTACAAGTGGCCTCTGCACAATGTTGGAAACAAAAGGCAGGTACCCTTTCTGTAATTAGTCTGGGGGTATAAACTGGTGGTGAGGGGAACAGCCTACCCCACTGCTGTATTTTTCAAAGCTACAGCCTGTTAGTGTATGTTAGTTGTACTCTTAAAATTCAAAAAAATGTTTAGATTTTCAAGATATGAAGGGAACACTTAGTTTCTTAACTGTGATAAGGTTTTGTCATGAAGCTATCTTCACCATCAGAAGACTGAAGCAATTCTACATAGAAGCAGAATATCAAGTAGTTGGAAAATCTTGCATTTCAAACTTTAGCCAATCAGTCAAGAAGTCACATATGACTTTTGATCTTAGACACCTACATTTCTGTGGCACCCATCTGGATCTCTTAAGTACCTCACAGAGTCGCATAAGAGGTCTTATTCTGCCAGGCTTTCCTCCCTTTTCAGAAAATACTTAAGTTGCATTTCTGTTTGCTGGCCAGTACATCCCACACACCCTTAAAACACACGTATCTATATACCACCACACCCCCCCACACACACATCTTCCTCTCCCTTCAGTTATTGTGCTAACTAAGGATTCTTGCAGCTTATATTGGCATTACCTTACAGCATTATTTAATTCAGTAATAAAAAAAATTTAAAAAATGAAAAAAAATAGCTTGGACCAAGAAAGGGAAGAGGAACTATCAGGAGTTTTTTAATCTGTGCCTGAGTACATAGGAAGGAAGGGAAGGGGAGAGAGAAGCAGCAGGTTACAAGGTGGTGGTGGTAGTAGGTCTGCTAAAACTGGTAGCAGCAATGATAGGAATTCAGGGGCCTTGGAATAAGGTCATCTGGGGACAGAATATCAGTACAGGCTGCTCCAGGTGGAATGACTATGCAATAAGCCACTAAAAATATACTTTTAGTAGTCAGTAATGAATCTTCCTGTTAATTAATTGTTGTGGTTTGACGCTGGCTGGAGGCCAGATGCCCACCAAAGCTGCTCCATCACTCCCCTTTTCAGCTGGACAGGGGAGAAAATATATATTGAGAGGCTTAGGAGTTGAGATAAGGAGAGGGAGAGATCATTCCACAATTAACGTCACAGGCAAAACAGATTCAACACGGACTAACAAGAAAAAAGACCACATCTAATTTATTACCTAATACAGAGAGAGTGAAACCAGAGTAGGATAACGAAGAATAAAACTAGATCTTTTAACACCTCCCCCACCCTTCCCTTCTTAAGGGACTTAACTTTATTCATGATTTCTCACCCTTCTTCCCCGCAAGGCTGGCTCAGGATGGAGTCAGGGAATGGGGGAGCAGGGGTTTTGGTCAGTTCCTCATGAGTTGTTTTCCTTCTTTAGCTGGTGTGTGTGTGTGGAATTCTTCTGGGGTCCCACCCACTGGAGACAGTCCTTCACAAACTTCTCCAGCATGAGTCCTTTCCCACAGGGCTTCAGCTCTTCACCAACTGCCCCAGCGTTGGTCACTTGTTCTCTAAGGTGCAACTGTAAAATCATAGCTTGTCTCTCAGACCCAGAAAGCTCCAGCCCAGTCCTCCGTGGAGTCAGGAGCCTCCACCCCAGCAAACCTGCTCTGATGTGGGTCTCTCTCCACAGGCTGCAGGTGCTGGCAGAGTTCTTTCAGCCCGTCCTCATCGGGGAGATGCTCTAGTCCTTTAATTGTCTTTGAAGCCCTCCGTTGGACTCTTTCCAGGAGATCCCTCTCTTTTTTATACCAGAGAGCCCAGAACTGGACACAATACTCCAGGTGGGGCCTGACCAGGGCAGAGTAGAGGGGGAGGATCACCTCCTTTGCCCTGCTAGCTACAAAGCCATCCCTGCAGCCCCCTCTTCTCCACCAGAACCCAGCCATGCAAAACCACAGTATTAATACAACCAAGAAAACACATCCAGCACAGTATATATGTGGCTTTGTGGTCTTGGAATATTTTTATTTTTTTAACAGTCTAGAAATAAAGAACAGTTTCTCATTTGTTTGGCTGCTATTTAAGAAGAACTAAAAAAAAATCTTTTTTCATTATATACTCATTTCCAGTTCTTATATTTATTATGTACAGTAGTTGCAAAACCTCTATGAAATATAACAATGCCATTTCAATTCTAATATATGTGGAGAAGGCTATAAAAACATGTGGCCTCAGAAAAGGTCATTTGTAAAGTAGCCCATGAAAGCTTAGAAAAGCTTTCTGTATTTAATGTTAAACAGAGCTGAAAATGTTGTTACTGTTGTTTTCTTTTCTTTTATCCTTTTAAGACACAATCTGAAAAGTTAAATAAATACATATTGCCTAAAATACAACTATGGTCATGTTCAAATCCACTATTTGTAACATTTTTACCCCCAGGCAAAGAGCACCCATTCACTTTGTTTCTGAGACCAAAAAGTCTTACTGAGTAGAACTTACCTTGTGCTCTTGAGTCTTTCAGAATTGAAGACTACATTTTCTGGCTTTAAGAGTTTTAAAGAAGCAGGTTGAAAAGCAGCTGGTCAACACACCAGAAGCTAGTTGCTAATTGCTGCAGTAAGTTAATCAATGAAATAGCAGTTTAGCTTCTGGGTATAATAAAAAGAGATAAAAGACCACACAGAAATTGCTGCATTAGGGTATGACCGGCTCTTGAGTGGCATACATTATTTTCCTTCTTACACCTGTCTGCTTTTGAGTAGGCAAGTCATGCATCTGCTTGACAGCTATTAACAGAATAAAATAACAACAAAAAAGCATTTTTGGGTAAGATCTGATATAAATATTTACAAAGACAATTTAAGGGAGTGTTTGTTATGCACTTTTGTGTTTGCTTTCAAAACATTTAACTCCAGAGACAGATGGCTTGTACAGTTTTATCAGCACTTGTGTCATTATATATTCAAGCAGCCAAGACTGATAACCAGCCTCATGTATTACGGATTGTTCAGAGAACAAATACTTCAGAAAAAAGCACCCACATATCAATAAAGTACGTCAGTGTGGAAAAACTTGATACAGAAATTTCAGTGACATTTTTATGAAGAGAAAGGAAACAAATTAATGCAATTATAAAATTAAAGCAGCAGGAACAGGTTTTTAAGTGGTGTCTTTGTATGTGGTAATGAAACAACTTTAGAAAA
Source organism: Hypotaenidia okinawae (assembly GCA_027925045.1). Classification (NCBI taxonomy): domain Eukaryota; kingdom Metazoa; phylum Chordata; class Aves; order Gruiformes; family Rallidae; genus Hypotaenidia; species Hypotaenidia okinawae. Next base: position 176,124,362 of record BSDF01000001.1, read on the forward strand.
TTGGGTGAAAGCTATTGCTCAGCAGTGGTGGAGGAGAAAGATAATTACCATTAAGGCATCATTATGCTTCCTCAATACAAAGCAGCCAACTCTTCAGTGCAAGTTACCCCCAGAAGATCTCTCTCCCATCATACTGCTCATGATCATTTCAGTTTATGCTACTGAATAGCAACCTGAATAATAAGGAGTCTTAGAAAAGAATAAACTGTCTATACTTGAGAACATAATTACACAAAACAGAAACTGAAAAAAGGTATTATTGAAAGACTGTATTTTTTATAGAATTGTTTTTGTAAGTGAGATCCTTTTCCCCAAATCTGTTTTTCATCTTTTTCCTGTGTCTCACAGTAGGATATTTAAAGAGTCCCCTAAATCATGATCATAAACATTATTAGCAATAATATTTACAAAATTATTATGCTCGTATCTGAAGACCTTAACTGGAGATCAGGTGTGATGAGTACCACATAAGTGAATGAAGCTGCTTTTTTTCCTGAATCAGTAATCATGATCATTCCTTGTAGTAAAGCAAGATCATTCCTTGTAGTAGCTTAGCAGTAAAACATATTATTTTAGGATTTTACATTTTTAAAAAATACTTTGTGGATTAATTATTCTTTTGTGATTATTTAAACCAAAAGGTTCTAGACAAAAATTGTAATTCACCTGCTACAGAGACTGCTATGGTCTTGCCTTTGGTTGAAATCTCTGCATAGGGAAGGGTGACTGAAGGAGGAAAATTAAGTGTGTAAGTGGGACAGTGGTATTTTGATAAACCAGAAAACCCAAGGAGCTGCTGCTAAGCAGGCAATCAGCTTGGCATTGTTACCCTCTTCTTCCCTGATGCTCATAGTAATGGATATTCCACTGCTGTCAAGAAAGTTGATCAACCTAAAGATGGCTAAAGCAAAGGATGTTTAAAATCCATTCTGAACTTATCAGCACTTACTGCCCAGAATTGTTGCTAAAGAAAGCAAAACACACACATTAAATCTTCCAAAGAGTTTGATATGTAGCTTATAGGGCCGCATGCATATTTGGTCCTAAGTAAAACCAGCTTATTACTCATTTAAATTTTAAATGGCAATTTATTTAATTAAACTGAAAAGTAGTTTATCCCCTTCAGAAGTACTGAAAGCTCTCCTGTTAACCTTTATTCCACTGTGAATTAGAAATACAAAACGCATGTACTATATTTCTTGAAATGTGTCATTCTGTGCTGAAGAGTTTCCTTTTGTGTTTTGAAAGTTGTAATCCCTGCCAAACCTTTCCTTCTTGATCAACAAGATGGTACTGGACTGTGGGATTAGACAAGTTGAAAATAGTTATGCCACTTCTCAATTTTTTCTTCTGAAAATGGAAAAAAAAAAATCTGTTTTCAGGAAAAAAAACATATAAATGAGAATAAAATCAGGTTTAAATTTTGGAAATGTTAATAGTATGCCATGAATATTTCCTTCATTTTTAAATATTTATTATTGTTTTTCTTTGAGCTAAGTACCTGCCTCAGTTTGATTATAACTTCGTTCTAGAGGATTCAAAGAAGAGTTTTATGGGAAAAAGAATCTATTCCAAGGAATAAGCAGTTCTTATTTTGGGATCAAGGTTCTTGATTCTCACTGAAATCTCTGCTAAACTCCTACTTTACAGTAATTTTTCCTTTTTTTTCTCAATGTTTCTGGTTTAATTATTTCATCTTGTATTGGCCTAAATGGAAAATAGTATTGGTTCAATACATTATTCATGTTCTAATATTCAGCAATAGGGCACTTTCTTATGTGGAGAATGCAGAGGCAACTGTTGCTATGATTTATTATATTATGTCACATCAACAGCGTACTGTATATTCTCCAGATATTAAAAAATGAAGAGCTATTTAGATATAAGATTAACTAATTACCTTGTAATATGTAGAAATATTCCTGGTTGCATTTCTGTATGTGTGTAAAAACAATCGGTTGGTATTCAGTGGAATTTACTACTGTAAGCTGTTATGTGCCAGTTAAAAAAAAAAACCCAAACAAACAACAAATCAACAAACAGAAAACCAAAACCAAAAACCAACCTAAAAATGTGGGAAAGAATAACAATTTCCATAACACTAATTGGGATAATTTCAGTATTCAGAAAAAAAGATTATACTAAGGGAAATTTATTGTCTATGCATGGAGTACAAGAGAATGAAATATTCTTTGGCACTGTAACACAGAAATCTTTGTTAGAGTGTCCTCACTTATCATTCTGAGCCTCAATTATATTATTATAAAGATATACCTTTTTTGCTGATATACCACTGACATTTTTCTTCTGATTAGTAATGCTTTCTAACATGCTTCATAACTTCACTATTCATGACTACCTGCTAAGGTTCTTTCTCAAAAATCAATCTATAACTTTCTTGCTGCCACTGGACTGTTTAATCAAGGAAAAATGTCTCCTTAGCTTTTCAACTGTCTCCAACACTAGCCAATTGTTTTACTCAGAAGTCAAGAAGAGGCATCTTAAAATTCTTGCTCAAAATTACAATGCAGTTAGCAAAGAATTATTACAAAGCGTATCTCAAATATTGAGAAATATATAACAAAGACACACAAAGTGATTTGTCTGCCTTTATCCTGGCTTGCTCTTCCTCATACATTCATTCTGATCAGACAAGCAAATTTAGTTATTAAGAAATACAGTAAGACAGAGGAATTCAGTACTGTTGAAGACATGAATGATCTGTCTGCTTGTCTGCAAGATCCCAGTAGCTGGCCAGGTGTGTCCTCAGCAGTGTGTGAAAAATTGTGTGGATATTTAATATGCATAGTACTTAAGCAGACTTTGTTTCTGTCTCCTGTGGTCAGATATTCTTGACTTATAAAGAATTATGATAAAAGATCTTTATCAAGTGCAGGATTGATATAAGTTTTTGGGTTTTTTTAAATTACACCTTGATTTTTATGGTTGCGTAGCAGCTATCTGAGATATGTTTAATGGTCAGAAGAATTACAGATTTTATTCTCTATCCTGTTGCATTGTTTTGAAGTGTTTCATGGTTCCATATTAAATCCAGAAAAATGTAACTTCTCTCTTCTTGTGAGTGTGCATCAGAGTTTTATCCACTAGATAGATGTCTAGAACTATGCACCAACATATGTGAAATAGTAGACATTAGAATAATCCCACATAAAAAGTGTTCCTTTGGCCAACCCTATTCTATAACCAAATGGAAATTGTATCCAGGATTTATCAGCACAATATATTGCTGCAGAATCATTAATTTTCTGATGAGGTGTATGTATAAATTTAATGCTGAATATCACAATCTAATATTACTTTTCTTTCTTCCTCCCTCTTTCTTTTTCTTATTTGTTTTTCTTCTGCAGATGGGCCTCTTGGGCCACGAGGATTAGCTGAAGCTACAGAGATGTGTACTCAAGAATGCCTGGTTTTGGGTCACTCAGACAACTGTTGGATGCCTCCCAGCTTGGGCCCACACCAACAGCCAAAGTCTCCTCTCTCCACCTTTGCACCTCAGAAAGAATGGGTTAAGAAGGACAAACTAGTTAATGGACACACATTGACCAGGACCTGGAAAGAAGATAGCAACAGGAACCAGTTCAGTGACCGAAAGCAGTATGGTTCCAGTGAGGGCCATTTCAACACTGGCAACCACATGACTGACATTCCTCTGGCCAACTTGAAATCTTATAAACAGGCCTCAGGAGCTGTTGAGAGTCCAAAGGAGCACCAGCTATAAGAAATAGTTACTTTGGACCAATGACTTTAGCCTACTTAGACTTGCTAATACTGTGTGTGTGTCAGAGCTTTATGTACTGGGTAGACCTCTAGAACTATGCTTCACCTAGCAGAGATATGCATATCTTTATGTTAGCACCGTGGAAGGTATGATGTCCTGCAACATGAAAGAGTGTTTCTACTAGGTGTGTGGTTTTGTTAAATAGACATGTTTAAAAATCTGCAGAGCTCTCTCCAGTTTGCAAATATCCTTTTTTTGTTTGTTTGTTTCTTTGTTTTTTGACCCTGGACTGCTGCTATGAACAACAGAAGATGCATTTGGAGAGTGAGAGACAAAGAAAGTTTGGTGGATTGCAATGATTGAAAAGCATATCCAGTTAAAAAATTGTGCTTTTGCTGTCATTGATCTATGCTGGGACCGTTATACTTGAGATCATATTGCAAACAAAACAACTGAAACTGTAAACATTAAACCTATTGTGCTATTAACCATGTTCGTGGACACTTAAAAGTCGATCAGTGTTCAAATACTTGTAAATAGAAACAATTATTACTTACAATTTTTGTGTACTTATAACGTTCACTTGAAAATATACTGTAGCATATTCCTGTGTTTCACAGTTGCTTTTTACTTTATTTCACTTGCTTCCTGTTGTTTTGCTTTTATTTTCAGTGATGGTGTTTCTGTGTTAGTAGTCTGTCTGACACACAATGTTCCAAGGAACTCAAAACACTTGTGTTACAAGTGAAAAATAAGGAGTGATGAGGTGGGAGGGAAGGTTGGTTGTAGAAAGTTTAAAAAAAAAAAAAAAAAGGGGGGGGGAGGTTTTCTTTCTATGTAGTAGAAAATTATGCCAGCATTCAGGTAGAATTTCTTCTTTTTTATTTTTTTAATATTATAAAATGAAAGGACTTATGTAAGGGCTTAATAATTTAGCACTTTTTCTTTTTTCTTTTAATTTCATTACATTTCATAAAACAGGAAAACTGAAAAACAAAAGAGGATTTAAATTTCTGGAGGTGGGTGAGAGGGAAAGCTGTTAATTTGGAATCCTTGATCAAATTAGCTTCAGTCTGTCATTTCATAAGCAGTAGCTGACATTGATTTCAGCTGGAATATATATGGAAGAAATTCTACAGGAGTAAAATACAATAACCATGTTTTTTCCAATTGGGCAGGTGTGTGTCTATACCTAAGACAGTTTGTATTGCTGAAACAGCAGCATTTGTGTTGATCTTCATCTGCGTTAATGTTGTAGTAACACAAGTGTTTTTAGACCATAGCCACAGAATATTTAATGTGTTGTGCCTTCATGATGTAACAGAGCATTCTCCTGGTAGGCTAGTTGGGGGAACTAAAGGGTTAAATCTCTAATTATTGCTGTTTAACTGTTTGTTATCATAGTTGGTCAATGCCTGGCAGGTATCAGTATCATGTCACCTCAGTCAAACCAGCAGAGTGACTTCTGATGTTAATAAGATCTAAAAGTTGCACGCAAAGCAAATCCAAATGCAAACATTTTTAGATGGTTTTTGTTAAGGCATGACAGATGATTTACACAAATAAATAGCATGCAAAAAAAAAAAAGAAAAAAAAGAAAAAAAAGAAAAAAAAAGTCCTTACAGAAAAAAAGCAAAAGTTACTTATGCCACAGTAAAACATCAGTCTTAACGTAACAATCGTAGCTAATATGAAGGCGATTTTATTCTTACCAAAAACACAAACCTTTTTTTCTTCTTTATTATTTTGTATATAGCAGTTCTTTTTATGTTCTTTTTCGGTTGGTTGGTTGGTTTTGGGTTGGTTTTCTTTTTTTTATTTTCTTTCCCTCCACAGTATAAAAGGCATAAAAGTGGGTTAGGGGTGCATTGCTTATTGCAGTACTTATGTCAGTTTGTGAGGGGTGTTTGATGACTTTGACAGAATAAATATCTAACCAGTTATCCTTGTTACTGCTTTGCCAGTTCAACGTTATTTAGTTATTCAGCTCTTGCAATAAATGTTCTGAATTTCTGATTGTGTTGTGTTAGTTCTTGGGCAGGTGCCTAAGGGACTTTATTCCTGTTAATTTATCTTTCTTTCTGTTGTTATTGATTAGTTTGTTTCTTTTTTTCATTCTGAATTTCCAGTTATTTTTCTAAGCATATCACAATCCATTTGGCTCATACAGATATGTATAAGAACGGAATATACAACAACTGATAAATTTTGTGGGCCATATTCTGTCATTCCTATGGTAAGTAGGAACTTGTTACAAGGAGTTATTTGAATTAGAAGTTTTACTTACCCAGCACAAAAGTGACAGAATCTAGCCCATATTTGTTAGGCGTACTTGACCACTTGTTATAATCGTCATTATATGAATCTTTGTAACAGTACAGTGGTAGCATATAGAAAAGTCAGCATTTACCAGACCTCATCCTTCCCTTTGAGTGTAGAATAAAGTCGCATCAAACTACAGTAAATACTTTCTTGCAAAGAAAATATGTGTGGTTATATAATCAGTTTTGTTGTAGCACAGGTAATGAAAAAGAGAAAAAAATAGTAAAAAAAAAGCCCAACAACCTTGAAAAAGATGTTTCGATGAAAGTAACCTATTTTTGAACAATCTGAGTTTTAAAGTAGAGGTGCCCTGAGTCCTATAGTAAAGTCAGAGATACAGTAATTATCTGAAAACTCAAGTAGCACCAACTATTTAAATTATAAGTGCCTTTTTAAACAAAATAAATTTGAAAATAAAATCTATCATGGATAGAAATTAAATAATGTGACTGTTGCTACAGAAAGAGAACAACCAGGTTGCTGCCATCAACCTGAGCAGGAGGAACACAAAAAATACAATCAGAATTTCTAGGAGGTGAAAATTTTCTCATGTTATTTTCTCAAATTCTGTGCAATTTTAGATTCTTAAGGCCTTACCCAAATTTGAACTAGTTTTGGGGTGTCTTTTCAAAAAGAAAATGGATGAATGAGAGATTGGGAGAGGGAAGGAGAGAGAAAGATGAAACAGAAAAAGCGAAAGAGAAAGAGAGAAAAAGAGAAAGAGAGAGAGAAAAAGAAAAAAGGGAGAAAGAAAGAGAAAAGACGAGACAGAAAGAAAGGAAGAGAGAAAGGGAGAAAGAGAGAAAAGAAGGGAGAAAGAAGGAAGGAAAGAGAAAGAAAGAAAGAAAGAAAGAAAGAAAGAAAGAAAGAAAGAAAGAAAGAAAGAAAGAAAGAAAGAAAGAAAGAAAGAAAGAAAGAAAGAAAGAAAGAAAGAAAGAAAGAAAGAAAGAAAGAAAGAAAGAAAGAAAGAAAGAAAGAAAGAAAGAAAGAGGAAAAGCAAGGAAGAAATAAAGAAAAGAAGAGAGAAAGAAAGAGTAAGAAAGAATTTGCAGCAATGAGAACTGTATCTTAGTCCCATTTAAGCCGAAGAAGTGTTTTACAGGGGTTTCCATGGAATCTGTATTTGGCCCTAACCATGTACCCAGTAAGTGCCCATTTTTTTCATAACCATTTGGTTTGCTCAATTAGAAATAATAACAGCACTATCTAAAATGCACAAATTAAGAAAGATTAAAAAATAAAAGGGCTAAATACTGACAGGAATTCAGTTATTAATCAAATAAGGAGCTTAAAAAAGAATTCAAAATCCCACTGCACAGAATGAGAAGACAGAAGAATATTGGTGACTATTCAAGTTAGCTATCTTTGAGGTTAAACTTTACTTAAAATTATTGGTAACCTGGAATGATATGGATGCCTGTCTGATGCCAGCTCTAGATTTTTTCCTCACCTAGGAAGATTGCGTGCCCTTTATTTATTTATATTTTAGTGCATACATTTGAAGGATTCCTAAAAAAGATAAACCAAAGGTCTCTTTATTTTTATTGTTGTTGACCAAAGCCCTTTGTTCAAATAGGAAATCCCATGTTGTCCCAACTCATACAAAAGATAGAGCATTCAGAACCTCTTTCCCAAGGAACTGTCAGAAGTCAGACAAAGAAATACATGAGCAGAATATACATATCTATTTTAACAAATAGATATTAAGAAAGTTATATTCACATTGCTTGCTTACTGTATTTATTACCTTTTGGAAAGTTATTAATAGGAATCATGATCAGAAGAAATATTGAGCATTGAGCAGACTAAACCTCAGGAAGCTTTGGACACATAAATGGCATAAAAGCAGGAGCTGCATACCTGTGCAAGAGGAAAGAACAGGAAGGTAAAGACTGACTTACCTGACATGACAACACAAAGAATTAGGGAAACAAGGATCACATCATTCAGAATTTTAATCTTGTGATGCTTTGAACAGAAGGAAGGACTAGTTGCTTTCACAAAAGAGAAAGAGAATCACGAGACATGTCAGTAGGTGATTTCAGGGGATCCATAGGATTTGAGACATGACAAAAGGCACAGGGCTAGGTCTAATAACCTTAGGCAGTTGTGTCTGATACCTCAAAATAAGTCACAAAAGTATTACTACTGGCATGAGAGCACATCAGTGGTGTTATATCTAGTTCAGACAGAAAAACAAACAAACAAAACAACCAAAAACAAAGAAACAAACAAACCCCAAACAAGTAATCTGGGATGAATGATTTCCTGTGACCCAAAATATTTACCTGATTCAGCTTATAAAACTTTCTTATGACATGTATCCTTGCCACAAAGTAAAAGGAAGCAGTGAGAGTTCTTTAGAGCACGTGCTCATGTGTGCTCAATTCAGACAGCAAAAACAAGAGACTACTCATGGAATTACCCCTGAATGCTCAGTTCTTCCCTATCTAATACACTTCTTGAGCAGAACAATGCTCTAAAGTCCTGATTTTGTTTAATTTATATACTTGCAATACTTGATGCTGTGATGAAAACCTTCAAAATGGAAACTAATTCTACAGCAGAGCAAGGCTCTGGATACAAAAAACAGGATACAGTATCACACAGAGGTGTGAATCAGCTCAGTATATCATGGACAGTTAAGCCCTAACTCAATTAATAATAGTTTTATTAACTTGTACTGTACCCTAGTGGATATATCCATCAAATATATTACTCCATAATCCAAAGCCACCTCTGACATTTTCCTCTTGTTCCAAAAAACCACTCTCATTGGTATATGCTTCCTTATAAAATTGTAAGATCTGTTTTCATACATCACTTGAATGGATAGATCCATGTCCCCCTCTTCCCCCCAGTTTGGCTTCTTTGAAATACAATGCCTTACATAACACAGTTGTGTATATTATAAACTGATTTTCTTGTGAGATCCCATTTTATATTTTGTTTTCAACCAGTTTGGCATAGTAAGACCATAGCAAAGAGGGCCACATTCTGTTCCTTCAGGCTTTATTGAGCCTTTTACAATGCACAATATCAGCGCCAGTCCCATAATTAGTAACAGATATAGCAAGTGGACTAGCAAATGCTTGAGAAGAAACAAATTTGTAACATCCAGGTTTTTAAAACAAAATATAATTTATTTATAAGCTGAAATTAATGCTAATAAATACAAAATTATAAGGTTTGGGGTTTTTTAATTGATACAGACACGTCACTTCACTGTATGCTAATAAAACTCGTGCTGGTATGCATCCTCATCCTGCCAAATACTGCGCAGCTCTTTTGAGACACTGAGTGCACTCGATTTCTTTAGAACACAAGAGTAAGCATCCTCTTGCAGGAGAAGCTCAACATTTCACAGGACTGGGTCCACAATGAGAAGATTATCACAGACAGACATGTCATATGCTAAGTTTTGAAGTAAGAATGCTTTCTTTAGCTGCAGCATCTCACAGCTCTAACTACAGCTTTAAGTTTATACTGCTACCTAATTGTAAAATACAAAAAGTATGTCTTTCAGTACTGGAAAGGATCTCAAATTCTCACTGTATATTATGAAAAAAAAAAGAACTAAAAGAAAGTAATGTCCTTCATTTTCAAAAATGAGTTTTGGTTTGGGTTTTTTTTTTTTGTTTTGTTTTGGTTTTGGTTTGGTTTGGTTTGTTTTTTACCACAGCCATTCTTAAATCTACCTGTTGTGCCTAGGTATTGCAACACATTCTGATATTGCATGGCATGTAAATAGATACCTTAATTACTCATAATGATATGATTATATACACACATATATATATATAGATTATATATATATACTTAATATTATCAATCACATAATTGCTCAGTATTATTTAATGGAATTTTGGGAATATGGATTTTGTTGTTTGATGTACTTTAAACTGTATGAAGCAGCATATTCTTAAGATGACCCTCACCAATGCTTTAGATTATTTATTCATTAAATAAAGTGCTTTCTTTTGCTTGTTATAATCCTGTTTGTACAACCATGTGATAATGTTAAAATGGGTAAGTACTGTACGGGAATTATAACTGTTTCTTTTCTTGTCTAAATATATAACTATAACAATATTTATTAGTGATCTGAGTTTTAAGAATGTGTCTTTTTATGTGTTTATTGTCTCCTTACACATGGTACAAATTTAAAGGAAAACTGAGATAATATTGCTTCGTGTAACACTGAATACCCCAATGGCTTTTAAATGTCTTTTTGTCTTTATTCACAAGTGAAATTAGGATGAGATCTGTACTTTAAATCAGCCATAAAATAAATGCATAATACAGTATATAGGTTTTGCCTACTGAAGCTATCATAAGTGAACCTACATTCTTCATCTCTCTGGTCAAGATATATTAGGCCTTAGGTGGGAGAGGGAGAGACTCTGAGCATAGAGAACAATATTTAGAACAGATTATTTTAACAGAAGATGAGTCAGAAATCTTGTACACTACAAAGTGGGTTTTTTACATTTCACAGGCAGTTTGCATCTTTATTTTGTAGAGAGGATCAACTAGAGTTTGCCCCTCTTTTTGGTGCTCAAAAAATTTTTTTTGATAAAACTGGGAACTGGTTTTGGTAACCCTTACTTACATCAAAGTCAATGGGAATTTCTTGCTTATTTCAAAAGCCAGTATTTCACCAGCATTTCAATGTGTATTTGTTCAATGGTAGCTCATCTTCTGCTTTTGTTTCACACACTGAACTATTACACAAAAAAGATTCTCCCTTTCCCTTCCCCTTATTGCTTTGGATGTATTCCACAGATTTAAGTGTAGTCGTGTCATGAAATGGTAGACTGAACATGAGACAGCTGAGGGTTCCTAGTTCCTACCCAATTCAAAAGTTCTTGGTTACATCCATAGATAATGCCAGATGAGCACTGTATTTACCAGTCATTTCCTAAGGCTCCCTCCAACAATTTGCCTTTTCTTGATCTTGAGAATCCACCCATACTCCTCCAAGATTTCAACATTAAGCTGCTATGTAATATTTACCTATATCATTTCCTTCCTAGAATATAAAGAGGCATCTTTTTTTAATTTATTTTCAGGGAGGAAGTTGAAAGTGGGATCTGTGGGATCCTGCAACTATGCAGACATTTCTTGACATCTTGTCACATGGGTGCTAATAGAAAAGAAGGCTGTTGACTTTATTGCTTTCACAATGGAAAACAGGAGAGAGAGAAGGAGACAGATGGGAAAGGGAGGGGATAGCAGGCGGCCATATGTGTTATGTATGTATTAGGCAAGAAGTAAACTACAGCAGCAATGAAAAGAGTATATTTAAATATGATGAGAAAAATTATTATGAAGGCCCTTAGAAATGTGTCCTGCATCTTCATATCTCTAAAACTGTAAGAAATTACTCTGTTATCTGATTAGGTTTGTGTGGACACAGCACATTTAATGCTATTTTCTTATGAAAAAGGGGTACTCAGAATTATGGCAAGCCTGTACCATTCTTCTGCTGAATTTCTTCCATTTGGTATTCACACTCCTAAGAAATGTTTTGGGTTTTTTTTTTCATATATTGCACATACTGCCTGCCACATAGGTATAAAGAGCAGAAAAGTACTATACAATTTCAGTAATTCAGCACTGAATTTGACTAATGAATTCTTAATATCAAATACTTACAAAATCATTAGACATGGATAACTTACAAGTAATCTATAGCCAAAAATCAATATGAAATTATCTGTTACCAATTTGCAGAGAAGGAAAAAAAAAGAAAAAAAGATACACACTTGAAAGAGGGCACAGGTGATAAAAAAACCACAGGCTTAATGCCACAGAGTGATTAGTGGATTTCTTTTCATGTGCAACATTCGGCAGAATGCTCTGGGTTGGGAAGACATTTGTATTTTCTTCTGACTTTTAAATTCATTTAATGCAAGATTAAAGAACTTCAGTCACAATACCCCAAAAAACCCAACCCCAATATCATATTAGTAGAAAAAAAAAAAAATTACTTTTTTTCTATTGCAAATCACTAATATTTATGTAACAAGAATTATATTCTTCTTAGTAGTAAGTAAGGAGATTGTTTAAAAGAGTGTTCTCCAAGTGTATATATATTACCTTGTATATTTTTATAATGCATGTTTAGAGATCATTTTCTTTTGGGAGAGAGAAAGTTTGAATTCTGGTTACATTTGTACTTAGGGTTTTTTTTGTTTGTTTGGGTTTTTTTTAGAATTTTTTTCAGGAATATTATTTATCATGGGGAATGACATAGCCCTGTGCTTTTACTGCATGATCTCGTACTCCTAGGACACTTAAGCTGTCTTCAATAGGAAGTAGCTTCTACATTATTGATAAAGATCATGCATAATTACTGTCCACCATGTGGTGTTAAGCACCCAAGAGAAAAATGAAAAAGAAAAGGAGGCAGCCACAATTGTTTTATTCACACAAAAAAACACCCTATACTCTGTTATGAAAGCAAAATTTACATTCAGCCAGAACTACCTTCTTACTGATGCTGACTGATTCAGCAGCACACTGTTTCCTTTCTTAGGAACCACACTGAATGAGGTAATGAACATTTTTGCCTCACGGTGGGTCTAAACCCACCATTTTAATTCTGAAAATGATTTGAAACATGAGTAGCCTCTGGATGTACGGATTTGAACAATCTTATCTTGGTCTCTGGCTCCGTCATTTTAGGTAGATGATGGAGCAACCTTTTAAAATAATGTCACATTATCTAGATTGTAAACATATGTTTCAAGTCCTCCAAAAGTAGACCTTTTATTTCCAAGTTTAAACACACTAGCCCTCTACTTTACGGAGAATCAGAGTGCAGAACCTATTCCAAACTTTGCAGCTGACAGCTGTCTCTGGGTACTTTACCTCATCAAATTGCCTATCACTAATATTGAAAACATGAAAACCTATAAGCAGAACAACAGTGAAAGAGATTGAAGCCGGTAGGTGCATCCTCTGTGCATCCTCTGCACAACCCCCTCAAAAACACCACCACCAAATCTATACAAAAAAGCAAGCAAACTTTGTGGAAGGATGAGGGAAAGATATGTTCAAGATTTTAAGATTTTTTTTTTCTTTGTAAAACATGTAGCTGCAGGGAAATGTATTGCTAACATTACATTTTCTTTGAATGTCCTACTATGTGTGATTCAATTACCATGCTAAGGGCTAAACTCAGTAAACTTACAAGCAATAATTCTACACAAATGCACATTCAGTTAATATATGGTTCTTGTGCGGGAAGTACAAAGAAATGGAGTTTCTCTGCGTTTTTAGAATATCAAATGCATGATTACTGTTTATAATAAGCATGCAGTTACAGACTGTAATTCTTTAGTCCTCAACAATTGCATAATTACTAATTTGACTACATTAGCACTGGGAGTAGACATGGATGATTTGAAAAGGGATACTACTAAATTAATGAGGTCTCAGTCCGTACATTTCCCATAATACAGAAATTCCATTTAAAACCCATTGATGCTTTTGACCATTTGAACCAATAAAGAAACCAACTGCCAACCAAAAGAATCATTAAAAGTGAAATCAAACTGAAATGAGAATGAATTTGCATTTTTCAGAATATGCAGATACCAAAATATTATTTCTTGACTAGTTTCCAGTGGTCTGGCAGGCTTTACTATGGCCTGGTTGCTGCTGAATCTATTGAATACCTAAAGCTGACATTTTTGACTGTTTTTGCATTTTGAATGTCCATGGCATTATGATTATGCTAGAATAAACATGACAATAGGTCATGGGCACAGAGGAACTATTCTGAATTCATTGTCCTTCTCTTGCATTTGCCTCCTCATTTTTTTGTGTGTGATAGGCAGCAGCTGATGGGATCCTGAGGTTGTGGAGCTGGTATCTTGCCAAAAGTAAATAGCTGGCATTTCTGTCTAGAGAGGAATTTGTAAAATTTTGTGAAACTGCTTTTTGTTTTTTCTTGAAGGTGTCTTTATTCTGCAAAGTTCACTGTATTGAAGCTCCCTGTGATTTCAGTGGGAGATGGATTAGCTCAAGCAGCAGTTGTCATGTCAGGGGTCACTACACCAAATAAGGATGAAAGGATATGTCAATCAGAGACATCATAAAATCCTTAAACTCATATGGCCTCAAGTAATCCTGCTCTGTAACGAACAAGTACTTTGCACTGAGAAGTAAAGAACAAGATCTTAATGTAGATATTTAAACTGTCTAAATTATAGAATGAAGATGCAGATCTACCATACAGCATCCTACTGTACATCAACAGTATCTCTTCCCATCAGCAATAAAATGAATGGTTGACCTGTATCAGTTTTAATGTTTTTTTAGTGCTTACAGAGTAGCATCTGCACGTAACGCCTCACACATGTCTATCCAGCAAGCTGCTCGTGGACTTAGAAAAATGCTGGTTTCATTGATAGGTTCACTGTCTAAAATCAATAGGATTCTTATCCTCAAAATAAAACATATGAGCCTGAATTGAGAACAAATGGGGACAACTTCATCTCTTCCTAAGGAGCGGAGAATGGTGAAGGCTAAATGACATTTACCTTCCAGCCAGCATACATCCTGAAGATCACACTGAGCACTATGACCTGAGTAAAAATATCCTCAGCTTACTTTTTAGCCCTGTCTAGGAACACACATAGGCAATATGGGAGGAAAGAACTACTGGCAACTTTCTTTAGCATTAGCCAGAGGTGTTGTATTTGTGCCTAAATGGTACGCCTACAATAAGGTATTTGTTACATGAGCTCCTACTGCAAAGGGCTGCACTGTAGGGGGCAATGTGCCACATGTGGGAGGACTTCCTCTGTCTTATAGCCCATCCCTGAACACCAACACAGCTGTGACAAAGGGACCTGTCTACACTCCCACTACTGAGAAACCTCTCAGCATCTCCTCTGCTATGACTGGTGTCTACTGACACTTTAGACATACTGGTGGATCCTTATAATCACTATCAAAAAGCTAAGATGAGCATAGGCATGTGGGTTGATGTGTGTTCCTCAGGCAAGAGCATTCTACTTCCATGAGGAGTTCATAGATAGCCACTGGAGAATAAAAAACGACAAAAATGTTTACCTGAGAGACTTCCTTCAATGGGAAATATATTCCTTTAACATCTTTAATTCCTGCTAGTGTGTGAAATAAGCACATTTTTCTTTTGATATGATCTGCCTTCTTGTTTACAGTCTTAGTCTAGTAGCATTTCAACCTTCTGGCTGCAAGAAATGAATGTCAATGCTCTTGTATACTCATTTATTGTTACTACCTACCTTTGCTCCACTGAAAAATGTTTGAGAATACCTGGGGTTAGTGACACATTTTAGCAAATTACAAACCTCCTGATTCTGCAGGAACTCCTTCTCTATGAGTCTTTGTAACATTGATGGAAAGACCACTCATTTTCCTCCTTTAGACTCTGAGGCAATCAAGAGTGTCCATGAATTCAGTTTTGCAAAACAAAGCATATCCCAAAGATGATGTTGACTTGCTTCAGGGCTTGCTGTAGATTATTTTTACATCAGTGCAGGCAGTACCTCCCCTATTTTGTGAGGAAAGTCTTGCTTTTTAAGGGTGTAAGAGAGTATACACTTGTATATGCTTTCATTGATTTTTTTGAAAGGAGCAAGAAGCCAGGACAGGATGGGATGAGTGTGGCTGTTTGTAAAGAAAGGAGAAGAGGAAATGGAAAAAGAAAATCAAGATGTTATACTTGATATTTGTTCTTCTTGTAGCTAAGATCAGGATGAAGATCTTGCATGGAGCACAAGTCCTATGAGGAATGGCTGAGGGAGCTGGAGCTTTTTAGTCTTGAGAAAGGAGGCTGAGGGGAGACCTTATCACTCTGTACAACTACCTGCAAGGTGGTTGCAGACACCTCGGGGTTGGTCTCTTCTCTCAGGTGACAAGCGATAGGATTAGAGGAAATGGCTTAAAATTGCACCAGGGGAGATTTAGGTTAGATATCAGGAAGAATTTCTTTACTGAAAGGGTTGTTAAGCATTGGATTAGGCTGCCAAGGGAGGTGGTGGAGTCACTATCTCTGCAGGTATTTAAAAGGCGTGTAGATGAAATGCTAAGGACATGATCTAGAGGTGGACTAGGCAGGGTTAGGCTGTGATTGGACTCGATGGCCTGAAGGGTCTCTTCCAACCCTGGTGATTCTAAGAGTCTATGATCTTCTTAGGGAATATCTGTAATGTCTGAGACTGTTATAAGTGACACAGTGTACTACATCTTGTAAATGTTCATGCAGATGTTATTACTCTTTACCCTCCCATCCCTGCCCACCCTCCCCCACGCCCTCTCCCCCCCCCCCCAAAAAAAAAGAAAAAAAAAAGAAAGAGGGGAAGAGAATGGAAATAAATAGGGAAATAAATGTAAAGAAGAAGGAACATGAAGTCCAATTTTGGGCTGTCAGACACATGGAGCAGGTGGTCTGCTGTGTGCACATTCTAAGTGATGCTTTTTTGGGAGGAACTCTGGGAGGGTGTTCCAACACAATAACCACCAATTAGGTGAACATCCTGATACACCACTTTCATAATTTCTTTGGACAGTCTTGATTGTCACTCACAGTCCAGGTAGAACTGAAGTAATGAGTATTTAGCTAGTGAGATAGTATTAGGAATACCTCTGTGTGATTCTGTGTGATTGTAATATATGCAAGAAGGGTGAATTGCAGGTGTTGATGTTTTCTAAATCTCAATGTCTACCTGCAGATGCCTTCTGACACATTATTATTGCATTTTAGTGTGTTTATGTGAATGTGGGAAAGAACAGTTGTTTTAACTTTGATGAGCACTAGGACATCTACAGTCCTGAAGGACATCTACTTTCAGGTCAGTCACACCTACTGTGACCATTATTTTGAAAGAGAAGTAAATTGGAGTTTTTCTTTGGTTGGTTTTGGGAATTTATATGTAGTTATTGGACAAATGGTTTCCCTATATGCTTACCAATCACTGATAATTCCACAATGACAATTTCAAACCCAAAATGTAGACAAGTAAATAAACAAATAACATATAGTGAAAAGATACAATATATTAATTCCTGTTCTGGCTAATTTGAGATATTATTAAAATGCCATAGATATATCTTATTTTACTTGTTAGATTGAAGACTTTTACTGGAAATCCAGATTGCAAGTGAGGGTTCACATGAACATATAATTTAGTTCCAGGAATTCAGAGATACTGAAACTCTGATCTTGAATCTATTGAAGTTAATTAAGCCTTTTTTATAATCACTTAGAAATCAAAATAATTTTGTGAACTAATTCATTAGTTTGATTATTTAAAGATAAAATTTGAAAGTAATTGTATTAATTAAAGTAAGGCTTTGAAATTAGGATGTACTCATTTAACTTCTGTTGCTTCAACTGCAATTAATGCCAACACAAAACTAAGTTTCTCATCAACTAAAGTGTGAGACAATGCCACTAGGTGATTTTCACACATGAATCCCTTCTCTGACATTTACCAAATTCTTTATGCTACATTGTCCTTTATGAATGAAGACAATACCTCTCATGGTATTTTCATATTGTAAAAGGTGGAAAAGAAAATAAGACACAACAAACAAAACCCTCAAACTAAACACAGTTTTATCCCAGACAGAATGAAATGTCTTTTTCCAATTAGTTTCAGGATTTTTGTTTAGTTTTGTTTTGGGTTGATGGGCTTTTGTTGTGGTTTTTTTTTTCCCTTTGACATCTCCTTACTTTATTATGGGTGCAATACTTCTGCTCAGATGAGCAGGATCATAAGCATCAGAAATGCCAAAGTTGCTAAGTTCAGATTTGTATTATGCTACCACAGGGGAAGCAGATCCAGACATATTAAGTCCCCTCCACCTGCACTCTGTAAGGAAACCAAGCACAGAGGTTAGTAGGGAACAGTAATGCGTTATTAACTGGAGACCTCTATCTTTGACAACGGGCTAGCAGGACCATGCAAGTTTCTGCTAGCAAGTTTAGATTCAACTTAGTGTCTTCAACCTGAGCTGTGGTGTACCAATCCTACTCATCTGATGTCTTAACAATTTTTATTATTTGAAGTTGTATTTCAGTGTATCCTTTAAGTGGCTCATCTGTCTGTCCTGGCTTTATGCTGCTTCTTCAACTACAAAGCACACCAGCTGCTGCAGGATGCTGGTGTCTTCTATCCTAGATGTGTGACCAGCCCAGTGCAGCTGTTCTATGATGACCATGGCTTCAGTCCCTGGAACATAGCTCTGCTCTGAAACTTTCTTATTGCAAATTTTATCCTGCCATCTGATGCACAATATGGTCCACAGATGGTGCAGATGACATTTGTCTAAGAGTCATACATGTCGTCACTAGTTCATGTCTTCAAACCATGCAGCAAATTGGATAACAGTACTGCTGTATAGACCCTTAACGTGATCTACCATTTAACGTCAAGCTTTTACTTGACCTCATAACAGTCTGCACACTGAAATTCATGGTGTAATATAAAAATTTAAAAAAAAAAATTGGTTTCTCTTTTATGTTTTATAAAAAAAGAAAATAGTAGAAGAATGAGGGGTATGAATATTATAGTTTTCATCTAAAACTTTGTTTCAGATACTTTTAGCTTGGCTTCCATAGTTTGAAATATAAAGTAGTCCAGTTACCTACTTTACATGTCTGTTAAGAGTCAGTACTTAACAGCTACAGCACTTCTGTTTCTTATTTACACTGTAACTGGTACATGCTTCATGTAAAGGCCAGACTATGATCACAGAAGGCAACAGGGAGTTAAATGTCTTATGCATTTGACTGTATAGATAAACAAGTAGGCTGACACTGACAGAGGACATCTGCTTATATGTAACAGATGCTATATGTTACTACGGTTATAGAGCTTATCTCTCTTGTGCATATTGTTCAGTACAATAACAAAAAGAGGAAAATTTAAAAAGGAAACAAACCCCCCACATGTGCTAACAGATCAGATTTCCTCTTTTTTCTTTGTCTATGTAGAAAACTTAGGGGAATGTTCTATCTCAACAGCTGCCTGCCTTCCATTCCTTTGCCTTCAAGGAAAAGGCAACCAGTAAAAGCTCAAGTTTGCGTAGGGATATGGCTTCAAAACCTCGATGTGATTGTCACTATCTGTCATTAAGGTCACATATGTGGTAAGCCCTCTGGAGACAGATGAAGAACACTTTTGCAGAGAGCCTCCCTGTGTTTTTCAGGGAGATTTTTTTGTGCACATACCATCCTGAAAAGAAATGGAAAAATACAAGTCTGGAAACTTTGTTCCTGCTTTTTCTATAGCCTGCTGGAATGAAAGGTTAAATGTTATTTATGGATGATGGAATTTCTTGTTTATCTATTTTTTATCAGTAAAAGAGAGCTTCCAACTTCTAATTACTTTATACCAATTACTGGTGTACAGGCTACTTTTCCCCTTCAGGTTTATTACAACACACTATAGAGTGCAAGGCTTTTCAAATTCTAATATAGAAACTGTCTTCTAGGTAGCTGAGTTGTCTTCTTCTGGACTATCTTTTTTTCCTTTCTTTTCCTGGTTTTAATATATATGACAGTGGATGATCAGATATGACTGATATTTTAGGTGATGGCACTGTTAAAGCACATACTGCTACCATAGTACTTTTTCTTTTGCAATATTTTCTATTCTATTTTAAGATTTCTTTCTTTAAAAAAAACCTAATTCTAAATTACAAACTGAACATATGTTTCCAGTGAGTTTCCCAGGTGTTTAGCCTCAGTAACTACAGTTAATTTAGAACCCAGAAACATACATGAGTAATTAAACTCAAATTATTCCTTATGATGTATCTTGCCTATAACATACCTTAACTTTTATTCACTGAGTCTCCTCCTCATTTGTCTAAACTTATTAGATTCCACTGAAGTTCTTGTCTTTTGTATTCTTCTCAGAGGATGTCAGCATACCACTCAATATATTTTATTTCATTGACTTAACAAGTATATGAGGTCAATTAGGTTTTTACTGTTTTTCATATTTGACTAGTTTCTTTGAAAGATAATCTATGTCTTCCAGCCCTTTCCTTGAATATGACTGTACCATATTCTTAAGGGTCTGCATGTGTTCCTCAGATGTGGGCATCAGATTGTTTACCATTTGTCAAGACTAGTAAATAATGCTAGTGATAATAATGCCCAGTGTAAGCCTATTTCCAGTCTGACAATGGATCTTTTCCCCCTGCTCTGAGGTTTTATCTCCTAAACAGCACATTATCCGCAATAGCCTTTAATCCTCATCCTAATCACGTCTCCTTAAAGGCTTCATAGAAAGTCCACAAATGGCATCATGAAACCCTGATGGAAACATAAATACTAGTTTGTCTCTATTACTTTGTTGATGTGGCCAGAAACATTTCACTCACTTTGTACTCTCTGCAAAATTTTAAAGTGTGTGGCCAGAAGAAAAGAAGAAATAAAGTGCCTCCTAAAAAATAAAATAAATCCTTAACTGCTTACTCCAGCAGAGACCATATTGAATTTCAGGCTTTTTCTCCTTTTGTGACACCACAAACATAATTAAGTTCTATCCTCTGTATTCAACTCTCAATTAAATATTCCTATTATACAGTGGTGAATCTGTTTCTCATAAGTAATGAATAAAAGTGCTTGTAAATAACATTTCCCTTCCTTTCCCATCCATCCTCCTAGGACCAAAACCAGCAGTGAGTGAAGGGACTTCCAAATAAAAATATTTCAAATGAATTGAAACCCTTCTCTAAGTATGCAAAAAGTCTGCTGTATTCCCTAAGGATTTACTAATTTTAAATTTCTCTGTATATACTTTTCTGTTTCTACTTTTAAAATTTCCTCAGAGGATGTGCCAGAAATTTACAGCATAAATACAATGTACTGCAGGGGAACTTCAGTGTTAACTGTAGAACATCACAAGTCATCTACATAGGTTTAACAAATTGTAGAATCATAGAATCATAGAACCGTAGGGGTTGGAAGGGACCTCCAGAGATCATCAGGTCCAACCCCCTGCCAAAGCAGCTCCCTAGCTCATATTGCACAGATAGGCGTCCAGATGGGTCTTGAATATCTCCAGAGAAGGAGACTCCACCACCTCCCTGGGCAGCCTGTCCCAGGGCTCTGTCACCCTCACTATGTAAAAGTTCTTCCGCATGTTGGTGCGGAAATTCCTGTGCTCCAACTTGCAGCCATTGCCCCTTGTCCTGTCTCCACAGACCACTGAAAAGGGGCTGGCCAATTCCCCCTGCATCCCATGCTTAAGATATTTATAAACATTAATAAGGTTCCCCCTTAGTCTTCTCAAGACTGAACAGTCACAGCTCACTCAGCCTTTCCTCATAGGGGAGACGTTCCAGGCCCCTAATCGTCTTTGTAGCCCTCCTCTGGACTCTCTCCAGGAGATCCCTGTCCTTTTTATACCAGGGAGCCCAGAATTGGACACAATACTCCAGGTGGGGCCTGGCCAGGGCAGAGTAGAGGGGGAGGATCACCTCCTTTGACCTGCTGGCCACGGTCCTTTTGATGCACCCCAGGATCCCATTGGCTCTCTTAGCCACCAGGGCACACTGCTGGCTCATGGCCAACTTGTCATCCACCAGGTCCCCCAGGTCCTTCTCCACTGAGCTCTTCTCCAGCAGGTCATCCCCCAGCCTGTACTGATTCAAGTGGTTATTCCTTCCCAGGTGCAAGACTCTACACTTGCTTTTGTTGAACTTCATTAGGTTTCTCCCTGCCCAGCTCTCCAGCCTGTCCAGGTCTCCCTGGATGGCAGCGCAGTGTTCCTGTGTGTCAGCCACTCCTCCCAGCTTTGTATCATTGGCGTACTTGCTGAGGGTGGATGCTATTCCCTCATCAAGGTCGTCAATGAAGATATTAAACAGGACTGGACCCAACACCGAGCCCTGGGGAGCACCGCTAGTCACAGGCCTCCATTTAGATTCTGCTTCACTGATCACCACCCTCTGAGCTTGGTCCAACAGCCAGTTCTCAACCCACCTCACTGTCCATTCATCTATCCCATGCTTTCTCAGCTTTCCTATCAGGATGTCATGGGAGACAGTATCAAAAGCCTTGCAGAAGTCAAGGTAGATGACATCCACTACTCTCCCTCCATCCACCCAGCCGGTGATGAGATCGTAGAAGGCTATGAGATTGGTCGAGCACAATCTCCCCTTGGTGAATCCATGCTGACTACTCCTCATGACCTTCTTCTCTTCCAATTGCTTGGAGATGGCATCCATAACAAGCTGTTCCATCACCTTTCCAAGGACAGAGGTGAGGCTGACTGGCCTATAGTTGCTAGGATCCTCCTTCCTGCCCTTTTTAAAGACCAGAGTGACATTGGCTATCCTCCAGTCCTCAGGCACTTCTGTTCTCCAAAACCTGTCAAAGAGAGCAGCTGAGCAATCACTTCTGCCAGCTCCCTCAGCACATGTGGATGTATCCCATCTGGGCCCATGGATTTGTGTGCATTTATCCCTTTGAGATGCTCCTGGACCACCCCTACCTCAACCAGAGGGAAGCTCTTCATTTCCCAAACACTCCTACTTTCATCCAGTGTCTGTGGGTCCCAAGGGGCCTTTGAAGTGAAGACCGAAGCGAAGAAGGCATTCAGTATCTCCACCTTCTCAGCATCCCCTGTTACTAGGACAACCACCTCATTCAGCAAGGGACCCACATTATCCCTGGCCGTCCTCTTACTATTCACATATCTAAAAACCCCTTTTTATTCTCCTTTATGTCCCTTGCCAGCTTCATTTCCAAGTGGGCTTTAACCTTCCTAGTCGTGTCCCTACAGGCCCTGACAACATTCTTATATTCTTTCCAGGTGCTCAGACCCTTTTTACACAGTTCATAGACCTTCTGCTTCCCTTTGAGTTTACTCATTAGCTCCCTGCTCATCCATGCAGGTCTTCTGCCTCTCTTTCCTGATTTCTTGCTCAAAGGGATTTCTGATGCTTGATCTGTGATAAGAAAAAGGCAGAGCTTAACCACTTAATGACATGTCTGTGTAGACATAAGCAAAGATTTATCTTATACTGCTTTGGGGTATTATGACTGACTTTGCTCTCCAAAATTCTTTAAGTGCTATTTTTTAAGCCTCTGTCTTAGAGCAAGGATTAAATTTTCAGAGTTAAAATACAGAATAGCCGTTCAACATAGTCAATGTAGTACTTTAACTTAGTTATGTCAGGAATTCCTATTCCTTGATTTCTAGTTATCTCATTAATATTAGAATATACTTAATGTAGATGGATTGTGAATATTCTCCCAATAAACAAAGTTCATACATCAAGTTCAATAGTTTATTTTTGCTCCAGAAACTAAGAAAAATTTTGCCCTTACAAAATGAAACATTTGTTTTATGAGGAAGCCTAATCCTTCACAGATTTGCATCTGTTTTTCCCTAAGCCTTCCTACATCCGCAATGACAGACCTACAGAGCAAAAGACAGCACATCTGGAACTAAACTTGTGCTGATTGACTATGCAATAGACTTGATGCAGCAGCCAGTTTTACATTAAATGAAGGGAGCTTCTTTGCCTCGGAGAGGGGAGCATCACCTCCAATTTAAATGAGCTGAAATTATGTTTACTTACACTTGAATATTTAAGATATTTTACATATCTCAACAAGACTTTTTGAGTGGGTTGAAGATAAACTCTTTTTTGACATTAAACTTTTCAGAAAAGGCAGATACTCTATACATTTAAACAGCTTTCAAGGCTCAGGCAATTCAAATAAGAAGAATTTCAAATGTCTCATTGAGTCACTTTTCCAATTCTTTCATTGCCTGAAGATGATAAAAATCCTGACTCATTTGAGTTTCATTTTTAAGGCAGTTTTTAAAAGTATGATCATAGATTACTGTCATTCCGTGGTGTTTCTAGAGGTTTAGTGATGTGATTTGTGTCTTGTTGGGTAAGAGTGCTGCATGTTTATGTTTATTGACAATTCGGGTAATCTTATAATGTAGGTTTGTTTGGTGTTTTTTTCCCTGTTTGCTGAATATTTCACAGTAACTGCGGGTTTCTCCAGGGCTTTTGCTGTGGCATTTTGTTAATCTTCATCTTTTTGGGAGAGCATTTCCAAATGACTTCTTGTTTATTTTGCCATAGTAGGGGGTTTTGAGTGTGGGATGTTTTCTTTTTTCCTTTTTTTTTTCCTAAGGCATGGATAACTTTTTTAATACTTCCACCTCTGAGAAACCTTTTGCTCTGATTTTAACCTTCTGCTATTTTGGAGAGAAACAGATTCACAGAAGCAAAAATTGTGTTACTGAAAAGTTAAACACTGGTTTATATTTGCTGTGATGTAACCTCATGATACTATTTTGAGACAAAAGTCATAAGCAAGTTTTATTATACAAGAAAGGGGTAAGTTTCTATTCTGCAACTATTACTTTTCCTAATTGATAGGAAATGCATAATGCCTACAGATTTTTAATGTGAAAAGGGTGAAATTTAGGAAATAACATTGCTGAAATAAGCTTTTCACAGATTGAAGAAAGGCATGAAATATTTATTTCCTGCAGGTCATATCTCTGCAATGGTGGGTGTTGATTCTTATCCTTATGTGGTGGTTGAGCCCTGGCTAAAGGCTAGACGCCCACCAAAATCAGTCTATTCCTCCCCTTCTTAGTTGGACAGGGGAAAAAAAAAACCATAATTGAGCGGCTCAAGAGACAAACTCGTTAATGACACGGGCAAAACAGACTCAACACAGAGTGCAGAAGAGAAAAGTTATCTAATTTATTACACTAAAGAGAAAACAGTGAAAGAACCAGAGTCAGGAGTGCAACCAACAATCTTGAAACAAATGCAACCAGGCAAACACTTTTCCCCCCACCACTCCCTCCTTAGCAGGCTTTAGTTAGAAGTTCGCTCCCTTCTTCCCTCCCGGTCGCAGCCCAGGAGGGGCAGGGACTGGGGAAAATGGGGGTCTCAGTAACACCTTCCCCCCACCCTTCCATTCTAAAGCAGATTTCCTTTTTGCCATTATTTTGCTCCCTTCTTCCCCTCTCCTGCTCACCGTAGGATCTCACCAACGAGAGCCGGTCCTCCACAAACTTTCTCCAAGGCAAATCTCTTCCCACTGGGCTTCATCTCTGCTATGGCAGGCAGCAACAAATCACAGTGTCTCTCAGTCCCACTCCTCCACGGGGCTATAGGCCTCCCCCAGCAAACCTGTTTGGCTCATCTCTGTAGGTCGCTTGTGCTAGCAGGGGCTCATCCCAACATAAGTCACAGCATCTTCTCTATGTCTCCACCGGCTCCATCCAGTGTGGAGCCTCTCCTCCGGGCAGGTCGGGTCTCTGCCTCCTCCATGGGTCCTCTCCTCTGGTTATTCCACGTGTTTCTGCTCGGGCTGCAGGGGCATCTCTTGCCCTGGTACCTGGGCACCTCCTCCCCCAGCCTTCCCGGACTTTTGTGTCTGTCAACTGCTTACATTTATATGCAAATAGACATCCCAATGCCCTTAACGGGCCAAAATTGCTGTCTTCCTGGCACTCTGTGTTCTGGTGGAGTCTTTCTCTCCTATATGTGATTCTCAGAGGAGCTATCAGCAGGCTTGCAGAAGATTCTAGCAGCCATTTTCTGCAGCCTCTGGCCCCTCTCTCTCAGTACCCAACTATGCACATCCGCAACACCTTATCTCTGTGGTCTGTTTCAACCAGAACTAAAGGAATTTTCCTGGGCCAGTTCTGCCATCTGGTATATCCGAGACACATCCCTCTACACCACCCCATACAAAGCAACCACCCCAGAATTATGAAGGTGCGTAATGAAGAATACCCTTTCAGGAACACGTTTCACCCTCTGTTCTGTCTTTTCCTCTTCAGCAGGACTGCAGTTAAAACCAAAGTATGTGTTCAGTCTGAGACTGCTGAGAGAGATGGAGGCCAGAGGAATGTCTTGTTTTAGTTGAGTGGGTTTTTTTCTCCTTGTGCTGTTCATTCTATGTATATGTACAGACCAATATGAGATGCCCAACCATGAAAAGAACTACAGCTCTACATTCTAACATTGAATGTGCTTTTTTGGGTAACACTGAGATGTTGCTTCCAGATGCAGAGACACCTTAATCATTTTACATTCTACAGTTATGTCATAAAAAGTTGAAACAGTACTATCACCCACGATTTAAGCCACAAAAATTAGGGTGCAGATATAGTATATATGTATTATGTTCTGTTCTTTTCTGAGAGGGTTATAACAAGGATTAAGTCTTGTTCAATTCAGATATATACTCCTGATCTGTATCACAGAAAAAAAGAAAAAAGAAAAAAAAACAGCAAACAACCCAAAAGCCTACAACCAAGGGAAAAAATACCAAGAACATTAATTTCTCTTCTGCTAAGAACATTACAAACGCCAAAGCTTCAGAAGTATTACCAGATCACTCCAACTCCCTGCACCATCTTCAATCACAACTCCTGTCTAAAAATTTGTCTACTGAGAAGGGAAAGGTGAGCTGTCATGCCGTGGTGAAATGCCCAGCCATTTAGGAGGACTGATGAGACCGTCTCAACCACATTAGCTCACTGTTCATCTGCAGCCACCGTCTTCTACAGAAGTTACTATGAGAGCTGAAGAGCAAGAAATGTGTGAGCTGCAGTGGAAAGACGTTTCTGTCTCTTCCACTGAGATATAAAACTAGCTCTTCATTATACTTTTTTCCCACTTGTTATACAGAGAAATATTCATATTTTGACAAGTGACAACAGAAAACCATACACACAGTTTTATATGGTATCTAAATCTGATGGAGCTTGCCTATTGGAATGCCATGACTATTAAACTCTCTATATAGTCCCTAAAATATGATATAACTCAGTTGCCTTAGGTTTGGGAGATCTTTTTCCTGATGTACTATTTTCTGGTAACATAAAATACTTTTTTCCTGGGGCTGATTAGAAAGTATTGTTAGTAAACAGTGGTTGTGACCTAAACTGATGCTCCCAGCAGGAAATCATTGGTATAGAATAACTGTCTCAGTGGGACACCTGGTCTGGGGGGCAAACAACAGTCCTGTATGTCACTGAAGTAATTTAATGAGACTTTAGAGCAAATCAGAAAATCTGATAATTCTTCCCCCTTCAGAGATTTCTTGAAAAGATTCTGTAACACCAAAGTGTGACCCAGAAGTGTAGAATGAGGAGTTTAAAATAGCTCTTTTTTCTAATAGGAAACTGCTTTAATTTCATATGAAGAATCACTGTGGTTTTCACTGCTAGTTTGAAAGCAATAGCAGCATTTCTATATTGCAGTAACCCCCTCCATAACTTTGCTGGGAAAAGAAACTATAAGACTGCTTGCAATGGCAATCATGCAGAGAGACTCTGCAGGCAAACTTCTGGACTTACTCCAGTCATTACACATTTGGAAAGAGCTTCACACAAAGGTATTTTGTGCATGAATAGTCCAGAGGAATAGGTTTCTGGACCAACTGGTGTGTAGCTAATTTTAAAAAGTCAGTTTACCATAACAATTATTTTATGGGCTGTAGAGCAGATCTCATTAAAGTGGGGAGAGAATCATAAATTAAAAGGGAACCAAACACATTAATATGTCTAATACTGCCTCTTCTTAACAGGAACATTACAAATGGTAATGAGGACACCATTCACCTTTGTGCGGGGTTGGTGGTAAATATGGTAAAAATAGGAAAGCGTTATACTTACAAGCACAGTTTTCTGATGATATTTATTCTGTACATTTTCTTTCCATCATACTACATAGCAGCTTCTTTTTTTTTTTTTTTTTTTAATTCAGGGACAATTAGCATTGTCATCCTAATTATTTTGTTAGGTTATTTTCTCACTATTATTTTCTCCTTTTTATAAAACCCTATGTATAGATTAACCATGGTTTTGCCTCTGTAGTTTTGAGCATTTTATTTACCTTACTATTCATTCTCTCATTTACCTTAAATTTTGTTGTTTTTTAATTTTCTTATAAGTCTCAAAACATCTGGGCTCATCTAGTTTTGTGTAAAAAGTACATGTGGATATATGTTGGCATACTCACAATCTAGGCTAACTGGATAAAAAAGCAGCAAAAACCCCAAAATGACAGATAAACCTTTTCCCTGTGAAGCTGAATGTGTAATTTTCTCCAGGATTATAGTAAATGCACTGTAAAGTGTATCCAGTGCCCAGAAACACTAAAATTATATGCAAAATAAATTAGGGTTCATCCTAATAACACATTAAAGCCATGTATGGAAGTAATAAGATCATCTGTATCTGCTTTAATGTGGTCAACAATTGAATTAGGTTTCAGTTCTACATCTGGCTACATAGACAGACTGGGATCAGATGCTGGAGGCCAGCCATGCTGAGAGGGATTTGGGGGTCTTGGTTGACAGCAAGTTAAACATGAGCCAGCAGTGTGCCCACAGAGCCAGGAGGGCCAACCATATCCTGGGATGCATCAAGCATGGCCTCACCAGCTGATCCAGGGAGGGGATTGTCCTGCTCTACACTGCACTGGTGTGGCCTCACCTTGAGTACCGTGAGAAGTTTTGGGTGCCACAGTACAAGGTGGACACAAAAATATTGGAGAGTGTCCAGAGGAAGGTAATGAGGATGGTGAAGGGTCTGGAGGGGGAAGTCTTACGAGGAGCAGCTTAAGTCCTTTGGTTAGTTCAGCCTGGAGAAAATGAGACCTCATCATGGTCTGTGACTTCCTAATGAAGGGGAGCAAAGAGGCAGGCACTGATCTCCTCTCTTTGGTGACCAGTTATAGAACCCAGGGGAAATGCATGAAGCTGCGACAGGAGATTTAGGCTCTTCAGATGTTAGGAAGAGGTTCTTTACTGACAGGGTGGTCGGGCACTGGAACAGGCTCCCCAGGGAAGTGGTCACAGCACCGAGCTTGACTAAGTTCAAGAAGAGTCCAGAGGATGCATTCAGTCATGTGCTCTGACTTGGCTGGCCGTGTGTGGAGCCAGGAGTTGGACTTGATCCTTATGTGTCCCTTCCAACTCAGGATATTCTATTATCCTTATTTCCAGATATATTTCTAGAGATTTCTCTATATTTACAGTATTGATTATCTAAATTCTTAGAAAATTGACCCTTGACCCTCTGCTAAATTTATTCTATTACTATTTCTTTTTTAAAAAGTACATTTTTGGATACCAATTACATATAAAAGCTGGAGACCTTTTGCTTTTCCTTTCATAGAATCATAGAATGGTTTAGGTTGAAGGGACCTCAAAGATCATCTAGTTCTAACTTCCCCTGACATAGACAGAGTGATACCCTCCACTAGACCAGGTTGCACAAAGCCCCATCCAACCTGGACTTGAATGCTTTCAGAGAGGGATCATCAGCAACTTCTCTGGAAAATTTCTCCCAGACCCTCACTACCCTCACAGTGAAGAATTTCTTCTTAATATCTAATCTAAATCTTCCCTCTTTTAGTTTAAACCCATTACCCTTCATCCCATCACTACACTCCCTGATAAACCGTCCCTCTCCATCTTTCCTGTAGGTCCTCTTCAGGTACTAGAAAACTGCAATTAGGTCTCCCCTAGAGCCTTCTTTTCTTGTGGTTGAAGAAGCCCAACTTCAGCCTGTCTTTACAGAAGAGTTGCTCCATCCTTCTGACCATCTTTGTGGCTCTCATCTGGAGTCACTCCAACAGGTCAATGTCTTTCTTGTACCTGGTAACCCAGAGCTAGGTGTAGTACTCCAGGTAGGGTCTCATGAGAATGGAATAGAGGTGCAGAATTACCTCACTTGACCTGCTGGGCACACTGTTTTTAATGTAGCCCAGGATACAGTTAGCTTTCTGGGCTGCAATTGCACACTGATCACTCAAGTTGTGTTTCTCATTCACCAACACCCCCAAGTCCTTCTCCTCAGGGCTGCTCTCAATCCATTCTCCACCCAGACTTGTTGAAATCCATGCAGTTTAATCAAGTCCACCTCTCAAGCCTGTCACAGTTCCTCTAGACAACATCCTTTCCCTCCAGCATGTCAATCATACTGTACAGCCTGGTGGTGTTGACAAACTTGCTGAGGGTGCATTCAAACCTACTGTCCATTTCTCAGATAAAGACAATAAACAGTGCTAGTCCCAATACCAACCCTGAGAGACACCACTCAACACCAGTCTCCACTTGAACATTAAGCCATTGACCACAACTCTGAGTTCAACCATGCAGCCAATTCCTTATTCATTGAGTAGTCCATCCATCAAATCCATATTTCTCCAATTTAGAGACAAGGATATTGTGCAGGATAGTGTCAAATGCATTGTAAAATTCCAGGTAGATGACATCAGTTGCTCTTACTTTTCCCACAAATGATGTAACCCTGTCATAGAAGGCCACCAAATTTGTCAGGCACAGTATGCCCTTTGTGAAATCATGTGGGCTGTCACCAATCACCCTATTTTCCATGTGCCTGAGCATAGTTTCAAGTAGGTTCTGTTCCATGATTTTGCTGGACTCAGAGGTAAGACTGACCAGTTTTTAGTTTATCCCCCACCCCACCCTGGTCTTCCATTTTTCCTTTTTAAAAATTGGTGTTAAAAAAGGGTATTAAAAAAGGCACTACCTTTTTCCAGGAAGTGGGAACTTCACCAGACTGCAATAGCTTCTTAAATATGATGGATAGTGGCTCATTCATCAGCCAGTTCTCTCAGGACCTGTGGATACATCTCATCAGGCCTCATGTGCATCTTCAGATTCCTTACATGGTATCAAAACTGTTCTTCTTCTACAGCAGCTGGTTCTTCATTCTCCCAATCACTGTTTTTTCCTTTGGAGAGCTGGGTGGTGTGGCTAGGGCCCATGCTGGTGAAGACAGAGGCAAAAAATTAATTTAATACCTCAGCCTTCTCCCTATCCCAGCTAACCATGTCTTCTGCGCTGCTCCAGAGGGGGGCCACATTTTCCCTAGTCTTCCTTTTATCACTGACATACCTATAGAAGCTTTTCTTCCTGTTCTTGATGTCGTGAAGCTGACTTGCTGGATAACTTTGTTATTCAGCTTTTTTCTTCCAACTTCAGCAGTAAGTATTAAAGACCAATGATAGTAAATGGGACTGCTGCCACTGACTTAACAGAAATCATACTTAGATCTGAGTTGATGCTTGCAACTCTCACCCATTATTAAACAATTCTGAAAAACACCACAGAGCTGCTACAAATCATCATTTTGCCATCCAAATGGAGAACAAAATTGCAACCTTTTTAAATAATAGTAATAATATCTACTTTTTTGATACTGCTTTTATCAGTCAGTCTTGGATGTCTGTGCAGAGGAGGTTGATTTCAGACTTCTCTATGGTTAGAGAGATAGAGGTACAGCAAGGAAAAGACTTGTTCACCTCAGTGTTTGTCCAGGTTTTCTATATTGATCTATGGCCCAAGGTGATACAGCAGAAGAATATCTCTTAAACAATAACAACAAAAAATACTTTTTTGGGAAATAATCATACAACATACTTGAAATGAGATAAAATGTTATTTTGGATTCATATAAATTAAATAGGTACTGTAATTATAGTAAAACTACTTACAGTGCCATGCTCTGGAGTTCAGACTGAACCCTCAGTAATGGAGGGCTTCTCCACTCTTCCTTTGCTGCTTTAGAACCTTGCACCAGTGACTGAGGTGGTTAGCTCTGACTCTTCATAATGTAGTGATAAATAGGATAGTAGTGCCTAAGTAGACCCAGGCTTTGTCTAGCTTTCCAATGGGCACATGTGTTTCTGGTGTGTTTTGGGTTTGCTCATGTTTAAGGAGTAGAAAAATTCAAAATCAAACAAGAAAAAACTGTTTAAGTTAATATGAAGCATCATTATAAGTTTCATTGTGAGGTTGAGAGCAATGTGGGCTTTTCTATATTACAGTGATCTTGAACATAACTTTGTCAAGAAAGGAAACTAAACATACATTTTTGATACTTTAGTTTTGATGGTCTTTCTCATCTTCAGTATTTTTTTATCTTTACTTGTAGGTGTTGGTGTGTTAGCCTGGACATGTAAAAGTATGATAGCATCTGGTACAAACTCTGGCAATGAAATAAAGACTGGGTCTGAGCTCCAAACACCCCCATTTAGTTTTCTATGTGTCTGTGGTATTCAGACTACTGCCAGTGGAGCCTAGAAAGAAATTTAACTTGGGGCTTGATTCAAGTACCTAAACATAGATCTTTAGAACTAATCTGAGGCTTCCAAAGATAATCAAGAAGGCTTCATGAATCTTCATGTATGACACAGGACCTATAGGAACCCTGCACCACTCTCAAATGTCAGGTAGATGCTAGCCAACGCAAATGGTAGTGGATAGACATAGGTAAGCAATGAACTGCACTGATTATCAATGAATTGTCAGCTTACTATTTCAATATGTAGAAGTATAGATACCTGCTTTAAGGTTTCTTAATTAAGAGTGGAATTTTGTCTCCTGTAGCAGATATATTACAGGTTGTATAAAGTCTGCAAAAAACAGATTGATAGAAAAGGTCAAGTAGTATTCCATACTTAAGTTTTTATTTGTAGGAAGTAAAGTAAGAATAAATGCAGCACTTCTAATCTAACCAGTTACCCAAAAAGAATGCAGATCTGAATTCACATACTCATAGAGCCAATAAACTAACAGAGTTCAGTTCAACCAATGAGATCAGCAATCAATGTCAGTTTAGTTGCCCTACACAGCCTACTTTGACTTCCAGTGCTTTTCCAGACTATTGTTCCCCTGTAGATGTTATACGATGCTTTTCATCCCTGTAGGGATATCTCAAGTAACCTAGAGTATTTCAAAAAACATTAGTTGCCTTCTGAGTTTAGGCAATTTAATTAAGCCCTTAAAGTTCTAGCTGTGAGGAAGAATAAATAATATGGTCAGAAAAAAAAATTATCTGACCAAAAGACAAAGTGCAAAATTAAAAATTAATTAGTTAGTTAATCATTAGTAATTGCAATCCCATTTATGACATATATGATGGAGCATTTTTAAGGGAATAGACAAAAACATCCATAAATTAACACCTGGAATGAGAAGAATACTTAGATATAGAATTAATTTAATCTCTTTGTATTTCTATAGCATAGACATCCAAATCTGAGCTAACAACTTCGATCATACTTTATTGTCAATGGAGAGAAATAGACACTTTCACAGAGCCAGTAAGCCAGCTTTGTTTAGACATCTGTATTAAGATGAGATGAATCTTGCTTTAGAACTGTTTCTCTCTGCAGAGCAAACTGACACCTTTCGTCTTCTTTCTTTTATGAGGAAAAGCAGGTCTCAGACAAAGCTGTCATTTGATATCCTTTATCCTGTAGAGCTTTCATTTGAACAGTCCTGTAAAAACATTCTCTGTTTTATCTATTTTATATGTAGGAGAGAGTCATTGAAAAACTCACGGCACCATAAGTTTAATTGACATGAGCATCGTGAGCATTCCCTGATGCTAAACTTTATCCTCTTAGATGTGGCTACATCAATGACAGTATATGTAAGAAATGTGAATGTGTGTCAGCCAAAAGAATATCAAACTGAGTAAAGCATAAATAATAATAATAGGAAGAATTGAATGTTCATTTTGGCTTCTAGTACAGAAAAGATGCTGACTGGTGAAGTCATAGAAGGGCGTAGTGTGGTCTACTTGCAACTTTTCTCTGTTATCATCTTAGTCTAGTGTAAAAACTATAATTGCCATTGCTTAATAAAAAGAGAGAATGTTTCTCTCCAACAAAACATGAATGTGGCATTGTTCAGAAAAGTAGGGATGAAGGAAAGTATTATTGTATCTCCACTGGGGCATCCGGACACTACAGTTATAAAATAGTTAAGACTGTTTAGCTGATTGATAGTAGGGAGGAAAGCAAAATTGTGCTTTAGTATTAGTTTGCAGGGGTCAAAAAGGGAGGAATGGATCCTGTATGGATTCTGTTTCCAACTCCCTCATCGCCTATGTATGCTATTAACAGACTGGGGTCTGATTAACATAAATAGGCTTCATACTATGTGACCCTTAGACTCATTATCCTTAAGCAACTATTCTGAGACTGATCTAACGTTTAAGTACTCTGGTATCCTAATTAAAAAGAAAAAAAGTTATAAGGTTTTATTTGTGTTTATTTGGGTTTTGGGTTTTTTTGTTGGTTTGTTTTGTTTTTTTTTACTATAGAGCTGATGGTTAAAAAGAAAAGAATCTATAAAGAAGAAAACACTACATCCTATGAAAGCTAAATGAAAAGGGAGCAGTTTCCAATGATACCAAAAAAAATCAATAATAAGATGTCAGCTGCCTTCACATTAGCTTGTGTGGTTGGATAAGATTTCTGGAAAAGAAAATTAATTTGAACTGCATCTAGATAAATTATATATGTACTTTAAAAGTCTTTAAGAGGGGAAAAAAAAAGCAACACTGCTGAATTTGTCTGCTTTCTCCTGATCACTTTTTAAAAACTCATCATTTCATGATATTATTTAATTATTTTGCAAATGTATCTGTCTTGTTATGCTGGAGAAAAAATTTATTGGGTTATAAAAGGAAAAATATGAGCTTAGTTACACAGATAAAAGATTAAAATCGCCTAATAAAAATACTTAGTCATAGCATATTTTGTTTTAGTGTTAGACCGACAAAGTACAATTGCCATTTCAAAATTGCACACTTTTTTCCTTCAATATTATTTCTAAAATAAAATTTCTCAGAATAAATTTTAATACATGTTCAGTGTCAAAAACTGTCCAAATATTATTATGTATTTTTTTCTTGTAATGAAGAGAAAAGATTATAATCCATATGGCAAAGGGTGAACTGGTTACAGATCTTACTGTAGCATGCCTCTTGAGCATTCATTTATTTAAAGTGCAAGAAGCAAATGAAGCTGAACTTCCTTCCTCAATGCT
This sequence comes from Hypotaenidia okinawae, assembly GCA_027925045.1. NCBI lineage: Eukaryota > Metazoa > Chordata > Aves > Gruiformes > Rallidae > Hypotaenidia > Hypotaenidia okinawae. The sequence continues at coordinate 176,159,314 of BSDF01000001.1, forward strand.
GATTGTGTTTGCTGACCTCTGCTAGGGCCAGAAGTACTGCTGTGTGATGCTGTCACTTCCTTCACAGTTGTAACTTGGCACTGTGCTTGTTGTACCTTCAGCAGGGATCCCTTGATTTGGTGGAAGATCAGAAGGCATTGCCTGCACCTAGCATATTTATAAACTAACATATGTTACTGTGATTCTGAATCTTGACTGTCCATATATATTTTTTTTAACAGTCTGCTATATTGAATCTATTATTTGATTTGTTTCTCCCTTGTTCAAAATCCTGTTCATACTTCATTTAAATATTGCAACATTTGTAATGAAGCAAGTGTTTTTACCAATCCTAACTACTGTATTCACAATCAAATTGACATTTCCAATGTAAAATTGAAGTTTTGGTTCACTAGTTTTCTTACCTTACTTTCAAACTGATGCTTGAAGAACTGCATTTAAATTATTGTCTAAATATTTTTCTGATGTTCAGTAGCTTTCTTACTAAATGAATCTGTTCTCTGCAGTGATTCTAGGCTCAAAATCGTGTAAATCAAAACAAAATTTGACCCTTAAAATTGGTACTGCAATTTATTTTGGTGTTATTTCAATGCAGCTATATCCTTTGCTGTCTGCTAAGAAACAAAATGTGTATGAAAAGATGATGTACTACATTTTTAGTAGTGTAACAGATTCCAGAATGTAGTTTTAAAATTAAAATTAAAAAACAAATTAAGCAGTTATATTTAGATTCTGCCCGGGTATTAAGTGAGATCACAGTATTCACAATTGTCTTTTAGTTTTCTTTTGTTGTATCTCGCTATATATTTGCCTAAAGAATTTAAAACATAACCCTTGCTACTACATTTTCATATAAAAATATAAAATATCTAATGTAACACTCTAAATAGGATAGGCATTCTTTTATTAGCAACAGGTGTTTGCACCTGTAAAAGTCAGTATGGGGAAAATGGAAAGACTAAAGCCTCTATAGTTTTTTGTTTATTGATTTGTTTGTTTTTTTCTTTTGTGTCAGAAATTGCAAGAAATTGCAGTTACTTTTCAGATGTGATTTCATGATGACAATATGAGAGTAGGGAACAGTATTTCACTGCATTATTGTCTTATTAGCACTTTTTTCATTGAGAGTTTGCTAATGAATCCAGAAAAAGAAATGATTAATAAATGATTTATGAGTCCATATGCCTTCTACTTTACATCAAATCACACTGCCTGAAATATTACTGTAACCAGTAAGGTAGCCAACTACCTATTTTCACTTTTCCTTGAAAAATGAAGGCTTGTTAAAAAAATAGTATATGCTTTCAATTGTAGAATGGCTTTTTCCACAGCATTGCTGTTTCTGAATCCAAACTGCCAAAGATCAGCTCTGTCTGTGAGCCTCTTTGAGATGCATGATATTTACTTTTCTTTCTCTCTCATTTATAAATAGAAAAAGGGTGTGGAAAAATGCATTTCTATTCAAATGAATCCATTTCTTCATAATAAAACAAATGCTGCAATGTGCTCCCGTTCAGGCAAACAGCTTAGGAAAGCAACTGCAAGCTTTTTCTTACTTCACTGCTATGCTTTATTGCTGAAGTAAAACACTTCAGGGAGGTATTAAATATGCATGCTATTCTTTTTTCTAATTTTAGTGTGAGAATTACCCTCAGAACTGTGTTTATACAGTATGCAGAATGTAGCAGATCTGTGGCAGAGTTAAGAAACCCGTAAGGAGGTATCAAAGTTTATGCATCTTACTTCAAATTAAATCTCTGTATCAGCAGGGTGTTTTCCTCTTATCTTTCCTCTAGAGGGAAGGAGATGGGTTAAGAAATGTATTAGGTGCCTTGTACTTCATTGTCATTTCTACATTTTACTTTATAAAACTAAAGATACTTGTTAAAACTGTTTAAATAAGCTTTAAAATGTTATTTGCTATCATTTGTGTTTACAGTTCTGTGAGGTATTTTGCCTTTTCCAGGAGTCCTGACTTTGAATACCTTTAAGCATCTGCATAAACAATAACAACATCAACAACAAAAGCCTTACAAAGCCTACTTTCCTGAGTTTTCAGGTTTCATTTGAGAACTAAAAGGATAATCTGAAATCAAATTTTGCAGAAACTTAATGTTTCACTAGGAATTTATATTTCTCTGGTCTTAATTTGCAACAGTCATTGCCCAAATTCCTTTACGAAGTCATGTATTGACTATTTACTTCTTTGTTTGAAATTCAAAGTTGAAAGTAATGTAATCATAAAAAAATAATCTCAAAAATGGCACTTAGTTAATGACTTTATTCAGCTAGGCATATAAGTACCTGCTTCAAATTGATTACTTAATTTGAGTCCCATCAAAGCCAGTGGGAGGTAAGCACCTCCTTAAACAAGTACTAATATGCCTAGAAACAATGTCTACAAATACATATTTGGAGAATACAACATCTTCCACATTGGATGACACTGCAGGACTGTGTCCAAGTGAGGGTCAGTGAACTCCTTGCAACACAGTCCCGGTAGCTTATTAAGGACACTTAACAAGGCTGTAGGATACTAATGATGAAGCTTTTGTTTCTGGTCATGGGTAACCACTAGTAAACAGAGATTTCATTACTCTGTTGAGTGCTCTGAATCATTAGGTTTTTTGTGATATGACAGGAGATACCTGTATGAATTGTAGAGTGAATCCGAGTGCCTCGATTAGGATGTAACATCTGCGTACATAAAAGCTAAATGATGAAATACCTAATGGCCTTCTCTCTTGAAGGTCTGATCTAAATTCCATTAAAATCTATGGAAAATTTCCCACTGATTTCAGTCACAATAGGAGTCTGCTTTTACAGCTTTCACTCAGGCAAAGCTCCCAGGGGACTCAGTGTGAGTTGTACATGGCTAAAACCTAGGATAAGGAAGTGACTTGGGCAACAGACTCATTAGAGTAATTGAATGTATGTCCAATTTGCTACATTAACATAGTTTTTCATAAAGTAAGATTACACATAAATGACTTTTATCCAAACTGACAGCAAATCCATTTGAAAAAAACAGTTCTGTTCCATTATGTCTCTTCATGGTGTTGTGTACAACCACATGAAGCTGGAGCATATGAGATAGACACAGCATGAAACAGCTTAATCAAATATGGCAGCATCATACAACTGCATTAGAAATACAAATACAACACATTTTTAGCATATCTGCCATTATCAATCCACTGCTGGACACAGGGCTCCCCATGTGTTACATCTTCTTCAGTATCTGGTTAGTCTGTACCCCTGCTGTTCTCGATTATCTACCAGGTTCTGTCTCTCTGCAGTTCTTTTTAGTCTCTTCTGCTGGGATTTCCGAGCTTGGCAACCATTCCAGAACTGTCTTTATCAATCTGTCACCTCTTCTTTTGATGACACTCTTATACATTGCTGTTGCTGCTCTGGATCTTCTTGTACGTTATTTCACATTACCATCCAATCCATTGATTTTGCTCCTTAAATATTAACAAAATTCTCATTAATAATTTATTTAATTCCTTGTGGAGCATCTTGTATCTTGATTATTTTTTTTCCAACTGTGGAAATAACACAACTAGATTGTGTATTATGAAGAAGAAAATTGTTGTATCAGTTTTATAAACTTTCCTCCAGATGAGTAAAGACTATGCACTATTTAGATGCCACCTATGGTTTCAAAAATGGTTTTAGTAAGGAACTTACACTTTTTACCAGAACAATGAGATCTGCATTCAAATCCCTGTTGTGTAGAAGAGGATACATTTTCCAAAACTTGGGTGAACACTGTAGTAATAGTGCTAATGGTTAACATGATGTAACATTAATTTTATTTTTTTGTTTTCTTGGTTTGTTTGTTGTTTTTTTTTAATCTTATGTGTCTTCTTTTTGCTTGTTGTGGGCTTCAGGTGTATTCCATGAACTCTATCTGCATATGAATACTAAAACTGATGGAAAAAGTAATTGCTTCAATGTCACTAACATGAACATTTTTGCTGAATGATTGAAAACACCTATTCCTCTATAAAAATGAATCTAATAGTGTGGGAGACAAAGGGAAGTGGCCAACCTCTTTTCAGTGGTCTGTGGAGATAGGACAAGGGGCAATGGCCACAAATTGGACCGCAGGAAGTTCTGCACCAACATACAGAAGGACTTCATGGTGAGGGTGTCAGAGTACTTGAACAGGATGCCCAGGGGGGTTGTGGAGTCTCCTTCTCTGGAGATATTCAAGACCCATCTGGATGCCAACCTGTGTGACCTTTTCTGCTTTGGCAGGGGGGTTGGACTCGATGATCCCTTCCAACCCCTACAATTCTGTGATTCTGTGATTCATAATGAGTTCTTGGAATAATGGAACTGTGAAACTTTAGGATTGGCGGTGGTCAACAAAATATCCCTTTTATATATAGTTGAATTCAATCTGGCCTAGAGCTGTTTTAAGTCAAAATTCTTATTGTATAAGGGCTATTTGGTGGAAGATGAAAAATTAAAATAAAATAATTAAAATAATTTTTTCAGCCAAAATGAAAATAAAATCATCACAATAAACAAGGAAAAAAACCCCAAACAACATACTAATTGTCATGAGCTGGCATCAGCCATTGGCAGGCTTAAACAGAGAAAAAATGTACAAAAGAGTTGATTTTATTCTCCATACCTTAGAAAAGACTGAATAAAGCACAGTCATCAGTATATTTTTTTAGGACTATTTGCATGCCCATTATGGAAAAGGGATTTACTATATTAAAGTAATTAATACTTATGAGATTAAATGGAATAGAAAACTGGTCACAGATATACTGTTAAATGGGAACAAAGACTTATTTTCAAATGTGATTTTAAAATTACAGATATCATTTATAGATTAGATATTAAATTATATACTTATTACCTATGTGGTTTACATACAGTTATACATATTGTGTAGATGTTTAAATATTTTTAGGTATCTGCATGCACATGTGTGTGTGATTCCAATAGTAAAAGACATTACTAGCCTTCTGGGTTTAGCCTGATAGATGCAAAACTAGTTTATTAGTTTGTAAATAGGTTTCTTGGTGCGTACGCATGAGGGAGATGTTTAAGAACAATCCCTGATTTTGAGAACATTTGAAATATGTGATTTATGGATAGATGAGTGGAAAACTGAACCCAGCAGGTACAGATAAGCTCCACTTCTAGCTGGGGAGAATATGTAGATACATATAAATACACTTCTTTAGGAATTAAATAAATGTAAAACCTTCTTTTTCCATTCTGAAAAGGACTTGATCTTCTGGAGCTGTGAGATGCCCTTTTATGGAACTAAAAGCTGGAACAGTAGCTAAGCTATTCATATATTTTGAATTATATACAGTGGGAACAAAAGAAAGAGAGTGATCTAATAAGGTCCTTTTCATAAACTGGTTGGCCACCTTTGCTTTTAATAACAGCTGAGGTCCCCAAGCATCTCAGAAGCTGAAGTGCTACTATAAGCAGTACTCGAGTAATTTCTACTGATTTTGTTCCTTTTCCTGTATGTTTTTATTACTAGCTTTTAAAGTAAATTGGTTTTGGTTTGTTTGTTTTTTTGTTTTTTTTTTAATTTATTTGTTTATTTGGAGTTTAGAGCTGAGGCCCTCCCTCTACTTGTGTAGGTTGCAAGTGTTAGAAGACATCAAGTCTGATTTATCTGTTTCTGTTCTGAGGTTGCTGTACTTAACTCTAAGATGTATGGATCTCATTTTGCAGGCAAATGCAAAATTCTCAGCAGCTAATGTAACCTTCGTACTATGTCAACTTGACCAGTGCTTCATTGTGAGGTCTTTGTTCATTGACTCAAAATTTATCTCACAAAGCTACTTCAAATACACTGTGATATGATTCAAGTCTACATTCAGTTCTGGACATCTCTTTACCAGAAAAACATTGATGAATTGAAAGATTGAAGCAACAGAAGTGGTCAGGGATTAAACTGTTTTAAGATAATCAATAAGCAAAAGAATTTAAGTATTCACAGATCTGCCAAGAGGCAGCAAAAGAAGTTTCATAATCCCCTGGCTATTGCTCAAAGACGTACATACCAAAGATAGAAATGGAAAGGATCACAGAAAAAGGTATATGTAGTAGGAAAAAATGGAGTGAAATTAAAACAGTCAAATTTGGTGTGAAAATCAGAAATTTACAAACCTGAGATCAGGTGTCAGGCTATAATTGTGGTGGGAAAAACCTGTATGAGTAGGATTATTTAAATCTTTAAAACTGTACAAAGAATAAATTCAAGGGATACACAAGACAGAAAAAAATACTGCTTAAAAATAAAGCCCTTCTAAACTTGTGATTTCACTACATAGATAACTAGCGATGCAGGAAGAATAAAGTTAAAAAAATATGCTAAGGCTGAATCAAGTCAGAAATATAGGGTGCTTTGATTGTCTTGAGATTGCAAACATGAGGACAAGATTGTTAATGTCATGGAGTTGAATCAACAAAAGTCCTCATTAATTGGAATTTAGTCACCTATAACCCTCTTTAGTGCCACACAGCATCTCAGTCTGCTACTTTGTAGGACTGCTTTACCCTGAAATTCATTACTTGCTCTTCTTCTTAACCTGAATGCTCACTTGCCAATGACAGTTAATTTGTCATGCCTGCTAAGTGCCTGCTTTGAGGAAACAGGTACTTCTTTCCAGGCTGGAACTCATATGTGGCTCATGTGCGTGATCAAAGTCCACTGAGAAACCCCAAAACATAAATGTGATTTGCCACTGTCAAGTTTGTGTATAAACATCATGTCTCATTTGATAGCTGTGATATAGCTTAAATATGAAGTAGAAATCTGTAAGTTTGTTTTTTTGACCCTGTCAGATGGAAAGGTTTTGAACTTGCATCTCCTAGGACACTGCTGTGACAACCAATCTGTACAGTATCCTCACTAGGAGATCTTACTTTAGTTTTTGAGACTGCATCACTGTACAGTTACAGATGAGAGTTAGAAGGAATGCAAACTAGTCTTATAAAACAGTTATGGCTCACATGTAAGGAAGGGACTATCTGTAGAGAAATTATAAAAACCATGGAATGTTCAGATGCCATTTTCAACTCGATTGTTTGTGTTTTCTCTTAGAAATAAAAATTCCTACTTGATTAGGTCTCATCCTCTGAAGGTGAAAAGAAAAATGATTTGGATAGGAGAACGATGTGTGTATGCCTAGCATTTCTTACCATTTGTTATGCAGAAACTAGAATATGAATCTTCAATGCCTCTGTAGGGAATGTTAGTACTGCATTTTTTGCAAGCACCTACAATTTTGCTATAATAGTGTTTAAATTGTGTTCTTAAATTAGAAGGTCTATGTTTGACCTACAGTGGTATTTCATTAACTGTGGTAAGCAAACCTGCATAAATACTGATTTAGTACATATGTAATAATTTGCCTGAGTTGAAAGTGTATTAATACATGACATGTACATTGACATGTATTTACATGTATCAATATATAATCTGTAAACAAAATTGGGAAAATGGCCACACCTGGCTTATAAGTTACTGACAGAATATAGCATATGAAATCTGGTTATATTCAGTCAAAGACAAAAAAAATGTACCTCTCTGAAACTGGGAAGAAGAATTTTCCCTGTGTTATAATAAAACAAATAAAGGTACCCTAAAATGAAAAGATGAGAATAAAAACTGTGGAATGCTACATCTGCTGCTGTACAAAGCTGACAAAAACAGTGATGTTGGTAGCACCACTGTGATAGCATGTTTAAGAAAGGCTAAAATAATACTGCATGGCAGCAGCTGAGAGAGTGGCAGTAAGTAAAAAAAAAAATGGTCCTGCATATACCAAGGTTAGTGTAGAAGGAAGATGAGGATGTTTCAAGTGCCAGAGTAGAGAATGCCTGTGTAGAAGATCATAATGAAGCAGGTGGTAGCCCTGAAGCACATAGAGGACCATGGTGAAACAGATATTTTCATAGAAGACCTAGGAGGACCCCACGCCTATAGGAAAAATAGAGAGGGTCTGTTTATCAGGAAATGATAGTTAGAAGACAAGGGATAATGGTTTTATGTTGAAGGAGGGTAGGTTTTGATTAGATATTAGGAATATTAGGAAAAAATTATTCTCTATGAGGGTGGGAAGGCTCTGGGAGAGATTTACCAGAGAAATTGTGAATCACTCCTCCCTGGCAGTGTTCATGGCCAGGTTGGATGTGCCTTTGGAAACATGGTGTAGTAGAGGGTGTCCCTGCTCCTGAAAGCAGGGTTAGAGCTAGACGATCTTTAAGGTCCCTTCCAACCCAAACAACTCTATGATTCCATGGTTCTATGATTCTTGGAAAAGTAATAAATTACGAACTGTCACCTTGGACTTCCAGAGGGCAGACTTTGACCAGTGTAGGAAAGCAGTTGAAATAGTCCCTTGAAAGGCAGTCCTGAAGGGCAAAGTTTTCCAGGAAGGCTGGACATTCTTCAAGAAGGAAATCTTAAAGGCACAGGAGAAGGCTATCTCCATGTGCAGAAAGACAAGACAAAGGTGAAGAAGACCAGCCCGGTTGGGGAGAGAACTTTGCCTGGAATTCAGGGAAAAAGGAAGAATTATGACCTTTGGAATAAAGGGTAAACACTCAGGAGGACTACAAGGATATCCTGAGTATGTAGGCAATGAGAAAATTAGAAGTCCGAAGACCAACTAGAACTTAATATAGCTACTGCTGTAAAAGATGAAATGTTTCTATAAATACATTAGCAACAAAAGGAGGGCTAAGGAGAATCTCCATCCTATATTGGATGAAACATACTGAGAAAGGATGAGGTATTTAATACCTTCTTTGCTTCAGGATTTAATAGTAAGTTGTTTTCTGGCTAACAATCACCTGAGCTGGAAGACAGGGATGAGGATCAGAATGAAGCCCTCATAATGCAAGGGAAATGGTTTGTAAGTTGTTACACCACTTTGAGACAAACCTCTTTGGGATCTGATGGAATCCACCCAAATGTACTCAGGAAGCTGGTAGAAGTGTTCACTTACCCTCATTTACCATCAGTCCTGGCTAACTGAGCAAGTCCCAGTTGACCGGTTAGCCAATATGACACCCATCTACAAGAATAGCCAGAAGAAAGATCTGGGGCACCAGGGGCTTGTCACCTGGGAAAGGCTGTGGGTACTGTAAGCCTTTAGTAAAGCCTTTGACACCACTTCACAAAGCACTCTCCTGGAAAAGCTGACTGCTCATGGCTTGGACAAGCGCATTCATCATTGGTTAAAAAAACTGGCTGGATGCTGTGTTGAATGAAGTCTTTTAAATCCAGTTGGCAGCCAGTCACAAGCAGTGTTCCCCAGGGCTCAGTACTGGGGCCAGTTCTCTTTAATACCTTTATCAATGATCTGGACAGGAGGATTGAGCACATCTTCAGTAAATTTGCAGACAAGACCAAGTTTTGTGGGTGTGCTGATCTGCTTGAGGGTAGGAAGGCTCTACAGAGAGATCTGGATAGGCTTCATTTATGGTCCAAGATGAACTGTATGAGGTTCATAAAGGCTCAGTGTTGCCTCCTGCACTTAGTACACAACAACCCTAGGCAGCACTAAAGGCTTGGGAAAGAGTGGCTGAAAAACTGCTTGGTGGAAAAGAGCCTCAGGGTCCTTTCCAGCCTAGGAAAGCTGGCTGACTATGAGTGTGCTCAGGTCAACAAGAAGGCCAATAGCATCCTGACTTGTATTAGAAAGATTGTGGCCAGAAGGACTACAGAAGTGATTGTCCCTTTGCTTGACACTGATGAGGCCACACATGAAGTATCGTGTTCAGTTTTGAGTGCCTTGCTACAGGGAAGGCATTGAGGTGCTGGAGCATGTCCAAAGAAGGGCAACAAAGCTGGTGAAGGGTCTAGAACATGAGTCTCATGAGAAGCAGCAGGTGAAGTCATAGTATGAAGTATCATACGTACTAATCACAAATGTTCCAAGTAGACATGATGGTGGCAAAGAGTTCACACGACTGGTGTCACGATCCACAACCTAGACAAGATTTAGTTTGGCAGCGGTTAAACCCCCTTGCGTTCCAACCGAACCTCAGATCTGACTGGGAGGTTGGGGGCGGCTGGGCTTAACCCCTGAGTGACGTCCAATTGCTAGGTGTTTTACCGTGATCAGTTCTCAATTAAATTCTCAGAGAACAGAATTAAGACTTGAAACGGAGTCAAGGTTAAGGTTGCTTTATTTGGAACAAACGTGCAGGAAAAAAAAAAAAGGGGGGGGGGGAGGGAGAAAGGGTGGAAAAGAGAAAGAGAGAGAGAGAGAGACAAAGGAGAGGAGGGGAGGAGGGTATATCTACCACCACGAGGCTGCGGTGTTCCGCCCGACGTCAGCTCCGGGTCCGATGGAAGGGGGCAGCGTTCCCTCGTTTTTCCCTCCATGCCCTCCTCCTCCATTGCTTCCCTTTTTATGGTCATCAGAAGCTTCCACCCTGCTCCTGGGCCTCAGGGTGGGTGACCAGTGAATGTCCCGTGTGTGAATGGCTCCTGATGGTTCTGGAATGCTCTCCTGATGTGTGAATGGCTCCCAATGTCTCTCCTGATGTGTATCTTTTGGGTGGGTCGTTAAATAGTCATTAGGTCTTTGGAAGACTAAGCCCGGTGGTGGTGATGTAGTGTGTCAGGAATGAAGTTTGGTTAGGTGAGAGGAAAAGGTGTGTGTGGGGGGGAGGATGGAGGGGCACGGTTCTGTTGGCAATTATTAAGGCATATTTCCAGTACCTTACAACGACCATAGTTTTTTGTTTATTAAAATTCACGCTAATATACTTTCCTGTTTATTCTTTGCTCCTTAAATTATATAGTAGCCCTAACTGTATCTCATAGTACATGGCTCCTCCAAACTGGTGTGTATCTTGTGCTTGAATTCTTCATACATCTGCTGTATCAGAGGAAGTATCAGAAGCTTCTCAGCTTCTTTAATGTGTTTTGGAAAATGTGTGAATTTTTTGAGGTAAGAATGACAGAAATTGAATTATGTAATATTAATAGCGATTATTTATTGCTTGAGAAATTACAAGTTAATAAATATTTTTGAACAAGATTGTCTCATTTCAGCTTCCTACATCTATATTTAGACCCTTCTAATTTAGCACTCAGAACCTGTTTGCTACTACTGCTTCATAAAGGCTTGTACATAATCTGGAAGGTCATCCCAGTGACACAGTTTTGACTGTCCCCAAGCTGCTGATTAATTTGTAGTCTCCGTTTAATTCTCTCTTGTTTTCAGGAAAGCCATGTGTGCCTGCAAACGATGTGTAATGTTTGTTATTTCTGGATGAATGCACTTAATTATCTCTAAAAATCATTTAATCAACAGATGTCTCCTCCTCCTTCCTTTGTACTAATCATTCTCCCCATTTACAAACTTTTTTTTCCTGAGTCCTTGTGTTCCCTTTCTTCTTATCTCTGAAGGATTTCTCCTCCAGGGCAATGCTCTCTGAAAACCAAAACTGTGTAGCTGTTTAAAGCACACCATAAAAGCTTTGCAAACATTCCCTGGTGCATGTTTGAATACATACATGAGATCTGTACAGACAGCTTAAAAGAAAAGAGAAAAAAAAAACCACACCAAAACCAAACAAACCCAAAAAATCACACTTTAGTAACTGATGCAGCATGTTGCAATAACTAATGCTTCAAAATACCCTACAGCACTATTAGCACTACATTATGTGTAAGAGATTAAAAGTGTTCTGAGTTCATAAAGCACAAGGTGTACAAAGGGGAGGTTACCCTTTTAAGGTTAACACCACAATTAATAGAGGATGCATTTGCTGGGAAATCTTAATGACTGTATGTGTAAAAAAAAATATTATTTTTGCAAAGTGTTGTCTTCATAAAATACCTGTAATATTGTGGAATCACCTCCAATTTTATATTTTTTATATAACCATATTTTTTAAGTGCTGATACTCCAATATTTTAATCTATTGTTATTATAATACTTTTGAAATGAATTTAAGAATTACTTAGCAATGAAAAATAGGTGTATCTTGTTTACATAATGTGAAACAAAATATTATTAGCTAAAAAATATTTCTGCTTTTGTGTTTCAGAGAAGCATGAGGTTCTAATATGACCACTTAGATCATAGGAAATCCAAGAAAATAGTTACCTATAATGACTTTAAGAGGATATAATTCTTCAGTTTGAGAGAATTATTTTTATGCTTCTGGCCAAATACAAAACCAAAATAATGATAAAGTCTGAAAGACAAAGCAATGACACAGTTTTCAAAATTACTTTTTTTTTAGAATATGTTTATTCACAAAAATGCCCCATAGGCTTGTTGATATAGAATACAGCCTCTTAAAGAAATACAGATATAGTGTTACAGAAATTGTAGTCTTTGACCGAAAATCCTAACAAGTTTTTTTCAGACCCATAATCAAGAAAATTGCTGTACACTTTTTTTGAATAGCATACCATTTATCCATTCCTGTAAATCCATATAATAACCATATCCACTCATGTCAGAATTTCAGATAGCTTTTTATCATAATTTATGTAGGCTTTTTTTTCCCCCCTGGATCCTGCATCCCCATATATATTGCACAACAGTTTTCTACACCTATTCATTTTAGTGTTAGCACTACTTATCACTGCATTATTATTATCCATGGTACCTAAGAAAGATTTTCCATAGATCAAGACTTAACTGTTTTTCATATGGTACAAACACATATCAAGACAATTGTCTTTTCTTTGCAGAGCTAACCTTTGGAATACAGAACAGGTGGATATAGGATTTGTTACAAGGTATGCAGTTCATATGATAAAACACAAGTATAAATGGCTCTATCTAAATTGGTCTCACATCATAGTCAATGAAGATTGCAGGTACTCATAAAGTGCAGGCATAATTTAGAAATCTAAAACAAGTGAAAGGTACTGCAGCATATACATGGTTATTTCCCTTCACTAAGTACAAAAGGGTTCCAGGAAAGCCAGACAGACACTTCTGCAGTGCAGACAGTGTAAGAGACATGTAATAAATGGAAAGAATGAAGCTATTCTTAAGGACACTGAAGACGTTTCTACAATCAAAAGACAAACAACTATAATTCAGCATTATATTACCTAAATATTTTAATGTATTATATCATACTTTTGGTAGAAAATATTTGTACCAAAATCTAAATAATAAATTCAGACACGAACTACACTGTATGATTTTGCTAGTATAGCCAATTTGCAGCAAAATGTCTGAGCAGTTGAAACCAGGTGTTTTGTTGGTTTAACTAATATTACATGGGGAAACATGAAAAAAGTCATTTTTGGCATACAGTTTCTACTGATATAGTATTGGTTGTATTGCTATTATGGCAATAGACAGGTTGTAGAATATTCAAAACTCTCAGGAAAACAATTGCAGAAATCATTAAGGAAATCTAAATATGTGTCCAGCAATCTCACGTAATCTTTTCCCATAGACAACAGAGAAATAATAGCATTGTTACAGAATTCAGATCATCAGGATGGGAAGAATGGTAAGATCTACACATAGGAACAGTTTGCCCAAAGAAATGGTGGATCCCCCATGCTTGGAAACATTCAAGACCAGGTTGGACAGGACTTTGAGCAACCTGATCCAGAGAAAGTAGTCCCTGGTTATGGCAGGGATCTCTAAAGAACCCTTCCATTCTGTGATTCTGTGACTCTATGAGTGTAGTGTTCCAACTGGAACAATAAGATGCCAAAAACGCCTGCAAATACATGAAGAGAATTTAGACCAGAAATTTTACCTAGGCTTTTCAAAAGACATGAATACACAAAATTAGTTTGAAGGGTAACAACATCTACTTCAAACTCCACTTTGTGAAACCTTTTATTGCTACCTATATAGTTTGCAGTTGTGGGTTTACAGTGCTAAGAAACCTGTGGTTTTGGTTCATCTCTGATTTATCCATATAATTATTACAATAATCCCTTTTTTATGTAATATAGGTAATCTCTGAACACTATCTTTAGCCATCCTTCAGTAAGGCTCTGACACTTTGATTCTCCTAGCACCATGGTCTGTTCACATTATCTAAGGGCAGTAATTGTGAAAATGTCTTCTATATCATAGTCCACATTCATCTTGTACTTACTTCGCAAAGGTACAAATAATTGCACTTGCTGAAAACTGACGGAGATTCAAGCCCAAATGTTTTCACTTACACCCACATTATGCAAGTGAATATACCACACAGCATGCAAGGCAATTGAATAAAACAGAAAATGCTGGTCCAGCTTTCACAGAATGCATAATAAAGAATTTCTTCTCTATTTTCCAGCCTTCCCTAGCTGCACATATAAAGAGGGTTGGAAAAAGGAATTTGATCCTGGGTTTTCTGTATTATTAAAGGACAGGAAAAAAAAGAAATATAATCTCCTATGGCAAGCATATGGGGTATCAGTGCAAGTGAAGTAGGTCTAATTCTGATTCTGATTGTGTACTGCCTTGAAAGAACTTTGGTCCTCATCCTGTCTCTTTTGTGCTCATTTTTGGAACCGAGAGCATTATCCCCAGTTGTGCAATACAAACGATTTGTTCCAGGGTCCTTAGCCAGTAGTATTGCAGAAACAAGAGAAACTACAAAACAATTCTCCCAACAGTTGTCAGAACAATGTGATACATGCCCAAGTGCAATAGTAACAACAAAGCACTGATGATATTTCTGAAGCACCATTTAATTAAGTTGTTGTTCTTGCGGTAAATACAGCATCAGACTCCCAGGCCTGTCCTACTGTGTTGAGGGACATTAGAGTTACATAGAAGACACTGGAAACAAGGACATGCTTCAGGCATAATGAAGAAACCTTGTGGGGGAAAAAAATAAATTAAAAAAAAACCTCAACAAACAAGCAAAGGAGAGAACAAGAGGAAACAATGACAGTGCAGTAAAATACATTGCATCAACAGATTTTTTTAAACTTTCTTTTCATGTAAATTAAAATTTTAAAGAAATATTCTACAGTATATACGAGGGGGTTGAGGAGTCTATACCAAGAAGACAGTAGCAATAATAAATAGAATTTGAAGGAAACTAAGTTAAACTAACCGAAGCTAAACTAATCTAAACTAAGATAAGCTAAACTAACTAAATAAGAGTTTAATTTCCCATTATAAGGAAAAACTGGCCTGTACTTAAAAAGAACTAGTGTAATTAGGAAGGACTGAATAGTTTTATTCTTATTACCAAAATTACTTATATCTCTGTTCTAATAGACTTACTGGAGGTGCAAAATGCATTCCAGATGTTGTATTTACTGCTATTTAAATCTCAAAATCATACATCTAGACATATGAGAAAGATGGGGAAAAGTTAATTTGTTTCTGATATTAGCACTTAATTATTTGCTATATCTGATGCAAAATTGCACTTAATAGACATAGTAATGAGATTTTTACTTAAGCCTGTATTTCCCTTTGAAGGACTAAGAATGGTTCAATGGAAGAAAAAGTCCATTGTATTTGCAAATATATTCCTCAGCTTCAAGGCTTACCTGAGTATAAAAACTATAGCAGTTCTTTCCACATTTTCACCAGGCACAGGAATGTCTCGCTGTTCCATGACAGTGATGTCATGGACTGACACATTCGTGCTCATGTTATTTAGGTAAAAAATTCAGTGTAGGTATGCCTGTTGTCGTGGTTTTGCATAGTTGGGTGCTCAGAGAGAGGTGCCAGAGGCTGCAGAAAATGGCTGCTAGAATCTTCTGCATGCCTGCTTATAGCACTTCTGAGAATCACATATAGGAGAGAAAGACTCCACCAGAACACCGAGTGCCAGGAAGACAGCAATTTTGGCCCGTTAAGGGCATTGGGATGTCTATTTGCATATAAATGTAAGCAGTTGACAGACACAAAAGTCCGGGAAGGCTGGGGGAGGAGGTGCCCAGGTACCAGGGCAAGAGATGCCCCTGCAGCCCGAGCAGAAACACGTGGAATAACCAGAGGAGAGGACCCATGGAGGAGGCAGAGACCCGACCTGCCCGGTGGAGAGGCTCCACGCTGGATGGAGCCTGTGGAGACATAGAGAAGATGCCGTGACTTACATTGGGATGAGCCCCTGCCAGCACAAGCTACCTACAGAGATGAGTCAAACAGCCCAGTGGAGGACTGGGACTGAGAGACACTGTGATTTGTTGCTGCCTGCCATAGCAGAGATGAAGCCCGGTGGGAAGAGATTTGCCTTGGAGAAAGTTTGTGGAGGACCGGCTCTCGTGGGTGAGATCCTACAGTGCAGCAGGGGAGGGTGTGTGGAATGGATGCCCCCATCCCGGCTGAGAAGGAAACCATCTTGCAAGGGACTGACTGAAGCCCCCATCTCCTAGTCCCTGCCCCCCTGTCCTGTGCTGAGAGCAGGAGAGGGGAAGAAGGGAGCAAAATCATGGCAAAAAGGAAATCTGCTTTAGAATGGAGGTGGGGGAAAGGTGTTACTGAGACCCCCATTTTCCCCAGTCCCTGCCCGTCCTGGGCTGTGACTCGGAGGGAAGAAGGGAGCAAACTTCTAACTAAAGCCTGCTAAGGAGGGAGTGGTGGGGGCAAAAGTGTTTGCCTGGTTTGCATTTGTTTCAAGATTGTTGGTTGCACTCCTGACTTTGGTTCTTTTTCACTGTTTTCTCTTAAGCGTAGTGTAATAAATTAGATAACTTTTCTCTTCAGCACTCTGTGTTGAGTCTGTTTTGCCTGCGTCATTAACGAGTTTGTCTCTTGAGCAGCCCAATTATATTTTTTCTCCCATGTCCAACTAAGAAGGGGAGTAACAGACTGATTTTGGTGGGCGTCTGGCCTTTGGCCAGGGCTCAACCACCACACTGTCTATGCCTACCCCTGCTTGGTAGGAAAGCTGTGGAATATTATCTGCCATTAGTTTGGCCGTTTTCCTCTCTATTCACCTGAAGGAAATGAGAATCAGAACAACTGGCTTTAAAAGTTGGGATTTTTTTGTTTTGGTTTGCTTTTTTTAATGCGCTGCCTTACAATTTAAACCATCAGATTGCATGGAAACATACCACTTAATAATTCTGTGATTTGTATCCTTCATCCCACATTGTGATGGAAATGGTTTGTCATCAATGAACAGCATAAATTTCTCACTTTCCAAGTAATATTTTAGTAATTCTACACTCCAGAATGAAATGCAGTATTTTTAATGAAAGGGGTTTTTTAGTTTTTGTTTGGTTGGGTTTTTTGTTTGTTTGTTTGGTTGGTTTTTTTTAATCTTGGTACACTTTTAACTATAAACATAGCCTGGTTTTCCTTGTCCTTCATTTGAAATTACATCAGTCTATTCGGTCCACTGATAGCATTAAATTGTGAGTTAAAACATTTTTAGAAAATGGGATAATGCAGCACTGGGAAAGGACTAAAGAGTCACTGTATATCGAAATGTCACTGTATATAAGAGGACACTACCGAGTATTCCACTTGCCCTTTACAGCAGCGATGGCTGCTGTTTGCTATAAGTGGCTTCTACAAGTATGAGGTCTTAAATGTGGATTGTCCCTGGATGAAGATGCTTGGGGTGGGGTGTGTGTGTGTGTGTGGAAGTTGGGGAGAGGAAAAAGAAAAACAAACAAAACCAAACCCTGAAAAGAAAGCTGTATCAATATGGATAGAAACAGCAACAACAACAAAAGCCCTGCAAAGGTACTGCTGACAGTGAGTCCCTCTGGAAGTGCAGCCCATATAGTAATTGCTACTAGGGATCAATAGTGGAACTGGATGATTCTAGAAATGTGGAAAAGAAAAGATGTGGTTGAAAAAGGTGACCTCAACAGAAGGTTGAGAAATGAGAGAACGGAAAGTATACAAAAGCTAAAAGAAATGAATGTGGGTTTTTTTTCTGTTTGTATTTTTCCTAGGGAGCACAAAAGCTTGGTAAATATAAATACACTTAAATATGTACCTGGTATTTTCCTGATATTACTTTTAATCTATATTCTTTTTTATTTTTTTTTTTTCTTCCCAGAAACCCTGCATTTTTAGAAATTGATTTTTGAGCAAATCTCTCTATTCTGGTGTATAAAAAAAAAATGCCATATACACTGTTTCAGGAAATGATGAGTAAACTGTACGGATAAAGCACTGAATGTAATCTTGTATTTTAAAATTATTTTCTTTTGCAGTATTGCTTTAACAAGGAGTCAACAAGCCCTGTAACTAAAGGTGGTGGTTTGACCTTGGCTGGAGGCCAGACACCCACCAAAGTTGCTCTATCACTCCCCTTTTCATCTGGACAGGGCAGAAAATATATATTGAGAGGCTTAGGAGTGCAGATAAGGACAGGGGGACATCATTCTGAAATTAATGTCATGGGCAAAACAGATGCAACACAGAATAAAGGAAAGAAAATTCTCTAATTTATTACACTGCACTGCACACACAGTGAAACCACAGTCAGATAATGAGAAGTGTGACCAGATCTTATAATACCTCCCCCTACCCGTCCCTTCTTAGCAGACTTAACTTTATTCATGATTTCTCACCCTTCATCCTCCCTAGGGTGGCACAGGATGGGGTCAGAGGATGGGGGGATGGGGGTTTTGGTCAATTCCTCATGAGTTGTTTTCCGCCTTTAGCTGGGACGTGGGGGCATTCCTCACACCCTTCCCCTGCTGCAGCGTGGGGTCCCACCCACTGGAGACAGTCCTTCACAAACTTCTTCAGCGTGAGTCCTTTCCTACAGGGCTTCAACTTCCTCTCTCTCATCTCTCTGTCTCTGTCTCTCTCTATGGGCTGCAAGTGCTGGCAGAGGCTTGCTCCAACACAGGTCACAGCATCTTCTATATGTCTCCACCTGCTCCAGCATGGGGCATCTCCACGGGCTGCAGGGGAATCTTTCTCTCTGGCACCTGGGGTACCTCCTCTCCCCCACTCTTCACTGACCTTGGTGTCTGCACAGTTTCTTACATCTTCTCACTCCCTTCTCTGCTAGAAAAAAGCAGCCACTAGCATTTTTTTCTCCTAAATGTGTTTCCCAGAGGTGCTACGACCATCACTGATGGTCTCAGCCTTGGTCAACAATGACTCCGGCCTTGAGCCGGCTGATGTTTACTCTCTGGGGCCTGCAGAGAGCTTCTAGCTGCTTCTTGCCAGCCCTGCCCCCGCCCCCTGCCCCGCCCCAGCTCCTCAGTGCTGTAGTCTTCTTGTTCCAATCCTTTTTTTTTTTTTTTTTTTTTTAAGCACTTTCTGCCTTCTACTCATGGTATCTCAGATGAAGTTTGAAAGTCGTGCAGCAGCATCCCCCCAGCTTTGTCTCACACACAACATTACTTTGTATTCAATGCAGTGACTAGCTGACAAACTCAGAGAACCCCTGACACCCAGCAGGGTCACATAAATACAAGGCCTATGGCTGCATGTTGATTATGGTGAATGTCATATTACTGAACTACAAGGTCTCTTTTCCCATCTTCCTTTTCCCTTTCTCCCTTTCTCTTTTTTTCCTTCTTCCTGTCTTTCTCAGTTTCCTTTCTCTCCATCTTCCTCTTCTACTCTTCTTCCCCTTCCTCTGTTCAACTTTCTCATCCTCCATTTTCCCTTTCCCTCTCCTTTTCCTTTGTCCTTTTCCTCTCCTTCCTCCTCTTTTCTCTCTCCATCCCATTATGATTCTTTGTCACTGAGTAGAAATTTAGCTCAACTTGCAGCTTTTCCATGAGTTGTGATTAGAGAGAGCACTTCCAGTATCTCCTCTCTCCTGAAGAACTTTTTTTCCTAATTTTCTGTGAAATGCCTACCAAGTATGGACAAAACCAGACTTTTGGGTTCAGACTTCACTGAAGAGGATCACAGAGATAGGTAGTTCGACTTATAAGAACATCTGTACACAAATTATATGTTAGAGATCCATCTGAAAAAAAAAAGTATTCTCTGATATAGTAGTCTTTTAATGTCTTTAAATGTTGAGGAAATGCTTGCATATAGATTGTACAATATTGGTATTGAACTGTTAAACTATTAAAATTAATTTAAAAATACATGTGAAAGCTTAAATTTTGAAAGTTTACCTTGAAATTAAAGTTTCTGTTAAGAGATATAAGTGTTTTCATGTTTGGGTTTTGCCAATTTGGGGTTTTATTGCTGCTGGTGGTTGTTTTGGTTCCTTTTTTTTTTTTTTAATGTGTACTACTTCTCACCGTAAAGGCTTATTGTGAAAAGGCCTTATCTTGGAAACACTATTATCCTAATCTACCAGAATTTGTAATGTATTTAATAACACCGATACATGAAATCATGATGAATAAGATTTATAAGCACAGCACTCTTTTATAACCACATTAGTTTATTTCATACTTCATGGCTATTTGCACAAATTTTTTGGCACATTTACCAGTCTTATGCCTTCTATGACTAATTTATTCTCTCAACATTGAATTCTTAGACAACTACTTTCTGCGAAACTGCAGTGACTTTTCAAATGATATATTGTATATTAACTCCAGATAAAAGTCTAATGTTGCACTTACCCTTCTTTATTGCTCTGTAGAAAGTCTGGAACTGCTTCATGGAGATCTCTGCAGGATGATTTCAGGTGGTCCTTTGAGGTATTTCAAAGTGGTTTTTCTGCAAAGAGGACATTTCTTTACTTCTGTGGCACTTTCACCATGACAGCAATGTGCCACAGTCACACATGACAGAGGACACTATAATATGTCGATGCCTCAGATTGCTACACCTGTATTGCTGAGGTTAATCCTTTGGTATTTTCCGGTAGCACTTAAAGCATTTGACTTAAGGTTTTATTTTGTTTCTTTTTACCTGGTGTTTCCAAATACATTTTCAAGTTATGCATTAGTCGAAATAGACCTAAAGGTGCCTTTTAGACAGAGAAAATAAAAATTAGTGTTTTTTAATTTGTGCAACATTTTTGGACTGTAATTCAATTTATAATTACTTTCCTCCAAATATTTGGAACTCCAATTAAACAAATTAATACCTGACTAGACAAATTCTCAAGATTGAGCTTTCTTCAAATTGAACTTGATTTCTTTAGCAAGCTATTGAAACACATAATTGATTAAAAAACTGGCAGTTTTCAAGTACATTTACAAATGGAATTGCATCCTGGTAAATAACGTATCTTAATTTCTAATACAAGACAACAGAGGTTGCACTGACTTGTCAGTCCTCAGGATGCTTGGGACTCTAGTCTTGGCTGAGCTAGTTTTAGCTTGTAACAATTCCCTATTGGTAAAGGTATTCCTGCCTCCCTTCCCCTTAGCATCATAGACATTGACTATCAGACAGGCTACAAGCAGGTGAGTGTCTGGCATGCAGGGAAGATAGTATCTGAACCTCAGGGTAGGCTATAGATGGTAAGGGGAGCAAGCCAAGTTTCTGTTCAGCTCAGAATTGAAAATGATTCATTCTGACTTGTTAGATAAGAAGGCTGGTAAGGGAGAAATGGCTCTAAGTTTAATGGAATGAAATAGATCGGAATAAAGACAGAAACAATGTGTGAGTGAATATGCTTTCCATAGGATGAAAAAGAGTTAATTCAAGGCAAGAAATAGGACCTCAGCTTTGCTAGTCCCATACATTTTCTTCTAACAGGCAGTAATAACCCAGTAGGATGATAAGCCTAATATAAAAAGATTGATTCTTTAAGGATAGGGTTTGTTTTTTGATAACTATATATAGAATGTTGAATTGGAACACTGAAGTGGCATGTGATGAATTTGTTCATCTACAATTTCATTAACAGTGATATGAAACTTTATCAAGTGAGGCTTGGAAATAAAAGCATATAACTGCAATATGTAGAACATGCTTTCCTGAAAATTTCTCAGCTTCTTGAAGAAGGGAGTAATCAAACGACTCCAAAGCAACCAGTCCTAGGACACATATGTCTGCTAACCACTAGTTCAACACTGTTAGAAAACACAGAAATAAAGAGAGATGTGACAGAGGGATGAAGCAGAAATTGAAGGCTAGTATATGTTTTTGGTAGAAGTCTGCTTAACAGTTAAAAATGTTTGCATTATGGAGAACTTCATTAATTAAGCAAAACAGCACCTTTACATTTTGATGTATTGTGTTCAGTGCTCCTTTAAAAAATTTAACATGATGCTGCGTACATCAGCAGACTAAATTGAGATAAGAGACCAACCATTCAGACAGGAGCAATTGAAGGTCTATTTCTCAATATACCAACAGTAATGGCAGCTTTATTTCTTCCTGTATGGATCAACTAAAGAAGCAGATAGTAAGAGAAAACAGGTGGCATGGAAAAAGTATTTTGCAATGTCATTATTTGAAAGTTAACTCTCCAGTGTAAACTAATTGTCCAGGTTCTTGTTTTATTCTGTGTTTTAAACTGCACCGTTAAAACTAATTTTTTGGTAATAGATTTGTGTACTGGCTTAATACCTCCTCATCTGAACACAAACACACCCCTTCCAAAAAAAAAAAAAAAAAAAAGCTAAAAAAAGAAACCCAACTAGCCCCTGATAAATCACTGTCTGGAGTTGCTTATTTCCACCCACTGAGTAAGAGGGAGTCTGGATGACAGCCTTCTTTGACCACACTGATGCAGATAAGCTTTTTTAGATTAATTCTACCTCTGCTTGTACACTGAAAAGACTATATCAATCTGAGTAATCACATACTCTGAAAGAAAATTGTTCTAAACAGAACAGCATGATGAATAATGTCAGAGAAGCAGATGACTCCTACATGTCACAGACATAAAAGGTTGATTTCACCAGTAATTTATTGGCATACAGTGGAGTTTCACCTGTTAGAGGTGCACTCACCAGATAAGATTTTTCATTGAGGCTGGTATGGAGAATTATAATGGCATGCTATTATTAGATGTGACTAATAGCATGCTAAATGTTGAAATGTAAGTTAAATGGTATCCAATCTAAACCTCCCCTGACACAATTTTGGGGCCATTTCCTCTTGTCCTATCACTAGTAACTGGGGGGAAGAAAGAAACACCCACTTCAATACAACCTCCTTCCAGGTAGTTGCAGAGAACAGTAAGATCTTGCCTTAGCCTCCTCTTCTCCAGGCTAAACAACCCCAGTTCCCTCAGCTGCTCCTTGTAAGACTCATGCTCTAGACCCTTCACCAGCTTTGTTGTCTGTCTTTGGATACACTCCAGCACCTTTACATCTTTCTTATACTAAGGGACCCAAAACTGAACACAATATTTGATGTGCAGCTTCACCAGTGCAGGCCCTGGAACTCAGCATTGTTGAAGCTCGTACACTTGGCCTTGGCTCATTGATCCAGCCTGTTCAGATCCCTCTGTAGATAGACCCTTCCTACCCTCAAGCAGATCAACACTTCTTCCCAACTCGGTGTCATCTGCAAACTTACTGAGGGTACACTGAGGGTGCTTTCATCCAGATCATTGATAAAAATCTTAAACAGAACTGGAATGGAATTAATTTTCTTCATTGCAGTCTGTTTAGTGCAGTGTTTTGGATTTGTGACTAAAACAGTGTTGATAACACCAGTGTGTTGTCTGTCATGGAACAATCCGTACGGACCATTTTTATTTTTTTCCACTCTGAAAACATCTCTGTATTATCAAAACTGTTTTCAGCACAGTTTCAAAACATAGACCTCGCATAGTAGCTACTATGAAGAAAATTATCCCAACTATAATCTAGCATACCTACCAATGAGATGGCTATGTGCTAATGGGGTATAGTGGATAAACTACATCTTTGCTCTGCATGATCAGTTTTTGCTTCACCTATCAAACTGTGTCTCAATACATAAGGATTCTCACTTTCTGCTTTCTCCCCATCCTGCAGGAAAGGGGAGTGAACAAGAAGTTGTGTGGGTGCTTAGCTGCTTGCTAGGGTCTGCCACTAACAGGTATAGATATAAAGAATAATAATTAGAAAAGATTTATTTGATGTGGGGCTTCTTCATTTCCATGATTGTTTTCATAAGCTCAAGTTAGTTTTATTCTTGATCCTATTACAGAATCACAGAATCACAGAATGGTAGAGGTTGGAAAGATTCTCTGGAGATAATTTAGTCTAACACCCCTGCTAAAGCAAAATCATCTAAGGTAGGTTGCACAGGACTGTGTCCAGGCAGGTCTTGAATATCTCCACAATTTCTCTGGACAGCCTGTTCCAGTGCCTAGTATTGCAGTCAGTATGTTTAGTAAATGAGAACCTGTCTTCAGTTCCTACTGGGTGAGGCATTGACTGTACCAGTAGATATCTTTGTAGAACTAACAGTGCTGAGATGTCTGAGAAATATGTGCAGTACAAGGTAACAAACAAGCAGAAATAATTTGTAATGTAATGCCTTCTATATCAAACAAGGTAGAACAGTATACACTGTCAACAAATCCTGAGGGAGAAGAAAATAAGAGATGCTACTTGAAAAAAAAACTTGCTGAAATCCTGAGAGGAAAATATGACATCAGGGTGGGTTTTTTTCCTATAACAATTCAAAATACATTTTTGTTAAGCAGAGGTCCTGCACATGGTTTCAGGAAATCCCAGGCACAACTACACTCTTGGTGAAGAATGTATTGAGAGCAACCCTGAGGAGAACTTGGGAGAGTTGGACGAGAAGCTCAACATGAGCAAGAAATGTGCACTTGCATAATGCACAAGTGCACAATGTGCACTTGTACAGTCTGGAGGAGGCTCTGGGGAGACTTTCTTGCAGCCTCTGCAATCTGGAGAGGGACCATTTACAAGGTAATGTAGCAACAGGATGAGGGATAATGGCTTTAAGTTGTAGAAGGTTAGGTTTAAATTAGATATTTGGAAGATAATATCACCCTTTACTGTGAGAGTGGTGAGACACTGGAATAGGTTGCACAGAGAAATTGTGGGTGTCCCTGGATCCCTGGCAGGGTTCAAGGCCAAGTTGGATGGGACTTTGGGCAACCTGGTCTAGCAGAGGGTGTCCCTACCTGTGGCAAGGGGGTTGCAACTAGATGATCTTTAAGGTCCCTTCTAATACATGCCATTCTATAGTTCTGTGATTCTACTCAGTATTTACAGCTCCATTTAGTTATGTTAGTTCTCTGACATTTAAATGGTTGAAGAAGTTCTTACAGGAAATGTTACTTCCTTTTTTTGCTGTGTTTGCAAATCTTGGATTTCCATCATAGATATTCTCTAAGATGCCTTCCAATAAATTTACCAATATGTGTATATGGAATTCAATAATATTACTTTCATCCACATATTCTCTTGTAACAAATCACCTGGAAGGCACCCACTGATTTTTTGCCATCTACTGCAGTCTTTGCAGACATTCTTTCCAGTATTTGGAAAAGCATATCTCTGGTGCAATGGAGGAATTCCAGTTCCATAGCTGAGAACAGATTTAGAAGCCTTAGTTTTTTCCTTGAAGCAGACTTTTCTTTCTTTTTTCTTATTAAAAGACTAATACAGTTTTCTGAAAACATATATTCTCATCTGACTCCTTTCCTACTCACTGTTAAGCTTAAACTTTAAAAGGCATCATGGTCTGACAATATAAAATTTATCTATTGCTTCATCTCTATTCAATGAAATACAAGAACCTTATAAAATTCTGTACACTGAACAACTTGGTATTAAGTATTTATTAAGATTAAGACCGTAATTTTTATTCAGGAGTCATATTATTACTGAAAAATATTACTTATGTTCTACTCTAGATAAGTACTAGCAAAACAGGATTAAAAGACTCTTCAGATATCCAATTTTCAGATAATTATGTCATCTAAAGTACATGGAGGCCATCCTCCACAATTCTTTTTCCTTTTCTTGAATTCTTTTACTGTATCTCAGTGTCTGTTGCAGAGTGTCATGGAAATCCTCATTCTAGTTTTTAATAGCTTACCTATTTTCTGGACCTCATTTGAAAAAAGAATCCCTGTTGTACAGGAAAGCCTGAAGAATCCATTTTGAAACAGTGTGCCAATTATTAGAGTGCTGACACCAGCATGTAAAATAGCATAGTGAAAAACTCTCACTTTCATCTGTTTCCTCTTGAAATAGAACTCTCTTTGATGGAACTATCCACATTATGATGTAAAAGGGTTGCTCCAATCAAATATGTTGAGGTTTAAGTAGGACTTCAATTTAAAAATAAGAGAAAAAGATGCTTGGAAGATTAATAGCATAAACTCTTATTTTATTCAATATAAAAATGCTATATTGCAAGGTTTATCTGATGAACAGTTACAAACTGCATGCACTTTAATAATGAGCATATCCTATTACAGTGTTGTTGAAGGGATGGAAATACATTTCAAGGATAAGAGCAAAATACTGTAACCAGATGGTGCATGCTTCATTGCAGTCAGTGTCATTACTAAACACTTACTTAAAAGCTGTGGGAATTTTATACAAATGTGGTTATAGCAAATAACCATTCTGAAGTCATCTATGTCAAAAGATTGGTCAATAAGATGATTCTAGGATCCAGTTTTTGTTGAAATGAGAGCTTGGATTCATGGTCATATTGTGGATAGTTTTTAAATATTCCAAGGTTTTGGAAACTGCTTTTACAACAGCTTAACTACAGTGCCTTGAAACATTAAAAAAATAATATTTTTTTTCCCAAAGTTATCAACATCCTGGACTAAAATTTTATTTATTATGGATATTGGCACTCTGATTTTGACCTTTGTGAAAACAGAAGCTTAAGAGACATTACAGTCAGCTATGGACCTAATCACAAAACATAAATCTGTGAATGAGTTTCAGCTCAGGTAATCAAACTATAATTTTATTTCCATTATTTCTTTTAGTACGAAGCAATCTGGTTTAACAGTGGAGTAGAACTAAACATTTTATATGTGACTTACAGTTTGTTGTATTTTGTAATACATTGTCCCCAAAAGTGCAACTCTAAGAAGATAACCTTTTGTGATTTCAGTTTAAACAAAGTCATGTGCTTGTTCTTAAAACACTGTTATGAATTCTCAAATGTGGAATATTTTTCTGGCATATACATATATGACTAGGACTGATCAAAATACTTGAAAAACACATTAAAGATGTATATGTGTTTAAATTACAACTATATTACCTTACTCAAATGCCATATTGATAGAACTAATCAATGCACCACAATAAAAAAATCTGTGCTGAAGAAACATGTTTCTAAGATACAAGAGTATGTAAAAATACAGTAATTTTCTGTTAATCTAAGGCTGGTTACCACAGTGCTGTGCAATTTCTTCCAGGATCCTTAGTAGGAACGGGTGATTTTTCTCTCTCTAGCATTGATCTATTACAGAAATAGACAAAAATCTTCAAAGATCTTCAGTTACTGAGATGAGCACTTGACAAAGCCATTCAAAAGTCTTTGCAAGTATAGCCTCTAATAAGAACTTTCTATTCTTGGATATGATCTGTAACTGCTGTCTCCAAGGCAAACTTCTGAAAACTACGCTGTAGACAAACACAAGTTATAGGGTTCTAATCAAGAGAAACCACACGCAAACCTAGACAGAATGTTAGACTAGATATTCTAATGATCCTTTCAGCCTGAATAAACTTTCTGAGGTTTGAATTTCACTCCTTATTACAAACCTACACTTTGGAAAAGTCTTAGAAAAGCAAGGTAGCAGGAAATAATATATATCCTCCTAAATTTTAAGAAAATCTTTAGAACAATGCTTTTGCTACATGGCACTTAAGAATATTTCTGTATTTCTAGCTAAATGATTCTAGGTTGTGGGTTTTTTTTCTGTATATATCTTAAAGAAAAATACTCAGTTTTGCCCCCAAGAATATCTTATATCCATTCTCAAAATTAAATTGACAGCTTTTGCAAGTGCATAAGAGTCTAAACACTTTAGAGATGCTGGAATGTGTATCATGATCTTTGAAAGAGTTTTTGCCCTTTGGAGCTGCTGAGGGAGGTGGGGATGTTAAGTCTTGAGAGGAGGAGTCTGAGGGGAGACCTTATCACCACCTACAACTACCTGAAGGGAGGTTGTAGAGGTGGGCGATGGTCTCTTCAGCCATGTGACAGGTGATAGGACAAAGGGAAATGGCACAAAGCTGTGCCAGGACAGGTTCAGATCAGATGTTAGGAAAAAAAATTCACTGAAAGAGTTGTCAGGGCCTGGAACAGGCTCCCCAGGGAGGGGGTTGAGTCACCATCCCTGGATGTGTTTAAAAGACGGGTAGATGAGGTACTTAGGGATACGGTTTAGCATAGGACAGGAATGGTTGGACTCGATGATCTTAAAGGTCTTTTCTAACCTTGTGATTCTGTGAAAATTAACAGTAGAATATGATGATTTTTACATAGCAGTTATGCTGTATGTTTTAACAGAGAGATTTGGGTGAACAGCCTGCAATTGAATTTTGGTAATAATAGTATTTGTATAATTAGGCCATTAGTTATTCAGACCCCCTATTCAGTTAGCAAATATCTGGGCTTCATTAAGAACAGCATGGCCAACAGGTTGAGGGAGGTTATCCTCCCTCTCCACTCCTCCCTGGTGAGACCACGTCTAGAGTACTGTGTCCAGTTCTGGGCTTTCCAGGTCAAGAAAAACAAGGAACTACAGGAAAGAGCCCAGTGGAGGGTTACAGAAATGATGAGGGGACTGGAACATCTTTTCATGAGTTGTGGTTTTGGCCTCTTTGGACAATTTGAATCTCCTGTCCTGGCTGTGTCCCCTCCCAGTTTCCTGAGAGCCCCCCACCTTCTTGTTATCAGGGCAGCATAAAAAGCTGAAAAGTCCTTGACTGCTAAAAACATCAGTGTGTTATCAGCACTGCTCTCATTCTAACTCCCAAACACAGCACTACACCAGCTGCTAGAAAGAAAATTAACTCTATCCTAGCCAAAACCAGGACATTATGAGGAAAGGCTTAGTGCTCTGGGTCTATTTACCCCATGGAAGAGATGAGTGAGAGGGGATCTGATTAAGGATTCTAAATATCTAAAGAGTGGATGTCTAGAGAAAGGGTCTAGAGCAACCTAGGGTCACACTCTTCTCAGTGGTGCCCAGTGACAGGACAGGAGGCAATGGGCATAAACTGGAACACAGGAAGTTCTGTCTGAACATGAGAAAAAAACTTCTTTATTCTTAGGGTGAAATAGCACTGGCACAGGCTGCCCAGAGAAGTTATACAGTCTCTTCTGGAGATATTCAAGAACTGCCTAGATGCAATCCTGTGCAACATGCTCTAGGTGATCCTGCTTTGGAAAGGGGGTGGATTTGATGATTTTCAGAGGTTTCTTCTAACATATAATGTTCTGTGAATTTATTAATTATATAGGAATTATACATGAGGGCTACAAAGTTTAAATATATTTGTTCTAAACTGTGATTTTGATGCAGTTGGTGGGTGTTTTAGATTTGTAACTTATTGTGAACTTTATTATTTACTCTATCTTATATCCATGTTGCCAGTCCTATCAGAACAATCTGCCTGTGAAAACGCAGTATGTAAATAATGGTGTTATGTACCAACTTAAATGTAATGACCATTGATTTCCTATATGAGAATCTCTGGAGGTTTTTTTATAATGCATGTAAGGTACCGTGTCAATACTGTAGTTATTTAAAGCCCTGTGCCAAAACTACAGACCATCATGAATAGATTGTTGGCTCAATACCTTGTCAAAATTGTACTTAGAGCTTGAAAATTTAGCTGATTTGTACCTTATTTGTATAACCTCAAGAGTTCAAGACAAGCAGAAAGGCATTTTTAACAATAACTGTTCTCTCTTAATATATTCAGCAAAACCCTATTTAAGTGCCTACAGAAATAAAGAAAAAAACCAACCCTGAAAGCTATCATGTTGCCCCTGCCCCCTGCTTCTAGTTATGAAAGAAGTTGAGCTGCAAGGAGAAATTTCTCATCCTTCTGAAACATGTGCTATCCCACTAAATAAATAAATAAATGGATAAACCCCGAAAAAAACCCCAAATGCGTGAGGGGAAGGACTGGAGCAATCATAATGGAAGAAATAGCTGTTACTCTGAGTCCAAAAGTAAAAAAAAAAAAAAATATTGAAATTATTGCATGACATAGTGAGCCAATAATCCTGTTTATAAACATATTTGTCTACAATTTAGACAGCTGCCACTGTAAGCCCAAATGCATTTGAGCTTCTTAATAAAATCCATACATCACACTACAAGCCACTGGACTTCTAAGAGTGAGTCACAGACCTAAATTCTTTGCTTTCTTTCTCTTAAGGAACAAGTTTACTGCAGTCTCAAAGCAAGTATGTGTGATTTTCAAGATTTTTCTTGTTACATTTTGCTGATAACATAATGGAGATGTGAAAACTAATATAGGGATGCTGCCACTGGCTGCAAAATCTCTTCTCTGTGGGGAAAAAAGGGTCCTTAGCCACTTTTAAAAATCCTTTTATTCTCCAAATTGGGTATTATGATAACTGTTTTAATCAGTGATGTCATCTGTCTCATCATTTTGAATTTTTTAATGACTTGAAATGTAAAACAGTTTACTAGAGAAATATTTCTAAAATATAATGGATTTAAAAAGAAAAATCTACATATTTGTGGTTATGTTTTTGGTTACTTGCATTTCCTAGAATCATAGAATCATGATTTGTGTTGGAAGGGACTTCAAAGATCATCTAGTTCCAACAACCCTGCCATGGGTAGAGATAACCTTCACTAGACCAGATTACCCAAAGCCACACCCAGACTCACTGTGAACACTTTCAGGGACGGAGCATCCACAACTTTCCTGGACAACCTGTTCCAGTGCCTCACGACCTGCAGAGGAAAGAATTTCTTCCTGATATCTAATTTTATCTCCTTCAGTTTAAAACCATTCCCTCTCATCCTATCACTACATGCCTTTTAAAACAGTCCCTTTACAGATTTCTTGTAGACCTCACTCAGGTACTGGAAAAGTGCAATAAATTCTCCTTGGAGCCACCTGTTCTCCAGGTTGACTTATAAAGCTTTGATCTTGTACCGCTTCATATGAATTGAAAATCTGTTTCTGAAACATACTTTGTGCTCTTCTACGGCCATGCAAAGTACATAGCAAAGGTCCAAGGCACAAAGTTAACCTCTGTACAGTTTTGATTTCAAAGAGGTGTTGTAGGTTTCCAGTCACTGCAGATCTCCACATGGGGAATGTTGGAGATGTATTCTTGCTCTCAAATCTGTAGTTATCAGGTTAGATTTTTCCTTCTATCATCGAAATTTCCAAACCCACTAGTAAGAGAGGTGGGTAGAAGGAAACAAAGTCATGATTCATAACCCTTTTCTTACCTTTTCTTGAGGCAATGGTAATGTGGAAGATGTCTCAGTCACTGACTTTTGATAGTGATTCTTACTGAACTGTCCAACACAGACGGATACCTAGAAGGCAGAATCCTCCAATTCTTTCTGCATAGGGATGATTTGTAGTGAAGATTCCTAAACAAGGTGCCACACCTTCCCATCTTATGAATTCCAGGCAGCCTATGAATTCCCAAACATCAAGGCAATTACAATTTTGGAATTTATAGCATTAAACTAGTAAACTTATTCCAATGCAAAAAAAAATTAAAAGAAATGTAGAAAGCATGTGGGAGATCAAAAAGACATGGCAGAAACCTTGGTGTTACCAAAGTATTTTGTACATAGCAGATACATATAAGTTCCAGAACATGTTTTATGACCTGTGGCTTCATTTCTGATTACAGAGCACCAAATCCCTTCCCAAAAATTTCTCACTCTTTTGCATGTCAGCTGTATTCTTATAATTGAAATTCAGTCTTGGCAATTTATGATGTATTTCCAGCATCATCCTGGACATACACTCCCAGTGCCCAGCTTAGCCTTCTGTGGTTCTAGAGTAAATATCTCAAATTAGTAATATGTGAATACATTTTAAGATGGATACTGTAGATCTGGATGATTTGGTGAATTAAATTTAATAGACATTGACATCATCCACATTACCAGTTAATTTGGAAGAGCTTTTTGTAAAATGTCAATGAGGATTAAGAATGTGGTTTTTATGTGGAATCTACTGAAATCAGTGCTACATTGCCAGAATAATGTATGAATAATACAGTTAATTATGAAAAAGTATGCAATTTCACAACAGCTATTAATATTAAAATTAATCCGCACATATTTTCATAGGAGTATGCAACACATTTTAAGGTTAAGCCACGAAGCTTTTTAGATACAGGTCTTCACTCTTTGCTAGATATTGATATCCTTAATACCACCACTGAGATGCTGTATGGACTGGTTAGTATCTAACACTTTCACTCAATCCCACTGTCAATACCATTAATAAAGACAAAAACCACTGGTCTCAGTACAAACCCTTGAGGAACACTGCTTGTCATTGTCTTCCATCTGGAATTTGAGTCACTGACCACCACCCTCTGGATGTGACCATTCAGCCAATTCCTTATCCACTGAACAATTCACCCATCAAACCTGTACCTCTCCAGCTTAGAGAGAAAGCTGTTGTAGGGGACTGTGTCAAAGGCTTTGTAGAAGTCCAGATGGATGACATCTGTAGCTCTTCTGTTGTCTACAGATGCAGTCTACAGAAAAAGTTTTGGAAGACTGTGTTGCACTAAAGGAGTCAAGCCCTGTTCCAAACATACACCCCCTTGAAAACGGTCCCTTGCAGTTGACATCTCATCAGAGCTTTAGCCATGTTTTGGGGAGTGCTTGTTGATGGGGAAAAATTCTGCATAACAATTAATCCAAT
This sequence comes from Hypotaenidia okinawae, assembly GCA_027925045.1. Lineage (NCBI taxonomy): Eukaryota > Metazoa > Chordata > Aves > Gruiformes > Rallidae > Hypotaenidia > Hypotaenidia okinawae. Next base: position 176,191,970 of record BSDF01000001.1, read on the forward strand.
GCTGCTTGAGTACTGTGGATTATCAGTGCTTGAACTTCCACCATGACTTTCTCCAAAGTATATGTATAGCAAATAACAGCAGGAGATTTTTTAATTTTTTTTTAAATGAGTTTTCATACATGAAGATTTGCGGGATACTGTTACTTCACTGTAGATTTTTAATCAGTGACGCCCCGCTTGTGTTAGCAGATGAACATGAATCCTTATGCAGTAACATGTTCGGAACAAATGTATGCCAGATGCAGTTTCCATGCACTACAGCTAGACAAGTTCTCTTTCAGTATTGACTACCTTTAAGAGTATGTGAGTGTTTAAACTTTTCATTCTTCAGAGTTATTTACTGGGAAAAGTTCCAGCCTCAGTTGAGTAAGTTAGCCATTAAACACTCGAGTGCTCTGTAGCACATGTCTCTCACTGACTTTTATTTGAAGAGCAGCACATTAAAAGCATAAACATCAACGGAACAGATCTTCTATATTTTGTGGTTGCCTTTTTTTTCCACATTTTAGGTTAGTGTCATAGCCACTGAAATGTAGGAAAAAAAAGTGGGAATAAGCCCATGTAAGCTGATCTGCGCTGAGACACACATGGCTAGGTCTGTCTAGCCTTGCAGTCATCTGAAGGACATGCAACTTACGTTAACAAAGATTAGACATAGACTGTGTCATCGTCTGGTGGCCAAGCCTTAATATGTATGTAATGAAAAGAGCTAAGTAGCTGACTAAGATGTCCTCAATTTCACTTTGCAGGTTTACAAAATGCATATATTTCTAGATTAGCTTTATTGAAAGCATAGACACTTATTTGAGGTGGCCTGGTTTGCCTCTCTGCCAGATTAGGTACAGTAGATTTCACTCTTAATATCATGACTCCAATGCTGACTTCTCTTTGGAATCAAAATCTAAAAGTGGTCTTGCTTTCCACAAAATGACCATGAACTGACCCTTAATACTGACTTTAAATGTGCTAACCTTATTCACAATCATCTTTAAATAACAAATTGTACAAAAAAGCAGTTAGCATAAATTAAAACATAAATTTTAAACAGCCAGCTCTTAAAAAATTCTAATCAGACACCTACTGACTCAAGATCTAATACTGCTGCCACTGAAGTCAGGTCATATATTATTTTAATTTCTTCTAGCAAGCTTGCTAGTTTCTAGTTCTTATAATAGCATATATCACTGCAGCATCTAAGTGTCACTGAGGAAATTGTAACTGCTCTAACAATTGGACAGTGGTCCAATTTTTCTCTCTACTTCTCCTAAGGCAGTCAGAGCTAGGAACATATTTTTATTTATTGTATTTTAACCACACCTTATCTCTTTCTTTTTCTCATCTTCTGTTTTAAATCCTCTTTTATCCCTCAGTGCCATCTTCAGTGATCTTTGAGGAAGTTAATATTTTAATTGAGAGGGTATTAAATTTAGGCTTTTCTTAGTCTGGTCAGATAAAGCTTTGTTACTGTAGTGAAAAAGTTCTGTACAACTTTTTTTTTTTTTTTTTTTTAAATTTCCCCACTATTGTCAGGTTGATATCTCCTACAGAAAACAGCTGCAAATGCAAGTCATCATTATAGGGATGGGGTTACTCTGTGAGATATCCCAGGCATTAGAAGTCAACAGAGATTAATTTTTAAGGTGGCTGATATGGGATGTCTGTTTCAGGATTTGTTGCATTACCCAGTGTTCTAAGAATAGAGGGTGATTATTATTTTTTCTTATTATTCTTATATACAAATAAGGAGACACCCACATTATCAATATGGTGTTGTTTTTTTTTTTAATTGCTGTAGTGCTGGTACCACAAAACCAAATGTTAGCACAAATCCAGGAGAAAGCCAAATTATGATGATCTATCACTGCTACAATGGGATAAAAAGGTATCTTCTTAGCCATTACTGAAAGGAATTACTAATTCTCTGTAAAAATAATCTGGCAGTCTTGTCTGAAAGAAAGTAGGAAATTAAAGCAAATAGGTGGCTTACTTGAAATCTACAACTTTAAGATATTTTATTAACAAATTGAATGGAATGTAATTTGTGGACTATAACACCGGAAACTTATACCAAAGATGCTGCAGAGGATAAGAGAAAGATATGAACAAACAAACAAAAAGATCTTTCAGGTTAGTTTAAGGAGACTAGAACAAATAGGCTGCTCAATCACCAGAAATACATAAATTTTATATGCACTAATTAAGACCACTGACACCTTGAATCTCCTGTTTATGTACATAGCACTATCCACAGAACAATTTAGATTCTCACAGCTGTTACCAAAAGTCAGTCTTAGTCCATTACTGTAATTAATCTATGCTCATTATCAGGATGACAGTCTTTCTGTGAAAAGAAAGTCAAAGGAGGAGGTGTGGCGTTAGTTAAGTTTTTAGAGCAATTTGCAGGAAACTGAGACATTAAATATTTTCTACCAATAGTGAAGTTCTTTGATCTGTAACAATAACAATCACATCTCTAACTACAACCTTGAAACAAATACTTGAGGGTTTGCAAATGTGGTATGTAACAGAAAATGTCATTCACACTAACCAGCTGCTTTCTCATTTCTCAATAAATTAAGGGGTGTTACCTAGAACATATGGCTTTATGATGATCTAAATATTCTTCCAAGATTATGAAAAAATACCTGTTAGAAAAGTAATATGCGATTACAGCAACTCATTAAAAAAAAAAAAAGGTGCAAAAAAAGCAGCAGTGCAGGTGTGGTTTAAAATCAGTGCATTCTAATGAAGAAAGCCTGGACAAACTACTTGATGTAGGGTTTGCAGTTGTGTCTCTCCTTCCCTTTCTGTTCCTTCTTCCTCTATGTATATTGTATAGCTATATAAAACTTAGAACATGAAAATATGTTATGTTTACTTCTCTTTTCTTATGATGAAATTATGTCTATTCTATCAAAAATTTAGTACATTATAAAAATATGTTTGCATTGAATTAAAAGTAAAAATGTAAGATATAAACAGGGGAAACTTGTAACAGGAAAATTTAGTAATCACAAACACATGTATTACAACTCCTGAAAATGAAATCTAGGTGTCATACTTTAAAACAGAAATATCACGCAAAATCCATAAACCTGTGGATATCCCTCACTGAAGTAACAAACTGTGATTACATCCTTCTAATAACCAACCGTTCTAAAAAATACACACTAAAATATTTACATTATCTGCTAGATGAGAAAGAGCAATGAAAAGCAAAGAGGAGGGCACAAAGAACTGCAAAACTCCAAGGTGACTGGATGTAGCAGGTATGTTTCGCCGTATTTTTTTGTTCCAGTCAAGCAAAGCCCTCTTCAGCTCATTCAGCAACAGAACGATGAATAGAAGTTTTAAGAAGGATCAGTTTTCTTCCCAAATACATTAATAATATATGCCTGACTCCCCTTTTTCTAAAGTATTTCTAATTCTTTCAGTGATTGTATGATAAGAGTTTAAAGATGGACTAGAATATCATTGGAATCCAGTCTTTTTAAAGTCTAAGATAGTGATGGTGGAAGATCTTAATGTTGCTCTCTGTAGGATTCATTCCCTGGATTGGATTAACTGATATATTGAATATCCTGGTGTATTTAATACATCTTTTGATCTGGAAGGATGTATATTGAAATTTTAACACAACCAGTCAATAATTATCTTCAAAAAGACATAGCAATACTGGGTAATACTGTGAAAACAAAGCTAAAGTGCATACATAACAAGTAATATTTTTAAGAATGGGAACTGCTGATCTATATCAATCTGTTCTATATTAATAATACCTATCTTAGGCGTCATTATGAAATGTGTATAAACTCTCAGAATAGAGGCCAAAGAAATATTAATTAAAATAATGCTGCTATTATGAATTATGCTAAAAAGATTCCATCTTCAGCATTCCACATGCATGGGGAAAAGAATAAAAAGGAAAATATTTTATTTATGGAAAGGTTTCCATAAAAGATAAAATTTTAAAAATTACAGCAAAGTCTGTCATCATTGAATTCTGATGGTGGACATACCAAGTTGTGTGTGCATTATCAGGTCATTAAATTGAAGAGGATTTAAATTACCATCCTACATTTGAAGTCTCCAGCATTCATCATGTTTTCTAAGTAACCTGGATTAATAGCATGTGGTTTAAAGAGTGATGAATAATTCAAGTGCTCCTGCTGACTTGGTCACTGCTTAGATCACAGATTTAATGCTTTTTTCAGCTGAGGACATAAACAGTGGTACATCCTAGTAAATATGATTTTGCCATTAGTAGTAGAAGGCTGTAGACTTTGCACTGACCTGACTGTGGGGTCTCAGCACTTGTCTGAGCTTGTCCTGTCCTAGCTCGTTTTAGCTCATCAGTACAACCAGCAGACTTCAGAGAGTGAATAATCTTACCCTAATGTAGGCATCTACATTTGATCAACCAATTCGTGGCTGCTTTAATTATATTATTACAGATTTCCCCCACGTACTATACATGTGTCCTGCTGCTCCCTTTCTGATTTGGCAGTCTGCCTGTGCCAATTGTCCCTGTGACACTGTAACATAGAAGGTATCGTGAGACAGAGACCATATAAATCCTTCCTAGACACCTTGATTCTACACTTCTACACTCAAAGGATTTACCCATTCAAAGAGGTGCAGATATGATGAGAAGGAATAGAACACTTGTCTGCATAGAGTTTTAAGATGTCTTTAAAAAATCCTTGAAGTATGTTGCACCTTTCCACACAGTTTTATTGACTACAAAAGTGGGGAAAAAAAGAAAAAAGCAAGATAATTTATAGTAATTCTAAAGAAGCTTAACAATAAGAATTTTTTGGTGGATACAAAATTTAAATGCATATATTTGGAAAGTTTTATGTAGATTTTACATGTACCAGTCACAACACTAGAAACTCAGCTATTGTTATTCTTGTTAAATTTTTCTATTTGATAAAAAATAAACCTGAGCTCAATAAAAGTGAACTGAATTCAGTTATACACATGCATTTATTAACAAAATTAATGAAATTAACTTTGAAGAGTTAAGAAATGCACCTATAGAATAAATCCATGAAACATTTACAAAGGCATAATGTTAGTGAATAAGAAGAGTCTATAAACACATAAATCTATATAGGTCAGATCCTATGATTTGCCATGGCTTTGCTGAAGGCAGTGGAATAATATTTTTCATCAAATAAAAATGCATTTTAAAATATTTTCTATTATCATATTTGTTGCTTGTTGTCTCAATCTTATCCACAAATTTCTATTTTATCTCTAGAATTGTTTGGTGTGTGTGGTCTGAATTTTGGTTAATTTTTTGCCATACAGCTATGTTTTTAAATATATGCAATGATTTTTAGCTATGTGATTCTCGTTAAAGTCAATGAGAAACATGCTGCTAAAATCCTTGTTTGCCACTTTTTTAAAGGTTATTAATAAGAAATTAAATTTAAATAAACCCTACAATGGCTACAAAAAGAGGATTTGTTTGTTAAATTTGAGTCCTCAGTGGCTCAGCTTGCTGAGCTGCAACCTGTGTGCTTCACTGGACTGCTGGTTACCTGTAAAGCTATCATTCACCAGTTCATGAGTAATAATATGAAATGTTTTCAAATTAAGAAGGAAAACTCAGAAAAAGAAGGATACATAATTAAAAACACCTTTAAAAATAAAAAAAAAAAAAAAAAAGGAAAAAAGCACTTTTTATGTTCGGAGCATTGCTTTTAATCTCCAGTCAGAAACAAGTCTGAATCTACTTTGCAGCAAACTATATTGCATTTTTGACTTGTCTGGAATCCAATAAATGGGAAATATAGAATAATGAGACCTAAAATACACAGTCCATGATGTTTTTCCTTGAAGGATATAATCACCTAAAGAGACAACATACTTGTAGTGACCACCATCTGAAATAATTTCTTGGCAAAGAAAGTAGTCAACAGAGGATGTTGTCCATTTTAAAAGTATAAGGAAGTCAAAAGAATGCAAACTCTGAAGCCATTACAAAAGTCAAGTTAAAAACATTAAACTACAAAACACTCATATATTATTAAGTATCTCAGCTGTGGCACCTGCGTGCTTCTTAATTCTCCTTTCAACTGAAATAAAAAAATATTTTATAATCATTAGATGGGACAATAATTGTAGACAAAAAAAATTCCAAACATTCATGAACACAGGATATTTTGAGATAATAAAATCTCAGATGTTCACCAAATACTTTTAATTTTCATATAATCACAGAATCATTGAATTAATTAACTTGGTTGGAAAAGACCTTTGAGATTGTCAAATCCAACCTTTAACTTAGCACTGCCAAGTCCACTACTAAACCATGTCTCTAAGTGCCGCATCTACATGTGTTTTAAATTACTCTAGGGATAGTGACTCAATTTTACTTTGGATTAATCTCTACAATATGCTAGTATTTCAGAGGTCCAACTTATTAATTTTGGTATACTATAGTTAAAAGGTGTTTGGGCGTTGGATATGTAAAGAAGTGTGAAGAGACAGAAGGGAGAAGGGAGGTAAGTATGGTTGCCTGCACAGTTAAGCATGAGGGAGAGATATTGGAGTCAGCCTTAGACAGAACAGTCTCTTTAGTTTGAAACATTACCATATACCCGCTCTCCTTATGATTTACATTTATCTTGTGGGCTGTAGTAAGTAACTGTTTTGACCACCTGTCTGTTTGGCACTCGTGAGTAATGACAACACTTCTGTTTGGGGCATAAAAGAAGGACTGCACCAGCTGAATTTCAGTTTTTCTCCCTCATCACTTGGACCACCATCAAGTGTCTTGATGCTGCATTGACACCGCCCTTATTCTAGTAGTTTTCATTTTTAGTTAGGTAGTTTTTTCAGTGTATGAATGTTGTTTTACTAAATAATTTATAGCTAAACTGAACATCGAAACTTTATTCAATTTTACAGGATAGTCCTGGATCCACAATAGTATCAGGGCCCTGAGGACACTCACAGCCCTCATTGTTCCTCCCCACCCTCTTGGGGTTGCCCCCAACTTGCCAATGGCCCAGGACCCTATTTCAGCCCACTGGGGCCATCAGTCTCTTGCCCAGTGACACTGCCACTGGGCCAGTCTCCTGCCCAGCCATGGACACCCCTGAGCCAGGGCCACCTTCAGGCCCACTCCCCAGCCCAGCTTTGGCCTGTTGCTGGCCTAAGGGAAGATCCTGGTGCCCAGCTCTGAGGCTACCCCTGGTGCCCCAGATGCTCTGCTTGTGCTTTCCAAGCCCATGGGGAATAGCTGGTTGGTGCAGTGTCCTGGCAATAATCACTTTGAAAGTGTTGAGGTTCATGTATGGAACATCCTGGAATGCTATCATAGAATGGTCTGGGTTGGAACGGACCCCAAGGATCATACAGTTCCAACCCTCCTGCCACAGGCAGGGACACCAACCTCCAGGCCTGGATCTACACAAGGTTGCCCAGGGCCCCATCCAACCTGGACTTGAACACCTCCAGGGACAGGGCATCCACCACCTCTCTGGGCAGCCTATTCCAGCACCTTACCACTCTCTCTGCAAAGAACTTCCCCCTAATATGTAATCTAAACCTTCCCTCCTTTAGCTTTAATCTGTTCCCCCTTGTCCTGCCATTGTCTACCCTTTGAAAAAGTTGATTCCCCTCCTGTTTGTATGCTACCTTCAGGTACTGGAAGACTGCAATGAGGTCCCCCTGCAGCCTTCTCTTCTCTAGGCTGAAGAAGCCCAGCTCCCTCAGCCTCTCTTCGTAGGGGAGATGCTCCAGCCCTCTAATCATCTTCATGTCCCTCCTCTGAACCCTCTCCGCTATTGTTACTCCAATATCAAGTAATGAATTGCCAACAGCTTTGTTGTATTTCACTTAATGTAAGAACTTACCCCTGCATGAATCATCCTCTGGGTGCACCTAAGCTTCTATTGAATAGCAAAGCTCTTAAATAAGTTATGCAAAGTCGGCCAGTTATGAAGATATAGTCAGAAAAATATTTTTATCATTTTCTTTGAAATCCTTATGGATATGGAAACTATGATAAATATACCTAAGACTTATGTTATTAGATGGGATCTCAGTATCTGTATTTCACACAGAGAAATGTCTGTCTCCCTTACAGAACACCTGTAGCTCCCCAGGTGCTCAAGCGCATCAAAATAAACAAAAAATGGAATGAAGTGAAAATCAAGAGGAGTTTCCTATTGTATGTATTTCAAGTAATCAAGTAATCTCTCTCTTGCTGTCTTTCCCCTGAGTATTCAAGATTTTAAGCAGTTCCAAGTAAAAGTCATGTGCCACATGAAGACAAGAACTCAACAGTGAAATTCCAATAATTTGCATTGGCTTGGCTTCATTTGCTGCTTGCTCAGTGGTACCAACCTCTGCAGAAACTTCTTTGAACACAAATATATCCCTGGTTTTTGCTAGTTTAGAAGAAAATGAGGGAGAGCATTCCATCTTTTTTGTGCTTTGTGTAAAATGATTCAGGGGATTCTACACAATGTTGATATCATGCAGCACATGGCGAAGGCACCTATTTCTGCACTTTAAGCATCTCACATAAAACAGATGATAAAAAAGCCTCATCTGTATCTTTGAGATAATGTGAATAAACTCAATAGGCAGCACTTAGTAAAAATATATCCTTAGAAATATAATGCAATATCCTAAGGTAATTGTATAAATGTGAGTCACCTAATACAATTATAGTTTTATAGCATGCCAGTTCAGAGGCAAAAAATCTTCGTGCATGATTAAATAATAAAGTTTGTCTGACCATACCGACTATTTTTAAAATTGCATCACTCCTTTTATTTCAGTTTCTTCCTCAGATATAAGCACTAAATAATCTTCAGTTTTTAATTTTCTAGATAGTGTTAACATTCTCTCTCAAGGAAACAGATTGAAGACAACTAATGCATAAAAATCTCTTTCCTTCTTCAAAGACAAGGGACAATAAACTTATAGTTTAGTGATGTAGCTTTCACCAACATAATCTCACATTATTCTTGACAGTTTGTCTGTTATAGCATGAGATTCCTCAGAAGATAGAAATAATAATCCAGAACTAAAGTCTAGCTAATTATCTACTGTCTGAGAAATCGTGTTGTTGTAATGGATGTAACATCAGTTACAGCAATTGGCGGTGTCTACTGAAGGAAAAAAATGCATCTTTGAAATTACTTTACCAGAAACCTCAGAAATCTCCTGTCTTCCTTACATGCCTTCTCTAGATGGGAAGAAAAGTTTGTTTACAAAAAGAAAGTATATATATATATACACATCCATGTATTAAAAAAAAAAAAGCCTAAAATTAATTATGAAATGTTACATAAATGTTTTGTAGAATACACAAGCTACTGTCTTATTGTTTTCATAGAGCAATTAGTGACACTTTAAGAGCTTAGAATGTACTTTATTGAAAGAACTTAATGGGAGTAGGAATATATGTTTTTACAAGTTTTGCTTTTATCAATTTTTTTAACATATTGTTAAAAAATTGTGCTGGTTTTTTGTTTGTTTGTTTTGTTTTGTTTTTGTTTTGTTTGTTAAATGCACAAAACACTTAAATTTCATACTGGAGTTAACAAAAGTGCAACATAATAGAAATGCTTGAGCTCCTAAACATGAGTGCTTAGTAATTTTTTCAGGCCTAGGGCAGCTAAAAATATTACTTAAAATTAACAGGTAACTAGCAGGGAAATTTAGATGCTTGGGATTCCACAAGGAGGAGCTTTGACAATTATACTGGGAACTTCTCAAACAGCTGGAAAAGAAACAAGACGGACAAGCAAAACAGTCTACAAAGTAAAGGAACAAATGAAAAGAAACTGCGTACACAGAAGTTAGAAATGGACAATGAAAATAACAGAATTAGATGGGGGCAAAATGCCAGAGTCAGGGCATTCATGTGAAAAGATAGAAGCTAAGACATTTTTAAAAAAACTGATTTTGATTCAATTTGAGAAATAAGACCTGAGGAGAAAGGAAGATGTCCTACATTAAATGTGAACAGATTCTACTGTAAGAAATTTGGGCCTGAGTTCTGCTTTCAGCTAAACTAAGGTGAGAAATGTATATAGTATAGAGGCAGGATTTGGCCCTTTTCCTTTACCATTTTAAGGTTCTTGATTGTAAAGGGAGGTCAGAAGGGAAGATAGCTGGAGGATTATAGGTATAGTGTCTTTTCTCTATAGCCTGTTCTTTCTTTAATCCATTTTGAGTTGTTCTTCATTTTCTGTGTCTGGAAAGGTTACAAGCTAGTATTCTCTAAGGAAACTGAACTCTGTTCTCAGAGCTGGAAAGGAAAGGGAAATGACTGCTTAGGTACTAATCAAAAGTATAGAAATGGCTGTAGTTTTCTGATGGAACGGTGCCAATGAATGTTTGCACTGAATCATTTTTTTGTGTGTGCTCTGTATCATGGTGGAGGTCAAAACTGGCTATCAATTTTTAACAAAACAGTTTGTAGCTAAAATTTGTTGTAGCAGTGACTTTTCCTTTGCAAATATTTTTTTATCCACATAGGGTGGCAAAAAACCAACCCAACCCAACCAAATCCAGCCCAACCCAACCGAAAGAAACCTAATCTGAAAAAATAAAAGCATTGCATATATACATATATAAATATATTTTTAAAGAGTGTTTGAGGGAGTTGTATTTGTAAGCTTTTGTGGATTCAGATCTCTGTTAATTTCACAAGTTGGAGAGTACTCATGAGAAATTGTCCCTTATTCTCTAAAACAAAAGCCATGATTAACTGTAAGACATGCTGTGTCTAAAAGAAATAAAAATATATATTTGAATCTAATCTAAAAGCTAAACATTTTCCCAGAAGAATTAGAGTAACATGATTTCTTAGATCCATTCTAGAGGCAATATTATTTAGGCAAAACCATCTATATCACATATAATGACTTAATACTATTTAGAGGGTTCTATTACGGCAGAAAGTTTCCCAAGAAAGATTGTTTTGTTCAGGTTTTATTGCACTCTTACAAGTTAGGAAAAATGAAACACATGAAGTAATGAATTGACATCTTTAGGAAATAAGATACCTTATACATAGGAGTATTGAAGTGATAACAAGGCAGGTACACCATATGATGAACTTCCAAGGACAGGAAAAAGAAACAGAAATGAAAACCTGTATGACGAGATAAGGAGGGCAAGTTAGGTTAACAAGATTGTGCTTATGGATGGTTTGATTTCAACCCATTTCAAACTCCCTGGTGTTAATTGGGAAGTCTCTGAAACGTGCTGTAGAATGGAGACAAAGCTGAAAGATTTAAGATTTAGTAAATGATTGCTTTCCTAAACCACTGTGTTAACAGTACAACATGGAATAGTTTTTGCCTAATCTAGATTGAATTTTAGCCAATGGCCAGGCAACAGTGGTAAATTATGGTAATAATAGAAGACAATAAAGTCAAATGTCCACAGTCCACAGTCAACTTACTCAGCTGCCTTTCAAAAATAGTTTTCTTGAATAGAGAAACAGCAGATACACAAAGGAGTTGTAAAACTTCACAAGAAGACAACAGGAAAGAATAGTGTAAATAGTGAGGTGAAGAAAGTAAATGCTATTACCAACGGCACAGTAAGTTGTAGTAAAATATAGGTTGCTTGTTAATATTTTGAAACAAATAAAATGTCGTTGTGACAGTTTACCTATAAGCCATTGATTTAAAAGGACTGTGGCATATACACAATTCTAAATTGTATTTGATGTATATGAAGTCTTAAATGGTGTAGACAATGTCATCCCTTGTTACTCTTTTCAGTCTACTATGCACAATAGTACAAGGAGGCGTAAATGGATATGAAGGAAAGTGAGACCAGACCATTGTTATCTAAAAAAAGTGGCTGAACCTGTTGTATTCCTTACACAGGTCTGTAGTGGTACACAGATCCCCCTCTTGCAATGTAAATATAATGCCCTATACCTAATTTGATGTTAACTGCTATATAATATTGTAAAAAATAAAGAAAAGAAAAAGTTAAAAAGTCTGAAGCTTTAGAACTGTTTTATGATCTTGCTTGAAAGTAGTAAGACTACAGAATCTTTAAAACCTTTACTGAGTCATGTTGACTGAAGAACGTGAATGTCTGAAAATTAATGAGCATCCACAAAAAGGAAATTGTCTCATAGGAAACAAGTGTCTACTGTTGGTTTTTTCTTTATATTTTCTACAAGTTATACAAATATTTTGTTATTTGAGAGACATAACTTCTTGTTGAAGCCCAAATTAATGACTTGCTTGAGATACAATTGTATATAAGAAGTCTTTTGTTGTTTTGTAGTATGGCATTCAGAATTATGAGATCTCTGGAGTCCTTTTTCTGATTGATATTTCATTCTATATGTCTTAAAAATAGAGTTAAAATATTTGTAAGACTGAAAAGAAAAAGGAATAGCTTTGAACAATGACTAATATTTACAGAGAGATTTTAGTACAGTACCTGAAACTTGCTATTGATATTGTATAGTAGCAACACATTTGGTGCAGGTATTAGATGATTGGGAGGAAAAAAAACACCAAGAAACCAACAACACCCCCCAACACCACCATTTTTGTTATAACTACAAGTGGCCTGAAAAAAAATAATCTAGAATTCTAGTATACACAAACAAGAAGAATGGTCACATAGTGCTCTGATCTTTAAGATCCTTGGATTCAATTCATGGCAGACACTGCTTATGTCTATGCTTTATTTCTCTAACTGCAAAATTATATAATATTGTTTCTTTATACTTTACCTACTTTGTCTTTGCAAAGTTAAGTTCTTCTGATTGAGACATTGTTCATCATATAACCATATCTATACATGTAACACAGTGAAAGCCTGAATTTGATAAGCATCTCTGAAGGTTACTTACTGGAAATAACACAAAACATGTATAGTAGAAAGTCAGGTATCTAGAACATCATCCCAAAAACTTTGGCAAGTTAAATATTTAATACTGAATATAATACATTTGAATGTTCTTTAGAACAGGGTCCAAGCAGCAGCAGCAAGAGAAAGAGGGCTGCTCTGCAAAAATGGACCAGGAGGTGAGGGTGACTACAGTGTAGGAATAGTGACCTATTCCAATCCCAAAGTAACTGAGTGATTATCACTAAATTTAAAGTTACGAGTTTCCTGAAACATAAGGCTATGATATAGAAAAATGTGCTGAATATCATCATTTAAAAAAACAGTTTAAATGAATAAAGAAACAGGATTAGGCAATTAGATTAAAAAAAAAATTCATTATTTTGCACTAATGCTCATACAGGGCCATTTATTGCTTGGAGTTCCAGTAGAGTCTGCAGAATGTATATCAACAAACTATTTGTTCTCTCTCACTGGTATATCTCTTTTAATACTATAGTACCTGAATAGCGAACATTGTCAGGAGTATTTTCATGTGCATTTCAATTTTTAAAAAGCTGATTTAGCATTTCGTTAACTTCATGTCTTTTTCAATGAAAAGAACATTTAAGAACAATATGCCCCTATAATAATAAGAAAAATAACAACAATGGTGACAACACCTGAGACACAACCACTGTCCAAGACAGCATACTGTTCTAGACAGACGGATGGAAGGCACTTAGATTTATGTACAGGTCTTTGATCTGCCTCAGATCCCAACAGAGAATTCTAACCAAAAGTGTGTAAGGCAGCCTTCCAAGGTAGCTAAACTTTTAGGGAAATGAAAGCCTAGATCTGTTGTAAATCCTATTGATACTTTTCCAGCTCTGCCCTGTTCTTACTCAGGTGAATACAAATTATACAGCTTTAAAACAAATGTCAAAACTAGACTGTCAGCGCAGTCTCTAACTGATAGGACATGTACTTCTGCAGATCATACCTTTTAAATGTATGAAAAGGAATTAATCTTTTTAATAGCATCTGGGACCTGTTATTGATAAGTATTCTTTCTTTCTTCCTTTCTTCCTTTTTCTTTTTAAATAAGGATTGATCATTGATAAAGACTTTTTGGAATCGTTGACTTGTCTTACTAGGTAGACATTTACTTAATGGCAAAAATTCCGATGCATTAAAAAACTACAACAGAGCCCACATATCACTTATTAATGGTTTATAGAAAGTTACTTTTTATTATAAAACAACACAGAAATAAATGCGGATGATGCAATCTGTCATAATTTGCAAAATATTGTTTTCAAAGGCATTTATTTTTTCAGTTCTGCTAAATTAAAAAAGTACAAAATACAATCAAGTACTGGAAGGCATTTTAACTAGTAACAAAAGTATTACACCTACATTGCTTATTTTTGAAACTTCAAGGGATGTAACTTTCCTTTTCATTCCTTATGCTTCTGAATACTTTCATGTTAAATAAATTATGCAAAGTTTTAAACATCATGCCATACTTTTTATTGTCTTATTTTAACAGGAAAAATATGTGACATTGAATGGTTTTATCTTTAGAAGACACTTTTATTTTTCCCTGTATACATGTGAATTTTCAAAAAAGCTTTTTAAGAGAGAAATCAAATGGATGATTCACAATAATTTTTTGGCAGGTTTAATAAGTGGTGAAACACGTGAGACAATAAAAAAACTCCACAACATATTTCTAAATGACTACTTCTCATATATTGTGGCAATTTACATTTCTGATACAGAAACAAATGCGTATGTTAAATTTAATGAAATTATCTGTTGTTATTATTCATTAATGTTCTAACCATTTTCGCCTAAGAAATATTTAGTAATCTAAGAAGGAGCATATGTTTGTGCAAATTATATTCTCCCTTAAGATTTTGTAAGAAGCTCATGATAATAAGCAATTATACGGTACTCCTTTAGCTTAAACTTTTAATCACAGAAAGGTTTTCCACATAACCTTATTGCCAAGAACAAGCTTTAATGTGACAGGCTTATCCTCAATTAGGTTTTCCTAAAGAGTTGTCTTTGTACTATTATGCATGTTTTGGTTTTGTACAAAGATAGTGTATTCTCTTTACAGATATATTAATCTAAAAGATATTATGTTGAGCACACTGCTTTTAGTGAATAATTAATTTGATAGAACTGTTTTTTTCTGATTGATTTCTTTTGTATGCATGGTTAGGCTTTTGATGATCAAGAAGACAAGATAATGCAATATCATCATGAAAACATTGTAACCAACAGGTGAGCCCTGTGCTGCACATCGAAGAAATCTATCTTTTGTACTTTTATCTTATTGTTTTTAGATGTCAGCTAAAACTTATTTAATATATTTTCTAAAAAATAATTTGTATGTTTGAATGGTTCCATGCCTTTAGGTTGAGGAAAAAACAAAAACCAAAAGTCCTCAAAACCAGTCTAACTACAAATTCTAGTCTTCTGCATATTTATTTGACATTATCAAAATGTACCACAGAGGCAATATGCCATGTTATGTCATAATATAAAATGACAAGCTCTATACAAACACAGCATATCGCTTATCTGGTATTCATGAAGTAAGTAGCAAAGGTATAGATGTCTTACAAAGGGACTAGATCCTGTAACTGAAGACAAGTAAAACCTTTTAAAGAGAATCTTTTAAATAACTGTATACTCATAAAGTAATATTGGACAATTATCATGGGAATATTCTTCACAATAAAACACATGGCACCACCATTTTAGCAGTTACTTATTCTTTAATAATTTTAGGTTCCTTCATGTTGAATAAGCATTCCCACTTGACTATGTTGCACAGAGAAAAGGGGATTTCTGGTACGTATGGAATACAGAAGAGAGCTTTCTGATGGCATACTGTACTCTACCAAATAATAGATCACTATGAAAATATAGTTGCCACTGCAAGTTTATCACCAGTGAAATCCCAAGAGAAGACAGAAAGTTGTGAATAAGCTTCACCAGCTATTCTCTGAAGACAGATGTGCTCTGCAGCAATTAATGCAGAGAAAAAAATAAAAATAATAGAATCACAGAACCATAGAATGGTTTGTGTTGGAAGGGACCTCAAAGATCATCTAGGGATATCTTCCACTAGACCAGGTTGCCCAAAATCCCACCAAACCTGGCCTTTTCGTATTAGGATACTATTAGCGTAGTTAGTATTGCTTTATTGTTATCTGCATACACTGTAGGGATACAGTAATTTTAACGCTCTGTGAATACATTCATCCCTTTTTACAGAAATATTAAGCTAGGAACAGGTCCCTTTATCAGAAAATAAATCAGTCTGATTAAATTCCTTCTTTAACTTCGTATGTCTCTCTTGAAAGCTACATATTACAGGAATTTATTCCAGTCCTTTAGATGTGCCCAGAAACACATGCACACACACACATATATGCACACACAAATCACAGCTAAAATTATTTTTTGAGACAAGTCAGAAGTTTTAATGGGACAACTGAACTATTTGCTTAACATGGAAATTTTCCACATGTAGTTGCGGATCTGGTGCTGAAGTATGAATTCCGTTACCAGTACAGAGAAGTCACTGAAGGAAAAATGTGGTGGCTTATCACATGATAATCTGTACAAATGAATCATCATTGTTATCGGATACATCCAAAGGTCAATGTGAATTCTACAACACTCTAAGACTCTGGCACAGCTTGATGAATCTCATCTAAAACACTCCATCTGGATCAATTTGCTTCACTTCAGGTGCTGGCTTGGCATCTTTTAATCATCAGATTTGCAAAGCTGCATTAAAAAGATCCAAAAATGTGTTTTTACCTCTTTTTTTCCTTACCTGTTAGGCAGAGTCATGAAACAGGACAATGGCTTTCTCATTATGTGCTCTTAAGGGGAGGATTTTTTTTGTTGGTTTATTGTTTTTGTTCTGGGGGAGTGTTTTTTGGGTTTTGTTGTTTGTTTGACTTTCATGAAGCCTCAGATGTTCAATAAATTAACTGAAGAGAGAATTATATGGTCTTTCTCTATGAGGACAGTGTGTCAAATGAGCTTTCCAGTGGTATTGTGTGTCTGGGAGACAAAGTTTGAATAAGAGTTAGAGAGTGTGTTGCAGTGTGGTAGCATTTAATAAATGCAATTTTTACCCTAAAAGACAGTGAAAAGAAAACTTGGATGACAGTTACCATACGCTCGCAACTTTTTTATATATAGGATATAAGTACATAAAGGTTATAAAAAGTTACTCACAGAAGGCAGTATCTGAAAGTCGTTTTAAAGCTATGAAAAATTAATTGTTTTTTAGAAGTGTTATTCCTAGCTTGAGCAGGAAATAGCAGAACAAAATATGTCTATAAATATTTTTTATTAAAATCAATTTTGGAGATTAAAGAGCCAAGTTTACAGCTTTTTAAATTTTATTAACAATTATAGCAATATTTGAAGTACATTTTGTGTATTAAATTTTGGGTTTCTGATTGTCTTAAGAAGTTCCTGATTGTAAATACTGCTGTTAAGTTTGGTTTATTACAGTGTTAATTTCCTGTTATGTATCTATTAGAAGAAGATGCCAATATGGTAATTTAGACCATGGTGCTTTTTCATCCTTTTCATTTCATATGTCACTATTCTTCAATAAATATTTTATCCTGTGCAGAGAGTAAAGCTGTATGGGTAGATCTCAGGCTTAAACTGACACAGCAGCACATACTTCCAATGCTATGTGAGCTTAGCGATTAAATTGTAAACAAGAATAGTTTTCTGTGTTGCCTGCTAATGTATTGTGGTTTGAATTGTTATCAGTTGATGTTCCAAATATGGCAGTAAACAAAGATTACATAGAGTAGCAGTAAAACTAATTTCATTTTGTGCTTTGAGGACCTAAACTGTAACATAAAAGAGATAGGGTCAGGTTTTCTCCCCAGGTTTTGCTGATGTACTCACACTTTTCTCTTCCACATGCTTAGTACATAAAACTATTTTTCCTAAAGATCCATTCTCTTTAAGTAAGTTATCCTCTACTCTATATTTGAAGTTTTCATATTATGGAATTAAGGTGGATACTGTTTGCATAGTATGCATTCAAATGTAATTTAAAAAGAAAAAAGAAACCACCTCTTAAAGAAAACATTCCTTAACTTGAGGGGGATACTGGAATTAAAAGTCCAAGTCTGGAAACAAGTTCATCATTATTAAAAACAAAAGCAACACTTTGGAACTTGTTGTGAAACAACCAGGATGAAATAATTTGTTTTTTAGAAGCCCCTATCAGAAAGGAAGAGGAACTGCAAGGGTGTCAAGTCCTTTACCTGCAGCACTAACAGTCGTATTCAAGTCATAGAGAAGCTGGATAATGAAGAATCCCACTATCATCATCAGTAGTGGAGAATCACAACCTTGTGCATTATGGATAAAGACTGAAATAATACACAAAATAAAGATCTGGATGAATCTAAATAAAAAAACCATTAAATTAAAGGTATTTTCTAAATGTGCTTAGTAAGTAATATTTTTTTTTATGCCTACCATCTTAGCTCCTTTCTGCTGGCTTAGATGGCTTACCACGTAAGTTTACAGAATTTTCAGAATAAAGTGAAGATTGCCTTGTAGCAGAGAAGTAAGAAACCTAACAAGTGGACAGATTTGGTCTTCAAAATACCTGTCATCCACATCAGAAATATATTGGAATTGTGAAGTTTCATTCAATAATTTATTTAAAAAAAATCATGTGATTCTCAACAGTCAGGATTTTTAGCAGGTCCTACACAGATTTATAAGGGAGAACAGTCCTCTTCTGAATGTCTCATGGTCTTTTCCATCTGTTTCCTTGTCCTCTGGAATGTAAATCAAAAGCACAGATGTGTAATTTGGGAATGTCACTAGCAGCACTAAATATTGAACATGTTTTGTTTTGGCACAGTTTACAGAAACCTACAGTTTTCCTGGCCTCTGCTTCTCATTTGCCAATTATATGGTTTCCCCTTGTGTAAACAGACATTTTATCTGTGTATGATGTCTGAAGTGAGCCAAATGGCAGATTCTGGGAATAAAACAATTTCTTGGGTGAGTATATTATTAATATAACCTGGCCATAGAAGGGGAGAGAAACAAGGAAAAAAAATAAAAAAGCTAAACTCTGTAAGCTATATTCTCTGTTTGACACTCCAGGCAAGAGCAGCTAGGGACACTGCTTCCGCCTTCTGCTGCTGACTTTACCAAAGAAGAATGAAGACAAGTTTGGAACAAAATGACATTAAAAAACCCAACAAAACACATTCCATTCTGTGAGAAATTGGAATTTTTCTCTCCCTCATTTCTTCGTACAAAGCTTGGGGAAGACAGGAATCTTGGATTACAGAACTTCCAAGGTATGAAAAGATTTCACTCCAGGATTGTAAGCAAAACAGCAAGGGTGAAATTTTAAGGCAGAAAAGGTTTAAGTGCAAGGAGCAGAAAAGTGTGTAGACCTGACTGGAAGGCTGGAAGTCAGAAAAAAAAATCATAAGACAGGGATATTGATTTTGGTGTTTGTATGGAAATTACTGGGTAACTTTTACCTAGGAATCTCAGTTCTTTGTTATGAAGGTAGAACATGTTTATTCAGATCTCTTCAAGCACTGCACATACATATTATTTCCTTAGTATAGCTGAAGAATAAATTTGCCTTAAATACAATACTATTTCTGTGTGTGTATGTTCTGCTAGCACCTTTCTAGACTTATTAATTTCTTCTGGATAATACTGTCACTTTGAGAACTTACAAGTACTTGTTGCTAAAATCTGCAACAATTAACCTACACAGAAGGTTTTAGAGAATAGAAGAGTGAGGTGGTACATTAAGGAAAACAGAATTGTGGAGAGGAAGATTAAAATAAATAGAAAATTCTCATTCACCTTCTTGCTAATTTATGCAAACTATTTAATTTCATGTTTAAATTTTTATATCTATCCTAAAAGCTAATTAAAATATCAATACTCATTGTCAATAATTTCATTGAGCAGAGATTCCATAGATGATTTGCCAAGTAGATTTGCATATACAGCCTTAAAATAATGAAGTATGTATTATAAAGCCTCGAAGATCTTATCTTTCTACCAAATACATAAGACATGAATTCTTTTTGCCTACCCTTAGCAAGCTTTGTGATTAACTTTCTGGTAATTACATAAATCATAGAATCATAAAATCATAGAGTGACCATGGAGTTGGACTAGATGATCTTCAAGATCCCTTCAAATGACTAACATTCTGTAATTTGGTGATTCTGTTCAGGGTTAAAAGGGGCCTCTGAAGCCCCGTCCAACCTGGTCTCAAATATTTCCAGGGAGTGGGAGTCTCTGAGCAACCTGACCCGGGGTCTCACCACCCTCACAGTAAAGAATTTTTTCCTAATATCTAATGTAAATCTACCCTCCTTCAGCTTGAGTTCATTATCACTTGTCCTCTTAGTAGATGCAATTGTAAATGGTCCCTCTCCAGCTTTCTTGTAAGCTCCTCTTCATGTACTGGAAGGCTGCTCTAAGGTCTCTCTGGAGCCTTCTCTTTAGGCTGAAGAAGTTGAACTCTCTCAGCCCATCTTCATAGGAGAGGTGCTCCAGTTCTCTGATCATCTTTGTGGTCCTCCTTTGGACTCACTCCAAGAGGCCTATGTCCATATTTTTGGGGGTACCAGGAGCAAGATCTCACAAACCAGAGTAGAGGGGGAGGATCACCTCTTTCAACCTGCTGGTAACACTTCTTTGACTCAGTCCAGGAAAGGGCTGACCACCTTACTTCCTTGAAAGTGCATTACGGAAAGGAGATGGAGAAGCAGTCAGAACTATAAGGGTGAAATAGCAATGATGGGCACAGCAGAGATTTCAAAATATTCCAAAGTAACGTAGCTGGATAAACGTATCAGCCAGACCTCAGTGCTTAGAGTAGATAAGTGAGCGCAAAGAAGATACAGGAGGTGACGGGAGAAAAGGAGCAAGGAGAACAGATAGAGATGTGAGAACTCTACAAAACTCAATGACAGGAAAAGAAGTAATTGAAAAGGAGAGGCATTTCAGTCACCATGACTGGCTGGGGTGGAAACGCATTGTCTACTGCAGATGCTTGTTGAATGGTAAAGTTCCTGTGTTGAGAAGATTTGGAAACTCACTACTTCCTTTACCATCTAGTATTACCAAGACATCAGACAGATGGTGTACAAATTAACTGGAATCTTCATTAAATGCTCTGCTTCTCATTTGTATCATCAGACATTTAGCCATTGAGCTTCTCAGTGTCATTTTTCTTTCCCTACTCAATGGTATTTACTTGCAAAATGACATTTACTTATAAAGTGACACTCTTTTCACCCTCAAGTGACATTTCTATGGCATACTGTGCAAATGTTTGGCAAAGATTTGCTGGATTGATTAGAAGAAACAAAGGAAAAACACACAACAGATGTTGATTTTCTTGTTGCTGTGACTATTGTTTTGAAAGACCAACACAGAATTTCCAGGTTTTTGTCTTCTTGGCAGCAATATTAAAAAGCTTGCCCAACTGCAACACTCATACTTTTACCTTCATTAAACTGGCTCCGCAGACTCCTGATGAGGGAGACTGCACGTCATCTTTCATGAGATGTGCTGTTCTGAAAACAGCAAAACGATTACAACACAGTCACTCATCAATCGTGTTATTGGATGTACTAGCCTGCATGTATAAAACTGACCTTACAGAAGTCTTTTCTCTACCATCATAATGGCCAAAGAGCCTTTTCCTCAGTAATTTCCTTTAACTATTGCATTCATTTTAAGAAGAATTAGACTGAGGGAAATCTTGGGCCTGGTGGAATACTCTCATCTTAAAGTGTCAGTTTTCCATTCATCAGGTAATGATATTTTCTGAAGAAGTGGATATATGAATGAAGAAATGTGTTTATTACATCAGGTGACCTTCAGGAACTGTTTGATATATGTTCTTTTCAATTTGTGCATTTTTTTCATAGCAGAAGCAAGCAGCAATCTGTTCTTGGCAAAAACTCAGTCATTAAAACCCCTGTGCTATTGCCTGAACCTTTACTTCATGAAATTTTGACACCATGAGATCATAATCTTTAGGCTAAATTTTAAAGAAAAAAAGAGTAAAAAATTACAAAGTTTACATGTTGGCTTAATAATTTTAAATAAAATTTAAAAGTCACAAGGAATAAAATACACCTGGATGTTCATGCAAAACAAAAATACCCCACTCCTCTGAAATGAAAAGGTCCATTTAATTGTCTAACCATAGACATTGAGAGTAATTTTATATTCCGAAAGTGTCTAGAAAATCTGCACAGGATTTGCAATACACAGACTTTTGTGGGATATCAAATACTCTAAGGTATCTCAAATGGCACTTCACTTTTTAAGTCCAAGATGCTTGATTTTCTTATTTCTTTGGATTATTTTTTTCTCGTGAGAGTGAAATGCACATTGTTCTGCTTCAAACCAAATACAGGATCAGAATTCACACTTCCATTGAGAGGTTTTTTTTCCTTCGGTTTTCCCAGTTTCTTCTTTTTAATGAACCATTTCAAATCAGATCCGTTAAGAATTTGAAAATCACTACTGAGGCAAAAACTCCTTCTCCGAAAGGATAAGCCAACTAGATGACAAACTGTATGGGCAGACATAAATTAGTCAGGTCCCAGGCTCACCCCACCTAATTATATTCAGTTAGTTCCTTATTTCAGAGGTTAACTGATCCACACTTTTCAGGCTAGCCCTAATTTAGTTTGGGATTCTCTTGTGTCTCATGTGACATAGAAGTGAGTGTCATGGTAGTGCTCAAGCCTAAAGACATCCATCTAAAATAAGTCCAGAGAGTAAAAGTAACTAAGATCTGCCTTGTCTCTTGAAAGGAAATCAGTTTTCACTTCCTTTAAAAGGAGTTTTCAGTCAGTATAACCATTAGTTTGGTACTCCCATAGATGGAATGAAGCTAGTTTTTACTGTATTTCACAGAGAATTGCTCTCATATGCCCTTATAGCACATGGCTTGTTTCACTTTCTTAACTATAGTCAAGTATAGTCCTTCCATAGACATACCAATAATATAAAAGGAGAAAATACAAACTCTCAGATATAAGACAAAGAAGAGCTGACTATTACCAAAGTGTAACCATTCACCAGCAGCTGAGAATCTGGAGTAAACCTTAAATGAGAGCACCAGTGATGAGAACAGACATTATTCACTCATTTAAGAGGCTGATTTAAATTCTGCAATAATTTTCAGGTGTTTTCTCCAGCTCACCAGTATCGTGTCAGCTTAGTCTGAGCTTGTTTTCATGGAATAGTGTTAATTAAATACCATTTTAAATACTAAATCATATTTTAAACTGGCCTTTTATTTTGTTTTTCCTATTACATGGTTTTATGAAATACGCGTCTCCTTTCACAACTTCATGTACTATATAAAGTCTAGTAAGTTATTAAGCAATCTGATTCTTGTCATATGTTTAGTTAATATTCCTTATTTTCTTAAACTCTGGTACCCTCACCTACTAGGATAGATTTTATAGATTTATGATGGATATAACTACAGGAAGGGTCTGAAAGCATTCTCTCTCATGACGGAGAAGTAAAAAAAGGACAAAGTAACAACTAAAACCAATGCCCTAAATTACTACATTCTGGTGACTCTGATTTGATCTGGATTGCTTTTTATGTTGGATAAGAATTTATGCCATATAAAGCCTAAGTGAACAAACAGTTTACACTATAAAAAAGTTAGATTTTTATATTTAACACAGAAGGTGAAGTTTTAAAAATAATTGCTGCCCACATACTACCACACATTCACATTGCTATGAACATGAAACAAATTACAGCTTATGTAATTTTACCATACTTTTTATATACATGTATAACAATTTTTATAGGATATAAATGCACAGACTTCCCATACTCATTTATCTACAACTTCTGGTACAAGTATTTTTAATATCTTAAAGCCACACATAGACTATACCTATCAGGTATATTTCCTTTGAGAAGCTATGTGCATTACTATGGTATAATTTTATTTAATTAGTTGCATCTTTAAGAAATATTCTGCTTCATCTTTCACCACCATTGAATTCCCCAAATGTATTGTGTGTATTTGTACAAGTAGTAATAATCCCTATATTATCTTTCAGAAAATAAGTTTAGCTACAATTAAATTGTATTGCATTGCATTTTAAATCTATTTATGGGGATACGATATGTAATATTAAAGATATTAAACATTGAAGGGTGGTAGCTACAGATAATAATGAAATCAAGAAATAGCACACCATAGGCTTTAGTAAAGCAGGAAATAAAGGGATAACCTAAAGCAAATAAAAAAATAAAAAGGAAACTATCACTTCCCCAGGCCTTAGCTTACCCAAGCAATTATCATCATAAGACAAAAATAGTGAACAGAGTCTTCGATTAGTTGGAGAATTAAATTCCCTAAGCCAGCATGGAGAAATAAAACATTTATGAAGAGGCTATCATGATAATAATTACAAAGACTAAAAACTGTCCTTTAAAACAAGGAAATTAAAACCAAAACAAAACACCCAACAAACCCTGAGCAATTAGAATTAAAAGATATACTGAGGGGGACAGGAGGAAAACCAATGAAATTAGTGGAAATGTTTTTGTAACATAAAAGAAGTAAGACAGCTTAATCAAAGTACAAAGTACAAATTATGGTTAAAAATAGACAGGGAAAGAAGTATTATTCAATCTTATAAAGCATAGCATGGTGGTTCAGTCCCAATCAGTGGCTGAGCACCCCACACCACTCACTTCCAGAGGAGAAACAGACAGAGCCTCTACGGGTCGGGACTAGATCTGACAAAAATCACCATGAACATAGAACAATAACAGCCAATTAAACTCACAGCCAGCAGTAACACAGAGTGCTGCACCAACAGGAGGACTGACACAACACCCTAGCAGCACTCGGACTGTCCTGGAAGCACCCAGTAGTCCCCTTCTCCAACCAGCCCCTTTTATGGGGAAGTGATGTCAGGTGGTGTGGAAACAGCCCCAGCTAACTCAGCTCACCTGGGCTGGCTGAATGGGGAGGTTAACTCTGGCTTGGGCAGAACCAGGACATGTAGGCAGATGGTAATAATATGGTAGTTCCTGATGCAATGACTTTTATTTCAAGTTTTGTAGCAAGGTCTGATACAGTGATAGACCTACTTACATTTAATGTTGTTACCTGATGTCATATTTGATCACACGAAGTTTCACATATATACACAATACAGAACCCTGAGGGTGCAATTAATCAACTTAGTTGTGCTATAAATGCTCCAACCCATTCCCATTTGTTTTGTTTTTTTTTTTTAACATAAGTTGCATCTCAGTTTTCTGAGCACTATTTAGGTCTCCTCTCAGTGAATGTTAAAGTACTGGCATTAACTGCAGTCTGTTAACAGGTGTTTATTTAGCTATGCCTTGGAGTGAAATATTTCTCCTGAGACTAGAGTTTAAAGAATCTCATTTGCTAGATAATTTCCTACAAGGGTGTGTGTTTTATTTTATTTCATTTTATTAATCGAATAGAAACTAGATCTAGGTCCTAATGACCTTGAGTTAGATAACATTCCAGCAAAGACTGTCCTATTAAACTGAGATAACAATATGACTTATGTAAGACATTGTCAGCAATAGACAATCATTGCCAAAAAAATTCTGGTCAGTGCTCAAAGTCACGTGATAAAATTCTGGCCTTTACTGTTAGATGCAGATTTATTTAGCAGTCAAATGGTGTACACAACACTTCTTTTTTCTAATTTCAGTCCAAGCTAAACCTTTGCTTCTGTGAGCTGGAAGGGACAGTCTTGCTTCATCTTTTTTTAATTGTTTCAAACTGATTCCTGGAACCCCTCAGGCACTCAGGTAATTGGTGGCAATATAGGATGAATTCTTAATAAACAAATGTCTTTGAAGTTCTTGAGGGAAGACAAAAGAAAAAAGGAAGGAATAAAAGTCAGGGGAAAAATCACCTCAGTGATATTTTTTTATGTGTCTTAATCATTGGAAAGTAACACCAAAGTTGCTTTTCCATGTCAGATAATGAATAATCAGTTGGCACTCAAGATTTCCTTGGAATTCTCTTTGCTGACTTTTTTTTCATCATACACTTTTCTGTTTATTGCAATTCCGTTCTAGATCCTCACACACTCCAGCTAAAACAGATTCTTGAAGTATTTCTAAACAAGGTAGGAGAAAGACTTGATACAATTATTGCAACAGTTAGGTGCTTGTAGAAGAGAATTAGTTGGAAGGCTTATTTTGGAAAATCTGGACACCATCCCTTTTTATTTTGGTAGCATTCTTGAAAGGATCTTATATCCGACGGCTGTACTTCTCATGGCTCCATGTTCTGGGTGCATGATAACATTGTTACAAGATCAGATTTTTAATTCCAAATTAACTGTTGCTAGGGGCACATGTCTCTGGTTATTCATACCAGCTCTGCTCTAAAACAAAAGTTCCTGAAGATGGAATTGTAACATGCTTATATTTGTACATGTTAGGACTTAGATCAACATATACCACTAGAAAAGTACTTCAGGGTAATTTACAAAGCCTGAAGTTTGACTTGTAAGCCTAAATTCAGGACTGTGATCTATAAACGTGATCTGGTTTTGACTGGAATAGAGTTAAATTTTCTAACTAGCATCTGATACATTGTTGTGCTTTGGATTTAGTATAAGAATGATGTTGATAACGCAATAATATTTTAATTGTTGCTAAGCAGTCAAGGAGTTTTCAGATCCAAACTGTCCAAAGGGATATTCCATACTATATGACATCATGGTTGCATGTAACTGAGTTGCAAGGAGGCAGGGCAACCTAGGAACTAGCTAAGCCCCCTTTCCTGGTGGTGAGCAATTGTGCTGTGCATCACTTTTTTTGTATATTCTATTTTTACTGCTACTCTTACTCTACTTCTTATTCTTACTCCTATTAAACTATCTTTATTTTAATTCATGAGTTTTACCTTTTTCTTTTCAATTCTCTCCCCCATCCCACTTCAGAGCAGGGGAGGGGAGAAAGACCAGCTTAAACCCCAAAAAGTGCTACCTAGACTTCACAGCGACTTGATATGCCCAAGATGACTTAGACTTCTACGAAAAACTTTCCCATGGTCTGAAATTTCAACCACCGTGTGTTCAAGGTGTAGTCTTCAACTTTACTTTGTTAATTTCTTCAACCAAAGATTGTTCAGTTAAAAAAAAATATATAGCCTTACAAAAGTGTATTCAGACAGCTGAGATGGATCTCATTTCAGTCTCTCTGTATATACTGGTGACTTCTGTACTGTCACTTAGTGGCAAGATCACTCTCTCAGAAAAGACCCAGACTTTTAGGCCTTCTTCTCCTTTAAGAAGTTTTGATGCCTAAACTTTGAGCACTCTGTTTGCTCAAAGTCCTGTACAATATGATCTTGAACAGTTCCGGTGATGGGGCATCCACAGTTTCTTTGGGCAACCTGTTCACTACTCTTGTAAAGAATGTCTTCCTTATATGCAACAGAAGTTTACTCTCTTTCAGTTTAACACCATTGTCCCTTGTGTTACCATTACTATCCATGCAGCTGGAAGGGGCAAAAAAAGGTAACAAGTATTTTCCTTATTTTTCATCTTTTTTATCCAATGCTTCTCCAGTGTATAACAAAGACAGCAGGTGATAACAAAGACCAACAGAACTGGAATACCAGTTTCCATCCTGCAGTGCTATCTTCATTCAGTACAGTCTGAAGTCATGGGAATTATCTCTCTTTAATGTAGTGAGTTTGATTCAGAGAACAGATCATTAACAAATAGTTTGATTCAGATCACACTTCACAAAACTTCAGTGTAATTTCTCATGGTTATTTATTTCAGATATTACTATCACATGTATTGCATTTTCACTATAGTTCTATCTTGTTTCTTATATATATGCAGAAAAATTACATTGATTATAGCAATTACTTCTCTTTTCTTCGTATTCTCCTTATAATATTTGCTATTACTATTACTAATATTATCATTACATATTATCATTTTCTCCTTTGTTATTAATCATAATAATTTGTTCTAGTATTATCATAAACCCTAGAAATCCATTATATAGTAGGACACCAGTTGTACTAGTGCTGAATAACACAGAACAAGAAATAAGTATAACTTTATGACCCAAAGGACTCGTAATTTAGTGCAAAAGCAGTGATTCAGGTGCCAATTTAAGTGCTTTAAGGTCTCTAAAACTTCAACAAAGGACTGGAAATAGGGCATCAGCCTATGAAAAAGCCAAATTATTCAATATCAGCAGCTGAGGACCAGCCCAGTCCTATGACAATGAAAATGGTATTAGACACATATTGATGGATCACTGCCAATGTGAAAGAATCATCTATGCATCCAGTATAGTATGTCTGTCCTGAAGTACTAAAGTATAAAGATGATCAGTGAGGACTACCCTGATTGGGGATGGTGATACTCAGATTATATTAAGAGTCAAAGAGGAACAATTTAACTAATCTGCTTCCATTTTAATGATGCATCTTTGGTAAGCGTAGAAAATTTAAGTCTCCCAAAACAAGGCTCCTTTGGAATGGGGAGGAATGATAAAGAGCACCACCACCTAGACCCTACAGACATACAGTAGCAGTAACCATTTATTTCCAAGAACTGTGAGCTGTGAGATGTCTTTTATGTCAGAGTGGATGGAAAGTGTATTGATACTTATTCTCTACTCATTTAAATTACAGGCATTTCCTACTCCCTAATGCCATTTTTGACCTGGTCTCTTTTTCTTTTCCTCAAGTGTGTGATATTGTATCCATACTGGTCAGGCCAGATAATTAATGGGTATTTTTACTGCAATTCCAAAAAACAGCTTTAAAAGGAAGCCAAGTATGCAAGATCTGAATGCTGTCTAGAGACAGACCTTCTCAGACTTTGCAGAAATATTGGAATTTGACATGCGTCATCTTATAAAAACCATGATTATTGAAAGTATTTAGTCTTTAAAAACTATTCAGAACCTCTTTTCAGGTTTGCTGTGAATTTAACATCATAATTTATCTCATACATTACAGACATTGATAGCAACTAGGTCATTTATATATATGCAAAGACATTAGACAAATAAACTTGTAAAATTAGGAACCCTTCATAAACAATCTATAAACAAAAATAATAGTTAAATGTATAAGTATAATCTTGACTATACTGATCTAGCCAACTATACAGATCTAGCCAACTAGTGGAGTTAAAAAACACTGATAAAAATAGATAACCTATTCCAGACCTGGAAAACACACAAGCTCACATTTCTAAGGCATAGTAACCTTCTTCAAAATAAATTTAATTTAAGATTAAGTTTTAAGGCAAACCTCATCTGTAGGTCTGCCTGTCATATGCTAGGCACCTTAAATGGCATATTGGCAACTGAAACAGATTTTCATATTGGAGAGTACATTTAAACTATTTTATGGGGAAAATATTAAAAAGCCCGGACTCCCAGTATGTATCACAACAATGTCCATTCATATCCAAAATGACACTGGAGTGAAACACTGATCACCTCGCCTTCATTTCCAACAAAAGCGATCTCGGTTTTGGTGTTACGCACGATACACAGTAGCTGCAGATCTCACCTACTCAACACCAGTGGATTGTAGGGACACTCACCGTCTACTAAAGGAACTAGCTGGGCAAGGACACCCAGTAGGCTCACCAGTCACTGCTTATAAGGAGCAGAGAAAGGTCTTCCTCATGCTGAGGGTCAATAGATAGTGCAGCTTATCACGAGACTCTCAAGCAGATGCAGAATTACACATCATGCCACCAGTCAACTAATATGGGACTATATTAACTATACCTGTCTTTTATAGAAATCTCTAAACAAGCTTCCTTTGGTCTATATTAACACTGTGCTAGACAATGCAAATCACACTGAATTATCCCAGGGACAGCTATTCTTCCCAGGCATTTCTTTGGACTTTTTCCAACAGTTTATTTTGGGGTCTTCACAAAGGGAAACCAGATGCCCTAGTGAAACAAGTCTGTCTCCAAGTGTGGAGAACAGTGAGAATGAGATTGTAAGAAAGTATCTGCATGATATACAGATATTCCCTCTAAGAAACAAGTGATTGGATTTCTAGTCAGGAAGGTGACCTATGAAAAAGCCTTCTGTTGTGGATAGTGAAACTGAAAGGAGATAAAATATTGAAATAAAATATGTATTCCAACAACTTTCCACTCAGACTGGAAGACTGCTTCAGATTCACAAACATAGGCATCTGTATAATAGGGGCCTTTATACAGCGTATCTGGCCAAGATTCCATTATAAGTGAGCCAATACAGCCAACAAAGCCTAAAGAACAATTTCATCCAAATGCAGACAACTGAGGTTCCATTCAATTGCTTTCATTTATTTGTATACCATTGTTTGAGATTACCTAGAGTATTTTTGTGTGTTCATAGTTTCCGATTCAGAAGGTTGCAGCTCTCTTGCATGTCCTGTGTCAAATATAATAGCTCTATATGACTATTTGGCTACCCTGCTATGTCTCAAAAGGCACTCAAAGCCTATGCTTAAGCATCTGAGTTAATGTATAGGTCTAAATACTTTATACAGTTTGCATGTAATGGAGTTAAAATACAAAAGAGCAATACAGGAGTTTGTGCAACTGTCATTACTTGAGAAAAATTGGTAGAGAGATTCTCTAGGGTGACCAGGGATCCTTCTTGTTAGCTAAGACTAACTAAATTCAAAAGTGGTTTATCATCTAGATTACTTAGTTGAATACATAGGGAAAAAAATAATCCAACAAACCAAAGTACTTGATAGAGAACAATGGCCTATAATCAACATGCCCACATACAGAGTTAAGTTTTCTACTATTTGAAGAGCAAACAGAACCTTGCAAGAGAACTGCTTCCAAGTATCTAAGAGTAAGAATTAGTGTGTCTCTGGCTCAGCTGGGAATGTCTGTTTAAATCAAAACGACTGTATATTTAAAACCAGAAGAGGACTGGTACGAATAAGAGATATTTGGAAGAAAATAATATCAATGGAAAATTTCTATGTGAAGTTTGGGTTTTGTTTTTGTTGGGCTTTTAAATGCTATGATGTTAGAATAGGGGTTGCCCCTGTCATAAAAAGGAGAAATTTGTTTTAAAATTCCCACAATGTTCCCTAAGTCCTTTGTAAACAATAGAATAGGCCAAGCTTTTTCATCTTTGAAAAAACATTTTAGATGTCCTTTGTCAATTGAAGGTTGCTTCTGCAAAGCAGCTACAACCAGGTGATAAACAGATGATAAAGAGCTTCTCACTGACAAATGATACTGAGACATACTTTATCATTTACTCTTTCAATTTGAATAGAATTCTAGGTGTAGCTAACGGTTACAGCTAAACTCTGAGTGATAAATTACATATATCACGAGATTCTATGCACTTTTGTTGTTTTTCTTTTGGTTTATGTGTCTCTCCTTTGTCACAGTTCAAATGTGACCCTGGGATATAATAAGATTTCTTTTTCTTTTTTTTTTTTTCTTTTTTCCCACACATGCTCTTCCCCCCATTTTTTTCCCTTTAACTTCCTTCATTACCAAATAAGGTAAAGATCCTGGCATGTACCATCTTTGACAAGTCAGAACGATTATTTCCAGAGTACTGTCAGGTTAGATAAGCTTTCCATCCTGTGTTAAAGTCTGATTTGGAGTTTTTAATTCTAACATAACCTTCCAGAGTTTGACAGCATGACACTAGGAATCTACTGATACATGCAGGAAGTACATCTGGAAATTGAATGATTCATTGAAGTTTTGGAATATGCGTTCATCTGTAAGTTTCAATATTTATTAACATAATGAGTGTTAAATTATAGTTAAAGGTTTCAAAGCATTAAAACTTTTCCAAGTATGTGAGATATATATATATATATATGTATGTGTGTGTGCATGTGTGTGTTGCTTATATACGTATATATATATTAATGTGCAGAACCAGACATATAGGACTAGCGATTAAAGTTATATGCATTCCTTGTAGTAAAATTACTTCTTAAAAAATGTAGAAGGTGTTTTTATTATAAGTTTGGGGTTTTTCATTTTGGTTGGTTTTCTTTTGCTTTAAAATTATGAAGTTTTAAAATGATTTTTCTGGTTTTGGTGATAATGAAGTTTTATTTTGAATACATTTGAGCCTTTTTCTAGCATGTTTGTCAACTGTTGAAGGTACTTTTTATTATGGTGTAGTCATGGGAATGCAAGTGGCATATGTCTGTACCTAGAAAGACAATTTGTCCACCAACCTATTGAAATTCATGGTAAAACTAATGATTTACATTACTCCATAGTTATAAATGACTGAAAAGTGATGACTGTGTTACAATAACTTTAATACTTTGCATCATTCTATTGTCTAAATAATAAATTAATTCTCAAAAAAAAACCCCAAACATTTGAAGTAACAGATTTAAAAAAAAAAAGAGATTTTGAAACTTAATTTGAACCAAAAAAAAAAAAAAAAGGGAAGATGATCAATTTAGTTAAGCCTTATAAGACAGACTGAGTGGACTCCATTTGTGCCTAATAAATATATATATAAATATTTCTAATATACACATTTTCCAGTGTAATAAGGAAGTTTTCTCAGATGCAATAGTAAGAATTAAAACTAGGTAAATTTAGAATAGTACTAGAAGACAATTGTTTAATAGTTCTGCTTTTTAATCATCAGAACAATGTACCCTTGGATGTGTAGTATTATCTCTCCCTTCAAGTCTTTAACCCAATAAAGCCATTTTTTCCACTGAAATTCTGCCTCATTACAAAGCTATGAACTTGACAGAGAATCTATTTAGGTGAAATTCCAATGGGATTGGTTAGAAAATCTACAAATTAGTACAAACTTCTATTCTACAATCTAACAGCTCTCAATCTGTAGTCTTTATCTGGTGCTCCCTCCCTGTCCCTCAAGCCACCTGCCTGGCTTTTTTTTTTTTTTTCTTTTTTTTTTTCTTCTGATTCTCTCCTTGGAAAAGGAAAGTGACATTAACCTTCTACTTTGCTGGTGGCTCAGCAAGTACTCACTGGCAGAGAGTGAATCATATGAAAAGAAAATTTAGGAGAAGAGAAAGCAGAGACAAAAAGGAAACTAGCTAGAGCTTTCTAGATTTCTTTAAGTGCAGTGAAGCTGAAGAAGGAAAATTTCTTTGCTTTGTGCTCGATTGTATATTTCTGTGAAACAAGACAACAAGCTAAAATGTATTTAGGAAAAAAATTCCAGTTGCTTTTTTTTGTTTTTCTTTTAGTTTTCTTCCTGTGTGTTACTATAATGAATATGATAACCTTGAAAGAAGACAATTTTACAGCACTGCCTGTGCCTATTGCAATTCTTTATGCTTCAACCATTGAAAAATAAATCCTTCATTCTATCTTTCATGTCCACACATCTATTGTACCTGTCTCAACCTTTACAAATTCCCAATTCCTTGATGGGCAGTTAGATATCCCTTGGCAAATTTCCATCTAGTGGTGTGCAATGGAGAATTCTGTAATGCTCGGATTTGTAATTTTAATCAATTGCTATGTCAGACAGATGCTTCAATTAATGTGATTACATTTATATAGATAGAGGTGCCCTGTCTAGGAATATAGGACAGAATTTCTCACATTGAATGAGATTGAAATTCCAGAAGGTACATTTTATATCAAAGTATAGTGAATTAAAGTAAAGTGAATTTCTGGCAATCTATAATTTCTTGTAGTTAAGAACTGGTTTATGAATGTTTTTAGTAAACCACAAAAATAGATCTAGCAGTTATTTAGCAAATACAAGATATGTATATGAGAGCAGAGAATCATACATACATCTAAAATATTTTAAATATTGTAAATATTTTCTTCCTATGTCATCCAATTTTTCCTTATCTTTTTATCTTTCAGCCCAGTATATGTTATATTATTGTGTTTTAAATCCTACACACCTTCTACTAAATTAGAGGATGAAACATGTGAGTAATTTCAAAAAATCCCATGTATTTCCCTTTCCCCCTCATAGAATATTAATGGTGGTTATTTAAATATATTTAAAAGAACTCCAGCATGACTGATATTGCAAACTACAGCATTTATTACATACAAATTGTCCTAGAAACTACATAGATTTTTTTTTCATTGAAACTGCTACCTATTATTTATAATACTGACTAATAAATAGAGCTAATGAGTGTATCTTCTAGCAAATAACAATGGGTTCATCTAATAGAAAATGTGAGAATTTTGAAAGATGGTTTCTGAAGCATCCAACTTGACTGGGAAACACATCTCCGATTTAGGTGCCTAAACACCTATGCAGGATGACAGAACAGCAAGGAACTTGAAATGGGATCTGGAAAACAACATTCAAGAAAGAAAAGATAGAGGTAGAGGGATTACTCCTTCCTATGTTGCTGCCAACAGTAATGCCCCTTGGAATTGAAAATCTTGAATTGTTTTTGTAAAAGTAGACCAAAGGCAATGTTCTCAGTCTGAGAGAGAGTATAACCTGTATTATATTCTGCTCCATGAGAAAATCTCCTAATTTCTGACTACAACAAACATTGGAACAATTTCCTTTTGATGCAATCTTGCTTTTATCTATTCAGAGACATAAAAGTAATTTTTTCTGAGATGTATACAGAGGTGCATCTTTAACAGTGAAATGAGCACCAGGGATAAAATGGAAGTACTAATATAGGTTAAGTGATTTTGAGTTGAGGGGACAGATGCTCAGGAACTAAGAAATTTAGCCTGTGTTTTCTAAATTTTGCTGAATTCCCACTTCAAGGACTGTGGTTGCTTGTTGCTTCAAATGTATGTTTTCATCTGTTTTGGATATGATTGCCACTTTGTTTCTGGGAACTGGAGATTAATTTTGAAGAAAAGAAACTATTACTCTCTGATATAATAACAAATAAAGAAAATTAAAACATTTGAAATTACTGAATACATTAGAAATTAATTTCAGCTCTGTAGGATATCACTGGACACTGTTAAATGTTGCCATGATGCACTCAGTCACATACTCTGACTTGGCTGGCCCTGTGTGGAGCAAGGAGTTGGAACTGATGATCTTTATGGGTCCCTTACAATCCAGGATATTATACGATTCTATGCTTCTATGATTTTCCTGTCCATATAATGAAAATTTATACTCCTTGAATTCTTTGTTCTCTGAATCATGATTTGGAATTCATAATATTATAAGATAACATGCTTTTTTACATGATGTTTAAATGCTTAAGGGGAAAACCCTTGGACATCAATATTGTAATTTTGAGACTTTAGTTTCTAATGAGAGTTTTTCAGTTTCACCTTCTTAGGCATTTCTTGTTCATTATTTTGTCTGTGACCTTCAGACATTCTGGAAGGAGATACTGAGATGATACTGTTTCTACTTTAAGCACACCTGTTTTCTGTACATTGCTCATTTCTCTAAGTGGAGATAAGGAGGGCAAGAAGGAATTGGCATCAGTAAAGTTCTTGTTGCTCTTATCAGATACCCTCCCCACCCCTACTCCCCTCTGGAATAACTGTTTCTAAAGGACTATATTTCTAATTCTTCCTGTCTTATCTCCTACTTCTGGGTATGATTTTGTGAGGATCTTGTCAGAGAAGCAGATTAGAAAGGATGGGGAAACTGAAATGTTGGTCAACAATGACCTTTCAGTAGTGATTGCCATACAGAGCTGGATTTAACCAGATATTGACCAGACTGGGCTGCAGGAAGCATTTCAGGTTATTTCAGCTCATGCTCATGAATGGCTATAGCATTAGCTGTGAACACTAATTAGGTTAAGCAAATACTAGAAAGAGTACAAGAAAAATGTGACTAGAATTACTGGGAATAACTTCCCATAAAAAAGCCAGATGAAAAACTTTTAAAGCAGAAAAATGCTAATTCTTAACCAGGAAAACAGTGTTCAGGAAATAGAAGAAAAATTATTCTGGAAATATAACAATATTCCTCTCTTTCTCTTTGTCTAGTAAATGTGTGAGCATGAATCCATATTCATTTACCATGTCAGTCTATGGTACACTCTTAACCAATGACCTTGGAGAGATAAGATGCCCATCTATCTGATATTTGGTAAATTTACTCACATCAAAGATATAAGGTAGTCTTGATATGTTGAAAAAAACCCCTTGAACTCATTCTGACATTTGAACAGTAAAACCTATGTTCGTTCATGGAACACACTATCCAGGAGTCTGAGAGTATCAATTATCATATCCACAGCAATATAAATACATGTTTCAGGCAAATATCTACACATGTAACAAAAAATCAGTAGAGTACCCTGCTTCTGTTATCGTTGTAATTTATTAGGGAAAACATATATATATATATGAATTATGTGTTAAAGGTGAGAAACACAAACATTCTGATATCATATTTCTAATGGTCTGGTAACAGAGATAAAAATATGCTTTAAAAAAACCCCAAACTTTTGGTACTGCACATGTACTGCTACAATATCACAAATATCAGTAAGCAAGTTTTTACCTTGCAGGTGTGCATTACTAACTCCAACAATCCTTATGTATGATTTCACCTCAAATATTGAGGAAATAAGAGTAATGAATTCCTTATTTCCAGATTTTTGAAAGTTATGAAATTCAA
Organism: Hypotaenidia okinawae; assembly: GCA_027925045.1. NCBI lineage: Eukaryota > Metazoa > Chordata > Aves > Gruiformes > Rallidae > Hypotaenidia > Hypotaenidia okinawae. Next base: position 176,228,507 of record BSDF01000001.1, read on the forward strand.
TGACTAGTGGAAGTAATACCTCTTCTATGTTTAAGTATTGTCTTGTTTCCAGACAATTCAGAAGAAACATAGCTGCACCTTCACTGTCTTTAGTAATTAAGGAATAATCCATTGAGTTTATGTTCTGAAATTTCTTTTAAAATTTCAATTATTTATGGAATTTGGGGTGAGTATAAGGATATTAATTTTGTTATTTAATAACTTAAATGAATAAAGTTTCATTTTATCCTTGATCAGAAAGAAGCAGTGGTGCTGAAAGTCTGAAGATCCATCCTGTTAGGTAGTAGGCAGCTCCTACAAGTTGTTTAGGAAATATCTTTATCTTTCAAATTTGAAAAGCTACCATCTGGAGCTGTATTCCCACTTTTTGCTGAGTAGCACTCTCTTGGCTGAGAAGCAAAGTCATATGTTCTTTTCGGGATAGCTTATTTATGTACTCTTGATCTTCCCTTCACCAAGTAATTTTCAGTTCTAGTCAATCTTCCAAGAACAGGGATTTGCAGAGTCAAATCTCCACAGAGATTGTAAGGCTTTTCATGTGGAATGGTCTGGGTATATCACCTCTGCATAGCCAGTTAATCCACCATCTTTTCTTTTTAAGAGTTTTTGGTTGGTGTTTCATATATACTGATAGAAAAAATAAACAGAATGGAACTGGAGCCATAGTCAGTACCTTGTGGAAATTGATATAATACAGTGAGATTTGAGATAGACTGCATATGCAGCCACTGCTTCCTTGTTGTCTCTGCATGTGACATTGCTGTAATACATACCTTCAAAAAATTTGGTTTTGAAAAGGCAGCATACTGGCAAAACACTTATTTTCAAGCCAGTGGATAAAGCAGTAAATGAATAGCAAATCTTGAAAGCACAAATTGGCAGCTCTAATTAGCATTCACTATTACAGTGCAGTCAAACATAAAGCACTAAAATATTTTTAATCTCAGAGGGCTTCAGGGGTTTATAGGGCTTTTTTTTTTGCTTTTTTTTCATCTTATTTTCTTTAAATCAGGACATACTCCTCTTTGCAACATATGATTAAGTCTGGAAATAAGGAAATCATTGCTGTAGTACTGGCATTAGTAAAGCTGCATATATCTGGCAATATGGGCCAGTAGATATTTTGGAAGCAAAAAAAAAAGAATGTTTACTCTGTTTGTGCCAGAAAAGATGTTTAGCCCACAGCTATTTCATGGCAGTATTACTGTCCAAGATCTGAGAGAAATGGCATAGATCTTCCTTGCTTTTGAAGGTTTTTTTTTTTTGTTACTTTTGCATGGAAAATGTCAGCAGAAAGTTTAGAATGTTCCTTCTATGTCAACATTCCTGGCATTTCGGGGATAACATGAAGCAAAATTACTTACTATATATTACAGCAGATAAATGCCTTTAAACATACTTTCCACCACCACTCCTTTCTCACTTGGCCTCTTTTTCTCTAAGTAGCAGTGATGCAGTGAAATCCAGCAGAGCACACGCTCAATGGATATCTATCTCAATTGATTAACTGTCTAGAAGATTTGATTTTCAGAATAGATACCCAAGAGAGCTCCAATTCATTAGTGGTTGTCCACATGTGATTAGAAACTGTGGGAGGGCTAACCCCCTCTTTTAATTGATCCAATTTCATATTTCTTGTGGTCATTAAGAGTGTTAATGGTAACTTAGCACGTGCATTAAGAAACCAACTTAACAACATCCTATAAATGACTTTAAGTCAGCAGGTGCCAAAATTACAGGAAAAAAATGACATGATTGCTGCTGTAATGTTACTGCAGGAGGGATATGAAGTAATAAAATGTTGCAATTGTTTAATCCATCACAATCAAACAGTCATCATTTGATGATAACATGATTGTTATATTATTACTATCCTTTGTTACTGATTGCCCCTTCTTCACTCAAGGGTATCATTCCTGTTTTATGTTAATAACCACACTTTCATTTATACTACTTTGTAAGGAAGTAAGACTTCCCACTTTCTTCACTACAATAAGATTGCAAATAGCAGGCTGTTTTAGTTATAGGTTGTGTCAGAAAGGCTCACAGAGTTTTTATTCTTGTGCTGTATTTATTCAGACATTTTACTTTCTGTAAATCACACAAAAGGAAGCTCTCACTTTAATAACATGATATTTCTGATGTTTTCTGATTCAAGCAGGATTGGCAGTGCTTTAATAATAAGTTCTGAATGCTACAACAGAGATTTTTTGAGAGATTATACCGAATTTTTCACTGTTATGCTATTTTAAAGAGGGATGAAAGGGTTAAACTTGTCATTCGTAAAGACTGTCCAAACATTTTTTTCCTTTTTTTTCCCCAAAATACATGTGCAGATGACGGTTACCTAAATTTCAGGGCATGGCTAAATTCCACAAACACATATTCTTAAAATTGTACCTCTTCACATGCCAAAACCTGCCCCATTCTGAGCAGCCATATGTCTGAACCCTGTTAGCTTCCAGAAATTAACTGGAGAAATGTCTGTGCTCCCTAAAGGGTTCAATCTGTGAAGCATTTTGAGAATGCTGCATTATCATGCACCTATTGGATTAGGTTGTCATACAAAATGGAGTTACTCTAGGCTTTTTTACCACACCACAGAGTAATTGGCAATAATTTCCCATAGTATCCGAGGAATCTAAGAGAGTTTTGGGAGAGGAAGGGAAATAGGTCTGGTTTAAGCTATTACACAGGGTACTCCATACACTTAGAAGATGGAGGGAAATACCAGGATGAGAATTACTCCTTGGAATTGGTAAGCATTTAAAAGAAAATTAATTTAAGTTGGACAATGTGGAAAATATAGATAAGGGGAAGAAAATAATAGAGAAAGTGAGAAGTAAAAAACCCAGTTTTTAGGGTGGGTGGCTGGCAGAGAAATGTCATCCTCTCAGAAAATGCATGAAGTTTCTAATGTTTCTAATGTATCAGAAAATCAGCCTCATTGGCTACTGAGCATAGCCATAATACACAATTTAAATAAGTATAAACCTCTAACCATACACTCTTCAGAAAATAATTGATGATTTGAAAAATGTTCAAATATAGACAGATATTTCTCCTTTCCATAAATGGATTATTAAAATTTTCAAAATTGCACAGTGCACATACAATGCATCACTGACTGTAAAACTGCTGGACCTAGATGAACCATCCTAGGTGGTTCCTTGAAACACTGCAGGGTCAAAAAGGAACCACCAGAATGTACTGATGGGTATAATGGTAACAGGAAGACAAGAATATCTGAGTTAAATAATTGGGATGCCTGTTTGCTATCAGTTGCTATTTCTTGGGTGAATATGAAGCTTCACTGACAGACCGCATCTCTTTCGTCCTTTCCTGGAAAGCATCAAGCACTTCTCAGTCTCATATAAATATTTACATATATGTTTATACATATATGCTTACATAATGATATTAAATTTGTTTAATTAGTTCAGCTGAGTTAACAGATTGTCATGAATGACATAATGGTATGTAATCAGAAAGTTGCTGTGTCAAAACCCAGAGTTCAAATTTAATATGCCAGGGAAATGAAGCGCTCTTCATGCTTATACTTGATGCCACACTGTTTTTCTCTTAGGAACTGACGATACAAATAGTTGGTTCAAGAAGGTGTAAAATATGATTCTATTAATATTACCTCACACAGTATCACACAGTAGCTCTATATAATCCTTATATTCCCGTCTGTGTCACATCTTGGTGCAGAACAAAATTGTGAGATGTTCCTCAATTATGTAGTTAAAGGAAAATGTGTTGGAGCCATCTGTAAAATCTCACTGTAAATAAATTCTAAATGTTTTGTATTTTTATGCTTTTCAACAAAAATCCAGAAATTGGATGCATAACTCTAGAAGAAAGTACAAGGATCAACCAGAGGGAAAAATAAGATGATGAACTTGAGAAATAGTGACCGGGCCAGAAGGCAGACATTTGGCTTCTGTCTAGTAGTGGAAGAAGAAAGGGAATGCTACAGATATAGACCTAAAATATTTCAGAAGACTCTAAGAGAATGGCAAAGCAAAACTCCCAAAATGTCTTTTTGTTTGTTTGTTTATTTGTTTGCTGACCTCTTTTTCTGGGTTGTTTGACCTTTTATTTTGTGTGAACTCACACAGGCTAAAATGGTAGAAATAATTAATAATTATCCTGCCCTAGCCTTTAGGAGAACTTAAATCTGTTGAAACTTTTCATTAGGATTTCCCCGCTTGTCTCTTTATTTCTTGATGAATTTCCCATGGGGGAAAAATCATTATTAACTGACTAATGAATACCTGGGTCATAAATATAAATTACGTAGATTCTGTAGACAACTATTAGGTACAAAGTGAATCATTTAATTCTTCATTAACTCCTTAGAGTGAATATTCTATTATCTTGCTAAGTGTTGGTTTTATTAGTAAATTTAATTTAATGCTTATACTTCTAATAAACTATCAAAAACATATAAAACCAGCTATATAAATAAAGGCATGTGCAAATAGTTTTTACAGAATTCTAGCCAAATTCTCAGTGTAAACTAATTTTCCTCTAACAAAGTCAGTGAAGAAATGCCTGTTATCATAGATATCATAGAAACTGTATCTGTTTTGGGATCCTACCTGACATTACATTTGCAAACTGATACAAGCCTGGTGCATTGGTACCCTGCTGTGAGCAATGCAGACTGGAATTTTTGTTTATTTCTGTGCAAAATGGGAAATGTAGTCTACACTGAGAGATCTTAGAAGTGCACAACTATAATTAGAGGTATAGAGTGGATAAATACTCGGAAATGTATAGTAACTTCAGCTGATGTAAAACACCCACATTCTGCTTACTTGTTCTGCCTTCAAAAGGTGTTGCTTTATTCTAAGCAATGGGAAATTTTTCATGCATGAAAACAGGTGGATGAAAATAACTTTATTACTTTATGCTGTTCTGTATATATATATATATATATGATAAATTATCATAGGTTACCATTTAAGTATCTATTTGCTCTATATTTTTTTATAATATTTACAATGATGAGCAACAGATAAAGCAGAAAGCCATTTGTCTTTACCTGGTCACAGGACTATGCTCCACAGGGAAGAGTGCTCTGGAACTCAGGGTAGGGCAAGCAGTGAATGGGAAGTATGACATATTCATATACGCCTTTGTCAGCACGTATGGTGGCACAAAAAATTCAGGTAGTTTGAATTTCAGCTGCGTCCTGCTCCTTATAATTTGGCACAAATCTACCCCCAACAGAGCATCTTGCTTGCCTGCCTTCTAGTCTCAGACAGGATTTTGAAATCAAGTAGACTCCAGGTCCCCGAAGGACTCAGAGGCCTTTTAAGAACACGCATAGCAAGAAGACTGAGCCCTTCACAACGTGCAGCTGTACTATTCCTTTTAAAGTGTTCCAAAAAGAGTTACTCACTTTTTATGTGCTTACTGGTTCGAGTCCTCACTGCAATTCTCAGAGCAACTACATCTATATACTATTCTGCATAACAATGTTTTGTCTTTGTGCAACTTAATTTGGTTGAAAAGCCAAATCAGGTCCAGTATGCACACTTCAGGAATGAGACAGCATTCTTTCTCAGTTTGGAGAAGATGAATATTCTTAATAACTAAGCATAAATGCACAATGTATTGCTATTACTATATATTCATATGCTTTCATGATAACACTACTTTGGATAATTACATCATATTGGGGTATTTTGTCTTTTAACTTACATACATTATGTCTTTTTTATGAATATCATAATTAAATTTTTGAATGTACAGATACAACTTTATATATTTGTGGGGTTAAGGGTCTGGAACAAAGTCTTACGAGAAGGAACTGAGGGAACTGGGACTGTTTAATCTGGAGAAGAGGAGGCTCAGGGGAGACCTTATTGCTATATAAAACTACCTGAAAGGAAGTTGTGGTGAGCTGGGGGTCAGCTTCTTCTCACAGATAAGTAGTGATAGAACAAGAGGGGATGTCTGAAAGTTCCACCAGGGGAGGTTCAGCTTAGAAATTAGGAGAAATTTCTTCTCAGAAGGAGTGGGGGGCATTGGAATGGGTTGCCCAGGGACATGGTGGAGTCACTGTTCCTTTGGGGATTTTAAGGAAAGGTTGGATGAGGTACTTAGGAACATGCTTCAGCAAGTAATACAGGTGATAGGGGGATGTTTGGATCTTGGATCTCAGAGGTCTTTTCTGACCTTAGTGATTCTATGATTTGCTAGACAGTTAAGATTTAAGTTGTTTTCTGACACAATACTACTTTATTTGTAAGTTAAATGTATATATTTCTTATTCATAGGGTTTTGTTTTGGTTTTTTCCTTCTTTCTCTTTAAACTCATAGAAAAGAAAAAGGAGTTGAGTGCTTTGTTTTGAATTTTGTATTTTCTATAACGCAGTGATTGTAGCAATGATCAAATGTTTAAAAATTGCTTACATTTTTTATAGAAGCAGTTCTACTATGAATAAATATTTAAGTGCTGGGTGGAACATTGTTAGGATTTTGGCTGAAGCAGGGTCAACTATGGGGAAGATCAGGTTCTTCAGGACTTTATGCAGTCAGGTATTGAAAACCCCCACAGTCTTTCTGGACAAACTACTCCATTGGTTGACTACTTTCCTTATCAGGCAAAATACTTCCTTCTAGCAAGTCTGATCATTTCTTAGTTTAGCTTAGGCCCATTCCATTTTCCATTGTGCTTGTATGATGTATTTGTGTGTGCACGCTTGGAGCTGTTGAAAGTAATTTCACACATTTCTCTTAGAGTACTATCAGAAAGACAATTGAATTAACAGATCTGAAAGGTAGCACCTATCTTCTGATCAGGGCATAATGTAGTAAGGAATTCCTTATGTTGGCTCTGTCAAAAACAAAATTATAGTCTACTAGTAAATGCACGTGCACACAGATGTCTCAGATTGACTTTACACTGGTCATTCCTAATGGCTGCCCTTATATATAATTTTAACTTTTTCATCCCTCAATAATTTGTACACCAAAATGGCAAAGACTCCTTTTGTTCGTTTGTTTGTTTGTTTGTTTGTTTGTTTTTTAAAAAAACCCTATTTTTCTAAAGGGTTTTGCATTCCCAGGCTATGTAGTTCTTGTACTACTCTTACCTGTTAGGAATTTAATACTTAAAGAAGATTCATTTCTACAAGCTTTTAAATTCACAGTGGAATACACAGATTGGAAAACTTAAACTGAAAATAAGCATCACTGCCCTTAAAGTTAAAATGAAATCCTGGTTTTCATAGTCCCTCTAGACTTGCCAAAAGCTGAGATTTAGCTAAGGTTCTTGTTACACCACGTAACCTCCGCTTCTGCAGATGTAGTTTTTCAATGTCATTTGATCGTGCTCTGTCCAGTAGTGCTCTACTTACATGAGAGTTTTTTGTTGTTTGTTTGTTTTTTCAGTGTATTTTGACCTTTTCTGTCTTCTTATAAAAGTATTTACAATTTCCTGGGTATTCTAATTGAAGTCAAAGGCACTTGTTTGCACTTAAAAATAGCTTTTAGTGAATTTGTCATGTACTGGTAATGGAAGAACCGTGTTTCAGTTATTAGCACTGCAGAATAAACCGATGGTTAATACCTTATTTACACAAACTGAAGACTTTTGTATCCGTGTTTGGTGACCTTGAGGCTGCATTGTGTTCAATGCCCTTTTTATAACCTTAATTACCAGGGAATACAGAGCTTTAAAGAAAGACTAACATTTCACTTTAACATCCACAATAATCTATTATAAAGCCAGCTAAGCCAGTCCCCAAATACAGAGAAATGTTATTACATGCTCAGCTAGCTGTCAAGGGGCCATGAGTCAGTGGCTTACAGTTATCAAAAGTAACAAGGTTGTTCAGAATTTCCTCCAACAAAGCCAGCCAGCTTACGAAGGGATTAAGCTCTCTTTGATTAGAACAACTGGAACACATCCTGCCCTTTTAATTAGCATTCCCTTTCGCTTGGTTTAGGCTGGTAATTTGACACTCTTACTAGCCAATACAAGAAAAGGCTTACATTTTTGGCCTGCCCAGGAGTATTATAGCTGTAGTATATTAGTGTGCAGTAGCTAAACTGTGAGCAATCTTACAGATCATGTTTAAAGGCCTGTGAAAATCCCAAGGGCATAACGTCAACAGCCACAACGTAATAATACACGAATGCAACCTGTGACAGCAGACTCCATGAGCCTTTCAGCATAGTATATTGCCCTGAGGCAACAATCTTTCCTAGACAACCGAAAAGGTTTCAAATCAGGTTTACATTTTAATTTCTAACTTAAGGCAAGTCAGTCATAGCTACCTCTGTTTGCACTGGTGAAGAAATGAGTGAAAAATATGTTCAAAATATTAAGTGTTTATAGAAAGATTCTTTGGCATGGAAATGTCATCCTTTCCATGTTGAAAAGAAAAAAAGGAAAGAGTATTTTATTGGAACACAAGCACTGGTACCTTGATTTTGGGTTATCTGCCTTCACCCTTCTTCTGTCCTCCTTCTCCCTGACCTGATAATTCAGTGTTGATTGGTATTTTGATAAAGATTAAAGAAACTACAGTTGACCCATGTGTTCTCCAGACCTCATTTAGTTATGCAAAAGTCTGCATGTTATACTGTATAATTACCAAGTGAAATGCTTGTCAGTGTTTTGCAAGTTACCTACTTTCTCTGGTACTTTTCATTGACAGGGTTTTAAAATAAACCCCACTGTATGTTGCTCTCCTTTGTCTCAGATCAACCGCTTAAAAGTGTACTTGAGAGTGTCCTCCTGCTCTCCCATATGTCCTATCCTTCCTTGCACTCCTCTGTCCTTCCTTCTGTACAATATTAAGTGCAAAAAATTCAGTTTTGTTCAGCACAAACAGCGGTGAAAGTCACCTAAGGCTGTCTCGTGTTTCAAGAGCAGCTGCTCATCTCCTACTCTCCACCCACCCGACACTCTCCCACCCTCAGATCTGCCCTTTGATCTGCTTGTGTAATCACTCCATAACTCAGTTCAATCAAAATTATCTGTGTTAGAGAAGCTTGAAGTTTAAAAGAGTTGGAGCTAACCAATGTCTTGAAATAAAGCATTTTGTATTAGATTAATTCTCTAACCTGATTTATTTTGAAAATGGGAAATTAAATTTAACAAAATATTCAAATTTTACTTTTATTTTCTGTATTTCTTATTCCTAAAAATACAAATGTGGAATAGGGTCTAACTCATATACTCTTCTGCTAGAAGGTACAGAATACAGGTTTTCTCCATATAAAATATCTGAAAAATTTATTTCTGTAAATTAACAGGAATTAGATTTTATATACTGCCTCCTCATAAAGCTATTGCTGTCTTCTGCCACCTATTTGCTTTCCTGCAGTGGGGCAATGAACTGGAAAATATAGCCCATATTTTTGTAGATATTTAAACCTTCATTTTCAGTTCAATCCAGGATTTTGGACTCACTAGAAATGCATAAGGAAACTCAGTTACCACTCCTGTCAAATTCTGTTGGTTAGTACTGTTTTCTAAGGGCAACAGAGCTGATTATTTGACGTCTCATAACAGTATTAGATTTAAAAAAGACTGCTGGGGATTACATTCAGTAGCCAGGATTTTGTCCATTGGCCTTTTATTTTAACTTCTTTACCTCTTATTGAGTTATTAGGCTTGCTACAGGCAGGAAGCTGTATAAATTAATGTAAAAATCAGTAACTGAAGCTTCTCTTCCATTAACACAGCTCTCGCTCCTTTTCACAGTCTGCATGTTTGTGTGACCAAATCCATTCTGCCTGACAAAAACATCCAAAGGATATACTTGGTTTCTAGATCTTTACAATGTCCTAAACCATTATAAAAGCTAAATCGTGCATGCTTTTTTTTTAAAAAAAAGCATGCATTCCACATTCTAACAGTCAAATCTAATACATTTTCATCATTAAAAAAAAAAAAAAAAAGGAAAAAATTTCAATATGGAGAAAAAAAGTAAGATCAGTTGTTCTTGAGAATGAATAACCTTCAAAGAGCTGATCAATGTAGGTTTTTTGATGTAAGAAAAATTTTTATTTCATGAAAGAAAGACATTTGTTTCTGATTGCCTGTCAAAAATAAGATCCCTTACAATGATGCATGAAATACCACTACAATGGTTTTTTTCTCCTGATGTATATTTTTAAAAGATGATGGGCATGTTTTGGTTTGGGCATAATAATTTAAGACATGTACATCATTGTAGTCTTTTTGTAACTCGACTTCCCGTTTCTTGTTTTCCAGGTTTAGGGGATTTTTTAATGCATCTTGGGATGTAAAAATCATTTGAAAATTATAACCCATGAAATTTCAGGTAAACATTTTCAAAAACAAATTTTCTGGAAGGTCAAGACATAATGAAATTGAGTGAAGGATTTTCTTTTTTTCCTCTTCTTTTTATAGAGGCTGTTAAGACATTTAATGTTCTATGAAGTATTTTGGTATATATATATATTGGTTCAATAATATATGAACAACATAAAATTAAATTAATTCAACGAATTATATAAGAATATTGTTCAAGAATATTAGTTTCAAGAATATTAGTATAGAAACAACCTAGATGAAGTAGTATTAAAGATATAATAATAGATGACATCTTTTGGAAACTGGACTAACAAACGAATACTTATGAATATATCCAGAATCTGAGGAGAGACAAAAAAATCCCAGGATATAACTGTGTTTTATGCAGTTTCTTAGACATTGAGTTTCTTCATATGACAAGATTCCATATGGAGTAACATGGGGAAAAATACTGTTTGATTTCTCTTTTATGTGTGCCATGGATACCTAATAAAGGATTAATTGTACTTAAAGGAAGGATGCGCTTGCCATTTGCTGGTATAACTACAACAACACTTTGGTTTCCTCTGTAAATACATACATCAGATAAAGATTAAAAAAAAAAAAAAAAAGGTGGAGTAACATCTAGTAAACAAATTACCTGGGAATATATCAATTATTAGTATACTTTGTGTTCTGCACACCCACATGCACAGAAACAGAAATAAACAGAGTGTGCACACAGACTTTCATCTGTGTTTACAATGAGACACATATATCTATTAGAGAGAATAATATAAAGTCACTCTTCACTATAAGTGGAAGTATTTGTGTATCTTACCAGATATCTACTTGTGCTTAGCTGTTCCCAGCTGATTGTTTAATGAAATTTCAGGATAAACTAATGAAAGTTTTTGTGTTAATATGAATAATCCCTTGCTGAACTTGAACAACATGAAAAAGAGAAATTATTCATTATTGGTCTGTGATGATGTAACTCAGTCTTCCAGGTTGCCTTTCTCTTGCCTCTGAAGGGGAAAATTTTAAGAACATACTTCAGTTTTCTATAAGCTGTGTAGAAATTAAAAGTCTGGGTTGTGGGTTTTTTGGTTATTTTGTTTTGTTTTGTTTTGTTTTGTTTTTCCAGAGGTGAATCTATATTTTTCTTTAAATGAGGTAAGAATTTGGGGTTTCAATTAAGGTTTTAGAGATAAGATATAAAGTAAAATGTGTGCATGTGATGGAAATGGAGGGTGTTGTGATTTAACCCCTGCTGGAAACTAAGCACTATGCAGCCTCTCACTGAATCCCTCTGAAGAGGATGGGGGAAAGAATCAGAAGGGTAAAAGTGAGAAAACTTGTGGGTTGAGATAAAGACAGTTTAATAAGTAAAGCAAAACCCACCCACACAAGCAAAGCACAAGGCATTTATTCACCACTTCCCATCTGCAAGATGTTCAGCCATCTTCAGGAAAGCAGATCTCCATCATGAGTAACGGTTACTTGGGAAGACAAACACCATCATTGCAAATGTCCACACCTTCCTACTTGCTCCAACTTTATATTCTGAGCATGATGTCATATTTTATGGGATATCCCTTTGATCAGTTGAGGTCAGATGTTCTGGCTGTGTCCCCTCCCAGCTTCCTGTGCACTCCCAGCCTACTAACTGGTGGTTGTGAGAAACAGAAAAGTTCTCAACTCTGCATAAGCACTGCACAGCAGTAACTAAAAAAATACCTCTTATCACCACTGTTTTCAGCACAAACACAAAACTTAGCCTCATACTAGCAACTATGCAGAAAATTAACTCTATTTCAGCCACACCTAGCACATTTTCCACCCCTTATTCCATACTCTTTATGTCATCTTAGGTCCCACACTGTCCAACACAATCTCATTAACCATCACTGCCTGCCCCCATCTTTTGACATAATGCACAGCTATCATCTCCTCAGTCTATGGACCACACCTGTGAAATGTTTAGAAAATGTCCACAAATGTCCACAAAATGTTTACTGATTTAGTTTAGTCTGTGGCTTTTGAACTCCAGCTCTTATGGTGTTACATGGAGTTACTTTGTACATACAATATGTAACTCTAACCATGATTTAAAACAATTGAAGTGTCCATTACACTCCACCCCAGTCCCTTTGAACCAGACCATCAAGTTTAACATTGCAATGAACTCCTTTCCTTGCCCCTGCTCCAGCTTGGATTCATCCTCAGATGTCAGTCCCTTAAGGGTGTATCTCTCCAAGTAGAGCCTTATCTATGAGTCACAGTCTCACCTGCTGTGACACAGACTTATCACAGCCACAGCTGCTTTGAGGTGCACCTTCTCCAGCCACAGTTCCTTGAGAAGTAAACCTGCTCTGTCATGGATTTATCCACAGCCAAGTGCTTTGAGCTCCTCATATACAGTCTCATACACCCCATGTTTCAAGACATACCTTCTTCAGTATGGACTTACTCTTTAGCATAGACATAATCAGGGCCACAAACACTTCAAGATATATCCACTCTAGTGTGGACTAATTGATGGCTACACGTTCGGTGTCCTGCTCCCGCATGGTTCTCCATTTCTTCTTACTCAAGTTCATACTGCAGTTCCAGCCTGTCCAGTGCAGCAGCACAGAAACAGCAGTGATGCCCTGGCTATCTGCCAGCAGTTGACACATTGCCATTGCTGACACTGCTGTAATGCCAGCCATACAAAAGAAAAGGTCTGATGTTATGTCCTATCTAATGCCTGCTAGATACAGGAGAAAGTAAAGAAGTCATTTAAAATCAAAACAATATATACCTGTTTTGGCCAACTGTATAATGCTTTTTTTTTTTTTTTTGTTAGTGCAGTTCATAACATATAGTTAGATATTTGATGTATTTATTTACTGATGTAGTAATTTATTTTATATGCAATGTACAAAAAATGATGCTAATTAAATTATGCCTGATCAAATTAATTTGATCTGGGAGGGAGGGAACTAAAATTGCTTTCTTGGGAGTGCTATAAAAGCTCTGCAGAATAAAAATAAAACTTTTTATTTAGGCAGAATAGAGGAAGCCCCTGTATCAGAAAAAATTCAAATTAAAGGTTATCACAAAATATGATTCCTTCTACTTGTTTTAGGAGGTAGTGATGTTGATAAGGGATATGAATAAGGAGTGAATATTTAAAAGGAATGCATCATTAGAAAATACTTCTGGAATAATTTCAGTATAATAATAATAATAATACAGTAGCAAACTGGGAAATGCATACTACAATAATGAGACTGTTTAAGGACCTGGTAAGATGTTGAGTATTTCAGCTTTGGTTAGCTTTGTATTAATATTTAAAGTTACACAAATATGTTCGGTTTGCATTACTTAGTGACTTTTATTAACCAGTCATAAAACAAATGCAGGTGTGATTGTTTCTTTAAATATTCCTCTTTTATGTAATACTTTACATTATGGTATTCTGTAGGTTCTAAGATGAGCTATCGTATCTATTGAATTCTAAATTCAAACCTGCACAATTTGTGTGGCTCAGTATGCCAATGATTTAAAAAAAAAAACCAAACAACAAACCACAACCTCCCTGTATATATATATATATATATGAAAAAGAAAGACTATTTTTAAGTACCTAGAAAATGCCATCTGAGCATAACAGCAGATTTTCATATGTGTTAACCAGAAAATTTAAAGATTTTATTTTTGCCAGCTTCGACAGTTCAAGTAAAAGGAAAATTAATTCTGTTGTAGTTAAGATAAATTCCAATTAAATCACACAATGATTACATTATTCTTCTTGTTACTCATTTTTAGCGCTAAATTGTGTAGAAAGAGGTATAAGTATAGCAGACACATGTACTGCCTGAGTTAATTTTGTCAAAGAAGGAATGCTTTGCAAACAAGTTTCATGCAAAGTCTTTTTTGAAAGATCAAATACATATTGATATAATTTATTCCACTTATGTAAAACACCCCTGCTATCTATACATTCTGTAAGAATCAGCACTGCCCAGATGATAATTAAGGAAGTTTTCCTGTAGTACTCACAAGTGTGCTGATATTCTATCTAATCGTGGACATTTAATGTTCTAACAATAAGCATTCACAGGTCATGTCCATAGCTTCTGAGCTGTGCCCCAGAGTGCTTCAGGATACTGGTTTCACATGCTGTAGCTCTGTTTCGCTTCAGTTTATCTAGCTTGAGAAAACCCTACAAATGTGTGATGCAGAGGAGTCTAGTGTGCTGGAGAACTCCTTCCATTGAGGGGTGGAAGTAAGGAAAGAGAAAGAAACTGGGAAGCATTTTTGAGTTTTCTAGTCTAGATGCAGTGAGGGGGACAACTTCCCATTTAATTTTAGGCCTACAGTTTAGTTCAATGCACAGTTGATTACAGTACATACGACTCCAAATCAATTTGGTATCACATTAAATATATACTGAAATTGAATATATATTTTGTCTAAAATTTACTGCAGAGCTACATTATATGGGGGTGGAAAATTTGGCCCAGCAGGCAGGTATTTCTGGTAAGACTCTTACTACACATCTGTAGTTTCCTGCACTTACCTAAACGGAAAATTTCCATGTATCATTCCTAGTTACATTATTCAAATGCCATTTTTTAATTATTATTTTCCCGAGACAGACTTTTATTTGTGGAAGCAGCTGCAACATTGTATTCATAATTGCAAGTTACATAGTATATAGGAATAGTGCGTGCAATAATGTGATGTATGAAACAAGGTAACATTACAGCCTTTAATGTTTCTCTTTACTAGAATTAGTTATCCAACAGAAACAGTTCTCTGCTTACTGACTAGTGAAGGCAAAACACATCCTCCTGATGTGCTGACAGACATCCTTCTGCAAAATATTAAGCATTAAATTTGAAATAGGCTGTGAGCAAATTTGGTATCTTATGGCTTTGGAGGGATGAGTTCTACATATATCCTAACAAAGTAAGAATGGCATGGTTCTTTGGCCTAGAGGCCAAATGACATGGAGATAATTTTAGCTGCACAACTATAATCTCTTCCTCTGCAAAATAGGTTTGCTCTGTTGAAACACATAGGGGCAAACACCTCAGCAATAGTGCTTTCTTGTGCTAAGTCTCAGGAATGCCTGAGTTTTCTACAAGAAAGCCCTGATTGACCTGGACCAAAGCTACACTAACTGTAGAATAGTCTGGACTTGTTCTGTGACCCACTTGGCATTTGGAGTAAAGGTATAACTGACTGGTGCCTAGTCTCTGGTTTCTGTACAATAAAAGAAACAGGCAGGACCTCTATTAAAAATAAACCAAACCAAATCACAACACTGTATCATCCATCATTCCATTTGGTATTAAAAGAACCCCAAAAAAAAATAAACCCCAATGAAAACAACAACAACAACAACAACAACAAAAATCCCAAACACCCACAAAAACCCCCCAAGCAAACCCAAAATAAACAAAAATCACTACATCTTGCCCAGTGTTTTTCTTCTACCACGTAGGCTTCTCTGACTGATCAGTATGGGTAACAGCTATATGGGTTAGTTTAATTTTATGTATTTATTCAATGAAATATTATGTTTCTGAAAGATTTATGTCTTAACCTTAGCATTTGTTTCTTTTCATTTTTGACTCTTTTAAAAAAAAACACCTTGATTGATCTTTTGTTACTTTGGGAAGATAGTAATTGTTATTGTGGGGTGGTTTGACCCTGGCTGGAGGCCAGGTACCAGCCAAAGGCACTCTATCATTCTCCTCCCCAGCTGGACAGAGGAGAGAAATTATAACAAAAAACTCATAGTTGATATAAGGACAGGGAGAGACCACTCCCCAGTTATGTCATAGGCAAACAGATTCAACTTAGGAAAAAAGAAAGAAATCTACTTTATTATCGAGCAAATCAGAGTAGGGTAATGAGAACTAAAAACAAATCTTGAAAAAACACCTCCTCCCATCCCTCCCTTCTTCCCAGGCTCATCTTCTGAATTCTCTCGCCCCTCCCTTTCAGTGGCACAGGGGGACAAAAATGGAGACTGAGGTCAGTCTGTCTCATATGGTCTCTGCCACTCTTTCCTCCTCCAATGGAGGACTCCTCACACTGTTCCCCTGCTCCAGTGTGGGTAGACTCTCACAGGAGACAGTCCTCCACAAACTTCTCCAATGTGAGTCCTTCCCACGGGCTGCAGCTTTTCATGAACTTCTCCAGCATGGGTCCCTTTCACAGGGAGCAGTCTTCCAAGACTGCTCCAGTATGCATCCCCCACAGGGTCACAAGTCCTGCCAGCTTTCCACAAGCTCACAGCTTACCTCAGGTGGCTCCACTTCTCCACCTTGAGGTCCTCCATGGGCTGCAGGTGGAATTTCTGCTCCCCCATTATCCTCCATGGGATAGTCTTCTAGAAAGGCTGCAGGGGAATCTGTGCTCTGCCTTCTAAAGTACCTCCTCCCCTTCCTTCTTCACTGACCTCTTTCTCTTTGCACTGTCTGCAAAGTTTCTCACTTTTGCTCACTCCTCTCTCTGGCTTAAAAGCTGATGCTAATTTTTCAGGTTATTTTTTCCTTCTTAAATATCTTGTCACAGAGTTGCTACCATCATCACTTATTGACTTGGACTTGGCTGGTGGTGCTTCCATCTTGGAGTGTGCTGGTAATGGTTCTATCAAACCAATAGGAAGGTTCTAGAAGCTTTTTTCATAATCCACCTCTGTAGCGCCTCTGCTACCAAGACCTTGCCATGAAAACCCCAACCAAGTTGTCAGTGGATCAGTCTTTTGTGAAGTTCAGTGCAAATCCTAGTATTAAGCAAGTGTTATATTGGTATACTAGTAGAGTGCACACCAGATGAAATCAGCATTGGTTCTCTTACTTGTTCCAGGATGGCAGTGTTGGGAAGATGTGAGGCAGGATTACTGCCTGTCAGTAAATGTCTTCGTTACCAGATTATGGATGATTAGTGTTACCTAAAATAGCTCTGGTATTTTCAAGAAGCATTTTCATTCTTCAGTTGTCAGAAGTATGATTAATAAACATAGGGCCTCCACTACTTCTGGCAGTTTTTCAGCATCAGAAGGCTGATTCCTTCCTCAGCTAAGTGTCAAATGCATGTCTCATTTACTTTTAGTTATTGAGCTTCATACATGTAAATATGCTACTAAAATGGAGGCAAAAGAATTTAGAAAGGGCTGCCCCAAAATTTTGTGAAACCTGAATCTGTTTCAAATTTTCCATATTTCTTAATTTTTTTCTGATTTTAATAATAAAGTAAACTCCTATTTTTAAAGTAGCAAAATTAAAGTTACTCTAAATTTTTTTTTTCATGCAGTTGCATATTCCAAAATTGTCTAAGTTCATTCTTTCATAAGTTTAAATGTAATTCTATATATAATAATGAGAAACATAATTATATAAAAGGACTGGCAGTTACATTTTTTAATGTTTCCTTTTGTTCTTCAGATTAAATTGTATGCATTTAAAATATGTTGGATTTATGCTTCGTGCTTCTTTAAAGAACTTGACTTTGCAAGCCAACTGGTTGTAACAAGCAGTGACTGAAACTCTGAGTTGGAGACAGAAGACGTAAACATTGAGAAGAACCAAAAAGAGGCTATTTGCTTCTGGATATAGCCAGGTACATTGGCTCCATTGTGCCACTGATGTTCACTGTGACATTGATGTTCATTGTGCTACTTGGGGCATTTCTTGAGAAATTATATGGTAAAGGAAGTTCTCCAAAGAACAGGATTAAGCTGCACAAGTGTAAAAATCAGATTAACTGGTAGAAGGATTTAGGGAATCTTCCATATATGCATGAGTTATGCATTTCATTACTTGAGCGAAGATGTGGGAAAACAATCTCCAAGAAGGAAGCATCTAGCTATTTGATAATTTTTCTTCATTGATTTACCTTCTATTAAGAATAACCTCTTCATAGTCCAAACACTCCTCTTCATGTATTTTAAAAAGTTTTTTTTTTCCAAGAAGACCCTCTTCCTTCATGACTTCTTTCCAAACAGACATGATAAATTTGATACACATAATTCTATAATAAATTATAGAATTATATAAAAATATAGAATGATATATTGCACATTATTATAAAGTTAAAATTATATAGAACTACATGTTATACATTATTATGGCATATTAAGAGCTATATTATGAATTATAGATTAATTTAGATTTGAAATATACCCTGGTGTAATATACTTTTTGGTTTGAGCTTTCTAAAATTAGATTGGGCTCCGCTTGCTAGGGCCTGTGGGCACTCAGGCTTCCCTGCCCCTTCCCAGCCTCTCTGGGCCTGCCCCCCACCCTGACCCAGGACCCCATGCCATCCACCCTGGGGCTGGTGGATGTGAATATGTCATTCAACAAATGTGCATTCAATAAAGAAAAATGTGGTTACTTTGAAGACTTAGGTAAAATCCCATTTCCTGAAACTAAACTTAGGAGGACAGTACCTGTTTCTGGGAGCAATCAAAGGGATATTGTCAATTCCACTAATTTCTAAAAACTTCACACTTTATAATCACCAGGAACCTAAAGTATAGATAGACTGGATCCATGGGAAAGCTTCACAACAGTATAATAGTGTCGTGGTTTCACCCTGGCTGTGGGCTGAGATCCAAGCAGCTGCCTGCTTCTTAAAGTAAAAGAGCAGGGGAAGAGGGAAAAAGGGAAAAAGGGGGGAAACAAGGGAAGGGAAAAGGAAGGGGCAAATAACTCCAAAACCAAGAAACTAAGAGGCCCGTGGGTTGGGATAAGGATAGTTTACTAAGATAACAGAAAGATAAAATATAACAATGCTAACAGGACTTTAGAGCAAAAGAATATGAAACTATTGATACCCAATGCAGTTTCTCCCCGAACCACACAACTCAGGCCGTACCACCCAGAGCTGTCCCGGAACCCGACCATCCCCCCAAGAAGCACGCGTCCCGCGACCGCCCCTCTTCTTCCTCCCAACAGCCCCCCATTATCCTGGGCAGGACGTAATTGGCATGGAATACTCTCTTTGGCCCATCTGGGTCACCTGTCCTGGCTTCGCCCCTCCTTTCTCCTGAATAGAGAAATACGAAGAAGCTGAGAAAGTCCTTGACTGTCTGACTGCAACTAAGAACATCAGGGTGTTCTCAGCACTGCTTTCATTTTAACTCCCAAACACAGCATTCCATCAGCTGCTACAAATGAAATTAACTCTATCCTGACTGAAACCAGGACAAATGGCAATAAAGTGGCATACCTTAGTGATGTAGCATTACAGGTCAGGAGAGGAAGTTGCAATAGTACAAGATGTGATAGGATATCTCATATAGCTATAAATGCCTGTGTTTGAATGTCTGAAATTCAGAAGTGAATTTTACTGTGTCTGTGACTTATCTCCTGTTCTTTTGTTAGCTGCCCCAGGGACACCGCATTTCCTTTGTATATCTTCTGTGTATTCCCAGAAGATCATTTGTGTTTAATCGTACCATTTGTATTTACAAAACTATAGAAAGTTGATTTTTGTTAGGATAGGGCAGTGTGCAGTACGGTGGTTTGAGTTAAATCTGAAATACATTTACAAAATAAGGACTCTTTCTCAGGTATTTATAAAACACAGAAATTTATTTGAAGAACTGCTGTAACTGTTATGGTTAAAAAAAAAAAAAAAAAAATTAAAACCTGTGAGGTCTCAAAAAAGTTTTTGTGGTACCAGAACATGGGCCATGACTGACCCTAATGTTCAGGAAAAAATGGACTGAAAGTAAAGAACCAGTTGACTACACACAATATTTTTTCTGCTAGGAAAAAATAAACAAAAAATTCACCAAATACTTCAGATAATCCTGAATAAATAAATTATTTGGTTTTGCAAAAAAATGCACGCTTCTTTATTTGTTGGGTATAAATATTTCATCGATGAGTTTACTCTCTGGAATTTGTGTCGAAATATATTCAGAGCAAGTATTAGAGAATATGCCTAGACAGTGAAGTGTGAACTCATAAATGTGAGCAATTGTACTTGAAGCTATTTCTTATTCTCCTAAGCTATGCTCATGCTTTGAGCACTGTTAGCTAATGTTACTATTCATAATAAAATACTCAATATCACTTACCTCACTAGTCTTCCTGCCCTAATAATTACTTGCTCCACAGATCAAACATCAAATTCTAATGACATGGTTACAGCAAATGCGAATGTTAAAGTATTCAGGCTCTAGTACTTTGAGTATAAATCTCACAGTCAGTGGGGGCAATATCTGACCAGTGTTTTCTTCCAATTTAAACTGTGAGAACTTCAGATTAAAAACCCAAATGAAAAATGGACACTGTCTACCACAGCTCTAAATGGAACAGGTTCAAAAGTCCTCCAGAAGATTATTTTTAGTTGTATGGGCCAGCTGGATTTGGGCTGAAGAGTGTTCATAGTAAAAGACATTTTAGTTACTGCTGAGCAATGCTTACACAGAGTCAAGGCATTCTCTGCCTCTCACACCACCCCATCAGTGAGTAGGCTGGAGTGTACAAGAGGTTGTGAAAGGACACATCTGGAGTAGCTGACCCAAACTGGCCAAAGTGATAGTGCATATCATATGATGTCGTGTTCAGCATATAAGGGGTTGGGGGAAGAAGGAGGAGGAGGGGAATGGTTGGAAAGACGGAATTTGTATGCCCAAGTAACTGTTACACATGATGGAGCCCTGCTTTCCTGGACATGGCTGAACACCTGCCTGCCAATGGGAAGTGTCGAAGCAATTCCTTGTCTTGCTTTGCTTGAGAGCATGACTTTTGCTTTACTTATTAAGCTGTCTTTATCTCACTTTTATTATTCTGATTCTCTCCCCCATCCTGTTGTGGTAATAGTGAGTGAGTAGCTGTGTGGTTCTTAGATGGCTTTCTAGCAGGATGGTGCCCAGCTTGTAGTGTTTCATTGAGTTATTCCATCTCAGGTATGGGACTTTACATCTGTCTTTCTTGAACATGATAAGGTTTCTGTTCACAATGTCTTCGAACTGTTGAGGTACCTTTGATTAGCAGTCTTAGTCTCTAGGCTATGAACAGATCTCAGTTTGGTGTCATCTGCGTAGTCAGATGGGCCTGTGGGTGTTTTGTTCAAATGTAGACATCTACTGGCATTTGAGACATCCTGGAGTAGTCAAGATATTCTATTGGGCTAACAGTTATGAAACAAGAGCTTCAGAAAAGTATGTAGCCTTTGGCACCAACAAAAATGGATCAGAGTAAGTTCCCTATGCCACCCAGACACAAAAGTGTATGCACTTGAAGTGAGCAATATAGTCAAGTAGTACACATGTGCATATTGACATACAAGATATCTATGCTGTCATAGCCTGTCAGGATCTGGAAATATGTCCACTTGCCAGGTACAGGTATTTAGTGTCAGATGAGCTCTTTCATAATGTCCAAGGTCTTTGTGTGGAGCTAGCAGATATAACAAAAGACCAGTATGGGAGACCTGTGTAGTATTGTACTGGCACTTGAGGTCTAACAGGACATGGAAAAGCATTTCCTATTTTGGAAAAATGAATCAAGTCTATATTAAAGTGGAGCTGAGGAAACCTGAGGAATTATTCAGTTGGGCCTTTAGGAGACATGTAATGTAGTCAGCTGAAGAGCTTTCTAGCTTGCATAGACTTAATTCAACTGCCTAAACATAAGTTTCTGGTGCCATTTGAGATATTCTAGGATATCCAAGAAATACACACTAAAGTGACAGATGGGATGTAAAGCAGATTTCTGTCTTCCTGGAGTGGCAGCTGGAGGGAGGATTTACAAATGTCATGAGATGAACACATTTAACCAAATTTGCTTGAGTCCCAGTGACTGTATTGACCATAAATGTAATCACTTGAATTAAATGTAGGCACCTACCTCAATTTTACTTGCCCTAGAGTGTACAAGCCATCTCACATGCATGGTGTTTTGACCACAATGCTGTCATGAGACCTGTATAGTTCTGAAACAGAAACTGAAGGACAGACAAAAAAACACTTAACAACAAAAATGTGTGTAGGCAGCTGAACTAAATCCTGCCTAATGTGTATCAATCTGAATTGCATTTCCATGTAAGGTGATAGAGTATAAAGGAAAGAAAAGAGAAGAGGAAAAAAAAGCTAATTAGAAAGAGAGAAACCCAAGTGAACACAATATTGATGTATTTTTTAATAATAAATACATAACTATGCACTGTGAGCCTTATGCAGTAAAGAATATTTTCTACTTTATGTTTAGCAGTATAAGGCAAAAAAATGCTCATGAGGCAGCCCATAAAATATAAGCAACCACCTTTTGTTGTTGTTGTTGTTGTTGTTGTTTTGGGGCTTTTTCTTTTGTTTTTTTCTTTTTGTTTTCACGTAAAACTTCAGGGCAATAAGAAACACATTTTTTTTTTCTCCTAGTTTACTATGCACAAAAATGGTAAAACCTCTAAGATTTTTCTGAAATGGTACCCCTCACAGAGATACCAGGTGTGATTTATAAGAGCATAGATCTTCCATCTGCTACATATAGAAGTGTCTCTTCACTTTTCTGCTAAAGATGATCCCAAATTCTTTTATGTGAACAGCTAAGATGATGGGTTGGGTACACTGAAAGAATAAAAAAATATATATTCTCTGTACAGATAAAGGCTATTGAAAGTTCATGACTTGAATGCATGTGTCTTCAGGGAATCACGGCTGGAAATCAGGGAATATATTAACAGAAGGTATATAATACCTGTTTTCTGAATTTATGCATTATATTAATGAGTATATTAATGCCATCACTCATGACTCACCTGAGAATGGTTGCAAAAATTTTACAACAATATTAAATAAATAATTATATTTACAAATAAATTTATATACTTCAAGAATCACAGAACCCTAAATGCCTCCAGGGATGGGGCTTCCACAGCTTCTCTGGGCAACCTGTTCCAGTGCCTCACCACCCTCATAGTAAAGAGTTTATTCCTACCCTCTTTCAGCTTAAAGACATTTCCCCTTGTCCTATAAACACATTCCCTGGTGAATAGTCCCTCTACCACTTTCCTGTATGACTCCTTTAAATATTGGTACAGTGCAATAAGGTCTCCCTGGAGCCTTCTCTTCTTCAGACTGAACAAGCCCAACTCTTGCAGCCTGTCTTCATAGGAGAGGTGCTCCAGCCCCTTGGTCATCTTCATGGATGTCCTTCTCTGGACTCACTCCAACAGCTCTACATCTTTCTTGTACTGGGGACCCCAGAGCTGGACACAGGGCTCCAAGTGGGTTCTCAAGGGAGCATAAGCTCCTTACTTTCTAAAAGCTGTTACCTTCCAGTTTATGAACAGTAAAATAGTGTCCTATTTCCTTGGTTAGGATTGAAGATGAAATAGCTTTGACTTTCAAATGAATTTTTTTAGTAGGAACGAGGACAATAAGAATTTTATCTAGAAAAAAGGATCAGGTTTTCAGGTACTGTGTTTAAATAATACATCAAAAATACAATGGAGACAATGGGTGACATAAAAAAGAACCATGACAGTTCATTAATCTTGTAGGTATATCACACAATGAAGCGATGACTAGATATTCAATAATTCTGAAAGAAATGATAATTTTAAATGTAAGTTTTTCTTTTTTTTTTTTTTTTTTTAACAGGTGTGTTTAGACAGAGTGGAACAGCAGAAGGAAGTATAGCTTAGCTTGTTGCTTTATATATATATGCGCGTGTGTGTGCATCTAAGATTGTGTTCCTAAATTAACGTTGCTGAATTTGTCTGAAGGAGGTAGACTTTAAACATCTGTGTAGGGGTGGGTTTTATTTTATTTGACTGTTCAGAGAATTGAGTGAAGGTCAAAATTAAGAAGTAATGGAATTTTCAGAGGATATTTATTTACAGAGGAGAACTTTTCAAAGCATTATTCCTATATTATCTAGTAAAGATTATTGTGTGTGATGTATACTGAAAATTGTCATTGTAAGCTTGCATTAAGTAATTTTTTAGGAATTTGGACATCTTCTGTATCTCAGATTTCTTATATAACATAAGTATGTGGTTCAGAGAGCTGGCATAGACAGTCTCTTGAGCATCTTATGTACTTCTCACTCCCAGCCCAGTATATCCTGGTTTAAAGGATGTTTCTTGTAGCATTTTTTCCCTGTTTTATTTTCCTCAAGTAGAACGACCAATTTCATTCTAAATTCACTCAGGGTTCAAATACATTTTACAAGATAGCATCTTTATTTTTACTTGTTCTGTTAGATGCCTATTCATTTGAATAGAATTTTGGTTTCTGCCTACAAGCTACCAATTTGTCCTATTCTAATTTCCCTGTAGAATATTACACCATAACTTGGGGTATAAAATCTCTGTTACCTGTAAACATGAGTGCAGTTTAGGAATCAAACTTTAAAATTTCATTGGTGTTTTGATGTTTTAAAGTCTGGGGAGTCTAATCCACTGAAGACCAAGCACTACAAGCTAGGCACACACATAAGGTCTAGTTGACATATTAGAAACACGAATACATAAATACTACATGTAATTCCAGCATAAAGTGCAATCCATGACAAGTAATGCTAAAGTTTAAAGGAAGCAAAATATGTTGATGATCTATTGATGATATCAGAGTCCTTTATATAAATACATCTTAAATTCTTGTGCAAAAAATCAGATGGAAGAACAATTTGGTCAGTTTTTCTAGAATATTAGTTCAATTAATAATAAATACCTTCATAATTCAAGGTATAGTACAATGACAAATAGTCTGGAAGATAATATTGTAAGGTTTATAAATCCTCTGTTTTTCACAGATTTTCACAAATTGTTTATTCTTGAGCCTTTGTATATTTCTCTTGTGAATATGTCCTAAATATTTTCCTGTCATCAAGAAATAACAATACTGTGCTTTTTTTGTTGCCTATTTATGGGGAAAACTCTCTGGAAGAGGAATGAATCACTTCTTAGGAGTACTGAATATTCATTGAAGCATATATTAACTGAAGTTAATAAGATTTTCTTTAATATGTTAGAAAAATAGTAAACTGGTTTTGCAATTCTCTCATTTAGACAAGCCAGTTCTCTACACTCTGTATAGAAACATATACAGATCTGCATAACAACAATGATTTATTTTTGCTTAATTTCAGAGGATAATTCTATTCATATTTTAAAGTAGTAAAGAAAACTGACTGTAAGTGTAATTGAAAAATAGCTGCTTCAATATCTGTAATTTCAACATACCAATTATGTCCTGAAACAATAACAATGCATTTCCAAACTTCTGTTTAGCAGGACACTGTGACAGATTTGTCCAATAATGTAGGACTCTTCCTTTGTTATCTAGGAAAATGTCATGTTTTGCTTTTGAACACAGAATAATAATCTGATACCTGAGTTCAGGGACTGCATTTTCCAGCCATCATATTTTAGTGCAAGCTACTCACAAGCTGAAATACGGAAAATATGAAAAAGCCTATCAACAAAAAGTGAATCCAAAGGACCTTTAAAAGTAATCTTAAACTGAGTAACTGATTGTAAGCTTATGATATTGGAAGTGCTCACAGCTATCTCCTAAAAGGCTTCTGTAGGCTTCACATACATTTCATAACAGCCTAAGTAAAGCAGACTAACCCAATTTTTGCAGTATCAGACTTGCCAAGGCACCCAGATGATCTGTGCAATCATATGGATTTATGATCCAAGAAAAGTAGAAATTCCATCAGGGGAAAATAATAAAGAGTGAAGCTCGGAAAGAAATACCAGTTTCACACTGAAAATAGGAATTAGTTAGTGATAAGTACTTTCAGTTCAGATATGTTCATACTTTGAGAACTATTTCTTTTATAGTGAGCATCTTATTCGGCTTCCTAAAACAGTTATAAAATAGATGCTGTTTTCCCATTAGATGACAAGCTGAGCCTAATGGAAGAATAGAGTTGATTTTTAGTGCCAGGATTTTACCGACTTCAGGATACTGCGGCAGTTTGCTTCAGTTCACCATGCAGTGTAAATTCAGTGGCTAAGAACCAGATCAAAGAACTACAGCAGTGTTCAAAGTGCTACGAGCTACAGTCTGACTGCCAGAGGCACGAAAGGAAAAGGAATGGAAAGGCAAGGAAGTAAGAGATGGGACAAATTGCTTAAGGTTATAGCATAGTGCAAAGCCCATTGATACAAAGGAAAAAAAGCAAACAACAAAGCCATACTATAACTCTTCAGCAGTAGTTTCCTTTTGTATTCCTACAAGGAAAAATGTTTTACAAATCACAAAATAATAATAATTAAAAAAAAAAAATCAATACAAATATTTTATAAAACTGTAACAGTGGTATTTGAGACACCAGGTCATGCAGCAACATAAACTACTGCCTGGAACTTCTTCCTGGAAGATGGGAATTTTTTATATATTCTTTATATCTGCAAAACTATGGATATGAACTTCAGAATACCCAGGATAACAGTTTCGGCAGATAATTGTAGCAACCAAACTACAGAATGTTTTTAAGTCAGTGATGAACAAGCTTGTCCTTTTCTACTGCAGGCATTTTAAGCAGCAAATTATATTTTTCACATAAAATTTTAACAGCCTAAAGTTAAAATATTTAGTTTACAGTAGCTGTATTGGCACGTTCTTTTGCCAGTAGTAAAAAGGCAGCCATTTGCAGATGAGATGTGTAGAACTGTCCTGTAATGCTATCAATTTTAAAAGTGATTATTTTAGACTAGGATCTTCAGTTTTCTATGGCTGGAGTCAGATGAGCATTTCAGCCTAAAGGATTATTTTAAAATCTGAATTCAACAAGGAAAAAAATAAAGATCTAAGTGTCTGGATATATGACTCCGATCAAATCAGTTTTAATTTCTTGATTTTCATAGTTAAAATACAAAATCTCGTGTATTCAGAGGTTCATATGCTAGAAGGCTGCCAGAAATGTATTACTGATTAAGAGTACTGGATCCATGTTGGTGATGATGGCAGTACTGATGATAGACTTTCTTGCCAAAAGTATTTCAAATACTTTGACCCAGAAGAGTGTGTTGAGAAGCAGCGTATACTCTAGGACAGTTAGCCAACTGGCATCTTGTAGCTTTCTATAGTCTGATGAAAAGGTCTCTTCCTCTGCAGTACCACCATAGCGCTTTAGCCATATAAGCAAGTTGGAGTCGAACTATGTTTACATTAGCTGCCAGCGTAGAATCTCCTAATGGAATTGTTGCATCCATTGGCATGTGTTTCATATCCCAGTATACATTAGAAACATGCAGTTTAAAAAGAAAAAAAAATCACTTGGGAATTATCTATGTACTTAGGCAAAAGAAGAAAAGCATATTTCTAGCTTGAAGGTATATAGAAACAGAAACTTAGTAACTTCAAGGAAAACAGAATACTTTGTAGGAATTAGAGATAAAACTGATGCATAATTGAGTTGTGCCCAGAGGGACATATTCACCTCAATATTAGTGCTTGAACAGATGAAATACTTGTTAAAAAATATGGTAATGCTGTTTACATCACTCAACTTACAAAACAAAACAAAAAATAAAAAGGAAAACTAAAGAAGAACTGAATGTGAGAAGTTTGATACTCGTTAGATAAGAGAAAAGAAACTTGCTATTTTGCTTTGGAAATGTGGTCTCCAGATTAATTTGTCGGAGGGGGGTTGACCTTTTTTTCCTTTTACAGAGGAGACTGGTGTTAATTTTGTTGCAAGTCCAGCCATCTTCAAACTGCAAAACTGCAAAATTTGCAGACACATGTATCTAGAAAATAAAATGCATGAAACTTGTCCTGCAGAGGGTCACCAAGGCAAGAGAAGAACATAGGAGAGAAGGGAGGTCATAGGTGGTCCAGGCAGGGGTGTGAAGATTCCCTCACAGTCTATGAAGGACCATGATGGAGCAGATATCCACACTGAACCTATAAAGAACTCCAACACTGCAGCAGATGAATGTGCCCTGCAGGCAGTTGTAGCCCATTGCAAGGACTGGAGCTGGGGAAAAGTGTAAGGAGGAAGGAACAGCAGAGAAACTGTTATAGAAAACAGCCTGTTCCCTGTCTCCTGTGTGCCATTCATGGTGTGTGTGTGTTTGTGTAGAAGATTCAGGAGTAATAAAGGAATTGAGAATAATCTGGGAAGGTGTATGTGGGAGGTGTTTTAGTTTTTCTCTTAGTTTCTTACCAGCCTACTCTGTTTTAAATAAGCAATTAATTAAATTAATATTTCCTGAGTTGAGTCTCTTTTGCCTGTTACAGTAACTAGCAAGATATCTCCCTTTCCTTATGTTGACCAATTAACTTTTTCACCTTATTTTCTCCTCTTGTTGTCTTGAGGAGGTGGGGAGTAAGAGAGTATTTGGGAGTAAGAGAGTATTTACCTGGAGTATTGTGTCCAGTTCTGGGCTCCCTGGTATAAAAAGGACAGGGATCTCCTGGAGAGAGTCCAGAGAAGGGCTACGAAGATGATAAAGGGCCTGGAGCATCTCCCCTATGAGGAAAGGCTGAGAAGATTGGGACTGTTCAGCCTTGAGAAGAGAAGACTAAGGGGGGACCTAATTAATGTTTACAATTATCTTAAGCAAGGGATGCAGGGGGAATCAGCCAGCCCCTTTTCAGTGGTCTGTGGAGACAGGACAAGGGGCAATGGCTGCAAGTTGGAGCATAGGAAGTTCCGCACCAACATGCGGAGAAACTTTTTCACAGTGAGGGTGACAGAGCCCTGGAATAGGCTGCCCAGGGGGTGGTGGAGTCTCCTTCTCTGGAGATATTCAAGACCCGTCTGGATGCCTATCTGAGTGAAATGTCCTAGGGAGCCTGCTTCGGCAGGGGGTTGGACCCGATGATCTCTCGAGGTCCCTTCCAACCCCTACAATTCTATGATTCTATGATTCTATATTCAAATTTACTATTTGAGGAGAGTGTCTCATACAATAGAGCATTGTAAGAATGGGTAATATTTTGTAATAGATAAAAAATATACAGTAGATCTAGAAAGATGGAGGAGGAGTGCATATCCACTACCATGGAAAGAAAATAGGCAAAAGTTACGAACACACAAAACTGACCCTGTTATGATAGGATCAGTTCACCAGGAAATGAATCACAGGCCACATAAGTCTCTGTTTAATAAAACCACAAGCACTTTGTTCACATAGCATTCTAGAATTCCTAATCCAAGCATATAATCTATTTCTTGATTTTGTAATGAATTTTTAATGTATTGATTGGGAAAATTAAATAATAAATAAATGAAAAAAACCCATTATTCCCATACTATCTCAAAGACAGAATTTGAGCAGCCCTGAAAGATACCCTGTGCATATACATACACCCACAGAGAAGGCTGTGGGTAGTAGATTAATTGACAAACAGTTTTTAAAAATAAAAGTTCAACCCCCTTTGGTTAACTGCTCATGTTGCCTGCTTTCATAATTGGCATTTTCTCAGAAAAAAATAAAGTACAATTTTCTAATATAGACTTTAAGGACAAAAGAAATCTTAGCTGTTTACAAAGCTACTAAAGCATTTCCAGAACCATTGCAACTACAAAGTTTTTAGCTTTCTGGTATAACATAGGAGAGAACCAGAAGAACAATAACAGTCACTATCAGTGTTAAAATTTCATGTGAATATATACATTTGAAGTAAATTAATTACTATCAGTGACTGTACAATAAGACTTAAAAGGAAATATTGTGTGCAGTTCTGGGGTCCCTGGTTCAAGAAGGACATGGGTCTGCTGGAGAGGGTACAAAAAATAGGCTATGGATATTACTGGGTGACTAGAACCTCTCTTTTACAAAGAAACACTGAGGGGCTTGGGCCTTTCTAGCCCAGAACAGAGAGAACCGAGGGGGGAATCTTATAAATACTTATAAATACTGGAGAGGTGTGTATCAGGAGGATGGGGTCAGTCTTTTTTCAGTGGTGCCCGGTGACACAAAAAGAGGCAATGAGCATAAACTTGAATATAGGAAGTTCCCTCTAAATATGAGGAGGAATTTCTTTACTGTGAGGGTGACAGGGCACTGGAACAGGCTTCCCAGAGAGGTTGTGGAGTCTCCATCTCTGGAGACATTCAAAACCTGCCTGGACGCTGTCCTGTGCAGCCTGCTCTAGATGATCCCACTCAGATAGGGAGGTTGGACTAGATGATCTCCAGAGGTCCCTTCCAAACCCAAACATCTGCGATTCTGTGAAATCAGCTAAACTAACTTTGTTATATGATACAGTGGGATGAAAACTCTAAACCTTTTCATTGCTTTCCAGTGACCAATCTACAGTTATTTATTTAGTCAAAAGTCATTACACTCATTATGTGAAGACAGCAGCTGTAGTTAAGATCCAGTTTGTGACTGGATCAAAACCAGTCCCTCAACCAAAACTGTTTCCTCAGTTGATTGGCCTGACTGATAAATTACAGAAGCCTTCACATGGTATGCAGAAGATGAATTATATACCCCAAGTGCTTCTTTTTCTCTACTGACTATAATTGAATTTTTCAATGACACAGCCAGGTTTCTTAGTCTGGATTGTTGATTTCAACAGCTGGATAAGATGAATCCCCTGGCCATACTGATCCACAAATTCTTGGAAGACATAGGTAACAATTTAGTTGCATAGAAGGTGTAGAAAACATCTTGAGGATGTGGTTCTAATTAATAGATTTTATTCTAATTAATAGAGAAGAACTGATTGGGAATATTGAGGTGGGACCTAGATAGGAAAACATGAAGTATTAAATGATTGCATTCATAATCTTCAGAATAGGAAAGAGGAAGTGCATTAGATTTGAAACAGAAAAGGAAAAATATGAATTTGTGTGAAACTGTCCTAACTTGAAGTGTTATTGTGTGATAAGCCTGACTAAATTGCATAGTGAACTTATTGTGTGATAAGCCTGACTAAATTGCATAGTTTTCACTGATCTCAAACAAAAGAAGAAAACATTTATACAACGGAAACTGTCTTATTGATACAAAAATAAGTATGGAGATGCAGAATAAAAAAAACCCACAAAAAAAACCCCCAAACAAACCTAAAAAGTCAGCTAAATAAAAGGATCTAGCAACTGTTCTCTCATTTTCAGGAACAATCTGGCCACATAAGCAATATACAATCCTTAGCTGTGTTTCTTGTATAATATACAGACTGTTGCAGTGGGAAGATGATGTTGTGTCTACACCACCACAGTAATGCTGTCCAGGAACATTTCCTGGCAGTGATGCTAACTAACACCACGTAGCTCACATATAGCTTGCAAACGGAACTTCCAGAACTGTGGATTCAGGAAAATCTCTATTGGAAATGGCCCCAGCAAACTTACAACTCACAAACTGTGCTCAGGAATGACCAGTGCTAGCTGGCATGGGCCAAAACCCTGCCAGGGGATTCTCTGGCAGTTTGTGAGCAGAGAATTGCGTTCCCATGTCTGAGACTAGTCCAACACATGTCTGAAGATGTGCACTGTGGGCTACAGTGCATGACATGAAGGTGTGTCGTGAGGAAGGACAGTGTAAAGCTTACTGCAATAGTTTTGGGGAACTGTAGAGAACTGAGGGAACAATATCAAATATAGTTCAAATTACGGAATTGTGCCTCTGTATGAGATGTATGAGCTAAACTACCAAATGATGTGTAAATAATCATCAAAATGAGCAATAGGTGCTTCATACCCTATTTTATTTAGTAACAGAAATTTGACCAGAAATTTGTGGGGGCTTCTATCTGTTTTAACAAAAAGATCATCTATTATGTGGTTAATGCAGTCTCTCAACAACATCAGCAGAAGATCAGATCTCATGCTTGAATGAGGAAGAACAGGTTAGAAAGAATTTTAATAAATGACAGGTTTTCAGATTTTCTGGGACAAATGAGTTTCAGCCCACACTATTTAAAGTATTACCTGATGGAACCTGAGAACTATTAGCAATTATTCTTGAAGTCTTTTTGAAAATACATGATCTTCTTTCAAAAGTCTGGAGAAAAACAGAACTGGTCTCATCTTCAAAAAGGGGAAAGTAGGGAATTATTCACCTGTCACCTTCACTTTGACACTCAGGACATATACTGAAATATTTTGAGACACGTATAAAGAAAACAATATTACAGCCAATATGGATTTATTAGAAATGAACCGGTTTCTATTAAAAAAATTACGCAGGAATTGTAAACAAAGGAGTAATAAAGGTATCAGACCATGATTTTAGTAAAATCATAATAAAATTGAGCAAAACCATAAACAATGCAAGCATAATATCCAGGAACTATAACCTAGAAGATATGAAACAATCTCTCTCCTCTGCTCAGTGCTGTATAAACTCACTAGGAATACTACTTCCAGTTTGGGGCACATTTCTCAAAATATTCTAGAAAGACTGCGAAATAGACAGGAAATAGTTAAAAGAAGAATTAAATATCAAGTGTTTAGTCTACAGGATCAAGTGAAAAGGCCCTGAATAAATTTGTATGTGCAGTTCAAAATGAGAAAAGGTAGGCTGAAGAGTGAATGCAGTAAACAGTTTCATATGCATAAAAAGGGAACTGTAAGACAGGAAACAAGAATTTTCTTTCCTTTGTTCCAAACAGAATGAACTAAGAAGTAATGAAGTTTAACTGCACCAAGGAAAAGTAAATGTTGGGGATACCCCACCCCCTCTATAAATTAGAAACCCTGGAATGGATTATGGCAGAGAATTTGGAGCTTCTTTGACTGAAAAGGAGGCATGCATGTGTCAGTACTGACAACATCTACTGTATGGTAGACCTTGTCTTTTGGGCTCCCTTCTAAACTTATAATTTTATGAACTACAGTGGAGTTTCATAAAGTGTCATCTTCTATTTATGTGAATAGCCATAGGAAGCTTAAACCTGATGCTTAATTCCTTAATTTTTTTTCTCTGTTTTGTTTTTTAACACAACCCTCCCACCTCTTGTCATGTTGTGATGTATTTTAATAAATCCCAAATACCCTGACAACAAAACTGAAAACAGTTTTTTGTTTGTTGGTGATTTTTTAGCTTATTTTCATGTTCTACTGAGTTACTGCAATACGACATACCTGAAAAACTGTTGTCAGTATTTTGACTTTACAAATGGAATTAAAAACCTGGCCAAATGTAGTGTAGAAAAAAACCCCTACTGAGATCTAAGTTGAATAGCCTTTCCTAAAATATGAAGGAAAACATGATTAAATAGAACAGTTTAAATTAATTGTTGGGACTGACGTAAACAGTTCTAACTGTGGAGTATTATGATTCTTACTTTTTTCAAAAAAACCCTGTATTTTTAATTACAGATTTAAATATAATGGAAATAATTTCCAGCTGGTAATTCATTGTCCATGCTGCATTATTTGTTCTGGTTTCTCGTTAGCTGTGCCTTTTGTTAAGTAACAAAATACAAAAGGACAAATCAGTGATGTCTGTAGCTTGTAGTCTTCAGGTAGTGATTTTATTTCCCATTACTTCCTCCTTCCCTTCATTGAATTATATAATGGACGTGATCAGCTACACAAGACTTTAAGAGCTGGTGACAGACAAATGATGATGCTAGCAGCTGTGCAGAACTTTAGCTTGTGAGGAACTCAAATACGGTACGCAGCAGCCAAGCTTTGGAGTGCCACTGAGCACTCAGAAGTGAGGACAGATGGGTTAGTGAGGTTGGCAAAAATCCAAACAACTCACAACAGTTGACTATCAAATACTGAATTACAAACAAACATATTCAGGAATGTATTAACTTATGGACAAAGTATTTAGGATTGGTAAAATACATTTATTTGTGATTTTTTGAAAGATCCTGACCACTTCTTTTGTCATCAAAACATTTCTCACATTTTTAAACTGTATCTAACCGTCTCATTAAACAAATATTTTTTCTCTAAGATAAGAATCCTTCTGGTTTTTTTTAATTAATCTATTTTACTACAAGAAAAACAACAGAATACTTCACATTTGATTATTACTTCATGAGTGGAAGAATTTAGAATATATTGAATATATATGACAAAATTTGTTTTTGAAACAGAAATACGTAGCAGAAATTTAATGACTTCAATGAAAACCAAGAACTCCCTACATTTCTTTTTAAGATGCTAAGCAAAAATGGTGAAAACTAGCATTGTATCTGCATGATCTAAATTGACGTGGGATAATGAAAGCACAACAGTGTGAGATAGTAAAAGGAGTTAAAATCATGTATGTAGACAGAATGCTCAGGCAAACATTTTATAACATAGCATATTATACTGATAGTATTGGATATTAACACTACAATTATATGCACCTCATCGTCAAAAAATTATTTTGGGAGGTTTTAGTTTTGTGGGATTTTTTGTTTTGGTTTGTTTTGTGACAACTTTCTTTGTATCTTTGGGTTGTTTTGCTGTGGTTTTGGGGGAGGGGGGTTGTGGTTGGGGTTTTTTTGGGGGTGGGGGGAAGAATCTTGGTGGTTTTGCTTGTCTGTTCATTTTCCCATCATGGGATTAAACAGATATTGAGATTTTAAAAGTTTCTAGAGATATGGAATTGTCATTCTCTAGTCACCACTCTTTTTAGTGCTATTTGTACAGTACTTTATAGTCTTGATTTATATTTTTTCTTTAAAGACTCATTGAAAATTTTTGTATACATTAACTCTTATTTGAAGTCCAAAAAGGTTTTCCATCATTCTGAGGACTTTATATATATCTGCCAACTCATGAGTTCATGACTGCAAAATATCTTTTGCTATAGCTGTTGAAATCACCAATACAGCTTTTATGACATGATTTCTCATTTTAAAAATTGATATGCAGCTATCTACTGAATCAGTAAACTTCTTTTTTTCCATTTCTTTTCTCTTCGCAATTCTTTGGCCTCTAGCCCTAGTGTAGTTTCACTGCCTACACATTTCATAGACATAGAATATTTAATACCTGAGAAGGAAGGAAAAAAACCCCACCCTTTCGTCCCTATTTTATTTTCTACTAGTACCACCAATTCTTACAAAAGAAGCATCTTTCAGACTGCACACAGGTCTTGTAAAAGAAAAAAAAAAGTAGGTTAACCATTAAATATTGTAGGTAGTTGCTGCCTTCTGCTTTACTGAAAGATTCTGAAGGAAGCTTCCCTACAAAGCGTTCTTGAAAGTTACACGGTATCATGTGTTCCTTAAAAATCCAAAATAAAGATGTACGAATACTGAAAGCATTCTATTCTTGAAAATATTATGAAATCTTCTGCACAGATGGACTGAGAGTTTAATTACAGCAGCCTCTGAGTGTCATCCACATTACTGTTCTTTCAGAGTTGGAGACACAGCAACAAAAATATCCATCAGGACTTAGTTTGACAGATCTATATCATTTCTGATTCCAACCAGATGCTATTTCATCTATGTCACCAAAAATTGAAAAATATTGCAATATAGTTATTACTGGGGCATATATTTTTAGATACCTGATGGGGTATTTAAAATGCAGCAGCAAAAAATGCCGGTATGCAAAGGCATAATTAATGATGTAGTTTACTTAAAATGATGCTCTGAAGACTTTTTTTTTTTTGGCACATATGTGAAGACAACAGACACACCACTGAATTCTCATTTGAGAATCTCCACTGCTGAGAAAAGACAACAGTGCAATAGGATTCTAGTAATAGTCTGGTAATAGCCTATGGACATGTATATATGCTGTATTAGAGCATGTTGCCACATTTTTCTGAAAAAAGGCAAAACCCAGCTTGTCAAAATTGGAATGAATCTTATCATGGTGAATATGAATACAAACTACAAAATATTCCTTTTGGTTTTATTTCTTTCCTTACTACATATAAGAGTTATCTATGTTTGATATTTAAAATAAAAGTCTTAAAAAAACCCCTAATAACATCATTGTTTGTAATGGGAAATATGTTTTTGGAAACCACAGGTAGTGAATAATATCCTAAGTAGGCAGCACAGTGCCACAGTGGAGCAAAACAATAACTGTTGTGAAGAAAGGCACTCAATAAAGTAAATATCATTCCACTGAGTATATGGAATAGTACATGTGTAATGTCACAGGAGGTGGCATTTTAATTATCCTCAAAACAATATACAACATATACCATCTTTTGGCTTAATCAGTACTTCTTTGCAGGTTCTGCTCATATATATGTGGGTTACGCTTATATATGTGTGGGTCCTACTTGTATTAGGAGGATCAGTGGGGATTTGCACTTCTATTCAATTTCTGTTGTGTCTTGAGATAATTAGGCAATGTTTAAATGAGTGGATGAAGATGGGCTGAATTTATTCTGGTAGTGCTTAAGAGATGGTTGGATGTGAGACAGCTATAATGTGGAAGCCAGTGACTTTAATGTGGTGGTGTTCATGAGCTAGTATATCCTACATTTTTTTGTCAGAAATTTTGACCTGCCAAGCATTTTAATTTTTTCACAGGGTGACTTAGAATCAAGGTGAAATTCTCAGTTTCTGAGGAAAATATAAGGACAGTTATATTTTCAGAATACTGATGAAAGTTATACTGGTTAGTTTTTGCTATTCTTGATAATACAAACTAAGCAGAAGGAAGAAAAAAACATGCTGTAGTTTCTACTTTAACTCTTGGAAAATTCCTGAATCTAGGAAAAAATCCTCTGAAATTTGTATTCAAATCTTGAAAACATGAAAAAAAAGTCTGACTGTTGCTGGGCAGAGCTGGGGCTGAATAAGAGTTTCATGTTCAGTATATGTGCTTACATGAAGCCCATTCTACACTTACATTTTAACATTAAACGCAGATGCTTTGTAAAGCTCATAACTTTAGGGCTTTGGTATTTTAATTTTCCTATCACATTTTAAAGGATCATAGCAAAAGGATTTGACATAACTATTACATCTCTCTTGTGTTTTTATGGATACAACTTATATAGCCAGGTGCTTCTTGTAACCACTTTTAATCATTCATTTCTGAAAAGGCAATTTTAAATTCCCTATCTATGATAAACATTTAGCCTCTCATGTCAGCAGAGCCTATCTTGTCCTAAAGAGATTTTTAGCTGTGAAGTGCAGATGGATTGTATTAAGTGTTTCAGCTCCCTGGAAATTATCTGAGCATCCTACCAACATCAGCCTAATCAGAACACTATTTCCACTCTTCTGCCTGAAATAGCTTAAGTCCAGGATGTGTATAGGGAGGGAAAGAATTGCTTTAACAAATTTCAGTACTAACTGTTCCTCAAATGGTGCAAAGTGACATTGCTAGTGAATAGAGGGTGCTGACTGTTATCTGTGGTTAATAACATCTCTCACTAGCCCCCATTCAGCTGCCAGTTAGCACAAAGCCACGTCTGCATGACTTTTAAAGAGCCTGCATTAATACACCCAGCCAATCAATGGTTTGTGCCCCTTCCACAAGGACACTGGTCTGTTACCATTACTAGATGCTGTCAACACAAAATGACACAGGAGTCACAAAAGGTAAAGTGGTGTCAATTTAATCAGAAAGCAGACAAAAGGCAAACAATGCTGCTTTGGAAAGGAGTATAGCAAGGAGACTCAGAGGTTGGTGTAAGCCACATTCGGCAGGTCCCAGTGAAACCAGATTGAAATTCAATGATACAAAATACAGCAATGTGACACAGAGGATGAGAGCTGTTGTTTCCATTCAATTAAAATCAGTGACTGCTGCTGGCGTAAAATAAATTTGACAAAATACCAAGAGAATCTGTATTGTAGGTCAAACTATTTTCCTTATAAACTGAAAGAAAATAACAGTGGCAAATGAGTTAGTGAAATTGTTGTCTAAATTACATGAGATAATAATAAAAAAAGTCCTCCTGCAATTTCCTGTTCACTGTGAAGTTAAACAAAACTCTTCTGATTGAGATGATTACACTGTTAAAACTAAGCATTTTAAAGTGTTTACATTTTTAATGTGTTTAGTACTTACAGGTCTTATGAGGAGCAGCTGAGGGAACTGGGTTTGTTTAGCCTGGAGAAAAGGAGGCTGGGAGAAGACCTTATTGCCCTCTATAGCTACCTGGAAGGAGGATGTATTTGGGTGAGTGTTGGTCTGTTCTCCCCAAGTAACTGGACAAAGAGAAATGGCCTCAAGCTGCACCAGGGGAGGTTTAGATTGGTTATTAGCACTGGACCAGGCTGCCCAGGGAAGTGGTTGAGTCATCATCCCTGGGGGTATTTAAAAAACATGTTGATGTGGATCTTTGGGACATGGTTTAGTGGTGGACATGGCAGTGCTAGGTTAATGGTTGGACTCGATGATCTGAAAGGTCCCTTCCAGCCTAAAGGATTCTATGATTCTGTTGTTTATGAAGATCGGCTGTAGATTCTTTCTTTTGCAATTCATACTGTTATGCATGCAATTACTTAAATATTTGTTTATTTTCAAGTATTTATAGCAAAATAACATATTACTTCATGTTTGTGTGGAAAAGTGAACATATGGGTTATTAGACCACATGAGGCATTACAGCCAGTCAAACTATGCATTTCTTTACTGTGGGGGTCCTATACTGACAGGATACTGTACCCAAAGTGGATGTCAACACAAAGTGTGCAGCTTCCTCCTTCTTCTCTGTGATGTTACTTGTAAGGAAACCTCAGAGCTCAGTCAAGGAGGATTCCAAACAGTGTCTTATCTCCTGCTTTAGGAGAAATCTCACATGTCAGGGGAATGAATCTCCCAGGTCCTGCAACCTACATACAGGTTTAGAAACATTTTGGCTCATCTTTTTGTCTGATGTTGAGCTACAAGCAAGAACTCCTAGAATTCTGGCTGATATAAATCCAAAGGGTTATTTGATTAGAGATGGTGTATGTCTCTCTCCACAAGAAATGGACAGCTTAGTTTTCTAATATTAGATAGGGTAACTTCATGTGCGTACATTTAAAAAAAAATAAAACCATGTGATGACGTATAAAGATAAATTTTAGGGTGCAGAAAACTCCCAAGATTCTTCTGTCTTCCATGTAAACTATAAAGGTGAAAAGAGAATTGGAAAAATCATATATTTTTACTTCATTGTAAATATGGACTTAATTGAGATTAGAAACTGCTTGAGTTAATATAGGAATTGTCAAGTGAACCAGCTGTTTATCAATTATTGGTAATATATGAAATTTTATATTAATTAACTGTTTGACTAATTTCTCTGATAAACTTCACTGTTCTCTTTTACAAAGGCTTTTTAAGTATTTGTATGTAGTTTTACATATATATACTTCCTTGACCTACATACTGTGATTATAACTTAGCAGAGTATTCTGAGGACCTTTCTGATCATCTTCATATCATTTCTGCTGTAAACTACTTCAAAAATAAATGAAAGTAACTGTAATCAAAATGACTTTGTAAGATGTAAAGTGACGAGGGCAGGTGCCAGCCTGGTAATAGCTCTTCAGTAATATGGCATCCTACTGTGAAAAACAGCTGGACTGTGACTTATGAATGAGGATTCGTTAAAAAAACATCAGTATAATCTTGCATAGACAATTAATCTGGTGGGAAGCCACCTCAACTTGGATCCAGGGTAAGACAGACAGCTTTACAGAAATAGCATGGCCATGCTCCTTGGTGAAGGAGTAACTTGTGTTGTGAGCAGTCACATGTAAGTAGACATGAGTTAAAGTCCTAAAAGCCTAAATCTAACACAATGTTCAAAACAGGTCACTCACTTATCCTTGATTTTATCTATGCTAACATGGGTACCTGGAAGATAAATAGTTATCATAAACTGCCTCATCAAACAGATGCAGAGATCTCTAGAAAGACAGACACATCCCGTCCTAAAACTTTGGATGGGATCACTTGTGCCCTGGTAGTGCATCTATTTCTCTATTGACAGACATATATTTTTTCAGCCTAAATTCCTTATTTTCAGGAGCTTCAAAGTTATATAACATGAAATGGAAGCCTAATTTAATGATGTTCTTGTAAATTTCTGAGAAGCATAAAGGTTTACATAAAAGTGTGATTTAAAAGAGCTATTTAATAAGTTTTAACACTGATACATATCAGAAAATATATTTTGGAAATTAGATTCATGTTAATAAAAATATCACTCAGAAGAAGAAA
Organism: Hypotaenidia okinawae; assembly: GCA_027925045.1. Classification (NCBI taxonomy): domain Eukaryota; kingdom Metazoa; phylum Chordata; class Aves; order Gruiformes; family Rallidae; genus Hypotaenidia; species Hypotaenidia okinawae. The sequence continues at coordinate 176,268,821 of BSDF01000001.1, forward strand.
ATGATTTTTTTTTCCACCTTTCATTGTATAATCATTAGATCTCATGTGACAGAAATTGTGTACTTGGATTTTATCTATTTGAACCAATGTCTCTTCTATGAAGTGTGATTCAAATTGATTTGGGTAATATTACCTAGGATCTGATAGGAAAAAAGCTTTAATACTTATTTTTGATGCTAATTGATTTACATGAATAGGGGATTAACTTTACTACATACTCAAACTGTTGTGGTTTAACCCCTGCCAGTATATAAGCACCACAGAGCCGCTCCACAGCTCTCTCCTGGTCAGATGGGGGAGGAAATCAGAAGGGTAACAGAGAAAACTCATGGGTTGAGATAAAGGCAGTTTAATAAGTAACATGAAAGCTTCACACACAATCAAAATAAGACAAGGAATTTATTCACTGCTCGCAGCTGTCGGGCAGGTGTTCAGCCATGTCCAGGAGAGCAAGACTCCATTGCACATAGAGGTTACTTGGGAAGACAAACACTATCACACCAAATATTCCCCTCTTCCTACCTCTTCCCCCAGGTTTATATGCTGCGCATTACATCACAAGGTATGGAATATCCCTTTGGTCCATTGGGGTCAGCTGTCCCATCTCTGTACCTTCCCAAACTCCTCTGCAGCCCCAGCCTACTGGCTGGAGTGGTGGTGTGAGAAGCAGAAAAGGCCTTGGCTCTGTGTAAGCACTGCTCAGCAATAACAAAAACATCCCTGTATTATCAATGCTGTTTTCAGCACAAATCCAAAACTCAGCCTCATGCTACCTATTATGAAGAAAACTAACTATCCCATTCAAAACCAGCACAGATACATACACAATAAACAATGCAATGTGTCATTTTAAACTTAACTTTAACACATAAAAATGGTAAAGTTTGCACTCAATTTATTTTACTCTTTCTGGTGAGTAATTATATTCTAATGTTTCTCTGTCTATCATCTATTCACAGAGAAGAAAGAATGACATTATTATGACATTTGACTACAGTACACTTACTGGCTTGGGATGTTTAATGTAACACTAGTCTTTCATATTTCCTTGGAGTTTATTTTGTATTTCTAGATATTATTTCTTTTTATATTACATAGTCATAGCAGCAATAACTATGAAATATAAATGTACATTATAAAATTTCTATCAATATTATTTTATACTATATAAAATTATGTGCATTTCTATGTGTTTACATAATACAAATTTATATGGTATCATAGTGGGTGTAAAGAGCTCGAGTAGACATGACACATTTGTTTACTATAACACATGATTTCCAGTCTATTTGACTTTTTACTGCGCTATTATTTAGTAATTATTCATAATTAGAAAATTGATTTTTAAATCACACAATAGGTTCATATTAATATGGATATACCACTGAAGCAGTAGGTGATGAATAAATTTATTAACCTCCAGGGTGCAACTCAGCAATGAACCCATGTCATACATCCTCTTTTATGAGGTGTGAAGAATACTCTGTTTTTCTGAAGTGAAGCATTGCTGAGGTGTACACAGATATTTCTACCAAAATAAATGTAATGAAACTGTCTAAGCAACTTGCACAGATTTGCACACTTTTTTTTAATGTGGCCAAGAAATATAATTAGACCCCATTAGAAAAAAAGCACAGTGCTAATATTTTCAGTATAATGAAACTGTTTAAAGAAATTAGGTTCCAGAGACTTAAGACATGTGAATGAGCTTCTACAGATTTCCAGGCCTAGTGCTGTCTATCCATTGGTTTTCTGTATGAACTAGAAACTGAAGTAATTTAATTATTGCACTTTTTATGTACCTAATGCCTAAACTTCTGAGTTTGGGAATAAGTGGAGTCATTGAAAAATCTGATAGGACAATCACCAGATTCAGAGTTTGAGTCACTTTTTAAATACTCATATTTAGTTTGGACTTGATTTCTATGTATCTATATGAAAAAGTGATTAGTGTAAGAATTCACGTATAGGCTTTTGTATTCATATTTCTGCCAGTATAATTCTTTAACATTAACCAGAATAGAATAGAATGGAATGAATATTAAAAAAAAAAAAAAAAAACCAAAAAAGAAGAAAACATTTAAATTGTAGTTACATAAAATGCAGTAAACATCTAAAAAAACCTCACTAAAAAATAGTTGTTTTCTACTGTTTTCTGTTGTGGTTTTGTTGAGGGTGTGGATCTGTGTGGGAGAGAGAATGGATTTTAAATATAGCCACTCTGGAAATCATTCTTATTTTGTTGTGAGTCTAGACTGAATATTTTTTTCCAGACAACATTTTTTCCACTCTTGAGGTAGAAGTTTAAGACAGGTCATGTCAAGTACACCCTGAAAATCCCTCTTTCTTTTCTTGAATTCTTAAAGGATTCTAGATGATTAGTTCATATTGGTAACTATATGGCAGAAGTCTAAAGCTGTTAAGGTTAATCCCATCCTATGCATATATTTCAGGAGAGATGTTACACTTGGTATCAGTGCAGATGCCAGCAAAATCTTGTTTATGGAGCTGCAATAGTCAAAGAAATACTGTGATTGACTTCTAGGCTCCTTTATAGTACATTATTCCTGTTTTATTTGTACCGTGTTGAAATCTGCAGGATGAGTTTCAATCTGCTGTATTTTTAGAGTAGAGCATTAACCGCCTCACTCATTAATATAGCTGGGACATTAAACATCTTAAGGGAAAGCAGTCTGATCTAGTTTCTGATCTGATATTTTCACAGCATTTCTATAGACTGTACAATTTTTGACCAGAAAAGTGCATTAAAATGTCAGAAAAATAGAAGACATTTCAAAACTAAGAATAGAATAGATGACATATTTTACCTGTTTTCAGACAAAAAACCTGCGTATTATTGATGTAGTAAATGCTTTTTGGTTTGAATGGATTTATTTCTCAACTTCGCTGACAGCTCAAAGGGAAAGAGAATAACTTGCAGGAGTACTTATAGAGTAAAGCATCAAACTTTAAAAGAACAAGGGGACTGGGAAAACCCAGCCACTTATTACAAACCACTTCTCCATGGCTGTGTTAGATAAAAAAATGTGCTCATACATGGATCTCTGAAGAACTAAAGAAAAAATATATATATACAGTTCAGCATGTGTTTCTCATAGTTGTTCAGCTCAGATAAACAACATTCATATCCCAAGTTATGTAGAAGCCTATTTTACAGCTATTTTGTAATTTTAAAGTATTAAACTTTACAGATTATAATATTGTGCAAATTCTTTCAGTGAAAAATGTTTTTTAACTAGTTTCAGTTGTAAGTTACTTTCTATTTGATCAAAGGGATTGTTAAAATAACACAGGATGACAATTGTATATCCAGACTGGAAAAAGCCCTTCAGTAGCTAACCAATCTCATAGTTGATCCTGTTTTCGGCCAAAGACCTCCTGAAGTTCTTCCAGCCTGAATTATCAAACAATCCTATTCAATTCTCATCATAACAATAGTTAGGAGCTTGTTTATTTGTTAGTTTGTTTATTTCTCCCTGTTCCAAGAATTAGATATAATTTATCCAGTTCAGAAGTACTTTTTTGCTTATCTGTACAGTGTGTCATGAGTTTCACGTGCCTTGTTCTGCTTCTGCAATGTAATTAGTGCCAGACAACATTATGGACAGAATCATCCCTGAAATCTACAAATCTCCCTATCACTAGAGTCTCTAAATGTCAAATAAATCTTCTCAAGAAACCACCATGCATTATATTCTTACATTTACCTTTCCACACCTTTATGAACTCTTGCACAATAGCTGCCTCGGGGAAGGTAGGAGTTTGAGAATATTATAGCAAATGAAGAAGAGAATCACAGAGAAATCTGTAAGTTAGGAACTCTTCCACATTATGGATGTGTCTTGAAATCTGGACAAGAATGAAAATATAATGATTCGAGGAAATAAAAAAGGGTAAAGTTGCATGCTATGTGAGAAGACTTTATCAGTACAAGGGAGAAATAGGCCCTTAAACATGTACAAGTAAAGTACGATAGTAGTATTTTCAAGAAGCAACAAGAATATTGTTGTGGACACCATAAAGATCTCTAGGAGGATATGAGAGAATCCGTGTGGGTAAGGAGGACCTGAGCCAAACCTTGAGAGACAGAAAGACAAAACACAAAGTTTGGATGGAAGAAAAGAGCTATAGGCACCTAATTACATGTTGACTTAAAAAAAAATATTCTATTTATTTATGATTTTTTCCTCTAAAAATAGGAAAAGAAATTAAAAACTGTGGTAATGTGTTCAATGAAAAAGAAATAATTCTGACAGTTAAGCATTTTTCAGAAGTGTCAGTGGTGTGTTTAGGCCATTTATTTCTTTGGTTGATTCTGCATAGCATCTACTTTTACTGTTCACCCAAATGGAGTGAATTAATTTTTCTTTAGTAGATGCAGTGGTCACACATTTATTTTTGCTTTCTTATACTTGGGAATATTGTAGACTCTGCCACTAAATTTTTGTCTGTTGAGATGAGAATGGTACCAATTTTCAAATGGTGACTGTTGGCATTGACTTTCTTTTAATATTTTAATTATACCTACTAACCAGGAAAAAAAAAAAAAAGAGGAGAAAAATTTGCTTGTGGATTCAAATCCCATATAAAGTAATTTATGAGAAGAGTTAACTTTTGTTCTTTTTGATGATAATGCACAAAATCTCCTTGAAAACAGTCAGGATCTTTTACTTCCCCAAATTCATAACCTTCTCCTTGAATATGACAGGAATAAAAGGGCTCTGGCAAATCCATGTTTTGTTTCTCAGGATTGCTATAATTAGTTTTTGCTTTTCCAAGTGCATGAAGTAACATATCACCTCTTGATGACAGATTTTAACAGGAACTCAGGCTTCAAATGAATTTCTCTTTTCAGTTGGCCGCATATACACAGGACCTTCCATCAAGCTACCTTCCATCATACAGACACAGAAAGGGCTAAAATGATGCTTTCACACAGGATGTTTAGTCTGATTTCAGGTACCTGATTTAAAGACAGTGTTTTCAGACTCTATCTATTTTGGGATTGTAGTCAAACCCCAGAGCTATTTTTACAATTATTGAAAGAATATAGCATACTTCTAGAAGTGATTTAGTCAACCTCTGACCATCATTTCTGAAATATTTTTCCTCTTTTTCTCTCTTTGATGAAAATATGACTTAGATTCTAATTTAAAGTATTTGTCCAGAGGGAATATGGTTTCAAATGTCCAATATCTTCTTCAAGAGCCAAGTAACAAGAAAGAAGAAATATTAAAGATTGAATTATGATGTATTTTTTTCATGTCTTTTCAAAGGTACTTTTTATGAGACTTTGCAAACATATGATAAGTTATTTTGTAAACATAATAATTTTTTTTTAAATTGAGGTATTCATTAGAATAGGGTTTTTTTCATGGCGTCTTTGTTCCAAGGTACTCCTGTAAATGGGTTACAAGTTCTGTCAAAGCTTGTTGCCTTATACCAAAGGTATGAAAAGAAATGTAATTTAAAACCACATTTTGAAAAGGAACATTACCATCTGCGAACTCTCTCAAAAACATTTCTCTTTGATATTATCAAACTGTGGTTTGGTTCCTTTCCTAGGTTCCTTTGGTCTAGAAGTGCAGATTTAGTTAAGTTTAATAGGTTTGTCCTGAACTTTATCTTCAAATGAAAATAACCTAACACCCGCTGAAGGAATTATATACTGGTTACCAGAGATGGAATTTGTCTGGACAATCACTTTAAGAAAAAAGAATTATTTTCTTAGTATAGCTACTTCCTCGAGCATTTTTTTCTGCCGTCTGTCTTTTATTTGTAATGTAGTATGTCGTGCAAATGTTGTATGGTGGAAATTGTTATTCGTGAGGAATCCAATCTTGGATTGATGTACAAACAGTACAGACTCTTTAAGAAAATGTTTTAAAGAATCATATGTACTATAGAGTAAGTGATGTTTAGTCCTGTTAAGTGCTGTTTTGTACTTAAGGTTGCTATACATTGATCTTTCTCATTTCCCACTACCATGCATGCACAGGCAAAATCTGTCAAGCTAGAGACGAAAAATAAAAAGAGCTAATGAGAAACTAAGCATTTATTTACATTCCCAAGAGATGTGATAGTTCCTTTTAAATTTTTCAGATGTGATAGTTCCTTTTTAACTTTAGGGGTTAAGAGAAGGATTTTACCTTAATTCCCTAATCCACAAAATACATAAGATAGATTCTGTAGGGTTTTTTTTTTGGTTGGTTGGTTAGTTTGGGTTTTTGGGGGGATTTGTTTCTTTCTTTCTTGACAGATGGATAAACTGACAGATACTTACAAACTTCTGTGTGCATAGATAAAACAAGAACTTGCAATTCTGAAGGAGTAAGAGGATAGAATTTTGTCAAGATTGTGAGGTATCTACTATTAAAAAAAAAATCTCTAAAGGAATGTAAAACAGGTCAGGGTTTACTAAATGTTTTGGGGTTTTTTTAAACACAAATTTCTAGAATATCCTGGTAGGCTATTTAAATACATTTATATTTACAATCACTGCCACCACTAGTCAAATGTATGGAGAATTAGCATCCGTAGTAAGTAGTACTACAACACATTTTAAATACATGCCTAAATACCTTCTGTATTTATTACACTAGGCTTTTGTGTGTGTGTGTGTGATCTTTCTAAATGCTGAGATAAAAGCTTCTGCTGGTTATGTTGTTTTTACAAAAATGTTTGTTAACCCTTTCATGTACTATAAATGAATATCTGTTGAAGATAATTCTGAATCTTCCTGACATAATTTCTGAATAAGAGTAGACAAGAGAGAAGACTTTGTACTTGATAGTTCTCATCTGTCAGTATTATTATGGAGATGGGCAAACTGAATTTATACTTTCAAATACAATGTTATGATAAGAACACCTAAACCTGCATATAACTACTTGTTAGATAAGAGAGATGGATTAAATATTGTACCGGGCACGTAGCACAGAGAGACACAGTTTTTACTCTATCTCTGGCCAGTCTTCCTCTCTTATGTTTAAACCTAAATGACCTCAGTTTTCAAAAGCCTTTCATATTATATTTGTTTCTTCAACTTACTTAAAAAAAAAAAAAGGATGGTGACATATTTCCATTCTATGCAGCTGTACAGAAACTATTACACTATATATTTGTCATAGAGTCTTGCTAATTGAAACATTAAGTTCAGATTATGCACACCAAAAACACCTTTCCCGTGACTAAATTAATCCATGTTATTCAGAGTACAAACACGATGCTAGAAGTTCCTTTAAGAAATCTGGCTTTCTAGATCAGTTAAATGTCAAACACCCCTACTTTGCACATGAAGTGCCTTCATAATAAACAAAGTATTCTACTCAGGTTTTATGTCTTCTGCGTACAGAAACTTTCTGTAAAGACTTTGGTGACGCCTCGTGGAAATTTTGGAAGTCCTTTGTTTCAAGTAATTCTGCAAATATTATCAACTATTTGTCTTTCATATTGTAAGATGTATTATCTAGAATAGCAACCATTGTATCTCTGAGTCTTTCCTTCTACAGGAAACCAGTATAGCAATAAACCGTTATTTGTACATGATACCTAGTCTGAGTCATGATATACACTACCATTTCATTCTTTTTATTATTTAAGGTCAGGAAGGGAGCATTAATGGCAGTAGTTCCATTTTGGTCACTGTAGATGTGAATATCTTTGTCAGTCTTAAAGCAATTTATCTAGCCTGAGGCATCCCTGGAGGACTACAGCAATGATTTTTTCTTATCTGTTCCCCTGGTTATGAAACAAAATGTTTATCATTCCACAGTATAGCTAACTCAGTAATACAATCTTTATATATGTGGACTAAACATCAGATATGGCACAATTCCTTGTGCTTGAGCATTTTAGTCTCTGTGATGTACATCGTCTTTATAGCTCTCTATTAATTATACTTCTCTTAGATGACAGTTAACTGGAGAAAAGAAAGGATGAAGGCTTGTGGGAGTTGGAGAGGGCTGTTTAAATGTGATTGGAAAGAACTTAACTCTGAATAAAATTGTGTGCCTGTTTTGGGTCAACTTACCACACATAAACTTTTTGCATGTCACTGAAAAAGAAGAGAGAATAGAGCCACAAGACAATAAAATTAAATATTGTGAAAATAACCATGAAAATCTATTTAAAATTCCTTTTCTTTCTAAGTAGAAAAGGAAAATATTCCATGGAAACAGAGTTCTATATGTTGTCTTTTGCTTTAAGCATCCTTTGCTGGATACTATCAGAAGTAAAACTTAAGTTAGTATACATTATGGGTCCTCGCATTTTCTTATCTGAATTTGTTCAGAAAGGAGAATACCTGGTTCAACGAAGCAGTTTATGTGAAATCTAGACACAATAATATCTGATGTTAGAACAATATTTAGTTTTAAAACTGGAAATCAAGTATTTGATTTTTGTTCTTCTACTCCTCATCTGTGCCCATTCTGAATCAGTGAAACAAAGGAAGGAAAGAGAACAGAAAGACATTGACAGAATCTTATGACGAAGGACATTTTGCACTTAAAATAAGAATGTACTTGATGTGTTCAAAGTACAACTTATACTCCTTGAAAGTGTTCTTTACAACCTGCACTTACACTTTGAGTTTCTGAGTGTGGATAGAATTGGCTTATAATTTACAAGTAAATTTGTTTCTTAGTATGGGAGTTAATTTGAAAATTGATTTTAAAAATTTAGCACTTTCTATCAGAACTTGTCAAAAATATTTTAAATAATGAAATAGTTCTTTGGAACTCCAGCTTGGTAAAATCTTATTGAATGCTAATACACAGGCATTGCCTATTATCTGAATACCCATTTGAGGGATTTTATTTTTTCCTAGTGTAATTTTTAAGGAGACTTTATTTACTTCAAATTTGTTACTCTCTCTACTGTTTCCCACACTCCTCCTTTCTTTCAGATAACTGCCATGATTCTACTTTTTTAATATATTAAGGAAAGAAAACTCTATTTAGTACCTCTTTCTCTGTCCTTAAAGCAGAAAAGCAAGTGTTATATACTCCAAAATTTTGTTTAATTCCCTTAGATGCTTAATATACAGTACCTGGGAGGCTAGAACCTTTTTCCTGTTAATTTCAAAGGTTCCACAATTTCAACTGAATTTCAAGATCTTTCTGCTTTTTGCATAAATAGGTGAAAATGAGAAAACTCTACTCCAGTCAATAGTTCAAAGATAGCTGATTAGGTTTTATAGAGCAACAAAACTTGCAATGTCAGTTCTGTGAGCTCAATTCAAGTTTCCTCTGACAAAAGCATCAAAGTTGGCTGAGTAAAATAGAAGTGATAAGAACATAGTTTTCTTATTACTTGTTTGTCATTCTCACCTATTATCTGCCACAGATCACTAATAGCAGAAACTTAGGGGGGATGGGGAAGAGTGAAATTATAGTAACGCTAAAACCCTTTATTGTTTTGGTAGAACAGTTTTTCTGACTAACACGTTTCTTGGTTCAGGTTATGGTAGGTAATGCAATGGAAGATGCAAGTATTTTATGTGTTTTCAGAGTACTGTAGTTAAAAATATTAGCTCCTTTATTTGTGGGAAACAATTGCCATATTCCTTGCTTAAAAGTACACATTCCTTCAATCTTATAGTCATTCTGATTAAGTGTCCTCCCTTCAGCTCTGTAGAGTAACTTTCTGTATAAAGATACTGCAAAGTAACTATAAGAGATAAATAAAGATGCCTCATGCCATTCCCATTTTTGACTTCAGGCATACTCTTTAGGTCTTGGACATGCTAAGAATTTAGTAAATGTGAAAAAATGTTATTTGGAAATCTTGTGGGATGGCACTTTCATATATAATTACTTTCTGACATGTCTTTTCAACACTGTTATCATCCATGACGCTGAAGCTGCTAATTTTCATATCAAAGGTGTTAATTAAATTTATACAGCACTTAGTGAAAAGGTTTCATATTATAGAATGTTATTTCATTAATAATTTCTTCATTACAACTAAAACAATCTCAGATTGATTACTCTTTATCTACAAATTAAACTTTCAAGTTGTTCAGTGCATCTATTCATAAATATATTCTTATGAAATGTTCTAATAAGTTTTAAAAATATGAATTGTAAATATTTTATGATTTGACAAAGCTGAAGGTATGTCTTACTGATGCTAAAGTATTGACCATTTTCATCTCCAGCTTTGAATTAGTTTTCTACATCTATATGATTTAGAGATGCTTTTCAATAGGCTGGAAATCCTGTACAGTTTCAAGTGATCTAGTTAATGTTGATATGAGTTAAGGAGATTTCTTGCATAAAAGGATTGGTTGAATTAAAGGCAAAGGAAGCTGCTTCAGCAACAAGAATCCCGGTTAAAATTCTGGCATTCCTGTAATGCTTTACAGACACTAACAAGTCTAGTCTTCATCAAGAAACTGGGGAAAATAATTGTTTCCCTAAAGTATAAAAATGCATATCTATATACATGTTTGTCACATATGCTTAAATAGGTTAGGTTTTCATATATAAAAGGAAAAATAAAAACCAGAACACCTCCCACCCCTCCGCCCCCTCACAAATATCCAAACTCCAGAAGAGGAAAAGGAGCAGAGAATAATTAATGTAATTTTGAAAATCCCAAATTAATAAACCAAACTAATAATTGGTACATGTTTGAGTATGTTTTCAAGTGGGACTCATCTTTAGCATTGCAAGTTTCTGTATAGAGTGAGAAACCAGTAATGGAAATTTCTTTTCATAGGCAGTTTTGGGGTTCTGCTTTTGTTGTTTGTTCATGGTATATACAAACAAAAAAAACCTTAGAGCTTAGGAAAGACCTTTTTTGATGTCCAGCAGAAATATTGCTTGCATTTCCTAGGAACATTGCCATCCAACTCAGTTATGAGATTTTATCTTGCAGTTCTTATTAAATTTTCTCAGCAGGTTGCTATGTTCTTCACGTTCAGTAACAGTCAGCTCTTCCCTTCCATAAAACAACATCTAACCTCCATAAAGGATCCATTGTTTGCAGATTCCTAAGTGCAGTTCTTACACAGAGGAAGCACTCTCATCAGACACCATCTGACAAAAACGTCACAGGAACATGGTCTATTTCTCTGGTGGGGGTGGTTAGTATCTTTAGCGTAGTCATGTAGAACTGTGATAATTGAGGTCTCTCAGCCTGCTCATAGTTGGTGTCGTTCTTCTGCAGTTTGTTAGCTAGTGGGAATAATACAGCTGTATTACACCAAAAGTCAGATTGTACCAAAATGTACAGAAGTATCACTCAGGAAATGTTTTTGATGTTTTGCTCGTATACTCATTTCTTCTTGCTTGCTAATAACTGTTGCCAGAGATTTTTTCACCTTTCTTCTAACCTTTTTCCACTTTAGCTTGTTAAAATTTTTTTACTTTTTTCTTTTTTTTGCCAAGATATACACTTCTTCATGGAAGTCAAAAGTTTTCATGGAAAATACTAGCTATGATAAAACTTTCTAGGCTCCAGGATAAAATTATTAATTATAGAAGGCCATTCCATAAAATAGCCACAGGCTTAGTGGTTCAGTTAATCATCTCAAGAATGAGCAAAATCTTAATGTCTACCCTAAGTTATTTAAAGCAAGAATTAAGTTTGGCTTTTCCCAAAGTCAAGCAAATACCTTACATCCCTCCATGTCCTGGAAGGGATTATTTGGATTTTGATTTCCATTTCATGCTGGTGGAAAATGAAAATAAATTTAAATCTCTTGACATTATACAGCTGAAACAGAATACTTGTTTACCAGAGTGTCTTAATATTTCTGCCAAAATTTCCAACCTATGGTGATCTGCATTCCAACGGCACAAAAGCTTATTATTCATCTTTACCCTACAATAATTCAAATAATATTGTTCTAAGTTTGAAGCCTAGTGCAGTGCATAGTTCTTTTATGTTGTAAATATTCTCAAAGACTCCTTTTCTTTGGATCCAGATAAAAAGTTATATTCACAACATTTTAACAGTAGAATTGAAAATATGAGTATTTTACACAAGCACAATAGACAGTTCTTGTATTGTTGTCTGTCATGGAGTTAATTTTCCCAGCAGCCGCCCTCGCAGTGCTGCTCTGTGTTTTGGCAGCTAGAAACGTATTGGTAACACACAGGTGCTTTGGCTACTGCTGAACAATGCTGGCAGGGCAGCATTGTTTCTCTAAAACAGTCCTCACCATCACCAGGAGGCTGTGGGTGGTCAAGGTCTTGGGAGGGGACACAGCCAGGACAGCTGACCCAAACTGATCAAAGGGATACCATATGACATATGCTCAGGAATAAAAGCTAAAAGAAGGGGGTGGGCATTTGTAATTTAAGTGGTTTGTCATCTAGAGCAACTGTTATATGCCTTGAAGCTCTGCTTCCTGGGAAGTGCCTGGACATTGACTTCTGAAGGGAAGTAGAGAATAAGTATTTTGGTTTTTTGGGTTTTTTGCTTCTGCATGCAGCCTTTTGCTTCTGCTTTATTGAAGTGCCTTCATTATCTTGATCCATCAAAGTTTTTTTCCATCTTATTGCCCCCCTGCCCATTCTACTGAGGAGTGGAGTGATCAAGCATGCAGCCAAGGTCGATCAACCGCAGTTGTCTAGAAGGCAGCATTAGGTAAACCAAAAATCCATGCTTAGTTTTGTATAAAAATGTTGACATGTAAAACTATATTGGTATAAATTCAGAGTTTTAAGAGTGCTGTCATAAATTGTGCTGGTGCAACTGGTAAAATTTCTACAGACTTGGATTTTTAATGTTGGCAAGGGACGTCTCTATATTATGAAGAGTTCTGATGGGCCCTTTGCTGGAAGAGCATTGAATAACACTATGAACTCAATGGGCAGTTGCCAAGGAATTTTCTACCAGAAAGTTTGTGAACTGACTATGGCTCATTCATAGGCTACAGACTAGTTCAAAGGGATCATTACTTAGTGGAGAATCAAGCCAAAAATTTCAAGTCCCTGCTTTAAAACAAAATCAACACCAAATGAATCATGGAATCGTTGGTTAACAGAACTCTAGATAGAGCACTGTGAATCTAGTTGGAGCCCCCAGAATAATTTTGGATTACCATCTCAGTTTATTTTCTCATGACACACTTTACTTGCTGGACTGTTAGAATCTAGTGTCCTGTGCCTTTTTTAAGCTCCCTGTATTATTTGCCAGCCTGCTTGGGTGTCTGATGTACCCATGGGCTTTCCAAATTGTATAAGATAACTAAATTTTATGTAGCTGAATAGATCTCAAAGTCAAAACATTAAATGGAATTTGGAGCTACTAGGCTTTACATTAGAGATTTCTTGATTTACTCCTCTGCAGAAGTCTCATGCCATTTTACATGTTCTATGGAACTCCACCTCTAGCTGCAACATACCTATCAGCCTCTGTGGATGTCTCGAACATTATAGTACAATCAGGTACCTTAATGTTGCCTAAATTATGTCCTTGATTTTTAAAAGCTAGTAGTCTGTGTCTGACATAGTTCTTCCAGTTGACCAGTTCAGTGCTCACACATACACACCAAGTGTCATTTGTCCTGCTGCTCAATTGCCTGGTTGTGAGGTATACCCTACAGGCTCAAGCAGGTGTACATCTTCACAGGTCTTCTGACATATCTATATTTGAAATGTTTTGGATATCCTAGGTTCTCCAAAGATGCTTAAAAACAATCACTGGAGAGAAATAATCTTTCATGGGAGACTTAAGTTAAAAGAGGGTAGAATTAGGTTAGATATGAGGGAAAAAATTCTCTCCTATGAGGATGGTGAGGACCTGGAAGAGGTTACCCATGAAGTTTTGTATGCCCCCTCCCCAGTAGTGTTCAAGGCTAGGTTGGATGAGGCTTTGTGAAACCTGGTATAATGGCAGGTGTTTGTGGTGGTTTGACTTCAGCTGGAGACCAGATGCCTACCAAAGTCATTCTATCACTCTCTTTTTCAGATGGACAGGGGAGAAAATATATATTGAAAAGCTTAGGAGTTGAGATAAGGACAAGTAGAGATCAATACACAAATAATGTCAAGGGCAACATGAACTAAAAAAAAAAAAAAAAAAACCCAAAACCCCACAACATTTAATTTATTACACTACACATATACACAAACATAGTGAAACCAGACTAGGATAATGAGAAATAATACCAGATCTTAAAAATACCTCCCCTAACTCTCCCTTCTGCACAGACTTAACTTCAGTCATGATTTTGCTCCTTTCTCCCCTTCTAGGGTGACATGGGGAGGGGAATGGGGGAATGGGAGTTTTGGTCAGTTCCTCATGAGTTGTTTTCCTTCTTAGTGGGAGGTGAGGGGGAATTTCTCACACTCTTCCCCTGCTCCAGTGTGGGCTCCCACACACAGGAGATAGCCCTGTGGACTTTGCCAATGCGATTAATTTTCCATGGGGTTTCAGCTCCTCACAAACTTCCCAGCGTGGGTCACTTCTGTGGGGTGCAGTCATAAGATCATATAATGTCTCAATCTCTCAGGCCCAGACTGCTCCATCCTCATCCTTCATGGAGCCACAAGTCCCCCCAGCAAACCTGCTTCGGTGTGGGTTGGTGTCTCCACGGGCTGCAGGTCCTGCCAGGAGCTTGCTCCAATGCAGGTCACAGCATCTTCCATATGTCTCCACCCGCTCCAGCATGGGGTCCTCCATGGACTGTAGATGGGATCTCTGCTCCCCATCCCCTTCTATAGGCTGCAGGGGGACAACCTGCTCCACCATGGTCTTCTCTGCAGGCTGCAGGGGAATCTTTCTCCTTGGCACCTGGAACATGCCCTGCCCCTCTTCTGCCCTGCCCTTGGTGTCTGCAGATCTTCTTACATCTTCTCACTCCCTTCTCTGATGACAAAAAGTGGCCACTTGTGTTTTCTTTTTCTTGCTAAATATGATTCACAGAGGTGCTCTGACCATCACTGATGGGCTTGGCCTTGGTCAACAGTCAGTCTGGCCTTAAGCCCACGAGGTATTTACTCTGTTGGGCCTAGGGGAAGGTTTTATTAGGCTGCTTCTTGCAGAAGCCACCTCTGCATTCACCCCCTCTTCCTCCACCAGAACCTTGCCACGCAAAACCACAAGTGTCCCAGCCCATGGCAGGGGGAATTGGAACTAGATGATCTTTAAGGTCACTTCCAACCCAAATCATTCTATGATTTTATGATTCATTGATTGATCTGAACTCTCTGAGACACCATTCTTAGGATGAAAATAAATGGACCAGGAGGTGATTTTCTCAGAAGTTAAATACCCAACACATAATTTGTTATCACTGTTTCAAATGCTGTCAGATATCAAAGACTTCCATGTGTGGCTAAGAAATATGTCTTGGGATATGTGGGAGGCTTGTGTCCTGTGATGGCAACTGGATCACAGACAGGATAGCTAATCAGCTTTAATGGTAGAATCTCACTACTGGTGTAACAGAAAGAAGGCTGAAGTTGACTCTCTGAAAGAGAGCTTTCGTTCCGGATTCCAGGAGAGGATTAAGGCTGGTGAAATCTGGTTACTTCCACCTACTCAGTGGTAAAATATAGATGGGTATAATTTCACATACATCACGCTCCTTACTCTTCCCTGTTGTGTGAATTACATTCTGAGGATATCTGAAAGCACTGTTGTGTGGGTATGTGTAGATAGATGCAAGTTCCTCTGTGTTCTGATGTGTCTATATCCTGGGCTGATATGACTGTTGCCCTTCTGAAATGAAGCTGGTTCATACCCAACTGGTTGGGAGCATATGTGGAGTAAGTTTTCATCTTTTTAAATGTCTATGTGTGTACCTTCACCCTCTTTCATTTATACAAATAGGTGTCTGATTTTGGCATAATTTATGAAAAAAGAAGGTTGACAAATAAAGTATGAACTAATATAAAACTTTCTGAGGAATAACCTTTTATTACAATGGGGAATGGGTCCATGAAAAGGATAATGCTGAAACCCTTTAAATGTGTGTTTCAATTAATATAGATGCTCTTGAAACACGTGGAATGAAATATACAATTTCTGTACTAAGATTTATTAATTTTACTTTATCATTTTGATGACTGGATCACATAAAATAATTTCTATTTGCTGTTGCATGATGTGTTCATGATATCAAATACTGTAAAATCTTCTCAAAAAAACATTAAAATATTATAAAAGAGATTCATATATTGTATCAGTGGTGGTTTAGCCCTGGGAAAAGGCCAGATGCCCACCAAAGTCAGTCTATCACTCCCCTTTTCAGTTGGACAGGGGAAAAAATATATATTGAGAGGCTTAGGAGTCGAGATAAGGACAGGGAGAGATCATTACGCGATTAGTGTCACAGGCAAAACAGATTCAACACAGAATAAAAGAAAAAAAGCCCTCGTTAATTTATTACACTACACTACACACACAGTGAAGCCAGTGTCGGATAATGAGAAGCATGACCAGATCTTAAAGCATCTTTCCCCACCCCTCTCTTCTTAGCAGACTTCACTCTAGTCATGATTTCACTCACTTTTTGCCCTGCATTGTGGCAGGGGGCGGGTCAAGGGGGCTTTGGTCATTTCCTCATAAGTTGGTTTCCTTCTTGGCCAGGGGGAGACACCACACATACACACCCTTCCCCTGCTGCACCATGGAGTCCCACTCATGGGAGACAGTCCTCCACAAACTTCTCCAACGTGAGTCCTTTCCCACAGGACTTCAGATCTTCACCAGCTGGCCCAGTGTGGGGCACTGCTATGGGGTGCAGTCATAAATCACAATGTCTCTCAGTCTCTCAGTCCCAGTCCTCCACAGGGTCACCAGCCTCCCCCCAGCAAACCTGCTCTGGTGAGAATCTCTTCCTTGCGCGTCTCTCTGTCTCTGTCTCTCTCCATGGGCTGCAAGTGCTGGCAGAGGGCTGCTCCAATGCGGGTTGCAGCATCTTCTGTATGTCTCCACCCGCCCTAGCGTGGGGCCTCTCCATGGGCTGCATGTGGGGTCTTGGCCTTTTCCATGTGCTGCAGAGGGACATCTGCTCCGCCATGGGTTTGTCCAGGGGCTGCAGAGGCAGCTTTCTCTCCGGCACCTTGGGCGCCTTCTCCCCTCTCCTTCACTGGCCTTGGTGTCTGCACAGCTCCTTACCTCTCCCTACTCTGGTGCAAAAATGCAGCTGCTTGTGTTTTTTGTTCTCCTAAATGTGATTCACAAAACTGCTATGACTATCGTCAATTGGCTCAGCCTTGGTCAGCAATGACTCTGGCCTTGAATCTGCTGATGTTTACTCTCTGGGGTCTGGAGAGAGCATCCATCAGCTTCTTGCAGAAGCCATCTCTGCAGTTCCCCCTTCTCTACCAGTACCCATCTATGCAAAACTGTGGCAGTATCCCACTAATGGCTACCTTCTTCAGAAACTTACCTGGGACAAAATCTGGGATGTATTTTTCACCTTTTTTTTATCTTCACTCATTAGCTTTAGTATGATTTTTTTAAAAAATGATTTTGCAAAGCAATCTGTGTAGGAATGTGTGTAGTGTGTGTGTGTGTGTGTGTGATAGAAGGTTAGAGGAAAGAAATACAAACAACCTTTAAACACTTTACTTTTGTGAGAAGTAGCAAAATAACACATTTCCTGGAGACCAAGCTGACTGCTGGATAGAACATCTTGGTACTCACCAGAGATGCATAAATCTTTTGAAATTCTCTCACTAATCATTTATTGTGTTGTAGCTTTTTAGTATATTAAAATCATATATAATAAAGTCCAGAACTAGTCTTCTTACTTGATATTAAATATGCCCATAAGGACCCCTATGGGAGAGTCAACCCTGATTAAGTACTTTCAGTGCTATTAGATATAATAAATCTAATATAGGGTTGGCTTTAAGTATTATTTATACATAAACAATTATGGGTATTAGGGGTTTAGAGTTTCCAACCTCTTTAAAAAATTGTTACATTTTTATTGGTTAGTAAAAGTAGCATCATGCACTTCATGTTAAAAATGAAATATTTCTCAGAATTCTGTACACTTACTTTAATCATAGTTGCCAAAATGTCCTGGTACACGTAGGCTGTAACAAAATATTAGTCACATACCTTTGGGAGAAAATAGGTCACAAATTATTTTTAAGGTGAGAATAAATTTTGACTCCACTACCAAGAACAAGTTGAATCCTTCATCAACAATTTATTGGATCAATTAATTTACAAAGAGTAAAAATGTTGTTGTGTAGTAATTGTACCATAATACCAGTGCAAAGTCTAGAAGGCTCTGGCTAAATTTAGGTCAGGGTTAAATTCCAGGTTGTTGACAAAATAACCATAGACAAACTTGCAATCTAGATTGCTCCATACCCCTCTTTTAGGTAGCAAGACAAACCAAGATAATAGTTTATTTTGACATACATGCGGAAGTGTGTGATGTGCTTGCAAATATACATCTGTCAACTCATAAATTTTAGAATAAAACAAAAAATTTATTTTTAAATATTTTTATGATTACCAAAGGATTTCCATCTAAATAAAAGCATGCGTTTCTAGAATTTTTAGAAACCTGATTCACTTTCTGGAGATGTATATCTGTTTTAAACTTGATAGTGTGATTTCAATTTGACATGTTTGTACCTAGATTTAGACTAATGAGATCAACATAGGTGAACGAGTAAAACTGGATGTAGGGATCAACAACTGTCCACACCGCATCTGTACAACTGGAATGAAGCTTGCTTTTATTTATAATAACTATTTTTTTAAGACTTCATCAAAAATATATATTATAAGATATTTCTCTTTGTTTTGTAAAAAAATAACACTCCTCAGCTTTAATGACAGTTGTCCTGTGGTTTGTTTTCAGTAGTTTGCTTTGTCTATTGTTTAGCTTAACTAATTCAGGCAGGTCAGAATGTTTCTATTTTTGCAAAGCATACCACATTCTACAGTTTTCTATAAATGATTGCTAGTAATAAAAATACCACTATATTTTCTGTGAGTGCTAATATTTATCAAGGTTGAAATTCATCCTGTGTTCCATAGAGAGGCTGAGTGATAGGCTTTTCTATAAAGCACAAGAAAACCAAGATGAGAGGATATACAAATGAGAGCTGTTTTGAATTTTACTGAGAATAAGTTAAAGACAGTAATATATTTATTTTCATCATGTAATCTTGCTATACAGGTAGGTCCAGTATTCTTAGGAAATCAGGTAGTTTATCCTTAGTCCAGCACTAGAAGTTTGGGAAGAACTATTGTCCTTGTATGTACCTCCAGTCTTGAAAGTCCGTAGCTGTGAAAGCAGATGAACAGGCTAAGCGTGTACAAGGGCACTAAGACTTGTTACAAAAAAGCAACATATAAAGAAATTGATATCAGAAACACCACAGTCCTTGAGGACAGTAGAGAGATTGTAACAGAAATAGTGTTGTACTTAACAATATTTGTTTCCTTTGCCTTGGGCAGAATAATTTTGCTTCTGATGTGCTCTGTGAGACAGACAATATGATCTTTTCAAGATCTTTCACTTATAGTATGTCTGGTTACCATTTTTTCCCAATCCAAATTACACAAACACAACAAATATGCTACATTAATAATTTTTTTTCAATGAAGTTAAAATTAGTAATCTGCTTGATTTCATGGCAGAACAATTTAAACTTTCACTATTCATCTGTTGTCTTGTTTTTAACTATCATGGCTTTTTAATAATACTTTGGACGCAGTCATGCATTGGGTTAGAACTGTCAGGTTTTTGTAGTGGGAGATTACAGAGGTAGATTCTGTGAAAATCTGACAGCAGCTTCCCCTATGTCCAAAAGAGCCAATGCTATCCAGCTCCAAGATGGACACAGAACTGCCCAAGGCCAAGGCCAACAGGAACAGTGGTATCACCTCTGGTATAACATAATTAACAAAGGAAAAAACAGCTGCAGAACTGAAGCTGGAAGAAAGTAAAAGAATACGTAAGAGAAACAACCCCGAGGAGGAGATGGTCCAGGCATTAGAGTAGATAATGCCCTCCAGCCTGTGGAGCAGACCATGGTGAAGAAGGCTGTCTCCTGCAGTCCACAGAGGTTTACAGTGGAGCAGATGTCTGTCCCCCTGCAGCCCATGGAGGACCCCACGCTGGAGCAAGTGTATATACCCTAAAGAGGTTGTATCCTCAGGGAGAGAGGAGCCCACACTGGAGCAGGTTTACTCACAGGACTTGTAATCCCACAGGGGACCCATACTGGAGATGTTTGTGAAGAACTGGAGCCCATGGAAGGGACCCATGTTGAAGTTTGTGGAGTAGCAGAGGCAACGTGTGATGAACTGATCACAGCTCTCCATTCACTGTCCCTCTGTGCTGCTTGGGGAAAGAAAGAAGAAAAAAATTGGGAGTGAAGCTGAGCCCAGGAAGAAGAGGAGGGTAGGGGGAAGTTATTATTAAGGCTCAGTTCTCTTTCTCATTATTTTGATATTGATGAGGAAGAAATTACATTAATTTCCAAAAGAAAGCTGGGTTTTTTTGTGCCCATGATGCTAACGGGTGAGTGATGTCTTGTCCTTATCTCAATCCATGAACCTTTTATTGGGAGGGGAGTGTTAGACTTGGTGCACCTGGTGTTGAACCAGGGTCAACTTACCACAACCCCATTTGACCTGAGCAACTGGTAAAGCACAGGATTGTTTCTGTTAGGAGAAGAAATTGATGAAATTGAAGTAGGAGTTTCTGATGTAATTTTGATTATTTATAGAAGAGATGTAGTTTTTCTTTATTCCTGAATAGAAGATGAATCAAACAAGGGCCTTTTTACTTTTATTTCTTATAGCTTTTCTTCTGGTGAACATAAAATTCCCCAACAGATTCCTCCCTCATCCCCTGAATTCTTCTGTTACTACCTGGCTTCTGTATTTATCCATGATCATTTATTCATCTGCTTGAACTTCTAATCATGCACTTTAACTTAGAAATTCTCAGTGATGCTCTCATCCCATTTTAGTCATATTCTTGAGTAGATTTCATGTACCTTGCTTGACCACAACATTTTGCCTACTGTAGATATTTGAGTTTCAGAAAGCATTATTGTTTCATGTCATATTACATGCAGGACACTCTTTATGACCACTAGTTCAACAGCTTTTTCCTTATTTCAAATAAAGCTTTATTCAAATTTCCATAGATGTGGTCTTTTGACCCTGGCTGGGGGCCAGATTCCCACCAAAGTTTCTATCATTCCCCTTTTCAAATGGACAGGAGAGAAAATATATATTGAGAGGCTTAGGAGTTGAGACGACACAGGGAGTGATCATTCCACAATTAGCATCATTGGTAACAGGGACTCAACACAGACTAAAAGGAAAAAAAAACACATACAATTTATTACACTACACTACACTACACTACACTACACTACACACACAGTGAAACCATGGGGTTTCAGTTCCACACAAATTGTCCCAGCATCAGTCACTTCTGTAGGGTGTAGTCTCTCAGGCCCAGACTGCTCCAGCCTGGTCTCCCATGGAGTCATGAGTGCCCCCAGCAAACCTGCTCCAGCAAGGGTCAGTGTCTTCACAGGCTGTAGGTCCTGCCAGGAGCTTGCTCCAACACAGGTCACAGCGTCTTCCATATGTCTAGTAATCAAGGTAGCTACATAAAGCTGGCTCAAAGCATTAGCTCAATCATTTTCAGCTTTTGGGAAGAAATGAATAGTTTCATTTTATCAGTTCTCCAGAAAATACCTTGACAAACATTGGAGCAAAGTTTTTTCCAGGTACTGTTAATATTAAGAAACTGTAAATGTGGCTATTCACTATAAGGGGTAAATAGAAGGAGAACAAAGTTGGCTTATGTGATGGACCATGTCACTTGGAGAAAGGATTTTTGTTTTGTTTTGTTTTATTTAGATGTAAAAATATGAATATGCAGCTTAGGACTAGAAGTGGCAGCCTATATCTTTACGATATTTGTTCACATCTTTTTATTCAGTGGTTTACTTATAGAAAGTGAACCCTCACAACTCTCTATTCACCCTCTATCTTTCCACCTCACATACAGATGAACGCTATAAACAAAGCAGGAGATATCCATGCTTAGAATTGTGCTAAGTTGTAGGATACTGTCTAGAGTGGGGGATTTAATTGGCTGTGTCTGAAATGTCTTTTGAACTGAAATCTTTTTTCCTGTCTACGGTGTGTTGCTTTATGTTTGCTTTTTTCATTCAAGTTATCATGTTTATCTCTTGTGGGACTATGGGACAATCCAGCACAAACACATTATGTGCATGATACACTTTATCATAGTCCTGTCTACACTGTGAGCATTAAGAATAGCTAATCAGTCACAATGTATGTTGAAGTGACCAGTCTCAGATTGACTAGCTGCCTGTGGAGTCATCCCTGTAAGGCATAATTATCATGTATCTACATGACAGACAGCATTTTAGGCAGTGCCAGGATGGGCTATCAATGGAACTCCTGCTTAGCTACAGATATGCTCTAAAGGCAATCGAGGTATGAATTTCTGGCCTGCACTTTTTCTTATGTTTGGAATTTATTTTGGCAGTCCTGATGTAACTAGTGCTTCATTTCTTCCTAGTATACCTACATGACATACAGTTCCATTACTTACGTTCCAGTCTTTACTGGGTACTTGGTGACATCAATCACCTAATCAGACAAAATTGATTACATTTAATTGAAAAGATATTGTGACATGTGTTGTGAAGGCGTTTATGGAAGTATAATATATAAGGGACCTCCTATCATGAGAAATTAGACACTTTGCTCAAATTTAGGCTTTTCAGACAGCTAGTGCAGAATTCAGTTGATTAAATCAGGCATCTATTGCCATTCAGTATGATATTAGCTTATCTCCAGACATAGAAAACAAATGCTCAGACAGTGACATTCAGTGCCTACTATCTCCATGAAGATGTCTTTGACATCTTTGGGTACTGTAAATGTATAAATATATAGACTTCCTAAATGTAGACGAAGAGAAGTCTACTCAGGATGGTTTCCAACCATCATGTAATATAGCTCATTTTGTTTTTTTCAGTGAATAACTTCCCTAAGACTTCTTTTGTTCTCTTTATTATTACTCCTTGTTTATGGATACTGTCATTGATGTCTGCATATTTTCTTAAGCTAAATTCACAAGAGAATTTTATATAACTCTGTAAATAAGCAGATACTTGTGAAAAAATTAAAAAGTCCCAACTTGTTAATTAATGGAAAACTAGATAAATATGTAGCTAACATAAACTTATTACCTACTAATATGCTAATTTCTGAGCCTTCATACTAGGTGAATTTGCCTGTTTTGTGGATACTTCTACAAATACAAGTGGTCACTTTTCTACTGTGCGTAAAATTATGAAACAAAGGTAGGGGGACAAGAGTATAATTTTTTCTTAGGTTAATTTCATTCCTTAATGATTTTCCTGAGTGATGGAAGTTTCATATGAAGATCAATGACACTGAAAACTGGTTTATAACTCAGTTTGACGGCTAGTGTGGTCTCAGAATTGCTTTGCTGTAATCTACTCTGTCTTTCTTGGTTAGCAAACATTATCTCAATTACAGCTATGCCAAATATAGGCAGAACAGATGCTCCTCATAACCAACAACTAATTTCTAATTGCAAATTTATAAATATAAAGTCACTGATTCCCAATTCAAAGTGTATCACATCAATGGTTAAAAACGAAAAATGTTTGTTAGACAATGATGTGGCCACATCAAAGCAACTAATACAGACAAGCTAAAATCTTTATTGATGTTTCTGGGGAAATGGGATTACAGTGATGGTTCTGGTTAAAGATTAAACTAAAAAGTCGAGGAGATTGTTGCAGAATTCATTCAGGCAGAATTTGTGTTCCTGTTGTCTCTGATGGAGAAAAAAATATACATCAACTAGAACAGCCACAGTAGATGTAGACTTATAAAATAAGTTAATACTCACTTAATAGAATCCATCTGTAATTTCTGCATAAGTTAATCATAAATAACTTAGCAAAACTGTCAAGTTAAATGTGTAAAAAAGCAAAAAAAAAAAAGTGAAAAATTCACATTCTTGCTTCTATGAATACTATCCTTCAGGTACTAGAAGTAGTACATTAATGAATACTTTCACATAGATGAATAGTATTTCCTGTGAAACTGTAAGAACAGTTGTACCAGACTTGTAGCCTGGTATTGTGATACTAAATGTGTTTAGTGGTGAATGGCTAGGAAGCAGAGAAAGATTATAGCAATCTATGCAAGTTCTTGGAATAGTTTATTTTTCTACATAACAGGATTATGGACACAAATACTCTAGATACAGGTAGTTCAAGATTCTTGTTCGGAATGAGAACAGTAAGTTTCGCTGTTAGCTGGAAGAATTGGAAGAAGACTATAGAACTATAAAGTTTTAAGGAGAAAAAGAGGGAAATGTTGATTTGTCAAATTTATGACAGATGCTGACAACTGTGGTTTTATTTCTGTGAGAATTCTCTTGAACATGTTTCTCTGGTTCAACAGTCATTTTTTATGACCAGAAAACAATAATAGATTGTTGGTTTTCATTTGAAAGCTTTATAAATTGAATGAAGAGGATAACATTCTTTACTTCTAATCAGCACAGGTTCCTCAGAAGCATGTAATAAATTAACCTGTCAATCCTTGCCACTGGCTTCACACTTGGGATGGAAACCTGAGTTTGAACATCCTTAGGCTAAGGGTATTGAAGCTGGATCTTCCAATTTCTGAGTGAGTAAAAATATGATGGTGATATTTATTAAGGATAGCTACATATTTCGTTTCTCAATCCTTGCTTCCACATTTTTAATGAAAGTAGCAATGGTCGTTGAATGTCTTGTTGACCTGGTGTTTAAATGTGTTTTAGCTGTATTAAACAATATCTCCCATTTCAAATGAAAACTTGAGCAGTGTGACTATGCAGATTACTAATGGGACTGCATATCAAACAAGTCTATAGTACCTCAGCCAAGCCAGATGGCAACAGTCCTGGTCATTCATGGCAGCAGCATGATATTTATCTAGAGATTTTTCCTAGGGCAATCTTATGTGTCAGCAATCTCTTCTCAGGATATTCTGAGTACTACAAATGTGAATTTTGGTACTTACATTACTTCTGAGTGCCACATTTGGTACCCAGGATCCTCATGTCTGTGAGTCAAAGATTAGATCAGAAATTTTGCCTGATTTCATAGCTCTTAAAGTTGCTCCATTTATAATTTTTAACTGCAGATACTTTGGAAGCATGGAATATTTAGAGACTATAACATAATTGTTCTTTATGACAGGTGATTTTTATTTATTTGCTTCCTATTGTGTTCCTGCCTAAGTGGTTCAGACTAGGGATATTTTCAGTAATTTGGTCCCAGAAAGGGTAATTAACACAAGGTCTCAAGTCTTGATTAATGAAGTTGGCATTTTTTTTTGAAGTTTTACAGCCAGTGGGAATACCATTTTATCGTTTATAAAGTTCATAAAGACTGGTACCACAAAGAACCTGAATTTACATTAAGAGGCAGCGCTGACTTACAGATTCGACAGATCAAACTCAATTCAAGAAGTGATGTAGTGCTCTGACCAAGACAACAAAATGTATTGATCGATTAAGATTGACTAAATTGTTGAGATATTACTGTTTTAAAAAGTTAAGGGTGTTTGTTTGTTTTATTTCTGGTAGGCTTTGTACATTTATTTTTTGTTCAGAATTAACTGTTTGAAATGAAAGCTGGCTAATTCACTAAATAATCCACTATTAGGCCCTGAGAAAAGACAAGAATACAGGTAAGGGATTAGTGAAATAATTATAAACTTCAGAGACTGAAGCATAAACATCCACTCTAGAAGACCTTGGCTGTTCAGTCCAAGAGGGAGAAACTTATGTGGAAGTTTTGCAGAATCCTGGCACTTCTGTGGAATAGGTACAGTCAGCATAGAAATTGTTGCACAATTTTTTGCTTTTTAATTTTTTTCTTTTCAGTCCTCTGTAAAACATATTATGAAAAATACTTGAACAAGGAATCAAACAAAAGCGTAATATGCCATTGCATAAATCTCACACATACTTAAAAGTTTGAATTTTGTATGCAGATCTGGTGACATTGTCTCTGTCTATTCCTCTCTTTAACTGTGTGACCTTAAGTAGATATACATCATAGAATCACAGAAACACAGAAACACAGACTGGTTTGGGAGAGACCTTAAAGAAGATCTAGTTCCAACCTCCCTGATGAGGGCAGGGACACCATCCACTAGACCAGACTACCCAAAGCCCCATCCCACCTGGCCCTGAAGACTGTTCAGGGAGGGAGCAGCCACAGCTTCTCTGAGCAACCTGTTCCAGTGCCTCACCACCCTCACAGTGAATAATTGTTTTCCTAATATCTAATATAAATCTACCCTCCTTCAGCTTACAGCCATTATCTATTGCCCTATCACTACCTGCCCTGTAAACATTGTAAACAGTCCCTCTCCATCTTTCCTGTAGGCCCCCTTCAGGTACTGGAAGGTGGCAATAAGGTCTCTCCAGAGCTTTCTCTTCTCCAGAATATTATAAAATAGAAGTATAGTGTCCTGGTTTCAGTCAGGATAGAATTAACTTCATTTGTAGCAGCTGATGGAATGCTGTGTTTGGGAGTTAAAATGAAAGCAGTGCTGAGAACACCCTGATGTTCTTAGTTGCAGTCAGACACTCAAGGACTTTCTCAGATTCTTCATATTTCTCTATTCTTGAGAAAGGAGGGGCGAAGCCAGGACAGGTGACCCAGATGGACCAAAGAGAGTATTCCAGGCCAATTACGTCCTGCCCAGGATAACGGGGGGCTGTTGGGAGGAGGAAGAGGGGCGGTGGCGGGACGCGTGCTTCTTGGTGGGACCGTCGGGTTCCGGGACAGCTCTGGGTGGTACGGCCTGAGTTGTGTGGGTCGGGGAGAAACTGCATTGGGTATCAAGAGTTTCATATTCTTTTGCTCTAAAGTCCTGTTAGCATTGTTATATTTTATCTTCCTGTTATCTTAGTAAACTATCCTTATCCCAACCCACGGACCTCTTAGTTTCTTGGTTTTGGAGTTATTTGCCCCTTCCTTTCCCCTTCTCTTGTTTCTCCCCCCTTTTTACCCTCTTCCCCTGCTCTTTTACTTTAAGAAGCAGGCAGCTGCGTGGATCTTGGCCCACAGCCAGGGTGAAACCACGACAAGTATATGCAATAGAACTACACAAAAAAGAGAGATGAAAAGAGGTCTGAAAAAGTTTCTGTACAAGGAAGCATGAAATACACTGGATTCCTAAGGTTGCAAGAGACATTGCTGTGGAAAAGGTGGAAGAGAAGGGGAGAAGATAATAGAGATCCATGATATAACGTATACTATACAGAAGACAGATAAGGAATGGAAATTTACAAAGTTAAGATTTGGATGACACCCGGTGAGAGAAAGCAGCTAACAAGCAGTATATTGAAGGCTATATGTTTTTATGTGCAAAAATAAAAATACATTCAGAAAAATTGGACAAAGTCAGAATGGGTAATTAAACATGATGCTTGGATATGATCTAAATTTAAAAAAACCCAACCAAACAAAATGAACCAGCAAATTGTGAAGTCTGGAGTTTATGCAGACAAAAGCATTAATCTTTACTTTGCCTGTTGTTTAAATATTTCTCTAGTTGACACCATGAATTTACATGGGAATGTGATCTAGATATGTCTATATGACTTTGTTTTGTTTTGTTTTGTTTGAGAGTATGTGATTTTTGATCAATAATTATGGGTTCCAAAATTGCTGCCTACCTTCCTACTCAACATGGATGAAGATGACATCTTCTGCAGGTTTGAGGTCAGATCAGGATAGGCCTAACCAAGTCGAACTTCTAGCTTTGTTCATTTTAACAAAGCTTTAAGACCATTTCTGAGCATGAAATCCATGAAAGGCCTCTTCTTCTGTGCCATCTGCATAACCCTCTACCATCACTGACAGAGAGATTGGGATCTGGAGAGCAGAAGCTTCTGTTTGGGTGGGAGGGGTATGTTCTCTGCAGTCATCGTCTCAGCCTCCGACAGAGGTAGGAAAATCAAACACTTTTTGATCTTTGGCTTTACACTAGGGATTATTTTTCTCTCATTTCATCCCATCATTGCAACAGTAGCAAACATTAGGCAATTTCCTCCCTCCTGAAATAAAAGGTTGAGAAGGAGCTGCTGTATTGAATAGGAAATAGAGACATAATGATGTGAGAGAAGGGGTCAAAGTGAATATCTGTGGGGAAAGCAGTTGCTGTCAAGCAGGATGCTTGTTCCTCAATCAAGGAAATAAATATGGTGTATCATTCCATCCCAGACCCACAGGTCTTCAAATCTCTGTTTATATCTGACACTTCTTTGACCACCATAATCCTTAAAAACATTAGACTGACTTCTTGTTCCCTTATCTTTACCCCACTTCACCCTTCTTCTGTTATGCCCATCTAAGCTTGCAAACCTCCACTGAATCTTTCCACCCTCTGTATTCCTTATTGGCAGTTTCAGAACCCTCCACTTAGGTTTCCTAACCTTACTCCTCTCTCTCTAATCAACACTGACAATGATACAATATTGAATTTTTCACCTCCAGGATGAAGATGAAGTAAATTTTTGTCCATAAGGAAGCACAGATCAATTTTGAACTGTGCTGAAAGACCAAGAAGGTTGTCTTTTTTTGTTTGTTTGGGTTTTTTTAACTTTTGTATTTTAGGTATCAACAGATGTGCACTGGGAGTGCTGTTAACTATTCCTTTGACTGAAACACTGTGAATGACCATATGAACAGTTGTGTACTTTTTAAATTAAAATGCCAGTTTCATTTGAATCTTTTCCATGTTTTTATCTGTACTATTTTCAATAACAATAGTGTCAAAGGCCATGTAAAAAGACAAATTTCATCTCTGATGATGAAAAATAATCTTTTAAACAATTCACTCAGAATTATATATATGGCCCTCTGATCATTTCTTCTGCTTGTGAATGTGGCGATTGTGGGAAAACTATGTTAGATTTTATACTGTCTAATCTTACATTATTTATATATTAACTAGCATGAGAAATTCCAGTATTCAGATAGGAATTCTGGGATCTATTGCAGTACACAAGTATCCATAATATTTAGAAGTGAAACTGTAAACATTTCTTTTATTGTTTTGTTTGATGTTCTTTCCTGAAAAATTTGGTAAGGGATCTTAGTACAGATATTTTAAACTGTCTCCATTTACCATGACTTTAGAGGAATGACTTTAGCCTTCATAATATACAGAAATGCCTTAAAGTGCAAAAAGATGACACTGTAAAAGTTGCATTAGTCTTCAGTGAAATGTATTCATCCACTTTATTGTATATATCACCTCTTCCCTAAGAAATGTAGTTCTACTTCAATGACCTGCTGACACAAATGAGGATTTTAAAATTCTAAAGCGATGAGAAGATCTGCTGAAAGAGCCCAGAATAACAATTCTCACATCATCAATGAACATTCTCCAAGACATGATAGTGATCTAGTTGAAACTCCCCTCTGGGAATTCTATGTTTCATGGTGCAGAGAGATGGCACATTTATTTAATTTTTACATAACGATGTCACAGACTTGCTGTGGTTAAAGCTCTGAAAGCATTTTGATGAAAAAAATTCTCTATTTTTCAAGGTTTTATAGCACTGAGTTTAAAAAAAAGAAGAATAAAAAAGAAAAAAAAACACAACATGATGGTTTAGAATTTCACACTAAGAATCACAGTGAATATATCTTATTTACTGGTTAAATATAAAACATGTTATGCAAAATATCCACACAATCTACCAGAATAGGGAATAATTTATTGACCCAGCAAAAATAATTCCTATGGCTATTTTGTATGTATGACAACATTTTTAATGTGCAGGTATTTAAGCAGTTGTTAATTGGAAATCTAGTGATACCCACGTACAGGAAATTTTAAGAAATATGAAGATATGTAGTAACAGCAACACTTTCACTGTGCTGTACTAATAAGAAATTAAAGAACTTTCTGCAAAATTGCGTGACATTTTAATGGCTTTTAAGGATGTTTAAGACAACTGAACCTTTAAAGTGAACATTGAAGTGTAATGCTGCCTTTTCTGAATTAAGATACAAACCAAGTATTTACTGATTTGTTGGCTGGTCATGTTCAACTCCCTGTCAACCATAATGTGCTCTCCTAACATTGTGGTAAAGCTATTAAACATCAGTTGTCAGAACGGGTTAGGAATGTGTCATGTGTTGGGGTACCACTCAGGCCATGCAACACAAATCTTGAGCCTGGGTGTGGGCACAAATTCAAATACATTCCTTGGCAATGTTTTATGTACAAAATCCACAGGTCTGGTGATCCTTAGTGAATACTTTTACAGGAAATTCAAGCCTGTGGTATTATTATCCTCAGTGTTACTTATCTATGATTTGAGATGGGTTATATACACTGTGTCTGACCCAAACAGGGATAGGTCGTCTTCTAGCGAATTTTGTGGTCACATGGGTGTCTCCAAGGACTTTTGCTGTCTAATATTAAGTAGATGAGATTGCTAGGTACTTTGGATTATTAACTCAAAAATGTTTTCCTGCCTTGACACTATGTGAATGCATTCTATGATGGAAATCCATCATTTCTCTGGGGCAAAAATAAGTCATACCATAGCACAGTATTGTATGGTCGGTGAATTACCAGAGCTGTGTATCAATGTAAGAACACTTAAATGCTTAGATTACAATGACTTGGGATCATTCAAGGTCTGAATTGTGGAAATGTTAAGTACACCACTTCAATTAATTCTGGTTTGGACACACAAAATTCAGTATGCCCTGCATTAAATCATGGCCTGTACTAAGGGCAATTTCGTGTAGGAATACTTAGCTGTTCTAAAGTTTAAATGATCTCTTCTATATCAAAGTTCCAATATCTCCCAAATTGGATCCTTCTGGAGGTTAACAGATCAAAAAGAAGCTTAGAATGCAATGTTTTTCATAGATTCTAGTCCTGCAAAAGAGATTGCTGAGGGATAAAGTTGAGCAAAGATGAGTATGAGGGCATACTCATGGTAATTCTATGTAATAACCCTATACTTCTATGAAAATCATTTCTTCATTTTCCTATTTCTATGCTTTTCCTGTTGACCTTTCCCTCTCCTCTCCTCTCCTCCCCTTCTCCTTTCCTTCCCTTTTTGGCTATCCTAAGAATTATGTTCAGATCACCCACTTATACTGATAGGATATTTCCTGCTAAATGGATCTTAGTGGATAAACTTGGCGGGAGAAAAAAAAAAAAAGTACACAAAGTGAGTATGGTCCAAGGGGTTGTGATCTTGGTAACCTAACTGGTCTTTTCCATCAGTAATGTGGCACTACAGTATTTTTCCTCACTACAGTACCAGGCCAATTATCTGAATCTGTTCATCATCTAGATCCTTCAGAAAAAACCAAAACAAGAAAAGACACACTCTCCAGCATTAATTAATGTGCTCTGTCTTTTCTTTAAGGTTAGACTCTGAAATTTATTTTAAATAGCACTTAAAGAAAAACATTTTTCAGGAGACACAAAGGAACAGTAACATTCCCTCTTTCAGTGAATTTTAAAACTGTTGACCTTCCATCTACTAAAAATTATCCTGTCTCAAGGAGGAAAATATTATTCCTATCAAGAAATACTTATGTAGACAACATGAGCTATCTTCTACTATTTATCTATATCATTCAATAACAGTGATAATACAGAACTAACCCAATGTAGAAACACAATTATTTACTGTGTCTTTCGGATTACTTTCCCTCTGTAACACAGAAGATTAAACATAATCAGTTATAGCTAGAAACACTGCTGTGTTTCATCAAGGACAAGCTCACACATTAATTTTACCTGTTACTTATATGGTCTGTACATACATATATATATATCAATTAAAGCAAATGTAATTAGCATTCCTTACAATAAAATGTTTAGAAAGCTTTTTGTAAGCAAAACTGTTTTCACATTAAAATGCCAATAGTTAAGTGGAAGTGTTATAAAAGACGGTAACAAATTGTTCACTCTAAATTAGAGTTTCCAAATCGAATTTATTTGAGCAAGCGATAAACAGGCAAAACAGCGCTGGGCGGCCGGGGAGACTCCTGCTCCACCAACGGCCGCACTGTACAGTTCCAGTCCCTGACTTATATATTTTACAGGGATGGTACCGCCTGCCAGTTTAAACTGACATGTTTGAGTGCCATCCAGGCGACCCCACCATAAGACATCCTTTAGGTGAGCTCTAGATTTTGTCTTGCTAACAAAGTCAGGCTGGCTCTGCAGACTTGAGGTGCCTTCTCTATTCTTTTCTTTTTTCTCTTTCTTTCAGTACATGCAAATATCTTAAACTGTCCCTCCCAGGCCCATGGCAGTACAAAGGTAAACAGAAGATGTAACAAAGATACAAGGAGTAAGGGGGGTACACCTTCTCCTCCTCCTCCTTATCTGACGGTTTGAGAACAAATTCTTGACACAATGATTATTACAGGAAGTGTCTGGGGTTGTTATTTTTTTCTTCTTTTTTTTGGTTGGTTGATTGGGTTGGGTTGGATTGAGTGGAGATTTTTTGGTTGGTTGGTTTGTTGGTTATTTTTATAAAATTTGTAAAAGTAGGAGACCCGTGGGAGTGTGTTTGGCTGATGGAAATAATCCAAATATGGCCTTAGGATTTGTTTAATGCACTGGGACCTGAAGGATGGCCAAGATCTCACTCTGCTTGCATTATTTTCAATTACAGTAAGTGAAGATTTGGTGTAATTCTGGGTCTGCCTTTAGAAATTTGGAGTTATACAGAGATTTGCCCTGTTATTTTTCCCAATGAAAACAGGCAAACCTTTTAATGTGCCAGTTCTAACAGCTTCTGCCATACACGATGCAATGTACTGCTATGTACCCTAGGAAATGTCATTCTATTAGGAAAACAGACACATTTTTCCCATTACAAACACAGCACACACTTAGAGGCTTTTAAGATAAAAAAAGAGGCACAATATAAATCTCTAATACCATACTGAATTCTTTTCACTATGATGGCTGAACAGTTCAAAACAGCAGTTACCTTGAAAATGACTGTGCTGAAAAGAGAATTAATTAATTCAGATAAACTAAATAAACTCTGTGAACTGACTAATGTACAGAAATTACTGGGTGCTGATACTGCTGTTTTAATTATTAAGTCCACATTAATTAATTTCAAAGCTGCTTTTTTGTAATCTGCAGCTTGACCAACATTCAGAGTACAAAACATGCTAAAACCCAAATTTTGCTTAGTAAAACTTTTGCAAAGGTTGAATCTGTGTCTTCATCCAAGTAGATGTGATGAATGTTAAAAGACAGTGACAATTTCAATAAACATAGGATCCAAATAATTGTGTGGTACTTGCTTGACCACAAGCTGAGAAACTGAATTTGTTTGTGCCAACCTATTTCTTTCACAGAAGGAACTAGGCTTTTTGTTAATTGTCAATATGGTTCTGAATATAAAGGGAACTTAATGTCTCTCTGAAATTTGCAGCAGAATCAGTGATCATGCCTACCTATGCCTTTGCAAAGCTATTGGACACAATAAGATTCAACCATGACCTGCTTTGAGACTTGAACCTCATTGAACCTGAGCTTTGTGTACTCTGTTCTTCATGTTCTTCAGTGTGTCTATTTTGCTGGTAGTGTATTATTATTGTTGTTGTTGTTGTTATGATTATTATTATCTTTTTGAAACCTTGAAGATTCTTGGATTTCATTAAAAAATATTTTCTCAATAGATAGATTTTGTAATCCTTCCATTATATCTATTGAAGCGGTGACTTATGGTCCCAACTGGATGAGAATAGATATCTACCAACATTTTGTGTTATGTTACATTTAGTAGTTAGTGTTGTACATCAGGGCATAAGTAGCATAAAATTTATTTATACCATACTTTGTTCTTTAACACTTAACTTGTGAAGGACTGTTTCACATACTGCACTGATTGAAGTGCTTATTACATATTTCTGTTTGGGAAGCTTCAGCGGGGATTTTGCTGTCTATATATTACTCTAAAAAGACAGAAAGGGAATTATATATTTAAGATTGTCTGTCATAGTGATTAGTTCCATAAATTGCTAAAAAACATACCGCCAGTAATTTTACATCTGCTGCATCACACAGCAGACAGCAGTAACATCAATACAGTAACTAAAAGATACATTCCCGCAAGGATTTTGTTCTCTAATCCCTCATCATTTTGTTTCATTCTTAAAATAAAAACACCTGTAGCAATAATTTCTTCTGACAAGCTGAAAGGCATCGAACAGAAAACAAGTTTAATAAAACACTTTAATTACCATCTTCAGTACACCTTCACCATGTATCAACAGCTCTTATGAACATCTTAATCAAACTTGGGGTTTTTTTGCTTTTCACTTGAAGAAAATTTAAATTTTTTTTGAGAACTCTACATACAATTGAAGGACTAGGAAATAATGTCCTTGAGAAAACCAAAGACAGAATAGCTGTAACAAAACCCCTTATCAACACTTCATGTCATGTACTCAAATTAGAAACATTTAGGGGCAGAACAAACTTCTACAAAAACTTCTGAAAGATAGCTTTTATGCAATAGTTCCTTTATCAGGCTAGTCATTCTGAGACTTCCATGTTGGCCAAACCCCTGCTTAATTAAAAAAAAAAAAAAGGAAACCAAAAACTCAAGCAAAATCACAGTTTTTTAAAAATACTTTTAACATCATTGCCATATTAAAAGCAATTTCTCATAAAAAGTTATATAAATAAATGACATATTTAATATTGTGACTTAAACCACATGTATTTTAAAAAAAGACTACCTTCTGTGTATCTTGAAAGAATTTACCTTTTCTGTAGTGTGTCCTAGTCATTTTCCACAGTTTTCTTCTCAGCATGCTGACAACTGGGATCCTTCTTCAGAGTATTTTAAATTTCCAGTATATTCTAAAGGGAGCACAAGCACATTGCTCCAATGGGTGGATTCTCATCTGGGAGTGAGGCATCGCAAAGCTCAGTGTTACAGTACCCGTGTAATTTTGCAGGTCTAGTATTGAGATGATCAGAACTAAATGCTAAAGGAATGGATATTACTAGTTGCCCTGGTTCTGGCCAGGCCAGGGTTAACCTCCCCAATCAGCCAACACAGGTGAGCTGAGTCAGCCCAGGTATGCTGAGTTAGCGGGACTGTTTTCCACACCATCTGACACCCATTCCCCATAAAAGCAGCAGGTTGGGGAAGGGTAGGGGCTGTTTTGCCTCTAGGACAGTCAGAGTGTGGCTGGCACATTGGGTTGGTCAGTCCTTCCTGTCGGGCAGCCCTCTGTAATCATCAGGTCAATAAGGTACTCTGTGTTAGCACTGGGTGTAAGTGTAACTACCTGTTATTGTTCTGTATTCACTTTGATATTTGGCAGTAAATTGTGCTTATCCCAACCCATGGCCTGTTTCTCCTCTGGAGTGACCGAGTGTCTTATTGGGCATTTGGCCTCTAGCCAGGGCCAAACTACCACGTTAGTCACACTGCAAGACCCTCATACAATATCAGTATTGCTGTTACAGCCTAAGTACTGTAGTACTTAGTACTATGTAGTTTTAGATGGGAAAGAATATTTAATGTCATGTTTTCCTATTCTCCTGAATGGAGAGGTTTTACAGAAGGAATGTTGTCACACTTTTAACTGTGACATCCTGCTGCATAAGCTATTGCGGCTGGCATTTCCACTACTGTAGTGGGTTAACCTTGACTGGATGCCAGATGCCCACCCAGCTACCCTCTCACCCCATAACAGGTTTTTTCTGGCATGCCTTCCTCCTAAAACTATTTCCTCATGCCAGCATGGGCCTTTCCCATGCCCTGCAGCCTGTAGAGAAGACCATGGTGAAGCAGGCTGTCCCCCTGCAGCTCATGGATGATGACAGGGAACAGAGATCCCATCTACAGCCCATGGAGGACCCCATGCTAGAGTGGGTGGAGACACTTGAAAGATGCTATGACCCTGTAGGAAGCTCACATTGGACCAAACTCCTGGCAGTGAAACCTGCAACCCATGGAGACACCAGCCCATGCTGGAGCAGGTTTGCTGAGGGACTTATGACTCCATGAGGGACAACGCTGGAGCAGTTTGGGCCTGGAGGTCAGAACCACGTGGAAGTGATCCACACTGAGGACATTGTTAAGGAGCTGAAGCCTCAACAAAAAGGACTCATGGAGAAATTCGTAGAGGACTGTTCCATGTGGGTGAGACCTCATGGTGCAGCAGGGGAACAGTGTGAGCAAAGCCCACCTCCTGGCCAAGAAGGAAAACAAGTCAGAAGAACTGAACAAAACTGCCTTTCCCATTCCCTGCCCCTCCCCTGCCACAATGTGGGGGAAGAAGGGAGTTAAATAATGGCTAAAGTTGTCTGAGAAGAAGGGAGGGGTGGGGGGAGGTGTTTTAAGATCTGGTTGCACTCCTCATTACCGGACTCTGGTTTCACTGTGTGTGTAGTGTAGTGTAATCAGTTTCTTTTCTTCTGTGTTGAGTCTGTTTTGCCCATGCCACTAATTATGGAGTGATCCCTCCCTGTCCTTGACTTCTAAGCCTCTCAATATATATTTTCTCCCTTGTCCAGCTAAAAAGGGGAGTGATAGAGCAGCTCTGGTGGGCATGTGGCCTCGAGCCAGGGTTAAACCATCACATTTAACGGAAGTCCAGATAGATGACATAAATTATCCACCAGTGAAGTTATGCCATCATAAGATACCACCAGATTAGTCAAGCACAATTTGCCTTTTGTGAAGCCATGTTGTCTTTCTTTAATCATTTCACTGGCATCCATATGCCTTGATGCAGCTTCCAGCAGAATTTCTGCTCCTTCTTTGTTTTCACATGCTGTTTGTCACAATTTTTTACTTTTTTTCCTCACACTTTTGTGAGGAAATTTTCTAACATTTCTTAAATATGTTTTCCCCAAGATGCACCCACCTTGGACAGGGTCTCAAGGTGGGTGAGTTGGAGCCAGCTGTAATCAGCTGTGTCTGGGTCAGGGCAGCCCTGGCCTCTCCTCACAGCAGCCCCCACTGCTGCCAGCACCCATGCACAGACAACCAAAACAGAGTTTAAGAGTAAGTACAACATCTATTTTACGTGTAACTACAACAAATTAAATCAGTCATTAAATATATATTGTACTAAAGGAGCTAATACCTATCATATATATTATTTCTCTGCTTCTCCCACTTTAGGTACTTCTTTTATTTATTTATTTGTTTGTTTGTTTAATGTAATGAGGATAGGGTTTATTTTTTTCCCCTTGCTTCCACATACACATCTACAGTTTTGCTGTCCTCCAGAAATTCTGTTACTAGGAGATTTTGCTTCACTATGCCTTCCAGTCATATAAATCTTTCAATATATGGTATGTCAAAATGTTAGAATGTCGCTTCTGAACAAAATTAAATTTTTGTTGTGAAAATAATTTATTTTGTAAAGTCGTTTTATCCAGAAAAAAAACGCAACCAACAAATCAGCCAAAAAACCAATGTTGCTATTTAATACTCCCCTCTTTTTTTTTTTTTCAAGGAAAATATTTAATTAAACTAGGAAATGTTATTTTATAATAAAAATATCTAATTATAATACATTGTAAAAAGCTGAAGGTATAAAGATTTTCATTTTGAAAATTTTGTCATTGGGTATTTTGGCAACATATAGAAAAAAACCAGATAGCTATACTTTTGCTTGTAGACCTTTTTTTTATGCCAATTAAGCATTTAAAATCATTTAAATCTGTATCACTTTGTTCTAAGCTTTAGAAGCAGCAATCTTTTCTATCCTTGTAAGGCTACTATTAAAATGTAGGCACTACCTGGTTATTTTAATAATTGCCCTTCATGTAAAAAGCTTGGTAGCACATAAATTGGGAAGAATTATGAACATGATCCTAAGAACTATTTCCTGGAATCCTCCAGTACCATGTAGACATAGCTATCTTCCACACATGCAAGGGCATAGCATGTGTTCTAACTTGCAGAGCTCCAATTTACAAAAAGTCGTCATAGGCAGCATATCTGACACAGGATTTTTTTCTGCTTATCCTTTAGTATTAGTCCAGTAGAAATTACATAATTTTGTTTTTTAAAGTTATTTCCCTTTCCAATACAATTTAATCTATACTTAACCATATGTAGGAAAAGGTTCTTCTAGGTAGTGGAACATAGCAACTTGCACTTCCCAGATGGAAATACTGAACAGCTGAGTTTCTGCTGTTTGCTTCCTGGTACAAGAAAAGGCATTTGTAGATCAAGCAAGCAGCAGATGGAGAACAATTGGAGTATATAATTACTCGGCCTGGGTTCCTTTTAAATGGGTAGGCTGAACTCTCTCTATTTGGCTGGGAAGACTGAGAAATAGAGTGGTACATGCTAGATAAACCTTCCAACAACTCTTTAAAATAAATCTAAGCAAATATGTGAAATAACTTTATCATTTATCAGGGTCTCTTTTTGTGAACTTCAAAATCTGACAAGGCACTGTCAGCCTGCTTTTGAAGGCTGAGATTAATACACAGCCTACCCAAACATTTCTGTATTAATAAACTACATTGATTTCAGTATGTTACCTGAGGACTCCATCTGGTGACTCTCCTTTACTTTGCCAGATTTTGAAAAGCTGCAGCCCTACTATGATCTATTGCCAAAATATAAAATCCACCATAGGAAAGTATTAACACATTGTGATTCTTCCTCTGTGGACATAAATAATAGAATTGTGAGACTTCTTGAAACCGCACTCAATGGAGCATTACATTTTGTAAGCTGACAGCTAACAGAAAGACTGCATGCTAAAATCAGTGTCTAGAGAGCTATGATTATTTTCATTAATTATTCAAGCTTAAATGGACATATGAAGGAAAATACATAGGACATAAAAAGAGGAGTAGTAAAGTATTATAAGAAAAAGTAGTCAATCAAAAGAATTAAAATACCAATAAATATGGCATCAGAAACAAATAGAGGACAGTAAAAAAAAATGTCAGAAGACAAATATAAAGCGTCATATCTTCTTAATGCGTCTAAATTATCTTCTCAAACCTCATGATAAAATGTGAAATTACTTATACATTTTCCTACAAAAGCTTTCATAGCAAAGAAAGACTAACAGGACAGAGAAAAATGAATGGAGGATGTTTCTACAAAGAAAAATAGATATGAGAATTAGAGCTACATGTAGTGAAAGTTTAGAAGATTGATACTGAAAACTAAATCTGATTTAACAACTGAAGAAAAAAATTAGGTCTTATACATGTTTTTATTGTTCTAAAACCTAGGAAAAATCAGGACTAAAGCTAGCAATTCAAAGTGAAAGAAACTAGGGAAAGATTGCATACTTCCTCCTATTTTTTTGTTTGTCTTCCACCTTATCTGAAATTTCAAAAGTTTATTCTTTGCTATGAAACTGACAAGAAAATTCTAAAACCTTTCTGCTTCCTTAACTCATGTTACTCATGTTTAAAGACTTCCGTAGATCTCAATAAGAATTCAGATTTTTAAAATTACAAGAAAAACAAATAATTACGCAATGTAAATATATCTTAATCACAATTAATCCCCTTACAGTTTTTATCACTTGACAAAAAATAATATTGATAAATATATTCAGGCATAGGCAACAAACTGCCAAAGATGCACACATTTTCAAAATAATTCAGAAAATTTAAAGCAAGCTAAATCTTACATATGCGTTCTGGAAAAAATTCTTTTTGTAATTCAGTACAGAATGATTAACCAAAAATAAATAACCAGCTCCTAAATTATACTTACATATTTATTTAATGTAGTATGTACTAATTTGACAACATTCTTAGGATCTTACTCTTTGGCACATCACCGTTTTTAGTGATGAAAAGTATATTTCATAGCTATTGTTTTTAAGAAGGGACAAACCTTCACTAGACCAGGTTACCCAAAGCCTCATCCAACCTGGCCTTCAACCCTTCCAGGAATGGAACTTCCATTAAATCTCCAGACAACCAGTTCCAGTGACTGACTACCCTCATAGTAAAGAATTTCTTCCTAACCTCTAATCTAAACCTACCGTCTTTCAGCTTGAAGCCATTGCCCCTTGTCCTATTACTGCACTCCCTCATAAAGTCCCTTTCCCATTTTCCTGTAGGACCCCTTTAAGTACTGGTAGGCTGTAATTAGGTCTCCCTGGAGCCTTCTCTCCTCCAGGTTGAACAAGTCTAAGTCTCTCAGCCTCAATGACCTCTAAAGGTCCCTTCCAACCTTCACTCTATGATTCTACGATTCTGTCTTCATAGGAGAGGTGCTCCAGGCCCCTGATCATATTTGTGACCCTCCTCTGGACCCGCTCCAATTACTATGAATTTAGTAATTTTTGATTACGTTTTGGAGAGGAATAGAAAGTATATCTAATAACTGCAATTACTGAATATTCACCTGGTTGGACTTAGGGATCTACGTTCTGTGATCTGGTGATGGAGGAGAACATTTTGAATACTGTTGATGGATTGTACCACAGCATATTTGTATTTATTCCATGTATAATTCACAGACATTGCAGCGATCATCTACTTCAACTATACTAATATCCTGTAATTGGGAAAGGAAGAAGATTGGAATGAAAATTGAAACAGTGAAGTAACATTTCCATAGTTCCTCTTGTTGCTATGGTTATAGGTAGAGAAGGCAACATCTTGACATCTACTCACTCTGGAGGTTAAAATTAAGAAAAGACAAGCAGAATCCAATGATCTGTCACACAAGGTAAAGAGAAAGAGATTACTACGTCAGAAACTGAACTATCCCTTTAATTTATACAGAATTTTGGAACACCTGGATTTCTCTTGCATGAGTCTACATAGACACAGATAATCTAAAAGCTTTTGGAAATGAGAAAGTTGTTTTGCTTGAAGATGCCTGAAGGTGACTTTATAGGTGTACTGATTATAGAAATAAACAAATTAAAAAAATGTATTTTTACTAGGGATCACATTTAATGAGAGATCTCTCCAAACTTCTCCTTCCTGCAGTATAATCTGTATCTTGTCTTGCTTTGATTCTAGTTCCACTTCCTCCCTGCACCACCCCCACCCCCCACCCCCACACACTGCCCCTTAAATGCTTGCTTTGTATATCAGATAACTTTAGTTTCCTTCTGCTGTTCTAAGGACTGCTCTCGAAGGGACTGAATCTGTACTCTGAAGATGCCATTCTGGAACTTCAGTACGAATATCCTGGATGTTGGAATAGAGAATATTTACATATGATACCAAGCTCAGAAGAGAATGCAAGTGTCTTGAAGAACAGGAATAAAATTTAAAATCTTGAAAAATTTGAGGTAGGCTTGAAAAAATAGGATGCTGTTGAATAGAGACAACTGCAAGATACTCAGGGAGAAGTAGTAAATTACACACATATGAATTTGCAAACAACTAAGTATAAATTCTACAGGTCTCAAAGTTAGAAAGGGCTTCAAGGTAAGCATGAGTGAACAACTTCATAGTATTAAAAAAAACAAACAAACAAAAAAAACCAAAACTAAAAAGTGTACATTGTGCTAAAATATTTTGCCTGACCTACAAGATGCATGCATTCAATTTATTAATGGAATTGCCTATTACATGGAATATTTTTCTACAAGGCTTTATAATGATTAAGTACCAATTGGTAATAGTGCCAATCAGAACAGAAATACTGATTGAAGGTCTTGAGATTTTGACCTTCAAGAAAAGATAGAATAAAAAAAAGATTTAGAAATTATATGATAATAGATTTCAAAACATAAGACTGTTTCAAAGAAGGGGATAATATGCTCTCTGTGTCAGAAAAGAAGTAATGGGTTTAAATTGGAAAAAAAAAAGTTGTCTAGTATAAGACATACTAGAAAGCACTTTTGGAAGTAAAAACTAAAGAATGGAAAATTTGTAAAAGGAAACACTTGACCTGCCGTTGATGGTACTGTAAAGCAGATGAAACAAATGCCTGTCAAGAATGGATTAGTCTTCCAAAGCCCTTTTTGTACTTAAGAGACTATGAGGAATATGAATTGGCTCAAGATGGAAATACTTCATTCCTCTTCCCTACATGTTTTCCACTTTCTTTGATATTTCTGAGATGCTGTTTGTTATATTTTGTGAATACCAGATAATAATTTAGGATGGCACTAAGGACAAGTAAATTGTGACTTTATTCTTACTCTCCCTTTGGTGTATTTTAAGTATTTTATTTTTCTTTCTCCTATTTTGTTTTGGATTTTTTCTTCTTTCCAGTACACTGTTTAGTTTTCTACATAGGTGTATATTTATACCCACTGTTATATCAGTGTTGATTCTGAAGCTGCTCAATACTAAAGCTCTATGAACTTTTCTTACTTCTCACCTTAGTCTCCTGTAATTTTTAGCCTTCTTAGTCTTTCTCTACAGTAGGTGAAGAACCGTCAGAACAAACAGGGATACAAACAAAAGATGCAAATGTTCGTGAAATATGTTGCAAAAAAGACTTTTAACAGAACCAGAACTGGTTCCCCACCTTGTTTTCCTTAAGAAAATGAACCAACTTGCCCTTTCCCCCTGTACAGATGTTAAGCACAATCTTAGAAGCAAAGGGTTGCAATACTCTGCAAAAGAACAATTTTTGCATGTAAATCGAAAGTATAAATGCAAGTTCAAATATAGTCTCTACTTAATGTCTTATTTACATGCTAACCATACTGTTTAAAGTTGGATTTGTAAATCGACAGAAGGAGAAAGGAAAACACCTGAAATTTTTTTCATCTTCTGTGTATTCTGTGTCATTGACATGGTTATACTTCTGGGGAAGACTGAAGGTGTGAAATCTGGATATATGCTCTGTATATTTAGTTACCAGATCATGCGTTAATTTCTATAATGTAAGTAGGCTGCTAGGTAATACTCATGACAGAAGATTTAATGGCTTGCCACATGAGAAAATATCTACTGAAAAGGTAGAAACAAATTTGTAATAAAACATAAAATATTCCTTTTTCTATTTGTGCTCTTATGAAGTTTCTAAAAATGTATAAATTATATAGCTGAAGGATAATATTGCAGAAGAGTGTTAGAGGCATATCTGCAGGGAAGTGCGCATGTTCATGCATGTGTGCAGTCATCTTAATGGAAGTGAAGCAAAAATAATCAGGTAAACAGGTTATGCTTGATTAATAATTGGCAAGTAAGGTAGAAGGGGGAAAAAAACAGAAAAAAAAAAGCCAAACACTTCTACTACTGAATTTGTCCATGTCTCTACAATAAGACAGTTCACAGAACGGTTGAGGTTAGAAGGGTTCTCTGGAGGTGGTCCTTTGCTTGAATAAGGACCGCTAGATATGGTTGCCCAAGACAAATGTCCAAACAGGATCTGCATATCTCGAGAGATGATGTCTCCACAGCCTCTACAGGCAACCCGTGCCAGTGCTTGGTCATTCTTGCTGTGAAAAAGGTTTCCTTCTTTTCAGCAGGAAAACGTGTTTTGGTTTCTGCTCACTGCCTCAAGTCCTGTCACTAGACACCTCTTGAAAGAGTTTGTCTCTCTCTTTTTTGTGGTCTCCCTTCAGATATTTATACATGTTGATAAGATCTGCCCTGAATTTTCTCTTCTGTTCCAGATCTCTCAACCTCCTACAGGAGATGCTCCAGCCCCATCATCACCTACATGACCCTATGCTGGACTCTCTCCAGTACTTCCATGTGGCTCTTGTACTCTTGAAACCTAGAACTGGACACAGTACTCTAGTGGTGACCTTTGCAGCCTTGAGGAGAAAGTAAGGATCATTTATTTCAGAACTCCACCTTATGCAGCAGACAATACTGGTAGCTGCCTTTGCCACAAGGACACAATGCTGATTTATGTTCAATTTTCTGTCTACCTTTGCCCCTGCCTAAGTACATTTTGCAAATCTGCTCCCAGCACATACTGATACAAATCATTTTTCTTCCCCACATGTAGGACTTCTCA
Organism: Hypotaenidia okinawae; assembly: GCA_027925045.1. NCBI lineage: Eukaryota > Metazoa > Chordata > Aves > Gruiformes > Rallidae > Hypotaenidia > Hypotaenidia okinawae. The sequence goes on from BSDF01000001.1 coordinate 176,312,802, forward strand.
TTGTCTTTTGATGAACTCCAAGAGGCTCCTTATGGCACATTTTTCCAGCCTGCTGAGGTTCCTCTGCATGGCAGCAAAAAAACATTGGTATATCAGCGACAGCTCTGAGTTTTGTGTCATCAGCAAACTTGCCAAGGGGTACACTGTCCCATTGAGAAGACCATTGTTGAACATGTTGAAAAGGATTGGATCCAGTATGGATGTCTATGGTAGACCACTAGGTATTAGCTTCCTACTAGAATTCATATTACTCATAACCACCTGAGCTCTCCTGCGTAGGCAGTTTTAAATCAACCTGTCTTCTCATCTAGCCCATGCTCCAACAGCTTATCTACAAGGATCTTACAACAGACAATGTCAAATCCCTTACTGAAGTGAAGGTAGATTAATATCAATTTCTTTCTCCTCATCTACCAAACCTGTCATTTTATTGTAGAAAGTTATCAAGTTGTCAACCATGATTCACCCTTGGTGAATCCATGTTGACTATTCCTGATCACCCCCTTGTCCTTCATGAGCATGGAAATAGTTTCATATATTAGTTGTTTGAAAACATTCTCGGAATCCAGAAGAGACTGACCAGCCCTAGGTCCTCCTTGCTGTTTTTGAAGATAAAGGGGACATTTGCTTTCCTTCAGTCTTTGGGTACCTCTCCAACTACAGAGCTGTATGTATTTATTTCCTGTATCTGTGGTGCATCTGATTATGGCAATAGATCTGTTTGAGCAATTCCATAAACTTAATTAAGAACTGCCTCGCCCTACTGTCCCCACAAAAGAGCAGGTATAGCTTCTAGTAGTCAAACAAAACTAAAAAGCCACTTGAGTATTTCTGCTCACTGAAAAGTGTTTTATTTCAAATGGGAAAAGTGAAGTGCATCCAGGGTGGAGATAAAATCTACTATTTGCTTTCACAGAATGAAAAGGAAATTAAAAAAGATATGAAGAGTTTTCAATAAAATAAGGTCAAGATAAATTAAAAAAAAAGAGGATCCAGTCGGTGTTTTTGTTAATTAGATACTCCTGGCACCTCCAAAGTACACAGAAATCAGAGCATATCAGCACAGTCCATTTGAGTCAACAAAGATATCTGATTCATGTTATCTGAGTATCATTATAGATTCATTAATTTAGTTTGGAAATACTTATTCCAAAATTCAATTAACAGTCAGTGGAAAAAGACTTTGGACCATTTCTCTTCTAAGTGTCTAGTTAGGATTTCCAATTTAATATTTGTTTGTTGCAGTAGAATATCACAGTATCAGAGAATCACAGAATGGAAGGTGTAGGAAGGGACTTCAAGAGATCAAGTCCAACCCCCTGCCAAAGCAGGTTCCTTAGAACAGATCACACAGATAGGTATCTAGACAGCTCTGGAATATTTCCAGAGATGGAGACTCCACAACCCTCCTGGTTCATACAGTACAAGACAGACCAAAAGTTAGGTCAAATATGTTTTGCATTTGTCACAACGTGGTGTAAAACTACAGTACTTGCAGTGACACTGCTGTTGTCTTCCTCCATACCCTTGCACTTCTGCAATCCCATGGCACAGATGCCAATAGGTACACATGTGGGTCAGGTTAGCTTAGCTGTGGTTAATTAGCTCAAGATAATTGAAATGTATCCTTATACCTTCCAGTAAGTATTGAGCTGAGTCTATTTTATATATTACCTGAGGCACACAGCATCATCAGACTGACAGCAATAGGCAAGGGAGGTGAACAAGTATCTAAGTTGTGGATCATGGTGGAGCTTGAAAGTTGGAAAGTTTAGTATCTTGCACACATTTCAGACATGCCCAGATGCTATTCATTTAAAATAAATCCATAACTAGATAGAAACTTTATGGAATTTTTTAGGACTTCTGTCTGGAATTTCTGTGTTAATCTTGTGTCATTTAGATGACTACACCTCAGCTAAATTATTTCTGTTTAAATTTTCTAAGACAAAAAAAAGAAAAGATTGTAGTTTTTAAGAGTTTCTTTTTAAGAAAGACAGAGACTATTTTTTGTGAGCATAAACTACATATGCATGTCAACTGTTGCTCTCTAAATACATTCTTCTTCTAGCTAATTATAAAATGACCATCTAAAGATTAGATGACAAACGTATTTGAACATTTATGGTCGTTGGGTTCTGCACCAAATTCCAACCTCTTTGTGCCTTTAGTCAGTTTTACAAGCAACTGATGAGACTTCAGTCTTTGTCAACCCGGAAATAAGCTGGTTCTTGACATTAGGGTTTTCTCATTGATTAAATTGTCATGGTGTATTCACAGCCTAAATGCTGCCTTCTGGTCACTGTCCTTTTCTTGTGTGGAAAATGACCTTTGTGAATAATTGCATGCCCCAGATGTGTCAAAATGAGGAGGAAGCAGGAATATCAAGTAATAACACTGTAGGAATTATTTGTCCCTTGATTATCTTGCAAATTCTACTGGGGGGAGGAAGGAAAAAATGTGCCTGAAATATTTTTTACCAATGTATAATTTAAAGGTAATTTAAAGTGCATTTAGGAAGTTTTATTTGCACTTTATGTACTCTTCTTTATAATACTTTAATGATTGCCTTGTACTGCTTGTAAGGATAATTGCATGCTGAGGTCTGTGTACTTTTTTGAGCCACAGGTCGAATCACTGCAGCAGTAGCTCAGGTTTTTAGCCACCATTCTGCACCAACTTTTGTGGGGCTCTCACATAGTTATAGCTAATTTATAATCTTGGGACAACTATGTTTTATACCAATATGGAAACAACCCTAAGAGTCATTTTGCTGAGTGGGAATTTCTGAAGTGTAGTGTATTCTGTCTGCACTCTAGCATGCTCTAATTTATCATCATTGCTGTAGGATTTAAATGGGGTGCCACAGAAATGGTACAAAATTTCTTCCCCTACCTTGCAGAATTTTCTAAACTCAGATCTGAGCAAAACTTTACAATTAATAATTCTTCTCAGGAATGAAATAAATAATAAAAAAAGAATAATAATCTCATGAAATTAAGAGTTTTCCTTGAAACTTTGTTCACTTAGCAGAAACTTCTGAAAAAGCAAAGCAGATGGGTACATTGGAAGGCTCACATGAATGCCTTTTTTCCTGTCAACTCACATACCAGTCAAATGACTGACATGGTTTCCCTGGCTCCCTGAAATCCCACCTGTTTGGGTGTAGGCTGCCCAAGTGCCTGGGAGCTCTGGCTAATTTATAGTACAACTGTTAGGATACAGGAACGCCACGGCTCCCTGGATAACCTAGGCTGCATGGTTTCCTGGTCAGACCATTTCTTGGCTGACTATTTTTCTGGATCTCTGCCCAGAAAACAGGCATTGTCCCAGTTCCCCAAGCTAGCTGGGCTAGCTGGGATTGCTGGCCTACAAATGATAGAAAATATACACTCTGCCTTCTCGGAAACATTTTTTAATCAAAACATAATTTTTGCTGTAAGTTCACCTTTTTCATTCTTCATTCCGATTAATAACGAAAAAATACCCTAAATTCTAAAATTCCTACAGGGTGAAAACTCCGATACCAGATTGAAATGACATTTGAAAGAACAATGGAATTGATCTCAAGAGGAAAAAGCTAGAATCAAACAAGTAATCAAATCCATATGAAAATTAAGATACTTTGATTTAGGAATGAAAATCACACATATTCCTATAAATGTGAACAAAAAAGTCAGCTGTAACTGTAAAGAGTCCCATGGTTGCTGACAGTTTACAGGTATTACATGTCATGGCTTCTCCAGAAGGTGATATGACCATCCCTCAGAATCATGCCAGAACAGGATTTTCTATGAAGCTGTGAAGTAGAAATATATTAACTAGAAGTGAGCTCCATTTCCTGTAGTCTCTTTATATTCTTCTTGTCTCATATGTCTCTTCTTGTCTCATAACCAAGCAATATATGAGATCCAATTTACCTCAGCCTAATGTTGCGTGGCTGTACTGGGGGTTCTGCACTTGTTTTGTGCATTTCTGTAGCTTTAAACTTCCTGTGTTTCAATGGATGGCAAATTCTTATGGAAATAATGCTAAGATACTATTATTAAAAGAATATTGTTCCAAACAGCTCAAATACAATTTTAAGCTCTCATCTGTATATGCATAGATCTATTATGCATAGAAGCATCTATTTAGAATATGCCATTAATTCCTCAAATTTATAAAATCCTCTATTTATATAAACGTGGATATTGCTTTCCTTATGCAAGCATACAGCTAAAGAAAGAAATGTGTACTATGATAACAGTAGCAGACCTGTAAGCACTTTTTAAAACATCTAAGAAGTTTCTTTATATCTGTATGGTGCCTTTGCTTGCACTTAGGCAGACACACAAGCACACATATACACATACCATTGTCACATGGATCAAAAAACACTAAAGTAAATCTTAGGCCAAGATCAATACTTACTTCTCGGAGAACAATATCGGTCACCAAGCATCTTAACAATTTACTTCATTCACACTCCAAGACAGAAAGCAAGACTTACACTAATTTTGGAGTATCATCTGTTTGAAAGGCACAAGACAAAACTAACAATATACAGAATATGTCCCTAAACCCTAATATTTATTTGTATCATTTAAAAGAAGAAAGGAATATGTCCTGAAATTACAGAATGACAAAAGATATAACCGTGTGCTTTTACTTTGCTGATCTGATTGCTGACTAAATTTGTAATGAGTGTTCTTCTTTTAAATAAAAGGTTTTGCGATAAAAGGACCAAAACAATTAAAGTTGAGGTGTTGCCTCATTGATTTTTTATTCCATGGTCCACTGAGTGAGGAAAAGTATTCAGTCAATCAAGTATAAATGACAAGGACATACATGTGCTATTAAGTTAGAGTGAACTTTAAATTTTATTAGGGTCCCAAGTTTTCTCTTTTATCTGTGTGGCATATAGATTAATTCATGCAGTTTCCATCAGTATGAAATGGAGGAGATATATTGATGACAAAACTTTAACACAGTCTGGTAGACAGAGCCTCTTAGACCTCTTCACCTGCATACAGATTTCTGATCCAGACCAGGCTTCCTGGAACAACAATGCACCATATACTGTTTCTAGGCTTGACTAGTGGCTGATGCTTTTGCCCTTCTGACTTTAACATGAATCCTGAACAGATCACCTGGGTATGTCTTTCAGGAAGTGAGTATGAAGCAGACAAATCCAATACAGATTTATGTTGTTGAAACATACAGAATGATGGGATAATGCTTATATAATAATGGCAGTGAGTCCAGTGTGTAGAATAAACACAGCTATCCCAAAATATGTCAAGACTCTGGAGTATTTCCTGTAAATATGCTTTACTGAAGTGAGTGTTTGTCCAGGAAATGATAATGCATTCTGTGTAACCGTCTAAGATAGTAAAGATGTAGTTTATGTCATCTGGAAAAAAAAAAAAAAAAGAAAAAAAAATCATAAACAAAAGGAGCTTCTGCAAGCAGATTGTCCAGCAAGAATAACTTAGGTGACCTTCTGTCTATTCAGGCCATTCTATTCATGATGATCCAGCGTGATGAGTTCTCTGCTGAGAAGACTGTAGCTGCGACCTTGATCACTCTGCAAAAAGTAACATCAGTATCACAGTAGTTCTTTACTCCTGATGTGATCAGACATGGAGTTCAGTCAACTATCCACATACATGTGGACTGCATCAGAACACTACGTCCAAGTTGCCAAAATGAATACCTTGTGCAGTGACAAAATTGGCCACCCAAGCATAATTTTAACTAATTAGGGATGGACTAAGGAATTGAACATTAACAGAGGAGACATTCCCAGGTATATTTGGACTTCATTGGATATTTCACAAGACATGTAAAATTATTAAATTCTGTAGTATAGCCTGCAGAAAATTAGATGGAACTTTCATGACAATCATTTGTTGCTAAGTCACTTACAAGAGCTTCAAAGGAATAAAAGCTTTTCCTACTGATTATGTGCATATGTAGCATATAAACTATTTACACATGAAACACTGCTTCAAATAAATTTCATTATCATTTTCAGAAAAAAAAAAAATGTGCATTTGGGTTCTATGACAGTGGAATACTTAAAAATATTTGCGTTCTCATTTGCACTGCTGCAATTTGGCAGCTGCTGTAGCAATAATGCTTTAAAAATTATACACAAGTAATTTATTGCTTTCTCTTCCTGTGCATTTTAATACATTCCAAAGGTTCAAATTCATCTTTATTCCTAACAATAAATATTTCACTTAATTTAAATTCTCCATTAGCAACAATGTGCTTTTACTGCATCTCTACTTCAAGTACAGAAGAGCTGAACAGTTTGGCTGACATCCATTTACAACACTCTACGGCTTCAATAGGTTACTGTATTTCACATAGAGGCCAAGAATAATACTTTTTTTTTTTCAAAACAACTATTTTTTAGTCTGCACTTAGTATAGTAGCTGATGGCAGAATTACAGAATGGTGGGAGTTGGAAAGGACCTCTGGAGATAATCTAGTCCAACCTCCCTATCTGAGCAGGATCATCTAGAGCAGGCTGCACAGGACAGTGTCCAGGCAAGTTTTACATGTCTCCAGAGATGGAGACTCCACAACCTCTCTGGGAAGCCTGTTCCAGTGCTCTGCCACCCTCACAGTAAAGAAGTTCCTCTTCATGTTTAGGTAGAACTTCCTATATTCAAGTTTGTGCTTGTTGCCCCTTGTCCTGTCACTTGGCACCACTGAAAAAAGACTGACCCCATCCTCCTGACACCCACCTCTCAAGTATTTATAAGCATTGATAAGATCCTCCCTCAATCTTCTCTTCTCTAGTCTAAAAATCACAAATACCTCAGCATCTCTTCATAAGAGAGATGTTCTAGTCCCCTAATCATCATTTGCAGCCCTGTTTTGTACCTTCTGTAGTAGACCTCTGTCCTTCTTGAACCGGGGAGCCCAGAACTGAACACAATATTCCAGATTAAGCTTCACCAGGGCAGAGTAGAGGGGGAGGAGGACCTCCCTTGACCTGCTGGGCAATTTTTTCTTGATACATTTTTTATTAGTATATCATTTGTCCAAATCTGGGGCCTGCAATACAAGAAAGATGTAGAACTGTTGGAGAGGGTTCAGAGGAGGGCCATGAAGATGATTAGGGGGCTGGAACACCTCCCCTACGAGGAGAGGCTGAAGGAGCTGGGCTTGTTCAGCCTAGAGAAGAGAAGGCTGTGGGGAGACCTCACTGCAGCCTTCCAGTACCTGAAGGGAGCATAAAAACAGGAGGGGAATCAACTTTTTTAAAGGGTAGATAATGGCAGGACAATGTAGAATGGATTAAAGCTAAAGGAGGGAAGGTTTAAATTTTATATTAGGAGGAAGTTTTTTACAGAGAGAGTGGTGAGGTGCTGGAACAGGCTGCCCAGAGAGGTGGTGGATGCCCTGTCCCTGGAAGTGTTCAAGGCCAGGTTGGATGGGTCCCTGGGCAACCTTGTGTAGATCCAGGCCTGGAGGTTGGTGGCCCTGCCTGTGGCAGAGAGGTTGGAACTCTATGATCCTTGGGGTCCCTTCCAACCCAGACCATTCTATGATTCTATGATTCTATGATCATTCCCTAAATGCTACTGTTTTCCAACATTGATTCCCATATGCGTGAATCATATAATAATTTTAAAAAGACATATTCTTTAGAAATTATCTTTACAGAAATAAACTCTGGCTCTGGAATATTTCAGAGAAGCATTTCATTTTTTAAAATTCTTATTTTTGTCATACCTGAACCAATTACCATCTCATCTTTATCGAGATTAGAGATATATCGATTACAATATTTTACTTGAATTTATTTTTTTTTTAAGTACCTTTGTCAAAAGGTCATTAATCAACTAAGATAATCACATTTCATGTATCACTACCAATACAGGCTGGCAGTTGATGTGGTAGAGAGCAACCCCTGCAGAAAAGAACTTGAGGTACTGATGGATGAAAAGCTAGCCACAAAACAACAATGCACTCACAGGCCAGAAGGCAAATCACATCCTGGGTTGTATCAAGTGTGGCCAGCAGATAGAGAGAGGTGGGGTCTACACCTCTACTCTGCTCTGGTGAGACCCCCACCTGGAGTACTGTGTCCAGCTATGGAACCCTCAACACAAGGATATGAACCTCTTGGTCCAGAGGAGGGCAACAAATATCAGAGGCCTGGAGCACCTCTCCTATGAAGACAGGATGACAGAGTTGGGCTTGTTCAGCCTGGAGAATAGAAGACTCAGGGAGAATCTTATACTGGCTTTCCACTACCTACAGGAAAGCTGGGGAAGGACAGTTTGTAAAGGCACATAGTGATAGGACAATGGGCAGTGGTTTTAAACTTGAGCAGGGTAGGTTTAGATTAGACGTTAGGAAGAAGTTCTTCACTATGAGGGTGGTGAGACACTGAAACAGGTTGCCCAGAGAGGTAGTGGGGGCCCCATCCTTAAAGACGTTCAAGGTCAGGCTTCATAGGGCCCTAAGCAACCTGATCTAGTAATGATGTCCCTGCTTACTGCAGGGGGTTAGACTAGATGATCTTCAAAGATCCCTTCCAACCATTCTATGATTCTATGATTTTATATCTATTACAATAATAACTATAACAGCAATGTAATCTAAAACCTTAAAGATGTGAGTTTAGTACTAAGTTGCTAATGTGCTTGAGTAGATGTTCAGGCTGCATTTATCTTATGTGTTACAAGTTGCCCAATTCTATTTACTGACAAATAGAGGACTAGATTTCTTCATTACGAAGTCTCTGTTGTCATATGCATCTTCTGCTTTGCAGTGACTATTGTTCCTGGAGGAAGTCTAGCATAAAGAGTCATGTGGAGTTTTGTTTCCTCTGCAGAAGATACTACTCCCTCTGAGCAATGAAAATCTTTCAAATCACCCTCATAACAGGAAAAATTTGAGAATTGGAGGGATTGTGTCTTGATGGTATGGTAAGCTTTAGATGACAAGTTCAGTCACAGCAATGGCATAAGTCCCTTCCTTGCATTACCTTTCAGTTTTCTTGCTCATGGGGCTATGCTGTATGACTACTCCTACTACACCTTTGTGACATGCATTCTGTACTTTTATCACCATGCTGACAGTTATCATTGCTGAAAGTAGTGTAGGGCAGGCAGTATCTGTGAATAAAAAACTAGCTGATAATATGATAACCAAAGAAAAGAAAGTGTTCTTTCTCTGCAGAGTAGAAGCAGAAGCATTTAGCTGAATTGAAAGCTACAGTTTTTATCCAGCTTTCCCTACTTCAAGGGACTCAATAAAGTGCTAACATGTTGCACAACATCATTTTGTTTATCCATTAAGAGTCCCTCTCCTTTTTCAATCATGTATTTTTAATAAAGTATATGAATAAACTTAGACAATAGTAAAAAGGCATATGGGTAGAGAAAGCAACTGTTCACAAATGAGCACAATGAAGACTTTCTAAAAATAAAAAAAAAATTAGGACTATCTGAGATTCAGAATGGGAATGCCATGTATTATTAACAGTTTCAAAGATGGAAAGGAAATCTGTAGTGGCTTAACAGTAAGCCCTCTGGCTTCTAACTGTGCCAGTTAAAACAGAAGAGGCAAGCATCCTTTTATCATTAGTAGGCATTGGCAAAAAAAGTAAAAACAGCTGATTTAAGGCTCTGTTGGATATTCAACAATGCACATCATGACTGTAAGTATATATAATGTCCTAGAGGCAAGATCATCAGAACAACTTAGTGCAACTCATAAAACATAAGCTAATGGCATATCTGGAAGGCATGGTCCTGTAAAATGTAGTGCAGGAGGATATTTATTGATCCCTAATTTGTTTTAGTTGCTATAATTATTTCACTGCTGTATTACCCTATTTCACCTTTGAAGAATGTGCCGTAGTCTGACTCTTATTTTTGCTAAGGTCCCATAAAAATGGACTTTCAAGTGGGTGCAGATGTAATTCACTGTAGAGATCATTAGAACCTCAAATTCAGAAACACAGAGTAGTAGTGATGTTTTTGGGTTGTTTTTTTTTTTTTTTTTTTTTCCTGAAAGGACAAACAAACCAAGATAGAAGAGGACAGACTGAATTTGTCTACTCCTTACCAGAGAAGAGATATCATACTGGAGTGAACCACTTTTGTTCACAGCTGACAAATGCTTTGGAGTGGCAGTACTTGACTGTTGAACAAGAGTAAATGATCTTACACTGTCTGCTGTTTCTCATCATTTATAATTTGGTTCATTCATGGACATCACATTTTTTTATAGCATACGAACTAAAAACATTTATATAAATTCAGTTCGATATTCAGGATATCTATTGCAGCATGATAAAATATTCACAAAATTAAATAGCTCTTTTCTATCGCAACATGCATCAAAACAATGTAATTAATGTTGTCATGCAATACTTAATGGAACCTCTGTGTTTAAAGGATAATTAATGAGAATAGAAGACCTATTAATATTTCATTCTGATTCATCAAAGATGAAAGCTTATGCCTATTTTTATAGCACATTATAAAATAAACTCTACATTTAAAAGCAAAGCACTTTTTATAGAAAAGTTTTGATTAACATACCCATTAGGTTGAACAATGAGAGAATAATTTGAAATATAAAAATAAAAATGGTCAGTAAAATTCTTATTTACTTGTAGTACCTTTATCCTTAATTTTAAAAATAGTCAAAACCTTCTATTTATGACATGGCTAGTTAAAATTCTACTTCTGTATTTTGAATAAGAAGTAAAAATGCACTACATTATAAAGTGCTGATAATATAACATGATCTCATGTTGTTCAATACTTCTTTACTTTTCTCTCTTTCTTTATTGTCCTGAAAAAAATCTGAGAATTTGGAAGTTATTTTGAAACTTTGGACACTGCAATTCTACATTGCACCTGAGCATAATCCCAGAAAAGTTTAAAAAGCTGTATATTCAAAAGTGCATATCTTCAAAGATGATTTGAGCTTTGCTATTTGTATCTTTACAGGTTAATTCTTACAAGATACATGAAATATATATTCCTTCGTTAAGTCAAGTTGTGCTAATATTATAAATGCTTTAATACAATTTGAGGGCCTGTGGGTATTCAAATCTAAAGCAGAACCTCTAAATAATTGATAAAACATCAAAATACTCATAATGCTCTGCTCTAACCTAACGGTAGATTGTGGATGGAAAGGTCACTGAATTGAAGATAAGACAGAATGAAATGAATATAAATTAACATTGTGATGCTGAAAAGCAGCTTGATTACTAAGATTGTGAGACATAATTCTGTCCAGAAGCTATGTAATGAAGATTAATAGAAGTGGCAGGCTTGAGTCCTGCTTTTTGAAGTTTGAAACACAAGGTGACACTTGGCAGCTGAATAATAAATAAATAAATAAATAGATAACTAGATAAATAAAAGAGATTCACTTGGAACAAGAAGAAATGCATTTAAATCTTTTGTTTTCTGCTCAAGATTTCAAGATGCAACCTAAAAATAGTCTATCATTAAGAAATATTTATGTCTTCTTTCTTTATTTTTACATCAATGGACATTTATTAAAAGGCTCACAGGTATGAGCAATAAAAGAAATAGCTGTCCCCTTTTTAAACTTCTTTTCTCTAGGCTGATTTTGAGCCATAGAATCATAGAATAATAGAACCGTAGATTTGGGTTGGAAGACACCTTAAAGACCATCCAGTTCCACCACTGCATGCCAAAGGCAGGGACACCCTCCACTAGACCAGGCTGGTCAAAGCCACCAGATGGTCCAAACCTCTGACCATTTTTGTGGCCCTTCACTGAACTTGCTGCTGTCTTTCTTGTATTCGGGACTCCAGAGCTGGACACAGTACTCCAGGTAGGGTCTCACAAGAGTGAAGTAGATGGGCAGAATCAACTCCTTTAACCTGCTGGTAACAAATCTTTTGATGTAGCCCAGGATATAGTTGCTTTTCAGACTGCAAGTGAACATATCTCTCTGGAGATATTCAAGACCTGTCTGGATGCCTACCTGTGTGATCTGTCCTAGGGAACCTGCTTTGGCAGGGAGGTTGGACTTGATGATCTCTTGAAGTCCCTTCCAACCCCTACAATTCTGTGATTCTGTGACATTGCCAGCTCATGTTGAGCTTTTCATCAATCAATACCAAGTCCTTCTCCTCAGGGCTGCTCTCAATCCATTCTCCACCCAGACTGTAGTTGTGCTTGGGATTTCCCTGACCCATGTGCAGGACCTTGCCTTTGGCCTTGTCAAAGTTCATGCAGTTTGCTCGGACCCACCTTTCAAGGACTGTCTGGATGGTATCACTTCCCTCTAGCGTGTCAACTGAATCACACAACTTGTTTTTCATTAGCAAAATTGCTGAGATTGCACTCTATCCCACTGTCTTTTTCATCAGCAAAGATGTTAAACACCTCTGGTCCCAATATCAAACCCCAATGAACACCATTTGTCAGTGATGTCCACTTGGACATTGAGCTATGGATGGTGACTGTCCAGCTAATTCTTCATCCATTGAGTGGTGCATTTATCAAATCCATGTCTCTCCAATTTAGACACAAGGATGTCATGCAGGGCAGTGTCAGATGCATTGCACAAGTCCCAATAGATGACATCAGCTGCTCTTCCCTTATCCACCAACTCTGTAACCCTGTCACAGAAGGCCACACAATTTTGTCAAGCATGCAGGATTTGCCCTCAGTGAAGCCATGTTGTCTGTCACCAATCACCTCCTTATTTTCCATGTGCCTGAGCATAGTCTCCAGGAGGATTTGCTCCATGATATTGTTAGGCACAGCGGTGAGACTGAATGGTATGTAGTTCTCTGGGTCTTCCTTTTTTCTCTTTTTAAAAATGGGGGTTACACTTCCCCTATAGTTTATTCCAGTCAGTGAGAACTTCACTTCACTGCCATGACTTCTGAAATAATGGCTTAGAAATTTAATCTACCAATATTATAGAATAATAGAGATCTGCAGGAAATTTTTTTACTACTTTGTACAGTGACTAGAGCTTTTTTTCCATTCTGCTACCTCTGTGTTTAAGATTAAATGATCAAGTATTTGTTTTATTTGGATTATGCAAGAAACTGTTAAAGTAGGTTGGGCAGATCAAATAATCTGTGGCTATAAAGTTGAAAGCCTCTGTTGATACTTGTTTCTTAAGTAACTGGATATATTCTGGTAATTTGATTGGAGGATTTGTTGTCACTAAGAATGTTTGTAGTTGCCTCTAGATAAGTGTTAAAATGTGTGCTCTTGTTATTAAACAGGAGCAAATGTCAAGGTTTTGGCAGACCGGCAAAAAAGAAATCTTTGTATTGTGGTGTCTTTAAAATAGCTAGAGGGTGAGACAGAAACCATTCCAAGTGACTTTGATAGAACCTCAGGAGAATTAATTAGGGCAATTTTTGCTCTCATTTACACCAACATAAATCTGGAGTGACTCCACTGATATAGATAGCTAATCCTGAACGTAGCAAGCAAAATTTCTTCCTTTATTATTATCATTAGAAAATAAGTAATAATAACTGTTGTAAGTTATAATTTTATAGCCTAATGAATTTTTCTCAGGGCTTCCCTTTTGAGCAGAATTTATTGATAATCTGTGCTTAGTTGTTATAATAAATGATGTGTCCTTTTAAGCTCTTAAATCTAGCTGCTTGTCCTTCAATCCTACAGCTAATTCTTTTGTGATCTCAAGTAGGGTTTCATTGTTACAGGGTGACACTGAAGAACCAGCTCACATATCCTTTTCTCCGAGACTGGGCTATAAAGCAATCTCAGTAAAAAAGGCTGGCTATGCATATGACTTAAGGGTACGATCCAGCCCCATGTTGTTGTTAGGGTTACACAATGTTCACAATCCGGTTTGCACAATGCATAAGAGACATGACACCTGCCCCAAGCAGTTTGCAATCTAAAATTAGGTATGCTACACTGAGTAACAAGTAATGATATTTGTTGCAGTATAAGAGCCGGTGGGCTTGTAAAAGAAAAAAAGAAGGAAGAAGGCAAAAAAAAAAAAAAAAAAAAGAGGAAAGAAGTTGTTGTTACTTTTGCATGAATTTTCAAATTCCAGACTTACAAACATTGTACTAGGTAGTCAAAGGGCTTTGATAACCAAGATAATTTGTCTAGACTAGAGACTGTAGATGCAAATTAAAGAGCAAAAGAGGATTCTAAAACAAGATACCAGTGAGAAGTACAACTTATCAATATCATTAGATCATTTAAATTACTGTAGAAGACATGATAGAACTTACACTGTTAGCTGCATAGTATCAGAATGGTGGCTAATTTAGGAAGTACAGTAAAATAACTGGACTTTCCGTAGCAGTACCTTGCAATAAACAGGATGAGGTCAGTGGGATTTTTTTTATTTGATTGTCTATAAAAAAAATACTCTAATTCAATCCAAAATTTTGTATCAGAATGTTAAGTGGTTTGCTAGTGGCAGAATATTAGAGGAAGATGGATAAATTATCTATATGTTCACTGTTTACTCAGAAATTGAAATGAATAATTACATTTATGACAGTAGTGAAGGCTAAATGGCTGGTCTTTGAACAATACTTTGGAAATGTAAAGCCGTGGTGTGTTTATGCAAAAGGGACTATCATTGTTACTATAACAAGGATTCACTTGGACCTTTAGTCAAAGTTAAGAGAAGTCTAAAATAAATATGAGACCAATAGCCTTTAAGTGACACACATGATAAGTTTATCTTACTTCTGGTTGGTTGGGTCCTATGCCAACTTTTGCATATTAAAAAAGCATAAATCGATTTAGTATGTGTCACATCAAATTCTGAGCATGTTAAAGGATTGAGGATCAGAACAGCGATAGGATAAACAGGCAGCATGCTTTTTCCTTCAAGTCAGGTCACCGACAGTCTATTATATCTGTTATGATGACTCTTTGCTATCAAAGGTTATCTCTGTCTAGAGGCTAAACTGCAAATGTCCAGTTCAACTCAGTTTCAGGCTATTTTAGAACAGCAATGTCCTGGAAACCCAGGACTAGTATTGTTTACTCAGTTCAACAAAAGTAATATTTTGTCTGGCTAATCCAAAGAAAAAGTAGGTTATTTTATACCCACATACCCTTTTTTTTTTTTTTAATTAATACATGTATTGGATTTTCAGAAAGCCTTCCTTTCCTGTGGTGCTTAAAATCTGGATGGTAGTAAAATAAATTTTATAACATTAAAATTAAAACTTCCCTTCCCAGAAGAAATTGGTATGTTTATGAAAAGTTAATACTCTGTGTCTCCACCCAACAGGAATGCTACGGGAATTAATAGTCCAGTGAAACAAGTGGGTGAAGTAGATATTGTTTAAAAAGGACTGAAAGACTTAGAGGTATGAAAAGGTATATTTTGATATTCTAAAGAATCTCTAGGTTTTCAATCAGACATGCAGATCTCTCTTCTTCCTCATCATTGCTTCTCCAATTAAAGACTGCATGTGTAACTTGGAGATAAATCTAATTTAAACTCATGAAAAGTTCATCTTCTGAAATCTCTGTGATCTTAATTTGAGTTTTAGCTAGTACATAAATAGCCCTAACTAGTCTCTCTCCAGCTGTACAGCTACTTACTAATTTATCAGTCTTTCATTTCTGTTGCACTGCTTTTTGTAAGATTTGATTTTAAACTACTAACTAGAACAAAAAATTATGTAAATGAAAAATTACATCCTTCAAAACTTCAGAGAACTGCTACACATTTAATTGCTACAAGGAAACACAAAGAATCAGTTAATTCCAGAATAATTCAGCATCTGCTAACAAATTTAAAGAAGATACTGATTTTATTGCAGATCTGTAAATACTCTGCAACTTGGCAGGTGGTATTTTTATGAAGCAGAGAAGAAAACAGAAAAAAAAGGAGATGAACTTAATTTTCTTGGGTAAAGGACATTGCTGCAATGTATACATAGAAAATATTATAAGCTTTTATGCTTGGGAATGTTTTGTTGTTGTTGATACATTTTTTTTTAAGATTTTATTACAAATTCAGAGCTCATTTCATTTGGTGTTACATATGGAACTGTCTGTGCTAAAATTGCTGTCTCAGTAA
Organism: Hypotaenidia okinawae; assembly: GCA_027925045.1. Classification (NCBI taxonomy): domain Eukaryota; kingdom Metazoa; phylum Chordata; class Aves; order Gruiformes; family Rallidae; genus Hypotaenidia; species Hypotaenidia okinawae. Next base: position 176,328,861 of record BSDF01000001.1, read on the forward strand.
TTCAGGTATCATGTTTCTGACATACTGCAGAAAACATCAGGCAGTTTATTTCCATGGGACATTTTAAAGGGTGTTACAGTCACAACAGAGCCTGAGGAAAGAGCAAGAGATCTCATGGAAGGCTGCTGATCTCTACAAAGTTCAGTTTATGTTTCAAAGAATGACATATGAAACGTTTGCTTGGAAGTCTCATCTGAGCTGGCACAATTGTCAGATGACAGGCAGCTGCATATTGTGTACAAATAGCTGAGAGACATAACTGCAAGGCAGGATCACTTGGGACTGCAGATGGTAATTCCTGAAAGGGGTCATTTATAAGGATGTGCTTTTAATTTTAGATTCCCAGTTTGATTTAATCTTATAGCTATAAGGGTTAAGACATAGTCTTTGAAGTCTGAAATTTTTTGGTTTTTAAAATCAAATATTAAAAATTATATAATAATATTTTTGCAATAGCTCACAAGATAAAACATCAATAATCTGATCATTTTTATGAAAACGTTGAGTCTGACTTGCTTTTCCCAGTTAAGATACAGCTAGTGACTGTGGACAGATGTCTTCCATTTTCTATGAATGTAGATTATTTGCTAGTGTTATACTTGCCCGCAAATGAGTCAGAGACAAGATGGACTTTAAAAATCAGCAAAGAAGTTAGTGGTCTATGGCAGCAAAAAAGAAAATGGATAAAGGGTGAACACGATCATGTCGTTAATTTGCCTTTTTCTAAACCGATTGACATTTTGCAGAAAGGGAAGGAGGGTGGTATCTGAGAACAGTTTTTGGCAACAGGAAGGCCCTTTAATATCCCCAAGAGACTTTAGACAAGCACCACTGGGCAAATAGAAGGGTCTATGATGTGAAAAGAAAAAGGCAATTCTAGTTTATGATTATTGAGGAGTTTTGGCCCACTTAACTTTCCTTTCTACTGTTGGTGTCATCTACAGAAAAGTCATTTGAAGACAAATCTGTTTTAATGTCAACGAATCAAACTGAAAGTTGATTTTTAAAAAGGAAAATCTTTACAATTAAAAGAATTGCTAAGAAAAAAACCCAAACAAAACCCGAGGAGAACTATTGCTAAAAGACAGTTACTGTTCATATTTGACTCATTCTTGTACTCATTTATGATCAGGAAAACAGGTAAAATATTGATGTAATCACATATCATTATGAGGAGGATTTTTACTCTTTTTAAATTATTAACCAGGTAGATAAACAAATGTTAGCCAGCATTTTATCTGTACTAGATAGGAGACAAATAAATAATAAATATATATGCAGTATGCCTCGTATAGTAGCTAATTCTGTAATTATTGGTTCTGCTAATTCTCATTCCATTTTCTAACTATGCACATGGAATATTTTTCCATAACACACTGAAGTCTCCAAACAAGTTTCGAGCAAAGGTACTGTCATTTCAGTGCAAGACAGAAATTCCCAACCAATATTCCCTTTATTCTTTTTAAGGATTTTTTTTTTTATGAGAAAAAACAAGCGAACAAATAAAAAGGCCCCCAAGCAGAAATAATTTACTTTGAAATACTTTGGAACTATTTAGAAGATAACTAGTTAGGCCTGCTTCCTTCATTGTGAGAGGATGAGATACTTTTTGGCTTACGTATCAAAATGCACTGACAAAAAGAAAGTCTACAGTGTGCAAATGTAATATCTATTAAAGATAGCACAGAGGCATCTTGGGGAAAATATTGAACTTCATCAATTTATAACTAGCAGTGTTGTAATTTAGAGAAATCAATGTCCCACCAAGATTTGCAGAGAAATGCTATACTTCTCGAGGTCCCTTCCAACACCTACGATTCTGTGATTCTGTGACTCTGTGATTTTTGTTGCAAAATACGTAACTTTTAAAGTCATAATAAAAGGAGCTCTGATTAAAAAAAAACAAAGTGAACATCCAACTCAAACATCTGTCAAGCTGAGGAGTAGTATTTGTATCTAAAATATTATGGAAATAATACCACTAATGATCCATTGCAGGTGGAATAGTATCAGAGGTGGGTTTTTTTTTGTACTGACTTTCTGTCATACCGTGTCAATTAGGAGTTCCCTGAGTTGCCAATCAAATGGCAAAGCTCTACGATGGACTTACGTTACTAGATATGTAAGCATGCATGCATATTTATAGTGCAATCTCGGTTCAAGTAAGGAAAGCAAGCAAAATCAATGCAGTTAGTTAAACCTTTTTCAATAGGAGCTACTCTGTTGTCAAGCCTCTGATGGAAATAGCAATGCTGACAGAAGACTGACATGTAGCCCACTCTTCTCTATTATATTTAACCAATATCCAACTTTAGTCAGATATGATTTTAGGGTAATATTGATGGGGTTTTTTTTTACAAAAGTTTGATGATACATCGTAGCATTTCAAGGTTTTGAAACTGGTATCACATTTAATTCTAGTTGACATCCCACACCACTATAGGATCTAGAGTCTCTTTCTAATGGAAAATGGTTAAGAACATTTAACCTTGGTGTTAACTTGTTCCACCATATTGAATGTATTGAACAAAACTGTAAAGCCTTTCACTGAAAACCATTTGGCATATATGGTCACTTAAATGTGACTCATCACTCATACCAGAGTAGTAACAGAAAAGACACAGTTGCAACATACATTCTCAGAAAAAAAAAAACCTAATAACCATATATGTATGTATTGACAGGCACATTTCTAGAGCAGCTGGTTTCTGTAAGATAGTCATATGATATGAAAACACCCTCAAACAAACAAATGAGGGACCCACAGGATAGCACTGAACTGTCACTTATATCACTCTAAGTAGAGTCTTTTCTATGTTCAAATGTAATTTAAGTGCATATTCTTTGTCCAGATTATGAAGCATAGTTTCAAATTATCTATTATATAGATATTATATATTATAGATATTATCTATTTTATATATATTATCTATTCAAAAATAGAATGCTAGAATATCCTGAGTTGGAAAGGACCCATAAGGACCATTGAGTCCAAATCCTGGCCATACATGGGACCAGTCAAGTAAGAATATGTGACTGAGTGCATTGTCCAGACACTTCTTGAACTCAGTCAAGCTTGGGGCTGTGACCACTTCCCTGGTGAGCCTGTTCCAGTGCCTGACCACCCTCTCGGTAAAGAACCTCTTCCTAACATCCAAACTAAACCTCCCCTGTTGCAGCTTCATGTTGTTCCCTCAGGTTCTATCACTGGTCACCAAAGAGCCCCACTCATAAGGCAGCCATAGACTGCAATGAAGTCTCCCCTCAGCCTCCTTTTCTCCAGGCTGAATAGATAGTTCTGGATTTCTTCAAATCCTGTTCTCATAGAATACTCAGATTTTCAGATTAGAACTCGTATGAGTAAGTGCAGCAGATATGACATTTTATTGTTGTGGTCATTAAGAAATAAAAGATCAAATTGATTCTTTTTACTTGGTATAGTATCATTTTCATGTAGTGCTGCTTTGCTGTTTGAAAAGAAGAAACAACCTTTTCATTATTTAGTTAAATAGACAAAAGTGAAAGTTTTGAATGTTGCAGTGTAAGCAGGTTTCATCTAATCAGTTTTATATTTGGAAAACTATCTTCTGTGAAACAATAACAATAAATCCCTTATACATTGACTAAATGAAATTTTTACCATGAAAAATTTAAATTAAATTCTACTCAGCATCACCACAACTTCAAAAACTATCACTATATTGTTTTTTTAACACCTTTTCCCAATATTTATTGTTAAAAAATGTGGGAAAACATTAATCCTACAGTCTGGTTAAGAACAACTTCCTTGAAGTCAAGAAACTTACTTTCATATTTAAAGCTATATATTTTACAGGATGACAGGAAAAATTATAGAATGATTGTTGAGCTCCTTGCAGTTTATAACTTTCATAAATATTTATAAAGCAAATTACCCATTTAAAAAAAAAAACCAACCAAAACTTAAAGCACTGTTGAAAATTACTTTGTATAAAATCTACTATTATATATAATCTTTAAACCTGTAAAACTTTCAGGTAATATATTGGGGACTATAGTCTCATGAAAAAGATAGAATTTGTCTCTTATCATACTTTTAGCTGAATACTGAATTAGGATAAAAACACAAATAACCCCTGGCAGTATAAAGTGCCATTGCAGATTCTTGTTGTATCACAAAGATGTGGGTTATGATTTGCATAAAAATTACTTGAGGCCTTTTTCTCATCTGGAAATCAGAAACTGAATATGTCATTATAGTGGTTGCCCAAATGCAGTGTCAAGCTTTCTAGGATGGACCTTTTTTGTTTCCCTCAGAATAATTTTTGTGTTCTGGCCCTGGATATAAATCACAAATAACATATTTCAGTTCTCATGTACATCCTGATAATACTGTAGACACTTCTTTCTCTGAAACTTAGTAGATTGGTCACACTTCAAGATACTGAACAAGAAGAAAACATCTGGGTCTTAGAAGACAAACCAGTTGCAAGTACTTGAGACATTGTTCCAGATGTCCTATCCTCCTCCTTTTCTCTTTTCTTAGGCAACCACCTCTTTGTGTGCTTGACTGGGGGTAAAGCAGCAGGACTCCTATCAAATTAGAGAAGAGGAAATGATGATCTGTGACTGTGAAAGGGAATCACTGCTGTTTTATGTTCTTCTTTTACTGCTTCCCACTCTTTGCTAGATCTCTTGCAGTGACAAGGCCAAGGCTGACTTCCAGTTTCAGGTCAGGAAGTTCTATTTTTATTTTCTTTTCCATATGCAAAAAAAAAAATTGCTAAATATATGTAGATTTTTGGGTGATTTGGGGTAGATCTATTCAACACTGAAGGCATTCCTTTCTTCTGGTCAATTGATAATTACTGCAGCAGTTGGGAAAATGGTGGACTTGAAGCCTCTATGAATCACTTCATTGACTGGATTTGGATCCTACACACTACACTATACTGTGGGGATACTTGCCTCTGTCAGAATCCTTTGGACAGTCCTTATACCTCTTACTTACAGCATGTAGGAAAGAAGATATAGACACAATAGCTTCAATACAAGTTTCTCAGCCTGAGGCTGTAAATGAAGTACAGCCTTCCATCTTAGACTCAAACCAAGTAGCACCATACTATATGGGTCTCTGTGTGTGTGTGTGTGTGTATATGTATATATATATACATGTTAAAAGACAATGCAATCAGAGACCATGATTGCTTCAGCTGGTTAACATTTTTAAGGAATCCAAATATGTACCAATACCTAATCTACCATTGACAGAACTTAAAATACTCTTAAATGCTCTATTGAATGAGACTTTTAAAAAATGCTAGGCTATAACAGTTTAAACATCTAAAGAAAACACCAAGTTACCAAACACAATGTTCAACAAACTTTCCTTTACTATTTCCATTAGTGGCTAAAGTAGTGTAAAGAGTAAAAAATTCCAATGTCTGTAAAAATGCAATGGCAATACCCATGAAAATAAATTTATCAAATAAAAAAAGTGATAATATATAAATTGATATAAAATAATCTGCATTTATATTTTTAACTAAGAAATTGAGCAGACCATTCTCCAATATATATAACAATGCCAGGAAAAAATATTGATTGTTATAAATACATAAAACCAGAGAAAAATAACTGATTATTTCTTAACTGATTTAAAAGAAAATTATCCTGAACATACATAAGTCCTTTCAAATTACCTTTTTCATTCTGTGATCTCCTCTTATTTTGTTCTGACATAATCCAGATTCTTCTGCAAATATATTAGCTATCTTAGGCATTTTTTGGCAATTTAACTTCCTCTAATTGGGACCTGAATATTATTACACTTTTATACCTTGTGCCACAATCCCCCATCTAGAAGCCTTCTGTTTCTCAAGTTCCTTCCCTGTCTTCCCTTTATATGTAGTGAGTCCAGAGGAGGGCCATGGAGATGATCAGAGGGCTGGAGCACCTCTCCTAAGAAGACAGGCTGAGAGAGTTGTGTGTTTTCAGCCTGGAGAAGAGACAGCTCTAAGGAAACCTAATTGCAGCCTTCCAGTACCTAAAGGGGTTCTACAAGATATCTGGAAAGGGTTGGTTTCCAATGGGAAATAGTGATAGGACATGGGATAATGTATTAGAGCTGACGGATTTATAATAGATATGAGGAAAAAATTCTTCAGTGTGAGTGTTATGTGGCACTGGCACAGATGGATGCCCTCTCCTGGGAAACATTCAAGGTTGAATGGAGCTTTGGGCATCTACCTCTACTGGAGAGGGTTGCTGCCTGTAGCAGGGGGATTGAAACTCTATGATTTTTAAGGTCCCTTCCAACCCAAACCATTCTATGGTTCTATGTTTCTATGATACTATCTAAAGGAGCAGATCCCACTAGGGATTGGCTATTGTGATCAGTTGAGTAGAGGAGGTGCAGTGACTGTAGCACAGTTGAGCAGCAAGATAGGTTCCAATCAGTCCAAAGTGGTGCCTACACAAATAATCAAGCAATTTCTTTAAGACAAGGAGCAGTGAAGTTCATGGGGACTGGAAGAAGACTTAACTATATTAATCTAGCTGGAAATTATTTAAAGTAAATAAGTAAACATATGCCACATCTGGGATTTTTCAAATCATACAGTACACCTGCAGATTGCACAGATGAACTCTCTTCATACTCCAAAGATCATATTTAATTCAATATACCTTATACAATGTCAACACACGTTTCACTGGTCTATTCAAACTGCGTTTTAAAATAGAGCAGGTAAATGTAACTTGGCCAGAATACGTATCTGGTAAAATCTGTCCAAAGTTCAGGTTTTAAGGAACCTGGTAAGGTAACTCTTTTAAATGAAAAATCCCTGATTTTTGCAAGTAATAAAGCATTCTGAACTTATTATAGATAAATATAGAACTGTGGAATACTATATTCCAGCAGCAAAATATAAAGTTATCTCAACGCAGTAGAGCAAATTAAAATGCAGTGGTTCTCAATTCAAATGAAATAAATATGTCCCAAAAGGCAGAGTTCTTAAAACACCAATTCAGACTTACAATATTTTCAACTGATTGGCACATTTATGTCCTGCACAGGCAATTTTCTTTGCTAATTGAAAATATATTTTTGTTCTTTGTAATTATTCCATCTTAAATGTTTAAAAATTCACCATGACACAGCATGTGAACAATATGAACTGTTTAACTCAATGTTAACAACCTACTTCTGAAAAAAACCCCCTGTTCCTTCCTGCATATTTTAAAGATGGATCCAGATTTTAGAACAAGAGAGGGGTGCCACTAGTACTGCCAAGGCAACTATAGTACTCATTTCCATAATCACTGCAGGTGAATCTGTTTTCTACTTTGGATTAAAGACGTTGAAGTCCTTTTTTCTTTAGATTCAGCATAACAATCCCCACTCGTGGACATCTGCAGTACAAACCAGCAGTAAGAATATCTGTCTCTTATGACTGAGTTTCATGATTGAAAGGCTTTGGTAATTCTAAAACTAAACTCAAAACAAAGTGCATGATACATTATTTTTTCCACTGAACTTGGAAAAATATGATCAGATTAATCAATATCACTTTTCTGAATATAAACATTTCAAGGTCTGTCTCAGGGAAAGAAGTGGGCATTTGGATATCTATTTTTGTTATTTTCTAATTTTTTTTCCAGATTTCTGAAGGTTAATTTAGAGGAAGAATAGAGAGACAGCAACTGCTGTGTTGGTTTGGTTTGGTTTGGGTTTGTTTTTTGTTTGTTTGGGTTTTTGTTTTCTTTGTAATTGTTTTGCTTTGTTTGGTTTGTTTTTATTTTCATACAGAATCCAGGTGACTGAAGCCTTCAACTGTCTGGTTTCTGTGATCTAATGTTTTAAATGCTGTATTATCCAATGCTTCATAGTTGGTACTGTGTCCTATCTACAAAGAGTTCAGCAACTCAGCAATGTGTTTGTTAGTTATCCTTGGAGAGTATTAATTGAAGGAGTAGATGCAGTGGAATAATCAGAGGTTCCTTGAGATTGCAGATTCTGTTCTAGCCTTCTAGAGATGCTAGACACTAAAAAAGGGAGCTCAGGGATTACATAGCCAATCTACTAAACGTGTTTTATAACAACTTGCTTAAAGGCAACTTTATCCTACATGCTTGAAAGTTAGATAATATGATGTCATAATAATCTAAAAGTTAGATTTTTTTTTTTCCTAGAAAAGATACGGGCAAATGTAAACCTGGATGTTGGAGAGCTGTACCCGATGAATTAGTAGAATGCACAATAAAGAATAAAATCACTAGGTGGCCAGATAAATATGATATATAGAAGAAACATAACCTCAAATTTTCTACAGGGAAATTATTCATTAAAATGTTGCTAGATTTCTTTGAGACAATCAGGCATGTTAAAAATATATAGGTTAACATAATCTGTTTTCAAACCTCATAGACATTAAACATAGCTCCTCACCAAATGTCCTTGAAGAAACTAAACAAGTAAAGGACAAAAGATAAAAGATGTGTCCTTGAATGGAAAAAAAAAAAAAAAAAAGAAAAAAGGAAAGGTACAGGGAAGATAAAATAGAGTGAAAGGGGATAAAGGGGAGTAAAAGGAATAGAAAGAATGGCAAGACATGACCTTATGATTGATTTTTACCTCTGAGATTAACACTGATAGAGTGTTTCAGAAATTTGTGTTAGATGTAATGCTGCTGTACATATCATTATAAAGTATGGAAAAGGTCATGGGGTAGTAAGGTATGCAAATTTTCTTATATCAATAAGTTATTCAGTGCAATAATGAGGAAGGCTGGCTGTGGAAGACTACTCGGGTCTGAGTGGTAAGGAGACGGCTGGTTAAGTCCAACATCACTAACACAGGAGAAGTCCTAATTTCATCACAGTCGTTACTTAGAGATGTTGGTGTTATTTTAGATAACCTCATGGAAATAGCTTATCTAAAATGACCTGAGGAGAATGGATAAAAGCAAATGCCCTTTCCTCAAAACATGAACAGACACTAAGACAAACCCCCAAGAATCATATCACTTCGTAAGTCCCTGTTGTGCCTGCATGTTGAATATTGTGTGCAGTCCAGGTCCTGATATCCTATTGAAAAGGATATTCTAGAACAGGAAAAAGTTCAGAGAACACAGCATAGACGGCTGAATATTTTTAACATCTTCCACACTGGGAACAATTAAGTAAAAAAATATAAGACAGCAGCACCACCACCACCCCTACAGTATATTTTCCATGTAATATATGATTAAACTGTGGGCCTCTCTGCTGCACAATATTGAGTCTAGTGAAAGTTTACAGTGGTTTAAGAATCAGATAGATTAACAAAAGAAATATTCAAAGGCAATTTATCTGGATCATGATGTTCCTGAGCTGCAATTTGTTGGAGTCTGAGAAAGAGCTGCTCTTTACATTTTAAACAGGAATTTGTTAACTGTCTTTACAGACAAGTATGAACAGCCTACTTTTGTATGTTTTAGAGTGTTATTAGTGTATAACACTGTTATAAATTATAAAGTAATAAATTATAACAATGTTATAAATTATCAGTGTTATAATTTTATAACACGATTGTTTATAAATCCATGAGTTATTTCAATGGATAACTGTCCTGCTTTAAGTTAAAAAGCTGGAAGATCCAGGGCTGTATGCATTTAGAAAGCATTACATACTCCTGGTTTAGTGATCAGAAGAAAAGTATGTAAGGGGCAAATTAAATCCCAGTGAAACTGATGGCATTATTTGAACTGACTTTGATCAGACTTAAACAGTAGGAATCTAGAGCAGCTTTTAGGTGATTATCTTTAGATGATAGTCCTGAAAAATAGTTCTACTCATTTTCCAAATATTTTCAGAAGACAGATATATAAACCTGTCTTAATTCTGTCCAGGCCAGAGTTAACCTCCCCACGCAATCATCACAGGTGAACTGATTTAGCCTGGGATGTTTTCCACACCACCTGACATCATTTCCCCATAAAAAGGGCTGTTTGGGGCAGGGGTGGTCCTAGCAATTTTAAAAAAAAGGGGACAAATAAAGCAAACATCAAAACATCGTGTGTTATACTTCATGTATTAAAACCACTGTAGTTCAGATCTGGAAAACAAGGTAGGTAAATTAGGGTTATGAAGAGAATTAACTCTAAGGGCAGTCATCACTGCTTATAGACTTATAGAAAGAAAATATTTGATTACAAAGTGCTTTTAACTGTTTGACAAAAACAAAAAATCCAGAGGCTGAAATTAGATATATATAAACCTGTGAAAACTGTAAAAATGTTTTTGAGGTACTGGAATGCCTTGTTCAAAGGAAGTAGGAGAAAAGTGTTCTTTTCTGTCTTCTTAAGGTAAATTTGGTTATTCTTTGCTAAATATATTTTCAGAAGATACTGTCTAGCTTATATGTTTAGAGAAGACTTTATGGTATCATTTCTGGCATAAGACACATCTCTCCCTGCTTCCTTAGTAGATTATACTTTTTAAAGGACTATTAGCTTTGAAAATAGTCTAGAAGTTGTCTTAGTGTTGATGAAATATTTTTTTCTCCTTTAAACTTATTTGAAGTATCAAGTATGGTATTATTATTTCATGTCTTTACAAACATCTTCTTTAAGGACTTTGATAATGACATCTAATGTAACAGCACACTGAAAGTAAAAAAAAACCAACAAAATATATTGTTTATCCTCCCATATAAACAGAATACAAACTGTTATTCAAACTGGATAAAACGAATGTCTGTGTTTACTATTGCTCAAGAATCTCTGTATTCTTCTGGCTGACATATGGCCCTCTTCCAGTTCTCTAAATTTTCAGTGCTGGTGGGACATAGTCACTGAAGGTGACATGTGGCGTGTGTCGCAATTACACCTTTGAGATCCAACAGATGTTCCAGTAACTGTCTTTCCTATCTTTTGAGTTTATTCCTCAATTTTTCAATTTAATTTTGAAACAGGCTTATGAATATGCTTAGATGTCTAATACCCACTGCTATCAAGGAAGCTGGGTGCCTAAAGACTCTTGGAAATCTGGCCTTATTCAATGGCATAGATGTATATAAATGTAATTCAGATTTCAGCAATCAATTCCACTCCCTTCAGTGACACTGAAATAAGATAAATGATGCTTTATTTCAAAAGATATATTCATTTATCTGCCTGGCAATAACTACATAGTCAGAAGTGGCAAAATGCTACAACTGGACCACAACTTTTAAAAGAGGTTAGCTACCATAAACCCAACAACAAATAAGGGGCAAGTGCTTTAGCATATCAAGAGTTACTCTCATACTGGGATAGGAACAGTTTCAATTCAGCAATTCAGAACAATTCAGCAATTCTGTCACAGATGTCTAGGAATATGTGTATGACCACTGAACTATTCCCCTCCCAACCCACCCCCTACAACCTCCTTTCCTGAATAATAAAATGTGTGAAGAATTGTAAGAATTAGTATCTGTTGGCCTGGTAAAAACATAACCTCTCAAAACTTACTTCATATTGGTATCTTAGCAGCAAAATGAAAAAAAATTGTGAAGTCTTTAGAGTAATAAACTGTGGCAGTAAGAAAGAGCCATCTGTGAATAAAATGCTCAACTTGTTTATCAGTAAGTGCTATATAATCACATATTTTAAGAAAAATGTACTGCAAAAAGACACGCAGGCACAGCAGCTGAAGAGTGAGCACTACTGAAGCTGGATGTTAAGAGCAGGGAATGGCATATGTGAAATATGAAAATTTTGGGGCCTAGAGGCAAGGTCAAATTGTCTATAATGTCTCTAACCATAAGAAGTTCTCAGCTTGCAGCCTCTGAGCAGTGAAAGCTTCTGTGTCATATTTCCTGCAGGATCCCATATTTCCCGCTTCGTCTGCAAGATAACCTCTGGTTATTGTGGTATGTTGTTTTGAGATGAGCATTGTCAACAGTATGCACTGGCTGTAAGCATCTGTGCTGTTTGCCTCAGCTAGCTATAAACTGCTCTCTTCATGCTCTTAATTCAAACTCTGTTGTTGATTTTCTCATATAACGTGTAGACAATTTTATCAGAAAAAATGAGTACCCAGCTCAGCAAAACAGAAAGTATCTAATCAACTGACATTTTTACAGGTATAAAAGAAGGTGTTTTTTCTTCATTCATGCATAATTTGGAATTATGCTGTATTTCAGTGGTTGTTACATTTCATATTACTATTATGACTCTTCGTGCATTTTAATCCTAATGAAGAGTTATTAGGTACATAATGCAAACAAAAGAAAACACATAGAGAACTAGAAAATTTTTTTGCAAGTGAAAGTGACAGCATTATTTTAAAACTGAGAATCTGACCAATGAACTACCAGGGACAGAACTTGTTCCTGTCCCTTCTCAGTCTAGTGTTTCCTTTCTAGTTCTCAACATTTATTAAATGTGTTCAAGTTTCTGTTTTTCTACATCAATTTTTGTTGTCAGTTAATACTGGTAGGCAGCTCAGCCCTGCACAGCTGCTTGCTCATTACCCCACAGTGGCATAGGGGAGAGAATCAGGAGATCAAAAATTCGTGTGTTGAGATAAAGTCACTTTAATAGGTAAAGCAAAAATGATGTGCACAGAGGAAAAAACAACAAAAAAACCCCAATTCATTTACTACTTCCTATCAAGAGGCAGATGTATAGGTTTTTTCAGGAAAGCAGGGCTTCATCATGTGTGACGGCTATGTGGGAAGACAAACACCACAACTCTGAATGTCCCCTCTTCCTTCTTTCCCTGATCTTCCAGGAAATGTAACAATGTTATAGGGCATGGGATATTCCTTTGATCTCTTGGGGTCATCTATAAAGGCAGTGTACCTTCATGTGTACCTCCAGCCTACTTGCTAGTAGGGCAGCATGAGAAACAGAAAATTACTTGCTTGACACTGTATAAGCACTTTTCAACAACAGATAAAATGTTGGCAAATCTAAAATTGTTCACAAAACTAAAACATAGCACCATATGAGATACTTCAAAGAAGATTAATTATTCCCCAGCCAAAGCCAGTACAATCTCTACTCTTTATTCCATACTATTTCCTTCATGCTCAGATCCCATTTTACTCAATACATCCTTTCTAATCCTTTGATATGTACACAGATATCATTCCCTTAGTCTATGCTCCTCTCCTGCAAAGTGTCCATAAATTCTCCATAAAATATCCAGTGAGTTAACTCAGTCCGTTATTTCAGTTCTACCTGTTAACGGTGGTCACTCAAGGCAGGAGAGGTGGTGTGTTGTGTGGAGTTACTGGGCACCAAACGCAGCTCAGGTTTGATTACTGTTGCACTTTTACTGTTTCGTGTAAGGCTTGTCTGCCATTGGTTCAGGTGGTTCCTGATAGAGTAATCCCTAGACCCTGCAACCCAGATAATGGGTTACAAGAGTTTAAAGATATATCCTTTTAAAACGGTTTTTTGTGGTTTTTTTTTCCCTAAATCTATACATTTGTTGATATTCCAAATGACATTGATTTGACATTGAAGGATAAAACATGAACTTGGAATTCCATTATAAACATGCATAGAAACCTTCCCAGTTTTGACAGCAGAAATTTTTGTGTAGTCCATTGGAAACAAAAGCTGATTCTCAGGTAGGGTAAACAGAAGCATCACAGAAATTAGTTCAAAATAGTTGAAGTGACAAAAATCAGGTGGAAAAAAAGCTATTAAAACATGAGGGAAGAGATTCAAATAAATTCCGGTCTAATTCAGGCCAACATCAGACTATACAAAAACGAGAATAACCTTGTCTATCTCCATGTGTTTTTTCTTGCCTTTCAAGCTGTGATATGGATCCCAGGCCAATCATCAAAACTACTAACAATATGCAAATACAAGAAAAAAATGTATAACATCTCCATAGCTTTGGTTGAACAGATCAGTGGGAATACACTTTAAACATAAGTCTAGAAGTTAATTATCCTAGCAAGAAAGAGAAACAACAACGTGTCTTATTTATCTAATAAAACTAACCAAGCCATAGTTTTTCAGATCTCTGTAGGAAATTGTCATGCCAAGCTATTTATCATCCAAGAACTCTATCAAAAGCAATCATGTAACCCTAAAACTCATTAGATTTTTTGGAAAGATAATATCTTGCATAATTGCAGAAACAATGCTGTATGTTAACCGCTAACTGTGGGCTACCTGTGTTTCTAAACAGGTATGGTGAGTTGACCCTGTCTGGATACTGTGTGCCCACCAAAGCCATTCTATCATTCCCTCTCCTCAGCTGGACAGGGGAGAGAAAATATAATGAAAGGCTCATGGGTCAAGATAAGGACAGTGAGAGATCACTCACCATTTACCATCACGGGCAAAACAGAATCAACTTGGGAATATTAATTAGTTTTTAATGATTGAATCAGAGTTGAGTGATGCGAAACAAAACCAAATCTCAAAAATACTTTCCCCCCACCCCTCCATTCTTCACAGGTTCAATTTCACTCCTGATTTTCTCTACCTCCTTCTCTTAGGTCATGCAGGGAGGATAAAGAATGGAAGTTTTGGTCAGTCCATCACATGTTGTATCTGCTGCTTCTTCCTCCTCACTCTTCCCCTGCTCCATCTGGGTCCCTTTCAAAGAGTTCAGACTTTCAGGAGCAGACTGCTCCAGTGTGGGTCCCCCACAGAGTAGCAAGTCCTGCCATCAAATCTGCTCCAGCGTGGAGTCCTCTTTCCATGAGTCCACAGGTCTTTTCAGGAGCCTGCTCCAGCATGAGCTTCCCACAGGATCACAGCTTCACACAGGTGCCTCCACTTGTTCCAGCATGGGGTCCTTCATAGGTTGCAGGGTAATATCTGCTCCACTGTTAACCTCCATGGGCTGTAAAGGAGCAGCTTTCATCACCATGGTCTTCGCCATGAGCTGTAGGAGATCCCTTTTCTGGCCCCTGGAGCACCTCTTCACCAACCTTGGTGTCTGCAGAGTTGTTCCTCTCACATATCTCATTCCTCTTGCCAGCTACTGTTGTGTACTATTTTTTTCCCCTTTCTTAACCCTGTTATCCCAGAAGCACTACTATCATCACTGATGGGCTCAGCCTTGACCAGTGATGGGTCCATCTTGGAGCTGTCTGGCACTGGGTCTATCAGACATGAGGGAAGTTTCTAGCAGCTTCTCACAAAAGCCACCTCTGTTGCTCCCTCTGCTAACAAAACCTTGCCACTTAAACCAAATACAAAAGTAAACTGTACTGTACAAACATCTCATAACATGAATGGACCCCTGCCAATAAGTAATCACAATTTTTTATTTAAAAACAAAGAAACTCTCCCCCACAAAATAAACAAAATCACAACAATCCTAAACTCTGAAGAATATCTGAAAACTTTTTACACAATAAAATGCATGATGAAGGATGGAGGGAAGGAGATGCAAGTCTTTTATTGCATCTACTCCCCCAAAGTTCTGTAAGCAAAGAAGACTGCATTAAATGTTAAATTCAGTGCACCTCACAGCCCACTCAGGAAGACAGCCTGAATCTCAAGCATCTTTTTAGCTGTGAGTCAGAAATGGAGGGAACACTTTGTGTTAATTTACCTTCAGCATTAATAGCTTTATTGGCATGGCAAGATGAGTAATTGCTGATTGAATTTTGACTTGATAGGGATCCAAGTCCTGCTTCGGACTGGAGGACTCGGGTACAGAGGCTGACAGATGGTCATGGATGATTCTTCCTAATTAGGGAAAACTGAAGGAATCTATATGCAGAAATCATGTCTGGATAGTTGTCCATGGAACATATGGCAGAATGCTAATGAATATGTACTTCACACTTACACATATATTTGACAGAGAACAGTTATTGACAGGCAGTATAACATAGAAGAGTGGAATAAGGACCATGTGATATAAGATTACATTTTCAGAAGATTTCCAAACCAGTCTGTGTGATTTGATCACCACCTGTGCAAAGAGATATATCTTATTGCTTGTACAGATAGGTAGGTAAAATAAATATTGTACCTGCTACAAACAATAATGCCTTTCTCTGAAGTCATTACCACAATATAAGATCAAATCCAAAGTGATGTGAATAAATTGGATGTATTTATGTAAACTGTTATCAATTGAAAAAGAAAAAACAACAAACAGGTTTTTCACTCTACATGAGGAAGTAAGATTGTTGTAAATCCATTTTGTGTCCTCCTTGTCAAAGATAACTGAAAGAAATAGAACATGCAGATACCTGGGTGTAATCAGACAGCGTCTTCAGCAAAATAACTTCTGAGATGACCCGATCTGGAAAATACCTGATCTCTTCTATGACTTGCAGTCTGGGATTCAAAAAGCAATCCCTTTGATTCCCCATCTACAACTGTCTTTGCCTCCACAGATTAAAAGAACCTTTTAAAGAAGGGAAAAAATGTTTCAAATACAGTTAAAATTATGTATGTGGCATAACTGAGGTCATATTTTAAAGTGTTATTCCCATGTTAGCTTTTTTTCCCCCCATTTCAAACCTCTCAGAGAAAATTCTAATTTATGCCATTGTAGGAACATTTTTTCATTTAATCTTCATATTGATACTATATCCTTACAGAATGATACTAAGTTTATAAATACAACTTTAATGAAGAAGAATTGGATGGTCAGGGCCAAAGAGTTGTGTTAAATGGAGTTGGATCCACTTGGTGGCCTGTCATGAATGGTGTTCCCCAGGGCTCAGTGCTGGGGCTGCACCTCTTTAACATCTTTATTGATGATGTCTTCGCACATCATCATTATTGAGACTGACGTACGGAAATCGACTCTATAACTCGAAAGTTATAAAGTAGGTATGTTTATTGCGCGCAGATGCACGGGGGATCCTTCCTCCACAAGCGTGCATACCAAAGCAGCAGACCGACCCCACATTTATACAATAAAACAATGAATATTCAATCAACGCCTATACATATTAAGTACCTGAACCCGCCTACTCTCGCTTCTCATGCTAATTAGCTTATCAGTTCTTGGTGCTTGCGCAGATCCTTGTGAGGGTCGCAGACAGGGGTCTCTGGGAGGAAGGCTGTATGTCTTCCTCATGATGTATTTTCACCTCTTGCCTGGAATGCGAGGATCTTGCAAGCTTGCAGTGCCTCTATCAATCTGTGCTAATTGATGTCCTTGTGAGGGGCCCATGGACGTATTTCAGCCCTCTGTTTTTCTTTGTTGAAGAGATAGTGACGCGCCTCGGCTCTGTGGGCAGCCGTGGGTTGATACCACTCTGTCCTCGAATTCTTGCCTTTCACTTTTTTTCGAGTTAGCATGAAATTATCACAGGCCCTCTGCTAGGAGAGAAAAACAGACTTGTCTGGCTTTCCCCCCCGCTCTTTTCACCCCGAGACCATTCTACATGATTATCTAACTAAATTTCAAGCTCTATGCTATACCTGCTCCTATACCTGTACATCAATCCCCCCTTTTCTATTCCCTCAAGTAAATTCTTTTACTTAGCCAGATTTCCTGAATGATATAAGGCATCATATATAATGGCGATCCTTTTATACATTCTCCAAACCCACAGGTACAACATGAGTGTCAATATTAACAAAATCCCCTGACTTATTAACAGAATTACAATGGGGTGCATCATGGTATTGAGGATTCCTGTTGCAGAAGGTTACCAACCCAAAAGGGTGTCCCACCAGTTATGACTCCCATCTTGTCTGACTGTCTTTAAGATTTTCCTAACCCCTTCTACATCATGATGGATTGTAATAAGTGTTTCCTGTCCTTTGTCCCTTAATAAATTTTCAATATTCCTTATATCTAATCCTATGGGGGCAGGAGATATTCTCTCTAACAGGGTATTACTAGATCCTAATATTTGGTAAGTAGTTGTTGGGGCTGCATAACTGAAATTACAACCTGTGATAGTAGTAAAGTTACAAATGCAATAATTTGAGTAGTTCTTTGTTTTTTCTACTTTTTCATCTATGGTTATTGTGTCGCACATTGTTCTCAAATATGCACATCCCTTTCCTGCATAGATAACTATTGATTTTAAATCAAACTGACATATCTTTTGATCAGTATCTAAACAAGTATCCTGAGCTATTATGGTATTACTTTCGCAGAGGAAGCCTTGCTGTTCTCTCATAATACAGGACCCTTATTGCCCATTTTCCTGGCCCAAGTTCTATGTTCAAAAGGATACAGCAGAGTGCCACCATGGTTAATCCCGAGGGCCACAATGGGATGTATGGTAATTGCTGCTGCGTCGCGTATTGTTAACACAAAAGCTATGACAGTATGTGTGTCGGGGTCATAAGTGAAGTTGACCATATTCCACCATGACTGGAGTTTCCTTTCCACCTTTGTAGCACTATCCCACACCATTTTCCTGATTTCTTTAGGGAATATGCCTTCCTCACCTTCCCTTATTATGGATGCTGCTACTGATTGTATCCATAATTGGGCTTGGATGCAGCTTAGGGCTAGGGCGACATCATCCTGTAATCCACCCAAGGCTTCTGTAATAAGCTGGTGATCTTTTACATTAATTTCTTCTCATCTGTGGAGTACCTTTGAAATTGACCATTGATGTGCTCCTAATGTTAGTAATGAGGATTTCAGTGGGTGTTGCAGTTTTGATAAATATGCTGTGGTAGATGCTAATTTGTTCATTATCACTTCCGAATCTATTGAATTCAATACTCCCAGTCCTGTTCCGAACACCCCAGTCTCGTCTCTTATTAATTGGTTCTGATAAATGTTTCCCTTCCTTCTTAGCCATGTTGTCCATCCCTCGTGTGAGGTTCATAGGAAGGGAGAACAGGATGGTTGTATGTCGGAAACATTTACTTGCATCTGTAACTCTACTCTCCTAAGTGACCATTCTGGGTTAAACAATACTTGTTGCTGTCCCGTGTTTTTGATTACATATGGGCCGATTTTATAAATGTTGGGCTCAAGTTTAAGTGCTGGCATGCTGGCATGGGTTGGGTGGGAGGCATTGTGCTGGTTGTAGCAGGATTTTTCATTGTAAGCGACTTAGTTATGGCCTTTATTTCAAATTTAAATGAGTCCAATAGTATTACGGGCCCAAAGACAGGTCACTCTCGAGGTCTGTTCTAGGGTGAAGTTATGCCGGCAGTCTCGTTCCTCAGTAGTACATAATTTGGTGCTCTCAGTGGTAGGAATAATTGATACCGTAATTTGGGATGCCTTTTTATAAGTGGTGCTATTAATTAATCAGCATCCTATTCCAATTTCCTCCCCTGTACTCCCTTGAAGCTGCTAAATGTCTTGTTTTGAATCTCTGCTCCATTCTTCCCTCATATATACTTGATTCCCATGCATCTACAATAGACACGCAACTTTTACTCTGATTGTTTTTCAACCGCATCTAATATTATAAGGAAGTTAAAATTAATTTTCTTTAGACATCTAGGATACAGACCACACCGATAACAGGTTGGGTGAGGTTGGTCAGTTGGTTTACTCACTTACTCATTACCTCCCTTATTCTTACTCTCGTTTGTCCGAACAAGTTTCAGTTTCAGTCCCTCGTTATCTGGAATTACTTTCCATGGGGCTCCAGGGGCTTTTTGATCCAGGTGTGGTGAATCCAAGAGTTCTGCATTTCAACCTTGATTGCCGTGTAGGTAGTGAGAAGGACTTGGTGGGGTCCAGTCCACTGTGCTTCCAGAGTTTTCTCTGCAAGAGACTTAACATATACATAGTCCCCTGGTTGTACATTATGAACAGGCCCATCTAGACCCCTGCTACGAGTATCCATTACATGTTTTTCAATTTTCCTCAATTGTTTATTTAATGCCACCATGTAGGAATTGATTGTTTCTTCTCCTATTTGTGAGGACATCCCCTTCTGTATCCCATAGGGTCGTCCATACACAATTTCAAATGGGCTGAGCCCCTCCCTTGCTCTGGGTCTGGTTCGTATTCGGGTAAGGGCTAGTGGCAATGATTGGGGCCAAGTCAGATCTGTTTCCTGTCCCAGTCTAATAATTTGTTGTTTGATTAGGTGGTTCATTTTCTCCACCTGGCCACTAGATTGTAGTCAGTATGGAGTATGTAATTGCCAATCTATTCCTAGATTCTGACTGATCTGTTGCACTATTTTGGATACAAAATATGGTCCCCTATCTGAGGATATTATTGCAGGAACTCCAAACCTGGGTATTATCTCTTGAAGCAATATTTTGGTCACCTCCCATGCTTTAGCAGTTCTGCACGGAAAGGCTTCTGGCCAGCCTGAGAAGGTATCTGTTAGTACCAACAAATACCGATACCCCCTTTTCTAGGGAATTCTGAGAAGTCAATCTGCCAATGTTTCCATTTCCTTTCCTGATTTTTCCTAATTTTAGCCCTTTCACAATTTTAGGGTTAGTCTGGAGGCAAAGATCACATTGTTGGGTTACTTGCTTGACTGTAGTGTATAAGTTTCGTGCTATTATATTTTTAGTAAGATCTTTGTATAGGGCCCCTGCCCCCCAGTGCCTTTTTCTATGCTCTTCACGGACTACTGACCACAGCATGTAGGAAGGGATCACTATTCTCCCACGGGAAGTGATAGCCCACCCTTCCTCATTATATGATCCCCCCATATCATCAATAAGCTTACGGTCTTCCTTCGTATATTCTGGCTTACCTTCTAAGGACAGTTGTCCATCAGGTATTAACGCGCCCTCTACTTTATCAGTTCTTTTGGCTGCCTGTTTTGCCTCCCTGTCTGCCAGCTCATTCCCTTTTCCAATTCTGTGCTCACCTTCTGGTGTGCCCTGATGTGCACAATTGCCACCCTCTCAGGAAGTAGGACTGCATCCAGATTTCTTCTGCATGTTTAATGAGAATTTAACAGTCCTCTCTCTTTCCAAATCGCCCCGTGAGCATGCACCACTCCGAAGGCATATTTAGAGTCAGTCCAAATATTTTCCTTGAGCTCTTTCTAGGGCTCTGGTAAGGGCTATGATCTCAGCCTTCTGTGCTGAGGCATCAGCTGGTAGTGGCCCAGACTCGATTACCTTTTCAGAGGTGGTGATAGCATACCCAGAGTGTCGCTTTCCATTTAACCTGTAGCTGCTTCCGTCGGTGAACCAGTGTTCGGCTCCTTCGATAGGGACATCTTTAAGATCTGTGTGGCTGGAGTCCCAATGCCGGTGCTGACATCAGGGCTTTCTTCAGCTGATGGAAAGCTTGATCTGACTCGGCATCCCACTGGAGTTCTTTCTGGTTGGCTGCTATCAAGGAATATAATGGCTTAGCAAGTAAACCATAGTCACATATCCAGAGTCGGCACCACCCCGTCATGCCTAGGAATGTTCTCAGTTCCTTTACAGTTCGTGGTCGGGGGGTCTGGCATATGGCCTCTTTCCGAGCCTGTCCTAGGACTCGTTGGCCAGCACTGATCTCGTACCCCAGGTACGTGACCTGTTGTAACACCACCTGTGCCTTTTTCTTGGAGACCCGATACCCCTGTAACCCCAGGAAATTTAACAGACTCACGGTCCAGGTGACACAGGACTCTTCAGTTTTGGTCGCGACGAGAAGATCATCTACGTACTGTAGAACTTTACCTTCTTCTGATGGTGGTTCACATGATTCCAAGTCTTTGGATAACTGGTTTCCGAAAAGCGTGGGGCTGTTCTTGAACCCCTGTGGCAACACTGTCCATGTGAGCTGGGTCTTTCGACCACTTTTGGGATTTTCCCATTCAAAAGCAAAAATTTTCTGGCTGGCTTCATGTAGAGGGAGGCAAAAGAAAGCATGCTTCAAATCTAACACTGTGAACCAGGCTAAATCTGGGGCTAGTGGTGTAGTTAGTAAGGTGTAGGGGTTAGCTACCACTGGGTACAAATCTTCTGTGATTTTGTTGACAGCTCTTAAGTCTTGGACTATTCTATAGGACCCATTGGGTTTCTTAACTGGGAGGATAGGTGTATTGAACTCCGATTCGCATTCTCTTAGTAGCCCTAGTTCTATGAACCGTTCTATAATTGGGCAAATTCCTTCTCTATCCTCCTTTTTCAATGGGTATTGTTTAATTCTTACTGCACTCTGTCCTTCCTTTAATTTTATTATTATTGGTGGTGCTCTCTTTGCCCGCCCCGGTACATCAGTTGCCCAGACTCCAGGATACACTTGATCGGTAATCCTTGTATCAATTTCCCCAGTTACAGGAGTATCCATTAAGGATAAACTCATTATTTGGATGTATTTGTGATCATCTACCTCCAGAGTGACTTCTCCTTGCTTAAATTTAATTGTAGCTTCCAACTGTTCTAATAAGTCTCTGCTGAGAAGGGCCCTTGGAGAATATGGCATATACAAAGTCTGTGGATCTCTACTTGTGTCCCCAATTTGTATTTTAAAGGTTTGCAAAAGTAGGCCTTCTCAGCCTGGCCAGTCGCACCCTTTACTGAAACATAGTTATTTTCCAAGGGGATTAAAGCTTGATTTAAGACTAAGTCGCTCCCGTGTCTACTAGAAATTCAACTTCCTCTTGTTCTTCCCCTAGCCCCATCCTCCAATTTATAAAGAGGCCACCACTGATTGCAATACTTAATAAATGTTTTCTTATTTTCAGTGCCCCTGATCCCACCAATTCCTTCCAATGGGCTAGCACACACCCTAGGGGTTCTTTTTCGAGGCTCTACTTTGATTATTACCCATGATTTTAGAATTAGTCTGCAGTGGCCACAGTCAGAGCCAGTTATTACCTGTTTTCCTCTGTCCTACAGATGCGGTCAAGGCACTGAACCACAAGAAGCTGTTAAACGCTAGATGGTACTCTGAGCACTTGGTTTTAAGTGAGGCTATTAAGGCTATTAAGGCGGGGGGGTCGTTCTCGGGGTTGTATAACTTTACTGCTTACTTTACAACAAACTTAGTTTTGCGATCACTCATTCACGTAGCATACACACACGAACACCAAACTTCCACAACAGATGCACCATAACATACAGAACTACAAGACAACGATCCTATTCTACACGTGCACGTAAAACTATGATTTGTTTGCTGAGCAGCTGCGCAAAAGATAAGAGAAAAAAAACAGACGTAATTACGTGGGGGTCGCTTACCCGTTCCTGTCCCTTGTATCAGACATATACCGTTATACATACCAGTCGACAGGTCCGTTATGGCTCCCGATCGGGATGCAGCGATGACCCCGGATTTGCTCGATCTACTCCCAAGATCGCTAGCGGCCACCCCTATTGGTCAGCAAATCCCCCTTCACCACACCAGGGTACCCTTCCCACGGGGACGATGCTGTACGCCAGACGTCTCTGCGCGATTTATCAGCTGCCCCAGCCACGCGTACGACTTACAGGCTCCCTTGGACCCCTTGGTCCCCTTTTCCAAACATACCGTTTATCCGTGGCTTCAGGAGGTTGTTGTCTGTTCTCCGGGTGAGCGGCTGGGAGCGGAGGCTCCTCCGAGGAAAGTGCCCCGGGGCGCGCCTAGGAGAGTCCACTCCTCGGCTGCTCCCTCGGACGAGCAGAGATCTCCTGGCTGGCTCGCCAAATGACGTACGGAAATCGACTCTATAACTCGAAAGTTATAAAGTAGGTATGTTTATTGCGCGCAGATGCACGGGGGATCCTTCCTCCACAAGCGTGCATACCAAAGCAGCAGACCGACCCCACATTTATACAATAAAACAATGAATATTCAATCAACGCCTATACATATTAAGTACCTGAACCCGCCTACTCTCGCTTCTCATGCTAATTAGCTTATCAGTTCTTGGCGCTTGCGCAGATCCTTGTGAGGGTCGCAGACAGGGGTCTCTGGGAGGAAGGCTGTATGTCTTCCTCATGATGTATTTTCACCTCTTGCCTGGAATGCGAGGATCTTGCAAGCTTGCAGTGCCTCTATCAATCTGTGCTAATTGATGTCCTTGTGAGGGGCCCATGGACGTATTTCAGCCCTCTGTTTTTCTTTGTTGAAGAGATAGTGACACGCCTCGGCTCTGTGGGCAGCCGTGGGTTGATACCACTCTGTCCTCGAATTCTTGCCTTTCACTTTTTTCGAGTTAGCATGAAATTATCACAGGCCCTCTGCTAGGAGAGAAAAACAGACTTGTCTGGCTTTCCCCCCCGCTCTTTTCACCCCGAGACCATTCTACATGATTATCTAACTAAATTTCAAGCTCTATGCTATACCTGCTCCTATACCTGTACATCAAGACCGTCTTCGCACCTGAAGACGGTCCCCCCTCTCTGCCCTAGACAGGTAAATGGGAGTGTCCCAAACCCCGAGGAGGGCTGGAAGACAGTCCCGACTCGCCATCGTAGGCACCCCCCTGCCTACCTACCCCACTCCCCCAGGTTTCCCTAAGCAACAGGTTTGGGGCCCTGGCAGTTGAGGAGGAGGTATGTGAGGAAATGAATGCAGCCCCTCTGCCTCAGAGGAAGCTGAAACCTAGAGTGAGGCGATTGTCTGCATGCCTTGAGACTGCCTCTGTTAGGCAAGAGAGAAAGGTAGTTGTAGTAGGGGATTCCCTTCTCAGAGGGACAGAAGGCCCTATATGTAGACCGGACCCTACACACAGGGAGGTGTGCTGCCTCCCTGGAGCCCGGGTCAGGGACATTACAAGAAGGCTATCAGGGCTGGTTAGATCCACAGACTATTATCCATTACTGATAGTTCAAGCAGGCAGGGATGCAATCACAAAGTGTAGCCTGCAAGCCACCAAAAGGGAATTCCGGGACCTGGGGCGCTTTGTTGGGGGGGGGAGCCCAAATAATATTCTCGTCTATCCCCACTTGTGGGAGGAGGGGCTCAGAGCAGGACAGGAGAACCCACGAGTTGAATGTGTGGCTGAAAGGCTGGTGCCGGCGCAAGAACTTTGGGGTTTTTGACCATGGGATGGTGTACTCTGCTCCTGGCATGAGTACTGCTGATGGGGCTCACCTGTCCCATAAAGGAAAGCGGATCCTTGCCCAGGAGATGGCAGGGCTCATCGACTGAGCTTTAAAATAGTTAGGAAGGAGGAAGGGGATATTAAGAAGGCTGCTGGGGTTAGGCAAGTGCTTCAGGAGTCACAACGAGAGTTGATGGTGGAAAAAGGTAAATACCAACAGCACAGTGGTGGACTTGGAGACAGTTTTCCAGGTGTGAGTAGGGAAAATTCTGTGGATTGGCCTGAGTACTCCTCAGTGGAGCCACTTTTGCCAGTCCCCTGGCAGAAATCTCACTGTGGGCTGTTGAGAATACCTACATCTGCTGCCCCACTAAAATGCCTTTATACAAATGCACGTAGCATGGGGAACAAACAAGAAGAATTAGAGATCTTTGTGCGGTCGCAGGGCCACGATCTCATAGCAATCACAGAGACGTGGTGGGATAACCTGGACGACTGGCACGCTGTCATGGATGGCTATGTGCTTTTTAGGAAAGACAGGCTAGGGAGG
This sequence comes from Hypotaenidia okinawae, assembly GCA_027925045.1. Classification (NCBI taxonomy): domain Eukaryota; kingdom Metazoa; phylum Chordata; class Aves; order Gruiformes; family Rallidae; genus Hypotaenidia; species Hypotaenidia okinawae. The sequence continues at coordinate 176,354,222 of BSDF01000001.1, forward strand.
CGAGGTGGAGGAGTTGCTCTTTATGTGAGAGAGCACCTAGAATGTATTGAGCTCCACCTGGGGAAGGATGAAACATCTGTTGAGTGCTTGTGGGTTAAAATCAAGGGGCAAACTGGTATGTGTGACATTGTTGTGGGAGTGTGCTATAGGCCCCCTGATCAAGATAAGCAGGTTGATAGTGCATTCTATAAGCAGTTAGAAGTAGCCTCAAGATCCCGGGCACTGATCCTTATGGGGGACTTCAACTATCCAGATATTTGCTGGGCAAGCAACACGGCCAGTCGTATGCAGTCCAGACAATTTCTGCAGTGTGTTGAAGACAATTTCCTGCTACAGATGGTGCAGGAGCCTACAAGGGGAGGGTGGGTGCTGGACCTTGTTTTAACTAACAAGGACAGGCTCGTTAGGGAAGTGAAGGTCGGGGGCAGCTTAGGTCAAAGCAACCATGAAATGGTTGAGTTCAAGATCCTGGGTGGAAGAAGAAAGCCAAAAAGCAGGATAGCTACCCTGAATTTTGGAAAAGCTAACTTTGATCTCCTCCGCGATTTAATAGGGGCTATCCCGTGGGCTACGCTGTTTGAAGGAATGGGAGCCTGTGAGTGCTGGCTAGCATTCAAACAGCACTTCTTCCAAGCACAGGAATGATGCATCCCTTTGTGCAGGAAATGGGGAAGGAGAGGCAGAAGACCTGCGTGGATGAACACAGAGCTGATGATTAAACTCAAAGAGAAGAGGAAGATCTATGAATTGTGGAAGAAGGGTCTGAGCACATGGGGAGAATACAGGAATGTAGTCAGGGCCTGTAGGGTCGCAACCAGGAAGGCTAAAGCCCTCTTGGAAACGAAGCTGGCAAGGGACATAAAGGACAATAAAAAGGGTTTTTAGATACGTGAATAGTAAGAGGATGACCAGGGATAATGTAGGTCCCTTGCTGAATGAGGAGGGTGTCCTGGTAACGGGGGATACTGTGAAGGTGGAGATACTGAATGCCTTCTTTGCTTCGGTCTTCACCTCAAAGGCCCCCCGGGACCCACAGGCACTGGATGTAAATAGGAGTGTTTGGGATATGAAGAATTTCCATCTGGTTGAGGTAGGGGAGGTCCAGGAGCATCTCAAAGGGATAAATGCACATAAATCCATGGGCCCAGATGGGATACATCCACGTGTGCTGAGGGAGCTGGCGGAGGTGATTGCTGAGCCGCTCTCTATCATCTTCAACAGGTCCTGGAGAACAGGAGAAGTGCCTGAGGACTGGAGGATAGCCAATGTCACTCCAGTCTTTAAAAAGGGCAAGAAGGAGGATCCCAGCAACTATAGGCCAGTCAGCCTCACCTCTGTCCCTGGAAAGGTAATGGAACAGCTTGTTCTGGATGCCATCTCCAAGCAATTGGAAGAGAAGAAGGTCATGAGGAGTAGTCAGCATGGATTCACCAAGGGGAAATCATGCTCGACCAATCTCATAGCCTTCTACGATCTCATCACCGGCTGGGTAGATGGAGGGAGAACAGTGGATGTCATCTACCTTGACTTCAGCAAGGCTTTTGATACTGTCTCCCATGACATCCTGATAGCAAAGCTGAGGAAGCATGGGATAGATGAGTGGAAAGTGAGGTGGGTTGAGAATTGGCTGTCGGACCGAGCCCAGAGGGTCGTGATTCGTGGAGTGGAATCTGACTGGAGGCCTGTGACTAGCGGTGTTCCCCAGGGCTCGGTGTTGGGTCCAGTCCTGTTTAACATCTTCATTGACAACCTTGATGAGGGAATAGCATCCACCCTCAGCAAGTACGCCGATGACACAAAGCTGGGAGGAGTGGCTGACACGCAGGAACACTGCGCTGCCATCCAGCGAGACCTGGACAGGCTGGAGAGCTGGGCAGGGAGAAACCAGATGAGGTTTAACAAAAGCAAGTGTAAAGTCTTGCACCTGGGAAGGAACAACCGTTTCTATCAGTCCAGGCTGGGGGATGACCTGCTGGAGAAGAGCTCAGTGGAGAAGGACCTGGGGGTCCTGGTGGATGACAGGTTGGCCATGAGCCAGCAGTGTGCCTCGGTGGCTAAGAGAGCCAATGGGATCCTGGGGTGCATCCGGAGGAGTGTGGCCAGCAGGTCAAGGGAGGTGATCCTCCCCCTCTACTCTGCCCTGGTCAGGCCCCTCCTGGAGTATTGTGTCCAGTTCTGGGCTGCCTGTTATAAAAAGGACAGGGATCTCCTGGAGAGAGTCCAAAGAAGGGCTACGAAGATGATAAAGGGCCTGGAGCATCTCCCCTATGAGGAAAGGCTGAGAAGATTGGGACTGTTCAGACTTGAGAAGAGAAGACTAAGGGGGGACCTAATTAATGTTTATAATAATCTTAAGCAGGGGATGCAGGGGGAATCAGCCAGCCCCTTTTCAGTGGTCTGTGGAGACAGGACAAGGGGCAATGGCTGCAAGTTGAAGCACAGGAAGTTCCGCACCAACATGTGGAGAAACTTTTTCACAGTGAGAGTGACAGAGCACTGGAATAGGCTGCCCAGGGAGGTGGTGGAGTCTCCTTCTCTGGAGATATTCAAGACCCGTCTGGATGCCTATCTGAGTGAAATGTCCTAGGGAGCCTGCTTTGGCAGGGGGTTGGACCTGATGATCTCTGGAGGTCCCTTCCAACCCCTACAATTCTATGATTCTATGATTCTATATGTGTATGAGGGGATAGATAGCAACCTTATGTTTGTTGATGACACTAAGCTGGGTGGAGGTATAGATCTGCTTGAGGGTAGGGAGGCTCTGCAGAGGGACCTAGACAGGTTTGTTCAGTGGGTCAAAGACAGTTGTATGAACTTCAACAGGGCCAAGGTGCTGGGCCCTGCACTTCTTCCACAGCAACCCCTCAGCAGGCTTGGGGCAGAGTGTCTGGAGTGCTGCACAGCAGAGAGGGACCTGGGGGTGTTGATTGACAACCAGCTGAAAATGACCCAGCAGTGTGCCCAGGTGGCCAAGAAGGCCAACAACATCATGACCTGTATCAGGAACAGTGTGACCAGCAGGGCCAGGGAGGTGATCTTACTCCTGTACTCAGCCTTGGTGAGGCTGCATCTCAATTATTGTGCAGAGTTTTGGTGCCACTGTATAAGGAAGGACATTGAGGTGCTGGAGAGGGTGCAGAGAAAGGCAACCAGGATGATTAGGGGTCTGGAGAAAAGGTCTTATGAGAAGAGCCTGAGGGAGATGGGGCTGCTCAGCCTGGAGAAGAGGAGGCTGAGAGGAGACCTTATTGCTCTCTACAGCTACCTGAAAAGAGGTTGTACTGAGGTGGGCGTTGGCTTCTTCTCCTGATAACTAGTGACAGGACAAGAGGGAATGGATTTAAGTTGCATGAGGGGAGGTTCAGATTGCATATTAGGAAAAAAATCTGCACTGAAAGAGTGGTGAAGCATTGAAACAGGCTGCCCAGATAGGCGCTGGAATCACCGTCCCCACAGATGTTCAAAAAACGGGTAGGTAATGGTGCTTTGGGAGATGGGTTAGAGGTTACAGTAGCGTAGCACAGATGGTTGGACTTGATCTTGAAGGTCTTTTCCAACCATGGTGATTCTGTGTTTCTATATTATTGGGTTTTTTCTATATTTTGCAAGTGCATTCCTTCAGAAGGTGCCAATAATTCTATCAGATGAGTACAGATGTATTTCTGACTGATTACACTACAAACCTGTTTATCTTGACAGAGTGCATTGCACTTTGTAATGTAGCAAATTCCATAACTATATTCCCTTCTACACATGAGGGTAACCCAGGGTCATGCTGGCATGACAGCTATGCTTTCTGCATGGAGGTTCTTCTCAAAATCATAAAGGAACACCCAGAAAACCCTATGAACACTTCTAGCAATGGAGATCCTCCTTTTATCTAGCAGAAGATTACCAAGGGACTCCAGGTAACTTGCTCAATTCTACTTCCCAGCAGACTCTATTTGATGTACATACTATATATTTAACATGTTTTGCAGTTGTGAAAGGCAAAGTCACTTAAGACAAAATAGTCCTTTTGAAGTTCTTAAGAACCTGCTTCCTAAAGCACTGTGGCATTAAATGCCTGTTTATGAAAATACTATCAGTGAAAAATAGTGTCATTCTGAATAATGGCCTGTTCATATTTCTGTCCAGGTTCATCATGGAAAACAAATATTTGTGGAAAATCAGGATTTTTTTTTTGTTTTGTTTTTAATCATTAGATCCCTCATGAATCAAGACTTCATCACCTCACAGTACCTGACATAAAGGGAATGGAAGCTGTAGGTGTATGGTATTCAAACACATTACCTGAGAGGAACACAGGCATTTATGACTTCCATCTGCTGCTGTCTGTTTAGGTTTTGTGGGGGGCTTTTTTTTTTTTTTTTTAATTTTTATTTTTATTCTGCAATAGCAACAATAAATCTTACAGCAAGTAAAAAATAAGTTCAATTATACTTTTATAAAGGAAAACAAACACAATGAAGCACCATTTCCCAATAAATTAAAAAGTAGTATTAGTTTTATAGTGTATATTTAAAATACATGATTAGAGACAGAAGCTTAGCTATGGGACATTCTGGCTTGTAAAAAAAAATAACACTATAGCTAAGAGAGAAAATGTAAATATTTATTTGAAAGGAAAACCAGTATCTTTTAAAGGATATACTCTAAATAAATTAGTCAGATGAAGGGAAACTAGAACTATTTTTCTTTTAAAATCATAAAATAGAATAAGAGATACCTGTGAAAGACAAAAATGAATGAATGTAACCCAAAATGGTTTATTCATAATTGTAAATGTAAATATAAAGCATATTTATCTTTTAAAACATTTGTGGTAGGACCAATCGACTCAAAATTTACAGTCCTCTCTGATATCAAGGTCTAGTAGACAAAGCGGCTAAAATAGAGAAACGCAGACCATGAAATATAAATGTGCATAAGCACACTAGTACTTTTGCATAAGATACTGTGATTTTTGCATATGAAGAAATTTCAGTTTGAAACTAGACAAAAGAAACTTCTTTGTTAATGCTTTGAAAATTACTCTGCATACCCACAGTAAGTTATCGAGCTTTTAGATTTAAGATGTTTTTCTTTATGTAGGGGAAAAGATATAATAAAATTACTGTCACAGCAAAACATTATATTTTAAATGCATATTTCATTGCTTTTTCTGAATAAATTAATTCAAAAATGAGTGCTACTGAACGAAAAAAAACCAATCACCTGCATTAAAAAAAATAAAACAACCCTCTAATATTTTTATTAAAGTATAATTGTAAACATAAGAAAATCTAAGACTAGAAGGACTCTCTGGGTAACTGCAGACTGGTTTTATAACATACTTGTAATATAAACTTAAGAATTTGCTGTGTTACTTCTTAGATCTGGGTACTTAGTCACAGCAGCATTATTTATGTAGAAATTCATTCTTCTAGGCATTGAATACTTTCTAATTTCCTTACAAAGTTGCTCATAGCCACCTTATACACATGTATAATGGAAGAACATTATATTTAAATGCAATGTTGCTCTCCCTGTGAGCTGTTACTATAGATGCTGTAATACTGCTGTAGGCTCAGTTGTGGTATATAGCTATAAAACTAACAAGTATATATAGTCACTGGGATTTCTGGAGACATTCTATAAAATAATAATGAGAAAAATTGTATCTTTGGAGTTCACTAGTATGGTGCAGATATATAAAGAAGGAGATTATTCTCTGCTGAATAACTGTGTATGATTTATCTATAAATTCCAGGTTCTTTCTTCCATTCTGAAGTCACAAAATATCCATAAACTGAAGTTGAATGACCATTTAAGCTTCTTTTAATAAATTTGTGTTTACTGAATTGGCACAAAGCAACCAAAGCACATTGGTAATTCTGTTCATGAAGGTTTTAAAACAAATTTGTTTGCCATCCTATAAGAATTCTGCAGAATTATATTGAGTTCATATATGTAAACTTCAACAACAATTTTCAGTTTTCAACACTCATATAACCTTTCTTTTACAGTTTTGTTTATCATGACTATTTCAAATTATGTTGAATCCTGAATGGCTTTTTTATAATGATACATATAATACATATTATTTTTAAAAGTCCTATATGTTGACTACTACATTAAAAATAATTTGTTTTCATAGAGAAATTTATTAATTCAGTAATGTATTTTGTATCAGTAGAGTAAATCACAAAAGGTAGCTTCAGTATTTGCACAATATTTTCTCCTGAATTCTAGTACTTTTCATGTTGTCACTCCTGAAGTTGAAAAAAAGGTCAAAGAGAGTGATCACATTATTTAATTCAGGGTAGGCTTTAGCCATGTCCTTAGTGTAACTAGTTCAGGAGGAGAGGGAGAGGGAGAGGGAGAGGGAGAGGGAGAGGGAGAGGGAGAGGGAGAGGGAGAGGGAGAGGAACAACAACAGAAAAAACACCAGCCAGGTATGAATAAAAAAGAAGTTACAAAATTATACTGTGGCAGAAATAAGAGGTGAGCGATTGTTCATGACTTCATCCAATGATGAGCCGTTAACATGCTAGCTACTAGCAATGGGAACAGGGTAGTGTTCAGGGTAACAGTTTTCTTGTCCCCAGTCTTGAGGTCTGCTTAGATATATTTTAATATTTTCTTATCACAGTCTGCTTCATTGTTGTGGGCTGTCAGGACAAGTTCTCCACAGAACTGGAAAGGGAAAGGTTAGCAGAGAGAAGATCTTTTATTTTTCATGACAGTTACTTGTTAGATGGATTTCTGCATCTCATAGGTTTTACACCTGTGGAGGTATTCAACTTGTCATTGACAATCACAATTAACTTAAGGGCAATGATGCAAGAACATAGGTAATAGGTAAAGTGTTATCGAGGTATGGTAGATCATATCAATACAGTAGATTTCAGTAACTACTGGATCTTAGAAAACTGCAAAAGAATATGTCCTATCTGTAGTTTGCTTGACAGAAAATTGCAACAAAATTCAGTAATTAACCTTATTTACTATTACATGGCGTAATTACGTACCAAGACAGTTCATGTGAGTTTTGTCAATGACATTAGAAGACTGTTTTCTTCTCTAGATGTCAAATGAAAAACAAAGCTATATGTTCTTTTTCATATATATTGTCTTCCATGATGCCTTCAGCTTCCCAAACAAACCAAAGCATTCAAGGATATGCATATATACTTATTAATTACTACTGCAATTCAGTAACTGTAATGATACTTGAACCAAGAACTTTGTGTTCAAATTTCTACTAGAAGTCTATCTTGAATCATAAGTGTTAGTATAAAGATGGACATGGGGGAAAATAAAATAAATAAAATCTGTTATCATCAGAAACCAAAATGTTTCCATGCAGTGCTTCCACAACAAAAAAAATCTATATGCCATTAGTTTCCAAATCCTTCTATTTTGTTGCAATCATATCTATGGGAAAAATAAAATGTGGGTAGCACCATGGTTGTGAAAATGCTGTTTGCTAAGTTCACTGTTGTACATATACTGAAATAAATAATAATTAGTTATAAAAATATTAATAGTCTGATTATTCACCAGTAAATCTGTCCATAATAACTAGAATTTTTACCTCTTCTGACCTCAGAGTTAGAGGATAAATTGGTATTTCTTTAATGGTATCTTCAATATATTCACTGAAACATCAAATAAACCTTGCTCAGAACTGTGTCATAGACAATAGTGGGTGCTGGAGGATTGTGATGCTTTTGTCTGTCATGATATTTTGATCATCATTATGCTCACACTTGCCTGAACACTACGGTGTTACTAACACACAAGATAGGCAACAACTCACTGATTGACAGTGCTGGGCTAAGCTAAGCAGAAATTTTAAGAAGCCTCAGGGAAGTGGGATATTAAATATCAAACCAATATTTGCAGACAGGTTTTGGCATGGCAGAAGAAAGACAGTGGTAAGTTTTCTGAAGAGAAAAACAGAAAGAGAATCATGGAATAGAAATAGAATTACTGGAGGACATGCCAGTAAACATGAAATGAATATCTTTTGTTGCTTCCATGCTCTGCAAAGTAATTGATTACAAGAGCATGTGTTTTTATTTAACCCCTCAGGTGATTATATTGGCACAGGTTTAATGTATACATTTGAAGGCTTTCCATTACAGATTTCAAGGAGAGCTGGGTAACATGCAGCACACATGAAAAGAATGAAAAGAAGTTCACTTCACAGTGATAAAATCAAATGGTCTTATCATTTACTTCAAATGAGAATGACTCTGCATAGTACATGGTGTTTTGCCTGTGAGAAGCTACTGCTATATGAGCTCAATGAATTTTTTTTTTTTTGATTTGTGGCAAGTAGCTTAAAAAAATTCACAATTTTCTTATATTTTATTAATGAAACATTACTATAGTAGAATTTAATGTGTGATTTTAAGATGTAAAGAAATTATTTTCTATACCTCATTTATATGTATTTTAAAGAATATTTTCTCTTTTTCAAACGATGTTCATACACATAAAGCACTACGTTCTATCTTTATCATTTTCCTCCTGCATATAGATCATAAGAAAACATATAAGATTAAGATCACTGTGCAATGCAGTTTGCCAAAGTGGTTGCTGCAAGATTCATTAAATCTGGCATACAATTAGAAAAATGCATTCAATTTCACTGCCCCCTCTCTCCTCACATGTCATTCTGAAGGTTTAAATTAAAAAAATATTGAAACTTGTGCTTAAATCTGATCAAAACCCGGTTAAGTTAATTAAATGGTTCTCTAAATATTTTGACAAATAAGAAGGTACTGATGTGTTGAAGTCTGTATCAACAGTAGAAAAGAATTCCAGATGCTTGTCTTCTGGAGATACACTGCAGCTTTACACAGAAATGTGAATTCCGTTGTGTAAATATCATAACTTCTCTAATATTTTTTCATATGCAATTTTACTTCCACATGTAGAATAAAGCTTCTAAGGTAAACTGTTATATGATGAAATGGTGTAAAGAGGCTCACTAGAAAAGCTTGATTACTGTCTTTATGGTTAAAATCAACTTTATCTCAGAAAGAATGAAATACTACAAATGTTTCCTTTCAAAGAGGCAGGTTATCAGTACCTACAGACTTCATTCCTACAAAGTAAGAATATCTGTATGTCAATTTGAGGGATAAGAACTATATTTAATTTTATAGGGGAAAAAAAAGATCTTCCTATTTCAAAGAAATTATGCAGCTCAGAAAATAATGACCAAAGGTAGCATATCCCTAGGAAGAAAGGAAGTGGAGAAAGTGTCCTTTTCTGTACCATCAACACCTTTTTGATTCACATATATGTAGTAAAATATTATTTTCTTGGCAAATGTTGAAGACTTATATTATCCAACTATCTTTTTGTATCTATGATATATAACCATTGAATGGTGAAATTTTCAAGCTCTGTTTCCTGGACAAAAATGCTCTTAAGTGCTGTCATAGCTAAGTGGAATCTTGTGATTTCAAATGTCATTAGAAGTTGACCCAGTGTAAAGCATTATTCTGGAAAAGGAGAACTTAAAAAAGAAATTCTTATGTCCTTTCTCAATGTAAATCTGCATGTTCTAGCTGAATTTTAGTATTTGTCATGAGGAGTATATAACACTGCATATTAATGTGAACAACTTCTGGAATTCCACTCCACATACAAATCACACAGCAGAAACTCCTAAATGTTGTTGACTGTTTGAAGACTTAGAGATGATAGATGCTTGCATGGATTTAAAGACTTAATCATTGCTAGCTGTCAAACCATAAAAGCTATGGAATGATAGATTATTGTCATTTGCTTTTATGACCTGCCTTTTTAAAGAAAAAAATACAGCATATATTAAGTGCAAAGGAAATTTCCCAAGGCAACAGAACCCAATTTCCAGGGTTTGTATTCTAAAGGACAACATTTCGTCTTCAGAGGAACACTTGTGAGGTTTATATTAAAGCCTAAGGGCAAGCTCAGATTCTTGATTATAAATAGTTCAAGGGATACATTTCTATACTTTTATAGATAATATATCTGTTTTGTCTGGAGACTTTAATGAAAGTCACTTTGTAAATTTAAATATTCACACATACATATAGACACAACCCCCCATGTTCTGATGAGTTTAAATCTATCTATTAGCCTCCAGCCAGTGTTCCAAGAAGAAAATAAATATTTGAAACAGGGTACACCTTTACAATATTTACTTCTCTAGCTGGGTTTGAATTTTATTACTATGATTCTCCTGTCTCTCTCCTTTTCATTTTCATTTGATTTTCAGTCTGTGTCTTCTTTACTGCTGGACCACTTCCATATTTTTTCAATTGTAGTCCTTTCACAACTTCGTTGTCCCTTGTCCCTCAGGTTCAAGTTGTATGTAATTTTTCATTCATCGAATTCCCTTCCTAAATTTCAGAATGAAAACATTAAGTGGAAACAGAGAAAATTTGAAGTCAATCTGCTTTATGGAAATATCAATGAAAAGGTGAAGTTGCTTTCCTTAAAATGTCTCAAGTCAGGAAACAAGCAATGTGATCAAGAACATTCAGACATTGATGCACTGGTAATTGCCTCAATTAAAACCGCTGAGTAAGCTAAACTATACAATGAAAAAATCATGTTCACATTCATATATAAATATATCTGAAAAATATATTTTAATGAAAAGGGACATCTAGATGTAGAACGTCTTCGCCATTCGCGTAAATGACTGAAAATCAATTATTTTCTAATATGGAGCCACCAGATGCCATGCGGGAGTTGGGGTAGGGTGACTACAAGAACAGAACCACACCATTCAGTGCCATATAATATAAATCCTCCTGTAATGCACACCCTCCACACACCATACACAAATCAAAGTCCTTTCCCCTCTGGTCCAGTTTAGACCAGCACCATTGACTCAGCCGAGGAGGACCCTCAGTCCGGTAGATGTGTCCACTTGTCCTGACTTGAATGCCTCGGTGTAACAGTTTCAGCTCATCCTCAGCCTTTTACACTATTTGACAATCATTTATGTATTCCCCTGACCAAGTAGCTATCGTTTTAAGTACTTACTGTTTTCTAAATTAGTTTAAGGATGATGTGATGAAGGACTGTGGTGGTTTGGCCCTGGCTAGAGGCCAAATGCCCACCAAGCCACTTGCTCACTCTCCTTGCAGCCAAAAAGGAGAGAAAATATATATTGGGAGACTTAGGATTCAAGATAGGGACAGAGGATCACGTTCCAATTAGTACAATGGGCAAAACAGACTCAACACAGAATAAAAGAAAGAAAACTAATTTATTACTACTACAACTACACACCCAGTGAACCAGAGTTGGGTAATGAGAAGCATGGCCAGGTCTTAAAGCACCTCTCCCACCCCTCCCTTCTTATCAGATTTCTCCATCACCAAAGGGCCTCATTCTTCCCCCCACACTCCTTAGGGCCTGGCCGTGGTGTCTGCGCAGCTTGCTGCATCTTCTCACTCCCTTCTCTGGTGGCAAAATGCATCTGCCTGCAGGTGTTTTTCTCCTATATGTGATTCACAGAGGCTCTGTGACCATCTCTGATTGGCTCCGCAGCAACTGTGGCCTTGAATTGGCTGATGTTTCCTTTCTGGGGCCTGTAGAGTGCTTCTAGCTGCTTCTTGCAGAAGCCGTCTTGGCAGCACAGCTACGCAAAACTGTGACAAGGTCCACTTACCTGAACAGTCTTTTTGGATAGGCTTCATCTTATGCTGGCATACCATTCACTAGTCACTGTTCTCACACTTCCAGTAGATCCTCTTATGCACTCACCTAAGAAGTGAGTACATAAGAGGATCTACTGGAAGAAGAAGAGAACTGTGGAATGTGAAGTGACATTAAATAACACTAACTTACATACAATCTTTCCATAGCTTGATGTCAATTATTGGGCTGACTAATGATAGCTGCAGGAAGTCTTTTGCCTTTACTTTCCTACTAAGGAGCATAATGGTTTATATGCTTTGGCCTTCTGAGTTCCAGCATTTAAGTCAGGTATTTATCAGAGTTCAGTTATTTTCTGTGAAATATCCGATTTTTTGGTTAAGAGCTAATCTTCACAATAAGCTGGAGGGATTGCTTCTACCCTGGGTAGGAGGGATGAGCATTAGGTTCCAAGCAGTGAAAAAACGGTATTGTGCAACGTCCACTTTGTATATTCTTTTATAAGAATCACGGTTGGTTTTCTCTCCCTTTGCTCTCCTGTTCAACTGCCCTTATCCCAACCCACAATTTTATGTTTTTCTTCCAATTCTCCTCCCCACCCCACTGGGAAGGAAGGGGTAGGGGTGAGAAAGCAGGCATGTGCTGCTTAGCTGCTAGCTGGGGCTAAAACTTGACGGAAACAATACAGAAGGAAAGGAAAGAAGGGAATTACCATGTTTGCAGTTCTGTCCTCGTGTTGATGACACTCCTAAGCACAATATCCAGAAAAGACAGAAAGTGAAAAAGACACCCTGAAAGACAGTTTGTGAAAGACTTTGCAAAATAGTATACATAGAAAAGTGGACTTATGTTTGTGAGAAAAGAAGCTTCCTGATGATGTAATATTGTATAGTCACTAGTATTAAATGAAAAATCGACTCAAAGGAATATAGAAAAAAGAACCCTAAAAAGAATTTTAATCTTCTTATCCTCAAAAATGAACTTTTTTTTTAACTGATTAACATTTATGTACCTCAATTTAAAAAATAACAAGCAACAAGGAATGAAAAACTTACACTAGCATTTTAGAAAAAACACTTGATCTCATGTCAAGTCCTAGAATTTAAATAAATGGATTTATATTATCAGAAAGGAGATTGTTTCTCACAAGGTTTAAACCAGAAAAAGTTGTATAAATTAATTATAAAATATGACACCATGCATTAACTTAAATAATTGTTTAACATGGAGTCCTTGATGTGCTTGATTTGTAAAAGCATCATGGTATAACATTACAAATTTTCAGTGTATGTTTTCTAACATTTTATCAACCTACAAAAGTTGAAATCCAGCATTATACTTGTCAGGAGAAAAGTGACAGAATTCAAAGCTACATTAAGTAGCAGTGCAATAGTATCAATGAACATGAATATTTACCTGTTGGGTTTTTTTTTTGGGGGGGTATTTGATTCGTTGGTTGGTTTTTGGTTTTGTGGGGTTTGAGTTTTTTTGGGGTTGTTTTTTGTTTTGTTTTGCTTTGGTTGGGTTTTTTTATGGTATTTAGTCATAGAAATACTACTCACTTTTTTAGAACTGAAAATTATGTTAAGCCTTGTCATAAGAGTCACATAGAATGTGACAGTGGTGGTGAATTTCTAGAAGGGAGACACAGTAATAGTTTGATCTGCTCTGGAATGTGTTTTAATTCAGGTAGTGTTCTTCTAGCATAGAGATGGACTGTTGGTTTCCACACAGTCAATGGCTACCACTGCCAATATAATCACAAAAGCAACAGGAAATATAGATCAAGATGTTTTCCTTTCACTGCATTTCTCTAGTCAGGATTAGTAACATTGCAACTTTTGTTCTAGATCATTGTGTCAAACTACTTTTCTGGCCCTTATACACTTGAGACTATGACAAATTAGAGAGCTGGGCAATCACCAGCCAGTGCAAGTGCCAGATTCTCCACCTGGGAAGGTGAAACCCTGGCTACACATACAGACTGGGGGATCCAACACCAGAGGCCAGCCATGCTGAGAGGGATTTGGGGTCTTGGTCAACAGGAAGTTAAACATGAGCCAGCAGTGTGCCCAGGCAGCCAGGAGGGACAACCATATCTTGGAGTGCATCAGGCACAGCATTTCCAGCCAGCCAATCAAGGGAGGGAGGTGACTGTCCCACTCTACACTGTGCTAGTGCAAGCCTCACTTTGAGTACTGGGTGCAGTTTTGGGCACCACAGTACTAGAGGGACAGAATGGTATTGAAGAGTCGTCAGAGGAGGCAACAAGGATGATGAAGGATCTGAAGGGAAGTCTTATGAGGAGAGGCTCAAGTCCCTTGGTCTGTTCAGCCTGGAGAAAAGGAGACTGAGGAGAGACCTCATCATGGTCTGTGGCTTCCTGACAAGGGGAGTGAAGGGATGACTCTCTTCGGCAACCAGTGATAGAACCAAAGAGAACAGTATGAAGCTGCAACAGGGGAGGTTTAGGCTGGATATTAGGAAGAGGTTCTTCATTGCAAGGGTGATTGAGCACTGGAACAGGTTCCCCAGGGAAGTGGTCACAGCACTGAGCTTGACTGAGTTTAAGAAGCATCTGGACAATGCACTCAGTCCCATGCTCTGACTTGGCTGGTTCTGTGTGGAGCCAGGAGTTGGACTTGATGAACCTTATGGGTCCCTTCCAACTCAGGATATTCTATGATTCTATGATTGTATCGTGACTTTGGTATTTCACTCACTATTCTTTATTGTCTTGATTAGAAACATCTAATTGATTTCCTTATATTCTCTAGAAAGCATCATCTAAGGTTTACATAAGTAGGTAAGTTAGATAGACATACTAAAAACAAATAAATACATTTAAAATGCATGAATCCTCTTTGTTCTGAGACACTAAATTTATTTTTCCTTTTATAAAAGCTTTTAATTTCAAAAAACCCTTTTCCATAGGGTTCTATTTTTTTAGATTTAACACAGTGTACTTTTATGATATTCTTCAATATTTTGCCTCTGTTTGATCTAAAAAAAATGTTTCAAGTGCATCATAAATTTCTGCTATTTCAGAAATAGGTCTTCAGGTTTAGTTAATGAATTGTAGATCTCTTCCAACAGATGCCATAGCTGCAGCTGTAGCTTTAGTAATATTGTCTCAGACTACGTATAAGGAAGAAATTTTGTATGATTCATGGGGTGAAGCATTGGATCATGTTGCCCAGAGAAATGGTAGATGCTCCATTGCTGGAAACATTCATGGTTGAATGGGGCTCTAAGCAACCTTGTCTAGTTGAAGATTTTCTTGATCATTGAAGGAGGTTTGGACTAAATGACCTTTGAAGGTCCCTCCCAACCCAAACCATTCTATGATTTTATAGTTACTTAGTAATTCTGTGTACTTTTATTATTTTACTTTATTCACTTTTATTTACCCTGGTCCCTTATATTTTACTCATTTTTCCTCAGAAATAACTCCAGATCCAAGAAATATTAATGTGATGATTCGTCTAAGTACTTAGAAGAACACAGCATTCTGTATTCCCTCCTATCTTCCCATTTTTAACACATATGCCGTATAAAATTCAGATTTCAATATCCAATTGGCCACATTCCTCTAGTGTGTCTATTTTATTCTATTACTTTGTTCTTAGAGTTTCATTCACTTGTCACTAAGACCAGTAAAACAGTGTGCAAGTTATTTCCCCTGGGGACTGACAACTAAACTGTTTGAATCGGTCGGCTAGTGTTTGGTGCCATACATGCCTGTGGGGCTATGTTCTGTGAAAGAGTGGGATCTGGGTGGGTCAGTAGACTCACAAAATATGGAGAAATACAAGAGAATGAGATCCAGTGGTCACAACATTTTCACAGAAGAGAAGAAACTCAGGTATGTCTGTGTTTCTAGAATAGTTGTTTTCAGACTAGTGAATGTTGAGAAAAAGTCACTACATTTATTAAATGATTTTTTTCCTGAACATTTTTTTTAAATAAACCTGTTTCAAGCTCTGTATCAGGTGTAACATCTGGAGATGTAGCTGGGGATGCAGTTATCTCTACACAGCACAATGAAATAAAAGTTAAACAATAAGCGATAGGTGCTGTCATCCTCCTTTCAGCAGAGATCTGGATAAATACACAAACAAATGATTACAGGAGGTGTCACTGCCATTTTTCAAACTGTATTGCACTGAATAGTACACAGTGAAAAGGAAAGAAATTATTTCCCTCTGTGATCCCCATAGTCGGCAGATATTTTGTTGATCTAGTACCAGTCAGACAAAAAAGATGCTTGATCTTACATGAGTATGCATCCAAAGGCCTTTAATCTGTCATCGTCATTAATGCCAATGGCATTTTCACTGCCCTGCTAGAATCCTTTAACTCTTTCTAGACAACATTTTGTGACATACCCTGCCTTCCAATTTAATCTGATGACCACCTGGTTGAGCAAAGGGAAAAAAGGTTCTCCATTGTCTTTTAAATCACAGATCATAATGATGGCCACATGACACTTAATTAGAAAAGTACAGTGTGGAATGCATTTTGTAATTTATTTTCTGACTGATCTTTTTTATTACAGGAGCTGGTGATGTGTAGTTGGTATGGCACTAAACATGTCAGGAGAGCTAGAAAGAGACTAAATATTGCATTTTATACTTGTAAAGATTAAAAAAGCTGAATACATGGCAGAAATATAATTTTATACTTGTGATTCTCCAAAATATTTTTAATGGTAAGCATGTTCATTTAGTGGTCAGGGAATCATTTTTTCTTGCAGCAAGTGTACAAATCTAGAAAGAAATTCTGTGTCATGTACCAAGTTTATATTAACAGGAAATCTCTAGAATAGGCAAATTAGGCATTGTTATTGTTAAATGACCATAATTCACTCAAACAAAACACTGAGGAAGAGATATTTACATAGCTTTATTATACAAGCTCTGAGGTTTCCAGGAAGAAAGACTTGGATGTATTCTATGTCCTTGTAGGTCTGTGTGAAAATTTCTGTACAGTGTGAACAGACTATGCACAGAATGGCTTATTTTGACCACTCTCCTCAGCAACTTTAATGCTACACAAACAAAGCTTTTGAAAGGTTCGGTGTTAGTTATTATGGAGACAGATATTATTTACAGGCAGCCTGCACTCTAGAAACCTCACAGCAATTGCACTTAGAGTCATGAAGCTACTGAGTTTCTACAGCCATTGAACTGGACATACAGCTAACATCTGACTTTATTCTAAGCCAAACCATACAGAAATTTAAGCCACAAGGCTAAGTATAACTTCCTGATGGTTCTGGAGATGGTAGTTCTCCATCTTGAAGGTTTTGTACCTGAATGCTGTATTGAAAGAGAGATGCACAAATGAAACATTGCTTTCCACATCTACCTAATTGCAAGAGAAATGTATAAGCTTTCCTATGTTTGGTTCTCCTTACATGTTCATTACCATTGCAGGTATGTAAAAGGACTGAAGAGGACTTAAGGTTCTCTCTATACAATTGCCATTTTCACAGTTACTGATGACCTTTCTGTTTTTTCAGTTAGTATTTTCAGACCATTTTGTCCCATGCTGTCTTTTCAAAGTCAGAACCAAAACTGGAAAGAGGAAAGGAGAAAAAAAAAACAACCAAGCAACCAAGCAACCAACAAAAAAAACCCAAAACCCAAAGTCTGATCTATCCAGACAGAAGAATGTCCCATTTATTGAGGACCAGTATAGTAAGCTCTATCCTCTCCTCCTGTCTGCCAAGTTCAACAGGATGAGAGCTAAATAGTAGACACTAATGAGTAGCAGACCCCCACACAGAAGACAAGAGAGTTTATTGAGAAAAGTAAGGAAAGCATAAAAGGAGGAAAATAGAGAATTGTTTTCAGATGTTAGTGTATGAGGTACTGAACTCCTACAGTATGCTGTGTGCTCAGGAAAGAGGGAAGCATCATTTTCTAGCCAGGTATTCATTGGTGTACAAAGAAATCTTTTCTTCTCTAATGGAACCTCCTTTTTTCATGATAACTCTGCACAAGTGTTAATGTCTACAAGGTGCAATGCAGTAAAAGCTGAAACTCAGCAACAGAGGCACCTTTGTCTCTTTCTCCAGTTAATGATGATTTAGGGAAAGCTGTAATAAAGCTCTTTACTCAGTAATTCTTCATTAAAGATCATTACATGACATTCTATCTGAAATTAAGGGTCTGCTTCCTGTTGAGTACTACTAAATCAGTCAGGTTTTACATTTGAAAATGTTTTTTTTCATGGTACAACTACCACAATTCCTGAAGCCTCTGCTCCCCTGCTAACCTTAGGCACTTGACACAAGATTACAGACAGCAAGCAATTTGGGAGAAAATACAAAAACCAACCCAAAACCTAAAAAACAACCAAAGGAAAGAAAAAACAAAGCCTAAGCAAACAAACTAAGGAAAAAAAAAAAGTATTCAGGACCATGCCTGGGCATATGGCTGCTTGCTGGGTATTCAGTAGAAAAGCAAATCTTACCACTTCACAATGACAGGGAAGAAGGCAAAAGAGAGAAGGCAAAATTAGAGTATCAGTGATGGTGATGGGAGGTCTACCCAGACTTCTCTGTTTAAGTGTCTGTCAAGCATAGTATGAAACATATATATGCACAGCTAGACGACCCTGCTGGAGCTTCTGAACATCTCAGCATGATGTGCAAACGCTGCTATGCTCTGTTAATCTAAATCTGTGTAAAGTATGAGAAAAGTAATGTTCCATATACTGCAGTAATAGACTTATGATCTTAATCTTACAGTCAACCCATTGTATAAAATATTTAAATATTATCTTGGGCATTTCCCAGATCATAGGAAAAATGATGAAGAATAAAAAGGAGCTGCATGTGGTTTTGTACATCCACTTAACTTGGAAATAGAAAAGAGCAGTTTGACAGCTATCCTTTGCAAAACTCCTGGAGGAGTGTTCTAGATTCTTTAGATTAGTTAGCCAATTGTTTTCTGACTTGAGTCTTTCACTTAATTAGTATGCAGAAGCAACATAGCACATTGGTGTGTCTACCCCAGGAGTGACTTCTAGCTGCCATTGCATTATAAATCATTAATAAGCACTAAATTCATAAATGACCCTTACATTAAACTCACTGACTAGATTATAGTACATTTAATGGTTCATGCACACACTTCTTTTTTTTTCTTTCTTTTTTTTTTAAGATTAATGATGCTTGTTATTTCCACAATTTCCTCTGTAAATGGATTGTGTTGCTTTTCACCTTGTTGTACGTGCATGGCTCTGGTATTAACTTTTTGTAGAAGTTTTTATTTTTAAAGGATAAAAGCTCACCCTCCCTATCATTATTTCTCCTTTGATACCTCGTGAAAAAAAAATGCTTTCAAACACTCTCCTGTCCTTCTCTGAACAAAAAGACAACAAAGAAAAAGATGGAAATACAGCAACTCCCTTCCCCCAGTATTAGTCTTCCTTTCCTTCAGTAAACCAGAGTGATTTCAACTACCATTAAAAGGAATTTGTTTTTCTTTCTCTTTAAGCCTTGCCTATTAAGCAAGAGTTCTGCAGATCACACAGCTAAGAGTCAGTTAAAGAATATATGTTGCAGTAAGTAGAATTAACCTCTTGGCCTTCAGATCTCCTCCCTTGTAAAGTCTGCAGCTATTTCTCTAACCACAAAGCAATTTTTTAAAGACAAACAAAGGATAGTTTTTTGCCATTATTTGTCACTGAAAAATCTAGTTAGAAGTCTACAGATCTCATGTAACTTCAGGCTATTTTAGATGCATTTAGTGAAATTCCATATATACATTTCTACTAAATACCTATCTTTTTAATGACAAAAATGCCTCTTTACTTAGTTGGCTTGGGAAAATGAAATGGAATGTTTATTTTTTTTAGTTCCTATAAAAATATATCTCCTAGTGCCTCCATATATTTCTCTATTTTTTTTAAAGTATACCCATGAATTTCAGGAGGATAGTTGGAAATGAAGCTCTGACTGTCAACATGTAACAGCCACAATATCTTTTAAAAAATAATAAAAGAGAATAAATTATTTTACTAGCTGTAATAGGAATGGTTCGGCCTTATCCAGTTGAATGCAATAAAGCTTGACAATACTCTGTACCTGACATAATTCAACCAAAATATTTCAAGAGAACAATTTATTATATTTTCTAGAAGAGGAAGCATGAGTATAGCGAATAAAAGGTGCAAAGAAAATCTGTGGACTTACTGATAGGATTAGAACCAGGAATGAACATTTTAACATTGTAAATTAACACCTATGCCCACCTTTTACAACAGGGACATCAGGGATTAACATGTAATTTCAAAAATATTTCTCAGTGGAGTGAGAAAGAAAGAAATAAAACTGAATAAACATAAAGACATGTTTTTCAGGATAAATTTAGGCAACTAGCCAATTTAGGCAACTATTTTTTTTTTTTTAAGAATTCAAAATAACTTTATAAAATATTATATATATTAGGTGCTCTGTGACCACAGGATCAAAATATAAAAACTCAGAGTAACAGATTTATCTGAATTTCAAATCCTGTGTGAATGACACAGTAGCTATTTTAGGAATTTCTCAAATAGAAAATTGAAAAAGGGCATTTAATTAAAAAAAAAAAAACAAAAAAACCAAAACAAAACTTTCAGCCTCATCCAACAAAAAGACTTATGAATCTAAGGGGGATTTGAATACAATGTTAAAAACTTAGTCTGAAATTATGATCTTGCAAACACTGTCTGCTGCTTCTTAAATATTCATAAATGCCATACTTCTTTAATCAAAAAGTTTCACAAAGACCTGAAATCCTACACCTGTATGTTCTAAGAGCTCTCCTCTTGTACTTTGTTCTTCTTCTCTATGTTCCTTTCCTAGTTGGAAGGTGGTCACCTGCAGTGTGCTGCCTGGTTTAGTGGTAATCTGACCTAGCTTGTGTACTGCATGGAATGCAGAAAGACCTAATAGAAAGGTCTGTATTCTTCTCTAGGGGTCTTGTTTTTTGCTGCTCAGGTTTTATGTTGGATGAGGTTTACAGACACAAAAGGAAGAAACAAGAAATTTGCAAAAGGTGTGCGATGAAATAATAAGATTTAGTTTTAGGGTCTAGGGTCAGTTGAATAATTTCAAGTCATATGACTGTCTTTATGTCACTGGAACTGCATTGAACTGTCAAAGTCGCTGCATGGATTTAGGCAGAGTAGCCAACACTCACAGACCTGATTTCCTTAACTACAGAAAACGATCCATAAACCAGTCAGATCTCATTCTTTGAAAATACTTCAGGTGTGAATTTTATTACATATGTGACCCAAAGGAATTATGTAGCTTTCACTGTAGATTCTGATGTCTTTTCTCTAGAGTGGAGAAGCAAAATGACTTCATTTATTATTTGGGTGTTTGAATCCTACATAGTATTTTGAAGATCTGTGTTTGTGATGTTAGTGTAATGTATTTATGTCAGCAAAAGCTATAGATTTTAAGAAATAGAAATGTTCTCCCCTGCCTTTTATCTTTCCTAGCATCAGATTTTATTCTGAAAACTAAAGTTAAATGACTGATCGAACTCATGGTTTACTAGGAGGCTATTGAGGGTTTTGAAGATAGAGCTTATGGGAACTAATTATTTAACAAAATAAATAGAATAAATCTTCCACTGAGTTTTCTGACTGTTATCCTTTATTTTGCTATCTCAGCTGTAAGTGTATGAAATAAAGAGATTTATTCAAAACATAACATTTAGTTTTTAAGTTTGTTTTGTTTTGTTTTGTTTTAATCCATACTGTTTCATTTAGAAAAGCAATAAACATTATTGTGTGAATAACTCCTGCCTCTGATACAGTTTTCCAAGGGAGATGGACATATACATCTCTAGAGCATGTATATTTTATGTTTTGCAGTAGCACTTTTCCTGTGAACATAAATATATAAACAAAACACTTCAGACTGTGCTGGTACAACAGGACACAATTTGTACTTCTGTGATTGTTTTAGTTCTTGGCTGTATAATTACTAAATTAGCTCAAGTGGCGTATTTGTGCATCTGCTTGTACTTTGAAGCAAGCAAGTTTTCTAGTGCAGGCAAAGCCTGGAAGGGCTTTGGTCCCTTCATTATACTTGGACAGTTTAAGGACTTATATTCTGTACAGAAAGAATAAAATATTCTCCTTGTAGAATGGTTGTAACTACTTTGAATGGACTCCTAAGTGAGCTAACAGGCCGTAACACTTTACCATGAATACACACTGTTGTGTTATTTTTTCAAGTACATATTCTTAGCTCGTGAGAATGAGAAGTAATCTAACTTCAGCCTCTAATGAATAAGCTGAGCTGTCTTATTACTGTTATGTTCTAGAATGTTGTTTCCAAGTCATTTTTATTATACATAACAACATATTTGACTTAGTAAGTTTCTGTAGCTTAAATTGTGAAAATGAGTTTTCTTAAATTTTTATTTAAGAGTCATTTCTCCATAGGTCAAGGGATGCTTTTTACATCAGGTCTGTATATCTTATTTTTTTTTAACATGGGGGGAAATTCCTGTCAAGATATGAATGAATATACTTGGCCAATCAAATGTTATATAATTTAATTAAAGGAATAATTTCCTCAGGTGAAACTAGGTGGTTTTATATCTTTCATGCAACAGTTCCAAAACAGTGTGTGCTTGCAAGTTGCAGACATTTTACTGTATTCCATGGGGTATTACTGAAATGTGTTACAGTATTTTCACTTATAGTATTTTTTTCACTTACAGTATTTTTTTCACTTACAGTATTTTCTCACTTTGTTTCTCTCAGGGAAAACTGATGGATGTTTCTTCTGCTAGGGCTGCTGAAAGGATAGGGGAAATGAAGCTTTCATGGGGAGATGATCTCATGATCACACAGGAGCATGTGTGCAGGGATATATATATATATACTGTAAGAAATCGTGCCACTTGGTGTTCTCCTGGTAGCACAGCAGATGTGAGACTGAACAAGAGATTTGAATGGGAAGAAGTAACTGGTTTTATAAATTCTATTAGGATTCTTAATTTCCCATCAGGTCAAGAAGAAGAGAAAACACAAAGTCTCATACTGGAACATATATTCCTGTTCTCAGGAGGCTGAAAGGGAAAATCAACTGGATCAATAAGAGTGAATAACTTACTGAGAGAACTAATGGTATGTTTTTTCTTAAATGACAAACAACGAAAACTCTTTGAACTTCAAACTATAGTGAGTCTTTGATAAGAAAAAAAACACACTAACTTTTAAATGTGCCAATCATTGAGAAGTGAACTTGTAAAGAAAGAGTGATCTGTATTTCCCTCAGACAGAGTGCTTGCTTACTAACACTAATGACAAGAAGTGGTCTCCATTTGAACTAACTAAAGTTCCTATAATTATAATTTTTCAGCCCAGAACAGGTAGAGGATCAGTAACTCATTTGTTTTCTATAAAGGGGAGGAAATGTAATTGTGTCATTAATGTAACATACATATCCACTTATAAATTGGTTATTTGATTGATGATTTTGTTTTGCTTTTTTTCTTTTTTTTTCTTTTTCCCCAGCTCCCTCAGGATAGATTCATGGGGTTTTACTCTACATTTCTCTTTCAGTCATTTTCTACTCTGCTCAGCCATTTAGATTCTCTGTGGCCTACTGGCTCATGTGTGATACAAGCTGCTTTGAATTTTTAGGAGAATCCACCTTTTTCAATCCTTTCCTAAAGAAAGCTGAAGCATCTGAAAGCATGAAGTCATTGGACCTGGGTCTAACTGCCAGTTTGTAGTATTTTGAAGCCAGATCAATTATACAAGCTGTTCACATATGACAAATTTAAAGTGTCAGACTTGCTGTTAATATACAGAATGACTATGAGGTAGAATACTCGCTGTACACATGACAGATGCAAAGGAGACAACAAGGTCCATGGCACCTTTGAGATGCCTTAAGCTGGAGTTGTTACCTCTCTTTTCCCATAATTCTATTTTAGTTTAAGAATCATGGGAATAGAGAAAACTGTCCTGAGACATTATGTGCTCAAGAATAAGGTGTCCTGTGACAGTGAAGTCTTTCTTTCTTATAATCTTCTGTCATTGTAATGTTGTTTTATGTAGCATTTCCAAATTCTTACCATACCACCTCTTCATTTTTCTTATTTTTTGACACTATTTGGTGTATGAATTGGTAATGTGGATTTTAATAATTTGTCAAACATTTCAGCAGATCACAAACACAGTTTCAAAGGGTACTTTCCCATCTGTTTCAGTGCCAGAGATCTGCATAAGACTTCCCATTATTTTTAAACTTTCTTTTAACTCACATTTTGTGAGTTGTAGATAACAGAACCCTAAATAATTATATCAATTGGTTTTAAAAAAAAATATTTCTTCTGATACTTGTCTAATGTCTTGATTTGTTAAATATTTTTTCTCCAGTTTCTATATATAATTATAGAGATATATATAATATATATATTATATAATATATATATATAATTTCCTTTTATTCTCATTCTTCATAAAGCTTATCTTTTCAAGAATGATTTTTGCTACTCATATATACTCACCAGGGGAACAGTTTCATCATTAAATGGTCTAAGCATTATATGTCAATGTGGAACAGGACTGCCTTTTCTTCATAACATCATTAAGTTTTAGATAACTCTCTGACCTGTGTGTCAGCATCCAGTTTTTAGGTAATAGGGTAAATACCATGATGACTCTAGAGATGTAAGATGCTTGCAAGATGAAGTTGTGGTAATGTTGCATTTATAAGTTTAATACTGTTGAGGTAATATACAGGAACTACTGAACAAGCAAAATCATGTATTGCACTTATATTACAGGATAAATGGCCACAGCTTGTACTGAATACAGAGCATGAATAATTTCAGGATGTGAAAAAGGTATGCCTGTGTTTTCTGTTCAGGACTTGTTTTCACAGTATGAAGCATTTAACACCTGTAATTCATCTTTCTTCTGCGGCAAGAATTATGAATATGAGAACAAATAATTATAAATTTTGCTTTGTGAATATTTTTTTGTGCTTTTTATGAAGAAAGAGTACTAAATGTGTGTCTTGTCTGTTTCTTGTGTACAAGTATAAAATATTTTTTAGTGTAAAGTTAATAATCACTTTGGTCGTATTAGAAAGACAGACCTCATAAAATTGTATTTAGCTGACCCATCTTTAGTAATTATAGCTGTCCATCTGATCCTGTATTTTTTCTATTACCTGAAAAAATCTATTTGTTTCTTTTAAGTCAAAATCAGACTTTCAAAATAATGAGTCCTTAACTCCAAAATTACAGCTTGTCACACTGTCTCATATTATAATAAATGCTTCTGAAATTGCTTTCTCATTTTGAGTTCTTATAAGAAAACATTGTGTTCCCAAACTTTCACTTGTGCTGGAAGCACAGTATTTCTGAAAACCTAGCAACACAGTCTGATAACTGACTTTTTTTTTTTATATATAAACCAACTCCAGGCTATAAAAGCTAATGCTTCTTCATGCATGTTTTGTAGGTTCACCTTCTGACAAAAAATAAAAAATCAAAACAAAAAACCCACTTTTTGCTTCTCTTCACTTACAATCATTACACATAGACTCATGAAGAGACAAAATAGCTGTTTCAATATGCTTCGGTCATCCTCTGGATGTTAAGTTTCATTAGATTCCTTAGTTAGAGTTCATAGCATTTGAAACCTTTTCTTCCATATTTCCCTCTACTCTTCTCATTTTTACTTCACTTCTGATGCTCTGCAATATTTTGACTACATGAAAAAGGAGAATCCTAAGTGAGGGGGTGTACTGTGCTGAATGTTCAATATAACAGAATGTAAAGTAGCAAATATTAAATAAAAGCATTCACCAAAAAAGGCATAGAAGCAAAAATGTTTTCTGTATTACAGTATCACACAATCACTAGGTTGGAAAAGACCTTTGAGATCATCAACTCCAACCATACCTGTCCTCTACTAAACCACATCCCTAAGCACCTTGTCTACCCATCTTTTAAATACATCCAGGATTGGTGATTCAACTACTTCCCTGGGCAGCCCATTCCGATCTCTGGCAACCCTTTTGGTGAAGATTTTTTTCCTAATGTCTAATCTGAATCTTCCCTGGCACAACTAGAGTCCATTCCTCCTCATCCTATCACCTGTCACTTGGGTGAAGAGACCAACACCCATCTCTACAACCTCCTTTCAGGTAACTGTAGGCGGCAATAAGCATCCTCTTCCCCAGGCTAAACAACCCCAGTTCCCTCAGCTGCTCCTCATAAAGTTTGCTCTTCAGCCCTTTCACCAGCCTAGTTTCCCTTTTCTGGTCACAATCCAGGACCTCATTGTCTATCTTGTAGTGAAGGACCCAAAACTGAACACAGTACTCAAGGTGCGGCCTCACCAATGCCAAGGCAAAACCACATCCCTGGAACTGTTGGCCAATCTGTTTCTGACACAAGCCAAGATGCCATTAGTTGCCTTGGTCACCTGGGCACACTGCTGGCTCATATTCAGTCAGCAGTCAACCAACACCCCCAGGTCTTTTTCTGCCAGGCAGCTGTCTAGCCGTTCTTCCCCAAGCCTGTAGTACTGCATGGGGTTGTTATGTCCCAAGTGCAGGACTCTGCATTTGGCCTTGTTGAACCTCATCCTGTTGGTCTCAGCCCATCAATCCAGCCTGTTCAGATCCCTCTGAAGAGCCTCCCTACCCTCAGGCAGATCAACACTTCCTCTCAGTTTAGTGTTGTTTGCAAATTTACTGAGGGAACATTCAATCCCTTCATCCAGGTCATTGATAAAGATACTGAACAGAACTGGACCCAGGACTGAGCCTTGGGGATATTTCTCTGTCTGGTTCCTTATGTTCTAATTCTAATAAGGGAAACTATTTTCTCCAAAGCAGAATGTTCTATGAACTGCAATACGGCACCCAAACGTCTCAAATTCATTAAAACATTTCCTTTTGATTCACACAGTATGGCAGAAGAGTATGCCAGAAAAATTATTTGTGCTACTTCAACCATGCTGACTTCTTAGATAGGCAAATTAATTCAAGAATATCTGTGTTGCACTGCACTGGATAGTATATCTGTAGTCTACACACGACAGATTAGGTATTATTGTATATCAAATCTATTATCTTCAGGTAAAATCAAGAACAATAAGGAAAAAAATAGATGATAACAGAAACAGAAATAAAAGGAATTCTGGATTGAATGAATTGAGAAATACACATTTTTTAAGGTACTAGAAATACAGTTTAACCATCGCCAACAGAATCATACTCCCTATTTCTTCTCTACCCCCCTCTTCCCTCTCTCTCAATCACTGTAAAATCTCATTCCTACAAAATTTCATTTCTACAACACCAGGTCACCACCCATCGGGCTTAAAGTGGCTCCTGCCAAGGACTTAATGACTATGCAAAGAGCAACCCTGAAGATATGGAGAGAGCATTACCAAAGGGAGCATTCCAAAACATCAGGAGAGCATTTCTTCTGCATTCCATCCCAAAGATATTAGGGCATTCACACACCAGGAGCCATTCACACATCATGCCTTCACCAGGAAGGAATCCCAGACATAGATACAGACTGGGAGAAGAGCTCCTTCAGAGTAGCCCTGCTGAGAAGGACTTGGAGATTCTGGTAGACGAGAAACTTAACATGAGCCAGCAGTGTGCTCTTGTAGCTCAGAAGGCCCATGGTATCCTGGGCTCCATCAGAAGAGGGGTAGCCAGCAGGGACAGGGAGGTGATTGTCCCTCTCTACTCGGCCCTCGTGAGGCCCCATCTGGAGTACTGTGTCCAGATCTGGGGCCCACAATACAAGAAAGATGTAGAACTGTTGGAGAGGGTTCAGAGGAGGGTCATGAAGATAATTAGAAGGCTGGAGAGGAGAGGCTGAGGGAGCTGGGCTTGTTCAGCCTGGAGAAGAGAAGGCTGTGGGGGGACCTCAATGCAGCCTTCCAGAACCTGAAGGGAGCATACAAACAGGAGGGGAATCAATTTTTTAAAAGGGTAGAAAATGGCAGAACAAGGGGGAATGGACTAAAGCTAAAGGAAGGAAGGTTCAGATTAGTTATTAGGGAGAAGTTTTTTCACAGAGAGAGTAATGAGGTGCTGGAACAGGCTGCCCAGAGAGGTGGTGGATGCCCCGTCCCTGGAAGTGTTCAAGGTCAGGTTGGATGGGTCCCTGGGCAACCTTGTGAAGATCTGGCCTGAGTTTGGTGTCCCTGCCAACCCATGCCATGTCATGCCATTGGGTTGGGAATCATTCTGTGATTCTGAGATTGTGTGATTCTGTGATTGAGTCCGTTTCAAGTCTTAATTTTGTTCTCAAGAATTGCTAAGAACTAATCACGATAAAACACCTAATAATTAGAACATCACTCATACAACTTATAACTACTTTTTCATATTTTCATGTATGTCTGGGAAGTTTATTTCAAATATACCATTCTTTCTATCCACATTTGATAAGAAAGAACACAACTTGTGTAACATGATAAAAGTTCCTATAACACAAATTTTAATTCCAATTTAATATTTTTATTCTATTTATTTCAGCTAACTTACATGCATTTAAAATCAAATGCAACTTGCATTTGCAAATGAAAGTCCTTGAAAAGTCCATAAAAGCTGTTTGCTTTTCAGAATAATTTCTCAGGGCTGAGTCCAAGGAAACTAAAATGACAGACACTGAAGGAAAAGAAAGAAGAAAAATACTAAGCATTCCTTCAGGTGTATTATGATCTTTCATAAAATAATTGTTTGTATAAAGGACATGTTTTATTATCATATTATTAAACTAACACAATTTATGTTAATATAGGTTACTATGTATAATAGCATAATAAAATTGCAACTGCATATATATAGCCGTGATGAAATGCGTATTGCTTCAGTGGTGCATGTCAACTTATAGAATATTAATGCCAACTGAAGTAACATTTTTTGGTTCAGTGATTTAGACTGTCAACATCCTGGAAAACATGTTGGTGAGAATGCTTTTGTCTGTTTCAGCCTTTAAAATATCATGGGTTACAGAAAATATTAATTTTTATGCTAAGTATTGGATATAAGAGCTTGTTTTTTGGACTACATTGAAGCTGAACAGCTTGAATCCTTAATATGAAGCTAGGGCTTCATGCATCTATTTTGCAGATATGGCATAGATTTCAGCACTGTTGTTTGCATAATGTCTTTAAGTTAAGTATTTGCACTCCTTATACAGTTATGAAATTGAGCACTGAGAAAGAGATAGAGTGGAAAAGAAGAAGAGAGACAGAGACGGTGGGCTATATCTACCACCACGAGGCTACGGCATTCCGTCTGATTGCAGAGTATTCTACACTGTCTCCGGGTCCAGTGGAGGGGAGAGCGTTCCCTCATTTGTCCCTCAATGTGTTCGTTCTCCATTGCTTCCCTCCTCCATGTTACATAGTTTTCTTTCCATGGCTGAATGCTCCCTTCTTGTAGCCATCCTCCGGATCGCCACTGACTTGTGGGGATGCTTCAGGTTAGATGACTAATGAATGTCCGATGTGTGAATGGCTCCCAATGTATCAATGGATCCTGATGTCTCTCCTGATATCTTTTGGGTGGATATGTGGAAGGAATGCTCTCCTGGTGTCTTCAGGCTGGCTCCTTGAATAGTCGCAAGCCATTTTAAGCCTGTCCGGTGGTGATGTGGTGTGGTAGGAATGAGGTCTGGTTAGGTAAGAGAAAAGAGAAGGGGGACAGTTCTGTTGGCAATTGTTAAGACATATTTCCAGTACCTTACAGCCTCTCAATATATATTTTCTACCCTGTCCAGCTGAAAAGGGGAGTGATAGAATGGCTTTGGTGGGCGTCTGGCCTCCAGCCGGGGTTAAACTACTACAAAACAGAAGCACAAAATGCCCAGAAATGTAGTCTTAAATAAGAGGTAACATTTTGTAATTTCCTTTTGTTCTGTTTTGTAAACAAAAGTTGATTCTTAGCCGGTTTAGGGCTATTTTTCTAGTTAGGTGCTTATAGTCCCTTTTTCATTCTCTCTCTTTTTTTTTTTTTTTTTTGGTACATTGAAATATACATATCTCAGGCAAAAATTATCCCTTAGGATGAGATGTATAAGCTTTTAATCCCCTCTTGCTGTGTAAAGGTAATTTGGAAGTCAATGGAACAACTAAACATGCTGTAAACTACTATTGTTTTCAGGAGTGATATATATGACTCCAGAGCAAAAGTATAAGAAATCAGAGAAATTATATATTTATTAATTAGCCCACATATTTTATCTATATTGTTGATATACTTGAATGCTGAATGTAACCTAGAATTGCTTGATTTAAAAATACGGACCAAATAAACAGCTGAGTGGAACAGGAGGAAAAAATATCAAAGATGTGGCATTTGTTTACCATAAACCTTTTCACATATTTTAGAATAAAAAGAACTGGAAGAAATTAACTGACTAATTTGATCTTGGTATCATAGCCTACTAAGGTCAATGACACTATTCAATTACAGTTTTATCTAGGCTATTTTTTGCTTCTAAACTTGACATTTTGAAAGGAGAATAAAAAAGATTTAAGTGTTCATCAATGTCAGATCTTGACTGCCACAGTAGCAGGGATGTGAGTAACTTTTCTCCATTTTCTCTCATATTTAAGTACTAAAACACGGCGATCAAGTTGCCTTTTAAACTTTTGACTAAGATGAGAATGTAGAGGTTTTTGAGAGTCTCATTATAAAGCTTATTTTCAAGATTTGTAATAATTTCTGTAC
Organism: Hypotaenidia okinawae; assembly: GCA_027925045.1. Taxonomy (NCBI): domain Eukaryota; kingdom Metazoa; phylum Chordata; class Aves; order Gruiformes; family Rallidae; genus Hypotaenidia; species Hypotaenidia okinawae. Next base: position 176,384,628 of record BSDF01000001.1, read on the forward strand.
ACACTCTTTTGATTTCCTTTAGTACAAGAGCATTTTTGTTGAAGTGGACACCAGAATGGAAGAAAACATTAAAGTAGGAATCTTCTATAGTCTAGACTGCTTTCTTTTTAGTCAAATGACTGCCTTTTAAAAACAAATATGAAGGTCATTGTCAAAACATTGGAATTTTACTAATCTAACAAGATCTGCAAAACCATGCATTGCTGCTTTCCAAATCCATTCTTAAATTATCAGCATTACCTACAATCATTGTTTCAATTCATATCATTTTAGTTCCTCTAAAGAAGATTGGAGGACAATTTTTATAATCTCTGTAGTAGCTGAGCTGTGAATGTTGAGCAGCAAGTTGCTCTAAGTTTCAAGTTTTTCATGTAGCTTCAAGTGACATATAGGCTAGGATTCATCAAATAGTATGCTAGAGGTTAACACAAAATAATCATAAGCTGTTTATTTTGGGCTACTTCTCAGAATCAAGAAGATTTGTCTCTACAAGTTGTTTCATTTGACCTATGTTGAACACCTAAAATAGATTTGAGAAGAAATGCCCTCTGGAGACTAGGGTAGCTAGTTCACCCAATGGCATGTGATTTTTAGATGATCAGATCAGGAATTTGAATCTCAACTTGAGATTTTACTCCTGAAATTTTAGATGTTATGTAATTCACACATTTGGAGCCAGGCAAATATTTTAATTTGTTTATGGAGCAAAAGGGCAATTAGCTAAGTCTCTTCCTTGCTCCCTAAATTTTACATAAAAATGCCTTAGAAGATGCTTATGGAAACATGCATGAATTTCATACACTAGTTTTCTATTTGTTTCATACCATCTATGTCAATTGGAGCATAAATGGCATGATGCAGATATTATCTATCTGACTTGAAAACACCAATATGAGAAACACCTAATATAAATTTACTTAATTTTATGCAAGTTCATTCACACATCATTTTAGCTACAGCTGTCATGCACTTGCAGCTTCCTCTATTAATTAATTCTGTGTATTTTATATATTTGATGTTTAAGTTCTGTCTTCATCATGATAGACCTAGATATTACAGTTGACATTTAAAGCAAACTCTCATCTCCCTGCTCAGTCCGTCTTTATTAATAGAACTGCCTCAAACATTTTACTTCTTTTAACCTAATGACCAAATACATGCTTTCTTTTACCTTCAAAAATGCCTTTTGTACAATAAAACTAAGTAGGTTTCATAATATTTCGAAGAGGCTTATATTTAAGTTTTGAGAATTTTTCAGCATGACTCTTTGATCATTTCATATCAATTATAAATTCACAAACATGTGCTATCACTAGAAATAAAAGCCAAGCAGATGTTGAGTTGAATGACACATCTGTTGGCTTGAGAAGAAATTATATTTATGCCAAATTGGATTTGCCCTTTATTTTTCTCAGGAGAGTGAATCTCATAACTGAAGCTGACACAACATAACAATTTAAATAATTGCTTTTTAAGTCATCAGTTCCAGTGAAAATACATATATTCATGATATCATTTTTCATAATTTTTAATTGCATTAAAATAATTTAATGTAGAGGTGAGCTGTACTTTGAGATACATAACTGGGCTTATTAAAAAATATTGTTCCGTGTATTCAATGGTGTAGTAGCAGTTGGTATAAAAATACGGATTTGGTTCATGTCATCAAGCAAATACACTGTGAGCAGTACAGTAATTAAAATTAGTTTATAATTACATACCTAAACATTTTACTATGATGAAATAAATGGCTCTATCTCTCTAAACATTAAAAATAACAAATATCACTATAATTTCTAAACAGCAGAGACAAAATTTTATACTGGATAGAACTGAGTAGGCTGTTTAGAAGACAAAAAGCCCTCACATATTCATATCATAAAAGGGTTTAGTCCTCTTGAGGGACAAGGAAGAATAATATTTATTCAGATGTACTGCAAGAGATGATAATACATTTAAAACATACAATAATGAAATATCTTGCATTTTAATAACACTTATCAGTGAAAAGACATGCACAAAAATTCATAATATGGGAGCAGAGACATGGAATGAAATTGAAAAGCAACAAATTTGAAGTTGATGAAAGAGAATACATCTTTACACAATAGATAATTAACTTGTAGTTTTCATTGCCACAAGATATCCCTGAGACAAGAGCTTAGTTGGATTGATAAAAGGATTAGACACTTATGTAGATAATGAAAACTCTCACAGTCAAATAAGGGAAGGAAAAGAAGAAAGATTTCAGCATATAATCTAATCACTACCTGAAGGAACTGATAAAACTTCTGTAATTTGCAAGTTAGTTCATAACTCTTAACTAGTAAGGGTTTTGGGTTTGGTTTTGTGTTGTTTTGTTCTGGTTTTTAACTTTTGTCTGTTTAGGAACTTTCATTCTTCAAGGACAGTGGTCCCCTTATCTGCTCTTTCATTCTCCTTTTTGCTGGGAGACTAGAAATGTTCATGTTAATGGCTTCTTCCTTCTCCTCAGTCTTCGATCTGCTAAGGTTTATTTTAATGCTTACATGATGCTTGCTGCCCTGTAACTCAGGTGTAGTGATCTCTCTGTTATCTTTGTAACTGCTTTTACTGAACAATATAAAGTCACAAACCACCACAATTCCTATTTACAATCTATGGTATCATTTTACATTATTCCACTCCACAATTTATTCTAAAGTCGCATGCAATTCAGTTAACTGAACATAGATGGTTTAACTGAAGTTTGAGTTAAACTGATGTAAATAATGGTTTACTGTTACTAGAACATTGTTATGCCAGCTAAACAACAACAACAATAACAACAAATCCCAATTCAAGACAAGTCCAGGTAATTGCCAAGACCTTGGACTGTTAGGACATAGAAAGTCTATTAATTTCCGTTAGTAAAAGCAAAAAACATGTTTTGTGTGATTCTCATACTATCATCAGGCTTTTTAATTACCTCTTCCTCCTTTTTAGGTTTGAATAAACATATATTTTTAGCATCTCTCTTCTGATTAAATGATTCATTAAAGTTAATTCAGAACTTCGATGCTGAGGAACACCAAGAAGTAAATTGTAGAATAAACATAGAAATAGAATAATTTGGTTTGGTAGCGTTCTGTTGTGGTTTAACACCAGTTGGTAACTGAGGACAGCACAGCTGTTCACTCAAGCCTACCTCCCCAAAAGAAATGGGGATGAGAATGAAAAAAACCCCAAAACCCCCACCAAACAACAAAACAACTCATGGATTGAGATAAAGACAGTTTAATAAGAAATAAAAGGAAGATAATAATAGTAATATCAATAAAGAATATAATACGAAACAATTGCTCACCACAAGCAGAAAAAACCTCCAATCCATTGCTCAATCTGTTTCCAAGCAGTGAATCTGCCTCCCAGCTATATAGAGAGCATGACTACATGTAGTATGTAATATCCCTTTGCCCAGGCTGGGCCAGCTCTCTGGGCTGTGCTCTCCTCATTTCTTGTGCACCTGGCAGGGCCTGAGAAGCTGAGAAGTCCTTGAGTTAGTGAAGACATAACTACACAGCAATAGCTAAAACATCAGTGTGTTATCAACATTATTCTTACACTGAATACAAACACATCTGTATAGCACCTACTAGAATGAAAAATAAATCTCTCAGCTGAAAACAGGACAGGATTCACACATTTGCCAAAATGTAGGTGTTGGAAGGCACCTCTAGAGACCATCTAGTCCAATCCCCCTCCTAAAGCAGGATCACCTACAGCACATTACACATAATTTTTTCCAGGCGGGTCTTGAATGTCTCCAGAGAACCTCTCCAGGCCATCTGTTCTAATGTTCTGTTACTCTCAGGGTAAAGAAGTTTTTACTCATATTGAGATCAAACTTCTGTGTTCTAGTTCATAATCCATTGTCCTTTGTCTTGTCACTGGGAACCACTGAGAAGATTCTTTAGATATTTATATGCATTAATCAGATTTCCTCTCAGTGTTTTGTTTTCAAGTCTAAACAGATCCAGCTCTCTCAGCCTTTCCTCATATGACAGATGCTCCAGTCCTTTAATAATACAGCCCTCTGCTGGACTATCCAGTAGTTCCTGGCTTTTTTAAGCTGGGGAGCTAAGAATTGGACACGTAATTGCAGATGTGACCTCACCAGAACAGAGCAGAGACCTCTGCAGGTCATCTGGTCTAACCCATTCCTGAAAAATCAGGTTGCAAAGGGTCCCATCCATCTGAACTTTGAAAATATTGTAAGGATAGAGAATCATAGAATCATAGAATTGTTTTGGTTGGAAAAGACCCTTAAGATAATCAAGTCGAACTGTTAGCCTAACGCTGCCAAGCCCAACCACTAAACCATGTCCCTAAGCAATATATAAATATGTCCAACCACCTCCCTGGATAGCTTCTTCTTTTGATTTACAATCCTTTCAGCACATATTTTTTTCCCTGATATACAATCTAAACCTCCCCTCATGAAGCTTGTGGCCATTTTTTCTTGTCTTGTTACTTGGGAGAAGAGACCAACACCCACCTGGTTACAGCCTCCATTCAGGTAATTGCAGAGACCCTTTTTTTCCTGAATCATCAACTCCAGTTTCATCAGCCACTCCTCAAAAGACCTGTTCTCTTGATCCTTCACTCTTCTTTGGACACACTTGAGCACCTCAATATCTATCTTGTAGTGAAAGGCTCAAACTGGAACACTACTTGAGATGTGGCCTCATCAATGCTGAGTAAAGGGGTCTAATCACTTCCCTAGTTCTGCTGGCCACAATATTCCTGATACAATCCAGGATGTTGTCGGCCTTCTTGATTGATCTATTGATTAATACCCCCAGGTCCTTTTCTGCTGGGCAGCTTTCCAGCCACTCTTCCCCAAGCCTGTAGCATTGTCTGGGATTTTTGTGACCCATTTGCAGGTCCCAACATTGAGTCTTCTTCAACCTCATACAGTTTACCTTGGCCCATTGATCCAGCCTGCCTAGATTCTTCTGTAGAGCACTCCTACCCTCAAGCAGATCAACACTCCCACACAACTTTGTGTCATCTACAAATTTCCTGAGGGTGCACTCAATCCCCTTGTCCACATCGTTGATAAAAATCCATAAAGATCTTAAACTAAACTGGCCCCTGTGCTGCATCCTGGGGACCACCCCTTGTGACTGGCTACTAGATGGATTTAGCCACATTCACTTTTGACTTGGTCTTGTAAACACTTTATTATCCAAGGAGAATGTGCCAGCCAAGCTATGAGCAGCCAGTTTCTTGAGGAGAATGCTATGGGAAATGATATCAAAGTTTTACTAAAGTCTAGGTAGACAACATTGTTAGCCTTTCCTTCATCCACTAGGCAGGTCACCTTGTCATGGAAGATTAGGTTAGTTAAACAGGACTTGCCTTTTACAAACCCATGATGTTTATCCTGTACACAATTTCATGGTCCTTGGCAATCTGCTTTTTCACTTAGCTATCACCCTTAGATGACTTTTTTTTCCCCTATTTGAGGTAAGAATTCTTGTTGCAGCAGTTTGTGTACTCTAATTTTTTTCCATTTCCTTTGCACTTTAGAAGAAGAGTGCATCTTCTCTGTAATCAAGCTCCAGGTTACTGAAGAAAGCCATTATATCCTCACTCATTCTCCAAACTGAACTAAACCAGTTTCCTTTGCCTCTTCCACGTGCCTTTTTTTCCCCACACAGATCAGTGGGTTACTGAAGGTTACATAGGTGTTTTTTTCAAAGGCTTTCATCACTTGTTACAAAATGTGTCAGTAATTTTTAACTGTAAATGATAGTTTTATTTCCTGTTGTATCCAGATGACATATGAAATGTATGTCATGATCTGTTTGAGTATGCACAGCAAATTAATATGGAAATGCTATATTTAGTTTTAAATTATTTATCTAACTAATTGATCTTTATGTTTCTTATGTTAGACTATCTTTTAACTGACCTATATCTCTAAAAGCTACCTCCAACATCTTTATCCTATGCTAGAACTTGAAGTATAGTTGTAGATTAAATGATTTCTGGAAGTTTTTCAGTCAACATTATACATAAGTTGACCTTTCTTTTGAAGACCATGAGATGAACTTTTTAAGGACCAGAACACAGAGTTCTACAATTGAAGAAATAATATAACTTCCTTCTAATACTATAGCTGCTCAGAATCACAGCAAAAGTAAAGCAAGCCGATCAAAGGAAGAATAAAAGACAAGAGCTGCAAACTCCACCAAGCGTTATGTCTTTTAAGAAAAGTTTAAGTGTGGTCTTGTTTCATTATCAGAGAGTAAAGTTCTCATTTTGTGAAAAAGTCAGTCTTGGATGTAAAACCTAAACCTATTAATGCAAATTAACTGAGTAAAAATAATAATAACAACCGTAATAATAAATAATCCAGGAAACAGCTATATATAATGAAGAATGAGGTAGAAGGAATTCTTATTCTTAAGCTACAAATAGCATTAAACTGTATTGAGTGAAAAGCCAAAATCTTACATTTCATTTAGTAATAGTTTTTGAACAAACTGGAGTGGGGCTCATGGTGGGAAGGAGCTGTGGGAAGGGGAAGGGAGGGAAAAGAAAACCAAAAAAACCAAAACCTTGTTGTTTGGGATAAGCATAGTTTACTGGGATAGCAAAGAGATAGATACAACAATGATAACAGGACTTTATAGCAAAATGTATGAAACTGGTGATACACAATGCAGTTTCTCACAGAACCACATGACTCAGGCCATGCAGCTCAGAACTGTCCCAAAACTGGACCGGCCTCAAAACCGAGCATCCTGGAGCTGAGTGCTTCTCCCCCCATGAGGCCCCTTTATGCTGAGCATGACGTAATTGGCATGGAATTCCCTCTTTGGTCAGTTCAGGTTACCTGTCCTGGCTTCAGGTTACCTGTCCCAACTTCCTGGGTGCCTTCTCATTAGGAGGGAAATATGAACAATTGAAAAGTCCTTGACTGCTTGGCAACAACTATAAATAAATCATATCAGTGTGTTATCAGCACTGCTCTCACCCTGACTCCCAAACATGGCATTCCACCCATCTCTATCCTAGATGAAACCAGTACAGGAGGTAAGGCCCAAGTTGTTTGTCCAGCTATGTTTATATAGCTATAAAAAGTTCCTTTTTTTCTAATTAAAAGCTATTTTTCCTCAAAACAGAATAAGGAAATTGTGCCATTGAGGTCAACATCTGAAACAGACCACTCTCTAAACACAGTTCAACACTTTGTAAAAGAAATAGCAGATATGATTCATTCAGTTACATTTCACATCAAGGGGTAGAAATAAACTGGTGGGAGAATGTTTATGTTTCTCCCACCTAATAATATACATAACCTGACTGTAATTAGGATGTTAGATCTAGTGAGATCATAGCTGGGGGAAAAGCAGCCCTGTCAAATTTTTACCTACAATTTGGGTGCCAGGTCGAATTTACAAAGGAGATTAAGAAGAAGCATGATCCACTGTAACCGGATAATATGATCCCAGATCTGTTTCCAAGTTGCTGTGCTGATTTAGTCAAGCTAGGCACTATCTCTACAGCTCCATTTCTCCACTAATAATATAGGTGAGCCTTAATGGGGAAGATTTGTGTTAGTCTGGTCTTTAAAAATATACTGCCTTAAAGAAGTGCCATAACTATTTGATCTTTATTCTCTCTTCCTATAATTTTCATTCCTTTTAACCTTGCTTTTTTGTTTTAAGGCCATCCCGGTAAGTTTTGTAAGTGAACATCCAGTCTTCACTTTTCTATCTACTTGAAACAATGGCAAGCCCAATTCTGCATTTGTGTATTAGCATACTAAATATTTTTCTCATATTCCAGATAGAACCCATCCATATCTTGCTGATTTTAAAAAAAAGGAAAGCAGTGGAATATTCAGTTCTTGTTTTGTTTTGAAATATAAACAGCACCATTCATCCAATATGATAAACTTTTCCAGTTTTATTCCAGCTAAGATGTTATAACTTCCATATTCATACTTCTTTATCTAACTTCCCCACTCCTTTCAATAGCACTCCTGCCTTTGTACCAGCCTGGATGTTTTCTCAATGTTGGTTTGTAGGATTTTTAAAAAGAGTTCAGTGTGCCATGAAAATATTTTATTCTATTTGTTTTAAATCTATAATTCTTTAATTGTTTCAACTATGACAGCTCTTACATTACATTTTGTTGTTACTATCTTTTATTTTTTAATTGCAAACAAGTGTATTTAATTTTAATCTCAAGACTATATCTTCTAACCTTGCTCCTGAAAGGAACTGCCACCTTCTGTTCTTTGCATATGCTTGAGAAACACCTTTTTTTTTCTACCTAGTAAAAAAAGGCCACATTGACAAAGACCTGCCTCTCGTATGTAATTTGTACATACATCAAGTTTATTTTGCCCTTTATTCATTAATCTCTTGATTAGTGTATGATGCTGTTTTGTGTTTGTTCTCATAGTTACCTGTATATTATCCTTATTTGTCTTAGAACTCTAGTCTTTACTTTTTTCTTTAGACATTTTCATCACTGACATTCTGTATTTCCTGCAGAATATATCAATAGCCACATTTTTAATGCACTGTGTTGATTTCAGTTAGTTCTATCATGTCACTATTTTTTCCTTCCTGTGCAGTAAATAGTGTAATGTCTTATCATCATGTCTTACAAGACTATAGCTGCCCATGGAATAGAAGTGCATCAAGGTGCCACAGTTCTTGTCAATTTTGAGAAGGCTTCACATCTGATTTAAGACCTTCCTTTCCTTCAGAATATTTGAGAATAAAATATCAGTTCCTCTCTTAAATTATGTCTTCATTTTGTGATAAATCTTGGTGATTTATTGTCTTCTAAAAATACTTCTAGTCAAACTGTTACATAATAACATGTATGTTGGAAGTCATGAATCCACTTTCCAAGGAAAAGGGAACAGCACTCATTTTAGTTTGTTCATTTTTGTTTTCTTTCTGTAGAAAAAATCTTATCCACAGCTTCCATATGTTAAGGCTTTGAAATTACAGAATTACCACAGAGATGATGCAAAAGGAATTCATTAATATACTTCGCTATGCAAATGGTGTATTTAATCTAAACTCTATTTTAATAGAAAGGTGTAAGAAATTATCAATAAACATTTATGTTTGAGCTCTTTATCTTATTAAGTTTATTTTATAACATTATTGAAAACATGGATGATTTGTTCTGAGATACTTTGAACCCATATTTCTGCCTCAGGAGTGTAATATCCATCTATTCACAATAAATAGAAGGCATGTGTTTTGTGTGTATTATGAAACACTATGAGAGATTTGATGTAGTAATGTCAGATTGTTTGCATCCTGTGGGAATGAAGTGAGAAACAAAGGTAAGAAGCAGCTGCCATTTAACATGTCAAACTTACAGGGGCCAGTGGAGCTGACAACCATTGAAGAAAGTGTGTTTTGCAATATATAAGGATTAGAATACTCATTTTCCCTGCATTTGTAACTCACAAAAGATATGTAGATAAACTACAATCTAACTGAATATTTCTGAGGTTGCTAGTGTTCACAGTAAAGGAGCTAAACTAAAAGTTATTTTTTGTGGATTTAACATTTGAGGTGAAACCAATGACAGTTCTCCCATTAACTGTCATGACAAATATATCATAGTCCAATGTTTGACAGAATAAAAAGTACATATAGTGAACTTTCTCTCTCAAAATAGTCGTAAGGGAAAGAACAGTGACTTAAAAGTCGGAAATGTGCCCCTGAATGGCAAAATGTTAACCACAGATAACAAAAGTCTTACTATGATAATTTTTAGGGACAAAAACAAACAAAAAAAAAATCAGAGATGGAATATAATAAAAGCATTTGCAAACCTAAAAACACTTGGAGAAATCAGTGTACTCCATTAAAAAAAGAAAAAAAAAGAAAAAGTAAAAAGGATGGAACATATCTGGCAAGAAAATACCTTTCTTAACAAAAAAATCATTCTCATGAATGTCTGCAGGTTTGTAGCTATTATTTACAGAAATAAATAAGACAATACTGAACAGTCTATAAAGTTAGGAATAAGAGTACTAAAAGAATCAAAGTGGATTTTTACAGTATTTTTCACTTTTGAATTAAAAATTTCTGTAACATTTCACATCACATTACTCTTAAATGATGATTCAGTTCCTGTATACATGATGATTTTGTATTATTTCTTTCGGGGCAAGGGAAACATACATAATGAAACAAGACCCCTCACTGTTATCATGTAAGATATAACACATGTGCAAAATTTAATGCACATAGAGATTACAGGTTATGCATTATGATAATTAACAACAATACTGCTAGTATTGACAATTAGATACCAAGCTCGACTTACATCATTGTCACAGGCCATCTGCATCATATCAGTTGGTGCAAAAGGCTTAATAGGTTTTCACATGGGTCCCGTCTTCCAAACCTCTGCAATAACAGGGAAAATCTTCCTTATTTTTCATTAGATTAATTGAACATAAAGACATTACAATTTAATCCCTGTAAACATTAAAAGGATAAATGTTAATATCATCTTATTAGCTTCAATTCTGTCAGTTCACTTTCCTGCAATTGCAGGATTGATAAAGATACCAAAATGCTTTATTTCTATTATCTGGCAAATTGAGTTAAAGTAATAGGAGGTGTTCGTTGCAGGCCCAGAAAATATTCTATGAAAATGAAAAAAAGAGTGAGGAGATAATCTCTCAGAATGGAAATTAAACCATGGATTTTATTGTTTCTAAAATATGTTAGGTAGCACACTAAGTACTGAATACTGTACTCTTTCAGTATCTCATGACATTATAGGAAACAGGTCCAGCTGCCTTTTAAGAAAAAAATTGTGGAGAAAGTTACAGAATAAATATTATTAATTGCCCTGTCATTACCATGTAACCCTTGTTTGTTTGTTTGTTTGTTTGTTTGTTTAAACAACAGAACCACTTAGTAGGCACCTAGGTTACCATTCTATACCAAGAGTAAAGTTCAAAACCATGTTGGACTAGAATTATCAGGCAGAAGAAGGATGTAGTTTAAGATAATGATTTATGAAACAAATCCAGTCAGCCACTGAGTAACACCTGGAAGAAATTATTCAAAAAAACAACCTTTTTAGTACTATGCAATGAAAAATTATGGAACAAGTTAGGTTGAGAGAATTTAACACTTTTTTTGGGGGGGTATAAGCTCCCAGAACTTTCAAGATTCTGAATTCAATTTCAGCAACTAAAGTAACTAAAATATTTTAAAAATCATGCCTCAGATTTTTCCACTTTATCTCCATTTTAGTTAAGTTCTTATATCAGAAATGAATGTTCAATATAGGAAATAAAAGAACGCTTGCTAAGTATAGAAAAATGAGAAAAAGAAAAGGGAATTCATTGCAACAAAAAAGTTCAATTTTTCAAAGAAACCATTGTAAAACTTCAGAGAATTGTGAAAATTATATACAGTATACTCTGGATCAGCAAGAAAGCTCAACTTCCTTGACAATGAAATTCTCGCTGTATCTTAAAAAACATTTAGGACTAGATCTGCGAAGGGTTACAGCTTCATTTACTAACAGACATTCCTCTTTGAATGTCTCTGAGGACAGAATGAGAGAATCATAGACTCATTTAGGTCAGGAAAGACCTTTAAGGCCAACTGTAGTGGTTGGATAAAACAACCTAATTAACTTTAGTGCTTTAACATAGGCAGAATCTTTCTCTGAAGACTATTTATGATTATTACCTCTTTCCAGTGAAGGCCATCTAGGTTCTTGCTTACTGACCACTATGATTTTAGATATCAGATATAATTAAATGCCTAGATTAAGTGGCCTGGCTCTCCCTTCATAAGTTTTAATAAATTCCACAGGTTAGATTCATTTAGATAACTTGACAAATACATGCTCAAAGGAAAGTGACCAAGGCCTGTGATTCTCTCAGCTTCAAGTTGTGGTTTACCTATGCTCCCATTCTTTGCTCAAGGAGCATTTCCTGTACTTTATAGCAATTAAGGACCATTTTCTTTACTTTGTGACTCACAATCCCATTCCCTTGCTTTAATTTAACCTCTGCTTTCTATAATTTTGTCTGTATCTTGACTTTCATTTTTATTTCACCCTTTATTTCCATCCAGTTCCTCTCTTTTTTATTCATGCCAGATCAAGTGCTGGGGATACCATAGTGGTAGCTTGCAGCTTGCTGCTTAGTGGTTGTTCTGGTCCAAAAAAGCAGGAAATATGAGATGTTTATAGACCTAAAAAGTAATTCTTCCTAGTCCAAGCTTCTGGGCGATAGCCAACTATAACAACCCTAGTCTTTGAGTATTTACTAATTATATTCCTGGAATAATAATTTTTGGTTTCATAAACAGAAAAAAAGAAAAGTACCACAGATTGTGTAATGAGTACACTGTTTGGAAAAGTAGAATATAAATCATATGCTTTTATAAAGCAAATCATATGCCTTAATGCTTAGATTCTACAGAAATATAGGGAAATATCGAAGACATGAAAATGCAGGACTTGAATAAAACATCAAAACAATGGTGACAGGATGAATGTGTCATTATGTGTAATTGATTTAATGTCTTATAGAAGCAAATGTTTTTTAGAAAATGCAAAAGATTTAACATAATTAATTTAAATTATTTTACTATGTAAGGATTCTTTCAGAATTATATGGGGTGCAATAATATTTTTTCTCAAAAGAGAGAATCTATTTCTTTTTATGGGGAGACCTAATGTTTTTCCAGTATTGCTCATGGCTACATTCTTGTTAGAATTCTTCAAATTTCAGTTGCAGAAGTTTTTAGTAGTTTCATACTAACTTTTTATTCAATGTTGTTTCTCCTTCCCAGTTTCCTTTGTTTTCTTTTGAGTCAAATCTGTCAACATTCACTTGATTTTGCTTTTTCAGGCTGAAAACCTGCTCAGCCTGCCACAATTAAAACTATGGGAACTCTCACCACAGAGTTTAAAATCTGTAGATGCATTCTCATTTCAAAAGCCCTAAGGGACTATATAATAAATATAGCATGATTACATCAAATAAGAGTGACTGGAAGAATCCTTCTTCCTGAAATCTTAAAAAAAACACATAGTGTGTGTGTACGTGGGTGTATGTGTGTGTGAGAGAGAGAGCATGCATGAGCATGTACATGCGTATGTGTATTATAAATTACTGAAAGCAATATTTAGCCCTGCCTTAATAACAGCTCTCTTTGTACACCTCAGTTTTAACACTTACCTTTAACCTTGTGTCTGCTAGCAGCCGTGGAAGTAATTCCAAATAATTTAAATGTCTAACACCTCATTTTAGAGGCATTCAGGGATGCATCAAATGATAACACGTAGCTTTGTCAGTGGCCTGATGAGTGATCTAAAGTAAATTGCTTTGCCGCTCTGTGTCGACATTTCTTTATTTTTAAAATAGAATTCATGATTCCTCTGTCCTTCACAAGGTTCTCCAAGCTTCGTGGAGCAAATATGATGCTAAGCAGCTTTTATTAACTGCAAGAGAGAAAACATAAAAATGGCAAGCAATTTGAGAGCTGATAGACATTATTTTCGTGTACCTTTTTATTTCATTTTTTTATTGTTAAAAATGTAGGAACAGACAATAATCTGATAAACATAAATTGTCTCAGAAGGAACTGTGGTATGTTTGTGTTCATTCATTTCATTATTAGTATTATGTTTGTGCTCATTTCATTATTAGTATTATATTTATTTGACTAATTGATTTGTGGTATTCATGATCACAATTGAAAACAGAGATTTAAATGAGATTTAACCTCAAGCAAGTGGCTAAGAAAAAGTTTACCAGTAAAGTAAAAAATTTGGAATACAAGACTGAAAACCTGCAAGCTAAGATTTATTACTGCATAACTTCATAAAGAAAATCTACATCTATCTCTAAGTTGAAGATAGAGATAGAATTAGTGTCAGAGATGCATTTCTGGACTAATACGGTACTGACTTCACCTATGTTATTTTCATTAATAATAACCATCTTTGATAAGTATATATTTTAATGGAAAAATATATTTCCCTGAACAAAGAGCAGTGATTAGGCAATAATTTCTGACTACTGCACAATGGATTCATTTATTTGTGTGCAAACTGTGTATTTGAGTACATCATACAGTGTTACTTAAAACATGGCCTGCGCTCATTTCAAGTGTTTATAAATCACCTGTGAAATCTGTCAAATGTATCCAACTATGCAAAGACTGTAGCAAGGAAAAGCAAAATACTAAAATCACTCTCTGCTGTTGCTGCTTTCAGAGGCTATGTTGCTACCTCAGTCACAGGGAAAATAGCCCCATGCAGTTAAGTGAGACCTTGGCTACCTCTACCCAGCCCTTAACTCACTAGATGATTCTGGTGTGTACTGGGAAAACAAAAGAAGCATAGATGAAATGAAGGTGTACTGATGAGGTCTGGACTGCATGTGTCCTCCTCTAGTGGTTTAGGTGCACATGGGAAAGAAAGAAGGAAACACAGAGGAAATAACAGCACATTTTAACACATTTGGGGAAAGAAGCCAGAATGTGATAGTAACCTGGGTAATGGCCACTAGATGGAAAATCAAAGAGATTTGTCTGAACTGAGACGATTGGTAGTTCACGCTGACCATTCAAATTAGAAAGAACTATGTGTGGAAACAGTACCCCTTGGAGGAGCAAGCTCATGGATGCCCAAGTTGCTTAGGAAAATAGTCCATATTACTTCCTTCACTGAACTTAAAGAAAAGCCAAACACGGAAGGCTCATAAGCTTCATAAGTTAGGTATCTAAGAGCAAGTGAGTCACTGCTGCCTTTTTCTGTAGTGGAGATTAAGAGTAATATCATTAGGAAACTAATGTCTGTTTTATCTGTCAGTCCTGGCAGACATCTGAGGTACACTAGAGCGTTTCAAATAGGTTTAGACATCTATGTTCACATAACTGAATAGCTCCCAGTGGAGTCTGGAAAGCTACTTAGTTGACCAAATGTTGATGTCTATTTTAGGATGAGCTGAACTGTTCTCTCTGCCTGGATTTAGTTGCTCACAGTTAGATGCTTAGTGCCATTTTTAGATGTCCTAACGTATCTATGTGGAACTGGCAGATATGGCATAAGATATGACTTGAGCTCTTCTGGAGTGACAGCTGGAGGTCAGATTAGATACTTTAAGGCATCTCAAATGGCACTGGATGTGTACGTTTAGACAACCAAATCAATCTGCTAGTTCCCACTGCGTACCAAAATTATCACTCTATTTGATTCTTCTGGATCACTGTTTTCTAAGCAAATGAATGTTCTCAGGTATCAGATCTTGGCAAGAGGTCAAATAAAAGAAAAAAACCATATATTCTGTGAAAGGAAAATTCCCCACTATTAAGCTAGAGGGGGAAAGAAACTGCAGAATATTTTATGCTGGAAATTGTGGAGGTCCTTTAAACAAAGGGATAAAATACTCAAAAAAACCCCTCCAAAACTAAATGAGTAAGAATAACTATTAAAAATAAACAAAAAATGGAAGATATTACTTAAAAATGTAGTAGCACTTGATGTCTTTATAGAAAGACCATTTTTCCTTCTGAAAGACAGTTTTGTATCTAATCAGATTTAAATAAAGTTAACCATGGATATATTGTAAAGAGTTCCATGATCTTTGCACTGATGAAGCCAGACTAGGTAATCATAAGTGAGTTCTTCTGCCTATAAAAGCTTTCTGTTAATCTACTGGACAGAAAGTTATACTGTAGAAGTCTGTATCTGCAATAGAAATTCTAGTCACTGTAAAATTGGATTGTTCCCTTGGGGAAATCTTGCAATGGGAGTTGTTTAATTTCACTACCTACTTACTGAAGACGTGTCTTTTTTTTTTTTTCCTCAAGAACTGGACCAGTCTGGACCTTACCAATATTTCTTCTTAAGGGGAAAGCAGTAGTTTTTAAATTTCTAAAGCTCATGTTGGTTGGCTATTCACCAGGTTTAAGTTGTTATAACTCTGTTCACACAAAATGGTGTATAGCAAATGGTCAAACAAATATTACTTTTTTATAAAAAAATAGTGGCTGGACTGTTTCTAATTTATTTTAAACATAAATTTTCTGCAGTTTAATCTGAGAACCTGATTACGTGACAGAGATTTCTGAGTGACATGAAACTTGCCTTGGATGAAAACATAGTACAGCAGACTCTAGTCTGATGTCTGATCAATCCATTTTGAATTTTAAGCACTCCAATAACTATGTGTGCAAGGCAAAAAAAAAGTTACCTTCTCCAACCGAAGCAGAAGGGCTGTCAGTCTGTTTATACAGTTGTTTACAATACTGGTAGAAGTGCTGAAGGAATCATCTGTGAGGCTGAAGGAAGCTGTACTCCTGAAAATGAAATACCTAGCTGATCAATCTAAATGTAACATTTAGTAGAGGTGCACTTTCTACCTTTAATAGAGATCTGTAAATTCAACATACAACCATAAATTAAGAGTGCCAAGAGAAACAAGAACTGCCTTTAATGCACTAATAGATCAGAATTAAAATATTCCACAGTATTTTCCAAGCACCTCAAGTAACTGAGTCATTTTAGTCACCAACTGAGAAGGCAAACAGTAGTGTTTATTGCTCAGATGAATTTCTCAGGCAGAGATTATCAAACTTGGGCCAAGTATTTTCATTATCACCCAGCGTTACACCGCAGTCACACGTTAAAGCATGCCATGGTGCTAGGTTGTCATACGTTGAAATACGCTATGTAGCCAAGGCTAGCTGTGAATTTGGAATGATGTCGTGTGGCAATACTAAGTTTCAGGCCTATTGAACAGTTGTGCTCACAGCATTCCTATACAGTTGTGAGACATGGAGCACCTTTTATCATGTCAGTAGATTTGATCTTTTCTATCTACAGGTTTTCTTCTGCTTGGAGGATTTAATATTGTAACCAGATTCAGCTACTAAACACCATAAATTCTATTACTGTTGATCACTGCTAGACTTGCTCAAGTTTATCTCTGTCTTTTTACACTGTGTGACTAAACCTGAGTGAAATATTCCTGATTCAGGCAAATGAGTGCTGAGTAAATGAGAATAATCACTACCCTGTCTCTACTGATTACATTAAGTTGATGCAGCCCAGTAAGCTGTTAAGATTCATTGCTACCAGGGCATAAGAAACCCCAGAAGAACCTCTAAGCCTTTTCCATTACAGCTACTATCAAACAAAGTGATCACTAAACTGTACTGATATGGGAGTGGTATGTGTAGATGCAGGACTTTAGATTTGTTTATCATCTAGTTCTTGTTGCCTTATTCCACTGATGTGCTTAAGTTCCTCTGCATGACAGCAATGTCCTTCTGCATACTGACTGCATGCATACATACACAAACATATATACCCACAGAGTGTAGAGTAATCCACAAACTTGGTTAGGGTGTAGTCAGTCTCCTCGAAGTCATTGGAAAAGGTATTAAATAGGATGGGACACAAGATAGACCCCTAAGGAACTCAGAAATGTCCTCTAGAGTACAAACAATTAAGGATTTTTTTAATCAAATATCTGAACCACCCTTTTTTCTTGTGTTTTTACAGAGACTGTGGAAATATATAGACATATCAAGGTTCAGACAATAGGTGTTGCAATTAAACAATTAATGTTGTAGAAGATGAATTCTGGCAAATGTGAACATTTTAACATCCTTTGGCATTGTAAGTATATAGGATGTACAATTTTTTTCTACTATTTACAAATATTTCCCTGGGTAAGAAGAAGATAAAATAAATACCAAATCAATGAGAAGTTGGTTATCTGGCTATCCTGTGGATTCAGTATCCTCAATTCACTTTTGATATGAAAGCAGTGTTCAGTAATGGAGCTACCACAAATTCTTTCATAATTTACATGTATTTGCTTTTTCTTCCAAAAATGATTACATTTATGGCAAACTGCCTTTGCCAAATGCAAATGCTGAACACATACATATTCTCCTCTACACTTCCCACACTGACAGCTGAGGTACCAGCTTGTGACAAACTTTTAGTGACCATCTTTATATCAAGTGATTTCAGATGTTTTATCTTATATATAGTTATCTATTGCCATTTCAGAATAATATAGTGAACTATCTGAGGTAGGTTTTTCATAAATAATTAGTAAACAGCAGTCAAAGGTGGAAACTGGTGGCCAGCTTGATGGTGAATATGGAAGGAACATAAGAATACCTTACAAAAACTGGTAACAAAGTTTTCTGATGTTAGGAATGTTAGCATCTGCAATGAATTTCAAAAATACCTCATTATGCAGTGTAATTTATCAGCAAAGATATAAGGGAAGAAGAAGAAGCAGAAATAGTAGTAAATCAATATAAACATTTAGTTGTGGAGTGTCCATTTGAAAAAAAAAATAGAACTAAAGGTTTTAAATAGATGAGTGACAAAGTTTCTGTTGAAAGAAATAAACCAGATTTCACTGTAGAAATAATTAAGTTGATGACTTTTTAACCAGAAAAGAGATGGGAGATTTATTTTAAAATTCATTAAGTTATTGGTGTCATGAAAAAAGAAATAGCAGAGAATGGATATATACAGTTTCTAATAAGAGGAAAAATACAACATAAATAAAAAATCTTGAGTATAAAGAAAACACAACAGTATTTTGGATAAAACAACAGTATTTTGGATAAAACAACACAACAGTATTTTGGATAAAACAACACAAATATATAAAGTTAAACTATGAAACTCATCAGTAACATTGTTCTTGAAAACAAAAGTTTATATGGATTCAAAAAGCAAATACAAAACACATGATTTTGGAGGGCAAAGCATTGATTGCCATTATGAATGAACAAATCATCTTTCTCTTTGAATGTCTTTGAGCTGCTGACCACTAGGAAGAGGACATATATAACTAGTTTCTTACACTTTTTTCCACAGGAAATATCTGGCTACTGAACAAGAGAGCATAGTAAATGAACTGAACCTCTGAGATAACTGTTCTCATAATACAGTTTCTTGACAGCACTTTTATACTATTCATGTTCGTCTGCTTCACTGAATTGCATGGATTAATTTGCATTCATTGACAAAATTCTGTTATGCTTTCCTATTACTGTGCTTACACTAGATACCCCAGCCAGGGAACCCGATAAGCTGCAAAATGCTACTCCTAGTTTCAGATGTTCAGCGGTCTTTAAATTTCCTCATGGCTTCTCTACTTTAGTGTAACAGAAAGATCTTCCATACTTTTATTCTTTTCCTGAGTATACATTAAATTAGGTTCTGTAAAATTCAGGACTTCTCAGTGGTGAAAGATGTTCTTAAGGGATTGAAGAGGTGCTATGATTAAATTTTTGTATTGGATTTTTGGGTTTGGGAGAGGAGAGTTTGTATTGTTTATTTTTGTGGGTTTTTTCCACTAAGGAAAAATAAAATGTGCATCTATAATTCTGTTAGATTTTTAGACTGTCTGTCCTTTCTAGGTGTACATGTTCTCTGAATGCTTTTGGAACTATTATGAAAATTCATCTTTGTTCTTAAAATCTGTCAACTACTGACATTGAGCATTAACCTTTTAGTAACACAAGGACATCTTGTATTGAATAATTAAATTATTTCTATTAAGATGTTACACTGTAATGAGAGTCTGCTGTAAATTGCAGTCTGTGTCATCCTGTTCTGCTCTTGCAGACCAGAACTTCACATTCCAAAGAAAAACATGGTGTTTTGTTTGTGTAGATACTTGCAAAGGGTTAGATGTTTTATGTGCCTTTGATGTTACTGATGAGACACCATTTCTTTTTCTAGTTGGTTTGTGTAAGTTTAATTAATCAGGATGCAGGGGAAAATTTGTGATTATATGCATGAAATATGTTATACAATGTTGCAATGGTGTGAATCACAGAAGTGATAGTTAGAGAACTTTTCTTTATTTCTTGTCTATTACCATATGCTACAGGTTAAGGTTATTAAAAGCCCCTCTAACACTGGGTGTTATATACGAGCACAGTATTTCAATTACAATGTTCTCAGAAAGATTTGCTGACTCTGCTTGTGAGGAAGTCAATCAGTTAAAACTTTGTAAAGAAAGCTGTTCTAATTTTGCATATATGCCATGAATGAGGGATATGTTTACTGACAGGTAAGGGGGAAGGGCCAACAGTGGAAGCTAAAAGGAACTTTAACTTCCTCTGTTCCCATTTATGTTGTGATATGTATTCTATGTCATATGACAGGCAATCTACTATGCTTCTGCACAGTGTTCACGCCTCCTTCCTAATCAGTGCTGCATCTGATTTGAATCCTGCAGTGAACAAACCTCTGAAGTATGCAATGTTCAAAGCAAGTTATGAATAGAACATCTATTGCACTAAAAAATCTACTATTTTGTGAATGTTTCATTCTAAATAATAATAATAACAATAATAATGATGATGATGATGCAATGGATGTTTAGTATAACACTGAATTGAAAATTTCAAGTGTTGTCTTTATATATTTCTTGTATACATGTACATACACATTTTAGAATACTGTTAGAATTGTATTTATCATTGTGCAAATGTTTTACTGAACTTCACTCAAATGGAAGATGTTAGTCTAGTCAGAATGGAGTTACGACATTGAAAATAAAATAAATATATATATATATATAAAAAATTAACATGATGCCCCTATGAATTATTTTGAATGTAACAAAACTCCACTTGTGAATAGCAAACTTTTCCATCAGTATTTTTTAAAAGAACACCGTTTCTTTCTTCATGGCCAGTAATCTCATTCAAACCACGCTTTAACACCTCCATTTATTGTTGGCCTGGCTGAGACAATATAGCCCATGTAGTCAAATACCAGTAAATTTGCAGCAATATATTAATATGCTCTAGCACCATCTAGCTTTACTTTCAGGGTAACTCATATCAGGCAAAAGTTCTTTGCAAATGGAGTGGGAGCTGTTTTGTCTGAATTGGTCATACAGCAGTATTAGAAGTAAGATTTGTTAATACAAAGAAACTTGAGAAGGAATGTACAACTTCCCTGTGGTCCCACATAAGTTTAGCTCAGGGTCTTTAAAGCTGCTTTTCAGTAGTAGACAAAAGTACAAAACGTAGATTCTTTTATATCTTATATTACTACTATTTCTTACTTTATTATATTTGAAGGTTCTTGTAAGGATTCTGATAGTGATACAAAGGCTTAAGTATTATTGTGCTGAAATTGAGTTAGAAATAACTAAAATGTTGTTTTCCTCTTTCATTCATTCTATATCATAAAGACAAAAGTCTTTACTTCTGTTATCAACATAATTTACTTTAATGGGTTTAGTCATGGGTATATACTAATAGTTACCTAGAATATATTTTTTCTATTGTGAAAATACTACAACATCCCTAAATGGCCAAAAAGGGCAATGAAGCGACCCAAATGAGATCACACAGGACTAGGTTTTGCCATACTTCACATTGTCCCTGGGAATCTAGCCTGCTTCTGTAAAATGGAGCGTGTTCTTTCTATTGGATTGATATAATGGAAGTTGATATAGTGCTCAAAGAATCACTCCTTTAAGGAGAAATAGTGAACCTTTTGACCTTTTGTTGGAAGGAGGAGCTAGAGTGATCAGCCTGGACCTAAGTAGGTGAGAACTCTACGCTGGTATTGCCAGATAAAGGCCTTTTAATATCAGCTCATAGTCCATTTTTTTCCCCTTTTCTTAGTTATTTAGGAGTACCATAATATTCTAACCTCTCAAGCCACACTGTGCTAGCAATCAAATGTGAGAACTTATGGAATTCTACAGATAGTTGTGATTTATGTTACAAAGATCCTTACACCTATATGTTTGTGTTTTCTAGATCAGTCATCCTTAATACTGTTAATAGGAATCTGTTTCACAGAAATAAATTTTACTTCCCTGTTTCCATGGGAAATAAAGAATTGGAGAGACAGGCAAATTTTTTGTCTGCCACACTTGATGAAACAGAATCTGCAGAGCCTTTGGGTATAAGAATCCAAGTCACTGAGACCAGCCTTCCTTTTCATGAATTTTCCTTTTTCATTGTTTTGGAGATTCTCAATTGACCTTTGTTTTTTCCTGAATTTAATTTTACATGGTTAAAGGCTAAAAGTGACTTTAGTGGAATTCACAACATCTTGAAGTATCCTGATGAAGGATGCTTGGCAAGTTGTTTTTCTTATTTTTCAGGATGCTCTGAAGATAAAACAAAAATACCAAAACAAGTATAAAATTATCTTCTGAATCCTCCCACTAACTTGATAACATTGAGCATGTTAATGTGTTTACAATTACATTTTAGGAATCCTTAAAACCCTCAACCCTTTGATGGAAAAACATCATTTTAACTTGGGTATGCTGTCATGGAATAAAAGTCAGTGATAACACTAACATATCCCATAGGGCTAGGTTAGCAATGTTTTTTCAATCTTTTCTCTGAGACTGAGATGACTATTTTTCCTTTAAGATTTTTAACATTATTATTATAAAATTAAAAATTTACTAATTTACCTCTGGGTTCTACTCAGAAATAAACTAAAAATATACCATTATAAATCTATCCCTTTGTGCCTTCAATAATAAATATATTTTGCACCAAAGCTGTACATTGAATAACAAGTGTAAGGGTATGTGGTATTTTCCTTAAGGCTCTAAATTCTGGAGTCATGTTAATAAAGCATATTTCTAAGGCAAACATACTCAGTATAATAACAATTAAATGCTCTCTGACTAAGGAAGGGAGCACGCACACATACACACACACATATATACTTATAATTAAAGTTCCCAAAATGGTAACTGTTCCTGGGACACCAGGGGTTTTCCCATGACTTTGGAAATTTAACAGTTGACAATACAATAATTTCTGCATGTATAAGCACTGCTTCATGACAGAATTGAAAATGTATTGTAAAATGATTTGTTAGTTTATTTATTAAAAAAATCTAACCAAAACAAAAACCCACAACAACAAAGCAGTGAACCGATGTGTTTCATCCCGTGCACTTTCTAAGTCAAAAAGAGTGATCAATTTTCACATTTGCAGTAGTATTCAGAGGGTTTTTTTGTTTATGAAATCCAAATTTCAATTCTACAGTTTTATTTTTAAAAAGGGAAAAAAAAATCTAAATAATGGATTAAAAAAATGTAATAACTAATGATAGCTAATATATTTCTAATACATTCAATACTAGTTCAGCCAGGGCATGCGTGAAAGTAATTCACATCACTTCTGGGCCAGTAATGAGGAGCTGTTTCTCCAAAGGAAGCTCAAACTGAAATGCTAATTCAAAATAATATGACAAAAAATTTAGGAATTATGAACTAATCTAAATCTTGTGTGGCATAATGGACCGCTTTTTCTCCTGTGGCTTCATATTCCAAATATGTACCTCACTATGGCCTAGGAAAAAAGTAAGAAAAAAGATACATTTGTAACTACTTTTTATTCACCTCTATTGATGATTTTTACAAATTTTTTTTTTTAATTAATGTCTTTTTTTTTTTAAATTTTCCCTATACAATCACTTCTTTCACGTAAGTGGACTACTACACTGCCTCCTGAACACCAGCTGTGCTTCACTGGTAGTTATTGTTGTGAGTCCAAAGCAGGACAGCTCAAAAAACATTCAACTGACAAAGTTCTGCTGTGCAGAAGCAGTAGGCCACCATCTGGATTTCTCTCCTGAACTCATTTTTAACTAATATATTGTATAACTGAACAATTCTCCCCTATACTTGGGGAGCTTATTCTCTTTTCCTTCATCATTTCCAAACAGCTCATTTTTTTCTTCGCTATTATCTCCACAAGACTGCAAATTCTACAGAGCTGCAGGTGACTTTTAACAGAAGTGAGGAATGGATACAATGGATAATTTAAAGCAAGATAGACCTCAGCAGAAAGGAAAAGTTGCCTGCAGAGTGAATGTATCCAAATTCTAATGATGCTTTCTCTATTGGAGTTTCTGTCCTGCTCTGTTTTGAAAGACATAGTTATTCTCCTGTACTTAATTTAATTTACCATTTCTGAACTCACTGCCAGATTTCCAGATCACCAGAATTATCATCTTAACATCTGCCTTTTTCTTCCTGTATATCATTGCAGATAAGATTAAAGTTTTTATCTGGTACAGATCTTTGTTTTTTCTCTGTCTCTAACAGCTTGGTAAGCAGCTTCACACCATCCTGTTTCACATTTGCATTTGATGCCAAGTCCCTTTCTACTGATTATCTCAGCTGGAATGCCAGAGGGCCAGGGTGGAAGGGAAGGGTTTAGCAGTTATGTCCTGCAAAGGAAATCATCTGTTATTCAAAAGCAGTATGTGGTGTTCAGTTCTCAGAATTGCATACAGAACTGTACTTTTTCTCTTACCCTCTGACCTTGAAAATACCAAAGGAAATTGAAAGCTGAGAAGCTAGTATATATGAAAGGCTACCACTCACATATAGAGATTTAAATGTATCTGTGATTTGAGGATGGGCTTATTTTGAATCCAGGTTTTTTATTTTAAAAATGTTAACTCTCTTCAACCAGTCACAATCCTTGTGTTGGCTCAAGTCTGAAAATTACAAAAATGGAAATACTGGTATTCCACAAAATGTCATGCATACTCTTTATGTATTGGACTTTTACTACCATAAACTTACATCCCTCTAAAAGAGACCCATTAGAAATTCTTACAGCTAATATAAATGGAGGATTAAAGTAAGGGTACGTATCTTTCATGATTTTTCAGATATGGCTAGAGAACAGCTCTTCTTTAGATCATGCTAAATAAATTTGCAGATGAAGACCGTTTAACCGGCAACATCCTCGGATCTGTCTGAGGGGTTCCAGAGGAGGATCACAAAAATGATGTGACATGGAACATGTCTCCAATGAAAAAAGGCTGGGAGTGTTGGGGGTGTTCAGGCTGGAGAAAAGTTGGCTCCTTTGTGGCCTTTCAATATTTAAATACGACTTATAAGAAAGATGGGGACAGACCTTTTAACAGAGCCTGTAGCAGTAGGACAAGGGGTAGTAGTTTTAAACTAAAACAGGGTAGATTCAAACTAGGTATAAGGAAAAAGTTTTTACGGTGACAGTGGTGAAACACTGGAACAGGTTGCCCAAAGAGGCAGTAGTTTCCCCATTCCTGGAAATCTTCATGGTTGGGTTAGACAAGACTCTGAGCAAGCTGATCTAGTTGAAGATGACCTTTCCCATTGCAGTGGGGTTGCAACTAGATTACCTATAAAGGTCTTTTCCAACCCAAGCTATTCTTTGATTCTATGATTTTATGATTCCAATATTGCTGTGGGGTTGAAGGACAGTCACACTAGATAATCCAGGAAACAGGGCTGTGATAAATTTGACACGTCAGTCAGATGCATGGTGGCTGCTTTGTTCAGTTCCACATTGCAAAGTTATCCAGATATATTTTATCTAGGAAGATCATATATGCCATTAACTGTCCATCCACTGTCTTTTAGATACTTCTTGATATGGTGTAGTAAGCTGTGAATTAAAGGTGCAGCTGAGGTGCTGACATCTTTTACTACTAGTACAGTGTACATGGAACAGGTCTTAGAGGTGTCACTTAGGTCAGTTTCCTGCCCTGAAACTGATTATGAACTAATCTCTTCATCATCATTAAAGATTTAAACAATGCTCTGAAGTATTTCAGAAAAGTGTGCCATACTGCCCCTTGAAATACCTCTGCCATTAAAGCCCAGGGTAGTGGACTTGTTCCAGTGTGTCAATGTTTCTTCCTGGCCCACGTGTGGATATATTTCTGTATGAGTGAGGAGGGCTGGGGAAGAACTTAACTGTGTAAATTACAATGTGTTTATGGATGCTAGTGTTTATTGGCATTGTTATGGAGGTGTAAATGCTAACTTGAGAACTGACTGGCTAAAAAACAAACCAAAAAAAAGTGTAGTAGAGGAACTGTGATAACATTTAGAGGACGATTTATGCTCCAGAGAAGATGTATGGTTGACATTAATATATATTTAAATATTTAAAGGTATAAATGCAGGATAACCACATTGGATAAAGAAACATGTTTCACTGGAACCTCTGTGGATTTGTACATACAGCACCATTCTTTTAGATATTGAACCGCTTGTTTTACATGAGGCTAACAGGATTACAGGGAACTGAGGGTAATCAACCAGTTACGTAGATACGTTGAGGCATTGAGGCATCATGCATAAACTTTATTTTGTACCATTATATTTTCTACCTACTTTACTGGGGGAAAAAAAAAAACAAAAAAAACCCACAAACAAAAAATACCCATGACATAAACCTAGAATTTAGGATCAACAGTTTGAGGGAAAGTTTTCCTCATCAAAATATGAAGCTAGAATTCTCAGGTGTAAGGAGTTGTTTTGGCTGTTAGAGAACGATTCAGTTGCCTGCTCTAGTACACTTTGTTATATCTCAGGAATCTGAGTCATTTACCTTGTACAAGAGACTTGTATCTATGTAGTGTTGCAGTTGGAGACGAGACAGGATATTCATGGGTGTTTAAAAAGTCTCTGGGTACTAATGGTCAGGATCTGCATCCCATTGTCAGTTCCAGAGGCCCAAAGATTGTTGGATTAAACACCTTGGACTAAAACCTATTTAGGAAGTCTGTAATAAGCAATAAACTATCTCAATAACAGTGTTGAAAAAGATACAAAAAGACAGCAGCATGTAAAAACACTGGGGTTTTTTACCTATTCTTGTAGGTTGTACATGTATGTTTTAAGGCCACACTTTTAACAGCAACAAGAAAAAAAAGTAATGTCATAGAAGTGGAAAGAAATGAAATCCTAGGCTGCATCTGTCTCAGACTAAAAATTCAGCATCAGTTGTTTATGTAGGTGAATTTTGGTTTTAATGCAATTTCAGTTCATTTTTTTTGGTGGTTAGTTACACATGTTTTCCTGTGATTTCCATGAGACTTCTTTTCCTAATGGGATTAACTTGCTTATATAATTCATGGTCCTACATTGTAGATTGCATAGCTGTCTGGGCCAGGGGACTTAAAGGTTTCTGGAAAGCAAGAGGTACAAGGCTAAACTTCTTGAAAGTTTGAATTAATTATTTCTATAAATGATAATAATTAAACTTAACAAAGGTATGGCAAAGAATATAATAATGTTAGGTTCAAGTATATAAAGGTGTTCTGAAATCTTAATTTCCTTCTCTATTCAGCATTAGCCAGATCAATCTTAATTCCAGTGACAGTCACAAAACATCTAATGAAAGAATATGTTGTTTTCACTCAAAATGTACATATCTTCTCCTATGTCCAGCATAACATTGGACATCAAGTTTTCTTGCTAACTAGTCGTTTTACAATTATTTACAGGTTGGTTTTTTTTTCTTCTGTTTTTTTGAATTTACATTTCTTGTGCTGTTCAGATTCAACTATTATTTCACAGTCTATCCAAAGACTTTTTAAATCTTACCAAAATATCTCTACATAGCTTCCTTATGTACAAGGATATCAATGTCTCTAAATGTATACATATATAATGAAACAATCCATTATATACTGTCCATATTTTTGCACAAAGAGTCATAGAAAATATGCTTGTTAAAAAAGACAAAAAAATATGTATTAGGATGCCTTACATAGGGGAATGTTCATATTGGGAATAAAACAACTTGAACAGGAAAACTTGTAGCTGTCTGGATGGCTACCAGAGACTCTGTTGGATAATTCGTGTGACAAGACTCCAATGTTTTGCCAAATCCTTACAATCCAGCTGGGTCATGTTCCTACATGGCCAATTTCTTATTTATTATCTTAAACTGCACCCAAAACTCTTGCGATCATATCTACATAAAAAGAAACCCGAAAACACTCCTACATGACCACTCCTGCATCCGCACACACAATTTCTACTGGTTGTTTAAAATTATCTGCATATAGCTTCAGTAATTCTATATCAAGGAGTTCTTGGGATAACCAGGTTCTTTACCCAGGATGTTAGTTAACATATATGACTCTCTTGGTGCCATCACTTGGCCTAAAAACAGTAGGACCTGTCTGAGGAGACTGCAGAGTAGTCTGAAATCCGTGCCTGGAGAACTCCTGAAATTTGCCACATGCTTTGCTGTAAAGGCAGTAGAAATAGTTGTAATCAAAAACTGATTGAAGATTGTACACTGGTGCAAATCTACCCATGGTCTCATCTGTGCAGAGACTAGCTGCATAGCTCCTTGGACCACCTTAGGAATTGGCTTAAAAGCACTTAGCTTACACACAGACACCGAGGCACACAGTTATACTGTTAGGAAAAAATCATAGAATCGTAGAATCGTAGGGGTTGGAAGGGACCTCCAGAGATCATCGGGTCCAACCCCCTGCCAAAGCAGCTCCCTAGCACATTTCGCTGAGATAGGCATCCAGACGGGTCTTGAATATCTCCAGAGAAGGAGACTCTACCACTTCCCTGGGCAGCCTGTCCCAGGGCTCTGTCACCCTCACTGTGTAAAAGTTCTTTCACATGTTGGTGTGGAACTTCCTGTGCTCTAACTTGCAGCCATTGCCCCTTGTCCTGTCTCCACAGACCACTGAAAAGGGGCTGGCCAATTCCCCCTGCATCCCATGCTTAAGATAATTATAAACATTAATTAGGTCCCCCCTTAGTCTTCTCAAGACTGAACAGCCCCAGTTCACTCAGCCTTTCCTCGTAGAGGAGATGTTCCAGGCCCTTAATCATCTTCTTTGGACTCTCTCCAGGAGATCCCTGTCTTTTCTATACCAGGGAGCCCAGAACTGGACACAATACTGCAGGTGGGGCCTGACCAGGGCAGAGTAGAGGGGGAGGATCACCTCCTTTGACTTGCTGGCCACAGTCCTCTGGATGCACCCCAGGATCCCATTGGCTCTCTTAGCCACCAGGGCACACTGCTGGCTCATGGCCAACCTGTCATCCACCAGGACCCCCAGGTCCTTCTCCACTGAGCTCTTCTCCAGCAGGTCATCCCCCAGCCTGGACTGATACGAATGGTTATTCCTTCCCAGGTGCAAGACTCTACACTTGCTTTTGTTGAACTTCATTAGGTTTCTCCCTGCCCAGCTCTCCAGCCTGTCCAGGTCTCACTGGATGGCAGCGCAGTGTTCCTGTGTGTCTGCCACTCAAATATGATTTTCATCTTTGTAACACAGTTATAGCTTAAGTTTCATAGACCTTGGTATAATGTATTCTAGGTAATTTTAAATGTATGAAGAAAAATTCTAAGGATAACTTCTTTTAGAATGAACAGAAATCTTGCACTATTATCAATAGCAAATTAGAACTCACTAATTAATACAATTAAAATAACAGTGAAATTACTAAAAAGATATTGCTGGGATTGAATCTATGTCATTCCTGTATTCCCATTTGTACTTCTAACGGGATTTGAAAGGTGAGTCCTCCCTGTTGACCTCTCTAATACCATTATTTAGCTCTCTAGAAAACAGTCATTCATTACTTAGAATTGATAAATATCTTAAGTACGATTTAAAGCTACATAATACGGTGATAATAACAAATATTATTTTTGTGTCAGAAGGAAAAAAAGCCAAACATGATGTATGTAAAGATACCATAAATTTAAGCATCTCAAAAAGATCTTTATTTTTCAGTGAGGGTCTTTTTCCACAGGCTTAATAGAGATTTGAACACAGGATTAATTGAGATGTTGTGATGTCATTTGCATACCAGTAGAATGCAAACTAAACAGACTCCTTTGCTGTAAATGTTTTAAGATTCTCTGACAAGCCAAATCAATTCCATTATCATATTAATACTTACGTGATAAGGTAGCAAACAGAGAACCAACATGCGGAAAAACTTTTTCCCAGTGAGGGTGACAGAGCACTGGAACAGGCTGCCCAGGGAGGTGGTGGAGTCTCCTTCTCTGGAGATATTCAAGACCCGTCTGGATGCCTATCTCAGCGAAATGTGCTAGGGAGCCTGCTTTGGCAGGGGGTTGGACCCGATGATCTCTGGAGGTCCCTTCCAACCCCTACAATTCTACGATTCTATGATTCTATGAAGAGGTTTTATTCAGCTCTGTTAGTTTTATAAGAAACAAATTGTCACATCACATGGAAATATGGTGTTCCTTCTTATATACGTATGAAATAGTTTGAATATTGACAAGTTTGCATAAAACATATCCATATTCAAGGTAGCTATTAAACACACTTTGCATCTAAATGTTGCTTTGTTGTAAAAATATTTAAGAAAATTATTGAATGTATTCATAGGACAAAATGCAACAATTTGTAGTGTTATAATAAAAAAATAAGTGAGGATGAAATTTTTAGTAATCAGATCAGGACCTTGCAATAGCAAATATATTTTTTCATACTTCTTATTGAAAAATATTTTTTTTTCCTTGCCCTTCTTGAGTTTCCCACAACCTTACATCTCTAAAGCTCTTGATTTTAGAGCTGAATTTATGCATTTTATACGAGTTTCTCCTTGTGCCACCACTGCTGTTAAGTACAAATAGCTTTTTCTCCCAATGTATTTCACTCCATGAATGCTTATAAACAATTATCACACTCATCTCGGTCTTTGTTCTGTTCAACTGCGTCAAAGCTTTATTATCTTCTCTCATAAAATGGACTCATTTACTAGCCCTCTTCACTTTTGGTTTCAGTTTATTTTAGTTGTATACACAATGAAATTGACGAAAGAGTGTAACTTATTCCAATTTAATCACCAGCAAATTGTATACTTTCTTGAGTACTCTCTATTGTTACTGGAAGTATCTCTGTAATTCTTCTTAGGGTCTTTATTAGGAGCTGCCTTTCTTTACTCTCCAGTGTTCTCTACCTGACCTTTTTTCTGGTTTACAACAGAGATTCCCGGGACCTTGTATTTTGTACTACTTTCATCTAGCTTCTAAGTTTTTAAGGTCATAAAGTTCTTTCTTTATGAAAACTCAGATGTTGTCTCACAAATTTTAACAGCATATGTTCAAGTGCATGGTACCTGATCACATGAAATTAAGGTGAGATGAAGAAATACACATATTAAAATCCATTAATTTTCAATTAGGCTAATTTAAAAAAAGAGAAAAGAATAATTCATAAGAAGAACTTTAACAGTTTAATCAAATAGTTATTAGTCCAGTTACAAGGTTCCTAATGCTTCCATTCCAAATTATCCAGTTAATATAACAAATTTTCCAATAATGCTTAACAGAGACTTTCTAAGATTTATACCTTTCTCTGGTGTTATTCTGACCTCTAAACAGCTCCTGTGTGTTCTAATTCTTTAAAGAGAAAATGTGGGAGGTTGCAGTGCCTTCATCATCCTACTTCACATAAGGTCTGCTTG
Organism: Hypotaenidia okinawae; assembly: GCA_027925045.1. Classification (NCBI taxonomy): domain Eukaryota; kingdom Metazoa; phylum Chordata; class Aves; order Gruiformes; family Rallidae; genus Hypotaenidia; species Hypotaenidia okinawae. The sequence continues at coordinate 176,415,937 of BSDF01000001.1, forward strand.
AGGTTATTTCTATATTTGTTAACATGGTCTCCTTACTAACTCCTTCTACACAGTTTGGAAATTCTTTGTTATATCCAAAGTTTCTGTATTTTGTATGTATTGAAGACTTGTTCTGTGTTTTCTTTGTTCTTACTAAAACCAGTTATACCAGTTCCTTTGTTGTCCAGCAAATGACCACCTGTGATTTATGCCTATACAATTGGTGTCTTTCTTTTTTTCTTGTGTTTATAATTTTTGGGCACTTGTGACTTCATAAGACTCATTTATGTCATGCCTTCCTTTACAACATATCATAGTCTTAGAGGGCATTCAATAAATTTGGTTGAACAGATTGTGTTAGTTTTTATCATGAAGTAAGACACCTGGTGGATAACATTGAAGAATGAGATGGCAACTCAGAAAAAAAGACAACTCGGAAAAGTCATTGTGTCATTCAGTCTCCTCTAGTTCTCAGTTAAGAAGGGAAAAAAGGGAAAAAATGTATTTTTATATCAAGATATCAAGATTGGAATACTCTCATTAAATATATATGTTAATATTGTGAGTCTAAACTCAGCTGATGAGCTTTCAACATATGTATTTGTATTAATCTGCATTCTTTTTGACCCGTGCCTCAAAGTATGTCACCAGTGACTGTTAACTCCCCTTTATGCACTGTCTGACTTTCATATATAGTAGGTGAATAATCAATGGAAGATAATGTGCTGAAGAAAAGCTGGTTTATATGCATTTTCCTATAGTACTTGAGCATTAAAATTCTATACATTATGCTACTTAGTAACATTTTCTATGTAGCTATGCAAGTAGGGGATATTTTTACTTGTACTTTCATCTATTTGATTCCTTTATTTCACTTCTATCATGGGTTTTCATGGTCTTTGTGTTCTTTGCACTGGTGATCTAAGGAGCATTCTGAATCCTGACTTTATTGCTTTCTCACCACTCCCTTTGAGTCATGCATAGAAGATGAAGTCAGCAAATGGCCATAAAGTAATCTTTCTCTGAAGTACTAGATTACATTAAAACAGATTAGATTAAACCAGGCATCTCATACATTTCTTGTCAGTAAAATGTTCTTTATCAGAATTAGATGAATCTGCTGTTTGCATGGAATATTCATATAGCAATCTTAAAAATATATGGCAGTACATTAGTCAATAATTGTCCAAAATTACCTGGATTGATTTTAAAAATGACAATTAAATTTTATTTAATAGACTGTGGAGCAGTAGAGAGCAAAAATGCAACCATCACTTAAAGCTTTTATAAGACACAAAGACCAGCCTGACACAAAACTGTTATTGAAAGTAAATGGGAACCGGTAGCATAAAATTGCTTATACCTTTGAAAATCTCTTTCATAAGATAGTTCACCTCCAGTGATCAATCTTCACAAGTTTTAGTGTAAAGGAACTATTTTTGTCTTAATGAAATATGGATATAATACCTTGCCTTGGTGATTCCTTGCATGTTGACAATCTTGACTAATGTTCCTCGATCCTTCTCATCCATTATTACAAGATCTAATACAAATTCTAGGGAGATGATACAGAATCAGATAGAGGGTACATAAGCCTCTATTGTCTCATGTATTTTTTTTATTCCTGAACACAGTCAGTGTGCACACTAGCAGATGAAGATAGTGTATTCTTTCTTCCACTTTACACTCATTTTCTGTAGATGCAAATAGTGACTGTGTAAGACACTGAAGAATTAGGAACATAGGGTTACAAGATTATATAGTGTATGAAAAAGGATTTTAAAAGTTTGATGTGTTGTTTCTCAAATCAGTTTATATTTTGCCAGTGTCTTCAGACAGAGTAACATACTGAATAAATATCTGATAGTATGTCTGGAGACTCACAAAGGAAATTACATACAAATTGTCTTTTTCCCCTTTTATTATGTACAGTAAAAATAGTAAAGTGTGAAAAATTCTCTGAAAGACGAGTCATTGACGACCAATAAAAACTTGCTGGTTCCTAATGCACAAAGTAAGCTACTCAAGAGCAGTCCATCCATATGAACCTCATTATTTTGTATCTATTGCTTATCACCACCTACAATTACCTGAAAGGAGGTTGTAGAGAGGTAGGAGATGTTCTGTTCAGCCAGGTGACAGGAAATAGGACAAGGGGAAATGGCAAAAAGCTGCACCAGGGCAGGTTCAGATTAGATGTTAGGGAAAAAAATCTCTGAAAGAATTGTTAGGTCCTGGAACAGGCTGCTCAGGGAGGTGGTTGAGTCACCATCCCTGGATGTGTTTAAAAAACAGGTAGATGAGGTACTTAGGGATATGGTTTAGCATAGGATGGGAATGGTTGGACTTGATGATCTTAAAGATCTTTTCCAACTTTGTTATTCTGTGATTCTGTGATTGCTGTATTATTGAATACTCACTGTGGTGAGGAAAACAGTCATACAAAATAGTAATGTCTAGGACCACTTCAGCTGCCTAGCATAAGTCAAATATTGAACCTGTTCCTTATTTTTCTGGAAAAAAAAAAAAAGACCCCAAAACATCCTGTGGTGATACACTTACCATCTTTTTATCCAATAGGTTCCTGATGATAGCTGTCATGAAGGACATGACAGACACAGGCTCACTTTGTTCTTGAATTCAATGACTTGAGAGTGCCTTTCCATTGAGATTAACTAATTATTAGTCTGAAGGTTATTCAGGAGAGAGGTATCCTCTCAATTCCTTCTGCCAAAGTTGCTCCTCTAAGCATAAAGTAATTAAATATTAACTTGGCTTGTGAGCATGTATAAGCCTGATTTTATAACTTGGTGGTTAAAGTACTCTTCTAAAATAGAAAAGATGCATAACCTTCTTTAATTTTAATGTGTGGGGATTTTTTATAATTGGATTTAAGTATTTGTGGGGAGGGCAAGGGAAAAAATAATTTTGGGATAAGAATAATTTATTGTAAATTATTTGGTACCTACAGTACTGAGCTGTTTCAGTACAAACCTTCACTCTTAGTTATCAAAGGCTTTGGTTTTGTGGATCATCTCCCATATCTGCCAACTTTATGTGGCATCTTGTATTTCCCCAGAGCACCTGAAGTGAGACTAGCCTCCAAAGTGGAGGAAAGTGAACCAAGACTCTAATAAACACAGTCAACTAACTGAGTTTCCAGAGTTATTTATCTCATCATATAATACGCTTAGTCAGCCCAACAGTTTTCAATAACCATAGTGCCTATGGTCCTTGTTTCATTGCCTTACCGTAAGTGTCAAGCACTAATTAAAATGTTCTAGTGTGTTGGAGACATCTGCTTAGCACAGGTTGCTATAACACTGCCTCTATGGAAACCTTTTCTCTTTGTATTTGATTTATGTGACAAGGTGTGGGCAGTGGTATGGCTGAAGGGGTGGCCTCTGTAAGAATATTTCAGAAGCTGCCCCCCCATGTCCAATAGAGCCAGTTCAGGCTGGCTCCAAGAGGCCCTTGCCACTGGTCATAGCTGAGCTTACCAGTGACATTGGTAGTATGTGATAACAGATTTAAGAAGTAGTAAAAAAACCCAAAAACCTGTGCTCACAACTATGAGAGAAGAGTGAGCATGTGTGAAAGGAACAACTCTGAAGACACCATGGTCAGTGAAGGACAAGGTGATCCAGGCCCTGGAGCAGAGATTCCCCTGCAGCCTGTGGTGAAGACCATGGTAAGTCTCTCTACAGCCTCTGGTAGTTGTTGATAGTGCAGATATCTACCTGCAGCCTGTGGAGGACCCCATGCTGGAGAAGGTGGCTGTACCTGAAGGAAGCTGTAACTTGTAGAGAGCCCATGAAGGTTTCTGGCAGAAATTGCAGGCCATAGAGAGCAACCCATGCAGGAGCAGATTTTCTGGCAGAACTTGTGGCCACTGGGAAACTCCACACTGGAGCACAGGAAGAGTGAAAGAAAGAAGGACTGGTAGAGGCAAGACCTTATGAACTGACCACAACTCTCTGTTCCCCATCCTCCTGCACCCTTCTGTGGCAGGATTTAGAAGAGTCCAGAGTGAAGCTGAAGCCAGAGTGAAGTGAGAGGTGGGGAGAATGTGGGGTTTTGGTTTGGTTTGGTTTGGTGTTTTTTTAATCAGATTTGTTATTATTTTCTCATTATTGTACTCTGTTATTAATTTGTAATAAATTGATCTTCCCCAAGTAGCATCTGTTATGCCTGTGACAGTAATTGATATTTCTCTGACCTTACCTTGACCCACAAGCACTTTTTGTATTTGGTCCCCTGTCTTGTTGAGGAGGGGGAGTGATAGAGTGTTTTAATTGGCACCTGGTAGCTAACCAAGGTTAACCCATGTCCTGGGTTTGTCTAGGATAGTGTTGGTTTTGGCTAGGATGGAGTTAATTTCTTTTCTAGCAGTGGATGGAATGCCATGTTTGGGAGTTAGGGTGAGAGCAGTGCTGATGGCACCCTGATGTTTCTAATTGTTGCCAAGCAATCAAGGACTTTTTCAGTTGTTCACATTTCCCTACTAGCGAGAAGGGAGGGGACGCAGCCAGGACAGGTGACCCGAACTGGCCAAAGGGGGTATTCCATGCCAGTTACGTCATGCTCAGTATAAAGGGGGGCTGGGGGGAGGAGCAGCAGGTGACTCTAAGACACGCAGTTTTGAGAATGGCCAGGTTTTTCAGGGTGGGCTCTGGGCTGTATGGCCTGAGTTGTGTGGTTCAGTGAGAAACTGCATTGTGTATCACCAGTTTCATATTTTTTTTGCTATAAAGTCCTGTTATCATTTTCATGTTTATCTTTCTGCTATTCTACCAAACTATCCTTATCCAAACCCATAAGGTTTTGGTCTTTTCCTTTCCTTTTCCTTTCCTTTTCATTTTCCTTTTCCTTTTCCTTTTCCTTTCCTTCTCCTTTCCTTCTCCTTTTCCTTTTCCTTTTCCTTTCCTTCTCCTTTCCTTCTCCTTCTCTTTCTTTTCTTTTCTTTTCTTTTCCTTTTCTTTTCTTTTCTTTTCTTTCCTCCCCCACCCCCACCCCTCATCTCCACCAACTTCTCCCTCCACTCCCTTTTAACGAACAAGCAGCCGTGTGGTGCTCAGCTCTCAGCTGGGGCAAAACCACAAGAGATAGTGTTAATGGTCATCAGCAGTTGGGATGGGACAAAGCCAAAACAGGTGACCCAAACTAACCAAAGGGGGTATTCCATACCTTATGACATCATGCTCAATATAAAAGGGAGCTAGTCAGGGAGAGGATGCATGGCTTGGGGACAGTCTGGCTTTGTGACAGATCTGAACATATAGTCTAAGTTGTGTGGTTCAGTAAGAAACAGCATTGTGTATCACTATTGTTCATATTCTGCTACAGTCCTGTTATTTTCCTTTCCCTGTGCTGTCCCAGTAAACTTTCCTTATCCCAACCATATGTTTTCCCTTTGTCTTCCCATTCTCTTCCCCATCTCTCCAGGGGAGGGGTGAGCAAGTTGGCCACATGATGCTCAGCTGCCAGCTGGAGCTGAACCACAATACCCACCACACTCCTCTACACTTGCAGGTAGATAACAAGTTTCATAATCCAGGATATCTCAGATAACACTAAATCCCCATTTGAGACAGCTAAGCCTTACAGAGCATATTAAAAAATATTTAATTCTTAAAATAATGAGGACATAGTTAACTAACTGAAACCAAATATTCCCCAGTGCATGGGCATTTTATACTATCCAGAAACTGATAGCACCACTGAGCCCCCTGAGAACCTCTAAGTGGAGGGGACTTAATTTAAGGCTGTGAAGCCATGTAGACAAAGTAATACAATACAGCCTTTTCAAGGCATCAGGATTGAGGATTGTTAGACTTGCTTTGTCTGAACTTCTGTTTTATACCTGGAACTTCACTTTTACATGGTTCAGCTGTAACAGGGTGTTTAGCTGTGGCTGATGTTTTATTTTCGCTTACTTTTGTATGGCAGAACCATAGCTTTGTATTTAATAGGAGAAGTAAGCAACTGTTCTGTACAGAATGAGACATTTATAACTTTTATGTGGTGATGTGGTACAGAGAAATACAGGTCTGTTATGATAGCAGAAACCTTGAAAAACAGGAACATAGAATGCTGTAAAGAGGAGTAGAGGGAAGAGATAATTATGTCAGAGGCACAAATTAGCATTGGCAACACTGTGCCTTTAAACAGCTCACAAATAATTAAGTAATCTCATACCTACAATTGGATGAAACACAGTTCAGGGTTAATCAAGAGAAAAAAAAAAAAAGAACTGTTGTCTATTATTATTATTGAAATATTTTCTGTACCTTAGTACCAATTTATTCTTTTCTATTGTGCTGTTTGGTGTTGGGGTTTTGTCGTTAGGTTTTGTTAGGTTTGTTGGGGTTTTTTTCTTCTTTTCTTTGTTCTGTAACAATTGAATGTAAAGTAGTAGTAACTATTTGGATGAACTGTTAAGATTTCAATCATACAAGCAATATGTCATTATATTTATTTTCCTGTTTATCCACAAGACAGTATAAGAAGGTGATGGGTAAAACATACCGAGCTGATAGAAAAAAAAAAAAAAATCTAATGGACTATTAACTAGCAGTTAAAAGGAGAGAAAGCAGCCTAGGATATTAAAGGTTCATATTTGTGAGCAAATGGCCCCTTTTGGCTGTAGCATAATAATCTTACCTCTAGATAGATAGCTAAGACTTGCATTATTTTCAGATGCTCACGACTCACATGTATTACCAACACCAAGCCATAGTGATACTAGTTTTAGATAGTCTTAGTGCTAATTTATTTGTACTGCTGGAGGGGGAGGGTATTACATAAAACAGTTCAAATTATTGAAGCCACTAGTAACGTAATTCCCATGTTCATGATTTGGGGAAAGCATGTCAATTATGTAAATCAGTGAACAATTTGTGATAAATTGATCCCGATGGTATCCCTGGAAATTGACTAACACTAAATATATGTTCCAATTGATTAGATCTTATGATGCAGGCACTTGACTGTGGTAGAAAATTGCATACATCAGGAAGAGTGTTTGTAGAAGTAGCATTTGTAAATTCATATATATACATGTCTGCATATATGTTTTTATAAAAGTTTTGTTTCTGCTTTCTCACCCCTGTTCACCTTCTCCTAGCAAATCTCCTCTAGAAGTCAGAATGTGAATCAAACAGCAAAGAAGTATTAATAGATTGAATGATGGACCTACCAATTTTTTTAATGTTACAGGCTTGACTGCTAGATGAGTGTTCATTATCACTGTGGCAGAAGATTTCAAAGTGGATGCAACATACTCCCTTCAAAAAACTGTAAAAAAAAGCAAACAAACAAAAAAATACCAGCAAAAGGACCCACCCCAAAACTGACCCCAACCCCACCCCCCAAAAAAACCCCAAAACCAAAGGACCTATTCTCCAGAAGTTAATATTTTATTCCTTTTTTTTTCACATGAAAATTACTGTACAAGTCATAAGGCCTTAAAAAAACAAGTCTTACATTTTTCAGGACTGCTTGATTCCCAGAATTTGCAAATAAAAGACTGAGTTCTTTAAGAAGGTCTCAAAGTTTTATAGCTTCAAATGTGAAAACCATCTGCTAAGAAATGAAAAAGGAAAGCTCACTCAAATATCCTTCCTCAAGGAGGTTGCATGCATTCATTTTTCTTTTAAAATTAACAAGATTTTTCTTTAAAAAAAAACCCAACAAACATAAAAAAATGTAACTCGTAAGACATAGAACTTCAAAGGTATTTGAAACCAATAAGGAAATACAGTACTCTGTATGTAAATAACCCACTCAAACATTTCTATGAATATCTCCCAATCTCCATGCAAAAAGAATTGATTTTGTTTTCAGCAATGCATATTTTTTTGAATAAGAATATTGCTAAAATCACCTCTACCATCTCACCATTTTTGCATTTTGTAAAGAATCTTCAGAAGTACTTTTGTTAATCTTGGCAGGGTAAAAAAAAAACTAAGAAGTTAGTGTATAGTATCATTTTCTATTCAGCCTGAAGAGACATGTTTACTTGTATCACTGCGTGCACTATTTATGGGATCATAAAGCCAAACAAAATAATACTGATTAATTTTTAATGGGCAGAATAAAACTGTTCAATATAATTAATTTGATGTTAATCTAGATGCAAAAGTATCACAATTTAGTGTGGAATGCATTACAATAATTGTGTTTGATTTGAAAATATCTTTATTATAAAGCTAACCCTGGAAATCCTTCTAGAGTATCTTAATTTAGGAAATTCTATGTATCTTTCAAAATTAAAATGAAGCAGAATTGAAGAATATCAATTAATTTTGAGTGGTACAAAATGCCATGAGATATTTATAAAATTGCCATGGTGTATAAATATGTGAAGTATTTCTTGTTTTGTGTTTAGAGTATTAGATTGTCCCTTTTTATGTCCTGTTTTTCTCTTTCTGTGTGTTTTGTTTTTTGTTTTGTTTTGGTTTTTTTTCTAAATATGGTTCTGGATTATTACATGATTATTATTTCATGATTATTACAATTCTTATTAGTATCACTAAATAATGAATATTATAACATATTTCACCTTTGAAAAGAAATACATCAATTTTGCAGTATTTCCTGACATTGTACTCTGAAGGAATGGTAATATTGAAAATTTCAGCACATATGCTCCAATAAGGGGTTAATTTTCCTCATCATATGATTGCCATAACTCCACTATTTCAAAGGACTTACAGTAATGGAAAACTAGTTTGCACTAGTAGTGCTTATTTAGCCCTCAAATAGAGAAAGCATAAGTTTATCTTTGAAAAACATAAATCATATTGTTCTATTTAAATTTTGAGAGGTTTTACATAGAGGTTATCATGGTATAACACAAAAGCCTTCTCTCTTTTAATGTAAAATCAGTTTAATTTTGACTAATAAAGTCAACACAGTTAATGTTTGAAGTCTCATGCCTCCCTCCTTACACACCCCTATTGAAGAGGCCCACATGCTCTTGGCCACTTAAACATCTTATGAGGCATTAACACTTGTGCATCCACTACTCACACCTGCTCAGACTGCTGGGTTACTTTTAAGCCCAAACAAAGCTTAAAGCAGATTATGTGCATTTATTCTCAATTGTGCATAAAACCTAGTTCTAGAAAAAGGATTTTAGAAAAGAAATTTTTCATTGTCCAAGTGGGACATACACAGAATTTAATTCTATCCCAGGAAGATTCCGAGGTGAAAGTATGACATTTTTATGCCTAGAAAAACTATGTAAGGTTATTTTTAGATCCTTTTATGGCTCCTGCTGAGCCTTGTATGGTTTGACTGAAGATAACTAAGGGAGCCTGGATTTTCAAGTGGAAGGATACAAAATTAGTCCCAATACTGGTTTTTAATTCTCTAACATAATTATTATGATTCAACATTTGAATTGTAGTAATGTGTAGAGTCCCCAGTCAGGGATTAGGCTAGGCATGCTGAACACATTTGAAGAAAAGACAGTATTTCTTTCCCCAATGGGTAGAAAATGTATTGCTCTCATTTCAGATGACCAACATAAATATTTTTTAGTTTAGAGGTGAGTTAATAATGCTAGCACTCAGATCCATATAGATCATTTTATAGGATCTAATTGAGAAACACAGCTTGCAGCTAAAGATGGGAAGCTGCATTTGGTTACTTTGCTTTTTCCCTGTGGTCTGTCTTTCCTGTAGTGTATTTCATCACACTATGGACAGAACAGTAGTGAATCAGGTTTAAGATATTTAATATTAGTTTTCCTAATCTGTCATTACACAGTAATTGTGCAGCCAGCTTTAAATGTCATTCTTAAAATACAGATAAATTTACCCTCAGGTGTGGGAGAAGAGTATGTGTGAAGTCAGGGGATACATTTTTCTTATTACATGTAAATGTAAACAAAGGTTTGGATTACTATGTATAATATAAGGCAGAGACGAAACATATCTAAAGGCTTTCTGAATCTCTAGTACATGCATTTATCTACCTAGAATGAGATCAAGCAGATTTACACATGAGAAAAGTGGGAAGTAGTCACTATGCAAATATTGCTGCTGTGGTGGGTTGATTGTGGCCAGCTGCCAGACACCAATCCAGCTGCTCTCTCACTCCTCCTCAACAGGACAGGCAGAGAAAACAAGATAAAAATGCTGTGGGTTGAGATACAGACAGGGAGATCTTTTACCAGATGCCATCATGGGCAAAACAAATATGACTTGGGAAAAACTAATTTATTGCCAATTAAAATAAATTTGAGTAGTAAGACCACTTTCCTCCGCTTCTTTCCCAGACTCAACTTCACTCCCCCACCCCGGCTCCTAACAGTGCAAGGAGATGGGAAATGGGGGGATGCAATGAATTCATAACAGATCCTCTCTATTGCTCCTTCCTTCTCAAACTTTTCCCTTGCTCCAGTGTGTGTCTTCTCTATGCACTGCAATTCTTCAGGATAAGCCTGTTTCACTCTTCAGGCTCTCCTTAGGGAATGTGCACCTGCTCTGTCATTGGTCCTCCAAGGACTGCAGGAGAACAGCCTGCTTCACCATGGTCTTCACAATGCACTACAGGGCAATCTCTGCTCTGGCACCTGGGGCACCTTACCCTCTCCTTTACCACCAAGCTTGCGTTGTTTTGGTGGGGGTTTTGGGAGTGTTTTGTTTTGTTATGTTTAAAAAAAGTGTTGCACTGATTTTAACTGAAGGAGAAATGCTGATCTGAGTTTTAAGATACAAATGAAGTTCTGACAAATTTAGGTAGCTAATGGTCTGCTCCATGGATTGTATTTCAGCTGTTTTGTAGTCTGTACCTAATGCAAAACTGAAATCAGTGCAAAGGTTTCAACTGCTACGAATGCCTTTCGACCAGCTTCTCCTAATTGGAAGTGTATTCTGAGCTTCTTATTAGTCACTTTTCTTGAAACAGAGTACTATAAACATTACCTGTCTAATTTACAATGCAATGATTGAATATTATGGCCATATGCTTACTGCTATGAGAAACTACCAATTATATCAGTCATTTTCATTCTGCTTTTACCTTTACTTCATTTTCAGTTGTTTCATTTAAAGTGAATTCTTTCTATTTTCATATGATGGCTTGATTTTTTTTAAAATTATTTTTTAGATTTCTTATCTCTGTCTATTTTTCTCTCCCTGTCCTCTCATTCTGGCTAAACCTGCAACACTGAAGATTTTTCTTCTTCATTCAATTATTGGTCCTTTTCCCTTGCTTTTTTTCCCCAATACCCATCAGCATTTCTCACCTCCTTCTCAACATTTTGTACTTATCCTTTGATCCTTTTACTGCAAATATCTTGGCTGTCTTTCCAATTTTCTACTTTTTCTAGTTTCTCACCTCCGTTTGCAGTTGTATTACACCTCTTTTCACTTGTCCCATCTCATAGTTCAGCCTTCTCATTTTCTTTCTTTTTTAAATCATTCATTTGGTGTGTCAAGAACTGATGACATAAATGGATTAAAGCTGAAGTGCAGTGGATTTCGGGAAGCTTTTTGCAGCCATCTTCTCTTCTGATATTTAATATGAAACTCTTTCCATCAGTTTTCTCAGTTCTATTTCATCTCTGAATTTAGTTCTTTTGTGGACTGCATGAAAAATAATTGAGGTCTCGATATTCCTTTTTCATACCAAAAAACAAAGAAGCAAAGACCTCTCTGAGATCTTCATACTCATTTTCAGTAGAAGGATGTTGATTATTAACCCTACAGAATCTATGAATCCATAATAAAAGCAAAGTAAAACTCTCTCTTCCCAGTAGGAAACCCCTTCTTATAATGCTTTGCAAAGCTAAATAAAGTACCATATGAATTCTGTTGTTCTTGTGTTCATTTTCAGCAGTTGATAAGTAATTCTTTTTCTATGGATGTAGAATAAGCAGACGTTAGTATTGCTTAAGGACTAGTTCTGGAGAAAGACAATTTGTTTTCTATATGCAAGCATGCCTTTATGAGGGTTCAAATGGAGACAAATCCATATAAGACATCAGGAAGAAAGCCAAGGGTAAGCCTTATAATGAGCTGGTTCACTAATACATAGATCTCAACATACTTCCTACACTAATTCACAATATTTGATTATATGCAGTGTTCTCCAAGCTCCTCATACCAACTATAATCAAGTATATTCCATTCCACAGGAATGAAATTTTATAACTTAGTGTTTGATGAGCTGTTTGGTGGATTATGATTCAGAAGCTATATAACGCTGTAGAAGATACTAAGAAAAAATTATATTACAAAATATAAATAAGCCCTTTCAATCTATATTTAAAGCAATATTTAAATTTTATTATGGTTAATTAAAAGTTCTTTGCTTGTTATTGCTTTGATTTCTTACTGAAAATTTCTGATTTACAGTTAAAATAGTAATTGTTGATAGCTGTACATCAGAACCAGTTTCTAGGAAATGGCATGTCAGACATGGTCTAGGGAAGCATCTCCTTCCGTCCATTCCTGAGAAGCACAGGACATTTTTGCCCTTGTTTTGATGCTTCTGTACCTGTTTCCTTCCAAAGAATGCAAAATACATTAAATACATAACAGTTTTATGGCTTTCTGGATAACACATTTATGAGTATGCATATAGCTCATATATAAGAAAGATGTAAAAAATCCCTATCTCAGGTACATATACTTAGATAAATTAAATAAATAAAAGTAATTGCATAGAAACTAACTGCTCCTCAAAACTAACCTTAAACCCCCAAAGGGCTATGTACTATGTTCTTTTCAGACTTTTACCCTGAGCACACCTATGTCACAGTGCTAAGTAGGAGCAAACACTTATTAAATAAAAAAAGCAGTATTCTAAATGAACACTACATCCTCTTTGCTCAAATTAAAATGAATTAAACTGTGGACAGTGATAGAAAATCTTTGTTATTTACTCCTTTTCATATTTTTCATATTGAAGAGACAGTGAAATTGTAAATTACATAACATTTACAGAAAGTACAAGTGACCAAATTAGCTGGTGGTTAAGCAAAAATGGTAGATCCCCCATGTTACCTCTTCATAAACATCATAGTAATAGCAATATTACAATACGATACTAAAAAGCTGCAAGGGCTAGTTCCCATAGACTTTCTCTGTGTTCTGTTGGACTTGACTTTGATTTTCTTGCTCTTTACTGTAGGGATATTTGTCCTTGAAAACTTCCTCTCTGAATATAAAGGAAGCTTAAGTCTTCAGCAAGTCAACACTTGAATTTCAAAATTGTCCAAGAGGAGTGTCGCTTGCAGCAAATTTTTTGTTAGTAATACTATTTTGCCACTGGTATATTCCTGAGAGCATTGTGATAGAAAACTAATTTATAGATCATACACAAAATCTAAAACCTAGAAGTCCTTATAGACTACCCTACTACATCTGAATGACCAGGTTCAGGAGTACCCTCATTTGGAATTGTCCTAACAGATAATCCTATCACCAGGTCTTACTGTCATGCACTTGTTCCCACATGCCCTCATTCACATCAACTCTCATAAAAGTCTCTGACATAGTCAAGATAGTCTATTTCTTATCAACTCAGTTTTGATACTGTCTAATGTATTGAGCCTTGCTGGAGGCCAAGTGCCCACCAAAGCTGTTCTATCTGTCCCCCTCCGCAGCAGGACAGGGAACAGAAAATATAACAAAACTGTCGAACTAAGGTCAGGGAGAGATCACCAACTAATTTCGATATGGGACAGAACAGACTGGACTTGGAGAATAAACAATTTATTACCATCCAAAACAGAGTATGATAATGAGAAATAAAACCAAATCTTGAAACACCTTAACAGTGTGGGTCCTCCACGGGCTGCAGGTAGATACCTGCTCTACCATTGCCCTCCATAGGCTGCAGGGGTACACCCTGACCCATCATGGTCATCACCACAGACTGCAGGGGAATCTCTGCTCTGGTGTAAAGAGCACTTCATCCCTCTCCTTCTTCACTGACTATGGTGTCTTCAGAGTTGTTCTTTTCACATATTCTTACTCCTCTCTCTGGCTGCAACTGCTGCTGATTGTTTTTTTCTTTTTCCCCCTACTTACCTATGTTATCACAGGGGCTCTGCCACCGTGACTGATTGGTTTTGCCTAGGCCAGTGGTGCATCCATCTCAGAGCCAGGTGGCATTGGCTTTATCAGACAATGGGAAGCTTCTAGCAGCTTCTCACAGAAGCCATTCATGTAGCGCCCTCTACCCCCACTCCCCCTCCCCCCAAAAATCTTGCCTTGCAAACCAAATAAAACTAGGGAGAATTGAACGCTGAGTTCCAAGTTTGCTCAGGTCTGCCTAACAGTCGCCTGTATCATAATCCATTTTATCACAATTACTCTTGCTAGCTGTACCTGCTTCACTACTTGCTCAGGTCCTTTATACTTCCCAATATCTGAGGAGGATCTGTGAATAGCCAGTAAGTAGCACTGCCCAGAGCTGAAGTGTTGGTTGATGCATACATATCTTGGCAGAATCTTAACAGGAATGGGCATTACAAGCCTGGGAAACATTGGTTTGTCTGCAAATTCCTAGCCACTGTGTTAGCACATCGCATGGGCAAAAATGGAACACTGTCAGATTTGTTCATTCAGAAGTCATTTGCTTCCAATCTGTGCACTGACTGTGCAGTAGTAACATGTACTGCGGACTTCTCTGACTACATGTTAGAAAACATAGTTTCAAGCTAGAAAACATAGTTCCAAGCATTCAAGGCATTCCCAGTGTTGGGATTGCAGTGTCAACTTGCAGAACTTTGTTCAACCCTTCCTACTATTTCTGAGCTATTTCTCATTGCCATCACCTCCATCCTTTTCCCAGACCTGTCTATGCACTAGCAATAAACACATGTATGGAGTGCTTCTATAGATATTTTGGAACAATGGATTTGTTAATGTGCCTTCCATCCAGCATTTTTTTTTTTTTATAAGCCTGAACTTTTTCTCTTCAAGCAGTCACAATTTGCAATTAGCAAACCAGCATTTGCCTGGAGGTTCCAAGGATGGTGGTGGGGCGGGGGAGGGGAAGAGGGGGTGGGTGGGTGGGAGTTGTGTGTAAAGAAGCAAGCTGCTTCACTGATACCTGTAGCACCACCTAATCTTCTATGCATTTCTTCCTTATTAACAAGCACTTAAACCCTCTCCAGGGAGGAAACTGAAAAGGATGATTGCCTAGAGATCCAGACCCTTGCTTGTAATATAGGTGTTGTGCCTGAGGATGGCTCATCAACTGCTGTATTCGGGGCAAATTCCCTCTGGGTATTTGTCTCACTAAGGCAGTCCTCCAGAGCAATCTGACATATTAGAATAAATGGGAAATGGGAACAATACAAGAAGCCGTTTGGGGAATAAGTAAGGTGGGGTTTTTTTAGGTAGAGAACTGATTTAATATAATCTGGAAATACACTTTTTTTCTCAGATTTAGAAATACTTGCTTTATTCTTGTTACATTTATCTTTAAAAATCATACTAGTCAAATAATATTTTAGAGGAAAAAAAAAGTACTTGTGTCTTTATTTGATTCAGAAACTTCAACTGTGAGAAATTGTTTCTGTTGAAAATAATTTCAAAAGCCAAGATGATGTGCCTGCAGAACATTGCTCTTTAAATGTACTGCTAATTTATCCCCAATGTAGTACTTAACTACCTTTAATGTCTTGACATGTCTCCCTAGACATTTTAAAATTGCTGCTGATTTTTCATATTTTATTTTAATATTATTATATGCAGTTTTCTGTATTGCTCCAGAAATTATGGGGTGGGATTTTTTTGCAATTATATCACCATATCTCTTTCCTCCAGCTCTGTGAGGTTCCTTAGTATCATATATTTGGAAGGTATTTTGAAAAAAACCCAACAAAACTCATTGAATCCTGATCTTAATCAGTGTGGGAAAATCCTAAAGTATTATTCGTGCCACAGCCAGTTTCTTAATAACACTACACAACATCTTTTTAAAAGTTAGTCTGGAGACAAGACTATGCTCAAAACTCTTGCTGCAGGCCAAAGGGAATGTGCAACTTGGAGCCACGAATGTTAGCTTGCTCAGTGTTTCAGCAGTGTAACATTCCAAATCGTTTAATTAGTACAGGGAGTGAACTACTAATAAAATATTATAGAAAAGCATTGCTCAAAGTAAGAAGCTTTTTTTCTGTGTTTTGCTTTACCATTTCAGTGTTACTCTGGATCCTAAAGCTGTCCCTCCAATCTACCTCAAACAGGATGAGAGTGTGGGTAATGTTAGTTTTATAGCACCTTGATGTTTTCCCTGAGAAGAATATGATTTTCACAAGTTTGGAGAGGGGTGTGGTTTTTCTCCTCAGTGGTACCATCAGCTTGAATTTATTTTTGTATTTTTTTCTTGTCACACTCCTGTTCTTTCTTATGCCCTCCTAGGTGTAGTTTAGAAACTGATCAATAGCTTCCCCCAGCCTCAGCTGACACAAGAGTCTCAGGTTTTGCACAGTGACCACTTTTCTCTATGAAACTTTTACCATATGTGGTTTTGCCAAGGCTTCAGGTGCAACATATCATGCAATAGTCTTTTGATCATCAGGAGGATTTTTGCAGTAAGCTAAAATTAACTCAGACCAAGCCAAAGCCAGGCCAGTCTGGACACCCTGTAATGTCACACCATTATAAAGCCTAAATCATTGTAAACATAAAGGTAGTCACATTTACTGGACTGCAGTGATAGTCCTGAGGACTCCACTAAAACTGGAGTGCTCATCATAAGGTACAATTTATCCAAATAATATGCAGCGGTACTTACACATAAGCAGGATATTGCTCATCACCTTAATTTGTTTCTGAGTGTGCTGCACTTTTGTGAAGAAACTAGAAAATGCTCACTGATTTTTGTAGAGGTGTTGCTCTGATAGACCTTCATTGACCATTTTGAAAAGGAACGTACACTTGTAGAACAGACTTATTTTGTCAATGAAAATCAGTCTCTCCATCTTCCCAATACTGATGTCAGCATACATACAGCATGCACTTCAAGGTGTCACCCTGCAAAGATAAAGTGTTCTTCTAGAAAATTTAAGGTTGAGGGTTATTTTACTGTCTGCTGGGTTTTATTTCCTTTCATTTTCTCTTCTAATCTGAGAATCTAACAAACCAACTACTCACCTGCTTATGTAACGAACTAACTAAATATTTTGACAGAAAATATGGCTTCCTGAAAAAAATAGCTCAGGAATGACTTTTGAGCTCAATCAAAGAATTTTAGGTTTTTGTATCTTGAACTGATATATGACTAGGACCAGGAGGAAGCCATGGATGTGAGATATTTCTTCCCTGTAGTGAGCATGGGGCAGAAATAAGTCCAAGACTGTCCTTAGAGAGAGCCACTGTCCTTAGAGAGAGCCATAGTTTCCAGGAGTTCTTTTTCAACTTCTGGGAACACCTAGATGCTCGAAGTCTTTTTCACAATGAATATTCTTTATATAAGATAGGCTAGGAATGGCTGGTGTCAGCAAGAAAACTGAAAGTATGTCCTGAGTCTGTGTACTTATTTTTTAAAAGAGCTTTTTAGGCATTTCAAATACTTGAGAAGTTGGTCAGAAATGTAGACATCAGATTCTTCGTCTTAAAATCCAAAAGAAAATGTAAATGGATGAAGGGTTGTCATGAAGAAAACAAGTAATAAAATAAGTAGGTTGTACAGAAAGACAACTTTCCCTTCAAATAATATGTTTCAGTGGTCCAAGTTACATTACCCATCCCATCCCCTCTGAGGCAATCACTCTGAGGTGATTGTAGACTGCCTGTCTTTGTTTATGGATTGTCTTCAACCATTATGCAGACCTCTGAGAGGGTGTTTTAATGCCTGGGGGCTGTTTATGTTGTGAATGTTCATATTTAGCTACAGAAGTCTTTACTGATAAGACCTGACGATACTCTGAAACCTTTGGTAACAAATTATCTCACCTGCCATGCTTTCCCAGTACATGTTCTGGCTGCTCTGGCTTGGTTTCCAGGACTAGTTTTAGTCAAGAAGTAATAATCTCTTAAGTTATTTGCTAGACTCCATAACACATTGTTTGGCATCTGTTATCTTACCACATTATTAGAGTAGGTTATTGTACGTTACCTTGGCTTAAATAAATATGCCACATTAGAAAGAAAAAACTGCACTTAGATTAAAACAGTAAAGCTCTGTTTGCTATAGAGTTACAAAATATAGTCCTAAAGTGTTGTGCGGCAAAAAGGCATACACACAGTGAGGTTACTCCAGGGATGAATGCAAGTCTTTCCTTAAATGATCATCATCATGTGAATGTAATGAAGGCACTGTTGAGGGACCTCATTAAGAGTGATATTTTTTTCTTTCAGCATTACCGTGAGGAACTTTAAAACTGTGTTTTAAACTGGAGAATCAACCCTTTCATACACTTTGTGGGTTAAGGCAATCCAATAAGTGGGAACAGCTGTGACTTTAATCACATAAGAAATAAACCCTTCCATTATGCCCTGCTGAATGTAGACAGAATGCAATAACTAAACACCAAAAGGCAGGAGGCAATCAGTAGGGTATTTATTTCCATTTATTGTTACATGATATGCTAATTTCTGTTAATGTTCATTTAAAAAAAAATTAAAATATTCACTTAGATGCAGATAAGATTCATCAGCAAATTTCTAGTGAGTATTTTAAAGCATATAAAGATTAATGTTTACTCTTCCACAACTTTTAAAACCTATCTTGCCTTTTACCACTTTATACATTAATTTAATCATTTTCCATACCCAAATTTTCATTTTTTCAGCTACAGTATATGAACAGTAAAATAATTTGGAACTATAATATGCTAAAATAAAATACACTCTACAGATTTCTTAATGTCCAAGTTCTGAGATAATAAACCTTTCCTTCATAAAGGAGATGAAATATTTACCTATACAAAGTTGAAGTACAAAAGTTTGTGGGTTTTTTTGAGATATGAAAGACCAGTCTTTCTGCATTTAGCAAGTCTTTTTACATAAGAAAAAAGGTCCATAGAAATAAATTATGAAATCCCTCTGTACAATGAGGGAAAAAAGACCAAACCACCATCTTTCTTTTAAACCTAAAAAAAATGACACGATGGCAGTTGGGTTTGTGGGGATGGTACAAAATGAAACAAGAAAGTAGTATGTGCTAAGAGGAAACAATATATTTTTTAATTAACTAAAATACTTGGTAATTTGTATTGTTTGTTTGTTTGGTTTTTTTCAAGTACAGATCTCTAAAATCCTTTTGTTCTTTAATTACATGTATGCCAAGTCTTAAAAATGAAGAAAGGAAGGTTTAGGGGCACAGGCAGTGTTATTCATTCCAACTAACTTTAGATCACTCTGAGCCATTTATTTTGGGTGTTTGATATAGATAGGTTCTCTTTATTGTCTGTCTTCAGTGCAGCACTAAAGCTAAAACTAGGTACTTCAGGTTTAACCTTTTTAAAAAACATATGAATAAGGATCAATTAGGTCAGGTGAATTGAGTTCTAAAGCAGTTATTTCTCTCCATTTATGGAAAGTGAACCCATGGACTCTAACTTTCGGTAAAAATTCCACCTTCTGATTTTTATCAGTATCAGAAAGTAAGTCTCTGGCAATACTAGGAAGAAATTTTCTTACATAGTCATTTATGTCCCAGTGCAAAATTTGTAAGACATTGTACTGTAAAGGGAGATTGGAACAATAAAACATTACATAAATATATAAATTATATTTGGTTTTGAAATGAAAGCGAATACCATCTCAGAATTTTCATATTAGTTAAGCTTTTTCTGTTACCTGACAGAATTAAGAAGTAGCAAGAAAATGGACAAAATGATTTAATGAATGTCTTCTGCCTGAGAAAGACCATAATGTTTTATACCTTACAGATTGACAATTCTTATTTCAAACAATAAAAGCTTGAAGCAACTTACCTACGTAGGAATAGCAACACCCAGAAATAATCAAAATAAAAGATCTATCAGCTAAAAAAACCTACGTGGCATTCGCTGAAGCCTGATAGACTTTTGCCATTGGGCAAGTTTTCTTATCAATGACGGGCCTGCAAGAGATTCTGGGCAGCTGTACCACAAAAAGCAAGTCAACAGAGATGAGGTTGTGAAAGCTCTGAGAAGACTGATTCTGACAAGGGATGGCTGCATAATAGGTGTTTCAAGGGACAGAAGCTACTGATGTCTGAAAAAATGTGGAGAGGCTATAGTAGAATACATAATGGGAAAATACATGACTGGGTGAAATTAATTTACTTTGGTTTCAAACACTTGCAGTATGCATGTCTGCTACTGAGCAAGATATCCTTCATATGCGCTGACAAGCAACAGATACTTTCCGGAAATATTTTACCTGACCTAACTTAAAATGAAATTAATTGTTCCCCGGAGTATCATTAACTTTAAAAGAGCCTGTCATGAGTAATTTCAGTATGAAAGCCTTTGGTTTACATGTTTAATTTTGGCAACATGGATCCAAGCTACTAGTTTCCCCATCTGCTAATGTGTGGGTAGAGAACTTTCATCACCATAACAAGGCCAAAGAGACATCTCTAAAGTAAATTTTACCCATCATGGTTTTAACAAGTCTTGCACATCAAAAGACATGACCTCCTCAGAAGATGTCCTTCAAAAATCTTTATAGAGAGTACATAAAATTCATATATCAGCCTGAGTGACGTCCAGATAGTTTTCTTCTACTGTCTTCAAAAGCTTGAGGCATACAGACCTCATTTTCCTTTGGATCTCAATTCATCAATAACTTTTGCCTATTCAAGTAACATAAATAGTTGTCCTTCTTCTAAATCCTTGGATATTTGGCCTGCTTGAAGATTTCTATCTCCTTACTTTACATTTGTCTTTCTATGTCCTTCTGGGTTTGTGCTTAGGGATGAATTACTTCCTTCAGTATTTAATGAAGACATGAACTATATCAATCAAAGTGTATAGCTCCCTTGTGTCTGTCCTTACAGCTTTAGGTCATTCATGTACAGAAGCTATTTAACTGTCAATTTTCCATTCCCACTAGTCCATCTCCATAGTATTTTCAGGTTTTTTATGGAGAGGAGAGAGTTGGATACAAACTATATCGGTGACAAACTATGTAAAATTTTCTAAACTCTTTTAACTAATTTTTTTAATAAGACTGATAACTGTTAATGATTGTCTTCTTGTTGAAGAAATACTCTGTTAAATATATGGAAATAAGGAATGCATTAAGGATTTCTAAAATAAAGTTTGTTCTGCAATTTATCAGTTGATAAGTTTATTTTTTTGCTTTCTGTGTCAAATGACTTTTTTTCCCCTGTATGCTAGATATCTACACTGCTTTCAAATAATTTGCAAGACACTAAAGAAATTTCTCTGAGCAGTTAGGAGGAGTACTCTATTTTTTGAAGCTTTGTAGGAAATTAAATACATGTTCTGTAAATGCCTGAGGGTTTCTCCCTATATTTCTTTTCTATTACAGAAAACTCGAGTGGAAGACAGTCATCTACTTTGTTTTTTCAATGTTTATGAGCACACATTTGCAGTAGTAGCTTACACTTTCGTCTATGAATAAGCATATTGAGAAATGCCATGACTTTCCACTAGCTTTATAGAATTAGGATGTAGAATCATAGAAAAGCAATGCTTTAGCACCAGAGACATATGAGTTTTAAGTGATGAGTTTAGGGGAGCAGGAGGCAGCAGCAATGCAATGCAGGTGGGATGTCCTCTTTCTCAAGTTTCTTCAGTAAATTTGAAGCAACACAAGATCTTCGAGTAAACACTACAGCTCTAATGTAAAATGGACAACTACAAAAAAAAAGAAAAGGTGCTGACTACCTTTTATTGAACAAGATATTTGAAGTGGAAAAACCTCTGACCTTTCTATCTCTAGTCATAAGTTCCTGTGTCATAGCACCACAGGAGGTTCAATGCTTGAAATGACTGTCTTCCAAATTACATGACTGACCCTTAGCATTTTTAAAGTCAGTATGTCTCCCCCGATTCCAAGGGAATTACACAGATTTAGTAAAGATGAGGCTTTTCAGATGTTAACCATTTCACCCTGGAAACAGGTAGAATATACCTATAACAGGAAAGGGTATAAATTGAAGCAAATTTTTGTAGACATGACAACTACTCAGAGTATTATCTTTACTATAACCATCTATGTAGAAGTTCAGGCAGAAAGACTATTAGTTTTCAAAAAGACTCTTTATAAAAAAGCATGAAAGAAACTGTTAATGGCATAACTATGACATGATCTTAAAGCTCTTGGCCAGATGCCATATTAACTGACAAAACTGTATCTGATCTTCCTTCTGTGTAGACACTATTGTGAACCATGAAGGACCAGATGAGACTTTGCTGTATATTGTCAATCAGCCATATTTTTTCCAATACAAAAAGATGTGCTAAGTTCAAAAGAGTATATAGACTGATGCTATTAGGGAATAAAGAATTAATTAATCTGTAGGTGTTTCCAAAACAGTTTCCTTGATGGAGGAAGGGAAACAGCTATGTGGAGACTATTGTTCTCCATTCAGGCATGTAAGAGTAGTGTGGTTCCTATCGATGTAAATAGCCTTGCAAAACATAGATACCTGGAACACAGATATCTGGAGCTAGTCTAGACCATTTAAGTCTACCTTCAAGATATATGGAGAGGAAAACATACCCTTAGAGGGTAGTTCATCTCTTCTACTTTAAAACTCTACTCAGGCTGAGTCCTTCTCCAAAAATACCTTTCTCTCTCCTGACTGTAAAATTAAATTTTACTTAAATATATGTACTAAGATATGCTCCTACTACCTACCTACATTGCATCACTAGCCTCAAATAAATATGCAGATTAATTTCATTTTACCAAAATTATACACAGAAATTTGTGATAACAAAAATTTCCAAGTGTAAGCAAGGATAATAACTAACAAGGAGAATTGTGTGTTGTGTTATGCTCTCCTTTATTGTGCATCAATGAACTTATTTTGAGTTAAATTAATCATTCTGGTCTAAACCAAGTCAAGAGCTACAAATAATCGAATCAAAACTAAACCAATCATAATATATTTGGGTTTTTTGTGAAATGGTTTGGGTTTTTGGGTATTCTTGTGATTTTTTTCTTTTTAAAGGACATAATGTTTCCAATCTTGAGTTACAGATTTTCCTTCAGGATAAAGAAATCCATAGTCCAGAAATGAAGTTCTGGTCCACTAACGAAGTAGAGAAAGAAAAAAATACAAACCATCATTAGGCACACTGATTAGAAGAGAATTCAATACATTCAAGTTTAGGTAACAATTACAGAAGAAGTAATTATTGCTAATTAAGGTGTACATAAAAGAAATCACATACTACACTTCAAAATAATGAAATAACTTACATTTCAATCATTTAATCATAAACAGTAAGATTTTTGAAAATAATTAAAATACAAATAAGACCCACTGTTCAGCCAGCATAATTTTTATCTCTGTGGCAGTCTAGGAAGCTAGCTGAAAATCTACACTAATAAATTAATATTCATCATTTACATGCCTGCTTTCTCTTATTATTTAAAAACTTTTTAAATCCTTGGTTCTCGCGGGACTCATAAGATCACCAGTAAGTAATCTCTATGTACCTTACCAAGCAAAGGCTTCTCAGTTTTGGCTGATGGGTTTCTTTACTTTTCTTATGACTGCATCAGAATTTTTACATATATGCCATTTCATTGGAGCAAGACAGTGTTATATTCTCTCTTTTTTTTTTTCTTTGTTTGTTTTGTTTTGGTATTTCACCTAATGTCAGAGGTTTCCAAAAAATATTTAAAAAAGCTACCTATTAGGAACCCCTTTTCTGAAGTACATAGTCTTAAGTTTTGATTAATGACAATCCTAGCAGCATTGTTCTGCCTTAGCTGTTTTAACTGTGTATGTTTCAAGATCCTTCTGGGTGAATGTGTTAATTTCTGTAAACATCCTGTGCTTTCCCATGGTCAGATCTGACTCACACTAGATAGCATCATCACAGTGGTCTTAATAACAGGAGAAGATGTCATCCAAAGTGAATAATAGTTTCAGAGGTTGTCCCCCAACATTCAGTTTGAACACAATTCCAAGTACTTCATTCATGTTAACAGGGCTGCTTCTCTAGTGGTCTACTGCTTGCTTCGGAAGAGTGTCAGAATCCATATTATCTGAGTTATTTCAGGTTTAGATGGATGGTGATTCTTGGTATTGCATGAATAAAAACCTAACTTTATAAAACTAAGATCCCAAGTTCTAACATTTTAGAGAAAGGTCAGGATTCTTTCTTTTTTAAAAGTCTTTGCTGTAGCTGGAATTAAAGAAAATGTTTATTAAGCTCCAGACATATGGCACAGATTAGAAAACTTCTAGAATGGAGCTCTGATTGGTAGGTTAATATTCTAATGTGATAGATTAATCAATGTAAACCACACAGCTCAGTTGAAACTGCTGCTCCAAATTGCCAATTTCATCTTCATCCAGCAGAGAAAATGCCAACCTTTCTCTCCGCAGTAAAATCTTCTTGTTATAACAATGAAGCAACTCCAGAGTTACTGTTATTGTGAAACATCTGGTAACTACAAGATGTAGCTCCTGTGAGATAATCAGAGCCCTGTAAAATTAGAAGAACTTACTGAACTTTGTTGTATTTCATGTTTTGTAATACCCCTGAGTGTGGTTGGCTCATAATTCCGTAATCACTTTGCCTCTGCATCAGAAATGAAACCACAGATGTTACACTTTGCTATAATGGCCACCGCTTAACATAAATAAATGATCAAAATAACAGTATTGTTCATATATAAAATATATACACCATAATAAATACTGTGGGATTGAAAGTTGCTGGGAACTCACTGCAATAGGTGCAGAAGGCCCCATTATGGACATCATTAAAAATTGATTAGGAAATGGAAAACTAAAAAAATTTAAAAGTGCCCTTCATTTCCAAAACACTACTTGATAGTGAACTTTGAATAATCTCTCTTTTCATTCTCTATTTTTTTTCCCCCTTTTCTTTCTGTTAGAGCATTTTCTTCCCAAAAATCATAACGTGTCCTGGAACACTGGTATACTATTTTCCTTCAGCTATTTAGAAAAGAACAGAAAAGAAAAGAAAAGAAAAAATAAAGTGAAACGTTAGATTTTGTACTTTGATAACTCAGCTAAAAGAAACATGAGTCTCTAAGTAAAGCATAGATCACGTAAATAAAATTTTAAAACAAAGAGCTGTAGCTTTGTACTTATTTTTTCTTTAACTAGCTGAAAATGAAAGGGAAGTGGTGTTTTTGGAGTTTGTTTTGTTTTGTTTTGTTTTGTTTACAAAACCAGCTCATCAGGGCAAAACAGTGCCTGAAATAATTACAATAGCCTCTGCTATTCTCTGAGCACCACTTAACCTCTCATCTGATCCAAACAACTCTTAGAAAAATTATTGGGTCAGGGAATATAAGGGGTAAAACTAATATTGTGAACAGCAATAATAAATAAGTTACTAGAAAAAAAAAAATTTTTATATACTTATTACTTTGTATAAATAATAAGTAATTTGGAATCAGTTTTTAAAAGTAAAAATGACTGCAAATCAAGCATAACTGACACTTTTGGATATTGCTGTACAGCAATGACTGGCAATTGTAAGGTAGAGCAGAGGTATTCTTGGCAGGTAATGTTAAATATTTTAAGGGCAGTTTCCCCAGGGATAGTTCTGCACCATCACTTACTGTTTCTAATGCATATTTTAGGGAACACAGAATATATCAAAAGTAGTTACATTTTAGTCTGACAAAAAAATCATACTGAATCATATGAGAATAGAGTCAATTATTATTTAAGGAATGTTGGCAGAAATGGCATGTTCTCATGTTAAAAAAACAGCTAACAGAGGTCTCTTGTGATACCACCTCACTTGTCTGTGTTGCTTTTCTGTGTCTTGCAACTTGCAGACATTTCCACCTATTCTAATGCTATCATTCTAGAGGTTTTTTAGAAGCTATTTTGCATTCAGTAACAAAAAGTTAGTTACAGGGACTCAGGCCTTCTAGCACAACTATATTATTTTTCTATTGTACAGAAAATCAAATATTAGCAACAGTGATTTCTTTCCATTATAATAACAAAAGTGCAGATTTTTTTTTATTGTTGGTTTTGTTTTCTTTTATTTTCTTTTCTTTTAAAATCCTATACTTCTTTCTATCATTGTTCTAGACTTCTAATTGTGTGGTGGAACATAATTTACATAGATCGAAGTACTAAATGCCATGTTTACAGTGGACTGAGTCCGCTCTCACTCTGGGGACACCAGGGCCCATCTCCACTATAACTTTACCAAGCATTGCTTTGGTAAAATCTTCCTGAGTTAGTTTCTTCTTACAGTAACTAGAGACAGCAGTCCTGCACATGCCCACAAGAAGCCTGGCACCACAGCACATATGAAGAGAAAATATACTTTGGAAACAAAATAAACTATGACTGTACAGTAGTCTTCAGTGAGGGGGAGATTCTCACCAGCTAAAAAGCTTTGGAGCTGTAATTTCAATGTGTGATTTGAACCTTCATGGAAAAAAAACCTAAACAAGCAAACAAACAAAAAACCCCACACCCCTCATAAAAAACCCCAAACCCCCAAAACCACACCAACACCCCCGCCCCCAAACCAACAAACCTAACCAAATAAAGAAACCAAAGAAGATCAAAGTAATGACAAGAAAAACCTCATAGATACTTTATATATTGTCTTGGTATGGCCATTTCTAAGGCCCCTTGCATACACAGTGCACAGTAGTGACACCTATGGCACTCAGGGAAATTACTGTACTATCTCTACTCACCTGTCCTTCCTTCCATACACTCCTTGTAAACAGGTACCTATTTTCAGTGGTGTGAAGGGAGGGCTGACATAAGTACATACTTTAGAGGGTCAGAATATTTCCTGTTTCTGTAGAGCCTGTTAGTGCACAGTATTGAACCCAGCAGAAGGTAACAACATCAAGTGAGAACTTTATGCTTCCTTTAGCAATATTTTTTCTTTTTTTTTTTTTTTTCCTTTTTCATTTTCCTGGCACAGTGCAATAATGATGTATATATGGAAGCAATGGAGATTTGTCTGGTGAGCTTAATGGGCAATATGCTACTTTTTGCAATAGTACTTCTATACCATATGGCACACTCAAGCGCCGGAGTCTGTTCAGGTGGAGATTTTTGATAGTTCCATACATCAGAAGTGTCAGAAACTCTCAAATGTTTGTTGGGTTTGATTCAATATAACCAACAACAGTGTTCTACAATATTTTTATTAAGGTGCTATGATGTTAATGGGATATAAACTTATTTTACGCAAGCCTGTGTTGAATGCCTTAAAAAATTGGAATGGACAAGCATATATATTCCCAGCAGGCAGGCACATGGCAGCATGGTGAGCACCTCACAAAAAACAGTGTCCTTTGCTGCTTCTGTGCTTCTAGCACCTGGTAGAAGCAGCACAGTCACACAGAAAGAGCTCCTGCTCAAGTATGTGACCACCCAACTTTTCAGCTGTGGGATGTGTGAAGGGACATTCCTAGAGGTGGAAAGTGATTGCAAGCAAGCCTGTGGGAGGTGTGACCAGATTGATGAACAACCCTGCTTCGTAGCTGAGCTTCAGGAAAAGGTGAGCAGACTGAAGAGTGTTTGAGAGAGTGAAAGGGAGATTGATATATGGAGCTATACCCTACCACCTATGATTCACGGAGCCAACTCAGCATGGCCACTACAGAGCTAGGTCCTGCATCTGATTTATGCCAGAGGTAAGGCAGCATGACAACAGATAAAGACGAATGGAAAAAGGTACATCATGGAGCAATAGGTGAAACTTCTTTAAAATTTTCAGTGTAATGAGAAAAATGGACAGCAGAGTTGCTACCGTGGACTTTTTCTCAGCGATGTCCAGTGATAGAACAAGGAGCAATGGGTGCAATCTGGAGCATGGGAGGGTCCATGTGAACTTAAGATAAAACTTCTTCACTGTGAAGGTGACAGAGCGCTAAAACAGACTGCCCAGAGAGGTTGTGGAATCTCCTCTGGAGACATTCAAAACCCATCTAGACATATCCTTGTGTGGCCTAATCTACGTTATGCTGCTCTGATGGGGGTGGGTTGGACTAGATGATCTTTCAAGGTACCTTCCAACCCTTAACATTCTGTGATTCTGTGACTTCAGGAAAGAAAGCTTTAGAATATCTGGGAAGCTATTTTACATAGTACACTTGGCATTAGTTTTTGAGGGCTTAGGAGTCCAAGAGTACAGAACAATTGTTAAGAACAACCTAAAGGCACAGGAGCAGGCAATTCCACTGCATCTTAAATCAAGCAAGTGGGGCAGAAGACCAGCTACGCTGAACAGGGAACTCCTCATGGAGCTCATGAGTATAAATAAATTGTATGATCTCTGGAATGAAGTCAGAGTTTGCAGGAGGATGACAGAGTTCTGGTTTGTAAATGCAGGGAGAAAGCACAAAAGGCCAAAGACCAATTCAAGTTGAAACTATCCAGTAACACTGAAATTGTAAGGGAGCAGTTGAGTTAATGTTCACAAGTCCATGGGGCCTGGTGGGATCCATCTCAGAGTTCTGAAAGAGATAGCGGATGTTAGGACAGGGATCCTCTCAGTCATCGAACAAAGGTCTTGGGATTCTGGGGAGGTTCTTGCTGACTGGAAGGTAGCCAGTGCTATTTCAGTTTATGAAAAGGATATGAAGGAAGCCTCACTGAAGACCTGTGAGTCTAACCTCAGTTCCTAGAAAAATCATGAAAAATAATATAGTGGATACTATTGAAAGGTACCTAAAAATAATGTAATCATCGGGCACAGTCAACATGGATTCAGAAAGGAAAATACTGTTTAACTAATTTGATATTCTATGAGAAGATCACCTGCCTACTAGATGAAGGGAAGGTGGTAGATGTATTTTTTCTGGATTTTGATTCTGTCCCTCACAGCAACCTTCTGGAGGAGTTGTCCAACTGTGGAATGAGCAGGTTCAGGGTGAACTGGGCCAAAAACTGGCTCAAAGTGTGGTAGTGAATGAGGTTACATCTGTTTGGCAACTGGTCACCAGCAGTGTTCCTCAGGGTTCCGTTCTAGGGCCAGTTCTGTTCAATATATTTATCAATGATCTGGATGCAGGAGTGGAATGCACTATCACATTAGCAACTTTGCTGCTGATACAAAACTGTGATATACTGTTGACTCTCTTGAGGAACAGTAGGACTTGCAGAGGGATCTAGATAGATGAGACTGTGATTAATGGGATGAAATTTGACAAGTCCAAATGCTTGATTCTGTACCTAGCACAAAATAATTCCAGGCACAAATACGAATTATGAGAGGAGTGGCTGGAGAACAGCCCTGCCTAAAGGGATCTGGGCATGCCAGTCAACAGCAGTCTCAATATGAGTCAGCAGTATGCCCTGACTGGAATGAAGGCAAACTGTATTCTGGGGTATATCAAGCAGGATAACCTTTCAGTGAAAAGAGGTCATTATCCTATTGAATTTGGCCTTGATGCCACCTCACCTTGCCTACTGTGTGCAATTCTGTGCCCCACAAATTAAGAAGAATGAGTAGGTCCTTGAATGGATCCAAAGGAGTCCAGTAAAGCTGATGAAAGGGCTGGAAGGCATGATCTATAAGGAGGAGGTGAGTACTTTGATTTTTCTGCTTTTGAGAAAAGGAGGATGAGGGGTGACCTCATTGTTCTCCTCAGCTGCATGCAGTACTCCAGGTGAGGTCTCATCAGAGTGTCATAGATGGACAGAATTACCTCTGTCAGCCTGCTGGCCACGTTTCTTTTCATGCATTCTAGGATATAGTTGGCTTTCTGGGCTTCAACCACACATTGCCAACTCATGTCCAACTTTTCGTCTACCCTCATGCTGTTCTCTACAGAGCTGATCTCAATCCCTTCATCCCCCCAGCCTGTATTGATACTGGGAGTTGTCCTTACCCAGGTGCAGGCATTTTCACTTGGCCTTGTTGAACATCATGAGGTTCACATCAGCCTACTTCTCAAGATTGTCCTGGTCTCTCTGGATGGCATGCCATCACTCAAGTGTGTCAATCACATCACTCAGCTTGCTGTCATCTGCAAATTTGCCAAGGATGCACTCAATTCTACTGTCTGTGTCACTGATGAAGATATTAAAGGGTGTTGGTGCCAGTATAGACCCCTAAGGGACACCACTCATCACTGATTTTCATCCAGATGTTGAGCCATTGACCACTACTTGCTGAATGCAATCATCCAACCAATTCCTTATCCATCAAACACTCTGTGCATCGCAGTCATATCTTTCTAATTCAGAGGGTGGATGTTGTGGGGGACTGTGTCAAAGGCCTTACACAAGTCATAAGAAGACTTAGTGCTTGGGAAGTATTTCTGTTCCTAGAGGGTGGCCAAACACTATAAGAGTCTTCCTAAAGACATGGTCAATGCCTCAAACCGGTCACTGTTGAAGATGAGTTTGGATAATGCCCTTAATGACATCCTTTAACTTTTGGTCAGCCCTGAATCTGTCAGGCAGTTTAATTAGGTGGTCACTCTATGTTCCTTCCAACTTCCCATTCCTTTCCGTACCCTTCCATATTGTATTTAAAATAGGTCCAGATTTACAGGCAATGGTGAATTTTAATTTTTATTCACTAGCTCTACTTTTAGTTACTTTGGGAATAGATAAATTTCTAAAGATAATCTATGCTTTTGTGCCTCAGTTTCCTACAAGAAAATGAGAATGCTTTCATTTATCAATTTTGAAACTTATGAAAAACATAGGCAAGTGTTATAAATCACAAAACAGAGTACTTAACCTAAAAGTCTCTCTTGTTACCTCTTCCTATCCCTCTTGAAGACAGGACAACTTTATGCAACACTGGGGGTTTTTTTTGTTTGTATTGATTTTCTCATTTTTCATTTGCTCTTTATATTTCCTGATACTCCTTCCTAGCTCATAGATACACACACACACTTTCCCAGGCTATTATGATTTACAGTGGCTTTAAGAGTAAAGGTAGCTGGGAGAAAATAATGATTTAATATATTTTTCATTTTGCCTTTTCTAGTTGCATAACTAAAACCAACCAACCAAAGAACAACAAAAGCCCCAAACCCAACAATAAAAACTTGCAAGGTTCAATTCTGCTAGGTACATTGTGTAACATAATAGCCACATTTTCATGTTTCTGATTTTCCATCATTGCTATTGTTTTTGTCCCACAGTTTTAGCATTACTTATTAAATACTCCATTATAAAGTAGCCATATAAATCAAACAGTATTTTTCTTAAGTTCAGTGTACTCTACCTGAGCCCATTGGCTATTTATTTTAATTCTGAGCATTTTCTAGGTATATCATTAGTTTTTATTGTAGTGAATTATATCTTATATTAGAGATACAAGAATTATAGTTAAGAATTTCAGTACCCTTCTTTTTTTTTTTTTGACAGTAGTTCTCTGCGCGTAGACCTGGGCAAACTAGTGGAACTTCCTATTTCAGATACTTACAAGATTGTAATGAAGACTAAAGAACACTGAGTATAGGCATGTAAATGCTAATAATGCCCAGAGGTCTTGTAGCTATTGTATGTGAACAGGCCTTCATTTCATTTGTTGACTTTGTGAAGGCATTAGCACTCAGAATTGTGGAACACCAACTACCAGAATATTCAGAGCCTTATTTCAAGGGTAAATTCCAACAAGGCAGACTTTTACAGGCAAGCCTGGGATCTTCTGCTTCCCATTTGACTTTCTATCAGACCTGCCGAGCTTGGTGTCCATACGCTGTACTGTTTGATCAGTCAATTTGCTCACGCAAAAAAAGTCAGAGAGAGTAAGAGCTACAGCTTGGTTACTTTATGTCTGATGTATTAGATTTGTTCCTGATAAGGGCTCTTTTATATGTGGAAATGCAGTGGTCAGAATTTCCTTGTACATTATAATTCTTTTTACATTATAATGATCCAGATTTTGTTATCTGGAAGTTAAAGATGGAATAAAAACCAAGAATATTTTATAAGCAAGTAATGACTTGTTATTTGCTTTCTGTAGAAAAAGCATCTAAGGATGAAACATAAATATGAAGGGCCAAAAGATTAAAAACATATTCTGTTGCAAAGAATAAAACTACTGAATTTCTCAGTGCTTATTATTTTTTCTTTTAAATCCTTATAAACAGAGAGACTATAGATTTCACATGGAATACAGAAAACACCTTCCCCCAGATAAATTTAAGGTACGTATGTATAAAATTTTATAAGACTTTTTTCTCATCTTAGCATTTTTTATCAGAGTAACCAAATCTCATCATATTCAATGAGTCTTAATTTTATCTAATGTTTTAAAAATCTAATTATATTAGCACCTCTCACGACACATTAATGGAGAGAAGCACTAATATGATACAGCACTAATTCAATTTGTTAGTTCAAATATAAGACTCATGTTCTGCTTTTTCTGAGATGTATCAGTGTTGTCTCCTCTTTTAATGGAAGAGAAGACTTGTTATTGAGCAACACTTAAATTACCACCGATGCGTCAAATGGACAACTGCTTCTCCAGGCAAGATAAAAGACTGGAATTGTCTAGATGTCTAGCTATTTCAGAAATGAAGAAAATATTTTTTTTCCTTTCTTTATTTTCCTTTTTTCTTTCTTTCTCTTTTTTTTTTTTTTGTGTGTGTGTGTGTGTGTGTGCAGTGAGTTATTTAAGATTATCTAAGAGGTTAAAAGTATGAATGTTCACAATACATCTACATTTTCATCCCTTATTTTAATTAAACACATTGGTCAGTGATACATCAGTGTAACTGTCCCAAAAGTGTGACTTAGGATCCTTTCAATTATGCCAATATGTCACAAATAAGCGAAATGAACCTCACTCAAATCAGAGAAGAAACAATATGTTTTATTGAGGTAAAAATAATAGTTTTACAGAGTTTAATAAAGTTGATGGAATTTAACAAAGTTTAACATTGGTTTACCAAGGTTCAGTAAATCATTAATCCTGATTTAGGATCTCCTAAAGAATCACTGTCAAAGATATTAGCAAAAGTGGGTTTAAGATGATGTAAACGTATGACTTAACAAAGGTTGATGACAAGATTCCCCCTATTACTTACTGCATCAAAGAAACATACAAAGGAAAATTCGATTAGAATCAAGTCAGAAAGATTCTTACAGAGGCTGAAGGTGTAAACAGTAAGCAAGATCCTCACCTTTTGTAGCGAGGTTCAGAGTGGACCCCTTTGCTTTCTAAACTCCTGATGGAACTTAGGTGTGCCTGGTCCAAACCTAGTCTTACACTTGGATGGCAGCTTGTTTCTAATGGGATTATATATGGAAGTTTGTAATAATTAATACTGAATATTTAGATTAACAATTTTTCATTAGTATTAATTCAGCATGCTATTAGTCACTTAATAGGGATCTGTTGTGTGGAAGTGATCACTCTGCCTTGGGCAAGGAAGGATCGCTTAGGCTCAGGTAACGACTATCTAACTTTGAGAGGCATCCTGCTCAAGGGGAGAGTCATCTGATGTACAGACTAGTTGCAATTCAGGCAAAAATCAAATTGGTTTTATCCAAAGATCTGCTTATTTCTCTGCTTCAAGAAGCAGCCCTGAGAAGCATCCCAGGTGAAGAGGAGATGAGCTCCATAAAGCCACACTGTCTAGCAGGGAGAACTCAAAGAAGGTTCACTTAGGTTGTCATACTTATGTGATGAAGTGGTTGGCTCATAGTCAAATTACATGCAGTGCAAACGATGTGCATGAGACTCGTACCCACAACTTTCTTGTTCCTTGATAAAACACTTTTGGAAAAGCCAACCACTATTCATGTGTTAACTGTATGAATGGTGATCCAAACTCAGATGTATCAATGCTTACTGCGTGACTGATACTTTGTGGATTTTCAGAGTGCAAATGGAAACTAGAGGAGTTCTTGTCCCAGCTACAGCTCAGGCTTTTACATCCTTTGGAGCCAGCACCAAAATACTAGCTTGGTTAAGGGACAGAGTGCATCTGTCACTCCAAATCTAAGACTGGAATATTCATATATAGTGAATGAAAAATAAATTGTTGTAATTTTGTGTGGCTGGGTTCTGGTGGAGAAGTGGGGCTGCAGGGGTGGCTTCTGCAAGAAACAGCTAGAAGCTCTCTGCAGGACCCAGAGAGTAAACACCAGCTGGCTCAAGGCTGGAATCATTGCTGACCAAGGCCAAGCCCATCAGCAATGGTCACAGCGCCTCTGGGAATCACACTTAGGAGGAAAAAAAACACAAGCAGCCACTTTTTCCACCAGAGAAGGGAGTGAGAAGATGTAAGAAACTGTGCAGGAACAAAGGTCAGTGAAGAGAGTGGGAAGGGAGGAGGTGTCCCAGGCACTGGAGAGAAAGATGCCCCTGCAGCCTGTGGAGAAACCTATGGTGGAGCGGGTGCCCCCTGCAGCCCATGGAGACCTCACCTGCAGCCTGCCACTGGCCCCACACTGGAGTGGGTGGAGACATGCAGAAGATGCTGTGACCCATGTTGGAGCAAGCCACTGCCAGCACTTGCATCCTATGGAGAGAGAGACATACACACAGAAATGAGAGAGATCCATGCTGGAGGAGGTTTGCTGTGGGGGGTGGAGCTCGTGACTGTTGGAGCAGTCTGAGCTGGAGAGACTGAGAGACATTCTATGATTTATGACTGCACCCCATAGCAGTGACCCACACTGGGGTACATGGTGAAGAGCTGAAGTCCCGTGGGAAAGGTCTCATGTTGGTGAAGTTTGTGGAGGACTGTCTCCCATGGATGGGACCCCACGCTGGAGCAGGGGAAGATGTCCTGTTTGTGTACCCCCAGCTAAGAAGGAGAACATCTTGTGAGGAACTGACTGAAACCCCCACTCCTTGACTCTCCCCATGCCACAGTAAGGAGGAAAGTGGAGAGAAAACATGAATAAACTTAAATCTGCTAAGAAAGGAGAGGTAGAGGGTGATGTTTGAAGATCTGGTCACACTTCTCATTATCTGACTGTGGTTTCACTGTGTGTGCAGTGCAGTGTAATAAACTAGATAGTTTTCTTTCCTTTATTCTCTGTCCCTTTTGCTGGTGACACTAATTGTGGAATCATCTCTCCCTGTCCTTATCTCAACTTCTAAGCCTCTCAATATATATTTTCTCCCCTGTCCATCTGAAAAGGGGAGTGATTGAAAGACTTTTGTGGGCATCTGGCCTCCAGCCAGGTCAAACCACCATAGAATTGTAGCTTTATAGAATACAGAATTGAATATCTTTACAAAAACTTTATTGTTTTATAAACCAGCTCAAGTTTCATTTTCTGACTTAACAGCTTTCATCGTGGCTGTATAATACTTGTTATATCTGCAGGGAAGACAAGGACACAGTATGATAATGTGTCTATTTCCTAGAATCAGGAAATTAAATATTCAGGTCCATTTCTCTCCTACAAAGGGTCCAATTTTTTATCTTGGAATGATATCAAGATCACCCATTATTGCTAGGTGCCTCTCAAACAGAGCACTGTTCTTCTGGTCCACAAGAGCTGCATTGGGTACCCACAGGGATCCTAGGAGGTACTAGATTTTTATGTAGTGCTGTCCAGACCACACTTTTCCCTTCCTGCTTTTGATCTCTTTCCTAGATGAAAGAAGTAAATATTATAAAAATTGCTACAACATGTCAACAAGCCAGTATACCATTGTAAAAGATTAGGAGAGGTGCATAGACATAGACCATTTGTAGCTTGATGGTCTTAGGACTACTACTCTGTGTCAGTGGGTAAACTGTTGAAAGAATCCACATGCCTCTAGTTCTGATATAGATTCTCTATGGTGCAGATAACTTCCTTCCAAGACCTTTCTAATTATTATTTTTTTTTTAATTTTCCTTGTGTCAGTGTAACAAGTCACTTTTTAGCCCTCTTTTTGGTGTTATTTCTGATTCTGCATGAGAGGGTTGCACAGGTTATTACAGTTTTCAATCTCATTGTGAATGTGGGAGCTGTGGGGATAAAAAAAAATAAAATGCATGATACACACTTATTTCTTCAGTAGTTCTTTGCTAGTTACTGAGGGAAGGTGAAAGACGTAGCAGGTTAGGAAGGGGAATTTAGGACATCAGATAAAATTAAAAATCTAAAATCTCATTAATTCCTCTGGTCTCCCATTCTAGCAAGTTCTGGGTGTTTTCTGCTTCTCCTATTTGGCATACAAGTCCATTCTTCATCAAAGCAGAAGGTACAGGAAGGCCCTAGCAGGGTTACATTATCAGTTTAATACATAGGGGACCTCAGTTGTTTGTATAAAGAAAATAAATTTAGGGGAAAATAATTAATAAAATCAAGAAGAAAAAATAAAATGAAAGTTCACAGGAAAATGTAGATGAATAGACTGAGAAGATAAATAGGAAAAAAAAAAGAGAAAGAATCAGAAATATAGGAAATAGGAAAGAAATTGGAGGGAAAAAAACCCAAACCAAAATGAATAAACAAAAACCCCAAAAAACAACCATAAAACCACCAAACAAGACAAACTAAAAAAGAACCCTAGGAACATTAACTTCACAAGTAGGGACTGGTGTTAGAAATAATACAATTCTTTCTATGAATCAAGTGAGGGTGGCTGGATTTTTTAAATGATTTGCATATTTCTTTTTAAAATCTGTTCCTTCATTATGTTTCCACTTCATTAAGTGAAAACTCATGTCGTTATCTTAATATGAGTACTGGACATGAAAACCTGTTCTGTTTAATTTCTTGTGTCTGTTTTTACACAGTGGGATATAATTTATACTTTTTTTTTTTTTCTGTTTATTAAAATAAAAACTACAGTATTATTTGGTCCTTAGCCATTTATCTTGCTCTATTATTCGATTCACAAATGACTGAACAGCAAACTCTCAGAACTTTTCCTTGCTTCTCATTATTTTAAGCCTAAAAAATTGGTTCAGAAATTCTTAGGTACATTCTTAATTTCCTTATTTCAGTGTCTTACATTTAAATTTTAGTAGTATGTTAGTAACAACTAGAGTTTAAAGCTAAAAACTTTCACAGATTGGGGTATAGAGGGCCACGGTATTTCTTGTTATAAACTGGTGAGTGAGAAAAAGCTGATACAATGTTATTGACTGAATAGAATTGACAAAAATGCAAATGGAAGGCTTTATTGTCAATAGATATGGTTATGAATTAGTGGATGTGAGCGGGATACTGCAGTTCATTCTGCCCATGGTTGATAAGCTCTGGCAATATGCTGTATTCTAATGATACTTGTAAGTTAGTAGCCATGCAGCCAGGGTGGGGAGAAGAGCATTCATGCAGATTTTGTTATAAAAGAAACTACTGAATGATGACATTTAAATGAAGAGATTAGGATCTGCTCGATTGGTTTGCACTGCAGCATATAGAATGCAAAATGTAAAAGGATACTTTGTTTTGGCATAAGCATTTTCTAATATTTTTGTTTGTTCACAGTTCCTAGATATCTATGGGGTACGTTTTTTTTGTTTGTTTTTTTTTTTTCCCTGCAGTCTACTTTATAGATTCATCCTAATCTATAAAGGGACAACAAAACACTGTGCAATAGGGTGTTATGGAAGAAAACAGTAAATTTACCAGTCAGAAATTGTTCTCTTTTTCTTGTCACATACTTCAAGCGTTTCTATGGTTCTTGCCAAGTCAAATTTGTAAAACAAATGAAAATTCTTGGTCAAGAAATGGAAGTGATTTATGTATTTTTAGAATGTCATATTCTAAATTTAAGCATGTGGAACAATAAAAAAATATTTCCCATCTGAAAATATATAAAGGGAAAAAGAAATTTAGAAGTTACTTCATGATTTCTGTTATTCCAGTGGGAAGATATTGCAAAACTACATATCTCTGATCTTCTATGTTCTGCTGTTACTCTGAGGAATACTGAAAAAAATACACTAATTTGAAGAAGGAATATTGAGGTGTGGGAAGATTTTTGGAACTTTACTTGGGTTCATTTCCATATGTCATTATGTCCCCAAGAATAGTTTTGAGTCATGCACAAATAATGCAAAGTTCAAAGAGTTTTATCTCCTATACAACATTCTTCTTGGCTGAAGAACATCTTTCAAAACTTTCCAAATGTGCTATATCACTTAAACATCTTTGGAGCTGTAATTCTTTAAAATGTTTAAATTTATAGTTCTTAAAAAAAAATCCCAAACTTTAAACTCAAGTTTTATCTTCTAAAATAATTCTACAATCTTTTTAAAATTTACTTTTGTCCTTGTATCTTCATATATAGGTATTAAAAAAAAAGTTCTCTAATCAAAAGGCAACACTAGTTAAGACCTGAATGTAGAATTCTGCCTTAATCTGTTTCTAAAAATAGAATTGAAGATGTCACTTGAACATACTTATTAAGACAGAAGGAAAAAAAATACACAATTCTGCTTTTAAAGAAAGAATTATGATAAACAGTTTAACATTCCAGGAGAGAGTTTTGCTCTTCTATGATAAATGTGGAGAATGGAGGGGCAGAAAAAAGAGAAAAGCAGCTGTGACCAGAAAAACATATTAATATATATATACTTTCAGTGTGTTCACAATTCTCTCTGGTTTTTTTTTTCCACTTTAGAAACCAAACCAAACCACACCAAGCCAAAATAAAACAAAAAAAACCCCAACAAAAACCCAAACACAAAACACCCCAAAAAAACCCACAGGACCAAGCCAAATTACAAATCTACTAATTCAAATCCTATTTGGAAACTTTTACTTTTCAGATATTGACTCTGATAATGACTATAACTCATTTTATCCAAGTTAGTTCTCACAATCTGTTAGTCCTATAAACTTCTAGCATGTTGTGGCTTAACCCAAGCCACTAACTAGGCAGCACACAGTCACTTATTCCCTCGCCCCAGGAGGGATGGTGGAAAGAATCAGAAGAGCGTAAGTGAGAAAACTCATGGGTTGAGATAAAGACAGCTTAGCAAATAAAGGAAAAGCTCTGCATGCTAACAAACAAAACAGAAAATTCATTCCCCACTTCCCATGGGCAGGCAGGTTTTCAGCCATCTCCAGGAAAGCAGGGCTCCACCACAGGCAATGGTTACTTGGGAAGACAAACCCCATTACCCCAAATATTCCTCCTCTTCTTCCTTCTTCCACCAGTTACTTATATACTGAGCATGATGTCATAAGGTATCTGTGGGAAACTAAATGAATGCAAGGAGCCTAGACCACTGTTTCAGGTGGGATGCTTAACTCTCCAGAGATGGGATTAAACAAATCGGATTTATTCATTTGAGTGACAGCAGAAATATTTTGACATGTGACCTGAACGTCTAAATTACCATTACAGTCAATAGATATCTAAGACTGAGCTTAGTGATGCAATTTAGGATCTTTAAGATACCTCACTTGACTTCCAGTTGCTACATCAGAAAGATCTCCCATAGTTTGTGTCATCTTTCTCATTTCAATATAGATATATGTGGTATACAAAGGAACTGCAAAAACATTTCACACTAGGACAACCTTGTTTAGTCCTGGATCTGCATTAAATGCAATGGAAGTTTATGACCTGAGGTTTATATACCTGTAGACACCAAATCTAGCTATCAAAGTGTGGGTTGGAATACTGTCCTAAATGTAAACTTTTAAATATGATTAATTACATTCTATGTTTCATATGGTATGTCATAACACTTTTCAGGCTACAAAGGATTGTTGTCACTGCAAATTATATCATGACCTTTTCCAAGCCACTTTTCATCATAATTTCTTAGGCAACCTTAATGACAGCCTTTGATCAGTGTTTTTTTTTAGATAGACTGCATTACAGGATTCTTTTTTTGCCTCATTTTCCACAAGACAACAGCAACCTACTTTTGCGCCTGTAATCCAATGATGAACATCATAATAACACATCTGCAAAGATTGAAATCATTTATTGTAAGCACTACTATGTGAATTACATACTTTCTTACAAGTCCCAAATTATTTACATAATACATTTAACGTCTTAGTCTATCGGTAAATAATATGAAGTTTAAAGAATGCTGAATGTTCTTATCCTGAACATCTGCATATTATTTTCAGATTTTTTAACCACTTAATTAATACAGCCCCTCACTGATGTTCTTGGCAAGGACAAGTAAGCCAAGAGTGACAGCAAGGCAGGTGATGCAGTACCGTTATGGACTGACCAGCACCACCCAAGAAAAGAGCAGAGCAGGAGTGGTGGTAGTAATCAAGGTTGCCCAATGTGGGTTCAGTGAGGCAGATCAGACCCAACAAGGCACAAGGGTGGGTAGAGCACCTCTAGAGCACAAGCAACCCTGGC
Organism: Hypotaenidia okinawae; assembly: GCA_027925045.1. Lineage (NCBI taxonomy): Eukaryota > Metazoa > Chordata > Aves > Gruiformes > Rallidae > Hypotaenidia > Hypotaenidia okinawae. The sequence goes on from BSDF01000001.1 coordinate 176,456,258, forward strand.
AAGGAGCCGGGGCAAGGGCTCCAGCCGTAAGCACAGCTTCAGGGTCAGTGGAGGAAGCCTTAGGTGTGGTTTCTCACGCCTTCTCACCCAGCAGTGTGGTTCACCTGCATCATATCAGAGCTGATCTTGAACACAGGTAATCAAAGTCCTGCTATGGGGAAGCCCTTATAACAAGAGCAGGATATGACAGGTAAGGAGTGTTACATACTGGAGAGGGCAATCACAACCTTTTGGTGCATTCAGGACTCTGTTTTCATTGTCATATACATTTTCGTAGCAGAGTGGAGGACTCTGTAGCACAAAATATCATTATTTCAAATATAATTTCCATTGTATGAATACATATTTAAATATTAATAAATATATATGTAAATATATACATTTGATGTAATAAAAATGAGCTCAGAATATTTTTATTCTAATACTGACACACAAAAAAATATGAATTGACCTAATTATCGTACCTGAACACTTAGTTTAACTTTTAAACGTCATCCTTTTTGCCCCTGATTATATTAACTGTACAAGCAGATAACATTTTCCTCTAAGACCACAATGGATAGATCAAATGAAGGCCACATCAGCTACGGGGGAGATTTGAAGGACTATAGATTCCTTATTTCTGCTTATACAGATCAGAAACCTGACAAGGGTGTGTTGCAATATCTCCGTCTTTTGTAGACTAAACAGTCTTTTTCCTGAAACAAAGACCTTGGAAGGCAGGAAGAGGAAAAGATATGAAAGGATGCTTGGCATATACATGATTTAGGAATACTTTGAGTTTATATGCACATGGAATCATAGAACAGTTTGAGTTTGCCCCCATAGGCAGGGACACCCTCCACTAGACATGGTTTCCCAAAGTTCCATCCAACATGGCTCTCAAAAATTTCCAGAGAAGGGGCATCCACAATATCTCTGGGAAACCTGTTCCTGTCCTCACCACCCTCACAGTAAAGAATTTCTTCCTAACATCTAATCTAAACCTGACCTCTTTCAGCTTGAAGCCATTACACCTTGTCCTATTACTACATTCTCAGATAAATAATGCTTCTCCCTTTTCTGTAAGACCCCTTTAAGTATTGGTAGGGCGCCATTAGTTCTCACCACCCACATAAAATTTTTTTCCTAATATCTACTCTAAAACTACCCTCCTTCAGCCTAAAGCCTTTATCCCTTTTCCTATCAATGCATACTCTTGTAAAAACAGCCCCTCCCCAGCTTTCCTGTAGGTTCCCTTCTAGGTACTGGAAGGTCTCCCCGGAGCCTTCTCTTCTCCAGGCTGAACCACCCCAACTCTCTCAGCCTGTCATCACAGGAGACATGCTCCAGTATTCTGATAATCATGGTGGCCCTCCTCTGGATTTGCTTTCACTTAAAAATGAAAGTCTGAAAGTAACTACATTCAGTATAGGTTTATATTCAATAGTAATCAATGTAGGGTTTTTTTTTTGTTTCTGTTTCTTCTCTCAATTTCTTCTTGTGTCTTTATTGTCTGTTGTTTTCTTAATCCATTCCAGATGTTCCTTCATTTTCAGGGGTACTTCATTGTTTGAAACACTCTTTTTGAAGACTACTTAGTCTGCCTCATTTGTTTCACGTGTTCTTCAAAAATAATTTCAGTATACTACATATGATGGACACAAAATAAAACAGAAATGCAGAAAAATATGCAGGGTTACATATTGTCAACAAAATAAACAACTTACTACCTTTATGTATTCTTTTCCTTATGTAGAAAAGATTTGTGTATTATTCTGGTATTGAATATCCTTCTGGTTTTTTTGTATGGAAATATCTCTAAAAAGCAGAACTTTTGTTTTCAGAGTACAGATATATCTCTTCTGGAGGAGATATTGCAGTTATTGAGAGGTAAAGAACAATAATTCTTTGATGAGTGTTTAGCTTTTACTGTATATTCATAATAAATAATAGTTTATGTCTTAATAAGCTCCAAGTATAACACATACCAAAAATACATATAACATGCCTATATAGTGCTTAGCTTTAGAATGGTATAAACCACATAATTCTCGGATTAAACTCCTGTTGAACACAGATAAATGTAAGTATTTATATTTAATTTATACCCTTAATTTCTGAGAATGACATCTCAATATTTTCACATCAGTTCCCAATTATTGCCATGTCAGCTCCAGAAAAACTCTGTCAGAAAAGATAATACTCCAGACAATCTAGTTAAAATGGAAAAATTCAAAGTTAGTCCTTCAGAATAATGAAACATATGTGTATATATATATAATTACTATTCTAAGATGCCAATGAAATGTTAATCTGACTTCTCTACTATGAATCTTAAGCCCCTATTAAGATATGATTATTTTTCTTGTAGCAGGAATCCTAGATATTTAAAGGAGGATATGGAAGATTATAGAAGCTCTCTACACTGAAAATTGGTACAAATGATATCACACAGGAGCTCTCTAATGTAAAGTGCTCCACTTTCCTTGCTGACAATATTCTTTTAGTTTTTGGAAGAATCTATGTTTTCGCAAGATTTTGGTCCTCTCTTAAGTGAAGTTAATTTTGTTCACTGTCATTCCACCGTGGAAGTAAGATGATTGAAAACATGCTTTTTTCTGGAGACATTTACATTAAGGATCTAGAAAGTACACCTGGCATACCTGCCCATGACACTAATATGGTCTTTTAACTCATTTACAAATAAAATAAGAGAAAATTCGTTTGAGTATTGAGCTGTTAGTAACTAGGTTTGCTTAGTTAGTTGGGTTTTTTTTTAGTATAACATACCAACAAAGCTACCTTACAATGAAGTAGTAATCATATGAAATACAGATGCTTGTTTTTAACAAAAAAAAACCCCAAAACATCCCAGCAGCATAGCATATGTACCAATTAGCTGTCATAAAATCATAACAACGCCATGGTATTAATTTTTTCTCTCACAAGCTGTTAAGTTCCTAGACCAAAATACCTACTGATTTGGGCAGAAACAATGTCAAGTCTCCACACATGCCTTCTGTGGCTAACATGCCAAACAGTGTGATAGAATCCACTGTGGTTAATGATTTACATAGAGATGATTCTTTTGGCATAGCGGAGTCCTTCAAACATTAGTGTCAGATAAATTGAATAGCATTCTCATTTCACCAAGGTGCAGCAAAAGATTAATATTATAAAGAAGGTGACAAATAATAATTTACTGTACATCCTTCCTAACACATTTCACAATTTCAACCTTGAAACACAACACTTGATGCAATGTCAGATGCCACAACAAGAAAAAGTACTCCTCACAGCAAGCCTCAGGCTACTTATTGGTAATTGCTTTCATGAGCATCTAGAAAGTGATGAAATAATTTCACCCATTTATATTTGAAATGCCTATCTCAAAAAGCATACTGGTCTATTAGGCAGTGTACTGCCATGTCAAGTGTTCCATTTATTTTTTTGAAAATCACCATCATAATCTGAACTGCTATGCTCAAAATCTTATTTATGGGCAAAGAATCTGTGTTGCTGTAGCTAAACCGAAAAATTTAGTTAGTATAAGTGAAATATTAAGAATATAATTATAAATTCTTCAGATATTGTTGTGGGAAAACAAAAATTCTTATCTACACACCTTATTTTCTACCCTTTTTCCCAATGTTGTGTTCTCTTTTCCACTGTCTCGCAGGGTTATAACATTGGCTGTTATCTTGGTGGTAGCTGGATGTCCTGAATCATCATCTGCACCTGGAGTCTTTTGCCAAGAGAAATAATGGTGGGTGTGTTAATGGTTTCTTCCTCTTCACACTGGGGTCCATTTGCAGTCATTTAAAATGTTTTTGAAAACATTTTACACCTTAGTCTTTTTTCTTTGGTCTGCATCTTCATGTTATATGTGAATTAACTATACATGTTGCAGTTTGCAGATCACAGAATCACAGAATTGTAAGGGTTAGAAGGGACCTCAAGAGATCATCAAGTCCAACCCCTCTGCCAAAGCAGGTTCCCTAGGACATATTGCACAGATAGGCGTCCAGACGGGTCTTGAATATCTCCAGAGAAGGAGACTCCACCACCTCCCTGGGCAGCCTGTCCCAGGGCTCTGTCACCCTCACTGTGTAAAAGTTCTTTCACATGTTGGTGCGGAACTTTCTGTGCTCCAACTTGCAGCCATTGCCCCTTGTCCTGTCCCCACAGACCACTGAAAAGAGGCTGGCCATTTCCCCCTGTGTCTCACACTTGAGATATTTATAAACATTAATAAGATCCCCTCTCAGTCTTCTTTTCTCAAGGCTGAACGGCCCCAGTTCTTTCAGCCTATCCTCATAAGGGAGATGCTCCAGGCCCTTAATCATATTTGTAGCCCTTCTTTGGACTCTCTGCAGGAGATCCTTCTCCTTTTTATACCAGGGGTCCCAGAACTGGATACAATACTCCAGGTGGGGCCTGACCAGGGCAGAGTAGAGGGAGAGTATCACCTCCTTTGATCTGCTGGCAACACTCCTTTTGATGGACCCCATTGGCCCTCTTAGCCACCAGGGCAAACTGCTGGCACATGGTCATTGTTCTATTTGATACCCCTAAGACCAGTTTTGTCCAACTTAAGGTTTGCATTTCTGCAACAAACCATGGAGGAGTTCTTTATAGCTGTGGAGTCTCCAGTGTCAACCATCTGCTAACCTCATGCCTTATCATTGTGCACTTGCTCCTTTACACTGCTTCTTGCATCCTTTCTTTTCAAGGCCTCTGCTGTCATACCAGGCCTGTACTTCTCTACATTTCATCATTATTTTGGAATCATAAATATCTCTTCACAGAAATTTCTTCTTTCATTTGTCTAAGGTATATTTTAATGGACTTACAGTGATTTTTTTTAATTAATGTTATAATAAAAAAACCACTGAAGAGATGATACTTTTTTGTCAATTTATCAGTTCTTTGAATGGTGTCTTTCAATTTAGGTTTATCAGTGTTTTAGTATGGGTTTTTTTCCTAGTATTTTTTACCTTCTGTATATATGATTACGTTTGAGAGTTTAACATGGTTTCCTCTTTCTTCATTGGAGTACCCTAGTGGACATATGTATTAGGTTTGCATGGCAAGGTTTTGGTACTGGGGGAGCTACAAAGGTACTTCTGTGACAAGCTGCTAGAAGCTTCTTCCATGTCCAAAGCACTCAATGCTAGCTGGCTCCAAGAAAAACATACTGATGACCAAGGCCAAGCCAATCAGCCACAGTGGTATTACCTCTGGGATAACATATTTAAGAAGGGGGAAAAAAACAAACCGAAACAAAAAAAAAACAAACACTGCACAAAAGAAACAGCAGTTGAGATGGAAGAGTGAGAATATGTGAGAGTAAAAACTCTGAGGACACCAGGGTGAATGAAGAAGGAAGGGTGAGGAGATGCTCCTAATACTGTAGCAGAGATGCCCCTAAAGCCCATGGCAAAGACTGTGGTGAGGCAGGGTGTTCTCTTGCAGCCCATGGAGGCTAACAGAAGAGCAGATAGTCATCTGCAGCCCATGGAGGACCCCACAGTGGAGCAGGTGGAAGCTCCCAAAGGAGGCTGTGATCCTGTGGGAAGCCCACACAGAGGCAGGCTCCTGGAAGGATCTGTGGCTCCACAGAGAGAGGAACAGATGCTGGTGCAGGTTTGCTGGCAGAATTTGTGACTCCATGAGGCACCCACACTGTAGTAGGGGAAAATTGTGAGGAGTCCTTCTCCTGAAAAGGAAGGAGTGGCAGAGACAACTGTGATAAACTGACTTCGACCCCTGTTCCCCACGCCCTTGTGCTGCTGGTAGCAAGGAGGGATGGAAATTATCCTTGAGATCAGGAAGAAGAGAGGGTGGCGGTAAGGTGTTTCCAGATTTTGTTTATTTCTCATTGTCCTACTCTGATTTCATTGGGTAATAAAGTGATTTTCACCAAGTTGAATCTGTTCTGTCCATTATGGCAATTGGTGAGTGATTTCTTCTTCTCCTTATCTCAAGCCATGAACTTGTCATTATATTTTATTTCCTTGGTTCACCTGAGGAAAGGGAATGACAGGTCTTTGGTGGGAATTTGGCATCCAACCAGGGTCAACCCAACAAAACATGCTAATTTTTTTTCAGCCTTATGAACTAAATTTAGCACATCTCTTAGTTTTTTCTCATCTGCAAAAATATCCATGATTTCCACTAAGATTTTAAATTGAATATATGCTTAGCTGTGTAAGATTTTCTCGCAGAAAGAAAAGCCTGACTGCACTACGACTTACATACAAAGTGATCAATTTGTTTTCTCTCTAAATAATTCATGTGCCTGTGTCTATGCATGGCACAGTTGAAGGCACTTTTGTTTCTCATTAGCAGGCAAAGCATAACTTCAAACAGAGCAGAATGTTTGACACTATCATTCCATTGTGTTTCTTAAAATGTGTCCACTTTTCAGTTAAATCTCAAGAACTAAATAAAATTATTTTCCTCTTGTCCTTTAATCCTGACCATAATTTAGATGCTGCTGCTTTAACTACATGGATTTTCTTCCTCAGAACTTCATGAGACCTAGCCGATTGTATTATTTTACAGGTGTCGATAGCTCAGGTTTTCTATTTTTACTTTATCAATAAAATATTTTATACAATAAGGGTACCTAGCGTATTAAAAAATAAATAATTCTTACTCAGATCCAAAATAGGCATACTAACCATATTAATTTTGTAAATATATAATAAATTTATCAGAGTATTGCTTAATTAGATGTTATAAGAAGCTGAAAGAGATCCATGCAAATTTTCATGTATATTTAAACACGAAATTTTAAGACAAAATCTTGGAATTAATCTGTTGTATTCTCCTATATAGACAACGGAGAAGAATTAGCAGCTCTAAGATTTGATGCAGATCTCTGGTGAGCAGAACTGTCTTTGAAAGTCTTTCTTTTGCTCTTCATTAACATCATAGCTAATCCTCTTTCGGGCGATTTTTTGATGCAGATACCTTGGTAAGACCAGTTTGGAGCAAAGATGGCAAGCAATGTATTAAAAATAGTTTTGTAAATTTTAAGTTTACTGTGAAGAAAAATTGTGTCAGATGAAAATAGGTGACAACAGACATGGTCAGAACATGAAATAGTAAGTATTCTTTGGCTAAATATTTGTCTATTTATTCTTATACTTCAATGAAGATAGACAATGGACTAGCAATATATTGACTCTAGAAGACTTAGGACATCAAAAATATTTTGTACTCAATGAAAATAGATACATATCCAAAATGTAAATTTTCTCTAAGAATGAAATTCCAAGTTACCAAGTTATGCAGTAGGCTGTTTATGAAAAAAAAAAATAATCTATAGCTGTTAAATATAACACTTTTATGGCAACTATGAATACATCTTTAACACATAGTAACTTCTTCAAGCTTTCCCATCAAAAAGCTAAGGATGTCAAAATTTATAAGATAAATGAAAGAATGATAAGTATTGGAAAACAAGATGTTGCTTTTTTTTTTTTTTTTGACCTGTGTTCTCTGTCTGAGAAGGCTAAATCAAGCAAATGTGAGGCACAGATGGAATTATAAGGAAATGTAGTTCTGTTACCCACAAAAAATTGAAGACACATCTATTCTGGGACTTATAATTCAAAGTAACTTGTCTTCTTAGTATGTTTAGAAATGGAATATGCTCTACAACCTCGAGATATTTTTAGGTTTTTAGCCATGATGGAGTTATGCTATTTGTTAAAAAACACTATAACAATAATGTTTTGTTTCTCTAGGCTTTCTTGAATTGTTCTTAGACTGATTTTCAATTGGTTAGAGTTGATGTCATTTCCCAAATGCCAAGATCTAGATATAAATACTGCTCTTGTTTCACTGCTTATCTTCATGATAATGGGCAGGCATTAATAAGAATGACTCTTACTTGTATTCAGCAATATTGGCTTTCATTTGTATTCCTTTCAGGACTATAAATCAAATATTTGGACTGCTGTACTCCTCTTATGATTTCTGTTTGCTCTGCAGACCAGGAGAGGAGGTTGTCATTTCCTTTCTGGTTAGTGTTCACTATTATTTGCCATTAATGTCCTTCTGTTACAATATTTGCAGGTAGAAATGAAATCTGTCAGATCAGATTTTTTTCCCTGCAGCTCGGTATTTTACAGAGAATTTGTAAAGGTTCCTTTGTTTTTTACCTGTTCACATGACCTGTAAAAGTCAATAAAATTCTCTACAGGGAATTAAATTACAAAAAAATCCATTAAAATAATTATTGCATTTGAGTGGAAGTTCTGAGCGAGTCTGCTTGTGCATGGAAATCATAACTTTGGTGAGAAAAATTCCATCAACTAGCTTCATATATCTAAATGATAGATGTGTAGATTTGACCCAGTCACACCACATCCTTTGTAGTCAAGAAGACAGACCCTCCACATGACCCCCTCTCATTTAAGAAATATGAGTCCATTGGCTAGAAAACTGAGTTAGCGTCTAAGTTGTAGGCATATAAAATTTGGTCCAATTTTGATTTATTTTTGTTGTTCGATTATTTTTACATCTATAAACAGCAACAATGAAACATGATGCTAGGATTCCATCATGAGAATATGTAATTTGAGAGCTGGAAACTAAGACAAGGTCTGTATCTTATTTCACATGGGATGTCTTCTGTGTAAGTTATGTGGGAAACATCTTGGGCATAAAGACATGCGTGTCCAGGATGACTAGATGAAGGACTTGTTAAAAGCTGGATATTTCAAACTGTTTTTCCTTCCAAAATCAGAAAACTAATTCCTTGACAACTGCACAGAAGAGGTGCACACTGGTCTGCTTACCTCTCATACAAACTCTGAGGATGGAGATCCTCAAGATAGGTATGAGAAACAGACGAAGGAGGGAGACACAGTGTCAGGATGTCCCTATTTTGTCTAGAGGATGTGGAATAAACAGGTAGATGGCTTCTACACAGAATCTTGAAGGCAACAATTTCCAGAGTGAAAGCCTTTTCTCCATTATCTATGATATTAATATTAAAATTGACACACCTATAATATTATAATGAACAAAAATATATATATACTAAACATATATGACTATAGAAGTCATGTCTCCACCCAAATCATGTTAAACATCACCCCTGTAAGGTAAAATCTAAATTTAGTTTATGGAAGGTATTGAGGAAATTTCCCGTCTAGTGAAGAAATTGAGGACCTCAAAGATGCAGTGGATAGTCTGTGCTTCTTCTCCATGTAAGAAAAAGATGTCTTCTTGAAAAGAAATTTCAATTTCACCTTTTTGGTGAAAATACTCAGGACAGAATTTCACTGGCATTATTATTATTATAATACATTAGCACTATTGCAGTAAGTGCATTTCTCAAAGACAACTCTGAACTCTCTATACCTGTCACTTTAATACATTTTCTATTAGTTTCAACTTTGTGAAACTGTTTCAGTGTAAGCCCTTTGGGGGCTCTGACAGGCAAACATTGATTCTGATATGTGGTTATATACATAATTTTTTAGATGTAAACCTTTGAGCAAGTCTGGAACTAAGATGGGACCTAGCTACACCTAGGCTCCACTCTGAGAAGGATTTTTAAAAAGTAAGGAGGTCCTTTCTGAACCATCTGACTCAGTGGGAGGGCCTGCATCAGCCACACATTACTCTTAACCTTTACATGACAACAGCTTTCAAAATTTAATTACTTTATTTCTTTAGCAAGACTTGTTAGTCATCAGCAAGCAGAAGCATAATAAATCAGATCACTGTTAGGAAAAAAACCAAACCCAACACTTGAGACTCTAGAACAAGGACACTAAGTTTATATTGTGATATGAGCACCTATGCTGGCTTTTCCCATCTATTTGATAAAATATGTTGTCACATCCCACCAGGTGGGCAAACCAGGGAGATTCAGACTGGACCTCTTTACTTTCTAAACTCCTTCTCAGAGAGGAGTCTTGGTGTGGCTGGACCCAATCACTCTCTCAGACCTGCTTGTTCCATCCCAGCAGATGGGTACATGTAGAGTTAACCTTTTCTACCTGTCCCAGGGGCCAGATTAATCATCTGTTAGCTAGCCTCCTTTAACAACCACATGGGGAGATGAGCTATAATCCTCTGTGCCATACACAGGAGTAACAGCAGTTACCCAGGAGCTCCAAGCAAAGCACAACTTTTAAGTAAAGTGAGGATTATAAAGCTTGCAAACTAAACCATACCATGGTATATATTTGGAGTGATGGATTATAGTTATTAGAATTTAGCAAAATTAGAAACACTGTTAATCTTACGTGCTGAGAACAAGGTTAGAATGAGAGGGAAAGAAAGAGAGAGAGATGGAGAAAGAGTGAGAGAAAAAAATAAGAATATATCACAACCGAGGGATCCAGCATAGATTGGCATAAAATTGTAGTCCTTGGGTGGCAGGCATACAGCAAACAGTTGTCCTGAATCTGCATCTTTTATGCTCCCCGGTTCCACACTTCCTGGGAGGCTGAGCATCTCTTGGGCAGACTTAGTGCTTAGTTGCAGAGTGTTCTGGAAATGAGTCCATGGGGAATGGGGATCCCAAATGGTCATTTGACCCCCCTCATCTGGGCTGATGGAACAATGACCCATTCAGAGGCCTCACACTTGATTTTAGCAAGAAGTCCCTCTGCCTCCACAGGGCCCTATGTGCCTGTCACTGTTCCTTACTGGATAAGGACAGGATCCTGGTTATCAGAGTGACTACTGAATGAGGGGCTACCCTTGTAAAGACAGTGTCCAGCTGGTTTATTGAATGAGGACTCCACCTAAGCATAACATCCAGTTTATTAGAGTGGCTACTCTGAGATCAAGACTCTACAGGTCCTTATAGCCTTTGGAGGACGGAGGTCCTAGTCCATAAAGCATCACCCTGCTACTGTAGGTTCTGTTATCTTGTAAGACAGACTGCTTCAGACAAACTGCTCATTCCAGTTCCCACAAGTTGGTATTTGGAGCAATACATATGCAAGCAAGTCAGTAATAAAGTTGTCTGTTTTATTGCAAGATAGCATATTTACATGCTTTACAAATGAGAATGAGCTTGGAGTGATCTTGTGAGCAGATGTAAACATAAATACTATATTTAGAGTATTTCTTTTTTTTTCTTACAGAAGGTTTTCTGCATCACAATCACACCCTTAGTACTATCATGTAATTGATAATATATAGCTGAACCCCTGTGATCACAGGAAAGAGATGAACAAAATGTAAAAGTTATGTGAGTGTAAAAGCTTGAAAGTGCTGCACTTCAGTGGCTGAAAATGTTTCATTAGTGTAAGCTATAGAGATATCCATTTCTTCTCTTCCTCAGTGTATTTTTAATCGAGTGCTAGCTAAAGCAGAGTTTTTGCATTATGGTCAATAGTACACATAAGTGTACTAAGGCCTTACTTGCTGAAAAAAACCCTAGAGTCCTAAATTGTAAACTCTTTCTTAAAAGTACAACAATTATTCCTCATAACCGTTGCTATCTGCTATCTACAGATCTCAATAAATCGGGTGTGATCATGCGATCATACACCAAAAATGGGATTTCTAGGCAGCACAAATTGAAAAGAAGTTCTATGAAAATTAATTTGTAATACTTCAGTTTAAAGTGTTCCTCACCAATTCCAGTTTTTAGCATTTATTATATACTTTTAAATTATAAATATCTCTTGAAATATTTAGAAATAAGTTCAATTCCCTTTCATTGTTCCTTCCCAGTTTTCCATATTAACCATGAATCCAAGACAAAACAAACATTTGTACCATTTAATTATTTTAGCAAAAAAAGATGCTGTCACGACACTTTTGAAGTAAAAGCATTAATAAAGTTCCAAATTCTAGGCCTCAAAATCAACTTAATATTAAACCAGGAAAGATTAATCTTGTTAGACCTGTCTTTTGCACTCAGCTTTATTTTATTATCCTAATAACTATATGTAAAAGTACATAAAGGTTTGCTGTTAGTTTTATTTTTTTTCATCATTGGTTATATACATTAATATCTTTTACATGTGTAAATATAATATATAATTAAAAAATATATTAAGGAAATATATATGTTATAACTAAAAAATTTCACCCACAATGAATGAGATGCAGAGTAACTCCATCATCAGTGGTGTTCTCTGTCTTATTTTTTTTAATATTATTGGAGCAGCATTTCAGCATTTAATGAGAAAATGTTTTATAGATCAATAGAATATTTTGAAAAGGTAACAATCAGTGATCAATTACATTATTTCTTTTGTATCTATTTGAAAATATTTAGAGAAGTGACACTGAATGTCTCCCAACACAGCTGTTAAATTAAAAAGAAATGTTTATATCGCTTCCATAGGTACAAAACTCAATTACTTTGAAACTGAGTTTTTGTCAGACTATGTTTCAGGCTCCATATCAGACCATTGAAGCAAAAGTTTATTTTCAAGTGTATTATTCTAGGAATTTTTTCTGGAAGACAAGTTAATTTCTGACTCTTGTAATTCAAAAGGAAACCTTCCAAGTAAAAGATAAATAGAAACCATGCTGTTTGAGATTGCTAACAAACTTAAACGAGTGCTGATTAAAAAGGAGTACTTCAACAGAGAGTTAGCTTCATTATCTTTCACAATTTATTATAAATCACTCACACATAGAATTTTTGTTCTAGTTTAACACATGGGAGAGCTATAAAAATAGTGCTAAAAGGTTTTTTTCCTTTTTAAAATCTTTTTCCTAAATGCATGTTTTATCTTTAAACTACGAGAAACTTTGAACTTTTGATTTTTAAATTCAAGGCTAAGAAACCATTTCCTAACTCATTCTGCTAAAAAACAGATTCACTGTACATACTTACAATTGAAGCTGGAAAAAGGAGTGAGAATACGTAAGAACAACTCTGAAGACACCAGGTCAGCAAAGAAGGAGGTGAAGGATGTGCTCCAGATGCTGGAGCAGAGATACCTCTGCAGCCCATGGAGAATCATAGAATGGCATGGGTTGGAAGGGACCCCAAGGATCAGAGTTCCAACTCCCCTGCCAAAGACAGGGCCACCAACTGCCAGGTCTAGATCTACACAAGGTTGCCCAGGGACCCATCCAACCTGACCTTGAACACTTCCAGGGACGGGGCATCCACCACCTCTCTGGGCAGCCTGTTCCAGCACCTCACTACTCTCTCTGTGAAACACTTCCTTCTAATATCTAATCTGAACCTTCCTTCCCTTAGCTTTAGTCTATTCCCCCTTGTCCTGCCATTTTCTATCCTTTTAAAAAGTTGATTCCCCTCCTGTTCCTGCTCCCTTCAGGTACTGGAAGGCTGCAATGAGGTCCCCCCACAGCCTTCTCTTCTCCAGGCTGAACAAGCCCGGCTCCCTCAGCTTCTCCTCGTAGGGGAGGTGTTCCAGCCCTCTAATCATCTTCATGACCCTCCTCTGAACCCTCTCCAACAGTTCTACATCTTTCTTGTATTGGGGCCCCAGATCTGGACACAGTACTCCAGATGGAGCCTCACGAGGGCAGAGTAGAGAGGGTCAATCACCTCCCTGTCCCTGCTGGCCACTCCTCTTCTGATGGAGCCCAGGATACCATTGGCCTTCTGAGCTGCAAGAGCACACTGCTGGTTCATGTTAAGTTTCTCATCTACCAGAATCCCCAAGTCCTTCTCAGCAGGGCTACTCTCAAAGAGCTCTTCTCTCAGTCTGTATCTATGTCTGGGATTCTTCTGGCCCAAGTGAAACACCTTACACTTCACAATGTTGAACCTCATTAGGTTTGTACTTGCCTTTCTTCTCCCTCAGTTTGACCAACAGGTCCTTCCCTAGACATGCTGGTTTCCCACCCCTCCTGCCCACTCTCTTATTCAGAGGAACAGAGAGCTCTTGAGCTCTCAGAAAGGCATCCTTGAAGAGTAGCCAACTTTTTCAATATTTCTGTCTCTAAGGACCACATCCCCTGGAATGGAAGGGGATCTCAGCCAACAATTCCTTAAACAGCCTAAAGTTTGCTCTCCTAAATTTCAGGGTCCTGATCCCACTCTTTGCCAGGCCCACATTCCTTGAGATCACAAATTCAACCAGGACACAGCTGCTGCAGCCCAGGCTGGCTCCAATCTTAACACCTTTAAGGATCTCTCCCATGTTGGTGAGCACCAGATCCAGCAACACATCACCTCTGGTCGGTCTGTCCAATACCTGAACCAGAAAGTTGTCATCTATGGACTCATGTAGTCTCCTGGATCTCTTGCAGCTCTCTGTGTGGTTTAACCACTCAGCAGATATCTGGGTGGTTAAAGTCCCCCATCAGGATGGGTGTCTGTGAACTCAATGCCTCCTGCAGCTGAAGGAGGAAGGCCTTGTCAGCAGTCTCTCCTTGATCAAGTGGTCTATTGTAGACCCATATCTCCACCTGTCCCTTATTAGTCCCATCCCTAATTCTGACCCACAGGCTCTCAACCTGCTCCTGACCACTTCTCAGAGTTGGCTCCTCACAGTCTATCCACTTTTTAACATAGAGGGCAACTCCCCCACCCTTCCTACCTAGCCTATCCCTTCTAAAAAGGTGATACCCTTCTACAGGTGTATTCCAGCTGTGGGAATCATCCCACCATGTTTCTGTGATTGCAACTAGATCATAATTTTCCAGTGACATCACGGTTTCCAACTCCTCCTGCTTATTACTCATGCTGTGTGCATTGGTGTAAAGACACTTCAGCTGGGCTTTCTGACTCACCACCTTTTTTGAGGAGCCCTCCCTCAACCTTCTGGGAGGAATCTGAAGTTTTCCCCCACTGCTTCCTAGAGGGACATTAGAAGGTTTCAGAAGGGGGGGTCAGCAATACTACCTCCTCTGAGGAGTCCCCAGAAGTTCCTATGGGACACTTCAGAGGTATTTCCCTACAATCTTGTAGAATGTCAGCATCCCCAAGCCCTTCTCTATCTGGTTGAATTTTACCCTCTTCCCCCTTTGAATATAGTATAAAGCTAGAGGCTGTATCCTAGCCAGCCTCATTATATCCCCTTCCCCCTTCCTACCTAGTTTAAAGCCCTGACAATGAGGCTTTACAGCTCTTGAGCTAGGATTCTTTTCCCTCTTGGAGACAGGTGATACCCGTCCACAGCCATCAGGCCAGGTGCTGAGTAAACCACCCCATGATTGAAAAACCCAAAGTTCCTGAAGCAGCACTAGCCTCTCAGCCACCCATTCAACACCTCTACTTTCTTTGCCCACTTCGTGTTCTGCCCCAAATTGGATAGAAGAAAACACCACTTGCACTCCCCCTCCCTCCATAAGCCTCCCTAAACCCCTGAAGTCTCTTTTGATACTTCTCAGACTTCTTTGAGAGATTTCATCACTACCTGCCTGAACAATGAGTAATGGGTAGTAATCAGAGGGGTGAACCAGATCCAGGAGTTTTCTAGTTATGTCCTTGATCCATGCCCCAGGGAGGCAGCACACTTCCCTATGGGTAGGATCTGGTCTGCATATGGGGCCCTCTGTTCCCTTGAGAAGAGAATCACCAACCAAAATCATCTTTCCATCTGTCTTTCCTGGTGGAGACAGTCTTGAGGCATGGAGTTGACTTCCTCACTCTTGATGTGTCTTAGGTGGATTGCCCCCCACCTTCCCATTTGCCTCCTCTTCAACTCCCAGCACCTCAAACCTATTGCTTAGGAGGACCTGGGGAACCAAGGTAGGCAGGGAGGAGGTTTCCCCATGGCACTGAGCCAGTACTATCTTCCAACCCTCTCTGTCTTTCTGGTCTCCCACTTCTCCCCATTCTGCCTGATAGGGCTGGGGGTCTGTCATTTTTTTGGAAAATTTCCCTGTTGATTTTCCCTCTGGCATGCCAGGGAGTTACTCCACCAATCAATCTCCTTCTCACATTCCCTAATGCTTCTCAGACCATGGTGAGGCAGGCTGTTGCCCTGAAACCCATGGAGGTTAACAGCAGAGCAGATATCTGTGCAGCTCATGGAGGACCCCATGGCAGAGCAGGAGGAGGCTCCCAAAGGAGGCTGTTACTCTGTGCGAAGCCCACACAGAAGCAGGTTCCTGGCGGTACTTGTGGAGAGAGGATCCCCATGTTAAAGTCAGTTTGCTGGCAGGACTTGTAACCCCATGAGAGAACCCACACTGGAGCAGTCTGGTCCTGAAGATCTGTACCCCTTGAAAGACACCCATGCTGGAGCAGTTGACAAGACCTGAACTGCAGCCCATGGGAAGGACTCACATTGGAGTTTCACTCAGATTTCAGGTTATCATCCTCTTTATTTTATTTTATTTCCTTTTTTTTTTTTTTCAAGATGCATCAAAGTATTTGTACTTCTCATCTTTGTACTGAACTCACTGGTATCTATATTGCCTGAATTCTTCTGATATCTGAAATGTTTCACTCCCTACAATATGAACTGACTGTATATTTAAAACTGTTCCCTTGGACTAGTATTGAATACAAAGGAGACAGGGGGATGATGGGAGGGAGTCACCTTCCTTTTTTAAAGCAATCTTTCTACTTTCCCCACTACTGCAATCACAGAGTTTCCCAGGGAATATCTCCAATTTTCTTTCCAGCTTCTTGTTTATTTATTTATTTATTAATTAAAAATTTATCTGCTGTCTTATGCTGGAGAACTTTAGTAACAAAACTTCTACTGCTCTAGCTCTCAGAATATTCATGAGAAATATTAGATACAGGGGTTTGGGTTTACATTTATTTAAAAAATCTCAAATATTGCACTGAACAAAACTGTTGAACACTAAAGTTTCAGATTATAAGTATTTAACACAGTTGTTCAATCTACAGAAGGAAGGACTATATAACAAAACTTATATAGCCACAAAATAGTATTCTTTCAATCTTATTTCTGTGTACCGAGTCTGACCCTCTGGAATTCTTTGACAAATTTATCACATAAAGCAGTATGTCATTAGGATTTAGAAAAGACTATCCATACACTGTAACATTTTCAGACACTTATGGCACAGAGTTTACTATTAAGAGAATATTTAATCTATACTCTGCAAAACTGTATTTTTTGTGGAAGGTAAATTGTTGAAAACAGGAGGGAGTAGGAGGTTGTGAAATGATCCTAATTTCACAAAGCAGTGTAAAATATAACCAAGTAGTCATCCTCCACATGGACTTCAGCCATTATTCCAGAAATGTATGGCTGTCTCATAGATACTGTTTCATTTCAGCAGAAGATCAGGATGGGTAGAGTAGGACACTTGAGATGGCAATAGATGCCATCCTGCCTATTATATGGCATCTTCCTTTGTAGGTAGGAAGTGAACATCTGGAATACTAATGGTCTAAAAAAAAAAGGATAACTACTTTTTTTCTGAGATAGGCAGCTTTGTTTATGACAGTTACCTATTCAATCAACAAGTTCATTCTCTAAGAAGTCTTTTTAACTGTGCAAATTATTCCTATCAGAATATAGAGCTTAACCCACAGCCATTATCACACAGTTTCAGGAACAGTGGCTGCCAGGAACTAGAGATTATATTGTTTGCCATAGGCATTGATATAACTGTTTATTCAATGTTTTTGCTGCTGATTGAAGTTAGGGAAGCCAGAGTTGAATAACAAAATATTTTCCCACTTTGCGTGTCTGTGTAAAAATATAACTATTCTGTAGAATTTCTTCTAAATCTGAGAAAACAGTTTTCCCTGAGTCTGTCATGGCAGTATTATTACTAATCTATTCTAGCTCACTATATTATATTTTAAAGATTGTATCTTCTTAATAACCTGCCTCTCTGCATGTGCATACAGTATACTTTAATAAGTTCAATAAAAATTTTCTTGCTGCCTTTAATTACAGTGTACATTCTGCTTAAAGGTTTGTCAAGGAATTGATAGCTGGAAGTTATTTTAACTTGAAAACATGTTATGTACTAGCTCATTATGAGAGTAAAATATATTAATCCAGTTGTTTAGATGTAATATCAATAGTCAATTTACACTGAAACATTGACTGGTTTATAAAGAACAATGATGAACCAAGCTAAAACTTGTGTGTGTGTTAAAACTCAGTTTCTCCCAAGAGACCTGCACATCCAAGCAATAACACAGTCACTGAAGATGATAAAGCTTACAGAGTGGATCCACTTTGCCTAGATCTTACCTTACCTGGTATAATGTATGTATGGTATTACAGTGTCTGCTGACAATCTGATTCTTGAGGTTTTCATCTTTTCACCCTCCTCCATACCATTTCTTATAATCACAATTTTACCAAGATTCTCACTTAAAATATAATAAAATTATTTATTTAATCTGGGTAACTTATAAATATTTTATTTCTAGACTTGAGATGTCAAAAAACCAAATCAGTAAAATTTAGAAATCTCCTTAACCTGGAACGTTGAAAAATACTGACTGCCATTCAAAGCTAAAATGGCAGTCCACACCCAAAGAAGCAGTGCCATTTCCTGAATAATGAACCCTACCTGGGATAAGAGGCAGTACTTAAGTCTGCCTAAAATTATCCTTGGTTATTATATTTATTTGCCTGTATACTGGCAGAGATGTTTGTTATGAGGCAATTGGTGCCTATGTGTCTTTAAGTTTTGGTTGTAATTTGGGGTTCTGAATAAGTTGTTACATTATCAGATAGAGAACAAGTAAGATAAAGACTGATTCTAATTAATGGTTAACATAATTGCTTGCAGTTTAAGGAAATAAGTACAAACCCATTGTTTCAGTCATCACAATCCAAAGTCTGAAGATTTAGGCTTGAAACAATGGGGATATTTGTTAGGTTTTTTGTTTGTTTTAGTATATGAGTATAAATATGCATGAATGGGTCCATCCTGAGATCTGGACTTCACCGCTATCAGATGAATTATGCTGCACAATGTTCTGACCATTAGACTGCTACACACATGCTGTCACCATCACAATTTGAAGAAAAAAAAGCAAGAAAATTTACTAGATGGACAGGATGAGATACACAGAAGTGTCTAGCATGTCCTCTTAGACTTAGATGCCATAGAATTTTAGAAAATAATGCAGTTAAGAGAAAGTTGGTAGAAGCATATACTAATGCTTAGGTGAAATGTGTTGAACTCTTGCAGAGGCCCTCCTATTTAGGAATTAAAATAGCCCCATTCACTATAATTTTAATTGCTGGGATTATGTAATGAAGTCTCTTTATTCCCAGAATTGTTTTCTTCCTCATTAGATTTTTTGTTTGTTTGTTTCAAAATGACTGTAGTTTTTGAAGTGAATCTTCTGATTGTCCCTACTTACTGTTTTTTGAATAAATTTACTGAATAGTTTTGCTCCCCACAAAGCTGATCTCTGTGAAAGGGAGCTAATTCAGAAAATAACAACCGAGACGCTTTAGCTTCTCATTGGAAAACAAAGCTCTGAAACTTCAGATGGCTTTACATTACATGAGTGGTGGATATTGTCCTGGATCTAGTCAGGGGTTAAAGCTCTGAACCTCACCTGGTATATATGGAGCATCCCTGGAATTGATTACTTTGATCCCCTGCTTCTCTCCTATTTTCTCTGAATGCCTGGATAGAATTAATATAGTCAGTGAGACCAGTCATCTAAATGTGTGTCAACTTACATTTTCTTTTCTAAAGTTGTTTTAACTGTGGCAAGTAACAATTCTCATCTAGAGTAAAGAATTCCTCATGTAGCTTTTTTTCCCAGTATTTCTGCAGTGTGGCTTTCTGATTAATCTCTGAGATGAGATTCAGCTGCTTAAGCTAATTTTCTAGTGCTCTTTTAGACATGCCTCCCTCTGACTCTTCAGCCTGCTTATTCAGAAGATCTCCCATAGAGCTTGCCACAGGGCGTGTGGCATATTGATTAGCCCCACACAGCCCCTGAAAATATCTTACATCTGGGTGACTGAACTGAGCTCAGCCAGTCCTTTAAATGTTATTTACACACAGACTATTTGAGCAATTTGATAAGAAGTGCCTATTTCTCTATGACGCCTACATCATCAACAATAATAAGTCCCAAAGTCAGCTAGTACATTTTCAAGTGTCAGAGGATGAAGTTGGTCTCAAAGAGAAACAAATCTCAATTTCATTCCATTAGCCTTTTCTACTTGGCCAGCAAATTCAATATTCCAGGCACAATACTGCTATGACAACAATAGTGTAGTTTTGTTTTTTTTAAAAAACAAAACAAAACAGCTCGCTTCTATTACTGGATTATTGAAGACTGGATAGAGGGATCAATACATAAGAAATAAGGAAATCTCTCTAACACACGAGATTTTATTAATGTCAGATTTTTCTAGTTAAGAACAGATTACAGAACCATAGCTAAAAGGATGTTAATGGTTTACCCATGTGACAATTTACGCCACAGAAAATAAAATAGGGTATGTAGTCAAAAGATTGCATTTTTTACTTTGATAATAAAATTGCTTTGAGGAAGTGTTATGCCCTGGTGTGTGCCTGACAGAACAGTAATTCAACACTTCAGGTCATCTATTGTTGACCAAGGAAATTATAAAATACAGTTGGGCCATGCTTTTTATGGCATTGAGGAGGAATCAAAGAGTTGATCTGATGTTGCATATGCAGGAAGTTCAAGCAGGCATTTACCAAAGCACTTAGTAGACTAAGAAGTTACGTATTATCAATTCAGCCACTTAAATTCAGAACAGTGTCTAGACAAAATGGTGCTTTATATTGTCTCCTTTGTGCAATAGTTGAAATCATCCTATTGCATCCAGACATCTTCAGTATGTTTATATGTATCTCTCTGTGTCATTTCATATTTTTTTTATCTTATGCAGAGAGAATGAAGTTTGTTTAGGGTGTAAGTCATCTAAACTTTAATGAAGCATCCACAGAAGAATTAAAGGAATTCCAAACTCTGAACATCATCTTTGGAATGACTATAAAGGGAAAATAAAGACTTGTGTTCCAGCATCTAAAGTTGAGTTGAATTTGCAGTTCTTTTTAGTGATCTTTTTTATTAATAACTTTTATTTAGTGAAAAGAAGCATCCACTTCTGTTGGTGAATAGCATCCCACTCCCAGCTGCAACATGATAAAATCAGCTTTCTTTTTTTAACATGTTTTTCCAGCGACCTGGATATTTTTATTCCTTTCTGCATAAGGTCCCTCTTTCACCTGGAGAGTTAAAAAACATATTCATCCCTGATAATCTGCATTCAGGTAAATTAAAGCCTTTTCTTAGCCTGAGGAAACTGCTTGTTCAATTTGCTTAGGTTGAGATTTCTTTCAAGCCTAGATATTGGACTCCTGGAGTAAATATTCTGCTGATAAATAGGTTCAATGAACAAAATCAGACAGCAGTAAATACTTTGAATTGTATGTACTCTGAGTGAGAGTACAAACATCAATCACAATAGTTCTGTTAGTTGAATGCCTGTTTTCTGCATACGAGGTGGACACAAGTGAGAGCTAGAAGTCAGTGCAGACCACCTAGAAATCTCTCAGGGAGTCAGTAGAGCAAAAGCTGCATGCTCAGTAACACAGTGTCATGTGTCCAAGAAAAAAAAATCAGAAAATTTAATCACGAAGGCAAAAGAATAATTTTGGAGAATTCTTTCTGAATTTCTATCCTGAACTTAAATTTCTAACTCTCAGTTAATATGGATTAGGTTTTCAAATACTGTCAGATTTCTGATGTAATTTCTTTTTCTAATGCGTTTCAAAACTTTCATTCTGTAATCAAGAAAGAATGTTGACAGTTGATTTCATTGTTGAAAAGTATTTATATCATAAGCAAAGTAGAAAAAAAGTGACTGGTTCAATTGAGAATACTCCTATGTGATTTTTACCTTTTTTTGATAAACTTGAATAAGTTTATCAAAACAGAAGTCAAATAAGGATAGCAGAACTTTTTTGAGGTTGCAAATGGATGTGAGAAGGCCTTAAAAGGGAATATTTAGCTGAGCAGGTTTCTGTCTCCTCATAGAGGAGGCTTCCCTACAATTAACATCCCTACATTAACATTTCCCTACATTAACATCCACCAGCATTGCCTCCATGTAAAAATAACTTTAAGTATAGCAAGTATTTTAAGTTCTTAGTTTCAGTACTTAAAATCTGTAGGACTGGAAAATACCTCCAAGGGTTGTCTTACCTACTTTTGTGTGTCAATGTTGAGTGAACTATACTATGCATCATTTGCAGCAGATTGTTGCCTTTCCAATGTCTGCTTAGGCAGTCTACTCCACTGTCCTTGTTACAAAGTCTTTCCCAACGTTTCCTTTGAAATTTCCTTTCTGCAGTTAAAGCCAATTGCAGATTTTCCAATATAAAATAAGCATAGAATTAAAGCTTTCTTTCTGTTTTGTTCTCAACCATGCATATAGTTAAAAGATGTTATCACATAATCTGCTGCTTCTTGAAGGCTAAACGATACCGGTTCATTCAGTGCTTTCAGCGGGCTATGGAGTGTGTGAATGCTGCATGCATATGAGTGAGGAGGATTTCACCTGTTTGACCCAAGTATTTGGAGGAAAGTGCAGTTGAAAAACACTTGGTTAAGAATAAAGTAGATTTATGTCATATTCATTAGAAATTTAAATATATTTGTACCATTCTCTTCCTTTCCACAGTGCCTGGGGATTCTGATTAATTTTCAGACTTCACTGTGCTCAGATACCGAGATTCTTTTTTGCAGACCTGATACATAGTCATTGTTTCTTATCTTATATTTGTTCACTTGATTACTATTGTTGAAGTATGGGATCTTGGAATTTCCATTGTTGTTATTTTTGAGCTTTTTTTAAAAAAATGACACAATCATTGATTATTTTAATCTGTTTTTTCCAATATATTAGTAGACTTTCCCACATTTAATCATATCTCAGTTTACTAAATGCGTGTTATCTTTATGAAAATGTTGAAGACTTCATGACTGAAGAGGGATCTTTGCAGAACTCAGTAAAATCAATTGGGGATCATGGAATCATAGAATCATAGAATCTTAGAATCATAGGGGTTGGAAGGAACCTCCAGAGTTCATCGGGTCAAAACCCCTACTAAAGCAGGCTCCCTAGCTCATATTGCACAGATAGGCGTCCAGACGGGTCTTGAATATCTCCAGGGAAGGAGACTCCACCACCTCCCTGGGCAGCCTGTCCCAGGGCTCTGTCACCCTCACTGGGAAAAAGTTCTTTCACATGTTGGTGCGGAACTTCCTGTGCTCCAACTTGCAGCCATTGCCCCTTGTCCTGTCTCCACAGACCACTGAAAAGAGGCTGGCCAATTCCCCCTGCATCCCACGCTTAAGATAATTATAAACATTAATAAGGTTCCCCCTTAGTCTTCTCAAGACTGAAAAGTCCCAGCTCACTCAGCCTTTCCTCATAGAGGAGATGCTCCAGGCCCTTAATCATCTTCGTAGCCCTCCTCTGGACTCTCTCCAGGAGATCCCTGTCCTTTTTATACCAGGGAGCCCAGAACTGGACATAATACTCCAGGTGGGGCCTGACCAGGGCAGAGTAGAGGGGGAGGATCACCTCCTTTGACCTGCTGGCCACGGTCCTTTTGATGCACCCCAGGATCCCATTGGCTCTCTTAGCCACCAGGGCACACTGCTGGCTCATGGCCAACCTGTCATCCACCAGGACCCCCAGGTCCTTCTCCACTGAGCTCTTCTCCAGCAGGTCATCCCCCAGCCTGGACTGATACGAATGGTTATTCCTTCCCAGGTGCAAGACTCTACACTTGCTTTTGTTGAACTTCATTAGGTTTCTCCCTGCCCAGCTCTCCAGCCTGTCCAGGTCTCGCTGGATGCCAGCGCAGTGTTCCTGTGTGTCAGCCACTTCTCCCAGCTTTGTATCATCAGTGTACTTGCTGAGGGTGGATGCTATTCCCTCATCAAGGTCGTCAATGAAGATATTAAACAGGACTGGACCCAACACCAAGCCCTGGGGAACACCGCTAGTCACAGGCCTCCAGTCAGATTCCGCTCCACTGATCACCACCCTCTGGGCTCGGTCCGACAGCCAGTTCTCAACCCACCTCACTGTCACTTATCTATCCCATGCTCTCTCAGCTTTGTTATCAGGATGTCATGGGAAACAGTATCAAAAGCCTTGCAGAAGTCAAGGTAGATGACATCCACTGTTCTCCCTCCATCTACCCAGCTGGTGATGAGATCGTAGAAGGCTATGAGATTGGTCAAGCATGATCTCCCCTTGGTGAATCCATGCTGACTCCTCCTGACCTTCTTCTCTTCCAATTGCTTGGAGATGGCATCCAGAACAAGCTGTTCCATTACCTTTCCAGGGACAGAGGTGAGGCTGACTGGCCTATAGTTGCTGGGATCCTCCTTCTTGCCGTTTTTAAAGACTGGAGTGACATTGGCTATCCTCCAGTCCTCAGGCACTTCTCCTGTTCTCCAAGACCTGTTGAAGATGATAGAGAGCGGCTCAGCAATCACTTCTGCCAGCTTCCTCAGCACACGTGGATGCATCCCATCCAGGCCCATGGATTGATGTGCATTAATCTTTTTGAGACACTCCTGGACCACCCCCACATCAGACAGAGGGAAGCTCTTCATTTCCCAAACACTCCTACTTTCATCCAGTGTCTGTGGGTCCCAAGGGGCCTTTGAAGTGAAGACCGAAGAGAAGGAGGCATTCAGTATCTCCACCTTCTCAGTATCCCCCGTTACCAGGACACTCGCCTCGTTCAGCAAGGGACCCACATTATCCCTGGTCATCCTCTTGCTATTCACATATCTAAAAAAACCCTTTTTATTATCTTTTATGTCCCTTGCCAGCTTCATTTCCAAGTGGGCTTTAACCTTCTTAGTCGCGTCCCTACAGGCCCTGACAACATTCCTATGTTCTTCCCAGGTGCTCAGACCCTTCTTCCACAGTTCATAGACCTTCTGCTTCCCTTTGAGTTTACTCATTAGCTGCCTGCTCATCCATGCAGGTCATCTCCCTCTCTTTCCTGATTTCTTGCTCAAAGGGATGCACTGGTCCTGTGCTTGGAAGAAGCTCTGTTTAAACACTAGCCAGCTCTCACAGGCTCCCTTACCTTCTAACAGCGTAGCCCACAGGATAGCTCCTATTATGTTGCCGAGGACATCAAAGTTAGCTCTTCCAAAATTCAAGGTAGCTATCCTACTTTTTGGCTTTCTTCTTCCACCCAGGATCTTGAACTCTACCATTTCATGGTTGCTTTGACCTAAGCTGCCCCCGACCTTCACTTACCTAATGGGCCCATCCTTGTTGGTAAAAACAAGGTCCAGCACCCGCCCTCCCCTTCTAGGTTCCTGAAGTATCTGTAGCAGGAAATTGTCTTCTACACACTGAAGAAATTGTCTGGACTGTATATAACTTACTGTGTTGCTTGCCCAGGAAATATCTGGGTAATTCAAGACCCCCATAAGGACCAGCGTCTGTGATCTTGAGGCATACATCGATATGTGAGAATGCCTGATAATAACAAGTGTTTTACTGAAGATTCCTTTAAAAATCTGATTCATTTGGCTATATCATGTGAATGACCTGAGAGAAACAATGTAGAAATTAGATATTTATGGATTTGTGTTTTGAATAAATTGTTATATCAGTGTAGATGTACTTCAAGTTCTGTTGAGAAGCTGTAGAATGCTAATGGTTTTACACCCCTGTCTGGCATATCTCTGTTATATCAATCACATATATTTAAGTAATTTATCTGTAAGTATCAACAAAGAATTTCAATGGAAAACTTAGATTATTTAATTGTTTTTTCTGTGCTGTTATAAAATTACTTTCTGTCTCCCACTAAGTGGGAATGAGAGATTAATTTTGAGTGCTAAAAAGATTTATTTCTACAAGTCTATTGTGTTAACAGTAGCATGCTAACTTTGATACTTACAATAAATTAATCAAATTTCCCAAAATATCTGTTTATATACCTTTATGCAATTTGTTATGTTTTGTCTCTGTCCACAGTAGGCTTTCTAAAAGGCTCCTTAGAGCTTCTGCCAATAGAGAGCAAAAGGTAGACATACTGATTAATCTTTTTCCACCCCATCTGAGTGAAGATGATTCTCTTTTCTCACATTGGAATAGTTTTCTTGGTACTGTTCATTAATTATGATCAAAGAATGATGCTCAGATGCCATGTAGTGATATTGTTACAGGATAGCCCTGCACGCAAAAATCAAAATCAATGATAAAAGCCTGAAGTTGCCTTTATGTGGTGTTACCAGAATTGTCTGCTATTTTCCTGTCTTTTACTTATTGCTTTTCTTAGAGAAACAAAATACCTTCCTGTGACTTCTTGCTAACAAACCTCATGAAAAGCAAGATCCATGTACCTATTCACACACACAGTAGGTTATTAAGTCTCATGAAGGGAGAAGAGGGATGCTTACCGTATTTTAGTCTAAGAGGATAATAAGAAAACCTGCAGGAATCTGTGTGTTACTGTGAGGAGCTACAATAAAGGAGCTTTGATCCAGTATTAACCTCTGTGATTGCATCTATGTCTGCTTTCTAAGTGGTTTCTCGTCTTAGTGAACTGTCTTGAACTTTTGTACCAGTTCACTGACCAAAACCAAAGTACCAGCAATAAGTTAGAACATCAGTATGAGACACTCGAGCATCAAGCCACAGCAGATTACAATACACAGCTTTAATAGAGCTGAACATTTTTGATAGCAACAATATGAATGGTCGTAAGAGTTACACACAAGGAAAAAAAAGTTGTTTCCATGTTATTTATATTAAAAATCCCACTTCTATGAAGTAGTATATAATTAGAAATTCTGATACCCTAGACTCCTCAACAATTTTTTTAAGTCATTTCAGTGTAATTTAAAAAATAAAATTATTATATCCTGTATTCCTTTTCAGGTTTTAGTATTTACTGGTTAATATGAAATTATGAGACTGGAAGCACAAACCAATTGGGGGGAGAGGGAGGATGAGAAGAAATCAAGATCGTATTATGCACAAATGATAAAAATTAAGAAATTTTGGATCAAGTGTAGATGTCAAAGATGAAATGGTAATATCTGTTTCTTGGTTTTTAAGAACATGGTCTGAGACAGGGATTTTGTGAAAACTGATGCGAAACATATTAAAAATAAAAAAAGATAATAAAAAGTCTGACAAACATAAGGAAGAAGTAAGATTTTGTTTCACACAGAACTAAATTATCTTATTTAATACATTTATTTCTGTTTCAATGAAATTGAGATTGCATTTCTCAGGATCACGGGATGGCTAAGATTGGAAAAGTCCTCTTGAGAACATCTGGTCCAAAATCCCTGCTCAGAGCCAACTAGATCATTGTAACACAAACATGTCCAGGCAGTTGCTTGGTTTTTTTTTTTTATGTCTCTGTGAATGACGACTCCAAAATTTATCTGGGAAAATTGTTCCATTGTGTAACCACATTTACACTCAAAAAGGTGGGTTTTTTGTGCTCATGTGGAAAGTTGAGTGCTTCCTTTTAGGCCCATTGCCTCTTTTCCTGTCACTGGTTATCACTGAAAAGAGTCTGGTTCCATCTTCTTTATGCTCTCCCATCAAGTATTAATACATATGAATAAGATTCCCCTGAGCATTCTCTCCTGCAAGCTGAGCAGTTCAACCTCTCTCACCATCTCCTCATATGGGATGGTTCTCCAGGCCCTTAATCATTGTCATGGCACTGTGCTGAGCCTGCTGCCCAGCATGTCCACATCTCTCTTATTGTTTGACATGGAACTGAAATAGTACTCCAGATGTGGCCTTACCAGGAGAGTGCAATGATCATAGTACCTGCTGGCAACATTGCTATTGCAGCTGAGGAATCTGTTGATCATCTTTTCGGTGAAGGCATGTTACTGAATCATGATGAGCTGGAACAGAACTTGACCTTTCCCTTCATGAGGTTCCTGTCTTGTTGACGTCCTCTGAATGACAGCATACCCATCTGGTGTATTTACTACTCCTCCCAATTTAGTATCATTTTTTAAACTTTCCAAGAATGCACTTTTTACCCATTATCAACCCCTGAGTTATACCACTGGTAATTGGGCTCCATCTGGACTAGCCTTTCAGCTAGTTTTCAATCCAATTCACTATCCATTTATATAATCCAACTCATTTATCAAATCTAAGTTGAGTCACTTATATAACACATTTTGACAATTACCCTAACATTCCTAATAAATAAATATAATGATAGACTGCTTCGGTATCAGAGGAAGTTATCTGTCAAGATGCAATTTGAGAGAACTTGAAATAAATATGGAGTAAATATCTGTGGGCTAAAAATGAGATGTAAGAGACTATAATACCTTCAGAGTCTTGAATTACAGAAAGGCATTTTGGCAAAGGATCATTTTAAAAGGTAGAAAATTATATGGGAAATTACAGTGGCAAAAAGTCAGTGATATATAATTGATGAAAGATAAATGTCAGTAGATTAAGGGCTGTGAAGTACAAGGACCATAGATCCATAGGCTCACTGGGCATTGCTAGGTTACCAAAATACGAAATATTTTTTTTTTTTTGGTCCTAAATAACAAAATCTCTCTTCTTATTTCTCTTCTTTTAATAACTTTTTTCTAGGATTTCCAAGAGAAGAACTAGTCTGAATTGTAAATTATACCTGCACAGCATATTTGTCACTAGTTATTCCATAAATGCACAGAGATATTCTTAAGTGAATGCAGAGAGTGTGATTTAGTGCATATTTCTTCTTCTCTTCAACAGGTAAACCCATGAATTGAACTCAAAACTGTGAGAAATTTTAAGGTGCTTCATGGTTGTTTGGGGTTCTAAGCCTGTAGGGAAAAAAAAAAAAAAAGCAAGTATCAAAATATTTTTTATGAGACAGACATCAGTAACCCTGTGCAGCACAGGAAAGATGAAGTTGTTTAGGTGCATATTCTGAAGGAATATGGTGATATGGGATAGGTATAATGACTTCATTTTCCTTTAAATTACACCCTTGCTGCCTGTGAGTTTATTGGTCAATGACAGGGAAACAGAAGCTATGACATGACGATAACATGGTTGAAATACAGCTCCAATAGTAAAGGTTAAATATAGCTGTCAATACGTGAAATAGCAGTGAGCTGAATAGCTCTCCAGACCCTCCTAACTATATTGACTAGGTGTCCACTGATTACACTGACAGCTTAGAATTTGGGTTTTTTGTTTCCCTCCACATATATTCTATGCGCACAAATACAGTAAAATAAAATATGTCAGCTGTGGTCAGGAGTGAAAAAGTCAGTGCAAGAAAGGATCCAAGACCTTTAAGGTCACTTTGGTGTCATAAAAACTGGGTTTTACAGTTAAAAACAAAGATTTTACAGATTGGTCTTATGATCCTGGCCATTTGCTTGATTCCCTTCTATCAAGAGTCGTTTTGTTTTGTTTTGTTTTTGTAAAGAAGCATTTTTTTCTCCTTTCTGACAGATACACAGATGAAGTCTACAATCACAGCTCTGCCCTCATCAGTTGAACATTTTCCCAAGCAGCACACCATCATGCTGATGTGAACTGACAGTACTTACACTACGGTGTCATTGCTGAGCATGCCTGTTGACAAAAAATGTGTCTTGACAGATCTTACTGTTCTGTCTCACCTCTCCATGGTGTTCCTTTTCTTAACAGAAAATTTTAAGAGACTATTTGTTTAGTATGTAAAAAGAACATGTTAAAGAAGGCCTCCTGTGTGCCTGTGGATCCTCATGGTTATTGCATGTAGACTCATCTGATGTCCCTAGAAACTTCCCATTCTTTCTATAGGTTTCTCTACAAGGATCTTCACTGTACTATAACTCTGAAAAATGATGGGATTTTTTGTGTTTGTTTGTTTTTTGTCTAATACAGTGTCTAGATAGTGGAAGGAAGGGTTCTAGAACACAGTACATTTCTGAAATAACTGATTAACTGGTAATTTCTGGCAAATTGAGACTTTACTATATGACTAAATGGTTGCAAATATTTTTACTGTCAATAAATAGAAACCAGAAGTCTGCCAAAATTTTATTTCTAAGATGACTCAGAAATTATACATAAGGCTCAAATAGTTCAGAAGCACATTTTTCTTTGTTGTTTGATTTCAAATTTACCAGTTCAAGCTATATGTGCTATATCAACAGGAGATCAACAGTAGTAAGCACTGGATAAGGTGCCCCTGATATTATACAAAACAACTCAAAGCAACTCATTCTGCACCATCCTTAGGGAGCTACAACAATGAAAAAAAGTACTTCTTTATACTAGCAGTAAAGTGCAAAATAGTAAAACACAATAGTTGTGTGCAAAGCAAAGGAGAGGAAAACAGTATAGTAGAAGAATAATTAGCTGGGTAGAGTATAAATTTAATGTTTGGGAGATTAGTCTTTAAAACTATAGTCTATTAATACATTACATAAAACTCTCCTGCAGGATATACTAAATGGGGGTGGGGGTAGTTTTAAAGAAAAAAAAAAGGTTCATACTTATATGAAAACAGTAGGAAAACCTACAAACAGAAGTTGAACATATGTACAAGATGTAGAGCCATCCAGGGACGTATGAGACAGCACTGAGGGAAGAACACTACAAAGTAACACCGCTTATGCCTAGGGTTTTTTTATTCTCTGAGCATGCAGAGCACAGTAAAAAGAGCAACATACTCTATGTGCACTTTAGACGTAAAAGGATCATGAAATACAGGTTGTGGTGAGTCAGTGAAGAAGGGCAGAAATGGACTGCATTCATGCAATCGATGGTTTGACAATAATGTGACAAGAACCAGTGGGGAGATAGAATAACCCAAACTGTCAGTGACAATAACTATGCAAAGCTGAATTTCCTAAATATTATGTGACAAGTTAACAGCAACATAACAAAATTTAGCAGACAAGTACACACTATCTGAGACCATCAGAGACCTAATGGTTGAAATGGATATAGCAGGCTGTTCAGTGATGTACATTTTGGTCACAGCAGATGTAGCCAATGCAGAGGATCTGTGACACCAAATAAGACAGATGTCAGTGATAACCATACATCATCAATTCCATGTTACTGTATGCTCAAAGCTGATTTACAATATAAATTATATAAAGTTCAAAAAATTAAGTGCTGAATGTTCAATAATGACAAGTTTGTAAAGAAGATGGAACCAGACATGACAATAGGTCATGTGGCATAAAATAATCAGATTAAATATAAGGAAAAAAAATGACCCTGATGGTAGTCAAAGACTGAAACAAGTTACACAGGAAGGTTGTGGTATGTCTGTCTTTGGAAATATTCAGGACTTGACTGAAACAGTCCTGTGCAACCTCTATATATCTGGGTCTGTTTTGAGCAGCATTTGGAGAATATGTTCTCTGGATGTCACTCCCAGTGTAAATTGTTCTATGGTGCTAATATGTAATATTTTTGATTTTGCTGTTCTCTTGTGGCTGTGATGATTAAAGAAGTTATTAAACCAAGCTTTGTAGAATCAGGTAACATATCTTGGAAAGAGGGGGAGTATACAAACTTCAGGGAATACAACATACTCTCTTAGAGTTTGTTTTTAATACACATATGATGTATGGATGATTTGTTAGTATTTTTGGTTTGTTTTGCTGATTAGATATTCATATTGCATGTCCATCATTGCCCAACAGTGCATTACCAAGGTATGAGATTAAACAAACTCAAGCATGTATGGAAGCATAGGAAGTTCATGCCACAATTTTAATGTTTCTCTCCACAGGTCTTATTCTTCATGCTGAACACTGTCTATAAAGATAAATGCACTAGATATGCTTTTGAATTTACATAGCAAAATTTTATTTTATCAGTGTTGTATCTTTCCACCCTTGATCCTCCCTTTTAACCCATAAAATTAAGTGCTATCTGTAAAAGATAAAATGCGATACATAAAAAAATTCCAAAGATGGATGCATTGATAGTAGCAAGAAATTACAGAATCATACAGAAGGATTTTTACAACTAATGGTGTATGATTTCCTTCACTTTTAGAGTAGTTTGGACAGAAAGGGAGAAAACAGAACAGAGTGACAACAGAGATTATTAAAATAGATACACAACACTGTAAGATGCACTTTACTTTTGTTACTGCAAGGGAATAATCACTTTTCTGCCTTTGTTTTTGTGACCTTTGTACTCATGTTAGCTGTCATCTTGCTAAGCTTGGACATCTTTTTCAAATAAACAGCATATCTCTCTTACAATTTATGTTCTGTTGTGGTTTTGCTTGACAGGGTTCTGATGGAGGCAGGGTGTCAGTGTGTGTGTGTGTGTGAGGGTGCTGCAGGGCTGGCTTCTGCAAGAAGCCTCTAGAAGCTTTCTGTAGGCCTGACAAAGTAAACACCAGCTGGGCTCAAGGCCAGGCCTGCCTTCAGTGATGGTCACACCACCTCTGGGAATCAATCACATTTAGGAAAAAAAAATAATAATTCCAGCAGATGCTTTTTGCCACCAGAGAAGGGAATGAGAAGATGTAAGAAACTGTGCAGACACCAAGGCCAGTGAAGAAGGGGAGCAGGAGGCACTCCAGGCACTGGAGTAGAGATTCCCCTGCAGCCTGTGGAGAAGACCATGGTGGAGTGGGTGGAGACATATGGAAGACACTGTGACCCACGTTAGAGAGAGCTTCTGCCAGCACTTGCAGCCCATGGAGAGAGAGACACACAGAGAGATGAGTGAGAGAGAGACATCCACATCAGATCAGATCAGAGAGGAGATTGGTGTCTTACCCTTCACTCCCTGTCATCAGGAAGGCATAGACTGCAATGTGGAAGAACTTTTACACAGTGAGGGTGACAGAGCCCTGGGACAGGCTGCTCAGGGGAGTTGTGGAGTCTCCTTGTCTGGAGATATTCAAGACCCATCTGGGTGCCTACCTGTGTGACCTGTCCTAGGCAACCTGCTTTGGCAGGGGGTTGGACACGATGATCTCTTGAGGTCCCTTCCAACCCCTATGATTCTATGATCGCCTCTTGTCCTGTCACTGGGCACCACTGAAAAAATACTGACCCCATCCTCCTGACACCCACCCCTCAAGTATTTATAAGCATTGATAAAACCTCCCATCAGTCTTCTCTAGGCTAAAATTCTCAAGTCCCTCTGCCTCTTTTCATAAGACAGATGTTTGAAGTCCCCTAATCATCTTTGTAACTCTTTCGTACCCTCCGCAGCAGATCCCTGTCCTTCTTGAACCACATAGCCCAGAACTGCACACAATATTCTAGATGAGGTCTCACCAGGGCAGATTAGAGGGGGAGGAATACCTCCCTCAATCCCAGGATGCCATTGGCTCTCTTGGCCAGGAGGGCACATTCTGGCTCATGGTTATCCTGTTGCTGTCCACCAGGACTCCCAGGTCTTTTTCCACAGAGCTGCTTCCCAGCAGGTCATCCCCTAATCTATACTGGTGCCTAGGGTTATTCCTCCCTAGTTAACAAGACCCTACATCTGCCCTAGCTGAATTTCCTAAGATTAGTCTCTGACTAACTCTCCAGCCTGTCCAGATTATATTGGGTAAAAAGACTATAACCCCCCATATTTTATATCAATTGTTTGTCCAAATTTGGTACAGATGATGAAAAAGTTAAATTATTTTGAAAAATATTAGGTCTTAGTCTCACTATCTCCATTAGTATTGAAATTAGACCTTGTTCTAAATATAAAATAAAGATGCTATTTGTGAAGTAGTTGTTTAAACACTGAGGAATCTAACCCAAAACTGAAAGCTTACACTTGGAATACTACAGCAATGTTATTTCTTTCCTTTAAAATTTCTTTGTTTGGATAAGCAGCAAATATTATTGAATTGTGTAGAAAAAAATAAAAACAGTTAAGATATATTCTCTTCTGTGCATTCATTTACAATAGATCACTTAAAAGTAGTACAGTTCTTCTTGCTCTTATAAAATATATATATATATAAAATAATTGCTTGGATATTCAAACAGAAATATCAGGTCAAATTTTTAGTCTAGCTATTTCTTGCTAAATAAAGCTAACAGGTCTCCTGTCATATGTAGAGTAACCCACTAAGCTTCAAGTGGATTTCTGTGGTGGGTTGACCCCATACAGCAGCTAAATACCCTCCTCACCTTTCACTCACTTCCTTTTCCTGGAGGATGCAGAGCCATATAGAAGGAAGGCAAAAAGACTTTGGAATTGAGATAAGGACTGTTTAATAAGAAAACCAAATTTGTGCACATAAGCAAAGAGAAAAGGCATCCCATTGGCAGACAGATGTCCAGCCACTTCCTGGGAAGCAGGGCCTCAGCATGCTTAATGGCTAGTTGGGAAGAGAAATGTCATAACCACAAACAGCCCTCTTCTCCTCCTCTCCCCAAGCTGTTACTACTGAGCACCACATGGTATGAAATACCCTTTTGGTGTTTGAGCTGCTTTGGCTATGTCCCCTCCAAGCCTTGCCAACTTCCAGTCTACTTCCTTTTTGGGAAAGGGCAGAGAGAGAGAAAGATAAAATCTTGATGCTGTGCACTGGTGCATTGTACAACATCATACAGGCTGATACAAAGAAAGTTAACTTTATAACTTTATCCCAAAAAGACTGATTTATTTTTCATGAAACAAGAGAGTAGGCATAACACAGAGTCATCTTTTTCACTGGAGAGGTAACTAAGAAGAGAAATAAGATAACTTCAAGGTAGCACTATTTATTGCTGCCACTGATGGACAAGACAAAGCCAAACAATTTCAAGATGTAACTCCTTTCTAACATTCCATAGGGTCATTTCAAGTTCTAGGTTGTGGGTTTTTTTTTTCCTCTTGGAGAGTGGGAGATGCTATTTGCCATTTTAGGACAGATTTTCAGCTGTTGTACTACTAGAGCTGAAGGCAGAAGATATTATTATTATCATTATTATTACTGTAGTTGTTATTATTATTATTTCTTCTTCTCA
Organism: Hypotaenidia okinawae; assembly: GCA_027925045.1. NCBI lineage: Eukaryota > Metazoa > Chordata > Aves > Gruiformes > Rallidae > Hypotaenidia > Hypotaenidia okinawae. Next base: position 176,491,077 of record BSDF01000001.1, read on the forward strand.
CTGCCATGGAGCAGGTTACTGTATTCCTCATCACAGACTATGTGGTTTGATTTGTAAAAAAATTTCCACTCTTTCCTTATTGACATAAACTTATTAGACCTAGGTTGCTTTTTTGTTTTTTTGTTTTTTTTTTCCTTTAAATATCCTCTTAAAACATCAAGGAGAATGCCTATTTAATTAGAGGCAACATTAGGCTGCCTCTGACATTAGCAAGTGTTTGTACTTCTCCACCTGTTCCTTGCTGAGTTCCTTCAGGTGGGTATAAGAACCAGGTTGTCTTCTAGTAGGTTTTTGTTCTTAGCATTTTTACACATTGTAACTCTATTCACTCAGAGCTGGGGAGGGCTGCAGGAGTGGCTTCTGTGAGAAGAGATCACATGCTGCCCCTATCTTGGAAAGAGACAATTCCAGCTAGTTCCAAACCCCATGTGCTGCCAAAGCTGAGACCATCAGTGATAGCCTGTGACAACATATTTAAGAAAGGGTAGGAAATGTTGCTCTACAGCCATGCGAGGGGTGAAGTGGCAAAAGTGTGAGAGATAAACAGCCATGCAGATACCAAGGTCAGCAAAGAAAGAGGAGAAGGAGATGCTCTAGGTCTTGAAACAGAAATTCCCCTGCAATCCATGGTGACACAGATACCCACCCAGCAGCCCACGAGTCCTGATCCAATGCCAGGGAGGTTCTCAATGTGGACTCACAGGTGAGCTTAAGATATAAACAGGTCAAAATCAGTCTCTTACACCATGGAGGACCCGGCATGGGAGCCAGGGGACATTCCCTGAAGGAAACCCCAGCCCATGGAAGCCCATGCAATAGCAGACTCTCGCTAGGACCTGCGACCTCTGGAAAGAGGAACCTGTGCTGCAGCACATTTTCTGGCATGATTTGTGACCCTGTGGAAGGGACCCACACTGTGGCAGTTTGTTGAAAATCAGTATCCTCTGAGAGGGACTGCTGGATGGACCAGGGGAACAGCATGAGGAGAAAGGAGAGGCAGAAGTTTTTGAACTGACTGCAACTCCCATTCTCCATGACCCTGTGCCACTCGGGAAGAAAGGAGAAGAATTCAGAGTGAACTTTAGCGCATCTGGGAAGAAGGGAGGGGTGGGGGGGAGATGTTTTTAGATTTGTTTTTTATTTTCACTATCTCACTGTGACATTAAATGGCAATAAATTACACCGATCTCCCCCAAGTCAAATTTGTGTTGCCCATGATGGTAAGTGGTGAGTGATCTCCCTGTTTTTTCCCAGCTCACAAACTTTTCATCTTAAAGGGAGCAGGTTGGTGGGCACCTGGCAGGCAGTAGATGTGGATCTGCTCATAGTAGGGCTGACTAACAGCACTGTACTGCAGCCCACTAGAAAAATAAGTGGGTCATTTGTGGTCATTCCTTTTAAACTCACTGCCTTGGAAATTGTGGAAGATTCAGAAAAGAGAGTCCTGGGTTGGGTGCTCAAGAGTGCCATTTCTAAGCATTAACAGACAAGTCACATCACAGGTTTTGCTATAAAAGGAAACATATTTTGAATAACCTCTGTTATACCGGTAGCAGACATCCTTTCTGAAATAAATACATCAGACCAATAAATTTTATTTAAAAGTCCATAAGGCACCATGATTTTCTATCTGCAATACTTGAAAGTCTTTTTGAAACTGCTTCACTGCAAGTACAACTATCTTTTTTTTTTTTTCCTTTTTTCCCCCTCCTCAGAGAAAGAACAAACTAGTTATTTATTCCTGCAAATTTTTATTTTTTTTTTTAAGAGGACATTGATATCTTAGAATGAGTAAAATCAGTGAGTTAGACATACTGAGCCTGCAAGAGAACGGCAGCAAAGCAAAAAATCTATTTAAAGTAAATATTTGTAAGGAACATCAGTGAGGAGAGAAAGAGGGAATTTGGCAAAAATTACTTTCCTATTCCTGGCCACTACAGGATAATATATTGCCACTATTAACCAACACCACCACCAAAAAGACCTAAAAATGTCCTTATTTTATCTTGACTATAAAACTCTAAATATAAAAAAGATAAAATGTAACTTTGCAGATCATTTACACAAAGTAGAAAACCTACTATTTACCAATAGTTTATTTTTTGAGGAACGAGAAATATACTTTTGAATTCATTCTTAATAAACCACTGTACAATAACATATTATAAATAATTAACTTTTTGATGTATCAAGACTCATCTTTAAAAAGTAATTATTAATTAATTTGATTTTGACCTTTTTTTCTTTCTAGTAAGCAAAAATTAATAAAATTCATGTAATTTTAAAAGTAGCTTATGACCACATAGTGTAACATCTTTTCATTTATGAAGAGCTCTTTGTTCACCAAGTAGCATCACACTTTGTACCTGTTGGTAAGGAAGTTTGTCTGTATCTAGATTTCTATAAAGTTTTTTCTTGTGATATTTTTTTTCTTCAAGTCTATTAAGTATAACAACCACCACTATAGAAACGGTTTCTGGCAATAATTATCTTTAATAATACAAAGAAATTGCTGTCCACTCCCAGCTCCACTGTAGGGTCTTTTTGTCAGAACTCCTCTGGTAGCTATTGGGCCTTCTTTTGGTCTCCAAGGTGACTGTGATCTTAATCAATTTACAGTTCTCCATGTTATTACTTTCTTCTCTTGTCCTGTCCCACTTGGTGGGTATGGGTAAGGTGTTTTTTTTATTCTCTCTGCAATTCTTAGAAGTAACAATGATTACTCCGAAGGTATGATTAAAACATAACTTTACTTAACAGTCAGTAAGAACGTAAAGGATAAGGACTTACAAACTTGGTTAAAACACTGTAGAGTTACAACTGATGAAGCAGGGAAAAAGAGGAAGGGATAGGAGGGAGAGAGAGAGAGAAAGAGAAAAAGAGAGGGAGAACAGAGAGAGAATCACCATCCCCGGATCCAGCGATGTCTTTTACCAGTGGTGGGTGACCAGCTCACAAGGCATTACATCTCTGGATGACTTACATGGTACTTGTCACCTCAATATTCTTGGTCTTCTGCATGATCGCCACTGCAGAGCATGGGGGTGGTTTCAAGTGGTCTTTTGGGTGGTTGTCAGCCCCTTCGTCAAATTAACTCTGTATGATGTCTGGCCACACATGGCTACCAGAACATGGAGCCCCTCCTTTGTGGCTACCCATTGCAACACTGACCACAACTGTTTCCCACCACAATGTTTGAGACATCAACCTCTGTCTCTAGCATCTCTTTACATATTCTTTTTTCTTTTTACATACTTTCTCAGCAGCTGCATTTTTTCTCTCATTTCTGATCATAATCATATCCATATCTTCATTTCACTAAAACTATGTGTCTCTGTGCTTTTTGTATCACTATACAAACAGTTCAAATATTGATCTTTCATCAAATTTTGTAAGTATGCCCTCAACAATATCAGCAATCTTAACTATTGTTCTCATTATAATCTTTTTACTACCAATTATAAATCTGATTTCTTTTCCTACTACTGTATTGTCTTTTAAATTATTAACAAGGCTTTCGGTTTGGTTTGGTTTATAATGTAACAAGACATAACATTTATAGCAGTTCTGACAGTTCTTTTAGAGGATTGGTATCATGTTAGAGGTCTCCAGTCAAGAGTCCTTTCCCATTACTGGTCCTCAAATGTTTTGTCTTACTGTTATCTCTTTCCTTAAGAAAACAGTTTTCAGGTGTTGAGATCACTTACCCTCTTTTCAGTAGCAGTTCCAGTCCTTTTCTGTGTCTATTCTTTTAATGGCCCCTTTTCACCTCTGAAAGTCTCCTACATTACAACTCACTTATCTTCCTCAGTTCATTTATTTTGAAGTTCACCCTTTTCTTTAAAAGGATGAATCCTTCTAAACTATAACAAACCTGCTGTAAAATCAGTTAGGCTCAATCCTTTTGGCCAAGAGTAGTCATGGTGGCAGTTACTCAGCTTCTGTAGAGACATTCTCCACCACTTCATTACCATATTCATCATTCATACTTCTCATTCATACCTCCAAAGACCCTGAACTGCAGGTTTTCCAAGGCTTTCCCTTTACAAGCAAACTGCTTGCTTTCCCTGCTTGCAGGAAAATCTTGTGTGGCAATAATTTCTTGTAGCCTTTGTTACTGACTTCTTTGACACTCTGGAAAAGATCTTGCACAACCCTACACATTATTTTCTGTGTTTCATAATCATAACTTGCACATTTTACAGAGGAAGAAAAAAAGTAGGAAGAGGAAAAAGTTCTGGACTACTCAGTTGACCACCAGAGTCTGACACAGATCAAATGTTTTCTAGTGTCTGTATCTATGTCAGAAAAAGTCCTACTAAGGTTTTGTTGTAAGGAGCCTTTTATAATGTAGGGCTGAATCTTTCCTTTCTGGTACAAAAGAGATTTTTTTTTCTTTTTTTTTTTTTTTTTTCTTGTTTCTTATGTATCATCTTTATTCTTTCTTAGATCCCACACTATCTTTCTTTTCTCTTCCTTGTTCTCAAACTGAGTAACCTACTGTAGTAGTTTATCCCCAGCCAGCAACTGAATACCATGCAGTTGCTCATTGACTTCCCCTCCCATGTGGTACAAGGAAGAGAATGAGGAGAAAAAGGTAAAACTTGTGGGTTGCAATAAGGACAGTTTTATAGGACAACAAAGGAATAGGAAAATAACAGCAACAATATTTAGGATGTACAAAGTTGCTGATATACAATGCACTTTGTCGCAGTCCGGAACCTGAGAAGAAATCCTTCCTATCCAGACAGGTTCCTCCCTTATGTACTGAGTATAATGTCATATGGTATTGAATATCCCTTTGGCCTGCTGTGATGGTTTGAGCCCTGGCTAAAGGCCAGACGCCCACCAAAATCAGTCTGTTACTCCCCTTCTTAGTTGGACGGGGAGAAAAAACATAATTGGGCGGCTCAAGAGACAAACTTGCTAATGACGCGGGCAAAACAGACTCAACATAGAGAGCAGAAGAGAAAAGTTATCTAATTTATTACACCACGCTAAAGAGAAAACAGTGAAAAAGAACCAGAGTCAGGAGTGCAACCAACAATCTTGAAACAAATGCAACCAGGTAAACACTTTTCCCCCCACCACTCCCTCCTTAGCAGGTTTTAGTTAGAAGTTTGCTCCCTTCTTCCCTCCCGGTCGCAGCCCAGGAGGGGCAGGGACTGGGGAAAATGGGGGTCTCGGTAACACCTTCCCCCCACCCCTCCATTCTAAAGCAGACTTCCCTTTCAGCCATGATTTTGCTTCCTTCTTCCCCTCTCCTGCTCGCAGCACAGGACAGGGGGGCAGGGACTAGGAGATGGGGGCTTTGGTCAGTCCCTTGCAAGATGGTTTCCTTCTCGGCCGGGATGGGGGCATCCATCCCACACAACCTCCCCCTGCTGCACCGTAGGATCTCACCCATAAGAGCCAGTCCTCCACGAACTTTCAACAAGGCAAATCTCTTCCCACCGGGCTTCATCTCTGCTCTGGCTGGCAGCAACAAATCACAGTGTCTCTCAGTCCCAGTCCTCCACGGGGCTGTGATGCCTCCTCCAGCAAACCTGTTTGGCTCATCTCTGTAGGTCGCTTGTGCTGGCAGGGGCTCATCCCAACGTAAGTCACGACATCTTCTCTATGTCTCCACCGGCTCCGTCCAGCGTGGAGCCTCTCCACCGGGCAGGTCGGGTCTCTGCCTCCTCCATGGGTCCTTTCCTCCAGCTACTCCACTTGCTTCTGCTTGGGCTGCAGGGGCAAACTCACCTGGGTACCTGGGCGCCTACTCCTCCCCCAGCCTTCCCGGCCTTTTGTGTCTGTCAACTGCTTACATTCACATGCAAATAGACATCCCAATGCCCTTAATGGGCCAAAATTGCAGCCTTCCTGGCACTCTGTGTTCTGGTGGAGTCTTTGTCTCCTATATGTGATTCTCAGAGGAGCTATAAGCAGGCCTGCAGAGGATTCCAGCAGCCATTTTCTGCCAGACCTGGCCCTCTCTCAGTAGCCAACTATGCAAAACTGCAACACCTTCTTAGGTCTTCTATCCTGTCTGTGTCCCTTCCCAGCTTCTTGTGAAAATTAATTCTGTCCCAGCTGAAAACCAGAACATTATCCACCCTTTATTTTATACCATCTAAGTCATACGCAGATCCTATACTTTTCAATTAATAAACACCACTTTTCCTGTCTTTGAGATGGCTAGATAGATAAATAGATAGACATACAAGACAGGCAGACTGATGGATATGCAAATATTATTCCCTTAGTCTATGGCACATTCCTCTAAAATGTCCATTAAGTTCATTTAGGCAATGATTTTGAGTTCCATCTGTCTTAACAGTCTCACAGGACAGGAGAGGTGGTTTGTACTGTTGGATTTGAATGTTGCGTTCTGCATCCAGAGCTCATGGCTGGTACTTCTGGCACAGCCCATGTACAAGGGTCTGCAGGTTGAAGTTGTTGACTTCAAGGAAGTTGCTGGGTGCTCATTGCTGAAGTCAGTTCCAGTTATTCACTGTACTTTGCTTGGTTTCATCAAACTTCATTCCTCATTATTCTGTGTGACTCATACTGTAAAACTAGCAATAAAGCATATAGCAGTTGTAGTAGTAATGACATAAAATGTCAGGATTATTTAGCAATTATCATAATAAGATTTTATTTATTGGCTATTCTCACCCAAAACCAGAGCCCCCTGAGGTACACATGAGAATTTTCCATCTTTCTGCATCAACCACCATGTGCAGCCATGTCCTTGAGCAAAACTAATCCCACAGATTTGTTTGCCTTTGCCTGAAGCAGGGATAAGCCAGACTGTCTTCCCCAACATATTCTTGAAACATACTATGGGGGCTTTATCCCCTTCTACAGTATGTGGAAGATTTGATTAGGCAGGGCCAGCTCAGTTGGTATACTCCCTAGTGCTGATCAACCAGTAGGTCTTTCTAAAAGTGTATCTCAGTCTTTGAGGGTCCCACCACGCATTGCTCTCAGCTAGTCTTCAGCAGTCCACTGTATCATTCAGCTTTCCCAGAGGCTGGTACGTGACAGGGGATGTGATAAACCCATCCAATGCTGTGCTCTTTGGCCCAGGTGTCTATGCGGGTGTTTCAGAAATGAGTCCCACTGTCTGACTCAGTTCTTTCTGGAGTGCTATGCTGCCGCAGGACTTGGTTTTCAAGGCCCAGGACGATGTTCCAGGTGGTGGCATGGAACATGGGGTATGTTTCCAGCCATCCGGTGGTTGCCTTCACCATTTTAAGTACATAGCTCTTGCCCTGGAGGTTTTGTGTGAGTGTGATATTATCAGTCTACTAGGCCTCCCCTCATTTGTATTTCAGCCAGTTATCTTCCATACTACTGAGGTTTTACCCACTTGGCTTTCTTGATTGCAGTGCATGTTTCACATTCATGGTTAAGGTTTAGCCCCAGCCAGCAGCTGAGCACCATGTGGCTGCTTGCTCATCCCTACCCTCTCTCCTTGGTCGAATGGGGAGAAGACTCGCAAGAAAAAGGCAACATTTCTGGGTTGTTATAAGGACAATTTTATAGTACAACAAAGGAAAAGGAAAATAACAACATTAATACTAATAAAAGAAAATAAAAAGGAGGTGAATCACGATACAATTTGCTCACTGCCCTGAACCTGATGTCCAGCCTAGCCCAGCCCTAAGTAGTGATTCCTCCTCCTTGAACACAGATACCCCTTATATCAAAGCATGACATCATATGGCATTGAACATTGATACAAAGCTGGGAGGAGTGGCTGACACACAGGAACACTGCGCTGCCATTCAGTGAGACCTGGACAGGCTGGAGAGCTGGGCAGGGAGAAACCAGATGAGGTTCCACAAAAGCAAGTGTAAAGTCTTGCACCTGGGAAAGAACAACAGTTTCTATCAGTCCAGGCTGGGGGATGACCTGCTGGAGAAGAGCTCAGTGGAGAAGGACCTGGGGGTCCTGGTGGATGACAGGTTGGCCATGAGCCAGCAGTGTGCCCTGGTGGCTAAGAGAGCCAATGGGATCCTGGGGTGCATCCGGAGGAGTATGGCCAGCAGGTCAAGGGAGGTGATCCTCCCGCTCTACTCTGCCCTGGTCAGGCCCCACCTGAAGTATTATTGTGTCCAGTTCTGGGCTCCCTGGTATAAAAAGGACAGGGATCTCCTGGAGAGAGTCCAGAGAAGGGCTCCGAAGATGATTAAGGGCCTGGAGAATCTCCCCTATGAGGAAAGGCTGAGAAGACTGGGACTGTTCAGCCTTGAGAAGACTAAGGGGGGACCTAATTAATGTTTACAATTATCTTAAGCAGGGGATGCAGGGGGAATCAGCCAGCCCCTTTTCAGTGGTCTGTGGAGACAGGACAAGGGGCAATGGCTGCAAGTTGGAGCACAGGAAGTTCCGCACCAACATGCGGAGAAACTTTTTCCCAGTGAGGGTGACAGAGCACTGGAATAGGCTGCCCAGGGAGGTGGTGGAGTCTCCTTCCCTGGAGATATTCAAGACCCGTCTGGATGCCTATCTGAGTGAAATGTCCTAGGGAGCCTGCTTTGGCAGGGGAGTTGGACCCGATGATCTCTGGAGGTCCCTTCCAACCCCTACAATTCTATGATTCTACGATTCTATGATCCCTTTGGCTAGTTTAGGTCACCTATCCTGGCTGTGTCCCCTCCCAGAGTCCTGTGAAAATTAAGTAAGCCAAAAACTACCTTCCATTGTTACTTTTTAAAAGTCTCACTGCTTCATTGTATATGACTTTGTTAAAAGTGTTGCCAACTTGTGAAAATGCATACTCAGATTTCACAGTCTTGAAAATTACTAACATTATCCAGTTTTGTGTAATGAATATTTGTATGCCTTACACTGATTGATGTGTTCACGGCAAGATTTAGTGATGGATTAGACATAATTGGGACAGATGGACTCCTTCAGCATGTATCTTCACTTCACATATGGTCTGAATTCAGCTTATGAAAAAACTAATTCGTACTTTCATTTATACTAAAAAAATATCCTTAAAACAATTAAAATAAAAAAGAGAAATGGATTACTGATTCATAGAATGAAATGTGGATGAGCAATACAGATTTTTCCCTAATCTCTTATCAGAATGCTTTTCCAATAGTGTCATAGTGAAGCATTTATTTAGCATTATCCAACTATGAATGTTCCTCACTTCTGCTATATATGCAATAAAGAATAATTTAATTATTATATTAAAAAGCAAAACAAAATTATGTTAAGATTGATAAATTAACTACTAAAATTAGAAAGTACTTTTTACTACAGTCTTCAATTAAATGATTGCTTATCAGTCAATTATGTATCATCAAAGTGCTGACATTAGGGAACTTCCCACCAAATGTCAAACTCCATGTTCCAATAATTGAGATTCTAGAGTTGGTTAATTAAATAGCTATATTTACAGAAATGAACAAAAAATTTGTAATTATTTATGGAATAATCTAAGAAAAGGAAAAAAACCCACAAAAATAAAAACTTAGCAGTTATGATAACCAAAGAAAGACTTCTAATTGAGAGACAACGTTCGCCATGGGAAGCAAATCAAATTAATTATAGGCATCAATGACTTCAGTGGCTCTTGTTCTCTATAAAATCATCACAGCTGTATGTGTGCTTTGTGGATTTCTTTTTTGTGTGTGGGTTTGTGGGGGTTTTTTGGTTTTGGGGGTTTTTTTTCTTTTTTTTAATTTGACCTTAAAAAATCAAAATAACTAATTGTTTTATATTTAAATAAAATGGACTACATACATTAAAAAGTTTGTTTGTTTTACATGGAAAATATCTTAAATATCTATAGTATAGTATCTAAAGCCTAACTAACTCTTCAGATGCTTTAATTATACAAGATATAAAGTAAATTATTCTAGCAACATGCACTTTTTCTATGCAGATATCTCATCTGAGAAAGCCTAGTAGGTTCTTACTCCTAATTTTGCTTAAAATTTCAACCCAGACAGTAGCAAGTTACCATAACCTCATGTGATACATGGATATTTGGTCTTTGACAGACTCATGTCTAGAAGGATGAATGCCGTAGTTCAAAAAGGTGGATCTTTGTATCAGATGACAGAATGATAGAATCACAGAATGTATTGGGTTGGAAGCAATCTTTAAAGATCATCTAGTCCAACCCCCTGCAGTAAGCAGGGACAACTTTGCTAGATCATGTTGCTCAGATCCCTTAGGGTATCTCATCTGACCCTCTACTTACCAGTCTAGAAGGATAGGGGTACACCACTTGTGATATATCTTCCAGCCTAGAACTTAGATAATCTAGGTCTACACAGTAGAAATCTACATTTAAATAACTAAATAAATGCCAGTGAGTTCTTTTAGGGGTCAGCACCTACATCCACTACTGTCCTCTTTTCCTGGGTGCTTCATCTCTTGTGAAAACATTTCTTTCAAAGTTTAATGTGATTACCAAAACATTATCACAGACACATTGAATCATACGTGTTAATTTGTAAGGGACCTTTAAAGGTCATCTAGTGCAACCTCCTCTGCAGTAAGCAGGGACACCTTTAACTAGATCAGATTGCTCAAAGCTTCATCAAGATTGACCTTGAATGTGTCCAGGGATGGGGCCTCCACCACCTCTCTGGGACACCTGTTCCAGTGTCTCACCACCCTCATAGTGAAGAACTTCTTCCTAATGTCTAATCTAAACCTACCCTGCTCTAGTTTAGAACCATTGCCACTCATCCTATTGATACATGACCTTATGAACAATCCTTCATCAGATTCCCTGTAGGCCACTTCAGGTACTGGAAGGCCACTATAAGGTCTCCCCTGAGCCTTTTCTTCTCCAGGCTGAACAAGCCCAACTGCCTCAGCCTGTCTTCATAGGAGAGGTGTTCCAGCCCTCTCCTCCAGATCTTCTATGAAAATCATCCTTGTTGCCCTCCTCTGGACCCACTCCAACAGGTTCATGTCCTTCTTATGTTGAGGGCTACAGATCCCAAATGCCAGAGTATCTGAGAAATCCACATAAAGCTGAGAGTTATGCTAAGGACCTGTAAAAGATCATATAGACCAGTGTGGTGGTTTTGGCCCTGGCTAGAGGCCAAATGCTCACCAAGCCGCTCGCTCACTTCCCCCTTCAGCCAAAAAGGGGAGAAAATATATATTTGGAGGCTTAGACCCTGAGATAAGGACAGAGGGATCACTCTCCAATTAGTGCAATGGGCAAAACAGACTCAGCACAGAATAAAGGAAAGTGATTTATTACTACTACAACTAATACAACCAGTGAATCGGAACAAGATAAGAATAAGAAGTGGCCAGGTCTTAAAGTGCCTTCCCCCCACCCCCTCCCCTCTTAGGAAACTTTAACTTCATCACGATTTTACTCTCTTCTTTCCCCCCAACGTGGTGCGGGGAGGGGCAGGGAAATGGGGAGTGAGGTTCCGGCATTACCAGTTGCTTTCCTTCCCCAGATCTTAACACTTCTACTTCCCCCCAACCCCTCACTTCTTTGCACACTTGACTTTAATCATCAATTCTCTCCCTTTTTCCCTCCCGTCGCAGCACGAGGAGGGGCAGGGAATGGGGAGTGGGTGTTGTCACACCATTCAGCCCGAGTTGTCTTCCATCCCAGCTGGAGGGAGAGGGGGCATTCCACACACAGACAAACACTCTTCCCTTGTGGCACTGTGGGGTCCCACCCACACAAGAGTCGTATCCACGAACTTCTGCAGCATGAGTCCTCCATCGGGGTGATGACACCTCCATCGGGGTGTCATCTCCTCACCACAGGCCTCTCAGCAGGACTTCCTTCCATAGGGCACTGACATTTGGGCCCAGACTCCCCCAGCCTGGCTCCCCGCAAAGTTACAAGTCCCCCGGCAAACCTGCTGAGGCGTGGACCAATCTCTTCACAGGATGTAGATGTCTCTGCTCCCCGTCCTTATCCATGGGCTGTGGGGGGACAACCTGCTTCACCATGGTCTTCTCCACGAGCTGCAGGGGAAACTTTCTTTCCACATTCTTTCCCCCCTCTCCTTTGGTGTCTGCGCAGCTGGTTACATCCTTCACTCCCCGTTCTGGTGGCAAAGTGTGCCAGTCAGCAGGTTTTTTTCTTCTGTATGTGATTCACAGAGGCGCTATGAATCCATCTCTGATTGGTAAGAGGCCACTTTGGCCTTGAAATAGCTTGTATTTACTGTCTGGAACTCACAGAAAACTATAACTGCTGCTTTGCAAAAGCAATCTAAGCAGCACAGCTACATCAAACTGCAACAACCAGCAACTGAAGAAATGGGGATAACTCACACCAACACTGAAGAATAAATTTTAGGTGAGTTTATTAAATTCTAGTTATATAGCCTTTTTTCGGCTGTACAAATATAGCCTAGGCTTTGATTCATTTAAGAAAACACAGGAATCTGGTGTGATTTGAGATATCATAGGATAGTCCATATATTTTCAGCTACTCCTCTAGAAAGACACAATTTTATGAATATTACATGTGACCGTTGTAGATGTCTCGGATGCCCAATGGTATTTCAAATAACACTGGGTGTGGGGCAGTAAGGGTAAATTAATTGAGCCATTATGCACCGTGTTTAGAATTCTTTTAGAGAATGGCTAAATAAAACACTAAAATTCAAATTCTAAAGACCTTACGACAATCAAACCTACCATATCTTGCAGCTACAATTTTTATCATATAATACAATCATCATAAAATATATGCTTGCTTTATACAATCTCACTCCAGAAAAAAAAGCAATATAAGATTTGCTTGTAGCTCTTATCAAACTATTGATATTAATATCAATGCAGAATATTTATTTTAGGGATAGTAGAAATTATTACTGTGCAGAGTCTTTAAATAATTCAAGTAAAATAAATATATGATAGTAAAAATATAAGACCTCTCAAAAATTTCTAGAAATCTAGAAAGTAACTTTGGAATATAAATTAAAAAAAAAGAAGTGTCATTTTCTAAGTCTGCCAATTTTATTGAGTGTCCTGGTTTCAGCTACGAGTTAATTTTTTCCTACGAACAAGAGAGGAGGGGACACAGCCAGGACAGGTGACCCGAAATTGGCCAAAGGGGTCATTCCATGCCAATTATGTCATGCTCAGTATATAAAGGAGGGGCAGGAGATCCAGGGGCACGGTTTTTTGAGAGGAAGGAGCAGGCAGCGAGGTCTGAGTTGTGTGTGTGTTTCAGGTGAGAAAAACTATTGTGTACCACATATAATTGTTATACATGTTTCTTTTACTGTTATCCTACTAAACCACACATATCACAACCTGCAGGGTTTTGGTGTTGTTGGTTTGGTTTTCCATTTCCCTTCTGCTGAGCGGGGGTCCTGTGGCTGTCCTCGATAGTCTTCCTCACTGCGTGTGCTGGTTGCACCCCATCCTTGCGCATGCACATTTCAGCGTTGGCTGATCTGCACAACCACAGCCAGGTTCTTCTGGTCCCTAGTGTTTCAACTCAAGACCAGCACCGGTACCCACGGCTTTAATTCAGAGCCCGTAACGATTTCCATAGTGATCAAGGCACCCACACATTCCAAAGGGCCTTAACACATTTTTTATTCTCCTAACTCTTACAAGTTCCTAAACTCCTAATCCTATTCTAAACTAAACTGACACTAAACTAAACTACTATTTAGTAAAGAACAAGTTCCCTAAACTGCAAATCCTATTCTAAACTAAACTGAAACTAAACTAAACTAAACTACTATTTAGTAAAGAACTCAAAGTCAACGATCAAAGTGAAGTAACAATAAAAGTAACGTAACAAGAAAAGAAGGGCACGGGTGCTTCCTCGTCCCTTCTGCCGAGGTGCTGCTGCAGCTACGTGGTGCCTGCCGAGGGCCGGGCCTTGGAGCTCCTCCGGGGAATCCAAGGAACAGACACACGCCGGCGCCTGCAAGGGCAGAGTTGGAAAGCGCTGATGGAACCGGGAAGGCAGGAGCAGGCGGGACTTGGTCCCCCCTTCTTTGGGATGTCCTCTGGCATGGCAAGAGAGGACAAAACACGGTGCTTTTGCTATTTTTTGTCTGCCCTCAAGTCTCTCAGGAGAAGCGTCAGATTTTTGAGGAGTGACGATACCTCCCTAGCTACAGCTCTGCGGAGCAGCTCCTTGCTGTGTCTCTGGGATTCAGACAACAGCCTCAGGAGGATTTCCTCAAGGCAGAACACTGGAAAGGGAAAGATGGGCGGCAGAGTCTGCTACACACCTGGGCTTCTCACTCTTCTTGCCCTCCTTGGACTTCCCCCTCCTTCCAGAGAGCTCTTCTTCCACCTGGCTCCTCTTCCTGCCGGCTTGCCCGTCCCCGTTGCTCTCCTCTTCACAGGTGGGTTCCCCCTTCCCGCACCCTTGTGAAGAGCCTGCCAGCCTTTCCGTTCAAGAGGATCATTAGACAGGGAAAGCCATGATCAACGCAAATCAGTTCTGCTCTTCATCAAAGCTAGCTCATCCTACCTTCTGTCCTCGCAGGAGCTCTCTGGCTGCTGGCTGGCCGGCGCAACTGGAGGCACCTGCAATGGAAATGAACGAGTTAGCAGGTGGTGAGGACCTGCCTGCCCGGCTGCTACCTCAGCTCTGACAGGCAGATCCATCCCTTGGGTGGGCTTGCTCAGCTCAGCTGAGCCGGATCGGGCAGGGGGATGACGGCACCCAGTGCGACGGCTGATGGGCATCAGCCTGACCCTGCGCTGCGGCGGGCCTGCAGGCTGGCAGTGACCTGCCTTGTCCCTGCGGCAGCGGTGCCACCCACCTTCTGAGGCGGGAGGCTTTTGCTGCCCCGCTCTCTGTGGCCCCAATGTGCTTCCACCGGCTGCGCGTAGAGCCCTGGCTCTCGCCACTCGGGTACCTCCACCCGCAGGATTCTCTTGTGGTGGTAGATGAGAACCTCCACCAGCAGTGTCACCTGCACACAACAAAGCAGTGGTTTGCAGCTGGGGGGCTGGAAGGGGCTCACAGCTGCCGGGGTCTGCTATTGCCAGCAGCAGCTCCCCCGGGAGTGTTTCCTGAAGAGAGGAGGCAGCTCTGCACGGCAGCGCTTGGCTGGGCCCGGAAGGCTGCAGCCGGCTGGGAAACGCAGCGTACCTGCAGAGTCACGCGCAGCACGTCGTGCAGGGGCAGCGCGTCGTCCTCGGGTGGGCTGAGGAGGTTGGGCCCCAGGCAGATGGCCAGGTTGCTGGCACTCATCCTGCTGTCCCGGTTGCTGCTGATGTTATGCAGCAGGGGCAGCAGGCTCTTGAGGAGCAGGAGGTTGGCCTCGGGCAACTTGCCGGCCACCCTGTCAGGGCACCAAGGCACAGTCAATAAAGCTGACCTTGTCGACATCGCTCCCCCAGGGCCGATCTCAGCCCAGCCCAGCCCAGGGAAGGCTCCCTGGCCACGCCAACTCCATGCTTACTCCCTCAGTGCTGCCAGCTTCTTATGGCTGCTGGTCTTCTGCATCAGGGCGCTCATCCACTCGTCGTAGAGCTCTGCCACGAGGAGTTTGGAGGGGATCTGCTGGAGGAAGTCCTGCAATGCCCAGGGCTCCGGGTGAGGCTTGGAGCACTGCAGCCGGCAGCACGGGCAGCATCCCCGGCAGCCTGGCTCACGAGCAGGTGCCCATCAGCTCACACAGAGCCCAGAGCTGCCGGGGGACAGGGCAGTGGGCTTCACCTTCAGAATGACGGCCAGCAGGTGCACGGGCTGGCTCTTGAGGTCAACCTCCGCTCCGGTGTCGAGGGCCTCCCTCAGCTCCCGGGAGGCACGCTCGCTGGCCCCCACCCGGAAGATCCCCTCCGTGGACGGGCCCTGGTCCTCCAGGACAGCCAGCAGGTCCTGCGGGGACAGAGGAGGGCAGCGGCCGGGCTGGAGACAGGCCCTGGGCCAGGCCAAGCTTGCGCAGGGGCAGGAGCCAGGGGGCCGGCTCCGCTTTGGCCGGGGCAGGACAGCGGGCTGTCTGGCCGTGGGGGCCGTGGGGAGCAGCCGCCTTTGTCCCCGAGCCCCAGCCGGGCTGCCTCTGCTGGGGACAGCGCCTGCGCGCAGCAGCCAGCGGGACGGGCAGCCCCTGGCCAGGCTCGCTTACCTGGACGGGCTGGGGCAGCGTGCCATCCTGGCTGCAGAGAGCGGCCAGGGGCCGGCCGAAGAGAACCCCGCGGCTCCCTTGGGCGCCCGGCTGCTCCGCTGCCTCTGCAGCCGCCGAGCTCCCTCGCCGCCTTCCGAAGGGCCAGGGCAGCCGCCACCTCCTCCGGCCGGTGCCGCCTGCTGCCAAGGACAAGAGAGCAAAGAGCCGTGGAGGGACCAGAAGCGCCAGGCGAGCGCTCCAGGAGATCTCTCGGCGGCGCTGTCCCCCCGCCGCTGAGCGCAAGGCAGAGGCAGCGGCGGAGGCACTGGCAGAGGGCTCGAGGTCCTGACGGACAGAGGCACGGACAGAGAGCGGACAGAGAGACACCCAGGCGTGGTTTGGGAAGGAGGGGCCGCGGGGCTCAGGTGTGTCCTGCCGCAGTGCCCTGGGGCGGGCCGTGCCCTGCGGGAAGGGCAGCGGCAGCCCCAGCCGCTGCAGCACGAGTGGCCGCCCGGCAGAGGAGCAGAGAAGGGCCGTGGTGTCCCCGGCCCCTGGTCACTCACCAGCCGAGGGGCCGAGTCCGCCTTGGCTGCCGGAGGCGACGGGCGCTGGGCGCTGCTCTGGGCCAGCCTGCAAGAAAGGTGCTGCGCTCAGCCAGCAGCCCCGCAGCAGAAAGGGCCGCCAGCGAGCTGCCTCGGCCCCTGGCCCTGCGGGACAGCTGGGCACGGCCGAGACGGCAGCCCGAGCGCTGCCGTGCCAGCCGACGCGCACCTCTGCCTGGCGCTCGAGCAGCCTCTCCAGGCTGCTGCTGTCCAGCGGCGTGGCCTGCGCAAGGGGAAGAGAGCGGCTGGTGAGAAGCCATGGCCCTGATGCTGGGCTGCAGCAGGCTCTGGGGGCAGAGCGGGGCCGGGAGGGACACTCACGGCTCTGCGGCGCCTCAGCTCCTTCAGCAGGAGCTTGATGGAGGGCAGCTGGGTCACACGGGCTCCCTGCACTCCTTGCGGTGGCCTGTGCCAGGGGAAGGGGTGGACAAAGAGCCGGGTGAGGCACAAGCCGCCTTTGCCCTCTCTGAGCTGCCCCGAGGCAGCCGCTGCGGGGCACCTCTCCCCAGCTCGGGAGCGGTGTTTCTGCATCGTGGGGCTACGCCTGCGGCATCCCCCCCACTCCCAGTGCCGTGCTGGGAGCTGGAGCGGCCCAGGCTGCAGGGCCAGGGCAGGGCTTACCCCAGGAGAGCGCTGAGGCAGAGCTCCTTCAGTGCCCGGGAGCTGCAGGAAGAGAGGAGACCCAGCCTGAGTGCCCGCTGCTCCCCACCCAGCCTGAGCCTGGCAGAGCCGGGCGTGAGGACAGCCCCAGAGGCAGGACAAAGGCCTGTGGAGCAGGACCGAGGCAGTGCCCAGCCCTGGCTGCGTGGGACGCAGCCCCCCAACTCACCAGAAGGTGACGATGAGGGAGCCCTCGGGCCAGAGGAGGACCAGGGAGTTGGTGTCCTGCTCCTCCTGCTCCTCCTCGTCACCGGCTGCATCCCTGGCTGCGCCGCTGCTGCTGCTCAGCACGTGCAGCTGGCCCAGGGGCAGGCAGAGCTTTGGGCGTGGGCTCTTGCCATCGCTGCAGAGAGGAGCGTCAGGGAGTGGTCTGGAGTAGCCACTCGGCCCAGTGGCTCCCGTCCAGCGCCTGCCCTGGGCATGGCCACGGGTGCATCTGGCAGCAGGGCACCGGGGGGCCTGGGGCTGCCACTTGGGTGTCCCCACCCTGGGGCCGGGGCCAGGGCTTAGCAGGAAAGAGAGCTGGGCTCTGGGTGTCTTACTTGGACTTGGCGATGACCAAGGTCTCCAAGAAGAGGAGAAGGTCCCTCATCTTGGTCACGCGGCCCTGGGTCACCTGCACGCGCTGGCGCAGCAGCGGCTCGGGGGATGGCTGGGCAGGCTGGCACTGCTGCACGGGCTCGGGGTCGTCCCTGCAGAGGGGACGGTGGCAGGTGTGATCAATGTGGCTGCTGCTGCTGCGGGGCTCGGCCATGCCGGCGTGTCCCGGAGCTGTGGGGGGAGCCTACCTGCGTCTGTGGCTGCAGTTCAGCTGCCCCATCCTGAAGATGACGGTAGATGGACACGTCTGTGGGGCTCTGGAACGAGCTTCGATGACCAAAGTGACGCTGATCGCGGTGTCGCGGTGCTGCTGGGTCAGAGCTTCACTCACCCGTGCTGCTCTGTGTACCGGCCCAGCACGCACTGACACCGTTGCCGGGCCAACGCTAGGATGCAAACAGCTTCTGGGTGTCCTGAACCTCCAAGTCGGGCGGGGGGGGGATGCGGGCCGGGGCTCGTGTCACAGGTGGGGTGGGGCTCAGGGGTATCTCCCCTCCTAGAATGGAATGGAATATCCCGAGCTTGAAAGGACCCATAAGGATCATGGAGTCCAACTCCTGGCTGCACACAGGGCCAGCCAAGTCAGAGCATGGGGCCGAGGGCATTGTCCGTACGCTTCTTGACCTGAGTCGAGCTGGGTGCTGTGACCGCTTCCCTGGGGAGCCTGTGCCAGTGCCTGACCATCTTCTCAGTAAAGAACCTCTTGTCTGAGCTTGATACCGTTCCCTCGGGTTCTATTGCTGGCAGCCAAAGAGAGGAGGTGGGTGCCTGCCCCTTCACTCCCTCTCTGGGTGCACCGCTGGCTCATGGTTAACTTGCTGTCGACCAAGACCCCCAAATTCCTCTCCGCACGGCTGGCCTCCAGCGTCTGATTCCCCCGTCTATCTGTGTAGCCAGGCTTGTCTCTTCTCAGGTGCAGCATCCAGCACTTGGCCTTGTTCAGTTTCCTGTGGTTGGGAATTGCTCAGGTTTCTCATCTGTCCAGGTGTCTCTGCAAGGCTTCTCCACCCTCAAAGGAGTCAAAAGCTCCTCCCATTTTGGTGTCATCTGCAAATTCACTGAAGACACCCTCACGGCCTGTGTCCAGGTCATTTAGGAAAACATTACAAAGACCTGGACCTAAAATGGAGCCCTGGGGAACCCCGCTAGTGACTGGTCTGCAGCCAGATGGAACCCCGTTTACAATCACCCTCTGGGCCTGACCCATCAGCCAATTGCCCACCCAGTGCATTGTGGCTTTGTCTAGTTGTATTCTGGGCATTTTGTCCAGCAAGATACTCTGAGACGCACTAGCAGAAGCTGTACCGAACTACTACTTTGGACAGCTCCGCCAAGGATGTGTTCACCCACAGGCACCAAGCAGGGCACATTTAGACAATTCCTTAGCTAAAGTCATCGCTCAAAATTGCATGGAAGGACGGCTTCTTCATTTGGCCTTTGCAAGGATTGACTTTCAGGTTCTTCGCTTTATCTGTATTCTTATTCTACCAAAATCGTTGCTCACCTTCACGACTGCTTTGAATACAAAGAGGGGAGGGGAATGATTAGCACGCGGAGTTCTGGTGAGCGGGGGTCCTGTGGCTGTCCTCGATAGTCTTCCTCACTGCGTGTGCTGGTTGAACCCCATCCTTGCGCATGCACATTTCAGCGTTGGCTGATCTGCACAACCACAGCCATGTTCTTCTGGTCCCTAGTGTTTCAACTCAAGACCAGCACCGGTACCCACGGCTTTAATTCAGAGCCCGTAACGATTTCCATAGTGATCAAGGCACCCACACATTCCAAAGGGCCTTAACACATTTTTTATTCTCCTAACTCTTACAAGTTCCTAAACTCCTAATCCTATTCTAAACTAAACTGACACTAAACTAAACTACTATTTAGTAAAGAACAAGTTCCCTAAACTGCAAATCCTATTCTAAACTAAACTGAAACTAAACTAAACTAAACTACTATTTAGTAAAGAACTCAAAGTCAACGATCAAAGTGAAGTAACAATAAAAGTAAAGCAACAATAAAAGTAAAGTAACAAGAAAAGAAGGGCACGGGTGCTTCCTCGTCCCTTCTGCCGAGGTGCTGCTGCAGCTACGTGGTGCCTGCCGAGGGCCGGGCCTTGGAGCTCCTCCGGGGAATCCAAGGAACAGACACACGCCGGCGCCTGCAAGGGCAGAGTTGGAAAGCGCTGATGGAACCGGGAAGGCAGGAGCGGGCGGGACTTGGTCCCCCCTTCTTTGGGATGTCCTCTGGCATGGCAAGAGAGGACAAAACACGGTGCTTTTGCTATTTTTTGTCTGCCCTCAAGTCTCTCAGGAGAAGCGTCAGATTTTTGAGGAGTGACGATACCTCCCTAGCTACAGCTCTGCGGAGCAGCTCCTTGCTGTGTCTCTGGGATTCAGACAACAGCCTCAGGAGGATTTCCTCAAGGCAGAACACTGGAAAGGGAAAGATGGGCGGCAGAGTCTGCTACACACCTGGGCTTCTCACTCTTCTTGCCCTCCTTGGACTTCCCCCTCCTTCCAGAGAGCTCTTCTTCCACCTGGCTCCTCTTCCTGCCGGCTTGCCCGTCCCCGTTGCTCTCCTCTTCACAGGTGGGTTCCCCCTTCCCGCACCCTTGTGAAGAGCCTGCCAGCCTTTCCGTTCAAGAGGATCATTAGACAGGGAAAGCCATGATCAACGCAAATCAGTTCTGCTCTTCATCAAAGCTAGCTCATCCTACCTTCTGTCCTCGCAGGAGCTCTCTGGCTGCTGGCTGGCCGGCGCAACTGGAGGCACCTGCAATGGAAATGAACGAGTTAGCAGGTGGTGAGGACCTGCCTGCCCGGCTGCTACCTCAGCTCTGACAGGCAGATCCATCCCTTGGGTGGGCTTGCTCAGCTCAGCTGAGCCGGATCGGGCAGGGGGATGACGGCACCCAGTGCGACGGCTGATGGGCATCAGCCTGACCCTGCGCTGCGGCGGGCCTGCAGGCTGGCAGTGACCTGCCTTGTCCCTGCGGCAGCGGTGCCACCCACCTTCTGAGGCGGGAGGCTTTTGCTGCCCCGCTCTCTGTGGCCCCAATGTGCTTCCACCGGCTGCGCGTAGAGCCCTGGCTCTCGCCACTCGGGTACCTCCACCCGCAGGATTCTCTTGTGGTGGTAGATGAGAACCTCCACCAGCAGTGTCACCTGCACACAACAAAGCAGTGGTTTGCAGCTGGGGGGCTGGAAGGGGCTCACAGCTGCCGGGGTCTGCTATTGCCAGCAGCAGCTCCCCCGGGAGTGTTTCCTGAAGAGAGGAGGCAGCTCTGCACGGCAGCGCTTGGCTGGGCCCGGAAGGCTGCAGCCGGCTGGGAAACGCAGCGTACCTGCAGAGTCACGCGCAGCACGTCGTGCAGGGGCAGCGCGTCGTCCTCGGGTGGGCTGAGGAGGTTGGGCCCCAGGCAGATGGCCAGGTTGCTGGCACTCATCCTGCTGTCCCGGTTGCTGCTGATGTTATGCAGCAGGGGCAGCAGGCTCTTGAGGAGCAGGAGGTTGGCCTCGGGCAACTTGCCGGCCACCCTGTCAGGGCACCAAGGCACAGTCAATAAAGCTGACCTTGTCGACATCGCTCCCCCAGGGCCGATCTCAGCCCAGCCCAGCCCAGGGAAGGCTCCCTGGCCACGCCAACTCCATGCTTACTCCCTCAGTGCTGCCAGCTTCTTATGGCTGCTGGTCTTCTGCATCAGGGCGCTCATCCACTCGTCGTAGAGCTCTGCCACGAGGAGTTTGGAGGGGATCTGCTGGAGGAAGTCCTGCAATGCCCAGGGCTCCGGGTGAGGCTTGGAGCACTGCAGCCGGCAGCACGGGCAGCATCCCCGGCAGCCTGGCTCACGAGCAGGTGCCCATCAGCTCACACAGAGCCCAGAGCTGCCGGGGGACAGGGCAGTGGGCTTCACCTTCAGAATGACGGCCAGCAGGTGCACGGGCTGGCTCTTGAGGTCAACCTCCGCTCCGGTGTCGAGGGCCTCCCTCAGCTCCCGGGAGGCGCGCTCGCTGGCCCCCACCCGGAAGATCCCCTCCGTGGACGGGCCCTGGTCCTCCAGGACAGCCAGCAGGTCCTGCGGGGACAGAGGAGGGCAGCGGCCGGGCTGGAGACAGGCCCTGGGCCAGGCCAAGCTTGCGCAGGGGCAGGAGCCAGGGGGCCGGCTCCGCTTTGGCCGGGGCAGGACAGCGGGCTGTCTGGCCGTGGGGGCCGTGGGGAGCAGCCGCCTTTGTCCCCGAGCCCCAGCCGGGCTGCCTCTGCTGGGGACAGCGCCTGCGCGCAGCAGCCAGCGGGACGGGCAGCCCCTGGCCAGGCTCGCTTACCTGGACGGGCTGGGGCAGCGTGCCATCCTGGCTGCAGAGAGCGGCCAGGGGCCGGCCGAAGAGAACCCCGCGGCTCCCTTGGGCGCCCGGCTGCTCCGCTGCCTCTGCAGCCGCCGAGCTCCCTCGCCGCCTTCCGAAGGGCCAGGGCAGCCGCCACCTCCTCCGGCCGGTGCCGCCTGCTGCCAAGGACAAGAGAGCAAAGAGCCGTGGAGGGACCAGAAGCGCCAGGCGAGCGCTCCAGGAGATCTCTCGGCGGCGCTGTCCCCCCGCCGCTGAGCGCAAGGCAGAGGCAGCGGCGGAGGCACTGGCAGAGGGCTCGAGGTCCTGACGGACAGAGGCACGGACAGAGAGCGGACAGAGAGACACCCAGGCGTGGTTTGGGAAGGAGGGGCCGCGGGGCTCAGGTGTGTCCTGCCGCAGTGCCCTGGGGCGGGCCGTGCCCTGCGGGAAGGGCAGCGGCAGCCCCAGCCGCTGCAGCACGAGTGGCCGCCCGGCAGAGGAGCAGAGAAGGGCCGTGGTGTCCCCGGCCCCTGGTCACTCACCAGCCGAGGGGCCGAGTCCGCCTTGGCTGCCGGAGGCGACGGGCGCTGGGCGCTGCTCTGGGCCAGCCTGCAAGAAAGGTGCTGCGCTCAGCCAGCAGCCCCGCAGCAGAAAGGGCCGCCAGCGAGCTGCCTCGGCCCCTGGCCCTGCGGGACAGCTGGGCACGGCCGAGACGGCAGCCCGAGCGCTGCCGTGCCAGCCGACGCGCACCTCTGCCTGGCGCTCGAGCAGCCTCTCCAGGCTGCTGCTGTCCAGCGGCGTGGCCTGCGCAAGGGGAAGAGAGCGGCTGGTGAGAAGCCATGGCCCTGATGCTGGGCTGCAGCAGGCTCTGGGGGCAGAGCGGGGCCGGGAGGGACACTCACGGCTCTGCGGCGCCTCAGCTCCTTCAGCAGGAGCTTGATGGAGGGCAGCTGGGTCACACGGGCTCCCTGCACTCCTTGCGGTGGCCTGTGCCAGGGGAAGGGGTGGACAAAGAGCCGGGTGAGGCACAAGCCGCCTTTGCCCTCTCTGAGCTGCCCCGAGGCAGCCGCTGCGGGGCACCTCTCCCCAGCTCGGGAGCGGTGTTTCTGCATCGTGGGGCTACGCCTGCGGCATCCCCCCCACCCCCAGTGCCGTGCTGGGAGCAGGAGCGGCCCAGGCTGCAGGGCCAGGGCAGGGCTTACCCCAGGAGAGCGCTGAGGCAGAGCTCCTTCAGTGCCCGGGAGCTGCAGGAAGAGAGGAGACCCAGCCTGAGTGCCCGCTGCTCCCCACCCAGCCTGAGCCTGGCAGAGCCGGGCGTGAGGACAGCCCCAGAGGCAGGACAAAGGCCTGTGGAGCAGGACCGAGGCAGTGCCCAACCCTGGCTGTGTGGGACGCAGCCCCCCAACTCACCAGAAGGTGACGATGAGGGAGCCTTCGGGCCAGAGGAGGACCAGGGAGTTGGTGTCCTGCTCCTCCCTCCGGTCACCGGCTGCATCCCTGGCTGCGCCGCTGCTGCTGCTCAGCACGTGCAGCTGGCCCAGGGGCAGGCAGAGCTTTGGGCGTGGGCTCTTGCCATCGCTGCAGAGAGGAGCGTCAGGGAGTGGTCTGGAGTAGCCACTCGGCCCAGTGGCTCCCGTCCAGCGCCTGCCCTGGGCATGGCCACGGGTGCATCTGGCAGCAGGGCACCGGGGGGCCTGGGGCTGCCACTTGGGTGTCCCCACCCTGGGGCCGGGGCCAGGGCTTAGCAGGAAAGAGAGCTGGGCTCTGGGTGTCTTACTTGGACTTGGCGATGACCAAGGTCTCCAAGAAGAGGAGAAGGTCCCTCATCTTGGTCACGCGGCCCTGGGTCACCTGCACGCGCTGGCGCAGCAGCGGCTCGGGGGATGGCTGGGCAGGCTGGCACTGCTGCACGGGCTCGGGGTCGTCCCTGCAGAGGGGACGGTGGCAGGTGTGATCAATGTGGCTGCTGCTGCTGCGGGGCTCGGCCATGCCGGCGTGTCCCGGAGCTGTGGGGGGAGCCTACCTGCGTCTGTGGCTGCAGTTCAGCTGCCCCATCCTGAAGATGACGGTAGATGGACACGTCTGTGGGGCTCTGGAACGAGCTTCGATGACCAAAGTGACGCTGATCGCGGTGTCGCGGTGCTGCTGGGTCAGAGCTTCACTCACCCGTGCTGCTCTGTGTACCGGCCCAGCACGCACTGACACCGTTGCCGGGCCAACGCTAGGATGCAAACAGCTTCTGGGTGTCCTGAACCTCCAAGTCGGGCGGGGGGGGGATGCGGGCCGGGGCTCGTGTCACAGGTGGGGTGGGGCTCAGGGGTATCTCCCCTCCTAGAATGGAATGGAATATCCCGAGCTTGAAAGGACCCATAAGGATCATGGAGTCCAACTCCTGGCTGCACACAGGGCCAGCCAAGTCAGAGCATGGGGCCGAGGGCATTGTCCGTACGCTTCTTGACCTGAGTCGAGCTGGGTGCTGTGACCGCTTCCCTGGGGAGCCTGTGCCAGTGCCTGACCATCTTCTCAGTAAAGAACCTCTTGTCTGAGCTTCATACCGTTCCCTCGGGTTCTATTGCTGGCAGCCAAAGAGAGGAGGTGGGTGCCTGCCCCTTCACTCCCTCTCTGGGTGCACCGCTGGCTCATGGTTAACTTGCTGTCGACCAAGACCCCCAAATTCCTCTCCGCACGGCTGGCCTCCAGCGTCTGATTCCCCCGTCTATCTGTGTAGCCAGGCTTGTCTCTTCTCAGGTGCAGCATCCAGCACTTGGCCTTGTTCAGTTTCCTGTGGTTGGGAATTGCTCGGGTTTCTCATCTGTCCAGGTGTCTCTGCAAGGCTTCTCCACCCTCAAAGGAGTCAAAAGCTCCTCCCATTTTGGTGTCATCTGCAAATTCACTGAAGACACCCTCACGGCCTGTGTCCAGGTCATTTAGGAAAACATTACAAAGACCTGGACCTAAAATGGAGCCCTGGGGAACCCCGCTAGTGACTGGTCTGCAGCCAGATGGAACCCCGTTTACAATCACCCTCTGGGCCTGACCCATCAGCCAATTGCCCACCCAGTGCATTGTGGCTTTGTCTAGTTGTATTCTGGGCATTTTGTCCAGCAAGATACTCTGAGACGCACTAGCAGAAGCTGTACCGAACTACTACTTTGGACAGCTCCGCCAAGGATGTGTTCACCCACAGGCACCAAGCAGGGCACATTTAGACAATTCCTTAGCTAAAGTCATCGCTCAAAATTGCATGGAAGGACGGCTTCTTCATTTGGCCTTTGCAAGGATTGACTTTCAGGTTCTTCGCTTTATCTGTATTCTTATTCTACCAAAATCGTTGCTCACCTTCACGACTGCTTTGAATACAAAGAGGGGAGGGGAATGATTAGCACGCGGAGTTCTGGTGAGCGGGGGTCCTGTGGCTGTCCTCGATAGTCTTCCTCACTGCGTGTGCTGGTTGAACCCCATCCTTGCGCATGCACATTTCAGCGTTGGCTGATCTGCACAACCACAGCCATGTTCTTCTGGTCCCTAGTGTTTCAACTCAAGACCAGCACCGGTACCCACGGCTTTAATTCAGAGCCCGTAACGATTTCCATAGTGATCAAGGCACCCACACATTCCAAAGGGCCTTAACACATTTTTTATTCTCCTAACTCTTACAAGTTCCTAAACTCCTAATCCTATTCTAAACTAAACTGACACTAAACTAAACTACTATTTAGTAAAGAACAAGTTCCCTAAACTGCAAATCCTATTCTAAACTAAACTGAAACTAAACTAAACTAAACTACTATTTAGTAAAGAACTCAAAGTCAACGATCAAAGTGAAGTAACAATAAAAGTAAAGCAACAATAAAAGTAAAGTAACAAGAAAAGAAGGGCACGGGTGCTTCCTCGTCCCTTCTGCCGAGGTGCTGCTGCAGCTACGTGGTGCCTGCCGAGGGCCGGGCCTTGGAGCTCCTCCGGGGAATCCAAGGAACAGACACACGCCGGCGCCTGCAAGGGCAGAGTTGGAAAGCGCTGATGGAACCGGGAAGGCAGGAGCGGGCGGGACTTGGTCCCCCCTTCTTTGGGATGTCCTCTGGCATGGCAAGAGAGGACAAAACACGGTGCTTTTGCTATTTTTTGTCTGCCCTCAAGTCTCTCAGGAGAAGCGTCAGATTTTTGAGGAGTGACGATACCTCCCTAGCTACAGCTCTGCGGAGCAGCTCCTTGCTGTGTCTCTGGGATTCAGACAACAGCCTCAGGAGGATTTCCTCAAGGCAGAACACTGGAAAGGGAAAGATGGGCGGCAGAGTCTGCTACACACCTGGGCTTCTCACTCTTCTTGCCCTCCTTGGACTTCCCCCTCCTTCCAGAGAGCTCTTCTTCCACCTGGCTCCTCTTCCTGCCGGCTTGCCCGTCCCCGTTGCTCTCCTCTTCACAGGTGGGTTCCCCCTTCCCGCACCCTTGTGAAGAGCCTGCCAGCCTTTCCGTTCAAGAGGATCATTAGACAGGGAAAGCCATGATCAACGCAAATCAGTTCTGCTCTTCATCAAAGCTAGCTCATCCTACCTTCTGTCCTCGCAGGAGCTCTCTGGCTGCTGGCTGGCCGGCGCAACTGGAGGCACCTGCAATGGAAATGAACGAGTTAGCAGGTGGTGAGGACCTGCCTGCCCGGCTGCTACCTCAGCTCTGACAGGCAGATCCATCCCTTGGGTGGGCTTGCTCAGCTCAGCTGAGCCGGATCGGGCAGGGGGATGACGGCACCCAGTGCGACGGCTGATGGGCATCAGCCTGACCCTGCGCTGCGGCGGGCCTGCAGGCTGGCAGTGACCTGCCTTGTCCCTGCGGCAGCGGTGCCACCCACCTTCTGAGGCGGGAGGCTTTTGCTGCCCCGCTCTCTGTGGCCCCAATGTGCTTCCACCGGCTGCGCGTAGAGCCCTGGCTCTCGCCACTCGGGTACCTCCACCCGCAGGATTCTCTTGTGGTGGTAGATGAGAACCTCCACCAGCAGTGTCACCTGCACACAGCAAAGCAGTGGTTTGCAGCTGGGGGGCTGGAAGGGGCTCACAGCTGCCGGGGTCTGCTATTGCCAGCAGCAGCTCCCCCGGGAGTGTTTCCTGAAGAGAGGAGGCAGCTCTGCACGGCAGCGCTTGGCTGGGCCCGGAAGGCTGCAGCCGGCTGGGAAACGCAGCGTACCTGCAGAGTCACGCGCAGCACGTCGTGCAGGGGCAGCGCGTCGTCCTCGGGTGGGCTGAGGAGGTTGGGCCCCAGGCAGATGGCCAGGTTGCTGGCACTCATCCTGCTGTCCCGGTTGCTGCTGATGTTATGCAGCAGGGGCAGCAGGCTCTTGAGGAGCAGGAGGTTGGCCTCGGGCAACTTGCCGGCCACCCTGTCAGGGCACCAAGGCACAGTCAATAAAGCTGACCTTGTCGACATCGCTCCCCCAGGGCCGATCTCAGCCCAGCCCAGCCCAGGGAAGGCTCCCTGGCCACGCCAACTCCATGCTTACTCCCTCAGTGCTGCCAGCTTCTTATGGCTGCTGGTCTTCTGCATCAGGGCGCTCATCCACTCGTCGTAGAGCTCTGCCACGAGGAGTTTGGAGGGGATCTGCTGGAGGAAGTCCTGCAATGCCCAGGGCTCCGGGTGAGGCTTGGAGCACTGCAGCCGGCAGCACGGGCAGCATCCCCGGCAGCCTGGCTCACGAGCAGGTGCCCATCAGCTCACACAGAGCCCAGAGCTGCCGGGGGACAGGGCAGTGGGCTTCACCTTCAGAATGACGGCCAGCAGGTGCACGGGCTGGCTCTTGAGGTCAACCTCCGCTCCGGTGTCGAGGGCCTCCCTCAGCTCCCGGGAGGCGCGCTCGCTGGCCCCCACCCGGAAGATCCCCTCCGTGGACGGGCCCTGGTCCTCCAGGACAGCCAGCAGGTCCTGCGGGGACAGAGGAGGGCAGCGGCCGGGCTGGAGACAGGCCCTGGGCCAGGCCAAGCTTGCGCAGGGGCAGGAGCCAGGGGGCCGGCTCCGCTTTGGCCGGGGCAGGACAGCGGGCTGTCTGGCCGTGGGGGCCGTGGGGAGCAGCCGCCTTTGTCCCCGAGCCCCAGCCGGGCTGCCTCTGCTGGGGACAGCGCCTGCGCGCAGCAGCCAGCGGGACGGGCAGCCCCTGGCCAGGCTCGCTTACCTGGACGGGCTGGGGCAGCGTGCCATCCTGGCTGCAGAGAGCGGCCAGGGGCCGGCCGAAGAGAACCCCGCGGCTCCCTTGGGCGCCCGGCTGCTCCGCTGCCTCTGCAGCCGCCGAGCTCCCTCGCCGCCTTCCGAAGGGCCAGGGCAGCCGCCACCTCCTCCGGCCGGTGCCGCCTGCTGCCAAGGACAAGAGAGCAAAGAGCCGTGGAGGGACCAGAAGCGCCAGGCGAGCGCTCCAGGAGATCTCTCGGCGGCGCTGTCCCCCCGCCGCTGAGCGCAAGGCAGAGGCAGCGGCGGAGGCACTGGCAGAGGGCTCGAGGTCCTGACGGACAGAGGCACGGACAGAGAGCGGACAGAGAGACACCCAGGCGTGGTTTGGGAAGGAGGGGCCGCGGGGCTCAGGTGTGTCCTGCCGCAGTGCCCTGGGGCGGGCCGTGCCCTGCGGGAAGGGCAGCGGCAGCCCCAGCCGCTGCAGCACGAGTGGCCGCCCGGCAGAGGAGCAGAGAAGGGCCGTGGTGTCCCCGGCCCCAGGTCACTCACCAGCCGAGGGGCCGAGTCCGCCTTGGCTGCCGGAGGCGACGGGCGCTGGGCGCTGCTCTGGGCCAGCCTGCAAGAAAGGTGCTGCGCTCAGCCAGCAGCCCCGCAGCAGAAAGGGCCGCCAGCGAGCTGCCTCGGCCCCTGGCCCTGCGGGACAGCTGGGCACGGCCGAGACGGCAGCCCGAGCGCTGCCGTGCCAGCCGACGCGCACCTCTGCCTGGCGCTCGAGCAGCCTCTCCAGGCTGCTGCTGTCCAGCGGCGTGGCCTGCGCAAGGGGAAGAGAGCGGCTGGTGAGAAGCCATGGCCCTGATGCTGGGCTGCAGCAGGCTCTGGGGGCAGAGCGGGGCCGGGAGGGACACTCACGGCTCTGCGGCGCCTCAGCTCCTTCAGCAGGAGCTTGATGGAGGGCAGCTGGGTCACACGGGCTCCCTGCACTCCTTGCGGTGGCCTGTGCCAGGGGAAGGGGTGGACAAAGAGCCGGGTGAGGCACAAGCCGCCTTTGCCCTCTCTGAGCTGCCCCGAGGCAGCCGCTGCGGGGCACCTCTCCCCAGCTCGGGAGCGGTGTTTCTGCATCGTGGGGCTACGCCTGCGGCATCCCCCCCACCCCCAGTGCCGTGCTGGGAGCAGGAGCGGCCCAGGCTGCAGGGCCAGGGCAGGGCTTACCCCAGGAGAGCGCTGAGGCAGAGCTCCTTCAGTGCCCGGGAGCTGCAGGAAGAGAGGAGACCCAGCCTGAGTGCCCGCTGCTCCCCACCCAGCCTGAGCCTGGCAGAGCCGGGCGTGAGGACAGCCCCAGAGGCAGGACAAAGGCCTGTGGAGCAGGACCGAGGCAGTGCCCAACCCTGGCTGTGTGGGACGCAGCCCCCCAACTCACCAGAAGGTGACGATGAGGGAGCCTTCGGGCCAGAGGAGGACCAGGGAGTTGGTGTCCTGCTCCTCCTGCTCCTCCTCGTCACCGGCTGCATCCCTGGCTGCGCCGCTGCTGCTGCTCAGCACGTGCAGCTGGCCCAGGGGCAGGCAGAGCTTTGGGCGTGGGCTCTTGCCATCGCTGCAGAGAGGAGCGTCAGGGAGTGGTCTGGAGTAGCCACTCGGCCCAGTGGCTCCCGTCCAGCGCCTGCCCTGGGCATGGCCACGGGTGCATCTGGCAGCAGGGCACCGGGGGGCCTGGGGCTGCCACTTGGGTGTCCCCACCCTGGGGCCGGGGCCAGGGCTTAGCAGGAAAGAGAGCTGGGCTCTGGGTGTCTTACTTGGACTTGGCGATGACCAAGGTCTCCAAGAAGAGGAGAAGGTCCCTCATCTTGGTCACGCGGCCCTGGGTCACCTGCACGCGCTGGCGCAGCAGCGGCTCGGGGGATGGCTGGGCAGGCTGGCACTGCTGCACGGGCTCGGGGTCGTCCCTGCAGAGGGGACGGTGGCAGGTGTGATCAATGTGGCTGCTGCTGCTGCGGGGCTCGGCCATGCCGGCGTGTCCCGGAGCTGTGGGGGGAGCCTACCTGCGTCTGTGGCTGCAGTTCAGCTGCCCCATCCTGAAGATGACGGTAGATGGACACGTCTGTGGGGCTCTGGAACGAGCTTCGATGACCAAAGTGACGCTGATCGCGGTGTCGCGGTGCTGCTGGGTCAGAGCTTCACTCACCCGTGCTGCTCTGTGTACCGGCCCAGCACGCACTGACACCGTTGCCGGGCCAACGCTAGGATGCAAACAGCTTCTGGGTGTCCTGAACCTCCAAGTCGGGCGGGGGGGGGATGCGGGCCGGGGCTCGTGTCACAGGTGGGGTGGGGCTCAGGGGTATCTCCCCTCCTAGAATGGAATGGAATATCCCGAGCTTGAAAGGACCCATAAGGATCATGGAGTCCAACTCCTGGCTGCACACAGGGCCAGCCAAGTCAGAGCATGGGGCCGAGGGCATTGTCCGTACGCTTCTTGACCTGAGTCGAGCTGGGTGCTGTGACCGCTTCCCTGGGGAGCCTGTGCCAGTGCCTGACCATCTTCTCAGTAAAGAACCTCTTGTCTGAGCTTCATACCGTTCCCTCGGGTTCTATTGCTGGCAGCCAAAGAGAGGAGGTGGGTGCCTGCCCCTTCACTCCCTCTCTGGGTGCACCGCTGGCTCATGGTTAACTTGCTGTCGACCAAGACCCCCAAATTCCTCTCCGCACGGCTGGCCTCCAGCGTCTGATTCCCCCGTCTATCTGTGTAGCCAGGCTTGTCTCTTCTCAGGTGCAGCATCCAGCACTTGGCCTTGTTCAGTTTCCTGTGGTTGGGAATTGCTCGGGTTTCTCATCTGTCCAGGTGTCTCTGCAAGGCTTCTCCACCCTCAAAGGAGTCAAAAGCTCCTCCCATTTTGGTGTCATCTGCAAATTCACTGAAGACACCCTCACGGCCTGTGTCCAGGTCATTTAGGAAAACATTACAAAGACCTGGACCTAAAATGGAGCCCTGGGGAACCCCGCTAGTGACTGGTCTGCAGCCAGATGGAACCCCGTTTACAATCACCCTCTGGGCCTGACCCATCAGCCAATTGCCCACCCAGTGCATTGTGGCTTTGTCTAGTTGTATTCTGGGCATTTTGTCCAGCAAGATACTCTGAGACGCACTAGCAGAAGCTGTACCGAACTACTACTTTGGACAGCTCCGCCAAGGATGTGTTCACCCACAGGCACCAAGCAGGGCACATTTAGACAATTCCTTAGCTAAAGTCATCGCTCAAAATTGCATGGAAGGACGGCTTCTTCATTTGGCCTTTGCAAGGATTGACTTTCAGGTTCTTCGCTTTATCTGTATTCTTATTCTACCAAAATCGTTGCTCACCTTCACGACTGCTTTGAATACAAAGAGGGGAGGGGAATGATTAGCACGCGGAGTTCTGGTGAGCGGGGGTCCTGTGGCTGTCCTCGATAGTCTTCCTCACTGCGTGTGCTGGTTGAACCCCATCCTTGCGCATGCACATTTCAGCGTTGGCTGATCTGCACAACCACAGCCATGTTCTTCTGGTCCCTAGTGTTTCAACTCAAGACCAGCACCGGTACCCACGGCTTTAATTCAGAGCCCGTAACGATTTCCATAGTGATCAAGGCACCCACACATTCCAAAGGGCCTTAACACATTTTTTATTCTCCTAACTCTTACAAGTTCCTAAACTCCTAATCCTATTCTAAACTAAACTGACACTAAACTAAACTACTATTTAGTAAAGAACAAGTTCCCTAAACTGCAAATCCTATTCTAAACTAAACTGAAACTAAACTAAACTAAACTACTATTTAGTAAAGAACTCAAAGTCAACGATCAAAGTGAAGTAACAATAAAAGTAAAGCAACAGTAAAGTAACAAGAAAAGAAGGGCACGGGTGCTTCCTCGTCCCTTCTGCCGAGGTGCTGCTGCAGCTACGTGGTGCCTGCCGAGGGCCGGGCCTTGGAGCTCCTCCGGGGAATCCAAGGAACAGACACACGCCGGCGCCTGCAAGGGCAGAGTTGGAAAGCGCTGATGGAACCGGGAAGGCAGGAGCGGGCGGGACTTGGTCCCCCCTTCTTTGGGATGTCCTCTGGCATGGCAAGAGAGGACAAAACACGGTGCTTTTGCTATTTTTTGTCTGCCCTCAAGTCTCTCAGGAGAAGCGTCAGATTTTTGAGGAGTGACGATACCTCCCTAGCTACAGCTCTGCGGAGCAGCTCCTTGCTGTGTCTCTGGGATTCAGACAACAGCCTCAGGAGGATTTCCTCAAGGCAGAACACTGGAAAGGGAAAGATGGGCGGCAGAGTCTGCTACACACCTGGGCTTCTCACTCTTCTTGCCCTCCTTGGACTTCCCCCTCCTTCCAGAGAGCTCTTCTTCCACCTGGCTCCTCTTCCTGCCGGCTTGCCCGTCCCCGTTGCTCTCCTCTTCACAGGTGGGTTCCCCCTTCCCGCACCCTTGTGAAGAGCCTGCCAGCCTTTCCGTTCAAGAGGATCATTAGACAGGGAAAGCCATGATCAACGCAAATCAGTTCTGCTCTTCATCAAAGCTAGCTCATCCTACCTTCTGTCCTCGCAGGAGCTCTCTGGCTGCTGGCTGGCCGGCGCAACTGGAGGCACCTGCAATGGAAATGAACGAGTTAGCAGGTGGTGAGGACCTGCCTGCCCGGCTGCTACCTCAGCTCTGACAGGCAGATCCATCCCTTGGGTGGGCTTGCTCAGCTCATCTGAGCCGGATCGGGCAGGGGGATGACGGCACCCAGTGCGACGGCTGATGGGCATCAGCCTGACCCTGCGCTGCGGCGGGCCTGCAGGCTGGCAGTGACCTGCCTTGTCCCTGCGGCAGCGGTGCCACCCACCTTCTGAGGCGGGAGGCTTTTGCTGCCCCGCTCTCTGTGGCCCCAATGTGCTTCCACCGGCTGCGCGTAGAGCCCTGGCTCTCGCCACTCGGGTACCTCCACCCGCAGGATTCTCTTGTGGTGGTAGATGAGAACCTCCACCAGCAGTGTCACCTGCACACAACAAAGCAGTGGTTTGCAGCTGGGGGGCTGGAAGGGGCTCACAGCTGCCGGGGTCTGCTATTGCCAGCAGCAGCTCCCCCGGGAGTGTTTCCTGAAGAGAGGAGGCAGCTCTGCACGGCAGCGCTTGGCTGGGCCCGGAAGGCTGCAGCCGGCTGGGAAACGCAGCGTACCTGCAGAGTCACGCGCAGCACGTCGTGCAGGGGCAGCGCGTCGTCCTCGGGTGGGCTGAGGAGGTTGGGCCCCAGGCAGATGGCCAGGTTGCTGGCACTCATCCTGCTGTCCCGGTTGCTGCTGATGTTATGCAGCAGGGGCAGCAGGCTCTTGAGGAGCAGGAGGTTGGCCTCGGGCAACTTGCCGGCCACCCTGTCAGGGCACCAAGGCACAGTCAATAAAGCTGACCTTGTCGACATCGCTCCCCCAGGGCCGATCTCAGCCCAGCCCAGCCCAGGGAAGGCTCCCTGGCCACGCCAACTCCATGCTTACTCCCTCAGTGCTGCCAGCTTCTTATGGCTGCTGGTCTTCTGCATCAGGGCGCTCATCCACTCGTCGTAGAGCTCTGCCACGAGGAGTTTGGAGGGGATCTGCTGGAGGAAGTCCTGCAATGCCCAGGGCTCCGGGTGAGGCTTGGAGCACTGCAGCCGGCAGCACGGGCAGCATCCCCGGCAGCCTGGCTCACGAGCAGGTGCCCATCAGCTCACACAGAGCCCAGAGCTGCCGGGGGACAGGGCAGTGGGCTTCACCTTCAGAATGACGGCCAGCAGGTGCACGGGCTGGCTCTTGAGGTCAACCTCCGCTCCGGTGTCGAGGGCCTCCCTCAGCTCCCGGGAGGCGCGCTCGCTGGCCCCCACCCGGAAGATCCCCTCCGTGGACGGGCCCTGGTCCTCCAGGACAGCCAGCAGGTCCTGCGGGGACAGAGGAGGGCAGCGGCCGGGCTGGAGACAGGCCCTGGGCCAGGCCAAGCTTGCGCAGGGGCAGGAGCCAGGGGGCCGGCTCCGCTTTGGCCGGGGCAGGACAGCGGGCTGTCTGGCCGTGGGGGCCGTGGGGAGCAGCCGCCTTTGTCCCCGAGCCCCAGCCGGGCTGCCTCTGCTGGGGACAGCGCCTGCGCGCAGCAGCCAGCGGGACGGGCAGCCCCTGGCCAGGCTCGCTTACCTGGACGGGCTGGGGCAGCGTGCCATCCTGGCTGCAGAGAGCGGCCAGGGGCCGGCCGAAGAGAACCCCGCGGCTCCCTTGGGCGCCCGGCTGCTCCGCTGCCTCTGCAGCCGCCGAGCTCCCTCGCCGCCTTCCGAAGGGCCAGGGCAGCCGCCACCTCCTCCGGCCGGTGCCGCCTGCTGCCAAGGACAAGAGAGCAAAGAGCCGTGGAGGGACCAGAAGCGCCAGGCGAGCGCTCCAGGAGATCTCTCGGCGGCGCTGTCCCCCCGCCGCTGAGCGCAAGGCAGAGGCAGCGGCGGAGGCACTGGCAGAGGGCTCGAGGTCCTGACGGACAGAGGCACGGACAGAGAGCGGACAGAGAGACACCCAGGCGTGGTTTGGGAAGGAGGGGCCGCGGGGCTCAGGTGTGTCCTGCCGCAGTGCCCTGGGGCGGGCCGTGCCCTGCGGGAAGGGCAGCGGCAGCCCCAGCCGCTGCAGCACGAGTGGCCGCCCGGCAGAGGAGCAGAGAAGGGCCGTGGTGTCCCCGGCCCCTGGTCACTCACCAGCCGAGGGGCCGAGTCCGCCTTGGCTGCCGGAGGCGACGGGCGCTGGGCGCTGCTCTGGGCCAGCCTGCAAGAAAGGTGCTGCGCTCAGCCAGCAGCCCCGCAGCAGAAAGGGCCGCCAGCGAGCTGCCTCGGCCCCTGGCCCTGCGGGACAGCTGGGCACGGCCGAGACGGCAGCCCGAGCGCTGCCGTGCCAGCCGACGCGCACCTCTGCCTGGCGCTCGAGCAGCCTCTCCAGGCTGCTGCTGTCCAGCGGCGTGGCCTGCGCAAGGGGAAGAGAGCGGCTGGTGAGAAGCCATGGCCCTGATGCTGGGCTGCAGCAGGCTCTGGGGGCAGAGCGGGGCCGGGAGGGACACTCACGGCTCTGCGGCGCCTCAGCTCCTTCAGCAGGAGCTTGATGGAGGGCAGCTGGGTCACACGGGCTCCCTGCACTCCTTGCGGTGGCCTGTGCCAGGGGAAGGGGTGGACAAAGAGCCGGGTGAGGCACAAGCCGCCTTTGCCCTCTCTGAGCTGCCCCGAGGCAGCCGCTGCGGGGCACCTCTCCCCAGCTCGGGAGCGGTGTTTCTGCATCGTGGGGCTACGCCTGCGGCATCCCCCCCACCCCCAGTGCCGTGCTGGGAGCAGGAGCGGCCCAGGCTGCAGGGCCAGGGCAGGGCTTACCCCAGGAGAGCGCTGAGGCAGAGCTCCTTCAGTGCCCGGGAGCTGCAGGAAGAGAGGAGACCCAGCCTGAGTGCCCGCTGCTCCCCACCCAGCCTGAGCCTGGCAGAGCCGGGCGTGAGGACAGCCCCAGAGGCAGGACAAAGGCCTGTGGAGCAGGACCGAGGCAGTGCCCAACCCTGGCTGTGTGGGACGCAGCCCCCCAACTCACCAGAAGGTGACGATGAGGGAGCCTTCGGGCCAGAGGAGGACCAGGGAGTTGGTGTCCTGCTCCTCCTCGTCACCGGCTGCATCCCTGGCTGCGCCGCTGCTGCTGCTCAGCACGTGCAGCTGGCCCAGGGGCAGGCAGAGCTTTGGGCGTGGGCTCTTGCCATCGCTGCAGAGAGGAGCGTCAGGGAGTGGTCTGGAGTAGCCACTCGGCCCAGTGGCTCCCGTCCAGCGCCTGCCCTGGGCATGGCCACGGGTGCATCTGGCAGCAGGGCACCGGGGGGCCTGGGGCTGCCACTTGGGTGTCCCCACCCTGGGGCCGGGGCCAGGGCTTAGCAGGAAAGAGAGCTGGGCTCTGGGTGTCTTACTTGGACTTGGCGATGACCAAGATCTCCAAGAAGAGGAGAAGGTCCCTCATCTTGGTCACGCGGCCCTGGGTCACCTGCACGCGCTGGCGCAGCAGCGGCTCGGGGGATGGCTGGGCAGGCTGGCACTGCTGCACGGGCTCGGGGTCGTCCCTGCAGAGGGGACGGTGGCAGGTGTGATCAATGTGGCTGCTGCTGCTGCGGGGCTCGGCCATGCCGGCGTGTCCCGGAGCTGTGGGGGGAGCCTACCTGCGTCTGTGGCTGCAGTTCAGCTGCCCCATCCTGAAGATGACGGTAGATGGACACGTCTGTGGGGCTCTGGAACGAGCTTCGATGACCAAAGTGACGCTGATCGCGGTGTCGCGGTGCTGCTGGGTCAGAGCTTCACTCACCCGTGCTGCTCTGTGTACCGGCCCAGCACGCACTGACACCGTTGCCGGGCCAACGCTAGGATGCAAACAGCTTCTGGGTGTCCTGAACCTCCAAGTCGGGCGGGGGGGGGATGCGGGCCGGGGCTCGTGTCACAGGTGGGGTGGGGCTCAGGGGTATCTCCCCTCCTAGAATGGAATGGAATATCCCGAGCTTGAAAGGACCCATAAGGATCATGGAGTCCAACTCCTGGCTGCACACAGGGCCAGCCAAGTCAGAGCATGGGGCCGAGGGCATTGTCCGTACGCTTCTTGACCTGAGTCGAGCTGGGTGCTGTGACCGCTTCCCTGGGGAGCCTGTGCCAGTGCCTGACCATCTTCTCAGTAAAGAACCTCTTGTCTGAGCTTCATACCGTTCCCTCGGGTTCTATTGCTGGCAGCCAAAGAGAGGAGGTGGGTGCCTGCCCCTTCACTCCCTCTCTGGGTGCACCGCTGGCTCATGGTTAACTTGCTGTCGACCAAGACCCCCAAATTCCTCTCCGCACGGCTGGCCTCCAGCGTCTGATTCCCCCGTCTATCTGTGTAGCCAGGCTTGTCTCTTCTCAGGTGCAGCATCCAGCACTTGGCCTTGTTCAGTTTCCTGTGGTTGGGAATTGCTCGGGTTTCTCATCTGTCCAGGTGTCTCTGCAAGGCTTCTCCACCCTCAAAGGAGTCAAA
Organism: Hypotaenidia okinawae; assembly: GCA_027925045.1. NCBI lineage: Eukaryota > Metazoa > Chordata > Aves > Gruiformes > Rallidae > Hypotaenidia > Hypotaenidia okinawae. Next base: position 176,528,465 of record BSDF01000001.1, read on the forward strand.
AGCTCCTCCCATTTTGGTGTCATCTGCAAATTCACTGAAGACACCCTCACGGCCTGTGTCCAGGTCATTTAGGAAAACATTAAAAAGACCTGGACCTAAAATGGAGCCCTGGGGAACCCCGCTAGTGACTGGTCTGCAGCCAGATGGAACCCCGTTTACAATCACCCTCTGGGCCTGACCCATCAGCCAATTGCCCACCCAGTGCATTGTGGCTTTGTCTAGTTGTATTCTGGGCATTTTGTCCAGCAAGATACTCTGAGACGCACTAGCAGAAGCTGTACCGAACTACTACTTTGGACAGCTCCGCCAAGGATGTGTTCACCCACAGGCACCAAGCAGGGCACATTTAGACAATTCCTTAGCTAAAGTCATCGCTCAAAATTGCATGGAAGGACGGCTTCTTCATTTGGCCTTTGCAAGGATTGACTTTCAGGTTCTTCGCTTTATCTGTATTCTTATTCTACCAAAATCGTTGCTCACCTTCACGACTGCTTTGAATACAAAGAGGGGAGGGGAATGATTAGCACGCGGAGTTCTGGTGAGCGGGGGTCCTGTGGCTGTCCTCGATAGTCTTCCTCACTGCGTGTGCTGGTTGAACCCCATCCTTGCGCATGCACATTTCAGCGTTGGCTGATCTGCACAACCACAGCCATGTTCTTCTGGTCCCTAGTGTTTCAACTCAAGACCAGCACCGGTACCCACGGCTTTAATTCAGAGCCCGTAACGATTTCCATAGTGATCAAGGCACCCACACATTCCAAAGGGCCTTAACACATTTTTTATTCTCCTAACTCTTACAAGTTCCTAAACTCCTAATCCTATTCTAAACTAAACTGACACTAAACTAAACTACTATTTAGTAAAGAACAAGTTCCCTAAACTGCAAATCCTATTCTAAACTAAACTGAAACTAAACTAAACTAAACTACTATTTAGTAAAGAACTCAAAGTCAACGATCAAAGTGAAGTAACAATAAAAGTAACGTAACAAGAAAAGAAGGGCACGGGTGCTTCCTCGTCCCTTCTGCCGAGGTGCTGCTGCAGCTACGTGGTGCCTGCCGAGGGCCGGGCCTTGGAGCTCCTCCGGGGAATCCAAGGAACAGACACACGCCGGCGCCTGCAAGGGCAGAGTTGGAAAGCGCTGATGGAACCGGGAAGGCAGGAGCGGGCGGGACTTGGTCCCCCCTTCTTTGGGATGTCCTCTGGCATGGCAAGAGAGGACAAAACACGGTGCTTTTGCTATTTTTTGTCTGCCCTCAAGTCTCTCAGGAGAAGCGTCAGATTTTTGAGGAGTGACGATACCTCCCTAGCTACAGCTCTGCGGAGCAGCTCCTTGCTGTGTCTCTGGGATTCAGACAACAGCCTCAGGAGGATTTCCTCAAGGCAGAACACTGGAAAGGGAAAGATGGGCGGCAGAGTCTGCTACACACCTGGGCTTCTCACTCTTCTTGCCCTCCTTGGACTTCCCCCTCCTTCCAGAGAGCTCTTCTTCCACCTGGCTCCTCTTCCTGCCGGCTTGCCCGTCCCCGTTGCTCTCCTCTTCACAGGTGGGTTCCCCCTTCCCGCACCCTTGTGAAGAGCCTGCCAGCCTTTCCGTTCAAGAGGATCATTAGACAGGGAAAGCCATGATCAACGCAAATCAGTTCTGCTCTTCATCAAAGCTAGCTCATCCTACCTTCTGTCCTCGCAGGAGCTCTCTGGCTGCTGGCTGGCCGGCGCAACTGGAGGCACCTGCAATGGAAATGAACGAGTTAGCAGGTGGTGAGGACCTGCCTGCCCGGCTGCTACCTCAGCTCTGACAGGCAGATCCATCCCTTGGGTGGGCTTGCTCAGCTCATCTGAGCCGGATCGGGCAGGGGGATGACGGCACCCAGTGCGACGGCTGATGGGCATCAGCCTGACCCTGCGCTGCGGCGGGCCTGCAGGCTGGCAGTGACCTGCCTTGTCCCTGCGGCAGCGGTGCCACCCACCTTCTGAGGCGGGAGGCTTTTGCTGCCCCGCTCTCTGTGGCCCCAATGTGCTTCCACCGGCTGCGCGTAGAGCCCTGGCTCTCGCCACTCGGGTACCTCCACCCGCAGGATTCTCTTGTGGTGGTAGATGAGAACCTCCACCAGCAGTGTCACCTGCACACAACAAAGCAGTGGTTTGCAGCTGGGGGGCTGGAAGGGGCTCACAGCTGCCGGGGTCTGCTATTGCCAGCAGCAGCTCCCCCGGGAGTGTTTCCTGAAGAGAGGAGGCAGCTCTGCACGGCAGCGCTTGGCTGGGCCCGGAAGGCTGCAGCCGGCTGGGAAACGCAGCGTACCTGCAGAGTCACGCGCAGCACGTCGTGCAGGGGCAGCGCGTCGTCCTCGGGTGGGCTGAGGAGGTTGGGCCCCAGGCAGATGGCCAGGTTGCTGGCACTCATCCTGCTGTCCCGGTTGCTGCTGATGTTATGCAGCAGGGGCAGCAGGCTCTTGAGGAGCAGGAGGTTGGCCTCGGGCAACTTGCCGGCCACCCTGTCAGGGCACCAAGGCACAGTCAATAAAGCTGACCTTGTCGACATCGCTCCCCCAGGGCCGATCTCAGCCCAGCCCAGCCCAGGGAAGGCTCCCTGGCCACGCCAACTCCATGCTTACTCCCTCAGTGCTGCCAGCTTCTTATGGCTGCTGGTCTTCTGCATCAGGGCGCTCATCCACTCGTCGTAGAGCTCTGCCACGAGGAGTTTGGAGGGGATCTGCTGGAGGAAGTCCTGCAATGCCCAGGGCTCCGGGTGAGGCTTGGAGCACTGCAGCCGGCAGCACGGGCAGCATCCCCGGCAGCCTGGCTCACGAGCAGGTGCCCATCAGCTCACACAGAGCCCAGAGCTGCCGGGGGACAGGGCAGTGGGCTTCACCTTCAGAATGACGGCCAGCAGGTGCACGGGCTGGCTCTTGAGGTCAACCTCCGCTCCGGTGTCGAGGGCCTCCCTCAGCTCCCGGGAGGCGCGCTCGCTGGCCCCCACCCGGAAGATCCCCTCCGTGGACGGGCCCTGGTCCTCCAGGACAGCCAGCAGGTCCTGCGGGGACAGAGGAGGGCAGCGGCCGGGCTGGAGACAGGCCCTGGGCCAGGCCAAGCTTGCGCAGGGGCAGGAGCCAGGGGGCCGGCTCCGCTTTGGCCGGGGCAGGACAGCGGGCTGTCTGGCCGTGGGGGCCGTGGGGAGCAGCCGCCTTTGTCCCCGAGCCCCAGCCGGGCTGCCTCTGCTGGGGACAGCGCCTGCGCGCAGCAGCCAGCGGGACGGGCAGCCCCTGGCCAGGCTCGCTTACCTGGACGGGCTGGGGCAGCGTGCCATCCTGGCTGCAGAGAGCGGCCAGGGGCCGGCCGAAGAGAACCCCGCGGCTCCCTTGGGCGCCCGGCTGCTCCGCTGCCTCTGCAGCCGCCGAGCTCCCTCGCCGCCTTCCGAAGGGCCAGGGCAGCCGCCACCTCCTCCGGCCGGTGCCGCCTGCTGCCAAGGACAAGAGAGCAAAGAGCCGTGGAGGGACCAGAAGCGCCAGGCGAGCGCTCCAGGAGATCTCTCGGCGGCGCTGTCCCCCCGCCGCTGAGCGCAAGGCAGAGGCAGCGGCGGAGGCACTGGCAGAGGGCTCGAGGTCCTGACGGACAGAGGCACGGACAGAGAGCGGACAGAGAGACACCCAGGCGTGGTTTGGGAAGGAGGGGCCGCGGGGCTCAGGTGTGTCCTGCCGCAGTGCCCTGGGGCGGGCCGTGCCCTGCGGGAAGGGCAGCGGCAGCCCCAGCCGCTGCAGCACGAGTGGCCGCCCGGCAGAGGAGCAGAGAAGGGCCGTGGTGTCCCCGGCCCCTGGTCACTCACCAGCCGAGGGGCCGAGTCCGCCTTGGCTGCCGGAGGCGACGGGCGCTGGGCGCTGCTCTGGGCCAGCCTGCAAGAAAGGTGCTGCGCTCAGCCAGCAGCCCCGCAGCAGAAAGGGCCGCCAGCGAGCTGCCTCGGCCCCTGGCCCTGCGGGACAGCTGGGCACGGCCGAGACGGCAGCCCGAGCGCTGCCGTGCCAGCCGACGCGCACCTCTGCCTGGCGCTCGAGCAGCCTCTCCAGGCTGCTGCTGTCCAGCGGCGTGGCCTGCGCAAGGGGAAGAGAGCGGCTGGTGAGAAGCCATGGCCCTGATGCTGGGCTGCAGCAGGCTCTGGGGGCAGAGCGGGGCCGGGAGGGACACTCACGGCTCTGCGGCGCCTCAGCTCCTTCAGCAGGAGCTTGATGGAGGGCAGCTGGGTCACACGGGCTCCCTGCACTCCTTGCGGTGGCCTGTGCCAGGGGAAGGGGTGGACAAAGAGCCGGGTGAGGCACAAGCCGCCTTTGCCCTCTCTGAGCTGCCCCGAGGCAGCCGCTGCGGGGCACCTCTCCCCAGCTCGGGAGCGGTGTTTCTGCATCGTGGGGCTACGCCTGCGGCATCCCCCCCACCCCCAGTGCCGTGCTGGGAGCAGGAGCGGCCCAGGCTGCAGGGCCAGGGCAGGGCTTACCCCAGGAGAGCGCTGAGGCAGAGCTCCTTCAGTGCCCGGGAGCTGCAGGAAGAGAGGAGACCCAGCCTGAGTGCCCGCTGCTCCCCACCCAGCCTGAGCCTGGCAGAGCCGGGCGTGAGGACAGCCCCAGAGGCAGGACAAAGGCCTGTGGAGCAGGACCGAGGCAGTGCCCAACCCTGGCTGTGTGGGACGCAGCCCCCCAACTCACCAGAAGGTGACGATGAGGGAGCCTTCGGGCCAGAGGAGGACCAGGGAGTTGGTGTCCTGCTCCTCCTCGTCACCGGCTGCATCCCTGGCTGCGCCGCTGCTGCTGCTCAGCACGTGCAGCTGGCCCAGGGGCAGGCAGAGCTTTGGGCGTGGGCTCTTGCCATCGCTGCAGAGAGGAGCGTCAGGGAGTGGTCTGGAGTAGCCACTCGGCCCAGTGGCTCCCGTCCAGCGCCTGCCCTGGGCATGGCCACGGGTGCATCTGGCAGCAGGGCACCGGGGGGCCTGGGGCTGCCACTTGGGTGTCCCCACCCTGGGGCCGGGGCCAGGGCTTAGCAGGAAAGAGAGCTGGGCTCTGGGTGTCTTACTTGGACTTGGCGATGACCAAGATCTCCAAGAAGAGGAGAAGGTCCCTCATCTTGGTCACGCGGCCCTGGGTCACCTGCACGCGCTGGCGCAGCAGCGGCTCGGGGGATGGCTGGGCAGGCTGGCACTGCTGCACGGGCTCGGGGTCGTCCCTGCAGAGGGGACGGTGGCAGGTGTGATCAATGTGGCTGCTGCTGCTGCGGGGCTCGGCCATGCCGGCGTGTCCCGGAGCTGTGGGGGGAGCCTACCTGCGTCTGTGGCTGCAGTTCAGCTGCCCCATCCTGAAGATGACGGTAGATGGACACGTCTGTGGGGCTCTGGAACGAGCTTCGATGACCAAAGTGACGCTGATCGCGGTGTCGCGGTGCTGCTGGGTCAGAGCTTCACTCACCCGTGCTGCTCTGTGTACCGGCCCAGCACGCACTGACACCGTTGCCGGGCCAACGCTAGGATGCAAACAGCTTCTGGGTGTCCTGAACCTCCAAGTCGGGCGGGGGGGGGATGCGGGCCGGGGCTCGTGTCACAGGTGGGGTGGGGCTCAGGGGTATCTCCCCTCCTAGAATGGAATGGAATATCCCGAGCTTGAAAGGACCCATAAGGATCATGGAGTCCAACTCCTGGCTGCACACAGGGCCAGCCAAGTCAGAGCATGGGGCCGAGGGCATTGTCCGTACGCTTCTTGACCTGAGTCGAGCTGGGTGCTGTGACCGCTTCCCTGGGGAGCCTGTGCCAGTGCCTGACCATCTTCTCAGTAAAGAACTACTTTGGACAGCTCCGCCAAGGATGTGTTAGATTTCACAGTGCAGATACATTTCTTTACACTATAACTAGGAGGTCAATACCAAAAACGTGATCAGACTTTGAAGCAGAATGAAGTGAAGTGTGAAAAGGACTCTCACCATGATTAGGGAAAAGATACGGGGCTTTACTGTTAGTACTATGTATCTTTTACTTTTACTTTTATCAGTTTTCTCTTCTAAATTCAGGGATGTCGACTGAGAACCTAGGTGTAATAGAGAAGGCTGTAGATGTTATGCATTTAAAAAAGCTTCCTGTTTCTGCATTTTAGCTGTCAAGGCATGTCGCAGGGATGTCTAGTTTTGATGCTTTTTAATGTATTTTGAATACATAGTAAATTGGGGGTTACAGAATTGTGACCACTTTAAGAGAATCTGTTCACTTTATGCTTATGGAACCACTCTGAATTAAATCACTGACTGCATCTTTGATGTATGAGTAAAATATCCAGTGAGATTCATTCAAATATCAATCTTTGAAAATTATTTAGGAAAATGCTTTGCAGCAACTCTTTTATCTAGGTGTGGATTTTAATATTATAAGCTACTTCACATAGAAAAGTTTTCAGATTACTTTTTTGAAGTTCCTATGATATTACCAGTCACACAGACACTGTTTTATTTAAGCAGTGAGGTAAATGCACATCTTATTTTGTGATTTAACTCCTGTTCACCTTCTGAACTTCTAATAAACCTTCTTACTCTGCAGTTCAGGCCTCATCTACCTTGAATTTGTGATTTGGAAGTTGTAATTCATACAGTTTTGGAGAAAGTTAACTTTTTGGGTAAGCCTGTTCTTTTGAGTGGAATGATAGTAAAGCACAGGGATCTCAGCAATGGTGGTTTCATAGAATCATAGAATGGTTAGGGCTAGAAGGGACCTTAAAGATCATCAAGTTCCAAACCCCCTGCCTTAGGCAGGGACACCTCTTACTAGACCAGGCTGCTCAAGGCCCCATTCAACCTGGCCTTGAACACCTCCATAGCGGGGGCATCCACTACCTCCCTGGGCAACCTGTTCCAGTGCCTCACCACCCTTGTAGTGAAGATTTTTTTCCTAATATCCAATCTAAATTTACCCCCTTCCAATTTAAAACCATTACCCCTTGTCCTATCACTACATACCCTTCTAAAACATCCCTCCCCAGCTTTCTTGTAGGCCCCCTTCAGGTACTGGAAGGCCGCTATATGGTCTCCCTGGAGCCTTCTCTTCTCCAGACTGAACAACCCCAACTTTCTCAGCCTGTCTTCATAGGAGAGCTGCTCCAGCCCTCTAATCATCTTTGCGTCCTTCTTCTGAACCAATTTCAGCTAATGAGTCAGTATTGTCACTCGGGAAACTCATCTGGTCAAGTCTCAAGAGATTTTCCCAATAACACAGAAGTCCGTACGTCGTTCATAGTAGGCAAATGTGTACAATACCCGAGAGTACTGCCTAATTCTTTATTTTTTAATCTGGATTGCTAAAGAACCAGCAAAAAAAAAAAATATATCAAAGGAGGTAGGGATAGTTGGACTTTGCCCACTACTGAAAAGACTTTTTAGAATGGCTTTGCACTATAGTCTAGGAAAGAGATGATCTTCCTCTATAGGGTGCTCAGTTCATAATTGAAGTGGACTACTTGTTCTCTGATGGGGCTTAAGTTCCCTAAATATTCAATAGAGACAAGAGGTCAAGTTTGTACCCTGAAGGCCACAAAGGATTGTAGATTTCTTCTTTACAGGAAAACTGAAAGTATATCTGAAATGACCTTAAATTTACATGACAAAATCATAAAATCACAGAATAACAGAATAGTTGAGGATGGAAGGCACCTCTTGAATTCACCTAGCAGACTTTATTGGGAAGCCTGGGACTGTATTTTACTGGTGTAATGACAGCATAAAATATTAATATTGGATAGTTTTCTCAACTGTAATGTAGTTAGAATAGTATGTTGCAAAAGTCACTATATCTTAAACCTATACTTTTGTTTCTTCTTTATATGTTCTCTGACAGGCAAGCTTTCATTCTTTCCTCTAGTCTTTTTTAACCCTATAAATTCTACTATCTTGAAATTCTGTAATTTTAATGTTTCATTAGTATCATCTACATCCTTCTCAAGACCATGAACACAAGCAGTGAACAACCAAAGAAATAAGCCTGATTCTAACTTTGAAGACAGAATGGGAAGATATATAGGAAAGATGACAGACTTGATAATGGTCTTTATAAAGTTTGTTCTATTTCCCTCTCTCTCTCAAAAAATCACAACCTTGGTGATCTTGTATATAAAATATTAGTTTTTCAGTTAAAAAAGAAAATCATATCTATACATAATATAGTATTTTCAGAAGAAAAAAAATAAAGGAAAAAATATTCAGTCTCACACGGCAACATCATATATCTAAAGTCGAATAACAAATAAATGCAGGTTCCATTTTTTAATAACCAATAGTTAATTAATGATTTCTTCAGCTCATTTATGTATTTTCAGACTTAGAGCTATCTATAAAGACATTATTATCAGGTCATCTGATGATGAGTGATACTTTGTTAATAGGATCAGAAAAGTATGCTGGTTTGAGAAAAAGTTTAAATGAGCCTCTTGGACCATCAGAACCTGTTCTGGTGATAAAGACTTAATTCTGCAAACAAGTTCACAAAGTTAATCCAGTTTTATTTAGACTCATATCCCTCTGCCTTTTGAGGCAAAATTATAGTAGTGGTTTGAGGAGAGAGTGAATGAAAACACACGAGGAATGAAATGTCATTTGAACTTAATCTGAATTCACTAGTATTTCAACATAAACTGATTATTTCTAAGGGGTTTCACATGCCCCATTTGTTTCTGAGTGATGAATTATTGTGTCCCTAGAGAATAATCAGTGAATAGAGAAAGGTTACAGAAATAACATTAATGCCTGCCTAGAACTATGTTGATTTATTTTAATTAAAAAAAAAAAAGCAAAAAAAAAAAAGTGGGAACCACAGGGAAGGAAGCTACTAAGCTGTATAACTTGATTAGGTAAAAAGAGCATTAAATGTGAAAATTCTAAACTCCTTAGCTTTGCTCTTCTGCATATAAATTAGAGATTAGGAAGGAGCAATATGAGCAGTCTCTTTGTAATACATAGGTCTAATTACAATAAATTTAGAAAAGTCTGAGTGTGTAATATGCACAAAGTAGATTAAGAGTGTATGGGAATTATAAAATGTCTAGCTTCTGTAAAGCTTCTGATGTGGCAGATAAAGCTACTTTTTTTTTTTTCCCTGTGGTATACCTGTGAATATGTTTGGAGTTTGTTTTTTTCTTCGTTTTGTAGCTAGTGTATGAAGTTTAATTAGTAAGAACCAGCTGAAAATGGAAGGAGAAAGAAATGAGAAAAGGATGAAGTCCTAACTAAACAAAATCCATGCAGTAATTTAAAGTGAGATGTTTACCTAAGTGGCCAAACAAAAATTAAAAGAGCAATGTAACATCGCTGGTTCTACAGTCAGCACTGACTGATCTCAAATTAATTGACTACAAAATATAATTTCTTCTTCACCCAGTGAGAATTATGCTTTCATCCTTATATTATTCAGCTTTATCAAATAGTATCATACTGCTTTTCTATGTGTCAGCCTAATGGCAAGTGTGAAGTCATGTTGTCCTTCCCTGTATCAGCATGGGTAGAAGGTGGCAGCTTTCATCATCACAGTACATTTCCTGTCTTCTCTTTGTACTCAGGCTCAGTGGAGCCTCCTGGTTTTCTACGCAATCATCACAGTTTATTGTTGAATAGGTGTTGATGGCTTCTAAGGCAGGGACAAGGTCCTTGCTCTGAGTGTGTTAATGAGCAATTCAATGATCACCTTTATATCTGAAGATTCACAACATGAATTATTGTACTAGACTAAAGGAAAAGATTCAACAGGAGGAACACAACAAAAGAGAAATTGATCTTCATAACATTGAGAAGCAAATTTGGAGTAGATACTGTCTTAATCTTTATCAGCTATATGTAAGAAATGTTGAGCTACATGAGCTGAATGAACATGAATTCAAGGGTACTAATCATCTATGATTGTTACATTTATCATCAGGGAATGCTTGGGTATGTTACATTTCAAAAGAATAGTGGCTAATATTGCCACGGGGAAATGAAAATAGAGAAGACATGGGAAAAATGCTTTGTCATGTTTAGTCCCTGAAAGTATTGTGGTTCTGAGTGTGGAAAGAGTAATAAATATGGAAAGAGTATGTCCTGGTTTCAGCTAGGATAGAGTTAATTTCTTTCTAGCAGCAGATGGAATGCTGTGTTTGGGAGTTAGGGTGAAAGCAGTGCTGATAACACACTGTTTCTAGTTGTTGCCAGGCAGTCAAGGACTTTTCAGTTGTTCATATTTCCCAGGTAATGAGAAGGGAGTGGACACAGCCTGGACAGGTGATTAGAACTGGCCCAAGGGGGTATTCCATGCCAATTACATCATGCTTAGCATAAAAGGGGGGCTGGTGGAGGGAGGAGCAGGCAGCTCCAGGACACACAGTTTGGAGGCCAGTCTGGTTTTGAGACGGCTCTGAGCTGTATGGCATAAGTTATGCAGTTTAGTGAGAAACTGCTTTGTGTATCACCAGTTTCATATATTTTGTTATAAAGTCCTGTTATTATTATTATATCTATCTGAGATGTTTTGGCCCTGGCTAGAGGCCAAATGCCCACCAAGCTGCTCTATCATTCCCCTTTTCAACTGGAAAGGGGGGAAAATATATATTTGAGAGGCTTAGAATCCGAGGTAAGGACAGAGCCATCACTTTGCAATTAGTGTCATGGGCAAAACAGACTCAACACAGAATAAAAACCCTAATTTATTACAACTACACTACACACCCAGTGAAACCAGAGTTGGGTAATGAGAAATGTGGCCAGGTCTTAAAGCACCTTCCCTCAGCCCTCCCTTCTTAGCAGACTCCCCTCTTCCCCCCCAACATGGTGTGGGGAGGGGCAGGGAATGGGGGTTTTCAGTCAGTTCCTCCCAAGTTGTCTTTCTTCTTAGTGGGGGTAGGGAGGGGGGCGGCATTCCACACACACACATATTCCTCCCAAGCTACTTTCCTCCTCCAGATCTTAAACCACCTCTACTTCCCCCCACCCCTCAACTCTTATCAGACTTTACTTAATCATAATTTCTCTCGCAGTTTAAAAACCACCGCGACTGCCTCCCAGTTCAGCTGCTGAGGAGAAGGGCTCTGAAGCGGGAGACTCCGTCGAGGGACCCCTTTCTGCAAGCGACAAGCCCCGGGCATAGATCCGCGAGGGCAAGGGAGAAAAGGCGACAGAGATCAAAAGGAGAGAGGCAGAGGTGCGGCCAGGCAGGGATGCAATCATGAAGTGTAGCCTGCAAGCCATCAAAAGGGAATTCCGGGACCTGGGGCGCTTTATTGAGGGGGGGGAGCCCAAATAATATTCTCATCTATCCCCACTTGTGGGAGGAGGGGCTCAGAGCAGGACAGGAGAACCCACGAGTTGAATGTGTGGCTGAAAGGCTGGTGCCGGCGCAAGAACTTTGGGTTTTTTGACCATGGGATGGTGTACTCTGCTCCTGGCATGAGTACTGCTGATGGGGCTCACCTGTCCCATAAAGGAAAGCGGATCCTTGCCCAGGAGATGGCAGGGCTCATCGATCGAGCTTTAAACTAGTTAGGAAGGGGATATTAAGAAGGCTGCTGGGGTTAGGCAAGTGCTTCGGGAGTCACAACGAGAGTTGATGGTGGAAAAAGGTAAATACCAACAGCACAGTGGTGGACTTGGAGACAGTTTTCCAGGTGTGAGTAGGGAAAATTCTGTGGATTGGCCTGAGTACTCCTCAGTGGAGCCACTTTTGCCAGTCCCCTGGCAGAAATCTCGCTGTGGGCTGTTGAGAATACCTACATCTGCTGCCCCACTAAAATGCCTTTATACAAATGCACGTAGCATGGGGAACAAACAAGAAGAATTAGAGATCTTTGTGCGGTCGCAGGGCCACGATCTCATAGCAATCACAGAGACGTGGTGGGATAACCTGGACGACTGGCACGCTGTCATGGATGGCTATGTGCTTTTTAGGAAAGACAGGCTAGAGAGGCGAGGTGGAGGAGTTGCTCTTTATGTGAGAGAGCACCTAGAATGTATTGAGCTCCACCTGGGGAAGGATGAAACATCCGTCGAGTGCTTGTGGGTTAAAATCAAGGGGCAACCTGGTATGGGTGACACATTTTTGTGGGAGTGTGCTATAGGCCCCCTGATCAAGATAAGCAGGTTGATAGTGCATTCTATAAGCAGTTAGAAGTAGCCTCAAGATCCCGGGCACTAATCCTTATGGGGGACTTCAACTATCCAGATATTTGCTGGGCAAGCAACACGGCCAGTCATATGCAGTCCAGACAATTTCTGCAGTGTGTTGAAGACAATTTCCTGCTACAGATGGTGCAGGAGCCTACAAGGGGAGGGCGGGTGCTGGACCTTGTTTTAATTAACAAGGACGGGCTCGTTAGGGAAGTGAAGGTCGGGGGCAGCTTAGGACAAAGCAACCATGAAATGGTTGAGTTCAAGATCCTGGGTGGAAGAAGCAAGCCAAAAAGCAGGATAGCTACCCTGAATTTTGGAAAAGCTAACTTTGATCTCCTCCGTGACTTAATAGGGGCTATCCCGTGGGCTACGCTGTTTGAAGGAATGGGAGCCTGTGAGTGCTGGCTAGCATTCAAACAGCACTTCTTCCAAGCACAGGAACGATGCATCCCTTTGTGCAGGAAATCGGGAAGGAGAGGCAGAAGACCTGCATGGATGAACACAGAGCTGTTGAGTAAACTCAAAGAGAAGCGGAAGATCTATGAATTGTGGAAGAAGGGTCTGAGCACATGGGGAGAATACAGGAATGTAGTCAGGGCCTGTAGGGTCGCAACCAGGAAGGCTAAAGCCCTCTTGGAAACGAAGCTGGCAAGGGACATAAAGGACAATAAAAAGGGGTTTTTTAGATACATGAATAGTAAGAGGATGACCAGGGATAATGTAGGTCCCTTGCTGAATGAGGAGGGTGTCCTGGTAACGGGGGATACTGAGAAGGTGGAGATACTGAATGCCTTCTTTGCTTCGGTCTTCACCTCAAAGGCCCCCCAGGACCCACAGGCACTGGATGTAAATAGGAGTGTTTGGGATATGAAGAATTTCCATCTGGTTGAGGTAGGGGAGGTCCAGGAGCGGCTCAAAGGGATAAACGCACACAAATCCATGGGACCGGATGGGATACATCCACGTGTGTTGAGGGAGCTGGCGGAGGTGATTGCTGAGCTGCTCTCTATCATCTTCAACAGGTCCTGGAGAACAGGAGAAGTGCCTGAGGACTGGAGGATAGCCAATGTCACTCCAGTCTTTAAAAAGGGCAAGAAGGAGGATCCCAGCAACTATAGGCCAGTCAGCCTCACCTCTGTCCCTGGAAAGGTAATGGAACAGCTTGTTCTGGATGCCATCTCCAAGCAATTGGAAGAGAAGAAGGTCATGAGGAGTAGTCAGCATGGATTCACCAAGGGGAAATCATGCTCGACCAATCTCATAGCCTTCTACGATCTCATCACCGGCTGGGTAGATGAAGGGAGAACAGTGGATGTCATCTACCTTGACTTCAGCAAGGCTTTTGATACTGTCTCCCATGACATCCTGATAGCAAAGCTGAGAAAGCATGGGATTGATGACAGGACACTGCGCTGCCATCCAGCGAGACCTGGACAGGCTGGAGAGCTGGGCAGGGAGAAACCAGATGAGGTTTAACAAAAGCAAGTGTAAAGTCTTGCACCTGGGAAGGAACAACCGTTTCTATCAGTTAAGGCTGGGGGATGACCTGGTGGAGAAGAGCTCAGTGGAGAAGGACCTGGGGGTCCTGGTGGATGACAGGTTGGCCATGAGCCAGCAGTGTGCCCTGGTGGCTAAGAGAGCCAATGGGATCCTGGGGTGCATCCGGAGGAGTGTGGCCAGCAGGTCAAGGGAGGTGATCCTCCCCCTCTACTCTACCCTGGTCAGGCCCCACCTGGAGTATTGTGTCCAGTTCTGAGCTCCCTGGTATAAAAAGGACAGGGATCTCCTGGAGAGAGTCCAGAGGAGGGCTACGAAGATGATAAAGGGCCTGGAGCATCTCCCCTATGAGGAAAGGCTGAGAAGATTGGGACTGTTCAACCTTGAGAAGAGAAGACTAAGGGGGGACCTAATTAATGTTTGCAATTATCTTAAGCAGGGGATGCAGGGGGAATCAGCCAGCCCCTTTTCAGTGGTCTGTGGAGACAGGACAAGGGGCAATGGCCTCAAGTTGGAGCATAGGAAGTTCCGCACCAACATGCGGAGAAACTTTTTCACAGTGAGGGTGACAGAGCCCTGGGACAGGCTTCCCAGGGAGGTGGTGGAGTCTCCTTCTCTGGAGATATTCAAGACCCGTCTGGATGCCTATCTCAGTGAAATGTCCTAGGGAGCCTGCTTTGGCAGGGGGTTGGACCTGATGATCTCTGGAGGTCCCTTCCAACCCCTACAATTCTATGATTCTATGATTCTATGATTCTATGATTCTTCCCCCTGCATTGCAGCATGGGGAGGGGCAGGGAATAGGGAATGGGGGTTTTCAGTCAGTTCCTCCCAAGTTGTCTTTCTGTCGTGGTTTCACCCTGGCTGTGGGCCGAGATCCATGCAGCTGCCTGCTTCTTAAAGTAAAAGAGCCGGGGAAGAGGGAAAAAGGGAAAAAGGGGGAGAAACAAGGGAAGGGAAAAGGAAGGGGTAAATAACTCCAAAACCAAGAAACTAAGAGGCCCGTGGGTTGGGATAAGGATAGTTTACTAAGATAACAGAAAGATAAAATATAACAATGCTAACAGGACTTTAGAGCAAAAGAATATGAAACTATTGATACCCAATGCAGTTTCTCCCCGAACCACACAACTCAGGCCGTACCACCCAGAGCTGTCCCGGAACCCGACCGTCCCCCCAAGAAGCACGCGTCCCGCCACCGCCCCTCTTCTTCCTCCCCTCAGCCCCCCGTTATCCTGGGCAGGACGTAATTGGCATGGAATACTCTCTTTGGCCCATCTGGGTCACCTGTCCTGGCTTCGCCCCTCCTTTCTCATGGATAGAGAAATATGAAGAATCTGAGAAAGTCCTTGACTGTCTGACTGCAACTAAGAACATCAGGGTGTTATCAGCACTGCTTTCATTTTAACTCCCAAACACAGCATTCCATCAGTTGCTACAAATGAAGTTAACTCTATCCTGACTGAAACCAGGACACTTTCTTCGTAGCTGGGGGGTGGGCATTCCACACACCCTTCCCCTGCTGTACTGTGGGTTCCCTACCACAGGAGACAGTCCTCTATGCACTTCTCCAACATGAGTCCTCTCTATTGGGGTGTCATCTCCTCACCAATTGCCTCAGCGTAGCTCCCTTCCATGGGGTGCTGACCTTTGGGCCCAGACTGCTTCAGCCTGGTCCCCCACAGAGTCACAAGTCCCCCAGCAAACCTGCTGCAGCATGGGTTGGTCTCTCCACAGGCTGTAGATGGTCTCTGCTCCCCGTCATTATCCATGGGCTGCAGGGCGACAGCCTGCTTCACCATGGTCTTCTCCACAGGCTGCAGGGGAATCTCTCTGGCACCTGGAGCGCTTCATTCTTCCTCCCTCCCAGGCCCCAGGTCTCCTGCATCCCTGGTCTTGGTGTCTGCACAGCTTGTTACATCTTCTCACTCCCTTCTCTGGTGGCAAAATGCACATGTCTGCAGGCTTTTTTTCTCTTAAATGTGATTCACAGAGGTGCTGTGACCATCGCTGATGGGCTTGGCCTTGGTCAGGAGCAACTCTGGCCTTGAATTGTCTGTTGTTTACTCTCTGGGGCCTGCAGAGTGCTTCTAGCTGCTTCTCCATTAGAATCCAGCTACACAAAACAGCAACGCTATCTCTCTGCTATCCCAGTAAACTATCCTTATCCCAACCCGTGAGGTTTTGGTTCCTTGGGTTTTCTTCTCCCTTCCTTTCTCCCTCCCTCAGTTCTGCCCCCCTCCCACCTCCACCCGCCTCCAACAGTAAAGAACAAATGTTTGCATGGAGCCTGTCTCTCAGCTGGGCAAAACCACAACAGAGTATTGAATAAATTTTGCAAAAATACTAGTAATATAATTTAGGAAAGTAGTGACATGCAATATATAAGGACTTGATGTGATAAGGAAAATAAATGTAGGGGACAAATTAATTTCCAGTGTTCAGTTAAAGTGCAAAAAGTCTAAAAAAGCTCTTCATTCCAGTGCAGTATTTTAGCTTTGTAGCATGGGTGTTCCTAGTTAATTTGCTAGTACGGTCCAAGAGCTCTCACTTATTTATGAGAACATTGGGTAATTTTGGTTGGAAGTGATATCAGGAAGTTTCCAGCCCAACCTCTGCTTGAAGCAGGATCAGCTGTGAGGTCAGACCAGTTTGCTAGGACTTAGTCCACTTGGATCTTGAAAAGCTCTCAATATAGTAACTATATATACACATGATATTGGACAAGAAGAAAACCACAGAGCTGGTAATTCGGATTAGGCCAAAGAAATGTATCAGAAAATGTACATATCTGAATATAGGTGTTGTAAAGACTCATCAGAGGCCTCTGCATTAGAGATTCAGAGAAAGCATGAAGACAAAGATACTGTTTTTTTCTTAGGTGCAGGAATTAATTTTACAATGATGGAATCAAATCCATTGAATCTTTTGAAAAGATAGTATGTAAGATCTGTTAAAGTGCCTTTTAGTCCATAGTAAGAATATTATTAAAATTGAAAATGAACCCAAAAATACTTGAACTACATAAGAAAATAATTTTCAGTATTGTTAAAATATTTTGGAACAACATATATAGCTACCTTGTAATTGGGAAAAAAAATTGCTACTTTTCTTATGGTCTCCCTTTCTGAAATTATTTATGATATAAATACTAAATACCTGGAATTACGCAGATGCTAAGGGAAAAGTGAACAACCAATGCATACAATATTATCTCAAGTTTTGATTTGTGTGCTATATAATTTTCAAGGCAGTGATAACAATTTATCTTGCAGTATAGTTACTAATAGCATATGACTAGAATGTTTTACACCTGTCTTTTAATGTTCATCAAACCTGTTTTAATTTCTGTTATCATTTCTATGGTGCTATTTTAAACAAGATACCACACTTCAATTTGCAGACTCCACTCACACTAACAGTTGCATCTGCATTAAAAAGGCAAGATTTATTGGTCTTAAAAAGTGTCATCAGATTTCTAAACTACTATCTATATGATAAAGGTTCAACAAATGCCTGAAATGTGGTATGTTGAGTGTTTTACAGAACTTAACAGGTATTGAATCACTCAGGCTCATCCTTCTTTAACTAATACATAAAGAAAACAGATACATTAATGCAGCAAAATTTAATCTGTAATAGATTTCATTAACTATCTATAAACCAGTCAACACTGATCCACAGTGCTGCTTTGCTATCAGGTAAAGCATTATAACTGTGACATCCAGAACAAAACCCTGAAAGATAGGGAAAAAGCACTTAAGGAATCAAAAAATAAAAACTGTAAAGCAGTACCACAGTGAGGAATCTGCTATCTTTTTGAACTAAATCATCACAAGCAAGCTAACTTTGTTTTCTTCACTGAGAAAGGTCTTTTTATATTTTTTTAATTCAGTAAGTTCATGTGGTATTACTGTCACATTAAGATGTGTTGAGCAAATGTAACTATAAATATATCGATAAAAATTAACATGAATAATGCAATCAAAAGATCTGAAAAATTAGGCTTTTTTCATTGACAAATCAAAATGTTTCTAAGTTCATGGAGTAACTGACAACATGAAAAATGAAAAAGTATTCATAAGCAGAAGTTATACATGATAATCAATGCAAAGATTTATATCTCTTAGGAAAAATTTAGAAAGTAAAAAAGCCTTAAAAATACTCCAAGCATTCCTAATAATGATATCTGTAGAATAGATTATTTTGTTAACCTGTTAAAATTACAGTAATGTACAGTGTAATGAATAAATGAGTAAAGACGAGATCCAGACAAGTAAGTAAATTGCTACTTAGGACTTAGGTGGAATTGAAGCAATTCAGAACAATGAAACTGAAAAATCTCTGTTCATTACCAGACAACACTGGACAAAACTGAAACCAGCAATGATGTAATTCGTAATAATAGATGCCTAGTACCATTTGGTGCCTAGAAGTTGTTGCACAGAGCCATAAAGACATAACCAAGCATTCATAAGAAACTGGCATTGTTCTGTAGCAACAACTTGATAACCAGGTAGGATATCACACAGCATCTCAGATTACACTGACACCTATGTCTAAACAATGGGATCAAACTCTTATGAACCAGAATATAGATGTTTTATCCATATTGAAGGTTATATCTAGGTAACTAAATGTAAGAACTGACGTGGGAGTTTAGTGCCTCAGCTCCTGTTACAGTCAGTAGAAATCCAGGATGCAGTTCAGTACCACATACATAGGTATCAAATATAATTTGAGATGCTGCAGGATATTTCTTTTGCTATCAACTTGATAATTCAAAAACATGAGCATCTTTTGAACTCCCTTCTTAAATATCCAGGTCCTATGAAGATGTCTCAGAAACTCAGCTATGTCTCATGTAGGACTATGAACCTATCTCTGGGCAACTAACTCGATCCCTCAGGAATCTGGAGAATTATTTGTTTGACCAAAGGCAAAAGTTTTTCTTAGGGTGAGATGACAAGCTCATTTGACTCCAGTGCCTGGACTTCTGGACTAAAGCCCTGAATGTTGTTGGTTTTGGCAAGAACAGTCTAATCTAGGTGATTTGTCAATCAACTATATTTAGGATTCAAAAATTCTTCAGGTTTGGGTTGTGTTGGGTTTGGGTTTGTTTGGGTTTTTTTTTGTTTGTTTGTTTGTTTGGTTTGTTTTTGTGGTTTTTTTTTTTTTTTATAATCATGACATCAAATGTCTCTCATATTTCAATCATAGTGATTTATTTAAAATAACAACCTAAATATTTTATTATAGAACTGGCTAGGTAAGAGGTACTGTCTACTCTCTGTGCAGATGTACCTCTGTTTCTATATGCTCAGATGAATGTGTTAAACTTAAAAAGAACCATACTGAATCATTAATGACCAGGGAACTCACACCAATGTAAAGATTCCTATTCCAGGACTCACAGGATTTGCTGGGGTTTTTTGTTTGGTTGGGGTTTTTTTTTTGTTTGTTTGTTTGTTTTAATCCATTCACCACTTAAGGCAGCATAACAATAATGCAGCCAGAAATGCAGTCTACAATCAAGAGAAGAGTAAGCTTTGTGGCAGTTGAATTCTATTAGGCATACACCTTTTTTAACACAGTATTCAGAGTACTGATTCACAATTGGTTTCCAATCTTAAATTGAAATAATAGAAATAATAAACTTCCGAATAATAATAACTAAAAAGTAAAGATTGCTGAACTTTGTTTTATTTCTGACACTCATTTGCTACTGTACATTTCTTATCCTAGTTGCTACGTTTGTGCTGTTTCCTCACCAGTAAGATGGAAATTAGAATCCCTGCTAATCAAAATATAGTTGCAAGTCTTCTATTGATTGGATCATATAGTCCATAGATGTGAACATTTTATTTTATAATTAATAAATATCAAGGCATTGTTACTCCTTTTAGAAGAGGTTGTCCTTACTTCTGCATGCTGAGTTAAAAACTTCAAGGGTTTAAGTGTTAGGAATAACATAAATTAAAATTTCTACACGGTTTCAAGAACAGCAACACTAAATGAGTTTAATTTGCATGATCATTAACAAAATGAATAAAAGTATGGGTTAATTAATAGGAAAAAAAGAGATGCAAAGTAGGAAGCATAAATATAATTTTTTAAAAAAGGAAAAAAACGAATGCAGTAACCCTTAGTAAGAAAAGCATGTGATACAGAACATATTTTCATAAGACTTTGAACTTAATATCCTGTGTGTAGCCAGTCAATAAATTTATAGTCAGTTTCTAAATATAATTTATCTACCTTTAGAATGACAAGGGAAGAAATTATTAAAATAAAATTGTGTACTTTCTTAACGAAAACTTAGAGACAAAAATTAGTGAAATATTATACACTAGGTATAAACATTAAAAATTATTATGACTTTTTATTTGTTTTCACACAAATAGATCTTAAGGTGTTAAATAATTTACATACAAAAGACTACCCTTATATATTACCAAAATATTTTTTTCTATTTCTTTTAAGATATCTTCCTTACATTTTAAGACTGCATTTAACATATTTGTAAGATATATTAAATTAGAACACATGTACTGAGTTTGTGATATGATCCTGTGTTTTTTTTCTGGTATAAAGACGAGTCCAGTTTCAGCACTAAAATAATCATGATGAATACTTTTGTGGGAAGTGCTGCAAGATTTTTAATGACTATGGCTGATTAGAGCCCGAAATGACAGATCATGAAAAGAGCAGTCTTTAAATTAGGTGGTTAGCATTTTGAGTCAGGAAAAAACACCAACAATCCAACAAACCCAAACAAAACAAAACAGAGAAAAAACATGCACATATTTTATTAAACCTAACTTAGCACAGCTCTGAAGTGAACACATTGGAAGAATAAAGATCTGCTGACTATGTGATTCTGGTGCCTTTTCCTACTGTATATGGTACATTAATTTTCACATCCAGTGTCACAGACTGTCTTTTAAACTAACAAAAGATGGTTCTATATCACATCTTATGAATCGTTTGTACTACTAAGATACAGCTGTGAAAAAATTACAACACAAAACTACATACATTTTTAAAAAACAACAAAAAAAGTCATTTGGTATATATGCATATTACACATACAAAGTCAACAGTGAGTGACATATATCACCAAATGCTACATTTATAGATTAAAACCCCCCCAAAACCTACAAAAAACCCAAAGAAAAATAAAAGAAAACAAGCAAATTTGTCCAAGTATACCCTTAATATCGGGTTGAAGCTCTGTATGGTTGTGGTGGTTTTGGCCCTGGCTAGAAGCCAAATGCCCACCAAGCCGCTTGCTCACTCCCCCTTCAGCTGAAAAGGGGAGAAGATATGTTTTCGGGGGCTCAGGCCCTGAGATAAGGACAGAGGGATCACCCTCCAATTAGTGCAATGGGCAAAACAGACTCGGCACAGAATAAAGGAAAGAAAAGTGATTTATTACAACTACAACTAATACACCCAGTGAACTGGAATGAGATAAGAGTAAGAAGCGGCCAGGTCTTAAAGCGCCTTTCCCCCACCCCTCCCCTTCTTAGCAAACTCAAACTTCATCACGATTTTACTCCCTTCTTCCCTCCCATCACAGCACCAGGAGGGGCAGGGAATGGGGAGTGAGGTTCCTGAGGTACCAGTTGCTTTCCTTCCCCAGATCTTAACACTTCTACTTCCCCCCCACCCCTCGCCTCTTCGCACCCTTGACTTTAATCATCAATTCGCTCCCTTCTTCCCTCCCGTTGCAGCACCAGGAGGGGCAGGGAGTGGGGGGGGTTTCAGTCCGTTCTGCCCGAGTTGTCTTCTGTCTCAGCTGGGGGGGAATGGGCATTCTACACACACACACACACACACACACACGCACACACTCTTCCCTTACAGCGCCGTGGGGTCCCACCCACGCCAGAAATCGTATCCACAAACTTCTGCAGCGTGAGTCCTCTCCATCGGGGAGTCATCTCCTCACCACAGGCCTCTCAGCAGGACTTCTTTCCATATGGTTTTGACATTTGAGCCCCTGGGCTTCCCCGCAAAATTCACAAGTCCCCTGGCAAAATTCACAAGTCCCCCGGCAAACCTGCTGAGGCGTGGACCAATCTCTTCACAGGGCGTAGAAGTCTCTGCTCCCTGTCCTCATCCATGGACTGCGAGGGGACATCCCGCTTCACCATGGTCTTCTCCACGAGCTGCAGGAGAAACTTTCTTTCCACATTCCTTCCCCCCCCTGCTCCTTCTGGGCCTGGCCTTGGCTATCGGTGCAGCTGGTCACATCTTCCCACTCTGCGTTCTGGTGGCAAAGTGCGCCAGCCAGGAGTTTTTTTCTCGAATACGTGATTCACAGAGGCGCTATGAATCCTTCTGTGATTGGTCAAAAGTGACTTTGGCCTTGAATTGGCTCTTGTTTACTGTTGGGAACTCACAACAAACTGTAACTGCTGCTTTGCAAAAGCCACCTAAGCAGCACAGCTACAGCAAACTGCAACAATGGTCTTTAAAGATGCCTTCCAAACTATTCTGTGTGTCTGTATGTTTAATTCCTGGAAAGCATTACAAAATATTTTTGAGTAAAGAGTGCACATCATGTATTATGATATTTAGCAGGAATTCATTCTACACTGTTTATTTGATCTTGGATTTCAGTGTAAGTTTTTGTAAATCAAGCACTAGAAATATTTAAGAAGAATCTAAAATGATGTATCCCTAGAGAAAAGGGGTGTGTGGGGGGAATTTATGAGCTTTCCTGTTAGAATAAAAATGATGTATTAAAAAACCCCAAACACACCCCCCAGATCAAACAAACAAACACACACGAACCCCCCAGAACTTCAAAACCGTGTTTCTTAGAGAAGTTATTATAAGGATTGGCCTAAAAGAGTCTTGGAATGGGTAAAATAGTAATTTGAGCTCAGCTATGGAAAACAAACCAAACCTCTTTCTTAACCTACTTTGATTACTGAGGCACTGCATCTACTTGAGGCTTCAGTGAGAAACCTTTCTGGATAGGTGTAATCAGTGGTTTTACTGCCACTGCTATGCTGACTGTCCCAAGGCTATGCAATGTTTTGGACAGTGCTATTGTGCTATTCTGGTGACTACATTGACAAGGGAATGTAGTTAGTAAGGTGTGCTCAGACTTTGTCACTCAAACTGGACTGAATGTAATTATAAACATTATCATCAAATAAAAATATAAGTTTGAATGCCTAAAAGAAAAATGTAATTTCCAATGTGATACTCCTGTTTCAAAAAAGTTAGTAAAAGAAAATTTGAAAAACAATACAGGAAAATATTCTCCAAATACACAAACCTTTCTGCTGCTTCATATCTCTTTTGTTGATTATTACTAAATATGTTGGCTATGTCAATTTTGTCCTGGCAAGGTGCTCACCTCTATTGTATGTCCAGGTTTCCTTTTGGAACTCCATTTTTGTAGCTGAACATCAAAACAGGACTTTAGACTTGCCCACTGTTGTCAGAATAACCTGTTGAATCTTAATACTACAAATGATAATTTTGTTCTGCAGAACCTAAACTGATGTTAATCTATTTTAGTCTTCAGCAGTATTTCTTGTTGGTCACTGCCCAACAGTTTTTGAACTCCCTTTTACAGTAAATCTAACCATTTCTTTAGAAGCAGCTTAATTCTCATTACAGAATTCAATCTTTTTTGGAGACTGATAAATAAGTACCCTGTGGTGAAACAGAGATTCAACATATCTCAGAGAGACTTTTCCATGCTGCACATTTGAGTCTCGTAATTAAAGGAAAATCATATGGCAACTAGAATGTTCTTTTCCTATTACAGTGAAACATTTGTTCTCCTTCATGACATATGGCTAACATGCTGGTAACTGACCTGAGGATTAAATAGTCATTTATATGTACACTAGCAATACTTACACCTTTATAGCAAAATATGCGACAGGTGCAAGGTACATACGTATCTGGCGTAACAAAGACTTGCCATCTGTTGGTATAGATTTTGGAATACACAGCTATTACCATCTAGTGATTTAAATAAAATGTCTGAAAGAGGAATATTGTTAGTAATCACAGCAGTACTTTTACACTTCTATTTGTGTTTTTTTTCTTTTCAATTTCGTTAAGAAATATTTATGTAGCAAGATTCATAACAGCAACAATTCTGTTACCTTAGTTCCATGTTGACTCTCTTGGCTTTGACTGTTGAAAACGTGCAAAGAAATGGCTTCTGTGGAATCACTGAAGTGACTGACGAACTACATGGGGTAATAATGGTAAACATTTAGGAGCAGGAACTACAGGCAAAGAATCCCCTCATCTTTAACATAATTGGCTATTGCAAAATATTCATTGCATATTCGGTGCACATATACTGTATCAAGGAGCTCTTTTCTGGGAAATATGAATGAGTACAGTCCCTAGTCTATCTACCTTCCTGTCTCACCCTCATCGCCCAAGGGCCTGTTACGAGAATCAAGGCTTGGAGATTTGCTGAGAGTATGTCATCACTCCCTCACAGCCTACCTATCCTCTCACTGAGGATCAAGGTGTGAAGGTAGGTTGTCAGCCATTTTACATGCAGCCCTTTTGTATATCTCACCTACTGGAGGTTTTGGTTGTTTCGTTGGTTTTGGTTTTTGGTTTTTTTTTTTCCACTTTGTATAAATTGCATGAATGATCAGTAAGAGAGAAAAGCTGAAAGCAAGAACTGTGTTCTATGATAGACTGTAGGATACCCTCCTAAGAAGCAGGTATATCTACACTGCATCTGTAAAATGAAATGGAATGAGTTTGCAAATAGATTGATGATTGAAGATTGGTAATGGCATTAATTATCTCCACACTCCCAGCTATTTGTTTTCATCTGTTTTACTTGGCACTGTCAGAGATCCTGCCTAACTAAGTTTGTGGGATAACAGGGCCAGAAACATTTTCAACAGGCACATGTACAAAGTTACATTACATTTGTCTCCATCCCTTTTTCACAGCTTCAATGATATATCATGGCAAGAGAGCTTACATGGCTGGAGTGTTACCAGGGTTGGAAAAAGAAAGACATGAAGGTGAAGAGGTAGAGTTGCTCAGTATGTGAGAGTATAGCAGGAATGCAGGGAGCTCTGCCTAGGGATGAGTGGTGAACTAGCTGGGAATTTTTTGTTTGGGATTAGTGGACGGACCAAGGTAGGCTATCTTGTGGTGGGTGTCCACTATAGACCACCTCATTAGGAAGAAGAGGATGACACTTTTTGCAAACAGCTGAAATAAGGCTCACATTCATAGGCACTGATCGTCATGGGGGACTTGCACTATGCCAATATCTGCTGGATAGACAGCACAGCAGGGCATGAGCAATCTAGGTTTCTTTAGGTCTTGACCACAAATTCCCTACACACATGATTGAGGACCAGTGAGGACAGGTGGTCTGATGATATACTTAACAAGGACTGGTCAGGGAATCTGCAGGTTGGAGCATAATACAGATAGCCAGTAAATGATATAACTGAATGTATACATATGTATGTCTGTATGTATATATGTCTATAACTATTAAGTATGTGCCTGAACACCCCTCCATTTAATATTTTTTTCAAATCTATGGTTACAATAATAAGCTAAAGCCACATTCGAATCAACTGCTGAATATTTTTTATATGGTAGACACTGAATTTAAAAGTATGTTTTGCAGTATAATTAGATATCAGCTAAATATATTCACTCAAAATAAATCTCTTTAAAAATTCATTTTCATTCTCCCTGAACATAAGTTTAAATTTTTTATATGGTTTCCTCCAAAACAAATAAACTGAATGAAGAGGTGAATACAGCAAAAGACATATGGGTATGTTGCTAATATTTATTGGTGATTTCAGAGATGATTCTAAAATTTATTCCTGTTCAGAGAAATTTAAAACTGTGTTTCTCACTGATACTCTAGGAGTAAGGGCAGACTATATTCTAAGACTGACTAGCATTCTTGATCCTCCCTTTATTGTTCAAGTTTATGTAAATAAATAAACTGTCAATAAATCAAGGACTGGAATCTTTGCTGTTTCCTATATAGCTAAATAACACAGCAACCTAGACATCTGACTTTCTTTAAGTGGTACACCTGGGGTACATAAAACTACAGAACACCTGATCATCAGTCTTCTCTGGAACAATGCCCTAGCAATGGCACACTGAGACACAGAGTAGCTGATGAAGTTGGAAGGCACTCTGAAGTCTATCAGTCTACTCAAAGCAGGGTCAGCTTGAGTGGATTGCTAAAGTCTGTGTCTAGTCAGACAAAGATGGAGACTCCACAATGACCTGCCCCAGTGTTTTACCTGTTCTGATTAAGAAGGTTTTTATTTTGAAATGGAATTTCCTGGTTTTCCATTCATATTCATTGCCTCTTGTCCTGTCACTAGATACCACTGGATACCCCAAGAATCTGGCTCCATCTTCTTTACCAGTGCTACCCCCTCAGGTGTTGAGACACTGGAACAGATTGTCCAGAGAAATGGTGGATGCCTCTTCACTGGAAATATTGAAGGCCAGGTTGTACAGATCCTTGAGCATCCTAATCTAGTGAAAGATGTCCCTGACAGTGGTAGAAAGGTTGGACTAGGTGATCTTTAGAGGTTCCTTGCCACTCAAACCATTCTATGATTCTATGATTTATACATATTGATTAGATTCTTTCCATTTGAATTACAGTAACTGAAGGACTAGAAGAAATGCATTGTAAACAGAGCATCCAAGCCTAAAATATTCTATGCTAAAAGGAAAGAATGTAGGAGTAAATGTCAATGTTTGCCTGTAAGCCTAAATTGACAGCAAGATGGCAAAAGATGGACAACTGTTGTAGGAGAAGAATCCAACATCGATCAATATTGCCGGTTAGTCTTCTTCAACTTGACAAGACTGAAAACATGAATAACAAACAATCCTGATGAACATGCAGTAAAACTGTATCTTACAAAAGCATTTCTTAGAGAGGAGATTTTTCCCAATTAAATATTTACTGACACTAGCTGATATTTAAAAATAATTTGAAAATAAAATTAGGAAATTCATATTTTAACATTAACTATAGAAAAGTTGAACAATAGACTTTTAGAATCTCTTACTGATCTACCAGTTGCAGCATAGATACCAAATAATTTATATACACATACAATCTATAGTGTATGTGTCTAGCCAGCATTTAATATTTTTAATAAAAATGCAAGCTACTGTTACAATAAATATAAAAAATAAAAAATCACTGGTATAAAATATGTCCTTAGAAGACCTGCATACTAGAAAGGACTTTCTGTAATTTTGTTGCTGTACTATAATGTTAACTTTCAGTGATGCATTATCACATGGTGTGTGATAGGGAAATGTCAAGGAGGGTCAAACCTAAGAAAGTGAGTTTTCCAGCTGTTAACTTAAAATTAATGTATCAAGTAGGATAAAGCAAGTAGACATTCTATAAAGACATTCAAGGACCAAATGTACTATTAAAAATGTGAAGTAACTTTAAAAAATATTATGTTTAATGTAATTTTATACATTTTCAGAACAGAATGATTTTTAAAAAGCAAGAGATATATCCTGATGAATCTGAGCTGGCTGCTGGGTGCAACTTTTTCAGCATTAACTTTCCTGTTCTTTTTTAATGTTGGCTGATAGTGAATTCAAGGAGAATGTGTGTTTCAAATAAAATCACACAGAAAGCATTCAAACTAAGTGATGAACTCGAAGTCATTGGATTATTCACTAACACGCCTTGCCCAAGGCTCCCCCAGCCTTGCCCATGGCCCAGGACCCCACATCAGCTCCATGGTTATCAGCCTCCGCCCCTGTGACACTGCAGTAGGGCCACTTTCCAGCTCCCAAAGCCTTTCTTTTCTGAGCCACTGTCCTCACTGATCTGGGTCTCCTACTTGGGCCTGTGTTCCAGCATGACCTTGGCCTTCCTGCATCCCTGGGGAGCTGACTTATGTCCAGGGCTGGGTCTGCTATGGTGGCCTCAGCTGCCCTGCTCCTGATGGGTGACTGGGATAGGCCCTGGCTGACAGGTCCTGACCTGATGCATCCCATGGGGAGCACCCTGATGCTCCCAATGTCCTAGTCCACAGGGAGCCCCCAACACTTGCAGTGTCCTGCAGGTACCTCTCCTGCATTTTGGGGGCTCAGAATGTCTTTAGTTTCACTATATTATCTCCCACAAACTGTTTTTGATGGGGGTCCGTGGCTTTGGGGCAGTTCTGATAAGATACTGCCTTTGTTTGGAGACTCAGTCCAACAGGCTCTATTGTCAAGTATGCCGAACCCAAGGTATCATGAAGACACTTCCATTGCTATGTTTAGCAAGATTTGAACTAAACCTAATGTTCAGTCAAATTGTAGTATACTTTGATTAAAACTTGAGTGAAATGGGGGAAAAAAATAAAAAGAATACCTTTTGTAGTTAAATTTCATAAGAAGCAATTCTGAATTGAAAGGTTCAAACACTCTTTCGAAGAGCCAGAGGAAGATCTACAGATGTTTGAAAATCCTTTGTTCCTGGATATTGTGAACAAAGAACTGCCAAGAATTATTAATAGAACAGAACAGGTAATTATACTCATGACCTAAAAAAGTTTTCTAGGATTCATGATTTCCCATTGTACAATGAAACTAAGCACCAATATCTAATTTATTATTGTGTACATTTGTGAAAACAAAATAGAAACCATGAAATTGGGATTGTCTTCTGAAAGTAGTCTTCTACATCTTTTCTTTCAATGAACTAAGTAAAACCTGGTGATGATAGGACTTACATTTTATCTAACAGTTAATTGGTCAGAATATTCTATTCACTTGAATGAAGGAGACACAGATCCCATAAGAATTGATTGTTTAATAATTTACACTGATGAAAATGTTCTGACTGGAGATAGAAAAGACAGGATAGATTAGATAGTGTAAAGAAAATGGTAAAATTATGAATTTGAAATCAAATCTCTTGCATTTTGAGTACAAAACTAAGTATCTAGCAGAGGAAGAGGAACTCAGGGAAGAACTTGGTGGGTCATTGTGAATGTTTCTGTTTCTCTTCCACATAATATAACTAAGCACTCAAAGAAATCTTTTGTTGTTTTTTTTTGTTGTGTTTTGTGTTTGTTTTTTTTTTTTAAGTAGAAATGTACAAACTGTGTTTAATAATCTCACTTACTGAATCAAGAAAATCAAGTCATGTGCTGGCTACACACTGTGTTGGTGAGAGAACTGGGATGCCGATGGTTACTTCTATTTCCCTCTTTCTCCTGCTTTCTCCCCCATACACATTCTTGCAGTGAAGATGTATAGATCTTGGCATAAAGGACTGATTGCTCCTTTTCTTCAATGGCCTTAGTTGCTTTGCTTTTTTTTTTACATCAATCTCTTTTAATCTTGTGTATGACAGTAAATTTGAGTTATCCAGTATTGTTAAAAGGCCATAGCCTTTTTATATACCTAACAGTGCCGCATCTGCGGACTGTTCTCAATTTGCCTTGATTCTGAGCTAGTTTTTTGTTTCTTTTGTCTGAGGCTGGAGGAAGAGAGTCTGTCTATTATGCAAACTTCAGCTGGGCACCAATAAGAAAGAAGCAGAATGTGATAATAAACCACATTCAAATAAACCTCAGCAGGTCCAAGGCTGATAGGAAGAAAGAAGGCCCACTTAATCATGACAGTCACATTCTGGGCAAGTATGTCAGGGTGCTAATGACTCGCTGTAACTCTCACTCTGACTCTTAAGAAAAGCTGCTGACCTTTGGCATCAGAACAACATGAGAAAGATGAGCTTAACACTAGAAAAAAATGTATAACTATCAGAAAGTTTTCTTGTATAAGATTTTTTAAAGTATTATGCATGAGCCATTCCTGTACGAATTTGGACGATGACTGTGAGGTGTAGTGCAACTGTTCTGCTAATAGCAACCAATTGTTCAGTTTAAAATTTACTGTTAAAACATTAGTTGCCTTCACATATACAGGGTGTCTTTTTTGTCATAACACGTTTTGGCTACGACACCAAATGAGTTTGAAGAGTGCTACTTAACCATAAACATTAGTATTATTTCATATTCCTATGACAGAGAATCTCAATGTCTGTAGTCACACTGCAATCTGACAATGTTGGGTTATATGGTACCATGTTAAAATGGTGGCAACAAAAACATTTGCTTTTTTCTAAGTATTTCTAGTCTTCTTACCAAAATATGCCAGTTGCTGTTTCCCTTCCTATTGCTTTCTGCTTAATTCATGCATGATCACCACAGAGAGTACATCCATTAGTTACTGATTGCTTGGCTTGACATCAGTGCCAAAAAAACTTCAAAAGACTTTGCCTACAGGATGAATATTATTTTTGGTTGGTGGGATTGATTGGAGTGCACTGTGGGAAGAAGACAATGTGCTGCAGATCTGGAGTTCATAAACTGAATGATATGTGGCAAGACACCCAAAAGCAGTTTAAGAACTTGCCTACTGAACACAAAATCTCATGAGGAGCTGGAGAAGCTCATGTCAAGCTTCTACTTCCTGATCATGTTAGGAATACAGTACAGAAATCAAGATTTTCTGAATGCTCCAGAGACAGTATTCAACAGTATTGGAGAGGCTAAAGGAGGTACTCTGTTTGACCTACTGCTCACTAATAAGGAGAAAGAGGTTGTACGTAACTGTGATATAGCAGAGTTCAAGATTCTGAGGGACATGAAGAAAGTGAACGAAGAATAAAAAGTGTGGTCCTAGTAAATGCAGACTTCAGCTTGCTGAGGGAACCGTTACACTGGACTTTGTGGCATACTACCCTGAAGGGACCCAAGAGACCTAGTTGATCTTCCTGGACAACCTCATTAAAGCATTAGAATACTCCATCCAATACGCGTAAAATTGAGTAGGCATAGCAGGAAGCCATCCTGACTGAGTTAAATGCCAAAAGAAAGCATATGGAAGATAAAAGTGAAGAAAAGATACCCAAGAGGAATATATAGAAAAGCCTGGTAATGCAGGGATAGAATTCAAAAGGACAAAACTCAGCTGAAGTTACAAGCAGTGAGGGATGTGAAAAGCATTAAGAAAGGCTTCTATAAATACAGAAGAAAAAAGAAAAGAAGACTAAGGAAATTTTTGGGCAGCTAAGTGATGAAGAATATTCAAACTGTTCCCGTAATCAATGTCTTCTTTGCCTTAGCCTTTACTGGTAAGTTTGGTTAACAGGTATCAGATTTCCATTCTTGACGAGAGACATTAGACTGATGCCCTACTTACTATGGAGTAAGTTCAAGGTAGGGACCATTTTGACAAATAGGACACACACAGTTCAATGATACCAGGGGAGATGATTCTGAGGGTGCTGTTGCATCCAAATTTAACAGCCAGTCTCAAGCCTAAAGCCAACTCTGCTTCTGATATTAGTATACAGTTATATGTATAGTGTTTTGCCAAGGATTTAACAGAGGGTCTTGTTTTTTTCCTGCCTTTCTTCAAGAAACATAGTTTCCTCTGTACAGAAGATTCTTGCTACACTTTCAGGCAGCATCACCAATAGCTTCATTTACCCAGAGAAACCATGCACATTGCTTTTGCTATGCTCTGAAACTGTTTTCTCTCTCCAGGTTGAATTCAAACTCATCAATAAATGGCCATCTATTTTATAGCTGAAGGGTCTCTGTTTTCCGCCTGTGTATTTACTTTCAGCCTCAGCTATCATTCTGGGACTGTTCATTTTACATCCTTCAGAGGAGATAACTTCTCAATGATGTTTCCAGAGATGTGTTTTTTTGACAACTTCAGGATATCTTAATCAAGCCTGGCACACATTCTTGCTATGGCATTCCCAGGTTTATCAGGGTTCGTGGCAATTCATATTATGCATGCACTGTGGCATGTACTACAACAGTGTTAAAATAACTTACATAAACTATCTATGTGCTTATTATTAACAACTATCTAATTACTGTTGTGCATTTGAATTTGAATCTTTTCATGTGTAACACTTCTGAGAAAGCTGTTTGATGTTATTGGAAGACACTCTCATCATTTTGAAAGTGGTGACAGCCAAGAGGATCTCTAATTGCTGTAAAAAGGAAAAAGTCATGCTGAGCTCCAAGAAAGCAAAAAAGGAGACTCCCAGGACCTACAGAACTGGAAACCATATTCAGGTTTAAAGAGATTAAAAATAACCGACATGGATTTGCTATGAGCAAACTGTGCTTGATCAGCCTGATTTTCTTCTGTGATGAAATTTCTCTCTCTCTGGGTGAGGCAGGAGCAGTGGATGTCATTTGCTTTGACTCTAGCAAGGTCTTGCACTGACCCACTGGAGAAGAGATTTTCAGAAAAGGACTTGGGAATTGTAGTGAATGAGAAATTGAATGACTCAGCAGTACAACTTAGTGACATACTAGCCAACCACATGCTGGCCTGCAGAAGTAAGAGTGTAGCCTGCAGGATGAGAGTAGAGATTATTGCCCTGTATGCAGCACCTGTGTGACCTAAGCCTGTCATATTGCCTCAGGTTCTGGGTTTGCCAGTGTAAGAAAGACATTGACATGCTGGAGAGAGCCCAGAATAGTCACCAAGAAGGTCAGGGGGCTCACGTATATGACATGCAGGAGACACTGAGAGACCTGGGTTTGTTCAGCCGGGTGAAAACTAAAGCAGAATGTCATCAAAGTGATGTGAAAACTAGAGGGATGTCTTTCAAGACTACTGTCTTTGACTACTTAATGGGAGGTCATAGAAAAGACAGACCTATCAGGGGTTCACAACAAAAGGACAAGAGATCAATGTCATAGGTTCCAGCAAAGGAAAAATGATTACTAGATATCAAAGAAAAAAATCTCCACAGGGAGTATTTAAGCACTGGAACCAGTTGCTCAGAGTCATCTGAACAAGGCACTTAAAAGTGTGATCTAACTTTGAAATTAGACAGGCTTTGTGAAGGGAAATAAACTAGATGACCTGTAGGGGTCCTAGCCAACCTAAATTATGCTATGATTATAATTTAAAGGTTAGTATTGGCCTGAAATAAAATGCTTTCTAGAAAGGAGACAGACGTTCAGTTTCATTTGCAAAATCCAAAATGTAAAGTTTGAAGCTGGGTAGAAAATACTATTCTGATTTAATTTACTTTTTGCAAGACTTCTACAGAATTTGTATTAGCCTGTTACAATATGCTTACCAGTAATGCTTTACACATGCTCCTTAACTTTACTTGATCTAAGTCTGATTTCAGCTGACTGGATAATAATAAGTCATTCATTATCCAAGTGTGTGTGAATCTGTAAACCACCCTTAGAAAAGCACAAGCTGTCTGGCTTGTTCTTTAGTGAATTCAAAACATGGAAGGATTCTTTCTGAGTCGCTTCAGCTGTCTGGCCCTGAGGGGACAGGCAGTTGGCATCATAGAGCTCAAGGGAGGTAGAAGTACTTTTCAATGACTATTAGTGACCTTGAAGTCTTTCTGGCATGCAGTGATGTGGCAAAAGCTTCAATTGTGAGACTGGATATGACCCAAATAAATAAAAGTCTGATTTTGTAACGGTAAGGGTATCAGCCATACTTACTCCAACTTATTTCTGTTTCTTGAACTTTGCTCCACTGAATGCATTTTGGTTTAAAACGTATTGCACAGAGTTTTTTTTCCAAATCAACCTGCAGGAGGAGTTATCTGTCTGTGGCCCTTGTATGCATGCAGCTTGTGGCCATTTCAAATGGGGCTTCTTTATCTGAGCTGCATTCACGTATTTTGCAGCAGGGAAGCATTGCCGTAGAAGCTGGTACAAAGTTTATTCCTGTCTAGCAAGTGGCTCAGCAGAAAACCACCGGTGTGAAAATACAGCTGAGGTTGGCCCTGGATGGTCTGCCATGACTGAGCTCTTGTCCAAAATGGAAACAGTTTGGAGCCCTTGGGGAGTCACTGTTTACTCCCACGGACAAAGCACTTTGAGACCTCCTTTTCTTCTTAATTCTCTGAGTTCCAAAACTAAGTCATTTTAATGTTTAAAAGGCCTTTTAAAAAGCCAAGGAACTTGGTCATGCATCACCAGGAAGAAACAGTGTCACAGAAATCATCATGAAACATCATGTAAAATTTCTCTATTAACACACAAACTTGGAAAAAATTAATTTCCAGGTTTTGTATGTTAGCACATATTTGCTATCTTCTTTCATGTTTTAATCTGTCACCAGATGTCCTCCCTCTGTATCGAAGAGACTGTATTTTTAAGGGTAATGTTTGGGAAAACTATGCAAAGATACAGGAAATTCATCACATTGCAGATATTCTCTTTTTAAATATATGTGAGTGATTTTAGTCTTAAGCATACACAGAATCACCAGCCATAATGCTTTAGTTCTCATGGTATCTAATTATAAAGCTAGAATATCTAAGCACATAGCCTTTGAAAGAACTTGGTAACTGAGAAAA
Organism: Hypotaenidia okinawae; assembly: GCA_027925045.1. Lineage (NCBI taxonomy): Eukaryota > Metazoa > Chordata > Aves > Gruiformes > Rallidae > Hypotaenidia > Hypotaenidia okinawae. Next base: position 176,562,507 of record BSDF01000001.1, read on the forward strand.
AGTAGAAGAATCAAATGAGGTTCTTAGTGGGATGTATAACTGGGGAAAAAGTTCACAGTTATTACATTCCTGTAACATTAGCTGCAATACATATCATATAAATGTATGAAGGTGAGCATAGCAACTGGAATAAGTTGAAAATAAGTAATTATATTTATTAAAGGATATTTACATTACTTATTTCAATATCACATTGATTTTCGAGCATCTATGTAACTAATGGAAAAAAATCGTACAGAGTTAATTGGAAGCTGGACCAGGATTAACATTCAGTTTATAGTCTTCTGACCCTCTGTACTATACTCACTGCTGCTTTCTGACAGCTGACGTCTTCTGGCTACCACAAGGTCTTCCAGCATTACAGTATGAGCTATTAGCTTCAGCTGGAAAACCAAACTCCTCTACAGTGTTTTAAGACAACTCAGGTTCATTCTTCCATGTATGTCTTTCCATCCAGTCCTATATTCATGGATATTATTGCAAAACCAGTTCATTTATCTGCAGCAATCTGCATAGGCATAAATGCAAGAACAGTTTTTACAGTTATCTAAACCTCATTTTCACAGTAAATAATCATGTGCTGTCCTTTCGCCCTGATAGATAGTATAATTAATCTCTTCTATCTTTCTAACACAGAGCATTTATAATATGTACGACAGAAACTTGATGCTAGCTGTAAAGGCAATTATGGTATTTTCTCTATAGTATAATTTATTACCTTTTCCTTAGTTCTCAGCTAAATGATTAAACTGATGTTCTAAATTCAACATCATACGTACTCGTTTCTGAGAAACAGTTGCAGCCAACCCATTTCTAATTAAGTGGAATTATCTGGGAATGAAAACAGAGTAAAATATCAACGAACCAAAAAAAACCTAAAATGTTTCAGGAGATAGGATTTAAAAAGATTCATCGATAATATCCATACATGCTGGTATGTAAAAAATATATCTAATGTTGAATCATACTGTTCTAGAGAAAACAATGAGTGGTGGGTTTTTCTGTTTGTTTATTTTTATGATCAGCAAGATAAAAGCCTTTTTCATGTCTTTTATTTGTTTTACTGCAGTATAGCATACCTAATAACTGTTTACTTAGTGATAATTTTCTGCATAAACAGAAACAGTCGGAAACTTCCTGTAAGCATGTCTTTAATTATTATGATTTTTATATGCTATTTTAACATTCCTTTTGGGTTAAAAGCATTACATGGAACTCCACACTTGAGATGGAGGCCAGTACTTCATATTTTCATTGTGGAAGCATTCCAAAACCAAAAGCTATTCTGTGCAACGTACAATTATTATGGAGTTGGGTGTTTAGAATGGGAACTTGTAGACTTTTTTTCCCCACTCCCTCCTCCAGCTGCAAAGAAAAATATAAATGCATATCTATAATGTTGCTTTAGGTAATATAAGCTTATAGAATGATAGATATGTTTATGAATCAAGGCACAGTCCCTGTAACTCATGTAAGACAGAAGTTGTGGGACAATCAGAACTGGAGAAAGCCATTTGGATGCCTGAGATATTTTTTAAAAGCTAACGGAAACAGTGATGATAAAGTGACAGAAAACTTAAATAGCATAAATTTGTTTAAACTGTTATGAGGTTTAGAATTCCTTTTGGCTATTCATTAATAGAAAACTACCCAGAATGACACTGAATGTCAATTAAATTTATAGGCCATTAATAGAAAATCAATCTTTATGGTTTTAATCAAAACAGAGACAAGAGACTAACCAAATCTTCTGTGGCAGGTGGAAAATTATCACTGAGTATTAGAAACAATTCTCAGCCTACATGACTGCAGTGCCCTCCTGATAATAGTGTCACAATAAGTACGGTTCATTTTTCCTACATTTTCAAGTATTGGGCTAATCCTGAAAATCTGGTGTATCAGCAGTCTGATCTGGTAAAAAAAAACTTATAGTCTTTCTTTAAGTAAATCAGAATATGTCCCCTGAAAAAAGTAGCATATATCTAAAATAAAATCATTATACTTATTTGGGGAGGGCCAAATTTTACTTAGATTTCTTTTGACTTACATCTGGCCCAATGATTAAATATAGTGTATTGAAATGTATAGATTAATTTTCTTCATCTCTTCCTTTTCCTTTTAACATAATTTCTAACAAGCCAACACTAACTTAAGAATTATTTTAATGCATAATAGCAATACCTAAAAAACGGTATTGTCTTATCATGTTTTAATTATTGGAAAGAGACAATATGGATCCTTAAACTGTGCTATGTAAGTGCTTTACTTAGTATGAAAGAAAAAAGGTTATGTTGGTTTTTCTATCACCATAAAAACGTTTCACCTCAGTGTCCTTTCATGAAAAAACTCAACAAGCAAAAATGCTTTGAAGGCAGATTTCCTAATCAGATTTTTATAAAGAGATATCCTTCATTGCTCAATTAACAGGGCAGTTGAATGCCAATTGATAATTGAAGTCCCTCTGAAGAAAAATAAAATATTAATCACACTTGTCATTAAAAAAAAAAAAAGAATGGGGTTTTGTTTTGAGCCAAGGATTTTTTAAACAGAAGTACTGATTTATGCAACCGTCAGGTTTGAATGCATGCAGCACAACTTTCTCAGATGAATTCCATTGATTTTCTATAACAATGTCAAGTATTCAATGCATCACAGCAGCCACAAGACTGAAATAAATAATACCTTCAGAAAGAATGTGATTCTTCTCTTCTTAAATACATAGGTGAACATCTTGTTCTCCTGCTCCCTTGCTCTGTTACAGCCTAAGCTGTAAGGTTTCAGAACTTCCTAACTCCCTGTCTTCATTTTCATTTAGGATAACATGCTTTGTTTTTCTTATGACCTTCTTTATGCTCTTGCCTCTGGGATAAGTTGTTAGAACTGCCATTCTGTTTATGAAATATGAAGAGATGTAAAGAACAAAGTAAACGCCAGCGGATTTGGCTTTGAATAGTTAGTAGTTATGTGTGATATTGGCAGAAGTCAAGGAGCACAAAAATAGTCTTGAAATATGCTATTTCACATGTAAGGTTTGTATTCAAAAAGTGCAGCAGACTTGTAACACATTCACAAATTAATATTTCTAATGAGATCTGCAGTGTTTCTGATGACACTGTCAGTCATAATCACTTTTCTGATATTGTTAGTTCTGGTTATTTGCGCTTAATATTTATAGCCCAAGATTGTCATTTACGAATTGGAGTTTGACGGGTTTTGTATTCCACACTAAATTTATTACTTGTTTTGTTATTGATTTGTTAGTCACTTACTATTCTTTTTCATACATATGATTTAGAGTTGGCAAATAATTTAAATTGCACTAGGACATTAATTTTAGGCACCTTCAACTATTGTTTTTGAAAAGCATATCGTGACCATAGTGCCACACTATTGCTTATAGGAATGACATGAAGTTTCCAGCTGAGTGTTTTCATGCAAGAACTACTACAATCCCCAAAGTATTTAAATGATATGGAACTTGGTTGATTTGAAATGCATAATTCACGCTTTTCAGGTGACACTAAATGAAATAAAAATCCGACTGCTCTGCAAAAGGCAATGAATATAATGCAGAAGATTGGATTATCTTCTCACCTCTTATACAAAAACTAGAAAAGAATTGGTTCCTGATTTTTGCTTTGCATAAGTGATGCCCTTTTATATCAAAGACTTCGGATGTCTGTTCAGCAGTTTCCACAGCTGCAAGTAGGCCTTTTATTTTAATGGACAGTAGCAGATCAGTACTGATACTCATTTGTAATCATAATGGGTCAATATTTGTACCTAATATTGAATTTGGACAACCATAGGTCTGTTTTTTTACCCTACTTCAGAATTCTTATGCCATCTTAACAGGCTCAAATGAGAAATCTCTGTTTGAAAGGGGTGACCAGTGGAAATGTAGTGTGACTGCTAACATATTAACACTATCTACTTTAGGGAGCTTGCTTCTGAGATTTTATTTAGCTCAATGTCCACATTTTTCTTACACACAGGAAAGAATGACAGACATTTTCAGGGAGATATTTCAGTAGAGAAGTAGGTTGGGTGTTTCAATTCATGTTCTACAACACCTGTCTCCATTGATTATAAAGTGAGTCCAAGCCTATGATCCTTGATGTCTGAAGTCTGAGAGTTTGAATCCTGTCCTTTTACCATCTTTCCCTGAATTTTATGATGGTTTAGAATAGGAAAAGAAGATTTTTACTAAGCTACAGTATTTAATTCAACTTAAAACAGCATGTGACCATAAGTTTAACTGAACACACAATTTAGTTCTGCAGTAATTCAGAATAAATGGAAAAGGAATGCAATATAACACTATGTGTGGTGAACAGAAATTGATATAGATTTAGATACATCAATTGTCTCTGAAAGCTTATACTTTTTTTCAGTAAGTTTACAAAAGCCTATTTTCATGATTATGTAATGAAAAATCAGACTCAGGAAGAAAATCTCAGGCTGAACAAAGGCTGAAAACTTACACATTAAGATAAAGGCAGTTCAATAGGTGAAGCAAAGCTGCAGGCACTGTCTTGTCACTTCCTGGGAAGCAGGACCTCAGCATGCCTTAACCATGAATATCTTCCTTCTTTCTCCTGTCCCTGAGCTTTTATTGCTGACAGTATGGAATGGAATATCCTTTTGCTCAGTTTGGGTCAGGCTGCCCTGGTTTTACTTTTCCAGACTCTTGACTACCTTCAGCCTATTCACTAGTGGGGCAGAGTGAGAAACAGAGAAAGCTTTGAGACTGTGCAAGCACTGATCAGCAATAACCAAAACATTTGTGTATTGTTGACACTTATACACAAATCCAAAACACAGCACTGTACAAGCTGCTATGAAGAAAGTTAATGCCCTCCCATCTTGATGGCCTTTTGCTGTCTTTTCTTTTCTTTTCTTTTCTTTTCTTTTCTTTTCTTTTCTTTTCTTTTCTTTTCTTTTCTTTTCTTTTCTTTTCTTTTCTTTTCTTTTCTTTTCTTTTCTTTTCTTTTCTTTTCTTTTCTTTTCTTTTCTTTTCTTTTCTTTTCTTTTCTTTTCTTTTCTTTTCTTTTCTTTTCTTTTCTTTTCTTTTCTTTCTTTTTCCTTTCATTTTTTTTTCTTTCTAGTATTTCCATGTCTTACTTGCACTGGGAGGTCAGAACTGGATCCAGCACTACAGATATGGCCTTACCAGGTCTGAATAGATAGGACGGATGTTCTTCCTAATGCATCCCAGGATGCTGCTGGCCTTCTTCGCCATGAGGTCATTGCTGTCTACCATGACTCTCGGGTGCCTTCATACAAAGCTGCTTTCCTACTGGTCTGCTCCCTGCATGAACAGGGAGCACAGGGTTCTTTCAGGCTATGTGCAACTTCACATACCCTCTCCTGAATTTCATGAGTTCCCTGTCTGCCTGGTTCTCCAGTTTGTTGAGGTCCCTCTGAATGCCAGCACACCAATCTGGTTCATTAGTCAGCCTTCCCAATCTTGTATCAGCTGAAAACTTGCTGACAGAGCACTCTGTCCCATCATCTATGTCATTAATGAAGATGTTAAAATAACACTGGCTCCAGTAGCGGTCCCTAGGATCAATAAATGAGAAATAAGGCAAATTAAATGTCCTCTGAATGCACTTTGACTCTACAGTGCTTATATGTAACCTAGACAAAGTAGCTCAAAACTAGAAGTGTAAGTATTAAATGCCTATGGAACATGTCACAGGAAGTCTTCCCACTTGTAAGCCACGAACATAGTACAGATACATCCTGCTGTAATACTTACCTGGAACAATGGAAGAGACAGAATATTCATTCAATGATCAGAGTTTGAAACAAAGGACTTCTTTCTAATTTGCTGCAATAAAGAATACCTGCTAATTAGTCACCAAGACTATTGAGTTGTGATTCTGGCTTTTTGAGGCTTCAATATCAAATAAAACTATTAGAAGTGATGGAAGCTGCAAAATAAACTATTGTTTTGCTTCATAAAATCTGTTCTACTTAGCAATTTACGTACTCTAAGACAACTTAATGTCAGGAGCTTCTACACCCTCTCCTGCCTCTGCTAGTAATTTAAATTCCCATGTTCAAGGTAAGCTCTGATAGGGTATAGCTCTGTAAACCTGGATCAGATTTTTATGGAAACAGTTGATTCGTGAAGAAAGAAGCTTTGTCTGGAATCTCCATCCCTTATCTCAGGCCTTTGCCCATGATCTTGCCTGTACTACACTGCAGGTATTCTGTGCCTGGTCTTGTGCCTTGATCAGCTTGAATTTTCTTTACTGACTGAACACCTTGGCTTTACCTTGGATCTACTTCTTCACTATGGCCTTGACTGGCTGCAACCTGACTGTTGGCTGAACCTGGTTTACACTAGACCTCGTCTTCAGGTGCTGGTCAGTACCCTGCCTGCTTTCCTGTCACTGAGATTCGGATATGCATTGCCTTGGGAACTACCCGACTTCTACTGCTCCCTGGCACATATAGCATCACCTCTTTCACACTGAGATGTTCCCTTGTCCATGCCAGATGGATATGATTCTGCTCTGGCTCTTTGTCCCCAGGTTCAGCCAGTAGTGAGGCTGAATACATATTCCTGATTCACAAACAAACACAGCTGGTCACACAGATCAAAGCAACAGACACATAAATATGAACAGCACACCCACTTCTGTTCCATCTTTTCAGCTGATCAGGTTTAAAGTCTACTGGTAGAATATGTGCAAGTAGTATGTGGTTCTCTCCAGTAGGCTGGCCCCAGAGCCTGGTTGAACCCAGACCTATCAGATATGAGACCCACGGTCTGTTTCTCTGGATGCAGTCACCCACACCCCTTAATCTACCTACTCATGGGCTAGTCCAGTTTTGAGTTCACCAGTGGGTCATGTGCATATGCACATAAAGTACAGAGAGCACACACATGAAAAAACAAAAAAAAAAAAGAGCAGAGTATCGCAGAGATAGGACAGACTACAGTTATCAGGCAGAGGACTTCTTCAGACAAGTGCACTAACCAACACACTGATTATATACAACCAGTGACTTCTAGCCCCTTTTCCCTCTCCCCTGCCCCACTGTTGATCTTCCAATCCATCCTCTTCCCTGCCTTTGATCTTTTCTGTACACATCCTATCATAACTTTCGCACATTATTACAATCTTCTTAAAACACCCAATACTAAGTATTCAATGTCTTTGTTCTTCCCCCTCCCCCAGATTCTCTTCTCCCTGCATCCTATAGGAAATCCTCTTGTCCATTAGACAATACCTCCATGTTGTTTTCATGTTTTTCTGGGGAATTTCTTTTGCTGACTCATTTTGATGGTCTTCATGTAAGGGACAATGATCTAATAATTGTCTTTTAATAGGCTTAAGGGTAGTTGAGACAGTGTATAATTTCACCGACTAGTTAGATAACCTAACCATAATCACACCAAATAAAGCAACTTCATTTTTTCCCTGTCATACTTTATGAGCACCCAGTGGACAAAAAACAGGATTTTAAGGTTTTTTAAAAGTTATACAAGCGTTTTGCCAAATTCTTGCAAAATTCAGTTGAAATGTCATACCAGACAACAGAAGTCAGTTAATCTTAATAGACCTGGAAGGAAAATACCCTTGATACAGATTTCTGTCTAAAAACACCAACAGATGATGTGACTGCAAATGCTGTCTTTGTTGTTAATGACAAAGCCATTAACCCAAATGATATCAATATGTTGTAAGTAATCATTTCAAGTAGGTGATTGGCCAAAGTCAATTATGCACACCTGAATGCAATCATGCACAGTTGTCTCTATAGATGTACACGGGGTTTTAGTGAGCAAGTAGGCAACTGAAAAAAATGTTCAAAAATAAATTTAAAAATTCAAGGTATGATCAAACAAAACATTATCTTGTTAAAACCCAGATACAAATATTGCAACTTAACTTAGCTATTATCTAAAGTTCCTATCGGTATAACATTTAATAAATATTAGTCAATAATATCAATAAATCATCAATTTTCCATAATCTAAATTCTATTCCAACTGGGTTTTTATCAATAACATCTACAACTTTTTTTTCAAGAATGCAATGTTTTTATTTTCTTGAAATATTTCTTCAAGTCATCAAATTTCAGAAAACACCAGCTTTCAAATATAAGAATGACTACATAACAATTATATTCCTTCAGAATATTTTTCTCTCAAAAATCCTCAACCAACCAATGAACCAAACAAAAAATCCCCACCAAACCAAACAAACTGAAAAAGTAACACTGAAAGTTGGACAGCATCACTTCTCTTGTGACAACATTCTCAGCATCATAGAAGTCTTGAAAAATAAAGTAGAAGCATTATCATTTCCTCTTCAGGGCAAGATAGACATTGTCAATATATACACGTACATGTTATACTTTGAAAAAGAACATGTGATTTAATTCAAAGCAAAAAAATAAAATCAACTGGTAGCACTTCCTGCCAGGACATATCACTGTAGGAAGATATCACACATAAGGGTGAAATTCAGGGTTGGTGCTGTACTATGTTAAGTGCTCATGGGAAGCAGAGTGAGAGAAGGTGAATCTCCAGGATACTATGCATACATTTTTTCAGCCTGGCACACACCCCTTTTATTTTACTTTCTTTGCTTCTTTTTGTTAAAGTCGTGGTTTTTTTTTTTTTCTCTGCATGTATCTCTAGATTATTGAAGACAATTATAATAACATCTTGCAAGCTACTCATATCATTAAAAGCCTCAAAGAACATCAATATGGAGAGAAGTATTTAAAAAAAAATTAGAAGCATACTATTACTAATAATGTCCTCAATTAATGCTTATGAAAAGTAAATGTTTTATTGTTCCAGCATATTAACAGTCTCAAAAAATGCACTGCATCTGTGAAATAATCAAAATTAGTGACCTTAATGTAACTTGATGATCTCTGGAGGTCCCTTCCAACCCCACCTGGAAACTAAGGATGCACATTTTATTTCTGATTATTTTCCTACAGTGTTATGTCGGGTTGTTTTTGTTTGTTTTGGTTTAGGTGAGAGAAAAGTCCTAAGGTCTTCATATTCCTATAAGAAAATGTAGGTGTGAAAGACATGACATTCAGGCCATCATAAAATATCCTATGCAGTGTGTGTAATACAACCTTTTATACACCCCTTTTTTATAAAATAGGTCATTATTTTATTCAAATATTAATTTCATTTCTATATTTAGAGACATATGTAATAAGACACAAAGTCTGGACTTTCACAGGTTAAATTGTAGAAAGCCCTGAAACTTATTGATGAAGTCTGATATAAATGAACTTTTGCTCTAGCAGAAATCATAGAATCATAGAACCATAGAATGCTTTGGGTTGGAAAAGACTTCAAAGATCATCTGGCTCCACCGCCTCTGCCATGGGCAGCATCACTACAATAGGTTGCCCAAAGGCCCATCCAGCCTGGCCTTGAACAGTGAGAGGGAGGGGGCATCCACAACTTCTCTGGTCAACCTGTTCCAGTGCCTCACCACCCTCATAGCAAAGAATTTCTTCCAGATATCTAATAAAAATCTACAATTTTTCAATTTAAAGCCATTAGCCTTTTCTTATCACTACTCTCCCTGATAAACAGTCCCTCTCCCTCTCTCCTACAGAATCCCTTCAGGTACTGGAGGACTGCTCTAAGGTCTCCCCAGAGCCTTCTCCAGGATGAACAAGCTCAACTCTCTCATTTTGTGGTAGATCTAGGTGAAGGAGAAGAGAGGCAGGAGCAGTAGGGGTCTTGGATACAGCTGATCACTTGGTGTCTTGCTTGAGATCACTGATTCTAACAGAACTAGCAAGTACTTTGCAATGTACAGGTTCCAAAATTGCTTTAGCTACCTGGTAATCCCATATTGGAGCAAGGTAATTTCATATGAAGCACATGCCACCCCTCCTTTCCCTGGTTTTCATCCAAAGAGAAGGCCACCTGCATGTCCCAGATAGCAGGTGCTGTAATCTGTATTAGGTGCCAATCTGCAAAGCTGGACACTGTAGCAGACTACACAAGCATGAAAGAAAATGTCTAGACAGAGCCTGTAGGATCTTTTGTCTTCAGTACAAGTCACACTTGCTCCTCTTCAGTTTTCAGAGTTTGGAAAGTATGGAAACAGAACCCATAGGCAACTTCCTCATTTTCTACAATTTAAGCAAGAAATAAAGGAACGCTTAGACTGAATAAAACAGACTTTAATTTTTGCACTACATGTAGTCCTTTGATACCGTTGGGCTGTAATCATGGCCCAATTTAATAGATAATAGCTTTTCAGGCACATTTTTAACCCTGAAAATTAGCATTTAAATAAACTAGATTTAGTTCCTATGAGTGCCAGAACTACTGAAATCTCCTTTTCAAAATATTTGTGTTGTTTTGGGTTTTTTTCCCCCTATGCATTTTCCTCCATGATATCACTTGCATAATCCCTGTGTTTACCTATGTGTCCAGCCTGAGTGCAAACTGTCTGTATGTATGCTGGTGTCTGATCAGTACACATGCACTAATTGTCCAGTTCTGCCTGCCAACTTTTCAAAGGAGACATTGCAATTTGGATTTTTCTCCTCTATATGGGCACTGTTTTTTATGAAACTGATTTTTGACACCTTAGCATTTCTTTCATGTTTGGAGGAAATTTATAGAGGTTTATGTATTTAGACATATCTATGAGATATAGATATAGACAGACATAGAGACAGACCAAAAAAATAGACCCCCTCCCCCCAAAACCCCAAAAACCACCACCACAACAACAAAGCAAAACCAACCAACCAACCAAAAAATACCCACACCTTCCTTCAGGAGTTCAGGATGAAAGTATAGAATTTGATACAGCAAGCTCATCATTCTCTCCCTGTTTAAAAACTTCAAACTTTATAAATATGAAAACTAGTAAAGAGCTAATAGGTCTGTTTACTTCCCTTCAATAATTTTTATATTGAAAATAATTGCTCAGGAGGATGGAGATTATAGGAAATCCTGTGGACCTTAGAAAGAATGCTGCTGTTCTTTTCAGAAAAAAAACCCAAGGAAAACCAAAACAGTGTGCACTATTTGATGACAAGAATAATTTTTTCTGACTACAGAAAAGTCTTTTTTTTTTTTTTTTCTGTGCATCAACACAGCCACATATGGCCTCCTTTAATCTTTCTTTCTTTAAGTGAGCACTCTCTTTAGGATCACTCTTAGCCTTTTGGCAGATGATCAGGAATTAATGCAAGAAGCATAGATGACATATCAGGAAACCTTAAAATCTCAGATGGGTGGAGTAATAGAAATGAAATTAGTCTGAAAAGTCAAGAAATGCAAGCAGGTCAGATTTAAGATTTAAGAGATACATAGAACCTGAGAGCCACAGGAAAAAAGCCATTTCTACCTGGCTTCTCTTCTTCACACACAGATCCCTTTTGCCGTAGACAGCTAATAGCACAAGTCAAGCAGGTGACCATTATATATGGAATATTGACAAGATTACGCATCTTGCATGGTTCACATGGGGTCAGGGTGAATGCTAGAAGTTCCAAAAGGTTGTCTAAGTCTGGCACTCTACCCAAGATACCCAGTGCAAATTACAGTGCAAAATTGAGGCATGGAAGGTTATCAGAGAATGCCATATGTGTCCAAACCATGAATAGAAACAAAGCACTTCCAGCAAGGGCATCCTCCTTGGAATGATCCTCAGTAGCATCTGACAGTTCAGTTTAGCACCAGATTCAAACTGTGGAGCCCATTTCTTTTGCCCTTGAAAAAAAAATGACCTCATTATTTCCTACTCCTTTACATGCAGAGGGTCTCCAAACAGAGTGAAGCAAAACATAAATCAGCCCCTAACTTGAGGAGGTCAGGTTTTTCCACTGTTTCCAAATTTTGCCAAAATTACTATGATCACTGCTATCTACGACTCTTTTTTTCTGTTTCTAATTAATCAGATATAGTCTGAAAAAGTAACAGGGAGCAAAACAATAACACAAAAATATGAGCCAATTTTTGATTTTGCTATTGAAATTTGCCAGTATCATACTAAAAATTATTACTTTTATATTGGTAAAGACATTATGGAGAAAATAGCCTTTACATCATAATACATATAGAAATAAAAAATAAAACAAACCACAGCTTTTTAATAGTTATATGTAATATTCTCTCAGGGATACCTGAACTTTGATCTGCTCCTCTGCATTTCTAACTTTAATACACTCTTTACATAAAGTAGTGATGACTTCAGTTATAGTATCTTGAAAATTGAAAGAGGTTTGTATAAAAATAAGTATGAAATGTTATTCTGTATGTTTAATTTTATTTATTTACTGGAAGAGACAGCTTTAGAAATAAGGTATGGTATACATTTTTGATATCTTCAGAACAGGTCTCAGACAATAATCACTTCAGGAGATGATCTATCCTTGATTTAGGTACTGAAGAAATAGCTTCTAAAAATAGGTCTTTAATTATACAATGGTGGTCAGTTATAAACATGAAACTGTTTCACGGACAAGTACAAATTCTTAAAAATCTTAGACTGTCTCATATTAAAGATCCAGATATGGCTCCCTAAAATGTTTAGCATCTCTAATGCAATATGGCCAAGCTGAAGAGTGACATGCTTACAGGTCTTTACTACAAGTGATATTTTTATCTCAAAAAAATCATTCAACTAAAAGAAAAATAATTCAGGAATAAGACACTAGTACTTTCACCTCCCAGAATGATAGAATTAGGTGTCCCTTTTGTTTCCTATTCTGTTAATCTGAAGTGCTGCAGTACTAGAGCTTGAAATTCCTGAATTACAAGACTTGAACAATTCATTAGGGTTCATTAAGATTACCTCGAGTTCCCACCAAAATATTGAATGTAAAATGCTAAAATACTATTCTTTTTTTTTTCAATCTGAAAGTATACTTTAATATATTTCCTGTGGTCCATGCCAAAGAAGACAACCAGAGGAATGCCTGATTTGTTGTTCTTAATAGGGTTTAATGATGAGCTAAGGGTCATGCTTCAGTATCCAAGTCTCAGTATGTCCAGAAGGACAGCTCTGTACACAATGATGAATTACAGAATCACAGAGTGTTAAGGGTTGGAAGGGACCTCGAAAGATCATCTAGTCCAACCTCTCTGCCAGAGCAGGATCACCTAGACTAAATCACACAGGAAACTGGGCTAACTGCAATTGAACAGTGTGAGGTATTTAAAATGATGCAGATAGATGACCGGCTAACTTTGCCAATACAGCTTTTCCCTGATTATCCCACTCTATCCTTCATTCTACTGAGTTTATCTCAATTACTCACAGCTTTATGATTCCTTATTCATACAAATAATTAAAACCAGGTAGGAGTGTCACAAATCAATCCCAAGCAGGCAAAGATAGACCTGTAACAGTTTCTTTCAAAAACAAAGTTGTGATGATGACTATCAAGCAAAAAAAGTGAAAGGAATGGATAAAGTGAAATTAGAAACTTTCTTTTTACTTTCATAATAGTATAGACATATGTAACACTTACACAGGTGAGACATCATCCTGGCTACAACTGTTCAGTGCTGAACAAGTATATGCACCCTAGACTTTTTTAATTTCTTACTATCCTGATAATATAGACCAACTATGACCCTAAATTTAAGCTAGGATCATGACTGGTATCTCTTGACAAATTTGTTCACAATTCTTCAGACGTATTTGCTGACTCAACTCCGCTCAATATTGTCATATATCCAGATCTCTGCAGAGACTGCAGTTATGCTGAGCTTGTAAAATTTCTTTATTTTGTGCAAAGATAAGGGTCTGAGTAATAGAGAAAATTTCAATTTTGTTCAAAATTAAGTCATGATTCGAACAAAATATGTGAAATCATATTCAAAGCTAGATATATATTGGGGTAAAAACACCACCTTTAAAAAAAATTTAGACTACATATATTTACTTATATATAAAAATATTTATATTATATATCTATTACTATGGTATTGATCTTTGCAAATTTACACTGCTTTTAAACTGTTAAAAGACTAGAACGGAACCTTTCCTTACTATCTTCTGTATTACTTATAACTTATACAAGCAAATATTTCACTTCAAAGAAGTGCTGAACAACAACAACAAAATTTCTTTCCTCAATTATGTCAATATAATTCTTAAGAAAGATTCATTGGCAATATCTATGTAGCTCTATATGATCAAACACAGTTATGCCTTTCAGATGTGCTTCTACTAATTTTAATTTTTTTTCTTTTTAAATCACTGGCTGTAGGAACAATAAAATGAGTTCAACAGCAACTTAGCAGCTCAGCAAGTGAAGTATGATATTTTCCTTGGTGCCACAGGATACCTATGAACATTTGAAAATGCGTTTTGAAATGTGCCAAATAATTTTACTTAATATGGACACTTCAGAAAAAGAAGAACTGATCAGCATGTGGTCATTATGGGCATCGCATTGCTCTGACACATTCTAGCAGCATGAGACTTTAAAGAGTTCTTTTATTAGATTTCTGATTAAATGTCTGAATGCTTGTGGAGAATGAAAAGTAGGACTGTCATAAATAATAGTGGAGCAAACTGAATATACTTAATTCACAAAAATATTTGGATAACTCTTCTCAATCAGTGCTAATCACAATAGACTTATTTTTGTGAGACACCCAAAATGCATTTACTTGGAAAAAGCATTTTTAATAATTGTGAGAAATGAATACCTTGTTTACTGTTTTCTGTATCAATAACAAACCATGAGTAGAAAAAAAAAAAAAGGCTGAATTTGAACATTTAAAGGAAATGCAACATTCCTAGTAATCATCTTGTATTGAGAAATGTGGAATGCACCACATTTCATGTTGCTTTTAGGGATGATACTAGAAAATTATATGCATATGACTATACTAGATAGATCCAGTTTAATTCAACAGAAGATTCTCTCTAATAAAAGCCTAAAGGGAAAGATGACAGGCCAGCCAGTCCTACCAGTTGGGAATTGTGAAAAGACAGCAGTATGGTTTAATCCTAGCTAACAACATAGCCCCACACAGCTCCTCTGTCACTATGCAATGGAAGGGGGAAAAGAATTCAAAGGGTGAATAAAACTTGTGGGTTGAGACAAAGACAGTTTAATAAGTAAAATAAAAGCCATGGACTTAAACAAAGATGATATGAAATTAATGTACCACTTCTCATGTGCAGGAATGTAGGACAGGACCTAAAAGAGTTAAGTAGAACCTCCAGCACTTTGCAGCTCTCAGAGAGAGATGTGCTGAAGTTCATCAGCTTCAAACCCTGGGAGATTTAAAACAACACAGGAGCTATCTGATAAAGGGTGAAAGATTATGGGAAGACTAGACTTTCTGACACCAGAGGAGGATAGGAGGAACTGGTTAGCCTTGAAGGGGGAACAAGAGAAGTTGCAAAAAACAAAACCAGAATGCGTACAAAGGTTGTGCTACTAGGCTTAAGCTGCTTTTTTCTAACAATGTTTGTAAGTGTTTCTAAACCAATCAGCAAATGACTAATGTAGAATGGCTTTTTATGCACCAATGTAACTAAGGCTCAAGTAGGCTGTGTAGAGTATATAAACTTGTGATTTTATACAATAAATTGACAATAGCTTGCATCAAGCTGTGTCCCGTCTCTCAATTGTGGCACAGGAAGGTGCTCAGTCACCTCCAGAAAAGCAGGGAAGATGGATGCCATGACTCTGAACATTCTCCCCCTTTCCTTCCTCTTCTCCCAGCCCCTTGACATGCATATGGTATGGAATATCCCTTTGGCTAGTTGGGATCAAATATACAGTCTGCGTCCCCGCCAAGCTTCTTGTGCCTCCCCAGCCTTCTGGCTGGTGGGCTGGTTTGGGAGGCAGAGAAGGCCTTGACTCTGTGTAAACACTGCACAGCGCTAACAAGAACTTCCCTGCATTACCAACATTGTTCTCAGCACAAATCCAATACTTAGCCTAATACTAGCAACTTTGAAGAAAACTCACCCTATCCTGTTCAGAACCAGTATAGGCAGTGATAGAACTCCTGAATTTGAGAGGTTTGACTCAAAGGACAAATGTCTCAGTCACTGAGACAGCGAAACTCTTATCATTAATACTCATAGGGAAGGATGACCTAATAAATAAAAAAATTCTTACCCTGGAACAGATGAAAGCATTTGATAATTTTTAACTTCCTAAATTGCCCGTGTATGATAATGGAAAAGCAGGTAAAAACTATCTGGTTTGCATTTTTTAAAAATATTTTCTCACTTTCAACTTAATTTCTAGAATTTAAGAAACTTAGTGTGACTAAATCAAAACCAGGATTTAGAAACCTTGTGAGAAATTTCAGATGGGACTTAAAGGTCTAAGATCCAGACTTTATATCCTAAAATTAGTAAGTAAATAGCATCTAAATGTAAGTAAATAGCATCTAAATTTTGCAGACACATAGGGCTGGGGTGTTTCTTTAGTTTGTTGTTTGGGATATGTTGGGTTTTTTGTAGGTTTTTTTTTTAATTAAAATTTCACTACTTCTTATGGTTTTCTACATCTGACATTTTTATTGTTTGAAATACATCCTTTGTTGTATAAGT
Source organism: Hypotaenidia okinawae (assembly GCA_027925045.1). Taxonomy (NCBI): domain Eukaryota; kingdom Metazoa; phylum Chordata; class Aves; order Gruiformes; family Rallidae; genus Hypotaenidia; species Hypotaenidia okinawae. The sequence continues at coordinate 176,579,066 of BSDF01000001.1, forward strand.
TTGCACAAATTTGTCCAATGTGCCACTTTTAAACACATCTAATATCTGCTTTGAGAATAAATACATGTGGATCAAGTTGCAAAATGTAACAGTACTGATCATTTTACACGCAAAGCTAATTAATAAATAGAATACATTTTAAATCCAGAATTCAGAGTTTAATCACCACCCCACAATACAGGAGAGAGCTGAGGTACCAGATGGTAATTTTCTGCTCTTTAGCTAAATATAAGCTGTCAGATTCTCCTTCCCAAGGTCTTCGAAAGACTGTTTTCTTCCTGAACATAAATACTTCCATTATGCATGTAGTTTTACTAAGTCTGATTTATAAGTCTGACTTAAGTTTTATATACTGGATCTTACTCCAAATCTCATACTTCAAAGATCATTTTTTAACTCTGATCTTAAAAGTTACTCTGAAGTCAAGATGTGTACCTAATCTGTAGCCTAGTAAACCCAAAAGCCACATCTCATAAAACCCCATTTTCTTTAACAGACAAAATTCACACCTTAATTTTCCAATTTTGCATGTTATTTATTTTTTCCTGAAATTATTGGTGTAGTAAATTGAAAGAAGAATTATAGAACATTTATTCCATTTAGTGTGGGTTGTTTTATAATCTGTATTTCTATGGTAACTGTAAGAGTATGTGGAGGGTGAGAGGTTCTCTTCATTAAGATTATCTGATCATGGACCTTTCTGATGTAAAAGGGGATAATAAGTTAAGGGAGAATCAAGAACAAAAAGACACAAACTTGATAAAGGAGACAGGAACAAAGACCAAAAGTCTTGAGTTACTAACTGAAGGGCCTTTAAGAACTGCAAGTACATCTTTGGAGATGGACAACCTTGACTTTCTAAGTGGTCAGAATGGGAAAAACGAGGACTATGAAGATATCAGATGTTCAAACATGACCTGTGGACTATCCAAATTTTATTCAATAATTTTTGGGGAAAGGGAGTCAGGGATGGAAATGACTGACCATGACTCTGTCCTCTCTGCATGTGCATATCTCTGTGTCTGTGCACATGGGAAAGCAGTTTTCTCATCCTGGGACAGAGACCCACCCGCAGGTGCATGGGGCCAGTGTCCAGTGGCAGGGCAGGAAATGTCTCTGTCCTGAAACTGATGAAGAAGGGGGGCAGTGACGAATTCCCTTGATAGAAACAATATATGGTCTCATGTATATTTTATATTTATGATCAAAGAGATTCTATTGACAAAATAGGGAATGCTTTCTTTTACAACTATAATACTGGAAGTTGGGTTTGTTTCTGTTGCAGAACCAATTTTGGTGTGTATTTTAATTTTGTTCTTACAGTTCTCCTATCATTATAATAATCCTTCTCATGGAAATGCTGATACAGTTTTATGTTGGCTAATTTCCCAAACCTGAATCAGAGTCTCAGATGTTGCTGTCATTTGGATTGGAATTTCCAAGTAAGCTTTTCATAATAGTAAAAAGCCAAACTAAATTGCCTTTATTGAGAAGTTCTATTTTAGGAAAAAAACCCCAAAACATTCTGCATCATTCTCAATTAGGGAAAAGAAAGGAACTGAGAGCAATTATAAAATCACCAATAAAATTGGGCTAATTTAAAGTGTCTTTAAGTTCAAGATAACCAAAGGATCTCCACAATGTACTTCAGTCTGCTGGTGTAATGGTTACATCATATAAATTTAAAACTCACATGAGTTCTTTTAATATCCTTTAATTATGAAACAAACTCTCATAACTCATTAGGAAAGAGACTAGAAGCCATTTATTCATTCTGTAAAAAAAGACACAGGTTTTTATATCAATATAATCTAAGAAGAGGTAGCACAAAGACATTCAAGTTTTGTTAAAGTTTTTCCATGTCCCCTTCAGTAACTTGTCTTGGTTAGAATATCCTGTTATGTAGTGACTTAGATTAGCCTTTAGTGTTATAATACACTAAAGGCTAGAGAAATTAAAAAAAAAAACTGGACACATCATATTCTTGCTGTGATATATGTCCAAGAAAAAATGTTAAGTTCTTAAATTAATTCTGAAGAGCTACTTTGCAGTTGACAGATGTCTTATTCCACAGATGTCAATGACATTATCTAAATCCAGTTCAACAATAGCATTGTGATCCTTAATTCCTCTTTGCAAGCAATAGGATATAAAGAATTAAGTATCTCAGTGACTCTCTAGATCTGATTCTGGGATAAGAAAGTTATGTTGTGAAAGAACATCTTACTGATGCCTTACATTTAAGCATCTGCAAACTAGGTTCAAAATTTCTCAGTATTTTCTGAATATGGTTTATTTCAATGGAGCTGAAGATAGTATCTCCACTCTTTTCTTATGCAGTCATTTACGACTCACTTAAGTTGCAGCAGACTCAGAGGGTTTAAACAAGCATCTATGACCTCTCAGCTGGATACAGAAGGATGGAGTAACCTATATAATATTCTGACATTTTTCAGGCCATCTATTACTAGTCAAAAATAAGAACGTGGCTATGGAATGCAACATGTTAGGAAGAAAATAATTTCCTTCATAAATACCCAGTTAAAAAAAAAAAAAAAAAAATCAACATAGCTAGAGCTACTAAGACAAAAATCACTCTCTGCTGCACCCAAACAGCTAATCAGTCCATAGAAAGTAAAGTAAGTTCAATAACAGCTAATGAGACTCTTTTGGCAGTCAAGTACTCCATTAATTGATGAAATATACAGGCCATTGACTCTAGCTCTGTTGAATGCTATGCTAGTATTATTACATTATAGGGACATATGTAAAGCAACAAATTTCAAAAACCTCTATCTCCATTTCTAGTTACTGTATGATCAGTATTTCCTTGTAAGTATTGTTTATATAAAAAAAATGTTGTTTGTAACAATTAGACTTTTAATTCTATTTTTAAGGGTGTTTTTTTTGAAAAACATACATTGCCTTCTATAAATAGTTTTAGAAATTATCATATCAGTGAACAAACATTTCTTGTAAATTTTAATTAAATGACCTTTTTTGTTTCTGTCCGTAGACATTTTAATCTCCACTAACAGGGAAGACATGGTAATAGCTGAGAGAAAATGTATTTACCCTACTGTTAATTTGACAAAATAATTTACCCACTCCCCATGTCCCTCACACATAAGATTGTTCTGAATTGGGTTAGTGTAGTTTTTTTTGCTTACTTTTTTGGTTTCTTTTCACCTCAAGTACATTGAGATACATATACTTCATTTTCAATATTAAGACAAGGGAAAAATGACAGCCCTCAGTACCAAAATACATTTAAAAATTAGCATTCCTTTCAAGCAGAATAAAGAACAACTAGCACACATAATAAATAGGTGAGTTTGACAGAAGAATAAAAAGCCACCACTTGAAAATTCATCCCCTAGATATTCAGACGTTGTAAAAACAAACAAAATTACTACAGCTATTGTTGGATGAATATGTACTAAGCTAACCAGAAACCGGTCTCTCAGATAGCTGGAAGTAAAACTGTACAGACCACTGCAGATCAGTGCGAGGAGATTGGATTTTCTGTGAAAAGGAACAAGAAGCTGCAATATATTTTTAAGGTCCCATGTAATATGCTTTCTGCAATTGTATCAGACATTCACACCAGCTTAGTGAAAACCTGTGGTTCTCCGCATTGAAGCCGGATTCAGCTGTCAGAAGGATTTTATCACCCAATAAAGTAGTCTCAGTCTATCATAAAAGCAGATTGAATTGGTTCCTATGATTAGCTTTGTAAGAAAATTATTCATACTATCAGGCAAACAAACCAAATACCAGATATGTTTCTTTATTTAGTTGTTTTTACTGTGAATATTAGGTAAAGAAAAAAGCTGTCTAATTAGATACAGATGACCCATGTATTTTCTTTCTTCTTTTCCCTGCAGGGACGTATCTTTGAACGTCTTACTGAGATCTTACTTATCTTTACATATTCACTCTTTCTAAAGATAGTCACTGCTTTGCTGTTCTAGATCAGCTGATTTAAGGCTATCAGTTAAAAAATTTTATAATTATTAATAACAGGTGTTACAGGAATACCTAAAAGTTTTAACAACTAGACAAGATAATTTCTGCAACTTTAGATACTGCAATCAATATCTAAACTAGTGATTTTAGACTCACCTCACCATCAATAGTGACTAATAGTCTTCTTCAGGATGGGAATCCTACCTACATCTTCTTCTAGGAGTTTATAAGAATAGCCTTTGAAAAGGGTGTATTTGTCTCCAATGACTATGAGGTAGCACTGGGATCACTAGATCAGACAAGGATGCTGTAATGGTAGGTATCTGCATTTACTCAGATCTCAGTCGTGACAAAAGAAAGCTCGTGGCCCAGTGAACGTATAATCTAAATAAGAAAGGAAAAAAATGGAGATTAAGGGAAATTAAACACTTTTCATAAAATCAGAACCTAAAATTAATGTCTCCTGGTACCTACTATAATGTTGCAAACATAAGATTGTATCTGCTTCACTTTTCCACTTGTAATTGTTCTTTAAAAACTCTCTCTTCAGAAACCTGGAAAGGTTTTCATGCTACCTTGCTATGTTGATGACAAGTTGTTTTTTTTTTAATTTTATTTTCTGACTTATTTTCATTGTACTAAAAATGCTGTTTGATTCACTTCTACATAGAGAGCTCATAAAAAATTGAAAGGCTTCAATAATTTTAAATCATTCTACACTGTGCATAGAGATTTAAATTTCAGTGCTAATTTTTTTATTAGCACTTTAATTTGGAAGGTACTAGGCTTCTACAAGATTTAAAATTATTGGAGCATTTCAAATTTTTATAAGCTTTCCAGTAAAGATGTGACTATGGTTCTGGGCTTGTAAAGTGTAGCACAATTTAAATTTAATCTAAATTATTTAAGTGCTTCAGACTTCAGGGAGATTTTCAATCTTTCAAACTGGGATTCATGTTCAGAGAGTGGAGCAATCTTATAATGCGAAGTGCTTTCATCACTTTAAAGACCTGCGGGCAGCATTCAGAACAGGCCTTCTTTATTGTCAGTTTGTTAATTTAAATTATTTGTTTTCATCTCCAGCGTATGGAGAGGAAATAAGTAAAATAAGAACCTAAAGTGAAGACACAGTTTCCTCTAGAAAGTTTAAGATAACAATAACAATTGTTATTGCTATCACCTTTAAATAGATGGTGAGTTAATTTGAAGAACATTATTTTGCAACATATGTTTTGAAACCTACTATAAACTGATCTATAGACTCAAGCTGGCACATGTGACGCCCATCTACAAAAAGAGCTGTAAGGAGGACCCGAGGAATTACAGACCTGTCAGCCTGACCTCAGTGCTGGGGAAGGTGATGGAACAAATCATCTTGAGTACCATCATGCAACACATGTAGGGCACCCAGGCAATCAGGTCCAGTCAGCATGGGTTTATGAAAGGCAGATTGTGCTTGACGAACCTGATCTCCTTCTATGACGAGGTTACCTGCTTAGTGGATTAAGGGAAGACTGTGGATGTTGTCTACCTGGACTTCAGTAAAGCCTTTGACACTTCTCCACAGCATCCTCCTGGAGAAACTAGCTGCTCATGGATTAGATGGGTATACTCTTCTCTGGGTTAAAAACTGTCTGGATAGCTGGGCCCGAAGAGTTGTGGTAAATAGAGTTAAATCCAGTTGGTGGCAGGTCACAAGCGGTGCTCCCCAGGGCTCAGTGCTTGGGACAGTCCTCTTTAACATCTTTATTAATGATCTGGATGAGGTGATTGAGTGCACCCTCAGTAAGTTTGCAGATGACACCAAATTGTGTGAGAGTGTTGATCTGCTGGAAGGCAGGATGGCTCTGCAGAGGGACCTGGATAGGCTGGATTGATGGGCCAGCTTCATGGGGTTCAACAAGGTCAAGTGCCTGCTCCTGTACTTTGGTCACAATAACCGCAAGCAACAAGACAGGCTTGGGTCAGAGTGGTTGCAGAGATCCCTGGAGGAAAAGGACCTCAGGTTATTAGTGCACAGCCATGAACATGAGCCAGTGTGCCCAGGTGGTCAAGAACAACAATAGCATCCTGGCCTGTATCAGGAATAGTATAACCCGCAGGACTACGGAAGTGATTGTTCCATTATGCTTGGCTCTGGTGAAGCCAACCTTGAGTGCTGTGTCCAGTTTTGGGTCCCTCACTACAGGAAGGATGTTGAGATGCTGGAATGTGTCCAGAAGAGGGAAACGAAGCTGATGAAGGTTTGGAGCACAAGTTCTGTGAGGAACAGCTGATAGAACTGGGCCTTTATAGTCTTGAGAAAAGGAGGCCTTATCTCACTCTACAACTATCTGCAAGGAGGGTGTAGAGAGGTACGGGTCGGTCTCCTCTCTCAAGTTACAAGCAATAGGACAAGGGGTAATGTTTTCAAATTGCACCCTGGGGAGATTAACTTAGATATCAAGAAGAATTTCTTTATTGAAAAGGTTGTCAAGTATCCAGGGAAGTGGTGGAGTCACCATCCCTGGAGGTATTTAAAAGTCATTTAGATATTGTGCTTGAGGACACTGTCTAGAGGTGGGCAAGGCAGGGTCAGGCGGTAGTTGGACTCGGTGACCTTAAAGGTCTCTTCCAACCTAACTGATTCTATGATTCTATTAAATGTACTCATTATCTTAAAGATCAAACACATATACCTTGCATTTTCACTCTTGCTGAAGATTTCATTTCACCTAGAGAGGAGCCAAAATATGTTTAATTGTACTTGGTTTGTTTTTTATTCTAATGTGAACATACTAACTTCCTGCAAAATCAAAAAGTGATGTGATTTCTATAGCCATCTTTGCTCTACAATTACTAAAGTGTTATGGCACTGAATACATGGGGGTTTGGTTCATACAGTGCTATGAAGCAAAATTTCAAAGACCATTATTGAGTGCCTGGGGAAGAATTCTGCTAGCATCACCGTTAATTTTGGAACAGAAATCTCTCTACCTATATAACACAGGGACATAACTAATTCTACTGGTCTTTTCCATCATTCTGACAGTTATTTTTCTGTTACAGGTACATCATTTGCCATTCAGATTGCTCAGTGACAGTAATCTAATACCTTTTTCATGGCACGATAAAACTTCTAAAGGGACTAAGCAATTGTTGTACTGATAATATTGAATGGTATCAGCATCACTAATTTTGCAGGAATAAGCTTTCAGATTCAGTTTAAGCAGAAGCTATATTAAATATTTGGTACATACATTTATCAAGATGTGTCAAGTGCTGTTGAGAAGTGATCAACCGTGATACTGAAGCATGCAATAGAAACTCTTGAAGTAGATCAAGCAGGTCAGCAGATCTGGTGGGTCAGGTACAATCACTTATTGGGCAGTCATGTAACAGGTATCACCCTAATGTAGAAAGAAATTTAGAAATATAGTTTGCTCCACTAAAAGACTGAAAGATACAAGATGATTCTTTATAGGTAATTTAATTAGGTGACAGATCCAATTTTTGTTCCTTTCCGAAAAGAGCAGGAGTCTGCTATTTGGATAACAGGAGCATATTGTACTCAGGTAAACCTTATCTACAACTCACCTGGTTCAGAAGTATGTAGGACATAGAGAAAATGTGTACTCCAAAGAAGTTGTTGATCATGCAGAATGACAGGTGGTAATTGGTAACAGGCAATGGATTCCCAATCCTTCTCCAGTAATAATACAAAGATAAAAAAAAAAAAAGAAAAAGAAAAAAACCAAACCCGACAAAATACATTGACTTATGGGGGAGTGTGATTTGGTCTTGTCTTTGCAAAACTGAAGACCAGATTCACTGATTTCCTGTGAGTACTTTGGCTGCTTTTGTGCATGAAGTAGTCATGAATTTAGTTTAATGACAAGCATTAAGCTGAGTTTACAGCTGTGTTCTGTTCTTAGAGTGGTATAAACCATCTGGAGAATACTACTAAATCTCTCCCGCAGAATCAAGGCCAGGTTCTCAGCTGATATAAATTTAATTTTGTCTAGTAATGCCAGTTTATATCATCGTCAGTATGTATGACAATCTCCTTTAAGACATTGTTTTGATTGAAATATACTCTAATGGGGACAAGATGGCAAACTGCAATAGTTATTTGATACTAATTTTATGAGATGTGCAACAAAAATAACAAAAACAGTATCTTCCCAATAAATCCACATAATAAGAGACAATGTCTGTGATGTGGTTCCTGCATTGGCTATGTCTGGCAGATCATTAATGATATCTGTAGCCAAAATGATCTAAAGGGTTTTTATGAGGGTCCAAGAATGTGTCTGGGGGAGAGGTGTCTACAAGTTTTGTTTGATAGTGAAAGAAAGGAAAAAATTATGTATTTTAAATAAAAGGCATAGAGGAAAAAAACAGACGATGAAAATAATAGTGATAGTGATTTACCCATATTCACAAAATCAGATATAAATTATGCTACATGTTCACCCTGAAAGATGGAACACTGATTTTTTTCAGGATTCTAATTTCATTAAAGTCATAACCTGGAAAAAACCTCCAAGAAATAAATAAAACAATAAAACCAAGTCTTTGATCACAATCATGTTCTCCATTCAGAAAGGAAATGAGAAATAGGAGGTAGGAAAAAGTCCTGTTCCATCACTCTACTAAACTTATTGCCAAAAGGGTACTATTTGATGTAGCATTTTTCTCACTAAAAAGAACTTTCTTTCTATTTTCCATCTTTGTGGTTTTTTTAAGTTAGCAATAGGACAAAGTTTACAACTGACATACCTGTGTTAGGAACTAATAAAATGATGTAAATTATGTATGTATGTGTGTATGTGTGTGTGTATGTAAAAAATGTCTGCATATATATAAAATATTCCAAATACCTACATTTGTTAATAAATAATATTTAGGATATTTTGAAGGATGAGTTATTTGTGTGTATTCAATTTTGCATTTTTTAGCTTTGATTTATATTCATAATTACAGTCACTGTTTTAGTTGCATTCCTAGAAATTTTTTGGTAAAATTCTCTATCGAATCTCATCAGTGAGGAAAAATAGCTCCTTGACTAACCAGAAATTGTAATCAACAAATGAATACATTGTATAAAGCTTCAATTAAAAAGTTTTTTTCTCATATTTTTATATATAAGAAGAACTGCCTGGGGATTTGGTTTGAAATTAAATGCATATTTAAGAAGAATCTGCTTTTTGGGTTGGTGGAAAAAAATAAGCATCAGACAAAGAGATATATAAAAATATTTGCCTCATTTTTCAGAAAAGTAGAAATAAACTCATTTTTACTCTTTTTTTTTTCACTTGGAGAGAACCAAACCAAAAACTTGCTACTATAGAAAGGAAAAAAATAATGGTGAAGTACCTCCCAGCCGTTTTCATTATACAGTCTTGTATTATTATAAGAAATGTCCTTTCTGAAGTCTAGTTATCTATTACTCAATCAAGCAATATGAGAAAAAGCAATCAGTGTTCATTGTAGCAATCAATAATTTCAATCAATTGTAAACTCAGGGTGTTAATTACAGAGCAAACAGACCTATAGAACCTTGCAATACAGTGTAACAACTTCACTCTTCTATACATTTTAATTCTTTATATTTGATAATTCATCTTTACTGTTCCTTTTTTTTTCCCCTAAACTTTCAGTAATATCACAAAACCTAGAATGTACTCCAGTACTGTGAAAGCAGATTGTCTCAAAGAGAAAATTCTGCTGCTTGGACTATGATGACATTTCCTCTTGAAAATATTTCAATGCTAAACTTTAAAATCCTGTCTGGGAATAACCAGTGCAAATTATTAACCAACTACTTAATTTTGGTTTTCCTTCATCTCCATAATTCTTTCAGTCATGAGATATTTTGTTCTTTCAGTGATAGACATCCTCCGTATAACACTTCCTTATTTTTGATATTAAACATTTTCAATCTATTAAAAACTTTAAAATTGCTTATCTGCCCTTTATAGCTTGATTTAAATCTCTAATGCCAAATCTTCTCTAGCACTGTCCATCTGTACACAGCTCTGAATACCGCCACAACCCTAGTTTTCTGTTTGGTTATTTAATATAAAATTAAAGTTAATGAACTTCTCTGGGACATAACATGACCTTAGACAATCTCCCCAGCTACTGGTCTCCCTTCAATCTATTTGACAAGGTGGGAGGTCTTCAGCATGAAGCTTTAAAACTTCAATCCATCCTGTCGTCAATAAAGAAATATTTTCTCTACAATAATAGAGTTTTATACTGCAGACACTATGTTTCTTAGTCCCAGTAAGTCAAATTTAGAAGGCATTCCCTCCAAACATCCTGTAGTCCAGAAAAGTATTTGTGTCCTATACCACCTGATACATCAAGAATTATAAAAAGCTGCATTTTCTTTTATATCTAAGCAATATTTTGCTACAGGATTCTGTGGTCTCCACTAAATAGCACCAAGAGCACTTCTGAGCACTGTAACTTCGTTGCTTATACACACATACAACTCAAAGGTCTAAATTGCTGTAATTATTTCCTAGTATGGTTTATTTTTTGCTAGCCAGTAATATTCCAAACAATTTATATTAAATGCCTGAGAGTTACTACGGGTCATGGGCAATTCCCAATAGACATATTAGGGGAATCCATACTTTCTCTGGAGTAAGAACATAATTGTATGGATACCAGCTGTTCAGAGACAACTGATGTGACTCCGAGTATGAGCCCCAGTACTTTTCATGTGTTGGTTTAATTTGCCTCAAAGTCCATCCAGACACAATTTTTTTCTTAACCCTTTGAGATCTAATTTTCAATTTACATGTTATTTCTCTAAAAAACTAATGGGTTTGATTTGTTGGGAATGTTATGGGGTTAGTCAGTATTATTGTCCAATCAGTTATGCAACCATTGTTTTTATTCTTCATAAATGGTATGTTTACTGCTTTCCAGGTTACAAGATGGTCTGGTAATGCCCACAAGACATCAGTGTTCCTAATATACCTTGGCAGGTTAACCATTCTCTGAGAGAAGTGTTAAAAGCTATTTTTGCAATTATGTACCAAGTTCACAGCTTACAGAAATCCCTTAGAGAAAGTCGTATGTATGGTTGTAACCTCAGGAGAAAAGAAGTACATAATAATAAAAAACCTGTCCCTCGACCAGTATATACTTCAAAGAAGGCAAGCCTGAGGACAAGTTTTGTTTTGAGATTGCATCACATAAGAAAGAGATATACAAGCATCTAGTAAACTTTTCAGCTGAACTAAATAGAAAAAAAGGTGCTTGGAACTGAACTAAAAGACAGGCAGTCAGAATCAGAAAATCACAGAAATGTAGGGGTTGGAAGGGACCTCAAGAGATCAAGTCCAACTCCCCTGCCAAAGCAGGTTCCTTAGGACAGATCTCACAGATAGGCATCCAGACAGGTCATGAATATCTCCAGAGAAGGAGACTCCAGAACTCCCCTGGGCAGCCTGTCCCAGGGCTCTGTCACCCTCACTGTGAAAAAGTTCTTCCTCATATTGATTCGGACCTTCCTGTGCTCCAACTTGAGGCCGTTGTCCCTTGTCTCTTGTGTCCACAGACCACTGAAAAGAGTCTGGCTATTTCTCCTTGTGTCCTGCACTTCAGATATTTATAAACATTAATAAAGTCCCATCTTAACCTTCTTTTCCCAAGGCTGAACAGCCCCAGTTCTTTCAGCCCATCGTAGAGGAGATGCTTCAGTCCTTTAATCATCTTCATAGCTCTCTGCTGGACTCTCTCAAGGAGAACACTGTCTTTTTTTATAACAGGGAGCCCAGAACTGGATACAATATTCCAGGTGGGGCCTGACCAGGGCAGAGTAGAGGGGAGGATCACCTCCTTTGACCTACTGGCCACACTCCTCCGGATGCACCCCAGGATCCCATTGGCTCTCTTAGCCACTGAGGCACACTGCTGGCTCATGGCCAACCTGTCATCCACCAGGACCCCCAGGTCCTTCTCCACAGAGCTCTTCTCCAGCAGGTCATCCCCCAACCTGTACTGATACAAATGGTTGTTCCTTCCCAGGTGCAAGACTCTACACTTGCTTTTGTTGAACTTCATTAGATTTCTCCCTGCCCAGCTCTCCAGCCTGTCCAGGTCTTGCTGGATGGCAGCGCAGTGTTCCTGTGTGTCAGCCACTCCTCCCAGCTTTGTATCATCAGCGTATTTGCTGAGGGTGGATGCTATTCCCTCACCAAGGTCATCAATGAAAATATTAAACAGGACTGGACCCAACACTGAGCCCTGGGGAACACTGCTAGTCACAGGCCTCCAGTCAGGCTCTGCTCCACTGATCACCACCCTCTGAGCTCAGCCCATCAGTCAGTTCTCAGCCTACCTCACTGTCACTCATCTATCCCATGATATCTCAGCTTTGTTATCAGGATGTCATGGGAGACAGTATCGAAAGCCTTGCAGAAGTCAAGGTAGATGACATCCACTGCCCTCCCTCCATCTACCCAGCTGGTGATGACATCACAGAAGGCTATGAGATTGGTCAAGCACAATCTCCCCTTGGTGAATCCATGCTGACTTCTCCTCACAAATTTTTCTCTTCCAATTGCTTGGAGATGGCATCCAGAACAAGCTGTTCCATCACCTTTCCAGGGACAGAGGTGAGGCTGACTGGCGTGTAGTTACTCAGATGCTCCTTCCTGCCCTTTTTTAAGTCAGGCATAGCTTGCTTCTGCCCTCCACATCCCACAGCCCCCTCTCCCCAGTACATTTTCCTTTGAACATTATCACCTCATAAAGATTTGAAATGTAGTAAATTTTCATAAATCTTTACGTGTGTTATGGTATTAAGTCTAATGTTAACTTTGGCCAGTCAAAATAATGAGACCAGAGAAATTGAGAAGTGTAGTAATGTTAATCAGAGTAGGGTAGAAATTCTCTATGTTTACACTTTCATTTATTTTACAGTACAAATAATGGAAGTCATATTCAGTTCATTCAACAGTATTTTGCAAAGAGTTCACTGCTGTCAAAGAGCTAGTTTCCATATAAGTCAAATCTACAACAGTTCTTTGTGCAGCAATTGCATTATAATTCAAAATATTTTTATAATCATTATTAACATAATTTTGGCTTGGAAAACCTCACTCTTGAAAGGACTTCAGATTCTACAACTCTAGGCTTACTGTTTCTCTCTGTTTGATACTGTCTGGGCAGCTAGGTCCAAATTGTTACTGACATTTGGATATAGTATTCTAATTAAACACTTGCATTTGTACCTATGTGGTTCTGCTACACAGATGTATAGGAGAGACACTGAATGTGGAGAGAAGCTGAAAAAGCAAAGGAACAGTAGGATCCAGTGGATAAGTAAGTGGGACCATGGACACTGAAAATTGCATAAACCTATGCAGATCATTCATGGGAGTTTCTCACAAACTCCAATGGCTTAGCCTGAAATGTCCTGGGAATCTTCTCTCACTCCCACAATCCTGGGAATCTCTCCACAAATTTGCCTGGCTCCTTAAGTGTTGTGGATTTTAGCCTAATTTTCTGAAAATCCAGCACCCTTCTACAGTGAGTTTTTTGTAAACTCATTAAGTCTCTCGATTCAACTAGCTCATTGTGATTGGTTCCACATTTCACTATCTTTCTCCTATTTTCCATCAATTCCTCTCTGTTTGCAAGTAGGTCAAGGATGGCCTCTCCTCTAGTTGCTGTATGGTTGCCTGTATTTGGTTTCTAAGAGATAATCCCTGTATAAACGGTATCTTGTGTTTCTGAGTACCTTGAGATTTGGTCCAGGAAATTTTCATTCTGCAGGTCTCTAGTCATATGCCATCTGTCATTTCTTCTTTGCTTTTAATTCCTTGTAACTTTAACTACAAGCTATGTTCTTTAATAAGGATTTGAGTAGTTCTCTGATATGTAGTTTTCAAAATGGCTTAAAGGAACCAGGCACCTATTTTTGGTTGGTTTTGTTTTGGCTTCCTTTCTTCTTTTTTTTTTTTTTTTTATTTCTTCCTTCTTTTTTTTCTTTTTTTCTTTCAATTCAGGGTAAATCACACCTACAGAAAAATCTTATGCTACTGAAAGTCCTGGTAAGAATTCCAAGAGCAGCTAAATTTTCCCATATATACACAGTTCTCTCTAAACCATATTGGAATTCTAATTGTGAGAATAATCAGACATACTCCAAATAAAACACATTATGCTATTGTAATACCATCATGTAATATTATTTTTGTCTCTTCCTGTTGTCTTCATTGTTCTGGTTTCGCAACTGTCATAGTAGGTAGTTCATTACTTATTCTTTCTTCCCAGGGTTTTTTTTCCCCACCTTCCACTATATATAATAGGGAGATTCAGTGCTTTATTAGTATCAATTTAGTATCTCAGTACCTACCAGATGGAGTTAAAAAAAAGCTAATTTTCCCTTTTCTAACTGCTCACACTTTTCTAAAGAACTGTATCAGTTGTGAACTTAATCGTATGTCAAAGTATGGTAAGTCTCAGCTCAGATTCCTGCAAGATGCAACACTTGCAGCTGCTAGCATTAATAATACAGAACATTGAGACAATTGCAATATCTGTTATCGTCCTGAGTATTTTAGAGATGATGATAAGTGCATCTTCGACATGATTATTGTATCAGTTTATGGTTTGTGAATACTGATAAGATGTACTTTGACACAGGGCACCATGTCTGAACTGTAAAGCTATTACCAAAATTATAATATAAATAAAATGTGGAGTGAAAGGCTAATAATGTATGTGCCAGATGTTATATTTTGAAAGCATGGAATACTTATTGACTGTTCCAGTCAGGTGCAATAGATGCCCTAGACACATGGAATATTTGAGAAATACAGCACAGGAATTTGCTGAATTATATAGCATGATACAGATGTTTTCCAAGGGATTTTAGCTACTACATTCCTGAGTAGGCAGTGGAAACAAAATTGGAGTTTCAGTGATGTGAAAAATGAGACTTGATGCAAATTTTATCACTGGTTAAACATTAGGCATCTTTTTTTTTTTTTTTTCCTTTGAATGAATAAGGCTATTTTAATCTGATTTAAAAATCAAGAAAGACATGAAGAAAGAAAGCTAAAGAAACATCTAAGAACTGTCATGGACCATCATTCTAGATCTCTCATCTGACTTTTGGACTTAATCTGCCAATTTCTTACAGGGTAGATAGATATTAATGCTTAAATATTTATGCAAAAGCTATTACACTCCTCCCCGCCCCTTGCTTGTATTGCATTCAAAACAATATTCATGTTATTTCAGAAGCTGTTTTGTCACTGATTAGCTCTGACATTGTATCTTTGTGTGTATTGCAAATATTAGAACATAAAACGTGACCAATGCAGTTATAAGAGGACTTAGTTCTTGTAACTCAGGGAAGATAGAAAGCATTCATTTGATAATGAAAAGTGATGACTGAAGACTTCATAGGCCTAACTGAAGGTACTCCAGGGAGATCATGAAGAAAAGAGAGGGGCAATTACTTTGATCTTTATCAATGTTTCATAATTTTATCTCAACTCATGGAATTTTTTTATCTAAACCAAACTCTATTGGCTACTTATAACTTTTGGAAGGTGAAGACAGACCAGAAGGAGGGATGTGGACCAAGCCTGTAAAAGTGTGCTGTTTTGTTCAAACACAAAGGCTCCTATATTACACAGTATACACCATTATCAATCTCTGTGTTTCTTTAGAAGGTTGAGAATAATGCTTATTCATAGAGCATACCCACAACGTGAAGTGTAATCAGGACACTTGCTCTGAGGTATGCTGGACTAAATTACTCTGAATCACAAAGCTATGAACACGTTCTTTGACCATCCTTCTCACTGTGTTCAGTCCAGTAGTTCTTCACTTCACTGGAGAAGAAACATGGACAGATTATATATACAGTTGTTTTGTTTTGTTTTGTTTTTAAATGAAAGCAATTGACTCATAGAATTTCAATGGTAGCATTTTAAAAACAAAGTTAAGGTTAAAGAGCCTTTAATATCCATATCAGACTCCATATTTTTTAATCTGGGGATGTCCAAATAAAACTAGTTCTAAGTGGCAAGTTTACCGTTGCAAACAGCAGTGTCCTATCTCTGCTTTACTTACCTTTTGTTAGAGGAAAGCTGAAAATCATTACCATTTTCAGGAACAGATGGCAGAATATCTTCAACATGCATGCACACAAGATCAGATACTTCCCGTACCTCACAAGTGTTAATGATTTAAATTTTCTGCTAGGCTAGTTTAAAAAAAAAAGAAAAAAAAAGTACAACATCCATTAAAGCTTATATAATGGTTAAAATTTTATTTTATTAGCTATTTGTAATTTTTTTTTTTACCTTGATAAACTTAATTCAGCTATTAACTTTAGCCAGTTTCATCACATTATTCATCGGATTATTTGATAATGTTAACAAAACAACAATGTTAAGAACTTCATTTCTCCCTCCCCCAATGGCTATTCTATCTGAATATTTTAGATGAGTATATGCAGTTCTGATATAAGGAAATCAGTTATGAAAATACTTGTCCTATATGGTAGAGTGCTGCTTAAAGCCTTACTGTCACACATAGGACATGATAAAGCTCCAAAATGTAGACATTTGTCTGTTAAACATTTATATGCATTATAGCTGATAAAGCTGATGGAAAAAACCCACTCTCTTCAATTGTTCACACATTTGTCTTCTCCAACAGTGTCCAAGGACATCATCATAGACCTGACAAATATAACACAAGATTTACAAGAGATTTGCAGACTTCTGGACAGGCAGATGGAGGTCAATGGGGTTACCTTCATTGTGGAAAATGTTACTAGATGTTTGTGTTTTACCTGCTGATTCCCATCTCTAGTTTGTACGATCAGTGGAGTCTAGACAGTTATTTTACTTAATCAATGCTGGATTACCAAATACACTTAATGTGTATAGCTTCTTTGTGAAGACTTAAAAATAGACATACCAGATCCATTTCTATTATCATGTCATTTGCTCCTCTGAATACAGAATGAAAAAGGTCATCTTGTGCTACTGATCAACACCTTGAGGGCTTGTGCATTCAACCAGTTTTCACTATCTGTTTGTCTAGCCAATAGTACATCAGATTGCCTATGAGGATTTTATGGAAGACAGTCTCAAAGGCCTTAATGAAGACAATATCTAGTTCTTTCTCTAATAAGCTTTAAAAATTATCTGCATGTGATTTTAATCAATAATGTTTAAAGTTTCCGTTGAATCTAATATAAGTATTCAGGAACTGAAACCTGTTCCTGATTTATTTGACAAGTTTGTTTATGCTTCACTGACATTTTCTTGTTGCAGAGCAAATATCCTGAATTTGGGAATTTTCCATACTTTGTCATTAACCAGTTTGACTATCGCTAATTGTAATTTCCTTTCTGTTTATCTGTCATTTTACAAGCAAACAAACACAAGGAAAGCCCCATGTAGTTTTGCATTCGGCTCACAGAGGTATAATCTGTTCCCTTTGCTGGAGGAAATCCTCACTGATGTGCTGCCAATATTTTAACAAGAAATTCTCACAAATCATTCTCCCCTTAAGCCTATGTTAAATCTGAGCATCAGGAGTATGTGTGCTCCCAAGAAAAATGGTGACTGACTCATTTGTTTCCAATGTAACGTGAAAATGCATTCTCTTAAACATAACCAAGAAAGATGGGATATTATTTGACAAAGAAACCTGATATTAAGGTCCTGAAAATAAGTTTCTGAGCAAAACCAATCTGATGCAAAAACAAATTTAAAAAATAAATGTTTGTGGATAGGTTTACTTGGGCAATACGATGCTTTGAAACAGCATGTGAGCAATACTGTTACTGGTTATCTATTGAGATGTAATACGTTGGGAGATGTTTGTTTCCTGCACTATGCTATCTACCATTTGTTAAACTCCTAAGGGTTCCCAAATGCAAAATGTTTCAGACATTGTACATAAAAACAAAAGCTCCACGAAACAACTGTAATTATTCTGAAAATGCTTCCTCTGTCTGAAATTATGACACCCTTATAATGTCATGCATGTGTGTATGTTTTGGTGTTTCCTGGGGCAATTACAAGGGCTTAGGAAAGAACTGTTGCATGAGGAATATCCTTAAGAGTTATCAGGGAATAGGAGTAGCACAGTATTATGTTCCTAAGTATAGTCACACAAATAAGTTATATGGGGAGAATGAGAACACTCTACCTAGGTTTTCCTCTGCCAGTGGCTGAGGCATTCTCAACAGTGCCATAACCTTTAGGCTACAGTAAATTTTGGGAAAGCAAACTGCTGTTCTTTGCTGTTAGAGATGTATCACATTGCATGGATAATGAAATACGGAGGGATGCAAATAGCATGAAAACAAAGGAATGGAGAAGCAGGAAGACAAACCTGCTTCGATTTTGGCTTTCTTTCCAAGAATCTCTCAAGCCTAATTGCTTTGAGTTCAGATATCCACCAAGGACTGATGCCTTCAGTGCTAACTATGCAGCAATTGCATGCTCATGGCTAATTTAGAGTGTAAGTGTTAAAGACTAACAGTGTCATATATGTAGTGATGATGATTAATAATGTGTAAGAATAAGAGCTAGTACAGTGTGTTGTTAATGAACTGATTTATTAAAGTATGTTTTTAATGTTTAAAAGTGGAATGATTTGTCATATTTTCACATGCTCCATCCCAGACAGCTCTAATTTCCATAGTTATATACATGTACAAAAATATCTAAAAATATGTGTCCATCTAGTATCGATATTTCTTTCCTATCTGATTCAGAACTTTTTGCTTAATTTTCCATATCAGTTGCAGAGGTCTGGTTAAAACTCTTCAGGATTGCATTTGAAGGGTTATTTTGATAGCTTCTTATTAAACTGATACTTCTCTTTGTTATTGTCTCTGTTACATGCTATTTATTAGGGTTAATTTATTACTGTTAGCAACTCTTGTATTTGTCTCCTATGCTGAATAGTCCTCAACATCATAATCTGACAGAACAGATCCATAAATTTCAGATGTACTTAAAAGGTGGTATAACATAAATTTTGGCCTCACTGAAGTTAGTGAACATCTTGACATGGAAGTCAATGAAATCACCATTTCACTGGTCTCCTACCTTCTCTGAGTAATATATCATTAGCTGTTCATATTATGTATTAACAACACTCTTACATAAGATCTGTCCTTTAGCTGTCATTCTTTCCTAGCTACAGACTAGTATGTGCAGTGCTACTTATTCAGGTTTCACTTAATGATCAGCATATTGATTAGGATGCAGAGAAGGGTAGCTAAATTTATTAAAGTCTTCCCAAAATTCACTTGAAGAGAAAAGATTTGAAAAATAAATATGTCTAGCTTGGTTAAGAGATAATGTAAAGGTGATGTTGTCATGTGCAGAAATACCTGATACCTGTCAACATTTCAGAATAAATTCAACAAAATGTTACAGGAAGAAAGCAAATGTCACTCCAGTCTTCAAAAAGGGTAAGAAGGAGGACCCAGGTAACTACAGACCAGTCAGCCTCACTTCCATCCCTGGAAAGGTGATGGAAAGACTTATCCTTGGTGCTGTCTCTAGGCACATCAAGGATAAGAGGGTTGTTAGGAGCAGTCAACATAGTTTTACCAAGGGGAAATAATGTTTGACTCATCTAATAGCCTTTTATGAGGATATAACCAGGTGGATAGATGATGGTAGGGCAGTCTACTTTGACCTCAGTAAAGCATTTGACATCATCTCCCACAGCATCCTCATGACTAAACTGAGGAAGTGTGGTATGTAAAGTAAAGTAGTGAGGTAGATTGAGAGCTGGTTGAAGGGAAGAAGACAGCAAGTTTTGATCAATGGGACAGAGTCTAGCTGGAGGCCTATATCTAGGGGAGTCCCTCAGGGGTCAGTACTTGGACCTGTATTATTCAATACATTCATCAATGACCTGGATGAGGGAATAGAGTGTACGGTCAGTAAGTTTGCTGATGACACAAAACTGTGAGGGGTGGCTGACACACCAAAGGGTTGCGCTGCCATTCAGCAAGACTTAGACAGTATGGAAAGCTGGGTGGGGAGAAGTTTAATGAGATTTAACAAAAGCAAGTGTAGAGTCTTGCATCTGGGGAAGAAAAAACCCAGGTACCAGTATAGGTTGGGGACTGGCCTGTTGGAGAGCAGTGTAGGTGAGAGAAACCTGTGGGTCCTGGTGGACCATGAGCCAGAAATGTGCCCTCATGGCTAAGAAGGCCAATGGCATCCTGGGGTGTATTAGAAGAGGTGTGGTTAGTAAGTCAAGAAAGGTCCTTCTCCCCATCTACTCTGCCCTGGTGAGACCACACCTGGAATATTGTGTCCCATTCTGGGTCCCTTACTTCAAGAAGAACATAGAACTCCTCAAAGGAGTCTGATGCATGGCCACCAAGATGATAAAGGGAGTGGAACACCTTCCTTATGAGGAAAAGCTGAGGGAGCTGGGCCTGTTTAGCTCGGAGAAGAGGAGACTGAGGGGTGACCTTATTAATATTTATAAATATGTAAAGAGTGAGAGTCAGGAGGACAGAAGCAGGCTCTTCTCAGTGATGGCCAGTGACAGGACAAGGGGCAATGGCTGCAAGCTGGAGCAACAGGGGGTTGGACTAGATGATCTTTCAAGGTCCCTTTCAACTCCTAATGTTCTGTGATTCTCTGAATTGCAAGGAATGGTATGAAAATACCTACATGAAAACAACGTTATGAACTTCACAGAATAAATTTCAGGCAGTAGGGCTGATCAACAACAGACTGAAAATACAAAAAAGTCTCAAATATGCCTCACTTCACCTTTTTATAATACTCTTACAAGAAATAACAAGATCACATTGTTTAGAGTGTGGAGTTCAGAATGGTGGATTCTATTTTGAGATTGGTTACTGACTAATAAGAGAGAGTGAAGGGATTATTTCCTTCAAGGCAAGAATTTTCTAAGTATAAAGTGGTGATAATAAAAGACAACTTAATTTTAGGAATGTGAGGAAGAAAAAATGGCTTTAAATTGTGAAGTAAATTTATAAAAGTGAAATGGCATGTGTATCAGTATTTCCTAACTGTTGCCTAGAACAGTAATTTGATTTCTTAAAGGCTTCATAGAATATAGATATTGCAGCAGAACATTGAGGCTAAAAGGAAAGTTTTTGAGTTCTACTTAGGAACTGATCAGAGTTTCAGTGTTAGTTTTTTAAAAAAATTGAATGCATATAAGGAAGTTTTTTTAACATTGTGATTTCTCAAAAGCAATTCATATATAGTATAATTTCTTTTATATATGGATAACGTCAGAAATATAAAATCAAGGGAGTAGAATTATTTGTCTAGGTGTCACATAAAATGTCCTCAGTGGTTACACTGTTTGGTCTAGGTAAACAAAAAAGTATGCAAAGCCAAATTCAGAAAACAAATCATCCATAAATGCTGGACATGCATTCATATCTGGACAGCTTGTAAAAAAATAACTGTGATCAATCTATTTGGTACAACCGACCATGCAGATCAGACTCAGTTGAGTTTTCTGGGTTACATGCTCATCAGTCCCAAAAAGGGAGTAGAACTGAAAAGGTTTTTTAATATTTCAGGAAGTGGTCTTTTGGTTTAATTACTTTAAATTTGAGGGGTTTAATTTATCTATTTCACATCTAATTTTGAATTCAGAAAAAAGGAAAACTATTATAAATCATAAATCAAGGCTCTATGAATATGACAAACCTTTAAAACGGATATAAAATATCTATTGGTAGCAAGTAATAAAAAAGGGGTTACCATAATCTATCCATATCAGAGAAAATTATTTTCAAAACATGCATTGGTTAGATTATGTTTCAAATTATTTGTTATTTTTACCTCCTTAGAATTTTAAAGGATTAGTTATTACTAAGTAACTTAGTGCCCATAGGTTTATAAAGAATTGTCTGCTATACTTCAGATAACCATTTCAGAGGAGAGGACATAAGTTCATTTCTTCCTCTGGTCATCAGGACTCAGGTTCAGCAAATCTGTGTGTATGTATTCTTGCAATACTATGCCATATGATACAGCATCAATGAAGCAGAAACAATTTTAATTAAGCTGAAAAAAACAGGCTCAAGAGATAGAACATGGATAGAAGTGAGATTAATCTCATAAATCTTAATCTTAAACTACCAAGTTTTGTTTCTTAGTCTCTCATTTCATAATTTCTTTCATTTAATAATTTCTCTCATTTCATAATCTATTACATTGGCATATACAATCTTGTATAGGGTAGCATGTATAGCCAGTTTCTATTTCTTCTCCCCTTCTGGATTAATTGAGGATCGCAGTTTCAATGGATGTAATTCTATAAATATTACAGAATCTAATTTTATCTTTAAAAGATATGTACTTATGAAATGACAACTGTAAAAGTGACGTATTTAAGATAGAATATAGTGCAAAATATGTTGACTGTCCTGATGCTAAAACCAGGGAAAACAATATAAGCTATATAAAATCAGAATCACTGTAAGCTTTATAGCAGTTGAATTGTAAATTCCTTATGAATGGAGAAATGCATTTTCTAAGATTTTTTCCACGAATGTTACTATGAACAACTTCTGAGTACATTTCTGTATAGCCTATAAGACACTTCATAAGATTCAAAACTAATAAAACCAAAATAAAAGTACCTGAAAACATTCTGAGATTTTATTAAAAGTTTTTCATTTTCATGGTGGATAATAAGATCAACTATCAACTGTGATTACTGAAAGATGAAATCCTGATATAACAGGTTTACTAGGACCATCTTCTCTCTCCTTCTGTGTATTACACATCACATTGTTGCATTTTATGCAGTTATCCCAAAGTCAAGATTGCATCAAAGTCAATAATTGTGTCTGACTAAAAAAGTATTGTATTTAATTAGACTGAAATAACCTTTTTCCAGTGGTTAATTACCCTCATTCTTTGATATTTGTGCCTTATGCCCAAATTGAATTTGCCTAGCTTCAGCTTCCATTGATTTTTTAACTTGATTTTCCTTTCTTTGCTAAACTATAGAGACCTTTATTAATTAGTACCATTCTTCTAAGGAATACATAAGTAGTAATCAAGTAATTTCTCAGTCATCTTTCCATATGCTGAGTAGGCTTACATTTAAGCTCTACCACTCTGAAAAAGCATCTTCTCATGCTGTAAAGAAAAAGGTATGCTTTTTTCTTGCCCAGATCTAGCCACAAGACATGTGCAATCATAAAATGTCCATGCACCAGATTTCGAGAAGTGTGTTTGGCTGTGCTTTTGGAGTTGCTTCCTGTCCAAAGAATAATGAGGACACCTTGAAAACGTTCACAGTAGCTACAGAATTTTGGACAGAGATGTACAGGTGTCTGGTTACTATGATCCTTAACACTTTCTCAGAGATGTTGAGAAACAGGACACTTTCTCCTGTTCTGTGACGTATAATTATACATTAATAATTCTGTTTCTACAGTGTGTTATTAAACATTATACCAGTTAATTTGGCATCCAGAACCCCAGTATAATTGCTGTGGTCTAATCAGTATGAACTGCCATTTGTATAATTTAAAAATGTTACTGTCAGAAATTTAGGTTTTACATTAAGATTAGAGATTAAAATTTTGGTAAGACTATGTATTTTATATGTACACAACATATGAAACTTATAAATATAATATATTAATATACACTATTAACACAAACTATATTAAAAATATGTTATGAATTGTATTTTTATATTGTATATAATATTAATTATGGTATTAGTCTTAGAGGAATGCTATTAGAAACATCACATTACAGATTTGCAGGGATAATCACTTCTGATAATGCACCCATTTCTTAATTTTTCAATGTAGGTGTCACCTCTGTTCTACAATTTTATTTTTTGAAAAGGAATACTGTTTAGCACTTATCAAATAAAAGAATGAAGTACTTTTATAACCCGAAGTTCCAATCTACTTGAAGATTTAATTCAAGTTTTTTGGCAAGGCCTACTTTCTGTTAAATCAAGTTGGCAGGGACTAATTATATTCTTTTAATTCTTTATCAGTCGAATCTTGTATTAGTGTCTCATTAATGTGTCAGTAATGGATGGATGTCAGATTAACTGTCCTAAAGTTATGCAGTTGTTGTCTGCCATTTTCTTAAAGAAACTTAATGTGCTTAATGTGTACTGCTAGTTTTCAAATGCCAAAAATTTAAGGTATTACCTATTTAATCAGCAATTGCAATTCAAGGATAAAGAGACGGACTAAAAAAGTATACTGTGTTATGTTAAAAGTGCTTTTGAGACCTACAGAGCCATGTACCGCAATAGAAGGCGTCAAATAAAGCATTTTTTATCATTAAATAAAAATATATTGCTCAAGATCTAAGCAATAAAGCTGCTTTTTAAGCAGTAAATAGGGTTAATGAAAGTCTCGTTTCAAAATATTCCTCTCTGTATTTTCATGGAAAAATTTAGGATTGTGAAATTCTAATTAAATTTCTTCCTTACTTCCTCTTTCTAAGGTAGACAACTTGACAAAGACTTCACAGATCAGGTACTCTACTTCTGATCTTCATTCCCCTTGTATGTAAGCAGGGCAATCGCATGTTAAGCTAAAAGGAAAATCAAGAAAGGATATGCCAGATCTTTCAACTATAAATCCCTGTTACTCTAGAAGAGATTTCATTGTGCAAATCAGAGAGTAGCTGCAGAATTTTATTCTGGAATGATCATACATTCAACCTCATTAATGGCTTAATAAGGCTCTACAGCCCGTGTGCCACAGAAATACCCTGCAAAACCTGAAAGTGTATTCTTATCTTCAAGGCACTTGTGGTTTAACCTCAGACAGTAACTGAGCAGCATGTAGTTGCTCGCTCACTCCTCTCCCTCCAAAGCAGATGGAGATGAGAATGGAAAAAAACCTGTCAGTCAAGATAAAGGCAACTTACTAGGACATCAAAGCTATAGAATAGTAACAGTGATAATTGTATAATACTATAATAATAACAATGATAATAAGAATATCACAAGTAATGCACAAATACAATTGCTCACTACATGTGGTAGGAAAAACCCCCAAACAATCTGATTCTTGGTCTGTTTATGAAAAGCAATTCTGATTCCTGGCTAGTTTCCCCAGTTATATATTTACAGCATGATGTTGTATGGTAGGGAATATCCCTTTGGCCAGTCTGGGTCACCATCCTTGTGCTCTCACAGCCACAGAAGGGTGCTGATAAGTCCTTGACTTAATGTAGATACAACAGAGATCTAGCAAGAACTAAGGTCATCAGTGTGTTATCAACATTGTTCTCATACTAAATCCAAAACATTACAGGATGTGTATCCATTCCTGATGGGTGGAATTCACTTTATTGCTATAGGGATGAGGTTTTATGGTGATTGAGAGAGAAGAAAGAGATTTGTATGGTTCTGTCAGTAATTGTTAAGGTATATCTCTCTAGTCCCTGATAAGCCGAGAAGCAGATTTATTTAGAAATGAGAAGGGTTGGGGAGGAATTTTTAGCTACAGTTCAAGTGTATGTGTTAAAACTGTATAACTTTTACCAAAGAAATAAAATCAATCCTTAACTATAACAAAAAGACTGTCATCATTCTTTTGTAATTGCTAGAGAGGAATTAAAATGGTTTTATATATATACATATATGAGGCATATCTCATATATATATGTATATATATATATTCTTACATGCTATTCACCCATAGTACTTTTGTCCACTTTGATATACCTCTCATGCATCAATGATTTCCCATCTGAGTCCTTGGGATTAGAAAATGTTGTTTATTCATTAACTAGGAATAAATGATTCAACATCAGCAACTGAGATAATGGACCAAATAAGGGAATGTTAACCTCTATTAACTTCTATTTAACACTTCCTATACCTTGTCCAAATCGCTTTGATCTTTTGCTAATGTTTTATGACAGCCTTTTTGACAAAAGGATTTTTCATATTAGGAAAAAGATAGTAATTTGTTTCTTTGTTTTATTATTCTATAAAATGAAGGAAGTACAGAATGTATTTCACAAGCAAGAACATAGAATATACAACTTTCTAATTCTTTAAGCATGTAATTAACATGAAGCAGTGAACATTTTACAAGTTATTATACATGATATTTTGTCACATGTTACTATAAAATAACTATAAGGAAACCAAAACTGAAAGATTTTGGTAATTGTACACCTGACCTATAATAAAGTATCATAGAATCTATCAGATAACAGTAAAATAGAAGTGCTTTTAATTATAAATTTCAGAATTCAGAAAATCATAACTTATGGTTCTGTGTAATTTTAGCCAAATGGCTTTTCATCAACATGATTAACAGTGAAATGTTGCATACAACTTCACATACATGCTCAAAATTATTTGCATATTTTTTTCAAAACATTTAACATGATTGTTAATTATATAATAGACAGGATTTACTCAGTCTACAAATAAATTCCCTGGTGATGACAAAGGGCATGCCAGCCCTTTACTTTTCCCTCATTTTCTTTGTGTCATACATTTGCTGTTTCTAATGCACTTAGTAGCAAGTCATTTGTTTTTCTAAATGATAGAGCTTAGTGTACAAGGACAACCTTTTACATGTTGTTGAATGAGCAGTCAAACTGTTAGAGGGCTAGAAATTATCATGATGCTCCTTTATCTCTGCTATTACAGCACTGCTGTACATGTTCTGGAACTGAAAAAACTAAGGAACAGATGACATAGGAGATTTTGATACTGCTTAACAAGTACCCTGTTCAGGAGATACCTGACCAAGCCACATTCCATTCTGTGTAGGACTAAACCTGAGTATGCATCGTTAATTTATCCCATTTCATAGTTTCAGAATAAAGGACTTGTGGTGTTTGTTGTGGATTAACACCAGTAGGCAACTAAGCCTCACACAGCTGTTCACTCACTCCTCCCAGTGAGATGTGAGAGAACTGGAAAAGTAGAAGTGATAAAACTTGTGCATTGAAACAAAGGAAGTGTAAAAAATAAAAAAAAAAAAAAAAACCAACAAAGCAAAACAGAACAAAACAAAATAAACACAAAACAGTCAACCCAATGTCCTGCCAATCCTCCCCCTGGACAACCCACCAATTTTATTGATTAGCATGAAATCATATAGTGTGGAATATCCTTTTGGTCAAGTTGGGTCAGCTTTCCCAACCTTATTCCCTCCTAGCTTCTTGTCCTTTCCCAAACTACTCACTGGGGGCAGAGCATGAAACAGATAAAACTGCTGCTGTGTGAGCACTGCTTAAAAATAGCAAAAACATTGGTGTGTTATCAACACTGGTTTGGTCACAAATGTAAAACATAGCACTATAAGAAATGTTATGAAGAAATTAACTCCATCCCAGCCAAAACCAGTATGATTTCATATGTGAGACACGTGCCTTAATGAGGTATTCAATTTCATTCTTAGGAGATCAGGACCTAAAACCAAATACATGGTTCACATATAAATTAAGTCTAGACTCAGTTGTCATTCCAGTCCCTCTTACCTGGATGTTAACCATAGAAGCTGCCCTGTGGGATGATTTTGCATGTGCCATGACATCTTGTTTTGGTCTTTTGTAGAGGGGGGAGCGTTGGTCTCTGTGGAAGTCTGAGTTGATTCCTTCAGGGTTTAAGATCCGTCAGAATTTTTACTGGAAGGCATTTTACTTTCCCTTCAAAGTTCAGCATCTGTCTAAACACATGTGCGCTTGAAAACAAGTGAAGTCTCTATTACTCTGCCTTCCTAGGGCGATTAATAAGCATAGAGGGAATAGGCAAGAAGGGAAAATAAATTAAAGAAATATTTGTGTAATCCCAACAGTACATTGTAAGTCAACAAAACCATGCTGTTGGGATCATGTTGAAAAGAGTCCCAAATTACTTTTTTGATGCACTTAACAGATGTTTTTCCAAAAATATCTCGTCCCTCCAGTAAATATTATTTGCTCATTCCCTAATCTATCTCTTTCTTTGCCAAGTTGAGCTTTAACACATTTGCTTATGTGGTTTTCTTTATGTGGAAAAAAAAAAAAAAAGTTGTGTGTGTTCATGTATCCAGATTGCAATCAATTATTTACATTTGCTGTAAAGCCCTTATTCATTTGAGAAACAGAAATAAAAAGCAAGCCAACAAATATAAAAACTAAAATTAACTGTTGTCATGTAAACTATATGGCATACCTTTTCAATAACTTCTGCATGAATCAATCTGCACAGCTGCAGACCAATTAATTTTAATTTTCATGTTATTTTAATGTTTGATTTAATGTCTCTTCAGTGAAAATTTATCAATATTTCAGGCCAGTATTTGTCACCACAATCCACTCCTCCCTGACCCTTTTTCCCACTTCAGTATTTAATTTCAGATACTTGTTATGCTGTCTTATAATCAACATGGGCTACATTTAGCCCTTTCAGTAAAGTAACAGTGAGGGAGGTCATGAATCATGGTTTCTCTCTGCTGCTCCTTGTTTCTCACTTTTTTTCACATCTACAGTATTGGTCCTCCAGGATCACAGGCCTTCTGATGTGTAGTTACTTTGCTATGGAGTATCTCTTCTAACATTGCTACTCCTTCATTTCCCCTGCTGTTCCCTCTGTAGTTCCCTCATCTCTTCCCAATGTTTCTCTCCTTAGAAACACAGAATCATAGAATGGTTTGGGTTGTAAGGGACCTTAGAGATCATCTAGTTCCAACCCCCTGCCATGGGCAAGGCCAATTCCCACTAGATCAGGCTGCTCAAAGCCCCATGTTAAATTTGTTTTCACAGAAGCACCACCATTGTTGGTGATGTGCTCAGCCATTGGGTCTGGTGGAGCCAGCTGGAATTGGTTGTATCCAGCACAGGGCAGACCCTTGTTTCTTCTCACAGAGGCCACCCCTGCAATGTCATAAATCTTGCCATTTCCAGCCAACACAATCTTTACAACTATAGGAGTAGACTACAATGATTATATTTAAAAACAGGATGAACAATCAAGCTGAACAACTACAGAACCACCAGTCTGACTTCAATGAGAGTCCCCACTCAGCAGATCATATTAAGGGAGCACTAATTAAATAAATTCAGGTGAATGGAAAAATGGATAAATAGAAGGAAGGGATTAGCAAAGATAGATTGTGTCAGCCTGATACAATATTTTCTTTATCAAAATGATTACAAGAGAGTTGTGATAAATCTAATCTATCTTGACTTCTTTACAACACTTGATATGGTACCCCATAAGATTTCCCTTAAGATGGTGGTTAGTAAAAAAATTTTCAGTTGAATAAAGAATTACTGTGTGATAGGGAGATTACTAGTGGAGTACTCAATGGATTAATTTTGTGGCTAATTTTTAGTACCTTGTTTAATGACAGTGATATAGTTGATGCTAATGGATTTTTATAATGTTCTGAAATGTACAAAGTCATAGGAGTACCTGAATGTCTCCTGGGAAGAATATGACCTTGAAAAAAGAAACAATAAAAATTATAACACAAAGTGAAGTCCACCTGGGGAATTAATACCATAACCCTGCTAATGTGAGATCTTCCACCTGG
Organism: Hypotaenidia okinawae; assembly: GCA_027925045.1. Lineage (NCBI taxonomy): Eukaryota > Metazoa > Chordata > Aves > Gruiformes > Rallidae > Hypotaenidia > Hypotaenidia okinawae. The sequence continues at coordinate 176,608,578 of BSDF01000001.1, forward strand.
AGGACAATGCAGATGAAGAATTTTTTTACACTGATTGATGACAGCAAGTCACCAACATGAAATAAAAAAGCATTATTTTATGGGGTGTTGAGCAAAATATTTTTTGTAAAATCAATATCAAAATTGTTATAAAATAATTAATAAAATAATTTCAGGAGTTCTATGCACTTTTCTGGTGACACATATGGTATACATAGAACCAGTAATTCAAAGGCAAAAGGCATGAGTACTGTGAAGGCTGAGGACAGAACACACTTATACAGACTCACATGTAAATCCATGTTAAAAAAAAAAGAAAATTTTTTAGATATCTTATAAAGCTAATGGAAGCATTATTTTTTTCATCTATAGAGGCATTTAGAGTAAACACCAAAGACACTGAGGGTGTTTTTTTAGACTGAGCTTCATTGTTCACATACTTCATTTAAAGCAACTTCTAAAAAAAGATTTATATAATGAGAAATAAAGAAGTTTAATATTTTCATGATTAGGGTAAATAAGTTATATGAACGGAGGACAATGCAGATTGCTTATTACAGTCGCCCAGAATTCTTGGAGGTAGTTCTGTGACATAGAATAACTTCCTCAGACTGGATCTTGACAAGTAAAAGTCACCAGTGGTAAAGGAAAATGCATTTCTAACAACATATACCTGTGTTTTTCTACTCTTAAAATCTTTACCTTTAGGACTGTGTCTTTGTGTGACAAGGAGGGGATCAGCTTAGTGACAAGATGTGGGTAGTGATAAGCAACTTGATAATACTAGAGAAAGCAACAAATGCTCAGTTTGATAAAAAGCTTGAGATTCTGTATTACTTCAAAACATGGAGAAAATACACTCAGTTGTAATGCAGTTGGTATCTTAAGCATCTAGTTTGTGTTTTGAAAAAAAATTACTTTATCCTAGCAGGAACAATTCTCTGCTATCTTTTTTATGTAGACAGTTTTATTACTGTCTCTATTAAAGTCATCCTTATAATCTATCGGTTTCCTAGAAGTTGGTCAGACTAATTTTAGACAACTAGTAGTGGGGGTTTTTTGTTTGTTTTTTTGGTTGGTTTTTTTTTTTTTTTTTGTTTAAGCATAACTGTTGGAGAGGTAAAAGCAAGATAAAGAAAAAAAAAACAACCCACAATTGTCATTCCTTTAAAATACAGACTAGAATGGGGGTATGGAACATATCATCCGTTTACTTGAAGATCAGTTTCTGTCAATAAGGGAATGGGTGAAACCAAAAATAAGTATAGTCAATATGAAGACAGGAGGAGGAAGGAACTCCGTTACTTTCCTGAAAGAAATTGAACAGGCTACTTTATCATGTAATAATAGATGCTACATAAGAACCAAACACTGTTTAATCACCTAAGAGCTCATGTAAAAATTTTAGAGTTTGAAAAAACTGGATGAAAGCTGTGCATGAACAGAACTTAGACGGTGTGAAAAAAAGAAATGCAAAGGGAAACAGAACAGACTTAGGAAAAAAAAACCAAGAATGAAGCTACAGAATAGCAATGGTAATGTAAGGTTTCCTAAAAAACTTGATGGTTAAATACTGAGCCCAAAATTGGTTGTAGGAAGTGGAAAAGAGAAACTATATAGTTTGATTATGTTTTGTTGAGGTAAATAAAATTGTATATTTCCTGCAGGGAAAATTCATGAAAGAAAAGTCACAAATCTATCAACCTCTCTGACAGAGTAATAAGGCCATGAATTTTGACTCATCAAAGAAATAAGAATGCACTTCCAAGTCAGATGGCTGTTGATAGGTTAAAGATTACAGTGGTTGTGAGGAATCTTTATTTCTAGTATTCTGTATACTGTCAATGGAAATACTGAAATAATGTATGGGTAAATCATGTATGGGCAATGATTCCTGTTAAACACAGTAAATGACAAATAAAAATGTCTCATATATTAAAGACTTTTGAATCTAAGAGCATTATTTCATGCTGAAGAAATTAATCTGGCCTTATAGACTCCCTGAATAAATAAACTTATGACATCTTTGTAGTCCTCCTGAGTTGCCTGCCTCTTTTTGCAAAGACCATAAACTCTCCTTTTTTTCCTGAGTTCCAGATATCTTTATCTCTTTTTAGCCAGGCCAGTTTTCTCCACCAGTCGATCTTTTAGCACATGGGGACAGCTGGCTGCTGCATCTTTATAATTTTCTTCTTGAAGAGTTTCCATCCTTCCTGGATTCTTTTCCCCTTCAGGACTGACTCCCAAGGGCTCTGTCAACCAGGCTACTAAACTGGTCAAAATATGCCCTAGAAAAATCCAAGTTTTGCTGACTCCTGCTTGTTACTTCTTCAAGAATGGGAAACTCGATCATTTCATGATCACTATGACCAAGATGACTTCCAACCACCACATCACCCACAAGCCTTTCTCTGTTTGTGAACAAGGGATACAGCAGGGCACATTCCCTTGTTGGCCCATCGGCTATGTCAGGAAGTTATCGTCCAAACACTCCAGGAACCTTTTGGAATGTTTCTTCTCCACTTCATTGTATTTCCAGAAGATATCTGGTATGTGGAATTCCTCCATGAGAATAAGGGCTTCCTCTTAACACTTGTTTCTAGTGGAATCTGTGCCATGAAAATGAGACATATCTTTTGCAGAAAGAAAAAGAAGAAACATCCACTACATGCAGCTATCTGAGGAAACATCTGACATCACTCCTAAAGGAACAGTTTAGTTTTATTTCTGAACTCTCAAAAAGATTTAGTGTCAGGGTTTATTTTACATTTTATTCTTGAACTACAAGAGGAAAACAAACCTTATAAACTATATCTTATGTTAGCCTACAAGACAGTGCTTTGAACACTTATGTATTTCCTGGAACACTGAATTTAGCAAAAGATGTTAATTCAAAACGTCCACCTTAGGTTTCAATAAATTCAGCACCTTAGCATATCGTTTGATATTAGTGGCTTCATGATATGAACAAGTTTAGTAGTTTCTATAACATTAAGTCCTTAATATCAGAGTCTCATCACGCCCAAGGAATTTAAGGTTATAATAGAAGTAATGTATTTACTACAAAGTTTCTAAAATTATGCTATAAATTGGATGATCTGTAAGTTAATATAGTGAAGTTGCAGTCTAGTAGTAATGGTCTCATAGAAATAAATAATTACATGCTTGCATACATACATCTTCAGAAAGGGAAGCCATTCAGACAAGTTGTTTGCACATAAAATGTAAAACATTTAACTGAAGAAATCTGAAAGATGACAGTGAAAGGCTAGCGCCTCACCCACAGCCTTTGACTGTTATTATGAACAGATAAGTCCCAGTTAATTTGAAATAAAGAACAAGACCACGATCATTTTTCTAAAACGGAAATTAATTGCCCAGAGAATGTTTTCAATATTTGAATTAGACAGTGATGAAGATGATGATTGATGATATTTCATGTATGTTTTTCATTTGAGAAACCAATGATAAATTAGATGTTAGACAGATCATCTGAAAAAGTTTTGAAGGATTTAGAAATCCTCTTGATCGAATAAGTGTCCTAACGTTGCAGATATTAAAAATTCAGGTAAACATTCAAATAATCATATCCTAATTTCTGTCTGTGTTGTGAATCTTTTTGAAATCCACTAATGAGTAAGATAATGAAAGGTGAGTTATGAAAAAAAATGAAATATGATGAAGCATTGGTAGGACAAGAGGGTGAAATGGCTGTAATTAAGAGTCTGGCATTAGAAGGAAATGCAGGTGAAATATGTATAATTAAGAGTCTGACTGTCAGCCCTTCCCTACTTTATCAGTTAAGCACTAATAAAATATTAATACAGTCAAGTGAACTACTCAGATATTTTACCTCTAAAATGCTATTAAAAGCTGAGAAATGACTAAAAATATATAAGAAAGAAATGGGACTTAAAGGGACAAACAAAGACATAAGCCATATCTGAACAGAAGGTGTGAAACATAATGGTGTGTGAAATAAATTAAGAAATGCGAGAGGAAAGTGTTATCTCATTTGTTTCATCATTTTTATTTTTTTTGGTGGATGAACTACAAAATAAATACAAATGATTCCATGTAAGCTTTCCTGTTTTCAAATGGATAAATCAAATTATTTTAACATCCTTAACTTGTATGAAATTAAATCAGATGACAAACAATGAGTTTGTAATCAGTATCTCATGTGAAAATCAGGCTGTTCATGATACATTATTTGAAGAGCTATTGTATAGCAGATGATAGAGAATAAAACAGAAATAATTTTATTGAAAATAATCTAATTATCTAGTAAGAACTCTCTACAATCAATTAATCACACTGTGACTAAATAATTTTGTAACACTCAGAAAGGTAACCATCCAGTTGCTAATTTTGTTTATAATTGGAAAAAAAATTTTTTTTCTTACCTTCTCTAGGGTATGATAAATTATATTTCAACAGGTAGCTTGATTTGAACATTGACTCCAAAATGTATACATATATAGACATAGTCATTATGTTTTCTTGAAATGAAATCTTTTTTTCCCCCTCTTCTTTTCACAACTTCATGCTTCAAACTCTTTGAAAAGACAGTCACTTTCTCGAAGAGAAACGACAATCTGCCATCTTTGCATAGCAGGCTTTAAATTTTCTTGTCAACCATACAACACACTTGAAACAGTTTGTTCAAGTAATACGTCTACCACATAAACCAAAGGTTATTAGATAAATAAATAATAATTTACTATAATATCACCTGTTCTTGCACATAAAGCTTGTTTGCAAACTGCTGTTCTAGAAAAAAAGTGTTTAATTAAAACTTTGTTTTTTCTGGCTTTTCACTGTCATTTTGGGGTGAAGACATGATGAGAAGTTTCATAGGTTAGTATTCTTGATTTGGAGTGCTTTTATAGGTTTGTATATAACATTTTAACTGGGAGTGATGTGACTGCTTTTACATGTCTGAACAACATCTAATTACATTAAATCTCCTAGCATATCTGTCCTAGCTTCCAGATGGCTTTCCAGGAGATCTCTTTCTTTTGTAGGATTTGTGCATGTTGTCTAGCCCCTTGCAGATAGCTCAGATACCCTACGACATTTCAAATAATAACACATCTTTTTTGTTTAGAGAAGTGAATGTTATCCATCATGTCTTTCAAGTCTTTTGTCTTGGTCTCAGACCTGTCCTGAGAACAATCACAGATCAAGGTACAGAGCAAGACTATGCTGCTATGAATGTAAATGGGAAAGGAGCAGCTGAGGGAACTGGGATTGCTTACTCTGGATGGAGAAGAGGAAGCTCAGGGGAGACCTTCTTGCTCTCTACAACTACTTGAAAGAAAGTCGTGGTGAGCTGGGGGTCAGCCTACTGTCACAGATAACTTATGAAAGGGCAAGAGGGAATGGCTGTAAGTTACATCAGGGAAGTTCAGGTTAGAAATTAGGAGAAATTTCTTCTCTGAAAGAGTGGTTAGGCATAGGAACAGGTTGCCCAGGGAGGTGGTGGAGTCACCATCCCTCAGGGTGTTTAAGGAAAGGTTGGATGATGTACTAAGAGACATGGTTCAAGAAGTAATATACATAGTAGAAGGACAGTTGGACTAGATGATCTTGGAGGTCTTTTCTAACTTCAAAGATTATGTGATTCTGTGTTAAGCAGGCTGAATACAGTAAGAGTCGGTCTTGTGCATACACTCTGTGAGTAGCAAGTCTGAGGATTTTTTCTTGTGAAAGTGTACATTGCATATGAACAACAGTTGTGGAGAACCTTTCATGCTGCAGGACCTAGACATAATATAGCAGTTTATGCAGAGGATTGCCTTGCTCTTTCTGAAGAAAACTTTTATTCTAGAGTAAATACTTCAGATGTTGAAGTCCTGCTGTTAAAAATACTACCAGTCTGAAATGCAAAATTACAAATTCTGCTTGATAATGATTAATTTTCTGTGATTGTTCTTTTCATATTTATGCATATGACTGAAATGAAAATAATTATGAGGGAAATTCATAGGAAGGAAAAATTTGAAATTCCATATTCATTGTTCAATTATCTCTTAGGTTTACCAGAAAAGATATGGGGGGTTTTGGTGGTTTGGTTGGTTGGTTGGTTGGTTGGGGTTTTTTTAAATCTTTCATCTTGCTTGGAGACAATAAATAAAATCAAACCATCTGATTAAAATGTTACAATAGTTGTTTTACCAGCGTGGCATTTGGATAAGCAACCAGTTATGCTATACTGACTCTGTTCTGTTCACAAAGTTTCTCTTTTTAATGTGTGCTTTTGCATTTGTGTCTCCTCTACATTCAAAGGATGGATATTTGTGGATACAAATCTTTAATGCAGAGCTTTTTGATGTGAATTTGTTCTGTTTGACAGTTCAGCTTTTCATTTGGCTCAGGACAGTCTCACAAAACAGCTAGGTTAATAGAATCTTTAAAATATGTTGAGCCTGTATTCCTGTGTTAGAAAAAGAAGAAATATTATGAGAATACATTCCTGTTTAAACAAATGACAGTGAATGAAAGTCATGTCATGACGAGCAGTCAACAAGAACTTACTCTAAATATGCAGAAACAACAACCAAAATTAAGGTAGATCTACAGTCTAATACTACTGGTTATTCACAAGACATAATTTTTTCATTCAAACAGAAATTTGATTAGAATAACAAATTATTTGCCAAAATAATTCCAAGGGTTTTTACAAGAGAAAAAATAACATTGAACCAACAATTTGTCTGAGCTTACAAAGCACAAACCTTGCCCTTGACAGATAGCTATTCTAATGTATCTTTCACTTACATATCCTTCATATTGCATAGGAATGATACTTTTGGTCCATTTATCATATGTAGAAAGTGAAATATACTGTTATAAGTCAAAAATTAAATGAAAATAGGTTTGGTTTTTTGGTTTTTTTTTTCTAACTTGAAAATGTTCTACAATATTATTGCAATATGTAATGATCAAACATCAGTATGAAAAACATGCTTGCATTTTGGATTTTTTTTCCCTACATCTTACTTCCTTGAACAAAGAACAATAAAGCAGAAATGTCATAGGAACACTTCTGTAAGTGGATACCTTGTGACAGATCACTATTGGGAAATGTGTGATCAACATGAGTAGATGGCAGGGCTGTCTTAGAATTTCCTATGCAGGTCATATTTAAAAAAAAAAAAAAAAAATAAATATATATATATATATTTTGATTAGATGAGTGTATCGAGTGAGAAACTAATTTGACCTTTGATTAAATGATCTCACTTTCCTGGCACCAAAACCTGTATCTCAATTATATTCTGCTAAGAGAAAAAAAAAAATCGGCCATTATTTTAACTGACATGAAAGGGCAGAATAGAAGGGTTTCAGCTTTCACTAGCTCCTGCAGACAGTGAAATGGGAAAATGAGTGGCCCCTAGAATTTTCAGCCTCTTACTTATTACAGGCTGTGACTGCTGCAAGCACAGAGGGGATAATCAGCTTGTCAAGAGTCTGCTGCTGAGAATGCCAACATATAATCACTTCTATTGCTTCAGAAGACTTCTTAGGGAACTGTGGCACTGCATTTGCATTTAAAAAGCCATGTTGTACAATTGTGAAGAGAGTTTATTTCAAAAAATACTGTAAAATAGTCCTTAAAATGATTAATTCATTCTTTCCCATGAATACCGTATAAAGAGACGTAAAAGTTGATATTGTTGTATTGAAATGTTAGGTCAGAATCATTAGACTAGTAGATGTTTGCAGGAGATAAAAATCCATTCATTGGTCAGTGGTGTTTCTTGCAGAGAGGATGGTTGATGCTATATTTACAGAATAATAAAACTCAGCTGAATAAAAACTCATGTGTGTCATGTTTTTCAGAACTTCAGAACATATAGAATTGTAGCAATGGTTACTAGCTCAAAATGGTACTTCTGCTTTCTGGTAGCAATGAAGTACCTTAACTCATAGAAAGCTCTGTTTTACAGAGCCAAGTGCTAAACAGCAGTTGCCTACAAAGTAGAAATCTTGTAAGACACTCACCAGAAAAGTAAAGGCAAAAGAAACGTTATCAGATCCTAAGGTCTACAAAGAGATAGATGAAGGGTTTTAGTAAAAGGGTCCAATAGCAACAATTTGTAAAGAAATAAAAAAAGAGGTAGCTTTGCAAGTCACTGAAGCTCCACTGAACTCAACCCAGGAAGATATTGGAATTCAATACAAGCATAAAGTCTGTGTAAGTACTGTGAGCAAGTGAAAAACAGTGCTAGAACTCAATTAAGTAGGAGTCATACAAACTGCAGAAAACTTCTGGAGGCATCTGGAAAGAGTACACAAAAGCAGAGAGTAGCATTGAGGGGTTAAAAGATATATGAAAGGAATTAGATTTCTGAAATAGGATGCTAATTTGTTTTAGCTTTAGCTGCTGTATCGAGATTAGAAAAGGGATAAAAAGCCTTAACAGGGACAAATGTTATGAAAACTAAAGGGTGTGATCAAATATTAAACCATGCACCATTAACATGTCTGACCTAAACCATTCAAATATGAAAGAAAGGAGTAAGTGAATCGTAAGTAAATTATCAAAGGAAAGGCCAGATGTTACATTTCTTCCAAAAACCTATTATAGCAGAATATAAACTGGCAAGCAATTAGTTTGTGCAGGTATTATTTTTCAGTGATTAAATTAAAAAAAAAAAAAAAAGAAGGAAGAGGAATAATTTAATATCAAAAAACCTGACACTTATTAGAAGAAGAAGAAGAAGAAGAAGAAGAAGAGATTAAATCAGATACAGAGAAAAGCTTTATAGTAATAAGGAACAAAAAAACTGGGTCAATCTAGTCCCCTCATTTCAGGTAGGGACTTTTTTAATATTAATTTTGATTTAACATTACAAATTTTGCAATGGGGAAAAATCTTACATGGAAGTCATATCGACAACAAATGACATTCCCTATGGGAGATACAGTTAGGAATATATATATATATATGAATATATTTAGAATTAGGCTTAAGAATAAGGGAAATCTTGCGGTCTTGTCAAAAATATTACCATTCTTTTCTAGCCATAGAAATGTATGCATCAAGTTCTGTTACATCTTGATTCTCCAGAACTATTTTAAACTTAGGGTAAATTTCAGACTATGTAAATAGGTTTCCTAAAGATCTTGTAGTCCAGAGAAACAGGTAACTATGCTGTAGAGAAATAGATAAATATGGTATCTTTGCTGGAGACAGAAGATTCGGATAGGCCCAGTTTGCAATGCTCGGGTTCAGTCTGGCGTAGAAAGGCAATCAAGGCTAGAAATCAAAGAACATCTTAAAGGAAGTAAATATTGTAAGCAGAAAAAAGTATCTGAAGTAAAGGCAAAACATACTGGCTTGAGCACTATGTCATGCTGCACAACTAGGCAGCTTCAAGACACAATTACATGTCTTTCAGACACAATTACCTTGTTTTCAGTCCCATGTGTTTCTACAGACATTTGTGGTGATGTCCATAGATCATCAGAGGCAAATAGATTTTGTATAATGTCTGGAACTGAGAAGTTCCAAAAGCGATGTAACTCAGTGTCTTCTACTTAACAGAGAACTTCTGAAGTTAGGTAACACCTAGTATAGCAAAATGGTTCAATCCCCATTAAGGATCTCCAGCACTTGAACATATGCTTAATTGTTTGTGTTTCTCCTCTCTGGATCCAGGGTAGAGTCCCCTGTCATGTTAAGGGTTTGGTAAAGTAGTGTTGAGGGTCTTTTCAGATAAGCCTAAAGGCTATAAAATTATTTTAGGATATATCCAATTTCTTCTGTTTAACCTGATCTATTAGGAATTCAGGAATGAAAGGCCAGAGAAAGCTTAGAAAAAAGAAACCTGTTCTCACCAGCCAATTAGAATTCTCAATTAGGAGCATTAATGGATCTGATTTCAGCTTATAAGACTATTTTGAATTAAACATTGAATAAGAAAGAGGGATCAGGGACTCAAACCCATGTCTCACTCTTTTCAGATGAAGATGCTTGACCGTTTATCAATATAAGCATTTTACTACTAGTTCACTGTTGCTGCAGCCCTGCCTTTGGTGCACAGTAACTCAATTCCCATAGTGTTTGCATTCCTCCATACATGATTTCATTGTGTTTGTTTGAGGGAAGGCCTTGGTAGGAAGGAATGTTGCACCTTTCTCCATTGTATGAGACAGAACTGAGGTTTTTAAATATTTAAGCAAGGTTTGAAGAAAAAAGATTAAAATAGAGTAAAAGTAATGATCCTCCAACCTATGCTTTAAGAAGCAAAAAGCCACACCAGAAGCAACACAGAAAATAAAATAATAAAATGTTATGAGGAAAATAAAATTAAAAATAGTCTCCCTTATTAAAAATATTTAGGCACAATTATGCAGTGAGTCCCACATATATATGTTAATGCAAGAATGGCTTATAGCAGGTGAGAGTCAAATACTTAGACATAGTCATCTACTGCATTTATTGGCTCTTTTACAGTATCCTATCCATTAGGCTGGTTGCAATGACACAGGATATAGAGGAAAACTTCACCTTTCTAACGTGGATAAATAGGTATTTAAAAAGAAGGAAAACAGTATAGAAACAGTTTAATTTCTATCAGGGACAGAGAAATCACTAGTAGTATTCCTCCAGGAATCCATGCTTTTCTCTATTCAGCATGTTAATGAAGTATCTGAAAAATGTATGAATAATGACATCATAAAACTTGTTTACCGTACTAAGTTATTAAATGTAATAAAGACAAAAAATGGACTGAAAACAGCTGTAAAAGCACAATATTTTGCTGAATGTTTGAGGGAATAAAATTGGAGATGAAACAATGAAATTGATATCATAACATATAGGAGGGGAAAAAATTAAAATTTTATTTTCAAAAACCATGTTGGGAGCTGGGCTAAATACCATACGAAAGATCAGTCAATTACAGTAGCATCTTCCTTATGTGAAATCACCTGTGCTGACTGGGACATGTCTTGTCCAGTGGAGACTCGTGTCTTGGAGCTGGCTGGCATTCATTCTATCAGACACAGGGGAAGCTTCTAGCAGCTTCTCACAGAAGCCACCCCTGTATACCCACCCCCACTTCCAAAACCTTGCAACTCAAAGCCAATCTGCATACAAATAAATAAATGTCTGTAAAAAAATCAAGAAGGGGAAGAACACCCATTTAGCAATATTATACTCCTGGCAAAAGAACTCAGGGTGATGACAGCTAGTAGCCTTCCTCTTGAAGGAGACTGAAAGTCTCAGCCTTGGGATCCACAGGAATATTCAAAAGGTGACAGTTAAAATGAGAGGAAAGGATTTGTTTCAGGCAGGCATTTTTATAAAATAGCATTTGTTAGTGAGGCTTTTTTCTTCTGAACTAATTGGGTAACTTGGATTCTTAGACTGTTTAAACATTAATTGTTCTAACATTAAGTTTTGGGCTCCATACATATACTCTGTTCCATTTTTGCCAATAAGAAGATTTTGGGTGTAACCATGAGGGCAAGAAAGAGACAAGACAATTGATATCTTCCTAATGAATAATTGCTTAACAGAGTAGGCCCATCTCACAGAATGAGTGAGGGAGACTATAGTGAAAATGTTCAAAGAAAGAAGTGCTACTGGATACACAGTCTCATTATGTCTTCCCTTTCTTAACACTGGGAAGAGAGTTCATCAGACAAAAAAAACCCCATAGATGTCAATTTAAAAGACACAATCATGTACTTTAGTTAGATGTTTTGCCACACAATGCTATGGATGCACAAAGTTCACATAGTTACAAGAGAAGACAAACTTAGGAAAGAAAAACTCTCTAGGACTTCAAATGGAAATACAGTATTTCTTCTACAGGAATTCCAGAACTACAAATCATTAGAGACTGAAAGTATATTCTGGGGAATTCTTGTGCTGCATTTTCTATTTGAGTATTCCTCCTTAGACTTCTGTTGAAAAGCTGATACTCTTTGACATGTTTGATCTGACAGGTCTCAGAGAGTCTATAAAATTGTATAACTCAGCATAATCATACTTGTGTTTTTTTCTGTTTCTATGTATTTGAAAGTAAAGCAATGCTGCATACACTGAAAATAGTTGTAATACTCTAATACCAAGTACAAAAGAATGGTTATTATGTTGTTTGTATAGATTAGTATCACCTCTCAATTTAGAAGTGAATGTATTTTAATGATACTTATCAAAACAACAGCCCTAGACTTTCCTATATTAATTAAAAGAATTTGTGTATAAAGTGAACACATACATAATTCAGGGCTCTTTACTGCTGGTGAACATACACATGCAATGTAGAAGACATAAAAATATATCAGACTTTAAGATTACTTTAACTAAATTTGTGGTGTTTCTGCAAATTTCTGAGTGGGGAATGTGTATTATGACATTTGTAGAAATAGTTCTCAATAAGTAAGGATACTTTTGGGATAGTACCATAATTACCCTAGTGTTGCACAGAAATTATATTCAGTTCCAATATAAATTTGAAGTAGTTTATTTTTTTTTTCACTCAGAAGACTTAAATCAGTAGCAGAATACTCAGGTTTCATATTGCTATTAAGATATGAAATTTAATAAAAATATTGTTTTCTTCCCTTATTCGCAATACCCATCAGAGATTGTCCAGATTTTCAGAAGGGAATATCTAATTCAATATACCATGTTTGGGAAGAGAGAAGGTATGTGCTCAGCAGCCATCTTTTATAAAATTATGGGAATTAGAACTATCAGAGAACATATGGAACAATTAATAAACCAGTTTGGGTTTAATTGCAAGGAAAACATCATAACAAATCTATGCAAGAAATGTGAGTTTCACAAGTGTTAACTCTAATTATAAGAAAAACTGTCTCAAAGGTCCTGCTGTTTACATGATATAAGTAACTTTAGCTGTTACATCTAGCAGATAAGGTTGCCTTTACGGAGATTTTATGGCACATCTTATGGCACAGTTTGTTTCATAGGGTGCATATAATTTAAATTAATAAAGTTGTTATCTATCAGTTATTTCACAAAAAAATACAGCTGGGATTTAATGAGTTATTAGGCTAAGAATTAGTGTGGTCATCACTCCTTATACTGCACCTGAAGAGTCTCTGTTATGCAGGAAAGTATCATACAGGAGGGGCAGAGACTAAATGGGTTGTTGGTACCACTGATTTGACAGGTACTGCCAGCTATTATCATCAGTGGTGAAACGGACAACTTTACTTTCAGATCCCATGTTTACTGTTTATGCTGATGTGGTGGTTTGACCCTGGCTGGAGGCCAGATGCCCACCAAAGCTGCTCTATCACTCCCCTTTTTAGCTGGGCAGGGGAAAAATTATATTTTGAGAGGCTTAGGAGTTGAGATAAGGACAGGGAGAGATCATTCCTCACTAGCATCATGGGCAAAACAAGTCCAAAGCAGAATAAAGGAAAGAAAACTATGTAATGTAATTATACAACACTACACACACAATGAAACCAGAGTTGGAAAATAAGAACTGTGACCAGACCTTAAAACACCTCCCCCAGCCCTCCCTTCTTAGCAGACTTCACTTTAGTCATGATTTAGCTCCCTTCTTCCCCCCTCATTGTGGCATGGGGCAGGGACTGAGGGAATAGTGGTTTTGGTCAGTTCCTCAGGAGATGGTTTCCTTAGCCGGGGAATTCACACCCTTCCCCTGCTGCACCGTGGGGTCCTACCCATAGGGGACCGTCCTTCACGAACTTCTCCAACGTGAGTCCTTTTCACCAGCTGCCCCAGTGTGGGTCACTGCTATGGCAGGCAGTTATAAATCATAGAATGTCTCTCAGTCTCTTAAGCCCAGACTGCTCCAACCTGGTCCTCCACTGGGTCACAAGCCGCCCCCCAGCAAACCTGCTGTGGTGCAGATCTCTCTCTCTTGCTCATCTCTCTCTCACTCTTTCTCTCCACAGGCTGCAAGTGCTGGCAGGGGCTTGCTCCAACACAGGTCACAGTGTCTTCTGTATGTCTTCACCTGCTCCAGTGTGGGGCCTCTCCACAGGCTGCAGGTGGGGGGCTGCTGGGGGACACCCGTTCCACCATGGGTGAGATGCCCACAGCTTGCAGGGGCATCTTTCTCTACGGCACCTTCCCCACTTCACCAGTCTTGGTGTCTGCACAGTTTCTTACATCTTCTCACTCCCTTCTCTGATGGCAAAAAGCAGCTGCTTGCATTTTTTTCCTCCTAAATGTGATTCCCAGAGGTGCTATGACCATCACTTATAGGCTTGGCCTCAGCCAGCAACGACTCTGGCCTTGATCTGGCTGGTGTTTGCTCCCTCAGGCCTGCAGAAACAGCTCCTGCAGCCCCTCCTTCGCCACCAGAACCCAGCCATGCAAAACTACGACAGCTGAGTAGCTTTTTTTCCTTTAGGATCTTATATCTTTCCATGCTGGCAATTCCTCTCTTGAATCATTGATTGCACTAGGGGTCCAAATTCCTTTAGCCACTCCTCATAAGACTTGTGTTCCAAACCCTTTACCAGCTTCATTGCCCTTCTCTGGACAGACTCCAGCTCCTGAATATCCTACTTGTAGTTAAGGGCCCAAAATTGAACACAGTGCTTGAATTGTGGCCTGACCAGTGCTGAGTACAGGGGCACAATCACTTCCCTAGTCCTGCTGGCCACACTATTCCTGATACAAGCCAAGATGCTGTTGACCTTCTTGGTCATCTGGGCACACTGGCTTCCAGTCATCCAACACCCCCAGGTCCTTTTTATGCCAGGCAGTTTTCCAGGCACTCTTCCCCAGGCCTGTAGTATTACAAGGGGTTGTTACGACCAAAGCACAGAGCACAGCACTTGGCTTTGGAAAACCTTATACAACTGGCTTCAATCCATCAACCCAGCCTGTTCAGACTCCTCTGAAAAGCCTTTCTACCCTAGAGCATATGGACACTCCCACCCTTTTTGGTGTCATCTGCAAACTTACTGAGGCTTCACACAATCCCCTCATACAGATCATTTATGAAGATGTTAAACAAGACTGGTTCCAAGACTGAGCCCTAGGAGACAGCACTTCTGACCAACTGCCAACTGCAATTCACCACAACTCTCTGGGATTGGCCTTCCAGCTAGTTTTTTAGCCGGCAAAGAGTGCACCAGTCCAAGCCATGAGCTGCCAGTTCTCCAAGAAGAATGTTGTGGTAGACAGTATGGAAGGCTTTGCTGAAGTCCAGGCAGACATCAACAGACTTTCCATCATCCACTAAGCAGGTCACCTCATCATAGAAGGAGATCAGGCTGGTCAAGAAGGACTTGCCCTTCATGAACCCATGCTGGCTGGGCTTAATCCCCTAGGTATGCTGCTCATGCTTAGTGAGTGGATTCAAGATGAACTGCTCCATGATCTTCCCTGATACCTAAACTAGGCTGACAGGCCTGTAATTCCCTGGATCCTCCTTTTGGTCCTTCTTGTAGATAGGTGTCAATTTGGCAAGCCTCCAGTTGTCTGGGATATCTGCTATTGATCACTATCCTATGAACAGAATCGTCTGCTCTAACCTACATATTTACAAGTCAGACATGCTGAAGGCCTAATCATATGATACTCCAGCTATACCCAAAAAACACAACTAAGTACTTGAATGGCAGAGTCATCTGAGTTCTCTCAGATGCCTTAAGATGAGAAAAATAATTATTTTCTGACAAGTTATATCTCTGTTAACTATAGAAAGTTGTGTGGGTGACTAACACAGATGTAAGTGTTTAGATTTTTTCTGTACATTATATGAATTGAACACAAATCTATTTCCTTCTGGCTATAACTAAACTACATAATAAATTCTTATTCAAATTCAGACTGAAAAAGAACACAATTCCCTTTTGCTCCATGCAGTCATGTTTTATTCCTATGAAAAAGAAGGTGACTGGATGTATGAAACTGGGTGTCATCCTGACCTGGGCTCAGGTCATGGTCAGAGCATTTAGTTATCAGAATTGTGGGAAGTGCTCATGGGTCTTAACTTTTCCATAGATCCTCTGCTGACAGGAAAGACAGAGACTTTGATACCTTGGCTAGAACCTAAACTGGGTTGGAATGGATATGAGCTTTATTTGCATCATTTATTTACATCACTTAGGAGGCCATGTAAATGAAACATTTTTAATAGAGGTAAAATACTCACATGCAATATTTACAGAGCATATTTACAACTAGCAAAACCATTGTATAATGTAATTCAGAAAATTTTCCAAACATCCTTACATAGAGAAAGTCAGATCTGCATCTGAAAACAAATTTATCTTGCTGATACTGCACAAAAATGGAATAAAATTACTACCTCTTATCTATGTTATGTCCATCAGAAAGTAAAATAAATAAATATATAAAAGCATTAATTTTTCTTATTCAGAAACTTTAATTTATACATTTCACAGTGTGAGGAATATGAAGTTGGAGAACTGCTCTATATTTGGTCAGTAAGTAACACAGTAACACTTCAAACAAAAGTTAACACATTTAACCCTAAATCCGTTATATTTCGTTACTTTATTTCCTAAGTGTAAAAAACTGTATTAATCCTTTGTATCATGTTGATGATTTTTTGTGTTTCAGAACACATATATTTAGCTGTGTTTTAATGTATGAGGTATGAGCACAGAGAAGGGAGATGTAATCTCCCAAATAGTACTGCCTGTGTCCTGTGATGCGTCTGCATCTTTTCCCGTGACCATCATGACTACTTAAGCATTACATAATCATACCTATATGAAATTGCTTGAAATGATTAAATTTTTATGCTAGTTTTGAATGGGATTGATTTAATTTTGTTTTCAAAGTAGCTAGTATGTAGCTATGTAGAGAGATGTTTTTGTTACTGCTGAGCAGTGCTTACACAGAGACAACACCTTCTCTGCTTCTCACACCACCTCACCAGCAAAGAGGTTGGGATGCACAAGAAGCTGGGAGGGGACACAGCCGGGACAGCTGACCCCAACTGACCAAAGGGATATATATCCCATAACATATGACATCATGCTCAGCATATAAGGGGTTTGGGAAAGTGGGATTAAACCATAGCATTTTTTTCTAATTTTGGGTATCAAACAGGTTAAGGAAATTATTTATAGATTATATAATATAAATTTATTTTATAAAATATATCTATATAACTTTATATCTTCATTGCTATCTAGTTACCAAAAACTGGTTGTGAGAATTTTGGATGGGCAAAGGTGAGGGTATATTTAGAGCTGATTGATTAAAATTTTCTGACACTTTCTCATGATGAAATGTCAATATAAAAGGATGTGTTGATTCATTCTCAAGTTTTCTTTCCGACCCATGATCCTTCAGCTCCCTGGAGTTCTCTCCGCTGTGGTTGCTTTCTCCTTGGTTTGGAGAACTGTCTACAGCTGTTTTCATTATCCTGTAGCCCTTTCACAAACCTTTCACAAACCACAGATTTCTTTGGTATTTTAAGCAAATAGATAGCCCTTATACCATATAACTTTAAAAAATGGTTAAAAAACAGAGAGAAAGAGTAATCTCTTTGTCTGTCTGTCTGTCTGTCTATCTATCTATTGAATGACTGATTGTTCTAATTATTATTTTTTACTTATTTCCAAAATATAACAATTATTTTATAGGACAAAATCTGAATTTTCTCCCTACATGATGTTTTAAAATGAATTATGAAATATTAAATGTCCTGTATGAGTAGCTTCTTTAGGAAGAAGGAAGAGGGAATATTCCAATTCTATGAGACTGCTAAATGGCAGGAACAAGTAGGGAACTTTTTAAAAGGCTTCATTTGTAATGAAGAATGTAATGAATGTCCCAGCTTGCTTAACAGTTCATAAATTTTTGATGAGAAAAAAAGAGATCCAGATTAGAAAGAAACGGATGTTTTTAAATAAATATATAATCATAATTACAGTACTGATTTTCAAAGAAAAAAAATGGCTTAAAGAAGCTGTTTTGAAGGGAGATTTCTATGACTCTATAGATTCTAGAGACTCTATATTTCTTCATTTCTTTTAAACTGAATTGAGGCAAACATTACAGATTTTGAAAGTTGTATGAAACAGAAAAGACAGAAAAATATTTATTTTAACATGTCTGATCTTTTTGGCATTACAGAAACTGAAATTTCAGTTTATCCAAATGATCTAAAATAGTATTAGGGGGACACAGTTTGTAATTTTTTTAAGTATTTGGCAACAGTTTTCCTATTTAGTACCTTGCCTCTTGAGCACTGTAATTTAGAATTTAGAAATCTCATGTTCAGAGCTGATTAAATTGAAATTGATGAGCAATGGAGGAAATTAATGTTCCTAGGGATTTGTGTCCAAAAATCATGAAAGCCCTAGACATTAAACAATATTTAAAAGGAAGATTTTATATGAAGATTATTAAATGAGTGCAACAAAATATAATCTGAATATCCTTAAATATTTTTCAGTTTTCTTTTCTTAATAAGGTTTTTAAGAAACAATACTGACATTTATCTATGACATGATTCTTATGAAAAACTGAAATAAATTATGTATATAAAATATGAAACTTTATGTAAAAATAACTGAATTAGAAAAGGAAAAAAGGTCCTTTTGTTTGCTTGTTTTACCAATGTTTTCTCCTTAAAATGAATATATGGAGAGAGGTAATTGGCTGGTACAATCATATGACTATAATTAAAAAAAGATAACCTGAAAAAAAATTGCATCATTTAATACAATTTTTTTCCAGGCTTCACCTGTATAGTTCTACTGAAATTATCTCAGTAGGAAAGTCCAATCCAAAAACCTATGAAACCTGTTTTTTCTTGGAGACTCATTTGGGCTAATTTTATTTTTTCTATAAATCAATAACATTGTGTTATAAAACAGTTATTTTGAGATAATAGGCACAGGACATGGATCTTGAAAGTGATGGCTCATTGAACCTTTGCGGTTCAAAAACACCTCAGAAGGAGATTCATAGAACTTTCTGAACTTATGCAAGTCCTTGGTCTATCTCACTAATTTGCATCTCTCAGGAGATTATGGTTATTGCTAGACCTTGTAACATACTTTTCCTCTGCAAACAGCAAGTGGGGGTGAAAGAGGAGCCTGAAGCTGCTTGAGACTACTTTAATGAGTGAAGCCTCCTTGAACTGACTTTCAGAAAAGACATTAATTGCAGAAAGGTCTCATACTAATTATAGTATCTTGAAACATGTAAGTTATCTTGGCTATAAAATGGGGTCTACACAATCAAGTTATTACAGACACAATATTAAACTGCCTCCTTTTTGTGGTTTGCTCCCACTATTAGCATGTTCTCATTAGCCAAGTTAGAGTATTTCATTTCTACAGATTTTATAGTAGACGAGGTTTATATTGTACTTCAGGGGCTGTAGGACTAATAACACATCTCTTCAAAGCGTGCAATGAAGCAGCAGTGCTTTAAGTACCCCATGCATGCATTCCTGCATTTTGAGAATATCATAAAATCAAACAGACTTCAAAAGAAGTGATAAATTTTCAGGGTTTCCCATCCCACAAAGAAAAATTTCACGGTGGGGTGTTGGAACTAGATGAACTTTAAGGTTCCTTTCAACCAAGGCCATTCTATGATTCTATTAGATGTGTTCCATTTTTTTTTTATTATTTTTTTTGTCTTCAAGGGAAGGCAGAAAATTGTGTGTTAACTGATAGCCTGGCATAGGTGGGTGATATGAGTAATCTGTAATACCATAGAACTTTCATTTACGTCCTGAGAAACATAGTCCTGTTGAGTGTAGGACTCATCATGATAACATCCAGGATAACATAAAGGGGATTTATGGCCAGGAGAGACCACTGCTATAAATTTATCCTGGTCATTTCCACGTGGGAACCAGATAGGTTGAAAAGACCTTTTTATTTTTTTCCTCCAAAATACCTGCCGTACACAAAAAAGCACTTTACAATATATATTTTTTTTCTTTCCAGAAGGTAGTAGTGGAAGTAGAACAAGATTTTAACTAAGTGAAAATATGAAACAATTCAGCCAATTTTACCATCAACTGCAATTTATTCCATTGTTCCTCTGTGCTTTTTTCTCTCAGGATAGCTGCTTATGCTACATTGAGTTCTACACTTTCCCAGCTGTACATCATTTGTGCTTAATCGTTCTGTCTCTGTTAGAGGATATAAAAGGTCCAGAAGACCTGAAGATAGCTTTTCATTTCAAGTTAGGTCTCAAAAATCAAGTTCTTTTCTATAATGACAATTTTTTCTTATAAAAATATCTTTTACTGTGGCAAGGAGGTTCACTAATAAGAAATCTTTATACATTATTTGATGCTGTCATTATTTCTTTAAAGGCATATTTAATGCAAAATTTTCAGAGAAAAACAATTACCTTTTGAAACAGGTCTAAATTGCAACATAACAATGTTTGAAAAAAAACCCCCAACTTTCTGGGAGAAAGATTTTGTCATTTGTTCAATTTTCCATCAATTCTGAGTGAAAAAAAAATCTTTTACAAACTTGTAAAATAAGTGAACCTGATAAAAATTATTATTATGACTAATGCAGCCTCTTATTAATTACCATTTCTGCTTAAAGTTATTTCTTCTCTTACAGACTACTGAATAAAACAATCATAATTTTTTTTTAGTATAAAAATATAATACATACTTTAAAGACATCATTTCTCCTGAGTTCATCTTGCATACGATGGAACTAAGAACAAAATATCTAAATTTAATTGATTTAATTGTAAGTATTGCTTTTAGCCAACACTTTCCAAATTTGGAAGCACATAACTACTGTTAAAGTACATTTCAGTTCTCCTCAGCTGCAGGTTCTAACTGCTGTTCCTCTCTTAAGCTCACAATACTACACTGTTACTCCAGTGGTATCAGGGATTTTTGTATCAAAATTTGATATATACATACCTTTGTCCTAATCACTTTCCTATTTCAATGAGCTGCTAGACATTTCCTCCAGACTACTCTTTGAAAGTATCATAAACCCCAAATGTATATGGTACGACTTACGAAGCACTTGTTGTCAGATGAGACCTTATGGATGAAGATTAGAGGAGAAACTGACATGTGTAACATCATGGTAGACATCTTCTCCTACTACATAGTCAAGAAAGGAAAACAGCCTAAGCCATCTTCACACAACTGAAATAAAACCCAAGTCCCTGGTTACCATGGGGAACTTTCTGTTGGAAGGGTGATACTGCTGGCTACAAGAGGTTTTTGGAATCCACTCAAAAGAATTTCTTGAAATAGGTGACCAGTAACTAAGAGAAGTAGTCTGCTGAACTAATGTTTAGGAAGACTGGCTCAAAGCTGTGAATGTGATGGCACTCTGGCCTGCAACAAACAAGAGATTGTGAATTTTATGGTCTTGATAGAAAGGAAAAAGATGAAGAGAAGTAGCAGACCTCAGAATAAGGGAGTACATTCTATTTGTTTCTTGTATTTTTTTTAGAAGGTCAAAGTGGTAGATAAGAAAAATATCCTCAAAGCACAAGAATAATTCATTCTGAATTGCAGAAAGTTTAATGTGAGCAGAAGGCTGTTAACACTGTGTAGCAAAATCCTCACTGAACAAAATTAAAGTACATAAAAAGTTGAAGAAGGGATAGGGTACCCAGCAGAATTATGGAGATATCTCACAAGTTTGCAGGAATGGATTTAGGATATTCTATTTAGCAGCAGAGATAAAGTTTTGTGACCTGGCTGCAACCCCCATTTTCCCTGCACCACCTGTGTGGTAGGAGGTAAAACAGTCGGTGCTGTGGGTTGACCGTGGTTGGATGCTATGTATCCATCAGACTACTTTACCACTCCCCTACTCAGCAGAACTGGGAGGGGAGAAAAATAAGGTGGAAAAACACTCACGAGACAAGATAAAGGCAGTTTAATAAAGCAAGAGGTTGTGCACAGAAGCAAAGGAAAAATAAAATATTATTCTCTACTTCCCATCATCAGGAGATGCCTGGCCACTTCAGGGGAAGCAGAGCTTGTTTGTGTAGCAGTTGCTTTAGAAGACAAACCTTGTAAATAACTAACGTCTCCACTTCCTCCTCCTTTCTCTCAGCTTTTATTGCTGAGCAGGCATCATCAAACATGGAATATCCCTTTGGTCAGTTTGGGTCAGCTACGCTGGCTATGTCCCTTCCCAAGATGTTGCACGCACACACACATACACACACACCCCCACACCCCATCTGCAAGTGTTGGTGTTGGTGGTAAATGGAGACACAGCCTTGATGCTGTGCCAGCACTGCTCAGCAGGGATTACCTGAGAGAACTCATCTCACCCAAGTCCATGGAACCTGACAGTCTGCATCCAAGCATGCTGGGAAAACTGTCTAATATCTTTGTAAGAATATCTCTGAAAAGTTGTGGAGACCAGGGAAGGTCCTTAAGAACTGTAAAAAAAAGCAAATGTTGTACCTATCATCATAACAGACCTAAAATTGATCTAGGAACCACAGGCTAATCAGTTTCACTATGTTTCCAGGGTAAATTGTTGCCTGAGATCTCTTAGAATGCATTCCTTGGCACATGAAAAGGAGAAAGCTGATTTAAAATAGCATGATAAAAACTTGGTTTGTGTTTGCATGGCAAAGTTTTGGTGGCAGAAATATTACAGGTGTGAGCTGATACCAGTCAGCTCCAAGACAGACTCGCTGCTGACCAGCATCAAGCCAACAAGTGAAAGTGATAGTTCCAGTGAGCTATCATATTTACGAAGGAAGAAACCCCAAAACTAGCAGCAGTTTTTGCAGCCAGAGAGAGTTGTGAGAAGATGTGAGACGAGACACCATGTTCAATGAAAGACAGAGAAGAGATGGTCCAGGCACCAAAGCAGAGACTCTCCTGCAGTCCATGGAGAAGATCATGATGAGGAAGGCTGTCTCCCTGCAGCCCCTGGAGGTTATCTAGATGCAGCCTGTGGAGGACCCCATGCTGAAGCAGGTGGAGGCATCTGAAGGAGTCTGTGAACCCCCAGGAAGCCCACTCTGGAGCAGGTTTGCTGGCAGGACTTGTGATCTCATGGGGGACCCATGCTGGAGCAGTCTGTTCCTGAAGGACTACACCCAGTGGAAGGAATCCACCCCCACCCTGGGGTAGTTTGTGAAGAACTGCAGCCCACAGGAGAAACCTGCTTTGGAGAGGTTCATGGAGGACTGTGTACCATAGGAGGAACCCTACACCAGAAGAGAATGAGGAGAAAGCAGCGGCAGAGACAGCATATGATGGACTGACCACAACCCCTATTCCCCACCCCCTGACCCACTCGGTGAGAGGAGTTAGGAAAAGGAGCCAATGAAGAAAAGGAAGAAGGGAGGGGTGAGGTAAAAGAGGTTTTTTTAAGATTTGTTTTTCTTTGTCATTCCTTTACTCTTTTTTGCTTGGTAATAAATTCAATTAATTTTTTTTTCTAAGTTGACCCTGTTTTGCTTTTGATGGTCATTGATGAATGATCCCCCTATACTTTTCTCAACCCCTTTTCCTGTCAGGATCAACCCAGGAAAAACCTAAAACTATTTCCCACGCCACTCTCCCCACCTTCATCCTAGCTCAACTTCCCTCAGTCATTCTTGACAGTATTGGGTCTGTCTGAGATGGAGTTATCCTCACAACAGACCTCACAAGGCTGTGCTCTGTGTTGGTAGCTGGAAAGGTGTTGGTAACACACCAGGGAATTGTCTACATGATCACCATCCACTGCTGTTGAGTCTCTTTTCCTGGACCTTTTAAATAAGCACAGAGGCCTGTGAGACCTTGCTTGTGAAAGCTGATGCAGCAGAAAAGGAACTAGGAAGATAGACAGACTTTTACTGAGTGTTCACAGTAAAAGAGCAAGCAGCAGTGAATACATGTTATGACTAGTTCCAGTTAGATATTAGGAAAACATTATGTACTATGAAGGTGGTTTAACAGAGACAGTGGATGCACACTCTTTTGTGCTTATATTTCATGAGACACAAAATCTTAGAAAGAAAAATGCTTTATGAGGCATGTGTCCTTTCCTCTCCGTGTGTTAAGAGCCAACTAACAGAGCTGTAGTGCTTATATGCTGACAGAATTGCAGCTGCATAACTTTTTATCAAGTGAAAGAATGCAGCCCTAACACTCATTTTTGAGCAGATAATTCAATGGGAGTTTTGAAGGAAAGCACAGAAATGGTTGTTCTGCACAAGCCAAATGTAACCATATTAGAGAATTAATTCTAGCAGAGGATACACATTAAGAAAGGTGGATTTATGCATGGATGGATGTGAATTAAGTATTGCATTAGATCATTCCAAAGGGCTTGCCAACATAATTTTAGTATAAATTATTTTACCTTAACAACAGAAAAAGTGTACCATTTTCTGACTTCTGGCTTGTTAATTCAGAAGTCAAACTTGTTCCTGTTCGAAGTCAGCCAAATATTTAGGATGAACCTTACCAGAATGGGGATACAGGGATAAGGTGGACTAGATTCCTGAGGATCTGTTCATCATCATATAAGATATTGTTTGGATATACATGTTTTATGTATTTGAAAACAAAAATAATTTTCCAATAAAAGGTTTAAATGATATAGCAATATTTATTATAGTTACAAGCCAAAAGTTGTGTATTAAAATTCAGGGAAATATTTCTTTTAATTTAGGGTGCCTTGCAATGCTGAATGAACTCATGTCTGAACTGAGAGACAATCTAGAACCAGTTCATGCAAACCCTATTGGCTGGATTGCAGCTGCTAATGATCTGTAAAAGGAAAGTCAATTTACCCCTTGATAGAGATTACTGTACCAAATGTAGCAAAAAGCTATGTGAAATGAGAAAGGTTTGTTGTTCAGTAGGGAAAGATACTATTAGTGTGTCCGGTTTCTTTTTGGGGGCAAAGAAAATAGGTCTGTCTTCTCTTGTTTTTTAAACCACACATGCACACAATTTGTTGTTTTGTTTTTCTGCTGTTTATTAATGAAAAATTATTTTTATATATTAACATATTATTATAAATACAATTCAATAGTTCCTTTCACCTATGTTTACACACACAGACACACACACTTTGGATCAATAAACTATTTAGATTATGACAAAATATAGATGATAGGGTTGGAATACTTTCAGACTAAATTTTTTTTTTTAAATTACTGTTAATATTCCACATGCCTTGAGTTGTCTGTATTGTATATGTAACTTCTTTTCACATCTGCTGAGTATGTTGTGATTCTTAGGGCTAAAGAATCTTGAATATCTCGTTGAAGATAATTAATGAAAAACATTTCCTCCATGCTCTTCTGTTTTTGCATTATCTGCAAACAGATTGTATTTTTTATTTGTTGTTTGTTATGAGGATTTTTTTCTATTGGTGGGAGTTGTGAGGCAGATGTTCTTAACATTTTTTTCCAGAGGCCGCCATAAAAATACACAGAAATAATTTTGAAGCCAAGTTGTTTTTTTGGCTATTTTAACAGAAGACAACTAAAGTTTTTTTTTCAAATAAAATCAGAGCAAGAGGATTAAAATAGAGGTGGTTTGGAAGGAGTTTTCTATCGAGCTCACTATGCTAGTTTTGGCAGGATAAGCCATTTTCTTCAGTCCTACTCTCAACCCAGTAATTCTTAATGGCTTCCTGGGTTGTGGTAAACTCCACACAGTTCCTCTAAAGTGTATAAAAAATTGGTTTGTCTTTCTTTTTATTAGATTTTGTCTCTCTTTCTCTCTCCTTTTCCATTATTTCTGCCTTTTACCTGTGGGTTACAGTTTCAATATTTCCCTTGTTCATTGCTGTCTGATTCCCTCCTTCCCCACCTTGAACTCCAGGAACTTTTCAGCTCTGCATGCTCGTTTACTCTGAAGAAAAGATAAATTTCCTCTTCTCAACCTGCAGAAGATAAGGGAAACCTCTCCACCTTCATCTCTGGTGCTGAGCCAAATTTCAATAGAATGAAACATATAATTCATAGTAAACTGTAGGCAAATAAAACTTTTACTAATATATCTGTATGTGAAAGTTTGACCCTGGGTGGAGGCCAAATGCCCACCAAAGTTGCTCTATCACTCCCCTTTTCAGCTGGACAGGGGAGAAAATGTATATTGAGAGGCTTAGGAGTTGAGATAAGGACAGGAAGAGATCACTCACCAATTACTGTCATGGGCAAAACAGACTCACCACAGAATAAAGGAAAGAAAACTCCCTAATTCATTACACTATGCTACACACACAGTAAAATCAGAGTCCGACAATGAGAACTGTGACCAGATCTTAAAACATGTCCCCCCACCCCTCCCTTAACAGACTTAACTTCTGTCATTTCACTCCCTTCTTCCCCCTCCCCTCATTGTGGCACAGGGAGGGGCAGAGAATGGGGGAATGGTGGTTTCAGTCAGTTCCTCAGGATTTGTTTGTGATCTTGGCTTGGGGGGAGGAATTCCTCACACTCTTCCCCTGCTCCAGTGTGGGGTTCCACCCATGTGAGACAGTCCTTCGTTGACTTCTCTAACATAAGTCCTTTCTGTTCAGGCTTCAGCTCCTCACAAACTGCCTCAGCGGGGCTCCCTTCCATGGCATGCTAACCTTCAGGCCCAGACTGCTCCAGCCCGGTGTCATGATCCACAACCTAGACAAGACCTAATTTGGCAGAGGTTAAAACCCTTTGCATTCCAACCAAACCTCAGATCACTCTGGGTGGCTGGGGGCAGCTGGGCTTAACCCCTGAGTGATGTCCAATTGTCAGGTGTTTTATCATGATCAGTTCTTCGCAATTCTCAGATACTCAAAATGGAGTCAAGGTTAAAGTTGCTTTATTTGGCCCACAACAAACATGCAGGGGAAGGGGGGAAGAAAGAGAAAAGGATGGAAAAGAGAGAAAAGAGAGAGAGAGAGAGAGAGAAGACGGAGGTTGTGATATCTACCACCATGGAGCTGCGGCATCCCGTTCGATGGCAGAGTATTCTTCAGTATTCTCTGGGTCCGATGGGGGTGGGGAACGTTCCCTCATTGTCTCTTAATGTCTTCCTGGTTCCTTGTGTTTCTTGCTCTCTTAGGTTGTCTTGTTGGTGTCTTGTTTCCTTCTTCTTGTCATGACTTGTTCCTCAGTTGCTTGGTTCCTCCTTCCATGGAGGAATGCTCCCTTTTGTAGTCATCCTTGGCATAGCCACAACCTTCCACCTGGCTGTGGGAATGCTTCAGGGTGGATGACTGAAGGCCTGATGTGTGAATGGCTCCTGATGTCTCTCCTGGTATCTTTTGGGTGGGATGTGGAAGGAATGTTATCCTGATGCTGGCTGGTGGCACAGTCATTAGGTCCTTGGCACAAGCCACTTTAAGCCTGAGGGGTGGTGGTGAGGTGGTGTGGTAGGTATGATGTTTGGTAGGTGAGAGGGGAAAGGTTTGGTAATGAGGTTTGTTAAGTGAGAAGAAAAAGGGGGTTTCGTTCTGTTGGCGATTAAAGCATATTTCCAGTACCTTACACCTGGTCCCCCACAAAGTCACAGATCCCCCAGAAAACCTGCTCTGGCATGGGTCTGTCTCTCCACAGGATGCACATTTCTCTGCCAGGAGCTTTCTTCAACTTGGGATTCTCACAGGGTCACAGTGTCCTTCAGGTGTCTCCACCCACTCTGGTGTTGGCTCATCCATGGGCTGTAGATGGGATCTCTGCTCCCTGTCATTATCCATGGGCTGCAGTGGGACAGCCTGCTTCACCATGGTCTTATCCATGGGCTGCAGGGGAATCTCTCTCTCTGACACCTAGAGCACCTCAGCCCCCTCCCTCTTCTGTGGTGTCTGCACAGTTTCTTACATGCTCTCACTCCCTTCTCTAGTGACAAAAAGCAGCTGCTGGTGGTTATTTTTATTCTTAAATGTGGTTCCCAGAGGCGCTATGACCATGGCTGGTTGGCTCAGCTTTGGTCAACAGCTCTGGCCTTGAGCTGGCTGGTGTTTACTCTCTCAGGCCTGCAGAAATCTTCTAGCTGTTTCTTAAAGAAGCCACCCTTGCAGCCCCCCCGAACCCTTCTCCACCAGAACCCAGCCATGCAAAACTACAACACTTTAATCTCTGGAGTTTGGAATTTTTATTTGATGTACTTTCGAGGGGTGAAAATATGTTTCTTCAGATAGACAATGAGGTAATGACAGTCACTACTGTTACAGTTTAGTGGAATAGCGCGCTCTGTGTCTCTAATTATTGCTTAATAAGGCTGATCAGCCTACAATACCCATAGGTTTGATACAATCATTTTCAATGACCAAAGATATCCCAAGTTATTCCTCATCTCAGTTACTCTGTGCCATTTAATGGTCCAAGGGAAACCGAAGTCAAAGTCCTACTCTACTTTCTTCATGACAACTGCACGTGAAATTTTGGTTAATGGGAACAGAGACAGATGTACTCCCAAATACAAAGAAGCAAACTTCCTCACCAGGCCAGGCAGTGTTGAGGACCAGTATCTACATGTGCCTGGAGTACAGGTGGCTTTGAAATGGTCTGTAGATTTTAAAAAACAACAACAAAAAACCCCAACAAAAAACTAGACACATGACAAACAAAAAACAAAGGAAATGTGTGTAACAAAACTAGAGCATTGTACGGTATCTAAGATTCCTTGTAGCCTCAAGAATTGAGCTACAAGAATTGAACAGATAACCATAAAGCTGATATCAAGTACAAATTGCTGCTGCAGTCTGTATCATATATCTCTTGCAATATTGTTGCCTGTGGACTACTGAAGTTAGGTTGAAGTAGTTAAAGGGCACTTTGTGGTGGGCTGACCTTGGCTGGATTCCAGATACTGACCAAGCCACTCTATCACTTCATTTCTTCAGCTGGAGAAGAGGAAAAGAAAAAAAAGAGAAAAGAAAAAAAAAGAAAGGCTTGTGGGTCAAGATAAGGACAGGGATGGATTACTCATCCATTACTGTCACAGGTAAAACAGACTTGACTTGGAGAAATCAATTTAACTTACTGGCAATCAAAAGTCAGAGTAGGATAATGAGAATTAGGAAAAATCTTAAAAAAACCTCTCCCCACCCCTCCTGTTCTGTCTGGGCTCTACTTCCAATTTCTCTATCTCCTCCCACCTTGTCTCCTTGTCTCTGCTGCTCCTCCTTCCTCCTCATGCACTTCTGGTGTGGGGTTCCTCCCACCACAGACAGCCCTCCATGAACTTCTCCAAAGTCATTTTTTTTCCCATTGGTTGAGGTTCTTCACAGACTGCCCGAGGGAGGGTCCCTCGGTCCCTCCCACTGGGTGCTGTCCTTTGATGTTGTACAAGACCCTCTAGCTGCCATGCAAGACCCCCTCAAACTGCCCAGCCTCTCATCCCACACATGCAAGCAAAGCAAAACAAGGAATTCATTCACCACTTCCCATTGGCAGGCAAGTGTTCAGCCACCACACTGGACTGAATACTGCACAAACCCAGCTGTCACCCAGTCCTTCATTTCACCCCCAGTTATAAATAATATTGTATGGTATAGAATAGTTCTTTGCCCAATTTGAGTCACCTATCATGACTGCATCCCCTCCCAGTTTCTTGGATGCCCCTATCTTCTTGTTAACAAGGCAGTATGAGAAGCTGGAAAGTCCTTGACTGCTTGGCAACAATTAAAACATCAGTGTGTTACCAACATGATTCTCATCCTAACTCCGAAACAGAACTACGCCAGCTACTAGAATGAAAATTAACTCTATCCCTGCCAAAACCCGGACAGAAGTGCAAGAGCAGACTGCTCTAAGAGAGTGTACAGCTCCAGCACAAGCCATGCCCCCACTGACTGAGCATCAGTGGTGATGACAGGGTCCATCATCAGACTCAAACAGCCTCATCTGTGTTACCTTCCTATCTTCCCTCCCTGCTTTTCTTTCTTCAATCTTCTCTTCCTGTTCCCTTCCCTTTTCTTCCTTCATCCTTTCCTTAAACATGGTATTTTAAACCCATTAAAGTGTTCATTCCAGTAACCAATAAAAGCTGACACCTAAATGGACCTGGTCTTCTAATACAATTACAGAAGAACAATATAATAGCTATTTCTAATAGAATGCATTCTCTTGAGGAATTATGACCCTCATGGCTGAGGTTTTCTTGAAGTGGTGTGTTGAATAGAACATCAATTAAAAGTCAGAGCGTACTAAAATTCATTGGATCTTGCCATTTGGATTCATTCTGATAAGGTGATGATCTTCCAATAAATAGTATGAATCAAGGAATCACAGAATCACAAAATCACAGAATCACAAAATCACAGAATGTTAGGGGTTGGAAAGGACCTCTGGAAATCATCTAGTCCAACACCCCTGTTAAATCAGGATCATCTAAAGCAGGTTGCATAGGGTTGTGTCCAGGCAGGTCTTGAGTGTCTCCAGAAAACAAAACTCCACAAACTCTGCACCTCCTCTTTTCTGCAAGCACTCATGGGTGGGAAGAGCTGCTGGAAGAAGTCCCACATCTGCGGTTTTACTGCAAAAATCAAGGGTCTGGAGTGGGAAAGGCTGTTTGAACTGCTTGTAGCCACAGGGTGGAAAACGACGGTTTGTTGTGTGCAGGTGATGCAGCTGGTGCAGTTCCTTATTAAGAGCTATGAGGAACTCTGGGGAGGAGGTGGCTGGGCTTGCTGGTGTACCAGCTGAGAAGCTGCTAGAATAATGGGTAGAAGCAGAAACTTCAGGGCAATGTCAGATCCACAGACAGTGTGACAACAGAAGCCTCTCATATCAGAAAGTCGGACTTCTGCTGTAGGGACAATCAAGCACATCTCAATTAATAAAACAGAGTTTGGATAAAACAATAAAGGTGATGTTACCGCAGCTCCAGAATTCAATCAAAAACATTGGTTAGCTACAGGTCTGTTTTGGGAACCACAATCTGGTAGAAGAGCTGTGGGATGAGTACAAAATACATTATTGTCTTTGAATATGTTCCAGGGATGACGAGGCAGGGATACAGAAAAACCTGTCTGGAGATTCTGTGGAAGTAAATTTCAGAAAACTACGTATATAAGTCAACGGAGTTTTAGGAAATGAAAAGGCAAATAAAAGTTTACAAGGCTGTTTATTTATGACCCTGTGTCAGTTCTTTGTTCTTAATAGGTTTTAAATTATAACAAGTCCATAATCTCACTATAATTCTCTCTTTCCCTCCATAATCTCACTATAATTCTCTCTTTCCCTCCCTTCCACCCCTTCTTTTACCCTTTCTCCCTCCCTCCTTTCCTCCCCTCACCCTTTTGTTCTAGCTCTGTCATCCTTTCTCTTACCCGTTTGCTTATAAACAGTGTGAAAGCTGTCTCATAATAAAGGTTAATTTAGTAGAACTGATTGCTGACTCATATTGCAACACTGGAGAGAAAATATTACAGAATTCATAGACCTACACTGCATTGAGCTCTGTACCTCAGTAAGTACTTGGCTGCTGTGAGAGAGAGCCTTGAGATACTGTGCCTGCTTTTGGAAAAGTTTAGGTTCTTTATATAACACATATGTAATGTCAACCTACTCTACATGAATAAAAGTACCACAAAATACAACTTCTGTATCTCTAATTTCATGAATAAAAATTGTATTTTTAGCTCCTCTCCTTCCTCTTCAAAATAAATTAAATTTTTGATACATTTCCCAAGTAATATAATGCCAAAAAGAAAAACTTCCTAGCACAGTACATTGAAAACAATCTTTTTTTTTTTTTTTCTCAGTCCCCACTGCCATTTTTTAAATCAATAGAAATGTTCCTGCAATGGCTTTTTTCTGACCTCCTGCTGAAATAAGGTAACAAGTCAGTGGTAGGCTATGGTATTTCAGTTCCATTCCTTATAAAATTGTCATGTTTTATTGACACTAACTTTAGAATATTTTTAACATTTTTTTAATGATCTAATTCATTTTCCATGATGATATGTCTCAGTCCATTTATAGTCTCTACTTCTGCAGGAAATTAATAAGTTTATGCCTGTTAGGGGCTTTAAATATGGACTTTTCTTACCAAGTACTATTTTTTTTAATTCAAATTACTATTTCAGTAGTATTAAAAATATATAGTATTATATCTCTCCATGGCCATGAATAGACCCGTCTCTTTCCTTGTAAACCCCTGTTCTGACTTAAAAACCTCATGACACGAAAGCTACACAGTGTTTTCCAAATTATGCTCATTACTATCAAATTAAAATTATTAGAGTGAATAAGTGAATATTATTATGAATAAGCAAAGAACCCAGGAACTGGTTCACCACATATAAAAATCTGAGTATACCAGTAATAACTGTCTGAAGCGCTAGAAAATAGATAAACATTTCACATCTGCTCTTTTAGAGACTGAAGGCTCAAATATTTTAATTTTTTTAAAAAGATATTTCAATAATCAAAATGAAAAATTGCTCCTTCACATTCAGTTGAATATTCAATGTCGCACACTTACTATGTGATTCCCAGCTCTGGGCACTCCCAAATTCTGCAATGCCTGAAGAGTGATTTTTATACTACGGCAAGGCCAATCCATTTCTTTGGGTACCAATCTGCAAAAGAAAGTGGAGTATAGAGTAAGGATGGGAAAACATGGAGAGGAATTCAACTACTCAGAATGCCGAAGCTGAAAATTAATGTGTGGGGAAGTTTTGATGCGGAGGTGGAGAGAAGCTGATAAAAGACAGGCTTTTTATTCATATTCACCCACATAAGCTAAAAAAGAGGAAACATTTGCTTCCTCTTGGGAGAGTCTTTAGAACAAAAACAAAACAGCCATCCACCTCCATTCTAGAATAAAACAGGACATAGTGAATGAATAAAGATTCTACAATCAGTAGAGTGACTTAAGCAGTAGGCTGTCAAGTCATGTTTCATTTTACTTGATTTTTATAGATCAATTCCTGACATAAATCTCAAATTACTAGACATTGATGTTAGGAACACCATCTTTTCTGTCTTTGTTTTGACAAAGGCTCACAGTGTGAGGCACTTTTTTTAAGATGTCTAGCAAATTAAGCCTTTCAAAAGTTGTAGAAGTGGGGACCCTCAGAAAAAAAATCAAAGTGTAGGTTTTAGTCATCTGTGGTGGTTCAGCCCCAACCAGTGGCTGAGCACCACACGTTGTTCATTCACTCCAGGAGAAAGAGACAGAGCCTCCATAGGTTGGAGGATATTCACTCCAGGAGAAAGAGACAGAGCCTCCATGGGTTGGGATAAGGACAGTTTACTAACAAAATCAACATAAAACAATAACAGCCAATTACACTCACACCCAGTGATAACACAGGGTACCTTACCAACCCAACAATTACAGAGTCTGTCCAACACTCAGACTATCATAGAGACCCCATACCCTTCCCCAACCAGCCCTTTTAAATGGGGAAGTGATATTAGGTCGTGTGGAATGTCAGGTAGCTCACCACAGCTCACCTGTGATGACTGCTTGGGGAGGTTGACTCTGGTCTGGCCAGAACCAGGACAACATCTCACTTAAAATAGTCCATGAAATAGATAAGTATTTCTATTGCATGATTCACATGACTTATTTTGGGGTTGGATTTGGGGTTTTTAATGTTAGTACAACTAGCTTTGGTGTTGGCATCTACCTTGCAGTCCTTTAAAATTGGGTAACCATAGTGACATCTTGTTCCTAGCTCTCAACAACTATAGTCTGAAATGACTTAGAGAATTAGCACCTGTGTTTCTGGACGTATACCTATGGGACTGCAGGCTTTTGTATATATAGGCTTTGTAGGGACATTTGTTCTTAAACTGCTCTTCTGCTTTTGTAATCTATGTGATTTTCTGTATTTCATGAATAATTTCATCTTCTGTGTGTAAACAAGTTCTTTTTCCCTAAAAAAAAAATTAAAATAATAATAATAATAAAAAAGTTAATCTATGCTGAAAATATTATCACATCCTTGTATCCTAGCTACAATAACTATGTGAGCAGAGAATCTAAAATGATTGAAGAAACACTGGGAATAGAGTACTGTAGAAATACATTGTTTTCTGAAATGTCTGAGGATTCTGTTCCATTTTGAGTAAAATAGACATATATTCATTGGGATACTTCTCCTCTCCAGCTGGGATCTCACTCTGGATCTATGTATATTTAATTACTGCATGCAAAATGGAAATTCTTGAGAGAAAACTCTGTCCCAGATTAGTCAAAAGTCATGGGACTGCTATATCTTCCTGAAATGTAGAAATTGTGTACTGTGGTTACCACAGTAAAGGTGGGATTTTTAAACCTATTTCTCCAGCATGTCATAGAATTTCCCCACTCATTTGTAAAACCGAAGCACTGCTATCATGCCCTAGTTATGTGTTCTCAAACAACTTGTTAAACATGATTTAATAACATGATCTAATAATGTCTCTCAGGTATGGTAGACAATAAAATTCTTATCTTGTGAATCTAATGTGTTTATTTTTACCACTGACATGGTAAGCTTTTTGACATTGCTATTCCTTGCTCGATTCTGGAGACTACCTGTGCTGACAGTTCAGGAATTTTGTTAGGAAAAAACACCCACCCAAAACTTAGCTGCTGTTAACTCTTTCCTCCTCAAACATGATACAGTAGGTAAGAAGTGATGTTAGGGATTTTTTATTTTTTTATCAATTAATTTGAAATATAATTCTCCTTCCCTTTTCTTGTGAATTGCATAATTGTTACCAATTACTTGTCAAACAGCAAGTTACTTCTCACCTACAGAAGTTTGCACTGTTACAATTTCATTTAGAAGAGAACCAGCTAACTTTTTGTGATACTGCTGTATATTTTGAACAATTTTTGGATGCTAATTCCAGTATAGATTACCAATGTAGTTTGATACTTACATTTGCCATTAGCAAAGTCAAAGATTGGTATCCTACGAGCAGATTATTCTAACAATAATCACATTGAACCACAATGTAACACAAATTTATGAAAACAAGTTCTGTCATCTAAGCCATTGGGTTCAGTTGTATGTGTGGGTCTCTTACAGCAGAATAGTCATCAGAAATTAAGTCAATATATAGATGATAAAGGATAGAACATGTGTCTTAGAATGGCCCAGTAGACTGTGTTTTTAATCTTTATGTCTCCTGTCATGTATTAAATAATTATCCAGTTCATTGAATAATTGGATGAATGGGAGGAGACATTGTAAACATAGTACGCTAGAACGCTTATTTTGGGAGATACTACTACTCTAGCAATGAAGGCTAGGAAACAGGTATTTGATTTTTATTTATAAATACATCAGATGGCAGATACGGGCTATGAATAAATTACAGGAGAATTTTTAACTCTTATGTGGTGAGCATGCAATCATACTCACAAAGTGAGGAAGCCCAAACACTCCTAATGCCACAGTTCATAACTTTGTGAGAATTAATATCTGAAATAGTGTGGTGGGAACAAAGAGTAATTAAATGGGAAGACACTTTTCAGCATTTACTCCTAAAAATACAAGGTTTCACTTCTGGGCTAATGAACTTATAATGTGTAAGTAGTATTTTTCCTTATTTTATGTAGTCGCTCTTTTGATAAATCCTACCCTCTCATATAAGAACTAATAGAATTTGGCCTCAGAATAGGTACTTGTTCTAGAATACAGAGATAAATGCGTTCATGTATATTTATATATATACGTATTTATCTTTATTTAATTAAATATTTGATGCTCATCTGTTACCATAAAACTGTAATATTTAATCCAACAAATGGGTGAAATATTCCAACCTGCTGTCCCCATGCAGAGCCAACATGATCTTTATGGACCCCTTTCAACTCAGAATATTATAAGATCCTATGATTCTAACTGAAATTATATTCAACTGAAATGATATTCAAGAAAATCTTATGTAAGTGGTAAATTATGTACCAATAATTGTAGCAATATGTAGCAATATTCTTTAATGGGTAAGAGAAGAAGAAGAGGAGTGTATCTAGTTACAGCATATTTGCATCTTATCCTATTTTTTTTTTTTCCCCAAATCCTGATAAATGCAGAATTTACATTAACTCCTAATTGGACTAGTGGGATTAACCTGAAACACCACCAAAAAAAACCCCCAAAAAACCCCAAACAACAACAACAAAAAAAATCCAAAAAATTGCATCTTAATTTGTGAAATATGAAGCAGAGATTACCTTTTATTATATAGCTTAAATGCAAAAGACAAGACTTCTCATCATAGAATAAGCACTATCACGCTACACCCATGGCACCTACACAGCCTGGGAAGTTCCAAAGTAATAATAGATTCCCGGTTCTGCAGCTAAGATCTATGCAGGAAAATTAATAAGAAAATGCCTTCATTTCATCATGATGGCATTTGGGAGTTTTAGAACCCTCTAGTCCATTAGTCAGTTTTGTTAATGACTGTGCTCATCCTTTTAATCATGTGAAACACATTGACTGAGCTCCAGTTAGTTCAAAGTGCCTTTCAGAAGCCTGAACAGAATCTGAGTGGTGTGAAACTTTACATTTCTCACTGTAACATCTACTTAGGTAACTTAATTTGTGATTTTTATGAAGTTACATTATATCCATAGTTTGTACAAAAAAAGTGCCTGCTTAAAAATTGATATGTGGGTGCCTAAAATATCGACAAATTATCTGTTTTACTCATTAATATTTATAATCTATCTTCCTAGTGATAGTTACAGAAAAGGTACAGATCCCTAAACTTTTTTACATTATTCTTGTACAAATATTTTATTTATAAATTTAATGAGCAACAAAAGTACAAAATTAATGAGCAACTTTTTCTCTGCAAATCAATAATTTCCAATATCAGATCTCAACAAAAGCCTTGGAGGAATGTTTTTTTATTTCAGAATACTTCTTTATAATCAACCACTTGAAAAGGTTTTGAATCTTTGCCAGCATTAATTTAAATAACTAAGTTATGAGGATATCAAATCCTTGTACAAAACACAGAAGCATTTCTCCTGAAGATACAATATTGTTAATATATCATGTCTCCCTTTGTTCATTATGCCGACACAGTGTCACATATTATGAAAAGTTTAAACAATAAGACCTACTACAATCAGAATTTTGCCATCTAACTTTAAAAAATATGGTCCTGAAAAACATAGTTTCTGCCTCATAACGGAAAAATGTATGCTGTGTTCTTTCAAGGACATCTTCATTCCCTGAGATTTTTGTATTTGTAAATGTCAATGATCTTTTGAGATTTCAGCCGAAATTCAGTGCTGTCTGGCTTTCTCTTTGGATATGTTACATTCATAGTGCATTCAAAACAGGCCTGACAGATACTAATAGCGCCTGATTCCCTCATTAGGCAGTAATCTGTGATACTTCCTTTTCCACTTAACAAAGGGGGAAAAAACCTATCACCCTTTCTACAAAATACTTGTAGAACTTACCTCAAAACCAGAAGATCCTGAATCAATTCTTATTTTACTCTTAGAGTATTCAAGACCAATATCTATAAGGGGCCCTACGTACAAAGTAAAGTAAGCTTTTTGGAGGTACATTAAAGTTCACATCATTCCAGCATTTCTGTGGTAGGTAAAAAAAAACAATTAACCAAACAGGAAAGAATTCCAGAGTTTTTTGGAAGAGAAACAATGTCCCAATGTCCAAAAATGTAACAGAATTTGTTTTTTTTTTTTTTTTTTTAATGTGAAAAAGTAACTACTTCTTTTTATTCCCCTCACATGCATGCTGTACGTTGAAAGTCATTCATAAAACATCTTTTTTTCAATATAATATTAACATAAGTACATTAGTTCAGTGATTTTGGGGTAAAAAGATTCTAAGAATATTTTTATAGGATTTATGACATTAAATTCTCAGCGTAAATATTAAATGCAGTAATATTTAAGTGAGTGCTCCTCATTCATGAAATGTACAAATTTTCAGATCTCTGAAACACAAAATTACAAAGTCATTTTACTTGTCTGAGTTCTTGAAAATCAACCCATGCCACTAACTGAATGCCATGTTTTAGCCCTAGCTGGCAGCTAAGCACCAGATGGCCACTCACTCACTCCTCACTCCCCAAAAAGGGAGGGGCAGGAGAATGAGAAAAAAACCAAACCAAACAAAACAAACCCCCCATAACAAACCAAACAATTTGTGAGTTGAGATAAAGGAGTTTAGTAGGATAACAATGGAACAGAACGATATTAGTGATAGTAATGTCAGTGACAATAACCATGATACAAGAGATGAACAATTGCAATTGCTCACCACATGTAAAAAGAAAATAAAACAATCCAGTTCCCAGGCTGTTTGTGAGCAGTGATTCTGCTTCCCAGCTAGCTTCTCCAGTTATGTCTGGAGCATGATGTTGTATGGTAGGGAATATCCCTTTGGCCAATCTGGGTCAGCTGTCCCAGCTGTGCTCTCCCAGCTCCTTGTGCACCTGGCAGGGCCTAAGAAGCTGAAGAGTCCTTGACTTTCTGTACACACCATGACTACATAGTAACAACTGAAAAGATCAGTGTGCTATCCCAGGCATCACGTGGGAGACACTTTCTCCTAGAGAAAAGAGGGTCTTTGCCTAGGAGCTTGCAGGACTCATAGACAGTGATTTAAATTAGATGTGAAAGGGGAAGGGGAATTTACCAACCTTGCCTATGGAATAGTGTTGGATGACACACTGTGGTTGGATAGAAGGGGTACAGGTGCCGGCCCTCCACCTGTTCCCCTGGAGCATTTTGGGAATGCTGCAGTACAGTTAATGTCCTGTAGAGATGGCTTAGGGGATTTTGTAGTGGTAGAGGCCAACAAGAAAAATGCCATGAAACATTTTAAGGGAAATAAGGGGTGTCCCACTAAGAAGATAACACGGCCAAGAGCCCAGACCAAGTGCCTCTGCGTGAATTTACGCAGCTTGGGCAACAAACAGGAGGAGTTAGAAGCTACCATGCTGTTAGGAATCTATGATCTCATTCCCATTACTGAAACTTGGTGGAACGACTCCCATGACTGCAGTATTGATGGCTATGGGCTGTTCAGAAGGGGCAGGCCAGGAAGAAGTAGTGGTGACATTGCCCTCTGTATCAGGAAAGGGATAGAGTGTGAAGAGCTGTCCATGAAGAATAGACACAAGCAAGTCAAGAGCCTATGAGTAAGAACAAGAGACCAAGGCAACAAAAAGAGTATGATGATTGGCATCTACTACAGGCAGCCTTATTAAGGAGAGCCCTTAGATGAAACCGTACTGTTGGAGCATGTCCAGAGGAGGACCACAAAAATGATCAAAGGACTGGAGCACCTCTCCTATGAAGACAGGCTGAGAGACTTGGGCTTGTTCAGCTTGGAGAAGAGAAGGTTCTGGGGGGAACCTTATAGCAGCCTTCCAGTACCTGAAGTGGGCCTACAATGAAGAAATCTGGGAAGGGACTTTTTAGAAGGGAATGTAGCGATAGGATGAAGTGAAATGGTTTTAAATTGGAAAGGGGTAGATTTAGATATTAGAAAGAAATTCTTCACTACAAGCGTGGTGAGGCACTGGAACAGGTTGCTTAGGAAGGTGGTGGCTGCCTGGAAGTGTTCAAAGCCAGGTTGGGTGGGGCTTTGATCAGCGTGGTCTAATGAGAGGTGTCTCTGCCCACAGCAGGGAGGGTTGGAACTTGATGATCTTTAAGGTCCCTTCCAGCCCTAAACATTCTATGATTCTATGATTCTACAGTTATCAACATCATTCTCATACTAAATCCAAAACACAGCACTATACAAGCTACTAGTAAGAAAAAATTACTCTATCTCAGTTAAACCTGGACACGAGAGAACAATTTTTTACCAAACATAAAGTAATTTTGGGTAAAGCTACACAAAATTATTTTCTCATCAGGCAGAAGTCTACTGTAATTATTTTAATGTATTTTCAATAAGAATAGTTGGTTTCATGTGATTTCATTCCTTAAAGGGAAAAATAATTGTTTAACAATTTTATTACAATAGCAAACCATAGTGAGTTGACTTTTTGATACAGCTTCACAAACATTTTTATTTGACTAGGCTTATGTAGATACTAGATGCATTTAAAACCCGTGAAAGGGAAAATACTCATGTATTTCACACTGATGAGGATTTTCTTCTTTTAAAGGGATTCTTTAATCATTAACCACTTGGAAATTCCCTACTTTGTGTTCATTGACTAATTAGTCCAGTTCTGATTCAGTCCACATTTAGGTAAATTACTTGAGAGAAAGAGATGGGTCCGTCTGTGTTTCTTAAGTGTTTGATGTGATTGTTCTGATGTATTCACAGAAAACATAAAAAACCAGAAAGTTTAATACTATTTTTTATACAAAATTATCAGCAGCTTCTCATTCCAACCAGACTGTCTCTGGATTCTTTCAAAGTTATCATTCCAGCAGAAGTTACCATTCAAAATTTTGATTCTGTCACCTTTTTTCAAGTCTTGTGCATTAGAGCATTACCCAGCTTTTAAAGAGCATGCCAAATCACACTTCTGCACACCAATGCACACATATTTGTTGTTCATTCATGTCTTTTAAAGACATGGACATTTTTATTATCTTACTAAAAAAAAAAAAAAAAAAAAAACTACATCCCTTCTTAGTAAGTACCAGAACTTCAATTTCCTTTGGCTAATCTAAGACATGAGAAATGTAGATATTTACATTTTAGCT
Organism: Hypotaenidia okinawae; assembly: GCA_027925045.1. Taxonomy (NCBI): domain Eukaryota; kingdom Metazoa; phylum Chordata; class Aves; order Gruiformes; family Rallidae; genus Hypotaenidia; species Hypotaenidia okinawae. The sequence goes on from BSDF01000001.1 coordinate 176,649,101, forward strand.
AAAACATATGTTAGATTTGGATTCTGTTGTATGATCATAGACTTATGAAGCCTTCTTAGAAGTCAGAAGATACCACAGATAGACTGTCTCTGCTGTTTTAAAAATGAATGCCTCATCCACTGATTACACTTCATGTCTCCTTACCAAGTAGATATTTCAGAAATCATAGGTCATGTAAGTCACTGTAAACCTAACATTTATGCAAGTGAATACTACACACATAGTGTTGGTTTAGTCAGTAATAAAAACAGAATGAGACTCATGTAGAGTACTTTTCAGTCTAGGTCTACCCTAGGAGAAGAAGATTCATCTCACAGACGTGTATTTCTCTAGGATACCCAGAGCTGTTTTCTATGTGCACTAGACACAGCTAACCTGCTCTAGAGTTAATCTTAATTAGTGTAAATGTGATCATGACACTTTTCTTCAGGTCAGAATTCAAGGACCTTGAAACTCTCATTCACTGGTAAACTTTTATTTAGCTAACTCTTCCCATTCTATGGGAAAGACATAGATGACTTGGAATCACACAATGATTACTTCTTGGATAATACCTACAGAAGATATTGAGGATATCAGGATGTTACAAGGTTAAGTACTACATAAGGGTGTCTGTTGGGCAGATGATCATCAACCATGAAAAGCATTACTTTTCCTTTGTCCATGAATATGCTGATTTTCAGTGCTGTTGAAATGCCATTTGCTGATTATATTTTTATAAGGAGTTTATAACTTTTCTTGACCATATTTTCTCCCTTGAATTCTTAACCTGTAAACTACTTCTATCTGAATAATGTGTTTAAATGTTTCACATGCTGCGTGGCCTGAACTTTCTCACAGATCACCAACAATTTCCTAAGCAAGACTGAGCCAAAGTTACACAGTGGTGCCACAATGAAATACTATAGCCTGTGAAACTGTTTAGTTTAGTTCCAAATAGTTTGGCATAATTTCTACTGTGTATACATTTGTCCACAGTGTGACTGAACATCCAGGATACAGACTTTCAACTTCCTGGTGTAAAATTTTAAAGCAGCCCCACTATATTACTATTCAAATACTTAGTAATGTATGCATATGAATAATTAATTTAGAATGTCTGTCAGATGATTCAGTATTCAGAATTACTAGATTCTGAATTTGTTGTACACCAAAGCTGTATATTTTATAAATATTTCATATATAAAGCTTGTTCACATGTTATCTATCTCATAAACTTTGGAAGTTCTGTTTCATAGAATGTATTGTGGCAAAATTAGCACATTAAATCCACTTACCCTCTATCGTTTCTATTTGTAAAGGTCTGTTTGGTTTGCTTACTATAAAGTAGACTTCTGAAATAAAAAAGGTGTTTGGAATCGCAAAGAAATAATGTGGTTCATACATTGAACTTAAGAAGCTGAAAGGTGCTACAGAAACTTTTTAGAAAAAGCCTGCAAGGTATTACACATATTGTCCTACTATATCACTGTGTCTATAACTGGTGTTTTAAAGTTAGAAGAAATATTTTTTTTCCAAGCAGATTAAAATCATAGTGTCATTCCAGAACTGAATTTTGTCTAATTTCTAATTCTGAATTCTAATATTTTAGATCTTCAGCCCTGACAAACACAAATCATACTCCAGCAAGTATTCTTTCTCACCTGATATAGTGTATCTTCAAGGTATGATCAGTAATTCATAGGAACATCACTACTTGCATGTATGCTACATATGAGTGGCCCATACAAAACGGCAGAAACTACAAAAGAAAGTGACAGAAAGAAAATTACTTGAAGGAATACGGCAGCACATCCAATACTTTTTTATCTGCAAAGTTACTGGATCTCTTTTCCAAGCAGGTGCTTTTATTGCAAGGAAGGGCAGCAAGCTATGGCCTGTAATGATTACAAGCCCTCCAAAACAAATTCACAGTGTTTTATGGGAAATTATAGTCATGAACTTTGGTTAATTTTCAAGGGAATAGTTCTCCTGGAATACTGTTGAAAAGCATTTTTCATCCCGAGTATAGAATAAGCAAAGGATGACAAGCTCAATTCATCTCTCATTTGTCTAACAGATACAAAGTCTAAGGTACTTCCCTAAGGAATCTGATATTAGTTCACAGTGAGAAAATATGAGAGACTTGGGTCCAGATGGTCTCTCTTGCTTTGACTTATTAATTAATTAATTGTTGTTTTTGAGATTTAAGCAGTTCTTTCAGGCACTCCTTTCCCCTCCATCATCAGCTGGAATTAGGGTTCTATGTTTAGATTTGTGATGTAGGTGCAGGTGTTTCAGTCTTCAAAGTAACTACAAGTATGTAATGATGTATTGTATTGTTATCATAAGCATATTGTTGTGACTCAAAATCTGTAATAGGCCTACAACATATTGAGAAAAAACAAGTGGTAGTATAGATTATTAAATCCATATGGGGAGAGATGACACGAGGAGTTTTCTAGTTCTGAGGCAAAATTTACAGATGGCGTAATTTTAAAAGTAATTGGTTAAGTCTACCTAAGGATGTCCTTAAATACTCCTCTATGCCATTTTAATAGGTTACTATTCAGTAGTCTGGTCCCTTTGAACCATTGTCTAAGTGTGCAAATGTTCATACTTTAACTTTTAGAGAACTGAGGCAGCATGTGCATCAATATGAACTAAGCTATTGAAGTTGAAATTTAGGTTTTAGGCAGTGTATTACTCCACCAATCAAAACCTATTCATTCGATCTGTCTCTTAAGTCATCTGTGCTAGGAAAAAGATCAGGCTGTTCCCATTTGGCTTCCTATCATCTCTGAAAACAACAAATTAAATTCAGTGTAAAGTAACAGGGGTGACCTTATCATTATGCAAACATTATCTCTGTAATTCTCACGGCTACTGTAGAGGGTGTGTCTCTAAAGAAGTTAGAACTTTCTAAGGGATATCAACTGCTTTTCAGGGAAAAGAGGGGGTTGGACCTGATGATCTCTTGAGGTCCCTTCCAACTCCTACGATTCTGTGATTATGTGAAAAACAAGAAAACAGCAGTCTGCTTCACAACCCTGATGAGGTCAACATCAGCATGATGGAAATGTGTACTTTAAAAGATAATGATACTAGGTTCAAGTATTCTGATATTATTTGATGCATGATTGTAAAATATAACATTAAAATAGAAAAAAATTATTTTTAAACTGTTATGAGGAAAAAAGAAAAGGTGAAAAACATTCAGCATTGCCACTTTATGCCTTGAAATTCTGTTGATTTTCTTCCTTTTATTTTTTCAGTCAGATGTCTGTCTCTCTGAGCATAGCTTATTTGTGTCTTCTTCAGAGTCTATACAAACTACTTGTCTGTCTCCTGACCCACGGTTCTGTTCATGTCTGTCTGTTCTCCTCTTGAAAATACTGACTATTTTCTAACACTTTTCCCATTGGTGTTATTTCAATGAAACTGAAAATTGGCAGAAGAATAGTACAGAGGGAAGGACAGAAAATAAGGGGAGGAAATCTTATCTGAGGAGTGAACATGCAAGAAATCTTTTACAAAAAATTAAGAATCATTGTCTTTTCTACAGTAGTAAATTAAGTTTTTTGTCTCTAGAGGAATGCGTTACACAGAATTACTTCTTGACACCACTATGATGTTTTATTAAGTAACAGATGGTCCTACCAGTTTATCATGTCTGTACTTCATAAGCTGTAAGAGCATGCACTCATGAATTTTATCCTGAATTAAAGAATGAAACAAACCAAACTAACCAACCCAAAAAATATCGAAAGCCCCCAAAAAAAAAAAAAAGAAAAAACAAAAAAACAACAAAGAAAAACCCACCAAAAAAAAAAACCCCAAAAACCAAAACAAAGCAAAACTTAACAAAAAACACCAAAAAGACTTTAGGCTTTTAGAAATATTTTCATTCTTCATTTTACTCGTATTTGACTGAAAGATTATGATGCAAGATTTAACCCTAGAGGAAGGTCCCTTTTCAACATGCGAATGGTCTTTTTGTTTCTTCTTTTTAAGTCTGTTGTGGGTTTATATATTAATCTGAAAATAAAAGCTTTCCTCCTGTAATTGAGACAAACTATGACATTTAATTTGCTTGCAAATACTGTGAAAATACAATTTCACATACACAGCAATTTCAATACATTTCAACATAGTAAAGAAATGAATATTTATCATCTGGAGATGTAGTGTTTAGTTGATGAAGATTCGTCTTGTTCAGCTCAGTGTTATACACTCCAAAAACCCCCCAGCCAACATTTTTCAAAATGTTGTTGTCTTTATTATGCAATTGCCCATTGTACTACACCTGTTGTTAAAAATCTCACTTTTTATTTGGCAGTGGTCCCAGGAATTTTGCATATAACTATTTCACTTATTTAATTTATTGCAAAAGATCGTGAAGGATTTCCATTTTCTAAACTCAACAATATGCTGGATGGTAGAGTCCATTATCAAATAAATACTTCTGATCATCTGAAAGGTATCTTACACATTCATATAACAATATATAAGCTATTTTTTTGCTTATTTCTAAAACAAGCATTCTATCTGTTCGGAGACATTTTAATTTACTTCTTTACATACTTCCAACACTAAAAAGATACCGCTACTCACTTCAAACTACACTTAGCTTTAACACCCAGAGGAAAAAAAAATTATTTATGCTGTCAGTAATCAAAAAACTCTGCAAGACAGATGGTGTTAACATATATCTAATAAGAGAAATAAGTTGTTGTAATCATTTGAGCTATGAAGAATTCCATTATCAAGTGTCAATCATGTTTTATTTATAGTCAGGAACTAGATAGATCAACAAGCTGCTAGCTAGCTAGTTAGAAGTATGACTTTCAGCTCTACTGCCATTTATATCTAACTCCTTATATTTCCAAGTGCTTTATAAATATTGAAGCTCAATCATGGTTTGTGACACAAATTTGAGTTCTGTTGAAAAGCATTTAAAGAATAATGTAATCATCTGGAACAATCAATATGGGTTTGCAAAAGGAAAGTCCTGTCTAGCTAACTTGATATCCTTCTATGACAGGGTCACCCACCTAGTGGATGAAGACAAGTTGTAGTGGAGGTATTTTGTTCTGGATTTTAGGAAAGATTTTGATATTGTCCCTCACAGCATCCTCCTGCACAAGCTGTCCAGCTCTGGGATGAGCAGGTTCGAGAGCACTGGATAAAGAACTGGCTGATGAGCAAAACTCAAAGGGTTGTTTTAAATGGGGCAACACCTCGCTGGCAGCAAACTGGTCATCAACAGTATTCCTTGGTGTTTAGTTCTAGGGCCAGTTCTGTTCCTTACATTTATCAATAATCTGAATGCAGGAGCTGAGTGCATGATTAACAAGTTTGCTGATGATACTGAACTGGGAGGTGCTGTTGACACTCTTGAGGCACAGGAGGCCTCAAGGCAGAGGGATCTATGTAGTTTGGAACATTTGTCTATGATTAATGGCATGAAATTTAACTTGTCCATATACCTGATTCTGCACCTAGGACAGAAGTAAAAATTGGCAGGGAGTGGTTGGAGGTCAGCCCTGCATAAGGGAAATGAGGTTGCTCATTGTCAGCAGTTTCACAGTGAGTCAGCAGTGACTGTGAAACCATAGGACAAAACACATCCTGACATGCACCAAACAAGTGTGACCCGTTGGTCAAAAGAGGTGATTATCCCACTGTATTCAGCCTCGGTGTGCTCTGGGTCCCACAAGTGAAGGATGTGAAGATCCTTGAATGGATCCGGAGGAGGACAACAAAACTGGTGAAAGGGCTGGAAAGCATATCCTATGAGGATCGGTTAAGGGTCTGGGATTGTCTAGTTTGGAGAAAGGAGGCTGACAAATGACCTAATTGCTCTCTACAGCTTCCTGAGGAGAGGAAGTAGAGAGGGAGGTGCTGAGCATATCTCCCTGGGATCCAGTGACAGGATGCATTGAAATGGTTCAAAGCTGTGCCAGAGGAGGTTCGTGTTGGACATTAGGAAGCATTTCTTTACTGAGAGGGTGGTCAAACACTGGAACAGACTTCCTAGAGAGGTGATCAATGCTCCAAACCTGTCAGTGTTTTGGAGGCATGCAGGAATGGCTTCAAACAACATGCTTTTAACTTTTGGTAAGCCCTGAAGATGACATAACAGGTGTAGGTCCCTCCCAACTGAAACTTTCTATTCTATTCCACTCCACTCCACCTACCAGAATTAACTTTCATAGAAGAATGTTTGATTGTATCTGAATAAGTATTTTATCAATCTAGTTAATCAAATGGGATTTTAAAACATATTTTCATGGCGAGGAAAAAAAACGAACATGAACAAAAATCAAAACATACATAACATTATTGCTCTTTTGAGAATACAGTTCTACAGGCAGTTCTCTGCATGGAATTCCACTCTGCAAACTATACAATAGATCCACTGTGTGGCTACTGTTGCATTATTTAAGCTTTGTATAGACCTTTTCTAGCTAACAAATACTGAATGGGTAATTTGGTAGAGATTCAGTTGCCACATGCAACTGAATGCATGATGCTCTAAATGCCACATAGGTATATCAATAAACTTGAGACAACTACCCTAGCAGAAGCAGCACAGGATCTAACAGAGACACGTGTTCTGCTGAAGAACCAGTTGGAGGCCAACGAGGATACTGTAGGGCAACTCAGCTCATGCTGAACACCTACATTTAGGTGACTAAATCTCCCCTTCACTTAGTTTTATTTTTGTAACACATTCCACAATTTAGGAGAAGGTCTCTTCATAGAATCATAGAATGGTCTGTGTTGGAAGGGGCCTTAGATATCATCTAGTTCCAACTGCCTTGCCATAGGCAAGGACACCCTCCACTAGACCACATTGCCCCAATATACCTTGTATAACCTCACCTTGAACACTTTCAGAGAGGGGGCATTCACAACTCCTCTGGGAAACCTTTTCTAGGACCTCACTGGCTTCACCACCCTCACAATAAAGAATTTATTCCTCATATCTAATCTAAATCTTCCCTCTTTTAGTTTAAATCCATTATGCCTCATCCTTTGCTATATGCCCTTGTAAACAGTCCCTCTCCAGATGGAAAACTTCAATAAGGTCCCCCTGGACTCTTCTCTTCTCCAGGCTGAACAAGCCTGACTCTCTTAGCCTGTCTGATAGGAAACATGCTCCAGCCCTCTGATCATCTTTGTGGCTTTTTGCTGGAGTTAGGATTACAACTTCAGTAAGAGTTACAGTAATTGCTTAGTCACAGCTTCACAATTATTTTATATTGTCATAGTTAATTTATCACATAATTTATGTAATACTAGAAAACTAGTGACTGACTATTCAATCGGAATTCTAAAGGAATACAGAAAGCATCTGTTTATTTTTGCTAATCAATTTATTATAATTCCATATGCAGACTAATAGTGTAAGCTACTTCATAGTTCAAAACTACTTATGACAAGTGTGGTGGTTCAGCCCCAAACAGTGGCTGAACACTACACACTACTTGCTTACTCTCAGAGGAGAAATGTGAGTTGGGATAAAGACAGTTTACTGACAAGAGCACTGTGAAAGTTGAACAATAACACAAATTACACTCACACTTTGTGATAACACAAATTTGACAATCACAGTGCTGCAGACCACAAAACAAACCACACTCAGATTGCCCTAGAAACACACCACAACCCCCTCCCCCAACAGCCCCTTTTTGAGGAATTGTTGTCAGGTGGCATAGAAAAACAGCCTGGGCCAACTCAGATTACCTGTTCTAACCCTGCTCACCTGGGCTGGCTGCTTGGGGAGTTTAACTCTGGCCTGGCCAGAACCAGGACAACAACACAGAAAACAGCAGAAGGGTTCTGACATAATCTTTCATCTGCTTAGGTGGATTTCTGCATCTGTTCTCTTGTGTGGATAGTCTAGTTTTTTTTGTATGTAAATGTTCTCAGTTACTTAACAACTCCTCTTTCACATTCAGACCACAACATATTTAGAGTCAGACTGAGGAAGGGAATAGAAAACAGAACTCAAGAGGGATAACAGAGGTTCGTGAAGGGATAAGCAGGCAGGTAACAAGCAAGTTATTTAGAAGAACGATAGAAAGAAAAGGTTAATGCAAAGGGAGTTGGGAAATAGAAATCATTTTAGCAAGTTGTCTGGGACATACAGAAATTAGGATCTCTGATTATGAATGATAAATTGGAATATAAAGGTAAACCTTCAGTCAAAAGAGGAGAGGGATAAACTGAGTAGGAATTTATGGAAAGTTTTGGGGTTTTTTTTGGTTTTGTTTTTGTTTAGTTGGTGGGGTTTATTTTGGGTTTCGTTGTTTGATTTGTTTGTTTGAAACACAAAAGTAAAATACCTTTAATATTGCCTCTTGAGTGGGAATAGCCTTTATCTCTAAAGGATACTGGTTACTCAGGTTTTTTACACTGTTTTAACATGCTCTGTCTCAGTCTGAGAGACCCAGCACTTTACCTTCAAGTGTGAGATGGAACTAACTTGTGATGCTGATATTTGAAAAACAGGAAATACTTGGAATGCTGTCACTCTCTACCATATTTCCAAGAATTCCTAACTCTCAATGAACCAATAAATGAATGGATAGAAATACTCTTCATATAAAAATGTATGTTATGTTGAACATGAGTTGTTCAAAGATGCTCCTTGTGCTGCCCAATAACATGAGCTGAGAGACATTTAGACATAAATGCTGCAGATATTCAGATACAGTTTTATCCACTTGCTTTAGGTAGAATTCAGGTAATTATACTGGGCAGGCTTAAATGAAAGCTGGAAATTTAGGACAATTCATACTTCTATCACTTGGATTCTAAACTGTCTACTTTGTGTTTTGTTTTTCTTATTTTGGCTCTTTGTCAGATCCAGTCTATCATCTCTTATTGAGATGGTGTATAGCTTTTAAATCTTCAGGATGTCCTTAGATGTCTTGGATGCTTCTGATTACAAGCATGTTTCATGATCTTTTTCTGAATCACTAGAAGAAACACAGCTTACATTTTTTTACCCACCACCCCTCTTCCCCCCACCCCCCAGTGATAGGGATTATCTACTTTGTACTTCCATAATAATTTGGGAACTACAACTCCAACCCACCCAAGGTCAAAAATTGAGCAGAAGTTTTAGGGACATAAGTTTAAATTTTAAAATAGTGTCTACTATTATTTTTATTGCATTCCAGGAATTAAAGAAGAAGTCACAAACATTTTATTGATTGTTAGAGATACATCACAGATGGGAAAATTTTGGAAAATTTCTTAGCTAAAACCCATAAAAATGAGTTAGAACACTGCAGTGATTTTGATAGGTGTGGGATACGCCCAAACACACTACAGGTAAAGCTGTGTCTCTTATTATTTGTACACAAGCTCAAAATGTAAAGTAGGTCCTAGGGATTCTTAAAACTGTGTCTGAAAGTACAATGTTGCCATGTTTTGCTGTCTTTTATATTAGTCATAAATTTTGGAGTAATTTAATTTCAATATTTTTTTGATTTTTTTTTTTTAATGCAAGATGCATCCTTCAAAGTATAAGCATTGAGTATGTCAGATCATTTAGTGGGTTTTTTTTTATGTATAGCCTTATGAATTGCTCTCATTACATATGCGTGATTACTGTATATTTTACTACATTTCAGAAAAAGATACACAAATGTGATAATTAAGGATTACAGGATACGTTGCAATACTGGTGAGCAAGTATGTTTGGTACACTGCACTAATCGGCTTAATAATGAGTGAGATCACTCGATTAAATTCAGATATTTTCAGTATCCCATGAGGATGTTTGGGCAAAGCATAGAGATACTCAGGAAGCAAACATAACCATCAGTATTTGCAAAACTGGAAAATTATCTTTTTTATTACTTAGGTTTCTGGAACATTTTAACATAAAAATAAAATAACATTTTCATTGCTTTCTTATATTTAGTGCCCTTTCACTACAAATTGAACTGTTCATATCTCAAAAGTGATGCTAGTCAAGACACAATGTTTTCGTTAAGATCCACTATAAAATCTTGTCAGGCTGCTGGCTAGCTGTAACAGGTGGCATAGGAGCAAACATATTCCTCTCTGTTTTAAAGGAAAAAAGAGGCTTCTAGGTTTTATTAAGGCTTTTAACACCTTGCACTTATTCCTATCCTTTACAAAACTACTAATGTTATTCCTCCTACTGTCTTTCCTAGTGCTTCATAACGTAGCAAGGGTACAGAAGGGGTCAACTCTGGAAACAGCTTTTCAAGTTTTACTGAAAAGTAAAATTCCTGTAGATCGCCATAATTTCATGTAATTTCTTCCTTCCAACAGAAGAACAATCAGATGACAAAAAGTAATTATTTTATCATCTAAGTTGTGGTTATTCTGTACATCAAATCACTTGTCACATCCCTGGTGAATTGTATGGTTTTCTTGCATACTAGTTCACCCTATTAATGCTGAAGTTGTGGGAGAGGAAAAGAAAATAAGTGCATAAAAAAGAAGGAAAATAAGATTTTGTCTCCAAACACCAATATAAGGAAATGGAACAACTTAATCAAGAGCAAATTGCATCTGCAAAAATACTGCTACGGAGATGAGTTCAGAGCCAAATGTTTAACTCCTTTCCCAGAATACTTTGATTGAATTATTTGATCAGCCAGTTACAAATGTCAAACAACAATGGTGGTTCAAACACACTACAAGGGGGGTCTTCTTTGGGTGTACTTTCAAATTAAAAAGGGGAAAAAGTGGCACACTGATGTTTCGGCTATTGCATAACGGTGCATGCACAGAGGTAAGGCTTTCCTTCCTCTGTCCCTAGTGAGAGGGCTGGGGAAGAAATTGGGACAGACAAAGCTGAGACAACAGACCCCAATTAACCCAAGGGATATTCCATACCATATGACATTGTGCTCAGCAATGAAAGATCTAGGAAAGGAAGGCAGGCAGGGCATTCAAGGTATCTGTCTTCCTAATCAACCATTACAAATTTTGAGGTTCTGCTTTACAGGAATTGGGTAACAGTCTGACTGAAAATGGGACATAGTGATTGAATCCCTTGTTTTGCTTTGCTTGTGTGTGCAGCTTTTGACTTCTCTATTAAACTGTCATTATCTCAATCCACAAATCTTCTCTTCTTCCTTCTATTTTCTGCCTGTCCAGAGAGAGCAGTGCATGAGAGGCTGGGTATGTATTTAGCTGTTGGCCAGGGTCAACTCATCATACCCTGAGACTTTTCATCAGTCTTTCAAAATATGTTTATCTGGTACCAGTAGTGCTGCCTTTTTTTTTATTTTTTTTTGTTTTGTTTTGTTTTGTTTGTCTTCCATACAGGCTCTTATCAAGCTAATTTTTGTTAATTTATAATTTAAGTCTTACGTTCAATACAAATACAGCTTTAGTCCTCTGCCCAGAAAACATATACAGATCATAAAATTATTGTATACCTAAGTTCTTGAGTCATAGCATAGTATCTTTGTGTTTATTAGAACCTGTTTAAACAGAGAGTTATTTTAGAGATAAACTTACCCCAAATTTTGTAGAAAGAAAACCTTGCATAAGAATTACAAAAAAAACAAAATAAAACAAACAAACCAACACACCTCCCCCACACCACTCCCTCCCAATTTTATACAAGTTAAAACTATACAATAAGATGCTTTTCAGTTGTATTGCCCTTTTTTTACAAGGTAATTAGTGTGATGGTGCCACAACTTTGAAAACCATTCTGACAAGAACTGAAAATTTCACACTTTCCCAGACTTTCCTGTCAGCACGCTTAGATTTCAAAGCATCTGACAGTATCAAGTATTAGTTCATAAATACATAGTAATTGAGAATATTTAATATTGATTAGATGAGCAAAGTGACATTCATCTACCAAGATGATAACTTACACTTAAGCAGACAATGTAAGCTATTTATCTAGATGTCCTCTACAGTCACTGGGCATCTTGCAAAAGGTAACATTTACTGTAAACATAAGTGACAAAGAGAGCAGGGTTGAATCCCTTCCTGCAAGTGATTCCACAGGCAATTGAATGACTGATATGCACTACCAGTCTAACATCTATATAGCTACATATATAAGAGATTAATCTCACTCTTAACTGCACCTTATTTCCTCATCACATATATTGATGATAAAAACTAGAAATGTTCAACTTAACAGATCAAAATATCTTTCCAAATATATATTTCCTCAGAATTTCCTCAAAATTGTTTTTCATAAACTTTTCTGCTGATAAATCCAACTGTCCAGAATATTAAAGGTATTATACAAACAAGTGGTGCATCTGCACTCAAAAATGAAATATTATGCTTGATGGATGCTTAAATGCTAAGTGCCTCAATGCTCAAGAGAAGGCAATACATTTTTATAAATAAGAATAAGGCATAGAATTGCTGTAAAGAAATTTGAAAAAATATTGTAACTCTAAAAGTGTTATATCTCTGGTAATAATCCAATTGCAAATCTGCATTTATATTTTTTTTTTCCCCAAATTCAAATTTTATTCCTTCTTGGTTTTCTTTCTGTTTTAACATGCCATCTTTGCTCCCTGGATATTATCTTGTATCATCCTCCATAGATAACTGACATTCAAAGAAAATTATCTGTTTTTCCTTTGACAATATTTTTTCCATGCATTAGGACACTGTAAGGTTCATCTGGCTCATGTGGCTGGAGTTCCACAAACTGTTTTCAGCAATGTCTAGGCCATCAAGTAACTTATGGGGGCCTGTAAAGCAACTCAGCCTTGAATTGCTTTAAGAACCCATCTCAGCAGAGACAACCCATGGGGAGCTGTGTAGATAGCTCAGACATGAGTTGTCCTGCAAAACGAGACTAAATGGCAAACCGAAACCTGGGTTGAGCCTTGGAATTCCTTCAAAAAACAATATGCCCTGAGTTCAAATCAAGCCACTATTCAGCTGTCTAGCAGTAAGATAAAGGCCAGCCACAGGGTCTACAACACAAAGATATGCAACAGATAGGGCATAAGATAAGTAGGATCACTGCTAATGACAAACATGGAAGGTGGCATTATCCACTAGGACACACTCCTGCCCACTGACACATACATCAGACAAAAAACTGAAATAAAACCCACTTGGATTAAGCTTAACATGGAGGAGCCACTTTTCCAGTTCTGTGGGGAGAGTCTTCCCCCTTGGCTGAGACGCTGGCTAAGGTTATATTCTGAGAACCCTTACCAGAGAGATGGGTAAGTGAATATTTGATGTGCTTTAAGTTTGTAGTCTCGGGTAATTAACTAACACACGTGTAGTATTTAGTGTGCTTGTGATAGTGTGTTCTGTGAATCTGCTGTGGTTGTAATACTGAACCTTGTGAACTGCCTGTGGGCGGTAACAGTGAGTGATGTGACTCTGTTGCAGGCAGTAATACTTCATTCCGTGACTGTTGTGTTGGCAGTAGTGTATTCTGTGACTCACTTGTGGTTATAATAAGTGTAGTCGTACTTCTAAACAGCAGTAGTGTATTTCTCCATTGTGTCCATGAAACCTGCAGTAGTGACGTATTGAATGCACATGGTTCAAAAATAAATTATTCTTATTTTTATTTTTAAAACCCTGCACTCGAGTGTCTTTCCATCACAGACACACGCCGATCAATGACATGTTATTAAAAGCTGCATAACTATTCAATGATTAATAAGTTACATTAAAATTCCATTGATATGTTTTACTCTGGTAAGAGTTGGCATTTAGTTTATATTTTATTGATTGTTATTATTTAATTGACGATTGAATTTTTGTTGAATGGATCCATTATCCAAACCAAATTCTCTCCCTAGTTTTGATTGACTAGCTACATCCAATACTGTCATTCCCAAGGAACTTCCACAATTTTGAAAGCTAGCAGAGTGCTGCAGAGAAATTGGTCTTTCAGTCTCAGTACAACTATGAAGACTAGAAAATGTATAATTAGCTTTTTCTCACTCATACTGGTTGGGTTATCAGTTCTAGAAAAACTAAGACCTCTAAAATGCCTATGAGCTTGTGCACTATTCAAAATTTGTTTCCTCACTCTCATCAAAATACTCTGCAAAAAAATTATATGCTAATCAAGCACCTTGATTCACAAGTAGAACTTCTTTTGCCTTTGTTTTGTCCCACGGGTAGGATTTATAGCCAGACATAAGGATCCTTCTAGGAATTATAAGAAAAGTGCAAAATTAAGATTTAACATAATCAAAACAAAGTCAGACTTGTTTTCTTACAACTTGCATGAGGGATTATTGCATCATTCAGTCCAGTTAGTGTGTGTCAAGCAACACTTCAGATTGACAAAAGTATGCCCAACTTCCAATGAGAAATTTATGGATTGCAATGTAATGTACACAGTGCAAAAATAGTTCAACATTATATTTAAAATTTGTATTGTGCTTATATTTTTGTCTATAACACTAGCTACTCAAACTGAAAGGAAATATAAAACAAGTGATATGAAAAACCCTCAAAGAATACCCTCTGCAATAGAATACAACTGTTAAGCTGTCATTAAGAAAAATTATATGATTGTTAGAGTAGCCAAAATATCTTACCACTTAACAAACACTATTGAAGTGAATTTTAAAGTAAGTAGTTTTGTCCAGATTTATTAATGAAACTGGATATAAAAGGCATACTATTGATGGTTTCCATTTAAAAGATTCAGCTATTGGTCTTCACTTGGTAGTTACACTCTCTGGCTTTAGACACTAGGCACTAAATGTGCTATCATTGTTCATCTCCCCTATCATTTCCCCCAGATGAGTCATCTTTCCCCCAATGAGTGAGTAGCTCATCATTTATTGCCCCAATAATATCTGTGAAAGACTGAGACCAAGAAATGTTTAACCCATTGACCACTTTTGTCAGAGAAGCCATTGTGAAAAGGCAGTAAGACTGCAAGACAGCAACATAGTGAAAGAAGAAGTCAGGACATCTCTCCAATTTTTTATGCAATAGGTTCTATTCATCTAGGATGGATCACCTCACCACTGTTCTACGTATGAAAGGAGCAACGCCTGCTTTGAAGGTAGATTGCCAAGTGCTGGTTCTCTACACGACAGCAATAATTGAGCTTCTGTTCTTGATGGTGCTGCGGTGTAGACTAGTTCTTTGAGTTGTCATTAATATCATACTCAAAGCAGTTTGTTGGTTTTTTTTTTTCCTTCGCATTCTGAACAAGTCTAACAGAAGCTGTACATGGGGCCATACTCTGTCTTTATGAGGGAAGTGCTAGAGGCCATTGGAGGGTAGAGAGTTCTCACTCTCAAGATGGAAATGGGTTGTTTCCTAGGGTTTGTAGAAATTTCAAAATTTCTTTTGAAGGAATGATTATTTTCAGCTTTGGAAAATATCAAATATATATCAATCTTCTCTGTATCCGTATCAGTTAGGATCCCACAAAAAGCCAAAGTGTACACATTCCAGAACGGATTCTAAAGTCTTTCTGAAGTTATAGAGGACACAGTCCTTATTCCAAGCCTCTATCTAGGAGGAATAATTTGGAAATAAATGAGCAGTAATGCAGTAACTGACTTTAGAATGAAGGAAAGTTGATTCAGCTTCAAGTGTGCAACCTGTATCACGCAGTATACAGACAGTGTCCTTATAAGGAATTGCAGAAGCTCTCTTTAAACCCATAGTTTACTTGGATGCTTATAATTTTTTGTCACATTTATTTAAAAAAAACCCAAACAAACATCAGAATATGTAGATGGAACTTTACAAGCATTTGGGACTCCCTTTCCAAATATTCAGTCACACTGACTTTTGTAGTAGATTATAGGAATTTTTTTCATATAATGTATAAAACTATTAATGCAAGGTGTTATCTCTCCTAACTGGCTCCATAACTGAAGCTACTGGTCCAAAGAGATAACACAGCATCTAGATCTAATTCTTCTATCCATGAAGCCAGGGCAAGTTGTATTCTGCATTTCCTTGACTAACATCCAACCAACACACTAAACAGACTCTCACTTTTTTCCTCACTTTTCATTGCCTGTGCAGCATTTTTTACCCTTTCTTAAATACTTTTTCCCCAAGGTGCCACCACCTTGGCTGAGGGGTTCAGGTGTGTCCTGAGGTGGGTCCACTGGATGATGGTGTTCATGGTAACAGTTTGTTAGAAAATGTAAGCTTACAGAACTGAGTTTTCTATTTTAAACTGTTTATCAGGATCTGCTGGTTTTTTAAGTTTATTTCAACAGGATTGGTTTCAGAATTCTTGCAGAATATTATATAACCTTTGTTACCCTTTTTAGGCCTCAATGAGCCATATTTTCTGTCTTATAAATAACTATGCTAATGCACAGACTTTGAAGAGCAGTATTGCAATAATTGTCATTTGACTTTTTTTTCAACTTCATCCCCAAACATGGATAAAATATTAAAATATTGTATAAAAATAAACTCACCACTTCCCAGACCTTCTGAATGGGGAGAAAGCAATTAAAATACCAACCTGGTTATATCATAAAATTATGATTGAAGCTGCTTAATGTTGAAATTTACTTTGAATTGTTACATTTTCAGACATTTATTTTGAAAATGCTCTAGTTCAGTTTAGGTAGGCATACATAAATATCAAACACCTTTGAAGATATAATTTCTGAAATCAGCAGGCATTCAATTTAGATTTACACACGTATCCTCACAGAATTTAATGACTTTAGACATAGACAAGAAAGCATATAAATATTATTGTTCAGTTAGTTTATATGATATTTTGAATTATAAAGCCATAACCTGGACAGAGAAATATCAGCATAAAACATACGCATATTTGTTTATCTAAAAAGAACACCACAAATGTGTATGTAGAAGATTACTTACAAACTATATCTGGTGAAGAAACCAGAACAAATTTAAAATAGATGAATTCAGGAAAATGAAATTAGGAAAGACAAGGAAATACAACCTTTTGTTAAAAGAGTAGATTTAATTTATTTTATAAAAAGATCAATAGTGAAAAAAAAGAATCATATACTTCATAACTTAAATTATTTTAACCTGTTTCTGATTTTTCTATTCCTGTAATAGATGAATATACAAATCTTTTAATTGGAGGCTGTGGAAAACATCTCACATGCAGGTAATTAATCCTTGTATATGTGGTAATGTGTTTTTAATATCACATCAATCAATTAAACCTTAGTAATATAATCGCAAGTAAAATTAATTATCTTTTCTATAAGGAAAAAAAGGGGGGGGTATTTCATATATTTTAAAATGCTGGTTTATAACATATTTTAATTTCTATCATGCAAGTTAGACAAACGTTAATAACCACTATTCTTGAGTTGTACTTTTGAAGTACAGAAATGAGACCACAGAGAAAGAGATTATTTTTTTCTTTTTGCAGATCTCAAGAACAATATCCTAAATACATCTAAAATTAAACAAAAGAGGTTATATCATTTTGTATTAGTAGACATTAATAATATAGGAAAGAAACTGAATAAAAGGCAGAGAAAACAAGAAATATTTTCAGAACTGGCAAATAAAGGGTGAAATTAAAAAAAAAATATCTGTATGGTAAGGTATAGTTTATACTGGCATAGACTTTGTTTTTCTCAGGTGTTAGACTTTATAACTGAAAGAGGAATTTAGTTTGCCTACAGAATATTACAAAGAATATTACACTTCTACATTTTTATAGAAAGAAAAAATATTGTCAAACAAACTTCTTCAACTCTACAAAAAACTACAAAGTGTTGCATAAATAATTTTGATATACATATTAACAAGATTTTGCGTAGTCTAGAGTTAAAAACTAACATAAGCATTGAAAACTTACTCAGAAATAAATGCAAACTGATAAAATGACTACATATAGCTGAAAAGTGTAGTATTTAATGTACTAAACATTAATTGTAAGAGCTTAGTCATTCCTCAGAATAAACACTCCAGGTTGTGAGTATTAGCTAAATTTACCATTTAGAATAAATATTTTTATTTATATCTAAGCATAAACACATTGCAAAATAACCAGTCACAGTCTAGTTGTACTTTAAAATATGTTACTGTAGGCTACTTTGCTGCTGAGATGGAATTTAATCTCTGTGTTTGCCAGAGATCTTAATGAATAGGTAATTATGTAGAATTTCCTAGAACAGGCTGAAAAAATGTGCTAATGTTTCTTCTTGCTTGCCTCAAAATATTTTCAGAAACAAATCAGGAAATGCCTTAAATGACTTTTAATTGCGACTTTGTTTTATATTTTACTATATACAGTGCATGCTAAAAATATTTCTATTAGCCCTTTTCATAATCCCTGAAATGACTTTTCATCCAACTCCTAAATTTGTGTCACTGCCACTAACTGAGCACTCTTGAGTTGTTGACAGCCCTGGGACTTCCCACACCATCCACTGCCCAAACCTCTGCTGTCATCCCATCCTTGTGCTCCTCTGCTCAGCATCATTATTCTAGAATTATGAATACGTAATTCTATGAAGCATAACTACTTGGCTTTTGCCTTTACACTGAAATAATTAACAAGATATGTTAGGGCACCAAATTATAGAAAGCTAAGCAAAATTTAGACAAATTATGTTTTAGCCATCTGGTCTTTACATGGTTGTTACAACTACAGAAACTAAACCAAAGTGCAAAAAAGCTAACAGAAGTTCAGACAGAGTATGGAAAATCCATAACTGTACCTTATGCTACTAAAAAACCCTGTGAATTGCTATTAGCAGTGACTGTATTATACTTATCATACTACAGAGCCGGACTCTGTACGGCTTCCTCGTGCTGACAACCTCTTCCATCTTATCTTCACGCAGTCCCTTATGAATTAAAATTGCATCTAGTATATATTATTATAGGGTTTGTTTTGTTTATACCATCTATTATAGAGATAGGGATGTTATGTTTTTCCATGTCAACTTCTAGAGCCGTATTGTATTTCTTTTTCAAAAAAAATATTCATTATATTGGGCAAGATACTAATTTTCATTGGTGGAGGACATACAGATATGTGGCACAATCAAAATTCACAATAAAGCCACGGTACCTTAGAATATCTTATGTTCTTATATTAGATACTCTATCTTGGGAGATTTACTCTGCCTCAATTCTTTAACATAACTGACCATGATCATTCCAAGAATAAGTCCATACTCTTCTAACTCTAAGAAAGACTAAGAATTGACAGGAACAAGTAAAGCAATGATGATAAATTAAATTAAATCAGAATTGATATGCACCAGTGCTTTTTA
Organism: Hypotaenidia okinawae; assembly: GCA_027925045.1. NCBI lineage: Eukaryota > Metazoa > Chordata > Aves > Gruiformes > Rallidae > Hypotaenidia > Hypotaenidia okinawae. Next base: position 176,668,309 of record BSDF01000001.1, read on the forward strand.
TTGTTAAATAACAGTAAAGTTACTAGTAAGATTTGAGAACTGCTAAGTATTTTGTGAAGTTGTTTGCATCTGATGCCAGTAGCTGAGTTTACATGAAAGGGGAGGCTGATGAGAGACCTCATCATGGTCTATAGCTTCCTGATGAGGAAGAGCAAAGGGGCAGATGCAATCTCCTCTCTTTAGTGACCAGTGATAGAACCTGAGGGAACGGTATGAAGCTACAACCGGGGAGGTTTAGGTTGGATGTTAGGAAGATTTTCTTTACTGACAGGGTGGTCGGGCACTGGAACAGGCTCCCCGGGGAAGTGGTCACAGCACTGAGCTTGACTGAGTTGAAGAAGAGTCCAGAGGATGCACTCAGTCACATGCTCTGACTTGGCTGGTCCTGTGTCGAGCCAGGAGTTGGACTTGATGATCTTTACAGGTCCTTCCAACTCAGGATATTCTATGATTCTATTATATTTTAGAACAATATTAATAGAATTTCAAGAGATCTGGAAAACATGTGGTGAATCTGTAATTTTACCTAATCTGTTTTGGGAACTGGCCATTTATAAAGTAATTTTGAAAGTGGAAATGAAAATCAGCACATGGATGAAGTAGCTTTCATCTGCACTGCTGTAAAATATACCTTTCTAAGTATTTGTGCAAAATTCAGTGATGCGATAGGAGGCATTCCTAGTGTACAGTACACCTGGCTTCCTCACACCTAAAAAGTTCCTGAGCACTGAATCACAGAATGTTAGTGTTTGGAAGGGACCTTTGGAGATCATCTAGTCCAACCCCCTTCCAGAACAGGAAACTGAATTGATTGAGAAATATGAAAAGAAAGGTAAAAGTCTTGATATATCATTTCAACTAAATCTGAACCTATATTTATCAATATTTTATGCAGTAATTTCTATAGTATCTGCTTCTCTGCCATCTCTCACCCATTCTAGATGCAACTCTGTAAAACAAGGTGCAAGGGAGAGAGATCTTTTCTGACACTTTTTTTGACAGTTATATTATTTATTAGGTATGTAAACTGAGACATTTATATAGATACATATATGCTACCTAAAATATATCAATACTTATGGAAGATACATATGTGAAATGTGAGTGAGAGAGAAAAAGAGAGAGAAATGTAAGAAGAGGAGGGGAAGAAAAAGAAAATACCACCAAGATGATAAAATCACGATAGCACTAAACTCAATATATGGTTGTCTTCCTAGTCTAGCTGAAATTTGCTTACCTAGTGGATACATTTTAATTGTTGTTACTGAATCTATTCTTTCTGACCCAAGATGTCACATCACTATGTGGCTGAAGCTATGTTTGCTAAGTTATTCTGTCATTAATCACATTTATTGTTTGCAGGACCACAATTCTCTTATTTATGGGCACTACCCTTGGGAATGCAGGTCACTTATCTAACAGCAAAATCTCCAGCTGCTCTTGCTGACTTCAATTTGAGTCTTACTTCCTTGACAGAGGTCACATAGAAGCAATTGAAGTTAATTTTATGAGACATCTGTTATATTTGTGGTTATACTCATTCTTCAAGTTTGTCCTCTAAAGTAACAGTTGCTAAAATCAGGCACCTTATGATAGAAGGAAAGCAAGTGAATGGAAGAAAATATCAGAAGTTACCTTAAGATTACTGTTTAACATGACTAAGTAGGAACTTAATTTAAATTAAGAGACCCGTTATTTTGGAGCTGTGATATATAATAAAATGTGAAAAGTAAAACTCTTGAAGGACTTTACACTTGTAAATTTGGAAGAATTCACTTTTTCATGTGTTGTGATACCAAAATACGGATATTGTCAAATACCTAAATGCTATATCTGCACATTTTTTTGACAAATTCCCATAAACAAGAATTGCTTGATTCTGTTTAGTACAAATGCCTAAAAAGAGAATTCCATCTAAATTTTTGGCAATTTCCTCAATGTACAAAATAACAATCTGATATTTGAATTATGGAGTTGTAGGAGTCGAGGAATAATATGGTCCCAGAAGAAAGATGCAGACAGAGATTTGGGTGTGGTTCAGTATTGAGTGACGATAAGGAATTAAAAAAATTAGGGTTTTTTTTTTTTCCTTGGGACTGTTTACTCAGTATTTCTTAAGGTGTGTGATTTTTTAAAATGTATGCAGTATTTTCTATGCATATCACTCCCATTAGATTTTTCTGCTATAACAGAGCTGCACTCCAAGATTTCTTAATATTTCTATTAAAAAATAGAATTTTTTCCCCATGTATTATCCACATATATCTGTCTATACACTAAAATTATTATTTTTCTTTTCATATGGAATGCTTCAGAGGCTGAATAAAACCCATGTGGCTGTCTGAAGAAACAGTCTCCAAGGAGATATATAGATGCTTTTTCCAAAGGTACCTGTAAGAATACTGTTAAACTTCAGAAGCATGAATTGCCATTTGCACAAAGTTTTCTCTTCTGGTAAATAGTGGCAGATATTGATTATTTCCATTTCCTCATCAAGAAAGTGTCCTGTCATTTTTCCTAAAACTCCCATGTGGACCAGGCCAACTGCAAAAAAGAGCCTATCATGCCGCCCTTTTCAGACTTATTTTTGAAACAATCAGAATTACCCTGTGAGCATGTATTGCAAAAAATCTGTATTAAACAGTCCTTAATCCAATGTCACATCCCCACTATTGCTCAGGTTGGTTTTGCAGCACTTACCCCTTTCACACATCACTTCTTTCCTGCCTCTAAGTATTATTATAAGAAAATATTGGGGGTTTTATTCTATTTTGATACTTTTCACAACTTTTTTTCCCCTGCTTTCAGATACATACATTTTTGCAAGATAAACTATTTTAAACTCATAAACAAATAAGTGTACTTTTTTATGTCTTCTTTTTTCTTAATATATTTTTTTATAGAACACCTGAAAGCAATTATATTCTGCTCAAAAATATACATACATTATTTCCCTTCAGGAAAATTGTCCAAAAATTTTAGGACATTTTAGTTATGCATTTTAGAATAGAATCAGCTGAGGCAGGGAATCTGCCTCACTATCCTTCTGCTTCTAGTATTTGTAGTTTTTGATGTTCATGCAACAATATGACTGTTTACTTCTTGCAGCTTTCTCTACATTCCACATTGTCTCAGACTCTGTTCAGGTTTTTGTTTTGTTTTGACTCCATTACATACTGCATGCAGCTCTGTGGTCATTTCCACTGGACTCTGCATACATTCCTGCTTTTCTTCAACTAGCTGTGAATGGGGTAAAGCCATGACACCTATATCTAACACTTGGGAAAAAACCCCAAACAAACAGTTACTCCTTTTCTATGCAGTGCAGTACTCTGAAATTATAATGTGGTTTCATAATTATCATAGTAGGCTAACTGTACACCTTTTAAAATCTTAAGTAATTCCAGAGCAGTTATTTCCAACACCAGTGTGTCATAAATCATAGGAAAAAAATAACTTTCTTTTTAGGTGTCCATTGAACTAGTCCAAGTACCACCTGGACTAGGTCTAATTGTCCCTTTCTAGTTCTCCTTCACATATCTTTTAACTTTTAACAGTAGCTGAGCTTCAAGCAATTCGTTGTTTCTACAGTAAATTTTCTAGATAGTATTGCTTCTGTTTTCACATCTTGATCAGGCATCATTCTGAATTCCACATTTGCAAAGCAATATTACAAGCAAAGAACATTTTAAGCTAACAGATGTGGGATTTTTTCTTCCAAAGTTACATGGTAGTTTGGCGTTTGGTGTTTTTTTTGGGAAGTGGGTCAGGTTCACACTTCTGAAATTTTAAGTGAAGCAGCTTCAGATTCAACCTGTCAGATAAAATGCACTACTTAATTTTCTGTTACCTGATCATATTTCAGATGATGCTTTTAGCCACCATTTATCCTAATAAACATATGATTTGAGTATACATTCATATAATTCATTTTATATCTCTGTTGTATATTTATCCAGCATTACACCAGTTATAGTTTAAATGCTTCCATATCTTGAGGGTGCATCTGCATGTCCCTTTTGCATCCACATCTACTTGTCAAGAAACGACTTCACTGTTCCCAGTTAAAAGTTTTTGCAACACTCATATTCCAACTTGCTTTCAACTGCCATTTTAGAAGTCTCTGTCTCTCATAGTCATATCTGTAAACTCTTTCTGAACCTTTCAGATAACTTAAGATGTCCCAAAAATACTGTGTTTAGACAGTTGAACTAATTTTTAACCGTCTGATAAGATTGGATTGCTCCATAGATATCCTTGACTGGACCAAATAGATCCAGAGCACCTAAAATGGGAGTTAAGACACATACTTCATGTGAAGGCCTCCAGAAAATTAAAAGAACTACATGAATTAGCTCTGTAGCTACAAAATGTCCTTGATTCTTTTTCCAATACTTACTTATCCAATGACTTTTCCAATATTGTTGCTATGGCCTCCAACTGATGCTGTGTATCTCTGATGTTCTCATCTGTCTGACAGATGTCTCAGGCTAGGGAGGTTCAAATGACTTCCGGATGCCTATCTGTATTTATAAACCAATTATGACTACTTTTAAGCATCTAACTTAGATGTAAGAGACTCTAGGATAACCTCCTATGATTTGGTCTTAAGCAATAGAGAGATGTGCTTAAATGCTAGTGTCAGATATGTATATACTAAGCACTATCTGGCTTTAGGCTTTAAAAATGTTTTACATACAAGGGCATATACCCTACTATTGAGTCAACATGTTTTTCTGCTACAACGTATGCCACAGGAAAGTTATATTCTAAACATTTTACGTGTTCCTAATTCCTTTATCAGTATTTCTTCTCTTACTCCCTCTTTAGGTAAACTGTACATTTAGCAGTAAACAGAGTAGAAAATATGATACTGATGCAAAAGCTCTTGCTAATGACATGATTTGCTCTCAGTCTCATTATTTTCTGAATAATAATGACAGCTAATTTAAACTTAATGCACAGGCAATTTCTTAGAATATCCATGCCAACAGCTTCAGAAAGACAATGATGCCAAGGCTGAGTTGAGAAAGTGAAGTGCAATTTAGCAGATTTTCAACCCACTGAACAATGATAAAAATTCTTTCTAAGATGTTGCAGTGCTGCAAATGAAAAATCATTCATTATTCACTAAAAATACAAACACTTCAAGGACTCATTGTAATTCTGGAATCTCGTTTTATTAAAAGTACCTATGCATGGATGTCTACAACACCAGTAAAACAGGGGGTTTTGTGTACTTGAAATTGCAACAATTGTGTAAAATCTATACTTGGATAAAGCCATCATTTGTCATGTAACTTAAAAAAAAACAAATCAGGACACATGCAGACTATCCTGAAAACAGAAATCAATTTTTAAATGATCACGCAGTACTCTAAATTGAGCTTGTTACAGAACAAAAATAGTACTTTGAGATTTTTCTTTGTGATATTCTTATTTCTCTGTTTCAAACAAGCTCTTAGGATTAACTGTTGGACTCTCTGAATCTTGTCTTCCTTAACATACTGTAAGAAGTCAAGAGTAGTGTTGAACACAATAACACTGGAATTTGAAAACAAGGGTAATTGAAAAGCATATCTATTAAATCAATACAGAAAACCACTTTTTTTCATCAACTTTTGTTGTTAAGTTTAACTAGAGAAAGTATTACTATGAAAAAAAAATCTAAATATTCCAGCCAGATTTGTTTGAAGTTATCCATGGCTGCAAAATAAATAATTGGCATTAAAATTAGTCTGTGTTTTGCAGATGAAGAGTGTGGTGAAAATGGTCAGCAAGCAGAGACTTAGCAGCTTGAATGAAGGAAGAAATGATTTACTACAAAGGTACTGAGGCACAGGAAAAAATTTCACAGAGAAGTTGTGGATAGCTCATTCCTGGAAAGATTCAAGGTCAATTTGGGCAGGCTTTGAGCAACCTGTTACTGGAAGATGCTCCTGCACACACCAGACATACCAGAACAGGCTGATCATTAAAAGTCCCTTCCAATCCAAACTGTTCTATGGTTGTTCTATGATTCTATGAAGGTTATTTGTTATTTGAAAACAAAGCCAAGTTTCTGCTTCTGTTGTTTCCTGATAAAGGTGTGCCTACACCTTCAGTTTCACTTGTTAATTGATTCAGCAATGTCAAGCACTTATTCAACATTTGTCAAGGAGTGCTGTTTTTGCAGTTTCTGTGGACTGACAATGAATGTGGCAGCCAGGATGAACAAATGAAGCTTTCAAAGTAAATGCATGAGAAGGCATGGAAAAGACACTAGAGAAGCTGCTTAGGCAGCATGGGAGTGCTAGAAGACAGTGCAACCTAAGAAATGACCTGCAGAAGAGTACAGTTCCTAGTACCAGCTGGACAGTATGGCTCTTTAAATTAGATACTGCATCCCAAATTAAGTTCCTGAGGGAGGACTTTATCTGTTCGGGTCTCTGACTACAGGAAATGCTTTATGTTTCTCTTTCTGTATGGGGATACCAGGTCACAAACAGAAACAGACACCTTTCAGAAGTGAAAATATATGGTGTAAAGAGTAAAAGATAAATTATCATGATGAAAACTCTTATAGGATACTAGGGAAAAAAAAAACCCAAAACCCCCCAAAAAACTAATCATTGAGTCTCACCATACATTGGAAAAAGTTGACTAGAGATGTTGTAGAGTCTCCATCCTTGGAAATATTAAAAATGCAGCTGGGTGAAGTCAGGAGCAATCTTATCTTCCTTCAGAGCTGTCCCTACCAAAGGGAATTGGACCAAGTGACCTTCAGAGGTCCCCTCAAACCCAAGTGATACTACAGTTCTGTGATGATGGATGGCAATGTTACAGGACAATTCTACAGTATCATATGAAGACTTCATAAAGAGGGGTTGTTTTTTTTCCATTTCTCAGAGATTTCTGCCAAAAGTTTATGGCATAATCCTAATCAGAGAGTTCTGCTGTTTTTTAGAAGATGCTTATTGCTATTAATAGTATTACATATGGCAGTGAAGTAATCATGAGAATTTGATGAATTTGCATAGTAAATCATAATAGATTGAATAGTGTTCTGTCTCATAAGCAACCCCTTCAATTCTTACATCTGAGATTCATGAGATTATTGAACTGAGTACAAACAACCATGTGTATATATCTCAAGGGCCTAAAATAGAAAAAGACCAGAATATTAATAATGTAGTGGTGGAACTATGGTTTAAAAATATCATTCCTGGAAGCAAAGAAAGGAGAATGTAGGATGTCTTGAGCTCTAATTTGTAGTTTACAAGCTAATTTTTTTTTCATGACCAAAATTACATTGTGAAATAGGAGAACTGTATTTGGTGTAAAATCATCGCACGAATGCAATCTGAAAGACAGTAAAAAATTAAAAGCATATGCAATTTATTTCCAGTTCTTAATTTTTTTCCCTAATATTCCACCATTTATTGTTTCCACTATTTCCTAAACAAAGCATTCAACAGTAAAGCATATAAAACAAATAAAATGGCAAATGTAATATACGTTGATAGCTGCCTCTGAAATCTGTATGGTTATCTTTCTAGCTAATGATGACTAGAAGTATTTCTAGCCATTTTAACCTTAAGGGAATCTACTGATTGAACAACAAAAAAAACCCAAACCCAAAAACCATCCCCCACAACATTACATTGTTGTGATTCTCCTGAAAGCACTCCTTAATACAGGGAACAATAACAGCTTATGACAATATAGTATTTTTTTCCTTATTTTCTCAGCTAATTTTTAAATAATTTGTGTGTAAAAGACAACAGCCTTACTCTTGCTCTTTACGAGAAATAAGGTGTATTTGCAAATCACATTGTTAAAGTCTGCTAAAATGCAAATGTAAAGCTCTATACTGAGAGAGGGTTGTTATCAAAATCACCTGTTATGGCAGAAATTGAGTTGATAGTCTGAACCAGGGATGACATGAAGATTACAAAATTAAAAATAAACTTCCCTCTGTGTCTAGAGAAGACAACAAGAACAAATAAAATGTTAAGTGGAAAAGTGTATAGTTCCAATCAGGAACAGTGACAGGCAAGTGAGGCCCTGCAGAGGGCCTTCTTGCTAAAATCTAGTGTGAGGCCACTGAACAGTGTCATTGTTCCATCAGCCCAATTGGGGGGTCAAATGGTGACTTGGGACCCCTGTTCCCCACCAACTCAATTCCAGAATACTCTGCAACTCAGCACTAAGGCTGTGCTCAGCCTCCCCAGAAGGGTGGGGTCACGGAACAAAAAAAAAAAGATGCAGATTCGAGACATCTGTCATATGCCCACCATCCAAGGACTACAACTTTATGATGATCTATGCTGGATCCCTGGGTGGTGATATCTTCTTAATTTTTCTCTTTCGATCTCTCTCTCAACTTCTAACCTTATTCTTGGCACACAATAGTAACAGCATTTCCAGTTTTGCTAAATTCTACTAATTGTAATTCATTGATCCAAATATAGAGTGTAGTGTGGTTTCATTTGCAAGCTTTATAATTCTACTGGCTTTTAAGTAAAGTTGTGCTTTGCTTGGACCTCCTGGGCAATCGTGGTTATTCTTGAGTGCTGGGCAGAGGATTACAAGAGCTAATCTTGCTAGTGTGGCTGTTAAAAGTGACTAGTTAAGAGAGGGTTAGCCTGGCCCTGGAGTAGGTAGAAAAGGTTAAGTCTATGTATACCCGTCTGCTGGAACAGGAGAGATAGGTCTGAATCTCCCTGGATTGCCTGTCTGGTGGGATGTGATAAAAAGGTATCCACAGAATGTAAAGAAATTAAACTAAAGAATAAATAACACAAGGGTATCACCTGATTATTAATTTAATGGAAATACCAGGGCTTGCAGATTGCATTAATTTTTTTTTATCCTGGTCTCAAAATATTTTTCAAGGATAACCTAAGCATGTGTCTCATGTTGCAGCAGGCCGTAGAGGTCTTTTTTTCCAATAAAAAAAGCAAAAAAAACCCCAAAACCACCAAACCCAAAAAAACAAAACCAAAAAACAATTGTCCTGTACCATTCATGACTGTCAATATGGCCAGGAATGGAACGTAAGCAAACCCGAGTGCCTGTCTTGTCTCCGGATGACAGCACTGCAGCCCAGTCCTCTCTCAGTTCATTCTGCGTTGTTTGATGGTACAAGCTTTGCTGGTGGTAAACAAAAAGACTTCATGGCTCTATTAAATCTTACAATATAGCTGCTGCTCAAATTTTGTATCTTTTGTTTAGGTGTTCTGAGGTTTCAATTTATTAGGACAGATCCTTTTTTCTTGTATGCCTGGGAAACTGCCTCTAGTGTGGGAAAATCTCAGCTCCTGTTATTACTTCTGATCATATGATCATGATGAAAAAAATATAATAATTTGCAACACACAAAAATGAATAATAGAATCTCAGGATATATTTGCACGTGTGATAGGATATCTCTGGGTTCCAAACGAGAAGCACTTGTCCCTGTCAAAAAGCAGGATAAAAAATAAAATACTGATAAAATTATCAAAATTATACTAAGTTTCAGTATGTATATTAGAAAATGAGTTTGCTTTATAGGTCTTCTGAAGTTCTAAGATATGAAACTGACTTTCAAGCCCACAGAAATCAGACCTCATTTTATACTTTGAGTCATGTTTTATATTAAAAAAATATGTTTAATATAAAAAAGAGAATTTTCTGAGTTTCTGAGATATATTAATTCAAGAAGACAGAGGGCAATTACTAAAATACTTTCTAAATTAATATTTCTATATTATTAATTTGTGAGGGAACAACTCTTGCTGAACTTCCTTTGATTCAATAGTTGTATGAGCAATCACATTGAAGAATACTGAAGTATAACACACTGCAATTTCTGTAGTCGTCACAGGAAAGGCTGTCAGGGTGGTTTTAAATTTATGTAGGCTGGACATGTCTCTACATGAACACACACAGCATGGGCAACAAACAGGAGGAGCTGGAAGGCACCATGATTCTAGAAAGCTATGACCTAGTGGCCATTATGAAAACTTGGTGGAATGAATCCCATAGCTGCGGTGTGGCTATTGATGGCTACAAGCTGTACCAAAGGGACAGACAAGAAAGGAGGGACGGAGGTGTTGTCCTTTATGTCAGGAAATGGATGGAGTGTGACAAGATATCCTTTAAGAATAGTCATGAGCAGGTTGAAAGCTTATGGGTAAGAATGAGGGATTGCAACAAGGGGAGCCTTGTGGTTGGGGTCTACTAAGGGCTGCCTGATCAAGGGGAGCCTATTGATGAAGCCTTCTTGCTCCAGCTCCAGGAGGCATCAAGCTCCCAGGCTCTCATCCTGCTGGGGGATTTCAACCACCCTGACATCTGTTGGAAGAGTAGCATTTCAAGCTGTAGGCAATCAAAGAGACAGGAAATAGTCCTACTTGAGGGGAAGTGATATTGGACCTAATGATCACCAACACAATTGAGCTCATAAGAGAAGTCAAGAATAGGAAACAGCCTGGGCTGCAGTGATCATGCACTGGTGTGGTTCACTGTCTTAAGGCATATGAACATGTAGTCAGGACCATGAATTTCAGGAAAGCTGACTTCCAACTCTTCAGGGAGCTAATCAATAGGATCCCCTGGGAATTGGTCCTCAAAGAAAAAGGGGTGGAACAGAGCTGGCAGATCTTTAAGGATGCTTTCAACAAAGCAGTTGCTTTGCAAACCCACACCTAAGAAATGCCCAGGTGTAAGAAGTCAAACAGGGAGGCAAGAGACTGGCATGGCTGAGTCAAGACCTGCTGGCCAAACTAAAGGGCAAGATGGAACTACACGGGCAGTGGAAGCAGGGACAGCTATCCTGGAATAAGTACAGGGATGTTGCCTGGTTGTGTAATGAACAGGTCAGGAAGGACAAGGCACACTTGAAGCTAAACTTGGCAAGGGATGCCAAGAAAAACAAGAAAGGCTTCTACAGGTGCATGAACCAGAAAAGGAAAATTAAAAGAATGTGTATCTCCCCCAATGAGCAACAATAGACATCTGCTGACAACAGATGAGGAAAAGGCTGAGGTTCTTACCACTTTTTTGCCTCAGTCTTCACTGGTGACCTCTCTCCTCACAGCTCTTAAGTTGAGGAACCCCAAGATGGGGACTGGGGAAACAGTGCCCTTCCCACTGTAAGTGAAGATAAGATTCGTGACCATCTGAGAAACATGAAATTACAAAAGTCCGTGGGACCTGATGAGATGCATCCCAGAGTCCTGAAGGAACTGGCTGATGTAGTTGTCAAGTCACTCTCCATGATATTTGAAAAGTCATGGTGGTCAGGTATAGTGACCAGAAGAGAGAAAACATCAAGGCATAAAAACATAAAAAGCATAGGAAGGAGGACCCTGGGAACTACCACCCTGTCAGCCTCATCTCTGTGCCTGGGAAGACCATGGAACAGATCCTCCTAGAAGCTATGCTGACATACCTGGAGGACAGGGAGGTGATTCAAGACAGCCAGCATGACTTTACTAGGGACAAGTTCTGCCTGACCAGCATAGTGGCTTTCTACAATGGAGTGACTGCAACCTTGGACAAGGGAAGAGATACAGATGTCAACTATCTGGATACCTACAAGGCCTTTGACACAGTCCCCCACAACATCCTTCTCTCTAAATTAGAGAGATATTGATTGATGAGTGTTCAGTAGATAGGGAAAAGAGATTAATAATTGAGAGACATTTGGGGGATGGAGGGAAACAAAAACTAACAAAAAACCAAATGCACACCCCCCAAACAGACCCCCCTCACACACACCTTTATAACTCATGTTAATGAGACTTTTCTGAATAAATTAGGCAATGTGGATGAGCATATTATTATACTGTTAAATCATTATTATAGTATCCTATAATTAATTCTAGGTATATAGTGTTTTCTGTTTTGCCATAAGATTTATGAGTGGAATAGAAGGACTGTCAAGAAAAAGTTAAAACTCCCAATTTAGGATTTAATTTTATTCCTTACAAAGCAGATGAACTTTCATAGAATATTATTTAATTGGTATAATGGAGATATATTTTTAATAGGGCTGGGTTAGAAGGCATTCAGATCTGTGCCTTATTTCTAGTTCATAATTTTCTTTCTGGAGGAAAAAAGGGATCAAAAAAGTGACCTCAGATTTATCTGACTTTAATGCATACATAGCATTTTTGTCTTCCTGCTACATAAATGGTGAATTATTTAATAAACATTTTTATACTTAATATAATTGTAACTTTTTTCTTTTTTTTTAGTTTGACAGTATAGAAATGTTGAATACTAAAGATCACAAGGAAAGAGTAATATTTGAACATAAATCTTTTAATAATATGACCGAAAACTAGGATTAGAACTGTTTTCACAGCTTCACAAGTGTCACTATCTATAACTAATATGTCTCTCCTACTAAAGTGATATGAAATAATTATTTTATGATACAGTATTTAAAATCTAAATTACAGGTATTAAAAGATAGTACACTCACCGTAATTAAATAGGAATTAACCTGTGGTGTTCTAATGAACTCTGGCAAAGCAATCATTTTTTTACTGTAATTATCCAGTTAAAGCTACAAGGACTATATTCCTATTGTTAATATTGTTGTCATTATTATTAATCTTTGAGATACTGTTGATTTCAGTGGAAGTTACAAACATGACTGAAAAACACAATAAATTGTATGCAGTATGTGTACTAAGGCACTTAAACAGATTTCTGAGAGAGTGGACATAAAAAATACTGGGTTCTGATCTGGTTTCCTTGTATTGTACATATATTAGTCATTAGAAATTCATTAGACAGAATGCCTGCTTAATAATACTAACTGTAGTAAGAACCTCATCTTACCCTGTTTCTCACAGTAATGAAAGCATTGGTGCAATAGAAACATCAGATCACAATGTGTTTTTTCTCTCTGTGATTTTAGATTAATTTCTGCTCAGGAGGTAATTTTCAGAAGTGAGAAGGAAACCACTTAGACTGTGACTCAAAGCGTGACACAAACTGATGACTAGTGTATTGCTTTGGAACATTTGCTTAACAAGTTTAAACCTTGTATGTGTATATGAGACATAAGACATAAATTATATTTCTTGAAGTAGTGCATTAAATATTTGGAAATCATGTAAAGAAGAGCTTTTCAAGTGTAACCTCTGAGTGCATCAGGGGAAGAGGTTAAATTCAGCAGGCCACCTTTCAAAGCATACTCTGACATTTCCTACAAGCTCTCCGTAGGTGGCACCCTGAGAAGAACATGGGAACATCAGATCATTCTTCTGAGTCACCTGGAATTCTGTAAAGTGAGGTATCTGCTTCATTTCATCATTCTATCATGCTTTGACGGTCTTGGGGACTCTCAGTGTAGACATATGAATCACTATATACGAAAATAGGATGGAGAAAGATGGAGGAAAGAACATGAAGGAAAACATTGGTGTGTATGTAGTGTAATATGATATACAAAAAATACATATATATTACTTAATTGTGTCACATCAAGTAGCTCTGCAGCGGATGCTGTCACGGCATATGATGATAAGACAGCTTTAAAGCAACTTGGACACCATCCCTACAGGGGCTGTAGTATACTATTCCAAGAAGATGCCCATTACCCTTGTTGTAATTTGTGGCATAAAGATATAATTTAATCGTTCTATACACCTAAATACTTTATCAAATATTTCTCTATACAATTTTATTCGGTGAATGATAATGATGGCATACTGTTGTTGGAGTACCTAAGTGATTAGGGAGGAACAGTAGTGTTCCTATCAACTAAACCATTGGTAGGAAAAGATACTATCTCCAGCATTCCAGAAAAATAGTCATATTCTATAGGTCTGGGTTTGGGATTTTTTTTCTTATTTTTCCCCTCAAATCATTATTTATTAGATGAAGATAGAGTTAAAAGCTGTTACATAAACCGCTAAATACTTCACAAGTATTATAATCATCTGACTGTTAATAACTCTGTAGTGTGACTGCTAATTATGATTCCATGAAAATTTAGAGCACTTTATTTATGTTCATGAAAAAATAGTGTGTTACTCGTTACGTAATACATATATATGATATATAATATATTTATTATTCTATGTATAATAAATAGAATATATATTATATTAGGTATATGTAGTTATTTGTATGTATACTTATATATACTTACATATACTTAATGTAATATATATATGCAGAGTACTTAGCATCATATGTTATCACGAGTTTTCATATGAATCATTTAGAAATATGAGTAGTTTGTTACAACTGAACTTCAAGTATTCATTAACACTTATTTTTTCCTCATTTAGAGCGGTCTCTGAAACCACACTACCACATGTAATATTTTGCAAAATTGTAAAGGGAAATTTAATTTGGGTATATCAGTACCGTATTTTTAACAACTAACTGATGAAACAAGAATGTCAAAACATAAAGAACAATGAAAAAAAAAGGTTTTGGGTCAGAGCAATCCCAAGCATTAGCTACAGGCTGGGTGAAGAATGGATTGAGAGCAGCCTCTAGGAGAAGGACTTGGGGGCATTGGGGGATGAGAAGTTGAATGTGAGAAAACAATGCATTCTTGCATCAAACGATTCCTGGGCTCATTCAAAAGAAATGTCAAAAGGGGATTCTGCCCTCCTGTGCTCCTCTGACAAGACCCCACGTAGAGAACTGTGTCCAGTTCTGGGGTCCTCAGTACAAGAAAGACATGGATCTGTTGGACCAGGTTCAGAGGAGAACCACAACAAATAGAATCAGAGGGGTGTAACACCTCTCCTGTGAGAACAGGCTGAGAGAGTTGGGCTTGTTCAGCCTGGAGAAGGGAAGACTATGGAAACATTTTTGCAGCCTTCCAGTACAAAGGGAGCCTACTGGAAAGCTAGAGATGGACAGTTTATCAGAAACTGTAAATAAGACAAGGGGTAATACATAATTCTTCACTATGAGAGTGGTGAGGCCCTGGAACAGGTTGCCCAGAAAGGTTGTGGATGCACCCTTCCTGGAAGTGTTGAAGGTCAGGTTGGATGGGGCTTTGGGCAACTTTGTCTAGTGGAGGGTGTCCCTGCCCGTGGCACAGGTGTTTCAACTAGACAGTCTTTAAAGTTCTTTCCAACCCAAACAAGACTAATAAATAAAGCTGATAAAAAGGGGCTGGACATGCTAATTTTCCAGTTGTCCTTGTCTGTACACAACTTTTAAAAAAAATGACAGGACACTTTCTTGATGAGGAAATGGAAATAATCAATATCTGCCACTATTTACCAGAAGAGAAAACTTTGTGAAAATGGCAATTGATGCTTCTGAAGTTTAACAGTATTCTTACAGGTACCTTTGGAAAAAGCATCTATAAATCCCCTTGGAGACAGCCATATGGGTTTTATTCAGCCTCTGAAGCATTCCATAGGAAAGGAAAATTTCAGTGTATAGACAGATGCATAGGAAGAATACATGGGGAAAAACTGGTGCTGGGAAGGAGAAAGGAAGAGCATTTTTAATAGAAACAATAAGAAATATCGGAGTGCAACTCTGTTATAGCAGAAAAATCTAATGGGAGTAACATACATAAAAGAAAAAAAAACCAAACAGCAAAATACTGAGTAAAGAGCCCTAAGGGAAAAATTAAAAAAAAAAAAAAAAAAGAGGCAACTAATACTTTAAATTCTTGTATTGATTCAATACAACACCCAATTCTGTCTGTTGGGGCTTTGCCAACCTAATCTAGTGGGAGTTGTCCCTACCCATGGCAGGGTGTTTGGTCCCTTACAACACAAACCATCCTATGATTCCGCATCATGGTTCATGCTGAATATGAGGAAACACAAGAAGGATGATTACTAAGGATAATGAACTTACTAGACCAGAAAAAGAGTATTTCTTAATGGACCAGAAAGAGAAGGGTAGATTTTTACCGAGAGTAAGCATAGATCCTTATCCAGACCTATTTCAGAGACTTTTATTTTAATATGCCTGGTGTATATATAGGAAGACATAACAGTAGGTGACCACAAAATAGGATTTCTTTAGACCAGTTGATTCCCTAGCAAATAGACTGTAAAATAACACACATTTCCTGCTCCTTTTTAGACTTGCAAACCTTCTACACGATGTTATAGCCTCAGTAAAGTAGGTGGAAGCACTCTCAGTTCCTGTGAACTGCTTCCATCTTCCATGGTTAAACCTCCAACAACAGAGAAAAGAATTGAATGCATACTTTCTGTTTGTTCAGTGACCTCTGATCACCACATCTGCCATATAAATTTTCAATTGATAGGTGTCTCCTCACAGGGATATTGATAAGGCCCTTCACAGGACTCAGTCAGAAATATAATTGTTTAATAGATTTGAATATAGCTTAGCACTAAGATCCTTAGTCCTGTTAAAACTGCACAAAGGTCAAGTAAGAATAAACAGACAGCCATTGAACAGGGAAAAGGAGAACTGAAGTTTGAGATACACAAATAAATGTTACTTGAGTCCCTCTTCAAGTTCCTCTGTTCCTCAACAGATCCTGCCCTGAGGCATATCATTACCAGTTCCCTGATGTCAACGTTTCCATTTATATTTCTGCAATTCTACTTTCCATTTGCTTTAACTGCTTTAAATGTGGCTAAACCACTTTAGGGATGAAAGTAAAATAATGCATATGAAATCAATTGGCATAACACATGCAAATGATGACATATTTCTCAGAGGGGCTGAAGGTTAAGAGCTAAATTAAACTTTTCTTTTTTTCTCTTGTTGTGGTAACAGGGGGAAGGAAGACAGTGCCAACAACTGGATCAGAATCAATAACAGCATCTGTTACTGAGCTTGCCAGAATTTTCCCTAGATTTTTTTTTAATTCAAAAAGAGGAGCAGACATTTATCCTATAAGCTGAGGGAGAATCAAAGTATTCTCAGTGTGCTGATATAACATCATAATTATGATTGACAATTAATTCCTCTTCTATGGTAGATAAAAACTTTCTGAAATAAAATCAGATAAGGAAAGACACTCATGCCAATATAGAATACAACATTTACTCATGTGTCCTTTGGATTCCAGTTTGTGTCCCTGTACTGTTTTTTTCTGGGATAGAATTAAATTTCTGTATAGGAGCCCATATCGGTCTATGTTTTGCACTTGTGACCAAAACAGTGTTGATAACACTCCAGTGTTTTAGCTATTGTTGAGCAGTGCTTACAGAGAGTCAAGGCCCTCAGTTTCTCACGCTGTTCTACCAGCTGGGGGTGCACAAGTTGGGAGTGGACACAACTGGGACAGATGGCCTCAAGGGATATCCCATATAATCTGATGCCATGATCACTAATTTTAGCTGGGGGAAGAAGCAGGAAGGAGGAAAGTTTGAAGTGATGGTGATTGTCTTCCCCAAAAAACATTAGGTGTGATGGAGCCCTGCTTTCTTGCAGATGTCTGAGCACCTGTCTGCTGTTGGGAGTACTTTGCTTTGTGAGTGTAGCTTCTGCTTTACTTCTTAAACTTTAACTCAATGTGTTTCCCATTTTCAGTCTTCTGATTGTCTATCTCCATCCCACTGGGGAAGGGAGAATGAATGACTGAGTGATGCTGAGGTGCCTGCCAGGATTAAACTGATGCCATATCTGCAGTACAGTGATATCTGTCAAATAGTGCAGTTAACCTGTAATCTCTTCCATGCAGGTACCAAACGTGGAACATTCTCTTCAGCTAGCACAGAACATCTGTTATTTCCAAAATCTTTGTTTTTTTCAGATAAAAATACTGGGTTTGCTGAAAATTTGACTAAATTTTTTACCTAAATTTTGTCTCTAAAATTTTACCATTCATTTCTGCTCAGTAGATTATTTCTAAAATTTGCTTGATAGCTGAAAAGCAGGATGATTAGAAAAGAAAATATTCTCAGTAACCAATAGAGTTTTCTGAACAGGAGTTGGAGGGTAACTGTAATAGGAGATGTGTGGACCTGTGTGGTAAATAAGATCAGGGAAAAAGAAAAAAACCAAATAAACAAAAAAATAAACCCAGAGAAGGATAGGAGAAGAAAAGGGAAATGGCAAAGTTTAGCAGACAAGAATTGATTGTGGAAGAAGACACTTAAGTACAATGATAGAGACGTGCAGGCACTGAATGAGGCATTGGCAGGAGAAAGCAAATATGTAATAGAACCCAGGAAGTGGATGGACCAAGCATGAGATTTAGGAAATAGGAGGAAAAATAAAAACAGGGGTGATCACTGAGAAAAGAAAGGTAGTTTCAGAAGACAGACAGATGAAAGTAATATGGAGGGTGGCAATTTATCACATCGGAAAATTTTGCTTGGAACTTTCATTTGGAAAACATTATTCCTGAATTCAATGTTCCTTTTTAATTCTAAAAAACGTCTGTGTCATCAATTTACAGCTCCGAGTGTCTTCATCCTTCTGTAATGCTAGGCTAATAGAAAAAATAACATGCATCTTACCACTATATTTTACTCAATTAGTTTATCAAATAACGGAATGGAAATTATCGTGAAGATCTCAAGGCTTTTGATGACTTCAGGAGGACACTACTATTTTTCTATGCTATTTTTTACTCTATTTTTTATGCATAAAAATCACACATTGGTGAATATTAAAGTTACAAAGCAATGAAAATGTAAGGAAAAACAGAATTAAAGGCTGCCTGTCACAGGAAAAATATCTTCTAATGGTATTATTATGCCACGTTCCATGATGTTTATCTGCCTGGGGACTGGATTCTATTTGCAGGTGTAAGCTTTATTCTCATACTTCCTAGATATCTTAATGATTCATTTTTCAGGTTTTGTATTCTTTTAACTACATATCTATACGGACATACCCTTAACATGCACATATAAAAAATGTAATTAATTCAGCTTTAGGCTATTTCCCATATCCCACTACAATTTCTCATCAGTACACTGAATTTTTAGGGTTTAGAATACCATTATAACGAGGAAAAGTACTAGTGGCACATCGTGAGTATAGGTAGATAGTTATACAGTCATAGCTTATCAGAACTTTCTACAAGGACACTTAATATTTTTTTCTGTATTCTCAGAGAGTAAATTTATTTCCACATGTTGTTTCTTAATTTATTCATTTTTTTAAATGTAGAAGTTGTTTATTAACTCATCAGAGTTAATGTTAATTGCCATAGTTTGAGAATGTCATAAATCTTTCCGTGGGGGAAAAAAAATAGATCTTGTTATGTTGTTGATATTTTTTTATCACAATAATAATGAACACTGTTTGCACAGCAGCTAATGAACAAAGAAACTGTGCCATTAAGTACAAAGGTCTTTTGAGACCTTGCTTTTTTAAAAAATTATGAAGTCTGTATTCATTTAGAGTTTTATACCTTGTTCTTGTGAAAAAAGTTACACTTTAGTAGGAAAAGGCTTTAAATACATTTTTTCCTCTATACAGGTGATAAAGTTGAGAAAGTTCATATTACTTCCACTTGACAATCTTAAAACCAAATCAGCTATTTTCTGCATAAAATACTGTTTCTTATCTAAAACATGACTTTATGCGATTCATCTAATTTCCTCAGCAAATTAAAAGCTTTTCATATATATTAACTGTAAAGATTCAAGGGGAGAAGATTACCTCAGGGAGAAATGGATGCTTTTTCTAACATAAAGGAGAATGTTGCGAATATATAACACACATAACAGCGTAATACTGGCAGCTGCTGAAACATATGTAGTTGTAAATCATATATGAGCTTGCTTGAAGACTTATTTTGGTCTTCATCAATAATGAGTAATTGTCTGAAAAAGTTCTCACATCAAATTAACACATTTTATAAAATAAAAAGAACACATGTCACTTTGCAGATGTTTTTATCACAGTTCACAATTATACAGTAAGATACAAATGAAGGAAACCATGATTTCCCTGGGATTTCCTCTCCAGCCCCCAATGGTATCAAGAGATTATGCAATTTAACAAGGAGAGATATCTAGTTGTATATGTATTTATGCTGTTTACACTTTCAGTCCTCATGAAACCATGTAGAATATAGTTCTTTAACCCTGTACATTTTTGTCTTTCACTAGCTTGTTTCTCAAATAGCAAGTAGGTATCACAAGATCAAACTTTCCTCATTCAAATGGTTGATCTTCCAGAGCTTTGGGGCAGAGGAATATGCACGTAGGTTTTACATTGTGGGAAATCTATTATGTATGAAATTTGACAAGCAAGTGTAAAACTTATTGTTTTACAGTTCCTTGTTGATAATTGTATTTTTTTAGTATGTTTATATAAGGGCTCAAGGTAAAATAATAGTAAATACATCCTAATTAGCATGTTCTCAATTTATGTTTCACTACTTTGGCTACAAACTCTTCACTCTGTTTGCCAGTGCTTTTGGTTCTGTGATGACTTAGTTAAGTGCAGACATGATATTGTATGCAGGCTAGTTTTCAGTTCATGTCATTTTTATCCTGCATGGACTTCCCCAAGTCCTGTGCATAAAGTAGAACAAGATTGTATAGGAGTCCAGCTGCAAGAATTTTAGATGGAATTTTTGCTACCTGCATGTACCCAGGACAGATCATGTACAGAACCAAAAGTTAGTTTATCAACATGTGAAATGTTTTCACAGTTATGTGTTAGTTCGGACTTAGCATCCCGAGTCCAGCCCTGTGTTTTCCCTTGAATATTGTCCACTAAGTTGTACTCTGAATGCATGATGTAATGTGGAACTAGTTTATACCTTTGAATTAATTTTCTTGTGATGTCAGTTTCTTTTCTCTCCTTGAAAGAGAGAACATAGACTCAACCCATAAGGAGTTTTTTGGTGGTTAGTTTTTTTTTTTTTTTGGTCTTATTTGTTGTCAGCAGCTTCAGAGTTTTCTTGCCAGGTTTCCCTGAAAAAGAAATTATTTTTCTTTCTGTGATCCTTCACTCTAACTGAATTCCCATAAAACATTCTTTTTCACAGATTCACAGAATTGTAGGGGTTGGAAGGGACCTCCAGAGATTATCAAGGCTTCTCCTTATTTCATCATTCCTCTTTTATTTATTTCTACTTTTCAATTCCAACAACTAGGCCCATTTCTATTCAGGATTTGGGGTGAAGGGAGCACTGTCTTTGAGGAGGGGTTGCTATGTTTTGGTTTGGTGGGGGTTTTTTTCCACACTTCATGGTGTTCATAACCTCTTTTAAACACACAGATAACAAACAAACCACATAATCCAGGCAAAAAGTATTGGAAACCGACAGTAATATTTTTGTTTTCTAAAATTACTAAATTGCCTCCAAATAGAGAGAAAAGAACTAAGAAAGCATTTATGGTGAGGAGCCTACGTGGTTTTCAAAGCCAGCTGGAACAGGCAGCAGGTAGTCCCTCAGATTTCTAGGCAGACAGATTATTTTTCCCTATAGTTCGACAACATCTTTCTGCTTCTTGATAATTTTGCTTCCAACCTTTGTAGTCCCTTGTTATAGCACTTATGTGACAAACTTGACTTAATTTTCCCCTTCAATTTCCTTTCTCCCTCATTTTTTCTTTCAACTCAGTTCATCTTGCTTAATCTCCAGTCTTCACATCTGTAATTCCATTCATGAAAGTCACACATTAATAATATTTTTCTTCCCAGTTCATCTGTCCACTAGAACACAGACTTGATCAGTTGCTCAGTTATAAGGCTCCCAGTCCAATCACTTCACCTTGGGAAATTTTCTGACAGGTGCAATCCAACACATGCACTGAGATTCCCACCACCCAACCTCCACCCACCAGCCCCACTCCTCCTACCCACCTAGCTTTGCTTCAGAGATTCAGTGTATTTCTGGAACTTGTATCAGTTTGGACTGAGCCTTCCTGGAAACATTCTGAAAACTAGAAATAGTACAGACAAGAGCAGTAAAAGATCAGAGTATTATAACGTGTAATTTACAATGAAAGATTAAAAAAGAAAATCTACTAATTAACTAACTGATTGCTAAGTCAAGTTATGATAGGTCTATAAATATTTGAAGACCAGAATAGAGAGAAATTATTGTACCTAGAGCACATTTAAGTATGTGTACATTATCAAGTAACATTTTAAACTCTTTACAAATCAAATGATTTCTCCTACTATGATCTTCATTCCATTGTTTAGGCTTTTTTTCTGTCTATGTGCTTTACTGAAGATTTAAAATTGCTGCTTAAATTTCAGGCACTGGTCTACCCTCATATACTTACAGTTCTTATTTCTCCCTAGATGGCCTTTTGTCCTTCCTGGGCTTTTAAAAATGTCTTATAAACCCTCTCATATTTATAAAAGCATTAATGCATCTTATTCTCCTGACAACATGCAATTACTTTTGTTCAAGATTAGTTCTTCTGGAGATCTTTGTTCAAACTTTCATCAGAACAGAATATAATTATTTTTTATTTCTTCCCTGAGAAGCATTTCTGAACTGTATTATATGTAGTAATATACTCATTGGAACTCTAAGTCAAGCTTGGGTCTCACGTTAGCAGGTAAGTGCCATGAAAAACAGACTGCAGAATCAGAATTACATTCTCAGCCTATTAATTGCATCTTACAAGATGCAATACTTTCAGAGGATTGAGAGAGCAGTCATATGTGAAACAAGTCTTTCAGACAGAGGAGAGAACTGAGTCTGGGATGTTGGAAACCTGAGCTGAGGCCTCTAACCACTGAACTAAAACATGAACGAGGTAAGAAAGTGACTTTATTTATTTTGTTAAGGATTGTTAAGGGTTCTTGAGGCTATATTGGTGAAGTCTAGAGATAATAAATATCTTCAAAGATACTTGACTATTGAACAGATATTTAAGGATCCAAATTTTGGGTTAGTGGCATATGTGGCAACAGTTTATGTCAGATAAAATCCCATACATCTTTTATAAATCCCAATCTTAATTACACATGTTATGAGTTGTGCACAGTGTGGACATACTATCTGATTCCATGATTTTATTGTTACCCTGTATTGATTTGATGAAAAAATGTGTACCTTCTGTAGTCACAAACAACCCATGCTATCCTTCTTCTTGAGGGATTATTCCGAAAGTAAAAGTCCAAGACCTTTTTCAAATGTAGAAATCAGCATAAAAGGAACTGGCTTTCAGTCTCCTGTTCTGGTGATGGAAAACTCAGAAAGGATGTATTTATTTAGGTTTATATTTCTTATTATTTAGTTTAATAATATATTTGCTCAGAGCAGAACAAATGAAACTGTCTCCCTGAGTTAATCCCTGTGGTCTGCAGAAAAATATAAACCTTTGTAATTACTCCATTGTGCTAGAGTGTATTGAAATGCATAAGAGTTAACACTGAAGATACCAAAGCTACTCACAGTGAAACAGTTTATAAAAATCATTCTTCAGGTGTGACAGCTTAACATAGTTGATTTTGGTGGCAGTATGACGAAAGACAAGGAAATGCAGAGATGCAGAAATGTATTGTAATATAACTTGATTTATTTATTGAACTAGGAGAGTTTTTAACAGGAAAATCTGTGAAGTGTTTTCTCCACATTAAAGCAAATAATATGTCTTGTGTGTATAAGGAAGTTACAAAATGTCACCAAAACAACTCTTCTATGGTCTTTTCCTCTCAACGGTCACACACACTACAGTGTAATATGTAGACTGTGGACCACAGAGATGTACTTTGGACCAGATAAATTCTAGATTTGGGAAGCCTGGCTCCTGAACCAGATCAATTCCAGACTTAGGAATCTTGTTCCAAGGTCATCCTTTGGGAGTCATCTTTCGTTCTATTGCCTGTGCATATTCTCCTACTCTTTAGTCCTAGTTTTTAGTTTACTCCCTACATATCCTGACAGCTTTTGCTTGAAAATATCCATGAAGAAATTTAATTCAAAATTTAATCTAAAATCTATCTTTGACAGTTATGAATTGTTCCTTCACTTTCAGGAAAGCGCCACACAAAGGCATGAAAGCTGATTATAGCTATCTTTTAGTCTCAATATTTGGTTTATTATTTTCTAATGCTTGGTTCTTGTAGGTTTTGGGTTTGTTTTTTTGTTTCTGTGGGGTCTTTTTTGTTGTTTTTGTGTTTTGGGTTTATTTTGGTTGCTTTTTTTTCTTCCTGTAGTACTGTTTTTTTCTCTCTTGGATACCTTGAAAGTTTCTGGTTGTAATAAAGCTATCAGGCTTTACTTGTCAGGCTAATAAAGCTCATCTGACTACTTTAATGTGGATGTGTGTTCCTCCCACCAGTTTTAGACAGCTTAGGTTCCAGTGTCATCATTTTAAGTTTCCTGTATGGAGATATATGACTCATTACAAATAATGAAAAGTAAACCATTAAGGTCACAAGTGGTCTCTGTCACCTTTTGGTAATACTGGAGTATTTAACTGACAAGAAACAGAGAATCACAGAATGACTGAGGTTGGAAGGGACCTCTGGAGGTCACCTGGTCCAACAACCCTACTCAAGCAGGGCCATTGAAATCCTGTTACCCAAGATCACACACATAGACAACTTTGAAATATGTCCATGGAATGAGACTGCACAAACCTCCTCTGCAACCTGTTACAGTGCTCTGTCACCCTCACAGTGAAAAAAATGTTTCCTGGTGCTCGGAGGGAACCTCTCATACTTCCATTTGAACTCCTTACGTCTGGTCCTGACACTGAGCATCACTAAAATGAACCTGACACCATCCTCTTTGTGCTCTCCCTTCAGGTGTTTGTATATATTAACAAGATTTCACAACCCCCTCCCTCAAACATCCAGGAGAAACAGTTTAAAACCACCATGCTCCTTTTGGAGGTAACTGGACAGCCTGAAGGTACAATGACATGAATTTTATCTAAGGAAATTAAATACCATGCTGATTCTATTTCTACCGTTACTAAATACTGCACTGAATAAAAACATTTGATGACTAATATTTTTCTGAAGGAGAATTCAGACTGTAAACTAAGCGAATGAATACAGAACTTTTAACTTTTGCTTTAAAACTAGGAAAACGTATCTGGAAGCTAACACTTTCACTTGTTAAATTCTTCAGGTGCTTAGAAAATGGCTTACTAGAATGATCAAAATTGCTTCTGACTTGTCATTAAATAAATAAACAAGCAGACAGATTTACCAGTGAAGTAAATGCAGAATACTTAAATGAAATATCCTACCGCTAAAATTTCTGGAGTAGACAAGCTCAGTAGACAGTTTCAGATGTGTCTACAACACAACAGCAGCATTTACTTTGGCAGGAAAAAAAAAAGCAACAAAAAAAGGACTCTTATCCAAAATTTAATTACTTTGTTCTAGGTTAATCACTGAAGTTTCATCCAGACTTAAGGAGCATAGATATAGCCAGAGTGATTCGCCCTGTCCTAAAATAACTGTATAAAACAGAAAAAAAGAAGTCAAACTGTGGATGAAGACTCAGGCAACAGAGAATTCAGAAGACTATTTTATACCAGATACTTCACTTTGAAATGGCTGAAGCCAGATGAGATGAATTCTAAATGCAGCTAGAATGCAGCTAGGTTTTTTTATAGTAAATATAGAGAAATAAGTAGTTCTGTGGCAAAATTTGTCTCGTCCAGAAATAAATTATTAAACTATGTGAGATTAACTGTGCCACAACAGTACCTATTTCCACAGCCTGAGAGAACTGAGAAGGGAGTCAAGGTTAATTAACTCAGATGTAGATGGTTATTCCATAGACATCTCCAATTTTTTTCTGATTTATTCTGCCCTACAAGACTTGTGATTTAGCAAGAGCTCGAGTTTTAATCCAGCAGAGTTTAGAATGGTAATGATAATATTTATGTAAATGTTGCTGAATATTATATAGTTTTGGAAGGTTTACCACACCTGTTGTGTAGCATGATGTTAATTGAATCTCTTTAATTTCTGTCTGTGAAGTTGATTATTTTGTGAAATTACATGCAAACCTGACATTTGTGCTGATCATCTCCTCTAAAGACATTATTTATGTCGATATTTTGAATGAATAGTGATCTCCTCTACAGACTGATGGGTCTAGAAGCTTATTTGCGCTCCTCAGTAATGACAGGCTGAAGCATGATGAGTTCATTAATTGCAGATTTATTTAACCTGTTGCTACTGACAAGAAATATATTAAACCCGGTATTATAATGCTTCCATTTCCTCATTTCATAGATACTGGCTTGTATACTATGACCATCTAATTTACTTTTACTGGTACTTTTTTCTGATAACTTTTACTGCTTCAGTCTACCATTTGTTCATTTCTGAAATTCATGGTAAACACAAAAAAACCCCAACCAACAAACCAACCAACCACTACCAATGGAAGTATTAGGCTGAGCAGCACCACAGAAGGTGAAGAGAATTTTGACATGAGTTTCAGAGATATGTTGCAGAGATGATGTCCTGAACCCCCCTACTGTGTATAAAAGGGGAACACCAAACTTAGCATTGACTTCTGTCAACAGGAAAAACATGTCTTCTCCTTCCACAGATATTCATTGCCATAGGTTCAATGACCTGGCAAAGTGATGAGCAAAGGAAGGGGAATAAGCTATGTATGCACTTGTAAGAGTCAGATGAGAACTGGTAATTCAAGACAGTTGAAGAAAACCCATCTGCCAACATGACTTTTATCTCTAGAGGTTTGCTGCTTTTTTCAGGTGCTCAGGAGATACTTCAGAGAAGTTGCTAAGGCTCATCTGACCTTCATATTATAAACCACTGCAGTTTATCCATCTAGGCACCAGTAATAATATTTCTGTGAAAGTCTTCTGGTGTAACAAAAGCAACTATTTAGCTTTGGGTATACAAGTGAAGAAGGGCATCATGGACCAGATGGTTTCTTCTGTCCACTGCTTGTGAAAGGGAAAGACCTGAGGAGGAGCAGATGGATCCTGTAGGTCAGTGCTTGGATGCACAGCTCATCTTGTAAATTGAAACTTAGTGTTTGTGATCCTGGGACACTCTTTGAAGAAGAAGGGGTGCTAGAGAGAGACAGGATCCACCTGATCCATACTCCTGAAACAACAGTTCAAATTACAGAGCTCTTCTGTTGAACTGACAGCCAGATGGTTGACAGTTTGTAGATCTCAGAATCAGAGCAAAGGTAAGTAAAAGTGACATCATGGTGGGCATTTTTTACGGGTCGCTTGATTAGACTACAGAAGTGTATCAAATCTTTGAAGAGCCTGATGAAATCTTGCCCATGTGTGTGGGGGTAATGTTAGACAAAAAAAGCTTGCTTACAGCTAAAATATGCAAGAGTAGTGAGAGTTTGTATTGCTCCATTATTTAGTGAAAGGTCAAACAGGAGAATGTTCCAGTAGCAAGTGCCAAGAGCATCCTGGGCTGCATGGCCAGTAGATTCAGAATGCTTTACTCAGCACTCATTATATTACATCCAGGTACCAGGTTCAGTTCTTGGCCTATTAATATAAGATACAGATCAACTGTAGTGAATTCATCAGAGGCAATGGGTAGTTAGGGTTGGAGCATTTGTACAAGAATTTTTTTCTTTTTTTTTTTTTTTCCCCTCTGCTTTCTCATAGTTTTACATACAGTGTATATTATTGCATTGGTGTACCAGATATTTATTACAACAGTAAATTTTAGAGGGAACAACAGTCTGGAAAGTACTTTTTGGGTAATTTGTATTTTGTGACCATACTGAAGAACATTTAAGAAAAAACTACTATACCATTAAAATTAAGAGACCCCAGTTGCAAATCCTATCGTTAGTAGACACAAAGCTCTGCAAAATAGCTGCTAACCAACTTGCAACAAATGTTCTTTTTATAGTTTCTTTTAAAATCTCTTTGTAAACTAATCTCAGATTATGTAAAAATTAATTAGGGAAGATCTGCTTTGTAGAAGCACCATGTGAAAGGCAGTATGTTGTTTCCAACAGTGCTGATTAAGACCAAGGCTACTTTCCCTATCACATTTATTGCAAGAAAATTAAAAGTATTAATACATTAGGGGTCTTTTCTGGGAATTCAAGTGTGAATTTTTCCCCTGCCAAAGTTTGTTGACAGTATGGAGTTTGCTTGTTCTGATTCCACCATAATATTTTTTTCTCTCCCCTCCTCAGCTCCCCCTTTCCCTTTTTAACTGTTGTCCACACCTTTCCCCACTGTGTGATATTTGTCTTTTGGGGGGAGGGGAGGGGAAAAAAAAAAAAAAAAAGAGGGGGAAATAAAAAGTAAATTTCAAAAGAGGGTATCAGGCAAACCTGATGGCAAGATTCCTGCTACACTCAACTGAATACTTCATTTTAATTGATTAACAGCGTTAGTTGTTTCCTACCCTGCAGTTAGACAAGTGACACCTTAAAATAGAAACAGCACAGGTATAAATGAAGTCCTGAAATGTGAATCCCAACCAGATGGAGAGGCAAAGAAATCCATTCTGTTAAATAATTACTTTTTTGGTCTAATAAATAATTACTGTATTTCTCTAAGCACAAAATTCAGTACCTGCCAGTTACTAACTTAGCAACCTAGTATTATTATCTACTCATGTGGAAACCCTTGTAGTAAAGTGTTTTTTCTATGTTTCAATCTTCCTCTCAGTACAATTTGCTGAGCACAGCCTCACAGTTTCATCTAAGGTGTCTGATGGCATGTGAGAGATCCACGTGGGACTAGAGGAAACAATGCAGAGTACAATTATGTTCTCCTAAAAAAGTAAATTATGTTCACACAGGAGTCTGAAATAATACTGATTGTCTATATCTAGCCAACAGTCTTCCTCTCCATATTTCTTACTGCTTTTATATCTGTTCATGGATTTTGGATATGGTTGTTCCTTTTTACGCAATATCATTACACCCTGACTAAACACTTCTTGACACTTCTTTAGGTATCTGACTAAAATGACAATAGCTTTATGGAGCACTGCATAATATAAGCCATTGCATTAATAGGTCCAACAAATAATTTTCCAATGCAAAACACACATGGGAACACCTCTGCAAAGGCATACATATGAAAAACAAAGGATATTGAGAAATTCAGCAAAACAGCATCAGGGAAAATAGGTAGGTGCTAGGAAAATAAATTTATATATTTTAAAGTTATTATTCATGGCACTTTTCTGAATTATTCATATTATTTTGATTATTGGATTGTTAAAACCTTAATAACAATATTTTTTTCACCAAACACAAAGTCCATTACCTCTTGCCCACAAGATTTTAAGTGCAACTTTTTATCATGAAAAGGTATCATACAAGAAATTATATTTAGAACTCCATAAATTAAAAAAAAAATAAATAAAAGAGTATAAAAAAAGGATCAATTTCTATTTCTGCAGTTCATAAAAATCCATCTGCAATATTTTGGTTTTGTTTAAAAGTCACTTTTATCTAAATTTTATAGTAAATAATTTTCTCTTAAGAAGTGTTCAGCTGCTAACTCATTACTAACTCATTGCTACAGGAGCAGAGAGTGGTATCCTCCGTTACTTTGTAATGCTGGGATGCTTCGGTTTACAGATGTCTTAGGAGTTTCAGTTAAAATACGCACACAGAACTAAATGTGTCAATGTATGTTATTTATGTAATTATGTATTATTTACGTGTTTCTTAATATATTGCCTGCACACCATACACATCTGCAAAATGAATACCTCTATTTTGTTAAACACAATTTAAGAATATGATAAAGAAGGAGACAATTCTTAAGAGACGGAGAGCAAAAAAGGGAATAAAATATTTAACTGATGACTTAGCTGTCAGAAGATGGGAGGGAGAGGACAGTATTGCAAGAACAATTAGGTTCTATGTCAGAATCTCCAAGTGTGAAAATGCATAATGCTTTGATTATGGTTGTTTAGAGATGAATCTATGCAATGTACCACAGAGACCTGATTTTTAAATGTTATTTAAGGAGTTGTGTCACAGGGATTCACATCAACCTTATGAGTATAATGAGGCAATTTTATAGTGGCCCTACATACACAACAGTTGTAATACATGGGGGGAGGTCTGGGTGGATGACAAGTTGGCCATGAGCCAGCAGTGTGCCCTGGTGGCCAAGAAAGTCAATGGGATCCTGGGGTGACATGGACAGCAGGTCAAAGAAGGTAATCTTCCCCCTCCACTCTGCCCTGGTCAGGCCCCACCTGGAGTATTGTATCCAGTTCCAGGCTCTCCAGTATAAAAAAGACAGGGAGCTCCTTGAAAGAGCCCAGCACAGGGCCACAAAGATGATTAAGGGTCTGGAACATCTCCCCTATGAAGAAAGGCTGAATGAACTGGGGCTGTTCAGCCTTGAGAAAAGAAGGTTAAGAGGGGATGTGTTTATAAGTATCTGAAGTATGGGAGACAAAGAGAAGTGGCCAACCTCTTTTCAATGGTCTGTGGAGACAGGACAAGGGGCAATGGCTTCAAGTTGGAGCACAGAAAGTTCCACACCAATATGTGGAAGAACCTCTTCACAGTGAGGGTGACAGAGCCCTGGGACAGGCTGCCCAGGGGGCAGTGGGGTCTCCTTCTCTGCAGATATTCAAGACCCATCTGGACACTTACCTGTGTTACCTGTTCTAGGGAACTTGCCTAGGCAGTGGGGTTGGACTCAATGATCTCTGGAGGTCCCTTCCAACCCAAATAATTCTGTGATTCTATGATGATCACAATAATTTGAAATCACTGGATTTACTCTATGGTATACTTCAACATATTGTTTCGATTAAAATTAATGTTAGGACAACCAAAATTTAAAAAAATGTGGAAAATTAAGAGGATATAGACTTTCAATATTAATTTACTCTATCTGAAAGTAAGTGCTCTAAATTTTGCAGGCCTGTATGGCACAAACAAGATTGATGACACCTGATTTTGTACTTAACATATTTTACCATTTGCAGTCAACTCACAGATTATGTTTGTGAGTGACTGATATGTTATTGAACCATGTAACTGATACTATTAATAAAACCAGAGAAACAGGCCTAAGCACAGAAATGTTTTGGGTTTTTTCCTTTCTTGTTAGGTTCTTAGCAGGACCACTGTACCTCATCACAAAATGGAAACTGAAAAGTAGGGGGAAAAAATAAAGTAAAAGTAGAAGAAAAAAACCCAAACAACTGAACCCAAAAACCTAGATACAAGCTCAATAGAAAACACATTTCCACTAATTTTTCAGAAGACAATATCCTTGTGAATTTAACTGGTTAGGAGATTAAGGCTTCATTAGACTATATATATATATATATATATGTATATATATACTTTTCATGTATCTTGATAACTGATTTTTGATGGAAATCCTTAAAGCTTAGGAACAATAGTTCTTCAAGGTCAGAAAGGTCTCCAAGACCCATTTATCTGCCAACCATTTCTAGTGCTGAAATTAACCTAATTGATCTGATCAAAATTATGTAAACACTTACATACAAATTGCAGGTGTATGATCTTTCTTAACTCTTGCTAATTAGTGTTGATTTTCCAGGTGCCGTGTGAAGCCTGTCTGTACTTTATGTAAAGATCCTACTAGGCTAATTACCAATGGCTTCCCTTTGACCAAGAATTAAGAAACAATAAATGATAATTAAGTAAGAAAGTATACAACTAATATGCATGCATCTCTTAGGGAATTATAGATCATTGTGATATGTTCACAAGACTGATAAATAAGCTAGTTTCAACCTCTAAACTTAAACTTTACTAGGCCTTCATTAGCACCATTTAGGTTAACTGTTACTTCTTAAAGTCATGTTTTCTATTCTATGTCAGTTGCATTTGAAAAGATCTTGTCCACAAATCTCCCAAAAAGAGTGGCTTATTTTGATTATTTAATTATATATATCAGTGTCAATAGTAGATATATAAACATATTTTAACCTTGCTGATCATATTTTCAATGTCAGTTTGCATATGGACAGCAAATGATACAGATTAGTCTAATACGTATTTTCTAAAAGAAATAAGATTAGAGTAATTAAAAATATTAGATAACAATAAGAAATGTGATATAATTATATTTTTTATTGTTTTCAATCTCATTTGCAGTTTCTTAGATGGAGTATTTAGTATTATCCTTTTATATCTGCTGTCACTCATACGGCAGAAATAGAAGTAACTTCCTTATCCTAATCAATTTGCATGAACAATCCATTTTGCATGAACAATCAGATTTACTGATTCAGTAGATGGCTCATTAGTGTTCCTTTAGAGCAAAGATGCTCACTAGGGATGCCAGAGACCCACAGATCTGTTCTCATAAATGCACAGGAAATAAATGGTATTGAAGGAATATATATCATAAGAATTGTGCATAGTTGAATACACACAAAGGAGTGATAAATCTATAATCTTCTCTCACAGCAGTTCTTTTTTCAGAATTCCATTTATTATAGAAATAGCAGAATACATTACCAACCTGTAATTACCAACACCTTCTCCCCAAATTTAACATTTTAAAATTATTTAAATTTGGTTAATATCTGTATCTTATAATGGATGTTCTCCTTGAAATTTCATTAGGAAAGTTCCTCTGTTCTTTTTTGCCTTCCAGAAGCTGATGTTTCCATTGATCTCTGTTGTTCTTGACTGAATAATAGATGTACATGTTGGAATTTTCTAGCTAGAAATTCTTCTTCAGTGTAGGCCCCATTGAAATTAGCTGCAAAACTCCCACTGTTTTTCAGTAAGAGAAAAAATATCCTCCTTAGTGTCACAGGTAGCAACAACATGAGGGATCATATAAAATGGAAGTCAATTTTCCTAGAATTCAGAAAAGAGCAGCAAACCCCATTTTATCTGCCTAGGAGTTAGCTATAGATGAGAAAAGATAATGTCGGTGCATATACTTATAAGACATGCTTATTTTCTAAACTTTTAGTATTTTAAGCCAAAAACATTAATGGCATTCAGTGAGTTTCTACATGTAAATAGTTATAAACAGAAAAACTTTCACTTAAACTAAACATTTAAGGAACATCTTTACTTAGCAAGCTGGTCTGCTTGAAGATATTTATATAATGTTCCATATGAAATATGATAGATTTCTGACTTAATCATCTCCATCAGTCCACACCTAGTGTAGAATATATTATCCTCCAAAAATCTACACACTGAAAGTATTAGGATGCATAGGAGATGCATACGAGATCCTACTCAAAAAAATTATTGAGTACAAATTTTGCTTTACATAAATTTACATATATATATATAAAAAATATACACAACATAAATATATATATACACATATATATATTTCCCCTTTTAATTAACTTGAAGAGAAAGTATAATTATAATAAAAAATTACAATTAAAAAATCTTTTCGTATTATGTCTTTTATGTATATCAGTAGACCTAAGCAAAAATCTTGTGAAGTAATTAAGAATCACTTAAGTGGTTTCTAAGTCATTATTACGGCTTCACTGAAGGATATTAGAGAAAAAAAAAAGGCATTGAAAGGATCATGGATAAAAAGTTTCTCATAAATAATCTGCTTCATTTTTATCCAGACTAGTATCTTCTTTTAATTTTACCAGGGGGGACAACAAATAAACAAAAAATAGATTTTTTTCCCTTATGTGTCCACATCTTAGCATTCATTTAATCTTTTAACTCTTGTAAACTAATGTGATCAGATACCATATATTTGGATGCAAATATTCTAACGTCATTCACGTAGGAATAATTAGTAGCTGTAAATAAGCTCTGGAGATCCCAGCATTAAATTGTCTGAGCTTATTCTCCTATCATGGGCTGTGACAGAAACAGGAACCAACGGCAGAAGGAAGTCATTATTGGAGTAAGATCATATCAGCTCTCTGATGCTTGAGGAAGAATTTCTGAGTTATTGAAACGCAGATGTGAAGTTATTTTATTTTATTTTGTTTTATTTTATTTTATTTTAAAGGGGAAGTTGAAAGAAGACTTGCCTTGGTGGTTTAGAAAAGATCAGTGGAAAATATTTTATGTTTAGAAACTGAAGAATTTAATCTATTTAGATAATCAAAGGGAAAAAAAAAGAGGTGATTAGATCATAGTCTACAGTTAGCTAGATACGAAATGGATTTTTTCACAATATAAACCACTTCAGTCTAACAGATATATCTGTAAGTCATTAAGGATACATAAATTGAGAATTCAGAATAGCAATAAGACTTTTTTAATTATATATAAATTAATCTTAGTGTTTGCCACATTTAAAGTTTAGAATTAAAGTTTTCAGCTCAAATTTGAATGTTCTAAGTGTCCTGTCATAGTTAAAAATGGATTTAATACAAGGTTACCATTATGACTTATGATACACCACATCATTTTTGCAATCCTTCTCTCCACTAGATAAGTGAATCACCAAAAAATCATTATAGCACTGACTAAACTATATTTTTCATTTAAGAAAATATATGTGTTAGTATTCAGCAATGTCATCATTCCTGCACCTGATTCCTGAAAGCTTTCTTTCAGGAATAATCAGTTGAGATTTAAAAAAATCTTTCTAAAATATATGATATTCCCAGGCATTAATTAACACCTTTAATTTGGTATAATACTTAATTTATAATGATCTATAATGACATCAGATATGTTCTTGTGTCTGTCATTAACCTTAAAATAAGAAATAACAAAAAATCAAAAGTGTGTGTGTAGGGGGTGGAAGACAAGCAAAAATACTCTGCTATGCTTCAGAGAGGAAAATATAGGTATTGCTGCACAGCTATGTACATAGTTCCAGATTTATTTCAAATGTCTCACTTTTCAGTGCTGGGAACACGCTGGAATTGCTTCATCTGAGATGGTATCTGCCTTCTGTGTCACAGCCTCAGTGTTGCTAGTAACCTACAAAATAACTGAACAGGGATACCATTAAAAGTTATAGAAAATGTTGGTGTTTTAGCAGTTGTCCTAATATATATTTGCCAAGAATTGTAGCTCCAAAGTGAATTCAGGACTGATTTGATTTGAGATAATACGTAATTGTTCTATGTTGGTATTGTAAGACCAAAGAACGGGAGACTGTGCGTTCAGAGAAGGGATTTATATGTGTTCACTATAGATTTTCATAGAATCATAGAATATGTTAGGCTGGAAGGGACCTACAAAGGTCATCTAGTCCAAGCCTAGTTTGACTGGAACTTCCAAATATTTAGGAGATACATATAAGTACCATGTACATAATAGGTAAAAGGGACAGTGTCTTCCCTTTAATAAAGGTGAATCTAACCAGGACTATGTTCTCTTCTGAAGACTCCTAGACAATAATGTAAGACTCTCCTTCTTCTTTGAACTTTATACTAAGTCATATTCTAGCAATCATACTTGTGCACATGTGGAAAGGCTTTCCTTCCACTATTAAACAGGATGAAAGGAAGTTAGAATAGCAAAGCAATTAAACAAATAAACAGAATCTTTACTTATTATTGAAAAGAATAGGTGAGCAGTGAAAAAAGCATATCCTTAGATTAGGAAAGGACAAGAACTGCACAGATTAGTGATAGGATAAGAGGCGATGGGCACAACCTAAAGTACAGAAGGTTCAGTCTGACCATCAGTAAACACTTTTTCACTGAGCATAGGTTACCCAGGGAGGTTATAGAGTCTCCCTCCTTGGAGATACTCAAAATCCATCTGGATATGGTCCTAGGCAACTAGCTCTAGGTGTCTCTGCTTGAGCAGGGTGGTTGGATCATGTGACCTCCAGAGGTCCCTTCCAACCTCAGCCATTTTTTGATTCTGTGATTACTGAGATGTTAAAGATTCTTCCTCCATCTGAGAAAGAAGCAGAACAAAGAAAAATTAAAGATATTGTGTGTTTATGTTTTTCTTTAAGTATCACAAGATTAAAGACATGAAATAAATAAGTAAAGGTAGCAAGTGGATTAAATTTACTACTTTTCAGCATGAAATTTTATTATTGTAGAGATTAGAAACAAACCTTTAAATACTTCGAGTGAACCTACATGCCTAAGCAAGGATCGAAGACTTCAGATTAACTGTCTAACATTGAAATTTGAAAATTCAGATTTTTTTTCTTATTATACCAAGACCTAAAGAATCAACATCATTAATATATGATATCCAAAAGACAAAGACTTATTGTTATCTTTTTTTTTCTCCTGTATTCAAAATATCTTAATAAGGCTTTTCTTTCTGTTTTGCTGCATAGGCACTTAGGCATTTTTTAGCTTGAGAATTTTATATATTACACTCCATGTGTGATCTCTTTTAACTTTCCATTTGAACTTGCAGTTCTAAGTATTCATGGACAAAATCATCAGCACTTTACTCTGATCTCTCCTCCATTGCTTTTGATACGTAAAAACACTCTCTCCAGCAGTATGACTGTAAAATCTGCTGCCTCAGAGGTGTAGTTTCCACATACAGTCAAGAAGCACCCTTGGGGGATAGATAGTTGCCATAAGCAAATCATGTCCTTTAAGATACCCCAATTGATTGAGAGTAGTAGTCACTGATCTTCCCTATTGGGATGTTTCTAGATTTATTTTTTTTTTTATTTTTCCTTAGCAGTCTAGTGTTGTATGTATAGGCAGTAAAAGGAGACAGAAAATAAAAGTCCCTGTGAAAGGAACAAAAACATTTCTAGTCCTGATGTGGTGAGAGGATAAAAGATTCTCAAGTACAAAGAGACAAGGGGTGAACCCCTGTCACTCATCTATCTACTGACTCATTTCACTCTCCCCCAGACACTTTTAAAAAATATTTCTTGGGGATTCAGTTGTAAACCAGAATTTATCTTGTGGAACAATGTGTCCATATGTTTTATTAAACAGCAAAAGCAAGACAACTCAGAATGTGAAAATTCAGTCAACCAAAATTTCAAAGGGGACTGAAAGCCAACCTCCAATGCTTGCATGCACCATTTTGTGAAAAGACATCACTTGAGCACATAGGATCCTTAATTTGATGCACTTACATTAAAACTTCATGAATTTACACTTAGGTAGAACAGCTACATATTGAATATTTTCAACAATTTATCGACATTAAATGCTGCAAAAAATATTATAAGCCTTTTTCCCAACTAAACACATAGAATATTTTAGTTTACTGAAGTTAGAGATCCTATGCAAGTAATCCAGAATAAACTCATCATCTCAGCAACCCTGTCCCTTGGCAGTAGCCTCCTAAAATTGCATTGAAGAGTTCGTGCACCAATTTCTTATCCTCACTGGCACATCACTTTCATTAGCACAATAATTGTGCCTTTCTCTATACCATGACCTGATACAAAAGATTCTATAAAAGGGAAATCAGTGACTAAACCTAGGATGCAAACTTACCTAGAAGACTGAGATTTTAAAGAGGAATATGAACATCATGGGTAACAAAATTATGCTCTAGGTTGTAAGCACATCAAATTAAACCTAGTACAGCTAAGTGTCTATGCACACATTGTATGTATAAAGTAGGATTCAATTGCCTAAACATAAATGCCAATTGGTATTTCAGCTTTCTAAGTGCTTGACATAGCCACAAAAACCTAGCAGGTGTGTTACAGGACTAATAACAGACATGCACTCTTCTAGTCAAGAACCTGAGGGTCAAATAGAATATACTAAGTCATACAATCCTGCAGCAATGCCTATGCTTATGCAATTGAATACACAATGAGACCTTCATTGAATATAATGAAAATCTAGAAACCTCTCTCAAGCACTAACTTTTAAATTTAGATGCAAAAATGTACCTGTTTACAGTGTGGATCCAGATGGGATCTTGGCTACACAAACATTGTCTAAAGTAATTTAAAGTGATCAGTGGTATTTCACCCAGCTTTCAGTCAGTGCTACAGAAGGGGCAGGGCATCCTTGAAACATTTGGTCGTATCTGTAATTTCTGTGTGCCTGACTTGAATACTTTAGAACCTACAGGTTCTAGAACCGTGAATGAATTCTAAATTATGGATTGATTCTAGAACCTTGGATACTTTAGAACTAAGAGGCTATGTTCTGGCAACTGCATTCTAGTAGCTGACATAGTATCATATTTGGGGTTAATACTGAATCAAATCTTGTTTAACATCTGCATTAATGATCTGGATGGTGGGTCAGAGTTCACCCTCAACAAGTTTGCTGATGACAAAATTGGGAAGAGTTGCTGATACTGCCACTGAGAGTGACCTTGACAGTCTGGACAAGTGGGATGTTGTGAATGTCATAAAGCTCAGTAAGGGGAAGTGCAAAGTACTGCACCTCAGGAGGAACAACTCCAGAACCAGTATATATCAGGGACTGTCCAGCATGAGAACAGTTTGGCAGAAAAGGACCTGGCAGTACTGGTGGGCAATAAGTTGAGCTTTTGCCAACTATGTGTGCTTGCCACAAAGAAGGTTAATGAGCTGATTAGGAGAATTTTGCCATAAGGTTGAAGTAGGCAAACTACTCAGCCCAGAAGGACCACACCTGTGCCCAGTTCTGGACTCTTTTGTACAAAAGAAAATCAGATGTACTGGAGTGAGCCCAACAAAGGGTCTGGAGTGAAGAAGGGTCTGGAACATTCCTCCTAGGATGAATGGAAAGCTGAGAGAGTTGGGAGAAGGCTCAGTGTGTACAAATACCTGAAGAAAGTGTTCATAGAGGACAGAGGGAGCCAGACTCTTTTCAGTGGTGCCCAAGAACAGGACAAGAGGCAATGGGCACAACCTTGAAACACAGAGAGTTCCATCTGACTATCAGGAAACACTTTTTTACTGTGAAGGTGATTTGAGTATAGGTTCCCCAGTGATGTTGTGAAGTCACATTCTATGGAGATATTTAAAAGTTGTCTGGATGTGATCCAAGGACACCAGCCTTGGACCTCCTGAAGTACCTTTCAACTTCAGCTATTCTGTAATTTTCAAAACTATGTCCCAAATACACATTTCTAGCTTTGTAGTGTATATCCATTTATTCTCTGTATTTTCCTATGTCCAGGTTTGATTTGCAACTGATTGAAAATGAACAAAAAAGTGACTACATTCTTCATGTCAAACACACAGCAGTTCAAATGAGATAATGTGATTCCCCTCAAGGAATAGGAGTCTCATTCCCTTATTTACCTTTCTCCATTGCTTTCAGACACATAACATAGGGGATATGCTCCAACTCTGGTAAGGATATCAGCATCTAGAATCTCAGTATTACAGATTAAAACATAAAATATAAATCATCCTTACATTTTGAGGAAAGAAACTGATTCCTAAATGTAGATTTGACAATTCCTGATGATTTTCTTGCACTTGTCCCCTCTACACCCCTTAAAACAGTTATGCTTGACCTTAAAGAGAAAATTGGTTAAACTTTACAAAATGTGGAATGTATAGTTAGATTTTTTTTTGTTACAATGAGATTCATTAATATATAGGTAATACTGATGAAAATAAATAATTTTACTTTATAGGAGGAAGGTAAACAACATATTTTATGATCAGTATTCAAATTTTATAGTGAATGTTTTTCTGACCTTGAGAAATAACATCATTTGTTATTATTAAGCTGCTGGCAGAAATATTTACATGGCAGCTTGCATTTTGCAGTTCCAGAAGAATGATTTGGAGCTCAGTATATATGTTCTTTTTCTACTTCACTGACAATTAATAGGTTAAAGAAGCTCTAACCTTATTTGGAAACATAATTTATTAAATGTTATCACAGTAGTCTTGCAGCCATATGCAGGGTGAAAGTGTGTTTCAAGTTCTGCTTAGATTTTCCTGTTAAACAACATATCGGAAGTCTTTTTTTTCATATCACAAATAGAATCAATTTATCTAATAGCGACACTTATCCATGCACATTATTGACATAGTAGCAGAAATATTGTGCTACTGATAGAAATATAACCTCTTTGATATGTTTTGGAGTTTTTTGGATGTTTTATGAATTAAATGATTTATTATTTTCGATCTATCTTACTAATTGCTTCTAGTGAAAAATCTTTAAGAAGGACTATATTTTGTAAAAAACTAAACTTTCCTCTTTTTGTTTTGAATTTCACTATGGATATGGGTTCATCTGATAGAATTAATGACTAAAAGTAGGACTAGGCCTGGGTGGAAAACCCATTGCAACAAAATATCAGATCATTTTCATTTTATACTTATGTTAATAAGACTTTTGTTTTTAGCAACAGCAAAGTAACATATAAAGCGGCTTATTAACATAAGACTCTTACTACTTTATGAGCAATGTCTTTGACTATTTTTCTATGTAAATATAAGTTTCATGTGTTGATTATGTATTTGTATGGTATTTAGTGCTGTAATTGTGTGATAGTTTAAATACTAAGCCTAAATGTGATTATACTGAGGTATGGAAATCAACTCGCGCAGATGCACGGGGGATCTCTCCACCACAAGCATGCACCACAAGGCAGCAGACCGACCTTACATTTACACAGTAAAACAATGAATATTCTATCAATGCCTATACATAGTAAGTACCTAAACCCACCTACAGTCGCTTCTCAGGCTAATTAGCTTATCAGTCCCTGGCGCTTGTGCAGATCCTTGCAAAGGTCATGGACAGGGTTCTCAGTGACATGGGCAGTGGTCTCTGGGAGGAAGGCTTCTTCCTCATGATGTACTTTCACCTCTCACCTATGAATGCGAGGATCTTGCAAGCTTGCAGTGTCTCTATCTGTGCTAATTTATGTCCTTGTGAGGGGGCCCATGGACGTATTTCAGCCATCTGTTTGTCTTTGTCAAAGAGATACGTGACGTACCTTGGCTCTGATTGACCGAAGGAGCAGCCGTGGGTTGAT
This sequence comes from Hypotaenidia okinawae, assembly GCA_027925045.1. Lineage (NCBI taxonomy): Eukaryota > Metazoa > Chordata > Aves > Gruiformes > Rallidae > Hypotaenidia > Hypotaenidia okinawae. The sequence continues at coordinate 176,708,939 of BSDF01000001.1, forward strand.
ACCATTCTGTCCTCAAATTCTTGCCTTTTACCTTTTCCTTGAGTTAGCATGAAGTTATTACAAGTAAGCCCTCTGCTATGAGAGAAAAACATATCTCCTCCTCCCCCTCCACAGACCATTCCACATGATTATCTAGCTGAATTTCAAGCTCTATGCTATACCTACTCCTATACCTGCACATCAATACTATGAACTAAAATGCAAGGCCAACCTTAACGATCAGGTTTACATGCTTATCTGTACTTTATCATCATTTTTCTTTCCTTCTCTTGTTTCTGGCTGGTATGTGATTAATTTTGAGGACCTAGAAATGCCAAGACAAATCTCATCTTATTTCATCTTTCATGTGAAGAAAAGCTGAACATATAGATTAATGCCACTGTTCAAAATCTCTCTTCTGTAAAGATCAGACATTAGTTGCATTTCCCTCCTCATGCTCTTTCTTCCACTTGCCTTGATCTGTTCCTCAGGGTCTAAGAAAAAACTGACAAAGGTTGATGTGGTTTTTGGAGGTTCCCCAGATTGGTTCATAGATTTTGGAGGCAATGTTGCTGACACTGATAACCCTAGTGCTGCAGCCAAGTCCAACTGAGCTCTGTGCCTTGCTGAGAAGATCTACTGGCATCTAAATAACATATGAACAGCATGATTTATTAGATTACACAAAGCAAATTTCTGCACTCAAACCATATCTCTGGTGCTCTGTCCTTTATTGACAAGTCATTAACTTCTCTCCCTTAGCTTCCTGTGAGGTTGAGATGAAATACTAAGTATTTAACATCTGTGAAGTGCAATATAAATGACAACAGGCACCAAAATTACAGATTTCCCTGCAGCGTAGCTGGTAGCCTAGGAATTAGATTCACTCTTCTTTCTCTTTCAGAAAAGAACATATTTCATTGGTGTAAAAATTTGAGGAAGTGTTGTGGTTTAACCCCAGCCAGTAACTAAGCACCATACAACTTCTCACTCTTCCCACCACCCACATAAGGGATGGGGAGGAGGATGGAAAAAAAACCTTGGTTGATATATAAAAAGTTTAATTGGATAGCAAATATAATAAGAAGAACAATACAAGTGATGCATAAATGCACATGTGGAAAGAAGAAAAACCCTGACAGCCCAGTCTGTTTCTGATCAGCAAATCTGCCCCCCAGGAAGCTTTCCCACCATGGCACTGCATGGTGAGGAATATCCCCTTGGCCAGTCTGGGTCAGCTGTCCTGGCTGAACTCTACAATTTCTTTTCGATCTAGAAAGGCCTGAGAAGCTGAAAAGTCTTTGTCTTAGTGTAAACACTACAACTACCTAGCAACAACTGAAAACATCAGTATGTTATCAAAGTTATTCTCATACTAACTCCCAAACATGATACTATTTCAGGTACTAGAAAGAATTTTAACTGTATCTCAAGTTCAAAAACAACTTGGCAAAACCAGAAAGTTATATTCATGTTATACTTTTTGTAAAAGAAACACAAAATTCTAGTAAGACTGCCAAGGCAAGTTCCCTAGAACAGGTAGGTGTCCAGATGGGTCTTGAATATCTCCAGAGAAGGAGATTCCACAAGCACCCTGGGCAGCCTGTCCCAGGGCTCTGTAGCCCTTACTGTGAAGAAGTTCTTCTGCATATTGGTGTGGAACTTCCTGTGTTCCAACTTGAAGCCATTGCCCCTTTTCCCATCTCCACAGACCTTTGAAAAGAGGTTGGCCACTTCTCTTTGTCTCCCATACTTCAGATATTTATAAGCACATCCCCTCTTAACCTTCTTTTCTCAAGGCTGAACAGCTCCAGTTCATTCAGCCTAACCTCATAGGGGAGATGCTCCAGGCCCTTAATCATCTTTGTGGCCCTTCACTGGACTGTCTCCAGGAGATCCCTGTCCTTTTTATACCAGGGAGCCCAGAAGTGGACACAATACTCCAGGTGGGGCCTGGCCAGGGCAGAGTAGAGGGGGAGGATCACCTCCTTTGACCTGCTGGCCACACTCCTCCTGATGCACCCCAGGATTCCATTGGCTCTCTTAGCCACCAGGGCACACTGCTGGCTCATGGCCAACCTGTCATCAACCAGGTCTTTCTCCTCAGAGCTCCTCTCCAGCAGGTCATCCCCCAGCCTGTACTGATTTAAGCAGTTATTCCTTCTCAGGTGCAAGACTCTACACTTGCTTTTATTAAACCTCATCTGGTTTCTCCCTGCCCAGCTCTCCAGCCTGTCCAGGTCTCACTGGATGGCAGCGCAGTGTTCCTGTGTGTCAGCCACTCCTCCCAGCTTTGTATCATCAGCGTACTTGCTGAGGGTGGATGCTATTCACCCATCAATGTCATTGATGAAGATATTAAACAAGACTGGACCCAACACTGAGCCCTGGGGAACACCGCTAGTCACAGGCCTCCAGTCAGATTCCACTACACTGAATCACGACCCTCTGGGCTCAGCCCATTAGTCAGTTCTCAACCCACCTCACTGTCCTCTCATCAATCCCATGCTTTCTCAGCTTTGCTATCAGGATGTCATGGGAAACAGTATCAAAAGCCTTGCTGAAGTCAAGGTAGATGACATCCACTGTTCTCCCTCCATCTACTCAGCTGGTGATGACATCATAGAAGGCTATGAGATTGGTCGAGCATGAGATCTCCACTTGGTGAATCCATGCTGACTACTCCTCATGACCTTCTTCTCTTCCAATTGCTTGGAGATGGCATCCAGAACAAGCTGTTCCATCACCTTTCCAGGGACAGAGGTGAGGCTGACTGGCCTATAGTTGCTCGGATCCTCCTTCTTGCCCTTTTTAAAGACCGGAGTGACATTGGCTATCCTCCAGTCCTTAGACATCTCTTCTGTTCTCCAAGACCCGTCAAAGATAATAGAGAGCGGCTCAGCAATCACCTCCACAAACTCCCTCAGCATGCGTGGATGCAACCCATGAGAACCCATGGATTTGTGTGTGTTGATCCCACTGAGATGCTTCTGGACCAACCCACCTCAACCAAAGGGAAGCTCTCCATCTCCTGAACTCTCTCCCTTCCCTCTGGGGTCCAGGATTCCTGAGAGGGAATCTCTGAAGTGAAGACCAAAGCAAAGAAGGTATTTAACATCTCCACCTTCTCAGCATCCCCCGTTAGCAGGACACCCCCTCATTCAGCAGGGGACCTGCATTATCCCTAGACTTCCTCTTACTATTCACATACCTAAAAATACCCTTCTTATTATCCTTTATTTCCTTCCCCGGCTTCATTTCCAGGTGGGCTTTAGCCTTCCGCATTGCATCCCTGAAGGTTGTGACAACATTCCTATATTCTCCCTAAGTGCTCAGACCTTCTTTCCACAGTTCATAGACCTTCTGCTTCCCTTTGAGTTTATGCATGAGCTCCCTGCTCATCCACACAGGTCTCCTGCCACCCTTCCCTGATTTCTTACTCAAAGGGATGCACTGATCCTGTGCTTGGAAGAAGCGCTGTTTAAACGCAGACCAGCTCTCACAGGCTCCCTTACCTTCTAACAGCCTAGCCCATGGGATAGCTCCTATTAGGTCCTGGAAGAGATCAAAGTAAGCTCTCCTGAAGCCCAGCGTAGCAACCCTGGATTTAGCAATCCTAATATTCTGTTTTTCTATAGTATGTTCAGAAAAACTGGTGTAACAGTCTGCTTAACTAATGGAGCCTATGTATATAGCAGAACATATTTTATGAGAACTAAGAGATTTCAACTTCAACTTCTACAATGGTAGGACCTTTGATCTTAATGGAGTTATTCCTATTCTTTATCTGGGCAAATCAGAAGAGGATAAGTGCCAAAATTCATTTAGCTTTTATGATGAAAAAGGAGGAAGGTAGAAATTATCTGAGGAAAAAAAAATCTGATATATAAGCTTACTGGATTTGGGCTTTTGATTTGTATTTTGTTTTAATTTTGTAAACCCAGTGTGAACACTAGCCAAATGTTTTTAATATCTTGATATATTTTTCCTTTGGGACTTTATTTCAAAAAAGCCTTGAACCTACATCCTTAGAGAATTATATGCTCAAGAAACCTGTGTTATAAACCTCAGTCCATTCATTGTTATACCCATGAGAGTCAGCATCAAATAAAATAAATCTGCTTTTTCTATTCACAGAAAACAGACTTTTTTGGTTTGTTTGGAGTTTGGTTTTTGGATTTTTTTTTCCCTCTCCAAAGAAAACAGTTGTGCTCATAAAGATGTCAAAAACTAAAAAGGTTATGCTTTGGCTTCTAGCTAGCACCCTGACATATCACATCTCCAAAGAAGTGAAGTGATGAGATCCTGTATTTGAATTGTGGAAGAAAAGTCAGTTTGAAAAATCTTGAAAATGTTGGTGCAAAGCAGAGAAATCTATTTGCTCCCTTACACTAACTTTTTTACCATAAAATAAAATATGAAAATCTCTCCCACAGAAGGACAATTGTACTGAACTTAACATATATAAAGAATGTACTAATTTTTCTTGAACCCACTGTGGTGTGAATTTGCCCCCATCTGCACCAGCTGAAGGTTTTTATTTAAGTTACCTGGTCTAATTTGTTACATGGTAAATATTTAAATGTTTCAGTTTACAAATAACTGCAATGGTATCTGTCCGTTTTCAGGACTGACTAAGTAGAATTTGCAAAATACATTTTCTTGTAATAACAATGTTATCAAAATTCCTCAAATAATATTTCTTTTTATAGTTCTTGTTTTGATGCATTCATTACCTCTTCACAGAGTATTGGGGCAGCTTAGGTCTAAGTGACCATGAAATGGTTGAGTTCAAGATCCTGAGTGGAAGAAGCAAGCCAAAAAGTAGGATAGCTACCCTGAATTTTGGAAAAGCTAACTTTGATCTCCTCCGTGACTTAATAGGGGCTATCCCGTGGGCTACGCTGTTTGAAGGAATGGGAGCCTGTGAGTGCTGGCTAGCATTCAAACAGCACTTCTTCCAAGCACAGGAACGATGCATCCCTTTGTGCAGGAAATCGGGAAGGAGAGGCAGAAGACCTGTGTGGATGAACACGGAGCTGCTGAGTAAACTCAAAGAGAAGAGGAAGATCTATGAATTGTGGAAGAAGGGTCTGAGCACATGGGGAGAATACAGGAATGTAGTCAGGGCCTGTAGGGTCGCAACTAGGAAGGCTAAAGCCCTCTTGAAAACGAAGCTGGCAAGGGACATAAAGGACAATAAAAAGGGGTTTTTTAGATACGTGAATAGCAAGAGGATGACCAGGGATAATGTAGGTCCCTTGCTGAATGAGGAGGGTGTCCTGGTAACGGGGGATACTGAGAAGGTGGAGATACTGAATGCCTTCTTTGCTTCGGTCTTCACCTCAAAGGCGCCGCAGGACCCACAGGCACTGGATGTAAATAGGAGTGTTTGGGATATGAAGAATTTCCATCTGGTTGAGGTAGGGGAGGTCCAGGAGCGGCTCAAAGGGATAAATGCACACAAATCCATGGGACCGGATGGGATACATCCACGTGTGCTAAGGGAGCTGGCGGAGGTGATTGCTGAGCCGCTCTCTATCATCTTCAACAGGTCCTGGAGAACAGGAGAAGTGCCTGAGGACTGGAGGATAGCCAATGTCACTCCAGTCTTTAAAAAGGGCAAGAAGGAGGATCCCAGCAACTATAGGCCAGTCAGCCTCACCTCTGTCCCTGGAAAGGTAATGGAACAGCTTGTTCTGGATGCCATCTCCAAGCAATTGGAAGAGAAGAAGGTCATGAGGAGTAGTCAGCATGGATTCACCAAGGGGAAATCGTGCTCGACCAATCTCATAGCCTTCTACAATCTCATCACCGGCTGGGTAGATGGAGGGAGAACAGTGGATGTCATCTACCTTGACTTCAGCAAGGCTTTTGATACTGTTTCCCATGACATCCTGATAGCAAAGCTGAGAAAGCACGGGATTGATGAGTGGACAGTGAGGTGGGTTGAGAATGGGCTGTCGGACCGAGCCCAGAGGGTCGTGATTCGTGGAGAGGAATCTGACTGGAGGCCTGTGACTAGCGGTGTTCCCCAGGGCTCGGTGTTGGGTCCAGTCCTGTTTAACATCTTCATTGACGACCTTGATGAGGGAATAGCATCGACCCTCAGCAAGTACGCCGATGATACAAAGCTGGGAGGAGTGGCTGACACACACGAACACTGCGCTGCCATCCAGCGAGACCTGGACAGGCTGGAGAGCTGAGCAGGGAGAAACCAGATGAAGTTCAACAAAAGCAAGTGTAGAGTCTTGCACCTGGGAAGGAACAACTGTTTCTATCAGTACAGGCTGGGGGATGACCTGCTGGAGAAGAGCTCAGTGGAGAAGGACCTGGGGGTCCTGGTGGATGACAGGTTGGCCATGAGCCAGCAGTGTGCCTCGGTGGCTAAGAGAGCCAATGGGATCCTGGGGTGCATCCGGAGGAGTGTGGCCAGCAGGTCAAGGGAGGTGATCCTCCCCCTCTACTCTACCCTGGTCAGGCCCCACCTGGAGTATTGTATCCACTTCTGGGCTCCCTGTTATAAAAAGGACAGGGATCTCCTGGAGAGAGTCCAAAGAAGGGCTACGAAGATGATAAAGGGCCTGGAGCATCTCCCCTATGAGGAAAGGCTGAGAAGATTGGGACTGTTCAGCCTTGAGAAGAGAAGACTAAGGGGAGACCTAATTAATGTTTACAATTATCTTAAGCAGGGGATGCAGGGGGAATCAGCCAGCCCCTTTTCAGTGGTCTGTGGAGACAGGACAAGGGGCAATGGCTGCAAGTTGGAGCACAGGAAGTTCCGCACCAACATGCAGAGAAACTTTTTCACAGTGCGGGTGACAGAGCACTGGAATAGGCTGCCCAGGGAGGTGGTGGAGTCTCCTTCTCTGGAGATATTCAAGACCCGTCTGGATGCCTATCTCAGTGAAATGTCCTAGGGAGCCTGCTTTGGCAGGGGGTTGGACCCGATGATCTCTCGAGGTCCCTTCCAACCCCTACAATTCTATGATTCTATGATTCTATTAAAAAAAGGATAACTAGAAGTCACCTATGAATCAGCATAGTCTATGTCTGTGATGTATAGTTCTTAATTAAGAGAAGTTCTTAATTCTCAAAAAACTGAAATGAAGAAAGCTATGACATGCCCATATTCTCAATTTTCTGTAATTCCTCCCCTATTACAGGAAAATTAGAAAAAGAACTTCCAAAATCCTTTTTCTGTTCACTTTATTTAAGTATAGGACGCAGCAAGAGTAAAATAACTATACCTGAAGTTCATAGAAAGATACAACAGTTGAGGTCGAAAAGGAAGTTTGGAGATTGCTCTATCCAAAAACCCTGCTCAGACCAGGTTCAGCTGAAGCAGGTTTCCCAGGGCAATGTCCATTCAGGCTCCCAATATGTCCAGGGATGGACACTCTACAAACGCCCCAAATAACCTGCTCCAGTGTTCAACTGCCTTCACACTAAAAAATATGTCACATATCTTGAAACAGATTTGCTTGTATTTTAGCTCGTGTCTATTACTTTTTCTGTCACTAGACACCATTGAAAACAGTCTGGCTCCATTGTCATCATTTCTCCCATCAGGTATTTCTACACTTTCGTAAGATCCCCTCAGTCCTCCTTTCTTGAGGCTGAAAAATCCCAGCTTGCTCTCACCTCTTCCTTGTCCATTAGATACTTCACTTATCTCCATGACTGTTAACTGAACTTGTTCCAATACATCCCTATCTCTCTTACACTGGGGAGCTCAGCACTTGATCAGTTACCAGAAGTGGTCTCACCAGGGCTGAGTAGACAGGAAGGATCACCTCAACCTGCAGATAGTACTCTGCCTAATGCAGCACTGGAAGTTGTTGACCTTTTTTGCCATAAAGTTTATTTTGCTGACTCCTGATCAGCTTGCTGTGAGCCAGAACACCTAGCAAAACTACTCTCCAGCTAGTTAGACCCCAGCATTTACTGGTACATGGGGTTATTCCTTCCCAAAGGGCAGAAATTGACATTACCCATTGCTGACCTTCATGTGATTCCTTCCTGCCCATTTCTGTAGCCTGATTAGGTACCTTGGATGGCAATACAACCAGCTAGTGCATCAGTTACTCATCGTCAACAAACTTCTTGTCAGCATTTTCTGCCCCATCATCTGAATTATTAATGAAGCTGTTAAGCAGTATTAGAACCACTACAAGCCTTTGGGGTACAACCTTAGTAAGTGGGTTTCAGTGACTCTTTATGTAGCTGATCTCAACTCTCTGAGCCTGACCGTTCACCTAGTGGTCAGTCAACCTCACCACCCAACCACCTTTTGCATATTTTATCATACTTTCAGAGGAGAAAGTTTTGAAGGCTTTGTTGGAGTTAAGATAAACAGCATTAATTGTTCTTCCTTCATCAACACCACTCTTCTGAATGTAGAAGGCTATTGGTTTGCTTAAACATCATTCCTCCTTCATAAATCTGTGCTGACTCTTTCCAAACATTTGTCCTTTCCATATTTGGAAATGTTTTTTCAGGACGGTTTGCTGCACCCCTTTACTAGGGACTGAGGTGAGGCATTTATGTACCTGGATATTTCTTCTTGTCCTTTGTCAAGACACCAGTGACAGTTTCTTTCTTGCACTCCTCATCAAGTGGTCCTGATCACCATGAACTTCCAAAATTACATTGGACAGCCTCCTCAGTGCTTGTGGTTTCATCACACTGGGCCTTGTGGGTGTCCAGTTTGTTTAAGTGATCCCCAATCTCAACCTCCTCCACCTGTGGTCACAAGGATGTAAAAATGATGACAAGCCTACAGGTGATATCCTATCTTCTTTGAAGTCAGTGAAGTCAGAATTTTACCTCATAAAGCTATTCAGTTTAATTTTAAATTGAACTTCCATGGACCTTATGAGACTAGGTTGTGAAAAAGTGTGAATTCTATTCTTTAAAATCTTGTAACAATTAAACAGTTCTATTTGTGCAGATAATTCTAAGAAGGTAACCATAAAAGCAAATCATCTGTTGAATAGCTGGGTTGATGATTGCCGAGATGCTTGTGAACTGCCAAGTGTATAATATTAATATATTCCAGAAAAACAAACCAACCCACAAAAACTCACCGTGTTTTGTAAAATATAGTAGGAATTTTATAATATTAAAGCTATATATAAAACTTTAGACACTGAATGGATTTTAAATATTTCACAGTCACAAGGCTATTATAAAAGTTTTAGGCTTTTCTAATTGGCTTATTAAAATTGTGTGTTAGAATAGAAATTAATGAAAACAATTTAAAAACATTTTTCTAGGAAGTAGTTGGATCTTAATTAATCTTTAGAAACTTTTAGTAAAGTTCGAAAATTTCATTTTAAGCACTTCTTTGTGAAGTTCCTAGTGCCAGTGTTTAACTTTGTTCTATCACATAAAGAGATTACTAAAATCACATATTAAATCTTAAAAGTAGCATATAATCTACTATTCTGGTGTAAGTTTAAAGCTTTTTTCTTCCCATCAAGCTCGTTGTTGTTTTCGAATTCTATTCTTTATTATGAAACTTATTTTTTTCCACAGAAATGGGTGACATTTTTAACTTTATATTTTCAAAATGTCAATGAAAACAGAGAAGATGGTGGAATGTCTCCCTTTTGTCATCATACATGAAGAAAATTTTTTTTTTTTTTACTTTCAACTACGTATTTTAAATTCAGGGAAGTTTTAGAGGAAACTAGATAAATTCTTACACAAGGCTAGAACACAGCTTTGTCCAAGTTAAAGAAAATTGTTTTCTTCTTCATTGAACTGTACGATATCCGTAAGGTTTCGCAGAAAAAAAATGATATGACAAAATGGTAACATGGTTTCCTTTGTGTTGGAATGTGATTTATTGTTCCAAATCTCCAAATTAATTTGAGTAATCAACATAGGGGTTCATAAAATGGATGCGTACCAGAGACTTTTCTAGTCATAAGATAGCTGTTTATCTAGCAATTCCAGAATATCCCAGGATCTCCAGATAATTACTTCTTTTTCAGAACACAGACTACATTCATTATGAATTGCAAATTCTCTATTCACAAAAGTAAGTGGTAAGTGAAAAAAAAAAAGGGCAGTGCAGAAATGTTTAATATAAGCAATGCTTCCTTTGAGATAATAATATTTCTAGTCTTTTGTAGATAACTATAAAAAGATTAAAAGTACCAAACCATTCTTCCTTCAATTCTGCTAAGTGTTCTCTATAATATTTTTACACATCTGTAGCTTGTCCAGTACTTCCTGAGGCTTCACACTGTGTGTATCCAAACATGAATAATCTTCTTCCTTGCTTGTCACCTTTTGAGAGCTTCGTTCCTTGCTGATCCCTCTGGCAACTTTGTTATTAAAAATAAACAGTAATTGTTCCCCTTTTTTAGCCTTATCAACTGATGCCAGGTGAAAAGTATTACAATTTATTGTGTATTTGAAACTGTTTCCTCCACTTGTTTGAGCAAATCTTCAAAGATGTGAACTCCTCATACTTTAGCATGCATTCTGGACCTTTTATCAATATTCTTTAAACCTTTAAATTCCTATAAGATTTTTTCTTAATAAATATTGGGATTTTGAAAGTCAGGCCATAATTAGCAGCCACTGGTATTAATTATTATTTTTTTTTTAATCATTTAACTGATCTGAAAAGTTTATAACCCTCAATTTGAAAATGAAAAAATAAAACTAAAATGAGAATTATTTTGTTGCATGTGACACAAGTGAATAACCTTTAAATTTGTCATAAAAATAATTGATGACCCAGATCAGGTTTCTTTTTCTGTCTTTCATGGAGGGCATAAATTGATCAATTCCAACTGGTATTTTTTTTTTACCATGTTTAGAGTATCTTCTTAAAAATAATTGATACAATCATAATTTTGAATTAGAATTGGACCCTTATTTTCAAATGTCTTTTTTTTTCTTATTGCATCAGAGCATTTACAGAATACCTATCACAGACTGTGACCGTTTTCTTCCCTGATGAGTTAGAAATTTCAGTCACTGTCTTCTTCCTTGTTATCTGCCTTGACCTTTCTAACTCCACTATAGAAAAACCTAAATTCCTAATGCAATTATATTATAATTTTCCAGCCCAAGGGTTTAAAGGGGTTGGCAGTAGTATTTGGCATGAGTTTGGTTGTGACAGATATAAATGAGCATTTACAAAAGGACTCTATGAATATGAATATCTATATGTAGTCCACTAAAAGGAGATATTTTATATAGCTTTGACTGAAGAAAGGAATAAAACAGTGGAAACTGCACTTCCAAAGTTATATTTCACTCACTACCTAAACTAGATTGTATGAATTTCTTTAAATTTCTCTGTCATAAGCTCATGGGATATGTTGATGTAGTCAGACTTAGAAATGTGCTTCTCTTCAGCCTGGAGAAGGACAGGCCCTCAGGGGGACATTATAGAGGCCTTCCAGTACCTGAAAGGTGCCTTTAAGAAAGCTGGGGAAGAACTGTTCACAGGAGTGTGTGTAGCAATAGGATGAGGTGTAACAATTTTAAACTAGAAAAAGGTAGATTTAGGTTTTATATTAGGAAAAAAAATAAATCTTCAGTATGAGGGTGGTAGATGACTGGAAGAGGATGCCTAGAGAGGTAGTGAAGACCCCATCCCTGGAGATATTCAAGGTCAGATTTGATGGGGCTCTGAGCAACCTGATCTAGTGACGATGTCCCTCCTTACTGCAGGAGGGATGACTAGATGTCCCCTAAAGGTCCCTTCCAACACCATACATTCTATGATTCTATGGTTCTACAATTCTTTGATTATTTACTTCAAAAAGATTTGAAGTATCCAGTGGAGGGTTAGAAAGATGATTAGGGAACTGGAACATTTCTTCTATGAGGAAAGGCTGAGACAGCTGGGTCTGTTTAGTCTAGAGAAGACTGAGAGGGGATCTGATTAATGCTTCTAAATATCTAAAGAGTAGATGTCTATAGGAAGGGTCTAGACTTCTCAGTGGTACCCAGGAACAGGATAAACGGGCAATGAGCACAAACTAGAACATAGGATGTTCCGTCTGAACATGAGACAAACTTCTTTACTCTGAAGGTGACAGAGCACTGGAACAGGCTGCCCAGAGAGGTTTTGGAGTCTCCTTTTCTGGACACCTTCAAGATCTGCCTAGACACAATCTTGTGCAACATGCCTTACAAGGTCCTGCTCTGGCAGTGGGATTGGAGTAGATTATCTCCAAAGGTCCCCTCCAACCTCTAGCATTCTGTGAATCTGTGAAGTATTATCAACATTTATGAAATCATGTAGGAAGATACCTAAATGCTCCAGTCTTTTTGTCTTTTTAAAACAGTTCAATGTTAGGTCTCTGTTTCTGGAAGAAAAAAAGGCTTAGTTTGAAAGTCAAAGGCCCGAGGCATGAGTATGGAAATTAAATTCTTGCATTAACAATAAAAAAGGTGACTAATTACCCTTGGCTTTTAAATACAGAGAACAGGTCAACATAAAGTGTAAGCCTCTACAACAGTGAACAAACTTCTTGCAGAACTTACAGTTTATTTTTTCTTAAATAGCAGTTGAACTGAGTTTCTATAAAAAGCATGTTTGCGAAATTAAAAGCTAGCTAGCGGTGTTCCTGAGGGGTGACTGACTTATTTTTTCCAAGGTAACTTTTAACATCCATCTCTCTTCTTTTTTTTTTTTTTTTTTTCTTTTTTTTTTCCTAATCTATGATTATATTACTGTATGAAACCCATTTACACAGCTTTTCACACAGGGCTGACAACACTAGTTGTCATGGAATATTTCCACTATTGAAATGGCCTTAATTACAAACTTCATTTGTCAATAACTGCAATATTCAGCCTCAAGAATTGTACATCTAGTACTGTTTCTTGGAAAATCTTCTCTTTCTGGGATAAAACTGCAATACCAGTTTGTGATTATATTTAAAAAAGAAAATTAAAAGATTAAAATAGATTAAAAATCTATTCCAGTTAAAAACAAACAAACAAACATACAAAAACCCAACAAAAACCAAACACAAAAACACTCAACCCAATACTTGGTGAAGAGAATCAGTCTGTATCGTTCCTCCTGCTCACATGCACCTACAAAATCTGGGATTTAGCATTTATACCGGTTGGTCTCCCTTTGTGAATGAAATAGCTAATGTTATTAGCATCCCTCTTTTCTTTTTCTTTTTATATTTACAGTAGTGCAGATCTGAACTCCTATTTATTTGAATATTCTATAATGTGAACTCACATTCCCTCGGACACGGCTAGTGTAATAGGCTCTTGACTGTTATTTATACATCTATAGGACCACATTTCTCACCTTTAACATTTTAGAGCTCTCCAAACTTCCAATGTTATTATAGAAGGTTTTACATATTTCTAAGATATAATGCTGATAATAATTGTCTTTATTCATTTAACCCATTCTAAAAAATTTAATACAATTTCAAACTGTGTGGCAAAAGTCTGAAAATTCTAATGCTATTCCTGTCTTTTTCCTTGTTATGCTTTCCTTAGCTGTATAGTCACATATTTCTTTGGTACATGTAGGACCACATAAAGACAAAACTATGTTAAATGTGTATTTTTCTTGTTGCACATATTTTTATCACAGGAATGTAGAAATTTCTTATTCCGTGACATAAAGTACCCCATACCACATTCTATTCATCTTCAATGCTGGTCAGGCACTTATTTTTCAGTTGTGTTCACTTGCGTTTTCTTTCTTGAAAGTCCTAATTGGGGTTTGTTTCAGTATTTTTTCCTATATTAGAATTACAATACTAAAACATCATGACTTCTTTCTTGGATCATGGACTGTTTCCATTCATCCTTCTCATGCATACTGTGACATGAAATAGAATTAATTTACTATACCTTTATAATAAAAATCCATTATACTACATATTCTAATATGATGCCCCTCAACATTTCTGGGTTCCTTTAAGCATGTACAGCCATAAGCTCTCATTTTTTAAAATATGATTTTGCCATTCCTTCAGCTAGCTACTAGATACATCCCATACCTCTTTTCTGTTAAAAGCAGTCTGCTGAAGGGGAAACATGGTATAGGTGTGGGTTTTTTCCAAATGTCACACAAGCATCTTCATTGAAAACATTTCAGGAGAACACACAACTGAAATTCAGCCAATTTTTTTGCTGTTCTTTGTGGCAAATGATACTCCAAAGTTTAAAAGTAACTCATAGCTACATGAACTCATCTTCTAACCATCACTGTATTATGTAAGCTTAACTTAAAATAACTCTTTATGCCCATTGACATTTCAGTATTACTGATAACACTAATGGTTACTTTCCAACTCTTGCTTTTCTACGTTCTCCTGTTTTCCTGCTGTTTTCCATGATATTAAAGACAATGTCATATTTGTGCTCCCTCTATTTCATGTCAACAAGTTACACATCAACTTTGTTGCTATTATTTACATATTCAAGATTTATGGAATTCTGCTCTCTGTGTGGAATTTTCTTGGTTTTCGGATTATTGTTTTATTATTATTTATTTATTAGAAGTGTGTAAGTTATCACAGCTGAATTTCATCAGGAATACAAAATAAATATCCAGGCATTTTGCCTTTTTTTTCAGTCTCTCATTTTTATTATCAATAACCCTGAGTTTATCAAGTAGAATTGTGGGCAAAGAGCAGAAGCGGAAGTATGAGCATACAGCTGGTAGTGGGTGATTCAGAGTATTTACTGTTGCAGTTTAGTAAGTCTTTATTCTGCAAGCACAATTTTTCAAATTATCATAACCTTGACAATTTACTTCCAATTATTTATAAAATCTTTATTTTTTGTTCTAAGACACCTAGTATCAAAATCATGGGAATAAGTAAATATATAAATAAGAAGATGTAATATTTCATTGTGGATAGCACGTGCATCTTTTTCAGCTCTGAAGAAGTATTCTGACAGAAATATTTGACGTGTAAATATCAAACTGATTGTCTTGGAAGTGAAACAGAGAACACGAAGTTTCAGCATCCACATTAGGCTGTTAAAAGTTTGGTAAGTTCTAGAAAGAAAAATAAAAGAATTTATAAGAAGAACATTGTCTTCAGTAATGTTTAGGACTATCATCTTAACACATCTTCACTTTCAAAGCTTAGATTTTAAACATGCTAGTACTTCAGCTAGCAGATTGAACCAAACACCTGCGGTGTGACTGAATACTCTTGATCTGCATTTTTTTTCTTTTCTTTTTTTTTTTTTTAAACAAATCACCTTTTGCCATCAGAAGGGAGAAAATTTTAGTGGTTATTCTCTACACATAAATTTTTTATTTTCATCCAGAGTGGTTCTAATCACTTGGAATAAAATCCCATTACTTCCTCATTTTCTATTATATCTTTGAAAATAGAACATAATGATCTATTACTGTAGCTGCTGATACATGTCAGATATATATTTTTTTTTTACATTGAATGCACTCTAATTATTGCTGTTAAGCAAGCTGTGCTTTGGAAAGTATCTGATTGAAAACTTCTAGAACTGCTGTTACTTTTGTGATTGTTACAAGTTCTCCTTCATAGTTTTTATTATCAACTACCTTTGCAGAAATTAGCATGATTTTTCTTAGAATGACAGTGTGATTACTGGAGCACTGTCTATGTAAGTTTTATGCCTATCCTGTTTCTTTTGTCAATATACATAGTTTTAAAAATTATATTGCAATAAGTGTTTCATTATACTCTTATTTGTCTCTCCAACTTTATGTGTAACTATTCTTTAGCTGATGCCTTCTTTTGTAACATGCAAATATTCCATAATGCTTATAAATTAATATAGCTTTACTTTACATGCTTCACTATCTAAATAAGTATGAAGTTTTCACATCTATTGTTACTGCTTTTCAAACTGTCCTGGTGTCAAAAGTTTTGGCTCTCCTTTGAATGCTTGAAAATTCTGTTCTATCAACAGTAAAATCTTCAGAAATCCCAACATAAGTTCTTTGTTTCCAATTCAGAAACAGGTACAGCTTTATTCTTTATATATTTATACACAACTATAATGGAAAATGCACCATAGATTCCATCCAGGTGCAGTATCTTCTGAAAAAGCAAACATATAGAGTGGCACAATAAGGAAGAAAAAAGAAATGGAATCCAAGTCTAATCACTATTCACTTTACATATAAATAGAAAATACTGAATAAGGGATGTCCACTAGTCCTTTCTCTACATAAATAAATGTAATCTTTTTTTACCAGCCTAGTAAGAAAACAGATGAAGAAGTTGGAAGTTCCAGTAGCTAAGAGTAAATGCAGAGGAAGATAGGAGCAATGAGAAGGTCCAGTATAGTCTGGACTCATTCTGTGATGGATTAACTGAGTAATTGCTTCATCTTCTTTGCAATGAAGTAAAAGTGTTCTGTTATCTGCATGGCTGTAGTTGCACCACAGAACATGTCACAAAACAAGCTAGTCTAAACATGATTAGTGCAATTGTTCTGGAGATTATGTTGGGGGGAGGGGGTGGGAGAGGGGAGGGCTGGCATTCCATACACTCTTCCCCTGCTTCAGTGTGGGGTCCCACCCACGGGAGACAGTCCTTCATGAACTTCTTTAACATGAAGCTCTTCACCAGCTGCCCCAGCAAGGGTGACTTCGATGGGGTGCAGTCATAAAGTCATAGAAGGGCTCTCAGTCTCAAGCCCTGACTGTTCCAGTCTGGTACTCCATTGGGTCACAAGCCTTCCCCCCAGCAAACCTGCTCTGGCGTGGTTCTCTTTCCCTCGCTCATCTCTGTGTCTCTGTATCTCTGCATGGACTGCAAGTGCTGTTAGGGGCTTGCTCCAACGCATGTCACAGCATCTTCTGTATGTCTCCACCTGCTCCAGCATGGGGCCCCTCCATGGGCAGGGTCTCTCTTGGGGCTATAAAAGGGAAGCTTCTAGCTGCTTCTTGCAAAAGCCACCTCTGCAGCCTCTCCCCCGACTTGTCCACCAGAACCCCGCCACGCAAAACTATAAGAACTGAAACCACTGTGGGAATGACTCACGCTAAAGAGAGGGGTAGCAACATGAGGAAAGAGTAGCAGATAAAAAGTATTATGAACTCACTGAAACTCCTCCGTTCCCCATCACCCTATGCCATTCAGGGGAAGAAACAGGAGTGTCGTAGGTGGAATTGAGTCTGGGAAGAAGGAAGGGGTAAAGGGAAGTGGTATTTTAGTGTTCTTTTTATTTCTCACTATCCTACTCTGTTATTAATAGGCCATAAATGAACTTAATCTTCCCCAAGTTGAGTATATTTTGCCCATGATGTCATTGGTGAGTGATCTCCCTCTCTTTATCTTGACTAACAAGCTTTTCATTTTATTTTCTTCCTCTGTCTTGTTGGGGAGGTGAGTGATAGAGCAGCTTGGTGGGCACATGGCAGCCAGCCAAGACTAATCAACCACAGAAATTCAAGTCACTTAAGTTCAGGCATCAACAGTGTACTGAAGTTAATTTTCCTGTGTTTGTATTCTGTTCTCAGGCAAACCAAATACTTTTGTATTATTTCATATTAATAATTTTTTTTTCTTGGTTGAAGTTGGTTTGTTTGTTTTGGTTTCATTTTGGTTTTTTCACCAGAAAATATTCAAATTTCCCTCCATTTAAGGGCTGGAAAAAATATGATCGCCCCCGCCCTGTGGTCAGCATTGTAATTTAATGAAAACAAACTCAGAAACATTTCTGATGTGTGAGCAATATTTGTGCATTTTCACTGTTATGATCCCTCTATATTCCATACAAAGTAAGATTTAGTTTACCAGCTAGATACAAATACAAACTCATCAGTTTTTATATGAATCCTGAGGCAAGTGATTAAATGTAGCTTTCAATTTAATTATCAGTTGCATATATCTAATTCTGCACACCATTTGCATCTATTTCTAACATTTTTTTTCCTAAACAGACATAAATTGGTCTCGTGGAAAGTTCAGTGTTTTTATACAACTTAGAAAAGAAACAGTGATGATTGCCAAGTCTCATGGGAAAAAAAAACTCAAAAAAATAAACTTTATTTTCTTGTGCTATTGCCGTCCTAAAATACAATGTTTCATAAATCAAATGTTATTTTTGGAGGATGTTGCAGTGTAACTTTTATTGTTGAACAACTAGGTATAGCATTTACTTACATTTCTACTTTGTAACGGGGGGGGGGGGAGGGAATAAGTTGCTTTACCTTTAGTGTCTTTTGATTTTCATTTTGACCCTGCTCAGAATCTGCAGTTTTGATTATTTCAATAATTCAGTGGTTGCTTTGATGGTCACTTTTCCTAGTTTCCTTGTTAATGTAAAGACCAAGATTCCTGATACAGACTGAGAATGAAAGGGGAAAAAAAACCTTGAGGGGAATGATAGCAAAAGGGTAAGAAATAAGCACAATTATTCCATTTTGTATCTGTTGTCTAACAGTTGAATAGTTTCACCCAAAGTTTATAAACAGTCTTTATGCCTCCTGGTTGTAACTCTGAGTAAAGGCTGGAATATGACATGAAAAATATAGGAAAACTGTGTATATGTCTCATCTGAAACAAATGGTTATGGCTACAGTTTATTTACCAAGTAGAGTCCCATTCTGGAGCCATTCAATTAGTACACTGGTGCAGAGAGCATTTGAGATGTATTGCTAATTAATTGTTAATAACCTGCTGGGAACATAACCAAGACAGACACTAAATTGCAAAGCTAGTTATCAGGAGCTGGGGAGAAAATGATTTAAAGGTTTTAATCAGAATTCCACATAGAGCTTTCTTCCTCCCAGTGTAAAGTATACATAGATCATGCAGTATCATGAAATTTGGGACCATACTCTGAATTCCATCCAACCAAAAGGTTTTATATTACAACTTCTACAAAGCTTGGCACACTTGGAACAATTCTCAGTAACAAAGAGAGGCAATCATGTATGTATATAGACACTTAACAATACACTAGGTAGTATACAGTCAAAAAGACACTAATAAGTGAGATCACCAAATTCTATAGGGAGAAATAATGAGTTGATGGTGATAAAAAAAAAAGAATCACAATAACTTTGAAATAATTTATAATTTTCTTTTGAAATTTAAAGATATAATCAGGGCAAGAAAAGAATTATCCTAAAGCATTTAAAGCTACCACTAACCCCCAGACTTTTGCTGTTGAACCATATTGTCATAGTTTTAATGCCTTCAGTAGAAGAATAAAGTAGAGGTAACCAGATATCCATGGCTGGAAATGGATGATAATTATTGCCTACTTGCAGAAACTTTTTTCATATAACAAGGTGATTATAGTCCCTTGAACATGTTGGTTTTCAAAAATGTGAGAACAAGCTCTAGGGAGGTGAAGCAGTAATAGAACTTTTTGAAGAGAGTTGAAATTTTTTAAAAGTGGGGAACAGGGGGGCAAAGAGAATATTAAAGAAAGTAAGGGAGGTAGAGAGAGAGAGAAGGATTTTTCAAAAGACATACTCATGATGAATGTGAAGTATTTGAAGAAACACTGGAAACTAAAATATCTTTTTTTTTTTTTTCCAAACTGAAAATTTAACTAATCTGTCACTGCTGAGCATACAGGGAGAGGTGTTTTGAATGCCTTTTATTCCAGTTCACATAAATGGTTGAATTCTTTTGAGTCAAACAACTCTAGAAACAACCTTTGGACAACTCCATGCCACTGGCTAACCAAAAGATGGCCTAAGCAAGGAAGCAGAACACCCAGAAATTGTGAATCTAAGATCTGTCCAGGAAATAATAAAAAAAATATTTTTTCATAAACTGGACCACAATAGGAGCTGGAAAGTCTAGGAATGGCTTATTAAAAGGTTTAGATGTATGGGGAAAAATGGAAATTTATCTGAAAGGTATTTAAGATTACAGTAATTCAAGGGAGGGGCTCACAATCTAGAGAGAGGCCAGACAAAAAATGATGCTGGCCATCCAGCCACAAGATTTCATGCAACTGGTTTATTCTCTCTGAATGACTCACTTAGTAATATCTATTGCGAATGCTGCTGTTACATAGCACTTGCATTCAATGCTAAATGTCCATGTTTGAACACTCTGCCCTTCTGAGTCAATACAATAAGTGCCTGTCACAGTTTTGTGTAGCTGGGTGCTGGTAGAGAAGGGGGTGCTGCTGAGATGGCTTCTGCAAGAAGAAGCTCTCTACAGGCGCCAGAGAGTAAACATTGGCTGATTCAAGGCCAGAGTCACTGCTGACCAGGGCCCCCATCAGCAATGTTCACAGCACCTCTGGGAATCACATTTAGGAGAAGAAAAACCCCACAGGCAGGTGCATTTCGCCACCAGAGGAGGGAGTTAGAATATGTAAGAAGCCATGCAGACACCAAGGCCAGGGAAGGAGGGGGAGGCGCTTCAGGTGCTTGAGAGAAAAGATATTCCCCTGCAGCCTGTGGAGAAGACCGTGGTGAAGCAGGCTGTACCCATGCAGCCCGTGTGATAATGACGGGGAGCAGAGACCATCTACAGCCTGTGAAGAGACCAACCCATGCTGGAGCAGGTTTGCTGGGGGGCTTGTGACTCTGTGGGGCACCAGGCTGGAGCAGTCTGGGCCCGAATGTCAGCACCCCATGGAAGGGAGCCACACTGAGGCAATTGGTGAGGATATGATGCCCCAACAGAAAGGACTGATACTGGAGAAGTTTCTGGAGGACTGTCTCCTGTGGGTGGGAACCCATGGTGCAGCAGGGGAAGGAGGTGTGGAATGCCCCCCCCCAGCTAAGAAGGAAGACAACTTGGGAGGAACAGACTCAAAACTTCTACTCTCCATTCCCTGCCCCTCCCTGTGCTATGATGGGGAGGGGAAAGAAGGGAGAGAGAGAGAAATTATGACTAAAGTGAAGTCTGCTAAGAGGGGAGGGGTGGGGGGAAGTAGAGGTGGTTTAAGATCTGGAGGAGGAAAGCAGCTTATGAGGAACTGACTGCGCCAGGGGAGATTCAGGCTGGACATTAGGAAGCACTACTTCTCGGAAAGGGTAGTCAGGCACTGGAATGCACTGCCCAGGGAGGTGGTGGAGTCACCGACCCTGGGGGTGTTCAAGGAAAGACTGGATGTTGTATTGAGGGATATGGTTTAGTGGGAGCTAGTAGTAATAGGTGAATGGTTGGACTGGATGATCTTCTAGGTCTTTTCCAACCTTGATAATTCTGTGATTCTGTGATTCTGTGAAACCCCATTCCCCCATTCCCTGCCCCTCCCCACACCATGTTGTGGGGGTGGGGCAGTTGAGGGGGAAGAAGGGAGTAAAATCATGACTAAAGTGAAGTCTGATAGGAGGGGAGGGGTGGGGGAAGGTGCTTTAAGACCTGGCCACACTTCTCATTACCCGACTCTAGTTTCACTGGGTGTGTAGTGTAGTTGTAATAATTATTTTTTTTCCTTTATTCTGTGTTGAGTCTGTTTTGCCCATGACACTAATTGCAGAGTGACTGATCTCTCCCTGTCCTTATCTCGAATCCTAAGTGTCTCAATATATACTTTATCCTCTTTCCATCTGAAAAGGGGAGTGATAGAGCGGCTTTGGTGGGCATTTGGCCTCTAGCCAGGGCCAAAGAATTTCATAGCCACTTCATAAAACACGGGGTGGGGGGAATCAAATCATGTTCTGTGCTGAAGAAGAGTTTTTACATTTTATATTCACTGACAATTATCAGGTTCTTTCACTTTTTTTTTTTCTACTTTCTCATTTTGACCACAGAAGTTGAGATAAAATTAATAACAAATGCACAGAGTAATAAAGGAAGGGAAAATAAGGGATCCTAATTCTAAAGGAAGACATTTTAGCTTGAAAAACACAGATGTGAATCACTGTTCATGCTGTGTAGCTCATCTGCCGTATTTATATTGGACATTTATAAACACGGTTTTTAAAGATATTACAAATTGACAGAGAAAGGATAGGATTCTATTCCTTTCCCATAATTGGGTAAATGCTTCCCCTCACTTTGTGTTACATCCACTGTGAAACTCAGGTTTCTTCTGGACTCCTTGTCCACTTTCTAATACTTCTGGAATTCAGTGGTCCAGCTTCTATAGTGTTGTAGTTTTATCTGGTAGGCAGCTAAAACAACCATATAGCAGTTTGCTTGCTCCCTTCCCTCCCACTCCTGTTGAGTGGGATAGGGGAGAAAATCAAAAAGAAAAGAGTTAAAAGATGAATTTGAAATAAAACCAGTTTAATCAGACAGAAAAGACAATAATCATAATTTACAAAACAAGTGATGCTCAGCACAATTGCTCATCACCCAAGGGCATTACTCTGCTAGTTCATGAGCCAAACCACCTTCCGGCCCATCCCCCAGTCACATACTAATCATGACATCATAGAATCATGGAATCATAGAACAGTTAGGGCTGGACGGGATCATCAAGATGCAACCTCCTTGCCATGGACATGGACACATACGGGATGACATCATATAGGATGACACATATGGAATGGAATATCCCTTTGGAAAGTTAGGGTCAGCTGTCCACTCCCAGCTTCTTGTGCATCACCTGTCTTCTTGTTGGCAAGACAGTATAAAAAGCTGAAAAGTCCTTGACTGCTTAACAGCATCGGCAACTGAAAACATCAGTATGTTATCAACTATGTTCTCATACTAAATCCAAAACACAACACTATACCAGCCACTAGAAAGAAAAGTAACACTACCTCAGCCAAAACAGAACACATGGGAAAAGAAAACATTATCCACCTTGAAAAACTTCATGACCTGGATTTTTTGGCATTTTGGGGAGATCTGAGTTTTCCTGTGTTACACTTCAACCTGAAACCAATACACTATGTTTAGAACTCTAATGCATCAGAAATTATAGAAGACATTTATTAGTACAGATATATTTTTGAAATGCTGAGAACTTCCCATCTAACCACAAGTGGGCACGTGGAATCAGATATCACAGGATAACTTAAGGTAGGGTAGCCACAAGAAAGACCCATACCTCTAAATGGTATATGATCTTAAATGCGTGGAGTGAGATGGGTATAGCAGGTAGATAGCAATTTCTGTTTCAAGACTGCTGTTCTACCATACTCATACCCTTTACACTCACAACAAAGCAAGCCTCTCCAGTTCAGCTGTGACCAACAACAGGGACACAGGGGAGAGGACACTCTCTAGCTAACATTCAATGTGTCAGGTGATGCAGAAGTTCCAGCATAGGCTCAAGCATCTACAGTATATTGGATGACCATATTGGATGTTCCCCATAATCAAGCACTATTTATTGCTTTTCTAACTTAAGTGAATAGGTGCAGATGACCTCACTGATCACATTACTCTGGACCAACTTATTTCATTTTCCTCATATCTAAAAGTCTTTTAGAAGATGCTACTGGCATTCCTATTACCTATTGGTCTCACTCCACCCTTGTGTCACAAGGAAATAAAGTTGTTAACAGCATCTGTGCTTGCTTGTTTTTTCCCTTACATATAGCTAAACCATTGCCACCCTAGTCCAGACCTCAGTGGCACTGCTTAGAGGTAGGAGTCCTCATAATAAGTATTTGTGTTTGATTTGTTTTTTTTTCAGTGCATACCATAATCATCTAATGAATTCTAGCCTGGCAGGTGTCTACAGGGTCTCATCTATCAGTGTTTCAGACAGGTTTTAGCCTGTGACAATGGGAGATCAGAAGTGCTCTCTGGATGCCTACTTGCTTCTGTCATGAAAGTTCATGATGTCAATGGGTGGGCTCATTTAAATGTCTATAATTCAGTAATAGGAGTGTAAATTCATATGTGTATCCTTGAATCAAAATCCAAGGAAATTCTGTACTCTCTAATATACACATCTTCTGAATTACTTCCATTTCTTCCTTCTTGGGCCTCATGTGACTGCAACCTTCCATAGGCCAGTAAACATTGGCCAGTATTCCCACTTTTTATGAAAAACCAGTACTGCACTTTTCATGAGACTTTGCTTGTACATACATTGCTATGGGGAACCTAATTTAGAATATTTATCTGGGTTGGTTTCTTCAATTTTTTGCAGCCTCTGTGATAGCGTTTAAAACTGGTGGCCTGGATCTTATGTGTTTAGTTTTTAGAAATGCCTATTATTTTTAAATAAGTGATGGCAGTAACTCAAATCCAAACTTATTTAATGTCAGAATATAACAGAGTTCTGAGAAGACATTTTTCAACCCCTTAAGCTATTTTTTCAACCCCTTTAGCTATTTTCTAAAATAGCCCAAGGGAAGTGAAAAAATCTTAAATCATTTACTCCTGTTTAATCCAGAGAGATTGGTGGCTAGAGTTACCTTAACTGCAGTTGACACACTAAACATTAGTTATAATTGTAGAATCTTATCTAGCAGTGTCTTGGAAACAGTAATACTAGAAAACATACTATGTCTCTCTACTTAGATTTTAAAAAACAGACAAGAAAACGAAAAAGACATTTTCAGTATCTCTAGTATAAAAGAGATTGCCATCTATAATAAGTAATGATAACCAGTGTTGAGTACCTAGAGAAACTAAATCTCCATATACTTGAGACCCAGAGTAGGGAAAAAAAAGAAATTTGAATTATTATTTTTGGAGTGAATGCTACACATTAGAACAGACTTGTGGGAGACATACAGTTAAACAAACCCACCCCTTTCCCCTAAATCATAAAGAAAAGAGAAAATAATTATATCTTCAATGTACATGGGGTATTTGAGCAAATCAGATATGAATCAAAGACTAGATTCAAAGCTTTTTTTTTAAAGTTTAATATTTTCTGTTATGAAATAACATATTTAGAAATTACAAAAAACTTTACTTCAAAGAACCAAATAACTACAAAAACTAATCAATGCATAATTTTGAGAACTGGGAAAGCTGCAACAAATTTTGTGGAATATGCCTGGAATAATGTTACAGATAGGAGATGAGATTCTGGCTCTGACCGTGTCTGATTATTCACAGAATTTGTGAATGAACGAACAAAAATGTTGTGGGGGTTTTTTTGGTGTTTTTCGTTGTTTGTTTGGGTTTTTTTTAATAATTTTGGGGGTGTGTGGTGTGTTTGTCTGTTTCGGGTTTTTTTCCTCCTCCCTTCTTTACTCTGCTTTTGGACTAATGTCACGCATCAGGGTAAATATTTTCTTTTCTTTTTTCATTAGACAATGTGACTGTGAGATGATGAGGTTGAGGAAGATTAAAGATTGTCAGGAAGTGTTTTGGGTTTTCTCTGTTTTGCTTTAGTAATATATTAAAAGTTTGGTTTTCTTTTTTTTTTTCCTAAGTTGAGTTTGTTTTGCCCATGACAGTTAATTGGTGAATGATCTCTCCCTGTCCTTACCTCCACTCACAAGCCTTTCACAATATTTTCTCTCCCCCGTTGTGTTAAGAAGGGAGAGTGATAGAGCAGATTTGCTGAGCACCTGGCCTCCAGCCAGGGTCAGCCCAACACAGCAACATGACATGTAGGTCCTACATGAATCCCAAAAGCAAGTCTGTAATAGAAAGAAATAGTTTTAGCTACTCAGTCATATTTCTGAGCTAAATTTAGTTGTAGTCATTAATCAAGTGTTAATTTTTCTTTTAGCATTTACTAAATATTTTGAATATGGATACACTGAGTGTTTGGTTTTTTTTATTTCTGTTACATTACTGAATATAAATAAAAGCAAGAACATTGAACTGATGAAAGACAACGTGCAAATTAACCCACCTAATTAATTATCATAGTGGAAGAAATCTGTCAAATTCTAAAGACAGTATTAAAAAATAGATTAATTTATCTGATAAATAAGATATTTCTATATTACTGGGGGGGAAAAGGAAGGAAATTAATTATGTAACAGCATGTTTCAAACCACACTTCAACGTTTATAAAAATAAAATATAAACTGGTGCTGAAAAGACAAGAAGCATACAACTGTCTTTTAACCTTTTTTCAAATTAATTAACTTTCTCTTTCATTTGAAGCTGTATTTTAAATTTAATGGACTGCTGATCTGCTGAAATGAAGCAATTTGGATTTTTTGATTTTTAGATTTTTGTCTGTGCTGGTATGCTTTTGAAAGTTAGACATATTGAAGTCAACAAAGCTTTATGAGTGGTACTCTTTAAAATTATTAGTATTATTTACATTTTAATGCTCATACTTTGCCTCATTTGCAACAGATGACTCAACTTCCTTTAAACATGCTTTTTCCAGATGAAACTGATAAATAGTAATGGGGTCCTGTAGGACCCCTTCAGGTAATAGAAGGCTGTAGTGAGGTCTTTCCAGAGCCTTCTCTTCTCCAAGCAGAACAACTCTTTTTGGTCTATCTTCACAGGAGATGTGCTCCAGCCCTTTGATCATTTTTGTGGTCCTCCTCTGGACATGCTCCAACAGGTCCATGTCCTTCTTGTGTTGAGGGCTCCAAAGCTGGATACAGCACACCAGGTGAGTTCTCACCAGAGCTTTCAACTTCATTCATGATTTCTCTCCCTTCTTCCCCCAGCATTGTGGCACAGGGAGGGGCAGGGAATGGGGGTTTTGCTCAGGTCCTCACAAGTTATTTGCCGCCTTAGCTTGGAAGAGTGTGTTTATTCCTCACACTCTTCCTCTGCTCCAGGGCACCATGGGAGACAGTACTCTATGAACTTCTCTAATGTGAGCCCTTTCTGTCGAGGATTCAGCTCCTCACAAGCTGCTTCAGCGTGGATCCCATCTATGGGATGCTGACCTTCAGGCCCAGACTGCTCCAGCTTGGTCCTCCACAGAGTCATAAATTCCCCAGCAAACCTGCTCTGGCATGGGTTGCTCTTTCCACCAGGAT
This sequence comes from Hypotaenidia okinawae, assembly GCA_027925045.1. Lineage (NCBI taxonomy): Eukaryota > Metazoa > Chordata > Aves > Gruiformes > Rallidae > Hypotaenidia > Hypotaenidia okinawae. Next base: position 176,735,682 of record BSDF01000001.1, read on the forward strand.
GTGCGTTTCTCTGCCAGGAGCTTGCCCCAACCTGGGCTTCCCACAGGGTCACAGTGTCCTTCAGGTGTCTCCACCCCCTCCAGCGTGGGGCCCTCGATAGGCCGTAGATGGGATCTCTGCTCCCCATCATCCTCCATGGGCTTCAGGGGGACAGCCTGCTTCACCATGGTCTTTTCCATGAGCTGTGGGAGTATCTCTCTCTCCAGCACTGGAAAAACCTCATCCCTCCTCCACCCCGTTCCCTTCTTCCCTGGCCTTAGTGTCTGCACAGTTTCTTACATCTTCTCACTCTCCTCATTGGTGGCAAAAAAGCATCTGCTTGCATTTTTTTTTCTTCTTAAATGTGATTCCCAGAGGTGCTGTGACTGTTGCTGATTGGCTTGGCATCAGTCAACAATGACTCTGGCCTTGAGTCGACTAGTGTTTACTCTCTCAGTCCTACAGAAAGTTTCTAGCTGTTTCTTGCAGAAACCACCCCTGCAGTCCTCTCTGCTCCACCAGAACCCAGCCATGGAAAACTACACTAGTCCCTCTGGATAGCATCCCTTCCCTCCAGAGTATCAACTGCACCACACAGCTTGGTGTCATCAGCAAACTTTCTAAGGATGTACTCTTTCCCACTGTCTATGTCACCAACAAAGAAAATAGTAGTAGTAGTATTGCTGCTAATATTTCTACTACTGCTACCAATGTTACTTCTACTATAGACAGATATTCTTTACTTAACTGTATGGAAATGCCTGTGTTTTGTGCACAACACAGATGATGTATTTCAGAGAATTAATGAAGCTCAGAGGTCTTACTCCCCAAGTTTTTTCTCATTGCCACTCTACCGCTTTAAGATTTTGGCATGTTCATCTGGCCTTCTGTGGACTATCAGCGACATCTTTTTTTACTGAATTTCCGTTCCCATTGATTTTTTTTAAGCACTATTCTTTGCGTTACCTTCCTAAATTTAGCTGACATCAAGTGGTTTCACTTCTCCCTAAGTAAAATTTTAAAATAATAAAACTCCTAGAGTATACTGAAAAGGAATTGATTTTGAAGTATGATGTATAAGATCACACTTCCAAGTATTGAACTTCTCAGACAGAATTTGAGTGGGTTATTGAGAAGCCTCTGGTACTATACTGAGCCAGCTGGAACCAGTATGGAAAAATAGAACTTTTCCAAATGTCTTAGGCAATAAAGGATTACTGAAAATCCAGATGAGACTACAGCTTTATAATCTTGATTCTGCTCATGCAAAAAGTGGAATTTTCTTTTTTTTTTCCATCAGGAAGAGGTAAATGTAAAGTTTTGGGTTTGGTTATTTTTCTTGGTTTGTTTTCTTTTGTTTTCCCCAGCTAAATTCCTGTTTCATAGAAAAAAGTAGAATTTTTTCTCATAAATTGTGGGGAGTCGGGAAGGAAAGCACTATTTGTTTGGCTTTCCTTCATGAACTTACTTGCTTTTGTCCTTCAGTAGACAACTTAATGATACTTGAATCCCTGACCTACCCATTTTCTTCTTCAGTGTTTATGTCAACATTTCAGCAACAATGATAGTTGTTTGGTTTTTTGGGTTTTTTTAAAGACGGTTGTAATGACTGTTTCTTATGTTTTCTAAAGCTAAGCCTTTTTAATGTTTCTGACTGAATATTTCAATTTTGCATTGAAGTACTACAGTGAAGTGGAATGAGAAGAATAGTTTTTCTTCTTAGATTGATCCCATGATTGAAAATAAGCTAACAGCTGGCTAACATACACCTATTATCAACAAGAAAAAATACAAGATAAATCACTGTGTTTCAGCATGAAATGATTTATTTTTTCTTTTCAAGAATTTATATTTGTTTTGATTACTAAAACCAACACTGCCTACTGTGCTGAATCAGGTGACAAAATCTGAATTCTATGTATTATTTTTGGTATCTTTTCTTCTGTTACTAGGATAAACCATCTAGTTTGTCGAGTGGGGTAATCACAGACCTATAAAAATATACTTAGAAGTGATGACAGTAGGTCATATACTTCAGCTTCTGTCTTAGAAATTATTCATTTTATTTCTCCCATGTTAGACTCCACAATTTTCCAAGAATTCAGTTTCAAAGTTATTGTAACTTAATGACTGTATCTTTTTCTTCTAAAACTTATCTCATGCCTGCCTTTCTTCATTTAAAAGACATTATTTTATTTCTTGTCTTATTTTGTTTTATGCTACCCTATGTTATCATGTCCCTCATGTAACAGAACAGATGAGTCACTACATCTTTGCAACACATCACATAACTGAAAACTATTTTCATACTGCCACTGCCTCTTTATGTTCTGTAGACTAAACAAATAATCAAAGGTAAAAGATGTTGATAATGCCTATTTGTTTATTTTGACCTACTTTCAGTTAACTCATACCTTTCTATCAGTGAGACGTTCAATAGACAGGAGATTAAGGACAATTGTGCTGACTTTTCTATAGCATTTTCAAAGTATCGCCATCTGTCTAAGAGACAAATCTCTATCAGTACAGACATTTTGATAATCTCACTAGGAATTTTTCCAAAGTAGTTTTCCTTACCAGCCTTTTTTTTTCTTCACTCCTCTATAAAAACAGAATAGAACATATCTTCATGAATGTTAGTCACTGATTATTTTTTTCTACCATTCACTGCTTTAGTTCTTGTTCCTTTCAGAGGTTTCAAATGTGTTTCATGATTGTTCTTGCATCTGTGAGGTATTCAATCTATCTGCTGATACTTAAAGACCCTTTATGATTTATGCACTCCTTATATAAATTCCAGAATGCAAGGCTTCAAATACTCAGCGTTAATATTTATAGGCCTTTTTTCTGAAAGGTGCTGAACATTCAAAGTTATGATTTATTTCTGTTTCAGAGAGTATTGATGACACTCAAAACTCTGCAGGCGATAGTATGCCTTTTCAGGATTATGTTAAGTTGATTTTCCTTGAGGAGGACATACCTGGTCAGACGTGTAGGGCACTCAACAGTGTAAAATTGTTGTTGTTATTATTTTTTTAATCCAGTATGTTGCAAGGATATAATTAAAAAAAAAAGTTTTTATATAAATGTTAAGTGCAATTAATATTATTTTTATTCTTATAATTTTAATTGGCAAAGCCTTTTATTTTCTGTTATTCAACTCCGTTGAATGGTTTCTAGTCGTAATGTTAAACTTCTTTAATTGAAGCATTTTTTATCTTACTGAAAACTATCTGCCCAAATTTAAATTCTATGATTTTCTTAACTTTATATTTCCTATGCATAACTGGCATAGTCTTAAATTCAGTATTGTTGGAGCTATAATGCTTTATACACTAGGATGTAGTTCCAGAACTACCCTAAAAACTTTTTCCTTCCTCTCATATACATCTTTCTATTTCCTTTATCATGCCTTCACACCCTCCCCCCAACTTTTAAAATATTTTTTAATTTGGGTTTCCTTTTTCATTCATGCTCTTAGTCAGGACACCCTATTTTCTAACTTCTTTATTTTCCTCAAAGAAATTCCAGACTTTCAGAAAAATCTCATGATAAAACTTGAAGTGCTTACTAATAAATCAGAAAATTCATGCTGTTGTTGCTTCTTAATGCAATCTGTCACTAAAATGATGCTGTCTTTTTAGCACTGTAGGGTTTCATGTTGAAGTGTTACTGTGTGTGACACAGAAAAAGTTGCGTATGTGAAGAATGAGCATAGCTCTATTTCATAAGAGTCATTTTAGGACTTTGCAACATGTCTCATTTTGTACACCTCATCAATATGGAAAGCCAAAGCCTTTTGAACAACTAAGTCATTTTGTTCAACTTTGTGCTTAAGCATTTTTATGGCTGAGGGTATGAAAATTGAATACACAAACTATTTGAAAAATAGTCTTTCCTGTATTATTCAACCATGTACAAATCCAGACTCAGTGGCCACATGCTGAGACAGCATTTTTTTTATTACTATATACTGCCTGAAACACAACATTTATTACAAGCTTGGGTAGTGGTGTCAGCTGTGTGTATTTGGTTTGTCATTTTGTTTCTCAAGGTTACCAGAACAAAGACAGCTGGCCATTTACATACTTCACTTACAGAATAGCTCATAGCATACATTTCTCAGTACATTCTGGGAGCCAAAGGTCCATCCCACTTAACTTTTGTGAGATGAAAGAGCTGCAGATATTTCTAGAAAAATCTTTTTCTGCCTCTGGCAGAAGCCTTTGATAAGTGCTTTGATATTGGACTGACGTGTAATGTGACACTTTTAGAAGAACAATCAGGTCTTTTTTTTCTTTTTTTCTTTGTTTAAAGAAGCCACAAGAAGTTCAATAAGGAAACTTGCAACTTATCTTACTCATGACAAAGGAAGTCAACCAGCCATACCCTGTCTGAAGAGCTGCAGAATTTTAACCCAGCTAAATTACTTTTTCAGTCACAGATGCAGCCGAATGTAGAGTTATTCGTATTCCTAAACTAGAGTTTTTTTACACTCATGCGTTTGCCCCACATCCTATTTTTTATCAGGACTCAAAAAGAGGAGTTCAGATCTGGTTTATTCAGGCTGGTAGCTAGCAGCCATCTTGTAAGGGACTAGAAATATGCCTTAACTATAGCTGACAGAGCCATACCCCTCTCTTTCTTCTCTCTCAACCTCTGTAATCATGACCCCCTTTACTCTCAATCACCATAAAACCTCAACCCCATGACACCCATGCAACAAAGTGAATTTCATGTGTCAGAGATGGATATACATCTTGTTTATCTCAAAGTAGCTTATCCCAAAGCATGTAGCCTAAGTCCTTTGCACATGAGCCCAGGACCAGGGTCAACTGAAGGACAAAGTGTGAGGGGGCTTAGACCCTCTTGAGCTGGGAGGGTCTTGCACTTTTGGGGACCCTCTGGACACAGCAATGGGCATGCATCCCAACACCAGGTAGAAGGTGTGGCTATGCCAAGGACTTATTGACTATACAATGAGATAACACTGTAAAAAGTCAATACCAACAAAGAGAGGGAGGAACATTCCCCTGTGGGGCCTGAAGACATTGGACTGGCAGGATGCAGCATTCTGTGGTGGTAGCTATTGCACTCTCTTTCACTCTTTCTCACCTTGTCTCTTTCTTCCTCCCTTTTCTTGCATGCTTGTTGTGAGCCAAAATGACTTGACTCTTGACTCCATTTTGAATCTTAATTCTGATCTCAAGAATTCCAAAGACCTGGTCATGATAAAATGCCTAATTGAACCTCACTCAGGAGTTAAACCTAGCCACCCCCAGCCACCCAGAGCAATCTGAGGTTGGTTGGAATGCAAACGGGTTTAACTTCTGTCAAATTAGTCTATCTGATTGTGGATCATGTCACATCTGCTATACAATATAAAGTTATTCTGAACAATTCAACATAGCAATTCAGTAAAGAGGACTGGCAATCCAACCAACAGTGATATCTGCCAGAAAATGAATATAAGACATTGATCTACTTTCATAACAATTTGGTAATGGGAAAAAAAAATATGATGAGTGGCAATATGAAGATAATAACAATAATTTATATCTAACTCATAAAAAATATTAGAATTCTTATTTTGCAGGATTCAAATATATTTGTCACAAAGATGGAAGTCTTTCCACTTGTGGAACAATATTACAAAACTGCACCAGCATCATTTAAACTTTTTGTCTTGAAAATTCCTTAGGGACAAATTTCTCAGTAAAGTGTAAAAGCACTATCTGTAAATATATAGATAAACACCCATACACAGAACGTGCATTAACACCCAATAAGAGGTGTGGTAGTACAGTAAAATGTGTACTGATGGAGAACATTTAGTAAGTGAACTTAAAGTGACACACCTGAAATGGAATAAAACACAAAAATACATTTCACCTGCAAGAAATGACCCTTCTTCCCTTGCTGACAATCCACAACTACAAACATATTTTGGAAAAAAAAAAAAGAAAAAAAAAAGTAAAAAAGATCAGTTCTTTCTGTAGACTTTAATCAACTTAAAAAAATGTTTCTGCTGCATCTCATAAAAGATGAGATTGAAAAATGAACACATTCAGCATTCAAAAAACTTGCAATAAAATGCTTCTATGTCCCAAAAAATATATAAACAGTTTCAGGAATTAACAGCAAACAAACAAGCCAACAAAGGCAGGGTTTTTTGTTTTTGTTTTTTTTTTTCTTAACGAGAAATATTACAGCTTCTTTCTCTAAAAGGTTTCAAGTCATTGGAGACATTTGTGCTCCTCAATGAGTTGAAGTTCTACATCACAGGAAGCATTTGAACTCTTTATCCTGAACCTGCACTGAGCATATGTCTCTGGGGTGATTCATAGGAGCTCTCTCCTGTTCATGGCTTTAGTTTTTAAGGCTTTTGAACAGTATTCTTGTGATGTATGGAAGGAAAATGAGGATGGTACTTGGAACACTGTTTATGTTAATGCAGTAGCATACCTTTCATATCCTTAACTTCTCTTGAGAAGAAAAAAAAAAAAAAAAAACAAACACCCTGATGGAATTTCTGAGTTAGCAGGTTGTGTATTTATGCTTAAAGTGAGTAATTATTTCATACCACCACTTTTTGCAAAATCATTGACTGACAGTGCAGGAAAAAAGGTTATTTATTCTGTATTAATAACTCTTACGCTGTTGTATGTGGTGCATTATTATTTTGCACACATGCACACACATACACACGAAGAATGCTGATAATGAGAAGGATGACATAAAGGAGCACTGTTGATGACTGTTTCTGAAAAACAGTCTAATATGAACTATTTCTTGCAAGTACACACAGACTTGAACTTACATAGTCTTATGTATGTTCTCTAGCCAGACCAATTTAGGATGAACACAAACACATTACTTGAGCAGCATTAGCATTTATTAGAAAGGTTCATTTAGTATGAGTGCAATTGTTACTCTGGATGACTTATACTAAAATCCAACCATAATTTAATTGTTTTATTATACATTAACCCAGCATTTTCATATACTTTTTTCTGTTGTACTTCTTGTTGCTATTGCTATTACTATCACTGTTTCTATCGCTGCTGCAATTAAAATTGCTATTAATTTGGATGTTCCAAAGGCAGGTCTCTTAATAACTTGATCTACTTAAAGATGTTCCTGCTCACTGCAGGGGAATTGGACTAGATGCCCTTTAAAGGTCCCTTCCAACCAAAACCATTCTATGATTCTATGATAATATCTGTTCTGATCACTCCATGTTATGATGCAAAATTTTAGTCTAGACTATATTAGCACAGGGGACTAAATAAAAGCCACTTACTGCTGGTAAAATTATACCTTATTTTAGCTATAAATATTCTGCCCCCTGTACAAACACACAAAAAGCATGCTTTTTTTTTAAACTTATCCTACCTTTTATCTTAATTTTTTGACTGTTAAAAGTCAGATTAAAGATGAACCAGAGATATATGAAAAATTCACTGCTTCATTTAACCAATTATCTGTGTTTTCTATCTGAAGGAAGGTAAAAAAACATAGCTTAATTTTTATAATAGAAATAGGAAAAAATAGTTATCTGTTAAAAAACCCAGTATACTGGCATTGTGTGGAATAAGCACAGACTGGTTATACATCTTATGAATAGTAGGTAGTACAGGAAATGTGTTATTCCTAAGGGCAGACTTCCCAGGAAAAAATGTAAGAATCATCAACCTTATTTGGAGTCAGGTTGCTGGGATACTAGTTCCACATGCACAGCCAGGTGATCATGTTGCTTGTTCACAGACAAAAATTAGAGTTGGATTTCTCTGTCCTGACCTTTAGGAAGAAGGAATATAATTAAAGTACTCCTTGCCAAGGTTTCTTATAGCCTGTTTAAATTTTTTGCATCAATGCTTCTCACTTTTTACATTTTTTTTTTTAATGACAAATCACATTAACATCAATATCGATACTGATTTTGATATGAATACTAGTAGCATTTTTAAAGGTTGGATAAATTCAGAACTGCTGTCTCAGTTGAATGACAGTTGTCGTACATATGTTGTTTTTTACTAATGCAGAACTACCTAAGAAAAGGTCTATTCCCTTTAATTTCTTTAATAACCATGGTTATTAAAGAAATGCCTCTTATCTGACATAAGATTAGTCTGAATGTCCAGAATAAGCAGTGCAAATTTTAAAGCCTACCTAACCTTACACTGACAAATCAGAACAAGAGAAGGAGGAAAAGGAAGGAAGTATATATCTAGAAACAGTAGTAATTTAGCAATGTGATAGAATGGGAATTTGGAATAGATGACTAAAAACCAAAGCAGATTAATCTATTACTCATTATTTAAGACAAGAAGGTTGAACAGTTGTGGGACAATCTTCAATTAGCAATTGAAAAATAGCTATTGAAAATCAAAAATAGATAGTTGGTCCACATTCTGTGTTGATAGCAAAAGTCTCTGATCACCCAATTTTAGCAGAATTACTAGGATTTATATCAACGTTTTCAAAGAAATAATACATGCAGGAGGAAGAAATGTCATAGCCTTGAAAGATACTGATTTAATAAATCTTATCCTTGGTTTGGTCATCTTATTTCTGAATATGGTTAAGAACAAGAATTGTCTATTCACAACTCTGTGAAGATATTGGCAAGAGGCTTCTTTTCTGACAATATATCTGCTAGTGAACCTTTGGGTTTAACTAATTCTTGATGTCCAGCTCCTGATCTTGAACAGTTATTATTTTTACATCTACTACCAGCTGTGCTATAAATTATGTCACTTCTTTAGATCGCTGTTTCCTAGATTTTCTTCAGTTTTGGTAGACCCAGGTAAGTTTTTCTTTGAACCACTTTGCACTTTCTTTGTCAGAGTGGATCATGAAAACACATACATCATCTTAAATTAATTTAAAAGAAATTTGAAAGCAGACATTAAACACATCATTGCCAAAATAGGATTACTATTCACTGTATTTATAGTATAAGATAAAGTAGACTATACTTTTACAGTGAATGTCATCAAACATTTGACCACGTTTAATGCAATGAGTAATAGTATGCATGCCTTATATTTGGGAGTATTCATAACTGGTCATCTTCCTAAATATACCCCAGAGTTAATTACAAATTACTTATCATAAATTGCAGAGAGAAATTCTAGAACTACGCCATGTAAGAAGAATACGACTATAACTTTCCATCTAGACATGAAATATGAGAAGACTCTTATGAATAAACTTTCTATACAAAAATATGCATATTATTATAAAACAGGAAAAACCCCAAACCAACCAAACCAAAAAAATCATGCCTGTCATTGTTGAAATCAGTGGATGTTTTGAGAATGACTTTCAAAAGAATATGAGACAAGGTGGGGGGGGAGATTAAAAAAAAAAAAAAAAAAAAGGAAAAGGGAGCTAGATATATAACACAGCCATTATTTTTGTGGGCTCATCTCCAGTTTCATGATTTCCTCAAAATTACAGTTAAGTCTCTCAGACAAAAACAACTGAAAGCAACCTTGAGGAGATCTTTACTCAAACTAAAATATCACATCACTGCTACTGATTTTGAGTAGCTTACTTCCAGTAAAGTAATTTTGTAAGGCTAAGCATCACCATTCAATTCACTGCTGACTTCTGTGTGTGCAATAAATATGAAATAGAAATAAACATCTCGATTATTTTTTTCAAAAGTAAGTGATTTTCAGATGCCAAACATGTTAGTAGTCTATACCAGCTAGAGATTAGACAGTAACTTAAATTTAGGAAATGAGGAAAAAAATGAAGCTGAATTAGGGAAGTTCTGATTAGAGTGTTCACTGAGAGGGTGGTCAGTCACAAGTAAAGGTTCTTCAGGAAAGTTGTCACGGTCTGTCAGAGTTCAAGACGTGTCTGGATGATACAATTTGTCATATAGGTTAGTTTTAGGTAGTTGTATGAGGAGCAAGGAGTTGGACATGATGGTTCTTTTGGGTCTCTTCCAATTTGATGTATTGTATGATTTTATGAAACAGAACCTAGTCTATATCTATCAATCTGAATGTGTGTAGTGAGGTTTAATAAATAAACATAAATTTCTTGGCTTATTCTGGGTATTTTCATATAGGTGAATCTGTCATTGCAATGCCTAACTGTTAGGATATTGTTTTACTGTAAAAGTTTAAGTGTCTTGCAATATGTTTTGCAGAAACCAGCACAGCGAAGAAAGATGACAGTATAAAAGCTCTGGAGAACATGTAGGGAGGTATGCCTTAAATATAATTTATATTTGGAATTCCAAATGTTAATCTTATCCTAAAGTGCCTAAAATAGGTTAGTTCTTTCTTTCTCACTGAAGGCATTGGACAATTCCTTTAAATTTCAGAAGGTGAATATTTTTTATGAGACAAGATAAAGTTTTTCATTGTGATTTATTTTATTTCCTTTCCTACAATTCATATTCAAATACTGAGACCTGTGGTATTCTGAGTGAAGTTCTCACAGGCTTTTCTTGCAGAAACTGTTCTAGTTTGTATAAATATTTTAATAATTAGTGAAGCAGGAACTAAACTGTAAACATCCCAAATGTGCTTTCGACTTTTTTAGATTACGCCTTCCTTGATCAATAAAACAAAAGCAAAAAAAAACCCCAAACAAACAAACAAACAAACAAAAAAGCCAGTCCTAAATAATGCATACACTGTTCTTGAAACAATAAATAAAGGCCAGATAGTACCATACTCTTAGATGTGCATTCCAAGAATTAAAATGCAGAATCATATACACCAGTGTGTTCTCTGTTCCATTTTTGTACAACTTCAAAAGAAGAAACTGAAGGAAGCCTACATTAATATATTCCATAGCTGAAGGAGTAGAATATTTTTCTGCTTTTCCAAAATCCAAGTCCAAATCTGCTCAGAATTGGATGATACAGCTAAGTCTAGGTCCCACGCATTTGGTGAAATGTGCAGTTGCATGACATTAGGATGCATTAGAAAGATGCCATCATGCTACTTTTATGGCCTCTTAGCTGAGGTAATTCAGAGGATACATAGCATGCCTAACAACGTGCAGCTTGGATGGTAACCCAGCTTACTCAATATTTAGACACTTTTCTGCATTCTTACTGTTAGACACTAAGTTGTCCAGAGGTTTTAAACTGCTACATAGCCTGCTGCAAATGGGTAAGAGTTTATGAATATTAGAATCTCCTAAATTTTGTATGTAAGTGCTTAAATGGTTATGTATAAACTTAATTGTGCTCTTTGAAGTAATAAGTTGTAATATAACCATGAGAATACCGAAGCCTCAGAAAGTCGGAATCAAAACTCAATAGCCTTGGTGACTACTAAGCAGGTATTCTTTATTGCAGCTCTGGGCAGGAAGGGAGCACTCCTCCAGATGTGTGCACCATTTAAAGCCAAATTTCTCATATTTATACAGATTAATTATACATACTCACTATGATTTCTAAGAAAAGGAAGGTTTATGCAATTTTTTTCCAGGAAGTCATTTACATTAACTCCTCTCAGATAGAGCATGCTCAGTGACACTCAGAAGGTCTTCTGGTGGTCCTCAGGGAGGAAGGCTGGGCATCTTTCTCTCTCTTAGAGCATGCTCTTTGCCGTTTTCTGTATAGTTTCTAAAGCACATTCCTTCACTCAAAAACACATTCTTGCACAAACTAGTTAGTAACCCTTTTTAGCTGAAAGTAAGATATACTCTGTCTCTTAATTGGTCATTGGTCTCATTATTTATGACTCCCTTATCTTCACTTTTTTATCTTCAGGGCTGTTCCACTGTTATGGTTAAACTTTGTAGCTGATCTAGCGAAACAGCTCACACAGTTACAGCCATATTCTACTAAAATCCAAAACAAATCTATTCTCAAAACACACAACTACTTTCTATTCTTAAAACACGCAAATACTGTCTATTCTTGAAACACGCAAATTCTTATATTGAAGTTATATTAATTGTCTCTTAAGCTACATCTATATCAAACTACTCAGCATTATTACATTTCATTGAATCAATATCACCAACTACATACTCAGTCTCACAGCTTTTTCTATTACTTTCACCTTCTTCCTTTTTTTTTTTTCCACCCTCTCTAATATCACTTCTCTCTACCTCTCAAAATGTATTTCCTTCTACAATTTAAATATTCATTAAGAGTGCCGATGAAATGTCAGTTCCTTATCTCACTTTTCAGGCAGATGAATTCCCTTTTCCTTTCAGACAGTCTATAATGTAAATTAATTTTTTTATTGTTTTTTTAAATGTCACTGCATTACCTAATTAGAAATACTTGTGATGCATCTAAAGAAATAAAGTCAAATGAAATTCCTATTATATTCATTCAGAAAATATTACTTTCTAAGCAGCTTAACTGGTTAAAAAAAGAAATAATTTACAAGGAATACCACATATTAGGTAAACAGTGGTTGTCATTAAGAACTTTGAAAACTCACATTTTCAGGCAAACTAAATTTTCTGTGATAATTTGATACTTCCGTAGTTACAATGCTTGTAGAGTATTGACAAAAATATACAACACTGAGTTTATGGTATTATCAATACCCCAGTAAATTGAAACACTGATCTTTGTGAAAGAAATGTATCAATATGTACAGAGACATATTTGCATTTTGGCAATTCTTTTGTATTTTGTCAACCGAAGGTACAGTAAGAACTAACGTAGTAAAAATTAAAATAAGTTGCAATAAGTTACTAATTAAATAATTATGCTACTTGTTTGCAATATTACATACTGACACAAGCCTCAGAACATTGAACTAGCAACTAACTTGCAGACTACTACTTCTCAGAAAGTTTTTGGAAACTGTGCTTGAGAATTATGGTCTATAGCTCATTTTGGCCAGACTGCTACCTTTCAAACCAAAGAAACAATTCACATTTATTTTAGGGAAATTTGGATTGAGACATAGCTTTCAAATTATTTTTTTTTCTCCCTATTAGTGCTTTTTGAGCTTTTATAACTTAAAACTACTTCACTGCCCACTCCACCCCCCCAAGAATTAGTCAAATAGAATGTGCATTCATGCATGTAATCAGTTGCACAGGTTGGGATTGTTTATTTCAAATCTCTTTATAAAAAAAATCCCCAACACTTCTACTTTAGTAGTTTTATTACCTTTCAAATATTATAGAAGAGGAAAAAACCAACTACGCCATTTGCATATGTTGTGTGACAACATTTTGATGAAAAATAGCGCTTACTAGTTTCCTAGTTTCTGTCTGGTGTGAAATCAACATGTCCAGTGATTCCAGTAGAACTTGCACTTGGGGAGAGATGTTCAACTTTGGGGTCTTAATTCTCCATAATACCTTTGATCTCCTTTGATCTTTCTTGCGTTTACCTTAATATTTTTCAACCAATGACACTGTAAACTTTCTTTTAATGGTCCAAATAACAAAAACCACCTCTTTTCCTCATTAAAGTTGGTTTTCTTTCAAAAAGTTTTATTCAAAATTAACTGCCATTAGCTGTCATTTCTCCATTTTAAGAATACCCTAGTCAAGAGTATTTTAAAGGTACTAATATAAAATCCTGTGCGATTCTACCATTACTGAAGGACTTCCCTTACTGAATGATTTTTTCCTATAGCTGACTTTGCCAAAAGGAGACCTTTTTATTCTCCTTGAATCAGATGCCTATTGAAGAATAAGAGCTAAAGTAGTAAATCAGCGGTTGTGAGTCCTCCTCTCCTCTCCTCTCCTCTCCTCTCCTCTCCTCTCCTCTCCTCTCCTCTCCTCTCCTCTCCTCTCCTCTCCTCTCCTCTCCTCTCCTCTCCTCTCCTCTCCTCTCCTCTCCTCTCCTCTCCTCTCCTCTCCTCTCCTCTCCTCTCCTCTCCTCTCCTCTCCTCTCCTCTCCTCTCCTCTCCTCTCCTCTCCTCTCCTCTCCTCTCCTCTCCTCTCCTCTTCTCTCCTCTCCTCTCCTCGAACCCAAGGGAACTGTATGAAGCTGCGACAGGATATTGGGCATTAGGCAAGAGTGATTGGTCACTGGCACAGGCTCCCCAGGGAAGTGGTCACAGCATCGAGCTTGACTGAGTTCAAGAAACATCTGGCCGATGCACTCAGTTGCATGCCTTGACTTGGCTGGTCCTGTATGGAGCATAGATTTGGACTCAATGGTCCTTAAGGGTCCCTTCCAATTCAGGATATTCTATGATTCTATATTAACTAGGTAATTAAAAGAATATACAGATACATATATTAACGTCATGCACACTGTGTATAAAAAATTCCTTCAAGAGGAAAAAAAAAACCAACCAAACAACAAACAGTTGGCAATATGCCTGTTTTTTCACTGGTTCTTCTTTATATAGCATACATTAAGCAGCAAGTGTGAATAAAATGCCTATGCTCGTATTCAAACCACTGCAGCACTTAATATTAATTGTTGTTGACAAAATGGGTGTCAGAAAAAAACAAAACAAAACAAAAAAACCTGACTGAACATCTTTTGTTCAAGTCCCAGCTCCATTAAATCTTCCAGACAGAACTTCCTTTGTGGAAAATTTATAATTCCCACTTTCCCCTTTAAAACAGTAGGTGTCCCTTACATGAGCTATAACTCTTGCATAATTGGGCAGCCTAGGACTCTTTCCAAATTTTCTGTGACAGGCATAATTTTTCATGAACACATCTGCCATAAGTTTACAAAAATCTAGGAACAATTATCCAAAAGAAGTAAATCGTGATTTATGCACTGCCTATAAGATGCATTAGAGAAAATCTTGTCCTTTTTTCTTCTTATCTATAAAGTATTTCTTCTTTCAGTTTGCACTTTAAACACCTCTTAATAATATATCACATAGACGTCTTTCTGTTATTTGTTTCCTCATGCACTACTGCTTTATTGATGAAAATACGTATTTTCATATGGAAAACATATGGCCATTTGGAAAACAGCACTCTATATTCCTCCAAAGAAAAGTTTATTCTCTGAATAAAATATTTTTCCCATACTGATTTGGCAATACAAAAAAGTAGTACAAAAGAGATTTTGTTAGCTGCTTTGTTGTTCATAGGTTTAACTCAGACTCCAGTATGAACACTCCTGTTGATTTGATCTAACAGAGAAACTGGATTTATTCTCATGGTATAGAGTTCAGAAAATATGTAAGTATTATATGGCCTTATGCTTCTGTTACCAGCACTACCACAAAGAAACATTACTTACTACTTTTGCTTTTGGATCTCCAGAAGCCAACAAAGCAAGAAGTTAACTAGATGTAACTTAGCTGCAAATGAAAACAGGATTTTTGACACTGTGGAAATTAGTCAAAGTAAGAATAAATTTAAATACATTGGCTGTGGAAGGTTGCCTTATCCTGACAAGGTGATAAAAGGTGGAAAAACTGTATACCTTGGTCCAGAACTGAATGGCTCCAAAGAAGACTGCAGCTGACCATCAGACTAGGTTAAAACATTGGGGCCCATTTAATCCCTTTCTGATTAGGACCAATCAAAAAGATGACAGATGGAACAATAACCTAAGATGTGTGGGAAGAGTCAGATGCTGACGAGATCGAAGATACAAACCCTTACCTAAGAAAGGGTTATCATCTTACCATTGGGTGAGTTAATGCTGGCAGTACTTGATTTTTGCTTTAAGTGGTGTTATATTTTGTTTAATAAAATATGTTTTCTGCTAGCACAGGATAGAGTGGGGGAAAAATGTCAGGATGCTTAATTTTGTTGTGTAAAGAAAGATGTGGGAAGAACTGAAGTACCTAGTGAGAAGAAGAATAAGCAGAAAGCAAACATTTGATCACTGTCCACGTTCAAGTCATGTATAATTGTGTATTGCTGGTATTCAGAATCAATATCTTCAATTTCTGTGTTGAATTATAATACAGTCTGAGGAGCTACATGCCATCAGCAAGGCCCAAATTTTATTATGCTTTATTTAACAGTGTACGTACTTCAGGATATACAGGGTAACTAAGTTTCTAATGATACACCTAGTATTTGTGACCCCTCAGGAGCATTCTCTGGCTGTGAATACTTCAGTTACCCTATCTTGGACTTGATTTGTCTGCCAGTTAAAAAGGGTGATATGAAACCTTTTTAAGAGATGTAATACTTCAAACAATATGTATCAATGTTTTAAATCAGTTCTGTGACCCTGGAATAAGGCAATTATAGCCATCTAGAACACAGATGAAGGAATACCAAAGTTGTTTTGTTTTAGTTCTTTTTCTGCAGAAAACATTTTTTGTTCAACTTTGCAAATAAAAAAACCCACTTTTGTCCTAGTTAGAGTTGACTGACATTTTTATGACAAATAAATTAAGTCTCATCATTACTATATTTTACTGTTCAGAGCATTCTCTACAGATTTGGTCTAAGTTTTTCATGATTTAGTAGAGATGACTTGACATCAGTTCTAACAGCAAACATGTCATTTAGACCACTCTTGACCAGGGTGACTTAAAGTATCTTCAACCTGAATGCATTCAGAGATCCAGCATATTTGTTCCAGGACTGTTTTCTGATGCAGATAAAATGAATAACAATATGAATTAATAAATAAATAAATAAAATGTACTAATTTAATTTGTCAGCAAAAGCTCTAAGGTAAAGTAAAAATAGAAAAGTATGACAAATAGACTGTTCTGTATTAAACTGCTTTCAGTGCTGTGTTTCTGAGTAGAATTTTTCTTCTTTCTCTTTTTTTCTGGGGCACTGCACCAAAAAAAATCTTTCTAGCTCTTATGTGCCAATTAATATCTGCATTTGTATATGGCATCATAAAGGACATAGTTTTAGTTTTGCATAATTTTCCACTAGTTCTAACACAAAAGTGAAAAAAAGTCTGGTGTGAAAATATGTTTAGCAGATGTAAAACTGTCATATATAATCTATAAAACATTATATCAGTAACAGGGCCCTTGAATAGTGTCTGCTTCGACTTTAGCTAACTGTCCCAGTTCTGCCAATTACAAGGTGACAAAGTTAATTCCCTTAAAGTCAGTGCTCTGAAATACATTACTGTAATGCCATTACAAAACATTCAAGTCCATATTCCCTGGAAAGGGACAGAGTTATGAAGATTTGAATTCTATGTCAAGGACTGGATTTTGGAGTGAATTTAAATGTCCTATGGGATTTTTAAAATTTGGAGACTGAATGTAGGATGTCTTATTATTAGGAAATCCTTCCCCTTTATTCTTTTAAAGGCATATGATAGAACAGCGTATGTTGACTCACATGCTGTAGTCCTTTTCTGCTATCAATATGAAATATTAAGGTTCTTATAGATATAAATCTTAAATAAATCTTTAATGAAAAGAAAATAATTTGAAGCAATTTAATCTTAAATTTCTCTGTAAATTCATAAGCCTGCTGCTTCATGTTTCTGCAAATCACTGAATAAAATGTATACCACCAATCTTAGTTGTCCTAGATGTCTTAGTTACCACCATGCTGATACTTGATGTTTTGAACTCCAAAGAAAAGGGACATTTTTAAGGATTTTTGTGGAGTATACTGAATAACTTATTTAAAGATTTGCTTCTACGTAGCATTTGTTTTTCTAAGGTGTTATAGATCCTTTGGTCAAGCTTTGGACTAAAACAGAACTTAAAGGGGTAGAAGTGATTACTAGGGTCAGAGTGAATGAAAAGCAATGAGAAATCTAAGACAGGAAAGATGGAAGATTTTGGCAATGAGAACAGACTTATGGTGAAGAAAATAGAGGAAAATAATGGGATCAGTTTGGCTATGGTGAGATAATGGCAAAAGACTGAGGTAATTATGTAGATGTAGATGTTGTTTGAAAACAAATCAGAGAAGTGAATGTTAAGAAGCAAGGAGAGTGAGGAAGAAAATGTTGAAAAACAAGAAATGATACAGCTGAATATGAACAAAATGGGGGCTATACCACGAACTAAAGCTTATTTTTTTTCCTCTATATAGAATGTAGGAAACTACTTTGATTATTTGCAAAATATTCACTTTGGTAAGGATGATAAAATACATTTTGTCCCTTGTGACTTCAGTGTAACATAGATGATTATGGTTAAATAGCTGAAAAAAAGGAAAACAGCCCTATATTTATTTAAGTACGTATTTTGCCATGTGTATAGATATTCACTTAGGTAGGAATGCAGGTAATCAACAGCTGTAGAGCACTACCAGTACTTTGCAGAAGTAGTACAAGTTGTTCACTATGTAAGTGCTTAATATATATTCTACAAAATGTTGAAAGTCTATTTTGTTCTGAGAAGTTAGGAACTAAAATTAGCATTCAAATGTGACCAACCATACAACAGACCTAGAGGCACTGAGAAACTACAGACTAGATGTGCCAAGAAGCCAGATGCTGCCTTTGGAATAATATTTTTCAGGCCTTGGCATTAGAAATCTGTGATGCCATCCAAATGATTCCTACACCCTGTAAAAGCTGTTTTCTTCAAACAACGTACTAGCCATATTAACTATCCAACTAGAATAAAAATAGATGAGGGTTAAAATATAAGAAATTTATTTGAACTAATTTAACATGAAAAAAAATGTACATGCTTACAGTACCTGAAATAGCATTTAAGATAAAGTCAGGAAGATGGTTATATGACAGTTAAAAGACAGATATTTTTCTGTGTGGTCCATGAATCTTGCCTTCTCCTTGTAATATAGTACCATGAATTTCACCTTATGTAATGTTAATAATAAATGGGTTTGGAGACAGCAATCACAACTAAATCTTATGAAGGTAAGCTAATTACACATAAGCATTGCTTTATATAATTTTCAGGATGAAAGACCTTTTTTACTACAGGAATTTGAGATCTACTGAGGAGTTAGCAACTGAGGAGATGGGGCTTTTGCTCTTACTTCAAGAGATTAGTCTATAAAGCTCTCACTGTAGGTATACCTTCATGATCTCTAATGAATAACCTTCCAAGGCTCAAGGCAGAGCAAAGCTCCTTTGAAAGTTCTAGATAAAATAAGGAGGCAGAATGTCAAAGAAGGTAAAACAGGTCCAGCAGCAGTTTTGTGAATTGAAGGAGCTTGTTCTTCTCCTTCCCTCCTGCTGCTGCTCATCTCCAGTCCCCTGCTGCTTATCACCATTCTGATTTGTTAGCTGTAGGATCACTCCCTTTTTCCTGAAAAAGGCCATTAAGAGCTGAAACACGGAGCTTAATGGGCATATCTGACAGGGAGTGCTGATGTATAGAAGTATTTTATCAAAACTGAGTAATCCAATTATCTCTCTTTTGTGTTGATTACTTACATTTCAGTTAGTTTATCCTTTGTTGTCAGGAAATAAAAGGCTTTATCTATATCATCTACACCTATATCAACTTTATAGAAATTTATGAGTGTATTAAGAAATACTCAAGTTAATTTTACACAAGCAAGAATATACTTAGTACCTGTAAGTATATATTACTATAGCATTAATTATTAAAATAAGTATTTAGTGATATTAAGTGAAACTGCTTTTCTCACTGGGCAAGAAGGGCTTGACCTAGACATAAAGATTAATTCTATCATCTGCATAGTCCATGGTCCGTTTGCACACTTCTCCACAGGGGTTGTGAAAGAAGATTACTGGTGGAAATGATGAACAACAGGATAGTAATTCTTAGTTATAACAGTTGAATTTCTTATGAAATACAAATGCAAGAGATGACTGTAACATTTTACTAGAATTGTCCATTTTCAGCTTGAGTTCTCCCACTCTTTTGAAGTGTTCTGACAAGGAGTGGTCTGACTTCATCTTCTGTATGCCTTTTCCACAGATAGTTGAAAACATTGATAAGGTCTCCCCTTGGAGGGTTTTTTTTCTAGAACTGATCACACTCAGATTCTACGTGTACTCTATGCGCTCCAGTGTCCTGACTGTCAGTGGCCTCTGCTGTGTATGTTCTAATGCACCAATATCTGCCTTGTACTGCACAGTGCAAATGTGGATCCAGAACTCCAGGTGCTGCATATGTAAGGGTCTGAGTGGACCTCCTTGGATCTGCTGGCTGCTCTTGCTAATACAGTATAGTGTGTGGTTGGCTTTCTTCACTGCAAATCACATATGGCCTATAAACGTATCTTCTTTATTTCTCCTAGTGTTACTTGAGAACTCAGGAGTGTGATTTGCAGAAAGAGTTAGCTCAGAGCTCAAACTCAATCATCCAAAGGCATTTCACACAGAAATATGAAATAAATAGAATTTTTTTGACTTTAATTTCTCTATGTCTCTACTTATCACCTGTAAAAGAATACCATTCTGTCTCTCAGGGATGCTGCAAAAATAAATTAATTAGTGTTTACGATACACTAACATCCTCAGAGGAAAAGCTCACAAGAAGATAAATAATTCTATCTTTGGAGAAACATTTTATTAGTGAGCAGAAAAGCAAAAAGTTGCACACATATAAAATAAGGGACTCTGTGAGGAAAAAAGAAATATATGTGTTCGTATTACTGAGACAGTGTCATGGTGCACATGAAGGACTCAAGCCATTAATTGGGAAGAAGCGTTTCTAATTGCTTAACTTTGATTTGTTTGGTTTTGGTTTGGTTTGGTTTTTTTTAATGCTATAGGTATAGCATTATCAGTATAGGTGGCTATATTGATATGCTGAATGTAATCAATTTTTAGTAATTTAGATCTCAAATGTTATCATAAGTAGCTGGCTGTTCAATACATGAGTTAGAACTAAGTACAATATGAAGATATCTGTTATAAATGACGTACACTCTGAGACCTTTAACATGCAGTCTCTAAACTACATTCCTCACAGTACAATAGGAAAAATTCTCATTAACAGAGTTCAAAACTAGAACATCTGATACAGAGAATTTCAGTTCTATATTTTTTAAGGAGTTTAATCTGTTTTGGCATAGTGAGGGGTTTTGTGGTGTTTGTTTGTTTGTTTGTTTGTTTTTCTATTTTCAGACTTGGTTTTGTCACCAGGAACTTAACTGGGAACAAAGGCTGCAAACTGGGCTCGATTGCAGTCTGTCGCTCAGGTCAACTTTAAGTAAAGCCGCTGCTGGCTGCAGCACCTCTGTAGTTAGCCATCATACTGCTCGAACTGTTATAAAGGCAGAGATAGTTTTGGTTGCTCATTCTTGTCCATGTAAGCACGCTGTGGAGGCAGGCAAGACACTAACTGTACATTAGTGTATGTGTGGCTGAGCAGACTGTACCATAACATTTGGCCAAAACATTTCCTTCAGCTCCATACAATTATCTGTTATTAGCTTGCAACTCTGTGATGACAATGAAAGGTGAATCTGGGCTTGGACAAAAGTTCACATGGTAATGTACAGCACAGTCATAGCCATGATTGATTTTCTTTTGTTTTGCTTAAAGATTCATAAGCTGATGATTAGCAAGAATATACATTTTAGCACTTGATTCCAGTCTATATTAATAATATTTGCTCTGATTTTCTCACAATGGAAATGTGGGAAATTGATTTTAAAATAACAGCTCGATTCTGAAGGGTACATCACAGGACTCAATATATCGCAACATCAAGAGGTAACACAATAATAATCATGATTCAAGAAATCAGGATTGTTGTCTCCTTCTTTTAAACCCCAAATCTTCTACTGACATGATGCTGCTTGGCATTAGTCATGTTCAGTCCAGCTCTAACTCCTTGAATATTTTTCAAATGAAGATAGTAATGATTATTATCTCTTTTAAATTCCAATAAAACACATCATTAAATGACAACAAAAGAAATAAGATTGTTATTAAAAAAAATGCTGTTTCAAAAAGATTGTTTTCTCTACTTTGTTTCTAAAAGAAACATATTTGCATTCATACTGGTGTTTCACAGGGTTTTGTTCACGATTTTTTTAAACTTATTTGTTTTCACAGATATTTATCATCAATTTCCCAGTGTTATTATCTACTGGTAATCAAAAGCTCATGCTGTTATTAGGTCCTTGCTACAGTACAGAAATGTGCCCTCCTAAGAAAAATGTTGCATCAGCTGTTATAAAAGTAAACTGTTTTCTAAATGGCAGTAGTATAAATAATATGTTAAACAGTAGAATTGTGCATATTAACAAAGCTGTGGAGGATTTACTAGTACATCTAGTTAAACCTACAAATCCAAAATCTAAACCCCTAAATCATACATTTATCAGTCTATGATAATTTTTCAAAGTATATATTCTAGTACCTGATATCTATTTTTATATCACAGGAGATATTCCTCCTTTTTGTCCTTCTGTACGAAACTTGAGCTGTTTTAAGAAAAAAACCCCAAAAACGAAAACAAAATTCTGATCTGTAACAAAATTAAAGATAATCTTCCTTTCCTGAATGCATACCCAGTATATGCTAAACCATCCATGTAGCTGTATATGCATGAAATTACTTGATTTAAGAAGATAAGTTAGAAGACAAATAATAATGTAACAGATATTTTATCCCATTTCTGTAAAATATTAAGAATATTCTATATTAGTAACATGAATATCAGCAGAAAGTTATTAAGGACTTTTCAGAAAATAGAATGTTCACTGCCCATCCAAACTCTTATGTTTCTGTTTGGTTTTTTTTCAATTCTGACACTAGTGTGACACCTCAGGATATGAGGTCAGTAGTCATTGTTACTATGGACCTAGTTTGACACAAAAGAAGAAAGTGTTTACAGTGTCCTTTCTAGTACTACAAAACCTCAGTATCTAAGAGACTCATTACAGATCCAAACTCATACTTTCCTTGTCTTAGATCACATATTCAGATTTCTTAACTCGTGTGAAAGCATTAAAACCAATTAATATACAATATTTTGAGATTATTTTCTTTCAGTCTTATCCATTAACAGTATTTGAATTGTGTACAATATTATATTGGGTTTGGCTGAGATGGAGTTAATGTTCCCCACAGGGGCCCTCACAGAACTGTGCTGTGTGTTGGTAGCTAGAAAGGTGTTGGTAACACACAGGAGCTTTGGCTACTGCTGAGAAGTGCTGACATACCATTAATCTGTCTCTACATTTCTCCTATCACCACCAGTAGGCTGGGGGTGCACAAGGTCTTGGGAGGGGACACAGCCAGGACAGCTTACCAAACTGACAAAAGGGGTATACCATATGATGTCTGCTCAGCAATAAGAAGCTGAGGGAAAGAAGGAGGAGTGGGGAGTTCTGTATGACATTTGTCTTCCAGGGAAACACCTATGTGTACTGTAGCCTTGTTTCCTGGAAAGTGGCTGCACAGTTCCTGCTGATGGGAAGTAGAGAATATATTTGGGGGGATTTTTTTTTCCCTTTGCTTCTGTTTGCAGCCTTTTTCTTTTACTTTAATAAACTGCTTTTATCTTGACCCACAAGGTGGAATTTTTTTCATCGTATTTTTCTCCCCTTGTCCCGCTGAAGAAGTGAGTGATAGAGAGGTTCAGTGGATACCAGGTGTCCAACCAAGGCTAACTCACCACAAATATTTAAATTATGTCTGTATAAAGAAGTATTAGACAGATTTTGTAGTTTAATAAGCCAGTGATCATTTGGGAGATGCCTGGTTGACTCTGCTCCATAACATATTGAATGTATTTCCTTTCTCTTATTCTTCCTGAAAGGAAAAAAAAAAAATGACTTGCCTTAAGCAATTAGATCTGGAACATGACTGTCATTCTGAACAAAGGATCATTTCTCTCTAACCCTCTTTGAAAAACTTAATTCTCTGGAAGGGGTCCAACATACGCACTCCACATCTGCAGTGGAGATTGGTAGCTATGTAATAGCTGTAACTGGTATCTATGTATCTTTTTCTAAAATGCATCAATCTTTCCTTACATTTAATAGATAATATTAGCCTATTACTCAGGTATCTAACCCAGGTGAGAGGACATCTAATAGTTAGATGCTTCGATCTTGCCCCATCTAATCTTTGTGTCTGGCATTTGATGTATTAACCATCTAAGTATTAGATATTAGAATTAGATATTAAAATCTGATTTTTTTGTTTTGTGTTCTTCCCCTCCACATATAGATAATCTTTTTTCTTTCACTTTTAAGCATCCCAATGAAATTACTGAGTTTAATCCTCTTTTTTATTATTATCTCTCCTTTGTGGCAGAAACTGTACTCTGAGGCAAGCCAAAACCCTGCTTGCCCAATCTTGGAGAAAATTAGAGCTATGCAAACACTGTTGTTGCATTCTGTTTCCAATAGCTTGAGGCTTTCAGTTACACACCCTTTTCTCAGCCATTCCATTGACCTGCTCCATATGCCCTAATATTCCCTATTGGCAATGTTTACTATATTTGCAGGCATTTTATACCACCAAAATGCATAAAGAAACCCAAGGGAATTGAACAATCAGGGCCCGAGGGTCTACTGTATTTCTGTGTATGAAAGGAGAAGGGTTTCTCCTAGGCAAAGATCATCACCCTGTCTTTGCTATTCATCATCAAGAATGCATTTGAAAACTAAGTCTGTAAAAACTGAATATTACTCTTTTGGCTAAAACTCAGTTGAATAGTCATTATGAGCCCATGGCAAAGCCAGAGTGTCTGAGTGACTAAAGGCAAAGAATGAATGAGTGTTCACAGGACACTTAAGTTTAAATACATGCAAATGTCCTTCTGGGCTTAGGATCTATTTAAGGAGTTCTTGCATTAAAAACAAAAGCATAAGCTTGTACTTTTGCTAATAAAGAGTTACCTGCCCTGTTTTCTGATGATCCAGCCACCCATTTAGAAAACGGTTCTCCAAGGGACATTTTGGGAAAGGTTGAGGTGACTAGTAAGTTAAAGCTGGAGACTACAGTGGTTGCAAGCAGATTAAATATGCTGTATAGAAAACAAGTGGAGAACAAACAAACACATTCATAATATGAACCTTCTTGAGCAATTCTGAGGCACTTCTTTTAGAAAAAAACAGGAAGCCAGAGAACTTTCTATATTTTCTGTAAGATAACAAACCCTCTGCTCCAAAATTCATAACAGTAAAATGAATCATGACTCCACAGTCTGTGCTTTACTGAATTTTTGCTTTCTGACATCTTTAGTACTTCCAGTGACTTGAGGAGATGTTAAATCTAAAAAGAATGTGACTTTACAGCAATCTGCAAAATATTTCTTTGGCAGCATCACTTGGTCTTGCATACGCTGAACTTGTGAGCAGTTGTTCAGGGACCTTCCTCTCAAATAAGGAACAAACTCCTCCAGCTGCAGGTCACTCAAACTAAAAAAAGATCCAAGGGACAAGGCAAGCCAGCAAGTTTATCAGCAGTTTAATTCCCCAAGAGGGTACCAGGGGCCATTAGATGGCCATTAGCATAGCCAGCACTGGAGTCACAAACAGAGAACAGAGGCAGCCAAGCAGCCAGCCAAGAAATCAGCCAAGGGCTTTGCGACAGACACAGATGTTGCTGCTAAAAAATTTATTCTAGACCTTGGAATCCGAGTTCTTTATCTGTCAGTTGTGTGTCCTCTATGAGGCCCCAGCTGTTAAGTTTTCTGATGAAAGGAGAAGGAGGGAAAAATCTGTGCTGCGTTTAGATAACCAGAAATATGATTCCTTCTAAAGACCTGTTACTACTATCTTAAAGGATTGATATGCGTCTTAAGAGAAGTCTTCTAACCTTTTCTAAGTATTCAAAAAATTCCTATAAGTTAGTAGTAATGGTCTAGCACTTCCTACTGGGAAATCTGGGTCCAGTAGTAGTCAGTGGTAAACCATGTTCTCTCACACAGGGGAAGGATTGGTGGGAAATGAACCCAAGGCAGAATGACCATAATGGAGTATCTGCCTCTAAACTTGGTTGCCTAGCCAAGGGTATGAGAATAGTTTGCAAGAAAGAGAATAGCAATTTGCTCACATGATCCATGCCAATCCCCTCTCCAGTCCTTGAGCAGCAGTCCCTCTTGCAAGCCAGTCCCCTTTTATATACTGAACATGTTGTCATATGTCATGGAATACCACTTAAGCTAGTTTGGGTCACCTATCCTGGCTGTGTCCCCTGCCAGGTTTTTATTTTTTTTGTGAAAATTAACTATCCTAGCTGAAAACCAGGATGTTATCATTATTCTATACCATCTATGTCATGCCCAGATCCTACACTTCCCTGTGAATCACCACCATTTATCCTGTCTTTGAGAGGTGTGTGTATACACACACACAGAGACAGACAGACGTAATTCTCTTAATCCATGCGACATCCCTCTAAAATGCCTGTCGAGTTCATTTAGTTCATGACTTGGGTCCTTCTGTCATAAACAGTCTCAGGGCAGGAGAGATGCTGTGTGGAGTTGGTTTGTTGCATGCCACATCCAAAACTTGCAGCTGGTGCATCTGGTGTAGCCCATGCTCATGTTCTGTGGCTTGAAGTTGTTGATTTCAAGGAAGTTGCTGAGTGTTCATTGCTGAAATCAGTTCTAGTTTCATCATCACTGCACTTTGCTTGGTTTCATCAAAGTTCATTCTTCATTAACCTGGGGGATTCTTACTGTAGTACTATCAATAAAGTATATAGTAATTGAAGTAGTGATGACATAAAATGTCAGGGTTATATAGCAATTAGCATAGTACAATTTAATTTATTGTCTATTCTCACACTAAACCAGATCCCCTTGAGGTACACATTGAAATTTCTCATTGAAAGAATCAACCACCAAGTGCCCCCCCAGTGCCTAGGAAAGCTTGGGTTTACTTTCTCCTAGTTGGTGGAGATATAGCTGCTGTTTTGTTGGTCATATACATTGGGATCTGCCTGTATCCATTTTGCCACTGTATTCCTAAAATTGTATCTCTTGTGCAAAAATCCCTTGATCTTACTTCATTTTATGGCTATACCAGCTTGAAGAGGCATTTGGACTAATTTATTCAGTTTCTCAGAAACTTCTTCTGTGTTGCCCCATACAATGTTGTCAGCAGAGTATGCAGGTGCTTTGGAGCATCATCCAGTGCAGTCTGAATCAGTCCATGGCAAATTATGGTGCCAAGTTTCCACCCCGGTGGCAATTGAATGCAGGTGTACTGCTTGCCTCTCCCAGAGAAAGCAGGCTGTGCCAGGCACTCCACCACCACAGGATTAAGATTCCTATTTGGGATGGTAATTTGGGGGTACCAGTTGGCTGCCTTTGACTTATATTCATTTTGAAGTTCCAGCATCTCCAGCATGGAAGCACTCATGGGCAGCATGACTTCATTCAGGCCACAATAGTCTACTGTCAGTCTCCACTCTCCATTCAATTTTCTCATTGGCCATAGTGGGCTGTTAAAGAGCTAAAGAGCAGGCATTGAGCAAGTTCAGCTGATGAATGGATCACTAGTTGAGAAATCAGCTTATGGATCAGAATCAGGGAGTCTCCACTGGTGCAGTATTGTTGTCTGTACACCATTGTGTAATGCTGTAATGTTTACTCCTAATAGCTGAGATACTGGTCCATACAGATGGGGATTAGGCCTTTCTGGGACAGTTTGTCCACATACAAGACAAGGGAGGAAGAGAGAGGTTTTTTTATACTGCTAGAGTTGGTCAGCCACTCCATTTACCCATGGTATCTCTTTGTCTTTCCAGTCCATTATTTCCAGTGAATTGGCATATAATAATGATGTACTTCATACAAGCTTTTGCCACCCTGATCAGGTACTTTGGTCTTTATCAAGATCTACAGGGAACTGTGTGTTGTCCAGGTCATGATAAACCAGTACCTGAGGTACTTAGCCATGCTTGGCTTCACTACCATCTAATTCCAGGTAGGAATTCAGGTAATACAAATTTGTTTTAGTGAAAATATATTCATTTGTAACCAGACACATATAAATACATGGTTTGTTACAGAACTGTGCTTACTCATGAACAGATGGCAATATCTTCTTTTTTTCACTTTCTTTCACCTACTTCTGTTTTGCAAAACATAACAAGAGTTTCCAGTTTAAACTCTTTATCTTAACAATCATTTTCAGTTAAAACCCATTTTGTTTTTCCATTCCTAGCTGTGCTGTTAATGCAGCTAGACCCAATATCTTCTTGTTCCATAACAAATAACTTACTGCACTCTGACCCTTTTAATGCTATATCCAGATGCTCTTTCTTATCTTTTTAAGATAATCCCTGAGGGTTTGAGGACAACTGCTCCATTCTGCTCAGGTTAATGCTGTTGTCATAAACTCCTGCACCATTTTTTTTTTTTTAATCTAGCCTGCTCTTAATCGAACTATTTCAGAATATATTGAGCACCAAGAAGGTGTGTTTTAGAGTATAATACAATAAACCTTTAGGCAATTATAGTGATTTTAAAGACTAAAATCAAGAAATTTGTTCCATCAGAGAAAACCTCTGATTTGGCTGATAAATTAAGATTAAGTAATTACATTCCCTTTTAAAACATAGCAAAAGGCTAGTTGTTATTACTCACCAAAACCCACAGGAAATTCTTCAGGAGAATATCCTTGTCATCAGCCTAAAATATCAAAATCCTTCCTCTTCCTGCCTTCCCTTCTGGCCCCATGACTATTTTTTGCACTATAATACAGTGCTGAAGAGAAGCAGAGACAGGGAGTGGAATCCCAATAATTTTGTGATAAAAACAGTTTTCTAGAAAACACATTTGATCATCTCAAAATAAAGCTAGAACTGAATCAATGTAATCCATTTCCCAAACAGTTGTTCTATCTGGTAGGTTATCACATAAAAAATGAGAAAATATAATTAATTATTCTTTTTTGGCTGTGCTTTCTGAAGACAAAGAATTTGCTAATTCTTTTCAAAAGCAATTGTACATAGCTTCTCTGGGAAGGAGATAATAACATTAAGTCAGTCATTGGGTCACTATTTTAAAACTGACTAAATCACCAGATACAAAGGAATGGTTTTGATACTAACTCTTTTCACTTTTTTCCAATTTTTTTTTCTTGTTGTTCTCTAAGTAGTTGCCCATGATGAATGTACCTTTAAGATTCTGCTTTTCATTGAAGCACTGGATGCTCTTCATTCAGTCCAAAAATCTTAAACCTCCTTATTCACTTTTTAGAAACATGGGACTCTGAAGAAACTTTTCGTATTTATTATGGGTCATAATATCCCATGCAGTGCTACAGGCTTGGGGAAGAGTGGCTGGAAAGCTGCTCGGCAGAGGAGTACCTGGGGGTGTTGTTAGACAGCTGGCTGAATATGAGCCAGCAGTGTGCCCAGGGGGCCAAGGAGGCCAACAACATTCTGGTCTGTATTAAGAACAGTGTGGTGAGTAGGACTAGGGAAGTAATTGTCCCCCTGTACTCAGTGCTGGTGAGGCCCCAGCTTCAGTACTGCAGTTAGTTTTGTGGCTTTCACTAGAGAAAAGACATTGGGGTGCTGGAGAGTATCCAGAGAAGAGAAACGAATCGAGTGAGGGAACTGGAGAATAAATATTTAGAAGAGTAGTTGAAGGAGTTGGGGGTGTTGAGTCTGGAGAAGAGGAAGTTGAGGAGAGACATTAATTGCTCTCTAAAAGTACCTTAAAGGAGGTTGTGGAGGGGCGAGTGCAGACCTGTTCTCCCTGCTGACAATTGATAGGACAAGTGGAAATGGCATCAGGTTACACAAGCAGAGGTTTGATTGGAAGTTATCAAAAACTTCTTCACAGAAAGGGTTGTTAGGCATTGGAACAGGCTTCTCAGGAAGGTGGTGGAGTCTCCATTCCTGGAGGTATTTAAAAGAAAGTTAGATGTGGTGCTGAGGCTCATGATTTAGTAGTGAATGGACTTGATGATCTAAAGGGTCCCTTCCAACCAAGACAATTCTATGATTCTGTTCTCTATTTCATTAGGAAACAATCACTTCCATCCCCTGTTTCTGCTCCCAATCTTTTAAGGCAACTGCTTCCTTTAGACCGTTGTGGTTTTGGTTTGGTTTGGTTTTTTTAATTGCCACGTTAGGTGCCTGTTTTTATATATAGGTATATAATACCTGTGCTTACACTGCAGTCAGTCACCCTGCTGTCTGAGAACACCTTAGCTCTGTCCCATGTATGAGGCAGGTGTATGCCACAATTTTACCTGCAGTGATGGCTGGTCTTAAGATATTCAGAGAGGAATTTACTAGAGTGATGAATTCTTGTATGCCAGGATTTCTTTGTTCTCATCTCAAGGAATAAGGGCATATAAGGAGGAACATGAAACTTGATCCAGACACAGCTCAGATGTGAGCTCACCCACACCCAAGGATAAGGATACAAGCATGGAAAGTATCTGCCAACACTATAAACAGAGCCAAAGGACAAAATCAGAAAATTTGCTTGCTTCCAAATTCTCCAGAAGAAAATCTAACCAACGTGAAAATCAGAGGCCTGGATAAATAAGCTAGTGAGGAGGAAAACACTAATGAGTAAGAAACTGAATTCTCACTGCACCAGACTTGAAATTAGACCTTGCATTTCCTGAGTAATTTGTCCCTGTGAAAAAGAGGAAATAAGACAACGTGGATTAATTGTGTTCTCGTTCTTCTTTGGAGAACTGTTCTACTTTATTTTACTAACATTTAATGGCAGAGAGTGAAACTAGGAGTCAAAATACCTCCTTAACGCTGTGAGCAATACATTCATCAGGAGTATCTTTCCTATGAATGATAAATTATTTTATGAGAGAAGGAACAGATTTGGTATGGAAATTCTGATATCAGTTCTTCAGTATGGCCAGCTACAAGACAATGTAGATAGGAAACAAACAGCCTTTAAAATTTGAAGTCTCAAAGAAGAAAAGTTACTGTGTTTAAGTAGAGAAATGTAGGCAAGACAGATGCCTGTTTGTCAATGTGAATAGGCTATCTTCACACAAAAGAACCATGATAAATCAATCTAATGTCTATTCAGATTTAAAGATTTCAAAGCTATTAATTTTCTTACCTGAACTAGGCTGAATATGTTGTAATGAAACCTCAAGCTATAAACTCCAGCAAGCAGAACAGGGACAAACCTAATTAGCATTTGAATAAAGCATTTAAAAAGAAAAGAGGGGGAAAAAACCCCCTCTGAATGCTTCTGTAAATGTTGCTGCTGAGTCAACAAATTGTACTGTCCCCTTTTCAAACTTGTTTCAATGCACTTGAGCACGTTCTTAGTTTTAAAAATGTGTATAATGCTACTCATACTTAGAAAATAGCTTAATGCTTGTCAACATTCCTTGTTTAAGTCAATTACAGGCTTGAGTGCTTCACAGTCGAGCTTCATATGGATGTGTGTATGGATATAAACCAAAGAATCTCTACATTGCTTCTATGCTACTGGAAAGTTTTCAATGTAAACAAGACCACAAACAAACAAAAAAACCAGCACAACCCCCTCCCCCTCCCCCCTCCCAATGTGTAGCTACAAAAAACATTGTGTTTTATGTAAGTGTAGGCATATAGCCCCTTCTAATCTGGAACCTAATAATTGCATTCATCATTTTAGCTTGAAAGTCATATTAATTCTATGATAAATAGACATTTACATGTATAATTGATTACATTTTTTTTGCTTAACTTCATTTCTCTCATGCCTTGCATTCAGTCTTTGAGTGGAATATACATAGTAATATCCCTTTCATTGTGGAAATGTAACATCAGAAGAAAGTAACACTGAAATGAAATTTCCTCAGTATTCACATTTCACAGATGATTTTGATAAATAATTTCTGCCAAGTTCCTTCTACTTGTAAATAACATCCTCTAAGAAATAGATCTTTTGTTTTGGTTTGCTTTTTTACCTATGGTCCTATGTAAACACACTTCGATCTAGAAGCAATTTACCTGTATCTTGACCTATTCATAGAGCTGTAACTGTGCTAAAATTTGTAAAGTTTCTTACATTTCCATAAGTGGTAGAGTCAAGTTTATGGGATGGAGTCTCAGTTCCCATATATTTGAGTTGTTCTGTGCTGTTGTACTTATGTCTATTCTGAGGGGGGATAAAAAAATAAAAAGGTTTAATAATTCTATTTAAGACTCTTCAGATTAAAAAAAAAATATTTCATCTAATAAAACCATTAATAAATGCTTTCTGGATCAAGTTCAAACAGGTAAGTAAATGTAGTCTAAGAATATAACTGGATCTTTGCCTTAGTTCTCCATCATTGAAATATAGTAAGTATAAATAGACTTCTCTATCATGCAGAGCAGCTAATTGTATGGATGACTGAGAGGTGTTAACTCATTATGATGGGACAGTATTAAAGTATATAATGAAGGAAATATGTGAGTATACAGATAGATTAAATGTTTAAGCCCAATTTGTATCAGCACTTCCTAGTCAGTGGAATCAACTCAATGTAACGTTCGATAGAAAGAACATTCCCTGGACCAAGTAACACTTTTCCCAGTTATTCCCAAGTATGTTCTGAGAGTTATCATAGAAGAAGGAAGATTCTTAATTAGGATGTGGACATACTGTTCGGAGAGTAAGAGAATTTAATAGCATGAATGCAAGCTGTTATCTGCCAGCTGGCCTTAACACCAAACAACAGCCCTAAACATGTTTAATTTACTAGCCTAGATGGAACTTTTGTGCTCTTCCACGGTTCTCACGCTGTAGTAGATTCCTAAACAAAAGGTACATTCCTCAGCAAAGGAGAAAAAGCAACACCATCCCTCCCAGATGTTTCATAACAATTTATGTACGGTAGAAAAAATGAATAACAATGTAACTTTCCTTAAGTAAGTTGATCCAGCAACCATGAAAAGTAGTAACAGGTTCAGGTGGACCTAAACAGTAATGCCATATTTATTAAAAGAGCTATGCTTGAAATTTTCCTATGGGTATAAATTATGTGTTCCATACTTTATTATTGGTCTAACTAAGGTATTAAAAGTCTAATTAAAGCACAACAAAACAGTTTCTACTGGTTCAGTTACAATGATAGTAACATTCATATATCACTGACACTGTGAAGACATGGGCTTCCTAGTATCAACCCCTTTTCCCTGGGATCAAGCTCACCTCTGGTGCACTTCTGAGCTGTAACATCTACAGGTTCATTCTTCCCGAAGGATAGGGGTGAGGGAGGTGAAGAGGACTCATCAGCTTCATTAGGTCTTTGGCAGGAGAAATAGGAT
The DNA here is from genome assembly GCA_027925045.1 of Hypotaenidia okinawae. Taxonomy (NCBI): domain Eukaryota; kingdom Metazoa; phylum Chordata; class Aves; order Gruiformes; family Rallidae; genus Hypotaenidia; species Hypotaenidia okinawae. Next base: position 176,768,641 of record BSDF01000001.1, read on the forward strand.
GCCCATGATGGAAGTTTATCTCAGTCTTGGTTCTGCTAAGGGCTTTGTTTTACAGATTTTTTGAACACAGTCTGCTTACCTGCTCTTTTTTTCCCTTTGGTTTCCATCAAACATTAGACTGTATACACTCTTAGCTATTAGTTATAGCAGCATAGCAGTTTCCCAAAATACTATAAAGGGCTAGTGCTTTTGTTTTTTCTTCACTGACTACATAGGTCCAACCTTTACCACAGAGGTAAAGGTAAACACAGAGCTAAGCTAGGCCAAGTTAGGCAATAGTCACCTTCTCCCAGTAAATGACAACAGTTAAAACTATCAGCTCAGACTCAAACAGGTCAGACAAGTCCTGAGGGCCATCTTTGTCGGCACTAAAAATAACAACATCATATTTTCTAAACCCCAAAATAAACAAAGTCTTCTTTTTACTTTGGGGGCATGAGTTCAAGCCACAAAGCAGAAAGGAAAAATAAAAGTAGCCTATGGGCTCCAGGGGAAAAAAAAAAAAGTAAAAACATATCATGTCTTTGATTATTTCAGTTTACTCTTTCATCGAGTCTCTAATGTATAAAGAATAAAAAAACCTTTTCTTTAAAAATACAGCTTAAAGATTGTTATCTTAAACCCAGTGAAATCAATAGCTAATTTTTCTCTTACTTTCATGTTTTAAATCAAGATCTATGCTAAAAGCAACAACAAAAAGCTGAAATATTGTTTAATTGTGAGATTAACTATAAATTCAAAATTATGATTGTATTTTTAAACCTCAGAAGGATGAGCCTTATGTGACTTAATAAGACATGTGTGAGTATATACTTTCTTCCTGTTCATACTTTATTTTAAAAATTCTTGCTTCTAAAGTAATTTTCCCTTTCCAGGACATCTGGTGCCTAAAAAACACAGCAGAACAGCTCCAGACTTTCTCATTTTGTAATTAAAGAAGGCTTGGATTTTTAGGTCTTGCTGTGAAGTTCACAGTATGTGTATTTATGAGTCTGGCATATCTCTCTATCTCTCTCACTGACTAGCCTGGTTGCAAATTTTTTTTTTTAATCTTCTCATAAACTCAGAGCTGATAACTCACAGAGTGTTTGTGATGCTGTGAAGGGACCTAGTTCCTTAAAAAAGCTGACCTTGGAATAAGTTTTGAGGGACAGGGTGTAAGACAGAGGGAAGACAGGTTGTGGATCTCAGCACGCTCTGGCACGTGGATTTATCTAAAAAATCCACATTGGATCTAAAGTATGAGCCAGCCACCATAGCTTTGCTTTACACCCGATAGAGAGAGTTATACATCTTATACCAGCTTGGGATACTATGGATACCATCTTATACATTTTATATTAAATTACATGTCTAAACAAGGCAGCAAGAATAATGACTTAAAAAGTTATTTCTCTTCCTTGAATATTAAGATCACCTAAAGTCATTAACAAACATGTAGGTGTTTCTCTAGATTCCTGCTAAAGTCTAGTACAGACAAGGATCCCTGCATAACAGTTTTGTACAAGCATGGCATTGCTAGATTACTTCAGCAGCAGGAAAAGCATTAAATGATAATTTCCCAGATATTTCAATTAACTTTTTGTTGGTTTCTGGACAGCTTAATCCTATTTCCAGTTCCTTGTGTCATTTTCTCTGTTGCAAATAGAAAAATAGATTTTTTTTTTTTTGTCTGTCAGACTATAAGAAAAATTCAAGACAATGGAAATATTTCCATTCCTTGGCAATTGCTCAAAAGCTTAGAACGCTTTTTTTCCACACTCTTTTAAATGCTCCTTTATTTAAATAAATAAACAAACAAATTGTGTTATACATTAATCTCCCTACTAGAATACAAAGGCTAAGAAGTTGAGTCAATAATTTAAAAAAAAATAAATAATTTTTTACTTTTTCTATACTTAAGACCTGCTTTGAAAAGCTAATTTAATTATATTCCCCATAGAATTCTTGGAAGTCTTGTATCATTAACATTCAAAGACATGTTGATTTCTGTTGTTAAAACAATGACAAAAATGACTGAAACTTCAATTTTGTTTCCAGAAAACCCATTTTAAGTAGCCCCTAGATATTTATGAATACATTTAGAAACACAAATGAAGAATAGACTTACAAAGAACTATAAATGTGTATTTTCAAAGTGAAACCTCTCTGCTACTGTCAATTACACTGCCTGTAGATAAGTTTTCCAGATTTATAGGTGGTGATCATGCTCATCTGTAGATATGGGTAACTGCTGTGCTTGAGTAACGATCTCCAAGTCTTAGGAAAACTTTCCAGCAAAGCACTATTTATTGCTATGAATTATCACATTCTAATGTAGGAACAATTTCTGATACTTACTTCACCTCAAATAAACTTTTTTTCAGGAGACTACAGGCACTATGTAACAGCAGGAAAAGGTATTCTGCTTCTTCCTAAGACTGACAAGAAATTTTTTTAGTAGGAAATTAATTTCTTGGCAATGAGTTAATGTATTTTAAAGGAATTTGACTTTTTTCGTATTTCTTGTTCTAGATCAAGCTCAAATAATTCCAAATAAAGGTTTTATTTTAGTCAAGTTAAAATCCACACCGGTTTTCTTTTGGAGGTTGTTTCCCTCAAGTTTTAGGGGATTTGTTTGTTTGTTTGCTTGGTTTTGGTTTTGTTTGGGTTGGGGTTTTTTTGGGGTTTTTTTTTGTTTTGTTTTTTAAGTTCAGTTTTATTAGCTCATGAATAAAAGTATGTTCCAATTGTTTTTGTGCATGATGACACTGAGCAAAACACAGGTTTCTTCCCAATGATTTATCAGTAGATCACAGAAAACAGTAGTTTTAACAAAATTTTGTAGGAACCTAAAGAGGTGTTTAAATTGAAATTATTAATAAAGAGTTCAGAGTGCTAGTTAATATCATGATTCGTATTTGATGGTTATACACATTTTTTTTTTCCAGTAAAATTTTAATTCAGTGGGATCTTGATAGAATTTGCATAAAGCCATAAATAGATGAAAGAGCAAAGTCATGTCATTGTGTGAAAGTAGACAAAATTCTGCTCTTACTCAAGGGAAGTAAAGATTTTTTTTTACTAAGATCTGACTGTTTTCAACCACATTTTAGTAAATGATATGTAACTGAGGAAAGTCTCACGTGAAATTCATTCTAGTTTTGTGAAACTGGCAGGCACTGTCACTGAAGTCTTGATCATTATAGTAATAACTTTGAAGAAACTTAGGACTGCTTCAAAGTGCCAGGGGAAAAAAAAATAATTGTAGACATTACTATTAAATATGTTTGAGGTTTTTTTCAGACATCAAGTGACATTTACCTCTTTGTTCTGAATGGCTAAGTACTACATAAAACAATTCATGCCCAGGCTTTAAAAATCTTCTTGACAAAATTAAAATAAACATCTGATAGTTGTGTGTCGTATAAGGCCCCACTATTTTCTTGCTAAGTGGTAAGAGGAATGTAATTTGTTTCTAGCTGCTTTTGGTATATTCAAAATTTCTTTCAGCATGACTTATCTGTCATCTGTCAGCATAACTTTTCTGTCTATCTAAATATTTTTTCCTACTGTATACTAATTAAGGCTTAGGAAACAAACATAGCTAAGGGATTTGCAGACAAACAGGCTTCTGTGATTCTTAGGAATTTACAAAAAAATACAGCTGATCTCAAGCCCAAGTGTTTTTTGGTGGTGTTTTTTAAAATCATGCAGTTACAGAAAGCAATACTTTTTAATTACATTCAAAATGCATACGTGGGACAGGGAATTCAGCAGCATCATTGGCACCAAAGTCATGTAAATTATTTCCTCTGAGTCTTGTGAATGAAATCCTGTTCAGGATTAGGTATTAAACCTGAGGGGGTTTCTGGAATTGTAAGACATTTCATAACAGGAATTGTAAGACATTTCATAACACAATTACAGCAATATAAGAAATCTTTTTTGTAACCAAAGCAAATTTTACTATCATACATTGTCATTATAGTTGTTGCCAAAATTCTTTCTACATATCTGAAACTTGTCTTAGGATTTAATCTATTTCCTGAAAGAAAGAAATTGTTGTCTGAGCATAAAAAAAGAGGAGAAAACTTAAATAAACCAAACATATAACTTCAGGTGTTTAAATATATGTGAAATAAATGGTATTTAAAATTACTTTAAGAATACAGTGTAATTTTTTAGGTAAATGTAGAGACAATGGGAATAATCAGTCATTAATTCTGACACATTATCATTCACATTACTGGTTAAGATGATAACCCAAGCAAGATGAAGGAAGGTATTCATTGGTTTATATGTAGGTAAGGAGATGGTAAAAATAGTATTTTTTTAAAGGTAAACAATGAAATACATGGTTGATATTTTTTGGTGGCTATCCTGAAATATAGAAGAGTTTCATTATCTTGTAGATGTAGCACTTAGGACACAGTTTAGTGGTGGACTTTGTAGTTTCAGGTTGATAATTGGACTCAAATATCTCATGGGTCTTTTCCAACTTAAATGATTCTATGATTCTAAAACCAAACAAGATTAATACCACTATTTATTATCTATCATGTTCATTCATCTGTATAAGCTTTTCCCAGCTTAGAAATTTGGGGAAGTAAATATACATAGATATTTCCAAATCATAAAATGCTACCTTTCCAACAAATATTTTCTAGTTGTGCATTATTTGTTACCTCTTCCTCCCTGTGGAAGGAGAATAGACCATACCTTAAATATGCTGAGGTAAGCAGAAGAATAAACTGGAGATATTTTACATGCATAGCTATTAAGACACAGAGAGTTTGAGGTCAATGCATACTGAACCACTGAGCTGAATTACCTCAAGTGACAACATATGTGTGTTAAAACCTCTTCAATAGTAAAGTTTAATACAACAATTTACGTTTTGGTTAAGGTTGCTAAGCCAGTATATGTGTGGAATGTGCAGTAAGTCTTGCCCCTCACTGGTGAATAAAAATGGGGAGAAGAGGGTGAAATTACCTTCAACCTGTTAGAGTTTACCTTGTGTTTAAGATATGCAAAAGGTAAATCAAAGTATCAGGTAAATCAAGAGGGCCTTGGGAAAAGAGCTCTATGGAGAAGGACCTGGGGGTCCTGGTGGATGACAGGTTGGCCATGAGCCAGCAGTGTGCCCTGGGGGCTGAGAGAGCCAATGGGATCCTGGGGTGCATCAGGAGGAGGGTGGCCAGCAGGTCAAAGGAGGTGATCCTCCCCCTCTACTCTGGCCTGGTCAGGCCCCACCTTCAGTATTGTGTCCAGTTCTGGGCTCCCTGGTATAAAAAGGACAGGGATCTCCTGGAGAGAGTCCAAAGAAGGGCTACAAAGATGATTAAGGGCCTGGAGCATCTCCCCTATGACAAAAGGCTGAATAAGCTGGGACTGTTCAGTCTTGAGAAGAGGAGACTAAGGGGGGACCTAATTAATGTTTATAATTACCTTAAGCATGGGATGCAGGGGGACTCAGCCAGCCCCTTTTCAGTGGTCTGTGGAGACAGGACAAGGGGCAATGGCTGCAAGTTGGAGCACAGGAAGTTCCGCACCAACATACAGAAGAACTTTTTCACAGTGAGGGTGACAGAGCCCTGGGACAGGCTGCCCAGGGGGGTTGTGGAGTCTCCTTCCCTGGAGATATTCAAGACCGGTCTGGACGCCTATCTGTGCAATATGAGCTAGGGAGCTGCTTTGGCAGGGGGTTGGACCTGATGATCTCTTAAGGTCCCTTCCAACCCCTGCAATTCTGTGATTCTATGAATTTAAAAGGAGAAACAAAATAAAAGTACAAAATAGACAGAAACATCCTCACAAAGGAGGATGCCAAGATGACCATTAGTATCACCTTATCTTTTGCTTGTATATTCTACTTTTGTGTTCCAGTGAGAAGCTCCTAGAGACAGTAAATATATATAGGTTGTTTTAGTGCTATTGTTTCCATGTAACATCCATCAATGCTTACGGGCATTGGAAAAACAGTAATAATAAAAATGCATGAGTTTGTGGGAAGACAAAACTCCATGGGACATGTTTCTGAAATTATTCTAGAGAAATGATAATTTTCAACTTTATTGTTCCTTGACTGACCTGACTGTTCAAAGTTTCAAACAAATGTAACAGTAAGCTCAAATTTTAAGTGGAGTCAGTATGTCAGTTATCAATCAAGAAAACAATCAAAGAGAACAAAAGAAGTCTGGGAAATACGTGTGCCAATAGTTCAGACATTATAATTTTAATGAAGTGTATATATAACAGAGATGGAAAAAAAAAAAACAAAAACCCACCACCTACCATCCATCTACTTATCAGTACATATTGGTGCAATTCGAAGTTTTTTTTGTGCTTTACTTTTTCTTTCTAGTATGTGAAACTTTTATTTTCCCTTTTTTTAAAATTATGTGCATCTTTGATCCTGAAAGATCACAAAATACAACAGAAGCCTTTTATTGCTGACTTATGGGTCATTTTTACCTGAAAATTCATGCTAACATTAACAAAAAAAAATAATCAAATGAAGTGTTGCATCTGTTCTTTCAGCTTTTCCTTCCTAAGCCTTCTGTAAAAAATGATATGCAAAGACTTCTATATGCAGAACTACTTTCAGTATATATAAATTCAGTAATGTTTATTGAATCTTCAAATCTTAAAGAACCATGCCATATATCTGTAAGACTGAACAACAATTTTCAAATACACTCATATCTTTCACTTTTACTTTAATCTTAAAACAGCTGACTATTTCTCAATATGCTGGATGTATTCTCTTGATACCGGAGAGGGCTGTGATTACAAGGTATATATCACTATATAGGAATCTTGACAGTTTGTCTTAGTCTGCAAAACCACACACTTAAGACAGTACATAAATTGAAACACTACCTAATATGAAATATTTCAGTAATAGTAAAGCTCTCTGCCTGTAGCTTTCTGCATTATTTGGTTTCCTTTCTTTGTGTAAGGAATCCGGGTTTTTATATTTATTTTTTATGGGAGGGGTATCTTTTTTTCTTTTTTTTTTTTTTTTTTTTGAAACATGCTGATTTATTCTACTCTTTAAAAGTAAATTTTAAAAATAGTCCTTTTTTTTTAGTCATGTTGTTTTTTAAATATGAGAAAAACTTTGTTTTAGAAGCTTGTCTCCAACAGAGTTTATGCCACAGGACTTGCCCTAGAATTTAGTAGGACTATTTTTCTTTTAAACTGAACACAAATGGTTCATGAAAGTTGGTATAAGAAAACTTTTTTTTTTTTTAAATGTATCTTTTGAGTACTTAGAAAAGTTTTATATATATTTCAGTGGTGTCCTGGTTTATGGGTGAGTGATGTCAGGTGGTGTGGAAAACAGTCCAGGATAACTCAGCTCACTTGGACTAGTTGCTTGGGGACATTAACACTGGCCTGTCCAGAACCAGAGGCCAAGTCACTATTTTCTAGTTGCTATATGCAGTTGAAAATCAAGACTCTCTACTTCTTCAAGGTCATCTGTTCAAGGGCTTTTTTCAATGCAAAAAATGAATAAGATAAGAATAACGCCACACAGGGACACAAACATGGGGAACAAATGATGAGAGCCATAGTGAGAGACACAGCCCTGAGAAACCACACATGGTGACAACATACAAACCTCACCACTCACACTCATTCATGGTCTATCAAGAAACTACAGGAGCAAGTTCTAGTAAGTTCAACCTGGACTTTGCAACTGATAAGACTGCAAACAAGGGCAGACCCAGACTGAGGTGTAGGTATTGAAAGAGCTGTACAGACCCACAGAGGAACATTTAGGGGGAGAGGGAGCAGAAGGCCATGAAGAAGGATAGACTGAAAAGGGTATAAAAGGGGTTGGCTGCGTTCAAAACAAGGCCAGTCAGTGTGATTGTCTGGCTGAGCTCTATGCTTGATCACTGCAGGGTGTTCTGTCTTACTAAATCTTCTCACCATGATTTCTCAGTGTAATCTCATTCCCTAACCCATGTATGTTAGTGCTGCAAGGTCTGAGTGCCAGCTGCTGAGGGCATTGGTGAGAAGCGACTGGGTGCCAGCTCCTGGGATGAGACCAGTGATAGTAGTCCAACCCTAACCAGTGGTGTTAGCTACTGGAGTGAGGATTTTAGCCTCCAGCCGCTGGGGTGGAACAAACACCAGCTCCTTTGGATATGGAGTCAGTCAGGTGAGCGAGGGCCTCAGTACAGGCAGCTGGAGCAGGACTGTGGGTCACAGCCCGCCTGCTGAGTACTGCATTCTGGGGGTGAGTGTCTGCACCTGCCCCATACTGGGTATGCATGAGGGTGCAAACTGGGTGTGAAAACTCCAATCTGGACCAGCAAGTCAGTAGGAGGCCCCTGGTCCTAGCAGGGGTATCAAGTGGGCAGAAGGTCCATGCTGGTATTCAGGGGAGCCCACAAATTGGGGTGCATGTGGGATGAGTGTGTGAGTACTGCATATTTGCAGTGAGGACCCAGCTGGACCATCCAGCAAGTCAGGGACCTGTGGGGTGGGCAAGGGGGACTGATATCCAGGCAGGCTGTGGCGGTTGGGGGATCCGCAAGTATGTGTGTGCTTGTGACCCTGGAGAGTGTAGTGTGTGTGCTGGAGAGGGCAGGTGTTCAAAAGATCAGGGATATTTAAAACAATAGAAGAAAAGAGTCCTTTCAGGGTAAGATCTGACATGCTTTACTTCAGCTACTAGCTAAAGCTTTGAACCTGATCTTCAGTAACCTGGTTCAAGAAAGTGCTGGTATTTATCAAACCTATTTTCATCTGTGGAAAAATACAGTCCTGAAGTCTCATCATCGACATTCCCTCCACAATTCTGCAAGAAGAAATTATTTAAATCTTTGTTTCAGTTGTCTGCACAAAATGAATCAACCACAATTCTTTCTGCAGTCAATACATCACCAGTGAACAATTTACCTTATTTTATGGTAGATGTCTAATTTAGAGAGAATAAGGTGCCCCCTGAGGTGCATATTTCTCTCCAGACAATAGAGTTAGAAAAAAGACAGCGAGAGTTAGGTATCCATGAAGCCATCTAAGCTGTGATACGAGATAGTTGCATAAGAAAGGCACATTAGCTCGTAGCCTCAAGTTTTATTCCTTTTAGTTCACAACAATTACAAGAGGTTCAAGGAATATTAATATATGATAGCTTCATATGGTCACAATATCTTTTGTTAGTTTCTAACCCAGTGTTTAACTTACAGCTAGTTCTAGTAGAGCTGTGAGACTGAGAATATCACAGCCTGAAAGTGAAATTGCCATACATTTTGATGACATTGATTACCCCTTAAACCACCACCTACTCTGGTCTCCTTTTTGCTACATTTGCTCTTTAGTTTTCTAACAGTGATTAATTCTAGTTTAATTATACAAACAAACAAACAAGCAAACAAATAAATCATCTTGGCATAGAAAAGTGTAAAAAAAAAAAAAGCCACACGTTAGTCAGGGATATATGTTAAAAGATTAAATATTAAAATATGCTCTGAATTTTCATGTTAAAAGATTAAATATTAAAATAAGGTTTGAATTCTTCTGTTAAATATTAAAATAGGGTTTGAATTCTCATTTAAAGAACGACAACACATTGTGAACACAATTCCATCATTGAATCAGGAAAAGGGGTCAGCGGAATGAAATGCTGTTACAGGTTCATGGCTTCCTGTTCTTCTTCAAACTCTATGTAATTCAGTTCCAAAGTGAGAAACATGGATTGTATGGCAATGTTCTGTCAAACTGCTTTTCATCTCCATTACATAAAATGACTTACAGTTGTACTTAATTGTTCTAAGTCCTAGTATTCCTGTTGACATTACACTTCACTGTAGCTCAATATAGGATTTATAGTTGGTTTATAAAAATTAATCAGTTGTATGTTGCACTTTCTTATGACTGACTTAATTAATATGTTTGCTTTTGCTATAGTTCTCTCATTATAAATATTATTAGTCCTGAACAAATCTAGGGAAGAGTTGAAAGCAGTTATTACTAAAACTTGGAATTTGTATTTTGTCTTTATTGCTTTGGTAATCACGCATTGATTAATTTTGCAGTGTTCTAGGTAAGGACCTAAGAGATTACAATCATAGAATCATAGAAAGTTTGTGTTGGAAGGGATCTCAAAGATCATCTAGTTCTAACTTCCTGCCATAGGCTGGGGCACATTCACTAGACCAGGTTGCCCAAAGCTTCATCCAACCTGGCCTTGAATACTTCCAGGGATGTTGGGCAGAGAATGGATTGAGAGCAGCCCTGAGGAGAAGGACTTGGGGGTGTTTATTAATGACAAACTCAACACGACCCAGCAGTGCGCACTAGTAGCTCAGGAGGCCAACCATGTCCTGGGCTGCATCAAAACAGCATGGCCAACAGGTCAAGGGAGGTGATTCTGCCCCTCTACTCTGCACTCGTGAGACCCCACCTGATGTACTGCATCCAGGTCTGGGGTCCCCAGTACAGGGAAGACATAGAGCTGTTGGAGTGAGTCCAGAGGAGGGCGGTGAAGATGATCAGAGAGCTGGAGCACCTCTTCCCTGATACAGTTGGGCTTGCTCAGTCTGAAGAAAGGATGACTCTGGGGTGACCTAATTGTGGTGTACCAATACTTAAAGGGGTCCTATAGGAAAGTGGGAGAGGGACTGTTCACCAGGGAATGTAGTGATAGGACAAGGAGTAATGGCTTCAGGCTGAAAGAGGGTAAGTTTAGATTAGACATTAGGAAGAAATTCTTTACTATGAGGGTGGTGAGGCACTTGAACAGGTTGCCCAGAGAGGTTGTGGAAGCTCCATCTCTGTAAGCTTCTTAAGTGTTATGGTTTTCAGATGTTTAAAATTTTATTTTATTTTACAAAAATCAAATACACAGAGTCATAGAATCATAGAATATCCTGAGTTAGAAGGGACCCATAAAGACCATTGAGTTCAAATCCAGGATCCACACAGGGTCAACTATGTCACCATGTGACTGAGTGCATTGTCCAGACACTTCTTGAACTCAGTCAAGATCAGTGTTTTGACCATTTTTCTGGGGAGCCTGTTCCCTGTCAGTTAAAAACCTCTTCTGAATATCCACCCTAACCCTCCCCTGTGGTAGCTTCATACCATTCCCTTGGGTTCTGTCACTGGTCACCAAAGAGAGGAGATCAGCACCTGCCCCTTCACTCCCCTTGTCAGGAAGCCACAGACTGTGATGAGGTCTCCCCTTAGTCTCCTTTTCTCCAGGCTGAACAAACCAAGGGACTCCAGCCTCTCCTCATAAGACTTCCCCTCCAGACCTTTCACAATAGTCCCTGTTGCCCTCCTCTGGACACTCTCCAATATTTTTGTGTCCACCTTGTACTGCAGTGTCGAAAACTGCACTTGAGGTGAGACCACATCAGCACAGCGTGGAGTGGAACAATCACCCCACTGGACTGTCTAGCAATACCATGCTTGATGCACCCCAGGATATGGTTGACCCTCCTGGCTGCCTGAGCACACTGCTGGCTCATGTTTAACTTGCTGTCAGCCAAGATCCCAAAATCCTTCTCAGCATGTCTAGCTTTCAGCATCTGATCCCCCAGTCTGTATGTCTAGCTAGGGTTGCCCCTTACAATGTGCAACAGGATCAGACATTTGCCCTTGTTAAACTTCATGCTGTTTGTGATTGCCCAGATCTCTAATCTGTCCAGGTCTCTCTGCAAGGCTTCTCCACCCTCAATGGAGTCAACAGCTCCTCCCAGTTTGTTGTCATCTGCAAATCTACTTAAGACACTCTCTAGTCCTGATTCCAGTTTATTTATGAAAATGTTAAAAAGAACTGGAGCTAAAATGGAATCCTGGGGAGCCCCACTAGTGACTAGCCATCAGTCAGATGTAACCACATTCACTATCACTTTCTGGGCCTGACTCAATTGCCCAATTGAGTCTTTTTGTACAGTTAAAAATACCTTTTCTGGTAAAAGGATATTCCCAATAAAAATTTTTAAAAGACCTATTTAATAGCATTTTGGAAAATGACCTTAAACCCAGAGGAAAATCATATATTAAAGCCCAAAAGAGGTTTGTAAGATACAGAAACATAAAAATATAGACTGTCTATCTACAAAGCTATTTGCATTATGTCTCATATGTCTGTTGTCCTAGCAAAGCTTCATGTGACAGTCTGAAGGTGTAACATCTGTGAGTGACACCCTGATCAGAGAAAGGCCTAATATACAGTTTGTTCTGTAACAAGCCAGTGATAGAAGAAACAGGAATAAATATCTGTGTTTTCTACCAGGAGATCCTTGTCCTTTTTTAAGGCAGTTAGAATCATAGAATCATAGAATTGTTTTTGTTGAAAAAGATCTTGAAGATCAAGTCCAACTGTAAATCTAACCTTTGCAAGTCCACCACTAAACCATGTCTTCAAGCATCATATCAGTATGTCTTTTAAATACCTCCAGGGATGATTACCTAACCACTCTCCTGGCAGCCATAAACAGTGACTGATAACCCTTTTGGTGACTTTTTGTTTTGTTTTTTTCTTTTCTAAAATTAAATCTAAACCTACACATGTGCAACTTGAGTCCATTTCCTCTAGTCACATCACTTGTTACTTGGAAGAAGACACCAGTGCCCACCTGGTTACAACTTCCTTTAAGGTAGTTGTAAGAGAGTGATAATCTCTCCCCTCAACCTCCTTTTCTCTGGACTAAACAACCTCAGTTCCATCAGCCCATCTTCATAAGACTTGTTCCTTAGACCCTTCACCAGCTCTGATGCCCTTCTTTGGACACGCTTCAGCACCTCAATGTTCCTTTTTGTAGTGAGGGTCCCAAAACTGAAAAGATTATACAAGCTGCAGCTTCACCAGTGCCCAGTAGAGGGGGACAATCGTTTTCCTAGTCCTGCTGGCTACAGTCTTTCTTATACAATCCAGGATGCTGTTGACTTTCTTGTTCAACTCAGCACACTGCTGGCTCATACTCAGCCAAATGTTGACGAACACCCTCAGGTCCTTTCCCTCTACACATCTTTGCAGCCACTCTTTCCCAAGCCTGTAGCATTGCCTGGGATTTTTGTGAACTAAGTATGGGACCCAGCACTGAGCTTTATTGAATCTCATACAGTTGGCCTTGGCCCATTGATCCAGTCTGTCCAGATCCCTCTGTGGAGCCTTCTTATGCTCAAGGAGATCAATACCCCTGCTAAACTTGGTGTCACCTGCAAACATACTGAATTAATCTCATATAATTTAGATCCTAAATACAGATGACTTAAATTGTATATTCAGTCTACAAAGAGAGGAGCAGTTAAGAGGAAGATTTCTCCATCACATATTCTTTTTCAATATTTGCTGGTCTTCAACCCAGCCAGAAATACAGTGATAACTAAATATTTTCTAGTATTTTAAAACCAACAATAAGTATTTTGTGACGCAGTTAAACAAAAATGTATAAATAATATGTAACTGAAAAAGGAACAAAGGGAAACGTGGTACAGATGAAAAAAACCAAACCATCATGCCATGCAGGAAACCAAATGTAAGTAGTAAAATCTACTAGATGTCACAAGACTGTGATAATAAACAGGAAAGTTGTTTTGATGGAACCCAAAAAATCCTGCTGAATAAGTAGGAAAGATGCTTAGTGAAACCCAGAAAAGATCCAACTGTAAAAATGAGATAAACTGTGTCAGGAGCAGATGATATCACCTCTTTTCTTTTGGGTAGTACAAAGGTTATAAATACCAAAGATGGCAAAGACAGAAGACCATTTCTGTTCCAGGCTCCTTCCTCAAAAATCTCTTGATTCTCCATCTCTGCTTCTGTAGGTAAGAACAGTCTGGTACTGTGGTGTTAGCGGTAACTCTAGAGCCTCTGCTCAGACGTATTGTACAATCACAGCTTAATTTAGGTAAATTTGTTAAGGATTATTTGGGGGTTTTATGCATAATGATAGTGATTGATAATGCTTAAGGTCTACCATGTGAAATATGGATTAATTAATGTGAATTTAATCAATACACTTTTGAAATTTGAAAACAATCTGATTCCCCAGTCTTCTAAACACTCCCATCACAGCAATCTCTGATTTCCTGATATACATATTAAATATAAGTATACACATGTGTGTACACACATTGATATTTATGTGTTATAGCTGCAAAAAAAGGTAAGAAGTAGTATCCAGAGAACTACAGGCTTGTCAGCCTTACTTCAGTCCCTGTGAAGGTGAGAAACTAATCCTGGAAACAGACAGTCCTTCATATCTTGGCTATTCTGTGATTGTGATGTATGTATCAATTAACACACAAATATTCAATAGCAACATGGAACTCAGGAAAGTGTTCTGATGTTTGATGATACCTGAAATGATATGATATGAATCCATTGTTTCTAAATACACCGTTTTTCCATAAAATTGTAATCTATGTCATGCTATGATTGAGAGTTGGGTGAGTATTTTGACAAGATCAAATTCTATGTCATTGTTACCAGCAACTCAGTAAAAATTATATATTTAAAAATTATATTCTGTTAACAGAAAAGTGTGTCTAATACACATTGCATTGGAATGAAGGAAAACTTAAACAGAAAAATAGATTTCAGTATGATATTTCTTTAATAATAAATGATAAAATAACACCAAAACATTTTTTTCTGACTTTAAGGATGATTACCATAATTCCACGTTGATCAGGTTGAAGTGATTCATATTTCAGTTTGTAGTAATGGTGGATTCCATAAGACTGGAATATGGCAGGCATGATCAAGCTGAGAGAAGGCCAGTAACAGACCATACTGAAAAAAGTAGTGAAGAGGAAGACATCCTATAAATGGAATAGTCAGTAACTTACGTATTATGTTTTAAATCTTAGTGAAAATAAATTTTAAAAGGTGATTTTATATATCTAATAGAATACTGATAATGAACAACATAAGGTACAATTCATAGATATTTCACAGTTAATGAAGAGGATAGACATGAGCATATTGCTATAAAATTATATTGTATAAAGACATTTGTGGAAAAGATGCTGGTAGTGTAAGATGGAACTAATGAAACCACAAATGCCTTTATCTTTATGGTAGTAGTCAGATTATTTTCTTAAGAAAAACAAATGATAATATTTTCTTACAATGATGTGTCAGTGAACGAGCTAAGGGATTTGATATGAAATGAGTTACTTTATAAGGAAATATGAAACATTACAACAGATTGCTAAATACCCAACAGATAATTAATGAAACTGTTGGTTCCCATGCTTAAGATCTGCTTTAAAAATAGAGAAAAACAAATATTAGAACACTATGACGTAATCAAAACCTGTCAGAGTTCAAAGCATGCCTGGATGATGCTCTTAGTCATATGATTTAGTTTTAGGTAGTCCTATGAGGAACAGGGAGTTTGACTCAAAGACCTTTATGGGCCACTTCCAACCTGAGATACTCAAGGATTTTGTGATTCTAATTTATTTAAAATATCTTTCATCTCACCATCAGCAATCTTTGATTCTACAATCATACTTTTTTTGAAGTTAGTAGGTAAAATTCCACACATCCCTGAATAGATTAAAAACACTAGAATAACACTTGATTCTCTCTAGAAAATGGAAGAAACCAAGAAAATAAAATGAGGAAGAAATTCTTCACTGTGAAAGTGGTGATACACTGGAATATGTTGCCCAGAAAAATCGTGGAACTTTTCAAGGCTGGGTTGGATAGGGCTTTGAGCAACCTGGTGCAGTGGATTTCAGGTTTTTAAGAACTTGAACATCTTTTGATTTAACAATGCAATGCTTTAGAAATAAATTTCCTAACACAGAAAATCTAAAATTGTTGATTAACTTAAAAGTAGCCTTGGGAAAAATTGTTTCTGTTGTAGTCTAAAGTCAGTCATGTATTTAATTTGAAACTAGTAGGAGTTGCCTAACCTGTAACCCAGTAGATGCAATGTTGCTTTGACTGTTTCCCCAGGTGCCACCAGAAGCAAGGCTGAGCATGTATTCCTGACAGATGTGTACACACAGACAGACACAATACACATTCACATCTGGCCACACAGAGGCAGAAAACATTACCTTACAAGCATCCACATAAATACCATCAATATTTGCATAAATTTGAATAGTTCGGTCCTGTTTCTTCTCTCCAGCAGATTTGGAATCAAGTCTTCACATGGAATGTATGTAAGCATATGTGTATGTGCACAAAAAATATGGATTGCAACAGTAACTGGCTGTACACATCAGGACGTCCAGCAGCTGGCTTCAGATCCCCAGGCTCCCCAGACACAGTCATCTGAGCATACTCTACATTTTATGGTACTCAGACCTCATCTCATTTTATTATGTAGCAGCTGTTCCAGATCTATCTTGTTCCCAGCAGTCAATTCTCAGACCCCATCCTCTTCAGTACTTGGCTTGGACTTATGGTCTCTCCAGTAACTGACTGTCAGACTCCTGTTTCTCCAGTATAAGGACCCAAACCAATGGTATCACTGCTGCTAACTTCCAGACATTTTATGCTACTCAGCGAGTGACTCTTGCTTCAAGTTTGCAAGTGCCATGCACATAGTGAATGAAGTGCATTTTCAATTTGGAAAATCAGATCCTGCCTGGTCTTTTACTGCCTCTCTAGAAGGGCATGGACTCTTGCAGAACCTGTGTCACATCTGCCAGATCTATCATATAAATAGCTTCGGATACTGTAAAATTCAGAATGACACTAGATACACATATGCATAGGCAACTGAATACATCACAGCCTCTCAATGAAAGCTAGGGGTGTGGACTCCTATTATAGTTACTGGAGTCACAATAAGCAATGTTGTCAAGAAGGATTAACTTCACCTTTAAATAGTTATTTGTATACAGTCAGTTTATTAGTTCTAGTCCATTTTCCAAGATTATTAGGAAGTTTATTAAATAACAGGTGAATCAGTGACTGTAGACTACGAAAGGTACTCTATACAATTTTGTGTGCTCATCTGAATTGAACCTATCTGCATACTTATCTGCAATAATAGGAGTTTAGATACGTAATTCATATGTAGACCTATATTTTTTCATTTACCCTGTTGCCTTGCCTCTCATTTTCCATTTTGAAACAGTATTATAGCCAAAAGGCCAATTGTCATCCCACCTTCACCTCTCACCAAATCCATTCAGCTCATCTAGTACTATAGCTGCACTAATCCATCAGTAAATCAGCAGAGCACACACTTGACATGTCCTGTTGAGAATGACCTCTAGAGTAAGGAGAGTACTGTCCACTGAAATAATGCCTATGCATCTGTCTTACAGTATACATTATACATAAGGGTTCATATCCAGAACACAGACAAAAAATATTTTTTGGACACCTCATAATTCAATCAGTGTGCTGTCAAGTTGCTCCAATCAGTTCCTCTGTCATTTACTTAGATCCATATCTGACCTAGAAGAAACAATGGCAGATAATACATTTTAGTTACTGTCAGCATATAAGCAGATCATAGAGGTAGATTGAGTTTATAGAAAGAGTTTAGATCTGTCTCAAAAAGCAGAGTGAAAGCAGCAGACTATGAGTGTCATCATATTTACACAGTTTAAACCGTACATTTAAATATCCTTCATGCTCTGTCTAGCTTTTTTCTTTTTCCTTCTCCAAATATTGATGTGCTTCATGCATTTCTAATCTGCAGCTTGCTCTGTCAGCCTCCATACTCTTCCTCATCATTATTCTGAAGTGTCAATGTCTCCCAACTTTTTGTCCGAGGTCAATATTTTGGTATTCTCCTACCTTTTGTGGTTGAATTAATCATTAAAAAGATGCCCTCCAAGATCAAGTTATAGCTTTACTGTTGTCTGATCATTCATCTCTTAATAATTAATTTCCTTACCGTCTTAGAAATATTCTGTTAATTTTGGTCTTCTTTATCAAAGACATTCAATGAGTGACTGACATACTGGGTCAAGATGTAGAACTTCTATGGCTTTGACTGAACCCTGAATACCTCAGAAAAGGGGAAGCAAGTCTTTTTTCTGATGTTTCTTTCTCTCTATGGGTGTAATTTCTGTTCCACTGTTAATTAGTTTCCATTTCATCTTATTTTGTCCTCTGTACTGGATAGAACTTTCATTCATGAACAAAATTTATTACTTACAAAGTTTTTCTTTGGAGGCAGAGAAAGCATAGTATAATGAAAAAGGTTGCTAAAATTAGTCTCTCCCAGTGAAGTCTCCTAAAGTATCCATAATAAATTCATCACTCAGTGTCCAAGATCTACTCATTTACCCTTTTCTCCTCATGTCTAGCTGCATGGTCAAGCATATAGTGCTGTCTCTTTTGTGCAGTCCTATCACTAATTAGACATTGGTGAAGCATTGCACCTCCATACACAGTCAATGATCTAGCTATGAGTTTGGGCTTGTTGTTGTTGTTGTTGTTGAAAGAGCTGAACCAGTTAGTTGAAGAATTAGATGATCAGTTGACTGTCTCAAGAGAAACATCACAAGTAAGTTGAAGGAAAAAAGCTAGAAGGAGAAATGTGATAAGTCCTGGCTTCAGATAAATACTAGACTCGTAGCTGGACTGGTACATCTGCTTTGTGAAGGTTCATCCTGAAACATCAGGTTTAAAAAATAGCAATAGTAGAATAATAAGATTTCTTAAACTCCCTCTTCTATTTCTACCATATCATCAAGATGCCAAATATAATTGTCTTTAGTGTAGCTGAAAATCTTTCAGAAAACTGCAGGGAAAAAAATCTTGCAAATGGACAGCTAGCAGCATGGGGATATATATAGCTTTAAAGTGGAACTGAGAGTTCAGTAAGAATTTGGTCATAAAGGCCCAGGGATACAGATCTTTATAAAGTTCTGTGTTGCTGGATAAAGATAATTTTCTGCATAATACCTCATATGAGGCTAAGTTTTGGATTTGTGCTGAAGAGTGTTGATAATATAGACATGTTTTGATTACTGCTGAGCAGTGCTTACACAGAGTCCAGGTCTCCTCTGCTTCTCACACCACCCCACCAGTGAGTAGGCTGGGAGTGCATAAGTTGAGAGGGGACACAGCAAGGACTGCTTATGCCAACTGACCAAATGGGTATCTCATACCATATGACAACATGTACAGCATATAAGGAGCTGGAGAAGAAGAAGGAAATGTGGGGGGCACAGGAGGTCCAGGGAAGTAATTGTGCCCCTGTACTCAGCATTGGTGAGGCCACATCTCAAATACTGTGTTCAGTTTTGGGCACCTCACTACAAGAAAGACATTGAGGTCCTGGAGTGTGTCCAAAGAAGGGCAACAAGGCTGGTGAAGGGGCTGGAACACAAGTCTTATGAGGAGTGGCTGAAGGAACTGGGGTTGTTTAGCTTGGAGAAGAGGAGGCTGAGGGGAGACTTTATCACTGCCTACAAATACCTGAAATGAATTTGTAGAGAGGTGGGTGTTGGTCTCTTCACCCAAGAGACAGGTGATAGGATGAGGGGGAATGGTCTCAAGCTGCACCAGGGCAGGTTCAGATTAGATATTAGGGAAAAGGTTTTTACCAAAAGGGTTATCAGGCTGCCCAGAAAGGTGGTTGAGTCACCATCCCTGGATGTATTTAAAAGACAGGTAGACAAGGTGCTCAGGGATATGGTTTAGTGGAGGACAGGTACATTTGGACATGATGATCTCAAAGGTGTTTTCCAACCTAGTGATTCTGTGATTTGGAGTGATTGTGTTTGTCTTCTCAAGTAACCATTACACATGATGGAGCCCTGCTTTCCTGGAGATGGTTGAACAGTTGCCTAATAATGGGAATTGCTGAATAAATTCCTTATTTTGCTTTGCTTGCATGCTTAGCTCATGCTTTACCTATCAAATAGTCTTTATCTCAACCCATGAGTTTTCCTTGCTTTCACTCTTCCTATTCTCTCCACTATCTCACCAGGGCAAGGGAGGGAGTGAGTTAGTGAGTGAGTGACTGACTGACTGTGTAGTCCTTAGTTGCCAGACATGGAAAGTTCATGGATAGCTCATAAAAGTTGGGCATAAAAATTACACCATAGACTCTCTGTAAATATTTATTTCAACAGAAATAATATATACACAGGGAATCATGTTTCAGCTGCAGTCTACTACTTGTATAAGTACAAAAAAATCTGTAAAATTTGGTATGACAAGTTCCAACATAAAAAATGTCTCTCACTTAAGGGTGTCTACAGCTGTTAATATGAACTTTTCATATATAGGGGTGGTTTTATTTTTTCTTCTTTCTATGAAGTCTTTTGTTTTGTTTTAAGGAAAAAACATTAAAAACTTAGATGGCTTCTGACAGGTCAGTTCTTCTTTTGCTTGCGCTTCTGTGTCACTTTTTTTTTTCTTTTTATTTGTACAGTGCTCAGGGAAAAGGAGAACAAATGTGTACAAGTAACTTCAAAGAACAACAACAGAAAAACAAAACAAGTCATAAGCTGTTCAAAAGGAGGTCAATATTGATCTCCTTCTGAGATGTATTTTGACTTACTATTTGCTTTATTTACTGCATTTAGACAAGATTGGTCATTTATTTTCCTTTTAATCCCCTGACATCAATGAGAATCTGCAGACACACAGAGCTTTTGAAAATGAAGCTGCACAGGCTTCTCAGTCCCTGATCCAAAAACCATTGTTGCCGGTGTTAAGATTTCCTGTAATTTCAATAGATTTCCATCCATTTCAACATACTTTAGATCATGTACTCTTTTTAGGTTTAGGAAACTAAATTTAGGCATCATTTATCTACAGCTAAAATGTATTATTAAGTCTGGAAAAAATTTTAGTCGGTTTTGTGTCTATTGACCTTTAAACCAATAAAAAGAAAAAAGAAAAAGAAAAAAAAAAGTGTCAGAAGTGACATTGAAAAAACAAGTCCCAGGATCCATTCTTATCCCCTTGAAAAAGTTGACATTAGAAATAGCTTACCAAATCCTTATGTGGACAACACACCCTGTACAGCTGTGAATGATATTAAAGTTGGAAGTTTTTCAGGGGACTGGGTGTTACTCAAATATGCATCATAGCTTTGAAATTAATTCAAGGTCTAAATAATAAAAATAAAGATATAATTAAAGCCTATGTATGTAGGTGGACAGAGAAATATCTATTTGTACACAAATAGTAAACAGTTTTTCGCAATATCCATCTTTGTGCATGTTTAGATGGCTTAATAAATCATTAGAACAACACAGTAGGAGCTTATTTCAATAAGTTATTTGTTTCTGATATATATACAGTGTCTGTATTAAAAGAAATTTTTCGGTCCTGCAGGATCTCACTATAGACATTGAAAAATTGTTCCAGCTGTAAATCATAGTCTTCATATAAGCTCATAAAGAATGAAAACCAAGAAAAAACAGTGTCTTCCTCCTTGCATAATGCGCTTTGTTTCTAGTTTAGGTTTAATGCATTTAGATTTACTTGGTTTATTCTAGATATCCAAGTCTAGGAGAGTCACTGTATTCAGAAACTCATTTGTAGTCTTTTTTAAGCAAACAGAGAAAACTAAAAATCTCCTTAATGACTTCACTATCAACTTAATCTCCTTAAAATGATCTTACTGTTAACAACTACAAGAAATTTGAAATAATTCAGTATTTACTACTACTGAAATAACTGTCTTTGTTCATTCCTAGAAACTGAAGGTTAAGGGTCTATAACTAAGGTTTAGTAACTGCTTTTTGAAAGAAGACTAGAAGAACAATGAAGATTTAGCCCAGGTGAAGACCTATCTAAATTCTTCTCAAAGGTGCACCATGATACTAGAGTTAGGATTGTTTTGGTTTGTTTGTTTATTTCTCTTTTTTTTTTTTTTTTTTTCCTGTGAGGGTTGTGATGTAGTGGAACAGGTTGCTTAGGAGATTTATGGAATCTTCATTCCTGAATCTTTTCAGAATTCAACTGGCTAAGTACCTCAACAATCTGATCCTACTGGATGATTTCCAACCTAAATTATTCTATTCTTGTGTATACAAATAAACAAAGATGTTTGTGTGTGGGTATACACACAGAACTCTTTATATGTGTACAGATATATATTTATTCAATATACTTAACAGAAACATACATACATACATATATACATATATAAATATATGATTTCATAAGACTTGTGCTGCTGTAGGGGAAGTCTGAATCCCTTGGATTATTTCTTTAACTCTCAGGGGTCTGAGGAACAATGTGTAACATTTCTTTGATTTAGTTAGATGTTTTATCATATCCACTACAAGCAGTTGACAATAGCTTTACATTTCCTTCTCTGTTACAGATTATCTTTCAAACTGCCTCTGGTTTATGTTATCACAAGAGATAATAAATGTAAACACAACATTCTTTTTTGTAATGCTGTTTTTATCTATGTTCTATGATCGGCAGCTATCTAACCAACCAGTTTGCGGTTGGCTGTAGCTAGCTGAGCTGTCTTCACCTTCCAAACAAAAATATATCTGGTTTCTAATGCTCACAGAGACTTGTGAAATGGATCAAAAATAAGTTAGGAATTGGTATGTGCATTTAAGGTGCGGTTCAGCTATCTAAACATGGGGCATGCAGTGCCATATAAGATACTTCAGGGTATGCAGGATATCCACATACACTTAACAGCACAGCATTTATGGAAGACTTGTGTTACTCTGGAATGACAGTTCAAGGTCAGGTAGGAGATTCTATGAAATTCATAAAGCTATTTGATATTTATGTCTAGATAATTGAATCAAACTTTTAAGGAGAAATTAACTTCTAAGTTAAAATGTCTACACTTTTATCTAGTTACCTTAGGCTTCTTTAAAAACAGCAGAGAGAAAACAGGCATTTTTACAGTGAGATTCATCTGTCTAAAAGTCAATTAACTACTAAACATGAGGTGAATCGTGTCTTGGAAGATCAGAATAAGATTCTGAAGTTTTCATGATTAAGTACAATGTAGACATACTTATCTGCATGTGATCAGACAGATGTATTTGGAAACTACTCCTGGGTAATTTTTTAACCTTTAAAATTTAAATATGTTACTTGCTTCAATCAAGTAAACATACAGCAGTTTGCTAAAGCCTTTGCTTAGTTCTGGTTTCTGAATGTTACCAATTTTCTGCTCTTTGCTTACTAATGGAATGGAAAAGATTTGCCTGAGCAGACTGAAAACATCTAAAAAGATTTAGGAAAGCTTTTGACGTTGAAATGATGAGGTCAGACTATCACTCTCATGCTATTACTTAATTAGCGGTTACATTAGTACTAGTACTTTGTGTTGCTGAATAGAGCCTTCTGAAATCTGGGGTCACAAATACAGTCAGTAGTGAGTTATTTCAATACACTAAAATTCCCTAAAATTATGTAGCTGTCCCATTGATTTCAATGGTGCCTGACTATTGTTTATAACCTTTATTTAATTTTCCTTTCAAGCTTTCCAGTTGAGGAATTGCTGTGGTTAGAGCAGTTAAATACTTCTTGTTTGCATAATTAAGACTATTATGTTAACTTGCCAGGAATATGACATCTACAGTCTAAAATTTAAAATGTGTTATCAGGTAAGATTTAAAACAAAATAGAAAAATACTGGTTTATTTTCATTACATTTTACCTTCCTTTCTTAGAAATCAGATTCAAAGAATATGTTATAGATGATAAAATATTAGGTATAATCTTCAGTGAGCAAAGCAATACACTGTAAACTAGCTTGTATCTTGTTAGAAACATATAAAATAATAATTAAACACACATTTGGAGAAGTGGATATTCTATACATTCCTGTTTTGGAAAAAAAACAGGTACCTTGGATACATTTTATCAAGTATTATGTACTGTGCTAGTGAGTGCAGTGATGAATTCTAAGAAAATAAAACTGTTTGGCAATGTAGCAACAGTCTCAGCAGACAATACTAACCCTGTGTTTCACTTTGACAATATAGTCCCAGAGTTTTAAAAAAAAAAAAACAAAAACCAAAACCACACAAAAAAAACCCAACCTTTATTTTTTTCCCCACAAGATATTTTTGGTACACATTTTTGTCCTATTTGCCATCATATTAAAGAAGGCAGCTTTCTTCTGTATTTATTGAAAACAGTGCTAACACAATTAAATCAAATTCACAAATAAGCAAATTGAGTTATTGAAACTTAATTAGATGTGACAGCTGTGTCTGGTTCTGTCTTTGGATAAAAATATGCATGGAGTTTTGAGTAGGAATTAGAAAGGAGGGAGTGAGAGAAAACAAAGATTTGGTCACAGTTTTGCCTTTTTAATGAAACAGCCCTCTCCAAATTCCTCTTCCTTCTTCAGTCATTAGGTTATCAGACACATACTAGTTTCCTACAAGTTATACAGTATTAAGCCACTACACTAAACCTTCATAAGATATAAAAATAATTTATGTAAAAATCCCTTTACAAATAAGAGAAATAAAATGTATACCATAAGGGTCCTGCTTTGTAATTTTTCTGGATTTTTGTTAGGTTGTAAAAAATTAAATTTCATCTCCTAAGTCTTAAACAATTAACACGGGTCATATTCATGTCAGGTTGATATTGCATCAAAATTGTATTTCTGAGAATATAGAATGTGAATACTTTTAATAAGGTTTCAGTCACAGAATGATAAATTCAATGTGACAAAAAGCACATGCTAGCCTGTGGTGAAAAAACTAATGTCATGCATTTTATGAATGGATGATGTGAAAGAAATCCAAGCTCAATTTTCATTTTATTTTGGAAGTTACTAAAATGACTGTCAAGGTTAAAGATAATAAGGAGTAAACTTCTCTAAGTTTCCTTTGAGTTGCAGAGCAGGTAGTTAAAATACAGTGTTCTAGTAGTGAAGTTATCATTCTTACATTTAATGAAAACCTAAACTTCTGAGTAGACAAAGACTAATTGCCAGATTCTAGCTGATTTATTGGTTATTTATACACTGTTCTTTTAAGGTTTTAATGGGCTGCCCTAATCATGTATTTTGACTGTCTGTCATGTAGATATTTTCCTCTTGAAGTCTCTCAGGTACAGCAGCCATTCCATTCAGCAGGTCTGAGACTCTGAAGGCCCACCATTACTATCTTTTAGGACCCTGTCACACTCAGGATGAGCAAACCTGCCTAACCTGAAATTCTCACACACACTTTCTCTGGACTAAATTTTACTTTGTCTTTTACATAAGCATCAGATCAGGATGATTTACCCTATTACTTCACTGGGTTTTGGTTTTGGTTTTTTGTAGGTTGTTTTGATGTTGTTGTGGATTTGGGGCTTTTTTTCTGCTTTTTTTTTTTTTTTTTTTTTTTTTTTCTTGTTTGTTTTGTGTTTTTCTTGAGATGTACTTGCACATGGTGCTGCTTGCTTCCTTCTTCCCTTCCTGGAGCAGAGACCTATGTTCCATTTCCTCTGAAGACGTGGCTGTAATGTCTTGTCAGTCCTTGTTGAAGCCCGCAAAAAGGGACTATTGGTAACGGTAACGTCCTTTCGGTCTTCCAACAGAATATCTCAAAATCTGGAACCCCTACCTCAACCTCTTTGCCTACCACAGACTGTAGGCACAATGGAACCAAATCCTGGAATCACGGAAGAGTTTGGGTCAGAAGAAACCTTCAAAGATCATCTAGCCCAACTCCCCCTACTGGATCATTAAGTGGAGAGGGGAGAGGGCTTTTACAAGTTTCCTATACCTTCATCACTGAACACTAGAAGAAATCACATACAGGTGCTGCAGCACAGCACTGTGTCATAAGTGTGAGGACCACCTTTTAATAAAAAGTTTCAGAGTATTTAAGACCATACTTATAGCGGCTTCCAATACCTGAAGGGCACCTAAATGAAAGCTGTCAAGCGTCTGTTTACAAGGGCAGGTAGTAGTAGGACAAGCAGTAGTGTCTTTAAACTGAGAGGGTGGATTAAGATTAGATATAAGAAGAATATTTTTATGATGAAGGTGCTGAGACACTGAAACAGGTTGCTCAGAGTAGTTGTGGATGCTCACTCCCTGGAAGTGTTCAGAACCAGGTTGAATGGGGCTTTGGGCAACCTGATCTAGCAGAGGTTGTCCTTCCCCATGGCAGGGGGGTTGGAACTAGATCATCTTTAAGGTCCCTTCCAACCCAAAATACTCTATGATTCCATCAATCTATGACCATGCCTATACAGCCCCTGCACTACAATAACTATGATCTTTATATAACATCTTAATACACATTAAAAAAAGACACCATTTCAGAAGATGGCTGCCTATTCACTATAAAAGAAGCCTGTTTGACAAATTCAGCTAGTGTCTAACTTTTAAGCAGCTTAATCCTTCTAGAATGAATCCAATATTTATGTCAAAAAAACACATTAAGAGTCCAGATTGTCTGAAATACTATCTCTTACTAATACAGTTTTCCATTGTATTTTGAAACTTGCAAGGTATTCAGTATTTTTAAACTTCAAAAATTTTTACACGCAAATGAAACATTTCAATTTCTTTTTTCTACCTAAGTTATCTTGGAACAGCTTTGTCTATATTAAATCTCAAGACTTGATGATCATTATGGGTCCCTTCCAACTCAGTATATTCTATGATTCTAAGAAAATTCTCTTCAGAAAGAGAAACACTGAGCTAACAAAAGGCAGTATCAATAATATGAAATAGCTGAACATTACTTTTTCTCAAGATTCATGTGGCTCAAAATGTGTTATGAACAGTGCACTTCAATGGGGATCTGGCAACATTAATAACTCAAGAAATACTAACTATACATACAGGAAGACATTTTGGTGTAGTTTGATACAATCAGCCAAAAGGCCTATTTAAATCTGGTTAACTTGAATATTTATTTTTAAATTTTGAGACTACTGTGCTTATTTAAAAGTATGCATGACCATAGTTTTTACATTTTTTAGAAATAAGAGGACTACATTTCACATTTTACTAGTCTTAGTACTTCTCAGAATTATTTTAAACTAGTGGGAAAAAATGACGACATTTCAGATAGTCTTGTTTTCTGGCTTTGTTTGCCTGAGTTTGACAATTTTTTCTACTACATGCCTGTTGCAACATGGAGTCTAAATTATTTTATTGGGCAGATAGAATGCCTCATTTGATATTTTGATACGATGGTGAATTTCTGATTCGAACCAGTATCTGGTTAGGATGAAAAAAGGTCAGAAATTGTTACTGACTTCAGTAATTTTTGGAGTATCTGGGCCAGACCACCAGTTTTGTAAAGTATATTAAAACTGACTAACTAGCTGAAGTCAGAGGTTTTCTCCCCATTGGCTTCAACAAGGTCTGAGTCAGACTTTTGGGAAATGCTTTCTTTTGACCCGGTAATAGTATCATGTGTTAGACAAGACACCCAAGTACATGAAGGACACTGTTAAATAGCTTAATACCAGAGTAGGTTACTCTTAGAATGAGTAGGTTACACGTACCCACTTTAGTAGCTAAGATAAGCATGAAGAAGAAATTTAAATGTTGATATTCAAGGGAATTTTCCAACATGCACATTGGAATTATCTCTTAATGCAAGACTCATTTAGCACTTACCAGGGTAACCTTGTAAACTGAAGAGCCTGCTAGACTAGGAACTCTCTGAATACAGTGAACAATACTTGAAGATAAGCATCTATAGTCACTTTCTTAAAAAGACACACACCACAAACCACACGCAGGCACACTTACGCAAACAT
Source organism: Hypotaenidia okinawae (assembly GCA_027925045.1). NCBI lineage: Eukaryota > Metazoa > Chordata > Aves > Gruiformes > Rallidae > Hypotaenidia > Hypotaenidia okinawae. The sequence continues at coordinate 176,796,257 of BSDF01000001.1, forward strand.
AAGACATATACAAAGGATGAGTGGCATTACTGTTTACCTTCTGAACAGTGTTTTTGTGGTTTAGCGCTGAAAAAAAACCCTGGGGTTACTTTGCAGAAAAGGACTTAGACTTTTTACTGCATTTTTTCAGTCTGCTCTTCCTCACTCTCATCTTCTAGTTTAAATTATAAACTTAGCTGCTGGAAATAGAAGATATAAATTTGAAAAAAAATGTTTTGACTTATTGCCTCACTTCATTCAACTTTTCAGTAGAAGATAGCTTTCATAGTTATAAAATGATGACTAACATTGTGGTGGGATGACCCTGGATGGAGGCCAGATGCCCACCAAAGCCAGTCTACTCCCCTCCTCAGCTGGACAGGGGAGAAAACATAACAAAAGGCTCAGAAGTCGAGATAAGGACAGGGAGAGATCACTCACTAATTAATATAATTGGTAAAAAACAGATTCAATACAAAATAAAATGTATCTAATTTATTACCCAATCAAAACAGAGTAGAATAATGAGAAATAAACCCAAATCTTAAAACATCTCCTCCCACCCCTCCTTTCTTCCTGGGCTCAATTTTATTCCTGAATTCTTTACCTAATCTCCATGAGCAGTACAAGGTGAGACGGGGAAAGGGGCATGTGGTCAATTCATCATGTATTGCCTCTGCCGCTCCTTCCTGCTCAGGGGGAGGACTCCTCACACTCTTCCCCAGCTCTAGTGTGATGTCTCTCCCACAGGAGACAGTCCTCCATGAACTTCTCCAAAATCAGTCCTTTCTCATGGGGGTTTCACTTCTTCACCAACTGCCCCAGCATGGCTGCCATGTGGTGCAGACCTTCAGAAACAGACTGCTCCAGTACAATCCCCTGCAGAGTCACAGTTTCCCCTAACAAACCTGCTCCAGAGTGGCCCCCTCTCTCCACAGGCTGCAGGTCCTGCCAGGAGCTTGCTCCAATGCAAGCTTCCCACTCGGTCCAATCATCCTTCATATGTCTCCACCTGCTCCAATGTGGGATCCTCAATGGGCTGCAGGCAGAATCTGTACAACTCATCATCTTCCATGGGCTGCAGGGGGACAACATTTCCCACCATGGTCTTCTCTACAGGCTGCAGGGGAATCTTCTTCTATGGCTCCTGTAGCGTCTCCTCCCCACCCTTCTTCACTGACATTGGTGTCTACAAAGTTTCTCACATCTTCTCACTCCTGTCTCTGGTAGCAAAAAAAACCCCTGTCACTGTCATGTATTTATTTATTTATTTTAGCTTCTTAAGTATGTTACCATGGAAGTGTTACCACCATCTCTGATTGGCTCATCCTCAGTCAGCAGCAGGTCCATCAGTATTGTCTCTATCAGACACAGGGGAAGCTTTTAGTGTTTTTTTCACAGAAGCCACCCCTGTAGCCCACTCACTACCAAAACCTTACCATGCAAACCCAATATATATATATATATGCTGTTCTTTTGAGGAATTTATTTAGACTGAGGGAATGAGGTTGGGGTGTGGGGTGTATGTGTGGGGGGAGCGTCTGGGGATTTTTTTCTCTATTTTTCCCCTAATTCAACATTCATCATTTAACTTCAACAACTTTTTGGTTGTTTTTCAGATAAATCACTTCATTCTCTTTACTGTTGTCTGTTGCAATGGAATAGGTATTTTCCTAACTAGATTTACTAGTCCTTACAAATAATAACCCATAGGTTTATGACATACAGTGTGCTGAAACTTTCTTGGTCGGATTTCAGTGCATTTGGGGCAGTGGTGTTTAGCAGCAGTACAGCTCATTATCATTTCAGGAATGATGCCAGTGTTGAAAAAGGCCTGTAATAGATATTCTTTCTGGGTTCTTGTGTGTGTGCATGTGTTTGTGTTTCAGTAGTACAAAAGCATTTTACAACTGAAGGCTTTGTTATATATCTGATCTGGAATTTGTGTTCTTCTGTAGACAATGAAGCATGTTTTTCTGACAAATATACTTAACCAACTTACAATCAATCATTGCTAAAGTATTTTTAAAACTATACAAAAAAGCGTAAAAGTCATAACGTGCTGCCTGTTCTGAAATAATTATTGTACCAATTAAAACATTAAGATATCAACAGTGCAGACATCTATCTATACTATACCGCATTTTAATTATAAAGTTTTAATTTTGATTATTAATTTACATGAAGGCAATGTAACACAATTTCTAATCAGAAGTTATATTTTTGCTGGTTTCCTCTTTTTATTCTGCTTCTCTTGAGGCAGATATACATGCAGAACAAACACGCTTTATTTCCAGTTGACATTTAAAGCACACTTTTGCCTTTTGTATTTTTCTGCTTGAATAAAACAGTTACCCAATATAATAACAGAAATTTTTCAATCTCAGTCGTGCTGTTTCTTTGGAACTATAACTGAAACTGTCAGAAAAATGAAAGTAAGAAAAATAGCACAATACATATTGTAGAATAATTGGTGAGAAAAAATGGTATGGGATGAAATATTTTAAAATACCTAGCTTTTAAAAAATATATAGCTGAAGCCTTAACCTATGCCTTTTTTATATAATACAATATGATAGAAAAAAAGAATTTAAAAAATCAAAACTTCTGAGAACTCTGTGAATTATACCCCAACTCTATTTTTTAAAGACCAAGGACCTCATCATGCTGTGAAGTTAATTGCAAAATTCTTTTGACATTCATGAGAGGAGATCTAGTCTTTGATACTTACTTAATGACAGTGTCCTGAAAACAAGAACCACTAATTTTTACTGTATTTTTTCTAGTTCTCCAGAATAGAATTTTTTTTTTATGTCCTCAGAATAATCCAGTTCTCATTTGTCCTCTCCTTCAATAACTTCAACAACTTTAAGCAAAATTTAAAGCTCTAGCTGTTTAACTGTATTTATACAACTATATGAGCATATTTACACCAACACAAGACATGTATCTGCATAGAATGAAATAAATCAAGTGATCATAGAGCACACAAAGAACCATTCCATCTATTTCTGAAGTTTTGTCCCTTTCCAGGAAGTGGGAACGAAAAGAAGAGTTCAGTTTTTAGCTGCCTTCATCCCCATCTTCATCAGTAGCCCTCCCCCTCTCCTAACCTCTCCTCTTTTGATATTACATTGTTTCTCGTATCTTCCAAAATCTTTCCAGTAGTACGTTAAGTCAAATGCTCCCATCTGTCTGTATACTTATATCTTTCCCTCTTCAATCCACTATGCTGCAAAAGTTAACAGATCATATTGGTAATATGAATGTTTGAGTCTATGATACTCTTTTCTGCACAGTCTGTTTTTTCCACAGTTTCACATTTAAACTTATTCTCAGCTTTAAGTAACTGCACATTGATTGACCCACTTTCCTAATCTTTTCTTGTCTCTCAATGCATCCTTAGCGATCCTGTAGCAAATTCAGTCTAACACTTCCACAAACCACTGACATTCTACAGACTCTTAATTCAGAATTAGAAATGTGCAAGCATTTTGTTGTGTCCCCCCACCCCAGAGTGGATATCTACAAGATACATTTGTGACTTATGACATATATATTAATCCTTGGAAATTAATTTATTGTTCTTTCAGTAATACCTATGTTCCCTATTAATGCTTTATCATTTTTAGATAACAACAAGGTATTCGTTACTCACTCCTGCTGTATTGAGCAGATAACACCTATGACATTATTTCCAAAGAAGATATTTATGTATGTCAGGGAACAAGCATCTGTAAACCAATAAACCTTACTGAAGTATGAAATATGAATACAAATCTCAAATATTGAGATGACTGTGTGGAGTTTTAATTTTCAATTAATTTCTGAAATAAAAGAAATGTGGAATAGGATTGCCTGTGTAGCTAGAATTCCTAACACAGGGAAAAGCTTACTGTCATTTGGATAAAAGGTGTCATTTTACTGAAATTGAGCATAACAGCAATGACAGGTGAACTGCTTCTTTTTCTGTTTATCACCCAATAACAAATGAAATAGTAAAAACAAGCTATTACATCCAAGTATTTAGAAGTTTCAAGGTTTGGTTCTGATTATTTGAGCTAAACTTCAGAAAGAGTGCGATAAAGGAGTTTTAGAATGTCTTAATCAGTAAAATAGAAGGGATGTGGCACCACTTACATACGATTTGGAGATAACCTCTCTTTTTATCTAAGTTATGCCAATAAGTAAGCAGTCATATAAGAGGTAAATATTTTGTTAAGGAAATGGAAGAAACAGGGAATAGAATGACTACTTTTTATCAATGAGAAAAGTAAAACAAACAACAACAGCAAAAAATCCCCAACCAACAAACAAAAAACCCAAGCCATCCCACAATAAGGATATATGTTTAACACAGTTATCTGTATTCTCAAAGAGGAAGCAAAAATTTAATGAAGATAAACTAAAAGACAACATATTATAAAAGGAATTTCTGTGCTGACAGATGTTAGGTAATTTGTGGCAGTGATTTCAATCTACTTTATGTATAGGATAGTATCCAGAAAAGAGAAAGCATTTACATTGATGTGGAGAAATAAATTATAGATTTATAGATTTTAAAACATTAATATATATATTTTAATAAGCATGTTGGGAATATGACTGTTCGTGATAGAGGACAGGGAACACAGAATAGGCAATATAAACAATGTGATATATAGGGTAAGATTCTGTGTTGATTCATAAAACATTTTGTTATTTGACTACTATCCACTACTCCTTATTCATGTGGGTGGGGATGAGGCCACAGCACACAATGCCAAAGCCCTCAAAAGTGACTTCAACAACTTGGGATGGTCTTTGAAAGAGGCAGGAGTGCAGGTTATCTTTTCATCCCTCCTTCTGGTTGTGGACAATGGGGTTGAAAGGTACAGGTGGATGTAGTTCATTGACACCTGGCAAAGTGGCTGGTGTCACCACCACAACTTTGGGTTCTTCGACAATGGGATGGCCTATATAACACCAGGTTTAATGAACCCTGATGGGAGTCACCTCTCTCAATGGAAAAAAGGGTCTTTGCCCAGGAGCTTGCAGGGCTTATTGACAGAGCTTTAAACTACGCTCAAAGGGGGAGGGAGATAATATCAGCCTTGCCTGTGGGAGGCTGTGGGACATGCTCAAGTTGAAGGGATGTGCACAAGTTGAGGGTGCTGGAGAGGGTCCTCAGCCTGTTGCTTGGGAGCATGCAGGACACACTGCAGCACACCGGAAGCCTAGGGGCTCCCGAGGAAGTGGAAAACAACAGGGAACCACTGGGAAAATACTTCAAAGGAACTCCAGCTAGTAAGTCGGCCTCACTGGGAGCCCAGATGAAATGCCTCTATGTGTAAACGCATGTAGCATGGGGAATAAACAAGAGGAGTGGGAGACTTGCACACCTATATCATGCACACCTATATCATCTCATTGGCATCATGGAGATATGGTGAGATGGCTCCTATGACTGAAGTCTCAGTATAGAAGGATACAGGCTCTTTAGGAAGGACAGGTAGGGCAGGTGAGGAGGGCGTGTTGTCCTCGATGTTAATGACCAGCTGGAGTGCATGGAGCTCCACCTGGGTATTGATGAGGAACTGACTGAAAGCCTATGGGTTAGGATCAGAGGAAGTGAGGGGGGCACCATAGTGAGGGTCTACTACAGGCCACCCAACCAGGGGGACCAAGTGGATGAAGTCCTCCATAGAAAGATAGGGTTAGCCTCACTTTCACAACTCTTGGTCCTTATGGGGGCTTCAATCACCTGGATATCTGTTGGAGGGACAAAACAGCTGAGCATAAGTAATCTAGGAGGTTCCTGGAATGTGTTGATGATAACTTCCTCCTCCAGGTGATGGAGGAGCTGACGAGGAGAGATGCCATGCTGGACCTTGTCCTCACCAACAAGGAGGGGATAGTAGGGGATGTGAGGATGAAGGGTAGTCTTGAATGTAGCGACCATTAAATGGTGGAGTTCCAAATCCTCAGGACAGCAAGGAGGGTCCACAGCAAGCTTGTTACCCTGGATTTCAGGAGAGAGGAATTTGGCCTCTTCAGGGAACTGCTGGGTAGAGTACAATGGGACAAAGCCCTAGAGGGAAGAGGGGCCCAAGACAGCTGGCTAGTATTCAAGGGTCACCTCCTCTGAGCTCAGGAGCGATGCATCCCAACAAAGAGGAAATTAGGCAAGAACAGCAAGAGGCCTGCATAGATGAATAAGGAGTTCCTGGTCAAACTCAAACAAAAAAGAAAGCCTACCAAGGGGGGAAAGGAAGGACAGGTATCCTGGGAAGAATATAGGGAAACTGAGCAGCCAGGGATAAGGTTAGAAAAGCTAAAGCTCTGTTAGAAATATATCTGGCCAGGGATATAAGGGAAACAAGAAAGGCTTTTAGAGATATACCAATGAGAAAAGGATGATAAGGGAAGATGCTGACCCTCTCCAGAATGGAACAGGTGACCTTGTTACACAGGATAGGGAGAAGGCTGAAGTACTTAATTACTTTTTGCCTCCATCTTCACTGGCAAGAGCTCTAGCCACACTGCCCAAGTCATGGAGGGTGAAGGCAGGGACTGGGAGTATGAGGAAATTCCCACTGTAGGAGAAGATCAGGTTTGAGAACACCTAAGGAACCTGAAGGTGCACAAGTCCATGGGCCCTGACAAGGTGAATCCACATATCCTGAAGGTAGTGATGGATGAAGTGTCCAAGTCACTTGCCATCATATTCGAAAGGTCCTGGAAGTATGGTGAAGTCCCCTCTGACTGGAAAAGGGGAAAACTCCCATTTTTAAACAGGAAAACAGGAAGACCCAAGGAACTATAGACTGGTCAGTCTCACCTCTGTGCCTGGTAAGATCATGGAGCAGATCCTCCTGGAGACTATGCTTACCACATAGAGAATAAGGAGGTGATTGGTGACAGCCAACATGGCTTCACTAAGGACAAATCATGCCTGAAAAATCTGGTATTCTTTTATCATGGAGTGAAAGAGATGGTAGACAAGGAAAGGATGACAGACATCATCTTCCTGGACTTGTGCAAGGCTTTCAACATTGTCTACCATGACATCCTTGTCTCTAAATTGGAGAGACACAGATTCGACAGATGGACCACTCAGTGGATAAGGAACTGGCTGGATGGTCACACCCAAAGAGTTGTGGTCAATGGCTCAATGTCCATGTGGATGTCTGTGGTGAGAAGTGGTGTTCCTCAGGGGTCAGTACTGGGACCAGCACTGTTCAACATCTTCGTTGCTCACATGGACAGTGGGAAGAAGTGCACCCTCAGCAAGTTTGTAGATGACACCAAGCTGTGTGGTGAGGTCGATATGCTGGAGGGAAGGGATGCCATCCAGAGGGACCTTGACAGGCTGGAGAGATGAGCCCATGTGAAATGCATGAAGGTCAACAAGGCCAAGTGCAAGGTCCTGCATATGAGTTGTGGCAATCCCAAACACAATATAGGCTGGGTGGAGAATGGATTGAGAGCTGCCCTGAGGAAAAGGACTTGGGGGTGCCGATTGATGACAAACTCAACACGACCCAGCAGTGCGCGCTAGTAGCTCAGGAGGCCAACCATGTCCTGGGCTGCATCAAAACAGCATGGCCAGCAGGTCAAGGGAGGTGATTCTGCCCCTCTATTCTTCACTCATGAGACCCCACCTGGAGTACTGCATCTAGGTCTGGGGTCCCCAGTACAGGGAAGACATAGAGCTGTTGGAGTGAGTCCAGAGGAGGGCCGCAAAGATGATCAGAGGGCTGGAGCACCTCTTCTCTGAAGACAGGTTGTGAGCTTGTTAAGTCTGGAGAATAGAAGGCTCTGGGGTGGCCTAGTATTGGCATATCAATACTTAAAGGGGTCCTACAGGAAAGTGGGAGAGAGACTGTTCACCAGGGAATGTAGTGATAGGACAAGGAGTAATGGCTTCAAGCTGAAAGAGGGTAGGTTTAGGTTAGATGTTAGGAAGAAATTATTTACTATGAGGGTGGTGAGGAACTGGAAGAGGCTGCCCAGAGCGGTTGTGGAAGCCCCATCCCTGGAGGCATTCAAAGCCAGGTTAGATGGGGCTTTGGGCAGCCTCATCTAGTGAGGATGTCCCTGCCCATGGCAGGGGGTTGGAACCAAATGATCTTTGCAGTCCCTTCCAACCAAAAGCATTCTATGATTTATGATTAAGAGGAAATCAATTAAGAGGGAAGGTTCATGGAATTGCACTTAATGTTCTATTACAGACAGAAAAAAATCAAGAACTCCTATACAGACTTTTCTATAACTATAGAGAAAACACATTCAAAGAAACAAAAAGTTGTCATACATCAAAGAAAGTGATTGATTTTTTTTTCTTGTTGAGTTAATGTCTTCTGGAACTATTGAAAGGTAGAATGAATGTATTTAGTAATCAAGAATCTTGAATCCTGTCCAAAGACTAAATTTGCTCAATCACCAGACAAGATTATCTTCACTGAAAATTATTTTACTGAAAACCTTGGAAAGGAACAACAGAAAACAAAACATAACTCTCCTTAAAGATATAAGATATAAACTTAAATCTACTTAAACATTTTAAATTATTTCCACCTGTTTTCAGTGGATTATTTTTCTGATCATAGAATAAATAATTTGTCACTGAATACTGATAGATTCACTGTGATACCAGGATGACAACTAATAGGATCAAGTATGGCATCTCCTATGTTCCAATAACATGTATGCTTGGGTATAGTTACCTGAACAGAAGGCAAAGCATACAATATGATTATAAACATTCTTTTGTTCTTTGTTTCCTTGGTGAGCACACATGCTTGTATTTGAACGGTATAAATGTTATTAATCAACCACAGAGAATCTGTTAGTTTTGTGGTTTGATTGTTGCTTTATTTTGTGATCTGTCAGACATCACATCTTTCTGGTATATTTTCTTTTCAAGAAATGCTTGATCCATTATTAGCCTTTTCAATTTGATACTTAAAATGTATGTATCATCTTTTTAGCATAGCGTTAACATTAGTCTTCTGCTGTTAATTCTTACCTGGCAAATAAATCTGGTAAATGAACTTTTGTGATTATTTACATGAATTAATATTGACAACTTAATATGAGATCCCTTAAATGTTCTTTACTATCTTGTAGTATAACAGAATTAATAACAAGAAAATTAAAGCACACATTCTATATCAAGCCTCATGACAACTGCTGAATTGTGATTTCTGTCATCCTGTTCCATTTTTTAACAGTGAATACATCTGAGTAAATAATAACTTGCATAATGAACTGAAATTTGTCATATTTCTTTATTAAGTAAACTAGTAAAACTGTACTTCTAATGTAGCCGATAAAGATATAGTTTAAAAGCAAACAGGTTGTTATTACGGTCTTGATTACACTTTTCTTAGACTATTGTATGAGATTCTGACCTTTAGTTTTTTTTGTGGACAACCTAAATTTACTTTTACACTTAAATTACACCCTTACATTAGATAGTCATATAAGCAACTTTATTAGTCCTTGCACATATAAACCATTATGTAACAACAAATTTTACTGGTTTATTCAACTATAAAGTTCAGGTATCATCAAATAAACTTGACAAACTATTTTAGCTCTGTGATGAAAATTCAGAATGTGTTTTTGAAGTAAACTTCTAAATATTGAATGTGACATCTATCTATTTTAATCAAATCTCTTTCCCCCTTAATGTGTTTTCCTTCACTTCAGTTCATGTCAGATCACATGCAATGGCATATCTTTCTGTTTATCTGTGGAAAGTCAGGAAAGTAAAGCTGACCAAAGAAACAAATGCATATTCATCTACTAATTCAGATGATTAAGGGAACCTTTGTTTAATATGCATTCAAGTAGAACACTAAATAACATACCAATTACTACATTAAAGAACAAGCAATTTCTCAGCATATACACTTGACAGTGTAAAGAACCGTGTTGGGTGTAAAGGATGTCTTTAAAATGAGAAAAATGCCAGAAGATAACAATACAGAAAGACTGAAATATGGGATAATATGTCGTGACAGTAAAGCTTCAGCCCTTCAATATATGACTATTCTTCACCCAGAAAATCAGTCTGACTTCAGTTTTTCTTTTTGTCATCGTAAAGATTTCTTGAATGTAAAAATACTTATGCTTACATCCCATATTACAACTAGCTAAACAGGAACAATAGGCATTATATAAAATTTAATATGTTAAATAGTTTTTCTAAATTTTATTTTTACTTCAGACATGAGCTTTTAGCTAAGTACACTGTATTTTCTTTATGTGGATGATGTAAATCTTATAAATAATACTTATTAGATGCCCTGATGTTATAAACTTACAAAAATGATCACTGAAATCTGAAGAATAGATTTAAACAAAGATATAGAATGCTTTCAGAATTCAGTCCATAGAAAATTATTATTACTAAATAGATTTGTTTGTAGTTCAGATTTAATCAGTCCCAGTAACTGAGGTTTTAATTTATACTAGCTCTTTTCTTTCTTTTTCATGCTACAGCATTCTCCCTTTCAAAGTGTTTGGATGATGCATATATTTGTGTAATTCTTCAGAATTTTGTAGAATAACAGGATGAATGTAAAAAAAGAAAAGAAAAGAAAAAGGATAAAATCTTACTTATTGCCAAATTTATGAGATGAGATTCATCTCACCTATCAGTTCATGGCTATTCCTCCCTTATTAATGGTGAAGGACATCTGCAATGATTCCTCTGACCTATAAAGAGATAAGATAGCTATCTCTATGAATTATTTCTCCCTATTGATTAAAGAAGCTTAGATGACTACCTCAAACTGGATTTTTTTAAAAAAGAACAGAAGAAACCAAAGCAAAACCAAAACCAAACTACAGTAATTAAAAAAATCCAAAACCCCAACTTGTAGTTAACTAAAGCTGAAAAGGATAAAACTAACTGAGTGATATGTCCTAGGGAGCCTGCTTTGGCAGGGGGGTTGGTCCCGATGATCTCTCGAGGTCCCTTCCAACACCTACAATTCTATGATTCTATGATATGAACTCGCAGATAGTTACATTTAGAAAAAAAAAACACCCTCTCATATCCCCTAAGTAATGGCAAAAAGAAGGTCTCAGTTATGCTGAAATAAGTTACAGTATTGTGAAAGACTTTTAAAAGACAGGAGTTTTTGTCTAATTTTATAGGACAAAATACAAAATGTCAAGTTATTTGATGAACGAACCAATCATGAAGGATTATATCTGTATTACATAATCACAAGTTCTTCTGCAGATAGAAAACATAATAATAAGATGTATGCTAACTCCTCTAAAAAAATGTAGTAGGTCAGTATAACACACAGAGTTACAGAAATAGTAGTATATAATGGCAGCACACCTATCTGGTGTATAAACCCCTCCTCCCAAGTTGGTGTTACTTGCAAACTTATGTCTAAGAATGCCTTTCTCTTCATAAATCTACTCCTGATCATGTTGTTGTTTTCTTCCACATGTCTGGATACATTTTCCAGGATTAGTTGTTCCTTCCCAGGGAGTGAGGTGTTGATGACCATCCTATGGTTTACCAAGTATTTCTTTTTGTCCTTCTTGAAGAAAGCAGTGACATTTGCTTTCTTCCATCCCTCAGGAACCTTTCAGATATGATAGCGAGTAGCCTTACAATGACATTCGCCAGCTGCCTCAGGATTCATGAGTGGAACCCATGACCATATGTTTTTGAAGTACTCCCTAACCTTGTATTCCTCTAGCAAAAGTGAGTAAGAAAGTAAGAAAGGGATATGGAATTCCTGAACTTAAGTCTTGCCAGCAAAGACTGAGGTAAAAAAGGCATTGAGAACCTTGTCCTTTTCCTTAGTCTTTCATTATTACCCAGGATGATCTTCTCCATGACGTTTCTGGGTACTGACATAAGACCAAAAAGTCTGTCTGTTACTGGGCCTTCCCTCATGCCTTTCTTGTAAACTGGAATAACATTGACTAGCTTCCAGGTAGTGTACAACTTTCTAGAGATCTTTGGAGCCCAGGTAAAAGATGCCTAAAGAAAAGACATTCAAAAATTCAAATTTAACAGCACAGTGAACAGGAGAAGAAAGTGTTCAGCTTTCCCTGTCTTTACTATGTGTTTAGTATTTAGTCTGGTTAGGCACAATGTATTATCACAACAGCTTTGTGTAGGGGACTGTGCTGTAAGATTAAAAGACTGTGTTGGGTCTTTGTCTCAACATTGCTGGATTGTTACACCACCGACTATCTCACCTGTCTTAAACAACAGAGTGATAGCTGGACTACAAGACACAAGTTTTAACACCATTGTCAGCAACGGAGCAATGGTTGGAACACAAGACCAGATGCTTCCTGCCTTCTTATGGACATGAATGAAGAGATTAATAAATTTAACCCAACACCTTGGCATGTGCCCAGACCTGGTATCTGGAAGACACAGTGACCCGAAGACACCTGAAGACCGCCTAAAACTACTGAAGATTCCCCAGTGACAGTATCGGGCATGTGTACCACTGCCAAATGTTGTGTGTGGTTAAACAAAATAGCTCTTGGAATATGCTATTTGCTTCCTAGAAGGAGTGAATACAACCCAATAAAAGAACTGAGATGACTGACATCAAAGGGAATGTTCCCCCACCAGACCTGAAGACATTGGACTGATGGATCGTGACAGCTCCATGGTGGTATCTACTGCAACCTCTCTCTCTCTGTCTCTCTCTCTCTGTCTCTCTCTCTCTTTCCACTCTTTTCTCTTTCTTTCCCCCTTCTCTTGCACTCTTGTTGTGGGCCAAATAAAGTGACTTGACACTTGACTCCATTTTGACTCTTAATTCTGCTCCCAAGAACTGCAAAGACCTGGTCACAATAAAACACCTAATTGGACATCACTCAGGAGTTAAGCCCAGCCACCCCCAGCCACCCAGAGCAATCTGAGGTCTGTTGGAACGCAAGTGGGTTTAACCTCAGCCAAACTGGTCTATCTGATAGTAGATCATGACACTTCAGTAAGGGTGTGGACATCAATTAAGGACATCAAATGAAACAGAGGTAGAAGAATTGTAAGACATGGGCGAAACTTCCACACAAACTAGGACATTAGATTCTCTGGCTCCTAAAACCAAAAAGACATATGGATATGCAGAAGAATACAGCTCAAGGTGTTTGGTGGCAGGAAGGTATATTTGATAGTCTGAGACTGATCCAAAAAGAACAGTATTTACTTCAGTTGATGCTTTGGGGTCAGGATTTATGTCTTTTATAGGATTATAAGTACACTGTTACTAAGAAAGGAAGACTGGAAAAGAACATGCCCAAACTAGATTTTAGCATTGAAAATTTAGCATGAGAACATAAAACCATGGAAGTATGGAAGTCTAACAAAATAAATATCAGCTTTCTTTCCTGAAAGCCCCTTTTTCAACTTTTCATGTTATAGGATAACTGTTCACATGATGCTGAGTCCTAGAAGAATCTTTCAACTAATGAGTGGGTTTGGTTTTTTGTTTGGTTTTGGTTTTTTGGGGTTTTTTTTCTTCTTTTTCTGGATTATTTCAGTTGTAGTGTAGGAGTTGATTAGAATGTCTCCCAAATCTACATAGTTGTATTCATGACCTTCCACAAATCACATTTACCCACTCCTAATTCTAAGAGAGAGTGAAAGAAATATATGCAGTGCCTGAAATTCCACACGACATGAATAAAATACCTGATTTTGGTGAAAATTCAGAATTTGTTTCTAGATAGAGAAAATATTTATACTGTATGTAGAAAAGACAAAAGAAAAGACAAAATAATTTTTTGAACATAATGAAATGTGCAATGTCACTATTGAGTATGACTGATATTACTTCATTTTGCATGTTTAATGCTATCTAAATATTATAAATGTCTTTCAAGATTTCTGTTGATGATTGAATAGTTCATAGGGGTTGGTGACTACATCAGTTTACTTTCTTACATTTTCTTCAGAATATTACAATAATTTCCCCTTCCTCTTTGCCCAGTTCTCTAGCTTGTCAGGGTCCAGATCACCTTGAAGTGTGAGCCTGAACGGTTATGATAGATATGCATTACTTTACTGATAGATACCCTTCACTTTCAGTAGCTGAAAGGGATGCATATGGCCCTAATTCATAGTGCATCCTGTGATTATTTCTAATCATTATTTGGTTGAAAATGTAAGAACACTCAGAGCTCAGAATGGGAAGAAATGTATGACTGGTCAAGAAAGGTGTGTAAGATATACTTGCAATTGATCATTCTTCACTCACATAGGCTAGCAGTTATAAATTGGGCTGTTTTTCTGAAGTTTCTGCCTGCACAAACCATTTGCTTCACAACCTTTAAATTTTTTCTTGTTTTCTCTGCATTGATTTCCAATGGGATTGCCACAATAGCTGATTAATCTGTGTAGGTATACAGAGTACAGATTTTTGGGGGTGTTTTTTTTAGGTTAAATCTCATATAAACACTCTTTCTCCTTGCTGAAACAAGAGGGAAGCAATATGAAAATATCTCTGAAAGGACAGCAGAGAATAGCAGGGAAAAATGAGTAAATAAGAGATTAAGACATATGAATGAAAAGATGCAGGCAAACAGCTTTCACATTGCTGCAACCTAGATATTTGGGTATTAGGTTTCACTATTATTAGCACTTCATATAAATTAATGATTTTTGTGGGTTCTAAAAATTCTAGTTTTTTTTCAAGTTTGTGTGTCTATTTGAAAGCATCATATTTTGATCTGTTATCACTGCCTGTTACTATATCTGTTAAAGCCAATGATGAACTTTACTTTGATGCCAGTTAATTAGAATGAAGTCTAGAGAATGTATAAAACTGCAGCCAGATTTATCTCATGGACCAATTTATTATTTTGCTTCAGATTATTATTTTGGTTACAGAATAATAAAATATAGAGAGCTGGAAGGGACCCACAGCTGGAAGGGACCCATAAGGATCATCAAGTTCAACTCCCTGCTCCTTGCAGAACCACCTAAAATTTGTTGTGACTTCATTCTGGGAATAGAATTGAGGTGGAATTCAAATGAAGAATTCCAGTGCTACTGTGCATGTTCAGACACAGGTGCTTTGTTTCCTTAGCTACCTTGTCCCATCAGGTGCAAAGTAGAGCACACCTATAAGAAAAGTAAATCTGGAAAATTCCTTATGAAGATGATTGTAAGAGCAGCATTCTACCATTAAAGGTTGAAATATAGACAGAAAACAATATTAACACTAATATTAACATCAACACTTTTCTTTATGAGAAATCAGATATATGTTAAGAAATTAATGTAGACTACATTTGCTACTTTGAATTTTTAAAAATATTTTATTAATTGAACATTTAACAAGATGGCAAATATGTTTACTGCTTCATTAAACACTTCAGTTTGTTCATCTGTGCTTCAAATTATCACTTCTAAATCACAAGCCACCTAGGAGTCTAGGAGTTTGACTCAATGACCTGGAGTTTGACTTGATGATCCTTAAGGGTTCCTTCCAACTCAAGATATCCTATGATTCTATGAATAATATTACTATTCAGTGTCTTCTCCAAAAGCTTGGATTTGAATTTCTACCTTTAGTAAGATAGTCTGGACCTGAAACTTGGTTCTTAATATCATGACAAATGTTTAGCTGCTCTTCTGCTCAACTACCAAATCCTTTCAGCTACTTTGAAAGGGTCAGCAAAAAGTCATTGCCACTTTCTGTCTCAGTAGGAGAGCACTGTTTCATAACTAGTCAGATGAAAACTCTTCTCTGGTTATTCTTCTCATGTCTGAGACTAATTAAGTCTGCATGAACTACAACTATGTATTGCTTTTATACATTTGAAACTTTATGTGAAAAGGTTTTCTGCTGTGTTGAGACAAAACTATCACTAAAAAAGGAAAAAATGTGACACCTTCATTTCATATTTTTGTCTTCTAACACAGATAATCTTTTTTAATGACTAATGCCCCCAATATGAATTGAGTACATAAAGCCCAATTATGCTTCAAAATCACAAGGTGTAAACAGCAGTACAAGCAGAAGTGGTAACACATTTCACATGAAAAGGCAATTCACCAACAGAGACATTATTGTCAAGAGTATGTAGGCAAATGTATGAATCAAACAAGCGAGGATGCCTTCCATGATTTCCTCTGTAACAGACACCTTTCCTGTAAGTAGTTCTCAGTAAGTTCTCAGGCAACTGCTGCTAGGAAATTAAGTTCTAACTCAACAGGAAAGCAAAATAATAGGCAACTTCCCAGTGTGAGGGGGTAAGAAGGCAAGGTGAGGGGTGAAGAAAATAGATTTCACAGACAAGATATTTCTGCAACAAATTGAGCAGTTTTTCTTAAATATATTAGTAAGCCTGATATTACACATATGATAGTGGTTTGAAAGATAGTTGGACTAGTAGTGTGGAAAACTGATATAATATATGGAAATCTATTTCCTTCAATAGTATGTTATCACAGTAAGTGATTTCTTTTTTCAGGAGGCAGAGCAACAAAGATGGGAGCAGCAACAGCAGTAGCAATATCAACCCAACTAAATTTCTCAACCAACTGTTAACATTTTGGATTTAATTTTTGCCACCTACCTTGTTCTGTGATCTGCTGGAAAGTGCTTTCATTACTTGTGTCAGCAGAAGGAAAAATACTAAGTTTAAAAGCTTTAATATATCATTTGTAATAAAGGGTCTATACTTGAAAGTTGATTTTCACAGATGTAACACTGGTTATTTCAATGAAGTGACTTTATTTACTACACTAGTAAGAGTGAGATAAGACACAGTAATTTGGGACACATCAAATTGAAATGTGCCATTTAAATGCACTTATATGCATCATAGTATTTATTAGCAGAATTCAAAAATCTTTTATTTCACAACTAATATGAGAAATTTATAGATGTTTATTTCCCTTGAGTGGGGAAGTTGGGATAGTGCTAAAAAAACTTAAATGTATCTACATTGTATCACCTGGAAAGGAATGGAGGAAAAAATGCAGGGAGCTTTAGAGGAACACAAATTTCAACAAAAATAATGTTTATTTATCTGCTGTAAAATAATTTCATAGAAGGTTGGTAAATTTCATTCAACATCCATTTCAATTAATAAACTCAATGCAGTGATGAAATCTCATGTATCAACCCTGTAAAGCCATTACACTAAAGAATATATAAGCTAAAGGATCTCTTATTTCAGTTTATTCATCATCAGAGAACACCTTAAAAAATTCCTATTATATCTGAGCAAGGCAATGTGAGGTGATTTGGCTCTGGCTAGAGGCCAAATGCCCACCAGAGCCACTCTATCACTTCCCTTTTCATATAGAAAGTGGAGAAAATATATATTGAGAGGCTTAAGATTCAAGATAAGAACAGAGAGGGATCACTCTGCAATTAGTGTCATGGGCAAAACAGACTCCACACAGAATAAAGGAAAGAAAATTAATTTATTATACTATACTACACACCCAGTGAAACCAGAGTCATGTAATAAGAAGTCTTAAAGCACCTCCCCCCACCCCTCCCCTCTTAGCAGACTTTATTTCATTCATAATTTTGTTCCCTTCTTACCGCCCACGGCAGCACAGGGAGGGGTAGAGAATGGGGAGTGAGAGTTTTCAGTCAGTTCCTCCCAAGTTGTCTTCCTTTTAAGCTGAGGGGGGCATTACGTATCCCCTTCCCCTGCTGCACCATGGGGTCCCACCCACAGGGGACAGTCCTCCATGAACTACTCCAGTGTGAGGCCTTTCTGTCAGGGAGTCATCTCCTCACCAATTGCCTCAGTGTGGCTCCCTTCCATGGGGTGCTGATATTCAGGCCCAGACTGCTCCAGCCTGGTCCCCCTCAGAGTCACAAGTCCAGGAGCAAACCTGTTGCAGCGTGTGTCAGTCTCTCCACAGTCTGTAGATGGCCTCTGCACCCCATCATCCTCCATGGGCTGCAGGGGGACAGACATCCTGCTTCACCATGGTCTTCTCCACGGGGTGCAGAGGAATTTCTCTCTCCAGCACCTGAAGCGCCTCATTCTGCCTCCCCCTCCTTATTCCCTTCCTTGGTGTCTGCATGGCTTCTTACATCTTCTCAGTCCCTTCTCTGGTGGCAAAATGCACCTGCCTGTGGTTTGGGGTTTTTTTCCCTCCTAAATGTGATTCCCAGAGGCACTGTGACTATCACCAATTAGCTTGGCACTGGTCAGCAGAGGCTCTGTCCTTGAATTGGCCAGTGTTTACTCTCTGGGGCCTGCAGAGAGCTTCTAGTTGCTTCTTGCAGAAGCCATCTCGGCAGCCCCCTTTTCTCTACCAGCACCCAGCTACACAAAACTGTGACACAATGGAAGCCATTACGGCTGCTCATAGTCGCTAGGATCATAGATACCCTTGTGTGTATAGATAAAAGTGTATCTATGATCAGATTTGGGTTTCAATACCCTTATTGCTGTGGAGGTGGGAAAGATGAAGGTGAAATAATGGGGGGAAAACAAGAAAAAAAAAAAAAAAAAGAAAAAGAGGGAAAAAAAAAAGGCGTAATTTCCCAGAGCTACCAACTTGAAAATGAAATTTTTCATTTGTAAATCCAGCACAGAAATTTTCTATGGGCTTGAGAAACAGAAAAAATAAAACATGATTTCTGGATATTTTACAGAGGAAGAATGAACTTTCAATTGATACAATTCTTGCTACTAATCATTTTAGGGCACTGAGACTTCCTGGAAGATGCCAGACAAATCCATTATATCACTGCCTTTTGGCACTTTTACATAGGTTACAAACTGGGGCTCACAAATTCAGGCACCAAATGAAATTGTTATGTGTAATATTTGAAAGCATGCTTCAAAATGTAACACACACTGAAGCAAAACACAGTTCGAGAATTTGAAGATAAATTACTCTCAAGACATTGTGAGGAAAAGCAAGCATCACCAGCTTGCAAAAATATAAAAGGTATAGTGAGTTACCATGACACTTACAGGAAAATCTTGGTTTCTCACTGCTGCCTTTTAGTGTACGTACTTCAGTGTAGATTAATAATAAAGATGGGTAATTTAAATAGAATTCTGTCTCTCTTCAATGTCTGAGTGGAACATGTCTCATCCTGTTAAAATCAACGAGGGAAAGCCATTAGCACTTCATGGGACAGGTCCAAAAATATCCCTAACATTTCAACCTGAGTTTTTCTATAGATCTCACTCAGTGTGTGGGTGTGGAAAGTTTCCTTTTTAGTTTCTTACAGAACACGACTAAAATTATCTGAAAAGTTATTGCATGTGTTCAGAAAACATGACACCAACTTCATACTTCAAGTTCCCACTAAAAACGATGCTGAGAACCCTGTAGACAATCTTCTTGGTCATGACATATTTCATATATGACTTCATAGAACAATGAAACTATTTTTCTGTGTAGAAAACTAGAATTGAAAAGTCAACAAAAAGAAAACCCCTTTATGACAATTTAGGGTCAAATGAGAGCTTTCTTTATAAAGATCATCTAACCTGTGACTGTGTATGATATTTGGCACTATTTTTTGCAGCAATTTAAATCCTGTAGTTCAGCTGTGTCCACTTCTGTCACAAAACCACTTTTTATACGTTTGAGAACCTCCATGATTTTGATATTTCTTAGAATAACTAAGACACTTAAAATGCCTTAATTTAACTTAGCTATCATTTACCATATCCACTTGAAAACTCTAAGTATTATGACTTTTAGCTCAGCTGCTTATGTATTTCATAAATTGTTTTAGCATACACCACTGACCATCCCTTTAGGAAAAATTACCCTCTAATCTGGTTTGTTTTCATTAGTCACTGTAAGACCTACAGTGGGAGATAGAGACTAAATGGTTATGGACAATCATATCCTTGCTGTCTCTCACATTGATGTGCTTGGTCCCTTATTAGTAAATTTGGAAAATTCATGTGTTGTTTTGTGGTTTTTTTTCCGGTTGCCATGCTGCAGCAATCACCTGAAACTTTCACCTGAATTTCAGCGTAAATAGAGGGCCAAACCAAGACCTGAAGCAAATTCTGGAAACATTATCATTCCTAGAAACTATGTTACCAGTTGTGGGGTTTAAACTAAGGCAAAAACATATGAGTAGTTTTCTTAGTGGATTTCTATATATAGGTATCTATGCATCATGAACATGATTAATGTCCCAGAATGCACAATGGAGAGGTAGGACCTCATTTAAATTCCCAATTATAGATACTTAATGACACTTGAGATGCTGTATTGTAATTGCAGTGGCTTAAAACTACATGTTGAGAAAGATGCAGGTGTTCCACTTAACTTTTGTCATAACTTCTAGTTGCTTAAAAAATCCAAATTTCCCTGTAGTTAAAGAATTTCATGTCAGTGTGAAATTTATCTCTGCTTTAAAAAAAAAACAAATACAGAAATATTGTAAACTGTTTTAAATTTACAATTGAGGTAAACACTAAAGAAAAAAAAGCACTTTACAATATTCTGAAGGAAGCCATTTGTAATTGGATGTTTTGACAGAAAGACAACTAAGCATTAATATTTTATCTTTTCTCCATGTTATAACACATTTCTTTAATTTCTTGAAAAGGCAATAAAGAATATTATTTTTTTAAATCTTAAGACATTCTATCTCTGTTATTTTTAAAGATATTTTTTCTTCAATCTGAAAATCAGACTGTCACTCAGAAATGTGAAGTTGCTTCCCTGTATACATTTTGATTTTATGCTCAAAACATACTAAAAAATCTACTTTGAAAAATTATTTTCAATTGAATTATAGCTAATTTTCTGAAATGTATAGATGATATTAACATATAAGTGTCTATGTACTTGGTCAAATAATTTACCTATACACACAGAGATTACTTTTACTTCTTTATGTAGGATCAGATTCTCAAGCTTTAAAATCTTTTACTTCAAAGTGAAATCCCCTTAATTTTCTAAATCTGGAGACTGATCAATCATTATCACAGTTTTAATATTAATAAAGGAGCACAGAACCGTCACAATTTAAAAGATTAATTAGAAAACAGGAATAACTAAAGTGTAACTTGCTGTCTCGTTTAAATTGCAACAAAATTATTGTTATTTTTCATTAGATATTACTTTTCTGAAAGATGTCATGAAAGAGGGAAAAGGAAGAAAGTGTAAACAAAGGGAGAAAAAAAAATTAAAAAATCAGCATTTAGCCATTCAGGAAACAGAGGTAGGGCAATCACCTCAGGTTTGACAGTTATAAAGTCTGGTGCCAGTTATAAAGGCTGTAGCACAAGAGATGTACTTATGCCACCAAATGGATATTCTGATTTTAATTGTAATTTGCTTTTAAGAAACCTTTTCCTAGGCAAAGCAAATGTCTCTTCTGTTAGGTGGATTCCTTACTCATGCTCCAGATGGATTGTATCTCAGATCACTTAGACCCTAACCCACTGAAATTTCAGTCATAATCTCTGGTGTTTCCTCTAATTCATGTAGACTTGTTTCCCCATTAAAATCATATCTCCTATCCTTTTTTTACTACCATGGCTTTAGCTATAATGAAGTTGTTCAATACAAGTCTAGTTTTCACTTTGCTTCCCTCTCTTCTACACCCACACATTCTCATCTGCCTCACAGTGATAAATCTTTGGTGCTCATTCAGACTTCCTTTTTGCTATAATTTCTACAATTCAGATAATATTTTATATTTTTCCTTTTGTAATCTCAGATTATTTCTAAATTAGAAATAGCCAGGATGTGAGTCCAAGAAGCATACTTCAAAAGCGGGGTTGTCCATAAAAAATTAATTAGTTTACTCCTGAGTTCTGTTTTGAAACAACCATTTAACTCTTGGTAGGACAATTTCTGTGCATTGTTCTAGTAAAAATTATTCCTGAGACTGCTCTCAAAAAGGCAGTACAGAGGTAACTTCCCCAGATTCAGTTTACTCCAGTTTGCAGTGTCTTCTGGCACAATCCTTGAGGACTCCTGACCTACAAAAAACTTCTGCATTTTCTCATACCATGGCCTTGGATATTCCACACACACCTATAGTTTTCATGCAATAAAACAGCTACTAAGACTTTTAAAAAAAAAAAAAGTTATTACAAACTCCTCATAAGAAAACTAATGCATGAACTTTCATGTTTATCAGTTTCTTTTAATATTTTTAATATTATATATATATATATATATACACACTCATAATTGCAAAGAGAAATTGCTAGCCCTGCTGTTGAATGGGCAGTAGAATTGTATATAATACCATGCTAACCTGGCAGTCAGAATCATGAGTTGCCATGCAGCCCAAATCTGAGTAGACAACCTCAGTTGTCCTACAGTGGAAACCTTGCAAATATCTACTGCGAAACATTGCCTGGTTTTATCCATGTCTTTAGCAGATTTGAAAGAATAATAGTACAGCACAAGGCTAAGACCACAATTCACTATATGACTTTTAAGTTCCTTCCTTTTCCACCTTAACTGCAACCAATATTATAAATATAAAATAAAACTATTAACCTCAAATAATTGAAGGAATTTTTTAGCTACTTGATTTCTTCTCATCATACCCCCATCATGAATGTATTTTCAGACTTGCCTGCATTACTTTGGCATCTATTTATTTAAAAGAAGACGCTGCCCAAGACTTCAGATATTATAATGCTCCTTGTGTTGGATTTGTATGGCAAGGTTTGGGTAGCAAGGGAGCTACATGGGTGATGGGTAGCTTCTGTGAGAAGCTGCTAGAAGCTTCCCCCATGTCTGATATAGCTCTTACCAGCATGCTCCAAGGTGGATGGACCTGCTGCTGACCAAGGCTGAGCCAATCAGTGACGGTCAAGAAGGGAGAAAAAAACCCCACGATAATAGGAGCAGTTGCAGATAGAGAGAGAAGTGAGTTTATGCAAGAAACTCTACAGACACCAAGGCCAGTGAAGAAAGAGGGACATGAGGTGATTCAGGTGATGGAACAGATTCCCCTTCAGTGCATTGAGAAGAACATGGTGAGCCAAGTTGTCCCCCTGCAGCTTGTGGAGTTTTACAGTAGAGCCTATATCCACCTGCAGCCTGTGGAGGACCCCACATGGGACCAGGTGGATACACCCAAGGGAGCCTGTGACCCCATGGGAAGCCCATGCTGGAGCAGACTAGTGAAAGGGCCTGAGGATCTTTAGGGATTAAGGAGCCCATGCTCAAGCAGGTTTTCTGGCATGACTTGTGACCTCAGTGCCTTGGTTTATCTAGCTGTTGAATATTATAAGGGTATGCTTAGGATATTTTGGTATTTTAAAAATCCAAATGGAATCCCCTGTTATGGACCAAAGTTTAGAACTGCAAAAGCTTGAAAAGTTTTTCAACCACTTTAGAATATCATCTAGATATCTGGATGAAGTATTGCAAGAAGGTATGATTAAAACCACCATTCTGTTCTACAACAGATATGGTGGCTAAGAGAGCCACCTGGGGTGCTTCAGGAGGAGTGTGGCCAGCAGGTCAAAGGAGGTGATCCTCCCCCTCTACTCTGGCCTGGTCAGGCCCCACCTGGAGTATTGTGTCCACTTCTGGGCTCCCTGGTTTAAAAAGGACAGGGATCTCCTGGAGAGAGTCCAAAGAAGGGCTATGAAGATGATTAAGGGCCTGGAACATCTCCCCTATGAGGAAAGGCTGAATGAACTGTGACTGTTCAGCCTTGAGAAAAGAAAATTAAGGGGGGACCTTATTAATGTTTATAAATTTCTTAAGCATGGGATGCAGGGGGAATTGGCCAGTCCCTTTTCAGTGGTCTGTGGAGACAGGACAAGGGACAATGGCTGCAAGTTGAAGCACAGGAAGTTCCTCACCAACATGCGGAAGAACTTCTTCACAGTGAGGGTGACAGAGCCATGGGACAGGCTGCCCAGGGGGGTTGTGGAGTCTCCTTCTCTGGAGATATTCAAGACCCTTCTGGATGCCTATGTGTGCAATAAGAGCTAGGGAGCCTGCTTTGGCAGGGGAGTTGGACCTGATGATCTCTGGAGGTCCCTTCCAACCCCTACAATTCTGTGATTCTATGATTATTGTTTAGTATCACATAGAAAATAGACATTTTTGATACATTCACCACATGCACTTACTACTGCAAATACTTTTGTGGTTTAGAATAATGTACATTAAAGCTATTAGGAAAAAAAACCCATATCTTTTCTCAAGATAGGATAGACAGTTGCAGCCACACTTGTAGTGATGTAGTGTGCAAGTATGAGTAGAAATAGCCAGCTGGAGGGTCATATGCTGTAGGCAACCCTGTGTGGTGTCTGAGTCTTAGGAACAATAAGGAGCTCATGTGAGATAGAACAGCTTCCAGCTTCTCTAATATGCACTGGGCATCAGTTTTGCCCTAAGAAACTGGGACCCACAGTTGATTTCATGACAGCCCCTCCCCCTACTTTATTAAAGGCAAACTTGGGACAACAGGAAAATGAACTTTTTTGGTCTAAGTCTGTCCATGACAGTTTATCCTCCAACTCTTTCTTACAAGCCAATATGGAGGTTTTTTTCATGCTGTTATGCATATGTAGCTGTTATATATGTGTTTATATAGGGCCTTAATTATACACCCCAACTACATGAGGCTGTGAAGGATAATACGTTTCTGATATGCACTCTCTGTGTCCTATTTCCTGAAGTCTGGAACAATGGCTAATCTGGCTTCTATTATTAAATTCTAGTGATTGCTTCTCTAGTTCTCCCTTGTGTTCCAGCATGATAAATAAAAGTTGGAGATTAGACGTTTCCTGACCTCTAACGTGCTCCACATGGCATGTTTCTAGGCATGGCTGACAAAGGTGGTGAGTAGAGGTAACCTGCTTAGCTTCTGAGCAGCAGGGCAGGAGAAAGAGTTTTGCATTATTCAAACAGCAATTCCTCATACTAATCAAAAAGTAGCTTTAGTAGGCTCTGAAGGTGTTTGCCCTTTAATTCTTTCCTGCCAGAAGCATTATGACAGTTTCCCAGGTCCTAGAGCTTTATAGTGCAGTGTAGCAGACCTGAATGGTGGCCCATTAAGACTAGTATGTTGCCCTTGTGGGAGTCTTCAAAAATATAGTCCAGTCAAGTAACTGAGAATATTTACTAAACGATCAAAATTCTTCCTTCATCTCAGTGTCAATACTCTTAAATCCTGAAGAGTATTATCACTCTCTTAGTGATGTCATTGCACTGGAGAAACAAGAGGATGAAAGTTATAGGCCTAACTTGCAAGTACTAATCCCAAAGAGCTATAGAACATCAGAAATCACCCCTTACTCCTTAGAGATTGATACATATGATATACTAGGGAGTAAAGACCTTTATCCTCCAGTGATTCAAGAAGTCTTTTACTTTTATAACTAGGCTGTTAATCAAGGAGTAGTTATCATATTCACCCTCCTTGCACAAATTCAAGAAATTACGATAGAAGACTCTTAGCAATAGATCATACTATTGGCAATCTATTATCCAGCATGTTAGCAATTTATAAAATATCGTCAAATATTTTATTCAAAAGGCAATTGTAATTAACAGTTTGAAAGACAACTTGTTTATTTGGGGTTTTTTTTCATATCAATATATATTTTCCTCACTCCATGTATCACAGGTGGTGTTGGTCACATTTTGGTTTTCTATTATATTATATTTTTCTACCAAGCAAAGAAAGTTCAATGTGCATATTAGAAATTCTACGTAACAAATATAACTTAAGATTTACATCTACTTACAGATAACTTTATTTTTTAAAATAATTTCATGTCTTCTGGGTGCCTTAGATATTGATATTGTGTTTTATTTACTCCTTATTTGATATTTTTAGATTAGAAACTGATTCTTTATCCTGCATTTCAATGCCTGTTTAATACTGGATCTCACATATAATTTGATCTGGACACATCTGCTTTTCAAAAAGGTAACAAATTTAATAGTATGTATACATCAACTAGTGGCAAATATTCTTCTACATACATTGGTCCCCAAAAAAGTAAAGCTATAAAAATGCATTTTTTTTCTTACCAATCCAACTGGCTTAATGCAAACACAATTAAAATCCTACTGGGACAGAGCAGCTATTGTCTTTCATTATATGCATGGTTGATGAAGCAACATGTGATGCTGAATATTTTCCTGGGAATAGGACCAACACAAAACCAAAGTAGTTATATACCGTGAAAAATATTATTGATGTCAATAAAATAAAATACATTCTGGTGCAGAAGAAAATATGTAAATCTGACACAACAGAGATGTATTTCTCTATGTCAATCAAAATACAAAGACAAGAAGAAAACTTTATAAAAAATTTTAATACTCGCTCTTAAATATAACTCTGAAAGTTATGCATACATGTTAGTATTTTATTGATACTTTAGATGGCAGAACTGACTGGAATATTTTGTTATATCAGGAAAAACTGTTTATAAATAAGAATGCTCACATAGAGAAAACAGTAATTTCTGCTCTTCTTCTATCTTTGTGTTTTATAATCTTATTCTCGGTATCCCTGTTTCATTCATTCAGATGTCCATCAGAACTATAGACTGGTTTCTCATGGAGATGAACTAAAAAATATACATGCAAATTTGGCATATAAGACACGGTCTTATGCAAATAAACCTAGGAAATTTTCTTGGTTCTTGTTTTAATGTGAATGAGTTCTGCTCTGGTCCCTTTGACAGAATGCACATTTGAGGCTGAAGAGTACAAAATGAGCTCTTAGTATCTGCTAGTTTACTTTCTCCTAAAAGGAACACCACAGATCACGTACCCTGAAACCATTTCACAGTGCAAACCAAAGAACAATGCAAACACAGTATGAACAATTTGAAGTGTGTTTCAAAAGTTTGCTCCTGATTTAAGACAACAAACAGACAAATTCTACAGCTCAAACACCACTGTAATATACCGTTAGAGATGTTTAGGAGAAGCTTTACTGACTTTCCTAGGTATCACACTGGGTTTAATTAACAGGATTTTCTTCTAGCAAAACACTAAGGGTACAAAGCAGGGTTCATTATATATATAGTATACTTTAGCAATAAACAGCTCTGTGTCAGCAGCATAAACATTTTATTTTTATCATGCTAAATTTTTTTTTTTTTTTTTCTAAGGAACCCTATAGTAGCTGCCACTAGAATAGTATTGGACTTACTGGTTTTGTTTTGACACATCTTTTTGCATGACATCTTAAATGGAAGTTCATGTTAATATGGTTACAACCTGGTAACTGTAACTCAGCTGAATTTTGTGACATTAATTTGTATTCTTGAAAGATGATCGGGTTTATTGAAATGCAGCTGTCCTTTCTGCATCAGGTGAATAGATAGTACAGAGAGATGAACTGTAATTCTCAGTTACCTCAAAGTTTGAGATACTTTTTACACTTAGATGTCTAAGTACTTGTGAGTGATTTTGTGTTTTAGCCAGTAGAAATCAGAAGCTTATTCCAGTTCATCAAATAAGCATCTGGCATTATTTGAGATGGTTTACTGCCTCTCGCCTGGCTTCAACTTCTGGTCAAGAAGGCAATTTCCTATGTGGTAACAGCCAGCTCTCAATAGGTGTTAGAAATATTTTGTCATTATAATCGAAGGAATACTTAGAAAGCAAATACGGTGTAGTTTTCCAGGACAATTTGGATAACATTCTGCACTGTCTTTGGACTAGATCACCATTCACACAGTGGTAGTCTGGACACGAGTTCACACATAGATACTTATGCTTCATTTTAACCGACATATCTTAGGTGTCTTAAATTATATCACAGAATTGTAGGAGTTGGAAGGGACCTCGAGAGATCATCAGGTCCAAACCACAAATGGAATGTTCCTCATAGTGGAGATGCTCCAGACCCTTATTTATCTTTGTGGCCCTCTGCTGGACTCTCTCCAGGAGATCTCTGTCTTTTTTGTCCAAAGGATCCCAGAACTGGACACAATACTCCAGGTGGGGCCTGACCAGGCCAGAGTAGAGGGGGAGGTTCACCTCCTTTGACCTGCTGGCCACACTCCTCCTGATGCACCCCAGGATACCATTAGCTCTCTTATCCACCAGGACACACTGCTGGCTCATGGCCAACCTGTCATCCCCCAAGTCCTTCTCCACTGAGCTCTTCTCCAGCAGGTCATCCCCCAGCCTGGACTGATTCAAGCAGTTATTCCTTCTCAGGTGCAAGACTCTACACTTGCTTTTATTAAACCTCATCTGGTTTCTCCCTGTCCAGCTCTCCAGCCTGTTCAGGTCTCACTGAATGGCAGCACAGTGTTCCTGTGTGTCAGCCACTCCTCCCATCTCCTGAACTCCTTGTGCTCCAAGACATGCACTTATTAACTAGGAAGTCCGGAGAGCACTGAAATTCCCCTTAGACAATGTGCCTGTTTTCCAAGTAATTATCTTAGTGATTTAACTGTATTACTGACTGACAAATAAGTTACTTTGGTTTATCTTCCAAGAACCTCTTCTGCCTAATGAGTTGTCCATACCTTCTCAAGAAGAAAACCACCTTGTGGCTTATCCCCCTCTTATTATTCGAGATACACTCAAAGACTGTCCTATACAGTCATCATATTGCGTTATGTGAAATTAGCTGTTGACAAACTATTCTACAGGTATTTGTATTTTTTCCAGTTAATTTTCTCCAGTTCATCATTACCGTGTCTCATTTTTAGAAAACGAAGGTGTCCACACTGCACCAGATGAGAATCTTCCCTCCTAAAATGGCCATAAACAGAATCAGAGAAAGCATGTATGACATTCCTCCCTAATATTTTCCCAGTGTCCTGCTAATGCAGCTCAGCAGGCATTTAGCATGCACTGTTGCAGGAGCACATTCCTGAGTTGTGAGCAACTTGTTGTCTCAAAAAAGATTTGTCTCTCTTCTGTAAACCTACTTTCTATCCAGTCAGCTTCCAGCCTGTACTATTGCATTCTGTTATTTCATCCAACACACGGGGATATTCAAACTGAAAATATTTTGTTCACCCATTCCTCTCATCTGTTGAAAGCCATTTCGATGGCAGCCAGTTCTTCAGTGATTCAGCGTTCTCCTGTCCAGAGACATGCTGAAAGTGCATTTTCTCTCATCATGCAGACCATTAATGAGGATGTTGAACAGTGTTGACCTCAGTATCAACCCTGAGGAATAACTCAAGCTGACGTGTAATATCTGGCTAACAGCTGGGTTTTGAACTGCTGACAACTGCTCTTTCAGCATGGCAATTTAGTCAATTTTTCACCCAGCTTGTCATTCACTGTATCCAGAACATTTTTTTTCCCCCAATACAGTCACAAGAAGGCATACAGTGAGACAACATTTAAAAAATATTTATTACATTTGGACAGCCAATTCACTTGGCCACCAAGCTGGTCTTCCCATTATAGGTGGAAATCAGTTTGGTCAGGCATAATCTGGCTTCAGAAAATGGCTGTTTTCAGTCTTCCTCTTGCCCTACATGTACCTGATGTGAGTTCCAGGAGGTATTGCTCTACAATCTTCAATTGAATTAGGTTAGGAACACCAGTCTGCAGCTCCCTCAATCCTTCCTTCTTGCCCATCTTGAAGATCAATGTGACCTTTTTTTGTGGTGTTTTTTGTTTTGTTTTGTTTTGTTCTGTTTGTCTTTTGAGTCACTGGGAACCTTTCACGACTATCTTAGCCTTCCATAGATGTTCCAAGTGTGGGTTTGCAGGATTTTTTAACCAGATCTAAGTACATTTGAATGCTGGTATTCCTGCACTGCTAATATAAGCATCAAAATTCAGGACCTAATCTAAAGTTATAATTTTCTGAGGAATTTCTAAAAGACAGAACAAATCTAAATTTTAGATACCAAACTGTTGTTTTGTTTGTTTGTTTCTCTGGTGAGAGAGTGTTGCCTCTCTGGCTCCTGAAAATTAGAATCTCATTTCATAAAAGATTGGCAGTGCTGTGATTCACATCTAAAAACACTTTCTTAAGCATTGGCTTAAGAAAAATAAAAACAAAAGGGAAGAAAAACAGCTCTTTTTTTATCTTCTTGACTTCAAAGATCAAGTTAACTTCCTTCTAAGTCAAAGCAGTTCTTAAGCAGAAATGCTGGTAAATAATATTCCATTTACTCTGTCTTTGGTTTGTATAAAGAAAAGAAAACATAACTAAAGTATTATTTTTTGTCTTTTCTTTTTCACATGCAATTGATACTTGAGAGGAAATCAAATAGTCTTTAAATAAATATATTTGCAAGTTAAATTGTACATAAAAAAAAAAACCCACATCATTGTATTTCTGGTTTTACAATACAGAAGAGAATAAAACAAGCTGTTGGGAATTCCTCTTGAAAGGAATACCTTAATTCATAAATCAAAAATAATAAAGTATAATATTTAGGGCTTGAATAGTGCAAGAGTCAGTATTGTACCACTCCTTATATGTAGTTAGCCTCTCTCAGTTTGAACATGTGTATCTATATTTGGGCATATATGTTTAGATATTTCTTAGGGAATTAAAAATTGCTGTGGTTGGAATATTTATAATATTGACAAATCAGGTCAGTTTTAAATTAAAACCTAAAGCAAATAAAGGAACACTTTACTAAAATATTTTATTAGTAACACACTTTGTTCTAATGGATATTTTTTACACATTATGGCTTATCTCCACACATGTCAGGATGTTCAGTTTTAATACCTATAGTTTATATTAGATGTGAGTATGTACTGGGGAACTGGTACCATATAGTTATCACTGATGGCTCTGGTCCTTACCATCTTTAGATCACAAAGATTAGAGCGATGAGATTTAAGAATTCTTTGGGTGAAAAAAAGGCTGAACTTAAATGGCCTTGTCTTCTTCCTTTGCAGATTTTCTTCACCTATTCCTAACAAGTATTTAATGATCCCCTCCCAAAAGTGGGATATCACCTCTGCTGCTGCTGCAACTCATTGCTGTCATTGCCAGTTATGCCTCCTGTGTATTAAGCAGGATGTCCTCCTATTTGATGACCTCTTTGTCTTGTTCTTTGTTCTATCACTTGGATGTCTTCTGCTGCAACAACTCCAGTCTTCCTTTAACTCTTCAACTGTCACATTTCTTATATATTTATGCAAAACTCTTTGTGTCTGGCTATGGCATCACAGTGTTCAAACAATTTGTATACACTTCAAGTTACACTATTTCAGTATTTGGGTCCAAGTTAGACTAATATAGACTATTGCATTTATAGTTTTAAATTATCAGAAGATACTCTTGAACTACAGATTAAAGACAGAAGAGAATTTGCTAGTATCTAATAGTTACAATGTTTTTTCTTTCCCACTGTGTTCAGAAGTAAAAAACCCAAAATAAACTGCATAACATGTGAAGGATTTTCTTCCATTTTTTTTGATGATCACTTTATAACTTGATAAAGTAAATGTAATACATTTTAAGTTCAAAATGCCTTCATTTGGATGTTTTTTTCTTTTTTTGAATATTATTTTCGATGAGTAGGAAATGTTTAAGCTTATGAATGGCTTGTGCTAAAAATGTAAGGCTCGAGGAATTTAAAAAATGAGACCTATGTCACTGGGTGGAGTAATTGCAAATGGCATTATGAACTGGCTCTTAACTTGCATTGCTCAGTCATTATAATATAATTAAGTATCACCACCACCCCACAAAAACAATTACACTATGTTTCAATAGCTTGCAATTCTGCCCAGTATGTTTACATACTGTTCCTTTCTGCATAAATAACTTGCCTTTTCTATAGCTTTATTATCATTCTTTTTCATGTATTTCAGCATTCTACCTACATTAACTTAGTAGACACAAAACGTGTAATTAGCGGTTTTCTGTTTAACTATTTTTATAATGTATATAGTAAAATTTACCATGCGATTTAATGCACAATGTGGACTAATACAGGCTTTCTCACACAATCACATTTTCCCTTATTTTCATATGTTAAATGTAATTTGGTAATTTCCATGTACACAGGCTTAGCAAGGCAATACTGGATATTTCTTAGTAACTGCATGCTTGAAAATAAATTATTACTCAAAATATGTCATTTGTCCTCTCACTTTAATTTCCTGATTCTATATTTTTCATTTGTAGTCACATAAACTTATGGTAATTTCATATATATCATATTTAGATCAAATGTTGAGATGTAGTTCTGGTAAGCAGGACCACAAATTTGTTCAAACCTAGCCACAGCAAAATATTTTTTGCTTTGCATTTTGAAGTACAGTCACATCATAGACCTAGTGTTGTTTGGTCTTCTGGGCATAGTTGAAATCTGCAGAATATGGTTAGCTGTCCTGAATTATATTATGAGTCTTTAGGCCATGTCAAAGTGTTATTATTGTTTGCTTGGGAAAACAAACAAACACCATATTTTTTCCTACTAATTTTTAGACTTCAATGGTGACCTACAAGTTAAGATTTTATTAGTTATTAGTATATATTTAGTTAAGAAAGAATAATTTATTCACCAAATATTTTGGCTCTTCACAATCTTAATTGACATTGTTAGGATTCAGATGTGTTGCAAATTATTTTCACTACTCCTAGAAGAATAATTTGCATGCATTCAGGCTGGAATGTTATTTTTACAGACGTTTGTTTATAAATGAACATTACAGAAGTTTAGAGCAAGGAACGCCTATTTCTAGTATGACTTCTTGACATCACTGTATGCTATTAATGGTGGTTATGAGATTATTCCGTATTACGTTTCTAACTTTGCCTCTGTAGAGAGGACAAAACTATTTACTGTGTCATCCACAATTTGGGTTCATAAACAGAGAAAAAATATAACAACCATCCAAATGTCACAGTCAGTGGTCAGCTACCTGAGTATATTGGTATTCTGCATCTGGTTTCTGTCACTGAGTGAAATGTCTGTCAAGTGAGTAGAGGGACAGTTAGTTATGGACTCTTAACCAGCTGTATGTTTATTTTATTTGAATGTCCTTAGAGAATGATAAAAATGGTCCTTGTTTTTCTGTACTGTCTATTCACCAAGTTACATTTTCTCAGGAATTCTGTCATTTTGTATTTTCTATGGTAGAAATGCCACCTTTTTCTGACAAGGGTCCACATTTTATAAAGATATCTGAAGTGTGAGACACAGAGGGAAATGGCCAGCCCCTTTTCAGTGGTCTGTGGAGACAGGACAAGGGCCAATGGCTGCAAGTTGGAGCATAGGATGTTCCACACCAACATGGGGAAGAACTTTTTCACAGTGAGGGTGACAGAGCCCTGGGACAGGCTGCCCAGGGAGGTGGTGGAGTCTCCTTCTCTGGACGCCTACCTATGTGACCTGTCCTAGGGAACCTGCTTTGGCAGGAGGGTTGGACTCGATGATCTCTGGAAGTCCCTTCCAACCCCTACGGTTCTGTGATCCTTTGATTCTGTGAGATGATGCCTGGCCTGTCAAGGTCTGTGCACAGCAGAACCTGAAGCAACAAACATAAAAGAATGCAATAGTATTGGCATTACACTTCCCGACCCCCTCCTGCCCCCAAAGTCTTTTCTCACCCCACAGATACAGGAGGCACGGTTTTCATCCAAATCCAGAGTAAGGATTAAATTTGCAGTTGTAGATCTGTAGCAGGAGTTTGTATGTATTATGCATCCACAACCCTTGCAAGTAATGTTTTTATATTTTACAACCTGCTTTACTGAGGTGTAATAGACCCTTATTTTGCCACTATTTGAGATATTGAAGAACAAATACATGGCATTAATCATGCAGAAATTAACTGATTGATTCTAATTATACTGAAATAATATTCTACTGCTTTAAGGTTTAACCTAGGGGTGAATTTTTATTATAAACTTCTAAAAAAAATAGGTTTAATAGAACTGTAAACATCCTTAGCTGATATCTCAACTGCAATGCATCATCTCCCTTTTTTATGACTGTGCATTTATAGTTCTATTGTACAAGGGAAAAAAAAAATTACTCATGCTTGATGAAT
This sequence comes from Hypotaenidia okinawae, assembly GCA_027925045.1. NCBI lineage: Eukaryota > Metazoa > Chordata > Aves > Gruiformes > Rallidae > Hypotaenidia > Hypotaenidia okinawae. The sequence continues at coordinate 176,830,134 of BSDF01000001.1, forward strand.
TGCATAGTGATAAAATGTAAGCTGTGCTAAGTAGAGTCTTGAGCAGACATACCAAATCTTCCCAACAATGCCCTTTGACTAGCTTTATGTTCTTTATATTTTTTTGTTTCCATTCCACAAAGCCTTCTCTCATTTACCAATTTTGCATCTACAAAGTAGACATCCTCACTGAGAGGAAGCCCAGTATATAATAGTGTTTTTACCCTCAGGTTCCTTTGTCATGCCATGCTTGCTGCAAAGAGAATAGAAGACACTAATGGCTTTATGACTGCAGTAATATTTATTTGGCTGCAAAATATTTCTTCCTTGTCCATCCCCTTGAAAAAGAGTGCAGTTTGGCTGAACATCATTTAATTCATTTTCAGTTGATGTTTTCATCATCTGAAGATGTTTTATTCTTAGAAGTTTTGTATTTAAGCAAACCAACTACTGCTAAGAAAATTTATTTAAACAAAACAAAACCTGATTCTCAATACAGTTTTTATACCTGATACGTGCTCACTTTCTTTATGAATAAAATTTTATTTAGACTTTTTGCATGCTGGGGATATCATAGCTTTTTATCTCATTAAACAGCAAATAATATTTGTGTACAAAATCAAATGGTACTTCTGATCACATCTTTTATATATACAAATGTAGCAGTGAATTGGATCCTTTTTAGTTTAAAAATTCTTTAAAATGTTTTCTTTACCAAGTATTACTTATATTTACATAATGGAATCCTGAGTTTCCATAAGTCTTTATCTTTGTGAAATGGGACGCGTTGATTCTATTTTACATTCAATGTTATATTATATGCAGATAAGCAGATAACATAACCATCCTTCTTACCCTTGGAGACTGGAACTTTACAGGTCAATAAAGTAACAAATGTAATCAGTGTTGATTGGACATCACTGAATTGGTTAGCAACTGAAAGGAAACACTAATTATTATTTTCATACCCATTTTATAAAATGATTAAAGCACTAATGAGTGAATCTTACTAGCTCTTGCTTTAGGATCAAGGTTTCTTTAGGCTTCCAATGGACTTTCAGCACAATTAATTCTGATTTTTGCCAGATATTCCCAAGTGAAAATTAATTTAACATTTTTGTTTAAGATTTTTAATTTTTTTTTTCAAAACAAGAGAAAGAGAAGATACAGACATACACTACCTGTTTGCATAGTTAAATACAGTTGGTGTTTTGACTTTTAAATGTTTTCCTTTCTGTGCATGTAGTAAAATGTGTGAGCAGGGTAAAAAAATACTGCTGTATAAATTTCTATTTGGTCCTTTCTTTACAGTAACTTTAAGCACTTATTCTCAGTCCAGAGCACTTTTTTGTATGTAGAACTAGCTAACCATATCTGACTTAGCCAACACTGTTTTCATGCATAGAACAAATGCTAACTACATTACATCTCTGTGGATGCTTACTATAGGACTATAAGAAGATTGAAAACTTATAGAAAAAAAAAAGTAGAATATTAGCATATAAAAGCGGTTCACTGAGCTAGCTGCCTGGTCTGTGATTGCAAATTTCAGTCTGCATTCTGCTCTGGAAGTTATCAATATTTAACTGACACTGACAAGACAAAGGTAGATTGTACAAACTAAGAAGCATTACTATGAATAGATGTCTTTACCTGATGTGTCCTCTATATTAATAATTGATTTTCAATATGAAATTATAAAGAGTTTGGTTCTCATTAACAAATTAGGATTTGATTATAAAATAATCTGATAAGATAAGAAGCTTAGCACTTAAAACTGAAACAATGGAAATAACTATGTATTGCTTCTAAAAAAGCTTTGGTAGTCTCTAAGATGACATTCTTAAATTCAAAGCAGAGAAATGTAACTAGATTAAATCCTCACAGATAGACATATGACTGATTGAAAATCACACTAAATTAATGGTTGCCAATTTCTTGTTCAGTTAGTATATAAGGCTTCTGGTCTGGACCCATTTTGGTTCAATACTTTTATTGAGTTAGCTGGTAGAATAGAGAGCCTATTCTAAAAATTGTTGATGAAATCAACAAATCTGATTAGAGGGGTTGCAAACACATCAGATGAATGGGTTTTAATGCTGACAAAATAAAGATGCTTTGAAATTGGCAAGTGCTGTTTTTGCACTTCCCAGTAATACAGTGTTATAGTTCACTTATGTAAAATTCACTAACACAAAATGATGAATAAACAGTTAACACTACTCCTGATAAGATGGAGGCCCACAATAGTCCATACAGTAATCATTGGTTGAGGGGGATAACTGATTCTTTTTATGAAACAAGAAAATATCATTTAGGAAACCATATGTTTTAAATGCAGATTATAATTTTTCTGTCCTAAATTTAAATCTCATCTGGACCCACTTTTAAAGAAAGTTACAGTCACAATAGAAGACAGCAAGCAAGAATATTTACAAAAAAAAGTTAAGGTAGAAATGTCATTATCATGCTAAAAAAGCCTACTAGGAAAAGGATACAACTCCCCCAAAAAAACCCCTGTGCTCATTCTGTTTGTAAAAGGAAAGGTTAATGTAAAATATTAGGGAAAAAAAAATCTTTATAATAAAGAAATGTGTGAAAATATTAACAAAGAAATTACAGAATACAATTTTAAAGAACTGAATTGATACTTATCTCTGGTCCTATGTAGAGTCAATTTTCATCCCTTTTTAAGTAAAGGAGGACTGTGTGACCTTTTACAATAACATACAGATTCCTATTTGTATCATTTTACGATGAACTTTAATAAATAGTGGGAAAAATATTTCAAATGTCCTGACCTATAAGATAGGCTAAATTTATTAGAAAACATGCCACAGTTATTTTATGATAATGTATAATTGCACAAATTGTTTATGAATATTTTTTGCTTGGTTTAGGTAGATATCAAGAAGAAAAAGAAAGCGAAGATGCAGTTGCTATTTTGCTCCTGTTGCAAGTCATCTCAGACTAATAGTTGATGTGATGATACTCTAATGGATATTCCTCCAAATTACTTTTTTTAGCTCTCAACATAGGCACCCAACATAGGGAGGGCAAATACATATTTCTTGGGAAGTTTTAATTTGCTTAATGCCATTTTATCAGCAGAGGTGTCCATATTTCTAATATACCAATTCAAATCACAGATTTCCACATGTTAGATTTTGTATTTCTTAACAAGACTAGTTAGGGTAATGCATTTAAGTAGGAAAAAGTACAGGGAAATATCACCATATGGCTTCCCCTGTTTTTACGTTCTTCTGAAAACAACCACTGACCAAATATAAAACTAGCAAACTGAGCGTGATGAACCATTGATGTGACTCAACATGGCCAGATGCTAGACTTTCAAAGGACTTTTGGCCTTGGTTTCTTGAATCTGCTCCCCCAAAACAAGCTCAAAAGAAATTCAAAACATCACTGCATATTCACATAGTACCCAACAGAAACCACTTTGTTCCATGATTTTTTCTGAACAGATACAGTGAAAGAGATTTTATGCAGGACCATTGTAGTAATTTCAGGCAGCACTATTGCTAGATTAGCTCTTGGAGCAGGATAACCTGGGAGAAAAAAACACAAACCAAAACAAAACAAACCATGCAGATTATCAGTTACTATGTTTGAAGAGATATCCTGGTTATTTATGATCTTCATTCTACTGTGTTTGGTTATTTATTTTTGTTATTGTTTTCTTTAATTAATTAAAAATCAGAATACCAATGAATAAATGTAGCATGCCACACTATTTTCTTATACAGAACTAGGATACTATTAAAAAAATAAACCACAAACGAAACCTACAAATACACAAATGCTGCTGACAAGTCATCCTGTAGGACACCTATATCCTCAAAAAAAAAAAAAAATCCATTTTCTTCTGATATTTATTTTACAGTGAAAATAACTCGGTCAAATTACATTTTGTCTATTCTTCAGAAATAAAAAATAGTGCGAGTATGAAACTGGTTTTTACCTATGATAAAAAAAAATATATTTTTATAATTGACGGAGACTGAAAAGGTAACTCACAGTTAATGCTGATTTATAAAAAATCATAAAGAGTGAGAAAAGAATTTGTATGAATGCTGACACAACAGAGCTGCAGTAAGCATAGTGCAGTTTAACTGATACTCAGCTAAAAAGTGGAATCTTGCTTCTTCTAAAAGTAAGCTTAAAAGTATATGTAAACACACACACACACAGATGTTCTATAACTACAGATGGCACTTATTCCTCTTAAAACATACCTTCTGTATAATAATGCTGACACAAAAAAGAAACTGTTTTTCTCAAGTTATTATACACTATGTCACAGATATTTTGTTTACCAAAAAACCCCCAAAACAGTAGCAGACACAACTGAATTCTTTAAGTGTAAAAATATTTTTTGCCAAACACTCAGCCACTTCAATATATAACTGATTTTGTGAATATTTTCTGTGTGTTGTATTGATCATAGTGTTTAAAAAAGCATGGTTCGTTTAAATCAGCCATTAAATGGTAGGAGATAAAGCCATGAGAAACATGTTACAGAGACAAACAGAATTCAGATTGGTGTCCAGCTGGCTTCCATGGCTGGCCTATATTTCCAGAATGTTTGCCAAATCACATAGGTGCATTTCTATCCTTGATAGAATATCCATCTTATTGTTTGTCAAACATGTTAAATACATCTCAGTAAACAAGTAATATAAAAACATATAGCTGCATTTTCATTCTTCTAGGTACAGAACAGTACAATTTTGGATCTGCAAACAACTTTTCCCCTGACTGATGTCACTACTGTTTAGCCTTCTGAGGTTAGCATTTATTGATTCTGTTTTTACTTTGATTGGATCTTACCTACTTCAGTGCTTCAGTAAATTGAAACCTTCTGCAGTTCATGGAAGAAATCTGAGAGCAAGGCTGTGAGAAAATGTACACTGACCTCAATTTGTTTCAGACTATATTGGTAAAAATATTGTCATCAGGTTGCAGAAGTGACCTCAGCTAGCAGGAGATAAAAATCAAACCTCATATTCTCAATAACCCTTTAACAGAAACAGATTTAATTATTCCCAAAGAACAAATCACAGATTTCCTATATTCTGCAAATACAAGAATTGTTCTCTGTTTCTCTCTGTTTATAAAGATGTACTTCTCCTTGTTATATTTATATCTATACGAAAAAATTCCTTGGTCTACCTAATTTGTTCTTGAGACACATGGAAGTGGCACAAGCTACCTTTTAATTACTATTCTGTGATTGAATTACATAACTAGAGCAATGGAAAATGTAATCACCTTTGGAAAATATGATTTGGGAGGAAAAAAGTAGATGATGTTTAAATTTAGCAACAGGTTTTGGAATACAGTATTTTTCCATTTAATTGTGAATATTTATTGATAATAATCTCATTACTTGCTTTTACAAACTTTAGCCTAATGGTAATGTAGACCCAAATTGGACAGACTAGGTTATAAAATTATCCCTAGTAACTTTTCTGGGATGACGATAATGTCACTGCTGCAAGATTTTATATATCTTAATTTTCAAGGGAGAAATTGTGGTATTATACTACTAGTTTTGAAGTTCAGTTGAGCTGTTTAATGTCTAGAACGTTTAATATATATTAGATATTTTAATGTTTGTATACCTTTATTTATGTACCATATATGTATTGTAATATAATAAATACAATAGATGTAATATAATGTAATATAATATCTAAATTCTCATGCCACGAACACTGGGCCTTCACAGAGAAGCATGGACAGGTTGAGAGCTGTGCAACTGATGTTATTAATTTAAAAGATACTGGGTGTCTCTCTTCAGAGTTTTTTCTTACTCTTCCCAGACATACATCTACATTACAAATGGAGATGGTTTTATACATGTGTTTAAATTTGAGCCTTCTCCCCACCCCCCATAGAGCACCAGACATGGACAAATAATGCTTGTATAGTAGTTGTAGTAGTAGTTGTAGTAGTAATAATAATAATAGCATGTACTGTACACTTAAATACTTTCTCTACTGATACTTCACAAAACCAAAACATTCTGTGTCAGGTTGTCTATCAGTCTTTAGAGAACAATTCTTAGAGTCTTGAGGTTCCAGTTCTGTATTGAGTTATTGATTTTAAATATTTCAAATAATAGTTAAATTTATAACAGTAAGAAAATTAATCTGGGCAACAAAATACAACAAATAATTAAAATTCAACTGTATCCGATCTGACAATACCTTACCTGGCTTTCAAAAATTAGTTATTTTTTTCTTAAAATCTTTAATACAGGGCAAAGTTTTTGTTTCTTTGTTATTGTTTTTAATTTGACCTTAAATGTCACATAGTGGTATGTCAAATGAAGTCATTCTGATCATGTGAAATTGGATCATGTCTCACATGCATCAACTTGATTGATTAAACCTGACGAGACGCATCAAAATGTGACACATATGCTTCAAGATCAGAAATAACGTGGGCTTCTGAAAACAATAATGTTTCTTGATAATTTCTGAAAGATATATTTTCCCTTGAGAATAAAACCAAACACATAGTCAATGATGCAAGGAATTTTACTGGATCTTGAACATGATAATTAAAGAAGTAAAAGAGAAATAGATATTTTTTCCTCCCTTTCAGGATTTGTACTGTAAAGAACACTAGATTAATTTCCTATCTTATTTCAGAGTTAAGAGATAGTTTTAAAATAGAATTTTGCTATTTGATAAACAAAGAAAATTAATTTGGTTCTGAAACAGTCCTGAGACTGAAAACACCTTTTATGTCCCCTTTAAATATTGCTCCAGTTACAAATCTTACAACATTACATCACAGCACGTAGTGACGTGCTAATAGGCTTCTTGTAGCCCAGTTCGCTCTCCAGTGAACTCATGTTAAATCACAAACTTCAGAAAAAGGTTCTATCTGAAGTTGTGGAAGCAAATTTGTGTTTAGCATAGGAGAAAATGTGATATATTCAAACTTAGTGTAAGCAAAATGGGCTGGACATACATATATGGTAGGCTTTTATAAAAAGTACCATGAGGTAGGTTTTATCTTACTCATTTAAACTGATAATTGCTATTATTTATTATTTAGCCATAAAAATCTAAAAGATAACTTAGAAAATAAGATAGTAATGATTTTACATAAAACAGAAACAATTTCAAAATCCTCAAATAGTACATTCACCTTCAGGATTTATTTTCACACACACAACTTTTTCTTTTACCTGAGCAGCTCTATGTAGTTCAGAACCATAGTTCACAGTAAAATTAAAAATATGGGAAGTTTACTTGCTTGCTAACAAAGTGAAAACAGGAAGCATTGTTTCTCCGAAAACAACAGAAATAAACCTGTCTTCCTTCAGACTTCACTTAGCCCAGAGACTCTTTCAGCAAAGATTTTTCTTGTGGCTAACATTGTGGTTATCCATTTGTATGAGTGGCCAGGAAGCTATATTTGTCTCTTTCCATTGTGTGTCTGTATTCTTTAACTCATAAAGTCTGATCAGAAAGAAATGTTTTCATTTTGGCTAGCTTTTCATTTATGTGTTTTGGTTGAAGGGTCTGATCTCCTCCAATCTATTATCACACATTCATTTAGGGGCACATTCATGCCATCTTAAATGAAGGTGGAGGTTAAACCCCCAGCTTCAGTCATATGTTAACAGGCCAGCGATAGGGTTTTTTGGGTAAGGAGTCACTGAGTTTATGCCATTCTCATTATGAATTTCTGTCAAGTAAATTATTTCCATGGAGGTCTGAAAGGACCTCAGTATAAATTTAACTAACATTTAAGTTTTAATGGAAATATATAAAGATTCATATAGTCTGTGGCACGAATCTCTGTTTACATATTCAGAGATTTAGGATCTCAAAAGAGTTAGTGTCCCAAAATCCTGCAATATTTTCATGTCCTACCTTTCTCTGATTCAGAAACTATCAGATATGTAGATGATTTTTAAATGAGTTGTCTGCTGGCAGAACTTACAATCTGAAGAGGCAGCGGTTGGTTTGGCAGGAGTGTTATCTTTGTCACTGGGTAAAGAGAAAAAAAGAGGGAGTGAAAAACTATTATTGAAAGCTGAGGAAAACAGAGCTTTTCTGTCAAGTTTTTTCTGCTGGCATCTTTCTTATAAGTATCTGCCCTAGAGCATTTTATTCTCACTGTATTTCATTATTTCACTTGCTTATATTCCAGAGCACAAATGTAAATCAACAAAAGCTGATAGCCAAATAGTTATTTTTAAACTTTGGTTGTTAGTGACTGCTGTATTTCAGACCTATCACCACAAATGAGGTCTGATCTTAGTGTTGTGATATCTCCTATTTGTTCCACTGTACAGCTAAACAAACAGACAACTGAGGAAGTGGTCCAGATTTAAAGACAGAAAACAATTGTACCAGGTGCAGATGCCCAGGTGCTGGCAGCAGCAGGGGCTACAGGAGCATCTGTGAGGAGAAAGGCCCAGAGCTACCTGGAGCTGGAGACAGACAGTTCTAGCCGGCTCCAGCCCACATGCCACAGAGCACGCTGTGGAAAAGGTGGGGAAAACAGGTTAAGGAAGAGGAAAATGTCACTCTGTGAGGAGTATTTCAAAGGCTTTGTCTCTTATACTGTTTAAAGGGTTTTATAATATGAAGTCATTGAAGTTTGCTAAGAAGGGGAGGGGTGGAGGGAAGGCGCTTTAAGACCTGGCCGCTTCTTACTCTTATCTCGTTCCGGTTCACTGGGTGTATTAGTCGTAGTTGTTCCGAGTCTGTTTTGCCCATTGCACTAACTGGAGAGCAATCCCTCTGTCCTTATCTCAGGGCCTAAGCCTCCAAAAACATATTTTCTCCCCTTTTCAGCTGAAGGGGGAGTGAGCAAGCGGCTTGGTGGGCATTCGGCCTCTAGCCAGGGCCAAAACCACCACACCAGGGAAGTGGGAAGCACAGCACTAAGCTTGACTGAGTTCAAGGAGTGTGTCTGGATGACAGATTCAATCCCAGAGGGGCCAATGCCCTGACTTGTCTGGCCCTGTGCAGAACCGGGAATTGGACTCAATGATCCTTATGGGTCCCTTCCAACTCAGTACATTCTATTATTCTGTGATTTAAAAAATCAAGGATGGCACTGGTACTACTGTCCTTCTTGTCAGATGCCTATATGTCTGATTGCAACTCTGTTGAGCCTCATCCTGTCATCTAATAATCTTGTTCTGGTTTTGTAGTGCCTGTACAGTTAGTCCAAAATTAAGGTTAGGAATGCAATGTTTATTCTTTTATAGTAGTCAGTAGCCAAGTATTTAGTGAACATTTTTAGGATGATGGAATTTTTATTTCAAATCAAATTAGAATGAGAGAAGGTTCATGCATTTTATTTACTTTTGCAGTGTGCATCCTGAGCACTGAATTATTATATAATAAATAAGGCTGACGCTGCATCATGGAACTCAAGGGCATTAGTCAAGCTTGTATAGACATTGATAAATCAATCTTCTTAGGGTGCTTGAATGTCCAAAATCCTGTTTTCTGCATTGCTAATGTCTTTAGGCAAAGATAGGTGCTTGTTTGCCATTTATGAGCATCTATAATCTCAAAGAATACAAAGTTTTCCAAATACTTTTGCTATTATGTTACTATTTAGACCTGACAACACATCCCATTATTAATCTGTTGTAAAATTTTGGGCAATTGACTTCATTTTTGTAAGATTTTTTCTCTCTCCCTAATGCTAAAAAGTCATTCTTACACTATAGGTAAGTGTCTGAAAACTGTTTTGAGGACCCCAGTAGCTGCATTTGGTCATACATAGTAATGCACTAATGAGAAAGCCAATGTAACATGAACCTTTGAAGATGGATCTGAATTACATCTTTTAGATATCATTAACTGCTAATACACACAGGTTTTTTTACTTACAATAGCCTTCTTTGATGCTCAAATAGCTGATAAAAATTTTTTAATACTTTTTATGTATTAGTAACAATTTTAGCCATCCTTATGCTAATTTAATATTTCTGTCAACTTGTTTTCAACAAACAGTTACAGGAACGTGGGATATATATGATTATGCAAAATCATATTCCTGGAAAAGAAACAAACAAGCTTTCAAGACACTAACATGCTTTACATATCTTCCATGTCATCCCATTTTGGCAGGACTTAACTAGATAGAGATTTGTTGTCTGTCTTTTCTCTCAAATTTCTTTCTAGTTGCAGTCTTTGTTTCACCTTGAGGGGAAATTGCTTGCTCCTGCTAGAATAATTTTCTTTACACTTGGGGGCCAGATATCTTTATAAGGGATTAATCCACAAACCCCTCTGGGCTAAGTACATGTAAATGTGTTGCTTTATTAGTTATACTTGGTGAATCTGGAAAAAAAGCCAATCCTTATAAGGGTTCTATGAAGCACTAGGTTATAACTTGTACATTAGCAAGGGAATCATTGGGAAACACCATGTACTCAAGAGTTCCTCTTCATCAGAAAAGTAGCAGAGTTAACTCCCTTCTGACTTTGTCCCAAAGATCTGATTCTTTTGGAACAGAAGAGGGTTCTCCAGATGCTATCTATGAAACTTTTACCTAAGGCCCAGAATTGCCCTTAACTTCCGTGCATTATTTTTCATTTTTTAGTTGGTAGCATCTCAGACCCAATAAAATTTTATTTCCCCTGAACTATGCTGAATATGTATATTTCATACACTATCCTTCCCTACAGCATACTTTTAAGAAAAATAATTAAAAGGACAATCCATATATATGCTATCAATAAGGTTTTACATAATGTGGGGTTTTTTTTAATGGGTTGAAAACTGTTGGTATTGGACATGTGATAATTAAGTCTCAAAAATTAATTTAATATATATACAGTTACCACTTCATATATATAGTTACCATTGAAACATTTCTGAGATTTGGCTATCTTTCATAGCAGAAGATTAAAGCAAAAGGGTGATTATTTATTTATTAGTTTGTATGTTTGTTTGTTTATTCAGAAGCCTGAATTTGATTCTCAGTTTCTACAAAGAAAAATGTTCAATTAAGTCCTGTTCAAATCCGTATTTCTAAGAAAAACATTGAAACCCGTGATGAAACAAAGACAAGTTTTTGACTTCTTACACCTCTATGTCTCATAAACAGTAGTTGGTAGATGATGGTGAATTATCGGTAAATGTTAAATTATTATGGCTGCTGTGTGAAGGGATGACAACAAGCTTCACAGAGGCGCTGCGACTATCATAGATTGGCTTGGCCTTGGTCAGCAACAACTCTGGCCTTGAATCGACTGGTGTTTACTCTCTGGGGCCTGCAGAGGGATTCTGGCTGCTTCTTGCAGGAGCCATCTCTGCAGCCCCCGCTTCCCTACCAGTACCCAGCTACGCAAAATTGCGGCTCCATGCAACAGATGCATGAGGAAAAATACAGGAAAAAGAACAAGCACAAAGGAGTTGAGTAGCCAGAGAGGATATTTCAAGCAGAGACTGTGACTGTATTTATAACCCTTGAAAGCTTATTTTTCCAGGAACTAATTTGATTGTGTTTTGAACTTTAGTGAACATGGTTTCTGCAGTATCCAGTAGGAAAGAGTTCCACAGCATTGCAATGTTAATACAAGGATTAAAATGTCTGATCTTCCTAAAGGTATAGCTCTCAAATACCTCATTGCTGATTTTTAGATAGGACTGCATATTCATCAAACGTTTTCTAGAGGTGAATGCTATTTCAGAGCTTTAGTTTTGATCCAATGGTAGCAGTGAATTGTAATGTACATATTAGGTGGAGAGAGTAAAAAACCAGGAAGTTGAATTTCTGAAATGAAAGATCCAGCCTCACAGCAACAAGCATAGTTCTGTTACCTGATTTTTGAGTTATTAATCAAAATCTAAACATCTTTCCTGTAAACTGATGAAAGAAAGCCTAAGGTTTTGAAAATAACATCATATTGAATTTTGGGTCCAGTCCAACTAATGAACTGACTAACTATATCCTGGCAGATCATGTGAATGTAAAGTAAAATGCAGAAATCTTGATGCTTTGGCTTACCAGTGATTTTGACTTAGTAAAATGTAAAGTGTTGGTGTCCACTCTGTAGCTCATGTGCTTATTATTAAATTTCTGGTTAGTTACACCTCTGTATCAGATCCAGCATTTCCTTTATCCCTTTGCATAAAATATTGCCACATGCATTCATCAGAAGCATCTAGGTTTCTCAATAAACCTTCCATAGATTCTGACTTTCTGTCATCAGAAAGGGTAGCACAGTTACAGTATTTAGATATTTTAAATGTGAGACAGGTAGGATTTTTTTTATGGTTCAATCACTTTTCTGGAAATAAAGGCATATTCAAAGGTTGACTAGACGTGTCTCTAATAAGCTGAAATAAAGGAAAATAACTGCATCATTTTCTTCTTTCTTCCTTTTCTTAATCAAATGAAACAAAAATGGAGAGAGACATTGATACTTTAAAATATGTTTATGAATTACTATGTCTTATAAAGCTCTTCCTGCTTCACACTGTTCAATAATCTAATTTTGTCACTATTAGGAAAAGACTGAAAGTCTATGAGCTGTTCTACAAGTGCAGTGCCTTAGGACCTCTCTGGTTTACCTCAGTCAAGATTTAGACTTGTTGGAGCTGTGATTTTCTAGAGGTCAGATGCATAGCTTTAATTTAGCCCTGTGGAATATCATGTATGGTAAGAGACATAGGAAGCCTATGCAGTCACTAATTAGCAGGCATCAGCCCTTTATGTAATACATATTTGACTCTGGATTTGGGTTAAGAGAGATGGTTGTCTAACTGTAGTTAATAAGTACAACATTGCTACCAGACTGGCTGCAGTAAGACTAACACTCATAGTCACAAAGCACATTTAAAATGCCCTTAAATTTGTTTTTATATATGTGTGTGTGTGTGTGTGTTTATAATTCAATCTCTTTTCTTTGGTGTTCTTTTCACCTTTCCAATCAAAGTCTCTGTAGGAATTCAGGTCAACAATTTTTCTCAAGTAGAGAGGAGGTATATAAATAGAAGACACCCAGGGAACAATGATATGAACCACAAGTTTCTCCTCTCTCAAATAAACAGCTTATAAGTTATTCTAACAGAAAAAGTATACTTTACATCCTGTCAGCAAATCCACTTTTTGTCCTCTGACAGTAGGCAGGAACTAATGCTGTGGGGAAAGTATGTGAAATAGGAAAATTATAGCATGGTCATTTCAGTGGTATAGTCTCTGAATTGCTGTCAGTTAATACTCAAGAAGCTCCTTGATCCTTATGTTGCACCTGGATGTTTCATGTGAATTTCTTTTTACTTGATCACAGTTCAACCTTACACATTTGCTTTCCTGCCTACATAGAATCTAGGTTCAAAAAAGCACCCCTTCATCTGAGATACCCTATAGCTTTGTGAATAGGCTTCTATTATGTGAGGCAGAAATCTAGCTTTTCCATTTTGGGGGAAGGTAAGTTAATCCTTTGGTTATTTATTGCCATAGAATAGGTTCATGTATCTTAAAAAATTTCCTATTGTTCTGTATACTGGATGGGTATATGCACCAACTGTGAAACATGAGTGAAACTTCCATTCAGACGGAATTCACTGTCAAAATGTAATTGAATAATGGTATCATGATTCAGCTGAAGATCTTTTTAAAGATAATTATTTTAAGAGGGGTTCATAATTAAGGTTCTCTCTGTCATCTTCTAAATGTTACTAAAGGTACTTGGCTCTCTTCTAATAAATATTACTGAAGAAGTGTCAGTCACAAATAGACAACTAAATTAAAGAGGTGTTTTTTCACATCTGAATAACTCTGGACATATTTACTAAAAAGCAGTTAAATTTTAGAAAACTATTAAATGCAGAGAAGATGGTTTTAGAAACCAATCTGACAGTTTATCTGATTTAGATTCTGATAAATGAGGATCTTAGAAAATTCTATGTAATATATATTCCCTTTAAAGTTTTAAATATTTTTAGCTATTAGTAAATTCGTTTTTTTCCTTCAGATTTACAACAAATAAAATATTTTTCTTTTGAATAAATAAGTTTGTCATTAAATTTAAGAAAAAAAATCTGATTTAAGAAAAAAAATAAGAATAATGAACAGGTGAAATATTTTAGAAAATGAAATAAGTAAAATAAGCTACCAAAAAAACCCCAACCAAAACACCCCCCAAAAACCCCAAACTAAAACAAAACCCAAAAATAAAACATCCATAAGGTGAAACAGATGCTATGAAGTCTGTGAGGCTATGTATATTTCAGAAATTGAGTGGTGCTAGGAACACTCCCAGGTGTTAGAACTTAATTGTTTATATTGTAAAGTTGTTAGAATGGTCCTTGACATGATTTTGGCAGAAGTCAACTAGTCCTATCCCAAAGAATTACTGAACTACAAGAAGGACATCGAGGTCGTCGAACGAGTCCAGAGAAGGGCAACCAGGCTGGTGAAGAGGCTGGAGGGCAAATCATATGAGGAACGGCTGAGGGAGCTGGGGATGTTTAGTCTGGAGAAGAGAAGGCTGAGGGGAGACCTTATCACCACATACAATTACCTGAAGGGAGGTTGTAGAGAGATGGGAGATGGTCTCTTCAGCCAGGTGACAGGTGATAGGACAAGGGGAAATGGCACAAAGCTGTGCCGGGGCAGGTTCAGATTAGATGTTAGAAAAAAAAAAAAAAAAATACTGGAAGGGTGGTCAGGGCCTGGAACAGTCTGTGTTTAAAAAAAGGGTAGATGATGTACTTAGGGATATTATTTAGCACAGGACAGGAACGGCTGGACTTCATCTTAAAGGTCTTTTCCAACCTTGTGATTCTGTGAACATTTTTATGAAGGTCATGTGGTCAAGAACCATTCATTAATAAGTAGCTTAATGCAATGAACCTTACTCAGAAACAGAAAGTTTTAACAGTTTAAAATTGTGTCGTTCAATGCCAGATACCTTCAGAGCCGGAAAGCAGTCCTGAGCACATATTAAAAAAACAAATCAAACCAAACCAAACCAAACCATCCTTCAGCTGTTTCTATTCTCAGACTTGGTCACTGTAAGTTCTGGCACCTAACCAAAAAGCGAGCTCCCAGACCTCTTCTGCTCACTTGATGCAACTTCAAGTTCAGTAGTTGATCCCCTCATCTGCATCCCGTCCCACCAGGCACACACAGAAAAATGAGCATATTCACACAAAAGAAAAGAAAGTTAGAAATAAACTGTAATGAGAAAAAAGGAAAAAATACAGAGCTCAAACAGTCAAGTGTACTGATCAGATGCCAGCTTACAAATGACTGGCTCCTTTTATCCTCTCCTTCCATTTTCCCAAACCTGTTGCTCCTTGGAGCTGTCTTGGTCTTTCCCCTCCCCACAACTTTTTCCTAGGCAGCCCATGATAAATCCTGTGAAATCCCAAGTGTTCAGTTCCAAAATCAGACCCTTCCCCAGATACCTCATGGTGCTACACCGTTTATGCAATAGTCATACTTAGTTTGAACTGCATTCTGGAGACCATTTCTTCTACTGGATCTTCTTAGTGTGTTTTGCAATAAGGACAATTGCCAGTGATGGATTTAGGAGTAATTGGTTTTGGCTATCTGAGTGACTTTGACTTTGTCAATGTCTCTCTGATCACTGCCAAATCACTGGTTTTTTGTGGTTGTTTTCTTTTTTGAGTAGTCATTACCTAGGCATCCTAATGCTGACCTTTACAGTTAGGTGTTGGAAAAATCCTGATAGATAATAAAGCGTAAATCAAACAAACAGATTAAACATTCTGCTCTATCATAAGCCCCAGCTGCATGGATGTAATTATATTTTCTGCAGTACAGATGAGAAAAATCTTGACAATATAAAGACAGAACTCAATTACTGCATTAAATCTAATATCCAGACTTAGATTACACATTAAATGATAGACATTTTCTTTACTTACATTCATTAATATAAAAGGTACGAAGACACAATGAAAAAAGGAGAATATTATGGATTAACAGTCCTGTTAGTAAAGCACTGGAGTATAATAAAAATCTGCTGACTATGAATTATCAGGATCACTTCCCTTCTGTAAATGCTTTCAAGTTTTGCCTTGCCTGTTAAAAAAGTGTTCAATCGGGTATCTTAAGGAATATTGTAGTTGAGACAAACCAGTTTGTAGCTTACACATATGATACCCACTTCAAATAAACATGAGGTTTCAGCAGAATTGACTTACATTGTTATTTGTACTACAGTGACAAAACAGAGATGATTTTAAATCATAATTGTATTTCTTATAAAACAAATTCAGTCTTAAAGACTATTTATAGTGTGGATGGATCTTCTCATGATCGTGACACATTTTGTTTAATTTTTGTTTCAGCTCATTCTATAATATGTTTTCATGCTGCAATTTACAACTTTCTGATATGCACAAACTACAAATGAAAAAACCACATTTCTCTTTAGTATTGATGCCAACATTCTTCTATGTATGTACAGATTTAGAATAGATTCACATTATTTCTGAAATTCTGTGGAATTACTTTTCCCTGTGAGAAATGTTGGTATCAATTCTCCTCCTTTGACTAACCAAGTATGATGACTATGATGGTGGCAGAAAAAAATATTATGTGTCTGCTGGAAGACCCTGAATAAGAACCTAATTTATTATCACAGCTGTGTTTCAGTGATGATGGTATAAAAAATAATTCTCTTGCAGAATTAGCAGGCCCATCAGTGTTCTGTGTTCCCACTTCAGTAGACAAAAGTGTCACTCTATAGAACTGCTAAATCTTGAAAGATCCTCGTACACCAATTTGAGATCTATTTTTTTTTAAATGAACACACATCTACTCTTTGTCTTAAAAACACAGTATTTGTATGTTATTTAACAGGAATTATTTCTTTCATTACTTCAATACTTTTGTCTTCTAAAATAGTTCCTATCATTTCATCTTGAAATACATAGAATCTCAGAGCAGTATTTGCTAGTCACTAAACTCTAATCTTTCTTTGATATTCTTGATTGGCAAAATTTAACCACAGAGAGAAAGGGGGAAAAAAACCCACCTCAGTGCAGAGATCGGCAATGGGCAACACACAATTTGATATGAATTAAGGTGAAGCCATTTATTGAGAGAAATCACACATTTTAACATTTGTTACTGCAAATGTGGCAACTAGAAAACTGCTAATTGGTTACACACACTGCTCACAGCAAGCTGACTGGTTAGCAAATATAACAGGATCTGATACACATATCTTATAGCTAAGCATTGTTAGTTTACCGTTGATGTCTGAAACTATCTACACAGTTGTATCATGACATTTTCACTTACTCCCAAACACCTTCCCACAACTCCTTCTTGGTTTAAAGCAGTCTGTACCCCTGCCTTCAAGGGCACCGCATTTTCTGAATGTGATTACAAAAACCCTTTAGCATGAGTAGCTTTCTCCTGTTTCATGGTAACACAGGCCTATTCCTTCTGGGGAGTCAGGTTACTGGTAGGCCCGCTGCCTTCCCTGACACCTCAGGTATGTGATTTGTGTTGGCTTCATAGAAGTTAACACGTAGGGAAGTAATTCCTGTTGAAATTTGAACACTGGAGAATATGGCCATTAACTCTTGAAACTAGAAATGTCAGATTCCTATCAGCCTCCTAAGACTAAGGTGCTTGGTGTCCATTTTACTTTAATTCATCCCATAGACACCCTTATAGAGTTACCGCCCCCGGCCAAGAAGGAAACCAACTTGTGAGGAACTGACCAAAACCACCATTTCCCCAGACCCTGCTCCTCCCTGTGCCCCAAAGGTGAGGGGGTAACTAGGGGGAAGAAGGGAGTGAAATCATGACTAAAGTTAAGTCTGCTAAGAAGGGAGGGGTGGGGGGAAGGTGCTTTAAGAACTGGTCACACTTCTCATTGTCCAAGTCTGGTTTCACTTCGTGTAGTATAGTGTAGCTGTAATAAATTAAGAGTTTTCTTTCCTTTATTTTGTGTTGAATCTGTTTTGCCCATGACATTAATTGCAGATGATCTCTCCCTGTCCTTATCTTGACTCCTAAACCTCTCAATATATATTTTCTACCCTGTCCAGCTGAAAAGAGGAGTGATAGAGCAACTTTGGTGGGCATCTTGCCTCCAGCCAGGGTCAAACCACCACAGCATGTCAAGGTTAAGAGGGTTGTTAGGAGCAGTCAACATGGTTTTACCAAGGCAAAGTCATGTTTGACCAGTCTGGTAGCCTTTTAGAGGACATAACTAAGTGTATACATGGTGATAGGGAAATGAATTTAGTTTACCTTGATTTCAGTACAGCATTTGACACCATCTCCCACAGCATCCTCACAGCTAAACATGTAGTCTGGATGATCCGGTAGTGAGGTGGATTCTGAACTGGTTGAAGAAAGTAAGTCAGAGGGTTGTGGTCAATGGGGCAGAGTCTAGCTGGATGCCTTTATCTAGCAGAGTTCCTCAGAGGTCAGTACTGGTACCAGTACTATTCAATGCTGTCAATACTCATCAGCGACCTGGATGAGGGAACAGAGTGCATCATCATCAAGTTTCCTGATGACACAAAACTGGGAAGAGCTGCTGACACACCAGAAGGATATAGGTCCATTCAGCAAGACCTATGCAGGCTGGAGAGAAATTTAATGAAGTTCAACAAAAGCAAGTGTAGAGTTTTGCATTTGTGGAAGAATAACCCCATGTACCAGTATAGGCTGAGGATGGACCTGTTGGAGAACAGCATAGGGGAAGGGGAACAGGGGGTCCTGGTGGACAGCAGGATGATCATGAGCCAGCAATGTGCCCTTGTGGCCAGGAAGACCAATGGCATCCTGGGGCGCATTAGAAGGGGTGTGGTTGCTAGGTCAAGAGAGATTCTCCTCCCACTCTACCCTGCCCTGATGAGACTGTATCTGGAATACTGTGTCCAGTTCTGGGCCCCTCACTTCAAGAAGGACAGGGAACTACTTGAAAGAGTCCAGAGCAGGGCCACCAAGATAATTTAGGGAGTGGAACACCTTCCTTATGAGGACAAGCTGAGGGAGCTGGGCCTCTTTAGCTTGGAGAAGAGGAGACTGAGGGGTGACCCCATTAATGTTTATAAATATGTGAAGGGTGAGAGTCAGGAGGATGGAGCCAGGCTCTTCTCAGTAATGTTCAGTGACAGGACAAGGGGCAATGGGTGCAAGCTGGAGCATAGGAGATTCCATGTGAACATAAGGAAAAATTATTTTCACTGTGAGGGTGATGGAGCACTGGTACAGGCTGCCCAGAGAGGTTGTGGAGTCTCCTTCTTTGGAGACATTCAAAACCCACCTGAATGCATTCCTGTGTGACCTAATGTAGGTGATCCTGCTCTGGTAGGGGGGTTGGACTAGATGATCTTTTGAGATCCCTTTCAATCCCTCACATACTGTGACTCTGATGTACAGCACTTATTTAGAGGTCTGATGGTTTTATGGAAAAAGTCTTGCAAACTCTTTATGAATATAATCCCAGTGTATTCCTCAAAAAAGAGAGAGAGTTGATGATCTAAGCATGGGTAACAGTGTAAAGTTTCATATTGATACTTTTTCCAAGACTGTAAAGTGGTGTTAGTCACACAATAAATTAAAAGTAATATCAGATTGTAATTTTTATTTATACTTTCCTTAAAACCAGAAGCAAGAGACAAAATCTCTATACGTTAATCAGTTTCTCCTCAAAAAGTGATTAATAGATGTAATCAAAATAACATAAGGTTTATTGTCTGAAGCCAATTTTTTGCATACTGTTATATGACCAAAATTATCTTCAGTATTCTGTGCTTTTAAAAAGAAAAGATAGTTTGAAAATACGGGGGAAAAAGGAAAGAACAGAGTCAATACAATCGTGTAATTTCTATGAATTTAAGAAGAATAAAGTTGAACACTAAACAAAATTAGTGAATACTAAAACTTTCCTAGAAATTAAACTGAAATTTTCAAAACACGTTAATGTTCTGAGGTTTTATGAAAACTCAGCTATGTTTTGCAAAACTTTGCCACCACCCTCATCTTCAAATGGATGCAGTCAGAATCATAATGAAGTTTTGAAAAATGTATTTAATTGAAAAATACTCCATAAAATGCTTAGAAATAATTTCATTATATTTGAGGTATGTTTAATAAATCATAGGTTGACAATAACCAAAATCACTCCTTATTTCTTTGTGCTAGATATTAATGCCGTGGCCCATGATTGTTTTATTCAATGATGTCACGTGTTTTCTGTAAGGTGCTAGAAGCCTTAGGGATAAAAAATACGTGGAGGAAAACAGTAAATGATGTGTGATCTTTGTGATCCAACATATAGCTATCGGTTATCTGTTATCTAGTATATGTGACTGTGTTGCATGCACATCAATGCAAAGCATGGATCTATTTTTTCTGCTATGAAAGAACCTAGGTACTACAATTTGCTTTTGATTAACAGGTGTTTCTACTTTGATTTACTTTATTTCAACTGTTTTCCTTTTCAAGTAGCTCACATTCTGACATTGTAACATTTAATTCAAGTGCTGGAAATTTTCTGAACTCCATTTGTTCATAGGTAGTCAATAAATTGGTATAAGAAAGGCAAATACCTAGAATCTCAGAATAGTAGCCGTGTAAAAATATGCTGTGTACTGCTGCACAGTGATCCACGGCAAGGCTCTAACATGATAATCAGAATGAATAAGGCCAGCTTAAAACCATTAACAGAGTAAACGGTTTGTTAGGATAATAGGGTGCTGACAGGATGGATGCCCTGCAGCTGAATCTCTCTTCTCTTCCTGGAAAATTTTGTAATGGAGAATTAAGCATTGTCTACCTCAGGCTTACTCAGTCAGAATGTATTTCTGTAGATGAAGCTGCTGATATGACAAGTAAAGGCGCAGGGATAAGTCGTACAAAGCCTTAGTGCTTGCAGGCATGAGTCCCTGCACATTGAGTAGGCAGGGTCAGTGCTGAATCCTCTAGACAGCAACAAACACCAAAGACTGTGTAGGTGTAGAACAATAGTTGACAGAAAAGTAAGTCAAGGATTATACTGTAGGGTCTGGTGTTGCTGTTGAGAAATGAACTCCTTAAGGATCTGCAAGGAAAAATATCGATATGCAAACCTGGCATGTCTTAGGAAAGCATAGTACATGGGGAAAATATAAAAAAAAAAAAAAGAAAAAAATTTAAAAAATGCTGGTAGATTAATTACTCTACAAGAGTTCACTGACTAATAACTGGGGTGATAATAAACAGAAGTAAACGGGAAATAAAAAATAAACAGCAAGGATGACAGTTACATGTCTTTTAAAACTTTCTTTGTGCATCTCAGTCAAAAATTGCCCTCCCTAGGCACAGATGTATCTTTAAAGTTTTAATGTAACAGATTACATCTTTATAACCACACTTCTATTGCAAAACAGGTAGGATTCAGTGATTCAGCTAGACTTATAGATTAACATTCTCTGTGTTCTTGCTGAGAAGCTGGAAATGAATAAGGGTTTAATTTATATATATATACATATATATATATATATAAAGGAATGAACTAAACAACATGAACAATATTTTATACTGATGCAACTTTGTTGCTTACTAGAACTAGCATCACAATTTTTAAGTAACCAGCTCTGTGAATGCTGGAACTAATGATGCATGATTTTCTGGATTAGCAATTATGTGATGATTAGCTTTGTGTCTAAGAAGGTAAAATCATCAATCAAAAGACAGTACCTACTTACTAACACTGGAGTAATTTCAAGATATCTCTCTGTTCTTTGTTATCCAGTAGTGACCTTGCTTGACCATTACCAACCACTTTTATCTATATCATAATCAGAGCATACTGAGAGTATCTTTCCTATACCTAATCACTTACATTCTTGAAATATGGTGAACTACAACTATTATTGAGAATGTAAATTTTATAAAATCATTGGTAATTTGGAAGTTAAATGCTATCTCATGATTGCTACCTTGCTCTCCCCTATTCTTTCTTCCTCTCTCATATACTGCATAAATTTAAGGTAGAGGGCTTTAAAAAAAAAGAAAAAAACAAAAAACAAACAACTTAAAATAAATGTATGTTCTGTGGCCTTCTCTTTCTTTATTTATTTAAAGGTCTTCACACATGAACCCGTTTTAGAGCATTTTATGGGCTATTTCTTTAATATAAATATT
The DNA here is from genome assembly GCA_027925045.1 of Hypotaenidia okinawae. NCBI lineage: Eukaryota > Metazoa > Chordata > Aves > Gruiformes > Rallidae > Hypotaenidia > Hypotaenidia okinawae. The sequence goes on from BSDF01000001.1 coordinate 176,852,262, forward strand.
TTCAGAAGCTGCTAATAAACCTAAAAGGATCATTATTATCTTTCTGTGTTGTATATTTTTTTTATAAAATGTTGAGAAGGATAGTAACCTGTGTTAACCTTTGTCAAAAAGTGTTCTCTGAATTAATGTGCAATAAACTCATCATATTTTCCTAATTTGGAAGGACTTTCCTTTGGAATATTACATTTGGAAATGCTGGTACTCAGTTTCATCTATCCAGCAACGCTTAAGTCACTAAGTGCCAGCTGCTGGGGGAAAGTGTCTGTACCTTTCCCAAACAGGACGTGCATGGGATGTGCAGATGAAAAACTCCAGGATGGACCAGCAAGAGAGTAGGAGGGCCCTGGTTCCAGCAGGGGTATCAAGCAGGTGAACAGTCTGTGCAGGTATCTGGGGCAACTCGTGAATTTGAGGTGCCTGTGGGATGAGTGTGTAAATTGTATGCTTGCTAATGAGCACCAAGCTGGACCAGCCAGTAAGATGGGGACCTGTGGAGCCATGCTCTGTGTGTATGGGGGCGCGGGTGCGTGTGTGTCTGTCTGTCTGTGTGTCTGGGATACATGCTCAGCTTCACTGCTGGTAGAACCTGCACAGGGGAAAGTGTCAGACACATCCCTCAGCCTGGGAAGAGACCCTAGGTGCTCAGGCACTGGGATAGGCTCCAGAGGCTGGGCAGTAAAATTCCTCCTGCTGCTATAGGTTGTAGCTACTCCTAATATCCCTTAATATTCAGATTGTAAGGAAAGTGATTTTTTGCTGTGGTTACCATCCCCTAAACTGTAAGAGTAATTATGCATGAATTTCTCACTAATTATAAAACTACAAGTATAATTGTTTTCAAATGCAAGGTTTTTTATACTTGTGTGGTGGTTTGACCCTGGCTGGAGGTCAGATGCCCACCAAAGTCACTCTATCGCTCTCCTTTTCAGCTGGACAGGGGAGAAAATATATATTAGGAGGCTTAGAAGTTGAAATAAGGACAGAGAGAGATTATTCCTCACTTAGCATCATGGTGAAAAAAAAAAAGCGCATCTAATTTATTACCCAGTGAAAAACAAGTAGGATAATAAAAGATAAAATCAAATCTTTAAACTCCTCCCTTCTTCCTGGGCTTGGCTTTGTTAACGATTTCTCTACCTCCTTCCCCTGAGTGGCACAGGGGGAGATGGGGAATGGGGGTTGCAGTCAGTTTTTTCATGTGTTGTCACTCCTGATCCTTCCTCCCCAGGGGAGGGGAAGGTCTCCTCACACTCTTCCCCTGCTCCAGTGTGCTGTCTCTTCCACAGGATACAGTTCTCCACGAACTTCTCCAATGTGAGTCCTTTTCCATGGGGCTTCAGCTCTTCACAAACTGCCCCAGCATGGCTGCCATGTGGTGCAGACCTTCAGGAACAGACTGCTCCAGCACAGTCCCCCACAGGGTCACAAGTTCCCCAGAACTTCAGTTTTGTTAAATTTTTGACTTTTCTAGCTGAAGCAATTCTGCCCAGTCACCTAAACATCTTTTTTCATCTCTAAATCATAGCTGTTTGTTCTTTGTTCTACATAATGTTTCCTCAATCTTCTCATCACCTAAATGATCCCAAAACTTGTTGACACTTCTTTCTGCTTACTCTTCACCAAGTAGTCATTTGAACTTCCTATTCCCTATATACAGTACTTCAGCATGATAATGTATAATCTCCTGTATCCATTCTCTCCTTTTGCATGCAACCCATATAGACATTATAGGCAGTAGGAACCCACTCTACATAATCAATTGAACTTCAAGAGGCTAAGCAAAGTAGTTAACTATTACCAGGTTAATTGAATAGCTCTTTATGCTCTACCAACTACAATGACTAGATGTCCATTAATTGTAATGTGAGTGTGCATTTAATGTAAACGTAGTCTGTGAGATGAGATAGTTAAATCTGAGTTTCTAAAATGGTGAGTTGAATTCCACTCAGATTGTCCTGTTGGGAAGTTCCATTACTGCAGTCAAATATTAGCCTCGGATGATGAATGTTTTCTTTGTCATACCCATAGTTACCTATATAAAATTTGAATTTTCAGTACTTTGTATCCTCTGTACTTATTATACATGTGAACTTGTAGTTGAATTAAAGGCTTAGGGTAACCTGTCCACAACATATTGTGTGTATTTTGATACCAGTTTATCAGTAATAAGTTAGCCCATGGTAACCATGTTTTTTACATTTACATTTTGTATACTAATAAGGAAAAAAAAATGGCTCCATTAGGTGGTGAGTTCATGCTCACTTTAAACTGACATAAATTCAGGCTGAAATAAATGGAAGAGTCTAACTTTCCTACCACCTTAAGGTTTCCGTTGCCTCAGTCCAGACAGTCACTCATTCCACCCGTGGGATGGGAAAGAGAATCAAAAGGGTAAAAGTGAGAAAACTCATGGGTTAAGATACAGGAAGTTCAATAAGTAAAGCAAAAGCTGCACACATACAAGCAAAACAAGGAATTCATTCACCACTCCCCATGGGCAGGCAGGTGTTTGGGAAGGCAAAAAACATCTCTTCAATTGTCCCCCCTTTCCTCTTTCATTCCTTAGCCATATATGGGGAATATAGCATCATATGGTATGAGATATCCCTTTGGTCCATTGGGATCAGCTGTGCCAGCGGCATATCCTCTGAATTTCTTATCACCTCCAGCCTACTCACTGACGGGGTTGTGTGAGGAAGCAGAAAAGACCTTGACATTCTGTAACCACTGTTCAGAAATAGCTGAAATGTCCCTGTGTTATGAACACTGATTTGGTCACACATCCAAAACACAGCCCCATAGGAGCTCCTATGAAGAAAATGAACTCTATTCCATCCAAAACCCTTGCAACTTAAATTCTTTGTTAGCATCATTGCAATTTGAAACAGGATTTATTAAATGGCATGCTTTGCATAAGGACTAAGATTTAAAATATGTTTGTGAATAAAAATACTAGTTTTAAAACAGATGCCTTTTATTTATTAGCCTATTTACAGCTAAGTCATTATGTGTGCGTAAATGCAGTCACTTTAAGTAGATTTGTCACGGAACACTATTTTAGTCTGATCAAAACTTGAAGTAATTGCATGGAAAAAAATCAGTTTCCTTAATTATCTGCTGGAATCTTCTCCACAAAATCTTTTCCTGCATTATGTGGGGGGACATTTTATCATCTCTAATCAGGTATTTTGTTTCTTTTCTGGATCCTGCAGATAATTTCTCATATAATATCCAGCAACATAAACACCAGCATATAGTAAAAAAAGTTATTAATTTATTTATTTTTAATAACTTCTGCAATTTTCTGCAGGCAGAAGACTACTGCTATAAGTATAGTAAGTATTATGTTACATTTCTGTGTGGAAGTTTACAACAGTTTCAAATTTGTCAGAACCTTGTGTAAGAGATGGATCTATCCAGATCTTTTTCTGTCAGTGATTGTCTTGGTGAAGGCCTAAACTTTTCTCTCTTTTTTTTTTATATTGTATGAACAATTAAATAATTAAATACCGTTTACCTAAAACTTTATAAATATTATACATTAATATCTTCTCGTTAGCCTTTCTTTACACCAAAAGAGGACTCTCAGTCTCTTGTCTCTCCTCCTTTTGTAAATAACTTTTATTTGTAATTGTGAAAATATCTTCCTGAAACATATTATAATGTATGTTATTTAAATGTAGTTTAATATTACTATGATGCTGTGACTGTATCAAACAATTTGGATTTACTTGCTATGGTATTCCTTACGTCGTCTAACTCTTTTTTACAGTCCTTGCTTTCCACATGAGAATTTTGCTAAAAATATGAATAATTTATACAATCTAATAGCAGCTTCCATGCTAAATTTTCAGTGCCTCAAACTATGCTGACTTCAGAATGTGTTAGGCTTGATACGGTTGTCCTCCACAGTTGTACACAAAGATCCTTTTAATGAGATGTGGCATGGACAAAAGTGGTTGTTGTCATTACTGTGCACACTTTGCCGCTACACAGTCATCTGAAACAGGTATGTCTCAGGCATATTTCTGAGCATGTTTTATCTTTACATTTCACCATTAATGATGCTAAAAATGGTAAATTTCTGGAAATAATGATTGCTTTATATGGCAGTAATCTGTTAAAAGGTTTTCTTCAGCAAAGAATAATGCCTCTTCAGACTTGGGTTAACTCAAGATCATAATGAAGATTTCTATATATTGTCTTCTGTGTTAAGGCTTTTTCACTTTGATGACAAAATCACAAAAGACAGATGGAAATCAGCAATCATTTTCAAGATTGCTTCACTTTTTTAAAATTTACAGTATTTTTTATAAAACACTTTCCTGGACAGATACTATATTTTAAAATCGGGGGTATGGGGGAAATGCAATGTTAAAATTTGTATACTTTTCTATAGTTCCTGCATGTCTTTCTGTTCTCCTTTAGTTTTGGGGTTTTCTTTGGGTTTTTTTTTCCTTCTATTTTCTTTTCTTTTAAAATCTGTGTTAAATTAATTGCAATATTTTTACTCTATTTTTTGCAGCATTACAAAAGCCCTCAAATATTGGACTTCTTACTATTCACGTAGTACTGTTAAAGTTGGTAAAAGATCTTGCTTTTTTATTAGAGATTGCAATAAAAACTGCCAGCAATATAAAGATATGACATTCATGTGTCAATATAAAAAATAAACAAAAGTCATGCATCAGTCAAAATTATCTACTCCATGAGTGATAAGGACATCAAAAAGCATCTGTTTTTTTTCTGATAGGAGAGATCCAAATTTTGGCTGGTACTTTGTCTAAGATAGAAAAACTGAAATGAAAGTTATAGTAATTTTACAGAACATTTAAGGCAGAAGATTATATACTTACATTGATTCACACTTAATTCCTGAACTTACTCTCTTTTGGTCTTTCACTAATTCTAGAAAAATAATTATAACTAAGGATGAATTCAAATATTTTCCTGAAGTATGAGGAGTTGTGTGACCAAGGATGCTCTGAGATAAAAATGAAACTACAAAGTGCACACAAGAGACAGAAGTATAAAAAATTGCAGGCAATTTTCACTTGCATTAATCTAAGATGGCATCTCCTATTACTGCTGCAGCTCTGCTGTTAGCTGATAAGAGGGTTGCTGTGACCTTATGAGCTAAAGTACACAAGTCAAAATGGAGCAAGTATATTGAATTTTTTTCAGGTAGGGGATACTAAAACTTATATAGACAGGAATCTAATTTGTGTTAGGAAATCTATCAGCATCTTAATTGAAAAAGTGGTCTCTGATGGTCAGTGATGTGTCATTTCAGTGCTTTTGGGTACTTTATACCTTTTTCCTAGTGGTTTTTTGGGGTTATTTATTGGTTTTGTTGGTTTGGGCTTTTGATATATATATTAAAGACAATCTCCTATTATGAGCCTTGTCCCTGTGATATGTGATTTTTTGTTTCTTTTTATTGCAATTGCCCTAGATTAACAGTAAGTTAAACATGTATTTTAAATACTCAAGTTTTCTGAATTCTTCAGTTCTTTAAATTTGCCCTCCTCTCACATCTTTAAGTGGCAATGCTTAATTCTGTCTTTGAAAACAGAGGTGTTGGTTTCAGGCAGCTGAGCAAGTCCTCTATGTTTTGGGGTTTCTTATTATATTTTTAAGAGAATGTATCTATATCTTTGTCTATATCTGTATCAATATATATCTGCAATTATCTACACAGATGCATGCACACAAAAACACGAAGAAATAATTTGTCTCTACCAAAATATAATCCTTAAACATAAACTTTTATTTTTATGACAGTGTTGCTTACATAGATATTATATAAAATCTATCTCTGTACATTCATTATTTTCATTCCAATTGTAAATAACCACAAAGTGCTAGGATACAATTGCATATCTTATGTCTGAACCAGGAACAAAATCCTTTTTTTGATGAGTTTTCAAAGATCAAAAAATTGATCATATTCTTGCCACCAGAGAGAGAAAGTTTCCATATAACTACATGATTTCCTTAAACAATGAGAAAAAAATCTAAGAAATAGTAGGTAACATCCAGTGTGCAAAGGCTACCAATTATGTTGAGTTGTAATACACGTGGTTTCCTTTGAGGAATCTTGTATTTACCTCTAGACAAGCTCCCAATGAAAATGGGCCACAGTAGGAGACAATACCGTTTCTTTTGACATGCCTGATTGCCATTTGTAATTCTAGATGGACCAAGTATACATACCCATAGAATTAAAAGTCTAATGATACCACAAAAACATTAATCATGGACTGAGTAAAGTGGTGCTTAGGTAGATGCATTTTTTTTCAATTCTCTGTCCACACTAGAAATGGAAAATATATCATGGAAGAAATTGATTGTCTTAGTTGCCCTTTGCCTTCAGATCAGGTGGACCAGTGAAGGAAAGCTCCTTAGTGATATCTGTTCCTACAGAAAATCTTCAGGCCCTCCTGGAGGTGAGAACTGCAATGTGATCAGTCATTGCAGAATTGTTTTTCCTGCCTTGGAAAACATTAGTGTATTTTTTTTTCCTCCAGGACTTTTTTTTTTCTTCCATAATCTGTCTTTAAAAAAAAAACAAAACCAACAACAAAACTTTAAGAATTTGGTCCTATTCAATATAATTTTGTAAAATATTCTAAGAGTATGAACATGTTTTTGAACTACTCATCAGTCATCCATGGGCAAATTGCATGTGCATAGCTGGAATGTTAATGTCAGAAGATAGGATTAAAAAAAATAAATCTAAGCACATGAAATACTTTTAAACCTTGAAAATAATAATTGCACAGACACTGCTTTTTGGAGAATCAGAAACAGATTTGTGCCTCAAAAATCCCAGGTTTTCAAGAAAGTGACAAAAACTTTTTACAAGAGAAATCATCTAGTTCTTTCAGTTATTACACTGAAAATAGCTCTTATTCTCTATTGATTGAGGTTACATACCAGTAATTTTAGAAACTGAAGCACTTTTTAATATAAGTGAAAAATTATCTGATGCTTTGAAATAGGATCAAGTATCTGGAGATGACATCGGACCTTAGGGCATTCTGGAAATCTTCAGCTAAGACAGCATACAGCTGCCTGCATGGGAGAAAAAAAATAATAAAAAGAAGAAGAATATGCAAAAATCAATAGGGGAAAGAAAGAGATTATAGTTAGGTTGGCATGGAACTGGACATGATGGCATCACCAGTATGAGAGGCACAGGAGAAATTAAAATAATTTGCATTTTTTAAATGGATTCTATTCCCTTCTGCTTCGTCTATATCACAGTTTGCTAAAGTTTGTCAGTTCACTCCGCAGCATTGCTGTTACCCCTCTAATTTAGTTCTCGGGTAATAGACTGAAGGATGTGATCTCTAAGGAAAAACATTTCATGAATAATTTAAAAAACTCCTACTCCTTGGAATGCTTCTGTTTCTACAGGGTCATGTCAGTAGGAACCCCGCATCTGCCCCTGAACCGAGAGTTAGTCCTTAAAAGTAAGTCAAGCTGTAAAGCACATCCTGGAATAGAAAATCATTTCAGCTTCTTCCCCTTTCAAATAAATTAAAAAGGATTTTGTCTGCAGCTGAAAATGTCATTATCATCAAAGTCTTATTCTGTCACAGCAGAACAAGATCAATTTCTAAGAGACACTGCAGTAGGTTGGCTGCTGTATGTGGTTCTCCTTTCCCCCAAAGCTGCAAGCAACCCTTGACAAATTCACTTTTCTTGCTTGTGAGTTAAAAACCAGGGAGGGGGAATGCTATTGCAGAGCAGTATTTAAATGTATTGCTGGAATATAGCCTCGAGTAAGAAGGGAGGCCTTCTCTAGCAGTCACTGAGAAGGAGAAAGACAATTTAACTCCCAAAGACATAGGGGGAAAAAAAAGAGAGACAAAAAGAGTAAGACAGTAAAAGAAGAAAGGAGGACAACTCCCTTTCTTCAAAAATATGTGTGTATATGAGTGCACACACACAAATGCAGATTTGTGTTTGGAGTTTTGTGGTTTGTTGGTGAAATAAAATGACAACTTTTATTAAAATATTTTGGTATTGTCAAATATTTCATCAGCTTTAAAAGAGTTTTCTGATAATGTGGATGCTTATTATTTTGCAAGAGGCCTTCTTGATGATTTCTGAAAGGGAATTATTTTTACCAAATCATTTTAACCAAATCTCTTTGTTTCATTGTATTCCATAAAAAGTTTTCATCTGGATGCCTCATTTTGACACTAAAAATGTGCTTTGCATTTTAATCTACTTTGTTCAGGCATGGAAACTGGGATTTCCATAAAGACCTAAGTATTTTAGGTACTCAAGTCCTACTGAAACTCTGACCCTTAAGTTAAAATTCTTAGAATGTCAAGAAAAATGTTGCCCAACATTCATAAAGACATGCTGTAGTGGTTTGACCCTGACTGGAGGCCAGATGTCCACCTAAGTCACTCTATCACTCTTCTTTTCAGCTGGACAGGGGGAATGGGGCTTTGATCAGTTCCTCACAAGTTGTTTTCCTTCTTAGCCAGGGGATCATTCCCCACACCCTTCCCCTGCTCTGGTGTGGGGTCCCTCCCACAGGAGACAGTCCTCCATGGACTTCTCCAATGTGAGTCCTTTCCCATGGAGCTTCAGCTCTTCACAAACTGCCTCAGAGAGGATCCCTTCCATGGAGTGCTGACCTTCAGGCCCAGACTACTTCAGCTTGGTCCCTCACAGAGTCACAAATCCACAGGCTGCAGGGTTTCTCTCTCAGGAGCTTGCTCCAACTTGGGCTTTCGATGGTGTCACAATGTCCTTTAGGTGTTTCCACCCACTCCAGTGTGGGGTCCTCCATGGGCTGTAGATGGGATATCTGCTCCCCATCATCTTCCATGGGTTGCAGGGGGACAACCTGCTTCACCATGGTCTTCTCCACAGGCTGCAGGGCCACCTTTCTCTCCAACACCGGGGCACCTCCACCTACCCCCCTTCACTGACCTTGCTATCTGCATGTTTTCTTGTATCTTCTCACTCCCTTGCATTGTGGCAAAAAGTGAGTGCTTGCATATATTTTACTTCTTAGATGTGATTTACAGAGGTGTTTATCACTGTCGCTGATGGGTTTGGCATTGGTCAACAATGACTCTGGCCTTGAGTCAGCTGATGTTTACTCTGTTGAGCTGACAGAAATCTTCTAGCTGCTTCTTGCAGAAGCCACCCCTGCAGCCCCTCCTTCTCCACCAGAACCCAGTCATGAAAAACTAAAACACATGCATTTTAGATTAAAATGCTAGGTGGGAAATCTATTTGGAAATTTCCATATCCAAAAAGCTGAGTCTGGGAGCATTTCTGGCAGTAAATCATATAGAAGAGTGGGTCCCTAGAGTCTGTGATTCCACAGTGGTACAGGGTAAGTTGTTGGTTTCCTGAATGACCTGGATACATCAGTCTCTACAGTCTTTGCCATTTAGCTTTCTCCCTGGTTGCCAACATAACCCATAATGAATCATACAGTACAATGTTCAACATCCTTGGTCAATCGATCTGTAAATATATAAAACTCTCTTTTTTTGGAAACAAACTATATCAATTAAGTGGCAATTAAGTTGACTGTGGGATTCTGTAATTATGTGTTCATTATAGATAGTGATTTAATCCTGGCAAAATGCCCAAAACTTATTCTTGTTTTAAGGATTTTATAAGGCATTTTTAGAAAAATCCATTGATATTAAATATATAAAATTTGAGATGACAAAACTGTGGTAGATAATATATGTTATTTTTAAGAAAACCTTTATTTACCAGTTTTGCTTGTCAAAGTTCAACATAATAAAACATACTGTGTGGCATTGTGGCAGGACCTGTCATTTTTTGTAGATGCAAATAGTATTAGTTCTTTGCTGACAGTTCAGTAAGTAGCACTGTATGATGTTAATCTATTTTATTACATGATTACTAAAAGGTTGAAGTCCTTATTTCACATTTAAAATTAACAAACAAAAACCCCACCCAAAACCAAATCATTTGAAGTGGTTCCTCAGTTTACTGACATGTAATTAACCAGCAATACATTATGTGAACTACATGTTCAGTATCAGTATCATCAAAATATCAAAAAAACAAACAACTAAGAAACATATGAAATGTTAATAAAATTGAAAAACTCCTACATAGTTTTTTTGTGACTATTTAGAAATTGGTTTATTGTCCCCTCAAACACACACACACATGGCTACATGCACCCACCCCACTCTCAAAGACCTTATAGAATGGTAAAATCATATAATGTCCTGGGTTAGAAAGGACCTCAAAGATCATCTAGTTCCAACCCCCATACCATGGCCAGGGACAACCTCCACTAGACCAGGCTGCCCAAATATGCATCCAACCTGGCCTTGAAGACTGTAACAGCCTCACAGTAAAAAAATTCTTCCTAATATCTAATCTAAATCTACTCTCTTTTAGTTTAAAGACATTACCCCTTGTCCTGTCACTACAGTCCCTTCTAAAGTGTAGGCCCTCTTTACTCAGGTACTGGAAGGCTGCAATGAGGTCATTCCAGAGCCTTTTCTAGGCTGAAAAAGTGCAACTCTCTCAGCCTGTCTTCATAGGAGAGATGCTCCAGTCCTCTGATCATCTTTGTGACCCTCCTCTGGACCTCCGCCAAGAGCTCCATGTCTTTCTTGTAGTGGAGACCCAAGAGATAAATGCAGTACTCAAGGTGGAATCTCACCAACGCAGAGTAGAGGAGCAGAATGGCCTCGCTTTACATGCTGATTGTGCTGGGTTTGATGCAGTCCAGGATATGTTTGGCTTTCTGGACTGCAAGTGCACACTGTTAACTCATATTGAGCTTTGTATCAACACTCCCAAGTCTCTCTTCTCAGGGGTGCTCTCAATCCAATCTCTTCCCAGCACGCAGTTGTGCTTGGAATTGCCCCAACCCACTTGTAGGTTCTTGCACTTGGTCCTGTAGAATTTCATATGAATCACACAGGTTAATCTTGCAAGCCTGTCAAGATCCCTCTGGATGGCATCCCTTCCCTCCTGTGTGTTGACTGCCTCCCACAAGTTGGTGCTGTTGCCAACAAGTTTACTGAGGTTACATTCAATCCCACCCTTCTTGTCATCGACAAAGATGTTAAACAATGCTGGTCCCAATACTGATCACTGAGGAATGTCACTTATCAGTGGTCTTGATTTGGATATTGAGTCATGACCACAACTTCTGAGTGTGACTGTCCAGCCAATTCCTTATGTACCAAGTGGTCCATCCACCAAATCCATGTCTCTTCAATTTATAGGAGCTCCTTGTTCAGCAGTGCAGGCCTTCAAGCTTTTTTGCCTTTTTTTTTGTTGTTTGGGTTTTTTTGGGTTTTTTTTTTGTTTTGGATGCTTTGCTCCTGAGCTTGGAGATGATCTTTGAATATTAACCAGCTATATTGGAACCCTCTTCCTTCCAGAGCTTTGTCCCATGGCACTCTACCAAGAAAATCCCTGAAGAGGCCAAAGTCTGCTCTCCTGAAATCCAGGGTAGTGAGCTTGCTGTGCACCCTCCTCACTACCCTGAGGATCTTGAACTCCGCCATCTAATGGTCACTGCAGCCAGGGCTGTCCCTTGAACTTCTCATTCCCCAACAACCCCTCCTTGTTGGTGAGCACAAGGTGCAGCATAACATCTCTCCTCCTTGGCTTCTCTATCACTTGGAGAAGGAAGTTTTCATCAACGTATTCCAGTAACTTCCTGGATTGCTTGTGCTCTGCTGTGTTGTCTCTGATCATAGCCCTTCAGGTGTTTGCACATCTCTAGTTTCCATTGTTTGTTCCCCATGCTAGATTCATTTGCATAGAGATATTTCAGTTTGGCCCCCAGTGAAGATGACTTGCTGGCTGGAGTGGTTGGAATTCCTTTGATGTACTTTATTAATGTTTCCCTGTTGGTTCCTATTACCTCAGGAGCCCCTGGCTAAACTCAGTGAGATTTCAGATGTGCTATGGTGTGTCCAGTATGTCTCTGAGCTGTAAGTTCAGTGCCTTTGCTGGCACTCTGTCCCTTCAACCTTGGAATGTGTTTGGTTTGGCTGTTTACCACCTCTGGGAGAGGGATCTGCAAGCTAGTCTGAACGTAGTGGGGATTTGACAGAGGAGAGGCCAGGTTGCAGGATTCTGGTATTCAGCTGCCAACTGGACTAAATTATGAAGGCATGTCATCCTATAACTTGTTGCAAGCAAGTTTCATATTATCTCCTCCCCCTTCATGGCTAGTTTAGATCTCTGTGGATGAGCCCTGCTGGCTTCTGAGGTCCTTTTTTCCCTTTTGAAAAAGATGAATCCCACCTGCATTCATCAAGCCTGGTTCTGTGTAGGCTATCCCAGTGTCAAATAAGAAAAAATTGTCACAGTGACATCAGTCATGGAGCCAAGAATTAATGGATTCTGTCCATCTGTCCAAACATCACTGCCTGAAACTGGAAAGAGAGAGGATTGTATGTTACCAGCAACCTCTTTGCCTTGGAGTGCAAGTTGTGCAAAATCCTCCACTGGGGAAAAAAATCCATCTTTGAGCTTTGATGGTACCTGTACTGCTCCCTACAACCTGCAAATGCAAGGGCTTCATGAGGCAAAACACACATATGATTTGTTGGTGCCTATATGTATCGTATCCTTCAGTGCCACGCCACTACAGGAGGTAGGTTACTGTGCCCAGCTTGGGCAGTAGTAATGATGCCACAGGGTAATGTCTTGCATTGCCAAACCAGGTCTGACTGCTGCTTCTTACACTGAAATGTGTCTTCCTTGCACCCTGTTCAGTATTTTCATGTTTTCTTTTGACTTTTCTTCCATTTTCCTTTGCATCAAAATATTTTTTTTGTAATTCACTGATTACTCTTTAGTCCCACTGAGGACTGGCTTCCTCTTTACCATAATCATTAGAAGGCAAACATTCTTGCAGGCAGTTTCATACATTCAATTCAAATACACACAGCTTATTATCATCTTAAGAAATGGTGTTGTCGAGGCCATTTGCTAAGGGGTGGGTCATGCAAGCATGTGACTGTAAAAATAAGGATGAACATTACTCTTTGAATTATATATATCAAGAGATTTTGTCATGGTCACCTAGAGATTTTTTTAGGTTTTTTTTTTTACTGGAATTTCTTCTACAAAGGTAGACATCTGGAGAAACGCTCATGGATTTAAAAAGTAAGCAAATGATGCTTCTATTAAAATGCGCAGTTATCCATATCCTTCAGAATAATTGAAGTGAGTTTTGATACTCTAAAGAGAGGTGTAGATACTAAGAGGGAAATAATTAGAAATAGATTGGACATGTTTTCACACAAGTAATTTCATCATTTGGCAGGATACATGATTTACTCCACTTCCCAACTCTTATACTTTGACGGCAATTCTTATATATAATGTGATTTAAATTATTAAGATATTATTACATTCTTGGTAGTGACACTTACACTTTATTATCTCTTGGACCTTCAACCATTTGATACTGTAATGTGTAATTAAATATGAAGAATACATATTTGGTTAATGACATTTATAGTTGTTCAACCAAGCTTCCCTATCATTTTCTCACTGGTGAGACCCGCTTAGCAAAGAATTTAGAAAAGAATTCTAGTAATGCTTTAGTGAAAATGTATCTGAATTATAGCTTTATTTATTTATTTATTTATTTATTTATTTCATTAAAAGCAGAGTACCTTGTTAAAAATCAATGAATATTTTGTCACTCCCTTCATCCCCCAAAACGGCATTAATTAGGATCTGCACAGGCAATCATGTTTCATATGATGTAAATGGGACTTCTACAACGATAAAGTTCCTTTCTGCAAGAGAGTTTGTGGTTAGACCTCTTCTTTACCCAAGTCTCCACAGTCTTACTCTCAGCAGGAGTTATTAACTCACACATAGGACTCTGTTAACACAGTTTCAAGTTTACGGCAGGATCCTGCCTGGACAGCTCAGAGTAGCTGAGGGAGAACTTATTTGTATCAGACTGCAAAAGAGTGAAATGAGAACAAACCACTCTTCAGCTAATCAGCAGTACCCTCTGATGTCTCCTGTGCAAGTTCCCATTCTTGTAACTGGTAAAAAAACCCCAGTATTTCTTTCCTTTGGAGCATTTTTGTGTTTGTACTGAATCTTTTAAGTACTTCGTTTCATGCTTAATTACAAGAATAAAGTGATTATGTTATGTCATGTTGAGAGAGTTGACATTTAAAACCTTTTATTTTTCTTAGAAGATACATGCATAAATGCAGAGCAGAACTGTTATTTGTAGCTCAGAAAACCAGATTTTATGACTTTCCTCTGGTGAAACTGTGTTGTATGTTGACAAATGCACAAGCTATAGGTTGATTAATTTTCAACTGATACATGGGAATTATTTTATTTGAAATTATTGAAAAGGAAGGCTTCAGTGAAATATGCTAGAAATGCCAGAGCTGAGAAAAAGGTATATTTCATAAACTAATGGAATAAGCCTGCCTATTATTGTCCAGGAAAAAAGAAATTATAACTATGGAATGTTCTTGGATGGACATTGAAATTATTTGAAATATTTCTACTTCATGTTAATGTTTTCATGAATAATTCATTGCAAATTTGTTTCAGATTTCTGAATTAGGAAGTTTGTATCATTTGTCTATAAACAGATACTCAAATAAATGTATCTTATTTTAATCATATGGAAACTTTAGAATTACTTTCAAAAGGTGAACATATTTCTAGTAAATTTATCTGTTCTCTGGTCCACTTCTTGATTTCACAGTTCTACCATGATGCAAGGATATCATGTAGTTTTCAGGTTACCATATTGACACACTCTCAGAGCACTGACATTCTTTTCAGCTCTAGAGGACTAACAGATAATGCATTAGGGTTAAAAATAGAATAAAATGGAAGGTTTATTAAGTAAGTAGGAGATGGTGATTTTCACAACTAAAACACGAGACATTTTGATTGCTGAATGCAAGACACTACTTGGAAATTATTTGAAAATAAAAAATTATGAATTATTGCATGCCATACCTTAAGTCCTTGTTTCCATATTTTTGTTCAATGGCTACTGTTTTGTAAAAATGGTGATTTTTTTTAACCCGCTGTTTCTGTGGATGAGGAAGAAAACCCAAAACATCAGAGTAACCTGAATTAACTTGGTTCTTAAAATTAGTTTATTTAAATACTGGAAGTTCAGCTTGAGAAAAACATTTTTCTCTCCACTGCATCATCTAGAAATGAATCCTGAAAAAAACCATCTATTAATAGTTGTATTAATTTTGTCTACCATTGATAGGTCTCTAATTCCTGACCTAGCAGTCATAGAGATTTGTCATACAGTTTGCAATGAGTATTATTAGAAGATTCTTGGAAGACCAGAATAAATCAGTTTCTGTTTCTAGACACTCAGATTACAAAATACTTCTTCTTGTATACATTACCTGACTTTAGAGTAATTTTTGCAGAAGAGAAAGGAAAGACATTTTGCCCTGAATTAAATGTTCACTTTAAACCAAGACTGGAAAGATCAGGAACACCTAAAGGACAATTGCACAATGAAACATCTAAGCTACATGGATTATTTTAATTTTTTTTTTCCTTTTGTTTGTTTTTCTCTGCAGACTATAAATAGACATTAAAATGGCTAGCTTATGCTCACAGGTCTGTCATAGAAAAACTAGGAGTGAAGCATGACCCACTGACACAGAGCCAAAAAATTTTTACTCGTCAGGATGGGATCACTGGGTAGACCACAATTTAACTTCTAGAATTTCTGTTTACTCCCACCCCAAATCAGAGACACCTCAGATACCCAACACTTCCAGTCTATTTCTGACCAATATTACAGATGAAGGGGAATGGGGCAGCGTCTCTGACTAGAAGACTTGTCAGGTCATGGCTGTTGCCCTGGCACCTTCCTATAACGGCTCTACCTTAAGCTCAGCCTTTTACACGATATTAAAGAGAAGGATGTTCCCCCCCGCCCCCTCCAAAGGCCAATAGTTTAATAATTTATTTCTTTCTAAATTAGAGTGTTGCCAGTAAATTGCTGATGGAGTTGCTAATCATACAGCTACAAGCCAAATTTTTGGACTTCCTATGTCCAACTAAATTGTCCCTAGGCTGTGTACTACCCTGTCCCAAATATGTTACAAAATTGCAGTTAGGATCATCTGTGCGACAAAATTCATCTATTGCATTGATTTTGGTTTTTTTTTGGTTCGGGGGATTTTTTTCCCACTCACACCAGGTAGTGAAGAAGGGCAGGGGGACGAGGCGCTCCAGACTCCCTGATCCCTTGCAGCCCTTGGAGAAGAGCATGGTGGACCAGGCTGTCCCTCTGCAGCCCATGGAAGATGATGACACAATCACAGAATCTTATGGGTTGTAAGGGACCTCAAGAGATCATCAGGTCCAACCCCCCTGCCAAGGCAGGTTCCCTAGAACAGGTCACATAGGCAGGCGCCCAAACCAGTCTTGAATATCTCCAGAGAAGGAGACTCCACAACGCCCCTGGGCAGCCTGTCCCAGGGCTCTGTCACCCTCACTGTGAAAAAGTTCTTCCGCGTATTGGTGCAGAACTTCCTGTGCTCCAACTTGGAGCCATTGCCCCTTGTCCTGTCTCTGCAGACCACTGAAAAGAGACTGGCCATTTTCCTTTGTCTCCCACACTTCAGATCTTTATAAACATTAATAAGATCCTCTCTTAGTCTTCTTTTCTCAAGGCTGAACCACCCTAGTTCACTCAGCCTTTTCTCATAGTGGAGATGCTCCAGATCCTTAATCATGTTTGTGGCCCTGTGCTGGACTCTTTCCAGGAGATCCCTGTCTTTTTTGTCCCAAGGATCCCAGAACTGGACACAATACTCCAGGTGGGACCTGACCAGGGCAGAGTAGAGGGGGAGGATCACCACCTTTGACCTGCTGGCCACACTCCTTTTGACGCACCCCAGGATCCCATTGGCTCTCTTAGCCACCGAGGCACACTGCTGGCTCATGGCCAACCTGTCATCCACCAGGACCCCCAGGTCCTTCTCCACAGACCTCCTCGATGGGGAGCAGAAGCCAGAGAACCCATGTCAGAGAGGGTGGAAACACATGAATGATGCTGTGACCCAGTGGGAAGAGTACTCTGGAGCAAGCTCCTGGCAGGACCTATGGCCCCATGTAGAGTTGGATCCACACTGTAGCAAATTTGCTGGGGGGACTTGTGACCCTGTGGGGGACCATGCTGGAGCAGTGTGTTCCTGAAGGTCTGCACCCCATGGAAGGGTACACTGAGGCAGCTGAAGAGCTGAAGCCCCATGGGAAAATACTTACACTAGAGAAGTTCATAGAGAACTGTCACCTGTGGAAGAGGAACCCCATGCTGGAGCAGGGGAAGAGTGTGAGGAAGAGAGCCTGCTTTGGCAGGGGGTTGGACCTGATGATCTCTTGAGGTTCCTTCCAACCCCTACAATTCTGTAATTCTGTGATTCTGTGAATTCCAACCCCCACCCTCAGCTAAGAAGGAGAACAACTTGTGATGAGCTGAACTGAATCCCCATTCCCTGTCTTCCCCTTTGACATCGGGGGGAAGAAGGGAGTAAAATCATGAATAAATGTGAGTCTGCAAAGAGGGGAGGGGGAGGGGAGCTATTTTAAGACTTGGTTTTCTTATTATCCTACTCAGGTTTCAGTGTAATAAATTAGGGTGTTGTGTTTTTTTTTTTTTTAATGTTTTGAGTATGTTTTGCCTGTGACGCTAACTGGAGAATGATCTCTGCCTGTCCTTATCTCAACTCCTAAGCCTCTCAGTACATAATTTCTTCCCTGTCCAGCTGAAAAGGGGAATGATAGAGCAACTTTGGTGGGCATCTGGCTTCCACCCAGAGTCAAATGACCACACCCATGAACATTTACTCCGTCTTTGTGAAACAATTTCTGTTTCTTGTGTTACCTTCTAAGTACATCATCATCATCATCGTCGTCATCATCATCATACCTATTGCATATACTTTTGCATTTAATCAGGTTTTAAACTCCTGGTTTTCTTTTGGGTTCTTTTTTTTGTATTAATGTTGAGAAGTAGAACCATGTGAAGCTATGATTAGATATCAAGTAAAATCTGTCCAGACAAACAATCTGTATAGGTAAGCTTATTTGAGTAAGATGAGGATGATAATGCTGACATAAATTACCTTTCTATTTGTTTAACTGCACCATTGCTGACTATATGGCACTTGACACTGCTACTCTGGTGCACTAGCATTTCTTGGTGGGTGGGCTGACAGTAACTTGTAACTCACTAAGCTGCTTTTAGAAGTTGATGATGTAAGAAGTAAATTTACAACTTAGGACACTTTTGGTGGGACCTGAAGTCAACAGATGGATACAGTAGTATATAACAAAAAAGCATTAAGGAATGTACTAAAAATTGCTTCAAATAATAACTATGAAAAACAAGAATATTAATTAGTATTTTCAATAGACATAGCATCCATGTGACGTGTCAGACTTTAGAAGTCAATCTGTGTTTCACACTAGATGAATTATATTTTTCTTTCAGGCAATAAAATTATTATACCTCCAGGCAGCCATCAATCACCTTCTGATCTACAAGTCAGGGATCACAGCTGTTAGGATTTTATTAAATTAGTAAAGAAAAATTCTGAACTTCTTTGAAAGAGATGGCATTTTACCTGCAGAAAAATAATATAATAAAGCAAAATATTATTGCTGTCAACAATAAATGGACAACAAATTCATTGGAAAAAAATCTAATGAAAAGCAAACCTGATATAAATAATACAGACTACTGCCTGCTTTTTCTTATTCATTTAATGGTGTTTGGTTTTTTTTTCCTACATCTAGGAGGCTTAAAGCATGTATGCTTGACTATCTTACTGGTATTGAATATATATCTCTATAAACAATTAAAAGCATCAATATTTAATTTACCCTTGTTATGGTTTTGAAATATTATTAGGTAGACAAATAACTAAATGACTACAAACTAAGTAATACACAAGTCAATATTCTATCTTTTCAGCAATTTTCCCCTCAATTTTTTTTTTTTTTTTTTTTAATCATTCACCTTAGCAAAGTTTGTAGTGCTAGGGGACTATTGTATACAGTATAGGAATAGGTATTCTACTGTATAATCCAGAATTAATACATTTGTAAGAGAAAATGTATCTTTATTTTTTGAACTTGTTCTTTCTCCTCTTTTCTTACTTCCACATTTTCCAGAGAAAATAAATCAGAATGTGTAAAAAATCATTTTCAGAATGATTGGAATGAGCCATCAAAACACAACCAGAGAGGTTTAGTGAGAGAAGGGACAGAAAATAACACATTTTATTCTCTTTTAATTTAAGAAGCCTCTCGTAGATTTCAATGAGGTTGAGACCAAAAGAAGAATGAGATTAAAAAGTGAGTGAATCTATATTATTTGCTCTTCAAATTATATTAAATTTTCACCATTAAACTAATTATTTTATTTTTTTTTTTATAATTTTTGACTAGTCTTTCTTCTGAAATTATATATATATATATTATTCTGTTCTATTAAAAGCTGTGTTGAACTCCTGCTTGTAATATACTTTTCTCATTTTCTCTTTTATTAGATGTATCCAGGTTGGTGGGAAATGGTCAGGAGAAGTAAGTGAAATAATGACGGAAAGAAGAAGGAAAGAATAAAACCAGAAAGGACCTGGTGATCAAATATTCCTTTTTTGAACAGAAACCCAGTTGTCCTGGTTTTGTCTAGGATGGAGTTAATTTCTTTTCTAGCAGTGGATGGAATGCCGTGTTTGGGAGTTAGGATGAGAGCAGTGCTGATAGCACCCTGATATTTCTAGTTGTTGCCAAGCAGTCAAGGACCTTTACAGTTGTTCACATTTCCCTACTAGTGAGAAGGGAGGGGCTGGTTGGAGGAACAGCAGGTGGCTCCAGGATGGGTGGTTTAGGGGATGGTCCAGTTTTTTGGGATGGCTCTGGGCTGCATGGCCTGAGTTGTGTGGTTTGGTGAGAAACTGCACTGTGTATCACCAGTTTCATATATTTTTTGCTCTAATGTCCTGTTATCATTGTTATATCTATCTTTCTGCTATTCTAGTAAACTATCCTTATCCCAACCCATGAGGTTTTGGTTCCTTGGTTTTGTTTTTTTCCCTTTCCCTTCCCTTTTGCCCCCCAAAGCTCCAACTTCCCCCTCCACTCCCTTTTAGAGAACAATCAGCTGCGTGATGCTCGGCTCCCAGATGGGGCAAAACCACGACACAAATATATGAATTAATGATATGAATTATGGAATTCTATTCATGTAGGAAAAAAATGTCTACACATGAACATCTTCCTACAGACAAGTTACTCTCAGCTCCCTTTACAAATGACATGGAAAAAGAAATGTTCCTTGCACATGACCCCACAGACATCTAAAGTAGGTCAGGGAAATCATGCCTTTATTCTCTTATTTCTATCCAATGGCTATAAGGGGAGTCTGAAATAGCTAATTTATGTATGTGTATCTATGTTTATTTGGATGAATCCCACATTAGACTCAGTAGTTGCGGGCCTTCTGCAATAGGAACAGCATTAGTGAGCTTTCAGAGGGAAAAAGATATTTATTAGTTTAGAGCAGTTAAAGAGCTAACCATTTCTGCATTGACTATAAACAGTTGAATTCTGAAAAACAGTGATTTCCTTTAAAGGGGTTACATTGAAAGATGGCTGTCTTGAGGATAAGCAGAACTTTTTCTATGACTATGGGAAAAATATATTGGACTGGAAGTTGTTAGAATGTTTACTTGTAAAAAAAGGCAAGATAGACTTAAAAAATACTGTGTTTTAAATTATTGCAATCTTTTGGGCAGAAAAGGTAGGTTCTTAATTCAAATTTATGCAGAATAAAACAGTCTTTTGAAATTTTCAATATGTTTCAATATGCAGATAAATTTCTGCTCAATAGCATTCAAAATACTTGTGGTTAGCGGAACAAAGGTTAGCTTTGAATAGCAAAAACCTGCTAATTCAAAAGATAACAGTTTTAACGTTTCACTCCTAATATGTGAGCCGGTTTAGTTCTCATTTTAAGAACACATTGTCATTCTTGTGTAAAAAAAACCTCATAAAACCTTCAGTTATTGATTCTGTCTTTATTGAATATTTGTGGTAACAATATATTTGAAAGGTTCAGATCTAAAAGGTAATTTTAAATATTGAAAATAATATTAAAACTAACTCATCAAACATATACATTTTTCCTCAGTAGTCTGGAGACATCTATGTATGCAGTACATCAGTTTATGCATCTGCCTGGGTTATTCTTGATTGATTACATGAAGGTGCAAAGTGTTTAATCTGCAAACCATCTAACACATGAACCAGTGCAAACTAGGGGAAAACTGGTTGGAGAACACCTTGGCAGAGAAGGCCATGTTTGTGCACAAGTTTAGCATGTTCCTGTGACAAAGAAGGCAAACAGCCTCCTGGGAGGTAAGTGTCTCTTCTAAGCACTGGTGAGATACCTATGGAGTGCTAGGTACAGCACTGGGATCCTCACCACAAAAGTACAGACCTACTCGAGCAAGGCAATGAAAGGCGACAAAGAAGATCAAGGTTTTGGACTGTAAGTCATAAAAAGGATAGGCTGAGAAAGTTGGGACTACTCAACAGGGAGAATAGAAGGCTTAAGGGGGTCTTATTGATGTTTCTGAGTACCTGATGGTGGTACTCAGTGAAAAGACAAAGGCAATGTGTGCAAACTGAAAACCAGGAAATTCCATTTAACAATGAGAAAAAAAATGGGGTTATTTTTGTGAAAGTAATGATATACCAGAACAGGTTGCTCACAGATGTTGCAGAGTCCCTACTGCTACAAATATTCAAAACCTGACTAGAAACAGCCCTGAGAAACATGCTGTATGTGACCCCTTTGGATCAGGAGGGTTGGACTAGGTGATCTCAGGAGTGCCTTCCTAACAGTTATCCTGTGCTTGTGTACTAGGATTTTATACCAGGAAACGTGCTTCAGAATGAATTATTGTGTGTAAAGTCATACATTTCTCACAATACTAGTAAATTCTTGGATTTTTATTAGTGATCTTTTATTTTCCCAAAATAATACTCTTTAACAGCACTGCAACACTATTCAGTCCTGATTGATTCAGTTCCATTAAGAATTTACAGTACACATAAATAAATAAATAAAAACTCACCAAAGAATCCATTTGATAAATGGATAAATCAGGTGCTTTTGTTCTTATATAATATAATTGTCATAAATACTGTTGATACTTCCAATGTTATCTGTATATAATATTGCTCTTCCTGAAGAGCTATTACCTGTGGGGTGTCTCTTTGTGGTAATTTGTCTCTCTTGCTCAACACATAAATGGGACCCCATTGAAGAATGGCATATGTTGTTTTCATGCCATAAAACACTTAGTTGTCTATCTAATATTCTGAAGTAGGTTGGCATCACAGACAAATTTAGTATTCTCAAACTCCAGTAAGACTGGAAGGGACAGTTTCTCATAGGAAAAATCTGAAAAATAGGAAATTGATTCTGAGGTATTTTTTAGGTATAGTTATTTTTTTTGACTGGAATACTAGAGTAGTAACAGAGACAGTATTTGATTTTCTCTATCCATCTAGAAATTGTGACTTGGTTTTTTTGTTGGTTATTTTTCGAGGTGGGATGAGGAGTAAGAGGGGTGGAGAGGGGTGTACTCAAGAAGTGCTGTCATGTGAATACATTCTTTGACTCATATTTATTTGGAATTTAAGCCTCTCAGATTTTAATTCTTACTAGACTTTAAAACCATATGGAGACTGACATTAATACATAGAATAGAAGTTTACTCCTTTAAAAGTCATGTTGTTGGCAATGTGTGATTTTTAATACACTTAATATTTTTTTTTCTGTCTATCTATTGGTCTCTGAACAAATGTTTAGAATTAATAGCTTTGAGTAGTAAAACTTCAGCTACCTTAGGAGGTATTAACCTACTCCATCTGTCAGATTTACTACACTTCTGGTCAGAATGGGTATCTGAGATGTCTGTTCCAAAATGTAGTAGATAGCTGTTAAAAAATTTCCCACCTCTGAAACAGGTGAACTTGGAGACACAAAAGAAGAGCTACATGCTTTATTTGGAAAACCTGATTTATCAGAAGTCCTGTGACATGGTAGATCAAAGAATTTAAGAGGTCTGACTGCCAAAGTTTTTAATATAATTTTTGTTGTTGTTGTTGTTGTGGGATATTATAATCTATTATTAATGATTAAACTAATTTGAAATCATTAATTTTAGAGAGTATTTTCTAAAGTGTATGGTGCATTATCACAGAATCATAGAATGATAGAATGGTTTGGGTTGGAAAGGACCTTAAAGATCAAGTTCCAACCCCCTGCCATGGGTGGGGACACCCTCCACTAGACCAGGCTGTCCAAAGCCCTGTCCAACCTGACCCTGAACATGTCAGGGGAAGCTGGTTTTAATTATAGAAACTTCAACAAATCACCACCACCACCAAAAATCTTTCCTCAATCTCCTTGTTTTTTTCTGAAGAGAAAGGAAATGAGTCTTCAATTACCAACACTAGTAACAAAGTAATTCTTAGTTTTGAAAACCCACAAAAAACCACAACCACCACAAACTGGGAAAAAACCCGAACGAAACAACAACAAAGCAAAACAAACACACATACACACACACCATGACAATAAAATAGAAAATAACTATACTAACGATTTGACATTCATCATCAGTTTGCAGCATCTGCTGTGGTAGCTGGCAGTCCACTTAAATGAGTCCCAGGAGGCCAGCAGTGCTTGACTCACAGACAGTTATCCACAGATATTAAATGATCATGAGGCTCTCAGTGCTGAAAAAATTCTGGGGTCATTGCCTGCTATTGTACAGGTGTATGTTCGAGCACTGACTACTGCTTGCATATAATGAGGTTGAACTTTGGTATATTTAGAACTTAGAAAATATTTCTGCCTATACTTAAGAAAATGGATTTGAGGATGCATAGGTAGAAATGCTAAATGCTATAAATGAAACAATGAAGGATAACATTAACTGAAAGGAAAAGCAGTTTGTAATTCTTTTACCTTTAATAACTTAATAATGTGGTTTATGAGGTTTTGTGTAACAAGGGTGATTTATAAAAAGGAAAAAAATATGTTCACACCTCCACCTTTCCCCTTCCTTCCCAAAGCACAAACTCCTTGTTTTTTCTTTCTGTAAAAATATGTAATGGATATGTAATTACATTTTTCAAAGAGATATACAGCTACAATAATGCTAATCCAAGCAGAGACAAATCTAACAAGGAAAAAAATAAGAAAAATCAAAATATTTATTATGCAATAATTTAACGATAGTGAGCACCATTACTTTAAAGATCAGTTATACCTATCATGTATAAGCTGTCAATTGATTTTGGAATTAAGACATATTTTTAACATAAATGCATGTTTCGTGAAGGCTTTTTTGTTATTGTTGAAACGTAATATTTAAATAATTTACAACATGTGTTTTTTTGTTTTTAATTTTGACAAAAATACTCTGGATCTGTTTGTTTTAAATAACTAATTGCTAAGAAAAAAGTTGTGAAAAGTTTTTAGGCTTTTTTGTGGGTTTGTTTTTTTTAAGAATTCTAACATTAGTGTGAAATTTTAGATGAGCGTTCTGTTTACATCATAAAATGATCAAAATTATCAGACCCAAAAGAGGGATAATTTTAGTATGCTTCATGCCTCTCTGTCAAATAATATCCCTCTTGTAAAATTAAGGTGAATTTAATTCTAATATATATCATAAAAAAGAGATTCTAGGGAGTCTCAATCAAACCATATCTTGTTTTAGCACTGTGTTCAAGATGATTAAATTTTCCATTTTCTGTTCTTGATGGGAATTGAAAAAAGAAGTTATTTTTATTCCTGGTTCCATCCCATGCCCATAAAATTATAGATTGCAGATTTTCAAAGAAAGTAAAAAGTCAACTCCCATATGCACTCACTTATCCTCAGGAAGGTAAAGAAAGAAAAAAGTTATTAAAAATGTCATTGCTGTCTTCTTTCAATTGTGATGTTCCAGGGGAAAGAAAAGAAAATGGTCTAAAATCAGCAGAAGTTCTACTAGAGGAATTCTTGTAATACAACAGAGTGTAAAATCTATAGGTATGCAACAAAAATCTAATACAGTAAATTGGTATGAAGAATGTTGGCAGCTTATCAAAGCCAAAACTGGCAACTGAGATCCCTGGCAAGTCTTCCATAGTGAGTATAAAGTTATATTTCAGAGCATAACACTGACATCTGTAAGAGGCTATAATAGTTAACAGGATTAGATAACAATACTTAGTACTCATTATGGACGTTTGGGGAACAAAGAAACTTCTGGGTTGTTCTTCACAATATTATTGATATTGACTGGTCAAAACTAGTTAAACAATGTCTGATGCTGTCTGGTTCAGCCCCAAACAGTGACTGAGCACCACAGACCAGTCACTCTGGCAGAAGAAAGAGAGCGCCTCTGTGAGTTGGGATAAGGACAGTTCACTGACAAAATCACCTTGAAAGTAGAACAATAACAGCCAATTACACTCACACCCAGTGATAATACAGAGTACTTTACAGACCCAACAATTACAGAGTACTGTGCACAAGAACCACCCAACCACTCAGACTGCTCTGGAGACATACAGCATCACTCCACAACCACCCCTTTTTATGGGGAAGTGATTTCAGATGGTGTACAAAACAGCCCAGGCTAACTCAGTTCACCCGTGCTCACTCAGCTCACCTGTGATGACTGCTGAGGGAAGCTTGACTCTGGCCTGGCCAGAACCAGAACATTGACTTGGAAGGGCAATGAGACAAATTGGCATTCCTTTATTTTTGAGTACTCAATATATACAAATCAAAGCTATTTTTAAAGATATTAAATATATTGAAATGGGTAAACTGACATTTCTTCTTGACTCGTATTTTACACATTCTATGATTCATACTTATGAAGGAATGAGGCATTATGGAATTCAAGGAATCACAGAACATTAGGAGTTGGAAGGGACCTCGAAAGATCATCTAGTCCAAATCCCCCTGCCAGAGCAGGATCACCTAGACCAAACCACACAGGAAGGCATCCAGACAGGTTTTGATTATCTTCAGAGAAGGAGACTCCACAGCCTCTCTGGGCAGTCTGCTCCAGTGCTCCATCACCCTCACTGTGAAAAGGTTTCTCCTTATATTCACATGGACCTTTCTATGCTTCAGCTTATTCCCATTGCCCCTTGTCCTATCGCTGGCCGTCACTGAGAAGAGCCTGGCTCCATCCACCGTGTTTCTCTTCTCTTCTGTTAACAGACTTCTTCACTTTTATAAGTTATTTAAGATCCTGAAATAAGTAATTATATCACTTCAGTAGAAATTAAGAACAAGGCAAAGAAAAGCAGAAAAAAATATTTACCTCTTTAGGAATGTAGTATCTAGAAAGTTGATCTACAAGAAGAAATAAATAGGCAGTCAGATAGCTAAAGCACAGACAAACCTCAATGAAGTTAATTATAGAGAATTGTCTGAGTAAGTTTTATGAGAAGGCAGGGGCAAATATTTTGAATTCAGCACCGAATGGGATTGTTTGCTCCTGCAAAATACCATATTTAAAAAAGACAGGGAAAAATAGATACACTTCTATGGAGGTTCATTAGAAGTATTTGGTTTAAGGTGATTTGCATTTTTTTGAGGTTTGTTTTGGGGTTTTTTTTAAAGAAAAAAAGCCCAACAAAAAGACAATTCAGATAATCTTTTTTTCAGAAGCATTAAACAATGAAATGTTTTACAGAGTGGAATTCAACAGACAAATGTTTGCTTTACTAATTCCATACTTTCATTTTTGCCAGTAGCAGGTGCACTTAAACAATCAAACTGTAACTACAGATCATTATTATGACATTTGATAATAGTAGATTAAATTGCAATGCATGAATTTCTTTGTACATTTGTTTCTTATTGCTGCTTTTCTCAAATTAAGGGTACTGAATAGTTTCAAAGTTTTAAAATAACTGTATTCTGTTTCATTCTCCATGTTTTTATATAGACTAAAATTTTGATTACTGAACTTCATTGAATAAATAATTATCTCTCTAAATAGATAGAGACAGAATTTAATATCAAATTCCAAGCAGTCTAGTCTTCATAGAAAATCAATTCAAGATTCTAAATTAGTTTTGGTATTAAATATTTTGCTCTGACTTTCCCTTCTTTCAGAAATTACAATGTGGTGTGTTAGAAACCTGTTAGCCTTGAATATTCCTATTCCAGAGATTCACACTTAATTTTTGAGTTCTTTAAGTAACACAAAGCCAGCTGCTTTCTGGTACTTTTAACATTTTCAAATTCATCAAAGGCAAAAAATATAATCTTAAGACTGCAAACAGGTATCTGATAAGGAGTTTTCAAAATGCACTTAGGAAAAAAACCAAAGAACTAGTATTCTCAAGCATGTTTGAATAGGCAAAACATTATTATATCAACAGATGATATAGATACAGAAACAGATTTTAGATAGATAGATAGATAGATAGATAGGAATAGATATACAGATAGAGAGGATATATTTAAATTTCAAGCAGCTTTTTTTTCTTTTTTTTCCAAACTTGTATTTCACTTCAGCCAAAACAAAATGATAGCTATTTGACTAGATAAAATTTAAATAATGAGCCTGCTGTCTGTAAAAATGCTAGTTTTCTAACTGTGAACCAAGTAATGAGTATAGTTTATTTATAACTTGAACTATAAATAGTGCAAGCAATCAGAATTTAGTGACTATTTTAGTAACTATTTAAAAATATCAACATATTATTACTACAATGGAAATTCAAGAATCAGCAGAGAGATTGGTTCTATTCCAATTGTTTTCTAAAGGAGAGCATTAAATGATTTGGGCAAAGTACACCTATAGCTCATTTCATTAGTAAATTAAAATATTTTGGCATGAATCACCAAAGCAGTGGAGTTTCTATGAAATTTAATTGTGGGCTATATTTATAGTGGTTACATTTAAAAATTATTTTCAGAACCGATATTTCTATTATTATATTTTATGCAATTATCTCTATGTTCGTATAACTTCCTTCAGGGAGGGAGGAAGGGAGGGAGGGAGGGAAGTTAGGAAGGAAGTTAGGAAGGAAGTTAGGAAGGAAGTTAGGAAGGAAGGAAGTTAGGAAGGAAGTTAGGAAGTTAGGAAGGGAGGAAGGGAGGAAGGGAGGAAGGGAGGAAGGAAGGGAGGGAGGGAGGGAGGGAGGAAGGAAGGAAGGAAGGAAGGAAGGAAGGAAGGAAGGAAGGAAGGAAGGAAGGAAGGAAGGAAGGAAGGAAGGAAGGAAGGAAGGAAGGAAGGAAGGAAGGAAGGAAGGAAGGAAGGAAGGAAGGAAGGAAGGAAGGAAGGAAGGAAGGAAGGAAGGAAGGAAGGAAGGAAGGAAGGAAGGAAGAAGGATTGTCTGCTTTAATGTAACGTTAATCTAGAAGCTTAAAGTTAGGATACTAGATGCTTGGGGCTGAGAGAGGAATAAAAACTTCGATAATAAGGCTGATAGAAACCACAATGATTTTAACTGAAAATCTAATAAATTTTGACACTTGGGAAAACCTTTCTAACCTACACAGTTAAAGGAAGGCAAGTAAAATCTTCAAATAAACTAGAATTTTAACAACATCATCCTAAAATAAAACATTCTTTGCATAAATTTCACTGCGTTGTGGATCACACTGCTGTTGTGTCTTATTTAGACTTAGCTGAACAAATCCATTCAAGTATCTGGACTTACACTAGTCACAATCAAATTCATTCAAATCTGGATTAAAGGTGAAAAAGACCACAAAAAAACCAACCAACCGAACAGAGAAAAAAAACCCAACCTATTTAAAGCCATTTGCAATATTTAAAAATAAATAATATAGTTCAAACAAATATATTTTGCTTCATACTACATTATGACCCAGCTGCTGTATAAAGGATAGGTACATTTTCTGTTGCTTTGTATCAGTGGTTCTGAACTTAATTTTTGTTTAGTTACATTGATTGTGACATTGTATCATCATATTCCAACATCTCACAGGTTGCAGTAGGCAGTTTCTTGACTACATGCTGAAGGTTAATGTCAATTTTCTAAGGCTGACAAAAAACCTTTCAAAGCCATAAATCCTCTGTAACTCATTGTACTTTTTTGTCTGTTTGTTTGATTGGTTGGTTTTTTTTAATCCCATGTCTATAGACTGTCTAAAATTCATGAACTTTCTATGTTGTCCTCCTGCACTGATAGTGTAATCCCAATGAAATTTCACGTTATGTATTTAAATTATGAATCTGTATAGTTTTCTTCATGTGAATGACAGTACTTTCTCTAACCAAATACTCTCCTGAAGTCCTACACCATCTTTGTGCCTGCCACAACTAACTAAAAATATTGGTCCAAACTTGCCAGGAATGTAGAATTTGCTATACTGCACGCTATAACACCTGTCTTTTAAACACATTTCTGTTGACATAACTTTGGCCCTCTTTCTCCTTCCTCTTATTCGTAAGTCAGGGATGTTTACTTTACAAACATATGAAGTTTAACCAATGAAGAGATGAAACATGTCTGAAAGGGACATGAGCCTTCCACAACAGGAAATACTGACAAGAAGATTGAAATGTCTGAAGTTTAAGGTTCTTCCTCGTAACTAGAGTATGTGTATCATTAGAGAATGATACATAATGATGTGCATCCTTAGAGAATGATACACACAGATACTTAGGATTCACAGTCAAGGACACATTCAAGAGAAATATTTGCACCATTTCTCTCAAAAGGCAAACATGACAAAAATTTAAATGTCTGTGACAAATGTAGTTGTTTCACAAACTTGAATATTGGTAATTTTGCCTCACCTGCTTTTTACAAGGGAAAATTTTGATGACAGCTTCAAAAGTGATCCAAGTGACATCCTCATCTGTGATGTAGGTGAAGTTTTATCTAATGAAAAAAAAAAGTTCAATAGAGAATGGTTCAAAATTATGTGATCTTTTTTCCCAAGCAGACAAGCAAGGAGTATGGGCTGTGTATTTGATCCTTATTCATAAATTTCTACCTCCATATAGGTGTTGCATGTCTATCTAGCTCACCTTTTAAAACTTATGATGGCAGGAATGTCTTTTCTAAACTGTTTGGGAGTTTAGTATTAGATAAGATTTTTGGCAGGTGTATATAAAATCACCAGAAAGAATTTGGATTTATTATAAAGAATTCTATCAGGTTTGAGATTACTGTCACTCTAATTAAATCCCTCTCAACCAGTTATAGGTTTTAGGGGTCTGTCAATAAGAACTACAAACTGTTATTTCAACAAGAATTGTCAAGAGCTTTTTTTTTCTTTCTTTTTTTTTTCTTTCTTTTTTTTTTCTCTTTTTGCCCCCACTTCCCAAGTTGCTTCTTTATTATTATTCCTGGTAAAAAAGACACTACAACGTAAGTATACTTCTTACCAAATATTACAGTTGGTATGGTGATTTATACAAATATTCTGTGATTTCTATGTTTCTGTACATATGTGAAATATTTTGTTAAGAAAGCAACAAAAAGAATTTGTAATTCAAATTCAGAATCATTCTAACTGTATCTTTTTTTTTTTTTTTTTTTTTTAGGCAACACATATTACATTTGCCTAAAAGATATGCAGCAGTATAGTTTCCTTGGAAACTAATGGATCTGGGGGAAAAAAAAAAAAGTACAAAACCATATTTTATACATCAAAGCCTCTGTTTTTTGTTTGTTGAGTAATTCTGTAGGCTCCTGAAAATGATCTCAAAGAAATTTATCCTCAAGAAATGCATAGGATAAAAACTTTCTCAGACTTCAATCTTAGTACAAAGATTTGGAAGTGGTTTTTTTTCTATTGATATACTTGCTCATTTAAGTATAAAACTTATGGAAGTGATTTAACCCTAATCATGCAGAAATGAACTAGTACATACTAAGCTAAGCAAACGATCAATAGAGTGTAGGAAGAAACAATTTTAGTTAGTGTGGTATAAATGTTCAGGGAAAGAAATGTATATGGAGATGTTCTCAATCATTGTGATTTCCATCTATTGAAATATTTTGCCAGTATGTAGAGATTGTCTGATGTTAATTTGCCAGTTTGAAGTGGCTTTGGATGATTTGCATGAATATTTTAAAAAGTATTTCACAATTAAGCAGTTAGCAAAATTTTTCACGCGACCTCATACCAAAATCCATTTTCAGTTTCCACAGTCTTCAACACAATTTATCTGAAGTCTCAAGTGTCAGTTCCTCACACCGCAGACACAGTGAGAATGGATCAGACATGAATGTCAAGAAGGCAGACACAGTGTCTGCATGGGCAGGTGCAGCGTGACATGAGTTTGCTCTGCCCACAATCCAGTCTAGGTAGGCATATGCTGGCCATAACTCAGGAGTCGGTAATGGCATGAGCACAGCACCGTGCCTCCTGAAGGATGGGGGTTATTAACTGAGGCAAAATGCCCTGACAGTAGTGCCATGAAGTTTCTGGATTGGCACTGACATAAATATGGACAGGTCTTAAACAGTAAAAGGAAATGTTGTTTGCCTACACTTATATATAGAAATCTGTCTTCTTACTTGCTCTAAAATATTTTACATCTCATCATCTTTATGCATATTGACTGGACATCAGCATTTTGTGACTTTTCAGGAAGCTTGCTATCTAAATGAGGTTAAAATGCAAAGCTGTTGTAGTTTTGTGTGGCTGGGTTCTGGTGGAGAAGTGGGGGCTGGCAATGGGGCTGCAGGGGTGGCTTCTTCAAGAAGCAGCTAGAAGCTCTCTGCAGGCCCAACAGAGCAAACACCAGCTTGGCTCAAAGCTGGAGTCGTTGTTGACCAAGACCAAGCCCATCAGCGATGGTCACAGAGCCTCTGGGAATCACATTTAGGAGAAAAACAACCCACAAACAGATGCTTTTTGTCACCAGAGAAGGGAGTGAGAAGATGTAAGAAACTGTGCAGACACCAAAGTCAAGAAAGGGGGTGGGGAGAAGTCGTTCCAGGTGCCGGAGAGAAAGATGCCCCTGCAGCCTGTGGAGAAACCCATGGTGGAGCAGGTGTCCCATTGCAGCCCATGGAAAAGGCCAAGACCCCATCTGCAGCCTGTGGAGAGGCCCCATGCTGGATGGAGACATACAGAAGACACTGTGACCTGCATTGGACAGAGCCTTTGCCAGCACTTGCAGCCGGTGGAGAGAGAAACACACACAGAGGTGAGTGAGGGAGAGATCCATGCCAGAGCGGGTTTGCTGGTGTGGGAGGAAGGCTTGTGAATCCGTGGAGGACCAGGCTGGAGTGGTCTAGGCCTGAGAAACCAAGAGACGTTCTATGATTTATGACTCTGCCTCATATAAGTGACCCATGCTGGGGCAGCTGGTGAAGAGCTGATGTCCTGACAGAAAGGATTCACATTGGAGAAGTTTGTGGAGGACTATCTCAAGTGGGCGGGACCCCATGGTACAGCAGGGGAAGGGTGTGAGGAATGAACCTCCAGCTCAGAAGGAAACCAACTTGTGAGGAACTGACTGAAATCCCCATTCCCCCATTCCCTGCCCTTCCCCATGGTAGGGAGGAGAGAGGGGAACGGAGAAAAATCATTACTACAGTGATGTCTGCTAAGAAGGGAGGGGTGGGGTGGAGGGTGCTGCTTTAAGATCTGGTCACACTTCTCATTATCAGACTAGAGTCTGTCATGTAGAGTAATAAATTAGCGAGTTTTCTTTCCTTTATTCTGTGTTTTCCCTTTGATGCTAATTGTGGAATGATCTCTCCCTGACCTTATCTCCACTCCTAAGTCTCTCAATATATGTTTTCTCCCCTGTCCATCTGAAAAGGGGAGTGATAGAGTGACTTTGGTGGCATCCAGCCAGGGTCAAACCACCACAAAAGCAAACATGTAGGAAATCCAATACAGAAGTGTTCTTTAGAGCTATCAGTGATCTGCAGAGGACATCAAACAATTTCTGTCTGAGGAAAATTTTCTGTATACTTACATATAGTTACCAGACTCACAGACTGTATATGGTTTAAAAGTTTTAATTTTTTTTTTCACAAAAGAAAGGGAAAAAAAAAGTCAAGCCAGCAAACTCAATAGTGTTCTTTATTCAGACTTTCTGACTTTGTTACTGCTGCATTTAAAACAGTGCATTTCAATGCAAGATATACATTTCTATACTTTAATTACATGCAGACAGATCATTTTCTTATTATCTCATCAGGATGATCTCTCAATTTCTTTTGTAGTCTCAGAATGTATGTGGGCATCTCATCCAGCTTCTGAAGAGCCCTGGGAAAAAAGCAGACTTTCAGTTTTTTATTAAGTGACTCAGAATTTCATTTGTAAAAGAAGGTTAGAAGATCTTAAGTGCTAGTCCTCAGGCTAAAAATGACTTTTTCTGTGTTTCTATTGTAATGTGGAATCTGTAACCTGTATGCAAAGCAGGATGAATATTTGGGACACAATCCTCAGAGAGGGCTCATCTCCAGATAATTGACCTACATGTATTCAGGTACCTATCTCACCAAAACTGGAATAATAGGATAATTACTGGGCTCCTGAGGTAATAGGAACCAACAGGGAAACACTGGTAAAGTACATGAAAGGAATTCCAGTCACCCTACCCAGCAAAGTAGGCTTCATCAGAAACCCAGCTGAAATGTCTCTGTGTAAAAATGTACATAGCTTCGGGAATAAACAATAGGAGTGTAGAGATGTACAGACACCCGAAGGCCTATGATCTTATTGGCATCGCAGAGATGTGGTGGGATGGCTCCTATGACTGGACTGTTGTAGTGGAAAGATACACGTGCTTTAGGAAGGACAGGAAGGGTAGATAAGGAGGGTGTGTTGCCCTTTATGCCAATGACTAGTTGGAATGCATGGAGTTCTGCCTGGGAGTGGATCAGAAGCACACAAAGAGTTCATGGGTCAGGATTAAAGGGAGTGCAAGGACAGGGGATTTTATAGTGGGGTTCTGCTACAGGACAATAGATAATATAGCTCCAAAAGATAATATAGCTCATACTATTCATATGTAGCCAAATCATTCTTTTTTTCCTGCGTAGTATGTGACTACATGTGAAATAATACCTGGGCCAGAAAGGATTAGGATATAGTCCAAAGAATCAGAAGAGGTGTTTATACAGGATTGTGTCTCCTCCTCCAACACAGTTGAAGAATGTGGTGTTGAGGTTTCGGTCAGTTAGTAGTATAGTGTTACCAGAGGTGAGAATGGGAAGGGTCAATAATACGACGGCAGTGATGAGGACAGATCATACAAACAGGGGAGTTTGGCATTGTCGTAGGGCAGGAGGTTTTATGTTAACAGCAGTTGTAATGAAGTTGATTGCACCTAGGATGGATGAGCCACCTGCTAAATGGAGAGAAAAGATGGGTAGGTCTACTGAGCATGGGCTAGGTTGCTGGCTAGTGGGGGTTCAACCTTTGCCTGCCCATGCTTCTACTGTGGAGGATAGTGTGAGTAGCAAAAAGGGGGGGAGAGGGAGCCAGAAGCTTATGTTGTTTATGCAGGGGAATGCTATGTCTGGAGCTCAAATTATGAGAGGCACTAATCAGTTACCAAAGCCTCCAATTATGATTGGTATAACTATAAAGATTATTATGAAGGCATGGATGGTGACAATTACATTGTAGATTCGGTCATCCCCTAAAAGGCTGCCAGGTTGTCCTAGTTCTGCACAAATAAACAGGCTGAGGGGGGTGCTAATTATGCCGGCTCATGCTCTGAAGATTAGGTAAAGGGTTCCAATGTCTTTGCTATTAGTTGAGAATAATCATCAATGAACAAGTGTCACAGGTAAGATGGCCAAGTGTTAAGGTGTTAGGCTGTAGACATTTTTACAGGGGTTCAGTTCCTCTTCTTATCAACATTGTAGTGAAATTCATATTGAATTGTAAACTCACTGATGTACATTAAGAAGTGTACCTGGGGTCTGTTTGGGTTGTTGTGGATAGGTAGAAACCTGCTGGTTTGAGGCACCTAGCTGTTAACTAAGATTTTTATGGGTCTGAGGCCCATCTATCTAGACAGGAGAAGGCCCTGGCTTACTTAAAGTGTCTGAGTTGCATTCAGAAGATGAAGGGTAATGTTCCACGTGTCTTAGCAGAAACTAAGAGGGTTTAATTCTTGTTTAAAGCTTTGAAGGCCTTTGGTTTAGGTCTATCCTAAGTTTGATAGGGAGGTGAAGATGGCCATTAAGGTGTTTGTTGACTTGTTAGTGTACCACTGTTTAATATGGTTTGTAGGGCTTGGTGGGAGTGTAATTGTTGAGTAGTATGCCAGGTGGAGGTAGAAGAATAATCCGAGCAGGGATAGCACAGCAATGATTGTGTCTGTGGGGTTATTTCTTGTTCAGTTAGTTATTGGATGATGGGTCATTTTGGCAGGAAGACTGTAAGAGGGGGAGACCTCTTAGGGACAGTAGTGTGAGCATTAGGGTTGTGTTTATTGTGGGGGGTTTTGTTCATGAAGTTATTATTGTTGTTAATTTAAGAGCTTTGATTGTGTCAATGGAGAGGAAGGTGGCAGTGGTTATTAGATAATAAAGATAAAAAGTTAAGAGGGTTAGTTTGGGGCAGTAGACGATGATAATGTTATTCAACCTAAGTAGGGAATGGATGAGAAAGCTAGGATTTTTCATAGTTGAGTTTGGTTTAGTCCTATTCAGCCTCCTAGGGCTGCTGAGAGGATGGCTAATGGGCTTAATAGAGTTGGGGTTGGTGAGTGGGATACTAATAATAGGATGGTAATTGGGGGAAGTTTTATTATTGTGGATAGTAGTAATGTGGTAGTGGGAGATGAGCCTTGAAGTACTTCTGGGAATCAGAAGTGAAATAGTACTAGGCCTATTGTGATTGCTGTTGTAGGAGGGAGGATGTTGGCTGCTTTAACTATATAATGTCTCATTGTCCTGTGTGTCAAGTGTTGATTGTGCTGGAGAAGAGGACCAGTGTTGAGGTAGCTGCTTGTACTAGGAAATATTTGATTGTGGTTTTAGTAGTTCGTGGGTAGTGGGATTTTTAAATAAGAGGGTGTGGTGGTTATCCCTGGCTGGGGGCCAGACGGTGATAAACTTGGTTTATCACTCCTCTTTTCCGTTGTACAGGGGAGAAAATATATACTGAGAGGCTTAGGAGCCAAGAAACCATCTATCTCTCTTTTTTACACATTCTAGGCAAAACAGGGCTGTCTTGCCATCACAAGACTACGTCTTATGTGGTAGGTGACTACCTCACAACAACCTTGCAAATCTCTATCCACAATGCTTGTACAAGAGATAAGCAGACACCTGTATTTTTAACCTCTTATATGCAATTGTCATATAGATTATAAAAAAAAAAAAGAAAAAAAAAATTTGTTCTGTCTATAGAGTTTTTGTTTGGTTTTTTTTAGTTAGAGGAAAAATAGTTCATATGAACCATAAAAAAGTAGGGGTGTGTGTGTGTGTGTGTGTGTGCTGGAGGGAGAAAAGGTTGATGTTTCTTTTTTTGTTATTGGGGTGGGGTTTGGTTTTGGGTTTTGGGTTTTTTTCCACGTAAAAGACAATGAAAATCACCTTGGAATAGCAAACAGCCTAAACATAACAGCTTTCACTCATGCGAAGCAGCAGCACATCAAGAGCTATTTCTCTCTTCACCATTCTAAAGTCCAAGTGCCTGGCAAACTACCGATAAAAACTTTTACCCAGAACATAAAGCACACAGGAAAAACTCTGGTTTACTTACCTCAAACAACTACATAACCAAATGCTTAGTTACTGCTATTGTTCCTAAACATTAATCATAAACCTATCTCTGGGTCTGCAAGATCACAGTAGACATAGTAAACATATTAAACACTGTCTAAACAATGAAAACGAAATAAAAATGTCCCCTTGCTCCCCCAAAAAAGCCCTAAATTGTTGAGAAATTGTAAGTGTAATCATTTATATTTAGATGCAAAGGTTTTGAGACCTACAGAATTAGGATTTCAGAGCTGGACAGCTTCCCATTTGTGAAGTGTTGATTTCCTTCAAAGCATTAGATTTTATCACTGCTAAGATGGAGCCGGATGAATGATCACAAATGATGATGAAGATTGTTCTGAATTTTTTCTCAGTAGAGTATCTAAATATATATATATATATATATATATATATATATATGATTTTAAGCTTCTCAAAGACTAAAACCATGGAAGAACTTTACATCAATAAAAGTAACACAGCACATATCATAGGCCTTCTATTATGTTTCTTTTATTTAGCTATTATTTATGGCTTATGCTTCTTAAGTCTATACTTATAATTCATCATAGGTAAATATTATTGAAATAATTACCATATTTTTACAGAGTGAAATCTTGTAAATTATTGTAGCAATACTACAGACTTCACATCAAAGTATCCTTAATTTTCTTTTACAATGCTTCCAGTTTATCTCTGTAATGTAAATACATCTTGTGAAAGAGAATTTCCTGGAGATGTTTGAAACAATTAAATGATCATAACTATTCACCTGTCAGTCAAGGATGGCTTTTTAACCTTTGCTCTCGTAATCATTCACTGGGTAAAAAATTCTTTATTAGAAAGTTTTTTTATCTTTATAAAATTTTTCTATAGAATTAAAATATTTTTCTCCTATTCATTGCCTCAAGGCTGATTTTCTCACTGTTTCCATTTCAATTTAGGGATTAATGTCATATTAATGCCACAGCTATATCACACACATCAGAAAGATACTTGGACAAAAAAGAAAAAAAAATTAAATTAATCTTATGAAACTGCTAGACCATAGTTTGTAGGCTTCCTTATGTCTTTCATGGGAAACTGTATTTGAAATAAATCCTCCTACTGGTGCATATGCTTATTGCCTCTTAATTGTTTCTTGGCTCCTTTCCTGTCTCTTTATTACTCTGCAGTGTTTGAGGTACAATACAAAATACTTAATGAGATATTTGGTCCAAGGTAAAATTTGATGGCCATTCTCTGTTGTCCACCCCAAGGTGCACTAGTGTTCCTAAAGAGTGGTCCCAGAGTTTGGGACACTAGCACACACTCAGAGAGGATGAAGAGAAATGCATGGCAGAAACCATCACCTGTAGCTCAGCTGGGTTTTAGGAAAGATGAAAAATATTATCATGGAGCAGTAATCAGCATTCTTCATCTACAATAGTAGCTTTTGGCAATGATATTATCTTCAAGTTAGAGGTGAAAGATACCTTGTTGCCCAGCCAAGCGATATTATGAAAGTACAACTTTTAAGACACATGAATGGTAAGGTGTGAAAGCAAGTATACATTTACTCTAAATGTTTAAAAATATTTCATATTATCTGTGCATGCATATGTTGTTTGATGAGTATGAAGAAAAGCAGGAAAAATGTTCAAGCTCTCATGAATTTTAACTTCTCATTGTATATGTATATAAATATGTAAACAAGATATTAAATTAGAGTTGAAAATACACCTTATATGGATTTACAAGAAAGGGAAGACAAAAATTGATTTATATGTGAAAAATAACCTCTCTTCCATCATATTTACAAGTCTATTTTGTTGGTTTTCTTAAATTGCTAGTGTCTGTTTCATTAATATATGTATTTATGAAAATGTGTCCAGTTCTGGGCTCCCTGGTATAAAAAGGACAGGGTTCTCCTGGAGAGAGTCCAGAGAAGGGCTACAAAGATGATTAAGGGCCTGGAGCATCTCCCCTATGAGGAAAGGCTAAATAAGCTGGGATTGTTCATTCCTGAGAAGAGAAGACTAAGGGGGGACCTAATTAAAGTCTATAATTATCTTAAGCAGGGGATGCAGGGGGAATCAGCCAGCCCCTTTTCAGTGGTCTGTGGAGACAGGACAAGGGGCAATGGCTGCAAGTTGGAGCATAGGAAGTTCTGCACCAACACGTGGAAGAACTTTTTCCCAGTGAGGGTGACAGAGCCCTGGGACAGGCTGCCCAGGGAGGTGGTGGAGTCTCCTTGTCTGGAGATATTCAAGACCCGTCTGGACGCCTATCTGAGTGAAATGTCCCAGGGAGCCTGCTTTGGCAGGGGGTTGGACCTAATGATCTCTGGAGGTCCCTTCCAACTCCTACAATTCTGTGATTCTATGATTCTATGAGAAGAAGACAGAAGTACAATTGTGTATATTTTTCTGGAAAAGTCACATTAAAAATGGAATTTTAAACTCTAGATTTGTCTGTTAAACTCACAACTGTTTTGATTCATAAAACAAAATGTCCAATGTGAAGACAGAAACTTATTAGAAATGTGAAGAAAGCAATCACCTCATTTAATTCAATTTAGTTTTCTCCTCAGTCACCAGTAGTATAGCATTCATCTTTTTTCCCCCTCAGTCATTGGTAGCATAATATTGATTCAATTTTTTAACGATTTTTTGAAACTAAATAATATATCAAAAAGTGTATCATAAATTCAGTTTCATATAATAGAGGAAAATCCATAAATTAGATTTAAAAGTAATCAGTAACTGTAAACATCATAGTCAAATGAACTACAAGGTAAAGGACTATATTTTCTTAAAAAAAAATAAATTAGAAATCCTCAAAAAGGAAAGAATCGAAAAATCTGTAAATCAGCATTACTTACCTGCATGAATGAGGTCTCTCACCACCAAAATCATCTGCTAAACACTGTATTTTCATGATACAGCTCTATACATGTTTTTATACATTCAACATATTCTTTCTACTATATTTGTTCTCTTTTTTGCTGTCATTGTTGAATTTTAGCCGATATTATGACTTCCACAGGAAAAAACATGTGTCTTCCAAGCATGCAAGTGGAAACCAGATCCTCCAAGTGCCAGTGATTATTGCCTCACTTTCAATTGTCATTTACAAGATCACAATTCAAACCAAGTGGAAAGGATTTGTGGGTCCTCCACTACCA
Source organism: Hypotaenidia okinawae (assembly GCA_027925045.1). NCBI lineage: Eukaryota > Metazoa > Chordata > Aves > Gruiformes > Rallidae > Hypotaenidia > Hypotaenidia okinawae. The sequence goes on from BSDF01000001.1 coordinate 176,892,232, forward strand.
GTGCAGGACCAAATAAATTCTTGAGGTACTTCACACTGTGTATTGGTACTGACATGAAACACATATTTTTTCTTTTAAAGTCACTCTTGGCAGTAGTTTAAACTTGAGTTCTAGAAAATTCTTCATTTATTTTTACTTCATGGAATATCCTATTTTGCTTCTTAGACATCTCTTTCTCTTACAAGTACTAAAACTGAAAAATTATAGCTTGGTTAAAAATGATGTATGGATGGAACAGAAAGCAGAATATGAAACATGAAATGGGAATGTCAGGTAGAAACTACCAACCATCTCTTAGCTTTTCTTGGGTTTAAGTAGAAAGAGATATTTACCAATTAGTATGTCACAGCCTGTTATTTTATTTGTGGCTCCATAACTGTACTTTCTGTCTTCACAGTAGAAGTTGCTTGTTCTGTTTTATTTTATATTCCATAGCAGTATGGACACATCACTGCCTAGAACTCTGTTTACATTGGATATAGTTTGTTATTCTGTCAAAGTATTGGCATGAAGATTGGTGAGAAATGGTGTGTGATCATTTCAAATTGATTATAAAACATATCACACTAATCACACTCCTAAAAAATGACAGAAATAAGAGTTCAAATCCATGCTAATCATTTTTATCCACATGGCTGTCACTTTGTGAATATTAAAGATTTCTGCAAAACACTGTGACTATATGCAGTTTTACAGAAAAATAATACAAACCAAACCAAACTTTTAAAAAACATTGTAGTTGCATTTTTTAAATTTCACTTAAAATATAAATAAGATACTTAATGCTTAAGATACCATACTTTCCCAATGAGAGCACCAGACAATTTTCACAGCTTTAAAAGCAGTACCTGGATTTAAACTTCATCTGACCCAAGAGGAAGGAAAGGAGAAAAGTGGAAAAAGGGAAGGGAAGGGAAGGGAAGGGAAGGGAAGGGAAGGGAAGGGAAGGGAAGGGAAGGGAAGGGAAGGGGACTTCAAAAGTCCTATATTTCTGAACAGAAAACTGAATTAAAATCCTGATGTAAAGTTTGTAGTCAGAATTAGCTGGTTTATCATGTATTGCTTCGAGTGAAAACTAGTCATTTCTGTGCTAGGAAGCACTGTCATCCTATTCTAAACATCGTTCTTATTACTTTTAAGTTATGCCCATTTGAGGAGCAGTGGTTAATCAGTCGGTGTTCGGGGACTTTAGGATTCAGACTCTTCCGTTCAAACTTCTTCCATGACCCTGGGAATATATTTCAGAGAGATACACAGAAAGACTTCAAAGCTTACTTACAACTTTAGACATTCAGGACCAAAATATAAAACCTCACTTAGCAACAAATGTTGAGGATACCTGAGTTTTAGTAATAAAATATCTCCCTGGACTGAGTGTTGAGAGTCTAGAGGCATTTGTCAGAAAGAAGTTTAACCACCTAAGAATGAATTCCATCTGTAGTCAGGAGAGGCCTCCAGGTTAAAAGGATTCAAGCTGTGAAGGTGCCTCTTTCGATATCTATTTTACAGTGGCATTTATATTAATTTTGAAGATACATTATCTCTTATTTTTTTACACCAAAAATGAAGTTAGCTTATGTGTGTGGTTAAAAGTGAGATAAATCCCATTTCTGTTGCTCAGACCCATGTAACAGTTTCCCGAATATACCTTTATATGATAACACATACACACACAAAATCTTGAAACATATTAAGGATATATTGAAAAGAGAATATATGTGGGGTTAAAAAAACAAACCACAACAAATAAAATCCCCAAAATACCCCTCACTTTTCACTAAATACCCTCATTTCACTAAACACCCTCATTTAACTGTTTTTGTTTGGTTTTTTCCTCTCCTTGAATGGTTCTCAACCTATTTTTCCTCTTTGTTAGAACAGTGCATTAATCACTAACTTTCTCTGCAATAGGGCCATCAGGCTGTCCAAAAAGGCATTCAGCTCATATAAATAATTAAACACTTTTGAAGTTTTTTACTAGATTTAGCCAACAGCCTAATTGTTATGTGTATATGCATATTATGAGATTGTAGAAACCCTATGTTTGTTTAATGAAGTTATAGCAAGGTAATCGGTCTTTCCTCATTCATTTGAAAATCTAACAAGAACTTGCCACAAGAGAGATCTTTATAGTTTTATTATAGCAGGCTGGGAAAAGACCCATTAATGCATTTTCTTTCTCCTTTTTCATGCATCTACATTGCCTTCTTTATAACCTGGAAATTTTTATTATGGGTGTCTATAGGGCTTCCTGAATGTCAGCACACTCAAATCTTAGATGTCCACCATCAAAATCCTCCTACACTGTCAAAAATGTCTTATAAGTTAAGAGAAAGAATGGAAGCTGGCAGACAGCGCAGTCCTGTGCTTTAGATCTCTCTCTTCTCAAAATTCCCTTTGTCTCTCATAGAATATGGACTGCCTTTGTTTTTCTTAATTTATTTTTAATCTATTTTTGAAAGTAGTCATGATTTATTTTCCCATTTCTAATTCGATGTCACAAGTATGAGTTTCAATACCTTACAGCCTTGAGTCAAATATTATATATATCATCCACTCATGGATATCTATTAACACTGCTGCAAAGCTAAAGATGGAGTATAGCGAATGGTTAGGGATACTGGAGCTACAGGAGCAAATTTTCACATGTAGTGAGACAGCATTTGATGGTGCTATGGTTTTCAAAAGTGCCAGATAGTGAATTCATAGCTCAGCTCAAGAGATTCAGTTTGGATGATAGAAAGGATTCTGTTTCTTCAAAATACAAGTCAGCAGTGAAATTCCAGAGCTGAGGAGTAGAACTTGTTTTTTTTTTTTTTTTGTTTGTTTGTTTTTTAATGTACATGATAATATATAATTGCAAATAGCATTTCAGGACAACAATAAGATCATTTAATTACTAGATAGATCATTGGACAAAGCTGTATCAGACAACAACACTTGGAGGCAAGTAGTCATTATTGCAGTCTGTCTTGAATTCAGAATTCAGCCACTAACACTCATTACCTTCCATTTTGGACTGTATATACTACATCAGATACGCAACAGGAAAACTGATTAAATACAAGATTTAAAAACCAAACCAAAACAAAAACCCAACCACCCCCCCCCCCCCCCCACACACACACACATTTTAGCTAAATTGAGCATAGGTTTTTTTCCTAGTAAATACATAGATTATAACCAAAAAAACCCTGTCCTCCCTATGATTTAGAAAGTCAATGAAAGATAACATAAATATGTAGAAAATGTTAACAAAGATAACTTAAATATGTATATGCCAAACCAAAGGAGGGAAAAAAATCCACTATTTAACTGAACTATAAATACTTCTGTGTCTGCAGATTACTTCTGCATACACTAGCAAGCAATATCCTCTAGTAATTGTGTCAAAGAAAATGAAAATAAATGTCCTGGTCTTGCTGACATTTGATCAGATTAAATGAATTTGTTTAGTACCCATCTAATTGCATTTTGTTCACATGCACAGAAAAAAAATTAAATTCAATGGAAAATGCTTTGCCCCCTTTTAGTCTTTGGATTATTGTCATCTAGCTAAACAAGAGGAAATGCCTGATTTTTTAACCTTAATTACATTTAAAGGGTATAAATTATTTCAGGCTTCCCATTGACATAAAGTCAGAATAAGTAGATACAACACAGTTAAACACTGTGTTTCTGATAGGGAAGTTTCAACTTCTCTATCAGAAATTATTTTCTGAAGTGTGAAGATTTCCTGCAAACCAGCAGAATTTATCATAACTCTCTTGTAGATCTGAGATATCACAGTGAGGTAGTATCTTCCTTTTGGTGCTAAATATGAACCTGAGAAAAGTAAACTATTACAGCCAGGTAGAAATATTATTTTTGGTGGATTTGGTGCTGTTGAATTAATTTCTTGAAGGCATTTATGATGTTGGTTCCTTTTATTTCTTTGAGTTTTGTGCTTAGAAATTACAAGATCACTTATTCAGTCTGGAGACTGTATGCTACTTAAAAGTAAATAATTCTAAATAAATGTATAAATGCATTAATTTAAAATGTTTCCATTTAAAGTCAGATTATTTAAAAATAAATATTCTTTCTTATGGCAGGGAATCATTGAATGTATTTTATATTCATTTTATGTTAAAACATAAGCCTCTCAATATTTGTTTCAAATAAAAGGCAATATCTCATCACAACACTACAGAAATAAAATCATCAGTACCTAAAGCCTAGTGTAGTTATAATAGTGTTTAATTATAATAGCCTCATTAAAAAAGTATCACAACTACAACAAAAAATTGCTCAGTTGTCTTGGTCAACTACATTCTGTTAATATTTAAGTAGTGCACATGTACCACTTTTAGAGCCATTGTACTTCATAAAATTATCATAAACTCCACATGAAGAAGCCAAGTTTTTATTAAATCGAAACCAAGCCAGAATATACTTATTCATCATAGATAAAGTATATTTTCTTGCTTCAGGAAACCCTGACATGACTATTCTGTTGTTTTTGTTTGTTAAAAAAGGTGGAAGAATGTACTTGTCAACTGTGATGTGAAATCAATAATGTTATTGAAATAAATACCAGAGGAGAAAATGTCAGCAAATAGGTAAAATGAGGATAACTTTGTAGGAAACTTCCCACTAGTTAGTAACTTTGAGCATAAATACAAATGAAAGACAGAATTAGTTTTGTCAGATTTTAGATCCTACCTCATTCTTCTGGGTATAGATATCTATAAAGAATTCAAAGTAGAATTTACATGGAGATATGCCATGACTTGTCCACAAACTCTTTTCTATAATTTAGAATAACACTGTATATCCAGCATCTGAAATGCTTCATTATGACTAGTCAACAAGAAGAATTAGCAGTTTTTTATTTGTTCATGTTAAAGTATGTGAAAAAGAATAAAAAATGTGCTCTAGCATTTAGCTTAGATAACTTGTCCATTATCTATTCAAAAAAGATCATTTTAGACTTATTTCTGCTAACTGACAAGAAAGAACTTTAACCTCCAGGTATTTTACATGACTGCTCCACAAATGATCAAAGAATGGTGACTAAATAAAATTGACAAAGAGACTTCCCACCCCATCCAACTGCAGCTGTAAATAAGATAAATATCACCATAAAGTTCTCTTTTCTTATGTTATGCAGGGACAAGACCAATGTTGCAATACAAGGTACTATTTTAGAGCACTCAATTAGCATACAAAAAATCAAAAATTAAGTGCTTAATTGTTAGATATCATGGTAATTTAGATTTCTGAAGGTCATTGCTTCAAATGACTTCATGTGTCATCCTAAACCTGGCTAAATCAATAGTTTTTTAGATGAGTTCAAAGACATGAGGACTTAATTTTGAAACTTCATCAAATATGAACTGTCATACTCCCGAGCAAAGAAATATTGCTAGGAAATGTTAATAGTGGGATTATATATAAAAATACCATGTTGTATTAGCACACTTAAAACACAGTGAATAAGGTACTGCTGTTACTCCAAACGCATTTTAAGTTACTGAACAAGGAACTGGATCAGGCAAAGGGATCTGGATAGATTGGAGAAATGGAAAATCATTAGTGGTGTGAATTTTAAGACGAATAAATGCTAGATTCTGCACCTGGTATGGAGTAATGCTGGGCACAAGTTGGGAGAGGAGTGGCTGGAGATCAGGCCTGCAAAAAAGGATCTGGGTGTACTGGTTAACAGTGGGCTCAATATGAGTCAGCAGTATGCCCTGGCAGCCAAAAGAACAAAACACATCCTGGGGTGCATCAAACACAGCATATCCAGACAGTCAAAAGAGGTGACTGTCCTGCTGCATTCAGCTATGGTGTTGTTATCTTCAGTACTGTGTACAGTTTTGGGTACTGCAGTTCACGAAGGATGTGAAGGTCCTTTAATGGATCCAGAGGAAGGCAACCTGGTGAAAGGTCTGGAAGGCAGAGAATGGTTTGATTTAGAAGAGACCTCAAAGATCAAGTTCCAAGCCCCCTGCCATGGGCAGAGACACCTTACACTAGACTAGGTTGTTCAGAGTCCCATCCAACATGGTCTTCAACACCTCCACAGCTTCTCTGGGCAACGTATTCCAGTGCCTCATCACCCTCAAAGCAAATAATTTCTTCCTAGTATCCAATCTGTATCTACCCTCCTGCAGCTTATAGCCATTGTCCTCTGTTTTATCACTACAAGCCCTTGTAAATAGTCCCTCTTCATCTCTTCTGTAGGCACCCTCAGGTACTAGTAGGATGCCTTAAGGTCTTCCTGGAGACTTCTCCAGGCTGAAGAAGCCAAAATCTCTCAGCCTGCCTACTTAAGACACATACTCCAGCCCTCTGATCATCTTTGTGGCCCTCCTTTGGGCTCAATCCAACAGCTCAATGTCCTGATTGCATTGGGGACCCAAAAGCTGGACAGTACAAAGAAGAGCACAATAGAATGTCCTATGAAGAGTGACTAAGGACTTTGGGATTTTCTAATTTTTTGAAAAGCAAGCTGAGGAGTGACATCATTCCTCTCTTCACCTTCCTGTGGAGGGGAAGTGGAGAGAGGTGATGATTTCTTCCCGGGTATTCAGTGATAGGATGAAAGGCAATGTTTCAAAGCTGCACTGAACGTTAGGAAGCATTTCTTTATCAAGAGGGTGATCAAACACTGGAACAGGCTTCCTAGAGAGGTGGCTGATGCCCCAGACCTAGTGCTTTTAACAATGTCCCAATGTCCTGGTTTCAGTCAGGATAGAGTTAACTTCATTTGTAGCAGCTGATGGAATGCTGTGTTTGGGAGTTAAAATGAAAGCAGTGCTGATAACACCCTGATGTTCTTAGTTGCAGTCAGACAGTCAAGGACTTTCTCAGCTTCTTCTATTTCTCTATTCTTGAGAAAGGAGGGGCGAAGCCAGGACAGGTGCCCCAGATGGGCCAAAGAGAGTATTCCATGCCAATTACGTCCTGCCTAGGAAAACGGGGGGCTGTTGGGAAGAAGAAGAGGGGCGGTCTCGGGACGCGTGCTTCCTCTCGGGACGCGAGCTTCTTGGGGGGACGGTCGGGTTCCGGGACAGCTCTGGGTGGTACGGCCTGAGTTGTGTGGTTCGGTGAGAAACTGCATTGTGTATCAATAGTTTCATATTCTTGTGCTATAAAGTCCTGTTAGCATTGTTATATTTTATCTTTCTGTTATCTTAGTAAACTATCCTTATCCCAACCCACGGGCCTCTTAGTTTCTTGGTTTTGGAGTTATTTGCCCCTTCCTTTTCCCTTCCCTTGTTTCCCCCTCTTTTCCCTTTTCCCCTGCTCTTTTACTTTAAGAAGCAGGCAGCTGCGTGGATCTCAACCCACAGCCGGGGTGAAACCACGACACCCAAATAACATGCTTTAGCTTTTGCTCATCCCTGTAGTAGCCAGACAGTTGGACTACATGGTTGTTGTAGGACACTTCCAGGTGAAGTTTATTCTCTCCTCTCCTCTCCTCTCCTCTCCTCTCCTCTCCTCTCCTCTCCTCTCCTCTCCTCTCCTCTCCTCTCCTCTCCTCTCCCTCTCCTCTCCTCTCCTCTCCTCTCCTCTCCTCTCCTCTCCTCTCCTCTCCTCTCCTCTCCTCTCCTCTCCTCTCCTCTCCTCTCCTCTCCTCTCCTCTCCTCTCCTCTCCTCATTATATGATATTGTGTAAGTTCCCTCATGTCTTCTGCTAAGAGGTTTTGAGCTATACTAACACAGTACCTGCCACAGTAGGGCAGGTACTCAGGAAGTGATGGTAACTCATGCAGCAGTCTCAATGCTTATGCCAATAAATTATTTTTGTCTTCAAAACAGGGTGGCAGTATGAAAAATACTTGAGAACAATTTTGGGGATGTTCTAATTCCCCAATGTGCCTGCAAGTTGATAGTTTAGTGTCCTTCTCACCCCTGATACAAATGTTATAAAAATAGATAATTGTGAATAAGTTGTTCATGAAATGAGAAAAATGCTGTTAAATGTGGCACCTGTAAATAGCTAAACATCTGGATACTTAGGCTTTTATGATTAAACAGCTTTTAAAAATTTATTTTCTTTTTGTTTGTAACTACATAGGACACGTAATTTAAAGTAGTCACATTCTGTAGATTCACAGAATTGTAGAGGTTGGAAGGAACTTCAAGATATCATCAAGTCCAACCCCAAGAGACTCACATATCTTTTATAAAAATTGTAAAGTATTTGATTTCTTAGTTTCTGCACACTTCAGTTTTAAAAGGGAGAAAATTTCTGTCTGTCAGACTATTTCTGGATGAAATAAAAGAATCATTAATAATTGATCTTGTATGTTGGAGGGAGAAAAATCCACCCAATTTGCTTGGCTTGAAAGAAATCAGTATAGAAGTGGTTTATTGATTTATTGACAACATGTAATTAACCAATCAATGAACAACACATTCAGGACCAATATCCTAAAAACCTTTCTAAAAATTATTACAAGAATTTCTAATCATATGGCAACCTCCCCTCCCCAGGGCAAATGTGGGTACTATAGTTTTTGGTGCATCCCTTCTAACCCTTATGTCTGACTAATACACTTGCCAGTGGGAGACACCACCCATAATTCCACACACCTATGTCCTCATGTGTAGCCTCACCAGCTGGAGTGCAGGTCCTCACAGCACTTTACAGGGAGACTGCTGTCCCCTACCTAGACAGGGATTGAAGTACCACAGTGTGATTTATGTTGATGTCAAACCAGGTTTGACTGTTGCTCAGGCACCCTCTTCTCACTCCAGATGTTGTCCCCATAGCACAAATTGTCATACTCCTCTCATACTTCCTTTCAAGCTGATTCTTCTTCTCTCACAAGTCTTTCAGAAAAGTCCTGATTGCTCTTTAATACAGGTGATGTTCATCTTGAGAAAACTTCATTATGGTAAATTTCCCCGCAGTGTTATTATTTTGGTGACAAAAAAAACCCGACAAAACAAAACCTCTCAGTCATCTTTGGGTATTTTCCCTCATATAGTTGAGCTTTTTTGGACTGAAAAACAACTGTTCAAAGTTACTTTTTGGTAGCAAATATGACATTTGATTTTTAAAAATACATGGAAGTTTAAAGCCAGAAAGGACTTACAGGTTTTCTTTTCAAACTAAAGCAGATATGATTCTGAGCAGTCTTGCCCTTTGTAGTAACTAATACTTCTAGTGCTAGAGATAAGATATTTCTTCTAACTTTATATATCTTCACCATAGACATGTGAATCTGAGCTAGATTTCCAACATTCCCTTATCATCAAGGAAGTGACTTTTAGGGTGTGATTCTTCTGACCTATTTTAGATACTTACTTTAGGATAAGATGAATCTTCCTTTATCCGTGTCCATTTCACTTTACTAAGTACAAATGGATCCTCTGAGATTGTCTGGCTCTGATATAGATGTCTAATCAGGAGATTCCTTTAACTGTTTGTTTTTTTTTTTCTCATCCTGGACACCTTTAACAGTACCTATCCCCAGCTAAACTAACCTCCACAACAAGCATGCAAAGAATTAAATTAGTCTATTTAATCAACTATTTGATTTATTTAGTTTAGTAGTAAGGGAAACAAGCAGTTCTGAAGACCCCAAGATGCAAAGGAGAATGGAAAGTGAAATCAAGTCTGCATAGAACATAGGTGTGTTTATAAAGTGTGAGTGATGAGATAGGGCACAGGAGAGAAGAAAACATTATAAAAGGAAGTTCGATTTGACCTCCACTAAAGATCAGGACCAGGATATCAACACACAGATACAGTCAGATGTCACTCAACCATAGCTTGCTTTCTTACTAATCATAGAATCAGAGAATCAGAGAATTGTAGGGGTTGGAAGGGACCTCCAGAGATCATCGGGTCCAACCTCCCTGCCAAAGCAGCTCCCTAGGACATTTCACTCAGATAGGTGTCCAGATGGGTCTTGAATATCTCCAGAGAAGGAGACTCCACCACCTCCCTGGGCAGCCTATTCCAGGGCTCTGTCACCCTCACTGTGTAAAAGGCCTCCAGTCAGATTCCACTCCACGAATCACGACCCTCTGGGCTCGGTCCGACAGCCAATTCTCAACCCACCTCACTGTCCACTCATCAATCCCATGCTTTCTCAGCTTTGCTATGAGGATGTCATGGGAGACAGTATCAAAAGCCCTGCTGAAGTCAAGGTAGATGACATCCACTGCTCTCCCTCCATCTACCCAGCCGGTGATGAGATCGTAGAAGGCTATGAGATTGGTCGAGCATGATTTCCCCTTGGTGAATCCATGCTGACTACTCCTCAAGACCTTCTTCTCTTTCAATTGCTTGGAGATGGCATCCAGAACAATCTGTTCCATTACCTTTCTGGGGACAGAGGTGAGGCTGACTGGCCTATAGTTACTAGGTTCCTCCTTCCTGCCCTTTTTGAAGACTGGAGTGACATTGGCTATCCTCCAGACCTCAGGCACTTCTCCTGTCCTCCAGGACCTGTTGAAGATGAAAGAGAGCGGCTCAGCAATCACCTCCGCCAGCTCCCTCAGCACACGTGGATGTATCCCATCTGGGCCCATGGATTTGTGTGCATTTATCCCTTTGAGCCACTCCTGGACCTCCCCTACCTCAACCAGAGGGAAATTCTTCATTTCCCAAACACTCCTACTTTCATCCAGTGCCTGTGGGTCCCGGGGGCCTTTGAGGTGAAGACCGAAGCAAAGAAGGCATTCAGTATCTCCACCTTCTCAGCATCCCCCGTTACCAGGACACCCTCCTCATTCAGCAAGGGACCCACATTATCCCTGGTCATCCTCTTGCTATTCACGTATCTAAAAAAACCCTTTTTATTGTCCTTTATGTCCCTTGCCAGCTTCATTTCCAAGTGGGCTTTAGCCTTCCTGGTTGCGACCCTACAGGCCCTGACAACATTCCTATATTCTTCCCAGGTGCTCAGACCCTTTTTACACAGTTCATAGACCTTCTGCTTCCCTTTGAGTTTACTCATTAGCTCCCTGCTCATCCACGCAGGTCTTCTGCCTCTCCTTCCCGATTTCTTGCTCAAAGGGATGCATCGTTCCTGTGCTTGGAAGAAGTGCTGTTTGAATGCTAGCCAGCTCTCACAGGCTCCCATTCCTTCAAACAGCGTAGCCCATGGGATAGCCCCTATTAAGTCGCGGAGGAGATCAAAGTTAGCTCTTCCAAAATTCAGGGTAGCTATCCTACCTTTTGGCTTGCTTCTTCCACCCAGGATCTTGAACTCAACCATTTCATGGTCACTTTGTCCTAAGCTGCCCCTGACCTTCACTTCCCTAATGAGCCTGTGGATGCTATTCCCTCATCAAGGTCATCAATGAAGATATTAAACAGGAGTGGACCCAACACCTATACCTGGAGAACACCGCTAGTCACAGGCCTCCAGTCAGACTCTGCTCCACTGATCACAACCCTCTGAGCTCGGTCTGACAGGCAATTCTCAATCCATGCAATCATATAATTCAGTTGTCTAAATATAAGCATTTATAATCTTAAGTTTAGTTCCATTTGATATATCCTATGGCAGCTATGACATCTAGATAGGGCTACATATTATTTAAAAAGTATATACTATAATCTCAAAGAAGTAAACTATGAAGACAGGTGGCAAATACTGGGATCTCTAAGTCATATGACTCTAGTAACCTTTATTTTGGCAGCTCTATTGTCCCTCAAGTGCTTATTTCTCCCCAGTGATTGTTAAAGAGTTCTGGTTGATTAGCACTATGTCTGATCAAACAAATCCCATCAACATAATTTTGCCTGTAATGTTATATTTTTGTACTTTAAAAGGACAAGACTTTGAAGTTTCAAATCTCTTCTAAATACCCAGCCTGACTGGGAATAGAAACAAAAATGTCTCTTGGAGCACTGCATTTTGTACAGTGAGTACGGTTGGTGAGATATTTATAAACATGTTTCTGGTTTGATGAAAAAAATCTCTGTCATTCTGTAAATACAGTAAAATAACATTTATATTTTTGTCCTTTGTCTGTATATTCTAATTATTCTTTTAAATATTTCAAATAATTTTGTTAGTAAGACCAAATTTTCATTCTACTTCTGAAAGATCCTTTACATTTATCACCTCTTCTGCCATGTCAAAACAAAGGCATGGTTCAAAGTTTGAGTAGCACTGGCACATTTGTGCTTCTGAGACTAATCCCTTTTCCGCAGGCCAAGTGGCTTAAGGTGCTAATCTCCATGCTGCTTAGAATATAGTACTTAAAAACTATAGAATAAGAGGCAACTGAAGGAATTTGTGACCCCATGGGAAGCCCACACTGGAGCAGACTGCTGGAAGGATCTGTGAATCTGTAGGGAGAGAGAAACCCACACTGGAGCTGGTTTCTTCGCAGGACTGCTGCTCCGTGGGAGACCTGCACTAGAACAGTTGGTGAAGAATTGCAGTCTGTGGGAAAGACTCATGTTGGAGAAGTTGGTGGAGGACTGTCTCCCATGAGAGGGACATGGCTAGGGGAAGAGTATGAGGATTCCTCCTCCTGAAAAGGAAGGTATGGCAGAGACACCACATGATGAACCAACTGCAACTTGCTAATCCCCTGGAACAGGCTGCTCAGGAAAGTGATTGAATCACCATCCCTGAATGTGTTTAAGAAAAGGGTAGATGAGGTACTTAGGGATATGGTTTAGCATAGGATAGGAATGGTTGGTCTTGATGATCTTAAAAGTCTTTTCCAACTTTGCAATTCTGTGTGATTGGTGGAGATACATTGCAACCATGACATTGTTTCACCTTGTATCTCAATGATTTAGATCCTTACAGGGATACTCAGACATACCTTGGACCTGCTACAGATTGGCCTGACAACCTGTTATCAGCCGTTGGGTGACCCTGGTTACCAGCACCAGACCTACTCTGCTGTTCCTGTCCAGGTGCTATGGCTCTGCGTCCCTGTAGCTCAGGGCACTGCTCTGCCTGTCAACCTTGGCTGCTTGCTCTTCATTCCTTCTGGAACAGCCCACTGTTACTGCTCCCTCACTGTCTGGAACAAAAGGACTTGCAAGTTTTAAGGTTTCACAGTGAAGACACAGATTGCAACCAGAGTTTATTAGAACATCTTTTATTAATTAAGCTGTTATTAATTTTTTCAACCTGCTAGCATTTATAGCAGTAACAGTACATCCAACTACACCTTCACACAATTTGCATACACAATCGTAGTGATGTGTGTATGGAGCATCAGTTGAGAGGCCAATCCCAGCAGTTTTCTCCGGTGCCAAAGGCCAGTGCTTAATAAATGTTTTGAAAGTCCGTTTATGTGTTTTATGTTTTATCAGACATGTATATAGGAACCTGTAGTCTCTGTCTACATACAGCAGCCACTGCTTCTTTGATGTGGTCAGAGCTACAGAATGCTTTGTTGATGTGAATGTCTGCTGGTGCCCTTGGACACATTCAGCTACTTATTGGCATCCTGACTTTGACAGTTCCTGCAGTTTCAAAAGGACTGTCTGTTTCTGGAGTTAATCAGTTCCTGGGTGAGCTTTACGCATTACCCTTCAGTACATATTTTTTTCTTTCTTCAGCTGCTCTTTTTCAATAACTCTTTCTCTCTTCAGCACCCATAAACATAGATAAGCACACTCATAAACATCTTCAAACACAGAAAATTAAAGGATTTTCGTCTAATGGATGTAGCTAACAAAAGGTTTCTTTGATACATGGACAAGTGATTGCAATGCCCATGCAAGACATCCAACATCACTAAAAATACAGGAAAAGGAAACAAAAGCTGAACAGCTTTATCAAGACAGATGATCAAATAAGTAATTTCTGTATCTCATATACTGGTTTGGTTTTGGGTGTTTTAGTTTTGGAGGGTTTTTGTTTCTTTTTTATTTGCTTGGGTTTTTTTTTCCAGGCACTGAAATTGAAAAATAATATTATGCTTATAAATCTAGAAAGGTCAGAAAGAAACCTGCTGCTTGAATACTGCCTTCAGGGCAAGAGTTTAACTTTTGGAAAATACTTGCAGTCTTTTACTTGTAAAATCGTAATTCTCTATACATGGTGTTTGCAGTCCATCCCTTTCATCTCACTGTTGGTTGACCTTTTTTGCTAAGCTGCTCTTTTACTCCCCATTTCCTGCGCAGCCATAAGAAATAAAAGATTAGACAAAACTTTCAATGTAGAAACTTGAATATTATTTTTATTCACAACTTTGTTTTCATGCTTAGCTGAGCTACTGTTTTGAATTCATTAACACTGAATGTAAATGAATATGTGATACTGTAAAGACTAAATGACCAAGTTTCTTCTTGTGAGATGTTAAACTATCATATAAACTATGTATTTGAAAAATGTCTGCATTACATAAAGCATGCTCCTCTTTGGATCATTTATAAAAGTAGAATTCATTGAAGAGGTACTGTCAGAAGGATCTGAATAAAAATTAAATCAATTCCTTGAAAACATCATTATATAGACAAAGTAAATATCCCCCCACCTCCTAACAATAAAAGGAAAAAAAAACTTACTTCCACTGCTCACATTACTGACATTCTCTTTTATTGAGTGTGAAGAAAGAAGACCATATAAATAAAGTAAGAGTTACATCCTAGAATTATAAAATCACTAGGTTGGAAAAGACCTTTGAGATCATCGAGTCCAACCCTACATGCCCTTCACTAAACCAGATCCATGAGCACCTCATATACCCATCTTTTAAATACAGCCGTGGTCGGTGACTCAAACACCTCCCTGGGCAGCCTGTTCCAATGCCTGATAATCTTTTGGTGAAGAACTTTTTCCTAATGTCTACTCTGAACCTGCCCTGGCACAGATCGAGTCCATTCCCTCTCATGCTTGGGGGAAAAACCACAGAATCATAGAATGTTAGGAGTTGGAAGGGACCTCGAAATATCATCTGGGCCATCCCCCCTGCCAGAGGGGAAGGTTGGGAAAAAAGGGGAAAACCTAGACTAAATTGCACAGGAACACATCCAGGCGGGTTTTGAATGTCTCCAGAGAAGGAGACTTCACAACCTCTTCTAGGCCGTCTGTTCCAATGGAGTGGAAGAGACCACCACTCATCTATCTCGACAACCTCCTTTCAGGTAATTGTAGGTGGCAATAAGATCTCTCCTCAGCCTCCTCTTCTCCAGGCTAAACAACCACAGTTCCCTCAGCTGCTCTTCAGAAAGTTTGCTCTCCATCCCCTTCACCAGCCTGGCTGCCCTTCTCTGGACATGCTCCAGCATTTCAATGTCCTTCCTGTAGTGAGGGGCCCAAAGCTGAACACAGTACTCGAGGTGCGGCCTCACCAATGCCAAGTACAGGGGCACAATCACGTCCCTGGACCTGCTGGCCATGCTGTTTCTGACACAAGCCAAGATGCCATTAGTCTTCTTGGCCACCTGGGCACACTGCTGGCTCATATTCAGTCTGCAGTCAAGCAACACCCCCAGGTCCTTCTCTGCCAGGCAGCTTTCTAGCCACTCTCCTCAAGGCCTGTATCACTGCACAGGGTTGTTATGTCCCAAGTGCAGGACCCAGCACTTGGCCTTGTTGAACCTCACCCTGTGGTTTCATCCCATGGATCCAGCCTGTCCAGATCCCTCTGAAGAGCCTCCCTGCCCTCAGGCAGATCAACACTTCCCCCCAGCTTAGTGTCATCTGCAAACTTACTGAGGGAACATTCAATCCTTTCATCCAGGTCATTGATAAAGATACTGAACAGGACTGGACCCAGGACTGAGCCCTGGGGAACACCAGTTGTGACCTGCTTCCAGCTGGCTTTGACTCCATTTACCACAACTCTCTGGGCCCAGCCATCCAGGCAGTTTTTGACCCAGCAGCAGGTGCGCCTGTCCAGGCCAGTGGTAGCCAGGTTCTCAAGCAGAATGCTGTGAGAAATGGTGTCAAAGGCTTTGCTGAATTCCAGGTACACTACATCCACAGCCTTCCCCTTGTCCACTAAATGGGTCACGTTGTCATACAAGGTAATTCAGGTTAGGTTGGCAGGACTTGTCTTTTGTAAACCCATGACCGGGCCTGATCAGCCAGTTGTCATGCATGTGCTGTGTGATAGCACTCAAGATGACCCATTCCATGATGTTCCCCAAGGCTGAGGTCAGACTGATGTGCCTTTAGTTTCCTGGATCCTCCCTCTGACCCTTCTTGAAAATGGGTATAACGTCTACCAGCCTCCAGTAAGTGGTCCTTCCCCAGTCAGCCAGTCCTATATACTTCAGAAACATTATTTTCTTCATACAGATTAATAGCAATCCCTTTGCTTAAACAGAAATATATCATGCAGAAGATGGAGTTACTGTTAATAACTGTTCCGTGAATACGTTTTTTAGTTCTTTCCCTTGATGATTTCCACAGGTCGCAGTCAGCCTCCATCTATAACATTACAACACACACAAATAATGCGTTTGTTTACTGATAGACATAGTTAAGCATTTTCCATACTGTTTTTCATCCCAGATAATTTGATTACTGTAGGGCATGTCTAAGTTGTTCATAATTTTACAAGCTTTGAACAAGGAAATTTACATGAAAGAAAGCAATTTTGCCTTAAAAAACTATTAAGAAGAAATAAGACACAGTAGCAAAACATATCCAGATTGTTTATTACAGGACAGAAGGAAATTGGAAAAGAAACCATTTATGCACTTTTGTGTACATTCCTTCCTCAGATAATTTCGATCACACTAAAGAGAGTCTGAACCAGTGCCCACTGCTTATTCAGTTTGGTGTGTCAGGTAGAACATAGCAGGGGGTGAAATGAATTCATCTTTCTGTCTTCAAGAGAACTAAAAGCAATTTTAGTCTTCCCATGTGGTCACTTGAGGTGCTTGTCATGTTCAAGCTAATGATATCAGGCACCCTCAGGTTGTTTAAGTATTCATGAAGTAATTAAATTCTCATTAACATATAAATAAAAGAAAACTGAAAACAAGTTTAGGAGGCACCTAACATCTGTTCTAATGCTTTTAAGTATTAAAATGTGCCACATACAGAAGGAAAAGTGCATTCTGTTCAGGAAAGTATTTTGCATAGATTATTTATAGAAACTGTAATTAAACTGATTTGGCATATTAAGTAAAGTTAACAGCAAAGCATTATTTAGGTAGTTCATGTGTCTCTGCTACCTAAATAAGGAATTAAAAATAGGAGAGGGAGAAGTGAAATTAATTTTTGTTTATTCTGAGATCCATATAAAATTACATGAACAATTGAAAAATTGCTCCTTTAGAATTAGAGAAATGCAAAACCTCACACTGCAGGCATACTTCCAGATTCAAATTCAAACACATTGATTTTTTTGAATAATAGAATGTTACTGACATTTGAAAAACAAGTCAACAGTTCTACACAATGACTCATAAATTAACCATTATGTGTCTTTAAATTGAGTTAAATGCACACTTCTATTGTACAACTTGAGGCTTTAATACAGAAACAGCCTTACACTCTAAAATTAATTTATCCTAACATTAAACAGTTTACTCCTTTACATATGTCTAACTTTTTCTAAAAAAACAATATGAGAACAAATATATTTCACCTATGAGCAGCATGTGTGCCTACTGTTCCATACCATTTCACTACAGTTTTCTGTATGATAGAAATAGCCAAATAAACAATCTTGAACCAAGATTGATAGGCTGGAAAATGGCAAAGGATACAGAAGAACCTTTGATGGAAGAATCTTCAGAATAACTTAAAATAACCATTTCATCAAACTGAGGCATCTGTGGATGAACGCATTTCTGAGAAGTAAATCTTCCAAATATATCTTTCAAGTGCAATATACTGAATCGATTTTGTTCTTCTCTCTTTGTAACAACCTCTGTCTTGTTTTTTTCTAACCTATATAAAAATGTATTCTGTAGTGGTATTAATTCATTGTGCTCTTATTGACATAGTAAAAAGTACAGAAGATATATGCTTGTATTGCCCTTACTCTTAATAGAGTTGAATGTATAACCTGAGAAATTTACCATTTTTTTACAGTTTATTTCATACCATTCATTTCAAAAAGCAGTATTTCATGACTTATTTAAATTCTGCATGCCTACCATAGTTTCTCCTTGCTGTGATGCCTACTGAGGGAAATGTATGCCAATTACTCAATGTGTTTGGTGCATGCTGAAAAGGATGTGTTGCAAAAAAGGGCACATAGACCTACCTGAAAGAAAAAGATAAACCTATTTTTTCTGGTTTTAACTGTGGCAGACAAAAGGCAAGTAATTTAAAAATAGCTGCAGTCAGTTATCATTATACACATAAGCAGCTATTATTCACTTATGAAGAGTGCTATTCACCACTGGTAAGAACAGTTAGAAGCAACAAGTGAAAGTATTCTCTTCTTTATTTGGTTCAAAACCTGTTGATCAACTCATATCAGTTGATGATTAGCAAAGAATAGTATTTTCTAAGGCATTTTAACTGTGAAATAAATCATGCACTAATACAGCATAGGAAAAAAAAAACCACAACAAACCACACACACTCTTATTTGTCCAAAACCCATATTGTAATGAAGCCACTAACTGTAGCCTGAATAATTGCGATCTTATAGTGAAAAAAATCATGAAGAATTAATTTGGTAACTTGTGAAACAGGAACTGAGACTCAGTTCCTACTTACCTTCAGGACAAGGAAATTAAACATTGCAAGGCTTGCTTCAGAGAATGTCTGCCCCAGAGCAATTATCTGTGCTTATTTATGTATCCCCACAGATCTTAGATTATCTCACAAAACACCTGAGAGAAATATTGCCTAAACAAACTCTAATCTTTTTAGAAACCCGAAGATGGGGAGAAAACTGATTTAGTCTCTGTGAATATAAGGAACCAATCTTTTATGTGAGGGTGGATAGTGAGCATGCTGTTGAATACAGTCCTGGTTCTAAATTCGTTTATTAGTATCAGTCAAAACACTATTTTTAGCAATCTTCATAAATCAGCTTTCATTTAAAGGTAAGGAGTAATGGTTCCAAGGTTGAGTTATGACTGATAAAAAAAATCATAGATTCCATATTTGTTGACCACATTGGATATATTTCATAAAAAAAGCTGCCAGTAGCATTAAAGACATGCACACACACACACACACATATATATTTTATATATACATATATATATATATATATATACATATATATATGTATATATACACACAAGTTTAGCCATTCTGCTGTCTGGAAACAGAGTCTAGAGAATTTACAACTCTCTGGCAAAAAAAGAAACACCACCACCACTCAGTTGAGTTTGCCATGAAAGACTCATCTATCTCCTTCCACTGTCAGACACAGTTACATTGAACCTTACATGTTCAAGAGAAGCAATCAGTAGATCTAGATCACTATTCAATTGTATATGTACTAAACTAAATTAAACCATCAACAATAGCAAAACCCACAAAAAATCCAAACAAAACCACAAAACCCAGACCTCAAAGACTCACTTGACCATCTACACTATAAATCTCACACCTCTGGCTGGATTGGTTTTTTTTTTGAGAACCCCAAATTTCTCTAAAATACATGTTGTCCAGAATGAAGTTGTTTAATGCATGTGAATGAAACTACTTCCACGTGAATGAAGCTACTTGACACTACATTTCTTCAAGGTTATAACTTAATATTTTTAATTGCTGAAATTATAAAACTGTTTAATTCTTAAATAGAACACTGTGTGGCAGACTATACAAATCTTTCAGCATTTCTCCAGGAGATGCATACTTGGACCAATCTTAAAGGACATTGCATTTACATAAACAATAGTCTCTTTTTTCAAGCAAAAACCAGGCAGATATGAAATCTTTCATTTAATTGTTGCTGTTGGTTTAAATGATTGGTCTAACTTTAGATTTAAAGCATATTCAACTCCACCCACCTTTGAAAAATATTCACAGTTCTTTGTGTAATAAAAAATTTTAAGGAAAGGAGATTTAGGTCATGGATTTTGATCCTCAAATCCTTGTTACCAATTATAGATGACATAACCATTGTCTTAAAGATATTCAGGAGTAGTACATTGATTTGCTTTCCCACCATTTAATAGAGCTACACAGTAAATTAGAGGAAAAAATATACAGAAGGCAGTGATAGATGACATTTGAATTATGATTAAGCACATAATATATCCAGGTACTATTAATGAAAATAATTTTATTCTGATAAGTTTCAGAGGATTCCCCTGGCCTTGTGGAAGACAGAATAGGATAATACAATAACAGATTTTTTTTCCCACCTTCAGCAATAATTATATTTTCTAAGGATAACAGACACTATGAAAGACATAGCCTGCATGCTTTTTTCCCTGAGTGTCTTCATTATTAACCAGATGTTGAACTATCATTTATTTAGTATTCACAAATAATATAACAGGTTTAGGAATGTTATTGAACTATCACTGTGTGGTTTACTTTATTGGTTTGTGGTTCTTTAGCGCTCTGAGTGTGCACCTGTACCTATTCTCCTTGTCAGAAGAACAAAAAAAAACCAAACCAAAACAGAACAAGCCAAAAACAATAACTCTAGTACTTATGAATAAATAGAGCATAAAGTCTTATTCTTTTTTGTCATAGTATTCCTTTCTGAAGTAGAATAAATTACCAAAAGCAAAGCATACAAAATGCTTAAAATTAAGCACTTACATTTACATTTGATCCAACGGAAGACTATTGTCTACAGTGTACAATTTCTTTCACATGTCCAATGTTGAGAATGATGGGGCAGTCAATCTTCTTCTCTGTCACTGAATAAGATTACTACCTGAAATAATAACAATACTAGTCCTGTATGTTTCTTGTATTTCTTTCACATCTATCACCTATATATTCATTTATTCTACATAGTCTCAGTGGAAAGGAGAAAGGCAGTGGAAGGGAAAGTCGTGATAAAGATATTCCTCTGCATTCTTATTTTTGTCAGTTTGTATCTTGATTTTTTTTTAAGATCTTCATATAAACAGTCCTATTATATGACCAGCTGTGTTTGCTACATACTTGATTTTGATATTGTGGCTTTCCATACCTGGATTATCTTCCAATTAAAAGCAAACACATAATTTTAAAAATATTATAATCTATTAATAAAACTTTTCTGCCACTGCTGAACTTCAGATGCTGAAAGAACTTTGAGAATAGCAGTTTAACTCAACGAGTTTAGATACCAGAATCTGAGGCATGGTTGAAGCTCAATAATCTGGATTGCTGTTTACACCCTGGTGAAATTAATCTTCTGAGTCTCAATTTGACCAAAATTGAAGAACATTTGCCAGATAAATATAATCATAAATCTGAGCGCACCCCCTCCTTTTAGGCTTTTGGCTGGCTGTGTGCAACATCAGTTTCCTTGCAGAGAAGAGGTGTTGTGTGGAAAAAGATAAAAAAAGACAAACCACAAAACCAAATAAAGATAGAAGTGAGGGCTTGCCTCTCCTTCTGGACCTGCTTGAAGATGAGGCTCTCCTTGGCCTCATTTGTGCCACACTGCAGATGTGCCACAGGTATGCCAATGCCTCGTTTCATATCCTCTTGACCCTAACCCTGACCTTCTGACAAAGCTTTCTATCTTGCCTGGTGTTCACTGGTCAGTGTCTGATCCTGAAGTATGCTTCTGAACCTTTATCCTGATCTGAATTTGCTAATTTACCCTCTTGACTCCATATCTGTGATGCAACTGTTCTGCTTACCTCTTTTCGCCTTCAGCCTCCCACTTGCCTTCCCTCATCGACCAGCCTGTCCTTGCTTCTCCCTCACAGGACTAGGCACTTCTGACTGTGTTCAATGCATAACAAAGGCAATTGTTTTACCCAGTTTATTTGGTGGTAGGGAGCAGATATTTTTCTTTCACTACATCAGAGACTCTTGTTTTCTCTCATTTATTGTGAGCCTAGCAGTTCCTCGAAACCCACAGAAGAGTACCAAAACCAACCCCTGCCTATGGTTATATCTGTGTAAACAATAAAGTTCTTCACTTCTCGAAGTACCTTCTCTTGCTTTGTGTCCATATATAAAACACCCTTTTCCAGGTAAACTTCAGTTTGGCGGTGGTTGCTCCTGACTGTCAGGAAATTCCAGCATGAGTTAGAGCCTTGATTAACCAGGGCACATGTGGAAAGGGAACTGCACATCACTTTTTCCTACAAACTCATCTTTCGTTTCAAATACAGTATTGGAATCCATCCTTGGATCAAATGGATATAAATCTATATAACAAAAAACCAAACCCCATAAATTGTATAGAGCTTTGGAGTGGGGGCATTTTAAAGTGCAAACCAAACCAAAGAGCAAGGCATTTCATAGAATACTTTGGGTTGGAAGGGACCTCAAAGATCACTTAGTTCCAACCCCCCTGCCATGGGTACGGACACCTTCACCAGACCAGGTTTCCCAAAGCCCCATCTAACCTGGCCTTGAACACTTCCAAGATGGGGCTTCTACTAAAAACCAAACCAAAAGAAAAATAAAAGCCTCTCAGTTGTCCAAATTACTGACACCAAATGTCTAACATTCAAAATAAAAGTGACATAGTAGACTATCAGAAAAGCAGATTATTCACAAAAGTGGTTTATTGTATTTTAAGTAACAAACACATTTTTCACCAATTCTTCACCAAAGAGAAGTATATTAAAATCTTCAAGTCAAGACTGTGTGAATAGTTGAAAGACATTTAAGCTCAAGCACAAAGTGTAGGGATAAATGTTTGAGCAATTCTGTGACCCACACTATACAGGCAGGTGGAAAAAATTATTTCATTATCCCATCTAGCCTTAGAAGTTCTTCATCTGTCATAGTCTGTAAAAACCAAAGAAGCTTCATAAATTATTTCCAAATTGTAAAAAAACACTGGATAATTACATAAATGTATAGATAATTAAACAGAAACAGGTAATCTGATCAGGTCTTCTCTCTGAGTGATATGTCCTAGGGAGCCTGCTTTGGCAGGGGGTTGGACCCAGTGATCTCTTGAGGTCCCTTCCAACCCCTACAATTCTATGATTCTATGATTCTATTCCACTGACAAAGGTTTAGGATATTAGACTTTCTTACAATTTTGAATATACTTTCTTACAATTTCAAATACACATTTATATCTTCTCTTATGAAAGAGGAAAAATATCATATACTCAGTATTTTTACAAAAGGTTAATGGATTCCACTACTGGAACACTTCTTAAGTGTCTTCTTCATTAACCTAACAAATTATTATGGAATAAAACAAACCACATTAAAAAAACAAACAAACAAACAAACAAACCAGAAAATGTTCATTCTTACAGAAGCTTGTTAAATTTCCCTCTGCTTTGGATAATATTACAGTATCTTAGCAGCTAGAGAGTTATTGTATATTAGGGGATACTGTGAAGATTTAAACTCAAAATATCCCATAATGTATAGCATAAAAACAGAGAGAAAAATAATAATAAAATTTTCTAAATTATAATAATACTTTGTTTGGATTTTGAAAAGAATGTTTTATCAGGAAATTAGAAGGAAAAAAAAATCCCACAAAGGAGAATCAGCAAGGATAAAGATATCTTTTTCTATTTTTTTTAGTATTTCTTTGAGATATTCTATGAATAGATTTATAGACCTTCATCCCTAAGTCTCCAGTAATACACGGGCTAGTCTAAGGAGTGGGGTAAGTCAAGGTAAGACAAGCATGAGAAAAGCACAGATTTCTTTCTGATGCATATAATTCTCAAAGCAATCAGGAACAAAAATGTCAAGAGTGGTACAGAAATTCATTTATCTCACTAATGGGATTGGTAGAAAATCTAGCCTACATCCTATAGACATAAATAGAAGAAAAAAGATTAGCTATAAAATTACATTGAGTTAAGCCAAATAATCCTCAAAGTATGATGATTCTTATCATTTCTACTTCCAGTGTGGCAAGAGAATGGCCAATATTTTTTCTGCCATGAACTTGACAAATCCTAGTTATCTAGTTACTCGAAGTGGTCATCATAATTTCTGTTTCTGTTGGAGTTGAACTATGTGGATACTTTCCTTTTACCTTTTTTTACTGTTCTATCTGCATAAGACTGCAGGGGGATATTCTTTTTAACCTTGAAATAAACACTTTCTTGGTTTAATTACTTTGAGAAAAAATATATGTCTCAGGTGTTCACACATGCCATGTACCACAATATTCTCAAACCAACCTTGATTTTCATATGATTCCTTGATTTTATTTAAAGGAAGTAAAATTTAAAAAACCCCACTATTTAAAGTATCTATTGATTTAGTGTACTAATGAAGAAAAATGTCTTATTATTGATGTATAACCCTAGCTGAATCTATAACACATTCAGTGAAATAAAATTATCCTAGAATCGTAGCTGGAAAGGACTTTGCAATGTCATCTGCATTGTAACTATGGCTGAATATATGTTTTCTTGGGTTTTTTTACCTATATTCTCTTATAATGTATTAATCAAAATCAAATTACTTGTAAAATGTACTATGGATTGGAATGATTGGAATTAGAGACACATTGTGCCTAAGTATCTCCAAAAATGAATAGAATTTTAGAAAATGTTTTGGTGAAAAATATCCCTTAGCTTTTGGTGGCTAGTGGTGGCTATCTGTGGATGACCTTTAAGAGTCCCTTCCAACCTAAAGCATCATATGATTCTATGTTTTGTTAGATTAAGGATCAATCATCAGCTTCATCACTTTTATTAGAATGAATAGGAAAATAGTGCCTGTATAAGGAAGTCCTTTTATATTAGACAACAAATACTTTCCATGGACAACACATATGGTCAAAATGAAAAAAATACTGGCATTGCAGTTTGGTTAATGAGCTTATAAAGGTATAAAAAATCTGCTAAAAGAAGACTAATAGGACTTTTCACTGATTGGTAGCTTCTGGATGATTCTGGATTATGTGTGGTTTTTTTCTATAAAACAAAACTTGTGTATATATGAAGCTGATCTATATCCACCAGTACGGCTTTGAGAGACAACTGAATTGATCTTCTTTATTAAGGATGACTTTGATATACCTTTATGATACTATTTTATTTACACATCATGTTCTTATTTTCATATGAATACTTTAGCTATATTGGATTTTTGCTACAGGGATATACATTGTCA
Source organism: Hypotaenidia okinawae (assembly GCA_027925045.1). NCBI lineage: Eukaryota > Metazoa > Chordata > Aves > Gruiformes > Rallidae > Hypotaenidia > Hypotaenidia okinawae. The sequence goes on from BSDF01000001.1 coordinate 176,917,320, forward strand.
TCTAACAGTCAACTCGCATATGTCTATGATTCTTGCAAAAAGATTTCTTACTCCCAATTGCAATACGGCTAGTTTCTCATTTTGCCTGTTTTAGGCCAGACCACTACCATAGAGACAAGCAGTTCTTTTTCTGTAGACACTTGTTTTCTGAAAGTTATTGTACAATTTATGCTTCAGAATTCTGAAATTATTGAGTTTACTGGCACATAGATTTAACTTTCTATTAAATAAAAGCTTTCTTTAAAATAGGCACAGAAATAGCTACTAAGTGCTCTGACAGTAATGGGAAAGGAAATATTAAACTACTTTTCCCATTCTGCTGGAGGATATTTTTAGTTGCACAAGAAAGCAACTTTAGTGCCAGTCTCCTCTATACTTTTAAAACAAAATGGTAGAATATATTTATCATTCACCAGATACTTTTCTTGTGGACCTATAGTCAACTGAAAGGAAGCTGAAGGGAAGTAATACACAGAAGTGAAAAATCATTTCATTTTTCCAACAAGGTACTATGAAATAAAGGTGTGAAAAACAATAAAAATGTGTCAAGATAAGATACACTACAGTCATGACAGGTATGTATATTTTAGCAACTGTGAATGGCAAAGACCACAATATTCCTTCACTCCTTAAATAAAATAAATAAATCACTCTCAACTTGTACCTCTGTTCATATCATTCCCATGATTTCATTCTACCAGTACCTCAAAAGCAGACAATCTTTTAAGTGTTGCTAGACTTTATTACTTCAGTAAACGCCGTGCATTTTGTATGTCTGATTTTTGTTTTTCTTCTTACTCCTTATATATCCTGGATAGACAAAAATGCAGTCAACTCCTAGAATTACTCATTCCTAATAGGATTTTAACAATTTTTGAGTTGGTTCCTTCAGTTTTACTTAATCTTTTGCATACCTTTAACTAAAGCAAACATTACAAAACCCAGAAAACTCAATCAATAGATTCTCCATTTTATTTTCCTTGCTTCTTTTATGCTTTAAAAGTAGTACAATAAGTTTTATTTTTAATATAAATTACTTACTAATGATTCACATCTGTAGTCATTATCCTGAGCTATGCTGCCTTTTTGGGCTAGGAAATACCACAGAGATATTTAAATTTCTCCCTTTGGTTGTAAGCAGAAACTTTTGAACATTTACCAAAGCACTGGTCCCATACACGTCAACATGGCACAGGACTCACAAGATAAAAATTCTGTATTTAGAATTTTGCAAACAGGTAGATGCTGTGAGTTTCAATTCCCTTGGAGTAAAGAGTTTAACATGAAAGAGTGTTGTGACCAAAGTTCATATACTATGTCTGGAAAATATTCCATAGCACAGAGAGGGCATTCATGAAATTAAGAATAATGGTAGTAGGTGAATACTTTGAAATACAAAAGTCAGTAGGTTTTTTCTTTAGATTCTATATAACAACACTAAAAGTGTGATTTGTCTCCCACTCTGCTTCTATTCCAGTATTCTCGCATTTTTTACATTTTTTACAGAACACAGCAGGTATTTAATGAAATAAATGAAGCTGTGTTTTCATGGCATGACTCTTCCCTGACATTCCAGAGAGGAAAAAATCAGCTGTGTAAAATAATATTAACACTTCAGAAAAAAAAAATTTCGTATGAATTGAGCAGATATTATTTTTTTCATCAGCTAACAAAATTTTGGGTAACAATGTAAATGTAAAATTTAACAATTCCTATGTTTACATTGCTTTACACACAGTCTTTAAGGAGGCTTTTGTGCTTTCTCCTTCTCTTTTTCCAATAAAATTTAAAATCTGCTGTGTTTCCATGAGGTCCTTAGTATAACATAAAATTAAACCCCACAGGCTGTAGGAATATGTTTTTTTCCCTGTGAAATGGTATTCATATTTTTCTGAGTTATAAAGCATTAAAAAAAATGATACAGTAATTATGCTTTAATCAAATTTAATCACACTAGAACCAGAGAGGTATAAACTAATTATCACTTAAGTTCCTCAAGAAAAGAGAGGAAAAAACCAAACTGCAGCAGCAGAAAGATTTGAGTATTAGAATTTGTGTGACCTAAATTATTTGTCTAACAGTTAGGCACACCCAGTTATAAAGTCTAGACAAGAAGAGGTAGTCTACGTCACAAAGAGGCACCTCAACCAGGATGTGGTTGGCATTTTTAGTTGCAAGGACACATTGCTGACTAACATTCATCTAGGTTCACCCTTTTCTCCCCTGAAAATCTGTTTATTGTTTCAAGGGTTTTTTCCTCCCCACATGTAGGATGCTGCATTTATTTTTAAGTTTCTGTTGGATATCTCTTAGTAGCAGTCCTGCATTTCAGTGTAAGAGCCATTCTGATGAATTTGCTTTCATCCTCAAAATTTCTAAGAGTACACTCTGTCTGACGGTTTGGTTTGTTACTGAAGACATTAAACAAGATGAACACAGTGTTGATTTCTAACTCAACTTCCTCCCAAATCCAGTTTCCCAGACATTTTTCTATGCACCTTATTTCACCACTTTGTCTATAAAGTACTACAGGAAACCTTGTTGAAGCTCTTGCTAAATCAAAGTATACAGCATCCATTCCTCTCCTTTTATACAAAAAATTAGTGGTTTTGTCACTGAAAACTATCAGGTTTGTCACACATGATTTTGCTTTGAATCCTGTCTCATCCACAATTGCTTCAAATGGCCTCCAATATATCTATTCTATGATTTTCCTGCTGAATGAATTTAGGCTGACCAGACTATAATTTCTCAACTCATTGCCCTCTTAAGATAGACATGATATTGGTATATTTCTAATCATCAGGAACCTCCAAAAGTTTCCACGATTAAAAGATGATACAATGTTTTGTTTTTCAAAGATGTTTTCTAGCTTCCTCGCTACTCTGGAATGTACTCCATCTTGTTTCAAGGACTTCTGTATGTGCAATTCAACTCAGTGGTCCCTGATGGAGTTGTTCTCTACCATGGGTAATGTCTCACTTTCCTAGAATTTGTCACTACTACTAATGACCTTCAAGGTCTCAGGACAAAACAGTACAGATCAAGGTAAAAATGTGCAGAATATCTTTGACTTTTGTATATGCTTTGTCACCTGTTCTTTGTTGCAGCTGTACATCAGTCTTCATACACTCAAAAAAATTACACTTAGTTATGAGTTAGCCAGTCCAGTATAGCATCTTCCCTAGTTGGTTTATCAGTCAACTGTACCAACAAATTTACTTTGATGTTCTTGAAAGATTCCCCTGCCATGTTACCTTTCTAGCAGATATAAGGATAATTACAGTTGCTTATGAGAACAGAAGCCCAAAAATGTGAAGCTTCTTCCAGTTGTTAAAAGAAGTTTTCATTACTGTTTCCACTTAATCATATGTTACCTTTCAAATGCCCACCATTATGTCACTTGTATTTGTACCTTTCCTGGTCTCTCTGCTCACTTCCTAAGACTGACAGAGTATCTTCCTCAAATAAGAGAAGCAATGTTGCTGGTATCCCAACTTCCTTGCCAGGAGGACTTCAATGCCGGTGGCTGAGGGTTTCTTTCTCCTCACTCTTGGAGTCTTCTTGGAATTATTTTTGTACCTTTCATCACTGTAATTAATTTTCATAAGTTCCCATCTTAAGTGCAATAGCCTTCCCTTCCCTCAGATGATACTAAGGGCTACTGCCTGTTATGTTGTGGCAATATTTAGATTTCATACCGTATGCCATGTTCCCAGGACTTAAGATACAAAAGGTCAAGCAATAGTCAAGACATGAAGCTTCTTATTCATGAGAAGTTAAGAAAAAAATACTATTTTCTAGACTTAAATGTCCATGGGTATGTTAAAAGTAAGAAAAAAATCTTAATTCTCAACAAGAGCTACAGTCTTAAAAAAAAAAAAAAAAAAAAAAGTAAAGCACTTGTTTCAGGGTTCCTGAACTTTATCTTCAAAAAATCACAACAGAGATTGAAGATTTATTTATATATAGCATTTTAAAATTCATTTTATTTATATAGACTAGACTTAATTGTGTCCTGAAGGTTTTCCTGGGTTTCTTTTGGTGGGTTGTGTTTGTTGGGTTTTTGTTTTGTTTTGTTTTGTTTTGGGTTTTTTTCTTTCTTTTTTTTTTTTTTTAGGAGGAAGAAGGGTTTGTTTATTTATCTGTTTGGTTGTTTTTTTGTTTTTTGTTTCCTTATTTTTCTTTAATACTTCCAAAGAAGAATGGAGGTGAGGAAGAGAAGAGAGCAAGAAGAAAGGAGACAGGGAGTGAGAGAGGGAATTTGGCAGGCAGAGATGAAGGAAGAGACTATAATAATATTTTCCTGATGGATTGAACAAATGCTATATTTATACTAAGAACTAAGAACAGTCCTAAGAACTGTATTTAGCAGTAGGATTTCCTGAGCAGTGTGTAAGAAGTTTGGAATCATCTGTTCATACACTTGGCAACATGGATTAATTGTTTTTGTTGCATTTTGCTTTATTTAAGGGAAAATGGGTGAAATGCAGAATAGTTTGAGAAGAGAGAAGGAAAGTTGCTGCAGGATATTACAATTGCAAATACTTCTGCTGTCACACAAACAAAAGCTTTCCAGGCTTTTGCATTTAAAATACATAGGAAATCAGTGTCTGACTAACTTTGCATATGTTGTAAGCATTTCACATTATCTCCCTTCCTCTACTCTGGGAAATGCCCAAGACCTGGAGAGAAATCTTGAATTCTAAATTAGCAATTTATGTAGAATCCTAAAACCAGTTCCTAATATAATTTTGTTTATAATTTGACAATTATTAAAAAGACAGGGGTTTTTATTTGTATCCATCTATTTCCACATGACACTCTGAGACACTATTCATTGTATAGAAACGAAAGCTGCAAAGAACTAGCAAGTACACTGAGGCCAAAGAGTCATTTCCCTGGCAAGGGAGATCATGCAAGAGCATTTGGAATAGATCCTTCTTCCTGCTTATGCTTCTCTTTATTGTTTAATGGTTTTCCAGTCAAAGAACTGAATGATAAGTAGCTGGCTTGAATTTTAATAAGAGCTCTATGACAGCACACTGAAAGCTTCATTGCTGTGTGACTGTAATCACAAAAAGCCCTTCAGTGTTTGGTCTGTTATACAAATAATTATTGATACAAGATATTTTAAACCCACTACTATTAAGCACACAGTTTAGAAATTTTACCAGAGGAAATAACCACAGGACTGGACTCAGAGCTTTGAGTTCTGGCATTGAAACAAACTGGCAGGGGTTGTGCTGTTCTGGTTTCTTAGTGCTTTCACCAAAGTGATCTGAGTATTTTGCATGCCCTTATAAATTGTATTAGTATAAATAGTCAAATTCAGTAAAGAAGTTAAAATTGCTGTTGCTACGTCAGATATTGTGATCTAATTCCTTTGGTCAGTCACTACCTAACCCCAGTGGTATTTACATTTCATTGTAATTACAATTGATGAAATTAAACTTTTGTGCATGTCAATAGGTTTTAGTCTTGATAGATATCAAACTGCTTGGGGTCTGTCAGGCAGCTATACCTGATTATGGCCAAAACTATCAAAAAATCCCCAATAATTGCACAAAAATGTAGGATCATAGAATAAATTTGTGTTGGAAAACATCTTTAAGATCATCGAGTCTAACTGTAAACCTAACACTGACAAGTCTACCCCTAAATCATGTCCATAAGCACCACATCTTCAGGTCTTTTAAATGCCTCCAGGAATGGTGACTCCATCACTTGCCTGGGCAGCATTTTCAAGCTTTGTTCCAAGGCTTGACAACCCTTTTGGTGAAGAAATTTTGCTAATATCCAATCTAAACCTCCCCTGATGCAACTTGAAGCCATTTCCTCTTGTCCTGTTACTTGTTACTTAGTAGAAGAGACCAACATCCACCTCATTACAACCTCCTTCCAGATAGAGAGTGAAAAGATCTGCTTTCAGTCACCTTTTCTTCAGGTTAAACAACCCCTGTTCCCTCAGAAGCTTCTCATAAGACTCGCGCTCTAGACTCTACCAGTTTTGTTGCCCTTGTTTGAACATGATCCAGCACCTCAGTGTCTTCCTTGTAGTGAGCAGCCGAAAACTGGACACAGTTCTCAAGGTGCTTCCTCACCAATGCCGAGGGGGATAATCACTTCCTTAGTCCTGCTGGCCATAATCTTTCTGATAGAAGTCAGCATGCTCTTGGCCTTCTTGGCCATGTGGTCACACTGCTGGCTCATATTCAAGTGAATGTTTATCAACGCTCCACAGTCCTTTTCTGCTAAGCAGCTTTTCAGCCACTCTTCTCCAAACCTGCAGTGCTGATGGGGGATTGTTGTGACCGAAGTGCAGATCTGGCAATGAATCTTCTTGAACCTCATACAGTTTGCCTCAGCACATTGATCCAGCCTGTCCAGATCCTTCTGTGGACCTGCTCTACTCTCAAGCAGATCAACACTTCCACACAATTTAGTGTCATCTGCAAACTTACGGAGGGTTCCCTTGTTCACACCATTGATAATGATATTAAGGAGAACTGACCCAAATACTGAGCCCTGGTGAACACCACTTATGACTGGCTGCCAACTCCATTCACCACAACTCTTTGGACCTGGCCATACAGACAGGTTTTTTAGCCAACAAATCATATAAGCATTCAAGCCATGAGCAGCCAGTTTCTGTGGGAGTATTCTGTGGGAGTGTTCTGTGGGAAACAGTGTCCAATGCTTTACTAAGATCTAGGTAGACAGCAGTCACAGCCATATCATAGAATATAGAATGGTTTGTGCTGGAAGAACTATCAAAGATCATCTAGTTCCAACTCCCTGCCATGGACAGGGACATCTTTAAACGCATCATATTTTTCAAAGCTCCATCCTTGAGTATTTCCAATGATGGGTCATCCACAGCTTCTCTGTGTAACATATTCCAGTGTCTCACTACCCTGTGTCCAATCATAGAATCATAGAATCATAGAATGGCATGGGTTGGAAGGGACCCCAAGGATCATAGAGTTCCAACCCCCTGCCACAGGCAGGGCTACCAACCTCAGGTCTGGATCTACACAAGGTTGCCCAGGGCCCCATCCAACCTGGCCTTGAACACTTCCAGGGACAGGGCATCCACCATCTCTCTGGGCAGCAGAATAGAGGGGCAGAATCACCTCCCTTAACCTGCTGATCATGCATCTTTTTGTGCAGCCCAAGATATTGTCATCTTACTGGGCTGCAAGCACATATTGACAGATCAGGTTTTATTTTTCATTCACTAGTAACCCCACGTCCTTCTCCTCAGGACTGCTCTCAATCCATTCATCCCATAGTCTGTATTGACAGTGGGGATTTCCCTGAGCCAGGTGCCAGGCCTTGCATTTAAATTTGGGTGAACTTCATGAGGTTCACATGGGTCCCCTTCTTATGCCTGTCAGCGTCTCTGTGGATGGCATCCCTCCCCTCAACATCAACACTCAGCTTCATATTGCCCACAAACTTATTGAGGGTGCACTTAGATTCTTGAAGGACACCACTCATTACTGGTTTTCATGTGGACATTGAGCCATCGTCAGTAACTTCTTAAATGCATCCACCCATCCAGTTCCTTATCTATTAGACCATGTACTGGATCAGGCACTTTGGTGAAGCCATATTAACTGTCTCTAATCAACTCCCTCTCTTCCATATGCCTTGACGTGAATTCCAGGAGGAACTGTTCTGTGATGTTACCAGCCACTGAGGTGAGACTGACTGGTTGGTAGTTCCTAGAGTCCTCATTATAGCAATTTTTAAAAGTGGGAACTTTTCTGCAGTCACTGGGGACTTATCCATGACTTTTCAAATATGACGGAAAGTGCAGTACCATCTACATCTTCCAGTTCTGTCAGGATCTTGGGATGAATCTCATAAACCTAAGATGAAATCTCATTGACTCTAGAATGCATCTCATCTAAGATCTATCTCAAATAGCAGATTTAGGATTTGCTTAGGATGTGGAGTGAAGTTGAAGGTAATTAATGTCCAGGCTGAGCACTCATATTTTTGACCTGGAGATTCCTTTGACCAGTTTATCCTGAGCAAGATGTTAGAGGAAGGGTGCTGTGTCTACCATATACAGCTTAAATTCAAAATCTTGGGGACTAGCAAAAAAGAATCTGTATATATCCTGGATGTTTCATGTCATGGGAGACTTTTGCCTTGATGTTTGAAGTATTTTTCTTCTGCTCTGCTGTAATTTAGTCAGATTACTTCATAGGTATTGTAAATTTGTGTAGATGAAGGTACATCACACAGACAGCATAACTGTACAGAACAGAAGTGTCATGAGCTGAATGACTAGGTACTCACCAGAAAACTTGTACAGGGGTGTACACTTAGTACACATAGGAACATCAAGATGCTTCATAGGGAGGATTTACATATGTCAATAACGATCTAGACTTATTCAAGGTAAAATGTTGAGACCAGATCTACATTTTAATCTTCCACACTGCTGCTAAAAATTCAGTTTCAGCATATCACCTCTATTAACTGGTATCTACAGTGCTTTGCAGGGGAATGGCAACATCCATATAAAATGGAAAAAGAAATCCTTTTTTTTTTAAACAGTCTGTTAGGAAACATTTTAATTGTAAAATATAATTTGAATGGAGTTATGATCTGAGCTTGACAAACGTTAGCTCCCATTTCTGTTTTTTAAGAAAGTTGTATTTACCCCTTACCATGGTACTTTAGGTTAGGATGGATTTGGTGTACCCAAAGTCATGCCTGCTAAAATTGTGTGTCTACACAGAAAGTACAAATCAAGATTCACTTGTCGAGGAAGAAAAAACTTATTTCACGCAGAGAATATGGAAATATTCAGTTTCAGTCTTGAAAACTGTGTGATGCAGAATGCATGGGCCTAGGTTGAAGTCTCTGTCTTTCAGCGAATAGCTTCTTTCCTCTTCTCTTCTTTCCCAATCCAGAGTGAATCGTGTTTTGTTTTATTTGTCCCCATGGCAAGATTTCAAGAAGAGAGATAAAGAACAGCCTCAGATGGTTACCAACATATCCTCAATGTAATTGTTAAGACATGTTATTGTGAGATTGAAAATGGAATTCTAAACTTTTCCGATAGAAACCTCCTATACAGGGTAAATGAAGTAAACACTGGAAAGCATCAGTCTTATCTTAAAGGAAACATGAAGTCTGTATTTAAGATAGCACTTGCAGCTATGAAGGCCAGATAACTAAAGTTACCATCCTACAATCTCAGAATGAGTCAATATAGAGCATGACAGTCCTTGCATTACAGCCCTGGGCAAGCTTCTGTTCACCATATCACTTGCTGGAATCTCATTCTGAGCTGTTGTGTTTACCTTTTGCAAGACACAGTATCAGAAGCCTATAGACCTAACACAAGGCTCTATAATCCATTTCAAAGGGTAATGATATAAAAGTTATGGTTTTGCAATTTCAGGATGTGGGCATGCATATCTTCTCATCGGTCTAGTCCAAAGTAATTTACATAACTTCATAACGACAGACAGGTTGTTGCTTATCCTTTTGTCCCTTTGTCCAATCATAGGCAAATTTTTCTTCCATCCAGGCACCTCATGTCCAGGATGGTAAGGATAATTACGCTGCAATTATTTCAAGTAGGGAGAGACTAACAAGGCGAATTATTATTGTAGGACCAGTTGGCAGAAATATTGCATAAGGCCATTCCAGAGGGAGAAAGAAAAATAGCTCTCTGTGGAAATCTCTCAGGTAAAAGGTGCTGTACACTCTAAGGTGTACAGAGCTCTTGATGTGTATTTACTTCTTGTTTTCTACTTGGTATTGTGTATAAGGTATGTCTAGAGAACAGATCTTCCTCAGGGATATAGAATAAATTATCTATTAAATTTCCTAAGGAAAGGAAGAAATAGAAATCTAGATGGACTAATCTGTAAAAGGTAAACCAGAATTATATAGTAGAGGAATTATTTCAGTTTTCCTGAAACCTTGTCTCTTTTCCTCCTCTCTCCCTGCCCCCCAAATTTACAATATAATTATAATTTTTAATGAAAATACAGATAACATTAGTGTTTTGGGTTTTTTTTTCCTCTGTGGCCTTAATGAATATCACTGGGTTGTGTATTAGCACTATTGGACAAGAGCCTGTATCATTGCATCACTCTAATTCTGTGTGTTTGTTCATTTGGGTGAGTGCAATTTTCCTTTAAGCCAGAGTTCAAACTGGTTTTGATGTAACCTCTGGAATAAAACCTGTTTGTTATAATAAAAAAACATAAATAAATAAATAAGATACAAAATAATAATTTTTTATATATATGTGTATATTTTTTCATCATACTAATAGGATAATAATCATATAAACTTATTTTCTGCTCATATTTTCTAACTTGTTTTAGTCAAGATTAGTTGCCAAGCCAATGTAACTACTCCACAGTAGTCTAAGTTGTGTTGCACATAATCTTTTGAAAACACAGCCACCTCATCAGACGAGAAACAGTAAGAATTTGGATATGCTTAAGATTACATATTCCCATAACCAAAGCTTCTGAATGTATAAAAAGCATGTCTAATCAGGGAATAAACTTAATATTCTGCTGCTTCTAGTATTTATTTGGTTTTGTTTTTATTTTGTTTAGTTTTAATAAATTAATAGTAATTACATTTTGTTTTAAAATATGACTGGGGTAGATGTTCCACTTCTGCATTCAGGAAATGTTCAATTACACTATATATAGTGTATAGAGGAAGAGGAGGAATTAAGGCACTGTTAATACATCCTATTGAAGCTGTGCCACCAAGAGAGAACATAGAATTCATGTTAGTTAGATAATTAAATCATAGAATCACAGAATGGTTAGGGCTAGAAGGGACCTTAAAGATCATCAAATTCCACCCTCCCTGCCATGAGCAGGGACGTCTTTTACTAGACCAAGCTGCTAAAGGCTGCATCCAGCTTCAACAGGGGCCATCCACCACCTCCCTGGGCAACCTGTTCCAGTGCCTTACCACCCTCATAGTGAAGAATTTTTTTCTAATGTCTAATCTAAACCTACCCCCTTCCAATTTAAAACCATTCCCCCTTCTGAAAATTCCCTCCTCAGCTTCCTTGTAGGCCCTCTTCAGGTACTGGAAGTCTGCTATAAGGTCTTCCCTGAGCCTTCTCTTCTCCAGGCTGAACACCACCAACTCTCTCAGCCTGTCTTCATAGGAGAGGTGCTCCAGCCCTCTAATCATCTTTGTGTCCCTCCTATGGACCCATTCCTATGCTGGGGACTCCAGAACTGGACACAGTACTCTAGGTGGGGTCTCACAAGAGTGGAGTAGAGGGGCAGAATCACATCCCTTGACTTGCTGGCTACACTCCTTTTGATGCAGCCCAGGATACAGTTGGCCTTCTGGGCTGTGAGTGTGCATTGTCAGCTCATGTTGAGCTTCTCATCCACCAATGTATGTATATGTATATGTATATGTATATGTATATGTATATGTATATGTATATGTATATGTATATGTATATGTATACACCAATCTATAGATGTATATGAAAATTATACTAGCCAGTCTGTGATTAGAGAACAGACATGAAAAAAATCTGCATTCGGATCTTCTAAAGCACCAAAACAAAAATCTCCAGTTGTTGCAGTTAATAGACTACATCTTCAGGGCAGTTGTAATAAGTAGAACATGCATATATTCAGAAACAACTATCTCTGTATTTTCAAACAATATTTTAAAGAGACAGGTACTGTAGCTGAATTTTATAAGGGTTTGATTCTGTTCATGAATATAGAACATTGTTTGCATCTAATAGGCTTTATACCCCAAAGACAGTGCTAAACCATTTAATTTCTGGATCTTAGCAGATCTTAGAAGAAGATTTCAGGCTGTTGAGTTCAGGAAAAAGAGGTGAAGGCAGATCTTGTATTTATGGAAAATTCACGCATCTTTCTACAATGCAATGTATTTTAGTGCCTTATGGGTCAGCAAACTCTGGACTTAGTTGTTTCTCTATTATACTTTAAAAAAAAACCAAAAAAACAACCATAAAATAGGACATAAGCAGACAAGAGGATATAGCACCAGAGGGAATGACTTTACCCATGCTTTGATATTGTGTCCCATAACACTCTCACTGATAAACTCATGAAGTATAGACCTCTAAGGCGATAGAAGGTAATCTTCAACCTGGTTGAAATGCCAGGCTCCAAGAATTGCAATGAGCGCTATGAAGTTCAGCTGGAGGCCAGCAACCAGCAGTGTTCCCTAGGGACAAATATTGGCTCTAAACATGTTTAACAGCTTCATTAATGACCTCAGTGATTGAACAGAGTGCAGCCTCAGCAAGTTTGCAGACAGTACAACACTGGGAGGAGTTACAGACAGACCAGATGATTCTTCTATTCAGGGGGATCTTGACAAGCTAGAGAAATATACAAAGAATAATGTTATCAAATTCAACAAAGGGAAATCACTGGAGGTTTTCAAGATGTGATTGGATGGAGTACTAGATAATCTCATCTAGCCTCTTTTCCCCACAAAAGTTGGACCAGATGATCCTTTAAGGTCTCTTTCAGCATAGGCCATTCTATGAGTCTATCATATGCACCCTTCTACACCTGATCAGGAATACTGCCATGCTCATGTACTCCATTACACACCAAGTTAACCATGTACACCACATAGTAACCACCTATGTGCTCCTATACCACAGAAGGCAAACAGTATCCTGATTACATTAGGATAAATGTTGTCAGCACCCCAAGGAAAGAGATCAACATTGGTGGGACACGCCAAGACTGTTGGATGCAGTTCTGGGCTTTCCAATACCAAAGAGACATAGACCTACTGGAGAAAGTAAATGAAGGCTACAAAGATGATTAAGGAATTGGAGAATGTGTCCCATAAGGATAGGCTGAGAAAGCTATGACTTTTCAGCCTTGGGAAGAGAAGGCTTAGGGGGATCTTATCAGAATTTATAAACACCTTCTGGTTTGGAATAAAGAAGTAGTCAAAAAATTTTTAGTGGTATTTAGTCAAAAGACAAAAACAGCAGGTACAGATGGAAATACAGAAAATTCCATTTAAACATGAGAAAATAATGGTTTTACTGTGAAGGCGGTGACATACTGGAACAGGTTCCTCAGAGTAGCTGTGAAGTCTTCATTCCTGAAGATATGCAAAATCCAACTGGACACAAAATCTGTCTTATAGATAGTTTTCTTTTCCATAATATTTTTCAATCAGTGAACTCTAATGCTGCTTCATTCTCTAGACATTAATTCTTTTAAAATTCTAATTCCTTGTGAAGTTTTACTCTTTATCTTATTGAGCATATTGTAATAACCAAGTCTACTGAATGAGCAGGAAAAGTCAGTGTAAAGAAATATTTTTTCTAATTATTATAAATAAAATTGGCAGTATGTCTCTATCACACACACAAAAAAGATTTTGCTACATTTTTTCAAGTCATGTGTGATAAACTAAATGGTTACATCAAATTTTAATTTCATAGAGTAAATTATAGTAACTTAAAATATAGTGTGTATAAAAATCCATCTCTAAGCTATGTACATTCTTATGGCATATTACTGTAAAGTGCATGGCAAAAAATGTTAGTACATGTAATAACTTAGTATTTTCTGTTTTGTGCACATAATAGAAACTTGTTTAATGTGGCATGACAGCTGAGCTTTCCTGCAAGCATATATTTTGAAGAATGAGATATGCTCTCTGCTTCTTTGCCCCTAACTTTGAATTGTTCCCAAATTCAACTTCTCTTCAGGAGGAAGAACTAAATACTACAATGCTATGTTTTCAGTTTCCTGAGCATCTGTCTGGTTCTCTTAAAATATCCCAGAGGTATTTTCCACTTCCAGATCTTGCATCATTTCCTCTGTTCCTGGCAGGACTTTCTTTAAAACTTAGCCCCTAAACAGTACTTGGTAATGTTTCATGAGTTTTTCATTCACTTGTTGGCATGCAAAGACCTTAATTATATCCCCATGAACTTCTGGCATAGGTCCAGATGCTGAGAAAAGAAACAGCAGCAAGTTCACTTAAACAACACCTCTAATTGAGAAGCAGCAGTGTAAAAAGTGGTAACTACCTGTAGCTTAGCTATTTTCTATTAGGAAACCATAGTGAGATGAATTCTGTTCACAGTTATGGCCTTGCAGCTCTAATGAGAAGTGAATTTGATCTAACAATATTTAGATGAGAAAGAGTGTGTTTACAGACTTTTCCATTTGTGTATATGATATTATAGTAATAAATAGGTGAAGAATAAAACAATGAGCTTAAAATGTATTGTACAAGAGTAATGCATACATTCTGCTCATATATCTAAACAAGTGAATTTTGACTGGATTCTGTGTGCATATTCAGGAAAAGTGAAATAAGCTTGTGATACAAGAGTTTGTAATTAAAAAAAAAAAAACCCAAGAATTATTTATGCGCATGGGATCCTGTTCAGATTTAACTCATGTCAGCAGCTGCAAAAATGGAAGTCTTGAAGAAGATGTAACCGCATCCTTTTTCAGACTTCCATCCTTCCTTGGCTCTGTGGAGCAGTTCTCACTTTGGAGGAAGAAAAAGAGGCAATTTTTTAAGTAACACAGGCTACAATAATTCTGCTGATGCGATTTGAACTAGGTCCATTTACTTACTGTGGATGGCCTTGGGCTGCACCATGGTCTTCACCACAGGCTGCAGATGAATCACTGCTCTGGTGCCTGGAGAACCTCCTCTTCCTCCTTCTTCACTGACCTGGGTGTCCTCAAGGCTCTGTCTCTCACTTATTCTCACCCCTCTCTCACAACTGCTGTGCACGGTTTTACTCTTAACTATATTATCCCAGGGACTCTATCACCGTTACAGATGGGCTCGGCCTTGGCAAGTGGCAGGTCTGCCTTGTAGACCTGGCCAATGCCAGCTGGCTGGCATCGCTCTGTACACTATGGGGGCAGCTTCTAGCATCTTCTCACCGATGCCACCCCTGCAGCTCCCCCACTACCAGAAACTTGGCAAGTGAATCCAATACACGGTACATGAATTATACAGTTTTCAGGAAACTGTAAACAGAGAGAAGACTGTTGATGGCAGCTATGATATGTGAATTGTCTGTGAAAATAAACTGATGTAAAAATCAGTTTCCATATAATTATTTTTCATTTTTAAGGCTACTTTTAGCTCAGTAGGAAGCACTAGTACACAAGCAAGTATCATACCATGTTACTGTGATTTATTTTTTTTCTCATGGGGAGAAGTTAAGTTTCAGGTTAGGGTTTCTGAGAAAATTTGATGAGCCTTTGCAATAAAACTTGCCTTTAAAAAAAATAACAAAAACAAAACAAAAAACTAAAAACATAGACAAGAAGCATATATCCCGACTTGCTGGTAATGTGCAAAACATTATATTAAATAGAAAATAATTTTAAAAATGGTTTGTTTTTACTGCAATATCCAAACACCATCACAACAGTTTTGCTGTCAGAGTTCCATGGAGAAGGCTACAGCTGTTATTTCTAATAATAATTATACAAATATTATATATTTTGAAAAATTAACCTAGATAAAAATCGCACAGGAACCTGGGTAAGACTATCCTAAGTACCTGTACAGACTAAAAAAAGCCATTTATAAAAGCAAACATTAAATCCACCACCAAATGGTTTATTTTTACAATCTTATTTATCTAATGTAGTATATTTAAAACATATTTTCTTTGTAAAAGAGAATACAGTCTCTATTTGCAAGGAATATTTCATTTCTTAGGAGAAACTCCTACAAGGATTCAAATAATTTCATAATAGTGAAGTTAGAACTATATCTCTTGACCCTGGAACACCCATTTAAATGGATTCTCCTTGGGCAATAATCAGTCATTAACTTAGTAAGAAAGAGTTAAATGTTTGTTACAAGTGGCAAAGAACTTTATGTTGGAAATGACAGCATAAACTGTAGCCAGTGAACCTCAGAATCTATCCTAGCTCTTAGAAAACTTAAAGGGAAACTGTGGGTACACTAAAAATATCAATTAAAATTAGGTGATAAAGATTTCATAAAAAGGTCAATTCTGTTTTACTACTGTGAAATCTCACCAGGTTAGGCTGTTCACTCTGGTAAGACATCAACAACCATAATTTTTATCTGAAATTACTGTAATTCACATACTGATGAAATGAAATCAAAGGAATAAGTAGTTTGGTTTTTGTTTGGTTTGTTTTTTGGGTTTTTTTAAACCATCTATTCTAAGTGAAAGGTGAGCCCAGATGCATACCATATCTGAGGAAAATTAATGGATCATGACTGAGAGATTTACTTTTGTGAGAGGTTTCACATAGATGGCATGTTCTGATAATGGGAGAGGATTTGTCAAGACATTTAAATTCATTGGAAGATTCAGATTGTAGACCCTGGGAGAGGGAGCCACAGGAATAGCTTTGTTTAAGAAAATGAGTATGAACCTAAGAGAAGCACAAGTATTGAGTCAAGTCTTGTATCCATGCAGATGTCAAGTTAACAAGTGAGGACAGCAGGAAACAGGCATGCAAGCAGGACTACCTATTGTGCGTATCTATGGCTCATCCAGAAAGCAGGACTTAAGGCTACCTGGAAGGTAAATCCCAAGATCCATTCTGAAGACAAAATGATGAACCATATAGGCTTGGATCCATCTAAGACTAGCACTCATGACATCCGCAGATGACAGGGAACAACACACCTAAAACACAGATCAGATCAGATCTGAGGGCTTGATCCTGAACTACAAAAGCACTCCTGGGTCCACAGGACTGGGAGCAGGGGACTCACGTGAATCTTGTCAGGACACTGAAAGCCTAATCATGACCTAAGGGTTCTGAAAATATACTACGAAATCCTGCATTAGCTTCCAGGGAATAACAACTAAAGTATTAACATTGGTTTATCTCACAAGATATAAGTAGTGAAGCAAAATTTTCCTTTTTTATTCAGATGTTTAGGGGGGAAAAATGTATATAGAACAATTTCATTTACAACCTGCTTTTACCAGAGGTATCTTAAAGCCGTATTTCCTTCAGTAAGGAAATTTCCTACCTAGTCACGAAGATATGGTCAGCTTTTAAGGAGCTTTGGAGGATATGAAGATGTGTATGCTATTTATATTGCTGAAATTGCTTTGTATTATTTACTCATACATTCTTCTGAGCAAAACCTAGACTTCTTATCTATGAATGCATGACCTAACAATTAGAGTAGAATAATTCTTACACTTTTTCTTTCTCCATTATGTGTCTCTTCTATTCAAAACTTAATTATTCATGTAAATAGAAGGAATGAATGTTTTCCAACATATGATTCTGGCTGTTTTCTCTGAAAAAAATTCTGAGAGCATTTTTGGTGAGTATTGCAAGAAAAGGAACAGAAGAGTCTGAATGTATGCTGTGGTGGTTTTGGCCCTGGCTAGAGGCCAAATACTCACCAGGCCACTTGCTCACTCCCCCTTCAGCCAAAAAGGGGAGAAAATATATTTTTGGAGGCTTAGACCCTGAGATAAGGACAGAGAGATCACTCTCCAATTAATGAAATTGGGGCAAAACAGATTCAGCACAGAATAAAGGAAAGAAAAGTGATTTATTACTACTACAACTAATACACCCAGTGAACCAGAACGAGATAAGAAGTGGCCAAGTCTTAAAGCGCCTTCCCCCTACCCCTCCCCTTCTTAGCAAACTTAAACTTCACCATGATTTTACTCCCTTCTTCCCCCCAACATGGTGCAGGGAGGGGCAGGGAGGAGTTGTATCCACGAACTTCTGCAGCGTGAGTCCTTTCTATCGGGGTGTCATCTCCTCACCACAGGCCTCTCAGCAGGACTTCCTTCCATAGGGTGCTGACATTTGGGCCCAAACTCCCCCAGTCTGGCTCCCCTCAAAGTCACAAGTCCCCACACAAACCTGCTGAGGCGTGGATCAATCTCTTCACAGGGTGTAGATGTCTCTGATCCCCGTCCTCATCCATGGGCTGCGAGGGCACAACCCGCTTCACCATGGTCTTCTCCATGAGCTGCAAGGGAAACTTTCTTTCCACATTCTTTCCCCCTCTCCTTTGGGCCTGGCCTTGGTATCTGCGAGGCCTGTTACATCTTTCATCTAAGCAGCACAGCTACACCAAACTGCAACATATGCTAAGCACACTTCTTAAAAAATTCAGATGAACATTCATAGAGATTTCTTTCCAAGGGATTCTGTAGAGAAGCTGATTTCAAAACACATTGAATTCAATAGAAAAAATATAAAGTGTTTTGAATCAGGTTCTACATTCTTTATTTGTTCATAATGCCTCATTTTCATCACTGCAAAGAAGAGCAGACAAAGGTAGGAACCCAGCAGTCATTTACTCACAGACAAGATTTATATTAACAGATGCTACCAGCAAGCAGATGCCACAAGTAGAATTTGGGACAGGTTAACATCTAATGCTATGAAACAATATAACAAGCCAACGAAGATTTTGTTTTATCTTGTTCTCCTTCTATTTTATTAAAATATGCAAATGAAGTGTCAAAAGAGTAATAAAAAGCTTATGCTTAATTGCATGGATATGCGCTCTTGCTTGGAAAAGTGTCACACTCGTTTTCCTCAGATGTCCATCCTAAAAAGGATGTTCGCAAAAATCTAAGTTTGAGATGTGTTTGAATTATGAGCTCAGATTAATGGTTGAAATATTCTCTTTCCTTTTACCTTCAAAGTCTTAATTAAAAAACACTTTAAAGTAAATAAATAAAAATCAGAATCTGGTGGTGGTACTGGCATTCACAAATGACATCCCTGTTTCTGTGTCTCCCCATGAATTCCTAAACTGGAGATTAAATTGGAGAGACATTTCTTTTAGCATCACTGGGATTTAACCAAAGTGAACATATTGATTTTTCTTTGTACTGACACCCAAAATGTCTGGCAAGATCCCAAGCATGGGACACAGCTGTCATTACAAGATTTGTCTTTGGGTATTTTTGAAAAAAAAAAAATCCCTATATATTTACAATATTCTGTTTGCTACTAAGAACATGAAATAAAATATTATTTTTCAACTAAAATATTAGAAACACTTTTAAAGTATTCAGCATGGATTACTATAAAGACATTCAAATGCTAAGGTACAGTTCTTTCCAGAAGATGTGTTCTGGGAAAGAATTGCTCCAGTCCTAAAAAAATACTTCAGTATTTGCCTCTTCTTCCTCTTCTGTTGGTAATTTCACTGTAACTTAAAGTAGGGGAATTCCTTGGGTAACTGGGCTGAAAGAGGTTTTCATATAAATCTATCACTTCTTGTGACCAAAAAAGGATTCATAACTCTCTACATCCAGTGCATGCAATAGTTTCCTCCTTTCATTCTTGAATTAATGTTGGACTTGATGCTTAAGCTCATATGTATAAAGATATGAAAAGCTTTTTTAAAAGTTTGCAATTGAAAAAATCAGTACTTTTGCTCTGGTCTACTTCTCTCTCAAAAACGTATATTGGAAGGTTTGAGGCATTTAAATTGCATTGGCACAGGTCCAGTATGCTTAACTGGATAGAAATGAGCCCAAATTTCTAATGTACCATATTTGAAATCAGACTAGACTGATAGTCTAAATACGGTGCGTTGGACAAGACTATTCCACTAACAGCCCTGATCATGAAGATATTTCTCCATTAATTTCTTCAAATTATCTATATATCTATAAATTTTATTTGGACTCAGGATACATGATACCAACAGAAATATGTAATGCTGGCTCTGAGTCTTCCTATAAGGAACATAAGGAACTATGTGTAAAGTAGTCAATAACTGTTGATTTATACATCTTTCCAATTCCACTAGAAAAGGATCATTGCTCCTTATTAAACACTTTCCCCCAGATTTTTATTATTATCATCATTATTATTAAATCAGTAATTGTATATATATATATAAAAAAATACATTAATCATATTAATAATAATTTGTTAATAATATTGATATCAATAATTATTATCTTAATGATTATGATTATACTAATGTATAGACATTAAAACCTCACATACTACCTAACCACAAAGGAACTCATAGATATGGAAGGTCAGAAGAAATTAATGTGTTACTTCAAATGACATTAAAAAAAAAAAAAAAAAAAGAGAGAGAAAATATATAAATGGTATAAACGTATGGAAAGAACAGTGAATATTGTATACGATAGGAGTGGGTGAAAAAAGACAAAAAAGACGTTCTCCAGCTTGCTTCTGACAACAAATTATCCCAACATTTTCTAGAAATATGTAGATTATCTTTCTATGGTACTTGTTTGTGATTCCTACTTAATAGAGCAAGGGATTAACTTTCTCATGAGCATAATCACCTGGCAACACATGCCTCATGGCCTACAGGAAAAGACAAATACCCCAACTTTTCCACAATAATTTGTATAGTTCTACTTAGGATTTTCATAATTTTATATTAAAATTGCTTAGACTTCTTCACCCAATAGAGGTACATATAGCACCATCTAGAGATATAAAAGCAAATGTTTTTAAAGTAGCACTATCAGGCAACCAGTACACAACATGACTGCAATTTACAATTACTGTTTATACTATATTTTCAACTTTACGAAAAAATGGCACATTCCTAATATGAAGCAAATACTTGTTTAATGTTGATTCCCTGCATGAGTTTTCTAGAAATACACTGATTGAGCAGCTTCTGACTATAATTTGCAAATTATTAAAATGAGTAGATTATGCAGTATGTAATGACATTCTTAAAAGCCCCTTATATTGTGTAGAAATATTAAATATCCCTTTAAATAATATGTAGGAAATACACAGAAAATCAGGTTGGTAAAATTATTATGTAGTGTTAGACCACTTAAGAAAGCACCCATTTAAACAGTGCTACTAATATCTATAAACACACACTCAGGCACAGTGGCATTGAACGTATTTCAGATTCTTGCAAGATTTTGGTGAAGAAAAAAACCAAAAATGGTTGAAGAACCATGAACGAAGTCATAGCCAACTTGCAAGAAAGATTCACAGTCCTCCAGTGAATCAGTGAAGGAATTGATCACTTGCATCTTTACGAATTATGTCTATAGCTACTGTACAGTAATAGTAATTTTGAATCTGTAAGAAGTCTGTTTGCTTTATCTTCATTGGCTGACAGGAAAAGGTAAAATTAAGAATATAGACTACCCAGGGTTTTTTTATAAGTCAGTGAATGAATGCAGATGAAGAGTCTACTCTTTTCTTCTCTTTAATTGCTAATTTTCTTCAATTATCACTTACAAAACATTTCAGAACTACTCTTAACATATAAGAAAAATTAAAACAAGGAAAGGAAAGGAAAGGAAAGGGAAAGGGAAAGGGAAAGGGAAAGGGAAAGGGAAAGGGAAAGGGAAAGGGAAGGGAAGGGAAGGGAAGGGAAGGGAAGGGAAGGGAAGGGAAGGGAAGGGAAGGGAAGGGAAGGGAAGGGAAGGGAAGGGAAGGAAAGGGAAGGGAAGGGAAGGGAAGGGAAGGGAAGGGAAGGGAAGGGAAGGAAAGGAAAGGAAAGGAAAGGAAAGGAAAGGAAAGGAAAGGAAAGGAAAGGAAAGGAAAGGAAAGGAAAGGAAAGGAAAGGAAAGGAAAGGAAAGGAAAGGAAAGGAAAGGAAAGGAAAGGAAAGGAAAGGAAAGGAAAGGAAAGGAAAGGAAAGGAAAGGAAAGGAAAGGAAAGGAAAGGAAAGGAAAGGAAAGGAGGAAATCCTATTGCTGTGTCAAGATATTTTTAGCTGTGTTAGATCAGAAAGAATTTCTAAAAAAAACCATGATGCTTTTCACAATCATAATACAATGGTCTCCAAGTCCTATCATACTGCTATGCAAAGAAAACTAAATGCAATGAAATCAGTTACATTATAAGAGTACAAAATGAACACTTTGAAAGCAGCATTAGACCGTAACTATTTACAGCAAGAAAATCTATATTAAAGTTTGGGTAATAATAAAATATACTAAATTTTTTCAGTGTATTTAAAGAATACTTATAAGAGTTAATGACTATATTTCTCTAAATCTACAGCTGTCTCCTATAAGTAATAATTAAAAAAAAAAAAAAAATCCAGAAGAGCTGAAAAGTGATAGCTGAAGTGTATATGAAGGTCAGATAAAAATTACCGGTGTTGGTTCAAGAATTTTCTTTTTGTAAAATAGATTGATCACAGTAATATGTTTTTGACACAGAAACACACAGCACAGCATTGGCAATCACAACGTTTTAGAATGAAAGATGTTATCATCTTTACTTGATTACATCCAATATTACTTCAGGCTATACATTTAAAAGTAATTTACTTTCTAATATTTTAATCTTTGACCCTAATTTAATGAGATTACTGGGATTTCCAGGGATAGCTTCCAATCATTATTATGATCATGGAATTGATTTAGAAAATCTTGTGAAACATTAAAGGTATTACTTATCTAGAACTAGATTCTCTTGCCTTGGTTCAAGTAGCTTGGGACATAACTTTGAGAAAAATCACTAAAATCAATGTAAAAGAGAGCAACACAATCCATTTTTACACGTAGGGTTTTGGTTATTCATGTAGGCTTTTCCCGTGGTAAAAACAACTCCAAAGAGCATTTCAGATATTTTTTTACGATGGGTAGGATGAATAAACTTATAGAAGAGTCAGTCAAGGTCCCTTGTCTTACATTTCTTACATTTCTCTCTCTATCAAGAAAAAAAGAAAGAAAATTAGGTAAAATATTAGCTATATAACTATCTTTAATATCTAAAAGCTAACCAAAGTAAAATGTTAACTTTACTAAAATTACTTGAAGACATGCACAGAAAAAATGTCTTTAGCTTTGATTCAAAGGAGAATTTTAAATAGAAGGGAAAAAAATAGCTTGGAAACAACACTGAAATACAGAAAATGTTGAACTCTGTAGAATGATCACATACAGTAAACATTAGTAAGTCTAATTATGAGGTGCAAAAAGTGTTTTTTTCTAATAATCTATCTTATGATTTTCAATGATCAAATACAACAAAGAATATAAATAAAAGTTACTCTTTGACCTCCCTTTGGAGCGCAGAAGTGTTGTGTACAGAACATATCAGTATGCAGCTACAGCAGGCCTCATTAGTTTACCATCTGCCATGGCGGATAGATGCTAAAATGCTGTTATTGCAAGGTTCATTGAGCAGTAAAATTATAATATTTAAAAAAAAATGTATTTTAAGTAAAAATCCCTTGAAAGAAAACAGCTGCCGAATCATCACTGAGGCTGCGATCCCATTAAAAAGAAAAGACATCAAACAAACAGAAGAAGTTTAAAACGAGTCATATCAGCCTTAGCTTCTTGCTCCTGTAAAAATGTTAAGTGATTATAGAGATGAATGAAGCAACCTTTTCAATAAGGTGAGATTTTCTACAAAGCAATATCTAAATGACAGACAAAATAGGATATTTTATTCTAGTTATTTCAGTTCTAGCACATCTAAATTGGCTAAGAGGTAGATTATTTTTACTGTCAGAGAAGTTATGGTCTTGTTTCATTAAAGAAACTTTTCTGGGCTACTTCTATTTATCAACAGTTCCATAAGTTTCTTAATGAGGAAGGGAAAACTAGTAACTGCAGGTTGTTTTGTGAATATGGAGAGTTATCCAAAAACAGGAAAGGTAGTTTTGGAAACATTTTTTTAATATACAAATATAAATTACATTTTAAACTAAAAATCTATGTCTTTATTCATATGTAAATAATTCAGGACCTCTGAGACTTATATTTCAAACCAAAGATAAAATATTTCCCTTTCTCTGAATGGAAGTCCAGCTATATAACTGGGCTTTGTTGATTTGTCAGAAAGGGATGAATGATATACTGTGGTCATTGAACTTTTCTACATGTTGACATATGAACACCATTTTTTCTCAGGCAATCTATCATGGATGGAGTAGAAGTAGATGGAAAAGGGACATTTTTATTGTGTTTATGAGAAAAGTATCTGGAAAATCTTCCAAAGAGAATATCCAAGGAAGAAGACAGAAATAAATTTCTCCTGTTCCCTTAAAAATATAGCTAGATAAAATTATGCTAAGTAATAAGTAGGCTTCATTGTTGTTTTGGGGTTTTGATTTTTTGTTTGCTTGTTTCATTGTTTGTTTTTTTTTCTTCCAGAGGAAAGGGTACGTACTTATTTTGAGGCCAGACTAACAGAAACAGCATTTTGTGTTTTGTTATGTCATCTCTGCATTTCTTTAAAAAAGAAAACATTACTTTCTGCCTGACCCTGCACCCAAAGATCAATTTCTCCACTTTGAAATAGACAAAAAAAAAAAAACAAAAAAAAAAGACCAGGAGAGAGAAAAAAAAATTGTCTAAGAATTACAAGTGATATTCTTGGATAGAAAAATATTTAGGATAAGTAATGATTGCTGCAAAGTGTATTTTAACTTTGCATGACTAAGATCATGAAGTGATACTTTTCATTTAATAGAAACACCCCAAACTAGATGATATCTTTACCTCAAGTGATAGAACCATTTCAAACAGTGGTTGAAAACATTCTTGCATACCGTCAGTTATGCAGTTAATTTCCAGTTTACTCTTTCAGATTATTTTTAGGGAAACTTTACTGGGCTGGTTCGTCTTTTCTGATTATGGGTCACATTAACTATTTTGCACACACACAGAGAAAAGAAACAGCTTCAATTTATTCTGCCGTATATCACAGATAGTTGCTTCTCCCATGTTAGAGTAACATGCATTTTTCTAGAGCTTTTTTGATAAAATAAAATGTAAGTATGTTAAAAAATGTTACAAATCAGAATGCTATAGAGTTAATGGAACAGCTTTTGACATCAGGTTTTCACATGTGGTATTTTCAGTAAACTGCTTTTGCCCTATTGTAAAGATCAGTGAAATTAATGCAATAGACTTTGAGTAAAAAAATACTTTTTTTTTCCCATCTCTGTCTCTTATATTTATCTCCTAATAAAAATTAAAAAATAATTTCTTTGGCTGCCTTCTTTCTTCCTGTTGGTCAGTGTTTCCTACCATGTTGCTACAAGATAAAACTACATAAATGCTTTTAGAGTTCTACTAACTCTCAGGTGGTTAATATCTATGCTTGAGGACATTATATTGTTATCAGAAGATGGTAGAAGCTATTCTAACACTACACAAGGTTTTTAAGCAACCATTGACAAATCTCATACATACCATACAAGATATTAAGGTAATTTTAAGCGTGAAATTTAAAGTTTGATTGTGACTGTTACAAAATTATTCCCACAAAGTGGACAAAACCGGAGTTACAAAATGGATTAAACTAGAGTTCAGCCAAATTAAAGACTGATGCATTTGAATTACTTTATTTGCTCTCTAATATATTTTTTCAAAGTGCTACTTAGTATGTTAAACATACCTTGTCAGAGTTAGGTAATTTCTGAATGTAGATATATAAAAGTGATACATAAACACCAGTAGTGAACAATAACAACTTCAGATGTTAGAAACTCTTTTAAGAAAGCATGTTCAAAAATCCACACCCCTCTCCCCCCCTTCCCCTTCTATCACAAGATAGATATTCAGGCTGGATTTTGTCTTATTTAATTTAGGATATAATGAGTATCTAGAAATTCCTCCTTCCTCCATATATTGAAAAAAATATGGATTAAATCCCTAGTTTTAAGAAGAATGCATTGGTTAATATTAATACCAGACACCCATTTTTCCAGTGAGATATGCTGTAACTTAAGTTTGAGGACTTGCTTGAAACACTTGAGAAAGAAGAAATAAACTGAAAAAAAAGTGCCTGAAAAACAGAGTGTACACTAGATGTCAAGATATGTTTGCACTTTAAGATATTTTTCCACATTAACATTAATGAGCAAGTTTGGCAAACACTTTATTTAAGACTGAAAAGATTAAAAAGAGACCTTAAAGAAGTTGAACCATGGAACAAGCAATACTTAATTTCTAAAATAAAACAAATTGCAGATATATATTCTCAGGCAATTGCTTAGCCCAGCCACTCATTTTCTCTCCTACAGTAATCTGTCATTCACGGTCCAGAAATGGAAGATCTTTCTACTTAACAAAGCCAAATGAAAGCTACTGATGGTTCTGTGGTGCAAGTTGCTTCCACGTTGCTGGACACTGTAGAAAGCTATGTTTCATTGCTCTGCCAACCATTCCTCACTCCTTTCTCACCCAAGAAATTCTGCTACGGTTCTCCACTAGCAACCCAGTGTCTTTGCTAGGCATTTCTCATTTGTTGCTCTTGCTGGGAGCATTACTGGGAGCTTATGATCTACTGCCTATTCTAAACAACCTCTCTAATACAGTTACTGCCTCCTGTTAATGTATGGAATGGGCAACACTTACAGTATATGGATTTCTTGAATTCAAACAGATGAACTGATTTGTTACAACTTTTACAGGTTCAGATCTCTGAGAACTGAAATGAACTGTAGATTAATTAAAAAAAAGTTCCATGTTTGTTCTTAATTTTGAAAACTTAGCTATAATAAAGATTTTTTAAAAAATAGTATTATGTATTTAACTTTGTAGACTAGAATAACCCAATTTTGGAGAAGAGCAGGTGGCACTATAAATAACTGATTGAGAAGACAGAATATTTTTACTGACTTCAGTAACACTAGTCCTTTTGTACCGATGCTACATATTAACTGATAAATGTTTTCCTCTAGAAACTCATCACTGAACAACAAGATGGGCTCAGGATTACTAATAGAACTCATCAATACTAAGACATTTGAACATGAGTGTGATGTGACCTGTGAGTTGATGTGTAAGTATTTAATATATGATTGTGGAACTTCCAAAAAAGTAGGACATTGTTGTTCTAGACATTTAAAAACTTAAAAAATGATAAAACAAATTATGGTAGCTGTCTTGA
This sequence comes from Hypotaenidia okinawae, assembly GCA_027925045.1. Lineage (NCBI taxonomy): Eukaryota > Metazoa > Chordata > Aves > Gruiformes > Rallidae > Hypotaenidia > Hypotaenidia okinawae. Next base: position 176,944,201 of record BSDF01000001.1, read on the forward strand.
AAAGCTTACATTGTAATTTAAAATTAATATCTAAGAAGCAGGTTTGAGAGACGAAAGACTGATGAATTAAAATGACAGAGTTAAAACAGGTTAACTGCTTATTGACCGTCATTGGTATTATGAATCACTACTAATTTTGGGCTAGAAGCAATCTGTGACAAAGTTATGGTTAACTGTCAAGTCACTAACTTTTGCATTATCATCCATTCTTAATATACTGCAAGGTAAAGTTCTTCTGTCATCATGCTAAAGTTTTGCTGCTAGCAGAATCTTTCCCTGGTATGACTAAACTAGGTTAATGAAGTATTTAGAAAAAAATGTTTGATCTTATAAGAAGCCAGAGTCTACCTTTCTCTAAATGCAATCTTTCTCGAAAGTATCACTGCATTTTTTAAGCTACATACATACTTGATGGCAGTGTGGATTTACAGCAGCACTCCCTGCACTGCTCAGATAACTTGCCACAGTCAGGTCTTCACAGATGAGCAGCTGTCACTTTTGCAGTGTAACAGAATTCACCCCTTATCACTGTCCAAGATACAAGATGTAAATGCACCTGTGCATGAAGAGTATTCTCAAAATCCTATCAAGGATATCAGCTTTTAAGAAAGTTGTACATCCATCCTCTTTGCAGTCCATCATAGCATCATACTGAACTAAACTAGACAAAAAGTTACACTTGACTACCACAAACACACAATACATAATGAACTATTCACAATTCCAAAAACATGGAGAAGAAAATACATCTTGCTGTACCTGAACAATCCAATGCTTTTCATAAAGCTCTTTTGTCACTAAAGATGAAGTGACAGAAAAGTTAACACCTAGAGAACAAAACAGTTTCTTACATGAAAATGTAGTTTTGATCAGTTTAGTTTCCATGTAAGTCTGAACAAGCTCTTTAACCCTATTCCCTTTTTAAACCCCAATACATGCTTTGGCATCTTTCTGCTTCACAGGAAGAAGAGTTTCAGATGGATATAGTTCATCCATGTTTTCAATCCATGTTTTCAGTCGTGCACTGGCATTTAAAATTAATCTGCTACTGTAACATAAATATATGTCCTTTTGTGCAGTGCCAGGTGAAGGCAAGGAAGAAAAGAAAGGTGGAAGTTTCTTAATTGCAAACTCTGCCAAAAAAATCTTTGACAGAAGGGTAGATATATAATAGTAGCATGACAAAGTTGGAAAGGAAATGTTGTATCTTTCATTAGTCTACCAGGCATAAATTCCCCAAAAAAATAAAAGCTAGGGTTCCCAGCTTAGTAGCTCTTCCAGTCCTTATATAATGACTACAACCTTTAAAATAAATACTGGGAGCAAGATAAAAAAAACCAAACACCCAACAACCTGTATATTATTATTGCCTTTCTGATTCATGGGGTTATATGAAATTTTCCTTTTATGCCTCAGCAGTTTTTAATTTTGTTCTTTCAATTTCCTAAATTGTATTTAATCTCATCAGGCTCTGTGCTGTTTACTGTGCATACTCCCTCTGTTAAGCATTCAGTTTTGTAATCTGTTCTGGTTTTTCATGATGCTGTTTAACTTGTTGCAACCTTGGAAAAGTCATGGCACTTCCTGAGGTTCTGTCATTGTCAGTAATGGGATGCTTTTGTCAGCTTTGCAAATTTAGAAATAACACTGAAATATCTGGCCGTGTGTTTCTCTCTCTCTCTCTCACAAACACACACACAGAGCATGTCTCCATTATATTCTTTAATGAAAATCTGATTATTTAGCAAGCATGTGTCAAAGATAACAATAAATGAGTATTCATAATATCAGAAACTAATTCCAGAAAAAGTAGAAGTTTCTGACATAGCCCATACAATTCATTAGTAGAATCTGTTACAAAATGCTACAACATTACCATGAAATCATAGAATCATAGAATTGTAGGGGTTGGAAGGGACCTCGAGAGATCATCGAGTCCAACCCCCTGCCAAAGCAGGTTCCATAGGACATATTGCACAGGTAGGCGTCCAGACAGGTGTTGAATATCTCCAGAGAAGGAGACTCCACCACCTCCCTGGGCAGCCTGTCCCAGGGCTCTGTCACCCTCACTGTGTAAAAGTTCTTCCGCATGTTGGTGCGGAACTTCCTGAGCTCCAACTTGCAGCCATTGCCCCTTGTTCTATCTCCACAGACCACTGAAAAGAGGCTGGCTAATTCCCCCTGCATCCCATGCTTAAGATATTTATAAACATTAATTAGGTCCCCCTTAGTCTTCTCTCCTCAAGGCTGAACAGTCCCAGCTCACTCAGCCTCTCCTCACAGGGGAGATGTTCCAGGCCTTAATCATCTTTGTAGCCCTTCTTTGGACTCTCTCCAGGAGATTCCTGTCCTTTTTATACCAGGGAGCCCAGAACTGGACACAATACTGCAGGTGGGGCCTGGCCAGGGCAGAGTAGAGGGGGAGGATCACCTCCTTTGACCTGCTGGCCACACTCCTCCTGATGCACCCCAGGATCCCATCGGCTCTCTTAGCCACCGAGGCACACTGCTGGCTCATGGCCAACCTGTCATCTACCAGGATCCCCAGGTCCTTCTCCACTGAGCTCTTCTCCAGCAGGTCATCCCCCAGCCTGGACTGATACAAACACCCTTTCCAGGTGCAAGACTTTACACTTGCTTTTGTTGAACTTCATTAGATTTCTCCCTGCCCAGCTCTCCAGCCTGTCCAGGTCTCGCTGGATGGCAGCACAGTGTTCCTGTGTGTCAGCCACTCCTTCCAGCTTTGTAGCATCAGCATACTTGCTGAGGGTGGATGCTATTCCCTCATCAAGTTCGTCAATAAAGATATACTCCTCTAACTTTAGGTTCAAGAAAAAATATTTGTTCTGAATGTGTATAGTGTTCTCATTTTAAACCTCTGTTATTTGACTTTTTCAACACAACTTAGTGGCGGATTTTATGGTTATCTAAGAAACGTTCTTGATAAAAGACCAATAAAAAAAAAAACATCTGACAATTTTTGTCCACTAAGTCTTGTATATCACATGAGATTAAAAGCAATGAGTTCCCAAGTAAATTTCAGATTTTGATCTAAACATTAAGAGGAGGATTATTTTTTTCAAATAATGACCCCTAAAATCAAAAAGAAATACCCGTACTTAGAGAAATTTAATAGAATAAGATTAAGCAAACTGAGTTCCCTGGATTTGACTAGGATAGAGTTAATTTTCTTCCTAATAGATGGTGTGCTGCTCTATTTTGGATTTAGAATGAGAATAATGTTGATAGCACACTGGTATTTTCAGTTGTTTTCAAGCATTCAAGAGCCTTTTAGCTTCTTATACTGGCCTGCCAAAAGGAAGGTGGGGGATGCTCAAGAAACTTGAAGGGGGGACAGACAAGATAGCTGACACAAACAGACTGAGGGGTATTCCATACCATGTGATGTCATGCTCAGCCTGTAAATTTGAGAGATGCTGATGGTTGGATGCCAACACTGATCAAGGACTGGATGATCATCAGTCAAGACAGTGAGAAAATATTTTTCATTTGCATTGCTTGTTTTTCTTGGGGTTTATTTGATTATTTTTTTTTTAATTCTCCTTTTCATTACAATTTATTTTATTATCATTAGTATTAATATTTGTAATAGAATTCATATTGGTATCAATATCAGCATTAGTATTCTTTATAACATTATTTCAATTATTAAACTTCATTTCAATGCACAAGTTCTCTCACTTTTATGCTTACAGCTTTCTCACCTATCCCACTGGGGTTCAGGGAGTGATTGAGCAGCTGTGTGATGCTTAGTTGCTGGCTGGGATTAATCCATGACACAAAGTTATGAAGAGCACAAAGGAAACAAAAGTATCATCTCAGATGCATCTGTATATCTGTTTTATATACTGTATGGCCATCTTTTAGTGGTGGCCACTGTACAGACATAGATGGCTGACACAAAGAGAACTAGTCAACACACAGAACCTCACTACAGAAGGAAATAAATACACCTGCGTGGTTTATAATTAAAATAAGAAAGGAAAACATATTAAAATGGAAAAATATTTTAGTCAAATTAGAGGCTGAAGCATCTATAAACTATAAATTAACTAACCATGGAGATATTCAAGACCTGTCTGGATGGCTACCTGTGCAATATGTCCCAGGGAGCCTGCTTTGGCAGGGGGTGGGACCCGATGATCTCTCAAGGTCCCTTCCAACCCCTACAATTCTGTGATTCTGTGATGATATAATGAATAGCAGTTGGTCTTGTACCTAATATGCAATAAAATGTTGTAAATAGCAACAGTACATAAATATTTTGCAATACCACAGGTGGCATAGGCAGACACAATCTAAATACATTTTATATGAGTATGTGAGATGTGAAAAGGCATGTACAGCTGCACATAGGTAGCATCCAAGTGACAGAAAAAAAGAGTAAGTTGCCAGACTTGTAAGTTAACAGTATCAGGAGCAGAGGAAGACCTTTTTTTTTTTAAGAGGAAGAAGAAAGATGGCAAGCTTACTTCGATTCCAACTGCCTGTGTAAAAAAAGTTTTCAAGCCTGACCATCTTGATCTCTGCAACAAAAAATCACTATGTGCCAGACCCTTTAGTGTTTGCTGTGCAGTTATTCAGAAGTGTGATGTAGATGAAGGAATTTAGTGAAGTTTTCTTTTTAAGTTTAAAACTGGTCTGATACAAGTCTTTTAAATGCTCACATCACAGTTATCTCTAATGCCTTTACTATATATATAGTTACAGCACATTGATATAGACACTCTAAAATAGCCTGTTGAACCTAATTTCCCAAAAGTAGTAATAGAATGATAGAATTTTCATGGTTGGAGAAGACCTTCAAGAAAATCAAGTCCAAGTAGCTGTGCTACACCACCATAACCTCTAAACCATCTCCCAAAGTGCCACATCTACCAATTTTTTAATAGCTCCAGGGACACTGATTCCACTGCCTACCTGGGCAGCTTGTTCCAATGCTTCATGTCTTTCAGTGATTAGTATCAATGTTAGTATCTCTAACAACAGGTAACTTTATCATTTCACAGTCACTGTATCCTCCAGCTGTCATATCTCCTACCAGCCCTTCCTTGTTCACAAAGAGCAGGTCTAACATGGCACCTTCCCTAGTTGGTTCACTCACCAGCTGTGTCAGGAAGTGATCTTCAACACATTCCAGGAACTTACAGGACTGTTACCTCTCTTCTGTGTTTTAATTCAGGCAGATATCAGGGAAGTTGAAGTCCCCCACAAGAACAAGGCCAAACAAGTGCAATGTATCACCTGGATGTTTTTAGAACATTTTATCCACTTTACTGTCCAGGTTGAGAGGTCTATAGCAGACTCCTACAGCGATATCAGCCTTGTTGGCCTGACCCCTCCCCCTTATCCAAACACACTCATCTCTGTCATCATTCTACTGAAGTTCTAGATATTCATAGCAATTCTTAATATACAGGGTCACCGCACAGCCTCTCCTTCCTTGTCTGTCCTGAAGAGCTTGTAGCCATCATTTGTGGCACTCCAGTCACGTGCGGGATCCCACCCTGTTTCTGTGATAACCACTATGTCATAGTTTTCCTGTAGCATCATGGTTTCCAGCTCCCTTGTTTATTGCCCATGCTGCATGCATTGGTATAGATGCACTTCAGATGGGTTAATGATTCCAACACCTTTTTGTGGGTGTGGGCCCTAATTCCTAAGTCACTTACATTTGCATTATGGACTGCAATAGATGTAAGTTTTCAAAGCTCACATTAACCTTCTCTCTCAGAAAAGTCTACCATTTGGCAATAAAATTTGAAAGGACTTTTTTTGTTTCTGTTTAAGAACTTCAGGTTTCAGTCCAAAGGAGAGACAGGATTTTTTTTCTCAGGAATGGTTTAAGGACATCAATTCACGTACAACTACAGTCCTACTAGTAACATTCAAGTTTTTTGCAAAGTCTATTATTTTTCGTTACATTATATCAGTGTATTGAGTTTGCATGGTAAGGTTTTAGTAGTGGTTTGGCTACAGGGGCAGCTTCTGTGAGTAGCTGCTAGAAGCTTCTCATGTGTCAAACAGAACTCAAGCGAGCCAGATCCAAGATGGATGTACCAGTGGGAAAGGACAAGCCCATCAGCAACAGTGTGTGGTGGTGAAGATCCCCAGGCTCTTTTGAAATCCCAGCATTGAAATCCCATTTTGGATGCAAATGCAGTGAGTTGGGATGACCTGGCACTTTCTTGTCTTGGTTACAGGTTTGACGATTTTGGACAATCAGGAGCTCCCTAACCATACCTGAAACTCCTGCTGCCTGGATCATAGCCTGATCTAGAAGGTGACAGAATGATCTGACAAGGATTGTGGCCTGAAGGAAACACTGACCAAAGTCAATCATCTCCCAATCCTATAGTGATATTACATGATAACCTTTGAGCTCTCTGGGATTGCAGTGAGCCATATGACCTAGTATCTCCCTCCTGAGCTGGGATGTCTCTCAGGGTAGATTTCACAAGAATTCAAAGGGTCTGCTGACATATGCTAACAAAGGAAAAAGTGAATAACTCACTACGATGAGCAAGGAAAAAAAAAGTTAAAAAACATAGGTTAACCTCTATATCCGTATTTGCATCTAGATCTGTATTTATGTTTGGATCCATATTTGTGGTTTTGTGAGTGTTTATGTGTATGTATTTGATTTACAAAGCTCTGTCCTAAGTCTCATGTGAACCCTGCCATTTTTGAAACTCTAAGCTACAGATATTGAAGATAACAAATTGTGTTAAATATTTTTTAATTGGCTGATAATTGAGTGTCATTAAATATAATATAATCTAATTCTGTGATTTACATACCACTGTTAATAAATCTTAAATAGCTGCTACCTCAAAATTGCATAATACTAATTTGCAACAAATTGCAGGATGCTAAATCTCTATTTGCAAAAGGATGGTAGTTATTCTGTGGTACTGTATTTAAGAAGGGGAAAAAAACCAACATAACAGCAACTGCAGCCAGAAGAGAGGGACAAGAATATGATAGAAACAATTCTGCAGACACCAAGATACATGAAGAAGGAGGGAGAGCAGAAAATGACCTTCAGCTCATAGAGAAGACCATGGTGAGGCAGGCTGTCCACCTGCAGCACATGGAGGATGATGGTGGAGTGTATATCTACCTGCAGTCCATGAAACACTCTACACTGGAGCAGGTGGATGCATGTGAAAGAGGCTGTGGTCCTGTGGCTGCCCACCCTGGAACAGAGTCCTGACAGGATCCATGGCCCCATGGAGAGAGGAGCCCACACTACAGTAGGTTTTCTGGCAGAACAGTGACCCCATGGGGGACCATATGTTGGAGCAGTCGCATCCTGAAGGACTTTATGCCCTTAAAGTACCTATGCTGGAGCAGAAGACTGTGAGGAGTCCTCTCCATAAGGAGGAATGAGAGACAATGTGTAATGAACTGACCACTACTCCTATTCCCCATCCCTTTATGCTGCTCAGGGGGAGGAATTAGAGAAATCAGGCATAAACTTAAACCTGGGAAGAAGGGAGGGATGGGAAGACGTGTTTTAAGATTTTGATTTATTTCTTATTACTCAACTCTGTTTTGTTTTGGTAATGAATTAGATTAATTTTCCTAAGTTGAGTGTATATGGCCTGTGACAGTAATTGGTGAATGATCTTTCCCTGTCTTTAGCTCAGTCCATGAGTCTTTTGTTATATTTTCTGTCTAGGTGAGGAGGGGAGTGATAGAGTAGCTTTGGTGGGCTTCTGGCTTCCAGTCAGAATTTTTTTATGGAGCTGCATAGAAAGTTGGAGATGAAAGCCCAGAATTTAACTCACTTTGTGAGGCTAACCTTCATGATTTTCAAGAAACCTGAAGAAGGCAATGGTACTGGAGGATGCCCTGTAAAGATTTTCTACATATTGCAAATATTTTCTATTTTCTTTCCTATTTTTTTCTTTCTGGAGGATAGTGTGTATTTCTGTGCTTTTTGAGGTACACCTATAAAATGCTATTTCCCAAACTCCCCAGTTAAGGAAATGCATTTTGCCTATCCTTTTCTTAGTGTAAACCATCAGATACAAAGAATTACAAATGAAACATTAAAATTTGTAAATTAACTTGTGAATAAAGATTATGACCATAAAGTGTAACTGATATCCACGTCATTATTTAAAAAGATCTGCTAAGAAACGTTACTCAGTTTTCAATTAATCTTGTCCATTTTCATCATCTGCAGTATTATGCTTTTGCAACTGTATGTCACCTGTTACCTACTCCTAGGCTATTAAAATAGCTATGCTCCTGAATAAACCTAAGAGGCAGAAATAAAAATGTTTATGCAACTTGTGCTCTGGTGAATCATAGAGTTGGGCATACTCAGATATTCATTTAACAATGACTTGGGATCTCTTCTATGACACTCAATGTTTCAATCCACAAACAGACCAAATGTCAGACTGGTTATTATAAAAAAAAACCAAAACAAATAACACTGAACTGATTTTTAAAAAAATGTCTGGCCATTGACACTTTAATCTCCTTTTGCCTCTTCAAGGAACCTAAGATGAGTAAGTGTAAAATAGTAGCTATCCATTATATTATCAAAGCATACGTTATTTTTAATAAAATTCAAAAAGCCCATTCAAGTACTGTTGTCATATGATGCACAAAGCAAGTCTCATGTATGCTGAATAGCAAAGAGGATATCTCATATTTCAGAAGCTAAATAATTAAATGAGATCAATATTCAGAGAAAAGCAGCCTCTTCAATTTTCATTCTAAACATAGTTTACATTCGAATAAGTATACATCCTTCTTTTTTTTGTTTTCCTGTCAGTTATTGCACTTGATCAGTTAGCACTTCTTGTTCAGTTTTACCTTGTTTTCTCATGATTGTTTTTGTTCCCTTGGAAATTTCAGGGACTATTACTATATTTGCTCACGAATTTTAAATTGTGAAGCTCTATATTTTTTTTTTCCCCTTTATCACTGCTAATTAACTATACTGAATTGAGTCTTAGGTGTCCATTTTATGACATAACCACTATATTTCAGTCTCTTCTAAGACTAGCTGTCTGGTAGCAGACCACTGATGCTGAAGCCTCTATCTCTTCCTTTTCAAGCTTCCTGTCATAGGTGTCCCAAATCCATGCTGAAGCCAGTACCCGTGTTACATTCAGTCCATTCCCTTTTTTTTTTTTTTTCATAACTTCGTGAAAATCCTTGAACCAGTACTTAGCCATTAGTAGCAAGTGGCTAAAGGACCTTCAGCATTTAGTTCTACAAGGCTTGAAATTTATCTAAATGCCACTTGGTTCACATGAGCTGGAAGTTCCACAAATTAAATAAATGAAAAATGAGAAATTAATCTGCTCTGATGGTAGAAGTTCTACAACATGCAGAGATGGGAATTCGTTGCAACTGCAAGATTTTATTGCAAGGGTAAGCAAAATCAGGGTAAGAAGTTATAAAAAGAATAGCATGGATGAGCAAACCAGTGGTAATATATTTTTGTGATAGACAAGGAAACAAAAACAATTATTTGTATACTTCAGAGAAAAAAAGGAAGATAAAAGGAAAGGTAAGGGCTCTAATTATCAGAAAGGAAATACACTGGAGGGGGAAAAAAGTAGAATTTCTAAGTACTTGTTCTGCTTCACTTCATTCAAAAGGACTCTTGTGTGAAATGATTAATTATGCTGGGAGTAGATGAACAACATAAGAGAACAGACTTCAACACTGTTAAAGAACAAATGAGAAAATACCTGGACTAAATTAGTGGTTTGAATCAGCAGGGCCAGATTAAATCCATCAGAGAATGCTAAAGGAATTAGCCAATGAACTTTCATAGCCATTGGCAAATGATATTACAGAAGTCCAAGGAGATCCTAGAACTGTAGTTTTGTAACTGTGGTTTTTGTAAAGTCAGTTATAGGAAAAATATCAGCTAAAAAGAGATGTAACATGAATAAAAGTAACTATAATAAGTGCTAGAATGAAGTTTAAGTCTTGGAGGAAAAACAAACATTAGATTTTAAAAATAATTTATATTTTAGACAGAAGAAATATTATAATATGATTTCTCTTGCCTAATAAACTTATTTACTATTATAATTTCGTATATTTTAAAATGCAACCAATGAAAAAGAATATATATATTCCCATAAACCATTAAAACCTCACAGCTTCTATACAAATATTACCAAAATAATCCAGAAAGCAGAAAAAAAAATATATATTAAAAAAAAAATCACCCATGAAGTACTCTAAATATGTCATAGTTCTAATAATCCCTAATAAATCAACACTCAGTCCTCAATCCATTAACTATTGGCCTAGTTCAATTCCTCTTTCCTCATGAATAATACCTGTTAAGCTGTAACATTCACGCCCCACAGCCAGAGGTCAAACTTGAACACCAGTATGAGCATGACTTATTTCTGAGTATAAGTATTTTCAAGTTCATACTGCTGAACTCATCTGCAGCCTCTTGAACATTAGATATGGCTAAACCATTCATGAGGCATAACAAAAAAAGATACTATGAAGTTAATTCCTTTACTGCCTAGGAAATAGGATAAGAAGTTAGTTCAGATTTTTCTGGCATTAATTCTATAATTTTTAACAGCTTTATTTGCCATCCTAACTGCATGATATTCAGATACCAGTTTTGTTAGAATCAAGATTAGGTATTATTTTCTGGAATACTTCTGCTGGAAGTTAATGGTGACAGGTAAGTATTACCATCTACAAAACACTTCAACCTCCAGTGTTCCCCAGTCTCTGTTTCTCTTCCAAATTTACTGGTTTGCTGATAGCACTGGTATCAAGATGTCCTATTCTTTGTTTCCAGTATTAGACCAAAGACATATAATTACAGAACATTTTCATCCAGTGTATGTAAAATGTCTGGTACCAAAAACTTTGATCCACATAGACCATCTACTGCATACAGAAAAGCAACATTTTCTTTTCAAATAAATGAATAATAGGGAATAATTGACTTTGACTACTGAAAAACAAATATACCAAATATTTTTATCCACAAAGCCAGGATTATTTTTTTCCCCAAACTTTCTTTCCAGCAGAAATTGAATAAAATAGCTAATCTTGATTCTCACAAAACCAGTAACTAAATATCATGTAATTAAGATGGCAAATAAAGCTGTTAACAATTAAAGAATTAACACAAGAAAAATTCTGAACTAATTTATCGTCTAATCTGCTGTGCAGTAAAGGATTTAACTACACATACCTATTCAGAAAGATCTCTATCTTTGCCTGCATGCAGTCTTTCAGTTACTAGGAGTGCTTGCATTGTAAATGATTTGATCATGAGCTGGCCTGTAGTCTCTGTTTTATCATTTCAAAAGGTGAATAAGTTATTAGAGGGTTTTTTGTTTGTTTTTATTTTACCTTTTATTTTCACATTGGGGCCGGGGAGAGGGGGAAGAAGGAATTTGAATATTTGTATTTGAATAAATTGTTTGCTATAAAGGACTCAGTCATTCCCATTAAAAATTAATCCATTTTCAGAATGGAAATGCATAAAGTTGCAATGTGCTTGACTTCCAGGTCACAACAGACTTAGAACCATAATATCTAAGGAAATAATTAACCAAGGAATTGTATAAAGCACATAGGTACACTGTAGTGTATTCTAATACATTACTGTAACAAACCAAATGTATATAGATCCTGATACCTCTGCACTCACAATGTATGGCCTTTGTGGGTGTGCATGTACATTTGCATGTCTGTGTACAGCTTTTATCTCTTAACACTTCTTTGCCACAATTACTTCTGTTGCAAAAATAATGATTTATTATGAATTTTCATAATGATCAGTCTGTCTAGATGAGCATTAAGCAATATAATGTAGATATGAATGATATTTAAAAATACTTTTCCCATCTCATTTGCAATTCTTCCATGCAGATAAAGTCTTGGTGGTTAGTTATGTTATATGAAACTATATATACTTGCATATTGGTGTGTTTATGGGGTTTTTTCAGTTTCATTTATCTTTTTTTTATAGAAAAATTAATCAGAAGGAATTTAATGTCCTTAATATTTCTCTTTGGTTTTGGAGCTGCCTAACTAAAACTCTGCTAGGATTGTCACTTCTAAGAAGAAAGCTGTATCAATCTAATTTAACTCAATCAGATCATATTCTGAACAGTCAAAAATCGACAAGAATTTTTACTATAGCTCTTGGATCAAGAGGTAAGAGACACCTCCTACATTGCTAGGAAACAACAGGAAAGTTTATTTAAAAGTACTGTGTTGGAATCTTTAAAATGGTGCAAATCTTCTCCAAGTAGTAAATTAATTTTCTTACCTAGCAGCTTCACTTATTCAACTGTTCCTGCTCCTTTGTATGTATACACAATCTGAATTGCCTTTTTGGGTGTTTTTTCTGACCCAGCCCTTTGGCACATTACATTTTATCCTCAACAGCTTTTGACCAGTCTCAGTGTAGATCAGTGTTACATTTATAACACTGAAGAAAACCAAAACAAAACAAAAAAACCCCAAAACCAAAGACTTACGTGGACTTACGGCTGAAAGTTTATTAACAGGTTCCATCTGCTTCTCAGCAGTATTAGATATTCTGAGATGATGTAGTAGCATTCAAAGTAGTATCACATAGTTGAATTGCTGAACCACTGAGAACAGAAACATTACTTTTCAGCTTATAGTAGCTCGCACTGTGAAAGCCAAGAAATATTTTTCTCTGGCCAATAAGATCCAAGTTCTCCAGGGCTTGAAGGTCAATGCTAATTGGAAGAATTTTGTTTTGGCATTGCTTATGATTCTTTCACAAGGCAAATTCTAGAAAAAAAGTAGTATATCAATTAGAATTTGGGGATTTTACACATGATTGATCTTGTTAAACAGTTTCATTGTTGGGAAATAGATTTTAGCCCACACATGGAACATTTCCTTGGATAGCTTATATGAAGGGCATAGATAGAGCCTGTAGGATTCTGTCAGAGAACAGATTAAAAAGGTGTGAAAATGCAGGTAGCAATATTTGAATGCAAATAAGAATTTTGGAAGATTACCTATCAAAACATGTTGCACTAAGTATTTAGGACCAATTTTAGAGAGCAGATGGATTTTGACAAAGGAGCAGACAGATTTTTGGTTGATATGAGAGGAGAGCTGTCAAAGTTCCAGCTGTGGTTGAGAAGGAAGGATAACCAATTAATTGTCTGTGCCCTGTTTTGGCAGATGTCAAGTTCTGCTATCTTTTATTTACAGAAGCTTGATTCCTTGAGAATTCACAGAGGAAGGCTTTCTTTAAAAAAAAAGCCGGGGTTTTCTACATCTGGTGCAAGAAAGCAGTTTTCTTCCCCTAATAGGTGGAGACAAATGGAGAATGAATGGTGAACTGGACTATATGAATCTTTGCTGGAAATTTCCAACAAGAGATTAGATAATTAAACTGCAGTCTAATTAAGCTACATTTCTCATTTATTGCCTTTCTTTATGATTTTGCAGGGTGCACACATTTTCTAGCAGAACATGAGGCAAAATGCTAGCAGGCATTTTCTTTAAAAATCACATACAACGTCATCATTGTCTAGAAACTAGGTAAGTTGTCTAATAATTTATTAGAACCATCAACAGTTAGGCAAGTTATTTCAGTGTGATGATACCCACACACAGCATAGTTCAGAACCTCACCTTTTTTTCTGGGGCAGGTAGTGTGTAAGGAGTGAAAAAGTGGAATAGAATAATATAACATTTTCAGCTTTCTAGAGCAAGTTATGTAGTCTGGTGATGTAACAATTATGAATCTATTGAGGAAAATAGATAGAAGACCATTCTTAAATGGAGAATAACTCTAAAAAAAAAAAAAGCTTAAAAATAATTTCAAATATATTTTTATATATTTTTCCCCTCACTTTCATCTTTTCTATAAGCATAGAAAGGTACAGAACTAAAGTTCCATATAAAGGCCGAATGCTATGAGTATGAGCCAAAGTGCTCTCAAAATTCCTAGTTCCATCTGTATATATCTACTATAAGAATGAGACATATCCAATGCTGCAATTGTAAACATACCTCTGTAAGACCAAGCCAAGCAGGGCATGAATTGTATATCTGTATAGTGTTTTAGTTCAGATAAGGAGCATGCTTTTCAAATGAATCTCCCAGAAGATCCCATTTATCTATATTAGTGAATAGTGCAGGGCACCCAGGAGTCAATGTGTAAAACAGAATAGTTGTAGCTGAGGATCTAATGGAAATACAAATGTATTTGTAAGGTTATACTTCATGGAGGTTGTTAAAGGTGAGAGAGGTTTTTAATTTAACTCTCGTCTTGCCCACAAACTGAATGTTTGTTAACAGTACACTTTCAATGTAAAGGAACCAGACTGTTTGTTTGAAGACTTTCCATGATGCAAATCAAAGCTCAGCAAGTGGAGAACTGGAAGAACTGTTTCAAAAAATGCATTCCACATTCAAATTAAAAGGTAATGGTCACGCACTTTTAGTATATTTTTGTTTGCAACAAAGACCACTCTCAGAGCCAGGAAATGGATTTGTTTTTTCAATTAAGGTGTTTTCCAGCAGTCTACTGCATACAGTTCAGCTGCAAATGGCAGTCAATCCATAGAACAAGAAATATCCAAAGTGAAAAATAAGTCAAAGCAAAGAAAGCCCCACAAAATAGTACCCAGATCCCTAAATATGATATGGATATCAAACTTTGCCTTGATTTCCTAGATCTTTTATTACTCCTCAGCAGTTCCTGAAGTAAAGGTGTTTGGCCCGCCTGTAAAGAACAGGTAATGTAAAATACTAAAATATATTTCAAAATAACATCCTACCATAAGAATCAAATGAAAGAATTTCTCACGCCATGTAAGAAAAACTTTCTTGCTAATTGCAACATGTTCACAGAGTACCAGGTATTATGGGGAACTTCAAGTTCAAGAAAACAGCACACACTCCTTGCCTCTACTTATAAACACAGACATACTAGGCATATCTTATTGTCCTCAGTAACAGGTGACCATTACTGACTTGTACTCAGAATCACTTACGGCTAGGTTCTATTTTGACAGGTTGCCTTCACCACAGGCCGTTAGAGCTAATATATAACATAAGCCAGATGATACTTCAGGAGTGTAGATGATTGAAGATTCAGTGCTCACATGTTGCAACCTTTTTTAAAAAAATGCATAGCTTTACCTTCAGGAAGAGAGGCTGGGAACTGATTCCAAGGTTCAAATTCCCATCTTTAGTCTCTTTCTGTTATAGCCTAATAAATGTGATTTTTCCCATTACCGGTAAAAGGCCATGAGCTTTGTACTGACCTAATAGTGCAAGGTCTTGTCTGGATTTGCTTGCCCCTTGCTGTTTTTTACCTCTTCCCTAGGGATGAGGCCAGTATTGCCTATTTGTTTTAAATTAAACTCTGTGAATACCATCTATATGGAAAAAAAGAGAAGACCTTATACTTGCTTAATGAAAAAGGGGGAGAAGTGATAGACACCACAGGGAAGATGAGATTACCTGGATAAACTTCACCAGTTTTTATGAAAGGCTGGACTTGGACTGATTATTATGTTGTACTAGCTGATGGAAAGCTTGGCTACTGTAACACAAAATATATGTAAAAATGATAGTACATGACTGGGTATACAAACTATGAAAGAATAGAAGAAAATACTTTTGTTGTCAAAAAAAGGAAGGGATGTGATGCTTTATGCACTTTATATGGAAGCACTTACGTGAGTAAATATTCAAGCAAAATAGAGTACACACATTCACTTGCTGATTTTTAGATAAATGTAAAAAATCCCCAATAATTTAGAGGTATGTGATCCAATAACAATCTTAGGTATAGAAGCTCAGAAAAAAATACCTTTAAGTAGAGATGTATAAAAAGTCCTCACTCATTAAAAAATAAAATATATATTTCAAACTGTAATTTTTTTTTCAGATTATTTCTGGTATGATACATAGGAAAAATATATATACACACACATATATATAAGTATGTATAGGTATCTTAAGGCAGGAAAAAAACCCACAAAAAACCCTTTATCAATACATTACTTTAGCCCCAGTTTTTTCTCAGAACTTCTCAGCAGGGTAGATGGGTGGGAGAGAAGTACAGCTAGGGATTTGAAGTGGTCAAAATACTGGTGAATGTTCTTATTAACTAGCTCCAGGAAATCTCTGATCCTTGTATCCCATCATCACTTCTGTTCTGATTCATATAGTTATCCTTATCTATTGCTCCAAGGAAAATTTTAATACTGAATGCATGATTCCATTTAAGATGAACAAATACAGGAACTACAGCATCTGGAACTCAGCTAAGTACCAAGCTACAAGACTAGATTCAATCAGCCAGTATTCTAAACAACTTAAGAAAAACACTGTCAGGACAATATGGAAATTGAAAAGGGAATTCATCTGGCTAGGGATGAAACTGAAATCCCTCTTCTCTTTGCTGAGGACTTAATGAAACAATTTGTACAGTTCGCTGAAAAACTGGTTGTGTTTTATAGTTCTCTTAAATTTGTTTCCTTTGTGTATCTGGTATAAGACTGTCATGCCTTCCACAGGATAATTTTATTAGTTTCTTATATTCATACAAAGTTAAAATGCCTTTTAATTTTTTTTTTTGTTTGTTTTAGAATATTTTTTTATATAATGCTGCATCTGACAGAGATAACTGCTATAAGATTTTTCCATCTGTGTGTGTGTGTGTCTTATCTTGCATTGTATTCTGTTGACTACATAACTATGGGATAGACTAAAAGGCTTCAGCATACTGAAAATATCACTTGCTTCATCACTACAGGTCTATGTATGTAAATTGTTAAAATTTAAAGCAATTGATATATATCATAGCCTCAATTTTTGTCTGTAATAAAATTAAAGGTAGATGTTCACAGCTTTTGTTTCTGATGAATATTTAGTATTTTTTCCAAGTCATTTCTCCTAAAGAACGTTGCTGTGTTGGACATCCGCACATGCGAAAAAGGAGCACACTGGCAGAATGAAAGGTGTGGGAACCCTAGGAACCACATCCGGAAAAAAGCCACTGACCAGTCCCTCCCTGATCTGTCCCAGGAGAACGACTGCAGCAGGGTCCACTCATCTTGAGAGTCAAAGAGAACAGCTCTCCCCTCACTTTACAGAACAAGGACGAGTCACTACAGTATTGTTCCAAATACAGTTTCGTGGGAACTGGGATGAGTGGTTTGTCTCAAACAATCTGTCTTGCAAGACATCAGAACTTGCAGAAGCAGATGGGGTCTTACCTCACAAGGGGCTTGATCCTACAAGTGTCGACAGGGCATTGGACTAGGGCCTCCATCCTCCCAAGGTCAGCAGAGCATGTAGACTCTTGATATAAAAGCAGCCGCTCTGACAAACTGGACATTACGCTTCCTCATTTGATAAACCATCTGGACACTGTCCTTGCAAGGGCAGCCCCTCATTCAGTAGCCACCCTGATAACCAGGATCCTGTCCTTATCCAGTAAGTAACAGTGACAAGCAAGTGGGGCCCTGAGGAGGCAGAGAGACTTCTTGCTAAAATCCAGTGTGATGCCACTGAATGAGGTCAGTGCTCCATCAGCCCAGTTCGAGGGGGTCAAATGACCACTTGGGACCCCCATTCCCCACTGACTCATTTCCAGAACACTCTGCAACTCAACACTGAGTCTGTGCAAGATATGCTAGGTCTCCCCAGAAGGAAGGGGTCAGGGACCATAAAAGATGCAGATTTGAGACATCTGGCATGCATGTGCCATCCAAGGACCACAACTTTATGATGATCAATGCTGTATCCCTGGTGATAGCTTCTTATTTTTTTCTCTTTTACTCTCTTTCTCAATCTCTCTCTCTCTCTCAACTTCTAACCTTATTCTCAGCACACAATAGTAACAGCTTTTCCAGTTTTGCTAAATTCTAATTGTAATACATTGTTTCAAATCTACAGTGTAGTGTGGTGTGGTTTAACCACCATGAATAACTAAGCACCACACAGCCACTTGCTTAAGTCCTCTGCCTCTCAAAGGGATGGGAATGAAATGGATGTATTGAGATAAAGACAATTTAATAAGATAATAAGATAACAAAGGAAGAGGAGAATAGTAGTAGTAACATTGAAAACGTTAGTAACAATAATAAAAAGGACAAATAATGCACCTATGCAATTGCTCACCACTTGTGAAAGGAAAATAAAACAACTCAATGCCCTGTTTCTGAGCAGCAAATCTTCCTCTGAGTTAGCTTCCACAATTATATGTATAAATACAGTATATATATGTAGCATGATACTATGTGGTATGAATATCCCTTGGTCAGTGAAGGTCATCTGTCCTGGTTGCACTTTCCCAGCTGCTTGTGTGCCTGGCAGGGTGTGAGATGCTGAAAAGTCCTTGACTTATTGTAGATGCTAGAACTACAGACCAACTCTATCTCAGTCAACAGTGGGACAGTATCCATTCCTTATTCCATACCATTTGTGTCACACACAGGTTCTATACTTCCCCACACATTCCAATTAATCACCATCATATCATCATACAATTCTTGCTATATTTTGATCAGCTTCTACATAGCATAATATAGCCTTCTAAAACTGTCAATGAACTTCTTTAAAATTAAATTAATTTTGTCACCAAAATCTTTTTGTTGCATCATAAAATAAATCTGAGGACATGAAATTAATTTTCTACTGAGATTCACACTGTGAAAATATTTTCATAAATGAGAATAAAATTAGGTAGTGCAGATACAGTCAAAGAAAATTAATGAGTGATTTAACTATGACAGCAGTTTAAGCATATTTTTTCTCTCTACTTTCTCAGATACAATTATGTAATATTTATTGTGAAAATCATATTTCAATTTATTTTCATGTTTTAAAGACCATTGCTATAATTCTGTATGATTTCTGAGTGAACCCAGTAATAAAACTCATATTTAAAGCACTTCCTTTTACTTATGTTATTAAGAACACAAAGTGCTATCAGTTCTACCATCAGTTCAATTTTCTACCTGAGCAAATCTACTTGAGTGAGTGTAGTGTCTTTAGTGAGGTGGCTTTAATGAAGTTACTCCACAGTAGCAGAAGTCTCCTACAGAACTCAAAATGGCTTCTTGACAATAATTAGTGTGGTTCACAGATTCGGTAAAGTGGATTAGAAGTTCCATTCTTGTTTGTTTATTTATTGTTTAAAACATCAGTTTGGAGTCTTGGTGGTGTTATACGTGCAAAAAGCACAACACACAGAAAGAAATAAAAACAAAATAACAAACACACTCCCCCCAAAAAAACCAGAACCCAAACCAACAAACCACAAACAGAACCACCTCCCCCCAAAAAAAAAAGAAAAAGAAAAAAAAAAAATCACAAATATACCAGGTTTGGTTGTTAAGGTCAAAACCAAAATACCAGTTGATTTTTTTTAAACCATCTGGAGTATATTACCTGAATTAGATCTGGCATTTTGTGCAAAGGTGATGAGGACTTTCACAATATTCACACTGTTAGGAGGAAAAGAAAGAAATACTTATTCTTTCGGTTCAGCTGACAATGGCAGGGAGCAGCAGGAATGGGCTGCTCCAGAAAGGTTAGGGACCTGGGAGCCAAGTGTGACAGCTAAGCAAGCAAGGCAGTGCCCTCACCAAGAGCGACACAGACCCACAACATCCGAACAAAAAGAGCAGAGTAGGTCTGGTGATGACAGCCACAGTCAGCCCAACAGCTCTCTTGATTGCCAGACAAGATCACAGCAATGAGGTCCAAGGTTAAAGCAGGTAGTTAAGTCAGCAGGTCACCATTCAAGCTCAAATGCGTCTCTGAAGCCTAGGGAGGGGGAGAACAAGACCTACACAGCTTGCTCTCACAACTCTTTTACCAGAAATCTGATCCAACGTTACACAGGAGTGTCATATCATAGACAGCCTTGAGTACCAGCAGCTAAATCTCTGCAGGAGAAGAGGCTGCGGAGCCTGTTGTTGCATTCAAGGCAGACAGACATTTTGAAGAGAAAATAAGATTAAGTGGAATAGCAGCATCCACCCAGAAATTGTTTCCAAGGAAAATACAAACCCAGAGAAAACTGGGAGCTCATAATTTCGGCTCTCCCAAATTCTAGGAATCAGTTATAGCTGTGATACAGCAACATCCCAAAAGTTGTTGGTGAGAGGAAAAGCCCTGCAGGTTCCTTTGCAAATGCTGAATTAGTTCATTTGCATTGGAAAGAAATCAAAGGGCCTGTAGATATCCCTTGGATGGCTGTAATGAGAGTTGCCCTCACTGGGAGCTTCAATCAAAACATTGTTGCTTATTTCCCCAGATCCACCGGGGAAATCTTTTCTTCACATCAGCATGACTTGGAGATAGGAGAGAGGCTCCTGGGAAGGTGGGAATGATTGATGCTGTTAAGCATTCATGTAGAACTACATTTTATTATTGCATTTTTCTTACTAATTTCGTTACCAACTTTTAAATAAAAAAACCGAATAGTTTCCTTTGCAATTTTCACCCTAAAAGTGCTGAATGCAAGTCCAGCTAATATGAAGAATGTTCATCTTTGGAGTAGTATCACTGATTATAATGGTGGGTGTACACATAGTAGCTTAAAGATTCAAATTCAGCCGTCTGGTTCCGACCTGGGAGCACTGAAAAGCACTGGGGTCATGAAGTGATGCATTCTTGGGGAATTATTTACTGTCTTTCATTTTTTCTCATATACTGGTCACAGGCAAACTGACCCTAGGTGCTGAGGGAAAAGGAAGTAGAAAGTGAACTCATATCACAGAATCACAGAATCACAGAATCACAGAAGTGTAGGGGTTGGAAGGGACCTCAAGAGATCATCGGGTCCAACCCCCTGCCAAAGCAGGTTCCTTGGTCATATCGAATGGGTAGGTGTCCAGACGGGTCTTGAATATCTCCAGAGAAGGAGACTCCACCACCTCCCTGGGCAGCCTGTCCCAGGGCTCTGTCACCCTCACTGTGTAAAAGTTTTTCCCCATGTTGGTGCGGAACTTCCTGTGCTCCAACTTGCAGCCATTGTCCCTTGTCCTGTCTCCACAGACCACTGAAAAGAGGCTGGCCATTTCCCCCTTGTTTCCCACACTTCAGATATTTATAAACACTAATTAGGTCCCCCCTTAGTCTTCTCTTCTCAGGACTGAACAGTCCCAGTTCATTCAGCCTAACCTCATAGGGGAGATGTTTCAGGCCCATAATCATCTTCATAGCCCTTCTCTGGACTCTCTCCAGGAGATCCCTGTCCTTTTTATACCAAGGCGCCCAGAACTGGACACAATACTCCAGGTGGGGCCTGACCAGGGCAGAGTAGAGGGGGAGGATCACCTCCTTTGACCTGCTGGCCACACTCCTCCTGATGCACCCCAGGATCCCATTGGCTCTCTTAGCCACCAGGGCACACTGCATGGCCAACCTGTCATCAACCAGGACCCCTAGGTCCTGCTCTGCGGACCTCCTCTCCAACAGGTCATTCCCCAGCCTGCAGTGATATCTCCAGACTTATTCAGGTATTATTTAATATTTGTAAAAAGGGTTATCTAACCACTGATAGTTATTTCCTCTATGCTTAAACCAATTATTTTAAATGTGTACTGAAACATGTAACCCTTATATATTTAGAAGGAAAAGAAACAGAGTGAAAGAAAAAGCTATTTATAAAACCTTGATGTACTAGTTTAAGTCCAGTTTAACGCTCATTCTGCTTTATTTAATCTGATGCATAATTTTTATTCATTTATTTAGGGGGAAATATTCTAATAGTACCAATAACAACACTTATTATACAAGCAAAATATATACTGTTTCCATGGAATAAACAAAAAAGTAGTATGAACCTTCCAACGCCAAGAAAGAAGATCCCAAAAGTAATTATTAGGTGCCTTAACCAGTTTGCAACTGTATTAATTTGATGGATATTTTTATCTCTATCTGTCACTTTGTTTGCAACAATAATTGAAAGAAATATTTGAAGGAGATATCATTTTGCAGTCTTTAAGGTACCTATATATAGTGAACTCAATATAAACTTAAAAAGCATTCATAGTTTAAAGAGTTTATTCTAATACATTGCAAAAATATATAGATGTAATTCTCAGCTACTTTAAATTACTGTCTATGTCAACCATTATATTTTAATCATGGTAAATGAGGTAAGACAAGTAATGTTATGTATAAATTCTTCTGAATAATTTATTATTATACAAAGCAAATGTTTTAGTATCTAAATACTCTTGAATGTATGTGTTGAACCACATGGAAGATTTTTTTGGTGTGCCCAGTGATGTAATGGTATGGCATAAAAAGCTAATAACAGTTAATGAAGGATTCTGTATAGAAAATAAGTATTTTTCTGTCTAAATACAATAGCCAATGATGAGTTTAGTTCTCAGGTTTGAGATACTAGTTCTCCTGTAACATTATTTGAAGCTGCATGAAACTTTTAAAAGTTAATTAAGTTCTACTATTTAATTTAGATTAAATGTTTATTGTACACTAAATGCATAACCTTTTTAATAAGATTTGATAAAGTTAAAAAGTAATACAAACCTAATCTAGTTGCTTTATAATTAACCCAACCATGCCAGCAATAAATGTGCTTTTGCTCTGTAATTGATAAATTAAACTTGCAAAGAGCTCTAGGATTTAACTGGTGTTTAACAAAATAACTGTAGTGGGTTGATTGGATATCAATTAATTACTGAAAATTAGCATGTTAATTGGCATTTATTTTAGTATAGTGGTAGTTATCTAGTCAATTGCTAATTAAAATACTTAAACCATTCCTTTCTATTTATAAGAATGAAATTATAGTTTTATTACCTAATTCATTTTTAGGTAGTGATACGGCAAGTGAATTTATGTCCTTTATTTATTGAATCTTGGTAGTGACAACTGATCCTTTGTTAGCAGTGAGATACCCTCTTAGCAAGAGCACATTATCGATGTGTGTTTGGTATCACATGTACTCAAAAATTCACCAAGGTATGTGTTTGCATATGTTGCTGGTAATCTCTGTCTCCTCTTGCCCTGGCATGCTTTTAACTTCCTTTCATTTGATATTTCTTTTTCTTTTCTGGAAACCATGCCAGCATACATGCAACAGGAATATTCCACAGCCTGTACATATATCATCAACATGTATACGCATATATATGTATATTATGAATATATGTATTTTTTATATATATATATATATATACATGTGTGTATGTGTATATATATATAATGGTGTAAGACAGGGGTAGTGGCTCAGGTTGGCTCCAGTAAACCCAGGCCTTTCCCCAGCTTCAGCCCTGCCCATACCCAGCCCTCACCCTGTGGGTCCAGGCCTGGGCCCAGTGGCTCAGCCCATCCCCATGGCAGTGCCCCATGCCCAGGGCTGCGGCTGCCCCAGAGTCCTCCAGCTGCCCTACTCCATGTTCAGACAGTGAGACAGACCCTGGCTGCCAGGCTCTGCCCTAATGGACCCCAGGGAGCACCCTGGTTCCTGGGTCCCAGCCTTCATTGAGCTACTGGCCCATGACATGCACTGATGTATATCATTTAATCCCTGATGAAATCTCAGTTGCTTTTTGATGTTAAACAAAACTATACAAAGCAAGTAGAGTTCTTTATATGAATTAGGAAAGTGTTTCTTGGTCTTCAAACAAAAGGTAAAAGTTCTTCCCCTGATAAAAATCTCTCAAACCCTACTGTCACATTAAACCCAAACCTGAACAAAAAACTACTGAACATGTTATGCTATCTCAGAGAAGGACAATTTAAAAATTACTCTCATGACAGATCTTCTTTTGTTTCTCCCTTGATTTTGTGCAACGGAAAAACCTTGAAATTTTTACCCTGTCTCCTTCAGATAAAATTCTTCCTGTTATGCACCTCGTTCTCTTTTCATATTACTTACTCTTTCAGGCAGATACAACACATGATTACTAATTTTCCTTAGTTTATTAAAAACCTGCATATTTTTAACTTCAAGAAAGGTTTCAGGGTTGTGGTCCTAATAGTTGGTATGGTCTCCTTGCAATTCCAGTTGAGCAGTAATGTAGTATCTCCATTACATGTGTGGGCAAGAATTAATGGTCATGTCTGTCCTGAGGAGTTTCTTACATGTGTCTACCTCGGCGAGCCGACTTTCAATGCCTTTCTGTGCAGAATGTTTTCTCTTTGGGAAGTTATTTCCACAGATGGTCTCTCTCTATGCTCACAAGGTTGTGTATCATGCTTCAGGAGCCATATACATGAAAAGAAGTTCATCAGTGTTATGAAAAGTGTGTTATGCTTCTCTATGTCAGCTCTGATATCAATTTCCCCCCATATATATTATTGTGTTTGTGCAATGTGTTCATAATTGTAACAATATAACTCCTGAGGATTTCTCACTGAATTTACTATTTCTCTCCATTTTTGTAGCACTGTGGAGCAGGTAAGAAAAGGATAGTGAATGCTGAAAGGGATTTTTTTTTATTTCCTGTCTTTTTGTATAACTACATAAAATATTTCGAAAGAATATTTTATATTAAATCTAGTAAGTATTATGGTTTAATATCTCTTTGGAAATGTTTTGCTTCATCATCTTAAAAAAACCCCAACAAAAGTCTTGATTTGACAAAATGTTATGTTCCTCATCAATGTTGACAAGTAGAACAACAATCAAACTGTAGAAACTGAGTAGGAAAGAGAAGGTGACATAGCACCTTAATTTAAAAAAAATATTAAGTTCTATGTCCTACATTTTTTTAGATGATAATTAAAAAATGTTCTAACTGTATATATTTTTTATAAGTCTGCTTACTCATGCTTGACCATTTCTCCTGTACAGTACTACACATTAGCAAATTTAGTGTCACAAGACTGCTCCCCTAGACATTGAAGAAAACTTTATTTTCCTTTTTTAATCTATGTGCATCAATCTTAGTTCTAAATGATCAATAAAGCCATCATATTAAAACAGTGGGGAAAAAAAAAGGTAAATTTTGGAAGAGAACAGATACTGTTTGTTTCTAAGTGGAAAAATGACAATTCAGCCCACATGACACACCTTTTTTTTTTTTTCAATCAAGATATGTTTTTCCATAGACTATATATCTACATAAATAATATAAACAAATCATATGCATATTCACTGTCAATATATTCATTGGTGATGCTTATTTTTTTATTCTTATGATTACGTCTGATGATGTACATAGTGTAGATCAGAAAAGAAAAAAAAAACAAAACAAACCTTTGATTGATTAGGAGTTAATCACTATTTGTCTTTCTAAAAATTTTTTATATCTGGTGACTATTTTGAATTACTGTTTAGCATATTCCAGAAATACCTTCCTACAAACACTTAAGAATGTGGTATATAAAAATTCATTAATTTCTTCATGTCAAGATAGGTATAGAGAAAAGTATACAATTAGCAAATAGGCTTCTTTATTAATTATATCACTTCAACTCTTGAACATATCATGTTAACGTTTATAGAGGTACATGAAGTATACAATGTCTTTTTGGCTGTTATTTGTTTGTGCCTTCATTGCACAGACTGTACATAAATCAGTACACTTTTAGACCTTGTTTGGTCTCATAGTTCATTCTCAGAACAAAAAAAATTGGATTCAAATTCTGTAGGGGATTTTATTTCAGAGATTGCTTACAGGCAGGATCATTTATCCTGAAGAGTACTTCAGCATTATCACAGGGGACTTTGGCATACTATCTATTGCCAATAGGCAATATGCTTACATGCTCTCATATGAAAGAGAGTGCTAAGGGCATGAAGCATCTGTCCTAAAAGCATCACCTCACATTTTTAAGGATCTTGTAACTGTATCCTTCTGCCACACCCATCAACATCTTATAGATATGTAAGAAAAAAAAATATTTTTTAGGATCAAGGATGGCTGGAGAAGCTTTTTTAGGAGCTACAAAGGGCAAGTATGACTGAAAAACCCTGCAGTACTCAGCCAAGGGGCCATGGTTTCTTATTCCTCAGGACAGATGCCTTCATGAACATAGGTGAGGAACCAGCAGCACAATATTTAGATGCCAAGGGAACTTGCAAGTTAGTTAGTTCTACTATGGCATCTGTAGAGTTTCACCTCCAAGCATTAGAAGAAATAAGGTAGTGTTTATGGAGCATAAGCATTATCTCATGGAATCTGAATCTGGAGCTTAAGGACTGTACTTTTGAATTTAGACAGAAATTGCTTTGAAAACCCATTTAAATTTTAAACTCTCAGGCTGTTTTTCTGATCCTCAGCATTTTCTAACTTATATTTTGTACATTTTTCCACTTATTTGGTATGTTCTGTCTCTTAATTTGAATGCTAATTTCTAATGCCTATTTTCATTTCAGCAAGCAAAAATGCATACTTTAGGAAATACTTCAGATCTACTGTAGTTCACCTTACTTCTTTATCTAAATTCTCCTAGATCATTGTCTCTTCATCAAATTCTGGTGTATTTTGAAAATGGCTTAATGCAAAGATTATACAGGTCATAAGGACTCTTTCTACTGATTTAAATAGAATTTTAATTCACTACATAGATAAATGAAAATAGAAAATCCGTGTTATGATCCATAAGGAGCACTGAGTAACAGGCTTATAGACAATTCATTTTTACTATTCCACAGAGATGAGTATGCAAAGCCATGCAGTTGGAAGAAACTTTAGGAAATACTCCAATATATTTCCTCAAGACCTATGGTATTGGACACTACCAGCTCTCCTGGATAATTAATCTGTAAAAAAGAAGTATTTTTCTATTGTCATGGTTAATAGCAAACTAAAACTTGACTTCTGAAAATGAACATTTTGTCACATATTCTAGCAACTAAAACACACAGAAAAGGCTTGTTTTACTATTTCTGTATGTGTATAGAATCATTAGTGACATTAAGAACAGTAATATTTAGATTTACATACTAGTATCACATGCATATTATAGCAGAAATATAGTAATTTACTGCTAGTAAACAGTAACTGTAGAAATTTTGTGGGGGGAAAAAAAAGGAATCTCTACAGTTTCACCTTGAATCAGAATATTGTCTAAAGAGCTGCCTAAAGAATAAGTGCAAATTTAGATGAAAACTCAGAATCTAGTTAATCAGTTATTCATTTAAATAGTTAATCAGCTTATAGTGAAATAAATTTTCTATCAGTAGAATAAAAATGTTTATTATAAATAATAAAAAACTTGTTATGTAACAGATTTCCAATACTGTTGAGACTCTACCATTACAATGAGGAAGGGAATTTAATTACCATTACAAGAAAAGTATTGCTAGGACCCCATGTTAGCAGAATTTTCCCAATCTTTGTTTAAATAATTTAGCAGTCTCTTGGAGGCTTCATAACAAAAATCTGTAAACTGAACTGTTATTGACAATTGAAACTTAGAGCTCAAAAACTGCCATGTCTATGTGTTAGCTGATATCTCTAGATGCCTGAATTTTTCTATGTTCAGGTAACGTCTCTGAGGGATTGACAGCGCAACTTGATACTGACTTTGGGAATGCATTTGACTCTATCATTGGGTTACAGTGTCTATGTGATTCTTGGATGTTGTAGTTTTGCATGGCTGGGTTCTGGTGGAGAATGGGGGGATGACCATTGCTGGAAGTCAGATGCCCACAAAACCACACCACCACTCCTCTTCTCAGCTGGATAAAGGAGAGAAAATATAAAAAAAGTCTTGTGGGTTGAGATATGGACAGGGAGAGATCATTCACCGATTACTCTCTCTGGCAAAACAGACTCATTAAGGAAAAAAACAATAAAAAGAAAATGTATTACCAAAGCAAAATAGAACAATGAGAAATAAAACCAAATCTTAAAACACCTTCCCCATCCATCCTTTATTATTGACATTAATGTTACTCCTGAATTCCTGAATTCTCTTCCTACTCCCCCAGGGTGATACAGAGGGATGGGGAATGGGGGTTGCAGTCAGTTTATCACACGTTGTCTCTTTCTCCCTCTGAGAGCAGACTCCTCACACTCTTCCCCTGCTCCAGCATTGGGTCTTTTGTATGGCAGACAGTCCTCCATGAACTTACTCCAGCGTGGCATTCCCAGAGGGTCACAGCCTCCTTCAGGTTTCTCCACATGGTCTGGTGTAAGGTCCTCCATGAGCTGCAAGGGAATCTTTGCTTGGGTGCCTGGAACACCTCATGCCCCACCATCTTCACTGACCTTGGTGTCTGCAACATTTCTCACATCTTGTTGTTCATTTCTCTTGCTGCAAAAACTGCTCATCCTATTGTTTTCCCTTCTTAAAAATGTTATCCCTGAGGCGCTACCACCATAACTGATTGGCTTTTCCTTGGCCAGCAGCAGGTCCTTCTTGCAGCTGGCTGGTATTGGCTCTGTTGGACAAAGTGGAAGCTTCTAGCAGCTTCTTGCAGAGCCACCCCTGTAGCCTCCCTGCTAACAAAACCTTGCCATGCAAACCCAATACAAAATGTAATTGTTTTTATTGGCAGGAGAGAAAATCTGTCACTAGAGGCAGTATCTTTCTGCTGGATTGACTGGCAACTGGACTGAAAAAAAATCAGCCAAGCTTTTGGTCATGCAAGCCTTTCTCAAAGTCTGAAATACAGGCAGTAAATTTAAAAGTGAAATACAAGTTGATAAATCCAGCTCAGTTTATTTATATGTGAAATAAAAGACATTTCACGTGGAAAAGATGTGAGAGGAAAGGAAAGTAAGGTAAATAAAAGAAGAAATTAAAGGATAATAATATTCTTTGGCAGAGGAGATTTTGAAAAAGAGGTAGTATGAAACACGGATAGATTAGAGTGAGGGAAAAAATAATATAGAATCAGCTTTGAAATAACTCTCTAGTCGTTATGTGTATTTTGTGCTCAGAAAATATCTATCTTTGAGGAAGAGAGACATTTTTCTTCTTTTTCTTCTAATACTGAGAAATCAGAGATGGCATGACTGTTTCTTTGAAAAATATTTATTAGTGAGGGAAAAAAATGTGTCATTTTTTGTCTAAAAGCAGATCTGGGGATGGTTCTGATAAAATTAAGTAGTTCTTAATGACAGTCTATTGTAGGTCTCTCAATGGCCTATTTTGGCTCTGGAACTTGAAAGTTGTCAATAGTTACTTGTAGTTGTTATTTTTTTCCTGAAACTGATGAGTAAGTCTGACATTCTCTTTGAACTGTGGCATTGCGATCTCAGTTTTACTTACAATGGATGGCATTGGAAACTAAAAGCTAGAGGAAATTTCTAGTACTTATAATCATTGTAAGTTAGATCCAGGCTCAAAACTTGATTTTACTATATAATTATGCATCATAGAGGATGTAAATTTGACATTAAATAAGCTTATAGGAAAAATTACACATAAGTAAATGGGAAAGGGGTTTGGGTGGTTAGAATGGCAAATGAGGCATTTTATGAATTTCTTCTGTTGCTTAGATGGTCAGATTTCTAAACATGTATTTAAAAAGATCTGAAAACAGTGTTAATAGGTTAACAAATGGGATCAGGGTGTAAATCCACATAGTAATAGTAATAAAGAAAGAAGCTCATGCTAAGAACTGTATTCAGTGAAGTGAAGAAAGGAACTGAAAAATGGAAGGAATTTTGTGACCCTGAGTCCCAAGGACACACTGGTAATCTGATGCAGGGAGCTGCTAATCAATAGGCTAATTATTTGAGTAATGATGGTATTGGCTGCTCAGATCTCATATCTGTTTTGCTAAATAAACCTTCGCCTTGACAGACAAACTGTTGTTTTGTTTTTATTTTTTGTGAACAGGCAGATATGGGTGTGGGGATGGTGGTGTTTGTTTAGTTTTAGGGTTTTTTTGTTGCTGTTTTTTGAGACAGAAAAGTCCTTTCAGAAGTCCTAACTGGAGATGACAAGGATAAAAATGTACTGAGGGATAGAAAGTGAAAGAAAGATCAGTGATTTTAGGAAAAGAAAAGCCTTTTTCTTCAGGGATATTTTAGGGTGTCTTTGAGCTGACATTTTAATTGATAAAAGGTCCATTTAAGAAAATAGCTAGGTGCAAAATATAAAATTGATGTCCAGTATTCTTATGGATATTGGTATCCCTTGTATGAGGCATACATGCACACATTTCTACATCTTACCAACTGAAGAAGCTGAAAAGAGCACAATTTTAACTTGTTTCATTTTAAGAGTTAATAACTTTAATAAGTAAGAAAAAACAATTCATCATGAAACTGTATTTGTTATATAATGAAAAAAAAAACCACAAAAAGGATTATGCTGTCTTTACTTTTAAGATAATATAGGGAGCTTTCCATCAGGTTTTTCTATGCTGAGTCTTGATAAGGCTACAGTAATGATTATAAGATTTAACACAAAAGAGATGCATTTGCATGGAAGAGCATTATCATCCAATTTTCAGCATGTATACGCAAACACGGCAGTGAACTCAAGACTGCAAATTGTCACGATGCATGTTACATGCATGTTTAAAATCTATATTCATAGTTAAATACACCATTCAGAGTGGAACATGGGAAAATTGTTCAGCAATATGTGCCTGAGTGGTGTATAAATAGCATCACCATAATCTTTTATGTCCTCACATGTGTTTAAAGTGGATGCACAGTCTTTATTTATATGCTCCTCTACAAGATGCAGCATCTTGGGAAGAAAGATTTTCACTGCTTAGTCAAGTACTGTTGTCAGCAAAGGGCTAAAAGCAAACAGTATAGTGACTTGAGGATTACTTGGGTTCTTTTTTAGTAATTGCCAGTAATAGAACAACTGTTTCCTATGCATACTAAAGTTCAGCCAAAAGGATTTGTCAAGCAAATCAGCTGACAGAATATTTAAGTATCTGATTCTCAAGGCAAGAAAAGCACAAGTGAACTATGCTGGATGCTAAATGTTAAGGAAAACATTGGCATAATCTTATAATTGTTATGCAAATTAGAGAGAAAAACCCTGATATAGTAATAGCCAAGTTTTGAAAGAAGGTGAAACGGCTTATTTTTTTTTGTCAAGCATTTTTGTAACGGATTTTATGGCTTTTGGGAAAAAAATATTTATAATGGTAATGTAGAGTTAAAAAATACTTTTAAGATGTTGAGCCAATAACACCAATTCTTGAAAATCTGTTTATCTAGAAAAATATTGCTGTGTTCATAGTTTTATGTACAGTAAATAAGATCCACCTCTGCAACAGCTGAATCGATACTGGTCTTGGGAAGGAAATATAAATCAGAGTAAAATCCGTCTGCAACTGGAGTTATAATGTATTAACCTTGCTTAAATTATGACTATTCCAAAATATGGGATATAAAACAAAGTTGTGTATAATTATCAAAATATCAAATGGAACACAATCAATTAAAACCATATATGACAAATTAAAGGTCAAATCCCAAACTAAATAGTACCATTAGAAATACCGGTCAGTCATGGATAGAGGGAATTTAGCAATGCTCAAGTCAACAGAGTCAATAGTTCAATAAAATGGACATAGAAGTGAATTCATCTCAGTCTTCTAAAAAGTGTGATAAGGCTGTAAAGGATTAAAATAAAATAATTACTGTCCTGATAATTTTATATTATATAGTCATGTGAAGAGACTGAAGTGACTATGTAGCTGAAAAAAATAACTTCAAGTAGAGTAGCTCTCAAGCTATGCAGCAAAGAAAAACAGAGGTGGAATTTGTTAGAGAAGGTAGTTGTAATTATTTATGTGATGCCACAAGGATGTAGTAGTTACAACGGATGCCAGGTTAGGTCCCCAGATTAAATGTGGGGACTAATTTGTATCCCAAGTCCTACTTCTAGTAATAAGAGCTGTAGGAAAAAACCCTTCTGTTTTACAGAAGGTCAAGGGACTAATAAACTGAGGTAGATTTATTGACTATGACTTGTTTTATTTTTCTTTTTCTGGCAGCATTTTGTCTTCTGATTCCTTATTGCTCTGATCTGAGGGCTTTTTGTTAGTTTGGTTCATTGTTTTTTCAAACCTTTTATTCCTGTTTGCCAAGACACACAGAAACAGCATTCATTTGAACAGCATTATCCCACCCATGCCCTGGAATTTTCATTTTACTCTATTGTTTGTATAAGAGCTACATTTATGATTATTCAAAATTAATGCAGTCAACACATTAAACTACAGCTCCTGTATAAAACATGCCTCATAATAGATGATGATTTTCTTGAATGCATTAAATATTCAGAAATTAATCTGATTAAACATATTCATTATTTGGAGCAAATAAATAAATAAATAACGTTATATGACCATGGATGAAGCAAATAATTTTTAAAATTCAAACAAATCATTGCTTTTTTACTGATCTAATTTGTGTTGTACTATTAAAAACACATGCATGATTAAAAAATACTGTTTAGGTCAAATTAATACCTTTAATCATAGATTTTCCACGTAATGATAGTCCAGGCATTTCAACACTAACTCTAGAAAATACCTAAAATGATTTTAAGTCAGGATTTAATATTTGTATAAGTCTGAATGATCTTGTGCAATTTCATGACTGTCCTTCAAGCTAGGAGAAGATTTGTCCAGTTTTCACTTCTAGTTTAGGGACAGAGAAGCATCTTCAAGTAGTAAGGCAATCTCTCTAAAATTTAGGACAAATAGAACTCTGTGGCATGCCAACTGAAAGCAGTTTACTAAAATAACTGGCCAGGATCTCTCCTTCAATGCATATACACCTTCATTATATACATAGGGAATTTGGACATTTTCTGAGATCTGGGTCCAAGTGCTAATACAAATCTAAGTTAAATGCTGAATGTAGATTAAGTAGTTGATGCTCATTATTTGTTTTCTTCTTCCAATACTGTAAGAAATCTACCTGTGTGTATAAATATATATGAAAATAAATTGTGTATTTATCCTCCTTAAGGAAACAGTTGTACAGTAACAATTAATTTCTATAAGCATAGTAGTTTAGAATACTAATAGAATCATTTACATTCCAAGTTTAATATTATTAATATCTCTTGTATTTTTGAACATATTACAAAGAGCTACGTGATTTAATTCCAAGACTTCAAAGGGAGATACCAATTAAAAGTGTATCCAGTATCTTAGATCAATCCTAGGGTCACAGTTAAACAGTTACACTTCTAATATTTACATTAAAAATTATTTCTATCCTTACTCTTAAACCAAATCCTACTGATGTTGTTGTGGTTTTGCATGGTGGAGTTCTGGTAGAGGAGCAGGTGCTGCAGGGGTGCCTTCTGCAAGAAGCAGCTAGAAGATTTCTGTAGAGCAAACAGAGCAACACCAGTTGACTCAAGACCAGACAACTGACCAAGGCCAAGCCCATCAGCGACAGTCATAGCACCTCTGTGAATCCCATTTAGGAGGAAAAAATATGCTAGCAGCCACATTTTGCCACCAGAAAAGGGAGTGAGAAGATGTAAGAAACTCTGCAGGCACCAAGTTCAGTGAAGAAGGAGGGAGAGGGAGGCACTGTAGGCACTGTAGATAAAGATTCTCCTGCAGCCTGTGGAGATGACCGTGGTAAAGCACTCTGTCCCCCTGCAGCCCATGGGTGATGACGGGGGACAGAGATCCCATCTACAGCCCATAGATGACCCCACATTGGACTGGGAGGATATACCTGAAGGACACTCTGAGCCTGTGGGAAGCCCACAACTGGTGAAAATTTCTGGCAGTAGAACCTGCAGCCTGTGGACAGACCAACTCATGCCAGAGGAGGTTTGCTGGGGCAGCTTGCAACTGTGGAAACCAGGCTGGAGTTGTCTGGGCCTGACAGACATATTATGGTTCTGGGCCTGAGAGATTGCACCCCATAGAAGTGACCCACGCTGGGGTAGCTGGTGAAGAGCTGAAGCCCCGTGGGAAAGGACTCACGTTGGAGAAGTTGGTGGAAGGCTGTCTCCCATGGGTGGGACCCCACGCTGGAGCAGGAGAAGAGTTTGAGGAATGTCCCAGGACCCCTCCCCCAGCTAAGAAGGAAAACAACTCATGTGGAACCCCCATTCCCCTACTCCCTGCCGCCACCCTATCCCACAATGGGGGGTGGTGTTTTAAGATCTGCTTGAAATACTCATTGCATGACTCTGGTGTCACTGGGTGTTCAGTGCAGTGTAATAAATTAGGGAGTTTTCTTTCCTTTATTCTGTGTTGAGTCTGTTTTGCCCATGACGCTAATTGTGGAATGATCTCTCCCTGTCCTTATCTCCACTCCTAAGCCTCTCAATATATATTTTCTCCCCTGTCAATCTTAAAAGGGGAGTGATAAACCGACTTTGGCAGGTGTCTGGCCTCCAGCCACTGTCAAATGACCACAGATGTCTACTGACTTGGGTGGATTTTGAATCAAGAGGTCTTGCTTTTGCTATCACTAATTGTAAACAGCTTTTTCTATAGAGAGAGATGTGAGGAGTTACACACTTCTGTGTCAGTTATTTCAGATACATATTTTTGTAAGGCTATACCAATATTTGCTCTGATGTCATTACATTTGTGGGAAGATAAGATACCTGTATGGATAATAAAAAATCCAAAGCACCAAAATCCTGTTGGAAACAGAGTTCACAGATCTTTACTGTGCCTTTGAAATTCCATCTGCTTTCAGTATTCTCGGGTGAACATTGTTTCAGGCAATTATTAGCCCAGAATCTTACAGCAGTGAAGGGGAAAATTTAATTCACAGAATCACAGAATGTTAGGGTTTGGAAGGGACCTCAAAAGGTCATCTAGTCCAAACCCCCTGCCAGGGCACAGATTAGGTCACACAGGAATGTGTCCAGGCAGGTTTTGAATGTCTCCAGAGATGGAAACTCCACAGCCTCTCTGGGCAGTCTGTTCCAGTGCTATCACCCTTAATGTGAAAATGTTTTTGCTTATGTTCGCTTTGAACCTGCTATGATCCAGCTTGCACCTGTTGCCCCTTGTCCTATCATTGGCCATCACTGAGAAGAGCCTGGCTCTGTACTCCTGACACTCACCCTTTACCACTGCTTGAAATATTGTTGAATAAAAATTATTTAAAAAATCACAATGGTAAAGGTTAGTTTTAAGAAGTAAATATTAGTATTTTGCTATACTTTTTTTTTAAATGCCTACACAAACAGACTTTCAGCGCTGACTTCCAACAGTATTTAGTTTTAAGCTTGATTTATAACTTGATATTTTTTTTAGTATTTGAAAATGACGTGTAGAAGTGCAGTTTAAGGTCTTGGTTTAGTGCTGGACTGCTAGTGCTAGCTGAAGAGTTGGACTTGGTGATCTTAAAGGTCTGTTCCAACCTAAATGATTCTATGATTCTGTGCTCACACACATAGGTACCTAATACTATGAGGCACCCTACAGCATCTTGGTCTCTGGTATGTAGTATTCACAGGAGAGCTGGGAATGTTAGGACTAACAGATAAAGCAAGATAATTTAGGTCATATCAAATGATGCTAAATATCCATACTGAGGCAGTTGACCTGACATCTAGAATTCAAGCTGTATAAATCGTTTTTTTTTCCCATATATTGAAATACAAAAGAAGTTTTTTTATAAAACTAACACTCACAACTAAAATATTCACTGCTACTGGACCACTTGTCTAGATCTTTATTTTTGGAAATGAAAAGGGATTTCAGCAAGTATGTTACCCTCATTACCCTTACGTATATGTCCTTTATATGGACATGGTTGGGTTTTTTGTTGGTTTTTTTGTTTGTTTGTTTAAAAGCCTGAGTTTAAATAAACACATTAAAAAGTTGACTGAAGTAAGTGGAATGCAGAGGCAGTAGTGAGGTGTAAGTGTATGAAATTGTCTATAAATATTTACAGCATATGCTTTTAGAAAGTGCATATATTCTCAAAGTAGATCCTAGAGGTATAATTAAGAAAATGGGATAAAAACAAGCAGTGAAAAACGTGAATATTAGGGTAAAGCCTCGAAGACATCTATGTTCTATTAGCTTGTTGAATGACAGAATAAATTCTCTAGAAGTGGAGTAGTTTTGCAACCCCTGAGTCACTTAAAAAAAGATTGGATGAAATACTTATGCTGTAATTTGGTGAAGTAACCTACTAGCTGACCTAATATATCTTTTGCTATTTCTAATCTTTGTCTTCAAGGACGGGTAATTATAGAAAATTCCTATATATCATTGTAATTATATTACTCTAAATTGATGTAACAATGCATTATTAATTGACTCATTTTATGTAGATACTTTCCTTTATTCTATTAAATAATATGTATTTAATAGTATTTTATTTTTAGTTTAAGCATAAAGTATTTTTTCCAAACACTCTTAGCAATATTCTGTTGCATCTGCACTTTATGTTCTATTTGTTTATGCAAGATGGTGATACACGTTTACCCAAAGAGCTTAGGAATGTCTATAAGTCAAGATTGTATGAGAATTAAACATTCTGCTAGGAATTCGGATAGGAAAAACACTATAAGGTACTGCAGGAGTAAGCAGTTATTATTTTTATTCTCAGCATCACTGTTCAGTTTCCTAGTGTGAAAAACAGATAAAATGTTCAAATTACAGAGTAAATTATTACATCTAGAAAAATATTGCAGATCTGTGTCTAGCAGATGTACATATATATTACTTTTTGCAAAACTAGTGTATCCATATGTGCACCAAATATCAGGTTGGAATATATAGGTAATTATTTTCATAGTCTCATTTCAGTATTAACGAGATTATTTGGTTTTATCTTATCAGAAATAAATGCTAAATCCTTCTTTAAAAAATAATTTGAAAGTCAATAACCTGGAGCTAAACAAATTGTTCTTATATTTCTGAAATTGTTGTGAAGTTTGAATATCACTTACTACATCACCTGTCAGATCACATTCAGGACTGCATATGGTTTACCTGCTTTTCTAACACAAGCCCTTTTCACTTTGATTTCAAAGACAGCAAGAAAAATGCACCTTATTTCTTTTCTGGTTCTCTTTTTCTTTTTTTTTTTCCCCTTTAAGCATTCTGACAAGGGGGAGTGAAGGTCTTTTGTGATCAGTGATAGAACCCAAGGGAATGGTATGAAGCTACAACATGGGAGGTTCAGATTGGATTTTAGAAAGAGGTTTTTTACTGTGAGCATGGTCAGGCACTGGAACAGGCTCCCCAGTGAAGTGGTCGCAGCACTGAGCTTGACTGAGTTCAAGAAGAACCTGGACAATGCACTCAGCCCCCTGCTCTGACTTGGCTGGCCCTGTGTGGAGCCAGAAGTGGGACTTGGTGATCCTTCTGGGTCTGTTCCAACTCAGGATATTCTTTGAAATTTCTGTAGAATTATGATCTGTAAAAAAGTCTGAAATGTCATAGCACATGATTTTGGTTGTTTCTTTATAAGTACTAAATTGCTGTTTATTTGCAGTAATAAATATATAGGTACTGACTTTATGTAAGAATATAGTGGGTCTCTTGAGGTGAAGAACAGTATAGCACAGGGAGTAAAGGATAACCAGTGTTTAAATTAGACTTTGCAGGTGTTGCAGATTAATGATCCTATTCTTTACCAATGGCTTGTATTAATATTGAAGTCAAAAGCTAGTCTTCCACTGAACTCTATCGGTCAGTGTATTTATTAGGCCGTGAACATTTAAAGCATAATCTCTCAAAAATCAGAGGTTACTTCAGCTTCACATCTCTGTGTTTTATGGTAAGCAGTTGTATGCAAGAAGCCCTTTGGCTTTCAAAACTCTGCTCAGTAGTAAATACTCAATTACCCAAATCTATTTCAAAAACTAGTTATTACAGGAAGGAAAGAGTGGCGTAATTAGAACTGAAAGCATACCTTGCATTAATAATTTCTGTTTATATTGGGGCCCCAGACCTGAACACAGTACTCCAGCTGGGGTGTGTCTCACCAGAGTCAGAATCATCTCCCTTAACATGCTGGTCACAATGTTTTTCATGCAGTCAAGAATACAGATGGCTTTCTGGTCTGCAAGCACACATTGCTGGCTCATGTTGAACTTTTGATCAACCAACACCCAACAGATGACTATCTTCTACTTATAAGAATGGAATAGGGTTGAGGAGATTTTTGTAAGTTGTGTCTCTTCAAAATAAAATGTGGTTGAAGTTCAGTATTTAAAAGGGAAGGACAGAGTGAATGGCAAAATGATAGTTAAAACGTTTCTTTTAATATTTTTGCCTGTTCTCATCTCAGAAGTAGTCAAAAAAACAATTCAGTAACCTAGGATCTTGTCTTCCAACCTGCAAGTATCCAAAATATTTTATGGTAAGTCTTTGAAATATAAGAACACAATTTTCTAAAATAGTATGCCAATAAGTATGTAACAGTTTTACTGTCATCTGAGATGAAACAGTTCTTACTATTCTTCTATGATAGATAAGTATAAACTGTAACTTCTAGCAACTTAAAAACCTTAAATAGCTTCCGATTTTTCCATAAGATTTTTTAATATTGTTTGTTATAAAACTATTAATTTTAAGTGACAATGGATCAATAGCACCAGAAATATTTTGTAGTCCACAGATAAGCTCCTGAAAAAAAAAAAAAAAAAAGAAACAGAATCCTCAGAACTCTTTAGCAAATCCACTGTTACAATGACCTAGAGAGACCAGCACTCCCCCAGAGAATAGCTCAATATGTAGGAGACAATTGTGATAAAATATATAAGATTTATGCAGTGTGCTAACATCATAAAGGACTGTTTCCAAAAAGAAAACAGCTGAGACAAGCAAGCTGCTTTTATTTATAGGCTAAGCCATAATTTTTCATTATACAAGCAGCATCTTTCAATATATCAGAATATTTGTCTCACATTTATTATTTTAATAATTTCATATATTTACCAGTATTATTTACATACAGGGGCCACATTTATCAGAGGTTTCAAGGATTTGTAGAATAGGTCTTTTGATAAGGTGAGCTCTTCAAAAAAAAGGTAAAAAAAGAAAGAACAAAACTCACACTTGCAAATAAGAAAATCAACTATCTTCCCTTCTCTTCAATAGTATTTGTTGCTTCTACTTTCAAATTCTTGATATCGTAGCAGATTTTTTTTTTTCATTCCTACTTTAATTGTCAACAGAGTCTCCACAGAGAGAAAAAGAAAAAAAATATTGTTGGTTGTGCTTTTCTGTATATTTGAATAGATGACATGAAAACATGAGAGAGTTAATAAAGTAAGAGAAGCCTATATGAGCTCTGTATTGTACGAACT
This sequence comes from Hypotaenidia okinawae, assembly GCA_027925045.1. NCBI lineage: Eukaryota > Metazoa > Chordata > Aves > Gruiformes > Rallidae > Hypotaenidia > Hypotaenidia okinawae. The sequence goes on from BSDF01000001.1 coordinate 176,983,387, forward strand.
GGGGAACTTAGAGGTGTTTGAAGAATTATTCCCATATAACTGAGTAGTACAAGAATACAAAAACTTGGTATTTAAAAAAAAAAAGAAAAGTAAAAAAATGCATCATATTGCATGTGGTGGTTTGACCCTGGCTGGAAGCCAGACGCCCACCAAAGCTGCTCTGTCACTCCCCTTTTCATCTGGACAAGGGAGAAAATATATATTGAGAGGCTTAGGAGTCAAGATAAGGACAGGCAGAGAACATAACGTAATTACCATCATGGGCAAAACAGACTCAACACAGAATAAAGGAAAGAAAACTCTCTAATTTACTACACTGCACTGCACACCCAGTGAAACCAGAGTTGGATAATGAAAAGTGTGACCAGATCTTAAAACACCTCCCCTCACCCCTTCCTTCTTAGCAGATTTTGCATGATTTAGCTCCCTTCTTTCCCCCACCCTGTGGCACTGGGAGGGCCTGGGAATGGGGGAATGGGGGTTTTGGTCATTTTCTCGGGAGTTGTATTCCTTCTTACCTTGGTCTGTGTGTGTGTGTCTGTGTGTGTGGCATTTCTCACACTCTTTCCCTCCTCCACTCTTCCCCTCCTCCAGTGTGGGGTCCCACCCATGGGAGACAGTCCTCCACAAAATTCTCCATGGGTCTTTTCTGTTGGGGCTTCAGGTCCTCACCAACTGTCTCAGTATGGCTCCCTTCCATGGGGTGCCAACCTTCAGGCCCAGACTGCTCTGGCATGGTCCCCCACAGAGTCACAAGTCCCCCAGCAAACATGCTCTGGCATGAGTCCATCTTTCCATGGGCTGCAGGTTTCACTGCCAGGAGCTTGCTCCAATGACGGCTCCCCACAGGGTCACAGCGTCCTTCAGGTGTCTCCACTCACTCCAGTGTGGGGTCCTCCACAGGCTGTAGATGGGATCTCTGCTCCCTGTCATTATCCATGGGCTGCAGGGGGACAGCCTGCTTCACCATGGTCATATCCTCAGGTTGCAGGGGAATCTCTCTCTCTGGCTTCTGAAGCGCGCCTCATCCCCTCCTCTCTTTCACTGAGCTTGGTGCCTGCACAGTTTCTTACATCTTCTCACTTCCTTCTCTGGTGGCAGAATGTGTCTGCTTGCAGGGTTTTTTTTTCTCCTAAATGTGATTCACAGAGGCGCTGTGACTGTCGCTGATGGGCTCGGCCTTGGTCAACGAGGACTCTGGCCTTGAGCCGTCTCTTTACTCTCTCCAGCCTGCAGAGAACTTCTAGCTGCTTCTTGCAGAAGCCACCCCTGCAACCCTCCTCCCTGCTCCACCAGAACCCAGACATGTAAAACTAAACCAGATATGAAATCAGATGTGAAAAGCAATAACAATTCAACTTAGTTTAAAAAAAAAAAAGTATTTCTTCGCTAAAAACAAACAAGCTACCCTTTTTTGCACTGGCTAAGTACCAGCAGCACCAACGGGTTTTTGCTTTGATCCCCCCCCCCCCCAATAGGGAGATAATGAGACAAATGCAATAGTCTTCCCAGTGTTTTTTACAGAAATGAAAAATTCTGAACATCTATCACTCATTCTAATTCAGGCATAAATCTTAATATTACCTACACCTGAGTTACCTGCAGTGCTGAAAACTGTTCTGACTGTGTCTCTGAAAGGCAGCTGGGAAGGATTTTGAGACACCAAGCTTCAAAACAAAGTATGAAAATCCAGTCTATAATGAGTGATTTGGATGTTTCAGGATGTTGATGTGGAAACTTACAGCTCAAATCTATATTGAAAGTAATGTAGTTTGATGTCACTGAAGCAATGTAATTTCCAGGTGAAGTTCTGATGTCCTTTTTTGGAACATCTACAGAATACAGAACATCCTGTCTTATCTGTCATTAATATGTATTTAATGAAGCTTCCTTTCTTTTAAAAATATAAGTACCAGATTCAAACAATTTTAAAAGTGCTGATTTTGTTTTTTTCCTAAATAATATGATGCTTGGTGTAACAAATGAGAATTCTTAATATATTTATATAATAGTGCAAAACTTAGGAAACTTGAAATATGGAACATGAGGTGAAAGAGTATATAAGATAAGATAAATATTAAAGGTTGTTCCTACATTTCTCAGAAAATGGAGAAAAAACATTAAAGGTGTTACTAGAACACTATTGGTAGGAAAGAAGTACTGTAAGTAAAAATATTTCTAAAAGGTTCAGAATTATTTAATATCCATTTTAGCATATTTATGCTGTCATTTGATAATGCTATCCTTGTTTTTCTTGATTTAAAACATTTCTTGCATTTCACCAACTTATTCCTCTTTCAGTTGCCATCTCACCTCAAGGCACTGACATAGAGGTCTAGGAATTTCAGGTTATCCAAATCAGCAGCTCTGCTAATGGCAGATCACAATGTTGCCAGCAAACAAATGGGCATAAATAATGTATAAATAATTAAAGCCCTCCACTTTTACTGCTGTAGCCTGCAGTACATCTCCAGGCAATCCATCCATCTACGAACTAGAAAGTACATTTCAGTTCTCCCACATTAACCTGAAGAACAAAGAGCTCACCTGCAAAATTCTCAACCTCCTTTCATGGTAGTAAGTCAACAAATTCTCCATTCATGAAGAAAAATCATTTATGAGTGTTTCCATGAATGAAAGATCTGAGCTTTTATTAAAATATTGAGGATAGAGGAAAATGTTAGGAAAAAAACAATCATTAAAATACCATGGCATGACATAAAAACTGCTTGTCTATGAAGCATTAATTTAACAAAAATGCTCACAGTTTTCTAAATAATCAACATTGCAGTGAAATATAGGACACAGCCCTTACCATGTCAAAAATTATGTGACAAATCAGTATCATGAACTATAACATGAAGCATTAGCTTTGATGCTGTCTCAGTGCTACTAGACAGTCCATAAAGGAACAACCCAATAGCTGGGATGTTTCAGTATCTTGAATTTTCCTAGTTTTAAGGCTGTATTAGTATATGTCATATACAATTACAGTATTATAGAAGAGAACAGCTGTTATGCACTGGCATTCAAAGCTGGTTAACTAATTTAATAAGTAAATGATGGAAATTTATTATTTCTGATGTGTTGACCTTGGCAGATTCTAGCTGCCCTCCCAGTCACTATCTCACTTCCCCTTCTCAAAAGGACAGGGGAAGAATATAAGATGAAAAGCTCTTGATTGAAGATAAAGACAGGGAGATTGCTTACCAGTTACTGTCACAGACAACGCAGACTCTACTTGGAGAAGGTTAATTTTATTGTCACTTAAAATAGTTTGGAAACTGAAAAACAAAGACAAAAACCTAAAACACCTTTCTCCCACTCCCACCTTTTTCCAAGTTCAACTTCACTTCTTCATTCCCCACTCATCTACTGTATACCTAAGCAGTGTAGAGGGAAATAGTGAATGGTGGGTTGCAGTCAGCCCACAACAGCTCCTCTCTGCTGCTCTTTTCTCCTCATGTTTTTCCTCTGTTCCAGTGTGGGTTGTCTCCATGGGCTGCAGCTGTTCAGGGAAAAACCTGCTCCTGAGTGGAGTCCTCCACTATTCACTGTTCCAGGCATGACTGCCTGCACTGGCATAGTCCTTTACACAGGCCATGTTGTGGTCATCTACTCCATCATATTTTTCTCCACATGCTGCAGAGAAATACCTGCTCTGTGGTGTCTTCCAGGGGCTGCAGAAGAATCCTTGCTCCACTGCCTGGAACACTTCCTCCTACAATTTCTTTTCTCACTTTGGTACTCATAAAGTTCCTTCCACATTTTTTTTTCTTCTTCACTCCTCACTGCCTGTGCACCATTTAGCCTTTTCTTCAATGTTCTCTCTAAAGTGCCATCATCCTATCTGTCAAGGCTTCTTTCCCTCCCAGTTTCTTGTGCATCCCCCCAGTCTGCTTGCTGGTGGGGCAGTGAATGAATCAGGAAAAGCCTTGACCCTGTAGTCAGTGTTCAGCAATAACTGAAACATCCTTGTATTATCAACAGTGTTTTAAGGATAAACCCAAAACATAGCCTCATACTAGCGACTATGAAGAAAATTAACTCTATATGCCATCCAAAACCAGTACATCTGGCTGAGCATGTGTGGAGCTGTATCATTTTCACTGTACACCATTCTGCATTTTTCCAAGCTTATAGTTGGTGTCATTGGACACCATGGTAGGACAGATAATCTGGCACTACGATCAATGCCTTCAGCTTGTGTCATCTGTTCAGCTTCTATCAATGCCCAATATGCAGCTAAAAGTAATATTTTGAAAAGGGGTGTAGTTTCAAGTCAGTTTAGAGAAGTTTTGAGACGAGACCCAAGAGGGATCTGCCTCCCCTCATTTTCGAAGGCACCAAATCATAGTTGAAGTTTCTAGCGTCTTCTCACAGAAGCCACTACTGCAGACTCTCCACTACCAAAACCAAACCTTGTCGTTCAGATCTAATAGAAACTTCTGCAAGATGTGTGTGAGATGGGCCAAAAACTCATGATTCCAAGAAACTTCTAGATCTTAGTTTTATGTGGGGGTTCAGTCACATGTAAGTGTATTTATCTACTTCAGGTATCATGTGATGAGGTTCCTGCCTTACTTTCTGTAGAGGGTCCTTGTATATTTTTTGGAATGATCTTTCCTCCATATTTTTAAAAGATGTTTACAATATTGCTAAGAATTTCTCCCACTTCCTGCTCAGTGGTCCTAGTAATGGTAGCAGTATCCATATAATGAAAAAATTTACAAGCTAGTGAGATGTTACTGTCCTCCAGATAATGGGGATATACAAATACTCTTGAGGCAGGACAGTGGAAGTATATTGTAGTCCTTGCAGAAGATGCACCTGCCCCAACAAAGTTCACGGATAAACCTTCCCACAACAGTTTGAATTATGTCCTATGGCAGTGGCCATTTCAGTTGACAGGGAAAAAAGCTGAGATCTTTGGCCAATGAAGGGGCTAAATGACTATATATGACTACAGGTCAGATTTGAATTGGGTATAAAAGGAGTCCCACAAGAGAGACATTTTGAGGACATTTTGACACCACTTCCCTCAGAGCAGCAGGTCTGTAGTTAGAGGCTCTCCCTGTGGGTTGGATTGGGATGTCACCTGTGGTTCACTTTCTGTACTGATTGAGAGACCTCATCTTACATGAGTGAGTGATTTTGTGCATTTTGGGTTATCAACTATAAACCTTAGGAGCTCTTAAGACAGCAGGGTAGTATCAACATCCAGACTGACATCCTGAACCTTTGGATTGTTAATGTCTGTTGGAGGCTCAGAGCAGTTTCAGTTTCAAAAAAATTTAGTTTGACTTTTTTCTTTCCATTTTGTAAAATAAATCTCATTATTTAGTTGTTAACTCACCTGGACTGGTTTGTGAATTTCTGTGAAAGTCCTTCCCAAGAAAAGGCAAATTGTTCCTGGGATTCTACAGTAATGGATACGCTAAAGAAAGCATGAGCCATTGCAGTCACAGCATTCTGTGTTCCAGCTTCTATCTCGATGCATTCTAATACTGTCATGACTTCTGGGCCAATTGCAGCCATGGGAGAGGCTGCTTTATTTGTTAGCTGGTAATCTACCGTCATGCATCAGGAACCATCTGGCTTCTTTATGTGCCAAATAGGACTATTAAAGGGAGAGTGGTATGCCAGATAATACCCCTCTCCAAAAATTGTTTAACTGAGTGATTTCAGCATGCATCCCTAGATAACTGATACTGTTTCGAGGCTACTGGCTTTGGAGGTAGCAGTAAAACCACTGGTGCACTAAAGTACTTTACCCATCATAATAGCCTGAATTCCTAAAGAATATTTCCCACCTGGAGTAAGGAAAGTTTTATCCATCAAAACGTTATCTCTATTATTTATCTGGGAACTTGAGGTGAGTATGTAGGTACTGGCAGAGATCCCTGTGAACCTGTTACTTTAGCCCCTGTATACAAGAGAGATCAGTTGCCATTTTTTCCTCCACTTCTAATAGATAACCAGTGGGATCATTGATTGATGATCTCCTTATCCCACTCCAGCCATCTAGCAGAGCTAGAGGTTTTCCATATATGTTTGTGGCTTAACCCAGATGGCACCTAGAACAATCACACAGCCATTTGCTTACCCCTCCCCTCTCACCACAGTGGGATGGGAAGAGACTAGAAAACAAATAAAACTTATGTGTTCAGATAAAGACATTTTAATAGGACAGAAAAGGAAGATAATAGCACCATCAATAATAATTATAAAATAATATACAAAACAAGTGATACACAGAACCATTACTCACTGCAGGCTGACTAATGTCCAGTTAGTTTCTAAACTGCCCTGCCTCCTAGCCAACATCCCTCTAACCTCCTTCCTTCCCTCTCCCTGAGCTTATATACTGAGCATAATGTCATATTTTATGGAATAACTCTTTAGCCAGATTGGGTCAGCTGTCCTGGCTGTACCCCCTCTCAGTTTCTTGTGCACTCCCCATCTCTTATTGGCATGCTAATATGAGAAGCTGAAAAGTCCTTAACTGCTTGGCAACAACCAAAACCTTTAGAGTGTTATCAACATTATTGTCATCCTGAATCCAAAACATACCACTACACAAGCTACTAGTAAGAAAATTAACTTCATGTCAGCTGAAACCAGGACATGTGTCTAGTCAAGCCTGATATCCTTTCCAAAGCACAATGGAGAGTACATCCAAAGGCATTTTAGACTGTGTAGTTTCTTTTACCTCCTCCCCTTGAACAAGGAGTGTTAATGTTGTTAGAAGTGGACCCATCTAAACTCATTAGGTTCAAGTGGAATGTCCTGCACATAGGTTGTGGCAACCCCTTGTATCAATACAGACTGGGGTATTGAGACCAGCCTTACTAAGAAGGACTTTGAGGCACTAGTGGATGAAAAGATGGACTTGAGCTGGCAATACACACTTGCAGTCCAGAAAACCAATTCTATCCTTGATGACCAGCAGGCCAAGGGAGGTGATTCTGCCCCTCTGCTCCACTTTGGTAAGACCCTACTCCTCTCCATATGAGGACAGGCTGAGAGAGTTGGGTTCACTCAACTGAAGAAGAGAAAGCTCTGGGGACACCTTGTTGTACTCTGTCAGTAGTAATAAGGGGACTTATATGAAAGATGTGGAAAATCTTTTAGCAGGTCTTGTTGTTAGTGGTAGGACAAGAGGTAATGGTTTTAAACTAAAAAATTGGTAGATTCAGACTGAATATAAGGAAGAAATTTTTACTCTGAGAGAGGTGAAACACTGGCACAGGTTGCCCAGAGAGGTGGTAGATGCCTCATCCCTGGTAACATTCAAGGTCAGGCTGGACAAGACTCTGAGCAACTTGATCTAGTTGAAGATGTCCCTGATAATTGCAGGGATGGGGTTGGCACTAGATGACCTTTAAAGATCCCTTCTAGTCCAACCTGATCTATGATTCTGTGATCAATACTACATATTCAAGACCCGTCTGGATGCCTATCTGTGCAATATATCCTAAGGAACCTGCTTTGGCAGGGGTTTGGACCCAATGATCTCATGAGGTCCCTTCCAACCCCTATGATTCTTTGATTCTGTGATCTTTTGATGGCTTTTTTTTTTTTTTTTTCTAATTTTTTTTTCCCCAACTGCTTACACAGGTTGTGAAGGTAGGAGATTGGTCTTCCATCCTATTCTTTTTTAGGTGTACCTGCCTGGATGATTGCTAAGAACATTTTGCAGTGGGTCCCTTTCCTTCTAGGTTTCTGTGCATCTGTAATGCATGCTCTGAGACTTTCCTTTTACAGTTGATGTTGGTCTAATTGTCTTAGTAGGATAGTGTCTCCACATTGTTTTCCCTGTGCAGCCCCCAAAAAGACAAAATGGTGCCTTCCAGTATGTGCCTGTGAATAAATAAGACTGTATAGTGGAGGTGAATAATTAGGCATCTGATCTCACAATGCTGTGAAAATGTATTCCTGGATTCACAGCCGACTCCCAAAGGTATGCCCAGCTTCTTCTGCATGCTTTCATGCAAATGATTTATCATTTCAGTCAAAAGGGGAGGGGTACTGGTCTTGAAAATCTTAATCATCCAGTCCCAGAAGTAATGAGTAACATTCCCCCAAGACACCTTCAAATCTTGTGCGATCACAAGGTTTTGCAAAGATGGTCTTAACAATGGTCACTTGTGAAGACTTTAATGCACACTATCCCCCTACTCTGCAATCCAAGATGCATAGCAATAACTTCTCCAGACACTCACCTGATTTTTGTCAATATAAAGAAGCCAAATTTTTGAGCTGTATCTGTGAATAGTCACACAGAGAGATCCTACACTGAGAAGTACCTAAAGGATCCCTTTAGCTTACTTGTCACCAGAGATGGGGCAGAGGGAAATTCTTATTCTCATCCTTGTACCCTTTGGTCCATTCCTCTTCATAAGTGTTCTTAATACTCATCCTAATAATGATCTGGGAGAAGAATCTTCTGTACCCAGGTTGCCATCTCCTGGAAGGAGGAGTCCACAGCCTGGACTTTCCTCTTTGGACACCTAATGCTTTTATGTCTGTTTGCATCTTTCTTTACATTACTGTATTAAAGTGTCCCACAGCTACTGAAGTCATGGTAAGAACTGTAAATTTTGTAAATCCTGCTGCCTTTTCCCCACACCCATGCCCTGTTTTCTAGAAAACTTTAACATTTCATCAGGGGTCTGAGGAGATGATACTTCCTTCTATTTTTCCCAAATCACTGTGGGAAATACCTGGAGTAATCTCACAGAATCACAGAATCACAAGTTTGGAAAAGACCTTCAAGATCATTGAGTCCAACCATTCCTGTCCTATGCTAAACCATATCCCTAAGTACCTCATCTACCCTTTTATTAAACATATCCAGGAAAGGTGACTCAGCCACCTCCCTGAGCAGCCTGTTCCAGGCCCCGACGACTCTGAGCAAAAAATTTTTTTTCCTAACATCTAATCTGACCTTGCCCTGGCACAGCTTTGTGACATTTCCCCTTGTCCTATCTCCTGTCAACTGGCTGAAGAGACCATCGCCCACCTCTCTACAATCTCCCTTCAGGTAGCTGTATGTGGTGATAAAGTCTCCCCTCAGCCTCCTTTTCTCCAGACTAAACACCCCCAGCTCCCTCAATTGTTTCTCATAGGATATGCCATCCAGCCTCTTCACAAGCTTGGTTGCCTTTCTCTGGACTTGGCTCGACGACTTCAATGTCCTTCTTATGGTGAGGAGCCCACAACTGGACACAGTACTCAAGGTGCGGCCTCACCAATGCAGAGTACAGGGGCACAATCACCTCCCTAGACCTACTGGCCACACTATTTTTGACACAAGCCAGGATGCTGTTGGCTTTCCTGGCCACCTGGGCACACTGCTGACTCATATTCAGTTGGCAGTCAACCAAGACTCCTAGGTGCTTCTCTGTACTACTCATCCCCACATTTGTGTGCAAGGCCAACAAGGCACACACTCAGGTTTTACTCTGCTACTGCTTTTTAAAAAAAACTTTTCTTATTAACCTCCTGCTGATAAGGCCTGAAGGTTTTTTCACTTAGGAGATGTTGGACCTTTTGGAATCTCATTTACAAGGTACTCAAAGTTTGTTGACTAACTTATTGTATAAAGGATGGAAATTATAGACAAAATAAAATCAACTTTATATGCTCACCTGGAGATGAGAATGCCTGTTGCTGCAGCACTGGATAAGCCCCTCCTTAATTGCTGTCATGTTTTCTGTAATTTCCATCCTTCGCTCAATAAATTAGCAGTTTAAGTGACAGCATCTTTCACACCAAGATCTCAAAATAAGGGGAACATCCTGAATTTTAAAAAAAAAAAAAAGTTTGTATAGTTGACAATGTTGTCAGCCATCTTTCTCTTATACATTTAACACAATATATAAATTATTTACAGATAAGAATTTAGTTTTCTCTCACATATCAAAAAGTTATCATAGGTGGGAATCAGACACATCAGCAGCTAATACCACTCTATACTTTCTATGGTCTCTTTACATGTTCATTAGGTTTTTTTAATTTAATCAGAAACATATTTTATTAATAAAGTGCCTATTGTTTATCCTCTTTCAGTACCATAGTTCTTGTAATGAAATAATGTGATGTATAGATTCCTTTTGAAGGAAACTAACTCTTGCACTTTTGAAGACAGCATTCAGTATTTTTTCCAAACTCTTCAATAAGATCACACACTCAGAGGGGTGCCTCTATACAACCAGGAAATTCTCCACCTTCTAATGCCTTCGGAAACCCTTTCTTATTTTCACAAACAAGGTAAAGTATCTTCACACTGTACAAATGAAAGCCAGCAGAAGTGTAAAAAAAAATTAAAGTATTGGTATTATGGTTCAAAACACAGTTTTAGTAGGCAGAAGGGTGGAGTTTTAGAAAGGTTTCAGTTCACTGTAAATGATCATACTAAACTTCAGAATATAAGTTTCAAGAAGAAAATCTTTCATATCTAAAATACTTCTGTACATTGTTTTGTATGTTGCAAAAATAGTAGAGGATTTTTCCACTCACTTTGAGTGCCTCATTCAAGAGATGAAAAAACAGTATTAACTGACACATTATCAGTTTTTATTGTCTACACAAGTCACCTTGGAGAAAATCTATTGTTTATTTGGTGCTAGTCTACTAATTCCCATTGATTTGTCACCACTCTTTCACCTGCAGTTGTAGGTGACTTTTTTTAATAGTCTTCTCTTTACAATAAGGTAATAACTTTACTGAAGGCATAGAAATAGTTTAAGCCATTTATTTAATTGAGAAGGAGAGATTTAGAAATGCAAATAAATCTTGGCTTTTTGCTCATTCATTTCAATGGTTATATATGGATACGTAAGGTATCCAAAAAAATTCTTTCAGTGCATTTCTAGACTTAAAAGAATATTTTATCCAACAAAGGAAAGCTTTTACTTTATTTATTTATTAACTTTAAATTTTGTTCTGTTTTGAGGACAACGTCCACTTAAAATGGTGTATTTATGGATTGACTAAACCATCCATCGTCTGCTAATGATAATATCAATTTTGTTTCTGAATTTTTATTTTACAAAGAATAATTTTGAAACCATTACATATTCTTGACAATAGTTCTTTGACTATCATACTAGCAAAATACTGTTTATTACATGAATTCCATAGAATACTGGTGATCTCTTTCAGTGTGTTATTCATTACCTCTAAACTTTTTAGACTGAAATAAAATCTCTGAACAGAAACTTTCCAATTTATATTTTTTGTACTGTACAATTTTATTACTAATAAAAACTACTATATATTAGTGGCTATTCATCAATAATAATCCTTAAAATACTGTCTTGTAAAATGGGTAACAGAAACTTGGACGTTTATAATGGAATCTGAAATAATTCTCTTGGTAGACATGTTATCTTCAATCTTTCTCCTGAAATAAACTCAACATATTGAACACTACACAACAATTTATGAATTGGAATGGTCAAAATTGTGGCTGACCCTTAGGGATTTGCAATGGAATATGAACTATGTCTCCTGCCTGGCAAACTCCATTTAATTTCCCTCCTTTTCCCTTGGAATAAGTGTTCCATTACTTCTAACTTGTGGCCTTAGGGAGTAACTTACCTGAAGTCAAAGTTAAAGGAGGTAGCAATTTAAGTAAGCTTAGTAAGCAGAACTAAGAGACAGATTTGTAGTACAACATGATGAACACCTGCAACCAGATGCAGGTGTAATTAGGAAGATGAGAGAGCAAAACCACTAGCAGAAGAAAACTGAGAATTATACACAGAAAAAGAGATATATATTTTCAGGTTTTGGCTGGGAAAAAGTTCTGGGTTTTTTTTCTAATAGCCAGTATAGTGCTGTGTTTTGGATTTAATGGGAGAAAAATTTTGATGTTTTTATCTGTTGCTGGACAGTTCTAGTGCCTCCACTAAGTCAAGAGCTTTTTAGTTTCTCACACCCTACCAGGTGCACGAGGAACTAGGAGAGCACAGCCAGGACAGCTGGCATAAACTGGCCAAAGGGATATTCCATACCATACAATGTCATGCTCTGTATATAACTGGGGAAGCTAGCTGGGCATCAGGTGAACATTTGTTTTTTTACATCACTTTTATTATAATTAGAATTATAGAAATATTAATAATATTTCACTATCCTCCTGTTAAACTGTCTTTTTCTCAACCCTTTTTTTTTTTTTTTCTCCTCCCCATCCCTTTGGAGGAGGATGGGGGGAGCATGAAGCTGCGTTGTGCTTATTTACTCTCTGTGCTTAAATCATGAGAATATAACATTTGAGAGTTATTTGAAACCACATTCTGTTTCAACTGTTCTGAGGTGGGGGCACATTTCTCAATTTCCCCTGCCAAAACTACTTTTTTTTTTACTATAAATAGTAAATATTTATTGGAACACCAACTTGAAACCATTTTATTAAACTAATCTTCAGCAATTCCTCCTTCAAAACTTGTTTAACCCACTCCTGGGTTTCTGTGATATATTGAATGTGTTTAAAAAACTGGAAAAGAGAAATTGTCCATAGCTCTACCTGTTATTAAATATGATTGGGTGCTACAGCAAACAAAGTTATCTTTCCCTTAGAGTTAAACTCAAATGATTGCTAACTAATAAGTTTATCTTTAAAAGAATGCTAGACTTGCTTATCTAATATTAAAAAAAATAAAAAATCAAAAATCTGTAACTCCTTATTTTCTTACCATCTCCAAATTTCAGTGGTAAACTACTTATGCTTCATTCACTGTTGGTGAAGAATTCATGTTACCAAAAGATTTCCCAGTCTAAGAAGAGAAGGAAATTGGGCTATCCACTGACTATCAAGGGAAATTTAACCAGAAATGACAGAGAGGCAGATATATATATATTTGTTAGCAGATGATTACAGGGATCATTAAACTAGTTGTCATCCTTACAACCTTAGGTTAATTTATTACTTGGGAACAGAGGACACTTGTATCTTGCTATGTACTTCTACACATTTAATATGGCTCCTGTATATTGCCTTCATGACTCTAAGTGTCATGTTCTCCGTTGTAAATATAAAAGTCAAGAGTTCATTTCTACAAGGCTTCCATGCTGTTAGCCCCATCACTGTGCTATTCAGATGACATCAGTTCACATATTTCACATCTCCATCCTGAGTGAAAAAAAGTGTACCCTACAAGTAGTCTAATGAGCACACCACAGCTATAGCAGGGAGGTCATGTTCCTGTATACCTATCCAGATAAAGGCTGGGGAGAGCACCCAGGTTTTCTCAGGTCATTGATAAGGACTATTCCAAATCTGAGCACAACATGATGTGCACCTCTGCTTTTGCAAGTCAGTAGACCTTGTTACTGGGTCTTACTTTGATGCCTTTGCACAATTTTTCCCAAAGTTTTCTTTTCACCATTGCATTTATGTCACCACTCTGCTGATCTGGGCATTGCCTGGGTCATAGAATCAATCATAGAATCATAGAATGGTCTGGGTTGGAAAGGACCCCAAAGATCATAGAGTTCCAACCCCCCTGACACAGGCAGGACCACCAACCTCCAGGCCTGGATCTACACAAGGTTGCCCAGGGCCCCATCCAACCTGGACTTGAACACCTCCAGGGATGGGGCATCCACCACCTCTCTGGGCAGCCTGTTCCAGCACCTCACTACTCTCTCTCTAAAAAACTTCCCCCTAATATCTAATTTAAACCTTCCCTCCTTTAGCTTTAATCCATTCCCCCTTGTTCTGCCATTTTCTACCCTTTTAAAAAGTTGATTCCCCTCCTGTTTGTATGTTCCCTTAGGTACTGGAAGGCTGCAATGAGGTCCCCCCACAGCCTTCTCTTCTCCAGGCTGAACAAGCCCAGCTCCCTCAGCCTCTCCTCTTAGGGGAGGTGCTCCAGCCCTCTAATCATCTTCGTGGCCCTCTTCTGAACCCTCTCCAACAGTTCTATATCTTTCTTGTATTGGGGGCCCCAGATCTGGACACAGTACTCCAGATGGAGCCTCACGAGGGCAGACTAGAGAGGGACAATCACCTCTCTGTCCCTGCTGGCCACCCCTCTTCTAATGGAGCCCAGGATACCATTGGCCTTCCAAGCTGCAAGAGCACACTGCTGGCTAATGTTAAGTTTCTCATCCACCATGACACCTAAGTGCTTTTCAGCAGGGCAAATGTTCCTGATTTGACCATTGACAATTTAATGAATTATGTCTTGCATCTGTCATTGCTGATTTCCTCTTCACATTACTTTTGGGTAACTATTTGCAGGGAGAATTGTTTAATTCTTCATGTTGCTTTCAGGTCACTGGAATCACTAATCTCCAAGCAAATGTTTTTTACATCACTTTACCAATCATGTTTGAGGCCAATTGTAGGGAGTTCATTCTAAATTTGACATCTAGCTAATACACAGAACGAGGTACCTTCAGTGGGAAGTTCACACTTTAAGTAGGGCAAAAAAGGGACAGGACCTGGAATAGCTCCTCATAACCTCTAAAGGGCATTTGCAAGTTTATTAAAATAAATTAGGGTCTCAATTGTCATTGAGGTATCCAAAGGTAGATGGGGTATATCCAACCTGTTATCAATATAAATTAAAAAAAAAATCTTCAGATTCTGGACTCTAGGTTAGTCTATGCAAAGCCAAACACAAATGAAAAATATCAGCAAAGTTATTCTTCAGGAGATTTCAGGCTTGTGATCTATCTGTGAGATATTATCTATGGTCAGTTGATCTGGAACTTCTGATCTTTTTGTCTTTATCCTTATTAGTGAACCTGAGACAACATCTAGTTTCATAGAGCATGATATATGTGTCAGCTATGGCCCAGCTCCATAAGAGAACAAGGCTCGGGAGAGCTGACAGTTCCTTTTTTTCTACTTATTTCAATTGAAGATAAACCTGGACTTTCATGCAGAAAGAGCACCATGTTATATTTTCTTTTCTGAATATCAATACCTTGATTTTCCTCCCTGTTTTTTTCTTTCAAAATATTTGCTATAGGAGCATTTATTTAAAAGCCAATGTATGTTTCCTGTCTTCAAATAGGTGTTTTAAATAATACATGATTTAAAATGTTCTCATTATTTTATTTCTACATTTTTCCTTCTGCAATCTAAGGGGGATCGAGACTTTCACTCCCATCCTTGCAGGACATTGTAACAATTGCAGAACTAGTCTGCAAACATTTAATACTCCAACAGATTAATGAAATACACAAAATAGATTGTGTCAAGATACAAATAATACTAGTACCCATTTACTTAATGGAAGAAAGTTTAAAATTATATTTTTATACTATCTGCAAATTAATCACACATAAACTTTCCTGTGTTAATTGAGAAAATTCTAACCAGAAGTAGAAGCAGTTGTAGAAACATAGCAGGGGGGAGAGGGAAGGGGGGCTGGATGAGGGGAAGGGGAGAGTTTCCTATTTCTTCCTAGTAAAATATTCCTTTTAAAGAACAAATTTACTCTGTTATACAGGTGTGTGTTTTGTTTTGTTTTGTTTTGTTTCACCAGTGAAATGGGACTAATATTTGATAATAACTAAATATTAAGCATTTCAAATTATTATGCATTATTAAAAACATGTATAAATTAGTTTAAATGAGGTCTGAGGTGAAAAATACACTATCTTGTCTTCCTTAATTTTTTTTATAATTTCAGGTACAATATTCTCCAGCTAGTTAATATTTGTTAACTGTTACATTTTTGCCAGGAAAGTGAAAAGCAAACAAACAATAGCCATAATTTATGTATGGATCTATTACATTTGTGCCCAATTGCTGTAGAGCTGCGTAATTTGTGTTTTCTATGCTGGCAAGTTTTCCTAAAAATCCTTGTTTTGGAGCTGTGTCGATGGCATATAATTGCATCATTGATGAGACTGGCATAGAATAAGGGAAAACTGTGTTTGCTTGTGCCCTGAAGAGAGAAAAGGATTAAAAAATAGAAAGAACAAGATGCCCTTCAAATGAGAAGCTGGTTTCCAGCTTCCAAGATGTTATTGTAAAAAAAAAAAAAAAAAAAAGAATAGAAGAATGTGAATACTCTGGGGGAAGGGGATAGGGGTGAAGTTGCACAATAAAATCATACAAAACCAACCAACCAACCACATCACCCCCCCAAAACCAAACCAACAAAACCAACAAAACATCAAAGACTAAGTTTAAACAGCCAATTCCTATTTCTTCTGTGGACAACCTTTTTTTATTTTTAAGTACAGCTTTTCATTTCTCCTTCCTTCTTCCCTATGTTTCTCACACCTGTCTACAATAACAGAGTTATAACTCTGCTCTGAGACTTACGTAAAAAACCCACATCTTATCTCTTTATGTCTCCCTTGCATCCTGCCTGCTTTAGCTATATTTCTTTTAGCTCTCCTTATCCATACCATGCCATCTTTTCTTTATTAATCAGAATTTTTTTACCTCAAACAGTATTTTCAAATATCTGCTGGCTTCCCTAAACTTAAATAATAATCCTAATCATTTAACCTCACTACCACTTAATTTCTCTGTGGTGTCATACTTTTTCTTAATATTGCTCTAATTGTCTTTAACACAGATAACTCCCTTGGGTAAGTTTAATTGTGAATTTTTAGCTTTCATTCTTTTTGACCTATGTTTTCTCTTTAAGATTATTGGAACGCTATTGTTTTCAAGATACTAAACTTAGTTCTTTTTACCTGTTCAGATCTGTAAAATAGCTTCCTTCTGCAAATATTTTTTCATAGCTCTCCAAAAATCTTCTAAAAGACAGACTGCTTCAATGTATCAGAATGTGTACCGGATTTGTTTCTATGTGGCTTTTGAAGTAGGTTGTATTATTTTTCCCCTTACCAATAAATTATGATCACCTATAAAACCCTATATGAGTATTACAAATCTGGCTAGGAAGGAAAATTTTCTATTTCTTATTTTTAGCAATGCCACGCAATTGTTGAAAAATTGTGATTTAAGTAATATAAGATCATAGTATGCTTTGGTAATAGCATTTGTGCAACCTGTTAATTTTGAAATTAAGTAGGGATTATACTGCCATAAAATATAGAAAAACAAAAATTAAGATGCAGAGATTCACAGGTAATGTCTGACTCAATATTTGGAGAAAAGCAGCAACAACAACAACAACAACAAAAGGAATAGGTTTTATTCTATTTTTTTGAAAGTCATTCTCAACTGAGTTATGTCCTTTAGACTCACACTCTCTGAGCTGTTAGTCCCAGAGTCAACTGTTTATCCATTTGACAGTTATGGAAGGATATTTGTGCTCCTTGTTTTTTGTTATTTCTGGCACAGGTCTGGATGGTGTGGATGGGCTCAGTGGCTGTTTCTCTTGCAAATATCAGACCCACTGTCTAAACAGTTAGGTAAATCTTTGTCTAAATTTGAAGCTGGAGGTCCAACCATAAGGAACTGCAACACAGAACATTGTCGATAATAATACCTTCATCCAGGGCATATCAAGGGACATGTATGCATATATATCCTTATCCTCTAAGTTTCTGTAATTTTCCAAAGTTATATGGGAACTTAATGATTAATAGAAAAGAAAAAAAAAATAAAATCACTTCATCTGAGAATATCCCAGGACCAAACTTTAATGGAAACAGGAAAACCAAATCCATAGGGAATAAGGAAAAAAAAAAATGCAGAATTTTGTTATTCTGACATAAATTTCACCACTTTGTGTTTTAAGTGTGATGTGACATTCTTCTGAGTGCAAGAGGACTGGGCTGAAACCAAGACTGAAGATGTATGCAGGAGCAATATATGCAATGCAGTGTTGACACAATGCAGTGTGGACATCAATGTGTGCACTCATGTCCAGACACCGGCACCAATTTATTTGACAGTAGAGATACGGTGGGGTTTTGTGTGTGTTTGTGTGGGCGTGTGACCTTAAACTGAAACTTCCTTGGATGAGCATATGGAGTATATTTAGCTTTGCAAAAGAAGATCACAAAACAATTACTATAGCTGCTTGTCTTCAAAAGTAAAACATTTATAGAGAGATGAGAATTTATATTCAGAGACCAGAACTAAAAACCTTCAGTTTTGAAGAAAATTCACTTTCTCATTGATTGTCCCAAATATCACACTTTTGGTTTGGGTTGGTTTTTTGGTTTGTTTTTTTTTTTTCTGGTTCTCTACCTCCCCTTCCCCCATTTATTTCTGTTTTATTTTCATGGAATAATTTTAAAAAGAATTTTACAAAACAAGAATGTGCAGCAGTGAAGCATGTGTTCTTAATAGGGAGAACAAATAATTTAACAGAGGTAATGGTTGAAAAGCAAACTCATACTGTAAATATCAAACAAAAACCTCGAGAAACATTTCTTCAACTATTGGATTTCAGAGTTTCTTTTCTAATATGGCTTGCTTTTAAGTGTTGTACTGTTTAGTGGTATCATAAGCCAGACAGAGGTAATGATTCATTCAGGATCTGGGGGTTCTGATAAAATGGAATAGGGCTTGAAAAAAAGGGTACTGCTGAAAAAGAATTGTAAACAAGCATTGTAGTCTTAAAATTACATTATTCAACAACAAAAAAAGACAAAGGAGCTCCACCCATTTCATCCTCCCTGTATTTACCAGAATCTGTACTCAAAATATATTTGACAAACATAAAAAATGTTAGTAAATGTTCATACTGTCATCACTAAATTAACAAATAATGTAATTATCCCTTTGCCCTCATGCTTCCCCAAAGAAGGAAGAAAAAAATCCTCCATTCTCTCATGATCCTGACTGCCAAATTGGTGACAATGAATGCAGATAAAAGATGTCTTTCTGGTCTCCAACAGAGTTGGCAGTTCTTAAGGTTACATTTTCTTCATTTTTGTCTCTTGTTTTCATCTTTTTTTTTCCTTTTGGAGACAGAGGAAAAAAATAAAAGAAAAAAGGTCTCTCAGTTTGTTATGGTTTATATGTTCCAGGATAAAATACATGTTCATAAAGGTTACACTTGAAATGTATATCTGCAGAAAAAAAAAAAAAATCCAACAAACCAACAACAACAAAAGAAATCCCCTCATTGAGATTATTATGCTGCAATTACCAATTAAATTGATAATATGCCAGAAAGCCAAACACCTTAAAATTTTAAAATAAAAAAAGAAAATTTAGAAAATAGCACACTAGCAATAGTTCTATTGAGAACATAATTTAAATATCAAAATCTCAATTACTATCAATATCCTTTTGGTATTCTTTGGTTTTGATTTTTTTCATGAATAGATTTTATTGCTTTTTGCTAATATAAATTAGCTTGTGCCTGCAATTAGATTTGAATCCCTTTCATTCCTGGATATCTGTGATTACTAGTTGTGTAGTATGTGGGATATAGAATCACAGAATGGTTTCTGTTGGAGGGGACCTTAAGAACCATCTAGTTCCAACTTCCCTGCCAGGGATTTCCCAAAGCCCTGTCCAATCTGGTTTTGAATACTTCCTGGAATGGGGGATTCTACAAGTTCTATGATCAACTTTTACTGTTCCTTACCACCCTCATATGAAGAATTCTTGCTAACATTTAATATAAATCTGTTCTCCTTCAATTTAAAGCCATTACCCATTGTCCTACCATTACATGCCTTTGTAAACAGGCCCTCTCCAGCTTTCTTGTACCCCCACTATCAGCTATTGGAAGATTACAATAAGGTGTATCCAGAGTCTTCTCTTCTCGAGGCTGAATGAGTCCAATTCTCTCAGCCTGTCTTCATAGGAGGGGTGCTCCAGCCCTCTGATTGTCTTTGTGGCCCTCCTCTGGACTCGCTCCAATGGGACCATGTCTTTCTTGTATGGGGGACTCCAGAGCTGGATGCAGTATTCCAGGTGGGGTCTCACCAGAGCAGAGTAGAGGGACAGAATCACTTCCCTTGACCTGCTGACCATACTGCCTAGGGGGCAGTTGGCTTTCTGTGCTGCAAGCATGCATTGCCAGCTTATGCTGAGCTTCATGCAGTTTTCACAGTCCATGTCTCAAGCCTGTCAAGGTCCCTCTGCATGGCATCCCTTCCCTCCAGCGTGTTGACTGCACCACACATGGTGGTGTCTTCAGCGAAGTGGCTGAGGGTGCACTCAATCCCACTGTCCATGTCACTGACAAAGATATTAAACAGTGCTGATCCCAATACCAACCCCCATGGAATTCCACTTATCACTAGTCTCTGCTTGGACATCAAGATATCGAGAGCACTCTTTGAGTGCAACTGTCCAGACAATTCCTGATACACCAAGTGGTTCATCCATCAAATCCATGTCTCTCCACTTTAGAGACTAGGACATCAGGCTGGACAGTGTCAAATGCTTTGCGCAAATCCAGGTAGATGACATCACTTGCTCTTCCCAATGCTGTTAATCCCACCATAGAGTGTCACCGAATTTGTAAGGCATGATTTGCATTATAGGAGGCAGGGAAGGAAGTCATGTTGCCTGTCACCAATCACTTCCTTGTTTTACATGTGGCTGGGTATAGCTTCCAGGAGGATCTGCTCCATCATCTTGCCAGGCACAGAGGTGAGACTGATTGGCTTTCAGTCCCACAGGGTCTTATTTTTTCACTATTTTTAAAAATGAGAGTTATGTTTCCCATTTTCATGTTAGTGGGATCTTCAGTGGACTTTCATGAATTCTCAATTATTATGGAGAGTTGTTAAGCAACTTCTTCCACCAGTTACATAAGGCCTCATAGACTGTAGCACTTTCAGGTTCCTTACATTGTCTGAAACCTGATCTACTACAGTAGGTGGTCCTTTATTCTCCCAGCCCCTGCCTTCAGTGTCTTGGGCAGTGTGGCTAGAACCTTGCTGATGAAGGCTGATTAAAAAATTCATGGAGTACCTCAGCCTTCTCCATATCCCAGGTAAGCAGGTTTCCCATTACATTCTGGAGGTGATCCACATTTCTTTTTTTTTTTTTCTAGTTTTCCTTTTATCACTGACATACCTATAGAAACTTTTCTTATTGCCCTTGCTGTTCCTGCCCAGATTTTATTTTATCAGGGCTTTAGCTTTCTTAGCCTGATCTCTGGTTACATGGACAGTTTATCTGTATTCATCCCAGGCTTCCTGTCTGTTCTGGCTCTAGCCTAGAGTTAACTTCCCCAAGCAGCCAGCACAGGTGAGCTGAATTAGCCCAGGTTGCTTTCCACATCACGTGACATCACTCATTCAAAAAAGGGGCTGGTCAAGGAGGGACACTCCTGCACCTGTGATTGAAATTTGTGGCAGACTATTATTCCCCTTTCACTGTGATTTTGTCAGTAAACACCTCCTTATTGCAACCCATGGAGGTGCTGTCTGTTTGGTCGTGGTGCTTAGCAGCTGCCTGGGGCTGAACCACCACACTGTCCTTGCTTGCACCCTCTGTAGGCTTGCTTTTCTCTTCCCCCCACCCCCCTCCCTTTTTTTTTTTCCTTCACATCATCTTTTTTGGGATGCTTTAGGAGATTGAATACAGCTTTAAGATGGTTTGGACCTCCCATTTTCCTTTTGTCCTTTTCACCACCCTCACAAGGGCTGTTTGGAATATGCAGAAGCTAAAAGAGGAACTTAGTTGTGTTTCAGAAATGGTTCCCAAAGTGAACTAAATATGTCTTACCCACAAACCACAAGAAAAGGGACTGCCTAAGCAATAACTAAAAAAAAAATAAAAAGGTGGTGGTGGTAAACCACAACCACCCACCCATAAACCACCAACTCAAAACTTCCCTTTTTTGAGCATACGTGGTAATTTATCTAAGAATCAGAGCTTAGGTTACATAGAAGACAGAGTTTATGTAGGTGAAGATAAGAGTGACAAGAAGAAAAGAAGGCACAGGTTTTTGGATAGGGAGCACTTCACACTGAACACCCATGTTGGCAGGACAAATGTTGGATCCGGGACTAGTGATCTCTATCTTTCTAATGAATACAAGGTTGACTGTTGTTCCTACCAAGGTTGCTCTCTCTTTTCTTTCTCTCAAAGCCACTAAGTAAAATCAAGCCTACCTTGGTTCCCCTCAAAGACACATAGCTCAAATAGATCTAATTGTAAGGGTTCCAAAGTTAATAGTAATTTTGTTCCTGTTAAAGTTAAAATTTGTTTATGGACCTTAAGTATTCTCTCACTTCAATTCCAAGAAAGGGAATGTATGAATCTGTCCCTCCTTTTGGACCAGGACATTACAGATGTGTCTCTCCTGAGCTTTGAGTAGGTGGTCATTGAATACTAACTGGCTATCCTGTGCACTCTTCCTTCAAGGGCCTTATGCCATGACACTCTACTAAGAAGATGCCTGAAGGGGTCAAAGTCTGTTCTCTGTAATTCTGAAGTTCCAAGCTTGCTGTGCACACTCCTTGCTGTCCTGACGATTTTGAACTTCACAGTTCCATGTTTACCACAACCAAGCTGTACAACCAACCCCTCCTTGGTGGTGAGAATAGGGTCCAGCGTGGTCCCTCTCCTCATTGACTCCTCTGTCGCTTGGAGAAGGAAGTTATAGTCGATGCATTCCAGGAAACTCCTGAATTGTTTATGCTCTGCTGTGTGGTCCCATCAAGATATATGGGTGCAGTTGAGGTCCCCCATGAGGACCAGGGCTGGTAAACATGAGGCTGCTCCTATCTGTCTGTAGAGAGCTTCATCCGCTCAGTCTCCCAGATTGAGTGGCCTGTAGCAGACCCACAATATAGTGTCCCCTATCCCTGTGCTCCCTTTAATAATGACCTGTAATCACTTGACTGGGTCCTCATCCATCTCCAGGAGGAACTCCATGCACTCAAGTTGGTCATTGACATAGAAGGCACCACCTCCTAACAATATATTCATATTATTTTAATTTTAATTGTCTGCATCAGAGCTAATTATCCTAGAATATTTTTGTATCTCTCAGGAATACTTTGATTACATGAATAAAAGAGAAGTTCATGACCTGGCTCTTTGTTGTAAATTAATAGCATATTGTGGCTGGAGAACTGTGTAGTTTTGGCTAAATACGTACAAGCACTCTAATGAATGAACAGTTGTATCTTGACCTTACACAATATTGGAAGTATGATAATTTTGAGAAGTTTTGGGCACAGGAACACAGCTATCTGATGAATTATCAAGGCAACGGACCAGTAGAGTTGGGAGAAAGAACAATGAATAGTGATAACAACATTCCTGTAAAAGCAAAGTGGCATATGGCATAGAGTTTATTCCAGAGTGATGAATACCACTGATGAGCTTGTTAGAATAAAAATAAACAAATAAATAAATAAATCTGAGAACTCAATCTATGAATATTGCCATCTGATCCCATACAATTAATGGATGTTTGATACTTACCGCATGGTTCTGGCTTCGGTACTTGTTTCCCATGTAATAAATTGATTATAGAATCATCAAAGATACAGTTGTCAGGTTACATCACTGGAAATTCCATCTTATCATCATTCTATGACATGGTAGGACAGTAAAAATGAAGTTGTTATCTTAGATGATTTTTTTTTTTTTTTACTTAGATGCAAGAAATCAGAGGGGACAGGTTCTACCACTTCTAGGACACTTAACCAAGGGAGTTTGTATACATTTGGATGTGGAACCTCCCTTGGCACAACTTGCAACCATTGCCTCTTGTTCTGTCTCTAGTAATCTGTGGGAAGAGGCTGACCCCCATCTCACCGCAACTTCCTTTCCGGTAGTTGTAGAGACCAGTAAGGTCCCCCCTGAGCCTCCTCTTCTCCAGGCTAAACAGTCCCAGTTCCCTCAGCCGCTCCTCATAAGATTTGTGTTCCAGACCCTTCACCAGCTTTGTTGACCTTCTCTGGACATGCTCCAGCACCTCAATGCCTTTCTTGTAGTGAAGGGCCCAAAACTGAACACAGTATTTGAGGTGCGGCCTCACCAGAGCTGAGTACAGGGGAATGATCACCTCCTTGATCATGCTGGCTATAATTTGGCAACTTTAGAAATCTAAGTGACACCCCTAATAACATATGGGCAAAACTAATTTAGAAAAGAACACATGTCAGAATGAAGTGCATGTAATACATAACAGTGTTAAATAATAGAATACCTCACTTGATGGACGGAGAAGGGTCTGGTTCAGTCTTCCAGGATATTTCATCACACAGCAAGAGCTGTAGTTGGATATAAATATATTCTGAAGAAACACAGATGGAAATTAGACCGCATACTGAAATATATGTGAGGGAAAAATCAAAGATATGTAATATGGATAAAAACAAAAATGGCAAACTAAGCCACCCGACATTTACTGGAGATCTTGATAGATTAATGAATGTTAACTTGAACTACAATGCATGAGGCCATGACCCTAAAGATCCCCTCCATTCAATCTCATTGTCCTTTGTAGGGGACATAACACTTAAAAATCTACTCTTATGAGACAGAAGAACAATCATCTACATTGTTTTGTATTTTAAAACATTATTTTATGTCTATAGAAGAATTTTTTGCTTGCATATGTGCTTGTGCTGAGATCCCCAAAGGGCATTACATTTCCATTGAATATTTGAGGAAAAAAAATAACCTGTTTTTGTGCTTTCATTCTGAATCTAAGCTAGAAAAAAACAGTTTGCACTATAAAAACTGGTTGTTTTGTTTCTCACTTCCCTATTTCTTTTGCTCTGTTCCATTCCTAGTCTTCTACTTTTGACTTACAACCAGAAAAAAACAAAAAAACAAAAAAACAAAAAATCAGATATTCGCTGAGATGTCATTTCTCTTGATGATCCAGCTGACATTTAAAATTAAATGATAATAAGAATAATAAATAATTCAGATGCAGTTGTGCAACTGTAAAGTCTGGGGCTAATGGACTCTTTTCATAGCTTTACTGAAGTTGGCACGTAGAATCAGTTCCTCCTCTAACATTATTGTCATCATGTATTTTAAAGCTTTCATATTAACATACTGTGCTATAGATTCCAAGTACCCCTTCCAAGTGCTTTCTATCTTCTTATACTGAAATACACAGTTTCATTTTCATATTCAATATACTGTACCATGACTAAAAATGTTACTACAGATACACGTAAGGGAGATTGTTAAAAGACCTGATGAAAGCTAAAGTGAAGTTAGATAAAGAAAATAAACTACATCTAATGGGGGATTTTTTGCTACCTTTTTTACTTGAAGCCAACAAAAAACAACCCTCTAGGTTGTTTTGTTTTGTTTTTAATATTATCTGGATTTGTAAATGTACATACAGATGAGAGGGTAGTAGTGTAAAAGAGATTTTTTTGTACTGATGGCTGGCCTTTGTTTTTCTCTTCCTATATTTTTCTAGCTCTTCAGCTCCATAGCAATACAATCCTGTCTTCCCAAGAGGTAAGAAATCTAGGCATTATGGAAGATGTTCTCTGGAATGGGACATCATCCATTTGAGTAGAAAATTGTAAAATTAACATTCAGCTCTAATGAGGTACAGTAGCAGAACTTCTAAGAGGAAATTTGCAAATTTCTAGTTACATCTTCTTGTTTAAAAATCACTTTCCATTTTACCTCTCTCCTATATGCATTAATAGATCTTCAGATGAGGAAGCTTCAAGCAGGCTTATCTTTTTTCTACTTTCCCAGATTTGGTGTAATGATGTTTAAAGGAAAAGTAAATTAAAAAAAACCCAAAACCATATACATATAGAGAGACAATTTTTTATGTAACTGCCATTGTAAAGTGTCAACTTTCAAATTTTTTCCCTCTCCAGTATGATTTCATTATGTTGATAAAAGTATGAAAAACATTCTTATTTATATATATATATATATATGTATCTTTTACACTATCAGAGCATTTAAGTGAATAATGTATACTTACCAGTGTATGTATTGCATTTATGAAACTAAAGTGATAGCTTTATAGTTACAGTGCATTTACTTAGTTGAAATTTGCATTTTATGATTAAAAAAATTAGTACCTATTATTAAACTATGCAATTTAAAAATTTGTTAAGAATTAGCAGACAATTATGTTTTTTAAAGTAATGATGTGAGACTAGGTATACATTATACTGAAACATCATTAAAACACAAACATAAATATAAATAAAGCAAGCAAGGAATGATACTGATATTACAAAATGCTTTAAATTTATACATTTTATACTGCTGTTCCTCATCATGATACACAGGATATTTACTATACACTCAAAATTTGTAGGACACTGTAAACAAGGAAAATACAAAACTCACCATAACTGTATTTGTAGCTGAAACTCGTATTTTGCAAAATTCTGGTCTTTAAATATTTGCCTTTTGCCCAGGATGGATTTTTTTTTTCAATAATAAATAATGATAATGGAAATAATTTAAACATTTGCATTTATATATAAAGTTTGCTTTTTAAAAGTTATTTATACAACTAAACAACAACAAAAAAGTCACAATCTTGTAAGCACCTATATCCTTAAGGGAGACAATATTTGAGTATGGATCTCCTTATTAATCTGAAGCCCACATTCTTATAATTAACTGTATTTTTCTTTTCATTAGACACTATCCAAAGTATTTGTTCTAGTAGCCTCTCAACATCTCCAGAAGTAGAAACACAACGTCTTATCCTGCAGCAAATAGATTTAAAAGAATTGCTTCAGGCCTTGCTTAATGGAGAACTATTGAAGATAGTTCTGGATCTGAAAATGGAGAGAAAAAAGAAAAAATAACTAATATATTGCTGCTTATTTTTTTTTTCAAAATACTTGCCTCTTCTTTTCTACGTACGGTTTCCACAGGAACCAAGGATACAAAGTTTTCATAGCAAGCAATGCATACAAAGATCCAGTCCAGAAACAACTTTTCAGAAAAGCAAAACAATTTTCAGCCTTGTGAAGCAGTAGTAGGAAATGTGGAGCCACCTTTCCTTTTATAGCCTGCAGCTGTCATCTTTTAAGCATGTCCCATTTACTCTGGCACTTCAGCATGAGACACAAAACATAAAACTTGTTACCACACTGACAAAACTTTCATATCTAAACCTCTACTTGCAATCATTGTCTTCTGAAAAAAAACCCCAAATCTACAAATCCCACTAGCCTGTGTTTTGCTCTTGGAGTTGCCTTTTCCTGAATTATAGTTCCCTCCTGCAACCTCTTTTCATATTGCGTCCTTGACATACCTTTCTCCATCTCCTCCAAGTTACCATTAGATCTTCATCACTTACTTTGCCAAACAACTGATCAGAAAACCCCAACCAACCAACCAAGCAAAAAAAGTAGTCAGTCATAGAGCGTATTAGCTGATTGTCCTTGGTTTCCTTGTATAATATCAGGGAGAGGTTCTATGGTGATCAGTTGGAATGAGGTGGTGAGGTGGGGATGGAATCTGATAGTTGCTCTGGAAATGTAATAAGCCCACATGGCTTCAGATAATGGGATGAATGTAACAATGATAAAATATATAAAATTGCTTTAGTAGCCTTCACTACTTGGAAAGATTCTTTCTAAAAATGATCACTTGGGAGTCTTACTTCTGTCAGGCAGAGGATTTTGATAAGGGCAGTGAGTTGGATAAATCATCTGAATGGCAAAAATTAACGAAAGACTTTCATTTTGTCTTTGCAACATTCAACTTTATTTCCATCCTCCCTACTGAAGGTCTGGATAACCATTTTAGAGGAATATAAATAATGGGAGACTCATGTCCTGTTGGAATTAGACACGTGCATCTGAGAATGTCTGGTTATCTGAGTTTACCTTTATCATTAACAGAAAGAAATAGCACTTCTAGAAAATTAGCCATGTACCAAATCAAGCATAGGGTTTAGTTTGAAATTAATTGTAGCATTGAAGTATTTCTCTTATTAAATGTAAAGGGAAACTTGGATCCATACTTAAATGTAGATTCACTCCATTAAAACTCACATGCCTGTAAAGCTAGGTGATGTGAACACTACCCTAGGATTTTCTTATATTTGTGTTCAAAATATAAAATGATTAAACATATGTTGTAAGGTAGATATAAAGTACATGGTTAAGTAATATTGACACTGTATTTTTTTTCCTTTTTCAGTAATGCTGAAAGCCTATTCCAGAACATCTTCTTTATTAAGTCATCTACCAGAAATAAGAATATACCTAGTACCAGTCCCAAAGGATTTTCAGATGCTTAATGAAAGAACATGGTAAGAGACCAAACACTTCTGGATATGTGTTAATCCATGATCAGTATATTCATTTATGAGGTAGAAAACCTACTTTTAAATCCATACTGCAAATCAGGTAAGAAGAGGAATCAAAATCAGATTCCTCACAGCTTTAATGAATATGCCTCTCATCACTGATCTTCACAGGGTTTTTTGCTCATTTTTTGAGTGCCTAACACTTTGCTTTGAGAAACCAGATTTTCTTTTCCTAGTTCCTTTCTTTTTCCTATATTCCTAAACAGTAGGAAATTATCCAAATCAAATTAAAGCATTTTTTTGGTGGTGGTGGTTTTTTTAAATGGCTTCCTTGATCTCAGAAAGAATTTCCCAGTTCTTAAAATGAAAGGTAAATCAGTTTAAGATACCTGTCTTTATTAGAGGTTCATTTAGTTTGGCTCAGTTGCTGTTATTTGCCATTGAATATTTAAAAATACTTATTTCGTATACAAATATATGGTCTTTGCAAATTATGAGGACTCAAACCATTCATTAACTTACATTTGGTAGCAGTTCAGACTCTCAACAGATATGAAATAGGTCAGTTATGAGAAAGAGTCAATATTTAATGTTATTTTCCTCATCTTTTACTTCTCCTCTGCTCTCTTCTCCTTTCCTCTCACAAGTTTTATTTACGTTGAGAACAAAACTATCCAAAGTAGAATTCCTTTAAAATTGGTGGGTGCCACTCAAAAAGAGTCAAGAGTTCAAGACTTAATGTTCTAATAAAAGTATAGAACCTGAAATGAGACATCTGCAATGATACTGCATCATCAGTAAAGTGAATCCACGAGATATCCCATACATTACAGTGAACAATTTCAAATCTCATCTCCCTACAGCACTCAAAGTGAAATGAAGCTGAATAGAACAAATCCTGATTTTTCACATTTACTGTTATTAAAGAATGGAACAAAGTAGTGCCAAGGGGAATAAGAGAATAAAGCTATAGCTATTCAGTTGTGAAGAAAGTAAATTAATAAAACTAACCTCATTTCTTTTGTACATGCTTTCAGTTGATGCCCTGGAGAACAATTCCTTTTATACAAAAGAAGTGTAGGGAATGGACAATATAGCCTACTGCTATCTTGCATCAGTACTATTGACAAACGGTATATCACTGGCAGTTAATAGGTTGCCATATTTTTTGTTTTATATATCTTCCACTAAACCTCCTGGTCATATATTTTCTCCATAGCTGTTCCATAATGTTTAATGGAAACTTTTTCAATCTCACTGTATTGTGAAGCAAGCTTTAAATCCTGGAAGATAGACAATGTTCATGGTTACAGGAACCATGTCAGACAGACAGTTTTTTAAACTAATCTTCATAACACATTATGATTCATATCCATATAAAATAATAAGTCCATCTTAAGCTTTTTTGGACATGTGCTAACACAACTGTCTTGCAAAAAATGTCCAACCATTATACATTTTGACAAATATAATCATCTCAAGATGGGCTTATGCCACAAATCTAATTCTTCATTTCAGTAACCATCTGAGTGATGCCTGAACACATATTTTGGGTTTGTCCTAATTGATGTCTTTAGTCTGAACTAAAAGGGTATGATTAAATGGTAAAGAAGAGGAGCAGGCTTTTCTAGATGTTTGTAACTTGATACTGGCATCTGCAGAATTGATCCAGATGTAAGTTGTACCCACAGCCTTTCTAGGGGAAGAAAAAAAAAACAAAACAAAACAAAACCAAAACCAACCAACCAACCAAACAAAAACCAAACAAGCAAATCTTAGACTTTCAGACATGGAGGAAAATTGATTTTCCCATTTAGTGGATGCATCTTCCTCAAGTATCCTAGATGACCAGCTTTATATTTTCTTGTATCCTTTTATAGAGAAAGAAGAGGCCAAGAATTGTCAGTTTGTATAAAAATCTTTTTCAGAAAGAATCAGTTCTCCACATCTTTTAAGAGAGCTCTGGAGAAAAATGGAATGTCTCATTCTTAACTATATCTTGTGGCATTTGAGATAGGTAGGAAGTTGTGTGCCATTTCCATAACTTATTTTTAAGTGAAGAACATACAATTCTGACTAAAGTTTCTAAGGATGCAGTTGATGGTCAAAACAAAATTTTTTTTTTTTTCACTTATCATGGAGAAAATTCAAGGGTGTGTACCCTCCTGGGTTGTGAGACAACTAGATCAAATTCCTATTCTGTTTCATCAGTCTCCTTATACATTAGAAGAACCAGGTTGTAAGCAGGTTTCTGTTTTCATTTAGCTGGAAAGACTCCCAAATGAGAGAAACTGATAAAACAGAAATACAACAAAAAAATTCTATTACTAGTTTAGACAGGGGTATGGAATTTGCCTCAGTTCATGATACTGTTAGGATTATCCATTCTAAAATTCATTTGAAATCTTTTATGTTTGACCTCTGAAGAAGTAACATTTCTATCTACTCAGAAGAGATTAAAAATGAAACCAGAAATTTTACTAATTATTCCATTCCGTTTTCATCCTCTCCAGTCTTCATACATCTTTATGAACTGTCTATTCACCTTCCTGACAAAGTGATCCTGATGTAATTAATTGATTAATTAAAGAATAAATCAAGCATGACATACAACACTATTTTAATATATGCATATATATAATATACACATAAGCACTTCTATATGCATATATGTATGCATGTATATGTACTTTCTACATATTTGAGTGTGTATATACACCTGCAAAGGAATATATTTTAATCCTGTAAAAGATTTTAAGTATAGACTTTCAGAACTTTCTACATACTATATATCTTTTTTTAAATGCTTTTCATTCTTGCATTATTTACATTACTTTAAATGAGGACAGCAAGCATACCTCCATGAGAAATCATTACCTATGTTCAAATGAGTCTAACATACTACAAATATAGGTTTTGTAGTTAAAAATTTAATGACTGAATTTAGAGTGTCTATCATGTAGAATGCCTTGAACTCAGCACAACAGTATGCAAGTCTACCTACCCTCAGGAAAAAAAAAAACAAAACCCCCCAATTTTCTAAACTATCTTCATGGCTAGGATGAAGTAACAGCATAGGTATCTGAAGTCCAAATGATAATTTGGACTGAAGATCAAATGTAAGGTAATTATCTACACTGACAATATGCTTTAGCAATAGTACATGAATGCATTTTGCGTGTAAATGGATTCTAAATTTACCTAGTGTTTAGGAAGAATAAGTGTCCAGTAAAAACAGTGGAAGGCTATTGGTGAGATAAATTGTCAATGAGGTATAAAATGGATCACTCTAATTTTTTCTATATGAATGTGTGTAGAATACAAGCAGAAGAAAAGCCCATCGTAATGTTTGGCAAAGATAGCTGGCTAACAGCTGAGTACTGCTGAAGCCATCTTGATATACAGTGAATATATAAACAAAAAGTACACCAGTTGTGAGAATTATATTAATTCCACAATATTTAGCCTGACTTTCAGCCAAAGCCTCAAGCCTGAATCACATCGAGACACAACTGGAAAGAAAAGATGCTTTACCCTTTTCCACTCATAAAGAAGAACCATAATAAATAAAGGGTATTGGTATACAGAATAAAAATGCAATTTTTACCAATCATTGGACAGCTTTTTTCCTCTAAAGATATGGTAAATGCTTTCTAACAGAAATCTTGTATCTATGTAGTACACGCTACAGCTCATTTTCCAAGAGCTATATAAAAATATGCATACTGCTTTCTTGTCTGTTAAAAATGTTCCTTTTTCTTTTTACTGTAAAAATTGCTTTGAATAATATGATGCAATTAGGCAGTTTTGTACTGTTCCTTTTTTCTTTCATTACTTTGGAATTTCACTTCTGTTGTTTGTCTTTCCTGAGCTGAATAAATAATATTCCTTGTAAAACATGAACAGTGTTATCCAGAGAGAAAGTGAACCAATTTGAGTCGCTTCCATAATTTATCTGTGAAACTTGCCACTATAATCTAAAATTCAAACATGCATCTTTCATTTACTAAAACCTCATTATAATACAGGAATATTTTCTCCCATAGTTTGATCTTAAACCCACTAGTCAATTTATTTCTACCTTATGTTAGTTGTCTGTCATTAGCTAAGTGGATACACTTCGCCAATTAGTTTTTGTTAAGAAAAGTGACAAGATAAGGAGAAAAACTATTGAATTAAATGGATAACTTCATATACATTTCTGGCTGCTATGTACTGGGAAGGAAACTAATTGAGAAGCTATTGGGAGATATTTAAAACAGACAAATTGAAAATATGCTGCAACAATAATTCGTTTTACTAATGAAAGTGGCATTAAAAAAAACAACTTTCCAACTGTATTACTTAAATAAAAGGGTGAAAGCTTCAGCTTTTCATCACATTGGATTAAAATACAACCACCTTATGAAATTACCATGAAATTGAGTTGAAGCACATGCAGAACTAAACAGATTGCTTGGAAAGCATTCAGCTACAAATCTGTTCTTTGCTCAGGCCTGCTGAAATCTCAGCTGATTTTAAGGAGACTCATTTGTATTATTTATTCTGATGTTTTGAGCAAACCATATCAAAGAATAGAGTGGTGTAAGTCAGTGTTGACTGGTGAAACACAGGGTATCAAAATCTTTAAGGGGAAATAGGGAAAAAGAAGGAGAATCTAGATCAGCTGAGGAACAGGTCTTAATGGAGGAAAGTAAACTTAGAAAAGATTAACTGACTATTAAAATAGTGCAGTAAAATGGAAATAACCCTCTCATAAATTAATACTATTAAAACTTTCCTACTGTACTATAAGCCTTTAACTTTTAAGATAGGTTACATGGAATCTATACCTTCATTTATCTCTACCTAAAATAAAACCATAAGAGCTGTCATAACCATCACAAGCTCTAGTCCACACATTTTCTTCTCCTGAGCCATAGGAACTCACCTTGAGTACTGAGTGCAATTTTGTGCACGACAGTACCAGAGGGACACAAAACTATTAGCGTGTCCAGAGGAGGGCAACGAGGATGGTGAAGGGTCTGGAGGGGAAATCTTATGAGGAGAGGCTGAAGTCCCTCAGTTTGTTCAGCCTGGAGAAAAGGAGACCTCATCACAGCCTATGCCTTCCTGAGGAGGGGGAGAGAAGGAGCAGGTGTTGATCTCCTCTCTTTGGCAACCAGTGATAGAACCTGAGGGAACGACATGAAGCTGCGACAGGGAAGGTTTAGGTTGGATATTAGGAAGCGGTTCTTTCCTGGAAGGGTGGTTGAGCACTGGCACAGGGTCCCCAGGGAAGTGGTCACAGAATCGGTCTTGACTGAGTTCAAGAAGCATCTGGACAATGCATTCAGTCACATGCTCTGACTTGGCTGGTCCTGTGTGGAACCAGGACTGGAACTTGATGATCCTTTTGATTCTCTTCCAACTCAGGATCTTCTATGATCCTAAGGATTCTAAGTATATATGTAAATTGGTTGTCATCGTACAAAATTTATTGGGAATCCACAAAGACTAAAGCTACCAATAACTCGGTGATGATATATACCTTTTAAATGAATATTAGGATCATATATATTTTGGGTACATTGTCTTCATTCTAGCAGAACCATTTTGTGAGACAGCCAGGAGAATTTTTTTTTTTTTTTTTTTGAAATCTGTACTTATCTGTATATAGCACATCTGTGATAGGGTCACCAGATGGTGCTGTTACACATAGACTTACACCTTGATTAGTGCATACAATTTTTAGCTTCAGGAAAAAAATAAATTAAAAAAAATAATTGGAACTTTGGTTATCTCATTTGTTGTTTTTGTTGTTGCTATTCTATATTGTAGCAGATATAACTGAATTTTGCACTTTCTGCTGTGTTTCCTAAACCTACCATATGACAGCCAAATACTTGGGATGACCTTTCTAGGGGGGAAAAGAAAAAGTTATTTGCACCTGTCCTTTATGATCACATCTATTCTATCATTCTTAGCTAGCTGTATATGAAACAAATATCATTATTTCCAGATTTTTCATTGAGGGTTCATCTTCATAAAAAAACAATTTCCAAAACTTTAGAAGCTACCACCAACCAGCAGAAGCTTTATGACGTATTTCACCATAAAAAATCATTAAAAAGGATATTTGAGTGAATAATATATATTTGTATTAACTTTTGACTTCTTGAATTGGTACTATTCTTCTCCAACATTTTTTTCTGCTTTTAACATTATATGTTCCTTGCAATTGGCATATCTGGACTCTAAAAATAAAAATTAGCCATGCTCTATTAGCTTAAAAATTAATAGCACAGACACTTCTAACTTTTTGTTTCAGTAAACTGAGAAAAATGGGAACAAAACCTGATACCAGTTAAAGATCAGTGTCTATCTAGAGTTTATATTTACATCACAATAGCTTCTATTACAATGTTGAAAATGTTGATCATATCAGCATTAGTTAAATGACACGGTTTGTTGTGCAATCTTGGGTTGTCAAATTTCTAATAAAATAACCCAAATATATATAAGTTTTTTGGAATATAAACATATATAGTATTTCTAGGCTAATAGAGACCAGTAATATTTACTAATGTTAAAGCAAAACTCTGGTTTCATCATCAAGTGTACTGGTGAAAAAGATAGAGAGGACAAAAGGTACCTGCTGTTCTTTTCTAATTTGCAGTTGGTATTCAATGATTCAAGCCCACTGTCCATTTCTCCAACATGCTGTTTAATTGGTCTGTTTTGCTAGGCTAAAAGTCAATACTTCACATGATTTAAACAAACAAACTAACAAACAACAAGAAAAAACAGCACCTGAAACCCCAAAACACTCTACTGGGGACTATTTGTAGGTTTTCTGTCTTAATCTTAGCATCATTCCTGCATTTATACTTGATGAAAGGATAACTTAAAAAAGGATCTTTTCAGATAAACACTAATGTCTTTGGAAAGTAGACCTGTGAGAGCATCTAGATTGGGACTCGAAGTGTTATCTGTTCAGTTAAAAATGCTAATTCAGTAGTTAATATCAATACATATCAGTAGATATTTTCAGAGGAAATAATGAGTGACTTGACTAGCAGGCATGTTATGAAAATAAAGATATCAACCAATTTTGACAGACTACTGAAAAATCCCTCAACTTGCAAAAGAAGCAAATTCAACTTGGTCATGCTCTGATATGTATTTTCCAATAACAATATGCTCCCTTATATTTTGAAAATTTGGGTTTATAAACTTAATTTCATACTGAGGATACAAAGGTATGTTAGCAGACTTATTACAATAATTATACCAAACATTGAAAAATCTTACTATCTGGATAGAAAAGTGGTATTTTAAAGTAGAGCTTAACAAATCAGTTAATTTATCAATTTTAACACAGGGCAAGAGACTTGTATTTGCAAGAAGTACCTTTCTAACTTGTTCTTAAAGACTTCCAGTACTGGAATTCCAAAGTGTAAAGTTAGATGATTTCATTTTTCTGGCTGTAATCATTCTACTTCTTTGGCTGCTAGACTGTTTTCCTCTAAACAGATCCTAATATTATTTGCTACTACTGGCATCCATTTTCTTCTTCTCACTTGCGATACAGATACATGCTTGTAAATTCATTATTATCGGTGCATTAACTTAAAGATCATCTAGTTCCAACCCCCTGCCATAGACAGGGACACCTCTCACTAGACCAGGCTGCTCAGGGCCCCATCCAACCTGGCCTTGAACACCTCCATGGAGGGGGCAGCCACCACCTCCCTGGACAACCTGTTACAGTGACACTATCTTGTAACACTATGAGGACTATCGAGGTATAGTTAATAAATATTTTACATAAATATGTGGTCAAATTGACCACTGAGGAAAAAGAAAAGATATATGTAGTTGTCCAAATAAGAAAAATATCAAGATCAGGAAAATCCAAGGGACTGCAAATAAGTAGAGCATTCTCCAGCGGTTATGTGAAGAATGACAGAACCAAGATAAACAGAATCAGGAATTGAAAATTCATCTTTTTAAAGGGGTGGAAGTGACATTAAAAAAAACAGACATAAATGAGGAAAACTAGGAAATGTTCTGTAAGTACTACAGCGGAAAATTCAATTATTTTCTAGTGATTCTACACAAATGCAGGATAAATCTAGGGACAGATTTCTGACTAGACTGATCAGCTTACACAAATAAACTTTTTTAATTATTTTTTTTAAAATTGTATTTATATTTCTAAGCAAGTTATCTCAGAGTATTTTTTCTGTGTTCAAACAAACCAAAACTGTAACAGTGGTCTCAGA
Organism: Hypotaenidia okinawae; assembly: GCA_027925045.1. Taxonomy (NCBI): domain Eukaryota; kingdom Metazoa; phylum Chordata; class Aves; order Gruiformes; family Rallidae; genus Hypotaenidia; species Hypotaenidia okinawae. Next base: position 177,019,751 of record BSDF01000001.1, read on the forward strand.
TTTTTATCGGTCACTTCAATTTGAATTTTTTCACAATGTGAAAGGGATAGAAAGTATTCTGAGAACATGAGAAGTGAGTTAACAGATACAAGACTATATAGAAATTCTAAAACCACATCAGTGCAGAAATTAAAAACAACATTGATACAACTCATATTGTAGAAGGAATTTTAGAAAACATGAGAAATAAATAATAATAGTAACTTCAACATTACAACAAAATGTTCTTTTACTCCAACATGCTCTAAACTTGGCAAAGGACAATATAAATTTTTTTATGATTTATCATAGAAATTTAAAGACACTGTGGAAAAATACAACAGTTCATGCACTTTGCAGGGGTGTTTTAACATAATTCATAGATTTGTAATGAATTTTGAATTATGTAGGTTTTTTTAGTTATCCATACAATGCATATCTGCTTGCAGAAGACGCTGCCTTTGAAAATATATTGTTTAAATAAAATCTTATTGAGGAAAGACATGATGTTGTTTGTGGTTGCAAATGACCATGAAGATGTTTGTTAGTCTGCTGCTTTCAAATTACTTTTTTCTTTTTTTACTTGCCTAGAAAAAAATACAGAATTACCAACATGCAGACTGACAAAAATAGTAATAACTTTGACCAGATCTCAGAGTGTAGAGATGAACACACACATTTATTTATAAATAATACATCTATAAAATATAGATAGATCATAATAATCAGGTTTTGGAATATTGTCATTTTCTGCAGATCTTTCTTGAAGTAAGAATTTCTTTTTCTTCCAGAATTCCTCTCTCAGAAGAGACTTTATTGCTTTCTACAACTACCTGAAAGGAGGTTGTAGGGAGGTGTGTGTCAATCTGTTCTCCCTAGTAACAAGTGATATGACAAGACGAAATGGTCCTAAGTTGTGCTAGGGGAAATATAGATCAGGCATTTGGAAATATTTCTCCACTGAGAGGGCTATCAATTGTAGAAACAGGCTCCCCAGGATGAGTCATTATCCCTGGAGGTATTTAAAAGACTTGAAGATTTGGTGTTTAGAGACAAGATTTAGGTGTGGACTTGTCAGTGTTAAGTTCATGGGTGGACTTTATGATCTTAAAGGTCTTTCCAAACCAAATGATGCTATGATTCTCTGATTCTCTGCCACGGTAAAGTTCATAATCAGATAATCTAAATAATATGAATAAATTTAAAAATCTTCTGATAGTCTACTGTTTCAGAAAAAACAAAAATTACCTCAAAAAAACCCAAAACCTACTTAAAATTCTCTAGAAACCTTGATTTGATTAAAATGTACTAAGATACATTGATGATTTTAAAAAATAAATTTATAGTTAAAAACACTATAGAAATCTATAGAAATCTCTGTCTTATAGATTTACTATGAAAACATCAAAATCTCAAATTCAAGTTTCCATTGAAAGCTGATTAAATTAACATTTTTCTGTGTAAACAAAAGGCATTTTCAATTCACCATGAAGAGTATAAATGTAATACGTTAACAATCAAATATATTGCAACTACATGTTAAATCATATATCTATAAATATATAAAAACACATATAAATATTGAGATTATTTTATAAAATATATAAAATAGAAGACATTATACCACTTTTAGAAGATCTGTAACTGTAAAACTGATAAGCAGTACAGCTCAGGCACAAACTTCATATTCGCCGAAGTATTATTCCTATAAATGGTAGTTTAAAATACTCTAACAAGTAGAAGACAGCTATGACATCTATGTTTCTGATGAACTCTGTGATTGTCAGATAATTCTGGCTAGGTTTTTCAGTCACTGTTGGGTAAATATTATTTCTGGATTCCTAGGTGTCAAAGGTAACTTCTTTTGGGAAAAAAAGGAACTGTCTTACTGTAGAGACTTCCTACTTGAAGAAATCTTAAGACAGATGGATTTTGTATCTCATAGGATCACTGTATATCTTTCAAAGGAGGTGGAGGACTGAATAGAAATGTATTTGAAAAAGACTAGTAAACTCACCAGGTGTTTCAACAGAGTCATGAGCTCTGAACTACAGAAGTCTTTGGAATGACATAGGTGTCCACTCTTTAAGAGATCATTTTCCCTTGCATTCCTGAAGCTTTTCAATACTTAAAGTTTTGGCACCAAGAGGTAGCCTGAAAAAAATATTTTAAAGGAACATAGGTAATATGATGGAGACAATAGCCTAATATTTGGATCAACTCATAGTTCTTGCCTTGTGATATTTGCATTTGTGATATATTGCTCTCACTTTGACATATATGGTGATAAATTTAATTTTCAACCTGTGATGTCATTGCTTACCATATCTTCCAGCAAGCTTATGCCGCAGTTCTGAATTAAAGCACTGATGTGTCAGCAGATTATAGAAAAAATTCCTTGGAAAAAGTCAATAAATACTACTAAATACCATGCTGAAACTACACAAGTGATATTTACAGTTGTCTCAGGCTCATACATCACCATTTCTGCCATCTGCTTTCTTAATATTGTATTCATTCATATTACTTTTTACCAGCTTAAATGTAATTACCAAACAATACATCCTCCTGGTTATCTTTTAATGGCATACGTCTACTTTTGGACAGAAGGCAACATGAAAGAAAGTAAAAATTTTCTGTAGTTGACATGCCTTCCAGATTTCCAGTATAAAAGAGCTGAATCTCTTTTACAGACATACTGTAATTGAACCACTATGTAGAAAACAATCATAGAAAACCTTGAGTTTAAAGCATAAACATTTGTCCAGGTACAATATATATTGTACATCTTTAACATCTCTTATTACGAGACATCTTTGAGCATATGAAAACAATCTGAAAAACACTGTGTGTATTGATATCTTCTCATCCTCATTGTGCTGTTTTGGCCATGATTGGAGGCCAGATGCCCACCAAAGCTGCTCTATCACTCCCCTTTGCAGCCGGAAAGGGGAGAAAATATATATTGAGAGGCTTAAGAGTCAAGATAAGGACAGGGAGAGATCATTCTGCAATCAGCGTCATGGGCAAAACAGACTCAACACAGAATAAAGGGAAGAAAACTCTGCACTGCACACACAGTGAAACCAGAGTCAAACAATGAGAAGTGCGACCGGACCTTAAAGCATCTTCTCCCTCCCCTCACTTCTTAGCAGACTTCACTTTAGTCATGATTTCGCTCCCTTCTCCACCCCTGCCCCAACTATGTCAAGGGGAGGGGAAGGGAATGGGGGAATGGGGGTTACAGTCATTTCCTCATGAGTTGTTTTCCTTCTTAGCTGGGGGAAAGAGAGGGGACAGTATTCCTCTCACTCTTCCCCTGCTCCAGCATGGGGTCTCACCCACAAGAGACAGTCCTCCATGAACTTCTCCAACATGAGTCCTTTCCTACAGGGCTTCTGCTCTTCACCAGCTGCCCCAGCATGGGCCACTGCTATGGGGTGCAGTCATAAATCATAGAATGCCTCTCAGTCTCTCAGGCCCAGACTGCTCCATCCTGGTCCTCTACAGGCTGCTCCCCAGCTAACCTGCTCTGGCACAGATCTCTGTCGCTCATCTCTGTGTCTGTGTCTCTGTCTCTCTCCACGGGTTGCAAGTGCTGGCAGAGGCTTGCTCCAACACAGGTCAAAGGACTTTTTGTATGTCTTCACCTGCTCCAAGTTGGGGCCTCTCCATGGGTTGCAGGTGGGGTCTCGGCCTTTTCCATGGGCTGTGGGGAGACACCCACTCCATCACGGTCTTCTCCATGAGCTGCAGGGGCATCTTTCTCCCTTGCACCGGGAGCATCTCCTCCCCCCTGCTTCTTCACCCTTCAGCCCCCACGCTCCATCACCAGAACCCAGTCACACAAAACTACAACACTCATTAAAATATTTCCATATTAATCTAAGTGTGCCTGTTCTGCACTGCTTTGTCACTGTCGCTATTGCTTCAGCTTTACACAAGGGCATGAGCCTGACTTCTTTCAGAGTCTTGCTTTTCAGTAAAGGTACTGGCTGGACCAGCTCTGATGACAGCAAGTAAAGTACTTGGGAGTCTGGACTTGTAAGTGTCCTCAGTGTTACAGTTACCCATGAGCTGCAGGAGTTCCATTTGTCTAAGACATGTACCATACAACTGAAAAAGGAAAAGCTAATACAACTAGCAGTTTAGATGGCAAACAGTGGGGGGTAAGGGATAGAAGGGTGGGGGAAGAAGAAATGCTTTTACAAACTCATTATAAAGCAGCAAGGTAACTGTAAAGATCAAAGAACTATTTTCTGGTAGTGGGAGGCCCAGGTTGAATAGAGGTGGAAGTCCTACAGCCCTTTCATAAAGCAATTAAAGATGATATTTTCATAGGGGAAAGGAGCGTCTTTTAGAGACCTTTTACACCCAAAAATCTGTAGGCTCTCTGAGAACCATTGCAGAGAGAGAGAGAAAAGAAAGTTTAAGTATTTGAAAATAACCTTTTGGCAGAACACACTGAATATTCTAGCTGTTCTATGCTTCTTGGGTGAAATTCTGGCTTTATTGTCATAGTGACAGGAGGGATAATTGACTACAGTGAAGCTGAAATTTTCTTCCTGAACTGAACTATTCAAAAGCCTGTGAAAATATTGGATGTGTCTCCTAAGATAAATATAGCACTCTTACTTGGAGCTTTATTCCTCCGTGTAAATTATTTGTTTAGCACTACTGAAAACTTTGTGTATAGTGCCACCTCAGTCACACTACAGTGGACAAAGTTCCCAGAAAGATGTTCCAGGAGAAGTTTCTCCATTTTTCAGAGATAAAATTTTCAGAAGGGAGTGGAAGAAAAGTTCTTACCCAAAGTCATATCAGGAGTCTTCACCTGGAGTCTTCACTTCTCTCTTTTATTCTCCACTCTAAATAGGTCATACTGCTTTCTTCCACCTATCCTGCTTTTACTGAAAAAAAAAAAACAACCTGTATTTTAAGGCACTCAGATTTTTTAAGTGCAACATTAATGACTAAGTATAGAATTTATCTTTAAGTGATTGCTTATTTTTTCCTCCAATTATTTATTCTTCTATCAGTAGTTGTTCTTATTACAATGATAATATTGTCAGTTCTCTTCTAGTTTATTAAAGTGTTTATTTTTACTTTTTTCTTGGCAAGTAATTCTTCAAGACATTGTTGCAACAGATGCTGAGCACCTCCTGAGGACAATCAATTAATTCCCACTTGAAGGGAATAGGAAGTCAACATCCTGTGAACTTCCTATGAACTTTACTCCTGATAAAGATAAGCAACACACAGAAGACACTCAGTGCGAGGATGGATTGAACCACTGCTTATGTGCTTTGAATATCTTGCACCATGATATTGATGAGGCAAGTTGTACTTGCTTGATAACAAACTCCAAAGGGAATCTTCTATCAGCTCTGATATTGGCTTTGGATAGAAAGCTCTTTGTTCCTATTATGCTCAAAATGCACAGACCTGAAGGTTGCAGTGTCAGATTAAAACAAAGAGCTGGACGTGTCTTCTCAGCTTTCACCTGTCAGACACACACTTTTAAAATATTTATGGGCTTTATTGTTCTGTCAAGAATAAGGCATTCTTGTTAACATTTGGACATAATTTAGGGCATATTTCATAAGAGCAACTGTTAAATATTTATGACTAACACTCATTACTTAAAAAGCACTTCACATACACATACTTTTTTAATTATTAATAAAGAGAGTTTGGACAGACCTTGTTTTTATTGCCCTGCACTTCTGGAAATTAACTTTTCATATATTCTGTATTAATATCCTACGGGCCTTGCCATCTTTTTTTTTAAAGACATGAATGTCGAAATGGCTCTACTCTTTTAACCCATCATGTACAATACTACTCTTTTGTTTTGCAGAAGTGGGAAGTCTGTGGAAACAAGTGGAAAAAATAGGGAGATATTGACAAAATTCATATACTCTTATGAATATGTATATACAGTTATTCAGTGCTTTCAAATAGGCAGTGTGTGCTACAGGTATGAGGTAAAACTGATTACAGCAAAAGATATTCAAATCTTACCATGATTAACATCCAGATCAAGATACACATTCTTTTTGAGGATATCCTTTCCTCTGTCTGTGGTAATTCTTTGTTATTGCTAATCACTCTATTTAATTAATTCAGCATTATGTACTGTTGTCTTGACAGGACAACAGGTAAGTCTGAACTTGCAACAGCTCCTATTCAAGAAACATTGCTGCAGAAATTCCCATTTTAGTTCTTAAGATCCCTAACTCACTCACTGCTGAGTTTACCACGCTTGTGTGTTAAAATTGGGAAGACAAGTAGCAAACAGACAAGTATCTCCCAAATGTTGTTTATTCTGAAAGGATAAGGGATCCTGAAAGATCCTGAAAGAACAGGACACATCTCCATGCCCAGATCTCTCTTTTCAAACTCTATACTTCTAAAAGAGGTCCAGGATAATGCTTACGAAGACATACACCTTTACAACACAGTAACTTGTCACTGAGTTCTGATTAATCAGTATAGAGCCATGTGTCTGGATATGACCTCATTTAGACTCTTGCTCCAAAAAGGGACAGTATAGATCATAGATCAAGTTTCTGGAGTGTTATCCAGTCACATTTTTAATATTTCTAAAAGAAACATGTTTTTTCTCTTTAATTCCTGTAAATTCTGGAAGATGCTGGAGTATCAAAATTCCTGTGATGAACTTGACAAAAGAATGATGATACTATCTCTCACTTGGGCTTATAAATTACAGTTTATGAATAAAAAAAAATGCTTTGAAAAAGAGTCTATAATAATGAATCAGTTACAAATGATAAATTAAGATATTAAAGTTATAATCAATGACTGATGTTTCAATAGAACTAAACCAGTATCTTAGCTAGTTATTTTCATTGTACATGTTATCTTAGGACCAATATTATATGAAAACTCATTAGACAAATACATTTCTATTCCTAGGCTTCAAGATGGTTAGAAAGAATAGGTACTCTGAATTCACACCTCCTTCCCAGACAAGGAGGAAAATATCCAGCTTTTTGACTTACTCGATACAAAATGTCAAGGTTATTTGATAGTTCTTAGGTAATAGAATATGTCATGGTATTTGTAGGGCTATTTTTTTCTCCCATTTCATAGGAACATCTTTGATAACTTATTTATGACATTCCAAACTTTCACATGTTCTTAACTTGTTTTAAATATGAAGATGTAACTTCCTAATTAATATATTATCAAAACCACCTATTTTGGAAAAAAAAAAAAGAATTAGGTTATTCAAATTTAATTAAGTGTACCATTTAAAATGCTGTAATGTATCCAAAACATCTGTGTGTGGCTGCCAGGTAGTACAGAGCAGCTATGATATACCCACAACTGGATTGAAAGCTGGAGGTGAGACACCTGAAAGAGATTAGGAAAGGTTTTTTAAGCAGCTGAGATTTCAGGTTTAGCTTTGTGCTTATATTACCTTCAATCTTTATATGGAGTGGGGTCTTTCCTTAATGTTGTTTTCTACAGTACAGAAATGCAAGTCAAAAGCTTACGTTCCCATCAGAGTAAATGAGGATTCACCTAATGTAGTCAATGGAAATGAGGAATTCCCTCATCAGAGTTCCACTGATCAAGTGGAGGTGTCTAATTTGGTTTCCTCCTTAACAGGAGTAACAGTGTCTACTGCTATTAATGACATTACACAGAATCTAAAGCACAGGGAGACCAGGCTGGATAAAAGATGGTACCTAACACAACATACAGTGTCTTTTTAGGACAGCTAAGCCTAATGTAGTGGGAATTTACTGAATTATGTGTATTATAGACATCTTTAATTGAGTATAACCTCACCTATGATGTGTCAAGGCTGATTTTAGCGTGGGGTTGCTAGATCTATGGGAAGTTTATGTAGATGATACTCTGTCTCCTAGAAGGAAGTCTCATTGATAGTTCTAATCCTTGAGCAGAAAAGTGGAGAAAGAGGAAAACAAGGTCTCTCTAAGAAGAGTGGGTTTGTTGCTTGAAATTAGGAGCTTAAATTGTACATCAACACTGGCTCCACCACTGTTTATAATATGAAAAACATTTATTACATAAGTGCATATACTGAGGTGCATAAAAAAATATGGTAGTAATTTCATAGCAATTATATATTTCGATTTAAATGTTTAGGGCTTTTTGGTTTTGTTTTGTTGTTTTTTGGGGTTTTTTTTTGGGGGGGGTGGTGTGCCTGTTTTCCAATTTCCATAAAAGTGCTAGTCTTCTCTGCCTTCCAGTACAACGGGATGATTGCATTGTCATATCCAAGCCTGTCTCTTCTTTCTCCAAACCCTGAATAAATTAGTTGAGGTTGGATTCAGAGTTGAAGACTTTTTGGCCCAGAATCCAAACTGAAATTGAAACCTTCTGTTTCTTCAGATCTTAGCATAATTTAGAAATGAAACAATTCCAAAAAAACAACTGAAAGCATCTATATTAGTTGATTGCATTTGAGACAATAAGACATAAAAATAGCACACCCTACAATACTGAAAAGGAAGCTTACCCCAAAGTGAAAACATTCCTACTGTAGGCACCATTATATGTGCACAATCCATAAGCAACAAAGAAATGAAATATGCTTTCATGTACATTTGAAACATAAATTGGTTTGGGATTAAACACCAGCTGTTATCTTAAATGTATTTTCTGAGGCTATTGTGGAGCATTTTTTTGTTTCAAGACGTTTTGGGCCTTACAGGATGCTGTTATTTTCACACTGTCTTGTCTGCTTACTAAATGCTTAATCAAGCAACTATTAATAAAAAATAGTGATATAAATTGGTGATGACTTCCAAAAATAAACATTGAAAATCTTACATGAAATAAATTAATGGAGAAAGCATAGGTTTTTTTTCTGAAATACCCTGCCTATTTTATTTTTATATTGGTTTTGGGTGGCCTTCTGTGAGAAGCTTCTAAAAGTTTCCTCTACGTTCAACAGAGCAATGCTGACCAGCTACAAGATGGACCTGTTGCTGGCCAAGGCCTAGCCAATCAGTGACAGTGGTAGCTCCTCTGGGATAACATAATTAAGAAAGGGGAAAAGGCCAAAACCAGAAAGAACTGCAGATGGAGAGAGTAATGAGATTATGTGAAAGAAACAACACTGCAGACACCAAGGTCAGTGAAGAAGGGGGAAGAGGTGGTCCAGGCACTGGAGCAGAGATTCACCTGCAATCCACAGACAAGACCATGGTGAGACACATTGTCCCCCTGAAGCCTATGGAGTTTAATCTTGGAGCAGATATTCACCTGCAGCCTGTGGAGGACCCCATGCTAGAGAAGGTGCACATGCTTGAAGGAGGCTATAACCCTATGGGAAGCCTGAATTGGAGCATATTCCTGTAAGGACCTGTGGTCCTACAGAAAGATGACCCCAACCTGAAGCAGGTTTTCTAACATAACTTGTGACTTTCTAGCAGTCTGTTCCTGAAAGACTGCACCCTGTGGAATGGTCTGGAGCAGTTTGTGTAGACCTGTAACCTATGGGAAGGACTCACATTGGAGAAGTTCATGGAGGCCTGTTTCCTGTGGAAGGAACCTCAAACTGGAGCAGGGGAAGGCTGTGAAGAGTCCTTCCCCTGAGGATAAAGGTGTGAGAACAATGTGTGATGAACTGATCCCAACACACATTTCTTGTCCCCCTGTGCTGCTCATAGGGAGTAGGTAGTGAAAATGGGGAGTGAAGTTAAACCCAGGAAGTAAGGAGGAGTGGGGGAAAGGTGTTTTAAGATTTGGTTTTATTTCTTATCACTCAAATGATTAGATTGGAAATAAATTAAATAATTAATAAATTATTTATTGAATTAAATAATTAATAAATTATTTTTTTCCAAGTTGAGTCTCTTTTGCCCATCATGGTCAGTAATGAGTGATCTCGCTGTGTTTATATCCATGCATAAGCCTTTCATTACATTTTTGTCTTCACTGTCTATCTGAGGAGGTGGAGTGATAAGCTTCATGGACACCTGACCTCTATCCAGGGTCAACTCACCACAATATTTTAACCATTTCTCCAGCTTTTCTCTGCACTATTCTGTCTTAATGTCCTTAATAGAGTTTGTTCTTAGAATCATAGAATATTTAGGGTTGGTAGGGACCTCTGCATCAAGCAGAGGTCTTTTTCTTTTTACTTCTCTGTTTTCTTATCCTTGCAGCAAATGTATTCCCAAAGAAGAAAAAATCAGACTCCATAAAATTACTTTTCACTTACAGAATTTGTAAGTAATACATCCTTTTCTTCATGTCTTGATTATGAATTACTAATATATGGTTATAAAAAATGTATTGGAGAATAAGAATATGAATAAATTGTTACTGTTTGAGTTCAACAGTTTACTTCTGTGAGACACCAGGTTTCATCAATGTTGTTAGCTTTCTTAGCAGTATGTGGATGATAGAAAATAAGCACATCTTTGACATCAAGACTTCATCAAAAAAAGAACAGATTTGCTATGCATACCCTTTCCATATAATGCCTTGTCCTATCTTGGAAATGCTTTTCAGTTACAAGGTTCCAAAAGACCAATTTTGTCTCTACAAGTTCCATATATATATATATATATATTATTTTTTTTAAACCACAGTTATGCTAGATTCTTTATATTTCCTATTTTCAGGAATATGTTGGAAAAATTATATAGATTGAGATCTTGCTTCAAATCTCTTAATTTCAATGGAAAAAAATTCTGCTTACTGTATTCACAACTGAATCATTGCCACACATATAGATCTATATTCAGCTGTCTGGTAATCAGTTTCAAAGAATCTCTCTAATTAAATTGTTTTGAAAGTTATAATTTAAAATTTTATCTGCAATTTATGCTTTCAGGCAGGAAAGCTAATGGACATTGCTTAAACTTCAGTTATGGCATGTTATTTTAGAATGTATTGAACATTTATCTGAAACAACTAATGATGAGTAGTCTTCTGAATTTTTACATGAAAAACAAAAATCAGAGATTTCTGATCTAAATGACTTCACAGTGAAGCCTCTGTATCATGCTATATCTTCTTCTTACAGACTACAAAGGCAGGAAAGTGTCCTGGTATGAACAGCTGTTTATATTTTTTTCCCCTTTCTTCTCTTGTGCACCTTTTCCATAATCCCTTCTGCTTTTCTCATTGTTGTGGTTCTGCCCCCAGCTGAGAGCTGAGCACCATGCAGCTGCTCGCTCTGGGGGAAGGTGGGGAAAAGGGGAAGGAAAAAACCCAAAAAAAAACCCCAAATGCAAAACTCATAGGTTGGGATAAGAACAGTTTGCTTGGACAACAAAGAGAGATAATAATAATAATAATAATAATAGGACTTTTATAGCAGAAAATTATGAAACTGGTAATATATAATGCAGTTTCTCACTGAACCACATAGAGCCACTCAAAAAAACAGACATCCCTTAAAACCTTGCATTCTGCAGCTGAGTGCTCTTTCCCCCACCAGCCCCCCTTTATACTGAGCATGATGTAATTGGCATGGAATATCCTCTCTGGCCAGTTTGAGTTACCTATCCTAGATATGTCCCCTCCCAGCTTCCTGGGTGCTCCCCACCTTCTTGTTAGCTGGGAAATATGAACAACTGAAAAGTCCTTGACTGCTTGGCAACAACTGAAAACATCCCGGTGTTATGGGCACTGATCTCACCCTAACTCCCAAACATGGCATTCCACCCGCTGCTAGAAAGAAAATTAACTCTATCCTAGCCGAAACCAGGACACTCATGTAGATCCCTTCCAGTATTTTTTATAATTAAACACGTCAATATTAGAACACATATTTTGCAAGTATGAATGTCTTCAAATACATTAGCATTGTACTGACAAACCAGGAAACAAAAACCAGTGATTAAAGCAATGGCATACAAAGAGTCTAACAGAAGGTAAAGGAAATGTTTTTTTTATTTTAAATGGAGATCTATAGATTATGAGCATTCAGAAGTTGCTTATCCCAAACCTTGGAATATAAAAATAAAGCCTGACCTTGCAGTCGTTGATAACATCATCTTTAGATCCTTTGTAACTTTTTCAGCTGATCTGTGAGTATATCTGCTCTACAGAGACAGAAATACTCGGATACACAGGCTAGAAATAAATAAGGTAGTTTAGGTATCAAGTCCAATTTAACTGCAGCAGCAGCAACCTCAGTATTGACTAATTTGCCATGCTTTTCAGTGCAATGCCAAACTAAATTGTTCCCAATTCACAAGATAGCTTTCTTTACAGCAAACTCTACCTTGTAGTACAGACGTAGCTATATGCACACACATTATTAACATCTTAAGGAAGGGTCTGAATTTCCATTTGCTTTTTGTGAGGTTTCAATAAGCCCACAAAGACATTATAAACAGTAAGTCTCAAAATATGGGCTAGTAGCAGTTATCAACGTCAAAACCTCTACATTTTGTATTTACAAGTCTAAGGTGTCTTTCTGAAGTAATTGCTTGTGGTAAACAATTCAAAATTCAACGAGCTGACCAAAACAATGTTCTATAGACTTATGTGGGGTATCTCTAAAGAATTTCTCCCCCATGAAGTAATGTAGACTTCTGAAAGGAAAGATATCTTAAAAACTAAAATGCTGTAGTCTAGGTGTCACACCAAGATAAGTGGTACAGCTTTTGGTGTCTGAGCTAGCTTGCCTTCAATTGCTTCAGATAGGTGCATAGAACTGAATGTGTTTGACTGACTACATAGACATATCTGTGCAGAAGATATCTGGTGAACAGAATTTCTTTTCAATGAAATAGGTGAAGTATTCTGGCGGCGGTGGGGGGTGGGGTTGTTGAGAGTCCCTCACCATATTAAAAATAACAATTTCTCAAAAATTCAATTTAGAGGTTTTTGGGGGTTTTTTTGAATGCTGTCATGCTTTACAAAGACATTTATCAATTTTGATTAGTGCCTTTGAGCAATGAACTTCTGAAAGCTGGACATTCAGAGTTTCAAAATGAACCAATTTTCAGGCTTAGGTAGACAGGCAGCCAGGTTAAGTAATGAAAAGCTGGGACGTTCAGCCTTTCTGTTCTCTCTCATATACTTCCCTGTCACTCAATCTCATCTCCTGACTGTTTGCCTTGTCAGTATTATTTTCTTATTCCCATCACTGATTTTATTTGAAAAAGATGGGTTTAATTGAAATTTTCTTTGAAATTTGTACACACTAAAAGACTATTTTATATGACAAAATCTTTCTTGTAGTGAAATTCCTAGCTAGTTCTAGCTATTAGTGCAAAGTGTGCACAACTGCACAGAAACTATTTTATGATCTAAAGCTTCTGCAATACCTTTTACTTGACACCTTGTCTGGCTTACCACTTTACCAGGCCTACAGAGAAAAGAGAGGTGCAAAGGTTATAGCCAAAACTTGTATTATGATTTCATATGTTACAAAGTATTTATGGGGCATGAGGGATGAAAAAAACATAATGTTTGCAAATCTAATCTTATCAGTCTCCTATTTCTTTGCCAGATTTTTTCAGCAGTAAAATCTGTATTGTGTTTCTATTTTGAGGAAAGTGCAAAGTGCTCTGATTACTTGGTAAGAGAGAAAAATGTGTTTATAAATAATTCAAAACATTGTTGACACAACTAGAAAAGTTCATGGGTAGTGTAATGACAATGCAATTTGAACTAATGCCTATTTAATCTTCAAAATCATAATTAAACTTGTTAAGAGAACAATAGTATATGAATCTTATACTGTCAATAAAAGGTTTCATTTAGGAGTATATTTTTAATGAGTTCATAAAAATGAATTAGGTGTAATAGATATCTCTTTTAAACAAATGTCTTTATTGATTTTAGTAGGAGAATAAACAGACCTTAAATTCTATGGATTTGTACCACATTTCTTTCCCTCTATGCATCTTAGAATTGCGCCAAGTAATGTATAGGGTAGCAGAGATGAAAAATAGAAGACTTTCACATAGTCATAAATGTATAATAAAGAGGAATATTAAAAAGACTAAATTTGTCTATTTCTTTTTCTAAGTACCTGGAAGTACAGTAATTTTTTTTATTTTAGAAAAATTCTTCAGGTTGTACTCACAGTTATCTGTTAGATTCATGTCAAAGCAATCAAAAACAATAAAAAGAACAAAAAGTTAAGAATATTTCCTTCTCTTGATGTCTTAATATTTCATTCTTCATAATATAAATCCCTGAGAATAGCATTAACTACTGTATTTTTGGTTAACTGCAAATTGATTTTTCTTTTAAAAAAAACACACACCCCTAAAAAAACCCCCCAAAACCAACAAAACTCTAAATGCTTTTATTTTTATAATTCACAGAGTCAGAGATAAGGTCAGAAATATAATATTTTTTTGTTATCATTGTTGAAGGCTACTGACAAGAAGACTGAAATAAATGGAAAAATTAAAATGCATGATAAATCCAAACTAAGTGTAATTAAATGGTGGCTCTACCTCAGTCATCGTGAGATAAACTTGAATGAATGCTTACCAAACAACCTGTTTGTAATTTCATTATAAAAATTTCTATCTAAATGTATTTTTTATGATTATACATTAAAATACATAGATTAATTTTTTAATTGTGTTTCTAGCTGAAACTCTAGTTTTGAAGAATGATTATGAGAGCATCTATGTTACTCTGCTCCCACCAGAAAACACAGCCATACTATTGCTACTGCAGTGAATAGTAATTGATTCAAACTGACTAGTGATTAAATCAATTACCATTTTATTTTAAGTTAAAAAAAAATAAAAAAGATAAAGGCAGACAGAAAAAAAGAAATAAAAAGAGGGACCTACGTTATAGCTATGTGTGGAGATTATAGCTTTTCCTCTGGTCAGCATGGATCTGATGTTTTCTAAGGCAAGATTACAAATATATTTGTCCATATAATTGTAAAGCTGAACTCTATGTGTCTGTGTCATTAATATGTCCAGTCTCTTAATGAGTATTTGCTGCAATGTAAAAATAGCGTAGAGTATGAGCAGCAGAGTTTTTGATTTTCACCAAGATTTTCAGACCTTTGAAATATACCTCATAAATTTTATATCAGTGAGATGGTCTGTAATAATAACTTGCAAAGCTTTCAGGTACTGCCACATGAATTTTGCTGCTGTTACATAAATGCTATTTATATATTTATGCCCTTTCAGGAATACCTCTTGCTCTTCCAAGCATTGGTGTCAGTTCAAAAGGTACTTGGTTCAAATGTAAGGACAGGCCTCATTGATCTAACCCTTTTCCTCCATGACTTTTGATCCAGGGAAGGATGCTCAGCCTGTTGTGTTTTGGATCTGAGACCGAGGATTTTCAGTTCCTGTGTATTTTAGATTCTGTTAGGCTTTGTAGTTGACCTCTGGATGACAAATGCCATTCTCAGACCAGAACAGAGGCATATTATCTTGTTAATCATTTCAACAAAACTGCATTTGCCTTCTTTTCTTAGGGAATGAAAATCATAATATCACTAGAAAACTTTCTGACTACCCAGTTAAGATCTTGTATTTCCACCAACTTTACGATAGATGAATAAAACATATTAGCATTCAAAGTGAAAATTATAATTAGCATTAAATTGATTTAATACATTTTCAAAGTACTTTGGAAAGAACTTATAATAATTTTAAAAGTACATAAATTTGATAAGACGCTTATAATAACTTTCAATTGTATAAAAGCATCATTCTCTGAAGGAAAACATCTTTAACTCCACTCTCCACTTGAAAAAAAAGCCCCAGCACATTTGAATAGCTGCTTTTGTAGTATTTTCTCTCATATAAAAAGTTTAATTTTTGAATGTAAGGTTAAAATCCACTCTTCAGTTACTTCTGTTCAATAAATTAGTTTTCATCATAAGCAACTTACTAATTCCCATTCTTCAAAAAGTGGGCAAATAAACACAAGAATAGAAAAATGGCTCTAATAAGCACAGACAAATATGGATGCTAAAAGAATTAAAATAATGATCAGTTACTAATTTTTGTAAAAATGTTTATATATGATATTATACAAGCATCAAAATTAGATCATTCTCATTACAGACAAACAGCTAAGTGTTCTATATAGTTGAATACACTCTCCATAGACTTTGAAACTAGAGTTCTTCTATGTGGTAGCTTTGTAAACTATAGTTGCATTTTTAAATAACATTGATGATTCAGAAATAACACTATAATGTGATAATAAAGTTTTAACAAATTGGAAAAAAGACATGATTTTCCTCCCTTTAAATATTATTATGTAACAACTGGTATTTGTGCCAAATGAGCTCAAAAAGCTGGTACAAACCATGGCACCCAACATCCGTGATGAACCCAATATGAACAGGTGTCAGTGGTGGTGCGATATGCACACCGCTGGAATATTTGTGACATTATTTCTTAATTCAATGAATTCCTTAATTATCCTCACATTTAATAGCCTGTTAAGGCTTTATTATTTTAGCAATGCAGGTTTCCACCATGATCATTTGTTTATAAAAGAATAAACAAAACTTGATGTCATCGTAGTAGAAATAATTGCATAGTGTGTGTGTGGGGGGAGGGGGGGCAGGAGTGGGAAGTGCCAGAATTTCTGGGCATTGGATTAACATTCAAAAAAGGCCTTCTCATGAGATCCAAGCATAGCTTTCAAAAAATGGTACCTTCCAATAGCTTGCAGGTGCAGGGACCATCTGCACTGAAAAATTCACTGGCTGTGGGCCATTACGATGTTACCATACAATATCTGTCACTAAATTACAATGTCATGTTGGTAATATATTTTCCCCACATTTGTAAACTTTAATTGTCTGTTTGATTTTATATGGTAATATTTTACAAGTAAATACAATCATGAGGGCATGTACTGTAGATGCACAAATAATTTAAACAGTCAAGTTGGATTACTTTTAATGGTGCAATATTTAAATTTGGTTTGTTTGCAACTTTACAGATAAAACCCAGGATGTATGAAACTCTAAGGGTTAGCATATAATGTATTCATTGTTCATTCAGTCCAAGAATAATAATTGTCATAAGCAGACAAGCAAACAATAGCTCAAATAAACAAATAGGCTATAAAAACCAGACTGTTCTCCTTACTCCCAAAGTTGCCTGCTGTGCAGAACAATTTTGTATGTCTAAAAAATCCAAACTATTAAAGAACTCATATCATTACAAGAAACAGATGTTTTAATAGTACTTTCAAGTAGCTCCTTAGAAGATAGTACAGTTCCACTAGGATAAATACAAACATTTCACCTTATCATGTGTAAATTATAAACTGTATGTACATCTTGTTTTTCAATAAATAGCATCAAGTGGACAGGGGTTTTTTTGTGGGTTTTTTTGGGTTTTTTTTTTTTTTCAGTACAAGTTCGTTTCTCTGAATAGGGGAAAATCAGTGATTCACTCACAAGGAGTTTAATCTGTAGTTACAATCTAACAGTTTGAATATGGGTCAGTGCTTATGACTTCAATTTCCTCTCTTCTCAAAATCAGTATTTATCTTAGCTCGAAAGCAATAGTCGCTGGTTAAAGTTTAGACACTGTGCCAAGCCATATGCAGACACATATGCAGCTGTGTAGATACTTCTGTCCACATATGTGAAAATTTTAGCTATAGTTTGACACTTTAATACTCTGCTATTCACAATTGACTTTATCACTCGGTGAAACTGTATCTAAAGCAAACAAAAAAAGCCAAACAAACAAAGGAAAAGTTAAAATATTTCATTCTCAGTAGGTAACACACTGGTATGGACTGCAAAATGCCATGTCCTCTTCATAGTCTGGCAGTGGCTCAACTCATGTTCATAGATACTTCTCACAGCTGTTGTATGTGGCATCCATAATTGCAAGGTCACAGTCACAACACTATAATCAAAATTCTGTCATCACTTCCAGTATAGGATCACATTTTAAAGGTTTGTAAGCTTTATAAAAATGAAAATTTTCTCTAGAAGTATTTTGAAGTTAATGGATCTATCACAAATGTTTTTTGGTTTTGTTTTGGGTTTTTTTTGTATTTCAGGATTTTAAAAATTCTTCAGTTTTGTTTCTGTATGACACTAGGAAGTATTTGTGTCTTTAGATATTGATTTCTGCTCACATCCTGTCTTTCCTCACCTTGAAAATTTTATAATAATGAAATGTGTCCGGTACTTAATCACCAATATGTATTTAAGATTTTGAAACATAAAACTGTTGGAAAAACCCTTCAGTCTAGAAAGTATCTTCCTTCTGCTTTCAATTCATGAGAAAATTAATATAATTAACCAATTAAATTACTAGTTAATAATAACCAATATGATGCTACAAGAGTAATTTATGTTGTCTTTCTAAAGTATGTGGCATCAAGGAGAGATAAGCCACAGATTCTCAAAGGAATTTAGAAATAGTTGGTTATAGAATATACAGAATATAAGTAGCAAGAGCCAGAAATGCACTCAGTCCCAGGATAATTTTACTTTCCTTCCTCTGTCTTGAGCTATGTTTTCTACCTAACTGATGGTGTTAGGAAAGGAATCCTCATGTATGTTCATAGACTCCAGTTCAGTAAAATAGATAAATGGTAAAATAAATTAAATTATAGTAACATTTTCTGAACCCCTGCACACATGGCAATTTTTCTCATTCTGTTTTCTTTCTCCAGTCTCAGAAAGTAGCCTTCTATTCCAGCAATTTTACTTCTAAGGGAAATACACTGATCCCTCTTTGGTTTATATGAATGTTTGTGTGCTGATTTACATTGGGCTATGTTTTATAATACACTACATATTGGCCTTTATTTTCATGTGAAAAAAGTGAAATATTTTATAGAGATATTCAACAGTAATTACTTAACTCTTTTGGGATACATAATTCATCTCAAGGAAGGCAAGTATCACAAAGTCATTTTTTTCCCTTATTCATTTTGTTAACTGTGTAGCAAACTCCATAAGACCAAGAAGACAGATCACAGGAAGTGGGTAAAAGCAACTGAAAAGAGCTTCAGGGAGTCTGTGGTAGGCTTTTAGCTATGTTAGATTTAGCTATGACCAGGAATTTAATGACAGTAAAATTATGACAAAGTGAAGAAGGTTTTGGAGGAGAGGTTCCCCTGCAGCCCATGGAGAAGAACATGGTGAAGCAGGCTGTCGCCCTGCAGCCCATGGAAGATGATAAAGATTCCACCTGCAGCCCATGGAGTACTGCACATTAGAGAAGCTGGAAACAGATAAAGGATGCTGTGACCCTGTGGGAAGCCCACACTGGAGCAAGTTCCCAGCCTATGGAGAGAGGATCCCATGCCAGAGCAGGTTCTCCACCAGGACTTATGAACCTATGGACAACCCATAATGTAGCAGTCTGTTTCTGATGGTCTGCACCCCATGGAACAGACCCATGCTGAGGCAGTTCATGAGGAACCAGAGCCTGTGAGAAGGACTCATGTTAGAGAAGTTCATGGAAGACTAATTCCTGTGGATGGGACCCCATGCTGGAGCAGGGGAAGAGTGTGAGGAGTCCTTCCCCTAATTGGAAAGCAGCATCAGAGACAATGTGTGATGAACTGAATCCAATACCCATTCCATGTGCCCCTGTGGAGCTTGGAGGGAGCAGGTAGAGTAAATTGAGTTAATCCTAGGAAGAAAGGAGGGGTGGGGTGGACTATTTTTAGGATTTGGTTTTATTTCTCATTATCTTACTTTGTGGTGACTGGTTAATAAATTAGATGAATAAAATTCCTTGTTGAGTATATTTTGCTCGTGACAGTAATTGTGAATAATCTCTCCCTGTCCTTATCTCAACCCATGAGCTTTTCACTATACATTCTCTCCTCTGACCAGCTCAGGAAGGCAGAGTGATATGAGGGATTTGGTGGGCATCTGGCCTCCAAAAGGTGGCAACCCACCACACTGAGATATAAGAAGACAATTAATTAAGTCAATACTAATTTCATGTTATATGTATAATAAAACTAGCTTTTTTTTTTCCAGGGAATAGGTTTAAATATTGTTCAGACTTTACTATAGCTTAATATTTTAATATACTAGAGAGAAAAGATAAAATGAAGGATTTCTTCCCCTTGTTAAAGTTTTACCATTTAAATAAAATAAATTAGCATATAATAAACACTATATAACAATGTCTGCATACCATAATTAGGTAACACATTTGACTCCCAGCTACATCCTTTTACAACCACCTATTAGAGCAACTGAACAAATTTATTCTACAAAAGTCTTTTTTACTATGGCAGGAACCTTAATTGAGCAAGAAATGTTTATCTCTTCTGGGATTTAAAGAGTGAGAAGCATACTAAGTTTCCAATTTTCTCAGCAAGACTCCGAAATCTCCCATTTGTAGGCATTTCGTGTCCAAATTTTATGTTTCTCTGACAAGTTACTCTATACTTACTTCCTCAAAGATACATGCTAGATTTTAAGCATAATCTCAGAATGAGCAGTGTTAACACATGATTTTTAATACCATTGCAAATATTTTCAGGGACAAAATTATATTTATGCAGTAACTACCTATTTTTTATATCTGTTATTCTAATACAATTTAGCTTCAAGTCAAAACTAGTTTTCTGAGTTTGAAAGAAACAATGTTCAGAGAAAAAAACATACATTCAAAATAGAGAATTGTAGGGGTTGGAAGGGACCTCAAGAGATCATCGGGTCCAACCCCCTGCCAAAGCAGTTCCCTAGCTCATATTGCACAGATAGGCGTCCAGACGGGTCTTGAATATCTCCAGAGGAGGAGACTCCACCACCTCCCGGGGCAGCCTGTCCCAGGGCTCTGTCACCCTCACTGGGAAAAAGTTCTTATGCAAAATAGAAGAAAGAATATTTAAGACATTCTGGATCAAAGGAGTTTACATCACCTCTAACCTCTCTGAAACAATGCCTGATATCAGCAGAAAGATTCCATGCATTAAAATATGAAAAAACATATGAATGAATTGGTTCACATTATTAATTAATTATTAAATAATGAATTGCATCATGTAGTTTAGTTTTATTTAAATCAGAATACCATTAGTTTATTTTCATTTTGAGAGTACTCTGTTGGTCTCATTCTCTTTTACATGTAAAGAATATTCTACTTTTCATTGAAACACTGCATTATACTGATTTGCAAGGAAGGGATTGAGTTTGTTACATCGACTTAACTCTATCCAAGCACTTCCATGTTTGCTTTCTAAAAGAGGATGATTTGGAGTGGAAAAATATTCTGGAATCAATTTGTTATTGGCCTTGTTATTTCCCTAGATCCATGGAATCACAGCATGAATGAAGTTGGAGGAATCTTGGGAGACAGCCTAGTGGGGTGAACTAGTGGGATGAACTAGATTTGATGACTTAGGGATGTGTCCACTTGATTGTAAGTACCTCCAGGAATGGAGACTGCACAACCTCTCAGGGAAATCTTTTCAAGAGTTTGGCAAACCTAACATTTTTCTTTTTTCTTGAGTTGGAACAAAATTTCCTATATACCTTGCTTTTTCTCCATTCTGAGAAGTGTGTGGCTCCATTTATTTTATACCCTTGCTTTGGGTATTTAAACAAATTGGTATGATGCCCCTGAGACTTCTCTTCTCTGCACCAATCAGTCACAGCTCTCTCTGTTTTCTCTTCTTCTATGGAAGATGCTCCAGGCCCTTAATCATCTTTGTGACCCTTCACTGATCTCTCCAGTATGTCTATATCTCTCTTGTATTAAGGAACCCAGAACAGGACACAGTAGTCCCAGTTTGCCCTTACCAGTACTAAGTTAAAGTTATCCCTGCTCATTGCAGGGGGTTGAATTAGGTGACCTCTAAAGGTCCCTTCCAACCCAAACCACTCTATGATTCTATGACTCTATGATTCTATGACTCTATGATTCTATGATTCTATGATTTTATGATTCTATGATCCTACTCTTCTATGATCTGAAGAGTATGTGCTCTCTTTGACAGATGAGACTGGGTGTGAACTTCCTACTTGTAGATAAATACTGTATGTCTTCAATGTCACCACTTCTTACTCTGGATACATTTTCCCTGAAAGCCTTAAGTCAACCGTGACTTCCTTCTGCTCTCATAGTTTTCATATGTTTGTGTTTGGGTATTTTGGGACACCCTCCAGCTGAAGCGGACTCATGAAAACAGTCTGCAGAGAAAATCTTTGTACTTTCCAGTTATCACTTTAAAATCAGAGCCATTAGTTTTATTACAATTGCTTGTTTCGAAATAAAGGCTTGCCAAAGTCTTTTTGATCTGAGTCATTAGATAATATCAGATTTTTCCTGAATGTTTTATTATTTAAATGGATAATTAAGTCAGCTATTAATTTATTAGCATTCTATTAATCAAAAAAAAAACCAAAAAACCTCCTCCAAATCCTGTGAATATAGTAAAATCAAACATCAGGATATACATAAATCATGTAAAAGAACTAAACCACTGTATAAGTCCACTTTACAACAGTAAGATGTTTGTGGAAATTAACTTTAAATATCTTAAAATTAACTTAAAATATCTTCAAAAGAGTGGTAAACCTAAAACAGCTACTTTTGTTATGGAACCCTGTATTTCAATTGTTCAGTTCTAGTACTCCAAATAAGATCAAGGATTTGCAGTAGCTATTAGTACGGGTTATCTATACAGGTCTTCCTCCACAGTTTCAGCCTGGCTTTTTGGTAAGTGTCAAATGTTTACATTGTAAGCCATATCTGACCTGGTTAGGTAATAGCTAGTTCTGATATACTCACAGAGACAAGCTTATACATTGGTAAAATGGAAGCTGTAGAAAGTTGTTCTTCTTTCCACGTTCCTTTTTAAGGAGAGAACAACACAGATAGAAAATGTATATAAGTGTATAATTGAGCTTAATATATTTGAACATTAATTATGACAACTAGGCTAAGCAATTATGGTCTTCACTGGATGAACCTGTGGTGAAATTAGCTAATTCACTCTGAAAAATATGGGAAGTAATCTGATTTTCTTTTTCTGCAGTGAAGTAGCTGGGAGACAATATGGCACCAATGATATATGCTAAAAATAAAATATATGTATCTACAATGGCTATGAAAATACTTAATTTTATGTTTATCAGTAAAATGAATGCTAAATTAATAGATAAATATTAATTGGACATATCTATTTGAATGTGGATACACATATTTATATGAATAGTTATGGCAACTGCAAATACATATGACCAATCTTGCATGACCTCTGTTTCATGTATAAATAAATGACTTCTAAATAAATGAAAAAAAAAAAAGACTTATAGAAGTCTTTTATTACACTGGGTTACAGTTAATAAAAGTAAACAGCCTGAACCTATATCACACATCAGTTATCTTTAATAAAGGTAATATGGCTGTCTGGAGTTACTCTTTTTTTTACATAACTGTACTAAAACTTTCCTTTTTTTTCACTTCCCATCTCTCTGGCACCCTGCGTGGATGTTTAATCTCAAGAATTGTCTTTAATTCTATTTTTTTTTAATTTAAAACAATAAATTCCTATGCCAGTATAAGGCAATAGCTGACTGAAGATATGCAGGCATATATGCAACCTACTGTCATTAATTTCCATTTCCCAAAAAGAGATGGAACTGTTGAGAACTTATTTTCTATAGATATATAATTCAAAATCTTCTGAAGTTCTTGATTTTAAACGTGAAGTACGACTACTTCTGAGATAGAAACAAACATCAAGTAAAATTTCACCAAAGAATGTGTATGTAAATGCTGACAGGTGTTTAACTATAGTGTTTGTGGATTTAGGTTCTTTGTATTGTTGTTTGTTTGGTTTGGTTTGGTTTCAAATCCAAGGAGAACATAACAGGAACTCTTACAGTCAACACAGTATCTTGTAATTTTCATTTGCACTGAAAATAAACAAAGAAAAGAGATGAGAGTGCAGTAGATTTTCTAAGAACTTGAATAAGAACGATGTTATTCTTAGATATCAAACAGTTATAAATACACAAATTGTGTATTGAGAAGTCAACAAATATTTTAGCTGTAATGTTAGAAATATTTTTTAAAATACAGTCTATCAGAAATACAGTTAGATTTCACAACTATTTTAACTTTAAAATTGTTAACCTTGATTAACATCTTTTGTTCCCTATCTTATTTATCCTGAGTTCATTTGTATTTCTAGTATCCTTAGTACCCCCCCCCCCAAAAAAAAAAAAAATTCTATTAATTTTGGTTTTCCCTTGAAATGTTTATGGAACTTAATACTTAGCCCGTTTGAATTCTTGCATTAAGTTTTCAGTTTATGCTTTAAAGATAAAAAAAATTTTCTGCTCAAAAAATATACATTCTTCTGAAATGTATTATCCTTTCGGAGCATAGGAAGTTCCGCACCAACATGTGGATGAACTTTTTCCCAGTGAGGGTGACAGAGCCCTGGGACAGGCTGCCCAGGGAGGTGGTGGAGTCTCCTTCTCTGGAGATATTCAAGACCCGTCTGGACGCCTATCTGAGTGAAATGTGCTAGGGAGCTGCTTTGGCAGGGGGTTGGACCCGATGATCTCTCAAGGTCCCTTCCAACCCCTACAATTCTATGATTCTATGATCCTGCTCTGGAGACACTTGTAAAATATTCATAAATATAGATGAGGTCAATGGATAACAGCTATGCTTTAAAGCAGTACATAGATATGAATGATTGCTTACTTTTAATAGTAAATATTTGTTAGATACATGCGTGAAATTACATGAACATCTGTTTTATAGAATCTTATTGCAGAAAATAAGTATTGGTCTTACTACTTCATAATAGGAAGATCAATGAGCACTCTGTAAAAGTGGATGGCTAGTTAAGAGAAAACTAAGTCTTTTTGGGGTTTCTTCAAATGTGGAAGTATTCAGGTTTAAATAATTTAAAGATTATCCTAGATGTTAATGTTTAGTTCTTCTGTTTTAGGGTATTGCCTACTGTACACATTTATACTCTATAAACCAGAAGAAACAACATAGCTCCGAAATCTGGCAGGACAGTTCTTACAAAGTACCTTCTCCTGACTTCTCTTGTAAATGAAGAGTTTATGTCTGCATGCTCTAATCACTGCATTACAAGGTCTAAAGAACACCCCCTTCTTTTTACTCTGTCTTGCTGCTGGCAAGAAATAATGCAGTCATTTGCCATTAGCCTGAGTGAAGACATGAGGATATTCTAAATGGCTAATCAGCATCCAACATCAATCAGAATGAAAAATGTTGGCATACATAAATGCTGACCAGGCAGCACCCAGGTTTAGAAACTTTAATTAGCATTTATGTTGAGCTAACAATAAAACTTTTCTTTTAAAATTACTATTATTAATTTATTTTAATAATGGGATCTCATGCAGAAATTATTTTCAATACAGGGGATGAATATCTCAGTCCTAAGACAGGTGAGGTTATCTGTCTTACAGAGATGCAACCTCTGTTTTCCAATTTAGAGAAAATAACAAACTTCTAGATACCTTTAGTTAAATGAGATGATTTGTACTTTGACAAGTGAACAAACAAAAAAACAAAACAAAACAAAACAAAAAATGGATTACATTATTAGAAAAAAATAGATTAAGGGAAACAGAAAAAATGTGACATGGAACACTGTGGAAGAGAAATAGTTAAATATCACTTTGGCCAAAAACTGGCAAAATTTAGTCCCAGTTTTAAATTTATTTACTTCCTGGCTTCTTTCACTCTCTTTTCTGGCTGGAAGTATATCCCTATAGCTCATGCCTTTCCAACAGCATTTTCCCTTGCCATAAGAATATTGATGTGTGATTTCCCTTTTGATTTTCTCACTGCTGCCACTTCTCTAATAATTTCTTTTTTTGGCTTACTCTGTATTTTATTTCCTTTCTCAGATTGTACAGTGGGGACACAATTATTTTTGTTACTTATTATTTGTTAAACTTCAATAATGGGATCAAAATATTAGAAAATATGAAGACAAAATTTTTACTGCTTGGGACTCACCCAGTTTAAGCTCAGGCTCAAAATGTTCCAGATGATACAAAGAGTATGTTACAGTATTCGTGTACTTCTTATTCTGCATTTATAGTAGTTCTTACGTAGGACATAGTCATGACACATGAACTGAATTTTAGCCACAGTAATTAGCCAATGTATAGCATATGAAAACTGTCACAGCCTTGGGCTTCCTCATATCTCTTCTTCCCAATACATGAAAACAGTAAAACCAATGGTAATAATTCTTTCCAAAGCGCTTTGAATGAATGGCAAATCAATGAAAACTGAAAATCCATGCTTTCCAGAGTAGTGTAGAGTTTCAAACGGAATTTTGTAAATAATTTTAAGGGGGGGGGAGGGGGAAGTAGAGGAGATGTTTTTGTAGGCTTCGGGTTTTTGGTATGTTGTGCGTTTGCGTGGCAAGGTTTTGATGGAGGAGAGGAGGCTGAATGGGTTGCTTCTGCAAGTGGATGCTAGAAGCTTCCCCTAGGTCCAACAAAGCCAATACCAGCTGGCCCAAGGAAAGACCCACTGCTGACCAAGGCTAAGCTAATCAGCAATGGTGGTAGCGCCTCTGTGATAATATATTTAAGAAAGAAAAAAAAACAAACCACAACTGTCTGCTTTTTACCACAAGAGAGGGGAATGAGAAGATGTAAGAAACTGTGCAGACATCAAGGTCATTGAAGAAAGGGGGTAAGAGGTGCTCCAGGTGCCAGAGTAAAAGCCCACTGAGAAGACCATGGTGGAGCAAGTGTCCCCAGCAGCCCATGGATGATGAGGAGGAGCAGAGATCCCACCTGCAGCCTGTGGAAAGACCCCATGCTGGAGCAGGTAAAGACATACGAATGATGCTGTGACCTGCATTGGAGCAAGATCCTGGCAGGACCTGCAGCCCATGGAGAGCCCACACTGGAGCAGGGGGTCTTGGGATTCCATGGGGGACTGGGCTGGAGCAGTCTGGGCTTGAGAGACTGAGAGTCATTTTATGGTTTTATGGCTGTACCCCTCAGAAGTGACCCACACTGGGACAGCTGGTGAAGAGCTGAAGCCCTGTGGGGAAGGACTCATGTTGGAGAAGTTGGTGGAGGACTGTCTCTTGTGGGTGGGACCCCACACTGGAGCAGGGGAAGGGTGTGAGGAACTCCATCCAACCCCCACACCCCCTCCTCGCTTAGAAGGAAAACAACTCTTGAGGAACTGACTGAAATCCCCATTCTCCATCCCACTCCTGTGACACCTGGAGTGAGGAAATGTTTTCAAATCTGGTTTTACTTCTCATTATCCTTACTCTCTTTTCAGTGTGTATGTGTCCATGTGTATGTAATTAATCAGATGCTTTTTTTAATTGTGTGTTGAGTCTGTTTTGCCCATGATGCTAATTGCGAAATGATCTCGCCCTGTCCTTGTATCACCTCCTACATAAAAATATATATTTTCTCCCCTGTCCAGCTGAAAAGGCAGAGTAAAAGAGGAACTTTGGTAGGCAACTGGCCTCCAGCCAGGGCCAAACCACTGCATACTCTTTTTCTTTTTTTTTTTTTTTTCTTTAATGGAAACCCACTGTGAAATTGTAATAATGATATAACTCATCTTGGAAATTTCAAAATGTATTTCTTTTTAAAAAAATAAATATACTTATCAATTGGTTTTGAGTCAAATTCACAATTCTTTTCAAATCACAATTTACTTTAAAAAGGATCTTCCCTTAAAATGAATAAATAAAATATAAAAAGAAAAAATCAGTTAATTCCTTTTTGATTGAAGTCATTATAAGATTTTTTCTTTATCCACAACATTTTGTACTTCAATTTGACAGCAACATTTTTTTCTTTTCTGACTTCCATTTCATATTCAATACTTCGTGTTTGTCAGATGTTATCTAGCTGAGCTCTGTCTTTTCAGTCATATACTATATTTCTTTGAGTGACTTGATCAGATGGAAGTCATAGAAAGAAAGTGGAGAACGCTTTTAGTTGCAAAGGAACTGATCATATCTGAGGATAGAAAGAGTTTAAAGATTATATGTCCATAAGAGAGTGGCAAATTGAGAGAAAGGAAACCAGCAAGTATTTGTTGCAAAATACAGTCCAAACAAGTTTAGTGCTATTTACATGCTCTGGGATGTCTGATCTCTGACCATTAATCCAAAATGCTGCAAGACTTTTAATAAATTCTGTGGCATGCCTGAAAAAGTATTTAAATTGGCTTAGGTATCCTAAAGACATTCAAACACCATGAGGTGCCATGCTTATATAAGATTGAATTGAGCCCTGAGAGACTGTTGAGAGAAGGAAGACAGACTAGTTCCATGGGATATGGATGGGAAAACCAAGGAATCTAGGAATCTAGGAGCCAAGATATCTATGCAAAGATTTTTCGGAGGTTTAATGGAAAATTGAAGTAAAACCTGAAAAGCAAGTCTTATCCTGCAAAGATCCAAGGTACAAGTTTCTTATCAATACTATTTTCTCTTTCGTTACCTTGAAAATTTTTGTATTTCTAATTAAAATTATTTTCATGTATAATCTAAGAGTCAATCTTCTTCTGATTTTAAACATATTTGGTCATCCTTCAGTAGCTTACTATATGAAAAGAGAAATTTTAGTTCAGTATTTTAAAACTTTTGCCATTACTAGTGCTTATTAAGTACTAGACTGCTTACACTTAGGAATTGTCTTGACTTCTGTTGACATGAACTGATTTGAGCTTCTTGCAACAATTCCCTAGTGTTTAAGATACTACTCCTTGACCTGTCATAGCTGAAGCGCTGGGAATGTCATTTGCAGTTAAGGTCTGAAACCCCAGGATGATTCCTATTTAACAAAAAGTAGCCCTTTGAAAAAGTTAAGGATGGAGGAGGCTGTTTTGTGAGTTTCAGACATTAGTTGGGAACCAACATAAGAGATTCACTTTGACATAAGAAAATGTATAAAAGTAAACCCAGGCTCAGTATCTGAAGCCATTCATAAGCTGTTCTCCTCGCAACAAAGAAACAGAACAAAATACCAACTGTGGACATCAGTCTCCAAGTGAAGACCTCAGGGTCCTGACAGGTCATTGTAACCTTCCCCAGCTCAGCTTGAGATAGAATGAAGTGCCAGACCAAAGAACCCAAAGAAATATTAAGATAGAGTGGAAAACACCAGAGAAAAAGAATCAATGCTAGGAAGGATTTTGTGTAAGATTTAACTGCATTGATGCAGTTTTTCTCTATTGGATAGATAATGGGAATGTGTGTTGAAACATTTACTAGCATAACATTAAATTCTGTGTAACATATTAACATGCACTTTTTTTCCCTTTATTTTTCATTAGACAAATATTTTGAGTATTAAAACAAATACACTTAAAAGATATGGCAGAATTGCTGGCATGTTGCCATGCTGTTCACCCAGCTTCACAGCCTTGTTGTTTGTTTCCAGCCATTTTTGAATGGTAGGACCACGTTGCATAGGATCACGTTCAGGCAGGTTTTGAATATCTCCAGACAAGGAGACTCCACAACCTCCCTGGACAGACTGTTCCAGTGCTGAAGTTGTTCCTCATATTCAATTGGAACTTCCTGTGATACAGTCTGTGCCCATTGCCCCTCAAACACCACAAAAAAGACTCTGGCCAAATCCTCTTGACTCTTGCCTTCAAGATATTTATAAGCATTGATGAGATCCCCTCTCTGTCTTCTCCTCTCCAAACAGACACAGCTCTTTCAGACTTTACTCATAAGAGAGATGCTCCAGGCCCATAAGCATCTTAGCAGCCCTTTGCTGGACTCTGCTCAGTAGTTCAATGTCTGTCTTGAAATGGGGAGCCCAGAAGTGGAGAAGTCACTCCAGATGTGGCCTAATCAGGACAGAGTACAGGGAAAGGATAACCTTTCCTGACCTGCTGGTCACAGTCTTCTTAATGCACCCTAGGCCTTCTCTTAATGCACACTGGCCTTCTTGACCACATGGTCACACTGCTGGCTCATGGATAACTTGTCATCCACCAGGACTCTTGGTCCTTCTCTGTACAGCTTCTTCTCAGCAGGTCAACCCCTAACCTGTACTGGTGCCTGGGGTTACTCCTCCCTAGGTGCAGGAAGCTATACTTGCCCTTGTTGAATTTCATTAGGTTCCTCTTAGCCCAATTCTCTAGCCTGTCCAGGTCTCACTGAATGGCAGTGCAGTCTTCTGGTGCACTGGCCACTCCTCAAACTTGCTGAGGGTACAACTCAGTCCCTTCATCCTGGTTATTGATGAATATGTTGAATAACCTTGGACCTAGTACTGACCCCTGGGGCACACCACTAGCTACAGGCCTCCAACTATACTCTGTGCCACTTATCACAAATCTGAGCTCAGCCAGTTCACCATTCATGCCACTATTTACTCATCTAATCCACTCATTTTAAGCTTGCCCTTTGGGAAGTTTTGGAAGGCAGTGTCAAAAGCCTTTCTAAAGTCAAGGTTGACAACATCTACTGCTGTCTCCTCATCAACTTAGCCAGTAGAAAGGAAGTTATAAAAATTGGGAGTCTACAGAAATGTCTTATGAAGAATAATATTTTAAAATTGTAGTTTTTAAAATATGTTATGGGAGAACCACAATGCACACAGAAGGGTTTAGACTGTTAGACTGGGTGATAAAGAGCTTTTAATTGTGCTGGCATAGCACCTCAGTTATATCCATTTGATCCACACTTCTAGAATTTTATTCCTTTCTGGTTTTTTTTACTCCCCCTCTCTAAGTATAGAATGAAGATGGATGAGAACCTGCCTCAGCAAAGAATAGAAATGAAATAGGAAAAAAACCCTCAAAAACTGGCACATGCATGGAACTTTCACGTTTCCTCTGAATGTTATATGATACTCGCTGTAAGTAAGCTAACAGTACAGTAATTCTTAGTACTGGATGCTACAGTTATAGCAGATCAGATCTCTCTGGTTCCATGATCCTCCCTTCTCAGCCTTAGTTTATAATGAGAAGGGATAAGATTCTTTCTTCCCCTCAGCCAAAAGGCACCTATGGACTTTTCTTTCACAAACTCAAGCTCCACGTAGCCCACAGAGAAGCAAGAAGGTAATAATTGTTTTTCATGGTCTTTCTTGTTTGCAGGTGTAGGGGGTAATGTATAATCCAATCCCAGATTGGAAAAAGGAATGAGCATATTTCAAGAAAAAAAATAATGTGTTCATACAGAAAAACAGCGTTATGACATTGGAAGTGATAGTGTCAAAAGCACATTTTGACTTTTCCTCATTAATGAGGATCAATAATGATGATAAGGAATCACACCTCTCACTGAAGTGACAAAAGTTTCATGAAAATCTATTATTTTCCACATATTCTCATCAATCAAAGCACTTTATTTGTCTGTGTGTTCCTTCCTTACCCCAGAAATTAAATCTATTTTGTCTACCTAGCTTTTACAACTGCTAAACAAGCTGTTCAGCTATATTGAAGAAACTGAGGTAACCATTTGTTTTAACGCACTACCTTTTTGGGGAAAAAATAAAGGATAAAGCAATTTAACTAGTCCATTTTACTAGTGGAAAAAATTAACCCAATTATCTGCAATATACTGACACTAGAAATTGATCATTCAGGGTTTCTGGAAGAATATTTCTTTATGTGTTTTGTTTTCTTATAGAACTGTGCTTTTGTCAAGTGTTTTGCAACTCAGGGATTAATTGTCACTGACTTGTGTGAGAAAATATGTAAGAAAGCCTGAAATAGATAACACTGACTACCAGATGACAATAATGTGGAAGCATTATTATTTGTTAAATAACAAAAATATCACATATATATATATATTCACAACAAAACACCCTAGACAGCTAATTTCTTTGTCTAAACTAGAATCAACGTCTCATTGATAATCACTGCATCAAAAGCTTTTCACAGCTTCCAGAACCAGATTCAATCACACCTTTATCATACATGAAGGGAACCACTCTCCCCTTCTATACTGTTATGTCCACATAGGGAAAAAAGCAATCCACCCAAAAAACCCATGTGCAAAGATCATACAGGAACAAGTATGTCTTAGCAGGTATTTGAGACAATGCTTTGAAGCACTCATGTGCTTCTGTTATCTGTAGCTGAAATCTGACAAAAAGATTCAGCTCTTAGGCAGAGATCCTCTGAAACTGTAAAGGCGAAATCCGTACCGCTGAATCTCCCTAGACCTTGACAAAAAGTTTATCTATTAGCAGTTTCTTTTGATAAAGGATCTGGAGCAGAATTTAACTCTAGTTTTTAACACCTAAATGTGTATGTGTCTGTACATGCCTATATGACATTGATGCTGTCATTCTAGGAGATTGTGGGGAAATACCTCTGAAGTGTCCCACAGGAACTTCTGGGGACTCCTCAGAGGAGGTAGTATTGCTGAACCCCCTTCTGAAACCTTCTAATGTCCCTCTAGGAAGCAGTGGGGGAAAACTTCAGATTCCTACCAGAGGGTTGAGGGAGGGATCCTCAAAAAGGTCAGAAAGCCCCGTTGAAGTGTCTTTACACCAACGCGCACAGCACAGGTAATAAGCAGAAGGAGTTGGAAACTGTGATGTCACTGGAAAGTTATGATCTAGTTGCAATCACAGAAACATGGTGGGATGATTCCCACAGCTGGAATACACCTGTAGAAGGGTATTGCCTTTTTAGAAGGGATAGGCTAGGTAGGAAGGGTGGGGGAGTTGCCCTCTATGTTAAAAAGTGGATAGACTGTGAGGAGCCAACTCTGAGAAGTGGTCAGGAGCAGGTTGAGAGCCTGTGGGTCAGAATTAGGGATGGGACTAATAAAGGACAGCTGATGATAGGGGTCTACTACAGACCACCTGATCAAGGAGAGACTGCTGACAAGGCCTTCCTCCTTCAGCTGCAGAAGGGATCGAGTTCACAGGCACTCATCCTGATGGGGACTTTAACCACCCTGACATCTGCTGGGAAAACCACACAGCGAGCTGCAAGAGATCCAGGAGACTCCTGGAGTCCATAGATGACAACTTTCTGGTTCAGGTATTGGACAGACCGACCAGAGGTGATGTGTTGCTGGATCTGGTGCTCACCAATGTGGGTGAAATTCTTAAAGGTGTTAAGATTGGAGGCAGCCTGGGCTGCAGCGACCATGCCCTGGTTGAATTTGTGATCTTGAGGAATATGGGCCTGGTAGAGACTGGGATCAGGACCCTGAACTTTAGGAGAGCAAACTTTGATCTCTTCTGCGAATTAATAGGAGCTATCTTATGGGCTATGCTGTTAGAAGGAATGGGAGCCTGTGAGAGTTGGGTAGCATTTAAACAGTGCTTTTTCCAAGCCCAGGATTGATACATCCCTTTGAGTAAGAAATCAGGAAAGGGTGGCAGAAGACCTGTGTGGATGACCTCATGCGTAAATTCAAAGGGAAGCAGAAGGTCTATGAATTGTGAAAAAAGGGTCTGAGCACCTGGGAAGAACATAGGAATGTTGTCAGGGCCTGTAGGGACACAACTAGGAAGGCTAAAGCCCACTTGGAAATTAAACTGGCAAGGGACGTAAAGGATAATAAGCTTTTCTGGTATATGAATAGTAAGAGGACAACTAGGGATAATGTGGGTCCCCTGATGAACGAGGTATGTGTTCTGGTAATGAGGGATGCTGAGAAGGTGGAGATACTGAATGCCTTCTTTGCTTTGGTCTTCAATTCAAAGACTCCCCTTCTGGACTCCCAGATTCCAGAAGAAAGAGAGAGAGTTTGGAAAATGAGCAGCTTTCCCCTGTTTGACATGGGGGTGGTCCAGGAGCGTCTCAGAGGGATCAATGCACACAAATCCATGGGCCCGGATGGGATACATCCACGTGTGTTGAGGGAGCTGGCGGAAGTGATTGCTGAGCTGCTCTCTATCATCTTCAACAGGTCTTGGAGAACAGGAGAAGTGCCGGAGGACTGGAGGATAGCCAATGTCACTCCAGTCTTTAAAACGGGCAAGAAGGAGGATCCAAGTAACTATAGGCCAGTCAGCCTCACCTCTGTCCCTGGAAAGGTAATGGAACAGCTTGTTCTGGATGCCATCTCCAAGCAATTGGAAGAGAAGAAGGTCTTGAGGAGTAGTCAGCATGGATTCACCAAGGGGAGATCATGCTTGACCAATCTCATAGCCTTCTGTGATGTCATCACCAGCTGAGTAGATGGAGGGAGAGCAGTGGATGTCATCTACTTTGACTTCAGCAAGGCTTTTAATACTGTCTCCCATGACATCCTCATTGCAAAGATCAGAAAATATGGGATAGATGAGTGGACAGTGAGGTGGTTTGAGAACTGACTGATGGGCTGAGCTCAGAGGGTGGTGATCCATGGAGCAGAGTCTGCCTGGAGGCCTGTGATTAGCAGTGTTCCCTAGGTATAGGTGTTGGGTCCAGTCTTGTTTAACATCTTCATTGATGACCTTGATGAGGGAATAGCATCGACCCTCAGCAAGTACGCCAATGATACAAAGCTGGGAGGAGTGGCTGACACACAGGAACACTGCGCTGCCATCCAGCGAGACCTGGACAGGCTGGAGAGCTGGGCAGGGAGAAACCAGATGAGGTTTAATAAAAGCAAGTGTAGAATCTTGCACCTGGGAAGGAATAACCACTTGTATCAGTACAGGCTGGGGGATGACCTGCTGGAGAAGAGCTCAGTGGAGAAGGACCTGGGGGTCCTGGTGGATGACAGGTTGGCCATGAGCCAGCAGTGTGCCCTGGTGGCTAAGAGAGCCAATGGGATCCTGGGGTGCATCAGGAGGAGTGTGGCCAGCAGGTCAAAGGAGGTGATCCTCCTTCTCTTATCATATCAATGTTTATAAATATCTCAAGTATTGGAGACGGGGAAATGGCTAGCCTGTTTTCAGTAGTCTGTGGAGACAGGACAAGGGGCAATGGTTTCAAGTTGAAGCATAGGAAGTTCCACACCAATATGTGAAAGAACTTTTACACAGTGAGGGTGACAAAGCCCTGGGACAGGCTGCCCATGGGGGTTGTGGAGTCTTCTTCTCTGGAGATATTCAACACCTGTCTGGACGACTACTTGTGCCACCTGTCCTAGGGAGCCTGCTTTGGCAGGGGGTTGGACCCAATGATCTCTGGAGGTCTCTTCCAACCCTTATGATTCTGTGATCTCATTATCTATTGTCTTTATAGGCAAAGGAGATTTCAACAAACACTGGCGAGCTGCACATGATGAAAATGAAGCATTTCTGTTAATTTCAGATTAATAGCTCTATAAATTCCATTGACTATATTGACTAAATCTGCAAAGACTATGACAGAAACTTACAGATTCAGTTCATATATACATATCTACATGGTAGACACTTACATTTAGGCCCCTGAATTTGGGTCTGTCTAAATTAATTAATATGAATATTGTTACTTTAACCTCTTGCCAGATCTTAATGACTAACAGCCTTCCTGTTAAACACCTTCTATGGGATAACTCACTAAATTAACAAGTAACTTAAGCATCTCTATAGAACTAAAATCTTCAACACAAAAGTTAAATTCTTTTGACACACAATATAAAATAATTTGTCGTATGAAGTCTCTGATTTTCTAAAATGCTGTTCTATGTCTTAGATGGATTTTGCATCTTCTAGTCCTGAGTTTGGTGTGGACAAGGAACACAGCCAGATCAGTACTCAAGTGACAAGAAAATTTCAAACTTCAAAAAGAAAAGAGAAAATGTTAGCACAAGCTGATGGACAACTTTATATGGGGACTGGCATTGCTTTTTACAAAGCTAGAAGCAACTGTTCCACAGGCATCTGTTCTTCAAGTATGCCTCTTTGGAATCATGCCTAGTTTTCATTCTACTGAACCTATAGACAGGACAGAATATTAACTACATGCGGTAAAAAAAATGAAATTAAAAAAAAAAAAAAGAGAAGCCTTCATTATTATTTTCTTTTAAGATTTTTTTATGTGTGTTTAATAAGTGTTCTTTTACTACAGGAAAAAAAATCCAGTTTTCATATTTGCCACAAAGTTTTTTTCCCTGAGTCTTAAAAAAAGTCCCGACATCAAATCAAGTGGAATAACAACAAAATAAAGTAAAATTATTAACAGCCTGCACATTACTTAGAGAACTATAGTGATGATGGATGATAGGATGATGACAGATGAGTCCTCGCTCCTATTTTAAATTCTACCAACTACATAAATTAGTAATGTCATCAATATGATTACTAGCTGTTCACTCACCTTCTGCAGCAGCTGTTGCTTTTTTCCTGGCTTTGGTCCTTTGATTACTCCATCTAACTCAGCTTTACAAGTCAGTGCAGGACCT
Source organism: Hypotaenidia okinawae (assembly GCA_027925045.1). Taxonomy (NCBI): domain Eukaryota; kingdom Metazoa; phylum Chordata; class Aves; order Gruiformes; family Rallidae; genus Hypotaenidia; species Hypotaenidia okinawae. The sequence goes on from BSDF01000001.1 coordinate 177,055,949, forward strand.
GCTTGCAGGAGGTAAATATTTACAGGTGACTGGGCCAGAGAACTATGTTAAGGAATCATTGATACTATCTTGGCGTCTGACTTGATGTTTAACTGGAAAGCGAGGATCATTCTGATACTGTCTAAAGGGTATTTTTGGTTGGTTGGTTTGTTGCTTTTGTTTGTTTGTCTGTTTGGGAGGTGTTATTGGAGGGGTCCGGCCGGGGGGGATGTTCTGGTTTTTGAAGGTTTTTTTCCTGCTATTGGCTGTAAGGTGTGCATGAAGTGGGGTCTGTGACAACTACTTGAACCAAATTTACGTTATTGTAATCTCAGCCATTTGGTAATGTCAAGAGAGTTCATTTAAGCAAAAGTTTCTAAAATATCTCCAATTAACATTTTTTTTCTGTCAGTTTGACCAGCTGGGGAAGATAGCATTCAGATCAGCATTTAGCTCTGTGAAACTAAAAGAGATCAAAAAGCCTGTGACAGAGGCTGTGTCTCTTTGATCTGATCTATGATCCCACTGATAGTCCAACAACAAACAGGTTTTATGTCCCTAGGGAATTCATTAAATGTTTTGAAGATATTTTATTAATTAACTATGAAGATTCCAAGAAGAAAAAACAAGACTATCTTTATTAATTCTTTCCATGTACCAATACCATAGACAGCAGCAGAAAATAAATTCAAGCTTCATTCAATTTAATCACTATAAATACTTTGTAGGATCATGACCTAGGTAATAAAACTAAGTTTGTTAATGTTTATGAAGAATTTTGAAGCCGAGATACACAGATTTATTGTATAATTCCTGATATTCTGATCCATACGCCACACTTTATATACATGTGTATGTATAAGTTAATATCTATAAAATTAATATTTTTTTTAAATGAACTATTTCTAATTTCTCAGAAAAATCTTAACGGCTAAATATTTCATTGCAGTATATTCTTGCTAGGACTTAATTACAGTACATTTATGCAATGTGCTAGAGAGCATTCAATAGCAAGCCATGAAAGATTGTCATTAATGGTTAAAACTGAATAGTGATCATACAGAAAATGTATATGTCCTGATTAAGTATATTTCCTTTTTATTCTTTGTTAGTTTATACATTACTTTGAAGTTTCAGAACCTGAAATGGGTCTGGAAAACTACTGTAAATTAATAAGGTCTTGCTTTTCAAAACATAGCTTTAATTTTTATCATAGAAGACATGTTTAGATAAGGATACTTCATTGTATTAACAATTTTTGAAGATTATTTTTTTAGCAGAAGCACTGCACAAGCTTTACACTTATCTCTCCTGGAATCAGAATATTTTAGATTTGAAAAGACCTCTAAGACCATCAAGTCCACCACTAAACCATGTCTCTAAGAACCACACCTATGCATGCTTTAAATTCCTCCAGCTACGGTGACTCAACCACTTCCCTGTGCATCCTGTGCTAATGACTGACAACCTTTCAGTGAAGAAATACTAATATCCAATCTAAACCTCCCCTGATGCAACTTGAAGCCATTCCTCTTGACCTATGTCTAGTTACTTGGGAAAAGAGACCAACACCCACCTCACTACAACTTCCTTTCAGGTAGTTGTAGGGAGGAAAAAGGTCTCCTCTCAGCCTTCTTTTTCTTGGCTAAACTATCTCAGCCCCTCCTCTTCTGACTTGTTCTCTAAGCTCTTCACGGGGTTCATCACCCGTCTCTGGACACGGTCCACCACCTCAGTGTCTTTCCTGTAGTGAGGTGTCGGAAAAGGACTACAGCATCCAAGGTATGGCCTCCCTAGTGCCAAGTACAGGGGTATGATCGCTTCCTTAGTCCGGCTGGCCACAGCATTTCTTATACAAGTCTGGATGCTGTTGGCCTTCTTGGCCAACTGGGCACACTGAGCCAGCTATTGGCCAACACCCTCAGGTCCTTTTCTGCCAGAAAACTTCACAGACACTCTTCCCCAAGTCTGTAGTGTTGTATAGGGTGGTTGTGACCCAAGTGCAGGACCTGACACTGAGCCTTTGTGAACCTCATACAGCTGGCCCTCATACAGTTGGCCTCAGCCATTGTTTTAGACTGTCTAGATACATAAACAGTATGTACATACTTTAGAACACAAGACTATACAAGGATATTTCTTCTCATGTAAGTTTTTTCTTGATCTGTGAATTTAAGTTTTGAAATATACTTTCTCAAATTGTTTAGCACTTCTGACCATTCTTCCCTTCAATATGAGGCATTGAATGTTATGAAAATGAAAAATAAAATAAGCAGCCACAATACTGTTCAAACTATGAACAATAAGAAAAATCCCCTGCCCTGCTCTCATTTTCTATTCTGACCCCATTCTGTTTTCATTTGGTATTTCTCTTTAACACAGAGTTCATTTTGGTAAGAATTTTTTTTTTCCAGTCTTTGGCAGTCTTAAAAGGAATGAAAGGCAAAGGTGAAGAAAATCAAACTATTCCATGCATTTGTTATTAGTATTTGTTCATTTTTAGTGGATTTTGTGGTTTTGCCCCAGCTGAGAGCTGAGCACCACAGAGTCACTCGCTCTCTGAGAGAGTAGACATGGGGGTGGGATTGGAAGAAGGGGGAAGGAAGGGAAAGAAAACAAAAAAAAAACCAAAAGCTCTAAGGGACTTAGATTTAGCAGATCATTTTCCTGCTCAGGAAATTCTGTAAAATCGATGCATTTCAGAATTAAAAAAAAAAGATATTTTTAACAATTAACAAACATAAAATGCATGTTAAAGAGCTGTATTCTCTAGGTTCATCATTCTGAAATAAACGACACAATATTCACCTCTTCACTCTGGTCCCTTAAAAAGAGAAATCATCAAATGTATAGAACATGTAATTATTGACCAAAAAGGGGAAAAAAAAAAAAAAAAAAAAGTGACATGATCACATTTTCTTAAATTGCCCAGCATGTCAGTCCTCATGACAGACTTTTGTAAGTAGCATTTAGCAACTGTAGCCTGTGGTCTTCAAGTAAGTGAGATATGTCTTTACTGTTCTATTAATAACTACTTTCAGTCCAAGTATTAGAAGTATGTTTTTTCAATGGGGTCTTAACTTGCTCTGGCAATACACACAACTTCAGAATGAGTAAGGTAGTGAAGGTGATGGGGAAAGGTGAAATGCAATATATAGTTTTAATCTTTCCAGTCATTCTGCACTAGATGTTCCATGTTAAGGAGAAATGATGGCAGGGAAGGGAAGGGAAGGAAAAAACTTCTGTATACTATTGCTAGTTTTGAGGAGTTTGTTGTTGTGATTTTTTGGGTTTTTTTTTTAATATACTAAACTTAAACAAAGACACATTTTTTCTCTGCTGTACCTTCCCTCGGTGAGGGTGTTTTCCTGTATTTATCTGGGTAATAAGTTATTACACTGAACTGGGGCAATTGGTTTCTTTCCTACTACATTAGGATACTAAGAATTGCTTGGTATTTTCTCCAAATACTTCTGTTAAAACTAAGGAAACAACATACTTCTGTAATCATGTACAGAGTTTTAGAACATTGCTTAATCATCACTCAAAGTCTCATTTGAAGTTCATTAGATAATACTAAAATGATTCATGGGCATTGGGCACTCATTCAAATAGAAGACTTTAAAATAATTAAAAATGTGTGGTGAAATTATAATATTAAAATTTTGTGTGTGTATTATGTAATTTTTTCTGTGCATTTAGACCTGCTATAGATGTCAGACTGTTCTAATTTCCTGTTTAAATCTTCAAGGTTCTTGTGTAAAAAAATCTTTGCATGTTTTTGCAAGTTACCAGCCAGCATGTTTAATGACAAATATCTCACAGTAATGAAACAGGGGAACCAAGTTTTTAAGATTATAACATATCCCTGTGACAAGTAGTGTCAATGTTGGTATGCACTTAATCTGGTTTTTATAATACTGAAAAAACCAGTATCAAACTTGGTAATTTTCTCAGGTTTCCATTGTACAAAGTCATTTTCAGATTGTATAATTTTCTGCCTTGAACTGTACTCTTGAGATTGTATAAAGGTATATATTCTGCATCTTGAAAAGGCAACATCTAGCACATTGATTCAAATTTCCAGTAATTCAAGTCTTACTACTGTACCACCTCATTTGTAAATCGATCCATTCATTGAAGGTTAGAAATTTACAACACTTCCCTGCCATGAAGATTGACCAACCCATAAGGGAATATTTTAGCCTACAGATACAGAATCTAGTCTTTTTGCTCAGGTAGTAAAAATCCTGCCTTCACAACTGATGGATGAACACTCCTAGACTTGAACTGAGGTCTGTTGTCATGGGGCATAAAATGACAAATGTGTCTTGCATCTTCGTACTTTATCACACATGCAGGTATCCATTTATATACACCATTTTAACCTTCAGATTAGGACAAAGAATGCCAATTAAATGCTTCAAATTTTCTTCATAGGAACACCTATATAGTCTTTATATACACATATACATACATACATACATACATCATACATATACATTTCTTTCCTTTTTTTATGAGTTTCTATTTTCTATGAAATTGTGCAGTTGATCTCATTCATTTTTATTCTTTATGAACATGGGTATAGAAACAGACAAAATAATCTATATGTGAATATCTAAGTAACATATTTGCATATAATCATCATCATCATCATTATTGTTATTATTATGATATTGTGAACGATCATACTATAATATTATGAATAAAACAACTCATCCTTTGTAACAGCTTTCTGGTGGAAAGTATCTTAAGGTCATTGTAAATGAGAATGGCCAGGAAGTAAATCAGACCCCAAAAAGAGTAAACATAGATCAGATAACAGAAAGAATTTTTCAACAATTCTGTCTTCTAAATGGAGTTTGGTAGAGATGTTTTGCATTCTATTATTCAATTTCTGCAATGAAAGAATTTAATACAGTCTTACAGTACAGAAGAAACAAATCCACTTAAAAATAAGGCTAGCATAATGCCTTTGAAACTTGGTCAGGAACTCAATCTGAACAATCTGAATAAATACATTTCTGGTTTCAAAAACACAAGTCATACAAAAAAAAAAAAAACCAAGCAAAACCAAATCAAAACAAAACCAAAACCAACATGTAAACATGTGGGTTGATCTTCAGAAGCCAAGTGTGTGTTTGGGAAAAAAAAAAACAACCCCAAAACAAATTCCTTAGAAGTTAGTTCCTGCTTTGTTGGCAACAAACTGCATAAACAGCACTAGGCGGGTTGACCCTGTCTGGACACCAGGTGCCCACCATAGTTATTCTGTTATTGTCCTCCTCAACTGGACAGGGAAGAGAAAATATAATGAAAGGTTAGCAGCTCAAGATAAGGATGGGGAGAGATTCAGCAACTACCATTGCAGGCCAAACAGACTCAACACAGAATAAAATGCATCACACTGTTCTCCTGCTCCACTCTGGGGTCCATCCACAAGAAACAATCCTTCATGAATTTCTCCGATGTTGTGTTCTTCCCACGGGCTGCTGTGCTTCGTTAACTGCTACAGCATGGATCCCTTCCATGCTGTGCAGACCTTCAGTAACAGATTGTTCCAGCATGGGTCCCCCATGGGGTCTCAAGTCCTGCCAGCAAACCTGCTCCAGCATAGGTTCCTCTCTCCATGGGTCTACAGGTCCTGCAGGAGGCTGCTCCTTCATGGACTTCCCTTAGGGTCACAGCCTCCCTCAGGTGTGTGGGATCCTCCACAGGCTGCAGGTGGATATCTGCTACACCATCAACCTCCAGGCTGCAGGGAGAAAACCTATCTCACCTCCACCAGCCTATCTCACCATGGTGTCCTCCAGCAGTTGCAGGGGAATCTGTGCCCCGACACCTGGAGCACCTCCTTCCCCTTCTTCTGACCTAGACGTCTGCAAAGTTGTTCACCTCACAAAGTCTCCTCTCTCCAGCTGCAGTTACAGTTTTGTTCCGTCTTCTTAACTGTGTTATCCCAGAGGTGCTACCACCATTGCTGATGGGCTTGGCATTGGCCAGCAGCACGTCCATCTTGGATACAGCTGGCATTGACTCTATTGAACATAGGGGAAACTTCTAGCAGCTTCCCACAGAAGACACCTCTTTAGTCCCCCTGCTATAAAAACCTTGCTACACAAACCCAATACACTTGTCAGGACAAGACTGATATTTAATGATATTTTAGTCAACCAAGACTATTACAGTTTAAATCTACATTTACAATCAAAATGTAGAAGCAGTGATCTGCTATACTTTTGGGGTTTGTGATATAGAAATTTGGTTTATTCATTGCACAACTAGTTTTCAGATGAATCACAATTCCTTTCACATCCAAACAGTGCTGCAGCACTGGGCTTTGTGACAAGAAAAATGACTTAACAGGAACAACTGTGTTGTGTGGCATGTGCTAATACACAGAACCATACATCTTGCTTTCTTTTTTTTTTTTTTCCCTCTCAGAAAACAATGAACCCAATGTATGTTAGGACCAGGAAACTGAAGAGAAAGCATCAATCAGACTGGCATTTCATACTGCTAGGCATCCTAGCAGTGACTTTGGTAATACCATGGTAGTACAGATACTTAGTGAGAACACAGTCCCATTCACACATGCTTTGATTTCAGTGGTATCCCGCACAACAGTTTTAACAGCTTCATCCCTTTCTGAAAGCAAAACAACTATAGAGAAGTTTGGTGGGTTTTTGTTTCATTTTTCTATTTTCACAGGGTAAAAGACAATATATGTATTTATTTCCCACTGGAAATTAAATTGGGATTTTGCATTCCATTTGGAAAGAGGCAGAAAATTATTCTAGTAAAGCTTAACTATTCCTGAGCTAATAGGAGTAAGAGAACCAGGAGTATTGGATACATAGCAACCACTCTAACATATATCTTTGGAAATACACATTTTTGTATCTTTAGTAGTAATCTAAGAATCTGGAAAGTTGTCAGACAAGATAATACTTTTCATCTCAAAGGCATGAGATGAAAATGGGCATTCTGTGAGCAGTGTGGGCCAGAGTCATCTCCAAGCTGAAGATAATCTTCCCAGCTGAGCATCTGGAGCTATTTGCTTAGAAACAGTCTTTCTTTCCTCTAATTTTTTCTCACATATTTATAACATTAACAACAGATGTAATAAGAACCACCATTAAGCATTTCTGTGGTGTTCCCACATTCTTTGATACTGTTTACTCAGTTGGATGCATTTAAGATTTGTATAATTTACTTTATCTTCCCTTACACACATTGTTGATGGAACCTATAGCTGGTATTCATGTGGCAATATTCAAAATTCTAATAATGTATGCAAGCATTTTACTGAAGTTCACCTTTTTACCAGAAAATAAGGTGATGTGGGTTGTTGGGATATTTTTGGTCATTGCTTGATGGTTTTTTGGGTTTTGTTTGGTTTTGGTTTTTTTTTTTCTTTGTTTTGGTTTCTTTGTTGTTTTTTTAAAATTTAATTTCAGGGTTAACCTCTGTTGTGTAGCACACATTTATATCAATAATTTTTGACCCTTTATTTGAGAAAGTATCTCCAGACAAAATTGAGTTGCACTATCATTTTTGTCCTTCACTTTTCACACTGTAATGAACTGAACCAACATTCAGTCTTTTTCTATACTATATTTCATGGGAATGCTTTCTTCCATTTCCTACAAAAAAAATGTAGTTATCTTTTTGATCATACCATGGGTTTCCTTGGTGATAACTTGTTTAAAGAACAAGAAACAATAATAATGGTGTCTGAGGTAATTTTCTTTGAAAACCTATAGTTGTCAGAGTACTTTGATATTCAAAAATGTGATCTTAGCTGGATATATGAGCATAAATGGAGAACTACTGCATGTAAGAGAATATGGAGACTATCTCTGGCATAAAGTAAACAAGGAAGGAATTTATAAATACATTGAGAAGATGATAACTTAAGAGCATATAATTTGTCTTGAATTATCAGTTTTGCTAAAAGAAACTGAATTTATGAGAAACCAGATGAGATTTTTTTTAAACTGAAAAAAAAAAGAAAAAGCATGCAGCACTGAAAATTCTCGTAACAGAGAGAATGGCTAGTAGAAGCTCTATTCCATACATGACAGATTTGACATTTGAAATTTTCTTTTGTTCAGTGTAACAGTTACAGATATTTTTAAACATTTCAAATATGGTTCTGTATTGGAATGTCAGTTTCTGAATTAATAAAAACCCAAACAAACCTTTCCTACCATAAAAGAGACTAAAAGAATGTCATAGGCATCTTCTAATAAGAATGATTTTAAAACTGATTTGATTCCAGTAAAGTTTTGGCTTTGTTTCAATAAATAAATACATACATACATACATACTAAGATTTTAAATTTTGTCCAAATCCTTTACAGTTCTTAATATTCTAACTCATTTAATTTTCCTTCCTGACAAGAGTACTTGCATAAACTCAGAAACCGATTAGATAAAAATCTGTCTCTGAGCTATGTACAGTGATTAATGGCAATCAAATTCCACTGGGGATATTGTACAGAAAACTACATCTACAGACATTCCCTTGCCCTGGTTACTGCATAATGAATAAGCCATAACAAAGAATAATATTGTTTATATCTGCAGAAGTCCATACTGCAGTGTTTCAGCCAAAGGCATCATGAAATGCCTGCTTAAAAAAAAAAAAGGTATTAGAAAATTACGACGTTGATATCTAATAAAGAACAAGAAAACACTTCATTATTGAAAACATAGACAGCACAGCCATGGGACAACCTAAATGAAATTATAGATATAGACTATTCCTAAAGAATATTAATGGCAATATCAAGAATAATTATACACAATATTTTTTTCAAATAAAGAAGCAAAGTCAAACTATTACTATTAATTTCTGTTGAAAAATAATTTCCAGCATTCAGCTGGCTCAGATGGATACTCTTGGACTTTGTATTTGCTAAATCTTCTCATCAGGACCAGAATTACAACATGCATATCATGACCTAGGCTAAATTATTCACTACGCTTTATTTTAGTTTAGGTCTACAAACTATGCAAACTGTTTATTCTCATCTAAGTTCAGCTATCTGAAATTTAGCTTTCTGACCAGTATAGTGATTGTTTCAGTCAACAATGAAGAGAGAAATACCATTAGAAGTTGATTCATCTCATCCTAAGAGAATTATAAAGTGTTACCATAGAAGTATTTTCATAGATTTTATTTTCTATCATACTTACCAACAGAGTGGTCTTTGTTCTTTTCAACAGTGTTTGGTCCACAGCGAGCTGTTCATCCAAATATAGTATTTTTTTTCTTTTCATCATGAGCACGTTAAAAAGGACATTCCACTATTGTGAGTTTATAATTGAAGTGATCATAATTGTGTTATCAGTCCCTGAGAAACAGTGATCTGGTTAAACACAATAAGCTTATTCCTCATCTACCAGGATTTAAGTGCAATGGCTTTTGTGACTGCATTTTCTAAACTCTTGCTATGAAAGCATTAACCAAAAGGAAACTTCATGAGTGCTTGTCAGCATTCTCTGCTTAACACATTTGTTGAACATTTGAATTATCTGTCTTTCAAGTGAAGGTAGATTGTCTACATGATTGTTTGAATTTTAAAGCTTTATGATTGAACAAGGCCAAATTTTCAAACCCCCCCAAACCCTTTTTTTAAAGGGGTTCTCAGATATAAATATTTCTTTTTTTTTTTTTTTTTTTTTTTTTTATTCCCTTAAGAGTGTTCACCTTTTCTTCCCTACACATATGTCATAGTACCGTTTTTATAAATCATACCTTTTTTTTAGTGGTGGGTTGTTTTGGGTTTTTTTTTTCTGTTTGTTTGTTTTTATTATTACTTTAGTGGGCATACTGTCTTCAAACATCTGTGACTGCGAAAAGACACCTTGTTATTTAATGTTTACACAAAATAATTAAATTTGTAATAGAGTGCATGTCTACGTTTAAAGATAGACTTCTCTGACCTATCTTAGCTTTGGTAAAGCAATTGCATGTAGTTCTGAAACCAGGATTACTTAATTATAGGACTCCCAAATACGAAGTATTTAATAATACACTTCCAAAATGATGGGCACATTCATAAGTAATGATGATGGAATTAAAATTATAAAAACAAAATACTTATAAATATTTATATTTAGATTTTACATTCTCCAGAGCTTCAGATTCTTAAACATTTTTAGACATCAGAGCACAGGAGAGATCTAAGTTTAAAGGGACCCTAAGATGCTACTGACATAGGAATGAAGAACATAAAATTACATTTTCAATTTCCTATATATACTAAGTGTATCTTAACATAATATACATATTTGATCAGAACCAATGCAAAAGTGTATCTGCAAAGATACCTGCAACCTTCAGATAACATGGAAGAATATAAACTGACAAGCAAAATATCCTGTATGTGATAGTAGAAAAGAAATAGGCATCTGTTGGAAAGGCTTAAAACTGTTCTCTTACTCCATCTCTGTGATGCCATAAAAGGTATAATTTTGCCTTTTAACTTTATTTACACTTTTTGAGCTACAGGACTAATACTCATTCCAATAAGGGATTTAAATTACGTGGAAGTGCAGCAAAGCATTTAGTTCTGCAAATCAGATAAATGTTGTGGAAAGTGCATCTCCTACCACCCTGTGGCAGTTTAGAATCACTGCATATTAACATACCTCATTAAACTTATTCAGCTTAATTCATACTTCCTTAATGTATTTACTTATCAACAGCATCACAAAAAGAACCCAAACCAAAGTAACCCCTCCCAATTCAGCATCTGCTTATGAAACCAATAAGCTACCTTAAAAGTATTGTTGTATTGGGAATGTTGCCTTTTCAGCAAGCAGTTTTTAGAAAAACAAAAATATATGGTAAATAGGCTTGTAATAAAATTTTTCTAACAATTCTATTGTTAGAAAGGTAACACTTTTTTTTATTTAGAAAACTATATACTCAGAGTAAAGATCATACAAAGAAGGATATATTTAGTATGAGGTTTATTTTGCACCTATAAGATGGCATATGTAAAATAATATTCATGTAGTAAAATTACCTTAATAACTATTCCTAATTTCAGCAAATATTCTAAATTGTTATTTAGCTTAATTCCAGTCTCCAGGCTTTATTTCACAAGAATTATAAATAACACAGTAATATAATCTCAACAGAACATTAGTCAATTTACATTTCTCCTGTTTCCATCATGAAGTACTGGTCACTTCAGGAATTTCAGCATTATGCTAAGAAGTTCTGCAGTTAGGGCATGTAGCTTCTTTTTCTCAATAAATGTCTGTCTTTGTCAGAAAGTGCTAGTAAATCAATCAAAAACTGTGATGAAAAGCATACTCCTTTTCTAGAAATGTAGACTGTACATGAGTCCAGTTGTGGAAAGAAACTAAATTAGCAGTTGTGAGCATGAAGATATCTTACCTGCATTTTGTCACATTGAAAGCTGTGAACCAAAAAGATGCTGTCTTTTTTCTTTTTTTTTTTTTTTTGAGTCACTTGTGAGCTGTTTGATCATTTTTAGCAAATTCTGAATACTTTCAAAAGGTTAAGTCATCCATGATCTACACTGCTATGCTTCTGAGTTTAAAGAATGAGATGAAGTGTGAATTTGATATGATTACAAAACTATGTTTATAGAAAGATAAAGGTATTATCTGCTAAGCCATATAGAAAGTTTGAACTGATACTGTTAGAAGGAAAAAAATGCAGTGGTGTTAGCAGTGATTCTTCAGTTGAACAGACCTCAGAAGTAGAAATTGATAGCAATCTAATTTATTTTATAGCTACAAGAATAATATAGATCAGTATGATTTTGTTCATACAGTAGTATATCTACATTCTTTACAGACAGGATGAATCATCTTCTGAACATACAGGTGACGGATGTGTTTTGTTCTGTAGTAAATATGTAGCTTTTCCCTCTCTGTCCAGTTTTTTCAATATAAGGAGTTTTGTTTGGTTTCATTTAAATATTTTTCTATATTAAGTAAAATAAGTTCAGTGATTCATTTTCATTTAGAGAGATTTCACTAATGGCTAGGCTGGTGGGTGCTGGTGGTTTGTATACTTGTCTGCATTTGTACTACATATGGTGTGAAACTATCCATGTGTTAAACTGCAGAACAATGTGACAAATTACATTTACCACGCACCTGTGGTTACCTCACCTGCTTTGCAGCCACTGAACCCTGTCCACTAGGATTTATTGTAATATTCCAGTTCTCTAAGCAGCTTCACACAACATATAAAATACCTAAAAAACCTGATGGAGAATTGCTACCATGTAGTATTTCGCCCTGATTTATGTTGATGTCACCTTCAGAAATGGCAAGGAGATGTACCTGTTTACTAATCTGAAATATAATAGGATTTCTATCACAGAAAGATTAATTTCATTTTTCAGTGCCTCAGTGGGTTGTAGGAACATAGATTGCAATTAATGTGGCAACAGATATATCCTGAGATCACTTGTGTTTCTACCATTTATTTTTCGAGGGTTGGTCATATTCTTATCTTGCTGTGGTTTCTGGGTCTTCTTTTGGATTGTGTTAAGTAAAAAGATACTCTCTGCAATTTTGATTTCTGGACAAAGTCCTCCTGTCCTTACCATTTATTGCCTTATTATCTTCAGAGTTCTATACATTCGAGTCTCGGTGACAATGAAGTAAAAACTTTCCTTCAAGGGAAAAGAAATTTCATTCCTGGTGTTCGGAGGGAGGAAGAGGATCATCTTTTGGTTGTTAACTTAATGGTCACAAAAGCCATGATGCATGCGGAAAGAAAAATGACACTTTATTTTGTGTTTTATTTTCCCATTAGTAGAGAAACGACCAGTTTCTTAGGGCAGTGATCATTCCATTTGATTCACAAACATTGTTCTCAGAGGTAGAAGAGAAGGATTTATATACTGATTGTCTTTTTATTTTAATATGTATGAGCAACTGAAGTGGTTTGGCCCTGGCTAGAGGCCAAATGCCCACCAAAGCCGCTCTATCACTCCCCGTTTCAGACTGAAAGGGGAGAAAGTATATATTGAGAGGCTTAGGAGTCAAAATAAGGACAGGGAGAGATCACTCTCCAATTAGTGCCATGGGCAAAACAGACTCAACACAGAATGAAGGAAAGAAAACGAATTTATTACAATTACACTACACACTCAGTGAAACCAGAGTCAGATAATGAGAAGTGCAGCCAGGTCTTAAAGCACCTTTCCCCACCCCTCCCTTCTTAGCAGACTTAACTTTATTCATGATTTTACTCCCTTCTTCCCCCCCAACATGGTGTGGGGAGGGGCAGGGAATGGGGTTCCAGTCAGTTCCTCACAAGCTGCTTTCCTTCTCCAGATCTTAACACCTCTACTTCCCCTCACCCCTCGGCTCTTAGCAGACCTCAGTCATAAATTCACTCTCTTCTTCCACCCCCATCATTGTAGCACAGGGAGGGGCAGGGAATGGGTAGCAGGGGTTTTCAGTCAGTTCCTCACGAGTTGCTTTCGTTCTTAGCTGATGGGGGCATTCCACAACCCCTTCCCCTGCTGCACTGTGGGGTTCTACCCATGGTAGACAGTCCTCCACGAACTTCAACGTGAGTCCTCTCTATCTGGGAGTCATCTCCTCACCACTTACCTCAGCATGGCTCCCTTCCATAGGGTGCTGATGTTTGGGCCCAGACTGCTCCAGCCTGGTCCCCCTCAGAGTCACAAGTCCCCCCAGCAAACCTGCTGCAGCATGGGTTGGTCTCTCCACAGGCTGTAGATGGTCTCTGCTCCCCATCATTATCCATGGGCTGCAGGGGACAGCCTGCTTCACCATGGTCTTCTCCATGGGCTGCAGGACAACCTCTCTCCCCAGCACCTACAGTGCTTCTTTCTTCCCCACCTCCCTTTCTTCTGGCCTTGGAGTCCGCACAGCTTCTTACATCTTCTCGCTCCCTTCTCTGGTGGCAAAATGCACCTACCTGAGGTTTTTTTTTCTCCTAAATGTGACTCACAGAGGCTCTATAACCACTGCCAACTGGCTTGGCCTTGGTCAGCAGCAACTCTGGCCTTGAATTGGGCACCTACTCCCTGGGGCCTGCAGATAGCTTCTAGCGGCTTCCTGCAGACACCACTTCTGCAGCCCCCCTTCTCTAGCAGGACCCAGATACGCAACACTGTGACAGAAACATACATATGAAAGCTATGGTGGAAGATAACCCATCCAAACAAACAGCTCTACCCTGCTGAATTTCAGACTATCATATAAAATCTCCCTGTTCAGTATGTACTTGATAGCCCTGTAAGACAGATACTTCTGTGCAGATACTATGCAGGTGATACTTCTCTTTCTTACCTGCTTAAATATATGGCACTAAGGAAATCTGTCTGAAGATCTTCCCACAGTCTTGTTCCCTTTTCAAGTTGATGTAGGTCTACAGCTTTACCTGTGGTTCACATGGAACTGAAGATGCTGCCATTAGCTCTATAGGAGTCTGTACTGGTTTGATTGGGATAGAGTCAATTTTTTACATAGTAGCTTATGTGGTCCTCTCTTTTGGTTTTGTGAGCAAAACATCATCGGTAACACAGGGATGATTATGTTACTGCTGAGCAGTGCTTACACATGTTCACAGGCTTCTCTGCTTCTCACTGTATCCCACCAGAGAGTAGGCTGGGGGTGCACAGGAAGTTGGGAGGGGACATAGCCAAGACAGCCGACCCCAATTGACCAGCATATAAAACTGAAGAATGAAGATGGGGACATTCAGAGTGATTGCATTTGTCTTTCCAAGTACTCATTACATGTGACAGAACCCTGCTTTCCTGGAGACGGCTGAATACCTTTCAGCACATGGGAAGTGGGGAATGAATTCTTTGTCTTGCTTTGCTTGCTTGCACAGCTTTTGCTTTGTTATCCTATTAAACCATCTTTATCTCAACCCATGAGTTTTCTCACTTAATATTTCTCCACTGGGAGAGAGTGAGATATGTGGGGCAATGCTGATGGCCAAGGTTAAACTACATTAAACCTGGCAATTTTCATATTTTACAGGTACAGAACTGAATCTTTCATTACAGGACAGAAATAGCTGTATCTATTACAAGTCCTATCTATTACAATCAACGTTATTACAGTTGAAGAATTGACTACTCTTTCTGAGATTTTTCAAAAATAAACTATGATTCAAAATTGTGAGATTACTTATGTAGATACTTGTTCTCACTTTCTTTGGACTGGCTTCAAAAGCAAAACATTATTGTGTGAAAAATTAAGAAACATTGGAAATGTTTTAACTTCTTTTGAGTGAAAAATTCACCTCACGGGAAAATCTGGAACCTCCTTTTAAGTGAGAGGTTCAAGAGAGAATTCTAGAATAATTTCAAAATTAGGAAATTCAGAAAAAAAATCTAAGTTTCCCTATATGATAGTTGATTTCCAGTCAGAGTTAAAATCAGTCCCATCTTTCCACACCACAGGATGTCCTAGGTTTCATGGAAAGGGGACAACCATATAGATAAGGCAGAAGTTGTGCTGTACTACATATGAATATGTAATCATGTTTCAAAGGTGCAGTGTCAATTGCTCCACTATGGTCTAGATGGAGATTTCTGGTGTAAATTTCCCTGTATTCCTTTATTTTACAATAAGGAATCCCCATACTAACGACTTTTTTTTTTCTTTTTTTTGGCTTCTGTACACACTTGTTTAGACTGTGAAAAATCTTTCACACATCTAGGCTAAATCTATTTGCAGTAGTATTGTAGTTATCTATTTCTTAGGTTGTACAAGTAGAAAATACATTGTAACATCTCAAAATATTAGGAATAGGGGAAAAACATTCATAGATGATAAAATATCACCTTTTTCCAGCTCAGAAAAAAAAAAAACCCAAACTTGGTTACAATATGTCCTTAATTTGTTTGTTACTACTCTGTATAGCTGTTGTTAATATTTTAATTCCTTTTGAAGGTTTTAAATAGAGAATAGGGAATTTCAGTTGACAATAATTTTTTACCTAGCTTGTAAATTAACTTTGCTTCTGGCTTAATGTACAGCACTACAGAATATTGCATTGAGATGTCAGGTAGTAAGAACCACAGTTTTATACCTGGAAGGATGGAAAGATAAATTTCCATACAAAACCAGAAGAGAGCTACCGGAATGTTTATCTTGCTAGAAGATGAATATGCTGTCCTGATATGAACCAACATATTTAATGTAAATATCAACTGATTTACATTTTTCTGTTGGAATTATCAGTACAAATATTCTTTGGTAAAATTAGATATTACAATTAGATATTTTTCTGAAATATCTCACAGCATCTTACTATTTCCTTGGATTTTCTAATTATATACTAATTATTTTAATTAATGAAATAACTTAGATTAAGATAATATATGCTAAATGTATATTCAAACAGAATGTACAAGAACATGATAATGGAAGCACTAGTTATAAAAAATACATGAGTATTTGGGTGGGGCTTTAAGAAGATAGCTCCCTTTACACAACCAAAATTAATTAAACAAGTCTGAGCATAAATGAGAATCACTTTCTTAATGTCTACTTTTTCAATCAGTAAGCAGGATGAGTCTTGTAATTAAAAGGTATTAAGAAGTTGAAAACAGCAGTGCATATTAAGCCCTATAACAATTCTACTCTCATTGGAAGTTACAGTCATTTTAATCTAAAAGTGACTACAGTATGTTCCATTGTCCGTTTGTTTTGGGTTTGTATGGAAAGGTTTTGGTGTTGGTTTTTTTTTTTGGGTTGGGTTTTTTTTTTGGGGGGTGTGTTGGGGAGGGGCATGGAAGATACTGCAGAGTAGAGATTCCAACTTCTGGAATGCTGGAGCAGATGGAGACACATGAAGGAAACAGCAACCCAGTGGGAAGCCTGTGCTAAAGCAGCCCACTTGGCAGGTCCTGCAGCCTGAGGAGGCTGGGTGACTAGTGACCCCATGGGGGACCAGGCTGGAGCAGTCTGTTCCTGAAGTTCTGCACCCCATGGAAGAGACCCACACTGGGACAGTTTGTGAAGAACTGAAACCCACATTGGAAAGACTCATATTGGAGAAGTTCATGGAGGACTGCCTCCCATGAATGCTCCACACTGGAGTAGGGAAATAGTGTGAGGAGTCCTTTTCCTAAGAAGGAGACAGCTTTAGTAATGAACTGACTGAAACCCTATTCCCCATCCTCCTGTGTCTCTCAGAGGCAGGGGGGAGTAGGGAGATAAATAAGGAATAAATTTGAGCCTGAGAACGAGGGAGGGTTTTGGAGGAGGTATTTTAAGATTTGGTTTTATTTCTCATTATGGTACTCTGTTTTGATTGGCTAATAAATTAAATGCATAATTTATTCCTTTTTGAGTCTGCTTTGCCCTAATATTAATTGCTGAATTATCTCACCTGTCCTTATCTTGACTTGTCAGCATTTAATTATATTTTTTCTCCCCTGTCCAGCTGAGGAGGGGAGTGACAGAGTGGCTTCAGTGGGCATCTGGTCTCTAGCCAGGATAAAATCACTGCACTGTTCAGTGAAAGGAGGGAGAAGGAAACAGGTGTTTACTAGTTATTAGGAGACTGTAAATTTCTCTGATCATTTAGGGTTGTTAAAACCTGTTAGGGCCTCAGGAAGTATAATTTATATTCAGCAAATTAATTATTCTATGGGTCTATACACACAATGACAATTTCTACCTAGAGGAAAATTGGAGCAAATTCTAGATTTTGTTGTTGTTGTTGGTTTGGTTTGGTTTGGTTTTGTTGTTGTTGTTGTTTGGGTTTTTTCCCCCTAAGTGAAATAGTTTGCCATGTTTACCAGAAGGAATTTTTTTTTAAGAAAGGGAAGTGATAAATTTCACTTTTTCTAAGGAGTTTATATTTCCTGAATAAAGTGAACAGATTAACTCTATTCAGGGTGTAAAAATGGGATTCATGCTTAAGGTTAGAAATACAGATATCATAGACATGCACACTATGTATTTTGTCAATCTCTATTAAATATGAAATATGAAGAAAATGCTTGAGAGACAAAGGATTCTTTAAGAAAAAACAAGGTTGTGTGGTTTTTCACAGAAGTTAGGGAAATGTATTTGGAAATTTGTTAGCTAGACTTGCAGCTGGAGGGGGTAATCTTCTGACAAACTATATAAATGATGAAAGTTGAAGAGTGTTATTTCTGAGATCATGTCATCCCTAGTAACCATGTTCTGTTATGCCATTATGTTTAAGGTCTTAAAAAACTTGAAAAGTAAACTAAAAAATCTATTTTGGGTGGAATAGATAGTGCAAGTGTCAGAATCTGAAGGTCATGTGATCATTCTAGGCTTCTTTGTAGTGACAGGAAAAATTAGGTGCTTTAAAACAGGATTTATCTTGTCCAAAAATAGGGTTGAGACTAGGTATCTAAAAGCTCTACTTGCCTCCCATGGCTATAAAAGGTGTCTAGCTCAGGGAAAAGACATTTAAACTGCATACATAAAGTTTGGAGAAATTAATTCTTCCATGTGTGACTCATTTGGGAGCTGCCTGCTACTGATGCATCTTCCTCTTCTCGAGTAGATAGTTATCATTCATTTTGTCAACAGACACAGAATAGCCTAAATCCATTCTACTCAGGCAACCAAACACTGAGCAAGAGTAGCAGCTACAACCACCTTGCACCACCACACTCTCATGAATTCCGTGTCATGTCCCTGCGTTTCTAAACGATCTGTATTCTGTAAAGGATACCCCTTCAGTGTGAAAGAACTGTTACCCAGGCACCAGTCTTGTGTTTGTCTACCTTATAGATGCATATATTCTTATTGCAATCTGCATGAATTGTAATTTTATACAGGTTTTTTTTTTATAATGGATTCATTTTGCTGAAAGAAAACTAGTGGTGTAGATTTGGCAGTAGCTAACTCCAGAGATCACTTTACAAAGTTTCTATGAATGACACTATAGCCAATTAATTTTATCTACCCTTTAATGTTATAAGATGTACCTCATCCAGCACTGTAGCTTGTAATACCTCTGCAAACTGTAATATAGATCCCAAGGTATATAATCTTTATTTTTTATCTTTTTTTTAAACTTTTCTTTGTTCTTCCCCATGCTGACAAAATGTTTGCATTCCCTCAGGGCTGCATTACAACATTAACAGCTTTGCAACCACAATGAAGGTTAAAAGGCAAACAGACAAACAAAAGAATTAAAAATAGAATTTATGTCTTTGGGCCACAAACCCACCATATTGTCTGTTTTGAATATCTATATTCAAAAGGCATGGTTCATCCACTTTGCTCAAGAGGTGACAAGCCTGGGGCAGATTAAACACATACTGTATTTTATCTTTTAGCTTCTTGTCCACCTAAGAGTTGTGTGGGTGTATCCCTGTCCTGGTTTCAGTCAGGATAGAGTTAACTTCATTTGTAGCAGCTGATGGAATGCTGTGTTTGGGAGTTAAAATGAAAGCAGTGCTGATAACACCCTGATGTTCTTAGTTGCAGTCAGACAGTCAAGGACTTTCTCAGCTTCTTCATATTTCTCTGTTCTTGAGAAAGGAGGGGCGAAGCCAGGACAGGTGACCCAGATGGGCCAAAGAGAGTATTCCATGCCAACTACGTCCTGCCAAGGATAACGGGGGGCTGAGGGGAGGAAGAAGAGGGGCGGTGGCGGGACGCGTGCTTCTTGGGGGGACGGTCGGGTTCCGGGACAGCTCTGGGTGGTACGGCCTGAGTTGTGTGGGTCGGGGAGAAACTGCATTGGGGATCAATAGTTTCATATTCTTTTGCTCTAAAGTCCTTTTAGCATTGTTACATTTTATCTTTCTGTTATCTTAGTAAACTATCCTTATCCCAACCCACGGGCCTCTTAGTTTCTTGGTTTTGGAGTTATTTCCCCTTCCCTTGTTTCCCCCTTTTTCCCTCTTCCCCTGCTCTTTTACTTTAAGAAGCAGGCAGCTGCATGGATCTCAGCCCCCAGCTGGGGTGAAACCACGACAATCCCATACAACATAAAGGTAAGTTTATGCCTCTTAAAACGATGCTGGTGCATGTTGTGCTGTTGACTGTACCATAGTTTCTCTTAAAGGAAGCTAGAGGGTTGTCTTCAGAATGAAGCCAGGGAAAATATGCTTAATGAAAATAGTAGTGGGTCCAGTCTCCTGCTGTGAAACAGTGTTACAATTTGACATAAAGACATACATATATTCTTCCACAAGAAAAGACAGATTGCTCACTTTGCAGGCTCATCGTCATGATAATGACTAATTGTCAGGGAGCAGCAAGAATGGGGCTGATCCAAGAATGATTTGAACCAAGAGTGACCTACTGTGAGGATTTCATCCGGTGATGGGCCACAGTCCTGCAGGACCTCAGCACAGTGGATAGAGCCAGGGGCTGGTAACAGAGTCCACTGACAACCTTGACACAGTAAGCAGTATACCAGGACAAGAGTCCATCCTGGGCAGTCAGAAATTAAAGTTCTCATGGCCAGAGACAGAGATATAATATCGGTCTAAGCTTCATCTGGAAGTCAGAGCCAGAGACAGGGCCAGAGACTGGCACTCACACAATGTCACTGGGGCATAGAATGATGGCCCTGAGCTGAGCTTAAATGGGGTCCTGCACCACCTGTTGGGGTTTTCTTTTGCTAGCTTTAAGCAGCTGCATATCTTACAGGCTTTCTGTTTTCTTCTGTGAAAATGTTTCTCTCCATCAATACTATGATGAGAGCAAATACTTTACATAGTTTAGATCATTCTACTCATGCTGGGGTTTTTAGTTTGAAAATGAAAATAAGCAATCTGGATTTCCCTGTACTGCAGATGTTATAAATTGTGTGGGCTGCTATAAAGTTTGCTGAAGACAAACATAATCTCTTGTTTGGAATCCTGTTTTATAATTGATTTTGTGAATGAATAATGCTAGACCATTTGAAAGCTCTGATAACATTCCGCTACTATAACAGAATTAATTGGTTGTATCTAATTGCTGTAGATGGAGGGGGAAAAAAATCATTGGCAAGGCAATATTGTAAGGAAATGGTCATAATCACAACATGACCTCTCATATGTATTTTGCTGTTATGAGTCACACATTTCTTTACCTTATTATTCCCTTACACTTCTATAACCTATGTTTTGAAGGATTTTCTATCCCATTTTCTTTTAATCTCTCACTTGTGTGCTATGTAAACCACTATCCTTGCTACTGGCAAGAACACTTTTATGTAATACAGCTGCTGCTTCGCCTATTGCTACAATTTGCACTGAAACCAAGGTCTGGTTTTGAGTTTGCATCAGGACTATTTCCTTTGTTTACTTCAGTGCTGCTTTGTTTCATATGTTTGCCAGATTGTCTTTTGATCAACATGACATAATCACTATTTGTGGCAGTTCAATAGATGTACTTGTCATTTATCTACCCTGTTTTGGTTCTTTTATGATATTCATATTTGTTTTTCAAATTACTTGAATTTCCTTCTCACGATTACAGTTGTCAAAGTCTCTTAGGCTTGCTGTTAATCAATTTTCTAGTATTTACTTCGTTTATGTAATTTTTAAAATCTATTACAGCACCTAGATGGTATACTAATTTTAGAGGAGAGGAGGAGGGGAGAAGAGAGGAGAGGAGATGTTTATTTGGCTATATGTCAGCTATATGTCCGATTCTGGCCTCTCTATGATCTTTGTATTTTTTCATTTAAAACTGTAAAAGCTCTTTTAACTGTAGAGACTTGAAGGCCACTTCAGATTTAAAAATGAGTAGTCAAAGTAGACCTGAAAACACTTTAAACTCCTATGAAGACAGGCTGAGAGAGTTGGGCTAGTTCAGCCTGGAGAAGGGGAGGGACTTTAGTAAAGACATGTAATAACAGGACAAGGGCAATGGTTTTAAACTAGAAAAGGGTAGGTTTAGGTTGCACATTAGGAAGAAGTTCTTCACTATGAGTGTGGTGAGCCACTGGAATAGTTTTGCCCAAAGGCCCCATCCCTGGAGGCATTCAAGTTCAGGCTTGATGAAGCTCTGAGCAGCCTGATAGAGGCAAAGGTGTCCCTGCTTACTGCAGGTGGGTTGGACTAGATGACCTTTAAAGGTCCCTTCCAACCTAACACATTCTATGATTCTATTATTCATTAAGGTGCAGAAATGGTTTGACAGGAATGTTGCAACATTCAGCAAAGAAAAATGCAAATTTCTTTACCTGAGGAGGAATAACTCCATGCACCAATACCAGCTGGGGGTCAATTGTTAAGAAAACTACTTTTCAGAAAAGTGCTTCTTGCCTTGATGGATGATATGTTGGACTTAAGCCAGTAGTATGTCTTTGGAGCAAGGGCCAATTGTATCCTGGGCAGTAATAGCAAGAAGATGGACACCAGGTGAAGGGGAGTGATTTTTCCCCTTTATTTGGTACGTGTGAGACTGAATTTGGAGTATTGTCTCCAGTTTAGGGTTCTCTGGTACAAACTGGAATAAGTCTAATGGAATATTGGAGCTCAGGGGGCTGAAACACATGATGTATGAGGAGAAACTGTTACAGTCAGGTTTGTTCAGTCTTGACAAGACTGAAGGGATGACTTATTGCTGTCTGCAGCTACCTAATAAGAGGCCATAAAAATGACATAGATCATAGCAATTCACAGTGAAGGATTAGAGGAATTTCTAGTAGACATAAAACTAATAAACACAGGATATAGGATTACTGGGACAATATCTAGTAGACATTGTTCAGTTTTTACACACAGAACGAGATTGTTCAGCCACCGGAATACGCTGCCCAAGTAGGTTATGGACTCTTCATGGTTGAAGATATTCAAATGAGGCTGGACAATATCCTAAGCAACCTGATCTATCCTATGTTGGCCTTGCTTTCAGTGGAGTTTTGGACTCTGTGACATCTAGGATCCCTTCCAACAGAAATTATTCTAAGATCCTATGATACTCTGTTGAAGAGATCACCTATTCTGCCCTGATGACCCTACTCAAAATTAACTACCTACATCTATATTGTAACATTGATCTGTTCTTGAGAACAGACAGTGTTAGTGACTTTGCAAAATTTTGGAAATCTTCTCTCAACAAAGATAGACACTTACATTTTTCCTAACAGAATTTTAATCTCTTTCTATAGAATATTACTTCTCATTATCATTTGAATATTAATGATCTTCTCCAATGTATTTACAGTTTTTCCTGCAAATACAATTTTCCAAACAAAACAAACAAAACAGCAATTATTTCAAATAATTTAATTTAGATATCTATAGAACAACTCCATGGAAATCATAGAAAACAGGGCTTCAGATCCATTAGAAAAGTGACTGATGACAATTCACATTAATCTAGTATCAGATATTCCACTCTTCCTCTACACGGGTGTGCATCACTCCATTATCTTTCAAGTAGAAAGGTGTTTGTGTGTATGGGTAATACAGGGAATATTCCTTCAGGCTTATACCAGTACTTCTTGCCCAATCTGCAATGCTAATGAAGAAGTTCCTTATACATACTTGGTCAAATAGAAAGATAAACTTTCAGGTTCAGGCTGCATCTAGGTTTAACATATTTTATTTACCTTAAACAGGTAGTTTAAGAGTGATTTCTTGGGATAGGGACAGATCCATTTGAGAAGTATACACACACAGAAAGAAGTCCTAGCAAGTAATAGCTAGCAACATTTCCTACCTCAACTTCAAAGGACATATTTCACTAGTGAAATAACTACCCACCTGCTTATTGTTATGCAGTAAATCCTGGTTCTTGGGAACAAGAAGGACATGAGCAATGTGAATTTTTCACATTTCTACTAATATCCTTATGCATTAGGAAGAATTAGTACATATATTGTCGACAGCAAACTACTAAAAGCTTTGTAAGTAGCCTATTATTATTATTGTTGTTGTTATTATTGTTCCCAGGTATGTGAATACTCCAAAACAAGTTCTGGCTATTTTCAGTGCTTCTGAAATAAAGTCAGTCAGCTATTCAACTATACATGTGTTATACCTGATCTTAGTAATAACTTCTATAAATACAGTCTTTATATGCTACCATGTTACTTATATATTTTAGCTATATTAAAGTGGGACTACATAGTTCACTGAAATAATGCATTTATTCATTTAGCATTCAAAAGTTTGACTTAGTAAAGTTATAGGGAAATTTAAAATTAAGAGATAATACCTATTACAACCAAGTTTTTTGAAAGAAAATTTCTCATAAAAATATGTGTTATAATATAAAATAGCAACAATAGTAAATACTTTTCTAAAAGTATAAATGTACTCTAAGGAGACCTGTCTGGGTTTTCAATTTATTTATTTATTTATAATTCAAATAAATATTAAAAAATTAAAATTCCTATGAATATTACCTGTGTACAGTAGAAGTAAAGAAATGTGGCTAGTATATGTATTATTGAAGACTACTTTTATAAAAGCTTGCTCATTGAATACTTTTTCTTTTCAAATTCACCTTGTTTTCATGCTAATGTCTTTAGAAATGTCAGTTCAGTACTTTTGGTGTTACACACTTTTCAACAAGTATCCATAAATAATGCAGTAGTAGCAGTACTTTCCTAATAACTAATTTAGGAAATAATTAATTCACAGCTTTAGGCGTATTTAAATAAGGGTCTGCTTTTAAGTTTGTAGTTTTCAACTGAGGTTGTCTTGGACTGGTAAACACAACAATCTGGGGGAAAAAAGAAAAAAAAAAAAAAAAGACAAGAAAAACACCACAGTTCCCATAGTCTCATTTTGGAAAGACTAATCTATAGGAAACATATGCTGAAAAATAAATTACCTGAAATATCTGAACCCCCACAGAAAATCTCTTTCACCCCCTCTTTAATTTGCTATCAGGTTTATAATAGCCATCTCTTGGTTCTTCTTTGCTATTCCCCAATTCCTGCTTTCATGCAGAGGAGTTAATGGGGTTATAATTTCATAATTAAAGCAGATAATTTTAATTTCTCTGATGACTCTTTATTATGATAATCTTGTTAAGATTATGGTGTTCATTTGTTGCTGCTTATGATCATTTGGCTTTTGTAGAAGCTGTCTGTGATACTGAGCCACTAAATAATTAAACAAGCAGAACATTCCAACCAGCAAAGTCTTGCTGTTAATGGAAGACCAAAGTCAGATTTAACTCTCTGTAAACCTATTAAGGGATTCAGACAGAGAACATACCACAGATTTACTGTCAGTCATCAAATATGAGATAAAGCTTCATTAACTGAGGATCTAATTTCACATTTAATGAGGAGCTGGCCTTCTAGATTGGATAACAGTGTAAGCTTTCCTAACATAAAATGAAATTCTTCTAAACTAATGAGTTAACTATGAAAAGATCAATTGGAGGCCCAAGAAGGAATATCCTGGGGAGGAATGCCCTAGACATAGTCCTGACTAAAGTTCTGCCTCAGTTGCTTCAGTTGTCTTCTGCAGCATTTCATCATGCATGTTTAAAACTGACATGAGTGAATTATTCTCTTTCATTCTGTTGTTTCCTGAGTTTGTGTGCACATGGCTGCCCTTTACATTAAATCTTGTAGTCAAAGACAGCTTGAAATAATAAGTCTGGGACATTGTAGTGTGACAATACATGTCTGTGCATTACACACAGAGCGAGCCTTTGCAACCATTGAATATATTGTGTCAGTATAACTACTTCTATTTGTTTAAAGGCTTTTTCAAAGTAAACACTTGGGTGATTTTTATGAAGCTGCTTTTACGTTTATGGAGGCATAAACCACATAAAACTCAAGCCTTCCAGACGCATTAGCTATCTCTTCTCTAATGTGGGATGTTTCTGATGTGTCAAATTTTTATTCAAAAAGCATTTGAAATTAAATTAGTCTGTCTTCCTAAAAGCTGGAAGGGGAGGTGGGGGAAGGAGGGGCGGCGGGGGGCACAGAATGATGCAACACAATAACAGGGGGAGAGAGAGAGGGAGAGAGAGAGACATAGATGAAGAAAATTTGGTGCTACAGCATTTTGGTCTTGGAAAGCTAGACAATGTCAGGAAAGATATTTTGAAGTCTGGTGAGAAGAAGAAATTACAAAAAAAAATGAAATGGCATTTCTGCATTTATAAGAACACTGCTATATTAAAGAAAGTATTTCTTGAGGTTGTACATATTCACCCAGATTTTAATTTCATGAGAAAAGGGAAAATATCACTACTTGGAATTAAAGAAGGTAAATTTGTTCTTAGGACAATAGTAGAATTTGATAATATAAGTATATAAATCTTGAATAAACATTACAGTTACTATTGTAATATGAATACATTAAAAATAACAAAGTTGCTTCATGAAGTTTATCCTCTGGTCATATATAAACTGGATGTAGTTATCACTTTCTGCCAACCTGCACTTGGAGCCAACTTCAAAGGAAGAACAGTAACTAATTTATAAGGCAAAAATACATAACCAGCTTTTTTACAATTATTATATATGTTTCCGTGAATATATTTATGTGTGGATGTTAAATAGCTGAAATTCAATGAAGAAACACACCAGAAAAAAGCTTAAGCTGGTAATCATGTCTTTTATCTAGTGCATGTCTTACATGCTAGAAGCTCTGATAATTTTCTTTGTCTCTTACTGAGTTCCTTGCATTTTAAGATCCTTAGTTTTTTCATACTCTTAACAAGGCTATCAAATGACAGTGTTTACTGCTATCATGAGGACACTCTCTTTTCCTATGTGGATCTGCCTTAGCTATAAAATAAATCTGTCAGTTATTCCACAAATTAAGAACCTGACAATTTAAAGAGGAACCCTCACATTGGTTTGCTTTTATGAAAAGTTGCTTTAATGACATTGTGACTAATCTGCAGAGAAATATTCACTTCTGGAAGGGGCAATATCCAGTCTATGAAATAACTGATATCAGGATCTGATACTGATGACTCAATATATTTAATTGGTACTTGCCACAGCCCACCAGGTGGGCAAACCAGGGAGATTCAGACTGGACCCTTTTGCTTTCTAAACTTCTTCTCAGAGAGGAGTCTTGGGTGTGGCTGGACCAAATCACTCTCTCAGACCTGTCTGTCACATCCCAGAAGATGGGTATGCATAGAGTTAACCTTTTCTACCTGCCCCAGGGGCCAGGTTAACCCTCTCTTAGCTAGTGTTTTTTAACAACTGCAGAATCGCAGAACATTAGGAGTTGGAAGGGACCTCAAAACATCCTCTAGTCCGACTCTCCTGCCAGAGCAGGATCACCTGGACTAAATCTTACAGGAATACATTCAGATGGGTTTTGAATGTCTCCAGAGAAGGAGACTTCACAACATCTCTGGGCAGTCTGTCCCAGTGCTCTCTCACCCTCACAGTGAAAAAGTTCCTCCTTATACTCACATGGAACTTCCTATGCTCCAGCTTGTACCTGTTGCCCCTTGTCCTATCGTTGGCCATCACTGAGAAGAGCTTGGCTCCATCCTCCTGACTCTCACGCTTTACATATTTATAAACATTAATAAGGCCACCCCTCAGTCTCCTCTTCTCCAAGCTAAAGAGGCCCAGCTTCCTCAGCTTTTCCTCATAAGGAAGCTGTTCTACTCCTTTAAGCATCTTGGTGGCCCCACGCTGAACTCTTTCAAGGAGTTCTAAGTTCTTCTTGAACTGAGGGGCCCAGAACTGGACACAGTATTCCAGGTGTGGTCTCACCAAGGCAGAGTAGCAGGGAAGAAGGACCTCTCTTGATCTACTAACCACACCCCTTCTAATACACCCCAGGATGCCATTGGCCTTCTTAGCCAGGAGGGCACATTGCTGGCTCATGGTCATCCTGTTGTCCAGCAGGTCTCCCAGGTCCCTCACACCTAAACTGCTCTTCAAAAGGCCTGTCCCCAACCTATTCTGGTACCTGGGGTTGTTCTTCCCCAGGTGCAAGACCCTACCCTTGCTCTTGTTAAATCTCACACCACAGTAGGGAAATGAGCTTCTATAATCTTCTGCGTGGTACTCAGGAGTAACAGCAGTTACCTAGGAGGTCCAAGCAAAGCACAACTTTACTTAAAAGCAAGTAATTATAAAGCTTACCAAAAAAACAACACAACATTATATATTCAGAGCAACTGATTACAATTAGTGGAATCTAGCAAAATTAGAAGCACTGTTACTTTTATATGCTGAGAATAAGTTTAGAAACTGAGACAGAAAGATAGTGAGAAAAAGAGAAAATAAGAAGATATCACCATGCAAGGATCCAGCGTAGATTGTCATAAAGATGTGGTCCTTGAATGGCAGGCATGCACCAAATGTCCAAAAAACACATCTTGTAGGCTCCCTGACCCCACCCTTCTGGGGAGGTAAAGCATATCTTACACAGACTCAGGGTCGAGTTACAGTGTTCTGGAAATGAGTTGGTGGGGAATGGGGGTCCCAAGTGGTCATCTGACCCCACCCCCTTCCCTCCCCAAGTGGGCTGATGAAACAATGTCCCTGTTCAGTGGCCTCATATGGAATTTTAGCTAGAAGGCACTCTGTCTCCTCAGGGCCCCACTTGCCTGTCAGATAAGGACAGGATCCCAGTTATCAGGATGGCTACTGAATGAGGGGCTGCCTCTACAGGGACAGTGTCCAGCTGGTTTTTTTTTAACAAGGACCCCACCAGAGCATAATGTCCAGCAGCTGCTTTGAGACCAGGAGCAAGACTTGGGCATACCAACCTTAGGAGGACAGAGGTCCTAGTCCAATGATCTGCAGATGCTTGCAGATTTGAAGCAGGGAACATAGTAAATATTAGTTAATCTTGTCAAATAAGTGTCAGCAAGGGACTATGTAAAGGATGTGCAAAGTTCCACCTAAAGGACTACAATGTTAGCATACTGTGTGCATTGTAATACCTCTGGAGAAACAACTTACCTCTTGAGAATGAGTGATAAAGAGCCAGAAAGAACAGGAGGGCCCTCAAGTCTACAGAACCAGCTTCATGGCTTTGTTAGCAATACAAAAACCAAAGCTTTCCAAAAGAACATTTAATGAAGAGGAGTAAATTAAGTAAATTAAGGGGCTGGTTGGAGAAGGACAGTAGCTCAGTTCCTCTAAGACAGTCTGAGTTTGGCCAGTAGAGCAAAGGGGGCTTGAAGGGCTGCGGTAGTGGTAGAGCATAGGACTTCTAAACCTAAACTCATGAGTTCAAGCCCTGAGCTAGGCAGTGAGATGAGGATTATAGTTGTCCTGGAGCTGCACCAAATCACCTCTCCCCAACAAGCACCTTTTATGGGATGTCAAGTGGTGTGGAAAAGAGCCCAGGCTAATTCAGTCCACCTGTGCTGGCTGCTTGAGAAGGTTGACTCTGGCCTTGCCAGAACCAGGACAACACATTACAGACAAATTGCCAAAGGCAGATCTTAAATGTAACTATGTATCTGAATGGGGGAAAGAGACCTACAAGAAAAGCCAGAAAGCAAACTGCATCAACTACTACTGCTTCCCTGAATTATATACAGGAACTAATTCATAAATGAAGACAGAAAAAAATATCCTTTCTTAATTGCAAAGCTTCCATTCTGGAGGCTGTTTAGAGTTCTCAGGGTGCACAATGTCTCTTATCCCTGGTATAGCTTCCTCAAATACTTCTGTAAGTATAAATTGAAGTCCTACAGAACCCAAATGGGCGTACCTTGAAGCATATATGGAGAGTAACAGACATAAAGGAATGAGACAAAAATACACAGAGAAGACTGGATTTTATCCATTAGATTATTTTCATCTACACTAAATGATGTTTGTGTAAAGCATTAGCACATTTCTGACAGCTTTTATCCTTATTTGATATGGTATGTATCCAATGACACATCCAGTCACAATATCTGCCTATCACACAATAAAAGCTCTACTGTGAAAGGCAGATTATGACACCCTATTCACAGGAGTTAGAATTGAAATTAGGAGGAATTCTCAAGACACAGAGGTATTAGTAAAATAGTCTATGGCTTGTGTATGATACATTCTCTTGTGCATTAATTAGCATGAAAGATAATTAATGGAAAACAGACACAAACCTTTTTTAGATTAGTTATTTAAAGTCATACAGACAATTATCCATTAAAATTTATTTAGCATGTAACTGCAAAAAATTCTGTGCCTGCAGGAACAGATTATAAAAAATTATCTCTATATATCTTCTACCCTTAAAAGGTCCCAAGACTTATATCTTTCAGAGGTCTACCCATACCTTTGCGTAATAGTTTGTGTTCATGATCCTGAACAAATAAATTAGTATGTTGTTTTTGCAAAGACAGACAATGAGGAAATTACTTGCAATATAAGGTAGTGGGTTTAGGCCTGCATTACTTGTAAAAAACAAGTATAAAACCTAAGTATCAGGGCAATGCCTAGACAGTAAAGAGAAAGTCAACCTGACGTTTACCACTGAAACACGGACTTTCTTGGTCCCAGCTGCAAGACTACCTCCCATCCAGAGGTTTTGTGTCTGTTTGGCTAGATCCATGACCCACCTCAAACACAGCACAGCTGCATAACCTTAGCTCAAAGTACTGTGAAAAGTCTGTCCAAAAGTCTATTAACATATAAGAAATGCAAAAATTACAAACTGAGGGAGGCATGATTGTTATGTTAGGAGAAAGTATTGAGCCATAAGTGGCATCCCAAGAGAACTGAGGGTTCTCCAGTCCCATGCCCCCATGTCCAACAAGTTGTGAGGCTGAACCTGTATTCCCAGTAAACACATGCACATAGAGCACACATACATACCATGTATATATCATTAATTAATGTGTTCAACAGTATTAGATTCAATAAGTCCTGGGGTACTGTTGTTGGTTTACATGGCAAAGACTTAGTGGTGTTTGAGGGGCTGCAAGGATGGCTTCTGCAATAAGCTGCTAGAAGCTTCTGCTAGGTCCAACAGACCCAATACCAGCCAGCTGAAGGACAAACCCGCCCCAGACCAAGGCTGAGCCAATCAGTGAAGGTGGTAGTGTCTCTGTGAAAGAAGGAAAAAAAAAAAAAATGCAGGTGGAAACTTTTTGTTACCATAGAAAGGAGAGAGAAGGTGTGAGAAACTTTGCGGAGACCAAGGTCATTGAAGAAGTGGGGGAGGAGGTGCTCCAGACACTAGAGGAAAGATTCCCCTGAAGCTTATGGAGAAGACCATGGTGAAGTAGGTTTTTGCCCCTGCAGCCTATGGAATATGATGGAGAGTAGAGAAACCACCTGCCTCCAGTGGAGGACCTCACACTGAAGCAGGTGGAGAAACATGAAGGACACTGTCACCTTGTGGGAAGCCCACACTGGAGCAAGTTCCTGGCAGGACCTGTAGCGTGTAGACAGAGGTCCACAGTGGAGCAAGGTTGCTGGGCGTACTTGTGACTCCATGAGGAACCAGACTGGAGCAGTCTGTTCCTGAAGGTCTGCACCCCATGGAAGTGATCCATGCTGGGGCAGTTCATAAAGGACTGAAACCCCTGTGGGAAAGGACTTACGTTGGAGAAGTTCATAGAGGACTGTCTCTCATGGGTGGGACCCCATGCTGGAGAAGGGGAAGAGAATGAGATATCCCGTCCCCCTACCCCAACCCCCCAAGAAGGAAAACAACTCATGAGGAACTAACTGACTGAAATCCCTGTTTCCCATCCTCCTGTGCCTCTCAGGGGAGAGTAGGGAGTGAAATCAGGAATAAAGTTGAGCCTGGGAAGAAGGGAAGGGATTAGAAGAGGTGTTTTAATATTTGGTTTTGCTTCTCATGATCCTATTCTGTTTGCATTGGATACTTTCTTGGGGGTAGATGTTTGCAGTAATAAATTAGATGATTTTTATTCTATGTTGAGTCTGTTGTGTCCATGACATTAATTGCTGAATAATATCTGCATATTTTTATCTCAACTCCTAAGCCTCTCATATTTATTTTCTCTGCTGTCCAGCTGAGAAGGGGATAGGGTGACTTTGGTGGGCATCTGGCTTCCAGACAGGGCTAAACCGCTAAAGGTACTTTGCCAGCAACTGGTCTCCAGATGATCAAAACCCTTTGAGCCCACTAGGTCAAACAGTTTTCAATCTAACTCAGTTTCCACTTAACTAATCCATACTTTCTCAGCTTGTCTATGACTTCTCCCCAGAAGTGTTCAAGGCCAGATGGGACTTTGGGCAACCTGGTCTAGTGGAGGGAGTCCTTGTCACTGTCAGAGAGGTTGGAGTTATATGCTATTTAGTCACTTTTTTTCTATGATTATATGTTATGGGAGACAATGTCAAAAGCCTTATATAAGTAGAGATAAATATATTCACTGTTCTCCCCTTGCCCTCCAAGCAAAACATCTAATTTCAGAAGGCTACTAGGTCAGTCAGGCAATATTTCTCCTTCATAAATCCATCCTGACTTCTCCAGATCACATTCTTGTCTTTCTTATATTTGTAAATGGTTTCCAGGAGGATCTGCTTATCACCTTTCCCATATTGATATATCTGTTGTTCCTAGATCCTCCCTCCTGCCCTTCTTGGGGATAGAAGAGACATTTGCTGTTTTCCAGGCCTCAGAAACCTTCCCTCATTATCATAAAATTCCAAATATTAATCAATGCGGCCCCACAATGACATTAGTTATCTCCAACAGTACTCATGAATCCATTCTGATCAGGGTCCAAGGACTTGTTTATACTGAGATTAACTTTTTCCTAACCTGATATTCCTCTGTAAGTGTAAGTCTTTCTTAGTTCAGACTTTCACACTGGTCTCACCTCAAATGCAATTAGGGAACTGACTTAGATCTTTAGTTGTGGCTCTGCAGGAACCATCCTCCTGGTGCCAGAAGCCATGAGGTTCTAGTCTTCACTGTCACAAGAGTCCCCATTTCCATTCCAGACGCTGAGACTCTCCTCAGAACAACTCAAGTTCAGGCTTTTGAAGGTACAGGATCTTAGACAATATCCAGTCAATTTCATTCTTATCATCCTTGGTGCTGCAGTCTGCTGACATCCTCCCTTTACTCCTTTACTTGGCAACATAGACCATAAGCATTCATATCCTGTAGAAAGGAACACAATGACCCTGCCTCTGGGTTCAGCAAGAAGCCCCAAGGTATCCTTGCAGCCCCAGACCTGCACAGCTGTATTCATCCTCAGAAGCTCTAACCAGATCAAGGCTGCTGGTGTTACAGGGACATGCTACACTGACTGCCAGGGACTGTGCCCTATACTGCAACACCCTCAAGAAGCATAAGCTCTTGCGCACTGAGCTGTTGGCTCTCTCCTGTGTGCCTTTCTATGCAAACTGGTGCACAAACTGCTATGCAGTTGAAACTCCTGTTAAACTTTTATTCAGATGATCTCAAGAGGTCCTTTATAAACAAAACAATTGTTTGGTGTTACAATTTGTTAACAGCAAAGACAATTTTATCCACCAAAATGACCCTGTTCTATATTAAATATCTTTTATCTAGTCGTCTAAATTTAACTGTTTGTAGACTCAGGATCCATTGATTGTTTTGTAGACTCATATCTCACATTAAAAAAACCCAAAACATAGAAAAAAGCAAAAATCAGACCTTTTTGACTCTGTAATATTTTATCTATATTCCCTTTTTGGGAAGAAAAAAACAAAAAGGACTTTAGAGTTAACAGTAAGAAAATATGATTGTATCATGCTGTGATGAGTTCACCCTGGCTGGAGATGCCCACCAAGCTGCTCTATCACTCCCCCTCCTCAGCTGGACAGGGGAGATAAAACATAACAAAAGGCTTGTAGATGAGATAAGGACAGAGGTTATTAACTAACCAGTTACCATCATGGGCAAACCAGACATAGGAAAAAATCACCTAATTTATTATCAAAGCAAAATAGAGTAAAGCAATGAGAAATAAAATCAAATTTTAAAACACCTCCCTCCACTTCTCTCTTCTTTCTGGGATTAACTTCACTCCCAAATTCTCTACCCCCTCCCACCCAAACATTCTCTCTGCTGCTTCTTTGTCTTCTGAGGAAAGACTCCCCAAACTCTTCCTCTACTCCAGCACTGGGTCCCACCAATAGAAGACTTTCCTCCATGAACTTCTTCAATATGAGTCCTTCCTATTGGTTACAAACTGCTTCAACATAGGTACAGAGGGTGTAGACCTTCAGGACAAGACTACTCCAGCATGTGTCTCTCTCTCCACAGGCTGCAGATCCTGCCAGGAGCTTGCTCCAGTACAGGGTTCCCACTGGGTCACAGACTCCTTCACTTGTCCCTACTTGCACCACTCTGTGGTCCTCCATGATGGCAGGTGGAATCTCTACTCCCCATCATCCTCCATGGTCTACAGAAGGGACAACCTGCTTCCCCATGATCTTTTCCACAGGCTGTAGGGGAATTTCTCCTCTAGCAGATGAAGCACCCCCTCCCCACCTTCTTCACTGACCTTGGTGTCTGTAAAGTTTTTTACATTTTCTCATTCCATTCTCTGGCAGCAAAAGCAGAGGCACTAACATTGTTGCTGATTTGCTCAGCCTTGCCAGTGTCTGGTTTGTCTTGGAGACAGCTGGCATTTGGTCTGTCAGACCTAGGGGAAGTTTCTAGCACCTTGTCACAGAAGCCACCCTGTATCCCTATGAGTGGTCAAAATATTTTTAAACTTTACTTTTGTATGGGAAGGGTGCATTGGAGTACAAAGTCCTGAGGCATTCCAAGATTCAGTGACTTGATGTAGCATGGTTTATAGAAAGAATACATTTCAAAATGGTGTATTCATCTTGGAAGAGAAGAAATTACTTTTGAGGATGTTGAGAAGAGGCAAGTTTTTAGGCATTTTTGTTAGTGAAATTAAACTTTTCATGGAACTTAGGATGTTTGACACCACCTAAGTAAAACACTCAAAATCTAGGCATTTTGTGTTTTTTAAGACATTTTTCCCTGAGCCAGCAGGATTTATTTTGTTAATTTTCTAAAACAGGGTTTGTTTAAGCCATCCACATGACAAATAAAATCTTAGTACTTACTAAACTGAGAAGCTAATGGGCAGAAATGAAAGTTTAAACTCGGTTCCTTAATAGGGAAATTTCACCTTGGGGAAAAAAAGGGGAAAAAAAAAGTAAAGAAAGCTTATATTGTCTAACTTGAGTGATTAAAAGAGAATTAGAGTAAATACCAAGATTAAATTAGAACCTCTTGCCTCCCTCCTGGATGAGTATACATTTTTAAATCTCATACAGTAGGATGAGTATTGCATCTAGTCAGTCACATGCTATCAAGATACAGAAAGCAGACACGTTCTGCGGTGGAACCACAATGCTTTAACGTTGCAAGAGATTTTGTTTGTAGGAAGTACCTATGTAGTTAATTTAAACAAAAACTATTGGCAGCTTTTAGTGTTAGTAGATTTGATAATACATAGATGACACATGCAATCATGCCTTAGAACTGACGCACATTCCATTAAAATAATGGGACCTTTCATTATTTTAGCAGATTAAAATGGAAGACAAAACTGTCAACAGAGAGGATTACAGAGATGCATCATCTGCAGTTACTAAGGAAAACAGATTACTAAAAATCCCAGTGTTTAGATATCAGATTCAGTGGGGTTCTTACAAGACTGCACTGCAGTAGCTATGGGACAGCTAAAGGGTTAGTCATTCTTGAACACAGAACAGTGGATTTTGAAGATCTGCGTTCCTTTAGAAGATAAAATGGTTCTGTACATTACGACCTTTTCCCTCATCTTATTATGCTCATCTCCATATCAATAATGTTCACAAATGTAATTTAATTCTCTCCTCACTTACAGAGATTTTTTTTTACTTAGGCTTCAGTAGATTGATTTTCATATATGACTAAGCTACTCAAGAAACAGACCAACAACAAAAAAACCAAAACAAAACTGGTTAAATAGCAGCAAGAGAAAGTCTCAATAAAGCAGGACCTGCTTAGATCAGGGTATTCCTCAAGTAGTGGAGATTCCATGGCCTCTTTGGCAGCCTGTTCCATCATTTGACTTCCCTAAAGAGAATGTTTTCTTTGGATCTGATCAGAAGTTTCCAGTTTTGCAGCTTGTGTCCACTGTACCTTACTACAGTTCTGTGCTTTTCCAAGAAGATTTAATACCATCTTTTTTATTAGGTAACAGCAATAAGATCCCCCTTTTAAATGTGTCAAGGCTAAAATCATCCTCTTCTTGCCACATTTTCCAGCCTTCTAACCAAGTGACTTTAGTATGTATTTGACTTTTTTAAAAAAGGGAAAGGAAGACAGAGGGTACTATAGACTGATCAGTCTCACCTTTGTGCCTGGCAATATCATGAAGCAGATCCTCCTGCAAATGATGCTTAAGCATCTGGAAAAGGAGGAGGTGATTGGTTACAGCCAACATGGCTTAACATGATAGCAAATCATGTCTAACGTATTTGGTGGCATGCTACAATGATGTTACAGCACTGGTGGATAAAGGAATAGTGACAGATGTCACCTACCTGGAATTCTGCAAAGCATTTGACACTGTCCTGCATAACATCCTTGTCTCTAAACTGGAGAGACATGGATTCAATAGATGGAAAAGTCAGTGACTAAAGAATTGGATGTGTAGTTGTACTCAAAGAATCTTGGTCAATGGATCAATATTCAAATCAAGACCAGTGACAAGTAGTGTTCCTCAGGGGCTAGACCTGTAACCAGCATTGTTCAACATCTTTGTCAGATGTTAAACTAGACCACCCCCAAAAACCATGCATCCTGGAGCTGAGTGCTCCTACCCCACCAGCCTTTATGCTGAGTGTGATGTAATTGTCATGGAATACCCTCCTTGGCCAGTTTGGGTCACCTGTCCTGGCTTTGTCCCCTTACAGTTTCCTGGGTGACCCCCCACCTTCTTTTTAGCAGACAAATATGAACAATTGAAAAGTCCTTGACTGCTGGCTATAACTAAAACCACAAGTGAGTTATCAGTACTGCTCTCACACCTAACTCCCAAACAAGACATTCCACCCTCTGCTAGAAAGAAATTAACTCTATCCTAACTGAAATCAGAACACAGGTCAAAGGAGGTGATTTTGCACCTCTGGTGAGATCTTACCTGGAGTAGTGTCCAGCTCAGGGGTCACCAGTATAAGAAAGGCATGGACATATTTGAGTGAGTCCAGAGGAGAGCCTTATTGCTGATATTGATCCTGAATGTACAGTTCGCTAGTTGCTGATTAATTTCATAATGCATTTTTTTAATAAATCCATAAATTACTAATTCAAATGTGTTTTAAATCATGCTACTTGATATATGTAAAGATTATTGAAAATCCCAGAAGTTTGTGTTGTTGGTGGTGGTTTTTTGCTCTAACTTTGATTTTAGTTTCTCAATGAATCAGATATTTGCCCAGACTCACCCACTCCTTTGACTTTTTCTTAACATACACCAGTATCATTGGACCATTCCATGCTTCATATAACAGGTTTCTCACAGATGAGGAAATACAGAGGTCTGGTGATCCACTGATCCCATCTAATACTGTAGTAATAATTTGATGATAAATTCTTTCAACTCTCTTCAGAACTTTTAGTATGTTCTCAGACTCTTGAAGTCTGGAATATAAGTGATGTGCCTTCCTTTGTTGTTTATTTATACAGCTCAAGCCCAAGAAAAAGCTGTGAAAGATAATTTTCAAAATGAGGTCTTTATCTTCATTTTTAAATTCTAACAACCACAACAAAAAATTAGGTTTTAAACAAAGTTCTGTTTAGGTACTACTGAAGATACACACATGGAGAAAGCACCCTAATGGTCTTTCATTTAAAATTATGTAGGTTTGATTTAATATAATTTTAAATATCGTTCCATGAAAATAGATCTTCAGCAATACTTTAATAAATACATAGATATTTTCTGCATGTATTTTATATTTGATGAGTAATAGGATATATGCCATATGCATGGTATTTTAACTGTTGAGAAAAATAGGGTGGCTAGAGAATATTTACAGTAAAGCATAAGTATTACAGCAACACTTAGCTGTGAACTTAACTGTAAAGTGACTTTCACAGCCTGAGGTTTTGGTTGAAAACTCAATGTTTTGTTTACTGCATGAGCTAACTAATCAACAAACACATTTTTGCTGCACACACTACAGGACATCTCCAGTTCTGCTTGCTGAGAAAGAATTTGTCTTTGTGGGAATATCACACTTATCATAAACAGTGTGATATCCTAGTAGCTTTCCACAAATTCAGAACAGTCTGGCTGAAGACATTGAATTTTTTTTTTATTGTTTGTTTTGGGTTTTTTTCTGTAGTTAATGAACCACAGAAAGGTATCGTTTCAGACAAGGAAGTTACATGTTGCATATTGCATATATTTTAACTTTGTTAAATGTGTAAGGGTATAAATTACATTTTTCACTAAATTGGCAATAAACAATGCTTTATGATGTGGTGAAGCTCCAGATTACAGGCAGGAAATTTGTAAGCTTTGCATTATTTTTGAATAGATATTATGAAATCCACCCCCCTTCCCAAATAAAAGAGAATACTGTTAGGGTTATGGAATAAGACAAGTAACTAGGACACTGCCAAAGACCTAGCCTGATAATAAGCAAACCAAACAGGATATGAAAAAGTATTTGTCATGGCATAAGAAATCTGTGAATCCAATAGATAAGAGTACAACAGCTGGTGAATGTTAATGATTGCACTTTGAAGGATCATCAGATTCCACAGGTGCTTATGGGCCAGTTATGTGAGAACTGATTAAATATCAAAGATTGCTGGCAAGGAATACTGGGGACCTTTACAGCAAATTTTCTTAAGACAGAGGTGCCTTAATAAATAAATCAGTAATTCCATAAAGGAATTTACATGAGTTGTTCTGGTTTAAAAATTCTTACCTTGATGTTGACAAATTGCTTTCTGATTACTTGAAACAATTTCTATTAGTGTGATTTCCTTTCATAAACATATTGGTTTCCTAAGTCTCTTACTGGGTGCAGGCACCCAGGCACTGACAGCAGTGGGGGCTGCACCAGCCTCTCTGAGGAGAGGCTGGGCCTGTCCCAGGCTGAACACAGTTTCAGCCGGCTCCAACCCACCCACCGTAGAGCACACCTGAGCCCCTGGCTGAGGTGGGAGAAAATATATTTAAGAAAGGGTAAAAATACAATGTCTGACATTGAGGGGTGAGGAAAAAGTGTGAAAGGAACAGCATAGCAGCCACCAAGGTCAGTGAAGAAGGAGGTGGAAATGGTGTTTCAGGCACTGGAACAGAGTTTCCCCTGCAGCCTGTGGAGAAGACCATGGTGACACAAGTTGTCCTCCTGATGTTCACACAAGAACGTGTTTGTTGGCAGATCCTGTGACCCATGGAGGGACCCACACTGGAGTAGTCTGTTCCTGAAGGTCTGCACCCATGGAAAAGACCCATCCTGCAGCAGTTCTTGAAGTGCTACAACCCATGAGATGGATTCATGTTGGAGAACTTCATGAAGGACTGTCTCCCCTGCAAGGAACCACATGCTAGAGCAGAGGAAGAGCATGAGAAGGAAGGGCCAGCAGAAGCGAAGTGTTACAAACTGACTGAAACCCCCTTTTCATAAATCCTGTGCTGATCCAGAAGAGAAGGTAATGGGGTGTGGGGAAGAAGGTTTTTGTTTTGTTCTGTTTTCATTATTTCTCATTGTCCTATTCTATTTCCAATTAGCAAGAAATTATATAATTTTTCCCCAAGTTGAACTTGTTCTGCCTCTACCAGGAAATGGTAAGTGATCTCTCCATGCCTAACTAAACCCATGAGCTTTTTCATCTGATTTTCTTTGCTCTGTTCTGAGGGCAGTGAGCAAGAGAATTGATTGGTGGGTGCCTGGCAATCAAGCAAGGTATTCACAGCACACTCATATATATGCAGAAATTAACTATTTTTTCTAAATATTTTTTTTTAAAAAGCAAGCAAACAAACAAACAAAAAAAACCACCCCAAAACAACCACTGTTGACTTCTTTAATGAATATGTTACCCTTCCTTCCAGGTTTCATTTTTATTAGTTCACAAAGAGATCA
Organism: Hypotaenidia okinawae; assembly: GCA_027925045.1. NCBI lineage: Eukaryota > Metazoa > Chordata > Aves > Gruiformes > Rallidae > Hypotaenidia > Hypotaenidia okinawae. The sequence goes on from BSDF01000001.1 coordinate 177,095,889, forward strand.
CACCCAAGAACAAGTAGATACAATATAGAAAGGTGAATGCTGTCTTTCCAGTTCAACTAGGTCCATGGAATACAAATATCCTGATAACAAAACCCAGAATCAATCATATATAATCATCTGAGTTACTTCAATTTCTGAGCTTTCCTAAGTTTCCTGATACTTTAAGATAATCGATATCTGTTCAGAATTTCTCTGGGGGTTTCCTGTTATAGAAATTGTGACAAAACCCCCTTCTGATTAAATCATGACACAACAGATATTTTTTAAAGATTTTTATATTTAAGTTCTACTTACTCTGGAAAGTTTGAAGATGAAAGCAAGCTGAGTGATGTGGTTGACAGGTCAGGGGGAAAGGATGTCTTTCAGAGTGACCTGAACCAGATGGGAGGTAGACTTGTGCCAGTCTTATGAACTTCAATATAACAAGTGCAAGGTCAAGCACTTAGGTCAGGACAATCCTTGTTATCAACACAGGCTGGGGATGACATGATAGAGACCAGGCTTGCAGAAAAGTACTTGAGGGTACTGAAAAGCTGGACATGAGCCAACAATATGCTTTTGCTGCTGAAAAGGCCAGTCACATCCTGGGTTGCATCAAGAGAGCTGTTGCCAGCAGAGTGATTCTCCCTTTGCTCTGCCCCTCTACTTTGCTCTGGTGAGACCCCACCTGGAGTACTGTGTCTAGCTCTGCACCCCTCTGAACAATAAGGACATGGAACAGGTCCAGAGGTGGGACACAAGGATGATCAGAGGGCTGGAGCACCTCTCCTATAAAGACAGGCTGAGAGAGTTGGGCTTCCTCAGCCTGGAGAAGAGAAGGCTCAGGGAAGACCTTATAACAGCCTTCCATTACCTGAGAGGGACATGCAGAAAAGCTGGGGAGGGACTGTTTGTAAGGGCATGTAGCAATAGGACAAGGGACAATGGTTTTAAGCTGGGGCAGTGTAGGTTTAGATTAGACATTAGGAAGAAGTTCTTCACTATGAGGGTGACAGAGCACTGGGACAGGTTGCCCAGAGAGGTGGTGGAGGCCTCATCCCTGGAGGCATTCAAGGTCAGGCTTGATGAAGCTGTGAGCAATCTGCATTAAAGGGGTCAGTGCTTACTGAAGGGGGGTTGGACTAGATGACCTTTAATGGTCCCTTCCAAACTAATGCGTCTTATGATTACACGGATATATGAAATAGTCAATGACCATCCTTTCATTATGTCTTAAATGAATCTATTCCAAAAAGCGTTTGAACAGTAGGAGAGAAAACATAGTTCAAAACCAATAATCTATATGCAGTTGTTATTTTTCTGTAAAGCTAGAAAGATATATCTCAAAAGGATGATTTTCTTCAAAACCTCTTAAGGTCTTTTTCTCTTTCCCTTTATGCATTTTACCTTTCACTTTCACAGTGGTGATAGATGAAGTCATTCCCTGTGACTCTTCTGCCTCTCAGAACGGCTTCTTTCAATTTCTTCTCTTCAACTCTGACAGAACAAATTTTGTGTATCAATGGACATTCAGAACAAAACAGAAAAATATTCACCAAAACCCTCAAATATATGTCTAGTGTTAAAAAAGTATTTTGAGAATCTTTTACAATAAATGATGTGCCATAGATTATATAAGAGGAAACTTCTTTTAATGGTGACACTGCTATCCTTATGCTGTCGTGCATCCCCTTTGACAACTGACACCACATAAAAAGTATTGGAATTGCGGAGTTACAATGAACTTCCTGAAGGGAAAAACACAGTTTTTATATTCTAAACTGAAAATTTAGACCAAATTTCTTTTTGGTACCTGTAATTTATTAACATCAGGCAAGCTGCTATTAATTTACAAAATGAGAAATGCAAGTCAGACTCCTTGTCCCTGGATTTTTTTTATTTTTATTTTTTAAATAGTAGCTGAAAAAGAATACTCCCTGTGGGTGACAGCAAAATTAACAAACCTTGATACGTACATGTGGAACAAATTCTTTTCATGTCCTTAGAGTCATCATTATACAGGTTTTCAGTAGAGTGATTTCTTTTAATCTTCTTGCAATATAACAATAAGTTACACATCCTTTATCCCATTCTAAGGCACAAAAACCTTTGTTGGATGTAAAAATTACAGCAGTTTGGGGTTATTTTTGTGTGTATTTTGGGGTATGTTTTGGTTTTGTGTGTGTGTGTGTGTGTGTGCTATTTTTCTCTCCATGGAGGATTTCGCAACCTATGTATAAAATATGAAAATCAAGCTAGGAATTCAGACTAAAAAAGATCAAAACAGTGTTATCCTTTTTCAAGTTATAATTTGCATCGCAGAGTAACATACCCACTGAGCTTAATCTGTTAGATTGTCCGGATATGTGAATATGAATTTGCAATATTTATGATGCAGTTAACTACACTGAATTTATTCGCAATAACCATTCCCTTGTCCCTACACCTTCTTGAGTAGATCCAAACATCTGTGATAAAACAGTTCTATCCAAAAGACTCAGTATTTTGTTTCCTAAGTAATTTATTTCTCATCAAAGACTCATTTGGCCTACATTTGAAAGGGCCTTGCAAGATTTCAGAAAATAATTATTTTCACTGTTCTCTGGTGTAGAAAAGAGATCTATACAGAGAACCAGAAACTGCACAGAATCGTTAATTCACCTTAGTTCTATCCATTTCTTGAACCAATAGGTACTCCCCATCTGGAGTACTGATAATGACAGAAATAAAGAAATAGCCAGAGACCAGTCACGACTGTCTAGCCCAGGCTTCTTTGCAGACAACATGTCTCATACGCTTTTTGTGGCAGTATCTGTAAATGCTTTGAAAACAAAACTGCAGTGTTGTTAGGAATGAAAAACAAATTAAATATGAAGCCAGTGGTTAAGAGTAAGCCTGGAGTAAGAAAATGCAGCCACTGAGTAGGAGAAGCAATGCAAATTCAGATTACAGAAATGCTTCAGTCATAAGCTAGCAATACTGTGTCAGGATTGAAATTAGTGATTCATTAAAGAACATCTAAATCTTGGTTTCTCTGCTGGCATAATGAATTAGCAATAGTTTTGATGATGAGTTTTATGATTTGTGCTGGAAAATGGCCTGAGACTACCAATTCATTCCTCATTATTCTTTGAAAGATAATTTAGTTACTATCATGTGGACTGGACGTGAACCAGTGTCTTTAAGAGTAAAAAGGAGCGTATTCTAAACAAATGCCAGGATCAAAATACTTGCTAACTCCTTTTACCAGTTTTGGTTGACACTTGGGTATAATGATAATAATGCATTTTCTAACACATATAATGATCAGATGAAAGATTAAGATGTAATGTTGGAATCATTACCAGGATACTGAGCTACTTTTTTAAAATAAATTTACCAATATCTTCATTTAAGGCCCAGAGATATACATGGCTGCTATGACACCAGCACAATCTAGAATGACCTGAATAAATTACAGTGTCACTTTTTTTTCCCCCAAAATCAAGTAAATTTCATAAATTATATAATCTATTTTTTGAGTTAGTTTATTTGCAAGTCTTGACAACAAAAATAGTATGTCACTGTTGCTACTGTGCAAAAAAAAAAGTTACAATGGCAGGATTTTATTGGACTGGTAAATACCACTCCTGAAATTTACAAGTGTCAAATAGATTTTAAAATAAAGGGTTAATTCTACTTTAAAAAACTACATTCTTGAGTAATTGATTTTGAACAAGCATGAACAAGATGAATAATATTTTCCTAAAAAGGTGTCATACAGTTTGCTTCATTTATGCTAAATTCAATAACATGGAGATGTAATTTATGTAAGTTAAAAAAATCATATGCAGGAAAAGTCATCAAATTCTGTGGCAATGCCAATTACATTCCCAGAAAGTTTCCACTCGAGGAGAGATGTAGAACTCCCAAGCTCAAACATCATCAACATTGAAATGACCTTTTTTGTCTAAAAGATATTCCACTTCTAGTATTATTTCCACACTTATACTGCCCCAGGTTGCTACAGAGAATTGAAGATAGTATTTGTATAAAGAAGTGCAGTGCTACCATATGCCCAGCAGGCTTAAAGCTGTTGAAAAGTTGGCCTGTGGAATTCATTAGAGTAAAAGATGTTTTAGGCCATCCTGAATGAACAGCAGCAATAATAAAACAGCTATGGTCTCAAGATACAGAAGTGCAATATTCTCTTTGTTATGAACTATAATTGGTGAATATATTAGTATTTGCAGCTTGCAAGGAAGAGGGATATTGTCTGCTATTGGCTTCACAAATATCTGTAACTCCTTTGCATGCTTTCCTTTTATGAAGGGTATGACATTCAAGTGCCATGTGCTGGAAGGAAAGGAGTGCGATACTGTTCTTAGAGAGAAAACTAAATGTTTCCCTAGCTAGAAGGACTTCAGCCAGGAATATTTTCCAAGGACAAAATTAAAGATGCGTATTCATCTATCTGTGAGAGGATTTTCTATAAACTGTACTTTTTCTCTATAGGTGGCACAGAACGCAATGAATTAATTTCTAGAATTAAAATGAAGGTACATTTATCCAGGAGATTAATAAATAGCATACGGAATTGATGCATTGCCAAAGCTTGCTTAGGTTTATTTTTGAATGATATTCTGCCTTTTCGTAAATACACGTTCATTAGTAAAAGCACTAAACAAATGTTGTACAGAAGTGAAAACAATTCTGTTTTCTAAAGTGGTTATGCTTGAGGCAAATACAAAGGTTGGATTTTTTTTGTTTTGTTTTTGTTTTTTTTTCTTTTTTGTTTGATTTGGGTTGTTGTTTTTTTTTTTTTAATAGAGTAGCAATAGTATTCCTGCTGGTTTTATTTTCATTTAAGCACTTTCCTGCTTGCTTTCTGCAATATGCTTTTATAAGGATAAAAAAAAAAGAAAAACACCTGTAGCTTTAATAACTGCTTTCATGATTTATGCACCAGGTATTACAGTCAAGCAGTTTTTAAAACATATTTCCTTTATTTTCCTCTATAAATTGGCAATAATTTGGGGTACCTTTATAACATATTCTCTAGAACATTAGAAAATTTATAGAAATTTGCTTTTGTCCAAATTCTCATCTGGCAACAGATTTCATGATTATGAAGAAAGCCCAAATCAGTTAGAAATCTAGCCCCAGAAGAAAACAGAAAAATCTCACTCTTAAAAATGTTAAGTCATGCCGGCCTCTGTTCTGTTCATTATATTAATGGGATTAAGGTGGTCAGAATAAAACATTTTAAATAAAATGCAGCAGCATTCATCTGTTGTATGTCCAGGTATGCCCATGTCATTCACTGCCAAGCCACAGATTGTAGAACTCATTCAACAGCAATAAGTATGTTATGAAACTCAATTGGTCAGAAGGATCTTCTTTACCCTGAAAACATAAACATTACATGCCCACAGTGTTGCCGTGTTGCCTTCTTAGACCCTCATGGAAAGAAAATACAAAACTGGATGACCAGTCATGTATGAAATTAAAAACTTTAGGCTTTTACTCTAAATAAAACATTACCCTGGAACCAACCTCTGTGTGTGTGTGTGTGTGTGCGCGCGCGCACGCGTGTGTGTATGTGTGTGTGCAGGGGGTTGGTTTATTTGTTTTTTGGGGTTCCCCTCCCCAAATCCCGCAGCTGAAAGGAAAAACGTCAGGTAGTTCTGAAAGCCTGAGTTCTTGCCTTATGAATCGTATATGAGTTTTCTTCTTCATATGGACAGCAAGAAGCACTGTTGTGAAATGTATTTATCTTTGTGATTGTGTTTTGACTCTAGGTCTTCTTTATCTCTTTCTTTCCTCAAAAAACCCCACCAGCAAACAATGCTCTTTCTGAAGGTAAAAGACATCGCTAGTACAAGGTGGTCTGAATACTCTGCATGCAGTGTTTCTATGTAAACAAGTATTCTTTAATGCTCTTAAGAGGTGTGAGTTATTCCTTCACTTTTCGTCATTTAAGTTCTGTCTATGAAATACACTCATCGTGAAAACACTTTACAGCCTGGTCAAAAGGATAGTTAAATGAAAGAATAGATTAGAGTTATTACACTCTCTTTTCTGTTGTGTCAGAGGACCTTCTGATCACTTTCCCCAATCATTAAAATTTCCTTTAGTATTAAGATTTTTAAGATACCATGGGTTAAAATGTTTTCTAAAAGTATTAGTGTCTTTAGCAGAAATCAATAGATACGGCTTTACCACTGTTGCACTGTACTTAATGCACTTCTTAGTGAATGTGTGTCTTTTGCCAATGGCCTATATGTTGTGTGAAGGATACTTTAGTTCTATTTTGTAATTTTTTTTTCTTTTAAAATTGAAGAAACTGAGCTCTCTGGTAGATCATTGTTCCTGTATATGTCAGTGTTTTAAACTAATTCACGCATTGAGGATATACCTTGGACAGCATTAATGCAAATAGTAGAACTCTAAGTTTAAGAGACTTGCAGTCATTTCCTCTGATAACCATAGTAACGTTGCTTTTGAACTATCAAAAATTGTGCCACTATCATTTCTTCTAAAAAAAACTGTTTCATGCTTTCTCTATGAAGCTAATATTTCTGGTTGTTTCTGATGTCATAGTGCACAGTAAAGACTCCCATCTGTGGAGTACAGAAGGGTAGTGTTTCATATATTTTATATTGGGAGTATGGGTTATTTTGGTACTTTTTTTTGTGTTGGTTGGTTGGGTTTTGGGTTGTTTTGGGGTTTTTTTGTTGTTGTTGTTTTTTTTCTGCAAAATAAAGTTTTAAAAGAGAAAGAGGAAAGCCAACACATAATAGTATATTATGAAGTTTGAAAATTCAGTGTTATGGATTGAAATATTTTTTGTATAATACAATCTATTATAATCTGTTGCTATAATACCTTTAAATAACAAAGGGGGGAAAGCAACATTTTCACACATATTAATAATTATGATTAGGCTGTAACCTTAATCCTCTAGTCTACACAACATTAAGACTTTTTTCTTTCAGTTTGTTGCTCCTGAATACATGAAACTTTCTATCCTATTTTTCACTTCAATGTTCTGGACAGTAAGGTGCTTCCTTCACAATCAGTATTTCCTAAGCAATGAAGATGCATTGGCTTTTAAATTGAGTCCTTCTTGAGATTTTAGGCTTTCCAGTTCAGAACTCTAAATTCCACACTTGCATCTGCCATGAGAATAGTCAGTGATAACATGCATAAGTGTGACTTGTGTGGCCAGGAAATTATGTATATATATATTTATGTATTTTATGTATAAATTTTTATGTGAAAGGATAGCAAGTGTAGTGTAGACTATGCTGGGTGTGGAACGGTGTTGACAAAAGGTTGGAGAAAAGATCATAGCTAAATTAAAACTTCTATGTGGGGATGGTCTAGCTGTATCTTATCCATTCTATAGCCAAACATGATCTTGTGTTTGTCTCTACCTGTGGAATTCTTACCAGTGTGGTCTACTGTGGAACCTGGGAGCCAGCTCCCACCAGCAACAGAACTGAGTAGAGAACCAATCTCAGAGACAGCTACTTCCACATGCAGACTTTTGCTTTATTAAACTGCCTTTATTTTGACCAACAATTTTTTGTTTGTTTTTGTTGGTTTGTTTGTATTTTGCTTTTCCCCAAAGTATTTTCTCCTCTCCCTGTACTGTTGAGGAGGGGAGTGATAGAGCATCTTAGTGGCCACCTGGAATACAGTCCAGGTCAATTCACCACAACTGAAAATCTTTAAAAGTGAAGAAACAATTCTCTGAGAACTGTGGTTTCAATTCATCACAATTTAAAATGTTGCCATATATATTTATATTTTTATGCCAAACCCCAAAATTTGTTTCTGAGGGTTTTTTCAACATAATAATATAAAAATATTTGGATACATGTTTTTCATATGTTTTTTCTTTGTTTAATTCTGTGAATATATTTCTGAATTGTTTTAATTGTGATAAATACGCAAAGTTTACCAAGAAACTGAATATGCTATTTCTAAATATTTTTTTAATTTGGAAACACAAGCAAACAGCAAGAAAAAAACAAAAATCCCCCAGAACAACAAAAACAAAATAGAAAATAGCACCCACACACACATTGTGTTTGGTATTTCAAGAAGAGAAACAATGTCATCTGATTTTAAATAGTAATTCAACGCCACATCTAATTCTTTGTTTTAAAGTCTGCAAATTTTGATTTAATGTTCTGATAAACTGCTTCCATTTGGTTGTTTCATTGTTTTTATTTTTTTTCGGATAAAAGTGTCAGTGGAGAGAAAATGCAGAGGTCATATTCCACAAGGAAGAACAACTCTGTAGGTCCTGTATTGTCTATCAACCTGCTGTTTTCTGGATGAAGATCTAGATTTTATTACATAAACGAGCTGCCATTCTCTCAATTGTAAAGCAAAATATTTTTTTCTTTGAGCTAAAAAAAAAACAAACCCAAAGAACAATCCCCAAACCAACACTGGAAACTCAAACACATTTTCTGAAATAACAGTCATGTCCCATGATGTACAATGATCAAATTGCATTTGAAGTATCAACACTGCAGAGATATTTGCTAAAGTATTCTAGCTAATTATATACAATGTACAGGCTGCTGTTTAAAGCACTGTTTTCTGTATTATCTTCTAGGACACACAAGATGGACTGTAATTAAAAATGCACTCTCTCTGCCCATGTGCAAAGTGGAAAGATTTTAGTAGGCATATGTGATGTGTCTATCAGTAAATTCAAGAGCTCTGATAAGTAGCACTTCATGCATATGTATACAGTATAATAATTTCTTCTGTTTGAATGGATAAAGGGCTTGTTACACTGTACAAAAAGAAGGTGGTGGATTTTTATCCTTTTACCTACCACCTCTGACCAAAATCTGGGAACAATCTAGCTTTTTTTTTGGCATTCATTTTGAATTTTTTTTCCATCCATTAGTTCTCATTAAATCTCTCTTAACCCATGGAAGCACCTAGGCAGACAGAAACACTGTAATTTTAATAAGTTTTGTTGTATTGTGAGTAGCTGATTCTGTGTTTTACGCAATCATTAAGACCTAATTAAAAACTCAGAACATCTTTTTCTTATCATGATATCTTGTTGAGCACTTAAATGTAAATTTAAGTGAATTTTTAAAAAACCCTAATTACTCAGAAGTTAAAAGCTTCTTAATTCCCAAGCTTCTACTGTTCATAAATATGCTATATAGCTAAACATACTGTTTATTACTGTTTGTTCAAGGAGGATAAATTATGTGTCATCACATAAAGCTCTAGTGCCTTTAACACTTCTTACTGTTTAGTAATCAAAATGACCATCTCCTTATTTACTAGTGTTTTCCTGTTCAAGTGTAGTATTGTAGCTGCCCCCCCCAAAAAAAGTCATCCCTAGTCATCCCTATCCATCAATCACATGGCCAGAGCACGCATGAACTTGTGCATATACTGTATTTATGCTTTGGTTTTTTTGTACTCTGTGTGAATAATTATTCCAGGACTTACCTGAATAACTTGACAAGCTTTTTTTTTCTGAAGTTTGAGTAAAGTTACAAAAACACTTCATAATTAATCCATTAAGCTATTTAAAAAAAAAAAAAAAAAGCAAACCTCCTAATTTTCTTTCCCTTAATTTAATGCTAAATAAGTAAGGCTATATTTACAATAGTATTAGATGATTAAATTCTTTATGGTATATACAGTCAGTTCTGTGATGGAGATTAGAAATATGACATATCCATAAAATACATTTTCCTAGTCAGAAAATCCAAACAAAGCCACAGCCACATACAACTAAAAGTGAAATTTAACACTAAGGAAATGTAAACATAACATTTAGAAAATGGAATGATAGGGGCTAATATTTACCATTCCTTTGGGTTCCCTCCTGGGAAGTAGTACACAGTGGTAGAAGACAAGACCTGCAAAAGTGACATTTTTTTGTTGTCATATAAACTACAATCAACAAGGAGTGTCATTTCTCACACCTCCAATTCATTGTCATTTGTTGTGGATTTGTGTGGCAAGGTTCTGATGGAGGAAAGGGGGCTGCAGAGGTGACTTGTGCAAGAAGCAGATAGGTTTCCCTAGGCCTAACAGAGTAAACACCAGCTAGGCTCAAGGACTGACCCGCTGCTGACCAAGGCCAAGCCAATCAGTGATGGTCACAGCACCTCTCTCCAGGCACCAGAAAGAGATTCCCCTTCAGCCCATGGAAAAGACTATGGCGGGGCAGGTTGTCTCCCTGCAGCCCATGGAAGATGATGGGGAGCAGAGTTCCCACCTGCAGCCCATGGAGAGACTCCACTCTGAATCATGTGGAGACTTATGGAAGATACTGTGACCCACGTTGGAGCTAGAATTGAAGAAATCTCTGGGGCTGTCCAAAGTTCGTAACAACAGAGTGTTTGTGAAATATCTGAAGGTGGCAAGGGTTTAGGTGATAGCTTGTTTAATCTCAGACCATTGTCTCATTTATAAAGAGACTAGCTGAGGAGAGGAGTTTATGGACCATCCAGGGAATTAGAGACCAAGTGCATTGGCTGTGCACACCGACGCAGCCCTGATAACTAGCTGCATGGTAAGTGTAAGACAGACTTGAATTTTGTCCTTACATCTTACATCTTAATTTCCATCACTAGTATCATACCTCAAGATAGTGCATTTCTCACTGCATGAAAAATGTTGCTTTGGGAGTCTTCCCATTCTGCAGTCTCCGCTGACTTTGGATCTTAAATTTATGAAACTGAGCTGAACAATTTATATAAGCATCTGAAGTTGGGTACTTATATAAATTGCAGGGCTGCTCTGTGAAGGAAGGCAAGCCAAGATCTTGGTGCAGTCACAGAGTAGGTAAACTATGCCCTCAGCACTTGTGCATAGTCCCATATCACATGGGCTGAGCAAACACAAATGCCCTGTGATAGCAGTGGTCTGCATCAGTTGTCCAGTGATCAGCAGGTGAAAGCAAGGTGGCAGCTGAAGTCTTAGATCAGCCTGGGAAATACAAACACTTCAGGAATGAACTGGGGAAAGGCACTTCTACAGCAGCACATCACTGGTGCTCAGGGTTGAATTGAAATGAGGTGCAAGGCTCCCTTTACGATAGAGTCATTAAGGTCTCTTGGGTCATCTCAAGGTCCTAAAATGCAGCTGGTTTCTCCATAAATAGAGGATGATGCAAACCAGTAACTTATATTCTCTATATCACTTTCTGAAAGAACCATTTTTCTCCACTCAACATCTAGGAATTCTACCAACACATAACTCTTAGAGAACATAGCATAACTACTAGTGTTTCCTAAGCAAAATCTTAACAGCTCCCACCATAATAGTCAATATAATTTAATTGCTCTATGAAGGTTCCTAGGCTTTTTGCAAAATCAGTAGAGACATGTAAAGCGTGTTCTTCAATAAGATGTTTGTCTTTCTTTTAAGGTAAAAAAAAAAAAAAAGTATTTTCTTAGATTATAAAACATCTTTAGATACTCAGCTATCATATATGTGAAAATACATGTGATTATATTATAAAGTGATTAGCATGAAGCAAAAATGTATTGGATTCAACCATAAAGTTGTCAAGAAACCTAAACGTGCTTGAACACATATGTGTGTGCATTCCTACCAGTTGACTCATTCTCTCACTTTCTCTAAGAGATATAAATTAGATTATTGAAGGGAATGGGATTAAAGTAATGCTAATAATTTATTTGGCCTTGCAAATTTCCCTTTGACGAGGTGTCTAATTGCTGTATTAATCCTTGTGAGAACTGCCTAGATACATCTTATTATCTTCTCAACCCATGAATGCCATGAGACATTGTAGACTCCAGGCTTCTAGGTTTTGCACTACACTACTGGATAAAAGAACTCCTAGAACAGGGGATTGTTTAGGTGCCAGGCAGTAGTTGTATGTAATAGTACAAAAAATAACTGATAGACAATTTTGCTTATGTCTTAGCATTGATCTAGATGACAGTTCAGAGGTTATCTAAGAAACACAACTTCTCCTCACAATGGTATTCGAAATTTGCATATGGACTTTTAAGTCTCTTTAGTTACAGCAGAAATCATCTGTTTCCATTCTGATGAGGAAGGAGAGTCTCATTCTTATACGGATACAGTCTGCATATGATTTTAAGTTGCTAACAAAAATAAAGCAAAAACATTTTTTGTGACATTTTTAATGGGAATAAATATATTAATGACTGTGAGGCGTTAATCTACTATGATAACTGTCAGAGAAAAGTCTATAAAGAGGAAAATATGCAGAAGAAAAATCTTACAGATTGGTTCTATTCCATTTCTATGAAGTATATCCCACTGAAAAATTGAGAACATAGAGTAGTCTTGTGATTTTAAAAATGTAAAAAAAACATTGGAAATTATGTGGATTGCAAAAAAAAATACATTAACCTACACCTATATGAAATATAACACTCATCATAATCATTAGTAGGCATTTATTATGCCGCTCTGAAAGTACAGAAAGCCACCTTCTTTGGTTTTCATGTTCAGTCACACACAGATATAAGAACTTAGCAGAAATTTGTGTAATTACAGATTTGTTATAAAGACTTGAAAAAAAGAGATAACATTAAAATTAAATTAAAATTAAATATGCATGATTTCACTCAATGAAATTATTTCTCATCAAAATAAGGGAACAGATCTGTGGAAAACAGATTAATTAAAAACCTTCCTTCTTTAAAGTTTGTGTTTTAATATGCCTCTAACAGAACATATAATTATTTCTGTGTTAAAATCATTTAACTTCACACACAAAAAAACCCAACAATTGACGTGTTTACAAGAATCTTTTGGTCTTCTCTAATTTGTACACGTTTATTCTGTTGATTCCAAACAGATATATGGATGTAATATGATGGAGTGGGTTTTTCTGTGCATTTGTAAATGTTTCATTTTATCAGTTTTACACATAAAGCTTGCATATTACTTAAATGAGTAAACAAGTCTAGATATTACAAACATAAGTTCTATAGTTTTCTTCTGTTTGTGGAAAATGTGTGTGTGTGTTTAGTTGTTCACATTTCCAATGCAGGAAGTCTTTTGTAAAATCTCTGCTTCCTCTTTTTATTTTACCATTATAATGTCACCTCTTAATCTTCTTAGACATGTGTGTATCACCTACAAGAACGTACTGAAGCCATAAAACTCATACATTATTAAATAATAAATGCTAATGTCTATGATATATTGTTACTCCCTTGGATTAGTGCCTCCTGGCAATTCTTTTACAGGTCTTAATGTTTCAGAAGCTGTTCCCAAGTCATCACAGTATTTTCTGAACTTTGACCAGCCATTTCTACAATCTTTACTGGCTTTGCAAAGAATAATGCACCCCAATAAATTATCCCATCCTTTATTTTGTACATTATAATACTCATGTCAGGCTGGAGCTCTGCTTTTAAAATTATTTTATCGTATCTGTGTCTGGTCCAATGTGAGACAAAATTGCAAAAATACCTGTCTGTGTTTTTCTGATTGGCTCTAAAGGAATTTATAGAAATCACTACTTCCTCTAGTAATTCTGATCTCCAAAAGTTCTTTCTTTGTTCGCTTTGATTAAAGTGAAGGTGCCTGAACACAAAGAATGAGGACTAAAAAACAGAATGCTATTTCAGATCAGCACACAAAATATTTGATAAAGGAAATAAGAAAGTTTTAGTAATAACATACTCCAATTTAGTTCAGTACTAGTCTATAGATATAACAATATCTTAACCATTCTGTAACATGAGGTGCCCCCGAATCCTCTCATTTTGTTATTAACATAGCTTTCATATCAGGTCTTCCAGAGGTTATGTTTATATGCTGTTCTATTCTAGTAATGTTGGCTCAGGGTTGATAAGAGAGACTGCTTGATTGCTTTTTAATCAAAGATATTAATGAAGATGTTAAGTGATGTAAGAAGCCTGGCCCTTTTCCTCAGACACTGTGATCCAGGACTTCTACCTGACTACTGGAACATATATATTGAGCATTTATCCCAGAGAGACACATGAAGAGGACACAGACATGGATGGTCATGCAGATGGCCACAGAAAAGGTGCTGTCCCCATATCTAGGACTCGCCTCAGACAGGAAGAGCCAGACACATCCCTTCCTCCTCTTTGGCTGTGGCATAGGCAGAAGGTCACTAATGCAGCACACACACCACACTCTGCAAGTGCACAAGCACACACACATTCACGGATTCCCAAGACAGCTAAGAGATGATATAACAAGAAGATACAAGAAGATGGGACAGACTGGGGTGATAGGTGCAGAGCTCAGACAGTCAAGTGTGCTGACCAGCCCTATTTTACATGCAAACAGACTCTTTTTATACACTTTCTGCCTATTCCCACCCTTGGTTTCTCCCTTCTCCCCCTTCCGTTGCACATCCCACGTGGGTCTGTGCAGGTCTATAAATTCACACACCCCTCTCAGTCTGGGTTCCCCCCTAGGTTACAGTCTTACCAGCTGCAAAATCCAGGTGGACTTTCCTGGAACTGACACTTGCAGTTTCTTGATAGCCCATCAATGAGTATTACTAGTGAGCTTTGTGTCTGGTCATTGTCTCCATGTTTGCTTTATAAGGTCTGTCTCTCTCATTGCCTCCTTTGTCATTTGTCTGTCAGGTCTGTGTCCATGTACATTCTTGTTTATGGCTTCCTCTTTTTCTTATTATCCCTTCCTGTAGTATCTTGTCCTTGACCAGATACCATTAATGGAGGAACAGATAATATCCTTCCTCATACCCTTTCAAAAGACTTCTGAATAATGAGACACAATCTCACCAACAATAGATCGGTTGAGCTACATTGATTTCCATACATTTCCAAGATTATTCAATATGTTTATTGAATTTACCTGCATCAAGGGGAGAAAACTCCAACATATTTTCACTTTTTAAGTGAAAATATCCCTCCCCGCCCCCCCCCCCACCCCCCAGGATTATGTAGGGTTTATAAGATCTCTCATTATTTTGAGAGTTTTTGTACCTATTTATAGTCAGGTTATGAATCCATCTTACCCACATTTGGAGAAAATACCACAGAGTAAGTCTCTTCGTATGTTCTATAGACACACCTTTAAAATACTGTCTTTGTCCCTGTTATTTTGTCACCTTTTTATTTCCTCTCCTTTGAAAGATGAAATATGAAGCATAACTTCCAGAACAATATAATATGCATCAACAAAACAATATTCCAGAACCTCCCTAACTTATTTCTCCCACTTTACCAATAATTACATAAATTAGTGTCTACCAACATTATAGTAAGGAGTTCTGATTATGACTTCCAACGTCATATTCAAAGAAACATTAATCACGCTAATAGTATAAAATGAGAGCTAAATATGCCCTTCATTTTCCTCCTTTCCTTATTTCTCTCCTTTCTTTCTGCCAAAAATTTTGGACAAGATTGGATTTTCCTAGTTTAAGTTTATAAGTCAAAAACTTAGATGTGAGCTTATCAAGTTAATCTTGACTGTCCTTTTACAAACATCAGAAATACATAGGCATCTTCATATCTGATTTATCTCACTGAAAAAGAAACACCTGTGATGAAAACCATTCAGAAGACACTTTTTTCTCTCTAGCTAGTACAGAAGACTACAATTGTTACCTTGGACTTCAAATAATACAGTTTCATACTTGATTTAAGGTTGTTCAGTACCATTCTGGTACTATGGTAATGATGTAGACAAGTGAAAATCAGGTTAATGGGTAGAGAGGTGAAAGCCAGGTTCCTCTGTGAGCTACAGCCAAGTCTGCATCTACAGAATAGACACAGATGAAAATGGAAAATAAAGTCTTTAAACCTCTGTACTGTAAAATATATTGGATTTTGACTCACACAAATGGCTTTATTAGCATTATCTCTTCTGTGAAATCGTTTTACAAACCCATTTTGGCCTATGAGTAACTCTCAAATTACTGTTCTTACACACTGATACTAGCTACGTATCATTCACTATTTGTGATTTAATATGAGAGTGATGGATTGACTCACCTGGAAGTGTTTGTCTTCTTGACTTCCAGATTAAAATTACATATCTCAGGTCTTCAAAATGACATGATTAATGCGATACAGAAATTCAGAAGATCTTTTAAAAAGTCAAGAGTTTTTATAAAGGCTTTCTTTACCAAAGTAAGGGGGAAAAATATCAGAACATAAAATGAATTAAAATATAAATCTTTAAATGGAAATCCGTAGTATTTAATGGTTTCTAAATTTAGCTTCAATAACTGCCAAAATGAATTGCTTTCTGTGTGTAATTGAGTTTGAAATGTTTTCTAGTATTTCAATGAGAGGTGTTGGTCTGACCCTGTGAGGAAAATATGTGGGTTGATTTTTTCTTTTTGTTTTTTTCAACGATAGGAAAAATAGGTTAACTATGAATGCTTTAGTGTAGGTTTAAATCCATGTTTAAGTACCTAAAAAATCCCCATCAAGATCTGTTTTATATTGATATAAACATAATAGAAATAGCAATCAGGTTAGATCCTTTAACTCTGTCATCATTCAACATACTGTCTTTTGTTGGATTTGTTGCTGTACATTCAATTTTTCGCATTAACCGCTATCAATTGTCCCATTGCAAAACAAGTAAACAAGTATTTTAAGAAACGTTATAAAATGCTTTTTATATTTCTATGGCATTTCTTACCCTTCTGACTTGCATGGAAGAATAAATATAACCAGTAAGGTCTTCAGGATTGTACTTCACTTCTTCCTGCTGGGTTGTAAGCAGGTGAAGTGAACAATTTGCAAACCATATAATGCTATATCAGGGAAATTCCTTTGTTAAGATCTATTTTTAAGGACTTTATCTTTCTCAGATTTTGAATAATGCAAGCATAGTAGATTTGTAGAATAGTTTTTTGGGGTCATTTTAACTTGCTGACTATCATTGACTGTCAGCTCATCCTTTTTCAAGTTTATCCACATAGATTTGTCAACTCTGGAAGATGCCACAGAACCTCTGTTTTTGGCATCTGCTATAGTATCATTCAAAACAGTCTTTTTTAAGGAAAAAAGCTGCCTCTGGGAGGCATAGATCTTGTTTATTACAAAACAATTCTGTAACTACATAGAAATTCTTACACTATGGGATGCAATTTGAAAAAAAAAACAAACAATTTTCTTATTGTCTAATTTTCACCTACAAATTCTGATTGCTGACAATCCTATAAATTTGTAGATAGAATCTGAAAAGCCTTTTTGTTTGTTCCAAAAAGAGATGCAAAATTAAATCTTATTGTCTGTCTGTCCAGTGGCTTGGTTAGGGCTAATTAATTATACTATGAAGACTGAAAATATAAACCAAAATATCATAGACAGGATGGAAGGATTCCAATTTTTTTTTTTTATTTTACACTTTTTTTTCAGTTCAGAGGAGAAATATAATTTAAAGATAGTTAACTGGCATTAACTTTCTCTTGTGTGGCATGCAGTTTATATCATTTTCCCTAAAAATGAGAGTGCCCATTGTCCACTTATCTGCGTTTTCCTAACCTTTTGTATCTCAGTAATTGTAATTTAAAAAGTTTGTTTTCTGTTTGTCCAAGATGAGTGATAAACTTTAATCTCTTTTACTGCGTAAACTTGTATTTTAGTTTACTTTAACAGTCGCCAGCATTCGAGACATATGGATATTCTGTTCCATGAGTCCATTTTCCATTTTTCAAGCATGTTAAATTTGTATTCACCATAATTTTATATTGTATTAAATTTACCCACATGGCAAATGATTTTCCAGTGCTAGCAAAATCTTTTGTTTCTAATAACATGCTCAATATTAGACAAAGATCAGCCAATAATCATTGGCTTCAGAAAGACACAGGGGGAAAAAGACCATTTGGCTGGTAAACTACATTGCTTTACTAATTATATCAAGCCATTGCTTCCAAATATTTCTGAACAAACTTACCTCATACATACTATTCCTTGTTATGCCAACACTGTACTTACCATTTGATATAAGGAAAACAAACAGTGGGCGACTTTTTGATGTTAGAATTCCAAAGAAGCCATGCATGTAAAGAAGTTATTGAGAACAAATAAGCTTTGTTTACACAGGTTTGTTCTATTATGATGCAGGAAGTTCATTTTTCCTGTAGGACCCCTTCAGGTACTGGAAGGCTACAATAAGGTCTCCCCAGATCCTTCTCTTCTCCAGGTTGAACAATCCCAATTGTTTCAACCTGTCTTTATAGGAGAGGTGCTCCAGCCCCTTGATCATCTTTGTGGCCCTCCTCTGAACTCACTCCAACAGCTCTACGTCTTTCCTGTACTGGGGACCCCAGAGCTGGACACAGTACTCCAGGTGGGGTCTCCCAAGAGCAGAGTAGAGGGGCAGAATCACTCCCCTCAACCTGCTGGCCATGCTGTTTTGATGCAGCCCAGGACATGGTTGGCCTTCTGAGCTACTAGCATGCACTGCTGGGTCATGTTAAGCTTGTCATCAATCAGCATCCAGAAGTCCTTCTCCTCAGGGCTGCTCTCAATCTATTCTCCACCTAGCCTACACTTGTGCTTGAGACTGTGCCAACCTACATGCAGGACCTTGCACCCAGCCATGTTGAACTTCATGCAGTTCACATGGGCTCATCTCTCAACCCTGTCAAGGTCCCTCTGGATGGCATCCCTTCCCTCCAGTGTGTCAACTGCACTACACAGCTTGGTGTCATCTGCAAACTTGCTGAGGGTGCATTCTGTCTAAATCACAAAGAAAGATGTTGAACAGTGCTGGTCCCAGTACTGGCCCCTGAGGAACAACACTCATCACAGACTTCCATGAGGCCATTGAGCCATTGACCACAACTCTTTGAGTGAGATCATCCAACCAGCTCCTTGTCCACCAAGTGATCCATCTGTCGAATCTATGTCTTTCCAATTTAGAGACAAGGAAGTGTTGAATGCCTTGTACATCATCCAGGAAGATGATGTCTGTCATCCTTCCCTTGTCCACCATCTCTGTCACTCCATCATAAAAGGCCACCAGATTTTTCAGGCATGATTTGCTCTTAGTGAAGCCATGTTGGCTGTCACCAATCACCTCCTTATTCTCCATGTGTCTGAGCATAGTCTCCAGGAGTTTTCTTATGGTACTATTCTATAGAGAATCAAAACCCTGGAACTATTCCTATCCTTCCCCCCAAAAAGGAGCTTAAATAAAAGTTACTAGACATTTAAAAATGTAAAACCTTTGTAGCCATAGTTAACTCTGTAATCATAGATAGAATCACAGAATGATCACAGTTGGAAAAGACCTTCAAGATCATCAAGTCCAACCATCAGCACTACACCACTGTAACCTCTAAACCATCTCCCAAGGTGCCATGGCTACCTGTTTCTTGAACAGTTCCAGGGACACTGATTCCACCACCTCCCTAGGCAGCTCTGTGCCAATGCTTCACCAATCTTTTGGTGAAGAACTTTTTCCTAATATCTAATCTAAACCTCCCCTGGTGCAACTTGAACCCATTCCCTCTTGTCCTGTCACTACTTATTAGGGAGAAGACGCCAACATTCGCCTCGCTACAACCTCCTTTCAGGTAGCTGTAGAAAGTGATAAGGTCTCCCCTCAGCCTCCTGTTCTCCAGGCTGAGCAGACCCAGCTCCCTCAGCTGCTCCTCATAAGACCTTTTCTCCAGACCCCTAATCAGCCTGGTTGCCCTTCTCTGCACCCTCTCCAGCACTTCCTGTACTATGGCACCCAAAATTGCACACAGTACCCAAGGTGTGGCTTCACCAGGGTTAAAACCTTTTTCCTAACCTATCTTAAGTAACAATCTTATGAGCAGCTAACATATGTCTAGTAAGGTGTTTTGTATATGAAGCAAGCATAACTAGAAATTAAAACACATTTTAAGCAAAAAAAATAGCAATGAAAGAAAACTCCAATATAGGTATAAGAATATGCCTCAGTGGCACTTCTAGCATAGATAAATTTGTTTAAGAAATTTCCCTCTGAAGTTGGAAACTAACATCATGGTGCTAAAAAGAAAAATAAATAATATAAAGTATTATAAAATAAAAGGCTGAGAATTATATAGAATCATTTATAATATTATATCACATATATTTCCAGCATTTTTGATTGTCTCCAGGAGAACACTGCACCTTGAAATATTAAGCTTTTCAAAGCATAGAATCTGTCTTTCTGTAATTTGTACAGCATCTGGTTTAATAATTCTGATCGTGAGTAAGGCCTATAAATGTCACAAGGATGAATTACTGGCAGAATTTTAACTTCAGCGCTGGTCCTGTAAGATACTGTCCATGAGCTGATAATGAAGATTAAAATCCTTTTATTCAGCTTGAATGTGAAAAACCTGGAACTTAAATCAGAGACATATTGTGAGCAACACTGAGCACCTGAAATTCTCACTGATCACAGCACTTCTGATAAAAATCAGAGTTAAATCCCCATATGACTCAGGTTAATGAAAGTTTTGCTATTGAGTGCTCTGTTATCAGAATTTGTCCCATAATATAAGTTATCACAGTTCAGTTTAAGAAAAAATACTTCTAAATTGTGTGGGAAATAGAGACTCATGTAATGGAGTTCCATATAACAAATCTACTGTTTTACTTTATTCAGCCTAACGATTTCCATTATCTCCTTAGTTGATAGAATCCATTTCAAAAACCAATAATCTCTTGAAATCCACTGAGCCACAAATTAGTCATTAGAGTAAATTTTCAGAGATCATTACCTTTCCCATAGATTTTAGCTTTTCATTTCCTGAATACCCACATCTAATGTTGTTCATAATAAGGGATGGGTACATTATTCAGTTACAAAAGAATGATTCTAATATAATTCAAACTATTCACTTGTTTATTATTAGAAATACTGCATATTTTTCAAAGGTCAACTCTGTATTACTTTTAACCTTGAATTTATGACCTCAGATACTATTAGGTTGTAATGAAAAGACAAATGCCATTGATACTCATTGTGTGCCACAGTAATGAGGCATACAGCTAACATTTTCTATAGGATGAATTTATTGTTTTTCTCAACTAGCAAAGTTCTCTCTCTCTGTGTCACACAAACAGAGGTGTAATTTCCAACACAGAAAGGAAAGTAAGGAGTGCAGTTCCCTCTTTTATTCTTTTGTTTTGTGTTGCTTAGTTTTGTTTTTTGGTGGGTTTTGTTTTTTTGTTTTGTTTTGTTTTTTCTTAAGTTATATCTTAACAGTTCAGACTTTTTATGTGGAAGTTTGGGCTGAGAGCAATTACTTCTGATTTTGTTCAGAAATTTTTCACTGCAGGGTAGGAAATTGGGAGAGGAAAATAACCTGAAATATTTCAGGAAAACCCTCATCAAAGGAATTTTAAAACAACATTAACTACAACAGAAGTTAAAAAGACTTTAGGTGACTTCAATCTTGACAGAATAAACAGCATTAGGCAAAACTGTTCTGCATAGATTTGAATATACTGAAATTATAAGAATTAGACTTACAATCCTTAAGGTTCCCCTATTTGCATCATTAAATGTTTCTTCCTTCACAATAAATAGTAGAAAAGTTTTGCTGCATAAGTTGCCGAAATACATTTTTCCTATAAGCAGTGAAGTAATACCAGTGACAGCTGTGCAATCACTTGCAATGATTTATGTGCCGTGACTACATCACCATGTTGTTTATTGTATGCTTATACTGTCTAAATTGGCAATTAGTTTCTGAAGATAAGTACAGAGCAACAAGGAGTTGAATACTGGTAAGGATGTCTTTGCAAACTACGTAAGAGAAACACAGAACAATTTGGTTTAAAACATTAGTGTGGTCCTCCACTGAACCTGAAAGACTTTGGTCAGGAGAGAGTTAGTCCTTGATAGATAGTAAGATCAAAGCTGTGGCAATGTGTGATGATCTTTTGAAGACAAATTAGGTGGTTAAAGAGAGTTGTAGAGCTTGTGGGGAAATCTGCCTAACACTCACCACTGGCATGAAGATACCACAGGAGAAATTTTAAATAATATATACATACATATAGGTGGTTTCATCTTTTCTCATTTTGTCATTCTGTAATTCCACTCTTACTACTTGGTTTTAAGAAAACAATTGTATTCCTGCCTTTTCAAAGGAAAGACAAATATTTTGAATTAATTGCTTCTCACATGAAAATGGATTGTAGACAGGGCATGTGGCCTGTCTCTTATATGAATAAAGGATCTGCTTATGTGTCTCTATCAGCATTTTGCAGTGGTAACTCATGTCATAGCTCAGTTGGATTAATTTTAAAATCTAAGGAAAATACCGGAGCTACAATCAATTCAGACAGCACCAAGGTAGTACCTCTTTTTAATAGCTATGCGATATCTCAAAACTTATTGGTCAGATATAAAAAAATAACTTTTAAGCTATGGTGCCAGGTGACTAAAATTTGGAAACATGATCCTTAATTTTAAGAAATATTCTGAATTTACATTTCACTTTGATTTTAATAGGTATTCAGAGCTTGAATAAAAAACATATTTCTCAAGTTGGACATGCAAAACAAGAAGTATCATGTGAGAAATTCAGACCTGTGGTGGGGAGGGAAGGGAATAATTTAAATCATTGGCAGCATTTCTCTAAATTCCCCTGCTGGTAGCAGTCTGAAATCACCAAGGCAAGGAAAAATAAATACATAAACAGACAAATAAATAAATATTTTTTGAAGTTGTAAAGACATTGTTAATGTTGTTGTTGTTGTTGTGTTATTACTATTATTATTACAAAGATAAAGAAAGGGGTTAGCTATCCATGTTATAAAATGGCTTGATTTCTCATGAAATCAATTTAATTCATTTAAACATAAGCCCAGTTTATTTATATTCTTCCATATTTGTTGGAAGTCAGTAAATAGAACCAGGTTTCACAGGTTTCTCATCTCATCTATTGAGAGTCTTTTGCACTGAGATTATGAATGTGTCTGCCTGTTATCTTTGGAAATTTGCATGAATCGCATTTACATGATAAGCTGTGTTCTTCTGATAAGTCAACAGCCCTCTAGAATTTCCAAATCTTATCAAAGCTGCCTTAGAAATCAAATCTCATAGCTGTTAAAAAAAAAAAAAAAAAAAAAAAGAAAGAAACTAAAAAGGGGGGAAGGGGAAAGAAAAGACAACTGACTGATATTATGCACCTGGTGCTGTATGTCATCCAAACTATGTCTAATGAATGCATTTTATTTTAAGGTTGCTCTTCTTCCTCTTTGCAAATTTAGTAGTGTTATCCTCATATGTTTCATTATTTCACAGGGAAAAAACATCTTTACATATTAGCCACTCATTAATGGCCATCAGAAATGTAAAAGACTGAAACTTTACAAATCGGGTTTGTTTGGAGAAAAAACCCCACTAACTCAGCACAAAACCCCGTATCAGTTATTTGACAACAGGACACAAAGTTTATTTTCAACAGGACCAAATCCTGCCACAAAATTAGTTTTGGTTTTGTGTTTTGTTTTGCTCTATTTTGTTTTCTTTTGTTTTGGTTTCCTAGAGGCTCAGCATTTGCTGTCAGGTGAAAATGTAATAAAATTCAAAGCCACTACCTTGGGAGATTAATCTTTGCCCTATTTCTTTTAAATGGACAGAGATGTGGAAATCTATATCCATGCCTGTGCCACAGGACACAGGTACAAATGAGACACTCTATGAAGTGATAAAGTTGTAAAAACTGACATACTTGCCATACTCAGCTAAATCTGCCTTTCATCACCACTGGCTAGTGATACCTATAACAAATAATTAGTCACCTGACTTGCCATCGCACCAGCTAATATCTGTTTTCTGTTCTGAGAAGAATATGCAAAGAAGAACAACCAAGGGAGGTGTGATAGATATGGCTTATTCATGTGATAGCTGTAGGTAGACTTGCTGTCACCAAATATTAGCTGACCAAGCATCCAACAAGGACCAGCAAGAGTTCCCAGATAAGTAGGTGGTAAATCTCCAGATGTGAAGGGATAAAGATAGCTGTCAAAGATATGTAAACAGATCTTATTCCAGAAATGACTATTTGTTTCCATTGGCCTCTGCTGTTATTAAATAGCCATCTCTCAAACCACTCAAGAAAGGTGAAATGAACCCCACCTGAGTGTGAAAGGTCATTACCACTGCTGTGTTGCTGGCATTTAAGAGTGTGCTTCAGGGAAAATCATAAAGGGAAACAGTAAATGGAAAGCTGTGATAGCACATCAGCCTGTTCAATTTGAATTTGAAAGAGGTATCTGTGTTGCTTTGGGAAATTAATCTTCCTTAGATGCCCAGTTACCTAGTGCTGTCCCCCTTATTTTAAAAATAGGTTTTGAATTCTTAACATAAATTGTAGTCTTTTTGTGTCCTTTAAGAAACTTATTTCAGAAACTAGAAGTTTTATTTGAATTTATGAGATATCTATTCTAAGAAATCATCTTATGTGGAGAAACATAAAAATCCATGTAGTGCAAAGGATTCTGCATTTGTCTTCTGTATGGACAAAACAGTGAAAAACATGATACTACGAAACGGCCATCCTCTACAATTTAGAGACTAGAAAAAAACTCAAAAGCAACACACTTGTTATTTTATCACTTGCAAAGTTTTTGCAGTAGTGTGTTGCTTAAGAATTGATCTTACTAAAAATGTTAGATTTGTCAATAATTGAATAAGAAGTCTTGAATAAGAGGGATACTTTCCTCAAAAAATTCTCAGAGAAATAACTGTCCTTGTCCAAGGAAACATGTAAGAAGAAACAAGAATGTTGTGTGATTTCTTTTTATTATTAAAACTCTAACTTTCTGATATTCACCCTGTATGGAGTCATCATATGTGATATATACACCTCAGAACATGGGGGTTTTTTTCACTTCAATGGACACAGCATTTATCGGTCAGTGACAATGCTCCAGGAACTACATGACTGAAATTATCATGTCAAAAATGAGGCTCCAGGAAGTGGGAATTGCAGTGATTAAATCTTCCACTTAAATTATATTGTTAATCTGTTGCTCAGCAGTCATGGCAAACAGCACTATGGAAGCAAGAATAAGAGACAGAAGGAATGGAAGCTCCTTAAACTAGCTTTGCTTCCAGGCAAAACTTGTTATTGGATAAGTATTTCAAGTAGGCTAATTGTGTTACCCTCTGGAGGTGTCTGTCTTTCTCTACTGAACATAGAAAAAGTTCAGATGACTAGTCTGAGTTAGCTAAATTTAAGGGAAATTAATTCCTCTATGGCTGCACTAAATTTGGATCAAAATGTATTTGCTCTCAGCTATGTGTGTATTAGGAGGTAATAACTCCACTGACTTAGATGGAATCTTTGAAGAAAACAATATAAGTCTACTTTTTTTTTCCCTAAGAAATACTCAAAGCAATGTTGTACACTTTATTAAGGACTCATATGTACAGGTGAAAAACTCTTACTCCCATTTTAGTACTCATTAAACTCTATGTAAGCTGTATGATGAACTTCCTATATTCATGTACAGATAGATATAACAATATATAACTATAAACTGGGAAAGTTTCGCGTTTGATTATTACCTGGAAAAGCTTGGAATAACTTAATGAAATGCATATTCTTGCCCTTTTTTTTTTAATCAAATGTAATTTAATATTTACTGCATTCATTGAGCTTGGCTGATGCTTTAATTTATACCACATTACAAGTAAATGTTTGAGTACATCCTCCACAATTCTTTTGATTAGGTTGCAATATTATAATAGTATGCTTTCAGAGTATTAACTAGCTTCATTATTTTACTTTGCCAGCACACAAATGCACATGAACATATTAAATCCTGGTGTCCACATTTATTTTTGCAAGAGGCTCCAATAAATTATTAGGGAATATTTAAAAGCAAAATTGATTTTGATTCTTCTTCAGATTCATAATTATGTAAACAGTTAGTTTTTTGCTATGGTTGGTTTTGATTGTAGAAGTGCTATGTCTTCTATTTTGTTGCAAATTAATCACACAGTATTTGAACTGTTGTGTAAAAAAGAAAGAAAATAATACCAACCAATCTCAAGAATATCCATCATTTTTGTTCGAACACTGACAGGAAACCAAGCCAGCTGGAATATTACCCTGTTTGGTATGTCTTGTAGTTACATTCAAAAAATTACACTTCTGGTATTCATCACTTACTAATGTGTATCTGCTAGTAAAATTAATATTAATATTTCTTAAAGAAGTTTACTAGCTTCAGTTAATTTTGGTATACTTCTGTGGTCTGTCTTCCATCTTCCTTTGAAGTATTTATTCACCTTGTAAGAAATCGAGGTGGAGATAAAACAACTGGTCCGTCACTGTCCCTACAACTACATCTTAAAAATCTGATTCCCATGGACTAGTGTTATTCTATAAAGCAATCTTTTTCTTTTTTTTTCTATAAAATGATATCTTATTACAATTTATGAAGTATAAAATTTAATTTTAATCTTTCCAAATAAGTTATATCATAGTGGAAGCAACAGAAGCATTTCTTAAGCCCCTATTCTTTTCCAAGTGAATAGATAATTCATCATGAAAAAAGTGTGTAGCAAAATGTCTTCAAATATGAGTAATAGTAATTTTAAAAGTAGAGTAATTTAATGTCTCAAAGCATGGCATATGCAACAGAAAATTTTAAATGAAGTAAAAGTTTCTGGGGAAAAAATGCTACATCTTAAATGCCCAGTGTGTCAGCTCAGAATCATTTGTTCCATATAGTTCAGGAGTGTGTGGATCTCTCATTTACATCACCTCAATCCACTCGGTCTCGTGTCTTCTCTGGGGCTTAATATGATGATTTTGTGCTCCTGAGGGGGAAAAAAAAAAAAATAATCTTGTTGTGTATTTGTTGCTCGGTTGAATTCTAAAGAGTCTGAAGTAATGAAGTTCACCACAAAAGTGATGCAACTGAGGGTTCATCATGAAACTGAGGGTTTTCTTTGTATGTCCTATACTACACTACATGAGGGAATGCTGGCAGTTGCAAAGCCTGCAGAAGTAGTGTTACAAGGTGACAAAGGTACAGGGAGCCCAGCCTGAAAGTCTCTTCTATGCTGCCTATTGGAACCTGATACTGAATAAACAGTGGTCAGAATAAAATTCGATGTTTCAGTTTGAAGGATGCTAATCCTTTTCCTACAAAACAAAGGCCAAGAATAAACTGACATTTATGCTGTGTGTATACAGACAACCAGAAACTGGGAGAGCTAAGTTAAATGTATGACAACTTTTTTTTTCTTCCTCTGTCTTCCTTCTTCTCCATATCTTTTTATTATAAATTTACAGTACATATTACATACTGAACTAAGATTAAAGTCTGAAATCACTAATGCCCGAGAGGAGATAACAACTATGCACCACCCCTGTGATAGATAAATAATAAAATATTCTCTATTATGTAATTTTTATGGGTCATGACTACATCTCATTTAGCTAATGAATCATTATTTGTTTTTTCCTCCTTTTGGATATGAAAGAAATAAAAGATATTCAACACGCACAGAATAAAATCCTGAATGGTGAGGTAGGAAATAGTACTAAAATTAGGTACATGTGACTAAAATTCCAATGGCAAATGATTAATGTTAACAGACAAATCTTCTCTGTATGTGTGCTTGCAACATTTCCAGCTCTCAGACAGTGTACTTAATGATGTCTATTACAAACAGGGGTGTAGTAGTGTGATCATGTGAACCAAATTGGCTGTGATGATTAGTAAACTTCTTTTTGATTCAGTGTCAGTGCGTTATATCTTTTGTATATCATTCATCAAAGATTTTACAGGGAATAGAATAAGAAGACAAAAACAGCTCCTGTGTCTTAGCAACCCAAAATACCTTTGCCTGAGTGAACCCAACAGCAGTGTGAATGTTAGAAAAGCTGAAAATACCAGAGATCTTCAGAAAGAACAATACAAGAGATCATTTGGCAATATTTGACAATACAAATACAACACGGAATTAACACAAACAAAAGTATTCACAAAAATCTGTGACCAACAATCTAGCCATCACGTAAAACTTAAGAGTTTCATTAATTAATTTTGATAGCTCCTTAATTGTTTATTTAGCACTGGAACTATCTTTCCATGCTTATGGAGAAAGTAGATAGTAGGACTGCTTGTGTTGCACGCAAAAATTATATACCTTTCATTATACTTTTTGTCTTCAGACAATTAAACATTATCTGTACATTTCCTCTTCTTAATGACCATCAAAAAGAATGGTTTGGTTTGTTGGGTTTTTTTCCCAGTAACTTTTCACAGATAATTGTCTTGTTAAGTGGAAGTGGAAAAAATCTTAATTCTGCAAATTCATAGAAACTATGTCTTGTAGCTATCAAAGTCAGAGATTATGTATTTGAAAATAAGTAGCATGAGAGAAAAATGGAGAATGCAAGGAGGTATAAAAAGATATAAAAGAACAATTATCACTTCCAAAGTATTGATGGAGGAAGAAATACTCAACTGATAGGACTTTTTATTTGTAACTTGAGGACCTGCAGTTGCCTTTCAGCATTTATCTATCGGATATTCATCATGAACTCTAATGTCACTCTCCTTTATTACCTATTGGCACAGTTTCTTAAACTCCTGCATTTTCTGACAGTCTTTTCATTCTTCTTTTCATGTTCTGCAGCTCAAGGAATAATTCGTCTAAAGAGTTGTCAGATATTGGAACAGGCTGCCCAGGGAGATGGTTGAGTCACCATCCCTGCAGGTGTTTAAAAGAAGAGTGGATGTTGTACTTGGTGACATGGTCTAATGTTGGACCTAGTAGGGCTGGATAGATGGTTGGACTTGATGATCTTGAAGGTCTTTTCCAACTGAAACCATTGTATGATTCTATGATCTCCTTGGACTTTTTAAGGTCTTATTTCTCTTCCCTTTCTCTCTCTGAGATTTCACTGCTTAGTTTCAGGGTGACACCCCAGGAGGTAGATTCTATATTTTGTATAGTGGTAAGGAAGCAGTAGATTGAGATTATAGCTTGCATCTGTACACGTATTGCAGTTTTTAGGGGAGTTCTGAAATGCACAGATGACATTTAAAAGAAAATATTGTTAAGGCCATTCTCATTATGTCATTCATAATATATTATTTTTTTCCCTCTAAGAGATAATTTATTTTGCACATTTGTTGAGGTCACATAAAAACCCCAAAACAAACAAGCCAGCAAGTGTGAACCAAGTTTGAGATTTTCAAAATTAATATACTGACTTTATTCCAATACATTAAGAAAAAAACAAAACAAAGCCAAAAACAAAACCCCAAAACCTCTGTATATGAGGCTGTATGAAAGAACAAAAGACAGCAGAGAAAAAAATTGCGTATTGCACCCTTTAGTTGAGAATACAGTTTTAAAAGTAACCAAATTTATTTGGATTAATAAGTAAGACTTATTTTTAAAAATAAGACTTATTTTTTAAAATAAGACTTATTTTAACAAGGAGGATTGTCTGTTGAGTTTAGTATTACAAAAGAGATCAGGGTCCTCATCAGTTCAAAAGTTGACAAAGGAAAATTGGCTGAAGGATTTCGCTGTAGTGAAATCAATAAGTTAATCTTATAAAATATATCCCATATATACATTCATTGTATGGAAGTTTTCATTTAGATTTTAAGGAATATAAAATCTAGGACTAAAGAAACCAGTAACTTATTCTCAGTACTATTTTTAAGTGCATTTAATACAATCCAAAATCAGTTTAAAATTTCAAAAATTATATACTTTTTTCTGTATTGCTTTAATAGCAGAGGTTAATGAAAAATGAAGATTTATGTAAATCTGGGTATTTTTTGCATTTCATTTTGTTAAGAATGTTAGTTTTGAAGTATTTTCCTTTTTCATTGAATCTATATTCAGATTTATTTTTGAATGAATGTCTTTGTAGTTTTACTAGGTCTTTACTCTCATTTTCTTTAAAGTGACTATAAAACTCCATTTGTTGAAACCATTTTGCTTGTTATGAGCTTACCTTCACAGGATAACAGACAGAAGGTAATGAAATCAGTGATATTCTCTTTTATTTTATTTTATTTTTTTGCATTGTACAAAAATTTAATGTTTGGTGTACAGTGAATTTAGACCGTATTTATTACATTTAACTTTGATGTGAATACAAATCTTCTTTGTATCTTTAAAGCAATTTATTT
The DNA here is from genome assembly GCA_027925045.1 of Hypotaenidia okinawae. Classification (NCBI taxonomy): domain Eukaryota; kingdom Metazoa; phylum Chordata; class Aves; order Gruiformes; family Rallidae; genus Hypotaenidia; species Hypotaenidia okinawae. Next base: position 177,125,987 of record BSDF01000001.1, read on the forward strand.
GACACTACCTCCATTACCATTTGCTTTAAAATAGAAATGTTTAAGCATTTTTCAGTGCCATTATTGTAGCAAGATGTCAATACAAAGTTATATTTAATTTGGAACCAGTATCTAATACACAACAAAATATTTTAACTCAGGTTTAGGTTTGCATAGTCATATGGTTATGTGAAGAAAATTTAGGGGAGACAGAATTAAAACTTAGAGAATATCTCATATTTTGGGTACATTTCTTTGCTATATCGTTTGCAAACAGGTAAATGAAAATATTTAACTGGACTACATACTACTGTTTGTTGTATTTTTGGTTATACTGGTCAAATAACAATTAGACTAATGAAAAGTTGTCAATTAAGCTTACAAGGTATATCCTCTATTGCTTGTAACAAGGTTTTAAGTGCACCAAACTGTTTCTAACTTCTTCTTTACAGTCCAACACATTATGGACATTACATATTGCCTTTCAAAGGACTTCATGGCATGAAAAGTTAAATTGAATCCGAAGTTTCAACAATGCATATGAGTAAGAAGGGAATTGTTGAGGCTTCTATGATTCTGTAACTGCTTCTTCTAAGCAGTTACAGAATCATAGAATGCATTAGCTTGAAAGGGACCTGTAAAGGTCATCTAGTTCAACCCCCTGCAGTAAGCAGGGACATACTTACTAGATCAGGTTGCTCAGAGCTTCATCAAGCCTGACCTTGAATATCTACAGGGATGGGTCTTCCTCCACCTCTCTGAGCAACCTGTTCTAGTGTCTCACTACGCTCATAGTGAAGAACTTCTTCTTAATGTCTAATCTAAACCTACCCTGTGCTACTTTAAAACTATTGTCCCTCATCCTGTCATTACATGCCGTTAAAAACAGTCCCTCCACAGCTTTCCTGAATGTCCATTTTAGGTACCGAAAGGCCACTTTAAGGTCTCTCCTGAGCCTTCCCTTCTCCGGGTTGAACACCCCCAGCTCTCTCAGCCTGTCTACATAGGAGAGATATTCTTCATATTTAGTGGTTTTCTACCTTTTGCAATCTGCTTTTAGAACACACATAGCAAAACGTGAACGAGATATGTGTCTCTTTTCCTATATTCACTGAGAAGACTGAAGTCTTATTGCTCATGCTCAAAGCTTATGTGTAACAAAGGGATCTAGAGAGCCTTACTAGTCAATATACTGTCATATATGTTCCGTTACATGCTGTTCTTGGAGCAGGCATGGAGATAGATATCAGGAAGAAAGCGAAGATTACTATCTCACAGATCCTTCAAAAAGCAATAATACAGAGTGAGTTGAAAACGTAGGCATTGAGATTTGGAACAGGCTGCTACTGTGGAGGAATAAATGTCTGAGAAAGCCCATCTTCCAGACAGAAAAAAACAGCAATAAAACACTGCCATACAAAGTAATCAGTTGCTGGGAATATGATATTCACCTTAGGAATGGAACTAAATAGCTGCATTTGAATTTTCTATACATGGCCAAGTTGATTTTGACAAGCAATGTGTTGTCTAATGGAGGGAGGATGCCAAAACTAGATTAAAACTGAGTAACATCATGGTTTTGCAGTTGTTTTAGCTGAAAAAATAATGATCACTATCTAGTAATTCAGCAACAAACCTTCCAGGTAAAATTCCATCTGTCTCCAGAAATAGCTTTGTATCCCTTTACAGATTTGCTTCACTGATTACATTGCTCTGAATTATCTTTACAGTGCCTAATGTAGGTCAAACCTGTATCAGTAAACTAAACCTTTATCAGCAGAGTTTCTACGTTTAACTGTTACTATGATGCACTGCAATGGTTACTACAGGATTGGAGGGAATTACTTTATGTCCCATAGCATTAATAAACCAAGATTACCAGAGGTATCCATAATAACAAAGAAAATACACAGTATATTACAATACTACTCACAGACAGGTTCAATTCCTTCTGAATCTGGACCTTCATTCCAGCCCTACCACTTTTGTAATATAAACACCCCCCCAGTACTCTCTAAAATAGAGATTTATTCTCAGATTATGATTTTCACTTAAGCAATCACATTGCACTACACTCTTTAAAATAACTTCATACTTAAACTTGCAAAATATCTGACTTCACTGTTATATTTGTTTTTTTAATAATACTCAGATAATTAATTTTCTCAGGTGGACCTAAAAATGTGGTGTTGTTAATGTGAAAATTATTTAAAATTTAAACACAAAGCATTTTCTTTGGACAAGAAAAGTTACACAGGTTTCATTTTGAAATTGTATTTTTATTTTTCTTTATATTTTTAAAATTAAATTAATTATTATACATTAATTCCATTAACTCTGTTATGTTCTGAGAAAAGATCTTGAAGAAATGAGTTCCACTGAACTCCAGTTACATATTAAAATGAAGTACTTGAGATAATAACAATTTTTATTTTTTATTTTTTCCCAAGGGGTACCTTGTTGCAGCATGAAAACTTGCTAGTTAGTTCCTGATTTGGTAATTTGAGGAAGGATATAAGAAATGGATACTATTGAAGATATGCTGGTGATGTTAATATACTTAGAACTTTCTTTGACTTCAGCAAACACTGAAATTATTTTTTAAAAAAAAAACATTTTTTTTTAAGACAAAAAAGTTAAAATGCTACTTGCTTTTTCTCTGCAAAGCTGTGAGGAAAATATTTTTAGTGCATAAACCAAGATTTTAATTTCCTTTTTTTGTAAGACAAAATTTTATTCATTAACTAACAGTAGGGGATCCATTATCTCCTGCTCAGCAGATGGAAGAGGATCTGGAAGACTTTGTGTTCATAATGAGGAAGTTAACATTAACGTACTCCATTATACAGAGTAGAGCAGATACTGAGATGTGTCTTGTGGTACAAAGATGCTATGGAAGAGCTAAATACTTTCTTTCATCTCTCGAGAAGCTGTTCATCTCTTGCCTTCTCTGTTGTTTTCAGAAGTCCTGGATAATGCTATATGAAGTGATTTTGTAATGGAACATTTTATGCAAAAAAACCCTAAAATCTAAGCCCCAAATCTTACCCATGTGGATTTACTTTAATACCTTCTGATTCAGAGTCCTGGTGTCAGCTAGGATAGAGTTAATTTTCTTTTTAGTAGCTGGTGTAGTTCTGTGTTTGGGAGTTAGGATGAGAGTGGTGCTGATAACACACAGATGCTTATAGTTGTTAAGCAGTCAAGGACTTTTCAGCTTCTCACACTGCCCTGCTAATGAGAAAGGGTAAGAGCTCTCTGGAAACTGGGAGGGGACGCAGCCAGGACTGGTGACCCAGGTTGGCCAAAGGGGGTATTCCATTCCATGATGTCAAGCTTTGTATACAGGGAAGCAAGTGGGGAAGGGATGTGTGGTTCCAGGATGTGTGGTTTGGAAACAGCCTAGTTTCAGGGGTGGCTCTGAGCTGTACAGTCTGACTTGTGCCATTTGGTGTGAAACTACATTGTGTATCATTTTGTATTTTTTGTTATATGTCCTGTTGTTATTTCCCTCTCCCTTTGCTGTCCCAGTAAGCTGTCCTTATCCCAACCCACAAGGTTTGGTTTTGGTTTCCCATTCTGCTCCCCATCCGACTGTGGTGGGGGAGAGTGAAAAAGTGGCCGTGAGGTGCTCAGCTTATATGGGCTGATAAAGTGATAAAGGGAAAAGTCCAGAGAGGGACTTCTAATTTGGGAATATTGGCCCCTTTAACAGCCATTAGACCCTAAATGTTGCAGCTGTTTAAGCTTTCACTGGTAAATTTCTTGAATATATTGGGACAACTCTATCTGTTGAGTAACTACTTGAAGGACTTGATCTGAAGAATACATGAATACCATCTATAAAAAAAAAATAAATATTTCTTTGCCATCAAAGTGCAGGCAGCCTTAATGGTTTTGTAAGTATTTTAAAACAGTGACCAGAATGATGAATTTGTATTAGTATGTTGTTGAGATTTAATACCTAGCTTAAATTATTATTCTCATCAGCACAGGAAATTCAAAGAACTACACTAGTTCAAGGAGTGTGTTTTTGGTGTGGTTTCCCTGTGTTTGATACAGTCTAAATCTTTCTTCTGAGAAAAAACCTACATTATTAATACAATTGTAATCTTAAAAATGTAAACAAATAATTATTAGCAGTGCAGATCTAATTATTACAGAAAAAAAAATTCTTAAAAAAAAAAAATCTCCTTGCCTTTTTGCTTACCTCAGGGGCTACAAGGAAGGACATAAAGTCAGCATTACAATGCTTACTATCATGCATGGTTACCTTTCTGTAGCGGAAGGTAGTGTGGCGATGCTGCGCATATGATTTACTACTATTTCAGATAGAATTCACACATATCTAGTCTTCAATCTGTCATAGAATTTGCAGTCATCTTTCAACATGCTTCCAGAAAGCATGCATGTATTCTCAGAGATTCCCATTGGTTACTGGAATCACCAAATCACAGAATCATAGGGGTTGGAAGGGACCTTGAGAGATCATCAAGTCCAACCCTCTGCCCTCAAATGGGTTCCCTAGGACAGATCACACAGGTAGGCATCCAGATGGGTCTTGAATATCTCCAGAGAGGGAGACTCCACAACCCCCCTGGGCAGCCTGTCCCAGGGCTCTGTCACCCTCACTGTGTAAAAGTTCTTCCGCATGTTGGTGTGGAACTTCCTGTGCTCTAATTTGCAGCCATTGCCCCTTGCCCTGTCTCCACAGACCACTGAAAAGGGGCTGGCCAATTCCCCCTGTGTCCCACACTTGAGATATTTATAAACATTAAAAAGATCCCCCCTTCGTCTTCTCTTCTCAAGGCTGAACAGCCCCAGTTCTTTCAGTCTTTCCTCATAGGGGAGATGCTCCAGTCCTTTAATCATCTTTGTAGCCCTTTGCTGGACTCTTTCCAGGAGATCCCTGTCTTTTTTGTACTAGGGAACCCAGAGGGATGGCTGCTATAACTGTTGTTGCTGAGTGAGGTTTAAATACTTAAGTGCTATTAGGTGGATAGAACTCTTCATCTGAGAGAGGAAAAGCAGTAATTTCTTGTTCACCACATTTTTCTTTTTTCTGGTTCTAAGCAGCATAACTTGGGGGTGGGGGGGTGGGCGAGGGATGACAAAACCAAAAAAACACACAAAAAATATCAAACAAAACAAACAGCCCAAACAAAAAATCAAAATCCCCAAATCTAAAACTTAATCAATGGATTTTTTAGTTTCTGAATGACCTTGAAATAGTAAACAGACATGCAAAAAGAAGCAAAGCCAAAAGAAAGTTAGTATGACACCATTATAGCCCATCCATCATCACAATTTACTTAGTATTTTCTTAAAATAGGTTTGAAGAATTCACAATAAAGAGCTCTTGTGTACTGCAGAGCTTCACAGCTAAGAACAGAAACTTCAGTTAACATGACTTTTAAAGTGTGGTTTTATCTGGAATGAAAGTAACACATTTGTTTTAGTACAAAATTTCCCCAAATAAGCTCAGTTTTGGTGGACTGAAATCTTCTACCTTCACTGACATCCAAATTTATCCTTTTCAGTTGATTTTTTTTTAAATTTATTTTAAACAGTGTTTTCACAATGAATAATCAAAAGAATATATTCCCAAACTCTAAAACTGGTATAGTTCAACCTTATGGGAGCTTTCTGAGGTCTGCTTCCCAATGAAATTCCACAGGAAGTGACCCAATTTTGTGAAGTACTTTCATTGCAGTGGAAGCCAAATGGGCAAATATACTCTGTCATGGAGTAACTAAATTTTCAGAGGTCTGTAATTCTACTAACCTTTCAAGGTTGCTTTTCTATACAGAATCAAATTATATTTTGTATGAAATTTTCTAACTTCTAGATGTTTTCTTGGTTGTTTCAGCATTTTAGAAATTATAAATTATGATCATATGTTTTAACTCTGGTGTTCAGAACAAAAAGAGTTCATGAGTTAATTCCTAAGTTTTTCTCTACATTGCTCAGCTTTAAAGTGAATAAAGCTGTCATATGGCTGCATATGCAGCAAGATGTTCTTGGGAAAGTCATTTATTACAGCCATGAAAGAACTGGCAGCTTTGCTATTAGGTAGGATTAATTTCCTGTAACGTAGGATTACTTTTCAGAAAGGTTGTGTCCTGAATTTGCATTTTACCTCCTTGTGTTCTATCAGCAGTTATGTGTCAAACAGTAAATAAACTTATCTTTCTAATAGGAACAATGCAGTGCTGAAGCACCTGTAGTTCTGCCATGTTCATCGTGAAAAGTACTTCTGCTTGACATATGATTCTCAAGTATAGTTAATGATAGCAGCAGTGAGAATGTAAAACTTATTTTTAGGCATTAAGTTCAGATCTAAGAAGGGGAAAACAGGAATATTTTGATCTGTAAAATGTGCAAGTTTGATATGTGAGCCATTTAGAAAGAACTGAGATGGAACCTCAACATATTATTCTTCGCAAAATAATTTTTCTGATCATAGTCTTACTTCAGATTCATTCCAGTTTATATCAAGATAATTAAAAACTCCCATCAATGCTGTTTTTTGTTTATCACAAACCCTTTTGTCTTCACAGCCCAATTCCTCATCTTTACAGTACTTTTGATCTGGTGATCTATAACAAATTCCCAACATAACTTTGAATCTACTGCAACATTAATTTTCCTTTCAGAGTAATTCTGACTTACCTCCAACTATATAGACTTCTCCCGGGTTACTTACTTTCTGTCCTTCCTCTATATATAGACCAGTGATTTCCTGAGCTCTTTTGCTTCTCCATAAAAATCTAAATCAATGTTAGCATGTCTATCATAACATTCATTATATTACTTGATACTGGAGAATGACTTTTCTTGTTTCCTTCAAAGTTTAGTGAAAGTATTTCCACTTGCTTTAATTGGGTGTATTTTGGGCTCTAACTTCTCACTAGGAAGGACTATAAAATTTCAATTATCATGAAGATATTGGCAATTCTCTTAAGAAGCTTCACTCACACAGCAAAAATAGAGTAGATAGTTTAATATCTCATCTAAAAATTGTTGTGAAGTAAAATAAAAACCTTTTCATTTTAAACCTTTTTTTCTGTTGCAACTCAGTTGAGCTCATACTCCACTGAGTGTTTTAAGGTAAGCCTGCTACTTTCCTATTATTTGTTTTTAAGTAAAAAAAAAAAGGTGTATTTTTCTAAAGTTCTGTAGATCATTGCAGAGAATAATGATAGATTTTTTTTTGGTCACTTTAAATGACATTATCCTGCCAGCTATCTCAGTGGCAAGCAAGACTGGGAAAAAAAAAAAAAAAAAAAGAGGGATACTTTCTGTCCTAGTTAGTAACTTTTGCTTGAAAATATTCCATTAACAAAAAAGTACCAACTATCTAAGTTATCGACTTTGAATGTCCATGTCTCTACAACTGCAAGATAACCAGAAGAAGTTAATAGAATTTTTTTGGCAAATACTATTGGACATCACTGGTGGTTGTTGCAACCAAATATATATTAGAAATACAAATAGCATTCAAGTCAGAGAGCAAATTTACATTCGACCATAGTACTGACAAATAGACCCAATACAATTAGATTTAAAATTAAAACACTGGCCACAATTAAGCATATAAGACAGATGAATCTAAGACGGGTGTCAGATTTTGGTGAGATTTTACCAATTCCCTCATGCAATCGTAAGTCAAGTTTAAAAAAAAAAAATCAATAACTTGAAAACATTTCATAAAGGCCATATCATAGCAAAAACATCTAGTTTGCTGTTTAAAGGGTGGGAGAAAATGTACTGGTGCTCATTGTAGTTTTCTGTTGAAACATCCATGCATTCATGTGGAAACCAGTAGGGAAACACTAGTTAAGTACCTCAAAGGAATTCCAACCACTCCTAGGAGTAAATCAGCTTCACTGGGGACAAAGGTTAAATACCTCAATGCAAACACTCTGTAGAGCGGTTAGTAACTGTAAACAAGACGTGTTAGAGACATGTGAAAGCCTGCGGGGCTATGTTCTTACTGGTATTAAGGAGACTTGGTGGGATGGCTCCTATGACTGGAGTGTTGGGATGGAAGGAGACAAGCTCTTTAGTAAGGACAGGCAGGGAAGACAATGAGTGGCTGTGGCTCTCTATGCTAATGACCAGATGGAATGCACGGAACTCCATCCAGGGATGCATGGGGACCTGTCCAAGAGCTTATAGGTCAGGATTAAAGGGAATGCAGGGAAAAGGGACCCTATAGTGGAGGTCTGCTACAGGCCACCCGACCAGGGAGACTGATAGGTCCTCTAGAGAGAGACAGGTGCAGCCTCACATTCAAAGCCACTGGACCTCATGGGCTGTTAAGACACTCTCCATCATATTTGAGAACTTATGGCAGTCAGGAGAAGTCCCCATTGACTGGAAAAGGAGAAATACTGCTGCCATTTTTAAAAAGGAAAGAAAAAAAAAAAGAGATGACTAAGGGAACTACAGGGTGGTCAGTGTCACCTTTGTCACCTCTCTTTTGAGAGAACCGGTGGTGGTTCAACCTGGAGAAGAGAAAGATTCAAGTATCTTTTGTGGCAGTGTCTAGGTGGCTTGCTTTATGATGTTTGATAGATTGAAATCTTTCTTTTCATCCTGACTTAGCTGTGTTTATCTCTAAGGATTCTTCTGCTTTTAAACTCTCTTGATTCTGGGTTTTGAGGAAACTACATACTGTTTTCAAATTTTAGGCAAGCTCCTATCTTTTGCAGAGTCCTTTGATTACCTTACGTAGCATGGGCATGTTTTTTTCAGACTAAGATGCCTTTCAAGAGTATTGATCTCAGTGTTTAAGACATTAGCTATTACTCACACTTTGCAAATAAGAAAACCTTCTATATCACTCTGCCTCCACTGTTTTCTGAAAACATGAGAGAAAGAGAGAGTGAGAACAGAAGTTTTTTAGTCAGCTAATTTCCCCAGGATCACAATAGTCTGAAAGGGGAACCTCTAAGAGGCTCTTCCATACAAATGAGATCTCTTTAACTGCTGAAGGAGAAATAACAACGTACCTTGTTTTGTTTGATCAGATCATTGGGCAGCACTTTTTGAGGTTTAATACAAAACTGAATTCCATGTAGTTTGATATGCAACTAAATAAATATAGGAATGATATTTTCTAGTGTTTTGTTTTCCTGTCTTCAAAGGCGTAAAGATTTACAAAGAATTGCTCACCAGTTAAGGTATCAAATGGGGAAAGAAATTAACAAATAGGCTTATACATGCAGAGATTAACTTTTACACTGACTTATTTTTATCCAGGTTTTAAATACACTTGTGGCTTTCTTGTTTTGTTTTGAATTTCTTGCTTTTTATGATGCATTTGCTATACATTATGGGCTGTTATAGTGTTAGAATAAAACTCGGAGTAATATGGGATAGGTGATAATATAGGCACATATCTATAATAATTGTTTCTGTGGCTGATACTCAACCAACTGGTGATATGTGAAGCTGTTTTAGGATGGAGTTAGTAAAATGCCTGTACAGTTTAGGAGTCCCTAATGGTCATGTCATATGCTTCTCTATCAAAAGTCTGTTTATTTGCCTGTACCAATCTGTATGAAACTCTAGGTAATGAAGTGTCTAAAGCAATTACTGGTTTGTGGGTTTTTTCACACATTATCTAGAACACATCATGACTTAAACTATACTTAGTTCCTTGTGTCCAAAACACGAAATACCAGCGGCAAAATAGAAACAGTAAAAGGAGTTAACTTTGGTTGAGATTGGAGGGGCACAGTACCTCATTTCTTATTCCTTACACTCTGTTCTTAAATACCAGAAACATAAATTTACCACAGGAGTAGGCTTATCATGCACTTTATCCTCAATCCAGTATTTTTCTTATACAACACTTACTTTATTTTTTTTCTGTTAAATATCTTCTTTTTTTGAAACACAGAAAAAAATCCAACATCCTCAACATACAATTAGCAACACTAAGGAAAGAAAACAGCGTTCATTTAATTTTGTAGCTGCTAAGAACTTTTCTTGCCTAGAACCTTGCCTTCTCTTTTACAATTCTTTTATCTGTAAATTAACTCATTCAAACATTGATGATACAAAAGCCCATCATTTACATAAAAAGGCAAAGCAGGTAAATTTCAGCAGTGCCCCACCTACTGTAAAGTATTAATAACATGCTTCAGCAGTCTTAATTACTTTGGTGACCTTCTTAATTTAACAGATTTGACTTTCCCCATTTGTAATTTTGCAGCAATAATTGGATAACTAGGCAATGCATGTACCTAAACAAATTAGGGCTTTTTTAATAAAACTTGATTATTCACAGTTCATTAGACAAAAAGCTGCATTTTAATATTAATTGCATTCACTACTGTAGAATGTCATTCAGAATTAAATATGCTCTATTTTTATGTTAAATTTATTCAGAACAGCAAAGAGCTGTATATAAATTAATATTTCTGTAATATATTAAAATTGTAAATATAAATTATTTGACCACAAATCTTCTTTTTGACCTCATTGAGAAATGTCTGTCCATTTCACACGTCCATGCAATATGGAACAAGTCAGTCTAAGATTAATTTCCTTTTGGTCATCCACACTTCTGCAGTAATTTTGACTTGAAACTACATCACTGAAAATTATAGTATCAAACAATATGATGTCCTTAGCTAAGAAAATCAAGGTGTAAAATTATATGATTGATTAATGTATTAATGTTCCAAACACTTCTTATGAAGCTGGAATTTTTAAACTTTTTTCAAGTAATGTAGTCCCAGTCCTACTGATATAATTAAATTTAAAAAAAAAACAACAAAAAAAAAACCACCCCAAAACCCCCCAAAACAACCCAAAAGAAAACCAAACAATATCACTTCAGAAATATGAATATGAAAATTGAAATTCCTTTCCTTCGTATTATTTTCAAGAACATATTTTCTATCAAGTAATTTATTAATTTAAAGCTATCTTACAGGGACAGTTATAAAGTTGATTACAGGACTGCTTCCAAGATTTAAACTAAAGTGAGCTGATACAAAGGTTATGTTATGTCAAAACTGTGAGTGTCAAAATAAGAAAGTAAAAATGTGAGAAACACCCCTCTGACAGGAATATTGTTTTTCTACCATGAATCTCATAGTCTTCACTCACTTAGTAGGTAGTTTTTTGTGAAAGTTTTGCTCTTTGTCTGAAGATATTTTCATATTGGAAATGAGCTATATTGTTTTATGGATATTTTGAGCATTTTTCTAAACTCTGGAATACCTGTAAACAAAGTGTGAATAAAAAGATCCCATGCATCCTAAAGCAGGCTTTATGCCGGGAGAATAAATAAATAAATAAGCTTAGCCTGCCAACTTACTCTTGAGAAATTACCAGTATATTTTTTTCCTGACTTAACTTTTCTGTGAGCATTCATATTCATGAAGGCAAAGGGTCAGTTGCATATATGACTTAACCACAGGACATTTTTATCCTAGATCAAGATCTAATTGAGGCAGCTGAAATGTGAGCATGTCTTGCTTATCCCTGACCTACAATTTCTGTCTGTTCTAAAAGCGAGAATTAGTTTGGTCACCCTGCTGTCAGCCCAGGGCATCTTCTGACAAGAGATTTCTAATACACTGAACAGCACTTTACATTAAGTGGTACTAATTACAGGGGCTGGGTAATCAGTTTGACCAGAAGTAGGGAGCACAACTGCAGACTATTTGAGGATTCCAGATGGAACTGCTGACATAGTTATTACGGTTTATTTTCCTATTTATGAATTCCTTAAGAATGGAATTCTTAAAGGTCAAATCTTCTCCAATGTGTGTCTTTGTATTTAGTTACAATAGTGTAATTTAGCTTGTATTTGCTAAAAGAAAGTCAGAATTAAAAAACATCAATAAATAAGGACTAGGAAAAGTTGTGGGGAAAAAAGTCTCAGGAATTTTCTGTTCCACAAATCTCTGTTCTTCCTGAAACGCTGCATCATCATATGGAAAAAAAAGATGCCCTTGCAGGAGTGGCAAGAAAATAATTTCGTATTTAATTTTTACCTCTCTTCTAACTTACCATTTGGCACATATATCTCTGTGTCGTGATTCCTTCTCCATGGACATAGCAGTGATGGTAGTACATGGCTTCACAGGAAGTTATGACAATGAATTTTTATGGCAACCAGACTCTAAAGATAAAATAAATTATTCTTAACTAATGTTAGTAGCATTGCTACACTAATGCTGTTGGAAAAAACCCCGGATTTTCTTTACATTTGTTGCCCTCAAATCTGAGAGCATCTTGTCCCAGACTATTTTCAGTTTTCTATTGCTTCTATTCCCATTCTATCTCTAGTTTCCAAGTGCCAATGTACTGGGAAGGATGTTTCTAAAGGGTTCCTCTAAAAGAAGAAATGTTATTTATCTTGTTAAGGCCTATAGAAGGTTTCTGTAGAAATTTATGTATTTGAAGGCAGGTAAGAGCATGTGTTGTTGTCTATACAGGATTCAAATTAATCTGTGGAATTTTTTTATTGAAGTTGTGGAAAAATAAATACAGTGAAAGAAAGACATAGTTATTTAAAAAAGGCTTTTACAATACTCTGGCTTTCCTAACACTGTTGGACACTATACATATAAGGTACCTGCCAGTATAGAATAGTTTTCCCCATTTTCATCACTGTGTGCTTTCTGTGGCTTATTTGGCTTCTTTCCTTTCCCTTCTTCCACCTAAATTTTGTATGGTGGTTTTCTTTTTGGTGCTTCAGTCACTCCATGAAACAGTTCTCTCAGTTTAATTCTGCCACTGAGTCTCCTTTAAGTAACCTATTACAATGCAAATTAACAGCAGACAAATTCAAAAAGATACTTTGGAGGGGATTCATCTGATAAAAGCAGATGATTTCAATGTCTCTGCCTGAGACATCCTAAGCTGTCTTTACAGCTAATAGTCTGAAATAAGTACTTCTACAACAATATTCATTTTATCATGAGATAACCGTTTACAATGGATCAGGTGACATCCACCCTAAAAGAAATAATTTTCAGCTTGGGAAAAGACGCCCTGAGCATGCAGTTTAGCTATGTTAGCACTGCAAAAATGAAAATCAAAAGGTCTGTTCTGTGAAAATTATGGATGCAGTCTGCCTTTGACTGGGCAGTATGACCATCAAGCATTTCTAAGTTACTAGCTACGTTGTATATCCAAATTTAAAGTTTTTGTTGAATATTTGAGAAGAAATAGTTTGTTTTATCATGTTTTTTGTTTTAAGAGGATAGCACATTTTCTCATTTAAGTTTACTATGCTTACTTCTAAACCAAATAAGTTTTCATTTACTCTTTTAGGAAGGGAGCATGAGAGTAACACAAGGGGAGCCAGTTTGTATGTCAATACACTGTTATTACTTCAGTGATCACATGTCCCCTAGAGATTGTAATAATACAAAACATTTGCACATGTGACATTTTCAAATCCAATGCTCACAGGTCCAAAAAACACAAGGGATACATACAATAGCAGTGGGTGTTCTATTAGAACTTGAAGGTTAATCTATTCCATCTCCTTTTTCCTAGGCTAAAAAAATACTTCTAGATCTCCCTGACAATTTTTTTCAAACTGTTTTATAGATCTTAAAAGGTAGATGTAAAAAGACTCTACAGCTCTCCTAATTAGCCTCATATTCTCATACTTTTGGAGCAAGAAAGATCTGAGTTTTCTGTTGTTTTGCTTTGTTTTCATATTGTCTGAAACTTTCTGATTAATGACAAACTCAATATGAGCTGGCAGTGTGCACTAGCACCTCAGACCAACCATGTCCTGGGATGCATCAAAAACAGCATGGCCAGCAGGTTGAGGAAGGTGCTTTTGCCCCTCTACTCTGCTCTCTTGAATCTCCACCTGGAATACTGTGTCCAGCTCTGGGGTCCCCAGTACAGGAAAGACGTAGAGCTGTTGGAGCGAGTCCAGAGGAGGTCCATGAAGATGATTAGAGGGCTGGAGCATTTCTCCTATGAAGACAGGCTGTGGGAGTTGGGCTTGTTCAGCTTGGAGAAGAGAAGGCTCCAGGGAGAACTAATTGCGGCATACCAATACTTAAAGGGGTCCTACAGTCAAGTGGGACAGGAGTGCGGTGATAGGAAAAGGAGCAATGGCTTTAAGCTGAAAGTGGGTAAGTTTAGATTAGACAGTAAGAAGAAATTCTTTACTGTAAGGTTGGTGAGGCACTGGAACAGGTTGCCCAGGAAGGTGGTGAATACCCCTTCCCTGGCAGTGTTTGAGGCCAGCTTAGATGAGGCTTTGATCAACCTGGTCGAGTAAAGGGTGTCCCTGTCCATGGCAGGGGTGTTAGAACCAGATGATCTTTGAGGTCCCTTCCAGCACAATGCATTCTATGATTCTACAATTCTATGGGTTTTTTTATACAAATTACATAGCTTCCTTGTTCCTTTTGTGGTCAGAAAGAAGAGTTTACCACTGTGTTTTCACAGTAAACTCCTGCAAAATAGATTTTTTTCTTTCATTTTAATTTTATTTTTTTTATTCCTCCGTTCTTTCTAGAATGGAGAATCAAAAAAAAACAATCAAAAAACCCAAATCCCAAACAGGAGCACTTTATCTATTTAAACTTCTCTATTTGTTAACTTTTTGCAAATATTGAACATCCTTGATATTTTTATTCAGACATTTTTATTCAGACTGTCTTTCAATAAAATACATTAATATTTCTCAAGAAAAAGAAGAGAGAGAAAGAAAGAATGAACTCAATATTTTAAGTACTATTTACTTCTGACACTTCTAAGTACTTCACGCACATGAAAAGAAATCTACAGCTGACCTAAATACTGACAGATATTTTGCAAGTACCATGGAAACTTATATTTCAGGAACTATAAAATAATAACATTTTATCCACAGTGTAACACTTGAGAGGAGTGGCCAATTGTATCACTATGACTCAAGATGCTGAAAAGAACTTTTGAACAATTACATGTCACTTATTTCTGACAAAATCTAGTCAAGAAATACTTATAGTTAACTTGTACAGAGAAGGCTAATTAAGAAATTACAGTAGAACAATTTCAGAGTTATTGAACACTGAGAAAACACAAAGGATGGGCATTATCTTCTCATTTAAAGGCTAGGAATTAATTTTAAGTTAATTGTCTAGCTAAAAAGACACAGAGTAGAAGTCAGTCTAAGACGACAATTAAATTTTCTTTAATTTTCAGTTAGATGTTAAAGGTTTTATTATTATACCTTCATTATCTCTCCATTGACATCACAGACTCAACTCAGTTGTTTGAATGCAGAACATTCATGTTGTTTTTGGAAATTCCAGACTTCTGCTTAGCTTCTAAAATACCACTCTAAGAAGGATACCTGTCCCATGTCATGCAATTTACATGCATCACTGTGTTTTGCCTTCTGTGCAGTACCTCAAATTCATGTTTGGATGACTAGATCTAATCCTTAGTTTGAGGCAGAATTGCATCACTAATGAATGGACAGACTGGTGGTAAATTCATTTTTTGCACTATGGGACACCACCTAATCTCCTTTATTTTATTGGAACAAAATGTGAACAATCAAAATCCAAATATTTAAATATATTTTCTCTATTTCTTCTTCAAAAGCCTACAAAAGCTCTATCTTTTACTCATGCAAAATAAAGGTGAATTATTAGATGCTTTTTTGGGTTTGTTTTTTTTTTTTTAATAAAGGACTGTCCCCATCAATGTTACTCAATTTGACTAAAGAAATCCTTTCACTTTGCGGTTCTTGCTTTTCTTTTATTATTCACAGAACGAACACTCAACCCCATTCTGTGTTTGTCTTAAAAGGAATTTGCACGTCAACATAACATCCATATTATGCATTTTATAATTTAAGATTAAATCTTGATGATATGCTTATAGACATTGAAAACCAGAACATGACTAAGTGATAAATCAATCTTATAAAATAATAATAATAATAATAATAATAATAATAATAATAATAATTATTATTATCATTATCATTATCATTATCATTATCATTATCATTATAATATTGAATGCTCCTTTGCAAGTCAAATATGATGATCATATTTTTACGTAAAAACCACACTCACACTGTACTGGCCACACAAAGAGAAAGGTATACGACTGCAATAAAAATGATGACAGACCTGTCAGCATGCCTGCATCTGGAAATTGCTGTCCGTTTCTAAGGAACAGAGCACTTCGATAAATACATTGGCACTTGACAGGTGTGCTGTGGCCTAAGGATAATTAAAGCTGTTCTTGCTTTCTCGCCTGAAAACTTGTTTGTCTGTCTGTTCCAGGGTCCAACAATGCAAGGTGGTAAGTGTTTCCTGCAAGGCCACAAATTCCCTCACCTTAAAAGTGTACTCTTGGAGAGTATTCTGTAGCTAAAGTCATATGGTTCAGATCTCACCTGCTTCATATAAAAGGTTTGCTAAAGCATTACAAAGTCGGGAATGTAGTGGCAGATACTGCAGTTCCACAGACATCTATCTATACACAGATGCGTCCCTGCAAATCTTTCACAAGGAGCTGCTAACTCAATGTGATGCCATCAAATGACATCAGCAGCTCTGCTTGTTAGGATTCCAGAAGATTAAGTGAGCATTACTTTTGTCTTCTTTTTCTTTTTCTTTTTTAAATTTATTTATTCATTCTATACCTATATAAGTATATAAAATGGTTTTTTTTATGACATTGAAATGTATCTTGCCAAGGTTTTTAAATTTTGATTGTTTCAAGGCAGAATATTTAATCTCAACTAGGAAATTAAGGTGATGTGCTTATGTAACTACATTTAAAACATTTTATGCAATATTAAGAGAAGAAAAAATAGGAAAAAATAGAAAAGGGAAAAAAGTGTTCCTAGAGAAGCAGACAAATATTTCATAAGCATTGTTAAGAAGAGGATTACACTTAAACACACATCACAGGTTTTTTTAAACAATGACTCACCATATCTATTGAAAAAACCCACAATTTTATAAGTAATCAAGAGAGTAAAATTATTCTTCTAAGAAATAAGCTTCTTAGAGTCACAGTTATCTTTGATAGGTTTCTCGTGTGGAAAAAAAAATGTTACCAACAAAAATATGTGGTTACAGCAAGATGTTTTCATTCTGTTAAACTAAACAGTATTTTATTGAGCAGAGTTCAAAGTATCAGTATTTTCCTAGCAAGAGTGTTTCCTTGAATTGCAAAGTAATCAGGGAAGCTGATAATAGGTTTAATTTCTTTCTCTGTATTTTGCTACAGTGGTAGAAAAGTTAATATTACATAACAATTTTTTTCAGGCAAAAGCCTCTCTGCTTCTGTATCAAACTTTACTTGACATCACTTACTTAGAATCTTGTTTCCCAAAGGCTAAAAACTCCAAATCTGTTATTCAGTTTACTTACTTCCTTGCCAATCTCACATTTTCTGTCCCAATGTAAATCTGCTTGTTTTACAGGCTGATGGTAGCAAGGGCGTGCTTTCTGCCAGTCATATTCTGAGGAATATGAGTCACTGATAGCTGTTACCATGCTAATAGGAAACCATGTAATCCAGTGAGACATCGGGAGACTTTCTAAAGAGGGTAAGTAATTTTGTTCTAAAAAACCCAAAATACCCCCAAAAAAACTATTAAGGAGATAAACCTGGAAAAATCTATTTTTACTGTCTGTAAGGGACTGGAAATATGCCTTAATAATTGCCAACAGAACCTTTTCCTTGTGTCCCCCCCCTCTTTTTTTCTCTCACCTAACCAAACCCCATTACATCACCACCACCCCCTAAGGCTTCCAAAGACCTAATGACTGTTCAAGGAGCCACCCAAAAGATAGACATCAGGAGCCATTCACACACCAGGAGAACATTCCACTATCAGGAGAGAGGTCAGGAGCCATTCACATATTGGACATTCCTCCCTCATTCCCACAAGCCAGGTGGAAGCTTGTGGCAATACAAAGGATGACTACAAAAAGAGAGCATTCAGCCATGGAGAGAGGCAAGCCACATGAAAGGGAAGTAATGGAGAAGGAATGCATCGAGGGACTCAGAGACACTGCCAGCAGACAGAATGCTGTAGCCTCATGGTGGTAGATATAGTCCCCCCGCCTTTCCCTGTCTGTCTCTCTCTCTCTCCCTCTTTCCCTCTATCTCTCTTTTCCACCCTTTTCTCATTCCCCGCCCCCCCTCCCCTTTTTCCTGCAAGTTTGTTCCAAATAAAGCAACCTTAACCTTGACTCCGTTTCAAGTCTTAATTCTGTTCTCTGAGAATTTAATTGAGAAGTGATCATGGTAAAACACCTAGCAATTGGACGTCACTCAGGGGTTCAGCCCAGCTGCCCCCAGCCACCCAGAGCGATCTGAGGTTCGGTTGGAACACAAGGGGGTTTAATCCCTGCCAAACTAAGTCTTGTCCAGGTTGTGGATCCTGATGCTGTCTCTCAGTGATGCAACGTATGGGTGCAGGTGTCAAGGTTCGGGAAGGAGGGGAGGGGAGGGGGGTTGTTGAAGGAGGGGAGCTGCGGGAGGGCTGCAGGAATGGCCTCTGTGAAAGAGCCTGAGGCTACTCCATGCTGGATGAAGATCCAGCCGGCACAAGCTTCACAGTAACTTCTGTGCTGTATAGTGTAGATGAGGTTGAACATAGAAACAATCATAAAGAAGGCCCGCAATCTAAAAAAGCAGTTGACTAGTACTATTTTAGATGCTCTTTAGTACCCAAGCTATCTGTGGAGGTCTGTCTGAAATGATGTCAAACTTCCAGGATTGCCAGGTGCTATTGGAATGGCTGTTGGAAGCTCTGTGTGAAGCCACGGTGCTTAAAAAGACACCAGCCAGCTGTGTCACAGGGTCCAGGCATAGCAGTTTATAGTACCATTTTCCTTCACGGCATGTATATAGTGTTCATTCTAAGTAACGAAAGCATAGAATGGTACTTATTTTGATTAGCATTCCTATTTTAGCCTTTTTTTGAATACTCAGGACTTCTTTCTGTCCATCTACCAGACTATTAATAGGTGAAACATCATACATATCCTAAATCCTAGGAAAAAAGGAAAGAATGAAAATCCATTATGCAGACATCATGAATTTTCTCAGTAATCTGATACACAAAAGTGACTTTACATTCTCGTATGTATGAACAATTTTATCACAGATTTTAAAGAATACATGAAGAGTGTGTTCACTATTTGTATTACAGCCAAAGTTATTTTTTATGCTAGTTTTTCAAGGGGATAGCATGCTCTTAAACCTTCCTTCCCTGAGGAATTCCAGGAATAAGAATAAAACAAGTGGAAAGAAGTACTAGTTGTCCCTTTCAAACACCACAGGTTTTGCAGATTTTCAGGTGTAAAAGAGCATACTGTATCAAACGTCCATATATAACTGTAGTGTAAATAAAGAAACTCCTCTGTGTTTATCTCACTGGAAACAGAAAACCTACTTGCTTTTTTAATTAAGACTTTTAACAAATAACTCTTTATATTTTATTAAAACTTGTGCGGTTGTGACTGTATATTGGAAATACAGTACACATATCTGTGCATATATTCTTAAAAACATGCAGAAAAGTGTATAATCTCATAAATCTTGGTATCAAGCTAAAATATAAACTCAATTAACACACACTGATAAGTTTTTTAATCATTACTATAACACTCAAATAACATTTAATGATGTCCTGGAGATAAAGAACATTTAATTATGCCTATCATGAGGAATATCTAGGCAGTATCTTAGATTTTGTAGCAAATTCTAGCCCTAGATGCACAATGAGTAAGATTTGGGAATTTTTGGAAATGTAATGAATTGAATAAGAGAATGAAAGAATGAAAAGTTAAAGTTCTATAAGAAGGACTTAGAATTTGTATTCTAAGCTAGTTGCACATTATTCATCTGCACATCTTATTATATTTCTTAAACTTCCTTTTGTTTCAGAGGTCACTTACGGGTGAATTTAATTCATTGGTTCTGTAACTAATGTACATAACATAGATTGCTTAATTTAATGAGCTTTCACTTTCATAATACAAGATAATCAGTAGAGAAGTAACTATGACTTTGAGCTGTACCCTAGTTACCTTAACTCTACTGACAATGAAAAAGCCATTAATTCCGTGATATTACAAGTACATTATAGCAAAAAATACCCTCCACTGCTTTCTGCATGCTAACACTAAAGACTTAATCACTTATTATGTGATGTTATTAAACAGGCATTACAACACTTTCCAGTGGAAGTGTACAAACATTTTCACTTCATTTAACCATGCAGAAAATGGAGTACTCCCCAGTGATTTTCCTATTCACAGTGAAAACCATGTGACAAAATGAACTAGAGGTTAGGTTCCTCAAACAAGAATTTTAAAAACATAATTTCAACAAGTCCTACACAGCTATAACTCCTCCTTAAACTTCTTACTGTTAGAGAACTTTAGAATCTGAATGTTATGGTATTCATTGTGTTCTCTTGGTTGAAGAGAGAGTTGAAAGAGCTTTAATAGGGAGATAAGGTGGAGTTATTTGTTAAAACCACTTTACTAAAAAGTTTCATTTTCTATAACCAACTATTTTTATTAGTCAAATGTCATTGCATTCATTTCTAGATTTAAGTTATATATTGGTCCTTTACATTATAATATACTTAATAATATCTCTAAATACTGAGAGGAATCTATAGAGATGATTAGTTAGCCAGTGTAGAATAGAAATACTCATTGAAATTCAAATAGCCCAGACCATAAATTGATGGAAACTAAACTGAATTATTCCTGTGTTTCAAATGAACCTTCAGGTTATAAGCAGAGAACAGTAAACATGTATATACCTTTGAGTGTTCTAACTAAAATTTATAGGTGTATTCTAGCTACATTATTTTAAAAACTTTCCCGTTACGGTGACTTCAGTGTTTTTTTTCTAGACTTCTTAATATTCTCCAATATAATATCTTATCTACTGCTATTTGACAGCATTCTTTAAATGGTGAGCACATGAAAGCTAGGTGAGTTTTGCAGTTCATAGTACACAATAATTTGTTTAGGGAAAAGCATAGGTGGATTTTTAAGTGCATTTTTAACAACAGACAAACACACCATTTACTATGAAGCATTTTAAAATAAATATCAGGCAGTGTCTAAAATCCATCTAGCTTGCAGAGCTGTAAACCACAATCAACTTAAGTGTCACATAGAGTTATATTTATTTCTATGACAAGTAACAATGAAATTAATACCAGTAAGCATGTCTAAATCAGAAGTGTATTTGCTTCACTGTTATCTTAATTCTGATCTGAAAGAGTGTAAGAACTGGTAGAAGAAATGATCTGAAGAAAGATCAAGCATAAATACACTATTTTCTCCTAAAATTAGATTAAGTATGTGCTTATTAAGAATGTAGAAAATTAATGCCTGGCTCTTCTGTGGCTTCCATAAATCTTTTGATATTGCAAGAAAAAAAGAATTATTTTGCACTGGTTTTTTTGGTAGATATACTTATTACATTTTTGACAGTGGAATATATTGGAAGTAATGTAATCTTGGCTTTCTCTTTTTTATTATTATTATTGTGATGATGATGATGGCAAATAAATCAGTATCAGTACAAAAAAAATATATTTTTTTTGTTTACATCAGAATGTTTGGCTCTATTTTTGGGGAGGAGAGGGTGTATATATATAGAGAGAAAGATCCATCATGCCAAAAGGCATGCCACAAGATGAAGACTTTCCAAAATTTAAAGCAGAGCTTTAAATTGCCTGTTTGGTATTTAAACAGAATGGAATTACTATTCTGAAATATTTGTTAATCTTTGTTCTTGGATTACTTTATTTTTTCCTTTTTCAATAGGTGTGAAGGAAAAAAAAATCCTTATGAAACTTTTTTTTTTTTTAATCTTTTCATTAGTGCACAGTTTCAGTATTAATTCTTCTTAACAGAGAGCCTAAATTTTAATTTAGTATTTTTCTGGCTTTTCTCTCTAATTTTAAAATGGAAATGTATAGTCTTTTGTCTATATGGATGTTATTTAATTTGGTGTTTTTCTTTTAAATCCTTTTAATCCTTAAAATGAAATTACTGTCCATGATTCTTATAAATTTTTCACTTTTGTGGGGAAGTTGATTGCACTTCTTCGAAACTGTGTCTTTTAGCTACTTGCAATTTTAAAACTTTCTATATCCAGGCTCTTCACCCGGATTTATCTTTTACTACCTGGTATCTCCGTCAGCCTTATTCCTGCTGCACGTGCTTTTTTGTGTGAAAATCGGTAATGAAAATTAGATGCAAGGTATTTTGTCTAGCAAGAGTCTCTGAATTTAAAGTTATTTGTGCACTTTCTACATCTAGTTAATTTGATAATCTCCCTGCTTTCGCAGCCACAACCCAGGCTATATCAACAGTCATCATTAACTTCTAATTAACTACTTAAAAATATACGGATTAAAAGAATAATCCAGTCTTTTATTACAAAATCACCTGTGTTCTGCTACACATATAGAGAGTTATTTGGTTTATTTTTATTCATTAATTAAGCAGAGTCAGAAAGTTGTAGAAACATGTTGGGTTTTTTTTATAAGTCTAATTTTAAAAATAATTGTGTTTACTAATCCCGACATTTTGCAACGGCATTTGTTTTTTTGAAAACTCTATGCATTATTCACCTTTTCTCATCTATGTATGTATTTCTATTCTACTTCTACTTTTTCTTTTCCTGTCTCATTTTCCTAAAGCCTTTAGGCATGGAAAAATACAAATATTTATTTCCCTATATTCTAGAGAGCTGACATTTTTCAGAGAAGCCTTAAATCCCTAGTTATCCTTAAATTCCTTCTGTGAAAAACTAGTATTGCTGGACATATACTGCTAAGAACTAACCATTTGCAAGCAAGGTTGTTTGTCCTCTCAGATGGTGGATGACATACCCTAGAGGGCAGGCTGGATGTATGTGGGGCATGCACTAGTAGCTTTGTCTATCTCTTGTGACATAATGGGACCTGTATGAGATATTACACACAGAAAAATCCCTTATTTTCTTGTACTCATCTAGAAAAAGTGAAAACAATTTTACACTCTAAGCATGCTGTTCTCTAGTGCTATGCTGTTTATTCCATCTCTTTCTTACTTTATTGTTAAAATTCTGCCTCTAAATCATGCAGTTCTTGAGTTGAATTGAAAATGTTCTATCAGATATTCAGACTTATGATGAAAGAAATGTGTGAAACCAGCACCAGACTAGAAAACAGAAGCTGCCTGAGAAAAGAAAGATATCAAAATACAAATAAAGGTTACTCTTAAACAGATCACCTTCTGATAGGCATAAGAGGAAATTACAAACAATGTGTTTATGTGCTTGTATTAAATGCATTCTAAGTTCACAGAACTCCTTTGAAGTGTAGGAAGAAAATTAAGTAGCCGTCTTATCAGTGAAACCTGAACTACATTCAAATATTAGATACATACTAAACTGTACAGAAAGGTTGGAGAATAATAAAGATTACACAAAGGTAATTGTATTGAGGAACTATTGTTATCTGAAGAGAGGAATAAAATATTACAAGAGATGTGAAGGGGTAATGAGCACTGGAACACTGCAAATGAGAGGGCAAGTATGTGGTCTATCAAGGGAGAATAAAATAAAGAAGAAAGAATAAAGGTTTTCAGTGGCAGAAGGTGGGTCATCCTGCCCTTTTGGATCACATATGTAAATAAGTACCTATTAAATTAAAACAGCTGAAGCTACATGAGGAGAGGGAGGGTGAAAACTGGGCTTCTGAAGGAGCAATGGCTTTATTGTCATGGTGTTCTCAATAAAAAGAAAATGTTGCATGTAACATGGAAGGAGCAAAGCTTAAATTTACAGAGATCACATTCTTTGATCTCATCAGGATATAAAGTTTGTTTACTAAAGAGACAGATGCGATCATCATATAAAAGCCTTGATTAAAATCTTTTAAATACATGAAAAAAAAAAAAACCAAAAACCAACCAAACAAAAAAAAAAAAAAAACCCAAAAACACCAAAAACCCCAAAACTCCATAAAAGGACAGACCTGTGTAACAAAGGCAATGTGGGTAAGATTAATATGTTACGGATGTCTGAATCTTTCTATTGCCTTTTGCAAACATGGGATAAGATACAAGTCTGATTTAAACACACATCTGTATATGGTGTGGCTGAGGTGGTGTTGATTTTCCCCGCAGCAGCCTTCACAGCACTGTGTTGTGTATTGGTAGGAGGAAGTAGGGGTATTCATTATTATTTTTGCCTTCTGTAGCAACCACTACACATACTAAACCCCTTCTTCCTGGGAAGTGGATGGAGATCACCTACTGATAGAAAGTACAGAATGATTCTGTGGTTTTTTTTCTTTTTTTCCACGTGCAGACTTTTCCTTTTGCTTTATTAAAATGACTTTATCTTGACTCCCAAGATTTTTTCCATCTTATTTTTCTCCCTTCCCCTGCTGATGAGTGGAGTGATAGAGAAATTTGGTGGGCACCTGGCATTCAGCAAAGGTTAACCCACCATAACATCCAACACAAAATGTGAAAATCTCATTTTAACTTTCTGAGTAGGGAATTTCTGTTATGTCTCTTTATCTCATGTCTAGTAGATCGGGATTCATTGGAAAATGGATAAATTACTAACACATTGAAGATTAGTAATCTCTGTATGACTTTAAAAAGCTCTGAAAATAAGGCAGTAGACAAACTACAGATCTGGAATTCAGAAAAGTATCAGTGAAAAGCATTCACTGCCTTTTCAGAGAAAGGTTTGAGCAAAATGAGAGGCTGGATCCAAATGACCTGTGAAGACACTCTGGAAAGCATTTCAATATAGAAACCTTTGTAGAATCAGACCTGAAAAATAGACTGAGTTATAAAACTTTTATAAAAGATTCATTTGAAATGCTGTAGGAGCAATTTCTGGCTCTACGGAAGGAACTTTAAAAGAAAGTTAAAAGCACTAATCTATTTATTTTTATTCTATATACAAAACAATGCATTACAGAAGTTATTCCATGTGGAATACAGAACAGTCTCTCTAATGGAAAAGTTAGACTAATGTTTTATTATCCAGTAAAGACTATAAATTCCCCACCTTCTCTTCTGTATAGAAGTGTGAAAGAATGAATATTCATCTACCTTTATAAACCCACAACTTAAGAGCTGCGTTGACCCCACAACTTATTTAATGCATTCATTGCAGGGGAAAATATCTTCCTAAAGTGCTGTATACATGGAATGTTTCTTAGCTGTTCTACAGCTGCCTCATCTTCATCCACTCTTTAGGGAATAGTCTGTGAATCTCACCTTTTTTCCAGTTTCCCAGGTTTTGTGATAGTAGTTGAGAAATCCAACACATACAAAAGCTTGTTTGTGTGAGTCTCTCCATTTAGCTGAGAGACTGTCCTTACACCTGATAGATACTGGAGGGGAAGGCGGGAGTGGGGGGAAGAAAAGGGAAAAAAAAAAAGATTGTGTTACCACTCCCTAAAAAAGCATCATTATATCTGTCAGATTTACAGAGAACAGAATAAATATATGCTCAGGTTTCCTGACCTTATAAGGCAGGCTTTATTTAAACAATAAAATTGCAGATGTAGTAGAATGGAATTATGGTTAAAACCCTAAAGTACAGTGAAAAATCTTCATAAGCTGCAAAAGAAATCAGATATTTCTTTTATTTGAATCTGAGCTTGCTACAAATTAATATAATCCATCATTCTCTGAACATCTTGATTCCTTTTTACTGCATTTAAATGGAGTTCCTCTGATTAGACAGAAATTTACTTTCCTCAAGTCCTGGGAAGAATTTGTATTTGGTAAATTGGGCTCTTTGTTATGTTCTGGGTCTAAGTGTGACTACCTTAGGAAAACTGGTCGTAAATTCACTAATAGGCCTAAATCAGAAACTGGGTGAGATCAGGGAAGGACCATGAGCCCACAAGAGATGTTGACAGCTTTCAGGACAAATGGGTCTTTCAGACAGATGATGATGACTGCACAGTGTATTTAGGATTCAGTCAGTAGACTGTACAACATGATGGGCTATCAGTCAAGTGTATTAGCTCATCATCTCTACCAGCATACAGGCAAGTTTTATAAACTGACTGGTAAACATCTAGTCATGCAAACTGCCAAGCTTGTACCTGGAAGCATATCATGACTACAATCTTTAAGCTGAATGGTGAAGCATTCAATGGACTATATTATTCAATGTTATAGACTGTATCTGATAAGGGATGTATATGCTCTTAACTTTCCCTAACTCAAAGTAGGCATCCTAAGACGCACCCAGAGCAATTGTTCTATACAGTTACAGGTTCTAGATAGTTGGACAGAAACATCAATATCCAAATTTCTTCATTGTCAGAAACAGATGGAAGAAGTATAAGGAATACTGAGCTTTTTCAGTCTAACCAGTCATCTGCACTAATGATTTAATGACTCCTAAAAAAAAATCTTTTCTTAGGATACTTTTAATTTAATACCCAACCATATTTTCCTTCCTAAAAGCATAAAGTATATTACTGTTATTAAGCAATAATTGGTTTACTGGTGTTGCAGTTTGCTGTAGTTTGCTGTAGCTGTGCTGCTGAGATGTCTTTTGCAAAGCAGCAGTTACAGTTTGTTGTGAGTTCCCAACAGTAAACAAGAGCCAATTCAAGGCCAAAGTCACTTTTGACCAATCACAGAAGGATTCATAGCGCCTTTGTGAATCACATATTCGAGAAAAAAAACAAACTCCTGGCTCCACCGGAACGCAGAGTGGGAAGATGTGACCAGCTGCAGTGATAGCCAAGGCCAGGCCCAGAAGGAGGAGGGGGGAAGGAATGTGGAAAGAAAGTTTCCCCTGCAGCTTGTGGAGAAGACCATGGTGAAGTGGATTGTCCCCTCACAGCCCATGGATGAGGATGGGGAGCAGAGACATCTACACCCTGTGAAGAGATTGATCCATGCCTCAGCAGGTTTGCCGGGGGACTTGTGACTTTGCGGGGAGCCAGGCCAGGGGAGTCTGGGCCCAAATGTCGGAACCCTATGGAAGGAAGTCCTGCTGAGAGGCCTGTGGTGAGGAGATGACTCCCCAGTGGAGAGGACTCATGCTGCAGAAGTTATGACTCTCGCGTGGGTGGGACCCCACGGTGCTGTAAGGGAAGAGTGTGTGTGTGTGTGTGTGTGGAATGCCCCCCACCAGCTGAGACAGAAGACATCTCTGGTGGAATGGACTGAAACCCCCCACTGCCCATTCCCTGCCCCTCCTGGTGCTGCAATGGGAGGGAAGAAGGGAGCGAAATTGGTGATTAAAGCTAAGGGTGCTAAGAGGCGAGTGGTGGGGGGAAGTAGAATTGTTAAGATCTGGGGAAGGAAAGCAACTGGTACTGCCGGAACCTCACTCCCCATTCCCTGCCCTTCCCCACACCATGTTGTGAGGGAAGAAGGGAGTAAAATCGTGATGAAGTTTGAGTTTGCTAAGAAGGGGAGGAGTGAGGGGAAGGCGCTTTCAGACTTGGCCGCTTCTCACTCTTATCTCGTTCTGGTTCACTGGGTGTATTAGTTGTAGTTGGAATAAATCACTTTTCTTTCCTTTATTCTGTGCTGAGTCTGTTTTGCCCATTGCACTAATTGGAGAGTGATCCCTCTGTCCTCATCTCAGGGCCTAAGCCTCCAAAAACATATTTTCTCCCCTTTTCGGCTGAAGGGGGAGTGAGCGAGCGGCTTGGTGGGCATTTGGCCTCTAGCCAGGGTCAAACCACCACAACTGGTTAGTTTAACTAGTAATCAGTTTACCAGTTCAGAATTGCTTTAAGAGACAGTGATCTTTACATCTTTTTCCACTACCCACAGCTATCTTCTCAGGGCAGAACCGTGTAGTTACCTGGGAAAGGGAGGGAACACACTTACACTGAAGGAGCTTTTGATGAGGACAGAACAAGCACTTCTCAAGCAGTTTCTGCATTGACATTTTTCCATTCCTAATGGAAATTTCTATTCTCCTCAACTGAATTGGTCAGTGCCTTATGTCAAAGCATACTGATTGCAGAGAGAAAATGTACTGATAGTTTTAACTGCCTTGTTGATATTAAACAGTCTTTGTATTTACAAGGCAAACCTATCACTTTAATGTATAACCCATTCTATTTACATGAACATTCACCAACATCAGGTAAAGCATAGGGTTCTAGATTGTGGTGGTTGGAAGGCATCTGTAAAGGAAATACTTCTTTCATTTTGTCTAGTTTACTACATGGGAAAAAATAGAGCAGTCAAAATTCAAGTTATTCAAAAAATTAAATATTGTTCAGATGAGAAAATAGAGGTAGAGCTGTCAGCCACTATGGAGATCTCTTTCCAGGGAGCCAGGTAATGGAAAAAATTGATTTATATAAACTTCTGCATACCCATTTCCAGGGGAACATATTTCCCATTCTCATTCTTTCTTTCCTTACTGCAAGTGACTTTCAGGGGATGCTAAACTGTCAGTAGGAAACCCTCAGATTGTCCTAAATAATCATAACGAAAATGGAGGCATGATAAGCTGTGTGGAGACATCATTGGTATAAGCATCTCTAGAAAATATACAATTAATAGGGATGGTCACAGTGCCACAACTCAGAACCTGTAAACAGGTATAAGGAAAAAGGTTCAGTCACTTCTTTCTACCTGCAAAACTGGATTCAGATCTGACTATGGTTACAAATGAATTTCAGATGGCATTTATAGAGGAAAAACACCATGGAAAGGTGCCCAAGAGTGTTTTGCATAGTTCAGCACAAAATAGATACTGATGAAGGACAAAGGGACATCTGGTAGCTTTATAGATATATACATTAATCTTAATACTCTGCACAGCTCTCAAAGAAAATCTAAACTACAGAGAACTAGGCCTTTCCAGACATAATTGTAACTGCCTATTTGAATAAAACATGCAAATATTCATATCACTGATCACATAAAAATCAGATACTGAATAAATGACTTTTTAATCAAATACCATGCCTGAGTATTTCCTGAAAGAACCAGTCACAGCTGCCTTTTCCAAAGCACACAGGAGTTAGTTGTGCTACTGCTTCACCCTGTGCCTCAAAAAGATTTAGAGAAGGACGTTTTCTTCACTAAAATCTCTAATGTCATTTGTACAAAACACATTCTTTACCTGTATTGAGATTATTTATTTATGTAATATTGCATATTACATTAGTCTTAATAAGATTAACAGGGCAGTGACAGAATATCTACATTACCTTTGCTCAACTTCAAAAAAAAACTTTGCTTCTGACCTCTAGCTGTTGGGTTCTTTTATGTTTTAAAGTATGCTCTCTCTTCCGTACCTTAAGTTGCATGTAAGTGACAGCTGAACAGATATTCTTTGCAGTTTCTGAACAGTAGCAGTATTTAACTCATTGATTTTTATGTCTCCAGTCTCTTGAGTACAAAAAAAAAAAAACCAACAAAAAACCCCCAGCTACTCCTCATATAAGGAATAGTTTGGGGTTTTTCTTTTTGCTTTTTTTTTTTCCCTGCCTGGTAAAACTCAGGCAAGCATAATTGTTCTAAGATAGTTTCAAAATGTAGCATTTCTTTGCAGGCACTAATATGACTACTTCAATACTGCAGCCTTTTTCCTACTGTAAGAAATACAAAATGCTTATAGACTGAAAATTTCTGACAGTTGATCTTGGTGAAATCCAGCACAAAATGAATTCTCCTCTTTCTTCTTGTAAGCCTTTGTCTCAGTAATTAATGGCAAGGAAGAACTGCAGTTAAATGCAACAGTGGAACTGTGATCTCAGCTATTAATACTCATCAGCAGTGATTACACAATGCTAAGTATCGTCATTACAACATGATTTTGTGTTGTTAGGTCACAGCACAGACTGAAGAAAATCTTTAAAAAGCCAAATGAATATGACTATAAAAGACTGATCTCTTTATTTCTTTTTAGCTACTAAACACAGCAAAATTTCTAACAAAGAATTTTAAACATGAATTTCAGAGAAAGATGATGAATGGAATCACTAGACAATTGGAAGGAAATCTCTGAACTAATCTCGCAGGAATGTTGCAGCAGCTATATGAGTTTTATTAACTAATGCCCTTTAAAAATAAGCTGTAACTGGCATTCACACATTTTAATTTATCCAAATTATTAATTAAATGCTCTCTCTGGGGTCCCAAAATTCAAGTCATTCTTTTCAAGTTTCCCTTGGTATGAGTAATCCCCAGTTCTGACTTTCCCTAGTCCTCACTGTCTCTCCCTTAAAAAATGTTAATCAGGTACGCTTGTGGAAAAATTTCTGGAGGTGACTTAGAAATTAAACTTATATTCACAGTTTATGAAGAGGCATAGCACTGAAGAAACTTCCAAGGTGAGTGCAGCTGGTATGCAAGTGATCCATTTCACAGAAGTTCTCTAGGCAATCTTAGAGGCTGGCAATGTCAGGGGAACTTGATGATCTGACTCTGAAAGAAACTGCATGGAGGGTAGAGCACAGTGGAGACATTGCAGCCAGGCTCTGTGATAGATAGGTACTGATAAGCTGCAGTTACCTGAAGCCAAGCCTGTGCCAGCAGTTCCTCATTTCCTGTTGAAATCATGCTTCAGGTGAGCTTTGCTGGTTATAGCATCATTATAATACCAAAACACACCTCCATCCCAAAAGCTACCCGCCTCCAAGGTGTGACTACCCCTCACTGAGCATACACTCTGAATTTCTACTCCTGTATACCTTTGAACACAAAGTGAGGAAAACCACTGTCAAGCCCTAGTTAGGAACAGGAAAAATTGATTAATATTTCTAAGCTCCCCAAAATGTACAGTGGAAATAGAAAGTACATCAGAAATTTTAATATGTAGGTGCCAACTAAAGTCACATTCAGTGTGCAACAGTATCATACTATCTCTTTGGAATTGGTGAGGACAGGGTCAAATATTAAGTATCAACCTTCCATTATTTTAATGAGATACCTCTTTGCTCATTATTCAAGTGATTAGACTTCAGTCCCAGCACTAGCCATGCACTTATTTCTGTGAAACCTGCAGGAGCTTACTCGTCTTTGAGATTTCTCTCCTTCTGTTCAATCTACTTTAAGTCACAGAGAGGTTCAAAAATATTGGAAGGTAACTCAAAGACTGAAATATCATAGAAACATAGAATGCTTTGGGTGGGAAGAGACCTCAAAGATCATCTAGTTCCAACCCTCCTGCCATGGGTAGGGACACCCTCACTAGATCAGGTTACCCAAAGCCTCATACAACCTGGCCTTAAACATTCCTGGGAATGGGGCTTCCACAGCCTCTCTGAGAAACCTGTTCCAGTGCCTCACCACCCTCACAGTAAAGAATTTCTTCCTACCATCTAATCTAAACCTATCCTCTTTCAGCTTGAAGCCATTGCCCCTTGTCCTATCACTACACTCCCTGATGAAGTGGTGCTATTCACAACAAAGATATGTATGACTAGAGTCACTCAAGCTCCGCCTGTCACGTCCCAACACATGATAGGTAAAAATAGTATAAAAATGGCTTAAGAATGGAGGCATTGTAGGGAAGACAAAATTACAAGCAGGTCAGGAATATACCATCATGAACCATCACTGACTTCTGGGACCAGTTGAATGGCTGAGACTCTCTTTGCCCCCACACAGGGACAGTTTAGGTGAGATTTGAACACTTAGTTATCCTAGCAAACTTGGAAATCTCTGTATAGAGAGAGTTATTTATTCTGCTATATTACTCAAGTAGTCTTACCTTGTTTTATGTGTAGTATAATGTTACTGTATTACTTGTGCATGCTTTTGTAGCCAATGTATTATCACCAGCAATCTGAAAGAATGTGTACTGCCGTTGCTTCAATAAATCACACCATTCATTAATCTCAATGTGAGAGCTCTCATTGAAGGCAACCAAATTCCTGAAGTCTGTCTGTGCCAGTTCATGGAACACCAGACTGAAGCTGCCTTGCACTATTTGTGCATCTGTAATTGTCATGGTTCAGTATATTGAATATGAACATACTTAATGTGTCAAATTGGGAATCACCCAGAACCTAAACCAAACTGCCCCCAGCCCCCTTGATACCTGATGACAAGAATGCAAGAGGGGTTACTTTCTGCCAAATTCTTTTACCCTTTAATGCAACTTCACTGTTTATGAATGGGCACGTTCCAAATCAAGTATTTAGCCAGTGTTGAAACCTATATTCTAGCTGTAACAGACACATGTTCAATACTTCCATATAACTTAATTATATCCTTTCACAAGTGCTCCACTGCCCCTCTCAGATCCTCTCGCTTACAAGCCTACTTAAGGAACACAACAAAATTGAAAAATAAGATGAAGGCCTCATAAAAAAAAAATCATTATTTGTAGTGGTCAAAAAAAAATAAGCATACTTATTAAATAAGGAATATCCCTATGTCATAGTCTTTCTAATCTTTTGCCAGTGTTCTTTCTGATTTTCAAATGCCCTTTTCTTGAACCCATCATAGCTTTCAATTTTATTGCAGAGAAAGGACTGCTCTAAGTAGTTCTGCTGCTTTTTCAGTATCCACTCTTCTCTCTTATTCAACTTTTCTTGATCATCCACAAATCTTTCTCAAGTTCATCTTCTCCAGAGAAAATTCTTTGACCTATCAAGGCTGTTTTCCCCAGGTGGTAACAAGTTCAACAAGTTCTTTGTCTATTGTTTCCTCACTTTCAATTAAAGGTCACTAGTACTTAATGACTCTCTACTTTTACACTTTGACTAGTGATACAGTCTCATGCACTGTTAGTTGATGACTTGCTTCTGTAAAGTCAGGTCCCATGATTCCCTTCTCTGGCCTTTTATTCTATTCCCGTGTTGCTGGACTAACACAAACAGTTATTTTGTCACACAGTAAACTGAGCCAGGGAGCAGATTCAGCTAGTGAAAAACAAAACATACGTCTCCTCTGAATCCAGAGCATGAACTTTGCCCCCCAAGAGACTGCAAATGTTGTCAGCCTTCAGAGGGAAGAGAAGGAAATCAGTCCCTATTGTTCAAAAATGTAATAAAAATATATTTTCTAGGTCATTTTCTAAACTATTTCTAATGCCAGTGACTTTACAGTTAGGAAAATAGCTGTAAATAATAAGTGATAAATACCTGTATAAGTTAAACAAATAATGATAATGAGAGATAATAATTAATATCCTGTACCCTGTAGCTTGCACTTCATTCATCATTCTTATATTTTTAAATAGAGATAAATAATAAAATAAGTTTGACAAAAAGTTCAGTTCATTTACTTCTTTCCACTCCTGCTGCAGTTTCCTTAACCCTTCTCCCTCTTGACTCCACTTACTGGCTTTCAACACCGCAGCTTATTCACTGTGCCAGTACTAGTAAATAACATCTATTAACATCAGGCAATTCAAGGATGTAGACTAAGGCTAACAGAAATTGACAAATGACACGTCACCTATCTGTGCAGAAGCTATTGCCACAAAAACAGCCTTAAAATATAAAGTAACTATTGGCATTTTACATTCCTTATGCAGCAGATTCATTTGAGATTGAGAATTAAAACTTGATCAGTACATAACATTAGAGTAAGAATATTCTTACTTAAAGAGGATAATTGGTCCCTTATTCTGATTTTATGTCTCTGGTTACTGACAGGAACCAAGAAGAGATTTTTACCAAATACAGATGCAAGTCCCTTAAGAATGCTTGAGAGTTCTACAATTGCTGTCATGATTGTTAACTAATCTTAACTCTACCACTCAGGGTAGGCACAGCTGCTGTGTGAATAGGATAGCAGGGACTGGGGAAAAAATAGGTGTGCTGCCACATGGTCTCAACTTTATCATATAAAGGAGAAACATGCATCACCATCTGGTTCTAATGGTGGGGCCAAAAAAGGCATTTTGCTTCTCCAGCAAACCTCTCTCTGTTTATCATGATTTGTTATTGACCTTGGACAAGTTTAATCTCTTTGTGACTCCATTTCCTTGTCAGTATAAGAGGAAATATAATGCCTACAGTATATTCTTCTGATATTGTGAGGTTTACTTAATACAAGTGAAGCACAAATGTATTTATCAGCAGTTATATGCCTTTCATCAACATGGTGTGAGAGATCTGTTCAACATTGAAGTTAAATTTCAAGCTTACATTACTCTGCAAATGCTAAAAATACCAGCAGAGCTAAGGTACAGGCAAGTGGTGATGCATAATGCCCTCGCCACCTTGGAAGTTTGCTGTGATCAATACAGATTGAAGGTTGCCTGTATTGAAACTTAGCTGGGTTACAGTATTTATTCTACATTTACTTCTTGATAGACACCTGAGATGAAAACCACTACAGAAGTCCCATCAACTACTGAGTATCTGTATCTCAGCATTTTGAATCTGAAAAATAGCTTCTGCAAACGCATTGAGAACATTTTTTTGTTGTTGTTCTTTTCTGTAAATTCCAAAGTTAAGCTCCTCACCTGATGTAAATGAGCTTTATTTTACTTAACCTCAAGAAAGCATAAAATGTATTAAAGGTGCTAGATACTGACATGAGCATCAACAAGTTCCTGGGTTATTATCCTTGATATTCAAAATGCATGAAAATCAATAAAGATCTGAGTAGAGGTAAAGTTTGAAGCTAACTCTAACTTAAAGATCACAGACAGTTTTCAAAATCACTGTTGCATAAAGCTAGATAAACATTAATTGTTTTTTATGATATTATAGTATAGTATTTCTGCTTTTGTATTAGGGACAAAAAAAGTTTGGGGATTTTTTTTCATTTTGTAAAAATAGAAAAGGACTGACATGTTCAGGTTCAAACAACACTTACTTAGCTACCTTTGCTTTTTCATAGATACTCCTCATAGGGATTATAAATCATAGCAGAAGCATACATTTCGCAGCTAAAAACTTTTGGACATTGTTCATGTATCAGGGACATAAAAATAGGATACAACTGTTTGTCATCCCTAAATATCCTTGTGTTATTTTTAACCTTTCAGAAGGTATTCTACTCGTTTGAGTCACCAGCCCTGGAGGTGTTTAAAAGAAGAGTAGATGATGTACTTGTTGACATGGTGTTGGATCTAGTAGGGCTGGATAGATGGTTGTACTCAATGATCTTGAAGGTCTTTTCCAACCGAAACCATTCTATGAGTCTATCATCCTATACAGCACCATTTAGAAATATACGGGGGGTGGGGGGAGGAAATTCAGAAAGTAAAAGGATCAGTACAACAGGATCTTTAAACAAATACTAGATCCTTCAGCATTACTACTGTAACCAGTGTATGCAGTTGTAAAATAAGATTTTCCACCACTAAGGCATGTCAGGCTACCCTTGTTCCTGCACAAAAGGTAGCATTTAGTTAGTCTCCTGTTTGATTTTTTGTTTCTTCCAGTTTTTTACTCTTGTTTTCCAAAAACTTCTCTTAATCCTAGGGTCTAAGAGTAAATAGTACTGCTCTCTCACAGGGAGCGTTTTCTAAAAGTTCATTAGATTCTCTCTTCTCTGGCCAACAGGACTAGGGACAATTCAACCTTCCGGGGTTGCTTTTAAATCCTTTTACTCTTTCATTATTGATGTTGTAGAAAGACTATCTCACTTCACATACAAACAAGTTCCTGTACAAAATCAACTTTACTTATTTGTCACCGGAGTGTTTTTATGTAGTAAATGATTTCCTAAAACTGATATTGTAATTAGAAGCAAAAACTAGGGGAGAGTTAAGAGGGAGAAAACAATCCTCATATCCAATAATATTAATTTGCTTCTGTCCTTTCATATTTCTATGTACAATATAAGCTTATTTGATTCAACTTTTCTTTAGCTCAACACACTGTGTCTGTGAGCCCACAGTCCAGATCACATTGTACATATTTTGCACAGGCATAGGACTTTTAAAGGAACTATTTATTTATATGCATTCATCTATTAATGCCCCCGAAAACAAGAATACTTGAGGCACTATAAATTTATGTCAAGATGTATTGGTTACATTCCCTTGTTTACATTTATACCACAATAAATTAACATGCATATGTGTGAAGCTGTAGCTAGTGACCTCTTCAAGTTAATAAAGCTTGACATTTTAATAGGATAAACAAATGTTTTATTTGTACAGTGTGGAGCATTTTTCCAGTGATCAGATGTGAGTTTGTTAGATGTTTGTTCTTTATATACTGGAGGTAGAACTCATGTTTGCTGGATGACCTATTATTCTGCTGATTCATTGAATGTGTGCAATAATTTAAAGGTCAGGGCTATCCATTAAACTTATCAACATGGTGCAAGATACTTTAAATCAAAAATGTTCCCACATGAGCTTCATTAATTCTGTGGAATAAATGTAAAAACAATAGTGAGAAAAGATAATCCTGCAAGCTGAAGCATTGTGACTCATGACTACAGACCCTCAGTAGTGTCATAGGTAGTTCACAAAGTAAATTTTCTATGGAACACACATTTTATTTCTAAGTAAAATATGAAAAGTAATGTAAGAGCTGGTTTCAGGAATGTGGGGTGTAACCCCAATATTATATTGGGATATGTAGTGGAACAGAGCAACACAATTCAGACCTGATTCAACTTTATGTTTGGTTTTGTGAGGTAATTTAACTAAGATGTTTAGGCTGACTTAATAGAGCAATCATATACTGAAAACCCAAAATTAAAACTAGTGAATTCATAGACAGTAATGGATTGGTCATGTGAATTATTGTGAATTGCTCAAGGATGCTATGTTTTAATTTCTTATAAATAATAAAGAACATCTAAATAATTAGACATTATGGCAACTATATTCTAGGATATTTAACAGTTTTTAGCAGCTATGTAGTTTAGCAATGTAGAATAGAAGACTAGATATCAGTTTCACTTATACTGTTACGTTAGTCTCTTGCATAATTTGATATTTATTGTGATCCTCTGAAATTAGTAAATCAATGTGAAAAGTCTGAAGATGCTCCAATATTTACGATTTTTTTTATTTTCCCTGTGGAATTTTCAGCAAATATAGGTGGATGTCCAGGCAGCATACTAGTGACAAAAATATATTGACAATTACAAGTTCTCTGGCAACATTTATTTCTGGGTGACCTTTAAAAAGTATCTTGTGCCTCCAGACACACACACGCTATTTACACTAATCCTCTTACGTTTCCCTTATGGCTCCAATATGCTACTGCTTACCCCAACATCACCTGGATTTGTACCTCATTTCTCTGTTTCAGGCTTTTTTGGACTTCTGATAGCATCTGCTAATGGAGCAATCTTTCACTATAAAGTTTACTAGGAGTGTGCAGCTGATTTGAAAAGACTTAAGATTGTCTTTATGGAGTACAGCCTAAAAATTAGAAAAAGGCATTCAAGGGCAATTGTGCAAATGAGTTGCTTGAAGGTAGATTGCAGACTATAAAGGGGCTAGAAAATCCTAAGAGAAAAAGAAGAACATTTAGGCAAGAATAGATATTTTTTCCTATTGTTATGCCTACTATCTTATATTAGTGTCAGCAATAGATTCTTTTCAAATATTAAGAAACTAACTTATTTCAAGTTTTATATTAAAGAAGAAAAATGAACTAATTTTTCATCAACTTTATTTTTATTTCCATGGATTGTATTTTTCCCCATTTTGCTTGCTTGTAAAAGAGCCTAAATCTAACTAGTGTTAATTCAAAATATACACCCAGATAATACTGTTAAAAACCTTATGGGAAATACTACAGACAGAAGACTAATTATGACAATTTAATTATTAGTCAATAAGAAAATATTTTTATAGTGGGTGTTTTGCAAAATTAAGGAGGGGAATAAAAAGTATGAACTTACAATTCCTATTGTAACAAACCTCTTAACCATGTAAATTCCCTGGTTATATGTACAGTTGATAATGTTGAATATATTCATAACTAAATTGTCTATCATGGTGGTGACAAACCTAAAATACATGATTCAGAAGAAGGCAAGACATCTAAATGACCTTTTGTCACCCCAAAGTGATGAATATCTGTTTTTTTAAATAAAAATCTGAAGTATATCATGAACAGTCTGTACTCCATGGACATATCACACAATAGCATAATATCCTTGGAAGGAAAAGATCTGGACAAGAAAAGAAAATAGAGTTATTTTTCAGAAAATAAATTTCTTCAAATCTGAAAAAAATAAACTTAGTTGAATTTTATGTCATGACATTCTATGCATATCTTATCTTACAACCAATTTATACTCTATTTCACTTTGGACTGGCAAAACAATTTTAATATCAGTGTGACTTACTTATGACATTATCAGATGCAAATCAGTAAGAGACTCAGGATTGTAGATTCTAGAGAAAAAAAAAAACAAAACTGTCCCAAATTCAGTGTATTTTCCTTGGTTTTGTAGTTTGATCTGTGAATTACTCATTAATGACGGTCTGATCTAGATCTAGCAACAGTTAGCTGTGCCTAAGAGTGTGATGTGGCAGTTCAGCCACTGTCAAGCCCTAGTTAGGAACAGGAAAAATTGATTAATATTTCTAAGCTCCCCAAAATGTACAGTGGAAATAGAAAGTACATCAGAAAGAAATTTTAATATGTAGGTGCCAACTAAAGTCACATTCAGTGTGCAACAGTATCATACTATCTCTTTGGAATTGGTGAGGACAGGGTCAAATATTAAGTATCAACCTTCCATTATTTTAATGAGATACCTCTTTGCTCATTATTCAAGTGATTAGACTTCAGTCCCAGCACTAGCCATGCACTTATTTCTGTGAAACCTGCAGGAGCTTACTCGTCTTTGAGATTTCTCTCCTTCTGTTCAATCTACTTTAAGTCAGAGAGGTTCAAAAATATTGGAAGGTAACTCAAAGACTGAAATATCATAGAAACATAGAATGCTTTGGGTGGGAAGAGACCTCAAAGATCATCTAGTTCCAACCCTCCTGCCATGGGTAGGGACACCCTCACTAGATCAGGTTACCCAAAGCCTCATACAACCTGGCCTTAAACATTCCTGGGAATGGGGCTTCCACAGCCTCTCTGAGAAACCTGTTCCAGTGCCTCACCACCCTCACAGTAAAGAATTTCTTCCTACCATCTAATCTAAACC
Organism: Hypotaenidia okinawae; assembly: GCA_027925045.1. Taxonomy (NCBI): domain Eukaryota; kingdom Metazoa; phylum Chordata; class Aves; order Gruiformes; family Rallidae; genus Hypotaenidia; species Hypotaenidia okinawae. Next base: position 177,165,022 of record BSDF01000001.1, read on the forward strand.
TATCCTCTTTCAGCTTGAAGCCATTGCCCCTTGTCCTATCACTACATTCCCTGGTGAACAGTCCCTCTCCCACTTTCCTGTAGGACTCCTTTAAGTATTGGTATACCGCAATTAGGTCACCCTGGAGCCTTCTCAACTTAATAAACCCAACTCTCTGAGCTTGTCTTCACAAAAGAGATGCTACAGCCCTCTGATCATCTTTGTGGCTTCCTCTGGACTTACTCCAACAGTTTTACATCTTTCTGGAGATCCCAGAGCTGCACACAGTATTCTGGGTGGAGTCTCACACAAGCAGAGTAGAGGGGCAGAATCACCTCCTCTCAACCTGCTGGTCATGTTCTACTTGATGTGGCCCAAGACACAGTTGGCCTTCTGAGCTGCTAGCACACACTGCTGGCTCATCTTGAGCCAGTGTCATTGATCAGCACCCCTAAATCCTTCTCCTATGGGCTGCTCTCAATCTATTCTCCACCCAGCCTGTAGTTGTGTTTGAGATTGCCCTGACCTACATACAGGACCTTGTACTTGACCTTGTTGAAATTCATGCAATTTGCATGGGCCCATCTCTCCAGCCTGTCAAGGTCCCTCTGGATGGCATCCCTTCCCTCCACTGTGTTGACTTCACCACATAGCTTGGTGTCACTGGTGCACTCGTTCCCACTGTCCATGTTAGCAATGAACATGGTGAACAGTGTCGGTTCCAATACCGACACCTGAGGAACACCACTCATCACAGACCTCCATGTGGACATTGAGCCATTGACCACAATTCTTTGGGTGTGATCATCTAGACAGTTCCTTTTCACCGAGTGGTCCATCTGTCAAACCTGTGTCTCTCCAATTTAGAGACAAGGATGTCATGCTGGACAGTGTTGAAGGCCTTGCACAAGTCCAGGAAGATCATGTCTGTCATCCTTCCCTTGTCCACCATCTCTGTCACTCGCTCATAGAAGGCCACCAGATTTGTCAGGCAGGATTTTTTCACTGCCTATAATTATCTGAAAGGTGATTCTAGGGAGATGGGCGAGGCTATTCCTATCTGTCTACAGACGGCCTCATTTGCTCAGTCTCCCTGGTCTGGTGGCCTGTAGCAGACTACCACTATGACGCCCCCTCACTCCCACTGATCCTAACCCATAGGCTTTCAGTCAGCTCCTCATCCATACCCAGGTGTGGTCCCATGCACTCCAGCTGGTCATTACCATAGAGGGCAACACCCCCTCCTTGCCTGCCCTGCCTGTCCTTCCTAATGAGCCTGGATCCTTCTATACTGACAATCCAGTCATAGGAGTCATCCCACCATGTCTCTGTAATGCCAACAAGATATATTAAATAAACCCCTTTGCCATTGTTAAAATCAAAATTATACTTAGGATATTATCAAAATCTGTCTCCCACATGGCATAGCTGAAGATCACTAGTGTGTTCAATTGAAGCTTTTCCACAGTGGACAAATTATACCACCAAAGGCTAGTCATACTTATCTGTGTGAAATAGCCTTGACCCATGACAAATTGAAGGACGTCTGCGAAATTGGTATATGCCCTTCGTCATTCTTATTTATTTCCCAGTGAATAATGGATGCTCGGGTTATGGCAATGGCCTGCAACCAAGAGCTTGCCTGTCCAAATCTGTGGGTTTAAATGTTGCCAGGAATAAAAGAGTAAAAATTCCCAAGACTGGGAGTGCAATATGACATCTGTCTAACAACATGTAAGAAGGTGATGAAAGCAATGAAACTTCACCAAATCTACAAGGATGCGAGTGTAGACGCTTGGAAAGCTCTATGCTCATGTTAGAAAGACTTGGAAAGTAGGCAATATAGAGAAGAGAAAGGAAAAGCTTTCAAAAAATATCAAACATCTAACCAAGGTTTTGTTTTCTGGGAGGTGGGATAAAAGTAATAAATGTAGAAGGCATGTTGCTGAAAGTAGGAGGGTGTAGGTCAGGATACATGAAAAAAAAAAGGAATGTAGATTCTTGGAAATTCAGCCACTTTTGGTTTAAAAATTCTCTAAATTCACATTCTAGCACTTAGTAAGCTGAAGTTACATGGGTGTTTTTCACCATTGCAAGGGCCTCCCATTTTAATCTCAGATTTCTGAAGCTTGAAAGAACAAATTTAGAACACTCACATCTCTGTCAAAATTGGTTGACATAAAGTACATTTTAAAAAATGTTTTTGATCAGATAAACCATGTTTCTCTGTCAAAACAGGCGGAACAAACCCCCAGAAAATTGAGAGTTCCCATCTTTGAAGTAGATGTTCCAGCTGTAAAGTTATTTAGGTAAACTTACTTCTCTGCATTTGTTCTAACCTCATAAATCTTGAATTCTTTCCCGTATAGTGACATAGCTTCAATAGGAGAAATGAAGAGTACTCCAAAAGACATGAATAACTTATAGCCTGATGGTTATGGCACTTAGAAGTAAGTGATAGTTGTAAAGAGTTAGATCTTGTCAGTGTGTATTAGTCATGCTCTAAGAACACCTCTCTGATCAAGTCTTTGCCTTTGTCAAGTATTCCTGGGTTCAGTGCCCTTTCCAGATGAAAGGAATTAAAATCTTTAACTTCTGACATCCTAGGATTTATTTTTTTTTTTTAAACCAGGAGACTACTACTCAGACTGATGTAAAGTTGTGGACATTTAGTTACTTAATTTTAGCAGACAAGGAATTATAAGAAAAAAAATGTTTGTTTTTTTTTTTTTTTTTTCTTTTTAAAAAAACACAACAAACACACAAAGGGGACATAGTGTTTTTAACTTGTTGGTTATGGAAGTCAGTGAAGAGGCATAGTACTGAACTAAGTTAGGCTAAGGGAAAAATGGAACCTAAATATCTCTCTCTCTTTCTGAATGTTGCTGGTATTACCCCAGCAACTAACCACCATGCAGCTATTCACTGACCCTTCTGTTGGCGGGATGGGGTACAGAATTGGAAGTGTAACAGAAAACTCATGGGTTGGCATAAAGGCAGTTCAAAAGCTATGAATACAAGCAAAGCAAAACAAGGAATTTATTGACCACTTCCGATTGGTGAGCAGGTGTTTAGTCACTTTTAAGACATCACAGTTAATGGTTACTTGGGAAGACAAAAGGTATTACTCCAAACATTCCCTATCTTCTCTTTCCCCCAGCTTTGAAGAGTGTGCCATCATATAGTATGCAATGTTCCTTTGGTCAGTTGGGGTCAGCTGTCCTGGCTGAGTCACCTCTCACCTTATTTTGCACCCCCAGCTTATTCACTGGTGGGGTGGTGTGAGAAACAGAAAAACCTTTGACTCCTAGCACTGCTCAGCAGTAACAAAAACATCACTGTATTATCAACTCCAGCACGGTCCCGCACAAATACAAAAAGTAGCCCCATACTAGTTACTATGAAGAAAATTAACTCTATCCCAGCCAAAACCATCACAATGTTTTAAGTATGGTGTTTGACACAAAAGGTAGTTCAAAGACTAGTCTTCTGTGAAGAAATCAGAACCCTGAATCAAGAGCTGACAAAAGGGCATACACATGTCTGAGGAAATTACTCATAATCTTAAAAGGGTAGCCTTCAGTTGCAGCTTTTCTATCTTCTGACATGTTTTTTCTTAGACTATGGCTTTTTTAAGAAAACAAGTCTTTGCCCTATCACACTATATTTCCTCGTCTCCCCATCAATAACTTTGAAACTGAGCAATTTCAATTAAATGTTGCAGAGGATGAAGACCTCAAAATTAAAAAGATCATTTGCATTTCAAGAAAAAATGACAGATTAATGAAAATTAATTATGTTATTAGGCTGGCTAATCAGCACACATAGTCAAGCTGTCAGTCACAGCAAGAACAGTTCTGAACCAACTGAAAGGCAAGTAATCTCTGTCAGTAGGGAAAAGAAATTCAGTATGTCAGCATTCCTGGGAAAGGGCTGGAAAGGACAAGGGGAAGGGGTGGAATAGGACAGTTCTGAGGCCAAGCTGTCAGTGGCAAAATATTATATGGGGACATAAAAAGCTGATGTGTGATTTAAGCTTTGTTGCTGCAGTTCATCATGGAAGAGCTAGTATTGCAGTACCATTTTAAGGCCAAACTTACACAGACTGAAGTCACTCTCCTTCCTCAACAGGTTAATAACTCACAATTTATAAAAGCAAATAATTAGTGGTTTTATTTGAACATTCAGCTGTTTGCAAAATTGCTAATGGGTATTAAGTCTCATAGGTGTTTAGAATACAACACTGCCATACAGATCTGATGTATTTTGTTAAAAGAGGGGGAAAAAAAGGTAGTGACAGAAAATTCTACACTTTATCACATCTTTAGATGCTTACAATGTATGGACATGATTCTAACATTTTATTAACCAGGGAAAAGTTATTCAAGCCACATTGTTTCTTTTCCCAATCTGCTCACCACTCAGAAGCCATTTACTAGATAAACAAATGAAAATTGTGTTTGCTCAAAAAAGGTAGGCTTTGGAGGACTTTTCTTCCTGATCTGAGCCTTTCCTTTAAAAAGCATTTCCTTTACTGCTCTGAGTTTTAAATGTAAGCATCTGACCTAGACAGAGAGAATTTAATTTCTTTGTCCCTACATTTCTTCTTTGTTCATCTTCAAAAGTTTCTATTGCACAGGCATTTTCACTATACTGTTCCAAAGAAAATGTTACACTTCCTAATATATCTACCTTTGGAGCAATCAATTAAAAAGAAGAGATGAAATGAGAGTTGTGGAACTTTTTTTTTTTTAATTAACCTAAATTAAATGCCTCTAGAAACTCAGTGATCCATTAATACCTATGTTGATTATTAACTCTATTACCACTGCCTTGTCTTGATGTGTGGTTTCATAACTCTGGTAACACTGATTCTTTGGTGCTTTGCCTCAGATATTCTTCTTCAGAGAGAGAGACAGTAGAATGAAAATAATCAATACTGTCTCTCTCAGTATTAACTTAATGCAAAATTCTTGTAAGGTTCATTGTACAACAGTGCTTGCAACATATCTTCCTTGGTTCACTGGGGAGCTATGAAGTGATCTGGGAGAAATGATGGTGCAGAGGTAAGTGAGAATTAGTAATTTTTCTTTTCAGGAGAATGTCATAGGTTTGAAAAACTGTCTCTCGGTTCTGAAAAGGAATTCTGATGAGGGAGAAACTCTGAGAAGTTATTGACCTACCTGCTTCAGAGCAGAAACATGAACCTCTCAGACATGATGCTTGGTGTTCTATACACCTTAGCTGTTATACGCTGCATTTCAGGACTCTGTAATTGCTGGGTTTGTTTTTTTTTTCCCCTTCCTTACAATAACAAACAAAATAAAGTCCTAAAATATTCTGAAAGACTATTTTCCTCTTTTCTAGGCAGCCATGGATATTAATTCCAAGCCAATGCTTTTAAAACTTTAATGACTGAGTTAACACTATTTGGATCAAAATGCAGATGAAAATTATACATTTTGGGGGTTATTGAGTAACATCCAAATCACTAGCAGTATTAGAGAAATCTTGTACTAAAACCCAACAAACTACAGGTCTTTTAGGTTTTGTTCTATGTGTGTAAGCCATCCCAAACCTCAGGTTAGGAATCAGCAACATGTGGAAAAACACTGTAGCTTTTCCACTTTGGGATATTCTTTAAGGGACCTTTCGGACTTCTTCCCTCTTTACCTCAGCCCTCCTTGTTATATCTGCTATTATTCAGAAATTGACATCCTAGATTAAAGTGGTTAAAGAATGAACAAGTAACTATTAAAAATGCTACACAGTTTAGTACTAAATCAGTAATATTACCTGATTCAGTATATATCGGAAACATCTGGATAAAAGTGGAATTAGCTTAATCCATATTCATATGTGTCATGTGCTTCTGAAAAAAGCTTAGCTTGATCCTTCTTAAATTACCAAATGATTGTGTAGGGCATATAATTTTAAGTTTTGTAGTACTGAAAATTGAATTACATGGGATGAACAGGAAAATATGAAAGCTAAGGAATATCTCATAAAGATCTTAGTGAATTTTAAAAATACAGCATTGATAATATCATTTGAGAAAGAAAAAAATGCGTTCCCCAACAAGTGAAAAGGCTATTAACATTTATTTTTTTGTGTGGGTGTGGAGACACAATGTTTTAACTGTATTGAAAATATTTATGATTCTAAGCTGAGCTGACCTTGGCTAGCCAGCAGGTGACCACCAAGTGATTCTGTCACTCCCCTTCCTCCACGGAACAGAGGGAGAAAAATACAATGAGAAAGATCATGGATTGAGATAAGGACAGAGATATCACTCACTAATTACCATTTGGGCAAAAACATACTTAATTTAATTTAATTTATTTCCAAATAATAAGAAAAACTATAAACCCACATTCCCTCCTCAATTCTCTTATTTCCATGTTCAACTTATGACTCTTGTACCTCCTCCTCTCTAAGTGGCTCAGGGGAATGGGAGTTGTGATCAGTTTGTATGGCTTCACGTCTGCTGCTCCTTCCTCCTCACACTCTTCCCCTGCTCCAGTGTGGGTCTCTCCCATGGAAGAAGTTCTCCAAGAATTTCTCCAACTTTAGTCCTACCAAAAGCCTGCGATTATTCATGAACTGCTTCAGCATGGATCTCTTTCACAGGGTGCAGTCCTTCAGGAGCAGACGATTCCAGCATGGGTCCCCCATGAGTTCACAACTCCTTCCATCAAACCAGATTCAATGTGGGCTTCCTACAGGGCCACAGCCTCATTTGGATGTCTCTATTTTTCTCTGGTGTGGTGTCCTCCATGGGCTGCAAGTGGATGTCTGCTCTACCATCAAACTCCATGGGATGCAGGGAGATAGACCTTGGTGTCAGTAATGTTTCTCATGTATCTTACTCCTCTCTTCTAGAAGCTGTTGTGCAGCAGTTTTCCTCCTTTTAAAATGTTATCATGGAGGTGCTACTGCTGTTACTGATGGTCATAGCCTTGGCCTGTGGCAGGTCCATCAGAGCTAGCTGGTATTTGCTCTATCGGACATGGGGGAAGATTCTAACAGCTTCTCAAGTTCCCCCCCCCGCCTCCTGCAGCCTCCCTTCTACCAAAACTATTCCATAAAAAAACTAATACAGATTCTAAAGGATTACATATTAAATTTGGTATTCTTGTGCAATACCTAAGGCCTTCAGATATAGTTGCTTAGAACAGGGACAGTGTATTGCAATATTATCAGGTTTATTTTCACAGAGGTATGACCAACTGTTTTATCTCTTATTCACATACCAGTCAAACAGGATGACCTTCTGTTCTTTTGAAAACTTGCATGACTTTTCATCATTGTCTCATAAATCTAACAAATTACATTTCTGCAAGGAGTATCATGAAAGAAATTCTGTAATGCGTCTCTCTTTACCAATAAAATAAGATGCTGAAAGCCATAGACAACAAGGACATCAATTCTCGTGTTATTTCTCACACATTCGGCTTTTGACGATGTACTTTGTTGACTTGGATTGTATTTGGTTCTCAAGGACAATGTTCAGGAGAGTCAGCTGCATCTGAAGGAAAAAATGTATTATTCAAAGATTTTGTTGTTTTTTTTTTTTTTTTTTTCCCCCCAAATTCTCTTGCAGATCACAGGAAGATGAATATTCAGATTCAGATCCAATAAACTATTCAGTTTGGCTCAGGTCTAGACAAGAAATTAATTAAAGTGCTTCTCACCCAGCTGGGAGCACTATACAGGAAATGAACTTCAAAAATCTTCAGTTTCCTAGGTATCAAGGACTGTAGGAGTATGCCAGAAATACATAGGTTATTTCATTCTGTCCTGGGTAACTCCATTAGAACTCCTCACTTCTGGGAATTCAAGAGTGAGAGCTGTTCTTCCCTTTGCTTATCACCAAAAATGTTGTATGTTTAAGCATTTCATTTAGACATTAAAATATTTTTAGGTATAGAATCAAACAGAGCAAACAAGCAAACAAAAGAAAACCTCAGGTGAACAAACAAACAGAGAGTCAAAACCTGAGATAACACTTTCATCTCCACTTCTGGAAGAGGATATGTGAAAAGACATCAGTGATTCTTCATGTCTCAGTTTACATTTGATTTTACTGGAACAAGATAATTAAAAAAAAGAAAAAAAGCAAAATTGCTGAATAAGAAATAAAAGAAAAAAGAAATGGTGGAAAATAAATCTCTTTTCTTTCCTACTAAATTCCTATAATTTGAAAATATTACTTCCACCCCTTTGCATATAAATTTCCTCTTTCTCTTCTGCACTGTTTCTCTGCTGCAGATTCCCTGATTACTGTCTTTCTTCACACATCTGTCCCTGCCCTCTGGTCCAAAAAGTCCTCATCAAATCATGTTCAATTGTTTCTGTTGAAACAGCAATCTCCTTGTCCTTCCTTGTTTCCTGAGGATTTAACCTGATAAAATGTGCTGTAGCAAGATTATATAAAACAGCATTCCTCCTCTCTGCTGCTCAGTGTGTCTGCATAGCAGAACACTATATGATTGGTCTATGCAGCACCTATCAACAGAATGTGTACTTTTAATATTTGTCATATGTTTGGATCTATGTTGGTTTTTTTTTTTTCCTCACCCCCAATTATCAACTGTATTATCTAGCAGCTGCAGTAGAAATGACAACTGTATTAAGGGTTCTATTTTGTGACCTTGAAACAGAAACAATTTGAAGTTTTGCAGCATTATCAAATGAAAGTTCTATTTTTGCATTATCCTTTGGGATCCTTAGTTTCAGTAATATTCTCAAAAAAACCTTAGAGCATTGTGAGTGACTTTTTTCTGGTTATCACTGATCACCGAAGATGCTTTCTTTCCTGACCCCTATAGCACTAGCTCTCAAATTGATTTATGAAGCTTTAGTGGATGTATGCCTTGTTAGCCTTTGGCCTCCTTGTGGAAATTGGTAGGAGTGCCAGGCTCTGTGTACAAATGCTGCAGTGACCTAGTTATACGGATCAGCAGAACTTTGGTAAGGCATACCTTAGGTGTTTTCTTTTTTTTAAAGTACCTTTAACTCACAAGGTTATAGTAAAATGCAAATGACATATTTATTTACAGCATCTGATAAAGACAGCATAGTTAGAGATGCTTAGAAAAGACAAGTGAAGGAAAATCAATTCTTAATTTACACTAACATGAAATATAGAAGATCTGTGTGTCTGCTCAGTATCTCCCATTTCAAGATGCATTTGTCAAGGAGAATCACATCTTTACAAATCCTCCTGGCTTTAACAGACAGTTTTGTTCTTGGAGTCCTCTCAGTATCACGTTCAGATTCAAAACTTTTCCTCCATCCTTCTCTTTATCCACCTGCTCCGGTCCAACCTGCAGTTTGTTTGTTATGCTATTTCCCTGCAAGGTGACAGCTGTGAAAACTCCTTAAGAAATGTAGAGAGAGGAAAGGAAAAAGAATAATTCCCAATTCAATGGGGAACATTCTAGAAATGCTATATTTATTGGGGGGACGGGACGAGGGGGGGAAATAAAAAAAAAATAAATTTACACCTCTTTACAAGAGTGAGAGTTCATTCTGTTTTTTCCAGAGAAAGTGGAGAAAGTGTTTACCTCAAGAGACAATCTCAAGTATAAGCCCTAAAGTGGCACCAGGGCTCTTCCCTCTTCTAAAACACTCCTCACCACTGATATTTACTTTGACTGATTGATTGGCTGTCAGTGGCAAATCCTCTTTCCACATGTTCTCTGACTTACTGTTTCATGAAAGGTTCAGTATTTGACTTAGGACCTTGAATTAGTGACACAGACCTCAGTTTGGAAGTAAAATGTTTTTCAGGTTTATCTTCACAGTAACATAAATTCTAGTCCATACACTCATGGTGTAAATGAGATAATTTAATATAGTCTCTCCTTCATTCAGTAGACCCGACTTTTTACAGGCTAATGACTGGTATTTTTAGGTTTTAGCCAGGGTAAAAAGACTTGTTTTGATGACTCTTCTAATTATAAATGTGGCCAAACAGTATCATTTTCCTTTTCTGAGAAATATTTTCATTGGGTTTTGGGTTGGTTTAGTTTGGGTTTTGTTTTTTTTTTTTTCTAAAAAAGCCCCATTACTGTTTGCTTTAACCCCAGGAAGAAATCATTATTTTAAAAACAAACAAAGAAACAAAAAAAATTCTAAAAAAAGCAATGAAAAATTTTCCAAAACCAGAACTAAACCCCAACCAATCTCACACAAAGACAAAGCAAATAGTGAGCATCTGCCTGGACAAGGCGCTATCAATAGATCACGGCCAATTTCTCACATTTATAGAATAAGATTTTTGAGCAAAAGCCTAAATTTTGCCATGTGTGTTTACATGGTTCCTAGAAGAAGGGATATTGGTCTTGATAAGAGTTCTAAACACTATTGGAATAACATGTTGAACTGAACTGTGGGGAAGAAGGAGGGAATCCTCAAAATGTAGTTTGCATGTTTCCTCTGTACAGAGATTATAAAGTGTTTCTTTCTTTAGTATCTGTAATAAAAATCTGAAATGATCAGAAGCTTCTATCTTTCTGATCAGAATGACACACCAACTTCTCTTCTAAAATGTGAATAATTTTAAAAATAGATGGAAGATCAACATCTGATGCTTTGGAAAAGCTGATACTTTGGAAAATTAGCCAATAAATTTATAATTTTTAGGCTTTTATGGACCTTCATACACAAACATTCTCATTTAATCAATAAAACAATTATGATCTTACCTGCATAATAACTAACTGCACTGTCAGCAGATGTTACATATCTTTTTAACACCAAAAATAATCATCTCCCCAAGAAGCTGGTAGAACTACACCAAATTTAAGCTAAGGATCTCTTTCAAAATTACTTCTCGGAAGGACATAATAGGTTTATCTTTCTTTATACTTTTATAATCAAGTGTAGCAAATTGCTGACAGAGCTTGTAAACCCTTACTATCCTGAAAACCTGTGTTTACCAGTTTATACAGCTCTTTCCTGCAGGGGAAAAAAAGCCCTTAAAAATGTTATAAGGAATATGAGAATAAAAATCTAGAATAAACTACAGTTAGCGCTATTTAAAACTGAATTTTCTACCAATTTCCACTTCTAAAAGGTTTGAGATTACTTTTTTTTGATTGTCTTTCCAATAGAAATTATTTATGTTTAAAGAAACTCTGCAAAGGGAATTATGAAAAGTACTGTATAATTTGTATTTTGAATGATATTTCCATTATACGGACAAAGAGATAAAAAACTGTTACCATAATATGTGCATTTTCTTCATACAAATAAAAAAATAAGATTAGGGAGTACTATTTTGAAAGCCATCATTTTATTTGAGGACACGTACTGACAAGAAATTTGGAGAAGGAAACAAAGAAAATACAATAAATAATTAAAACAAGACAAACAAAAAAACTTAATCTGGAGAAGAAGATTAAGTTCTTTACTCTGAGAGTGGAGAGACATTGTCTTTTTTAGTGGAAAAAAAATGTTTGAAACCATGTTGGATTGGTACCCAGTGTCAATAGAACTAAATAAAGGATTTTTACTTCCTTGATGTTACCAGCTGAAACATCACTCTTGTATTAGTATACAACAAATGCAATGAATTATAGGTCAGTCTGGCATCGTTCCAGAGATTGGCTAATATTTCAGCTATTTATAAGTTTTCCAGACATTCGCCTTTCCAGCTATCATCAATAATGCTTATTAGTTATCTTTTCTTTAAATCTTTCTGGAATTAAATGAAAGGGTTAGGATAAATTCAACTGTGCAACTGTGCAGGTGTGGAAAAAAGTTTTTGTGTCATTCTGTTCATGTTTGTATAACAACTCATAGACAAAAAAGGAAAAAAGTATAATGCATCAGAAATGTATCTGCTGGAATTTCTTAATTTGTAATCACATCCTCAAAAATGTATTTTGTGGGTTCTTAAGTAAGCATGTAGGAACTATATGCTTAGATGTACAAATGTGCCTATCTTTACATGCAGTGCTGGGCTGACACATGCTACCCCAGATGAACTGTATGTCCTGATGTTATCAAGTTCTCAGTCTCATGGCAAAGCCTGTATAAGTAGTCTTCATGAAGAAAACTTCTCTATGACGAATTCTGACAGAATAAACTTTCATGTAGTCAATACTTGTTTATTCTTGCAGGTAGACAGTCCTTTGAGTAAAACCTAAGTGAAAAGTTTAGATCACTGATCTCAGTAGGAGCCCTCTGAGGGTATAAATGGGATTTTTCTTACACTGCCTCTTTGCTTCTTTGCCTTTCTGTTGTGTGGAAGTTTTACCAGTTTTGATTGTTACTCAACAAAGTAGCCCATAGGTGAATTTCTTTTTCTTCCTAACACAATTTCTTTTTCTTCCTAACACAAATGGAATATACATAAGTATTTTTAATAAAAATACTGTAGTCTATTTTGCGTCACATATTTTTGACGTAGTTATTGATCCATTTTACCAGTACACAAAAATCAATTACAATAATATTATGTGCATTTGAAGTAACTTCAAGAGTAAATGACAGAATAAGATTCTACTTTGCAACAATCAACTGAACTGTACATCTCATATTAAGTTACTAGTAGGTAGTAGAAGCATACAATATACATACACACACACAAAATCAGGCCAAAAGCAAACTCCACTCGACCACTGATTGTTCATACAGCTTGTTAAAACACTCTCTGACACAAATTGGACTGATAACTGTAGAAGTCAATTTAACAAGATTCGGGGCGCAGCATGTACCAAGTAATGCTCCCAATACGTAGTACAGACAATATTGGTCTGGTTTGACTTCCCAGTCTTCCAAAAGTATTTTACCATACTTTGCTCACTCTGACATCTCTACATGCTCTCACTCCATCCCCAGCCATATCTTCTGTGTCATGCTATGAAGTATCAATCTGGACAGCTCCTGCACAGACCTTAAAACATTTCAGATATTTAAAACTGGAAAATAATCTGTGTATGTGCATGCATATGTGTAGAGAAGCACATTGTATGAGACCTAGAGGAGACCCTGCCAATGCTATATCATATGGCGGAAGTAAAATAATTTCTCTTGGCCTCAAAGCTAAAGAACAAATACTGTCCTTCTTTTATTTATCTGTATTGACATAGTTCACAGTACTGGAAGCTTTATTTGCCTAAGGACTCTCATTGAAGTTTGCGGAACTGTTTGCATACTAACTGCCTGTGTGAACAGAGATTACAGACAATTCCCTGGATTGTTTCTGAATTTAGAACTGGTGAAATTCTATGCCAGAAATAGATTAATTTCCATCAATACATTTCCCAGTATTGTATTCTGAATCCTTTCATGTTTTAAAATTCAAAATTATTTTCACACATTGGTGAACCTTTATGTTAATAACAGGAAAAAGTCAACTCCTGAAGCAGAGTATTCCCAGCGCTATCTTTATTTTATTTTGTTTTGAAAGAAGTTTCATGTCATTCAGTGTACACAGGTTTAAATGGCATTAAAGGCATGTGACAAAACCAGTAAGCTTAAGAGAGGAAGTAACTTTAAAAAAATGAAATACCACTGCTATTCTCAGAAGCCTGAAGGGAAACATCCTACTACAAAAAAAAAAAAGAAAAAGGCAGTGGAGGAGAGCCAGTGCCCGTGAGGAGTGTCTTACTAATAAACATTTATTGGTTTTGTGACCAGACTGAATTCTGACTTTGAAAGGAGGGCAGTAAAAAGAGAGAGAAATGTGTTCTCATAGGAAAGGGATATGGTATGGATTGTTTTCTTGAAGTATAATGATCTCTATTCTCATCCAGATGCTGAACTGAATTTACTGTAGACACAACTATATATCACGTCTATCATGTCCACATATATCAAAAAGCAAGGTGTCTGCTCCTTTCTTTTTCAGACAGAGAAATAACTCAGATAATATATTAAATGTCATGTACATATACATACCAGCTACTGAAGAAGTTAATGTAGAAGTATGAAAAATGAGACTCAAAGCATATTTCTGGTGGGGTTTTTTGTTTGTTTTTGTTTGGTTGGTTGGTTTGTTTTGTGGGTTTTTTTTGTGTTGGTTTGGTTTGTATTTTAAAGATCAAGATTCCAGGTTATTTTACTACATCATATGTCAAAAGGCTTTCTCTTTATTGTTTAGAAATACAAAATTTATAAGTTAAAAGAAATAAATATTACTTCATTTAATTTAATAAGTGATTAACCCTTTGACTAGCACCCAGCTATAAATCTTTGGACTGACACCTGTCAGTTTAGTCCTAAGAGCTAAATCGTTCCTTAACCTGGATAAATGGTTTTCTACACAAAATCTAATATAGTTTCTGAATGTGCAAGAAATCCTCAAAGCCCTTGAAATGATATAAGATTTATATTGTTTTGTCCATTTGTATTAAGAAAGTCTTATACTTAGTAAAAAATGTAACATTAAATGAGGCATTGCTTGATCTAAAAGAATTATAAAAAAATCATAGTTTACAAAACCAGCCATTTGCACTAATTAATCCACCAGGGAAAAGATCTCATCTCCTACACATAAATAATACATAATTTAAAAAAAGTACAGGGCACTTAGATTATTTATTGAATCCTGACGTTTAGTTTTAAAACAGGTTCTTTTATTCAGACAATGTATTATTCTTTTTTTGTTATATCTGCAAATATATCCAAAACCATAGAATTTTAACCTGAAGAAAACTCTCATTGAAACCACATAGAATCTGAATTGTAATAGCAAGGAAGAAACATAAAAATGAATGTATAAATAATTGTAGTATATGGTGAAATGAAAACAAGAAAAGAGCTAAAGAACATTTTTCAGATGTTTTCTTCATGTTTTTCTAAGTTTTCTTGACACCACTAGAATTTTGTTCTATTATAACTTCAGACCATGCATGAAGATATAAGACTCATTTAGCTCATTTGCATGTAACAGAGAGGATTATAATGACGTAAATTTTTTAGGTAAAAAAAAACCCAGAAATTTTGGTCTGCAAGTTGGTTTTGATGACTTTATTAAACCTTGAGAAAAATAATGAATTAATTTCACAGAAATACTATTAGCACATATTGTAGACACAATTTTGGCTACTGAAGAGGGTCCTGAGATGACCTAAACTTGTCCTTCTAAGTGCTTTGAAGTTGCATTGGGTCTTAGTTAGAGTAGGATGATAAACTGTGAGTTTTATAGCTATATAAACTATTGCAAAGTATTGTATCAGCTGGGAACTTTTCAAAAACCTAATGTTGCTAAGGTTCATGTGACTAGAACCCCATAGGCATTTTCCCTTCCCTTCATTTCCGTACTCTACCCTTCTCTTCACAGAAATTCCAGTTTGAGTTAATAAGAGAATTCTCCTATTTCAGAGAGAGAGAGAGAGAGAGAGAGAGAGAGGAAAAAAAGCACCATAATTCAAGAGAAAGAAAAATATAATTTTCTTTATCTCTTTACATGCAACCCTCTAATGTTGCTTGAAGAACGTTTTTTTTCAGGTGTAGCAGCAGTTTTAGGACTTACAGCCAAGCTTTTCAGTATTTGCCTAAATATTTGCTTAAAATGCCTGTAGCACAGTAGAGACACTTTGTATCATTTACTTTCAAATTGTAGGACCATAAACAAACAAACAAATAAATAATGAATATGTAAAGTGTAAAATAATCCACAGTTTCAGCTTTAAAGTCACTAACTGAAGCAGATAAAAAATACAATTTTTGAGTAAGCAATCAAAACATAAGTACACATATTTTTACTGAGGGTATATTTATTGGATAGAGTCTGGAGAGTATGTAGAACTTATAAAGTCTATTTATACCACTGTCAATTCCTCTTAGCAATAGAGCTAAATGATTTATCACAGCTATGTCAGCATTCATTTACTTCCAGTTTTTCTAACACAGTCAGGAAAGACGCACAAGGCTGAGTGGATCTTTATAACAAAAGTCAGAGTACATATATTTCGTGGCACCAGTGATTAATGTTCTCAGATTCACATTCACAGTACCATTCCACAGCTGCAAAAAATTCAAAATATCATAAAAATAGGTAGGATATTTGGCAGACTTGCATTTATAAACTACCAGATTTCTAAACACTTAGAGGCCTGGCTTTTTTATCGATTCCCTGCCTGGGAGTGTATGTCATCTTCAAGTACACTTTGCTGAATTAGTTTTTCCATGTTGTGATCAAGGTTAGAAGATGAAAAAGAAGTAGGAAAGAAAAAACAATTAAAAAAATCAACAAAAAGATGAACCCCAGATTCCTTTTTTTCCATACAGTATTATCATTCTATCTAATATTTCATCCAGGATCTGATTTAGCAGCATTCAAGGATAGAACAGGTCATGAAACAGATAATATATTCTGCCAATAAGAAATTAAAATAATAAAACAATGACCTTTATGAAGAAAATAAAATCAGACATCAAGCTGTACCTGGAAATATTATATGAAATTTTCAACAACAGAATCTAACGAGCTCATGGTCTACAATTTGTGACACTCTTGTAGGAAACACTATGCAGTCTTCATTCTGTCAGGATCACTTCAAGTATGCAGCTGACATCTGACAGTCCTCATTGAACTAGAAGGCTGGATTATATTTTATTGTTTTAAAGTGGGATAGTTCCAACAAAACTCTCAGAAAAGCTTGAAGATATCTTCTTCATTCTCACTGAGTGTCCTGAATATTAGGAGATTAGGTTGTCTTTATTAAAAACTAAAATTTGATACATAGTGGAGAAATATTCTTAATAAACATTTAAATGAGAGAAAAATATTCAAACTCTGACAGTACCCAACCAAGAGGCCAGTCATTCATGTTTTCTGACTTGAGTGCTATACTATTATACTGGAAAAAGGAAGAGTTATAACTGCAGACACGGCAATTTATACGCACACACGCACACATACATGTATATGTTTTGGTTTTGTGATGTCTTCAGTTAAAAAAAACAAAACCAAAACCCCCCACAACACAAAAAGCAAATTAAAAAAACCTGAGTAGCAAAAGCTACCAAAAAGTGGGGAAAGAAGGAAAGAAAGGGAAAAGATTTAGTTATCTTCTTAGTATTTTCTAGACTATATATGAAACTAATATTTTTTTTTGTTTAATAGCTATTATTTAATGTTTTACACATCTGTGTGTGTGAGTATATCTAAAGAAGATTGAGATTAAAATCTTGCAGTCATAAAACAGTTTCAAAATTAATTTACTTTTTTTGTTGTATTTTTGGTCCCTGAATTAATTCTTTTATTATTTAATAATCAGCATTCATGCTGGTGAGGGAGCCATTCCATACAGATTTAATATGAGTATTTCAAATTTTCCTTATATTGTTATAAACAGTGGTCTTGTGTGGTGAGCTGACCCTGGCAGGAGGTCAGGAGCCCACAAAAGCCACTCTATCATTCCCCTTTTCAGCTGGACAGGGAAGAGAAAATGTAGCAAAAGGCTAACTCAACTCATGGTTGAGTTAAGAACACAGACAGATCTCTCACCTATTACCATCATAGGCAAAAAAAAAAAAAAAAAAAAAAGGGACTGCAGTCAGTTCATTACATATTGTCTCTGTTGCTTCTTCTTCCTCAGCCAGTGGGAGGACTCCTCACACTCTTCCCTTGCTCCAGTGTGGGTGCCACACAGGGTCACAAATCCTGGCAGCAAACCTACTCCAATGTGAGCTGCTCTTTCCATGGATCTGAAGTTGCTGCCAGGACCATGCTCCAGAGTGATCTTCCCAAAGGGTCGGGTCACAACTTCCTTCAGATGTCTCCACCTGATCCAGCATGGGGTCCTCCACAGGCTGCAGGTGAAAGCTCTACTACCTGTTGTCCACCATGGGCTCTATGGGGACAGACGGCTTCACCATGATCTTCTCCACAGGCTGCATGGGAATTTCTTCTGAAGCTCCTGGAGCACCTTCTCCCCCTCCTTCACTGACCTTGGTGTCTGCAAGGTTTCTCACATCTTCCACTCCTCTGTCTGTAAAAGCCATTGTTTTCTTTGCTTTCTTAACTATACTATCTCAGAGGTTCTACCACCATTGTCATTTTGCTCAGCTTTGATCATCAATGTGTCTCTCAGAGCCAACTGGTATTGGCTCTATCAGGCATACAGGAAGCTTTTTACAGCTTCTTACAGAAACCACCCCTGTATCCCCCTCCTACCAAAACCTTGCCATGCAAACCCAAAACACCTTGTGTCTCAATTCTTTTGCAATTATAACTGATAGGGTGCTCAGGTGAGTATTTTTTGCAGGCGTGAACATTTATTTCTTAGTTTACTTCATTTCCAATGTCTGTCTTACATTCTTTAAAAGTTTGTTGGTTTTTTTTTTTTTTTTTTTTTGCTTTGCTGAGTAAAACTTTACTAGATTTACTCAATTCCATTCCATTTTTAATTTGTTTCCATATATCTCAGTTACATGGGAAACAGCTTGTCATTATTCAATACATGATCTTAAGATATGGAATTAGTTTTCAGTAAGTTTTCTTTTAAGTTTGTTTACAGTTAATATGAGAAGTTCATCTTAACTCCAGCAAAATATTTTTAAATACATTTTCTGCACTACTCTAGTACCAAGTTAAAGGTACAGGTAACTGTGAATAGGCTCCCAATTCTACAGGCAGACTTACAAAACTATCCTAAGGCATATACAGGGGTTTTTGAATGTTCTTTATCTCTAAGGATTCAGCTCATAGTGGTGCCACATTGTATCCAGTAGAGATTCAGTGATAAGTGTCTTGCACCAGCATGGATAGAGTTAATCTTAAACAGGTGTCACCCTAAGCAATGTGCACCAGTCAGGAACATAGGTGAAGACCTCTCTCTTGGGCTGTTAAGTGTAGAAACCTTTGTGAAGGAGAAAAGCATAATTTTAGATCTCAGTTAGTGTTCTTTGTAACTCAAGTCAGCAAAGCCATTTTTATCATTAATAGGAGTTATATTTTAGATACATTTTCCAAGTGAACCACTAGATAGATTTCTACCAGATATAAAAATTTCCCTATTGACATTTGGGTAGATTCACAAACCTTTAGTAAAGAAGCAAATTTAACCCTTGAAGAAAGGATCAAATATGATCCGTGATCACTTAAAAGCTGCACTTCTCTTTCTGTGCTAGCCTATTCTACATTCCCCATCTCTTAGAATAAATAAGATTTTTTCAGTAGGTACTAAATGCATCTTCACTACCTGTAAAGAGATTGATGATCCATTTGGAATTCAGAATGTGTGTTATAAGCACAGAGTGATATATATAGGTATGAAGGTGACATGTTATGCCCTGAGGCACAAATGCCCAGTGAGATCGCTCAAAAAGGGACAGCCCATCCTAGCCTTATCTAACAGTGAACAGAGACCACTTTCTTTTTCTCAGATATAATCTTTAATAATCTTTGACAATTTTTGAGAAGCAGACAAGACAAGGCAGCCATAACAAATATAAAAATCATGGGAAGGTGACTTTGCAAACTGCATCAATCTTTCTTGCACTAGAAACTGTAAGAAACTTGTTTTTGTGTCATTTTATTTTCAGCAGACTCTCATTTTGTAGAGAGCAAGGGAAGGAATATAAGTAAAATGTGTAACATCACCAAATTAAGCAAAAGAAAAGGCCCTTGTATATTTACATTTGTTTTGACATATATTTTATTTAAAATCTAAAAGTGAAAACAGCTCAAAATTGATACTTCACATTGCTGCCACCTTGGATATAGATTTGTCTATATTGATCTTCAGGGCAATCAGGATTCATATTGAATATACTGTTCAGACTAGGTTAACAATTGACACTGCTATCAATAGCAGCAGCATATTATCTGCATACAACATGATGTGCCACCATTTATTGCCTCAACCCATCTATTTTTTGGACATTAATAAAGATAGATGAGAGTCAATCAGCCATTTACAGTGTGGCTCATCCCCCCCAACACTTCCCCCACCCCAGAATAAAATAGAGAGGAAACTAAAGTAGAAATTATGGACATTATTATCATAGCACTAACATTACATGTATGCTATGTATAAACTCATCATGTACTCCCTTCCACTCCCTCCTCACTGCTTCTCCATGGATACACGATATTTTAATAGAATGAATAGAATTTATTAGAATTAATAACTTCCATTACAAAAAGAAAAATAAAAGGTTGTATTTGAAATATATTAATTACATCTCATCAAGTTGCAGCATGAGCATCTTAGTTCCTAAAAAAAACAACAGGCTCTATTTCTTTCTACAACTATAAGAACATTGTGTAAAGTATGAGTGTATGTTTGCAAAGGTAACTAATGATAAACTAGTACCAGAAGGGGAAAAAACCAAAACAAACCAAAACAAACAAAAAGACACCCACAACAAAACAAAAAAGCATTCTTTGTACTTGAGAAGATATGTAGACACCTTTTGATATTTACAAGTTGAGGTGTTTTGTTAGTCAAACATGTAAAATATATCAATGAAACTTTGTGACGTGATTACTTATCTGAAGTTGCTTTTCATATGCATACAAAATTCAGGGCTAATAAAAAGTTGACTTAAAGATATTTAAATCTGATACCTTCCACGGCCCTTGAGGTGCCTGGAAATGTTCATACACTAGGCTGTAAGACAATTTTTTAGAGAGTGAAATGAAATTATTTATTAAAATTTAATAAAGTATTGTTCGAGGTTTTATATTGTAAGTTAACCATTGTGCACTGGTGTATGCCATCATTTATCACACAACATTTTACTTGGGAAGTATTATTTTGAAAAAAATATATGAATGCTTCCAAAAAGCAGTATAAAGATACATCTATCTATATTTTCAACTCTGCCATAGATACAGAGTTAATACCCTTAGAAAACTTTTGAATGTATGTGTCTGTATACGTAGATGCATATGTATATTTATACTTGCATTGTGCTTTTTATCATGTTTCAATAAATATTAAAAATTAAGTATGCACATCATATATGAGTATGATTATCTTGTTTTCTTGTTATGTAAATGCAAAGAACAAAGGTGTTAATGAAAAGAAAACCAATTTTCTTCTTTTGCTTTTCCTGTCTGTCATTCAATGCTACCAGTAAACATTAGAGAAGCAATGATGGACTAGAGACAAAGAATATGAGGAAATCAAGCTGCAAGGACTGAACACGGGGAAAAACGTGTTTGCTGTTATGAAGATGTACACTAAAAACACAGGACAAGAAGCTGGTTCAAAACTGAAGAGCAAAGGGTTAAAGAAGTACTCAGGAGTGGAAGATTAGATTAGTTTGGAGAAAACCTCAGGGACGCTGGATGAAAACAGAAATTTCAGATGAGATAGCATGTTTTAAAGAATTAGGACAGAGTAGGGTTTCAACTAGTCTGTTGCTTAATTAATGTATTTATTCATCAGTCTGTTGCTGATTTTGAGGAAGATATTTCTTACCTGATCAAAAAATATATTTAAATTATCTAATGCCATTGTAAGTGCATTGAATCAGTATTGATTGCCTCCAAACTTTGTTGGTAAATATGAAGAATAGAAAATATTAGAAAACTATTGTATTTCCTTGTTTTGCAGCTAAAGGTGGGAACACATTCTTTTAATACTTTTCAGATTCTCAGAAGACCTTTTAGTTTTTCTTTGGCACACAGATGCTTTCTGGATTTTAAACAACAGCATTTCCCCCTGTCATCTTCCTACACCCTCCCTAGAAACAAAAGAAACCAAATAGTGCTATGGTTGTATGTTACTGTGGGGTCAGGCTTCTGTGACAGTTTCATTAAATAAAGTATGTTATTTCATAAGCAATAGTTTGACTTCTGACAGATAGCATGTTATTGTCTCTATCTTCACTACATGTCCTATAATATATATAGAAAAATACATATAAAAAGAATTATTTCTACTTCTTACATAGTTGTGTCAAAGGAAATAATAAAATTCCTCATGAAATTCAGTGCATTAAAATGTTAAAAGAAAGAAAACCAATCTGGAAACTACTATTATTATATTTTTCTTTTGAGCACACACACAAAAAAAAAAACCTTTTGAAAATCTTGAAGTAAATATTTGTGAAGGTTATTGAGACGCTAAAGCTATCCTGATTCTTTGTATTCCGCAGTCAGTTCTGTTTAGCACTGATCATAGCAATTGTTTTCTTGCAATTTTCTCATAAGAAAGGCTTGATATGAAACTGAGAACCTGAGGAAGTCTATTAGCCCTTAATAATTAATCATATATATTTCAAAAAAAAGTTTTGTATTTTTTTTCCCCTTATTAAATCCACTGACAAAATTAAGAGTATTTTTGGCTTTTATTATTTTATTTTATCACTATTATTTTAGTCTGAGTAACAGTGATGCCCCCCAGATGTTTGGTCTCAACTACTAATATGGTCATGGAGATCATACTTGGATACATTGGGATGAACTCAGTTACTCAGAGTTGTAAAATACCTTTTAAATTTCCCATGATATCCTGGCTTAAACTCTAGGTGCCTCTTCAGAAGGGTATGGATATACAGTCCTTAAGCCCCCCGTCATAGCAATCAGCAACACAGAGTTGTCCTGGTTGTCCCAGGACAAAGCCAGTGGCATCAGGGCCTTTTCACTACTCTGTTAGCAAAGCATCATTCTAATAAAACAACAAAATAGCAGTGATCACCTATGCACAGGCAATTACTCGACAATCCAAGGGAAACATATCAGATACAGTATGACAAAAGACAGCAAAGATCCTTATTCTACATTTTACACAATACTCACTGCTAATGGGGAATCCGTCAAAGCTGTGAGTATGCCAACAGGTTCTGATTGCTTGTCCAGGCTGTAAAATTCTTTCTCTGTAATCCTGCTCTGCAAATGCCACCCCCTAATAGAATTTTAGCTACCAGTGTTCAAGGTCATCTCTGATGTACTGCAACTGTATAAGCCCGGGTTAGACTTCTGGGAGAATCACAACACTGTAATGAGCAGTGAGAAACTACATCTGGGATCTCCAGCCATTTGCCTTCTGTTCGTTGCCACAGGGGCTGCACTTAACTCCAGGTCTGTAGTCCTTGCCTGACCTTTGTCACTGGGAGGTGACAAACTCACTTTTGTCTGACTTTGCATCTGTCTTGAAGCTATAACATGCTACTACATATGGTGATGTGTCACGGAGCACAGTTCTTGCTGCAAGGCTAGAGAATGAACATCTATAACTTCCCAAGGTGATTTTGATTACTGGACAATGGTTTTGATGGACAAAGACTCATTCTTCTAGATATTTCATTTCTCTTTTCTTTTCTTTTCTTTTCTTTTCTTTTCTTTTCTTTTCTTTTCTTTTCTTTTCTTTTCTTTTCTTTTCTTTTCTTTTCTTTCCTTTTCTTTCCTTTTCCTTTTCTTTTCCTCTCCTCTTCCTCTCCTCTTCCTATCCTCTTCCTCTCCTCCCCTTCCCCTTCCCCTTCCCCTTTCCCTTCCCCTTCCCCTTCCCTTTCCCCTTCCCCTTCCCCTTCCCCTTCCCCTTCCCCTCCCCTTCCCCTTCCCCTTCCCCTTCCCCTTCCCCTTCCCCTTCCCCTTCCCCTTCCCTTCCCTTCCCTTCCCTTCCCTTCCCTTCCCTTCCCTTCCCTTCCCTTCCCTTCCCTTCCCTTCCCTTCCCTTTCCTTCTTTTCCAAAACAAACAAAAAAATGACCCTAACAGAGCAGAGTAGAGGGTAACACAAATCAGTGGTAACACAGAGCTGTGACTGACAGGATGCCTCACTGGACTCCTGATAGTGCTTGGTCTGCCCAGAGTAGTGCAGACCTGTCTCACCCTGTCCAGCCCCTTTTACAGGATCTTGATGTCATGTAGTGTGGAAAACAACCTGGGCCAGCTTGGCTCACCTGTGCTGGCTGCTTGGAGAAGTTAACTCTCTCTTGGACAGAACCAAGACATCCAGCTAATCAGTTCAGTTGTGGGCATTGTTCCTAGCAGGTGCAGGACTTTGTTTTCCCCCTTGTTGAACTTCATGAGTGTCCTTTCACACCATTTCTACAGTCTGTTGAGATTCCTCTGAATGGCAGTGAGACCATCTGGTTTATAAACCTCTCTACCCAGTTTTATATCATCTGAAAGTCTGTTGAGGGTGTAGTCTGTCCCACTGTCTAGGTTATAATTCAAAAGGCTAGAAATCATGGTCCCCAGTATCTACCCTGAGGAACACCACTGATGACTGGCCTCCAATTAGAAACTGAAACACTGGTCATAACTCTCTGAGCCTAGACATTCAGCAGTTTTTCAGTCCACTTTAATGTTTACTTGTCTAATCTATCCTTTGCCAGCATGTCTGTGAAGATATTGTGGGAGGACAAGTCACAACCTTAATAAAGTTAAGATAAACAAAACCCAGTGTTCTTCCTCATCTAACAAGGTAGTCATTTAATTGTAGAACATTAACAAGTTGGTTAAGCATGGTTTCCTCTTCATAAATCTATGCTGACTCCTAATCGCATCACTGTCCTTCATATATTTGGAAATGTTTTCCAGGGTTAGTTGCTTCAACACTGCCCTTGGGAATAAGCTGAGGTTGACTGCCCTGTTATTCTCTGTTTGTCTTTCATGAAGATAGGAAAGACATTTGCTTCTTTTCAGTCTTCAGGAAATTCTCCCTAACAGTATGACCTTTCAAAGACAATTAGGAGTTTTCTTGCAATAACATAAATCTCCCTCAATCATCTCCCTCAGGACTTGTGGGTGCAACTCATCAATTTAAGTGAGTTGGTACTCATGTATAAAAGGTTAGCCTTCCTTGTTGTGGGTTTTTCATCTCGCCTCGGAAGCCTGTGATTCCTGAAGTCTGATATTACCAAAAGATCAAGTCAAAGCAAGGATTGAATGCCTTGGTCTTTCCCATGTCCACTGTTGTTGTTTATGATAATCAAGTGATTAACTTGACTAAAGGTAGCTATATTAAGTATGCAAATAGATTTTTTTTCAGTCTATTATGAATCACTGCCATGCAAGATGACAAGCTTAAGAAAAAAATTCTATAAGGTTGTGGAAACAGCAAATATTGCAATTCTCTATCATCATCCTGAAATTTTTACATAGCCTAAAATTTAAAAGAAAAATCTTATTTGAAGATTTGACATCTATTTTATAAAAATGACAAATTAATAAAGCTACTGCTGAGAATAGATTTTTTAATAAGTCTGATTTTTATACTGCTAAATTAATTTGAAAAATATGGTTAATTTTCTGGATATGCTGGAATACATATAACATTTTATGAGTAGAATCCAATTAAAATGAAATATCATATAAATGCTGCTGTAATGATACCTATCCAAAACAGGTAAGTATTAACACCTCCATTCATTTACATTTCATTCACTGATCTCATATACAGTGTCTCACAATGAATACGAACATACTAACAGTTTATTTTCTTGCCTATTTTCTTGTCCATGTTGTCCTGGTTTCAGTCAGGATAGAGTTAACTTCATTTGTAGCAGCTGATGGAATGCTGTGTTTGGGAGTTAAAATGAAAGCAGTGCTGATAACACCCTGATGTTCTTAGTTGCAGTCAGACAGTCAAGGACTTTCTCAGCTTCTTCGTATTTCTCTATTCATGAGAAAGGAGGGGCGAAGCCAGGACAGGTGACCCAGATGGGCCAAAGAGAGTATTCCATGCCAATTACATCCTGCCCAGGATAACGGGGGGCTGAGGGGAGGAAGAAGAGGGGCGGTGGCGGGACACGTGCTTCTTGGGGGGACGGTCGGGTTCCGGGACAGCTCTGGGTGGTACGGCCTGAGTTGTGTGGGTCGGGGAGAAACTGCATTGGGGATCAATAGTTTCATATTCTTTTGCTCTAAAGTCCTGTTAGCATTGTTATATTTTATCTTTCTGTTATCTTAGTAAACTATCCTTATCCCAACCCACGGGCCTCTTAGTTTCTTGGTTTTGGAGTTATTTGCCCCTTCCTTTTCCCTTCCCTTGTTTCCCCCTTTTTTCCCTCTTCCCCTGCTCTTTTACTTTAAGGAGCAGGAAGCTGCGTGGATCTCGGCCCACAGCCGGGGTGAAACCATGACACATGTTTGCAACGAGCACAACATCATAATTTTTGCAAGAGTGTGAGCACAGAGATTTCTAATATCTATTAAGGTGTATTTCACAGCAGTTTCTTCTCAATAATTCAGAAGTCCATGTATTTGTTTCTTTTTAAAAATCAGTAATATTTTTCTATTGCTCCCTCTAATGTTACAGCATTTAATGTGTGTTAAGTAACTTCTCAGAATCTGAGAAGTTATGACTAGTTTTATTAGCTTTGTACACTGAAATGTAATTGCTCTTATAGTGTTCTGTGAGGATTTTGATTAATCTTTTTCTTTCACTACATGAAAAAACTGTTGGAGGATTCATTAGTTGATTTCAGTGAGAAAAATTGTAGAGCTATGACTGGGGTATTAAATCTAAATATCTAACCAAATTTGATTTCTAATAAGCATTATTTTTTCCATTAGTAGTAAAAGGTTACAGACAATTTGTTGACCTAAAGATACACTGTCAGAACTTGTCTTGTTTTGACTGGAGATTATTTTAGTTTCTGTTAGCTGTGGCAACAATTTTCTAGCAGTTAGGTGACTATTTCCTCAATTGTTGGAGATTAACTGTATAAATGACACAGATAAAAAAACTGAGCAAGTGTGCATGGTCACTGAATAGCAAGAATTACCTGATTCTGTTCATTGTGATGGGTATCGTATAACTAGCTAATAGCTCATACATGGACATAGCCAAACTTTATCCAGGTACCAATGAGGTCTCTGAGGGCATGAGTCCTTTTTAAATATTCTTTAGAAATAAATAATATACAGCAAGAGAACTGATCTTGATTGCAGTTTTGTAGCATGATGTCAAGGTTATATGCTATCAACAGGATAGGCTGGTGTGAAAGGTGTGCAAGGTCGCACAGCTTGCTGAAATGGTAATGCAAACATTGGATTGGGCAGCAGGCAGACTTGATGAGGTCATATTTACAGACGACACCAAATTGAGGGGACTGACAGGCCGCAACAAAAGCAGTGATAAATCCCTATTTCCAAGCCCAAAAGTGTTCTTTGAACAAAATACATCCTGTATCAGTTTTTTTTAATTGAATGAAAAAGGCAGTTTATATATTTTCTAGAAGTTGCTAAAAAATAATTACTGTTAAATAAGAACTTCTAAAAAATAAGGGAGAATGAAGCCCAAAAGTTTTATGATAAAAAAATAATAAAATCAAACCAGAAATATAATACATTAATTTCTTACAGAAGTTTTTGGCTGTCTACATTTCTTCATACTTATTTGGTCCTCAGAGCTTGAATTTTTTTTTAAATTTAATTTTACTATTTTATTCTATTCTTTTTCACTGAGGTAAAAATAGAACAGCTATTGACATCCTTCAGAACTCATATTATTTTCTCTAGCTCCAGTTTAAGAATGAGAAAACTTAATAGAATTGTAAGAAAGCTGGAATCACAAATTACTTTTTCCTTTATTTTTCATTCTTACAGTTTGCATTTATTCATTACAATTGGGTAAAATGAAGGATTAGTAAAGTTTAATATATAAAAATACTACTTTCTAATATGCTCACAGGCACATCAGATAGGTTTACCAATTACAAAATTTAATTATAGTATTCATCTTTCATTTTATTGCTTGAGATTTAAGTGACAACAATGCATAAGCTCATCCATCATGTCATTCTGGCTCATCCTCCTTTCTGGGTTGGTTTTTTTTTTGTATATGAGAGGAAATTTCAGGGTTTTTTTTTTAAAAAAAAATAAGGCTGGATACATTTTTGTATAACTAGAAAAACTGCTGAAAAACTGCTAAAAAACTGCCTGCTGAGCAAATTCCAACTAGGATAGGGACAAACATCAGGAGTGCAAGACAAACAAGAAAACTGTAATGATTATTAATATGAGGAATCACTTATGCAAGACAAAACTTGCCAAAATGACAAAAATTACTAAAAAAGGTTATTTTAGTATTTGCAGAATCTTCATAAAACACATTATTTATATGAATTCTTAAACATTAAAATAACATCATGTTGTTATTTAAAGATCAACTAGAAAACCTTTGTTTTGATTTCTGTGCCTGAAATGTAATTTATAAAGAGTCAAAACAATAGCTGAACAACACAGTAATTGCTGTGTTGAAGTTGAAATTGGAGAGAAATCCCAAAAGCATTAGAATGTTTGCAATTAAAACATTACTATCTAAGCACTGAAACTTTACTTTGATTCACTCCCACACCTAGAGATGCTTGTACTGATACTGGTGAAAGTAAATAGTTTGAACTTTATCACCTTTTTTTTTTTTTCTTTTTTTTGACCTAAGACCCTAAGCATCTAGATCAAATCTTAAAGTTCATGCTGCTTTGAGTGGACATTTGGAACAGACAAAGGGGACAGACATCCCTTCCAACATGAATTATTGTATGAGTCTGTGATAACCAAAGCAATTATTATGTATAGGTGTCATTCAATAAACATGCAAATAATATCCATGTTTAAAAGGTTAAGAATTTCCACATGTTTGCATACTGTCATACATATGGTCTCATTGTGCATTAACTTATTTTAGGGCTTTATTTAGAATGCTGTTTACAACTGTGGAAAGACTTTCAGTATTTATTTAGCTTTTAATACAGAAGGGTGTTTAGACTGCAGAGATCACACCAAACAAGATAGCGCAGGACTGCACAAACCAGCAATACAAGCTGAGATCCTATAAACTAGTTTAGGATGTGCTACGCCCAGAAAAAATTAATCTGTACCACTTTGATGTATCTATTCTCTTTCTGGGTGTAGAGTTTGTTCAGCTAGATCAGTGCATGGCACTGTTTCACAAAAAGGTATATATACCTGCTGTAAATTGTGTTCATTGTCCTCTTTTGCTTAGGAAACATGACAATCTTACACAACTTTGATTTTCTAGCAAGTAAAGCAATATCAAAGATTTTATAATTGCTCATATTACAATAAAATCAATGGTTGGAAGTTTTACCTTTGACTTCACTACAATTACACTTTAATAAGAAATGAACTGAATAGTGGAAAATGATGGATTGTGAAGAAGGAAAAGGGAAATCTTTACATAGAAGTCTCTACTTTTCTTTTAATTGTGTATTGCATTTAAATTATATTTTGGCCTGACAGTATCTCTATCCACTTCTTTTTTACATATGTATAGAACCACTTGCAGGACTAGATCGAAAGCTAAAACAGAACACTAAGGACATTTAAGGAACAAGAGGGAGGCGGTCGTCATTGTGCCACACCACAATGTGGGAACCAGACCACTGGAAAAAACAAACAAAGAAGCAAAACTTAAGATACATCTTAAATGGTCTTATGGGAGTGTTATTCTAAAAGACAGTCAAATAGGAGTAATACAATGGGACTGTATAAAATATAGAATGGTATACTAAAAGAAGGTAAAACCCCAGCATTCTCATATGGACATTTGGCTTCAGAAATTAATGCAACTAATAAATTCTCATTTAATTTTGTTTAATGTACACTATGGTTTTTAAGACAAAATTCCTGTTGAGATAAGCCTACAGTATTCTTCTAGATTTAGTAGGATTTTTTAAAGAAATATTCTAGAAATGAAAACAACATTTTCTCTAGGTTGGTCTTTCTGAAAAAAACTGATTGGAACACAATTATTTCAAATTACAAAATGCATTTGTTCTTGTCTGAAAACCATGTATCATATTCTTTTCAGGAATAAATACACTGCACTTGAAAAATTCTGTCACAATATAGTTTTTATTTTGTATTGGACCCCCATGCTTTCGTAGCCATTTTATAATATCCATTTTATGATAGGAGCTTTACCTCACCTTTTACTGTTATGTTTGATAATTCTGGTTAAAAAACTTATTAAGAAAATAATCTCACCTGAAAATGGATAATTATTTCCAAATTTTTAATTCATCACCTGTTACACAAA
Source organism: Hypotaenidia okinawae (assembly GCA_027925045.1). Taxonomy (NCBI): domain Eukaryota; kingdom Metazoa; phylum Chordata; class Aves; order Gruiformes; family Rallidae; genus Hypotaenidia; species Hypotaenidia okinawae. The sequence goes on from BSDF01000001.1 coordinate 177,194,929, forward strand.
GCTTAAAAATCTTAAATACCTCATCAAATCAACAGAATTTTGAATGCTGTTTTGTCATTTTCTAGAAGGTTTCACCTCAAACAGTAACACAATTTCTTTGGTTTTACCAGATTTTTCCTACTGGACTCTATGTGTAAAAGTGCATTGCAATTAGTCAGAAAAAAATAAACAAAACAGAAGCTAAGATATAATATAAGAAATTAATTCTCCTATAAACTTTTCTAAAGCGATAAAATGGGGATAAAAAGCATGACAGATTATTAAATATATATCTCAGTAGGAATCCCCAGAAAAATTTCTATTTTGAAAAAAATAGTTTTAAATTATAAATTTATTTATTTCATTTGGAAGTGAATCTAATAGTTTTCCATGAAAAATAGTAAAAAGGTGGTGAAAAAAATTACAAGCATGTGATATTTTTCACTGTGTTAACAGAAAAGCATCTCCAATTTCCATTTATTGTGAATGTCCTTTTCTGTAGTCCAACGGGCATAAACTTACAGGCTTTAAAAATTAAGTAATAAACTTTGAAAACAGGATAAAGTGTCTCACTGTTTGTGTTGTTTATCCTAATTAATATTTCATGTCATGGCATCTAGGAACTCAGAAATTTTGATTCTTTTTTTTTTCTTTCTTCAATCTCCAATTTGGTATTACGCATATTTGGAGGTAATATAGTGCAGTATATTCTCCTATACCCTGTAGTATAGTACATTGCCCTACTACTGTGTTCTCTTTAGCTGTATTATTCAGTATCTCTTCTTAGATAAACATGATGAAGAACTTGTTTGCATCAGAAGTTGAAGATAATATGCATAGTTTTGTTTTATTGCAATAGCAAAGCTAGTAAATATTGTCCACTTGAATTTAAATCCTGTTCATTTTATAACTATATAAGGAATTTATTGTAAAATATTTGAACATGCTGCTGTTGTCAGAATTTTTTTTTAATTATATAATTCTTATGGTGATATTTAAAACAAAACCCAGGATTTTGAAAGAAGAAAATATCTTTTAAAATTCTTGTACTGCAGTTCTTTTGCTTACTTCAACAGGTGCATAATAGATTTTCATTATACTAAGACTGTGAATAAATATTACATTGTGTAAAATTTGGAAAGTAACACAAGATAGCACTTAAACATTTTAAATCATGTCACAGTAACCCAGCAAAATTTACACTGTTGTTCAGGACTTCTCTATAAATCTCGCAATTGAAAAAACTTAATCACAACATATACCTTAACAACAAGGTTTATGCACGGGATAAATGATAGTAGAAGAGTCAGTCCTGTGTGCATGCCTGTAACTTCATTTGTTTGGGTCTGGTCTCTGGCAGTGTGTCAACAGGCTAATCAGCAGTAGCTTGTGCCCATTCCATTCAATTCTCTTCTCCTCTCAGATAATGTTACTGCATCGAGATCGTCAGATGGGAATGGCAGATCCTAAGCTGTACTTGAACACCATTTGTTAAAAATGCTTCCTAGCATCAGCTAAAATCTTGCCAGCACCTGTTCTAACAAACATTTTAGGGAAATGTGTTGTAGAAAAGTCTCTATGTCCCATTCTTGGGAGACGACCATGCAAGAATAACCTACAAATTCATCGAGTGTTTCTTCTGAGTCTCCAGCACTGTCACAAACAACTCTTTGCGGCTAGGGGTGAAGTTATTATCTGGGAAAAATCATAAACTGTAACAGGACTTAGATGACTCTGAGAAAGTCAGAAGTTGTTTGGTATTCCCTTCAAAACCTGACGTAAGAAAGGTGGAAATAAAAAATCCTATACCTGTTATTCTAATATTGAAAAAAACCAATCTATTTACCAAAGACTAAACCCCTGTTGAAGTACTTCACTAGTTACTGAACACTTACAGTTTTTTACTGATACTTTGCACTGATATAGTTATGTTGTTTACTGATACTTTGGTTGACATAAAATAATGAAACTCCTGGTGATGTTTCTGGTAACTAGCTAGAACACTACTCAGTATTTTTCAGCATTGAAAACACACTTTCAATATGACTGGTAAGTACATGGTGTCTGATAAGATTTTGAATAGAATGAGTAAAAGATGATCCTGAACGCTTTTTATCAAAGCACGATGGTGCATATGCATAGATGTGTGTATATATATATATATATATGTATAGCAGGCATATATGCGTTCTTAATTAAATAGCCTACTGTGTAATTTATTTCGTTGATATAAACTATGGATAAGGTTATGTTCTCTTCAACTTTCAGTTTCTATTTGACTTCACATGTATGTAATGCATTTCTGTTTCCTTTGAAATAGAAATAAAGAATTAGAATATAAGTAATCAATGACCAAACCCCCATTCTTTCCCAATCCGAACTTGTGGAACTGAAGGCATCTTTGTGAATTCCATTTCTATTTGTCTCATTATTTATTAATTCAGAAAACCATAACCGTGGGATTTGGTGCATGCTTTCAGGATTACAGGCAAACTTATTTAGTGCCATCTCTAGTTACGGGTGACTTACAGAACTAAGGGATAGACAAAAAATATAAGTGCTGTCACACTGCAAAACACAAGAATAATGCAAAATAGTTTTTAAAAAATGCCATTTAAATGCAATGTTTTGAAAGGAGAGGAGGTGATTGATGGCAGTTCTAAATTCTAAAAGTCAGACAGTTGGGATTTTACCAGCAGTTCTGCAATTTATTAGCATACAAATATCAGTATTTTCCTGTGTGCATCATGTAGTATTGATCAATGCATACATTTCATAAGTTACAAGAAATAACTCAGTCTTCTTTAAACTTGGTCCTGGACTGTCTGTGCATTTAGCATAGTGCAAATTTCTGATTAAACACATTAACTACAAATGTGTGAAATTTTGATAGTTCAACATGTGTTTGATACGGCTATTTGCCACATGAGATGAGTGTCTTTATTTTTAATATATTAAAATGGACTGAAGATGCTCAGATTTTAACAGTATTAGATCCCATGGAAGTATGTAGTTATATTAACTAGGTTACCATTTATATATGTTAAAACTACTCAAAATAGAAGATTATTTACAGAACAGAAATGCAGTTTTCCTTCTGTGCACCTGATTAAGAATAAGATCCTGGGTTTTTTTCCTGTTTTTTTTTATTATCCCTTAGTGGTCTGTTTTGGGGGTTTGTTTTGTTTTGTTTTGTTTTGTTTTTTTAAGAAAACAAAGCCACAACAGCAAAAAATACCCAACAAACAAAAAACCCCAACAACAATAACAACAAAATCTACCCCAATAAACCACCCCAAAACCCCACATCTGTAGTTTTAAGATAACACTGTATATTATTTTGTCTTAGTTTAACAGAACATGTAGCCTTTATCTATATGAGGTAGGGAACATTAGAGTCTCCACATACCAGGTCAGACAAAAAAGTTTATCTTGTTCAGTAACTTGCTTGCAAAGGCCACTGTATACAAAGGCATGGAAGACAAAAGCAATTTCACATGATACATCTCCTAATATCCTTTCTGCCTTCAGCTGTTTTAAAAGACTTTGGGGAGCTGACCCCAAGTGGAGTGTCAGTATTCATGATGTTCTTCAGCACAGCTCTACACAGGACAACTGACTTCTGTGAACTACCAACTTATGTTTTGGATCTCACTCCTACTAACTTAGTTCTTGTAGTATAAGAAAGTAAACTGTCTGTCCCTACTCACCTTCCCTATGGCACTTATGAAAACATATTGCAAGTCACCTCTTATTCTGGAATGCAGACCCCTTGCTTATACAATCATCCCTTCCACAGAAAAGATTTCATGTGGGCTGGAGAGAGAAAGGTGATCCCTGACCACCACTGCCTCCTGCTGTCATAACACCATGGGAGTGACAACTGTGGGGGCTACCATAGAGTTCTGTGCCATGTTCAAGGTGGGGAAAGCTGCAGGTAGTTGTCAGGGACTGTCAGGTCTGTGAATGCCCTCAGGGCCTTGACACCTCAGGAAGGTTTATTGCACAATGGCCCGAGGATGAGATATCTTGAAAAATCTGAAACACTTCTGGAATCCATATGGAGACAAGGGAGTCAGAAAGAGAGAATTCCATGAAATGAAGAACATCTGACAGCCTTAATCCCATGATTTGGGATCCTTCTCTTGTATTGAATCCCACTGAAATGCTGATTAGCAATTAGCCATGTTTTTAAAGAGTATGGTCATAGAATAGTTAATTACTGACATCTCATATATTCATGATTTTTTACTGCCATACATTCTTTTAGTTCAAAAAAGGTATTGTTTAATGATGATAATTACACTGCTACTGACTGTAATGTAGCTGGAAGCTAAAATAAACAGTCTTACTTTTGAGAGAGTTTAAAAGATATAATGAGTGATTTTAATTAAATAGTCTGCAGTTTTCTCAAATCTACTGTAAATACCTTCTGGGTTGTTAGAAACAGTGATAACTTGTTTTTCTTTCTATTTAACAAGTTTTCAGTTGTGCTATTCACCTTTCTCTAATTTGCTAAACTTAAGGTCAACTGTATTAACCTGAGTGTCTATTACTTGAGACTTCTCAAGAAGGATGAAAGAAATATTTAATTTGTAAGCTTATATTTTAAAGAGTAAAAATACTGTATTTTTTAACCAAATGTAGAAAACCAAAACCTTATACATTGCACAGCAGTTCAGAAGACTTTCATTTTACCTTGTCCTTACTGGTCTATTTAGCTCAATAATAAATGCTAGAGGAAAAGGGAAATATCCTTCTCCTTAAAGACAAATAATCATCTTCAGATTTGTGTGTGCAATGTGTATGTGTGTATTTGGGAAGAGATGTGTCAGAAAAGAAAACTGGAAATGAAAGAGATTGCCATGTAGCTTTGAAGATGCTCAAAGGAGCAGGAGTCTGTCTGCAATTACAGAACAGACCAAAGACAAACCTCAGAGGTAACAAAAGAAACTTTCCTACAGACTGAGAAAGGGAATTATGTGAAGTTTATTCTGCCCAGCAAGCTACTTTTAGAACACATTAGACTGGAAGAAGCAATGGAAAAAAACCAAACAACCAGTTATTGCAATGGCACAGTGGGAAAAGGAAAGTTCTTGTTTAATGACTTCAGTCAAAGCATTATCCCTATTTTTCTCACTCTTATTTTTATAACATCTGTGTTCAGTTAAAATGTTAACTGTAGGGAATGAAAGTATCTTAGGCCTTTTGCTGTGCTCTGCTCAAGAAAACAGGGAGGTGTAAGTGTGTGTGTGCCTGAGAGGGAGGGAGATTTTAGAAAATAGTTTAAGAGTGTAAATAAGATATAGTTAGCTATCATCAATGTGTATGAAATGAAGTTGATAGGAAGAGCAATGAAATTGATACAGAGGATGTAATCATCACACTGTATACATGTCCAGGTATTTGACTCCAGAGTCAGTTCTGTCCTATGGACTGAAAGCCCATTTGCAGCCGAAGTGCATTCAGTGCATCTTCCACTTTTTCTCTGAAAAAGAAAGATTGCTTCAAAAGCTTCCTCTGATCTAGAATAAAACTTTAATTCAGACATCCTAATAATAGATGGTGCCTGTTCAAGATTTAACTTTTAATTCTTTGTTCTTTTTACTGCTGTACAGCTCAGAAAGGTCTGTGAGTAATCTTTGTCCCGGTGAGTCAGTTTGATCTTCAACTGAGGATCCATTTTGTTATTTGCATGTGCTTTAGGACTGGTACATGAAGAGCATTATTAAGGTCTAAGAATTGTTGTAAGTGACAGCATAATCTCTGCAGATATATTACGCAGCATGTGTATGCTCCTACTAATACTGCTATATCTCTCCTACAGTTCTCCTGTTGTTGGCTCAGAAGTTCAATATTTATTTTATACACAGTACTTTAAGGCATACAGTCCACACAGGTGACAATCTGTTTCTGGCTGGGGTGAAGTTAATTTTCTTCACAGCAGACATAATATGCTACATTTTAGATTTGTGACTAAACCAGTGTTGATAACACAAGTGTTTTAGCTATTGCTGAGCAGCACTTGACACAGCACCAAGGCCTTCTCTGTTTCTCTACTTTGTCCCACCCCCAGCAAGCAGAAAAGGGATGGTCAAAAAGCTGGGATGGGACAGAGGTGGGGCAGTTGACCCGAACTGATCAAAGGGATATTCTATACCATATGACATTATTCTCAGCAATAAAATTGGGTCATAGTGTATTCCAAAGGAGTTGTTGCTCAAAGACTGGGCGTTTTTCTGTTTGTAGGAGTGTCTCAGTTTTGTGGAGCGATGTGCTAGTAGAGAAGAGGGGGCTGCAGAGATGGCTGCTGCAAGAAGCAGCTAGAAGCTCTCTGCAGGCCCCAGGGAGTAAACATCATCCAAGGCCAGCGTCACAGCTGAGCAAGGCCAAGCCAATCATCAATGATCATAGCACCTCTAGGAATCACATTTAGTTAGGAGGAAACAAAACAAATGCAGGCAGGTGCATTTTGCCACCAGAGAAGGGAGTGACAAGATGTAAGAAACTCTGCAGGCACCAAGTTCAGTGAAGAAGCAGAGGAGGTGATGAGACGCTCCAGGTGCCGGAGAGAGAGATTCCCCTGCAGACCATGGAGAAGACCATGGTGAAGCTGGCTGTCCCCTGCAGCCCATGGATAATGATGGGGAACAGAGACCATCTACAGCCTGTGGAGATACGAGCACACACTGCAGCAGGTTTGCCAGGGGACTTATGACTCTGTGGGGAACCAGGCTGGAACAGTCTGGGCCCGAATGTCAGCACCCCATGGAAGGGAGCCACACTGAGACAATTGGTGAGGAGATGACGTCCCAATAGAAAGGATTCACACTGGAGAAGTTTGTGAAGACTGTCTCCCATGGGTAGAACCCCATAGTGCAGGGGAAGGATGTGTGTGTGGAATGCTCCCCTCTCCCCCACCCCCCACCCCCCACCCCCCATCTAAGAAGGAAGACAACATGAGAGGAACTGACTGAAAACCCCCATTCCCCATTCCCTTCCCCTCCCCATGCTGTGATGCTGAGGGGGAGAAGGGAGTGAAATCATGACTAAAGTGAAGACTGCTAAGAAGGGAGGGGTGGGGAAAGGTGATTTAAGACCTGTCTGCACTTCTCATTACCCGACACTGGTTTCACTGAGTGTGTAGTTGTAATAAATTAGTTTTCTTTCCTTCATTCTGTGTTGAGTCTGTTTTGCCCATGACACTAATTGCAGAGTGATTTTTCCAGTCCTTATCTCAACTCCTAAGCTTCTCAATATATATTTTCTCCCCTTTCTGGCTGAAAAGGGGAGTGACAGAATGGCTTTGGTGGGCATTTGGACTCTAGCCAGGGCCAAACCACCTCCAGGAGACAGTGAGTGATCACTTTTGCATCACTTCTTTGTTCCTTGTACATGGTTTTGGGGTGTTGGATTTTTTGTTTGTTTCTTTTTCTTCAATTGTTAAACTAAGTTCAGCTTGACTCACAAGGTTTTGGTATTTTTGCTCTTCTGATTCTCTCCTCCAACCCCCTGGGGAGAAGAATGAGCAGCCGGTGGATACTCAGTTCCCAGCTGGGGTCAGTCCACTACACCTCAAGACTCCTACTTTGAAATCGTAGCATAGCCAACAAAGAAGAAAACAAATTCATGAAATGTTATTGAGATAATATGAAAAAAAGCCTATAACTAACATTAGCCAGCTCTTGGGAAAGGCTTGGCAGAAGTAGTCCTTATAATCTTTTTGTATTAACACCATAGGAAAATAACTGGCATGTTGAGTCACAGGATATTTATTTTATTAATTTATGAATTGTCATTTTTATGTCTAAAAAGACCTTGAATGCAAAGCTTACATGTGTTTTGGACTGCAAGCCCTGGCTTTTTTCCATCTTCATCATAAGGGGCATCATAAGAGCCTGATAGAAAAGTTTGCTGACAAGTTATTCAGGTCTAAGAGTGCAGTGCAGCTCACATTGTATTCTCACTACTGGGACCCTGAAGAAGATAAGGGAACCAGGGTATTTTTTACCAAGAACCAGAATTGAACAATCATTACAATTCTCATAGAAAAAGGAGTTTTAGCACACAGAAAATGGAATGTGTATATTTTGTAATGAACATAATAAAAAGTATTCAAAATTTTTCCCTCATAAAGTTCCAGGTTTAGAGATTTAATTAATTTATTAATTTCTATCTTAATGTAGTGAATTTCTGACATTAATGTAGGGAACTAGTTGTGCTTTCTTTCATTATAACAAGCTATTCTTATGGTTGTTGGAAATAGGAACAGAAACCATTGCTCTTTGGTACTGTAGACTTCCAGATAGGCATTCCACTCCCTCACACTCCCCCCACCCCTGGCCCCTTCCCTCCTGATTAAAAATGAACACTATATTATCAGGTTTATTTGATCTCTCAGGAGTCCTCCTCTCTGCAGAGCAGCCCATTGCAAGGTACTTTCAGTGAATTTGCCCAAAAATACACCTTGAGTTCTAAAAGGCTCAGTTTCTATAGAAACTACTGTTTATAGTAGGAGAAAGATGATAGATAAACTTTCACTGATTTAGAATTTCCGTAAACACTAACTTCAGCATAGTTTCCTATTCATTGTTGTCACAAATTCAATTTATTCTTATTAAATTGTCCTAACTGTAGGTGTTCAGTTTATTAGGAATGTAGATTTCAGATTAAGTTATGGTTCTAATTTTGAAGATTAATTGCAATGATCTATGGACTAATGACATATGGTAATTTTGGGTTTATATAATTTCAGAAAGTTGTTCTGAAACCATGTAATAGCTAATTAAGTAAATTAGAATAACTGTGTGCACTGCTCAGCATTTTCTGGAATGGATTAGATTTCATCAAATAAAATGTTAATATGGAAAACAGTGGATAAGTAATGATGTGTAAGTTTCTATAAGGTTTAAACAGCAGATGGTATTTTCAGAGAAACATTGAAAATTAAACTGCCTGGCTTCTCACAGGGTGCAATGGTTTGATCTGCCAGAGTGAAATGAAAAACTCTCATAAAACAGCAAGTTTGAAACAGAGTTAGATCGTACCAACTTTTGATTTTGGCATGAACAAACATTAAAAAAACCCCGATTTCTATTGGTTATAAAATAGAAGTTCTATTGTCAAAAGTATATTCTTTTAAAATAAATGCTGTAGAGAATTAGCACTATTTTTTTAGCACACTGTTTACTTGCATTTGTTTTTCTGCACAAATAAATACTCTATAGAGTAAAAAAAAAGAATAATTTTGCTTCAGTATGAAGTATGAAGTTTAGTAATGAAAGGTGAAAAGTCCTACATCTGGAAAAATATATGTCCAATAAGACAAAGAACCCAGAATAGTCTAGGTTCTGTGGCTGAGGAGTAGCCCTGCTGCAAAGGACCTGGAGGGAGGTCCCGATAGACAACCAACTGAACACAAACTAGAGTGTTCCTCTGCACCAACAAGGGCAAATCAAATTTTAGGCTGCATCTGCGGGGTCATTTCTAGTGGCAATAGAGACATGATCATCCCACTTTACTCAGTGTTTGTCAGGCCACACCTGGAGTACTGTGTATAGTTCTACTCCACACAATTCAAGAAAGCTGTGAGGAGACCATTTGAGGGTCCAGAAGAGGGCGACAAAGATGATCAAAGGGCGGAGAACTGAAAGATTGAAAAAGTTGGGTCTTTTCTCCCTGGAGAAGAGAAAGTTCAGGGGAATCTCATCACAGTATTCCAGTAGTTCATGAGTGGCTACAAAGGGAATGAATACTCTCTCTTCATAAGAATACACATGGCTCAGTTGTTCATTCTAGTGTATAGCTGGTAAAATCTCATGTCAAAACTGCTATCTTCATCCATAAACAGATATATTTGTCTTTTTATATACAGCTAGTTCAACCCTAATAATTTTCCAATATGCAATATCATTCAATATATTTCTGTTCTTCCACTTTTCTGGAAAAAAAAAAGTTTGTGATTGTTCTTGTTATTGGAGTACAATTTAAATTCAGAATGATTGTTAATCTTGGCAATGAAACATACAGGTTGTTAGGTTATATATGAATTGTTAAGGTTTTGAACATTTATTAGAGTAGATAACCTGGATATCAATATGCTGAAATAAACCACTGTTTTCTAAATGTAGTTTGTTGAATTTCCATTTTTATCATGATCAATATTCTCAAAAAATTGTGAAATGTAGGTATTTTCTCTTAATGGAAATGTTCACAGACTTTTCAGTGTGACAAAAGACAAGTTTAGGTGAGCTTATAAAGAGCCTTAGATCTTTTTCTTAACAACACTTAGTTTATCACTTTTGGTGGCTTCCCTCTGCTAAAAAATGAATTTGTATTCATGCTATTACTTCTATTAAGTTTTTGTAAACTTTATGTCCCCTGATCCTTTTTTAATCTGTGGGAATAAATTACTTTCCCTCGGTATGCAGATCAGCTCATCAATTTAAATTCTGACATCATCTTCTTAATCTTTTATTTCTGGAGTTTATGCTTTCTTTCCCATCCTTCAAAAAAGCAGAATTATTTCTAATAATTTACAATGAGTAGCTCTGATGAGGAATCAGACTATCAAGTAAAAACCACATTCTTTTCTAAAGAAAATGAATATGCATATTCTAATTGCTTTCAGTGGCAGCAGAATTCTACTCCATTTTCCTGAGAAAATTATATGCATATATATTAAAAATTAATATATGTTTATTAAGTTTTCTGTTGGTTCATCATAGTTGTTGTTTTGAGTGTATTTGATACTACTAACCATAGAGAGTGATGCAAAAACAAAGGCAGCATTCATTATTTAGACAACATACATAGTTTTGGTGCTAAAATCTCTGTCTTTTAATCAATTCCTCTCTGCAAGAAAGCCTTGTTCACTTGTCCCAAGAAACCTCTGGAGATCATCTTGTAAAATCCTCCTGCTCAAGCTGGTCTGTCTAGACCTGGTGTCTCAGGACCACGTCTATGTGAGTTTTTTTCTGAGGATGGAGCTTCACAACCTTCCTGGGCCACCTGCACTTTTCCTTTTAGAGGGATGCTTCTGATCTGATGTGTATTACCAAAGACAAGGTGACCCCCTGTTGTCTAGCTTCACCTTTGTTGGGGTGAATCCATTAGACAATCTGGAATAAATAGGTTTAATAGCTTTACCATCCACCACACTGTGTATCAATGCTTGTTCTCCGAAGGTGGCATTAAGCTGCACTGAGCTGTGGTGATTAATCTCTGATGAAACAGCTAATTTACTTTGCATTCTTGGAACAATTAATTTACAGACAGTTCACAAGTCTGCCATGTAGACATGTGCAAGGAGCACAAACATTTATGAGGGTTCCTGCTGGAATCTTTATAGGATTCAAGAGGGTAACTATCTGTCCCACTTTTAAATTCAACCTCCACAGAATAATAAAGGAAGAAAATTAAAAGGTCTTAGCAAAACTTCACTGTGAACAGAGTTCCTGTTTTAAAGCAGGATAGAGCCCTCTCCCCAGTACACAATCTGCATTTTAATGTCTTTTCAGTGGCCCTATGGTATAGTACTAATTTTGTCTCTCTTCTTTCATCTGTTTTATCAGGTACTCTAAGAAAATGAGAGTTAAACTATCACAGTGAGCTTCTTTTTTATCTCTACTAATAATCATGGTATTATTTTTTCCAGCTGAAATAATTATTATACACATCTTAAATATGTATTACATTTTCTTCAATATTATAAAAAAAATTACTTCCAGGTAGGAGTGTAAGAGAGACTGCCCCATGTTGTTCAGAGCCCCATCAAGTCTGACCTTGAATATCTCCAGGGGTGGGGGCTCTACTACCTCTCTGGGCAAGCTGTTCCAGTCCTCTACCACCCTCATATTGAAGAACTTTTTCTTAATATCCAATACCCTTTTCTAGTTTAAAACCATTATCCCTTGTCCTATTGCTACATGCCCTTGTGAGCAGTTCTTCCCCAGCTTTCTTATAGGCACCTTTTAGGTATTGGAAGGTCGCTATAAAGCCTTCTCTTCTCCAAGCTGAACAAGTCCAACTTTCTTAGGTTACCTCCATAGGAAAGGTGCTCCTGTCTTTTGATCATTTTTGTGTCCTCCTCTGGATGTGCTCCAACAGATCCATGCCCTTCTTGTGTTGAGGACTCCAAAGCTGGACACAGTATTCCAGGTGAGGTCTCACCAGAGCAGAGTAGAGGGTCAGAATCACCTTTCTTTTTCGGCTGTCCACACTTCTTTGGATGCAGCCCAGGATGCAGTTGGCCTCCTGGGCTGCAGATGCACATTGGTGGCTCGTGACATATTAGGCTCATATTAGGTCAATGTCTCATTTAAGATATAAAAATACCTTAATTAGGAAAAAAACAATTTGACAAAATGACATACAGTTGAAAGTGAATCAATTAAGAATTTTGTTTCTGATATTTTTCATATCTGTGCTTTTTAGCATTTGAATGGTAAAAATATAAACTTTTTTTTTTCCCAAAAAAAAATTGTGTCATGTACCCCTCTGCTTAACTCATGCATATAGCTCTGGTGAGCATACATCTGTGAGCAACTGAGTGTTCACAAACTGTAGTACTATATTTTTTCAGCTAGCTGCTCATGATTCTCTGTTATCCCTGTTTATAATTGAACATTGGTTAGAGAATTCTAAGAGATGTCTGCAATGTAATAGCCCAAGGATTTGATCTTTATGTATGCTTACTGGCAAAAAATGGGGTCATATTAATAGGTGGATATCTTGCTTCCATAATCATGGAAACATCTGCAGATATGCTGATAAAGCCCATTGAGCTAAACATATACTATACACTATTATATCATAGTTAGCTCTTGCTTTTACTACAGTCAGTGACAAAATGTTTCCCACTTAACTGAAGTGAAAGTTTTGTTAATATCTTACTAAAAGGACTGTCGACATTTTTAATAAACAGAGACGAAAGTTTATTAAGAAATTTCATTGTCTGAATTTTGTATTTATGAAGTTGTCTTTCCTAGTGGGAGTATTGTTATGGAGTTCACTCCAGGTATTCCCTAATCAAGGGGATAATTCAGACAGACTTGCAGATGCACAAGCTTCAGTGGAAACTGGTCTGAAGACAGATACTCCTATACTGTCCCACTTGTGCTTTCTGCTTGCTGTTTTATCACCTTTCTTGATCAATCTCTGTCACCATGTTTACTGTCCTTCCAAAAATAAAAGTGTCAGACCCCCAATTTACTTCTTCCTTTTAGCTCTAGTTCACTGTATCACAGTCATATTTCTAGTTGTGGTATGCTTGTGTTTAAAATTCTGCCTAGGAAATCTTCTTTGCTTAGTGCTTCTTTCTCTCAGCTAGACTAACTATCATTTGTACAATACCAGACTCCTTCTCCAATAACTTTCTTCTTTGATAGCAACAGGTCACTTGGTAGTCACCTGCACAAATTCTTTTACCAGTATTTTATCAAGAATGAGACATACTATTTTGCAGTATTTAAAACTGAATTTCTAAAGACAAACCTGAAAAAAGAAGAAACTTCTGAATATTATGAGGGCTTTCTGAAACAAGAATGATCTATTTGGTTACAATCTAAATACAGACAAAAAAACACAAAACCAAATGACAACCTAGAAGTAGGTTTTTAGAAACCTAGAAAAAAAAAAATCACATTAGCCTTTAGAAGCTTCTACTTCTGATCAAGTTTAAAATTCTGTTTTTCTTCTCTCATTCTACAATTTCATCAAACATACTAATTTATTTTTATCTACCATGAATCATTAAAAGCTTATAGCTATCAGTACCTATAAGTGTGGGTTATTTTTTCCTAACATTTATCAAAAAATATGTCAAGAATATATAAACCAGCATATTCATTAAAAAGTAATAAGCTGAAGAACCATTGGAAATTGCTTTTTACTTTCTCTGATTAACTGCCAAAATTATGCATCAGCAACTGCAGTTTTCTGACTTAGAACTTTAAAAGTAAAATTTCCTCAGTTAAAACAAAATGCCCCCCCACTCCCTTTTATTTTATTTTTTTTTTACTTTGTTATTGTAATAAAGTGGGAGACCTTGCCTTGCTTGGTGTTTGTGGTCAAAATCTACCTCAACATCTCTAAGCAAATGCTATACCTAAGCATGAAATATTAAATGTAGCACCCTATCTGATTACAGAACACCTGATTAAATTCAAAAAAACAAGTTCTAGTTTGCATGAGGATGTTTATCTTGGATTTTTGGAGCTGGATGGATGCTTGCCAAACATGTGTCAACTGTAATACTTTGCAGATACTGTGGATGTTGTTATTGCCATGTTGTTGCTCAGTCTAGGTCACCTTTTGGTATCAGCTCTTTTAACATGTGTCCTTAACTTGAGAAAGAATCTGAAGTTGAATATCTACCCTGTAAACCTTTTTTTCAAGGGTAAATTTACCACATACTTTGTATTACGTAGGTAATATAACAGTCTCTTTGTAACCTGGATCTTGACAAGTAACCTTATTGTACAGTTTGTATACTACAGATGTAAATGCTTTTTGTTGGTTTTTTTTTTTCTTACTTAATTCTTATTTGGTTCTTTATAACATTCTAAAGCATAGTCTGGAAAATTATCAGCTTAGTTACAGTGGGATGTCTTGAGCTGACTTACAACCAGGGAGAGAAATCTCCAGAGGGAGAATAAATAAGGATGATTTTATGAGTCAGTTTTATTTAGAATACATTTACTGTCTCACTCCCCTAAAAACAAAGAGATGGAGAATGGGAAGACATGAATAAAGTGAAATATTATCTGGTTTGCTCCTCATTCATTCTTCTCGACAATTTGCAACTTCATTCATCCTGTCAGTTAACAGTTCAGGTTTCTCCTCTGGATCTGTATATATTCGTTAAAAATCTCTGAGACTTCTGGGATGGTTATTCTGTGATTCTGTGGAGCATTGCTAGCTTTTATATCAAAATATTGATATATCTATTTATAGTGGCAATGAGCATATTTTCTATTTATATCTGATGCGTATCTTTCTTTGGAGAAGAACTAGAGAATCATAAGTTCTTGCAGCCTAGAATTTCACAAAAGAATGTCATACATGACTGCCAGCTCATGGAGTCCCTTTCTGTGATGCTTAGCTGACTGGAATACTAGGCCATCTAGACCATTTCTGTAGTCTGATATGCTAGTTCCTCCACGACAAAGAGCATTGTTCACTGCAATTTGGTGAAATCATATTTGGGAGGGGGGTGGGGTGTGGGGGTGTTGTAGGGTTTTTGTTTTGCTTTTTTTTTTTTTTTTTTCTTTCTTTCTTTCTTTCTCTTTTCTTAAAACCATAACTACTTTTTTTTATTCTTTTTTTTTTTTTTCATTCAAGTTTTTACATCATCTTTCAGTTACTGAGATTCTTGTCTGTAAATTCAGCCTATGATCTCAAAGTCAAATATATCATTACTAGTACTCACCTAACCTCCAGTGTCACTCATGGGGATTCTGCAGGACTTTCCAATGAGGGAGCCCTGTAGAATGTGTTAAAGTACTGGCTTGCCCTACTAAAAGTAAAATTAAAACAGTAAACTCTAATCTTCTGGTCCTCGTAAGAGACCTGTATCTCTTAAGAAAGATTGCTAAAAATATGAAAAGTCTTAACAAATAAGATACAATTAGGTCTGAATATCACTAATACTGAGAGTAATATAAAAGCATTGGATTAAAAATCCCACGATGGTAATGGCTGATATTTAGAAGGGTGAATGCCACGAATCAGAAATGGGAAGTTTGTCACTTAAATAGTCCTTTCAAATGTCTATAAAGTTGTAGTTGTGGTTCTTTAGAACAATCTTACAGTAGTAATCATGAGCAGTTCATAAGAAACCCATTCACAGCTACCTTGGAAATCTTTCTTTGCACACTATGGAGCTTAATCAAGGGGCCATCGTCAGCAAGAAGTATTCTGTGTCAGCTATTAAATAAACATATCTATCTGGAAATAACTTTTCAAGCAGCACTGCTATGGAAGAACCAGCTGGCTCCAGAAGAATAAAGATTAGCTCAAGATCTGGTACAATGTGCTATGATATATAACATTGGTAATGCCACTGACAGTTACAAATGCCTGACATTTTGCATTACCAATTTATTTCCAGCTGCTTTTTTTTTTTTTTTTTCCCTTTTTTCTTTTATTTTTCTTTTTATTTTTGTTCTCCTGTTCTGCAAGTATTCCATTCTGGATATTTTCACAGGTCTGAATTTTTTGGAGGTTCTCATATGAAACCATTTAGTTGTTTCCCCAGTGGAACTAAGTGAACAGTTACTATTAATCTATATTTTAAATAGCTTTATTATATTTTTAAAGACCTTCCCTGCTGTAAGAGCACACATATGACTTTTGGTTGATACTTCACCGATATATCAAGGAAAATTATTTGCTATTTAATTAAAAAAAAAAAAAAAGTAATCTTGAGCTTTTAATTTACACTTGTTCACTAGAGATTAATTACAGTTTGGCATCACATTATCTGAAAATGTATTCTTGTCTGTTCATATTCAACCAAAGCCATATGGTCTGAGAAAGGTTTTTTTTCCTGTAATAGTTGCTCCATGATGAAGATGTTTGTGGTTTCCAGAATATTTAAGCAACTTTTTTTTCCCCCTTACTCTTGTATTGCTTTGCAGAATGCTTTATCTTAATGTAGTGTGTATATTTTGTTTCTGTGTGGGTTTCTTCATTTTGTTGTTCTTAATGAAAGTTTTCTGATTGAAACACTGGGAATACTGGGAACGGAGGTGGAAGTGCAGCAGCTTTGCATTGTCCTGTTGTGAAATGCTTCTGTACCATGTAGATGGCTAGGAAAGAACATCTAATATAAAGAGATTGAATGAAGATTCTGCCAGTGTGTGGTGGTTTTGGCCCTGGCTAGAGGCCAAATGCCCACCAAGCCGCTCACTCACTCCCTCCTTCAGCCAAAAAGGGGAGAAAATACGGGTTTTTTTCTCCTATATGTGATTCACAGAGGTGCTATGAATCCATCTGTGATTCGTCAGAGATAACTTTGGCCTTGAATTGGCTGAAGTTTACTGTCTGGAACTTGCAACAAACTGTAACTGCTGCTTTGCAAAAGCCATCTCAGCAGCACAGCTACAGCAAACTGAAGAGAGTGAAGTACCATTTACACTTTGTCACACATAGCTCACTGAGGGTATGTTCCTTAAGGTTATGACTCCTGACTGTTTTCTAGTGTGGTGATTGTTGATATAAAGAGAGATCTATGTTGCTGTAGTATTAAATCACTTTTACAATTGTCCCCTCATGTGTTATCAGGGTGTCTTATTCAGGGCTGATAAATTGCGCTTCACATAAAGTTTTCTTTACAGAAGAAAAAAAGGGAAAGAACTGGAAAACACTGGCAGATATACAAATTGCAAAACTGCTACTGATGTGACACTGCTACAATATGATAGCCCAGATGTTCATTATCCTCAAAAGCTAAAAATAACCTGCTTATTAATGTGTCATTGCTCCTTGCTTCACACAACACTATTTTTCCTTGTAATAAATTGGTCTTAAAAAAATTATAATCATACTGCATCAGAAAAATTGCTCGCAAACCTCATATATAAGTTGTCAGTTCAGAGTATTAGAATAGATTGATGCAATCGTTAATAATGTAATTTTAATTTTAAAAGTCTATTTGCAGTAAGTATATCATTATTACTTCACAATCTTAAAATTAAAATGTATTTTATGTTATCTCTTAGTAATTTACATTTAAAATTAGATAACATGCTATGCATAGTTAATATAGAGGAACATAATTAACCTCTATATGCTCAATGTCTTCTTCAGCATTCTAATCTAAACACATTCAAGATATATAATTACATGCAATTATAAAATAATTAAATATCTGCTTTTATTATATATTGATTACAACAGGATCCTATATGGTTTATTAACAACTAAGGAAAATATTTCAATAAGTGCAAATTCTCATGCTTGCTGCTCTTTGAAATAACAGAGTAACTTATTACAGAAACATCTGTTAAATCTATTAATAAAAATAAGTAATGTAGAAACAATGCAAAACAATAAATTTAAATGTTCTTTTAAAATGTTGCTATTTCAAACAACAGAAATATAATTAGAATAATATACAATATTACCATTTAACATTGTTGCAAGGAATAACAGTATGCAGTTCCCCCATTAAAATGTTATTTATTTTTAACAAATCATTTCACTGCTGTACTGTACTTTGATGCAGTAGAAAGAGTTTATTTTGGGGTATGGGCATCTAGAATATTAATAGGATTTATGCAAATACAGTCTCATATAATCCATTTGAAATCAATGGAACTTCACTCTGACCTTCCAGAATTTATAGATATTTAAAAGATATTTAGTGGGTTTCTTCCATTAAGCTTTAAATAGAAATTAACAATTTTTACAGAATAAGGAGGATACACCTAATTGATATTTATTATTTGAAGGAAAAGACCCAATAGTATCAATGTATTTCTAAACCATCAACTCTGGTTGTTGTAAGTCCCGTCTTCTTAGGACTCTAAGACCTTTCTGATGATTGCTGATGGTGGATGTGCTCCTCAACAGAACCCACTTACTGTCACACTCGTTTCAGACCATGCTGCAATCCAGTTGTTTCTCCTCTCATTTTTTGAATAGTTGGGAGGACACGTAGTTCACAACAATGGTCATTTTGCTCTGACATAGGCAGTAATGTTAGCACATATCTGAGCTGTACAGGTTTGCAAAACGCAATCTGCATTCCACTTTTCAGTGTCAGAAGTGTAATAGAAATATTATGGTGCATAAGCCACGCATTAGATACAGACAGCTCCAACACAGCCATTTCTATGCCTAAGAAAAATTCCATTTTTCTTCATTAAGAAATTGAATTTATTTGCATGTTTCCATGTTATGTTTTGCATTTGGGTTTGGTTTTGTGAAGTTTTTTGGTTGATTGGTTGGTTGGTTGGTTGTTTTTCTTTACAGGAAAAGGAGAGCAATTAGGAAAAAAAAAAGGAAAGATAACCTATATGAGCTGGAGAATGAAATATGAAAAATCAAAATTATTGCAGCTTCTATCAGAGAGAGTGGGATTGTGCTGCCACTGAGAGAGGACCCTCCCCTCCCCACCAAGGGCAGACACTTTGTTGAACACTGTCACCTTTTGCTTGGTGGCAGCAAGAATTAAAGAGGAAAACTTGCAATGAAGTTAAGGTACTCCTGAAAATAACAGTGACAGAAGGAACAAAACTAATATATAAAGCTTGCCTAATACATACTGACCCACCTAAAGATCTGGGGAGAAAAAGTCATTCCAGTTGCATAATTAAGTTTTCTTATGAAATAAAGAGATCCATCACAGATACTTGCATAATGATTTTTTTTTTTTACCTTTCTGTAAAAGGGATATTTTATATGTGTTTTTGTGAGGGTTTTATTTTTTTTGGTGGGGGGGGGGGCGGAAATTGGTTGGTTTGTTGTTTTCTTTTCGCTTTGGTGTGGGGTTTTTTTTGGTTTTTGTTTTTTTCTTTCATTTTTTTTAAGAGGTTTGAGAAAGCATTATGCAAAGGATAAATAAAAAAATACTTAGATTTTCCTGAGACTGGAAAAAGTGACTTACACACAGGGACAAGTGGAAGTGACTATGTCCTCGGACAAAATCCAATCAACAGCAATCAATCCTTTCAATTGTGTAATAAAGTCTTGAGAAGATGAAGCTTTGCCACTGAAATGTGACATTGTTTTCCATTAAATAATGAAGTAGTTATTGCCACAGTAAACCAATGTCAAACAGCAGTGAGTAAGGACGATCCTTCACCTATCATTATCTAATGCTACTGCATTTTACTGAAGTACTTGCAATACTGGGCAACAGTATACAACTTAACAATTGGAATATTACAGTGAATTTACTTTGACAATGGCACAGATATTTCACTGGCTTGCATAGTTGTTTTCATTTTATTCTTTCATGAATAATTACATGGTTACCAAAATACCTGAATTTTATTCTTAAAGGGTGCTTCTGAAATAAGGTAGAAATTGTGGATTGTGTATACTGAGACACATGAAGGAGTAAAAATTTAAAAAAAACCACCAAAATAAAACAAAAATACCCAACAAAAGATAGTGCCTGAGCAACTCTAAAAAAGAATAGGGATAAGAGATCAAAACTTCTGTAAGTTCCTTTAAGTTCTGTAACAGTGGATATCTGTCATAGGGCTTTAGCTTTCCATCTTACCTTTTTAGTCCTTTCTCACAGCTACAACTGAGATCACCTCACAATACTCAGTATTAATTTTCATTGGCTCCACTTGTTTCTTTAAAAAAAAAAAGATAAATCTTTATATAGGCTTTGAAAACCTGAGTGAATATTTCAACTGAAAGAAAAATTTCCTCTGCTCTACCTTAAAACAACCTAGACGATAAATATCTATGTCCCAGCTAATTACTCTGTTCTCTTCGCAACCTATAAAGAGAAATAACCACTTTCAAAGCTTGATTCACCTGACCTTTTTTAGGTGTTTGTTTCAGAATGAGATGAATCGTCTCTTGCAGGCACATATTCTCTCCATTAGTTATGAAAGGAGTTTGAATCATTAGGCATCAAGAATGCAAATGTCTAAATTTTATCAGACTGTGACACAGCTACCCATGGTCATTGTCTCCATCTGTAGGCTTTTTTTTTTTTTGGTTGTTTATTTCTTTGTATAGTGACTTTGAAAACTTGAATGAATGGGAAAGGAGATCTTTTCTCTCTTACTCCTTCATGAGCTCCTACCTCTAAAATATGATGGTTGCTGATGTCTAAAATTCATAACACAGTTAAGTCAGAAATCTTCTTAACCACCAATAAAAAACACGATAATGGAAACTCGAGGCAGAGACTAAAAACTTAAATCAACAAATCACTTTCTTTTCTTGTAGACACATCTTAGGGATTTAAAATAAAAAGGGAAAGTTTTGGAAAATTGTGATTTTAAAATACAAATCCAGAGCAGAAAATTATCTCAGGTAATTTGATAAATTCATGGTAGGGAGGAAGTCTGCTTATTTAGCATTTGTGGTGCTTGTTATTACAGAGAAAATTGCCAACCAAACATTTTCTGAAGAAGTCAATACTTCTGACTTTTATTAATATATTTTATAGTTTTTAGGACCATAGTGACTTAAAATGGATCTATGGCTATACAAAGACTGATTGTTAAGAACAGTATGAAATAATCTTAGAGAAAACTAGGAGCTAAAAATTCAATACTAATGAAGTTTATTATTATGAATTTGAGTGAATTGGTTTTGACAGCATTTCATTAGTGAATGTAAAACATCTAATGAGAAGAAAATTAAGAAAATAAGAACTAGGCTTGTCTTCTAGTAACAGAAATCAGAGAGAAAAACAATGAAAGACAATTTCCTTTAAGAAGGAACTGAGCACTGTAACTATTTAATCTTTCTTACTACATTGTCTTTTTAGTTATGATTTTATGACCAAACCAAATGACATTTTAAGTACCTATCTTAAATATGATTCTCTGTGATAAATCAATGAATTTGACAAATAACTATGATTTACTCCACTCGTTATTCAGTATGTAACAGGGGATGCAAAAATACAGTGAATGTGATTAAATGTTAATGTAAAAACTTTTAAGAAACAGAGGGGGTTTGATTTTTGTTGTATATTTATATTTATTGTTTAAAGAATTATCAGAAGTCTAGTAAAACAAATTTTAAAAAAAGTAAACTGGATGTCTATTTGTTACTGACAGGCTCTAGTTAATCCATTGCCCCCAAAGCAGATAATTAAAGGATTTTAGATGTGTTGCTGGTGAATTCAATTTGACACATTAGAGTTTATAATCCCTGTGACCTCAATTATTGAGTATGAATGATGGCAAACACAACTAATCCAAATGCCTGGTGTCTTAATTTCTTATAAAATCCAATACTTAGTTAACTAGCTGTGAATGAAGGTTATCTGAATCACAAAAACTCCAACCTTCATCTTTTTTAAAGGGGCAGGGAGGGACAGACAATTGTCCTGCCTGTGAAGGTCACTGGTTTAAAACTGTTCATTTTCTATGCCCTGAAATATACAGAAAAGAAGGTACAAAGGGCTTTGTCCATAATTTTATGTAAAAAAGAGGGAAATTGACAGAATATTTTCATTTTATATATTTTTTTTTCTGTTTTTAAATCTTCAATAAGCCTCTGGCAAACATTTCCATGTTACAGTAAAAGAATCTTTGAAAACTTCAAGGAAGTTAAAGCTGCTTGTCAAAACTGAGAGTCATACTCTGAAGTAGTAAAAGTTCTATATTCCATTTTAAATAAATTGCTAATATATTTCAAATTACTTTATTGAACGTGGTATTCTCAGTCTTGAAAGTTATTGAAGAATATAGAAAAGGTCCCGGTTGGGTAGATGCCTGAATTAATTTATGCTTTCAGTATGAAGAATGAAATTTGCTAAGAAAATTTCTTTTCTTCCAGATCATGAAGATTTTTTACTGAGATTCAGGTCTTTTTAAGCATGTTTGCATCTGGTTTTATACTGTATTAAAAGAGCTGTCCTAAAACTGTGTGCCTTTTGTATAGGTCTTCTTTTTCCAGCTTGGTTGCCTCACCCTACAGCTATGCCAGCACATCCTTATAAAAGGCTATTCATCATGTGAATCTTTAGTTTTCATTTTGCCTCTCTGACATCGAGATAGCAGTTAACAGTGTGACTGAAGCCATCTGTCTCCTGGTGCTATGGCTCATGTGACCCTTCCTAGCAATGAGGACCTAATGAGATTTAAATTAGGCTGTAGACACCAGGGATTACTGTTCTTCATCAATTACCTACAAAATGGACTTTAAAGGAAAGGGTGGATGTCGTAATTCCTATTCTGGGGGCAGGAAGATCACCAAGGCCCATGTGAGAATTTGATTGAGAAATAAATTGTCCACATGTTGAAATAAGGCATCTCAAAGGCAAGTAGAGATTTTTCTCATTTTGAGTTTTGATGAATCTCTGGCTACTCTGCCTCTGGGATAGATGCCAGTATGTCTTAATAGATTGAGTATGCAATTTCTATTTCAAATATAGCACAGCATAGGGCTAAAGTTTCTGTTATGGTTTTGTGTAAATATCAGCAAGACATTGGACCTGTAAATAAGAGATCAGCAGAGTATGTGTATATATATATATATATATATATATATATATATATTGTGCAGACGTTTTTGCCATTTTTTATTTTAAGCGGTATTGCTTAAATCTTTCCCAAAATCAACCCTGGGAGTTCATCAGCCTTGTGATAAAAGCAAAAATTCTGTGGCATGTCATGGCAAACAGAGATCTGATCACATCAAGATTTCATGTCAGCTTCCTCACCTCTAAGAAACTACCTGTTAATATCCATTTGTAGCAAGATGCTGTATTTTTCCATGTACATAAAATTATATTAAGTATGATTTGGGGCAAAGGCTTCCCTCTTGAACAAAGGCTTGACATGATACATGAGGGCAATTCTTGATGCGTTGTAGGATACCTTTATGTATTGCAACTGCAGAAAATGGTGGGCTTTATATGTGTATTGTGAAATCCCTGACACAGACTATTTTGGTCTCTGTTAATAAAGCAGACATCTACTAGTCTTCAAAATAATTCTATCTGCATACTTAATATGTTGAAACATAACAACAAGATGGAAGCAAAAAACAGGAATGCAATGAGTAGGTAGTCTTGCGATCTCCAGACCATGTCTACAAACTCATGTGTTAGTCCTCTCAGACAAAATATCTCTCACTTATAATACACTACATAAAAGAATATGTCATGATCTCAGAAGACACCTATTTACGTGAAATGAATTATGCAAAAAGTGGTCTATCCCTGCTAGACCCAAACCATCATCTCATCACAAATTCTAAGCTTCTACACTTTGAAGTAAGCAACACAGTTTCTTTGTTGTGCTTTCATATATGATTCATTTGATACTGATATACAAAGACTGCAACCATATTCTAAAATTTCAGTGAAGACATCTGTTTTTTGACATTTCTCATCATCTTTCAGCTACTGCAATCAAAGCAGGTAAACAATTATAAACCAACATGATAAAATTTATGTTCACATGACTAGCATTGTGAATAGAAATCAGTCTTTCATCACACTGATTTAGTATTGCTATGCAACACTAAAATGTAGGGTTTTCTATTGCACTGAGCTACTAGATTCCCAGCATGGAGGAAGCAAGAACAGCTGGAACAGAATGCTAGTTAATTAAAAGTACCTTTAAATCAATGAAGAAATTTTGAAGTGACTTTAGTGATACTCAAATGAGGCTTAAATACCACTGTGGCTTCAACTTAATAAACGTGTAAGAGTAATAGCAATACTGTCACTTCAAAAAAGCATCATTGGTCCACTGTGATTGTATTTATTTCTTGTATTAAGTGAACTTCTAAGATGAATTGAAGATTGTTTTCCATGCTGTTAGAAACATACTGAAAAAAAAAAAAAAGATTTTTTCTTAGATATTATTTTTAAAGAAACCAAAAAGTTGTTTTTATCATCATCATCATCATCATCAACATCGTCATTACTATCATCCACGATTTCATTCTCTATGCCATGAATACTTCTGGAATAATTTTTTTAGACAGCCGAAAATTTATCTTTTCACCTTCCTGCCAAGCCTGATCAGGGTCTTAATAAAATGAAAAAAAAAAACCACCACAAACACTTTGGACTGAAACAAGTACATAAGAAAAAGGTGATTCTAAATTTTCTATTTGGTAAGGGATTTTTTTAATGGCATGATAGGGTTGATTCTCAGCTAATATAGATCAGCCCTACGGGATGAATTTGTCTATGGATCTTGACTGATTACTGAAGATGGCACTGAGCTGTACATTTCTGATCCTTATTATGTTATGCACAAATAATGTTCTTTTGAAAGATAAGTTTTAGGATTTACATTTAGTAATACTTTTAGAATATTTGTATAGGATTTTATACATTTTCTGTGGTATAAATCTAAAAACCATTAGCAAATGAGATAGTCATTTACATCATTTCATTAACATGTGCACGATTACATGAAATGCAAATCAGAACAGAATTTGACTAAAAAAAATATGTAGAAATCATTTTTGAAATGGAAGTATCACATCTTTACAAAAAGATGTGCCACGGAAAAAATAAGCCTTATAAAGTGTGATGAGAAATGCATGGACATAATCTGAAAATAGTGCTTAATTTTCAGGTAGGAATGAAAAATCTGTTTGTAAGGAGTAAAATATACTTCTGGATATTTGTTACCTTTTGTTTGAGCAGCTGCACACTGCAAATAAGAGAGGTATATTGATTTTTTTTAATATAAATTTGGGTTTGAAAATAATATTGACGTTTGTAAATATATATGGTTTATAAATATTTGCATTCCATAATTGCTTCTACAAGAACTAGAAAGGTTGAACCTAATTCATTTTTCCTGCTGCAAAGAGCATCAGAATTTTAACTAGCTTCTTTTTCCATTGTTCAGTATCTGATATGTGATCTTAGAACACACTTCCAATCACTGCCTCAAAAAGCTCATATGTAAAATGAAAAAAAAAAACCCAAACCCAAACCACTACTTTTAGATAATATGAAACTCTGAAAGTATTATGTACTGTGCAAATTTCTGCATGCATGCCATAATGGATTGTTAAACAGGGGTTGTTTTAATCCTGTTTCAATGTTGGATTTAGAACAGCAATTTTTAAGTTATTTGGGTGGTATATAGCACATAGATTTCGGAAAAAAAAAAGAAGGGTAGTTTTCATTTGTTTGGTACTACAGGAGATTCGCTTCTGTGCAAAATGAATATTTATGTTTAAAAGGATGTATAGCAAATGACTATTACCAAAAAAAGTTGTGATTCATTTACCATGTACATCTCTCAAAATCATCAGAAGTTCAAAACAGACTGCTCGAAGTTGAGTAAGAAAATTTAATGAAAAGGTTGGTTTTACAGCAGATTCTATATTGATTTATGAAGGCATTAATTTGCCATTTAGCTCTTAAATTTGACTATTAATAATTCTTGACATTCAAGAGATTTTGGTGTTTTGTTTTTTTCTCTATTAGAACAAGTCTTGTGACTTTCTTAAAAATATGATTTTGTACATGTGTTCTTTCCTTTACAGAGCAATGACTTTTTAACAGTTTTTAAACCAACAGGACTAGAAATTGGTTTAGGAAAGCTTTAATTCTTTTTCTAAGTTTATGGAATTTTTATGACAAATAACTTCCTAATGTCAAAGTTGGTAGTCTACTGAAACATTCCATAACTAGCACTAAATAATTTGTGAAGTTATTACTAAAGTACCAGTTTACAGAATAATTGAGAAAGTACTGCCGTATATTTTAGCTAACATATAACTGACAAATTTATTTGAGTAAGAATCAAAGTGTAATAATTTTCATAAAGAAATAGCCTACTTTCCAGCTTGTAGTTAATATGACATGTAGCCTCGAGATCACAGGTGCTGGTCCTTATAGGGGACTTCAATTACCCAGATATTTGCTGGGCAAGCAACACGGCTAGTCGTATGCAGTCCAGACAATTTCTGTGGTATGTTGAAGAAAATCTCCAGCTAAAGTTGGTGTAGGAACCTACGAGGGGAGGGCGGGTGCTGGACCTTGTTTTTACTAACAAGGACGGGCTCATTAGGGAAGTGAAGGTGAGGGGCTGCTTGGGACAAAGTGACCATGAAATGGTTGAGTTCAAGATCCTGGGTGGAAGAAGCAAGCCAAAAAGTAGGATAGCTACCCTGAATTTTGGAAGAGCTAACTTTCATTTCTTCTGCAACCTAATAGGAGCTATCCCATGGGCTACGCTGTTAGAAGGTAAGGGAGCCTGTGAGAGCTGGCTAGCATTTAAACAGAGCTTCTTCCAAGCACAGGACTGGTGCATCCCTTTGAGCAAGAAATCAGGAAAGAGAGGCAGAAGACCTGCGTGGATGATCAGGGAGCTAATGAGTAAACTCAAAGGGAAGCAGAAGGTCTATGAACTGTGTAAAAAGGGTCTGAGCACCTGCAGAGAATATAAGAATGTTGTCAGGGCCTGTAGGGACACGACTAGGAAGGCTAAAGCCCACTTGGAAATGAAGCTGGCAAGGGACATAAAGGATAATAAAAAGGATTTTTTTAGATACGTGAATAGTAAGAGGACGACCAGGGATAATGTGGGTCCCTTGCTGAATGAAGTGGTTGTCCTGGTAACGGGGGATGCTGAGAAGGTGGAGATACTGAATGCCTTCTTTGCTTCGGTCTTCACTTCAAAGGCCCCTCGGGACCCTCAGACACTGGATGAAAGTAGGAGTGTTTGGGAAATGAAGAGCTTCCCTCTGGTTGAGGTGGGGGTGGTCCAGGAGTGTCTCAAAGGGATTAATGCACACGAATTCATGGGCCCGGATGAGATGCATCCACGTGTGCTGAGGGAGCTGGCGGAAGTGATTGCTGAGCCGCTCTCTATCGTCTTCAACAGGTCCTGGAGAACAGGAGAAGTGCCTGAGGACTGGAGGATAGCCAATGTCACTCCAGTCTTTAAAAAGGGCAAGAAGGAGGATCCCAGCAACTATAGGCCAGTCAGCCTCACCTCTGTCCTTGGAAAGGTGATGGAACAGAGCTTGTTCTGGATGCCATCTCCAAGCAATTGGAAGAGAAGAAGGTCTTGAGGAGTAGTCAGCATGGATTCACCAAGGGGAGATCATGCTCGACCAATCTCATAGCCTTCTACGATCTCATCACCGGCTGGGTGGATGGAGGGAGAGCAGTGGATGTCATCTACCTTGACTTCAGCAAGGCTTTTGATACTGTCTCCCATGACATCCTGATAGCAAAGCTGAGAAAGCATGGGATAGATGAGTGGACAGTGAGGTGGGTTGAGAATGGGCTGTCGGACCGAGCCCAGAGGGTCGTGATTCATGGAGCAGAATCTGACTGGAGGCCTGTGACTAGCGGTGTTCCCCAGGGCTTGGTGTTGGGTCCAGTCCTGTTTAACATCTTCATTGGCGACCTTGATGAGGGAATAGCATCCACCCTCAGCAAGTACGCCGATGATACAAAGCTGGGAGGAGTGGCTGACACGCAGGAACACTGCGCTGCCATCCAGCGAGACCTGGACAGGCTGGAGAGCTGGGCAGGGAGAAACCAGATGAGGTTTAACAAAAGCAAGTGTAAAGTCTTGCACCTGGGAAAGAATCATAGAATCATAGAATCATAGAATTGTAGGGGTTGGAAGGGACCTCGAGAGATCATCAGGTCCAACCCCCTGCCAAAGCAGGCTCCCTAGGACATTTCACTGAGATAGGCATCCAGACGGGTCTTGAATATCTCCAGAGAAGGAGACTCCACCACCTCCCTGGGCAGCCTATTCCAGTGCTCTGTCACCCTCACTGTGAAAAAGTTTCTCCGCATGTTGGTGCAGAACTTCCTATGCTCCAACTTGCAGCCGTTTCTATCAGTACAGGCTGGGGGATGACCTACTGGAGAAGAGCTCAGTGGAGAAGGACCTGGGGGTCCTGGTGGATGACAGGTTGGCCATGAGCCAGCAGTGCGCCCTGGGGGCTAAGAGAGCCAATGGGATCCTGGGGTGCATCAGGAGGAGTGTGGCCAGCAGGTGATCCTCCCCCTCTACTCTGCCCTGGTCAGGCCCCACCTGCAGTATTGTGTCCAGTTCTGGGTTCCCTGGTATAAAAAGGACAGGGATGTCCTGGAGAGAGTCCAGAGGAGGGCTACAAAGATGATTGAGGGCCTGGAACATCTCCCCTATGAGGAAAGGCTGAGTGAGCTGGGGCTGTTGAGCCTAGAGAAGAGAAGACTAAGGGGGGACCAAATTAGTGTTTATAAATATCTTAAGCATAATGCAGGGATGCAGGGGGAATCAGCCAGCCCCTTTTCAGTGGTCTGTGGAGACAGGACAAGGGACAATGGCTGTAAGTTGGAACACAGGAAGTTCCACACCAACATGTGGAAGAACTTTGACACAGTGAGGGTGACAGAGCCCTGGGACAGGCTGCCCAGGGAGGTGGTGGAGTCTCCTTCTCTGGAGATATTCAAGACCCATCTGGACACCTATCTGTGCAATATGAGCTAAGGAGCCTGCTTTGGCAGGGGGTTGGACCCGATGATCTCTCGAGGTCCCTTCCAACCCCTACGATTCTATGATTCTATGATTCTCTTTGTTTTGAAACAGATACTAAAAAAAATAAATAATGTACTTAATTCTTATTTAAGGTCAAAGGAAAGTTCCCTTCAGTTTAGAACTTGATCACAGAAAGTAAGAAGTAATCACAAAATTGAGCAATACAGTGATAAAGGTAACTGTATAATTGAAATGCTTTAGGCTGTTGTTGGCAGCCAAAGAATAAGTAATAGCTAAACAACAGATATATTGTCTACAGATGTTGTTGGAAAAAGGAATATTACATCTTATTTAATACTTTTATGTAGCATGATATTCTAAGAGCCCTAAAGCTGTTTCATTCTAACTAAATCTATCTAATAATATCCCACTGAGATAGGTAAAGAAGGAACAGATTCTATATATATGTCATAGATTAGAATAAAATGAGAAAAAACTGCAAATAGTAACATCAACAACAAAACCCACAAATAAAGATCACACAGGAGAACAAACTGCTCTAACTTTGGAATAGGCATGAGAATGCTACAGTGAGCATCTAAGGTCCAAAATAACATTCAGAGTAACCATTAAGAAGATTAGAAGACTGGAAAAATGAGTGGAATAGGAATAGACAGGAATGAAAAATCATATGAATACATATATTACTACCAGTATACAATGACAGTGACAAAATGTATACGAAATCTGAAGAGTATTTCTTTTCCACTTTACAAATTGAACATCTACTTTGGGATCTCAAGATAGTATTATGTAGCATGCATAAACTAAAAAGAAAATAAATGAATTAAAAATACAGGTTTAAAATACAAGCTGAAAGCTAGTGGATTCTGAATAAAACTGGTTTTGGAAAAAAAAAAGAACATTTTTAGCAGCTCACTCTATCTTTAGAGCATTTGGAAAATTTGTCTTCCACATATCTTTGATGATTAGAGACATGGAGAAAAAAATTTTAGCATGAGAAACACTGAAGAATCTTTGACAGAATGTCATCTCTATTTATTGGAGGTTGTGCTAGAGAACACGCTCAGAGAGAAAATAGGAAGACTGACTTCAGAAATGGTTTATATTCACACATACAGAGTGCAGGAACAGGCAAAAACAATGACAGAAAATTGGCAAAAGAGCACAGAAATATACTGCTTAATAGTAAAATAGCTGGTGAAAATGAATCCCTATTTCTAATTGGGAAAGCTGTGAAGCCTACAGCATTCTGTAAAATTTCAGTTCCAGATTTGTCAGTTACAGAAGGGTAGGATGACATCTGTCATAAAAGCTGAATTTCTAATTTAGTTTAATAGAAAAATGAGTTGCAAGAGTGTCATCTCCTTCTCTTTAAGTACTCTCTCGTCAGTGGAGTTGACATAAGTCTTTAAAATACAGGACTAACTAGACTTCTTGTGAGTGCCTCTTGTGAGCAGCAGTAGTGGATGGGGTCATGAAAATATTTTAAACCTTGTGCTAAAAGTTTTTAATGACAACTCTGATAGCTTAAATGGAAACACGGATATTGAAAGTGTAATATTGCCGAGAAAGCGCATCAAAATGTTTGACCCTTATCCCTGGGGAAGCTCTAAGTGGATAGACTGTGAATACTATGATAATTCCAGAATATTTAATTGTAATTTACAAATAAAATAAATAAATAAAAAAACCTAAAATAAAATCGCCTTGCATTCAAATCTCAGCAGAAAGACAACAGCAGGTCATCTGCTTTGCAGTGAATAAATTGATAACAGCAAATAACGACATATCCTGACTGCTGTTACAGTTAAAATTTAGTTCTGTTTCCGTAAGAAACTTGAAGGCACCTGGAAAAATAGTTCTTATCCAAAGGTACCTCTTGATATTAAGATATATACAATTGTGAGACTATAAAAAGAAGAAAATAATGTGCATAAGTGCTTGTATACTGCTGAGATCTATATTAAAACATTTTTTTGCTATCAATCAATGTCCAAGGTGTTCCAGAATAGCAAAGAACTGTCCTTTGATAATTTTAAATTGCAAAAGTATAAATTATTAATAGGAAGTGCTTATTTCCTCCTGGAAATTCACAGAGGTAATAGCATTTTGTGGTTCTGTAGCACAGTGAACAAAAATGAGTGATCAATCAGGTGCAAGGTGAAACACTATAGTTCTGGTGGGTTTTTTTGTTTTGTTTTCAGATTTGTTTTGTTTTGTTTTTTTTCATAATAATGGAAGAAGAAATATTTACAACATATTTTATGAGTAATCCTAATGAATTTCTCCTAAATACAGTACTGGCTTTAAATATCATAGCAAGTGTTCTTGGAGTAAGTATCAATCTCTGAGTTCTTTTCCACTTTGTCAGCATTGTTTATAAATACATAGATCTTGATTCAGTTGCCTGTACATAAGATTCTTTTCCAATTTGAATTACGTTTTTTATTCCTCCTTATCTCCAGCTTCTGACTGAGAAAGGTCTCCTATAAATCCTGTCACAAACCTGTGATTTATTAAATGGCCCATAATGCTCTGATCTGCTTTAAGATCTTTGTCTAGGGCTCTCAAGTATAGTAAAAACACATAGGTGTTCTCTAGACCATATTTGTCATCCTGCATCATATTTGCAAAACTTATGTGCAAAAATGTGTCAATAGAAGGTAACAATGTGTAGGCATCTAAATCCGAACAAATCAATACAATAAATAGATACCAAAGAGCTATTAATGTCCTTCTGAAGAGGACATTTACATGAGCAATACTCACTATATTTACAATTCATTTTTACTAATCAATTCTGGTACCCGTGCAAGTGTGTTTTGAGACATCTTAGCATACCAAATTTACCCAAACAGGGTTGGAGAATAAAACACAAGACTTGTGGAGAATGTATGGCTGCTGGAACCCAAGTAGGAGGTCACAGGACATCTCAAATACCACTAGACAAATAAAATCTTACATCTCCGTTAATTGTTAATAACCCCCTAATTCAGAAAGAAGCACTTATACTTTAGACATCTGAATTACAGAATCATAGAATCATTTACATTAGAAAAGGTCTTTAAGATCGTCGAGTCCAACCATTAATTTAACGCATAATGAATCTTTCCCAAAATGTCCAGGCACCTTCTCAAAAGCTTCATGAATGTGAACATCAACTGGATGTTCACAGGCATTTTAATTATGAATGAGCACTAAATCCTTACTTTCTTTTTATACATTCTTAAGTCGACTTTCACAAAGACTCTTAACATAATCTGATGTAATCTCAACTAGGAACCTGATGATATAAAACCAACAAATTAAAATCTGAATTTGGCAGATGAGGGTAAGTGCATCTCAGGGACTGTATTTTTTCTTGGATTGCCTCAGTGTCTGTCTACTGAATATTAGGACCAAACAGGTGAAGCTGTTAAGCAAGAACTGGGGGGAAAAAAAAAAAAAAAGAAATTAGAGAGGTATTTATTATTTTTTCCCCCACAGAAATATGAAACTATTAGAAGGATAAGGTATGAACACAAAAGTATCTTCTCTCTCTACTTCCTCTGTCTCTCAAAAATTCAGCTAGATATGTGATGCTAATATCATTAAAAGGATTCCCTGGTTTTGTTTTTTTTTCCCTTTCGTGGTGTGCAGTGCAGTGTAATAAATTAGAGAATTTTCTTTCCTTTATTCTGTGTTGAGTCTGTTTTGCCCGTTACGCTAATTGCAGAATGATCTCCCCCTGTCCTTATTTTGACCCCTAAGCCTCTCAGTATATATTTTCTCCCCTATCCAGCTGAAAAGGGGAGTGATAAACTGACTTTGGTGGGCATCTGGCCTCCAGCCAGGGTCAAACCACCACAATTCAGTATGCATTACAGCCATCCTGTTTCATGACTTCTCCCAGTAATATGGGAGGAAGACATAAAATGATCAATCCTTGTGGTCTCTACAGTGCTGTTTGAAAAAGGAACATTAGTTTCTACTCCTTTCAAAAATCAAAAGGTAAGAAAACCAACAAATGTGTGCATTCCTTTTGAAGTTTACATCATGATGGCAGGGAACATGAAAACTTAAAATCACTGCTATGAAAGTTCACTTCTATTGTTATGATAATATAATGAAAATATATTCACAAAAGAGAACAAGCAGTATTGTAGGATAACTTTGAAATAAAATCCTCAATGCAAATTATATATGTATTGAGATGTATCTTCTGTTCTCCAAAAGTTATATTCCTGTTGTTGTGATCATAGTTAGTATAGTTCATCCAAGTAAATCAATATAATAAAAATTACATATAATTAAATATTTAATGAAATATAATAAAAATGACATATTTTCCACTTAAAAATTTAGATTAATTGTTCAACCAATAACAATTACATTGTTTTGTTTTGCTTTGTTTTGTTTTATTATCACTGAGATGTATGATGATTCTTATTTCAGTATAACGTAAAAAATACAAATCATTATTTATTTTTGTATTACAGAATCACAGAATCACAGAATCATACAGGTTCGATCACTGGGTTCAACCCCTCTGTGAAAGCACTTCCCTAGATCATATTGCACAGATAGGCATCCAGTCGGGTCTTGAATATCTCCAGAGAAGGAGACTCCACCACCTCCCTGGGCAGCCTGTCCCAGGGCTCTGTCACCCTCACTGTGTCAAAGTTCTTCCACATGTTGGTGCAAAACTTTCTGTGCTCCAACTTGCAGCCATTGCCCCTTGTCCTGTCTCCACAGACCACTGAAAAGGGGCTGGCTATTTCCCCCTGTATCCCACACTTAAGATATTTATAAACACTAATTAGGTCCCCCCTTAATCTTCTTTTCTCTAGGCTGGACAGTCGCATTTCACTCAGCCTTTCCTCATAGGAGAGATGTTCCAGGCCCTTAACCATCTTCATAGCCCTCCTCTGGACTCGTTCCAGGACATCCTTGACTTTTTTGTACTGGGGAGCCCAGAACTGCACACAATAGTCTGACCAGAGCAGAGTAGAGGGGAAAAATCATAGAATGTTTCTCAGTCTCTCAAGCCCAGACTGCTCAAGCCTGGTCCTCCATGGAGTCACAAGCCTTCCCCCTCAGAAAACCTGCTCTGGTGTGGATGTCTCCCTCTCCGTCTCTTTCATCTCTGTATCTCTATCTATCTCCATGGGCTGCAAGTGCTGGCAGAGGGCTGCTCCAATGTGGGTCACAGCATCTTCTGTATGTCTCTACCTGCTCCAGTGTGGGGTCTTTCCATGGGCTGCAGTAGGGTTTTGGCCTTTTCCATGGGCTGCGGGGGGACATCCACTCCACCATGGGTTTCTCCACAAGCTGCAGGGGCACCTTTCTCTCCAGAATCTGGGGCATCTTCCCTGGCCTTGGTGTCTGCACAGTTTCTTACATCTCACTCCCTTCTCTGCTGGCAAAAAAAAAAAGCAGCTGCTTTCATCTTTTTTCTTCTAAATGTGATTCCCAGAGGCGCTGTGACCATCGCTGATGGCCTTGGTCAACAACAACTCTGGCCTTGCACCGGCTGGTGTTTGCTCTGTGGGGCCTGCAGAGAGCTTCTGCCTGCTTCTTGCAGAAGAAAACCCTGCAGCTCCCCCTCTTCTCCACCAGAATCCAGCCACACAAAACTACAATATGAAGAACTTCTGCTCTGTTTTCTTTCAATACCTATGTAGAGTACATTTATTCATGTCACTTTGCAGAAGTATATAGATGAAATGCAGGTGGCTTAAATTTTACTGAGATACAAATAAAATGTCACTGGCAGGATTTGAAAAATATGTTGATGACGTGCTGGGAGCTTTAAATTATTTTATTGATGGATGTATCCTAAAATCCTCAACACATTGTCTGTTAGAGGTATTGCTGCTCTTGAACTGTTTTATAAAAAAATAAAAAGAATAAATAATGCTGCTTTTCTATTCCAACAGAAATCTTCACAGTTCCAAGCAGATGGCAAGATACTCACTGGGATCTCAGCACCTTTTAACTTCCACCTCCACCAAGGAATGAATATAAAATAAAATTGAAATATTGATTCAGTTTCTATAACAATATAAAGTGAAAAAAATGACCCTACAACGAACTTTCTATAGTTTTATATACAAAGTCTTAGCACTGACCCATGACATCTTGGGCACAGGGACCTAATTGGCTTATTTGCTTCCCTCCTCTTGACCCATAGAGGAAAATCAATCCAGACTAGAGTGAGAGCCTTACTAAACCTAATTACTAGAGCTAAGCAACCAACATATCTGTTTGTTTTGATTTGCATTCTGTACACTTATGTAGAAAAAATAAATGGTGGTATTGTTTGAATGAATTGTGAAATAAGTATATCCCTGACACTTTTCCCCTACCATCAAACTTTATGGCATAAAGTAAAACGTAATTACTGCATGAAACAGAACTTATAATGGCTTTTGATGAAAATTAAAATATTTCCCTCCACCTGCAGAATTATAATCTGAAGTTTTACTGTCTCAAAACTCTGAAAAATTTAACTGATTTCACAGAAAACAGGTTAAATAATTTCATAAAGTATTTCAGTGTGAATCTATGCTTATAAGATAGCATAATCACAAGCTCTTGTGCCATGGAGAAGATTCTGAAAAAAAACCCTGTAAAAGACATAATTATAGAATCATGTAGGTTGGAATGGACCTCTGGATGCAATTTTGTTCATCTTCATTCTTGCAGTTGAAGAGCTAAAGAAAATTGCTTAGGATTTCTCTGCTCAAGTTTTGAATACTTTCTAGGATTACAATTCCATAACCTTCATGGGAAGACTGTTCCTGTGTTTGACTAGCTTATGTTAGTTGGTTTTGGTTGGGGGTTGTTTGTTGGGTTTTGGGGTTTTTTTTGTTTGGTTGGTTGGTTGGGTTGGGTTTGTTGGGTTTTTTTAATAAATTGTTAGTATTTCCTGGTATTTCCTATGTTCTAACATTTGTGAATTACCTCTTTTCTTTTCAATGTCAACATCTGTAAACTGTGTGGCTCCATCTCTATGGCTGGGCGTTTGGTGTTTGAAGAAAGGAGTAATATCTTGACTCTAGCCTTTTCTATTAAGGATAAAAACATGTTTTACTCAACCTCTCCCCTCCAGCATCTTAGGCATCTTGGTCAACCTTAGCCAAACTTTCTTGACTTTATGAATGTCTGTCTTGCATGGAGGATCTCTATGTGGTCTTAGAAGTGCCAAATATAAGTGAAGAATCTTTTCCCTTTACCTGCTGGCTCTATTACTACCAATAAAGGCAACTGGCCTTTTTTTTTTTTGATGCAAGTTCATCCTGCTGATTCCAGGTCAACATGTGTTCTACCAGAGCCCAGGATCTTTTTCTGTAAAGCTGCTTTTTAAGTTAATTCTCCTCCAACAACAGGAATGGACAAACATCCACATAGTGGTGTAGAAGGAATGAGTTAAAAGATTTTGGGTAAGGATTAAGGGACAGACTGATAAGCGTAACAGAGTTGTGGGTGTTTGATACAGGCCACCTGATTGGGAAGAGGAAGTTGATGAGGCTTTCTACAGACAGCTGGAAGTAGCCTCATGATCA
Source organism: Hypotaenidia okinawae (assembly GCA_027925045.1). Lineage (NCBI taxonomy): Eukaryota > Metazoa > Chordata > Aves > Gruiformes > Rallidae > Hypotaenidia > Hypotaenidia okinawae. The sequence continues at coordinate 177,231,593 of BSDF01000001.1, forward strand.
CAGGTGCTGGTCTTCATGGGGGCACTCTGAGATTTGCTGGAAAGGCAACACAGCCAGGTACACATAGTCCAGGAGGTTCCTGCACAGCGCTTATTTTAACCTTTTGGCTGAGGCAATGGAGGAGCCCATGAAGATAGGGGTGTTGCTGGACTGAAAAACAAAGAAGGACTGGTTAAAGATGGGAAGGTTGGTGTCAGGCTTGGCTTCAGGCACCATGAGATTGTGCTGTTCAGGATCCTGTGTGGAAGGAGCAAGTTAGTAATTAGAATAACAATCCTGGACTTCCAGAGAGCTAACTTTGGCCTCCTCAGATACCTGCTGGGGAGAATCCCATGAGATAGGATTCTACAAGGTAAGGGCATCCAAGAGAGCTGACCAATATTCAAGAGGAACTTCCTCCGAGCTCAAGATCAAAGCATCCTGAAGAGTAAGAAATGAAGCAAAGGAGACAAGAGGCCAGCATTGATGAGCAAGGTGCCCCTGGAAAATCTTAAAGGGAACAGAATGTAGATAAAAGGGACTGGCCATGCACCACTACAGTTTAAAGGTTGACCTGCTGGGAAGCAGTTCTGCAGAGAAGGGCAGGTGAGTCCTGGAGGGCAACAAATTCTCCGTAAGTCAGCAATGTGCCCCTGTGGTCAGAAAGGCCACTGGTGTCCTGGGGTGTATTAACAAGTGTAGCCAGCAAGTCGATACCTACTATATTTTTTTTATATGTTATTTCTACTAACTAAACAAAGCAGCTTAGAAATTAACAAATTTGTTGTAAATTATTTTCCCATGTTTAGAAATTTCTGCATTAATCCTAAAGTATTCAACATGTTGTTTGTGGTTTTTTTTACCCCACCTTGTCAAACTCTTTCTTTAATATGCAAGTTTGGTGGTTTTGTGGAGAAACATTTTTTTTTCCCTTTTGCTTGTTTGTGCACTTCCAAATTACCCTCCTTGTACTTAAAATAAAATTAGCTTGTAATATTATTTATCACTTTGGCATGTACTTTTAATATGTCTGTAATGATCCATAGGAGATATTTATTTACCTTGAAATTTCATTTTCATCAGAAGTGTATTTACTGTGCACTTACAAAATAAAGTATTCCCCAATGCACTGAGTGCAATCAAACTCCATGTAAATCATACCCATTAAAAATAAAGTTAATTGAAAAGTCTTAAATTAATATGAATAAGGAGCTGTAGCCCTGAAATTGATAGGAAGAAAACCCTTGACAAACACAGTTCTTGTATATGCAGAGTCTAGATTAAATTCTATTTACAGTTACATGTCATTAAATGAAAATTTTTAACTTGGAAAAAACCAGAAAAAACAGAACAAACACCTACTCCCACAAAACAACCAACAAACCAACCAAAACAAAATCCCACCACCACCCCCAGGTGAGGTTTGAGCACCTCACCACCCTCAAAATGATGAGGGTATTTTTCCCCTAATATCTAATCTAAATCTACCCTCTTTCATCTTAAAACCATTACCTTTTGTCCAATCACTACTTGACCTTATAAACAGTCCCTCTTCAGATTTCTTCTAAAACCCATTCAGGATTTGAAACCATTTAAACCTATTCTGTATCAAAAATCCAGTGGAGTTTACAAAAAAGTTGTGTTAGTGTGCTTATGGAATCCAGATCTTCCTTACTTGAAAGAGCCAACTTACTCAGATTCTCATGATCCTGAGGATACAAAATTTAAAACCGAGTAAGTCCTACTCAAAAAGTACCTTGAAGAAAAGTAGATTTCATCTCTGGACAGATAAGAGTTAAGATTTAAAAGTTACATGATTTCTAAAGTTCAATGCATGTGCATTTAATGGTACTATTGTTTGGATGGAAATAGATTTATTTTGGTAACAGTAATGATTAGGTTTCTGTCAGAGTACAGGGAATTACAGTCATCTCTGCTTATGTTGATCAGATTTTCACAGCCATTATGAATATAACCCTGATTCATAGTCTGCACAGTACTTTTTGAAGTACTCTCTAAAATTTAAATCATCTGGTCTTTATTCTTTCCCCTTTTTTTTGCTTCTTGTCTAAAAATGAATGACTGTTTACATACAGAGGTGTCTCTTTCTATGAGTGCACATAACTCTCACTGACATTAAGACCAGTTAAGCACAGATGTTAAAAAATGCTCTACCTCTTAGGACTTTAAAGATTTTTTTTTGCTGCCTCCAACTCTTCTTTTCTCCTCTGTTTGTTTTAATAATTCATTATCAATTAGACTAACTAATGAAGTAAAATCTTTACAGACCTTGTACTTTCTGTAGATATTCCTCATTGCATAACACTCCTTGGAGTATAACAATCCAGAAATATTCTAATTTTTTTTTTTTTTTTTTTTTAAAGCTTTGTGGGTTTTTTTACAACAGAATAGATACCAATTTTATTTGACACAATACAGTTTATTGTCCCTGCAACCTCACAAAGCCCAGTCCCCTTTTTATACGCTATGGAAGTTTGAATAGGAACTTCTGTTCTTAACAGTTTACACATTTTATTTTCTCATGATTTTTCACTAGTGGTAATTGCCCTGAATGGGTGCACATATCCTTAGCCATTCTTTATTTACATTGAAGTACCCCAAAGAAAGCTGATGGTAAATTTATTAAGACATGCTCTCAAAGTATAAATCTGATTCACATTCTTTGCTCTTCCACCATAGATGGACTTTATTGATCAAGCTATAAAATTAATGTGTTGGTCTTTTGATGGAGGGAGAATAAAACAAAAAATGACCTCCCTATACTCTCCACAAATGTCAGAAAATTAGGGTTGGATCTGCTTTTTAAAATTGACACATAGAAAGATATTCCTTTTCTGGAAGAGCATGCAATAAATAAGTAGAAGGAAAAAAGCTTAGGGATAGAAAGAGTTACAGCATCCAAGATTATCACTCATTAATGAGCTCATAAATGTGTTCCTTTAGAGAAGTGAACTCTTTTGTTTCTGTCATGTGAGCTGTTTTCCTCTGTGCTTCTCTCTGTGAGTGAACAGAACCTGTTGCTGGTCTACTGGTCAACTGCATTTACAGCTAAACAAAAAAATGGCAGGCAGATGAAGGGTTGGTTTTGTGGTTTGTTTTTTGGGTTTGCTTTTTAATTATTTATTTTCCAAAGGTACTATACTGTATTTATGCAGAATTCATTGTAAACAGTGTTAATTGGAAAAGAAAATAATTTGTTTCCCAGGTTAACAAGGAACTGAGAATGGAATTCCATTGTAAGCAATACATTGCTTCATAGATCAATTTCATTTTTATTCCCAGAATAATGCAGACCATGCAATTCAAACTTTTGATTGCTTTTGTTTTTGACTGAGGCTCAAACGCTTCAATTTTACAGGAGGCTGAGTTAAGGCACATTATTCCTGTTTCCTTTCATCTGCATGAGAAATTATTGAAACAAAAGTATTTTTTTCTTCTTGCTTCATTTTCACATGGTTCTAAAACTATGCTTAGATTCATGATATTTGTTAAAAAGTGAAGTCTTTCTGGGTATCTGTCCTGGTTTCAGCTAGGAGGGAGTTAACTTTTCCTAGGAGCAAGAATCGAGGGGATACATCCAGGACAGGTGACCCTGAATTGGCCAAAGGGGTTATTCCATGCCATTCCATCCAAAAGGAGGGGGAGGAGACTCCAGGGGGCGCACAGTTTTTTGGGGGCCTGCTTTTTGGAGGGGAAGGAGCGGGCTGAGTTGTGTGTGTTTTGGTGAGACAATTGTATAGTGTATCATATTATCATTGTTATACCCGTTGTTTTACTGTTATTCTAGTAAACCACCCTTATCCCAACCTGCAGGGTTTTTGGTGTTTTGATTTGGGTTTCCTTTTTCCCTTCCTTTTCCCCCCAGCTTTCCCCCTCCCCCTTTCAAACAAAAGCAAGCACACGTGGTACCTGGCTTCTCGGCTGGGTCAGAAACCACCACAGTATCCAACAGCTTAGTCTTGAAAGGTACAGATTAGAGTCTTTGTCTCTCTGAAGGGAAATAATTCTTACAGCATAAAGTTAGATTCTTACATGAAGGTTCCATAACTTTTCCATAACACTTCCATAACACTGTGGTCATTTTCATGCACACATCACCTTGGTTGAACTTCCTTAAAGGACTCAAATAGAGTTCAAATGCCTGTCTACCTATTCCTTGCTTATAGACTACCTTGCAAGAAAGAGACACTCTTCCCTTTGAGCAGATATTTTTTGACAATACATGGGTAGATAAAGTTAAGAGACTGGAAACTTTTAGAATAAATATGACCCTAAATGAGCTTAAACACTATTCCATCAAAGAATACAGAGAGAAAAGTGATTTTATGTGCCTGTAACTGCTAAAAGAGTGAAAGACCGTCTATTCGAAGAGCAGGTAATACCCATTACTTATTCCAAGATATTTTTTTTTCTTATATTTGGATCCTAGTAAGAATCACAAATATCTCAGCCATCTCATGGTGCACACTATTATATATCTGTATCAAGAAAAAAGTGAAACAATGTGAGGAAATCTTTGAAATACAATAGAAGATGTTTTCTTTTTTTACCTTAATATGGATACTGTTTATTATAGCGGTGGTAGATTCTCTATGATTTAGCCCTAAATGCAAATTAAGTTTCCTTTGTTCATATTTTCCTAAAATTAGGTGAAAGATAAGGACAGAGAAATAAACAACAAATTTGACTGTTTTTTAGATGTTTAGAAAAATGCCTTCTCGCTATAGTTACACTACATTTATATGTCAGACATATTTTCATTAGAGTCTTTGTGTTCTAGATGTTTAAAGGGGTGATACTGACCTTGATGCTGGCCACCATGAGTTTATCTCTGTCAATGAATATAGCTATAGAATTGAAGAGACAAATGAGAAGCCCTGAATTGTATACAGAAGTTTTGGCAAAACAGTTTATGCTGAATTTCTTCCAGTGTGACGAATAACTCAATATGATGAAAGGTATCACTCACATACAGTCTTTTTCTTTCATATATCCTAAGAAGAAGCAAAACCAGAAAAAAACCAAACCAAACCAAACCAACAACAACAACAACAACAAAGAAACTTTCTAGTATTTCTATTTCTTCATTTTACTGAACCAAATTCACTATAATAATAACTTGCATGCTGTTCTGTCCTCAGGCCCTTAAATAAATGTAGGTGCCATTTGTGTCCAGATGGTGATTTTGAGAGAATACTCTTTTTATCAACTGAGATTAAAAAGTAGTAGTTTTAAAAAGAAACACCTTTATTGGCCAATTTCCTTCTAAGTGGCATAGTACTATAGAAATTGCAAGTCACCATTCTCCAAAGCCCAGTACTTATCACTCTTCATCCTAATCTTGTCAAGTGGAAATATTACCTAAAAAGTGGAGAGCAAACATCTGCAAGGCCTATTAAGTAACCAAATCCAGGCTCCGCATCCTTCTTAATATCTCTGATTACCATCTGGACTTGCAATTTAGGCTTCTATGAACAAAGAAAATTAGGTGTGGCTATGCTCAGTTCTGCTTTCAGAATTGCACTTGCAGTCTTCATTAGTATGACTGATTAAATAAACACATTGCCTTCAGAACAGTGATCCAAACCATGTTATATCTTGTCTTAGGAGAGATGTAATGTCAGGGTTAGAATCATTGTTTTTCTTGACTATTTCCTTCGCCACCAAGAAACTTTCCTGCTTTTTCACACATAGACCACAACTGAAACAAAAGCATTACTCCAAGCACAGACTGATTTCTTCTTACTTTTTTCTCCTGGAAAATGGAAGAAATAAGTTTAAACTCTACCAGGAGGAAGAAGGTACAAAAAATGGAGGTTAAATTAATCTCACCTAAGTTTAGACATCTGCAACACAGACCTCTACATTTGAGCTACTCAGGTTCCTCTGATAATTGATGAAGTTTATACACACGGTCACGAGTCCTATTTCAGATCTCATTCTTCTAATTCCTAGGCAATCATCTAAAAAGTGATTATCTCTTCCTTTTTATCTCTTGTTTCTGATTTTTAATAAAAAGTCTGTGCAAGACTCAATGTGTACTACAACTTGCTTAAGGCCAAATACCACACAGGACTATGTTGGCTTGTGTGGCCCTGAAGAAAAAATAAAAAAAAAGAGAGAGAATTTTTGTCTCATTATGTATAAGTGTCAGAATTCAGGTCAAGCGTGTACTCACTTTACTTTAGTCTAGATAATTATATGTGATTTAGTTTTAGCTTCCATTAGATAAGTGGATATCCAATCAATAAATTGGTGTACAGCAGAGATCTTTTCAGCTTTTGGGTCATTTTGATGAAGGTATCAACATCAGGGAAGGTGAATACTGGTTTAGACATCATTAGCTGTATTGACTAGATCTCCTCTGTCTATAGTGAGAACTAATTGTGACATATGTAGGGACCAATGACTAAACAACTGAATTTAAACTTCTACAATATGGAGCTGCACACCATCCTTGGCATCTAAAGTGTATGAGATAGAAGTCCCAGAAAAGTATTCAAGCATCATTTGAGATGCTGTAGGGCACTTGAGACATCCACATGGCTGTAACAGATACAGTGCAGGGCCTGTGAGAGAAATACAGCCTTCTAGGCCAGAAATCTAAAGAAATGCTAAAGAACTTCAAATTACACTAGTTATTTGTTTTCAGGCAGATGAATTACTAACTAACTGTTGTCTGGATATGCATCTCTCTCCCATTGCAGTAGAGAAAGGCTAGACTCAATACGTGGTAAAATGATGTCATTTAAATAGAATCCTCACTATTTTTTCACAGTTGGATAACATATAGGAGTAAAAGAAACCTTACACAAACAGGGCATAGATATATGTGACAAGGTAGAGATCACAGACTCACAATTTTGGATGCTGTTTCTTTCACTTTATTGCTTGTATTGCATGTTAAAGCTGATATGAAACAATAAACATGAATGATTGGATTTTTGCATCCCTTTGAATGAAGCAAGCACTATACAGATCATTATCTTGATCCAAGCACAGTTAACAGTATCTTGATGTCCCAGCAGGCAGAAAGATACCAAAATCTTCAAATATTACAGTATTCTTTCAGAGCTCCTGGAAGAGAATAGTTGGAGGAAGAACTCAAAAAACCAAAACTTTTTGTAAAGGTATATCATAACTACTTTTAGAGAAGAAATGTATTCTGAGAATTGGTATGTACCTATTCCTTTCTTTGCTTAATGAAGAAAACAGAAAATACTGTTGGGAGTATGACATCATGAAAATGATACATATTTTTAGCTATCTAGAGTATTGAAACTGAAATGAAGGAGAGAAAGTTGTTTGGTTTAGATACTTTACTTACTTAGTAAGATACAACCTTTTATTTCCTTGGAAATTTAATGCTAAAAATAATGTTTACTTATGTCTTATGTTTTTGTTTACATCCAGACCAGTTGAGTTTTATTACATCATCTGTTGCTCAGCTATAAATCCCAGTGAAAAACAATTTTTTTAAGAATAATTTTAATCCCATATCATATTATATCCAAATCCAAAATTATTTTTAACTAAAAAAGTGTCTGACTATACATCAGTTTACTAAAACTTTGACCTTAATAACAAAATGTCATGTGAGACTATTTTTTTCTGTTTCTCACTAATTTAAGCAGAAGTGAAAAAGCTGTTACTTGGATCTTCTGCTCCAGCATGCACAAAACACGCAATAACAACCTAAATACTTCAAGCAGCAGTAAGTGGAAAATATATCATCATGAGACATCTTAGGCTTTGCAGCACTATACATACCTGCATGCTGAGCCTAAACCTTTCTCACTGAATTTTTCCTTTGCTGTATCTTACTAACATACGTTTATCTACTAAGTTAAAGTTGTTTTCAGGCAAGTGCAATGTACAAAACCTTCAAAGGATTAAAAGTATTAGTAAGCTAGGGAATTAGACTTAGGCCCTTCTCTGTGTGAATAAAGTAGAAAATAAAATTGGATAGCTGCAGTAGTTTGAGCAATTTATTATTAAGTATTAAAGTAGCTGCATCTACATTACATAAAAACAAGAGCCATTCTCAAGAAAGAAGATTAAAAAAATGAGAACATTTTCTTCTGCTTTGCGATATTTTTTTCCCAAAGATGACAAGGTACCTTGCCAATCATAAAGGCAGAGTGTAAAAGCCTAAATACTCAGCCCTTTTTTTATCACTGTATATTAAATACTACAATTCATATTGGAAAAAAAGCAAATATTACACTACGCAGTCCTTAATTAAAGCTTTCCTAAGTAGCATCTCTAGCAGTTTATGACTCAGACTGTCTATATCTCTTCTGAGATAAGAAAGTACAGGGTAGACCTTGCATATATGAGGGGGAGGGTGTTGATTTTTTGGTTTTGGGTTTTTTTTTTTTGAGTGTTGGAGGGTTGGGTTTTTTTTGGGGGGGTGGGGGGGAGGGGTGTTGGGATTTTATTTTCTTTTTTTTTTAATAATAGAATGCTTCAGGAAGGGACCTCAAAGATCATCTAGTTTCAACACCCCTGTAATGGAAAGGGACACCTTCACTAGACTAGGTTGCCCAAAGCCTCATCCAACCCGGCCTTGAATACTGCCAGGGATGAGGCTTCCACAACCTGTCTGGGCTGCCAGTTCCGGTGCCTCACCGTCATCATAGTAAAGAATTCCTTCCTAACCATTACCTCTTGTCCTATTGCTGCACTCCCAGGGGAACAGTCCCTCTCCCACTTTCCTGCAGGACCCCTTTAAGTATTGGTAGGCCGTAATTAGGTCTCCCCAGAGCCCTGTATTCTCTGAGTTGTACAAGTCCAACTCTTCATAGGAGAGATGTCCCATCCCCTTGTTCATCTCCATGGCCTCCTCTGGACTTGCTGCAACAGCTCTACGTCTTTCCTGCACTGGGAAGCCCAGAGCTGAACACAGTTATAGAGGCAGCGTTCACACACCACAGCAGAAATAAATATACATATAGTTGTGTGCGTGTCTATATGTATATATCTCCTCAGGAAAACAGAAGGATGTGTATCAGCTATAACTAATGGCCCTGACGTTTTTAATTATTGCAAAGAAACACAGGTTACCATACTGTTTCTATTTCAATGGAACTGGGCAGGTCCCAGGTGTATTTAGCTAGTTTTCCTCCAGGTTTCAAAGTTAAATGTAGTTCTCTCTCTGTGTGGACATGTGTGTGTACAGGAACATTTCTGATGATCATGTAAATATGTATTTAAATATGAGAATAAAAGCAATGAACTATGTCCTGATGTATATTTATTGATGTGGCTTTACTTCTATTTTCTATTAGTGGGAAATATAAAAGTTTTTTGCTTTTTCTACTGCCATCCGTTTTTGATACCTTTAACCCTCTGATGGGTAAGAGTCATTTTATCTCTGCCTTTTAGGGGTGAATCATTAAACAGGGAGAGAGAAAAAAAATGTTTGTCACAGGAAGTGACATGCACAGATGCTGTTTCAAATACGACATATGTTATTTAAACTTTCATCACCAGGAGTTTCTTTAAAGGGATACAAAAGATATGTCAAAATATGACGAGATTCTCTGTTTTAGCAGTCAGAAGAACACCCATTCACACGGGACATTTACAGACCTTCATTTGGTGAAGTCTTTATACTGCCTTCTGTGTTTTTTGTTTAGTTTCTTGTTGGTTTGGGTTTTTTTGTTATTTTGATTTGTTTTGTTTTGTTTTGTTTTGTTTTTTGGGGGGGGGCGGGCAGGTAATGAAGAATATTTTAGAAAATAACGTGAGACAGACCCATTCTCTTGTACATAGGGAATAACAGTCAGAATCTATCCTTCCCACTGTTAGGAAAGCACTTCATTTCTGTATTAAGGAGAAATTCCTCTTGTTCACTGACTTATTTCATAGATCTATATACTACTATTCCTTTGCAGTAGACAAGTCATTTAATTCTAATTTAAAAGGATTTCTAATTCTTCAGATTGAAGAGTTGCTTACATGTGTGCATTTCCCTTCTTAAGAAAGTGTTCCACCCACTTTTCCTCTGTTTGACTAGGGTAGGGTTTTCAGGAGAAGATGGGACACAGCCAGGACAGGTGACTGAAACCAACCAATGGGAGCATTCCATCCATATGATGTCGTGTTCAGTATAAAAGGGAGCTAGTCAGGGAAGGGCAGCATGGCACCAGGTCACTTGGCTTGGGGATGCTTTGACTTCCTGATGGGTCTGAACTGCACAGTCTGAGTTGTGCATTTTGGTGAGATACTGTATTGTACATCACAAGTTTTGTATTTACTAAGTCCAGTTCTTGTTATTTCCCTCTCCCTGTGCTGTCCCAGTAAACGGTACTTATCTCAACCCATGAAGTTTGCCTCTGTCTCTCCATTCTCCTCCCCATCCCACCTCCTGGAGGAGAGGGAGTGTGTGGTGTGGGTGAGCAAGTGGTTGCATGATGCTCAGTTGCCAGCTGGGGCTAAACTGCAACACCACTAAAGCACTATGTAAAATCAGGAATAATTTCCTACTCCATTAGTATGATCTGAGTAGGTCTAATGTACAGATTTATTCAGGAGAGAGCTTATTGTGCGAATCATAAAATCGAGAGGGAAAATCATCTGTGCCAGTGTTTGTGGAGGAATGGAACAAGACGTACCCCCAGAATGTTTTGAGAGCTGAAATACCTGTGCTGAGTAAGATCACTAAGTAGATTCCAATTTGAATTGATTTGATAAAGTTAAGCACCAGGGAGAAACTTAGACACCTTTTTGACATTTTGTGATTAAGTGATCTGGGCTCCCTGGTATAAAAGAGACAGGGATCTCCTGGAGAGAGTCCAAAGAAGGGCTATGAAGATGATAAAGGGCCTGGAGCATCTCCCCTATGAGGAAAGGCTGAGTGAGCTGGGACTGTTCAGCCTTGAGAAGACTAAGGGGGGACCAAATTAATGTTTATAAATATCTTAAGCAGGGGATGCAGGGGGAATTGGCCAGCCCCTTTTCAGTGGTCTGTGGAGACAGGACAAGGGGCAATGGCTGCAAGTTGGAGCACAGGAAGTTCCGCACCAACATGGGGAAGAACTTTTTCACAGTGAGGGTGACAGAGCCCTGGGACAGGCTGCCCCGGGAGGTGGTGGAGTCTCCTTCTCTGGAGATATTCAAGACCCATCTGGACGCCTATCTGAGTGAAATGTCCTAGGGAGCTGCTTTGTCAGGGGGGTTGGACCCAGTGATCTCTTGAGGTCCCTTTCAACCCCTGTGATTCTATGATTCTATGATGTTAGGAACATGGGTCCCCCATCCAGCCCAGGCCTCTCCTGTCCAGCCACTGTAGCCCGTCCTGGTGCCTATGAATCCTGGTGCCTATGATCTTGGGGTCTCTGCCCAGGCTGAGGAATGCAGATTCTTGTTTGCAGGTTTGACCAGGAGTGAAGCTTAGTGCATACCCCAGAAATATAGAGACATAGAGAGGACACTGAGACAGTCATGGTTGTGGTTACACAGATGGCCACAGATAAAGTGGTGCCTTCAACAGCACCCACACACAGGACTCAAATTTAATGAGATTTAATCAGATTTAATAATAAAATATAAGAAGATAGGGCTGACTGCAGTGATAAAACATTAGGCTCAGTCAGACAAGTATACTGACCAGCACCATTTTACGTGTGTTCAGCCTCTTTGTATACCACTTTCTGTCTATCCCCCACCCTTTGTTCCTCTCTGCTTTCCCTTGCCCTGTACATCCCTCATGGGTCTGTAATGCTTTATCAGTTCCTGCACCACTCCTAGTTCAGGTCTCCCCAGGTTTACGCTCTTACCAGTTGCAACGTCCATGTTGATCTTCCTGGAAGCAGTGCCTGTAGTTTCTGGATAGCCCATCAGTGAGTGTGAGCAGTGAGGTTTGTGTCTTGACATTGTCTCCATGAGTGTTTTGTCAGGTCTGCGTTGCTTTTTTTTTTTCCCTCTTCTTTCCCCCTTCTCACTTATTTTCCCAATTTATAAGATTCATGATCAGATAACCTCGCTAGAAGAAGTATTCTCACATTCACATCTCCTCACCAATTACTGCAACTGACCAGATTTGGTTCTTATCACTTCCTCCCCTATCATTTGCTAGTCAGGTTCACATTCCTGTATGTTCTTGTTTATGACTTCCTCCTTTTCTTGTTATCTCTTTTGCCATTAAAAAGGCCCTTGACCAGATACTCTAAAAGGATCAGATACTCTCCTATCTCATACTGTTAGAAATTCCATGAAATGTGGGAAACTAGGACCTAACTTGGATTTAGGAATTTTACTAAGCAAACTTAGTAAGATCCAAAACACTCAGACAAGTCTCACTTTGTGGTTATAACTTGAATCTGATTGTATTTCAGTATTTTAGAACTGACATATAGTTTTGTTGCTCCGAGACAATGATACTTTGCATTTATAGAATGCCTTTCATCCAAAGATCTCAAAGGACTTTACTAGCAACAATAAAACTTGAACTATTCAGTAACATCCTCTTTTCATTTTAGATATTGTTTCCTCACTCCTCTATCTCACTCAGGCTATAAAATTTATGTATGTGATTTTCTTTTCCTTTACAAGGTGCATGGACCTTATCTACCTGACATAGAGATTATTTCTCTTTTCAGTGTTAACTTTTCAGTATTAGCTCTAACTACATGCACACAAATACACATATACAATATAAACTACTACCTCAGTCTATTGAACTCCTTCCATCTTAAATCGATAATCTCAACTGGATGATAACAGTAACTATAAAGAAATGCAAACCAAAAGAAATATATAAAAACAGTAAAAAGAGTGCTAGTGTGCTCATTCTGTTAAGACCAAGGAAAGGCAAAGGTAATCAGACTGCTGACTACAGTCTAGCCAGGGGTAGTAATCCCCATTTCATCAGGTACATTTTAGAAACTGTGTTTCACATTCCTCTAAAGCAGCTTTGCACATGTCACGGCACAAATTAGTGAAGTCTGAATTTCAGCTCAAGGCTCCATGTGTCATTCAATAGCGTACACTTGCTAACTGTAGCCAAAAAGCAGGCTTCCATCAGGGACCCAGAAACTCTTCATTTACATAAGAATGGGAAGTTAATTGTGCTACAGATACTCTGGCTTCCCCAAGGAATTCATTAAGCAGGCTGAACTTGCTGAGAATATAACTTAACTGTCATTTCTAGGAAATCAGGGAAATTAAACTTCAGAAACACCTCCAACAGAAGTAAAATAAATTGTTTAATATTAATTTGATTCATACATTTCTGAACTGTGCCTGGAATACCTACTACACTCTAATTTCTAAAGTTATTTTCTAAATATAAGTATTTACTTATGGTAAAAATGTCTTTCCTTTTCAGTGCAGGATACTAAGCTGGAATTGTCTGGCAAGAGGATTTATATTTATATTTACCCCTGAGGTATTTAAAAAAGCGCACAGAAAAGTAGGGTGCTATCTTGCTCTAATATACACATCATTATGAGTAAGCAAGTAGTTGGTATTTATATAAAAGTCAAAAGAAAAAAAAATCAAGATGTTTATTTCATTCTTAACTATGTGAGTTAGTAAAAGTATAATATTAAAAATACTCTTAGAGAAAGCATGCCATTTCTGAAAATAAGTTGTAGCAGTTCTTATATCAAAAAAGAGTCTAATTGTGAAGACACTGTCCTCACAAACAACCCTATGAGGACTGTGGTCAATTGAGATAAGTAGAAGAGGGTTTTTTAATTTTCTTTTTCTTCTCAGAAAGAAGTCACAAAACCTAGCCTTTTCTTTATGAATTTGTATTAGACAAAAAAAAAAATTATTTAATTGGGAGGAGGGGTCTTGATTATAAATTATAAGCATTACGGTTAATTCAAAAAACCACTAAATTTTTAGAGTTTTTAAGGTTTCGATTTTTGGGGGATAATTGAGACACTTTGAGGGTATGTTATATATGACTTATTCTGACAGAGACAAGTGAAGAGAGTTGCTAATTCAACACATCTTGTGAATTGTGGGTTTTCAAGGATGCAAGTCAAACCATTGAATACTGTCTACATTTATCATTGTACAGATAATTCTGGAGCTATTCAGCTAGCTCAGTGCGAGCACTTTTGAAAATGTGTATTGGAGAAACTAGACTTCCAGGACTAGATTTGATTGCACTTCAAGTGACAATGTCATAGGGAATTATTGAGTTCTAGACCTTTTATTTTAATAAATAAATAAATAAACCAAAGAAATAAGAATATTTACCTATGATTTAGCTTTATGTATGCTTGTTCACTGATGAAATTGTCTAATCAGCTAAAGAATTTTTCCCATGCAACACTATGAAGAGAAGCAATTTGCTACTGCTATTGCATGCAGTAAGATTTTACTTTTTTTAATAACAGATAAGGCATCAGCTTAAAACTATGTCCTTATGATTTTTATTTTTTTTTGCAGGGACTTTAATTCTTACTCTAGTTTACATCAGCAGACTTATAGTATTATAGCTATTATTATAAAGGAGGTTTAGGGAGTCGTGATGTTAAATTGACTGAATGCTAATAACCCTATAATTTCACACAAAAAAGGAAAGACTTTTTTATAGCAACTAATTGGTTTTATTGCTGTTTTAACTGTGTGAATGTATGCACAAAGCTGTGTGCACATATTAAGGAGCAAAATTATATTTATTTGTTTATTGCCTAAAGTTTTCGACAATATTGCAAACAGACATGCCTTATAAGCCACTACAGTTTCACACCACAGTGTAAGGAAATTCCTTGGTGCAAGCCAGAGTCTCCAAATCTGCCTCTGACTAATAAGCATCCATAGATAATGAGATGATTTGCGGACAGGAGCTTTAAGGAGTTACCTGTCTCTGACTGATGCTTTGCAGACAGAAGATTTAAGACCAAGGACCAAGGACTGAGTAAACTTTGATGCCAATTACAAAGGACCACTTGGCACTTGGAGACTGCTAACAAGACAACCAATTAACATGACAGTGTCCAGCTGGGATGCCAATGACTACGCATGCGTCAAGACAAAAGGTGAAAAGTTTAGCCCGATGAAGACTACAGGCCTTCATCCTGAAGACCCCAACTCACGACCACCAGAGATCACTGCGCCTGCGCCATCAGGAGGAATTTATGGATGAAGTTAATTTGAATGCGAAGCGGGACAGGTCATGCATATGTATAGGTGTTAGGAATTCCTAACACCTCTCCTCTATAAAATGTTGAGCAAAGCAGCTTTTCGCTGGAACTTTCCCCCACCCGACATGAAGTGAAGTCGAGCCGGTCCCGCGAGACGTCGCGGGAACCCGTGGTGGTAGCTATGACTTTCCTGTAACTTTAAACTCTTACCTTTCTTTCTCTTCTCTTTCTCTCTCTCTCTCTAACACCCTTCAGTTATGACCTTTCAGTTACTTCAAACTCTTACCTTTCTTTCTCTTCTCTCTCTCTCTCTCTCTCTCTAACACCTTTAACTTCAAACTCTTACCTTTCTTTCTCTTTTTCTTCCTTCTCTCTCTCTCTCTAACACCTTTCACGAACTTTGCTGTAATAATTAAACTTCCTTATGATGCGACATTTGACCTCGTTTGTGTCTTAATCTCACTCTGGGAATTATAAAGAATCTTGCCCCTGACCGGGCTATTCCGGAACGGGACACACAGAATGAAAAAAGAGTAATTCAATATAACAATAATATTTATTCTAATATTACATTTGTGAACTAGAGCTGTTTTTTGTGAAAAATCCTATGAGAGTGATAAATCAAGTGTACCATATACATTTTAATAGTTCAAATACATTCACAACTTCTATCTATAAACCTAAATAGGAGCAGCTACACCAAAAAAACCCAGTAATATCCTTAAGTTAGGGAGCAAGGGATATGGATGGCAAAAGGGACAATATTCGATACAATACTGAAAAGGTCAGGAGGGAAATAAACAGCACAATAGCAATAAATAACACAGACAAAATTAGACTGCCTGCAATGCCAGTTGACTAGCATGAACAATATTAAGTGGCAGAACAGAAGGAAGACTTATGAGTTCTTTTCACCAAAGTTTAAAGCTTAAAACATAAGATGGCTAACCACACTGTTTTGCATCAGTAAACAAATATGAGAAAACCTGCTAGAAGGAAGATAATCAATGAGTTGCAGTATTGCCAGGCTGTCAAATTTATAGGAGTGATAAAATAGGGATTACAGATTGGGGAGTGGCACTGTATGAAAAGTTTCATATAAAGTGAAACAGGACAAAAATATTGCAGGAAAAGAAAAGCTATTCAGAATCGTTTTGGGTGGCATTCATAAAAAAGGTATAGAGTATTAGGACTGGGCGAATCAGTACCCTAAGCGGGGTGATGGCTATGCTCAGAAATGTTAAATGAGATTAGAGAAACTCCAAAATTAGGATGAGCAGAAACAGTAGGAGCTCTAGATAGCCACATGTAGGCTGGATTTATGCCTTGTGAGCTAGAGACACAGATAAAATTTTTGGATTAATAAAATGTTTGCTTTTAAGAACTAGTTTTAGAACCTACAAGATACTGTTAGATGCCTAGGTTATAAAGTCCAGCATTCAGTCCAAATGGTAGTAGTAGAATACTAAAAATGTAACAAAATTAACACTGAAATTGTAAGTAAAATACATTGAAAAAATTATTCTTTATTTCAAGAAAGGGAACTACATAACAATTAAGAAGAGGGGAAAAAAAGCATCAAAAGAGAAGGAACTCAAAGGGCTAGTTTAAATAGGAAATGGTCTAATATTAGCCAGCAGGGTGTTTTTATAGAACCAAGTAAATATATGTGTCACAAGTTCAGAAGCAAGTGGAATCTCCTACTTGCTCCCACCTCAAAGCAACACCCTATCACCACAAAAAAAAACCTTACCAGCAGAAGGTGTGCCCCAACACATCAGCACATTCCTACATAGTGTGTGTCCTGGCATAGCAGAGAAGTATCTTTGGGGAGATGTGGATGGATGTGAAAAGTGTAAAACTGGAGATGGATGAAGAGCATTAACCCCCTTCTGTCTGCTCATAACTGAGGAATCGTTCTAGTTTTGTGTGGCCAGGTTCTGGTGGAAGAGGGGAAGCTTCAGGGATGGCATATGCAAGGAGTGGCTAGAAATTTCTCCTAGGCCCAACAGAGCAAACACCAGCTGGGCTCAAGGCCAGACCCACCACTGACCAAGGCCAAGCCCATCAGTGACAGTCACAGTGCCTCTGTGAATCATATTTAGGAGAAAAAAAAAAAAAAAAAGCTAGCAGACACTTTTTCAATCAGAGAAGGGAGTGAGAAGATGTAAGTAACTGTGCAGACACCAAGGTCACTGAAGCAGGTGGTGGGGAGAGAGGAGGCCCTCCAGGTTTCTGAGAGAGGATGAGATTCCCCTGCAGCCCGTGGAGAAACCCATGGTGGCATGGGTGTCCCCCCACAGCCCATGGAAGAGGATGGGGAGCAGAGACCCTATGCTAGAGCAAATGGATGCATACAGAAGACACTGTGACACACATTGGAGTAAACCTTTGCCAGCACTTGCAGCCTGTGGAGAGAGACAGAGACACAGGGATGAGCGAGCGAGAAAGATCCACACCGGAGCAGTGCTTGTGACTCTGTGGAGGATCAGGCTGGAGCAGTCTGGGCTTGAGAGACTGAGAAACATTCTATGATTTGTTACTGCACCCCACAGAAGTGACCCATGCTGGGACAGCTGGTGAAGAGCTGGAGGAAAGGACTCACAATGGAGAAATTAATGAAGGATTGTCTCCCATGGATTGGACCCCACACTGCAGCAGGGGAATAGTGTGTGAGGAATTATCCCCTGTATTCCCCTGTATCTTGTACCCCTCCACTCTAGTCAAAGCCTGTACAAAATTTTTGCAAAGGTGAGGTGGCAACCAGAAAGCAACAGATGCCATGACACCTGAATTGGAAAAAAACCCTCTGTAGATAGATGGGATGAGACTGGGGTGACCCTACAGTTGTTGGGGTGCACATACTGAGGACTGTGCTTTTAGAACAAAAGAGAGTATCTTGTCTGATGCATGAGGTTGATGACCAAGGCACACAGGGTGAGTTCCACTGAGCAACTGCTCAGGTAAAAATAAATCTCTAATTTATGCTCTGAATCATCCCTTGGGTACCAACTTTATCAAGAGTATTTATGATAAATGTTGAAAAAGATGAAGAATTCTTTAACTTAAATGATAAAATTCTATGACTATACTCTTCTTGGATTCATGTATTTTATTAAATAATATATATTCTTATTCTTGTTCTTATATTAATGAATTATTTTTCATATTAATGTTTGCATCTTGTGAAACAGTTTGTTCTCTGAAGAGCTCTAATTTTTTTTCAGTTATATTCCTCATATGTTTCTAATGTCAAATGCATTTTACCTCTATATCAGCACCTTGAAGGAGTCATCACATAATCTCTTGTTCTTTATATCAGTCAGAATAAGTAATTTCGGACAACTAGTGTTTGGATTAATTACTAAAATATGAAATAAAATACACTACTTATTTTGTATTTGCACATTTTGGACAATAAAGTTCCTAATATTTATTAAAAACATGAAAGTAATTCTCATTATACAGATAAGTAAGCATAAATATGTGAA
This sequence comes from Hypotaenidia okinawae, assembly GCA_027925045.1. Taxonomy (NCBI): domain Eukaryota; kingdom Metazoa; phylum Chordata; class Aves; order Gruiformes; family Rallidae; genus Hypotaenidia; species Hypotaenidia okinawae. Next base: position 177,250,191 of record BSDF01000001.1, read on the forward strand.
AAGACTCCCAATTTAGGTGTATTTTAAAATACAGCTGTTGTAAATCTGTCCTGCAAATTTATTTGCCTGTGTTTACTTTACACAGAAAAAAAGACGTCAGTAGTTTTTAATCCCTAAAGCTATGTTTGACTTGTACACAAAAATAATAAGCTAGGATAAAATAATTCTGTAAATATAGAGAGCTCAAATCTTTTGGCTAAGGAATATTATATAAATGGCCTAAATATAAATCTGCTCCTGTTTAATGTCCTTGAAAGTTAGATCTTTCTGTCTAGTTCTACTTTCCTGACCAGAAACTTATTTTGAAAAATCTCCAAATTCCATGGTGCATCTGTAATGATAAATACAAGAAAGCTGTAGACTTCAAGCTCTGACCCTTTACTGTCCATGCTGCTAATTTTAATTCATGCCCTGGTGTGTGGATTGCTACAATTATTGTTTTACCCAAAATTCTTCTATATAACCAGTCTTTAAGGTTAATGGATGTAAGAAGATCTGTACCATCATCTTTGTCGTACCCGTCCATCTTTGTCCCAACTTTTATTTAGTAACAGAGAAAGGCCAAATGAGAAAAATATTAGGTAAAAAAACCCACCCTTGATATTCAGTGATTGAATGTGAATGAAATATGATGTTTTGAAACTATGCTATCCTTAATTAAAAATCAAAATTAATTTATTAAAATTATGTAAGAGAAACAATGCTGGAAAATAGTAAATTGACAAGTAGAAGAGAAATAACATCTTCCAATCAACACTCTAATTTATAATTGAAAAGTAATTAATATATAATACAGTGAGCATCTGTGTAAACAATGCTGATTATTCACTCAGATAAAATGAATACAAATTTGTTTTATAAAACTATGTAAACCAGCAGACTGCATGGTTGTACTGGAAAAGACTGAAGAAAGAGTGCAAACATTTAATCAGAAAACCTCATTGTCTCTTCAATGAAGAGTCATTAATAAGATGCCAAATTTGCAGGAAATCGGGTATTATAAAAATTAAATGCCATTTCATGTTTCAGATACACTTTTAATGAAATGAACAAATTGTGATGATGCATCTATATACATGTATTTTGAAATAGAAAGCTTAAGCTTAATATGTAAATTATAACGCCCCTCTCCCCAGCCGCCATGCCAATGAAATAAGGGGTGAAGGGTAGAAGAAGTATTACAATAATTAATCTAGAGATTAAATTTAGATTTAATTTGGAATAAGTTTTCATGCTAGTGATAACACAAACATGAATGTTATAGAAAAAGTTGACAAGAAGAACAAAAAGAGAGTCAAGAAGAGTATTTCTCCTTTTTAAATTTTTATTTGAAATGCTACTTTGTTACATAAGAGTTTTAAACAAATTTGAAATGCCAAACTGCAGACAAGACAAAATGGTGTGACAAAGAATACTTTGTTGGTTTATCCCACTAGTTGTTTATTCGTTCTATTTTTGTCACAATATACCTATGGTGTTTGTTTTAGCCAATATAAAGCCAAAAATTTCAGACAAAAGTCATACAGACAGGGCTTTGTTTCAGTTTCCCATACACTTTCATTGTTTGAGATACCTTTGGCCATCCTACCTAACATCCAGCTGCTTTTCCAGAATAACACTGAACAACTGGAGGTCTTTTTGCATTTTTGCTGGATCCAGACAGGTATCTTGAATACCCTAATATATCTCAGTGTCAATATATTTGTGTATAAGTCCATTCTAATTGACCCCTAAGTGTCTGGTTTAACACATTTAAAAACAACTTGTGGGGTCTGCTGGCTGCTCTAGCTCCATCTCTTCTAAGTATACACAAACATCTAGGTAGCATGGGATAATAGAGGGAGAGAGAAAGAGAGAGAAAGAGGGAGAGATGGACAAGGAGAGATACAATTTAGGTTAACTCAAACAGAATGACACCTGAAGTACCGCTGAGACTGATGTAGTTCCCCACCTCCCAGAGCATGAAAGCCCTTTCTTGGGAAAAAAACCCTAACACCCTGTAGAGTATTTTAAATTTAAGATATTACTTTTTTTCTAACAAAATCTAATTGGAAGCCAGTCATTATTGATGTGCCCCAGGACTCAGTACTGGGGACAATACTGTTTAATGTCTTCATAAATGATCTGGATGATGGGATCAAGTGCACCCAGAAAATTTGGAGATGATACAGAAGTGGGAAGAGCAGCTTTCATACTGAGACAATTAGGAATTTCTCATGTGCCTGGAGAAGGGAAGGCTCAGGGGGCATCTTACTAGTGTTTATAAACATCAAATGGGAAGGTGTTAAGAAGAGGGGGCTTTTCTCAGTGGTGGCTTGTGACAGTACAAGAGACAATGAACACAAACTGACACATAGGAAGTTATGGATGAACATGGAAAAACACTTTTTCACTGTGAGGATGGCTGAATGCTGGAACAGGTTGCTCAAAGAGTTTGTGTATCATTGGAGAAAATTAAAACCTCACTGGTTGTAGCCCTAGATAAATTTCTCAAACCAACCCTTCTTGGTCTAAGTGATTTCTTGAGATCCCTTCTAACCAGCACTATTCTGTCATTCAGTCTAAAACTTCCAAAAATATGAATGATGTAGCCAAATATAAGGCTATTTAAGGAAGACTCCTCTTTCCCTCCCTATGTCCTTCTTGGCTTTGGGATACTCAAAGGAAAAAACATGTAAGAATTTTACCTCTGGTGGACAGAAGAAGCAAAAGAAACAGGACTTTATTTAAAAGCAGTACAAATAGGATCAAATTCACATTGCTGCTTATGCATTGTGTTCAATGATTATAAACAGAAACCAGAACTTGGTACTTTTTCCCTCTTTCATTCCTTAACTGCACAATATCATTCCTTTTCATGTTCTCCCATTTCAGTAACTCTTGAATTACTTTCTATGCAATGAGAAATTTCCAGTAGTGTGAGAAAGGAACAAAGTATCTTTTTCGTTTCTTCTCTGTGATGCTTCTACACATGCATACAAAAAAAAAAAGGCATTGGCACTTCCTTCTCAAGATATTGCATGGCTTTGGTCTTCAGCCTGGAACCGAGGATTTAAAGCCCTGAAACCCTATTTTCCTAAGTTTCTTTAGTCCCAATATGGTAAGTGAAATGGGATGGGTGTAGGTATGAAAAAAAATGACCACTATTTCTATTATATTTATTAAAAAAATATTGTTAGCTTTTGACAGGTATCCACTTGAAAGATTTTACTCTCCATTTGACTTAAATATAAGAATACTTAGCTCATAGAAATGTGGGATTTTTTATAAAAAATGATACTTTACCATTCAGGAGACATATTCACTAAAATACTTTTTTTTTTTTAACTTTCCTGTAAAACAAATCTTTAGGTAGGTAATGGAATTTCTGATGTCTTAAACGTTAGTGGACAGATTAGTGAGGCAACATTACAGATTTTATATATAGAGAGATTCTTTTTAAGCTACATTGGAAAAAACATACACTTCAAGAAAAGTGTGATTCATTTGCATTTATTTTCTCAAACATGGAACTGTGAATTCTTTAACTTTATTGTGAATTTTTTGAGAGTTCACACCAATCAGAAAAAAGTTTGTTCATTACATATTATCTAAATTTAAAGAAATAATGAAAAAAGTAAATTACAAGAAGTCAGCAGCTATATTGCAAAATTATGCCTTTAATGATTAAATTTTATAGGTTTTGGGATATATATTCCCATAGAAACACAGAAAAAGCCAGCAGATATAAAATTGGGAAAAAACATGGAAGACAGCTCACTAACAATGTAATGTAAATTGTCTGGCTCAAAACAAGTTTTAGTATGAAAATAAACTTAGCAGAATTCTCTTGCTGCACTGGTTGATGGATTATAAGAATACTTAGAACCTACATGGGGAGTAAGATCCGTGCTGTGCCACTCCATATAAAATTAATACCACTGTTGTATTACTATGCCACATATATTTTTCAAATATCTGCTGGGAATTAAAAGGGATAAGCTTATCATCAATAAGAATGTCTTCATAGTGGATAATGCTTGCATTGCTACAATGGTCAGGCATTTATTTCAATAACTGTATTTCTTTCCCTTTTTACAGTCAGTAGCTTCAGAAACAACAAAGACAGGATGCTTTTGACCAGGCTAATAGATATATCATTGTGAATTCATTTTTTAGTAAATTAAAACTACAAAAAATATCAAAACATTTGAAGTAAGAGGTAGCATTACCTCAAAAGAAACATCTATCTATCTACCTAGGCAGGAAAAGATCTTGTTTCCTGGGTATTTTCTGAGAAAAGATGTTTAATTCTGATTAATATAAATGTTCAAAGTGATAAATGATAAAAGAAGAAAAAAAACTTCACAGTTAACTAAGGTACAACTTCTGCCCAGTTTTATATTTGTGACTTCCTGAAATTGTGAGTTGAAAACAGATTTCGAGAAGAACCTGTTAATAATCTAGAATACTGAGAAGATTAAGCTCTACCCTTCACATAGTTTATTCTTTACACCATAATTTAAGCCTTTTCAGGGAATTCATGTCTTCCATCTGTATTAAACCATCTCACAGGCTTCACAGAAGAGTCCAGGAACTTAAACGAGGCAATACTGAATCAAATGATATAGTTTTCACCATTGCTTTCTCCCTTGGATGCAGTTCTCTGTTTCTAGCTGGTGATTTCAACCTAAATACATTGTACATTTAATGTATTTGAGACTGTTAATACTAACAGCACTACAGTCCTGTCTTAACCAGCTTATTTCACTTATGTTACTATGTTCTATTGAATGTGTCACACAAGCAGATAAAAAAAATCCATTCTGAATTAATACCTGAAAATCAAGTTATACTTTTTTTTCCAACTTCTTATGTTCAAAGTTTTGTTATGGGAAAAAATAGAACAAAACTTATGGATCCAAAAATATATTTCTTATCCCATTAAAGCAAAAACTATGGTTAGTTTAGTTAAAATGAAAGTGCCCATCAGAAATCCATAATCCCCCATTTAAATAAATCGGACCAATATAATGATGCAAGTAAAATTATAATAGACTAATGCTATCTTAATGTTGCTCCATTTTTCTGACTTTCTTTTAGTCTTTCCAGTTGTTGAAGGATGCCTGAGCAGCCGTCTTAAGGCAAGAGGGAAGAGACAAGACTTCATGGCTGGATATTAACATTTCAAGTTCCTGGCAAGGCAATGTCAGTGCCAATGTTGTCAGTGTCTTCCTCTTCTGGTTTTCTTCACTTCTGAGTTCACATGGGGTTATTATTTTTATTATTACAAGTTTGACAGCTTGTGTCCTATTGCTCAGAAGTTCTATATTATGTTTCAGTTTTCTTGCTTCCTCATGGTTGTTTCCTGGACTTAAGAAGTCATAAGGTTTACTACCTGTGATATGGATAAGCATTAGATCACACGCTTAAAAAAATAAATACTTAGCAAGTTCAAAAAATGTTCCATCAAATCCAAGGCCTAGCAGTAATAAACAAGGTCTGTGGTTAAGCTATAACCACTTAAGAATCTGGTTTTATCCTTAGACTTTTAACAACAAACTGCAAGAAAAAAAAATAATTATTGTACTACAAGATGACATATTAATTGAAAAAATGTTGTTGTTATATTAAATTGGGAAACAGGAAAAGCACAGGTACAAAATAACTTCCTTCATGGATGAGTTAAATCAAAATGTGAGATAGATTAATATCCATCAGGCTGAAAAACTGATGAAATTGAATGCAGCTCATATTCACTGGTTTTGCTTTGTTTTTGGTGAATGTTTGACCAAGATATGGCTAGCAAATAAATAGCCATTGAATTGGGTTTTACAATGCATGAACAGGATTGCACTGACAAACTGTAAGTAATCAACTACTTATTTTCATGCCATATTGCTTGATATTTATGATTCATATTAAAAGAAAAGAAAAAAGGATAGTGATGATCTACTTTATTACAGTCTCCATTCTTTGCCAAATGATCTACTCATTTTGAAGAGCATATTAGATATATTTTTTCTGTCATACCAACACCCTGAGGAGTTTGACTTAAAGACTGTTGATGAAGGTAAATATTACTGTAGCTTTATCTTTAAATAGCAACAATTTTCAGTGCTGTTCAGTGCTTAACTTCAAGTAGTATTTTTTCTGTGGTGGGTAGAGTTTATGCATGTATTATATGCTTTTAGTATGACATTGATTTCATCGCTTCTATGACTTAACTGAAACTATGGATGCAACGCTGCTGTGATTTCTGGGTCTTAGAAAAGCCAGATCATCAAGGGCTGTGGAAATGAAACCCAGTAATATTCACAGTCATCAGATTATGTCAAAAAATATGTCTGGAACAAACATTTTTGCATTATTTGTTCTCTATTTATGCTAGAATTCCAGAAACCATTTCATTTTACCTAAAAAGACAGTTGAGAATGACAGTTCATTTAAAACAATGTTTAGGGAAATCTTATCTTAACCAAATGCACAAGAAATCAGTAGTAAATCACACAGGACTTCATAATTGGTTGATTCAAGCCTTATGTAGCATGTAACCATTTTATATGTTTTTAATGATATTAGCGTTCACATTATGATAGATCAAGTTGTAAGATGTTGCTAACACCTTCCTGCTTCTGTAAAAAGTAATTATGGGAATTATGTGAAGTGTACATATATATATATGCTTTTCAACTCCTGATTCTTCTGAAGCATAATTATGTTTACATTTGAACATTGATAATTCTTCAGTGCTGGAAATACCACCACTGGGTTCTGTTCATTTGTAATCAGTGTTAATTCAAGCATAGAAAAAGAACAGAACTCAGTTTATGATGGTCGCTGAGCTGTGTACTACAAAGGCATGTTCCACCCCATGTAAAGATCTACAGCAACTCCTACAGTCTTCAGACTCCCCATTTTCTAGAACAAGCTTTCACTTCCTGACCATGTATACTCTTACATTTTTCCAACTGAAGATAGAAGGATACATACACATGCAGCCACACACAATGACACTGATGTATAGTTTCCTGATGAAGAAAGCACTGTATCAATTTGTATGTTTGAAAGAGGAATTGGCAGGGAATACCCTCTTTGGCCACTTTGGGTCACCTGGCTGTGTCCCCTCCCTTCTCGTTAGCAGGGCAATATGAGCAACTGAAAAGTCCTTGACTGCTTGTCAACAAGTAGAAACATCAATGCATTATCAGCACTGCTTTCATCCTAACTCCCAAACACAGCATTCCATCCGCTGCTAGAAAGAAAATTAATTCTATCCTAGCTGAAACCAGGACATTATCCATCCCTTATTCCATACCATTAATGTCATGACCAGATCCAACTATTCCCTTAGATATGACCAGCTTTTTGTTTCACACACACACACATTTTCTACTTTATTGATCATATTGACTATTCTCACCCAAAATCAGATCCCCTTGAGGTACACATTGAACTTCCCTATCCTTCTGCATCACCCACCAAATACAGCCACGGCCTTGAGCAATAACAATCCCAGACATGGGTTTTCCTTTCCTTGAAGCAGGAATAACCTAAACAGTTTTCTCCAATATATTCTTCATACACACTACTGGGACTCTATCTCCTTCTACAGTATGTGGAAATTTCAGCAGGGTAGGGCCAGCCTGATTGGTAGAACCCCTAGAGTTAACTAACCACGTGGCCTTTGCTAAATGTGTATCCCAAATGTGTATCCACAAGGGAGACACAAAATGGAAGAATATACAATTAGCACAATTATGGATTCTCAAAAAGTGTCTAAATAATTTTTAATCATTTGTGTAAATCCATTATATTTTTTCTTTGTTTGTTTGGGGGTTTTCTGTTCATTTTTGTCTAGCAAATGTAAGATTCCTTATCACACAGTACACAAGGCCAGGATTTTAGGCTAACATCTTTTAGTTTGTTTGTTTTCCTCACCTTTTTTCTTCTTTCTTTTAAATGATTTGAAAGCATAACTGTTCTCATGATTGATTCAAAAGTGAAAAATAAACAAAAAGTGAAATCCAAACAAAAACATATTTGTCCTGGGGACAGAAATAGATCTCTTAAATATTTGATGAACTATATTTGATTGCTATACTTCTGACCTTACTGAATAGCATTTTCTTGATGGAAGTCAGTCTCCTGGGAGTCCATCCACATATTGTATGCATTTTCTGGCAAGTTTTTGCGTTCTTGTTAGAGATTTCCTTAGTCAGAATGCCTACCCTTTTCAATTCTTAGGAATTTTAAACCTCAAGAGGAGTCTCTCAGCCCTCTTGAGCCATCCACTGCTCAGATATTTTTCCCAGAGATTCCAGTTCTAGTTAAAACCTTTGTGTGCAATTAATAGAAAGATAGTGAAAGCAGACTTATAAAAGCATTTCTTAATCTCTGGTGCTTTCACCTTGTATGGTACTGGAGAGTTACAGGTCCAAGAAAAAGTCAAAACCATTAACAGAGCTGATTGCTCTTCAGAATCTTGATCTGCTTTTCCTCCATGTCATAGTTACCCATCCCTTGTTTAGAAAGCAATATCACTAAACGTTTCCACTGGGGAAATCAAAGACTCTACTCAAACTCCTGACTTTTATACAGAATACCAATCAATGTCATTGGCCCAGTCGAAAACCCATAGATTCAGGAGGGTGAGTCATTCATAATTAATGACTCTTGATTGTTCTATCACTTTTTCTCAGTCTTTTTATTTGGTGCCAAACTTATACTGCCAAAATTGTTGTACAAAATCCCAAAGGTAATTTTAGCACGATGTAGAAATAGCAAATGAAGGTCACAACAAAACATACAGCCTCTGAAACAAGATGGAATTCACAAGCTGACAAGTAATATTCCAACAATCCTAATATTTTCTTATTTTGTAAAGCTATATTTTCTTTGAATTCCCTATTGCTTATCAAATTCTTTTTGGTATGTTATTCCTGAGCAGAAAGTATAATTTATAATGTTCAAATATGAATTGAACTTCTGAAGCCGTAAGGGTTATCTGAAATCAAAATTTAAAAATATCGTAGACCTAGATTACCTTTCTTAGACACTTTTGGTAATTTTCAACACCAATGTAAAATCAATGTAAAGATCTACATAGAAAAGATCATGATTGCCTCTCTTCCACATCCACTTCCTATCAATGAGAAATGTTTTACGATGTATCTGACTACACATCACCGGACAATATGTTAGATTCTTAAAATTATTGATGACAGCATAAATTTGTATGGATAGTGTTCTGTTTTACAATTATATAAAAGCCCAAAACAACTATACTTAATGTTCAGTTTTCAAGGTGTAGACTTAAAAAAATATGAAACCCAGAATGTTTTGTACATGGGGACAATTTTATAATTAACTCATTCACCGTATGAGAGCATAGAACATTTTTAGGGCTGCATATAAATAAAAAAAATGGCAGTCTTTTAGTAAATTAAAAAAAATTATTAAAGAATCATCTGGAAGAAATAAAGTTAATAATAATAAACTAAGATGAATTGTAAAGTATGATAAATTGATACTAACTATTCTTTTTCCTCCTGGATCTTAAATACCAATTGTTTGCTCTTTATCCCATGATTATACAGAAATCACTGGCACCAGTCATTCCTTGTCAAACAAGCTTGGGGCTTGTTTGACATTTTTCATAGCTGACATAGTGTTGTAGATCACTGCTTTTGAATAGACAATTCTTAAATAACATGAAACACCCTGCGAAAAATCCCCAAATTCCAGATTCAGGTTAATACCTATACTTCATCAATCATCAGAAAGAGCTTTCCAAGCTAACTACAAATGCTGTTTCGTCATCAGGGTGGAAGAATTTTGCAGCATATAAAAGAATGGAAAGTTCTTTAGGTAACTTAAACTCTTACCAATACAAATTTTGCTGGCGTACATTAACAAATTCTGTAACTATGACAATTACTTGATTAAATAACCAAGCCAAAAATAACTAAAAATGTGTTTCATTAATTAACTTGAATAATGAAAGCATTTTGACACTTCTATGGGAAACATTTTGTAACTTATTATCATAGCAATCAAAAAGAATTATAATTACATGAAATAAAAACAAATTTTCTAAAAAGCAAAGATCCCAATTCTCCATTTACCTCTGACATGTCATACATTTCTGTACAGTTACTGCAGTGTAGAAAAAGAAGTGGGATAAAAAGAAATGAAATTAAATGAAGAGGGAAGGGGAAGGAAAAAACTGTGAATGACAGTTCAGGATGATGTTGGTTGACAGTTTGTTTTCCTAGTCAAATATAATATCTGTAAGGTAAGGCATATGCAGAAGATAGATTACACTGTTGGCAAGTAACAAACTTGATCCTTTTAAAACTTACATTATATCAATTCAGTCTTTTATGTTTTTTTCATACAATGGCTGGCATTATGACATTCAGTGTAAGGCTTGGGAAGAGAATAATGGGCAGGCATAGAAGATCATAAAGAGTATATAATCATTGACTGATATTAGTAATATATTTTTGTGTATCAGTATCAAGATAAAAACAGCACAGAGAGGACACTGCCCTGGCTGCAAGGTATTGGTGCATGCATCTATTTAAAATCATCATGAGAAAAGTTTTTATCATAGCAAAAATTTCAAAATATATCTAATTTATCATTGTTTATGCCAATGCATTGTTTCCTTTTAATACCTTCATTGCATTGGTAATCACATTTCAAAACCAGCTTTTGCTGAAATCCTGGTTTTATTTTCATTAAAAAATGACAGACCTTCAATATTTGTTTAGTTGTACTTTTTTTCTCTAAACACACTTCATTTCTTGAATATCATCAGCCTTTTACAAAGAAGGCGATGGAAATGAAGACTTAAAATGAAAAAGACAGCCTGTATTTCTCTCTCTTTTTTTCACTTTATAAAGTATGATGGAGAATGTTATACAAAAATATTAAATATTCAATGCTCATTATTCACAATACATTGAAAATTAGAATCCATAAATCTCTAGCTCACAGCTGTTCTAAGTATTTAAAAATACAAACCTGAAATGAAATATGTGTCAGCTTAATGATCGGTCTGAAGCAGAATGATCTTAAAAATACTCTCTGTGATTTTCATCCTGACAGTTTACCATGATTTATACTGAATACGTTAGGTCTTATTTCCATGAATTTGAACATAGATAAATAGTATGTCCTTGTGCTCTCCTTCAACAAATGGAACATTTTTGGACCCAAAAAACTTGAAGTCAATCATAAAATGATGTTGTTCCTCAACAAATTCATTTCTTGTTCCTATCTGTTAAATTCAGTTCCCTGATTTCTTCACTGAGCTGGTATTTTATTGAAAAATGTCTTCAGAAAACTATCCCTACTTTTTTCAAAGAATCTAGAGAGTTTCTTAGTATAAATAATATGGATAATTGACACAGACTTCTGTGGAACTTAAGTATATTTTATATTTAAGCTGTTGCATAAGTTCTTCAGTGAATCAAGTATGATTGAATAATTGGTTAAACTAAAACCTTTAAATAGCACTTTGATACCATACCAAACACACTGTGTTTATACTGTTCTTCATGTTTATTCTACTGTTCTTTTTATTATTACTGCTATCATTATCTGTGAAAGAAGGAGCAGTTCAACAGCCAGTGTTGTCTCCTTTCTGTTCAAGATGCCCCTCAAAGCTCACAGTTTAAATATTTTAAAGGATTTATTTATATATTTGCTGGCTGTAGAGTACTGAAGTTCAGGGCCCAGTCTTTCTCCTTACAATTCCAGACAGTTATTCACTGTGTATATAACTATAAGCAGAGGTAGCATTGCTGAGGGACATAAAAATACTGGTTTGGAACTAGTTGTTCCTTCTGCTAAATGCAAGGCATGGCGCAAAGTTGGGTAAAACTCAGTCTTCTAGGTTAATTGGAAATTTCTCTGCTAGTAAAGATGGTACATTCTTTTCAAATATGATACGTTATTTTCCCTTCCCCTTCTTAATTTTTCCACCGTGGCAAGAGATGGAATAAAATCTACTTAGAAGCGAGACCACATGCTGAAATCTTCTCATCTTGAAATTGAGTGTATTTGTCAATACACAGTTTGAGAAGCAATTCTATCAATTATCATAGCCAGATGCATACTAGCCTGTATATTCAAAGAAAAACCAAAAAAACCCAAAACTTTTCTTCATTATATAACTTCTGAATCAATAAGGCATAGAGAATTGGCTTACACCACCAATATGCATCACCCTGTAATGATTGTACTTTCCCTGCACATGATATTTTCAAGAGTTCCTCCCAACACACACACGGCTCTGTTAGGTCAGGTGTCTGCATCTTATCCTGCCATAGTGATTTATGCTTTCATCATGTCCAGGTCAAAGTATTATGTGTGAATGCTGCACCTCATAGCACATTTCAGCCACCAAAATGCCAACATTCACAGTTGAGCAATCTTCCACACAACCTCTAGAATCACTATTTATGGGATGAAAAGAAAGGCTTCATCATTATCTAAATGTTTATTAGATGTTTCCATCTCTTACCTTCTCATCACATTCCCACCTACCACATAATTCAAAATGAAGCAACACAATTATATTCTGAATTCAAGCATTAAATACTAGATTCCTTTGAAATGTCTTCTCATTCTCATGTTTAATTTAATAATTTACAAATTTCATGTTTAGCTCACTCTGAATTGTTTGTTTAATCTTAAAAATTATATGTTAAAATAATAATAAATAATATAAAACCATCATAGTTAATATTCAGGCATTGCTTAAGATATGCCAGCTTCAATATGTAAGTCAGATAAATATTAATTTTGAAATTAAAAAAAAATCAACTTCATAAATACTTTTGCTCTTTTTCATTTATTGTTATTGTTATTATTATGCCAGTTCTACTTAAATTAATAAATATCTTTGAGAGCATTTTGGAATAACTTCTATCATAAGCAAAAATCTCATTAAAAAGTATTTTATCATTAATTTCTGTAAAACAGAATATTCAAAAGGAGAAAAAGAATTTATTTTAAATATATAAATTTATGATAAAGCCACATTAAAATAATTTAATTTCTTATATACTATGTTGTTTTATCAGTGTCTTTTATACATCTTTTTTCTTTCCCATAGCACAATACCTGGAATTAAATTTCTTGTCAGCTCAGTGCCACAATGCTAATGTCTCCTTTATGTTCACCCTTCATCATGAATCTACTTGGCATATTAAGGCTGTGAATTTCAAGGAGCTTACTTGTCTGTTTTTGCCAGCTGGGAGAGCACTTTGCCACAGTTCTGTGTATATTCAAATACTGTAATGCTTGCCATTTATTTTCTCAAAGTACTATGGTGTGTCATTGATTCAAGCCAGCTCCATCAAGTACAATATCTTAGTATTTCAAAAGAACCCCCCAAGTCCCATAATGCATCTGGCCAATCCTACACTGCTATGCTACAGGGAAAAATCTTTCCTCAACAATGCAGACACTAAGCTATAGCTCTGGGCTTTCAACACGATTGCTCTTATTTTGGTATGTAAGACTAACTATTGTTAGTCTGAAAACTGGGTAGTCTGTTTTTTAAATCACGTTAGCATTTTTAATTGTGTGCCTTGGTGAACTCACTACATGTCTGTGAGCAAACATTTATTTCAAAATACACATATTATTGATTTATTTTGAGAGGTTTTACCACCTTTTTCCATATTTTTTTTTTCTTCATGAGAAATTGCTTTTATGAACTACCTGCAAAAGTGTCTTTTCAAAACCTATGTGTTAAACCAGAGTTTAATTACCTTATGATCTAGTAACAAGTCTTTTATATTATTGTATTAATTCATTCTTAAAGGGAAAAAAAAAAGGAAAAATAAGAAAAATAATAAGGTTTTTCTTTTCACACTTTTGCTGAAATTCTCTGTAGTTACTTTCCATCATGTGTCAGTGTATATTTCTATGCTTATGCAACTCTGAGAACTGGCTGAAGTCTCTTTTTCATGTATATTACCTGAATGGGTGCTGTGCAGTCATGAAAACTCCTTATTAATAACAGTATTGTGACCCAGTTCAATTTTAATATTTTGCATTTTTAGTGAGCATATATGGATGTCAGTAATGATTACTGTGGGACCTGCCTTTATCTGGTGAGACACTAGTCAAAATGTGCATATTTGGCAAATGATAAAATGTCAGAAAAAAATTATGCTTCTCAAAATTCCCCTTTTTGTCCTACAAATATATTTTAATGTTCATTTGGGCAGAAATCAAATTCCTGATATTCTGCAGGTTATAAGTTAAAAAAAACAAACTGAAATGAACTGATAAAGGACAGTATGCCTGGAAGAAGGAAGCATACTTTTAAATCCTTGGTAAATCTATTCTTTTGCTCTGATTAAATGTGTTATGACTTCCCATCCCATCAAAAAAAAAAAAAAATTCTAATGGAAAGCAAGTCCTGTAACGGAAGAGTGACTAGGTGAATAAAGAATATCCTTTAGGTATAACAACATTCAACAACTACTGTCTGAAAAAATCTCATTTTTTTGCAGTCTATAGAAAGCCTATAAAACATAACTGTATTCATGCAACCAGCACTGCAATCCATCAAACAATTAATGGCTTTGTTGGTATGCTTTGGTCCACTGAACAAGCAGCAACTGCAATACTTACATGATTGCGACTTGTTTGAAAAATAAATGCATACACCCCCCTCTCCAAACAAGATCAACCCCATCCCCCTCCCCAAAACCAAAAAAAAAAAAAAACCCAAAAACTTAAACACATACAAATCTGGATTTCAGCAAGTGTATTATTTTTAAGCTTTTTAGTTCTCAAGATATCCAAAATGGATCTCTTATTTTCTTTAAAATAGACTGCTAGCACCCCAAGAGGAGATGAATAAAGCCCTCTAACTGGGTAGAAAACTGAAATGCAAATTCTGAGTCTATTAAAGCATGACAGATAGAAGAGGTAAATCTTGCGGTTGCTTCTAAAAACTCTGTTTGCAGAGCATTCACTGATTCCCAGTATTTAACGACATCTGCTCTGATTGTGTGTTTTCTTGCCATGTTCAGCAAATAAAAATTTAAAGACTGCATACAATAAACATCTATCATTAAATCAAAATTATATTTGGGCATGTCTTTGCTTGATGGGGCTAAGAGATCATGGTTGTGATTAAAAGGAAATATTTAGTGGGACACAAAAAAATCAGACAAGAGTCTAAATTATGTCTTCATTCTATACATTTCTGATTATTTATTTTGAAAATTCTGTGTTCTCTTGTTATTTAGCCTTTCTGACTTATTTTAAATATCAATGTATTATGTTAGATTTGACAGGATGGTATGTGGAATAGGGAGCACAGGGAACTCACTGAAATCCATCAACTTATAATGTTGAAAATCTAGTCTCGTAATTTATGTACTCTCTTTGTAGAGAGAGAAAAAGAGTCCTTTTTATTACTTTATGATGCAATCCATTAATAATAAGAAAAATGACAAGGAAAAAAGGCATAACTGAAAGATAATAAAAGCTATCCACTTGTTCCTTGTTTAGAATGAAGACCATTGTCTTAAGATATAAGTAAATGTAGTACTTACATACTATGTGAAACTGTTTGTTTGTTTTTGGGGGTTTTTGTGGGTTTTGTTTGTTTGTTTGTTTGTTTGCTTGCTTTTTTACTATACAGTCAGGCAGTAGGCTATTTCTACTCTTGACTATTTTTCAAGAAAACTTTCCACTCTGTTATAATTGTCCAAGTCAAGCACACAAAGTGTATTGGAACTTATTTTGGTTTAAAATTCTTATTCTTTCTGCAATATTAGTTATAAAGTATATAAAGAAATTGAAATCATGGAATGATTTACATCAGTGTTTTTTTTGTGGGTTTTTTTGTGGTCTCAGAAATATTTCTTGCATGCACAGAAATGAATCTGTACAGATTTTGTTGTTGTTCAAATCTAGTCTGGACATTGCATTTGCATTTAATTGTGTATTCCATCTATACACATGCCAGGCAGAATTGCATTTCTTTCATATACTTTCAGTGATAAATATGCTCTTATTTCACTTCCCAATAACAAGTGAAGAAATAAAAGAGACAACATAGGTCCATAGTTCTACTTTACATTTCTTCACAAATTCTCCTGTCTCTCTCTTTTAACAATACAACCCTGTGAATATTCAAAGAGGATGTGGGAGAACAGAATTAAATTTATTGCTCTATCCGAGTAGGACAAAGATTGTTTCAGCACAAAGAGAGAATATGTTTCTCTCTAATGGTTAGTGTTCCACAGAAAGAGGTACATGCTTTGACATAAGTATTTAATGAACTTTTCCAGCATGAGTCCTTTCCAAAGGTTACATTTCTTCAAGAACTGCCCTAGCATGGTCTTTACAACAAGGTAAAGATCTTCAGGAATGTTTTTCTCCATCATGGGTCCCCAGTGGCTCACAGGTCCTGTAGAAAACTTGTTTGTGCATGGGCTCCCGTCTACAAGCTGCAGCTTCCTCCAGGAAACTGATCCTGTGTGGGGTCTCAGTGGGCTGCTGCTTCCTTTAGGTCATGTCCACCTGGTCCAGCATCAGGTTCCTCATGGGCTGCACTGTGGATATCTGTTCCACCATAAGAAGTAGAGAATGGCTTATTTTTTTGCTTACTTTGACTGGTCTGAGCAGGGCCTATTGAAATGGCAGTTATTCTCAGCACAAAATGTCAGGATCTATATGGACTTGTTTTAGTCTGCAATGTACTGAGCTCTGCCTAGGAGTGGATGAAAAATCAAGAATTTACGGGTAAAATTAAGAGGCAGGCTAATATGGGTGACAGAGTTATGGTTGTTTACTAGAAGCCACCTGATTGGGAAGAGGAAGTTGATGAGGCCTTCTACAGACAGCTGGAAGTAGCCTCTTGATCACAGGCGCTGGTCCTCATTGGGGGAGGGGACTTCAACCACACTGAGATTTGCTGAAAAGGCAACACAGCCAGGAACACAGCCCAGGGAGTTCTTGCAGAGCTCTGAGATTAACTTTTTGACACAGGTGGTGGAGAAACCCATAAGAAGACAGGTGTTTATTGGCCTTGTACTAACAAACAATGGACTGGTTGGGAATGTGAAGGTTGTGGTCAGCTTTGGCTGCAGGCACCATGAGATGATGATGTTCAGGATCTTGTGTGGAAGGAGCAAGGCGATAAGTAGGATTACAACCCTGGACTTCAGGAGAGCTAACATTGGCCTCCTCAGATACCTGCTTGGGAGAATCCCATGAGATAGGTCTCTGGAAGGTTAGGGGGTCCAAAAGAGCTGACCAATATACAATGCGTATTGAAGAGTAAGTAATCAGTCAAAGGAGGCAAGAGACCCACATGAATGAGCAAGAAGCTCCTGGAAAATCTTAAAGGGAAAAAGGAACATTTACAGAATGTAGAAAAAGTGACTGACCACTTGGGAGGAATACAGGTATGTAGAGATGAAACAAGGAAGGTTAGGCCCATTTGGAATTAAATTTGGCAAAGGATGTCAAGGATAAGATGAACTTTCTCAGCCCTTCTCAACAGCAAAAGACTAGGGAAAATGTGGGTTTGTTGCCTAATGAGGTGAGTGCCCTGGAGACAGAGGATACAGAGAAGGCCTTCTTTGTTTCAGTCTTTACTCCTAAGTCCATCCCGAAGGAAACCCAGACCCTGGAGGTAGGAGACAAAGTCTGGAGAAAGGAAGAACTTCCTTTGGTCAAGAAGGATTGAATCAGAGACAAACTCAACACCCAAAAATCCATAGGTCCTGATGGATGTACCCATGAGCACTCATCTTTGAAAGGTCATGGAGAGCAGAAAAGGTGCCTAAGGACTGGAGGAAAGCCAATGTCTCTCTAGTCTTCAATAGGGGAAGGAAGGAGGAAAACTACAGGCCAGTTACCCTCACCTCCATCCCTGGAAAGGTGATAAAACTGCTCATTTTGAGGGTCGTCAATAAGCATATGAAGGAAAAGGCTATTGGGAGTGGTTCCACATGGATTCACCAAGGAGAAATCATGCCTGATGAATCTGATAGCCTTCTGTGATGGCATAACTGGCTGGGTGGATGAGGAGAGAGCAGTGGATGTTGTCTACCTTGATTTCAGCAAGGCTTTTGACACTGTCTTCCATAACATACTTATAGGGAAACTTAGGAAGATCACTGGGCAGTGAGGTGGATTGAGAACTTGGTGAATGGCAGAGCTCAGAGGGTTGTGATAACCCGCACAGAATCTAGCATGAGGCGTGTAGCTTGCAATGTGCCCCAAGGGTCAGTGCTTGATCTGGTCTTATTAAACATGTTCATCAATGACATGGGCAAGAGGTCCAAGTTGTACGTTCAATTGATGATACAAAACTTGGAGGAGTGGCTGGTACATCATTCAGCAACACCTGGGAGCTAGAGAACTGGTCTGAGAGGAACGTAATGAAATTCAACAAGAGCAAGTGTAGTTTCCTGCACCTAGGAAGGAATAACCCCAGGCACCAGTACTGTTTAGGGGTTGACCTGCTGGGAAGCAGCTCCACAGAGAAGGACTGGGGAGTTACTGGTAGACAACTAGTTCTCCATGAGTCAGCAATGTTCCCCTGTGGCCAAGAAGGCCAGTGGGATCTTAGGATGCATTAAGAAGACTCTGGCCAGCAGGTCAAGGTTATTCTTCCCCTCTATGTTGCCCTAGTAAGACCACATCTGGAGTACTGTGTCCAATTCTGGTCTCCCCAGTTCAAGAAAGACAGGGAACTACTGGAAAGAGTCCAGCAGAGGACTACAGAGATGATTAGGAGTCTGGAGCACCTGTCTTATGAGGAAAGGCTGAAAGAGCTGGGTCTGTTTGAGTGGCTCTGAAGAAGAAAAGATTGAGAAGGGATTTTATCAACATTTGTAAACATGTTAAGGGCAGGTGTCAAGACAATGGTGACAGTCTTTTTGGTGATGCCCAAGGGGCAACAGGCACACACTATATCACAGGAAGTTCCACCTGAATATGAGGAAAAAATTCTTCACCTTGAGGGTGACAGAGCACTGGAACAGGCTGCCCAGAGTGGTTGTGGAGTCTCCTTCTCTGGAGATATTCAAAACCTGATTGGACATGGTCCTGTGCAATCTGCTCTAGGTAATTCTGCTATAGCAGGGGGGATGGACCAGATGTTTTCTAGAAGTTTCATCCAACCCGTACCATTCCATGATACTATATGCATACTTTATCTTCTTGTAGCAATTACTAAATTGTCTAATCCTACTGTGGGCATTATAGTCTTCAAATGAAGATTACAGGAGACTTTTCTATAACCTCCCCCATTCTTCTTGAGGAGGAGTTAAAACATGCAAAGGACCCTTAGAAATGCTGGGAGGGTGAATATAGTACCATAGAATAGTATTAGATACTAGGAGGATTTTTTTTTCATAATGATTTCAACCATACTATTAATGAGATTTTTATGTATTAATTATATAAATTGGACTATTAAACTATTAGAATGTTAATTGGATTAACAATAAATATTTGTTTTCATGTTTATGAGGTATTCCTTTTTGCCAGTAACGTGATTCTAAGTGCAAATATTGGCTTATTGCAGGGACTCACCTACATAAGAGAACACTTTTATTTGCAAATAGAGAAGATACACCCATGAACAGGACACAAAAATCTAAAATATAAACTCAATAAATTAATATTTTGTGAAATAATTTATATTCTATATCCAATGTGTTACATTGGAATATGATAAACAGTTATAATAAAAACGTTAAGACAGCTACATATTTGTGGATTTCTGTATGTACTCCCTAACACTAATTTAAGTCGGGACTATAGCCAGTGAATTCAATTGAAGGGGAATGTAACTAGATCATATTACATGAGTTATTGCATTTTTTTTTAATGTTATTTTTAGGTCATTTTTCAGTAACATTTGTTGGAAATTATCTAGAATATAATTCTTTTGAATATTAGCAAACATTTTAAATCTAGCTTGATCTAGATGGTGGAAACACAACAGAGCATTTTGTACCCTTTTAATGCCCTACACATCAGTATTTCCTATTTATAACTATCAATCTCCTCTTTAACAAAATGATGTACACCTTCAGTAAAGGGTATGTAAAGATTTTTTAAAACCTTGTCTTTAATTAAGTCATTAATCATGTTCTGAAAGTCAGAATATGGGAGTTTGAACTCATTTATACTGTTGAGGGTAGCGAAAGAGACCAAGGGTTTAGTCTCCTGGGAATGTTTCAGATGTTAAAATACATAGAAACTTATTAATTATTCCCACATATATTGTTCATCTGTTTTAACACAGAAAGATGTGCCCTGCTGTCTTCTGAAAACCAATTGCAGACACCCACACAGAAAAAAAAACCCCAACTTTCTGATCTTAAGCATTTGGACAGCACTTGCTTCTAGTTATAACTTTGAGGACTAAGAATCATAAAGTTGTAGAATTCATGACACAACTCAGATTTTCCTCTTAAGTACAGGCAGATACTGTAGAACTTTATGTTGGAGGTTTTTTGGGGTGATATTGGATTTTATTTTTTTAAAAAATATACTTATTTCTGCCCATATATTGTATGGGGAAAACACTTTCTGGTTTGGGATCCAGCTCTGGGAGTGCTAAAAATGTCTAAAATTAAAAAATATATATATTTCTTATTAGCTGTTCCCTTTATCTTCCTTTCATGTGCCCAATATATATTTTTAATTGGATGAGCTATCAAATAAGCTTCAAAAGCATAACACTGTAAAATATTTTAAAAAATGACATTTAAATAAATTTAATTTGACAGAAAACTATTTTTTTAAATATAGTAGATGTCATTTAAACACATATTTGTCTGAACATTAATGATAGATATGTATATGAATATTAAAGTAAATATTATTTTCCCTGTTCTTATACTTTAAAAAATTATAGACAGATAAGAGACTCAGAATGCCACTTTTTTCCACCTGTTTACAGATTAAAAAAATATGAATTTGTAGATAAATTCTATATTATAGTCTATATTTATTTCCTCATTTCCTCCCTATGCAACTTCTGTAATCACAGTATTGCTTTCTGCCTATGTCTTCACTGAATTATTCTGCCTTTCTTTGACTACATAGCTTGCAGTATTTGGAAATTTATAACAGTTTTAGTGTTCTAAGGGAGAAGCAAGATTTTCTGTGCTGTTTCTAGTTAGAAGAACAGTTTTTCTTTTGAGACAGTAAAACTATCCTGAAGCGGCCTTCTTTCTTATCAGAAATTGATTATCTTAAGATGAATATTTTTTTTCTGAGATTCCTTTGGGCACAGCAATTACATGGGGGTCAATCCAATAATTTAGAAATGAAGAAAACTCAATATTTTACACTTCACACAATAAAAGAAAATCCATTTAATTGCCAAAATTGAGGTATTATGAATTGTTTAGTACTCCATACCGGTGAATTATAAAGCTACCCTTTGCTCTTAATAAAACTAATTTTTAGACAAATGGTAGCAATTCAAATGTTTATCTAGAAGGCTCTGGACAATTTTAAAATTAGTAGTCGCATACTTGTGTGAATGGCTGGGATGATGAAAGGATGACAATGAAGAAGTTGGAAAAATACCAAGAATAATTTTTATGTTTTTTATTAATGTAAAATAACTTCCATTTCATCATGTTCCTATTCCAATCAAATTTTATTTGCCTTTGAGAAGTTTCTGTTGTTTTTTGGTTGGTTGGGTGGGGGTTTTTTTGTTTTGTTTTGTGGGTTTTTGTTTGTTTGGTTGGTTTTTTTTCAGTTCATAAAATCTGTTTGGAGAGACACATGTACATCTCTCTGTATATTCTAGAGTTCATGTTTATTCCTGATCATTTATGTTAATGAATATTTACCGATAAATCATTATGTGAGAAACATATTAACACAGAATATTTTCACGCAGATTTCTCTAGTTGGTAAGTGAGGACGGCAAGAAGAATCTTTGAAAGTGAATACTCAAAAGTTGACCTTAAGTAAAGAAAACAATAAGTAACTCTCTCCCTTTTCAGGAGCATACATGTTTATAAATTGAGGGATAGACTACTGCTGATTTCAAGTGGATTTCTGTAACATTCTACATGTAGGATCAAGGGAAGCTGAAAAAAAAGGAAAAAAAAGGGAAATTTAAAAAAAAAACCAAACTACAAGAAGATTGTATGTACTTATAAAACACCCATCCCAGAAATCCAGTTAGGAAGGCCATTTCTTGGCTGAAAATGAAACTGGTGAGAGATGTCTAGCGTAACAGGCCCTTTAACAAATTTATCAGTAGAAACAAGTAGATCAAGAATAATGTTGAAGTGCTGCTGAATGACACCAATTATCCAGTGAAAAGTATATCAGAAAATATGAGCTACAAAATGTCTTCATATAAGCTTTTGCTAGTAAGGCCTACTCTAAACTTTCCCAGATCTGGAAACTTGGAGGAAAGACAGACAATACAGAGTAGAGTATAATCAAATTAGTGACTACTTAAGTACTGCACAAATTAATTCAACCAGATGGGAAACATCCAAATGTTCTAACTGAGCTGGCACTGTAATGACTTTTAGGGTGTTTAAGTTGTCGATGGTTGGGGAGTTCCTTAATGGCTGGAATAGGACAAACATTGCTCTCAATTTCAAGAGAAAGGATACACAGAATGGTTAGACAGTTCCTACAGCTTCACCTTAGTCTTTGGGAACATTAGAATGTCACACCCATCAACAAGAAGAGCCCAAAAGAAAACTACAGGCACCTTAGTCTTACTACAGTCCCTGGTAAAGTAATAAAGTAATGAAGTAAGTCCCTTTAGAAACTATTACAAGTGAAATGAAGCAAATGATTGGGAAAAAGCAGGAAATATTTACCAAAGGCAAATCATGCCTGACTCATCATCATCTACAACAAAGTAAGACATTCTGTCCACATGGGGAGACCAGTGGATTTTCTTTAACTAGACTTTAGCAAAGCTTTCAACACCATTTCCAACAGCTTGCTTCTGCCTAGACAAATTGGCAAGATATAGGTAGGATGGATGGTCAGTGAGATGGGTGTAAAATTGGCTAACAGGTCACACTTTTTACTCAGATTTCCAGCCTGTCACATGTGGGGTTCCCCCGGAATTTACACTGGGCCCCACAATGTTCAACATCTTCCAGTCTATGCAGTGATAAGCAGCAGCAGCAAGCAGCAGCGGTGAAGGTAACAATTGATGGCTCTTCAATAGATCCTGCTGCAAAGGAGGGTTCCCAAGATTAGCATACATCATACAGCCATCCAGAACCATGGTGAAAGCCCAGAAGCTTGCTCAGAAATTCAGGCATGGCAGGGGGCTTGTTTGGAGCAATCACAGGAGGGGATTACAGGGGGAATCAGCCAGCCCCTTTCCAGTGGTCTGTGGAGACAGGACAAGGGGCAATGGCTGCAAGTTGGAGCATAGGAAGTTCCACACCAACATGGGGAAGAACTTTTTCACAGTGAGGGTGACAGAGCCCTGGGACAGGCTGCCCAGGGAGGTGGTGGAGTCTCCTTCTCTGGAGATATTCAAGACCCGTCTGTACGCCTATCTGAGTGACCTGTCCTAGGGAGCCTGCTTTGGCAGGGGGGTTGGACCCGATGATCTCTCGAGGTCCCTTCCAACCCCTACAATTCTATGATTCTATGATTAAGCAAGAAGCTGTGCGGGTGTGTGGCTGCTGTCTAGGGTCAATCTGTTGCCCATCTTAAGGCATCCAATGTGGGATTCAAGGGGCTCCAGATAATGATAGCATCAATTGAAGCATGCCAGACTGCATTTATAGTTACAGTTCCTAGTTTTTAATTGTCAGAATCGTGTGTGTCCTTGTCAGAATCCATAGGGCTTGCTTGCTTTTCTATGTATTGAAGTCCAGGGCTTGTTAGTGTCTGCTTTCAATTGTCCAAATATAATTGTGCTACTGCCATTTTATATGCTCTATTATATTCCAGGTGACATCTATCTGCCTCTTCAGACAGGTTCAGGTTTCTCTAAAACCTATGTTTAGTTTGCCAAACTCCTCATCTATCTTAGGTTTGTATGATATCTCAAATGACGTAAAACAGATTCAGGTGGACAGATGAAGTCATAAGGCCTGAATTTAATTTGTATTTATTACCCATTTTATTAAAATTGTGACGATTATAAGCTTCTAATGAAACTAATATTAAAATATCACAAGTTGTGGGTTTGTATTTCAATTAAATGTTATATCTTGGATTCACTTCATCTAACTTCTGCTAGCTAAAATTGAAGTGTTCAGGATAAACTAGTCATCCAAGCTCTCTTTATTATCCATGAAAAGAAATAAGCATTTCCAGAGGCAGTTAATCTTTTAAGATTGATATTGTACCCATAAGTGAATTGCCTTATGGAGGAGACTATTTCTGTCCATAAATGATAAAAAAAGTCTAGGAGATTACCCACAGTGGAGATCTTGTTTTTACATGCTGGAAGACAAGCAAGATGAATCACCGTCTTGCACCTACCCACTTAACCTCTTTCTTTCAGTTTACCAGTAGTAATAAAAGAATACTTTGACTGACCTGCCTATTACAAATCTTGAGGTGATTTTAAACTTACACAAAGCAAAATTTTTCCTTTGAGTAAAGTTAGGAAAGCCTTCTTTAAAATGTACGAAGAATGATTTTAACTACAAAAGCAACAAAATAACAACAAGAAATACAACAATACTAGTTTTGTCCAGAGGGGACAATTTATTTTGCATCATTAAGTTCAACAGCTGCCAGAGTACCATAGAAAGAATATTCAGCTCTCAGCAAAATATGGAGAAATTACTCCATTCACCAATGGTTGCTCTTATTCATGTCTATTCACTAGAATCTCTAATATCTTGTTGATAGATAAATACATGATAGGAGTATGACTGAAGGAACCGAAAATGTTTTCAAAACATGAAAACAAACAAAGGAAATAGTAATGCCTCAATACAGAAATGATAGAAAATGGCTTGCTAATTAAAATTCTGTAGAACAGTAGAGAGAAAATACATTGATTTTACATTCGTTTCAAAAGCATTAAAAAAGACAAAAATATGAAAAAAGTAGATGAGATTAGTCAGGTTCGTTCTACTTGATATATTTTCTCAAAGTTTTAGCAATCAAGGAATAGTCTACAATGCTAGCTAGTTTTCATATTAAATTCAAGAGACATTTGCCCTTGTTTTTAAAAGAAATAGAATTAAAGAATGAAGACTATAACTCATAACTTACAGCTTTTATAGCTTACCTGAAAATAAGCTACTTTTCTTAATTTCATCCAAGTTTAGAGGTGTTCCTACCAAAAGATTAGTATTTTGAAAAATCTTATTAAGATTCCTTTTCAAGATGGGATAAATATAATTTCAGAGAGACTGATTTCTTTCCAGTGTTCAAAGAGCTTTGAGTAACTTGTATACAGGAAACTTAATTAAACACTTCCCCTCTGAAGTACTCATAATCAACATGTAACAAAACCAAATAAAACCAAAACAACAAAGAAAGAAATAATCAGAAAAGTGAGATGGAGTTGGTTTTGTTACATGGATACAGGTTTTTATTTTCAATCTATAATGATATTACATTTTATGTCTGTAGTTTACAGTGATAAACAATGGTGGTAAAAGTAAGAGATGTTGAGTGATCCACTTGTGCCCTGAAATGAGTGATGTAGATACTAACAAGATATAATTCAGACATGTACTAGCCAATTATTATCTGCTTTTTGTTGGTCCCAGTGAAGCCTTATGGAAGGCACATTAACGGAAATGGCCTCCTGAGAATGTCCATCATTTTCCACCATGGACTCTTATTGTAGATGACATTGTAATGACTTAGCCTAACTGTTATGCCTACATGAAAATCTAAAAAAAAAATGTCATAATTTCACTGCCAATTATTTGCATAAAAGTTCTCAAACTTTAACAGACTGACAGCTACTTCAATAAAAAAATTCTTCCCCATTTTTAAAATCTATGGTAGTTGAATATTTAAATACTCCATTACATAATTTATTAATATATTTTATCAAACTAATATTTTTCATACTTAATGTTTACATTACATATGAAAGAGGTATCTTGGCTGCTTTTTATTATTATAAGAAAAATTCTGATTTGACTTACATACTTCCAACTCAAGAAAATGTAAGTGAGACTATTTCCAATGCAGAGGTTTAATTGGAAGAAGAATGTGACCTTTCATCTTTTCAGTCAATGGAGAGGGAAGTTACCCTGAGTAGAATGTTTTGGACTTGACGTAGTTAATAATACTTTCTGATTTGCTTAATTGATTTGATTTTAAACTCTGTAAATAGTTCAACTGAAGCAAGCAACTTTGCTACAACTTTGTTTCCTGCAGTTCTTCAAGAAGCCTGTTCATTCTAGTGATTTCACATGCTTTCCAGCAGGAGAAAAAAGAAAAAGAAAAAACCCAAATGTTAGCAGTTTAAAGTGATGTGAATCTGAGCAATCAGAAAAAATATATTGGCTGATGTGGGGATGTGGGTGCCATTATGGAGAGTCAGAGAAGGAAGAGGGTAATGAATCAACCTGATAAATTGTGATTGGGCTTTAAAAGGACAAGGTAAAAAATAAATCTAAATTGGTTAGGGAATGTTCATAGTAACAAATAATATTACATTGAGTCTGCCCCTGTACACCATTCTATGGACTTGATTTTAAAGGAAGAGTATCATCAGGAAAAGTACAGTTAAAACTACAGCTTAAAATAAAACCTAAAAAAACTCAAAGAAATGTTAAAAAAAACCAACTCACAACTCTAAAAAATTATGCACTGTTAATAGTGAGGAATACCAGCACACATCTTTCACTTTCAAGTGTTTCATGTAAACCCAAGTCATAAATCAGTCCAGGAAAATTAAAACCTAATTGAAGATGGCTAAGAACATAGGTCTGTGGCTAGGGCTTTTGGGTCACATTGGTAAGAATGTGATTTAACCCCAGACAGCTACTGAGCACCATGTAACCATTTGCTTACGATTGCCCGGTAGGATTGGTGAGAGAATCAAAAACCTAAAAATAAGAAAATTAGTAAAGATGGTTTATTAAGGAAAGCAAAAGCTGCACATGCAAGCAAAGCCAGACAGGGAATTCATTCAATGCCCCATATTAGTTACTATGAAGCAAATGAACTCCAGCAAACCCAGCACACTTCTAAGGGTCCAGAATTTTACAGGATTAAGAGAAAATATTTTCTGGCTTAAAGAAGAGGTTCTATTTTTATTGATTTCTGGACTAAAACATTATTATAGAAACAGAGTGACTGGGGTTGGCGGGGATCTTAGGTTATCCTGTGTGCCCAAAGATGAGTTGGCAAGGAAGAAACCCTGACTGGATGAAAAAATAAAAATAACAAAAACAAAACCAAAAAAACACAAAACCCAACTTTGGCTGGAATTCAGGAGAAAAATGAGAGTTTATTAGCTGTGGAAGAAGGAGCAGGTAAATCTGGTGTACTACAAAGTTGTCATAAGGCTGTGTAGGGAGAAAATTAAAAGGGCCAAAGCCCAACTAGAATTTAATATAGCTACTACTGTAAAAGACAATAAATTTGTTTCTGTAAAGATACTACAACAAAAGAAGTGTTAAGGAGAATCTCCATCCCTTACAGGATGCAAGAAGAAACACAGTGACAAAAGATTAGGAAAAGCCTCAGGTAACTTATGCCTTATTTTCCACTGTCTTTAATAGTAAGACCAGTTGTTCTCCAGGTACCCATGTCACTGATCTGGAAGACAGGGGACAAGTTAAGTCTCTGTAATCTAAGGGCAAATGGTTAGCAATCTGCTACACCACTTAGACACACAGAAGTCTATGGGGTCAGATGAGATCCACCCAATAGTACTGAAGCAGATGCTCAAAGTGCTCACCAAACCGCTTTTCCATCATTTATCAACAGTCCTGGATGACCAAGGAGGTTCCAGTTGACTGAAGGTTAGTATATGTGACACCAATCTACAGGTAGGGTGGAAACAAGTTCTAGGGAACTACAAGTCTGACTGTCTGAGCCTCGTGCCAGGAAAGGTTATGGAGCAGATCATCTTGAGTGCCATGACATAGTATATACAGGACCACCAGAGGATCAGGCCCAGCCAATATGAGTTCATGAAGGGAAAGTCCTGCTTGACAAACTTGATCTCCTACTATGACAGCAGATGAGGGGAAGACTGTGAACACTGTCTACTTGGACTTTATTAAAACCTTTCACACCATTTCCCACAGTATTCTTCTGAAGAAACTGTTTGATCATGGCTTGGATAGGTGCACTCTTGGCTGAGTAAAAAATTGGTTAGATGTCCAATCTTGAAAAGTGGGGAATAGAGTTAAATCTAGTTGGCATCCAGTCACAAGTGGTGTTCCCCAGGACTCAGTAGTGGGGCCATTTCTCCTTAATATCTTTACCAGTGATGTGGATGAGGGCACCCAGTGCACCCTCAGTATATTTGCAGATGACCCCAATTTGGGTGGGAGTGTTGATTTGCTTGAGGAGAGGAAGGCTTTAAGGATGGATCTGGAAAGCCTGGATTGATGGGCTGAGGACAACAGTATGAGATTTAATAAGGCTCAGTGACAAGTTCTGCATCACAACAAGCCCATGAAACACTACTTGTTCAGGGAATAGTGGCTGGAAAGCTGCCTGACAGAAAAGGACCTGGGGGCATTGGTCAATAGACCACTATGAACCAGCAGTGCGCCAAGGTAGCCAAGAAGGCCAACAGCATCCTGGCTTGTATCACAAATAGTATAGTCAGCAGGATTAGGGAAGTGAATATCACCTGGTACTTGGCACTGGTGAGGCCACACCTTGAATATTGTGTTCAGTTTTAGAACCCTCACTACAACAAAGATGAAGCATACCAAAATAAGAGCAAGAAAGCTGGTGAAGTGTCTAGAGCACAAGTCTTGTGAGGAGTGGTGAGGGAACTGAGGTATTTTAGCCCAGAGAAAAGAAGGCTGAGGGGAGACCTTACTCTACCACGCAGGTCTCTGAAGAGGCCAAAATGTGCTCTCCTGAAATTCAGGGTAGTGAGCTTGTTGATCCTTACTACCCTGATGATCTTGAACTCCACCATTTCATGGTCACTGCAGCCAAAGCTGCCCTTGAGCTTCACATCTCCTACCAGCTCCTCGTTGTTGGTGAGAGCAAGGTCCAGTATGGCTCCTCTCCTTGTTGCCCTTTTATAACTTGGAAGTTAACATAAATGCATTCCAGGAATCTCCTGGATTGCTTATGTCCTGATGTGTTGTCCCCCCCAAACAGATATGGGGATGGTTAAGGTCCTCCATGAGGACCAGGACTTGTTAACATGAGTGTGCTCCTATCTGTTTATAGAGGGCCTCATCCGTTCAGTCTTCCTGTGTTGATGGCCTGTAGCACATCTTTTTATTCCACATCTCTGTCCAGGAAACTGTGAAATTAACTAAATTAAACTATCAAAACACACAATCAACATAAGGAAAGAAAAATACAAGGAAAGAAAGGCGTGATAAAATCCTTACCTAAACCTGAGAACATAAGAACTTAGTGCTGTCTACAAGCCACAGGTATTGAAGATTTCTGCATGGGAAATGCTGCTATAGTGCGGGAGATTTGCAGGGGACCCATGCTCTGTCTGGACTGTCAGTTGGTTGCTAGGCTACATAACCTTTGATGTTTGAAAAAAACATTAGTTAACTATGGTAAAGCAAATGAATCTAGCCTATTCAATAGGAGTACATTTGATAGTAAGTCACTTAAATCTAGGCATCTATATGAAGGTCCTGTCTGTCAGTTCGATGGCTTAATTACCATTATAGTGAATGGATATGAGACTTCATTCAGACATATGCAAAAACACATATGTTGTGCTATTTGAAATACTGTGGGATAAACCAGACAGCATCTAGCTAACACTGTAGTATATGGAAATACATGGAAATACATGAAAGTACATGAAAGCAATCTATGTGAAAGTACCTGAAAGTGTATGGATTCTGTATCATACCTGTCAGCTTCATTCAGAAGTCTTAGATCTGGGACTATGAAGATCTGCTTCAAGATGAGTTAAATTCCTCCCACAGGCTTCATTGAATATATAAACTAGGAGGTAAACATATGTAGTCTTTACTATGAGGGTAGTGAGGCACAGGAACAGGTTGCCCAGGGAAGTTGTGGAAGCCCCATCCCTGGAAGTGTTTAAGGACAGGTTGGATGGGGCTTTGGGCAGCCTGGTCTGGTAGAGGGTGTCCCTGCCCATGGCATGGGGGTTGGAACTAGATGATTTTTGAGGTCCATTCCAATTCAAACCATTCTGTGACAGTATGATTCTATGTATATAGTGCTACCTTAAGTGCTTTAGGATACTGGAGACAGACACATGAGGCAGGTAAACAAGACAGAAGAGACTCGTGACCTAAGTAGCAACAGAGAGGTTAGTAAAAGATTGTAAGACATCTCAGTGAGTGCTAAATGCCAAAGTAATACAGTCAATGACTGTTTAAATATTTTAATCAAAGCTTTCAATCAAAGTTTTCCATCAAAAATTCAATTGTCTTTCGTTTCAAAGCATTCAGAGGCTCTTAGCTTCAGTTTAGACACCTATACATAGACACTTCAATTCTGGTGTCTTAATCTGGAGTTGAACTCTATTCAGTAAAATCATTAATAGTTTTCAAAAAACAGACATTCATCTCGTAGTATACAGTGGTTATCAAAGTCTAGATCTTACACCTCTGTTTAAGAGACTGATAACATAATTTGTCTCTACCTCTTCATCTGATAGTACAGATTTTTGTTTCTTACAATAGTGCTGAATTTTTAGATTTCTCCAACCTCTCTACTGGAGGAAATTTGGACAGTGAGGTTTCGCATGAATTACCGATGGCCTCAATGATAATACTGTTTTTGCCACTAGTCACTCCTGCTAAATCCTGCTGTCCCATTAATCACCGTTGACTGGTGCACCATTAGATGTTTTTGCTAATCCTATTCTCATTTAGTACTTCTCACTATGCTGTTTAATGCTAGCTGTCACCATATTAACTTACACAATCCCCCTGTATACAAGTTGATAATTGTAAATTGTTCTAATTTGTAAACTCTCAGCTGATGTTTTTTGAAAACATATTCTTCCCATAGTTTTGGGGTGCAATTCAACTAACATTATTGTAATTCCCTGTAATATTTTAGAATGAAGTGAAAACACAAATGAGTTAATATTCTCTCTTGTAACAGTGAGATTTCCCAAGCCTCTCCACTAAAAAGTGAAACAAAAAACCCTGAACCTAAACAAACACTTCCCCCCCCCCAAAAAAAAAAAAAAAAGCTAACAAACACAACCCCAAAGAAACAAAAAATCTCCCAGAAAGTTCAGAATTCCAGAACCTTCAATGCCACAAGTTGTGGTGATTCCCTTACCCTTAGAAAGCTATGCACAGCTGTTATCCATGCTGTGAGCAAAATAACTTCAACAAATATAATTTTCTCAGGTTATCAAAACATGTTTTTTAACAGAAAGCCCTCTAAGCTATTACCATGTAATTGGCAATTAACCTTATCCATTTCATTATAGTCAGCGCCCCAACTTTTCACTGGAGGCAAAAATGCTTTTAACATAGTGGGATGTTATCCCAGTCTTCATCTGTAAGTAGCAAAACACTAGGTTTATACTACTTCATATATTTTCATTTGCAGGTGGAATAAGTTTTAAAGTAAATGCCCCCGAGAAAATAATTTTGTAATATGTAATATAGGTAAAATTAGTTTTTAGGATGCATTTGGTACAGGTGACAAAGTGTCGGCAGCAGGGTGCTGCAGGGGTGGCCTCTGTGAGTAGAACCATGGAGGACACATACCAGAAGAGATTAATACTTCCTGAAGGACTGCAGCCTGTGGGAAGGACTCACAGTGGAGCAGGAAACAAGCATCAGGAGGGAGAAGCAACAGAGACAAATTCTTATGGACTGACCATAGCCCATCATTCTTCACAACACCTACAACACTTGGTGATAGGGAAGAGGAGTAGAAGACTGGAAAGAAGGTGCAATATTGAGCCTGGAAAAAGAGGTGGGGAGAGAGGAGAGGGTTTGAGATTTTTTAGTTTTTGTCTTTGTTTCTTAATATCCAAATATAATTATTCAAGAATAAATTGAATTAATTTTCCTCAAGTCTAATCTGTTTTGCCCCTGGTGGTAATTGATAACTGATCTTCCTGTCTTTATCTCAACCCACAAGCTTTTCCATCCCTCTGTCTTACTGAGATGCAGGAGTGAGAGAGCAGCTGAATGGATTGCTGGAAGCCAGACAGGGCCAACATAGCACAAAGGAATGTAACACATTCTAGTCTACCAGTAGCCTTACTAAATAAATAAAAACTTCCTGACATTTTGTAAGATGTAAATATAATAATTTTAAATTAAAGATTATTATCAAGATTAAAAAAAAAAAAAAGAAAAAAAGACAGGATCCTTTTAGAATAACAGCCGAGTCGTTCATGGGTCTATAAACAAGAATCAGTCTCCTGAAATCCATCCATGATCTTGGTTTTAATTATTATATTATTGTTACAACTGTAAAATGATATTAAACACACATGATAAGGTTATCATGATCTGATTTTGTTTTTCTGTAGGTCATGTAAAGGCAAATTGTGTGTCACTTTCACATCTTGATATAGAATTTACTTCAGAAATTAATGGTCACTGATATCTGATTTTGCTGCTGGCAATTTAACCATTCAACACCAACATTTGCTGTATGTTATTATTTAACAATTACTTTATTTATACTTTTTATTCACTGTGTTATGGCAGGACTTGGAGTAGCTGCAGTGGCTGTACAGGAATTTGATCTCTGGATGGCATTCTCAAGTAGCTGTTTAACCCTAAACAAGACCTGAACCACATTCAGGAGACCTAGAAATAGAAGCATGCCGGTCCAAACATCCCAAGGGTACTCAATGTTATCAAGTGCTATTGTAATTGGCCTGGAGAAGAAGAGGAAGGTGAAGGAAAGTGTCTCGCCCACATGTTGGCTTGCTGAGGAGAAAAAATAAAAAGTATAATTATTAATAGATTCTGACAGATGGCTCCTGAAGCATGGAGATGAAGAGGCTGTGGTCACTCTACTGCCACTGAATATAGATCCAGCAGCCACTGAATATAAGTATAAAACTGGCTTGACTATCAGTGACTCTCATACCATAAGCAAGTAGACACCGAACAGCACAACAATAACCTTAAGACAATGCCCAGACATAAACTTTGATAAATATACAGCATACACAACAAGTTAGATGTTGTATCGCACAACTCTGAAAACAACTCTGTGAACAAATAAAACAATGTTGTGATCAGTAGTGATTAAACTATTATAATGAATACTTATAATATCTTTGTTTTAACATACTCTGTGTTAACTCAACCCTTTGTACCCTATGTTGGGTGCCAAAAAAGGACTGTTGTCATTTGGTTCCAGACAGTAACAGAACACCATGCTCTGTTAAAAAAAACCCAACAATATGAAACAAGTGATACTCAAATTCAATTGCTCAACACATGCAGAACCTCCCTGCCCCAATACTCAGTCTGGTTCCAAGCAACAAACCTACCTCCTGGCTAACTTCCCCAGATATGTATACACAATGAGCATGATGTTCCATGGTAAGGAATATCTCATGGGCCAGTCCAGGTCAGGCATCCTGGCTGTGGTCTCACAGCTTCTTGTGCATGTGTCAGGGTGTTGGAAGCTGAAATTCCTTGATCTCTAGCATAGACACAACAACTATCTAGCAACAACTAAAGACATCAATGTGTTATTAATATTGTTTTCATATTAAATCCAAACCACAGCACTATACCATCTACTAGAAAGATTATCCCAGCTGAAACCAGGACTTTTCCTGAAGTATCCAGAAACATATTGTGATTCTCAAGGAATGGATAAAAATAAATGAAACTTCTTTTTTTTTTTTTTTTTTTTTTTTTTGGTAATGGGATGACCAAGTATAGAATTTAATAACCATACAAAACTCCAGTATCTTGTTGGGTCATTACTTCAGAATGTGTTCATAGATGAAGAGACAAAGAGAGGAGCTTAAACTGATTCATAATGATATTGTTTTCCCTAAGTAATTTATATTCATCAGAGCCAGGTATTTAAACAGCAAAGAAACTAATGAAGCACTGGTGACTGAACACCTATTGGTATGTTTCTTATTATTTTTCTGCTTAGATCTTAATGAGGTGTAAGTACAGCTTCTCCTATTTTGCCTGGAACTTGCATTATTCTAACAGAGAGTAGTGACAAGTTGCTGTGTCTGACTTCATGAGCAGCAAACTTACTGCAAATATGTAAATGAGGGACAACAAAGAAGAGCCTGGAGATATTAACATCTGTGTGAATGAAGCAACCATTTCACAACTCAGTGGACCTTAAACAAAGCAGACATGGAAATCTGTTCAGTACATGGGGTGGATTTTTAAATATGTTCAATTACTGCTTGTTGCACAGCTGTCACTAGAGCACAGCTTCAGTCACATCAGGGATTCTGCTTTGACATTACCAGCATATAAAAATGGTTTTCATGATAAATAGTTTCCAAGCATAGTAAAATAAGCAATTTTTATCCACTTCTGTGACTTAGAGATCCACTAATACTTCCATATCTCTGACAATTTAGATGAGTAGAAATAAAGAGACACCTGCTAGGAGCCAAGTATCTGTTTTACCAATTGACCTAGTGACTACCTGGCTAACTATCTCATTTCTGTGTAACATTTAAGAAAATATATGACTCTTGAGAAGAATATGAATTTTGA
Organism: Hypotaenidia okinawae; assembly: GCA_027925045.1. Classification (NCBI taxonomy): domain Eukaryota; kingdom Metazoa; phylum Chordata; class Aves; order Gruiformes; family Rallidae; genus Hypotaenidia; species Hypotaenidia okinawae. The sequence continues at coordinate 177,285,005 of BSDF01000001.1, forward strand.
ATAAAAGATAATTCATCCCTTTATGACGAAGGAAAGGATAAAGCCACTTTTCTCCTCTCTGGAAAAGCAGATTTCTCTAGTCAACTTTTTTTCCACAGAATGAAGCAGAGAACAGAATAAGAAATTATTTACATCTTAAAATATTTATTTTTAATAGGTAGAAACCGATGCTAAATGATGGTTGGAGGAGAAGCCTAAAAATTCAGTTAAATAATATTTTCAAATTATTATAACCTTTATATAGTACTCAGCTATATTGTTAATTTAACTAATTATTACCTTTAATACTTATTATTGCTCTTACTTATAATAAAACTGATGTGTATTACAAGGAATTACATAAATCTCATTTTATGTATGAATGCCATAAATAACATTTGGGAATATATTTTGATATAATATTTCCAGTGTTATGTCAATTAATTAGAATAACTGAGAGGCAAGTATTTTGGTAAACCCTTATTCTCTAGAAATTACCTCATTTAAGTAGACCATCGTTAGATATTGGGCAAGCAGTTTGAACATGTATTAATAAGAATTCCTGATTTAAACTAGACAACTCAACCATATTTTTTTATTTGTGACTGTTTCACTCACTGTTACTGACTTACCCCTAAGTAACTAGAAACTTCATCCACAAAGTACTTTAATGTCACAGAATCACAGTGCTTGTCACTAAAATATCTAATATAAAAATCATCTTTGACTAAAATTGCAGGGCCAGGGAGGTAATCTTACCCCTGTGCTCAGCTCTGGTGAGGCTGCACCTCAAGTACTGTGTGCAGTTTTGGGTGCCACAGTATAGGAAGGACATAGAGGCTGATCTTCTTTGTGGAGAAGTGCAAATGGCTGATTAAGGGTCTGGAGAACAAGGCTTATGAGGAAAGGCTGAGGGATCTGGGGCTGTTCAGCCTGGAGAAGAGAAGGTTAAGGGGAGACATAGCTCTCTACAGCTACCTGAAAGGAGGTTGTAGTGAGACAAGTGTTGGCCTCTTCTCCCTAGTAACTAGTGACAGAACAAGGGGGAATGGGTTCAGGATGCACCAGGGGAGGTTCAGATTGGATGTTAGGAAAAATTTCTTCACCAAAAGAGTGGTGAAGCATTGGAACAGGCTGTCCAGGGAGGTGGTGGAATCAGTGTCCCTGAAGCTGTTCAAAAAACGGGTAGATGCACGCACTTGGAGATGGTTTAGAGGCTACAGAGGTGTAGGCCTGATGGTTGGACTTCCAGTCATGGACTTCCAACTATGATAATTCTATGAGTCCATGAAAACATCTGAATAAAATGCATAGAGAGAACTGGGCACCTCACAAGGAATCACAGAAGCTATCACACTGAGTGGAGGTTGTTGTAGTTTTGCATGGCTAGGTTCTGGTGGAGAAGGGGGGATGCAGGGGTGGCTACTGCTAGAAGCAGCTCGAAACTCTCTGCAGGCCTAAGAGAGTAAACACTGGCCAGCTCAAGGCTGGAGTCGTTGCTGACCAAGACCATGCCAATCATCAGTGGTCACAGTGCCTCTGGGAATCACATTTAAAAAGTGAAAAAGACCAAAAAAAATGCAAGTAGCCACTTTTTTTGCCACCAGAGAAAGAAGTGAGAAGATGCAAGAAAATGTGCAGACACCAAGGTCAGTGAAGAAGAGGGGGAGGAGGCATCCCAGGTGCCAGAGAGAAAGATGCCCCTGCAGCCTGTGGAGAAACCCATGGTGGAGTGGATGTCCCCCCACAGCACATGGAAAAGGCCACTATCCCACCTGCAGCCTATGGAGAGGCCCCACACTGGAGCAGGTAGAGACACACAGAAGATGCCGTGACCCACATTGGAGCAGCCTTGTGCCAGCACTTGCAGCCCATGGAGAGAGACACAGACACAAAGATGAGTGAGAGACAGAGATCCACACCTAAGCAGGTTTTCTGAGGGTGTGGGGGTGAGCGGGGCTGTGACTCCATGGCCTCCAGCCAGGGCCAAACCACCATAGAGATGAACCTCAATGCATAGCAATGGTCCTTTTTCTTTTTCTCTCTTGGACCACGTGAAACAACAATAGTCTGCTTGAGTACCTCTTTAGCTTTGAAAGAATGTTCCTGTATCAAAAGACTGTGATCGACCACTTATCCAGCCAAACTCATTATGTGATGTTTGTAATTAGTCAGATGAGTCAGATGGGATAATTTCTGTTCTGTTTATGTCTAAAGCAGGAGAAAAATAGAACCAGCAAATAATACTAAAATATAGTGGAACTATATTGGCTTGTGCATTAATATGTCATTTACAAATTTATGCATAAAACCACTTCAAATTTCACAAATAAATGTTTGCAAATGCAGAACTAGAATCTGTTGTCCCCTGTGGTCACGTTTGCCTTTTCACTTTTCAGTCACCACTGTACTACTATTTGCTCTGGGAGATCTCTAGTAATGCAAGCCTTGATTTACTCTTTCCTGCAGTGAACTCTGCCTGAAAGCTGCATAAAGAGGAAGAAAAGAGATGTAATAAAAGAAATTCCTTACAATTCTGGAAGATATCCTACCTCTCCTGTGTATGTAAAGCTCTCCTTTGCTTAACTTCATCTTTAAATTGCTGTAGATCCCCTTGACGGATACTGAGAAAATTATATCTTTATTCCTGACAACTCCTTTGCTCAGTGACTGAAAATTAAACCAATACCAGGCTGTGATCCAGATACAAAACTCTCATCTAAAGGAAAACCCTTTTGTATCCTGACTCATTAAATCCACACTTGTCATAAATGTAATTTAGATAAAAAAAGTGCCCCTTCTTCTATTTTAAATAATAAAAGAGTTGTATGTAGGTTTGGGTTTTTTTTTTTGGGGGGGAGGGAAATTGATCTGACATATCTATATTTATTGAACTGCTTATTATCATCCAAAATGCTGCAATTCACAAAACAATCAAAAATTTAACTTCTTGACTCTTTCCCTTATTTTATGGGACTTGTTAAAGCTGAAGAATCAGAATTTGACAAGATTTTAAAAAATATTTTCAAAGATTTGAAAATAAGCAGCTAAAGAATTTTTTTCATAAAATATAATGAAAATCATTAATTGATATTGTAATGGGGTATCTAGTTAGATCCCATCTCATATAACTTTTGATAGAGTGTATTTTACAATATCTGTGACGCAGTAGACTTTTACATTTCCAAATTATTTATATTAAATACGGACTACAAAATATCTGGGAAAATTGTGTATTAATTTAAAATTTACTTCACTTAACTCTGAAATCTATATTTAACAGGAAACTAGAATAATTCTGAACATTACCCTAAAGCAGTACAAATCAAGCTTTCAGTACAACATTGAATGCAAATGTACCCTGTCTTGTGTTCTGTAATAATCAGTTATAAACAGAGTCGAATAAATTCTAGTATTTATAACCTAGTCAAGTTCTTGAAAGAACTTGCAAAACATTATGTACTAGATAAAGACAATTCTTCTCTTTTGTTTACAAAGCAGGGGTTTGTCACTAAGACATTGTAATTAAGATATTGGTAATAGAAGAGAGAGCACTGATCCAAGCCCCTGAAAATGTGCTCACAAAATTGCTTCCAATTAACAGTTTGGTTACTAGAACTATAATGTATTGGATTAATTTGTGACCATGTTTTTTTGTAAAAAAATCTTTAAGATTTCAGAGCTATCTGCATGGTTACAATGTTCACATATTTTCTTTGATATGTATTCATTTTAAACCTTCCCTGGACAACTTTCACCTCCCCTTCCCTCTCCATTTGTACTTGGAGTAATGAATAGTGAAATTTGTCCATCAAACAAGGAGTAAAATACTTTTTATTACAAGATTTTCAAATCAATAATCTTTTTGAGACTGAATTTGTTAGAGGGCAGTATTTTGAGATGCCTTCTTCATATAGAGACTCTGAGGCCTATAGTAACACAAGAATAAATGAGTAAATAAAATATAAAATCAAATAATGAATTGGAGAGATTCTAAAATTCATGTATGCCATTTTTTGATTGACATGATTTTGGCGTATAGTAAATGGATATTATGATTCCTTTGATGTGATACATTTCTATTTTCAGCCTTCTGTGGAGTGTTAAATTAATTCTTTAGTGGCAAATTATTTGGAGCTAATCAGTTGAGTAAAATTTTGGGGAAGATGTGTAAGCAGTGCTGGATTTGAAAGTGTTTGTTTTAATCAAAGTCTAAGGGCTGCAGCTGTCGCCTCTGCATGCTGTATGATATAGCTGATAAACTATGGATTTGTGAGAAAACCAGGCAAAGTGTAATACAGAAATACTCTCAGCTAACAATCTAAGTGGTACCAAAATAAATATGAGACCCATTCGCAGTTAATCCTGGGAAGAAGAAAGTGGTGGGAGGGAAGGGGCTTTTAAGATTTGGTAGTATTTTCTCGTTACCTGACTCTGATTTGATCAGTAATACATTTAACTAATTTCCCCAAGTCGAGTATATTTTTTCTGTTGTGGTAATTGATGAATGATCTCCCTGTCCGTACCTCAATGTATGAGCCTTTTCTTATATTTTATCTCCTCTGTGCAGCTGAGGAGGGGAAGTGATAGAGTGGCATTGGAGGGCACCTGGCATCCAGGTGGGTTATTTTCGGGTTCTTCTTTTGTGGTGGTGGGGAAATCTATCAGTTGCTTCAGTAAAGGGGTAGGTCTTGCATTTGGCCACACATGAAAACAGATTACAGTAATCTACTGAAAGAGAGCTGTGCTTTTTGATGATGACACATCTACTTATAATTTAACAAAAGAAATAGGAAAAAAAAAGCTTCTTTGAAGATTCTTCCAGAAGCCTCTCCTTTGAAAAATTACTTAGATTTAATTACAAAGACACTCAAGAAACAATTCCAATATTCAAATTCTGTGGATAAATTAATGCAACTTAAATAAAAGCCTGTGAGTCAGCAACATTGAGCTGCACACAGACAATCTCCAGCAGAATCACAGCAAAATGTTCACAATCTCTTTCTATTTCATCCTGGTTTTAAATTTCAAGTGCTGAGAATCTTCCTGTTGAGACAATAACTTCTGTTCTTGTGTAAGTTTCTCTGACAGCCTATTCAAAAAGGTCACTAAAGAACTGGAAAATTTCCATTTCCTGTCTCATAAATGGACATTTTATTTCAAAACTTTTTTCACCTATGTTTGAAAACATTCATGGCTCAAATGTATGACATGTTTTTTACAAACACATAACAATTTAAAAGCAATGGCATGGAAAACACTGGGAAAAAATGGGAAAAACTGAAATTTTCATGAAATCAAATCTTAAGGGCTAATTTCAGCATTCTGGTAAATGGCTGCTGAAGAGCAGATACATACAGGTCCTTATTTCTGTGTGTATACACAAATGTGCAAAGAATACTTTAGATAAATACTAATTTAAATAAAGGGTGGGGTAATTTTATTTCACATAGTAACAAAACATATACCTTCCAGGTTCTCAAAGTTTGTGGATAAAATATAGTATTATTTATTATTTAAAATAATAATGTCGGAGAAACAGGAAAGAACGGAAATCTAAAAATCTTTCATGTAATTTGGCAATTCTCAACATGAAGTTGTTCTGTACTACATTTGGAAATGCTCTCAACTTAGTGTATTGGCATGCAATCATCATGCAGAAAATAAGTGAGGACAACAGTAATATGTAGACTAATGTTTAACAATGCAAAACAATCTATTTCATCCTTCTAAACAGTGTATATTCAGTAGCAGTTATTAAACTTTTGATATGTGTTATGGATGTTTTGTCTGTAAGCGTTCTCTTTGAAGAGCTGTTCACACAACCTGAAGTCCTCGAAGAGAATTATAATTTTGTTTGTGAGAGCATCAGAAAAATATTTTCTGCTCCTACCTAACAGTAGCTATTAATGTTTACAATTTTTTCAATGAATTAGCAGCCTTCATGGCTCATTATTTAATCCTGTAGATTTAATTGCATTAATATTTCCATCTAGGTGGCACAGCACAAGATTTGATTTTGTTTGAATGCAGCTGCCACACTTGAAGATGCTGTCTGGCTTTTATGCATAATTAAGACCAATATGTGAGCCTATGCCATATTTTAACATCATGCAGAAGCAGCAGCGTTGAAGCAAGATAAATTGATCTACACACATAAACATGCACACACACTCAAAAATATTCTCAAAAACACATAATTTCTCTCAAAATAGAAACAAATCATTGGAGAAGTATTCCAAACCCTAGGTTGTGTCATCCCATCAGTTTATGAGCAAAGGTCCCTATTGAGAATTCTGACTGAAGTTTTATAATTTTATATATATCAGCTTTCATAGCTAGTCACGAAGATTTAAAGCTTTCACTGACTTTCCAAATCTGTACCACTCTCAGGGCTCTGAAGGACTTAGTAAGCCCTGACCATCCTCTCCTGAGGCCTTCAACCACACCTATGGGCCCAGAGCCTCCATTTCCCCTCCATCCAGATGATGGGGCTCCATTTCATGCCCATGCCTTGACCATGGAGCCCTATCATCTGGATCCCAATGCATGGACCTCAAAAATACTGCAGTGACCTGACAATGAGCTTAGACTTTCTTCCCTAAATTGAAGACCATAGAGCCATAATGTCTGACCATGAGACTAAAAATCCCTTCTCACGGACCAGTTGGGCTGTGATCTCATAACCCTAATCCTTCTCTCAGCCCCAGGCTCTGAAGTCTTTCCTTTTTTCTCACTCACACCTCTGTTTTTTGTCAAGGGTGGCCTCAAGCCTCCCTACTTTTCTTCCTGAAACAGTCCCTGACACATGCACCATGCCTACAGACCCAGGACACTGGTGATGCTGCAGCAGGGCCATGCTTCAACTGCCACAGCCATGCCCTGCAAAAGGGCCCCACAAAGCCAGAACCACCTGTTAGTCCACATCTGATCCTGGGCTTATCCCATCCTCATGCTTATGGAGATGTCCACTGCATGAAGATGAGATTACCCATGGCTCCCACTCTGGCACAGCCCCATGGGGAGCTCTCATGGCATACAGCCCCCAGCAACCATTATTTTTAAGCTGTGGAAAATATCAGGTTAAATAAAAAAAAAAAAAATCTTGGATTTTTTTCTAAACAGGTATCAAAAAGCAAGTCTTTTGATTTACATTATGGAAATATGGTCGATGCCTCTGATTAAAAATAAATAAATACATACATTAATTAATTAATTAATTAAGTTCCCCTTTCTGACCTTATGAACATATTTCCTCTATGCATTATCTGGCTTGTTACTTTATCCTAATTCCCCAAACTGAAATAAATAAATAAGTAAATAAATATCTACTTTTTTATTACTTTCTTAAAAATATACTTTACCATATATTTAATGGTTTGAATTACAATCAGTTTTAACATTTTTAAATTTGCTCAACTAATCTTCAATTTTGCACATAAACCATGCAAGCATCCTTCGGTTCTCTTCTCCAAGAATTAAGTAAAAATCAAAATATGTTATGAATTTTAATTGAGAGAACTGGCATGTAGGTTTTAAAGGTTATCTCTGTAGGAATATTAATTCTTTGATAATGATCAAGATATGAGTTTTTATCCTATATATGGCAGAAAATCCATATTTCTAACATAAAATTTTGGAATTTCTGAGCACTCTAGCACTGATAAAACCATTGAAACTAAATGCTCTTCCTCTGTGGATATTAGAGGAGGTTATAAAAAAGTGTATCATTGAAATAGCTAGATCAGAGGTCTAAATATAACAAGATTCTCATAGGTAAAGCAAAAATAATATTTGAGATAATATGCCTATTATGTTATGCTTCTAATTAGCTGATGTTAAGCCTCCAGTATCTAGAACATGGTAGTAAGATGAAAAAAAAATGTCTGATAGAAGATGTGATATAATAATAATTAATATATTAAAAAAAAAACCCAATTATTTTCATCAATCTTGACTACATTCAATGCTCCATCTGAAACAACTTTTAAGTGTTTTAATAAGCCATGAAAACCAAAGATTAAAGACTGTCGTGGTTTCATCCCAGCTGTGGGCTGAGATCCACGCAGCTGCCTGCTCCTTAAAGTAAAAGAGCAGGGGAAGAGGGAAAAAAGGGGGGAAACAAGGGAAGGGAAAAGGAAGGGGCAAATAACTCCAAAACCAAGAAACTAAGAGGCCCGTGGGTTGGGATAAGGATAGTTTACTAAGAGAACAGAAAGATAAAATATAACAATGCTAACAGGACTTTAGAGCAAAAGAATATGGAACTATTGATCCCCAATGCAGTTTCTCCCCGAACCACACAACTCAGGCCGTACCACCCAGAGCTGTCCCGGAACCCGACCGTCCCCCCAAGAAGCACGCGTCCCGCCACCGCCCCTCTTCTTCCTCCCCTCTTCTTCCTCCCCTCAGCCCCCCGTTATCCTGGGCAGGACATAATTGGCATGGAATACTCTCTTTGGCCCATCTGGGTCACCTGTCCTGGCTTCGCCCCTCCTTTCTCAAGAATAGAGAAATACAAAGAAGCTGAGAAAGTCCTTGACTGTCTGACTGCAACTAAGAACATCAGGGTGTTATCAGCACTGCTTTCATTTTAACTCCCAAACACAGCATTCCATCAGCTGCTACAAATGAAGTTAACTCTATCCTGACTGAAACCAGGACAGGTGCCTATAAGAAACCTGGAGAAGAACTGTTCATTAGGGCATGTAGCAGTAGGATAAGGGGTAATGGTTTTAAACTCAAAAAGGGTAGTTTAGGTTGGTATTAGGAAAAAAATGTTCAATGTGATGGTGGTAGATGACTGAAACAGTTTTCCCAGAGAGGTAGTGGAGGCCCCATCCCTGGAGATATTCAAGGTCAAGTTTGATGGGGCTCTGAGTGACCTGATCTAGTGAAGATGTACCTGCTTACTGCAGGGGGGTTGGACTATATGACCTTTAAAGGTCCCTTCCAACCTTACACATTCTATGATTCTATGAATTGTATTTTTCCCTCATTACTTCACTGTATATTGAGGAGCATGAGAAATAATCTTGCACCATGTGAATTTCATCCTTACGTTAATTTAATGACTGTGTCCTGTTCTGTAAAAAAACATTACAACGAGGAATCATAACCTAATTCACAGAGTTTTGTTAGCTTTTCAATTATCCCCAAATGCCTTTGTGTTTTTGGGAAGCATCATATGCTTTCCAAATAAGTAATGGTTTAATCTTTGTTTATGTCAGACTCAATAAAAGAGAACCCCGTTATCCTTTTACTCTATTTTTTTTTTCCATATAACTTCTCTGTTAATAGTGAGGTGTCTGGGAACTATGAAAAAAATCCCATAAATTATACTGAAGACTCAAGAAGGGGTTTATATTTAACTTTAAAAAACCCACAGAACAGTATAAATTGCTAATATAGAATAATCTTGAGTAACTGTGGAGAGAGCATGAGACACTATCAACAGTAATCCTAAATGGACAAATACTAATTTGCATGCCTCTTCAGTCATAGACACACTGCAATTTGGTTCCTGTATTTGAAGGTTAAATCATTACCCATTCATGTTCTATGCAACACCTGTTGCATCACCTATGGATGTTGGCAGCTTACCTGGAAAGAGCTGGAAGCACAGCCTGCACACCACCAGCCTGGATTCTATTCTCAGCTCCCGCAGTAATCAAGAAAAACCTCAGGTGGTACCGTGTATGCTCTTACTTTAACAGAATGAGGAAAAGAATGAGGGCAAGGAGACAGACATAGCAGGTCGATTGGAAAAAGAAAGAGCACACACACATTTCCTTTTTCATATGTACACATGCTTAAGTCAGAAAGTAAGACAGTAGGAGAGAGATAGGAAGAAGAGGAAAAAAGGGAAAAAGAAAAAGCAAGACAACAGAGACAGATGTAGAAAATACACATAAAAGACAGCCCAGATTCATCAACTGTAGTTAGAAAAAAATATGTGCTGGAAACATTTTATGAGGTGGTTCAGGATCAGCATGTCTAATTATAGTCTTTGATATCACTGGTTTATCGTTTTCACCTTAAAGCATTAAAGTCAGGCCTTTTAGAGGTAACAAGCTTAGCTTATTCAGCTAGCTAGATTGTTGAAAATGCAGAGTGCTGTTTCAAGTTCCTCACATAATGCTTCTGTTGTTTTGCTAAGAAAGCATGCTGACAGGTTATTAATTCAGCAGCTCTGACATAATCAGCTGGAGAAAATAAACATATCTCAGTCTGCTTCTTCAAATCTTCTGTGCGCTGGAAAGTTGACCAGAATCAGCCTTTTAGGCATCCTCTCTAGCTTATTAAGAAGACAACTCTGATAAAAAATTACTAGTGGATTGGTTGCAATAAAAATAAATGGAATTTCATATTATCAAACTGGGGCAAAGAGAGGAAAAAAAATTGTTATTAAATAATTTTGAAGATTTACTGTAATGATGGCAAGTCATGGATGTACATTAAACATAATAGCTGGTATAGCTCTGATTATATTATGTTGTTGATAATTTAAGTAATATCTTCAGTTACTGATAATTTTGGAACACTTTCTTATATAAAGATGTGGATCTCTGTTGATATTACCAGTACATTTTTTATTAGTATTTTCAGTTAAATGCAAAGTGGAATTATAAGGTGAAAACATTGATTACTGGGTTCAAGATCATATTTTTTTTAGTCAGTAGAAAAAAAAATTAATACTTTTGTCATTTTATTGACTATTCTAATGACAAAGACCCTTTAGTCATTGATCAGAACTTTCTACATGTTGGAAATGGTTCAGTAGATTGTTTTCTTAAAAATTAATGCTTCTGTCTGTATACTTTTTTGGATTTTATGTAATGTTACAAACTTGCATTAAACTCATAGTTCACTAATTCTAATTCACCATACTGGTGAAGAAATTAATCTACTTTAAATCACAAACAGAAAAATAAGATGCCTAACCTGAACTGGATGTCAAGTGTAAGTCATATAAAATCTTAAAATACATGAAAAAAAGCAATAGCTCTTTATCTACTTTGAAGAATAAATAACAAGAAAAGAAAAAAACTAAACTTAACCAAAAAAGGTTTGTCACCTCTATTTTCCTTTCCTCCAATCTCCATAAAAGGAACAAATGTAAAACACTGCTAGTTAGAGTTTATATAACTTTCTTTTGTTCATTTACTTCAACAGTTGAATTGTAACATAATAGTGATATACAGTAGATATACAGCAATTACAGTGCTGAGCCAGACACCAAAACCATGCAGTCAGTATTCTAGCTACAACAAAAGCCAATAACAACAGTTTTAGAAAAATGAAGAACACTACAGTGGAAAGATATGGGATAATCTGAATCACATATTGAAGGAAATTGTACAAACTATATAACATGTAGTCTCACAATTAGACCTGTTAATGTTTAACTACATAACTGGAGAAAGCCAGTTCCTGAGCTACAAGTGGAGCCAAGTCACCAAGAATGAGGAATAATGACAGAGGGTCAACCAGTGAACACCTGAGGAAGAGTATTTCCTTGATTCCACGACCACCAGAGGCCCACTAAAGAACTACTACACATGTGGTATAGACTTCGGCGTACACAAATAAGTTCCCAAAAATCTAATGTCTATATAAATTAGCTCTTAGAAAATGTATTGAATATGTATGATTTTGCAACATAAATTCTGCTACCTCACTGATTCTCTGAAGCGCTCGTGGTGGAGCCATCCCTGGTGCTGTCCAGTGCTGCTTAACTTTTACATACGGCTCTCAGTGTTGAATGAATGTACACATTTCCATATTAAATGTCATCATGATTTCTAGTTGAAATATAAGATTTCTAGTTGAAATATAATATTTAAATATCTGAAATATTAAATGTGATAATCCTTCATATTCTTAATTATTAATTAAGATATTAATATTCTTACATATACATTTGGTTAAAAGGAAATTATGATCTCTTGAGATCAAAATTATTCTCAAATAATCTTAGGTTGATTTATCTTCCTTTGTTGAACTTTGCCAGAGTAATATGTATCTAAATTATTTATTAAACTACATAGTAAAGTTTTAATCTAAATCACATTAAAATATAAACATAAACCAAACTCAAAACCTTTTTATGCAACTGTTAATATTCAGCTCTGTATTAAAGTGTACTTTGTTTTTTGACTTCCTGTGGTAAAAAATTTTATACTTATTTAAACACTTCATTCAGTTAATAATTTTTTTAGCTATTTAACACTTTAGATTTTAATATCAGTGTTTGGTTTGTTTTTCAGTTTTGAGAAAGGTAGAAAAAATAATATCATTTATGTAATTTATTATTTATTTTTATGCTACCTCTTTCTTATTTTTCAAAGGCATATTTAAGGTTAAAAAGCAATCCTTCAATGTTTGTTTGGAAAGATTCCTCAGCTCTTTGGTCAGGTCATTATCCTTGCTTTGAATGTCTTTTACTTCTGAATTATCCAATATATCACAAATATATGAAAACATGGAATCCTATTTAAATAAGCCTACTATAATCTTTGAATTATTTACTTCTCCATCCCCTATACAACCCAGTGGATTCTACTGTGCTCTCAACATGAACTCCAAGGTAATTTTTGTAGCTAGTGCTCTTAATTGAAATTCTTGTAGACTATATTAATAATTTCAATTCTTATCTAGTGTTCTTTTCCTCATTTTTATTGATACTAAAATTCATTAGTCATCCTTTCATCCATTTAACTGTTGCCTTAAATATTTCAAGTTTCTTGCAGCTGTAATTGGTCCAAAGTAACTCAATTTTCTGTCTTATGTAAAGCCTGATGAGTAGGCTCCTAACTTTCAGACTCTAAAAAACACTGAATTGCAATACTACTTGCTTTTAACTTTTTACACTGGTGATAATGGATGATTCGCACTCCATCTTGATTCCCGAAATTTAGAGCTTCTTAGCCATAGTACTTTTCCTGCTGCCTATGACTGCTTCAATTGAACTATCAAGACTTCCAAACTTGGAAAAAATTACTCAAGCCCTAACATTTGTTATGTTCTGTTTTGTTCATTGATATTATCTCATAATATGTTGCAACATACTAGTAAATGTGCTTAGTGAAACATACCGAGTTTTACAAAACAATATATTACAGAAATACAAGATTCACTTGTATATATAAAGATTAACCATGATTTTACAAAAAAATAAAAAGGGTAGCACATCAGTACTTTACTACACTAGTAAAATTGAGTATTTTCTACTTCTGCATGAAATCCACTGAGAACTTCTAAAGTGGTATATCGAGAAAGACATCAGAAGAAAATAGAAAAGCCCTATAAATCTATAAGTAGATTATCTAGTTAACAAGCCTGCACTGGACTGAAATGTTGTGAAGGGATTGTTAAGTTATGTTTAATTTTGTGGATTTTTTTTTTTAATATGCTTACTAGTATGACAAAAATATAGGGGGTTTTTTTGGGGGGTGGTGGTGTTTTATTTTTACAGCATCCCTATTCTCTGAGCTCTCCATATAAGAAATTATTTCAAAGTATATGCTATTTCATTACAAGGCAATAGGACTTTTACTGCATTAGCTTAGCAGGAGGGTTTTTAAAAGTTGTATTTTGTGAATGCAATGACTGGGGACATTATAAGATTAACAGTTGCTGCAGTGTACTGTAGGTCAACTGCATCATCAGTCTTTAGCAAGTTTAGTAATTACTAATTCTGTTAAAAGACATTCTGATCTATCCAATATATGAGGACCTTTATTAGGTGATGCCCTCAAGAACACCCATGGTCTGTTAGAAGATTATAGCTTAAAGGTTGATATTTTCAGTTCAAATGAAAATATGTTGGAATATGTCACACAGATGCAGTCCTGTACATATGAAGATCACATTTTTTTATGAATATAGCTGTGAGAGTATGGAATAGATGAGTGGACAGCGAGGTGGGTTGAGAATTGGCTGTCGGACCGAGCCCAGAGGGTCGTGATTCGTGGAGCAGAATCTGACTGGAGGCCTGTGACTAGCGGTGTTCCCCAGGGCTCAGTGTTGGGTCCAGTCCTGTTTAATATCTTCATTGACGACCTTGATGAGGGAATAGCATCCACCCTCAGCAAGTACGCTGATGATACAAGGCTGGGAGGAGTGGCTGACACACAGGAACACTGCGCTGCCATCCAGCGAGACCTGGACAGGCTGGAGAGCTGGGCAGGGAGAAACCAGATGAGGTTTAATAAAAGCAAGTGTAGAGTCTTGCACCTGGGAAGGAATAACAGTGCGTATCAGTCCAGGCTGGGGGATGACCTGCTGGAGAGGAGCTCAGTGGAGAAGGACCTGGGGGTCCTGGTTGGCCATGAGCCAGCAGTGTGCCCTGGGGGCTGAGAGAGCCAACGGGATCCTGGGGTGCATCCGGAGGAGTGTTGTCAGCAGGTCAAAGGAGGTGATCCTCCCTCTCTACTCTGCCCTGGTCAGGCCCCACCTGCAGTATTGTGTCCAGTTCTGGGCTCCCTGGTATAAAAAGGACAGGGATCTCCTGGAGAGAGTCCAAAGAAGGGCTACGAAGATGATTAAGGCCTGGAACATCTCCCCTGTGAGAAAAGGCTGAGTGAGAAGGGACTCTTCAGCCTAGAGAAGACTAAGGGGGGACCTAATTAATGTTTATAATTATCTTAAGCATGGGATGCAGGGGGAATTGGCCAGCCCCTTTCCAGTGGTCTGTGGAGACAGGACAAGGGGCAATGGCTGCAAATTAGAGCACAGGAAGTTCTGCACCAACATGCGGAAGAACTTTTTCACAGTGAGGGTAACAGAGCTCTGGGACAGGCTGTTCAGGGGCGTTGTGGAGTCTCCTTCTCTGGAGATATTCAAGACCCGTCTGGATGCCTATCTGTGCAATATGAGCTGGGGCGCCTGCTTTGGCAGGGGGGTTGGACCTGATGATCTCTCAAGGTCCCTTCCAACCCCTATGGTTCTATGATTCAATAGTTATTCATCTTAAAATTTCTGCTAGATGTTGAGAGCAATTGACTTGAAAATGCAGTACAATATAGTGTATTAATCTTTTAATTTTGCTATCGCTCAGTACTTCTATAAGCACTTTCAGTTCCTTTAGGACTTTGTTTGTGTCCTGAAAGAAATTAGAAAATTTGAGTAATAGTGAGCTTAAAAAAAAAAAAAAAGACTGGGGAAAAAAAAGCCCCAAACATGTTACAGTATCTTTGCTGTTCTATATCCAAGAATTTTTATAAATTAGGTGTCGAAACTTTATTTTTGATCATATATTTTTCATAAATTACACATCATTAGAAATGGAAACGGTATGTTAGAAAGATGGACTTTGCTATCAGGGATTCCATATGGTACCTTATCAAACAGATTTTTGAAAATTGGAAGCAGTTTTTTGAACATTTGAAAACATATTCTATTATTTAAAAAAATCATAGGAATAGCACAATTTTTAATATATTAAATGTTCGTATAGATTTGAAACTCACTGTATCAGAAAGGATGCTTTACTGCTTTTAGGCTTTTAGACATGGAAACACAAATACTTGGTGTTTAGCAATATTTTTTTCAAAGCAGTTCCAGTCCATCAGTTTCTTGAATGCTTTCACAGTCCATTTTTCCAGACAGAGCATTTAATTTCTGAGCTTCCCTCTGAAAGCCTTGGCATGCAGCTGACCCTTTGGTAGTTGCATCAGTCTGCTGCACTGAGCTGACTGATAAGGAGTCAAGGGGACTGAAGGCTTGATTGTATGACAAAAGACTATATAATGTTAAAGCTGTCAAGAAGCTGAAGCTAAGTTAGTCTCTCTATATATGCTATAACAGCTGAAGAGCCAGACAGTCTCTCTGTACATACGCTAGTGAGTATACAAACGCACACAGAGACTTCACCATATATTCCTGGTCCTTCTGATAGAGTGAAAAAATACATAAACCCAGTATGTAACCTGTGGAACTGGATAAATAATTAAGTACTATGAAAGATAAACTAAACCAGATTTTCTGTGAAAAGTGCAGGTTTCTCAAAGCCAGTCCCATGGTCTAGATATCTGAACCTCTCTCTGTGGCACCAGTCCTGTAACCATTTCTTGACATAACATTCTAATGGCCCTTTCAAACTCCTTCCCTTTGACTGCGATGATTGATGAAAAAAAATATTTGTGCTCCAGAGTACTTTACCACTGCTTCCAGGCCTCTCTAAACCTTCTCGATGTTCCTCAGACTGCTACTGGCTGTATCCCTGCTGCTCACATGAAACAGCAGCAGAGGATAATACTGATCTCTCAGTGACAACACTGATCCAAAAGCCCATTCTAGAGAATGGGTTAGGTCAGCAAAAGGTTTCTTGGTACTTCTCAGATGAGAATTTCCTACCACTATCACCCATTGTCTTTTTCTTAGTTCTGCTGGTTATTAGACAGGGAGCAAGTTGGTCTGACTTACTCAGCTCCAGCATCTCTCTGATGTGGCAGATCTTTCCTATTTATTCTGCAGAGCGATGAAGATAAGCCCTCCTTCTCTTGCTGGTCCTTGGTGTTGCAAATGCCATTCTTCTGCATTATTGGCATCCCTCCCTTCTCTGTGTCCTGGTAGGGGAGCTGTTGGCTGTTTGACTGTGGGCCCACTACAGACCATGCTATCTAGCTTCTTCTTATCCTCCCTGAAAATACATGGCCTTCTGACCACCTCTGGGAGCTCAGCCACCTGCTGTGGGAGGTTCTCCACTTGTGTCTGCCACCTATCACCCCAGTAGAAAGGTCTAGGTCTTTCCTGCAGTCTGAGGTCTGCACTGAAGCCTCTGCTTCAACAGCTCCATCTGGGTGGAAGCATCAGGTACCACTGAGGTAGATGATGCAGACTCACAAGCTGGAGCTGCAGCCTTTGCTCTCAGATGAGTGCCCACCATCTGTCATGATCCACAAACAGATAAATCAATTTGGCAGAAGTTAAACCCCCTTGTTTTCCAACTGACCTCAGATTGTTCTGAGTGGTTGGGGGCATCTGGATTTAACTCCCGAGTGATGTCCAATTAGGTCTTTTGTCATGATCAGGTCTCTGCAATTCTTGGAAACAGAATTAAGATTCAAAATGGAGTCAAGGGTCTAGTCACTTTATTTGGCCCACAACAAGTGTGCAAGAGAAGGAGGGGGAAAAGAGAAAAGAGTGGGTATAAAAGGGAGAGAGAGAGAGAGATTGCAATATCTACCACCATTGAGCTACAATGTCCCATCAGTCCCATGTCTTCAGGTCCAGTGGGGTAACATTCCCTCAATGATGGTCATATCTGTTGTTTTATTGGGTTATATTCACTCCTTCCAGGAATCAATTAGCATATTCCAAGAGCTATTTTGTTTAACCATACTCACCAATCAGAGGTGGTGTGCATGCCCAATACTATTACTGGAGGGTCTCCGGAAGTTTTTAGGTGGTCTTTGGGTGTCTCCGGGTCTCTTTGTCGTCCATACCCTGTTTCTCGGCGCATGCTCAGGGGTTAAGTTAAATTTAATCAGCTCACCGTTCAGGTCCATAAGAAAGCAGGAAGCATCTGGTCTTGTGGTCTCATCATTGCTCTATTGCTGAGAGTAGTGATTGATGATGTTGTAACTTTCCAGCAATGTTGAGACAAACATCTGACACAGTCTCTTAATCTTCTGACACAGTCCCCTACAGCATCCTGCCCCAAGGGTCAGATAGGATGGGTGCCTATGACCTGTCACAGAACTGTGCCTGATTGTTGGGTTTTTGTACTTCGAGTCTCCCACACATCCAGTAGAATTCCTCCCTTTGAAAAGGCACCCTCTTCCCTGCACACCCTCCCACATCAACTGCCATGTGAACTGCTGCACTGTGTCCTGGTTGACCTGTCATGCCCTGTTTACCTGCTCTGGTCACACTGCTCCTGGTGGCTTCTGCTGCCTCGGCATCCTTGTGTGGGTTTTGGTGGTCACCTTGGCTGTCAATGCCCAGGCCTCATCAACATCTCCCATAAGATCTGCCAGCTCCTAGTGGCTCTTTTCGCTGCCCTGGAGTTTCCCTGCCTGTATGCCACAGTCTGCAGCTCTGCTGTGGGGTTGGGCCAGCTCTGGAGCAGCTCCCCTTGGTGACTGACAAGCATTATATCCACAAGTATGTAATACATATCCAATAAAATGTAAGGATATATTTGTAGCAAGCAGCATTCTTTTTTTAAAGTGTAAGTTCCTTTATAAAGAAAAGGGATTTCTCTTCCCAAACAAAATCTTTTTGTATTGTACATTGATATACAATAGCAAGTACATTATTATTTCAATTTGTCAGCAAATGGTTTCCTAAAAATCTTATATTTGCATGATTTTTTTTTTTTGTCATCTAATTTTGTGTTCAACAAACTTGATGGCCATATTGTTAAAACGATCATCCCTTTCATGATCCTTTGTACTTTCACCAAGTATTCTTAGATGTTTCCTTTCCACAGTGCTTAAGAGTTAGCACCTTTTAAAACAGATTCATTCATAATTAGTTGAAACTTATCAGGTTTTTGACTGTGTCAAAAAGGGCCATCAAAAGACTTAAAATTAAATAGAGTTCATGACCAAGCTTACTCCCTGCCCCTCCTGAAGTTTAAACTGGTAGATGTATCCATGGTTAGCTATTTTCTATTTTTGTTAACATGCCTTTACCAAAAGTGGGATTTGAACTACTTTTAGAAATTTTTAGAATTTTTTTCAGTGCAACTTACTTCTTTTCAGGAATGTCAGGGTCATTCTTCTTAAATTAGTGTCCCATCAGATTTGTAATTCTATATAACTCTGTAACTGATATACTTGCTGTTCAGAAATTCTAATGCTAATCTCACTCTGTAAAACACAACTTCATGCTTGAGTAACAGATACTGTTAAGTCATGTCTATAATTTATCCTTCTGATAATCCAGCTAATGTGTTAATGCAATATATCCACAAAAAAATCCTTGGCAAAAGAAGCCATCTTCTGATTTAAATAGAATTTGAGTGGTTCTCCTCTGGGATACCCCTGGATAGTTAAATGTGTATTTCCATTCCGTTTCTGCTATTCATCAGTCATACTAACTTTTACTAATTAACAATTGCTTAGAGAACACAATGAAGATCTGTATTCTTCAATTATTCAATTGTTTGAAGAATACAGCCTTATATCTAACAATGATTGTTATTACATTTTACTTGGTGAAAAACAAAGTCCAACCAACACCCCCCCAATAAAAAAACCCAACAAACAACTCAAAACCAAACAAACCAACCCACCAACCAAATATCCACACAAAAACTTGAAGAATAAGGAAATTAAGAATATCAGATCCAAAATTAGAGAATTCAATTTTGAGCAACTTTTTGAACTCGCGTTCTTTTGTGAGATGCTAAGAATCAACGTCTTTTTTCTTGACTGGAGTAAAAAGTTCTCAGACTGAGATCTTGGAAGAAATAAGCCATGGCTCACTCAATCATACTGTTAATGTTCTAGGTCATTTAGCCTTTTATATTCAAGTTTCTTCATGTGGGATAAAAGGAATACTAATTTATCTTGTAAGCACATCATGGGATTGTTTATTTGCTTTGCTCACTGGGAGATACTGAGCTGTGTATTCTTAAATGTTTCATTAGGGGTAGTTTGTGCATTTGCATTTTGGTGAACTATTTACTGAAGTGTCAGGGTTTAGCCCTGTCCAGCAGCTAAGAACCACGCAGCCATTCACTCACGCCCCTAGAGGGATGGGGGAGGGAAATGAAAGAGTAAAAGTGAGAAAACTGGTGGGTTGAGATAAAGACAGTTTAAAAGGTAAGGCAAAAGCCACATGCTCAAGCAAATCAAGATGAGAAGTTCATTCACTACATCCCATAGGCAGGTAGGTGTTCAGCCATCTCCAGGAAAGCAGGGCTCCATCTCACATAACAATTACTTGACAAACACTGGCACCCCAAACATGGCCACTACCAACCATCCTTCCTTTTCCCCAAGCTCCTTATAAGCTGAGCATGACACCACGTGGGATAAGATATCTCTTTGGTCAGTTAGGGTCATCTGACCTGGCTCTGTCCCTTCTCAGCTTCTTGTCCACCCCCAGCCTACTTGCTGATGAGGTGGGAAGCAGAAAAGGACTTGATTCATCAACAAAAACACCTCTATACTACAAAAAGATCTCTGCACTATCAACACTGTTTCCAACACAAATCCAAAACACAGCCCCATACTGCCTACTATGAAGAAAATTAACTTCTATCTCAGCTGAAATCTAAACATTCAGAAAGAACATTACTTATAAGTACAGCAAGGGTAACTGAAATTATACAATATAACCGGTGTAAAATTCTAACATCAAGCCTACTTGTAAACATTGTCAACTAATTTTTGTTCCATTTTATGAACATGGATTGTCTTTTTTTAAATTTTTTTAAGGTTTTTATATTTTACTCTCTAGCAGTAGGGAAAATTAAAATAAAAAGTGATTAGTGCAAACAAAATTAATAGAGTATAGACAGAAGTTTGTCAACAAATTATATCAGTACAAAACTAATTTGTAGTGGAACATCTTGAAAAATGCCTGTATAAACACATTTTGAAGCATGTCCTGCAGGTCAACCAAATAGGCTGTCAGCTACATAATCTGGAGAATTCTCCAGTGGAGGACTTGTCATTGAAAATGTCCTGACTGAAACTGCTATGAGAGAACAAGAGCAAAGAGCCTATGGCAGACGGATTTTGCATTGTACCTTGAGCTGGTGGTCTGTGAAAGAAGTAGGACATACTATAATTTAATGGTTAGCATTTTGCAACAGTCTGGTTTCTAAGGTTTCCTGTCAATTATCAGGATTTCATCATTCTAAGAGCAGAATATAAAAACATTTAGAAGAATAAGAAAGTTTCTGTTGAATTTAATCAAAATGGTATGTTGAACATCTTGAGAGCATACAGCCCCCTTGAAAAATAAATGTTCAAATCTAATATCTTGTCATTACATATAACACTAAAGTATTTTAGTAGGTAATGAATAAACTGAAAGAATTAAGAGTTCTCTTTATGTTTTATACCCAGTAAAATGGCAAAATAATCTTAGTGTTTGGTAAAGGATTGTCCAAGACTTTTGAATGAGTTTAGATTAGGAAACTTTTTCAAAGAGCATGTGTAATGAAACCCAGTGAATTTTTTTTTGTTTTGTTTCATTTTTTTCTTAATTTCCTTTTATACCAATGATGTGCCTTTGAGTTAAATCTTTGGTATGCAACATGTAAAGTTATTTGAAAAAGTCCTATCATCTATCAAACCTTTCAGCTATCATTTAGGCTTACAAAATAACAAACACTGCTACAAGTATGATCAAATAGTTGTAATGCAGAAAAGTTATGTACAGGTATATACACTGTAGAAAAATACAGATGTATATATTTATGTCACATATACAGATGAAAGGCAAAAGAAAGGAACACAAGGGAAGCAGCAGTTCTTAGGCAAGATGAATAATAATAATAAAAAAAAAAATCTCATGAGAGTGTTCAGCTCTACCAGCCATGTTTACTGAAGTGTAGTAGGAAAAACCTGTAAAATTACATATAGTCCTAAGAATTTTCTGTTGGATTTTTTTTTTTAACACTTTAAGATAGCATGTTCTTCTATCTCTAATAAATTTAGATCAATACTACAGCATGCATAATAAAGAATGCATCTCAATAAACATCTTAAAATATGCATATTCAGTTATTAACAAATGCCTTGCTCCTGGAGACATTTACCCACTACAAAGCACTGGCCAATGTGAGAAACCCAATGACTATAAAGCTCTGGCCAACTCAAGGAACCCAACTACACTCAGACTGCCCTGGAGACACCCACAAGTGCTGTTACCCAACCAGATCTATTTATGGGAAAATGATGTCAGGTGGTATGGAAAACAGCCTGGGCTAACTCAGCTCACCTGGGATGACTGCTTGGGGAGGTTAATTCTGGCCTACCAGCACCAGGACAAGTCTTTAACAGTTAGTGCTACTAAATAAGAATAGTCTGTCACTACGTAGGAATATACTTTTATTTCATCCACTGGGATAACAGGTGTTTTCTATTTGCTTTTTTATTAATACCCATAAAATGTAATGTTGATATTTATGAACCAAATGGTTGCTAATATTAATAAAAAAATAAAAATCTCCAAGTTTTAAAAAGGGTGCTATAAAATAAAAATTTACTCTCTCCTGGTGGATTTAGCCTGTAAACAGAAATGTAGCAATTATAAATCTTCTATTAGAAAAACAAATGTAAAAATCATTACTCGTTCTAAGTAAGTAAGGAATGAAGTCAATAGTCTGTAAAGTTTGGGTAATGATCATGATAAGATTTTCAGAGTACATTGTAAGACTTAAATAACCAAGAAAACAATTGTATACTAGAACAAGGAAGTAAACAGAAGTTTTCTCTTTGTGTGGGGGTTTGGAGGTTTTTTGGATTTTTTTTTTTTTTAATGTTAACTGTTCCTGTTTTTAGAAGTACAGAGGAAAATAAACGCAAATATTCATAGATTTGTAAAATAAATTATTTTCTTTAGAACATCTTCAGGACAGTAACACTGTAAGGCTGGTCAGAAAGCAGATTGTGCCCAATTGCAATTTTTGAAGATACATACAAGCATTTCTGACCTGTAGCCAGATGTACTCCGTCACTACTCCTATGTGTGTCATGATGTCCTTAGAAGTGATTAATTTACTGCCACCAAAGTCAAATCTTTCATATTTACTTTTCGGGGGGGAGATCATTTTATTCATACTGTTTGGAGAAGAATTGAGTAGAACTGAATATAATATTCATAGCAAATATTATAATGAATAAAAATATTCTTTAATTTTCTGTCTTTTTTGCATAGATCAGGGATTGTCTGTTATTTTCACGGGAGAGGAGGTTCTGATGTATGGCAGGATTATTTAAATATTGTTGCTTACATACTCTGAATTTTATACATTTGCTAACTCAAGTTATAAGCATTTTGTGGAAATTGCTTTGTCTGACATCTGACAATTGACAGAACAGACATTAATTGAAGGGCATTAATTAAAGGGTATTAAGGTGTTCAAAGCTTCCATGCTTTCTAACGGAACAGCATGGAGGACTGCATCTTTCCCAGCATTATAGCAACACTGCTTGCTTCCAGGAAAACTTGGATATACAACAGTTATCTCCTCCTCAGATCAAAGAGTTTCTTCCCAGAATCGATGACTTTCTCAGTGTGAAAATTCCTCTAAGGAATTTTTGGTGGATGTATTCTCTGTACAACTGAGTTTAATGTCTGTTATGTTCATAGTAGCAGTATAACATCATAATAGAATAGGCTGTGAATCCCTATTGTGCATAATTCCTACATTATAATTTCAATAGACACATTATGTTTGGCACTTGAATGATGGTTATTGCTAGACTGTGGAAAAACTGAAATGAAAGAGTTAGAGAGACAACCTTTTTGGAAACTATATTATTCAGTCAAGTCTGGCTTACAAGTTTTTGATGTTCTGTAATTCTTCAGCCTACTCTAGGCTTTACATTTTTTATTTCCACTTTATTTGCCACAGATATATATGCAAGCTTGAGCTTTTCTGTATTCAGGCCTATTAATACATCAGCAAATTATTTTTTTTTCATAAATGAAGTATTGTTTCCTTCTCTGCATCAGAAAATTATCTTTTTCCTTGATGTTCTATCTCTAGGTACTTCTGTTAGACTATTTCCTTCTTTTTCTTAATGAAAACCTTTTAGTTGTTATTTAAATTCTTAATGTGTAAGAAAAACATTTTAGTCTTGAAAACTTGAAAATCACAATATTTTACAAAGAATTTTCATGTTCCATGCTGAAGCCAAACAAATCTAGTCTTCAGTTCTACCCAATCATTGTAATGGAAACTTCACTCAAACAGCTTAAAATAGTCTGACAAGTCTAAAACATAATTTTCTACACAATTATTCAAAGGATATTAGATAAGGAAAGGCAGTTTTGTCTTCATTGAAAAAGTGGAAATGAAACTTCTTTTACAAACAAATTTTCATATACATAGGAGTGCAGGCTATAGGGAAAGTTATATGTTCAGAATGGATATTGGTCTCTTCCTGTTCTTTTGGGGACTGTGGATTCTAACTTTCCAAACTGGAACTAATTGAAGTGTCTCCACTTGTCTGCACAAGTTCTGGATCATTGTAAACTGTGTAGAAAGTTCACAATGATACCTTATCCCATACCTGTGTTTTTAACAAGAAAATTATTTTCATATCTAAGGATTCAAATTAGTGTCAATCTCTAAAATGCATTTGAAAAACATGTCATACCCTATGCAAGATGTCAATTTTAAATGCACATTTTTGATGCAAAATTGAGTGATCCTACTAGCTGGTTCAGTGTTCTATATGCAGTGGATCCCAACAGAGTTATTGTAAATCATTTTCCTGCAGCTATCTTCACATTTCAAGAACATTGAGTAATGACTGACTTGCTGCTTACACCTCTTTTTTTCTTTTTTTTTTCTTTTTTTTTTCTTTTTTTGAGAAGAGGTTTGGTCCCTGGAACTGGATCATATTAATCTAATTGCAAATCTTATCTATCACTGAAACTGTTCCATCCACATCCTCTGACAATGACCAGTCATATGCAACTAAAGATGTGTTCATGGATGCTTCTTTAATGTTTCCTATGTCTAGTACTGTCTCTTGTTCATCCTCAGGAAATAACCATATCTTATTCCAAAGTGTTTACTTGTCTTTATTTTACATTGCTGAGTAGTTGGGAAAAGAATGTTCTCACTCTGGACCCACTCCCTTATCATTACTCGTATTTTGGATTATACTAAATCATCTCAGAGCTGTTCTGTTCTGTGCTGTCCACTAAAGATCATTGAATTTTCCTGAAACATATAGTCTGTGACTAAAGAGTACGCAATACCCACATTTTCCCTTGGTTTATTCTGCTGCTGCCCATCTTCTATGCCTCCTACTTACAGAAAACTAGTAAGTGGTAGAACTGAGTGAAAAAAATTTGGTAATGTTATTGAATATAATATTTTCCTTTTTATTTGACATGGTTTCTGGTTTTGACTATATGAGAAATAATAATTTTGTTAAAATACCTTACAGCTGGGAGGAGTGAAGTGTAAACTGTAATTTGCTATTTTATCCATATTTTTTCTACTTTCATGAAGAATGGATGGGGATTCTAAATATTCCCCAAACCCATTAGACCTTTGATCATCAGCAGCAATACTTGCCATCTGCTTTGTCATATTTCTTGTCCAACCTTTTGGGCTTTGGGTGCAATATTATTGAACAGATGGGCATCAAATAGTATCATTGTATTCTGATTGGTTAGCAGTTTCAGAGGCTACCCTAATGTCTTATGGTAGTGGTAGTTTCTAATACTTAAAAGTCTCTTTAAAGGCATGTAGAATGTGAGAGCATCTGCTTCATTAACGTTATCAGGTCAAAGACCATTTTAGTTCAAAGGCAATAAAAACTGGCAGGAGAAAAGATAAACAACACAGACACAAACCTGATAAGGAAGACAATAACAATGACTAAATTCTTCTGCCACTAATTGATGAGCCATTAAGAAACTACATACACAGCTCTGAATATAACTTTGTTATAAACCAGATAAGATAGGAGAAACAAAATGAACATAAGCATTAAGTATATGAAGGTCATCTGAGGGGCTCAGCAAAAACAGACTAAGGGATGCTTAGGGGAAGGGCCTAAGGTAGGGACAAGTGGGGACTGATAGGGACAGGAAAAGTATATGGGAAATAGAGAGGAGGAGGGATAAAGGGGGTGTGATTTGTTTATTGTAAGCAGTCTGTGGGTCCTTAGGCTTGCCTGACCAAACCCTTAACCTCATCACCACAGTCTGTCCTTATCGTCTTATTAAATCTTTTCTTTGCTATCTGACGGATTTCACATTCACTGTCTAATTTCACCATGTGTGACTGCTGCAAGGTCACACTGTAGGCAACTGGAGGAACCAAGGTAAGTGAAACCAAGATCTAGCAACAGGGGCAGGACATTGGGTCAGGAAAACTGAGCCTGCACATAAGGCCACTGGGTGGAAATGGGTGCCTGAGCCTGGAGAAGGGGCCATTTGTCACAGGGTGCATAGGTGTATGTATCAGCAACACAAGGGGTCAGCAATCAGAGGCATCC
This sequence comes from Hypotaenidia okinawae, assembly GCA_027925045.1. NCBI lineage: Eukaryota > Metazoa > Chordata > Aves > Gruiformes > Rallidae > Hypotaenidia > Hypotaenidia okinawae. The sequence continues at coordinate 177,311,140 of BSDF01000001.1, forward strand.
CAGTATTCTTATATGTGCTTATCTATTAGATTCATAAATATTTACTGCTGCTAAACTGCTATCAGAAAAGAGATTTCCTTCTGCAGAGGATGTCTAGAATCTAATTCTGAATAGTGCCAAATGAACTTTCATCTTAGTTCAATGCACCAAATGGAACCAAGCTCTGTGGTCACTACATTTTCAGGAACAGTAGCTAAGTAATTTTAATAAGGAGGAGTTTTGGTCTGGGCATTTTATTTGTGAGTTTGTTTTTTTTGTTTTGTTTTGTTTTTCTCACTTATAGGTGCATAAAAACTTAAGTTCACATCTAATATATATTTTAATTGAATTTTCATTAAAAGAATCTCTAAAATATGATGGTAAGTTGTCATAGGATTTTTAAAATATTGTTAATTTTATTTTTAATTAAATCTTGTTGCTTATTCTCTGTATTATTTTTCTCCTAGAGATATCATTTCAGCATTTGTTTTGTATAAAATATTTAATTAATCCTTATGATATTGCTCACAGCTGAGACTAACAGCCTCTATCATGACTATTTTGAAATAAGAGAAGTGTCAATCTTCCTGGAGAAGAAGATGTAGCAATTTCCCTTGGAGAGAAGAGTTTCAGAAAGGTATAGTGTCTGAGAATCAATTTTTTTGCACAGTGGGTTTGCGATCAGCAGTCACAATCTTTTTATAAGACTGCTAAGGATAGTGGAGGCAGCTAACACAAACTGTGTTTGTTACAATAGTTAGCTCAGCAGGAGTTCAAGAGAGGTCCAGAAACTGTTCAAGACTGTGGGGCTGTGCAGAGGTCATGTCAAAGTGACTCAGAGCATGTTGTCTTGGAAAAAAACAGATTAAAAAATATATATGTGAAGATGACAGTGGATGTGGACTGCCAAAGTAGGGTTGTCTGGAAGCTTATGACTTCTAGAAGAATGAAAGATTCTTCTCTACTTGTAGCTCTATTATTTCAGGACTGGGATAGTGGAATGGAAATGGTGATGACAAACGAGAGCTGTTGTGGAAGTAGTCAGTCAGAAGAGCCTCAACCAAGTGTCCACATGAAGAACAAAATCCACGTGAAAGTCACTGAAGGCTCAGATAATTAACAAATCATCCACCAAAGCAACATAGGTATTTTGGGAAATCTGATGCCTCTGGGGAGCTCAGAGCTAGGGTGTTGCAGAAAGACTCAAGATACATCTGGTTCTTGGAACATTACCGCTTGATGCTTACCCATGATCTGCACTAACTACATTGTCAGAGCAGACATGGAGTATATCAAGAGTGATTTCAAAGTTTTGGGGATGAGATTGAAGGGAGTGGGAATTCTGCTGATACCTCCTCTCAATCATGCTATGCTAGGGAAAATGAGGAGTGGATTAATCCTTGGTGCACAGGTCATGTCTTAAACTTGGCTTTGGATTTTATGAGTATGGGACTCTCAATAAAGAACACTCACTGCTGGGAAGGGACAAATGCATCTGACAAGGTAGGGCAGAAAGTCTGGAAACAAGCTTGCTAGCATAGTGAAGAGAGTTTTAAATAAGTTGTACTGAGGAATGGTTCCCATAACCTAAGAACAGAGAAGGCATGGCAGGCAGTGAGGAAGTGCCTGGTAGCAGTGTGTTGAGTGAGGTCCTCACATTCCCCTTGTAGAATCCACAAAATGAGCAGTCCAGTTCAAGTATCTGTGTATAGTCATGGAACACTGGAAACAAACTGTGAATTAGAAATGCGTGCACTGTTACAGAATTATGGTTTCTTTGAGACTAGAGGGACACATTGGACTTCCTTGTGTGCTTGTTTTGTGGAAGGGGGTGAATACAGTGTCCTTAGGAAGACTTGAGAAGTTGAGCAGGAAGAGGTGCATTCAGTGCGAAGCAGTGACTGGAGTGCAAGCAGCTTTGCACTGGGACAGATGATGAAACATGCAAGACACTGGGTGAAGGGATCCTAGGATAGACAAACAGGGGTGATTAAGTAGAAATGATCAACTGCCTGACCTAGGGTGGAATTCACTTAATTTAACTGTTGATGTATAGAAGGTAGATATCTCCTGAGCTAGTCTCCCTAGTTTCTAGTTTTCAAATTTCCTTATTTCTGTCTGTATTAATAGTTGGTTAGAGTGAAATCAACCAAGTCCCACACTGTCTATTATGAAAGCAACTTTTCTTTAATGTTGCTTGTTTGGAAGGACTCCAGATAAGTTATTATAACATCTACAAAGACACGATCAACATCTGATTAACCTCAACAAAGTCCTTACTTCTAAAGCAGGTTGGATAAATGGGCTGTGCTTCTCTTGACTTATGACAAACATAGTATAAATGATTATTTTAGCTGTAAAAGAGTAAATACTTACACTATAATGAGATGGATCTCATGAGGTTCCCATTAATTCATGACCAGTAAGTGACAACACCAGATGGAGGGATACAATAGTCAGTCCAGTGAAGTCCACTGCAAGTAAAATATGAAAAAAACCCAACAACAACAACAAACAAACCCCAAACATATAAAACATTTCTAATATACAGAGTAAAGGTGATCAAGGTTGTCAAACAAATATAAAGGCCTGTTACTGAGGTATGACCTGCTCAGCATCCAGTTATAAAAATCTAGTTTGTGGAGTAAGCTAAGAGAAAAAATATCAAGTATATAAATGTATTGCATTTTGTTTTAATTGTTTTCCTAACAGAGCACAAAAGGGGAAGAAAAAAAACCAAAACCCAGATACTTGTACTTGAAGACAGTTTTGCTATACATACTGGTCTGAAATGTAAATGAATATGTATATAAAGGAGACAGCTCTCAGAAAAACCAGCTGAAAATACAGAAATCTCTCCATGCTGTGGATAGAACTAAGAGCAATTCAGACTGAATCTTTATTACTAACCCTGATTGTCTATGAGATAAAAGTGCTTGATATTTTTATCTTTCCAAAATGTCTTAATTTTCCAGAACATCCCCTCCCTCTCATCACTGTTATCCTATTAGGACATTAAAGCAACGGCAGCAGGGAGAGATGCCCCTACAACAGACAGCAATTTAGCATGCTCAAACCTACCTACCCATCTCCATTTCTCATCTTCATTGTGAATGTCACTATATCAGTGCCCTCTTTTAAAAAGATCTCTGAGCTGCAGTTCCTCTCTATCTACAAAGACCTCTGTTGAAAACAAGTTATTTGGGATGGGTGTTTTGAGAAGCCTGCTGTGCCATAGGAAAGACCATGGCGCAGCAGGCTGTCCCCCTGCAGCCCATGCAGTTTGATGGGAAATGGATATCTACCTGCAGCTGGTGGAGGACCCTACAGTGGAGCAGGTGGATGCACCCACAGGAGGCTGTGACCCTATAGGAAGCCTTCATCGGAGAAGGCTCCTGGAAGGACCTGTGGTTGCGCAAGGAGAGAGGAGACCAGGCTGGAGCAGGTTTGATTACAAGACTTTTGACACTGGAGTAGTTTGTTTCTGCTCGTCTGTACCCCATGGAAGGGACCCACACTGGAGCAGTCCATGAAAAACTATACCTCGTGGGAAGGAATCACACTGGAGAAGTTCATAGAAGATTGAAAGGGAGCAGGGGAAGAGTGTAAAGGGCTCATCTCCCTGAGAAGTAAGGAGTGGCAGAGACATGTGATGAAGTGACTGCAAACCCTGTTCCCTGTCACCTTGTGCTCCTGGAGGGGAGGAGGGAGAGAAATCAGGAGTAAAGTTAAGCCTGAGAAGAAGGGAGGGGTGGGAGAAAGGTGGAAAAACAGCTTTTTGTTCAGCAAGCTTGAAATAATAGAAGAAAAATAGAGTTGGGAAAAAACTTTTCAAACTTCAGGAAGAAGGGGATGATACCTTTGAATTTTGTATAGAAAGTTGTAATTGTATAAAACTAGGTTGACCAATAATAGTTTTAAAGAGGTTAATAACTTTAAAGTTGTTTATATTTTGAATTTTATTTTTGAAAGGACAAAACCTTGAACTTTCCTTTCCTCCTGTAACTGTAGATTTGAATTAGGGAAATTAATTCTTGCTATGTAACAGATACATAACCTTTTGTAAGCTTATAAGTTGTAATAGAACTCGCACAGGAAGGAACAATCACATTACCAACAGCACTTTATCATATTTTTATTATGCAGTAATAGCAGAAATCCCACCTCACCCTCCGAACATATCACTCAATGGAGGAACAAAAGTGTCCTGTGATAAGAAAGCTATGGAGTATCAGTGACAGCAGTTTAGAATAAATATCCATTTCCTCAACCTCAATATTTCCTAAAATGTTAATGAATATATGTAATGGAGAACTAAAAAGTTATCAAATAGCAAAGGAGGGAAAGCAATTGTTAAATACTATATAGAATACCTTTAAAAAAAAAAATCTTTATTTTGACTTTATTTAATGTTACCCGAACAAGTCTGTGGTAGAGGTTATCAAAATTACTTAATCAAATGAAGGACTGATTGGTAACAGTAAAAAAGTAATTGTCTCGTAGACTACAAAGTAAAAAATTCTATCATAAAATAAAAGTTTGGATGTTAGCATTACAACATATTCTAGTAGAGACAGAAAGACTCCTGCAGGGTCTATTCAGATTTCTTCTGACCAGAAAGTTCAAAATAAGCAGGATGAATGTCTCTTTTCAAAGAAACACTTTCCCACATAGAATTCCCCTGCAGACAAATGCTGACACTTTCATTTGTTTTATATTTATATACCATGTCAAAGTTATCAGTAACTGCAGTATGGAAATGGCAGAGACCATTTTGTGGTCTAAGGCGCTAATTAAGCAAATTATTCAAAGCCAGGAAATAAGTTTTACAACGTAGACCATAAATACTTTAAATACTCCTTTTACCAAAGAGCACCTTGAGAACTGCTTACTCTTCATAGACAGATATAGAAAAGTGATGTGATATCACTGTGGTCGAGCATTGCTGACACAAGCAAAAGTAGAAGAGTCAATGACTGGAAGTTGGAATCAGAAAAAAATCAACCTTGAAATAAGGTGCATTTTCCTAGCTGTGGTGGTAATTAAACATTGGAAAAGCTTCCACAGGAGGCAGTGGACTCAGTCTCACAGTCTTTAAAATGAGCTTAGCTGTCTTTAAAAGCATAACCCTTTAGTCAAGTCTATCAGATAAAAATCATGCATGATAGGAACTCGAAAAGGAAGCACTGGAGTTGCATGTTCAGCATGGTCCTTTCTGGCACTGAAATCTGTGATGATATAAGGCAGTTGCTCATGTCTTTCTTATTTACCTCTGAGCGGATTAAGATAAGAAGTATTGTATTTAATATCTACAGATCTATGTGAGAGAATGACTAAAAGAAAATCTTAAATTATATGTTTCAGGACAATTTTCTCCCATCCTGTCTTATCCCTTCAGAGGTGAAGACTAACTCAGTTAAGTTTCTACCTTTTTCAGCTTTTCTCCATGAATATCAAACATGGATGACATAACATGAAACTTGAAAGGAGCAGATCTGTTTCCTTATTTAGTACACAGAGTCCTCTCTGACTACTGGTTGCCCTTTCTCGTCCACCAGATCAAGTGATAACTAACACATATATTTTGAGTTGGGAAAGTACTTTTTTTCAGATGCAACTCCAAGAAAAGTGTCCATACTTTTCCATACAGAAGTATAATTTACCTGACAGGATTACATATACAATGGTATCATAATCCAGTATTTTTATATAATCAAGATTTCTTGACTTTGTATGAGTATTCAACATTGAAGCCAAGATAAAGATGTTTTGGTTTCTCATGCTCCCTTCCTGTGGTACAAAGTTTACTCTCCTCATAACTGAAAGACTATTCTAATAACTATTTTAAGGCATTTTGGTGAAATTTTACTAACAGTGGCATAGAAAAAGCAAAACAGATTTTTCTTACTCCATTAAACCTGTGGAAATGTGAAAAAACAACACTGATTTTCGATCAAGCTCTTAAAAAAATATATAAGAGAAGAAAATGACCAAAAGGCACCATTTCTGGATTTTTTCCTGGAATATAAAGAAGTCTGGCCTTCCCAATTCAGAAGAATTTTGGGCATAAAAGAGTACCTTTTTTCATAATACAGTTTGTATATAAAGCTAGAAATACAGGTACTGTATTAAAAAAAGAATAATCAAGTTAATAAGAAACCTAAACCTAGTAACAAAGTACAGGAGTAACATTCTTAAAACAAACAAACAAACAAACAAAAAACCCAACAAAAAAAACACTGCAAGATTAGTCTCAAAAGATAGACAGATTTTAAATGCTAACAGAAGTCTTCTACAATAGTCCTAAGCAGAAATATTTTAAGTAACCATCACACTTTCCAGGACTATAGCAAACACTTTCTCCAAAATTGTTTTACAAAGATGAATCTCTGATCATTGATGGTTGTTATGCAAAGTATCTTGAAGAGTTTGGAGAAGAAGAAGTAACACCAGCAATCATTCAAAACTGCAAATGTATCCTTTATCAAGATAAAGAAAGTATCAGAGAATAATAACACAGAAATGTATTCCAGGTTGCCTGTACAGATTATTAAAGAAGATAAGATTGAATGCCTTCTATGTTTTCAAACAGATATTGCCAGCAAAATGTTTAGTTAAAATGAAACAGGTGTCAGCTCAAAAATGAGTGCAACAAATAAACACATACATATAAATAAATATTCCCTAAAATGCTCTGTAAATTTCAATTCATTGGATTACTTTTGTCTTTATTGCCTCCAAATGTTCATAAAATTGAATTATACCAGACTATACAGTCGTACAAGGCCATATTAATTCACATATGAGTGTACTTCTGCAGAAGGGAACTCAAAAAGAAAAAAGGGAAAAAAAGAAGGTGGTAAAAAGTAAGACTTGCAATGCTGCTCAGTGATAAGACAGTACCACTATGCCTAGGATGAACCGGAACATTCGTTCAACTGCAATTACCCCAACTTCTTCCCATCTCCATCCTTCTGTCCCATGTTCCCAGCTTGTGGTGTGCCATGAGTGTTTTTTGTGTTGTACCAAGTTCACAGCTGACCATGATTCCCAGCTGCCCTCTGGAACACAGGTGGCAGATGTTCTGACAACCTCCTCGTATAGGAAGCTCTGCTTCTGCTTTCTGTGCAGCTTGAAAGAAACATCTTTTTTTTTTTTTTTTTTTTGTCTTTATGGTCTTTCCTATGGGCTGCAGGTGAATGTCTGCTCTGGTGCCTGGAACACCTCCTCCCCCTCCTTCTTCAATGACCTTGGTGTCTGTAGAGTTGTTTCTCACACATATTCTCATAACTCTCTTGTGTCTGCAAATTGTTCTCTGTGGTTTTTTCCTCTTCTTTTGTTTTCTCAGAGGAACTACTGCCATCACTGATGGGTTTGGCCTTGGTCAGTGGTGAGTCTCTCTTGGAACCAACTGGCATTGGTTCTGTTGGACATAGGGGAAGTTTCTAGCAGCATCTCACAGGAGCCTTATTTTTTATTTTTTTTTCAAGGCTACGGAAAAGACCTTCTTCAGTATAAATTAGCAGAGCTTCTTGAAAAGCCATTATTTCAGTAATGTGCAGTAGAAAATATTTTTCATTGTATACATCATTTAAAAGAAGTTTTCAATGTAGAACTTCAAGAACACTTGAAAAAGTTAATTTGTTGGGGCTGCATAGGGATTATTTTGAGGACATTGCTTATGCACATTATAAGCATGTCTTCGTGATTAGATATCTTTGAGAAATTTTATTGCAAATATAAAAATATATTGATCAAAAGATCTGAGTCATAGTTTAAGCTGGAGATGTTTATATGCACTTGCATACATAGAGAGTGTTCATGGACATTTTTAATGTTACCTTTAAAAAGATAAAACTAATCAGTAAAATATTGAGCGATTGAAAGACTCACAATGAAAAGACATGCTGAAATATATAGAAAATATTGACATTATTCCTCCACATTTTGTATAGTTACACAGATGAGACAAATATATGAACTTGAATACTATACAAGCTGCAGTTTATAGGCACATGAAGGTAAAGTAAGTATGGTTTCAACCTTAACTTCAGTTTCACTGCTTTTATGGATTTAAGCCTGACCATTAATGGACTTTTTGTGATTTAATTTCTTCCACAATCATACTTAATTGCTTACTATGTCGTATAATGTTCAATAAAGCAAAGCAGTGAAGCAAAAAATAGCAGGACCTCTTACAAAGGCTAAAATGAAACTCTTATTAAGACAAGAGTGAATAATGCCTCAGTGCTAATTACCATGGTATAGACAAAGCCTATAAACACTGAGAAACCTCATTAAGCTCTATTAAACTGTGCACTTAGAATTTATCTGGTCAGATAGATGAATAAAAATGTGTAGTTATATTAGCCACTACTATCAACCTTTGCTTCTCAGCAGGAAGTATTCTCAAAGAGTTTGGTTACTTAGTAATGTGCAAAGAACGAGGGTTCTCTTTCAAGCTTCAAAGAGTAAGAGGTATTCTATATATAGAATATAAGAAAAAATGAAATCTGCTTTGATGTTAATATACCTTTAACAAAATGCTAGTAATAGAAACATTTGGCACTCTAAGAAATAAATAAATAAATAAATGAATGAAAAGGAAATACTTCAATGCATTTTAAGAGTGTTCTAGCAGAAATTAGTGGGTTGGTTTCTTTGTTGTTTCTGTGTTCTCATAACTAAAAAAAAACTTCTAAAACTCATATTGCTCTGTCATTCCCTGCTAACTATATTGACAGAACAGAATTATTACACAAAGAATAACTGTTATTTGATATTATTATCATTCTTTTTTTAGTAACCAGGTGGCTCAATTTCCCTGGTTGAATTAGACATATTAAATATATAGGTTTTGGGGAGAGTGGACAGTTAGCTGTCTGTCAGAGAAGGACCTGGGGGTGTTGGTTGACTGTAGGCTAAATATGAGCCAGCAGTGTGCCCAGGTGGCCAGGAAGGTCAATGGCATCCTGGCTTGTATCAAAAATAGTGTGGCCAGTAGGTCTAGGGAGGTGATTGTGCCCCTGTACTCGGCATTGGTGAGGCCGCACCTCGAGTACTGTGTCCAGTTCTGGGCTCCTCACCATAAGGAGGACATTGAGGTCCTTGAACAAGTCCAGAGAAGGGCAACCAGGCTGGTGAAGGGGCTGGAGGGAAAATCCTATGAGGAGTGGCTGAGGGAGCTGGGGCTATTTAGTCTGAGGAAAAGGAGGCTGAGGGGAGACCTTATCACCACCTACAACTACCTTAAGGGAGGTTGTAGAGAGGTGGGCGATGGTCTCTTCATCCAGGTGACAGGAGATAGGACAAGGGGAAACGGCACAAAGCTGTGCCAGGGCAGGTTCAGATTAGATGTTAAGAAAAAAAAAAAATTACTGAAAGAGTTGTCAGGGCCTGGAACAGGCTGCCCAGGGAGGTGGTCAAGTAACTTTCCCTGGAAGTGTTTTAAAAAAAAGGGTAGATGAGGTACTTAGGGATATGGTTTAATATAGGACAGGAATGGTTGGACTTGATGATCTTTAAAGGTCTTTTCCAACCTTGGGATTCTGTGATATTCTAGAACTGTTATGACATCAAAGAAGATGGGCATGTCCTTTGGTAAATAAATACAAACAAGAACACTGTTTGCGATGAAATAGGGCTAGTAAATCAAGTACATATGTCCCTATCTTGCAGAGACATAAGCATCTGTTTTATTTTTAATAATCAATAATTTCACTAATTTTAGCAATATTAGATTACAACCTTTTTTGTACAACTTCCCACCCTTCTAAGAGTGGGCAAAGTAACTGACTCTGCTTTGGACAACAACAGTGACTTCCTTGTCTTTGAGACAACTTGTTCAAATCCACTAACAATGTTACAAAGACCGCAGAAGAGGCAGTTCTACTCTTAGCAGCGGTAGTGATTTTGCTAGAAATCGCTTCCTACCAGCTCCTTGAAACTGAAAATTCTCATTTGTTCAAAACTTCATTAAAGTTTTTGGTATCTGTAACTGTCTGGGTATGCCTGCTGGGACGTACCTCAGCTTTCAGCTGATCTTTGTGCTTTAAATTTTTTTCTGTTTAAACCACGGTGTGTGAACTTATGAGGATTGGGGTGAACCTGGACCTTGCCCAGGTTAGGGTGCAGACATGACGTGAACATGAAAATTGGAACTAGCCAAATAGTCAAGTCTTTAATGGCAATCCTTTTTCTGTCAGTACTGTCAAATAATGCTGAGTCCTATAAAAGCGTACGCTTGTATTTTAGCTTTACATTCACTTCAACCTGATCTAAACAGTTTTAGGCATAATTAGAGCATCGATTTACTTATTTATTTATTTTTACTTTTTCCTTTTTGGAATATTTTTTCCTCTTGCTAAGACAGCATCTTACTCTTCTGTGCAAGCAAGGAATTACTAGCACAAAATACTTCAGGTTCAATATTCATTCAAAGGAGACGAGAGTGTGAGTACAAGATATAGCTTTGCAGTAATGATATTAAACCCCTCAAGTCAGGAATGAAATTCTTAGTATTTTACACTTTATTTTACAAAGTTTTGTTTTACAGATTGGGAAATAAACTTAATTTGTAAAGGATAAGACTTAAACCAATACTTTTAAATTTCTTTTTAATGGCTTTATGATACATAATAATTGTTTTAATGTCTTAATATATTCAGGGCTAATAATTTTAGTAGGGACAAAATGGTTATATTCAGTACCCAACTAGTCTGCCTGAGACCAACTAACTTTCAGAACTGTAGAAGTCTGTAAAGTTATATCAATATTTATATAAAATATATACAAATGCATGCATGCAAATTAAAAAAACTTTCATTTTTGAAAAAAATAGTAACTGTTTTTAGTTGTGTTTTACACCATTTCTGGATCTCCACTAAACATGACTGGGAAGTGAGAAAAAGGTCTGAGGATGTACTGTATGAAACCTGTCTAAAGAATTTCTGGATCAAAAGCATGATACATATCAATATCAGGTTTTCCCATAGTTTTGTGATTGCTGAGTCACTGACACCTATACATTTCATAAGAAGGAGAAAACAATGATGTGGAAGAAAAGTACTAAATAATGACTGAAAGCTTAGCCACAGAAATAAAACATCTCCCAGCATTGCAAAATGCAATCTTATTTTAAGACTAACCAGTCCTTACCTCAACAAAAAGCACAAAAATAATTGAGAAACGTAACTGTTACTGTTATTATTGTTGTTATTATTATTCTTTTTTTTTTTTTTTTACATGTCGCAATATCTCATTATTTTGCGTCCTGAAACCAAGCATTTATACAGTACCCACAGCCATCATACTAACAAGAAGTTTAGCTCTTATCTGCTGTATGGAAGACTGGAGTCTAACTGTGAATCATCTCTCTCACACAGTGCAACTCCGTACTATGTGTTCTTCCTGTTTTGCAGCTGTCCATCTCACAAGTAAAAGTTCTGGATTAATTTATGAAATAATTTTTAATACATATGACTTTTTAGATATTATTTCCTATTACAAAATAGTTTCCAGTATTTTTCCTGTCAGTGTTCAAGTTACTATTTTTAGGTACACTTGTTCATTTTTAATAAATGTCCCCTAGTACCAACCATGACATTTGAAGACTAAGACTGCAGGAAAAGAAGCACATTGTTTTGGTAAAGTGTGGAAAGAAAATTTAGTCTTTTTCTTACTAGTCTGTGCTAAATATGTGGGGGAAACAAGACAGAAAATAGAAAGTTTGATCTTAAAGAGATCTAATCAGCTTCTTCAGGTGCTATCTGTTACAATTGCTATTCATGATGAAGGGATTTAAGGGAGGTTCTGTTAAAGGGTTCCTAGTTGAAAGTACTGCATTTCTAAAGGTTAATGGCAAGCCAACTTGAGATAATGACTTTTTTTTAAAATTACATTTGTTAAAAAAAAAAATAAAAATCTACACTTGATCTCAGTTATTCTCAGAGTCCAATGTATGGTGCAAACTTTTGCCCAGTAAATTCAATTCAGAATTAACTCCTGGCCACAGAACTGCATTACAAAAAAGTAAATCTCCTGCGTTCCTTTGGTTTTCCTTTCTAATTTTATTTGTTTAACAACAAAACCTTAAGAGTAGAAACAGTAAACAATGGCAAATTGTATCCCTTTGCATACAGAATCTTGAACATTAGTGCAAAGAAATGTTTGGCTCTCACTTCATCATCTCAATTAGGATTTGGCTGAATGCCTATACAATCAATGCAGACCTTTCAAAAACTTCTGGGTGAACTGTTTCAGTGCCTTAGTGTTTACTAATGAGATCAAAACATGTACAGTTATGTCAGTATCATTAACAATGTCACTGCTGATTGATTTGCAGGTGCTGGATTTATCTCACCATCACAGGCAATCCCCACATGCCTTTCTAGTTTCCCCATTCTTTGCCAGCATGGAGGGTCAACTTATAAAAGTTCCCGCAGTAGAGTTCTGAGTAGATGAGCAACAGCTCAATGAAAAAATATGACTGAATTTATGTAAAAATGAATAGCAGGTGCCTGTACAGTAACAACTGTATTATTAAAAAGAGTTACAAGCCTGATCTTAAATGACAAGGTGAACCATTTAGTGGACGAGGGAACGGGGCTGCGGAGGTTCTCTATCTGACTTTAGTAAAGCCTTTGTCACCATTTTCCATCTTTTCAGATCTGAAACTACCTAGCCTTTCTGTCATTTGGAAGGAAAAAAAAAAAAAAAAAGAAGAATCTCTGTGATTTGATCTCATTCACGATCTTTTCCCCATGTCACGACACAGTCATTACTTTTTGCTGTCCCAGTACAAGTGTGGTTTCTTTGGCTAGACAGAAGGTACCCACCAAGCTGCTCTATCACTCCCATCCTCATGAGGAATGGGTGAGGGGATAGGGTGGAGAAAATAAGATGGAGAAAAATTTATGGATTAAAATAGCCAGTTTAATAAAGCAAAAGAAAAGGCCAGGTATTGAAGCAAAGGGAAACAAAAGATTTATTCTCTACTTCCCATCAGCAGGTGATGTCCAACCACTTCCTGGGAAGCAGGGTGTCAGTGATCATAGTGCTTGCTCTGGAATGAATATGTTGTACATTACAAATGCTTCCCTCTTCTTCTCCGTTCTTTTAGCATGATGTCATATGGTATGGAATACCCTCTTGGTCACTTTGAGTCAGCTGTCCTGGCCAAGTAAGTCCGCTCCCAGCCTACTGGTTAGAGGGGAATGTTGTAGAGACAGCTTTGGTGCTATGTTGCAGCACTGCTCAGCAGTAGCCAAACCCTGGTGTTTATCAACACCTTTCTAGCTACCAACACACAGCACAGTGCTGTGAGGGCTGCTGTAGGGGACAGCCATCTCTACCAGACATAATATAACAACATGTATAGCATGTATAACTAAAATATCTTCTTTTTTATGTATTAATATAATAACTGGTAGACATAATTCTTACCTGTTTTTCAAAAGTTATAATTTTAACATGTGTAAATTTGGTATATTAATTACTTGAATTTTTAATCCAGTCCAGGCAATTGATTATTTCACAACAATGTGATGTGTTGGTTTTTTTTTTCTTCATGCAAAGTCTTTATTTGTTTGGAAGTGAGCAACAGCACTCCTGTAGTCTTATAGGAGAGGTTTGTTGCTTTTTTGTTTGTTTTTTTTTTTTTCTAATAGAAACAGTTTTTAGACCACAGTTTGCAATCAGTGAATATTTATATTAGCAGCAATTATACGCAACTAATTATCTTATCACAGAGGAAAAGGTTAGAATTAAGTTTCTTCATTGGACACCTACTGTGTAGATAATTAAGTATCTCTATGGTTTCTTTCATTATTGCATTCAATAATAGCTAAATACCAGGGAATCTAGCCATAATCAGACATGATTTGATGAGATACAGGGGGGAAGTAAAGATAGAGACAACCAAAATTTTCACAAGGCGGCACTAGGGCTTACACTTTCTATCTGAACCCCATTTTCTAGAGGAGAAGTGAAGAGAGAGCCAAATAGTATTATTTTAAGGTAGGAACAGATTAAAACAACACATGAACAAGAGCATTCTGAGAAGGTACCTCAGGTTACACTGGATTCCTTTTCTGTCATACTCTTCCCCTGTGTCTCCTCCTGACAAGCAGCCTAGTTGAGGAGTGTGTATCATTTTCTATGCTCCTGTGCTGTCCCTCCAAAATAATTTTTACTTCATGCCTACCTTTATATTAAGAGTTCCTAATTAAGCTTCCTACCTTCCCTGCAGAACTGAACTGAGATGACATTTGCTGTAAAAAGGTAATTTACTGTGATTGTATACTACTGAATTTCTCCCATCTCATGGTCATCTAATATGCATTGATTATAAGCTCTGTAAGCAGAAAGGTGACTGCTATTTGGTACTTACACAGAAGGATCGAGTCTACCTAATGTTGACACCATCTAGTACCCACAGCTTAATTCAGTTGTCCAAACATAAGCACATAATGTGATTTGAAATGCCCTATAATACCCTACATGGTCCACAGCTCCTGATCTCACAGGGCATATGCCAAATAACACTGTATTCTTCTGTACAGGTAAATTAATTGAGTTCATAAGGTAATGGAGATATAAAGCTCTGGTTGAACCAAACGCACATTGTCACATGGAACAATTTGTCTGGCCCCAGGGGGTCTAGAGATTAGTGTAGGTCAGGTGAAGGATCCAAAGTTGTCTCAAATGGCATTTCTTGCTTACTTAAAGGAGATTACTTTATGTTGTCAGTGAATATAGTCAGTAGAACATGAAGCTGTGTTGTGGTTTCACCCCAGCGAGTAAGCAAGCACAATGTAGCCAAGGGGATGAAGAGGAGAATGGAAAAGAAAAAAACAAAACCAAAAACAAGCCAAGAACTTGTGTCTTGAGATAAAGTTAATATAATAGGATAAAAAAGGAAGAAAATAACAATAACATTAATTATAATTACAAATTTTGAACACCACCAACATCTCCCCATTGTTCAATCAAGATAGGATTGCTTGCTTTTTATATACCTAAAAATTAGCTTCAGGGTTAGTTTCCGAAGTATGTGCACTGGACTTTATATAGAGTAGTCAGAGCAATGTAAAATGATTCTAAACTAGGGTGTTAGTCTCCAGCATTAATATATATGATTTATAGAAATAATTTACCAAAATCCCTAGAAGAAATAGGAAGTGTTTGCAGGTAACAGTAGTGTCACCTGATAGCTTTGGAATGGATTCTGATTACTTTTTTCCTTGTTATCATAATTATTTTCTTTTTTTAAAAAGTCTAAACTGTGCAAAGAGTTTAGGAAAAAAACCCTGCAAATTTCAGGATACAATTAAAAGTAGAGTTAATTAGTTGCACTCCTACAAATATGCAATTTGTAATATTTGTAATATCATAGTTCTGTTTTATAATTTAAAAAAAATTATATTTCTCAGTCCACCATAGTGTTTAAAATCAATAAGAGGGAGTGACTTCAAATTTTCTGCTCTTAGATAAAGATAGCTTTGCATAATTGTTCAAAAAACCCCACAAATCCAACCCAACATAATCTCATGAGATTTGCAGTAAGAAGCACATCCTTAAAAAGATTAAATATAGCCAGAAGCTACTCTGTGTTATAAATTCCATGGAAGACAGAAAAAAATTAAGGTCAAAACTTTCAAAACTTATTTTCTAAGAGAAACTCTCATAAAATCAGCATTTTTACTTTCAAAAAAAATTACTTGGTGTTCAGTAGTGCTTTGAGAAGTTTCAAAAATCAGAATAAAATACAATAACCAACAATACTTTCAGTTACTTATCCATTAAGACTCCCTAAATTTAGTGTGTCCCTTTTGTATGTATTCATAATAATGCAGCTTTATTTTTATATATAATGTGAGCTGGACTCAAAAATCTGAGACACCAGTTTAAACATTTTATCATTCATGATAATGGATGACCAGTCTCTTTGTTACTTGCTATAAATATATTTTTTTTTAGTTTAATAAATAATGTTGTATCTGAGAGTCCCAAATATGTCCCCGCTATCATTCCTTATATTCATAAAATATTACATAAATTTTACAAGTAAGGCCTCCATATAATTGGCCAAAACTTTCCTCTCCCTGAAATGCCAACTGGTCTGAAATCATGCAGATACTGGAATTTATTCAAAATTAAATAAGTCTTCTCATGAAATCTATATGGACATGCTATTATGGTCTGGCATGCAGTGAAGTGGTCTAAAGACAAAGATAACTTGCCTGAAACAGTTTCCTGATGATGAAATTTTGTTATTTTTATGTTCCAGATTAATATCTGTCTGCATTTAACAGATCATCTGGACCAAATTCAATGTCTATAGAGTCCTTAGGCACACAAATTGCAGCTTACAAAGTAGGAATATGCAAGAGGTCAGATGCCGTGATTCTGAAGCCCTCCATACAACTGATACTTCAGTTCTACAAGTGATTTAATTTTTACTACTCTCTAATGGATTTTTTTCAGTACATTTTCAAAAACACCAGTCCTGAGCATAACAACTATTAGATCAAAATACATATGATTCGGAGGAGATTATATTCTGCTTGTTCTACAAGAGATACCCAACCTGATGAATACTCCAGATCAGATATAATGACTGACATCCCCCACTATTAAAGGTCCTGCCATGTACGGCATTCCCATGAGAGTCAAGATTTTACCCAGGAACAGGTGAGTATTGGAGGTACATTATACAACTGAAAGGTTTTAGTGGTTAGTAAGCAGCATAGAGGTAAATCATATAATGGTTAACCACATACAAATAGTTACACTTTCCAGAGGAATCCAGCTCTGCCGTATAGCCCTCATCATTATTTAGTCTTCTAAAACATATTGTCAGGAGTGTGGGATAGAAAGAATTACTGCAGAGTTTATACCTGATCTGTACTCCAGGCACTTTATGCTGAGTTGTAAGTTTGTCTTGTTCCAACAGACTGTTCACAGTGTTGACCTCACACTGACCATTTTTTTTTCTATTGGTCTGTAATTTGTTTTGTATGTATATTTTTTAAAAAATCAAATTATGTAGATAACTTAGAAACATCTTCATTCTCTAAACAGTATCTTCTGTGAAATATGACACTCCACAAGCATTTTAAAGGATAAAGACATTTCATGAAGGTAATGAATTGATGAATTTCTATTGACTGATGTTACCACACACGTGATACAGATCCCATCAGATCTCCAAAAGTCTTTTAAATTGAAAGGCCCCCACTACATGTCATGAGTCATTATCAGTTCCTAAATAAAAATAGACTCAGATATTTTTCCACTTTAAAATAAAGCTAAAAGGATAAAAGTCCAAATCTTATGCTTCTAGTTTGTAGAGACAAACATATTTCCTGGAGAAAAAATATAATTAATCTCCTGCTGAGCAATGAAAACCAAGAAAAATATATGCAAATATGCTATACAACAGCTATTATAAAACACCTGTATCTGTGATGCTTCTTGGTTTTACCTACTTCATGTTCTGAAAATGTTTTATTACTTAAAATAAGTAGCAGAACATGTGGGATTATATCAGTTTGTTGTTCTGGAAATTTCTTTATCAACATGCCAATAAAATAGAAACGTGACTTTTAGCTTCTATTTGCTCATTTTTACTGCGCCTGTTTTTTCATGTTGCTAAGCACATTTTCAGAGTCTCTAGACAGTACAGTTAAATCACTCTCCAATTTCTCCATGGAAAAAATCCCATAATCAATGTTTTCAGACATCCTTTCACATACTAATGGATAACTGTGAGGCCTGTTTCCCAGTACTTCCAGTAATCTTTTTCTAACCGATAATTGAATATATTTGTGTTCCTACATAGGAGAAAGGATTCGTTAACTCAGTTTTTCTTCCTATTGAGGACTGAGTAAGTGCAAGGTCTTGGAAGCAAAAATTTAACAGTGTAAAAGATGAAGGACAATATAATTTGATGAGCAACAATCGGACAAATTCTACCCTGAAGCAACAAATAAATAGAGTCTTTCATAAATTTCAGATGAAGGATGTTCTTGATGTCTTCGTGACGTGCACTTAGAATCTTCAAGTCTTTTGAAATACACTAGTTGAATACAGGAATAGTTGAAATCTATCAATTCACTATCACACAGGTAGAAAAGGGATAATTTTATAGGGACTGCATATTACATTTGGGTGAACAACTTCTTTTTCTATTAAAATGCTGAATTATTTGCAATGAAAGGTATCTCTGTAGGGCCTGGTGGGCTGTTTTCTGGTTTTTTGTTTGTTTGTGTTTTGATTTGTTTTCATTTTGGTTTTAGGTTGTTTTGGTGGTGGTGGTGGTGGTGGTGGTAGTGATGGGTGGGGTTTTTTGATTGTTCGGGGGTTTTTTTTATAATAGGAAGGTTTGAGCTCAAAATTTATTTGAATGTTCAGTATTAATCCCTAAAATGGCAATGGGTACAGAACATTTTGAATCTATGAAGTCATTTACAAAAAAATAATAAAGTTATATAAAAATAGATTTGACATTTTATTATTGCTGAGAAATCAGAAGCACAAGCAAAGCAAATGTGTTTTTGTCATTTGGAACACAGTTACTTTAGGAGTATGTGATGCATTTTATGAGATAAAGAAAATTAAAAGAATTTAGCTGAGTACAAATAAAGTTGCAGAATAGTATAATCTTAGTAGGAATGATAAAAAAGAAAAAACATTTAGAATTTTATTTTCACTTGAGTCTATAAACCTTCGTAATTGCAGGACTGTTGATCTCAGTGCCTGGTAAAGTTATTGATAAAATCATGCTGAGAGTTATTGAAAATTACCCAACTATCTAGCATACAACTAGACAAAGACATAACGCATTGGGTGAGCAATTCACAGATCTTCCCCAGCAAAACAGGCTGATGGGTCAGGCCCAGAGGGTGATAGTAAATGGGGTTACATCTGGCTGGCAGCCAGTCACTAGTGGGGTTCCCCAGGGTTCTATTTTTAGGCCCAATTCTTTTTAACGTGTCTGAACTAATTTTACAGACAGAACAAAATTGCGAGGAGCTGTTGACTTTGTTGAGGGTGGAGAAAGCTTGCAGAGAGACCTGAACAGATGAGAGAATTGGGCAATCATCAACAGCATGAAGTTTAACAAGGGCAAGGGCCAGATTCTGCACCTGGGAAGGGACAACCCTGGCTGCACATACAGACTGGGGGATCAGATGCTGGAAGCCAGCCATGCTGAGAGGGATTTGGGGGACAGCAAGATAAACATGAGCCAGCAGTGTGCCCAGACAGCCAGGAGGGCCAATTGTATCAAGTACGGCATTGCCAGCCATCTTTCAAAGCAGTTCTGATAAAAATCTAAATAATTTGCTTTCTGAGAGAATAAATTATAGGAAAAGATATTTCAGTGAACAATATAAAAAACAATCATTCTGAAATGACTTAAAGATTTGTATGAAAGAGATTGTAATTGAAAGCAGATGTAGACTCCAATCTGATAATAGACATTTCTAGAAGAATTCAAGAAAGGCCTTTCACTAATGGAAGAATAAAAAGGTAAAATAACAATCAAGTCTTCCTGTGTGCTAGCTGTGTACATTCCACAGTATTTAGGATATTTAGAAAGCAGAAATAAATGCTTTGCAGGCTATAGGTTTTTATGAGAAGACTAGAAATGGTAGTTCCCCCTGATATGAATATTTCCAAACCGTGAAGTTTCAGAGACTGAAGATTTCTCATTTTCCCGAGAAGGTAACTTACTTTTAATACTTCCTACATATCACAATGATTGATTTTTCTAAGCCATTTTTCACAACATAAAGCACTGAAAAAAATGATAGCGTACAAGGACTAATTACGGACATCAGGTCTTGAGTTGTTAAATGGGGCTTGAATTGTTAAATGTGCATCTCCAGGTCCCCCTGAAACTTGCTTAACACTACTGCAGTAACTCCTATTCAATTATTTGTGCTTACCAGCAGCACAAGTAGCCAGATCAGACTTGTAAGAGATGCTTAGATTTTCCAAATAAAATTCTGTGAATACAATCACATTGCCTAACATTTTGAGTTGACCCCATGACAGCAGCCAAGCACTCACAGAGGCACTCATTCAGTCCTCAGCCCTGCAGGACAGGGGAGAAAATACAAAGAGTAACAAGCAAGAATACTCCAAACACATCATGCAAGTTTTAGTTCATACTTAGAACAGCATTTTTTTGTGTACATTTTAATATCCTTTTAAGCACCTAAGTCACATATATAGAGGATTTAAGTATAATCAGTATCACGGTTTCTAACTGTGACTGATTTTAGTTAATGGATTCAAGAGGGATTAGTTAAGTAGACCTGACAAGCATTTGTTGATAATAATTATAGGTGGAAAATGTTATGAAATACGTATGGAAACATATATAAGACCAGGTTTGAAATGTAAACTCCAGTAAACTCCACACTGTTAGAAGTATAATCTTAACAACACTGTTTTTATTCTCCCTGATCAAAGAAAACAATTATTTTTTTCTTTAGAATAGTGAGCACAAGAGTGTCAATTTTTATCATTTACTCTCACATAAACACCAAAGGCAAATAAATCCATTTTATATCTTGTCTTCTCCAAATTTCTAAAAAGATCCTTGCCAGGTCCCACCTTAGACCTCTGAAATATTGCATGTATTTTCTGATTGCTTATTCATTTTACTTTGTCTTTCTTTCCTGTTTCAAACACTTTGTCATAGTCCTTTTATTCTGCAAATACATTTATCTGACCTAGTAAACTTGAAGAGTAGAAAATGCCTTAAAACATGCATTCTGAAGATATGTTTTATATGAATGACTTAGAGCTGTTTTCCACACTCCAGAGTCCTACTCTAGAAAGGATTACTTTTTCTCTAGTGGTCATAGAGAGAGGCTTTAAAAGCTGTTGAGGTGAATCTTTCACTCTCAAATAACTAATTCCCATCTCCACAAGTGGAAGTAGGGGAAGAAGGTTAACATTGCAGTGGCAGATAAATTTAGATGAGAATTAAAGAAAAATGGAACCTTTGAATAATAGAATAAGGTATGGTAAAGGCAAGTGAAAAGAGAAAGAAGAAAAAGAAGGAAGAGAGAGAGAAAAGGAGAAAGAGGGAAGGAAGGAAGGAAGGAAGGAAGGAAGGAAGGAAGGAAGGAAGGAAGGAAGGAAGGAAGGAAGGAAGGAAGGAAGGAAGGAAGGAAGGAAGGAAGGAAGGAAGGAAGGAAGGAAGGAAGGAAGGAAGGAAGGAAGGAGGGAAGGAAGGAAGGAGGGAAGGAAGGAAGGAAGGAAGGAAGGAAGGAAGGAAGGAAGGAAGGAAGGAAGGAAGGAAGGAAGGAAGGAAGGAAGGAAGGAAGGAAGGAAGGAAGGAAGGAAGGAAGGAAGGAAGGAAGGAAGGACTGGCAGTGAGTCAATTCTTTCTTTATGGCTGTTGTGATTCTCTAGAGCTAGAACTGAGCTAGAAAACTATTTCAAATATACATTTAAATTCTTAGTATTTTCTCTATTGTGGGCATGGACACCTATAAGAGGAATCTATTTCATTATATTTCTTTGATGAACCACAAATATACAAGGTGTATCACTTTGTCTTTTAAACAGCCTTCATGGAATACTGTACAGAACCAACTTCTATCTAACAGTAAATAGAAAATTAAGAAAAATTATCACTACAGTATTTCAATTCTAGAATCATAGAATATCCGGAGTTGAAAAGAACCCATAAAAATCACCAAGTCCAACTCTTAGCTAAGAGGGCTGAATATAATAGAAGCTTATTGTCTGGAGTTTTGTGGGGTGTCCATAACATATTATGCAGCAATGGTTCTGATAGAGACTTACTGTCTAGACTTTTGTGTATACTAATAACATATTTTGCAGCAATGGTATTGTGGAATGTGTGCACCCGCACATTGTAAGCTTTCTAGAGGGACTGTCTGAAGAACAAGAAAACTCAAGGCTACAAGAGGACCCAAGGACAGTCATGTGGCTCTGATAAACAAGAAGAGGAAGATAAAGGCTATAGTCCATAGCAAAAACACAATGATGAAGATGAATAGATGAAGTGACCATATGAAGACCACATAAATACTGTAGTGTGCATGCAGGAAAGGACGGAAAACTATAATAATGAATTCTTGGAAAAATAATGAATATTTTAACAATTTCTTAGAAAGGTCATGAATATGTGTGTGTAACCTGTATATAAGCTGTGCAACTAAGTCATTCGGTGCTCGCATTAGGAATTATCCATTGTGCTGCCCAGTGCTGTGATCACTTCCCTGGGGAGCTTGTTCCAGTGGCAGACCACCGTCTCAGTATAGAACCTAGCTATTTGGCTAGCTTTTATAACATGCTGTGCTTTGGAGTTATTTGCAAAGAAAGTGAAATATGAAGTTTTATTAACTGCAATATTTATGTAATGCTTTTAAATTAACTCATAGAGTAATTGCTTTTAACTTCTGTTTTTAACTGCCTTTAAGTGTCATATAATTTTTACAGTTTATGTACAACATTAAATTTTCTGAACTGCCTGAGTTATGAAATAAAAAATATGAATAAAACCAAAATAAAAATACAGTGTTTCCAAATTTTGCTCATAGAAATTAAGTAGAATGTCTAATATACAGTGTGTGTAACTGTTATCTGGGAAGGAGAGCGGGGAAAACAAGGAAAAGAGGGGAAGGAGGAAATAGGGAGTGAAACAATACAAGACTTACTATGCTACTAATTTGATTACCCAAACTCAGACCAATACATAGTTCCTCTGCATATTTCTTTAGTCACATAGACAAGATTGTTAAATATAATTGCTATAGGAATTTAAACAGAACGCTCAACAACACAAGAAATATTAGAGAAAAACTTTGTGACTGGTAGACCCAGGAGAATTTTGCTCTCCTGCCATTATGCCACTATATATGCCTTCTGCCAGTGTAAAATGTGACTTGCCACTACTTGACTTTTCCCAGAAAAACTAAGTAAATTTTGTTTCTTACCAAAACAAAATATTAACACCTGTGCTTGTGCTAGTACTGATACAACTCTGCAGTGGATAAGCTTTAATGTAGAATTAGGTCCTGAATAATACAAGCAATTCAATGATACACAAGCATTTCAACAGCCCTTATAAGCATTTTATGCCTTCAAACAGTTCTTAAATACACACTATAAATACACAACTATCTTAGAAGTTTTAAAAGTCAGACCTTAACTTTCCATCCTTTTTTTTTTTTTTGTTTATATGAGGGGGGCTCAACTACTATTCATTTTTTACTATCATTGCTAGGAAAAAGGTAACAAGCCTTCTTGTTTCCTCTGTGATACCTTCTTGTTTCTGTTAACGTAAAGCACAGTAAAAGCTGGTTGACGTCTTTTCCTTTCAACTCCATATAAAAGGTACAGGAAGATGGAATTCTTGTTATTTTTAGCTTTTTTAATTAAAATAGAAGTTGCTCTTTGATGAACCTTGATTTTCTGTATAGCACACTCTTGAACTATTACAACATTGCTTATCCTAAAGAGTTTTAGATAGATTATCCTAAATTTCTCAATTAATCTTAACACCTAGTATGTCCCTGCTATTCTTTTCTCCTGCATGAACACAAATATGGACACATTACAGCAATGACAGCCACTGTCTCCCAAACTTGGGTATCTAATTTTGTAAAATACTGTTATGTGATACAGTGATTTATATCAGCAAACCTTTTCTGCAATTAAGGTCTTAATACAAGTGTTTTCTTTTATGTAATTGACCATTACACACAACACTCATACAGGAAGTATTCAGACCTATAACCTTCTAGTGAGTTCCCAAGCCACTCAGATAGCAGTCAGGTGAAACAGGACATGTTTCAGTTTTCTCTTTGAATCTGAACAAATCTATAAGAAAGAAAGAATAAAAGCTTCTCATGTTAGAGAGAGAGAGGAAACAGGATAGAGTACAGTAACTTTGTTATGATTCCTTTGATAGCAAAAAAGAATCCTCTTCCCTGCTCCCTGGACTGTTTGATCAATGGCATTTTGGTGCCATAATAGTTAAATTAGTCCATAAACAACTCCTCTAAAGAAGTCAGGTTTAAAAGTTATCTCTGGTCTTTTCCTGTTAGGTCGTTTCTGGTGGTTCTGTGCTCAGTATGTTAATCCTAACTGTTTCCTTATATTGATTACTATGAATTCTCTTCTTGTGTCTCTTACTGTCTTGATCCACTCTATATGATTTTAAGTGTTTCACTTAACATTTTTGACTTTATTCTGGAAGAGTAAGATTTTCATTTTTATTTTTTTAATTAAAAATAAACTTGCACAAGTCTTCATTTGACCTTAAGCACTATATGGAGAGAAATATTTTTTTTCATAATTAGTTGCAGGAGTTGGCATGTTCTCATCCTGAAAATGTCCCTCTGCATGGAAGTGTTTCCCTCCAGCATGATGACCCTTGCTCACACTTTGGTGTTATTCAGAAATTTGCTGAGAGCATCCTCCATCTTATCACACAGATAATTAATGAAGACATTGAACAGTATTGGATCCAGTATGGATAATCAAAATTCATCTGGACATGACTATGGGAAACCTGCTCTAGATGACCTCATTGAACAAGGAGTTTGTCCTGGTTCTGGCCAAGCTAGAATTAACCTCCCCAAGCAGCCTGCCTAGGTGAGCTGAGTTAACCCAGGCTGTTTTCCACACCACCTGAAATCATTTTCCCATAAAAGGGAATGGTTGGCGAGGGTGCTTGTGGGTGTTTTTAGAGCAGTCTGAGTGTGGGTGTGGTGCCAGCTTGGTCCTCACATTGTGGGGCACTCTGATCACTGGGTCAGTAAAGTACACTGTACTGTTGCTAGGTGTGAGTGTAATTGGCTGTTATTGTTCTTTTTTTCATGGTGATTTTTGTCAGTAAACTGTCTTTATCCCAGCCTATGGAGGATCTGTCTCTTACTCCTCTGGGACTAAGCAAGTGGTGTGTGGTCCTCAGCCATTTTTTGGGGCTGAAACACCACAGATGTTGAGCAAGCCCAATATAAAAGATTCTGTGATACTTTGAGATAAGTGGTCCAGTTAATTTTGTACCCACCTTGTCACTTTCTTATCTAGCCCATTTCTCACTAATATGATAATGCAAGTAAAATTTAATAAATACTTGTTTAATAAATACTTGTTTAATAATTTTATTAAAATAGATTGATAAACTCTATGTTTTATGGAAGACAAGGAATATGATTTGTGTCAATGAGTTTTCACAGGCATACATGTATTTAATTTTTGTTAGAATTTGGAGTTGTATCTTACAGAATAAATCTAGACAAGTATTAGCTATCAATCTCAAAGTATATTTATGTAATCTGAAGGAAAATATAATAGCATCTCAGGATTTTAAATACTAGGGTTTCTGAGACCATAGTGTTGACACTATGGTCTGGCCAAGTTGGATGCGGCTTTGGGGAATCTGCCCATGGCAGAGTGCTTTCAAACTAGATGATCTTTGAGGTCCCTTCCAACCCAAATCATTCTATGACCTTATTATTCTGTGGCACAATAGATGTACAAAGGCAGCAGACAACAAAAGTGTCCAAGCAATAACCACTGACAGCTATATTCACTAACTTTAACTCTGAAATGTTTCTTGACGTGTTAAAGACAGTATCCTTTAAGAACAAATTTGCAGTTTTCATTGCTACTGAAAAAAAACATGAACTTTAGGAGAAATTTTTAACACATGTATTTTGTATGTTGTTATATGTGAGACTTTTAAACATAATCTGGGGGGAAAGAGAATTAATTATGAACTTCTGTCTCTTCATAGTGGAGCTAATGACTGCTATTAGGAATGTGGCTTTGAGAAAAAAAAATAATATAAAACCAGGTATCACAATGCAGTGATGATAAACTCTACTGGAGATTCTTTAATTGTTTTGAGTGCATTGAAATGGTTGATAATAAACTTTTGTCTAATTCAAACCTCATTAAGAGCACAAGCTTGCAAACTTCAATACTGTGCATCTTATCACCAGGCTTAGTCATGGAATTTTTATATATGTAATCCTGCAACCATAAAGTAGAGAAAATTAGATTAGTCAAATGTATTCTTCCACTTCAGTAAAACTCACATAAATATTACATATACACTTACAGCCATCCTGCAGAAATAATGAGATTACAACTATGCTACTCCCTCTAAGTGTAAGAAAAAATATAGAACTATACATGATTATGTTTGTTGAGTAATTTTAAAAGGCAAAGAAAACCATGCTTTTTTACAATAATAAATATGTAAAAGTGTCACTGTTAGTTCCTCAATGTTCCTGTTAGCTCCTACAGTGCATTAGCAATACTTATAAGGAGGACAGTGTTTCGTTTTTGTTTGTTTTTGTTTTTTTTTTACTAGACATATTAGAAAATACGTAGTGAGGGAAAAAAAAGACACTATATTGAATGGAAAAAAAATGGGCAAATAAATTGAGTATGCTTCTATTAATGAAGATAACTATTTTTCCTTTAACTCAAAGAATTAGCTAACCTGTTTCAGCTAGAAGGAATTGACTGTAGGTATTATCCTTTTTAATCCAGTACTACCTATTATAAAGAATACACGAAATCCCATTTCCCTGAATGCAACAAAAATATACCAATAAGAAATATTTTTTTCCCTATGATGTTAAGTAGTTTTTGGGAGTTTTTTTCTGCTATCAGTCAGTCCAGAATCCAGTCTACCCAAACTTTTCTCAGAACTAAGCAATACATTAAAAAAATCAGGTTATTTGATGATTCTTGATGCCTTCCTATGAAGCGTTCTCGTACTTTAAGCTGTTTTTCCATTTAGATGCAGAAACACAGAAGTGTGTTTCAGTGTACATTTCAGCTGTATTTGCTCCTGATATAAAGAAAACTATCAATTTATTTCTGAAAATGAGAACAACTCTTTTATGAAATCAATTAATTAGCAATTTGCTTTATGGGATGCATGGCTGTATTGCACATAAGTGTCCTGAAATGTCAAATAAATCCTACTAAAAATAAACTTCTGAAAGCCAGTGTAGATTTCAGGTGGGTAAAGATAAACTGCAAGTCTTTAACACTGTCTGAACTAGCTCTTTGATCATTCCTATAACTTATAAGCACATCACAACAAGATAATTTTAATAAACTATAAAGGTGGGCATTTGTCTTGGTGGAGACAGATCACAATATTTCAGGAAATTAAATTACTCAAGGAAAAACGATCATATATTTGTTAGATGAGATAGTTTCGCTCTACATACGATCACCAGGTTTAAATCACAGATATGGAATATCAAGATGGATATCAAGTTTCTATTTTAGAATAAAAAGGAAGATTGCAATAGATTTTTTCCCTGTTTTTTCTCCATGAAATGTTCCTTTTTCATTGCTAGCTTCTTTCATTATAGATTAAAAAGAAAAGCAGGCACTTTTATGCTCCAAAGCAAACTAGCTTTTATGCTACATCATTTACGGACTAGGGAAGAAGTCTTCAGTTCATGCTAGATACAAATATCATATATGTGTATATTACCAATATATTGAAACTTCTTTTTCCCCAATAAAATAATGTGAATATTTCAATTTTATGTCACTTTTGTCTGTTGTAGTTTTGCATGGCTGGGTTCTGGTGGAGAAGGGTGGGCTTCAGGGGTGGCTTCTGCAAGAAGCAGCTAGAAGCTTTCTGCAGGCCTGACAGAGCAAACACCAGTCAGCTTAAGGCTAGAAAAATTGCTGACCAAGGCCAAGCGCATCAGTGATGGTCACAGCACCTCTGAGAATCACATTTAGAAAGAAAGGAAAATGCAGACGCTTTTTTGCCTCCAGAGAAGGGAGTGAGAAGATGTAAGAAACTGTGCAGACACCAGGTTAGTGAAGAAGTGGAGAAGGGGGAATGAGGTGCTCCAAGGGTCAGAGAGAGAGATTCCCCCACAGTCCATGTAGAAGACCATAGTGAAGTAGGCTGCCCCTCTGCCACCCAGGGATGATGACAGGAAGCAGAGATTCCCCCATTCCCTGTCCCTCCCCATGCCACAGTGTGGGGGAAGAAGGGAGCAAAATCAAGTCTGCCAAGAAGGGAGGGGTGGGACCTGCTGCTATAAGATCTTGTCACACTTTTCATTATCCAACTCTGGTTTCACTGTGTGTGTGTAGTATAATAAATTAGAGAGTTTTCCTTCCTTTATTCTGTGTTGAGTCTGTTTTGCCCATGACACTAATTGCAGAATGATCTCTCCCTGTCCTTATCTCGATTCCTAAGCCTCTCAATATATATTTTCTCCCTTGTCCAGCTGAAAAGGGGAGTGATGGAGTGGCTTTGGTGGATGTCTGGCCTCCAGCCAGGGCGAAACCACCACATTGTGTAAAAAGAAACTCAAGAAACCACGACCAATAAAAAACAAACAACCTTGCAGAAAGCAGATTTGGAAGGAGGAGAATCTATAACCAGGGTGTTTCAAAATGTAGAATTTTTCTTTCTTATTAGTCAGTCATTCCCTACTTGAATAGCAAGAATGTTTAGCACTAATGTAAATAGATTCATGCGCAAACTAGATCATAAAGTAGTCTTTAGATAGATACTGAAATCTTCATCTGAAAACTTCTGGATGGAATGTATCCCTATAAAATAGTAATCTTTCATATATAACATGCAAAAATAAATACAACAAAAGCTTGAAACAAATAATTGGAAATGACACAATGACCATATCTAAGGCAATTTTAAATAAAATATTATATTTGCATTAACTTTAATATCTAATATTTGATGTCTAAATCTGAGCTTTTCAATTTATTTCCCTTTTAAAATCAATGCAGAGTAATAAATGCCTTAAGACCACAATTCTGCAGACAGTTGTTTTAAGATCACTATCAATTCCTCAACACAGATACTTACTTTTCTCTACTGACTACAAAATAAGAAGCACTGACTCAAATTTTGGGTTGAGAATTGGCTGTCGGACCGAGCCCAGAGGGTCATGATTCGTGGAGAAGAATCTGACTGGAGGCCTGTGACTAGCGGTGTTCCCCAGGGCTCGGTGTTGGGTCCAGTCCTGTTTAACATCTTCATTGACGACCTCGATGAGGGAATAGCATCCACCCTCAGCAAGTACGCCGATGACACAAAGCTGGGAGGAGTGGCTGACACGCAGGAACACTGCGCTGCCATCCAGCGAGACCTGGACAGGCTGGAGAGCTGGGCAGGGAGAAACCAGATGAGGTTCAACAAAAGCAAGTGTAGAGTCTTGCACCTGGGAAGGAACAACCGTTTCTATCAGTCCAGGCTGGGGGATGACCTGCTGGAGAAGAGCTCAGTGGAGAAGGACCTGGGGGTCCTGGTGGATGACAGGTTGGCCATGAGCCAGCAGTGTGCCTCGGTGGCTAAGAGAGTCAATGGGATCCTGGGGTGCATCAGGAGGAGTGTTGCCAGCAGGCCAAAGGAGGTGATCCTCCCCCTCTACTCTGCCCTGGTCAGGCCCCACCTGGAGTATTGTGTCCAGTTCTGGGCTCCCTGGTACAAAAAGGACAGGGATCTCCTGGAAAGAGTCCAAAGAAGGGCTATGAAGCTGATTAAGGGCCTGGAACATCTCCCCTATGAGGAAAGGCTGAGTAGGTTGGGACTGTTCAGCCTTGAGAAGAGAAGACTAAGGGGGGACCTAATTAATGTTTATAATTATCTTAAGCAGGGGATGCAGGGGGAATCAGCCAGCCCCTTTTCAGTGGTCTGTGGAGACAGGACAAGGGGCAACGGCTGCAAGTTGGAGCACAGGAAGTTCCGCACCAACATGCAGAAGAACATTTTCACAGTGAGGGTGACAGAGCCCTGGGACAGGCTGCCCAGGGAGGTGGTGGAGTCTCCTTCTCTGGAGATATTCAAGACCCATCTGGATACCTATCTGTGCAATAGGAGCTAGGGAGCTGCTTTGGCAGGTGGGTTGGACCCAATGATCTCTCGAGGTCCCTTCTAACCCCTACGATTCTGTGATTCTGTGATACCTTGCTTCAACAAACCTAATCTAAGATAGTGGAATTATGTGACTCATATTCCTGTCTTATTTCAGACCCATTACTATGTGAACCACAGAGCATTGGAATTATGGAAACCCAGAGTAGTTTTCATTTTATTTTTTTTCTTCTATTTGGCAAACTAGTTCTGTTTCTTCTGTAAAATAATATTCACTCAGTTATATTTGCGTATACATTTTGCATGTAAACTTTTGGAATGTAACCTTAAGAAAAAAATAAAAGCCACCTAGGAGGGTTTTATTTCAAAATGTCATTCTCTAGGTGGGCTAGAGTTCCATGGCATATTTTTGTCTCTTCTGTAAGATTTTAAAAATGTGAAGGCATAGGCATAAGTGCATTTATGAGGGCATGAGTGTTTGACTATCCCACGTAACTTCTGAGTATGCATTCAGTTATAGCACAATTTGACATGAGTGCAGAAATCTCAAGGACCTTATGTATGTGAGACACTTAAAAGGGTTTACATGTGTGGATGTCTCAAACATTGTGGTGGAAAACAGTTACATAACAGTAATAAACCACTTTCCTGGTTTCAGCTAGGACAGAGTTTTGTCCTAGGAGGACAGACCCAATTGTTTTCTGTACCACATCTTGTCATGCTCCCCATATAAGGGGGATATTTAGGGAGGGGTGGGTCTGCACAGCTCCAGGATGGGCTGAGTGTGGGCAGAGCATCTGGGGAGCTTCTGGCTGGTTGTCTGTGGGTAAAGTACTTTGTGTTATCACTGTTGTTGTTCCCATCTCCCTGTGCTGAGTCAGAAAATTGTCCTTATCCCAACTGTGGATGCTTTTGTCCATTTCTCCTCCCTGGGGAGGGCTGAAACATCACAATCACAAAGGAAAAAATGGCTAGCACTGTATGTAGAGAGTGTGTTGGAGAATGCACAGATCTCTATTCTGATCACCATATATAGCCAGGGGTCATACAGATTTAATTTGAGGAAGGGGATCACAAGCACCCAAAAAGTCCCTTGAGACCACCCACCCTAAATGGCACCTGTGCAGAAGACCAAGAACATTCTGGAAGAAGAATCATATAAGTCCTCAAGATGTGTTACTGGTGCAATCAAGATTCATAGACCATAAAAGACATAAACCCAAGCATCCACATACATGCCCATCACTGGAGGATTGCTGTGTCCATCGTAGTCATTGTGGGATCCAAAGGTGGTGATACCTCTCTCTTTATATTTATCTTTCTTTTGCCTCTTTCCTTTCTTGCATTTTCTTTCTATAAACTATTCAATAAGAGACCATACTGCTTATCATTACTCTTTCCAAGTTCTGCTGCATCCTCCATAAATAGAGTTAAACAAATTATTTGGTGTCATTTCAGCATAACTTGTCTTGAAGGAATCATGAAGCTGCTATGTCTCCCTGGGCTATCCAGATTCAGTCATGAAATCTCATATCTCTTCATCCCTGTAAGATACACAGTGTTTTAGTGATCAACCATTCTATGAAAGCCTTTTGTGGGTGACAGAAGATAATGAATAAAGTTAGTATGTGTTCTTATGGTCCTGGTAAGTACAATTAATTTGTGACCAGTCTGGATGATCACTTGATATCTAAGTGAACAGATGAGGGGTAATTTTTTGTTATGCCACTCAGTATGGCAAACCTACCTACATGCTAGAACCTGAGAAAACTTGCCAATAATCCAAGAAGAGAAAACAGATCAAGTTGGTAATAGGAGGAAGTGTGGTTGAAGTTTAATGGATATTGAAATTTAATTAAAGTATTTCTCATCATATCTTTTGATCAGAGGTCTTGGTCTCTGCTTTACTCATTCAAAAAAGAAGCAAACCTAGTAGGAAACTGAGGAAGGAGAAAAATAAAACAACTCTCCCTTCAAATCAGGTATGGTCATTCCACACTCAGATTATTTGCCTCTAGCCGCCCCTTTTATAATAAGTTCAATCAGAAGAATACACACTGTGTTCCTAAAACTGTCCAGTGTGTTCATCTTTTCCTTCCCCCTCTTTTCCACCTGCCTGGTTTTAGAAGGAATGGTAAAGCTGCATACATGAGTTATTCAGCTTAGATCTGACTTAGATCTGATCCTGTGGTTCCAGGTTACTACAAAAACATGTAGTCCAATCAGTAGCAAATAAAATAAAAGAATAATAATAACAATTTTTAAAAAACAAACAAAAACAACAACAAACCCCCTAACGAACTAGGCAGAGGAGTGATTTATATATTCTGAAAAGCATTAATTTTGCCAATGTGACATACCGACACCAATCTGGACATGTGGCATCAAATATGGGGTGGCAAAGTTCAAAGGTGCTGCAAAGTATGCTAAAAGACCAGTAAAACTTTGTGTATAACTTCAGTATTGCTACTTAAACTGAAGTACAAATTTACTGTTGCTGAAGATCCAGGAATAAGAAATCTGCTGAAGGTCAGACACCCCAGCCCAGTTGATCAGCTGAGGTAAGGGAGGTCATGCATAACCTACAAACTTTAACTGGGAGCACAAGAGAGAAGCAGACTTGTAAAAACCCAACCAACAAAGCAAATGAAAAAAATAATGCAAAAAAGGCAGCAAGTAGAAGCCAGTACTGATGAGGAAGAACTCAGTGTGACCATGTTTTTTCTCCCAGGAAAGGACTCTGGATGACAACAGCTTGTCTTAATCCTCTCCCCACATCTTCTCAAGGAAAGCTGTGGACCCAAAGGGACACCAAAAAGGTAAACACAATATCAAAGAGAAGGCGTAGATGCAAAGAGGTTTTTTTCTGTGTAACAATTTCAACTGCGTTGATGTTTGTGGTGTTTTCCCACAGTAATCGTATAATTTGGAATAAGAACAACTGTTGTAAGACTAAGTGGACTAACAGTCATTTCTGCATATTACTGTTCCCCTTTACCCATAAAGTATTTTGAAACTGACAAGGCACATAACACACCAGAGAACTTGAGATTTCAAAAGGAAGTTTATTTGGATACCTAAAGCAGCACTATGGTAGCACCTACATGTTTGTTGAGACAGTTTTAGATGTTCACCTCTACCTATGTGGAAAACAGAAAGCAGAATAATGAAGTGACAGTGTAAGACCCTGATTTTGTAATGTAACTGGAAGCTAGCTAATTCAGTGGTGAGTGCAAGTAAACAGGGGTGAACATGCCTGCATTCACCTATAGTAACTTTAGAGCTATACCCAAAAGGGCTACAGTAGAGCTTGGATTTTCCCAACCTAGTTTCTAAAAGGATAAGGAAACTGTACCACTGAATATATTTTGCAAATGTGCAATGTACTCATGCAGTGAACTTGTGTATGTTTTACATATATATGGTCACATAATTTATGCATACAGCATGCACACATACATTCAGTTAGGGAATTAGAAATCACTGTGATGGAAATGATTGAAAGATAAGACCAGTTTTAAACTCCAGGAAAATACATTTTTGAGGTGCTATCCATTAACAGTGAACATTGCCAATCTTAGATATTACTGATTACTACTTGTTATGACTACATACATAAACCAGTCCTTACACTTAGAACCTAAATCAGCAACAACATGGAGCTGATACTCCATAAATAGGGTTGACGTGGCCTTTGATTGTCTTAGTCCCTGAGGTCAAGATGGCCACATCTGAGGACTCTTTGACAAGAGAAGCTGGAACCAAAGTGAGAATCTTCATTCTTTCCTATCTTGCCTCTCTCTTCATTGATGTTTCATGTTCCCTAGCTGTCTCTTCAACAGAAAATAGTTGATCTTATCTGCTAAGGATAGAAGTGATTGCTTTCTGGGACCTGGACTTTATTGTTTTGTCAAATACCAGTCCTAGTAAATCCTTTACTCTTCACAGATTTTTATACTTGCATATAGTTTGCGAAAACATGCTTGTGAACCTATGCCTCAAGCTTCCTTTGCAGCAATATTTTACATACTGAGTATATTGTATCTTACAGAATGCTACAGGATGTGTTACAGTGTTACAAAATGCTTAATTTTTTGGGTGTGGGGTTTTGTTGGTTTTTGGGGTTTTTTTAGTTTACTTACATCTAGGTGTGGGGCAAACAAATATTAGCATAATCTTGTTTAGTCTACTTCTACTATATATATATATATTTTTAAGGTAGAAGTAGACTATATATATATATATATATATACATATATATATATAAGGTAGACAGTAGCCTGATGTGTGTATATATATATATATATACACACATCAGGCTACTTTTCAGCTACAACATTAAACATAATCAGCTCTCTATAATCTGCTCTGCCTTGGGTACCACAAGTCTGGCACTCCTAGCTGCACAATGCCTGGTTTCAGTGGGAGAGATGAACGATGTATTTTTAAACAAAATATCTGCTGATTTGATGACTCTGTTAATCTCCTGGGATGTGAAGAATGCAGCTTCAGAAATTTAAATCCAGGTCTCCTGATCTCTTAGGAAATGCTGCCCTTGAAAATTTATTCAGAAGACTTTAAGTGAAGTCTCTCTAATAGCACAGCACAGACTTTAAAAGAATGCAAAGTACAGTTTGTTCATAGCACACTGAATACATCAAGTTTCTTTTGCATTTGGTTTGTATTTTATCTAGACATTTGCGGCTATAAATAAATACATGCACATGATCTTCACTTTTAGGGTCTAAAGTATTTTCAAGTGACTAAGCAAGTTTGACAGCATTTTTATATATCCCTTTCCAGGAAGTAAGAATGCATTTTATTTAAGTAGCCTTTTCATCTATGATTTCTTTTGTTGTGTTTTGAAAAAAAGCTCTGATTTTGAAAGTTTTGAGCCTAACTGATTCTGAATGTTGTATTTTGTATGTGGTTTCAAATATTACTGAAAGGTGAAATATTGGATGCTAAAAAATAGCATATATGCACACACACACACGCACATTTATCATAGTGCAGAATGTTGAAATTAATGCTCTATGACTGACAATACTATCATATCTATAAATAATACATGAAATAATTTCTCTTGGGATCTCAAATCATGTATTCCTAAAAATATTCAAGGAGATTATTTGATAGCTGCATTACACATAGCAGAACTGTATCATCTGGCAAATATGTTCTAGCAACTGTTACCAATCAACTCTTTTCACTGTTGTCAAACCAGTACTTCTATGTCTGTAACTGTAGATCAGAATGTTAAGTATTTGATTTTAACACAAGGCTACAGAGATGAATTTAAGCAAAATTAAGAAAGAACAAGCAAACAAACAAACAAAACCCCAAACAAACCTACTGTGCTTCAACACACTGTGCTTCAATCCTGTGAATAATAAAAAATGCTGATCTACAATTGCTAAAAAACTTCAAAAACCAAAAAAACATAGATATTTTGTCAAATATTAATCCATATTAGAGAAGATTATTTTTTTAATGTATGTTAAATAGTCTTGGATCAATCATGACTCTTCTTTCCATTTCTCTTACTAAAGTGATAGCAGTTTTCCCCTCAGAGTTTATTTATGAGGAAATAACTGCACTGCTGTACACAAGAAACTTTTTATCATACAATCCTGAGACCACTTTTGGTCATCCCATTAATGGAGCCAAAGAGAGGGTTTTTGCCAGTGGTATTCTGAGGATTTCTTAACTAGATTAGGCAGTTAATTTAAAGTTAAGAAAAATAAATTCTGTGTTCAGGAAAAAAGTAAACCAAATTAATTTGTCTGTATTTAAAATGGCTTATTAAATCTTTTTAAAAACATTGCACAGAGACCTTATAAAAAACAAATTAAATGCTAGACACTGACTAGAGACCTAGATGACTAGTGTGAACTAGATGCCTGATTTTAAGGTGATGATTTTAGCAGATTAATGTTATATGTCTATATGAAGAAACTCTCCCCCTTGTGGTATGTCTATTTAAGCAAGCTGTTCTTTAATAAATATGTGTGTGTGTGTGATGAAACATCTCTAAAGACTGGTGTACTTACCTCAATAAAAATGCATAGCTAGATTTGTAACAAAAGTCCTATGAATATAACTGTACAAATATAATACTTTGAATATTTATCTCGCCATTTTCCATGAAAGTATTTTCTGGTTATCTCATTTTTTACTGAAAAACAACATTTCTTTACATAAACAGACAAACAGTCAGCTTCCTTAATACATGTTAAAATAATTTGTCAGAAGCCAGAGTTTTTACTGAGAACTACAATGAACTGAAACTGAGTTAAGAAGAAGCAATCACTAAGACTGAAAGACAATATTCTAATGTCTTGGCACTGGAAGTTAATTTTTTGTTAAACATAAACATAGAAAACAAGTACGTGAAAATCATGGAGTGCATTCATAAAAGAACAATCACAGTTCATACAATTGCAGGTTTTGGTATATTTTTTGGGTTTGGGTGGGTTTTTTACATAAAAAAAGACTAAACCAAGGTATTGATGATTCCTTACAATGATACATATAAAAAGCCTGAGGTATGGGAAAGCTTAAGAAGATGAGTTAATTTGGAAAAAAAAATAAGTGATGTTAGCAAAAGTCTTATTTGACTGTGAAGTTCCTAATCACATGTCCAAGAATTGCAAAATTTTTGCCCCCTTTCACTAGTGAATTGGAAAGATCACTTGACAGTCATTTTCCAATCCATTTCATATTTCACTAATAATATTTTCTACTAGTTATAAATGTTAAGGTGATTAGAGTATGAAATATATTAGGAAAAAGAAAGTTATTTTACATAGGTGTCAAACTTTTGCTTATTTAATACCATTTTTCATCCTTTCAATAACAGAGTATTAAGGATACTGATAAATATTAATTATAATTTACTGACAAGCACTGTAATCTATAATAAGAAATAAGTTTTCTTTTCATAGAAACTTTAAATGATCCCTGAGACAAGAATTATTAAACTATTTTCATTCTTTTTTTTAACTGTTTTGTTTTTTTTTAAATCTGACTGATAAAATGCTTGGTGGAGTGCAAAAATCATTTTAAATTATAAAATGCACTGGAAGCTAGATTTTATTCCTGTTTCTGGAGTTGATTTTTTGATTCCTAGAATTATTCAAATAACTGAAAGTAGATGGGAAAAAAAAAAGTATAGATTTTGAAAGTAGAAAATGAGACTGAATCTTCAAACCACACTGGGTACCATAGCAGCTTTCAACTAGATTTAATCCAGAGTTTTCTATCCAACTCTGAATAAAGAAGATAATTTAAAATGTCACAAAGAATGACATGTACCTGCAGAAGTGGTTAGACAGAGTTAGTCTGTAATAAAGCAGAACTCAGAAGAGTGAAATTAAGATTTTAATTGAAGACACTGACTCAGGTTAGATAAGATTTTATTCCAGGGATAAAGAAAATCACATAGTCAAAGACTCCTGTGGAGACATTTGGAGAAGAGGGTCTTGGTGAGACACGTGGTGTGTAGCTCTGAACAGAAGCATTGTTGGACACGGGTGGATGGAGTGATTTTGAAGATGGGAGACTTCAGGGGTGGCAGGAGAGGACCTGAAGGAGAAGTAACAGGACTGCAGAAGAGAGCACCAAAGTGACATTCAGAAGATGCCAAGTCCCAGCCTGTGCAACAGTGACTGCTACACTGAGCTCCCTGACCTTTCTTCTGGAGAGAGACATCATCCATCAAGGGACAGGAAAGTCATGTAATTAACACATTTCTGCATATTTTCATGACTAAGCGTTCTGGTATTTGAGTCCATTTAGTTTCTGTAGTATCAGTTTCACCTTAACTCTGACACAGCAGTATTTAGTTTTTTCCCTGACGGATTTGCTGATCGCATGAGTAATTCTTCCCCTCTCTTTTCCTGTGAGCAACTGAAAAATTTATAATAAGCCACTTGTGTTTTCACAATAAGAAAGAAGCAACAGCATACTCTTGACATAAGCAGCTGAGAGATAGCAAATGGACCCCAAAAGGTAGCAGTTGCTACGTCTCTAGTTCCTCTCAGTGATTTAAATCACAGTTCACTTTGCCTGGACAATCATTCAGAGTCTTCACATAGCCCGCTGTGGCTGAATCATGACATTTAACAGCTCTCAGTTTAGATGAGCTAAACAGCTGTCCATGCAACCTAGACCTTTTGAGTGTATATTCAAATGGAATACACTTAAATGTCAAAAGGAGTTCAGATTTCTCTTGCTTAGTTTCCCAGAGTCAGTTACAACTTTCACATTTTAACTAAACAGAGTTTTAAAAGTGGCTATGTTGATATTTTCAGTACTGCAAATTTTACAGTTGAATATGGATCTGCTTTTTTATACTGCACATTATACCTTTTACTCACAGAATAAGCATTCTTATTTACTTCTGTGCAGTATGACTTGTGTTCTATTTTAAATAAATCCGTGAGAGGAGTATGGATATGTGGTACGGATCAAGTGTGGAATCTCAAGATCATACTACTCCAGCCATATGGCAACATGAAGCTACTCTGTAGGTTTTATCATGACTGAGAAACTTATTTACCAACCATATTAAGAGAATTCAATTAAAAAAATATCTTTTATAAATACAGATTTTGGCATGCATTTTGGCCTCTCCTTTTGGGAGAATCAGCTTATACCAATATCAAGGAAGATCTAAAGATAATCAGTAAAGAGTAGTCATTGTCATACAAACTCATGTAGTGCATTTAATGTGCTCTTATTTCTATTGTCCTACAATTTACTTTTCTTAAAATGTCAATTGATTTTAAAAGTATTTATATGCCTGTCCAAAATGCTGATATGATATAGCCTTCACATTTTATACCTTTGTAGAGAGAAAGCTGGAGTTAGGAACATTATAACTCAATTTTTCAGAATTTGGAGGCTCATTTGAACTGCCAGAAAAGCCAATACAGAAGATACTTACTAGTAAATTATATGTTACAACACAATGCATATAAGGTTCACTGACTAACCTTCCCTTTATCAAACACTTTTGGAAATTCTTTCGAAAAAGAGGTAGGATTTTTTTCAATCTGTAATGTTCATTTTCAACTACTGTAAGAAGGGAGGAGTGGATCATCATATCATCTAAACTAAAACTAGAATGTCACATTGCTTTTTCAAAAATGTGAAATTGTTCTGAAAAAGAAGAGTGCCAATAATCTAAAAAACCAAAGAAGTGCATTTCAGTCTATATAATTCTCATTGTTGCATGGTGTAGGTAGTAATAAAAAGCAGGAAATAGTGAGTCTAAGAGAAATATGGTAGACCTACTAAATATAGTTTTATAGCATTGTCCAGCCAAACCTCTGGAGGCCCAAGAGGCCACAGATTTCTTTGCAAAGTGCATATACAAGGTTTATGTAGACAAAAGGGATTTAATCACACAGTGCTCAGGTAGATGGCACCCTTGATTATGATGTGCAATAACAAAGTAAGGCATCAAAGAATGAATCGTGTGGGGGGCAGTTGGCAGAGGGGGTGATGGTGCTAAAAGTAAATCAATAACACACACACCCCCCAAGTGAAAGCCAGTGATAATTTAAGCATAATATAATAATCTAAATCCAAGGGACTGATATGTATATCTTTAACATTAGATGTTCATACAGAAAAATAAATCTAACCTGATACCTGCAATGTGAATTATGTCTGATACTAAAGTCTATTCTCCCCCTCCAGTCATATGACTTTAGGCTTTGCAGCAGGTGGAGAATAGAAAATTATTCAGCTGATAAAATTTAACTGTCTGGTATACAATGTCCATAATCAATTTCTGAACTACTTTTTTATACTGCAAAGGGCTTCATTGGCTGCATTGTGAGATTATACAGAGAACTCTCCTAACAGACATCTAAATTTGATGTCTGAATCTGGAGTTGATCCTACCTTAACTGTGTTATGAAAAGTACATTATTTCTGAAGTGCTAGGGAAGACCAAGACTTGACAGTGCTTTGGGAGAAGCAAGTAGATCAGGAACTATAATTTTCTGGCTATTTGGATTCATGAACTCTGATTTCAAGTCTTTTTGATTCAATGTACTGTAATTATCCTTGAAATTTATAATTAATGTGACTGTATTAAGTTCAGGGAATAGTTCAGGAGTCAAAATTATTTTTGTTCCAATATGTAACTGAAGAAGGAAATGGTACCCCTGTTTTCTATGTTAGTGACTTGATTAAAATGCTAGAACAGCAATTATACATACTATCTGACATGACATAAGCCACTGGTTATAAAATATACTAAATATGTCCAAGTCTCCTGTCTGATTTCAAATAATGTACTATTCATTTGATCTGGAGCACTGCATTGGGCATAATAGTATTTCTGCATCTCTATTTTGATGAAATTAGAATAGTAGTTAATTTCTATTTTACGCAATCCTCATGTGCCATATTCAGTTAATATAAGTACTGTGTTTTTACTGGTACAAATTATAACTGAATTATGAATTCTACTAAATGTATTAGTCACTTTCTCTTCAAGCACACATGAAAGAATACACACATGTACACCTGTAGAGGAAAAAATATGTTCTTGAGAGACAATCTAGTTATCATATGTAAAACAAATGCATCTTCTGAAAGTAAATATCTGCATTCCCTATGTATTCAATGAAAGTGAGTATTTCTGAAGACCTTCAGAGTGAAAACACCTACAATCAGTGTTTCATTTTAAGTATCTGTAAAGAGGGAAAAATAGCAGAGGTGAAAGCTATGTCAACAAACCTTAGACATCTAAGACAGCTAGCACTAAAACGTAGATGTTTAAATCTAAGGTCTCAAATATCACCATGGAATTTCTTTATAGTCCTCTCCAGAGGCTACTTCATCTGATCCATTTAGAATATTCATTTGGACTGAGATAAATCGCCATCCTGGGGCACTTACTCTTTCTGTTGGCTAGGGAAGATTCTAATTTGACATTCCAAAGATTAAACAAATCTCACCCAAGATGCCAACTATTTAAGAGGAAGTCAGATGCTGAAGTTAGTCAGAATAGATATCCTTTTTATGGAGAGGTATTATAGCTATCATAAAGCTACATCCCATCAAAAGTGTCTTTTGACATACATAAAGAGCAGCTGAGAGTAATGAAGGTGCACCAACATTAATGTTGATGACTAAAGAATAAGCAAGAAAAAGCTTTACAGAAATAATCTGAAATATGCTGAACATATGTAAAATGAACCAAAACTTAACCAAATAAAAAATGTCCAGAATACAAAGACAGGAATATTGATACAGAATTCAGGTTTGTCTATTTATTAGCATAACAGGAATAGTAAAATTCTTGTTATAATGCATCAGATCATAAATAATTTTACTTTTTAAAAATCTTTTAAGATTACATTATTGTTTGTCTTCAGTTTCTTGTTACTCTTTTCTCAGCCTTTAAATTGGGATAAAGGTTCTGACTTTCTAGAGATCTTTGAGGTATAAAAAATTGAGGACCTTTAAAAGCGGATTTTTTAAAAAGTTAGGTTATATTTTTAATACTCTCAAGACATTGTTAATTCAAAGAAATTTAGAGAGTTAAAGATTGTCATTTTCTTCTTTTCTAAATTGCAGTCTTCAAGGATGTGCAATCTTCAACAGATCACTGATACAATTTTTTATTTCAGCAATTCATGTTTGAATCCTTTCAAGGCAAAAGATCAGGGCAAATGGTTTTGGCTGTATAAGAGTGCTATAAACAGTAGCATTTGGGGCAGGAGTTGATAGATCACTGGGATAAACTGTTAGTCCTTTGCTGCCAGGAAATTGCTCCCATACAGGCTTTCTATGGGATCACAGTATCCTTCAGGTGTTTCCACTCACTCCGGCATGGGGCCATCCATGGGCTGTAGATGGGATCTCTGTTCCCTGTCACCATCCATGGTCTTGTCCATGGGCTGCAGGGGAATCTCTCTCTCTGACACCTGGAGTGCCTCATCCCCCACCTCCTTCTTCCCTGGCCTTGGTGTCTGCACAACTTCTTACATCTTCTCATTCCCTTCTCTGCTGGCAAAATGCATCTGCTTCCATTTTGGTATTTTTTTTTCTCCTAAATGTGATTCCCAGAGGCGCTGTTACCATCACCGATGGGCTCGGCCTTGGTCAGCAATGACTCTGGCCTTGAATTGGCCAGTGTTTACTCTCTGGGGCCTCCAGAGACTTTCTAGCTGCTTCTTGCAGAAGCCACCTCTGCAGCCCTCCCTTCTCCACCAGAACCCAGCCACGCAAAAATGTGACACTGCTCTTCAGAGGAGTGGGCCAATGAAAAACTGAAACTGAACCATGGACACTACGTGAGAGTGGAGATCAAAGAGTACGCAGCCAAACTGAATGTCAGCTTACAAGACTGTCACCAAGAATGTGTAATTGCTTGATTCTTCCTATCTTAATTTTCCAGTGAAGTTGTTAGCCTTGACACTATCCTTGAATGAAATATGCACAGCACCACATCATGTTCCAGAGAAAGGTGTCAGAACATTGACTTTGAGTCCTGGACACTTTTTATGGTCTATATACAGAATGCAACAAAATATTAGCACACACTGGTCTTTACTTCTTCATATACTACCCATTTCTAGAGGGGAATTTTAAAAAGTATACATTATTTGTCAACAGTGATTTAATCTTGTAGATAGAAATGCACAGCCTGTACATGCTAGTTATCTTCATTCACTTTACATCAATTTCTTCATTCTTTAGAATCCTTACTGGATTTTCTAATAAAGCATTAGCAATTATGACCATCAGAAATCTTTTCTGCTACTGATGCTACACACATTACTTAATTAAGACATATAAAACAACTGGGATTGGTACTACTAGTTATTCATGGTTGATGTTACTGGTTCCATTACTAGAATGAATGGGTCAAACTTTCAATACAAGGAAAGAATAAACAATGAAAGCTGGACTTTATTTAAGAGAAGGAAGGGAAAGAAGAGAATATAGTCTCCTAGGAAACATCCAACTTTTTTTATGTCAATGAATATCTAACTCATGACTAAGATCCCATGAATAATTAATAAAAAGAATTAAAAAAATACTTAAGTATCCTGTACAACTGTCAGAATATGATTTATTTTTAATCTTTACAGTTATATAACTAAATATAATCAACATTATGTGTCCGGTTCCAGAGCTTTTTTATGAAAGATTAAGGGTTGATTTCTTCAGCACATTTCTTCAAGAACTTGTTTTTGATAAAGAGTAATGAAAAAGTGAAGACCATCATAGACATAGAATATTTTATTCTAACAAAAATCAGTAAGGATTTTGTGTTTCAGCCAATAGAACTTTTACAGATTATATTTGTTGCTATGGACTATGGATGTGACAAAGAAGTATTAAAGGACAGCATGTGAGTAGAAGAACAACTGTAATATTTCTGTATGTTACTCAACTTCTGTGACTCATAGACACAGAAATTAGATACAATTTACATGAATAAAACACAACTTGAATGCTTCTTTCATCTTTTACCTCAATGTTTACATTGCTTTCACTTTG
The DNA here is from genome assembly GCA_027925045.1 of Hypotaenidia okinawae. Taxonomy (NCBI): domain Eukaryota; kingdom Metazoa; phylum Chordata; class Aves; order Gruiformes; family Rallidae; genus Hypotaenidia; species Hypotaenidia okinawae. The sequence goes on from BSDF01000001.1 coordinate 177,354,545, forward strand.
CATGGCCAAGTTTTGGTAGCAAGAGGGCAATAAGAGTGGCTTCAGTGAGAAGCTGATAAAAGCTTCTCCTGTGTCTGACCAGCCAGCTCCAAGACAGACCCACAACTGGCCAAGGCTGAGAACATTCATCAATGTGGCAGTGCCTCTGCAATAATATAGCTAAGAAGGTGGAAGAAACCACCAAGAGAGCAACTGCATCCACGAGAGTGGATTGAAAAAGTGTGGGAGAAACAGCCCTTCAGATATCCAGGTCACTGAGGAAGGAGCAAGAGGAGGTGCTCCAGGTGCTGGAACACAGATTCCATTACAGTCCATGGAGACGAATAAATTGTGAGGCAGGCTGTCCCGCTGCAGTTCATGGAGGTTGACAGTGGAGGAGTTATCCACCTGCAGCCTACAAAAGCCTGTGATTCCTTTAGAGGCTTGTGCTGGAGCAGGCTCCTGGCAGGACGTGTAGATCCATGATAAGAGGAGCCCATGCTAGAGCAAGTTTACTAGCAGAACCTGTGACCCCATGAGGAACACATGCAGGAGCACTATGTTCGTGAAGGACTGTACCCCATGGAAGGGACTCACACTGGAGCAGTTAGTGAAGAAGTAGAGCCTGCGTGAAGGACTCACAGTGGAGAAGTCTGTGGAGTACTGTGGTAGGTACCCCAAACTGGACTAGGGAAGAGTGTAGGGAGGAAGAAGACAGAGAGACATAATGTGTGATAAACTAATTTCAACCCCCATTCCCTGTCCCCTCATGCTGCTCAGAGGTAGGGGGTAGAGAAAGGTATTTTGAGTTTTAGGTTTTATTTCTCATTATCCAACTCTTATTTTGGTTAGTAATAAAATTAAGCTAATTTCCCTTAGTTGTTTTGTCCATGAGGGTAGTTGGTGAGTGATCTCTCCCTTTTCCTATCTTGACCCATGAACCTTTCATTGTATTTTCTCTGTTCTGTACACCTGAAGAAGGGGAGTGATAGAGTGGCTTTGGTGGACACCTGATGGTCACCTACCACATGCATGCAGGACTGGTTTTTTGTGGCTTTTTTGTTTTGTTTTGTTTTGTTAAATTACCTCCTTAAGCTCAGCAGAATTTTTATTAGAAGCCAAGAATAATAATTACATACCAAGGCAATAGCTGAAATTGCAAACATCATGCAAGAAATTCTTTCCCTTTTTAAATTTTTGTAGCTGAAAGCAAAACTGCTAACTCAGAATTAGATTTCATTCCTACCGAAGAGCTAGGAAATGGTAATACTATCTCTGTTCAACTACCCATGTTCATTATCAGCATAGGCAAAACTCTGGAAAGCCTTTAAAGAGCCTTGTAATTATAAAGCTTTAGCCTCAGATATAGGATGCCCAAATTCAGATCTTTTACTGAAATAACTTGTTCCACAATTCTCAGATGAAAAAACAGTTCTCTGACTTTAACACTGTTTTTGAATAATGTTGAAATAGCTTCTTCTTCTGAAGTTGTACTGTGAATCAAGATTATGCCTCTTGCATTTTGTAAGGAAGAGAATCATAAAGACACCAAGTGCTCACCAGAGCATTGTTTTGAACATTTTCAAGGTCTTTGCATCAAGAACTATGAAAAAGTAAAAAAAAAAAAAAGTTCTTGTAGTGTATTAGGTGCTAGAAGTCAAAATGTTGCATATTGTTTGTGCCTATCACATTTTGCATTTTTAGACTTTAATTCTATCCCCTTTAGTGTAAAAATAGTGCTTGATACAAGCACTATGTCAACACTGAAAGACATCTGAATTCTACTATAAGGCTTTTATTATTAATTAATTGTTCCAAAGAGATTCAGATTCCTTTCTGAGAAAGACTATCAGGAAGGAGTCAGAAACCTTGCAGTATAAAACAGATCTCAGCAACACTTCAGGAAAAGACTACAAATTGTATGAAAACAAGGTCGTAGTTGTACTAATGAATAAAGAACTTTGAAAATTAAATTAATAGAGAGGAATTGTGTTTCCTTTTTATAAACTTTTTTTAAGTTGAAGAAATACAACATATTATGTAAGTGTAAATATATTTAACAAAAAGGCAGGAAGGCAGGAAGGCAGGAAGGAAGGCAGGAAGGCAGGAAGGCAGGAAGGCAGGAAGGCAGGAAGGCAGGAAGGAAGGAAGGAAGGAAAGAAGGAAGGAAGGAAGGAAGACATCCCTCCTGTCTATTATTTCTAACTGATAGGATGAATCCTCTTTGGCAGGAATTTTTTGTCTGTAACATATTGACCATTCATCAAATCAACTTTTCTTTGTGCTAGTGAAGTAACTGTCCAGATATTTTTTGCAGATCTATCTCCATTGATTCATGTCTCAGTGAGTTCTTTGACAGGACATCATAGTTGCAGTTTCTGACACTGCCCTTGATGTTGAATACAAATTGCATGCATTGATGTGAACTTTACTGGTAGCTACTCAGAAATCAGATGATAATAAACATGAGAAATGGAATGAGTGCAGGGCTGGTTTAAGACAATACATTAACTGTTTATTTTCTATTCTTAGACTGGATTTGTTCTTGTTCTAGATTTTTTCTTGCCTTTTTTAAAATATTATTATTATTTATTTTTCTAAAGAAGGGTATTGTGGCTTCATTATTATTATAATAAATCCTTTTGCTGGGTTTCTGGTGAAATTTATCCACATAAAGGGAATCATTCAGCTTAGTTACCGTGCAAGACCAAATAAATAAATAAATAAATAAGCAAGCAAAAAACCTTTATTTTCATTTGCACTGCAGAGTAAAAAGAGTGAATGACACTGGCAAACTCAGTTTAAAAACTACAATGCTATGAAGAAATAAACAGGTAGATTCATATGCTATTATGGCAGACCCAAGTCAGTATTTAAAAGGCATTGTACTGGAAGATGCCCTATCCTCCTATTTACCATGAATGCAGTGTCTTTAATGTTTAATACTACAGCAAGAGGAAGCAATGATTATGAGGATTGATAGTATCACAAAACACCAAATGTAGCCTTCTCTACAGGCAAACAACAGATGTTTGGTTCAACTACAGCTATATCTGATAAAACTGAGTGATCTTTAAGACAAAGACAATCACATTAAATCTACATGTGAAAAAAATACTAGGAATCTCTATCTGAATTTGGAGACTACAAAGGATTACTTTTGGTTTTGTATTTGGTTTTGTTTCCTGACAGAGTTCAAATACCACAACACATCATGCAGAGGAGCATTGCTTCTTACGGCCTGGTTCCATCAAAAAGCTTTGCACACAGAACTTCTCCCAGACTCAATGTGATCAAAAAGAGGAAACACTCAACATCTGGCAGATCCATAGCAATCTAAAACCTACACTGTATATGAGTTTAAAGTTCTACACAAAAACAGAAACAAAAAAGTACCATAGATTCTGACTCAGACTGCCTGCAGTTAGTAACAGGGGCACACAGCAAGCATTGGAAATCTTCATGACTACAGGCACCAAAATGTATACATAACAGAAAAAATTCTGTCATATACTACTGACTTGAGATAATTGTTATACTGATTTGGGAATGCAGGGTCTTAAGTTTCAAAAGTGAATCTAAAATTACCTGCAGCATTGACCATCCTTTCTTTTCATAAAAAGAAGAAAGTGTAAAGGCCAGAGAGAAAGAGAAGAAAGAATAGAAGCAGAACGAGGTCAGAATAAAGAAGCCAGAGAACAGGCAAAGTCAAACAGCTGTGCACAAGAGAATAAGTGCTGGTGCATGAAAGAGACTAATGTCTGCAGAATTATTCTGCTGTGTACAGAGATGTGAGTTACGAGAGTACTATATTTGGAGGAGGAGTATCACAAATGAAAGTTTTCCTTTGAATAGATAGAAAGTGGTCATGCAGCTGATAGAAATATTTCTTTCTGATGTATTATGCTCTTTTATAAAGAAATGCGCTTTGCGGAATAGAAGTGATATGTTGTGCTTTTCCATCGTGTTCCATGTAAAATATTAACTCAACAATATCACATCTTCTTTTTTTCCACTGTATAACTTTCACTGTATGTAAAACAAATTCTGTTTCCCTTTCATGTTTAGAATAAAGAGATCTTCAAGAGTTAGAGAGCTATGATACCACCTACAAAAGAAAGGTTTTTTTGTTGTTTTTTGTTTAGTGCTTTTTTTTAATGAAAGAAGAACAATTCAAGATGATTTAAAATGCTATGAATAATGGCCAAATCCCTGTGAAGATACTTCTCTGACATAAATAAGACAAGTACATTTAACATTAGGTATAAAAAAATTACAATAATCTGGGCTTCAATCTCTAAATGCAACAATAAATAAACAGTGCAAAAGGTCAAAAAAACCCATTTTTAAAAGTGGCATTAAAAGAAAATATTAAATTCTACTGAAGTTAGTGGAGCTATACTTTTTCGTATTTGGTCTGCTGAATATGTGTAGATATTTTTCAGAATGTCCCATTAATATAAAACTATAAATAATTCTATTATTTGAATTATAATAAAATTATATTAAATATTCTCTAATGTGCATCTTCTCAATCATATAAAATAAGCTTATGATCTAAATATCATCTGTGGGTTTTACATCTAAAGGTACTTAGCCCATTTTCTCAATCACTTAAGCCATCACTTTCAAACTTTATGAGTCTATGTTCATTCAGCTTCCAGATTTGTTCCTTCACAAAATATTTAAGAACATTGATTCTGTTTTCTTTAGAGATGTTATTATGAACTATCATCTGCTTACTAATCATGAGACTAACTTATCCTCCATTTCATCCTTTTCTGTGTCTATTGATTGTTCTATCGATCTTTCTATTTATTGTGTGCTTACTCTTTTGGACTTCTAACAGAATATGCCTTTTATTACTTGTTATCATAGGTTTGCGTCATAAGTAAGCATTAAAAGCTGGCAATGTACTTACTATAAAGTCAACTGAATTTAAAATGCCAGATACATGATATGTTTTAATAGTCATCTTATTTTAGTCAGAAGACAGTGACTGACTAGTGCACTCCATCTGTACCAGGCCCTAGAGATGCTAAATTATATACTATAAGATCACATACAAGGAAAAAGAATACAGAGATAAAATATGTAGTTACTCACACTGCAGAGTAAGATCTCCTGCATATATTCAAAATCCCATTCAGTTTGTGAGCCCACATGAATATCTAGGACTCTGGACCTAACCGAACAGTTTCTAAAGCTTTTTCTCTTTTCTTTCTAGAGAAGATCCTATGAATAATAAGTTTTCAAAAATGTTCTTTGAGCCCAAATTTGGTAGGAAGTATATTTCCTTTAAAAATGTATCCTGTTTTTTTTAAGTACAGATGAAATGTTTATAAGGATTTCTACAGCCGCTCAAAGTATGTGGTAAACTTCCATGCTCTTCTCCTTTTCAAACCTATAAACCCAACTGTTGTGCTTTTACCCCAGCCAGCAGCTGAGGACAAAATACCCCCTCTGGCGGTGTGGGAGGGGAATTCAAAGGCAAACTTCGTCGGTTGGGCATAAGTACAATTTACTGGGACAGGAAAGGGAGGGAGAAATAACTATGACAGGAGTTTGTAACAAAATATATGAGACACTTGATACACAATAAAGTCTCTCACCAAACTACACCACTCAGACCATACAGCTCAGAGCCATCCTGAAGCTGGACCGTCCTGAAACCTTGCATCCTGGAGCTGTGTGCCACTCGCTCACCAGTCCCCCTTTATGCTGAGTATGACATCACTGGTATTGAATATCAGCTTCCTGGATACCCCCTGATACACACTCCTGCCTTCTTGTTAGCAGGGCAGTGTGAGAAGCTGAAAAGTCCTTCACTGCTTAGCAACAACTGCAAACATCGGTGTGTTACCAGCACCACTCTCATCCTGACTCCCAAACACAGCACTACAGCAGCTACTGGAGAGAGAATTAGTTCCATCCTATTAGAAAGCAGGATAAAACCAGTAAAAGTTCTGTCTTTTTCTGATCAGTTTTCTGATGTTTGGGTGTCTATGTAAGATCAGTTCCTTTTAGACAGGAAAACCACTAAAGAGAACTAACTTGCAGATTATTCATAACCTAATTATGACAACTATTTTTATAGAAGCTTAAACCCCCTATGTAAATAGTTCATAAATAAAACAGAATATAAACAACTGATGTGACAAAAGAAAAAGGGATTTCTAATATCTGCACTCTGCAAAACTTTGTATCTTGATTTATATGCTTAGTACATAAATACAAAAGCAAATCTAACGACATAATATACTATATATGACTAATATGACAGCTTCAGAAAATTACATTTCAAAATTTGAATAAAAATTTTAGTTTCAACTAAAGGAACTATTTCCAAAAGGATAGATTATTTTTCACTGACCATATTTCAAGAAATCAATAAAAGCAGATTTTGGAATTTGTATTTGAGTGTCCAAATCTGGTGTTTTTATGAAAGAGAAGCAAATTCCAGAGGCTCAGAAATTCATTGGGAGAGTAAAACCCAATAGAATGTGCTTTCAGTAATCAGTAATAATTTCCGATGGACACTTCCAAACATTCAATTACCAATAAAACAATTACTGGGAAACAATTTGTAGTACAGATCAGTTCATAAAAGACATCTGAAAATAATTGCACATAATCAACAGGAACTGACTTTTGATTGATATCACATTTTTTAAAATACAAAAAGGGATACACTTTTAGTATCTTTCATGTGTTCGCTACATCTAGTCACATAGAAAGGTCATTTTTTCACTTGGAAGCAAAAAATCAATTTTGTACATATACACAGAGAAACATAGCTGTTCATGGAAAACTTGGTGTGATAGCCAAAAAAAAAACCCCAAAACATACTGCTGGCAGGTTGGTTGGATTTTTAGTTTATAAGACCAGATATTTATGTATCAATGCCAGTATGCATTGATACATTATCCTCAAAACCTAAAAATTTGATCATGGGCAAGAGGAAACCTATTAATCAAATATATTAAAAATATTGCTATTTCGATTAGTGTTTTAATGTTCCAAAATTCCAAATTATCTAATTAATATAAAAAAGCTTTATAATATTGTCAGAACTTTCTCAGTATCTTTACCTTTCTTTGGGTGGTATCCTTACTCTCCTATAGTCCCTCTGGGTTCTCAGGTCAGCAGTTTCAGTTTTCTTCAGGAAGTGGGATGGAAGCAGGAAATATTTATGATGACTCAACAGCTGAACCACCATTTCACTGTTGTGAGGATTTTGACACTTATAGTAATAGCAGCCTCTTCCCCAGTCTTAGAGTCTGCTTTTCAGGTTGGTTTTTTTGTTTTGTTTTGTTTTGGTTTTTTCCTCTTCTTTCTTTTTCTTCTTGTCACAGTCATCTTCCCTTCCCCATCTAAAGCTACACAAGAGTATCTTTCAGATTCAGCTTGGGACTATAGATGCAATCAACTAGAGATAGCATATGATATATCATACATACTATCACTTCTATCTTTTTTCTCCCTCCTTTTTGATACTTTTTGGTTTTGTTGTGTTGTACTCCCTAGGGGAACTAATCACATCTAAATAGTGTTGCTGCTTCATCTTCATTGTTATTTTCAAATAGATTTTCTTGAATTTGGAAGTAAACATTCAAGTCAAAAGAAGACAAAAGAAAAAGATGCTGAAATAAAGAGTACAAAAAGGTAGAAATTTGAAAAATTCCAAATAGCTAAAATAATCTCAAAGTGTTAATCAATGCTGTGTTTGGTTTTGGGTTTTTTTAATGTTTTAACTTGCAACAAATTAACTTGTCAGTTTATTGCAGTGCCCTCTCCTCAGAATTCTTTATCAATATTATAAGAAGTTATCTGTGTTAGGAAGAAATGTAAGTGTAATTTCATCCAAATTCTTAAAACTACTTCCAATATATTCAGAAAAGAATTGAAATTTACATGTTTGAATAGTAGAAAATTTTAGTAATTTCTTTCAAATTTCAAGGGGCAACACAAAAAATGTAAACATTTTCCCCCTTTGTCTACTTAAGGAAATACTGAAAAAGAGCCCGCTGAAGTGCTTCAAGGGTCTAGTAATATGCATGTATTTAACCTTTATTAGTTTTCTGAAGTTGTTACATATGCATTAAAAGAAACTAATCAAGAGAAACTTTCATCACCTTCCCTCCAGAAATTTCCCTTGGGCATTATTAAAAAAAAATAAATACAGTGATGCATTTTAGAGGGGAAAAAAACCCATAACAAACTAGGTTTAGTGCTTTGATTTTTAATTTTTTTTTTTTTTTGCACTTTGCTTGGCTTTCAGAATGTAAACTGAAATATTTGTCTTATTAATTGTATGGTGATTTTCAGTTGAAGTTATGATTTTAATGGCAGAAACCAATATTACACTCACCAACTGCTATTAGAAATACTGCAATAAATGATGAATATCTAAGGTTTTTATAGATGCTCCCTCTGTTGCCCCTCCCAATTAAAACATAAATCATTCATCTATACGTTTTCACACAGATTTCCCTATCTGGCTTTGTGCTAAATGTTTCCCTAGCATTTTCTCTCATTCTTTATTACTTTGAATTTACATAATAGTCATATACTTCATAGGTGTTTGAAGGAAAAGTTTTCCATCTCAAGAAAAGAACTTTCTATCAGGGGTAAGAAGATAGTTGAAATGAAAAAAGCCAATCCAATGCATTACTAATTGCATTCAAACCTGACTTGAATTTCCCTAACACCAACAACTTGCTTTCAGATCTCTGACCTGAAGTTGGGGCTTTTCAGATTAAACAGGGAGATATATAAGTAAATATAAAAATCACATTTTACAGGAATTTACTTAGCACTTGTTGACTTTTCGGTAACTGCATTTACACAGATTTTGACATCTTGTTTCTGGAGGATGACTTCAAGTTTATGCAACTCTACAATGGTGATAGGTACAGAAAGCCTTTACCTATTCATTTGTTTAATAAACATAATTTTACTGAGATGTAAATTAATACTGAGAATGTGAGAATGTTTATTAAAATTATTTATATTAAAAAGTGTTTTTAACAAGTAAATTAATACTTTAAAATCTTCACCATTCATCCAATAAAAATACAGAGTTCTGTTTTATTTAGGTAATTGCATGCCCTTTTTAAATTCTTCATTACACATATTTGTTCTATGTTAAATGTATAAATTAAACACCTTATTAGTGAGTTGAATTCTGTTATTTGTGACTAGCTGAAGATTTTTCTTTTTAAAAATAATTAGAATAATAAAATATTTCATCAGAACTTTAAAATTTAACATGAATCATAAAATTATAGATTCATAGAATCATAAAATAGTTTTGTTATGTAAAGACCTTTAAGATCATCAAGTCCAATTGTTAACCTACTACTGTCAAGTCCACCAGTAAATCATGTCCCTGAGCACCACATTTACAATTCTTTTAAATATCATCCAGGGACTCAACAACTTTGCCAGGTAGGCTTTTCCAGTGATTCATTCTGGATCATTGCTCTTTGAATCATATTTAAAGTGGAATTTTCCAATTTACAGGGACATAAATGTGTTTGTGTTAGTGCTCAGACACTGTTCCATTTAGAGTTAAATCTTTCTTTGCTAATGACTATATCTTTGAAGAAGAGCAAAAGGACTGATAATGGGGAAACATCCTACCCCAGAAGACAGAGAGCTGGATGATTGCCAGATGCCTGAAGTCAACAAAAAATTGTCAGTACCTAGGGGAAAGGGAAAGGTGGCAGGGGGAGCTCATGGCCAGACACTCAATAAAAGGACTATGCAAATTACCCCCACATACCTTGAAGGAGCATGCATGCTAATCTAAATATGCTTGACCAATAATGCAGTAATTACTAACCAATTCATGTAAATTTAGGCAGGTCTTTCTAATCCAGTAGCAGGATAAACATCTTGTGAGACTGTGTGTGTAATGAGCTAGCTATGTGGAACCACCACCTAGCACCCATATCTGCACAGAGAAGAAACAAACACCTCTGTTCTCCGTGTATGTTGGCATATTGCACACTGGGTAATGATCCATGTTTTGGGACAGCAAAAAACCCTAACTTCCTGTTTTGATAAAGTAAAACCAATAATGTGTTACTGAATATTATCAAATGTTTAAATTACTATTAAACTGAGGAATAATTGGTATATAGATAGAATTAATAATCATACGAAGATATCTCAAAAGAATAGTTCATAACAAGCTAGAATCTAGACACATGTGTATATATATCTATAGAAATAATTTTTCCATAGTTTCTATCTGTTCCTATTTTTACAAAAAGGGACATGCCTAGAATGGCTACTGAACACATGATTATAGCAAAAGAAGAAATGTTATTAACGGTAGTAGAAGAAAATTGCATTAGATCTTGATAAAACTTATTTCTGATGACTTGCTAGTTATTGATACAATATTTCTAAAATTCATTGATTTTAAATCTTTTGTGCAAATCCTTATTATTATCCACACCTACTATTTGAATTATGATAGTTCCCTACATGCCCAGAAGTCATTGAATAAGTACTTAAGCAAAAAAAAGTATTTTTTCAAGCACATTTACAGTAAATAATAGTAGAGTGCTACAAGTTTTATCCAATAAAAATACATACTGTAATTTCAGACATATTAACATTCATACATTAGCAATATTGCATTAAAACAAGGATAACTATTAGACTAATAATGTATTTATTGTTTCAGTAATGTTTAAATTGCATACAAAGTGATAAACAAGATGTAAATCATATCTATGAGATATTATTCCTGCCCCAGCAAGCATGTGCATATGCATAGATGCACATATTTAGAGTTCCTGTGAACTAGTTTTTAAGCAGTGCATCTTCAGTGTTGTCACCAAAGAAATTCTTACTCCTTTTGTTCACACATTACCATGTTCTACCTGCTTCATTCCTTCATCTTCTTAATATCTTACTATTGTTTGGGGTTTTATTATTGTTTCTGTATGTCATATTTGATAAAATATTTTCTTTTCCCCTTTGATTCTCCTTTAAACATTCCCCTAAGGAACTGGACTACTGCAAATACTCTGATTGTCTGAAACTTCATATCATAGGCAATCAGCGTAACAAAATTTGTTAAACTAAATGCATTAGGACCATCTGGCAAATCTCAAAGTAACACCATTTCATATTTATTAAATAACATTATATCCTATGATTTCATTTTTCACAGCATCTGCTCAATACACTATCTCAAATTTGCTCTTGTTTCATCAGGAAAATCAAGGGGGAAACCCACAAAAAACACATATCTGAAAGTTGTTTTTTTAAAGCAAAAATACTGTCTTTACTAATTCTATTCAGAATACACTTTTTGAGATTTTCCAAACTTCAAGTGGGTATATTGACCTCTGCTATCGGCTTGTTTGGTTTTCAAGCATAAATCTATGAATTGAAGTGATTAAATATTCCTTAAAAAGAAAAGCATGATCCAATTCTCAGTACTCCTCTTACAATATGTACTGTATATTAAATATGAATAGTTTTGCTTATTTTTATTCCTGTATTATTCAAATTAAACTGGAATTTTACTGGGCTAAGGTCTAGAAGAAGGCTAGATAGGTAAATAAATAAATATATAAACACCCAAACGGAAGGTGGACGTGTACTAGGAATCTTCACAGACTTTTCCTTCAAAGTTTTACAAATGTAGCAGAGAGTGATATGGGGTTTTATTTAGCCTGGGAATCATGCAGATGTGGGTGCCTATGGTATCTATCTGCAGGTAAGCAAGGCAAGTCCATCGAGGGAAACCTAAGGTATCAGATACATGCACAAAACTGCTGCAGGAAGTTGCACCATGCAGTAGGGTGATACTTCTTGGAGCAGTACTCAGGAGTGTCTCAGTCTTTATAAAGACATTGAATGACTTAGTGTGGTTTTCCAGACAAAATATTCAACAGACCTGGAAAGACAGACATTTCAAAAGTAAACTTATGGTCAGCTTAAGAAGTTCCTTTAGAATTCTCACATTTAGTAAGGACAATATAACGTGTAAAGAAGTTTAATACCACAAGAGTTGAAGTGTTCTAAAAGTGGTCCAAAAAAATAAAAATTCTCAAATTGAAAAACGGATCTAGGTCTCTCCAATGTAACTTATTATAAGAAGAAAAAAAAAAAAACCAAAACCACAAAACCCAAAAACACTTAGGTAAAATAATTAATTTAATCAAAGGTTGCCCTCTGATTTGATTTGTTCTGCTAGAAATGCCATTTTCTTTGACTTCTATTTTATAGAATCATGAAAGAGCCCAGGTTGAAAGGGACCTTGAAAGACCATCTGGTTCAACCTGTTATAGGAAAGAGAGCTTAGATAAGATTGCCTAGCACCCTGTCCAAGCTCATCTTGAAATCCTCCAGTGATGGGGGCTTTACCATATCCCTGGGGAGGTTATTCTAGTGAATGTTTATTATCACTGTAAAAATTTCTTTCTTCTATCGAGATGAAACTTCTCCCAGTGCAACTTGCACCTAATGCCCTTGTCTTCTTTATATGGGTCCTTGTGAAGAGACACCCTGCCCTCTTTGGATGTCTATGTCACCCACTTTTTAACAACCTGGAGTTGATTCTTTCCAAACCTGTAGATTTCTGTGGGTTGAAATCTTGCAGGAGGCCACAGGCTAGCCCTTCCTTCACTACTGGTGAGTCGACACATGCATTGTCATAACTACTTGATCCTGTGATCAAGTATTTCAATATAAAGTGTCTAGATGATTAGTTACAACATAGTCAACCACATTGTTGATAGCTAAATTTATGTGAGTTTACAACTATTATAAGAAGAGTGTCAGTAGCACACTGTCATTTTATGTCACTGATTGCATGTCTGAACGTGGTGCTCAGAAAAAGCAATGATCAAGGGATAAAATTTTCTTTGTTCTTAGGATCACTAATTGTTTTAAGTATTTCAGAATGTTGAGTTTGAATAATACTTTACTGTGGGTTTTTTCTGAAATGACCCACTAAAAATGTTTAATATGGAGCACAAACTGCAGCATTGTAAAGCATTCTGCAAACACACAAGCTACCTAAATATGTAAAACAAAGTCATAATCTTTCAAAACCTCATCTGCAAAGTTTGATTACATGATTACACCTCTGAACTTCTTGTTTCATTTTACTTTAACCTGTTAATCAAAAATGCTTTATAATAGAGATTAGTGATAATACCCATGCACTTTGTAAGGTTACTTGAATTTCAATAATAATATGTTTTTCAAGGCTCATAATATAACTTCAATTTACTATAATTTGACCACTGGAAGCCACTGAAGCGAAAGGCTCCAGAGCAGAGGATGCAACGGGAGAACTTTTTCTGAAGAGGCAAAAACACAGCTAAATCCATGGAGGCAAAAGTGCAGGGAAAATGGGTGTCCCAGACCCCCTCCCTGAGTGACAAGAGAGAGCAGCTGATGCTCGCTGACTCATCATGGGTGGAGTGAAGGGTGATGGTGACCAGATCTATCTCTCCCTCTCCTTCTCCTCCCTGTTCCAAGTGTGGTCAGTCCATCAGTCAGTCCTCCTACATCGTACCCTATCCCTGTTGTTCCACCCTGTCCCTGTCCACCCAGGCAGTAAAACTGTGTTGGAGGCAACGGTGACCACACCCCTTACTCTTAAAAGGTATCCCAGGAGTCCCTGCCCACCCAGCACAGGTAGGTTACTGGGTGTACCCATCAACCAGAAGGCAGTGCAGCAGGGTACAGGGCAGGGAACAGAAATTCTGCCAGCTTGACAGGTAAGTTTTATTGGTGGGGGTTGTCAGTCCCCCACCAATAGGAGGAAAGAGCTGAGCAATGGTCACAGGATCCCAGCACCCACCAGAATGGATGTGGAAACCCAGATGGGTCAACCATAGAAACACACAGCTGTCCAAGTTACAGGCTGCAGGTAGCAATGGAGCCTTATGCCAGAAATATGTGGCAGCTATGAGAGCTATTGTGCATGCTGGGAACAGGTGGATGATCTGCTCAGCATGGTGGCAGAGACACAAGAGGAAATTGAAAGATTAAGGAGCATTAAGAAGGCTGAACTGGAAAGAAAGAGGGTAGTGTCTGGATCCACCAATCTGAAATAGCATTGTCTAACAGGAAGTACCTGGGATCATGGGGTCCCTGTATCCAGCTCCTGTCAGGCAGAAGATAGAAGCCCCAAAGAAAAGAATTAATGGAGGCCAGTTCAAGGCCAGGGTAGCAGGTAGACTCTCACCTTACCCACCCTCCCACCCCCGCAGGTGTCACTGGACCATTGCAAGTCTCACACTCATGCAAAATGCAATTCTGTAACTGCCACACATTAACATTAACTAAGTAACTAACGCGGAGCTGTGAAGCATAAAAAGTATTTAAATTAGCACAGATATTTGCCAAATCTAGATGGTAAGTTCAGTGGATGTATAGAAAGAAAAACCTTGCAATATCTTTTATCTTTAAATTCTGGTTTCATCTGGGAAACAGGATTTATTTTTCTTAGGGCTAAAACTAGTATCAAAAGAAATTTAAAAACCTTTATATTTCTGAACTAGGAAAGATGAAGATCCGAAACTTGTCAGAGTAACACATGTATATACATGTGAATTAATTAAAGTGTTTGTGTGTGACAGAGAAAAAAGGAGAGACAATGAGATGCTGTTACATCAGAACAGTATGTCATGGGTTGCTTTTATTCTAGGCAGAAATAAGATAAACTCAGACAAGAAAAAAATGTAAAACACAACTATCCAGAGGTGATGAGCATGAGTGGATTTTTATTTTTTTTAATAATTTCACTCTATATTTTTTCACTTTAGTTGCTGCTATTTATGTTGAAATGAAGAAACTGCTCTTTTACCCTTTCTAGCCTTTTTGTCCTCCAATGGCACCATATTCTTTAGTGAAAAGGCTTACATATGTTGAAGCCAGTTGGGCTTGTTATTATAGCATAGATGAATAGAAAGTAGAAAGGGAATGAAGAATGATATTATTCTATTTAAGGATTATAGGATTGTATGATTTCATGCTGGGGGAGGTGAAGTATTTCTTGATGAAGTAAGAGTGTTCAAGTTGAACCTATAGTGAACTTAGTCATTCTGAAAACATGGCAACTACCAATGGCAAAAGAGATGCAGAGTGAGCTTTATCTAAACAGCAGAAAAGCGATAAAAGATATGTTTCATTCTAAGCTTGTTCAACTTGGAAAAGAGAAGGTTTCAGGGGCTCGTTATAGTGGCCTTCCAGTACCTGAAAGGTGCCTGTAAGAAAGCTGGGGAAGAACTGTTCACAAGGCCATGTAAGCAGTAGGACAAGGGGTAGTGGGTTTAAATTCAAAAAGAGGTGATTTAGGTTGGATATTAGGAAAAAAAATCTTAGTATGAGGGTGGTAAGTGTCTGGAACAGGATTTCCAGAGAGGTAGTGAAGGCCTCATCCCTGGAGATATTCAAGGTCAGGCTTGACGGGGCTCTGAGCAACCTGATCTAGTGAAAATGTCCCTGCTTACTGCAGGGGGATGGGACTAGATGACCTCTAAAGGTCCCTTCCAACCTTACACATTCTATGATCTTTTCTGGAAGAGACTTTTTTTTTTTTTTAATATATTTATGTATGCATATAAACATAAATCTCATCCTCAACTAATAACTAAGAATTACTTTCTTTTTAAACTGCTAGATAATGCCCTTCTGCCTTCCTTTTTCTCTGGCTTTCATCCTTACAATATATTGTACCAATGTATCACCTGTAAAACAGTGATCAAGGCTCTTAGAGATTATGTATTGATGTCAGACATCTCCATGGTACTTTTTGTGTAATCATGCACCCTTATAGTATCTCAGTACATCAGATGACAAAAAAAGATACAGCTTTGAGACAACAAGTAAGGGTCTTCTGGATCTGTCCCTAAAAGTGAACAACATCAAAAGTAGCATTTCATCTTTCTGTCTCAAATATAATGTCTTCTGCAAAGAGAAATAATTTTCAGATATTCAATTAATGTAGAGTAGGGGAGGGCTAATTAGAAGTTATCTTTTCTTGTTTTTCACAAGCAATGAAAATTTTGAGAAGCCTGAACTGTTTGTTCCAAGAGTCTGTCATGCTCCATACCCTATCTGGAAAACCAAAGATGATTTTTCTATATAGTATTGGTTGCTTTTTAAGGTCAGAAGATACTGACAAACCTGTGAAGAAAAGCCGCCATTGACACATTTGACCTTTATTCTGGTTTAGGTGTCTCAGTTCTCAGATGCAGTAAAATAATGTCTAACATGAGAAGATAAGAATTAAAAAACCAAATATCTAAAAAATTTCCTCATGACAAAAGTTAAAAAAGGAAGCAAAAAATACCCCAAAACTGCAAGAAATCCAGTCTGAAGGTATGTAATTACAGACTGCGGAATTAAACATATCTGTGAAAAAGCCTGTATTATGTTGATGTGCCTGGTACAGTAAGATCACTTTTTGTTCAATTTTGCAGGAGGGGTGGTTTGGAAAAATGATTGCTGCACTGTAGTACTGAAATGCCTGATATAATCTAAACATTTAAACTCTACAGAGCACAGGGGTGGACCAAGCTTTTTCCTGATGCAAATTCTATCCTTCTTTTCTGTGATTCTATTTCTATGGAACATAACAGAAGACTGTTATATTTGCATTTAAACCATTATATTCTGTATCATATGGCTTACCTTAGAGTTATAAGGTATAAAGTAGGCTTTCCACTTCATGGTTATTAAAGGACATGAGTTGCCCCTTGGAGCAGGTATTTAGGGAAATTCAGCACATAGTCCTGAAAGACACTTTGATAATATTATTTACAATTCACTGACAGGTAGGACCATCTGTCTTCTGTGCTGCTTTATCTGTTAAGATATGTTAACTAGTGACAGGCTTAGAATATATATGTTGCAAAACTACACATTACATCATTCAGTCTTGCAAGAAGGACAAAGTTCCTCCATAATAAGAGTAATATTTAAAAGTCCCCAAGTTCCAGATGAGCACTGCATTTTATTCGTAAGGCAGTCAACTTCATTTAATCAGTAGGTGAAAGCTACCTAAGAGAATTTTCAATACAGTCACTTACAGGTAGAAAATTGAAGGTTATTCTTAGAAATTTTTTTTTTTTTTTTTTTTTTTTTTTTGTGATACAGAAAGAAATGTTAATTAGAGACAGTCTGGGACTTCTTTGCCATACCAAATAAGTCAGTGGGTAACTTAAAGTGTACGATCACTGTTTAAAAGAAGAGATTGCAGGTGAACACTGGTTACAGCATACTTAGGCACAGCATAACTTGTCAGTTAAATACTTGCATTCACCATAGCTTTTCACTGAAGATTATTTTAATGAAGATTTTAACCTTCTTATTAACCTTCTTATTAACCTACTCCTAATTAATTTCTTTGTGACCTTACATACTATTCTGTGGGGGGGAGATGTGGGGGGCACTAAGAAGTTCACTGCTAGACTTCAAGGAACACTAACTGATGAGGTGACAGATGCCAGCATCTGGAAAAACATAGTCTCTAAGCTGAAGACTGGATGAAATGCCCAAGCTCTGGACACAAGTATTGTATAATCCTAACACAGGTGTTTGAAGGACCAGCAAGTGTGGACGGACAGGAGACACTGTAAGTGGGGGTATGTGTAGTTCATATAAGCAAACTTTACTAGTGGTTAGCCCCAAGGAAGAATAGGACTGCACCATTTCTATTACTCATGTTTAACGAAACTGACAGATCAAAAAGGATTAAATTAAATAACGAACGTTTTAAAAAAATTGTAAAAGACACTTTTCTGCTCAGAAAAAAACCCCAAAAAACAACACTGCCTATACTTAAAAAGAAATAAAAAGTATCTGTGTACGTTCTAGGTGTTTATGGGGAAAAAAGAAAGAATCATGATTTAAAAAAACCCCATGAATAAAATGCTTTGGGGAGAGAGCACATTTTCTTTGTATGTGTTAAAGAAAACAAGCTACCATCAAATTAGAAAAAAATTATAAATCTCTAACCAAAAGCTTTTCAGATGTTTATAATATGGTAAAACTGTATTCATAGCAGGACTGTTATTGATATCCATGTGAAGACTTAATTTTCATTAAGTCCTTCATTCAAAGGATTTTTTAAAATTTTTTAATTCTGTATGATATTTCATTACCTAAAATAAGGTTTCTAGTTAAATGAATCATCTGAGCTTCCTCTGTAACCACAGAACTAGAATGTTTACTAGAGGGTAAACCTTCATATACATCTTAAATTCTTTCATTTAGGATGGCATTCATATTCCTCTGGAAATACCTGTCTTTATCTTAATAATAGGGGTAGTTTAGATAATAGATTTAGACATGAGGTACGACCTAACTACTGAACAAAAGCAGGCAAGGGACTGCACTCCCACACTGACCGCCAATATTTTACATTGTTTAACTCTCAATTTTCTGACTCTATTTGTTTGCTGCAGTTAGCCATCTTCATGATGGCTAACTTCATCTTCTCCTTACAGGCCTAATTTTCAGGTGGCTAAAATTAAGTGGGGCAAAGAAGAGACACAAAGCTATAATTTAATTTCCAGTTTCTGTAATGCATTAAAATTTGTTTTCTCAGGGTTTCTAAACAAACATCTACAAGCTATTATCTTTTATGTGTACACATATGAATGTATGTGTTTAGGTGACCTGAGTGGGGAGGGAAGACAGGAAAAGGGAATGATCTGTTAGGATATATGAAGTTAAAATTTCAGAGAGAAAGAAAAAAAAAAAAAAAAAAGAAAATTGCTTAAGCATACACAGAGATTTATTAAGACTTAAAAAAAAAGTAAAAGTAAGAAGTGTTCATATTAGTATTAATACCATTCTGAATGAGATAAATTGTCTTTAGAAAAATAGTATTCAGCCATAAATCTTAGAGTGGTTTCACTAGGTTGGAAAAGACCTTTGAGATCAGAGTCGAACTGTCTATCCAGCCCTACTTGGTCCAACACTAGAACACATCCAGGGATGGTGACTCAACCATCTCCCTTGGCAGCCTGTTTCAATATCTAACAACCCTGTCAGTAAAGAATGTTTTCCTAATATCCAACCTAAACTTCCCTGACACAACTTCAGACCATTTCCCCTTGTCCTGTCACTAGCTACCAGGGAGAAGAGACCAAACCCACGTCATTACCACCATCTGCTTGTTAGTTGTAGAAATCAATGAGGTCTCCCCTCAGTTGTCTTTCCTCCAGACTAAACAATCCCAGCTCCCTCAGCTGCTCCTCATAAGATTTGTCTTCTAAACCCTTCACCAGCTTTGTAGCCCTTCTCTGGACACATTCAAACATCTTGATATCCTTCTTATAGTGAGAGGCCCAAAACTGAACACAGTACTCCAGATGTGACCTCACCAACTCTGAGTACAGGGGAAGGATCACTTCCCTACTCTTGAATATTGAAATGTAATTACTGCTCTTAGTGAGGGTCTGGAATTAATGCAGGAAAAAAGCATGATTCTTCTTGGAGTCAAAGGACTACTCTCTGAGATTAGAGGAAATGTTGTAAAGAAATGAACAGTAATTGGATTGCAGGTAGGTAATAAGCTTACTCAAATTTATGAGTAATTTGAAGCTAAATGTTTCAAATATCAGACAAGTCGGTGACTATAATAACGAAACAGGCAAAAATGTAGCTGTATCAATCAGTTATTGTAAAAATAGAATATAGGTCACATCCTCAGATTGTATGGCTCTACACACATCATTTGAATGCAGAGGACTGCTCTGATTTGCATCAGTAGAAATTTGGACCAGACAACATCCTTTTTCCTTCTAAGATACATTTCATTGTCATCTAGCAGTAGCTAAAATATGTATACCTTAAAGGGCATGAAAGAGAATACATTACTATACATCTGGAATATTTTTACTGAAGGATTTCAACTGAAATGTCTGGATCATTGGTTTAAAATTGAATTGTGCTCTTTGAACAAAGCAAATGTAAAGGACCTAGCGTATTCTTTGGATTTAGAAAAAAAAATTAAGTTCAGTGACTCTTGCATGCAATTCAGGAAATGTCTATTACTAAATAATAGTTAAACAATACAAAGAACTTCAAAAATATAATGGGTAGATAAAGCTATTCATATGTGAATAGCACATTATCATCAACTGAATAACAGAATGGAATATCATTTATCATTGTCAGTCACTGGAAACTCATGCAGAGTGTTAAGACTGTTGATTACTGAATAACTTTGAATAATTTTCAAATAAAACTTTACAAGCTTACTTTTCACTGCCATTGCAGTAATAGTAACAATGTAATACCTAATTTTCTTACTACCTTTGCATATATTTTATATCATTCCTTCTTTATTTTTAATTGTCAAACCAAAACTAGCAATGAAAAGTGTGGAGAAAATCAGTAATTTTTTTTAAATTCTGATTTCTGTTTAGCATTAGATGTCTTCTGTGGGGTAAAATAGCCCTTCAATTTCATAGCATGCAAATTTATTTTCAAGGTATTAGTAATTTTAATTCACAACCTGCATGAGACTTTTAGACAGCAATTACTAGACACGGTACTCCTCTGCTGTTTTCTGACTGTGGGTAGCAAAAATGGTAATAAATTACCAGGGTAATTAAGACAGCTAAAGAAAAAGGATCATTTTTATTATACTCTCTATTTCTACTTGTTCAAACAGCTTTAAAGACTATGCACTACTAGTGCATGGCTGCCCTCAATTTCCCTGAGAAACTGTCCAATAAAGTTTAAGCATGAGGGAAAAAAAGTTATATTTTCTAAATAATCAAAATGCAATCTCCAGGCATATGTCTGAGTCTGTGTTAAATAGAGATTAAGAATTTTTCTATACTTTCGATCAAAGATATTTTTCCCATATAACTAAGTTGAATTCTGGGCTGCATAACGTATGAACGCCGTTAAGAAATACTGATATTAGAGAAATAACTAATGTCAGTTGTGGACAGTGTCTTGCAGCCTTAGGATTTTTAGTTTTCCATGTCTCTTTGCTTTATTTGCAAATGTCCCCAGCCTTTTCAGATTTCTCCTGGGTAAAATACCTTAAATATCGTGTCATGATCTGGAATTTTCATGCCTTGTACCTAAGTTTTTCCTCCCTAAAAATGTTCAGTCTTATTATTATGAGGATTGTCTTCTTGTTTCTATTTGGTTTTGTGAATCTCATTCAGATACATGAGTTAATATTTTAGAGTAAAATGTAACAAATACTACTATAATTTCTGGGTTGTGATGTAGATGAGGAACACAAAAATGAGGAAAAAAAAAAAAAGCGAAAAGAAAGAAGAAGCACGGTCATATTTAAAGAATCAAAAAATCAACTGGTCTTTAAACTGTGACAAGAGGGTAAGAAAGACAATAATCCATAGGATGATGAGTATATTAAAAATATGTTTGTGAACTTTTGTTTTTAATTTCATGGATATGGAGTATTTTTTTATTTCTTCTACCCTGAAAGATAAATTGAATATTTAAAAGTAAAGCTTTGAAGTAAAATGCTTTCCATATAAAATATCTTTGTGAAGACAAAGATTTCATATTCAATTTAGAAGATAATATTGTATTTGATACTTTATTAAAAGTGATACAAAATTGGAGTATAAGACAAGACTTTAACAACAATGGAGTGGCCATACTAAAAAAAAAATATTTTCTGGTTACCTAGGTATTCACCTCTGACTATATATTTTTACTTAAAGTTAATTATTTAACTAGAAATAATATTAAGCTGTGACTGCCAAGAGCAAAACTCATACCAACTTTTACAACCTTATTTTCTCACTTAACCCTTCACTAAACAGCGATATTTCTTCTTTCATTAGTGCACAATCACATAACTAATTCTTGTTAAGGTTAATAGATTTTCTTCTGTTGGATGAGCATTTTAAATAATGTCTGTGATTAGCTTTTCTAAAGCTAAACTAAATCTTCTGACATATCTTTATTTGGAGTTAGCAGAATTATATAATTTTTAGATATCACATACACATATGTATGTATATATATATGTATATTACACATATTTTTGTACATATGCATATTACACATATATTGCATATATTGCTTGTTGATGAGCTCTCAAGCCTTATCATCTTGACCTGGAGGCCGAGTCAACAGAAAATACAGCTGTCAGTGCAAACTGTGCAGCTTCAGTTCTATGGTAAAGCATCCTCACAAAATATGAGTACATAATATAAAAGATAGTTGTTTAAAAGTGAGTTTCTATATATTGTAATGGTCATTATTAATTTGTAAGAACGGACAATTTTCTAAAAATATTTCACTAACTAATGTATTTAATAAACTTTGTTTTAAAACAAAACAATTTTTTCAGTCTTCTAAATGTTCCATCAAAGTGATCTCTAATTCTCTGATATAAGTTTACATATATTCATTTGCAACAAAGGAGATGAAGACAAATGCCTCAGGTTTTCAGACATTCACTTCACTTCACCTCTGTCCTTTGTTTCAGTGTCCTTAACTTTTTCCCTTAACTATCCAGTCATGATTATGTACTTTAAGTCTGTGTCCAACTTCTAGACAAAAAAATCTGAGATAAATCCTGTCTAAACTCAGATTTCTGGAGGAAGACAAGGAAGGGGAAATAAATGTGAGAGAGCAATTGAGTTAGAGAAGAAAGAAAGAATGCATATAAAGAACTGAACAGAGAGATAAGGAAAAGAAGGGGGGGGGGAAGAAGAGGGGGTGAGGGGAGGGACTGGGGAGAGGAAAGTGGGGGGAGGAAGAAAGAGAGGAGCTAAGCCATCCGTTATTGACCCAGCTGAAATGGAACTAGTTCAATACAGAAAAAACAGACTATAACAAAAAAAAAACCAAAAAAAAACCCCAAAAAAAACCAACCAAAAAAACCCCTTTCACTACCAGCCCACTATATAAAATGTTCATTCACAGCATTTCATAGCTAACTGTAAATGGACAGCATCTCTGTCCTATGTTCCTTTAAGAATATCTTGTATTCAAACTGGATTCAAGATGAGTAAGAACACAGCCTTGGGGAAGCTGTACCTAAGCAAGCAAAGCAAGTGATTTTCTCCTGAGGTGCAGGTTTTCGTTCTGAAAATAATAGAAAGAGGATACATTTCTCAAGGCCTGATTACTGATATGTCACATAACAATACAGATGTACAAACAAATCACTGGTTTGTTTAAATAAAAAAGAAATGTAAAACAAAATTAAAAAATCTAAAATCTCTAATGATATGTTTATAGAGATTTAATAAAGAAAATAAGAAAAAATAATTAAGAAACTTTTAATTACCTTTATATTTTAACAATTGCATTTTCCCCCACTATTAACATTTCTTATTGCTATATTACAGTTTTTCATTTAAAGTAATAAAGAATGTATAACTCAGCTTCATAAATATGTTTCAAATAAAATACAACAATTAGGCTTTAGTTCAAAAGAGAAAATAGACCAAAGATATGTGCTAGATTTATCCTTGTCTGAGAGTAGAATACAATCAGAACATATGAAAGGTAGCATACTCTGCTGCTGTTTCAAAGGCACATAACACTTCTGTAAGTTACAGTCAAAGAATTATTAGGACTTAGAGAAGGGAACTTTTCTGATGGTGTAATGCTATTTAGTAGTTGTGTGCATTTTTATTACTATGGTCAACAGAATTAAACACTGCATAATTACAACTTTAAGTAGTGTTTGTTTTGTTTTGTTTGTTTGTTTTTTCTCTTCCTGCTATTTTAACACTGAAAGGTCATAATATTTTTTCCTCAGGACATTTTTATTAACAATGAAACCAAAAGCTTATAGTATCTCATTATAAAGCAGTTTATAATATGCTATACACTAAATAGACTCTGTTATCCTGGATAGACATTTATCATAACTTTCCATATTTGGAAACACAAATTTCTTTCCTAATAAAAAGCATTTCATAAAAAGCTGGTTATGATATGTACCAGAAATGTTATGCAGTTTGAATTAGTAATTGGAACATTTTTAAATGCCATCTGTCTAATTTTTCAAGACTTTAAAAATGAAGTTCATATCACCATCTTTTCCCATTTCTTATTTAGACTGCCTATCAATGCCTATATATATACAAATTATCCTAAAGAGGCCCAGAGTTTTTCCCTTTGTATTTTTTTTTCTTAATTAAAATAATGATTTATATGCAGGCTTTAATCTTAAAGTTTTAATAGAAAATGTAAAAAGTAACTTCTCTGAATATTGTGAAAACTCCTAAGAAAATCTAATCTTTAAACTACAGAAGAGAGAATCAGTACCGATGAGTATATAAAATATTTTATTGAGTAAAATAACACTGAAAATACAGATAAAACAGTGAATCTTAAATATAGCATATGGGAAATAATTTAAGTTTTATAATGGGGTTGATGATAATTTCTATGCATCATCACCTGCTGAAGTCAGTGTATGTTTTGCCATCAATTTTCACATTATTTTATTTAAAAATACGTTTTAGCTATCATATACATCAGGTGGACAATAGCTGTGCAGACATAATACTGCTGTAATTAACCTCAGAAATTGCAATTGAAACGTAAGTTTTGTCATTGCCTTCTGTTGAAAAGAGAAAGCTCAGAATGGAAGTTATACAAAATTAATTTACTGGGAGTTTTTACATGAATTTTAGCTTCTTTCTTGCCATAAAATCTGAGGTATTTCCATAATTTCCTATCCATCCCATCATGAAGTCTTTTTCAAAAGGAATGAACTGGACTTTTCTGGGGCCTCCCTCTTGCAGTGTATGTCAGACTATGTAAATCAACAAAGACAAGCCCACAGGTTAGTCTTCTCTGGTACATAGACATACCCACTAAAATAAAAATAAAGAGTTACAAGACGTTAAGAGAGATTTCTCAAATCAGTCTTCCTTCTCTCTTTTTTTTTTTTTTTAAAGTCAAATTCTACTGTTTCTATATCTTAGAGAAGAGACGAGGTTATAACATAGTTTATTAATACACATTCAGTTACTAGATTCCAAAATACATTTACAGATAACATCTGTGACTTTTTACTGACATAGAGGTATACCTAAAATTTTTTTCAAAGCTTATAGAGAGGTCTGAGGAAAGAAAAATTTTTAAAATAATCAACTACTTAATCTGCACTGAAATACCTTTGTGTTATAAAAAGCTAGATACAACATTTGTTCTCACATTTCTAATTAACTTTATTGTTTCACATACTAGTAGTGCTTGAGTTTTGTAACTGGTGCTATTGTAAACCTGGAGATACATGTACTTTATTAACAAAAGTGTTGCTTGTTACTTATTTTTAGTATGCATCATTCAGAAGCTATTTAAAGATGCAAATTATTGTAGCAAAACATCATGGGGCCATAAAGATTTATAAGCTGTTAAATGATCTTCAGGGTAGAAGCAAATAACTTGTAACACCTGGCATAGACAGTATGTTTAACGATAATACAAATCCTTTATGGTACATTAACACCTTCAGAAATGAATAATGTCCTAAAATCAATTCCACAAAAAGTTACAGATGAGGGTCAACACGTAATGTAATTGCGCTGAACAAAATCAGCAAATAGAATTTATCTAACTCCTATATGCTATCTCTCTTACCATTAATATTTCCCAGTAAACAGAATTTAAGGTGTGTTTGTGATGGATGATATTTATTTCCTTGAGGATGTGAACTATTTTGCTATTTATCAGAATTAGAGCTATTATGTATTCTATTCCTCATTATGTGCCTAATTAATTTGCTGTATTAAAAATTCATCTTACTTTGTTCAGATCAAGCAAGCCAAAACCTTTTAATTTCATTGTGCTCAAAAGATTAATTTTCCCTGCTACTGTAAGGACTAATAATTTATTCATATTACCTGAATCAATCAGAAAATCACTTTTTCCCCCATATAGTTTTTGCAAACATAGAGGGCTTATATAAGCATTGTTTTCCTGTAAGTTTAATATATTTAATTGGCAGTAATGGTGCTAAATTGAATTAAAGAGTGTGAACTTTTGCAACACATATAGGGATATATAATCACTTCCCAGTGAAAGTAAGGCAGAAATTGATGTTGCTAAACACCATACCTTTCATGAAAGCTACTACAAATTATTTTTAATGTTTTTTTGGGTTTTTTTACTTGGAAAGGTAGCTAAGGGTTGTGAAAACTTACGATATCTTTTGCATTGTAAATAATTAAACCCATGAGTTACTTTCCAGTCTGTATATTAAAGTGAACAATTAAAAATTTTACAACAATACATCAAATAAATCAACAATACATCAAATAAATTTTCAACAAATAAATAAAATGATGGCCAGTGTACATATTCTCTGAATGAAAATTGTATTTATGAACAAAACTTGTGTAATACAGACTATGGGAACATATTAAATCAATGTTCACAAATTTTACTAAAAATATGATGGCTAAGATGTTTCATTTATCACTGGTTCAGAATGAGATTTATCTTGGTAAACTTTAACTGTCTTTAAATATGGATATAGTCTAAGACAAACTATGATGATTAATTTCATTTATGAGTGAATGAAAAGAGACTTCAGACATATGACCACAAGATAGATGGAAGGAATAGACATTTTCAGGTGTTCTCTTTCCATAGATCACAGAGCACAGATAACTTGAGAGGTACTTAACTTATAGGAGGATGAAGAGAAGTGAGATGAATCCTATCCTTGATGAATGAAGGGTGGGGAGAAAATAATTCATTCACCTAGGTGTATCTGTGCACTGCAATATAGGTCAAAAAAGAAGGGATCCACTTGTGACATTAATGATGTCTTATAAATTCCTGATCTTCTCAAGAAATGTCTGTTGAAAAATCAGGGAAGAGAGTATTCACGCAAGTCCAAGAACTTGTCAATGTATTCTCTTTTCTGAAGGATAAAGTGCCACTTACAGATTTGTCTATTACCTTAAAGATTTTAATTTGAAGAAAAAAAATTATTTTATGCCTCATTAGCTTTAGAACTCATAAGAAAAAGATATCTGGTTTTTGTGATTTAACTCTTACTACCATAGTCATAAATATAGAACCTAACATGGATGGACAAGGTTTTTTGTCAATTCCATCAACATGTTTGTATGATAAAGTTAAAATATTACAAGAAGTCAAAGTGCTTCATTCTGAAGGTTTTTTTAAATCTTCCTTCGCTTTTTTACTTATTCTTCAGGTTTGTTACACTCAAACGAAAGTGAAAAATATTTAATTTAATGCCAACCTTTTAGTCCATTTTCAAAATAAAATGCTTTCATTTTGCTGTTTAAATTATAAAGAATTGTATGTTCAATTAAAGAATTACTTCTTATTTTTAATTAATATTTGACTTTTTATCTAAAAAAACACTTTAATTTCATATGATAAGTATACGCATAAATATTTGTCGCTATGTAAAAACCACATTTTTAAATGTGTTCAAAAACTGATTGATTGCAAGTTAAATAAACCCATGATTCTGCATAACTGAACACAATTTTTAAGAATCTAATTCTAGACTCAGGTGTCTTAATTTCCACCTGTTATTTTGCTTCAGTATACTTTCTAGACCTCTTTTTTTTTTTTTTGTTCTGTATAATATTGAGCTTCAACTTTATTATGTCTGAAATCCCCAAAATCATACTTCTCTGGGAAGTATCAATTCTTAGACATTTCTCTTTCAACGCAGCATATTATAAGAATGAGGCATTGTAACACTTGCCTAAACACATCCATCATCTGGCAGTATGGGGAAATTAGGCACAGTTAGGTAGCAGTAAAAGATGTTTAAGATTTAGTGATAAGGAGACCACACTACCTCCTTGATCACCTATGCTGTTATGGAATGTGTGTTTACAACGCCCAGTTCTGTTAAATGTATGCATATGTTTACCTGTGATACTATAATATCATAGAATCATAGAATCATAGAATTGTAGGGGTTGGAAGGGACCTCGAGAGATCATCGGGTCCAACCCCCTGCCAAAGCAGGCTCCCTAGGACAGGTCACTGAGATAGGCATCCAGACGGGTCTTGAATATCTCCAGAGAAGGAGACTCCACCACCTCCCTGGGCAGCCTGTCCCAGGACTCTGTCACCCTCACTGTGAAAAAGTTTCTCCGCATGTTGGTGCGGAACTTCCTATGCTCCAACTTGCAGCCATTGCCCCTTGTCCTGTCTCCACAGACCACTGAAAAGGGGCTGGCTGATTCCCCCTGCATCCCCTGCTTAAGATAATTGTAAACATTAATTAGGTCCCCCCTTAGTCTTCTCTTCTCAAGGCTGAACAGTCCCAATCTTCTCAGCCTTTCCTCATAGGGGAGATGCTCCAGGCCCTTTATCATCTTCGTAGCCCTTCTTTGGACTCTCTCCAAGAGATCCCTGTCCTTTTTATACCAGGGAGCCCAGAACTGGACACAATACTCCAGGTGGGGCCTGACCAGGGCAGAGTAGAGGGGGAGGATCACCTCCCTTGACCTGCTGGCTACACTCCTCCGGATGCACCCCAGGATCCCATTGGCTCTCTTAGCCACCAGGGCACACTGCTGGCTCATGGCCAACCTGTCATCCACCAGGACCCCCAGGTCCTTCTCCACTGAGCTCTTCTCCAGCAGGTCATCCCCCAGCCTGTACTGATAGAAACAGTTGTTCCTTCCCAGGTGAATATAATAGGCATAAATTAATATCTGGATTTGAAAAGGTTATTATACAGACATATCTAGGAGATTCTGCTAAAACACCCCTTGTAAAACATGGATTTCCAATCTAATAGCAAAACCAAACCTTATATAAATTGGCAAATATTATCAATCATTCATTCTGTTGGGCATGGTTTTTTAACATGATTCTCTGCAGTCTTTAATTCCTGCCAAAAATACCCCAAATATACCTTAATAACTCTCCTTGTCTCAAGTTACACATGCAGCCCTCTGCTCCATTACATAAACAGTTCATAGAAACAGCATGAGGTGTTGTATATGTGATTTTTTAATGTAAAAAAATAAATATATAAGCACAAAAGCATTTAAATTGCTTGGTTGTCTTATCAGTATTCATGTATTGAAATTATATCAATGTATTTTAATTATTTAGTAGTGGTGTTGCATATAGTTGCACTATGCAATAAAATTCAGAGTTTTTGAGGGTTTTTTGTTATACTTTTAAAAGCAGCTATTAGATATTTTATAGGAAAGGTGTTCTATATGGATATAAGTCTTCTGATGCAAGGGTCTTTCCATTTGTTCAATTTTACCCCCCACAGAATACGTTAATTAAATCTAGTTTCTGAAAATATTTGGCACATTCAGTAATGTTTTATATTGTAATGTTGCAGCATATACATACATGTTTGACTATCAATAAAGTGATATCACAAATATATACATATATTTCATATACATAGCAAGACTAATCTGTAATAAGCTCAGATTGATATAAAAGGGGTTAAAAAAAGGGGGATTCAGATTCAGACAGGGTTTTAGATTGCATTTATATTTTTGTGGAACATAGGCACATACAGTCAAAATTGCAAACCTAATAGTCCCCTCTCAACAGCTACCTGACTATGAAACATAGAAAAAAAAATATTGACTTGAGTGACACTGACTAGAAGTTTCCTTAGTTTCTACAGGATGTGCTTCTGCATATATACGTGTGTGTAAATATATATATACATGATTTTTTCTATTTTAATGAAATATATTACTAATTAGAATATTCAGCAAAATTGTGGAAATAATGGCTTCTGGGTTTTTTGCAGTTTCTACAAAAATACAGGATAAAATAAGATAATGTAACTATCTTCTACTACTTCTACTGCAGCTACAGCCCAATGCCCAGCAAAAATGAAGAATTAATAAAGAAAGGAAAAAGCAAAAAGAAATATGGAGATTAGAATAGTTAACATGAATGTGTAAGAAAAAACACAGGCTTTACAGGCAAATGCCACTGGTTAAAACACAGGAGCTGTCCCATGAGTTGGCATTGGATTTAGGCTTCTCCTCAGCTTTTTCAGGACTGTAACTACTAACACTACAAAACTATGCTTCTTTTTATGTTTTTCTTTTTTGTATGACCCAATGATTCTTGAATTATGTTCTGCAAAGTGGAACCATCCTAATAGATTTAGTATCTTACACAATGGTTAGGGCACTTAAGTGGAAAATTGAAATATGGTTTTTAATCTACTCACACACAGAAAGGAACTGGTACTCTATCTCCCTCTTCCTAAGTAATTTTTCTTTAACATACCAGCAGCTGTTGAAAAAGAAGGCAGATTCACAACTGGTTAAAAAAAAAAACCAAAAAACAAACAGAAAACCCCCGAAAAAAACACCACCTGCAACCAACCAAAATAAAACCCAAAGAAACACCAACCAAACCACAAACCAAAAAAAAAAAACACCCTAAAAAAAAAACCAACCCCAAATAACCGCCCAGATAAACAAACAAACCTGAGCTTTGCTCAAATATTTGGAAGATTGATTATGAAAACCTGACCTTACCTGGGAACCCCAGGCTGCTAAAGGACCTATTATGTATCTCCTAAGAAAGGCACTCAAAGGGAACATTTAAACTTTTTTCCTTCACCCAGCATACTGTGAGGGTTAAATCTAAGTATATTCTTGCTCAGCGTTTTTGAAATATTTGGCTGGTAGTCACTATCTTTACAGTTCCTCTTTTGACCCACATTCACTATTAATAGGTATTTGATAAGATAGAGTTATACTTTAAGTTATAGCCCATACTAGAGTAAGTGAAGTGGAATGATACCTGCTGTGTGTCATGAGGGCTTGCCACTGCACACATTCATTATGTATAGCATAACTTACCATTATACAGCAGCAGTAAAATCCCCTGGATAATGAGGAAATGTAATGACATGGATGCTGAGTGAGGTGGTTGAATCTGAGAAGAAAGTGTTAGCTTTATGAAGAGACTGATATAAAAAGTACAAATCACAGTGCTTGCATATCTGTGAGCAATATGATGACACTGTCATCAGAGCATGTGGTATAGAAAAACATACCCTTTTAGAAGATCATAAAATTAAAGTTTATGTTGATCATTTATGATTACGCGTTATCTTACCTTCTCTGGAAGATAAAGAACAAAATATCCAATATGCACAAAACAGAAGTAATTATTGAAGTTTTTGAACATGTAATTACTCTTTTTTTTTTTTTTTCCAGTTACATAATTAAATTAATTGGAACAAATATAACCACCCCAAATGACAAACAAAAAACCAAAACACAAGCACTCAAACACTCACATACAAAAAAAAAAAAAACCAAAAAAAAACCCCTCAGCTTAAAAAATAGAAACAAGTTTTTCAGAACATTGACATTGGTAATTACATAGCTGGCACAATTTTGAGGAAAAAATTCTAGATACCATTTACGTAAGAAAACCCCGAAATACATATATAAAATATGATGCATAACACATTGTGATTATAGTATTCCTCTGCATAAGCATTTCAAGGCTGTCTTACATGACTAACGTGCATTATCTCATCAAATGGCAGTATATTCGCAGTTTGAGTCCAAAGACAGTTTATTTTGTTGGTGGTTCATAGCTCATATGAACACTATATGTTCATTTGAGCCCTTTTAGATGACATTTAACAAGAACTTAAGACATGTAATTATGAGCTTCAGACTATAGTGCTCAGATTTTCCCCATTGAAAACCATTTGGGTTTTGATGATAATCTACAAAAGACAAAAAATTTTAAATGAAAAAAAAAATCAGAATTTAAATTTTTATCCTTTGGTTGGAAAAAATGTCTTTTTTTCTATGAAATTTCACCTTTTACTATTTTGGTTAGGTTATAAAACTAATCTTTTTAGTGGCAATGACATATTGCCCAAAGTTGATCTAAAGTTTTAGAAATATTTAACAGGTTACAGATCCAGCTTCTACTGTGTGGTTATAAAAGGGATACTGTAGCACATGTAAATTTGGGAGAAGATTTTCATGGATACTTTTTATAGATCTTGATCCCATCAGAACCCCTTGTGCTTATTTATCTGATGGAAGGTTAAACAGACATCTTAAACAACTGCAAACATATTTTGTTATTACTAAGACAGAAATTCTACAGATTATTCTACATAATATCTTTTTTAGGAAACTAATTTGTATAAATTCAAGTCAAACTATTGTCCACTCGGTAATACTAGATTTAGGGGAAGATGATAGATTTTGCGATACTAAGATAAGATATGCTTTAGCCAAAAGGGTATCAAGTTGTACATGTTCATCAAAGTAGATGAATGTCTTATTGACAAAATGTCACTGCAGATTTTGAGAAGCCAGTTGTCATAAAATTAGAACAGGATTGAAGAACCTGAACCAGGCATATGAAGTGTCTGCGGTTGTTGTCCATGGATTTTTTTATTGTATACGTCTCCTATTTCTAATCATTGTTCTAAACAGTTTTTAATAAAGTGTCCTGGTTCTGGCCAGGCCAGAGTCAACCTCTCCAAGCAGTCATCACAGGTGAGCTGAGTTAGCTCAGATGGGCTGAGGTAGCCCGGGCTGTTTTTCATAAAACCTGACATCACTTCCCCATAAAAAGGGCTGTTTGGGATGGATATTGGCTGGCTGGGGTACTGTCTGGGTACCTCCAGGACAGTCTGAGTGTGGCTGGGGCATTGGGTTGGTCCATTCTTGCCTTGTGCATCACTCTGTAGTCATTGGGTTGGTAAGGTACACTGTGTTATTGTCAGGTGTGAGTGTAATTGGCTGTTATTTTTTTAATTATGTCAACCCATGGAAGCTCTGTGTTTCTCCTGTGGGAGTAAGCAAGTGATAGTGTGGTGCTCAGCTACTGTTTGGGACTAAACCACCACCACTACAATTTTGATCTTTGGACTTGTAGGGGGTGAGAGGTTCTGCAAGAACAAGAGCACATTCTCATCTTCCTTTTACTCTGTAAACATATGGAAACTGATTTATTTAATTATACTTGCTGGCAAATTGTTCCCATTCCTTGAAACAATGAAGTATCATCACTCTTACAGAGTGCAACTTTGAAGAATCAAGATGAATACTGTTATAAATAATGTGGGTTTGATGAGAGATAATCTCACATTATAGACAGCATGGAATATTTCTGTTTCTGGTCAAAAGCATCCTGCTAAAATTCATAGAATAAATTCTTGCAAGAAAGCCATTAAAATCTTCTGTGCAGCTGATAAGATAATTTTAAGTGTTCACTTCTGTGGTGGATCTTAAATAGCTCTGAGCATTTCAAATGGCAGTAGATAGATTTCTGTGGACAACTACACTGAGAACAAAATTCTTTTTATTTGTGCTAGGTGATTTCCATTAATTTCCTATGATGATAAGTGAAAAGAACTTTAAGAAGGTGTTAAGTTTACACTAGAAGGACAATTGGAAAGAAGAAACATGAATATGTTCCTATTCTCAGTACCTCAAGAGGAGAGGTATGGTACAATTACACAAGTAGACAGGGAACATTATGCATGAGTTTCTGTGATAAGAAGTCACAAATAATGGACAGAAAACTAATGGAAATAATGTCACAAGGAAAATGGAACAGACAAGCAGTAAGAAAAAACCCCTAAGAAGTATAAAATGGTGAACACTGTACTGTAGTGAGGACACGGCTTCCTGTTTTCTAAGACCTATTTTCTGAGGTGTAGTAATGATAAAAACATCAAGGAAAAATTAGAAGGGACCAAAATCAGTGCAGAGTGAAGAATTTACTGTAGGCATGAGGAAAACGATGAAGCAGACACAAAGTTGTTTCTGCTGCTCAGTACAGAAAGGGCATGAAAGATCTATGGATTTGCTATGAAAAAACTTCCTGAAGGGAGGGAAGAGAAAAACAGGATAAAAACTTGCAGGCACATTGAAGAGTATAAGAGATTTCTTTGGATGATGGACAGTTCTAAAACCTGCTTTTGTGGCTATTCATCAGGACTGAACACAGAAGTAAAGAGCTCTCTGAAGTGTGCATAGAGCAGCTGAAAGGGAGGAGAAAAGTCTTTTTTTCTTCACTGTTGAAAATATTCAAACACATTATATGGTAAAATTAAATCAAAACATTTGCATGCTGGACCAAAAAGAAAAAAAAAAAACCAAAACAAAACCCACCACAACAGAAAATTACTGAAACAAAGTGTTTCACACTATTCCCCACAATGAATTCTTTCAAGTTTCTCTTTGGTAAGCAAATTCCAAGAGATATCACCTAGTGCTTTGAAAAAAATGTGCATGTTATTACAGTACAGCTTATGCATCCCATTAGAAATTCCTATGGAGAATGAAAAGGATCTTTACTTAGCAATCCTTACACTTTAGTACCTGATTTGTTACTTGTTTTGCCCAAAATTAGTGATACCTCTGAGTTTTCTGGGCAGTGAATCATACTGTCCAGAATGACTGTTGAGAGATTGACAGAGAATGACAGTTTATCTAGAAAAAACTTAGAAGCATGCACCCATGATTTCAAATTTAAAATATTAACCCATTTTATTACTTTATTGACTCCCTACAAGTAGGATGTAAAAAATTGCCAAAGAAGAGTATTTTAAAAATCCCTGGGACATTTTAAATATTTTGCAGAAAGAAAAAGTGCAAACAGGTTTTGTTTTGTTTTGTTTTTCTGTTGAAGACTTTTGGGTTTATTTTCTTAGAAGTAAAAAAATATAAAATTCTTCCTTGTGAAATAAGTATTTTTTAGTTCCTGTTCCAGAAAGAATAATGTACTCTCTAATCTTTCTTCTTCAGAAATCTCAAGGACTTTTCAGACACCTGAGAAACCAAATTTATACTTAATTAGGCTTTTAAACAACCACATTAATCTTACTGCTGCTATAAAAAATGGTCAAGCTGCTACAGGTATCAGATACTGCAGTGATGCTACAGTTGCATCTTAAACAAAGCAAAACCCCCTCCCCACAATTAAGTATTTAATTCATCCTCAAAATGCTATGCTTGGTATGTTATGGGTCTGGTACAAAGCATATTCATTATTATAGTATTTGCAGTTTCTGAGCATTAAAAAGACCCTAGACACACTACCATGTAAAAGAGCAAAGACTATGTGCAAAGTCATCTATAGTATAACAAAGATATTTACAGAAATGAAACATGAATAGGTTTAGAATCTTTAAAAATATTGTAATTCAAATTATTTTCAAAGGAAAACTGTAACTCTAATAATATAATACATGATTTCTTAATACTTGTGTTGGTGGTATGATCATCTGGTCAGCCTTGCATTCATTTATCAAAGAAGAAAATAATGATACAATGATTTGCAAATTTGTATAGGAGGAACATTTAGAAATTCTTGAAAAATAATTGTTTTTTCCCCATATGAAAATGGAAGAGAAGGGATAATGGAACAAAGTATCCATTCATGTATCAAACACAATATTAAGGAATTATTCATACTCTTCTTCTTACTTGGCACTGAAATAAAACATTCTTTCCCTGCACATATTTTCAGCAGGAAAGTTCCGGTTCTGTCAGCTAAATAAGGAAAAGTATTGGCCGTGAATGTGATCCCAGTAGTGAGGTCCACCGTCACGGTCCCTACAGTGAAAGCAAACTCAGCATAACATTCTGAATCACTTCAATGTACTGATTCAGCATTTCTGAAATAAGTAATTTAAAAGAATAAATTTACCATAACATCAGGTTTGAGTCTAAAATAAGGGACATTGTTCACAATGAGGCACTTTTGACAGGTAGGTTTAAAATAAACAGACTTACATACATGCCTACTATGCCTGGTGTAAAAATAAATAAATAATGGACACTCACCACAGTTTTGCTTAAGTAGTAGGAGTTTAAAAAAAAATTACTGTGTGAAGCAAGCAACTTCTGTAGAGTGTTTTTTTCATAGTTGAATTTGTACAAATTGAAGATATGATACAGAATGTTACAGGTTGGAAAGGACCTCAAAAGATCATCTGATCCAACCCCCTGTCAGAGCAAGATCACCTACATTGGGTCCACAGGAATGCATCCAGGTGGGTTTTGAATGTCTCTAGAGAAAGAGAAGCGACAACCTCTCTGGACTGTCACAGTGAAAAAGTTCCTCCTTATATTCACATAGAACTTCCTATGCTCCAGCTTGCACCCATTGTCCTTGGACATCACTGAGAAGAGCCTGGCTCTGTTCTCCTGACACTTACCCTTTACATTTTTATAGACATTAATGAAATCACCCCTCAATCTCCTCTTCTCCAGGCTAAAGAGACCCAGCTCCCTCAGCCTCCCTTTATAAGGAAGGTGTTCCACTCCCTTAATCATCTTGGTGGCCTTGTGCTGGACTCTTTCAAGGAGTTCTATATCCTTCTTGAACCAAGGGGCCCAAAACTGGACATAATATTTCAGATGCAGCCTCACCAGTGCAGAGGAGAGGGGGAGGTGAACTCTTTCAACCTACGAACCACACGCCTTCTAATGCACTTCAGGATGCTGCTGGCCTTCTTAGCCATGAGGACACATTGCTGGCTCATGGTCATCCTGCTGTACACCAGGACCCCTAGGTTCTTTTTCCCTATGATGCTCTCCAAAAGATATGTCCTCAACCTATGGGGGGGTGGGGGAGGGGTTGTTCTTCCCCAGATGCAAGACTCTACACTTGCCCTTGTTATATTTCATTAAATACCTCTCTACCCAACTCTTCAGCCTGTCCAGATCTTGTTGGATGGCAACACAGTCTACTGGTGTGTCAGCCACTTTTGTGACATCAGCAAACTTGCTGACAGCGCACTCTATTCCCTCATCCAGGACATTAATGAATACATTGAATAGTACTGGTCCCTGCACCAGATCCCAAGGGTGTCCAGCTAGACTACATCCCATTGACCACAATGCCCTTACTTCTTTCCTTCAACCATTTCACAAATAACCTCACTACCCAGTCCTCCGGACCATGCTTCCTCAGGTTAGCCACAAGGATTTGGTGGGAGACGTCATCAAATGCTATCTACATGGTTATGTCTTCATAAATGCTATCAGAATTGTCAAACGTGACTTGCCCTAGGTAAAACCATGCTGATGGCTCCTAATGACCCTCTTGTCCTTGATATGACTAGAAACTGCAAGGCATATGAAGCACAGAGGAGAACAGGACCAAAATATTGATTTGTCCCAACGACTTGTTAAATGTAAAAAAAAAGGCTCCTGCTAGCCTCCAAATATTATGTATACTTACACAGATATTAGGGTGAAGTCTTGGCTTGGTTTAGCCTCTATCCAGAAGTCCACAGAAGATTTTAAATGAGAGATTTTGCCCACTACACAACATATACACTACTGTACACAACATATCCAATCAGTATCAATTCCAAAAGCTTAAATCAACTGAAGAGCAGAAGAGTTTTCTAGTCTGAAGAGCAGAAGAGTTTTCTAGTGTGAATATTCTGCGTGTCTTACTAAGGACTGAAAAACTTCAGAAGGAATCATTTAGTAGGAGACAAAAAAAATAAGCTAAAAGAAAAAAAAACCCTAAAATTTATACACTCCTACTTCACATCCTTTTCATCATATGTTGCAGGAAAAAAACCCCTCACATTATGAATGCATATTGTTTGCAAGTAAAATTAAAAATAACCCAAGCTTCAAAAGAAGCTTCCTCTCCATGATTCCATGACCTGGAATTTTTCCTTTTTTTTTTTTCTCCCGAAAATTGGGGACTTCAAAGATATTTTGAATGTAAATTTGGATTTAAGAATCTGTGTTGCTAGTCTAAGTCTAGTCTGCTTTCAATAGTCAGTTACACCACAACTCATTATTAACACTAATGTTTTTAGAATATTATTATAACTGCTAAGTTAATCAACACAGCTGATTAGGATTCAATTGATATTTCTTTTACAAAAGATTGAAGTCAAAGGGTTTACATTCCAAATCCAACCTGCAGCTCCTAGAATTCCTTTATTTTCTTGTGCTGCAATACCCACTGAAGCCTTTTTAGTGATACATAACAAAAGACATATTTTAAGTAAGTAATCATGTCAGCAGAGAACAAGGCAATGGGACATCCAACCTCTCTCATATGAGATAATACATAGACATTTCTAATCTACATTTTCACCAGCATATTACATTTCACTGCACTATTCTTCAATTAAAAATATTCAGATAATAACCAAAGTCACAAACCTTATATTTTACCAGTACACATACAACTCTGTCATTATCATCTCCCCCAACAAAACTGCATGATTACCTGAAACAGTACTGAAAAAACATGATACAGAGTTAATGTAGTCACAGGTGTCTTGAAATAACATGTTTTTTGGAGTCTTCTTGAAACAGAAATCACCAATAAAGGTGCAGCAGTTCACTTTGGTATATTCTTGATAAAAAATATAAGGGACAATTTAACAATTTTTCTCAGCTCTAATCTTACACAAACAGCAGATATACTTGTGCCAGAAAGGGAAAGTTAACACATAGTTTTCAATTTGCATTGATAATTAAGAAAAAGTACTTCAACACTGCTTCCTTTGTTTATCTAAGGTAATCACAATAAATTATAAAAGAATCAATAGATTAACATGCAGGAAAAATGCGTGTTTAATATCCAGCTTATCTTTTTGCTGAAAACCTTTTATTTACAAACTTTTCACATCATACTTGCAAACAAGATAAGACCTCTTGTCGATGTGAAAGTCAAATTTGTCTTTGGCTTCAGCAACTATGAATTCTTGATCCTGTGATGGCAGCATAGGTCAAAGAGCAAAATCATAATACTGGACTTCAGAAGACCAGACTCCCTCTTTAGGGATCTCCTTGACAGAGTCCTATGGGATAAGGCCTGTAAAAGAAAAGCTTATTGATATTAATGGATCACCTCCTCCAAAGTCATGAATAATCCACCCTAAAGAGCAGGAAGTTGGGCAAAAAGTCAGGAAGCTTGCACGATGAACAAGGAGATCATGGAAAAAAATAAACATAAAAAGGAATTTTACAGAAGGGGAAAGTAGGGGAATATAACCTGGGATGAATAGACACTGTCAGAACATGATTTTCTTTATAAGAGACCTGATTAAGAAAACTAAAACCCATCTGTAATTGAATCTGTCCAAGGGTTGTCAAAGGCAACAAAAAGTGCTTCTGTAAGTACATAGGTGACACAAGGGAGACTCTAGGGGAAATGTGATTATGCCACTGAATGGGGAAAGTGACACTGGACATAGAAGATGGTGACATGCTGAAAGCTGCATTTACCTCAGTCTTTACTAGTACAAGCAGTTTGTTAATTCCAGCTGCCTCACACCAAAGGGAAAGGCTAGAAGACATACTTTTGGTAGCAGAGGATCAGGTTAGAGTAGATATGCAGTCCGTTGTCCCTGACATGACTAACCTAAAGACTTAAAGAAAGAAATTGTCACTTCTATTCTCAAAAAGGGCAATAAAGATGACCCAAGGAACTAAAGGCTTGTCCACCTCACCTTGTTCCCTAGGAGCATGATTGAACAACTAATTTTGGAAAAAATTTCACATAAGAAGGACAAGACAGGCTTCAGGAATAGTCAGTATGAGTTCACCAAAGAGAAGTTATGCCTGAGCAACCTGTAAACCTTCTGTGATTAAATTACTTCCTTGGTAGTTGAGGGGAGAGCAGTGGATATTGTCTACCTTGATATCAGTAAGGCTTTTGACACTGTCTCTTATAAGACAAGCTATTGACATAGGGGATGGATGAGCAGTGAACTGAATTGAAAACTGGATGAATAACCTGGCCCAGACGGTGGTGATCAGTGCCACAAAGCCTAATTGGATGTCAGTAACTAACAGTGTACCCAGAGGTTAATACTGGATCCAATCCTGTTCAACTTATTCATTAATGATTTGGATAATGGGGCAGAGCACACCCTCAGCAAGTTTGCTGATGACACAAAACTGGGAGGAGGGATTGATATGCCAGTGGGTTGTGCTGCTGTTTGGAGTGATGACAACAGGCTGGGGAAATGGGCTGACAGGAACTTCATGAAGTTAAACAAGGGGAAGTATAAAGTTCTAAATGTGGAGAGGAAAAATGCCATGAACCACTGCATGCTGAGGGCTACCTAGATGGGAAACTGCTTGGCAAAAAATAACCTGAATTTCTTAGTGATGACCAAGTTGAATATGAGACACCAATCCAATGTGCCCCTCCTGCAAAGAAGGTTGAGGGTATCTTGGGCTACATTAGGCAAAGCCAGTTGAGGGAAATGATCCTTCTTCTTTATTCAGCACTAGTGAACCCACTCTTGGTGTTCTGTGTGTAGTTCTGAGCTTCGTCTTAGAAGATAGATATGGGCATACTGGAGATAGTTCAACAAAGGGTCTCAAACATGATGAAGGGACTGGAGCATGTCTCCTATGAGAAAAGGGTGAGAAAGATGGGACTGTTGAGTCTAGAGAAGAGAGGATTTAATTAGCTAATTTTAAATTAATTTTAAACCAGATGACCAATGAATTTTAAAATTTCTTTACCAATATTCACACAGCTGCAGGTATGGTCTGAAATTAATGCTAAGTATTCCATTGCAGTTTTCAATTTTTCAGTTCTTGCTCTTGCTTGTAGATCTGCATAATGTAATAACACTAATGTCTTCATAAATCTAAATTTTATTCTAAGGAAAGGTTAATTTGCACATTTTCTTCACCTCCAATAAAAACCTGTATTTATGGCAGTGGTGTTTTTAAATTAAAGGGAAATTCAACTACTTGGAACCTCCTGTGCTAAAAAGAACTTGGATCTTAAACTTACTATAACTTGCATCTTAACATGTACATATAAATTAATAGTTATCTATATTAAAACATTTTTAAAATAAAACTGAAAGCAATAAATTAGATTCACTAATTTATTAAATTAAAATTAAATTAAAATTAAAAACATTAATCTGAAAACAATAGTCATCAAAGCAAATTATTCGCTCTCCTAAAATAAGTACTGGATAAATAAAAGAAAAATATAACACAGAAGAAATTACATTTTTAAGTGTTTTTCTCTTAGTGACTAAAGGATTATCACATTTATCTCCTGAAAACCTATGAGGCTTTCTGCAATGCTCTGGAAAAAGAGGAAATGTCTTTTCTAAGGCTTGTCATCCAGTCACAAACTGCATATTTAGAGAGTGCCTTTGAATTTGTGTCATTCTTTACCTAGACAAGAGCTGACTCAAGGTCTCAGATTCATTTTTCTAAAATAGCTGAGACACAGGGGCAACAGATTTTAAATTAGGAGAGCCCCTAGCAGAATCCTTTTATCACTATAGTATTTATGTTCCATTAGTTCACCTGTATGTTTCCTGAAGCTCTTAAACCATGCCATGCCCGGAACACAGATTTCTGATTTCCAATAGAGTTGCAGTATTTTTGACAGTTTTCCTAATAGCTGTAACACTGAATTCCCATTTTATTACAATAAACAACGCTGTTCATTTCACAAAGAATCTGGCTATTAAAAGTTTACACAGAGAAAGTGTGACCTTTTTCTTACAAGTTTGTTTAGTTAATTTGCTTAGACCATCGTTGAAGACATATATGTCTGGAAAACAGAAATCCTGACCACATATAGATAGGCATGGCAAGATCTTCTGGTTGAAGATGTAGGCTTACATGAAAAAGTGGTCTCTCTGAAAAAAGTACAATACAAATTTGCAGAAGACTCTTCTTGGGTTTTGGGGTTTTTTTTTTTAATGTAATTTAGGTTAACTAGCAGTTATCGGAAGAAAAGCTTTTCTCTTTCACTGGAAATGAGAATGGTTACATTTTTAATTTATTTTTCCAACATAAAGTTAAAAATATTGTTTCTTCTGTTCCTCGTACTGTTATCAATAAACTAAATCAAGAGGACTGTCATGGTTTAACCATAGCTGGTAACTGTGCACCATGTAGCCACTTGCTCACCCAATCCCCCAGCAGATGGGGAAGAGAATTGGGAAAAAACCGCAAACCCTCATGGATTGAAATAAAGGTGGCTTAGTAGAATAATGAAGGAAGAAGAAGATGGTGGTGATAAGAACAAGAAGAAAAAGTGATGAACAAATGCAATTGATCACAACATGCAAAAACAACAAAACCAACTACTGTAAAGAAAATTAACTCTGTGTCAGCTATGTCTATACCAATTGTTCTGAGGAGAAGTAACACTTTTCCAAAACCGAGTCAAAACAGCTTTCAGTGACAGGTTAGTTGCTTCTTGTAATTTCTCTACATCACCTTCACCCTTCTGGGCCCAGGGATAAAATGTGTCTTATGTTTGCCTCTGTGCTTTGTTTTTCTGTTTTTTGATTTTTTCCATATATA
This sequence comes from Hypotaenidia okinawae, assembly GCA_027925045.1. Classification (NCBI taxonomy): domain Eukaryota; kingdom Metazoa; phylum Chordata; class Aves; order Gruiformes; family Rallidae; genus Hypotaenidia; species Hypotaenidia okinawae. The sequence goes on from BSDF01000001.1 coordinate 177,396,811, forward strand.
TTTGAATTTCTCACTCCTTTTTCAAGGTGAATTAGTACTTTAAAAGGTCTGTTCCTTACATCATATACTGAGGAAATAAAATGTTACTCTTATCTATATTTACTCCTTTGAGGCAGGGGAAATAGATATGAAATAAGATAGAATCTTTATTTTCTAAATATATATATATTAAAATATCGACCTATTGCAATGGCATTAAAAAATTCAGTTCCCTTCACAGAAAACATAATTCTAGTTTTAAAGCTTTCATACATACTACATTTTAAATGCAATCTAGTAGCAATTTATAATTCCTTGTTAAAAAATAATAAAGAAACTTTGTGTTGTGCAACACGTTCATACTTTGAAGGAACTTCTTAGAATAATTAAATTGTCAACAGCTAATAGCATCAAAACCAGGTTTTGCTGTTCACCATAATTGCCTCAGCAGGAAAAAAGTATCAATATTGCTTTCTGAAGTTCAATGCAGTTTCCATTCAGTGCACTCCTACTTTGATTTTCTAATATATTACTTTGAAACCTATGAGCTGAGACACTCATTACTTTTGACTACAAATGGATGCAAAATTGATGGGAAAGCTGATTTAGACAGCACACTCAATAAAAAAACCCTTTTAAGATGTTTTAGTGACAGAACCTTACTGACGAAGAATCCACGTGTCTTTCCTACATAATATAAAACCAGAATTCTGTTCTGCAGTTTTTCCTACCCAAGAAGATAGAGGTAAGTTTGAAGATTATAGTCACATCTCAAACATAATCTATAAACTTTAAAAAACATCTGTAGTGTACACAGAATCTCAGAATTATTTAAATACTTACCATAAAGTTGTTTGTGTATGTTGGAAACACAGGAAAAAATCATTGAAAAGAGAAAAATTAGCATGAGTAAGTAAGAGGATAAAAATGCAGAGACACTTTCTACATATAACTGTGAGTACACTAAACCAAGAACAGCAAGTGAATCAAACTAATAAACAAATATTTATATATTATTTCAATTATTTATTTTCAATCAGCTAAAGCAATCAAGATGTTAATAGGCAAAAGGAACTCTGAAATAACTGTAGAAGCTGATTTGCAAAACTGATTAAAAATTAGTTTTACTCAGCTTGTTTGTAGAGAATGTTTTTCTCTGTAGAAATATTGAATCTATCTCTGAATTCATGTTGTGAATAATCTTACTTTTCTCCATTCATGAAATTGTTAGATTGTTTTTAAATGCAGAAGTGAATAAGCATAGCTCTTAAACTGTATATCTGAAAAGAAAGGCCTTATTCCCTAAATTGTTTCAATTGTCATTACAACTTGAATATTGTGCATATAGAAAAGAAATGGCATATTCAGTTCAGAGAACAACATCATTTTGACCATTTCCATGTATTGAAAGAGTAGACTAAAAGATTTAATACCTTTTTAAGTAAAAGGAAATCACAGGAGTATTCACTAAAATATCATTCAAAACATCCTTTGCAATTTTAGGTATTTCATCCTTTTTGTTCACCTCTTGACAGATACCTACAAAAAGCAGAATACTGATGTAGAGAGACAAAAATCTGCACTTATATGTTTGAATAAAAAATGAGAGAACCTATGGTTAGGAAGAGTTGTATATTGTGTTGCACTCATTCTCACTTCATTATAACCTATTAGGATAATTGTCTGGTAGTGTATCTTATGTTTCATGCCTTGCAGTAAGGGGGATAAATTTTGTTTTGTTTCTTTTTCTTTAAAAAAACATTCTGTAAAACCTAAATAGTTAGTAGGGAATGTATGAAGTTTGGTTTACTTACTCTCAAATTATAAAGACTTAAAGGTGCATGCTGATGCTCTCTTACACGCTGTTATCTTGAAAAAAATTCTTTCTTTCTGTTGAAAGAATTGGGCCTCTGTGTCAGGTTTATACAGACAGGCTGAATAGGACTTCCTCTGTGTACATTCTTGATGTTTTATAGTACTGCATCCTCTCCCTACTACTTACTTCAGCACAAACTTAGGGTTATAGTTTCATAATATATATGTTAGATAAATATATCCTAATAAAATATTAATATATACAGAACTCTGTAATTTTGAGTAGCCCTAATCTTAGCACTTCACCTAAATATGAATACATGGTTTGTATGTTTAGATCTTTGAATCTGAGGTTAAATAGTATTTTCAATTAATATATAATATTCAGTAGATTAATATAAAGTCTCACCTTAATCAGTGAAGAATGTTTAATTAACTAGATTTTGCTTTGAATATTGGTGAGTGTCTCTCTAAGAAACGCTTAAAGCTACTTGCCTCTTCCCATCAACTCCACCCTGGATTTACCAAATCTAAATCATTGCATAAAATGTATTTAAAAGAAGGATAAAATATAGGTAAAACTACACTTCTGATATGCATTCAACCACACTTTTTAACCCAGATAACTATTTCTATTCCAACAAATAGAACAGTAGCTATACAAAAAACTTCAGTTGTAATGGTTCACAACAACTTTTAGTATACCCATTAGAAACCAACATGCTTAATTCCAGTATTGTGAAGGATGTTTACAAAATTATGCTTGACAATTCCATTGTTTCGAAGAGTTACTCTGTTAACAAAACAGAATACAACACTTCAAATTCAGTGAACATTCCTACGATCCAATTTATCTTTCAGTCCCAGGACTAAAAGTTGCTGTACACTACCTAGCCTTCTTTTAATTTTTCTCTTCATATTCCACTCATTTATTTCTCTCATTCTTCTAAGATGCTTTTCTCACAAACAGAAGAAGTTTTGGCAAAACTTGTCAAACACCGGCAACTGAAGTTTATTTTGTATCAAAACCAATTATAAGATAAATATTTCTGGGTACATGCACACAATACAGATAAGAGGAAAAACATTTCAATATGACATAGCCATAATTCAGAAAACATTGATCAGAGCTCATCCTTTGTGAAACTGAAAACTCAATCGGATACAGCCCTGAGCAACCTGCTCTAGCTGATCCTGGTCTGACCAGAGGTTGAACTAGTGGGTATCCAGTTCTTCCTTCTAAACAAAATTATCCTATGGCCCTATTTCTTTCTAAGTCTTTGCTTCAGAATCAAGCCTATGATGATAAAAAAAATTTAGCAGGGGATGTTGCTTTACAAGTAATGTTCCATAGAAAGCTTGGAAAATGGTAGTGAAAACAGTGTTCAAATTAACATTAAATTTAAAGCCACAACAAACAGTAATAACCATTCAACTGGATTAGCTTTTAGACTGTTTATGTAATTAGGACAACAGAGGGTAAATGCAGTTCAGTGTAAAGAAATATAAATAATTAGTTTGACAACACATCACTAATGCTGGGCAATTTTCGTTAAATGAAACAGTCATTGAACATAGTGATCTGAAAAGGGTTTATACTGCTATTCTGGAAAAAAAAATCTCAAAAAACAACTAAAAATTTTCTGCAAGTGATAAATTGTTGGAAATACACTGTGTTTACAATCACTGATTTTTATTAACAGGGGAATACTGATTTTAGCTTGTAAACCTTCAGCCAGTTTTGCAAAGCAAAAAGACTTAGTGTCTTAATGCCAATATGCCAAATTAGAAGTTAATATTAATGCCATTACTTGTATGATGCTCTTGCAGCTTCTCATTATCTCATAATCACTCATTGGCATTTCTTTACCACACCATGATTAGACAGAGAAGTGCTATGAGCAGAAATGACAGTAAACAAGAGACCAGGTAGAGATAATGATTTTCTTTTTTTCCCCTGGAGACTCTGAGGAAGTCAGAAATCCTTTTTTCTAACAGACCAGTACAAATTAGTTCATCTTCTCTGTACTACAAATTCTACATGAAAATGTGTACAGATACATGTGTGTAAGAATACAGGGATGCTGTCCAGACTTGCAGAGGTAGGATCAGGAAAGCCAAGGTGCAGATGGAACTGAACTTGGCAAGGGATGTTAAAAACAACAAGAAGGGATTTTACAGGTACGTTGACCAGAAGAGACAGGCCAAAGAGAGTGTATCCCCCTTTGTAAATGAGAAAGGAGAATTGGTTGCAACACATGTGGAGAAGGCCGAGGTACTGAATGAGTTCTTTGCCTCAGTCTTCTCTGGCAGCCAGGATTCTCATAATTCTCAAGTCCCAGAACCTTGCATCTCTGGACCTCTAGGTGGGAACTGGGGGAGTAAATCCCACCCACTGTAAGGGCAGAGAAATTCTGAGACCACCTCATGAGACTGAATGTCTACAAGTCTATGGGGCTGGATGACATGCATCCCAGATCCCTGAAGGAGTTGTCTGATGTGGTTGCCAAGCCGCTCTCCATCATATTTGAAAAGTCATGGCTGTCAGGTGAGGTGCCCCAGGGACTGGAAAAAGTGTCATGTCACTCCTATTTAAAAGAAAGAGAGCAAGGAGGACCTGGGGAACTACAGGTCAGTGAACCTCACCTCTGTGCCTGGGAAGATCATGGAACAGTTCCTCCTGGATGACGTTAGAGCTGGAGGAATCCCAGATATATATACAGACTGGGAGAAGAGCTCCTTGAGAGTAGCCCTGATGAGAAGGACCTGGGGGTTCTTGTGGATGAGAAACTTAACATGAGCCAGCAGTGTGCTCTCGCAGCTCAGAAGGCCAATGGTATACTGGGCTCCATCAGGAGAGGGGTGGCCAGCAGGGACAGGGAGGTGACTGTCCCTCTCTACTCTGCCCTTGTCAGGCCCCACCTGGAGTACTGTGTCCAGATCTGGGGCCCCCAACACAAGAAAGATGTGGAGCTGTTGGAGAGGATCAAGAGGAGGGCCTCAAAGATGATTTGAGGTCTTGAGCACCTCCCCTATGAAGAGAGGCTGGGGGAGCTGGGCTTGTTCATCCTAGAGAAGAGAAGGCTGCAGGGGGACCTCATTGCAGCCTTTCAGTACCTGAAGGGAGCATACAAACAGGAGGGGAATCAACTTTTTAAAAGGGTAGACAATGGCAGGACAAGGGGGAATGAATTAAAGCTAAAGGAGTGAAGGTTTAAATTAGATATTAGGGGGAAGATTTTTACAGAGAGAGTGGTGAGGTGCTGGAGCAGGCTGCCCAGAGAGGTGGTGGATGCCCCGTCTCTGGAGGTGTTCAAGGCCAGGTTGGATGAGGTCCTGGGCAACCTTGTGTAGATTGAGGCCTGGAGGTTGGTGGCCCTGCCGGTGACAGGAGGATTGGAACTCTGTGATCCTTGGGGTCCCTTCCAACCCAGACTATTCTATGATTCTATGATTCTATTTGTTCGTATGTTTATATATACACACAGATACACATTTGGGTTTGTGGTTTGTTTTTTGTTGGTTTTGGTTGGTTGGTTAGTTGGGTTGGGTTGGGTTTTTTAATTACTAATTACCATGTCCTAGAAAATTAATTTTCTAGAGAATGGTGTTCTTTGCAAAAACTGGAGCATGCCTCAGCATCAATGTCAGAGTCCGATTCTCTCTAACCAGGTTCTTTTAGATACTGCACAGGTAGAATGTGTACTGCTTAACATCAAATTAATTTATTTAAAAGTTGATGTTATACAGGATTTCTGATTTAGAAGAGTGTTACAGAATATATTGTATGACACAATCGAATATATGTTATACTTAGCAATATATATTATTGCAATATACAGATCAATAATACCAGTAATATTCCCATTACCGATTTCCATACTATGCTCACTGTCACAATTCTGTGCATCCCCAGTCACTGGGAAGGAATACATGGATTGAAATGAGCTCAAACCCATTGCCTTCACCAGAATTCTTTTGCTAGTTGTGTAGTTTTTATACTCTATATTAGACCAAGCCATTTATATGCACCTACTCCATGTTGTTCTGGCTACCTCAGGTAGACAATCACATTCTGTTAGTGAACTCAGGGAGAAACGTGTACACCAGCACTTGCTACACTCAATTGTTGGTAACTTCTCATCTAAAACAAAGGCCAGCCTTGGCCTGCTGTTACACTGACACACTGTTGCTGTGGTGTCACTGATTTTAGCAACTGTATATCTGCCTTTCTGAGATTAAAACTAAGACTTTGTAAGATAATGTAGGCAATTAATGTAATGTAAAAGACTTTTTCCAAGCAGAAGGCTAGACTAACAACTTGAAAAATCTTCAAGAGGAAGGAACTCTTATCCTCTAATTGAAAATCGAGTGTTGCTTTATTCTACCTTGATGACTTCAGAATTCACAGGCATATATTGTCAGAAAATTTCTTGTTTCTATGGACAGCTCAGCTACTAAAAAAACCCCAGCAATTGCAAATGAGCAGATAAATGACCAAGCTATGCAGCATGTCAGCCCGGAGGCCCATCAGTCCAGCATTCTGTCTTCAACAGTAGCTAAAAGGAAATTACTGTGCAGCAGCATAGTAATAGGACCAACATGCAGTGATATTTTTCCAGACTATTCTGCCAGCCTCCAGCAATCTGAGAATTCCTGAGCCTGAAGTTATATTTTTATTTTTTAATGGCCATCAAGGGAATTATTCCCCCCACTAAATTTTTTAACAACCAAATTTTGCTGTGACAAGGAGATCCACTCCTTAATTATATATAGTGAAAAGCCACTAAGAAGCAGTTGGACTGATTTCTGATATTTCTTTAATTGTCAATAGCCAGGTCTGTGCTAGCATGCACTACTTTTCCCAATCCAGACTCTTAATTCATTCAGTTTCACCAGTGTTATATGTCTTTCATTCTTGCTGTAAGACAAATGTTTTGATAACAGCTATGTTTGTGTAGATGGTATAACTGATATATGGTGAAGGTTTTTCAGAATACCTAGTTTAACTTAGTTTAACAACAATGAAGTGATTCTTAAATCCAGATGAATTCTTTTGGCCAAACTATGTGAGATGGAAACTTATTTTAAACTATACAATGAAAAATGAAAATAGAATAAAAAATGCTTTCTGCAACACGGTTCTTATTTTCTTTATAGTTCATGCTGTCAGCAATGTTCAAATAAGAATAAAAGATTCTCTTTGGCTTGTAATGGAGCTGTTTGTCATTTCTTTTTTCTGATGTTATTTTCAATATAACTTTCAAGTATACAAGTAGCTACCACAAGGTTAATCATTGTATTGGGCTCAGGCAGCTTGTTTGATGTTACACTTTTTCATAAGCTACCTATATGATTTAGAAGTTTAATTCCCACTTACATTAAATGAAAAAGTCCTGTGGAAGGAGACAACAAGTGATAGTTATCATGTCCACAAAAAAAGAGTCATTATTCAGAATTCTACCTTTGACAGTTATAATTCTTTTCTTTGGCACATGAAGCATTTTTTTCTTACAGGCAATTACTTTTTAATTATTAATATAAAATGGAAAATCTCTAGAAGGAGAAATGAAGATAGATGTAGCCTGTAGCTTATAGCCGTAACCTAATGAGTTTGGCAATACCTGAGTTATGTGAACTGAGGCTAAAGTTTCTCCTTTGATTATTGAGACAAAGTTTGAACCAGAGGTTATGGCTATGATCCACTATGCTTATATTTTAGATTGCTAAAATTAAAAAAGGCACAGACTTCTCTTTGGATCCATACATAAGTGGAATGGGCAAATTCAAGTTGAGCTTAGGCACACTTCTTCCCTTTTATAGAGAATATATCAATGTTAGCACAAGTTTCATCTCAGTTCAAGCAGCACTGACACCCTGCCTCTTAACACCCTGCTCCTTGACCAACATTATCATCATAGACAGATTGCTAACACCCTGCCTCCTGATGCCCTAAATCTTTACTGATAGCAGCATGGGCAGGATGCTGCCCACATGGTGCACAGGTAGCCAAGAAGGTTAATGGCATAGAATCATAGAATGGTATGGGTTGGAAGGGATCCCAAGGATCATAGAGCTCCAACCCATCCTGCCAAATGTCTGAACTGATAGAATTTCATTGTATGCATTGAGTGCTGCTTTTAAAGAAGAAGTTATATGGTGAGCGTGTTAAGGTATGACTTCAGAGCATGTGAGAGTACACGAAAGTGTAAAGCATTTTGCCATTAATTTATCATTTTGTGTAGAAATGAAAGGGTCGGTGCTGGTGCAGGGCATCCTTTTGCATTTTAGGATTGAAGGAATCCATGCTCCAAGCTTTGGCCAGTCATCATTTTTGAAATACTCAAATGAAATGGCTTGAAATAATTAAGCAGTGTGGAAAGTCTACATCTAGTGCCTGACATCATCTACTGGCGCTGTTTTACCTGTTCAGATGCTGATATTACAGTTTTATAGTTCCACCAAGAACACCAAATGGTTTAGTATCACCAAAAGGAGCAGTCCTGTTCTCAAAGCCTCTACTGTCATTTTAGTCCCTTTCTCTATCCCTCCATCATGAAAAATCTGTTTCTAAACCAGTTTAGTTTTCATCCATTCCATACCTTAGGCCAAGGTTCTTCGATGTTTTACTTGAAGAATTGACAGTTTTTATTCTGTACAGTAGCTTTTGTTTGTTATTTCTTTAAAAAAAAATATTTATTTCTGTCCAGATTGTTTTGTTGATTAAGGAGAGAGATAGCACTGCAAAAAGGATATTTTCCACTTGGAAAAAATTTTTAGATGTTTCTTTGAAAAAAATCAAGTTTGCCCATAAAAATGAAAATTACTCTGCATATTACTTTTCCCCTGAATTTTAAGAATAGAATATAACCATGAAAGTGATAAATTACTTTCGTTACATTCTAGTTGCAGTTCATTGATTTCCTTTTTAATCTAAAACTTAACCTCAAATGTATAGCACTCTACTGTGCCTTAGGAGAAAGTAACCTGTTCTAGGAACATGGATGTCAACAAAAAGAGAACAGCAAAAAAGGTTTAAGTCATTAGGACTAAATACTGGAAGTATCTGTATGAGTGAGAGATCAAAGGAATTTGAGATTAACTAAAAAAATTGAAAATAAACTAAAAGATGTTTATGCACTTTTAAAGAATGTATTTAAATTTTTCTGTCTAGTTCAGAATAAAATAAGAGTTAATACATGGTAAACATTCACATTAACTATAGCTTTAGAATTGAATGCAAATACACAGAATAATCAATGTAATGAAATAAAATAAAATGAGAAAGAATTTAATTTATGTAAATTTTCCATAATTTAGATAGCAAATATTCATGTCTATACTAATATATATTTTCATAAAGTTTTTTTATTCTTTAAACTTTTGCAATATTTCCTTAAAATTATTTTGATTTTTAATTCTCAAAAAAAAACTATATGAAAGGAGCAAGAATTTACACCAACAGAGGAGTAAGGACTATGAAGTATTCATTATAATTGAGTACTTATTAAAGCATTGCAAACACCATTAATATTTCTAACACGTAAGCCAAACTTTACTGATGTTAATTACATGAATCATCTCATTATCTTCTCTGGAACTGGCATAAATGAGTTAGACAATTAAGGTGGTTCCTTTTTACACAGATAAATCTGTATCAACATACAGATTAGCAGTGATGGGTGGATTTAAATGAAATCCCATTGCTTTACCAAATGGCTTCACTTTATTTTCCTACAAAGTTCAAATACAGTAGTTTCACAGTATACAAAATACAATTTTTCACAGTATGCAAAGTATAATTTTTGAAAAAGCAAAAAGCTCTGTAAGGAACTTTTCTACGTGAAATTGTAAATCCTTAATTTATTGTGCAATACCCTGTACAATTTAAAACAGATTGAAGGAGAAGTATTGCCCTACACAACCAAGGGGAAAAAAAAGAATATAAAAGAGATGTCGGCAAAATGAGTAAAGATCACTCAACCCATTAAAGTCCTTTCAGCATTGCATGTGTCCTAGGATGCCAGCTAGTTTTTTCAATTCTTCCAATTCTTTTCACCTCACAATTATACTTCACAGGCTATTCCACATGTTTATGAATCTCTGCATGATCAAATGTTTCTTGACATTTTCTCTTTTTTTTTTTTACTTCCCTCCCCAATTCCACACACAACCACCCATTCTTGGTTTTTTTTCAATATGTAGCACAGAATACTTGTGTTTGAGATTTGAGTAGCTTTTTTATTAAATCTGTCTTTCAAATACATTATCACACCACCTATATAGAAAGTTGTAAAACTTGTTTAGACCATTCCTTCCTTCCTTCCTTCCTTCCTTCCTTCCTTCCTTCCTTCCTTCCTTCCTTCCTTCCTTCCTTCCTTCCTTCCTTCCTTCCTTCCTTCCTTCCTTCCTTCCTTCCTTCCTTCTTCTCAGTAGCTGTAATTTTGATCTTTTCTATAGCTTTACACTATCCTGTTATCACTTGGTCATAATGCTTTTAAAGTTAAGAATAGTTCCTTCAGTCTTCTTTGAGTCTTCTACAGACAACACTTTTGCCTTGGAATCCATCGTTAGGTCAACCCAAGCATAGTGCAGGCATGTCCTTCTTATTGCTCAGTACTATTATCTTTATCCAATCTTTAATCTTTATCAAATCATACTGGCTTAGTCATTTTCATTTGATTCAGTTTATACTGATTTCTTTGTCTTATTTCAAATAGTTCCAGAAAATGTAGGATATGGTTCTTTTCCTTTTGAAATTTAAAAGCCTGTGGAAAACTTTTGTCACTGAAATTATCACTTCTCTTCAGAAGAAACAAAATCTACTCCTGTGCATATTTCAGTTCTCTTCTTGCAGCTAATAGCATAAATGCAATCTTTGAATTATAGTATATTCTTAATGTGTTTGAGAAAAATCCCTTTGAAGTCTGATGAAAAGAGTACAGGGAGAAGCTTTTATAATATTTCTTATATAGATTTTTCTTTTAATAATTGATTCTTGTTCACTAAATGGAATCTCCTTGTTGCCATACTTCATGCAGGTTTTTCTGTTAATTGGATATCAGCCTTGCTGGAATTTTAAATAAGCTTTTAAAAATGTTGCTTTCTGCAATTTTATTATATTGTAAGTTAGCAAAGATTTTCTATCAAGAGTGTGGACCTGTCTCTGTATTAGCACTATCCTGAAAGTAAGAATTAAAATGCAGTAAAGTGACATTTATTAATTTTCCTTTTTTTTTTTATTTAAATGTATCTATATTGGTATCTATTTTTATATACATAATTCTGTTATGAGTTTCAGCTTGTAGTTTATAGTTTAACTTCATTATTTCAGAAAAGAGGAGGATGCTGAAAGGTGTTTTGGATTTTCTTAACTCATAGTTTTGTACTTTTACCTTTAGAAACCTATCAGTTCTCCAAGTCCTAAAAATGTGGTACGTGTATACATGTGTGCATATTTAGAAATATAATAGATATAGATACAGTAATAAATGGATAAGATAGTTTAGATAGTTAAATAATCTGTCTTTAAAGGAAAAGAAAATGTGACATGAAATGCAAATATGTGATATGAATTCTGGTGGCAGCACCAGTGAGGAAGTAGGAGCACTGGCTTCAATTTGATCTCACTGCCTGATTACACCACTATCGTTCTTAAAAGGCTTTAACTATTGGGTGGGGTTTTTTGCCTACAATGAAACTTAAGAAACTTTGCAGAAATACTGCAGATATATTTTCCTAGGTTTTCATTATGACTTAAAAAAACCTTAGTCATTTCAGTGTAGAATGTTTTACATTCAAGACTGGCAAAGAGAGTCAGATTTCATTGCATGTCATGGAATGATTTTTAATAAGTGACTTGAGTTATTTCATAGAATCATATAGCCATAGAATGCGTTTGGTTGGAAGGGACTTTTAAAAGTCATCTAATCCAACCAGCTGTAGTAAAAGGGACTTCCCCAACTAGATCAGATTTCTCAGACCTTCATCAAGCCTGGCCTTGAATGTATCCAGGGCATTTACTACTTCTCTGAGCAACCTTTTCCAGTGCCTCACCACCCTCATAGTAAAGAACTTCTTCCTAATGTCCAATCTAAACCTAGCCCACTCTAGTTTTAAATCATTGCCCCTCATCTTATTACTACATCCGTTTGCAAACAGTCCCTCCCCAGCTTTCTTGTAGGCCCCCTTTAGATACTGGAAAGCTGCTATAAGATCTCCCCTGAGCTTTCTCTTTTCCACTATTGTTTAAGTATGAAAACAATAAACAGACAATTCTGATGTTTGTGATTGCATTTCAGAAACAAATGCTTTGACAGTTTCATTTGTGGAATTAGCTACTATTCCCATTGCCAAAGTTTAGCCCAAACTGCTGCAGCACAGAGTGGTTTTAACACAAACTTCAGTGGTGACTTCTACAGTGGCTCTTTCTGTTCTTTCTCAACTAAGAAACCTGGGGGTCGTTCCTAAAACTTTATATATATAAATTTCAGATTAGCACTTTTGATAGAAAAAAAAATATTCACTTTTAATTACTGGTTGAATGTTTAGATGTTGATTTAATCTCACTAAGATATCATTGCTATGTAATGACATTCAAATACAAAGTTGCAAAACAATGGATTTCTTGTATATTACAGTACCAGGTTGTTGCTTTCAAGAAGCAGGCACATCTATTGATTCACAGGGACTGTAAGCAGAACCTAATGACCACTTCTACTTCCAATTTTCACTATTCTCTAAATTATCCCTAGTGGCTCTTACCAGCATTTCCCTGTTTTCTGCCCCTAAAATTACCACTGTATGACACTACAACAGGATTTAAAAATGCTAATTTAAGGTCATTCTAGCATATAAAATTCATATGGAGTGTCTGGGAAAAAAAAATAAAAATCCATTTTGAAATTATAGTTTCATGATCTAAAATCCCAAGCTAGAGAATAAAGAGTTTGTTGTTAACATTTTGTAGAACTCTGAAGTACTCAATGAATATTCGAACCCAAACTGTTCTATGAGCCTAAGAATATATCTGCACAGCGCTTCAGTGATCATTTCGAGTGTCTGAAAGCCATTGAAGTGTGTACTAAGAAACCAGTTATTTGTTACTATTCTTGCTAACACGTATCATTTCACTTAAGGTAAACAAAGCTGTTTCATGGGTAAAAACCACAATAATGCCTGTCAACAATGTAATCTGTTAATGTAGCAGTAATTTTGTATTTTATTCACTCTCAATAAAATACATTGAAAGGCAAGGAGTACCCCAGAGTGTTCCTGAGACCTGAAAATGACTGTGTACTAACTCATAGTAACAATCCCAGGCACAGTCCTTGTTGGATGGTTGAGGGTATGCTTGTTTGGAGAGCAACAAAGTCCAATAGTATGGGAACAAACCTGTCTGGGACAGTTGGTTTCTGTGTCAAGAAATGGTCTGAGGTGTATTTAATTTATTAGCCCTGACAGGTATGATTAAGTACCAAAGCATAGATGCATTTCATTCCTTGAATTGGTCTTTAAAGGTAGTTGAATTTCATGGAACAGAACATTTTTAACTTAATGTCATCTAATAAGGCACACAACAATTTAATCTAAATTTAGATCTCTATCATCTATGTTCTCCTAAGCTCTCATTATAGCCCAAGGAGAGGAATAAATATCTCCACATCTAATTAATAGTAGATGTTGGTCTTGTAACAAATTTAAATTTCTTCTGGAGATGTTTATTTTCTTTACTTTTATTACAAAGTGATACTTGCTCAGATTCTGAAGGCTTTTAGATCTCTAAACATAGGTTCAAAGTTAATCCCAACCTGAATCAACTAGTAGCTTTTTGCTACTAGTTCACTATCCTGGACTTCAGAAAAGCTGACTTTGGCCTTCTCAGGGCCATACTTAGTAGAGTGTCATGGGACAAAGCCCTGGAGGGAAGAGAGGCCCAAGATAGCTGGCTAGTATTCAGGGATCACCTCCTCCAAGCTCAGGAGTGATATATCCAAAAAAAAAAAGGTCAGACAAAATTTCTCAGAAGTCTGCATGAATGAACAAGGCACTCATGGACAAGCTCAAATGCAAAAAGGAAGCCTACAGAGGGTGGAAGCAAGGGCAGGGAGCCTTTCAGGAATACAGAGAAACTGTTTGAGCAGCCAAGTATCAGGTTAGGAGAGCTAAAGCCCTGATAGAATTAAATCTGGCCAGGGACATCAAGGACAACAAGAAAAGTTTCTATAGGTACATCAGTGATAAAAGGAAGACTGGGGAAAGCATGGTCCCCCTCTGGAACAAAACAGAAGACCTGCCTACCCGGGATATGGAGAAGGCTGAGGTCTTCACCAGTTGCCTCAGTCTTCACCAGCAAGGGCTCTAGCCACACTGCCCAGGACACGGAAGGCAAAGGCAGAGACTAGGAGAATGAACCACCCACTGTAGAGAAAGATCAGGTTCAAAGGCATCTAAGGAACCTGAACTTGCACAAGTCAATGGTACCCCACAAGGTGCATCCATGGGTCCTGAGGGAATTGATGGATAAAGTGGCTAAGTCATTCTCTGTCATATTTGAGAAGTTGTGATAGTCTGGTGAAATTCCCACTGACTGGAACAGGGGTAACATAACCCCCATTTTTAAAAAGAAAAACAAAGAAACAAAGAAATAAAAAATAAAATCCAAGAGGACTAGGGGAACTATAGACTGGTCAGTCTCACCTCTGTGCCTGGAAAGATCATGGACCACATACTTCTGGAAAGCATACTCAGGCACCTAAATATTGGGACCAGCACTGTTTAACATCTTTGCCAGTGACATGGACAGTGGGATCAAGTGCACACTCAGCAAGTTTATCAATGTCACCAAGCAATGGAGGGAAGGGATGCCATCTAGAGGGACGTTGACAGGCTGGAGAGGCAAACCTATGCAAAATGCATGAAGTTAAACAAGGACAAGTGCAATGGTTGGGGCAATCCCCAGCACATTCACAGTCTGGGGGGAGAATGGATTGAGAGCAGCCCTGAGGAGAATTACTTGGGTGTTTTGATTAAGTAAAAGCTCAAAAAGAGCCATTAATGTACCCTTGCAGACCAGAAGGCCAACTGTATGCTGGACTGTATCAAAAGAGGTGTGGACAGGAGGTTGAGGAAGGTAATTCTTACCCTGTACTTCACTCTTGTGAGACTCCACCTTGATTACTACATCCAGCTTTGGTGTCCCCAGTACAAGAAGGACAATGGGATGTTCGCACAAGTCCAGAGAATGACCACAAAGATGTTCAGTAGACTGGAGCACCTCTCCTGTGAAGACAGACTGAGAGAGTTGGGCTTGTTCAGTCTGGAGAATAGAACACTGAGTGGATCTATTGTAAAACTGGGGAGGGACTGTTTATCAGGTATTGGACAAGTGGTAATGGGTTTAAACTAAACAAGGATATATTTAGATTAGATATAAGGAAAAAAATCTTGACTGTGAGGGTGGTGAGGCACTGGCACAAGTTGCACTGAGAAGCTGTGGCTGCCCCCTATCTGGCAGTGTTCAAGGACAGGTTGGATGAGTTTTTGAGCAACCTGGTCTAGTGGAGGGTGTCCCTGCCCATGGCAGAGGGATTGAAACTAGGTGCTTTGAGGTCCCTTCTGACCCAAACCATTCTATGATTTTATGATTTGATTCTTTTATGATTCTGTTCTTCTATGATTCTATGACATTTGTACTGATGGACCCTGATTTCTTGGAGATAGCTGAGCACCTGCTTGCCAATGGGAAGTTCTGATTCTTTGTTTTTTCTTTGGTTACACATGACGATTTTGTTTTACCTATTAAACTGCCTTTATCTCAACCCACGAGTTTTCTCACTTTTACTCTTCTGATTCCCTCCCCAGTCCTGCCAGAAGGGAGTAAGCGAGCAGTTGTGTGGTGCTTAGCTTCTGGCTGAGGCAAAATTGTGTCACTTAGCCCAAGCTATGTTGATATTTTCAGTATTTAATTAAGGAGATAATTTTCTTATCTTTGAGATGAGCCTCCATTATCAGATATTTAAACAATAAAGAGAAATATTTCTTAAAGTTTGCGTTGTAATATCATTTTTTCATAAGGTCACATCTTTTTGTTTTCTTACTTGAACACTTGTGGTCAAAGTTAAACATTTTTTTTGTAAATATATGTTCCATGTCACTTTGCTACTTTGGATCTTATGGAGAATAAGTGCATAATCACTTTTGTGTTATCAAATAATGGAAAATAATGCACTGTTCACCATTCTTGAGGTTTTAAATTTTTGTTAATCCTTAAAAAGGTTAAAATAAATCCCTTAAAATATTGTGAAAAAACACACATATTATTCAAACAATATTTCCAGCTATTTTTATGGACGATTCAGGAAGCCTCAAATGGAAAAGCACTTTACATTCCACCCAGGGACTCTATACACCATAGACATGTGTTCAAAGGTATAGGACTATTTTTTTACCTTTCTTAATTTTTATTCTTTTCTGTGTGGGATTGACTCTAGCATAGTCCCAAAGCTTTGCCTGCCTTGCTTGACTTACCAATATATAAAGCTTGATGGGAGCAAATTTAACCATAACTTGGAATTGAATCAGGAAGTTTCTGTCCTACATACATTTGCCAGAATCAGTCTGAGTTAGCAGTTTGATGCTTGCAGAACTGACTCACATGGACATTTGTAATCCTGCTGGAAATATGATCAGTTCCTACCTCTAAAAGCTGCATATTCAAAAAATACCATGTCCTCTTTCCCAGATTTGTGAATAACAATAATAATAGGGAGGAGAAAGAGGGAGAAAGAGAAAGAGAAGGAGAAGAAGAAGGAGAAAGAACAAAATTACTGAAACTTTGATGAAGAAAGTTGCTGTGCAGGCATTCTATTCAGGCTCCAAAGTGATGAGAACTCTCAATTACTTTTCACAATCAGGCAGACTCAACAGAGTCACAGACATATGTCCACAGACAAATTCTGGGGCTTTATATTTAATATAGAAATTAATATTAAAGTTTGCTAAGGATTTAAAAGAAACAGAAAACCTTAAAGTGCTTACTAAACCACTTCTTTCTAATAGGATTAATGAATGCCGGACTTCATTAATTTTATGTATTTGTTCTGAATTAAGTGCTTTCCTTAAGTGATTTGCAATGTAAAAGTAATATGGGGTCAGGCTCACAGTAATCCTTTAACTGGAACATTTCTCTTTACTTTGTATTTCTTAGATTTTAGATCCACGTGTATTTTGCCTTTTTTTTTTTTTTTTTTGAGAGAGAGAGAGTGAGAAGGAGCATTTAATACTTTCATCAAAATTCATAATTATAATCAAACACAGTTCTGTATGAGCTATTGGAAGGACAATGTCAAACACCAACTAGACTGTCAAAGGTCAGTAATATTTCAGATGTACCAACATAAACTCAAATAGTCATACTTCAGGGTTCACAAGTTCTGTTACCATCTGAGAACTCAGTTGTGATTCAACTGATCATATTTCAACTAAGTTCAGCTGGCTTTGGATTCTTATAAGTACAAATAAAGAGTTCTGATCAGTGCCTTTGCTGATTAGGGTTTATTGTAAATTTGTTCTGTCAGGAATATAACACTGGAAAAATTTGAAGGGTGTTATGCTCCTGCTGATGGTAGTGTGAGCAGAGGTTATATTGATTACTGGTGATATGGAGTTAAAAAAGAAAGACTGAAACCAATGTAATCCTAAAAGAACAGCTGTGGACAGAGCTCCCTCCACATGTGTAGTGAAGAATTCTGCCTGCTAATTATGAGAGATGACTGCAAAAAACCATGATAAACCTTGAAGTTGTTGTCATAAATTAAAACCAACATGGTGAAATATACAATCTTAGAGGTGAATTATTTTTGTTGCTATAAATTTGGTCCCAGAAATTGTCTGTAGATATTCACTACTATGGGCAGGATGTTGTATGGAAATTACCCTGTAGCTTTTCACTGCAACTGAAGTAGTTTGCCTTGATATTATTGTAAATATGAACAGACCAGTATTTGAAAAGAATAATCTCCACTCTTTTTTTAAGAAAGGTAAGAAGAACTGGAGGTCTGTCAATCTTCCAGATCACTCTGTAAGCCGTGTCCTGTTACAAGAAGGTAAAGAAGGTGATTAGGAATACTGATAAACAAGTAGCAAGGCAAGATCACTCCTGGTCTATTTGAAAGCCTTCTAGGAAGAGCAAATAAGATTTGTTGAATATTTAATATGGTTAAAGACATAGAAGATGGAACAGAGAACTTCAACAAGTCCACAGAAAATAACCAGATGTAGGGAGCAGCTGATATGATGGGAAGAGCTGCTACCCAGAGGGACCTCAACAGGCTAGAGGAATTTCATTAAGTTCAACAAAAGCAAATGTGAAGTCTTGCACTTGAGCAGAATAACTCCAGTGCAAACATGCAACCTTGACTCCTGCTGATTAGAAAGCAGACTGCTGGGAAAGTCATACAGTTATGTAGGACAAGAAGTTAAACATGAGTCATCAATAGGCCCTTGCAGCAAAGAAAGCAAGCCAGTCACCTGCCGGACTGTATTAGCAAGAGTGAAGCCAGTTGTCACCAGTTGACACCTGGAGTACTGACCCCCACACTCTTGGGTATACAGTACAAGGAAGACTTGGAACATGCTGGAATTGAGTCAAGTGAAGGGCTATGAAGGGTGGGGGTTGGGGTGTTGCAGCACAGGATGTGTCACTGAAGGGAAAAGTAACACTGCTGAGTTCAATTTATCAAGCAGAGAAAGCAAAAGATAGGCTGTCAGGGAAAAGCCTCTCCCATAACTCATCCACACACATCAATGGAGACCCACAATAGCTATTGATCCAGAACACAGCACTATGCATTTTGGACATCTGCTTAACAGTATGCCCTCAGTCTCTACTGCTGCAGGTATTTACCACTAGATACTATAAGGGTATGTGAAAGCAATCTGTTCTTCTAAGGATATCTGGTCAAAAGCCATATTTAAAATAAAAAAAAAAAAAAAACAAAAACCCACCCCAAAAAAACCCCAAAAAAGTCCATGAACAAGAATATACAGAGACAAGAGCTTGAGAGACAAACATGACAAAAGAGGCAGGGAGAGAGTGAGCAAGGAGGAAGAAAGTGGGGATATGGATAGAAAAAGTATAAAGAGTCCAGTCAAGTTTAAAACAGGGCTGGTCTGTACACTTGTCTGTCTGATCCCTACCCCTGAAAACCTTGCTTCTGGGCAGGGATATCAGGCAGGAAGATCTGTGCTCATATATGTGGGGGACCCATAAGTGTTCCTGTGAGATAAGTCTATGTGTACTGTATGAGCTACATGACCACTCAGCTGGACCAGGCAACAAGTCGGGGACCATTGGGGCTGGTAAGGGGGGCCTGGGATCTGCTGAGTGGGCAGAGGGCCTCAAGCAATGCAAACGTGCATGTGTTTGTGAACCTGGAGAGCATGGTGTGTGTGCTGCACTAGAGACCTTCTGTCTCTGCCAGCCCAAAAGGAGGAGAGGACAGGGATGGCTGTGCCTGTGTCTGGTGTGAGTCCTAGATATGGGAGCTGCTGGTGCCAGTGTTTTGTCTGGTTTGCTGTCTGCATGACTGGCTGTGTTCATGTCCACGATGTCTGCCTGTGCCTGGGATATGTGCTGAGCTTTGCTGTTGGTTGAACCTGCAGAGGGGAAAGTGGGAGATGTGTCCCCCAGCCTCGGCACTGACCCCAGGTTCCTGGGGCACAAGGACGGGCTCCAGAAGCTGAGCAGGAGGATCTTGGGCAGAGGTGGTGGGAGGAGGTGAACATTCATGTTTCCTTAAGAGTTGCCTGCACTGGCAAATAATCAGATCAACCTATGGTGTTATCACAGTTTCAAATACTTTTCTCCTGCCATTTGTTGATCCATAGGCTGTAACAATGCTCATCACATCCTGCTTTTGTTTCCATTGTCCTGTTTGCCACAGCTCAGTTTACCACATGAAGGGAGAAAATGAGAAAACTGGGTTTTGACTTGGTAGGTAATAACTAAAGAGAGATGTTACTGTTGTCTTCATGTACCTAACAGCACATTATACAGAAGATGGAGCCAAACTATTCTCAGTTATATAAGGACAGAATGTGAGAAAAAGGTCACAGGTTGCAGCAAGGAAAAATCAGATTAACTACAGATTTTATCATCATTACAGCACTGGAACAGGAATTCCATCCCTGAAGATACTAAAAATTCAACTAAAATATAAATTTCAGAGGAGAAAGAAAATATTTTTCTCAAAAATCATGGAGTTCTTAATCAAAGGGAGACATGCCACTGTCATATAGATCCATGAAGAGTCTAAAGTAGCAATCACATACATGTATCTATGTACAAATTTAGAAATCAGATACATAAAAATAGATTTTCAGTCTGCTTACAAGTTTTAGGAAATGAACATAAGTATTCTTCAGCTGCATAATCATAAGATAGTCATTGAAATATTAAAAATATACTCAGTGCTAGTTTTAAATGTTTTTGCTAAGTCTGAGTTTCTAAGTTTCTGTTAGCACTCAGTACATAATTACAGTCAACTAAGATTCGTTGACCTTCTATAAGTAACCAGACAATGTGAAAGAGTTTCTGGGTCACACTAGAAAACAGGTGAAAAGATTGAAAAATTTTTCTCTGCTTATGCTATTACTCCTTTCTAGTGACTACATATGCTGGTTTCAGATGGAATAGAGTTAGTTTTCTCCACAGTAACTAGTATGGGGCTGTGAGGTTTTATTTGTGCTGAAAACAATGTTGATAACACTGGGATGTTTTTGTTACTGCTTACGCAGAGCCAAGTCCTTCTCCACTTCTCACACTATTCCACCAGCCAGTAAGCTGGGGGTCCACATGAAGGTGGGAGGGGACACAGCCAGGACAGCTGCCCTCAGCTGACTAAAGGGATATCCCATACCATATGATGTCATGCTCAGCAATATAAAGCTGGGGGAAGAAGAAGGAAGGGAGGGATGTTTGGAGTGCCAGTGTTTGTCTTTCCAAATCACTACGTGCAAAAGCCCTGCTTTCCTGGAGATGCCTGAACACCTGCCTGTTGATGGGAACTGGTGAATGAATTCCATTTCTTTTTTACTTTGCTTGCCTGCATAGCACATACTTTACCTATTAAACTGTCTTTATCTCAACCTATAAATTTTCACGTCAGCCTTCTGATTCTCTCCCCCATCTCACCATGGGGAGTGAGCAAGCAGCTGCCTGGTGCTTAGTTATCAGCTGGGGTTAAACCATGGCACTAAACTTAACATGGTGGAGTCATTGGGACACTCACATGACTTCAAATTTCTTAGTTGTTTTTAAAACTCCACTAAATATAAGACTTCCCACTGCTTTTTACCTTTACTGTATGGATGGGAATGCCTAGTCTCAGTGAAAAGAAGATTCTTTTTTCCCACATAATGTTAGCAAGTCCTTGTTTTATCTTATCTTAGATCAATTACTGCACACTGTAGCAATGGGATGTGATGACTTTGTATTTTTAAAAAGCTGCACAAAGAAAGAAATATATTCCTTTATCTCTGTAATACCTTATTCTACAAAGCATGAACATAAAGCAACATGTTTGAATAGGGGTATCTTGTGTAATGTTAACTCCTCTGAGAGTTTCTCTGTTGGATGCCTGGCATACACACTTGCTCCTTATGTTTTTTCTTCCTCTTTCTGACAGCAGATTCTGTAGGTGGAAAGAGATACCTCTATAAAATTCAAAAGAAAAATAAAATGAAAAGTTTTCAAGTTGCATAGTAGATATTGTATCAATAATAGCAATTAAAATATTAAATCCTTTAGTAATTTTACATGCAATCACATGAAATACATGTAAATAACAAAAACATCAAACAGATATAGAATTTTTTGTAAAAATGACCTGTACTATAATCATAAATGCAGAACAAAAAAGCTTTAAAAGTGTTTATGTAACCAACCTTCCTGTCCCCCAAAAAAGCACAGCAACAACTGTGTCATTTTTGCAAAAATTTTTTAGCTTGTTCTTAAGGTCCTTCTGTCAGGGTTGAACTGCCCTGTACGGAGACATAAGCTGGAGGTGACAGAAAAGCAAGCAGGACACTGCCCTCCTCCCACAAAAGTGCAGACCCACAGCACCCAAGGAAGAAGTGTAGACCCAATAATGGTAATCAGGTTTAACCAACTGACCACCATGAAAATTTTTAACAAAAAGGCAGATCAGAGTTCAAACTGGGAAAGAAAGGCAAGTTCAACCTCAGTAAGGTACATGAACAGGCATAGTATACCTACTGCACAAGTTAGGCAAGAAGCAGCCCAGGCAGGTTACATTAATGTTCATAACACAGTGAAGCTTTATCTAATAGCTGTCTTGAGTTTTTTCTTGCTCTAATTTAGATCTCTTTATTTATTTTTCTATTGTAGATTTAGGAAGTCAACTATTGACTCCTTTTTATAAATAGCTTGGGTTTTTTTTTCATATTTGAATATAAGTATATCCCCTTAGTATAAACTGTGTTAAATTTGAGGTTATATTGACCTGATCTCTAATAATTCTGTTTTTTCCCAAATGGATTTTTTTGAATTAGCCCCCGTCTTCCCAGATACAGTGTCCAAACTGAGTGCAACCTATATCTAAAAAGTTCAGGGAAGAGCAGAAAAAGAAATATTTTACCTATCTTACAGGCTACACTTTTTTACAGACCTTTTTTCATAATAGTATGATATTGGTTGTGCTCAGCTTTGTAACAGCTTTCAGATCCACTTCAGCCGAAATACTGCCTAGACATACGAAACTACTTCTTATCAAGAAATATCAAGCAAAACAGAAAGAACAGAAAGAAGACGTAAACCAAAACAAGGGACCAAACAAAACAACACTCAAACAAAACAACAATCCAATTATTATTATTTTAATCTAAAAGTGATGTCACCTTTTTTTATGCTTACATATCTTTAACAATCATTTTAGACTGTTTCAATGTAGAAAAAAATAGTTTTGCTTTCTTGAGGATCCTTATACTCTGATACCATTATCTCTTACAAAAAGACCACTCTTTATGGCTGATTTTAGTTCTGAAGTATTTTAAATAAAACTCAGGACAATTAAACTTCTGAAAAACTACCCAAAAGTATCCTTTTTTGTGTTTAAACCCTTGATAATAAATGCTATGAACAAAAAACCCTAAACCAACTCATAAGGCCAAGTGCAGCAGTGGGAACTAACCTTTCTACTCAACTTTTCTATATTGAGACATAGAGAAATGCCACCTACCAGCTTCCAATCACAAGCCTTGTTGATTTAGCTATATCAGTTCACAGCTTATAAATTAGGTATCAAGATACTAATTTTTTTTTTTACAGCACTGTGTCTCGGCCCTTTGCACATCTAGAAAATCAAGAATTCTCTTCTTGTGGTACTCTGAGTACTTTTTTCCAAGACGCATCTATTGATGACATCTAATACATTGTTTGTACCTTTCATGAACTTTTACCCACATTACATGGAGTAATTGAAATCTCCTTTACAACTTCTCCACTAGACACAGATAGATATTGCCATTTCAGATGCCCCAGGGCAATGGAAGCTTTCACACAGAGCTAAGAGGTGTGACACAGGATTTAAGGACGATCTCTGAGTTTCTGCACTACCAACTGGATTTCATACAGAACACCCTAAGGAAATGGCACTAGACACCTTTATGTTAACAAATGAACTGTGCCCTCTGTTTCTTTATACATAATGCTATTCTCTTTCTGAAGCTAAGTAAGTCTGTTAGGAAACATACTTTGAGTTCCTGCATTAGAACCGCAAGCCATGCATGTCTTGTACATTCCCACAATGAATATCCACTTTAAAAGGCCATTCAAAATCTGCTCTCACTGAAAAGGCATCACATATGAGATCCAATCCTTTTTTTTTTTTTTTAAGAACTTAATGCTTAAAGCAAATCCAAAAATACATTAGAAGTCACAGTTCTTTTAAAATCTATATAAAGTCCATTGCAGTGTTGACCCACATTTGCAGCAATTAGAAAAATAATACAATTAATATCAATTTCAATTAATTTTACCCTGGTTTTCTACATGTAACACAAGTCCAATTATTTGAAGATTCTTTGAAGTAGGAGAAGCACATTATCCATGAAGGAAAAATGCACAATACAGTTGGCACATGCAAAAACAGTCAATTTGCATGGTTATATAGCAAAGCTTATGGCAAAAGCTAAGATATTAAACCTACTTTCATTAGATTTCTAAATTCATTTTAATATTAAAAAGTCTGCTTTCATCCCCTAAGATACTCAAAGGGAAAGATAAAAGGCATATACTGTACATAAAAATTATACTTATTTGGAAACTACCTTGTAATTGTATCAGTGAACACTAAAACTAAACAAATATTCTTCTGGTCTTTAAAAATATCTTGAAATTATATTCTGTAAAGTAAATTCAAGTCAGGGAAGAGATCAAGTCATTGAGATAGAGGCAGAAGTGGATAATACAGTCTAGGTATGATACAGCAGTAACGTAACCATGGGAGTATGTAAAAATTGTGTTGAGAAACTTCAGCACATAGGCTGTAAATGTACCAAAATTTGCTTTCAAATACACTAAAGGAAAGAATGAAAGGCAGTTTCTGAAGCCAGAGGGAGTTGATATGCATCAACAGATAGAGTTGATCATCCTTCAATGTTAAACATAAGTAAAATTTCTCACTGTTTATTCATAAAGTCGAGGAGAGGAGAGGAGAGGAGAGGATAAAAGTACGGTTGTACTTGGTCAAGCAAAATGTCTCCCTAGAATCTTATCTCCAACATTAGGCAGCCCTTGAATAATTACTGTCCCTGCCCAGTTCTTGCTACATTGTGAGTGTGGTATACTTATTAGAAGAAAGGAGCTTCTGTGTCTATCTCTTTCTTCCTCTTTGAATCAGGATGATCATCACCACCACTGCCACTGCAGCATCACACTCTCTCACAATGCACAACCAGATAGAGCAACTTGACAGAGGTTAAACTCTCTTGCATTCCAAACGACCTCAGATTGCTCTGGGTGGTTGGGGGTGGCTGGGCTTAACTCCTGAGTGATGTCCAATTAGGTGTTTTGTCATGATCAGATCTTTGCAATTCTTGGGAACAAAATTAAAACTCAAAACAGAGTCAAGAGTCAGGTCACTTTATTTGGCCCACAGCATTGCAACCATAGTCATCAATCTTGTTTCAAAATAGTTTAAACTCAGTGCTGAAAAGGTATCTCTGGAAAAGCCTGCATTTTCAAACCCACCCATAAAGATTTATTTTGAGGAATTGGGCAGAACAAACCTTGCCATGTTCCTTTCGCCTTGTAAGTTCTCAGCTTTCTTCCTCCTCTTCCAATCTCTCTCCTTCCAACCTTCTGCTTATTAGATAAATAAAGAACATAAAGACATAGTACTGCATGCAGATCTGCCATCCCCAGCACAAGAAGAACATGAAATTATTGGAACAAGTCAAAAGGAAGCCACAAAGATGATGAGAGGGCTGGAGCACCTTTCATATAAAGAAGACAGACTGAGAGAGTTGGATTTTTTCAGTCAGGGAGAGAGAAGGCTCCCAGGAGATGGTAGGGCAGCCTTCCAGCACCTAAAGCGGGCCTACAGGAAAGATGGAGAGGAATTATTTATAAGGACATGGAGTGATAGGAAAAGGGGTAATGTTTTTAAACTAAACGAGGGGAAATTCAATTTAGATATTAGAAAGAAATTATTCCCTGTGAGGGTTTTGAGGTTCTGGTACATGTTTCCCAGAGAAAGTATTGCTGCCCCCTCCCTGGCAGTGCTCAAGGCCAGGTCGGATGGGGCTTTGGGTAACGTTGTCTGGTGGAGGGATTCCCTGTCCATGGCAGGAGCATCAGAACTTGTTGATCTTTAAGGTCCCTTCCAACCCAAACCATTCTGAGATTCTGTGAAAATTAATATATATATTCTGTCTTCTTTTCTTTTTCACAGAATTACAAAGTTGGATTCTTTGCTCTCTGTGTCCTTATTAAACTTTTTTGGCATGAAGATTACAGAGAAATAAACTTTCAGCCCATAGCAGTATCTGTAGTTGTAGCCCTGTTTCACCTGTGAACCCTTTTCTCTTGCCTCCAGCTTTAGGGCATGAATCCATCAGCTCCTGCCAAAACTACCATGTCTTCTCCCACAACATCTCTCTGTGAAGACCATATGTAACACCAATAGCAGAACTGACCAGTGCACATGCTTTAATTTAAGGTCAAAGTGTTTGTGAATATTACTATTAATTTACGCGGTGCACCTCCCCTATGAAGAGAGGCTAAAGGAACTGAGCTTGTTCAGCCTGAAGAAGAGGCTCATTGCAGCCTTCCAGTACCTGAAGAGAGCATACAAACAGGAGGGGAATCAATGTTTTAAAAGGGTAGACAATGGCAGGGCAAGGGGAATGGGTTAAAGCTAAAGGAGGAAAGATTTAGATTAGGTATTAGAGGGGAGTGATTTACAGAGAGAGTGGTAAGGTGCTGGAGCGGGCTGCCCAGAGAGGTGGTGGATACCCCATCCCTGGAGGTGTTCAAGGCCAGGTTGGATGGGGCCCTGGGCAATCTTGTCTAGATCCAGGCCTGAAGGTTGGTGGCCCTGCCTGTGTCAGGGGGTTGGAACTTTATGCTCCTTGGGGTGCCTTCCAACCCAGACCATTCTATGACTTTATGATTCAGCTTTCTAATGAAAACTTCTCTGCTCTAGCAATTGTGTTTGCTGTTTAGCTGCTTACACTGGCTTTTAACCATTCCCAAGCCTTTCATAACTGCAAGGATATACCAGCAGATCACTTCCACTATGGTATCTTCCAGTACTGTCCATCACATCTGTAAGGACTTGATTCACCTAATAGCTCTGTTGTACTTTTTAGTGCTTTTAAAGTTCCTTCATTTTTAAATAAAGAAGATTTTGAAGGTTAACACAAATGGGGTGGATATTTTAGCTTTTCCTACTGCTGGGAGTATGTTAAATGATTTTGTACGTTTTGATCAGTATTACAAAATGGTGGTTCCATTTAATGACTTTAAACTAGTTCTCCTGACAATTACACAGTATCAAACCAGACACTACATATCCTTTGAAAGGCTTATTCACTGACTGCTTCATAAATGAATCACTGACACTATGTAAGATTTTGTCTTTGGTTCACATCCTGATGTGAAATTCACACCATCTACATAGTAGTAATAGACATATATTTCATTCACTCTCCTCCCTTTTGATTTTGTTCAGAATATCACATTAATTGCTGCAATACAGGATATAGACCAAACACTGAATTCTTCTTGTCCATGTATGGGCTCTCAGTCCTAAAGCTCTTTTCCACTCATTAAAATAAATATAGAAAAAGGGTGAGACAGTTTTGTGATTTAGCATTCATAATGTGTATATATATGTACAGCAAAAAACCCTAACTGATAGTAGTTAAAGGAAATACCACCCATATTTTAATACACGAATCTCTTTCATCTAACTATTGGACTTTCAATGCTTTTCTCAATTCTCAGAAACTCAAAACCTGTTTTTTTCTTCCTTATCTAAATGTTAAATATAGTAAAGATATAAAAAAAACTTTCTACATTGACCCAATAAGATAATTTTGTAACTGCTTCTATAACTGAAACATATTTTTTATATAATATTTGAAAAAAATATTATGTGTGGAGCCAGGAGTTGGATTTGATGATCCTTATGTGTCCCTTTCAACTGGGATATTCTATGAGTATATGAGTCCAAATAGAGATCAGCAATGAGTGGCATTCCTTAGGGATTGTTACTGGTACAAAGATTTAACATCTTTGTCAATGATATGGACAGTGTACCCTCAGCAACCACAGCTCACAACACCAAGCTGTGTAGTGCCGTTGATAAGCTGGAGAGAAGGGATGCCATCCAGAGGGACCTGGACAAGCTCAAAAGATAGGCCCATGCAAGCCCCATGAAGAACAACAAGACCAAGTGCAAGGTCCTGCATATGGGTCAGCACAAGACTGAGCAAAACTGCAGGCTGGGTGGAGAACAGATTAAAAGCAGTCCTGATAAGGACTTGGGAGTGTTGGTTGATCAAAAGCTTGTCAGCCAGCAAAGTGTGCTCGTAGCCCAGAAGGTCAACATTATGCTGGGCTGCATCAAAAGAAATGTGGACAGCAGATCAAGGGAGGTGATTCTGCTCCTCTACTCCATTTTGTGAGACCCCACCCAAAGTACTGCATCTGGTTCTGGGCCACACAACATAAGAGTGGCATCAGCAATTAGAACGAGTCCAGAGAATGACCACAAAGATGTTCAGAGGGCTGGAGCACCTCTCCTATGAAGACAGGTGGAGACAACTTGGTCTGTTCAGCCTGGAGAAAACAAGTCGCTGGGGAGACTTTTAGAGTACTCTTCCAGTAACAGAAGGGAGGGCTACAAGAAAGCTGGAGAGGGATTGTTTACAAGGGCATGTAGCAATGAAGGGTAATGACTTTAGGTTGAAAGAGAGTAAATTTAGCTTAGATATTGGGAAGAAATTTTTTACAATGAGGATGGTGAGGCACTGGAGCAGGTGTCCCAGAGAAGCTGTAGATGCTATGCTCCCTCACTGGAAGTGTTGAAGGCCAGGTGGTGTGGGGCTTTGACCAACGTGGACAAAAGGATGTCCCTGCCCATGACAACTGGGTTGGAACTAGATGACCTTTGAAGTCCTCTCCAAATCAAAACATTCTATGAGTCTATGATTTTTCTGCAGGATAGATTTTGAAAATAACACATTTACCACTTTCTGTTTCAAATATTTTTCCCTAATGTGTTTAGTTTTATTGGTGAGCAAGAAAGACATATTAAGTCTCTACAAGCGAAAGCAAAGTGGAAAGGAGATGTCTTAAAACCTTTGTATTACAAGCTAAAAAAATCTCTGCATGCCATTTAGAAGGGAGAAACTCACACAGTACAAGTTTCATATGCAAAACCATTTCCTTGAGTAATTATGTTTTTAATTTCAGAATATTTTCAAGTAATTCAAAACCCCTTTGCTTTCCCTTCAAAACTTGAACAGAATGAAACACATGATCTTGGAAAAACAAATCTCTTTCTTGTTCAGTATTTAAGAAATCATTAGTAAAAAAACCCTGGAATTTAAAAGAGCTAGAGAAAAAGAACATTCATTCTTCAGAAAGCTGCAGGAAAAAGATACATGAAAGTTCCAAATGCTTGCTTCTATTATTTTTTATCCCTGGAGCTTTATTCCTCCCCCCAGCCCCCATTATTTTTTCCTGAATAACTGTTCCTCAAGGTGAAAAGAACTACAGTGTGTTTTCAAGAATATCTTTGCTTTCAGAAAGTTTGATTTCTATAATGTTTACACATCATTTAACTAATGTAAAAAATCATCATTATTTGCCATCTTTTGTCACCTAATATTTCTGTTGGAGAAACACAAAAATTCTAAATCATTCAATATTAATTGGTAGCTGTGACCCCCACAGTCCTATGAACTTCATACCAGTCAGGATATCATAGGAAGATGAAACACATAGGGACAGTAGGATAAAAGAGAATGAAATTACTGTAGTACTGACAGTCACAAATTCTAAGTTGGGCAGGCAAGACCATATGGGAGCGGAATCTTCAGCATGCATTCATCACTGGCTTCTGGGTGCCTGGGAATCCTTCAAATTCAAGCGTTCAGGGGAAGCTTTCTGCTTCCGTGACTTTGGCAGAAAAAAGACTGCACAAAACAGTATATCAGACATTTAACACCTGGGTAGACTGTATATATATATTTAATATTTGCTTTAAATATAAAAAGATAAGGTAATATGAAAAAGCTTGCCACAGGCAGTTAAGGGTGGGGTAGCCACAACAGGAAAATGACATCATTCAATTACATACACTGTAAAATCCATTTACTAAGCAGTAGGGGTCTAACAGGTGGACAGTAATTTCTGTCTGAGGTTTCTATTCTAAAGCAGATACACCCTTCAGACTGGCACTAGTCTTGTCCCAGTAGTCCATTTTGATCATGATCCCAGAGGAAAGGGACATGTGCTCTGACTGCATCTTGCCTCAGTTCCCAAATCCCATGTGTAGCTGTTCTAACACAGGCTCAGTCCTCTGCAATATAAGATGTCCAGGAGCATGGGTGCCTGTCTTACATCTAAAGGGCTACTGCTTTCACTATATATTAGTTTCTAGATTTTTAACTGAAACTGACAGCAACCTTATCAGGCATGTAGTCCCAGGCCTAGTTTTTGACTTTTCCTGCATCTAAGACCAACTGACATCTATTGCCAGGGTTTATACCACCTTCTTGTTTCCAGCCTCAAATCTGCTACAGATCTGTGCAGCTAGCAAAAATTATATAACAAGGTTCATGTCTGTTTCCTTTCTTTTCTTGTTCTTTTGATTAGCATTAGTCGGGTTTGCTACAGCTGGACAAATACTGTCAAGATTCACTTGTCCTAGCTTTCAGGTTGGCTTTAGCTTGTGGAACTACTGAATAAATCATTGAAATTGTATGAAAATGTAAGCTAAAAGCGTTTCCTGTAGTCCATTCCTGCCTTATGGGTATTCCTTTATATCACCTATATTGCTGACTTATTGAACACAACCATAAGAAATGTTACAAGTTAAATATAGTCTTCTGCTGTACAATAGAACAAATAAGAACCACAGAAAAGTGTGTTCCTGTTTTAAGATTTTACCCACATATCATCACTGTGTACAATGCAAAATTATTAGAACTAACCAGTCATCCTTGCAGAAAAAATACTAGTCACAGAGAAAAGCAATCAAAAATTCAAATATAGAGCAACTAATTTCTGCCTGTCCAGAAAGGAAATTTAAATGTTAATGCAAGTAACACAGTTGTTTGCTAAAATAAAATATGGACTACATCATCCAGAACATATATGTCTTCCATCAGAGAAACTATCTTCTTAATAATAAGGGACCAGACTAGTCCTTTTAAGTGATACTACATTTCTAAACTGGTAGCCGTTCTTAGACCACGTTAGATATACAATAAGATTTAGCAATACTAGAAAAACAGTACTTAAAACCCTTGGACTTTCGCATTGCCATGCTACAGTGCATTGAGCCACGTCTCTGGCATTTGGCAAAAGTTTAAATGCTTGTTACTGCTATCTGTAATATTCCAGGAACTGCTTGGAAATGAGAGGCGACATCTTGGGGACAGCAATAATAAATAAACTCACATAAAATCATTATGCTGATTCCAGTGTGATGACATTTTCAACAAAAAACGGGATTCTATTTTCTTGTTTGTTTGTTTTACTGAGATAAACTTGTTTACACATAGCCTTTCCAAATACCAAACAATCACTAAATAACTAAAATTAAAATTAGATTATTTATAAAACATTATTGTTAGCTTGCTGTATATAACATTTTCATTTGACTTGCAGCATGCCTTTGTACATAAAGAAGTACTTATCATATTGTTCTACCAAAAATTAAAAAGCAAACAGGATATTATATGTTGCTTTCATTAGTCTTAAACTTATTTTCAGATTTTGACATATTCTTTATAGTCTGTTTATACCCAAGCTGAGACCTTCAAATAAACTTATGAAAAATAAAAAGATTGGTAAAACCAGAACATTTTTGATGGACTCTTCTTCTTTAGCTGCTGCCTTGTAAACAACTATTTAGTAAATAAGAAAACATTTGGAACTTAAATTTCTGCCTAGTTCTTAATTTTTCCTTTTCTGTTTCTTGTCTGTTTGTGTTCAGTCATTGTCAGTCTGTTTTCACACTACAGGTATATCACTGAAAGCATAATCCTCTTTATAAAATCACTCATCTTAATAATTTATTTTCACAATGAAAATTTCTTTTGATGCCAAGGTATACATTCAGATATATTTTACATGCTTTTTCCAAAATAAGATAGTTTTCCAGAAGGAAAAAATGACTCAACATTATATCAAAAACAAGTGGAAAAACTCAAGAGTGCCATCATGCAAACAGGTAAAACGATATTTCTTCAATTTGTTGGTAAATAGAAGATAGTAGGATTATGAATAATATCCTAGCCTAACCCAAGTGAAACTTGTTTTTCTTACTGAATATAGTAGGTTCTGAATTCCAACATGAGAACTGCAATCCAGGAACTAAGTTTCATAATGAAGTCTCAAAAAGCCAGAATGAAAACTCAATAGCCTTGGTGACTATTAAGCAGGTATTCTTTATCGCAGCTCTGGGCACATGGGGGATCTCTTCTAATGTGTATGCTGTTTAAAGGAAAATTTCTCATGTTTATACAGATTAACTCTACATATTCATTATAATTTCTAAAAAAGGCAGAGTTATGGAAATTATTTCCAGGGAGTCATTTACATTAACTCTTTCCACATAGAGCATGCTCAGTGACACTCAGGGGGTCTTCTGGTGGTCTTCAAGGATGAAGGCTGGACATCTTCCTCTCAGTGAACTTTTTACCTTTTCCTTCTGCACATGTTTACAGTTTTCTCCACAGTCTCAAAAACACATTCCTGCTCAAACTAGTTAGGAAACCCTTTTAGCTGAAAACAAGACATTCTCTGTCTCTTAAGTTGTTGTTGATATTATTATTTATTACTTCCCTATCTTCACTTTCTTTATCTTCAAGGCTGTTCCACTGTTATGGTTAAATTTTGTAGCTACTTTAGCAAAACAGATCAAACAGCTATAGCCATACTTCACTAAAATCCAAACTATGCAAATACTTTCTATTCTCCTTATATTAAAGATTAGTCTATCCAGCATTATTATGTATCATTCAATCAATTATGGGTTTTTTTGTATTATTGCATACACTTTGGTACAAGACTCTTTAGTACATCTTGATGAATATACTTTTTGCATAATAACTTTTAGGCAAATAACTGTACTTAATGTTTTTGAAGAATACTTTTTAGGGTTTCCAGAACTGTATTAACTTCTGAGTACTTGAAAAGTGAAATTAAAAACACACTTGCCTGTTTCTAAATAACACAGAATGAGAATTCCTTTCACAACATGTAGATGTCTACATTTGAGCCAGTCTCCATTTTTATATTGCTATCTCTATAAAAAATGGAGAGAAATATGGACCGTCTGAGAAGATAGAGGCATCTGCTTCAGATGAGTCACGGTCTAGGCATGCCAGTTTATGACCTTTACCTAAAAAGAGAAGTAGCGTGACTAGTTCAGATATAAGTGCAGTGGTTAAAGGATTTTCACATCTTTACCTTGAAGGAAATATAGGAAACTTTAGGAATAGTTTTATGTATTAGAAAATAAACATTATTTATAGCAACAAGAAAAAAACTAGGCACAGATTAAAAGAAGATGCATCTCCCTTTATTAACCTTTTTATTAAAAAATAAATAAATAAAAAACCAGTAGTAGAATCTAACTACTAATTCCCTACCTAATTCCTTTTCTGCAGCTTCCATTAGACATCTTCTCTGAGATCTGGGAAGGAAACAGGGAGAGATTTTTTCCATCATAAAAACCCTGCAACACAAATCAATACCCTGTTAATGGTGGTGGACAAAAAGACTGCAGTCTTTTCTCCTACAAACTCAATTTATAATAGTTCATGGTTTACATTTGGCACTTTAGGCACTGTGGCAGTGTTGTCATGAATACCCTGGGTGGGCAGCCATGGTGCAGTCCCCCTGGTTTTGAAGCTTGGTTGCAAGCATAAAAATAGCATATAAAAATAGAATTCCATCAATGCCTATCTGAACAGAGAAACTCTAGGGCTTTTAAATTTGTCTCATCATTCACTACCTACCTACTCAAAATGTTCCTTGAACCATTAACAATATAAATGAACCTTTTGAAAAATGGATTGACTGCAATTCTAGGGGGAAAGGGAAAAATTCTCTGTAAGGAAGCCCCTGAACATCTTGCAGATTAAGGTAAAAAAAAATAATTCACTTAGGGATGTACTTTCATATCATATTCTCTGGTTCTATAAAAGGTCCTAAAAAAATTCCTCTTGTGCATCAAAAATCTATTCTTATATTAGATTCGATTAGGAAATACCATTTTTAGAATGCTTTAAGTGCTCTAAGTACTGTTGAAATATGTTGGCTGGAAAATCTATCTGCATGAAAGGAAGTATTTCAACAACATATGGGAGCTAACAGGAAAATGTTAGTTTGGGTCAATTTTCAATCCTACTACTTTTCTGCAGATCACAGACGAATGTGAAAATCCAGGTTTATAATTGTCAGGAAAAAAAAAAAACTTTTCTTAAAATAATAGGCATGTGGTTCTGTTCCCTAATGGTAGCGAAAGACATTTTCCTAAAGGTTAAAAATACATCTTCATAAAAATAAAATAATAAACATTTATTCAGGCCAACTTTTAGCTCTAAGATAACATATTTTGGATATTTTCACCATTCTCTTTTCACCATGATTCAGGGTGACTGAAGAAAATGTTTAAAAATACTCAGAAAATCTGAGAGAAAAAAATGTTTTCCATCAACCATTGGAAATGGCTTTTTGAGCTCACTATCTAAATGGAAATACATGCTCAAAAGAGGGAAATATTCAAAGTAATAAACCAGAAAAAATAATGTTGAATGTTATGCTTTTAAAATTTTAAATGTTGTCCAAATCATATTTTTTCTTGTATAGAAATAATTTTTAAATGGTAGGAAAGGATGTTTAAAATAGCCTTTTCACTGAATGAAAAATAAATAAAATCATATATATTGTTTACTTATTTGTTCTTGTAATTCTTATTTATTTCTTTCTCTTCCTCAAATGAAAATATGTGGAAAGTTGAGGTAAAAATAAAAATTCTCCACCAAACACACTTCTGAATCATTTTACTTTTAAAAATAAAACCATAAACCAAAGTCAAACAGATTTAATGCATGTGGTTAAAAAAATATAAATCTGTTTGAAGATATCACAGGGCAAACCTACATCAGATTTAAATATATTTTAGGCATGTATGTTGCCAAAAGGAAATGAAGATGCACACTGGCATGCCATCTAATCCTCCTGGTACTTCCAATGTAAACGTTCAAATGTATATAATGCATATCTTAATGATATATTCTGCATAATTCTAATAATCTAGTGGTGGGAGTTCATATCCGGTAAATACTTTAGTCCTAGCCTGACAAAATGTGGACTTTGGAAGCCAGGAGAATTCTTTTAGCACAGGTTGACACAATAGGTTAAGAACCAGCTGTGAATGAATGGGGTGGAAAGATACTTATCTTTCCTTTGAAAACAGGTCACTTTGAAGCAAAAATGTGAAGCCCCAGGTGTGAAAAGGAGTAGGACAACAGCAAAAAGGTTAATAGTCTTTTGAGACAACAGCAAAAAGGTTAATAGTCTTTTGAAAGCACATATTTCTCATAGTTGATTGTGAAAGCCTAAGTCTGCTATACTAGGTTAAGCAATTAATTACATCTGGAGAACTTTATGTGATGCTATGTTGCATTTGCATTCTTCACAAGAGGAACTTATAACTACTGTAAAAAATGCTGGTGTCAGGAGACCATCTACCACAGACTGCTGTCTCATTTACTTTTTGTAATAGGCTGATTTTGGTAACATAGTGTTTTGGCTGGAAGTTAGTTTTCTTCACAGCAACCCATAAGGTACTCAGTTTTAGGTTTGTGACCACAACAGTCTTGATAAAACAGGGATGCTTTAGCTTTTCCTGAGCAGTGCTTAGACAGTGTTAAGGTATTTTCAACTTCTTAAACTTCCCTGCCAACAAGGAGGCTGGGGGTGTGTAAGAGTTTTCTTGCTTTTACTTTTCTGACACTCTCCCCTTTTCTGCTAGAAGGGATGTAAGAAAGCAGCTGCAGGGTGCTGAGCTGCCTGCTGGGGTTAACTCTACCTCATGTGATGCTACTCAAATTTCTTAAAAAGGAATTACTCATAGTTCAAAACAGCTTCTTAAAAATAAAAGGTTACCATAGTATCTAGCTATTTTATCCTATATTATAAGATTCGTAATTTATAAGTAACTTCAGTAAATTTGGTGAGCTACATCTCTCAGGTCTCTCATCCCCCTTTCAGAGGGACTTTTATATAAGCAAGAGGTGTGGTGGGGTGTAGCAGTCTGATATATCATTTATCTTTTTTAGAAGGACATCTACATAACTGTGTGATGAGACACACTACATAAAATTGCAAACTCCCATTAATTCAGATACATTTTCTACATTAACTCTCCTTCATTCTGCTTAAGGTTGGCCTGTAATATTATTTTTTTTCTGTATATGCATAAATGTATATCTGTGTCTCTCTCACTGTACATCTATGTATACATCACTGTATATGGCTTTCCATACAGTAAATGTAAAAACCAAACCACACCGAAAAAAAACCCAAAAACTTTCCCAGGCCTCATAAGAATACCTCTTAAATTTTTATGGTCTTAAACAGTTGCTATCAAAGTTGATGCCATTTAACATGCTATCAATAATCAATTTTACCACCATGGATGCAGTTGGAAATATAACATTCACTGAAGAAATGTATTTACAGTTTATTTCTTTACTTTCATGCAAAGAATCTGTATCTAACTTAAGACAAAGTCCTCCTTTGAATTGTACTCTTTTCTAAGAGAAATAAAAACCCTAAAAATAAATTGATATTTTACGAAGAAATGCATCTTTAAATTAATTCTGTTCTTTCTCTTGAACTATAATTACCAAAGGATTGCCATGAAAAGAGCTAAAGGCTATAATTAATATTGTTCTCTTTTTCTTGGATGAAACATTTAAATACAGTGCATTATTTCATTGATCTCCCTGAAGACAAAGTCATGTCAATCCTTTTTTTAGAAGCAAGTTTCTTACCCAGTTTCCCCTCCTTATAACTTTGAACAGCATGTTATTTTGCACTTCCCAAATGCTCAGGAATTCTTTCAGAATAACAATGAAATGGAAGATGTAAAGATTGCAATCGTGTTAACATTTTTCTCTGCATTTATTTTTACAGTTAATGATTAATAATTATCTTCTGATTTTCTTGCACTGATTTAATGCATCAAAGTATATGGGGCCAGATGGAATCCACCCAAGGGCCCTGACTGAGCTGGCAGAAGTGCTCACCAAGCCACTTTCCATCATTTCTCAGCAGTTCTGATGAACCGAGGAGGTCACAATTGACTGGATGTTAGCATATGTGACTGTACTAGGTTGGAGTGGCAAGGTTTTGGTAGCTGAGGTGGGGAGGGCTGCAGGGGTGGTTTATGCAAGAAGCTTCCCTTAGGTCTAACAGAGCCAAGACCAGGTAGCTCCAAGATGGACCTGCTGCTGACAAAAGCCAATCCAATCAGTGATGGTGGAAGTGCCTCTGTGATAAAATATTTAGGAAGGAAAAAGGACCCATAGCAGTAGATTTTTGCCACCAGAGAGAGGAGTGAGAAGATGTGAGAAACTCTGCAGACACCAAGGTCAGTGAAGAAAGAGGGGAGGAGGTGCTACAGGAACTGGAGGAGCAGAGATTCCCCTGCAGCCCATAGAGAAGACCATGGTGCAGCAGACCGTTCCCGTGCAGCCCAAGAAAGATGATGGGGTGCAGAAATTCCACCTGCAGCTGATTGAGGATCCCATTTTGGAGCAGGTGGAGACACATAAAGGATGTTGTGACCCTGTGGGAAAGCCCACACTGGAGAAAGCTCCTGCCAGGACCTATGGTCCCATTGAGAGGGGACCCCTTGTGACACTTGGAAAGGGGAAGTAGAAAAATTGGGAAGAAAGTTTATCCTGGGAAGAAGTGTGGGGTGGGGAAGGTGTTTTAAGATTGAGTAATAAATTAGATTAATTTTCTTCCTTGTTGAGTGTGTTTTGCCATGGCAGCAATTGGTGAATTATCCCTGTCCTTATCTTGACATGTGAGCCTTTCATCACACCTTGTCTCCTCCATCCATCTGAGGGTGGGAAGTGATAGAAAGGCTTTTGTAGGCATCTGGCCTCCAGCCAGGGAAAGTCCACTTAGTGTCACCCATGTACATGAAGGATCAGAAGGAGGAGGCAGGGAGCTACAGGTTTTTCAGTCTGATCTCAGTGATGCAGAAGGTAATGGAGCAGGC
Organism: Hypotaenidia okinawae; assembly: GCA_027925045.1. Lineage (NCBI taxonomy): Eukaryota > Metazoa > Chordata > Aves > Gruiformes > Rallidae > Hypotaenidia > Hypotaenidia okinawae. The sequence goes on from BSDF01000001.1 coordinate 177,434,673, forward strand.
AGTTCTTAGTGCCATAAGGTGGCACATACAGGACATCCAGGTCATCAGCTCAGTTGGCATGGCTTCATGAAGGCAGGTCATGCTTGACAGCCTTTCTTTGACAAGATAACCCACTTAGTGGGTGAGTGAAAGTCTGTGGAAGTTTTCTGCCTGGATTTAAATAAAGCCTTTTACACTTTCCCACAGAATTCTCCTGAAGAAACTGTCTGCTCTTGGCTTGGAAGGGTGTACAATTTGCAAGGTTAAACAACCCTGGGTGGCAGGGTCCAAAGAGTTGTGGTGGAAGCAGTTAAATCCAGTTGGTGTCCAATAACATGTGGTGTCCTGCAGGGCTCAGTACTGGGGCCAGTTCTTAATATCTTTATGATGTGGACAAGGGGACAAAGTGTACCCATAGTAAATTTATAGACTGCACCAGATTGTGTGTAGAACAACCAAATGTTGTTCTACTTCAGGGTAGGAATGTTTTATAGAGAGATCTGGACAAGCTGGACTAATAGGCCAAGGAAAAAAATCTGGAAATTTTTCTGGCAGAAAACGACCTGGGAGTGTTGGTTGATAGCTGAATATGAGCCAGAGGTATGTCCATGTGACCATGACACTGAATAACATTCTGGCTTTTATCAGAAATAGTGTGGCCAGAAGGACTAGGGAAGGGATTGTGCTGCTATACTCGGCATTGGTGAGGCCACATCTTGAATACTGTGTTCAGTTTTGAGCCACTGACTACAGAAATGACATTGAGGTGCTGGAGCATGTCCAGAGAAGGGCAATGAAGCTAGTGAAGGTTTTAGAGAGCAAGTCTTATGAGAAGCAAGTGAAGGAACTGTAGTGGTTTACCCTGAAGAAAAGGAGGCTGAGGGGAGACCTTATTGCTCTCTACAACTACCTGAAAGAAGGTTGTAGTGAGAAGGGTGTTGGTCTCTTCTTCTAAAAAATAGGACAAGAGGAAATGGCTTCAAATTGTGCCAAGAGAGGTTTAGACTGGATATTAGGAAAAATTGCTTCCCTGAAAGGGTGGTCAAGTATTGGAACAGGCTGCCCAGGGAAGTGATTATGTCACCATCCCGAGAGATATTCAAACATGTAGATATGGTGCTTAGGGATATGGTTTAGGGGTTAACTTTGCAGTGTTAGGTTGACAGTTGGACGTAAGGTGATCTTAAGGGTCTTTTCCAATATAAATGATCCTATGACTCCAAAACTGGCTTGAAGAGTCTTCCAGAGATTTCCCCTAAAACTGCTGCAGTTTACTATGGATACAGAGTCAAATTAACAATCAACCTGCAACTCAAAACAGACTTTTTTTTTCTTTTTGACAGTTAAAATTAAGAAGAAAAAAAAAAGAACATGTTTACAAATTATTTCACTGAACTATGTGTCCTTTCTCTTTGTTGTAGGCTCCCTATTCAGTATGGAGGGGTGTTGATTGATTGTTTTCCAAATTTCAAAGATGGGTCAAATTTATGAATAAATTTGCTATATAAGATTTATTTTGTTCTTAACCAGAGAAATCTCAGGAAATTAAAGTAAAATCTGAATTTCATTGCTTAAGACTGAACTGTTTTCTACAACAGGAAAATATTCTTTTTCTTGTGATATCCCTCCAAAATAGTGGTTGCAATTGAAGATACCTGCCTAATTATTTAGAAATAATTTAAATAAACTCATATTTTCTCTTGTTTATCTACTTCAAGTACAGCTTTTTTTCACTAAAATTTATTCATTGATCTTCAACTGCGTAATACATTGATGGGGGTGGATTTGCTGTGTATATGTTTATCGTAGGTATCCCTGAGGTCATCCAAAACTGGGAAAACTGAAAAAAAATATTGGTCGGTGCAAAAGGAATATGAATGACAGGGTGGCATGCATATCTAAATCTCTTATCTTAATCTAATTTTATGAAAGTAGAAGAGAAGTTAGCACTTTAACATTGTTAAATGTGTAATATTTTAACAGATGATTCATCAGAAAAGAGGGGATGTATGTGTCTATGTAGATATATATACATAGACACATATATATAAGTAATTACTTTTTAAAATAGTCTATAAAATATTGCATAAAGAGAAGGTCTTAGGGGTTTTTTGGTTGGTTTTGTTTGTTTGTTTGTTTGTTTTTAATTTTGGGGTGGGTTTTTTAATGTTTAAAAACTACTACTTCTTTTCAGCCTGTGCTTACAGAACCATCAGGGCCCAAATCTTGTTAATACAGTGTATTTCAGTTATGAGTATTCAGTCTTTAAATGATCTAGTACAGTGCACTTCACACGATCAATTTTCTTATGAGTTATTTTAGACTGAATGAATGACTCATGACTTCAGATATTTTTCTTGCTAGTCCATTTCACAGAATACATGTAAACAAATCTGAAAGCACTGCATTGAAAAAAAAAGAAAGAAGTAAAGAGAAGCAAGCAAACACTGAAGAAGGAAAGAAAGAAAGAACAAAACTCACACCAGAACAAGAATCTGTCCATGTGCCCTACGGGCTAACCCTGATCTCAGATGGACAAGCACGGATTGTTGAGCATTCTGTTATAACAACTATTGCACTCATACACACTGAAAATCTAATATAATAAGTAAGCTGTTCTGGATTTTAGGAGTATTTTATGGTGAAAATTAATTTTTCAATATCTTACACACGTTACGAAAATACCATATATTGCAAATGCACTTAATACAGCCTCAAAAAAAAAAAAAGAACAAACCAACCAACAACCAAACAAACCCACACCACAAAACAGTCTGCTCTAGGAAGATCTTTTGACATTAATTGCTATGTTCTTGAAATGTCTCTCCCACTATCTTCTGTTATTAATTTCTACAAATGAAAATGTTAAATAATCTTGTGCAACCTTAACAAGACTTTGCATAAACATAGAGTCATCTTAGAACTAGTAGTGCATGACTGTCAGGACATTATTTTATTTTTTTCTACTTTTCCACCCAAGAAATAAAGCCTTTTCACTACTTTTTTTTTTTCTTCAACATTTTATTAAGATGCTTGTAAAATTAAACAAACGAAAATAAAATTGCCATTAAAACCCAGGACAAGTTTGGTATTTTTAGGAAACTGGCCTTTTGCAAGAACAAATTCCAATCTCTGTGTGATTAATTTACTATAAATATTTTCTTAGACAATCAAAATAGACAACTTCATTAAAATTCAATTTCTTCTTCAGTTTGCTATTATACATCTCTAAATTAATATTCCTAGAGCATTGTTTGAAATTCCTCATTGATATGCCTGGGCACTCTGACCTTGGGATGCTAATCTGAACACAAACATTTATCTCTGCCTTGTCACTGGTTTTGCTTGTGTCTTATGATCAAATCCCTTTGATGGCTGGATATCCATCACTTTGCTGCCATTGGCCTGAGTTGATTTATGGATGACATCTAGAAGCAATAGTTATTTTGAACAGTTTAATGCTTCATAAAATAGAGCAAGAATTTTCATGGTACTCCTGTTCTCTGGTAACTATAACTATACAATATTTCTCAGTGCAATTTATTATACTGTGGAATAATATGTTGAGTTATATCCCTTTTTTCCATTGTTTAATGTTTGTATTAACCAGTAAGTTTCCATGTGTTAGCTATATAACTTAAAGAGAAAAGAATCTAGGTAAAATGCAGAAGTTCCTTGACAGTGTTGCAAGCAAATTTTATTCATACTGTTATATGTTGGGAGTTGTTAAATTTTAGTACTGTTTTTTATTTTTATACCTAGCAAAGTGGAGAGATGTAAACCCCTTCAATTTTCACAAACCCAGGAACTAATATCATAATGAAGTAGATGTAAAATGATGAAGGACAATTAATTTATTTCCATACATATATAATTAATAATAGAAGAACAAAGGGAAATCATATTAATTACAAATGTGCTGTATTTCTCTTGAGATTGTTAGGGATCTTTGCAAATCTTCTGGCCCAACTTTCTGCTGCAAGTGTGTGCATGAAGAACAGGTTGCTCAATGCCATGTCCAGTTGTATTTTGAAAATGTTCAAGGATGGAGAGATCACTGTTATTCTGTGCAATCTGTTCCGATGTTTGACCACCCTTATGGTGAATTTTTTTTGTCCTAATATCGAGCCAGAATTTCCAGTGTTCCAAACTATGCCTTTTGTTTCTATCCCTGTTCACCAGTAGGGAGCATAGCTTTGGAAATGAAACTGGAAAATCGGAGGCAAGAACTGATCAATGAAAACTGAGGGAAGGGGTAACCAACAAAAAACAAGTAAACACTGCTAAGTATCTTTGTCTTTTCTATGTCCTTTGTCACTAGGTACCCAGCTCTACTGAGTAGTAGGCCAAATTTTTCTTGTTCTTTTTTGTTGAGCTGTTTTTTCAGCTGATAAACTTACAGAAGCCCTTTTTGGAGACTTGTATATTCATTGCTAGTTTCAAGTCCAGTTGAGATTTGACTTCCAAATTCAATCACTGCATTCCCAGGTGTTGTCTTTGTAGTCCTCCTAGGTAGCTCATTGTCACTTTTATTTCCTGTAGGCTTATTTTTTCTGTGTTCTTATTTGTTTCTTCATGAAAACCCTTTACTACTTTGGTTAGATTGAACATCAGAAAGGACTGTTCTTGTGTTTTGAATAAACTGATTTTCAAGATCCACCAGTTCTGCTTGGACCCTTTGTCCTTCAGGAAAATCTCCTAAAGGATTCTGTCAAGCAGATATTTGAAGAAGGCCAAATTTCCTTCCCTTTAAGTCCAATGTTTGTGATCCTGAATTTTGTCTTGCTATCTTTTCTAAAGATTTTAAAAGCACCATATCATGCTTGCTTCACATTCCCAAAGAGTTTTTCCTTGTTTGCTATTGTAATATCAAGTGGCATCTCCTCTGTTCACTCACACATGTCATTGAGTTATATCAAGATAGCCCCATCTCTTCAAATTGATACGCTGTATTCTTAAGAAGCCTCTAACTATAAGGCAGCTTAACCTGCCACATATCTGCAGTCCCAATGAGATCATAGCTCTTCACCTGCATATGGACTTCTAAGTCCTCATTTGCTGCTTCTGCTGTGTGAATTTTTGTACAGGAAGAATGTATGGATATAATTACTACATAACAGAAGGAAATATAAAGTTATGAAGTACATTATACCCTTATTACCAAAAAGATAAACTCTTCAAAACATCATCCTTTCCCCATGGTCAGGCATCAGCTACTGCATTTAAAAATGACTTCCAGGTAAACGTAACAGATATTTTGTGTCTGCACATAAGCGTTTATTTTTGCCCATTCCTCTGCCTTCTATATTTAGTTTAGAAAAATATTAGATTAAGCATTACAACTTCAGCTCTGTAGAGCGTCATGCTAAAGGTCTACATTTATGTTAAATATGAAAAACGCAGTTAATTCTCATGAGAAAAAACCCACGATGAGGGGTTTTTTTCTTTGTTTGTTTTTTACTTCTTATTTTTACTGAAGGTTATAGTTACATTTTGTGGAAATAGTAAATGTGATGTTCATTTTTCATTTGATTAGGTGGTTGAATGAAGGAATGCAAATGCATAGTATAATACCTGGTGTATCACTAAATAATATTTGTAAATTTTTAAATATCATATATTACAACTCAGTTGCAGAGATCTAATTTATCAGTAATATTTTTCTTTTAAATGTTAGTATTTTTTTAGTACATCTTTTTACTAAGACTACTGAAGTTTTTGTTTTGTTGTCTTTTTTTTTCCTCAGAAAGCATCAATATTTAGAACTCTGTAGATGGTTGACAGCAAAAATGTAAAAAATAATAATAAAAATGAACTTTTCTGTACTTTCAGCTGAGCTATAAGAAAGCTAAGTTGTATTTGGCCATTGGGGCATGTGATGAGAACAACTAATGACCTTGATTTATAGGTTTTTGCAATAGTCCTTTTCACCTTAATTCACTATTCACCTTAATTTCACCATTCATCTTAAGGATGACAAGTTCGTCCATGAACAAGGTCAGTGGTTTATTTAAATAGGTAAAATAGGATAAAGATTGCTGTTGAGGTAGCGAACATTACAGTATGCTCCCAGTTGACATCAAATGTCTAGAGAGACAAGTGCAAACTGGTGCATGACTCTGGCAAAGCAGGGGGTTCCTCTTCTTTTATTGTATGTCAGTATTTTGTTCCACCATGGAATTATTTACACTATTTTTAAAACGAAGTTTTCAGGCTATTTTTATTATATATTTGCACATTTTCTAGATAACAGGTTAACATTTTCTTTTTCTTTTTCTTTTCTTTTTCTTTTCTTTTTCTTTTTCTTTTTCTTTTTCTTTTTCTTTTTCTTTTCTTTTCTTTTTCTTTTCTTTTTCTTTTCTTTTCTTTTCTTTTTCTTTTTCTTTTTCTTTTTCTTTTTCTTTTTCTTTTTCTTTTTCTTTTCCTTTTCCTTTTTTTGACAAAGGGACAATTAGACAAAAAGAATACTGAAAGGAAGGATTGTGTTTTCTCCAGTCGTAGCCAGGAGTTGGGGGGCGGGGGCAACAATGTTTGCTGTACTAAGTGAAATTGAGCAGAATGGTTTTCTTTAATGCATACAGATTAATGGAATACAAGGAAAGTGGTTGAGTAAGGCTTTTAAATTTTTAATATGCCAGGACCTATTGCAGAGGTAACTTTTGCAGAACACTTTATTGCTTCTTACTCGTTGCAGGATGATTATTGTCTGATTTCTTCACATCACAATTTGGAGCTATGATGTCAGGCCATTTCTAAGACCCTACTACCAACAAGGGTGGAAAGCAGGTTTTGAGGCAGTCATTGTCAAATATCATCACAGCCAAAAGCTGTACCAGCAACAAATTGCTGCATTTTTTTCTGTCTGGAGGAATTCCTATAGCCTTACATGCATTGAAATCCCCTCACAAAGGACTATAATTCACCTAGTCTTGAAGGAGTCAAATATTTATCACCCAGGCAAATAGGCTATTCATTATGATGCAGTGCAGGCTGGAAGACACTTACCTTCTTTCCAGCACTGTGTAGCAATAAATAGTTTTCACATAAATGGAAGAGGAGAGATATCATGAAGATGGGGAACAATTTGATATTAAAGATATTAGAGCACTGAGTTGAAAGGGACAGATTTGCTTTCTGGTCTCACTAATAGTGTATTTTCTATAATTTGAACTAAACCCAGTCCAGATAGGAACTCATTCAAATGTCAAGTTCCCCAGTTAATTGTCCTAAATGTTACATTTTATGGTCTATCAAAAAAGAGAGAAGGAGGATTTCACTGTTGTTTTTCTTACCATACATTCTCCCTTCAGAACCTTTACTGAGCTTCCAGATAATTTTTATGCAGAGTTTGGATCTCAATGTCTAAACCAGACTTATCTGATATTACCAGGTGTTATCTGAAGCTGGCTCAGGGGGTCGGGCCCCTCCCCAACTTCTGACCCCCCTGTCATAGGGCTGGGTGGGTACAGAATACCTACTTCTGATTATCTCAGATTTCAGTTTGCCTGGCAATTGGCAATCACTGTTGCCATAGTAACCGCATTGCTGTTATAGGGTAGTTCAAGGGGAACAATCTATGGGTAAACGATATTTAATCAGGCCCAACCCTCTGCCAAGGTGCCACACTAACTCCATTTCCTTACAGTTATTGATACTAATAAATGAAAATAATTTTCATTGCTGGGTTTTTGTTGCTGTTTCAGAAGTGTTTGAATGTCCTTATTGCAAAGCACTCATAAAAAAAAAAAAAAACAAGCCATCCTTTCTCTGTCTCACCATGGACCTTTCCTGCTAAATGGTGTAATATTGAATTTACTTGGTGTTTATAACTGTTGGCCCACCACAGAATGTCCAACACCTTCCATATCAGTGTCTGGATACAGGTATTGATTCAGAGAATCAATAGTTAAATGCTGTTAGTGCAATCTAGTGTAGCTCAGCAAATGTCAAGGCCTGGAACTAAAGTCTAGCCAAAATAAGGAGGCAGCCTTGAGCTGTCAGCACATAGTATAAGATAACAGGAACAGCCTGCACACAAAAGAGAGACTTGATTGTCTTTGTGAAGTAACCATCTTGTTAGACCCAGTTCTGCAGTTTGGAGACCAGACAACTCAGCATTCCATACCAAAGGTGAAGAGCACACTGTGAGGAAGACTACGAGCCTTCCTCCAGAAGACCCCCAAAGACCACTACCAGATGGCATCCTACCTGCACAAGGAGGAGAGGACTTATGTTAATGGATCCCAATAAATAATTATAGTAATCACACCTACCCCCAAAATGATTGTAATAACTCAACCTCCTTAGGGAATATGCATGCTTTGGTAATGTAAAAGGCCACTTGCTTTGTCTCTATGTGTGCAAGTTCAGAGGAGCCATACCCCTTGCACCCAGTAAGTATACCTGCTTTATAACCTTTTACAGGTTGTGAAGTTTGTTTCCACATGTCAGTATCAGCAGGCATCCTAACTGAGAGCTCTCCTAGCTTCTGTAATGTAAAAGTGTATGTAAATACTGTCTTTAATATGTTTGTGTTTCCTGCAGCCCAGGGTACATGCACTAGTGTCAGACTTCATCTAGCCACCTAAAATTGAATATGTATTCAGAAATGTGTAATCCAGATTAGTTGGAAAGACAAATGATGGACAGCTTTGCAGCTTCTTCTCTATCTTGATGTAGGATGACGTGGTCTGTGACAGCATTTATCCTTCTTTATTCATCAAAGAGACAGTCCAGATGATTAAATTATGATAAAGATAGCCATAAGAGAGAGAAAAGTCAGATTAAATTAATCCCATTATCCTTTTCTGAAAGAATCGGCAAGAATCAAGGAAAAGAATAGGCGACTGCAGAGAAAATCCCACTTTACATAAAAACCCCACCTTGAGTAACTTGTCTAGCAGATAGAAAAATCTTTTAAGTAGTTCAGCTTCGTCTATTTTTTATTTTGCTTGAAAGATAGTAAAATGTTAAAGAAATAAAAATGGTAGATGCTGATTTATAGCAATATAAAAATTAATAATAAATGTATTTTGGCTTATAACCGAGTGCAAAGATTGAGTCTCATAGCCATGCAATGCATGAGCAAATTGATACATTCAGAAAAAAAAAACATGCACATATATCAATGTAGCCTAAAGATGCTAAAATGTAATCTGCACAGACTAATCTCACACAACAATTTTAGAGGACCACAAGTGTGAGTGGCAGGGCTAAGTCTACCTCGTTTTCAGATCTTCATCTTAAATTCAGTACTGATGATCTGATTATACTAGTCTTTGGCTCCAGTAAGTTCCTGATCTGTATTTTAATCGCATTGTATGAGTTGAGAAGTACAAATGGTTTCTTCACTATTTCTCAAAAGCTTCCGGCTTAGCCATAAAAGGAATAGGCTCATATCTAATACCTGCTGTTTACAGAAATGCCAGCTTGCTATCACTACTTAAACACCTCTTTAATTTGTGCATGTTCTATATTCTCTTGTTCTACCAGAGAGATATTTCCTCCTGGTTGTTTATCTGCCATTACTTATTTGAAAACTCAAGCAGATTTGTAAACAGGTTTGTTAGCACTCACTTACAGAGATTTGCAGATGCATGTCACAACTGTGAACAAATAAAAGTGATTACCCAAGCAAATGGAACATCACAGAACCTATACCGAATTCTCCTTTTTTGTACACAATAACTGAATTTGTGTTTTACACACAGAAAACACTTAACTTGTAAACGATTCTGGGCTATTGATTTCATTTGAGAGAAACAAAAAAAAAACCAAACCCAAAACCCCAACCTTTTAATTTCTCAGAAGTTGCTTTTTCCCCTTTGACACAGATTCTGTGCACTGCCTTTTGAGAAATTAGTGTATAAAGTTGCAGAGAAAGCTCAACTGAAGTAATTTAGAGACAGTAATTACCTCCAGATTATTGTTATTGTAGTTCTTACCACACACCATGAAGCAGAAAATAAGAGTCTTTGACTCACAGAATACTTGAAAGATATTGTAAAGATTTCCCACAGTGAGCCGGTTTGTGTCACCTCATTGACAAAATTAGTAAACAGATAATAGCAATCATCTAAGCATACTTGAGGAAGTGATGGTAATTTTAAAAGGCCATTTTTATACATAAATGTACATTTAGGCATATCTGTAATTGGTGTGTTATCTATATTCCAGTTAAAACTCTTTATCAGTTCACAGTGCCTATGTACTTTTAGATTAAATCTACCTAAGAATTGAATTGCTTTAGTACCTCGTATATTCCATATTTCAATAGAAATCTGTAATCAGAGAAGAATGAGAAAGAAAAAAAGGGAGTTAAATACACCAAGTGAATCAAGAAAAGCATAAAAAGAACAGTCTTAATTAATTCTTTCCAAATATGCAGATAAACCCCAAATCAGATCAATGTAAAATTTCCAGAATATTTTAGCTCTCTCCCTCTTTCCGTGCTATCAACAGCAACTTACCTCCATTCTAATTTCCTTTCCTTCTACTGTCTCCACTATAACTCATTAGAATTTTACACCAAAGTACCACTCTTCTCACAAACAATAGAGGAAGAAATAATTATAATAAGCTTGTCCTACTGTATTATTTTTTAGTTTCTAGATTTTTAATTGAATATTGACAAAAACATTTCATATTCATAAAACTATGAAAGTTTTACTTCATTTAGTGTAAAGAGAAAGCTAATGCAAAGAGAACATGAAATGTAGCAGCAGCTGCTGTATTTTACTTACCACAAAGTCCTTTTATTTCTTGATTCTTCCACCCTGTAAAAATAATTGCATTTCTTTTTTTTTTTTTTTTTTAAAGGAAGGATGCTATTCATAACATCTCATCAGAGCACCCAATTTCACTAAATTAACTATCTAATTATCTTAATCACTGGATATCAAACAGAGAAACAAGTTCTGCACAATTTATATAAACATAAAATTAAACTACAATTATTATACAGTCATTCTAAAATGTAGTACAACACTGTGCTGATCACCCTTTCCAGATTTACAAATTTAGAAATTTGATAACAAGTACAACACACTACATTTCTATACAGTGTTTCACACAGAATCTTTCCATATTGATTTTCATGGATGAAAAGAAAAAAAATCATTTTCAATACTATTTTTTAAAAAAGAATTGACAATAACATAATTTTGAAAATAGTCGGTCCTCTATAGCATTATCTGCCTTCTTTCTGCGAATAGCTGTGAATCTCAAGGTAACTGTTTTCTTGCTACCATTTCCTATTTTCTAATTTGGATTCCCAAATAGATTGATATTCCTATGGTTGTCAAGAATATCTTACTTGAAAGATGCATATGAGAAATTTAAAATGGAATGTGTATCCTGACCAGTGAGACTCTACAAAACAATAAATACAAATAAATATTTAACTGGATTTATTGTGACCAGCCAACGTCCTATTTTAATGAAATTTTAAATTAATACAGCATGAAAAAAAATTGTTAACAAGTTCTCAGTTTTACCTCAGTACAAAACATTTATTACTTGCAGATGGTTTTCTATTCAGAAAAAGGAAAGAAACTGCCATGAGATATGTGTTATTCATCTCTGTTCATGAGTAAAGTTATTTGGCTTGCATGACAAGATTTGGGGCAGGGGCGGCTACATGGTAGCTTCTTTGGGTAGCTGCTAGACACTTCCCCTATGTCAGATAGACCCAATGTCAGGTGGCTCCAAGACAGACTGGCCAAAGCCAAGCCCATCAGCAATGATGGTAGCATCTCTGGGATAATATAATTAAAATGGGAAAAAAAAAATATGCGTAACAGCATGCAGGACAGAGGAGTGAGAATATATGAAACACCTCTGGAGATACCAAGGTCGGAAGAAGGAGGGGGAGGAGGTGCTCAAGGTACCAAAACAGATTCTTCTGCAGCCAATAGAAAAGACCATGCTGAAGCACTCTGTCCACTTGCAGACCTTGGAGGTTAACACTGGAGTTGATATCCACCTGCAGCCTACAGAGAACCTAACACTGGAGCAGGTAGATGCACCTGAAAGGAGATTGCGACCCATGCTGGAGCAGGCTCTTGGCAGGACCTGTGGATCCATGGAAACAGGAGGCCACATTGGACCAGGTTTGCTGGCAGGACTTGCGACCCCAGTGTGGGAACCACTCTTGAGCACCCTGAAGGACTGCACCCTATGGAAATGTTGGAGAAATTTGTGGAATACTGTCTCCTGTGGGAGAGATCCAATGTTGGAGAAGTTGAAGAGTCTGAGGAGGAAGGAATGAGAGAGATAACATGTGATGGACCGACCACAGCCCTCATTCCCCATCTCCCTCTGCTGTTTGCATGGAGGAGACAGAAAAATCAGGACTGACATTGAGCCCAGGAAGAAGGGAGGAGTGGGGGGAAGGTGTTTTAAAAATTGACTTGCTATCTCATTACTCTGATTTCATTGGTAACAAATCAAAATAATTTCACCAAAGTCAGGTCAGTTTTGCCCATGACAGTGAATGATCTCTCCCTGTCCATATCTCAATGCATGAGCCTTTCAGAATATTTTTCTCTCCCCTGTCCAGCTGAGGAGGTGAGTGATAGAGAAGCTTGGTGGGCATCTGGTTCCCAGACAAGGTTAACTCAACAAAGCAAAAATTGCTGAGTTTATTAAAAAAGCAGCAAGATTTCAAGTGTGTTCTTGCAAGCTCTTGACCTTGTTTGAAGTCTATTCCAAGAAGGGCCAGTGACAGTGGTATTACTGATTTCAAATAAATATGTCTAAAGATCCTATTGAGCATCTTTCAAACAAGCTAAACCAAAAGAGAGACAGGAAGAGGAGACATCACTAAAAAACACTGCTTACTTTCATATTTCCTATTTTCTGAGCTTCACAAGCAGTAGCTTTTCCCTCAGATTGTTGTATAACTTAGGGTTGTTTGCATCATGAAAACCAGAGACAGATCTAGGGCACTAAATCTGGGAAGTCATGCTAGTGTCTAATGCCACTTTTGTACCCTAAAGTTTAAAATAAAGCACTATGTGGTCATTTACCTAATACAGGCATACGTAAAGGCTTTAGCCTCCAAAAGGCATGCATTTGCAGAGTTTGGCAGAGTTTTGTTCAGTTTTGTCTGAACAGCTACTTAAAGAATTGCAAAGGCTAAATTAAGTCAGTTAAGGCCTCTGTCCTTTGTTTATCTATCTCCGCTACTAATAGTGTCAGGCTCACTAAATTCAGACTGGAATTTAGGGATAATATCTGCTTATATAATTCCTGATGTTTCACAGTCAGTAAATTCTTTTTTAATCTTCCATTCTTTCTAGGTTACTGTAGCTGGACTACACTCTTCACATAAACATGCACCAGAGAAGGAATGGGCACAGGAAATAGTTTATGGATTGAAACACTGAGATCTGACTCAAGGCTACAGAATATGAATGTAGTGTTTTTTGTAGTACTAGTAGAGCAATTTAGTTCTCAGTTGCAACCACAGATGTCTCTGCTGAGTATTTATGAAAGTCCAATTAATTCTTAAATACTTATCAATAAGAATTTAAAACTATTCAAATGTTTTATTCTGAAAAACATGTTGAAGACATAAAAATTGCTATCACTGAGGGATTTTTTGTTCTATGATGAGGTGTTCAAGGCCAGGTTGGATGAGGCCCTGGGCAACCTTGTGTAGATCCAGGCCTAGAGATTGGTGTCCCTGCCTGTGGCAGGGGGGTTGGAACTCTATGATCCTTGGGGTCCCTTCCAACCCAGACCATTTTGTGATTCTATGATTCTATGAAACACGTGAGCAAATACTTATGAGTTACTTTGAATCTACTGCACAACGGTGGCCTTGCAGTACTCAGCACATGATAAATGTTAGTCTTCTGCATAAGTGTATATATGTGAACAATTTTATGGTTCAGCTGACATCTGGCAAGATCTGAAAACACGAGGGGATTAGAATTCTGCAGTTCTATGTGGAATACCTGATTTTTCCAGAAGTGACTGGTTTCATAGATAAAAACAGGTATGTTAGGAAGATTTACTATCTCTTTGTCTATTTATTGTAGAACTTATAAAATAAAATGTCAATATACAACATACATGCATATGAATCCCACCAAAATGATTTAAGAATTGTAAAGAAAGTGAGTGAGAAAAGAAAATTCAGCAGAAATCTATCTAGCATATATAGTATCATTTAAAGGAATTTTCTAGTTGCAAATTTGGTATTGTAAATGTTCTTCGCCTATGAGTGAACTTAAACAAAAAGTTGACTTCTCTAGCATGCTTCTAACATCCAGGCTTCAGCTTAGTGTCTTTATTTCCAAAATCAGTGCCCATATCTGACCTTTTTCCCCTTGTTTGTTAAAATGAGAATCCATTTATAACACTTACATAGCATTTCTTGTACTCTTTAGGAACTAGAAGGCTGCTCTAAAGGTCTTCCCAAACCATTCTCTTCTCCATGTTAAACAAGCCCAACAGTATCTCTGCATTGCAGAGGTGCTCCAGCCCACTGATTAATTTTGTGGCCATTGTCTGGGCTCTCTCCAGCTGCTGTATGCCTATTATGTTGGGTGCTCCAGAGCTTGATGCAGTGCTCCAGTTTGGGTTTCACAAGAAAGGAGGACAGTCACCTTCCTCAATTTGTTGGTCACACTGCTTTTGATGAAGCTCGCAGTCGGCCTTCTGGGCTGCAAGTGCATGCTGCTGGCTTATCTTGAGCTTTTCATGAACAAACAATCCCAAGTCCTTCTCCTCAGGGCTCCTCTCAACCCATTCTCCCCTCAGACTGTAAGTGCAGTTGGGATTGTCTCAACCCATGTGTTGTGACCTTGCAGTTGGATCTGTTGAAATTCATAAATTTTTCATGGGCCCACTTGTCAAGCCTATTGAGGTCCCTCTGGATGGCATCATGGTGTGCTGACCACACCACTCATATTGGTGTAATCAGTAAACTTGCTGAATGTGTACTTAATCCCACTGTCCATGTCACAAACAAAGATGTTTAACTGCACACACAGAGTAGAAAATTGTATTAATAGGTTTATGTTTTATATAAAAAGCAAAGTCTTAAGAGATATGAGAGCTAAAATGATGCTTATTTCAAAACAGGAATTTTCAGAAGTGCTACTAATGAAATTACTTTCACTCCACATGTTTCTCTATAAAAGGACAAAATACCAACCAGTCACTTCTACTGAATATACCCAGTCATACCTTTATTGAATTAATTACATGTTTATGAACAGCAGTTCTTTGGGGAAGAGTATGTTAATTTTGGGATGACAGTTATTTACTTTTGTTCTGTGTTTATGTACTTGGAGGGTGATAACAAATATTCCATTCTGCATTATCTCGTCAGCTCAGCTTTCTGGAGAGCATTTTGATAAGGTAAAACAACAATGAAACTGAGCTTAAATTAAGATTTCTAGCATAATGAAACTCAATATTCACAGCTCCCTATTCCACAGTTGAGATCTTGCACTCATTGTAATACAATTAAACCGAGGTAGGTAAAGTATATGCTGTAGAATACTGAATATTCTCAATTAATTTTTTTCAAAACAGAGAAAGAAAACCAACAGTGAAACTGAACTGACACAGGATGTTATCTCTATCTTAAATAGAAAGATCTTGCTTTTGTTACTGAAGATAATACTGAACTTGCAGACTGTGGTGAGTTGACCCTGGCTGGAGGCCAGGTGCACACCTAAGCTGATCTACTACTACTCCTGGGCTGAACAAGGGAGAGAAGATATAATGAATGGCTCAGCTTGTGGGTCGAGATAAGGACAGGAACAGATAATTATGCAATTACCATCATAGGAAAAACAGAGTCAAACAAGGAATAAAATTATTCTAATTTAGTACCAAATCAAATTAAAGTAGTATAATAAATAAAATAAAATCTTAAAATACATCTCTGCACCCCTCCCTTCTTCCCAGGCTCAACTTTATTCCCAATTTCTCTACCTCTTTTTCCCCAAGCAGCACAGGAGAAACAGGGAATTAGGGTTATATTCAGTCCATCACATTGTCTCTGCTGTTCCTTCCACATCAGGGAAAGGACTCCACACACTCTTACCCTGATGCAGTGAGGGGTCCCTCTCATGGGACACAGTCCTTCATGAACTTCTCCAACACGAATCTTTACTACAGGCTGCAGTTCTTCACAAATGACTCCAGTGTGGATCTCTTCAAAAGAGTGCAGACCTTCAGGAAAACTGCTCCAGAGTGGGTCCCCTACAAGACCACAAGTCTTGCTAGCAAGCCCACTCTGGCTTGGGCTCCTCTGTCAATGGGGCCACAGGTTCTGCTAGGAGCTTGCTCAAGCCCGGGCTTTCCTACCAGGTCACATCCTGATTCATGTGTGACTCCTCATACACCTGCTCCAATGTGGGGTCCTCCATGAGCTACAGGTGGAATCACAATCTCCAATCATGTCCCATGGGCTGCAGGGTGACAACCACCTTCACTATGGTCTTCTCAATGGGTTTTGGGGGAATTTCTGCTCTGCAAGTGCCTGGAGCAGCTCCTCCCCCTCTTATCTTCACTGACCTTGGTGTCTGCAAAGTTTCTCACATCTTCTCACTCCCCTCTCTGGCAGCAAAAATCTGCCACTCTTTCTTACATTTTTCCCTCTTAAATATGTTATCACAGAGGTGCTACCACTGTCACTGATTGGCTTGGCTTTTTTCAGCTGTGGGTCTATCTTGGAACTGGTGGTCTTGTGTCTGTCAGACTGAAGGAAACCTTCTATCATCTTGCAGAAGATTCCCTGCATCCTGCCTTCTACCACCAAAACCTTGTCAGACGAACTAAAAACACAGACCCTAAACTTTCCTTATGTGTTATTAAGAATGAAAACTCTAAAAATGATTGTGCTATGAAACTCCTTTTATCTTGACTTTAAAAATATAGTCCCATAGGTGTGTGGCATCTAATATGGATCATACATGTGTGGTGTGTATAGTATCCAACAATTAACTTTGAGTATGGTGGAACTATTTGCACTGTTTATACATTAGAAAACAATGTTTCTTATGAAAATTATGTAAATACAATACAGGATTTAAAAGATTCTTTTATATTTTTCAGATGGATGAACAATGAATGATAATCTGGCTTATTCCCTTCAGGCTCATAACAACCAAAACAGGTACAGAAGTCTAGGGCTAAGCTCATGTGTAGGTTTTTAGGGTCAACAATTGCACATATGAAGTATATTTTTGAGTGTATTTCCACATTATTTTTCATGTGTATATATACTTAAGGGGGTGATCCACAAATCCTTACTTTTCTCCTTCAATGCATGGGTTCAAAAAACTTCACGCCTAAGATTGAGGTAAATAATTTGGTATTCATCTATTTACACTTATTGAATGGACAGCTCCATAATTAATCCATTAGAAAGTCTCAACTGATGGGCAAACTCAAATTTAATACATATTTTTCAGTACTGAATTTAACACAAACCATAACACAATAAGAAGTTCTGTGATTATTCTAAAGTATGTTTTGAAATTTACAGGGTGAAAATGTTGACAGAAAAAAAATGCATATATTGATACATTGTGATACATACCCAGTACATACACAACAAACTTTTTTTTAAAACTATTTTTGCCTTACTACTGATTTATGCTAAGAGAATTACTGTAGAGCATATCACTGACATGATGTAGCTCCATTATTTTATTTTTCCTTACCATCTTGATGAACAGCAGATCTTCTACCTCTAAAGATGCAAATGTGAAGATTTACAAAGTTTGCACATATCTTTGTATGCATATAATAATGCATATTTTCTGTTCTGTTGTTTATGTGTCACAGCCATAAATTAAGATGTAAAAGACTGAAGGGTAAACTCCCCTTACACTTTTTTTTTTACTAACATGTAATAGAATATTTAACACAGAAGCTACTGCGGGCATCTTTTATCATACTAATTTTTTTCTTTTGTGGGCTAAGTATTTGTAGCAGAACATGAAGATTATGTCTTACAAATTCTATTAAATATAGAAAAAAATGTATGCCTCACTCCCTAAGCAATACTCTGATCTCAGTCTCAGTAAATGATTGCAGTATATACTGCAAGGTATTTTCTTCAAACATAGAGAGAACAGATGAAACTATTTGTAAATTAAAACAGAAACACAGAAATCAGGAAGCTTATGATCAGTTATTAAAAAATATTTTGCATTGGTTTGTATAATTAATATGAATGCCCTATGGGAGGAAAGTATATAAAGACTTTTTTTTTCTTCTGTATCAAGCTTCTTTTACTGTATGGGTTTCTTTTTTGTGTGTGTGGTTTTTTTACAACAGCAGCTCATTCTTTTAAACTTGTATTGTTTTCCAATGTGATGAATAGACAAATATTGTCACGCAAATAATTTCATGTTTTATAGAACACAATTGTATGTGCAAAAATGCTGAATCGGTCCAACATATAATAACTTCATTTTTACTCCAGTGAAAGAATTTGCTTTATCTTGGGATAAATTTTGCTGTTTTGTTGCTACATTGCTGAACTGAAACAATAGTTTATTCACCTCTTATGCAGCTAACTAGTAATAATGCAGAAAACCCAAAAAAACCCAAACAAACAAAAAAACCCACTTTAATTTATCTTTGCACTGCCACTCCAAACACAAATTAAAAAATCTTTCTCCAGATCTCCCAGAAAGCTTTCAAAAGTAAACTGATGAATCACCAAAAAGAATAGGGCAACCTTGGATTCTCTGAGCAGCTGTGTGCAGTAGGAACCTTCATATAGGATGTGAAATAAATGGCTAGGATTGAGAAGCAGCCTTTATTGTTATTCATGTCAGAAATTTAAAGAGAAAGTCCTTGACACTTTTCTCCAGGTTGAAGTACTGTCTCAAAATCTAGTGAAAGATAAGGAGGGGCAGAGTTGCACATAACTGTGCATCTGATGAAGGAGCTGAAAAGCTACCAGCATTCGGTGGAAGCTCATTGTACTGGTAGTAGAATTTCATGTCTGTCTGACACAAGAAGGAACTGAACATATATCAGAATTATCCTATTTCTCAGCTAAGCAAGTGTATGATTTTTAATTAAAGTTGTTAAGAAAAGATCTTTTGGTAGCAACATCCTTCTTGCATTTTCAGAAGTTCAATTAATTTCATAATTTTAATTTTCAAGTAACAGGATAAAGCACCATAAAAATATTAATATAGAAAATAATGTAAAAAAAAATTTCCACAATTCCAAAACAAAGACTTCAGTAACATAATCGAAGAATAAAATATATATTATAATAACTCCTTATTTTATGCACAAGTACAAAACAAGAAGTTGCAGTTAGGTCAAAGTCTAAACACCAAACCACTTTCCTTCTTAGCAGCATATACATATTTATTCAATATGAATTCGTGTCCATTCAGAAGGTCATCAGCATGTATTATCAACTATTCAAATGTGAAAAAAGGATTAATATTATTAATAAAGTCTATGATTCCATGTAAGAATATTTTCAATATGTTTCATTTTTAGTAAGAGATAGGCAAAATCTTAATGGTGTTCCAGTTTGAGCAAGAAACAATATGTCTAATGTGTACATAACTCAGCAGAATTATACCATTATTTATTCTAAGTATTTACTTTTAAATAGTGTTGTGTCATTTTGAAGATTCCTTTCTTTCTTTCTTTGTCAGTGCAGTAATCTTTGTAATAAGTATATTCCATATCTCGGGACACAAGGGATATAGATGACACAGTATTTCATGTGTTTGTAGACATTTGAATAATATTCATCCAATTGGAGGTAAAACAAACACAGTTCTTGCACATTGCCAAAGCGTATGATAATTGTGTCATTCAAAACAAAAAATTAGTTTATATTTTAAATAAAGTAACATTGACAGCTGTTCAAGAATTTACAGGCTATCACAAACTTAAAATTCTGATGTAGTAGAGTATCTGGAGAAAGAGAGTGTGTAGGGAAGGACAAATTTTTCTTTTCAAAATGCCTTTTTCTTATTTTTTTCCATTTTTACACAGTTTCATACATACCTACAGTTACCAGGCTTAAGTGTGCATATTTTCTCTGATTATTACTTGTTTGGTTTTGGTGATTTGGAAAGTTATAGACAAAAAAATATTTGGAGAGCTTTAGATGATATTATTTTACATTCTTATAAGGACTCTATAATATTATGACTCACACACTCCTGGACAATTTGCCCTGGCTATCTTCCCCTTCTTAGTATGATCAACGGACTAGAAAAGAAAAATCATCAACAAAAAAACCCAAATTATATTATTTTTCTCAATCAGAATAAAAGATTTCAGAATCAACTCTCTCAAGAAAGATAAAGTTTTTCTCTTTGTGTTTACTAATAACTTGTCTTCTTTTTCTTTTTTTTTTTTCCCCACTCTAGTTATAGTTCCAAAGTGGAAAAGATCAGACCAAGGACAATAAGGCATATACTTTTTTTTGAGCTTATTTGATCTCAATGTCAACTGAGAATCCCAGAAATATAATGTTCAGCTTCTTTCATAGAGCATTTAACACTCATAAAATAGATGCAGAAAGAGATTAAGTTACTTTTAAATGGAAAGACTTTAATATAAGATTTTAAAAGTACATATATATAATATAATCTTAATAGGACAATAGGATTCCTGATTTTTTGAATGAAGCAATCTGGGACTGGATGAATTCCCATCTTCAGGGAATTTTGTCTATAGTGAAGCCTTTCTTTTTTTTTTTTTTTTTTGTCAACGTTAAAAAAAACCACCTTTTAATCTTTATTAGAAGTTAAGGGAGAATTTAATCTTGAAACTTTCCATAGATAGATAAATTTGCTACTACTCTTCTCAGTATAAAGGGGACAGAATACCTTACGATAAGCAAATGATTCCTGACAGTCATCTACGCATAACTATTAACGCTAAAAAATTGAAATAATTGTTAAGAATATCCCAAGACCCATATTTATGACTAAGTGAACAACAGATCTAACAGCAGATAAGTAGACTGAATTTTTCAGCGTTGTAAGAATTGTGATGCATGATATGCTATATGTTTCAGCATATTCATATTTTGTTAAAATAAAAAAGACTACATGTCTTATGTTACAAATCTGAATCTGTGAATCTGTGTAATGTCAATAATGCATACCAAAATCGGGAATAATTTATAGCTTTGTTTTATCTTTAATTAAACTCACTTTGTCAGTACTTTAATTGCAAATTTAACCTTTGGTATCTATCCGCTTTTGATTTGATCTACTCTACTATTTTCTTTCAAGATATTTCGAATTGTGTTTTATACAATGTTTCAAAAGTTGAGTAAGACTTGCAACTGTGAAAATTCAAAAAATGCGTATTTTTTAATGACAAATTAATTTAGAAGAAAATTACAATATTATAATAGTGTTTATATTTACATTGCATTTCTGATTTATTTCCATGAATGGAACACATGTGTGTATTTTGGAAAAAAGGTATCTTGACTATATAAATTTAATTTTCCATTAAGTGTATTTATTTTTCTTACCCATTCTGCAAAATACTCATTCAGCTTTAACTGATAAAAAAATCTAAACATATTCCCTATGTGCAATGACCTCAAGAGCATTAATGAAATGTAACCTATTCTCATAACCTAAATAGTAAAAATATTCAATTATTTCAAATGGAAGAAAACTTTCAAACAGCACTTGAGAGGTCAGGGGGAGGAGAGGAAAGTAAGAATGGAAATATCTGGTATTTTTCTTCAGTAACTTGTAATCTTTTCCATGAAAGGAATTCCTAAAGTTATCTTCCTGTAGACTTGAGCAGTCAGTGAGAGTTGAATATCAAAAAAAAAGATAGCAAAGAATCAGTTCTAGTATTTTAACTTAAAAATAAAATAAAGTAAAAAAAAATTGTATGCTTCTCTTTAAAGTGTGCTAGTAATTTCTGGGGGAAATTCATTTCAGTGATTTAAAAAACGGGCTTTAGTGTGGGATTCCTTTTGTGAATTTCTCTTTTAACTTCTCCTTAAATAGCTTGAACTGAGCATATGAATGCTAAAGGACTAACGGCTCAGAATAATCCCTTTGTCTGTGGGTTTGGGGTTTTTTATTTCCTTATTGATTTGTAACTACGAAAATGGGCAAAATAGGCAAATATCGATAGACATATTTGCTTACCCTTCTCTATTTTTCATTGTGATATAATGAAACCATTTATTTATTTATTTATTTATTTATTATATATGGAGGCCGAATAAAGGTTTTCGGAACTATTTGCGAAAAGAAACACTAAATACATTCCACCAATACATTACTGTGATTCTCAAATGTGCCTTTAAATGTGCTGCATCCAAAGAAAACCTATAAAAGATATAGAATACAAGGGTAAGATGGACTTCAGTTTAATCTCTGCCAAAAATTTGTACACAATACTTAATCCATGAACAATATTGGTAATATTTGATTCATGATATAGCTTTTACCAATTATTTTTGTGAAAATACACATTTAGCTATGCCTTATTAATTAGCTGAAAACATACCTCCTAATCTCTCCTTAACAGAAAACATTATTTATTTTGTCAGTCATTTAAGTCAGGAACTAGACATATTTGATACATGTTTGTACCTCTCTGTTCCATTTGGTTACACATACACTCTGATAGAAAATAATTAGCTGTTTCTTAAATCAGGTCCTTTTTCCTTCCCTGAATCAAGTCTTAATAAACAGAGGGCCTGTAATTATAAATTATTGAGCTAAACATGAAAAACAAATAAAGCTTCATTTTAATGTTTTTACATTTTTATATAGTGAATAACAGCACTGTATATGAGACTAAACTAATAGATTTCATGGTGGAGGAACATTTTAAAGAAAAACCCAGATGCGGAGGAAGCAGAAGTACACTTTGATGGAGAAAGTTTAATACTGAAAAAAACCCTTTCAAGTTGAAAAGATAAAAAGACTATAAATAGCATAAAATTTAAAAATATATAAAGGAAGCTGTTATGCACACCATGTGCACAAAGAATCTAAATACAACATTAATATAAATAACTTGGATTTCGTATCCATCTAAAAAGAATATAAAAGTGGTAGAAAAAATGCATCACAGATGTAGTTTCTAGTCTTTTTTTCTACAAATATAATCTGTATTCTTGAGACAAACTAAATACTGGTGTATTGCTAAACTCCGTCAACAAGTATCTTAAGATCCAAACAGATGTTCCTGTTTTTCAGGCCCATTGGTGCCAATACTCAATGTAACTTTGCCCAGAGGAGTAAAGGAACTAATAGAGTATATCTGTAGCGTTAACTTGCTGAGAAATGGCCCGTCTATGCCAGAGATTTGCTTCAGAGAACACAGACTTTTACTCAGATTTTTTTTTTTCCCACAGTGCTCATCATAGATATCCCAAATACCTATGAGCCACTCAAGGATATAAATTAGATAAAATAAGTAATGGACTGGTTTGCATTGTAGCTAATTTCCCAGAGACACAAAGCAAACCTAAAAAAGTTTATATGCATACATTTTTAATTGCAAACTTTTACAGCTTAAACATACTGGATTGCAAGCAAATCAAAGTTTACACACTTCCCTGAGCCACCATAATCAAGGAATAAAATCCTATTTATTGCTTTTGCCACACACATTAAAGTAATAGAAAAAAAAAGCAGTTATTCCAGAGATGAAAACTATTTTTTTATCTGTGTTTTCAAGCTGTTGTATATGAAGTATATGGATTTTCTTCTGAATGTTCTTTTATTTCTTATTATAAACTGTGATTTAGTTTCGACCTGTAAGAGCTTTAAGCCTGGATTGTTTTGGATGTGGTTTTTTTGTGTGGGAGGGGGTAATTTTTTTTTTTTAAATTTCACTAGCAAAAGATTGTGCCATTTCAGTGTTTAAATGAATAGCGCATATCTCTTTCATGTCATTCATAGTTACTTTGTTAGCTCTGTTCATGACAATACACTTCTGTAATTTCTCAGATGAAATACAGCACATAACTCATGTATAGCAAACTCATTGCATTCTAGATTCTCTACAACACCAATACCTATGCTACATAGAATGCTGGTTTATAAACAGTAAACCTAATGAAGAATTAAGTGTGTTTTCTTTACTGGAAATACATAGGGTATCTTCACAGCAAGCTCTTTTTAGTACATCTGCATCAGACTCTAAATATACACAGTGAAGATGACCTTTGTATGCTCAGGATTTCTGGATGTTTGGAAAATCTAAATATCCTCTGAACAGATTGACAGAGGTTCAAAAATTTAAGGCATAAGATATCCTGAATTCAAACTACATGCAAATTCCAAGTGGCCAATGAAGATTTTTGAGAAATTTGAATGCATAATAGTTCCATTCATGATACTTCATTTATGTTTGATTTCTTAAAACTTTGATTAGCCAAAGCTTTAAGAATTTTTATTTTAAAGAAAAAAATACCTTGTATGGAAAAAGGTGAGATGGGACTTTTGTTATATTATAGGGAAATGACCAGAAAAAATATTTTTCCAGAAGGATCCTACTTCTTCAGTTCCTGAAAAAAACCTTATTCTTTAGCGATATGTCTCCAGAAATTTATATATAAAAGTCAAATTTCTATTTCAGTGTTCAAATAACATTGCATATGTGACAAAAAAAAATAAATAAAATGGTCATTTCTGTTTATAAGCAACCCATGGTTCCTTATGGAACCTTATCATACCACAAGTATGATGGACATATGTTATAACCTTTGTAATGTCTTGGACAACAGAAGGACGTAGGGTCTTACTATTGTTTTTTTAAAACAATAAATATATTAAGAGTTTGTGGGGTTTTTTTCAAGTTAACAACAAAAAGAGAAAAAGAACATCTAAGAAATGAAGGGATCTTCTCTTTTCTTACATTATTTTTAGTCTTTATTTTTTCATAAATAATGCAAGTTAAACTAAATATAAATAAATATCTGGGCAATTATGCAAATAATGAAAGTTCCAGGCCATATATTTTTAGTATTTTAAGCTATTCCTAAATATACATTTTTTTAAGACAGCGTATGAAACTAGCTTAGAGAGCTAACATTAAGTGACAGGAAGAGTCACTTTTCCTTTCATTATTACTTCTGCATTTAATAATAAACAAATCCTGTTGACAATCTTTTGAAAATGAAAGAAATAACATGCAGACAGACTTAAAAGGAATATCATATCCACAATTTAAGGAACAAGTTTCAGTTGATATATAACATTTATTCATAAACCACTTAACTCTTCATTAGTCCTAGACTTTGGACGAGAAGATTAGCATGGACAATTGCTTGCAAGATTTTACATTCTGTTTAAATTTTTGTCCTGCCTAACTGACATAAATGAAGCATGATCAGCATGTTCCTTAACTATTTTTTCACATCTACATAGTCTTAGATGAAGTTTCAGATCTCTCATCTCCAGTGGTATCTCTGTATTCTTAAAAGGCAAAACATGAAAGGATCGTGCACCCAGATGGCCTAGGATCCAATGTGAATACCACAAGGAAGCTGTGTAGTTCACATGACACACATGGAACATAATTAAATTACACACTTTTGATTTATAACAATCAAGTACACCTTTTGATAGGTACTAACAGGTTAGGTGTGACCTGTATTTGGTTCTGGACAAAACTTCACTTTCTGAATGTCAGAACATTATTATTATCTTTATTAATGATATTGACAGTGGGATTGAGTGCACCCTCAGCAAGCTTGCTGATGACACCAAGCTGAGTAGTGAGGTTAATGTGCCAGAGGGATGGGATGCCATCCAGAGGGACCTGGACAGACTGGAGAAGTGGGCCCAGGTGAACCTCATGAGGTTCAACAAAGCCAAGTGCAGTGTTCTGCACCTGGGTCAGGACAATCCCTGTTACTCATAACGGTTAGGAGATGATGTGCTTGAAAGCAGCCGTCAGAAGAAGGACTAGAGAGTGTATGAGAAGCTGGACATGAGCTGCCAATGTGCGTCTGCAGCCCAGAGGTCCAACCGCATCCTCAGCTGCATCAAAAGAATGTGACCAGCAGATTGAGAGAGGTGATTCTGCCCCTCTACTCTTTTCTAGTGATACCTCACCTGGAGTTCTGTGTCCAGCTTTGGAGTCCTCAACACAAGAAGGACATGGGCCTGTTGGAACATGCCCAGAGGAGGGCCAAAAGAGTGATCAAAGGGCTGGAGCACCTCTCCTATGAAGATAGACTGAGACATCTGGGCTTGTTCAGCTTGGAGAAAAGAAGGCTCCAGGGAGACCTTACAGTGACTTTCCAATACATGAAAGGTGCCTATAAGAAAGCTGAGGAAGAACTGTTCACAAGGGCATGTAGCAGTAGGACAAGGGGTAGTGGTTTTAAACTCAAAAAGGGGAGATTTATGATGGATATTAGGAAAAAGTTCTTCACTATGAGGGTGGTAGATGCATGGAACAGGTTTCCCAGAAAAGTAATGGAGGCCCCATCCCTGGAGATATTCAAGGTCAGGCTTGATGGGGCTCTGAGCAACCTGATCTAGTGAAGATCACAGAATCATAGGGGTTGGAAGGGATCTCAAGAGATCATTGGGTCCAACCTCCTGCCAAAGCAGGTTCCCTAGGACATATTGCACAGATAGGCATCCAGACTGATCTTGAATATCTCCAGATATATCTTCACAACCCTCCTGGGCAGCCTGTCCCAGGGCTCTGTCACCCTCACTGGGAAAAAGTTCTTCCCCATGTTGGTGCGGAACTTCCTGTGCTCCAACTTGCAGCCATTGCCCCTTGTCCTGTCTCCACAAATGTCCCTGCTTACTGCAGGGGGTTGAACTAGATGACCTCTAAAGGTCCCTTCCAATCTTACACATTGCATGATTCTATGGTTCTATTATATCAAGGTAGTAACCTCCTAGAAACACTTTGTATGCCTTATCAATCATAGCAACTACTGTCTTGGTAGATTTGCTGGTTTTGAATTGATTCTGAACCAGTAAAATCATAAAGATTTCTATAATATGACCTGTATAGGTATATCTTTAAGGAAACTGGCAGTCCTTACTGTATCCCAGGAGAAAGTTTCCTTATGTATTTGAAAAATCTAGAAATAATGAAATTGGAGACACTTGGCAGTAACAATTCCTTCCCTGACATTCCTTTTTCTTAATATCAGACTTTCTTTTGATGGTCCTGAATTGTCTAAATATGGCTGTACTTAGGTAGGTTTATGCTAAACAAACAAAATTAGTATTATTGTTTTTATATAATAATATTGATTTTTGTCAGACTATTAAAAATCAGTTTTTATTTCCACGTATTTACTCCTAATAAGATTCTGAGCTCTGTAACACATTAGAGGACAGAATACCTCAGTACTAGGTACTAACATGTAAATTTTAAGTAAATAAAATTTCAAAAGAAGTGGATGTGCATGAATGCCATATTAAAACAGGCCTTACTGCTGTCATTACTCATTTCTTTGAGTAAGTAAGCTAGCTATTGTAACCTATGCTTTCTCTATCACATGGTGTGACATGTTGCTGCTTAGCCTATCCACCATCTGTGACTGAATTCCTTGCAGGGAATCTTTTGTCCTTGTGTGAGGCAGGTGGGAGCAGTATCTATAGTTTGAAAACTCCAAGGACAGCAGGAAACAAAGCAGGGATTTTTAAACAGATGAAATGCATCAGAAAGGTACATTAGGGATTCTGTGTAAAGTCTATTTTAAGCTCTAAGCGTGTGACTGGCGGTTGTGGAGAAAGTCTTGGAGTGCCTAACAACAAACAGGTACAAGGCACTTTAGAAGGAAGTGTTATTGTTCTTTGCCTGCACTCTTTCCTCTAAAGTCTAGCCTGGCTTTTACAAGTAGGGCCTATGCTGGGAGAGAATAGTGATCACTCCACATCCAAGGCAATGAGTTAGTTCTCAGGGGAGCTAAGGAACATATGTGAAAGCAATTGCTGTGACTCCTTTTGAAAGGTTACAGAATGCATTCCCCTAACACCCTGTCATTCTCTGTTCTGCTGACTAACATAGAAACAAGTGTGGGACTCAGCAGCTCCCTTTCATACCCTCCCCTCACTCTGCACCTTATGCTTACCACCCTTTCTGAGCACATCAAAGCTTTGACTTCGTGACAGCGCTTCGCTTGAGGCAATTGCAGCTAGTAGGCTCTCTCCTGTACTTATGACTGGGCAGGATTATATATGCAATAACTTTGGGAAAAATATTGTCTCTAGATATGATGTGACACCCAAAAAAAAAAAAAAAATCTTGAGACTAAGCTCAGATATAAAAATAGTAGTTAAATCAAGAAAAATATCAATTTAGCAATATAGACAAACATTTTATGATTTGTGACTGGAAATGTTGAACAAGGACCCAGTTCTTTGTCTTTATCTACTTTGTCACAATGAAATTATAAGACGAAATTCCATTATGTCAATTATCTTAGAAAAAGCTTTAATCCATTAAATTCATGGCTGGATTTTTCCTGCTATTTTGACTCGATGGGCTGTGAAACCCAGTGAAAAAGCTCTTTCCACAAATCACTTGTATTAGGACCATTAGACACTGTTGTGGTTTAACTGCAGCCACCAATTAAGCACCATGCAGCTGCTCACTCACTCCACCCCCAGTGGGATGTGGGAGAGAATCAGAAGAGTAAAAGTGAGAAAACCCATGGGTTGAGATAAAAGGAGTTTAACACATAAAGCAGAAGTCATGCATGCAAGCAAAACAGTACAAGGAATTCATTCATCTCTTCTGATTGGTAGGGAGAGTTCAGCCTTCTCCAGGAAAGAAGGGCTCCAATTGTTACTTGGGAAGAGAAATACACCCTCATTCCAAATGTGTTCCCCATTTTCTTCTTCTTTCCCCAGCTTCATATACTGAGCATGGTGTGGTATGAGATATTCCTTTGATCAGTTGGGGTTAGCTGTCTCAGCTGTGTCCTCTCTCAGCTTCTTGTGCACCCCCAGCCTAGTTGTTGATGAGGTGATGTGAGAAGCAGAAAAGGCTTTGACTCTGTGTAAGCACTGCTTAGAAGGAACAAAAATCATCTCTGTGTTATCAAAAGGTTTTCATCACCACAAATCCAAAACAAAACCCCATACTAGCTACTATGAAGAAATCTAACTTTACCCCAGCAACAAGCAGCACAGACATATGGCAAAATCTCATGAACATCTAATGTTTTTAGCAATTTGAATCTAGAAAAATGGTAACCGGTCACCCTTTTTATTGCTCTTTGAATCTGGCCATATTTCTGGTATTTTAGCTTGCGACACCAAAATCATAGCTTTGAAAGTCACTAGTTATGGCTGAAAATTTAAGACAGATATAAAGATAATTCTTATGACATCATGCTAGTTGTTTTAAAGAAAATTTATTTAGATAGAGCAAGGATTTAGTCATGAAATGAGCTAAGTTACAAAGAGGCATCTTCAGTTTTTCAAAAATACTTTGGATGACTCGCTTAGGCATATGATTTTATTCTAAGTAGTCCTTCAAGGAGCATGGAGTTGGACGTGATGATCCTTATGGGTCCCTTCCAACTTGAGATATTCTATGATTCCAGGATCAGCTTACTATTTTCTTATTCACATCTCTTAACTTTGTGTTCTTTCATATTCATAAAACGTATGATTTTGGGCACATTATTGTGGTATGATGTTCTTTTCACAAATGTCATGACATTTGTCCTCCAGGCTGATTTCTGCTCTCTTGCCTCATTAGCATTCTTGCTTGGCAACTGCCCATGCTCTTCTCCTTATTCCTGAGCCAATTCATGACACCTGGTCACAGTAACCTTTCAAACAGTTTAGGACATGGAATTCCCTAGGTTTAGGATAATTTCAATATGCATTTAAAGCTATGTATGTTTGGACAGATGCCTAGATGCTTCATGAGGCTCCATTCTCATTTATAATTTAAAAAATATGAACTTATTTTACCAAATAAGAAAATATTTATTCAGGGTTGATATTTCAAGAGACATATGCAGAATTATGCAGGAGAAGACACACAGGCAGAGATACAAGAAAGATGTCAGGGCAGAAAGGGTGCCAGAGAAGAAGAAATATTAAAGAAAAGCAAAATAGCTACCCAGAGCAGAGAAGTAGTAGAAGTGGTCACCCTGATCAGGGTCAGAGAGGATGCTGAGAAGGAGGTACAACTGCAAAGGGACTTATAGCAGAACCCACACCAGAGCAACAGAATAGAACCCACAGTGTTCTGACCCCTAACTCCTGCACTGCCCATGATCTTAAAAAGAAACTGAGCACAACCTGTGACAAGGGAGTTGGAGACTGGCAAGTAGAGAGGAAAGGGATTTTGCCTAGTTGTATTTTTATTTGTTTCTTTGCATTTTTCAATACCAGAATCAGTAAGAAAAAGGCTGCTAATTGTCAGTTAAAGTGATTTAATTTCCCTTAATTCAAATATGCTTTCTTTTGGCTTATAATGGTCCTTCAGACTTTTTGAAATAAAATATGCATAAACTGTATAAAACTGATGCAATTGTTTCCTTTCTATAAAAGTTTAGGGGTTTTGTTGTTTGTTTTTCTTTTTCTCAGAAGTTATAATAATGTCTTCTTTATTGCTAGCTATTCATATCATACTGATGAATTCTGAAGAAATGGTTAAAATCATAGAAGCAGGATTCTTAGACATGAATTTATGTCAGATCGTTTATTTAATTGATATAAATGGAGTCACTGGCCATAATCCATAATTAAAGATGATTTTCATTTCTCAGCAAATTACATTTTAAATGTATAACACCCCCTCTGTCTTTGACTCAGCTTCTGGGTAGAATTTATTTCTGCAAATTAGAAACCTCCTCTTTCAATGCGGAATTATTTTTGATCATTTAAAAATAAATCAGTTAATGAATTAACAATACTTCAAAAAATAGACCTTTCCAAAGATATGAAAATGTTCTGTTGCTCAGAGTGTACCTTTTCCTCAAAAATTCCCTGTAGTAATATGGTAGACTCCCCAAACCCTTTGGCCAGTGAAAAGTAAGATCCCTTTAACTTGTATTTATCCCATAAACAAATGCCTTTGGATAACTTCTGTGACAAGATGTTTCTTAAGGTCCTTGATCTGTTTATCCCTGTGGCTGGTTAGCTTTGCATTTCTTTTCAATATGACTTTACCTCTGTATTCTTTGGGTGTATTAGCTTCTTTCTGTGTATTGAATACAACTTTCTGTACCCATGTTTCACTTCCTACTGACAAATCAAAGTCCTAACACTAAGAAATATTTTAAAATATTTTTTTTCTGAAACAAAATTTAGAAAATCAACAGATTACTAAAACATCTAATTAGAAAAATAGTGATAAATTACAGGTATTCATGTGAATAAGCTCCATGATAACTGTTTTTATAAAGAGGGTCAAGGAATACCTTGATTAACGTAAATAAAGTAGAATGATGCCTGAGAAATGCCCTTTATGTAAGTAGAACTAAAATCTAGAGAGCTAGGAGCATATTTCAACCCCAAATTTACCATGTCTTGCTGTAGGAGTTCTTCCTGTAGATAATTCTGCATTTAGTGTCTGGGGTTGATTTATATACAGACTGTTGCAGAGTTTTCTAACAAAATATTTTATATTTCTGTTCTTCTTAAGAATGATTAGAGCTGAACATCTGTGTCCTACACAAATTATGACATTATGAATGTAACTTTAAAACTGCATAAACAGATATGGTAGATGCGACAGCTTGCTTATCTGTAACAATATGGTGACCCAGATCTCTGACAAAGCTAGATTTGTGTCAAAAAATACATAGGAAAGTTCGTGCATAATATGTTAATGTATAGGTAGTAGATACTATAAAACACACATTTTCATATGTATCAATGTATATAACGTGTACGTAGTATCTAATTAATTAGCTGTACTGTTGTTAAGAAAACATGATTGTATACATTGTTCTATATGCATAAAAGCCTAGGTAATTTGGTAGTCTGACCATTATGTATAACTGAAAAATCAGATGGATTAAGGGTAAGATATATTTTTCCCATCCTGCCTTGTAGTTTGACAAAAAGAAAATTTGTTATTTATTAATAGCTTCACACTATAAAAGAATGGCTGTGTACGTGAAGTATGAAATTTTCCATGTAAAATCCTTCTGTATTATCTTACATCAGGCTGATTATAAAATGTTTGGCTTCTGGGATGCTGAATAGGGAGCCATCTGAGTTAGACAGTATTGCATGATAAAGACAGAAGTCCGTTACAGCATTGCAGTTTTCTAGAGAGAAAAAGAAAGCTAACTGTGGAAGGAAGTTCCAGTAAAAATCTTTGTGAGAACATGGTCCTATTAATTTTGAAAAGCACTTTTTGGATGTTAGCTTTGGAGCTCTCAATATGTTTATTTATGAGTATGCAGATACTTCCAGCAGTTTAAAGACAATTTCAAATCTCTTCCAAAGGATATTTGAAAACCCCTGTCTCCAAGTATCATGTTACAGAGATCTTTCCAGTGTGTCCTATGCCTCAAAATCAAACCCTCTTCAATAAATCAAAAAAAATGGTTTTCCCTATTCCTTCACCTGTTGTTATTATTATTACTGATTGTAGCTATTATTACTATTATCATTATTGCCATAGTTAATAATTGTATCGTTCTATGTTTATGCTATAAAAATATTTTTTGGATTTGAACTGAATTTACTAAACACCTTTAGCTATAACAAAATGGTGGTTTGTGAAAGTAAGCTATTTATCTGGCAGAAAACTAACAAAACGAAAATTGGATCATTCTTCAGTAGGGTACAAACTATAGCATTCCCCATGCAGATTCAGTCAGATCATGAATTATCACCTATTTGCTTTTTGGTTTTGTTATTTTTTTACTGCTTAATTATTAGGATATGGGGTTGTGGTTTTAGTTGTTTGGTTTTTTTTATTATTTTGTTTTGTTTTATTCATGATTCAGTAGAAAGATCCTTCTCCAAGGAAAAAATAATGCTACATTTTGTGACCATGTTTGATTTTTGTTTGTTTGTGTTTGTTTCTTTTTTTCTGTTGTGTCAGTTATTTAATACCAGTGCTTCACACATTCAGGTAGTATTATCTGCTTCACAGAAAGAAAACTAAACCAGAAACAGATCTACTGTGTGACCCCGTATTGATTTAAGACAGTGATATGGGTTAGCTGTCTTTTACCAGGGCTGACTACTGATTCTCTGCCAGACAGCAAGGTTTAATTCCTACCCATTGAACAGCTTGTGCGATCATTTCCATCTACAAAATGTGTCTAGAACCCTGGCTTTTCAAAACAGTATTTTATATCATACTGTTCAGAGGGCAAGACAGTGGGGAAAAAAAAAGAAGCCGAAAAAACAACATCAAGGCCAACATTTTATTCTGGCAAACCCTTGAAATATTGCTTCATAAAATTTCAAGCTTCTTTAACAGTTGCTCCATTGAGACATTCATAAAGTTAGAAGGATGCATTCCAGAGTCTTTGATAGAACTGCACTGCCTTGACAGTTACTGGAGATCTTCCAAATAAATCTGTAACCTAGGGTAATAAGATTCAAACCTATGGCAAAAGAAGTTAGTTCATTGAAACCTCTCAATAAATCTTCTCACTGTAAGTGAATATGTGTTCTCTCCTCGCATTTACCCTATAAAGGTCTGTTGTTTTGTCACTCTTTGGTGTGCTCTACTTGGAGACATTACTAGTACAGAAGACAGAAAGGAAAATAATGCCAACTACAAAAGTATTAAATATATTTGCTACCTCCTCAAAGAAGAAGTGGCATAAAATCTATTCCAAATGGAGCTGGAATGCATGTGTTTTGGGGAAAGAAGAGGGAGAACTATTCAGACCAAGAAAAAGCAGAAACTGGGAAAGAGTTGCACTTCTCTGAATGAGGCCATCATTGTGCTATAAGGAGATGCAAAAGCTTTATTGTTGCTACAGATCAAGAATTAAACACTACAGCATGCAAATGTTTAAACAAACAAAGCTATTTCTCAAAAGCTCTTAAATAAAAGATTGTCACACTAGTAGCAAAGAAAAATAATCTGGAATTTGCCTAGAAATTATTGTCATACTATCGGTGGGATACAGTAGAGCTCTCCACATGGCACAGCATGATCCAACAGCAAATTATGCTCCCTGTGCATGAGCTGTGAAATTGTCTTCAAAGGAAAAGTGAGATGCAAGTAGAAAAATTTCTATCAGCTGTCATAAATCCCGTTGTGCAAACTGTATAAGCACTCGGAATAGAGATGAACAGTTTGGCCCCAAAACTAAGAGATTGAATGGGTGGTGTGTACAGCTAAACTGTATGTGATACAAAGAAGACACGAGACTTACAAGCATAATACAGGCTCTTTAGGAAGGACAGGATGGAAAGATGAGGAGGAGGAGTCACCCTTTATGTGAGAGAGCAGATGGAGGTGATGGAGGTGAGTGCATGGAGCCAAATGAGAGTTTATGGATTAGGATTAAAGACAGGACAAACAAAGGTGACATTATAGTAAATATTTGCCATAGGACACCTAACCAGGGTGAATAAAAGGATCAAGCTCTCTACAAACACAAGCACCCTCACTCTTTCTGACCCTGACCTTCATGGGAGACTTCCCTCAATATCCACTGTAGATTCCTGGAGTGCACTGGTAACTTCCCCTTCTAAATGATAGAAAAGCCAATGAGAAGAGGTGCTCTGCTGAACCTCCTACCATCAAGGAAAGACTCATTAGGCAAATAAAATAAACACAGACTTGTCTGCAGTGAACATGAGATGGTGGTGTCAAGGATCCTGAAGGCAGGGAGAAAGGTGAGCAAAAGCTCACAACCCTGGACTTTCAGGAGAGCATACTTTGGCACCTACAAATCTGCCTAGAAATGCCCCATGAGAAAATGACCTGAAAGGAAGAGTAGCCCAAGAATTCTAGTTGACATTCAAGAATCAACTCCTGCAGGCAAGAAAGAGCACCACCCCTATAAATATGAAGGCAAGTAAAAATGTCAGGAGGCCTGTGTGTATGAAGAAAGAGCCCCTAGCCAGACTCATACACCGAAGGAATCATACAGGGTCTGGAAGCAACAATAGATAACATAGGAATATCAAAGTATTGTGTGAACACTCAAGGATGAAGCTGGGAAAGCTAAAACTCAAATAAAGTTTAATCTGCCCATGAATGTCTAAAACAAAGCAAGTGAAAGGGCTGGAATGAATGTCTCTGCAGTTAATTTTTTTTTTTAGTTCTTCTGACATGTAATGACTACTTCTACTGTTACCTTTGTTTGAGTTTATAGAAAAAGATATATCTCTATATAGAGCTCCAACATTCTAGCAGCAGTTTTTCCTCAGGAATAAATACCTAGTAATTGTATTTATCCATTGAAAATAGATAGCTGAAGAGAAACAGTTCATATCTGTATGTGTACATTGGATAAATGGCAACCTCTTCTTCTAAAAGTAAATTTTAAAGAAGATATTAAATAGTTTTTGACTGTCCTAGTTCTGTTGAAAGGATCAAGTGGCTCAGTATGTCCATGTCATAATCCTGTGCTGAGGCAAAATGACTAGTCTAGAATAGACTGTGTTTAGTTTCCTCTTCAAATGCACAATTAAAATATGTTTACAATTCCAGAATCAGATAAAGCACAGGATTATTTCAAATAATGCTATACAAATTGGTAAAGGTGATGGAAAAAAAAATCAACATTTGAAGAGATCGCTAAGGACTGAAATAAGTCTCTGGAGTACAATAAGGAACACATTGCTGCGCACATTGATAATATAGTTAAAGGTCTTCTCTCTGTCAGTGTTTTGATTAATGTGACACGTCACATGTGTAAGGTAACTGAAAAGTGATTATACATTTTTCTGTTGTCAAATATTTGCCTCTGTGTGTATTAACTACTGTATCTCTGAAGGCATTATGATATCTGTCTTCGTCAGGATACTACA
The DNA here is from genome assembly GCA_027925045.1 of Hypotaenidia okinawae. NCBI lineage: Eukaryota > Metazoa > Chordata > Aves > Gruiformes > Rallidae > Hypotaenidia > Hypotaenidia okinawae. The sequence goes on from BSDF01000001.1 coordinate 177,470,570, forward strand.
AATTGGTAATCATAGATTTATCTTCATGACGATTTCTGACATCAGTCTTCAAGTGAAACTTTTGGTTATCTATGAAGTTTTCCTGGACTCTTCCTGGAAATTATGTCAGAATTTACAATATAAACTAACAACTGATTTATACATTTATGCTTATGGTGAATACAACAAACATAAACCACATTTAATATCTTCCACAACAAATAATCAGCAGCTGTTTTACATAGGCATATATTAATTTTATGCACTATAATGTGCATACCCAGCAATTACCTGCAGGCTTTCATTTTAGCTGTATGACTTAGAAAAAAAAAAAAAATAATTCTACACTACTTTATACTGTGGGATTCTAGTCCAATGTTGTTTATTTTACCAAGGCTATAAGATACTATTGTGAAACTAATTTATTATTAAGGACTCATAAAAGTCTTCACAAGTGCTCATGTGTTGGCAGATAACACAAGACACAAGAATGAACAGAATGATATGAAAGATCTATTTGTTTATAGCTGAATGCAGTATGAATCTCAGTTATTAAAAAAAAATCTAAACAAAACAGAACCCTGAAAAAAATTACTATTTTTTTAAAAATTCTTTCAGAACTGTGTTTCCTGAAGTGTTACTGTAAATAAATTGAAAATGAAGTCATCTTGGACAAATCAAGCAAGTGTCATCTCACTAAGGCAAATGTACCTGAACAATTCAGGACAGGTTGATTCTTTAATCAATGATGAGGAAAAAAAACCCAATAACAGCAACAAAAAATATGCCTAACCAATCAATTTTGTCTATTTTAGTCGTTCATATGAATGAGGTATTCCTTTTTTTTTTTTTTCTGTTGTATTAATTCTTAGGGTGCAGTAAGAACAAAAGGAATACTAAAATATCCACTGTGATCTAAGACTTGGGAATAGTCTTACTCTGATTATTAGAGACAAATCCAAAAGTTTTTTTAGCATGCAAGGTGAACAATCAAAGTTTTCTTTAACTTTTAATAATTTTAGGAAGAAAATATTTCACAAGCATTTTGCTTTTAACTTGCATGAATATTTGTGTCATCACATTTTATATATGTATATATGTGTATGTATATATACTTATAAATACACATATACTTGTTTTCTAAATTAGGAATGATGGAATGTATAAGAATCAGCTTCTCATATGTCTCAATAATTAAAATATACATTAAATAAAATTTCATATTAATATTTACGGGAGAAGAACTTTCCGCTGGAGATTTGTTTTTATTTTATTATGTTCATTTGGAAGTGTAAAGTAACAATTTTTGATACATATGAATATTATAGAAACTATTTTCTGATATTAAAATATCAAGAAGTATTTAAAAATGCATATTTCATAATAATTACAATATAATAATTGGATTCAAATGCAAGATGGATTTTTTTGTTTGCTGCCAACTCACCTTCACAGGTAGAATTTGTTTCACTGATTCCACTTTGTTTTTTTAATCTCTCAAAGTTAAATATTGGCTTCAGATTGTGCAAAAGGCAAATTCATTTTACAAACAGCAATCTTCCTCCAGATATATCGATATTTGTCACAGTCAGTATCAGTTTTAAATGTATAAACTTTGAACAGATGTCTCAGCTTCAGCTGTACCATGGAGAACTTCTGTATATATTCACTTTGATATCTCACCAAGAAGGAAACTTCATGTCCTAAGGAAAGTGAAGTCTGTTAACTAACCATAAGCAACTCACCACACAGCCTTTACGTTAGAGAACATGATTTTATTTTTTGCAAAATGATATTTTAAGTAGTTTCTATCTGCACATACTAAATCCTTCTCCAATATACTATAATTGTCAAATAAGATGAGATAATCCACAATAATGAATAATCATAATTAACTAGCTAAGAAGCACGTCTTACTTCACTGTCCTTACACCTTTATCGATGTCACTATCAGCTCTCTGCACATGGAGACTATTATTGCAGCTGTCACAGAATTAAATGAAATCTATCCAGCAACATCTGGCTCCTCAGAAGAAAATATTAATAATTTCACCAGCTTTCCCATCTCTGCCTGCTGTATTCTAATTATGATGTAATGGAGGACATCAGCATGCTGTGGACTTGGTGATTAACCCAGGGCAGCTGAGAAATAGGCCTAGTGAGATGAGCAAGGCACATAGATCAGCTCAATCAATTATCTTTTTTCTCGAGGCTCTTAAATACAGCAGTAACCTTGTGATGGGAAACAGTAAGTTACACTTGAACCCATTTAGAAGGTCAGCTATTTCACAATACATTACAGGAGTTAAATGCCTGTTTTTCATCGTGATTATACAAAAAAAAAAAAGTGTTATATATGTGTATATAATACACAAAATGCATATATACAGACACACATACACATTATTCAAAGATTTATTTTTTTGATACTGGTGTAAGTCCTTAGCTTGTTCAATTTCTCTTTTCATCAATTAGCATATGCAGCCTTTCCCTACATGTTTGGTTCTTATTTTGATTCAGCATCTGTCTGTAGGTGTTGGAAATAATACAGAAAAAGGTATGTTAGTATACTGACTAGAAAAAGAAAAAAAAGCAAGCTAAAAACTTTAAAATATTATTTCCAGTCTTCACACATAACCATGGACAGATCAATAAAATCTCAGTTTTAATGTGTACTCATAGCATCTTGTGTTCTAGAAACTGTTATTTAATTCCGATTGCAGATGCATCTGGTTTCTTTCCTGAAATGTTCATTCAAGCAGTTATCACTATAAAGCAATTGGACTAATGATCCTGGATTTATCCTGATAACATTCTATGGTGCCTACACTAAATGAAGCAATTCAGTGTAGTCAGATACTCATCCACATTGTCCTATTTGGAGTCATTTGCAGATACTTTCTGCCACCAAAGCAGTTATAAAAGAATGGGGAATCTACATCACAAAACAGTTTTCTAAGCTGTTCATCTTAAAGACAAAGTAAGAACCATTCATCGCAATAAAGGCAGAAAAGTAAACAAGGAGAAGAAAATCAAAGTCATATAAACCAAATAATTTTAAAAGAAGTTGGATTATTTTCAGAGTGTTGTGATCTTCAGTGAACACTTGGTGGGAAAAATACACTCAAATATTTCTTCTATAAGCAGCGCTCTTACTGCTAATTCAAGACACAACATAATCTTTTACTCTAATTATTAGAAGGAAATAAATGTCATAGGATTTAACAATTGTTTTTAACCAGATTGTCATGGTTTTGCATAGTTGGCTACTGAGAGAGAGAGGGCCAGAGGTTGCAGAAAATGGCTGCTAGAATCTTCTGCAAGCCTGCTTATAGCGCCTCTGAGAATCACATATAGGAGACAAAGACTCCACCAGAACACAGAGTGCCAGGAAGGCTGCAATTTTGGCCCGTTAAGGGTATTGGGATGTATATTTGCATATAAATGTAAGCAGTTGACAGACACAAAAGGCTGGGAAGGCTGGGGGAGGAGTAGGCGTGCCCAGGTACCTGGGCGAGAGATGCCCCTGCAGCCCGAGCTGAAGCAAGTGGAGTAGCCAGAGGAAAGGACCCATGGAGGAGGCAGAGACCCAACCTGCCTGGTGGAGAGGCTTCACACTGGATGGAGCCGGTGGAGACATAGAGAAGATGCCGTTGCTTACGTTGGGATGAGCCCCTGCCAGCACAAGCGACCTACAGAGATGAGCCAAACAGGTTTGCTGGAGGAGGCATCATAGCCCCGTGGAGGAGTGGGACTGAGAGACACTGTGATTTGTTGCTGCCAGCCAGAGCAGAGATGAAGCCCGGTGGGAAGAGATCTGCCTTGGAGAAAGTTCATGGAGGACTGGCTCTTATGGGTGAGATCCTACGGTGAGCAGGGGGAGGGTGTGTGGAATGAATGCCCCCATCCCGGCCGAGAAGGAAACCATTTTGCAAGGGACTGACTAAAACCCCCATCTCCTAGTCCCTGTCCCCCTGTCCTGTGCTGCGAGCAGGAGAGGGGAAGAAGGAAGCAAAATCATGGCTGAAAGGGAAGTCTGCTTTAGAATGGAGGGGTGGGGGGAAGGTGTTACCGAGACCCCCCATTTTCCCCAGTCCCTGCCCCTCCTGGGCTGCGACCGGGAGGGAAGAAGGGAGCAAACTTCTAACTAAAGCCTGCTAAAGAGGGAGTGGTGGGGGGAAAAGTGTTTGCCTGGTTGCATTTGTTTTAAGAATGTTGGTTGCACTCCTGACTCTGGTTCCTTTTCACTGTTTTCTCTTTAGTGTAGTGTAATAAATTAGATAACTTTTCTCTTCAGCACTTTGTGTTGAGTCTGTTTTGCCCGTGTCATTAACGAGTTTGCCTCTTGAGCCGCCCAATTATATTTTTCCTCCCCTGTCCAACTAAGAAGGGGAGTAACAGACTGATCTTGGTGGGCATCTGGCCTTTGGCCAGGGCTCAACCACCACACAGATGCTGCTGCAAACAGATTTGTTAATTTAAATGTTGAATTCCAGCTTCAGTCTTTGCAAATACAAAGTTTGAATTTACATTTATTTCTTTGGTTAGTTAGGGAGGTAGTTAGTGAGTTTCCCTAGAGCAGTTGTGGATGCCCCCTCCCTGGAAGTGTTCAAGGCAAGGTTGGATGAGGCTTTGGGCAACCTGATCTAGTGGAAGGTGTCCCTGCTCATGGCAGGGGTGGGTTGTAACTACTACTGTTGAAGTCCCTTCCAACCCAAACCATTCTGGGATTCCATGATTCTAATATATTGAGGGTTTTTTTATCACGCTTACCATAAGGCAGTCCTTAATCAAACCAAAATTTTCTCCTCTCTATTTGGCATAATGAACATGTTCAGCATTAAAAACATACCTTTTTATTTGCTCCTGTATGCTTAAAAATAGAATTCATTAAACCTACCAAATAAGTTACCCAACAGCAGTATGCTAGGGAAAGATATATATTTTAAATTCTGTCTTCCTCATGAAAGTAGAGGATACTTAAGTCCAGGCTTTTTTCCCAGTGTTTTTCCTGTCTACTTTCTTAGCTATGAAAACAACTTGAAAACTAAAATAAATTGACAAAATAAAACCCCCATAAAACAAAACCCAAAAACCTCAGACCAAAAAAGACCTGAGCTGACTAGATTATTAAGTAGAAGTTAACCAAAAAGGATTTAAACAATAAGAGCACTTTCAAATCTCACTGAAAAACTTGAAGTAATCAAGCCAACTCATAAATCCTAAAAGATAAAGTCCTCTTTTACCCTATTGCCTCCTGGCTCAAATGACGTTTGATAATTCTAAGTTTCTCAAAGAAGTGTGGTTATTTAAGAACTCATATTTGTAACGATTATCTTCCATGACTGGCTACTAACATCCATATCACTGAAGCTCTTTGCATCTTACTCACTTAGGCTGAAGCCAAAACTAGAATAGCTTGAGAAAGGATATTGGATCTATTTTGGTAGAGATAAGACGTTCTGAATTTTTCACACTCCTTCAATGGGTTCACTAAAAATATAATTTCAAAATTAAATCAGAAATTAATGCATAGACAAAAATATAATTTGACCATACCTAGAAATTGTATCTGATTTTTATTTTTTTAAATTTAGGAATCATGAGAATACAACCCAAATAATATTATGCTTTCAATTTCAATTTGTGTAGAGGGGTTAAACCTTTCAAGGCTTCCATATTCTGTTCTGTTAGTTTAAGTAATATGAGTCAACTAATCATAGTTTGGCATTTCAGTTAAAGTTGAAGACACAGAAAGAGTTTTGCCACAGAGAAACTCTCTGAGAAAAGAACAACACATTTAGTTTTCCTTAGTTCTTACTAGCTATGCAACAAAAAAGTATCATAAAAATTAATATGAGATTTTAGTTGTGAAAGGCACAGCTTGAGTTTGTGGAAATGCTCTTACATTTATATCTGATCAGCAATATGGTTTTCTGTTTTGTGATCACAAGTTTTTTATCTGTCTCATTTTTTAGTGATAAGCCCTGCTGTTTACTTTCCACATATAACAAGTGTTATGTCCCCCTAGGCTATAATATTAAACATCCTGACACACACTTGTTTCAGTTCCCTTGATGGTGCTTTAGACTGAAATGGGTTTATTGGGTTTCCTCCAAGCTTCAGTAAGATAATGTCTTTGAGCTTTTTCCACATGTGGTATAATTAACATCTACATTTTTTTAAAGAACAAGTAGGAGGCCAAAAGTGAATGTCTTTTTATCAAAAATAATAAAGTGTTAAGATTTAATGAAACAGTATCACTAGTGTCAACACATCCCTTATTAAATGAACTTCACTATTTATTCTGCTGAGAGGACTATTATTTTAATAAAGCAGTGATCTTTTCAGGAAGAGTACAGGTTCATCAAAAAAACTGAAACAGTTTACTTGTGCTATTTCATAAATATTTTCTGTAGTGTGAAAATGTAGGAGGTAAATCCACCAAGAATGAAAAAACAAACAACAAATTTTGAGTTGAAAGATAACAGAAAAATACTCAATAGAAAGTTTCAATTCTGTTAACTTAAGAAAAGGATGATGTGTCCCTCTCCCTCACCCATCCCCAACTGCCTTTTATAACATACAACACCATAGGAGACAAAAGGGGAATAAGATGTTATTTAGCCAGCCTAGGTCCTATTTGCTATCCCTAGTCTTTATTGGCTCTGAGTGTCAAGTGACCTCAAGCAGATTCAGATGAATTGTCCATGTTTGCATAATACTGCAGCTTTTAGTTAACACTCCATGAAGTCAAGTAAAGCTATTTTGCCAACCAAAGACGGTCCTTTGGCTTAGAGTCAAGCATCATTTGTAATTTACACAAGTTCTTAGTACAGTCTCTTTTTCCCATTATCTATTTCCACAGTCTCCCACAAATTCAGTAAAGGAGTATCTCTATAGCAACATTATAGTCTTCAATAATATTACAGAAAATATTTGTGTTATTAATTAACTTGGAACGCCTGATAGCTTCCAGAGATATGAATATTGGGATTATGTTGTATTAAGTTTGATATAAGCAGGGGTAGCTATTTTTTCACCACTTTTGTATTATCTCAGCAGAACTTCATGTAAAACCGCATTTCCAAATGGAGATTATATTTTCACCTCATATAAATGAATATGGGGTTTCAAAATTTTTCACTGGTTCTACAGTAGCAACCATACTATATGGTATCTCCTTATTTGGAGTTTATGTACTGCATGTTATCTCCTTTTAAGAAGGTGATGACTGCAGGAAAACACAAGGTTTGTTTTTCACTTGACTGCTCTACTGCAATGGTAGTAGTAGCATCTTCTGGAAGAAGGAGGCAATGGAGTAGAGAAAGAGCTTGGCTAGCTAGAGAAAGTGCTTGAGCAGGGTGGTGGAAACAAAAACCAGAAAGAGCAAGAAAGTGTTCTTAATGTGCAGAAACTGATAAACTAAGAAGAAATGCAGACAAACCTCCAATATGACTCACAAAGACATTTTTGTTGACAAACTTTTTTATTTCCATGCTGCTGTAATGCTGAATTTGCTTAGTTTGTGTTTTAAATAAAAAAAAAAGGGTCTAGATTATTTTTGTTTGGTTTGGGGGGGAGGGCAAGCTTGTGTGAGGTCTATAAGGAAAAGGTACAGAAAGGTCTAAGTAACAATCTGGTCAGGTTGGAGTCAATCTAATAATGAAACTATTATTATTTTTTCCCTCACAATACATTCTTTCACACGATATTTACGGACTTCAGATCTTTTTAAGGCAGTTTTAACCTTGAAAAAAACATGCTCATTAGATGTGCAAGAAAAAAACCAACAACAACAACAAAACAAACCTAATATTTTAAGGGTTTACTAACTTATTTTTTCTGTATTCAAGAGAAATAAATCTTAAAAAGGGATTATTTTTCCATCAATTTTTAAAGTTATCTCCATGCTCACTGCACATTTGCCCCCTGTTCTGCTGCTTCTTTCACTATTTATCACTTCTTTGCTACCTCTTTAAAAAATTGTTAACTACTGGTTTTGGTCCATATCTTTAAAAGAGATTTGTGGAGTTTTAATGCAACTGATGTCTTCAAAGATATGAATATTCATATACAGCTCTAATCTCAAGGAGATAAATGCAGTTTAGTAAAATTAAGTTTCAACCTTGCTGTAACCTCATCTATATTGTTAGAGGTATCTCTGAATAACTTAACCTGGCACCCCTGGATTAGTTGGGGAATTCTGTTATTATATGAAAGCTCCAGCTGAAATCGCTATTTGATGCTATCATACAATTTGTGACCAGCTTCTGATTTGTGTACCTGTTTTATTACTAGAGAAAGACAATTGCTAAATACTGAAAAAGCAGTACTGAGAAGATTAAACTGCTCTATTTTTTGGTCAAATAGTGATGCGATTTCTGCTGTTGCCCCAGACTAAATGGTTAATTTGCATTTCACTATTAAGAACATTCAGAACTAATAGTTGAACTATCTAGTTTTGTTGATTATTGAATTATTAAGCATTGCCAGATTAGCAAAATCTGAAACATGACCAGGCTTCATGAAATGCGTGACGTAAGATAGTAACAGCTTTCAGTTTAAAACCTTGAGCTTGCCAAATAGTAAAATAAAACAAATATTAAATATATATAATTTTATCACATACTTACTGAAAATGGACTGAAAAAAATGTTACTACATTTCTGAATTTGACTGGATACTTTTGCACATAACAAATTTTAAATATTTGGATAATTTTTCTCCCCCCACCCCCCAACAAAGTCACTAAGGTTAGGAGGACTACAGATGCCATTATTCATATTGAATTTTGCTTTTAAGGAGAGTTTATTCGTGTTCACTTTCACTCAAAGACCGTATTCCAAAATGTCATTGGAAAGACTACAAATGCATTTTAGTATCAAATGAAAAGGAAACCATCTTCAACAGGCAACTGCAAACTTCTCACTAAGAGAATTCCTGGTTTGCACTACAGTCCTCACTGACCTGAAATACAATATTCTGAAATAAGACAGGTCACTAGTAGTTAGATCAACTCACAGTGAGACAAAACTGAACTCAGGTAAATACTGACTACTAGAAATCAGCCGTCAGCTTTGCTGTGCAAAATTCTTATTTTTAGCCAGTAGGTTCTTTGCTCTGGTAAATACAAAGAACTACAAAAGAAAAGGTGGCAAAATAAAGGGGAAGCCTCCTGAAGGCTTGAATTAACCATGACTAGAATGTGTATTTGGAGAAAGGTTTGTTTAAGCATTTGCTTGACTGATATTCTTAACCAAATCTCTAATTGTGCTCTATCTTTTTTCATTATTTTATGAAGGTATGCAAGCATGCTTTATATTGTTTGAGCAATGCAATGATATTAAGATTTTATGTGTTCCAATCAAATCACATCTAAGCAAAACACTTCATGCTTCATAAACACAAGAATGTTTTCAAATGATAGTGTCAAGTAACTGCAATGGCATACCAGACTTTTATAATTAATTACAAGATCATTCACAAGAAATCAGAGCTACTTTGCTGTTTCAGGCTCTGGATACCAGGGTAAGACAAGACTTTCAACTATGATACTTTCCACTGTTCCTACAAACAGGTTCTTGAAGGCAAAGTTTATTTATTAGTGATCATTGGGCTGACTGGAAAGCCAGTGCATTTTGTTGTGCAGGTTAAGTTTTAAAGCATATATTAAGACTTGGAACTCTACAGAGTCTTGATATTTTAATCTTCTAATAACTTAGGCAGTTTTAAAACTGTTTTTATAGGGCTGTATGGATAACAGTAACACATACATGTAATATTGAAGACTATTCTGTGTAAATGCACAGATCCTTTTAAAAATTAGACATTATTCTGAACTGTGCAACACCTTTTTCTACTTGATCATTGAATGATTCATGTATGATTCTGTAAAAGTGCAGAATCTGACCAATCTCATCTGCAGCCCTGGGGATTTGGGTTATTCATTTCACTGTTTTAAGGGAAGAACGTAACATAATTCCAAAATCTTGCTGTTAATAAAAAAATGAAATGGCATTCTGACTTAAAAGGAAAGATAGAATGTATATAATATATGATTATTTTAGTATATTATGGGTTTTGCTTGTTTTTCATTTATCAGCCAAATCTAACTTAATTTACTGACTTCTATATTTGCGTGATGCAGCATTTAATGCTCTTCAATAGACCAAATGTTTGACCTTTTGTAAAGGTCCTTGAAAAAGAATTTTTTTAAAAACAGATACCCAGGAGCACAACGGTAAAACTGATGTTAGAACTCCATTCTGTGATAAAAAAATAGAGGCACTACAGGAAGTTCAGTAATTGACAATCTCTCCTAGCAGTGGAATGTCACATGCAGTCATCGCAATCTGAAAATATTTCTCTGCATACAAAATAGAACATGCTTTCTGGAATATAAAAAAAAAAGAATAAAATAAATGAAATAAAATGTTGGCTTTCTTATGCAAAGTACTGTGCTTTATTTCCATGGCAACAATTTTTAAACCAAACATTGCAAACAAGAGGTGTCAAGCAAAATCTTCAAGAATATTTCTGCTCCTTTACAGCCATACTCAAATTACAACTGCTCAGCATCTTTCTTAGAGTGAACTCTGAAGCAGATTTTTTTCCTCCAGTGCTACATTGCTGAAAAGTTTGTGATATAATTCTTCTACCAGCCAACCTGTTTGAGTCTTTTCAGTCACACAAATGAATGGAATGAGACAATCCTTACTGTTAAAGGAAATTATAAGTCTTCTATTGATGTGTGCCACTCCAAAGATATTTCTCTTATGTTGTTGAGCATAAAGACAAAACTAATCAAATCAAATAACTTTTCTTGTCAATCTGGTAATGAAGCTATATTGTATGAAATGCGTGATATTTGCCAAACTTCAAGTTTCAAAAAATACTCATTTTAAGCTGTCTTCAGTTCTTCCTAGTCTATAGTGGCTTCTATTACCACAAAAAAAAAAATTGTATTTTTACTTGGTGTGTGAGTGATTTGTGGCTTGTGAAACTCAAAGTGAAGTTTCTTCTTGACAGTTGTATGAACAACAGATAATGATTAGGCAGAGAGTCTGCATATCACTTGCTCTGAGAATGAAGAGGATATCAGAACTTGTCCATGAGGGCATACAGTCTATACATGTGTATGTGCAAATAGAGAGATGTCCAGGAATCATAACACTGTGTTATTTATGGAATAACTTCAGTGATTTTTTCCCCATGGGTTATGTTGACCTGAACTAATTAGATTGCTCAGGAAGCTAGAGTCATCCTGAGAAACACAAAATGGTATATGAAAAAAAGCCTTAATATAGATTAGTATATTCTAGTTGTTGGAAACAATTATTTTGTCTTAATTTTTGAAGAATAATATTGACCTAGGAAAACATAAGTGAAAATAGAATACGGACACAGAAGAAAAAAAAAAAAAGAAGCTGTCTGGCTCCACTGATGCTAGTATATTTTGCTATGATGACATTAGAAATTAAGCTTGGGAAAAAAGAACCATAAAAATGATCAAACTTTCAGCATTGTCTTTACAAAGATTGAGGATTTCCATCCCATACATTTTGTTTGGTGCCTACTGGCAAGTGTAGTTTCTCCAGGCTCTGAATTTTAAAAAAATTCTTAACATCTTTTTGATTGAATTCTATTAAAAAAAAAAAAAAGATTTTCATTTGCAATATGCTAGAATTTGGAAACTCTAGACAACCCAATAATTCACTTCAGGTTTTTTTCAGATCTAGCTTAAATGTTATAACAAATGAGCAATACTTACATGAACACACATGTATATATATTTATATATCCATTGCAATTGAACTACTTAGCTATGCCTGCTTACATGAAGTACTTTTCCCACATTTATAGTTTATATTGCTTTTATCCATAACCACCTTTATTAACTCTAAATAACAATGCTTCACATGAGGCATAGTTCTAAGCCATAATCCTACAAGTGTCTATTCTTAATTTTACCAGTTGTATTTTTTACATTAATCCACAATTGAAACATGATATTCAAATTTTTGTCAGTTTCTGAAATGATATAGTCACTGCTGTGTATCTTTACATGTCTACATCACATGTAACAGCCAATTAATTAACATTTATCAATTGACATTTGTGTAATTCATTAATTTATTTAATATCACTCCATAAACAATGGTGAAGTTCTGTTTTTAATCAGAAACCTTTTTTTAAAAAATCCATTTATTTATGGATTTACTTTATAAAAATATTCAAATTTTTAAGATTCAGCTGATGTCTCTCAAATTTTGACTGTCCCCAGAATGCCTCTTCTGTTAGGGAATAAAAAAATTCTCAATATCACATGTACTGCATCATGTTTCTCCTGTATATTTCAGGGAAATTTAAAAGCATTTTAAAACTGTACATTATATTATTAGGTGCTATTTCAGATGATTAACTTTTTGATCATGTCCAACATTTTTTGGATAAAGTCCCAAAACTTCTTTTGCTGTGATCAAAGAAAAAGTAACCATTAACCTAATATTTGTATTACCAGAAGATAAAATGTTTCTGTATAAGCAGTTAGAACATTATATCAAACAATATTTCTAAACAGTCATCAATATTTTGGCAAAATATATTGTCAAAACTTAGATATCACAGTATGTGAGACTGTCATCATCTTCAAATACCACTCAAAAAGGACAAAAAGAGAAAGTTTTGGGGTTAATTAAAAAAGTCAAATTAGACATCCTTCAAAACCTGGTACTCAAGCCTTCATAGAACTTTGCATAAAACTGATGCAGTGTTCCATGATTAGCTAAATATTAAACATGTGAATACAGAGAAACTCAATCTGATTTTTCATTACTACACACACTCTTACTAACTTCACATGTAATCATTTTATTTTGTTGAATGTTTTGCCATGTATGTTGTGTAACACATTTCTTCAGATGTTAAGAAGTTCAAGAGCTATCAAGACAATACCAGCACAGCTATTGACATACTGTATGTTTACTTTTCTCAATTAAAAAAAAAAAGATATTTCAACTCCAAATGTGAGGTAATAAAACCAATATGTCTGAAAAGTTATTCTTTTTTTTGAATTCTCACTTTGTTTTGTATTTCCTGAAGGAATGTGAGCATATATACATGGAAAACAGATTTAAACAAATAAAACACTTAATTCAGGTTTTAAATGTGATGGAAAGTAATGTCACAATTACCCTGTGATTCTTGGCATTAAACTCCTTCAGAAAACCATGGGGATCATTACAGATACAATAACTCCAGGATGTGCCTTGTTAAGTGGGAAGCTTAATTGGCTCTGAGCAAGGAAGAACCTGGAGGGATATGAAGATGAAAACATTATGAAAGATTCTTCTTGAAAATAGTCTCTTACAGCTCACAGCTAGAGATAGAAGGAAAAGATTGCTTCTTCATGTTTTGTCTCAGTAAAATACTTGGCTCTAAGGTCTCTGTTTCTTATGACTTCTTTATATTTCCTTCTTTTTTGATGATATTGTAAGTGTGTGAGGGTTTTTTTCAGGATATTTATAACTCATAGATCATAATTTTGAATCACAGGATATCTCTAGTTGGAAGGGATCCATAAGAATGATCAAATTCAACTTCCTGCTCCTCCCAGTACTACCTGAAACTAAATTGTATGACTAAGTGTATCATCTAGATGCTCCTTGAACTCTGACAAGCTTGACAGTGTGATCACACCCTTGGGGAGTTTATTCCAGTAATTTTTGGTTATGAGGAAATATTTGTGCCTTAACAAAACAAAATTTTATGTCCAGACTTACTTCCTACTTCCTTAAACAGAAGTTCTCCTTCCAGGAACTGCATTTTCCTTGTTAGGCCTTTGATTGCCAAAGCTAACAACAAATAATTCTTAGATAAATAAATACTTTAATAAAAATAAATACATCAACAACAAAAAGAGTCCTAAGAAGAATCTCCATCCCTTATGTATGGAGGAAAACATGGCCACCAAGGATGAGGAAAAGGCTGAGGTACTTAATGCCATCTTTGCCTCAATCTTTAATAGCTGGACCTGTTGTCCCCAGGGCATTCAGCCCCCTGAGTGGGAAGACAGAGATGAAGAGCAGAATAAACCCCCCTTAATCCAGGAAGAAGCAGTTTACAACCTACTATGCCACCTGCAAACTCACAAATCCATGAGGCCAATGGGATACACCTGAGAGTAGTGATAGAGCTGGTAGTGGAGCTTACCAAGCCACTCTCCATCATTTATCAACAGTCCTGGTTAACAGAGGAGATACCAGGTGACTAGAGACTTCCCAATGTGACACCCATCTACAGGAAGGGCTAAAAGGAAGATCCAGGGAACTAAAGCCTGTCAGCCTGACCTAAGTACCAGAGAAGATCATGGAGCAGTTCATCCTGAGTGTTCTCACTAGGCACGTGCCGAATAACCAGATGATCAGGCTCAGTCTTGGGGCGAGTCTTGTTTAATATCTTTATCAGTGATCTGGATGAGGGGATTTAGTGTGTCCTCAGTAAGTTTGCAGATGACACCAAATTGGATGGGAGTGTCCATCTGCTCCAGGGCAGGAAGTTTCTGCAGAGGGATCTGGACAGGCTAAAATAGATGGGCCAAGGTCAGCTATGTGAAGCTGGACATAAATTGAGTGTGGTTATTAAATAATACTAAGATATGTTACCCAATAGTTGGAAGTGGGAGAAGTGCCACATATAGATACCCTCTCTTGTCATAAATCAGTATCACACAGTATAACAGAACTAAAAACCTGTTTCCCTTCCTGAGGCAATGAACAGCTGAACAGGGTTTACATAAAGTAGATGTGTTCACGTACAAAAACCAGGTGAACAGGCAAAGCATCATTGCTACCATCATCACCTCTTCAAATAACATGATAAACATTTGATCACAGCTTTTTAACACAATTGGGTCAGATCTACCATTATCCCAACCCTGGTGGGCATTAAAAAGGACTGTGGTGGTTTAGCCCCAAACTGGCTGAGCACTACACGCTGCATGCTTACTCCCATAGGGGAAACAGACAGAGCCTCTGTGGATTCGGATAAGAACAGCTTACTGAAAAAAACACAAAGAAAGTAGAACAATAACAGAAAATTACATTCACACCTGGTGATAACACAGAGTAATTTACCAGCCTGACAATTAGAACCCTGCATGATGCAAGGACTAACCAGACACCCCAGACATACTTGGACTTCCCTGGAGGCACCCAGGAGTGCTCCTCCCCAACCAGCCCCTTTTATGGGGAAGTGATGTCAGGTGGTGTGTAAAACAGCCCAGGATAACTCAGCCCACTTGGACTGATGGCTTGAAGAGGTTGACTCTGTCCTGGCCAGAACCAGCACAGAGGTTCAATAAGGCTAAGTGGTGGGTCCTATGTTTGGGTCACAGCAACCTCATGAAATGCTACAGGCTTGTGGAAAAATGGCTCAAAAGCTGCCTGGCAAAAAAAGACCTGGGGGCTTTGGTTGACAGCTGGCTGAATATGAGCCAGCAATGTGCCCATGTGGCCCAAGAAGACCAACAGCATCCTGGCTTGTATCAGAAATAGCGTGGCCAGCAGGACTAGGGAAGTGATATTGTTACTGTACTTGGTGCTGGTGAGGCCTCACCTCAAGTACTGTGTTCAGTTTTTGGTCTGGAGAAGAGGAGGCTAAAGGGAAACATTATTGCTCTTGACAAATACCTGAGAAGACATTGGAGAGAGGTGGGGTTTGGTCTCTTCTCACAAGTAACTAGCAATAGGATAAGAAGAAATGGTCTTAAATTGCATCACGAGAGGTTCATATTGAATATTAAAACAAAAATTTCTTCACTGAAGAAATGGAACAAGATGCCCAGAGAGGTGATGGAGTCATGCCTGGAGGACTTCATAAAGCATGTAGACGAGGCACTCCAGGACATGATTTAGTTTACATGATTGCACTGACAATTGGACTTGATGATATTAGAGCTCTTTTCCAACCTTCTTAATCTACAGCTACCATCAAATCACACTCTACTGTTCTCTGAAGTCATCTCCACAAATAAAGTGTCTTCTGGTAAGTTCAGAAGCCCTTCTCATATCTCAACTATGACTTACCTTTTGGCTTTCATACCTTTGAAGTGTAATGGTATATTTGTCTCTGGATGCAGAAACAGTGTTGATGATAATCCCATGTCAAACAATGAGTTTGAGAAAAGTTTTTAACATTTCCTAACAAATGACTACATTTAATTCAGTACAACAGGAGGCTCAGGTTATTGAACATTTTAGAAAATCCAACTCCTTTCCTCTTAAATATTAAATGCTTATAGGATATCAATAGTCTTACAGCTACATCAAATGCAAAAGCTACTGTAAGAACTCTTTCTTCATGCACACTTACAAATCTTTCAGGAATTTAAGAGATTTCCCTGACTTACGCTGCTTTAAGTCTCTGGATAAAATATCAAATAAAATAGGAAGATACAGTTTATGAAAGATTGAGGAGGGTTATAAAATTTTATTTCCTGTAAATAATTCATGATGCGCCTTTGCAGCACTGTGAAATCCTTTTTATCAGTTCCAGTTTTTGGTTGTAAATACACATGCAGTGAATACAGAACAGCAGTATTTTACACAGACAGCAAGTTTGCTGACTGATTGTACGTCTGTACCAATGATATGTGTATACTAAGAGTAGTAGCAAACATTCAACTTAAATGTGTCATGGGTTGGCCTCAGCCAGTAGCTAAGTACCACAGAGCTACTCATTCACTCCCTCCCCACACTGTGGTATGGGGAGAGAGAATCAGAAGAGTGAAATTAAGAAATCTCAGGAGTTGACATAAAGACATTTTAATTGGATAAAAAAGGAAGGTAACACTAACAGTAGCTCAGACACTGAAAAGTCACAATACTACTGTAAACCTTCAGAAACAATGTCAGGCTTTTGGAAGACACCTACCATATTTTTATAACTTATGCCACTTCTCACAAGTTAACACTCCTGTAACTTAAAACTCTTGTGTAATTTAAGTTTCCTAGCATTCATAAGAACAATGTAACAAAGTATAAAAAATAAATATACTAGTTGGAATTTCAATGATACAACTTTATAGTGTAATCTTTACACAAATAATAATTAGAGACTGACTCACGCTTCTGGGAAGTTGAAGCATTAAGGAGAACTATGAGTACAATCAAACAAGCAGAAAATGTCACCTCAAGCAGATTTAAATAATTGCAGAAGAAACTACAGTGACAAGCTGCACTATTCGTGTACAGGAAAGTTAAATGCAAAGAGGGAGAGAACGGGCTCTTGTTCACATTTAGAGACAGATTGAGGATAGGATCATAAGAAGTCATCCAGTCTTTGAGCATTTGACCTTGGTCTTTGTTGTTGGAAGAAGAGAGCTGGGATACATTTTGCATGAAACTGTGAAGTACCAAGCTGAAGTGTGAGAAAAACAGAATTTGTTTGAGACAAGGAATTTGCCCTGTCACTTGTGATTCACTTGTTCTATATATATATATAAAAAAATAAAAAAAAAAAAAACAACAAAAAAAAACCCCAAAAAACCAACCCCCCACCAAACTCCCCAAATTTTTTATCTTTCTTCTCTTCATTTATGCATTAAAATTAGATAAAATAGGGAATTAAAAATGCAAAGCATATGAACAACAATGTAAAAAAACCCAGCAACTTAAAGACATAGGAGAATGCCAGAAACGGGATATTCTGCATGATCTGCTTAAAAAATGACAGCTAACTCCACTGTATTCTGTGGCCTTTATTTGTGATGTTATTTTCATCTTACAGGAGTGTTATCAATGGGCAGGAATCATGTAAGGGAATATATGCACAGTAGAAAATGGAGTATGAGAGATCAGTTAATGTGTGATAAAATTAAAGTAGCAGAAAAAGGACTAAGAATATGAAAAGGGCTTTTAAATCCTTTGGAGGATATAGGAAAATTCAAATGTAAAAAAACTGTATGGCAGTATTAAAATATATACTGTCTATCAACATGTACATATATGTGTAACGTATAGCAATAATATAAGCTGTAGTATCAAAAAAGAAAATCTGTACTAAAATTATGTTGCAAATACTTGAACTAAGCTGTATGTGAATCCCATTTTCTCCTTTTTTTAATCTTCTAGAAGCTGAGGGAGGTGAAGAGTGATTTTCATTCTTAGAACACAGGTCCTCTTGGGAAATTTCTCACTAATACAAAATATTGCCATGCTCCAAGCAGAAATTTTTGATATGGTACTTAAAATTCTTATTCAAACAATACCAGGGTTTACTAAAGCTGCCAGCTGAACAAGCAGTGGAAGAAGTATCTAAAAAAGTATTAATACTGATGGAGAAATATTGCCATGTATGCACTGTAGACCCTCAATGATAGATACGGTTGCCAGAAATTTCGATTTTTCAGAAAAAACAGAGCTTCACATATAAAAATCTATCAGAAGGTTAATACAGATTTTAGTTCTTAAACAAGGACTTGTGACTGGAAAACAATAAACACTATCATTTAGATTCAAAAGTATATATACTTTTTCCACTTATAACAGACATATTTTGCCTCAGTACTTCTTGTGTTATTTGAAAGGAAGCAGTACATATCTCAGAGAATGACACTTCAAAACTGCAAAGGAAAAAATCTCGCTAGCAAGAATAAATTATGAAGCTGAAACAATTTACAGTTAAATTTACACTCTTTCAAAACTCCGTTCTTGAGGTAATTGAAGACCTTGCTTTATTTAACTGTTTTAAATTAATATATCAGAAGAAAAAACTCTTTGTCTGGATTTCCAGAAGTACCATGAAGTGACTAGAAGTTATTGTAGATGTCCTTCAGCTAGCCTGTATTTTGTGATACCACATCTTCACATTAGGCCACTGCCAAATCTGTCAAAGAGCATACACCTAACTTCATATTTAATGAACTAATATGCACAACTGTCAGATAGGGGGATGAAAAATGTGGAAAGAAATCCACCTGTTTCCTTGACAGAGGCACGTAATATATGCGTGAACCTAAAGAGGAATATCATAGAACTACAGAACCACAGAATGCTTTGGGTTGGAAGGGACCTCAAAGATCATCTAGTACCAACTAACCTGCTATGGTAGAGAGAACCTCCACTAGATCAGGTTGCCCAAAGCCTCATCCAACCTGGCCTTAAACATTTCCAAGGATGGGACTTCCACAACGTCTTTGAGCAACCTGTTCCAGTGCCTCACCACCCTCATCATAAAGAATTTCTTCCCAGTGTCTTATCTGAATCTTCAATCTTTCAGTTTCGAGCCATTCCCTCTTGTCCTATCAGTATAGTCCTCAAGGGTTTTTGGAACTCTCAAAAGGATCCAAAAAATGTATTTAGGACCTTGGGAACTGCCCTGACTTCTGTGATAGGTAGATTTTTTTGTTTGTTTGTGGTTTTGCTTTTGTTCTCTTTTGTTTTGTTTAGGCAATGTGTATAGAAGCACAAAAACATGCAAATGCATTTCAAACAGCATTGAAACAGAATACACAACAATCTTCTAGATACATTTCAAGATACGTCAGTGATTTCATGAATCAGTCAACTTTTAGATTTTTTTAAACGAGCTGTTTCTGTTCATTATTTTCTCATGCATGGATGTAGTGAATGTGAAGGAGAGTAATGCCGAAGTTATTAACGCAGTATTATATTCACTTGTAATTTCTAGTGTTAAAGGGGTTAACCACTGAAACAAAGAAAATGGAGAAGAGTTTTAAAACTATAACTAGGTGCATTAATATACCACACGTCTGATTTTCCTCTAGAATTTATATAATTCCATCTGACATCTACAAAATCCTCTTCCCTTTTGGTCCTCGTCCCTCACTCACCAAAACCAAGAAAGCTAAATAAAATGTTGACTACATTTGTTAAATTTCAGATTAAGATAAGGTAATAAAAGAGTAAGACACATGTTCAGATTTTACTATGAATATGGTCATTTGCAGGTATGCAGCTCAAGTCTTTGCTGCTTTATAGACATCAGAAATTCCATACAAAGCATGAAAAATATTTGAATGTTGCATTTATATTTAATGATTTCTATTTACACAGATGTTCTGAATCATATTTTAGAGGATTATCTCCTATCCTCTGGTATCTAAGTTGGATCCTTTCTGTTCAGTTAGGGTTTCTTTTTTCCCCAAGTTTTATGTATGTGCCAACAGTAGAAAATCAGTTAATATGAATTGAAGATCAGGACACATATCTGCAAAATTTTTATAGTCTTTCTTTCATCTTAAACTTCCCTAGGTTCCTTCCTACTGGTGGGTCTCTCCCTCAGAGCAGTGATACAGAGTCTAGTAGAGGTACTGTGATAAAATGTAGCATACATCTGCAGCAGTGAAGCCTTCATAAGGTTGAGACTTGGTGCTTCCACCACTTGTCATTTGCTCAAGAAACAGAGAAATTCTTCTATCTTAGATTAAGTTCAGTCTTTCCCTAAGGGAATACCACTGTATCTTATTTTCATAAATGCAAACATTCATGGATAATAACACATACTGAGGTTGATCTTTTCTGTTTCCTGGCCATCACAGTAACCCCCTTCCACTGCAAGCCCTGATGTAAACACCCTGACCCTGAGGCAAAGTGACCTGGGCACTAAGGTTTCAAAGACCAGTTTGGATGTAACAGCTGCTTCAACTTCCAAGAAAATCACAAAGCTCTGAGAGAAAACTGTGGGAAAGTGTGCAGAAGGACAAGAATGGTAAAATTATGGATAGAGGTAGGAGTGTGGAGAGAGGGACTGTCATTAGCTCAAGGATTCAAGACAGGCTGGCACCCATGTTAAAAAACATATAATACTATAGGAAAAACAAACCAGGTCTGATAATTGATGGCTAGCTGGGTGTTTGCTGGGTTTGCAGGCCTCAGTCAGCAGTGTCATCAATGATACTCCTACAGGGAATGATGACAACAGCAGGAAAGAAACATTTCAGGGAGCTGTAAGACTCCCTCCCAACTGATGCTATCTAGCCAAGAAATGGTCCTTGGGTACCTTATCAGGGGAGGCAAGTACACAAATGTTTAGCTGAGTAGCCTATTAAATTCTAGCTATCTTTTATGTATGGTAGACAGTTAATAATTATTTTATATTCTTAAGCTCTGCTTAAGTTCTGCTAGCAGGATTGCTTTACACCTGACTAATTATGCCCTGACAAACCAAGCTAGAAGACTGGAGGTAAGATTTCAATGTAATAAAATGCAAAATTTATAAGACTGGAGGAGGATATGAAAGACACTATATTTTCTGGTGGCAGAAAATATTTTCCCCTCCTCTTTACTGTCAGAAGAAAAAGAAAGAAAAGAAGGAAAATAAGGGAAGAAAAGGAGGGAAGGGAGGAAGGGAGGGAGCAAAGAAGGGAGGAAAAGATAGAGTAAAAGAGAGAGAGAGAGAGAGAGAGGGAGAGGGAGAGGGAGAGGGAGAGGGAGAGGGAGAGAGAGAGAGGGAGGAGAGAGAGAGAGAGAGAGAGAGAGAGAGAGAGAGAGAGAGAGAGAGAGAGATCTGATGATGATTTCATATTCTTAAAGTTCTATACATTGAGGTGACATACGAAGGATACCTATTTCTAGACCTCATACGGAATTCATGCTTATGTAAGTATGAATAAGTCTCCTTTCTTTTAAAAGAAAGAAAGAAGGAACGCTATGTGAAGGTGAAATGACTTTTTTTCCTAGTATTTTTGACTTGTTTTCAAATATGATGCATTTCTGGTGAAAAAATGTCACACACAGTACAGTGAAAAAGTAACATGAAATTATGCAATTTCAGCCTCAACTAGACAGCTGAACGTATTTTTCAAAAGTGTTGTCCAAAATGCATTTAAAATAAATTGCACTTTCTGGAGGGAAAATATGTTTTTATTGTCAAATTCAATCCTTGCCCTTGAAATTTATTTAGTTTTGTTGTTTCCAAGTGTAAAGCTTCAGATATAATGTTCAAGTAATTCTTGGTTTCTTTGTAAAATAAATCAAGATATCTGAAAAACCTAGGTTTATATTTGTCATCATCAGCCAAGGTAAGAATAGGAAATGCAAAGGCTTCATAATGTCTTATCATCCCTGAAAAACTGATGAAAACATCCAAGAGATCATAATCATAAGGCAGCTATTAAAGGAGTAATTAAATCTTTGAATATTTCACTTGAAAATGCAAATATAAGAAACAAAACTCTAACTTTAAAATTCTGCACACAATGTGTTTGGTTTTGTTTGGTTTTTTTAAATTACAACCAAACAATTCTGATTTAAAGGTTGGGTTGTTTTGGGTTTAGATTTGGTTTTGGTTTTGTTTTTCTAATTTTAGTTATGAAATTAATAAACTTGTTTATTTTAATAAAGTGGTTCTTAATATAACAATGCTAGAACAGATCTAAACTTTAAAGTTTCCTGATTCATAAAAGAACTGATATGTCTCCTAATGGAAAAAGTATTAATTCCTTTTCATATTCAATTCTTATTATTAATCATGGTACTTTAAAAATATAATTAGCAATCAATGACAATTTAGATATTTTAAGCCTAAATACTTTGAATCAAGTTTGATTTTTTTCTTCATCTTACAAGCCAAGTTAGGCACTTCTGATTAACTTTATTAATATTGATTAAAAGTCAGGCACCTGGGGAGGAATAAACCACAAACCAGCAGTCAAATGACTACAAAGAAGCTCTGCAGAGAAAGACTTGGAGGTCCTAGAGGCCACCAAGCTGGCCACAAGCAAGGAAGGTATCCTTTGTTGTAGTTTTGTGTGGCTGGGTTCTGATGTAGAAGGGTGGGGGAAGGCTGCTGGGGTGGCTTCTGCAAGAAGCAGCTAGGAGCTCTCTGCAGGCCGGAGAGAGCAAAAACCAGCTGGCTCTAGTCACAAGCCATTGCTGACCAAGGCCGAGCCAATCAGCGATGGTAACAGCACCTCTGGGAATCACATTTAGGAGGAAAAAAAAAAAAAAAATGCAAGCAGATTCTTTTTGTGGCCAGAGAAGGGAGTGAGAAGATGTAAGAAGCTGTGCAGACACCAAGGCCAGTGAAGAAGAGGGGAGGGGGGAATATGAGGTGCTCCAGGTGCCTGAGAGAGATTTCCCTGCAGCCCATGGAGAAGACCATGGTGAAGAAGGCTGTCCTCCTACAGCCCATGCATGATGATTGGGAGCAGGGATCCCATTTACAGCCTGTGGGTGACCCCATGCTTAGCAGGTGGAGACACCTGAAGGATGCTGTGACCCTGTGGGAAGCCCACGTTGGAGCAAGCTCCTGGCAGTGAAACTTGCAGCCTGTGGAGAGACTGGCTTATGCCAGAGCAGGTTTCCTGGGGGACTTGTACCTCTGTGGGGGACCAGTAACTCTGTGGGGGACCAGGCTGGAGCAGCCTGGGCCTGAAGGTTGGCGCTCCATGGAAGTGACCCGCTCTGGGGCAATTGGTGAGGAGCTGAAGCCCTGTGGGAAAGGACTCACATGGGAGAAGCTCATGGAAAACAGTCTCTCGTGGGTGTGACCCCATGCTGGAGCAGGGGAAGGCTGTGATGAATGCCTCCCCAGCTAAGAAGGAAAACAACTCCTGAGGAACTGACCAAAACCCCCATTTTCCCATTCCCTGCCCCTCCCTGTGCCACAATGGTGGGGAAGAAGAGAGCAAATCATGACTAAAGTGAAGTCTGCTAAGAAGCAGGGGCAGGGAGGAGAAAGTGCTTTAAGATCTGGTCGCACTTCTCATTGTCCTACTCTGGTTTCACTGTGTGTGTAGTGTAATAAATTAGAGAGTTTTCTTTCCTTTATTCTGTGTTGAGTCTTTTTTGCCCATGACACTAATTGCAGAATGATCTCTCCCTGTCCTTATGTCAACTCCTAAACCTCTCAGTATATATTTTCTCCCCTGTCCAGCTGAAGAGGAGAGTGACAGAGTGACTTTGGTGGGCATCTGGCCTCCAGCTAAGGTCAAACCACCACACCCTTGTAACACAGAACTCCATCAGCCTCCTGGATTGCTTTAGGAGTGCTACAAGTGACCAAGGGAGGTGATCAGCACTGGTGAGGCCACACCTGGAGTATATGGGACATATTCCAAACCTGACTAGACATGGTCCTGGAAAACCTGTTCTAGCAAGCCTTGCTCTGCATGTTGGACTAGACAAACTCCAGAGGTCCCAATAATTCTATTATTCTGTTTCTATGAATTTTACATCAGGTATAGATAATAGATATTTCTGCTTCATTTTTAAACCTTGATCGCCAAAGTAAGACTTTGTTCAAGAACTAAAAGGCAGTGTAGACCTGTCCTTTCAATATTTGAAGTTAACATGAATTTATTAGGCTGTCAACACTTTTGACTTAGCTTAATTACAGCAATTAAGAGAGTACCTGCACCGAAGCACTAATCTGCAGCTGATATAGCCTAGAGGTGAGAATCAAAAAGGACGAAAAAGGAAATAGTTCATTTATTCTTGCTTCAAGTTGACATCAGACTTTGAGGCATATTTCTCACCTTTCTGTTGTTTTTAAAGCAAGTCTATAAGTGAGTTCTTACAAGCAGAAGAAACACAATTAAAGGTCTTATGGAACTATTCTATTTATCACTTTTATTCCAGTTCTGTGGAGGAACATATTCCGTGAGTTTTCTGCACTGTTCCTTGAGTTCTATTCAGTGCTACCACATTTGAATATCGTAGAAAGATAGAAGTTCTAACAAGTGGAGAGGGTGATGGTCCTCTGAGAGAAACGTGATTTGAAGTACATAGACATATATATATTTGAACACATATAGATACATCAATGGGATTTTTTTTCTTCTTTATTTAAAGACTGTGGTCTTTTAATGACTTTGGAATAGCACTATTGATCACAGATTTTTTCAAAGCAACTTAAAATATCAAGGTTATCCCACATCGAAGTTCTTTAATCTGTTACAAATTACTTTCCTTATATTGTCCATTTGCATTACCTCTTGTAACCTCAATTTTATCTGCTCCTAAATTTCTTAGTGGACTAAGCATTTTTTTCAAAACATGTTAGAGAGGGGTTTATTTGTTTGTGGGTTAGTTTGTTTTTACAGAGCAGTCAGATTGTTCTGTGATGGTCTTCTGAGTTATATTCTGGTAGACAGATTTCCATGTGTTCAGTGAGTCTTTCTTACTACATAAGGGTGTTTCCAGATTGAAGGGAGGTACATCCAAGGTGTTAACCAGTTTTGCTAACTTTGTTCCATTTCACCTTGCTTATTAAGACTTTCATGTTAAGCTTCTTTTTTTTCAATTTGTTTTTTTTTTCTTCTTTTGTCTTGTTTTGTTTTGTATGTTGGCTTTTTTTTTTTTTCTTTAATCCCAAAATGTGTATCCCTGAGGGAAAGTGGTGTTTACATTTGTTTAATCATTCATTCAATAGGATGCAATAGACTGTGGTCATTCTGTAGTCTTAGAGACTGGTACTGTATCTCCTGTGAATTGATATAAAAGCAATATTCATGAACAGAATCCATTAAATATGCCTTATTTGGGTATTATGAAAGATGATGTTGTTTCTTTATTTCCAAAGAGTATTTTGTGCTCCAAATGGGAAAGTATGTTGGACCTGAAGATGAGATGATGAAGAGATGATTCTGTTGAAATTAACGGGGAATGGAAGAGTAAAAAAATAAACGATGCATAAAACAGCATGGACATTTTTGAGATTTCATCTTGCCTTACTGAGTAGATTGAGTGGCAAAAGCTATGTTCTTCCTATCACCTTAGGGGAAAATACAGGTAATATTACCTTGTGTAATCGTTTGGGGAAATAAGTCCTACTCATAGATCACTATAGTGTTTGAATACAAACAGCTATTTAGCTGATGTAAAAAAATAAAGACATAGCTGTTCAGACTTTTGAAATTGGAAAAAAATGGGTGTTGCTTTAAGAAAAAGGTCATCCATCTGTCTTAGAGTTCTCTCTAATGCATTTCTTACTTGAATCTACCGCTTTGTTATTATGTTGCTGGCTCATCAACCAATTCTGAATTGCAATTCAGAGGGAGCTATCAGCCTTTACAGTGATATAGTAACATTCCTATGCTGTAGTTTGTACTTAAACATTCAGTGAATCATATATACTGTACATATGTAAATACAAATTTGCAGTGCAAATGAGCTGCAGGGCCTTGAATACTGAAAAAGTGATTGAAGAATAAGCTTATTTGAAGAATAACTTTTTCACTTTGTCTACAAGATCAAAGTCATAACTATGGAAGGGGTCATACTATGAGAATATTTGCTTTGAGAGCTTACCTATCACCTCTTATATTGAATGGGTTCTGTTAAAGTTTCTACAAGACTGAGATACTGACTTCTGTTGGGTGGAGAATTTTTTTCTGGGAAAAAGCAGGACTCATCATCTCTGCTTCTTTAATGATTAGAGCAATGAACTTATGAGAAAAATAGATCATGTATACTTTGGGATTCTAGACAAATAATTTGATGACACTTTACAAGGATACTTTGATCTTCCAGTTTAAGATTTTCATGTTTATATAAGGAAGTCAGATTTCTAGTCAAATGTGTGGTGTATGTCAGCCCACATTTAGCTCTTCCTGTAATGCAGTAAGAAATAGCACCATCATTTACAGCAGTTAAAGAGAAAACACTATACACACGTTACTATATAATAAGGATCATGAAAGTAGGGGAATAACTGTATAATACCACAGACTATAAAAAAAAGCATTATGAAAACAGGAATCAAATATATATGATTGAATGATTCAATGTAACAGATCTTGTGGGGTTTTTTGAAGTCTGATTTCTCTTAAGATCATTATTCATTTAAAAATTGTTCACCAAACCACAGAATAAAAGAAATTACAGAGAAGCATAAAAATCTCTGTAGTTTGTCTAGTCCAGTGTACTCCTGCACAGAACAATGCTAGCTAGAGCAGGTTTTCCAGGGCCACGGCTAGTTGGGTTTGGAAAAAGGCCAAGGGTGGAGACTGCACAACCTCTGTGTGGAGCCTGTAACTGTGTCTGATCACCCTCACAGGTAAAAGAAAAAAATCCCAACAAACCCAAATTGAAAAAAAATAAAATAAAAAAAAAAGAACAAAGAGTGTTTTCTTGTGTTTAGATGGAATTTTATATGGTTTAATATGTGCCCAGTGCCTTGTGCCCTGTCTGTGGGCACCACTGCGAAGAGCTTGGCTCCATATTCTTTATTCCCTCCCATCAGGTATTTATACACATTGGTAAAATCCCCTTCTTCTTCTGGGATGAACTATGGAGTTGACTCTACAGGTGAGAGTACTAGTTCTTTGAGCCTCTTTCTGTATGGCAGATGCTCCAGCATCCAGATTGTTTTTGTGACCACTCTGGACTCTCTCCTGTGTGTCCATGCCTCCAGGTGTTGCTTCACCAGTGCTGAGCAGAGGTGAAGGATCACCTCCCTTGACTTACTGGCAACACTCCTCCTAGAGCAGCCCAGGAAGGTGAAGGGATTCTGTGCTATGCAGTATTATTATTATCATCATAATGTAATTCAGTAAATGAGTGTATGACTTTATATTTCAACAGATGTAAAGTATAGGATCATGGGGATGTTTTATTTCTCTTCATATCTTTCCTTCTGTTGGCTAATCAATGACGTATTTCAGTTCATTAAGATCTCAGGAGAAATATATTTTTCTTTGTAACTGATTTTGTCTTTAGAGGTTTGGGTTGGGTGTTTTTTGTTTTGTTTTGTTTTGCGTTTCTCTAGTCTATGGTTTCTATGTAAAAGGATTTAAATTTCATTTAGAGAGATTAGGTTGGTGATTATAGAATTAACATAAGAGATCATTGAAAACTCTGGTTTCCGTCAAAGCAGATAGATAGAGGTGCGTGAAAGTGAATAAATTATTAATCAGATTTTGTGAGAAAGCCACTCTTTATGTATAGAGGTGCTCTATATTGGTTTAGAACTATTCAAATTGATTTCTAAATATTCTTTTGGGCTTAAATCTGGAATTGCCTTTGACTTCCAAAGTAACATATTCAGACAGAAACTGTTCAGAAATAAGAGGTACATTTCAGAGTAGAAGTCCTTCTGAAAATTGGTAAGATTATAAAAAACCCATTTCAACAGATGATGTTTAAGTCATTTTAGTAAACCAGAGGGTAAAACAAAAGCTGACTTCCAGCTCCTATATTATTCTCACCTGTGGGTATCCTTCACAGAGTCAGAGCTTCCATCATCCTTTTTGTACTGTGAGTGCAAAGCACAAATCAAGACTTGCAGTGAGAAATCAGGGCAAAGCTCTCTGTTGATCTTTAATTGGTATAAGAGCTTTTGTGAAGCCATGCAGCACAGCGTGCATGAAAAAAAAAATTTTAAAAAAATTAAGGAACACTGACTAGTTATTCTTTAGTTCTTGGACATGATCTGTAGAATGGATACATGAGGCAAAATTGCAATATAGAAATAAATGTAGCATTGTATTAATCTTCCAGTAAAATATTTCCTGATATCAGACAATTTGCTGACTTACTTGCAAAAAGTTACCATAGTCATCCTATTAGACTGTTTTCATTGACTGAATTTAGGCGATTTAAGCATAGGTGTCCTGGTTTTGGCTAGGATGGAGTTAATTTCTTTTCTAGCAGTGGATGGAATGCCATGTTTGGGAGTTAGGATGAGAGCAGTGCTGATGGCACCCTGATGTTTCTAATTGTTGCCAAGCAATCAAGGACTTTTCCAGTTGTTCATATTTCCCTACTAACAAGAAGGGAGGGGATGCAGCCAGGACAGGTGACCCGAACTGGCCAAAGGGGGTATTCCATGCCAGTTACGTCATGCTCAGTATAAAGGGGGCTGGGGGGAGGAGAATCAGGCGGCTCCAGAACACACAGGTTTTGGGGACGCTCCTGTTTCGGGACGGCTCTGGGCTGTACAGCCTGAGTTGTGTGGTTTGGTGAGAAACTGCACTGTGTATCACCAGTTTCATATATTTTTTGCTCTAAAGTCCTGTTATCATTGTTATATCTTTCTTTGTGCTATTCTGGTAAACTATCCTTATCCCAATCCGTGGGGTTTTGGTTTCTTGGTTTTGAGTTTTTTTCAATTTCCCTTCCCTTCCCTTCCCCCACCGCCCCAACTTCCCTATCCCCACCCCCCAATCCCACCCTCTTCCTTTTAAAAACAAGCGACTGCGGCTCTCAGCTGGGACAAAACCAGGACAACAGGGTACATGCTCACCAAAAATGTCCTTAAGTACTCTCTCTATGTACTACCTCAACTACTACAATGACAGCCACCAAGTGAAACCTGAAATGAAGGAAAAAAATAGGATGGGAAATATAACATGAAATATTTGGCATTTCTGAAGTAGGGCGTGGAATATTTCCTAATCATCTTCTGATAATAATTTTGTTCAATGCCTAAACTACTGAAATGACAGTGATGAGTAAGTAAAGAACAATACTAACGTGTATTCAAAACTTCAGTTTTGCATTCTTGCCTGTTTATTTGTCCTCACAGTATGAACTGAAACATTGTTAAAGCAGTAACCTTAAAAATAATGTACAATCACATATAGTGGTAAAGCTTTCCACTTGGGAAATATGCTTAAAACATGAAAATTTAATGGAAATCTTGGCAAGAAATTTAATGTCCTATCTTCACCTGGTAAAAATCAACTAACCCCTTTTAAGTCTCTGAAGATATCAAATTTACACCAGGTAAACTCTCTATTTGTATCCAGAATGTTTGAAATACCTAGCACACTAATAAAATTTTACTAGTAAATGACATAATTTAATTCTGATATATGCTTACTTTCCTGAGAAGTTTGAGGCTTACTAATAATAACATAATGGTATTATAACATAAGAATTGAGAAGATAAAAATCATATAAACCAAAAGCAGGTACTTTAAGGTATTAAAATTGAATGTATTTTAAGATACTAGAATATGAAATACTAGAGAAAATCACTACATTGCTTAATAGGTACATTCCTGAAAAGCAGCACCCATTTTGGCAGAAAAAGAGGGTAGTTATACTGCAACCTAACCCATTAATAAATTTGTAGAGTAGCATGGGTTCTTATTCAGCACTGCTATTTTATAATAACAAAGGATCTTTTGGGAGCTTATCCTAAAGAAAAAGGAAGGAAGGCCTCATAACTGTAATGTGAGCCCTCTTGCCTGTTCCCAGCTCTGTGGGGCACCCATGAACTAAATGAAGAAACCACACCTTCTCATCCAGATTTCTTTCCGCTTTCTTTCCGAAACCACAAGAAGTTCCTTTCTCTTCTTAACCTTTTTCAGGGATTTCGCAGAACATGCAAACTGTCTTCAGCTCTTTTATAGGCATTAGCAGACTGTCATCTGGTGCTGCAGAAGGTTGGCAATATGCAGGCTGCTTTATAAAAAAAAAAACAAAAGAAACTAGGAATCTTCACTGTGTAGTTAATAGCTTAAAAGTACAGTCAAAGAAACCTTGCTGTTAAGGGGTTTAAGGTGCAAACATGAGCTATTACCTAGCCTTTAAGTATTAGCCTTCCTCCTTCAGAACTCCACAGAAAATGAAGACCATTTTACCCACCTTTCCTTTCACATGCATCCCAGTTACCTAAGAAGACAGAAATGAGAACAAAATGTTGGTTTTTTTTCCTAGGTAGGAGTTGATCATGCGTCTGTTTTGTGTTTGTAATACTCAATTAGCACAGTGTTTTGCCCTTCTGTATAGATGTTGACAACACCGGGGATGTGATATATTTCTAGGAGACAGGAAATTTAGGTGGAGGCTGCAGGAAAGGATGAATTTCTGAGAGAATTAAAGGCACTGTTATGTGAAAGAAAGATCAAGGAAAAGGTCAAGGAATTGAATAAGAAAATCTGATAACAATAGACATAACGGGGAAAAAAAAGCCCACAGCTGTTAGCCATTTTCAGTGAAATAAATGTGAGAAGTATCAAGAAGCTTAGTTACATGTAATTCACTGACAGTGAATTATACAGGTTATTACACAGGTAGACTAAACTTGAAACATGCATGTTAAAGCATGTTGTGGAAGGTCCATCCATAGAAGTGTTTAAGGTGAGGTTGGATTGGCAGCCTGGTCTAGTGTAGGGTGTCCTTGCCCATGGCAGGGGGTTTTGGAACTAGATGATCTTTGAGGTCCCTTACAACCCAAAGCATTCTATGATTCTTTGTTTCTATGAATAGTCTATAATGCTTGAGTATTGATCATTCAGTGTCTAATATGCTAATTTCTAAATTTCTAACATCACCTCATTAAAAACAAAAAAAGCCACACAACATAATTGGAATACCTTTAGTTGAACTTCCTATCACTGAGCTTCCAGGCACCATACTGAAGGGCAGCAACACTCAGGTTCCTAGAAATTGTAGCACAATGCCCTCATTTGTTAAGCATTTTTGCAACTTTGCCTTGCATAAAAGTATACATATAGAATAATGTATTGCAGGACAGTGAGGTAAATACTTTTTTGAAAAATTTAACAGAAAACTGGTCAGTCATGAGAGAAAGAAGTGTTTCTAAACAGAAGTAATACTTTAATTCTGGCTATAAAGGGGATAATCTGGTTATCTCAAAGCAAACCAAATTAACAGAGGGATACAAAACAAATTATGTGAGTTAAAGCTTTTTAAAATAATGATTTTTTAAATACCTGATTCAAATGCAGATGAACTGAGTGAAGGACCTACTACATCAGTGTATTGCTACCATCTTGATACAGTAATAAACTTTCAGGAAAAGAATAGGTGACAGATCTTCAAACCAAAAACATCAAATAAATTACGTATGATTTAACATGAATACATGATGATACAGCAGTTTTGCATGTTTACATCTTTTCAGAAGAAGAGTAAATATTTGTTTCTGTAGGATATATATCAAAATAAACCCACCACTTCTGTGGTTTAACTATGTATGCAGTTGAATACCACTAGGTTTTTTGAGGGGGGGGGAAAGAAAACTTGTAGGTTGAGAGAAAACAGTTTGATAGGACAGCAAAGGAAGATAACACAACAACAACAACAATAAAATTAGAATACACAAAACAGGTGATACACAATGGAATTGCTAAACACCTACTGACTGATTCACAGCCCATCCCCTAGCAGTGATCCCCCACGAGACAAATTCCCCCCAGTTATATGTTGATCATGACATCCTCAGGTATGGAATACCCTTTGACCAATTTGGTTCAGCTGTTCCAGCTGTGCCCCCTCCCAGTTTCATGTGCATCTCTGGCTTTCTCACTGGTAGGGAATGAGAAGTTGAAAAGACCTTGATTTAATGTAAGCATTATTTAGCAACAACTAAAATCATCGGTGTGTTATCAACATTGTTCTCATAATAAATCCAAAACACAGCACTATGACAGCTCCTAGGAAAGCATCCCAGCTGAAACCAAGACAGCCACATACACAGAATATAAAAAATAAATAATAAATTTTAATTATTATTTTAACATGCCTTTCTACAGTTAAATGTCAGATACATTGGAAGGGAACGTACTCCTGTTTTTATTTGTCTCCAAAGTATCTCCTGAAAAAAATCAATAATATTGACTTTTAGTTTGAGTTATTACAATTTGGAAAGCTGTAATGGTTGAGGTGAGGGTGTTTGTTTTGATTGATTTTATTTTTATCTTCATTGCGAAACAGGTACAACATATATAATATGATTTAAATATGTTCCTTTTTGGTAGTTAGAGTTGAAAGCAAAAAACATAGTGCTACACCAAGTAGAGATTACTGTTTTTCAGATAACCTTCCCTAACTTAGTACCTGTATTGGTCTGTTTCCAAGCTTTTATCCTGAGGAAATTAGTATGCGTCTGTGTAACAGAAAACATAGAAATTGCAAGGTTTTTTAGTTCCATCTAGTGGTAAGAAGATGTATATGTTTGAAACCACTAAACTGACAATAACGGTTGTAATAGAAAGATTAACAAAAAAATTAACTAAACTATTGTAAAAAAATCAAGTCAGGAAAAAAAAAGCTGCAGTAATTAACTTGTTTGTTAATATTAACTTATGTATTGAAGAAAATAGGTTCTGATATCTAAATCTGTAATTATCTTACAGGTATGAAACAGCAGGCATTTAAAAGCTTGAGAGGCAGCTGTAGTGTCTGGTATACTGATGCAGTATGTTTGTTCAAAATTTACTTTTTGATAACAGCTGAACAGACAAAATCGTGATACTTCTTTCTGCCCTTACTGGCCTTCAATTATGGTGATGCTATTTTAGTTTAAATTGTAATTCCAGGTGATTTCACTGCAGAACAGACAGACTGTCCATAATTGGAAAGTCACATTAAAGTGCACGGTTTCTCATTGTGCCTTCTAAACAACTGTATAGTATTTTAGTGAATTTATGTTTGTTTTCTGTAATATTTACCTAGGAAGAAGAATTTATTTTATCTATAAAGGTGTCACGTTGTTATTAATACTCATTGCTTTTAACCTTTGAAAGTAAAAGCAAAGACATAAAGAAAAATGTTAGCCATTATTTTTCTTTCATGGCTGAGATGGTAAGAACAATGTCGGGAGCATGTGACAGCGCTGGTCATGAGAACAAGCATAGGCATAAAGTGATCAGGGTAAATTAAAAGCTGAGATTGTAGTGGTCAAAATAACAATATCCTTCAAGAACAATTGAACAACAGACTATTCCTTTTATGGTGTTCTTTCTTCCTTGCTGAACTAACGTCCCCTAAAATTAAAAAAAAAAAAAAAAAATCAAATCATAAACCAACGAATAATAATATTAAGTATTTTTACAGATGTGATTTTTAAAAATAAAGGATATATGTACTTTTTTTTTTTTTTTTTGCAGTGATACAGACTGAGGTTGGGGGCAAGGAGAAATAACAAAAAAAACCCCAAAACCCAAACAACCTAAAAACACGAAAAAAAAGGTCAGGAAATAGGTTATAGAATAGAATAGATGAGTTCTAGTATTTTGGTACCGGTTCAGATCCTTCTTTCAAATGCTATTTTCACCTAGCAGTTCCCTTTCTTTTTTAAATAAATATCACTGTAGAAACAATCTCTTTCAAAGACACAAGTCACTTGCAGAATCAGACAACTTCTGGGAAAAAAAAATAATCAGATATGGATGGATTGGAGAGAGTCCAGCAAAGGTCCACAAGATGACTAAGGATCTGGAACATGTTTCCTATCAAGAAAGGCTATGAGAGTTGGTACTGTTCATCCTGGAGAAGAGAAAGGTCAGGAGGATGTTATTAACATTTAAATTCTTGAAGGGATGATGCAAAGATGATAGACCCAGGCTTTCTGCAGTGCTGCCCAGTGCATTAGACCCAAAATTAAAAATGGAACTCCTTCCTAAACATCAGGAATCACTTTTTTTTTTTTTTTTTTTGCTTTGAGGATGTCTGAGCACTATCAAAGGTTGTTTGGGGAGGATGTGGAATATTCACCTTTAGAGATGTTCAAAAGCCACCTGGACATGGTCCTGGGCTACCAGCTATAGGTGTCACTACTTGTATAAGCAGGTTGGAACAGGTGGTGAACTTCAAAGGTGTCCTTCATCCTCAATCATTCTCTAATTCCATGAAAGTGAGCTTCTGGTCTTTTTCTTATTTACAAACTTACACTGTAAAAAAATTGAGGTGGAAAAATGGTTGGAAAGAAAACTCTGATACTAGCATCCTTGGTTCATTTCTATTTTCCACTCTCATGTTCTGTGAAAGATGAATTCTAGAATACAGGCCCTGAAAACAACATTATAAAGTAATAATATCAGAAAAAAAAATGCATGAGGAAATGTTTACAATTCTCTCTAGCCTCTTTTATTTTCATAGTAAAAACTCCCAAACTCTAAAAGATATCAAAAAAGCCTTCCAAGTTCTTGCAGTTGTGAACTGCAAGCCACACAGTATTAGATAAACTCATAATCAAATGCCAAAATGGCAATTATAGTACCTGAAATTTGGTTTAGTCATCCAGCCCATCTACCTGTTATTAAATCACCTATATGATTTGGTGTGGCACAACTGAAACTCAAATTATTTTAATATAGTCCATTTTTTATTCAGTGTCTTTCTCTATAAGATATTAGCAAGTAATGAAAGTTTCACTATCAAAGAAACATTCTCCTGGCTAATAGACCATATTGCAACAGATTATTTTCCTAAAATATTCTATTATTTTCCTTTTCTTAATTCCATTGTATTTCTTTAAGACATGCTTTTTTTTTTTTACTGTGGAATATTATTCTTATTTTTTCTATAATTATGTTGTAACTATATCTAAATATTGTAATTATCCCTTTTTTTTAACATGTATACATAATAAGTATGTATACATATTTAGTTTTATTGCAGTAATTCTCCTTTCAGTAATTCTCCTTTGCAGTAAATCTCCTTTCAGGAATTAATTGGTCTAGCCTCCTGAAAACTTTTGCAGTTATTGTATAGAGACTGTCTTCTGCAAGATATTCAGAAATTAATAAAATAAGCCTAAATTATTTATTGAGTGGCAATTTTGTTTCCTGTCTCATCATTCATGGTATATGAGGACATAGCACAGTTTGTCTCAGGTCTGTAGATATAAGCCCTCCAGAGGTACCTGACTGTATCTAGATTGATTGGCTCAGACAGTTATGTATTTGTTCTGTCTATGTTTTGCTCTGGCTTGATAACAGCAAAAAACAGAAAGGAGATGATGCTGCCAACTTAGAGCTGTGCACGCCTGTGCAAATAAATCCTCTGAAATTTTTTCCGGGACACTGGAACCATTTTCTCACATCTTCTAGGCATTTTGGAGAGACATTAAGATTCATAAATGCAAATGTTTGAAAGTCAACAGCAAATCAAACATCTGAGGGATCTACTCTGTTACTCTTTCTCAAGTTGAAAAAAATATTTGCTAAGTACTGGTATTTGTCATAGGCAGGAGTAAAAGATCATAGAATCATAGAATCATAGAATTGTGGGGGTTGGAAGGGACCTCGAGAGATCATCGGGTCCAACCCCCTGCCAAAGCAGGCTCCCTAGGACATTTCACTGAGATAGGCATCCAGACGGGTCTTGAATATCTCCAGAGAAGGAGACTCCACCACCTCCCTGGGCAGCCTATTCCAGTGCTCTGTCACCCTCACTGTGGAAAAGTTTCTCCGCATGTTGGTGCGGAACTTCCTATGCTCCAACTTGCAGCCATTGCCCCTTGTCCTGTCTCCACAGACCACTGAAAAGGGGCTGGCTGATTCCCCCTGCATCCCCTGCTTAAGATAATTATAAACATTAATTAGGTCCCCCCTTAGTCTTCTCTTCTCAAGGCTGAAGAGTCCCAATCTTCTCAGCCTTTCCTCATAGGGGAGATGCTCCAGGCCCTTTATCATCTTCGTAGCCCTTCTTTGGACTCTCTCCAGGAGATCCCTGTCCTTTTTATAACAGGGAGCCCAGAACTGGACACAATACTCCAGGTGGGGCCTGACCAGGGCAGAGTAGAGGGGGAGGATCACCTCCCTTGACCTGCTGGCTACACTCCTCCGGATGCACCCCAGGATCCCATTGGCTCTCTTAGCCACCGAGGCACACTGCTGGCTCATGGCCAACCTGTCATC
Organism: Hypotaenidia okinawae; assembly: GCA_027925045.1. Lineage (NCBI taxonomy): Eukaryota > Metazoa > Chordata > Aves > Gruiformes > Rallidae > Hypotaenidia > Hypotaenidia okinawae. Next base: position 177,507,132 of record BSDF01000001.1, read on the forward strand.
CACCAGGACCCCCAGGTCCTTCTCCACTGAGCTCTTCTCCAGCAGGTCATCCCCCAGCCTGTACTGATAGAAACGGTTGTTCCTTCCCAGGTGCAAGACTTTACACTTGCTTTTGTTAAACCTCATCTGGTTTCTTACTGCCCAGCTCTCCAGCCTGTCCAGGTCTCGCTGGATGGCAGTGCAGTGTTCCTGCGTGTCAGCCACTCCTCCCAGCTTTGTGTCATCTGCGTACTTGCTGAGGGTGGATGCTATTCCCTCATCAAGGTCGTCAATGAAGATGTTAAACAGGACTGGACCCAACACCGAGCCCTGGGGAACACTGCTAGTCACAGGCCTCCAGTCAGATTCCGCTCCACGAATCACGACCCTCTGGGCTCGGTCCGACAGCCAATTCTCAACCCACCTCACTGTACTCTCATCTATCCCATGCTTTCTTAGCTTTGCTATCAGGATGTCATGGGAGACAGTATCAAAAGCCTTGCTGAAGTCAAGGTAGATGACATCCACTGTTCTCCCTCCATCTACCCAGCCGGTGATGAGATCGTAGAAGGCTATGAGATTGGTCGAGCACGATTTCCCCTTGGTGAATCCATGATGACTACTCCTCATGACCTTCTTCTCTTCCAATTGCTTGGAGATGGCATCCAGAACAAGCTGTTCCATTACCTTTCCAGGGACAGAGGTGAGGCTGACTGGCCTATAGTTGCTGGGATCCTCTTTCTTGCCCTTTTTAAAGACTGGAGTGACATTGGCTATCCTCCAGTCCTCAGGCACTTCTCCTGTTCTCCAGGACCTGTTGAAGATGATAGAGAGCGGCTCAGCAATCACCTCCGCCAGCTCCCTTAGCACACGTGGATGTATCCCATCCGGTCCCATGGATTTGTGTGCATTTATCCCTTTGAGCCGCTCCTGGACCTCCCCTACCTCAACCAGATGGAAATTCTTCATATCCCAAACACTCCTATTTACATCCAGTGCCTGTGGGTCCCGGGGGCCTTTGAGGTGAAGACCGAAGCAAAGAAGACATTCAGTATCCTCACCTGCTCAAAAAGGTTCACCAGATTCACTGGAAACGCTTGTGTATGTATATATGTGTATAAGTCTTGGTATAGGTGTACATACTTGCATGGTGGTTATCTATACTTAAGGATTGAATGTAGCATTAGGAGAATAAATGAAAGGATAGATCTAGTACAGTTCAGAAACTATGTTTCTGAATACATGGATTGAACAGACCTGGACGTGCAATCATGACATTAGCTCTACAATATCAGAATTAACAAGTGTTCTTAAGGCTTTCTCAAGCTGCTTAGATATTTTCATCTTTCTATGCAAATCTTAACTTTGGCTCCTAAATTTTCAATGTCATTCAAGAAAGTTAGGGTAGCTGTCACCATAACTTTGGACATCCCTGTGATAAAAAATCATTTTCTTTCAAAACTTTCTGGCTCTGTATGAGAGAGAATCCGAATTTCCAACTATAGCACTTAAATAAATGCTTTGTTAAATTTTAAAAGCTTTGTTGTTGTTTTCTTTTCATCATCTAAAGTTGAAATAGTTGGCAAGGATATTAATTCACAATTCATAAACTTCAAATTATCCTCCAAAAGCCAGATCTTCAGATAGCTAAAATACCATGTATTTCACTGACATGAAGAGTTCAGTCTTTCAGAGGAGTTCAGTGATCTGAGGAAGTTGATCTTCTTGGGGCACATGCATGCATTGAGATACTTGGTTATTCACATAACTGCTTTGGTAGGGTCATATTCTGCTAAATGTCCAGGCACCTAAATAGGAACTGTAAATGTTGGGTTCTTCCAGAAGCCTAGTCCATGATTCTTTTTGCATAGATTGTTGTTTATATGCTAATCTTTTCCAAGTGCTGGCTAAGCTTGTATCTTCAGTCTTCATTGTAATAAGTCTTCATGGTATCCCTAATCATATCAACATTTCTCTTTTAGTTTTCCTGCTGAAAACAGATTATCTAAAGAAAAGAAAAAAGGATCAGCATCCAGGACTTTTTTTTTTTACCCAGCATTAATTTCAGTTCCTTCCTTTATTAAGTGACCCATTTTCTTTCTGTTATTTCTTTTCTCTCTGAGATATTCCTTTGTTCTTGTTGTCATGTTATCTAACAGGCATTTATTCTTTCTTCTCCTTGAATTAAAAACAGACAAAAGTTCTTTCTGAAAGACATTATTTCCTTCTGTATTGCTGCATCTTTTTCTTAGATACTAATTCTTTTTTATGAAATCCAGCTAATTTTTCTAGGGGGTCAGTATATATGAGAATTCCCTAGTTCTGCATCATTTATTACTTACTCCTAATTAGAGTCTAATGGTTCCATGAAGGTTTCTCTGTTACTTGAAGCGAAACAATGACTTGTAGATTTGGTTCTTTGTGAGGCTGAGGGTGGGGGGATATCCAAGCAAAATGGAGATTAAACTCATATTCTATTTAGTGGTGAATGTGCCTAGAACAGCCTAGAAATCTTATGTTGGTCTTAAAGGTGTAAATGAATCACACTCAACAATTCGACTACAAATGAGAGAGAAAAAAAAATCTAATCCAATCTATTTCTGTGGTAAATAACACACTCTAGCTGTTGTTGTTGTTGTTGTTGTTGTTATTATTGTTGTTGTTATTATTATTATTGTTATTGTTATTATTGTTATTATTATTATTATTATTTCTAGTCCACTTCCAAAATGAGAATAGAGAGCATCTAATAGAAAACTGGATGGGAGACAACTGGTGACCTTGAAGCTAAGGTACTCCAGCCACTGAGGGCAAACAGATCTTTCTGAATTGTATTTCTTGATTATTCCAATGTCAAATCTGATAGCAGGTTTTTAAATTTCTATAGGTATTTGAGAGAGCAGGCACCCAGTGCATAATAGCTTAGATTCTCAGAATCACTTTGTACTAGAACAGTGCACTTTTTATTTAGTTTATATGGAAGGCAATTTCAAAAAGTCTCAGACACTAAATTCTAGGACTAAACTCTTATTTTGATGTGAGAAACAGCATGGTTTAAGCTGAGCTGAGTAAGGACAAGAATATGGTCTCACCAAGTCTCATGAACACCCCATCCACTAATAGATAACAGATGCTGGAAAGCTTAATAGCAGATGACCAGTGCAATGACAGTGTGAGCATAAGAGCTTTGGAATTGCTATTACTTCAGTGTGCTCAGATAAGGCCTCTACAGATGCCAGTGAGGCAGATAACAAGTGCTGAATTCCTGATCAGTCCCTTCCTCCTCTGTTAGTCTCCTTGCAGCTATATCACCCAGATGTAAGAATTAGACCCTGTCTACTCTCCGATGCGAAATCATCCTGCACCTAAATATCTTTAGGCTTTTTCTGTCTATTTAGGGACATACTTTGGGGAAAGGAACAACCACAGGCAAGACCTGAAAAGAATAAGACAATACTGTTTCCAAAATTATACTCCTGTTCAGACAGAGACAATTACTTACTAACATCTTCTCTGTTTAACCACTTCTAAAGGGATACAACAGAGCAGTAAGATGACTGGCTGTGCTGAAACTATATGCTGAACCTTCTCCCATATGTACCATAGCTCTCCTCTTCCAATACTCTCTGGCAAACTTTACTTTGACAGTAAAGCATGCTGATTTTACAGCCCATTCATTGAAAGAGTGACTTTAATTGTAAGCAATTGCACATGCCTCCATTGTGTACTTGTGCATTGATACTTGTGCATATGAAGTTTGTACTAACAGGTTTAATTTTAATTACACTGTTCTTGTTATACCCATATTATATATGTTTGATGAAACATCCCACTATTATCTAATTTAATTCTATTTATTTTAAAAGGGTATTAGCACAGGAACATAATGACTGTATTGCACAAAACATATACCATACAACAGGGGAAATCTCATTTACATGAATTGTTGCATATTGTCCCACAGTGTTCTGTGTAAAAAGAACTCTGGAAAAAAAAAACCCAACAAACACACCAAAAAACAAAAGGAAGTAAAATACAAAAGAGAGACTAATGAAAATGTGAGAATTTCTTCCTATTTGAATAACCTCTTTTGGCAAAGGCATACCTGGCGTTTCTACCCTTTAGCATTAGTTGTTGCTGTTTCAGGGCATTTTATATTGGCTTTGTTTTATTTTCCAGCTTATTTCATAACTGTTTTGAAACTTTGTGGGTTTTGGTTTGTGTTGGTTTGCTTTTTTGGTTTTGTTTTGTTTGTTGGTTTGGTTTTTTTTTTAATTACTTTTGAATATATGTTTCCCACAAAATAAAAGTAGTAGGGAAAGAAAGCAATAAAAACATTTTCAGATTGTTTTTGGTACTGCTTTAGTTTTAGAACCAGTGCTATGTTAAAATATTCATATATTTCTAATACCATCTGTGCATTGGGAGTTCTGCTCTTAAGATGTATCTCGTCTTAGTAAAATACTAGCATGTGATACCTAAAACCCCACTGAAATCTGTAAAAAATGTATACGGGGATCAATGAAACCACAGTCCAGAGATGCCAGGGACTGCACAGCCATCAGGCCTTTACTACTTCTATCATGTGGAACATGCATTACTCACTTCTGTGTATATATAAGGTTGTTTTAAGCCTCTATTGCATTATTTTCCCTCCCGCATTCAATTATGTCTCTAAATATGTTTCTGTATTTTAATGCTGATTACAGACACTGCAGTTTCAGAGATTGTTTTCCTTATGTGTTGATCACAATGAGGAAATACAGAATATTTATGAAGAACAGATTATATAGTATACCAACGCTATTTCATTCAAAATAAGTGGAGTTGCAGTACTCTAGTTTGGTAACCTTATTTCCATTAAGATAAGTAATCAACAGTGAGGATATTCAGTTTGGCAGAGTAAAAGAAGAAAAAAAAAACCAAACACTTGGATTTTCTTGCTACAGTATGCTTAGAGATAATTTAGGAAGCATTACTTTAGTCAGGTAAGACTGTGACAGTTTAACCAGACTAAGGTACTTGAGAAATATATATTTAACATCTATTTTAAAAAATAATGGCTGTTTGCACTGATTTGATCAAATATTTCATATTCATGCCTTTCTATATGTCCAAGAGTAGACTTAGACAAAGGGATTTATCTCACCTACACCCAGGATCTGTAGCAGGCTCTATGTCAGCAGTAGAAGAGAAGTAAGGATTACCTGGGAACAGTCAACTTGGATATCTACTACAGAGTGTAATAAATTGCATATTAAAAATATATATTTCTCTACAGCAGCTTCAAAGGCTAGGTTATTTGGACTTTGCCATGTAGATATACATAGTTAATAAAAATCAATTTCCATTGAGGAGGGTTTTAGTTGTTTGCTTTTATCAGAAAGTCTACAGGTAACTGAAATCCTTATGACAACGAATATGTTTGCAGTGCTAAAAATGTATGTCCATCCTAAATCAAGTTCCAGTAAGAAGAGCTTATTTGCTGGATTAACTCTTTGCAGTTTGTAGTTACAGCTCTTAATAGCATTCTGTCACTTCTTATCAAGTTTGCAGTAGCACTCTGCAGAGTTAGGGACTGTGCCCAAATTCTGCAGGGCTCTGTGTCTGCACAGAGTGATGCCAACAAAATGCTTTTTGTCTAAAGAATCAATACTTGGACTGATGCTGCAGTGCCCCACATGCTTTTGTATAGGAAAAAGAATTGTGTAGACTTTAATGAACAGAATGACAGAAAACAGGAGAAGAAATGAAAACAGTTTATAAAATAAATGCCTTTTACTATTAGAATGCCAACCGTTTCTGAGGAATTACATATTATCAGCTGAAACATCTCTTTTCTTTCTTTGTCTCTCTTTTTAAGAGCAGATTTTAAATTTCACCAAAGCCTGTTTTAACAAGACATTAAGCCCTCCTCCCCTTCTTTAAATGTCTGTGTTTAATGAGAAATTTCAAAGGCACTGTGCATTTTACGAGCAGAAATCTTTAGTGGCTTCGTATTAATATGAATAATTTTCTCTGGTATTTGTATGCTCCCAAATCACACAGCCACCCTCAAAAATCCCTTGCTAGATAAATCACAGCACACTGTTTCAATCAGTTTCCTAATGCACAGATGTGAAAAGTCGAATATAAAGAGGGATTAGTACTGTATGGTTACAGATGCATCTAAATAGCTAGGTTGTTTTAAGCTCTCCACAGAACATTTCCTATCATAATGCTAAAAAATGTGAGGGAATGTTTTATTACTGCTGAAATGCATATAGTTGTGAGAGTTCCTAGCTCTGTAACAATCAGGAACTCCTGGCTCAGGGTGAGTACAGAATTTGTGAGATCTGTGAGCTTTTGCTGATAATTCATTGATGGAGCCCATCTCTCTGCTTAAGAAGCTTTTACTATGTCTAAGCTGATTAGGGAGTGAGAACCCAAGAACTGAAAATCACAAACTGCTGTGGCTCCTGTCAGATTTTGCAAGGATGTGAAGGATGGAGGGGAACACTGTACATAAGCATAATCTCTTGGCCTTGGGACATAGCCTAAGTAAGTAAGAAGTCCCAACTTCTGGGAATCCTTCTTAAAACTGGAAGTGTGAACATAAACTGAATCCTGTCAGCCTTCTTCTGAGCTCTTCTGTTACGAGTTTTGTCCTTATTTTCTGAATTAGAAAAGAAAATTACTGTTCTACAGACTGCTTGAGTAGATGATGATAGAATATGTTAAATTCTAATAATATGAAGAGTATTGGGGAAAACGAAAGAAAAACAATATATTTGTGTTGCTTCTGTTCTCTCTAATGCGGTGGCAATAGCAACAGCAAGACTTTCAGGTGGTTTGATTTGTTTGGGGTTTTTTTGTGTTTTGTTGTTTTATTTTACTGTTTTGTTTTGTATTGTTTTTCCCAGAGAGACACTTCAGAGTAGTAAATTGAAAGAAATAAAAAGAGAGCAGGAATAAATTAAAGAGAGGTCAACTAAGGATGGGAAAAAGGGTAGAGAGGGTTCTCAAAGAGATACTAAAAGGAGAAAGATCTTTGAGAAGCAGTACTCAAAACATAAAGACAGGGACGTAAGTGTTTTAAAGAGAAGGATAATAAGTTATCTTTGTAGAAGAGATGTTTATCAAAATATTCTACTTCCTTGATAGAAAAGGAAATTACAGAGTGGCTTGTTTTGGTTTTTTTTTAATCTTTAGTTTTTGTGAAAAAGCACAGGAGTAGTATATATCATAATAGAAAAGTCACAAACCATGGAACTTGGATTTGTTCTGACTTCCTGAAAAAGAAATGAGGACCACAGTCCTTATATATGGCTTTGGGACAGTTAAATCACTAGGTATTATCAAATTGATCTGGTCATTAGTGGACGTAGTGTGGACATAAATAAACAATGAGAGACATAAGGAAAAAGTGGGAAATGTGAAAGTCCTTCAGAAAAGGATAAAAGAATACTAGTCAAATAATGGGGGTCAAAGATAAAACAATACCTCCATGAAGGAGAGAGGTATACAAGGGTATTGTAAAAACATTTTTTTCTTTTAAGGGATATAACTTCATTTTTAATCTGCCATGTTTATAACTTCCAAAAAGCTAGTTTGTTAGCTGTTCCACATTTGTTCTATCTCTCATAGATATTTATGGATCACCTGGTGTCTGTGTCCTCTCCCCCAAATTCTTCCTACCAAAAATTCAACATGGTAAAACCTACTTGAATATGTTTTCAAATGGCCTATATTTATTATTGGACCCTTAATTCTGGTAGCATTCTATTGTATATTGTTTCCGACTTAGCTTCACCCAAGTAAAACCTGTAATAGAGTTTTCTTGGAGATGCAGAGATATATAATTACTTTTGTGGATATACTGAAGCTGCTGCAGAAAATAAATGGTCAGTTATCAGTCTTAAAATCAGAAAAAGAGCCCATCCTGACAACTTTCCCCTGAGTATAAAGCTCATTCTGATCAAGATAAAAATACCATTCTATTTTGCAGCTGTGTTGGAGGCAGCTTCAAGGCATAAATCTACACACAACAAAAGGGCTTTTTCCCGGTGCCTGTGGACATCTCCAAAATATGAAAAGTAAATTGGAACCTGAATGTAATCTCTACAAATTTGCTATGTTTACTTCACATATATTAACTTTCTCTGTTAGATTCAATAGTATATGTTGAGAAGTTGCAGACATTTATTAGGATCGCAAAATCTCTTCCCCACGTTTTCTTTTCTTCTACTTATTTTTTTTTCTTTACATCAAGATATATAAACATTTGATTGTACATTACACTCATTTAACATTCCATTTCCTGAAATGCTACTGGAAAAAATGCAAATACAAACTAAATTAATTTGGTCATTTGCACATGTCTGCGGGAAAGATAGAATGGAGTTAGAGAACCCAATTTGAGTAAAACATGGACAATTGTTCCAATAATACATGTCCCTTATTTATCCCCTTCAGCATCATCTATTTCTGCCTTAATTCCAGTAAGTTTAGTAACACTGCATTCCTTTCTTCTTTCTTCCAGTTTTAAGTAGGGTAGTGGGCAGATAAAAACTTCCAGAAGAAAAGGAGTAGACAACATTTCTTTTCAGAGGTTTCCATGTACTGCTGAACCAGCACTGCAGGGGAACTAATTTCTGTGGATGTTAATGGTTTTTTTCCTGAAATGAAGTGGAAACTTGAAACTAATAAGAGCAACCAAAAGATCTGTTCGCATTTTCAGTGTATTCTAGAAATAGGTTCTAACAGTTCAAAATAAACTTCTATCCTTCCTGGCAGAGCAGGCTGAGCAAACCCAGTTGCTACTTCATTAGCAACACAGCCACCATTTTTCTGCTTTGACTGGTCTCTCTCATCTTCTATCAAATGATGCTATGTGGCTGTTTGTATGGTCAGTACTACTACTGTCGGTCCCTTATTTTTTAATTCTAACACAGTAGAAAACATATATATTAGGACAGTTCATCAATGCTCCTTCTTATTGTGTATTAGTTACATTTTATCTATAATAATTCAGATCGCATTTAGAATCTTTTATACTGGAGATTTACTCCTGAAAACTAAAAAGAAAATAATCTTACAATTTAAAAATAATATTAATAAAGTATTTTATATATATATATATATGTTCTGGCTTATCACTGGTAAAATAAATGTTTAAAGCTTTCTGTAAAGAAAAAATATGGCAAAGTCAGTTGATTTCAATAGTATTATGCCAGTGATGAAGTTAACGCTCAGGCAAAGTAAATTTTTCTCCCTGTACTGACCACAATAACAATGTTAGCACAAACTAAAAGAAAATTGATGAAAAAGATAACATGTACTTGATGTTGATGGACTGCATGTTTGTGCCTAATACACTAGAGAAACTCTCCAATAACAGTTCACCCAAGTGAAAATATTGCCCCATTTTGCTCCGAAGGTCAATGTCAATTGAGGTTATTGACTATATAAATGCTAAATACAAGAGTTTGAGTCATCCAAGGCTACTCTAACTTGTACGCTGTACTTTTCAAGGTTTCTCAGTTATTCTTACAGTTTGCATTCCTCACTCACTTATGCTATTTCTTTTTTTCCTTTTTTTTTTTTTTTTTAAATTTTTATTCAATTCCCCACATCTTTTCACTCTGTATTTACTAAATGTTAAGGAATGGGTGCCACAGTTATGGAGAGACCATCACATTCAGGGATCAATTTTTAGGTTGTCTGCTAAAAAAGTAATTTCTTTCTTCACAAGAGAGCAGAGAGAAACAGAAGCAGGAGGAGAAGTGCAAATAATACACTTCTGGGCTACTCCCAGACCTATCATAGGAGCCATCAGTCTATCACAAGCCCGCTTGCACAAGCCTAGATGAGCACAGCCAAGTTACAAACAAGAGGAAGGGACACTCTATCCATTCACTCCCCAGGGCTGTCCCAGAGAACCTCACCTTACAGTCCAGAGGTGACACCCTATTCATGAATAAAGGGGACCGCCTCCATCATTTTACACAGTGTGGAGTGTAAATATCTAGGGGATTTGCAACATGTTGTGTGATGCAAGGGAAGAACATATGAAATTGCAGAAGATTTAGGCAACTAAAGGCAGGGATAGGGATAGAGAGATTTAAGCGATTTGAGAAGGAGAAATAATTAGAAAATAGTCAAGTAATGGGATAAAAAGGACCATTTTCATGTAAATTGTTTGCTCGTCTGTGGAGGGGATCATTATTCTGTGTGTGAATATGCATAAGGGGGGTCTCAGTGACCACAACCAAGAGTCAGAAGCCTGTGTGTGTCCATGGTACTGACAACTGGGGCAAGTGAGGACGTGCAGGTATGATCACTACTGAAGATCAAGCCAGACAAGATGGTTGAGTAGATGAAGTGACCTGGGAGCCAGGGAAGTGTGTGTATGCCTAAGGATGACCACAGAAGCAGCTGGTTATCAGAAGGACCAGGGCAGTCCCAGAGAGCTTGTGGACGGACCATGGGAGTTGAGAATTGATTGGGGTTTCTGCTTGTATGGATGTCTTTGTGTGTGTGCATGTGCAATGGTCTCTACTAGCAACTGGAGTGAGACTATGGCCATGGGGGCTTGCATTTCAGGACACTAGTAACTGGAGAGACTGGCATCCAGGGTCAGCTACTGGGCAGACTGCGTGAATTCAACAGCTTAAGGGAGCCACCAGGTACATATGTAAGTGTGTACATAGATGCACATCTACGTATGTATACCTACACACACATATATATCTCTCCATGTGCATATGGAGGGATGGCGTTGTTCCTGGGTTCCCACCAGTGGGGCAGTGTTCTGGTAATAAGGAGAACCAGAAGATCATGTTCTGTGATTATGTGATTCTGTGATATAGATATATACTAGTATCATTAGTGGACTGATATCATGATCAATCAGAGAGGGGAATGGAATGACACTTTTGGTACTGTTTGTGTTTGTGGGAGTGATGAATGCTTCCATTTTGTGTTGGTCTGTGTGGCCAGCTGTGTATTTTATGTGGTGGATATCTGTGTTCTGTATGCAGGTGCCTCCTGGGATTGCATTTCCAGTCTCACTGCTGTTGGACTTGGTGATATGGGGCTACTGCAGTAGCCTTTCTTCTATCAGGCTACAGGACTTGACAATTCCCTGGCATAAATTATGTTCTGGAGTCAAATAACTTTTAGGGCGATATAATTTACAAGTAGCTGAAGTCCAAGGCCAATATTAGCACTATAGGATAGATATAGCAAATATTGAAACCCCTGAGTAAAAAAAAAAATAAAAATCAGCTGGTTCTTTCAAATGATGTTACAGATCTGTACACAAAGCACTTTGGTGATAAGAGGGAAGTCAGTGAGATACATTTCACAGTGAAGCGGATCAATTTTTGAGTGGTTTCAGCCTGCTGTTATTCATGAAACATTCACTGTACTTCCCAACTTTCTGATATATATGGGATTGCTCACTGAGTAAAGAATGAATCACTGTGACTTAAGCTGACAGAATTAGGCCCTAATTAATTTGGCTGAGATCATAGGAGGAGTCAGTCAGCATCAGAACAAAAATAGACTCTGATTCTCACCATGGTTCTCACTGCAACATGTAATGGTGCCAAACTTGCTGCATCCCATTGTAGTTCAAAACTAAATCTTTCTCTTTAGTCACCTCTCCTTCCCATTTCTTGGTCCGTTTGTCAAATTGCAATCAACTGCAGTCCATGAATAGAGCCAGAATGTGTACTGTGTGATTGAAGATACAACCTGCAATCCTAAAGCACAGTAGATATTGTTACTTCCCAGTAGTGCTGCCAGTTCTGGCAAAAGCTGTCCATACCTGCTGTGTTGGTACAAAGACCTTTTGCAGAGTTATCTGGGGTTTGTGGCCATTAATTGCTGCAGATGGAGGCATGCAGCCAAAGATGCATAAAAAAGCCTTTTGCAGTCACCATTATGAGTAACTCAGAATACAAAATTTTGTAGCAAGAGTGTGAAATCACATCTCAATAATATAATGGAAAATACAGTATATTTGTTTTAAATAAGATAACTCTCCATAAGGGTGAGTTTCCCCAAATTAGTGAAGTATAAATATCAACATTATTGTTTATAATACTATGTATCAGAACCACACCTTTTTTTTTTTTTCCCCAATCCAAGGGAATGCTCACAGAATCCTGAATAATTACAGAAATACTATTTATTTGAATGCAGTCTCTGACAGTCTCTTACCCACTCAAAACCAGTGACTAATAAATTATGCCTTGCTTACATTTTACAGTAGCAAGAGTGTGGTGTAAATAGCATGCTACGAAAAGTAATATAGAATTTATCTTGGATTAATCATCTAAGTATCATCTACCCTGATTCTTGGAAAGATTGCCTAAGGCAACTGTCTTGGCTATGGGTATCATATCGGTTAATTTACAAAACATTTTTCTGCAATATTAATTCAATGCCTACTGTGTATACATACACTGAGATTATTACTAAAACAGAAAACAAATCACTGTAATAGAGTCAAAACATGAAGTGATACATCTGAAAAAAAAAAACCTAAACAAAAAAAAAAAAAAGAAAAAAAACCCCACACACTTTGGTGTTTCCTATAAATGTTTTGCAATCCTATATAGCTATTGCCATTTCACCAAATAGAATAACCAGGGAATCCTCTTTTCCTCCTTCCCTAAGAATCCTAGACTGATCTTTGGCCATGTGTAATAACAATGGCTATCATGGTGCCACAGTTTCTTCTAGCCAGTGCACCTAGCCCTCCAGCAATGTTGCTGTTGGATCTCACAGAAAGAGACTGATGTCAGAAGATGGACAGATACATCTTCAAATCCTGTATATGGGAAGTGGTGGCAGATTCACCAGTAGAGCTATGGCCATGAGGACCAGCTAGAAAATATTTCTCTTTCTTGCCAGAACACTTTGGTATATTGTACCATTTGTATGAGAGAGTATCAAAACAGAACCTTTTTTTTTTAAAAAGAAAAAGATCTTTTGAAAAATTTAAAATCTATGTCTGCTTTTGTTTTAATTTGTGAATCTGTCTATAGTCTGAGAAGATGAAAGGATAATGATCATGGTATTTCTCTACACAGTTTTTTGTTGCATCATTTAACAACTGCATCCATGCAACTCTTCTGTTATAGAAATCCTTAGACTTCTTCAGACAAAGGATGTCACTCAGAGATAGTTGTACCATACTACTTAAGAATTTTTTGTTTGATTTACACAGACACAGCATGTGGAAGCTTGCACAAAATGCTGCCTTTTACAAACACCTATTTCATCCAAAAAAATTAGTTTTGCTTATTAAAACAAATAATCCTTCAAGAACCTATATTTATACTGGAAGATTTAATTTGCAAAGAGTAATCAGAATTTTTGGCTCTGTTTTTAGTTATCAGAGTCTTGAGTAAACAGAAAAAAAAACCCAAAACCAACCCACCAGCGTTCAGGTATTAAAGAAAATCTTGAGATACTTTCTGCTTAAATAATCAGGTAGAATTTTTTTTTTTTTAAATTAATCTGTGTACAAAGCACATATTTAGTAGCCTTAAGCATAACAAAAATGTTATGCAGAGTCTGATGCAGTGAACCTTACTTTGACATATATAAATGATAAAAGTTTCAGTTCAAGGGCAAAGCCATTCTCAGAACAGGTCACTAATTTCACTTATTTCCTCCAGTTCTATAACGACTAGCTATTTGAAAAATTTAACTGGGTTTGTATGGTTTTAATGAGATTTACTAAAAAGGTGAAACAAGGAAATATAGCACTCAAATATGTGAAAATAGCTGAAATTGCTCTTACTGCACTAAGCTCATTAAATTCACTTGCTTGAATGCTGGCTATTAGAATTATCAGACCAGAGAATTAACAGGTCTAATGCATCTATTTGGTGAGGTTCATACATCTCTTTGCCTGAAGGTTATTGAGCAGGCACAGTATGGCACAGTATATTTCTTTTTGGATAGCTGTGGTGCTGGCATGTACGCTGTTGCTGTAGTGCAAAGAAAGTGCTGTGTTAGTGGAGTCTGCTTAGTGCAAAGATAGAAATTAAGGACAAGTTCTGTAGAGGTAACCCTTGGTAAAATTCTGGTGAAGACACACATGGTTGTCCTCAATAGAAAAAGCCCTCTTAGATCAGGGTCTCAAGCTAAATTCAGGGACTTATTAAATGGAATTAATGATTTAGATCACAGATGTGTCACATAGTCAAGTCTGTGCTACACTGGTCTTCAACAGTTAAAGTGATTATTTAATTTTAGACCTTGATAAGGGTATTGAATGAACAGATGTGCTTCATGCGGTGTATAGATGATAAAAAAATTGAATGTTTTTATTCTACAGTCTCAATTCTGCACGAGTCTCTCCTCCATCCTGGTACATAATGCAAATTTCTATTTCCCTACCTACAGATTATATGAGCTTTTTGGAATGAATGTAGCTATCTAGCAGCCTTATAAATTCAGAAAACTATTTATTCAACCATAGAAGTACAGCAATGCTACAGGTTAGTAAGATCTGCAAAAAACATTTCCAGACACTCGTATGTTTATTAAGTTTCAGCCTTCAGGGTGCACAACAGGCAGAGCTGGCATATGACAGTAGTATGTTTGAGCTAAAAGACATTTCAGGTGCCCCGTCTTTGCCTGATATCACTCTGACAGATTTACAGAGTCCACAAGAGTCTGATGTCGTCTGTGGCATTCACAGCTTTTAATCTAATAGTTAAAATGCTGTAAGAAATTATTTAGGATTTTACTAGAAGGAAAAAAAAAAAAGTCATAGAATCATTAAGGTTGGAAAAGACCTCCAAGATCATCTAGTCCAACCACCCCCTACCACCTATATTACTAACTAAACCATATCCAACCTTTCCTTGAATGCCCCCAGGGACAGAGACTGCACCGCCTCCCTGGGCAACCTGTTCCAATGCTTAATCACTTTTTCTGAGAAGACATTTTTTCCTAATTTCTAGCCTGAACCTCCCCTAGCACAACTTGCAGCCATTCACTAGTCCTATCACTACTTATCTGTGAGAAGAGGCTGACCCCCAGCTCACCAAAACTTTCTTTCAGGTAGCTGTAGAGAGCAATAACGTCTCCCCTGAGCCTTCTCTTACCCAGACTAAACAGTTCCAGTTCCCTCAGCCACTCCTCATAAGGCTTGTGTTCCAGACCCTTCACTAGCTTCATTACCCTTCTGTAATGCTCGATGTCTCTCCTTGTAGTGAGAAGCCCAAAACCGAACACAGTGTTTGAGGTGCTGTCTCACCAGAGCTGAATACAGGAGGATGATCGCCTCCCTGGTGCTGCTGGCTACCCTATTCCTGATATAAGCAAAGATGCCTTTGGCCTTCTTGGCCACCTAAGCATTAATATATGTGTGTGTATATATATATCTATCTCATCCTGTCTTCTCAGCGTGAAAGATCAACAAAAAAAGAGAGATATAAAGAAAAAAGTGCAAAATAGTGGAAGGTAAAAACAATATCAAAATTCTGCTTAGTTTTTCTACTACGTTCATTTCAGACCCCTTCATTTCCTGGTGAGCAATGATTAGATGAAACAGGGGAGAGGGGGAAAGAGTTTAGTAGTAGAATAATAACGGTAGCATGATCAGTATCCCTAGTCAGTCCGTTTATATTTATTTCTTTTTTAAAAGAAACATTGTTTAATTGGTTTGTTTGATTATTTATTTATTTATTTATTTGTTCACCTAGACACTCTATCTGAGAAACCTCAGAAGGATACATTTTCTTATTGACTTAGAAGGAAAGGGTAATGGGTGGGAGGGAAACAAAGACAAAAAGCCCCCAGATATTCTATTTGCTATGACCTTTTTAAGGAACAATTCCCACTTACTGTGTTTTAATCGCTATCTCTGAAGCTTTGGGACTAATTAGATGGTCCATATGCTCTGATTACAAAAAAAAAAAATTATGCACAAATTTTGTAAGGAGCAAGGTCACTGTGATTACCTGTGTGAAGTCTCATCTAGGAAGTCCATTGTCTAGAGAAATTCATTGCTTCAAATGAATGACTTTCTTCAAAAATACAACTTAAAAAGAAATATAAATATTCCACAGAATGGTCCTTATTAAGTCATAAATTTTCAATCATCACTCAAGTGCATTTAGAAAGAGAAATTTGTTCTGCATTGTCAGAGAATAACTACTTAAAAATAAACCCGAAGAAGAGTGTTTAATATATTTTTTGCCTTCAGATACATTTTAAAAGTTAAAAAGCAATTAAAATTGTAAAATAAGCAGACCAGTAGCTCATTTCATTTATTTTATCTTTCCCTTTCCTCCTTCAAATACTTTTTAGTTAAATTGTATTTTCCAGATATTGCTGTATTTTTACTTTCTCTAATATTCTCATTGTAAATATCCCCTGAAAGTACTCCTCAAGTATCTGAAAAATGTAACTATTTCTCTACATTGACAGAATGACATTAATTAGCTTTGCTTTTTAAATGGTTTCAAAATCCAGGTTCCTAAGTTAAGAATGTCTTTTAAAGAAGGCAGAGATAAAAGAGACTATGCTTCTATTTTCTACTCTTGCTTTTCTAGATCACGGTGTAAATATTTCCTGGTAGAAATGTACAATACTGTAGAAAGATCATTCCTCTGATACTTCTATTTGGTATTAAAAGGTACTAGTGCTCATTAAATCAGTGTGGAACTATTTGTTCAGTAGGAATAAGTGGATTTTTCCTTCTTAAAAATATGACATTGTGATAGACAATCAAACATCATTTATTTTTATATAACTGAGGGGTGGGTATCTATGTCTAGAAAGGGTGACATACAAAATGTAGTGAAGAATGTATTTCTTTCTAAATCTATAAAGGAAATACATGGGACAGGTAAACCAGATTCCGATAAACTGAAACAGTGATGCCATTTGAAATACTAGTGATGAGCTGCAAGAGTAACTTTACTCCTGCAGAACTGAATATAACCAGACTATTCAGAGTTTGATCTATGCCTGATTTTTGCCATCCACCCAATTCTCCTGCAGTAATACCCAAGATAATGCACAGCTGTCTCCAGCTGTAGTGTATGTAGGAGACTGCAAGTGTGAAAATGTCATATCTTGGAATGAATTCAAAATGTTTGAAACTAAGACAACAAAATAAAGTGATCAGCAATTCAAGAGAAGGAGAGAACAACCATGGTTCCAGTCCCTGATTTCTTGTTTACTTCAGTATTTGTATGTTGGGTAGCTAATCTAAACACATAAATAAAATGAAATGTGATCAAGGACCCAAACTCATGTGTCCCTTCTTTTCTCCTCAAAGCCTTAACCAAATCTCACAGAATTTGCATGCTATTATGCGCTGAGACTTTTAATTTCCCTTCTGATTTCTTTGATTTAGCTTTAGGGTGCTTTCACTTATTTCCAATGAGTTTTCTCATTAGATCTTTTATACCAAATTCCTTTTCTATTCACATTGCTCAATTATTTTCTTATAATTGTTCCGTAAAAAAACCCCAGGATTTAATAAAGAAATACATCGCCATAAAATAAAGACACATATGTGGTATCATGTGGGGATGAAAAAAAGAAAAGTTCTTCAGATAAAGTCAGTTAAGTACTCATAAGATGATGATATAGATGACTGTGATTTTATCTAGACAAGATCTCTGCTGAAGGTAGCTTTCAGACAATTATATTGGTAAAAAAAAAAAGGTAAAAAACTGATGAAGTCATTAAATTTTCAAAAGTTACAAATTATCCTGTAAAGCTTCAGTGACTGCAAATTAGCCTTTGCTATAGCCCTCTGCTAACAATCTATAGATCATTTTATTATTCATGAATTTTAGTAATTTCAGGACACCACAGGTCATCTTATGCTCATTTATTTGCTAAACACCTTGTGCCGGTATGCCTATGCTGAAAAATTGCTACTATTTACTTCCCATGAGACACACAAGCAACAAAGTGGTGGATTTGGCCCCAGACATCCACTATGCCAGGCAGCATATATATCTTGCTGTCAGGGAAATAAATGAGCCCTTAAATTGGCTGCAAAGCTTTAAGAACTGAAATTTATATGTCTAGTTATCAAACAGAAAGTTCAGAACACCTGCCAATATGAAGCATAATTGTGACAAACTGTTACATTTTACCTTTAACTTTTTGGCGTTAACACCGCAACTTCATTACAAGAATTTCATCCTCCCTACCCCTCCTTTCTCCCTTCTTCCAGATCAGCTTTCTTCCTGAAGAAAAACCACTCTACATTCATTTGCAAATGCTGAGTAACCTTAGATACACTGGGTCATCTCTTAGCAGATGAAAAGAATTATCAAACACATTAAAAATGCTTTTTTTTTGTTATTAAAATAACCACATATTTTACCAGATTACTGCAAAGGGCAAACTGCATTTAGATAATAACTTGTTTGGAAGTATTTTACAGAATATCTATAACCAGGAAAAAAACCCTTTTGAGTTCTTTTTTACTTGTTTTACCTTAAACAATCCAATTACCTCTATCTTCTTTCATTGACCAACTTTACTCTCTTTCTCTCTGAGTCTCAGAGCACTTCTAAATATAATGCAACTTTTGTCACCTAAAATCCAACTATTAAGTCTTTATCTAAATGTTTTATTAAGAGTTAAAAACAACAACAAAGGCACTCTTCACTAAACCCCCTTTAAACTCAGTCTTATGTGCACTGCAAGTAACTAGATAATATCCCTTTTGCACATGTGTTCCCAACCACTAGCAGCCACATAAGAACACATTTGAGCAAACTTAGAAAATGGACAATATTTAAAGAAAATATTTTTTTCCCCTTTTTTTCTTATCTATCAAGGAAGAGAATATCTAGGCTAAAATTCAATTCTACATTAAAAAAAAAAATCAATCTGGAGAGCTTAAAAATATTAAAAGCCTTGACCGGGTGCACCTTTCTGGTCAATAAAGTGAATATAAACAATCTCAGAAATAAATTAAATTTGTGGCTCTTAACTCTTTATTATTTTGACCATGCTATTTCTCTTTCTATTCAGAAAATGTTCTTAATCATATAGTGAGTGAACACTGAAGTATCTTCTAAATAGTGTACTACAAAAAAAGGGAAACCAAAAGATTTAAACATTACAGTGGGAGAATATAAGTAAATAAGGCAGTATCTAGAAATGGAAAATTGAGAAAATTTAGTCTTATCCTAACCTTTTCTATCCCCTTTTATTTTATTTTTTACAATGGTTTTTGGCTTTGCCAACATGGAAATAAGAACACATTTGAGCAAACTTATAAAGCTTCATTTAGTCAGGGGTACTTTATTTCCATATTTATCACTTTAGACAGCAGTTTTGGTGAGTTTCTTCTGATTCTTGTATCTCTGGTGTCATGATCATTAATCAGTCATTTAGCAAGTTCTGTAACCTGGTATGACTGCTTTCTCAAAAGTCCTTTGGCTTTTTAAATCAGTGGATAACCTGATTATTTCCCTCCCTGCCCCTCTCTCCCCCCAATCAACTGTTGAAGTACTGCTTTTAAATGTTGTACTTTTAACAATGAAAACATTTAGAATCTTTGCCTAAGGGGTGAAATCATCCCTAAATAACACTTGTTCTTGACCTGCATTATTTTCTTGACACAGAGATGTTGCTAAGGCACTTTGTACAAGTTTGAAGGTATTAGACTAAATTATTACTTTATTGGGGAAAACACAATTAAAATGTGTATCTAATCTAATTAAATGTGAATTTAACAATGTTTCATAAGTGATTTACTTAATGACAAACAGGTAGCCCACATTTTTAGAGAAGTCAATCTGATATACCTCTGTTTAATTACACGCTATAAAATACATCAAAATGTTTTTAATTGTACTTGTATTATTCATGCTTACTCTGTATATTCACAACTATTTACATCAGCAAAGACTCTTTATTACAATGTATGATGAGACAGTAATCTCCTTCTGAACGTGGTTGATGTATAACTACATCAGTTAGACTTTTGACCTACTATATAGTTATGCATGTTAAATTATTGTTAGCAAATCAGTAACAGCTGTATCCTTTTAAACATTGGGTATGCTGTGGTAGTACTACAAGACAAGTTTGGGGTTTTTTTGTAAGACAATTGTGAAATTTTGCTTGGCATTGTCAAGGTTCATTCTATAGTGAATACAGTCAGAAATTTTTTTTATAATAAGTTAACAATTTCCAAGGAATTGCATATCTGAGTAGTAGATTTTTCCCAGGTTGCCAAGGACAATCAACACAATTCCTAAATTCTAAATTCTAAAAGTGTTTTCACCCTTTTAAAATGCACCACTTGAAGCCAAGACTATAAAAGAAGATAAAAGATCTTACCTGGATAATTGTGTTTCTGAGAATTTTTGATTTTATTCCTAGATTTTATCTGGTGCAATATAAAATAAAATTGCATGACACTGTTGTGATTTAACCTGGCTGGCACCTAAGAGAACCACACAGTCATTCATTCATTCCTTTCCTTCCTCTCCCAGAGACATCGGGAAGAGAAACAAAAGAGGGAAGGGGGAGGGAAAGTAGAACTCATGAGTTGAGATAGACAGTGTAGTAGGATTGAAAAGGCAGATAATACTACCAATAATAGTAATAGACAAAACAAGTGATGAACAGCAGGATGTCTCATCACCTGAAGTCAATGCTCAGCAAGACTGCAAGCTGCTCTGTCTCCCAACCCACTCCCCAATTCTTTACAGAGCATGTCTATGGTAAGGAGTATCGTTTTGTCTATTCTAGGTCAGCTGTCTTGGCTGTGTCCCCTCCTAGCTTCTTGGGTGCATCCTGCCTTCTTGTTGTCAAGCCATTATGAGAAGATGAAAAGTCCTTGACTGGTTGACAGCAACTAAAAAAAAAAACAGTGTGGTATCAATATCATCCTCATTCTAAAACCAAAACACAGAACTACACCAATTGCTAGAAAGAAAATTAACTTTTTCCCTGCCAAAACCAGGACACACATTTAGAGCCACACTGACTAATATAGGCAATCTAACTGTCACAGCTGATAACCACAAGCTACTTATTAGTTGTTTCAGTAAGGAAATCATGCAATTAAATTGGTCAGAGGTGATTTTAGCATTACATCTAAAGAGATCACATAGGATATGTAATTCTTGACTATCATGATATCTGTAAGACTGGTTTGAAAAGATCTATGTTTTCTCCAAATAAAAACCAAACAAAACAAAACAAGGAAATTATGACCTTCAACACGTTATACCACAGAGAGTAAAACTGTAATGTAATGAAAAAAAATTGCCAGTAAATACCTCCTACGGGTTATATGTTGCTCCTTAAACTTAAAAGATTTACAGATGACTCAAAATTTCTTAGGACAATGCTATACAAACAAGGAAGATATCAGAACCTCATCTAAGGTGGTTCTGTGTATATATATATATACCAGGAGGTGAGATGATGGTTTTGGTGGGAAAATCTAGCACAGAAATACTCTCTTAACTCAGGTACTCAGCCTGATTTTTCAGTGGGAAAAAAAATCTACAAGACAATTTAAGTCAACATTTGGGATGAATTAAGATTTTTGGAATCACCAAGTGGCCATGATTCTTAGGGTGAATTAATGTACAAATACACACAAGCATATCTGTTAGATTGAATGCTAGAAGGATATTGGCATGTGTTTTCATATGATATATGAAATTTATTCTTGTCATTATGTCTAACTATATCTGTCAGCATTTTTATGTAGTACAAGATTTTAGAAAAAAAAATTATTTCTCACATTTCCTTTGTTCCCTGTTTACTTATTATTCAGGTAGGGAAAGGTAAGAATGGTTCTTACAAAAATATAATATTTTGTCTTGGTGATACCGATGTAAATGAAATCTGTTTTATGTCAGCACATCTAGGTAATTAGTGATATGAATAATTTTTGTTGTTGTTGTTTATTTCATCCTCTGTTAAGATAAAGCAGAGACACTTGTCAGAAAAACAAATTTTACCTGTGAATGTATTAATACCCCAAGAAGTAGCAGGGCCTCAAACTTTAAGTGAAACAGGCGTTGTGCTGATTAATTCAAAAAGAAGCACTTAATCATGTTGGTTTTGGTGGATTCATGGTACTGATGATGATTAGTTCTGAACAAAAAGTATCACTAAATATTATCTACAAATGTTTTCTAAAATATATATCTTGATAATGTACAGATGAGTAAAATCTCATGCATATGTACTTTAACATAAAGTCTCATGAATACTTGGAAAGTATGTGCTTCCAGTATAATAAATTGACAGTCAAATAAAATGTATGGGTTTAGATGAATTTGAATGAATAGACCATGATTATCTGTAGTGTGAATTATCCATTCCATGACATAATTTCTGAAATAATGGGAGATTTTGTAAATTTTTCCCTACATAATGGGCCTGAGGGTGGTGATCAGGGGTAGAAAGTTTAGCTGGAGGCCAGTAACCAGCAGTACCTCAGGAGTCATTACTGGGTCTCATCTTCTTTAATATCTTCATTAACAGTGTAGATGATGGGCCAGAGTGCACCTTCAACAATTTTGATGGTGACACACAGAGAAACCTTGATAGGTGGGAGAAATGGTATGACAGAAACCTCGTGAAGTTCAAGGTCCTATACCTGGAGAGGAACAAACCTACTCACCAACACATGCTGAAAGCCACCTAGATGGAAAGTAGTTTGGCAGAAAAAAACCTGAAGGTCCTGCTGGACATCATCCTGAAAGTAAGTCATTGATGGACCCTTGATACAAAGAAGGCTAATGGTACTTCATTAAGAGTATTGTTGCCAGCAGGTCGTGGGAGGTGTTCCTTCCCTCAACTCATGACTTTTGAGGCCACATCTAGAGTGTTTGTCCCAGTTCTGTACTCCTCAGTACAAGAGAGACATGGAGATAGTGGACAGAGTCCAACAAAGGGCCATGAGGAAGACTAAGGAGTATGCCTTCTATAGAGAAAGGCTGAAAGAGCTGAGACTGTTCAATCTGGAGAAGGGAAGGTCAGGGGCTATATTCTCAATGTACAGAAATTCCTCAAAAGAAGGTGCAAGGAGGACTGAGCCAGGCTCTTTCTGGTTGTTCCCAATGACAAGACCAAAGATAATTAAGGTTTCCCATAGTCTCTGTAAAAATTATATCTGTCCTCCTACTGTCTACAGATATCTTTCACCTGGACATTCAGAGAATCATACCAGAAGATAGATTAAAGTAACCATTAATACTGGAGGTCATCATTGCTCTCAAGCATAGGTTCTATCTTATTTATTTCAAAGTGAAATTTCCTTTGTAGAACACAAATTAACTTGATTGAACCCTGTAAAATTAGGGCAAATTTACAACAGTCTTCCATGAAAATTTTAGCCCAGGCAGCATGCATTGTTGAATTGAGAACCTGAGGTGAAAAACTCTGCTAAAACCTCCCAGGTAAACAAGTGGATGTGAGGGAAAAATAGAACAACACTTGTCCAATTTAGTATCAGGAAATTAACAGCTATAACTTTTTCTATTCAGGCAGAAAAGAAGCTCCTTAAAAATACTTGTATGCCTTCTTTTATATTTTCTTTTCAGTATCTATGAGCTACTCTGGGAGAAAAAAACCACTTAAATTTCCCTTTTAATTAATCAATAACATATCCACTTCTTTTCTTTTTTAGGTTGTTCTGACACTTAAGGAAAAATAATCTTTCAGTAGCAATTGTAAAGACATGTCTTTCTGATGTTCAAGCCACAGCTCATATAGCAGTGAAACACTGTCAAAATGGACCCTTTCTATATTGAGGCTGATCTTAATCTTACATGAGAAACAGTTTAAAAATATTTCCATAAAGGCCTGGAGGTTATACTTCTTTAATGGTATAGAAATCCAAGCACTGATTTCAAGGACTGACAGGGGCCAAAGGATAGTGGAGCCTCATGTGAAAAAAGTGCACACTGCACTTTTATTTATTTTTTTCCTCTTCTTTTTAAAGGTGACAAATTCATAGGATTGCTACACTTCAGAGGAGTCTTGCTACAAAAGTTTCAGTAAGCTATCCTTTTGTCACAGACAAATCTGTTCCTACCTACTCTCTGTGAACTCCATAGTTAATAGCTACTGAATTCATATTTGTTTTCCTCAGCTTGTTTTGTTTCATCCTGGTCTTAATTAAGCAATGCTTCTTTAAGGGAGTGTCACTGGGAAAGAACTTTTCTGCTTTTAAACTGCAGTAGTTGTGGTACAAGTTTAATATCTACTCTGTATAGTAATGACAACTGGTTTCACCAAAGAACAAAAATGCCACAGCAGGGTCTGTGTTATACAGATAAAAATGTAACAGTTAAATGAAGATCTGGATTTCTGAAAGTTTAAAAGGTGTCCATGACATCAATTTAGTTTTCAGACTGAATGTATTTCTAAAGCCTCTTTAGCCAAAAGTCAGACTTTTTTTTTTTTTAAACAGAATTCCTGTGGGATGAAAGTGAAGGCAGACAAGCTGTTTATGAGAAGAGAATGAAATCTTTATAGAAAAAGGAAAAGAAATATTACTATGAGAATCTGCTGGAGTTGAATTTTATGGAATGGCTTTTTTTTTTTTTTTTTTTTTTTTTTTTTTTAAGAAATGTGTTCCAGCTTCTAAACAACTGTGTTGAGGCAGCATGGCATTTGACTGTCTCTTGGTTGCATGTGGCTGGAGGATATTAGCGATTCTGTGGAGAATAGTAAAGCTTTTGGGTTTGGTTGGAGGCTTTGTGCTTGTTGTATCTTTTCCATTTAAATTATATTTGTTTTGATGTAGTGTGATTTCCATGTGTTTTCTATAATCTACTTTTTTGCTTCATCCAGGTGGTCTTAGATCCTCATCAGACCTTACAGATTTTCATAAGAGATCTGAAATAACAAGAAATACTGTGGAGATATAAGGAAGCATGAACTTAAAGAAATTCTGAATACTTTAAAAATGAGAAAAAAATATAAAAAATATATAAATGTATACTTCCTATATTCTCAAGCAGTGATACATTTTTGAGCTGTTACTTATGGTATCTTTGCCTCAATAGTAATGTATAATATTACTAGGGTTGAAATAAGCAGCAGTAATACTCAAAATCTTGTTGATGAAAAAAGAGGGAACACATTTTGTGTGTAAAGCTAATTTAGTGTTAGTATAATAGGAACCTTAACCTAGATATAAATGGAGTCTACATCAAGAAACATTTCAATTATTGCACAAAAGGGATACTCCTATATTAAAAATTATCACTCATAATGAAGTTAAAATTGTTATTGTTTCTACCTTATTTCCTGACAGTATACACATCTTTCCCCTGGTCCTTAGGACCCTAAGGTCTGTAGTTTTATTCTGGTTGTGGTGGGCTGGGGATTTATGTTGAGCTGTTGATATGTGGAATTTTTTTTCCAGGTATGAATATGATAGTCACATTGATGGTTTCTTCTTCCCCACTTCAAGATTCACCTGGGCCTATTTTGTATATGTTTTCTAAAATGCTTTTATATCTTGGTTTGTTGATTTGTTTTTGTGTTTGGGTTTTTTTTTCATTGGTCTGCAGCTTTATGCTACGTTTGTTTCCAATGTATGGTACCTGTTAATGCATGTTACCTACTATTTTGCTAACTTGGTTCCCATAAGACCGGTTTTATCCAGCTGCAAATCTGTGTTTTGTTAACAGAGAGTGACAACAGAGGTGAGTTGCTGTCTTATTACTCCACACTTGACCTCCTCTTGGCCTCAACCTGTGTCTCTGTCATGGTTTAATTCTTTAATTTGTGTATACACATGGAAAGACAGGAGAGGTGGTGCATCTTAAGGAGTTACTGGACACCAAATATAGCTCAGGTCAGGTCACTGTCACACTTGCACTGCTTATTGTAAGGCTTGTCTGACATTGTTTTAGGTGGTTCCTGCTGTGGTAATTTCTCTAATTTGCAACTCAAATAATGGATCACAACAGTGTAAAGGTATTTCCATTACAATCCCCATCCCTTGTCCCTCTGAAGCAGGCCATAGGGTTTAACTTTGCATTGAACACCTCTCCTTGCCCCTGCTCCAGCTTGGAGTTATCCATGGATAGCAATCCCTTAGGGGTGTACCTGCTTCAGTTGGACCCCTATCTATAAACCACTGTCTCTCCAGGGGTATATTTGCTGTGACACAGGCTTATCCACAGCCACAGTCACTTTGAGGTGCACCTGTTCCAGCATGACCTTCTCCATGGGCTACAATGCCTTCAGAGATATATCTGCTCCAGCATGGCCTTATCCACAGCCTTAGCCCCTTCAGAAATAAATGTCCTCATCCACGGCCACATACTTTAAAGTGCTCCAGTATGACTTCATGCACAGACACAGATGCTTTGTGGTATACCTTTTCTGGTGTGGACTTATTCATGGCCCTAAACACTTCAGGGGGTTATGCTCCCACATGCACAATCCCTTTGACTCATGTTCACACTGCAGTTCCAGCTTGTCCAGTACATCAGCACAGAAACAACAGCAATAACCTGGACATCTGCCAGCCCAGGCACATTACCATTGCTGTTATTAAAACATTCCCAGGCACAGCAGAGTAATAATGTGATGATAAGCAGAACATGAGTACAGCAAGCAGGGCAAGCAAAATAAACAGCCACTAATGAGCACTAGGCTTTATCATACAGTAAGGGGAACAAGCCTTATGGTAAGTGCAAGATCCTGTCAATTCATAGTTAAACAGCAATAGCAATGATAAATTTGATCTGGCACATTCTAATCAAATCTGCCTTTATCTCAAGCCCTTGGAGCATCACACTGGGTGCCAAAAAGGATTGTTGTGGTTTGACCCCAGTTGGAAACTAAACACTAGGCAGCCACTCGTTCCCTCCCTTCTCCAGTGGAATGGAGGAAGAGAATCAGAAAAGTAAAAGTGAGAAAACTCCTGAGTTGAGATAAAGTTTAATAGGTAGAACTATTGCTTGCAGGCCAGGCAAGCAAAACAAGGAATTCATTCACCACTTCCCATCGGCAGGCAGGTGTTCAGCCTTCTCCAATAAAGCTGGGCTCCATCATGTCTAATGGTTATTTGGGAAGACAAATGCCAGCACTCTGAACATCCCCACTTCCTTCATCTTCTTCCAGATTCATATTGCTGAGCATGACATCATATGCCACAGGATATCCCTTTGGTCAGTTGGGGTCAGCTGTCCTGGCTGCATTCTTGATGCAGTTATTCACTGAATAACTTCTTTGAAAGACTGAAATTAATAACCCTGTCACTGTTTTCATACTCATGTCTTAATTAAAGATTTCTGCAATTAAAAGATTTTGTAATAAAAAGTTTTTATTAAGTACTTAGAAAGATTTAAAGAAATGTTCTTTAAAGTTTAAATTATATTTTATTACTTTTTCTATAAAACTGCCCAATTAACTCTACTTCATAAAAGTTATTTAGTTTTGTATTTAACCCGCTCCTTATCCATCCCTGTATTTAATGATATTAAAAAACAAAAAACCCCAAAAAAACCCAACCCAAACCAAAAAGAATCACCAGAAAGGGTACACAATATTTTTAAGCAGTTGGTTTAAAAAAAAAATCAATTCCAAACTCAGAAAAAAAGAAAAAAATATTATTTTGTTTGTTTGCCTGGTATTTTTTTTCTAAGAATAGTATTCAAAGTGAAATTAATGGCTGGTGTTACATTTTAAATAAGATTTAGATTATTACAACATTTTATTTGAAAAGACAGATGCCAAATTATTTTTTCCTGTGGAAAAAATCAAGGGCAAAATATGCTGCTTTCATATATATATGTGTATATATATATATATATATATACGCCATCAGATATTGATGTGGATTTTAGTTCCTGGAGGGACATATACTTCTTCTCTCGGCACAAGTATATTAAAGTCCCAGTTTTGCAGCAAGTTAATGGCAAACTTGTTTTGATAACTCTTAAAGAGCTGACTGAAAAAGAATTTATTAACATTTCTACAATTATTATTACTGTGAAGTTTGAAGAATAAATAATTTTGAATAGTTTTCTAATATTTAGACAAAAAAATAAATATATTTTTTATTTCATCATCTCTCAGAATTATGTTTGCTTAGGTGATTTTATGTCAATGTTGGATTCTAGCTAAAGATAAAATATATTTTTAATTAAAACTATGGTTTTTTTCTACATCCTTTTAATCATAAAGTATTATCATCTTGTTGAATGAATACACTGTCTTATTTATGCTTATTGATTTCCACTTTTATAATATGCTGTGTGAACGCTTGTTATTTTCTAAATTTTTTAGTTCATGTGCACTTTAAAGTTTTCACTAGGTCAAAAAAAACCACCAAAAAAACCCAAACCAAAACAACAACAAACCAAAAAAAGCACCAAAATCCTGAGGCAGCTGGAAACCACTGTCTTCAGAAAACATGACAAAAATGCTGCAGTGCATTCAACCAGTTATCAATCCCAATTGATCTTCTATAAAGTTTGGATTGCACCTTACGATACATAGCATTGGCTATTTATTTCTAGTGGATCCCATGCTGCTCAGAATTTATGTTTGGCTTCATGAAATATTTCCAGAGAGTTTGTTTCCCACAGATCATTAGGCCACATATGAAATTATTTCATAATAATAGCACCCTGACCTCTAGTGTTGACTTTAGTGGATGTAATACATACCACTGCAAGATTAGATGCATTTCTACACAAAGGAGGTGTCATCAAACCATTAAATCAGGCAGTCTTAGAGGTGCACAAATGGCATGAAGAAGAATGAGATGTCAGTGGCATGCATTAGTAATTTTCAGCATTTCTTTTATTTGTTTTCTGCAAGAATTCCTAAACCTCTAAAAAAATTACTTTCACAACAAAACATGAAAGTGACAATGTTTCCTTCTGTTAAATATATGTTACTGTCTATTTATTTCTGAGAATTAAAATGCCACTGTTGCAAGCGACAAGGCTCTGGTTTAAAAGCAAAAATGATGCAAAATAATGCTAGACTGCTACAGTTCATGAGCTGCAAAACCAACTGGACATAAATGGAGACACAAGGATTATTTTATTATTTTTGTAACAGCATTATACTGTTTTCTGAGATTGTAATATGTTTTCTGTAAGAAATTATACTCACACATAGGAGCATACAATTGAGTTAAGTTACTAAAGGCAAAACCTAAGAACAAAGAGAAAGAAAATGAAAGTATCTTTGACAGTTGATAAATCACGTATTAACTCTGTATTCCTCTTTCTTAACTCTAAACAATTTTTACTGAGCAAAACCAAAGGGTAAACATGGAGCTGATCACTCCATCTTTTAACCAGCAGTTATAGCTTGCAGCCCAGTGATCTACTGACCCACAGACATGCTGACTGAAGCAGAAGATGAAAGAGTTAAAGAGTAAGAGTGGCTCTTGGGCAGCATGTGTTAGCAGTGGAGAGGAGTAGATGAATTTGTTGAGCAGTCAGTTTCAAACGCTTCTGTACCAATTGGACACACTCTGCTAGCTCAGGAATGGCAATGTCTATGATGGATGTGAAATATGAAACCATGATTATCCAATTGCTTCCAAGTATGATACTATAGCCTCCTTCTGACGACTGCTAGTACTTAGAGGTGAGAAGATATGATGGCTCTTGATGATCCTGCTCTGGGAATGGTTTCCAAAGTAATGGATCTCTGGAACCTTCCTTTGGATCCCAGAAGTCATATACTACTCCCCATGCTCAGCCCAGATTTAACAGCAATTCTATTCTCTGCTCATACTGCCCAAGAGCTTTTAAGAGCCCCTTTTTACTAACACATGTAGATCTGACAAGACTCCATAAAAATCACTGAAAGATTTTTTTTCCATATATATATATATTTTTTCATCATTCCTGGGGTACCCCCTTTGTTAGAGGAATTCCTGGGTTTACTGCTCCTATCTGGCAAAAGGGAGAGCTGCAAAAGGGCTGATTAAAGCTATGATTATTTTTTTAATAGAACAAATCCTTTTTTACCAGCAACTATTTTGAAACAACCCTATAAGAAAAATATGTATGTTTGTATATACATGTTCCTGTATTTTCTGCCAAATTAGACTCCAAATTTGTGAGTATCATTATGTATGTGTGTTTTTGTATCTTAACCTGCACACTTGCCACTCTCAACCTTAGACATCTTGAATCTGTAGACATCATTTGAACTACTTTCTACAAGTCAGTTTTGTTTCTGCACTTTCTCTGACTGTACCTGTGGCTCTTAGTTGCAGAAGAAGTCACACATAATTCAAGCATTTAGCAACAGTGTGGATCAGATTAATTCCATCTTTCCAACATGCTTAACAGAAAAGCTCCACGGAAACATTAGACAAAAATAAAGCCTTGCCTCTCTATTTTCAGGAGAGCCATTTAAAAGTGTCTTTCTTCTAACTGATAGCATGAATGATGGGTGCTGACTAAGGTGTACATGCAGTGTCTACATGAAGTCTAGGAATACATGATAACAAACATTCTTTGCAGTGTTCTCGTTATCACTTCCAGTTAAATATATGCACCAGCTAAAGGCAGCTGGTCAAGAGACAGATGAAAGGCCCTTAACTCCAGAATTTAGCAAGAAAAATATATGTGTATGTTATTAGGAAGAGGGACTTTTATCAGTAATTGCTCTTCTGTATTGAACACCGAGTAATTGCTGCAGAAACACTCTCTGAGGCTGGCCCTGCCTCAGTCAGTCACCATTCAGTGGAATTCTGTAATTATTTTTAAATGTTCATATTTGCAAATTCTAAAGGCATACTGATAACTTGGTTTTTTTCTTTTTCTTTCTTTTTTATATTTTTATAAAAAAAAAGATTAGTTTTTAAGGAAGTGTTTCTGCATAGAAACAATCCACGTAAGAGTATTCAGGCAATTGTTACAAAATCCTTTGGCAGCAAAAATGTTTAGATGCTTATGGCTTTGTGCTATTATGTGCTTGTCTAGCCAGCACATGACCCTTCTGAAAGTGAGCTATTTCCACCTGTCACTGTATTGCTGTCTGCTCAAGTGTTCTGGGCAGCTAAGTCCCCTCCCCATCTTTTGCTTATAGAGAATTCCAAAAAACATTCAGTCTGACTAAAATAGTTTTCATAATCTTATCTTTGTTATACATAGAAACTTTATTCCACCTGTGTAGCACCCTGCTCAAAAACCTTGAAGGAAAGGAAGATAATTTAGAAAATTACTTTAATATGTGCCCTGCACAAAGTTACATCCTCTCTACAGAATTTTTTAAATTTTTCTAATTCATCTGCAGCAAGAGGTACTTGTTGGAGGCTTTTTAGCTGGCAATGGGCATGTGAGCAATCCAGCCTTTGAATTATAACAACTGCGTGTGTGCTGTGAGGCTTGTAACCAATCAGGGCACGTGATCGTATGCACTCAACCAATAGGGGCTGGACGTGTGCACACGGCAGGGGTGGAGCTATCCAGATGGGAGCACCAGGCGCAGGACTATATATAAGCACAGGAAGGGCTTGAATAAACGGCATTCACCTGATCATATTGATCTCTGTGTCTGTCTGGATCTCCTGCAGATACTCATGATAGGGACATAAACAATTTTAAAATAACATTTCAAAGCCCCCAGACCATACAATTGTGCAAAATCTTACAATTGGGTATCTTCAGGTACTTTCTTAGTAGAATGCCCTACACTCTTAATACTACTAAAGTACGAAGCATGAATAAAGTCAGGGACCAGAAACTTTAAAAAAAAAATCCATATTGAGATTATTTTATCTGCAAACCTCTTTTCACCACAGCCTTTCTAAATTCCTCTCATTTTATTTTTCTCCTGTTCATCATAAGAGTGAATAGAATTAGTAGTAGTGGTTGAGGTTGTTTGCAACAGGAAGAAAAAACACAAAGCACTGAAAACAAAAGAAAGCAGTTCAGCACCAAAGTTCAGTGTCACTGGCTCCATCGTTAAAGTTGCAAAATAATTTTCTACGATCTGCTGACCATGCCCTATTTTGTGAGGCATCAAATATTACCTTGGATATAATGTCCATCCCCTCTGGCGATTTCTGATTGCTTCCATTTTTAATTGCTATAGTCAGCTGTACAGAGGTATTATGACATTTACCAAAACCTACTTTCTCGCCCTCTACACTGTGTGACTTTAATGAAGTGAATAAACTAATGGGTCTTGATTGCACTGACCATCCTCACCTGGGAACCCATGTGTGAGTCCAGGAGTTACATTAAACTTCTCAGACCCACATTCCTAAGCTTGACATCAGTTAAGTTTTAGGTGAGTCTCTGTTCAGGCCTGTTGTGTGGAAAAAGATTATCTTGTTTTCTGTATTTGTGTGTGAATATATGTGTAGGGAGAGCTAATTAAGAAGTAAATATTGTGTCTTTTAAGCAACATGTTGCTTTATGTCAGATGCTTCATTTCCTAACACAAAATAATCCAGCAATGATAAAATGCATGGAAATGTTAATTTTGGTGTTCTTCAAATTATTGCTTGTTGTTTTTACTTACATAAAAATGTTTTTGTTGTACTGTAAGTTTGTCTTCCAAAAAAAAATTAGTATAGCTTTTAATAAAACAAAAAGTCAGTCTGTAAGCTGCTGTGGTTCTTTTATTTTTTTTTTTCAGAAGATATTGAATTACTAGCTCCTCATGTTTGTAAAAACAACATGAGAAGTCCTTAAGACTAGAGTAGAACAAAGTTGTATTTTATAGGAATAATAAAGTAGGAAAAATGCAAGCAATATGAGAGGTAAAAGAGATGTTGACATATTTGACGGAAATGTGTCATGTAACTCCTTGAGAAAACATACAATGAAAAGTTAGGTGATCAAGATAAAAAATGCCTAGGCAGTCTTTATTAACAGTTATTTCTAAAATGTTTCATTACTTATGAGTAATAAGCAGACAGAGATGCATATTTCTTTGTACTGCTTTGACTATCAGTGCTCAGTTGCTTTGAATAACATCTTAAGTATTAATTGCTTTTAAAATTTATTTTATTGAAGTATAGCTACTTTTCTCCAGTTGCTACAGAATCACAGATATATTTGGGTTGAAATGAACCTTTAAAGATAATTTACTTCAGTCCTCCTGCTGTAGGCAGGGACATTTTCCACTAGGAGGGGTGCCCAAACCCACAGCAAAACAGACCTTATCTACTTCCAATGATGAGGCATCCACAACTTTTCCGGGAAACCTGTACCAGTATCTTATCATTCTCATCAGGAAAAAAAAAACAAAACCAAAAAAACATTCCTTCCTTGTGTGGAGTCTAAACCTATTCTATTTCAGTTTAAACCTATTGTTCCTTGTCCTGTCAGTACAGGCTTTGCTAAAAAGTCTCTCTCCATCTCTCTGGTAAGCCCGTGTACTGTGCATTGAAAGGGCTTCCCAAAGCCTTCTATTTTGAGGCCAAACATCCCAAATTTCCTTGTAGGAGAAGTCTTCTGTTACTATGACCATTTTTGTGTCCCTCCTCTAGACATGTTGTAAAAGATCTATGTCTTGCACTGGGTACTTCAGAGCTGTATGCAGTGTTCCAGGTGGGTTCTAGCAAAAGCAGAGGAGAGGGGAAGAATTACCTCCCTGAGCCTGCTGACCATGCTGGTTTTGATGCAGTTCAGGATATGGTTGGCTTTCCAGGCTGCAAATGCATATTTGTTGCTCATGCCTAATTTTTCATCTGCCAATATTCCCAAGTCATTCTCCATAAGGCTGCTCTCGATCCATTCTCCCACGGTCTGTACTGATACTGGGGGTTATCCCTACCTTGCACTCAGGACCTTGCACTTGGCCTTGTTGCACCTCATGAGATTCACATGTGACCCTTCCTGAAGCCTGTGAAGGTCACTCTGCATTGTATATTTTCCCTGAAGCACGTCAACAGCATCACTCAACTTGATGTCATCTGCTTAGGACAGATCACATTTAACTATACAGTAGACGAAAAACATAGTGGCAATTTCCCTTGACTGCACTTACCTAAATTTCATTTTTTAACAGTCTGCCTTGAGACTACTTTCTTTTTCTTCTTTGTATGCACTACAAATAACTCATACAAATCAGTAACTTCTATCTACATTTTAGATACTAGAACTGAAGAACCTTTCTGTCTTGTCTTGCAAAGAAAAAGGTGAGGCAAAATGGGGAAAGCACTGCTCAGATATAAAGATGTGAGGGGATATCTGAGCTAACACATCTTTTTTCCTATCACCTAACACAACCATGGTACAGCTTGTTAGAAATATGAGAAAAGGAGTTTGGGGTCTGCATCCATCTTCATATACATGTAGACTGATAAAAACAAAGGCAATGACTTTAAAATATAGTATT
Organism: Hypotaenidia okinawae; assembly: GCA_027925045.1. Taxonomy (NCBI): domain Eukaryota; kingdom Metazoa; phylum Chordata; class Aves; order Gruiformes; family Rallidae; genus Hypotaenidia; species Hypotaenidia okinawae. The sequence continues at coordinate 177,541,425 of BSDF01000001.1, forward strand.
AAAAAAAAAAAAACCCAAACAAAACACCAAAAAGAAAATTAAGGACTATCTTCTTTGTAAGAATTCAGTACTTTAGTGATTATTAGGAACAATTATGAGTCTTTAGCTGTTCTTCAATATCCATGGCATGTGACAAAACCAAAAAAATATTACGAGTTTACAGACACAACTCATAACCTTATGTGAAGTGTAAATAGCAATGATAAGCAAAACTCAGTCACAGAAATTTGGGCACAGTGGATGCAGTTCAAAGGATGATAAATGATCTTAGAATGACCAAGTGACACTACTAAAATGGAATTATATCTATGGTTGATAATTTTAGAAGGATGGCACATAATTAGAAATAAAACTCATACACATTTTTCAAATTCTAGTTCTTCAACACTTCAATATCATCCTTGATAGGATATTACTGAAAAATGCTATTTTGTTTGGTATGCCTTGACAGCCATTCTCTGTTCTTCTTATTTAAGTGGAAGGAGGACTGGAATTTGATCTCCTGTGCATTTTATGTTCGCAGAATTTTGTTCTTGAATATCACATAGGAAAAACTCCATGGACAAAAATAAACAGTTTGTGTGTTGTTTATTGGGTTTTTTTTAGTATGTAAGACAGTCTTAGTTTCCAAATGTCTACTGAAACTGTAAAACCAAAACATAATCCTCATCCTTACCATCAGTGGTTCCCAGATTCCAGCGGATAAATTATTAACATTGTTTCAGGGAATGCTGCAAAAGCGACATTTCGAATACATGTAGGAAGGTGAATGTTAAGGCCTTTTGAGGGGACTTTTTCATTGAAGTTTTTTTAGACATAGGAATAATATAAAATGCTTGCTCTGAATTTTATAACAGTATGACAGAAATTAAGGTATTTAATTTAGATGTCTTAACTTACTCAGCACTTATCTATCATATGTTAGTTATTATATCATAGCATTATTTTATATATGATAAGGTCAGAATTTTACTCCAGAATCAAAAAACTCTATAAAGTAGATTCCATAACCCCACTCCATCTGTTGCCTACTTTTTTCCTTAAAGCCTTAATTTTAAGGTTTCATTTTTGACAAAGCTTCATAGAAGAGTGATGCAAACTTAAAACAAACAAGAAAATGTTAAAAAATAGTTCAAACATCCAAGAATATTGGAGTCAGATGCTTGGTAATGGTAGAAAATATGACAACCAAAAGCTGTAGCTATTTTAATGTAAATTATCTTTTTTTAAGTAATCAGTTTCTAATTTAACTGATTAAATAATGAATTTCCTTAAAGAATGAAGTTAGGGTTTTTGGTGATTTTTTTCAGTAATGGAAAATGAAAGCTATTCTCTTAAACTTGCATCTTAAAGGCAAAATAAGAAATATATATAAAAAAGCCTCCTGGGACAGAGCCTAGTCAGTCTCATGGAAACAAAAACTCTGTAACCAGGAGCATAACAATAAAATGAAATTCCTTATAAAGACATTGATGTGCAAATCAACTGAATTGGGTTTTTTTTTGGTTTTTTGGGGGTTTTTTTTTGGTTTTTTGTTGTGGTGTGGTGTTTTTTTTTTCCAAAGAAGGCTAAAATATCAGAAAAGATCAATAACATCCAATGTCTTACCTATACTTCTTACTAGGACTTAATGTTAATTAAATAAAATTTTCTTCTGCTTATACTTATATATGTATATATAACTCAATGCTACATCATCTTTGATTTCAATATTAATCAAAGCAATGAAAAATTAATGATGTGCTGATTTTTTTTGTGGGGGGAACCAAACCTATATTAAACGCTAGGGCTTGATTTGATTCTTTTTCTTCATACTTATACAAAATATTTTAACAATTTTGGGTTTGGTTGTTTTGGGGTGGGTTTTGGATATCATGTTTGTTTGGGTTTTCTTAAAATATTTTTAATAATTAATATAATTTTAATAACTTTTGAAAATGCAATGTCTTATGAAATCGACACAATGACAAACACACAGAACATTTAAAGTTTAAAAAACAAAAGCTAAAAGATAAAAATGCATTTTGATTCTAATGGGATCACAACTTACACTTAAAATATTCTGAACTTATTTTTGTAGCTGGATTTCCTTGTTTCATGAGTGTGAAGGCAATAATTCATGGGTCTATTGCAAAATGGAATTTAAAGCAATAAAAAATGAATATGGTGCTTTATATAGTAAGAATATTCGGCCAAATAGCTGATGTGTTGCAAGAATACATGGTGTCTGAAAGACAAGATCATTAGCATATTTTTTCATTTCTATTTATGCTGACAGAAGCAGCTGATCTCAATAGAGATTTTTTAAAAAGTTTAACAAAAGTCGTTAGCTCCCTTACATGCATAATGTTTTATCTAATAATCAGACAGATATATAAAGTCATCTAAAATTACTTAAATTCTCTGTCATAATAGATGTTGACAACTCATTTTATCCCAATCTCTTTGTTCTGATTCAACAAAATGTGTTGATTAAACTGTGCATTTTATATTATCTGAAGCCAGTGATGTAAAAAGCCAAACAGGTAAACTTAGCAATAATCTTTCAAAATACTGAGATTTATTGAAACAAACAAAAAACCAAACAAAAACCAGTGGAACATATGATTGTAGAGTGGACTGAAACCTTTGCATGATACATTGGAAGGGCTAAATGAACTATATTACAAAGGGATACAGACTTAGAAAAAATTATTAGAAACAAATATAAATTAGAGATATTCTGATACATCCAGTAGCAAGTAAAACAAAAGGAATGTAAGTGCTGAAAAACAATCCTTTCTACTGACATTGAATTCTACCAACATAAAAAGTCACAAATTAAAATTGCTTGCAATGTTATAAAAACCCTGATTTATTTCCCCATATCCGTCGTGTCATGTGTCATCCATCGTGCCCTTCCCGTCCCCCAGTTCCCTCCCCCTCCCCCCGTGGATATAAATATTGATTATCTATGTCATGCAGTGTTTTGTTACTATTTCTTGCAGACTGACAGTGGGCTCAGCACTCAATTGCATGGAACCAGTGTCAGTGGCACTGAAAACCAGGGTAGTACACACAGTGGTAAATGCAGGACAGTGGTTGCAAGGCAAAGGCCTTTTTTTCTTCGAGAAAAGTTTCTCTGAAAATTCAAGTAGGTGTTAAAAACAATTGCAGTTACTAGTAGAAATTACAACAGGTAGTCCTTTTTTTTTTTTTTTAATAACTAGTAATTGCATTATTTTGTGGATTAGGAAAATGTCAAATATGAATCAATAGAAAGCAAGTTAATTTCTCCTGACTTTTTACAGAGCTTCCTGGAAGCTCTTGCAAGCCAGAATTCTAAAAACCCATACCAGGAAGGGCAGATAAGAGCATTTTATTTAGAGACTCGTTTAATGCTCAATATAACTATGTCTAGCCTACTGTAACTAGAACAATTCTGAGTTCAAGCATGCTGTGTTGGGACCTAGCTGGGTTCAAGCCCTCATCTTCTGCTTCCCTTGATTTCAAGAAAATGGGAATTCAGATGATTGTTTTTTCAAGCTGGTTGTGGATTTCTGCACAGTCAAACAAGCTCAGCAGTCAGCCCTGCAGGATCCCATGTAACTAAGAATTATCCCAGAAGATAAACGAAGAAACAGCCCATAAAAAGACTGCAACAGTAAAAACTCAACATGGAAATATCTTCATTAATGCGTTAATTCCTTATTTACTATTTACTTTGAAAGAAATTGGAATTTCAGGTTATGGTAAAATGTTTCTTTTTGGAAACAATGGAGAATGCACCAATTCTAGCTTTGTTCCAGTATATAGAATAACCTTTTAATATGTATTCAGTACATTGTTGTAGGTGATACTGTAAGAGTGAAATCAATAGGTCTTCACAGAAATTTAACTCTTTATTTACCTATCCAATTGCAATCTAACCAATTGCCTTCCCCAAAGTATGTAGCATAAATAAAACTTCAGCAAGGCCTTTCCATATGATCTTCATGGAAATTTATCCTCTATTAAAAAAGTTGCTGAAAAAAAGGAAAACTTGTATAATGTAGCAAGCTATACATTTTTCAAATATTTGTTAGATGTGAATTTTTATCAGTGTTATTTTATATTCAACAGTCAATACAAGTAGGGTAGATGTATTTGTTTAAACAATTATAGTTTATAGTTACAAATTTAATTAAGCAGGATTATTTGCACAGCAGTTCATTTACATAATGTAATCTATTTTATACCAGTCCAAATTCCCTTGGTATAAAACATAACAGAAAATTCATATTTTTATTATGGTATTTTTGATCAGTTAATCAAGACAATGTTCCACTTACAAGAAAGCAAACAAATGCCCATGCAAAACTAATTTTCTAGTGTAACATATATATTTTTTTAAAGTTGAAATGATGCATTGGGATTAGACTTGTCTCCAACAATAAAAGCAATAATTAAAGACTTATGCCACTATGCCCACATTTATGCCACTATGCCCTTATCTTCTGTGACATTGCTAACCATTGCAAGTCTCCTCTGTAATACATGCCCCTCGTTGATAGCATCAGTGACTTCTTTTGACATTGCTCCTTGTTTTGCAAAACACATAAAGTAGATGCTGCACCTCAGCTAGAATGGTTGATGTTGGAATGAAAATCTGGAGGTCATATTGTCCAACATCACAGCTCAGATAGGGTCACCAAGAACTGGTTTCCCAGAATCATGTCCAGATGGCTTTTGAGTATCTCCAAGGATGGGGACTCCACAATGTTCCCAGACAACCTATACCAGTACTTAGACACTCTCACAGAGTGTCTTTCAGACAGAGTCTCCTGTGTTTCATTTTGTGTCCATTGTCTCTAGTCCTGTCACTGGGGACCACTAAGGAGATCCTCTTCCTACCCTCCCATTCAATTAAGCCTTCTCTTCTCTAGGCTGAACAGTCCCAGCTCTCAGCCTTTCCTCATATGAGAGATGCTCCATTTCTTTATCACACTCTGCTGGACTCTGTTCAGTAGCATCATGTCTCTCCTGGACTAGAGAACTCAGTGCAAGAAACAAATCTGAGAGTTTCTAACTTTTTGAATCCATATACCATGTTTCTACTAATGTCACTATTTTATCATACATGTAGTTACAGCGTGGTTTACTGCCATAGAAATGTTACTGGGTATACCCTGTCTTCAGACAATTTCATGCTCAATATAAGCTTATCACAAACATTCTTTATATATTTCAAAACTTATACTTCTGACTGAAGAGGTCAAAAGACATGCCCCATAGTGGTTTACTTTGAAGGAAAATTTCAGTTTGGCAGTTCATGTAACAAATACATTAAAAATGTTGTGAAATGTAGTAAACAGAAGGATTTTTTTTTAAACTTCTAATCTTACTGTTCTTTGTTATATGATATGCCTTCTCTTTGATTAGAATGTCAGAGAGATGGGGTTTTCAGCAGTACAGTTCAGTTTTGTTATGTATACCTGATAGCAAACTTCCAAATTCCCAAAGTAGCCATATTTCTGAGTTTTGTTTGTTCATTTGTTTGCTTTTCCAGACTGCTACAAGCATGGTGAAGTCTTGCTACTGATGGACGTCCTTGAGGAAATAACATCCTAAGAAGGCAAGAAATATAGTGAGGGAATTCTGTAGCCACACTTCTTAACTCTGAACATTAAAAGAAATTGTATGGACATTAAATGGGAATTTGAGTCTCTTTACATTTCTTCCCTTTGGTTTCATAAGATTGCTTTTATCAACATGGTTGAATCAAGCTAATCTTCTCTGCTACTGAAAATGAAGAAGCTCCGTGCCTCTGTTTCTTCTTGCAGTACTGCATTCACAGATATCTTGTCCCCCTCCTTCTTTTTTACTGGAGCTGACATTTGCTTGACAATATAGGATTGTGAATCAGCTCACAAGCCCATCAGAAAACTGCCTTCTGTTTCACTTTTTGGATTAACTTTCTGCCAAACTAGTAAACTGAAATTACGTAGTGTGTGGTCCGGCAAGGAGGACAGAGGAGACACACATAAGAGCCTTGGGGAAGAGCAGGATATCTGTTTTTCAGAGCACAGAGTCACTCTTTCAGCTCAGCCCAACTCATGCAAATCCATCCTGGGTGCTTTTTTCCTTACAAAAAAGAGGCCATCTTTCAAATCTACTTTCCTGTCACTGTGGATTGAGAACCTGCTTCTTTCCTTAACTTCTCTTTTGCACAGGTAATTCACTGCTCTTATTTGGAGTTTGGTGTTCTGTAAATTAATATTTTCAATAGACTCTGACTGGTCTCTCTTTACTAGCACTTCTAGTAATGATGTCATATACTGTGGAATAAACTCGTCATGTTGACAGCAGACCATATTTAGCTAGGATTTTACTACTTTTTTCCACGATAATGTGTCAGTTTCCAGCAAACAGGGAGCTCAGAATAAAGAGCAAAGCTAATCAAGATAGTTATAATTAAAAGTATTAATGAAATATGAGGAACTCAATTTGGACTAAATTTCTACCTAACATTATATAAAGATTCTATCAGCTACCCTTTATGAGAAGGAATATAGACATTTTCTACTCTCTATACTATTAGAACTCTTCTCTGATTATATGGCAATATTATACACATCCCATTTATGCCTGACATTTACCTCTGAGTCTTAACCTTTTCAGCCTTCCATCTATATTAGACAGACACAATTAATAACTACAAATTATAGCTTAAAACTGCGGCCCAGCACTTCTTGGAACTCCAGAATGGTATACATAAGGTACATATGATCCTTTTTACTATGCTTATTGCATTAAGAAGAGTGTTCCTGAAACATACAAGTATCCTGAAAATGACAAACAGCAATATTACAATTACAGAGGAGAACTGACTAATGGACACTTGTAAAAGCTTTAAAAACAATTAAGGATGGAGGGGGCAAGACTGTCAGGCTCAAATGTCAATCTTTTGTTCCATAAAGCTGCAGAATCATTCCTTATCCTACTCCAGGTATGTCAGCAAGTAGAAGGAAAAGTTCTGACACAATTGGTAATGTATTTTCTGTCATTCAGTGTCTCAAAAGTTATCTAGTTGCTCCTTCAACATTTTAGTGCTCCTCTCCACATTGCCACTTACGTAATAAATCATTATGAAGAAAGTGACAGACAAACTACCATCTCACTGAAAAGCCTGGGTTTTAATGCTTAAAAACACATCACTATTCCATATTTGTCCACAGTATTTTTTTTTACACTGATATTAATTTCTCTCTTTGCACCAGGAGGACTTTTACATATATTTTTTTGCAGAATAATTGTTTTCAGAAGTACTATGAACTAAGAGTGCTCAGTAGTCTTTAGTTTCTGTATCTTAAAGTTATTTTTATTCTTTTTTTCAGGAAGTGATTATAAGAAAAATAATATATACATATTTTACTGGTACAATTATTTATTGTACAGATAACTCTGAAAGGAACAAAAGCAGAAAGATTGTCTTGATTGGAGTTTAAGTAAAACATGTTTTTAAATGAAAGCCACCGGTCTTACCTTACAAAGCAAATGTTAAACTATGGAAGAAGAGTATGCACTTTGAATAATGAATAAGTCAGTAATCTGTTCTCTGCCTAATAATTGCTTTCATGCCTTTTGGGATCTGAAGATAAATTAAGTTGTGATTTATGGCTGATACTTTGCATCTGCTGATATCCAAAACATTGGATCTGGTTTACATGCATAACAAAAAAATCACAGAATAACATAAATGGGATATTTTCATATGTATATTAGTTGGTATAATGAATTTGAGAAAGCAAGGAAATCAGTCATGCAATTCTCTTTATTCTCATTTCCATTTTGTTAACAAGAAACAAAGCACATTGGTGGATACAATCTATTACTGCAATTTGAAAAGCATCATTTAGTACTTATGCTACAAAAATGTAATATTATATAAATTGTGATGTATGAAGTTAGCCTCTAAAGGAGTGAGGAAGAATGAACTACAAGGGAATGAAGTTAAATAATCATTTTATAGAAACAAATAAAAACAACAGCCCCTCTTAAAAAAAAAAAAGGAAAATATTATCAATTGAATGTGCTTGTATGAACATATAACTAGACATTAAAACTTTTGGTTTCCCAACTGCAGATGTAGAAAGCAGGGACATTTTTGCCATACTAAATGACATGAGTATGCCAGTCTCAATTATATCAAGTGGAGTGATACAAGAATTTTTAAGTTAGGAATTGCCCAAATGCTCTAGAATTTACCTGACCTGGTTACGCACATTAGGAAAAAGTACTTGTTTAAGAGAAATTCACTTTGATGGACACAGGACTGGGCAAGACAAACTTAATTATTTAAAAATAGAACACTATATCATATCATTCTAGACAAGTATTGTGGAATTTTAACAAGAAAAAAAAGAAAGAAAAAAAAGTACCTTTTTTCTTCTCTTTGTCATTCGTTTAGATCTGATGAACTCAAGTCATTCTCAGATGCATTTCACTAGTCTTGGAATTTGTCTTTAGCTTCTTGTTCATTCTGTTTTCATTCTGGATATTGCCAAAAATCATCATGAATAGATGTACTTTTAAAAAGTTTAGCAACTATCTTTAGTAAAATGAGTGAAGCTCATCAAAGAAAGAGATGAAAGATAAACATTAATCAAGTCATTGACCAACAGTGACCTAGTAGTGATGGCATAAATACTTGCTCCTAGAAACTTTCTTTTCCTATCATCATCTTTAAAAGCTAATTCAATTTAGGTAGCTAGATTTAAAGAGAGTGTTTTTTACAACTAATGTATCTGACAAAGAGCATTTTTTCTCGGATATAAGTGACAGTTTTGTTCAGTCAGTAAGTAAGTTGGTGGTATCATTCATTTAAAATAATACATTGTACACAGCAAGAGTTTGAGGGTTTTTTTCTTCAAGGTGTGTCTGAAAGAAAAATAGTTTAATATGAACAGAAAGTAAATGGTGAAATCCTTAGTTTAGTATTCAACCCAGGTCTATAACCCCTGCCTGGAATGATGTATTTTCAGAAACATCTCAAAGCATTCCACTTTACAGGTCTCCTCTGAACAAGAAATGGATGGCAAAGAGGAATCGTGCATCGCAGCCGCTATGGATGGTAGAACATTAAAAACAGTAGCAGAAGCTCGATCTATATTAGCCTGCAGAGAGACACAAAAGAAGTGGGCAAGTAAAGTGAAAATAGTGATGTTTTAGGCCTGAAACCTGTATAATGTATGTTTTAGGGATTTATTTTAGACAAGATCATCGATTTAGTGATACCTAATTTGATGAAAACCCATCTTCTCCACCAGGTAATCTTATAAAGTAAAGTTGCAAGTTATGGGAAATGTACTGTTCTGACATTATTTTAAAACATATCAGATCACCTTAAACTCTGCTGGCCTCAGGACCATCCTAGAGTACTCAGTAACTTACAGAGTACACAGAGATATCCCTCAGTTTAACTGGCTGGGTGAAAGTAGTAGGCAACATTAAGAAGACATCATTAAACTGTATATTTCCTGCATAGATCTCAGCTTTAAATGAACGTGTGACATGCTTGTAATTGATTTTCTTCCTAAAATAAAATATTTTTTTTTAATTAAAAAAATATTTTACATAAGAATATGTATACAGTGAAAATATTTATAAAGGCAGACATATAAATCCAAACAGCACAACAAGTGAATAAAAATTATAATATCAGGATAAACTTAAGTAGTTTCAAATTATATTTCAAGCATTTGTGGTTTTGTTTTTGGTGTGGTTTTTTAGTTTCTTAATTTTCTGAATTATTTCAAGCAAATTATTTTGCCTGCTTTCAGATCTATCACCCCTCTTATTGTCTCTCCAAATAGTTGTTTCCTTCCACAAGTTTTTGATGATATATGGGTGCACAAATACTTCACTCTGCTGCTGCCAAAGGCACAGGTCCCCCACAACATGATTATGTTCTCCATGTACTCTTCATTCTTATTTTCTTGTAAGATGCTCAGATACTATCTTCTCCAGTAGCTGAACTTAGTGCTAGGCACGAGAAATATTTATCATTTGATAGTTACTAGAGCTATGGCTCTAGGAGTCTTTCCCCTGAGGAAGAAGGAGTGGCAGGGACAATATGTGATGAACTGACTGCAACCCCCAATATCTATCCTGCTGTGCACCTTAGGGGTGAAGAAGAAGAGACATCATGATTAAAGTTTAGCCTGGGACAAAGGGATGGGTGGGGGGAGGTATTTTAAGATTTGTTTTTTATTTCTTATTATGCTATTCTGTTTTGCTTGGTAAGAAATTGTTTTTCCCATGGTGGCAATTGGTGAACAATATTCCCCCATCTGTTTCAAACCACAAGCCTTTCATTATATTTTATTTCTCTCGTCCAGCTGAAGAGGGGGAGTGATAGAGAAGCTTTGGTGGGCATGTGACCTCCAGCCAGGGTAACTTAGCACAAATTATGACACCACAGAAATAGTCATCAACAGAGTAAAGTTCCAGTCTGCTTTAAGTAGAGTTGAATGACATCCAAAATACATCTATTTTTGTCCTGAGGTATTTGTATGATCACAACATTTTAAAACACGAATGCTCCAAAAATATGAATAATAATTATGCACTCATCTTGTGCAACAAGGTGATACTTTGCTAAAATCTACTAGAAAATTACATAAGCATTCAAATGAAGCCAAATATAGTAAACACTTTCTATATATGGACTTAATAAATAAGCCAATAGGAAAGATATCAGATGTGGCCACTTGCTTCGGAGAAGCTAGTAGTGTAGACATGTCAATCTTTCCAAGAATATTCTGTAATACTGTTTAAATTTATGATATGGATGTAGACCCTGCTTCCCAGCTGTTTCCTTCGACACTGGCAGGAATTGCCCAATGTGATCTTGTCCTTAAGGTATAACTGTAGTGTTCTTGTTCACTCACAGATCCTGGAGTTTTGTTTACATAAATATTAATTGCCTCTGAATGTCTTTGGGAGTTACTCAACTATTTCCTGCATGTGTCTTGGGTAATAGTTCACTCCAGTGATAGCACTCCTTAAGCAGCATGATAAGACTGATAAGTTTTCCTCTTCCTGATTACTCAGTGCTCAAGCAATATTGAAACATTCTTGGCATTCAAATATCCTTTATGACAAACTATTTTCCATTTCCCTGTTTTCTTGTAAGCATCATGAAGTTTCTGATGGCCTTCCCTAATTCTGAACACTTGGAATTAAAGCATCCCATAAATGATAAAGGATTGCTTTAATGTAAGCAGAGATAATATATGGAGTAGCATGCAGTCACTCTGATCTAGAGGGTCTGTAAACAGTGTAGACGTACACCATTTGGCTACAATGCAAATGTACCCTCAGAAATACAGCTATAGATTCTTGCTGTACAGCATGAATAGCTTAAGAATTAATAGTAGTTTTTATATTAGCACAACTTATAAGCTAAATAAAGTCCTTGAGGTGCCTCTTTATGAACCTCCATATCTTAACTTCTTTTTTTCTTTTTGTAAATGCAAAAGCTTTGAGATTGAAACATAAATCAATATTTGTTTTGTTTTATTTTCTACTATAGCAGATTGTGTTACCATTGGGAATTGCCCTTCACCTTTCTAAAGATTTTATTACAATATTTAATAAAGCTCTATGATGTATCTTCTTTATTATATTAATTCCTACAAGGAGTACTTTTGTACCCTGCAGTTCTTGTTTAGCAGTTTTGATGTGTGCCAGACTGGTTTCAGTAGATCAAAAGATTATAAATTGCTAACTCCAGAGTTGATTGAAACATAGAAGCACTATAAATCCTTGTGATAGATTTTCTTGCATCAAAATTAGGTCAGCTTTATTACTTACTTTAAGGTTGTTTCTTTTTGTATGAAATGGTATTGACAAAAGAGCAAGTTAGTTTAAACAGTCTAGTATAAAATCCTTATTTACTTCATCAAGCCCTAGTACTGGGCATGTTCATGGTGTTTTATTGGTGTATTATTTCTATATGTGACATCATTTTTTTCAGAAACTATCCTCTAGGCAAAGGCACTAATGCTAATTTAAATCATAGCACAGTGATTATACATGTTAACATTAAACAGAGGTTTATAGGTATTTCTTTGAGAGGAAAGGCAGTGTAAAGTTCTGAAAGATTTTTCTGGCAGGAAAAAAAACCCAAAAAACCAATAAAATATATATTTGTTAAATGTCTCTGTGGCCAGAATTATAGAATTGAACTTAGAGCATTTCCAGTTTGTTTTTTTTTCAGCTCAATATTTACATTCTTTTTAATACTACTTATGAACCACTTTATCTCACAATGGGAAATGTGGTATTACTAAGCTTCTACATATCTTTTCCCTCCAGCTGACCATTTGTCCCTGACCGTGCATTGCTCATGAATTCATGTTTAGAACTGAATTGAAAAATCATTCCCATTATATATAAGTTGAAAATCCACAGCTATATTTATAACAGAGGTTATGGAATACAGCTAGGGCAAAAATAAGTAAGTGTGGTGTGGAATCTGACACTGGTTGGCCCTACTATTATCACCGGAAAAAATGCCTTCTGAATGATGACAAATGTAACACATCCAATATGAGAGTTTAAAAGGAAGATAATAAGGTGTTTCCATCATTTTTATTCTTTATTATTGCTTCTATTTCTGCTCTGCTCTGTTTCCGTTCTTCCCTTCCACATAGGACAGTTGGATTCCTCAGTTTTACCTTAACATGATTATTTCTTTTCTAGATCGTGTTCTTCTAAACAGCTGCAAAGCATCCTTAGGCCTGGAAACAGTTAATCACCTTCTTAATTTATAATGCCATTGGTGGAGATCACAAAAATTTCAAATAATTTATATAAATTAGAAGATTTTTATGATACAGTTTTTTAAAAGAGCGAAAGTCTGGCTTTGAATTTATTAGAGACAATTCACAGTGCTACCATGTTTGTCTTTAAAATAAACAGCTCATACTTCAAGATATATCAGTGTTTACATTGGTACAACATGTAAAAGTATTTCTATTTTTTAAAGGAATCAATCTGAAATATAGAAATAGCTAGGGTTAGAAATATATATGACATTTACTGAAGAAAGCAATAAAGTTGGTTAGTGTTAGAAGCCTTGTATTTCAACAGCAGTTCCTCACTAGCTTCCTTCTGTGTATTAATCAGGATTGTAACTTTAATTTTCATTCCAGTTATAAAACTTGAGATTTCTATTAATAATTTCCTAATAAGACTAAGATAACTTCTAATTATTTTATCTTTGTATAGTTTTCTTTTTATTTTTTTGCTTTTGATTATCAGACATTCTATGTTCCTTTATTCCTTCTCCCCATACTTTCAAAGACTGTTTATTCTTTCTCTTGCAAGCAAGGCATTGCTTCTTTCATCTCCCTGAGACCTTATTCTTGAAGGTACCCACACATGAGCTAGTGTTAGCTAATGCTTTTAATAGAGAAATGGGCACATCTGACACAACTTACTTCTAATCATATGGTAGATTTTTCCTCAGTATAAAGTTAGGTGAGATGAATTTTTGCTATGGTGCATCTGCATTTCCTGTATTGTCATGCAATTTATGCATTGCTTAAAAAAAGTCCTCTTCAAACCATCTTTTAAAATGCAAAAGACTAAAAAATTCCTCCTTCCAGCAAAAATATTTCAGAATTCCTTTGTCATAGAAGGAAAAGTGCAAGCAACAGGAGTACTAGCAGCGTCATTAAATTGACTCTGCTCCTTTATAATGGTCCAAGGAAATGATTTGCAGCAAAGTGTAGCACAAAACAACATTTAAAAGTGTTGAAACTGAGTTCACTATTAATGCTTTCTTGTTGCATTTTAACTACAGTACTTGTACCTGCAACACAAGAAGGTCATCACACTATGATGTCTTTAATCATTCCACATGTGAAAATTCTGTTGCTGTCCCAAGATGTCAACAGATTTAATTACATCTTATATTTCTTTAATTGGTAATTATTCACATTTGACAAACCTTTCCAGAGTCTAGTTCTAATACACAGATCCCACTACACAAAACAGCAACGGGCATCACAGATTAAAAAAAATAAATTCATAGGATCATAGAAATTTTTGTGTTGGAAGGCACCTCAAATATCATCTAGTCCCACTCACCATCATGAGCTCTGCCCTCCACTAGGCCAGGTTGCCCCAAGCCTCATTTGACCTGGTCTTTGAGACATCCAGGAAGGTGGCATTCACAACTTCTCTGGGCAACCTGTGCCAGTTCCTCATAACCTTCTGAGTGAAGAATTTTTTGCCTAATATCTACTCTAAATCTACCCTGTTTTAAATTAAACCATAGTCACTTGTCCTATCACTACAGTCCCTGATAAAGAGTGCCTCCTCATCTTTCCTGTACGAATCTTTAAGCACTGTAAGGCTGCTCTAAGGTGTCCCAGGAGCCTTCCCTTCTCCCCACTAAAAAATCCCAATTGCTGAAGACTGTTCTCCTATGTTCCAGTGCCTTCAACAACTTTGACAGTCACTTGCTATAATCTCTGCAGTATGTCCATGTCTCTCTTGCACAAAGGAGTCAGAAATTAGTAGTATGTATAGGCACATACTTCCAATCAACCATTCAACATAACTGTTAATTCATCCCATGGGTCTTTTTCAAACTACTCCAGCTAGATCTCTTTAAAGCTATCCAACACACAGTTAGCTCTCAACATCCAGTCCCTTGGAACTGACTCCCTGCTTTTTTCTGTTTAACAGTATTGACATAACCATAAAAATTAGTTCATGAGATCACAGTGGGCATAATTTACGGAGTGATCCTGGTATCCATATTCAAGCATTTGATGCTTTGGTTAAACACTCTGCATGCAGTAAGTTAAGACTGGAATTACCCATTCTATTACCAAAGAGTATAATATCATAATCATCAAATTTATACCACTTTTGGAATAAATGTTGCATTCTCTTCTCCTGTCTCATTGATTCTTGTTTTCTTAAATAGAAGACTACCCTAAGATGGCATCCTGACTTGGTCAACTTTGTGAGGTGCATCTGTCTATACCTCCTTTCTCAGACTATAAGGAGAAATATGTATGTATAAGGAGAAAGAATTTATTTTGATGACCTAGTATCCACATTAAACACTTTTTTTTTGTAGATATAGTTTTGTAGATCTAGAGTAGGTCTAGTTGGATGCCATTGACTAACTAGCCATTAGCAATACAGCACCTTAAGAGCAGTCCAACAGAACATCTTTTGCTTAGGTTTCATCCAAATAAAATTCTCTATGTTCTCTAAGACTGGTTTATGATGTTGCACATATATAACAAGGAAAAATATTGGAAGATTTGCTTCAAAGGGCAATATATGACATGATCTAAAAAGCTAATAGGGTTAACTACAAAAGCATTAGAAAGAACTTTGACCTCCAAATGCCAGGTTTTATTTGAACACAAACTAGGACAATGAGAAAATTCAGTCCCATGTAATAAGACAATATGAAGAACAGTTTATTGACAAATCTCTGCTCCTCCTACTATGTCCTGCCATGTTGAATGTTTTCTTCCAGTCTTTCTCTAAAACAACTTTTATTGGCTTTGTGGTTTTAATATAGTTTGCACAGTACAATCAAGTTTTTTTTTCAGGAAGGAACTTGTCTGTGTATTTTCTCACTGGTCTTCTCAGTGTTGAAACTGCTATAAGTTCCCGCTGTGCTGCTCTGTACCACCCTGAAGATACTTTACTTTCAGTGAAGGCATAAATTTCTCTTTGTTTTGCAGGCACTTCTACCTGACTCAGTAACAGGAAGACAAAGACGAAACCTTCCTCTCCCCTGTCCATCCTCATCCTTTAAATATAACAGAACATACATTTATAGTCAACAAAATATAAAAAAATACCTCTATTATAACACAAAAAGAAAGATAATAATTTTAAAAAAACCCTAAAACCCCACAGACTAAGGAAAATACTTTTACTTTGTCCAAAATATCAATGGCTTCCATTACAAGCATGTGTTGAAGTGCCTTGTTTGCTTGTCTTGCACTAGGATTTCTCCATGCTTACTTTGCTCAGCCAATGTGCAAGAACATAAATTGACTTTAGGACACACCAGTAAGTTAGATAGTTTACTTCTTGTTATTGTTTGAAGCTTTTGTACAAAGCAAAATAAACCAGCAAGAAATAATAAAAAATAAGCATACAATTTGTATGAGGTATTCAAGTCACACCTAAGAGGTTTAATAATATAAACTCTTTTACATGGGAGTTCTGTTGCTAACTTGTCATGGACTCAGTGAAAACGTACTACATAATTTAGAGAGGCTGGAATGCTAAATTAGAGTCTATTCATGTAATATTTTTGACAGAGCAATGTTTATCACACAGGACTTTTAAAAAAAGCTCTATTAGGAAAAAATATTGCATTGAATACTGTTCAAAAAATAGTATTTGGCTTTTTTTATTTGTTCTTTTTCATGGTCCATCCAGTTTCAGTTTGGGTTTGGTTTTTTTTCTCTCCCTCACCTTTTTTTCCTCCCCCACCTTTTTTCCTTGCATTATCTTAATGGGTTCTCTAGACTACTGGTGGTGTCAGGATACCAGTCACATGCCATGGTGAGGATTCAGCTGTGCTCAGAAATCCATTTTCAGTGGATACTGGGATAGGTTTCTTCAGAGTAATGGTAGGAGGCATCCAAATAAGAAGTGTCATGAAGCTATAAGAAATAGGATCCATTTATGGTGTCTTAAACTTCAGTGTGAGAAACCAAAACTCTTTTGCCTTGCCTTGTCTTCCCTTCCCCTTTTCCTATTTTTCCTGCCATTCCCAAAACTCAGCAGAGTGCAAATCACTTTTTCTTTTAAAAAGACTCAAAAAATATATAGCAAAACAGTTTGAAATAACTGTCAGTACGTATATATTATAGAATATCTATAGACTTCACAGTTCTTTGAAAAACCTTTTAGTATAATGATAAATACCTGTGTCTAGCCTCCATCATCTGAATATTCTGTTTTTACCTTATGCCAGGGATCTAAGCTTCAAGCAGACATCCTAATGAGAGTGCATGCTGTGACAATCTGCTGGCTAAGCTACTATATGCATAGCAATTTCATTATTTTTAATATATATGGTCTTCCTATGAATATTTGGTGTTTCATTTTACTCCTATCTCTTCAAATTCAGGTAAAGATCCATAAAAACGAAACTATGAAAATAAACACCTGAGTGATATAAACTCTTTCTTAGCTTTGCATTTATAAGCCATTTTTTGTTAGCAAATTGAATTTTTTTGGTAAGCACCTGGGATTATTTTTTGTCCTTAGATTAGTAATGCCTTCTGTTCCCTAATGTCCAACAGCAATTTTTGTCTGTTCACTATTCCTTATCTAAAAAAATAAATATTTAAATTATTTTCTGCATAAGGTATCTATCCTGTCAAGTTCTTGAAGCCAAGGTGCTTCAAAACAGCAAGAATCAAGACCCGAAAGAAAAAAAATTACCTATTCATACACACAGTTCCATTCTGCACAAGATATACTTCATACTGTTACTTACCACAAACAAGAGCATATTATAATTCAGTAGCTGTAAAAGATCATAACTTTAATAAATGATGATTTGAATGTTTGCTTTAAACTAACAAATTCAGTTTCTCATGGCTTCATTGGAATATTTAGAAGAGATAGGGCAGAAAAAATATTGAAGACAGGGTATCTCTACAGCATCAGAATTGAAGATTTTTTGCTGTAGCCATAGAGGGTAGAGTGTTCCTCATACTTTCATGCAGATTATTCCAAACAAGTATATTCTGCAGTCAGTACAGATCAAAATAGAGCCTGCCTTCTCTACTACTGAAAAGGTAATACCTATTCTTAGTAACTCTATCATCAGAAATATTTTGCTGTAAATATTTTTACGATCACAAGAACAATTTCAGACACCTCAAGAACAGAACCGTGTGTTTGCTGGTTGTTTCAATTATTCACCTAAAGGGCTATTTGACTAATATTGTCTTATTGAGATTACTTTGCACTTCCCCAAAACTAAAAATATTTATCTAATTGAATATATGACTGACTGGAAGATGAAGACTAGGACAATAATTACAGATATAGTGGGTTTTGGTAAGAGCCATCTGATTATGAAGTTTAGAAAGCAGCTCCACTGAGAAGAACCCTGGAGTTGTGGTGGACAATAAGTTGACCATGAGAGAGCAATGTACCCTTGTCACAAAGAAGGCCAATGGTATCCTAGGTGCATTCAAAATAGTGTGACCATCAGGTCAAAGAAGGTTCTCCTGCCCCTCTACTCTGCCCTGGTGAGGCTTCATCTAGACTATTGTGTCCAGTTCTGGACTCCACAATTCAAGAGAGACAGGGAAATACTAGAGAGACTCCAGAGAAAGGCTACAAGCATGACTAAGAGATCTTATGATGAAAGGCTGAGGGAGCTGGATCTGTTCAGCCTGGAGAAGAGAAGGCTGAGAGGAGATCTGACCAATGTGTATAAATACGTGAAGGGTGGGTGTCAAGAATCATAGAATCATAGAATGGGGTCAGTCTCTTTCCACTGGTGCCAAGTGATAGGACAAGTGTGTTTACTGTCCTTAAACTGTGTAAGAATAAAATTTGTATAAGAATGAAAACCAAATTCAATGTGCCAAGTTGTCAGGAGTTAATGATCATCATTACCAGTCCCAAGCAACAGCGGGAGCAAAACCCAGGCACATACAAGTATGTCCTAACACTCCAGTCTGTTGTCTCAGTCTGCACCCAACTCATCCCCAGCTGGTGGGCAGTCCAGGAAAAGGACAGATAGCACCAAGTACCAAGCAGCTCAAGGGAGAAGGGGAGAGTTGCACCACCACACAGGGTGACATTGGAATATTCTCCTGTGTGCTTCGACCCAATTGAAGTACACAGTTGCTACCCACCGGGTTGTGTATCAAGGCCTGGGTGTTCAGAATCATGCTGCCTTACCAAAAATTCTAAGTATAAATTTACCTCCTGATAATTTCTATACAACCATGAGTAATTGGACATACAAAGCATTCCCTGTGCAATAAGTTAGATAAAACAGAGGAAATCCAAGTCTGTGGATTAGATAAATTCAGACTAGTACAATTTAATTTGTATATAATAAACCCATAACTTCTTGTAACATCTGCACCACAACAGGATTTTATTTCATTGCCTACAATTAAAGCACCACAATTATAGGGAAAGTCAATATAAAAATGTATTGCACCTCATTATGATCTCCAAACTAAATTATGTGCCATATATTTAGTGTGGATACAAGCATGCATGAATATATTTGTATTCACATATAAATATAAACACAAACTACTTAACTGAAAGTGTTCAGCATTTTGCAAAACAGAAGAATATAAGAAATATTTCTTTGCAATTCATGTTAGAAATAAGGATGAGTGTGCTTAGCAAATAAGGGTAAACACATTTAACAATTCTGCTGTTTGAACCACGTAAATTACCTAGAAATGCTGAATGCATTTAATAAATAAGGAAAAGTTGCAAGGAAAGTTAAAAACATTTATTTATTTATTTGTTTGTATTTTTTATTTCCCCAAGACTATTATGAATTTTAATCAAGCGAGGAAGAGAAGTGTTTAGATACATATGTACACAATTTTCTTTTGCAGAAACTCATTGCCTACCACAAACATGTTTAGCTATCTGTTTCTATGGTTGAAATGTCAGAACAGAAGGAAGCTCACAGATTTAAATATGAAAAGAAAAAAAAAAGATATCATTGTGTATTTGTGCATCTATGTGTTTTTCCTTTTTTTTTTTTCTGAAGAAATACTTTAATGTGCAAAAAAGCTAAAAGTAAAACAAATGCAATTTAAATTAAATGTTAAAATAACAATAGGAATGGAAATAAAATACTAATGATCACTAAGTCAAGTGGGGTACCATAGAGCTCTATCCTGATACCTGTTCTGTTTAACATTATTATCAAAGACCTGGAGGAGCCAAGAGAGTGCTCCTACTGAGACCACATTGGAAGATGACACCAAGTTCCAGGTCATGAGTCAGTGTAGTGAAATCTAGATCTGTCAGCCAGTGGATCCTTAAAAGGCTGGAAAAAGGCATCAATATGAAATTTCTGAAAGGATAAATGCAAAGACCAGCACCCGGAAATGTAATATGATACAATGAGGGGGAAAAAAATAAAATTAAATTTGATGAATTAACAGGTTTTCTTCTTGAAAAGGCTAAATATTTCTAATTCAACACCACATGATGGCATGAGATCATAAAGGCTGATTGTGGCTAGTTTAATGGGAAAAATATCTTGTTAGTAAAATAGTTAATTTACAAATAAATTGATCTAAATATAGGTCATGGGCTGCTAGAAATAGATACTAACTTTTGTGATAGAAAATGGCAGTTTACCTTACATCAATAGTACAGAACACTTAATGACTTACTAAATTATTTTTATTTTCCTTGAAATGGAGAAAAATATATCAAGAAACTAAATACTCTATGTGTGTGTGTGTTTTAATTATTTTTAAAAATCCAATTCAGAAGCAGTTATTTTTTTAATCCCAGGTAATCTCAAATAATAAATCTGTAATAAAGCAGGCCTTAAAATGATATTCCTGAGGTTTGATAGTAGTACTCTAAGTACCGGTATATCCCATCTTCATTTACTCTCCCAGCATTCTTTGTCAGGACAAAAGTTTGAATTCCAGACAACTACCTACCAAAACTGGTGATAAACCACAAATTTAAAGTGTCCTCTATGAAATGCATGCTGATGTTTTTTCCCTACCTGAAACAAGTAATAGGTTGTGGTGTTCCTGAAAACAACTTGAACTGAACAGCCTGATCTATGACAATATTACATTTCTGCAATACCACAAACCTCTTTTTTTTAAAAGAAAAAGAATAAAGATCTAATGTTTTAAGAATGAGGCCACAAACAGATATCCATTACTATACAGTTTATATTTTTTCTCACAAATTAGATTTCAGAATACAACAGAAAATATCACCTAACTTCAAACCCTTC
Organism: Hypotaenidia okinawae; assembly: GCA_027925045.1. Classification (NCBI taxonomy): domain Eukaryota; kingdom Metazoa; phylum Chordata; class Aves; order Gruiformes; family Rallidae; genus Hypotaenidia; species Hypotaenidia okinawae. The sequence goes on from BSDF01000001.1 coordinate 177,562,432, forward strand.
ATATCATTAAGTACTGCAGTTACATGTAACACATACACATTTCATACCTTAAATGTTTATTCCTAACTTCATTAAATTTACTTGCAAGATGGCAGCTTTATCAGGAAGACTATCTTTAAATAGTTGGCTGAACTGTTATCTTAAAAACTTGGCAAAGTCAATCCACTGCCATTTTGCTTTGTATTATCTTTGATGAATTAATCCTCACCAAATCAATGATAGTGGTTGCTTTACATCTAAATCTTTGTTAATAAGTGTGATGGATCAGAAGACCGCAGTATGTATTTGGTTTGTCTATATCAAGATCATGTTAATGCCAAACGTGATCCCATCACATACTGCCAGAATTGAATTTCAGGAAAGGATTATGCATAGATTAGCTGTCCTATCTAAAAAAAAAAGAGTAGAGTAGGAGACGAGTATCTCTAATAATTAGTGATATGATGGGTTTGAAGGAAGGTGATATTTTCCAGTGTATTCTGAAGTCTAGTTTGTGAGGAAAAATATAAACTGTACAGTAATGGCTATCTTTGTTGCCTCATTAAAATGTTAGAACTATATTCTTTTAAAAATAAAAAAAAAGGAAAATAGGAGAGGAGAGGAGAGGAGAGGGGAGGAGAGGAAAGCTCTAAAGCTGCGGGTCCTTTATGTTCTGGAAGATCAGTCTCCTGAGTTGAGAATATAACTTTTCTCAGACTTGAAAAATGAAGTGATACAGATACTACCTGAGGTGAGCAACCTAAACATACTAAAATGTGTAACTTTGTAGATCCCTAAGTACATCAGATTTAGATGACAGGAAAACCTAGTTTGTTTTCAAGTGTGGTATTTACTTGTACCTTTCCTTCCAAATGAAATTGGGCAGATTGCATCTATCTAGGCTCCAAAAATCCTGGATACCATTGCTTTTCTGGTTTAGTTTTCTGTAGTAGTTCTCAGTATACATGTTCATGTTTATGCATAGCTTGCCTTGAAGGACTTTTACTGCAGAAATACCTATCTACCAGGCTGATATAAAATGGTAATAGTCACTGATAGTAGTCACATTAAACATCACTGAATAATTAAACACTAATTGAATATCCTGTGTGTGTGACTAGGATTATGACTTTGTGTGTTGTTTTTCTGCCTGACAAATAATATATTCAGTTAAAAGTGCAGTTTTGAAGCAAACTACTCAAAAAAACCTAAACTGCAATTAGTTATATAATTAGATAGAACAAAGAAAATAATTCCTATGGTGCTGTTTGAAAACAAAACAAAACATAACAAAAAATAGAACATAAAAGTATAGTTCAGATTTTATGCTTTGGATATGCTACAGACATTTAGTGTGTTAAGAAACCCTAATAATTAGTGCTTCAAATTTTAATTCCATAAACCAAGAGTTATGGTATTTTTTTCTATGAGGCAGGCCCAATTTCAACTCTGGCTGCAGATTTTTAAGGTGGTTTGTTTTGATTTTTTTTTTTTTTTTTTAATTAGAGTAGAATGCTGTAATTATTTGTGGGATAATGCTTTCTTCCTACTTTATTTGAATATCAATAATTTTACTCCTAAACATGAGATTGATGCACTTAAAATTGAAAAAAAAACCCAACAAACCTACATTACTGTGAATCATATTTAATATATCATTATATTCTTTTTCCTCTCTGTTTATAGAGGAGAACAAAAACAGCAATAATTTTAGAGAAAGCAAAAAGTACTTCTTCTTCATTTCAGCTGTCTGAATAATTTTTGTTCCTAGTGTTAATTTATGGGAAGACATTAGAAGCATTTATGTGTTAGCAGAAAAGATTGCAAACACTTTTCTTGAGACTAATATACATTTTCAACTGACATTATTAAATATTCTGGTGAAGTAAATGTAAATGCAGTACAATATGAAAAAAGGTGTATTGATGCTCACTTTGTTTTTTACCTAAGGTACTTAAGTAATTCTTAGCTTCACTGTCTGTCTAATATGAAAGTGAGTCATTCTCTAGGATTTAAACTTTATGAGCTCAACTAGTCGACCAAAGTTCAAATGAAACAAACAAACCAAAAAGGATAAATGACATTCAGGATATAAATTTATTTTTAAATTCTTTTCATATAACTACTGGCACTGTAACCTGATACTCATCATATTTGTATTGCCTCCAGCCTCAAAGACTTTTCAGAATCTGACAGACTTACACAGTATATTTATGTTTTCCCTCAGTGTAATTGGGCTCAACAATACATCTTCATCTTCAGACCCAGTTTGTTGTGTATTGGTTCCTCAGGAAAAAAAGAAAATCTTTTCTCCTTAGAGTGTTTTTTGTTTGTTATGCAGACTTTTATTGACTGTATATGAAAGATCATGTTTCTAATGTCTGATGTTGTAAGTCCTTGGTATTGAAAATCTATTTTATTTTCTTTAGATAGCATTATTTGTTATTTGCATTTAAAGGTTTGGAAAAATTCTAAGATATTTGTTATCACTTTTTAAGTGATTTTAAAAACAGAACAGTGTTTAGATTTCCTTTCTTTTATGAGGTTTAATAAAACCCAAACAAAACAACACACAACACCCCCCAAAAAACCAACCACCCAAACCCAGTTTCAAATTAAATTAATCTCCAGTATTTTTTTTGAAAATATATATATATATATTCTCCCAAGCTTAGGAAGTTTAGACTTTTAACATGTAAAATTTATGTTTCTGCCAAACTAGGATGTGTGTTATATTTTTTCCATTAGATTTCTCTGTCTCATGTATGCCATTACTGAAAAGTAGGGTTTAAGATATATTGTCACTTCACTGAGTAATAACTCATCTTAGTGACTTTCAGTATGTCAAGACAAGAATAAAGCTTGCTAGAGAGAGAAGAGATGCTAGAAATGGGCAATGCAAGTGCAGAATAGTTCAGCTTCATTTATGTAAATGCACAACCAAAAATATGAACAGGAAATCACTGATTCTTCAAACTTCATTTTGATAAACTTTTTATGTTGTTCGTAATCATCACTATGTCTAAAGATTTGCATGAAAATTATCTTCTGAATTTATACCAGTAAATATGCTATGGTACTCTGGTATATATATGTCCATGTTTTACATAGCTGTATTCTACACTGTCACATAAATTTTTATTTTTTTTTAAATTAGGAATTATATTTGTGCATAACAAATATCTAAGACTGAATTTCAGTGACTTCTACTGGCTGTATGAACAATGTTACTATCTCAGCTTTTCAGAAATAATTCATTGTTGTTTCAACAATGTTTCAGCTGAGAGAAAGTTAACATAGTTAACATATGTTCAACATAGTTTCAGCTGGGATAAAGTTAATTTTCTTCATAGTAGCTTGTATGGTGTCATGTTTTGCATTTGTGCTGAGAACAATGCTAGTAACACAAGGAATTTTTAGCTCTTGTTGACGAAAACTTGTAGTCTCAAAGCCTTTTATGCTTCCCATGTTGCCTCATCATCAAGTATCTTGGGGGTGCACAAGAAGCTGGAAGGATTCACAGCCAGGACAGCTGACCCCAACTAATCAAAGGGATATCTCCTACCATATAACATCATGCTCAGCATTAAGGGGCTGGGGGGAAAAGGAGGTGAGGGACATGTTCAGAGTGATGTCATTTGTTTTCCCAAGTAACCATTACATGATAGAGCGATAGAGCCCTGATGTTCTGGAGATAGCTGAATACCTGTTAGCCCATGGGAAGATTTAATTTCTTCTCTCTTGTTTTGCTAATACATGAAGCTTTTGCTTACCTATTAAACTGTCTTTATCTCAACCCAGGAGTTTTTCTTACTTGAACTCTTCTGATTCTCTTCCCCCATCCCACTGCTGGGCTGTGAGCAAGCAGCTGTGTGGAGCCTATCTAGCCGTTGGCTGATGTTAAACCACCACAACTATCAAGACAAAGCCGACATTTCTTATCTAAAGTTCAAAGGATTTCAGGAACAAAATATATGCAAAATGTGAAAGATGGTTAGATATAGGACACCCTCTTAAAGCTGATGTAATTTAAAAGCACAGTGATAGCAAAACAGGAGGCTGAACAGAGCTCTGTGCTCCACTATATAGAAAAATCACCTTATACTCTTCAGCATGAGACCCTGAGAATAAGTAGATGAGTTCTGCTCTTGTCCATTGTCTCTACAATGCCTCAGGCTTAAGGAAGCATTATCATGTCCATTTGTGGTTCCACTAATCTCCTCCAAACAGTTTTACCTATACCATGTTGATTAACCTTCAGAACAACAGCAATATTAATTACAAAAAATATATAAATGCTGAGAATCAAGTCCCAGAACCTTGCATCCCTGAACCTCTAGGTGGGAACTGGGGGAGTAAATCCGCCCCCACTGTAAGGGCAGAGCAAGTCCGTGACCGCCTCATGAGACTGAATGTCTACAAGTCTGTGGGGCCAGATGACATGCACCCCAGGGTCCTGAAGGAGCTGGCTGATGTGGTTGCCAAGCTGCTCTCCATCATATTTGAAAAGTTGTGACTGTCAGGAGAGGTCCTCGGGGACTGGAAAATGGGTCACGTCACTCCCATTTATAAGAAAGGGAGCAAGAAAGACACAGGGAATTACAGGCCATTGAGCCTCACCTCTGTGCCTGGGAAGATCATGGAACAGACCCTCCTGGATGACATGTTGGAGCACATGAGGGATGAGCGCCTGATCCAGGACAGCCAGCACGGCTTCACCAAGGGCAGGTTGTGTCTTTCCAATCTGGTGACCTTCTATGATGGAGTGACAGCATCGGTAGATAAAGGGAAGGCAACCGATGTCATTTACCTGGACTTATGCAAGGCCTTTGACACAGTCCCCCACCACATCCTTATCCCTAAATTGGAGAGATGTGGATTTGATGGGTGGAGCATCCAGTGGATAAGAAACTGGTTGACGGTACATAGACAAAGAGTGGTGGTCAATGGGTCTATGTCCAGGTGGAGGCCGGTGACAAGTGGGATCCCCCAGGGGTCTGTCTTGGGACCGGTGTTCTTTAACATCTTTATCAATGACATCGATGATGGAATTGAGTGCACCCTCAGCAAGTTTGCGGATGACACCAAGCTGAGTGGTGTGGTTTACACCTGTGGTGGTTTTGGCCTTGGCTAGAGGCCAAATGCTGCTTGCTCACTCTCCCCTTCAGCCAAAAAGGGGAGAAAATGTATTTTTCGAGGCTTTGGCCCTAAGATAAAGACAGAGGGATCACTCTCCAATTAGTGCAATGGGCAAAACAGACTCAGCACAGAATAAAGGAAAGAAAAGTGATTTATTACTACTACAACTAATACAACCAGTGAACCGGAACGAGATAAGAGTGAGAAGCGGCCAGGTCTTAAAGCGCCTTCCCCTCACTCGTCCCCTTCTTAGCAAACTTAAACTTCATCACAATTTTACTCCCTTCTTCCCCCCTCAACATGGCACGGGGAGGGGAGTGAGGTTCCAGCGGTACAAGCTGCTTTCCTTCCCCAGATCTTAACACTTCTACTTCCCCCACCCCTCGCCTCTTCGCACACTTGACTTTAATCATCAATTCACTCCCTTCTTCCCTCCCATCACAGCACCAGGAGGGGCAGGGAATGGGGACTGGGGGTTTTCAGTCCCTTCTGCCCGAGTCGTCTTCCATCTCAGCTGAGAGGGGGGCATTACACACACACACACACACACACACACACACACTTCCCTTACGGCGCCGTGGGGTCCCACCCACGTGAGAGTCATATCCACAAACTTCTGCAGCGTGAGTCCTCTCCATCGGGGTGTCATCTCCTCACCACAGGCCTCTCAGCAGGACTTCCTTCCATAGAGTGCTGACATTTGGGCCCAAACTCCCCTGACCTGGCTCCCTGCAAAAGTCACAAGTCCCCCCACAAACCTGCTGAGGCATGGATCAATCTCGTCACAGGGTGTAGATGTCTGTTCATCCTCATCCATGGGCTGTGAGGGGACACCCACTCCACCATGGTCTTCTCCACGAGCTGCAGGGGAAAGTTTCTTTCCAGTTTCTTTCCCCCACCTCTGGCCGGCGGGCCTGGCCTTGGCTATCTGTGCAGCTGGTCACATCTTCCCACTCTCCGTTCTGGTGGCAAAGTGCGCCAGACAGCAGGGGTTTTTTCTCCTATATGTGATTCACTGAGGCGCTATGAATCCATCTCTGATTGGTCAGAGGTAACTTTGGCCTTGAATTGTCTGATCATAGAATCATAGAATTGTAGGGGTTGGAAGGGACCTCGAGAGATCATCGGGTCCAACCCCCTGCCAAAGCAGGCTCCCTAGGACATTTCACTGAGATAGGCATCCAGACGGGTCTTGAATATCTCCAGAGAAGGAGACTCCACCACCTCCCTGGGCAGCCTATTCCAGTGCTCTGTCACCCTCACTGTGAAAAAGTTTCTCCGCATGTTGGTGCGGAACTTCCTGTGCTCCAACTTGCAGCCATTGCCCCTTGTCCTGTCTCCACAGACCACTGGAAAGAGGCTGGCTGATTCCCCCTGCATCCCCTGCTTAAGATAATTATAAACATTAATTAGGTCCCCCCTTAGTCTTCTCTTCTCAAGGCTGAAGAGTCCCAATCTTCTCAGCCTTTCCTCATAGGGGAGATGCTCCAGGCCCTTTATCATCTTCGTAGCCCTTCTTTGGACTCTCTCCAGGAGATCCCTGTCCTTTTTATACCAGGGAGCCCAGAACTGGACACAATAATACTTCAGGTGGGGCCTGACCAGGGCAGAGTAGAGCGGGAGGATCACCTCCCTTGACCTGCTGGCTACACTCCTCCGGATGCACCCCAGGATCCCATTGGCTCTCTTAGCCACCGAGGCACACTGCTGGCTCATGGCCAACCTGTCATCCACCAGGACCCCCAGGTCCTTCTCCACTGAGCTCTTCTCCAGCAGGTCATCCCCCAGCCTGTACTGATAGAAACAGTTGTTCCTTCCCAGGTGCAAGACTTTACACTTGCTTTTGTTAAACCTCATCTGGTTTCTTACTGCCCAGCTCTCCAGCCTGTCCAGGTCTCGCTGGATGGCAGCGTAGTGTTCCTGTTTACTGTCTGGAACTTGCAGAAAACTGTAACTGCTGCTTTGCAAAAGCCATGTCAGCAGCACAACTACACCAAACTGCAACAACACCACAGAAGGAAAAGAAGCCATCCAGAGGGATCTTGACAGGCTGGAAAGGTGGGCCTGGGTGAACCTAATGAGGTTCAACACTGCCAAGTGTAAGGTGTTGCACTTGGGCCAGAAGAATCCCAGACATTAAAGACTGGGAGAAGAGCTCCTTGAGAGTAGCTCTGCTGAGAAGGACTTGGGGATTCTGGTAGATGAGAAACTTAACATGAGCCAGCAGTGCGCTCTTCCAGGTTGGAAGGCCAATGGTATCCTGGGTTCCATCAGAAGAGGGCTGGCCAACAGGGACAGGGAGTTGATTGTCCCTCTCTATACTTTGCCATCATGAGGCCCCATCTGGAGTACTGTGTCCAGATCTGGGGCCCAAAATAGAAGAAAGATGTAGAACTGTTGGAAAGGGTTCAGAGGAGGGCCACAAGGATGATTAGAGGGCTGGAACACCTCCCCTGTGAGGAGAGGCTGAGGGAGCTGGACTTGTTCAGCCAGGAGAAGAGAAGGCTGCGGCGGGACCTCATTGCAGCCTTCCAGTCCCTGAAGGGAGCATACAAACAGGAGGGGACTCAACTTTTTAAAAGGGTAGACAATGGCAGGACAAGGGGGAATGGACTAAAGCTAAAGGAAGGAAGGTTTAAATTAGATATTAGGGGGAAGTTTTTTACAGAGAGGGTAGTGAGGCACTGGAACAGGCTGCCCGGAGAGGTGGTGGATGCCCCGTCCCTGGAGTTGTTCAAGGCCAGGTTGGATGGGGCCCTGGGCAACCTTGTGTAGATCCAGGCTTGAGGTTGGTGGCCCTGCCTATGGCAGGGGGGTTGGAGCTCTCTGATCCTTGGGGTCCCTTCCAACCCATGCCATTCTATGATTCTATGAATTTGAACTACCATCACTCATGTGTTAAAAGTTACCAATGTAAAAACACAGGATTCCTAAGACACATAGAATTGACCCTAGTTTCAGATCAGGAGAAATCCCTTTTTAACCATTAAATCTGCAAAAAACCGGAAATATTTCAAGCTCATACATCTATTATTGTCTTCCACTGACTATTTTTAGTGTTTATGCTTTTCGTGTTTTAGCTTTATTATCCGATTCTCTGTCCCATAACTCACCCTATATATCCTGCCTAGAAACTACTTCCTTCTATCTTACTCTGTAAGAGGGTTCCTAGAGTTAGATCTAGCAGTAAATACTAACCTGATGCCTTCTGTCCACATGTGTCAGGTTTTTAGTTCAAAGTGATACTCTGGTTTCTAATGAAACCCTGACCTCCCCTACATCCTGCATGCTGGCCCAGTTGCAGTTTTGTTTTGTGTTGGGTTTTGTGGTTGTTGTTGTTAGTTTGGTTTGGGTTTTGCTTGTTTATTTTTTTGTTTGGGGCTTGGGGTGTGTGTGTTAACTTATTTTGGTGGGGGTTGGGGGTGGGTGGGATTGAGTATTGTGCTTTTTGGAAGAAACTGAACCGAAATTTCCACTGCAGGTATGTACAGAAGGAAAAGCAACCACTGATGATGGTTTCAGGAGCTAAACCATGACAAAAAGAAATCACATTTTCATGGAAAATTTTAGTGTTGAAAGGTCAATAATATCTCATCAGAAATAAAATCCAAATATTTTACAAAGTATCAATGCTGAGACATCAGCTGCTTTATCTGCTGATCCTCATTCAATGCTCCAGATAACTTGCTATTATAGAAACATTTCACTTAGTTTTTTTCTCCGCTATTAGTAAAAAATAGTCACTGGAAAAGCAGAACTAATTAAGAGAAACCATAGAAGACTGAGAGGTATTTTAATTACTGGAAATGCATGTAAAGACATAATGTAGGACTACTTTGTCTCATCTTGGGCACCTCTGGGGCCCAGGTTAAAGATACGAAAATAAAGGTTCCTATCCTGGTATGGCCCTCAGATTAATGTCCATTACTGACTTTTCAGGTATGTGACATTGAAGTTGTAATAAAACATCTGAGGGCAATTAAGAGAGAATTCATGAAAAAGTACATGCGGAAGCAAAGTTGTATTGGATGCTGTCCTGTGCAGCCTGCTCTTGCAAGGGGGTAGGACTAGATGATCTCTAGAGGGCCCTTGCAACCCCTACCGTTCTGTGATGTATTTGGTCTGGCTGAGATGGAGTTCATTTTCCTCACAGCAGCCCTCTCAGTGCTGTACTGTGTATTGGTAACTGGAAAGCTGTTGGTTGATAACACACCAGGGTTTTGGCTACTGCTGAGCAGTGCTGGCACAGCACCAAGGCTGTGTCTATAACATTTAGGTTAAAGAAAGGTTAAAGAAAGAGTACCTCCTCTGATTAGTCACAAAGGTAAACTGGTGACAAAAGATAAGGAAAAGGATGATGTTCTCAAGTTTTTTGCCTGTCTTCATTGGTGACCTTTCTCTTCACAACTATCAAGTTGATGGGCCACAAGAAAGGAAATGGAGAGACTCAAGTCCTTATCAGCTTTTGTTATTCTACTATGATGAGGTTTTATTCACTGCCAATATCCAGAAATTTAATGTAGATATATGTCTATATTTAAATGCCTGTAATTCAACTCTTGAAATGGGATTTTCCTCTCTTAACTTGTAATGTATACATCAAAATGAAATTAATTATGCCACAGGCAATCTAGACAGTTTGCTTAGATTCCTCTCCTCCTGCCATTCATGTTATGATTATACTAGTAATAAGTCTACTGAGATAAAGACAGTCTTTCTTTTTATGTTTTTACAACAGTAAGCATATATGAGTCCTGAGGGTGAAGATGTAATCATAGAATAAATGACACAGGAATGTTTTTCTAGGAATTATTTTCAATATATAATTTTGAAGCAATTCCTTTTTTTTATAAGTATCTCTATAGGTGTGTGGGAAGGAAGGTGGCATAGGAGGAGGTTTGAGGACCTTTTTACCAGTCATACTATCTTCCAGTTCAAAACTAAAAAACACTCCAAGTTAATTATTGTCAAGTATTTTATTAAAAGATGAGAACATAAATATTTATATATAAAAAGGATTTGACTTAAATTAAAAAACATAAATTGTATCGCTAATTAAATTAATGGCTACATTTGGAAGTTAACTGAAAACATATTCATGCTGATCTAAGTAGTAATTAATTATTTAGATTCATCACTTCAAATAAAATGTTAAGATTTTGGAGCTAGCATGTCAGGCATTCTTTTAAGCTTGCTATTAACAATTCTAAATGTAAAATCTCATGTATACACCTTAGAATACACTTTAATACTTAGAAGTATTTTCTACACTAAGTATGACAAATTAGGAAATTCTACACTTAAGTTTAATAATAAAAGCGCTTTGTAATATTTCATATTTAGTAAAAAATCTTTAATATTCATCAGTGCTTTAGCTATCTAATATTTATATACTGAGTTTGTTCGAGACAACTAGGACCCTTTTTGTAGTGAATTGGAGAGCTGTAGGCACCTCCAGGTGTTTAAGTTAACTCATTTTAGGAAGCACTGACTTGCCCTCTGTCACAGGTGAAAAAATAACATAAATTGTGAATGTTAATAAGCTAAAAATAAATGGGGGTGGGAGGTTGGAGAATGTCTAGAAGGCTGAATGTCCAGAACCGAATCTTTTGAACTGTTGAACAGAAGACTCCTACTTGCTGGTGACAGTGGGTGATTGTAAATTTTGCAACAACTGGATTACAAAATGCTGGCTTGTCCTGAATTCATAAAGAGATATGGGACAGAAACAGAAGTTGATAGTCTGGTTATGTATTGTGCATCTGAATATGCACTATTTAGATTGGGAAAGACAGGGGTCACAACACACAAAGAAAATGTTGTGCCAAAAAATAGGGTTTCTGTAAAGAAGAAATGATTTTGCAGAAAAGAAGGGGTCTAGAAATAAGATTACAATCCTGGCTGGAGAAAAGCTCTGGGAAGTGAAGAAAGATCCCAGAAATTAGACACCAAAAAGTGGTAACTGTGAACAGCATCATGGCAAGAACTGATACAATTTTCTGTCCAACCTTCCCAGACCAGCAGAGACCCTCACGTTGAGGAACATAATGCTGTGGGCTAGTGAGTGAGCAAGCATGTGAGAAAGTTTATGAGGTAATCAAACAGCCTAATTACTCCAGTATCATTGTTTGCTATCCAGATCCACTATCTGCATCGACCATCCACATACCCGTTATCCAAATCCAATCCTATTTGTTACTGTTCCTCCTATTAACAGCACTTGTAGGGTTCACTCCTGTGATTAGCATCTACAGTAGGACAGCATGCAAGAGCTATGAATAACCTCTCCAGGAACTTTGACTTCCACTTACAATTTTAACTCTTCTGTTACAAGCCCAGCAAGGACCCTACTGATTAGACAAACTCCGGCCAGTCATTTTTTATATCTTGCTTGTGACATCCTCTTGAAGTGACTGCAGTATCTATTTGTTTCATGGAACTATCTACAATACATAAAGACCTTATTAGTAACAGCTAATTTAGATCACATCATTGGACAGATTTACCTAAAAGTTATTTTTCTTGTTGGAATAATTTTGTAACATCTAGTTTTATCTGTGAATTGATTAAATTCTTTTGCATAGTCCTTAAGTCCTTCAGTCAGTTTTAGCTTTCATTGCCAGAATAGTCATGTATCATCAAAATTTGTTCACCATGTTTTCCAGATCATTGATTAGCATAGATCACAACATTGAATAGGAATTGCCTGACTCTTCTGTTACCCTTCCTTCCCTGTGAAAACTGATAATCTGTTCCTATACATCTCATGCATTTAATACATGTGGCTATCATTAACTGAATATTTATTTTTTATTTTTTCTTATGACAGCTTAATGCTAATAAGGGACTCTTAGAAGGGCTGTTTACAAAGCAAATTACTCTTGTTTGTATACTTATACATTGCTTCAAAGAACTCCAATACTCTCTAAGACATTTCTTTCTAGAAGCTTTGTTGACTCTTCACATTATATTTTCTATTATGTTCACTAATTCTATCTTCTGTTATAATATTTTCAAATTCAAGAAACCAAAGTTCATAATCCTCCCTTTTTCCTAGAGCCCTTTTTAAGTTATCATTGACTCTTGCCTTTTGTAACGTTCCATTCCTACTGAAAAGCCTCCTAGATAAGTGGCTTCAGAATTCTCCTAAACTGTTAGCAAATGCTAATACGAGTGCTAAACAAGAGAGTTTGAGTAATATTCACCCTCTTATCTATATGAAATATCCTCTACTGGTATTCTCCTGCTAGTCAGTTTGTCTGCTTCTTCTCTCTGATGTTTGAACTTTATTTTTCCTTCTTTCATAGTAACAGTGATGCAAAACAAAAGTTTAATGCATTTTTACTGAATCATATAATAGCCATTCAGACTCCTTATGAAACCCTTGCTGTTTGTCTGATTAAAGCAATTTTATTTAGCATTCTTTTATTCTTATAGAACTTTCTTCTCACAGTCCTTTTTCTGGCATATCTCATATCATGGAACTGTTTTTGTTTATTCAGTTCTAGGCTCCTTTTACAATTTTGTAGGATTCTGAGGACAGAAAATTAATCTACAAAGCAATTTTTAAAATATCAGAAAGAAGACAGCAATCAGTCATCAACACATTTTTGGATACTTTATATTTCTTTGATACTTTTTATGTATTCAATGTCAAGACTCAATTTTGCTTAGTTTAAGATTTGATTCTATTAAAAAGGCATAGAAAAAAAGTATTAGCAAAGTGAATGTTTGATATGTAAAGAAAGAGAAGATAATAAAAATACTTGAAGGAAAAAAATATCTAAAAAGGAGACCTGGATGCTTTATGATTAAATTTTGTGCTTTGACACTTTTCAATTCTTTGAAAGCTGGTGATAATTACTTCTTAGTCTGAGTAGCAGCTTAAATGAAACCAATAAAACCTAAATAGTCCAACTTTTGTATGTTAGTTAAATGTACTTTTATCTCTTAGAGCTAAAGTGGATAATGAAACTTGTTACTTAAGGGACTTATCAGTGAAAGTGGAAATTTTGATAATTTTATGTTGCATGTCCAGGGTGTCAGAATTACATATGATTAAAAATGTTGCTGCCATGGCCAAGAGGGAGTTATGAATTAATACTGTCTAAGGGAACAAAAATTGAGTTAATAAATATTCCTTTTCCTCTTCTTTTCAATTAGAGATAAAAGTGAATTTCTTTTTCTGTTTCTAAGCATCTCAAAGCACATTTTAAATCATCTAAGAAGAAATATAGATAATTCCTTAACTTTGTAGTCTGCTTAGATAAGAAAAATAGTTGCTGTTAGATAATAAAGATAGATCGTGAGGGAGGCTGTAGGGTTAAACACCAGTGATTGCGCAGAGATTCTTTTTCAAGGCATGTAGGGTTCAAAGGAGGTTTTAAGGAGATATATTCAGAAACTTCATTGACAGGAACAGAATAACTTTTAGTGTAATTTGGCTGAAGAGAGGTGGTGGATTGTGAGGTCAAAATAGCAGGCATCAAATAATGTGAACTGAATTAAGAAAAGTTGAACATTCTACAAGGTACAACATGGACTTTAGATCACTCCTGCAGCTTTCTAAGCATATATACAAATGTCACTTTCCTAAAGACCTCTGGATGTAATAGAACTAGTTTAAAAGGTGAAAAAAAGTAAAAAGTAACTTCTGCTATATTACACTCAGAATACAGTGACAGGAAAAAAGAGGAAAAGAAAGGTGGTCCTCAAACTTAGTTCAGGAAGATAATTACCACATTGTTCTGCCTGTTCAGGACTGTTGGTCCTGAAACTAGATTCCTAAATCTTTATTTGTCTTTCTAGGTAAAAATATCTGCAGCCCTAAAGTATTATTTTAGAATGGCTCAGGATACTGAATATTAGACATTTAAATGTGCTACCTTTTAAAAAAAAAAACCAAAACAAAACACTTTAACTTTTTTTTGATTCATTTTGTGTCTTGGTAGACTTCAGTGTCTCCAGCACGCTGATAAAAAACACTCAATTTAGGCACTTGAAAGCCATCTGAAGTGATTAAAAGAGGAGCACAAAGTGGAATACTTTAAGAAAATCTACCATTTTGATTACATGAGGTACAGAAATCATAGAAATACATATTTCTCAGGAATTTTCATGTGTGAAGGGAAACCAACCAACAAACCAAAACAAACCAAGATAAAAGGGAAGGAATAAACATTCTATATTAGTTGTAATGATAAAAGTTGGTACATGTTAAAAATAAAACAAAACAAACAAAAAACAATGCTATGAATAATAGTGATATGCAGAATTGGAGAAAAAAAATTCAGACTTGAAAAGATTTGTCATTTACCACAAACTGCTGAATGCACCAATGATAAACTGCTACTTTAGGGTGATTTTCAGTTCATTTTACCCAAGTTTCTTGTTAGGGAGCATAATATCTATATACAGTTTGATGTTGGTTTCAGCATTTGGCACATACTAAAAACAACATGGCACTGACTTGGTTTGGGATGAGATAGGGTTAATTGTTCCTCCTAGTCGTTGGTATAATGCTGTGCTTTGCATTTAGTGTGAGAATAACATTGATAATACACTAAGGTTTTTTTGGTGTTGCTAGGTGGTTTTGGTGTCTACACTAGAACAAGGATTTTTCAGCTTATTAGGCCCTGCCAGGTGCACAAGGAGCTGGGAGATCACAGCCAGGACTGATAGCCCAGACTGGCTAAAGGGATATTCCCTACCATGTAATGTTGTGCTCTGTATATAACTGGGAAAACTAGCTAGGAGGAGGATATGCTGTTCAAAACCAGACTACATCAGGTTGTCTTTTGTTTCCTTTTGCATGCTGTGAGCAATTGTATTTGTGCATCACTTTATTATTATTTATTGTTATTATTCTTTTCCTTTGTTATCCTACTAAACTCCATCTCAATCCATGAGTGTTGGGTTTTTTTTCCAATTTCCTCTGCATCTTACTAAGTCTAGGAAGGTCTGAGTGAGTGGCTGTGTGGTGCTTAGTTACTGGCTGTGGTTACACTATGACAGACAGCTTAAAATAATATTTTTTAAAAAAGAAAAAAAAAAAAAAAAGCAGGAATAGAAACTGGAATCAACATAGAACCTCATATCTATACTCATAGATACTGCAGCAGGAATCTGAGCTCTGTATGCTATTGCATCTCTGAAGTAAACTGCATAACTTTATGTTGACTGCTAGAACAGTATTGAAAAAGGTGCCTGCAGGGATGGGTGAACTGGTGATTGTAGCAGGCATATAAGCTTTTCTTTTGTGCTACACATGAAAGAAATAACTGAAGATTCAATCTTCTCTTTCCCATCTAATTATGAGGAGGGGAAGAGGTGATGTGTGTGTTTCTGGCCTTTGGACTCTCTTTCTCTTTCTCAGAAACACTTGAGAACAGGTATCTGCCTCCAGCCAAAAAAGCTATTAAAAATTACAAAAGCTCAGATCAGCAATAGCGTTTTTCAGTTCCGCCAGGGTTTGCAGCTTGAGAATTGCAAATATCTTGTGTCTGCCAGTGGGAAGCAGTGCCTTTGGGAAGACATTCTAAAAATCGTACAGGGGGTATAGCCTGACATGCAGGTGAGGAAATAGAGACTTACAGTAGGAATTCTAAGGTACATTTTAGTATTTTTCAGAAGTGACCTAAGCATTTAGAGGCCTGAACTCTATCTGTCAAAACTACTTTTCAAAACACACAAATATCTAACCCACTTAGAATGCCTCTGCATCAGCATTTCAGTTCAAATCAGGAGCACGCTTTGAAGTAAATCACACAGTTGCCTGAGAAGACTCACCAGTGTGTGAGTTTTGGTCTCCAACATGAAGGACAGTAAGGGGCACCCCTGCCCCTTACTGTCCTTCATGTTGGAGACCAAAAACTCACACACTCAGGACTCTACAGACCTACCCAGGCTTGCCTTGGCTTGAACCAGCTGTATCTTGCTGCAACTGTCCTAGAGCTTGAGTGATACATCTCTGCTATAGCTGAAGGTCTGGGAATACTGCATGTGGTAAAACTCTTCCACTCCTCAGCTGTCAGAGTAATAGGCAATCACCCTCTACATTAGGCTCTGTGTGATTTTCCAGCTTAATATGGGACCCAATGAGAAGAAAGCATAAAGTTCTGTACCATGATGTACATGATGAAACTCATTCACTGTAAGTGTCCCCTCCCATTCTTGAAGGAAACTGTAACCATCAAGCTAAGGAGCCAGAACACTGAAAGAGTAAGCATTGCACCATGGAAAAGAGACAGATAAAAGGGAGTGTGGTTATATGTAACAGTTTTAACTGCATTATTGAGAGTTTGGTTTTTTTTATTCACTAGATACTATGGACTGTTAGCTAAAACATTAACTAGATGAGCAATAAATTTCTGTTAAATACAGAATATGGTCTCTTTGACCATAACAATGCCTGTAGAGAAACAGGCATTTTAGGGCCCCAAAACTGTTTTATCCCTTAAAATCCTTGTTACTTCTTATTTTAGACTTAGTGTTAGAATCTGATCCTCGATATCTCTTTGACTCCAAATTAGGATCAAAGACAGCTTTATCATTCTTTATACAAAAGTGATAACCAAAATATATCCCATCACATCTGTGAGGCTTCATGGTAGCAAGCTCATTCTGTACTTCTTCTCAAAGGGGATTTATCTGAAAGGGAAGATTCCCATTAAAGTACAGTCCTTAGCTGACTATTGCCTAGCAAAGTTCTTCAAATCATCTATTACACACCAGGTCCTGTTTTAGTTTCTCATCTATCCAGAATACTTGTCTATAAAACTTTCCCCACATTTTTTTTCTGAGAGTCAGATATGTATGGGTTTTGCTTGGTTTTTTTTGGTAGGGATTTTTTCTTTATTTTTTTTTCTGCTTAGACCTTTATGCCACAAAATATTCAAATAAAAACTTAGAAAGTAAGGAAGTAATTTTATGACATCTAGGTCCTTGTCCTTTTCTTGCTTAGTCTAATTCATCTAAAATTTCTTTAAAGGTTATTAATTCATGTAGCTTGTAGTGGATGGCAGCAGGAGATACAAGTCTATTCGAATGTCAATCACAATTTGAATGAGTGACACATCTAGTAAGCGCCTATTTACCTGAGGTTAACTTGGTTTGTGTTTGGTTTGGGGTAGTGTTTTGGGTTTGGGTTGGTTTTTTTTGTGTGTGTGTTGTTCTGGGTTTTTTGTTTTGTTTTTTTCTTTATTTTTGTTTGTTTAGGGTTTTTAGGGCTTGTTGACAGACTGGAATAATTCCAACAAGCTAGTTTAGGTAAGATTTTATTTAAACAGGTTGGAATATATTTCACAGTCTAAAACATATACATATGCAAAGATACCACAGGGACACATTATTTATTTGCAAATAGAAAAGAAATCATCAGATTCACAGAATATTACCACAAACTTGGCAGATTTTCTGCTTATTCCTGGCAGTGTTGAATATATTCCTTTTTTTTTTTTCCCTGTGTATACAAGGCACAAAGCCAATAAATACACCCACATATGGGGAATACTTGGTACAACCAGATGTTAAGAGATGAATTCTTCTAGTGTTGGCATCTGGGCCTGGGTCTGCTCCCTTGGCACATTCCCCTCTCTGACTCCTTGATTGGTTCTGCTGCTGGCTGCTGTGACATCTGTTCAGCTGTCTGCAGACTTGGTTGAATATTGCTGTGCTTCTTACTTGATGTCAAATTTCTTTCAGAAGGATACTTTCAGAAGGATGTAAAATTTAATTTTTTTTCCATTGTGTTGGTTAACAGGGCAAAGTATAGATTTCCTAAATGATCCATATCAAGACACGAGGCTCTCATATACAGAGAGCCTGTGACTCTAGTAATTGCAAAATTGTAGAAACATGTTTATACATTGATATTTTCTTACACAATTTGTGTGGTTTTATGTTTTTGGTTGGGTTTTTCATTGTTGTGTTTTTTGTTTTTTGTTTTTTTTTTTATAAAAGTTACCTATACCAGATCTACTTTAAAGAAAAGCATTCACTGCTCAGGCTGCATCTATACAATTCCTCCCTTTAAAAGAGAACCACTTATGATCACCAGTTCATTACTGAAATAATTACTTTATAAGCAAAATGGAATTATACTTAATTCTCTACTATTTGCTGGCATAGTTTAATAGTTGAATAGTTCTAACAGTTAAAAAGAAGAAAGGAAAAAAAGATCTGGGGTGGGAGAAGGATGTGATAATGCATTCAACAATTACAAGTATTTTGCTGATAAACTTATCTGTGATTAACAGCCTGTGATCCCTTCCTGTGAACATCAAAAGGTTTAGAATATGTGTGACGTTTTTATAGGCCTGAAGTGCATGAGCAAATTCATATATATTGCTTCATATGAAGTAATATTAAAGATTGTTTTTCAATGAAAACTGAGCTGGATCTTGACTTCTTTTGGCTCCTTCTTTCAAATGGCATGTGTTTGTATTTTTCTCAGACTGAAATCCCTTCATTATTTGAATGGGATTAACATCCCTTGCTCTTCACCTCACTCGACAGCAGAGCCGCAAGACTACTTTTAAGGACCTTCCTCCCTTTGGAATTTGTGATCACTTGAAAGCCGCAGTGACTCAGACCAGCTTCTTCAAAGCAAATATTGTTTAACTACACACAAGAGCAGAGCAATCAGAAAGAGAAAGGTTAAAAAAACATTTCTTACTAGAGCTCAGTAATTCCTTTAAGAGTTAGGTAGGTTTAATTTATGTCGAGCACTTGAAGTCCTGTGAGAATAGGTAATGTTTTCTTCTCATTGCTCTTTCTCAGTTGCTGAAATGAAATGCTTTGTTTCATTTTGTTTAATAAAGGAACTTCTTTTGCGGTTTCTTACCATTTATTTATGGGTTTGGTTTTTTTTTTTTTTAGTAAACCCGTGTCCTTGCGAAATCATTTTTAATACATTGTCTCTGTACTCTACTTCTTGCATTATATTTTAAGACAGATAGTTATAAGCCAGGCTGGTTCTCCTTCATTTTAAGGAACACTTTCGCAGAATGACTGTACTATCCACTTTCAGTTTTGTGCATAAATCGATTGAGCAGAAATAATGGTCGTGTTTAACCTAGACCCAGAAACCTGCAATGGCATGGAAAAAAACCCCACCTGAACTATTGATGTGTACATTTAAGAATTAGATAATTTTTGTAGCTGGACTGGAGAACAGATATCCCTTTTGAAAAGAGAAAAATGAAGATCAAAGTGGAAGTTAACTCGGAATAGAATACTAAAATTCTCAGAGGTTAACACTGTAGGCAGTCTACTATAAACTCCTAGGATTATATTTATATATATTTCCTGATGTCTTTCCAGAGTAATAAATATACAATGAGGGATAATTCTGTGAGTCTTTGGAAGAAGAGGGATATTGAAATAAATAGGAGATATTGTTACAGGTATCTGAAGTACTGGTGTTAAAAGAATGGGCCCAGACACTTTAGTGGTGCATAGAGACAGGACATAGGGTTAATAGGTAAAAAACTGTAACATAAGAAGTTCCACATGAATATAAGGAAAAAAACATTTTTACTTAGAGGATGACTGAGCACTGAAACAGGCTGCCCAGAGAGATCATGGAGTTTCCTTCTCTGCAGATACTCAAAGCCCACCTGAACACCATTTGGTGCAACCTGCTTTAGTTGTTGAGTTAGATGATTATTCTCCAGAGATCCCTTCTAACCCCTACCATTCTGTGATTCTGTGATTGTTAGTAATATTTTAGACTAGGTATCCCTGGACATAACAGCTGACAGATTTACCTACCTGGAACTAAAGAGACCAAATGAAATCAAAAAGCTGCATTATACTTATTGATAAGCAATAGTTGAAAATAGTTTTGTGTCAATTGATGATGATATGATCCTCTTGAATTTATAAATATCTCAAGTGCAGGACACAAGGGGAAATAGCCAGCCTCTTCTCAGTGGTCTGTGGAGACAGGAGTAGGGGCAATGGCCTCAAGTTGGAGCATAGGAAGTTCTGCACCAATATGGGAAAGAACTTTTACACAGTGAGGGTGACAGAGCCCTGGGACAGGCTGCCCAGGGGAGTTGTGGAGTCTTCTTCTCTGGAGATATTCAAGACCCGTCTGGACGCCTACCTGTACAACCTGTCCTAGGGACCTTGCTTTGTCAGGGGGCTGGGCCCAGTGAGCTCTTGAGGTCCCTTCCAACCCCTATGATTCTATGATTCTATGACTGTGATTCTGTGAATTATATGTCAGGATTCTGATTTCCAAAGGAAGACTTTTGATGAACAGTGCCATGTAGTCAACTTTCCTATGTTCCATTCAGTCTAACATGAGAATAGACTCAAATCACAGAATAAATCCAGCTTAACTACTCATAAGAACCAGATTTTAAAAGTTATAGATTAAAAAAGGAATCACTGAGATATTATCACCCATGTGTCCATGTACACCCCCACCTTATTGTTATATATAAACACTAGTAGCTGCTTTCATCTGTGTAAGTATGTAGCACAATTTGTCCAAACAACTCAGTTGCTTAGCTGAATCCTACCCTGGTGCAGAAAGCTAATAAAAGGTCTAGTTCATCCTACATAAGCCATACTATGAGGGTTTAACCGATAATTGTTATAAAGAAGGCATCTGCTGCATTTCACATTCAACATGCAGAGAATGGGGCAGCTAAGCTATTTATTTTTATTCTACTTACTCTATCATTACTTTACATTACATTAACTGCACACCATCTACCCTGCACACTTAATCAGGTATGGGTCCTCTAAACTCCTGCATCATTAACTACACACCAAAAAGTCATTATTATCTGATTGCTGTTCAGCAGACTTTGTGAAATGAATTGGTGGTCTCAGGCAAATGTCCACAACTGAAAGAGTTAGTGCTGCAGTTGGTATTACTTCACTCCATTATTGAAAGAGTAAGTGTATAGTGCATAGTGTGGTACATCACCCACTGAACTATACAGTGACTAAAGGTTATCTCTGCAGCTAAACTTTATAAACTCACATGAAAACTTTATAAAGCCAAATGAGTCAATATAGTTTGTTTGCAGCAATCTGTGTTTGAAAACGGGGATGCCTAACTATCAATCCATTACCATAGGCTACAGACAATTGTATATAAGAGAATTAAATTAGGTGGAGACATAGATAAAATGCATATGTTTTATTCTAAGGGTGAAAAATGCCAAACCTCAAAACAAGTCCTGCAATGTTATTAGTGGAATGCCACATCGCTTTGGGGACATGTAAGTAATAATAAAAACTGAGAAGCAAACAGAAAACCTAATCTCATCTGCAGTGAGCATCCTTCCATCTCCAGCTCCTTAAGTGCAGTAGTTGAATGAGTTACTGCTTGAATAATTCACTCACAGATCCAATTTCCATGGTCCTAGTTCAAATTTCTATAAAGAAAGTAAATGTGTATAATGCATAAGTGAATTCGTACGGATTACTGGGAGTATATCATGTATTTGCTAGAGCGCTACACAATTTGTTATCTGCAATAGATAGAAAAGATTTTGTTCCTATAAAAACATAGAGTATGATCCTAAGGGTAGGAATTATGAAGTTTACTTGAGGTGTGCATTTCAGTAAAGGAAATCTCTCAGTGTTAAATTTGGGTTAGAACGGGAAGCCTTTGCATGTGTTGGTGAACCCCAATTCAGACTAACACTTTGAGTATCAGTAGGACTATTCACATTGAAAGATCATTACTCATTAAAATCTGGGTAAAAACAAAATCTGCAAGTCATTGATTTATGAACAAAATTAAAACAAAACTGTATAGATCATTCTCAATATTTTATGCTATTGTCCATAGAACTTCAGCATGAAACAGAAAAAACCCACCATATAGTACACAGAAATCTTCAAAAACAGGGTCAAAATTCCTAAGAACAGTTGGTATTTAACAAATTATCTTATGTGGCATTCATATGAAGGTATCATCAGAGGCAATGCTATACTGTTATATATTGATGTCACATTTGCGTAATCGTAGACCAATATGACATGATGATAACAGAAAAGAATTAGACATCTTTAAAAATAATATATTCACAGTCCCCTCCTGTGCCTACAGATCTCATCTACCTGTACACTTGGCAGTGTCAGATGCAGTGACAAAGCTGTGAAGGAGTCAGACAGGAGTAAGATGATACTTTTCATCCATTTATTTATTTATTTATTTATTTATTTATTTATTTATTTATTTATCTACCTACCTATCTATTTATTTCATCATTTACTGCCTGATTCTTTATTTTTTAACTAAAAGAGGAAATGAGGTATCTCTAGGCAGAACAGTGTGACAGACTTATCTCCTTGACAGAGAACTGTGCCCAAGAGGGTGCTGTATACAAAGGTCACATATTTTAGAAAAATGTATTTTATTATAAGAACTATTAACAAAGGTTGGTTTTGTTCCTGAATATCTGGTACATGTTATTTAAAATTCATAGAATTCTAGTACATTCTCTCAGACTCCCCATTTTTCTCTGACAGACCAGGACACAGTCCACCATAGTGGTCTGGATGAGAAGAGGACTGAAATATCATGATTTATTTTGTAGAGTGAATGCACCTTTTGTTCTTTTTATTATGCTTCTGTACAGTGCCATACTACACTTTTCACTGCATCATTGTAGCTAATTGCAGATTCAATTTCTAGTTCACATTATTGTGAAGCATGTTCAAGGCAGCACCTCTTGTAAAACTGCAAAATTGTGATAGAGATGTGAGCTCTTATGTAAAGATAAGATGAAAATCTCAGCATGTGAAGGAAGTGTTAAATTTTTTTTTGAAGCTACTTGTATACTTGTTTGCTGTGTTCAGATATCTCACGATACAAAAAGAAATAAACCAGAAAGAACTACAAAGAAGATATTAAATGCAACATCAGAGAATGAAATTGTTTCTACTTGAAAAGAAGTACCTATGATGAATGTGGCAATTACTGTGAACAGACAAGGCAACAAATGAAGGACTTGGAGAACGGTGCAGATAGATATTCATGACAGATGTTATGAGGATGCCAACGGACAGATTGCCAGACAAGTAAGTCAGAGAAGACACTGACAAATTTACTGCAAGGGATAACTTTTCAAAGAAGGTCAGGAAAGAAAAATGAGCTTATATAATGTAAATCTATAGCAACTCTATGCTTAGCATCTTTAACAATTATAAAGCAGTACAGAAAATGATAGAGGAAAGTTATCTCATAAACCAAAAAACCCTGTATTTTGAAGGTGTTTCTTTATCCCAAATAATTTCCCCCTCTACTAAACTGTCCCCTAACAAATTACTTCATTTTTACAGAACTGCTAGAGGAATAAGTACCTCAGGCATGCATAAGAGGACATGGGAATGACTCTCAGAATGGAGTTCAAAATGTCCAGTGTGAAGTAACCTGAAACAAGCAGCCAATGCATAAAGAACAACATAGGAAAAAAATGTTTATGCATGTTGTGTTTTTGCCCTTCTTGGCAGCTAAGAAACATGCAGCTGCTTCCCTAGTATCCTCCAATGGAATGGGGTAGAGACTCAGAAGAGTACAAGTGACAAAAACCCATGCATTGAGATAAGGACAGTTTAATAGGTAAAGCAAAAGCCATGGACACAGGCAAAGGAAAAAAAGGAATTCATTCAGCACTTCCCATAGGCTGGCAGGTGTTCGGCCATCTCCAGGACAGCAGGGCTCCATCATGTGTAATGGTTACTTGGGAGGACAAATAGCATCTCTCCAAATGTGTACCTCACCTCCTTCTTCTCCCTCCTTATATGCTGAGCATGATGTCATATGGTATGAGATATCCCTGTGGTCAGTTGAGTCCAGATGTCCTGTCTGTGTCCTCTTCCAGCTTCTCATGCTCCCCTTGTTAGGGGGTAGGGTGGTGTGAGAAGCAGAGAAGGCCTTGACTCTCTGTGAGCATCAATGAATGCACCTCTCTATTATTATCAACACTGTTTTCAGCACAAATCCAAAACACAGCCCCATACTAGCTACTATGAAGGAAATTAACTCTTTCCCAGCCAAAACATCACATATCACCTAAAAAAGTAAAAGTATGTGTTCTAAGATTCTTGGAGTTAAAGATGACTTTCTTGGATTAATTCATGCAAGTTTTATCTCTTAATTCTTCTGTCTCTCTCCACCTCTACATACATTCTTATCAGCCATTATGTCATACATATGTATATACAGAAATACACAGAATTCCACTTACATAGAGATATCTATGCCAGTCACCTGGTTAAAAGGAGTCCTTTGCTCAGAACTTCAGTTTGACTTAAATATATTCACATGAATATATAAATATATTCATTTCCTTCATGAGACTGGTCAACAAAAACACTTCACCTCATGAAGATAATCTCATTAATATTTGTGATTTATTTAGACATTACACAATTAAAGGCTGAAATGTACTGCATCTAGATTAAGATCAAGGAGGAAATTGTGTAACTGAAACTTATTAACCAGTTATTGCTTTACTTTGCAATATTCACGTTTTACCATTTAACTTTTCAGTTCAGTTCTCATTTTGTACAAGTCGTGTACAAAATGTAATATCTTTATATAATTACATTTGCATTCATGTTCCATACATCTACAGCATGAGAAGAATCCCAAGAAATCACTAAGTAAACAGAATACAGAAACAGGAAAGAAGAAATGTAAAGCTAGAATATATTTTTTTGTTATTCAGTGCTTATCTACAAGCTTCAGCGAATTAAAAAACCACCATTCCTACAAAAGCAGAATAAAGAATATATTATTTTTCTTTCTGTCTAACACTGCAGCCATGTCTGGGGATTTCATTAGTAATGTTCACATAGTCCTCAAAAAAATAGGGAAATGTAATTTTGCATATAAGCAGTAAACCAGCATATATAATTCCCTACACAAGGAGTAATCTGCTATTCCCTTGCAGGGAACAACTTCATTTGATTCCTGAAGGTATTACATGAAACGTGATTTTCCTGTAAATGTTTTATTAGGCCAGAGATAGTAATCCTTCTTGGAATATCTCAAACTAGAAGAGATTCATAAGGATCGAGTCCAACTCCCTGGTCTTCGCAGGACTATCTAAACCTAAACCATATGACTAAGAGCAGTGTCCTCAATGTTCTCAATGTTTTTGTATTATCAATCTATACAAAGATAATTTTTTTAAATATATATACTATTTTGTGTTTGGAAAAACATAATCTTTGCTGAAATAAATTTGAGAAATCTGATGAATTTATATTTCTGTTCTATTAACTGGTTTGGCAGATGAGTTCTGCATTAACAAGTAGACCAAAACCAGCACTGACTAGCTGCTGGTTAGAATATTTAACACCTGTGACAAAATATGTTCAAATATATGTCTAAAACCAGAACATTATTTTTAAGCAACTGTACTCTGGTCAAGCATTTCTGTTATGCATTTACTGCAAGCACAGAACTTGCAATGATTTTTTTTTTTTAAGGTGTAGTAAAAATCAGCCAAAATCTTTCAGATAATATTGCTAAATAAGGCAGAGCAAAAGAAGGTTCTGTTTTGAGCAGAAGTGATCTTGCAGGTATTAAAAACAAATATTTAGTTAGTAGATAAAATGTCAGCCTGGACAGAGAAGACAGGGAAAACACATTTCCCAGCTAAAACAAGCATAAAAGAAACAATTAGAAAATGTCATCATTGTCCTGTGCCTTTACAAAGCAAACGTGGGAAGATTTTTAATTATAGTCTTGATAAGTCAGTGCAATGAATGTGATTAAAATAAAACTATACCTGCCAGTGTAATATTTAGCAATTTTCAGTGAGAATCTCAAAGCAAATATCAAAGCAGGTCAAGAAATCAAGGAACAGTGTCTTCATTCTTGAAAAAGAAATGCTAACATACCAGCATTTCTTTGACTACTATCAATCTTGTATAACACAGGTCCCTTTTTTTTTTTAACTGAGAGCTGCAGCTCAACAGTCTGTTTCTTATATATTTTGATTTGGAATATTCCCCAGCAGCATACAGGAACCAGATCATTCTTTTAAATCAACTGCCTCATTTCTCCTTCTGTATCTTGATGACAACATCCATAAAACTGTGAAATATATATATATATTTCTACAGGTTTGAAATTATATTTAACTGTTGGCAGTTTGATCTTTGGTAGACATCATGATTTTTTTTATCAAGCCTGGAAACCATTCTCTTCTGACCAATCTGTAGTGCTCATTCTTTTAATTACTATTCACAATATATTTTTAGAAAAGAAAGCTGGCAATCCACCGGAGAGCAATTTAAAGTAATACATTAAAATATATCCTTCCAGGATGACTTTTACTGACACCATGATACCACAGGTTTTTTTAAGGCTGGAACACTTTTGCTGTTAACCCACTACTGATGGTATAAAATAATAAAGATCATGTATTTAGACTGATCATCCTAATATTTCTCTAGAGCTCTCTCTATTTCTTGTTTGGTTTATTTGTGTATTGTTTTTTGATTTATTTTCAAAATCTGAAAGCTCTCAAAAGCTTTACTCTGAATGCTAATTTGCATATGCTGACGGTGCTAATCCTGTTAAAAATAAACTTTTCTATTGACCCTTAGAAATGTTACTGAAATTTTCTTCCTCTAAAATCCTGAAATTGCCCAAAGATGTCCTGTTTTTTTTCATCCTGCTGTGCCTCATTACAGTCTACAACTAGCAAGAATGCTTGAAATTAAATATTCACAATGACCCACAAACATAACAACCTTTATCCAGATAATTACATCTTTATAGTATCTGTTACAGTTTCTTGATGTCTGAAAAGATCAGTGTCCATTAAGAAGTGATTTTGTAATGAGAATGAGAAATATTTATGTAACCAATTTTTTTTGCTTGTGGTTTCAAATTATTAGAGTAGCTGATCTAAAAGCTTAATTAACATTTTACAAGGAGCATTCTTCTCTCTCCTAATCTTTGTTACATCAATGCCCAGGCATCTTCACACATGACTCTTATTACAGAGCTAAAAATGCTATTTTGGATATGTTTGAGACTTGATTCAGGAGCACCAGTTCAGAACATGATCTAGACATATACTTTATTGAAAAGTTTAGTAGTTATTAATTTCAAATCCATTTAATCTGGCCTCTGTCTATCTCACTTAGCTCTAGACACCACAGGTTGCATAGAATCATAGAATGGTTTGGGGCCAGCCTATTGAAGGGCCATGTAGTTCCAACACCCCTGTCATGGGCAGGGACACCCAACACTAGACCAGGTTGCCCAAAACCTCATCCAACCTGGCCTTCAACAAATTGAATGAGGAGGCAATCACAATTTCACTAGGCAACCTGTTCCAGTGCCTCACAACCCTCAGAGTCAAGAATTTTCTTCCTAATGTCTAATCTAAATCTACTCTCTTTTATTTAAAATTCATTATCCCTTGTCCTATCATTAAAATCCCTAATAAAGAGTCCCTCTCCATCTTTCTTCTAGGTTCCCTTCAGGTAATAGAATGCTACAACTCTTCTATTCTCCAAAGATGATAATTTTGTCACATAAAATCAAGGAGATCTGACTTTCACAACCAATATGAGAAGATTATATAGGCTGACAAAATCAGAACAATAGCCTTTATAGTATAAATTAAGTGTAAGTAAATGACTGTGCTTTGAAATGTGTGTTTTGAAATGTGTGTGTACAAAAATGTGAGAAGATTGTATGCAATCTTCTCCATGTTAAATACCTGTTTGTATTTAATGCAGTAAGATGCTACATTAATAAAAAACTGCAAGGATAAAAAGCAAAATATTCTATGGAATCTAGTTTTACAACATAACTCAGAAAAGCAGATTCTTTTGCAGCTATAACATGGAAGACAGCATAAGGGTACTCTGCACACGGTGGTAGTGGCATAACAAGGCCTCTGAGGATGCAGATCTTTGCAATCACTATTTTATTAAATGTCAGAAAGTGTAAAGTTGAAGGCACACACTGAAGGCTCATGTAATGTAGCTTACCTTATACACATAACCTTCACTAAAACATCTTCGAAATCGGCTTGCTAAAAGATTTATGGTATCATGCAAGTTTTACGCCAGTGAGTGCACTAATGGGTTTCCCTGATGAATCCCACAGGACTCATCCAGCCTGGAAAATGCCAAAGTATAGAGCAGCACTTAAGCATCACAACTATAGGCTGGTTGATAGAAAAAGTTCTAGGGCATAGAAGATAAAATATTAAAATATATGAAAGTCTTAAGTTTGAAAGTTTAAAAACCTTTTACATTTTGAGGTATTTAATAAGCATTAAATTTCGCATACTAGGGTCTTAGTAGTGGTATATATCTTACTTGTAATTCAGTTCTGTAAATTTCCACAATTATAAAAAGGTTACATGTTTCTTGGCAAAGTAAATTATATTTCTAAAAGAACATAACTAAATTGCTATAAATATAATTTGATTTATTTTTTTTTTTAATGAACCTAAAGGAATTAGGGTCTTGCATTTTCACTGATGTTCAGTACCAGCAGGGTGTCTACTGGAGGCTTATAAAATACCCATCTATAATTATGAGGTTCATTGCTAAGAGACTGACAAAAAGAAGTTGTTGTTTCAATTTAATTTGGATAAAAGAACTATAGTAGAAGAGACACAAAATAAACCACAGTAATAATGCGAGTTGATGAAGATGCAGAAAGTTTTATAATTGTTAAAAAGAAATTCTTTTGTGACACTGAAATCAAGAAATACCATACCTAAATGGGGTCAAACAAAGAATGAAAAAGGAATTTCTACACACATAATATTCCTATAAAGATAAATAACATCCACAATGTTTTCTGAAAGGAAGCATATAGAAAATTAAAAATTCAGAAGTTCTTTGAAAAAAGAATTAAAAACAAATTTTTAGATAAAACTTGATATTACAATTTGGACACAGGTGCTAACATTAACATCTTTTAATATAAAATACAGTGCTATGAATGGTTTCGCTTATTTTCAATTATTTTTTTGGGTTTTTTTACACAATCATACAATGGTTTGGGTTGCAGTGATCTCATCGATCACCTTCCATGAACAAGGGCACACTCCACTGGACCAGGTTGCACTGCCAGGAATGAGGATTCCACAGCCTCTCTGGGTGGCCTGTTCCAGTGCCTCACCACCCTCATAGTAAAGAATTTCTTCCTAACGTGTAATCTAAACCTACCTCCTTTCAGTTTGAACCCATTACCCCTTGTCCTATCATACTCTGTGATATACTGTCCCTCTCCCCACTTTCCTGTAGGCCCCCTTCAGATACTGGAAGACTGTTTTAAAGGTCTCTGTAAAGCTTTATTTCTCCAGGCTGAACAAGCCCAACTCTCTCAGCCTGTTTTTGTAGAAAAGGTGCTCCAGCCCCCTGATCAACTTTGTGGCCTCCTCTGGACTTTCTCAAACAGTTTACATTGGAAGCCCTGAGCTGGATGCAGTACTCCAGATGGGGTCTCATAAGAGCAGAGTAGAGGGGCAGAATAACCTCCCTTGACCTGCTGGCCATGCTGCTCTTGATGCAGCCCAGGACACAGTTGGCTTTTTTAGCTGCTAGCACATACTGCCCACTCATGTTGAGCTTCTCATCTATCAGCACCCTCAAAGTCTTTCTCCTCAGGTCTGCTCTCAATCCATTCTCCACTCAGTCTGCAGTTGTGCTTGTCATTGTGCTGACCCTCATACAGGACCTTGCACTTGGCCTTGTTGAACTTCATGCAGTCTGCGTGGGCCCACCTCTCCAACCTGTCAAGGTCCCTCTGGATGGCATCCCTTCCCTCCAGCATATCGACCTCACCACTCCGCTTGGTGTCATCAACAAACCTGCTGAGGTTGAACTCGATCCCACTGTGCACATTGCCAACAAAAATGTTGAATATTGTCAGTCCCATTAAAGACCCTTGAGGAGTTTTTTTGGGTTTTTTTGTTTTGGTTTGGTTTGGTTTTTAAAACTATTTTCTTTTAAGAGACTTCAGAATTTTCTTCCTTTTGGAAAAAAAAAATCCAAAACATATGCACAATCTATTGTAATTACCAAATTACATCATTGAGGTCTGTGTTAGCAGAATTAAAATGAGATGTGAGATCTACAAAAGACTACTGGGGGCCTAAACAGTTAGTTTGTTTGAAGAATGCAAGTAAATCCTGCTCTTGAGACAAAATAAAAATAGATCTGGACTTTTTTTGTAGGTGCTCCATCAGACTTCTGCACATGCACATTTAAATAATTCAGTCACTGTCAGAAAGTTTGTCAGGAACTTTGCGTCTGTCTGCTCACCATAAAAGATCAGGAAAATGAACATATCCTGGTGCCCAATCTATGGCCCAGGTGAGTGGCCTGACCAGGAGACCTTTTACATCTATATCTAGAGTGGTAAACACTTCCAGCATATTGATCTTTTTTTAAGATTGAAAACTACTCAGAGCAGTCTTTTAAGAGTGTTTCAAGATTGTTTCAAAAACAAAATAAGGAATGAAACAAGAGCAATAATCAAGGGATGGCATAATTATATAAAACAACTTGATTACACAGACAATTGCTTTGAATTTCATTAGTGATAGACAAAAGTTAATTTTCATTAATTTATTTTTCATTTTGAATAAAGCATAGTTTGTTTTACACTTTTAAAGGACACGGGTCTTTCTTGGACTGGCCTTCAATTCAGAAATTTTAAAAGACAAAGATACCAAGTTAAGAAGGTGAACTCTCTTAACAAAATAGTTTGCACGTCGATGTAACTACAGTGGGTTTTTTGATCTGTCAGTACTTTAAACAGGTAGTTGTTATACTGATAGACTAAGGCTGTGAATTAGTTTACTCTAAATTGCAGTGATATATTGCTAAGGTTACTATGATAACATAAATTGGTCTTGAAAAATCCCTTAATGAGTTTTATGCTTGCATGGCTAGGTAAATACTCATGGCTATGCCATTCAAGAATAACTTCTGATATTACCTTTGTGTGAATCTGGGGGGAGTACTATTATTCATAATCTGTTTCACACATTTTCTGTGTTAAAAGAACAACAATCACTAGCTTCAACCAGTTGCTCATCCCCCTTCTCTCTCCTGATTCCAGGACCAAAATATTTCTCCTGTACTACTATAAGTTTTCCCCAGTTTAATCTATTTCATTACTAGAATCAGATTAAAAAAAATAATAAATTCTAGGACAGTGAAGTAGTGGAAGAGTTAATTTCTGGCATGGTTAGAGTTAAGAAACTTTTTTTTTTTAACAAGTCTGTTGCCTTGGGATTTCAGAACTGTTTCCGTGTTTAAGAGATTTGGGTAATAATCAGTTGACGATGCAAACTTATCTGAGTCCAACAAGAGCTTTCTTTGATGTTCACCCTGGAATAATCTTGACATGAGTACATTACAGTGCTCTGGCAAATAGACATATGACAGTCTTCTGAGTAACGCTAGCTAGAAGTGTTTTAGCTCTTTGCCATTAGAAGCATGAACTAGGTTTCTTACCATACTGTATGTAACTGAGAAAAATTAAGAGTTTAAAAGAATATGTAATAATAAGCCATCGTTATTTCTGAAACTCTGAGCTAAACTTCATGTTCTGATTGCAGACAAAGTGAAAAACATCTTCTTTCACAACAGTGGAAATATGAAAAAAATCAATTTAATATTAAGGATTAAGTATTAAATGCTTTCCATTTCTCTTATATTAATATTTTAAATTATGAAAATAATTTAACTATTTTGAGGTTAAATTCTGCTCTTTTTTTATTAAATACTTTGTGTATATATGTAGAAACACACACTCAGATATTGGTGTATGCATGCATGTAGGATAAATCCAAAATCTGTGATCACACATGTTTATCAAAAATGGACTGGCAGTATGTATATGTGGTGGTTTGGCCCTGGCTATAGGCCACTCTATCACTCCCTTTTTCAGCCAAAAAGGGGAGAAATTATATATTGGGATGCTTAGGAGTTTTAGATTTTTTAGTTGGTTTTTTGTGGATTTTCCCCAAGTAATCAATAAGGTGCTAATTGTCTCTGTGTTTTGCATAATCACAGGAAGAGTTGGCTTCAGCTACTTGAGAACAATAGATGACTTTAACGTTCTGTTAGGAACATTTTCTCAATTTTTTTCCTTTTCTTTCTTCTTCCCTGAAGAAGCATGCAATTGAATTGATTACTTATGAAATGGAACTCTCTGGAGATCCCAAGAAGTTTATTTGCCCCTGTGCAGATAGGGTGAAACAAGAATACAAAGACAATTCAAGAGAAAATAACAGTATTTGGAACAGAAAGTCCTCAAGCCAGTCCATTGTGTTGGGTTTGCATGGCAAGGGGACACAGAGGTGGCTTCTGTCAGACGCTTCTAGAAACTTCCCCTATGTCCAATAGAGCCAATACTAGCCACTTCCAAGATGGACCTGCTTCTGGCTCTGTATATGCATGCAGCAAGGAAACAAAACTTTATGTGTGAAAATGCTCACAATATACTCTGGGGTATAGACAGTTATAAAAGTAAATACTTTTCTTTGCTAATTCAGGAAGAGCTCAGACAACATGATATTGTTCTTGCTTCACGTATGTAGAAGCATTAAGGGAGATTGTTAATACTGGCTTGAATGTTGTTTTCATGCTGTTAAAAATAGGAAAGTTACATAAGCTTATTTCTTGCTTCACCATTTCTTTGCATCCAGTCAAAAACACAACAGACATTTAAGTACTTAAATTCCTTACATAGCCATGGAAGACAGGCATGAGCCTTAAGGCTTTCAATAGGAGATCCTATCTACCTAATTGAGTGGGACTCTCTGTGAGACTTCAGAATCACTGACGCCAGCTGACCATATATAATGAATAAGCACTTTACCTGAGGCATCTAATAAAAAAACCTAGGCACAGGAATATGCCTGAGCAGGAATTTTGGTAAGTACTTCCATTAATGCTGGTTACCAAAATACAAAATTCCATTCTAAAACAAGTCAGTTGTGTTGCCCACAGTGCATGCTTTTAATCGAATGGACTAATGTTCAGAGGACTTGCATGGAAAGCAGAACATCTATATTATACACTTTTTTCAACATGGGAAGAGACAAAACAGAGCTCCCACACCTCAAGAAAATGACTCCTGGCTTTAGATTCCTTTCTTGGATTAAATTCCTTAAAATGTAATGTCTTGAGTTTCTGTACCGCTCATAAGAGCATAATGGCATATTAAAATGACATAATTAAGTTATAATCATCTACAATTTATGTCCAAATTTATCACATCTAATGTGGTGGTTTGACCCTGGCTGGAGACCAGATGCCCACCAAAGTCATTCTATCACTCCCCTTTTCAGCTGGAGAGGGGAGAAAATATATATTGAGAGGCTTAGGAGTCGAGATAAGGACAGGGAGAGATCATTCTACAATCTTGTTATTGTGATAATGATACCTTTCCATCTTTTTCTTTTTTTCCTCCTTCTTTCTCTCATGGTACTGGACATGTTTGAGAAACCAATGGAGTTAAAACCTACAAGTGGTAATAGAATCCAGAAATTCTCTATTTCTCAGCTTCCATTATTTCATCAACCTTGACAGAAATAAAATAAATAAAAATACATTGGGAAAAATAGCCCTTGCTTTGCTTGTGAGAGTACTTTTAAGAATAAGAGTTCCTATTATGAATGTTTTTAAATTCAGTTGACACTGAAAAGCAGTCATATGAAAAACAGAAGGAAATAAATAATGTCCTTTTCCAACATCACTATTCACAATATTCATTAAAATATACTAACTATTGATGTGTTCTGAGGGAAAAAATAATCTTTTTTTCATATAAATCCTTCAGCACAATGACAGAGGCACACAAGTGAGATAGCACCGATATTTAAGGTCCACTGTATCAGTGAGTTGCGTCCTCTGGAGATGCACATTCAAATACAGCTTCAGGTCACATAGATAATGAATTTGGTGGTTTCATTTTGATTCACGGTAAATACTGGACTTAAGTTAAAGACAAACCACACAGTTTTCCAGAAATAACAAAAGATGTGGTAGATTGTTTAAACTGTAAAATAAATTTCACAGTATTACCTGATACTGTAGCATAACTTTTTTTCAGGAGTTACTATATTGGAAGGAAAATACAGTGAAAGTGATAAATGTGTATATATAAATATGTATTATAAATATTGTTCATCACACTTGTATGAACTGTAATATGTAATTTAGATGTAGTAAAAGTTCTGCAGAAGGCAGGCTTTTCTAAATATTCTATTGCTAAACATTTCCTCTCTTTAACTGTCCTTAACTATCTATAATTACTGGCTCTCCTGATGTATAATTTCAGGTTGTGTTTTGTTTTTTGTTTTGGTGGGGGTCTTTTTTTATTATTTTTTAATAAGAATAATTGGTGTTGTTGAAGAAAATCTAACTTCTGTAATGCAGTGGGTCAACATGTAAACTTCATACTTTTCAATTATTATTATTGCTGCTGCAAGACTTCATTTCATTTCATGTATTTCCCACATTTGTCAGACACTACATTTTCATTTTCAGGTAATCAAGAACCAATTATTTAGAGTTTGTAAGTTGACAGGATTCTTTATTTTTTCATTTTCACTCCTGATCTCAAGCAGTTGCAATGATTTTGAATACAGTCAACAGATCCGTAGCCTATGGCTCACACTGAAAATATAACTAAGAGCTTGCTACAGAAGGACTTAAAAAATTAAAATAAGGTAAAAAAGAGTATTGCATGAGATGAAGACAACAACAATAGTCTTTATTCTTTTCCCCTGTTCAATATTGATGTAAGAAATCCCTCTGCCCCGTGTAATATGAAAAATGGCTAGTTGGTTTTGGTGGGTTATTGGGTTTGCTTTGTCTTGTTACTTTCCTTGCTGCTGCTACTGCATCTATCTAGTGTGATTCTTCATAGTTACAAAAGGAGTATTTTATTCATGTGAAAAATACCAGTCATGGAAACTTACAGGCTTTAGCATCAAATAGTCAGTGTTATCATAAATATTTTTCAACACCCAAGTCAAAATTAACTATAAGAATAAAGGTAGGGAAGAATTCTTTAAGAAAGTTTGTGTTTACAAATTAATCTCTACAGTTCTAATAAGTACAATCTATCTTAATTTGTCACTTGATCAATAGCATCAAGACAGCTATGCTGCAATACCATGCAGAAGACAGAGAGACAGACAGCGACTGCAGGAATTTAATAATTATAATTCAATTCTGTTCATTTGAACATCTGTTTTACAAAGAAAGGATGACCTTGGAGATTGTGCTTTGTAAATTATCCAAAAAATAAATTATTGGCTTAATTATAAATGTATTTTTTTTAACATGTTATTAATATATTTATACAAAATGACATACAGCTGAATACTGCCTGGTCAATGCTGAACCTTTTAAACAGATTATTTCCAAACTTTGTTCCCTGTTAGACTAAAATGGCATGAAATATCTGCTTAGCAAAGTCTATGAGCAATCCAGATCTTAGAATCGTAGACTCATAGGATGACAGAATCACAGAATGTTTTGGGTTGGAAGGGACATCAAAGATCACCTAGTTCCAACCCCCTGCCATAGGCAGGGGCATTCTCACTAGACCAGTTGCACAAAGCCTCATCCAGCCTGGCCTTAAACACTGACAGGGATGAGGCTTCCACAGCCTTTCTGGGAAACCTGTTCCAGTGCCTCACCACCCTCATAGCAAAGAATTTCTTCCTAATGTCTAACCTAAACCTACCTTCTTTCAGTTTGAGCCCATTATCCCTTGTCCTGTCACTGCACTCCCTAATGAATTGTCCCTCTACCACTTTCCTGTAGGACCCCTTTAAGCATTGGTAGGCTGCAATTAGGTCTCCCCAGAGCCTTCGCTTCTCCAGGCTGAACAAGCCTTCTGAGCTGCTAGTGCACACTGCCAGCTCATGTTGAGCTTCTCATTGATCAGCACCCTCAAGTCCTTCTCCTCAGGGCTGCTCTCAGTCCATTCTCTGCCATGCCTGTTTCTGTGCTTGGGATTGTGCTGACCCACATGCAATCACATATGCACTTGGCCTTGTTGCACTTCATGCAGTCTGCATGGGACTACCGCTCCAACCTGTCAAGGTCCCTCTGGATGTCATCCCTTCCCTCCAGCATATCCACCTCACCACACAGATTGGTGTCATCAGCAAACTTGCTGGGGTCTAACTCTATCCCCCCGTCCATGTCACTAACAACATTGACATAGTGTCATAATGACATTCTAAGCATAGAATCATTTCATTTGGAAAGGATCTTTAAGAACATGAAGTCCACCAATAAACCTTCTCTGTAAGTGACAGATCTACATGTCTTTTAAGTATCTCCAGGGATGGTGACTCAACCCCTTGCCTGGGCAGCTTTTTGGTGAAAATTTTTTTTCTAATTTCCAATCTAAACCTCTTGTCCTATCACTTGTTAATTAGGAGAAGAGATCAACACTCACATGGTTATGACTTCCTTTCAGGCAGTTGTAGAGAGTGATAAGGTCTCCCCTCTACTTCATT
Source organism: Hypotaenidia okinawae (assembly GCA_027925045.1). Classification (NCBI taxonomy): domain Eukaryota; kingdom Metazoa; phylum Chordata; class Aves; order Gruiformes; family Rallidae; genus Hypotaenidia; species Hypotaenidia okinawae. Next base: position 177,599,070 of record BSDF01000001.1, read on the forward strand.
TTCCCCAGGCTAAACAACCCCAGTTGCTCCTTATAAGAGCTGTTCTCTAGATTCTTCACAAGCTTCATTGCCGTTCTTTGGTAATGCTCCAGCACCTCAATGTCTTTCTGGTAGTGAGGTGCACAAAACTGAACACAGCATTTGATGTGCAGCCTCACCAGTGCCAAGGACAGGGAGAGGATCATTTCCCAAATTCTGTTGCCCACACTATTTCTGAGACAAGCCTGTTGGCCTTCTGCTGTTGGCCTTCTTAACAAGCTGGGCACACTGCTGGCTCATATTTAGCCAGCTATTGATCAAACCCCTGGGTCCCCAGCCACTCTTCCTCAAGCCTGTAGCATTGTTGTAGAGTTGTTGTGACCCAAGTGCAGGACCTGGAACTTAGCCTTGCTGAACCTCATAGACTGGGCCTTGGCCCGTTGATCCAGATACAATAGATATATAATTCTAATACTGGAATAAAGCATAAATAGACTTTAAAATCTGATTCTACTGAAATCTGATCTTCTTCAACTCCATGTATAGAATAACCATCTTTTTTTTGCAATCATTGTTTGAAGGTAAATATTTTTGTGCTTTCTATTCTATCTACTTAGTTAAATGAGCTTTGAAGAACTCTTAAAATTTCAATAAATCATCTACATTAGAATTTCTGATTTTTTAATAAGTTTGCTGTACTATTCCATCTTTATGATGCAAGGACAGAGTTGTAAATTGTTGTCTACATTCTGACATTAATCAAAGCTTTCTACATTTTTTTTTTTCTTTTTTACTTAGTTCTTTTATCCCCCTTCTGACATTGTACATCTAAAGTAGAAATGTTCTACAACTCACAGGATTCCCAGGATTTTAAAATCATTTGAATTAATGGATATTCAGGTGTATAGAGGTGAGATAATTACTATACAAGCCACCAATGAATTTTCATTTTTGAAATTAAGTATTTCCTAGCATGATGATTATGTTAAGTGTAATACTAATTTGATAAATATATAAAAGCATATATGTAAACGCAGACATTCTGTATCATAAAAAGTCACAAACACACCACAAAATACTGTTAGGATTACAAACTCCAAGCATGGAGATTGAGAAGATGTCTATGCAGGTGATTTTCTTGTGCATGAGCTTGGTGGTAAACTAATTCAGATCATTCCATGAGCTAATTCTCCACATCAGGAGTTAGCTTCCAAAGCGAATATAATAGATGTGGTCGAATAATTCCAGCCCAAGCAATCATAAAATAATCTTTGCCATTAATTTTTATGGATCTAAGATATTACACTGTGAATGGAAATACACCTATGAAGCTAATAAATGTGACTTCATCAGTAACATGATCTTCCCTTTTTAAAATCTTGCTAATGTCTCAGTTAAACTGGTTCAAAACCATTTTGAAATATAAATATTTTGTAATAAAGAATATTTAGAAAACTGTAATATTTGATGTCTAGAATTATTGATATTAAATCAAATCTAGCTTCTATCTGTGGAAATGAATCACCTGTGGAAGGAAGATCTTCCCTTCTTGAGGGTTTGGGGTTTTTTTGCGTGTTTGAAGCATCTAGTTCTTCTTTCTGAGCCAATCTATCAAATTTAGAATTCTAAAATCCTTGTTAGTTCTCATCCATTTGATCATTCTCGCACATAATTCAGACAAACCTTGGGACTAAAACCAAAAATAGAAATAAATAGGGCAATTTATTTCTGTAGATCTTGGGCTGCCATCTTAGACACTGCAATACTTCCAGTACAAGCTCTCTTTCTGGTTCTGTGCAATTTTTGTCTATAGAGAAGTTACTTCTGCAGGTTTTGCAAAAGCTATAGAGAAGATTTAAATGAATTTGGATATTTGTGAATGGCATAAATAAGAATGAGAATTTCCCATTATTGAGAAATTAAGAGGAAAATATTAAAATAGGGTATTTCTCTTATAGCTTTCATAAATATATGGCTATTTTAGGATGATCTGATCAAAATGACTCAACTATGTATACTGATAGAATAGAAAACTACTACCTAAGAATATGTAGAACTGATGCAAACCCTGTTCAGTGATCACTCTGTGTCCATATTTTAAAAAGTAAGAATGAATTCTAGACCTGACAAATTAATATTACAATAATATCACCACAAAAATAACAGAGAAAATTATTCCATTTCATCCACAATTTTTTGTCTGGGTATAATATTTCTAGTAAAACAGAGTTTATTTTTCACACATCTTTCCTATAAAAGTCAAAAAAAAAATATTAGGAGCTGGATTTGTGCTTAATGTTAAACTCTAGCAGAGAACATCAGAAGAGTAAAATAAAGGAATGTACTGAAAGGAACATCAGACAGAATGATTCCTTCTATCTTCCAGCTATTTCATGTTAATAATAATAAAAATAAATAAAGAAATGATAAGCAAATGCTGTTCAAGAGAGTTATTTAATGTACTGAATCTTGAAAGGGTGTGTGAAAAATATCATGACACTCTGAGGGTCGATACCTTTAACTGTTTGGAAATTTTACCTGAAAATTATTGAATCTTGCCCTAGCTCACCTGCAAATTAGTTGTACCTCAAGGATGTTATACAAGGCAAATGAATTGGCTACTTCTTACATGCTCTGCAGTCTCGGTGACCTCTTTTCTTCCTGCCCTTGAAACGTTTTTATTTTATGTCAGAATCTCTAAAAGTTACTATCATTTTCACATATTCTTTTTGTTGTTGTTGTTGTTGTATCTTCTTTTTATGCTATTCTATTCTATTTTATGATTCTATTCTTTTTTTGCACTATGCTGTACAGTCATTCTAACTCTCCTTTGTCTTGACATTTAATGGATTGCAACTAGCTCTTTCTTTCTCTTTATTACTTCTGGCATTTTGTTCCATATTCACGCAGTATGCTGTTTGTTAGTTTGCTCATTTATTTCTTGCTCACAAAATAGTTCTAGAAAGAGGACACATATAACCCTCAGCATAATACTAATTTTCATTTGAACACTTTACATTTCCCTTGTGTCTTCTCTCTCTTTCTCTGTATTTTTTCTTTAATTCTCTTCAATTTCCATCAACACTTTTCCCTGCTTCTTTTTTCTCCACCATATCTTCTGCTGTCTTCATAGACTTTTCTTCCTGGTCTTTTCTTACAGTTTTCATAACCAGACCACAAAATACTCCTGGAAAGGGATGCACATGAATACAGGTAACTGAACATTAAATATGTTTTTAATGCATAGGTAGATAATTTAAAGTAAAAATTATCACCAGTCTGTGCATGCAAGAGCCTAATGGGTGTTGAAAGCTGCACTTCCTCTTTAATTTTCCTGTTCCTACACACATATCTTCTGTGGCCAGTTTAAATTGCACAGTTCTAAAAGGTAAATATCACGTGCCTAACATTTTCAACAGGGAGTCTAGCTAATATGTCACAGAAAATAAACTGCTAACAACCATTTTTCATCAGAGAAGCTGCAATTTTCTGATGCTGAAATGTTTTTTTACTGTGTCATTATGCAGATTTAAATACTTCCCTAGGTCTGAATCTCAGCTTTCAGACAGTTTCTCGAGATGAGTAACAGAGGCTCAAGCAGAGGATGAAGAATTTCATGTCATCTAACCATAGACACTCTGCATTTAATCATATTAACCTGTACACTGTCTATATTAGCTTGATGAAAACTATGTTTTCCTCACCCCTCACTTCCTTCTCTGAAGCAGCATTTTGGTCTTTCTTATACTTGTTTTCCCCAAGGGACCACCACCTTGGACACAGGCTCAGCAGTATCCTGCTGTCAAAGCCTGGGCACCTGCACACAGTACAACAGTTCTCTGTCTTCTAAGTTGTGAAAAAACCCTTAGGTACTTAGGTTACATGTAGATCTAGAGCAGACCAGATTAATTCTTCCTTAAGTTTTTAATATAAATTCTTCTGTGACCAAAAGACACAGGGTATTATTTGCTATTTGAAGTACCGAGGCTTCCAAGAGTACATAATTTCTAGAAGGGAAACTGCTCAGTATTTTTGCATTCCATGTTAATGGTTGCTAACCCAGGAAATAACAGTTTAAATGAGTTTAAAAGGATTATGTCAGGTATTAGAAAAACAACAGCAAGACCACACTGGAATCCCACCACTTCTAGAAATAAAGAATATTGGAAAGCTCGAATAGATTGCCCAGAGAACCTGTGGAGTTTCTGTCACTCAAAGTCCTCAAGAACCAGTTTGACACATACCTGTCAGGCATGACATAGGCATAAATAATCCTGCCTTAGGCCAGAAGGATGGACTAGATGACCTCTTGAGATCCCTTGCCGCCTTCTCAATCTGTAATTAAATTCCCAGAGGAGTGCTCGCACTGTCCTAACACACAGATTTTACTGAGTCCAGTTAAAAACTGTTGATGGGGCACAAGTTCTAAGATAGACTATACAAATGTACATCGCATGTCTTTTGCAGAAGCTGAGGGATCTTACAATCAAAAGGTTATACCTATTTGACCAGAAGAAAAACAAACATGAAAGCATTTCTTTCATTTATTGAATATGGCATTGAGCTGTGAGACAAAAACTGCTCCCTGATTTCTTTCTGAGCCCCTTCCCTTGGTCCCTGGTGACTGGCAAATGCAAGAATGTGGAGGCTACATCCAAAATAGTCAATTGGAGGGTTTGAAGGTGCATTCCAAGTGTATACTTTTCTATGCAGTCAAATTGTTTAGGGTGGCCCTAGGGCAGTATCTCGCTGTGCAAGATAGCACTCTCCCAAACAACTCCTGAGTAAGGTTGTAGCGTGGGATTAGTCCCAAAATCAAATTTGAACATTATCCAGTCTGTAAGATCAAATCATTCATCCATTGTTCCAGCACTGAAAATTCTTGTTTCCTGAATAAATTATATAGCAGCTGTTTTAAAATTAAATCAAAGCTCAGTCCAAAATAGGACTTGAACAGAAACTGCAGCACAATAAAGCATGTATGGTATTATCTTCAGACACGCCTAATGATTAAAGATTTGTTCATTATTAAAATATAAAATTCTTTGGTATCTACATTTAAGCTTGGCTTTTGCTAAAAAAAATAAGCAATGGGGTTCCCAAGTCCTTTTTAAACTGAAATGGAAACTAGAAACTGAAAAAAAAAAAAGGACAGTGTCCACAAAGGAGCTGGTGTAGATGTGTTCTGAAGTTTCACTCCAACTCTTCTTATGGGCAAAGGGTCATCTACCAGACACATAGAAACAGTAATTCCTTGTCTGTCAAATTAATATTTTCACAGTGTCATAGTCAACATTATCTGATTCATATGGCAAAGCTTTGCTAATAATATGGCTACAGCTGCTATACAAACAACATCCTAGTATGTCCCCCTTTGCTATTGGTGGTATGCTCACTGAGACAATAATCTGAATCTCAAAGTTAACACACCTGTATTTCATTGAGCATGATAGATGGTGCTCGGTTGCAACAAGTCAGCAACATCCTGAGGTTTTGCTAAAAGAATAATGTTCATAGTGGAGGTTTCTTCTGGTTATGCCAGCGTTTATCATGCACTGTTCAGTTTTCAAACGCACATCATTTTATTTTCTTTTACCCATCTGCTTCCTTCGTTTTGGTTCCCTGATAAACTCTGAAAGCTGCACAAGAGCCACCCCGGTTTCAGCTGGCAGAAAGGGCTACCATTTGTTATGAAGTGACTGCCTAGGGGGATCAGACATTTGCCATGTGTAGTTTTACCAGGCTTTCATTTACAACAGTCAAGCAATAGACAATTGGTCACTAGGGAGCTTTTACAAGCTCAAACCTGCTCAGTCCAAGGAAAGACCAAAAAAGTAAAGTGAGACCCAACACTGTTAAGTAAGTGAAAGGTCTGGAAAATTATTTCAGAAATGCCTTTATATTCCATTTCAGACTCATGGTGCAGTTTCATATATTATTATTTTATGATAGAGTATTAATTATTATTGAGGTAATTCTTTTTTTTAGAGAATTGATAAATCAATGACAATTTGATCTGTGAAGGAAAGTAGCGTTCAAGAGGGTTAACATAAGGCTTTTGTGATTAAAAAGCATATCTCTGAGGTGCCTTCATTCCTCTTATTAAATCTCTTCCAATGTAGTTGACAGAAAACTGTGCAAGATTCACTGGGCTTTGACCTAAAAAAATGAATAAATAAATAAATATATAAAGCAAAGAAAGACCAAGGTTCTTAGAATTTACTGAACTCAGTAAACTCTCAGGAGTGGGGAGTTCTGGCTTCTGTCCCCCAGTTTGGAATTCCAATCTTTTATTATTATTCTGATTATTTAGTAGAAAATGCATAAGGCGTACAGAACACAAACTGCTGTATAAAGGATGTATAGCTACTGAACATTCGAAAACAGATCGGATACTTTTCATTTTCTAAATCACTTCATCCTGATCTTCTGTGTCAGGTGTGTTCTATATGCTCATCAGAGATAAGAGAAGTTAAAACTTTACAGAAAAGTCAGATACTAGTCTTTGTTCCTGAGACCAAGGTCTGCAAATTGACTTCTCTCTATTTTCTTTACAACAATCAAGGTTGTGACTTTCCTAGCTCATCTGGAAGGTTTTTTTAAGAAAGCTATCATCTGAGCTGGTTTTGGCTGGGGTAGAGGTTTTGGGTTTTTTTTATAGTTGCTAGTATGAGGCTAAGTTTTGCATTTGTGCTGAAAACAGAATTGATAATTTAGAGATGTTTTTGTTACTGTTGAGTAGTACTTACACAGACACAAGGACTTTTCTACACCAGTGAGTAGTCTGGAGATGCACAAGAAGCTGGGAGGGGATACAGCTGGGACAGCTGACCCAAACTGACCAAAGGGATATTCTATACCATATGACATCAAGCTTAGCATGTAAATCTGTGGGAAGAAGGATGAAGAGGGGGACATTTGGAGTGATGATTTGTCTTACCTAGGAACTGTTACATGTGATGGAGCCCTGCTTTTCCGGGAGATGATTGAATGTCTGCCTGCTGATGTTAATTAGTGAATGAGTTCCTTGTTTGGCTTTGATTATGTGCATGGCTCTTGCTTTACCTATTTAATTGTCTTCATCGGATTTAGAGTTTCCTTACTTTTGCCTCTCTGAGCCTGTCATCCATCCCACTGGAGGTGGAGTAAATTAGCAGTTGTGTGATGCTTAGTTGATGTGTGGGGTTGAACCAACACACTATTGGATGAAGTACAGGCAAGAGCTAGGGAGTAATATAACATCTAAGTAGTGGCAATGGTGAAGGCACAAGGGCTTGAATAATTTCCTGGATTTTATTTCCCACTGGCACCATACATGCATATCTTCCAGTGACTCATCTAAGTTTACCAAAGTAGGAATCAAATATTTTAGGCTATGTCTAAAGCGTTTTTGCAGATACATGGAATATATTTAGAAAGTTCTTGGTCCTATTTTGTATGCCTAAATAGTTCTAATTTATTTTTTTGGTGTTGGGTTTTTGGATTTGGTTTGGTATCTATGGTGTTCTGAGGTTTTTTGGTTTTGTTGGGTTTTTTTTGGGGGGGAGGAAATATTATTTTTTATTTAGTAGCTATCTTTAAAAAAATCACACTGTATTCAATCCTGTATTTATTAGTAGAAGCTCCCCACTGTGACTGTCATAATATTTCATTAGACAACTGGTCTAAATATCTCACAATTTTACTTATCCTCTCTTCTAACATCCTTTGACCCAAGAGAAAACTTTAGATTTCAAAAGGAAGTCTGATCTCTAAAATAGACATGTACATATTTCTAGAATGAGAAATATGTTAAATAATAAAACTAAATAAAGAATTTTAAATTAATCAGAATCAAAAGTTTAATTAATGAACTAAAGAAAGATCTTTGCAGCTTAAGGTTTCCTTGGGGGTGACATTTTATGTGTATATGGTCTCATTATGGAAGGAGTCTTACAGAATATTTAAGTTCTTCAATCCAATGCAAGATGTAAAACAAAGAATCATCTGACAAATGTAATTATTAATAATAAAAGTAATTAAACATAGGTAATATTTAATTCAAAATTCTATTGTATTTGTTACAGCCCTTAAGATCAGAAAATTCTCTCTCATCTAGTCAGGATATCATGAGGCCCCATCTGGAGTACTGTATCCAGAGCCACAAGAAAGATGTGGAACTCTTGGAGAGGGTTCAGAGGAGGAGGTGTAATCTCACCCAAAGTAATTCCATTTTACTCAACCGAAGGATGACTATAAGAAAAAAGGACAATAAAGTTAAACTAATAGATGAAATTGATCCAGCACTATTGACTTTTTAATGACACATTACCCCTCAACCTATTTCTAGTCCCATTTCTCAGCTTAGATGCAACTAAACTAATACAGTCAATATAGATAATCTCCATAGGTTGTGGTATTTGCATTTTGGTGTTTTGGCATTCCATTTAAATACTATCAGAAACTCAAATATTCCAGACTAGAAATATACATATGTCCATTTTCTTCAATAACTAAGGGCTGTTCTACAACTGCTGCACATGAGTAAATGTCAAACCATCTGAGGAATCAGTGCTGTAAGAAAGGCATTTATTTTTATCTTTTATTTTCCCTATCTTTTTTTTTTTTTTTTTTTTTTTCCTTAGGAAATTTTCTGTTGGTAAAAAATATATTCCTGGTAATGAAACATGGAGCACTGCAGTGTATTCAGGAGATGGAAGAGCTGAGCTCAGTCTTTGCTTCAGTGAATGTCTATTCAAGCAGAGCAGATCTTCATCAATAACGGAGCTGGGAAATCTCCTCTTCTAACAAATCCCCATGAAATGAAAGGTATGGTTACAAATATCTTCAGATAATGAAAGAAGATGACTCCAGGAATTTCATCTCCTGGTGAGTGTGCATCTCTTTTCCAAAGGTACTTAGAAAACTCTAATAATGTTACCTCAGCCTACACATTTTTCTCTCCACATTTTGTGCCTCCATTGTTTCTTTCCCTTCTCCTCTTTCCATAACCCACCCCTGAATCTAAATGTGAATCTAAATACTTGAAAATATTTATGAGAATTACGTAATTACATTCACTGGAAATAATAAAACATGCATTTCTTCTTCAATTTGAGTACTTATTAAATACATTTATTCCAGACATATCTTCATATTTGCATAAAATATTTTAACTGACTCTGCCTTATATGCTTTAACTCATACATATTGACAAATACTTTCCAACACAGCAGTAAATTTTTTCTCTGGAAAACCAATGAGGAATTATGAATAAATATTGATATATTCACACTTGGCTGATAGCTGAAAACACTCTTTGGAAAATGGCACCAGAGGAAACATATCACTACTGACATCTTTATCACTGAATGGTTTTTCCTTGAATTCTATCTGTTTGCATCTCTGAACCTATTTTTTTGGTGGTGGTTTTAATTTGTTTTTTAACATTAGATTATACAATTTCTGGGGGAAAAAAAAAGATATTGTTTTCCCATGTTATACTGCAATAGGTAAACATCAAGTGTGTCTTTTTTCAATGACAGAAAGAAGTTCTGTAAAAATAATACTTTTAAATGAAAAGGCATATAAAATAGGAGCAGGAAAATGTTACCATTATTCTCTAAATATTTTTAATTAAATGTATATAATTAGGAGAACATTCATAAAATATTGTATTCAGATCTTGTGGTTACACCAAAAAAAGTGGTTAAAACCTAGACACAATTTGTAAAACAGGTACAAGAGCCTTACAAAGTCTGGATAATTAATTTAATTATCAAAACTTTAATGAGAATATGATAGCTATTAATTTGGAAACAAGACTAAATATTTATAAAACTGTTCTAGATGACGTAGAATTATATATTTCAGATATTATATTTACCGTTTAGCCCATTTTATAAACCAAATGAGATTAGCAGGTTCTAATGATCCCATCTGGCTGTAATCTTATGCCACTTTTACATCTCCTTCAAACAGTATATGTATTATTCAACTAGAAGTTACCTGCTACACACAATATATATGCATACAATATCCTACAGCAAACAAGGATTTTCCATTAGCTAAAGCTATAAGGATCATTCACTTGGCACTGAATTTTATAGTACTTCCTGACTCAACGCTCAGATTCATTCCATTCATGGACACTTGACTTCAGGCTTCATAAACATATTCAGCTGATTCACCTGAAACTTGGCATCAAAAGGATTCTGTTTCCATCTCATGAACTCAGAACAACTGAATAACTGCATAGAGATGCCTCACTCTTCACTGAGAGTACAGAAAATATACAGTATTTACAATTTGACTCATCATACTCATCATTCTACAATACTGTGATATAACAAATAGAAACAGCACAAAATATGTATTTTGTCATACCTTCTAATTTTATTTCAGCCATAGTGTTAAAACTATTCCATGCTCATTAGTATCTAAAAAATTACACACTACTAGGAGAAATCTACTATCATTTTATTTTTGTTTTAAAACCCCTATTGATTTATGCAGGGAGGGTTAAAAATATTTTTTTTACTCTAATTAAGACTCAAACTATAAGACTTATTTGTTATCAATAACAGACTTAGGAAGATTGAGTAGACATGTAGAATTAATTAAACAATTGTGACCTTTTCGAAGACTTCTACTACTCATGAGGTGATACTGGATACATAGGAATTGTCTATAGAGTCCTATTATTGAATTTTAAACAATGTTATAAACTTCCACTTCTAAGATTAGGATTTTACAAATTATTTTTTTTTCGTAAGCCACCATTACATCTGCTTTTTAAAATATTTTCGAAATATAAAGGCCTTGTAGTTAATTGAAAGGGAACAGACACCTGCACCAAGAATAGGAATTGAACTTTACAAAAGAGGCAGATAATGTGTATCATCACAACCCTCTTTGATGGACTAACTTCCTCCATATCACAGAATCACAGAATTGCAAGGTTGGAAAAGACCTTTAAGATCATCAAGTCCAACCATTCCCATCCTATGCTAAACCATATTCCTAAGTACCTCATCTACCCTTTTTTAAACACATCCAGGGAAGGTGACTCAACCACCTCCCTGGGCAGCCTGTTCCAGGCCCTGACAACTCCTTCGGTGATTTTTTTTTTTTCCCAACATCTAATCTGAACCTGCCCTGGTGCAGCTTTGTGCCATTTCCCCTTGTCCTATCTCCTGTTACTTGGCTGAAGAGACCATTGGCCACCTCTCTACAACCTCCCTTAAGGTAATTTGTATGCAGTGATGAGGTCTCCCCTCAGCCTCTTCCTCTCCAGGCTAAATATCCCCAACTCCCTCAGCCACCCCTCATAGGATTTGCCCTCCAGCCCCTTCACCAGCCTTGTTGCCCTTCTCTGCACTCACTTGATGACCTCAATGTCCTTCTTATGGTGAGGAGCCCAGAACTGGACACAGTACTCGAGGTGTGGTCTCACAAATGCTGAGTACAGGGGCACAATCACCTCACTAGACACTGTTTTTGATACAAGCCAAGATGCCATTGGCCTTCCTGGCCACCTGGGCACACTGCTGACTCATATTCAGTCAGCAGTCAACCAACACCCCCAGGTCCTTCTTTGCCTGACAGCTCTCCAGCCAGTCTCCCCCAAGTCTGTACTGCTGCATGGGGTTGTTCTGTTCCATGTGCAGGACTGTACACTTGAAATTGTCATCCCATTGGTCTTAGCCCATCGGTCCAGTCTGTTCAGATCTCTAAATATCCAAAATTTTCAAAATACTTCAGACCTTTTTCTTTGGATTTATTTTTGAACAATATAAGCTACAAGTTAAACCAAGAAAACAAATCTCCTAGGCAGGAGAGATTCAATAAAAAAGTGTGAATACAAACCACTTAATGTTTTCTGCATTAAAATAAGCATTTCAAGATTGGTTTTTAATCCAGAGCTAAATTCTGCTAAAATTTCCTGTTATTTTTTTAACAATAGCTATTCTTTTTTTATCCCTATATTGTTACATTATTTGTCCCTATATTGTTACATTATAAATTCAATAAATTAAATTACATGCAACAACTAAGGCAAAATCCATAGAACAGTGTGTTCTCAGGCATACAATTTGCATGTTCTTACACCACCTGGCTTTGATAGAAGTAGACATGGGATTAGGATTTTAAAAGTCTTAATTCTAGGATGTTTCTAGGTTTGTTGGGATTATTTTTTCTTCTTCTTTTATATCTCTCAAAGCTAATTTCAAGGAGTTTTATTAAGATCCCTGAACTGTTTTAAAATTGGCCCATAGGGATCTTTTAGTTGGGGGGAGGGGGTGTTTGAGCTGAATACACCTGCCAACAAAGCTGCACTTAGCAGATTCCCAAAAAAAAAGTATTTTACCAGTTTGATCTATTTTGCTAATTCAAAAGCCTTCTCATTTTTTACATGAAATGATTGTGATTTATCACAAATTATAATCTTTTAATAATTGAAAAGTAATGCATACTTCTGAACTAATTTGACAGTGTATTTCATTATGATCAACTGCATACTTAGGGATAACATATAAGGAGTGAAAATTGTTAGGTTGACAAACGGAAAACTTTTGGGAATGAAAATCTAAACCAAAATAAAATCTGAAAACAGGACAATTTTAACTTCTTACTGCTGAATCTAGTTAATTAAAATACAAGAGCACATAAAATCAGTCATTTTAGAATACTGAAGTGCATGATTAAAACCTAGTAAGCTGCTTGGGTTTTATGGATGAATGAATATAAATGACAAATCCAATGTATTTCTTTGCATGTAGGAAATAGAGTCACACTCAAAATAGTAGCAGAAAATAATGTCCAGTAGACAAAATAAACTCTCTAGAACAATTTAGGACTGTCAATTACGTATTCATTGTGTACTATCAAAATGAAGTAGTTGATAATAATGAAGGCATTTTGTCAGTAATCATTGTAATTTCTTTGCCCATCATTTGTTCAGTTTATCATACAAAATGACTTGTTTTGATTAGATCTAATTAAAAATGCAACAGAGGAAGCAGCTCTCTTAACTTTCGTTATTTATATGATGCACTCTGGTATTTAATTTCACTTAAGAGAACAGTACAAAAACTGTTGGGTAATAGGGTTTCTATGATTCTCTGGTAAGTGCAACAGAGATTGGAGACTGAACAGCAGTGGACCACAGTAAAATTGAACTATCTTCTCCATAATACACCAAACTGACAGCCTTGGGAAAGGCATATTAAGATTCTATTGAAGTTACATTTAACTTGCTGCAAATAGATGATGGAATAAATAAAAAGAAGAATTTTACTTGCCTAGTTCATGATTAAATTTCTCCTTCGTCATGAAAGATGGTAACAATTTCAACTAATTCAGCAACAATGAAAGACAAGAAGGATTGTAGAATCATAGAATGAGATAGATGGAAGAGACTCTGGAGGTCATCTTCTCCAACTCCCAGTTGAAAGAATAGCTAGTTGGCTAAAGTTGCTCAGACCTACAGAGGTTGAATATCTCAAAATGCCTCTGGACAGCTACTTCCAGTATTTGATCACTGTCACTGTAAAGAAATATTTTCTTGGACCTAAACAGAATTTTTCATGTTCTGACTTGGTCCTATCATTATGTGTCTTCTAGAAAAGGTTGATCCATCTTTTCTGCATCTTTTATGAGTTAACTGTTGACAACAATAAGGTCTCTCCTGGGCTTCTAATCTCAAAACTGAACAAACCCAGAAATTTCTGCCTTTCCTCATATGCCATGTGATCCAGTCAACAATTCCAGTCCAGCTTAATGGCTTGTGCTAGACAACAACATTTCGATGTTCTTCATGCTAGGGAGCCCAGAACAAGATGCAGTAGATGTGGACTTATCAGTGGGAAAAAAGAGGAATGTTCAATACCTGCTGGCTACATTTTTCTTAATACAATCCAAGATGCAGATGGTCTTCATCTTTGCCAGAGCATGCTGCTGACCTGTTCAACCTGTTGTCCAATAGGACCCCCAGCCAGTTCACGCAAAGACACTTCCTAGACAGTCAGCCCTTGGTCTGCATTGGTGCTTGGATAAATCTGTCCCCTGGTACAAGATTTCATTTGCCTTTGTTGGTCTCCATGAAAGTACCGTTAGCTCATTTTCCTGGGGTGTTGAGGGTCTTCTGAAGAGTATCCCTGTTTTCTTTCATACTGACTATTCTTTCAAAAGTGGTGTCACCTGTAAACTTGCTGGAAGTACACTCCCTCCCATAGAGTCATAGAATGGTTAGGGTTGGAAGTGACCTTAAAGATCATAAAGTTCCAACCCCACTGCTATTCGCAGGGAAACCTCTCTCTGGAATTAGAATCACCATCATTATGGTCATTAAATACACTGCACAATACTGGTCCTAGCACTGATTCCCAATGAAAGTCACTTGTTACTGACCACTGGTTGATCTTTCCCCAAAAGTTTGCAAATGCTGAGTTGGGCAGTCTAACCAATTTTCCATGTACTTTATTACATACATAGAGAATTCACAGAATTTTAGAGGTTGGAAGGGACTTCTAGAGACCATTGAGTCCAACTCCTCTGACAAAGCAGGGTTCCTTGGACTGGTTGTACAGGTAGGCATCCAGACAGGTCTTGAATGTCTTCAGAGAAGGAGACTCCACAACTGCCCTGGGCAGCCTGTCCCAGTGCTCTGCCACCCTCACTGTGAAAAGTTCTTCCCCATATTGGTGCGGAACTTCCTGTGCTCCAACTTGAGGCCATTGCCCTTTGTCCTGTCTCCAGGAGGCTGGCTACTTCCCTCTGTCTCCTACACTTCAGATCCTCTCTCAGTCTTCTTTTCTCAAGGCTGAACAGTCCCAGTTCATTCAGACTTTCCTCATAGGGCAGATGCTCCAGGCCCCTAATTATCTGATTAGAGGCCTGGCCATATCTCACGAATTTGATGAAAGTAAACCTATGGGAGTATTAAAAGCCATGCTAAAAACTTAGGCCTAAAGCATCTATTGTCTTTTGCTTTTCCACAGTATTCATGAAGGATGGGTAAAGTAGATGGATTGAAAATAGACCATAACTACAGGTGGATAGTAAGGTTCCAAAGATCATTTTGATCTAGACTATTCAGGGGGGACAGAGGGGAAAGAAAAAGAAAAAAAAAGATTATTTATTCCTCAGTGACTGATATTTTGTTTCTTTCAAAAATAAAAGAAGACAAGCAAAGAGCCAAAACTAAAACAAAATAAAACCCCAAATGTCAGTAACGATGGCCTTCCAACCTTAAGGCAAGCCTAATGTTTTTACAGAGAAGGCAAAATAAGGTTCGCTGTTTTCTTGACATTGCTATAAATGCTGACACACAAAACAATGTTTATAAATAAGGCTTAAGCATTTGAAGAAGAAATTAAGGGAAAAAAATGAATTAAGTTTGAACTGTTCTGTGCTAGGTCAAAACTAATGTCAGTATATGCTACAGAGTGATTCATCAGGAAAATATTTGATCTTAAAGAGTAATAAAAATCCAGGCTATGTGAACAGAAAACAGAAGTAGAGCTTTTTCATATTTGAGTCAGAGCTCTTTACTGAACATTGAAATAATTTATTTACATTGTCAAAGTTAAAAAAAGGGACTTTTTAACTAAGGTCTTATAGATGCTTTTACAAATACTTTGTTTAAGAACTTAGGGTCTTGCTACACTGAATTTTCCTTTTAATAAAAAGCAAATAAAGAAAAAAATCTACCTTAGTTCTGGAAAACAAGTAAGGTACAATTCTCTTAGACTTGGATTCAGAACATATACTTTAAAAAAGCGTTATGGATGATACACCTAGCAGGACAAATTTAATGATCGAATAGAGCAACACCACCTCTAAATAGCTGTAGAAGTTTGAGATTAGTATATTTATCAACAAATATTTTAAAATATATGCAACCATGTTAAATCATCAGATGCAAGATTAAGAGCTCAGGTAAATAAGATTCTGATGCTGGAAAAGGAGATTTTTACCATAAACATTAGAAAATGTCATTGAAAATGACACAAAGTCATCACCAAAGAACACTTAGCAACAGCTTCCAGTATATCAGTGGTAGAAATGTTAAGTAGCAATAAAATCTTTCAAGTCTTGTTTTATAGTCCAGGAGATTTAGATGCCTTCCTGGGCCAAATCAAACTCTCCATGCATCCCTTTGCTGGTATTTCAGCAACTCAGCTTTGAGTCAGCACTCTGTTTCAGGAAAATGTTCTTTTCTTCTCAGCTTTCCATTATTCATTTCTTTTGCTAGCTCTCTCCTTGGTGGTGTTCTCATTCCCTTCCTACCCCTCAGTTGTTACTCCACACTTTTTCCCAGATGGCAATGTTCCACTGGTTTTGTGAAAGGAGACAGTTTCCTCTTTTCCAGAAGGTCTCAAAAAGTCTCAGCAGACTCAGAAGCTGAAGCAAAGTGGAGAAGCATTCCCTGTTCTCTCCTGCATCATTGTCCTTTTCAAGAAAAAATGCAGTGAACATATAAGTCCTTTTACAATGCACCAAAATTAGTCTGGTTTATACCTGTAATTTAATTCCTTTTAGGTAGTGAATATAAGTAGCAGAATGACTCCTATATTTTATCTGAATGTTCTCATCATTGAGTTATTTGATAAAGGGAGGACACTATGATTTCATTAAAAATTATTCCTTTCAAGTCTCCCCCTGCTGCAAAGATCAGAACTTCAAAGTGAAGCACTTCCTGCAACTAAAATGCTAGATTTTCATAGTCAATGTAACTTCTCTGTCATCTACCATTTGACTAGCTGATACAATGGGTTTAAGGAAAAAAAGAGTTGGAAACTAGAAATTAATCACTAATTTTAACTCTCTTTCCGTACCCATTATGCAATTTAGTCTCAGAGTACAACAAACTATATATGTTTGGTTGAATGTCCAGATCTGGGTCTCACAATACAAGAAAGATGTAGAACTTTTGGAGAGGGTTCAGAGGAGGGCCATGAAGATGATCAGAGGGCTGGAGCACCTCCCTTACGAGGAGAGGCTGAGGGAGTTGGGCTTGTTCAGCCTGGAGAAGAGAAGGCTGCGGGGGGACCTCATTGCAGCCTTCCAGTACCTGAAGGGAGCATACAAACAGGAGGGGAATCAACTTTTTAAAAGGGTAGAAAATGGCAGGACAAGGGGGAATGGATTAAAACTAAAGGAAGGAAGGTTTAGATTAGATATTAGGGGGAAATTTTTTACAGAGAGAGTAGTGAGGTGCTGGAACAGGCTTCCCAGAGAGGTGGTGGATGCCCCGTCCCTGGAGGTGTTCAAGGTCAGGTTGGGAGGGAACCTGGGCAACCTTGTCTAGATCGTGCCTGAGGGTCAGTGGCCCTGCCTGTGGCAGGGGGTTGGAACTCTATGATACTTGGGGTCCCTTCCAACCCATGCCATCCTATGATTCTACAATTCTATGATTACTCTTCAGATTTACATGGACTAGCTCAGAAGATGAATCATATAGAAGAAAAAAAGGCACATTAGGAGTTTGTATAGGCAACATAGGATGACTTTATATAACAAATTAAAACCGATTTTTAGAATTTTAATACATTTAGTTTTCTGCTGTTGATCTAGTCTTCATGAGATATAAACAATGCTACATTGTGTATTAAATCACAGATTTAAATTAAAACACTTTATATTGTTCTTTTGTGTTCAAATCTCAATTGTTCACCAGTTTAACTGGTTGAATTTGATGACTATATGGATTAAATAGATGGTGTGGTGTGGGAAACTATGTGGATAACAACATTGTTTTAAAAAGCAAAAATTAGCTGGAGAGAAAGAAAGTGAGTAGAAAGACGGGTTTTTTTCAGTAACAGGCCTATTGCCAAGATTGTTTCATCTTTATCCTTTGATAGTGTAATTTTTAGTTAGTCAGTCCAGTACAAGAGGTAATACTGTGTCACAAAATATTACATGTTTGTTTATGTCTATGTAATATTGAAAGGATAACCAAACTGTGTACAGAGCAAACAAGGAGAGGAAAAAAAGAAGTCTGAGGGAAAAAATCAAACACCAAAACTCTTGTCAAATACTCTGGAAGATTTCATAGGAAAGACTGAATGAAAAGAGCTTACTTCAATATCCTTAGTAGAGACAACACTTAAGGCAGTATCCTTTCAGAGGTAACTTACCAGGGAAATACAGCAAATGAAATGAATGAGGAACAGATTAAAAGAAAGCACTTTTATTTAAACCTAGTATAGGGAATTTATGGAATTTTTTTGTATCCTTCAGCTATGTCTTTTATAAATATGTGCAGTAGTGTTGCCAACACCAGATGATGTGAATAATCTAATTTGTATTTTCTCTTGACATGGATGGAGAGTAGATGGCTTTAAGGTTAATTGTAGCCCAGACAGTAGTTGCATAAGCACATATGACTATAAACCACAGGCCTGTAAAACATGCCTCAACTCCCAACGTGTTCCACAGAGTTTTGAATAGGTAAATATGGAAATCAGATATAAAGTTCTGTCAACCTGATGAAGAAGTGGTTTCTGCACCAGAGACATCATGGTAAGTAGGAGTATGTCTTAGAGAATCTTGCTGATAAGGAAGGCTTTGGACAGACAGAAGATACTGGAGAGCTTGCATAATTCCCAAGACAATGTCTTATATTAATTTAAGCAGCAGGTTCTACAAACATATAGGCTAAGAACATGATTACAAGGAGCAGATCTATCCCTGGTCAGGCATTAGCACCCCTGTAACATCTCTTTTGTATGAACATGATGAGCTGTGCAGATACATGGAAGCACGGGAATAGTAAACTCCTCAGAGTGAAAAGGAAGCTTCCCTACTTTTATACCTGGAGAGACAGGTCAAATCATTAGTTTTCCCTTGGATAGAATCAGTTCTATCTCACCCATGTGTTTCTGATAGAACTAAGGAGGAAGCTAAACTGTACAAGAGCAAAGTTTTCGATGTCTTGGGCAACTGAGAAACTGTATCCTTTTTATTCTCTTCCTGATTTCTTAAGACAGTTATCTCATCTTATGAATTAGAAGTAAGACTTGAAATTATGAACTGTTCTTTCAAGCTGTATCCACACCAAAGAGTTAATTTAAAATGACAATGCTTGTACAAACTGATGTGATAGGGTAAAGCCACAAAATCCTTGCAAATATGAAAAAAGGTAAATTTCAATTATTTTAATTTTGTTTTGTATATTTCATAGAGATGGATATTTGTTTTTTCCTTTCATTTTCAGTGCAACATAATCAGAATTCTGATGCATAAAATGATACATACTAAACTAAATGCTCTATTAATTCTCCTATGGAAACAAATCAGTGTTCATTCCAAACATCACCTGCAGGAAGCTTTAATATCCATTCTAATAACTTAACACAAAAGAAGCTATGCATATTCCCATTGATTTTCTGATGGTGATAGATTCATAAACACAGGACACACACACACATGTCGATGTTCTCTCTTAATATAATCTCAAATTATTGCTTTCGGAGGGGATGATTGAGGGGTGAACAATTGGCTTCTCCCCATCTCCTTAGAGTAGAATGTTTGAGGTCTCCAAATGTAAAACTATCACTTCATTTATACAGGAAATGAGAGGGAAAAAAAATGCTGTTTCTTATCCCATTGGTGCTCGTTCTAGTACCTATATTCCTACATTCCATGATGCTGTCAAATGGCAAGGGTTCAGTGTCTTTCACAAATTTTTAAAATATATTTTTTTAATATATACAGATGTGAACTCACATGGAAAAGAGTAGCAATTACATACAGGGATATCAAACATGTTGTGGTGGTTTTGGCCCTGGCTAGAGGCCAAATGCCCACCAAGCCGCTTGCTCACTCCCCCTTCAGCCGAAAAGGGGAGAAAATATATTTTTGGAGGCTAAAGGAAAGAAAAGTGATTTATTACTACTACAACTAATACACCCAGTGAACTGGAATGAGATAAGAATAAGAAGTGGCCAGGTCTTAAAGTGCCTTCCCCTCACCCCTCCCCTTCTTAGCAAACTTAAACTTCATCACAATTTTACTCCCTTCTTCCCCCCTTAACATGGCACAGGGAGGAGCAGGGAATGGGGAATGGGGGTCTGGTGGTACAAGCTGCTTTTCTTCCCCAGATCTTAACACTCCTACTTCCCCCCACCCCTCGCCTCTTCATACCCTTAACTTCAATCATCAATTCACTCCCTTCTTCCCTCCCATCGCAGCACCAGGAGGGGCAGGGAATGGGGAGTGGGGGTTTTCAGTCCCTTCCACCCAAGCTCTCTTCTGTCTCAGCTTGGGGGTAGGCATTACACACACACACACACACACACACACTTCCCTTACGGCGCCGTGGGGTCCCACCCACGTGAGAGTTGTATCTGTGAACTTCTGCAGCGTGAGTCCTTTCCATCAGGGAGTCATCTCCTCACCACAGGCCTCTCAGCAGGACTCCCTTCCATAGGGTGCTGACATTTGGGCCCAGACTCCCCCGGCCTGGCTCCCCGCAAAGTCACAAGTCCCCCGGCAAACCTGCTGAGGCGTGGGTCAATCTCTTCACAGGGCATAGATGTCTCTGCTCCCCATCCTCATCCATGGGCTGCGAGGGGACACTCACTCCACCATGGTCTTCTCCATGAGCTGCAGGGGAAAGTTTCTTTCCACATTCTTTCCCCCTCTCCTCCTGCGGCCCTGGCCTTAGTGTTGATGCAGCAGGTTACATCTTCCCACTCTCCATTCCCATGGCAAAGTGCGCCAGACAGGAGTTTTTTTTCTTCTATATGTGATTCACTGAGGCGCTATGAATCCATTTCTGATTGGTCAAAATCCACTTTGGCCTTGAGTTGGCCAATGTTTACAGTAACTGCTGCCTGCAAAAGCCATCTAAGCAGCACAGCTACACAAAACTGCAACACATGTAAATTCTGGAAAGTCCTATATTTTCTTGTGTTATAGGTAAACCCTACAGTAACCCAGACTGGATTTTGTATTGACAAACCTTCCTTCTTAATTAGCTGACTTTTAATGTCACATAGAGGCCGCAGCAAGGTCCATCGTTACTTCAGACGTTGTTTAAATACGTAATAAGAAAGAGGATATAAACAGAAAAAAAATATATAAATCAATGAATGATAGGGTAGTAATGAATCATGGAAGTCAATTGTTTCTTCTGAGTTCTAGGCAGACTGTTTCGGGTATGATGTTTTTGTGATTGCAGGTGTGTTAGGGGTTGACCTGCTGGGAAGCAGCTCTGCAGAAATGGGTCTGGGAGTCCTGGAGGATGAAAAGTTATCCATGCACCAGTAGTGTGCCTTTGTGGCCAAGATGGCCAATGGTATCCCAGGGTTCATTACGAAGAGCGTAGACAATAGGTCCTGCCCTGGTGAGGCCACAACTGGATTACCATACTCAGTTCAGGCTCACCAGTTCAATAAAAACAGGAAACTACTGGAGACAGTCCAGCAGAGGGCTGCAAAGAGGATTAGGGGAATGGAACATCTCTCTTATGAGGAAAGGCTGAGAGATCTGGGTCTGTTTAGCTTGGAGAAGACTGAGAGGGGATCTGATTAATGCTTATAAACATCTAAAAGGTGGATGTCAAGATGATGGAGCCAGACGATTCTCAATGGTTCCTAGTGACAGGACAAGGAGCAACAGGCACAAGCTGGAACACAGGAAGTTCCATCTGAACGTGAGAAAAAACTTCTTTATTCTGAGGATGACAGGCCACTAGACCACTGGAACAGGCTGCCCAGGGAGGCTGTGGAGTCTCCTTCTCTGGAGATATTCAAAAGTCACCTGGACATGATCCTGTGCAACCTGCTGTAAGTGATAATGCTTTAGCAGGTGGGTTGGGATAGGATATCTCCAGAGGTCCTTTCCAACCCTTACAATTATGTGATTCTGTGACTTTAATTCAGCCTTACCTGGAAAAACTTCTTTTTTTTTTTTTTTTTAAAGAGAGAACTAATATAACATAATTTTAAATTATTTCTAGAAAGTGACAAAATACTTTATTTACCAAAGTTCTGCAAACCCATAAATCTAGTTTAAAGCCTAGAACCCTTCTTCTTTTTGCATTTTCCTTTGTTGTCCTGTCTTTCTTTTTTTCATGTCTATTTTTGGAATAACTGTAAATCATAATATTTATTCTGTTCTTCAAGAAGAGACCATCAAGAAAGGTGCAACTCTACCTCTTTAAATTAAATAATTCATATTGACAAACTATTTTCAGCACATACTCTCCTGGATATGTCTTTGTGTCTTGGCTGTTTTCCCAAAGTACTTGGAACAGATGTTCCTGTTTGAAGACACTGTTATATGTATTTATTCAGGGCCATTTGTGACTTCAGTTGATTGGAGTCTGTACTATAAGAGAGGTCCTTTACTGCTCCTGAGCCTGTAGACAGTGCAAACAGATTCCTGCAGTGGTGAATAAGTAGTATTACCTGTGTTCAGGACAAGGTATCTTCCTCTAGTTCTTCAACTTCTTTGCAAAAGATGTTTGAAACCCGAGGGTGGTAACTTGATTCGAAGAGGGAAGAAAAAGTGCTACAATAACTCATTACTAAACATTTTAAAAGGATCTTTCACCTGTCATGGATTGGGTAACATTATAGCTGGCTTGGTTACTTATTAGGTTATCTGCCATGCTCTGATTACAGCCTACCAAAACTCAAAGGATTCCTACATGAAAATGGGAGAAAGACTGTTCATCAGGGAGTGTATTGATAGGACAAGGGGTAATGGCTTCAAGCTGAAAGATGGCAGGTTTAGATTAGATGTTAGGAAGAAAATCTTGGGTCTAAAAGTACATTTTTATTTATTTAATGACAAGAAAACCAGGACTTATTTTCTTATGTAATCATATAGCACAGTTTCATCACTTAAATTTTAATGTCTGTGCTGATAATTCAGATTTAAACAGATAAGTAATGCACCTAGTTTTATGAAGATCTGATAATTGTACATTAAGACTTAGAAAAAAATGAAGATCTTTTTTAATAATTATAACTCTGAGCATTGGTTATGGGGCATCCCTCTTGGATTCTTCACAATAACTTAGTTCCATGGTCTCATTTGGAAATATGTGCATCGATACCTTTTTCTCTGAAGTCCCTAACAAAAAACTTTATTTGTTTGAAGCATGTAAAAACATGCCTCTTTTTCTGTTAATAAGGCAGTAATATAAATTACTTCTTATCCTTGTTATCTACTTAATAAATCTGTCTTTTTGGGTTTGGGTTTTTGTTTGTTTGTTTGTTTGTTATTTGAGCATTTTCTCTAATTGCTTCAATATTTTATGTAGGTTTGCCTTAGCTCATCTGTTACCATTTCCCATATGAAATGCTAATTAACCTTCCTCTAATAATCCCTTTAGAAAATTCCCATTGTGGGTGCTCATGGATGGTAAAGGCTGGTTTATCATTCAACTCAATATAACTTTTTAATTTCATCCTTAATTTCATCTACCACCAAGGGAGACTTCAAATTAAAATTATTAAACTGCCTGTCAATTAACAGGAATGTTTGAATAATTTGTCTTGTACCCAAACTGATAGGTACATGCTCTGATTAGATGATTGTTCTTTATGCTATACTGGTACATAATGTTGAAACAGTTTATTTGTATGTCAACACACTTTGAAATCTTGTCCATGATGAGTACGTATCCCAGTAAGCATAGTGGTATTCAGCTTCCAAATTAGCTTCAGGGATACAGGCTTCACTGCTACTTGGACTGAATGATCATATCCATACTGGGAGCTGGCAAGTACAGACAGTATAAAGTATAACTGCTGATAAATTATTTGTGTCAGGCAATAAATACAACTTGTCTCATGCCTGTCCCCACTTATTACTTTTTTGAAAGCATCTGCATGACACATTTATGGTAAGTGCTTATTGATAATATAATGTTTGGAAGGGAATAGTAAAGGTTCTGTACTTTATATAAAATGTCTAGGCAAAAGCCAATAGACTTTGAAATGCTCTTAAAATATCAGAAAATAGAAGGCCAGTCACAGATGGTCCATACAGAAGAACATTTTGCCTTTCCGACTAATCATTTGGGACAGGGAAAGTTCAAAAAAATCAAAATCATTATCTGCTTTTGATGTCACTCTTGCAAAGTTGATAATGTAGTTTCACTATAGCAATGTTTAACAATGTGTTAAACATGCACCTACTGTCTAAGGGAAAAGCTTTTAACTAGTACCACAGCAATTGTGGTGCATCCCTTGCATAAAAGATGAGTGGGCTGACACCAGCTAGAGGTGAGGTGCCCACCAAAGCTACTCTATCACTTCCCCTCCTCAACTGGACAGTGGAGAGAAAATACAATAAAAGCCTTGTGGGCCAAGGAAAAGACAAGCAGAGATGGTTCACCAATTGCCATCATGGGCAAAACAGAATCAACTTAGAAAAAAATTAATCCCATTTATTATCAAGCAAAACGTACATACTGTGCAAGCTACAGTCCTTCATGACCTGCTCCAGCATGGATTCCCCATGGGGTTACAAGACTACACAGCAAACCTGCTCCAGCATGGGTTTCTCTTTCCACAGTGTCACAGGACTTGCCAGGATGCTGCTCCAGCACTGGCTTGTCACATGGCCACAACCTCCTTCAGGTGTCTCCACCTGCTTCAGCATAGGGTCCTCCACAGGCTGCAGGGGAATCTCTGCTTCCCCATCATAGTCCATGCATTGCAGGGGAACAGTCTGTTTCACCATGGTCATCACCATGGGCTACAGAGGATTATCTCCTCCAGTGTCTGAAGCATGTCCTCTCCCTCCTTTTTCACTGGCCTTGATGTCTACAGAGATTCTCACACTTTCTCACTACTCTCTTTGACTGCAAAGGCTGCTGGTCTTTAATTTGTGTTATTGCAGAGGCTACCACTGTCACTGGTTGGCTCAGCCTTGGCCAGTGGCAGGTCTGTCTTGGAGCTGGCTGGCATTGGCTCTGTCAGACCTAGAGGAAGATTCTAGCAACTTCTCACAGAAGGCACCCCTCTAGCTCACCCACTACCAAAACCTTTTCATGTAAAGCCAAAAGAGTTTTTTTAAAAAAATAGTTTTCAGATGCAGGTTACTACCTCTTAGGTGTAAGTTAGTGCTTGGCAAATGATTCCTGGTTTCAATGCAATTAAAATCACTCTGCATAAACAACCACTGTAATGAGGTGTTAATTTATTTTCTTTTTTTTTTCTGATGTCATATTCAGTTATAGCTCTTCACTACTTGTACAATACATACAGATATTTTAATTGTAAAAGCAGATAAACACCTCAGTCTTCCAGTGTCTAACAGTAGAAAAAACATCCAAAAAGCAGCCCATCTGTTATATTTATGCATGTCAGCATTCAGATTCATATATTAAAGACAAGAAAGACTTACTCTGCATTGGTCTTGTCATAGAGAGAGACAAAGTTAAATGCCAGATTATTGCAATATATGCAGATAAAAAAGCTGGAAATTTGTTGACAGATGTTGCTTAAAAGTATTTTTTAGCAGTATAACCACACTTACTAATAACCTTTGAGCAGAGAAACATTTATTTGTCCATATGCTGATTTAGTTTCCTCTGTGTCACAGAGGAATTTAGGTTGAGGTGGCCATAAGGACAGAACCCACAACAAAAAATTTAAAATACATCTCTCAATCATGATAAATGTAAGAAGGAGAAATAAATCTTTGGGTTTAAGCTTCTATTTTAGGACATATTTGCAGATTCTGTATACAATACTCTCACATCAATGGAGGTTTCTGACAAAGTCCAGTCTGGCTGGTTCCCCCACCACAGACAGGGTACTACTTCAACTCTCTGGTGACCAGGTATTGGTTGATGCTCTGGAACCACAGGAAATTGTTCCACTGCAGTCTTGACTTCTTCGTAGTTTCAGGCCTCTGTGTTCACCTGTTCTACCCAAAAAGTCTTGTTTTTTCACTATTTACTGTTTTCTAACTCAGACGATTTCCCTATGACAGCAATGGCCTTGTTTCTCACATCACACAGGCTGGTTGTTTTGACTTCAATGCACACAGCAGCAGGTCTTGTCCTTTGAGTCTTTCAGACCCCATAGTGTCTCCAGCAGCTGGTGAGGACTCCCTCATCTTTCCCATAACCAGTTCTTCCTGTGGCTTCACCCTCAGTGACACTGTTCCCCCCTCAGGCTCCCAGCCACTTCACATATTTGCTGGCTAGCATTTGCTTCGCTAGCACTCACATGCTCGCTTGCACACCTGCTTTTTCTCCAGTCACTGACACATGGCTCTGACCCCTGCTTTGACTCCCTATGCTGAAAGATAGACCCCCATACACACACACATGCACACCAGAGTCCATTACCCAGGAAAATAGCTAGAAATAGAGTCTAGTAAGAAGAAAGGATGGCCTGCACTAATCGGTACAGAGCATATCCAGACAAGTGTACACAACAACCAATAGTTTACATGTAACTGGCCCTTTTTATACCCTTATCACTCCATTTCCCCACGCTTGTTCCTCACCAAATCAACTAGATCTATTCCCTTCCCTTCCTTTGATTCCTCATATTCCCTACAGATCTCAAAGTAAACCTTCTGCAATCCTACAATATGTCCCATTTGCCTAGGTGGCAAACTCCCCTGCAGTCCAAAAGGTGCTCTTGTATTTACTCATCTTGATGAGTGTCACATCTGGACCATAGGTCTCAGAACCTCCCATGACCACCCCAGGAGGGGCCCAGACAGGGTTTCCCTTCCTCTGAATCCTTAACTTTTGTTATTGACTGCATTTGTGCCCCTGAGCTTCTCTGAGCTTGTGCAGACAGGTCTCTGAAGGTTTAGGGAGCCTGGTCTGGGCCTGGGAGTAGCTCAAAATAATATTATTTGGGTTTTCCTTCCTGCTGTTCTTTCTCTGTACTCCTCTGTGGAGTGCAGATGAGCTTTAATGACATATCTGTTTGGGACTGATGCTGCCCACCTAAACTGAATGTAAAATTAGCCTAATAAAATGATATGTGGAATACAAGTTTCTTTTAAAAACATCTTGTGAATAAACAGAAAGCTAGATGTCAGGCGTCTCTTAGCAATATGTAATCTCACTGACTATTCCTGTTGGCTTTAGATTTTAAAAGGCACTATGTTTCAAAATTAGTTTGTTTTGTGGTTTTTGGGGTCTTTCTTTTTTGGTTAGTTGGTTTTGATTTTGGTTCAGTTTCTTAGTTTGGGTTTTGGTTTTGGGTTTTTTTTTAACCAATTTCTACCCATAGTTATTCCTCAGAAATACCCAATTATTTTGTAATGAATTGTTCTTTAAATTTTAGGTTATGTCCCTTCTACACAATATTTAAGTTGTAAAGGTCAGGTAATTTGTCCAAGATCTGGAGGAACACAAAGGAGTAATTTAGAATGACAACAGCCACTTAGAATGCACCTAAATTACAAGTATTGTAATTGGACTCCTAATACAAGACAAAATATTCTGCACGGAAAACAGGGCTTTTTTTTTTTTTTTAGAGAAAGATAGAGAGAGGCAGATCCCTTCTAAAGGTACTAACATGAAACCCTCTACAACTAACAATATTTACATGAAACCCTACACAGTTCTTTTTGCTTCACTCCATCCACAGAATACATTTTGTATTGACTAAGTAGGTCTTACTTGTCCATCCTGTTGTGAAACAGAGTGCCTATTTTCTGAGGACTCTTCTCCCTTAGTTGCTTAAAGCCAAACCTGTCACTCCAATTCTTTTTTTCCCTTTTCCTTGTGAAGGAATTAATGGAGCAGGAGGCTATTAAAGGAGTGTATTACACCTCTTCCTTAAGGAGGAACTGCATGAAGATGTTGTACCACTGCTGGATTTTTCTGTAGCTTACATTCTTGGATGACAGGAAGATCTGCCTTAGGCATCCTTCACAAAAAAATGTAAAGTATATGTCCCACGTGCTACACCAGTTCAGAGCTAAGAAATAATAAAAATCCTGGAATTAAAAAAAAAAAAGCAGTTCTCAATACATTCACTCATTTAAACACCATTAGTTGTGAAACTATGTTGCTGAACCTCTTTTTGAAAGTAATCCTTTCCTTGCCTGGTTTTGCCTCGGAGTTGACAGTTTCCTAAGGAAAGCCAAGTGAGGGAATGAAGGATTGTGATGAACTGGCAGTATCCCACAGTCCTCACTAAAAGTGAAAAAAAAACATGCTAGGGTATTCTCCTCCTCAATCTTAAATGAACCTAGGGTGGATTTTGTCAGTCCGTTTATTTCTCATTGGCTGAAGTTTAAATTTTGGAATTGCAACATTTGTCAGCTTCAGTTGGGAAAAAAAAAGAAAATAAAAAGGGCTATTTCTTGTTAGGGGTCTTGTCTGAGGGCAGACAAGGAGTGTCACACCTTTAGTCCATGTGATATTCTCAGGGCTTTGGCTACAACAGATTGGCAGTGTGACTTGATCTCTGAGGGACTGTTACAAGCTGAAAGCAGCTTAGGCCAAAGCAAGAACAGACAAATCTCAGTGACCCTGCCCCAACAGGTCAACAAAGACTGGAGTCCTTTACTCATAATGTAAAAAATCAGATACACTCAGCTATATCTTTATTTTAAACTTGAATTGGTTAGCCATTCTGTAACAGTCTGAAAAGCGTTCCAGAAGATTTCTCCTTGCTTGGGTTTTTTTCCTCCTCTGAGCTATGCTATGTGGTTTTCTGATATCAGAGTGCCCCCTCAGGCCATTAATATCAGTCTGGTGTCAGGCATTTTGATACAGAGATGCAAGGCATCCTTCCATTAGTAAACTTGCTAGAATACTGAATTTGAGTACATGGGGAGATTTACTGAGAAATCTTTTGAGAAACACAGCTGAGTGAATTTTTGGCAAGCTTGACTCAGTTGCTCTGTACTGCTCACCTCCAATCTAATTTTCTCAGTTGGAGGAATAGACCATGTGTGCCAGGATCAGTCAGGGAGCAAACCAATACATGGGCCGTGTGGATAATTGAGGGCTAAACTTGAATATGTGCTTAAACTGGAGTATGGTTTAGCTCTGGCTTGGTGAACTCTTGAGACTAGCTTAGTCTCTGAGCTCTCGGATCCTTTGGGACCGAAAAGGTTTGTGAGGTACAAATTTGTTTTGATGAAGATTTGGAATATTTTATGGTTCTGTTTGCTTGCAAGTATTCTAGATAATGTGTGACTACATTACTGAGGATATCATAAACCTTTCAGCCTAAGCTGCTGGGTTTTTTTCCCTGTACAGGTCTTTTAGACTAGCTTTCAGCAGCAGGGTGATCTTCAGGCTATATGCCCAATATGCAGCACATTAATTATACGAACTGAAAAAGACCAATACATTTGGAGACGAAAAATACATTCAGAAGGAGTTATCGCTGTGAGTAAAAATATCAATAAATTAAGGGCCATAAATATTCTAGAACTGCAGCAGTAGTTTGCAAAGCAAGATTTCTAAAAGCTGGGAAATATAGAGTAAAAGCAACAGAGAAAGAAATAGCAATCGGGAAAAGGAAAACAAATGGAGAATTAATACTGTGTAACACAAAATACTTCTCAGCAATAACAGCTGGTGACCAAATGAAGATGGCTGGGACTGGGAATTGCCTAACTCTGCCAAAAATAATTATTCCTGATTTTCCCTTTCTTTCTATCCAGTACACACAGAAAATCAGACCTCCCAGATGAAATCAGTCAACCAGCTAAACAAGCCTGGTCTTTTTCTCAGTACAAATCCCCCAAATGAACAGTCAGCCTCTAACCTTCTGCTCTCCAATTACTGACCTCTTCCCCATTTTCCCTTTTCACCCCTTTTAACAATATCCCAAGCCTCACATACAGTTCAATTCTTGCTGTTGCTTTTGAAAACTGCTAGAAAACTTCTTTGTCTTTTTCCTCTGGGGCTTCTGGAGCTACTGCTGAAGTGTTACATTGCATTCAGCAGACCTAGAGGTAAATCTGCTTTTAGCTGCAAAGAGCACCAAAAAGGCTACTTGTTAACCTGCTCAGAATATTCCCTTTTTTGAGTGCAAGAGTCTACCAGATTTTATCTTCTTTCTCTGACTGAATTCTGATACTGAAGGAATGGACATTTTTATGTGCATTTTCTTTTTCTTAGCTGTTTTTTAGACTAGAGTTTTCCAATAATAAAATTCTGTCAGTAATATAGCTCTGGTGGTAACATTACTTATCAGTTTTACAGAATTTATTGGCAGAGCAATCAGAAAAGCCTTTCTAAGCTCTGTTTTTACAACAAAGAGGTAAATCGCAATGCAGATAGAACATCCTCTAGCTTAACCTTTTTTTAGCTGTTACAGAAACAGTAGAAGCTCCTGTGATATGGCAGAAGTACAATCATATTCTTCCTCTCAATATTTTCATGGAAGTTGACAGATTAAGCCCATATTCATTGCTTTTTTTTTTTTTCTTTCTGTTGTGAGATTGATATAAAGAAAAATTGGTACCTCTTTATGTATCTACAAAAATGCAGAGGTGATTCCAGAGGAAGTAAGAAAAGGAGCTTTCTGCAGGCATCTGGTGAAGAGAAGGGTAGTTACAATAAATGGATCAATAAGCTCATGCATTTTACAAAATTTTATTTTTCGTGTTTGAAAAAGAAGTCCAAATTGCAATTAAGTGTAGAAAAAGGAAAATTATAAAGAGTGCCTAAATGCGAGTGTGAGTAACCTTATTTAAATCAATAGGTTCCAGCCCTAGAGTAGGCAAAAGTTGTGTTCTTGTAAAAAAGAGGAAGGATGAGGAGGTAGACAAAGACTGTGTTGCTCCTCTTTCATGAAAGAAGAGATTTGGAAGTCTGATGTAAACTGATAATCTGCTCCAGGCCTCCTCTGTGCTGGATGTGTGCTAATGCTAACACAGTGGCAAAAACCTGGGTCAGCACAAACTTTTGGCTAAGTGAGGAGTGGTTTGGTAAGAGTAGCAAGCAAAGGGCTACTGAGCAGTATGAAGCTAAGATGAAAGAGCAGTGGCTGCCTGGGTCATACCCTGCAAGATTAGCTGTGTTCCCAATAAGGCCTTATTCCCCAGAAAGGTTTAATAATACTTAACTATTAGATAGATGCTCCTGCATGAGGAGGAAAACTATCTGCTTACCTGGTAATCACATTATTAAGCTGAATACTGGCAGTTATACTATGGAAATAAAGTATTCTATGTTATATGGTTTGTTTACCTTAATTTACTCATTTCAGTGGAAGCAGTCTGTTTCTGTCTTTAGAATAGTCTTTTAAAATTTTTGAATTAATTTCTTTTAATTATAGTACAGTGGGAAAAGTAAAAGTAGTGCTTCCTTCTGACTAGCCACCATCATCAGGGGGTTTATTTCTCCTGCTGTCTGCAACTGAACTGTTAATTTTCTTCAATATTTAAATCACATTAGCATGCGTAACAGGCTGAGTAAACAGGCAATGGATTCAATTTTCAAAATCTGATTGGATAGTGTTCAATTGGATGGGTGTTTGCTCAAATTAAGTCCCCTGTAAATTAAATTCTACATCCCATATTAAAAACAAGTATCCTTAAAGCAGATGCCCTCTTTTCAGAAGTAGCTATGAGTTAAGTGAGCAACATTACAACTGTGACCTTCTGTACATGAACCAAAGAAAAATCTTAATTTTACTTGAATTCTCATTGCACAAAGAAATGTGCACTAGAATAGTTATTTACTTTTCTAATCTTTGATCTGCAACACTAAGAAATCATTACGGTTAGGTTTCTTGCACAACTTTTCTCTGCTCTAAGTATATGCACAATATATTTATTAAGCAGAACTTCCAGAAAGCTCTTATGATATCCCTGTAAATGCCAAAACCAACAGTCAGCATAGTGTGCAATATTTCTAAGTTGTAAATGCCATTCAGTTCCAAAGGTGATAACTTATTAAACAGCACAGCACTCTGTGAAATAAAGAAATAAACTTTTAAGCTTCACTTTTAAATGTTGAAAATTATATGGAAGTCAGATTGAATGAATGAAGTAATTCATTAATTAAAAATTAATGTCAAACAGGCAGAATTACAGCTGTGCCCTGCCTTCTTTGCATTCTCTAATTTATATAAGCTGTATTGCACTTTCAGACTCCCTGTATTTTCAATCCTTTTGAATTTTCTCTCATAAGAAATTTCATTTCTCTGTTTTGAAATTCAGTGTCTCCTGGGTATGCCAAAAACATGAAAATATACATTTTAATATGAATCTATTAGTCTTACATTTTCTCATGTATGATTTTTCTCCAGGGTTACATTTCTCCACAATTAAAATGCATGCTTCATTGCCTTCCTCAGTTTTTAGTAATTATAAATTCTGCTGAGTATTAACTGTTGCTAAGATATGCTCACATAGCAAATGCAGCCAAGCCTAAACATAGAAAGGTGTAAGATATTGTTCAGATCCTCCCCAATATCCCATCTGAAGACAAACATGTTTTTCTGTCTATTGCTAAATAATGTAATTGCCAGTTGTGGTTTTGTAAATTTTACAGTCTGAGTGCATACATTCCAGAGAATCTATACAAAAGAGCAAGTCTAAATAAAGACATTGTGTATATAAAATATACACATTTCTTCATTATTTAATAAATGTACAGCTTAAGTTATCATCATTTCACTGGGGAGTTATGCCTAGACCTAAGTGCCTAGGTAGATTTTGTGAGGTACTGCCTATCTATTAGGTCAGCAGCTTCCTGGTTCATAGCTTGCTGTTTGCTTTGCTCTTTTGTACTAGGCTGACCTTTTCACAAGGCAGATTGGTCAGCCATACATCTTGCATCTGTGAATCTGTTGTGTTTAAATGTCATAGAAATGCAATATTATTTCAATAGGTATACACACCATAAGTTTTTCAGACTTACTTGCATTTTTCATGTTGTTATTGATAATTTTTGTCTTCCATTGTGAATAACACAAGTGCAAATATTACTATGTACAAAATCACTGGATTTGAAAATAATGAATTTAGGTAAGAGATTTTGCTCATTTGCTTTTTGTTTTTTACTGTTAGATGGTGCAGTTAATCAGATTTTATTTTCTGAGAAAAAACATTATGTCCATAATCACCCAATATTCTAACATTCTGCCATATGTCATATGATGGTTATATTAATAAATTACCATAATAATTGTATACATTAATTTCATGCTTCCACAAATTTAAGTAATATTTGTATAACAGAAGACTCTGTTCCAAGAAGGGCTCAATGCCAGAATTACAGTGGGATTAAAAAGCCTAATCATGCACTGCAAACTGCATAGTTTCTGTCAAAATGTGTGTGGTTTTTCAGCACAAGGCAAGTGCCCACATAAGGTTTCTGAAAGTTCAAGATCAGCCTGCTACTACAGGTCCATTAATGAATATGAAGTAGAAGATTAGCTGTGACAAAAAAGAAGGTGTTACAACAAGAAAGGAAGAAAGCTGAACGAGTTACTTTTTAACTATGTCAGTGATGCTGAGACAAATGGGGATGATGTATTATAAGTGCATATGACACTGAACAAAAAAACCCACAATCACTGGATTGCTATCCATTCCAATCACTGGAATGCTTTTAAAGATAAAAGTTAGAAGACACTTAGAAAACAGGAAGTTCACTTCTGTAGTACTCATAGGTAAAAGACAAAATGAAACTGGTCCATTTTTCTTATTAATCTAGATGATGATTATTTTTTTTTTTTACCTCAGTCTAATCATGAAGTAGTTGAATTGTGAGATTTTCAATAGCCATAATTCTCATTAGTAGAATATCAGATTTGTTACTTGAAAGTTAAAACCAAATCATTTAGACCAGAACAATAGTTTTAATAGAAATTATGATTAGATGCAGTAAAACTCAGATCAAATTGGTGTCTTCTAATTTTCTCTAAGAAGAAAATTCTTTCAAGTTTAAGGACAATGAAGCTGGTGAAGGGTCTGGAACAAAGTCTTATGAGGAGCAGCTGAGGGAACTGGGACTGTTTAGTCTGGAGAAGGGAAGGCTCAGGGGAGACCTTATTGCTCTCTACAGCTACCTGAAAGGAAGTTGAGGTGAGTTGAGTGTCAGCCTCTTCTTCAGATAACTAGTGATAGGACAAGAAGGAATGGCTGCAAGTTGCACCAGGGGAGGTTCAGGTTATAAATTAGGAGAAATGTCTTCTCAGAAAGTGGTTAGGCATTGGAACTGGTTGCCCAGGGAGGTGGTGGAGTTACTGTCCCTGAGGGTATTTAAAGAAAGGTCAGATGAGGTATTTAGGGACATGGTTTAGTAATTACTAAGTGATAGGGGGTGGTTAGACTAGATTATCTTGGAGGTCTTGTACAACCTTAATGTTTGTACAATTCTATGATTCTATGTTCAGCATCACATTCTTGTATCACCATTACTACCAGTGAGTGGGACCGTGTCTGTTTATACAAGTGGAATCTGAGCAACTCAGTCAGAACTCTCTTTGGATTTAAAAATTAATTCAGAGTTCTGGTATATTCTGTTTCTATTACTGCAAAACATTTCTACTATGACAGAAAAATATCATGCTCAATTTACATCAGTAAAGCCAATAATATACTAGGCTAAACTGATCTCTTCAATATTTGTCTGTTTTAATGGCTAAAGCTCACACACTATGCAAAGAAATGTGAGACTATAACAAGAAGTTGGGGATTAAGAGACCTAAAATAACAACATGCATTTTGCTGAATACTGTGTTATTAAGGCTTAAACATCCCCCAAAGGTAATATATTGTTTTAAAAGAGTTTTTAAAAGCCTTCATAATATTCCCAGTGATAGAAATTAACTGTGAAACTGTTTGTGTGCTACTCACTTGAACAGAAAATTGTAATGAATTAAAAATTATTTGTCATTTAAAGATCTGTGTACATATCAAAAGTAGATAAACTGTCCCATATATATGCGTAAATTAAATGTATTATTTATATTTGAATGATTTACACAATCTATGTATTTAATTATATTCTCCTTTCCAGTTATATGCAATAAATTGCATATTTACTGTAAATACATAATGAAATGATGCTTGGCTTCTGTGCCAGTTACAATTTTGAGTTTCCAATTCCAAGCTCTTATTAAACTGTGCATTGGTAGAATAGAGCATTCTTGACTTCATAACACAATTTATAAAATACAAAGTGACTTTGGGCAAAGTTGTTGTGTTTGGATATTGTATTATTTTTGCTCACCTTCTAGCCTTATTTTTCTGTCGATGAACTTTAGATTGTAGGTGGTCTATCACTATAGATATCATGTTTGCAACCCACATGCCACTAACAGCCAGAACTAAGTCCATGACCTTTTTGATCTTCAGAACAGCTGAGCTCTCCTGAGACAATTGCATGCATTTCAAGTATTTCAGTCTAATATAAACCCCAGTATTTTTTCCTGTCCTGAGTGGATTTTACACGTGTGTATAGTTTTTAACACCTGGAGAAATGTATTCAAATGCACAGAGTTCCTACTAGCTGTTTGTGTACCCAAGATTTTATGAATCTAATTATATATCTGTAAGGTTTTCACAGATATCCTTGAAATATTATAATTTCAGCACTGATGCTAGCTTCTGTTTTGGTAGTTAGCTTCCATAAACTACTCAAACTATTTTGTAGGTCTTGTCTACTGTTTCTACTCATGTTTATTATCCTTAGAAATAAAAAAAATCACAGATTAGTAGAAAGTGAACAGAACAGATGAATGAACAGGGCAAGTGCTGCATCAAGCATGTGGAAAGTGATAGTTCTATCTTTCAGGAAGAAACATTTTATTTTTTTTTTAAATTGAAGCACAATAGGTTGGAAAGATCAAATCTCAGGAAAATGTTACATATGATCAATTTGCAGAAAGTTAAAGTAAATCATCTGACTTTAACAATGTTTCATTTCACATACCAATGAAGAGTAATTTGCAAACTGTGTAATTATTGCACGTGGGACCAGGATTTAAAGTATGCAAGAGCACAGCTCAGATTGATCTCACTATTGTCTTCAAACCCTTCCATAATTTCAGAAGAAAGTGATAGAAATATAGATTAGTTTTGGAAATCTACTTTAAGCAAAAAATTAAACATGATTAATTTCTTTAATTATATCTCTGTTCATTTATGTATGGAAATACCTTTTATTCTGGAACTTAACTCATCCTCTGTGAGATTTATCAGAGGAATACATAAAGTCTTGAAAATTATCCCTACTTCAAATGACTTTGAAGATGAATGTTGAAAATTACTACTTTCCCAATAGTTACTTACCTTTGATACTAACCATAAAGGGTTGTTGGGGTGGATTTCTTTCCTTTGGAAAGGAAAAGGGGAGAGTGTGTTGGCTTTTACGTACCTCATGGATTTCTTTAAGCCTAGGAAGGCTGTTAAATATATTACTTGCAAGGTGAGCTTTCATTTTGTCTCTCTCCTTTGCAGTTGTTCAGGTATATGCTCTGCTACCTCTTTAATATTCTGTTTGACTTTTCTTGGCAAGGACAAAGTTCCAGTTGTGTTGCAGGAAACCCTCCGGGGAAAACATAATCAACAAATCTGATGTAATCATTTAAGTGTTCTGCAGTGCAACAAACAACAAAGTAACCAAGATCCTGTTTCTCATTCACATTAGCATCACCTTTTATCTTACAAAATACAAACACATAATTTACTACCTAAAGCCATTTTTTACTGCCAGAATGGGCAAGGATGAGATACAATGATCTCAGTGTACTTCAGTGCTAGACTTCACATTTCCTGTCTGGTAGTGAACAGTAAGAGCTTTATAAAGATTAATAATGTTTAAATAGGCTCTGAAGCTGGTGACTTACTTTAAGGAAAAGAAAAATCTTCAATATGATGTAGGAATTTAGTAATACAAGCAATTTATGTCATTCTTGAATTTTTTTCCTATTTTTCTATCCTTCATATAAGACTAAAGCAAGCCAAGTAGTTTAAGTTTCTGCATACAAAAATCTGAAAACTGCTGGTTGATTTATGATTATTAAAGCTTGATCACTACTATAAAGCAGCCCATATCTAGAATTGGTTGCATTTTATCCAATATGTCAATATTTTAGTCACTTTTCTATGAGAAAAACACACAAATAAATACAATTGAAAATGTTTAAAAAGTTTGCAATGAAATCTTCCTTCCACTTTAGTCACCTACTTGTTTCAATGTATCTATTTCTGTGATCTAAATGTAGCATTATGAACATTTCTGAAAACCTTTTGAAGTTACTGGAACTTCCTAGTCACCTAGGAAAAGGTGTGAATATGCCAAGGGGAAAAGAAATGCTGATTTAAAATAATATGAATACATGAGTGACTGAAAAAAAGCAAAATCCTGTAATAAAGTTTCAGGAGACAGACTCAAAGCTTGCTGAAGTCAATATAGAGAAGTTAGACGTGCAGAAAGCTAGGCCAAAATCTGCTGACTCTTCTACTTCCTGTTTCCAATTATGGGAAATCTAATTATTATATAAAAATTCCCATATTTTTTTTCTAAGCAAGGACAAGTACATTACCACATTTCTGCTTTTCATGCAAAGAATGAAATACCCTCATAAGCCTATGATAACCATCACAAAAAGGATGAAAAAAAATCAAAAATATAATCATATTTGAAAATTATTATAAGTGTTACTTATACAATATTTTATTTTTATATCAGAGAACGAATGTATGCAGATTAAAACGTGCTGGTAAAATCATGCCCATTATTTTTATTTAATCAATACAATCAGTATTTGGTTTAGTTTCAGTTCATTTGCAATTCTTTCCCACACACCTGCTCTTGTCACAGGCAAGAATCAACTGACTATACAACACACTTGTGTTAATTGTGACTGTGAGTAAAACCATTTATAGTGAGAAAGAATAACAGCAAATGACAAAGCCACAGAATTTTATAGCAGTTCATCAAACTGACTTTGACACTTCTGCTTGATGTTTGTTGTTGAGTTAGGACAAAGGGAAAAGATCGTGCTACACACCTGAGCTGATCGTAAGGAAAATGTTCATCTTTTCTGTAAGAATTATCTGAGAGCAAAATAGACAAAGATACAGTATATTGAAACAAGACAGTTTGGTATTGACCCAAATTGATCCTCATGGGTCCTACGTAAACAGTGGAGCTATTTTATTTTAAGTGTGATTCTTCACAACTTTTCTTAATTAATAATGTTCATGTCATTAATCTGATTAATTGCACTGGTTTTTTGTTGTCCTACTTATATTTCTGAAGTTCACAAATGTCATAAAGCATCATAGATGCTGTGTGGTTTGGTGTATGAATATATAAATATATATAAGTGAACTTAATCTATCTGCATAGATACATGTATAAATATATTATGCAAATGTGTCTGAGAAAATAAATCAATATATTTTATCTGTATTGCCTATCTATCAATAAATGATTGCACAGTAAATTCACCAAATAATTTATTTCTGTAATGTAAACCTTTAACAAAGGGAAACATTCCTCAAGG
Source organism: Hypotaenidia okinawae (assembly GCA_027925045.1). Classification (NCBI taxonomy): domain Eukaryota; kingdom Metazoa; phylum Chordata; class Aves; order Gruiformes; family Rallidae; genus Hypotaenidia; species Hypotaenidia okinawae. The sequence continues at coordinate 177,637,466 of BSDF01000001.1, forward strand.
AATAAATGAAACCTTTCAGAAAGTTTGAAACTTTGTTGTAAATCACCTTTCCCAAAACAAGGCTGGTTGTTTTCTCCTCAAAACCCATCAGTTTTTCTCAATTGAATTTCAAGCATTGGAGGGGGATTTTGAAAATATTTAGTATTTATAAGAGGAACTCTTAAAAAATAAGGCCAATTCTAATAAGAGTGACAATATTCTAATTGCATCCAATTTCATCATTGTTTCAGCTCTTCAAAATACTTCTTCCTGGAAAATTCAAGATGTAAGGAAATATTGTCAGAGGTTAGAAAGCATTGTTTGGTCTGATATAGCACCAGAAGTCCTTGTAATGAATCTAATGTTTTAATGAAAAAAAAAAAAATAAATCTTGACATCTTATCAGTAAAAACATGTCTTTTTTTTGAGAGAACATTCAATATGCTATTGGAAGAAAAAATAAGAAGGAAGAAAGAAAGAAAAGAAGAAAGCATAACATCCTTCTCTGTATGTATGAGTAGAACTCTTATCATGGTTTAACCCCAGACAGAAACTAAGCACCATGCAGCTCCTTGTTGATTTCCCTCCCCCAGAGGGATGGGGTAGAGAATGGAAAAAAAAAGAAGGTAAAACCACTAGTTGAGATAAAGACAGTTTAATAGGATGAAAAAGGAGAAAATAACAGTAATAGAACATACAAAAAAAGTGATGCACAGTGCAGTGGCTCACCACCTGTTGACAAATACCCATCCCATCCCTGAGCAGTGTTTACCACTGCCCAAGCCAACTGCCCCAGCTTGTATACTGAGCATGATGTCATATGGTATGGAATGTCCCTCTGACCAGTTAGAAACAGCTGTCCTGGATGTGCGTCTTCCCAGCTTCCTGTGCACCACTGGTAGAAAGCTATTGCCTCCTTACTGGCAGGGCCTGGAAATCTGAAAAACCCTTGACTTAATTGTAAACACTGCTTATCAACAACTAAAACATCACCATGTGTCAGGTCCCACCAGACAGGCAAATCAGACAGATTCAGAAGTCTCTGTTCTGTCCCAGAAGATGGATACATTTAGAGTTAACCTTTGCTACCTGCCCCAGGGGCCAGGTTAACCCTCTCTTAGCTAGTCTCCTTTAACAACCACACCTGTAAGATTAGCTCCTGTAATCACCTGATTGGGACTCAGGAGTAACAGCAATTAACCAGAAGGTCCAAGCAAAGCAAGACTCTACTTAAAAGCCAGTAGAATTACAAAGCTTGCAAAAAACCTGCACTGCACTGTAGATTCAGAGCAACAGATTACAATTAGTAGAATTTAGCAAAACTGGAAACACTGTTACTATTATGTGTCAAAAACAAGGTTAGAAGCTGAGAAAGAGATATTGAGATAGAGAGAGATTGAGAAAGAGTAAAAGAGAAAAATAGGAAGATATCACTACCCAGGGATCCAGTGAAGATCGTCATAAAGTTGTGGTCCTTGGATGTCAGGCACGTGCCAGATGTCTCAAATCTGCATCTTTTTTGCTCCCTGGTCCCACCGTTCAGGGAAGCTGAACATATCTTGCACAGACTCAGAGCTGAGTTGCAGTGTTCTGGAAATGACTTGGTGGGGAATGGGGATCCAAAATGGTCATTTGGCCCCCTTGAACTGGGCTTGATGGAACAATGACCCGCTCAGTGGCCTCACACCAGATTTTAGCAAGAAGGCCCTCTGCCTCCACAGGGCCCCACTTGCCTGTCACTGTTCCTTATCAGATAAGGACAGGATCCTGGTTATCAAGGTGGCTACTGAATGAGGGGCAAGCCCCTACAGGGACAGTGTCCTGAGTGTTTGTCAAATTAGGAAGTGCAATAATGAGGAAGCGTAATGTCCAATGCCCCACAGATTCTTGTGGGATCAAGCCCTTTGTGAGGCCAGATCCAGTCCACAAAACATTATCCTGCCTCTGAAGGTTCTGTTATCTTGCAGACAGATTGTTTGACATACCACTCATCCCAGTTCCCACAAGATGGTATTTGGAACAATACAGTATTTTATCAACATAACATATCATGCTAAATCCAAATACAGCGCTATACAGGGTCCTAGAAAGAAAATTAGCTCTATTCTACCCAAAAGCAGGACAATTCTATATTACAATGTTCATATTTTATCATTAACTACTAATGTTACAGTCTCCTTTTGACATCAATGTATGACTGCTTTTTATCATTTCAATAACAGTTGGAAAACAGCTTCAAATCTGTGATAAAAAAGTTACAGCATTCCATCCTTCCCTACTACCCTTTAAAGGCAACTTTTCTTAAAAAACCCCCAAACTTATCAATATCAATAGTAAAAATTACTCTTCTGTACATCCACTTTCTAAAAAAAAAACCCCTGAAATCAGAAGGAAAGAAAACTTTTATTCATTGTCCCCCCAAAATGGAATTTATTTAATATTTGATTTGTTTTTATTGATCTTGAGTAGATGGAGAGATGGGCATGCTGAGAATTTAATTTTCATATTCCTTACATGCTTTAACAAACTAGATTATGTTTATTCAAGTCCTACCTATTTCAAGAAGACTGTGGAAGTCTTCTAAAACTAATTCTAGAAGTCTGTGATCAAATTTTATTTTTAACAAAGAGAAGGATTTTAAAGATTCATGCACTGTGGTCATTAACCTGTATTATTGACATTACAAGGGAGAGCTGGACAAACTTCAATTGAAAGCTGCAAACTCCCAATGTTGTTTTTTTTTTAATTATTCTTATTCATTAGCTACTAGCTGAAAATTGTATTTAGTCTTATTCAAACCTACACATGATTCTCAAAACTTACCCTCTCTGGGACTTCAATAGATGCTCTAGTAACAGCAATAAAGCATAAATTAAACTCAAGCTTTATCCTCAGCCTTTCATTTTTTTCTATAGCGATTTCTTCAGTGATCTGGCTTGAAAGAATCCATCCAGTCCATTGGTTCCTGGAAGTAACAAAATCGACTTGTTTACATAAATATATATATATAGAAAACCCCAAACAAACCATATCACAATATTTCTGATCATGAAACCCTCATATATGCAGGAAGTGAGACAAATTGGTAGGTTGTCTTTCATTTTTCCCATTTTACCACAGAGATTGTCTTGCTGTGACATGTGAGTTTCTGCAATGCTTTGATGTTTTTGGTTTTTTTTCTTTTTTTTTTTTTCTTAAACTGGAATATTTATTTATATTACCTTCATAACTTTCATAGCAGTTATACAGGAATTTACTTGCACATTAGAAAGAGACATGACTGCTGTCGTCCTTTTATTTTGGCAGTGTGGTAGGATCCTGCTTACCTAGCTTTTGGAGTGGGATGAAGTTTTTGAAATTATAGGTTCTGATTGTCATTTGAGATTCCCTGGGTGGGAATCTGAAATATCTATGAGGCAGTAGCATGTATGACCTAGTAGCTATGGAAGACCATGTCACTGGAGAGGCAGGCAGAGGCCACCTAGAATACTCTTGATCATCTGTGATAACATTAGATACCCATGTGTAAACATCTCAACACCAAAACAGATTCCCATAAGGTAGCTGTTTACATCAGAAGCTATCTGTCTTACTTTTATACATAAAAGGGGGAAATAGTGCTTTTTCATCAGAATATTCCCACTTCATATATATAAACTTAAATCAATATGTAATCCCAAAATCCATTGTCAAGTGTTGCTCATATTTTGAGGCATCTAAGACTTGTTAGTTGACTTCCTCCCTAACACAAAAGTCTTCTATGCAATACAGGCAGAGAACGTTCCTCATACCAGAAGCTGGAACCGAGTTCAGTTCTTCTTAGAAATGACCAAGGATACTTCAAAAGTAACATTTATAACTGAGGATTTATGGAAGACCCATGTGATTCTAGAGTAACAGCTGGAGGCCAGGTAGAGTATACCTTATGGCATCCCAAATAGTATGAGATGTGTGCATGTGGACATCTGAACTGAGGCTTGAGACATGCAAGTAAGTCATCTCAAAGTAGCTTTACAGTCAGTGGAGGAAATACCCACCCAGCTTCTCAGCAAAGTTCAAGTGATGTATTTTAGATGTCTTCTTTAAAGTAAGATAAATCCCTCCTTAAGAGCTGCTTAGTGGTATCAAAGTTGTCTTGATCCTTTGAAACGCTAAGCATTAAACTAAGGAAACATGTAGACAAGTATTTCACTTTTAAGCTCATAATGATTTAAATTAAGTTAACAACAGTTTGAGGACATTTACGGGATCATAAATAGACTGAATGACTTACAGAATTAAGCCTGCAATGGAAACAAAAACCAGGATTTCATCAAAGACAGGGAAAGAAAACCAAAACAGAAAGAAAACAGGAAAGGACAGAAGGTCAGTGTTTAGTTTCTTTGTCAAAAAAAAAAAAAAAAAAAAGGGATCCATTTAGTGCTTTGCTAGGATTGACATTTGGCTTCATCTGACTTGGCATTCAGTCCAGCCTTTTTGAGATACTAATGCTTACAGAATCTGATCTAAACATTAAGTAAGGTTACTCTACAGCTGTTAGCCAGGAGAATGTCATTTTGGGGTAGAAACTTTTCTTTTCACACTGAGATTTTTTGAAAGGTAGAAGGTCAAGGGAATACAATATGTTCTCATTTTGTGTGTAAAAAGGTTTATAGTCATATGTGGTATTTTTTGTTGTTGTTCCACTGGAAATTTATAGAACTTAATTAATGAAAAATATGTGTACAGATAGAGCAATGTAAAAATAACAAGAGTTATACTTGGTCTCTTCAGTAATACAGCTGAATTTACTGGGAGGTTTCTTTGGTAGGTTAATTGGCAAAACTGAGAGACATGTTCCCTAATACATAGCACAGAAGCTATTAAAGAGTAATTTACACAGTAATTATATCTCCAGCTGTGACATAATCCTACCTTTTCCTACTTATCATACTTACTGGTATGATTGGCTAACCAAAGTAGTGTCATACACAGTCCTATTGCAGCTTCCTAATTTAGAGCTTCATATTGGCATCAGCCCATACAAAGGAAAAACAGAAAGAACAACAGAAGCAACCTGCAACCATCCAAAATCATTTCACATCTGGTCTGGCAGTATTTTGAAACTCTGTCAAAATTAAAATGATGAAGTAGCATTAAAAATCTCTTTCGAGATCTATGTCTATACTCTTCCACTGTAATTCACTTCAATCTGCTATAAAGTACTTCCGTCATTCTTTATCATCACTATGGGCAAAAATATGTTGCCATGTACACAGACTTTATAGGGTACTTTAAGGATTTGATCAAAGGAAGTTGGTAATCTTTACCTATAACTGTCATTTACTGAAAGAACTCATAAGGCTTTTAAATTTATGAAGATGACCAGAGGGCTGGAACACCTCTCCTATGAAAGCAGAGAGTTGGGCTTGTTCTACCTGAAGAAGAGAAGGTTCCAGGGAGACCTTAAAGCAGCCTTCCAGTATCTGAAGGGGCCTACAGGAAAGATGGAGCGGAGACTGTTCACAAGGGCCTGTAAAGATAGGACAAGAGGTAATGGCTTTAAACTAAAAGAGGGTAAATTTAGACTAGAAGTTAGGAAAAACATTCTTCACTATGAGTATGGTGAAGCATTGAAACAGTTTGTAGATGCCACCTCCCTGGAAATGTCCAAAGTCAGGTTGGATGGGCCTTTGGGCAACCTGGTCTAGTGGAGGATGTCCCTGCCATGACAGGGGGTTGGAATTACATAAATGATCTTTGAGATACCTTCCAACATAAACCATTCCATGATTCCATTTATTGATTTATTTATTCTTTATTTATTCATTCATTTCTACCTGATAAGCAATCCTGAAACCCTTACAACCTCCTGGAAATGAAATAATTTTATACAACAATTTTAATTTAAAGTTACTCAGCAATTGAAGGAGAGCAACTTTTCTATTATTCATTTTCTGAAGTTACATTTTGAAGTATTGAAAACACACACAAAATAAGTAGAAAACTTGGAAAAAAACCCCCACCTGTTCAGAAATTTCATTTCCATAAATCTATAGTATTTCAAAAGGGAAAAAGAGTTCTTTACATTAAATAGTATTCCTGTCTTATTTTTGGCTGTAGAAATTCTTCAATAAAATGCAACTTTAAATTAAAGTGTTTTTTTCTACTCCCACTTCCTCTTACTCTCTCTTGCATCTCTAAAGCTCCAAAGAAAGAAAATAAAAAAAACCTATAAAATTTAATGAACAAGATATAAGAGATTTCTTTACAAAAATGTGTGGAAAAGTCATCAGTGAATTGTAAGGTTTATTATAAAAAAAAAAAAAGGTTGGTTGGTAGGTCCTCCAAGGATGTCATTCTGTGGCATTTATGTACATATGGTACACAAATCCTGTACCTCTGGGATTTAACACTGAGAATGCATACAAGTTGCAATACTCAGAAAGCTTAATCAACCAAAAACATCAGCATGTTCTTGTCATCAGCAATAGTCTTTTGATCAATCTGATCTTCCTTTCTACCCTATTTCCTGCTCATTTCTAAGCTTTGGTTTTGCTTATGTTGACTGTAAAGAAAAGAACATTCATTTGATTTCTCTTTTAAAAGTGATTCTCCTTTTTATTTTTTCTCCAAGTATTTTTCATAATAGAGAAGAAACACAATAGCACATTTCAAATTAGGGATGAACTTATTTCTGCCTTTGATTCATTTCTTCCAGAGAAAAGCATTCACCTTTCAAATCTGTTTGGTAGGTCTCAGTACTAAAATTTAGAGTCCTTTCCTTAGTGTCATTGGCATATCTGCTTTTTTATATAATGTAGGATATAGGAAATCAAATCTGCCCTGAGTGTCCAGTTACACTTGACCTTCTGATGTATATGTGAGGGGACATCAATCATCTTTAAAGCATTCTGTTTGGATTTTGTCATTGCATTTCCTATCCCAATCTCCCTTTGAAACTAGTAGTTTGATTTCAGCCTTGTCTTGATTAGGCACATCTTTACAGCACTCATTTTAGAACTATTTTGTGAAAAGTAGTAAAAAGCCTTTTCTTCTTCTTTTTTATTTTTTATTTTTTTCCCCACTTTATTTTCCGTGTACTTAAGGTGAATTTTGGTTTAATAGCCTTCTTTTGTCTATAACTTGAGTGTTTGATGTATTTGGCTTATCATGTTTAACTATTCCACTGGCTTAATTGTGAGAGTTTATGTGAAGTGTTTTAGACTATTGACGCTGTCATTCACGAGTCCCTTTTAAAGCTTGTGAAGAAAGGTGAACTTACTTGGAAATAAGCTTAACAACTTTGATGGACTTTCTAGTTTGAATTAGGAAAACTTCACTGCAGGGTTGTTTGGTTTGTTTGGGGGATTTTTCAGTTAAATTTTTGTATTATCGTTTTATCATAGAATATGTGATGATGATGATGATGATGATGATGATGATGATGATGATGTATTCAGTATAGAAACAAACAAAAAAAAACCCAAACCAAACCAAACAACCCCACAAAAAAGCTGGGTCAAAACCATAAATGCTCTTCCAGGCCTTTACAATAGGATGAGTTGAGCCTGTTAGGCGGTTAGAAATGGCGGCATCGTTTTTTCACCAGGATAACTGCACGTGCAGCGCGGTCTCACAATGACCCCTGCCGGCTACTCCAGCAACGTCTACAAAAGTGGCTGGCAAAAACATTGCTCCAGGGATGCAAAACTCTTTGCAGGCTTTGTGCAACGCCCACGTACGTGAAAATGGTACAGAGTTTGGGAAATGGTCCGTATTTGTTTGGGGTTTGGGGCTTTGGTTTTTGGTTTGGTTTTGGTTTTTTGTTTTGTTGTATTTTGTGGGGTTTTTTTGAGTTCGCACACAAAGAAAGGGTAAATATTAGATTCCATATTTGGTAAAAAATAGGTGCGAAGTAGATTGGTCACAAAGGCAAAGCATGTGACTCCAACAAAATATATAAAATTGTCTATGGTTTTTGTCCTTGTTTGGACTTTGGATAAGTGCTTTGGGACAGAATTTTACAGATTGGAAACTGAGTGGTGAATAATTATCTACATAGCAGCTAAATACATGTTAAAAAAAAAACAAACCCTAAATACATGTCAAAACCACAATAGAGAAGTGGAGATCTTCAGTTATTCTTATGCCATCCTCCTTATCCCTGCTTTTGAACCAAATTTGTTACACTAAATTTGTTACTTCAATTATAACAAAAACTGTGTAAGTCAAAAAAGTGACAATCTTATCCTTATTCATAAACAGCTTTGAACACCCCCTGAATCTGTTAAGCCTGCTACTCTAGCTTTAATGCTGAGTGAAACTACAGAAGGAGACAGCTGGAGTTTTAATTAGGTGATTCTGGAGATTTCATTTAAGGCTATGAGGAATCTCATGTCACTCTCTTCAGCTAGAGGAAAATCTGAGCAAAGCCCACTGCTGACCTTTGAAAAGAAATGAAGGAGAAAATTATATCCTCACCAACTTCTGTTAACTTTCTAGAAAATTTCAAAATTCACCCCATTTGAAGGGTTACATACCTTTCAGGAGTCAATGTTCTGTGGAAGAAAAGAGATTGAAATAGGTCACTGGATCTTAACCTATAGCGAAAGGGTACCAACTGAAATTAATAAGGAAATTGGGAAATATTAGAATAATTCTTATGAAGCCAGTGTTGTTAAGAGTCTTAATGACATTTTCTTTTGAGTTCAGGGAGCTTTTTCCAATTTTTCTTCTTTTCTCTTTGCTACACCTTTATTTTTTAATTTTTATTTTTATTTTTTTTTAAAGTGGACTTTTTAAAGTGCTGGAATCTAAAACTATTAACTATGGAAAAGAAGGCCAGTTTTGATTAACTTTTCCCTGTTTTGAGTCATGAAATAAAATCTGTGTGCACGTTTAAGTGAAATCCAGTTCTGCATCAGCAGCTTGTTATTGCCCCTATAACTTGAACTTATCAGCCAGTACAATGGTTATCATCTCCTGGTAAAAAGAATGCTGCTGACTATGGTGAGATAAGAAAGCACCTGAATGAAGAAACATTACTGCAGTTCAGAACTATCAACTGAATAAAACTTGAAGTCCTTTGAAAAAAGAAAAAAAGGAAACAGTGTGTCAGGAGAAATTTTGGAGAACAGAAAAAGTGTGTTGAATAGTTTGCAAGAAACCTGAGACTAAAAATTTTGTCCTTCTTTTTGATATGTGATTTTCAGAAAACTTTGATTATGAAATGCTTTGGGCTTCCATAGTAGAAATTAAAATAATTTCGAAACTAAAAATATTTTGAAAGACCTCTTCTGAGATATAATTAGTAGCTGTGATTTTGTTACCTATTATTAGAAACTCAATATATTTTAATTATTTCTTTTATTTTACTTCTTAATACCAGTATAAAAACAAACAAACAAACAAAAGTCTTATAGAATCTGTTCTCTTCCTTCCCTTTATGAAAAATAACTTTTGTAGCACTTGTATGGTTCATGTTTGAGATTCAGGCTCTATGTTTTCATATAGAAATATTAAACTGTGTTGTTTAAGGATTTCTATGAAGCAATAAGCCCAGCTGTATCGATGAGGCAACTTCAGTTCTGATTTAACCATTATCTAAATAGCTTACATTGTCTGGAGTAAAAAAACCCAAAACCAACTATGATTCCTCCTAGTTAAATGCTTTCTATATTTAAGCACTCTCCATGTTTCCACCAAAGTTACAAGAAGATACACCCTCAATAGCATAATCAATGTCCTTTAGTTAATAAGAAAGAGCTTATACCACAAGCAATTTCATGATACTTTTGAAAAATCCAATCCCATTTCTTTAATAGTCAAGAATCTATGCCAATGAATAACTTTTTTTTTCTTTTGAAAAATATAACGTCATTTCTTAGTCTCTTTAGAGAATCCTTATTAATCAGTGTAATTTTCAAACTCTAAGCTAAATGTTACAATTTATTTTTAATAAATTACAGTAGAGAATTCTGAAATTCTATGTCTAGAAATCAAGATTAAGCAGTTCATCATTAAGGGCCAGTTCTAAAACTCATTCTGAAAAACAGCACATATGGTTAGACATTGGTTGAAAAAGTAACAGGGAACCTATTCAAGGGATGTATTTTTTATTGTATTTGGTGTATAACAGCTCTGCTGAGAGTATTTTGGCATGAAAGATATTCGGGGTGAAGGAAGGACAATCTTTGACTGCGAGGAACAAAGTCAATGGCCCCAAGACAAGTTTATTATCATCATGCAGAGTATAACAGTTTCAGAGCAGGATCCCACCAGGACTTCCTAGACTCTTCAATGAACAGATCACGTAATCAGTCTGTGCCTGGGGAATAACTTATGTTCTTCCATAAGTATGTACAGACAAAAAAATGGTAATACAGGAATGTCTCTTTTGGCCGTCTGAAATATGTGCCCGACTTTTTGACACAATCCCTTAGTGAGCTGCAGAGAAGAAAGAAGACTAACAGTTATTGGCTCTTGGCTGAGCTTTGCAAGCAGCTGCTTTGTTCTATTCAACTGTAGCTGACTGTTTGCCAATACATGTGAAAGTATTTGTCAGCAAGAATTAAGCACTAGAGTTTTCACATTCACCTTGTGATAGGGTAAACACAGAAAGGATTTTGAGAGTATATTGATGTTGGCTACAAGCTACCCCAGACTTGCAGCCACACAGCTGGTACTGACTAAATGGCTGCTGTGCAAAGAGTTCAGTTTCTTTTCAAATCTTAATGTGTCTACTCTCAAGGTCCAGTTAAGGTGTTCCAATAATAGCATTTAAAATGTTCTAATTCTCCTACAGTGCCTCAAGGTTAATAACAGTATTAGCCTATTATGATGCTTTGCTTAGTACTGGCACATTATGTACAAAATTCCTGCTGAGAAAAATAGTTGGAGAAGGAGAAATAATGTTTAATTTTAACAAAACTGAAAGCACATGAAAACACAATTCACGCATTAATGCCAGGTCAATCAATACAGGAGAAACTTCGATCTATAAAGTTCAATTAAATCACAGGAAAACTGGGGAAGAACTATCTTCCAGATACACCTAAGGAGTGGGACTGCCAGCATGCAATCTTACTTTAGGCATGTGTTTGTTTCATTTTGTAATCAATTTACTTACTTTTCTCTCTGTGTAGTGGTTGCAACACTTAGTGGAAAATACTTTATTGCCAGACTTACTTTAGGAAAGATGGAGATATTGTCTAACACCCAGACACGCTTCTAACCACACAGGGACTGCTTCAGTCAGAATTTAGTCCTTTGTTTCCAGTTATTCCAGGACCTTGCTTACCTAGAATGCTTCTGTCTCCATACCATTGAGCCTCAGCCCTTTCCTCTAGCAAAATGAAGAGGATCTTCTATATCATCTTCCACTTGTGTGAGGTAGTGATGAAAAGTTGCAATGGTGCAAATTCCAACAGAGTCATTCTATACTTAAGCATTGCTCAAACCTACTATCTGGGGTTATCCATAATGGGAATCACAAAGAATGGAAACTTTAAATTCTTATGTAACTGCTTTAGTATCAGAATCACAGAAATTTACATGAGTAATTTATTTAACCCTGGACCAGTTGCAAACTGCACTAGTGTAGTTATGTCTGTATCAGCAAACTATTCAGCCAAATCAAGGCTGTTAAAGTGAAAGAGCTAGTGCTGAGGACCTGACATGCACAGTGTATGTATTTCAAGCAAGCTAACTCTGACTCCAGAATGGTCTCCTGAGCTGAGCACCTGTTAGTACCTGTCACTACTTTTAACTTTATGAAGAAATCTACAACACAAGCGATAGAAAAACAAGCTTAGTGGGAATGACTCAGGAGTACGCTCCTGTATACTAGTATACACTCATGCTATATTTATAATTTCCTACACTGCAAAGGTGGATAACCATTAATTGCTGGAACTAGGTGGACACTATTCGATGACCTGGATTGACTAATGACTTATATGACACCTTTACTCAGTGTGACTACATGAGTTGCCTAAATCAGGCAAAAATCTGAATCAGCCATTAAGATAAACATCCGTAGTCTCTATGTAGCAAGGAAAATAAATGTGTTTCTGGAGGATTTGATGGAGTTATCTTGTTGACCTAGATAGGTTCTTGATTGGTAAGAAATTCTTCTCTCTAATTATGCTTATTCGATGCACAAGTCAGTCACTAGTTTTGGTTTTGAGACTACATTTTTTGACACATAGTATAGTAAATAGCAAATACATATTGTCCATAATTTAAGCTTTTAGTTTATTGAATTTTTTTTAATATTTATCTTTGAATCATCTTTAAACAAACAAACAAAAAAAGAAAAAAGACTCAAATTAAGATAAAAGAGATGGGGATTTTTCCCTATTTAATCTTTTAATACTGATAGTTTTGTGCCGTTCTACCTAAGCACAGTTAAGAAAAAAACCCACAAAAATTGTAAGCATTAAAATTAAAATTATGCTCTTAAAGTAAAAATCATCTCACTTTTGGTAACCAGCTAGCATAGTAAACATTTCCATGTAAAGGCCTTCGTGACCATTTTTAAGGTTATACTGCACAACTTCATGTGGGTCAGAAAATTAGTTCAGTGTATTTATAATAAACACAATGCTAAGTTGACAAGAATCTAAACCCACATTATTTAATTATTATAAAATCTAATAATATGTAATAAACTTACTTTAAATCAATTAATTCTCATTTAGTTATTACTGGATTGACATGGGGACATTTTGAATAACTGGATTAAGTTCTAAGAAATTAATTTTCTCATAAACTTTTGCGTTTTCCTTAGAGATATGTTTGTTGAGCTTTCTCTTTTCTTGACTACGGAAAAGTTAAGTACCTTTAAATTGAGGAGAATTTTTTTAGAATCCTATTTTATGAATGTAATTATAGTCTTTATCCTTATGAAGATGAATACTCCTAAAGCATCTGATCTTTTTAAAACAGGATGACATTCATTTTTTTCAAAATAGATGTTGGCTTTCCTGTTTTACTGACTTCTACTTGAAACACACTTGCTGTGCTTCAAGTTATTTCACCTGGTTTATTTTTCCTTTTCTTTATATCCTTCCATTTTAAAAAGGAAATAAAAAAGTCATCATCTACTTGGGGGATGCACATTCTTTGTCTTTCTGATCATTATGCATGTTAGACTGATTCAAAATTTGGTACTTTTGAAATAAGGTCACATCTTTCTTCTTGGCATAGTCCAGTCAGATTACCTTATCTGTAGTTTCTGCAGGCTGTGGATCTTTGAAAAAAATTGTATAGTGCCATGTCAACATTGTTCAACACAGGAAAAAAAAATTTTCTAAGTTTCTGCCAAAACTTTGTGTGTGTGTGTGCACGTGCATCTGTCTAAAGGCAGAATTAGTAGAAATCCTTCCTAAATTCAAGCGATAAAAGTCATATAACTGCTGAGACTGAATGGATGCTTTTTTTCTGTAGTCTAATTCAGCCATTGCTGAGAGTACAGCTGCATGAAAACATCAGTAGTGAATAAATATACGAGTGTTCTGTTCTTCGGCTTCTTTCTTTTCTCCTTTAATGAGAAGTAGATTTCCATGTTCCAATCTCATACCAGACTTGTTTAGGTTTTTGGGTCTTAAGTTAATCTTTTGGCTTCCTGTATGATTTGCCTCTGTTGTTGCCTCTAGTGATCATCCCTGCTAATGCCTGGACCTTGTGTTTGTTCTGTGATGATGTCCCACAGACAACATCCTCTATTAAAAGATTCTTCTCTACTCTTACTATCAATCACTAGTGCCTCTGGCTGGCCTCATTATTATGAAAAATGATATTCCTATATCTTACTTTAACACCCTAATTTGATCTTACGATTACACATGAAGATGGGACATGAATATGTACTGTACATTTATTACACTCAAAATTTTGTTTGTGGACAGAGGGTAGACATACCTTATATATAAAGTTAAGAATATAGTCTTGGAATATTTGGAACTGTAGAAGCTGTCTTCACCAGTTGTACTTAACTAATCTTGTGACTTTCTATAATAACAAGAAAAGAGGTATGGATTTCATACCTGGCCTTTACCAGAATCCCACACAAGATTCTGTCCACTTAGAAAGATTTGAGTTTTATAGATGGACTGTTAGATGGATAAGGAACTGGCTAGATGTCTGCGTCCAAAGAGTTATAGTCAATGTCTCAATGTCCAAGGGGAAATCAGTAACAAATGGTGTCATCTCAAGGGTTCTTATTACTACTTGATATCTTCATGAATGATAATAGAAGGTGGGATTGAGTGCACCCTCAACAAGTTTGCAGATGACACCAAACTGAGTGGTACAGTTGATAGAATAGAGGGAAGGGCTACAATCCAAAGGGATCTGAACAGGCTTGAATAGTGGGCTCGTGAATTTCATGAAGTTCAACAAGGCCAAGTACAGAGTCCTGTACCTAGGGCAGGGTAATCTCCAGTATCAGTGCACACTGGTACATGAATGGATTGAAAGGAGTCTTGAGCAGAAAGACTTGGGAATAATAGTGGAAGAAAAATTGGACATGAGCCAGCAATGTGCACTTGCAGCCCAGAAAACCCATCATAGCCTAAGTCAGCAGGTCAAGGACGGTAATTTTCTTTCTCTGCTCTTGTGAGACCCCTGATGAAGTACTATTACCAGCTCTAGGGTCCCTAGTATGAGAAAGACGTTGATCACTTGGAGAAGATCTAAAGAAGAGGCACAGTAATTACCAGGGGCCTGGAATCTAACTCCTATGAAGACAGGGTGAGAGAGTTGGTGTTTTTCATCCTGGAGAAGCGAAGATTATGGGAAGAGCTTATTGCAGCCTTTCAATACTTTAAAGGAATTTTTAAGAAAGTCAGGAAAAGGCTTTTTAGCAGGTCCCTGTCCTGTAGTAACAGGACAAGGGACAATAAACTGAGAGAGACGAGGTTTAGATTGGATGTAAAGATTAAATTTATCCTTATGAAGGTGGTGAGACATTAGAACACATTTCCTAGAGAAGTTGTGGATGTCCCATCATTGGAAGTATTCAAGTTCTAGTTGGACAAGTCTTTGATCAACTTGATCTGTTGAAAGATCCCCCTGCGCATGACGAGGGGGGCTGGATGATCTTTTTAGGTGCTTTCCAACCTGAATCATTCCCTGATTCTACAGTTTTATGAAAAAGCAAAAGAAGTAAGTGATGAAAAGGTGTTACTCACCACCTCCCACAAGCAGAGTCAGAAGATCAGAAGATTAGTCATTCAGCCATAATTTTAATTAGCCAATGGATTTTCAGAACTTTTCAGAAAATGGGACAATCTTAATAATAAAAATATTTCTTACTAATCCAATAGATTAACTAATTTTATCACTGAAAATATTCTTGAAATGTGGTATCTCGAGTTATTGTGGAAGGGCTCTGATTGCAAGGTAAAGGCTTTCTTTTCAAATCTAATGTGTCTTTGAATCAAACTCTTCTCAGCAAATGAAGCAATGGATCTTAAATCAACATGGATTATTTTGATATTATAGAATGTGGGGAAAATGAACTGCAAACTGAATGATGCTTGAAGAATACTCTTGTGTTTATCTACATTTTTTCTGTCAATGAAAGCTTTGAAAGAAAAAGGAAACAGCCTATGTCAGTTGGTAAAGATTTTCCATAAGTCTTTAACACATAAGACACCTTTGAATTCCAGCCTTCTCATTCAATTTGTGCTGGCACTCTCTGTTAATCTTTTGCCTCTGAGAGAATATTTTCCTTGTTGAATGACATCTGGTCTGTTCAAAAAGAGCAAAATCTCTTCTGAGAATGAATGGTTCTTGAGAGCAGTTATGAGACCAATCTACATGATAACTGTTGAGAAATCTAGGAATCATGTTTTATTTAAAATAGAAGGTTTGAAATTTATTGGGAGGAAAATTAATAATTTATAGCATTGAAAGTAATTAACTTTACAAATAAAATTACTGTAAGTCAGGTACATATTTTTTCCAAGTATTAAGAAGTTCATAGATTGCTAGTGGTTCTTTTTTTCCAGGTTATGTGAGAGAATTTCTTAGTTTCCATTCGCATTAAAATAACAACTTCTGTCAACTTGCAACACATTCAGTAATTTATATCTTTGCTCTTCAAGGAACCATCATCCAATTATTATCAACAAGAAGACTCAGATGGGGAAAAGTAAGTACCGAGTGGTTGCATCTGAAACTGATCCCCTTATTCTGCGATGGTAATTGGAAATGTCTGCCTTCATTCATTTTAATTAGAGTTCCCACAAGTGTACATCCCAGAATTAATTTTGTCTTAAGAAATGGCAACAGGACATATGTAAGACTTAATTATCTACAAAATTGCCACACATTGTACATAGGTACCTGCACTGTTTAGACATATGTTCAATAAATACAAGTAATAGTGACCAAACACACACTAATTTATCTGGGGTGGCATGCAAATGTCTATACCTGGCTACATAATATTATTTAACACATCAGAGGTCCAGATGTGACTCTGAATCTGTTAGAATCATAGAATCAGAATATCCTGAGTTGGAAGGGACCCATAAGGATCATCAAGTCCAACTCCTGGTTCCACACAGGGTCAGCCAGGTCAGAGCATGGGACTGTGCATTGTCCAGATGCTTCTTGAAGTCAGTCAAGCTCAGTGCTGTTGGAGAGACTTTTTTGTTGTGGGAACTGAAGTCCAGGTGGGAACTTCTGCAACTTGAAATGGCACTAGGTACCAGTAATAAGTCATATTTAGCAAACCCAAGGCAATGTTTCAGACACTTTAAATCATTCCAAATGGTACCAGAGACTTTAGTGTTGGTAACTAAACAGAGCTTGCGATATCTAAATTACAGTTCTAATCAATGGAGGCTTAAAACTCAATTATGTGCTCAAAAATTATGACAGCTAAAAGCAATTAAGGTTTCCTCAAATGGATACGGAGATAGTATCAGAGATAGTATCAGTATAGAGATAGTTCAGATATTAAATTTAATATTAAAAGTGTAAAAAAGAAAAAGAAAAAAAAAAAGTCGTCTGTAAATGTCATTCATACCTTATCTGGACTAGAACAATTTACACTTCTTATGGATGTTCACTGATTCACAAAAAGGTGGAGATTGGAAGGGACCACTGGATAACCAACCCCCTGCTAAAGCAGGATCACCTACAGCAGGTTGCACAGGATTGTGTCCAGGCAGGTCTTGAATCTCTCCAGAGCAGAAGACTACACAGCCTCCCTGGGCAGCCTTTTCCAGCTCTCTGTCACCCTCACAGTGAAGAAGTTTGTTTGTTTGTTTGTTTGTTTTCTCACATTCAGGCAGAACATTCTGTGTTCCAGTTTGTGCCCGTTGCCCCTTGTCCTGTCACTGGGAACCACTGAAAAGAGTCTGGCCCCATCCTCTTGACATCCACCCTTTAGGCATTCATAAGCATTAATCAGATCCCCTCTCACTCTTCTTTTCTCCATGCTAAATAGAACCAGCATTCTCATCCTGTCCTCATACGAGAGATACTCCTGTCCCTTAAACATCAAGAGTATGTGCTTGAAGACAGTACTTAAACATTTGTGCACAAGCTGTGTATTTGAAAGTCAAACCTTAGGCTTAAAATATCTAGCTTTAAGAATCTATATTCAGATGATTGCATTGATATGAAAAAAAAAACCAAAACTGTGCCATAAATTTTATATGAATAGATTTAATATATTACTGAAGGCAAACATTAAATTATCAAAATACATATTTTAAACTTCATTTCTTTGAAATCTATATTTTGTTTATTCATTTCTTACATATTTTTCCAATATCTAATAGCTCTATAAAGTTCTTCACTTTGATCCTATTTGTTTTAATCATCTTGCATGAGATGTAATCCTTCATTTGCAATTTTTACTACACACAAAAGAAAATTAAGATGTAGAATATAAAGTCTTGTAATTACAGGCTTAGTATCTGGCTTCTTCATGCAAAGAAAAATGTTTCTATATGTTCCACATGGAAATATGGCACTTTTTTCACATCCCAGAATAAAATTGTGGAATCACAGAATAGCTGAATTTAGAAGGGACATCTGGAGTACATCTGGTTCAACCCCCTAGCTCATGCGGAGTCACCGAGAACTGGTTGTCTCAGTCCATCTCCAGACAGACTCTTTGATCACTCTCACAGTGATAAAAAGGTTCCTTATGTTCAGATGGATCATCCTGTGTTTAAATTTGTGCCCATTAGTTTCTTTCCTGTCACTGGTCACCACTGAAAAAGCCTCTCCTTCTTTACACTCTTCTTTCGAGTATTGATGAGGTCCCTCCTGAGCCTTCT
Organism: Hypotaenidia okinawae; assembly: GCA_027925045.1. Lineage (NCBI taxonomy): Eukaryota > Metazoa > Chordata > Aves > Gruiformes > Rallidae > Hypotaenidia > Hypotaenidia okinawae. The sequence continues at coordinate 177,655,732 of BSDF01000001.1, forward strand.
CTTCAGGCTAAATGGCCACAGCTCTTTCAGTCTTTACTCATATGTGAGATCTAGGACTTCGCATTACCTTTTGCTGAACTATGATGAGATTCCTCTCAGCCCATTTCTCCAGCCTGTAAAGGTCCCGGTAATGTTAGAGAGTAGTTAACACTTATGATACACTTAGTATGGAAAACCTGTTTCAGGTCATTTAGACTATGCATTAAGGTGTTATAATGATTAATAAATATTGATTTTTTTAAAAACAAAGTTCTCTACAATTTTGAATATGGTTTTAATATTGGTGATTTTTTTTAAAGAGGACATTGCTGTTTTCCCTTGTAAGTTATCTAGTAAGAGAAAATAATATTAAGAAATGACAAGTTTTTTTGACATAAAAACAATCAATTATAGTTTCGCCACTTCTCAGTATTGTAGCTGTAAGTACCTGTCTATGAAATCTTCGTATCATCCTAAAACATTATCTATATTACCACTAGGTGAACAGAGGCATACATACTGAGTAAATAGCAAATACTCTATTAGATAACTGTGCAATTTAATAACACAAAACCAGAAGTTTGGAGACCAATAAAGGAAAATTTTAGGCTCTTTTAAAATGTTGAGGGATCCATTCAGAAGACTGAAGAATATTGAGAACTCTTAGAGCACAACATGAAAGACATTAACCGATGGCATCTGTTATTGGCCATGTACTTACTATCTTGGATTACTTCAGGGTCAGTGAGACACAAGTGATAAGTTGGCTGGGGCAACTCAAAGCCAATAAATCACTGAGGCTAGGTAGCACTTATTCAACACTGCAAAATGAGTCTGAGGAAAACCTTCAGAATGGAAAACCACATCCTTGGAAAAGTCATTCAGTTGTGACTTAAATCCTAAAGCCTCGAGCGAAATAAGGCTGATGTTGAATGTGTAACAGTGAGATGTTTGAACTAAAGTTCACATGTTGCTTTAGTAAATAATTAAAAGTATTTTGGAACCAAGTGAGAATAACAAAAACTGTACACAAATACAAAGCTTTCAATGTACATTCTTCAGACTATTAAGAAACTTCTAGATACAAGATCTGAGAGGAGTTTTCTACTGTATTAGGCTAAAGATAAATGTTGTCATTTTGTGCTTTACAGGGTAATGTGGTGTGGTGGAGTATCATTAGCTGGGTGGCAGGTACCACCAAGTCACTCACTCTTTCACAGCAGGCCAGGGGAAGAAAATACAATGAAGAAACTCTTGTATTGAGCTACAGAAAAGGAGATCCCTTACCAATTACTTTCAAAGGCTAAAGAAACTCAACCTAGGGAAGATTAATTTGCCAATTAAAAATAGAGTAAGGTAGAATCATAAAATCATAGAATGCATTAGGTTGGAAGAGACCTTTAAATGTCATATTGTCCAACCCCCTGCATTTACCTAGATCAGATTGTTCAGATAGCAAGCAATAAGACAGTAAGAAACAAAACCAGCTCCCCAGATTCCCCCTTCTTCCCTGGCTTTACTCTTAATTTTTCTACCTCCTTCCACCTGCAGGAGGATGGGGAATGGGGGTTGTAGTCACTTTATTATGCTTTGTGTCTAGTGCTGCTTCTTCATCATGACTCTACTCTTGCTCCAGCACAGAGTCCCTGCTATGGAAAACAGTCCTTCATGAACTTGCCCAATGTGGATCCTTCCCATGGGCTGCAGTTCTTCAAGAATTGCTCCAGCATGGGTTATTTCAGAAAGGGACTGCTCAAGTGGTGGTTCTGCAAGAAAACATGCTCCAGTGTGGGCTTCTCTCTTCACAGGCTGCTGCTTCTTCCAGGAGCTTGCTCTGTCACAGCTCTCCATGGGCTGCGCTTCCTTCAGGACACATCCATCTGCTTCAGCACAGGGTCCTTCAGAGACTGCAGGATGGATATCTACTACACCATGGACTTTCATTGCATACAGGGAGATAAGCAGCTTTAGCACAGTCTTCACGGACTGCAGTGGAATCTCTGCTCTAATGCCTGGAGCACCTCTTTCCTTTCCTTCTTCACCGACCATAGTTGTTTCTCATGTATTCTCACTCCTCTCCTCCAGCTGCTGTTGCACAGGTTTTTTACCCTTTCTTGTATATGTTATCACAGAGGCACCCCCAATGTCTCTGATTGGCTCAGTTTTGGCCAATAGCAAGTCGATATTACAGCTGGTTGGAACTGTTTCTGTCCAGCATAGTGGCAGGTTCTTCTATGTTCTCTCAGAAGCCACTCCTGTGTTTCCTCTGCTACCAAACCCTTGCCATATAAAGCAAATACAAATAGAAACTAAAGTAAAATGCAAGCTGGTCCATACCACTCCTAAGTCATTATATACCAAGCACGATGATCTTTTCAGTTCTGATCCCTATTACACACATGTATCTTGGCAAAAGCCATGAACATTTCAGAGAAGTCAAAGATGACAAAAAACTTTCAAGATAGGGGTTCAGGATTTATTTTTTTTTTGAGAAGTTTATTAAAAAGTAAACACACATATGTATAAATGTATACACTTTATAATTCAAATGTAATTGTATCTTATTCCATTGATTTTTGCAATAGTTCAGTGGAGTAATTCACAGAGAGAAGTTTTATCCTAAAAGATAAGCTTTCTATCTTTAAGAAAAGAGAGATGTCTATATCCTAAATTTCCCCAATAAGAAATGATTAAGAGAGATCCTTGAAAATACTTGGGATTCTTACTTTTAATCCTAACAAACACATCTACAAATATATACATCCACAGATATACTTATGGATGCAGTGATAAAACTTGGCACTTAGTATGTAAAAATCTTTTTATTTTCACATCATAAAAAGATAACATTTTAAAAACTAACGCAGTTCTTTGGCTTTTTGTAGCAAGGTTCTCACGGAGGAGGGACTGGAGGCTGCAGGGGTGGTTTCTGCAAGAAGCAGCTAGAAGCTCTCTGCAGGCCCAACAGAGTAAACACTAGCAAACTCAAGGCCAGAGTCATTGCTGACCAAGACTGAGCCAATCAGTGATTGTCATAGTGCCTCTATGAATCACAGTTAAGAAGAAAAAAACCCCAAACACCCCAAACACTAGCAGCTGCTTTTTGCCAAAGGAAAGGGAGTGAGATCTTGTAAGAAACTGAGCAGACACCAAAATCAGTAAAGAAAGCAGGGAGGGGTGTGCTCCAGGAGTTGGAGAGAAAGATTCCCCTGCAGCCTGTGGAGAAAATCATGGTGGAACAGCTATCCCCCAGAGGCAGCCCATGGAAGAGGACAGGGAGCAGAGACCTCAGCTACAGCCCATGGAGAGACCCCACACTGGAGCAGGTGGAGACAAACAGAAGATGCTGTGACTTGCAGTGGAGCGAGCCTCTGCCAGCACTTGCACCCCGTGGAGAGAGATGCAAAACACAGAGATAAAAAGAGGGAGAGAAACCCACAACAGAGAAGGTTTCCTGGGCGGGTTCTGTGATTCCATGGAGGACCAGGCTGGAGCAGTCTGGGCCTGAGAAACATTCTATGATTCTATGACAGCACCCCATAGCAGTGCCCCACACTGGGGTAGCTGGTGAAGAGCTGAAGCCCTGTGGAAAAGGACTCACACTGGAGAAGTTCATGGAGGACTGTCTCCTGTGAGTGGTATCGCATGGTGCAGCAGGGGAAGGGTGTGAAGAATGCACCGCCCCATTCCCCCATTCCTTCCCCTGTGCCACAATGTAGGGGGAAGAAGGGAGAAAAGTGACTAAAGTGAAATCTGCTAAGAAGGGAGGGGTGGGGGGAGGTGCTTTAAGATCTGGTTGCACTTCTCATTATCTGACTCTGGTTTCACTGTGTATGTAGCACAGTGTAATAAATTAGAGATTTTTCTTTCCTTTATTCTGTGTTGTGTCTGTTTTGCTTATGATGCTGATGACGGAATGATCTCTCCCTGTCCTTACCTTGACTCGTAAGCCTCTCAATATATATTTTCTCCACTGTCCAGCTGAAAAGGGGAGTGATAGAGTTACTTTGGTGGCTTCTGACCTCCAGCCAGGGTCAAAACACCATATGCAGTTAATAAACTTAGTTTATATACTTAGATGTATTGTAGAGTAACCTTATCTGGATTGGAAATGTTTACAAAGCTCCTATAAAATCTAGAGATGAAATTATGAGCTTAGTAGAAACCTAAGAACAAGAAATTGAAAATCAAATAGCCTCAATAAAAGAGGAAATGCCTAAGTAACTTCACTGGAATTTTCAGCTGGCATTACTGAATTGATGTAGAACAAAACCATAGAATTAGAAAGTCTTAAACAGCATCCTTGAATAAATTTCAGTAATCACTTTGCTTAATATTTACTACAAAAATTGTTGGGTTTCGGTTGATTGCTTCGTTGGTCATATGGTTTATTTTGTTGGGTTTTTTTCCATCCTAAATGAGACAAATAAATGGTACCATCAAAATATCTCTTTAAGTAAGACTTAAGAAAAGTCTTAGACTTAGAAAGGAAGAAACTGAATACTTCTTCATCCCAGAAATACAAATAAGCCTCTATAAATTAATTTAATTTTAAGAACGATTCTGGCTCAACTTGATCAATAATTCAGCAGCACTTTTGAGATTTTGCTTTATGTTGTTTTGTTGTTTTATTTGTTGGTTTTTCCCACACACACAGATTTTTGTATTTTCAGACTTGTCTTTAAACAATTCTAGTTTCTATTTAAATAAAGTAATCAAATTCAGATTCCTTTCTGAGTTACGCAGTGGCTATCAGAGGATTAGTACTTGACAGCTATGCATCAAGAACAATATAGAAATTGATTGGAAGCCTAGAAATTATTCTGTTCTGAATTAATTTAATATTTCCTAAAGGGAATGAATATAGCCAACATTCTACAGAAGACTCAATAATATAATGTGTACAGTAAAAGGAATGAGAGTTTGAAGAAAATTGTACCTTCAGAGCCTTTACTTGTTATCACTGGTAATTCATCACTCTTATCTCTTCTGTTCTGAACATTCAAAGTACCTTAAATCTCCTTTTGCCTGTCAGACTTTTAGGTATTTCTGTATAAATTATAAACATATCATCACAATAATGTGACAAAACAACATTTAAACTGAATAGTACAAAGACTTTCATTTTCTTTTATAACTTGACCTGGAATGTAATCTTATTGGATACATGAGGATTTTTATGATTTTTTTTTTTTCACGCTAAAGCTTCTTTAGTTAAAAAAGTAAAATAAAATAAATATTTATGATTGTGTTGTGGAATAATTAGGGATCTTTTTACTCAGACACCATTTTCATTGTGTTTGAAAAGCTTAGATGTTTAGATGAAAAACTATTAATATCATTTGCATTCTATGAGACAAGTGCTTCAGTTCCAACATTTTTTATCAGAGGAAAAAATTAGAACTGAGTAGAAAATTATTCTACTGTCCCAGAAAACTTTTTGAGGTTTCAGTTATGCAGGTCAATTACCCATTTATTTTTTATTCAAGGTTTTAAACAAAGAAAAATAATAAAAAGTGAGAGGAGGGATAAAGAGTATTCCTTGAAATTTCCTGTTCTCAAGGAAGGTGAAAAGTTTAAATTCAATACACTGTTTTTCACCTAATTGGTCTTAATCTGATCACAGCTAATAAATATGTCTACTTGTTACCTGTTTTGACAGTTTTCATTCAGCTGCTCCTCTTCACGCTATAATGGATGTTCATTGGTTCAAGATCTACTAGCTCCACAATCCACTTACTGTGTACAAATCTATAATAAAATATATGTGAATATATATATATTCGTCCTCAGCATCAGAAAACCTACATTCAAATCCTTACTCCAAACCTTGCAGAAAGGGGAGCTGAATTTGTGTTCCTCTCTACTGCTCAACCATGTGATCATACCTTTTACATACAGTTATCTTGCTGAAAAATTAAAACTAGAAAACATACAGAGAAAGTAGGAGTCTAACGCAACTGCATGCTCATAAGAGGATCAGGGTTCTATAGGTTCTGTCTTGGCTTCTGTCGAGATCTACATCTCAGGCTTTCCAATGGGGAGCTGCCAGAAATCCTGATCCAGACCCACACTGGAGAGATGACAGAATAAATTATTTAATCTACACTTTATTTCTGTTTAATTACTGATCAACTTCTGATTTATTTTCTCTGTGTGTTTAAAATTTGTCCATCGGGAGACTGATTTTTCCCATTGCATTCTACTCAAAAATCTTCATGGGGAGAAAAAAGTTTGGTGAGAATTTTTTCTTCTTTTGGATGGCTGTGGCATATTTTGTGAAGATTTTCATATTTTGGCTGGGCTCTAAAGTCATGGTTATTGCTAAGGTTCAGTATAAATTCTCTTACTCATTCTGAGACTTTAAAATTCCCTCTCAAAATAGTTTCAAAATTTCCTGAAGATTCTCTGTTCTGGAAGAACAATGGCATTCTTCATGCCATTATTATTAGTGGTGCTAGTATTGTTTAATGTATTAAATTTTTATTTCCATCTTGAGATGATAAATTGAAAAAAAAAAACCCCACCTCATGAAGTAAATTTTTAACCAAGACATTTTCAATTAATGACATTAAAAATTTATAGGCTTTACTTTTTCTGTTTAGAGTAACTTCAAATTGCCTTATATTTTCACCCATGTACCTTGTTTAACATAGTATTGCACAGAGTTCTCTGCAAATTGTAATTTCTGCAATCACGATCTTCTCTAGCTCTGCAAAATAATGAGGGCTCTGCTTCCTCCTGGTTTTATTTTCATTCTTAGACAAGCATCGACCATATATATCAGTGTCTCAAAGGGAGAAAAAGTAAAATGGTGAAAGTTTGCCTTGCACCACATTTCTCAGTAGGCTGCTTACAGGATAAATTGAAACTGGCTTTTGTTCAAAAGGCGTATTAGAGTTTTGTGAAACAGCAGTTCATTCACCTCTAATTTGCGACCTAAGTAGAACTGAAACTAAGATTAGAACTTAAATTGAACAAGCAGAAACTTCAAATGCAAGGTTCTTGCCTGCGAGGGATGTGTAATGTTAAGATATCTATAATCAGCTTTGAGGACTGAAATTTAGCAAGAAGAAAGATCTTTCACAGATGAGTGCAAAGTAATCATACTTCAAAAGAGAAAATGACAATCTACCTGCTGGTTTTATGTGTTTTTTACTATTAAACGTTGTTTCTAAACATATTCAGAATCTTTAACAATAACATTGAAAGTTTAAAAGTGTTTAGCACTTAAGAATAACTGACAACATTGTCAATCTTAAGAAATATTTACAACAATTGTACTGTATTTCTGAATATATAAAAGAAAATGCTTTCCATATTTTATCAGTTGGAGGGGTTTATTTTTAATTTCATTGTCTATTATTCTTGTTTACTCTTTTCAGAGGGTTTTTTCACATTCGCTTAATGTTATAGATCTTTGAATTTATAGTTAAGCAGCCTTATACTTGTAAAACCAGGCAACTCCTTAGAAGGAGGAAAAAAGCTCATAAAGTGTGGAATGAACTTTATCTTGGAGGCTTTCTCATTTAATTGATGCAATCTGACCTTGCCATTAGTCTTGCTGGAGGCAAGCTATTTCTGTCTGCATTACTTTTCATTATTACTTTCATGTAGAAACTCAGTACCTGCTGCTCCATATAAATGTGTGACAGAGCTAAATAATATATCCTGGAAAGTCATTCAACTCCTATCTACTCTTACACTTTCAAAGTTAATTCACACAAGTTTATACCATAGTGCCATATATCAATGTCTGTTGTATCAACAGAAATTTGGAATACCAAACTTGTGATCGTGATCTGAGATATTGCAGGAAATTTATATTCCCTATTTAGTTATCTAGAGTCTAGGTGTCATCACCTTAGATATAAATCAATCTTATCCTGTAGCAGTTACTTTGTGGCTCTGCCTGAGCTTATTATTAATTTACTGTGTTCTTTTCTGGTACAGACTGAAGGAGACAATCAAATGATATATCACATAAACAATTAAAAACTATCCTTGTGGTGTTAAGCTATTGAAATGATGAAGAACCTCTGTAGAATGTAACTGTCCATGAATTACTTTCATTGTTAAACATTAGACAATATGAAAAATTTCATTCTGACTCAGTCATTTAAAATAGTATCTGCAGAGCTCTGTCAGATGCTTATTTATCTTTATTATAGTCTGGTTACTTGGTTAGACACAGGACTCATAACAAATAAAATGATGGTACATAGATTAAATTAACAACATTTATATGGCTCATTTTCTCCAAAGATAAATGTAAAAGACTCAAAAAGTACATAGACAATACTACTAATAAAACTCTTCTGAATATTAAGGCAACTATCTGCCAATTCTTCTAAGTTTAATCATTAATTAAAGATGTATTTTGACAAATATTCTCAACTGCTCTTTGGCAGATTATTTTAAATCTCTGCTGAAAATAATTTAGGTGTTAAAATCTGTTCATGTAGTACAGTTATAGAGTGATACCATAGTTTGAGTTAGAGGAGACCTCAATGACCTTCTGTCATGAGCAGGGACACCCTCCACTAGACCAGGTTACTCAAAGCTCCATCCAACCTGGCCTTCAACACTGCCAGGGAAGGGGAATCCATAATTTCTCTGATCAATACATTCCAGTGTCTCACTAACCTCACAGTGAAGAATTTCTTCCTAATATCAAATCTAAATTTACCCTCCTTCAGTTGAAAGTAATTGCTCCTTGTCCTATAACTACATGCCCTGATAAACAGTCCATCTTCAACTTTCCTGTAGGCCCCTTCAGGTAGTGGAAGGCTGCTATGGGGTTATAAAATTATTAAACAGCCCCGGTCCCAGTGCAAATCCTTGAGGAGCACCGCTTGTCACCATCTTCCATCTGGACATCAAGTCCACCTTCTGGATGGGACCATCCAGCCAATTCCTTATCCACTGAACAGTCCATCCATCAAATCCACATCTCTCCAATTTACAGATAAGGATGTGGTGGGGGACTGTGTCAAAGGCCTCGATTGCAGAAATCCAGATAGATGACATCCATAGCTCTCCCCTTGTACACTGATGCAGTTACTCCACTGTAGAAAGCCACTAGATTGGTCAGGCAGGACTTGTCCCTAGTAAAGTCATACTGGCTGTCTGGAATTGCCTCCCTGTCCTCCATGTGCCTCAGCATAGATTCTAGGAGGATCTGTTCCATGATCTTCCCAGGTACAGAGATGAGGCTGACCCAGTTCTGGGTCTTCCTTTTTACTTTGTCTTTAAAATGGGGGCTGTGTTTCCCCTTTGCCAGTCAGCAGGAACTTCACTAGACTGACACAGCTTCTCAAATATAGTGGAGAGTGGCTTAACCACTTCATCAGCCAGTTCCCTCAACACCTACAGATGCATCTTGTTTGGTCCCATGAACACCTTTGTGTTCCTTAGATGTTGTCTAACCTGACCTTCTCCTACAGTTGTCTGTTCTTCATTCTCCCAGTCCCTGTCTTTGCTTTCTGTGATCTGGGCAACATGGCTAAAGAACTTACCAGTGAAGAGTGAGGCTAAAAATTAATTGTGTACATCAGCCTTCTCCATACCCCAGGTAGCTAAGTCACTTCTTTCCTTCTGGAGAGGGCCCATATATTCCCTAGTCTTCCTTTAATCATGATTTCCAGAACACTGCAGCTCAGCTCTGAGTCTGTGCAAGATATGTTCAGCTTCCCTGAAGGGTGGCACCAGGGAGCAAAAAAGATGCAGAACTGAGACATCTGGCACATGCCTGACATCCAAGGACCACAACTTTATGACGATCTTTGCTAGATCCCTGGGTGGTGATATCTTCTTCTTTTTTCTCTTTTACTCTCCTTCTCAATCTCTGTGTCTCTATCCTAATGTCTCTTTCTCATCTTCTAACCTTGTTTTTGACACATAAGAGTAACAGCATTTACAGGAGCTAACGTCACAGGTGTGGTTGTTAAAAGAGACTAGTAAAAGAGGGTTAACCTGGCCCCTGGGGCAGGTAGCAAAGGTTAACTCTACATGTACCCAACTTCTGGGACAGGACAGATAGGTCTGAATCTGTCCAATTTGCTCACCTGGTGGGATGTGACACTATCCCAAATACTCAAGTCATAGGACCCATTGAAATAGTAATGTGTATTATGATGTCCATTCGTTCTAATAAGTACCCTGATCACTAACTTAAGGAATCATTTTCACCTTCTGTCTCTCTGGCTTAATAAATAATGCATGAAAAGACAAACAGCTTAAAAGACAGACAGATAGAGAATTAAAAAAAAAAATCCTCTACCTGAGGCAAGTTCTTCAAGTATTCATTTTTTGGATAAAAATAAGGGAAAGTAATAAAACCAGCACTTGATGGAAGCATTATCACCTTCTTGCACTATATTTGCAGGGAGTTTGTTCATTTTTTTCCTCTTGGCAGCTGGGACTAGAAAACTTCTGTTTGTAAATCTTGCTAGGATTTAACTCTGAATTAATCACCCTAGCTCATGGCATTTTTCAGAATGCAGGCTGTTCTATATCTTCTAAGCTGCAGACATTTAGAGCTTGCTGTAAAAATCTTCATATAGCTTTACATTTAGGTACAATATGAGAAAAGCTATCATGAGAAGACCTTAAGGTTGTTGGCATTTGGTTCCTGTCTTCCTTTGCAGATCTGCTTACCTAGGTTTTCTGCAATTTAAAGCCATAATTTGAAATGAATGAAAAAGGTGGTGAAGATCATAGTAAACTTTAACTTTTCAATTTCTCATTATTTAAAATATGCAAGTTCATTATATTATAATTAGTTTTCATGTATGGTTAGACGTGAAATAATTCAGCTTTTATATACATGGTCTATGTTAAATATTTTCCAACTAAATTTCATAACTCTTGCATGCATTTTTCCTAACTATAGATTTTGAAGAAATCAAAGTAAACCTATACAATAAGGAATGTCTAAATCAGTACAAATTACGCAAATTTTAGAAACCTCCATGTGTAACAAGTCAATAACATAACCCCCCAAAAGAAATGTCTACAAAATTAACAAAAACTCTTAAACAAAATCATTCTAGGTTCCTATTTAAAAGTAGATGACAGCTAACCTTGTTAGTTGTACGTGCCAGCAGTCAAATCACTTCAAGAGTAGTCTTGTACTCTCTGTGTGCCCAGCCAAATTGAATGTTGGAAGTGTGAGGAAAACAGAGACATGGATCTTCATATATTCTTCTGGATTTGTGAATTCTGCTATTTGTAAGCAGCTTTCAAGGTTACTACCTTTATGATGAGTTATATGCAAGTATACTGCTGTGAATTTAACAGTGTTAAATTTATTTTCTGTGGTTATTTCTTTACTGTGTTCACTAACCTTTTTAGGCATCTGATTGTATTTATTTGGTATGAATGATATTTTCTGTGCACAATATTTCTTGCTTGTTCAGCTCCTTAGCTTGTAATCAGGAATATGTTGCTTCTCTCGATGTTTAATTATTTTATTTATAAACATACGTGTTTTCTCCCACTGATCTCCTATCTGTATTTACATAGCCACATGTAAGAGTACTACAATGCACAGTAGCAATTGAAAATGTTTTTAGACAGCAATGACTGCCATTAAATACTTATATTTAAAGACATTTCTTGAACTGCTGCAGTTCAGATGTCAGATGGTTTCTTTTAAGTTTAGTATAAAATTATTCTGATACTATAACAAGTTATTATTTAAATAGTCATTGTTTAATATAATCCATAGAAATCTTTATTTGGATTCTAAACACCATGTCAGAGTAGTGGAAAAACACAGAAAGGGAGATTAACTGTCTTGAACTTGAGCAGCCAGCCCCAAATATCACAGAAGTCTTTGGGAATGACTTTAGATTTTGCTTGTGAAAAACTTATTTTACAATTCCTTTTACTACTTCAGATTTGAAATTAGTCAGAAAAAGGAAAAACAATTGATACACAATAGAGCTACAGGAAAAAACATTTCTTGTAGAGAGAAAGTCAGAAGGGCTAAAGCTGAACTGGCACTAAGCTGGGAGGAAGTGTTGATCTGCTTGAGGGTAGGGAGGCTCTTCAGAGGGATCTGAACAGGCTGGATGGATGGGCTGAGACCAGTGAGATGAAGTTTAACAACACCAAATGTAGACATCTGCACATGGAACAGAACAACCCCATGCAGCAGTACAGGCTTGGGGGAGACTGGCTGGAGAGCTCTCAGGCAGAGAAGGACCTGGGGGTGTTGGTTGACTGCAGGCTGACTATGAGTCTGCAGTGTGCCCAGGTAACTAGCAAGGCCAATGGCATCCTGGCTTGTATCAAAAATAGTGTGGCCAGTAGGTCTAGGGAGGTGACTGTGCCCCTGTACTCAGCATTTGTGAGACCACACCTCGAGTACTGTGTCCAGTTCTGGGCTCCTCACCATAAGAAGGACATTGAGGTCCTGGAGTGAGTACAGAGAAGGGCAACCAGGCTGGTGAAGGGGGTGGAGGGCAAATCCTATGAGGGGTGGCTGAGGGAGTTGGGGATATTTAGCCTGGAGAGGAAGAGGCTGAGGGGAGACCTTATCACGGCCTACAATTACCTTAAGGGAGGTTGTAGAGAGGTGGGCGATGGTCTCTTCAGCCAGGGGAAAGGAGACAGGACAAGGGGAAATGGCACAAAACTGCACCAGGGCAGGTTCAGATTAGATGTTAGGAAAAAAAAAATGTTACTGAAAGAGTTGTCAGGGCCTGGAACAGGCTGCCCAGGGAGGTGGTTGAGTCACCATCCCTGAATGTGTTTAAAAAAGGGTAGATGAGGTACTTAGGCATATGGTTTAGCGTAGAACAGGAATGGTTGGACCTGATGATCTGAAAGGTCTTTTCCAACCTTGTGATTCTGTATAGGTAGTGTCATCAAGGTATATTTGAGACATAGGGTAGATTTACCAAAATTACCAAACTCTTCATTTTTTTAATAATTTTAACACTCCTGGGTTTTTTTGATTGCAAATATTGTAGCAGATTCATCTGCTTTGCATAATGCTGTGGCTACCAAAGAAGTAAAATAATGTAAAATATTAAAAATAGGCATTAAAGGATTACTATCTTCTGGTATTTGTTAAGCATCTGACACTGAGTGTCTTCATATCTTTAATGACACCCAGGTATTTTTGGATCTTGCCTGGAAACTAGGTCAAAATAGCATGTTTAATGGACATGCCATCACTAAGGCATGTTCATAATTTTCAGAAACATTATCAGTAACAGCAACTAAATTTCAGAGAGAACACTGCAAAATATTCCTCAAATGTCATTTTGATATTCCATTAGAATACTTCCATGAGTATCATAAAAGCTTGTTTCACTCCCCACACCTGCATGCAAAGAGTTGAACCTGATGTTCAGAGGACATATATGAGGACAGACCATTCTGCCTAGTGGGTGAAGCACAGCTGAGTAGAGTGGTGGTCCTACTAGGGAGCTCTTCGCAGTGGCCCAGGCTACTCAGAGCTGCTGAGTGGTGTCTGTCTGGTGCCTGTAGGGATGATACAGATATTCCATTGCTGTGAGGTGTGATACTGGGAGCAGAGAGGAAATAAAATTTCACTGTGGAGCCCCTGGCACCTTCAACAGTCTGCGTGGATCAGTTTGGAATGGCTTGTACAGGACTGAAACCATTGTCTGTCTGGGTCAGCTCTTTTCAGGGTGAGGAGGAGATGAATTCAGATATCACCTCATCTAGGTGTGTATATCTTCATACAGTGGTCCGAGTGCTGTTCTGTGAGGTAAATGTTATCTGTATAATGATGATCTGGTAACCATACTCTGAAGCTGGTCAGCCAAAACTGGAGGTGAAGACTCACTAGCAGAGTTGGTGTACAGACTGCTTTGAGATTGGTTGATCATGGGCCTCCACAATGGACTCTGAACCCAGCTAAACTGCCCCAAACTGGAGGTTTAGACCTGAGATATCTGCTGAACCAAACAATTCTACCTGAAATGCAGGAATTTTTCATGTTAATGATGCTTTCTATTTTTGTTGCTTCAGCTTCTGCTGCACTGTCTGGCTACTGGAAAATTGTTTGTCTGAGGACCCCAGGGACATCTGGGGAGCTGGTCTGGTTTCTTTCTGCAGAAGCAAAGAAAGAGGTATTGGCAGTATTGTGGAGAGAGTTATCATAGGCTGTTTCTCCTGCATGAACACCTCTATCATGGCTGAAGGTAATGTGAAGGACAGAAGAGTCCTATCATCTTCATACTGCACAAAAGACCGGCTCTGTGTAGTGTATCCTGTGACCCAAAAGGAAGGGTAAAATACATGGATTTATATTGGACTACTTTGAATTTTTGATCTAGGGTCATATAAGTGTCACACTTTAACTAACTTTCTGCATTTATGTATTTAGGGTTAGAGCCGGAATTTTCTGTCGAATAAATTTCTTGCAGAGACCTGAAAGAACTTCTTTGATGACTTTCTGAGTTTGTTCCTTGTGCATTCTGACATAGATAACTCACACAGGCAAGACCAGCCTAGTGCCTCATGCATCTTCTTTCAGAAACACCTCCATCCTCCTCAGTAATGCTCTCTCTAAAGGAGGGTAAGATTTGTATCAATCTAATCTAACACATCTGTAATCCAATTTCTTCTGTAACTTTAACAGGAGATTTATTTATTTTTTAAAAGGTCTTTCCCTCTTCATTTCCCTTTCCCCTTCTGCTCCCCTTTCATTTTTCTTTTCCCTTTCTCTCTTTTTTTGTTTTTTGGGGTTTTTGTTTTATTTTTCCCCTTTTCTTTCCACAGTGCTTCCCTAACCAGATCTATGTGTAGCTAGCAGAAACTCTTCAAGAACCTTACGTCCCTATGGATAATTTTCAACCAATATTTTAAAGTTTTTTTCTAGCACTGTCCACAGAATTAAAATTACCTACTAGAACCCAGCACCTAAATGCTAACCCTAATTATCCACCCCCTATCACAAATATGTGATCCAGAATTTTATTTCAGAAGTTTCTTTCTTTTTAAATTCATCTGTCTGTGTTGAAGCAGGCAGTGATAGAAAAGAAAGAAACAATAAAATAAACCAGTCATTTCAGGTATACTGAAGAAATTGATATGTCAGACATTTGGAAAAATCTATATGTATCCATTTAACCATGATTGTCTCTGAAAAAGAGCTTGTGTCTAGCAGAAGAATAATAAAGTAACTCAGCTTCTTAAACATAGGGGTCTAATGCCATTTTATATGTCTTGTGCTATCCAAGATTTCTCCATAATGTTGACAGACATAAGACAGGAACTATGAGAGACTTGCACATTCTCAGCTGGCAGTTGGGTGTCCATTAAAAAAAATAAATCTGCTGAACTATCTGGATAAAGGTAAAGGAAGTAATCACAGTTGACTAGAAGATTCTACGAAGAAGCATAGCTGAGTCTATAACAGACATTTTGTGTGAGTTGTTGGAGCAAGTCCAGAGGAGAGCCACAAAGATGATCAGAGGGCTGGATCCCTATGAAACCCCTATGAAGATGGGCTGAGAGAGATGAGGTTGTTCAGCTTGGAGAAGATTCTAGGTGAACTTTATAGCAGCCTTTCAATACCTAAAGGAGGACTACATAAAAACTGGAGAGGGACTATTTACAAGGGCATGTAGTGAGAGGAGTTAAACTGAAGGAGGGTAAATTTTGATTAGATATTAGGAAAAAATTCTTTACTGTGAGGGTGGTGTGGCACTGGAACAGGTTGCCCAAAGAAGTTGTGGATACCCCTCACTGGAAATGTTCAAGGCCAGATTGGATGGGGTTTGGGGTAGCCTGGTCTAGTGGAGAGTGTCCCTGCCCATGGCAGGAGGGTTGGAACTGAATGATCTTTAAGATTCTTTGCAACCCAAAACATTCTATGATTCTGTGATTTTGATGTCACCTAAAATGTTCATCCATAACTAAACTGTACTTTGAAAAATTACTCACTGTCCTAATTACAATGATAAAGTTTTGATCAATGGGGTGTAAATTTTATGTAAGTAGCCTCTGAAAACAAATAGCATGCTTGCCAATTCCCTGGGATCGTATAAAGAGAGTATTTCCAAATGTTTACAAGGGCATTTACTCTCACTACCTGTGACAACTTAAGAAAGAAACTGTATCTAATCACTTCTGCTGCTTCTTTCTTCTTCACAACTTCTAAATCACTTTTATTCTGAAACAAAATGTTTTATCAAATTGACTTGAATCTTAGAGGTGATGCATAGTTGATGGTCTGTATCAACACACTCAGCCATGATTGTGTCATCAAAAAGATATTTTTCATTTTAAGTACTCCTTTAAAATATGTGCTGGGATGTGTCCAGGGAAGAGAATGAAGGGACTAGAGAACAAGTATTATGAGGACAGGTTGAGGGAACTGAGGGAAACTGGGATTCTGGAGAAAAGGAGGCTGAGGGGAGACCTTATCGCTCTCTACAACTACCTCAAAGGAGGTAGTATATTGGTGGGTGTTGGTCTCTTCTCCCAAATAACAATCAATAGAACAAGAGGAAATGGTCTCAAGTTGTGCCAAAGGAAATTTGGATTGGATATTAGGAACACTGTCTTCAAAGAAAGATATATCAATCATTGGAACAGGCTGTCCAGGGAAGTGGTGGAGCCACCATACCTGGCAGTATTTAAAACACGAGTAGATTTGGCCCTTAGGGACATGGTTTAGTGGCACACTTGACAGTGTTAGTTTGATGGTTAGACCTGATGATCTTAACTCTCCTTTCCAACCTAAATGTTTCTATGGCTATATAATCATTTCATTAGCTAGAAGACTGAGTCTTTGTATATGGCTGTTGACTAAATGACTTGTTAAAAAATCAAAAGCATTACTTGTATCAAATTAAATATAAGAGTATTTCCGTAAGCTGCTGTAACACCTGGAGCTCTGTCAGAATGGCTGTCATTCATACACTTATTGCCATATCTGAATTTTTAAGTTGATTTTCCCCATTATGAATTCCAGAAATATTCGTTATATCATTATTATATTATATAGGGTACAAAAAAAATCTATCTTTAAACAACTTAGTGTTAGCAGTGCACTTATACACTTCTCCCCTGAAATATAACAGTTCCTCAAAAAATATACAAACTGACCGTAGAGAAACTACTATAGTAAATTCTGAACTTAGTCAGATATTTTTATTTACCTGTTAAAGATCAGGAATGTATATTTTCAAATCATAAAATACTTATAATAACTATATTGTTCCATCCATTTCTAAATTCTGGGGATCACTTTAGACTCATCAAAACTGGGCCTTTGTGAACAGATTTTTGTAGACAGAAAACATCCATTTCCTCAAGTTAAATGTGATTGATTTATTAATTTTAAAACTGTTTAGGTACAGACACAGATTTTACACTTTTTCACTTAGGGTCTTTGAGACAGAAACAAAGATAAGACTAATCCAAGATTGTGATGCTTATTTTGTAAAGATGTTGAAGTGCTACACATAAGCCTGTTGCTATAAAATTTTAGTTTATTTACTACGTTCAGAGCAAGAAAAATTTTGGATAGTTATCTGCCTTTTATCTGTATATTCAGGCTATAAGAAATTAAATATAGTCAAACCAACCAACTTATTAGTAATATAATGAAAAATTATTTTCTTGGGTGTAATAAAGTAATTGTATTTTCTTCAACCTAGCAATTATAAGGGTTTGTGGTTTTTTTATAATGATAATGGCTATTTCATAAATAAATGTCTATGCAGCATGTTGAACTTTGTGAGCCATCCCATTGTGTAGTTTAATAAAATTTCCTTACTGTTCCTAAGCATCTAGTACTACATTATAATGCAAAAATTTTAATTTAAAAAATGCAGTATACTGAACATGAGAAAATTCTTCATCCACATATATATTTCATACTTGAACAAGTAAGGGCAAGATTTGGTATGTGTCAGAAATGGCTCCAGCTTTTTTACAACATAAAGTTTAAGTAGTTTCATAGTTTCTCTTTTATTTGATGGTTTATCAGTAAATTTTTGCAATGAGAGAATATTTTATTTCTATTACCGAACTCTAACTTTTGAACATCTTTATACATTGCCAAATTTTGAGCTAATGTAAATGCTTTTGTCTACTAAATGTTAACTTCTGATCACATGCATTTCTTTTTTTATGTCAGTTGAACTGTAGACCCCTGTGCAGTAGCTACCCCCGGTGAGGAACATGTCTTACACTGTGCATACCGAATATTCTGCATTTTGTATAGTTTGGCTATTTTGATTTATAAGATAAGCTTTGACATTACAAATATGATATTTTCATTCATGTATAGAAACAATCCTAGACTACATTGTTTCACATCTGTTTAGCTAACATTATATGTATAGAAACAATCCTAGACCCCATTGTTTCACATCTGTTTAGCTAACATTATATGTATACATTTTAATTGAGACGGTATTTCGAGTTGTGATGTTTTAAACATTTAAGATGTGATTTACTCTACAATACTGCTCAATCATAAACATTTTTCATCAATGTGCTTTAAACTTTATGACATTCTTTTTTATTTAGTACCAGTCATCAAACCTTTTTTATTCAAAGTTCACTTCTCTTAAGGAAAAAGACCAATTTCTATTTGCTTGGGGGATTGCTTGTGTTCACATATTTTACTGTAAAAATCTGGGGTTTATGACAGGATTTATTACTCTAGCAGCAAGAAAGTATTATTTTCCCTTTGATTTTATTATACTTTTCATGGAGATTTAAGACGTTACAAAGTGGCAGAACATGGTGAGAAGAAGGGTTGAGGAAATGAAGCATTCAGTAAGATTTGCTAATCTATGAACTGACTGATATTTGTTCCTGGTAAGTACAGTGTAGTGATAATTATAATTGCACAAGGTCCATTCTACACAAAAAAAATAGCACATTGAAAGGTCTGAATTGTAGAACTGTTTGTAGACATGAAATATGTTGGTATTTTGATAACTTAAATTACTTCACTGATTGCCTTATGATAATTACTATTATACCCATTAACTATATTCTAAAAATAAATAAGGAAAAAAATCAAAAAAATCAGCATATGAATAAAAGGCAAATAAAATCTATGGAAGTAATTATTACATCTATGGAAGTAATTATTGAAAATAAATGTATGTGCAAAAAATATTTTTCCTTAATGTTTGGTGTGATAAAGTGTTTTATTTTTGAAGAACAGGAAGTTTAGATGCTGATTATACACCACATTTAAGGGTCAATTAGTTTTAAATCTTTTAATTTACATACGGTACCATTTAGATTTTCACTTGCTGAAAACAAGTCCTTTTCCTTAACATAATCTTACTCTTAGTGAAACAAATTTAGATGAAATGGGGAAAAAATTAGGAAGAGTCCAAGACTCTTGAATAATTCATGTTTCTCTAACTGGGACATAATTTAAATGTTCCTCAGCCTTTTTACCACAGTCCAGACAGATACAACAATAAAAATAAATCTTGGTGAAGGTTATGGACCAGTACATGGCAGTGGCCTAGTCTTGGTATTATTTGCATATCTACTTCTAAACTTTATAGGCTTCAAACACCCCTAGTCTGTATCAAGATTTTTGACACTTGAATACACTTTTTCTGGGTCTAACCATTATTGGGTTAATTCTAATTTCTATTCACCTAAAAAGTTTTTATAACATACTCATAAAACAGTTTGTCCAGCTTTTGGATTTACAAGAAGTATTTTATAATGATTTTAAATTGGAGAAGGTGTGATGAGTTTAATCCTTTAAAGAGTTATTGTGTGTCCACTGAAGCTTATACTGGAGGCAATTCCCCTGAAAGACTGTTTTGGCACTGCAGAAATACCTTTTTATTTTTTGTTTTCTTTCTTTCCTACATGGGATGCCATTTGCTACTTAGAGCCATTTTGGTGTATCGCACCTAATAAGTTCTCTGCCACTGCAGAACTGCTGGGCATTATGATATACATGTGTCCTTTCACCTGACGCACAGGGAACAGATTCATGGCTATCAAAATATTTTAAACCTGCTAAAAGTTTCTTCTATCAAGACTACCTGAATGAGATATATATGAATTAAAACTGAATAGTTTTTTTGTCTGCAGTGCCCTTGAACTCATTGAACTCGCTAATATTGGACATTCTGGCAAATAGAATAAGCTAAAAAGCTGTCAAAAAAGGCTACGATCAGTTATATCTGTGTCCTGGAGTTCTTCTATTAGGGAAGTGCAGAGATACCACAGTGTGCAGATGATTTATTTATGAGTTCTTTTTAATCTAAAATGCACATGATTTGCACTTCATTTATGCCTGGTGCAGTTGGCATATATCTGGAAATTCTAAAATGTTAGGGAGATCAGAAAGCATAAAACATTGTGGCTTTACCAAACGCTGAAGCTTTGGATTCTCATTTACATTTTACTAAAAAACAGATTAGCTCATGATAGACAGACACACATGTCATGAAAATAAACACTTAGAAAATTAGCTCTAAAAAAATATTTAATGTCATCACTTCACTGTGTAGAGTCATTGTGAGATTTTCTTCACTTGAACTTGGAAGCTCTAGGTAGTTTTATTAATGACAGTTATCACATTCTGACACCTGAGGATACCACTATTTTCCTTAGAAACTGTTTTTCCCTCTTTAATTTTAGCTTCTAGACAGACTTGTTTTGGCTTTGCAAATGCATACCTGTATTTATTTTGCAACTGTTCTTTAATAAATTCCTCTGAATGGGATATGAAACAAGGAACAATGGAAACATAAAACCAGAAATAAAATTTAAGTAGTTCTTCCCCAGTGAAGAAGAAATAGGAATTTATTTCCCTGAAATGGCATTTAGGTCTAAAATTAAAAGGTTCAAAAGTAAAATAAATATTCACTAATTCAAAGGCAAAGTAAAAGATTCACGTCTGTAGCCTATTAGCTAGAGAACCACTGAAGCTTGATAGATTATGTAAATATACCACTGTTTTGAAATGAAAGCCAGGTACTCCCCAATTTACCATATTATTTCAAAGGTCTTTTCCAACCTTGTGATTCTGTGAATTGGGGACACAAAAATTATTTCTAAGTAGGAAGGCATTTTGTCTTTACAATTACAAAGCACAGTTCAGATGAGAGAACCAATGTGGTTCTACTTCCTTGGATGGGGGAAAAAGAGGCAGTGTCAAATTTCCTCTATGTTTTGGTCAGAATTGCTGGCTGATGAACAAAAAGCACGAGTAAAACCTTACAAAGTTTCTGTTCCCTTTAGAAAGACTTTCACCTCTAACTGTTACTATCTCATAATCCTGAAAGAGTGCAAAGATTTTGATGCATCTGATTCCCAAATTTTTCTCTCATGCAGGGCAAGATCTAGCTTCAACATGCTGTATCAATAACAAAGTGGAGAACTGACAGAGTTTGCGTGGCCTAGAGAAGAAAAAGAGAAGGATAAGAAGCAAGGAGACCACACTGGTATTAAAATGTGTTATGCTGTGTAAATACTGCACATCTTTAAATAGAAAATTAATAACAAAGGCTGAAGGTTTATGGAACTGAAATATTGGTTTTTTAAACACTGGGAAATACATAATTTAGTTCTGGCAGTCAACTGGAAAATTCCTTCTCTTTGGAACAGAAGGTGCATACAACTTTAATGAGAAGTGCTTTATAAAGGATATTAATGTATACAAATTTGATTTCAAGGTGATAAACACTCTAGTGAGATAAGCTAGAAGCTAAGAAAATGAGAATTATTATTGGACAATGATGTTGGTAACAGGCTTCTGCTTCGTTTCATGGATGTGAAAACCACACAAACATTCTCCTCCTCACCAAAAATACCCCACCAAAATTCCCCTAAAAATATTTTATAAAGCTATTTTCCATCTTCGAAACTCCTATGCTTATGAAAGTTGATAAACCTGTAAAGTTTTCTCATTTTAACATTGTAACACAGAAAATCCAAACACATTCAAATTTAAAGTTTTAAAACTTAAAAAATAAACCAAAAAATCAACCCAACAACCAAAACCAAATTTCATGGAGAACTCTCTCAAAAGAAATGCTTGAGGATCATTTTAATAAGAAGTGCAGAGCAATAACCTCTCAGTATGGTAATTAAAATCAATGAGTGTCCATAACCATCCTTGAAGATGTGAAAAAGGTTAAAACTAATTTGAAATATCACAAAAAGGTCTTTCTTTAATGATTGGATAGATGCCTTGGTGGATAGTGCTTTGCAAACTGATATCAAGAAACAACAGGTTCAAATGAATAAAATTCTGTTAAAAAAGGTGTAATTTTTATGCTCAGAGAGAATAGAAACATTTGCCTGTTCAAATAAAGCTTTGTGTAGCTGGCATTCAAATATCATCAGCTCTCTAAGCTTCTGAACCCATTTCTGCTAAAATGAATGAGAATGTTTCTATTTGACATAGAAAGCTGGGATCAGGCTCTACTTTGCCTGTTGCAGCAGATGATGCAATTATAAAAGCCAATTTAGATATTAGCTTCCTGGATTGAAAAGAATTGTGTTTTGGGACACAGAACTATTTGACAAGTCTTATCTGCAACGTGGACAGGTTTGCCTGAGAGATTAAGGGCTTTTGGCCTTCTGTGTTTATGCTTCTGACATACAGCAAGTAAGAACGTTATGTACTGCATGCTGTGTTCATCATCACTGTAGAGAATACTGAGACATGATTACACTTTAAAAATAGTGAGAAATTTTAAAATATTTAACACAGGCTCTCTATTGCTAGATTTATTTTAAGAATAGTTGTTTGGGTTAAAAAACCAGCAAACAATATAAATTATGGATAAAAATAAGAAGTTATATTTGGGGGATTGGTAAAATAAAATCTAGTTTTAATCCCACTACTCCTTTCTATAACCACTGAAATCAAGAAACATCTTGAAATCATACACTAATCATTGGTAGCCTACTCTTTATTTCATGTCTGTACTCCTTACATCTGGAAGAACTGACTACGTATCTGATTTTATATTTGAACTATAAAAGAACTACTCAGTGCATTCAAATTTTGTTTTCTGCAGAAAATCTAAATCATTTTCCCTTTGTTTGCTATCTATCTCAAAAGCATAACAAAATGCATTTCTGCTCCAAGCAATCAGAGTACAGAGGAGCTCCTGAAAAAATTATATCTACCAACTCCAATCATAAGGGTAAGTTTTGCTGCTTTTTATTCTAGTTGACCTTACAGTCAATGCAGGTAAAAGGGATTCACATGTGGATCTAATTCCACCTTGTGCATCATTTGAGCTGTTTACTATATTCAAGGCAATTACAGCTGTGCAAACGCAGTGACGGCATTAGGGGGCACAGGTGCAAACAGGGGACTAATTTGGCCTGCAATACCTATATTATTGGTGATAATAGATGAGATGGACGGGAGCCAGCTGATTCTCAAATCACAGGCTGAGTATGCAAGGCTGAGAAGAATATCCAAATGTTTACTTAAATGGGAGAATATGGGATTAAAAAAAAAAAAAACCCTTCAAAGACAATAAACATTTATTCCCAGTGAATTTCTTCCTTTTTCTTCCTTTCACAGTGTCACTTTCTAAAGTTACTTTTTTTCTTTTCACAGTAGTTAATAGCAAATTTTGCTATGAATGAATAATAGACACATTTGAGATTTTTTTCTTTTAATTATTATTCCTTATTATTTTGCAGTAAAATGTAAAGCATTTCTACATTAAAAAAACATCTTTGTCTCAAATACTTACCTATTTCTGTTAATGCAATTGATCAAATATTGTTTTAAGCAGTTTCTAAATCATGGGCCTGGCTGAAATAATATACAAGGCAGTAATTATATTTGAATGAAGACAATTCCTCTGAAATTAATTTAAAATTTTGCAAATGCAATTTGCATAAGCTAAATTAATTTGGAATCCACATTTAATTTATCTCAGGTCATTTAATTGAGATTGCCATAAATGAAAACAATATCATAAAAAGTAAATGTTAGAGATAACTGATTATCAGCTGTAGCCTCAAAGGAAAATACAACACTTAATTCACTAAAGCAGTTCAGCAAATGTGTTTCTGAAAAGAATTACTTGTTTGTCACATGCTTTCTGGCACAATATAACTCCTATATCAAATTTTTTTCCAGTCACATAAGTGTTATTATCAGGTATGTCATTATTAAGCTAATAAAGTAAGTTCTGTGGTAACAGAGTAATGAAAAGTGATGAAGCAATCCTTCCTTACAGTGCAGTAATATGTTCAGATAATATCATAAGCTGATGTTGTGGATGCTGTGCTTACATTAAAAGTATAATTTATGCATATTGGAGTATGTAATCATCTATATTCCACTTACTAATTGTATTAGACTTTCTGTTTGAAGGAAGAACCAAAAAACAATGTTTCTTATGAATCTTTGACAGCTTATTCTTTGAGGTTCTCAAGTATAAGCAAATATTTAAAAAACGATAGAGATGAAAGACAGAGACAGCCCTCACTTTGGAGCTCCTACCTACATTCATGAAGTAATTCCCAGGTGGTTAAAGTAATAATTAAAATAATAAGATGAACCGAAATGTTTGGATGTTCAGTGGATACATCCTGGATGATTCAGGTTCTGATGTTACTTTGTGCTGAGGGTTACAGTGAAACCAAGGTCTAAAAAAGTAATTTCCAGTTCCATTACAGAGGTGAAAGTTCCATCATATCGTTAGAAACAAACAAAATGGTTTCGATTTCTGATCCAGGGTCCAGTGAGGTCAGTTAAATGATTATTGTTCACTTCAATGTCTAATGTCTAATGGATCAGAATGGTAAGTGATACATACATCTGAAATCTGAATTATATAAAGAAAAATGAAATCCAAACATGACAATGAAATAAAAATTCAATCGGATCTGCTACCTAGTATGTTCCTTCACTCTTGTGCCCTTGGAAGCTAGGAAAGATAATGTCATTAATTTCAAAACTATGAATAAATAATCTGCTGGACTCACAATCTGAGATTATTTGACAGTTTTAAGCATATAGAAATATTGTTTCTGAATTGATCTCTCTCTCTGTCTCTCTCCTCATCAGCAACCAATTATTCTAAAGGAATACCCCAAAATAAGGGGGTTTGGCCCCTTATTTGTACTGATGGGCTTACTGAATTTGGTGATATTTCTAATGTGCCTATTCTTCTTGTAAATGTAAATGATTACAATCGATCCATGGTCAATAGCAATTAACAAGCCTGGTAGATTACTCAGATAAAGGAGAACATATAGTAAAGAGCCCTCATTATTGAGAGGTAGTTTGACTTATGTCTTCTTGTGATGTGTTGGTTTTTTTTTTTTCATCCTATTAGATATTTGCTAAATATAAAGGTAATTTTAGAACTAAATTTTTAACATCTTGAAGGTTATTGGCAGCATTAAAAATATCCATTTAATTACTTATTTTCAAATGTCACAGGTTTGATAAATGCAGTTATTATGCTGTTTCTGTGGAGGGAATGAATTGCTATGGCAGAACTTTAAAAAAGATATTTCTGTATGTCCACAGAAAATGGTTTCTGGAAAGATAAACATGATAATAAATCAAAAATTAAATGGAAGACTAGGACAGGAACAAATTTGGTACGAGTTTTCCTTCATTCAAGACTATAAAGAAGTTAAGTTTCTATTTGTATATAATGAGGGAGAGAAATTTCACTTTGTATTTCAAAGAGGAGGAAAGAATTTTAATAGAAAAGGAGATAACTGTTGACACTTTAGCTTCAGTTGCAAAGCTTCAAAAAGGGTATATTATGTATGTACTACAGGGCAATGCACATATTGGTTTAATTAAAACCAATCAAGAAATGGTTTTGTCAGAACAGACTGTAAGTTGTTTACCATGACTGAATCATTAGTAGTGATTCCAATTTTAGAAATTTTTGGAACTTCTAAAAGAAAAATACAACTCCTTCTTTCCAATTTCAAAGCAGAATTTTTTCTTTGTTTTTATACTGTAACATTTCCTAATGTAATTTTTCTACTTCAAGAATATACTGTTTCCTCAATTCTGATCTATTTCGCTTAATTAGGAAAGATACATATGGACTTTGTTACAGTTAGGAGATGTTATTAATCTAACATTTACCCCTCCTCAGTTAAATAAAACACACAAAAACAAGGGGTGAAAAACATAGCCAGAAATTTTGGATAGTAATTTCCCAGTATTTATTAGAAGAATGTGGACTTCAGAAAAGGACAGAGAAAAAGTAAAAGAAAACATAAGCTAAGTTAGGTTCATGTGATTATTTACAATATAAGGGAAAAACATAGAAGAGTTGTCAAGAGAGTCAGATGTAGATGAATAATGAAAAAAATTACTTAAAACTAACTAAAAAATTATGATGTTTCAGTAAGAAAAAAGATAAAATAGCTTCAAGATACTCAAATGATAACATGAGAGTATCCAGCACTTGACATCCTGTACAATACCAGAAATCTTTAGATATATTTCAGTTGCCTTAAATATGAAGAATTATTTTTTTGTTAATTTCTTTGCTTTAGATTCAAAGAATAGAGGAAATGGCAATGCTGTGAAAATTCTTTTTACTTAGTGTCTCATACTGATGGTTAAAATAGTTCTTTTTCTGGTAATACAGCTCAAAAGGAGAACAGGAGAAGGTGTGTAAACTGACATCTTTAGAACTGTTTAACAACAAAATATTCAGTACTTTCAGCTGATCTCTCTACACGAAACAAGAAGGTCCAACTCACACTACAGTTCTGGTAATCATCTATGACCATTTTGACAATCTCTCTAGAAACTCTATTACTGAAGAATTTCTATTGATATGACAACACTGACTCTCTGGTGTCTCTAGGGTATCTGATTGAATTTTATTTACTCCTTCATATTCCTTTTACTACCTTCCCTTTGCTAAGCTGGTAGTTTCACACAGGGTTATTCATGTTAGCTTTCCCCTTCAAAGACAGCAGGGTCAATTGCGATTATGGTTATAAGATTACTGAACTAACATCTTGAAAAACAGTTTTATGTTCATTTCATCTGCCTGAGATATCATTTAGTAGAATATCAACTTTCCTAACTAAGGAAAAGGTCAGTAATAATTACATACCTGTTCACTGGACAAATAAACTAGATCTCAGTTCCTTGGGTTTATAAGCTTTTTAATTGTAGTTTAAACTTTGCTGCACTAGACAAAGTCCTCGTAAATCTAGTAAACAGTTTACTAACAGAATTTTAACGATGAAATAGGAATTATCTTGCCTTGTCTCTCCTTGCTTTCATAAATGAAATATGATTATTCTGTGAAAGGAATAGTCTGACAGACAAGTTATGCAATTTTTTTAATTTTTTTTTTTTCAGTTTGCAGATGCAAAAGAATAATACTACACTTTTGGTTCTCAGCTTCTCTAAGGAATGAGTAAAGATTCTAGGTCTATAAGTTCTGAGAACTAAGAGCTATACAGACAGTCAGATAACAGGGACTAGGTCAAAGGTGTTTCACTGGTTCTCTTTTGAAAGATTAATTCATAAGCAATAAAAAAAATATTATCTTAATTTTTTTCTGAGTTATAAATAATAAAAAAAATCCATATATAAAACCATGGATTGAGGTCCTGGAGTTCCTTGTGAGATGCACAGGGAAGATCCAAATACGTATCTCACTAGCATTTTCATAAATACAGTCCCACATAATGAAAAATACCTGAAATTTATCTCTGTCATATAGGACCTATGGCTCGGTGAATGAGTGGTCTTTATATACTGAATGTATTAAGCAATTCCACTGAATGCACGACAAAGCATTCCCACTGATGTCTGAAATGACAGTGTGCACAAGAAAGTCTCTTTTTTTACCCATTCTTTCATTTGATTTAATAAGTGCTTTCAACTGTTATCATACATATTTTAAAAGAAAGTTTAAATGCCAACAAAAATATTTCCTTAGCATACAAGCTGTTTGACTTTAGGATATATGAGTCTGTTATCACATTATGAGTTATGGTCCATTAAAACACTAAAACTCTCTGTGTGTAGTCTAAGACTTTGAAATAGGTAGTTTATGGCAGATTCTTACCTGCATGTGAATCTTGGTGGGGTTTTTTTTATACAATAGTATAGCAAATAC
This sequence comes from Hypotaenidia okinawae, assembly GCA_027925045.1. Taxonomy (NCBI): domain Eukaryota; kingdom Metazoa; phylum Chordata; class Aves; order Gruiformes; family Rallidae; genus Hypotaenidia; species Hypotaenidia okinawae. The sequence goes on from BSDF01000001.1 coordinate 177,683,799, forward strand.
TATTATATACTATTTTTATACAATAGTATAGCAAACAAAATAACTAATATCTTCAATCAGCAAGAAGCCTTTTGCAGCTTTTTTGTTTGGGTTTTTTGGTTTTTTTTTTTTCCCCTTCTTTTCCTTTCCTTTGGTATTAGGTTATAGTCTATATTACCCTGTTCCTTCTAATGATTATAGAGTAGTCCATAAAGAAATCTGTCCATTCAGTACCAGCTGAAGTGGAAATATTTGAATCTTATACCAGAAAGGAATACAAATGCTGAATCAAATTAACAGTTCTATGTGCTCAATGACTGTGTCTAATCTTTTATGACAGCTGGTACCTGACAGTGAGTTATTTAACCTAGTCTCTGCTTCACTAGCTGTTCAATAAGCCTTTTCATGGAACTGAGATTTGCTGAGTAATACAGTTCTTCTATCTTGGCTTCTTATTCTACAGTAGAATTGAGTTGAAACTATTTCTGTTTCTATCAGTGCCATACAGATTTGAAAAGAAATAATTGTGTTGTGGCTGAAATACTTGTAGAAGGTCACCTGTAGGGTAAAAATAAGTTTAGGCAGCCAAGCCTTCTACAATGCAATCATACACATCACAAGCAAGGGGAACAGTGAATGAAGAAAAAATAAAAGGCAAAGAAAAGGGGAAAAAAAAAGCTTCATCTCTCTAAGTCACAGTGATGGGAATTGCAAAAGACTAGTTACTATAGATACAAGTGCAAAGACAGACTATCCTGAGGGGTTAGAGAAGAAAAGCCTATATATAAAGTGTCTAAATATGTGCTCTGGTTTCAAAAAAAGTTCAGCTCCCACTGAAGTTAGTATGAAGTTGCTCAACATTTTAAAAAAATCAGCCTTTTTTTTTTTTCCTGTTAATTTTAAATACCAAAGTGTCTATTGTATTTACATCCTGTAGTATAGACAGATCAGAAAAGATATAAAAGTTTTCCTTATTTTCACATGGCAGTAGTGGTAACAAGAGAAGCAGAAACATACAGTGGCACTCATGAGTAAGTTTTAAAGAATCTCAGAATCCGAAATGTGAGACACTAGCTTGAAGACATTGGAAACTGGCCACATGTACCTGGCATCCAGTTTGTATTACAAAGTTTAAGCTGGAGAAAACTAATTTTCAAAGAGATGTCTTTGAGGCATGTGTAACTGCCATTGGCTAGCCAGACAGAAAGACTTAACAGTGAGACTGAACTGCAATGCAGTTTTTCCCAATGTTACTGGGAAAGTGTTTAAAATGATTGCTAGGTAAATTTTGATATTTTCAGTTAATCTCATAATTGTTTCACTTTGGAGATCATTCCTTTACTCTTTGTTAATGCTACAACATTATTATGAAGGTATAAATATTACGTTCACAAGCTTAATTTGCACATTTATAGTGTTTACAAGTTTGAGTATCTTCAATAATAATTTTAATAAATTAAATTTATGTGCATAGCTGCAAACCTAAAAGAAAATTGTATTTGAAAACAACAGAAATGAGTAAATTACATCATTTTATATTTACTACAATGTGCAAATCAAGATCAAAGCATCTGGTTTTGGTAGGTATAGAAATATAGGTGATTACCCTTCCTGTGAACTGTATCAGCCTGAAATCATTGGCAGTCTGTAAGTTTTGATGAGAATTTATTGGTTTATCTGCATTGCTATTCTGTACCAGCAGGTGCTGGTTTGCTACAATCCCAGTAAGAAGTACTGTACGGGTACTGTAAAACTCATTGAAAATGCTACATAAAGGAGTTAAAACTATAAAGTGGGAGAGGATAGAAAAGATAATCTTCAACCCTTAAAATGCTGGGAACCTTGAGCTGCGCAGCATCAAATGGGCTTCCAATCATGGAACAGCATACTATACAGAATCTGCTATGGAAGTGTTTTCTCATTTTCATCAGATGAGTCATTATTGAGTTTTCTTAAAATCAATAGTCTTCTTGCCTTTCAATAAGGAACAGTAGGAATACATGGAAAATTTCCAGAAATATAAAATATAAGTTTATAAATAAAATATAGGGAAAATAGAGACGTTTCTTCCCTTTTCAAAAAATAACAACAACAATAACAAAAAAAGTTACTTTAACTGAAACTACTGATTAGGAGATCAGAGATTTCTGCATTGGTCTGAGTTCCAAAGATGAATGGAGATCCATCTGAAATACAATGGTCATTCTAGTTAGATCTAAGTTAGATTCCTACCGACACTTTGTACACGGCAATACTTCTTCTCTGTCTTCTATTTTAGTTTCTACATTTCAAAGTGATATTTTGACCTACTAGATATACTACAAGCCTATCTGTGACAAATGCATGTCTGTTTCTGATTAGAAGAACATTACTGATAAAATGAGGTTAAAATCAGAATAATGATATCTGAGGCTGTAAATATTTCATATTGTATGAGATTCATTCCTCATTTTAGCTTGACTTTTGCCTTGATGTGAAACCACGTCAAATTCCTCTACAACTTTGAACAAAGTGTTTTTGTGATTAATTTTCTCTCTGAAGAAAGCAGCAGTACATTTGAATGTTTAAAAGTTTAAATTATCTTCTAAGCAATAGTAACACGAGGTATGTACATTTTACCTTAACTTTAAATATAATTCTAACACATATATTGCTAAATAAATCATTAGTGAGTTATCTAATAACTTTTTAGTTATTTTAAGTGATACATTATGATTCTTTACTCAAATTTAGATTTTATAGCGTTCTATCAGTAATTAAGGATTATTATAGTTTGGTTAATCTTTTCTCTTTATTTTCTTAATGATTATTATATTAATATGTGAATAGGTGTTGGATATAGAGGTGGCTACTAATAACAGTACTGATCTTTAAAGTAGATTTATTTTTTGCATATTTTTCTTAAGGACAGTAGTAAATACCCATTTGGTTTGCAAAACAAATAGGCAAAATTGCCTATTTGAGCTTTCACATTCAGAATTTCTAAATTCAAGGTCCTCTCACTGAGTGCTTGAAAATTCTGAGAGATTTTGTGACTCTGTTTCCCTGTAAAATCAAGTCACAGCTGATTATGTTTCACCTGCATTTGTTTTGACCTTTCCTGGATAAATTGATCAAAGAAAATGCTCTAATCACACAGCCATTGATAGAATTTGGCCATAAATTTGTTCCAATGTTAACTTGAAAACTCGAAGGCAGTGGCTGAGATGGAGTTAATGCTCCCCCACAGCAGCCCTTACAGTGCTGTGCTGTGCGTTGGTAGCTAGAATGGTGTTGGTAAGACACCAGGGTTTTGGCTACTGCTGAGCAGCACTGGCACAGCACTAAGGCTGTGTCTACAACATTTCTTCAACCCTTGACAGGTAGGCTGGGGTTGGGCTAGATCCTGAGAGGGGACACAGCCAACACGGCTGACACAAACTGACCAAAGGGATATTCCTTCCATATGAAGTCTGGCAATAAGAAGCTGATAGAAACAGGGAGGAATTGGGGGCATTCGTTATTTACTAGGTTTGTCTTTCAGAACAACTGCTACGTGTACTGAAACTATTCTTTTTGGGAAAAGGCCAGATATCACCTGCTGATGGGAAGAAGAAAATGAAGCTTTTGTTTCTTTTTCACTTCCACATGCGGTCTTTTGTTTTATTAAACTGCCTTTATCTTGACCTATAAGTTTTTTTGGAGTTTTCCATCTATTTTTCTCCCCTCCCCACCCTGCTGAAGAGGAAAGTAATAGAGCATCTTGGTAGACACCTGGCGTCCAGCCAAGGTTAACCCATCACAGTAATTAACAACAATCCAGTCTGAAGAAATTGGCCTTTTGGTTTCTTTTAGCCTTATGATAATAAAATCTGTGATTCATTCATAGATGCTTTGGTTTGTACTTTTTTTTCTGAGAATACTCAGTTACCAAACTGACTTTCACCCTCAGAGTTTCCTGCTAAAATTAAAAAAAACGAACTCACAAACAAAACAAAACCCAAATACCCACCCAAACATAAGAAAGTATTTCCAATTTCTAGTTTATGGCCTTTTATTCTTGGCCACTGAAAAACAAGTACCTATAAATCACAAAAAGAGTCGTACACATTTGAAGAAAAGCTCAAATTATAAGAATGGACAAAACTATATAAAAACTTTCAAATCTTTGTACTTACCTTTATGAAATACATCTTTCTGGGAGTAATCAAATTAAAATATTTCTAAAAATGAGAAACTGCAGCATAGTGATTAAAATTGCATAGATTAAAGTCATACAATTTTTTTTTTGTTTTAATAGAATAGGTTATATGAAAATTACTTGTGGAACTATAGTGATATCTAGTTCACTCCTTGCATTTCTTATTCTGAGTCACTGAAATAGCTTTATACACAGTGAATCATGAAAAAAGAAAATCCTTTATTTCAAAATTCAGTTAAGTACATATTTAAATTTAAGCATGGTTACATTATGTTCCACTTGCACATGTTCAAGAACACCTCTTAAAGATTTCTTGAACTTTTGTGAACACTTAAAACTGAATTCATATCATATAGCAGATAATAGCAATACAACCTGCAGTGAATTTGATGGACAAAATAACTCAGGTATACTCTTGTGACTATTTGTATACAAGCTTCAGGCCCATGAAAATGACTTCTGTCGTCTTGATAAATTTGGCATCTTGTCTACAGAAAATATGAAAAACAGTAAGTATCTCATTCAGTGTTAGATTATATCCAAACATGAGCAAACACCTCGAGGAAGTGAAAATGCTATGATACTGTCTAAGGCAGAAACTTTCATGATAAAGATAAATATTTGATAGAAAAAGTATCTCTTTGCCTTTTTAATGTTAGAAATTATATATCAGGAGATAATACAGAGATTTCCAAAAGCTTTAGACTCATTGAATGAAATTACACAAATGATGAGAGGGATTATACTGCAAAGTAGCCCACATTTACTCAAACATGTAATTTACTGAGTATACAATAATTAGCACAAAATCATTAGAAAGGTTTAAGGATATTGTTTCAATGCTCCTTAATCCAGGATAGATAAATGTAAGACGTTCTATGCATATGTGTATTTAAGGAAAGTTAGACACCAACAACCTAAAGTTAGATCTCATTTGGACTGACTGGAATCTTGTAAATATCAACAGGGATGAATGCAAAATCCTGCCCTACAGAAGGAAGACCCTCTTGCAGCAAAGCAGTCAGAGGATTGCCTGGCGAGGAAGCAGCCTTATGGAAAAGGCCTTGGAGGGATAATGGCTCAATGTGAGCCAGAAGTTTGTTAAGGCAGCGAGAAAGGTCAACATCCTTTCCGACTCTATGAACAGAAACATGACTAGTCAATCAAGGGAAGTTACCATCCACCTTTCTACTCAGCCTTCATCAGATCCTTTCTAGATGTTATACTTTGTTATGGGTTGCCCAATACAAGGCAGATATCTACAAACTGGAGCAAGCTCAGCAGAGGCGAAGATGATTAGAGCCGGAACACTTGTCCTATGAGGGGAGGAAGAAAGTATGTGGCAGGTTCCAGCTAGGAGAAGAGGGACCCTCCGAAGGCAACCTTGCAGCAGCCTCTACAGTTCCACAAGGTTGTTCTTAAGAAGACAAGAGTCAGGTTCTTCACAACAGGGCTTGGCAAGAGGATGAGTGATGACAGACATAAAGTGAAACAAGAGTGCCAAATATACAACCAAACCTTTAGCTATGAGGACGGTGAAATAGTGGAACAGGTTGCCCAAACTAATTCTGAACTATATATATCTGGAAGTTCTCAAGGTCTGATTGCAAACAACCCTTAACCACCTGCCTGATAGCATAACTGACCGTTTTGAGCAGAAGTTTTCACTAAAGACCTCCTGATGGTCCCTTATGATCTTGAATAATACAATTCCAAGATTTCAAGCCAAAGAACTAATTTTATTTTTGTCCAGGACTAGAAAATGATAGCATATAAGGCAAACTAATAATCCACTAAATTTGTCTTCTGTAACTAAAGAAATATATCAGTTATTCATGCACAAAACAATTTTTATAGCTATGTGCAATATAATGAGGTTCACTGAATATGTTTTCTTTAAACATCGAAAAAAATCAATTATTTGTTCAAAATTTTTGAATATCTTCCCTTTCTTTTCCCCTTGTCAGTAAGAGGGCTCCCCACTGTTTCTTTGGCAACACTTGACAGTAGAGTTGGGTGTGAATTAGATTTTCTGTTTCATCTAAAAAAACCCTAAACAAACAAACAAAAAACCCAAACCACTAAGTTTGATCAAAACAAAACTCTAGAGAGGCACAGTTTCTGCACTCAGAAGTGGCACTGAGGTCTTCATTAAGAAAAGTTTTTAACTCATATAGGGATATTGAAAAGTGAACAGTATGGATTATAGGGAATACTAAGAAGAGTTAAATTCAAATGTTGTGTAAGAACAAGGTTCAAAATTTTGCCTCAGGAATATTCCATTCAACACTGATTTGATATTGAAACAATACAACAGAAGTTTTCCTTCTACCCTGAAATAGACAAAGAAATAGCTTAAATTGTGAATGCTAACAGATGGCAGATAATTATGTATGTGTGAGAGGAGGAATGTCCAAAGCTGAATTTCTGAATTCTGAAGCAGAATCCTCACACTTGCTAGCTGAAATGAGTACAGTCTAGCTACAACATTGGTTACCACTTGTATTAAACCATAATAGTATGTGCTGAAGGACCAACTGGGAAGGTGATGACACAATTTGTTTCTGTATGTTGACTATTTAGAGGAGAAAAACCTGAGGTTTGGGGACAAGTAAGAAAGATTCCCAAAAAGAGAAGTAGTAGACTTTCATGGATTAGCCTCAGCAGTCAGCCAAGAACCAGGAAGCCATTCGCTCACCACTTCCCTGGCAGGATGGGGAGGAAAATGGGAAGATAAAGGAAAACCTGGTGGGTTGTGATACATTTTACTGTGACGGCACAGGGATAGGGAAACAGCAACAACAACATTTAGTATATGTGCAACAGGTAACAACATTGATATCACATCATATCCAATACACCCTTCACAGAACCACAGAATCATAAGGTTGGAAAAGATCGTTAGGATCATTGTGTCCAATCATTCCTGTCCTATGCTAAACCATATCCCTAAGTACCTTGTCTATGTTTTTTTTTAAACACATCCAGGGATGGTGACTCAACCACTTCCGTGGGCAGCCTGTTCCAGGCCCTGACAATTCTTTCAGTGAATTTTTTTTCCTAACATCTAATCTGAACCTGCCCTGGTGCAGCTTTGTGCCATTTACCCTTGTCCTGTCACTTGGCAAACAGACTGGCTGGAGACCTGTAACTAGCGGTGTTCCCCAGGGGTCAGTGTTGGGTCTGGTCTTGTTTAACATCTTCATTGACAACCTTGATGAGGGAATAGCGTCCACCCTCAGCATGTATGCCAATGATGCAAAGCTGGGAGGAGTGGCTGCCATGCGCTGACATTCAGTGACACCTGGACAGGCTGGAGAGCTGGGCAGGGAGAAACGAGATGAGGTTTAGTAAAAGCAAGTGCAAAGTCTTGCACCTGGGAGGGCACAAACACTTGTATCAGTACAGGTATGACCTGCTGGAGAAGAGATCTGTGGAGAAGGACCTGGGGGTCCTGGTGGATGACAGGTTGGCCATGAGCCAGCAGTGTGCCCTGGTGGCTAAGAGAGCCAATGGGATCCTGGGGTGCATCCGGAGGAGTGTGGCCAGCAGGTCAAAGGAGGTGATCCTCCCCCTCTACTCTGCCCTAGTCAGGCTCCACCTGCAGTATTGTGTCCAGTTCTGGGCTCCCTGTTATAAAAAAGACAGGGATCTCCTGGAGAGAGTCCAGAGAAGGGCTATGAAGCTGATTAAGGGCCTGGAGCATCTCCCCTATGAGGAAAGGCTGAGTGAGCTGGGACTGTTCAGTCTTGAGAAAAGAAGGATAAGGGGGGACCTTATTAATGTTTATAAATATCTTAAGTGTGGGACACAGGGGGAAATGGCCAGCCCCTTTCCAGTGGTCTGTGGAGACAGGACAAGGGGCAATGGCTGCAAGTTGGAGCACAGGAAGTTCCGCACCAACATGCGGAAGAACTTTTTCACAGTGAGGGTGACAGAGCACTGGGACAGGCTGCCCCCTATCTGTGTGATCTGTCGTAGGGAACCTGCTTTGGCAGGGGGTTGGACTTGATGATCTCTTGAGGTACCTTTCAACCCCTATAAATTCTATGACTATATATATATATATGTGTGTGTGTATGTATGTATGTATGTATATCTACACATGCTGGTTAGCTTGAGGTAATAACAAAGCATGATATTAGAGTAACATTAGAAATTGAGGGTTTTTTTCAGTGCAGATTTTTTTCAGTGCAGATTTTGTGAATAAAGGTGTTCAATTTTAGTTTCTAATACAGAGTTAAATTCTAAGTAAGGATGTTGCTTCCTGAAAGTGTAAATAAGTAGAAACCAGACAAAACCCCAGAACTTTTGTTCACCACCAAGCATTGTCTTAGTTGAATGAGAACAATCCAAATACTTTGGAGAATAAGGTGACCCTATCAGGCTTCAAAGTAAAACATCCAGTTTGTTGTTGCAACATGTTTAGCTGAGATGTTTAAATGTTTGGTTTTGGAGTTGGGGGAAGGCCTGGATTGAAACCAGGTATAAGTAGTAAAGCAGAAAATATCACTCAACAGATGCAGAAAATCCCTGTGGAGTAATTAATGGCAGAGGCAAGGACAAAGGGCTTCCTTTTCCACAGTAAGTAGTTATCTCCCTGTTATTTACAGAAGATTCAGCTTTTGAGGTTTTGTATGGCTTCAACAGAAGGAGTAGTCAGTTCTCACTCCTGCCTTCATTTCCCTCAGGTATGTTTTCAATCCTTTCCATTGAAATAACCATTCAAAGCAAGTCCTCTGTCTCCTGGACAGTCACTTAAGCAACTGGAAGATGAAACAATAAGCTTTAGGAAAGAAGTATGGGAAATTAGCACTCTTGGAAATCAGCAAGGAAGGGTAAAGAAAGTCCTTTCTATTGAGCAGTATCACTTGTTTAGCTCTGTAGCTGAATTTTACACACAAAATGTCTTTGTTATACTTTTCTTTTTGTTATTGAGGTGTACCCTGTTGGGTGAGTGTGTATACTGGATTATGGTCTCAACAGAACATGAACATATTGATACCTTATTTTTAAAATCCTAATCCATTTAAGGATAAAATAGGCATCAGCATGCTCAGTCCTGCTGAAATGTCAACATCTCTAGGATAACATTGAAAAAAAGATTCAGCAGCTCCATACTCTGAAAGCATTTAGTCCTTTGAGGGGGCAGCTGCTACTCAGTGTTATGTTTTCTCTTCTGTTCATTTTTTTAATTTGTTTTGTGAACTGTTTTGTGAACTATTTTGTGAACTGCTCTGTTTGCTCTGCACACACAAGTGTAAGCTAAATGGCACTTTGCATGATTATGTGGAACTTTTGGACCTCTCCCTAAATGACTTTTCTCTCTAGAAGACATACAACGCAACATGCAACTTAATTTCTGTGGAATAAGTCTCCAATTGTACTGATAGCATTATAAACCTGCAGCTACAGGCTGTGTTGCTCAGCTCCTGGGCATCCTTTACAATACATGGCAAAAAACACCCAGTTCATTGTCTTCCTTATCCAACATAGTTTCGAACTCTCATTTCCCAGGATGGAGGAAGAACAGGAAGACAATATTTTCCCTTTCTGTAAAATCTGTTCAGAGTATAAAAATTAGAAAAGAATCAATGTTTACTAGACCTGAGATAATATGATTTAGTAGCTAAAGTGATACAAGCATGCACTGGGAAGAAGAAATATTAAGTTTTGATGACTATATCCAGGGCTTTGATATTAAGTAGTCATTGAATAAGACAAATACACAATATTTGGTATCAAATAAAAAAGTCCAGGGTTCTCCTTAAAAAGAAAAACTATTATGTTCTAATCATATTATTTTTTTTCTTGCTATATGGATTGGAAAATCTGAAACTATTTTCAGTAAGCTTATAATCTGATGGGTAGGACATGTCTTTGCCTTTTTGGAGAGGGGATGGAAAGGAAAGAAAAGGAAGATAAGCAACTCCCTTCTCCCATACATAAAAGAGAACTGATTATGGATAAAGATGGTTTAAAATGGATTTCTCCTATAGTCATATTTCAAAAGAAACCAATAATATTACTGTATTGTTCAATCTTTTTTTATCTGTTGGAGTGTAAGAATTCAAGATTTCAATGGGATTGATATCTCAAGCAAGTACAACTTTTTTTTTTTTTTTTGCCAGCTGATCCTCCTTAGATATGATGAAAGAATCAAAGACTGCAAATAAACTATGAATAATTAGCTCTATGACTTTTAAGACAGAGTTATCACAAAATAGAAATCCGTTATATTTTCTGTACTGGAAAGTTTCTGAATCTAGATGAGATTGACTTGGATTTCAAAACTTTGGTTCTGGACATGCATGTCTATATTCTACATGGGTCATTCTTTAGGTGTTTAAATTACTCATCTGGATCTGACCTGAACTGGCTTGTCCAAGGCAAAACGGCAAGCTAGTGCCAGAGTTTGGATTACAGTTTAGAAATTGCTGATCACCTGCCTCATGATCAATCCATCAAATGAGGCTGAATAGAAAAACGCATCTCCAGCTGTTACAGAACACATGCTGTTGTAAGAATTAAAAGGAACCAGCTGTCTATAGCCCCTGAGAAATTTGAATAGACCCACATTTTTCCACACAATCATGCTGTAATTACATGTCACCCCAGGTGTTCTCAATATGATTACTCCCTATAAAACTATAAGTGAGGCACGAGACAACCCATACATCTGCAGGAAAAATAATGAAGCAGCAGGGTTTCTTCTTTTCTGCATGTGCTGGTTTGGTGCTGTTTATATAGCCAATCTGTTCCCTGGGACTGCTGAGAGAGCCCTTATGGTCCCAGGCATCCAGGGACCACAGATGCTGACCTATAGTAAGTGGAACATGGAATCAAGCTGCTTTTTTTGACAAAGATATCTATCATATATTTACTTTGAAAGCTGTTCTGAAAGTTACAAACCCTTTAAGAGAGAACATGCCAAGACGAGACAATTGGAAGACAGAGGGAATAGGATTTTTATTATTTCCAGTAATTTCAAAGACATCACCTTTTTTTTTTATCTACACAAAGACGCATGTACACTTTAAAAGCCTATTGTATGCCTTTATATTCAAACTTGTTCACAGGAGGTTTTGAACTGTCATATTCTGCTTCCCAAAAAGGTATCCTAAGGCCCAAATAGCTAGCTATTTTGCAGTTTCTTATTATTTTATTTGTGTTTGGTTTGGTGGTTTGTTTGGGTTTCATTTGTTTGTTTTTGATAATTCTAACCAGAAAGCAAGGGCCTAATTTGGAGGAAAAAACAAAACAAAAACAAAACAAAACAAAACAAAACAAGGGAGGGGAGCATATTTCTATGTTTCTAAGACAAGACTTGTTTTTAAAATGATGCTAAATCCCTTTAGACAAGAAGCAGCTATTTCCAAAGTAGTAACAGTGAACCAGAGACTGGATACACTCCTATTTGGTACTTACTTTCTGTTGCCAAATTTAGATAGAGACACTGAAGAACTACTGATGATTAGTTGGGATTATGGTCAAAGTAATCCATGATGACTGAAGACTCAGTAGGCAGTGTGCTAATATTGCTCAGGAATTTTAATTCAAAAAAGGTTCTTATATGAGGTAACTATACAATGCACTGTGCTTTTTGGTAGAAGGAAAATCATGATTCATTCCCTTTCTAAAACTTTTTAAGGACATGGATGCAGAATTTGTCAGAAAATGCAGCATAAGCAGTATATATGAGATGAAGGCAGCAAAGTCAGCATTTAGTGCTTTCCTGCAATTTTTTTTAATGAGTCAGCCATTTTATTGAAGAAACTTTCAGTGTAAACTGAGGAGACACCTTCAAAAATTTCCGGCAAAACATGAGCAGTTCCTTGAAATCCTAAGGACATAGTATATACATAGATCTGCAGTCATGCATAATAACCAGATTTCTGATTCTGGGACAATTTTTCACAACATAAGTGACAGACCAGAAGAAGGGTTCTAAGTCCTGTCCTACTTCCTAACTCGAATTCCTTTTCAGAGAATCACAGGATTGTAGGGGTTGGAAGGGACCTCAGTTCTTGAATATCTCCAGAGAAGGAGATTCCACAACCCCCCTGGGCAGCCTGTCCCAGGGCTCTGTCACCCTCACTGTGAAAAAGTTCTTCCCCATATTGGTGCAGAACTTCATGTGCTCCAACTTGAGGCCATTGCCTCTTGTCCTGTCTCCACAGACCACTGAAAAGAGCCTGGCCATTTCCCTTTGTGTCCCACACTTAAGATATTTATAAACATTGATCAGATCCCCTCTCAGTTTTCTTCTCTCAAGGCTGAACAGCCCCAGTGCATTCAGCCTTTCCTCATAGGGGAGATGCTCCAGGCCCTTAATCAGCTTCGTAGCCCTTCGCTGGACTCTTTCCAGCAAAGATATCCCTGTCTTTTTATACCAGGGAGCCCAGAACTGGACACAATACTCCAGGTGGGGCCTGACCAAAGCAGAGTAAAGTGGGAAGGATCACCTCCTTTGACCTGCTGGCCACAGTCCTTTTGATGAGCCCCAGGACCCAATTGGGCCTCTTAGCCACCAGGGCACGCTGCTGGCTCATGGCCAACCTGTCATCCACCAGGTCCCCCAGGTCCTTCTCCACTGAGCTCCTCTCCAGCAGGTCATCCCCCAGCCTGTACTGATACAAGCGGTTATTCCTTCCCAGGTGCAAGACTCTACACTTGCTTTTGTTGAACCTCATCTGGTTTCTCCCTGCCCAGCTCTCCAGCCTGTCCAGGTCTCGCTGAATGGCAGCGCAGTGTTCCTGCGTATCAGCCACTCCTCCCAGCTTTGCATCATTGGCATACATGCTGAGGGTGGACACTATTACCTCATGGAGGTCATCAATGAAGATAGTAAGACAGGACTCAACACCAAGCCCTGGGGAACACCACTAGTCACAGGCCTCCAGTCAAACACTGTTCCGCTGATCACCACCCTCTGAGCTCGGTCCACCAGCCAGTTCTCAACCCACCTCACTGTACTCTCATCTATCCCATATTTTCTCAGCTTTGCTATCTGGATGTCATGGGAGACAGTATCAAAAGCCTTGCTGAAGTCAAGGTAGATGACATCCACTGCTGTCCCTCCATCTACCCAGCTGGTGATGACATCATAGAAGGCTATGAGATTGGTCAAGCACAATCTCCCCTTGGTGAATCCATGCTGATTACTCCTCATGACCTTCTTCTCTTCCAATTGCTTGGAGATGTCATCTGGAACAAGCTGTTCCATCACCTTTCCAGGGACAGAGGTGAGACTGACTGGCCTGTAGTTACTTGGATCCTCCCTCCTGCCCTTTTTGAAGATCAGAGTGACATTGGACATCTTCCAGTCTTCAGGTACCTCTCCCAATTGCCAGGACCTGTTGAAGATGATAGAGAGCAGCTCAGCAATCACCTCTGCTGGCTCCCTCAGCACACGTGGATGCATCCCATCAGGGCCCATGGATTTGTGTGCATTGATTCCTCTGAGGCGCTCCTGGACTACCCTCACGTCAAACAGAGGAAAGCTGTTCATTTCCCAAACTCTCTCTCTTTCTTCTGGGGTCTATGAGTCCTGAGGGGGAGTCTTTGAAGTGAAGACTGAAGCAAAGAAGGCATTCAGTATCTCTACCTTCTCAGCATCCTCCATTACCAGCACACTTGCCTCATTCAGCAGGGGACCCACATTATCCCTAGTCATCCTCTTACTATTCACATATCTAAAAAAACCCTTTTTATTATCCCTTATGTCCCTTGCCAGTTTCATTTCCAGGTGGGCTTTAGCCTTCCTAGTCGCATCCCTACAGACCCTGACAACATTCCTATTGTCTTCCCAAGTGCTCCAACCCTCTTTCCACAATTCATAGACCTTCTGCTTCCCTTTGAGTTTACGCATGAGCTCCCTGCTCATCTACACAGGTCTCCTGCCTCCCCTTCCTGATTTCTTACTCAAAGGGATGCACTGATCCTGGGCTTGGAAAAAGTACTGTTTAAATGCTACCCAGCTCTCACAGGCTCCCTTACCTTCTAACAGCGTAGCCCATGAGATAGCTCCTATTAAGTCACAGAAGAGATCAAAGTTTGCTCTCCTAAAGTTCAGGGTCCTGATCCTTCTCTTTACCAGGCCCACATTCCTCAAGAAAACAAACTCAACAACAGCATGGTAGCTGCAGCCCAGGCTGGCTCCAATCTTAACACCTTTAATGATCTCTTCCACATTGGTGAGCACCAGGTCCAGCAACACATCACCTCTGGTCGGTCTGTCCAATACCTGAACCAGAAAGTTGTCATTTATGGACTCGAGGAGTCTCCTGGATCTCTTGCAGCTCACTCTGTGGTTTTCCCAGCGGATGTCAGGGTGGTTAAATTTCCCCATCAGGATGAGTGTCTGTGAACTCAATGCCTCCTGCAGCTGAAGGAGGAAGGCCTTGTCAGCCGTCTCTCCTTGATCAGATGATCTGTAGTAGACCCCTATCACCAGCTGTCCTTTATTAGTCCCATCCCTAATTCTGACCCACAGGCTCTCAACCTGCTCCTGACCACTTCTCAGAGTTGGCTCCTCACAGTCTATCCACTTTTTAACATAGAGGGCCACTCCCCCACCCTTCCTACCTAGCCTATCCCTTCTAAAAAGGCAATACCCTTCTACAGGTGTATTCCAGCTGTGGGAATCATCCCACCACGTTTCTGTGATTGCAACTAGATCATAATTTTCCAGTGACATCACGGTTTCCAACTCCTCCTGCTTATTACCCATGCTGTGTGCATTGGTGTAAAGACACTTCAGCTTTTCTACCATTAGATGTCAAAAAAGAATATGAACAGTCAAAAACTTATATTCAAGGGAGGAAATCCTAAAATACAGGTGTGAGGATGTAAATGAGTATATGACAAACTGCTGATTTTTGCTACCTTGACATACTCCTAGACCTCTTTGTGTTACTGAATATACTGATTTGCATTTTTCTAGGGGCACAGTGAGGCCCAGGTACCAAAGGGCAAATCCCATTGAGTTTGTTAGGACAGCACCTAGCAGCGAGGGCCTAACCACCCCAGACAGAGGCAGGGCAAAAAGGGGCACCAGGGAAGTCCCAAGTGCTGGGCACCTCCATGAGGATGGGGACAGTATGAGATTGGACTGGGACTTGGGCTCATCGTTGGGCCAATCTTAGTGGGGCCCATGGTCGTGAAGAGCTGGAGATCACCATGCTGCTATATCACTGGGGTAGGCCTGATGGCTGAAATGGAGTCATGGACCATAGAGAGGGCAGGGGGAGACCTGTGGAGGCTGGTCAAGGCTGTTGGTGTCCTCAGAGACTATTGCGAATCACAATGAGCATATTCCTCTTTTTGACTTTATTTTGTTTTAATGATCAACACTATAATTTTTTGTTATTTATTTTGGATGTGGAAGAGTTAATAGAGATAAAATTCAAAAGAAACACTTTGCTTTTAGTTATATAAATGGAATTTCAGTAATAAAAAGGGACTAATGCAGTAATGTAAATTATGTGAAGAGGATATTTACCTAGGCTTTTTTGAAAGTTTTCAAGTACAGCTAAGAAATTATTAGAGTTTGCATCAAAACAGTTTAAAAGGTTGACACTTAAGGGTTTTTTGTGTCAGCATAGCTTCTTAAAGAAATTACTCACCACACGGTCATTTTCTATTTGTAGGAACTATCAGTAGGGGATTTATTTTTTTATCCTTTTAGCTTAGAGCAGTAGGATTATAAAACTACTGATTCTGAATTTACAGAAAATATTTTTCAACATTTTAGGGACCTGGGCGGCAGTATTTGAAGTATCACTGATATGCACCATATAAATAATTGCAGTAGATGCCTTAACTCTGAAATTGATGCAAGTAATAAAAATTACTATCCTTTTAAATATAGGTTATTAAACTTGTGAAACCTTTTCCTTTGCAAATCATTTTTATTTTTACATTAACATAAACTATAGAATGGCATCTCAGTTTGAAATATTTTAAAGTCTTCTTAATTTAGCACAGAGATTAAAAAGGAAGCTGAATCACTACAATAGATAGCTTCTACTGGAGGAAATACTGTATTCTTAATTAGTTTCTGACCATATATATCAGACATTTCTGCTTACATAATGGGTTGCTCTCTATATTTTATTATGTGGACTATAAATGGTATGAATTATATTTGATTTTGTAGGGAAAATTCTCCAGGAAAAAAAGTATTTTGCCATTTGAAAAGATTTTCATAACCATGAAAATGATGTTGGAACTGGTTTATCATACACTGTTCAACCTATATTCAAATTAACATTTATGGACCTTCTATCAACAAGCACTTCCTTTAATTTCTCTCTATATTTGTACAATACAGCATAAAACATCTATTTTACAAATGACTTTTTTATCCAATTATTTTTAAAAATTAATAGTAAGAAAGATTTTTTTTTTAATCTTTAGAGTGAATGAGATTGTTTTAAAAAGGCACTTTCTGTAAAAATTAGTACATTTAGATTTCTTTGTTAAGACTTTCATTAATATAAGAGTTTTAAATCTTAGGTGGTGTGTGCTCTTACTGTCAATATTAAGTACATAACTCCTTGAAACAAAAATAAGTGCCTTTCTGGTTTGCTAAGTCGTTCTATTCCTATTTATTAGAAAATGTTCTGAAAATTAGTGTACATCCAGACCTTTTCTTGGCTGAATACCTCCTGTCTAGATTTACAAAAAGATAATGAAGGAATCTCTCATTCATATATAATTATAATGTTGCTTATATAGCAATTTCAGCATATCTGTTTGTGTGGCAAACTTCTTCTATGCTACTTAATCCTGACTAACATTAATTTTTTGGTACAATACTGCATCAGTATTATATTCAGAATATTGCTGTTATAAACAGAGTATGTTTTACTAGCATCACCCGTATTATTTTTGTACCCTTTAGCAACAAAATGTCTGATTTCACGCTTAACATTTTCCATGCACTATGTTTTCACTTACAAATGTGTGAAATATGCATTGAACTTTAAAACATCGTAACTTTCAATTAAATTTTTGAAATTTTACCACTTAAACTGATTGAAATCTATTTTTCATGCATGAAATAGCATCTCCTTGAATTTTATTTCATATCCTTCTCCTGATTTTTTTATAACTTTAAAGATATCTAGATCCCATGGTCCAATATATCTTTCTTATCTTTTTGCTCTAACTGGTCATGTTTCAGTACCATACAGATATAATTCCATTTCATTGAAAACTAAAAACCAAGCATTGAATGTCTTCTCTGTCTGTGGGTACATACTACAGATTTGAAAAAATAAAAATGAATACACTAACATCCTGGCCAACCATAAGAAGATTGTTCTTATTGAATCTATTCCATTTCTGTAACTGAGAAGTTTTTAAACTCAAGTAATGAAAATATCTGACTTATCTGACTTGCAACTGAAGCTATGCATAATACTTTCTAAGCAAAGGTTTACATTTTGTGGAGGAAAATGCTAATTGTATTGGACTGAATATTATCCAAGACTTTTTAGTACTAAAAGGCATTCTGAATATGAAACAGGTGCCATGATTCAAAGTCTGAATGTACAACGTTATGTCAAGAAAACTCAGTTGGTATCCAAAGCAGCCCTTTGAGCCTTTGGTGTGATGTCTCATTCATTTCTTTTTACAGAAAAAACCCACATTTTTTCTTTTGAAATACACTGTTTTCATTCCTTTGTTTCCTCAAGGTATTGGTCAGGTAAATTACCAAGTAATTGAGAAAACTTAACTCCATTGGGCAAATAAATTCAAGGAATTCAGATGAGTCCTGGGCCTTTTAAAGCCAGGAAAGATGTATAAAGCTCTTTCTTCCATGTTTAGTCTTCACATCTTACTGGATTTGCAATTGTATAGCAGCAGAAGCAGGCAAAATGGCCTGTATTGCTGCTAGTAATAACATATTATAGGTTAATGGGATCGAAATAAGCGTAGAGAAAAGCAAGATCACATAAAGTTAGGGTTTGTCACTTGTGACAAGAACAGGAGTGGGTTTTGCATATCAACGCATATTTATGAATGTTTAAGAGCCATGAATATGATACAGCTTTTTTTCTAATAAAATATGTTCCTACAGAAACGTATTCCTAATACACTAAGGAAGTATTAATTGCATTGTGAAAGGATCTACTATGAAATTTGACATATTGAAAACTAAACATTGTATACATACAAGAAGTTAACATGGTAACAGGTGTGGAGAAAGGCTTTAAAAATGACGGATGGGACATTTTTAAAAAGTAATGACGAGCATGTTAAAAAGGCCTGTACTGACCTAACAAAACAAAACCAAACAACAACAAACAAACAAAAAAAAGAGGGAATGTTTATTTTCTCTATATATTAATGTAGGGAAAAAAATAAATAAGCAAGTGGGGAATAAAGAATTATTTAAAGATAATATTCACCCAGGAGGAATGAGCATAATTTAGCTGTGAAGAGTTTGAGGCCTGTAATTTGGCTGTTTTCTAACCTACATTAACATGAGTCCTGAAAAAACCTTCGTTTCTTGTCATCCCTAGTTTTAACTGATTAACCTTAAGCTGAACAAATTAGCTAGTTATTAAAGTGTTCACTCCTAGTTATTCAACAACCAAGGCTTTCTCTTCCTACCCCAAATTTGCAAAATAGTTTTAAGAAAAACTGAAATATATATTGTGAATTTTTAGATTACAAATATAACTGCTAAGATAAATGATCTACCAGTGGAAAAAGGAGGGAAACCTTATTCTCCAAGTGTTATAACGCTGACTTGAGCAAGTGTGTGGGTGAAAGAATGTATTGTGGAGATCAATGTGGAAATATAGATGGAAAGAAAGGAGAAAACCAAATGATGTGTTAAAGCAGGAGTTGCTTGAGGAAACAGCAGAACACGTTCTGTTTCCTGTGTGGGGTCGGAGGGTGGGAGAAGAAAGAAAAGGGGGAAAAAAAAAAAGACAGTTTTCTGGAAACATAGGTTGGTTGCTTCTGCAGAGGATTGAATAAAGATTACTATAAGGATGGGAAGAATTTTGTCTCATGAATCTAATTTAGAATCATAGATAGTCCTGAGTTGGAAGGGACCCATAAGGATCATGGAGTCCAACTCCTGGCTCCGCACAGGGCCAGCCAAGTCAGAGCATGGGGCCGAGGGCATTGTCCAGATGCTTCTTGACCTGAGTCAAGCTGGGTGCTGTGACCGCTTCCCTGGGGAGCCTGTGCCAGTGCCTGACCATCTTCTCAGTAAAGAACCTCTTGTCTGAGCTTGATACCGTTCCCTCGGGTTCTATTGCTGGCAGCCAAAGAGAGGAGGTGGGTGCCGGCCCCTTCACTCCCCCTCTGGGTGCACCGCTGGCTCATGGTTAACTTGCTGTCGACCAAGACCCCCAAATGCCTCTCCGCACGGCTGGCCTCCAGCGTCTGATTCCCCCGTCTATCTGTGTAGCCAGGCTTGTCTCTTCTCAGGTGCAGCATCCAGCACTTGCCCTTGTTCAGTTTCGTGTGGTTGGGAATTGCTCGGGTTTCTCATCTGTCCAGGTGTCTCTGCAAGGCTTCTCCAACCTTAAAGGAGTCAAAAGCTCCTCCCATTTTGGTGTCATCTGCAAATTCACTGAAGACACCCTCACGGCCTGTGTCCAGGTCATTTAGGAAAACATTACAAAGACCTGGACCTAAAATGGAGCCCTGGGGAGGCCCGCTAGTGACTGGTCAGCAGCCAGATGGAACCCCGTTTACAATCACCCTCTGGGCCTGACCCATCAGCCAATTGCCCACCCAGTGCATTGTGGCTTTGTCTAGTTGTATTCTGGGCATTTTGTCCAGCAAGATACTCTGAGACGCACTAGCAGAAGCTGTACCGAACGACTACTTTGGACAGCTCCGCCAAGGATGTGTTCACCCACAGGCACCAAGCAGGGCACATTTAGACAATTCCTTAGCTAAAGTCATCGCTCAAAATTGCATGGAAGGACGGCTTCTTCATTTGGCCTTTGCAAGGATTGACTTTCAGGTTCTTCGCTTTATCTGTATTCTTATTCTACCAAAATCGTTGCTCAACTTCACGACTGCTTTGAATACAAAGAGGGGAGGGGAATGATTAGCACGCGGAGTTCTGGTGAGCGGGGGTCCTGTGGCTGTCCTCGATAGTCTTCCTCACTGCGTGTGCTGGTTGCACCCCATCCTTGCGCATGCACATTTCAGCGTTGGCTGATCTGCACAACCACAGCCAGGTTCTTCTGGTCCCTAGTGTTTCAACTCAAGACCAGCACCGGTACCCACGGCTTTAATTCAGAGCCCGTAACGATTTCCATAGTGATCAAGGCACCCACACATTCCAAAGGGCCTTAACACATTTTTTATTCTCCTAACTCTTACAAGTTCCTAAACTCCTAATCCTATTCTAAGCTAAACTGACACTAAACTAAACTACTATTTAGTAAAGAACAAGTTCCCTAAACTGCAAATCCTATTCTAAACTAAACTGACACTAAACTAAACTACTATTTAGTAAAGAACTCAAAGTCAACGATCAAAGTCAAGTAACAATAAAAGTAAAGCAACAATAAAAGTAAAGTAACAAGAAAAGAAGGGCACGGGTGCTTCCTCGTCCCTTCTGCCGAGGTGCTGCTGCAGCTACGTGGTGCCTGCCGAGGGCCGGGCCTTGGAGCTCCTCCGGGGAATCCAAGGAACAGACACACGCCGGCGCCTGCAAGGGCAGAGTTGGAAAGCGCTGATGGAACCGGGAAGGCAGGAGCGGGCGGGACTTGGTCCCCCCTTCTTTGGGATGTCCTCTGGCATGGCAAGAGAGGACAAAACACGGTGCTTTTGCTATTTTTTGTCTGCCCTCAAGTCTCTCAGGAGAAGCGTCGGTTTTTTGAGGAGTGACGATACCTCCCTAGCTACAGCTCTGCGGAGCAGCTCCTTGCTGTGTCTCTGGGATTCAGACAACAGCCTCAGGAGGATTTCCTCAAGGCAGAACACTGGCAAGGGAAAGATGGGCGGCAGAGTCTGCTACACACCTGGGCTCCTCACTCTTCTTGCCCTCCTTGGACTTCCCCCTCCTTCCAGAGAGCTCTTCTTCCACCTGGCTCCTCTTCCTGGCCGCTTGCCCGTCCCCGTTGCTCTCCTCTTCACAGGTGGGTTCCCCCTTCCCGCACCCTTGTGAAGAGCCTGCCAGCCTTTCCGTTCAAGAGGATCATTAGACAGGGAAAGCCGTGATCAACGCAAATCAGTTCTGCTCTTCATCAAAGCTAGCTCATCCTACCTTCTGTCCTCGCAGGAGCTCTCTGGCTGCTGGCTGGCCGGAGCAACTGGAGGCACCTGCAATGGAAATGAACGACTTAGCAGGTGGTGAGGACCTGCCTGCCCGGCTGCTACCTCAGCTCTGACAGGCAGATCCATCCCTTGGGTGGGTTTGCTCAGCTCAGCTGAGCCGGATCTGGCGGGGGGATGACGGCACCCAGTGCGACGGCTGATGGGCATCAGCCTGACCCTGCGCTGCGGCGGGCCTGCAGGCTGGCAGTGACCTGCCTTGTCCCTGCGGCAGCGGTGCCACCCACCTTCTGAGGCGGGAGGCTTTTGCTGCCCCGCTCTCTGTGGCCCCGATGTGCCTCTGCCGGCCGTGCGTAGAGCCCTGGCTCTCGCCACTCGGGTACCTCCACCCGCAGGATTCTCTTGTGGTGGTAGATGAGAACCTCCACCAGCAGTGTCACCTGCACACAGCAAAGCAGCGGTTTGCAGCTGGGGGGCTGGAAGGGGCTCACAGCTGCCGGGGTCTGCTATTGCCAGCAGCAGCTCCCCCGGGAGTGTTTCCTGGGCTCCTCACTCTTCTTGCCCTCTTTGGACTTCCTCCTCCTGGAATATCCTGAGTTGGAAGGGACCCGTAAGGATCATGGAGTCCAACTCCTGGCTGCACACAGGGCCAGCCAAGTCAGAGCATGGGGCCGAGGGCATTGTCTAGACGCTTCTTGACCTGAGTCAAGCTGGGTGCTGTGACCACTTCCCTGAGGAGCCTGTGCCAGTGCCTGACCACCCTCTCAGAAAATAACCTCTTTTAATATCCAGGCTAAGCCTCCCCTTTCTCAGCTTTATAATGTTCTCTTGGGTTCTATCACTGGCCACCAAAAAGTGAAGGTCAACACCTGCCCCTTTGCTTCCCCTTGTCAGGAAGCCATAGACCCCAGTTAGATCTCCCCTCAGTCTCCTCTTCTCCAGACTGTACAAACCAAGAGACTTCAGCCTGTCCTCTTAAGACTTCCCCTTCAGTCCCTTCACCATCCTTTTTGCCCTCCTCTGGACACACTCCAATATCTTTGTGTCCTTGTAATGTGGTGTCCAAAACTGCACAGTACTCAAGGTGAGGCCACACCAGTAACAATGTAAAGCAGGAAAATCTCCCTGGAGCTTCTGGCCATGCTATGCTTGATGCACCACAGTATATGGTTGCCGCTCCTGGCTGCCTGGGCACACTGCTGGCTCATGTTTAACTTCCTCTAGACCAAGCCAGGTTTGCCCCTTCCCAGGTGCAGAATCCAGCACTTGTCCTTGTTAAACTTCATACAGTTTCCTGATAATATAATAACAATTCCAGCTCTCCAGCAATTTCTCTAGGCTTTCCCTCATAAGCTGTTTCTCTAAATTTCTCCTCTCCTTTTCATGACATCAACTGTCTTCCATCCAACATTTTTCTATAACCGTATGAATGTCATTCAATCTAATGTTTATATTGCTTTAGTCCAAAGGCACAGGTCTCATCAAGGAGACCTTTAGAAATTAATCTAATTTTGCCTGAAAACTACAAGGTTACTAGGAAGCTGAATAAAGAGCAACCAGGGATAAAAGCAGCCTACTAAGAGTTAATGTCCAGACAGGCTACTGCATGTGAGACAATGTAAGTACTGCACTTTTGAAATTACAGAATAAAATCTCTTTCCAGTTACTTTCCAGCAAATTCATTGTTTTGTCATGAACTCCAGCATAACCATGTAGGACAATCTAAATACAATGCTCAAGAGAAACAAGAGTTCAAGCAAAAAGAAAGATTTTCCAGTCAATTATTTGACTAAGATTATTAAGAAAACGATGAATGTAAACTCCAAAATGTATATACTATAACTTAAAACTTAATAACAAAGATAATTTTCTTTTAAAAAAACTTTTCTTTTTCATTGACAATTGCAGCTTACTTTCTTGTTGGTGACACCTGCCTTACAGTGACATTCTGTTTGGCTCCCTGCCAGCAATAGCCTGCTTTTCTGACCTATCTCTTGCCTACGGATTGTGTGAACCTCACTGTCAAATCTGAACTACAAATCATCACTAAGAATGAACCAAAACCAGATTATGTTATCTAAAAGAGATGAGCAGAAAATTATGGCAGAGATTACTTATTTTCCATCTCTTGTTTCCATTTGAAAAACAGCAAAAGCACAAAAAGCCCCCAAAGCTCCATGGATTTATGAATCAAATGGGAGCCAGACCATCGTCTAATTAATGTCCAGTAAAGATAATCAGAATAAGCATCAGTTGATACTAGAAAAATTAGTCTGGGCAGTGTAAAGGAATGTGCGGTGTGAGAGCACCTGATCCCTTCAATTAGCTGTTTAAGGACTATTCAATATAGAAGAAATAACACATAACAAGAAAAGTGATAAATTAAACACACAGATACACAAACCTGAGGAGCAGGTGATAACAGAGACAATAACAAAGATCAGAACTCTTCACCCGCTGATGGATGGGCCATTAACAAAACACTTAGACATAGCCTTGAAGGGAGTTGACCTGAACTTTGTAACTGATAAGAAAGGGTAAAGACAACTAGCATGAATATTATCAAAAACTTCAGGGCTCCCTGTGGGACTTTGCCACACTAATTATGGGCTACCAGCAGGGGCTTGTGGAACCCTGCAAAATGAGTTGTGGGGTGTTTAAGGGGAGGTCCAGAGGCCTTAAGGGCAAATCAGGGCAAATCAGGATGGAACAAGAGTGGGAAAAGAGTAGGTTATCTGATCATTGCAACCTATCATATATTCTCATTAAATACTTTAAAAAATATCTTTCTGTGTAATTTATCCCATCTGTGAGAGATGCAAAGTTTATATGCCAGGAACTGGAGGCACCAGGGCATACAATTTTCCTCTAGTGATTTTTTTTTTTCAAACCAAATGTATGTCAGTACTGGGACGAAAATGACTCAAAGTCTGAGTAGATAAAGGTGCACAGGTTCCAGGCATGGATATTAAGCAGGCTAAGAGTCCAATATGATATTTTGGACAACTGTGATATTGGGGTGCTTGTGAGTCAGGTGTGTGAGTGTGTGTATCTGTTTGCCAGTAAATATCATGCTGGACTATCTGGTGAGTAGAAAGACACCTGTATACAAATATGAGGGCCCACGATCTAAGAAGGTTTGTTAGACAGGCTGAAAGTCCATATTTATAGTTGAGGGCTGCATAACTATGGGTGTGCTTGTGAATCTAGAGGTTACAGGTTTGTGCTTTCAGTAGTGAATCTCCATCTTGGTCAGTAGTTACCAGAAACATCAGTTAAAAAACTCTCTACTTTTTGAGTTTTAGTAAGCAGGCATTCCTTATTGCAGTGCTGGATGCATGGGGGATTGCCCCAACCTAATGTGCATACCATTAGTTGCAAGAGCAAAAGTTTATATCATTCTAGTACATGCATATTAATTTCTGTGATTTCCTGTAGCTAATTGTAATATTTGCACATTCTTTACATGTGTGCTTTTAGTCCCTAAGGGTCTTCCATGGAGTCTTCGGTGGTCCTTTGGTGTTACCTAGTGGTTCTTTGAAATTTATTTTTTTTCTATTAACTTCTTGAAGCATGTGGAGTATGGATTAATCCAGGTGGCTTTTTTCTTCTCTTATAGTTACCTAGTTTTGACTAGTTTCTTGCTAATTTATCTGCCTCTTGTGCCAGGACTGTAAAATATTGTCCTTAGTTGCATTCTTTTCTGAGGCTCCTTGCATTCCTTCTTAGTTTGATGTTCCACTTCTGTTCTTGGTAGCCATGTACTCTGTTCCATTGCACAGTAGCTCAAGGTTTCTTATGACTTCTATCTGTTTGTATCAAAAGTTTCAAAGTGTCTCAAGCAAGCACAGAGCAGGCACAACAGAATTACCATCAGAGACACAGTAGAATCTTTCAGCCTTTGCTTTGTTCAACGTATCACAGGTAGAGAGGACAATCAGGACTTTGTCATCCCACTTAAGTTTTGACTGAGTCTTGGTAGGGTTTGTATGAGTGTTGTTAAAGGCAGCGCTCTGTGGCACTAGGTGTGGCCAGGTGGGTTAGTGTTCTGTGTGTGTGTGTGTGTGTGTGTGTGTGTGTGTGTCTGTGTGTATGTGCAACCTCTCTGCAATACACACTCAGCCTCCTTAATGGGCATATCTTCAAATGGGAAAACAGTGGCCATGTCCATTGACCTAAGACAGAGACTCCAGGTCTCAGGGTGCACTAGGATGTCACACAGTGGCTTTATAACTTCCCTTCACAGACAGAACCTCTCAGGTCCTTAAACTGCTTTTTAAGGCTTTAACACTGATTTTAGCACTTTGCAGACTTCTTGACTTCAACATATCTTCCTAAGTAACTGGAGTTATGGAGTCTGGAATAATTATTGCAGGCACAAACATTTCTACTTTTGATGTCTGGTTTTGATTACATGAATCCCATTGTCTGTCACCAAATAGATTCTGCCCTTGCAGCTCACTGAAGGTTGAATGAGAAAAAGAAAGCAAACACAACAAAAAACCCACCAAATGGTGTGTTTGCTAGCTCAGTGTTACAGTACTAAACTGTAAAAACTGCTAAACTAGCAAACATCTGAGAATTACAGGTATATTTTAAGAACTCCCAAGCAGTAGACAATTTTATTTTCTAGAACAAAGCTGCATAACACATATTGACCATGTTACTGTGTGGTGTAAAGTTTTAATAATAGGGCTCTCCTTACTGCTTGAAGCTTTCCTTCATTGAATCTGAGGTTGATATGCAAGTATGTCCTCACTTTACACACTAGCTAGAACAATGTTCTTTCATTTACTGACATAATTCCCTGTCTCATTATGTATTCATATGTAGGGCATCCTTGCCTTGATATGAGATCTAGTTGTATTTTTAACCTATGAGTCAAGACCTGCAGGAAAGTTGAACGGCATGTGACTTAATCCTTTTAATAAACTTTACATGGTTAATGAATAGAACTATATATATATAAGCCCTTCAAGCTTTCTCAGAGCTGTAATGAGTTGGTTAATGCAGTGATCTGAAACAGTCTCTGCCACAAAAAAAAATATTGGTTTGATTTAAAATGGGAATAACAACTTAAAAATAAGTTCCAATGCAAGGAAAGCTTTACTGCTTATCAGTGCCACCTGAACATTTACACAGGTCAAACTTAATTGAAGATTTCAGGTGCGGAAGTTTGGTTTCAGCTAAGCTTTGAGTCCAGCTTTAGGAAGTGTGTCCCTTTATAAAGTTAATGAAAATTTTTATGTTTCCACCTGTGACTGGAACTTGATCAAACCAGTTTGACAGCTCAGCAGGAGGGCAGAGATAGACTTCAAAGAATTTAGTTTTCTGCATTGTCTCAGGTATTTGCTGGAACAGCTGCTGTCAACTCCATGTCTGTATATGCTGCATATGCTGTCAACTTCTGCTTGAGTTAACCCCTTAGACTCATCAATTAAACAAAACCAAATAACTAACAGATGGAATATATAATATGCATGAATTATTATATATTTCTGCTTCCTTTAGTCTTTCTGTACTGAAAAAAGTATGAAGTTTTAATAATACATAATGTTCTAATATTCTAGGAGCTTATGTCGTTTCTTTTGACTTATAACTGCATTTTTTTCTTTATGTGGCATTCAAGCTAGGAAGAGAAAAGGAAATGGAAGGTAATTAAAAATCTATAGTAGATAAATGAACAATTCTTTATTACAGTTACATTTCTTTATTTGTCTTATGCTGTGATAGTCAGATCATACGAGTTCAAGAGGGTCAGGTCAGTTCAACACTTGAAAGAAAATCCTCCAAGCTGAGGTGAAAACTCTATGAAATAGATGTGAAAGGTGAATTATGAAACCAGTATCTGTGCTGAAGGGCACATCAGCAGAATAGCAAAATGAACTGAAGGGAATGCATCCTCCTCATCATGCACATTATTTATCCAGTGGCTTGCTCTATTACTTTAAGAAATACTGAAGTGATGTGAAAAAAAGTCCCATAGCATAAATTGCTGAAATGATGTCCTGCTGAGGTGGCTAGAGGTCATGCATTGCTGGAGATGTTTTGGAAGAAATTTCCATGAAGAGCAACTAGACACGATAATTCTAATCAGGTATTATATCCCTGAACTATCCTCTCTCAGAAGTTTTTCTTTGCGTGGTGAAAGCTGTTGTGGAGTAATTTCCTCAAAGTCTTACTCTCCCTGCAAGATCATTTCAGCAGAGGAAATAGGGGATTGAATGAGAAAGCGCGTGCACCATCTCTACAGGCTTCTGAAGCAAACACTTTTGTGTAGAGGTTTATAGTTTTCAGGATTAAACTATTTTCAGATTCTGAAATTCTTCATATTTATATTTTTCATAAATTCACTTCTAGGTTAGCATGCCATAGGCACAGAAATGAGTCTTTAAAAAAAAAATTCTGAAAATTATATTTTGGGAAAAAATGTTTAATAGCCTTTCTTACATCCACAATTCTTGTCAAATGCAATCTATTAAGTTTGCCAAGTGCAGGAGTATCATCCAATAAATAGTAAATCATGTTATATACTCACCATTTTCACTTGTCTAGCTCTTTCCACTCTATCAAAATTCACCAATAAGGAAAAGATAACAGAGACTAAAGTAGAATAGCTTTCAACAAGTAAACTTAAACTCTTACAAATTAATTTATTTTGCACCTTTGCTAGAAGTATATTTTAAATCTTAGATGGAATTCATTACGTAGGCAAATAATAGATCCAGAAAATGTTTTGGGTTTTTTCTTGGTTTTTGCTTTTATTTCTATGCTTCTACAAACCTTGGGCACCAAACCTTCATTTCATTCACTGAGTGTTTTTTCTTTTTTTTTTTTTTTTTTTCTTTTTTTCCCTAACTGTTCTGGCAAGGATTCAGAGAAGGGAAAAAAAAAGTTTTAGAAAGATTTATTTTTACATTAAAAGTCATCATGGAGAGAATTCAGTGGGTTAGAGGTACTTAAGTTAGACTACAGAAAAATAGTTTTAGGCCATATTTTTCATATTATAACTATTTATGATTTAACTATACTTCTATTTTTAACTAATTCCCACGACTACTGTGATTTGTAATTTTTTCTACTTAGAAAGGCATTCTGAAATTTTATGATAAAACTGATGTGCTATTTTTTTAATGTGGTAATTCTAAACAGTTTTCTTCCTCATATGGAGGTAATGAAAAGACCAGTGACTGACCAGGCACTTCATCCACACAGTAGACTACATGCTCTGTTTTGGTAGTACTAATGTAATTTGCTTATAGAATTCTCTTCTCTTCTACTCCTGCAGTCAAGTTATGTCTAAAGAGCAGTTCAAAATCCAGTGGAAGTGCTCAGAGATACTGCTACAGCTGTGACTGTAGTGTCATTAACTTTTTAACCTCGTTTCAGTAACTCCTGCTCAGGGCCTAAGAAGTGGATAAGACACAGGAATATATTTCAACGACGGAGGATGGCAGTGGCATATCTTTCAACTAGGAGTTCCAGCCAGTTTTACCATTTTGGATTCTCAAGTTGTGTTCTGTCTTGTTTGCTTTGCTCCCTGAAGTTTATAAATAATAAAACTGGAAAAGGGCAATTTATTATATGTAGAATGTGTCATTGACCACAGCCTGTCAGCAGTGTTCTTGGTTGAGTCTGCTTTGTCTGTGACATTTCCTCTTGTTAGTAATGGCACTTCAGTGTTTTTCAGGTTGTTGCTTTTGATTTAAAATTGTGTGTTGTACAAGATGGGCATTAGTTCTCTCAGCCTGTTTTTTCCCTCATAACCAACTTCATGAGCAAACTATAGTTAATGGTCTCTGCATTTAGATGTGTAAGACAAGATCTTATCAACTAACTTCAGATAGTTAAAGTCTATCTAATCTTAGACCACACAGACCAGTAGAATATTAGTAATCTACTCTATGTACAACACAGGTAAGCACTTTCTGTACTTCTAACCTACAAACAGATTAATTTCTCTGTTGATTTTACTAGTACTCTGCATACCGTTGAATTCTGCTCTTTTCTCAATCATATACTTATCTAAAATAGAGGGTACTTTTGAATGCAACCAATATACTATAAGCTGCTTTAGTGGACTATAATATTTCCCTTATAAAGAAAACAATGAAAGAAGAAAGTGTGATGGTTGACTTTTCTGCTCGTACTCAAAGATGTGAAGTAGTTGTATATTGATGGAGAGGTGGTATTACTTACATGCTATCCTTAAACTTGAAGGAAGAAAATAATATTTTAATCTTTGAATTCACAAAATTTCAGGAAAATCTACAAGGTTTTCTGAAAATCAAGTGTAATACACTTCAAACAAAGCAAACAAAGAAAAACTCCTTAGGTTAAAAATGACAAGAACAAAATGGATACTTGTTTTTTATCATCAAATGCTAAAAAAAAAAAAAAAGCATTAAACTTAGTCACAATTTCTGAGAAATCTTCTTGGATAAAGAGGAGAGTATGTCAGAAAAGGTATATCCTTTCATGTTAGAAAGGTGCATCAGAAGTATTTCTTACATTTTACTTCTTAAATTGAAGAGCTAGGCACTAAGAGATAATGGCAAGTTATACAGGCTTAAATTTTCTGAAGTCTTGTCACAGGAGACCACTATTATGTCTGTGATTAAAACCATTTGGCAATTTCAAACAACTCAGAAACAAGCCCCAACCAGATGTGGGATGTGATTCATTGTGTTATATCTCCGCTGCCAATGGTAATGGCATTTTTTATGCACATTTAGAAATACTAAAAGTTCCTGCCTCTTCAATAAATTACGTGAGTCATACAATGCATTATTTTGACGTAGTGACATTTACTGTGACCTGACCACATTCCTATTAAAACAGAGGAGTATTCTAAGACTTCTGAAGAAAGGAATATATTAGGGAGAAAATCCAGCTCCTTAGACTGCCAGAAAGCTAGAATAATTGTGCACAGTTAAGTTCTTTAGTAAAGAGAAATTAGAAGTTTGTGGGAAGTTGCAGAGGAAAAAAATATTTCTGGAATAGTCTAATCTCTTAAACCAATTTAACATGGGAGATAGGTGAGGAACAAACAGTAGATCCACATATGAATATTTCACCTATATATGTATACTGGCCTTCAGAAGGAACAGAACAACACACAAGAAAGAGCTAGCAGTTTCCAAACTACTCTGGTTTTGTTTGCCATTTCATGATCTAAGTTTAATATCAAAGGTGGGCTTTTTTGATAGGTTTTAAGTTAATCCTGTAGTTAATGATTTGTTGATTTGTAGCTAATTATCCAAAACGTTCAAATACGTAATACAAAATAAGTAGTCCTGACTCATCAATATTTAAATATTTAATTAACAGGGAAGTTGTTTCCTATTTATGATTCTTTGCCATCTAAAGATAATTTTGCTATAATTTGTAGGAGTACTGTTCTCAAAAAATAATCAATTAATAAAATTGACTCAAAATTTTAGTTACAGTTTTGTAATATTTACTTTTTCAAAACCTGAACATTAAAAATATAGTAAATAGAAAAGGAATTTTTCAGAAATAGCAGAATACACAATGCATTTGTTCACGAACTTTATTCATCCATGCAAAAAACTGCATAAGCTGGTATTGAAAGCCTGAGGGTAGAAACTCTGAGGTGAATACAGATCAAAGACAGCACAGCTCATTTTTTTGCATGCCTGAGATTATTTCTGATAATAATAAAGCTAAGCAAGCCTGATATGACAAAGTAAAAGTTGTATTTATTTGTAAAAATCTCTCTGAGGGAATGTAAGAGCTGAGATTTTAAATTTGCTAAGGTATCTGCATAGGAACTAGGTATCTATTCAGTATGTTCAACAGTAGAGTAGAAAGTCAAGGATTAAGGCTGACAGTATTTGAATGACAATATTTTTCTCCCACACAGAAAAAGGAAATGTTTATATTATGTCCTATGATGAAGATTAGTTGCAGATATCAGTTACTTTTGAAAAAAAATCATGCATTAACAAAATGATCATGCATGTCAATCAGCATGAGTAGCAGTTTTGTCTTAACACATGGACCTGCTCTTCCAAAACACCAGCTACTGGAGTTGAATGTTTGTCTGCCATCAGCAGGCAATAGATACTAAAGAGGTTTCACATATTGCATACATGATGTTGAGTTATTCTGTACACATTCAGTGCCAGAAAAATTTGACAGACTGATTGAACACATAGGCTCTTTGGGCTACATCTCTATTAATAAATCAAGCAGACCTGGGGAACTTTACCAGCATCAGAATGCAGAGCTGTAAGGTCAAATATTTCAAGGCTCAATATAATCTAAATACAACAGTTATCACTGTGTTCTCAAAAAATCACATAATATTTAAGGATTGAAGGTTGCTTATGCATCTTGTTACTAGGGATCTGTTGAATTTAATAGGTATCCATTGAATTGAATCACTTGTCAGGAAGACTCATCAACTTTTAGCCTCCACTGGTTGTACTTTTGACTTAATTCAGTTACTCTCACACTGATGTTTTGTGCCATCTGAAATTACCCAGGGTGACTAAGAAAAGTTTGACAGGAATGAGAGATATAGAATCATAGAATCACTGAATCATAAAATTCTCTGGTTGGTAGGGAACTCAAGGATCATTTAATTCCACCCCCTGACAGAGGGAGGGACAGACTCCTCTGCCCAGGCCCAAAGCCTCATCCAACCTGGCCTTAAACACTGCCAGGGATGGAGCTTTCACAACTTCTCTGGGAAATCTGTTCCAGTGCCTCATCATCCTCATAGTAAAGAATTTCTTCCTAATGTCTAATCTAAACCTGCCCTCTTTCAGCTTGAAGCCATTGCCCCTTGCCCTGTCACTGCACTCCCTAATGAACTGTCCCTCTCCTGCTTTCCTGTAGGACCCCTTTAAGTATTGGTAGGCCACCATTATGTCTCCCCAGAGCCTTCTCTTCTCCAGGCTGAACAAGCTTAACTCTTGCAGCCTCTCTTCATGGAAGAGGTGCTCAACCCCAATCATTTTCATGGCTTTTCCCTGGACTTGCTCCAGCATCTTTCCTGTACTGGGACCCTCAGGTCTGGATGCAGTACTCCAGGAGGTGTCTCATGGAAACAGCATAGAGGGGCAGAATCCCCTTCCTTGACCTATAAGGGACATGTCTTATGGACATGGCCATAATCTTATGAAAAATCTTCAGTGAAATAAGTAAGTTTATTACCTTAGGTGTTAATTCTAGAGTTGAACAACGAGATTTCAAAATTATTTTTGAAAAGTTGATGTTTTTGTAATGATTTATATGTAAAAACAAAACAAAACACAACAGAAATGCGTGTTCACCCTTAGGGTTCCTATGTCAGTTTGTTCAATTTCTTCTGCAAAAAGTCACTATCAATTTAAAGAAAAATCAGTGAAATATGTAAATAATATTAGTCATAAAAAACAGTTAACGTAGGCAGTCTGAATAGCAATTATTCTTCAGTATAGTGAAGCTGATGAAAGAAATTTGGTGATACTCTGGGTTAGGGTAGTAGCTGAAGCTAACGTCTACTAATCTTAATTTTTCCCCTCTCTTTTATTTTTTATTGCCTGGAAAAATTAAAATAAAAGCCATTGCTTCCCATCTGCCATGGGGAGTTCTCAGTTGGGTCAGTAAGTGGAGATGAAAGGAAATAGCAGAGCAGTCTTAAGTCAGCCATGGCAACCACATCACTGTACATGGGCAAGGTCTCTTGACATTTAACAAAGAAATTGAAGATCTCACTGTTAGGCTATGTTTCTTACAGAAATTAATGAATACGTGGTACTGTTGCTCCATTAATCTCAACTCATGTAAGCAACTCCCCTTGGGACATGAAAGTTTGTATTTTGGCAAAGAAAAAGAAATAGAGAGTAACATCATGAGTTCAATGTACCTCCTTATTGTTAATGTTGTCTTAAATAATTGCATTAGTTGCTGCTTACACCTAAAAAACCAATAAATGTTTACAGGTAAAACGCATGTCGACATGTTTTATTTTCTGATTACAAGATTTCAAAGGCTTCTGTGTATTATCTTTTACTTGCATTATCACTTGCATATTTTATGAAAAGAGGAATAAAAATCAACTGCAGCAACAGATAGAATTAAAAACATGATTCAATAAATAGTATAGTAATATTTTGTCAGTAATATGTATTTCCATCAATGTTACCACTGAAACAATTTGCCGGTAAGTGACTGACATTTATACAAAAATGTCATTCAACTGTTTTGGAGCAATGGAAAAGAACATGCTAATGTGTAAGCAAATAATTTGCTTCTATAACAGATTAGACCTCTAATCGTAAATGTTTGAAGCTGCTGATATAATTAAAGAAAAATCTAGAAAATGTTAGAGCATATCCAAATATTTTAAATGGTATTATGGTTTGTGGACCACATTATTCCCAGCTGTACAAGCTGGAAAAAATGCCTATACAGTATTGTGTATCCCTTGCTGAAATGAGCTGTCAAGCACACATCAGGGGACAGCAGATGTTAAAGACCAGTGTGCTTCAAATGTCAAAGAAATTCAACCTTTGCTACAGTTTGAAACCATCTGTTGACACCCAAGTAGGATACTGCATGTCAACTAAGTTAGATTTCTACTTTGTAGATCAAGACTTTGGTCCTCACTTACTTCCTGTGAATCTCGGGTTTAAGTTTAATTTAAGCAAGGTCTACAACAAGCTGCCCTTTGGCATCTTAAAGTCAAGTGAATCTTGTGGAGATTTCTTCAGGTGAAAGAAGGAAAATAAACTTAAAACTATCCACAAACAAATGTTTAAACTGCATGTATTAATTCTACTTGAAAAGAAAACCTTAGGGAAAATACACTAACATAAGGTAAGGACAAATGTGGATAATACTAACCGACAATAAATGCTGAAACAAATTCTATTGAGAGAAAAAAAATCTAACTTACATTTCAAAAATGTCTATAATTTTGATTATTGACCACAGTAAAAATACTTGTAGTCACTATGCATTAATATGCATAAAATGAAAAAATGCAGATAGTTACATAGATTTCAGTGTTAAATTCATGTAAGCATTGACTGCTAGGTATTAAAGTATGTGCAAAGTATAACAAACTTCAGGCACATACATGTCAAGGTCATGCTGCAGCAAATACAAAATCTGATTGCTAAATTATGCATCCTATGCCCAGAGAGTTGCATTCAAATCTGTATTTGTAAGAGTTTCAGAAATAGCCACTGAACTCAAATATGTCTGAATGATATTTTGCTGAGAATTCCAAAGCAGTCAAAACATACATAGAAGAAAAAAGGAATAAAATCTAAACCCAAACCAAACCAAAATAAATTATTGAATGAAAAAAAAACAAAAACAAAAACAAAAACCCACAACAAAAAACAACCCCAACCTCTCAGTTGTCTTATGTTTACAATTAATTAAAAAAAAAATAGTTTCACTTCATAAACTGTTTTATCTAAAAAATGCAAATATGTAGAACCACATATTTCCACTATTAATACTTATTTGAAGGACAAAACTCCACAACATTTTAAACTGGTGTATCAGATGAGATTGTGGACCTGTATCAGATTCTTAACAAAGTAAAACTAAACCAAACCAACCAACCAAAAAACAAAAAAAAGCCAATCCCAAAAAAACCCAGAAGCTGTATTTCTTATTAAGGATTTCAGTGATATGTAATGATACACATAGTGAAGAATCCTAGCTAATATGACACAGAAACCAGTAGTCACAAGGTCGAGTAAAATACATTGTGTTACTAGAAATAAGTGAAATCAGTCTGTATGAGACATGACATGGCTCCAGGAGCAGAATTGGGGTTTCTGGAGTCTGCAAGGCTGATAAAATTTAAATCTCTATGTACCCTGCTGAGTATATAGAATAAAGTTTGTACACAAAACTTGTACCATAGAATCACAGAATACCTTAGTTTGGAAGGAACCTTTAAAGGTCATCTAGTCCAAACTCCCTGCAGTAAGCAGGGATATCTTCAGTAGACAGAGGTTCCTCAGAGCTTCATCAAGACTGACCTTGAATATCTCCAGGGATGGGGCATCCACTACATCTCTGGGCAACCTCTTCCAGCCATTTACCACCCTCATATTGAAGATTTTTTCCTAATATCCAACCCTAATATGTCCTTTTTGAGTTTAAAACCAGTACACTTTGTCTTATTGCTACATGCCCTTGTGAACAGTTCTTTCCCAGCTTTCTTATAGGCACCTTTCAGGTATTGGAAGGCCACTATATGGTTGCCTCAGAGCCTGCTGTTCTCCAAGCTGAACAAGCCCAACTCTTTCAGCCTGTCTTCATAGGAGAGGTGCTCCAGTCCTTTGAATATTCTTGTGGCCCTCCTTCAGACACACTCCAACATGTCCATGTCCTTCCAAAGCAGGACACAGTACTCCAGGTGAGGTCTCATTAGAGCAAAGTAGAGGGGCAGAATCACCTCTCTCAATCTGCTGGCCACACTTCTTTGGATGCAGCCCAGGATGTGGTTGGCCTTCTGGACTGCAGATGCACATTGGTGGCTCATATCCAGTTTGTCATCTACAAATACTCCCAAGTCCTTTTCCTCAGGTCTATTTTCTAGCACATCATCTCCTAACCTGTATGGATAATGGGGATCGTCCTGTCCCAAGTGCAGAACCCTTCTCTTGGCTTTGTTGAAACTCATGAGGTTCACCTGGGCCCACTTCTCCAGCCTTTTCAGCTCCCTCTGGATGGCATCCCATTCTTCCAGCACATTAACCTCACCATTGAGCTTGATGTCATCCAGAAATGTGCTGAGGGTGCACTCAATCCCACTGTCAATATCATTAATAAATATATTAAACAGCACCGGTCCCAGAACAGATCCTTGAGGAACACTGCTTGTCACCATCTTCCATCTGGACTTCAAGACTACCACCCTCTGGATGTGACCATCCAGCCAATTCCATATCAACTGAACAGTCTTCCCATCAAAAACACATTTTCAACTTAGAGAAAAGGATGTTGTGGAGAAATACATTTGTGTAGGCCTTAGGAAGGTAATTTATTTACACAGTCATGTATTAGATTGGGACATGCTGAAGTTTTAGCTACTTCTTTCTACCCAGACTCTTAGGCCTGAGAAATATTTTGTATCTCACAGCTACAAGTACTGTATGTAAAAGAATGATGCCAAGTAGGGTACTATTTTTTTTCCTGTACTACATAGATCGGGATTGGCTTTGTTCGTAAGAAAGTGACATATATACTTTGCACAGAATTTCAAAGACAGTGTCCTGGTTTCAGTCAGGATAGAGTTAACTTCATTTCTAGCAGCTGATGGAATGCTGTGTTTGGGAGTTAAAATGAAAGCAGTGCTGATAACACCCTGATGTTCTTAGTTGCAGTCAGACAGTCAAGGACTTTCTCAGCTTCTTCGTATTTCTCTATTCTTGAGAAAGGAGGGGCGAAGCCAGGACAGGTGACCCAGATGGGCCAAAGAGAGTATTGCATGCCAATTACGTCCTGCCCAGGATAATGGGGGGCTGAGGGGAGGAAGAAGAGGGGCGGTGGCGGGACGCGTGCTTCTTGGGGGGACGGTCGGGTTGCGGGACAGCTCTGGGTGGTACGGCCTGAGTTGTGTGGTTCGGGGAGAAACTGCATTGGGGATCAAGAGTTTCATATTCTTTTGCTCTAAAGTCCTGTTAGCATTGTTATATTTTATCTTTCTGTTCTCTTAGTAAACTATCCTTATCCCAACCCACGGGCCTCTTAGTTTCTTAGTTTTGGAGTTATTTGCCCCTTCCTTTTCCCTTCCCTTGTTTCCCCCTCTTTTTCCCTCTTCCCCTGCTCTTTTACTTTAAGAAGCAGGCAGCTGCGTGGATCTCGGCCCACAGCCGGGGTGAAACCACGACAGACAGATAGGTACACTCATTTACCTGAGAATACTTCACAGACCAGGGACTTGTTTTTTAATAGTGGTGTCCAGATCTAAACACTGAGGAAAGAAAGTAGTCGATATAACTTGGTCATTCAGAGCCTGAAGAAGAGAAGGCTTCAGGGGCCCCTTATAGCAGCCTTCCAATACCTGAAAGGTGCCTACAGGAAAGCTGGGGAAGAACTGTTCACAATGGCATGTAGCAATAGGATGAGGGGTAATGGTTTTAAATTAGAAAAGGGTAGATTTAAGTTAGACATTATGAAAAAGTTCTTCAGTATGAGGGTGGCAGATCACTGGACCAGGTTGCCCAGAGAGGTAGTGGAGGCTCCATCCCTGGAGATATTCAAAGTCAGTCTTGATGGAGCTCTGAGCGACCCAGTCTAGTGAAGATGTCCCTGCTTACTGCAGGGGGTTGGATTAGATCACCTTTAAAGGTTCAACATAATACATTCTATGAATCCATTCCTGACCCACAAACACTAAAAAAACCACATTAAAACTGGACATTGTCATTAAAAACATATATTTATAAAGTTAGAGCATTTTCCCTGAAAGTTCAAATTAGTGTTACTGCCAACCAAAACTGATATTTGGATATTAATTTTTTTGCATTCAAAATTTGACAGTGGGCAGTTGTAAAACTGTATATTTATCCACAAAATTTGTGATGCTAATTTTTGTTTCTTTCACTATTACTCATTAGCAACTTATTCTGTGATGAGTCTTACAAAAGTCATCAGTAGACAGGCCCTTAGAGCAGGTTTTTCAAATTAGAATACGTACTATATAGCAGTTAGTTCACCTCCATAATGAAATATTACCTGCCATATGTTTAGAATTGCAGTGAGGGTGTATTGGTGATGTATTGGTATATCCCAGCTAGCATTTGGGAAAGGAAGCCTTGAAAAAAAAAAAAATCTGCACATTAGCCTTTATTTCTTGAGGACATTTGAGAAGCTGTATAAACTCTCTCCTGTCAATCAGACATTCATTTCATCTTTGCATAGGATCAATTTTCTGGTTAGACATAGTGACTGTGCTGGTCTACTTGGGGATTTGAGAAGATTGATTCACTTCTCAAAGTGCTTTAGGCATAGTGATTTCTTACACTTTCCTATCCATGCTGAGTAGGTCAGGAGTTTCTAAGTTGACACAACTTAATTCATTGCATGGATTAATCTTCTGTTGGCTCTAACGTATAAGCGCATGGGTACAAATCAAAATAACTTTTGGAATTACTTATCAGTTTGGGGGGGGTGTTGGTTTTTTTTTTTTTTAATTGTGAATTGAATGCATTTTACATATTCCTGCAAGAAGAATTCCATGGAAATAATATATAAAATGGCATTTAAATGAAATCTGATTAAATTTCTAGTCTACTAAGTTTAATCAAAGGAAATGATAAAATTTTCACATGAATAAAGTAATTTTTTTTAAAGGAATAACTGATTCTACTTTTACTTTGATGTTTCCTAATTTGAGGATACTATTAGTGTCAATTTTCATACTATTTTTATTATCAAATAATCTCACTATGTCCAAATAAATATCTTCCTTTTCAATTAAAAAAGTCAACCAACAAACCAACCAAGAAAACCTTGCACCAACACCTCTATCTGCCCTTTCACATTGAGTCATTCATAAGAGTGATGAACAGAAGTTTCCTTAGAAGAAACCTCATAAGTTGTACCAGCTAGAAAACTGGGAACAAATTGCAAATAGCTTGAACTGAGAAGATCTGCATTTTCAGATTTGGATTATATGAGCTCCACACTCTTGACATTCTAAGGATATCTGGTTAAAGGAATGGAAGTAGTTTGTCAGTGGGGGTTACATATTACTGTTTAATTTTACACAGCTGTGTATGTTTGTAAATATTTGTGCATATAGATTTATATATAAACATTTATAACACAAAATCAAATTTGTCCATCAGTGGACTGAGATGTCTAGGTTTGTCATTTTAGCAGTACGGTGATTTGCTTTGCAAGGTACACAAATTGACTCAGATATAACAAAATCTCATAATTTGAAGTTTGTCTGGAGAATGGAATGTCATAGAACATTGATGTTTAGAGATTATTAAGACTATATATCAAAAACTGGGGATAAGGGGAGAAAAAACAACCTCTCCCTTTCTTATTTGCTGGTTGAATGAGAGAATGGATATGTATGAGTCTTAAGGTAGAGACCAGCAGCTGAGCAAAGGCAACTGATGTCACTTTCCCAGGTGGAATGATTTTAGATGAAATAATGACCTGCATTTTACAAAATAATTTTTGATCTTGCCCAAATGAATAAATTAATAAAACAGTAGCTTGATTAAACTAAGTTCTTTACATCTGATCTTCTTATTTGTTCAGGACATTATTCAAGTGCTGATTTAAAAAAAAAAAACAAAACCAACAACAACAGAACTTTTATATTTTTAATTTCACTTCCTCTTCACGATGGTCTCATCTAGCTCTGTGTATTCCTGAATTAGAATCCTCTGCTCTGACATTCGCTTAAAAGACCAGTTGAGATCAATGTTATATGTGCCTTTGGGTAGAATAGTTTATGCACAGATGCTTCAGATGTGAATACGCTAGGGAGATTGAGAGATATATAGCTACAAACATATACCATACAGTCCAATAAAGGAGATCTCCCAAAGCAAACACCAGCACTCAAGAAGATGAATTGAATTTTGAAGAAGATGCTCTCTGGTGGATTTTATTACCCACCTCCCCCAAACCAAAAAACCCTAAACCAAACCAAACCAAAAAAAACAAACAAAGCAAAAACTTTGTGCATTTTCTTCCAGAGCAATTTAAATTATTCTGCTTTACACACGACACCACTTTAAAGAAATCTAGCAAGAAAAAACAACTATGAGAATATGATTTTACTGTACTTTTTCAAAACTAAAGTTTTTAGAAAGAGAATTTTTGAAATATTTTTTCTTTGAAAAATTCTTTTTTGATTTTGTCTATGATGGTTCATTAGTTTAGACCTACAAATCACGTACAACATTGTCCTTTAGCCAACTTTGTCAGAACAGTCACACTGGTATTTATGTGATAGTAAATGAATGCCACCCATTTACCTGCATACATTTTGACCCACATCTATTAGCTGAATGAATAAACCAGAAGTAGAATATGGAAAGAGACTTTTCATATCCAAAACAACCAAATGAGAAGGGGAAAAAAAACAACAAAAAAACAAGTTTTAGGTGCACTGTGCTTCTAGTCAAACTTCCAATAAGAAATTCTAAATACCAACAATCCAATAAATACATGTGATTCTATGTATTAATATATTAATCTTCAAGGATCTTGTTTTGCTGTAAGACTTTTTTTTTTCCCCCAAGTAAATTACATTAGCACAAAATGGAAAAAAAAATATAATCACATGCTTTCTTGCTATAT
This sequence comes from Hypotaenidia okinawae, assembly GCA_027925045.1. NCBI lineage: Eukaryota > Metazoa > Chordata > Aves > Gruiformes > Rallidae > Hypotaenidia > Hypotaenidia okinawae. The sequence goes on from BSDF01000001.1 coordinate 177,724,531, forward strand.
TTTAACTGTCAGAAAGCAATATTTAGGTTGACAGCATTTTATTAGCTCTTCTACAGAAGGTAGCATACTATATTTTGTCAGGTACATTAGCTTTAGCGTTATTTTGCTGTACTTAACATTTTATTTCAATCCATTTCTTGGTTTTCTTAAATAACAGGCTTCAAAGATGACAATATTATTAATAAACATACAATGCAGAGCACTCGCAATAATCTTCTCAAAAATAAATAATAGATTGGACGGAAACCACTGCTTTTTATCACAGAAATGATTCATCCTTTCACAGTTACTCTAAATATTTGTAATTGTAGGACTGTATTATTTTGAAGAAATGAATTGAAAAACAACTACAGAATAGCATGTTTTCTATGTACTTATGGAAAAAATAAAGTGCCCTAATTCCTAATATTAAAAGAATAAAAAACCCTCCCTTTTATATATTATATATTGTAAATATATGACTTTTTTTTTTAATGTGGTGCACTATTGTATGTGGGTTTGGAGATTTACAAGCACATCGGTATAATATAGACTATGATGGATTTAACGGAAACTGTTTTTTCAAGAGGATTCAACTTAGATCTTTATTCACACTCTTAGATGACAATATTTTCAGTGTGGTTTTTTTTGTTTTGTTTGTTTGTTTTTCTTGATCATCTACCTGTATTAATTTCTTCTTAAATATTTTTTTTTTTTCACCTTCTTTTTCTAAGGGTGAATGGTAAAGCTGTATCACATTTTAAGTTCATTTTGAAGTTGGCATGTATGTGTATACAACGAGAAAAAAAGTTTCATGACACTGAACAGAAACATAAAACATATCCTGCTCATCCATGCCTACATCAGACAAAGAAACCATCTTTCAAAACTTTATGTCTTTGATGGTTGGAGTAAGCATCACTGCTTAGGTAGATCACATGAAATTGGCCACTTTCTGCAGTTCTTCCCCTTGTTTTTTCCCTGAAATTTCCCAGATGTTGTAGTATGGATATTAGAGGGCATATCTGGTTAGGAACTTGCTGTACATGAATTTGTTTCATCACTTTCTGATCCTGAAAATGTTGTTTAGCACCAAAAATGTCAAAGACAGTTACAGAAATTCCCTACTGCCTGCTGTATAAGAGAAATTTCTTCTATGTGTTTTAAATCTATTTTTTTTTCTTCTTTGTCAAACATGTTCAGAGGTGAAGAACAACTTTATACTCAAACTCTGACATCATGATTCTATAAAATTTGGTCCTCCTTCTTTTCAGTCAACTAATTTCCAAACTGATAAGTCATTTTAATATCATCAACTCCATGTAATTGATCTTTTCAGGTGGTTTGGGGTTGTTGGGTTGGGTTTTTTTTTTGGTTTTTGGGTTTTTTTACCATCCCTGACTGTACTATATCCTTCTTAGAACCTGAAGAACTTTGGAGAGCAGTTGTAGGTAAGAGGAACCTTGGGGGCCTGGTGGATAGCAGGATGACCATGAGCCAGCAATGTTCCCTTTTGGTCAAGAAGGCCAACGGCATCCTGGAGTGTATTGGAAAGAACGTGGTTAGTAGGTCAAGAGAGGTCCTTCTCCCCCTCTACTCTGCCCTGGTGAGACCACACCTGGAATATTGTGTCCAGTTCTGGGCCCCTCAATTCAAGAAGGACACAGAACTCCTTGAAAGAGTCCAGCGCAGGGCCACCAAGATGATTAAGAAAGTGGAACACCTTCCTTACGAGGAAAGGCTGAGGGAGCTGGGCCTCTTTGGCTTGGAGAAGAGGAGACTGAGGGGTGACCTTATTAATGTTTATAAATATATAAAGGGTAAGTGTCAAGAGGACAGAGCCAGGCTCTTCTCAGTGATGGCCAGCGATAGGACAAGGGGCAATGGCTACAAGTTGGAGCATAGGAAGTTCCATGTGAATATAAGGAGAAATTTTTTCACTGTGAGGGTGGCAGAGCACTGGAACAGACTGTCCAGAGAGGCTGTGGAGTCTCCTTCTCTGGAGACATTCAAAACCTGCCTGGATGTGTTCTTGTGTGATTTAGTTAGGTGATCCTGGTCTAGCATGGGGATTGGACTAGAAGATCTTTTGAGGTCCCTTCCAACTGCTAATGTTCTGTGATTCTGTCATTCTGTTATTCTGTAACTACATGTGGTAGCCAGCATGTATTTGAAACAAAAAAAAAACAACACCCAAAAAAAAAAGGGGTTTTGGATTTAAAAAGTAGAACATTTTACCTGAGATTTAATAAATTTTATAAGATGTAAATAAAAAGGACTGTAAGGAGAACCTATCAATCATATATTTATTATATGATTAATACAGTAAGAAATTTAGGTTTAGTGTGCAAGAATTTTTTAATGGTTTTGTTTTACACTTTTAGAAGATTACAATAATGTATATATGCCACAGGTGATGTTCTGCATTTCATTCTGACTTGATCAGATGGTTAAAATTTAAATAATATCATATTGCAGGCAGTAAAAAATATTTCAGTGACAAGATTTGATTTCAAACACAGTGCAGTATATTTGCTCCCTAACTTAGACCAAATAATCAAATATTGAATACCCATTTCAAGTGTTGTATTTCTTGGTATGATGGATTCTGAGAGGGAAAATAACCTGTTTTGAGTGAATTCTGAGCCTATTGCCTTAAAACTGCAAAGTAGTGGCTGGTTTTCTGTTAGGGAAGGAAACATATTAAATTGTGGATTCTGGTAGGAAAGGAGAAGGGAAACCTGTTCTCATTTTAAAAGCCTTATATATGAAATAATTGATGGGAAGGGAAGCAAAACCATAGAGAATTACTCAATTCTTCTTTCTTGGGTGGGGATTATCCCAAGGAGGTCCCTAGAAAATATTCTTAAATGTGTTTCTTTCTGCAAAGAAACGTCTCTCTTTTGTGAGTATTCAATAGTTTTATTAGTAGCTCACTGAACGTTCTGAATACCATTAATCCGGTATCGATTCATGTCCTCCCCTAGGGAAATGCATGGCAATAAGTGAATTTGATTGAAAATAGTATTTGCAGGAGAGGATTGAGAAGTATGGAGAGAGAATAGGGGGAAAGAAGCAGAAGAAAAAGTGAAATGAGAAAGTGGCAAAAGTTGACTGGAGAAGAAGAGGAGAAAAGAGAGCAGTCTGAGGGAATGGCAAGGAGAAAATATTGCTTACATTTATTTTTTAAACTAGCGGTGTTGATCAGGAAGAATTATTTCTTTTACTTTATTTTATTAAAATTGCATACACTTGTAGTGTACATAAGAAACTGTAATTCCATTTGGGATTACTTGTGACATTAACAAATCATTTGAGCTGAGTTCTCAAGGTTTATTATTATGTCACCAATCTCCTCAGGGAAATTACTTATACTGTATGTGCAGTTTCGTGTACATAATTCTTTATATTTATCAAATTATATGGCACTCTATAGTGCACTTCATAACTTAAAGTCATTCATTAACTATAGCAGGCACATACACTGTTTTAAGAAAATGTGCGTATTGCTTTATCACAGTGTTTCATATTGTCATCCCTTAAAGGGTCTTAATATGCTTGTAAGTAATTTTATGATAAGATAATGTAATAATATTTTTACATCTCACAATTATTTTTGTAATAATTATTTATGACAAATCTGTGAATTAACTTTTCTTTATATTATTCTAATAACTTAAAAACAAATCTTTATGTTTCGATGTATGAGATGATATCCTAGTTGGGACCACCAACAGTCTATTATTTCTGTGTGCCATTTTAGAACTGCATTGGAGCGTTCACTTTACAGCTTTTTCTTTTCTTTTCTTTTCTTTCCTTTCCTTTCTTCTCTTCCCTTCCTTCCCTATAAATTAGAGAACTCATGATCTCAGCTGTGTCTGAAACACTGCAATCCTGGTTGGAAACAGACTTTTAAGTATCTAAGACATACTTTATGAGAAAGTTCAGGTATTCTGGGTAAGATCCTTTCACACTAAAATAAGTGTAAGTACTCATTAAAAGATAATTCAAACTTTCTTTATAATCTTTTAATAGAAACAGAAAATTACTAGGTACAATTAATTTTATGGTGAAACAAATGTCAAAAATAGACCATGCAACCTCAGGTATAGATGTTGCATTATTCTTGATGAAAATTATGTAGTATGAAAACCTCACATTTTATGCCAAATAGAATTTAATAGACAGATGGATGCTTAATCTATATTATATAATACTATATTCTGTTTGAATTACCGCTAAAAGTGAATGCAAAATAGGTTAATTCATGGGAATCACTTGACAATCTCTCTCTAGTTCCGATTAAATGTGTTTTTAACTGTCAGTTAACATCATAATAACTGACATATTATTTTCACAATCTCACAGAAGTTACAGGGTTTTTTTTCCCCCTGGAATATTTCTTATCTGTCAGAAACACTTTGTGATATGTAAATTAACCAGTGCTTGAGAAATAATGCAGTCTTTCAAGATTAAAAAGTATTAATTTTGGACTCTTTCTTGTGTTACATTCACCAAATACTTATTTCCTTTTCTGTATAAAGAACTACAGCAACTAATCATGGGAAAAGTTACTCAGATTAAATGGTTTAATAACCAGCCCACACTAGTTTATTACATATGCGAGCACCTCTATTTAGTCCAGAGAGTCTTCTTAATGGATAGTCATATGTTACCCTCCTAGTGAAAAGACTGGTCTTGTCCCAGTCTTATTACAGGGTTGTATCTGTCATCAGCTAGGAGTTGCAGTATTTCCATTTCACTTCTAAAATGGTTTCTGCCAGTTCGATTTAATCCTTATTGCAAAGGAATGAACACAGGTTGAAGAAAAATTAAAACATTTCAAAGGATGTTGTTGGTTGGGATTTTTCTTTTTTTTTTTTTTTTTCCCAAATCACTTCAAGTGTTCACATCTGTTCTTTTCTTCTGTACTTAGTCAGTCTTCTCATCATCCCGTTTACACATTAACTAACGCAGTGAGGAGAATACTTCCTGAAAACTGCAACAGAGAGTTTAGACTTTTGGGAGTACAAGATACTCGACTACTTCATCAGCTTTTATGACTGTTCTTATGGAAACAGTGAACAGAATGATGGACCAAAACCAGAGAATGGTTGATATGTGGATTTTAAAAACTGGGTTATGCCCCCTTTTCTTTTTTTCTTTTCTTTTTTTGTTTTGGTTGTTGTTTGTCTTTTTTTTAATTAGGACTCCATACTGTAATTGTCTTAATGACATAACTAAAATTACCTTAGTGTAAATATTATGCCATGACACAAAATTTAAGTAATGTAAAACTGTGTCCCATTCATGTACTAATTATAGCTCAGTAATGCATTTAGAAAATACTGATCCATACCTTTTTTTTTATCTGCAATACTACTAATTTATTCAGAAACTACTTTATGCAATTAACATAGCTGCCACTGCATAAAGTCTCAACTTAAATTCTCACATTTCCATCACTCAAATGTAATGGAAAACATCCAAAATCAGAATTTCTTCACTAATTGTAGTTACTGAAAGAAATTGCATGTGTGAATCAGCTCAGCAAAAGCTTTTTCTGGACGCTTGAATTAAAACAGTTTAGAAAAGAAAGTTATATTCTGTACTACCATCTATGACACTGGTATTTGCAGTTAGTGATAATCTGCAAATTCTTGTCAATTTGTCAAATGGTTATTTAAGAATATAGAGTCTGATTTTTTTTTTTTCACGTTATCCTGTTTTTTTTTTCTTCTTTGTTCTGCTTCATAAAACCATTTATTTTCTTTGGTATTTGCATGATGTTGCTAAGATAATGCCATGTATCTAAAATAAAATTTAGTAGTGTATACTGTGAGAATACAACAGAATTTTTATTATCTAATATAGGATGCAAAAGCCTGTTTCTGTGAATAAATATGTATCCCCCTCTGTGATAGAGAACAAGGTCACATTTACTGATAGAATAATTAACTATCATAGTAAAATCCAACAAAAAGTAAAATATCTGAACTGGAAAGCCAATTAACTTAAATATAATAAACCTGATCTGCAAATGGAGGCATACATTAACATTTTGAAAATTACAGAGATAAATATATAGCTAATATAATTCCCAAATGCAAAAACAATCCCAGTTTTATTTGATAATTATATTTTAACTACTGAGAATAAAATAATATTCTTGGAGGAAAACAGACTTTCAGCAAGTTCTAATGCATTTTAATTTTTTAGATTTTTTTTCATTTTAATGTGGGATAGCAAAAATGTTAGTCTTTTACCAAAATAGAATAAAGCCATAGACTCAGACTTTTTTAGTAGATCAGCATTTTTGCCTTTTCTAAAGTTGTAAAGCAAGATTTAAATTGTAATCTCTATGTTAAATTCCACTGAGAGTAGGAGAACCAGATCTGAATTTGTTAGCTAGTATAAATTATGATATATGACATCTCCAGTGACAATGCCAAACCTGAGGCTATGTCCAAACCAAACTCTTTGGAAAAAAAAAATAGTAATTTTCTTTAATATAAAAATTGGGCAGTGATAATTTAATGGGAATAAATAGAGAATATTCAGGATTGTCTTTACATAGGTAATTTGTTGGTGTTCTAAAATAATCTCCTACCTCACAGATTAAGTTTTTAGATTGAGAGGCATGGATCTCAAAATAAATCTAGACAACCACTCATTTTCATATGATTGCATAAACAAAAAATTAAAATAAACAAACAAACAAACCCCCACCAAATGTAAAACTACTTTCTGTTTTGAGACTTCTATCTACCTGAAAATACTTGAGTCAAAGAAAACTCTAATTTTCCAAGAATTAGAATTTAATTGAAGTGGCATTCTTTCACCTTTTCTCTAATTCATAAGCATGCTGAAGTTTTCATGCAGATGGCAGCATATCTTAAATATATGAAGCTGAATAAAGCAAGAAAAAAACTTTGTCTTTTTCAGTATGATTGCTTTCAGCAAAATACAAGTTTCATTTTACTAAAGAAAACATCCTTCCTAGGATCCTTCATAGATTTAATGGTGGATGGAAGACCTAAAAGGCTAATTGTCCTTATTCCTGATCCATAAGAGGTGTCATTTTCAAATTGGCACAAGTCATCTTGGTCACATTACTGTTACGTATTCCTCATTCAGAATAAAACAGTCTTCCTGCCTATGACGGACATTTTGTTAAGGAACAAAATATAGCCTTTTGTCATCCTTGGACTCAGCTGTCATAATTATCTAATCAGAGGATCATGAAAAGAAAATGCAAACAGATTTGTTCTTTTGTCAGTTGTATGGAGTGACAGCTGACTCATGCCATGCAACAGGTTCATGACCGTGGAGGTGTCCATTGAAAGTCTGAAGGTAAGAGACAGTACTTCAGAAGATTGTCTCTCAGTCCCCACATAAAAGAGATGGAGATTTGGTTGTTGACGGTCATTTCTATATGTGGATCCATTGGAAGATTTCTGAGTATATATCTTTAATGTCATAACTGTGATTTCATTTTACCTCTTTATTACTTTGGTTCCAAGGGAAACTATACTGAAAAATAATACTGCCTTGATATAGAAGGATCATTTAAACCAAAAGGTAGTCATTTTACTGCATTTACTAGACGATTAATATGATCCAACCTAGTTTTCCTTTTTCCTGAAAAAATGCCATTCATTATAAAAAGGTAACTATTGTTAAATTGTGTATGTGTGAGCTGTGAGGACTAATAGTTCCATGCAAATAAACTGTTACGATATCTTTTCTTCCCTTCTATTTCATGGGAATTTGTAGTGGAAAATCTTAGGCTATAGAATTCTTAGGAAATAGTGGGTGAGTGTTATGGATCATGCCGAGAAGATGCCAATAACCTAAACCTCCAGTCAGCTTTCTTATAGAGGCAGAGAGACATAGTAGTCTCACGGTAATGGGGTATTTGAGTGATGTTTGAGCACGGGTGTAGAATGGGTGGATTAATCTCTGAAAAGAATAAAGTGCTTTGAAGAGATAAATGCTGGGTGGGAGAAGCTAACAAGCCAAAAGCCTTAATCACAAACCGTGGGCAATCAAACAGCAGTAACTGATGCATGTTCCCTGCACCTTACAGAAAGGAATTTCTGTTGCAGTAACAAAGAATTTGTAAAAGAAGCCACTCACGTTTTTTTTTTAAGTACTGTATCCAAGATAATTTTCTTTTATCTTGAGACACTTACAGTTTGTTTTCAAGAGGTGGAACTTTTCTCTGTTGTTACGAAGCACCAAGGACACTGAGGAATGAAAGCAGGATTGTAACTTTCAAAAAAAGATCCTGTTTGTAACTTGTGTTTCTATAACTACTCCTAAATTTCCATGGTCTTCAATTTTAATAAGACAAACAATGTTTTGTTTCTTGACCTCAAGTATTAAAACATATATAACATTGATATTGTTCTTGAGCATGTAAACAGGGACAGCCTCTATGAATGTCTGTATATATGTGCTGTTATATATGCTCTTATATTCAATAAACTGACTTTGTTACCATCTTGTTCTTCCCTTCCAAATACATTTTTCAGTTTTAGATTGAAGAAACTCCAGTATTATCTCCTTTTATTATTCCCCTCCCCCTGCTCCCTATTATCAGAACGACTTAGTAATCTTCTATGGTAAAGCAACTCTTTCTATCACCATACAACTGTCTTGGTTGTCTGTAACAAACAAATTAATAGCCATCATTAAATGGTCAGAGCTTTCTCTGACCTTTCTTTGACTCACTGGGCACTAAAATTATTTGTCTAATCAGTCGTGCTTATATAAAGTGCCAATGCTTAAAGCTTGAACTAGGCACCTCTTTGAAACTAGAAGGTCTTTCTCAGCAGAAAATTGCCAATATTATTGAAAACTGCTCATAAAAGAAATAATCAAGAATGTACAGCAACAACATTCCTTGAAGGAATTGATTTTTTAATGCACTACAGCATACAATAAAATAAGAATCTATGCATAATGCTCCATCTCTAGAGCACATTGGAGTAAGTTGATTAAAAGTATAAGCACTGATGTTGCTCCACTCTCTGGATAACCTCGGTAGATGACAAGTGATCTCACCAATGTACTATTAGTTTTAATATTTTTTCAAGAAAATACCAGGGTTTAAGTTGACAATAAAAAATTTAAAGCCTACACTTCTGTTTGTATTTTATTTAGCTTGCTACAAAGCAAATTAGAAATTATGAGAAGGATGAGACCTTACGAAAATCAACGGAAGACAGAACTGGAAGGAATCACTTACTTTAATGGTGTTTATGTAGGGTACTATGACAATACACAAGGTATGCAGAATAATACACTCTTGAGTTTGAGTAGTCTGAGTTTTCTTTCACTTAAAACCCTTCAAGTAGGGGAGTACAGGATGGAATTTTTCCCTGCCCACCCAGCTTCTCTCTCATTCCCCATCCTTGGGATAGGGGAAGAAAACCAGATGAAAAAGCTCATAAGAAACTCATCTCAGGCACATGAAAAATAAGGAGGTGATTGGTGACAGCCAACATGGCTTAACTAAGGGCAAATTTTGCCTGACATAATTTGGTGGCCTTCTGTGATGAGGTTGCAATACTGGTGGATAAGGGAAAAGTGACAGACCTGGACTTGCGCAAAGCATTTGACACTGTCACACGTGACATGCTTGTCCCTAAATTGGAGAGATGTAGATTTTATGACTGGACCACTCGATGGATCTTTAAGGTCCTTTCAAACACGAACTACTTTATGATTCTTTTTTAGAAGACTGCAGTTGGCTGCTAATTCAGTTATGATCCAGAAAATTTAAGTAGAGGGCCTCAGTTAACAGTCTGATGACTGGTGACCTGTAGGGAACCACGAGTTTGCCAATACCCTTCCTGGGTGAATGATGCTAAACAGCTTACTCACCATCGCCATCTTTGGATGGTCTGCTGCTGAGCAATACCATGCCCTACCATTTATCTTTAGTGTTTTGTCTGGTCTCACCCATAAGACATCATTGTATTGATCCTGTCAAAGCAATGATGGAAAATAACATTCACCAGGAAACATTGCATGTGATTTTGCAAAAATTACATGCTACTCTAACTTCATGGGAAGCAATAGCAACTGCAAAAGCTGAGCATGGCAATAAATCACTGCTGGGAAAACTGGCAGTAAAGTTGATTTGCTTGTTCTCAGAAACATTGAAGCAGTTGTGTTTGCCTTTGGAATATTTGTAAAAGCACTTAGAGGGTTTTTTTTTTGTTATTTTTCCCCTTTAACTGTTAAAGTTGTCCTATTACAACTTAAGGGGGAAAACTGCAAAAAATTTGTGAGTCTCACAAAATAATAAATCATTGGAGGAGGGTAGCAGTTATCACTATAAAGATCTTTTGCTGAAGGGCTGAAACTACGTAGTAAAAAAAAAGGAATTAAAGCTCTCTTTGTGTCTTATCAGCTATAGTGCATCACCCCGTCACACCAAACTTTTCAGCTTTATTTTGTAACAGAGTTTTAGGTTTGTTTTTTTTCTTTTGTTTCCATTCTTCAAGAAGAAAAGTAGACTTTGCAATATCCCCTGAGTTGCTGTCCTGTACAAGAGACTTTCTGGGATTATGTTTATTTCATTTGAAATATTAAGTATGGCCTTTAAGAACATCTTTCCCACTTGCTGACTTTCCTCTCCCATACTCCTAAGATCAAAACCACTACATTTCCCACTTAATGTCTTTCTAGAGGCTGATTACAGTTGATCTAATGGTTCTTTCAGTGAAGAAAATTATTGTCTACATACATTTATATATTCTCTCCCCTTCTGCAGCCTGGACTGTGAGACAACTTGAGAGTTCTATAATAGTTTAAAATACTTTTATTTGTTGGGAAAACTATTGAGTACCTGCCCTGCCCTGTAAAAGAGCTGAACCATAGGAATAGTTAACACATGACAGAAAATGTGTTGCCACAGGAAAAGAAAAAAAAAAGAAAGAAAAAAAAAAAAAGAGAAGCCTTGCCTAGGGGAACAAGGCAATGAGTCTCAGCTCTACAGATAATTTGACAAGAGAACAAAATGAACCAAAACTTTAGAAACTTCTCATATCACTGCACAGCCATCTGATACTTACAGAACAAGATATTTTGTACTCTCTTTTTTTCCCCTCTTTGGGCTTTCTATTCTTTTTTTTATTATTATAAAAAATAACCAAATCCATAAAATAAGACCACAGCTTGAAAGGTAAAGAATGTCTTGTGACAAAATTCTTAGGACTTCCTACTCCCCCAGCAGACTTAATTCAGTTTCTAATAGTGTTCTCTGGGACAACTGGGTGCTACACTTCCATCCATATGTTTTACATTTGACTATCTGATGCCAATTACATATGGTATAAGATAACACAACACGGAATTTTTCTTCTTTTCTTCTTTTTTTTCTTTTTCTTTTTTTTTTTTTTTTTTTTGAAGGGGGAATTGGCATCACTTAGGAAAGGAATTAAAATAAACAAGTAATGATTACAGAAAAGATTAAGAAGTAGGGAGAACAATGTTTTACAATATATAACTTTTCAGTATACTTTAAACCTGCTTATCTATGTCAACTAGAAATACTCATTCTTCCTAATATTTCAGATTTTATTTCTACACCTGTTCAATGCACTATGATGAACTGCAGAATTTGCAGTTTCACACATACAGTAGTTACTGTAACATTCACTCCATTAGTGTCTGCCAGATTCATTTTGGATTTGAAGCCTCCTATCTAAATTGACACCAACTATCCAATTGCAGTACCCTTTGCATTCCTGATGTGTCATACTGCATTACATTTTCTGTGTCACCACCCATCATGTTATATTGTGTCATGTAGAAAAGCCAATGTGAGTTGACATTACACAAGATGATGTGATCTAAGAGATTTAAAACTATGTAACGCACTGAAGCAGAAAGGTGAAACACTGCAACCAAGGTGTAAATACCCACTTCCTCCAGAGCATCAGCTATCTGCTAAAAACAGATATGTTGGATAATTGAGACAATGAGTTCTGATCAATTTTAGTGTAATACATAAAAACTAAACTCCAGGAATAGTGCAGATTTAACTTAGGCATACAAAAGCAAGGACAATTAAATTAAAAGTTTGGGGTTTTTTAAATTTGATAAGCACATTTTTCACTAATATAATATGTTATACTAACAATTCGGACACTACAGAAAAGTGTGTTGTATGTCAAAACAGCCAACAAAGAGATTAAGTATCACTTTCTTGTGATACTTACATGGAAAAAAAACATTTAGGGAGATGAAGTGGCAATAACTAATGCATATATATGAAATATATATGGAAAAACTAGAACAGGTCCAAGAATTTATTTTTTTTCTCAGTGACAGGGAATATACAATCCCTATTACTTTAAATATCTTCTCTTATTAGAAGCAATAGATCTGTCTTCGATTTTACATATTTCATCTTGCCATATGAGTTTTAAGCTAACATTCATCAAATACAGTTTTATGTGATAAATGGAGGTCTCCAAGTTAGGAGTAGTTCAAGGTTCCTGTGTTGTATGATTAGAAAGAAAATTGTTAGGGAGTTATGAAATCCAGAAGCACAAAGGAGGTGAGGATTCTATAGCCCCATGACCCCAAATGTTCACTGTAGGCACATGTGATATATGCATATAAATGGCCAGGCATACAGATCAGCACAGACAGACACACTCAACACTTGCATAAACACAAACAGTGCCAGTGGTCTTATTCTGCTCCCCTCTCTGGCTGAGTAGGTTGAAGATGCATTATTGGGAAATACATATATGCACACACACATATCGTATATATCTGTGCACAAGTAAAGTGTGGAACCCTCCAGCAACTAGGCTCAGATCCTCAGGATGCCCAGTAGCAGCCCAGGGCACTGTTGGATTTCTGGGTTGCAAGCACACACTCCTGGCTCATGTCCAATATTTCATCCACCTGTATCCCCAGTTCTCCAGGAATACTCTCAATCCATTCATCCTCCAGTCTGTACTGACACTGGAGATTATCCCAATCCAGGAGCGGGACATGGCCTTGTTGATTTTCATGAGGTTCACATGGGTCCATTCCTGAAGCCTGTCAAGGTTGCTCTGGATGTCATCCTTTTCCTCTTGTGTATCACCTGCCACACTTAGCCTGGTATCTTCTACAAACTTGTTAGTGGTACATCACTGATGAAGATATTGAACAGTATTGGTACTTGCAGAGACACGCGAGGAACACCACTCATCATTGCTTTACACTTAGACATTGAGTCATTGTCTGCAACATTTTGGATGTGGTCATCCAGCCAATTACTTACCCATTTAATAGCCCATAACTAAACTCCATGTCTCCAATTTAGTGACAAAAAATTTGTGTGAGAACATATCAAAGGCCTTACAGAAGTCCAGGTAGATAATATCTGTACCTGTTCCTTTGTTGGTGCATGCTTTTCCCTGCCTTCAATTCCTACCCTAACATCCCATAGTAGACATTAAACAATCTCCAAATGTTCTTTCTTTGCATCTTGTAAAGAGTTTCATAACTCTAGGCAGTGACCCTCCTCAGTCCAGAAGGTGCCCTGAGAGCTTCTCCCAGTGATTGGTGGAGTACATGTCATACCTTGACCACAAGCATGGGAAGCAGAGAGAAATAGCCAGCCTCTTTTCAGTGGTCTGTGGGGACAGGACAAGGGGCAATGGCTGCAAGTTGGAGCACAGGAAGTTCCGCACCAACAACTTTTTCACAGTGAGGGTGACAGAGAACTGGGACAGGCTGCCCAGGGAGGTGGTGGAGTCTCCTTCTCTGGAGATATTCAAGACCTGTCTGGACACCTACCTGTACAACCTGTCCTAGGGAACCTGCTTTGGCAGGGGGTTGGACTCAAAGATCTCCAGAGGTTCCTTCCAATCTCTAAAATTCTGTGAATCTGTAAATGAGTGAGATTCTCCATGGACAGTGCTGGGAGGGGCTTCTTTCTGAATTAGGGATGCTGGACTTTGCCCACTTGCCACTGTGCCTCTATGCTCCTTTTATGTATGGGGAGATGTGCCTTTTAAGTGTTGATTGTATGCATGGTCTGTGCTACTCCTGTGGTTGGTCTGATAACCAGACAATGGATTCTCCGTATTATGCCACCTGCCATTGTTCCTCGGTGCTCCTTTTTTGTTGGGAGACAACTTTACTATCACGTAGCCTAACCAAATTTATGATTCACATTTCATTAATAAATAGGTGCTTAAAATAAAATACAAAATAAATCTGTGAGTTTATTGTGGGTTAAGCATATATACCATGGAAGTTTATATTCTGTCATCCTGTTACTATTCCAGAAAGCCTTTTACATTCAGAATCTGGTGGATCTGTTGCCTTTCTGGTGGATCCGTTGAAACCCAGAGCTGATATAATGTAGTGAACTCTGATTAGTCACTGTTACCTTTTCTTCAAAGATTTGCTTAAGATGATTCTTCACATAATTGTTTTGTTTTTTTTTTTTATTAGGGTGAATCTTCATCCCTTCTTCAAAATTCACCAATTCTTAATGAATTTAAATCTATTGGCTGGTGCAGCAGTTAACTATTCCATCATTGTCGATTACTCTCTAGAATTATTCACTTAATTCTTTGTCATAGTAATTTAAGCATTTGATGAGTGAGGTTGATGAGTGAGGCAAATTCAAAGCAATTTAAACACTTCAGCACTTTGGTATTTTATGTCTTTTTGAATTTTTATGATACCTCAGACACAAAGCTGGATGTAGTCTATTACTTCATAATGAATGCATCATGATATGATTTGATCGAATGCAGTAGGTTGTAATATATCAAGATATCCTTGAAAAGATACATCACAACTTTGTACTCTGTTCTGTGCCACATTTCCATGAGTCACACCTAGAATGAAGTTAATTCATTTCTAGTTACACTAACATACACAGGCTGTGTTATACACAGGAATTACCTTTCTAAGCTGAACATTTCTTGTTGTCCAACATTGCTACCAGACCAAGTTAAGAAATGAAATGAAGTGGCTGAAATTCAAGTTTTAAATTGCTTTTCACTAGAAATATTAAAGATATACCAAACCTAAAGCAGCTAAGCTTCTGACTTGAATTTCTTAAGAAGGTGCCTGAAGTTAGGTGTGAATATTCTCTCATACAAGTCCATGCATAAATTAAAAAAGCAAAAGCACTTAGAAGCAAAATGGTTTATCATCTTTGACATTACCTTCTTTCTGTTCACTGGTTAGTTTCCATACCCAGTAAGATACTGAAGTCTCTTCCTCTGTCATCCCTTTGCATTGTTTGGACAAATGTGTCCTTGTTTTGTTACTTCCTTACTGTGCAGCCTGGAGGCAAGATGGAAACGTCCAGAAAATGTTATATGTCCAAAAAGGTTTTATTATATCCCTATATGGGATACTGTATAAAAGACATAACAGAGCAAATAATTAAACTCATAGTAGTACCCATACACAGATTATGGGAAAATACTTGTGTAGACATGGGATAATAGAACATAGATATAACTTTAAAGATTATTTTGAAGAGAATACTCAGTTTCTTAAAAGGAACTGGCAGATAAGGATGAAGAAAATTCACTATTTTTAATGCAAAATGCATTATACTACAAACAATGAAGAAGAAATTAAAATACATCCACTATGAAGCTATATTAAATTTTGAAATAAGCAACTGATTATAGAATGGCCAATGGCACTATCAGTAGTATAAAGAGATTAATCTTAAATGAAAATAAATATCTTACCTTACAAGCCCAGCATTTCACCTCCCAACACCATGTTCCATTCAAAAACTCCTAAGGGGAAAATTTTAAATCAACAGGATCATAGGTGTCTACATTTTTATTTCCAATTATTTCTTAAATATAGGAGTTAAACTTCATATTTATAATATTATTTAAACTGTTAATTAGCCACAATTTTCATTACTTGAAATTAAAATGTTAATGAACGCTGCCTAGTAAATACATATATCATTATCAAGTGGTCAGATACATTGTAATGATCAGCAGCACTTTATGTTGAATTCCAGTATAAGGGGAGGAAGGGGAGGGGGAAGTTTATAAAATATTTGTCAGTCGGTGAAAGGTTTTTTTCGGGGACAAAAAAGTAAATGGCAACAAATTTAGGACCACCATCATTATTCTAATGATCATTCTGGTACAGCAACTTTAAGAAATTGATGGAAGTTTGCTTCCATCAATTTTGTGTATTTTGTGAGCTACTTCTTGTTCTAAATGCATAGGTGAGAAGACTGCTGAAACAGTTTCTTAGAAATATTACTGGGCTGAGCCTGAAAATTTTGTATTTGGAATTACATGATTAACCCATCAGATGGATGGTATTTGTTTTGGTTTGTTTGTTCTGAATTGACTATGTTACATATTTGCAAAAAGGTATGGATGGGCAGCAAACAAAAAACCAGCAACTTATTATTTCTTAACTACTGGTCAGATAAAGCTCTTTGAAAAGAATGTGAAAAGCTCTCCCTGATACCAGCTGAGCATGCACCGGTGTAACAATCTTCTATTTCAATGAGAGAAGAGACTGTCAAAAGAGAACTAGACAATAGGGGCTCCAGTATGAGTGGCAAAATAAAGCGATAAGGACAAGGAACAAATATGTAGCCAACATTCTAAATTAATGCACAGAAAGAGATATATGAATTTTTTTTTTTTTCCCTAGAGACAAAGTTAGAAATTTTGCTACAGTTTTGCAAGCTTCTGAGTTTGAAGTGTGATAGTAACCCTTGAAAAGAGATCCAGCTTACTGAAATAGAGTAGGTTTACTTACAGAAAATCTGCACAATTTCCATGATTGGGTTTGTTGGGCTTTTATTACATTTAATTTTTTTTTTGTTTTTTAAAGTATTGTTATAGTCTATAACTTTTAAGAAAAGACTCTTTTGAGGAGACAGGGAGTTCTAGATTTACTTATCTTAGAGAAGGAAGAGGCTGAGGGGTTACCTCATTACTGTCTACAGCTTCCTCATGAGTATGAATGAAGAGAAGGGGCTGATACCTTATTTCTATTATACAGTGATAGGGTGAGAGAGAAGGCCTTAAAGTTGTTTCAGGGTAATTTCAGAAGGGTTATTAGGAAACAATTCTTCACCGAGTGAGTAGTCAAGCATTGAAACAAGGTCCCCAGGGAAATGGTTATGGTCCCAAGCTTGTCAGCGTTCAAGATGTGTTTGGGTAATGCTCTTAGCTATATGGGTTAAGTTTTATGTTGTCCCATGTTAAATCAAGAGTTGTATTCCCTTCCAACTCAAGATAAAAATTCTGTGATTCTGTGATTCTTACTGTATTGAGAAGTATACCGCAGTTATACTATAATGATATAATGGACTTCAGGTCCTCTCATAGTTATTCCTTAACATACATATATATATATATATATATATAAAATTATTATTTACTATATTCATGCAGCAATAAATGTGACTAAATAAAAATTTGTGTGGATGATAAATGTTGTCCTATGATTGTTATATGCCTATATCCAAGATGGTATCAAGGCTCCAGAAAAGGCAGAAAAAAAAATCATTCTGATAACCATATGTCTGGTGAATTCGCTCACTTTTCAGACTACTTCTGATTTTCAATAGTGTCTTTCCTGGAGCAATTCTGGGCAATTGATTCTTCAAGGAATTCTACAGGAAAATGATCACTGTAACGAATCTGAATTTCTACATGTCCTGACAGAGAATTTCTTGTCTGAAGCAATATTTTCTTCCTCCTTTAACACTTCCCCCTTTTCTGGTTTAAACTCAGCAATCATTGCAAAAAAACCCTGTGTAAAATTACTTAAAAAGCAAAAAAAAATGTCCTCCAACCCCCGATACACAACCTACAGAAATGCTGATCAAAATATATAGGTGGTTTCCATTTCATGGCAAATAGTGGCATTACACAATGTGTTTTAATTTGACAGTGGAATACTAATTTTTGTTGAATCCCATATGAAATGGAAGTTTCATTTTAATACTGTGTCGGGTTGTTTTTTGTTTTTTGTTTTTTTTTATCTCATGTTACATTAGTAATAGAAATGCATAAGCAAATATCTTTGCACAAATTTATTTTATCGTCCCATTTTCAAATGCATATTAATGAATATAGCATTACTCCTAATGCCATGGTAGTTAAAACTACTTTACTACTGTTACATTCATGAAAAGAAATTACTGTTTAATACTGGGAATATGTAGAAAATATTAAATTAATTTTGCTAATTAAATTATAATAAATGTCAACATCCCCACACCCCCATTTGAGCAAGTGTTTATCAATATAGAGTGCTGTATAGGTGACCAACTTGTTTCAAAGGCTGAAGCCCAAGATTCATTGGTCTATATTGAAGGTCAACAGTCTATTATTTATGTAGCTAAAATTCCTTGCCATTCAGGTTACTTCCATGTCCATTCCTAGTGCTTCTACTGTGAGGAATACATAAAATAATTTGAATTTCAATAATGCAGAAGTGTTCATAATTATGCCTCGCTTCAAGATACAACAAGATTTGAACACTCAAAAAAGTAGGTATCACGAAGATTCTCTCTCTTCCAAATGAAATGTCATAACCAGTAAACTAGATCTAGGTTTATTCTTAGTCATGGGCCAAGATTGTCATTTCCCCATTAAGTGTGCTCCTACATAGTATTTCAGATTAAATTAATCTAGACCCTAACATCAGGAATCTAGCAAACCAGAGAAGTCAGAATTACACTTTTGAAAGGCTTCTTTTATCTATAGTGAAGAGAGAGCCCTCCAGAGGATGATGTATTCCATCTTCAATATAAATCACTGCATGATGCCATTCCGGCAATGTTTCTTCCCTTATGGCAATAATACTTCTTTCCCTGAGCTCCTGAGTCTTGTGCCTTGGTTGGAAATTAATCTGGGACTAAGTGCCTTTGTTATTTTGGATATCATCCTGGAAATATGGAAGGCCTGGAAGGTTAGATGTCACCATGCCTGAGTATTGAGCTGAATGGCTATATCCTTCAGCGTGAAAAGATATTATTTTAATATTCTTCTTAGTCTAGAATTTTTTTTTTTCTTGCCCCCTAACATATCCAAAGCAATCACCATGTTCTACATCTTTCCACAGTGCTGTAAATGCCTAAAATGCAAGGTTGTAGGATCAGGATTTTTTTTAAATAGACTTTTCAAGCAAGCTTTAATAGGCTACCATTTCAAACAGGGATCCAGATCAAGATAGAATGACTAGTCTAGGGAAACAAGAAACTGCAGGCTATTGCAGGCCCAGGTTTCCTTCCCAGATCAGTAATAGTAAGAAGCTTAGCTGAAACTTCCTAAATGTGATCTGCATGAAGAAATCAGTAAAATCTTTCAGTTTTATTTTTTGTTACTTGTTCTGGGTCTTTTTCTTTCTTCTCACACCTTCCCCCTAGAAAAATTGCTTAACAACTTAATTTTTTCTAAATAAAAATGGAAAAAAAAATCTTCATATGGTATACATTTTTGAAACTTGCTGTTATTCCGAAAGGAAAAATGTGTGTTGTGTTTCTTTTGTGTTTTTTTAATGACTTACTTTCAATTGAAAATTGCTTGAAAACATTTTTTTACCAGTTTTCATTCTTATGCTATTAATTTAATACAGAGAATGTGCTGCCATTCACTTAGGAGAAAATGTCAAAGAAAGGAAAGACTACTGGAAAATATTATTTTAAAAATAAGCCAGTCCTGAGACGTATATAAAACTAAGAAAGATGACAAGTTACTAAACAACAGGAACACTATAAGGCATATGAAATAATATAGAAACATTGCAAGAATAATTTTTCCTACATCTTGTCTTCATGATCTCAGAAGGCACATTTTTGAAATATTGCATGTCATGCATCATTTAAGTAAAACTTTGCTTAAATAGACAAGAGCTAACTCACACAGGGGTTTGATAGTCAATTTTTTTTCTAAATTATTCATGTGGGAAATTTTTTAATGTGTATCACTAATGTGAGCTGTAAGCATGTAATTGATGAAATCCTGCATAAAGACCCTCAGGAAGGTGATTTAAAATGGCAATTTGTTAAAATAATGTCTATTAGCTCTGATTTTCCCATTCTCCTACCAGTTAACACAGCATGTTCATTTATCATTGAACTCAGATTATCTCACTCAAACTACGACCTAACCTTATCAAAGTTACTTCAAATTACCACCTGTTAAACTGACTGTGTGCTGTAGTAGAAACATCTTATTAACTATGGGTCATTGTGATTGTATTTCAAGTGTGAAATGATTCTCGAGGTGACTCTTATAATTTCAAACTGTGTTCCAAAGATAGATTTCAAGGTTTATATATTTTTCTATGTAAAATTTCATAAGTTACGTATTTTATTGACAAAAACTTTTTCATATCCATGGGAAAATAAAGGATTATTTTTTTCTTGGACATACGCATAAAGTTTGAAGCAGACTGTGGTGGTTGAGCCCTGGCTAAAGCCCAGACGCCCACCAAAATCAGTCTATTACTCCCCTTCTTAGTTAGACATAATTGGGCGGCTCAAGAGTCAAACTCGTTAATGACACAGGCAAAACA
The DNA here is from genome assembly GCA_027925045.1 of Hypotaenidia okinawae. Classification (NCBI taxonomy): domain Eukaryota; kingdom Metazoa; phylum Chordata; class Aves; order Gruiformes; family Rallidae; genus Hypotaenidia; species Hypotaenidia okinawae. Next base: position 177,745,075 of record BSDF01000001.1, read on the forward strand.
GACTCAACACAGAGTGCTGAAGAGAAAGTTATCTAATTTATTACACTACACTAAAGAGAAAACAGTGAAAAATAAAACAGAGTCAGGAATGCAACCAACAATCTTGAAACAAATGCAAACCAGGCAAACACTTTTCCCCCCACCACTCCCTCCTTAGCAGACTTTAGTTAGAAGTTTGCTCCCTTCTTCCCTCCCGGTCGCAGCCCAGGAGTGGCAGGGACTGGGGAAAATGGGGGTCTCAGTAACACCTTCCCCCCACCCCTCCATTCTAAAGCAGACTTCCTTTTAGCCATGATTTTTCTCCCTTCTTCCCCAATCCTTCTCGCAGACTAGGAGATGGGGGCTTCGGTCAGTCCCTTGCAAGATGATTTCCTTCTAGGCCAGGGTGAGAGCATCCATTCCACACAGCCTCCCCCTGCTGCACCCTAGGATCTCACCCACGAGAGCCAGTCCTCCAAGAACTTTCACCAAGGCAAATCTCTTCCCACCGGGCTTCATCTCTGCTATGGCAGAACTCTAATTTCTGTCAAAGTGGTATCCCAAGAAGTAAGGAAAGCTGCAAAAGCCAAAATCCACTACTCCTCCTACTACATAGCAAGGGGACACAATGGCTTTCAACGCAGATAAATAACATTAAACATATGTTTATGTCTACAGAACTTTAAAGTATGACAACTTTAAAGTATGACAAGTAATGTGGGATTCTAGATACAGTTTTAAAGGAAGGATGGTTTTGCAAATATCCAATCATTATCTATAAATAGATAATCTGCATCAAGAGTTCCAGTTTCATCATGAATGTGAGTATATTCTTTTATAAAGACTCACTGTCTATTTACGTATCCTGAAAGGATGCAATACCTGTCTATTTGCACATCCTGAAATGAAGGTCATCCTTAAACTTGTCCAACACTGGACCAAAAAAGAAAATATTTCCCAACAGGTCAATGTCATTTGATGTTTTATTTTAATTTTGTCATATTTTTTTTCTTATTCATTTGCTTATGTTCTTGTTAGTGCACTGAATAGCAAAACACAGATCTTCCTCTCTCCACTCTAAATAGCTGATTATGTGTGACCCTTATGTATTCCCATAGGTTTATAAATTCCAAATTCTATTCCTCATACAAAGTATATTATGGATGGAAAATATTTAGGGATATTTTTGGTCTATTATATGTACATGTTAATGGAATATGAATGCAGTATTTTGCAGGTTTCTAAAGTTGAAGATGATTCTTTTGGAGTATTCAGTGTAATGTAAAATTAAGAGCCTGTCTCTATTTTGCTGTGAAACGTATTTGCCAATTACAATCTGACATTTATCTGTTCAATGCATTGATTCATCTTGACTGTGAAATACATAATTATGTAGGAGTAAATCAAAATTTAAATTATGCAAAGAAACAGTCCATCATGAGTAGAAGGTTCCCATCAATCCTATTACCACTCTCAGTTCCACGAAACCACTGGAGCCTTGAGAACATAATGATTCTCACACAGTCTCATCAAGCATTGCTAGTACTAAAAGAATAATAGATCCTTATGAAATTGCAGTTTTACAGGGTCCTACACTAACATCTTCCAGGAAAAGGTATTTCTGGAAACTGGAAGTAAACAAACTAAAAATTATTTTCAGTGTAGCATGAGTCCTGTTTGTAACCTGGAAGTATTGAGCATCAATGCTAAAATATCAGATGATAATGGAAACTTTGAGGGTTGTGGGGTTTTTCTTTTGTTTCTTTTGTTTTGCTTTTCACCAAGAGCAAAAGAAGAAATGTTATCTTTTTTGTCATAAACAAAGTATTTTTTTCCTTCAATTTCCTTAGTTAAAAGCTAGAAGAAAGAAGGATCTACTGAAACAGAGAAGTTGATGGATTACTCTATAAACTGTCACCGTCATCACACCTCAAATGGTTGTTACACCAACTGATAACATGTACACTTGCAAGTATGGATGATATCACAGTGTCCTTGATACACCTCTACATAATGGATGAGGAGAGTCTATGCAATTGCTACGTAAATTTATTTCACCTGGCAATTAAGCTATACCAAGGAAGTATAGCCATTTAGCACATTCTGGATTCCTTATGTAACTCAGGCTACAATGGGATTTTTAACATAATTATTTTAGAAATATGGTCAAATGAATGAACAAAAGCCCTTTTCTTCCCTTTTCTTTGCTGCCTTGGTGTTCTGTCACATAATCTCGGTTGTGGGGGGTGGTGTGTGTGAAGGATAGCATTGTCCTTTTACTGTGTTCCATAGGATGGGAATGCATAGTATTTGTTTGCTGTGTTGTTATATCAATTACATGCAGCAAATGTGTTTGCTGCAGTGAAGAAAAAAAGTACTGTTAGCACTATAAAAACAACAGCAAGCAAAAATATAGTTACAGTAACATTGAACTCAAAAATACATTGGAAAATTCTTTGATACATTGGATTACAGAAAAAAGAAAGAAAAAACCCAAACCAACAGACAACTGACCAAGAAATCTCCAAGAAAATTACAAAGGAAATTGCTAAACATTTTGTATGCCTCCTTTCTCAATGCAAAGCTTCTGTTAGCTCAATATATTGGGTGGAAAATGACTTTTATTATCTTTTTAAAACAGGAGAATCAGATATAAAACATTTTTGGCAGACAAGTCTATGTTAGACTGCTACTGTTAATCTGAACTTCATTGGATTATTTGAAATGATTGTTGGTATTGAAAAATTATACATTAAAAAATAGCAGCACAATGTTTACAGAAATTTCTTATTGCTTAAAATAACTGGATTTAGATGCATTCTTATGATAGCAATGCTATTTACTTGATTACTCTGTCCATGCTTAACATAAACCTGCTGTAATGGGAAAGAATGTCTTGTTTTAAGAAAAAAACAAAAATGCACTTTATTATAAAGTAAAAAAAAGTAAAAAAAAAAGTCTTTCTTATCTGTCACTGGACTAGTCATATAAAACCTACATTATTTTAGAGTTGGATTGTGATTCTACAGTATCTATAATGGAAGAATTTCCTGATTTGAATATTTTCTAGTGAAGTTTCTAATATAAAATCTGTTAAGAAATCTGGTTTAGGAGAAAGGAAAATCACTTTTTGTTTAATTTCTATTTGGGCTATGTCTTCATGTTAAAACCTGTCATCTATTATGTACATTTTGTTTCATACTTGAGAAAATAAGAACAGCAAAAAAATAACTATGGAATATGAATCTCTCTTTGCATTAAATATTTTTCATTCCATACAACAGAAGATAAGATTTTCTAGGCAATTTGAACATAACATCTAAGATTCACCTCCAGACTGCAAATACTTCACTTTGTAAGTGTCTAGTGTAGGTGTTTGTTTCTGAAGGAAGGATTCAATTTGATTGCCTTAAATGGTACCACTTTTCTGGAACAGTTATTGCATCAAAGGATTAAAGGATTTCACTAAGAATCACCTGTGTGCCCATAAAGGCTTTCTGTAGCTCCTGTGATGTGTCTGCTGGGTTTGTGTGCCTTATTCAAATCCTGATAGACAGTTAAGGCAACTGAGTCTATCCCTAACTTGGAGACTATATGGACTGAATTGGTTTCCTCCTTGAATGTTTCAGTGTAAGGCTGAACAAACCACCAGAAGCACGTGAAGATAGTACTCTGTGACTTCACTGAAGGTGACTCCAATAGCACCTTTTATCAAGGTTTCCCCATAATTTACGTTATTAAAACCTGCTGATATTTTATACTTAACTAAATTTTAATTGCTTTAGCAAACTGGAACAGCTTCAAAGGACACCTACCCCAAGGCATTGATTTACAGTATGGAATGAATGGATTTAAGTCCCTGAGATAATCAAGCAGAAACAGGAATGCCTTCCAATCACCAAAGATGTCAAGGGAACTTTCTAACAGCTGGATTATGAACTATTTTTGATGCTGTCAGAATGGATTCTAAACCCCCACCCTCTCCCCCCTGCCAAAAAAAAAAAAAAAAAAGAAATCTATTGTTGCTTGAAAACACATCTGACCACATCCAGCTGTTGGTCCACATTGACACAAACTGCATCTCTATTTTTCTAGTTCTCTTTACAGTATCCTTTGACCCTATGTGAACATTACCAGATATATAAAGCTAGTGACCTTTGATAATTTATTTATTGATTTTTCATTCTGTGAAAAAGGTTTATATCTCATAAGGTTTATATTCCTTAACAAAAAGTAGCATTTCAGCCACTGTGGAATATATATCTCCTGGAAAGCCTGGATACAAAACAGGTACAAATACCAAAATAAATGTCTCAGGTTTTTATTAGGATAATAGTATCTCATTTTTTTAACATGCTAACCCTAACCACAAAAAAAATATTTTTTTCTATGTCTAGGCTTTTGATGGTCTCGTTCATTATTAAAAGGAGTTATGAAAAGTTTTATTAAGCAAAATGAAGATACTAATAGAAAAATATTTAAAATATTAATTTTATAGATTACCCCAAAGCTTTCATTTAAACTGAGTTGTATTTTTTAGCATGCATTACACTGCATCTTCTTAAATGTTAACTACTTGCCTCTAAAAATTCTGACTGAACTTACAATAATGCCTCTGACAATGTATTTAAAAATGTTAAAAATCAAACATTTAGAGCATATTACATTTTTACTACAGGCCCAACTGAAATATATGGACATTAAAAACATAATACATGTTTTATTTTATATTGGTAAGATATTTTTGTGCAGTTTCATGTACCTCATTTACACCTATAACTACTGAGATATGAAGCTTCATGGTATAGTGAAGTATGAAAAAACAGTAATAACTGATTTTTAGATTTAAAAACTAAGAAAGTAAAGTTTAGTTAAAGAAATGGACATAGATAATAAATACAGTATAAGAGTAGATACAGTCTTTCTGCTTTGCATCTTTAGCAAAACTTGAAGAAGAGAAAGTAAAAAGAGTACTGAAGTGAAAAATTGCATATCTGAGTAGGAATACAATCAGAGCTTTAATAATGTGATAAAATTTTAGATGAGCTATCTAGCTTAAAAGACTAGATCTTTAGGAGTAGTGATCTTTCTTTGAAGTTGAGTGGGTTTTGTCATTAAGCTGATGGAAGTTGTGCTCAAGAAAGAGTTACAGAAGCAGACTACATGCTGTGTTTTTCCTTGTCCAAGGATCATAAAAACAGTCACGTTTCCCCTGAAGAAAGGCTTTTGTTTGTGCAAGTTATGAATAGGTCATCAGAAATTATTTTTACATGACTTAATAATTGATATAAAATTCTGTGGCTTTTAATGAAGATGTAACTGGTATGGACCAAGGAAATAAAATGTTTTGACTGTCCATTTAACATTTTCCTAGTATTGGCAAAGACTTTGAAGGCTATTTAGAACTTCTATCTGAAGATAAACAGATTAAAAAAAAATTTAAAAATCCCAAAACACCACAAAACCAAGACAAAACAAAATATATAACCAGTAGTTTTTTCTTGAAAAAAAGTAATCTTTCTGTTTTTCTTGACCTTGAGAGTTCAAGGTACAGGTCCCTAGGCCATAGCTATAAGGACTGTCATTATCCTAACAGCTTTTTTTTCACTAGAGTCAGATTCTGCATTTTTATTCTGCAATGGATTATTTTATTTTAGACATATAACAACAAAGCAAAGACAGTGGCATCAATGCACTTTGCAGGTAGATATGCTTGTTATGGTTGCCTTTCTTAGATGTTCTCTCTTTTGCCAAACTGAAACAAATTTGTTTGCATTTTTCTGAAATTTGCTGGTTGTCACAGTTGTTTAATGTAAAAAATGATCATTGTAGCTAATTGGGGTGAGTTATGTCCAAGTGTCTGATATGTGAATTTATAATCTCCAGGGGACTAGTTATTGTATAACCTTGAGCAGGACCCTCAGGCTTACATTGAAAAAAAAAAAAATTCTTTAACTACAGTGGGTATTTGAAAATGTTCAGTATACTAAACCTGGTCATCCTATATGAAAAAGGATTGATGGCAGAGGTGGAACTCATATTCCAGTCATCAGAAGTAAGCATTTAAGACAGAGATAAAAACGTAGGAGGTTTTTAGGTTTTTTTTTTTTTAACATGATGATTTATTTTTTTTTATATGCCTTAATGAGGTTTCTCAGGTGTCTACTTCCTGTGTGACATATTGACACAGTGATGGTAAGCACATCTAATAACAATGACTGACCATGAGATAGAGTCGGATTGAATGGGGTCAACTTGTGGGAGATGCATAGAACAAAACCACAGGAGGGTTTTTCGGTTGCCTTCTCTATCAGGACAGCATCGCCAAAGCAGAGTGACACAGTTCCTCTATTTCTTTGTTTGCTGTTTTTTGTATATTTCATAAAAAAACTTTCTGACAGGCTGTCTGATACAAAAATTCACAGAGCAGGAAAGATACCTCTGCTAGTCTGCATGAGCTGAATATGTGGGGAAATAAAAGGCAGGAATCAGCTCTACGAACCTTGCACTCAGGGCTTCAGTCTGGAAGCTCTGCTAAGTGTGTTTAAGCACAGGGATATTACAGTTTACTTTTCCAGCAGGTGTATGTTTAGCTTGTTTTTACACTGATTTGAAAATATACAGAAAAATACATAGCTGGTGTAATTCATAATAACTGCCTGAGATGACTGGTTTATACCTGCTGAGTGTAAATCCCATAGGATGCTTTCATAAGCACTGGTTTCAGAATATTTCAAAGATGAATCAGTTTTAGAATTTTAAATGCCCAAGATTTTTTTTTTTATTCTGATAATTTCTCAGCTTTCTAGATAGTAAATGGTATGACTAAACTTGAAAGAAAAAAGAAAAAAAAAGTTTAATTATGCAATAACAGGTATTTGAATTTCCTGAAGAGAGGAGTAAATTTAATTTCTGGATATCTTTTGCAGAATTCATAGTACCTAGTAGACTATGCAGGAGATATCTACGCTAATGACCACTAAGAACAATTGGACATTATACAGATTGCAAAAATAGTAATGTGGGATTCACAGCCCCAGAGCTCTAATTTGGGATCATTCTCAATTCCTACAGTCCTGAACTAGATTTTTAAAATTTCAAAAGTTTGTGCTTAATGTTTCTGATACTACAGTGAAGCAAAGGAAGAGGTACCTAAGAATTTGTAGTCTTTCTAGACAACAAAAGGCATTAAGCCCCAGCAAAGAATATTAGTTAAGCAACATTAAATCTGCAGCACTTGAAAAACCACAAGTCAAACATCCTATCTAAAATGTCATAATATTGTGCATACTGAATACCTGAGTGTTGCTATATGAGCCTTTCTAAAGGCACAGCTCAAACTGCGCTCATCTAATCACCTAAATGCTATCTCCATTGTGCATATTCATACAGACATAGTAAAATAGACCCACCACACACTACAAGTTATTTAGTAGTTTAGTGATTTTTCAAATGCTGGCTGAAAAAATATTAGAGGAGACAATAAAACAAGATTAAAAAAAACCCCAAACAAACACGTAATGGAAAGTGAGTCGATGGTCTCTTTTTTAGAACATTTACCTGGAAGATTGATGGATCAATCAATTGATATCTCTCTCTTGATAGAGATGTATAGATATCTATATAGATATGTGCCTGTACATATCTATATGTATGGAAAGAGAGAGAGATTCTTTTTTCAGAATCAATCATTTCGGTGAAATTTTGATAAGTTCTGTGAATAAAGATGGGAAATAAATTGACTTATAAGTGCATAATTGTTTTAGATAATGGATGCTGAAATCAAGTCTGCTGCTCAGACTTGCTCACCCTCATGTTCTGCATTTTAGGATGAGTTCTGTCAGTCTGCTTCATTTAATGAACTTATTTATGAGTAGAAATAAAATTGAAGTTATAAAACCATAGAAACTTTGGAGAAGATAATCCACTCTTACCTCCTGAGTGAACCAGGCCTATCCCTAAGACTGGACTGATTTTTCTCATGTTCATTTCCTTTAGGTGCCTATAAGTGGATTCCAAGATGAAAATTAGGACCTGAAAAATGATAAAACGGCTGAAGCACCTCTCCTATGAAGACAGGATGACAAGAGTTATTGAGCCTGGAGAAGAGAAGGCTTCCGGGGCACCTTTATAGCCGGCCTTCCAATACCTGAAAGGTGCCTATAAGAAAGCTGAGGAAGAACTGTTCATGAGGGCATGTAGCAATAGGACAAGGGGGAATGGTTTTAAACTAGAAAAGGGTAGATTTAGGTTGGATATTAGAAAAAAGTTCTTCAATATGAGGGTGGTAAATCACAGGTTGCCTAAAGAGGTAGTGGAGGCCACATCCCTGGAGATATTCAAGGTCAGGCTTGATGGGGCTTTGAGAAACCTGACCTGGTAAAGATGTGTCTGCTTACAGCAGGGGGATTGGACTAGATGATCTCTAAAGTTCCCTTCCAACCCCATACATTCTATGATTCTGTGATTTTATGATTCCCATTATCTTTCCAGGAACTGAGCTAAGGTTGACTGGTCTACAGTGTCCCTGTTCCTTTTTCTTGCTCTTCCTGAAGACAATCATATCTTGTATCCTTTTTTAGTTATCAGACACCTAATCCAATCAACAGAATAGTTCACATATGCGTTCTTTCAGCATCCTCAAATAAGATTGCATTTGGTGTTTCATAAGTAATTTCAGCCTTTCAGTGTAAATAGAGAACAAGAACAGACACAAATTTAAGGATGAGTAGGTTAATATTTTCCCATTTATAAAGCATCATTGTTTCTCAGAATATTATTATATGTACTGTGCATTCAAAATACACTGTATATGTTTCATGCGACATTAGAAGTCAGTGTTGGAACTTGATGATCTTTAACGTCCCTTCCAACACTAATAATTCTATGAAAAATCTATGTGTACTTAAAAACAGATAAATATATTTGGGAGAACAGGGATTATATATACACACTCATGTGTCCATGCAGACATATTTATATAATGAAAATTAAAAAGGGGGAGTACTGCAGTCAAAATAATGCAGAGAAGTATTAAACTACTCCCTGGATATTATTTTAATTTCTTTGATAAGATGAAATTGTGCTTAGTTAATTAACATTTTGTTATTTTCTTGTTAAACAGACAGAAAGGCTGAGTATGTTTCCCTGAAGGTAACATAATCACAAACTGAGAAAAAGTTTTCTTTTTATTAAGAAATAAAACAAGATGTTAAATGGCAGCCCCGAATAGGAAGTCATGACCGCTGGCTGTACACTGTCACTCACCTTCCCCTAGTGAATTAATTTGCCATAAACATTAGAAATATCATCCTTCATGTCAGAACCAAAAGCATTATATTTGTATCCAGAGGAGGGAAGGGAATTTCAGAGGTATCTAGAAGCTTTTATACTTTGGTAATCTCATTATTCAGCAACAGAATACCTTGGATGCTAACTTGGTATTTAAACCAATGGATACCTGTCTATTAAATTTATATCCCCAATGCAGTCGTTCAAAACTCCAGCTGATGAAAAAAGAAATAAAAAAGGAAGAGACAGGATTTTCTGATAGAGAGAAAAATAGTATTTCATTATGGAGAGCTGGAAAACTATACAGGCATATGATTTACTTGTAGAAAGAGAGAACATGCTGCTTTTAGATGGGGGTTGGAGAGGGAGAGGCTTTTGTTTGTTTGTTTGTCTTTTCTATATACATATATATATATGTATATATATATGTATGCGTATATATTTTTCAGTATTTTTTTCAGTATATATATTTTCAGTATATATATATTTTGCAGTATGATCCATTCCTTATATTTAAACAAAACATGTATGCTGGAGAAAAAAAAGCAAGTCCAAGAGAAATATAAATGTGGATAAAACTACCTATTGAAAACTGGAGCGATTGGACTTTGAAACTCAAATATGAACTTCAAAATTCTTTCATATTTGATGTTGCCCTGAATCTATTTTTAACCAAAGATAAAGTGCTTTTGCTAAAATTTGCACTACAGTTTAGTTTTAATTACATTCTCATCTTTTCCTCAGTTTCAGTGTAATCTTTTCAGTGTAATCTGTGCTGGACAACTGCTTCATTAGAAAAACCTAAAAATTCTTAACAGACTGAGTTCATTTAAAATGGAACAGGACTTTTCCAGATATCAATAGCATAATACAATGAAATTTAATCTTTTTTTTTAAATAACCAAACTTTTCTGACATATATTTCACTAATTAACTTTCCTATAAGGAAAAAAAAAACCCCTAGAGAGCAGTATTTAAACACAGAAAAACATGTTGTTTAATCAGGATGAGAATACCATTTGGCAACCTGTTGCTGTGCTATACAAAATAGAAGACCATAAATTTTATCATACCTGACTAGGCAGGAAGGATGTGAAAGGTTGACCCTAGTTGGAGGTCGGGTACTCACCAAAGCTGCTCTATCACTCCCCCTTCTCAGCAGGACAGGGAAGAGAAAATGTAGTAAGAGGCCCATGATTTATGATAAGGACAGAAAGAGATCACTAATCAGTGCCATGGGCAAAGGAGACTCAATTTAGAAAAAGATAATCTAATTTATTACCAAGTAAAATCTAATAAAGCAATGAGAAATAAAACCAAATCTTAAACACCTTCCCCTCACCCCTCTCTTCTTTCCAGGCTCAATTTTACTCTCAAATTCTCTCCCTTCTCCATCCCAGTGGCACAGGAGAATGGAGAATGGGAGTTGAGGTTGGTTCATTGCACACTGTCCTTCCTCCTCAGGGAAGGACCCCTCACACTCTTTCTCTGCTCCAGTATGGGATCCCTCTTACGGAAGACAGTCCTCCTCAAACTTCTCCAACATGAGTGTTTCCAACAGGGCTTCAGTTCTTCATGAACTGCTGCAGCATAGGTCCATTCCATAGGGTGAAGACTTTCAGCAACAGGCTGCTCCAGCATGGTTCCTTATGGGGCCACAAATCCTGTCAGAAAACCTGCTCCTGTGTGGGCTCCTCTCTTCATGGGTTGCAGGTCCTGGCAAAAGCCTGTTCCAGTGCAGGCTTCCCACCAGGTCACAATAACCTTCATGTGTTTCCATCTGCTTCAGCATGGGGTCCTCCACAGGCTGCAGGTGGAATCCTCATCATCTTCCATGGGCTGCAGGGGGACAATGAATCACTATGGTCTTTTCCACGGGCTGCAGAAGAATCTGCTCTGGCAGCTGGGGCACGTCCTTCCCCTCCTTCTTCACTAGCCTTGGTGTTTGAAGAGTTTCTCACAACTTATTCCTTTCTCTGGCTGCAAAAAGCAGACATTAATGTGTTTTTTGTTTCCTTTTTAAATATGTTATCATAGAGGAGCTACCACTGTCACTGATTGACCTGCCCTTGGCCAGCGGCAGGTCTGTCTTGGAGCCAGATGATATTGAATGCATTGGTCATAAAGGAAGCTTCTAGAAGCTTCTCTCAGAAGGCACCCCTGTAGTAACTCTGCCACCAAAACCTTGCCATGCAAACCCAAAACTAGGGGAAAAATAGAATTTTTCAGATAACCTTCCCTGAAAATTTATGTATGTTACCTATTTATGCATGTTACCTATCAGTTTCCTGGCATATATAAGGGTTGGGGGTTTTTTTGTAGTCTCATTTAATTTAGGCAGTCTACAGTAGAGACGGGTGTTTTTTGATTTGTTTTTTTTTTAATTTAGAGAAATCATCAGTAAAACTTTTGTTGATCTCTTGAATCTTTAATCTTTTGTCTTTTCTTTCTTTAAAAAGAGTAGACTCACAGTGAAAGCTCATAGCAAATGAATTTTAGAATATAAACTATATTTATTTAAATCACTGTTTTGGGGTTTCTTTTTCCTTGAAGTATGTCAGTGCAATTTTTCCTGTTAACTACATTTGTTTTCTTACTCCTATAGATTAGTAAGGTAAAGAGTATGCCTCATTAATACGAATGTAAAATGAAAATAATTAAAATCTGTGACAATAGTCATTTTAGTTCCAAAAAAGTTTAATGTCACACTTGATATGAAATTCAACTCCAGATTTAGGTATCCATGTTTTCTGGCTACAATTTAGTTTTCTCTGTGCGTGCTACTTATTTTGCACTCAGGGAAAGACTAGATTTGCAGACAATAGAGTTTATCCTATTTGAAAACATTCATACTTAATCTGAACCGAGTATGTAAAAAAAAATTCCAACACCAAACCTTAAAACTGAATTCTGTGATACAACATGCTGCAGTCTTTTTCTTCCATTCTTCAGAAAGTGTCCACTTTAAATTCTAAACTGTAAGTAGAATCAGAGAATAACGGAGTTGGGAAGGCATCTCTGGAAATAGTGTAGTCCTGCTGAGAGTAGGAGGTCAGGTTGCTCAACAATAGGTTCAGTTGCATTTTAAATATCCCCAAGGATGGAGACTGATGTCTTCTGACAACCTGTTCCAATGTCAGACAACTCCTACTATAAAATGTTTGGGTTGCTTTTGTTTGGGTATTTTTATGATATGGTGTGGTGTGATACAATGGTATGCTTTTTGGTAGGAGATAAGGGAATTATGTTCATGTAAGACCACTGAGTTAATTGTATTTTATATCAAATAAATACAATACCTTGAGAGAAAGGAGATAAAAATGAGAGAAAAGCACGTCTCATAAACTTACAGAATTGAGTATAATGCATTCTGAATATGTGTTACTTCAAAATGGTATTCAGAGTCATAGCAGTCTGAGACATCATCCTGCTAAGCAGTTTCTAGTGCACTGAACTCAAGACGTGAAAACAGGTAGTTAAATCTCCCCGAACAGTATATGGGAGGAGACGCGCATTTCAGAAGGGTGAGCTGATTTAATGTGAACGTTTTAGATATTATCAACAGGAAACACTGAGTGCAGGGGGAAATCCAAGTTCCCGCTATTGTCTGGGGGCTACAACCCAAAAATGAGGTTTCAAGAAAAATTTCTTTTTGTTCAAAATTCACTATTCAGAGCAAACCCTTGCAGAAGTGAGTTCTACGAATTTGCTCTGCAAGACTCACTATTTTCAAAATTATTCCAAGAAAGAAAAGGATCCTATTTTATTGCAGAACACTCATGACAGAAATGGCAATTGTAGACCTAATTTTATTTAAAATTCAGGTATTTTACAAGGATTCTCTGACCACAAGTTTATTGAGTATTCTGGAAAATCACTTATGCCCTTCCCTTCTCTTGATGCTTCTGTAAAACAAGAGAAGGTCTTGTAGGGATAAGCAGGACTATAAAACCAAGTGGTCAGATTATTATAAAGTGGATTAACACCCCCTCCAACTATTTTAACCTCTTATGAAGTAACCTTCTTGAAGTACAGTGAGAATAGTCTCATCATCAGATCAGGCATTTGGGATCTTTGCAATTGTTATGGCTTTGTTACACTTTTGCAATCAATGACTACATTTATCTTAATAGCTGAACTAGATTAGGGTTCACTCTCCAGTTTCGGGGCCTGGAAATGCTTGTGCCTACAAAATTAACTCCCTTATCTCTCAAAATTCAATGGTTGCATTCAAGCTGCACTGCTGTCAATAAAGCTGCACTTTTTTCTACGTTTGCCTTAGCAAAAAAAGTGCCAGCAAGCATTGAACAAATATTTCAGCCCTATGGAGAAGCACACGCCAGTGCTGAATCCCATATCCTTGCCTTGTTTAGTTTACTATTGTAAACATAAACTTCGGGGCTTAGTCAGAACCTAGTAGTCTTATTTCTCAAGCAGGATAGATGCAGGTATTTACAGACGCTGCTATATGAGTAGGTAGGTTTTACAGAATGAATAAGAGGCACTGCTTAGGGAGTAATAGTACGCTTTTTCCAAATTGCAAATATGAATTTTGTCCTTCAATTCCACCTATCCTATTTGAAGTGCCTTTTTTATTCTTTAAATAGTTTTACATTTTCTTTAAGTTATCAACAGAATCTAAGTCCAGGGTGCTGCAGACTTCAGGAGACCTTGACTATAATCCCTATTGGATCCAGGATTCATTGCCTTCCTCAAGGCTTTTGCATGGCTGCCAGAGATCACATCATTTTCTACTAATCTCTTAGGGGTGCTCAAAGGATTAATTAGTTAATGTGTTGTGAAGCACTTTGAAGATGAAAAGTGCTATGTAAGTGCTAAGTATTATAAGGAAAAAGTTGGGGAGAGGGACTGGGGTTTGATGGGTAGCTGAAATACAGCTTAAAAATCTCTCATTTGTTATTAAGAAAAGAGCCTTAATACTCTCTGAACTATCTATGATCTGCTTTTCAAAACAGTAAGAAAATCTTTAAAACATCAACCTACCCTCTTTGAACCTGATGAAGGTTACACGTGTTTCCCTTCTGTTCTTTCCCTTTAATTAATTGTGATAAATACTATGGAACTCTCTGTTCAAAGGATTTCAGCTGCCTAACTGTTACCTTGTTGTAAATATAAAACAGTGTACACTTGAATGACTTTCTGACAGCTTACAAAAAGGAGAAAAGAATTGGCAATGTGTCCCAGGAGTGAATGGAAAAAGCTTTGAAAGCACTACCATTGCAGCTGGAGCCACTTCAGTGATGTTTCTCTTTATGCCTGAAGTTTGTTGAATGAAAAGAACTTAAAACTCACTATTGTCCCTCCACAGACATCTTCTTTTACAATAGATGGGGCCATAGTATTGAACAAGTTAAATTTTGCAGTTTAGCAGCTGGATTGTGGATTAAATTGTTGGGGGAAAAGAAGGGAGTTTAAAACTGCTCCTGTTTTGTTCAAATGCTCGAGATATGAGCACATAATTCTGTCTTGTACCTGACTGCTCTGGGTAATATCAAAGGTGCCTTTAGCCCAGAATTTTGACTCTAACTGTGATTGACAAAAGACATTTGGGGAAAAAGTGTTGTGAACACATAAACTCTAGTCTGAATTTTCTGCATACATTAAAGAATAGTGGGCCTAAACTGTTTTAATTTTCTGCTTATAATGCGATGTCAGAATGAAATATGCTTTCTACTTTTATTGAGAGTTAATTGCATCCTGCTTTTCCTGGCTCAGATTTTGCTGGAGAGTCTAGCACATATAAAGTCAACCTATGCATCACAAATTATGATGTAAATGTAAAAAACCAAAACAAAACAATAACACTTATTAGAGGTTGTATTTACCTGGTCTGTAGCTACTATCACTTTATAAAAGTTATGATAGTGAAAGTAGAGATAGAATCTGGACCCAAATAATAGTTTAGGGGGAAAAAAAAAAAGATATTAAAAGGTATAGATATTTTATCCCAGTAATAACCCATTTCTACAAGATAACTTTTTAAAAATTTCACTAATGAACTTCAAAGTAGGCATTCTTCATCTTCTGTCTTTACTGTCTTTTCATACAGTTTCATTCCTTTTAAATTTAACAGAGGAACCAAACCAAAAAGGAAAAGAAGGAACTTTCAATATTCCTATACAACATAAACATGCACATTTATGTATTGTGGCTTTTTTTGTTAGCGGTGTTAATATGACTAAAAGTAGGCAAAAAATCCCTATCCTGTCAGTATTACTAAAAATACTTTGAATTATCACTTCTAATTTGTTCACAAGAGACAACAAGAAGACTATCGCATCACAGCCTGCCTAAGTGATAAATGCATTGAGTTTTTAATTGGATTACTTCTAGCACTGCTACCAAAATCACATTGATAAAAGAGTGGTATGTTTGAGCTAGTGAGCTGATCTTCATGAAAAATAAAGCTGCCCCGAAGAAATGTTGACCAGATGATTAAGTTAGCTTTACAAATACATGCTATCACATAGGGTGACCATACTCTCCATTTTAGAGTAGTTTTAGACCCTCAGTTAGGCAAACCTATTAAACTTCCACTACAGGAAAAAAAAACAACTATAAAGACCACAACTCAGCAGTTCTTAAACTATTACATGTCCTCCAAGGCGTTCATTTGTTTGGCATTCGGGAAAATGTTTTTGTTCTGTGGATTTAATTGGTATTTTGAAAAACCTCAGCAATTATTGTCCATAGTTTGGTGGGGTTTTTTGCATTTTAGCTTTGCAAAGTTTGTCACATTTTATTTCATCATCTATAACTGTGTTAAACAAAAGAAGTTGCTTTGTTCTAAACCCATAGCACAAATGCAAGGATAATCATATAAAACAAGGCAATCACAGTGTTATGTTTTCAAGCAGCAGAATATTGTAGGTTCTGAAATAAGTTCATTTAAACCATTTGTGAAAATTTGATATTCATAATTTTTTTAAATCAAGAGATGTATATTAATTCTAGAATGGAAATATGAGGTCAGCAAAATACTTGTTAGGCCTGAGTGACTTTTCTCCAGGACTGATCAGCAGCACAGGATATGAGAACAAGTACATAGCAACAGTTCCTATAAGTTTATTGTTCAGGCACTTTTCACACAATAGATGAGATAGCCTGTCCTGATTGTTTTGTGGTTTTTTTCTTCAATGAATTTACAGTTCCTTTTTGGCCCTCTAACAGTGTTTTCAAAAGTAACTTATTGACAAGATATTGTAAGAGGCAGTACACCTCTCCAGTAGTTTTTCATCTCTGAGATGTTATGAATCTCCACAGCCTGCCCAAGCTTTCATAAAGAAATCTAAGATCATAGAATCATAGAATGGTTAGGGCTGAAAGGGACCTTAAAGATCATCAACTTCCAACCCCCTTGCCATGTGGGCACCTTTCACTAGACCAGGCTGCTCAAGGCTTCATCCAACCTGGCTTTGAACACCTCCAGGGAGGGGGCATCCACTGCCTCCCTGGGCAACCTGTTCCAGTGCCTCACCACGCTCAAAGATCAAGAGAACTTAACTGTGACATCATAGTATTTCAAATTTCTTGATCTGAATAGAACAGTTCAAATGATATACAGTTTTAGATATTACACATTGTTCCCATGTAAAAACAAGCAATAATCCAATAAGTGTGTGTCGTGAGATTCCCCCCCCCCCCCAAAAAAAAAATCCCCACAATGTCAGATCATGAGCTCTAGCACTTGCCCATAAACTATCATACCACTTGACAATTAGCTTGATCCCACAAGTGGTTTTGCCTCAGGCTAACTGGTATTATCTATCTCAGATAATGTATGTGGAGGATAATATATGCTGAGCACCATTCCTAAGTATTACAGTTGATGTGTCTAAATGTAGATACATACACGTCTTACAGCCTGTAAGGTTTGGTCCCAGAGTCCAAGAATATCCCCACCCAAATACAGACATAGCCAGTGAGGCCAGTTTAAGTGAAAAATTCTGTGAAAAATTGTGAGACGTATGCATTAAAAAAGAAAACCACAAAAAAACCCACAGAACTGAAACAAAGCATATGTAAGGGAAGATGTGTTGTTAAAACAGACCTTTCTCATTAAGAATCACCAATATGCCCAAAAGTTAAATGTATTTTATTACTAAGTAAAAGCAACTATATAGGGTTTTTTTCCCCTGCTTCTTTTTTCCTGGGTCTATATGGTCAGTATAGATAATAATAGTAAACAAAGGCTCACAACCCACTAAGCAGTATGCCCTATTCCTGTCAAACCTTTTACCTCGATGTCATGAACCCTACCTGCTTACTCTACCTTGATCCCTGGCTTCCCAAGTATTTTCCTGTCGAATTATGTGCCAGGGTAAAGTATTTCTCAAAGAGTAAGTACTATTAGCAGAGTCACATTAATTTCCTCTATGATATAGACATTTTGGGAAATAGAAGGTTGCATATTTCGTCCAAACCAAACTACATTGATTACACAGGTCTGTGTGAGTACTTTCACAGACATGATTTATGCGTTCCACATCCCTACATTGTTTCAAAACCCGTTGTTATCCGCAACAGCTTGTGCTGTTTGAAAGCAGGAGTGATCTAGTTGAGCAAATACTATAGATGTAGCCCAGCTGAATTGCTGTGTGCACTAGAGCTACTGTAATCCCAAGACCAATATTAATTGATTTCTTTAATGATTGCTAAAATGTTAGCCAATATTCTAGGTCATTTTCTTCATAAATTTAATACAAAGTTATTTCATCTGAATCAAATGCAGTTTATCTCAGATAAAAATCTTTTTTTTTTTTCATTTGATTAAAACTTTACTAACACATTTTAGGCTTTTATCTTTATATTGTCACAGGCTCTGGAAAGATATTTGGGAGAATTGATTGAACATTTCTGAGTTTAATGCAATTTTTTTAAGACTCCAACTTTGGGAAAGCATTTTGCTCTTGAGTTGACAGCTTTATTCGAACCCTAAGGCATCTGTGATAATTAATAACTGTGTCAGATCAGTTCATCCTAAGCAGATGTGATATGCAGGAATTTTCCTTATCTCCCCTGTTTTCTACCTTGGTAAGTGACCTTTATTAAATTATGTTTCAAACCAGGAATTCATGACATTCAGATTCCACAGGGCAAAATGAGAATGCCATTATCTCAGCTTGTAGAGGAAGCTGCATTATTCTGACTGTATCTAACTCAGAGAATTTTTTGGTTATATTTTCATGCAGATACAAATGGAATTACCTTTAAGAATAAATCCGGATAAGTCACTCCTGTATGATTCAACTTTATTTCTCCTTTATTTTTCATTTATTTTTCCTTCTGATGTCTACAAAATATTTTTATCTGGTCAATTGTTGCATAATGATTTCCTTCAACTTTAAAAATAAAATAAAATTTTTAAAAAATCTCATTTATGCTCATTTACTGTGTAATTTAGAAACTCTTTGTTTAAGAAATATATTTTTTGTGATGCTATGCATGGATTTTTATGCACTGATATTTCATACTTTTGAAAGTATGAAATACATATGAAAAGTCGTAAGAATAACATTGAGGATGAGGGAACAACTTTTAATTTATATAAGTGACCTGCTTTGTTTGGTGTCTTTAAAATGAAATAAGAGAGAAATTAGTGATTTGCCACACAATGGTACAAAGTTATATTTTACTATAAAAGAGCAAACTAACCCACCTAACCCACCAAGAGCCTATTTAATTGTGGTATGTTTACTTTATTGAAGAGCCAAATAGACACTAAGCCACCTTCTCACTCTTCATCCTCAACAAGACAGGGGCATAAAAATAAGATGGAAAATCTTGTGGGTCAAGATTAAGACAGGGTGATCATTTATTAGTAACCATCACAGGTAAAAGAGACTTCAATTGGAGGGGAAAAAAACCAATAAATTACTGCCAACTGGGCCAGAAAGAAAACCAAAATTAAACTACTTTACCTCCACATTTCTTCTTCCAAGGCTCAACTTCACTTATGACTTTTCTCTCTCTCTTCATGAGAAATGCAGGGAATGGTGATTGCAGTCATTAATCCACAACAGCTCTTCTCTCCCATTCCTTCTTCCTCACACTTTTTACCTGCTCCTGTCTTGGTCTCCCCGAAGAAACATACAATCATACAATAATTATAGAATGGCTTTGATTGAAAAAGACCCTCAAAGATCATTTAATCCAACCCCTCAACCCCAACACAGGAGGAACATCTTCTACTAGGACAGGTTGCTCAAACCTGGGACCCCAGAGCTGGATTCAGTACTCCAGGTGGGGTCTCACAAGAGCAGAGTAGAAGGGCAGAATCACCTCCCTTGATCTACTGGTCAAGGTTCTTTTTTATGTAGCCTTGGATACAATTGGCTTTCTGGGCTGCAAGCACACATTACCAGCTCATGTTCAGTTTTTCATTCACCAATATTCCCAAGTAATTTTCCCCAGGACTGCTCTCAATCCATTCATCCACCAGTCTGTGTTGATACTGGAGATTACTCTGACCCAGTGCAGGACTCTGTACTTGGCCTTGTTGAACTTCATGAGGTTCACATAGGCCCACTATTCAAGCCTGTCCAGATACCTTTGCATTGCATCCCTTCCCTCTATCAACTCTACCACTCAGCTTGGTGTCATCTGCAAACCTTTTGAGGGTACACTCAATCCCACCTTCTATTAACACTGATGGAGATAATAAGTAGTAACAGTAACTCTTTTGATATAGCCATGTAGCCAGTTCCTTATCTATCTAACAGTCCATCCTTCAAAACCATACCTCTCTTATTTAGTGCCTGGAATATTGTGTGGGACTGAATCAAAGGCATTACAGAAGTCTGAGTCCATGATGTCTGTAGCTCTTCCTTTGTCTACTGATATAATCATTCCATCAAAGAAGGCCACTAGATTAATCAAGTTTGATTTACTCTTGGTGAAGCCATATTGGCTGTCTCTAACCAGCTCTCTGTCATCCATATGCCTTTATGTATCTTCCAGGAGAGTTTGTTCCATGATCTTACATGGCATTGAAGGTGACTGATAAGAAGTTACCAGGATCCTCCTTTTCACTCTTCTTAGAATTGGGTGTGATATTTCCCTTTTCCAGTCACTGGGGCTTGCCCTAACTGCCAAATACACCCATCTCCAAATACGATGGAGCACAGCTTGTAAAATACATCATCCAACATTGTAGAACATATTGAACATTGTGGAAAATGATACTGTGTCATGATTTTACCCCAACTGGCAGCTAAGCACCACAAAGCCACTTGCTCACTTCCCTCATAGTCAAATAGGGGAGAGAATCAAAAGAGTGAAAGTTAAAAATATTATGGGTTAAGATAAAGACAGTTTAATAAAGTAAAAGCAAAACAAATAAAGAATTCATTAACCACTTTTCCTCTGAACCCTCTCCAACAGTTCTACAACTTTCTTGTATTGGGGCCCTCAGATCTGGACACAGTACTCCAGATGGGGCCTCAGGAGGGCAGAGTAGAGAGGGACAATCCCCATCCTGTCCCTGATGGCCACCCCTCTCCTGATGGAGCCCAGGATAGCATTGGCCTTCTGAGCTGCAAGAGCACACTGCTGGTTTCTTTTCCACCAGAACACCCAGGTCCTTCTCAGCAGGGCTACTCTCCAGGAGCTCTTCTCCCAGTCTGTATATGTATCTGGGATTCCTCCAACCCAAGTGCAACATGCTACACTTTGCTGTGTTGAACCTCATAAGGTGAACCTGGAACAACCTTTCCAGCCTGTCAAGATCCCTCTGAATGGCTTCCTTTCCTTCTGTTGTGTCAACCACACCACTCAGCTTGGTGTCATCAGCAAACTTGCTGAGGGTGCACTCAATTCCATCATCAATGTCATTGATAAAGATATGAAAGAGCGCCAGTCCTAAGACAAACCCCTGGGGGACACTGCTTGTAACCAGCCTGCACCTGGACATAGAGCCATTGACCACCACCCTTTGTCTGTGTCCTTTGAATCAGCTTCTTATCCACTGGATGCTCCACCCATCAAATACACGTCTCCAATTTAGAGATAAGGATGTGATGGGAGACCACTGGCCAATGTAAATTCCCTTCTTGTTGTTCTTAACATCCCTTGCCCCTGCTCCTTGGCTTTCCTCATCCCTTCTCTGCAAGTCTGGACAGCATCCCTGTATTCATTCCAGGTGACACATCTTTGTTTCCACAGCTTGTACTTGCCTTTCTTTTCCCTCAGTTTGACCAGCAGGTCCTTGCCTAGATATGCAGTTTTCCTGCCCCTTCTGCCCACTTTCTTATTCTGAGGGACAGAGAGCTCTTGAGCTCTCAGAAAGGAATCCTTAAAGAGTAGCCAGCATCTCTCAACATTTCTGCCTCTAAGGATCACAATCAAAAATGTCTTCAGCACAAATCCAAAACATAAACCCATAGCTACTGTGAAGAAAATTAACCCTATCTCAGCGGAAACAAGAACATACTGTAATGTCAAGATCATTTTTGTGCTGCTCTTTGCTCTTCACATATTTCCTTGCTCCAGCATGAGTCCTTTGCGCAGAGTATAGTCTTTCAGGCACAGGCTGCTCCAGGATAAGTCACATGGGCTACAGTACAGAGAAAAAACTGTCTCCTTCATGGGCTAATCTCCAGAGGTCATAGTTGCTCCTAGGTAACCTACTGCTTGGGCCTGTATGCATGGGCCACCATTCCTGTCAGGAGCCAGCTCCAGTGTGGGCTCTCCAGGAGCTCACAGTTTCCTTCAGGCCAACTCTACTTACTGTAGTGTGGGATCCTCCACAGCCTGCAGTGATATAACTACTCTACTGTGATCCCTCATGAGTCACAAGGTAATAACATTTCACCATGATGTTTGCTGCAGGCTGCAGGAGTATCCTTGCTTCAGCACTTCCTGCCCATCATTCTTTACTGACTTTGGACTGTTACTTTTCAAACGCTATTTTCCTCACTCCTCACTTTCTGGAGTGTTATTCCTGTTCTTAAACATCTTTTCCACAAGGTACCACCACCTTGGCTGCTGAGTTTACTTGTGTCCTGTGGTGAGTCCTTAGGAGCTGTCCGGAAAAGCTGTGTACAGCATAGGGCAACCCCTGGTCTTCATATCACCATCACCTTTCAATATGTCTACATACTTGTACATACACCCTTATAATGTAATAGTTAAAACTGTCAGTATTAGGGGAGTAAAATCAACTTTTTTGAGTTATCAAACACTACTATCTTTTATAAAAAGTCATCAATTTCATGTAATTTCCAGGAATTAATCTCTTAAATTTTTGTGTTTGGGTTTTACTTACTGCCTCAGGTATGTCTGTACTATTTACTAACTTCCATCTTATTTTGCTAAATCATTGAGGTATCATTTTTATTTACCCCTATGACTAGGGATGCTATTAATCATGTTTACAGGAGTCAAAACCAGCAAAGAAAGAAAAAAATAATTATAAAAACCCAAAAATGTAAGTAGGACAAGGACATTAGTGTAAAAGCCATGTAGTGAAGATTGATGAGAAGTAAGAGTTGAAAATGTATTTGTAACTGTTTTTTAACAAGTTTATTCCATGCTTCAGATTCTTATTTATTTATTTGTTTAGCGCATTTTTTCTTTTTCCCCCTTCTGAAATGATGGAGTTACAGACAGAAAGAAGAGGCTTTTATACTGAAGAGCATGTAGCACACCGTAGTATATAAACACATTAGAGTACCCCCAGTCAGTTCTCCAACCTTCTAAACCTGCATAAATGATTAGAATAAACCATTCCAGAGCATTTTTAGCACTGAAGACTGCACTTGATCTCCTCTACAGATATGGAGAATCTGTTGCTGGAAGAAATAAGTCCACACTGTGCAGACTAAAAAAAAAGTTGCTACATAGGAATGCCATATTAACCGGAGGTGGTATATTTCTAAAGGCTGGAGCCATAAACCACTTTTATCCTTTGTATGAACATCTACAGTGGTTTTGTATCTTTAGGTAATTGTTTCTTTATTTTTTCCCCTGCACTGGATAGATGTGTGAGAGAAGATGAATAACAGCATAGTGAAATTTTCCTTTAATCTTTGTTGGAGAGAAGATAGATATGTTTAATCACAGTTAAGGCTGAAACACCAGTGTAGTTTGCTTAGATTAGATTGAAGGAGTAGGCAACCTGTTTTACTCAGTTTGTGAATATATAATTACTTCATAAATTTTTAAAAGGTACAGCTTTAGTAGCTGTCTTCACTTTTAACTGAAATCTGTGCACTTCTGTGTTTGGACTGTTTTCCCTCTCTATCACAATTATTGCTAATATTTGAAGAGGCTACATTATTAACAAATAATTCTGAGTATCCTCTGCATTGTCACCCTGCCTAAACAGAAATAGCTTTTTACCTCCTTATCATGTATGAGGTTGGATTTTTGAGTTGTAATTATTTTCCAGATTTCATTTTTCCTTATCTTCCTTTTCTTACATTCTATTAATTCTTCCAAAATTAGTAGAATGTTATTACTTCTTTTCCTCTCCATAAAGTATGTGTGGTTGTCTTTCTGATTTTTAACAGGTCAAGCAATGTGACATTGAACACGTATGGAAGATGAACTGAAATGGATAGCTTAGCAAGTTATCTGGTTTCTCTGTTTTCTGATAATTTGTCCTTTTTTTTTTTTTTCCCCCACTGCCCCAAGTCATATTTAGTTCATCTTTTTGGCTTGTAAAGCTCAAGGTTAGAGCAATGTGAAGAACAGTGATAGAAAGCTAATAAAGAGTAATTTATCTTACTCTACTTGTTTGTAGCCTTTTTTGTTTTAAAAAAATAATAATCAAACTTCCTTGAAAATTGTAGAATAAATACTGTGACAAAATAGACCATTAATGGCTGAATGAAGCTGGGGCGAGGGGAGGGGGGAGCATGTATTTCCAATGAGATGTCTTAACAAATAAAGAAATGGAATAAATATTTGTGTTACTAAAAGAGAAGGTGAGGCTTGTGCAGGAGTTTCCAGAGATTTCATTCCTCTTCACTTTTTAATACCTATAGTTTCAGCTCTTCGGAAAAAAATAATACCATTGCTACTTTTCTTAGTATTTCTTAAATAAAGAAGAATAAAGAAGTTGCACATCAGAAAGACTCTATGAATAAAGTGAGATGAATAAAGTGGAAAAGAGGGAAAAAATTAAAATCTGAGTTAAAATCTGAGGTATTAGCATAGCCTTACAGTGTAAGAGTGCATTAAAAAGATCTGTTTAAGTTCATTAGCTTGCTTAATTCGTCAGTTCTGTCAAAAACCTGTTCTTTTCTGTTTTCAATTTATACACTTCTTAGCTTTTAAGACAAATGTTCAGCTAGGAGCCCACCTTTTTTTTTTCTTGTTACTTCAGTGGCAATCCAAGTATTTAATAAAAAAAATGATTTTTTTTTCATTACTCGGAAATTAATTTATACTAATTAAATAATCATCTGGTCCATGAATTTGATTTAGTAACATAAAACTCTCACACCAATGTAAACAGGAACTACTGACTAGTCAACCCCACCTCTGTGACCAGTGACTTCATGCAACAGACATGTCAAAGAGTACGTATGACAGCAAGGTAATTAGAGACAAACAAAGGCAAATTGTGCCTAAATAATCTAATGGGCTAAAATGGATTGTCTGCATCAGTGGATACAGATACAGCTATGGGTTCTGTATTATACTTGCCAGGACAAAATAAATATCATGCACTATGACAGACAGGATTGCGTATAAAGTTGTCTCTGTTCATATAACAGAATTTAGCTCAGTCTGCATGGTATGTATATGTGCTGAAATCATTTAAATCTTTACAGTTTTTTGTGACCTGAGGAATCTCAGCTATTTTCTATGACATTTTCAAAACTAATGCTACAGATAGTCTTAGATACACAAGCAAGCATTTTAGTGTTTTACACAGATTGGACTGTTGGCTATGGTAGGATACTGTTCTTTTCCCTTCTTTCCCAGAAGAGCTAGTGTATCTTGCACAGTGGCTGCATTCAATTCAGAAAACAATGAGAAATTCAGATTTCTGTTGAGACTTAAAAGTAATGAAATATGACTTACATAACATTTTTTTTCCTCCCCCCCAATCCATATTCAAATACTCGCAATTTCAGTATCATTTTGAAATATATAGTGCCAACTATCTACTCTGCAGATTTCATGGTGGGGTAGGACTTCAGGTTTGTTTTATCTTTTTGTGATAATGAAATGTATGAACTTAGAAAATATATTATTCTTTTTATTTCATAAAATTAATCATTTTTACTACTGGGAGGCAATGACTGAGCTCATACTTGGAAGTAGTAAATTTTTTATTCACTTCCCAGTAGGAAAATGGCATCTTAGCCCAATCACTTTAGAGGTATCCATGTCAACCGTATAGTTGAAAAATGAACCCTGGGGAAAGCAAAGCTATCACCAGCTTTCGTATCCTACTGTGAAAGCACTGATGACTATATAATTGAGGTGACTTTGGCAAAAAGCCTATGCAATTTTTTCTTAGCTAAGACAGTCTGCTGATCCATGTGGGATTGTTTTGAGACTTTGTGATAAGTCATAAAGAAAGTTGGGGTTTGCTTGCTTTTTTTTTTTTTTTAAAAAAAAAAGAGACTAGAAATATACTTCTATTAATAGAACAGTAGGGAATACTGGATGAACCTAATCTGTAACCAAATATTTAACTATTAAAATATAATTAATTCAAATCCCTACATTCTTGTTTTATTAAACTTGCCTACAGCAAAGAAGTAACACAAAAGCTGAAATGGATGACAGGGAGCTGGGAAACGTTACTTCAATGCCTCAGGTGGATGTTAGACATACTGAAAGAAAAGTAGCCTCTTGTGATTAGGTCAGCTGTTAAAGCTCTGAATGTTTGCTTGTTACTATGACAAGGTGTTCTGTTTTGTTTTATTTTCTGCTGAAAATCATGCTTTGTTGGTGACTGATTAGAGTACTGAGAAGTCAAATCATGGAAGTGTCCCTTGTTTTTCCTTTGCGCTGAATAGATATGCCTTATATACATCTATTACTCTGATAATAATTTTCTAACCTCCATAATTTTTCCATTTACATTTTTTTATCTGTTTCACTTTTCGTGGCAATGGTAGTTGAGGGTTTGTTTTGTTTTTTTTTTTTTTTTTTTTTTTGCAAATCTGATTTTTACAGTTAGAGTTGAAAAAAGGTCTTTTAACCCCTTTCTTTATATATCTCATTATGATTTGAGAACATCAACAGAAATATGACACATATATCACTGGCACATCAGATGGTGGGTATTAATGACATGTTTATTCAGCTGTTTTAAGTGGTGGAAAGATTCTACTTTCCAAGGACCCAATCTTTCCTCTGATATTTTTCATGTCTTACATTAACTAAAAGTTCTAAGCAATGGAATTGGCCTAAAAATAATTTCCCCTGAATAGAAAAGAAAAAATAAGAAATCCTATTTTTCTGAATTCTGTCCATTGAAGACTATTTGTCCTGAGATCCAGGAAGACTATAAGAACGAGAAAAGGACAGACTATCTCTGGGGACAATAGTAGTATTGTATATACTGGCAGAAAATTACATTTTAAATGAAATCATACCACTAGGGAACTACAGAAACATAGAATGAAATATAGACCAAACATACAACAAAAGTAAGCAATTTAGAGCTCTAGTTATAGCTGTTAAGTGGAATAAATTACAAGATTTAGTAAAGAAAATGGACACCTAAGAGTTACCTGATCCTAATCAAGGCTCATAGGGTGAAAAGAGGAAAAGACATATAATAATGGCAAAATCTGCAGGCATACAGAACAGAAAGACACATAAAGTCAATATGGTCTTTATGCAGCTTCTAAGAGCTCACAGAAAGTGCTTAAAATAGTGGTGTTTGAAAGTCACCTATCTTAAAATCATTGGTGTCTTTCTACAGAAGATTGCCCAGTCTGAAAGACAGCTCAGAATTCACTGACCAGGAGAGGTGATGATGGTGAGAACACGCTCTTATACTTTCAGGCAATGTCACTTTGAGGTAATGGTCACTGAGCAGTAGTAACTCTTTTTGAACACCTTTTCTGCACACAGCTGTGCTTTTATTCATTTTCATTAGCCCAAAGACCAGAAATATCCGTATTGAAAAGGTGTCTAAATCTATTAGTATACTGAAAACTTGAAAAGGTTTCATAAGAGTAACCTCTGGTTTGTATATACCATTAATTTCCAGCTAGAAGAAAAAAAAAAAAAAAATAAAGACTACTGAGCTACTTAACCTTATTAGTGGAAAAACTCTTTGATAAAAAAATACAGAAATGTAACTTTAGGCAACCAGTAAATTTTAAAGTTAAAAAAACTCAAAACTGCATTGCTTTGAGCGGTAAAGGCTGGGACACCTGAAGGTAGAACACATTTTTCATTTTGGTGTCAATTTAAGTGCAAAAACCCTGATCTGGATGCATCCTATTAGCTTTGTGGTGTTTTGTTTTCACATTACATTATTTTTCACCTTTTTTTCTATATGAAAATAGATGACTGGTGATGACAGTAGTTAGAAGTTGCTGTGAACTTTATAGAGTTTTTCACACACAAGTTATTTTATTCACAGTTTAAAAATAAATACTTGTTAAGATTTACAAGTAATGGAAATTAATATAATTACATTGTAGTAATCAACAGAGTTTTTCCCTTTAACATTGCATCTGACAAATATTTTTTGACACCATGTAAAGTAATAGTATAGCAGTAACTATTTGGCTGTTCTTGTATTTCACGTTAGCTATAGCTGTGTCTGTCTTATCTTGCTGTCTCTGACCTTATTTTCCTTTTTCCAGGAAATCAGTTGTATTCTTTTACTAACATACTTCCTTATACTCTGTGTGTATCAGTATATCTGGGAGAGTGAAACATAGTTGCAGATATATATGGTTAAATAGCCACTTCCCATTTTATAGAAAAACATGAAGGCAAAAATTTGTACTGTCAGAAGTATAGAACTGAAGAAGTATCACTACATAAAAAAATAATGATATCAAAACCACATTGCAAAAATTCCCAGTGGTTGGAAAGATGTTCACATATATCAAAAAGCATGTTTTTCTATATACTTAAAGCTTTTCCAAATATATTAACTCAATATTGGAAACAGTTAGTATTAAATTTCTGAGAATTAAGCTGAATTTCATATTAAAAGGTTACAAATTTTCTAGTTCCTTTCAGAACTATTTGATGTCATACCATGTCATGAAGGCGTGGTTAATGTAATTGGCAGACCTGTGAAGAGATTCTCTAGTTTCAGGCCACAGTCAATGAACTGATATGAACCTCACCTTAAGAGCTTCAACAAGGCCAAGCACAAGGTCCTGCACCCAAGTTGAGGTAAATCCTGGAATCAGTACAGACTGGGGGATGAGCAGATTGAAAGCAGTCCTGAGAAGAAGGACTTGAGAATACTGGTGGATGAAAAATTGGACATGAGCCAGTGATGAGCACTTGCAGCCCAGAAAATCAACTGTATCTTGGACTACATCAAAAGAAGTGTCACCTTCTTTTAAGGGAATCACCTCAATGGAAGTGATTCTGCTCCTCTACTCAGCTCTCATGAGGCCCCACCTGGAGTATTGCGTCCAGCACAAGAAAGACGACCTGTTCCATGTGTACAGGAGGGCCTCAGAAAAAAAACAGAAGGATGGAACATCTCTCCTGTGAGGAAAGGTTCCAGAGACATGTGATTGTAGTCTTTCATTACTTAGAGGAGTCTTATAAGAAAGACAGAGAGACACTTTTTTATGAAGCCTGTAATGACAAGACAAGGGACAATGATTTTATATTGAAAGAGGGTAGATTTAGACCAGGTGTAAAGAAGACATTTTTAATTATGAGGATGGTGAGACACTGAAACAGGTTTCTGAGAACAAATTGTGGATGCTTCATCATTGGAAATGGTCAGTCAGGTTGGATGTGGATTTGGGCAATCTACCCTAGTGGAAGATGTACCTCCCCGTGGCAGGGAGGCTGGTGTAAAGGATTTTTAAAGATTTCTTCCAACCCAAGCCATTCTACAATTATATTATATCACCATATCATACATAATATAATAGAAATATAAAGAAAATCCCATACTAGTAAAATGTCCAGACTGGTCAGTAAACAACTTAGTAATTTTTTTACAAAGTGACTAAAAATAATTAATTAAGAAGAGGATAAAAATAGGAACAGTAATATATCCGAGGTAGTCATATAGGGCAGACTTAAACCCACACTGCAGACTGTAATATGTAGGTGCCCAAATACAGGCACCCTCATGTAAAGTACATGCTTGAACTCTGAAAGTATATCTGACACCTATTCAATTCAGCTGCCTAACCATGGCTTCTTGCTACTATCTGAGATATTCCTAGGGTATTTGAGATATACACACATGCATCTCAGAGCACATCTTGGCATATATGATATGAGCAATGAGCTTAGCATGCTGATAGCACTAAAGATCCACAAAAGAACCTGTAAAACTCAGAAGTATCTCTCAGAGTAATGGAAGATCTTTTTTTGATCACTTTCCATTTTTCTAAATGCTTTCTGTTTGACATTTAGTCAACATTAGTCTTCATTATATCACCAAGTGTTGACACCAAATCAAATCTGTTGCAGTGGATGTGTCCCTTAAGAAAAAATATGACACCATTAAATTGTTCTATTGTTCCTGAAGGTGAACATAAATTCCATAAAAACAGGGAATATAACAACTGTTTGTTCAATGTGAGATAATTTTGTACTTGTATCTTTTTCATACTGATGTCATTTCACTATAATAATGAAAATAAAACATAAACATAACAAGTGTTAGATATCTGTCAGTTCAAAGCACTGACATCCCACCAGAATCATTACAAAAAAACCCTTGGATTTCTTTGGGATAGATTTTAAAATGACCTAAGAATAGGAAGAGTGTGGAAGAGCGTCTTTTATTCCTAGTGCTGGATTTTAAGTATTAGAATTAGAAAATCCATCTTTTGATTAATTGAGCTGGTTTTTACCTCATGGGGACTGCATTGTATTTTTTGGTATGTTACATAATCTGTTTCTAGGGAATTTTCACTCTATATCACAGAATCACAGAATCACAGAATGTTAGGGGTTGGAAGTGACCTCAAAAGATCATCTAGTCCAACCCCCCAGCCAGAGCAGGATCACCTAGATTAGGTCACATAGGAACATGTCCGGGTGGGTTTTGAACTTAGGCAGAGGAGACTCCACCATTCCACAACTGGACTGTCTGTTCCAGTGCTCTGTCACCCTCACAGTGAAAAAGCTTTTCCTTATGTTTACATGGAACCTCCTATGCTCCAGCTTGCATCCATTGCCCCTTGTCCTATCATTGGACATCTCTGAGAATAAGGCTCCATCCCCCTGACTCTCACCCTTTACATATTTATAAACATTAATGATGTCATCCCACAGTCTCCTTCAAGCTAGAGATCCAGATCCCTCAGCCTATCCTCATAAGGAAGATGTTCTTTGCCCTTAATCATCTTAGTGGCCCTGTGCTGGACTTTTTCAAGTAGTTCCCTGTCCTTGAACTTAGGTGACCAGAGCTGGACACAATATTCCAGATGTGGTCTCACCAGGGCAGAGGAGAGGGGGAGGAGACCCTTTATCAAGCTACTGGCCACACCTCTTCAAATACACCCCATTGGCCTTCTTGACCACAAGGGAACATTGCTGAATCATGATCATCTTCATGTCCACCAGGACCCCCAAATCCCATTTCCCTGTGCTGCTCTCCAAAAGGTCCATCCCCCATTCATTTTCCAAGAACCTTTATATTTAGTGTCAGAATGTTTCTTCCAGGAACTGCATGTACTGCTGCTAATAGGAATGGTCTTTATTTGTTGCTTTTAATATTGTCTGAATAAATATTACTTGCTAAAAGCAGATAAAAATTAAATGGTCATAATGAGTTTTTCCATTATAAAACAACAAACTGCAGACTTTTTCAGCAAATATTTGATACATTGTCCAAATTCCAGTTGCTTTCTAAGTTAGGTTTTCACTACCTTTTAAAATGATATTGCTGATGTAACACAGAGGACATTTAGAGCCAAAAAGGAGATGCAAAAAACTTACATAAGAACTGTCTCAAAATACTTGACAAACACAGTCACTCCTTAGAATCCTGATCAAAAAATACCCACTCACTTTCCACCTGTGGATGACAAGATTAAATTTTGCATAAGGTAGTTTTCCTGGCTTCTTATAATATTTATTACATTACATAGTATACTGCTGGTTTTATACCAAGATCAAAATATTAGGTCTTGAGATAAGACCACATTATACTGTTCAGGCAGGTAATTATTTGTGATCATTAAAAGTCTTCACACACATCAGTACTTCCAATTGGATTGGAACAAATTACAATATCTCTTCTTAATTTAAAATTTGCAGGATTGGTTTTTTCCTTACTCTTTGGATAGAGCAATGAGGCAGTTATTTTTAAACAATACTGTATGCGTTCAAGTGCCCCTGAAGCCATTAGTTTCTCTACAATTCACAAATGTAATTGACAACTGCATTGGTTCTTTCATTATGAATTCAGAGGAATTTAATCTTATAAAATCAATAATTAGTGTTTGTAAAAATTATCTAAGTTTTCAAGGGCAGATTTATACTAACCCACTTTACCTTTAAATTCAAATTATAAACCCTTGATAAATTCAGTTTTTCTGACCAAAAATGTGAATTAATTTAATTTTAATAGTCTTTTCATATATCTATTTCAAATCAAACCTTTTTTTTTTTTACATGTCCCATTTCAAAAGTAACAAGTCTATGAATTTCGACTATTATATAAATAGAAATGAAAAAGTATGATTAAGGTAATCAACAAAATTTGAGTTTGCTTGCAAATTTAGCAAGTCGGTATTCATACCAAAATTATTTCTTCTATCTGTTCCCTGGATAGATATGGACATGAAATACTATAAATCTAGAAAGCTTTTTGAAAATATATTTTTTTAAACATAGACAGAAAATATGAAATTAATTAACATGGGATTGCAATGGGTTTGTTTCCCACTCCCTCATTTAAGATTGGTGAATATATAGCTACCTATATATGCAATGCAGTTGTCCAGCTCATGGCTAGCAGTCTATATGCTGTCTGGCTGTATAAAAGTAGAAATACCTAACTTGAAAGTACAAGTCATATATATTTGATTTTTTTTTCTCCATACTTCAAAATTAATAGAAGAACAAATGTTGTAAAGTGCTGGTTTGAGTTGGGTTTTTTTGGGTGGTGGTGGTGGTGGTGTTTGTTTTGTTTTCACGAAGACCTACACACATTTCTGGGAAATGTTTTAGAGAGGGTAGAACATTTTCCTACCTGAGCAATATCCCCATTTTCATTCCTTGTCATGTTTCTGTGTAGAGAGATATTCTGGAAACACTGATAAATAACACAGGCCTCTCTATACCATTGTGATTCAGGATTTCTAGCATATCATTCCGTTAAATCACCCATCATCATCACCATCATCCATTTCTGTGTACCATTTCTACAGGGAACCAAAATACTACATTCACTTAAATTTTATGATTTCTTGGGATGATAGATAAAATAAACTGACTGAAAAGGAAATAAAGGAAACTACCACAAACACAGAGAAATGCCAATAAGCAATTTGTTCGCATCTAACACTGTCAAAAATTACTCTACATAAAAATAAAACCTACTATTTTATTCTAATTGTCACCGAAATGTTTCTGGAAACTGTCATGTGTTTAGACACAATGTAGTAATTTTGCAATACATGAATTACTGGTGTTTGTATTCATTTTATATTTATTAGAAGGGGGTTGCTTGGCCTCTGTTTTGTTTTGTTTTTTTTTTTAGGGGAAGAATCTGTGTGCCAATACAAACAGCATGTTTATTTTTTTCAAACTGTAAGCTCAAAAAAGAATCAAAAGAGAGAGCTACACAAAAAGCATGGTATACAATATTGTTAAAGACCATCTACAGCTTGACAAAAGTCTTTGATAAGAATTATATTTAGGATCAATTTTGACTATTTCTTTCCATCATCATCATCTTTTAATTCTAACCATATTTGAATAAACATAGGGTTCATTTCTAAAGAGCTTTCTTTCTTGCACAGTTATATCCCCAGCTAGTCATAATCATTTGTCTGTAGCATTACAACTGGCTGAGGAATAAATGGCTTTAATGTCACAGCACAGGTTATTACTTCAGTTGATGCACCAACATTGAGAACTGTTAAATAGAAAAAAAAATATTTGCTTTCATGAAAAAGTTCTTACCATTTGAAATTCAATTGAAAGATGGACAAAGACACAGCAAAAGATAAAACCAGTGAATTCTTTTTCTCTGAAACACTATTTCATGCTTAAGTATGAGGAGATTTTAAAGCTTGAAATGTATTTCTCTTCCGCTCCTCCATTTCTTTAAATACCAAACAAAACGAAAAACAAAACCACAACAAAAAACAAACAAGCAATAAAAACCAACACAATAAAATTCATCATTTTTCTCTCAGAAATGCAGATAATTCTTACATAGGGCTTTTCCATCAACTTCAATGATATTTGAAGATGAGATCATCTGATATATTTTGCTCTCATACCTGAACATGGAATAAAATATTTATTTCTCTTTACAAACCAAAAAATGCACAAAACTAAAAATAATAAATTAAAACAACCCCCGAAACAGGGCAACAAACTTTTAAATATCATGGATGTAACTCTCTGAGGTCAGAAAAGCAATTTTTTTTTGAGAAGTGAGGGCAAATGCCGAGATCCAAAGAGAACACTTAAAATATTACTCCACACAGGGCCAGACAAGTAAGAGCATGTGACTGAGGGCATTGTCCAGATGCTTGCTGAACTCAATCAAGCTTGATGCTGGAACCATTTCCCTGGGCATGCTGTTCCAGTACCCAACCATCTTCAGTAAAGAACTTCTTCCTAATGTCCCCTTGTCTCAGCTTCTACTGTTTCCTCAGGCTCTATCCCTGACCATCAAAAAGAGGAGATTGGCACCTGCCCCTTCACTCCCCCTCAATAGGAAGCCATAGACCCCCGATGACCTCTCATTTCAGCCTTCTCCTCTCCAGGCTGAACAAACCAAGGGACTTCAGCTTCTGTTTATAAGACTTCCCCTCCAGACCCTTCACCATCCTCTTTGACTTCCTCTGAACACTCTCCAATGTTTTTGTGTCCCTCTTGTACTGTGGTGCCCAAAACTGCACCCAGTACTCAAGGTGATGCCGCATCAGTGGAGTGTAAAGCAGGACAATCACCTCCCTGGACCGGCTGGCCATGCCATGCTTGATGCGCTTCAGGATATAGTTGTCCCTGCTGGCTGCCTGGGTACACTGCTGGCTCATGTTTAACTTCCTGTCAATCAAGACCCTCAAATTCCTCTCCACATGGCATTTCTGTGGTTACAACAGTGTCCTGGTACATGAGACTTTCTCTTGGCAGGTGAAATGAGATGACTGTAAAGCCTTCCTAGCTGAAATCTTTTTACCACCACCGTGTAGTCATCTTAACATCAACAGAACCAGTTAGAATAAATCTTTTTTTTTTTTTTTTTTGTTTCTGACTAGCAAACCTGCACAGTGTTCTTTTCTGAAAACTGACCAAGTGGTTACAAGTGACCAAGAGATTGCCTTGGTCAGGCCCCACCTGGAGTATTGTGTCCAGTTCTGGGCGTCTTGGTATAAAAAGGACAGGGATCTCCTGGAAAGAGTCCAAAGAAGGGCTACGAAGATGATTAAGGGTCTTAAACATCTCCCCTATGAGGAAAGGCTGAGTGAGCTGGGACTGTTCAGCCTTGAGAAGAGAAGACTAAGGGGGGACCTAATTAATGTTTATAATTATCTTAAGCAGGAGATGCAGGGGGAATCAACCAGCCCCTTTCCAGTGGTCTGTGGAGACAGGACAAGGGGCAATGGCTGCAAGTTGGAGCATAGGAAGTTCCACACCAACATGCGGAGAAACTTTTTCCCAGTGAGGGTGACAGAGCCCTGGGACAGGCTGCCCAGGGAGGTGGTGGAGTCTCCTTCTCTGGAGATATTCAAGACCCGTCTGGACGCCTATCTGAGTGAAATGTCCTAGGGAGCTGCTTTGGCAGGGGGGTTGGACCCGATGATCTCTCGAGGTCCCTTCCAACCCCTACAATTCTATGATTCTATGATGTGTTAGACATAAATGCTTCCCACCTGTTGAGAGGCTTCTGCCTTTTGTCCTACTGTTTCTTTCTCCTCTAATAGGAAATTAAAGGAATAAATTGCATAAACTTTCACAGTAGCCTTGTAATTATTTTTGTAACATAGTGTTGCTTTGACTGGACTCTCTCCTTCACAATATGTGGGTAGAAAAGGACAAAGAAAGCAAGGACAAAGTATGAAGTAAAAGAATAAAAAGGTATGATATGGTTAAAAGTTTGATTCAAAGCCATTAAAAAAACTGCAATAGTTTGATGGGTTCTGGATTTGATAATTTTTTGTTTAAATGCTTTGCAAATCTAAATGTCCTTCCCTCAAGAGCACAATCTCTGACCAACAATCAAAATGAATGTTTTTTGTGTTAGACTAGACCACAACAATATGGTTATGCATATAATTTTCTTTACAATCTTGTTTCATGGAATTCAAGGAACTTTTAATTTCTATGATGTTCCAGCATGCCAATCTTTCACTGCAGCCCTAATTTAGAGAAGTGGAATTTGTAGAGGGAGGAGGATTTGAGGAAGAATTCAAACTAAAATACTTTCTGGTTTCCAGAAAATACATAACAGAAAACTGATTGTGACTCCGAAAAGCATCTGAAAGAGCACCCATGAGCATCTCTGCTAGTTGGAACATCAGACCTTCTCTCATTGCTTGCATTAATGTTTGTACATTTTTTATGAAAAAGGCTTCTATTACTGATATAATTGATGCCCTTTGCATTAATCTGTGATTTTATTTTGTTGTTTTGTTTTCTCGTCACTGTGTCACAGCTTCATATTCTTTCATGTTAAGACCTTATTTTTATCTTTGTAATATTGGAAAGTGGTTTTAATATTTTTACACAATTAGATACCTGTAAGTAGGTTTCAAGGGACAAATTCTTACATGATCATCAGTTTTTGAAACTTCTGGTTTTGCATTTTCTCCATAGTTTCAAAATACTTTCAGTAGTCAACAGCATTCTCAAATGATCACTTTATCAATTCATTCTACTTCTGCATTTATTAATTATACATTTCTGCATACGTTTACCAACACAAAATCTGTGGTTTATTACTACATTTCCATATCAATATTAAATATTTAAAATAGCATTCCAAAAATCTTAGCAAGAAGATTAAGTGGACTTTAGCTTTTATATATGTTTTGGAATTAAGATATGGAAGAAAGAAAATGTGATGATTAAGAACACAAACTAAAACGAATACATACATGCTTAACAGTCCCTTAGAATACCTCACAAAAATTATATTCTCAGCAGCACTTGGTAAAGCAAAATAAAACAAAAGTTATATATCTTTCATGTTTAACTTCATTAAAGAATTTGTCACCTCCTCTTCATTAACCTCAAGCATTTTTGGCAATGATGCATACAGTTCATTCAGAATATATATTAATAGAAATAATCACAAATAATTTAAAAACAAAGAAATTTTTTTAGGAAAAATATTCCAATTAATTTTTTTCTTAAGTAAATTCCTTAGAATTTCAAAAGGTATTTTCACAGAATCATGTATGTTGGAAGACACCTATGGCCATCTAGTCCAACATCTTTCTTATATCAGGCCCATTTAGAACAGGTTGCTTAAAGATGTATTTAGCAGACTTTTGAATATATCCAAGGGTAGAAACTCCAGAAGCTCTCCAGTCGACCCATTTCAGTGTTTGAACAGAAATATGCCTATTAAAACATGAAAAACGGTACATTTAAAGAACACCAATATAAGTAATTTTTAAGGCATACCTGAATCATCATTTTTTTTCTGCCATGTCCTTTGGACATAATTTTATATGAAGTCTTATTATGACTGTTTAAAGGCATATGCATTTCTAAACTTTTCATGTTTTGGACAGAATGTTTTCACACCCCCCACCCACCCTCTACCCCCACTCCCATTTATTTCAATAGTCACTGCATTATGATTATACATTAGCACAAGCTCTATCAGAGAAAATAATTACATTTGTGAAATTCATTAGAGATTGATCTTTCAGATAACAAGAATCTTTAACACTCATGAACTACAGTAATTACACCAGATTATCTTCTACAGTCAATCCTTTAGGCCTTCAAATATTCTGTATTCAGATTTTTAGGTCTGTAAGCATCAGCTAGTGAAAGTTCTACTGCTTGTATTTTCAAACTAGTCTTAAATCACTTAACTGTAAATGTTATCATACAACCTCCTTTAATTCATCTTCAGCATCTCAGATGCCTTATCAATACAACAAACCAATTTATATATGAATGTATATGCGAATATGAACATTACAGTTAGCTTTATGTTTGCTTTAAATACACTTGACAGTAAAAATTTCCCAAAAGTATCAAATCAAATGTATCAATTATGACAAATTTGGAAATATTTGTATGTAAACCAGAAATGTTTTTATGTAACTAAGCTTCATCTGTAATTTTTCAGGTAGTAATTTAATACTGAAATATTTCAGTAAACAAAATAAAAATATTCAAAGTTCTTCACTAGTTTTACATCTGATATCAGATCAGTAGCTGGGCAGATAGATAGGTTACATTTAATCAGGAGATCCAAAGTAATATTCATCATCTATAATGTGCTTCACCATTAAGGTTTTATCCTGCTTGTCACACACTTGTCAGAAATGGACAAAACAAGTCAAGAGACAAGATAAAAGGAAGTGGAAGTATAAATGAGCGATAATTATTGTGAGTACATGTATACTGAAATGCCAAACATTTTGGAAATGTTATATTTAGGTAGAAATGTTTCAGTGAGAAGAAAAGAAATGTTTAAAAAAATAATGTGGTTTATTTTGCTCTAATATGTGCAATGAATGAGTCTGGAAGAAAGTTAATTTCTTTCTGGATCTCAATCAGAGCATTACGAGAACATTGCAGTTTTCTTTGGTAAACTTTAGTAGCTCAACTTGTGCTGAATTGCAAAACTCACAACTTAAACTGCACTGAATGGTCAGCTGATAAAACAGAGATATGGGGTCATGTCTCCTGGGTTTATTTATGTTTTATTCAGCAATTCACCACATGACATTGGAACTAAAGAAAGATCCACAAGTGCATTAGACACTGTGACTTTCTGATGAAGAATCTCTGAGTATGTTGGCCTTAAACACTTAAAAATATCAAAACATGTTCACAGTTATAAAAATCGTGACATCAGTGGTCCTATCCTACTAGCAAATGGACTGCTAAAGGCACCTCTTACTAGCAGAAAAACACTAAGCACTCAAACTTTAAATGCTTGAATAGTCCCAAAGATTGCCTTGACACAGATGTCAGAACAGATTATTGTGAAAGTCATGTTACTATTTTCTTAAGGCTACAAGTATGTTTTGACTCTGTCTAAAGTTTTGATGCTTATACCTTTACTAACTTTTCTCTCGACACTATAATTTTCCAGCAGTAGGTTTTTGCTTTCAGAAAATATAAAATTTTAAGTCTTGTTCAGTATGTGTAGGTTGGCTCGCATTTTCTTCTAAGCTACTAAGGTGCATTCTTTTTCTCTAGTAATTGCTGATATTTCCAGTATGCAAAAAAAAGTCTGTAAAAATATAGTGTACTTCATTGTTTATTAAAGTTATAAAATTAAGTGGGTTATTAATTATATCAGAATAATGCAATGGGAGTACATAATTTCTACTAAAATCAGTAGCAAAGTTGTCTATAGGTAAGACAGTAAAAAAAAAAAAATTGGTAACACAGGTAGATGATCTGAAAAAAATTGTTGCAATTTCCTAGCTGTTTCAGAAATACAAATGTTTTATGAGGTGACAGAAGAAACAAAAATGGAAAATAAAGTGCTTGTTTTAAACTCAAAACTTACAGAGTTCTAACATGAAATTCCATGATCACAATCAATAGATTTAAGAAAAATATTTGAATTTCTATAGAAAGCAGAAGACCAAGAAGAATAGGATAGTCTGGGTCCCAAGATATTATTTTCAGAAAACACAACAATAACAGTAACAACAACAACAACAACAACAACAACAACAACAGTAATAATAATAATAATAATAATAATAATAATAATAATAATAATAATAATAATAATAATTTTATATAATTCATGCTCGAATCACTATCTACTCTCTGAAATATGAGCACAGAAGAAAGTAAATATTACATCTGATGATTCGGGTAAATGAATAATTTTCTTGAATGGATAGGAAATTATGACTGTTTTTAAAAAGGATATTTTTTTTCTACCTACAGACTTATTTCACACCTAAAAAAGATTAATGAGTTAACTATCCTCCTATAGTAGAAATCAATGATGTTGTAATATTTAATAATGGCTGCATTGGTGTTGTTTCAAAAGTACATTTAAGCTGCTCACTGAAAGTTTTTATTTTCCAAAATGAATAAAATAAAAAGAAAAGAACACTTCTAAGACGTGATATTTTTTGTTCTTGCATTTGCAACTATGTGTTTCACAGTGAGAAACAGTATGCATTTCAGTGTTACCATACAGTTGCATGGAAGTGCACTCTCTTCAATGCAAGAAATGCTGCATTGCAGAGTCACATCTCTTCCTCCTCCTGCTTCCTCTTGATTATGTGAGATTTCTCTTATACACTCAACGTGCTGAATTCCAGTGGGAATACTGTTTCTAATAAACACACTGAAGTGCTACTCCTAATCAGGGGTTTGATCTCTGACCATTTAAGTTTACAATGCTTTCCTCCATAATAATTTGAAATAACTTCACCATGGTTCTGGGTTTGGTTTTCTGGATTGGTTGTATTCGGGGATGGGGATTTTGGGGGATTTGTTGGGTTTTTTGGGGGGGATGGTAGGGTTTTTGTTTGGTTTTCTTGAGATTTGGGGAGTGGGAGCATATTTTTTTAGGTGGAGCCCACAAACTTCAAATGGCTTGTTTTTTCCTGTGATTTTGTCTCATACGGTGTTTTCTTTTTCGCTAACAGCTTCATTTACAAACTTCCCAGAAGTTGATGAGAATCATTGAACACGTTTCTAGTTTGTTAAATCCTAACAAAGATTACATGGTGGGACACTAGTATTTGGCCTTGGAGTTTACCACAACCCATCCTTTTGTCATACAGTGAGAACTACAAATCTCATTCTGAACAGAAGGTGCTTCGGCTCTCACTGAACAAATTTTGAGAGTCCAGCCAATGTTTTGCATTCAAAATCAAGAGTTTGTGACTGCTCTGCAAAGTAAAGACAACCATAGAAGTGGAGGAAAGGACTCTAGTTTTCTGACACAGAGGTTCTTTCCATATTTAAAACAATAATTTTAAATCACAGGTCTTTGCAACACATTTTTAAATAGAACAAGTTTATTACATTTATAATTCTGACATTATGATAATGATTTAGAAGTAACTGACTATACATATTTGAAACACTTACTGGCTTCCTGGACATGATCATTAGTTTTGATACTCTTTCTGTCCTGAGAAACAAGAAACTATATTCTCTTTCTTTTTATCATTAAGAACCATCCAGAGTAGCTTCATAGCCTGGAAAAGAGAATGCTCTCAGAAAATATTATTGCAGCCTTGCAGTACCTAAAGGGACCCTGAAAGAAACCTGTAGAGGGACTATTTGTAATATACAATGATAGGACAAGGGGTAATGGCTTTAAACTAAAAGAGGGTAGATTTAGATTAGATATAAGGAAAAAATTCTTTACTGTGAGGATGGTGAGGCAGTAGAACAGATTGCCTAGAGAAGCTGTGGATGCCCTTTCCCTGGCAGCATTCAAGGCCTGTTTTTGCACTCGGGAATTCCTTGCCACATGCTAGGAACTTGCATGTGGCCTTGTTGAGCTTCATGCAGTTCTCACAGGCCCACATCTTGAGCCTACCAAGCTCCCTCTGAATGGCATCCCTTCCCTCCAGCATGTCAACTGTACCATACAGCTTGGTGTCACTAGTAAACTTGTTGAGGGAGCACTCTATCCCACTGTTCAGGTTGCTGACAAAGATGTTAAACAGCACTGGTCACAACTCCTTTCCTTGAGGAACACCACTTGTCACTGGCCAGTGTTAAGAACACTAGTAACATAACAATGAGATTATACATGGAAGTGTTAAGGTTAGAGAAATTAATCTGTTTGGGTTTTGGAGGGTTATGTTTGTTTGTTTGATTTTTCTCCAGATAAGAAAATCACTTGGGTGGAGTATGGATTGAGAACAGCCCCACTGAGAAGGATCTGAGAGTATTGATTGATGAGAAGCTCTACATGAGCTGGCAATGCATGCTTACAGCTCAGAATGCCAACTGTATCCTGGGTTTCATCAAAAGACACATGACCAGCAAGTTGAGGGAGGTTTAGG
The DNA here is from genome assembly GCA_027925045.1 of Hypotaenidia okinawae. Taxonomy (NCBI): domain Eukaryota; kingdom Metazoa; phylum Chordata; class Aves; order Gruiformes; family Rallidae; genus Hypotaenidia; species Hypotaenidia okinawae. Next base: position 177,786,879 of record BSDF01000001.1, read on the forward strand.
TTTGATACTAGGAAAAAAAACTTCTTCAGCAAAAGGGTTATCAATTACTGTAACAATGATTGCCCAGGGAAGCGGTTGAATCCTTGGAGGTATTTAAAAGACATGTAGATATGGTGCTTAGGGACATGGTTTAGGGATTGGACTTGGCAGTGTTAGGTTGGACTTTATGATCTTAAAGGTCTTTTCCAAAAAAACAATTCTGTGATCCTCCCTGCCTACTTCACTCTTGGGAGAAACCACCTGGAGTACTGCATCTGTATCTGGGTTATCTAGTACAAGGCAGACCTGGACCTGTTGGTGCAAGTTGAGAGGAAGACCACAAAGTTATCAGAGGCCTGGAGAACCTCTTCTGTGAAGACAGGCTGAAATAGTTTGGTTTGTTCATCTTGGAGAAAAGAAGGTTCTAGAGACATCTGATTGCGGTCTTTCAGTACTTAAAGGAGGCTTATAAAAAAGATGGAGTATGGAGATGGATTTTTTTTTTTTAATGCATTCATACGGTAGTTTGGGAATTTATTTCTCAGGGATGGAAATGAAAAGAAACAGATAACCTCAGCAGATAATTGTGGTTCTGTTATGAGATCGTATTCAGCTATTTATTATGTTCTTTTGTATATAGCCCGCCTCCACCTCATAGACAAATGTAAATTATTTCCATATCGGTCTATCATAGAGCAGTTCTTTTCTGCATGATAGAAAGGGTAGAAATTTCCCTCTGAAAAAGGAAATGTAACTTGATTTATTATTTTCCACAATTTAGGATTGCTTTAGGTGCAATGCTGCAAGTAGGTTTACAGTAGGTCAGTGTTTCTTTTGTTAATATTATGAGACACTATTGTCAACCCAAATTCCTCACATGAAGGTGAACAGTAATAAAAGCAGAAAATTAGATAGGTTTACATGAGTTTCTGTGTTTGCAGGAAAAACACTTAAACCAATTTTATTATTTATATTACGTTACAGCACTAGAACACTTTTTCCTGTCAGTATATTTGTGGCATGCTATTTACTGCTTTGATAGATTGCAACCTTGCACAGTCTTCTAGGAGACTACAAGATAAATTTCAAAATGGTGAGCAGGAAACAGGTCTGCCAATCTCATTAATTTAAGTCTGTGTATTTATTGACAGTGGTCAGGTGCTATTATAGTCAGTCTTGCCTTTATAGAAATGAAAGACTAAATTCTTCCTGTTGCACTAATGTTTATTTCTGTTGTGGTTTAATCCCAGCAGGTAACTAAGTACCACACAAATGCTTGCTACCCCTTTTGCCTCAAGGGGGATGGGAAGGAGAATGGAAAAATATCTTGTGGGTTGAGATAAAGACAGTTAATAGGATAAAAAATGAAGGAAATAATAATAGTAATGATAACGATAATAATAGAAGTGATGCAAAAATGCAACTGCTCGTTGCATGCCGAAATAAGCCATCCCGTTGCCCAGTATGTTTCTGAGCAGTGAATCTGTTTCCTTGCTACCATCCGTTCTCTCTGGAGCATCACATTCTATGGTTGGGAATATCCCTTTGGCCGGTCTGGGTCAGCTGTCCTGGCTGTGCTCTCACAGCTCCCTGTGCACCTGGCTTTGCATGAGAAGCTGAAAATTCCTTGATTTAGTGCAGACACTACAACTATCTAGCAACAACTTAAATCACCAATATGTTAGCAACACTATTCTCATCCTAAATCTAAAACTCAGCACTGTACCATCCAATAGAGGGAAAAGCTAATCTCAGCCAAAACCAAGACTGTTTTCAAAAAGGAATTCTGACTGTATATCAATATTATTAAAAGTAAAGCACATCCAGGTTTCTTCTCTTTTGAGAAAATATTACCCATGGTGAAGATTTACCATTCAGGTTTAGAAATACTTCTTTTCTTTAAAATGGAAGATAATTAGAATATATTCAAGCCATTGTCCTGGCCCACTAGGACAGTGTAGACTCCCAGAAGTTAGATCTAGTTTTCTTTGAGACTTTTGTTGTAATCCAACCGATGTGAAGATCAGTATCATCCTGGTTTGTATGAGAAATAGTGTGGGCAGCAGGACAAGAGAAGTGATTGTGCCACTGTACTTGGCATTGGTGAGGCTGCACCTTGAATGATATCTTCAGTTTCGGGCCCCTCACTACAAGAAAGACATGAAGGTGATGGAGTAGGTCCAAAGAAGGGCCATGAAGCTTGTGAAGGATCTAGAGTACAGTTCTTACAAGAAGTGGATGAGGGAACTGGATTTGTTAGCTTGGAAAATAGGGGGATTATTGCTCCTTATAATTACCCAAAAAGAGTTTGTAGTAAGGTGGATGTTGATCTCTTCTCCCAAGTAACAAGTGATAGGGCAAGAGGAAATGACTATAATTATAATGCTAGCAAAACTCTGTCCCAGGTATTCTCACTAAAAGGGTGTAACTGCATACCAAGATGCCCTTGTCTTCGGTGGAGGAGGAGCATAGCCCATCAGCATCCTCTTCTGGGTCTTCAATTTCTTCTCTCTCTCCCCTAGGGGGTAGCTTCCTCAACACTCCTTATACACTAATCTTAGCTGTTCCCTCCCAGGGGTGACATTTAAAATTATTTAGGTGAAGAGTCGAGTACTGTAGCTGTATATGTTTAGCATTTACTCACTCATTAGCATATTTAGGGTTGTCAAATTTAATATTCATTTTTCAGTTAATGAAACAGGAGGTCTCACTCTGGGCACCATGGCCTTCAAAATTCTGTGTAGAAACCATCTGTCTGTTTATTCCACAATTTCTAGCCAAAACAGGGCTATGTTAATTCCCTCCTGTTCCATCTCACACCAACCTTGTGGATCTCCATCTACAATGGATCTATGAGACATAAGTGGACATCTGTGTTCTTAACAATATGTAATTCTCCCACATGGAATGCAGGCAGAGTAAACACAGAAACTGATCTCTAAATATTATATTTGTCTGATAAAGAAAGGATTATAAAATATTTTCATTGTAAGAAATGTGGGTTTTTTTCTCTTTCCTTATAGTAAAGGTTAGTTGCAAACATGGAGTCTCCACAAAGAACTAGTAATAGTCAAATTTTTACTGGAACATTAGAAACCTAATGCCATTGCCATAGCAGTTGTAAAAAGAATCAAAAAAAGGCTAGAGTTTTAAATGTTATCAAGTTATGGCATCAGTTGTTACAATTGTTTGTATATGTGTGTATTTCTCACAAAGAAGATGAGGATGATAAACAAGTATAATCACAGACGATTTTGCCTGAAAATTCTTTGACATTAAAACTGCAAGTGTATATCTGTACGGCAGTTTTGTCTGTCTTTCTCCCATACTCCCAGCTATGCTATGGTTTATTCATTTCTTTTAAATTTACTTCAATATTTATTTTAAATGTCATGACTTCTTCCCATCTCTTCTAAAAATAACTAGAGAGATGAGAATCATGCTGGAAGGAACTGATAAGGTCATAAATATTTTCTTTGCTTTTTTCAGTGACATATAGTGTAATGTTTGGTAGCTGGGGAAAGCTTGAGTGTAGCCTAATGAGGTTCATTATTAATAGAACTGCCTGGTTATGATACAAACAAAAGTGGGTTTTTTCCATCTTTGCATTGTTATTCTTGTGTTTTTCAGCATATAATCATTTAGAACAGGATGAAAAAGAAAGAAAAAGTAAAATCAGATGCTGCGATATCACTACAAAGGCAATATTAAGACAATACTGTGCTTTATCAGAAGATAGAAACTGCTGTCATAGGACAGGTAACTAGTTTCTGATCAACATATTAAAATTTAGAAAACAATAAAGAAGAATTAGATTTTGCTAAAGGCATTTTATTTTGAACTGTATTTCAAACTAAGAACCTAGCAATCACTCTGAAAGTGAAGCTTTCCTAAACATAAGTTATCATTCAATATTCTTCTCCAGCACCAAAATTTAGAAGAAGATTCTTTGTATCCCTTCGTCAATGTAGCAATCACATAGAATGTTAGAAAACAGATTTTACCTCTGATCAACAAAAGTAACTCAATGTTACATGTGAAAAATCTTTGAAATAGCATAATAAGGGACTTGCAGTGGATGTCATGGAAAAGAACAACTGAAGCAGATGAAGATCTATTGCAGCAACTGGCATGCATGTGATTAGAAAGATGACAGTGAAAATACAAAGAATTAAGGAAACCAAACAAATTTGAGCCAGAGAAAATGAATGAATGGACAAAGATCAATAATGTCAAATGCATCTGAGCTGTCAAGCACCAGCAAAGATTTGATTGATCCAGAACCTGAACTAATTAAAGTGTCATTGGTCACCTATAGCCCTCTTGTTCAAATACTGTGTAGATTTCTAAAACAAGCCTTGATCTTTGGAAGCAATAAATAGATGGTAGTGTGATTCAATTAGATTAGTACTCATCTGTCTAAAAGACTTTATTTTTCCTGTGAAGGTAGGCTTACAGCAAGGTTTCAGCTTTTTTGCTAATTACCATTCATAGCTTTCTATTCTTTTCACACCACTGAAATTCTTTTCACAACAAAAAAAATAACAAAATAAGGTATTCTAACACTAAAGGATTTAGAAATCTTGTCGTTTTTTCAGGCTATGCTTTTGCCATATACTTTTTAACACAGCTTTATATACTTATTCTTTATAATTATATCTTTTATTACTAAAATTACATATAAATTCATTATTTGCTATTACACTGTTTTGACAGAGCTGTCTCTTCTTTTCATAGCTGTGTTGTTTTCCTTAACTGTCATTTTCCTTTCCTTTTGGACCTTTCCTGATGGTCAAATGTTTTCTTACTTCTTTGCCTTTTGACTTTAGCCAAACTGAACATAATGTTCATTAAGTTCATGTCTCACTACATTCTTACTGACGTGAGTTAAAGAGGCAACATGCACCCATTTACATTCTTGCTTTACTTATCAGTATGTTGAGTTACACTTTCCCTTTCAGATCATTCCTGAAACTGATGTCAAGGTTGCTTGAAAACTCATTTCAAATTAAATGGTAGAGGTTTGCAAAGCTGCACAAGGGATTTAGTTCTCTTCATTTTATTTAAAGTTCTGCTATTGGCCAGAGGTCCAGGAAGACTAATTAACCTCAAACCCATTAGTTTTAAGGATGCAAATACTTGCTTTAAGATAAATAAATAATCTAATGCATAAATATAAAATTGCATTATAATGTTTTTCATTATTTTCACATTTTAGGTAATCCAGAGTAAAGCTGTCAAGTTCAAGGTGAGTCTTTTAGTTGGTTGTTATTAGAGTTTCACAGGGATTGAGAGATTTTTGTGCTTTGTTCAGTGATTTTCAGTACAAGTAGATGAGTATACATAATGATTTTACAGAATGATCGGTGAACAAAGTGTTTCTTTAATGATTTAAAATATTTTATCTTTCCTTGACTTGTATTAGTTTTGTTATATTTATGACTACTCTTAGTTCACTTATATACTTGACTACAAGTTTTGCTCATACGATACATCAGCTACCACAAATACATTTTCTCTCAAGTACACCTCGTTGTAATGCAGAGGCCAAAAATTACTCCACATTAAAGTAAAGCATCTGACTCTAACACATTTTTAAAAAAAAACCCAAACAAACAAACAAACAAACAAAACCCCTCTGAATACAATTCTTTTTTCTCCTTTAATTTTGGAAGAGAAGCTAAAAATCACTGTAGTGTGCTTAGAAGGGAGCAATGTTACGTTAGTTGAGAGAAAGTACTTAAGAACATAAGTATTTTTGACAAGGCTCTTGAAGAACATTCAGTACTACACATCAGTCTCCTCTGTACACTCAGTAGTCAGAACACAATCATCTACTCTGAGCATCCCACATATGCAGCTACTGATACTGTCATTGGTTGTTGGAGGCTTTTTAGAGGACAATGGGCATGTGAGCAATCCAGGCTTTGAATCACAACAATTGTGCACGTGCTGTGAGGCTTGTAACCAATCACAGAGTGTATTGGGACACGTGATCGTATGCGCTCAACCTATAGGGGCTGGACATGTGCACACAGCAGGGGTGGAGCTATCCGGATGGGAGCACAGGGCGCAGGACTATATATAAGCACAGGAAGGGCTTGAATAAATGGCATTCACCTGATCATATTGATCTCTGTGTCTGTCTGGATCTCCCGCAAATTTGTCAGATGAAGAATGATTCTTACTTAAGTTTTCAGAGAAAGAATGGTGAGATAATGCTTAATTTATTTAATCCCAGTATTAGTTTTAGTGTTAAGTGAATTACAGACCACTTTCACAATGATGCCACTTCAAGCGGTGTTCAAACATACGTACTAATGACAATAAGAATACTAAGAAATGAAATATATCATTTGCGGGATCAAAGTTCCAGATTGTATGTTTAAGCATAACAAGACATATGGCTTGAATTGAACTCACTTTTATGCCTTGAATGCGTCCAAGTTTACCTGCCCAAATTCAGATGTTTACAGCATAACACCAGCATCATAGCTACTCAGTCTAGGTTAAATATATAGTCATTGGAGGGAAATAGGATCATTTGCAATGCGATTCAGCTTATTCTTAGAGTGGGTGTTTAAAACAAGCAGTGTGAATCACATTGGGAAATTGCCTATATTTCTGCATTCATGAGGAAAGGAACCTAGAAGAAAGGAACATTCTAATAGTTAAATAAGAAGAATCCCACCCAAAACAACAATCAATGCACTGCAATATCACTGTCCTGTTCTTTTCTTTCAGTTTTCTTTCCTACTTTCCTCTTCTCAATATTATTAATTTTCTGTCTGTGTGCCTTTGCTTGTTTTGCCTAACTCTTGTTATTGCTCTTGTTATCTGTTATTAGATGGGGTCTACTTTCCAAGCAATTCTTCTACCTACAGTATAAAATATGATTAAGTCGCTATTATACAACATGCAACTTAAATTTATAAAGTTTATTTTTCTAAAGATTCTATTCTAAAACATTAAGTTGCATGCAGTTTTGAAGTTAAGTCCCAAACCACCTTTATCAACAAAATGTTTATTTTCAAGATAATAATGTATTACATTTGAAGTCCATGAAGATTTTTATCCTGACGTTTAAAATCATTTGAAAAAGGGTATTTAAAAGGATATTTAAAATGGAAAACAAGAAAAAAAATAAACTGAATCATCAGTTCAGCTATATTGAGAATTGCGCAGTTTAAAATTCTTTCTGGAATCGGGGCTATAAAAAAGTTGTGCTATATTCTTTCAGAAGAAGGAAGATTTAAATGTGACATCCAGAATTTTAAATTAAAGTCTATTACATATTCTGAATATTTATAACAACTAAGATGGCTAGCATGTGTTTACTTTGAGAATATAGTGATAAAATACACTTTGATACATACTTCCATCAGAGCCCTTAATTACTATGGGAAAAAGTATCTGCTCCAAATCTGATACACAACTTGTGACCTATCATCCCAATGTCCATGTTATTATATATTTAGGTTTTTTAATTTTTTTCTGCTATACTTTATATTCTTAATGAATATGATCTTTGCTTTAATAGCATTAAGAAAATAAATTAACTTTTCTGAAAAGTATCCTCACTAAAACCGATATAAAACACCTCAAAAACTAGGATCAAATCACTGTATTCATTAAAAATCCAGCTGGGTTGCTTTATCAATGTACATTTTCCTTCACGTTTTATTTGATTGCATGTTTGTTGCTTGTTGGTTTTTTTTTTGTTGTTGTTGTCATTTGGTTGGTTGGTTGGTTTGTTTTTAAAACAAGTTTTAGGTATTAACAGGTTTCCTATTTGGCAAAAAAAAGAAAAAGCTGCAATTTGATGTGCTTTCTATGGCTGGAAGAGATTAAAAGACCTTATTATGACATCAAACTGGTAAAGATCAGAGACAGGCTTTCCTGTGCATGAGATTTTCTATTCTCAATCCTTAAGGCTCTTTTATCTAACAAGCGATATTTTGAGAACAAGACAGAATTTAATTACATTTTGTAATATGATGTAACATAAGATATAACATACATCTATCTTTGAGGAGGTACCATATTAACATCTTTTAAAGAGACTTCTTGATGGCCAGACAAGCTGAAGTGGTTCTAATGTCATACACATTTAACAAGCAGTACACTGGGCCTGAGAAAGACAAATACAATGACATAACATAATTGAGCTTACTTTTCTATCTTGCTTGGATTTTTTATTATATTTTGAGATAAAATTTTGTTAGAAACTTAATCAGGTACTCAAGACTTATGAGTCTTTGTTAAAAATTCCCTGAGCCATGTAGTTCATCTTAGTTCTCAGAGTTCTACACAAATCAAGATATTTTGTAAAATTTTTTTGTTTAAATATATATTTGCATCTTGTCTACACTGAAGCTAACCATATGTGTTTAACAGTCCTTGAAAGATCGGCAGTCTTTTATTAACTCCTAAAATATTTACTTTAATTAAAACAACTGAGATTCCCACCTCCCAGCCTGCTAATATGTGAAGTTGAAAATGAGGATTTTATTTGCTTGCCTAAATTTAGTTGCCTAATGCCAGGTGAGATGGTAAGATACCTTAGTGTATCTTGCATGCTTTACAACCAGTGCTCCAGGAAAGCACAGATCTCTTTAACATCACATATCATATCTGCAAATTACAGATGTCTTGGATACCGTAAGTACCTTAGCTGCTAATAGGTACCTTCGCATATCCTATTGAATGAATACAGGAAGTATCCTGAGTAAGTAACAAAAAAATGTAGAGTTACTGTTATGCTAGTTACAAAGTGTGAGAAAACCCAGCACACCTTCACTGTGTTTCCCTACATTTATATGAAAGTAAGTTACCTGAAAGTAGTCTAAAATTTATTATTTCACATGTCAGGACTCCTTTATACTGATGAAAAGTTGCCAATTTTATATGAAAGTAAATAAAGCAAGACATGTAAAATGTTTGTACCTTATCTGTGAGAGTCTTTGAAGAATTTTGCTGTCATATGTTCCATCTATGAAAGAAATTATTTGTCACTCAGCTGAAAATATCACAGTAGAATAACAGTAAGATGTGCATTTTGTCCATTGAACTTCTGCTATTAAAAGAACATGGCCGTTTGCAGAAAACAGACTTCTGCCTATCACCTAGTGCAAGTTATAAAAGGATCTAGTTTTCTTGAATTTTCTTGACCTCTCTTTTTCTTTCCCCTTTTTATTGTTCTGCCTCTGTTAAACTTTCTGTGCTGAAAAAGGACAAAGGCACATCCGAAGCCGAATTGCAGACCTGAAAGTAGAGTAGAAATGGACACAGAGGCAAAAATCACCTTTGTAAGTATGCCTGAATTTTTCAGCACAAAAGATTCTGCTTGTTGTTTGACAAATTTCATTTTTTCCCTTTCTGTCCTTTTGCATTCAACTTTCTTTTTGTTATGTTAACTCTGGACATTTTTGAAATGCATTAAGATATAAAAATTGGAAGCACTTAGCCATTGCTATGTTATAAAACTTTCTTCTGAACTCTAAGCAGAGGTTGATGTCCAAAGGATAATAATAGGATTTAAGTCAGTTTGAGACTAATGAAAAATAGCTTAATCTAATAAAATGTTTAAGGGAGCAGGTAGAATTTAGAAAGGGTTTAATAAACTCCTTATCAGAAAAAAATAAAGAAAAAAATAATTTAAACACTTAGGTTTTGATCCTGAAAACCCCATTCAGCTGCTATTTCAATAGATGCCATGGGGGTGGGGGTGGATTTTGTCGGTTTATGTTTTTTTTAAAACATAATTCTTCTTAGGCAACTGAAAGATCTATTATGGTTCATATATAGAAATGTGTTGTTTAATTAGATGAAGCAAATGAGTGCTTTTCTCTTGCCTATTCCTCACCGAACCATCACTCAATGAAGGAGAGACGAATCTCATTTAACATTGGTCATCCAACAGATAGCATCTAATTTAAGCTTGATGTCAATAGTGATTTGTCCCTTCCTAAGTAAGATGTCAGACATAATCAGGATGAACCGTCTTTGCAAGTTCTGACTTTTCTTCACAAACTAGAGAGAGAAAATGAACTTAGACTAGATACTAAAGATAAATGATAAAACATAGATTAAAATGAGCCCCACTGCAGCAGAAAAGCTTCTTATATACTTTGAGGCATTCCATCCCGTTTTCATTTTGTACCTAATTATACTACATCACATTAAAGCAATGTGTTTCTTGCAAGGACAGAACTTTTTCTTTTTTCTTAAGGCATAGGTGATGCTATCCATCTTTAATAAGCATTCCCCATCGTTTCAGGTTGTACAGCATAAAAGATCAACACATTTTTTACTGTATCTAATTAAAACTGAAACCACCAAAGAAACGAAAAAATAAAAGCCAAAAACCCCCTGTACCTTTTGGGAGGTTTGCTTCCCATCTACAAGCTATTAAGTACACAGAAGGTAAATGATTGATGAAAGAAACAAAATAAAATCAAATACCTTTGGAAAAGAGAATGTACAAGAGTAGGTTTATAAAGATGGACTAAGAAGGAAAACTATACATAGGCACTTTTTTGAATGTAAAGCTTCTTATCTCCATGGTTTGTTTTTTGGTTGGTTGGTTGGGTGTGTTTTTTTGGTTGTTTTTTTTTTTTTTTATTTTTATTTTATTTTATTTGCTAATGACCCTTCACTTTAAACTGGAGATATGGATGGACTATTAGGTGGATAAGGAATTTATTGGCTTTTCACATTCAGAGGGTAGTGGTCAATGGCTCCATGTCTGGATGGGGATCAGTGATGAGTGGTGTTCCTCAGGGGTCTGTACTGGGACCAGTATTGTTTAATAACCTCATCAAAGACAGTGGGATTGAGTGCACCCTCATCAGATTTGCAGATGACACCAATCGGAGTGGTGTGGTTGACGTGCCTGATAGGACATCATTCAAAGGAACCTGGACATACTCAAGTAGTTGGCCAATGTGAACCTTGTGAGGTTCAACAAGGCCAAGTGCAAGGTTCTGCACATTGGTTGGGGTAGACCCTGGTATCAATACAGGCTGGAGGACAAACAGATTGAGATAAACCCTGCCATGAAGGACCTGGGGTGTTGGTGGATGAAAAGGTCAACCTGAGTTTGGTAATGTGCACTTGCAGCCTGGAAGACTAACTGTATCCTGGTTTGTATCAAAACCAGCATGAACAGAAGGTCAGGGGAGGTGATTCTGACCCCACCTGGGGTAATCCATCAAGCTGTGAAGTTTTCAGCACAGGGAAGATATGAATGTATTGCAGTAAGTCAGAAAGAGGGCCACTAAGATGATCAGATGAAGATTATCAGTCTCTTCTCCCAGGTAACAAGGACAACAGGAAATGGACTTTGTGCCAGGGGAGGTTTAGATTGGATATTAGGGAAAACTCTTTCACCAAAAGGGTTGTCAACCATTGGAACAGGCTGCCCAGGGGGGTGGTTGAGTCACCATCCCTGGAGGTATTTAAAATATGTGTATATGTAGTGTTTAGGGACATGGTTTAGTGGCTGGACAAGGCAGTGTTAGGTTAAATGTTGGACTAGATGATCTTAAAGATTGCATATTGAATTCCTTGACAACTTTTTTAAACCTTCAGCATAACTTGCAAATTCATGTGTACTAGCATGGAAGTGTGGGGATTCTGCTGAAGACAACTGTACATCATGCAAAGACCTGAGAATTCAAATGTTGGTAAATTTTTATGATGTTATTGCATGTAACACCTAAGTTACCCTATCTCTACCAAACCTCTTTAAATGATCCCTTTATTTCCATTTCTATCAACTCTAGCTCTGATTATTGCATTATGATTATAAAGTTCATTATCTTTCTGCAATAAATTTCTGAGATGTTGGAAAGATTTGCTGTTAACTTTAATTTTATTTATTCATTGCATACTCTAGAAGAGTGAATATATTAGGGAGATGTTTTCCATAAAATAAGCAGTAAAATTACAAGAAATCTGCTGTAACATATATTGATCCTGTCAAATTAACATGCAGTGCTAGATGCACAAAGTTAATGATTGTCATATTTGAACTCCTTTGAAAAGATAATGATGTTTACAATTTCAGCTAAAGAAGAAAACCTGTAGGGTATTTGCTATCTGACCCACAGTTCTTTAAGTTCTGATTAAAATGTGTGCACCACTAAAATGGCTATCAGAACTTTTGTTGTCATTGATGTCATGTTTCTACTGTCTGAAAAATTCAGAATGTATTTACTACTTCCTTCCACTATTTTGCAGAAAAAGACATCTTAGGTTTACTGAATTTTTCAGAACTTCATTACATATTGTATACATACAACATAAACCAATAAAATATTTGCTAAGAAAAATCATGTTTCACCTTTCTTATTGGACACGCACAAAATATATATATTTAAAACCCAGGTATTTTGATATTATGACAGACAGAAATAGTTCAACTTACTCTAGTAAGCTTACTGAGAATTTCCTGGACAGAATTAATTTCATTTAATAATGTAAAGATGATTGCAAGTTACATAACCAGAAACCAGTGAGCCTAATCTATGCTAAGAACTTGAAGATGCAACTGGTAACAGTCTTATCACACCATATAGCATACTCAAATAAAGGATCCTAAACTACTTTTTCTCAGTATCATTACTTGCCACGGAGTTTGTAATTTAATCTTTTAGATTTTAGTTTGTAATTTAATCTTTTAGATTAATGATTACAAGGAAGGAGAGAAAAGAAGGAAAGGAAAACATATGGAAAGGAAAATCAAAACAAAACAAAAAACCCCCCAAAAACCCCAACCTAATACCAAGCAGAAATTTGTTGAAATACAAGCTGCTTTTATTCAATGGCTACCTACTAGTCACATTGTAATAACAGGTAATGTTTAAGTTTTACTGTGTATGAGTTTCATTTGAGTTTCATTACTGTCATGCCTTTCCTTTTAAATTTATCAAAGTTTAATATTTGGAGAAAATAATAATTTCTTTCTTACTTGCTCTGATATTTCAAATCCTAGGATGTCTAAGGCTAGAATTTAGTCCTGATTTACCTTGAAAGAAGAAATCCAAATACTTTAAATCACTCTGGTGTTAATTAGATCCCATTGCACTTCAGATTCTTTTTCCTGTTTTCCTCTTTACACAAACATGCATGAATACACACTCTGTTGTATCTAAATGGAAATGATAAGGTCACTGTTCTAGACTTGGCAAAAGGTTATGTATTTCTTCAAACAGAGGACAAAACTGAATCTATCTATTACCTGATTTTATTCAGTGTTCACTGAACTACCAAAAAATACCCTGAAGTTCTTTTAAGGAAAGGGGAAAAGGAAAAAAAACAAAAAACAAAGGCAAACTTCATGGGTTGGGAGAGCAACCCATGGTTTACAAGGAGAGCAGAGAAAGAAATAACAATAATAGGACTTTTATAGCAAAAATATATGAAACTGGCAATACACAATGCAGTTTCTCACCAAACCACACAACAGTTGTGCCAAAACTGGACCGTCCCCAGAAAACTGCATGTTCTGAAGCCACACACTTCTCCCCCAGAAAGCTCTCCTTTATGTTGAGCATGACATTATTGGTATGGAATGCCCTCTTTGTCCAGTTTGAGTTACCTGTCCCCTCCCATCTTCCTTGGTCCCCTGCTCCTTCTCATTAGGAGGGAAATATGAACAACTGAAAAGTCCTTGACTGCTTGGTAACAACTAAAAACATCAGTGAGTTATCAGCACTGCTCTCATCCTAACTCCCAAACACCATTACACCAGCTGCTAGAAAGAAAATTAACTCTATCCTAGCTGAAGCCAGGACAACGGTAATGAAGCTGCAAAGCATAGGGCAAAAGCAATCAAAAGAATCTTCAGTCTTGTGACGAATACTGAGGGAATCTGGAGCAAATTTCTTTCTTTTTTTTCCTTTTATTTTATTTTATTTTTTGCCTTATTTTATTTTTAAATCTACCTTCTTTTAATTTAAAGCTATACCCTTAGCTGCCCTTGTAAACAGCCCCTCTCCAACTTTCTTGCAGGATTCCTTCAGGTACAGGAAACCTGCTCTAAGTTCTCCCTGGAGACCTCTATTCTCAGCCTATCTTCATAGAAGTGCTCCAACCCTTGTATCATTTTTGTTGGCCTCCTCTGGACTCACTCCAATAGCTCAATGTCTATCTTGTACTTAGAAGTAGAGTAAAGGTGAAGAATCACCTCTACTCCAAATGCAGGTAATGCTGGTTTTGATGCAGCTCAGGATATGGTTAGTTTTCTGAGCTGCAAGCGCACATTGTTCAGTTTAGATTTATATTAGATATGAGGAAAAAAAAAAGAAAATCACTGTGATGGTGGTGAAGCACTGGAAAAAGTTGCCCAGAGAATTTGTGAATGCACCCTCCCTGGAAGTGTTCAAGGCCAAGTGGATAGGGTTTTGGGCAACCTGGTCTAGTGGAGATTGTCTCTACCATGGCAGGGTAGTTGCGACTAAATGAAATTTGAGGTCCCTTCCCAGTCAAACTATTCTATGATTCTATAAACACATAGCTCAATTCGTCTCTATTAATCTTTTAACTCATGAAAAAAAGCGCAAGAAAATACTTTTGTTATGCAGGTGTTACTAAATGCATAGGCAGGTGTTGTTCCAATCATCTTAAAAAGTGTGCATTTAACATGAGACCAGAAGATGACAGAAACCTCCTGACAAGCATTAATTGTTATGGAAAAAAAAACCCCAAAGATGTTAGCCTAGAACTATGTCATTTGTGACTTTTGTTGATAATCTGACATATAAAATTAAGCAATTAAAACAACACCACCTCTGGAGTGCAGGGTAACACATACACAGTTGCCCGATGCTGTCCATTACCTGGAACTGACACATAGCCTTTCAATGAGCATCCTGCTTGCCTGGGTCAGTGCTGCTGGTTCAAACTGAATTCTGAAGGTCCACAACCCTGACTATTATGTCTGAAGTATATGAATTGCAGAATAGAAATCTGGGAGTTGGAATACATATCCAATTTTCTATAAATCCTGCTTATCAAATAAATTTTAGACTGATCGGTCTGCCTCTCTGTGCTCTAGATCCTTCACCAGCTTTGTTACCCTTTGCAGACTCCCCAACACCTCAGTGTCTTTTTTATAGTGAGGGACCCAAAACTCAACACAGCATTTGAGGTGTGGCATCACCAGTGATGACTACAGTGGGACAGTTGCATACCTTGTCCTGCTGCCCAACACTGTTTCTGATACAAAGCTATCCCTTGTATCAGAAACCCTCTTTCATCAGAAACATCTATTGGCTAGTGGTGGACTAGATGTGAAGCATTAACAGAACTGTATCCATAATGTAATTTATACAAAATTTATGTTTTTCTTTATTTATGAGTTTTTGTTTTTTGTTTTTTTTTTTTTCAGGTCTTATGCTCTTGTATTTCTTCTGCAGCAGTGCAGACAGATAGTAAGTAAATAGTAATTTTTTTTTAAAATCAAAAATTCAGAAACAAAAGATTTTTAAACACATACTCTAAAAGAATAATAAAGATAGAATATCTTAAAAAGAAAAACCACAAAACAGCAAACAACACTAAATCTAGTGCTGTTGTTTCATAACCTTCAACAGGTTATTGCTGTGGAAGAAGAACTGGTTAAGTTAGACGCCAGTAGTTTTCTTGTCTTTCATAATAAATACAATGCCATACCTCTGTAACAGACAGTGAGGAAGATGCATCCCCTTGACTGCGCTAACTCAGAGATGTTATTTTTCATACCTTTGGAGCATCCTTTGGGAAATACTTTGTCACTTAACAGAAGTTCATGGATCATTGCGTTGCCTGAGGAATAATCCGATTGAATTGTACATTAAAATTACTGTATTACTATATTGCTTTGCTATAGATTCAATAGGATTCTTAAGATTAGACAATGATTAGAATTTCAAATCAAACATTTTGAGGCAGTTGAGTAATTCTAATTTTGATCCCAAATATAAACTGATAATGAATCTGATGAAATACATCTTACTACAGTGCACTGGCATTGGAGAGAAATGAACTTGAACACATGTGAAGAATTTGAGGTGACATTTTCATTATCTGGTAGTTAATGTGTTTCCTCCAATCCAAACTAAAACAAAGTTATAGAAATACCTGATTTGCATTCACTGTCAACAAGCAGAGAAATGCAGACTGTTCATGGCGTCAAATGTTCAGCAGATATACAGATCTCAAGCCCATAATTCACCTTCCTTTAAGAAAAGTTGGTTTTGTCATTTAGACTGCAAATCTGTTTTTGTAACTTATTTTTAATCTGAAGTACTGGGGGTTTTAACTTTTTTTTAATCATTGTTAAGAAAAATACTTTTGAGATTCAAAATCTTAATCATTACTAATACTTCTTCTGTGTCAAAGTCTTTCAGAAGGAAACTTGCTAAGTTTCCAGAAAGCAGGAAAGTAGTATGTGCCACACCACTAGTTGTATCACTTTTGCTTTATCTATACTATATCCACCTCAAGACTGATCATATATATGTTGATATTTTTTTAAACTAGTAGGTTGAGTTAATTGCTTTATATCATTTCATGCACCTTAATAATATGTTTTTGTAAAGCAAAAAAATTGGAGTTTCCAATTTATTTCTATAAAATACAATAGTAAACAGGCACTTAAATGGTAAACTATACTCAAATACCTGGTTAAGTTTGCTGGAGTTTAGTACAGTATCAGTCCAAAGACAGTAGCATCTAAGCATAAGTACAAATACGTCCAAACTAAGTATCATCTGACAAAGAATTTGTTGGCCCCACCAAAATATGTCAGAGTGTATGCAGCAGTTTCATAGTATAAATGATCATATCAGTCCTTCAATGCCTAATATCTTTTTTCCTTTTAGAGTGTTAGTTCAGTGTAGCATAAATTTGTTAACATAGTATAATCTAATTAGTCTGAAAAAAATATTACCATTCCTATTTTTTTGTATCATATCATTTAAATGAAGGAAAAATTTGTTGCATTTGAACCATTATGAATCTAATTAGAGAGGGTCTTCCTGAGAGAGTCATTTTCAAGAGAAAATACAGAGCAAGCACTATTTTTGTTACTTCATAGGTATACTCCGAAACAGGTACACATCATGCAAGTTATGTTAAACTGTTGAAATTAATCTTACTACATACCATCCCTGGTCCAGTGCCTAGACGTTAAAGACCCTCACTTGCTGCTGAGACCACACTAGGTCCAGTAGTTTACAGCACAGGACAGAACACGGCACCCAATTCCATTCACACACAGGTTTTACCAGTCACTGGTATTGAGTCCTTGCAGCACACAAACATGTGGCACCGAGAAGGAGAAAGTGAAGAGAGTATTTAAGAAAAAAATACAATACAGTATAGACTGCAGTGATTAGGTTCAGGTCTCAGCCAGTCAAGCATACTGACCCACCCCATTTCACAAGCCACAGGTACCTTTTATGTCATATTCTGTCTAAGATCCTTTCTCTCCTCTCTGCTCTCCCCTCCCTGCATGTCCCCAGAGGGTCTGTACAGCTCCATCAAATCCTGCACCCCCTCTAGTCCAGAGTCTCCCTGGTTTACAGTTTTATCAGTTGCAAAGACCAGGTTGATCTTCCTAGAAGGGACACCTGTGGTTTTTGACAGTCCATCAATCAGTGTGAATAGTGGTTTTTTCCTGTTATCATCTTCATATATGGATGGTCAAGTCTGTATCTCTGTATCTTTTGTTTCTTTTGTCCCCCTTTTCTCTTAGTTTCCCAACTGACAAGATCCCTGATCAGATAACCTATCTGGCATAAACAAGCATTCTCACACTGTCCTCATAAATTACTGACTGACCAAGCTTGGTTCTCATCTTTGTCTGTCCTACTCTCCTATCATTTGTTGATCAGGTTTGTGTCTCTGTTCTTCTTTGTCTATGGCTTCTTCCTCTTATAATCTTTTGTTTGCTTGTTTGTTTGTTTTTCCCCATTGAAAATGTCCTTGACCAGACGCTCTTAAAGGAGCAAACACTCTCCTTCCACATAACCTTGGCAAAGACACCTGCCAAAGGGAGATGATCTTCATCAAAATCTTTCAGCTTTTGACATCATCTGAAGAGGGATTTTGCAGACCTACAGTACTGGAAAAGACTGGAAGGAGAAAAGGGAGAAGAATTGTTGTCCGAATGAAAGCAGCAAAATTCTTGTTTAGTGCTTGAGTGGAGGTCACGGCTGTCAAGGTCTCTGGCTCTCACTGTAAACAGTAATCACAGTTGCATTTCCTACTGAATATGTTTGTTTTTTTTTTTTTACAACAAGAGATAGAAACTAAAATCCCTTCACATACAATCAGCATAGAGCTGAATACTGTTCTACTGTTTTATTGAAATAATTAATTGGATAAGTATTAAAGTGAGAATTGAAGGGGGAGTTTGTGTGTGGTGGTCATGCAGAATCATTTTCTTTCGTAAATTTTGATATTGTTAGAAATCATTATGTTCAGCTTGTAAAGAGAGAAATGTCAGAAGAAATAAAGTTTTAGTGTGATTTTGAGTAATGAGCAGTACTTCTCAAAGTACTTCTCAAAGACTCCCACTTCTCGGAGTTACTTGCAGGAAATTTGGTAACACATACTGTTACTGTTTTCCCAGCGCCACAGCAAGCTGACAGGGAGTGAACAATGAGAGAGAATGAGAGAAAGAGAGAGAGGAGCTCTGTAACTAGAGCATTAACTCTTCTTGACCAACGCTTTCATTCAATAAAGGGACATAATTGAGCAGGCAAGTTTTACAGTTCTTACTTTTCTCATTCCTACACTCTATCTTTTACTCTCTTGAGATTAGGGACAATGAGACAAGGAATTGAAGTAAGAAGCATGATAAGAAATTAGTAGGTGTTTCTAAAACCCCAATAATCTGAAGACCCTGCTGGTTTATATTCTGTCTCATTGCATTGAAATTTGGCATTGGCTTGTCTCCTCTATAAACTGATAAAAGGTGTAAGAAAAGGTTCTTCATGCCCTTGACTTGTGATAAATGCGAAAACTTAAACCTTGAGCAACCATATTTCCTGCAGGGATGCTAAAAGGTTTTTTTTTTATTTACAAAGTCTGGAAGGTAGCAAAGTCTCTGATAGTATTGACAGCTGTACATTTTATATCTACTTCTGTGTTCCTGTTCATGTTTTCCACTTCCAAAGTTAATGCCAAGGACAGATTGCAGAGAATACTTATTTGCCTTGACTAAGGGACTTCTTTTTAAAAGCCAAATAATTTGTATCAACAGCTAAACTGCTCATACTAGAAAAAATATTTCTTCTCTTTATTTTCTTGTGCCACATAAGACCATTGACAAAGGCTGAATCAAGGCCACCAAAACCTATTTCATTTTTGACCTTTATATTCTGCAGGCTACTGTGATTTTCATCCATCTATAGAATTTCT
The DNA here is from genome assembly GCA_027925045.1 of Hypotaenidia okinawae. Lineage (NCBI taxonomy): Eukaryota > Metazoa > Chordata > Aves > Gruiformes > Rallidae > Hypotaenidia > Hypotaenidia okinawae. The sequence continues at coordinate 177,806,271 of BSDF01000001.1, forward strand.
AGGGTTACATTGTACATACATGATTCTGGAAAAGACTGGAGAAATGAAGAATGGTTTGCTTCAAATGGGATAGCTATTGCAATTACAAACAAAGTACATTATATCAGATAGGACAAATCGTACCTTTATTTTTAGTAACTTATCCAGACTTGCATTACAGTTAGAATTTTCTGTCTTGCTGAAATGCTAGAATCCTTGGCCTCTTTGAAGCATGACTTTTACTGTTCAACTGTAGCAATTATATTACAACATTAATAGCACAGCCCTAATTCAAAACATTTAACATCATACATAATACTGTTTTGATAACAGAGGTATTTAAAGTTAATACGTGTCTGCATTTCTTTTAATTGTCAGGAAACAAACATTGTGCACTCATAAAAGATCTGTGAGCTAGTACAGAGCTTAATTTGATGTTTTAACATGCTATGAAAACATAGTCCTTAGGGATTCTGACATAATTGAAGTTCATTTCTAATGTTAGTGAATTCAATTTGTGTGTAATTTTAGGGTTTTTTATGAGAAACGATAGCAAGACAATTATAAAATGCATAAAGAGAAAGAGAAGGAAAAAGAAAGTATAGGATTAATTCTCTCTTTTTATATTTAAAAAGCAATACTGACTAAAGTCTATGAAATAAAAATAAATGTTGTACAATTTATACTTGCTCTTAGATGTCTTGAGATAACAATGAATTTACTCTAAAATGTATTTTAATGAGTAAAACCATCTAGACACTTTCAAATATATCCAGTACATTATCCTTTTAATATAGCTGAAAAAGCACTTGAACTTGAGCACACGATCTTCAGATGTATGGCTTAATTTTAATAATTGCTTACAGTTAAATGAAACTGTGATGAATGTTATGTGGCTTGAATGTGTTCTGTAAAAGTTTGTTTCTGTTCATTTAGCTTTTGTCAGAGTGCTATAAGCTTCAGATAAAAAAAAATAAATAAAAGAAAGAAAAGGGGGTGGAGGGGAAGAACAAAAAAGGACAAGAAATTGCTGCAGTTTCAGGTATATAGCCTAGTACTTACCTGCACTTCAAATGACCCTACACAACTCTCTTCAGGTGAAGTATACCGTTAATAACCTTTTCCAAAATAAAAGAAAATAGAAACAGAATTAACAGAGCTACTAAGAAAGAAAGGAAGTATACTATAGCAAAGTAGCTACAAAGAAAATACTAAAGAGAAAGTCTTGGTAAAAAATTGCACTTTATTGCCATAAATAAATTCAGTCTATATACACTGATGCTTAGCCAAGTACTTCTCTCAGGTAATCTGGGCGTTTCTTGCAAGAAATTTGGTAACACATACTGTTTCTAAAGCACAAGTAGAATATGGATAATATGTTGCAATATTGCTACTGCAAATGCCCTTAGTAAGATTTTTCATATATGTCATATGGGGGGGGGAGGGGAAGAAGAAAACAGATACATGCATTGTCCCTATTTCCTCCATCTAGTCAAGCATGATTTTGCATTTCAAATTTATTGAAAGTAGTTGTAAGGATCTGAGGATAAAGTTTATTTAACAATCTTCTACATCTTGATTTGTCTATCATCTGGAAAGGCCCACAGGTAATATTTTTAAGAAGAAAGTTCCAAAATTCCACGCATTAGTGAAAAATAGTCATGTTTGTGAAGCTGAAGGGTAAGCATTGACAGAGGAATCGGAGCTAGATGGTTAAGCATGGGCTAACTCATTATCACAGAACTGCTGACATCAGTTATAGTAGAATGTGTTCTCAAAGGTCTGCCTTACAAAGGCTGAGCAAAAAATGACCATTATTTCAATGAATTTACCTAAAATTGCCCTTCTTGCTTTTGATTTTCTCCTGAGGTAAGCAGATGAATCTAAGTACTTTATATGAAGATGGTTTAATTCATTCTTTACTTTCTGTGCTATTACGGTGAATTATAATAGTCTAACTTGAAAATGAGGGAAGTTGTGAAAGTAGAAGCTGTTATGGCCAGGGTCTCTTATGAGGTAACTGGACATCGTACAGTGTCCTATCCCAGTTTTTGTGTATGGTCTAGCTTTTTTTTTTTTTTTTTATTTCTTGACAAAAATACTCAGATGTATAGATGGAAACAATGCAGATGTTTATGCCTTAACTAATCCTTTATTATTATTGTAAAGAGTTCAACACTTCTAAGGTGAATTTAATTTGATTTCTTGTAGACCATAAGATTAAATAAATAATTTTAGCTAAATAAATAACCCTAGGACTACTGAAGAACGTGGAATAGTTTTAAACTCCTGTGTTGAGTTGATAGATATTCCTGTGTTCCTAAAATTTGTATCCAGGCTCATAGGAAAGACAAGTTACAAAGACTGAGTCTCTGCCATATCTTAGTAACTCACATTTGTGGTTGTATCTGAGCACCATTAGTTTGCTGAACTGCTTTGAGCATCTACTTATGTCATTATTTATGTACCTTTTTTTTTTTTAATTTCACAAATAATTTATTATATTGCCCTAGCAGCTATAATCTGCTACTCCAGAAAGGCAGAAAGACTGCTTAGTATTGCTAAAGAAATTCACATTAAACTCCAGGATAATTCACTGTCTCAAAAGCAGCCAAACTGCTGCATGGATACTAACAAAGTAAGAGGCAACTTCACTCGCAAATTGAGTAAATGACCATGTTATGTGTTGGGGTTTTTCATTTCATAGATCTGGCTCTGGCTCAACAAACTCTTGAGGAATTTAGATAGGATCCACTTCTTAATTCCAGATACTTGGAATGCACACATACATCTGAGTTAGGCACTGCAGGCTATCATTATAATCAGTTAATCATTACTATCAAGGGATTGATATGGATATATTTAGGGAGTGATTCTTTTCATCCTCAAGTAGCTGCCTGAAATAGGGTACACTAATAGCTCCCCAGAAGTATTTTTTCTTTCTATTGATCATAAGCAGAGACTAGGATGACTAGTTCAGTTACATAGAAGAATAAAGTTCGGGGAGAAAAGCTGACAAATTTGCACACCTGGTGCTTTGGGAACTTTAACAGACTGCTGACTGAGTTAAGTAGTATAAAATGTGTAGTCGACATCAGGGAACGAGTAACTAGAAAACTCTATGAGAGTCCCCAAAGGGAAAGAATGTAAATTTGAGGATTACTTTGAATTGCCTTTTAAATGATTGCAGGCAACTTTGTGTTTAGTTTTTCCAGGTTTTTGGTTGGGTTTTTTTGTTGTGGTTTTGTTGTTGTGTTTTTTGGTTTTTTTTCAACTAATCAATAAGGTGCTAATTGTCTCTGTGTTTTGCATAATCACAGGAAGAGTTGACTTCAGCTACTTGCGAACAATAAATGACTTTAACTTTCTGTTAGGAACATTTTCTGAATTTTTTTCTTTTCTTTCTTCTTCCCTGAAGAAGCATACAATTGATGACTTACAAAATGAAAGTCTCTTCTTGGAGATCTCAAGAAGTTTATTTGCCCCTGGGTAGATGGGGTGACATCAAGAATACAAATAAAATTCAAGAGAAAGTATTTGGAACAGACAGTCCTCAAGCTAGTCCATTATACTGGGTTTGTATGGCAATGGGATACAGGGGTGGCTTCTGTCAGAAGCTTCTAGAAACTTCCCCTATGTCCAATAGAGCCAGCCACTTCCAAGATGGACCTGCTTCTGGCTAAGGCTAAGTAAATTAGTGATAGTGATAGTGTCTCTGGGATAACAGAGTTAAGGGAAAAAAAAAACAACCCCAAAACCCAAAACAGCAGGAGCTATTGCAGCTAGAGAAACCAGTAAGAATATGTGAGAACAATGACAGCAAGTGAAGGAGGGGAAGTAGATGCTCTGGTTGTTGGAGCAGAGATTTCCCTGAAGCCACTGGAGAAGATCATGGTGAGGTAGGCTGTCCCCCTACAGCCCATGAAGATTAACTGTGGAGCAGGTATCCATCTGCAGCCCAAGAAGGACCCCATACCGGAGCAGTTGGAGACACAGGAAAGAAGTTGTGACCCTGTGAGAAGCCTACATTGGAGCAGGGTCCTAGAAGGAGTTGGATCCTATGGAGAGAGGACCCTACTCTGGGCAGGTTTGCTGGGGGGACTTGTGACCCTCTCGGGGACCTATACTGGAGTAGTCTGTCTCTATTATACTGCATCCTGTGGAAGTGTAGCACATTGGAGCAGTTTGTGAAGAACTGAAGCCCATGGGAAGGACTCAAGTTGGAGTAGTTTCTGGAGGATGGTGTCCCATGAGAGGGACTCCAAGCTGGAGCAGGGGAAGGGTGTGAGGAGTCCTCCCAAGAAGGAAGGAGCAGCAGAGACATGTGATGAACTGACTGCAATCTCCACTCCCTGCAGCCCTGTGCGCCTCATGGGCAGGAGGTAGAGAAATCAGGAGTGAAGTTGAGCCCAGGAAAAAAGGAGGGAAAGGAGGGAAGCTGTTTTTACAATTCAGTTTTGTCGTTGCTCTACTCTTATTTGATTGGTAATTAACTGATTTTCCTGAGTTAAATCTGTTTTGCCTGTGATGGCAATTGGTGAATGATCTGTCCCTGACCTTATTTTGACCCATGAGCTTTTTGTTGTATTTTCTCTCCCCTGTCCAGTTGAAGAGGGGGAGTGATAGAACAGCTCTGCTGGGTACCTGGCCTCCTGCCGGGGTCAACCCACCACAGTCCATACAAATGCATTTACACTGTCTGTCCTTACAAAATACAGCTGCCCCTTCCTGATGACTGGTGAAGAACCAATGGATTTTGAAGAGGCAGCTTAGTGTCAGGGTGCCGTATGAACTGGCAGATCCTTAAAGAACAGAAAGCTGCCAGCCATGGCCCATTGCACCACCACAGCCAGAAGAAGAGCACCAAAGGGGAAGCCCCTCCCACAGGCATTGGGACCTCCATAGGTCCACGGTTGAGCGAAGGACGTGGGCTCATGCATAGGTGCCAGACAGCAGGGCATGTCCAGGCAGGGTAGATATGTAGGGAGTTGAAGACCACCTTTGCCGTGGCATCTCTAGGACAGGGGCTGACAACCCCAGGGTATATGAGAGGGGGCTCCTCATAGGTCCTATGAGTCAGCCCTCCTTGACACTGAGGGTTCAAACCTCATTTCTGGTTTATACTGTGTGTTTCTCAGATGTGCACAAAGAAAATGAAAACAGGAACTTAGCATTTATCAGCAGAGATATATTTACATTTTGAGGTTTCTATTGGCTAAACTGAAGAAGTTATTAAACTAGCAATGAGGATATTTGATAAACTATGAAGAAGAGAAATATGTAACAATTATGGTTTTGTTCCTTTGAACAGCCTATAAAGACCTAGCACTGTGTAGTAAATTAACAAAGCCGCAATGAATAGGAAAATAGGATGAATATTAAGCTGATAAGCTTTTGTAAAGACCATTTGCAGTAGCGTCACAAAACCATTTTCTAACATGTTAAGCAAACAGTGTTCTTGCAGTCACAGAAACTGCTGATGCAATACTAACATGAGAAAAGCAGTGAATCAGAACAAAAGCCTATGATAATAACAAGGAAAAATAAAGCTGTATACAAGGATTCCAGTAAGCTGCAAATAAGAGACAGCCATGCAACTTCAAAGCATATTGCAGAAGGGAGGAAAACTCCTCAATAGAAAAAAGAAGGTATCAGAAATACACTAAAACTTACTATCATTGGAAGATAAACTACTGAGATTATCTAAATAAAAAAAATTTGCTCTAAAATAATTTAGAATACTTGTTTTTACACAAAATAAAATAACTTTCTATGAAGAGTGATCAAGATTTACTTTTTTAAAGTGACTAGTGTCAGCTTTGTATGCCTATTCCTATTCTTATTATGTAGTTCGTTAGTATTCCAGGATACACTCTCTGGTGGGAGAAAGGTTTGTACTAAACCCTAAAGTTAATGCTTGAATAAAAATCAAAACAGCATTCAAACACTTAAAATGAAATTTAAACAAAAACTAGCAATATAAGTCCAAAACACATGATTTCAAGAGATGTATCCTCTACTAATAGTGGAAATGCATACATTCTGTAGCTGTCTTAAGAACAACTCCTTTCTTTTACATTACTCAGATATTTAAAAGCTCTGCTTCTTTAAGTAGATAGAATAATTTTTAATTTGATTGAAATGAGTAGCTCGACATCTTCACTTACTTAGGTGGGAAACAGAAATCACATACTTATTTGATTTTCTCACCACAAATGATGGTTTATTCTCACAGTACATCTATCTGACTGGTTTTTGACAGTAATATAATGAAATAAATTATTTTTCTTAAATAAGAGAAACAGGAACAGTTGTTTGTGCCTCCTTTCTAATCCTATAGGTTTTCAAATAGAGCAAGGCTCTTTTACCTTCATGTAGGACTGTGTATATTCTCCTTTTTCTCCACACTATAAAATGCCAACATAATTTTTTAGAAAAAGAACTAGACTAGAAAAACACCTTCCTAAGGCTGGGTTTAGCAGGGCTGTGGAGAACTGCCCACTATGGCATCACTGGTGCAGGGAATGACGGCCCCAGGGAGCTGCAACGGGGTCCTTTGCCCAAGTGCATGTTGAGGGGATGGGCTTCATCACAGAGGCAGTAAGGCTTGTTACTGCCCTCCAAGCACTCTCTCATAGTGCAGTATGCCCTCACAGCTTACAAAGATCTCATAAGGGATCTGCTGAGGAGGCATGTAATTGCTGTGGGTTGCCAGTGGACTGGCTACACAGGCCACACAGACACCACACAGAGGCACATTAAGTACAGCTGCCTGGGAAAATGACATGGCATGGAAGACTTGGGATTATGGGGGCATGGTAACCCTCTTTTGGAGGCTGAAGGGACCTGGCCACCCTTCATAGGCTGCAGAGGCTGGAAAGTATTGAAAGGGGCTAGGTGGGTGTTGGCACTATAGAGACATCAGAGTCAAGGTAGGAGTAGGTATAATGAAATAATAAAGGGAAGTTAATTTGGCTAATAATAGGTTTCTTGTGTGATTATTAGCTGCTAAATGCATTCAGGGTATTAATAAGAGCAAGCACAAAAACCTTTGCCTATTCAGCTGAAATTTAGCATGACCTTAAGTATACTGGTAGACATGTCCATTGGTTCTATGAGTGGTGACAAATTATAGAAGGGATGGATTCAAATTCTAGCTACACTTATCAAACCCAACTAGTATTTTTTTGCAGTAGAAAAAGAAACCCACAAAAAAGCCTCAACCCAACAGCTGTAAGTGAGATGACAATTTTTCAAAGTATTTTCTTACCTCCCATAGAGTTTTTGACAAAATGTTTTCCAATAGCACTCCATCATATATAATGGAATATTATGAGGACTGGAAGAGTTAATCATGATAAGAGACATGGAGGAAGTTTCAGAAAAAAATTGTGCATGTTTGGGTTTTGTTTGTTTTGTTTTGTTTTTTATTTCATTGTGGGGTTTTTTTTGAAGTTACAACAGAACATACCGTTGTATGCATTTACCATAGACAGAAGTCATCAAGTTGTTTCTCTCCAGAGTTCCAGTATTTAATTTTATGCTATCTAAGGTCTTCAGAACCTCATCAGAATGAAGAATTACTAATAACTAGTCCAAAAGTTGCTGTAAGAATAAATTATTACAAGTTGGGAAACACTATGATAGAAGTTATAAATACCTGAATAAGCAGAATGCTGGACAGTTTTGTAATTAGCAGAATAGAATAGGTTCCTCTAGAGATATAAGAAAAGGTGAAATGAACTCAATATTATTTATTAAAGAGAAAATTCCAAGAAGAGAGTATATAGTGATTTTAGCATCTTTTCCAGGCACTTTCAAGGGTGCCTGTTGAATATCATGTGTATATTAATAATTTTTGAAAAAAAATCCTACCATTTTACAAGATATTCTACAAGATCTTTGATTTGTTGAACTATTTTATGCTTACTTTTTACAAGAAAATCAAGACAAAGCATGCCAAAATGACGTCTTAATATATGTTGGGATTTACCTGAAGTTCTGTAGTAATTACAGTGATACAGATCTAGAGTAATCTCTAGACAAATGTATATATAATTAATGCTAAGTTCTGATCAAAGTCAGTTTGTTGATTTGGGGTTTTTTTTTAATACATTTCTGCGAATGTTTCTAGTGAAAATATAATTTGTGGATGAACTGCTACTCACAGATGTCTAAGTAAGTATTATGAGGAGTTTTTAGTTTAAAATAATTAATAAATGAATCTATATTACTATCATAAATTTTGAAAGCATTATATATGGCAAGTGTCTTGCCAGGACTACGGGATGCATAGCTACATAGCTACCGGTAAATTAATCAGTGCCACAAAATATTTCCAGACCCTAGAACTGAAGTAATGTAAATTGATAGAAAGATGAATCTCAGATTTAGGGTCTATGTTAGCTAATATTTTCTCAAAGTGTGCACACAGTTTGAGAATTAGCATGGGAGAACTTTGAGATTAGTTGTCCTTAGTCACTGGAAATTATCCCAAGATGAAGTAATTCATAAGTGTAAAGGTGGCTCCAGAGTTCTGCTGCAACTGAGGAGTCAAAAAAACAGTCCTTGATTATTTGGATAGGCCTCTTCTTTTAGACAGAAAGGAGGAAAAATAAGAAATGGGTTGTTCTGCAGTACAAGGCAAGACACGTGGTGATATTACTGTCAGTGTGGTTCTACAGGAAAATAACAGTTCATTGGATTTGTACCAGACAGTATCCACCAAATCAAAGGAAAATATTTTTAGGAGTGGTCCTTAAGGGTGCAGTGATCTAATATCCAGTTCAGTCCAAAATGTGGATTCAAACTTCAACTCCTCACTAACTGTAAGGTTATTCTGAGGACATCAGCATCTGACCTTCTTCATCTTAAGTTATGCAGATCTTAATGGTTATTTCCATAACCCTTAGAACAGCCATTGCATTGTACATTGCAGCTAATTGACCTTTAGACTGTTTAATAATAATTTAATGATGGCACCATGAAGCTAAGTAGATGCTCACTTATTTTGCTTCCATGATTCCAAGATAAATGCATGCTTCTAGAAATATCTAGGATTAGCAGGCAAATTAATACACAAATACCAAATGCTGAAAACACACAATCCAGACAATTTTTAATTGCTTGTCGCACCTAAACTGGAAGTTCTCAACATTTCTAAGTCAAAAATTCAAAGCAAGAAAAGATGATGTTGAGCCAGAGTTCTATTTAAAAATCAGAAATGTAGAACCACTTTCTTTTAGCTGGAGGGTATTTTCAGTTCTGTCAATCTGCTTTTGCAGATGAATAAACAAGCCAGCTGGCTATCAGATACAGGAGTGGGAATCTTCATTTATCTCATTAAAATTATTAGGTTCTGCATAAAATAATATAAATATACATTGAGAACAGCAGAGTAAGAGACATCATGAAATTCTAACGAAATAGTCTGGGCTGTTACCTGTTATGGAGAAAAACTTCCTCCCAAGGGCTATTCTAGTATTCAATTCATAATTTTAAAATTTTCATTAATACGTGAAATTAAAAATAAAATTTTTCTCCCCCATTTTAGATCAATGTTGTAGAGAACAAAACATCTTTTTTTTTTCTGTCTTGGTGAATATTTAATTAATATTGAAGTGGAACAGCTTTTCCCAAAATCAAATGACATCTTAACCTATAATTTAAAGCTTAACAGGAGTAGAAGATGCACATTTTATTTCTCTCAGGTAAAAAAAGAAATTGAATTTGGGTTTTATCACCCAGGTGCTAGGAACTGAGAAAGATGTTACTCCAATATCTTCTATCTGAGATTATTATGTAGGTTTTCTACCAGATTCTAACAGATGTTTCAGGACTAAGAATACTACAGGGAGGTAATTTGGTCAGTTCCTGCCTAGCTCAGTTGTTGCTCAGCATTTTAAGATCTCCGCCTACTATGTTTCTGATTTATTAACTGATAGATGGAGTTGGCATGTTGTCTTACTGGGTACATGGATATTCTCACAAGTTCCAAAGTAATTCCCCCACTGGATGAAGTTATACTATAAGATCATCATTATTTCATTACCATTTCGTATTCTTTGTGTTACTAGTTTACTACACAGTAGGCATTCTGTGTTTCAGTTCTAGTCCAATATTTGAGGAACCTTGTGTTTGGGGAAGAGACTTAAGGTCTTTAATAAGATAATATGACACATCAAATGTCTTTGTATTGGTCCTGCGATTAGACACCATGTGGTCTCATGAAGAGTTGGTCCAACTCTTCATCCTCTTCACAATTATGAGACCATGTGGTGTCTACTCATGTCAGAAGCAGGGCATGGTGTCTAATGTATCAGAAGCAGGGCAAATTTTATTGGAACAGGGAGCATGGTAAGGTGGGAGACTCATCCTAGTTACAGGAATTTCAAAGTTTCATGTAGAGTTGAAGTAGGAGAGGGTCTATGAATCTTTAGCATAAATGTATGAAATTATTTTTTCAGTGGGCGACCATGACTCAGCCATGAGACTGAGTCAAATTTCACAAAAAAGTGTCAGAGGAAAAGTATCCCAGAGAGTAGCTGACCCCATAAGACCTGTGAGCATTCCATGATGATAAATGGGCAGCTTGACAGAGGGAGAAATGAAAAGCATAGATACATTTCCTTCCTTGTGATGTTAAATGATAAAAAACACCACCAAAACTCAAACCCACAAACAAACAAACAAACAAAACAAACAAACATCTACCACTTGCCTCCCCCTGAAAAAAACCCCAATTAAACAACACAACTAAACCAAACCAAACAAAAATCCCAAACCCCATTGCATTGTTTAGTGAAACCTGGTATGCAAAGATTATTTACCCAGACATTGAATTTCCACATTCCGTGTAGATAAACACAGCTTAAGTGCCAAAATGTTAGATCATCACAGAAGACTTGGGTTTGGTTTTTTGTTGCTTTTTTTAATTATTATTTTTCTTTTAATTTTATTTTGAAGGTTCCTATTAGTCCTCCTTTCTGCTATTCCAATTCTGTTAAAATGAATGTGCAGTTTATATCCAAGAAAGCAAATGAATTTAAAACATTCTCATGTTTTCTGCCTGCATCCTAAATGCCTCACATTTATTTAACTAGGACAACAGAGTGAACATTTCCAGAACAAATACAGTTGTTCACACAAGAGTATCTAAACTCTCAGAAAGAGAGGTCCTCTTTAGAGATTTGTGTGAATTAAAAATGTCTGTACAAATATTATTTCCCAACTGAAACAAAGATTACATTCTGCATAATCAAATCAGGATTGGCATTTTGCAAAAATATTGTGAGTCTTTCTTATTCCTATTTGCTTCTTCATAAAAGCAAGCAACTCTGAACTGAACAAGCACCAAGGAAGTGTTGGCAAGGGCAGAATGGTAAGTTCTACTAACCAAACTTCCACATCATGTCCATTAAATCAGTATATTTGGCAAGTGAGAAAAGATTCATATGTTTCAACTGTATGTTTTGTCAATCAGTCACATTGTTGATCTCGTTTCCTAGCAGATCCTATGAGAGTGAGAATACAGCCTGTAAGCTAAGAATTCATAAAAGGAAAGGGAAGGGAAGGATGTGCTGGTTTTGACTAAGATGGAGTTAATTTTCTTCATAGTAGCTAGTATGGGGCTGTGTTTTGGATTTCTTCTGGAAAAAGTATTGATAATATAGAAGTGTCTGTACTATTGCTGAGAGTGTGTACACAGAGCCAAGGCCTTTTCTGCTTCTGACACCAAAGGGAGGGGAAGAGGGAAAAAGGGCTGATCACATGTAGGCAGCTGGATAGTCAGTACATTTATCTGGACATACTCTATTCTCTACCAGTCTGTCCTATCTTCTTACTAACCTTTCTTCTAACACTTTCCAGAGTGAGTGACAACCTTCTGTGAGCACATAAGGAGGAGGAAGTACAGCAACTGGTGCCATACTTTGGGCTGGAGGACTCTTGATTCCATAGTGCCAGAAAATGGAGTGAGTGCTAGTGTGCACATGAGTGTGTAATCGATAACAAAGATGAAGCTGGACGAGCTGATGAATAGGTAAAGTGATGTGGGACCCAGGGGATGATGAAGCATCTGAGGGCCAGCTCTGGGTAAGATAATGTCTATGTTTCCCTAAGGGTGAGGGTACAGGGGATCAGCTGTGGGGCCAGGGCAGTCCCAAACAGCTTGTTAATGTGTGCTCGTGCAAATGTCTGTCTGTCTGTGTGTGTAGCTTCAAGATCATGTATGTTCGGGCACCAAAAAACGGGGGAGACTGGGATCCAGTGGCCAGCTACTGGGTGGACATATTGTCTGAACACAGCTACTAGAGAGATCCACCTTGTACATATGTGTATATATTCTCACTACTGAACCTCCAGCAAGCAAGAGAAGCAAGATGGGGCTGTTGGTGTTGCTTGGTTTTCCATGGGTATTCTGAATGTCTGTAACCTGTGTGGCTGGTCCTGAATATATATGGGGTGTATATTTGTTCTCTACTGAGAATACCTCTTTAGCCTTGCTGATGGTTAGACCTGTGGGCATGGAGTGGTAACCTGACTCAGGCAGTTGAATTCTGCACAATATATTTTCCTCTTACAAAGAAAAACATTTGAACTTAATCTCTTGAGCCTGTGGCAAGTTGTCTCAAATGATCTACTATAGTATCCCCCTCCAGTTGAGCACAAAATGCATTTTGGCATGAGATATTACACATGTGCCTGACAGATGCCTAGGAATCAGCAAACAGATCCACACAGAAATACATGTTTTATTGTACCCATCCTTGTGGCAATAAAAGGCAACAGTATTCTGGGCTGCATTAAGAGCACTGACAAGAGTTTGAGGGAGGTTATCCTTCCTCTCCATTCAGTTATGGTGAGACCATATGAGTAAGATATGGATTTATTGGAATGAGTCCAGCAAAGGAATAAAAAAAAAATATAAGGGACAAGAGAGTCTTTCATGTGAAGAAACACTAAGTGAGGAAGGACTTCTAGGCCTGGAGAAGACTGAGGGAGATCTTGTCAATGTGTTCCTTTTTTAAGAGGAAGTCTTGAAGTAATTTTTGGCATTTTAACGTCCAATGGGAAAAGCTTCCACAGTTAGTTCTATAAGCCCTAACTTCTATCACAATGTGAGGCACTGAAGATACAGTTTGATATGGCAATTTGCCTCCATCTTAATTCTTTCAGTAATGTCATTAGTATTTCTGTATATTTCCAATGTTTAAAAAAAAAAAAAGGAAAATTGTTTGAGATATATTGAAATTATAATGGCATTAGATATGTAAATTTTTGAAAATGTGTGTACTGATTTTTATATTCATAATGCATTTGTGCACTGACAAAAAGGAATAAAGAATGAAAAAATACACCCACACTAACAGTTCTGAACTTTTAATATACAGGAAAGGTAGTTTGATAGGGATCACATTGGAAAATCACCCATGCAAAAGGGCAATTTCACATAGTTTACTTGTTATTACACTTGAACAATAACTTGTTGGCTAAATATACTGTCACATTCTGGAATCTTTTAAGAAATAATTACAGAAATTGGGTAACTAAGAAGCCATATATTTATCAGTTTGGGCTTTTTTTCTTGTTGGGTTTTAGGGTTATTTCTGCTTTATCCTGCAACCTTTGCTGCTCTGTCTGCATTCCAGTGACTGATACACAGAGAAGTCATATTTTAAGTGATACATAGGAATTCTGTTATCTACAATAAATTATGCAATTCTCACTTTGAAAGGTTAGTCCAATAACAAAGTACAGTTTTCCTATGGAAAATCTTTTATTTTGATTCTCCCAAGCTTAAAATTTGGGAAAGAGGTCCAGCCATAATCCATGAACTATCCCCAAATATTTTTTCCTTTCTTTAGAAGTCTAGTCATTAAACATCAAAATTATCTCATCATGAATGCATGGACTAATTAAAATACTTTCTGTAATGACAATAGATAGACTGGAGGTTTTTCCTCCTCCCCCTGCAAAGCAGTGTAATGGTAGAAGACTAATTTTCTAGAAAAAACAACCACCAAACTGTGAAGAGACCAGAAACGGTAAATAAGATGAGACTGAAATACATATCTATGTTAATGATGTGATTATCAAAGTAATTTTTTCAAGTTCTATTGAAGGTACAATTTTAACTAATCTACTTTCAACTATGTTATTGAAGACAGTGGAAAATTATACTATAATATGAAGATTAATTCTCCTATGCACTTCAGTTTATACACTGTCTTATTCCATTAACTTCAGAAAGGAAACTTGTTATAGTGGAAGATATCTGATGGTTCTTGATACAAAGGCAGAAAATCAATTACCAATTTAAGGAAAAAAGTATCCAAATCTGTATGTTGAGCATTTTCATCAAGGTTTAACCATAAACAATATAAAATAAAGATGATAAAATTTCCCTGAAACACAGAGGAAAGCAACATACTCTATACAGGTTTAACTTAATTAAATACTGAGTCTGGATTAAAATTTCGAGTTTAACTTCTTCCTTAAAAAAAGTAAGTCATTTCCAAGCAGAAGATATCTTTCTATCCTAAGCTTAGATTTATGTTTTCATGCAATATTTCCTAACAGTGGATGAAATAAGTATTTTTTATTGCTTCATATCAGATCCTATGACGATATTTTTAGGACTGGACATAAGGTTTCAGTCAGAAGTTAAATCTATAGTCATTATGTTTTCTTCAGTTCAGAAATAAATTCATCAGGAAAGTCATAGTTGAACTTGATTTCAAATAATGAATTAACTGGTCTGCTGTAGCGATGTATATGTCATTTTCAGGTACCATTCAACCTTGACATACTCTCTCACCAAGACCTAGGCTGCTTCTCTTTTTCCCCAAATTATAAATATTCTTTCTTTTTTTCCATTGAGATCTTGAAGAAGCCTCATGGAAAGAATAAGCACCTAAATATCTCTGCTGTGGATTTCTTTCTTTATTCTCAGGATGATTTCCTGGCAAATTAAATTGACATTTCTGTCTCAAGGACTGATCAACAACTTAATGTATGGCAGATGAAGTGTAAACATCCCACTTTCAAAATCGGTGAATCAAGACATACTCAAGACGAGCAAGAGGTGCAATATACTACCTCTCCATCCACCTCTTACGAACAGACATTTATATTTCAGTGTGAAAGAAAGTTCTCCCCTGTAACCATTAATTCAGTTGATGGATAACCCTCTTTATTTTATATACATGTTGCATTTGATTCTGTATCCTGTTGCCTTTCTATCTCAAAGACAGTTAAAGAATACTAGAGATTCTGAACATCCGCAAAGATTTTATATATTATTCTCTAAGAAAACTTCCAGCACAGTCATCTAAACCACAGGACATAACTGAGAGCTTAAACTTCCGCTTTCTATTTTATACTTTCTACAAGTTGCAAACTGCAGCAGACTGAAGATCTATAAAGTTAAAAATGCTGCATTTTTCTCTAAACTTACTGTGTTTTCATGCTTCAATGTAAATGGTAAAAATAATTCTGTGATACTCTGGAAATTCACCCCAAAGGAAAATGTATTTCAAAGCAGGTTGATGATCTAAACAAGAGCTTCTTAAAATCAGATTACCTCTTCAATGACTACCAAGAGTCTGAAACAGCATGTCTGATGTGTAAGAGGACACACAGAAGGAGATGAGATATGGAGGGGAAAAGAGGATCTTAGCTTCATTCTGATCAAAGAATTTTGATTATAGAATTTTGACCATAGTGAATGCAAATGGAATGAGCTGTGCCTCCATTTGGGACATTTTGTAGTGCATCTATCTTGCTGCTAGTGACATTTCCATCTTATTAGGGAGACACAGTGCACCCAGCACAGAAGCATTCAACTGTAAAGAAGAAGCTACAGACCTGCAGACCTTACTTCTCATGTCAGGTGGTAAAACTGAATTGAGGAAAGTTTAATAGTGTTTTGATACCATGAGTTAATGTCTTCTGCAATATGTAGTGCAAATTATTTTGCTTTAGGTATACCACTCTCATTCAAGTAAGGTCGCTGTATTGCAGACTGTGTAGCGGATACGATAGATTGCATTTACAAAGTAAATTAATATTCCTTTTATGAAATTTATAGCAGGACCTGATTCTCCTTCACTGGCATTTTTGCCTAAGTAGCCCAACTACAGTTGAAGAGAGTTGTTTTATGAACAAGTAAGCATGGGAAAGCAGTAAGACTGTAACATCAAACCTGTTTAGAGTTTTGGGAGGACTTCAGTGTGGTTCTAGAAGGAGAATTCAGTGAGATTCTCCTATGGCTTTGCATGCTTCACAGAGCACAGTACTGATGTTTCTGTGCTCTAAACAATCTAATGACCACAAAGTACAGTCAGAAAATCTCAGTCCTGAAATCTATGGCTTATGTTAGGCCCATGAGTGTGTAAATAAACCTTAATGGCTCTTGCTGGACTCAAACGGAATTCCTTCACACTATGAGCCCAAGGTCTCCACTTCAGCTCTGCCCAGGGCCATCAAACCCTTCCTAAGCTATATTGGAAGAGTGTCAGTGTTCAGTTCAGGTCCATGGCCCTCAATAGCCATGGAGCCCCAAGATCCAGATCCCAACCAATGGACTGACTGCCGGGTTTTCATAAACTGATTTTTTTTTGAGACTACATGCTCAGTTCTTGATCTCTGGCTAACCATTTTGATTTTTCAGGGCAAACAAAAATATTAAGTACAATAAGGTGCAGAACAGGAAGAAAAAAGGACAACTTTTGTATTGCAAAAATATTCAAAGTTCGTTTGTTACTGTGAAATCCACTCTTCTCATTTTCATTTCTTTCTCCTCATAAAGAAGTTAGATTTTTATAGTATCAAATTTCTGGGGTACTGTTAAAACTAAGCTGTTTCAGACCACAAAAAATAACCTGAGCAACAGATACTTCTATTACACATCGTTTTCATAATGTTGTTCTTCATTACCTCACAACATTTTGGCAGAAGATCATAAACTTATCACTTTTTCCTCAAATACTGATTATACATTAGATATATGGAATTAGAATTATGAAAACAAAATTAAAATGACGTTTCCATACCATTAATGAATGTATTATTTACTGCCCCAAAAAACATTGTAGATCTGTCAGCAAAATCTGTCCAAGAGCTGAAATACAAATTCTTTCACCTACACTGAAATATTTACTGCTTAGTTTAAATACTGGTATCACTTCAGATCTAGGTAGTAGAGAAGAGATTTCACTCTAATCAAGAAAAAGAAGGTAAATGTAGGGACAGTGGAACTGCCTTTTGTAATCTTCCAGGTAATAAAAGTTAAATAACCTTCTGCTGGGATAATCACCTTCTACTAAGAGGCAGTCTCTGTATGGAAAAAGCCAAGGTTTCTGCCCAGTGTCAGCCCTACCCAAAAAGTTGAAGTAATTACAATTTTAATTTATCAAAATGTCACCCAAAATTGGGAGAAGTTCTGTAGTTTAATTATGTTCCTCTTATTTTACTGTGAGGATTTTTTTCCATTAATATGTGAGTCAGTGGTAAAATTGCTTTGAAGATGGTACACATAATATGCAGCCTATTTAAAACACAAAGTTAATGAAAACTTCCCCAGTCTGAAAATTCTGAACTTTATAGTGATATTAATTAAGGGGGAAAATAATAATTTATGGGACATTATTCATTACGAAATATAAAGATGTAAATGTAGTGACATATAGGTCATGTTTCTTAAAGGTGAGTTTCAAATTTGTGTGCACAGATGCCATGAAATTATTTAAGTTTAGAATGAAAACCACTGCAGCTGAGCTAAAGAATTTAGATTGTTTAGATTAGTTTTGCAGTCATTCAACCAGTCATGGTTACTTCCAACAATGTGTTCATGTACTGTATGTTTTCTGCCAATTGAAGAAAACAAAATAAACATCACCAAACAAAAAACCCACAACAAAAGCAAACTACAGACCAACCAAAATAAAATGAGATAATATTCAAATGATAAGAATATGAAACTCTAGAAGAGCAAATTGTTTAAAAATCTGTGTCTATCTAGATTAGTTTGGGATTTAGTGATTTTCTGGTTCTTCATCACTGTATAGCCTTTCTTTCTGTTAAAGATATGACTCTCCTTCAACTATTATGAAAGTCTGCATGGTTTAGACACCTGGCTAATAAAAAGTTAAAAACAGATATAAAAATTCCTTCCCACACCTGAGTATTCAGCGAGAGGAGAGAGATATCAGCAAAGGACTGTATGCCAATAAGTACTATACTCATATGACAGTGTGTGTGAGATGAGCTGGCAGTGTGTGCTTGCAGCTCAGAAGACCAAGCTTATCCTGGGCTGCATCAAAATCAGGGTCACCAGCAGGTGGATGGAAGCAATTCTCCCTGTCTACTCTGCTCTTGTAAAACTCCACCTTGAATGCCATGTCCAGCTCTGAGGTCCTCAACATGAGAAGAACATAAACCTGTAGAGTGAGTCCAGAAGAGGGCCATGAAAATAATCAGAGGAATGAAAAACCTCTCCTATGAAGGCAGGCTGGGATTGGTCAGCCAGGAGAAGAAAAGGCTTCATGAAGACTTATAGAGCAGCTTTCCAGTACCTGTATGGGGCATATAGGAAACCTGGAGAGGGACTGACTACAAGAGCATGTAGTGGTAGGACAAGGGTAGTAGCCATAAAAATAGATTTAGATTAGATATTAGGAAGAAATTATTTACTGTGAGAGTGGTAAGGCACTGGAACAGCCTGCCTAGAGAGTCTGTGGATGTCCCCATGCTGGAAACGTTCAAGGCCAAGTTGGATGGGGCTTTGTGAAACCTGACCAATTTGAAGATGTCCCTGCCCATGTCAGGGGGATTGAAACTAAATGATCTTTAAAGTACCTTCCAACACAAACCATTCTATGAATCTATGATGTGAAGGTGGAGACTCCTAGTCCAACTCCAGATATGCATTGTAAATGCAGATGTACAGTGAATTCAATATTTTTATGTACTAACTTTGTGCCCTGTCTTGGAGGGTTCTTTCTCCTTCAAATAATATTCTTCATCAAGATCTCAGGCAGTTTGTAGGCTATCGGGTGCTAGCTATAACCTAAAAAGTTTCAAGTTTTGTTTGGAATCTAGTCATCCAGGATTGTTGCACTTTCTTCCTCTAGCTTGCAATCACTTAGAAACAAAAATCAGAACTGCTTCAGTAGACATAGTTCAGAAATTGGGCATATGGTTCTGGAATTAATTTGATAAGATCTGCTTAAGCCTGAAGGTAATAGTTAAGTTTCCCCTCAGAACAGTATTTTTCTCTAGGGAAGAATGACACAGGTTTTAGGCTTAAATAATCGAGAAGACATTAACTAACCTTTTTCTGGGAGGCTGTCTTACTGCCTAGCTATCTTCTTTTTCAGGAATCATATTTTAAGCTGATGTCACTACTGCAGAGTCTGTTCCTGACCATAAAGCCATCTTGTTTACCTTTTATATATTTTGAATATAAGACAGCCCTGACATAAAATTCCCTTCCTAACACCTTTTCCCTGACTAAGCACAAAGCTTCATTTTTTTCTCATGAAGTAAGAGATTTACATATGTCAACATATACACATAAACTCAATACATGTTTGTTTTTGAAAGTTCCTGGTGGTGACTTATTGGATAAGATACTGTCTTTAACTACTAGAGTCTCAAATGCAAGACCTACTAAAGTGTCTAAGTGGCCTTTTCTTAAACTTTTGAAGTGTTCATCAACTTGTATTGATTGAAAAGGAAATCTGAAGTAAAAAGATTAATATTTTTGTTACAAACAGTTATTTTTGTCTAAGAGTTCTTTCCATAATTCATTTTCTACAGCAGAGATTATACTTCGAGATTAATTTCAATAAGTGCTTTAGCTTTAATTGTTTGGTCTGGGTTTTTATGCTACACATCTTTCTAGTTTTATTGCAGTATCAGTCATTACACAGTGACCTAACATTGCATGAATTAAGATCTGATTAACAAACTTCAAAAAATTGAATTGAATTCCTGGGAGGATATACCACAATCAGAGCTAGACTTAGTGTTACTCATTATTTCTAACACAAGTCTGGAAATTGACTTGCAGTTGATAAAATTTGAGAATGGTAAATAAACCTGTGTTTGTCTGACAGTTTCTACCACAGCTGGTCATAAAGATTAATTTACTTGAAGCCAGTCAAATAGAAACAAGGGCTTGTGTTTTGTTTGTTTGTTTTTACACTCTTTGTTTTCTTTTTATATAATAATCTTCCTTTATGAAATACGGTATATTTACCCAGGGTTTGGTTTCGTTTTGTTTTGTTTTTTAATATCAGAATTTTTTGAAGAACAGGAATTATACATTTCAGTAATCTCTATTTTCAGTTTGGTCAACTACCAAAGTAGACTTGGAAAAATAGAGTACCTGGATTTTATAGTTGGACTGCAGAACTGTGTTCTGGAGAATACTCATTCAGAAAAGAACATAGGGTTTATTGTAGGCAAGAATTCATTATCAATTTACTTTAAAGCAGGTATGCAAAGCATGAATGTAGTATTTGAAGTTATAAAGATAGAAGTATCAGGTAAGATTGAGAGAATTTACATGTTGTTTCCATGGTATTGTCCAATAAAAATGACACTAGTGTAAGTGTCCAGGTGTTTTCTGATTTAAAAATGCAGGATCCCAGGATTGCCTGGACCTTGCTTGACCTGAGATGATTTTAGCTTGTTCAGTCATTATAGAAACTGTCAAATGGTCAGGTAAGTATTGCTAACTTGTTCTAGCTTTTCTCTGTAATTACTATGTATGGAAAGGTCTAAGACATATCTGTACTCTTTAATTAATAAATATTAACCCTCTGTGTTATCTGTTGCTGAGGCTACATTATTAACTGACTAGATAATAGCTAAGGGTAACAAGGATACATAAACTTTAATTAAGTGAAGATGAAGTGCTTAATCAGACTGTTTCAGAAAATATGTAAAAATAACCCAAAGCAGATCTAAGACAGAGGAAGAAGAAACTTCCTTCGTCAAAACCAGACATCTGCCAACAGAGAGCTCAGTACACAGACTATGCATTGGAAATTCCCAGTCCCCATTCTTCTTGAGGAAAACAAGCTCTGTCAGTCTTAGAACACAGAGTGCATAGGAAAGATAGGTATAATAGCAGAGAAAATGTGTAGATACTGGCACATTTCTGTAGAACATTTTGAATGTATTTTTAATATACTTTTTCAATAAAAAATAGATAATCTGCTCTGTGAAGTTAATATCATTGCATCCAGATGAAAAAAAAATGATTGTTTTGTTTTGATTAGATTGTCAAAAAATAGATAACTTGATTAATAATAATTTCTTGTGTAGAGTCATGAGTTTTCTTTGGCACACATCACAGGTCTTCACAGAAAAAAAATTGCAATTATTAGGAAAATTTTAATCTGAAACTGTTTTCCTTAAGAGGTCATCACCTTGCCTTACTATATAAGTATGGCTTATGGTCAGTCAAATCATACCACATTTCAGAAATGGGATTCTTACAAAAGATGAGTTAATTTTACCTAGATACTAAAATTATTTGTATATATGTTCCAGGGATCTTAAAAAAAAAAAAAATCGATTTCTTGTTAATGAAAAACTGGAAAGGATTTGACATACATCAGTGACATATGACCAGTTATTCATCCATCATATATATACACGGAAAGTTTCACGTCATAAGAGAATTTTGAAATTTAAAAATAAGTTAATGCAAAAAGTTCTTCAGTAGTTAGTCGATACATATACAAAGTCTTCCTTTTCCTTTTCTTTCTCAGATACACTATAAGTAAATCTTGAAAAGATGTCTATATCCATATCAACTGTGTACTTTATATACTAGTACTTAGTATAAACTGTCTCACATGTTTTTCACTTTGACTTCAACCTATATTTAGAAGACATTCCAGTCATATTAGTTCTCGGGTTTAATAACTAAGCATTAATTGAACAACAGTACAAAAATGCACCAACCTAGAAACAAATAAAACTACCATTGTAAAGCTTAGGCTGGCATTTTTACTAGAGCATGTGCATTGCTCTGTAGTGAAAATCCAAAATGCACTGGTGTTGGACTTCTGATTTATTTTCACCTTCTATTCAGTTAATAACCCATAAACTCCATCCATTACATATCTGTGTCCTCAGACAACTTCAATGAGTATTAAAAGATTTTTTCTTTCCCCTGGGTTCTTATGTAGCTACAATATCCTAATAACACACTACAGACCTAAGGTTGACATTAGAAGCTGCATTCCTGTTCCATTTAGCTACATCTTTCTCAGGACCTATGTAGCTGAGGTTTTTCATAAAAAGAAAGCAAGCTTGCCATCTACTATTTTAGCTTTTTTTCTTGCCTATGAACAATTTTTTATCTTTGTACTCATGTCTATAGTCTTCTATGTGATTTCTATTTGTGTGCTAAAAACATCCCACCTCATACCCAGGCCACTGAAAGAAAACTTGCACCTGGAATTAGTGCGCCCTCCTTCTGCAGATAGCATGTGGTAATTTGGATTTGTAAGTCAAATATTTGTTAATTTTATTTTTTTTCCTTGCACATGAGAACATGCTGTCTCTAAGTAAGTCCTACAAAAAAGCCTTCAGTTCAAACACTTTCACCAAACCAAAAAAGCAAGCATTAGTGAATGAACAACAATATTATATCACCCTTGTGGAGACACGGAGGGCTATGGTAGACTGAAGGAGTATGGAGAGGTAGACAATAGATTCTGACTCAGTTTAGGAGAGTTGATTCAAATGCAAACAAAATTAATGGGAATTCAAATTTTTACACCTGTGATATCTCTATTCTCTCAGCTCTATGCAAGACAATTGACAGAGCATCAGAGGTGTCTGCAGATAAAGAGAAAGTCTAGAGAAACAGTACCGTTGCTGATGAGACCATATTTAAAGGGCATCACAGTCAACTCAAGAAACATTGATGACAGTGTGAATGGTGCATCACATGGGTGTGATCCTAACAGAAATGATTATCTTATTGATCCATTGAAAAGTGATGAACTTCTCTGATCTGGACCCTGCAGTTTAAAATGGCATGACATTGAATTTATTAGGTAGTCAAGAGGTCAGTATTGTCATGCCATAGTTGTGAAAAGAGATATATCAGCCTCCATGCCTTAATCTGTTTTAAGATTCCTGCTTCATCTCTCATTATTTCCTTCCTGCGCAATTACTGATTTTGAGCTATTAGCATGGATTTATACAGGGCAGATGAGAGGATTACAACATGTGCACGATGCAGACCATGCTCATGTGATACAAGCATAGCAATGGCTTGTAGGCTGACAAGCGGCAAAGCATGCTGAGCTGTCAACCACAGTGGCTCATTCTTGGTGACACTGCATGATGCTGGTACTCTGGAGATATACCCATTTACAGTGGAAAGCAAACAGGATGATTCAGACTGTAGTGCAATCTGTAAAGCAGTATTCAGGAGTACACTGAGAAAGAAGTTTAGACAAAGCCAATGTGTTAAGATTTTATTAAGATGATGAAAAGAACCTTTGTAGCAGATACAGTCTACTTAGTGAATTAATCAAGGTTGCAATACAGTGATCTTTTGGACAAAACATATTTTTCCTAGGATTTGTTTAAATTACTTTTTGCATATATATTGGTTATATATATATATATATATATATATATAAATGAATATATTCATATATCTATTTATAAATTAATATATATATATATTTTTAAGAAAATAACACATTGGTAATTACAAGTCTTGCACCAAAGTTGTTATTAGAGGAAAACCTTGTATTTCAGAGGCACTAAACAAAAATGGAGCAAAATAAATATAAGATTTTAAAAAAATAAAAGCTGAAATGCACATTTTATTTCTCTGAAGACTAGTAAACATTTTGAAGTACGTTCTATATTCTAAGACATATATATGTCAAATTGTCATGTTGTTCCGAAAGGTTGTTAGCTGAGAGTTTTAATTTATCATAATAAGTCTAGATACTTAATATACATTTAAATGGCAATAAGGTAGGCACAGGAACATAACTACAGCTAACAAGGTAAATGATGGATTGAGCTAGGAGACTGGTATTTAAAAGCAGAGCGTGTTCTGAGATATGACTCATGTAGCTGACTGAAACCTCTTGTGGTCTGCAGTTATTTTTCTGTTTGATATAGCTATGTTTTCCAAGCTTACTGCCACAAGCAAGTAACTTTGGGGAGGAAAAAAAAAATAATAAAAAAATGCAAAGCTTCCTATCAAACCTGCAAATATAAAAATACTAAAATTTCATGAAATGAAGTCAACTCCTTCTTTAAACTAAAGTTCCAACGTGTATGGTAATGGAGACACATTCTCACCACATCTAGTTTTGCTCTTTCCAGAGTTACTGGAGCACAATTAATGATAAGAATGCCCCTAAAAAAAAGAATGCTACAGCTTCAGAGCTGGCAGAAAATCTCAGAAAGAAAAACCACAAAGTTAAGCACAGCTAAAGACTCTCAGTTAGCTTTCTCTCGTCATTGCTAGTGCACTGGAAACAAACTACTGCCAAGATAATAAGAGATATTTCCCACAGAGACATCAGGAGTTTTTGTATCTAGCATGTGTAATTCACTTCAACACAAACCTGTAAGTACATAAGATAAGAAAAACTAGTTACAGTTCAATATAAGAAATGAGAAGAAAAATGTGGAGCTGCTAACTTAACAGGAAAAGATCTGCCGAATCTCTGTGGCAGTTTCACAACATACTGAAACAGTTCTTACCATGTGGAACCTGTGAAGCGATTCATTATAGCTTTTAATTGCACTTGATATTCTCAGAGAGAACTAGACACTTTTCTTACGGTTTCAGCTTTTGATTTTACATGTGTACACTAAGACAGATTAAACCCTATGTTAGGATTTATTTTTTTTGTAAGCAAATTTTAGTACACACACACAGATGCATATGTACATATATATGTATATATGTGCATCACTATTTAATATGAAAGCTACAATAAAGGCACCAGATTATGAATCAAAATATCAAAGTAGGGTGTAAAAAACAGTTGCCCAGTCAAAACATAGCACATGAGAATTTCAAAATTAATTGATTAAAATGGTCATGGGAAGCTTCTCCAAAGAGATCTGTCCTCGGTCCTGAAAAACAAATCATGTTTCATGAGGAGACATTACAGTTCCTACAGGAAAATTTCCCCATCCCAAATGTGTGGGGGTTTCTTTGTTATTTTGTTGTGATTTTTTTTTCTTTCTTTTTTTCCCTTTTTATACAGCTCAGAGTTGAGCCAAAGGTCAGGATAAAGCACTTGAGAAAAGCAGACAGAACCTTGCAGAGTAGCTTCTAAAGGCATCTTGGAAGGAATTGCCATGTTACGAATCGACAGTTTTATTTTGTAATCACAACTGCTATTCAAAAAGGAGAAAAAGCCCTGCTGCTACTTTTGCACTTACAAGCCAAAACTAACCAGTCCATGTGTTCCCTGACACTTTCCCAGAGAGTTGACTCTCAAGAAAGAATGGAAATATACTGTAGGAAAAGCACTACAGAAAATATAGCAACCAGACAGAAACTGTATTCAGAGCAGAGTTTAAAGATTTGGTAGTAAAAAAGTTGAGAAAACTGTACAAAGGCTGTAGATGAGGATTCAAAGAATCACTTGTATGTACTCAGTGAGTACTGTTGACACTTATGAAGTAGAATTTTCCACTTTATAGGGGTTAGCGTGTAGACGCTGTTTAATTTAGGGTTAAATGTACTACCTTGCTTCACTAACAGCTCTACATTTGAAGAAGGGCTGAAGGACTGATAAAGTGCATGCTTTGATAAAAAGCATCCTTGAAGAAGAGCTGGAAGACTGATGAAAAGGAAACATCCATTCCCAGCAGGTGCCAGAGCTGGGGCATTGCCAGAGAGGCCTGGAGTCAGGAAAAATTAGCAGTAACTAGAGGAAAGGTAAAGGTGGCAGAGGGTGTTTCTGACCACCCATCTAATTAAAAGGACTATGCAAATTACCCCCACAAACCTTGATGGAGCATGCATGCTAATTTGAATATGCTTGACCAATAGTAGATGATGCGGTAATTACTAACCAATTAGTGTAAAATTAAGCAGGTTTTTCTAGTCCTGTAACAAGATAAACATGTCATAGATTCTGTGAGCTGGTGTGCTGGCTTTGTGGAACTACCACCTAGCACCCATGTCTGGTCAGACATGGAATAAATCAGATACCTCTGCTATGGGTATATTCTGGCATACTGCACACTGGGTAACAACCCCACTTTTGGGACAGCATTCTCTCTCTCCCACAAACTTAGGGAACTGGATTCCTAAGGGGGAAAAATAGGTGCATGTAGTGAAAACATGCATCACAGTGCATATATTAGCACAGGATCTGGGAGGTTATTAGAGAGATAAGGAACCTCTTAAAAACTGGGTTTTTTAAAGATTGAATTTGTAATATCTGTACTCCTACAATACCTTGTTTTCCCCTGTGATATCAATATACCTTGTAATGAAACAATCCTTTCACACACACTTTCTCTCAAATATATGTACATCTGCTGTAATGCACATAAACAGAATTGCTTCCTATGACAGAAGGCTTTAGGTTTCTCAGGAATTTTAATTCCACTTCATGGAGGGAGATGTATACATATTTACATAGAAAAAGTTTATCAACATGGTGTTTTTATTCTAGCAGTCCAGAATGTGAAATTTACATGGAAAAGACTGTGCAGGGAGTCAAAATAAAAATTGCTTTAAAAATAATATTTAAAGCTAGAAAAGTCTGCTCAAAAGTAATAAACAATAGATTCTACTGTGAGGACATGGACAAGGATTGTGACTTTGATCCTGACACTATCCATAACAATATACATGTCAACACATCATAGAATCACAGAATCACAGAATTGTAGGGGTTGGAAGGGACCTCGAGAGATCATCGGGTCCAACCCCCTGCCAAAGCAGCTCCCTAGGACATTTCACTCAGATAGGCGTCCAGATGGGTCTGGAATATCTCCAGAGAAGGAGACTCCACCACCTCCCTGGGCAGCCTGTCCCAGGGCTCTGTCACCCTCACTGTGAAAAGGTTCTTCTGCATGTTGGTGCGGAACTTCCTGACTATCCTCAAGAATGTGGTGAAAGATATTAAACAGGATTTCATATATAGGTATGTTGAGATCAGGAAAGATACTGGATATGTTTAGGAACAGTTATCATGCTGATCCTGTTTGAAAGCAGTTGAACTACAAAAATACAATGTTTCTTATTCTAAAGATTTACTTAATCCATTCTGATGATGATTACTATTTCTTTTATTTAACATATTATTTCTATATTTGTGTTGTTTTCCTAAGAAAAGTGCAATGAAATTCTTAAACTTTTGTTCAAGACAGTGAAAAAGAAAGGACTTCTTGATCTTAAAATTTGAAGACTGGGTGGAAAACACCAGGGAAAAGATGAAAGAGGGGATTTAAAAGCTTCCTGCCTAGTGCTCAGGAACTGAAATTTCCTTAAAGAGAAATTCACCTCTGAAAAGTGATTTTGTAAAATTACACTTTCACTGTTTTGATTCCCTGTGAGTATATTCGGAGTTTTAGCTGCAATCATTTTAGTAACTCAAGAAAAGAGTTTGAAAGTACAAGAACCAGTCAGGCATACAGCCTTTAACAACATTTGAAAAATCTCTTTGAATATCTCTTCTCAGAACAAGTTCCTACTTTTTTCTACAGTACCTTGTTGCTGGGATGCTCTGATCTGACTCATACATCAGCATCAGAATCTCCAGTTAACTTCACACTCCAAGCAAAAGTCATGCTTGCTTTCTTGCTGCCCGTGGTCATCCTCTTTATCAACATTTCCTTTTTTCCTGCTTAACTGTTCTGAAGAGTGATTTTGTTTTGTTTTGTTTTGTTTTGTGCCTGTGTGTGTTTTGGTGTTTTATTTGTTTGGATTTTTTTTGTTTCATTGTTTGGGTTTTTGGGTTGGTTTTTTTTGTTGCTATTTTTTAAAATATCCAGCTGTAATTTGATGAGAAATGGTAATACAGTTGTGGAGGCTGCCTTTGTTTTTCAGAATCACTGTAGAAATTTACATAGAAACAGAGAGAGGGAAAAGTGAGAAGTAGACAATAGTCAACAAAAATATGCTGCTTTAGCAGATGCATTTGTTTAGTCTGGATTTTTCATAATCCTTTCTATGGATATTCCTTATTATTCTCTTCATGCCTTCAATTGTAAATATGTGGGGGTTTTGTGTGTGTAGTGGATGCACCTATAACCTGCAAATTTCTCAAACGTTGCCTCGATTGTCTAGAAAAGACCACCTCTGCATGAGATATCAAATATGTCGAACAATTATGTAATTGCTTTAGAGATTTCTGGAGAGACCTGATTAACTTACTACTTATCCTTCTGTTGAATAAATAGTACAGCTGAGTCAGGGATTCAGTATGGGAGGGAAAATTTCATAAGAGCTGCAATTACGAGTAACTGATTATATTCCCACAGCAGAGAGTGAGTGAATTAGTCCCTGAATCTCTTAAGACATCTTTGAGTAATCTTGCAACGTAGAAAATTTATTCCTCAGCTATTGATTTTGTCCTAACAGTTCACAAGGGCCTCACTCCAGGATAACTACTGGTATGATCACTGATAACTAAGAAGGAATGGCTCATATGAACAAGTGTGGCCTGACTATATTTAAGGTGGTACTGTCCAAAACCAACCATTAAGACTACATGAAACTGAGTAGTATAGAATCTACTGAGTGTTTATTTTACTTAAGATCATGTTCTTTGCATAAATTAAAATGGTGAAAATAATCTCGTTTAGAAAGGATTTTTGGAGGCTATATAATGGAAGTGTCTCCATAGGGATTTTATGTCCAAGACTTTAGAAATAAGATAGCTTTAATTTTCCTTGTACAGACACACATACACAAACTCACAAAGGCACTTCCTAATCATTTGCTAATCCCATTACATGTATAGAAATTTTGTATTTCTGAGCTTCAATAATATTGTTTAGGTAAACTTCCTAAATAACATATTTTCATGTATTTAAAACATATTGCATTATTCCTCTCTTCTGTACTAGAAACACAACACTGACTTGTGCATATAAATACTTTTATTCATAATTATTTTTGAATTTTTAAGGTTTTTTCTGATGGAAGTGGTTACACATACAAGTTTTTTTGATGATTACAAAATAGATTTTCCAAGTAGGTAGATTTTGAATTATTAAGTAATTTTTATCAATGTGATAATGAAAACTTTGTTACTATTTTGTGAAAATGCATGTGGAAAAGGATTCGCAAAAACTGACTTAAGCACTATGCTGTAGAGAAAACACAGGGACATTGTTGGGCCAAAGTATATGCCATCATTTAAGTGATTTTACATACCATTTGTTTCAGGTCATTCAATTACTCTGATACATTCTGGTAATTACATCAAAGCTTTAAGTTAAAATGACAGACTGACTTTTCAATATAATGCAACAGTGAAGTTCTGGTCTTACTGATATCTATGGAATTAGTGTAATTCTTTTCAGGAGACTGAATGTTTAATTTTGTGATTTGAGTTGAACTCGTAAAAAAAGCACAGTCTTAGCTTTATAATGTTTCTCTTTGTGTGCATTAACTCTTTTGGGAATCTCCATCTTCCATTTTGGGAATCTCAATCTTCACATTGCATTGTGTTTCTCTCCTGCTAAAGAATTTTAATTATGGATCTTATCCCTGACATTATGTGACATATAAACCAGTAATGGGAAAAAAAAACCCCAAACAAATCCTAAATTATAATTCAGGCAAATACTTTTTAAAAACTAGTTAAATATATAATTATGCCAAGTTCATTATCAGTGATCAAAGTTCCCCTGATTTTTTTTGTCCACTCATTTTTTAAACTTGGTTATATTTAGACAGCATACGTTCAAACACTGTAGATAACTTTGAATTTCAAAATAAGCAACAAATACTAAATAAAATATTTTTCAATAATATTTTTTACCCTTCTTGAACTGCTATTGTGCTGTTCAGAGAAGACAGACTGAGATACAGTTTTTCCCTCAAAATAAATAGGTATCTTGTAAGTGGACTGATTCAGCTCATAACTGAAACTTGTAAGTGAATGACTTCCTATTTTTAAAAATATAAATATTTCAAATTCCATCCTGAAAATTCTGGAATTCAGAATAATATTAAAAAAATTAAATATAACAATAACAAAATGTAAAGCTTTCCATTCATCCATATCTACCATTTATGTAGTTGCCACACATCTCAGGCTAAATATTTCTGTAAAAACATAGTTAAATTACATATTTCTGTCATATTCCCTGTAACAGCTGGTTTCTCTGTAGACTGCTGCTAAACCTTGGCTCAAGGTTCCTCTTTGCCTTCCTTATAAATAGGGAAAATGCAGCGCAATATTTCAAAATGAAACTTCCTATGTTTCTCAGATTTTTATGCTTCTTTTCACCATTTTATGCACTGCCAAAAGACATAAAAATATTACTGCAGTAAGGTTCATATATGAACGGTGTACATATATTATGAAGATAAATGTAGAACAAGAGGTGTTATGTGTTTTTCAGTTCTTGCTGTTGCTGCACTATTTAGCTGTCAAAATCTGAATAATACTTTCACATTTTAGAAACGTTACAAATGTGTTATGAGTGCTTTAATATCTCACAGGATAGCTTTATATTCCAATAAAAGGAGCATTTACATTTTGTTGTTCGTATTTTTATGCTACTTAAGTGCCCAGAAAGTGAATATAGGAGGCTCTGTATTTATTGCAATGAGGTCAAGAGAGAGGTAATCACTCTACAAAGTTGCTCTACCTTTGCATATCGTAGTTTCATAGGTGCCCTCAGTCTAACCTTGAGATAGACAGCTATTCCCTGTGCAAGCTAATTCAGCTGGGATGTCCCTCAGCAAACTGTCAATTATGTTAAACTGTGTCAACCTGTATGTATTGTGTAATTTTCCACACTGAATTATTGTCTACTAAATAGAGTCAGCTGCAAATATTGAACCCTTGCCATATACTCTAGAGGAAGCAATGTAGAAAATTTATGTATTCTTTTAACATCAGCCAACTGGCCTCTTGCAAAGATGTGGAGGGTTATAAAAGTTATCCAAAAGTATTGTATATAGCATAAAGCTTTATGAAAGCAACAAATATAGTTTTTCATTTACTATATTAACAACCCATTTAGTACACAGTTGTCATTGAGGAAAAGTCATTTAAATGCTTAAAACAAATATCTCCATATTTTCATTATACTGCAAGCCATATCACAAGTTTCTGTCTCAAACAAATTAAGGAGGGTTCTGATGACTGGTCCAAGTAAATTACCATCAGGCTATCAAATGGTGAAATGCAGTTCACAGCAACTGAGAATCTGCACTGGGATATTCTGTCAGCCTTAAGAGCATAAATCCTCTTTATGGAGCTTACATAGCTATTGAATTTAAGTGTTACAGTTCTAGTATTCTATCTATGAAAAATCCTTAAGCTTATTTTTATTTAAAAAAAAAAAAAAGCAGTTACACGAGTCTGGCTTTAAAAGTTCAATTAGTTTTAAGAAACAAAAGTAATAAAAATATTTAACCAAGAAAACAGTTAAAATAAGACAACTGGAAATATGGGCTTAAAATAGTAGTGGAAATAACTGTATGTATTAATGCCCTTATTGTTTTGTTTAGGGGTTTTTCCTAGCTATTTTTCCACACTTATTTTTCTAATTGATTATGTTATTTAATTCTTTGTGAAATACTGAGTAGAAATTCATTACTGTCCCTATAGATATCTTCTTAGAGGAGGGTTAGACAAAATGTGCCTTGCAATGATTGTCTTGTTTCCCTACTCAAACAAGTATTTAAACTAATTTTATGACATACTTCACTAGTGTGTAAGAACTAATTAATTAACCTCATTATTAGGATCCAGAACGCAATTTCTCAATGTTCCTATTAAAAAGAAAATAATTAATATGCTTATACATGAGCTACATGAAAGGAAACTATTGAAACCACAAAGGATAACAATATTCTTTTGTGGTGTAAACAAAAGCAATTCAATAAGTGTAACTTGTTAGCAACTAATTTAACCTGAACACTACTTAGACTACCTTCAAAGTAATATGTGGTTTATAAACACATTCAGCCATGCAGAACAGGAAATGTCAAAGGAAAAGGCTAATGGTTTCATAGGAAACCTTAACAGGAACGCTATATAATAAGCACCATGAGGCTTGACAGCTCTAATCTGTTGTAGGTAACCTTGAAACTTGCAAGGACAGGCTGGTATATTAGAATGTTTTATTTGTGTAGCCATAAAATAAACTGTTCAGACTTTATGGATGTATTTGCTTAAAACAGATTTATCAAATCAAGTCTCAAAACAGTATCTTAAAGTAGTATCTTTGTGTAGACTTAGCCACAGCACTTTTTGTTTGTTTTTTTTTTCTTTAGCCTCAGTTTGAACCTTTTCAATTTCCTTCTCTTCTGCATGATGCAGATCTTAATAGACATTATATAAGCCCTGTTAATAAAATTTTTACTTGTGCTTTGAGGCATGACCCTTTGATATATGGAGTTGTTTTTTGATGAAGGCCATAAATAAAATATGGTTGAAAGACGTCCCACCCTTTTCTCTATAGAACTTTGGACTTGAAAAAAACCCAATTTCTTTACTCCCCTAACGCCTCATTAAACTGCAAGGTGTTTCTTCTCATAGACACAACTCATCAAAGCAGTTTCAAATGACTCAGGTTAATTCCGCAAAAGGTTTTAGACATGGCAGGGCCTAATTCTTGGGCACATTTTCCCTTTAATGAAATCTTCTGTTCAAGTTATATGTCACTCAAGTAGCAAGTTTACAAGGAACAATGCTTACCTATCCAATGAGAAATTAAGTTCCCAAGAGTTCCTGTGTACACTGATAACTGTGTGGTAGAAAAAAAAACCCAAAGAAGTTCTGTCCCTTTGGGACTTAATGCAGTACTCTATTGTGGTATTTCTTAATCCTTCTGCATAGTACCAACTCATACCCTAGAAAACTTTCCTGTATACTTCACAGGAATCATTATGTTAAGCAATAGGATGCTGAAGGCAATACATTTTCAAGGGGAAGCGAGGCACTTATTTGCTACCTCCTTACAGCATTAGATTTCCAATTGTGGGCAGGAGAGGAAATTCATCTCTCTCCTCTTGGGTCAGACTCTTTTCCTAGATTCATGAAAAAATAAGGCTGAGGCCTTCTTTGAACATAGTAACCTACTTATTAGAGCAACTACTAGTTGTGTGGAATAGCAGAAATAAGACCGTATATTTCCATGTTTGGATCAGAGATCTCAACCAAATTTTTTTTTTTTTTTTTTAAAAATTATTGCTTTTCTTGAAGTTCATGACAGCAAAACTAGGAAATTGGTCTAGATTTTCATGTGGTCATTACCTAAACTTTCAGACTGCAAGATCAGTCATGTTTTCCCTAGCAAGGCCACTCCAACTTTACTCAGTTTGTATTCCATTCTCCAAAGAAAACTCCATAGCCTAATTAAAAAATACTTACCTCATAGTACCTTAGAGACTACATCTGAATAGATCATCTGTCACACTGGATAGATTTCCTCTCTCATTTGTTCCAAATAAGACAGAGGAAAAATAAAACCTAGAAGCAAAGTACCTTGGCCCTTGCTACGCATTTTGTTTTCTAAACAGAAGGAAGACCCCTACACCTCTTTATAGAAATCATAATGAAATAAAAATCTGCTTCCAAAGGATCACTGTTTATTAATTCAAAGGTCATAATTTAAATTGAATCAGATTAATTGCTTTCTAAATTGAAGAAAATTCTACTGGTTGTAAAGGAGATTATCTCCCATTTCCTAGCTTATAGTAAATACTGGATGCATATAGCTAGAGCATATGAATCCTAATTTGTTTTTTCTATACTCAATCTCATCCTCTGCTTACTAGACTATTAAGATAAGAAGAGTGCTATCTCATCTTTGTCCTTTAACTGAGTTAGACATTGAAAACTTACATTGGAACGGCATTGCAGACAGATTCACAATAAAATAGTCAGTTTCTAAATCCTGCTGTGCTTTGGAAGCTGATCAGCTGATCATTAGTTTTGTCCAGGAGAAGAAATATGGATGACTTGGGAAAAAACAAAACAAACAACACAAGGAAAACAAAAGCTCCCGTGAATTTAAGTATCTTCAGATTTAAGGAGCAATTGAAACTGAATTTTTAGGCTCTTAGGAGGTTTATACCTAATTAACCCCAGACAGAAGTACTACCCATGTCTTCTTCTGAATGTAGGCATTGCTTGAAAGGAAAATTTGGAAAGAAACATGCAAGGTTTAAAAGCCCACAGTAGCTACGTGTTTTAGGTAAATATCACCCAACTGTGCAGATGAGATTTGACTGCCTCTTGATTCACATCAAGGAATAGCAATATCCAATTCTGAATGTCTGCAACAAGCACATTAATTGAGGAGCCTTTTGTGTTAGAAAGAGACAAAGTAGACTTGACATGTTGGCGTGACTCAGTTAGTAAGCTATATACTTGATTGCTTCTGGGTACTCATGTCATTACTGGTTCTGTTCTGCTATCCTCATTCAGACAAAAGTTGCATTTGAGTGCAATAGAAGATTCCAAAGATTATAAGAAGAAAGAAAAAGATTTGGATGGACAGAGAGCTAGAGACCTGAAGTATATTTTGTCTAGGAGGGAAGACAGAAGCCACATAGATATCATATTAGCCTGATACTCTGCAAAGAGAAAAAAAAAAAAAAAAAAAAGGAAAAAAATAATTTTAAAAAGGGGAAAAGAAGAAAAAATATCTGTGCATGTATTTTCTTCTTACTGCGGTCTCTGCAACTGTAATATCAATAGAATCATGGGGTTTTTTTTTTTACATTTCTGTTTTTACAATAACTACCTTGAAAGAAGCCTTCTGAAGTCTTACATTCAAATTCTTATCTTGTGCATTATATGTTGACTGGTATCAGTAATATAAAAATGATTTAATACCAATAGCAAAGAATGTTCTACATTGTTTTGAATTCTACATATGGTGCCTTCTTTGCAGAGTTCTATAGCACAATACAGAAATGAGAAAGGAAATTTATGAATATAATTGGAATATTAGTTTCACATAAAGGAAACTGCATTTTCAACCCTACTGCTCAACCTTGTTTAGCAGTTATTCCTGGCTTTGACTGCAGGATATCATATCATAATAGGTAAATCTGATTTTACATAATCAGTGCATTGTTTTTACTGAAAATATGTTATCTTCACTAGCCTTGGGACAGTACTTAGTTTTTTTTTCTTAGAAATTCAGAAAAGACTGAACTGTAAGTATGCTAAAACTCATTGGAGCAATATCATTACAATGAGAGCAACCGTATGTGATTTCAGCACAGCATAGGGGTGAAAAGAATGCATTTAGCTTAGTGTTCACCTTTCATTTCAATTTTGGGTCATGTGGTTAGAAATCAACAAAGGCAATGAGAAGTTTGCCTGAGTAAGTGCTGCAAAATGAGGCTCAGAATGCACCAGAGCAGAACAGTTGAAGAGCTGTAAGCTCTGAAGGGTACTGTATGAGAACTACTTTTGCAATCACTGCAGGGTGTAGGAATCGTAGTTACTGGAGACTGTCAGACATTATGGCACAGTAAGGAATGGAAAAAGGGAGGAAAATGGTCTATTTGCATAGGAAACCAGAAGATGTAAAACCAACAGAGATTCCACACACACCCCCCACCCTCCATGCTAGATGTCTATAGTAGTTTTTATAGGAACTGGTACACCCTATTTTCTTGCATACATAGACTATTGAATTAGAACAATATACAGTGTTTTAAATACTCCCCTACCAAGGGTGTTAATCCTCTACAGAATGTTACATCAGATTTACAGATTTTACAGACTAAATCTATTTTGTAGAAGCGGGGAAGAAAGAGATGCATCAATTTAAATCTCCACTATTAGCCTATTTCAAAATAATATAGGTATCGAATTGCTAGTTACAGTTGGGATATTCTATATATACGCACACACACACACACACACACACATATATATATATATACACACACACACACACACACATATATATGTGTGTGTGTGTGTGTATATATATGTATACACATATACTATATGTATATGTGTATATGTATACATATACACTATATGTATATTTATATATGTGTGTATATATGTATACATATACACTATATATAGTATATATATACACATATACATATAGTGTATATGTATACATATATATGCATATATATAAATATACATGTAGTGTATATTTATATATATATACACATACACAC
This sequence comes from Hypotaenidia okinawae, assembly GCA_027925045.1. NCBI lineage: Eukaryota > Metazoa > Chordata > Aves > Gruiformes > Rallidae > Hypotaenidia > Hypotaenidia okinawae. The sequence goes on from BSDF01000001.1 coordinate 177,842,629, forward strand.
ATAGATTAGAATATCCCAACTGTAACTAGCAATTAGATGCCTATATATATATAAAAAGACACATATATAAATGCGGCATACTAAAGAATAAAAAGCAAGCTATGCATCATATTCAACAAAACTGCAACTGAAAGGAAGATCATCACACAGCAAAATTATTTTGATCACATGAGGTCAACCTGATTTAAGGCATAACAAATCATAAAATCATGGAAACTACTGAAAGGTTATGTATTCATCAAATGCTCACGAATGGATTTGAAGCACTTATCAAGCATGTCTCTCCTTTTAAGCTTTTTCATGATGGTATTTGGAAATGCTATGTCTTTTCTGTTCATGTTTACTTCTTTGTTTTTAACAATTATTTTATAAAATAGCATTGTTTGTGATCCAGGTCCAGTTACTAAATGATGCAAAGTTCACCAGCTAGTAAGAAGAACAATACAGTTAATCCAATATCAAATAGTGATATTTAGCTTTGAATGAGTATAAATGTAATGGACTTGTCAATGGACAAATGTGAAAGAAAACTGTGAGGCTGTTTAAAACTGAGCACTCCAGTGTCTGTTCTACTCAATTTACTATTTTGTTGAATTCAGACACACCTAGTAGTTGGTTGCTGCCAGAAATAAGAGACTTTGAATGAAATAGATTGTGGCCTGATGAGGTAAGTCACTCTGGCTTTCCTAGCCAGATCTATGTGCATTTCCACATAATTTCTTGAATAATGGGTAAAAAATTGGTCATGAATATTTGTTATATATCATGGGTAAGATAGTTGCTGAAACATTGGTGTGTGCTGTCATTTGAGATGTTCTAGGAAATCTTTTTTTGCCTTCCAAAGGATACAGAACTCATGTAAGATTTCCCAAACCAACCTAGGTGCTCTTCCCTCAGGTATCCTAAACTGACTAACTGGGCACCTGCAGTTCAGCGTCTGAGTCCCAAACAACATATGGACTCTGTGTATAGTCTCCTAGAACACAAAAAATATATTTATCCCCAACGTAGATCCATGTTTCTGTCATTTTCATTTGAAGAGACCCTTCATCTGAAGTACAGATTTTGCTTTGCTTTTTGAGCTCATCACAGAACTGTGAAGGTCAAATGATATAACTTCCTTTCTACTCAAATGAGGATTGCCTTAGATCAGGTTTTTCATAATTCAGCAAATCTGAGTGGTCAAAATGCAATTTGGATAAATGAGCAATCCTACAATTCTAATAGTTCATTATGTATCACAGTTAAGAGTATTAGGATTCAGAACATGGAATACACATACTTGAGTTCCTATAGAGTGGTGAGGATGACTTCTTCAAGTCTTCATAGACACAGTCTCCATTCTGCTCTCTTACAGCTTTCCTTGCTGATGTAGTCACCTCTATCTGCTTTTACATTCTGCAGGCCCTATGTTACTCATTTTCTCTTTCCAACAGTTTGCAATTCCACAGTGTTTACCTAAACAGCTGCTGTATCCAAAATATTTCATAGTAATAATGCGGAGAAGGCTGATTATGAAAACTGTAAGTTCTTATTGGAAAAATGTTTTGCACTAACTTTTATTCCATTTTTATCCAAAATATCCTCTTTAGAAGTTACAGCCAGAATTTCCCTAGTGACTAAAAAAATTCTGAATATGACCCAGGATTGACAACTAAACAGCTGACCATCATGGTGGGAGAAGGAACAAACCAACCAAACAAAAATATCCCCATGTTCTTCTTAAAAATTATGTATCATTGTTTAATAGGGAAAAAAGTCACAATACATGTCTGTTTCAACATTCAAAACCTTTTCCACAAAACTAGGAATATGTTTTCATGTTCCTGATATAGGCAACTTGAGAAATAAGAACTTGAAGAGGCTGCAGAGGGGGGAAAAAACAAGAGATAAATATAGGTAGCTGAAATAAATTAGAAGATCATGTAGAGTGGCAAATGCAGACTAAACATACAAACACACAAATCATAAGAATTAACTGAAATTTCTCCAATCATTAAAAAATCCTTGAAGGAAGAAATATAATTGAAAAGAATTGCACATTAAAAAAATATTTTCTTTCAGAGTATTATTTCTAACATCCTGTTCTTTCCATCAAATGCAAAAAAATATTCAACCAAACAAATTTCTAGTATACGTTCTTGTTATATTTATATTCAGGACACATGGTAAAATAGTTCAGTATGCTAAAGGTTATGGAATTTTGAGATCAAAAATGATAAAATTCATTACATGGAACATCTTTTTCTTCACTTGAAAGCTTGACATAGTGTTATTTGTGCCTCATAAAGTTAAAATGTATAATGGGGATTTTTAGCCAAAGGTGTAATTTTTTTTTGAAATGTATTAAGAAGAAGATATGATAATATGTACTTATGGATGTTAGAAGAAACCTTTATTGTATGTTAGTACAGTTTTGTTGGTTTTGCCATTGTTCCTGGAGCCCTAGGTAATAAGAAGTAAAAATATTCTTGTGTGTTTGTGATTATTAATAGATATTTGCCACCAAGCTATATGTAGCACGTAAGTATTTGTAATTGCTTTGGAGAGATATTCTAACAAAGATGCTCAGTGGGAATTCTGTAGAAAGTAAAACATAGCCATCAGAGAGTAAAACATTTCTCTTATGTTTGGAGTTCAGGCTCTGAGTGTTTTGTCATTCATACTGACTCAAAATTGGTATTGACCAAAAAATGGAAACACCTTTGAAATAGGAAAGAAGAGAACTCAAATGGAAGATGAATATTATTATAAAAAAAATCCAGTAGAAGTTAATTTTACTATATCAGTTTAGGGAAAAGAAAATAAAACTCCAAATCCCTTGGATTACCAGATAGAAAAAGGGGAAACTAAGGACAAGCATGTTGCAAAGATGTTAAATGATTGATTTGTGTCAACTTCCAGCATTGGGAAGTTATGTGCTTTGGAACCGCTCTCTTCAGGTAATGAAGATGAGTTGTTGTCAGATAATGAGAAGTCAGATGGAGCCCAAAGTGATATATTAAAGAGCAAACATTGATAGAAGCAGATGGTTCTCACCCGAGAGTTCTTCAGGAGAACTTAAAATGAAATAGCTTGGTTACTAACAAAGATGTGCAATCAGTCACACAGCTATAACAGAACAGAAAGAAACTGTAGGGTCAAACAGTGTAGCTATTTAAATACCAAAGTATTTGGAATGATTCAGAGAATTAATAAAAATAATGAGCTTTCACTCAATATTTAGGAATCTGGCTGAAGCAATAATAAAAGATACAGGTAAAACAGAAGAATGAACATAGGGAACAAAATAAAAAGGCAAACTACATTTTTGTAGTCTCTGAATATTTTGACATAATTCTGGTTTAGGAAAAAACAGCAAAAATATTGTATTCAGACTTTTGAAAAGTCCTTAACAAGCGCTTTCATTAAAGTCTTTTAATGACTGCATGGTGAGAGGTAATCTTGATGGTGAAATTAAAAAAAAAAAGTTGAGATAAGAGAATTGCAGGGGATATGGTTCTTTCTCAACATGGCAGAAGGTGAAAAAAGAAAGTAGTCTGGCAGGCTAATGTTATCTCTCACAGTAATTGACAGTAAAGGGGAAGTTAGCTATGTTTAATATTAATGTAGTGTGATGTAAGATGCCTTTATTTCTGGGTTTGATCATATAAAATAGAACTTTTTTTTTTTTTTTAAGAAATGTTTTTGAGATTTAAAAAATGCATTATCATCTCTGGCATACTTTGTGTTTTACACCAAGAATAAATTTTACAAGCTTGCAGAAGTCCACAGTGAAACACATGCACAAAAAATAGCAACTGAAGATCAGATGGAAATATCACAACAGGTGTAAGTAAAGAAGCAATTCTGCTCAGGGTGTTAACTGGAGTTCTTCATATGCATAAGTGTTTGCCTTAACATAGGCAATTAAATTGCTAATTATGGTGAAATTATGAGCATAGTTCTGATCTGAATAAATACAAACCTAGGCCTTTCCAATGTACCTGCTTCTTAGTCAGATGAATAGTTTACTCCTGATTCCACCTGTCAGATAAGGGAGGTGAATAACAAGTAAAATTACTGTCCTTAGCATGAGTAGAAAATGTATAGTCTTAATTTCTTTTGTTTGAAGACTGTTTGTTTTTCAATGCTAACTAAACACACAATCATATTTTTAAGTGGGTTTCCTATTTGGAGGTGAAATGTTAAAAAAAATAGCAAGGATTTTGTTTTGGTATTTTTCACAACATGTATTCTAAGAGCACTGGATAACAGAAATTTTCCCTGGTCTTAAAATGGAAAGAGCTCACAAATATCTGTCACAGTTATTTCTTCACTTCCTGACATGATGGTGTTGATGTTTGAGGAAGAAAACAAGGTTAGATTTTTTTTTTCACTGTATTCATCTCAACAAAATTAAAAAAAATTAAAAAAAAGAGACAGAGAAAAAAAGCCTGAAATGCTACAGTTAAGATAGCTAAGGAGATCAAGACACTTTATATCTTAGAACAATAAATTAACTATGGAACACTTCCAAAATATTCAACCAGAAAATAATAATTTTAAGTATGTGCAAAGGAATTCCTATAAAATTCAAGTATCTTGAGATAGTGAAAAAAATCAATATTTTAATTTTGATGTACAACTGCATAAAGATGCAGACTCCAAAGAATCAGAAAACTATTTTGAAGATTGCTGATATCTCCAATTTATACTCTCTAGCCCAATTTTTCTGTAATAAACAAGCTAAAAAATCTTCATTAGGAAAAAAAAAACCTCAAAAAACCCCAACAACAAAGAACAAAGACAAACAAAATCCCACTCCACCAACAACAAAAACAAACCCCAAAAAACCTCCAAAGCAAAACAAACAGAAAAACCCCACCACCAAACCACGGGATGCAGCAGTTCCATGTAAATGTGGATTATTTGTGCTACTGACTGGTATTACATTTCTCAATCCTACTGTAAAAATGTTTAGTTAGGGTTTTTTTTGATGTCTTCAAGGTAGTACATCTAGACCAAAAAGCACCAAATAGCTCTGAAGCATGTAATGCCATAGAAAGACATTAATATGTTTTTAAACATGGCAGTCTCCTTATTTTAATGACATAGTCTTGTCTCTGCAATTTGGTTAAAGTAAAATGTCTTCAAGAAACAGAAGACTCAGTCATTACTGCAACAGTTAGAATTTTTCTTGTGCTTTACGTAACATAAGAGAACATGTCTCTCTTTCATTTCCTTCATAGACTCAGAAGGAACAGAAGGTTTTGTGTAACACCTTCATAGATTATAATTTCCCTAACAGCATAATACCGATTTATAGAATTTCACTGGCTGTGATTTTTATTATTGTTACAATTATTGTTTGAAATGGAAATCAGAGTAGAGAGAACTGGCAGACAGCTGCATGCTTTAAAGATTTGCAGAATTTAGAATTCAAAGGATTAAGCAGCACATGATTGTATAACAGTTTAGGCTATCCTGCCTGAAATTACTTTATTAGTGATTGCGAACTTGTATCACAATTCTGACTTTTCCTAACTAAACTGCTTATATCTTCTCATGTTATTTTAAAACATTATGCAAAATCTTTAAGAAGAAAAAAGAGATGACCTTCAAATTTACTTACTAAAATATGTAGTTTTGAAGGCGTAGGGTTTATTTCCCTCCCTCACAGATTATAGCTGATTATCGTTTCACTGTCAGTATTGTGACATCAGTTCACAGTCACAAAAAAGGAAATTTTGAATCAAGTAATTTTTTAATTTAGCAGCAGAAAAGGCTTCTGGAGGAGTAAGTAGAAATCATTTTAAATAGCAATTGTATTCAACCCTTATCCATTTTCAATTTCTTTATTACTAGCAATGATATGTAAAAAAACCCCAACAAACCAAACCAACCAACCAACCAAAAAAAAAAAAAAAACCCACAAAAAAAAAAAACCCCAAACAAACGCTAACTTTCTTAGCCATGGTTAGCTCCCTAAAGAAAATTGAAAACATACAGATTTCATCATTAGTAGATACAAGCAGACAAATTTCAAGTCTGAAAGCATAAACTGATAACTAACATGAATTGTCATTTTTGAGAAAAAAAAATCAACAAAACATAAAACAAAAATCAACAACATAAACAGTGAGAAAGTCATACCCGCTTTCTAATTCCCACTTACATCTAGAAAAGCATAGGGGGAAAAAAAAAACCTGTTGAAATAAATACATCTAAAATAAAAGGAGAGCTCCATAAATCTTATCATTCCAAAGTTACAGAAATCAAATATAAAGCAAAACATTGATTGCATGATTTCTGCTGTAAATATTCTGCTATTACCTTCTAGATATAGTTTTACAATTGTATTACATTACAGAAAATGCATTTAACCATCTTTGAGTGCCTCACTGTAACTTTGTGAAATGGTTCCTGTATGATTGATACCCTTTCAGCAGAACCATTAAAGTGTGCTTCAGGGACTACACAGAATACAACAGATTCTTTAATCCAGTGGTTTGGGGAGTTTGTAAGGCTTAAAGCCCATTATCACCAGCTTCTCCATGTTATAAATTCTTCAGCAGCAATAAATGACAAAAATTTCCAGAAGCTATACTACTGAATTAGTAGTCCATCAACGTAAGCTACAATCTCACCTTTTGTTATAAAATCACTGTCTTTACAATGGGACAAAGAAAATGGATTTTCATTTACAAAAAAGATGGTTTAATCATTTGAGCATTTAGTGTAAACACAAAAACTGCTAATAAAACTTGCTTTTGGTTCCATTGTTGATATGTAACCACATTTTCTTTCAATAAGTAGTAGGGCCACTGTGTGCATTTTAGCTATTTCTTAAAGAGTGGGTTTGCAGAAGTATAATTACCACATAATGAAGAAAAACAAAACAAAACAAAACCAAACCCCAACAAACCAAATTGTGATGGACAGAAACCAGGAAAAAAATCCTCAGGGTGTACAGCTGGAAATTCTTAGGTGAGGAGTGAATCAGTGTTGTGTTTTAACCCTACCCAGCAACTAAGCCCCACGCAGCTGGTCACTCACTCCCCCACAGCAGGATGGGGGAGAAAATCGGAAAAAGTAATAGAAAACTCATAGCTGAGATTGAGTTTAATAGGGAAAGCAAAAGCTGGACACCAAGAACAGCAACACAAAAATTCATTCACCACTTCCCATGGGCAGAAAGGTGTTCAGCCATCTCCAGGAAAACAGGGATCCATAATGTGTTACAGTTCTTTGGAAAGACAAACACCATCGCTCTGAATGTCCCCCTCTGCATTCCTTCTTCTTCCCTCAACCCCTTGTATGCTGAGCATTATATCTTATTGTATGGAATATCCCTTCCATCATCTGGTGTCATCTTTCCCATCTTTCCCACTTGTGTCTCTTCCAGCTTCTTGTGCACCCCCAGCCTACTCACTAGTGGGGTGGGAAGCTGAAAGGCCTTGGCTCTGTACAAGCACTGTGCTGCAGTAATGGAAGTATCTCTGTATTAGAAACACTGTTTTCAGCACAAATGCAAAGTACAGCCCCATACTAGCTACCATGAAGAAAATTAACTCTATCTGAGATTAAACCTACATAACTCTTAAATATCTTCCAGGTTCCATTTTGGACTTCTATAATCCTGTATTCCCCATACCTCCCCCCCCCCCAAAAAAAAAAAAAAAAAAAGAAAAAAAATCTACTATATAAAGGTGAAAATCCCCTAGGCAACATTTGTGCCATTAAGTTGGTATCACCTAGTTTCAGATATGGCGTTTTTATTTTTTTACTATTTTTTTATAATCCTCTTTTATTTATTGCATAGACAATGTGCAATAATTTGGCATTTAATGAAGGGAAAAAGTTACACTCATTAGCAAAGAACTTTCGCATGCCTCAGGCAGTACTTAAGAGAAATAATGGTGGAAGGATTGAAAAATGAAATAGGAAAACAGGAGAACAGTACTGAGATATCTCCTAAGTATCACAGCACATTAAAAGGACAGCTTGGACTGAATAGCTAGCTGTTCTCTGACCTCAGTGTGTTTGATGACTGGTCTGATTTTTCAAGACAATTCCTTTCAGGTAGAAAAACAACTAACAAAAAGCAGACATCATAAATTACTTTCAAGTAATTTTACATACACTGTGTATATAAGTTTTTTTCTAAAATCTAAATTGTGTGAGTGTCCTCTACCATTATGTTCAATGAAACCAAAACAAGATTTATGGTATGAATTACATTATTTTCCACCTTCAAACACATTCAGACCAGTTCTGTCCAGAAGTATGTTTTGTTCTAGGTATACAGTGAAAGAAGTTTAGATCAATAAAATTTTGAGCTATCACTGAAATCTTCAGTCATTTGCAAAAAAAGACCAAAGGTATTTAGAGCTACTTAAATGGGAAATAACCTCTGCCTGGGGGGAAAGAAGAAAACAATACACACACACACACACACAGAGCCACAAAAAAAACTACCACCAAAAAAAAAAGAAAAGAAAAGAAAGCCCCAAACCCTCCAAAAACAAACAAACAAACAAAAACACTCAGTTTCAATCTCCACAACTCTAGCAAAGGTGTTGCAAATTCCTCACAGGTAAAAACATCAGTTCAACAAAAGGTCATAAAGTATTTATTTCCATTTATCTTCCATGCCTCCAGAAGAAAAATAGACTGTCATATGTCACTGTTACTTGAAGCAACACTGCTGGTACATCACTTTCTCCAGTGAAATTATTCTTCTAGGAAACACAAAAATCCTCATTGTCTCTTGCAAACTTCTTGTGAGCCCCACTGAACTAATGGGCCCATAGGAGTCCCTTACAGAACTACATTCAAATTTCTACAGAATTTCTGTTTTGTTGGTGTTTGTTGGGTTGTTTTGGTTTTGGGTTTTTTTTTTTAAACACTGTTGTTTTGGTTTGGGGTTTTTTGTTTGTTTTGGTTTTGGTTTTGGTTTTTTGGGTTGTTTTTTTTTTTAATTTATGATATGTAAGTTGAAATGCTTGGGGCTACCAGATCACAGAGGACCAAGCTTTCAAGACTATCAAATGTTCAGCTGGTCCTGTGAAAGGACTTCATCATCCACTTTACACTGGCAGTTTCATGGCTTAAGAGCCCTCAGAGCATAAGCCTGCAGCAGAAGTTGTTATGTGAATGAACTCCTAGGTGAACAGGCATGACATTTGAAATCCTTCCATCTAGAACATGTTTGGGCTTACTAAAAGTCCCCCAGCACAAGTCCCAAAGCTGCTGTGAAACAATGATTATCACAGTGAAGATTACTGCTGCAGCTGGGAACAGCTTAGAGAACTGCTGCATTTGAGGAGGCTGGGGAGAACCTGGCAGCAAGATCCAGATGCTTCACCAAGCCACTGTGTCTGGCTCATTGGCAAAATGATCAGGCCAATAACTAATTCAGCAGTTACCTCCCTGTAACTACTGCCAGTATGCTAGCAAAGGAACTCTAGTATCTGTAAAGTGGGTGCTGAAACACCCAATATACTGTAAAACCTGTTTTTATTTATTTGTTTATTTTATATTCTATCTCTGTGTTATATCTAACGTATTAGGTATAAAACAAAAAGCTATTTTGTTTTGGTTTATTTTTTGCCTCTTGACCTGCCTTACTTAGTCCATCCTCTCTGCTGTGATGTAACATAAGGAACTGTTACTTTTTTGACAGTATTGATACAACACGCCTCAAAGTTCTGAGAAAGCCAGCTAAAATTTTGGTATTTTGAAGAAGTCACCAGGGGCATCAAGAGAGTCTGCTGAGCCTCTGTTTGTGTGTCCCACTAGATGCCAGTGGCTGTCTTGCCTATCAGTTAGCACTTAAGCATTATGAAAGATGCATTGTAACTAGTGGAAAAAATCTCATTGCATTTTGAAAATGTGAAAAGCTTGCTTTATTCAGGCTGATCCCAGTGTTTAAGCAGGTTTGATGGCTACTTTAGGAATCTGTAATATGATAAAGGTTAGACATGTTCTTATGCAGAGAGGCAAAAAAGAAACTTCATTTTTAATCTTGGCAGAGATACAATTAGCTTACATACAGGTTTTTTAAAAGTAGCACATAACTGATAATGCTGGAATAAGTCTTCTACTTGAAATGAAAAGCAGAGCTGCATTCTTTTTGTTTATTTCATTTTTCTGTAGGAATTTGGTCTGTTTCCCCTCCCATTATTTAAAAAGATTTATTGAAAAGCTTGTGGTTGGTCAAAGTATCTGATTTTTACAGTAGAATTTTTTGATTTTTGTGGGTTTCCTTTCTTTACTTTTTGTTCCTCATCCTTTTCTTGGTCAAGGGGCTGCTTGTCTTTTTGCAGTTGCCTAGGCTTTTGAACAGCACACGAAGTCAGTCCTTTCTGCAGGCCTGCCAGTCATCCTTCAATCCACCATTCTGTAATTCAGACATATAGTCTAGTAAATTTTAGAAAAGCTATGGAGTGACAATAAGAAAACTAGAACTCTGGTTCTATCACTGGAATTCTTCCCAAAATTTTAAGTTATTGAAAAAATACAGTGTGACAAAGCAAAACATTAAAGCAGTGGTAAATGAAACAGCAAAGAAGATAAATTGGATGAGGTATATTATAAAAGTTCTGCAATACCAAGGCAGAAAGGAAAGGGTGAGAAAAATAAGGAGGAAAAGCCCAAAACATGGTATGTTGTAATTAGAATCATTTTTGACATCTGTGAAAATATTAACAAACAAAAGTATACCATTTCTCAACAGAAAGGATGTAATATAATGGGAGAGTTCTACACTTATGTTCTTTATCTGTTTAACCACTGCAAAATAGAAATCAGTGGCATTTTTTGCTTTTCAAAAAGAATAGAAAACATTATATGTGAGGCACTCTCAGTACCTCATTCAACACTGCAACAGGCATCCAAAGAAAAGTAATGGAAGTGAACTTTGTTAGTAGCAGTTTTTTTGAGTTTTGGCTCAACACTGAAACTAATGCCAAATTAAAATAAAAAAAGGTTAGATAAGATATATCCTGAGGAGAAGGAAGTTTTTTTCTTTCTTCCCAATCATGTGGAATTCTTTCTCAGCAATAATCTCTCTCAAAAGTCATTCAATAACCACCTGTGTATATGAGAGAAGGAAAAAAAAAAAAAAAAGAGTAAGCTGGAAAAAAAAGTAATAAAAGGGCATCTTCACAGCCCTCAGTAGAATGTTTGGCTGTTTCAAGGTGAGTGACATTACTTCAGCTGGCAGTCATAAAAATGATATACATAGAGAATCAATCATCTGCAAAGGCTTGAAATAGGAAAAGTTCATCCCCCAAATGATTTTTGTCTTTGTATGTAGTTTTTAGCAAGCCTCCACAGAAGCTAAATTTATGACTGCAGCTGACCCTGGTACCCAAGCTCCTCACACCTGGGATTCTTTTTTTTTTTTTTTCTTTTTTCTGAATGTCTTTCTGGCTCCTCCTCTGTCAGTTAACAAATCACAACATGCAATTCCCATGGTCTGCCTTGGGCTGCTTATTACTGTTGAAGATCTAGGTTCCCAAAGTGATGGGCCAATGAGTACAGTCTGCAATGGTGAAATGCTACCTTTGCAGTGCATGACTGCACACTTGTGTGTACATCTGTAATAGAAGGGGCTCAATAAAACTGAAGACATGGGATGAGCACTTGTGAGTTCAAGGAGTCTTCTCCTGCCTCTCTAGAAGCATTAAATATGAATTCTGTCTCTCAGTGAAGTGTAGATTTTGCTGCTACAATCTTATCAGTAGTTTAATGATCACTTTATTGGTCCCATGGTCAATATTGGGTGCATTTCAAGGGTTTAGTACTCCTCTTGAGTTTACAGGGATTCCCCTGTGCAATATTTTTTGTTCCTTATCTTTTCTGCTGTCACAGATAATAAGACTTGTCGTAATCTAGATGCATATGTTGTCTTCAATGACTGGAACAACACAATATTAAACTCTATTTTTCCTGTTAGTAAAAAGTTATGGATTGTGTCTAATAATAATGCTTGTCTTATTATATATACTTAATGCTCAAATTCTATACTGTGACTAACTTCTCAAAAGAATCCTCCTAAAATATTACCTTCTATTTTATGCCATCTTCCCTCATTACTTCAAATAGATTAGTTGCTGGACTCTGTCATTTATGGCAGATTGCTGCCTGATCTTCAGTTCCTAACAATTTTGCTGCACCTTTTGAAATAGTTTCTGTCTTGAAATTGAGAGCAATCATAATCCTTTTGCTATGTCAGCCCCATATGTTCATGAAAATGAAGGGTAATGAATGTTTCACCCTTGCCTCCTGCTCCACCATTCCTTTATAGCTGATGATCTTATTTAGCTCTTACATAATTATGTTTTGGTTTAATGAGATTCTTTTGTAAAATTGCCTTTGCTGTTCCAAGTTAAATTTGATAAAATAATAGAATTAAACTGCTCTTTTTATTTCTGAACTTTCATGTTAGATTTTTGCTAAATAATACTGTTTAAATACAATATAAGAAGCAAAGTAATATTTGTGGATTTTCTTTGTGTTGTATGCATATTAATTGTCTTCCCATTTATGATATTTTGGAAAAAGTTTAGCCTTTCTGAAATTTAATGTCTAGTTGCCTAGTTTCATCTCCTTCATTCTATTCCTTGTGTCTTTTTTGGCACTCTCATCTTATTATCAGAACAATTTATTGTCTTCATTGCACGTCACATTAATGAAGGCAAGGATTTATTGCATACATAGTGAAATATATATTGTATAGCTGCGTGTCTTTTAATTATAGCTACAATACTATTTTATATTAATACTAATTTCTATTATATTAATATCTAGAAAACTCCATTTAGAATAGGGAGTCATTGTGATGGATGCACTCCTGCTATCCAAGTGTGGGAAGGAACTGCTATGTGGAAAATGTTTTTGTATGTCCAAGAATATCAGTACCAGAGTATGAATATGGGCATACTTGATTTGCTTCATCTTGTTAGATATATTTAGATACTCGGTAATCTGACATAGTATGGAGGTATTTTGTGGAAAAAAAATAACGAATTCGATTGATACCAATTTTATCTTCTTGTTAGTTACTTCCAGAAGAAACCATCAAAATACAGTCAGGATAAGAGAAAAAGGAATATTACCTCAGGATTTAATGGTAGTCTTCCTCCAGAACAGTGAATTTCTGTCCAAGAGTGTGTGTGTTTAACAGATTGCTTCAGACTCCAAGTCATTAATCACTTCCTAGGAATCCAGTAGGCTACATAGAATTTAATAGTTCAAAACTGTAAGTGATTTACATTCAATTTCTTTAATATAAGATGACAGAATCATCAACACCCTGTTCAAGTTACTGTCAACCTTACTGGTTTCTTGATTAGAATCTTAAACTGACGCTTAATTTCTTGAGGCAACATGCAATATAATCAGTGGAGAGGCGTTCTTTCAGTTCAGCCAGAACTAATCAAGACCTGAATTTGAACATCTGATCCTAAATTCATCCACAAAAAAATCTTGTATTTTCCATACATTTTACATTTCTGTTGATGAGATGTACATATTGACAGATAAGAAGGAATCTTGAATTTAATTATTTGTTTGTGAGGTTTGGTTGTGGTTTTTTTTTCCCTGACACAGTTGGTAGCGGCTTCCTTTTCTGTTACCAGCACATTAAAAAAAAAAACACCCACAAAAACCCCAACAAAAAACCCCACACCAAAACAACAACAAAACAAACATATTGTTATTGCAGTATTTAAAGTAAATTCATTAGTTCTGATTTGTCTAAAAGGCAGATTCTGAGATTTGCCTTTTAGAAAAAAGCTATTCCTTCTATTATGCAGTTTCTTTTAGCCATAAGAAAATCATGGCTTTTCTCATGGCTAAAAGAAACTGCATAATAGAAGGAATAGCTTTTTTTTCCCCATGGAGAGAACTAGTAGTAAAGGGGGACAAAGATTCTGGATAGCTGTGAGCTCCCAGGGTGCCATGTAGGGGTGAAAAAGAGCAAGCCCACAAAATTACAAAAAAAAAAAAAATCTACAGGGTTTTTTTAAAAAGCTGGAGGAATTTAATTTGGGAAAGTGGCTCTTAAAGTATCTGGACCACAAGAAGGAACAAGAGGGTTTTGTCTGTTTCCGATAGAAATTATACTGGTAAAAGAGAGGAAGAGGGGTAAAGAAATGAAGAGAGGAAGAGATGGAAAAAAAAAAAGCATGAATATTCTTAAAGATATTGAATAACCAGTGATACTGAGTCAGCTCAGCCCCACTGACAAAGCAGGACAGTTGTCTTTACCTTTGAATGCATTGATGGCATTGGTGGCAACCCAGACCAAGGACCTGCCCAGGTGTGCAGTCTCCACCAGATAGAGGGCTCACCCCATAAAAAGGCATGAAGACCCAGACTGAGGGCCAGCCCAGGAGTGTGACTGTGCAAGTCTGGCTGCAGGGAATACCTGAGCCTGCTCCTGTCGGTGGATGGTGGTGGCAATTCCACCTGTGCAAGGTGTAAAGCAGGTGGAAGATCTGCTCAGCATGGGGGCAGAGCTCAAGGAATAAGTGGAGAGACTGAGAAGTATTAGGAGATTGATTGGTGGAGTAATTCCCTGGCATACCAGAGGGAAAATCAGCAGGGAGATTTTCCCCAAAAAATGATGGACACCCAGCCCTATCAGGCAGAACAGGGAGAAGTGGGAGACCAGAAAGATGGAGAGGATTGGAAGATACACCCGGCTCAGCGCCGTGGGAAAACCTGTTCCCTGCCTACCTTGGTTCCCCAGGTCCTCCTAAGCAATAGGTTTGAGGTGCTGGGAGGTGAAGAGGAGGCAAATAGGAAGGTGGGAGACAATCCCCCTAAGATGACTCCTAGAATGAGGAAGTCAACTCTATGCCTCAAGGCTATCTCCACCAGGAAAGATGGAAAGGTGATTTTGTTTGTGGATTCCCTTCTCAAGGGAACAGAGGGCCCCATATGCAGACCAGATCCTACCCATAGGGAAGTGTGCTGCCTCCCTGGAGTGCAGATCAAGGACATAATTAGAATACTCCCAGATCTGTTTCACCCTTCCGATTACTACCCATTACTCATTGTTCAGGCAGGCAGTGATGAAATCTCTCAGAGAAGTCTGAGAAATATCAAAAGAGGCTTGAGGGGTTTTGGGAGGTTTATTGGGGGAGGGGGAGTGCAAGTGGTGTTTTCTTCTATCCAATTTGGGGCACAAAGAACACAAAGTGGGCTAAGAAAGTAGAGGTGTTGAATGGGTGATTGAGGGGCTGGTGCCACCACAGGGCATTTGGGTTTTTCAATCATGGGGTGGTTTACTCAGCACCTGGCCTGATAGCTACAGACAGGTGTCACCTGTCTCCAAGAGGGAAAAGAATCCTAGCTCAAGAGCTGGCAGGCCTCATTGACAGGGCTTTAAACTAGGTAGGAAGGGGGAAGGGGATATAATGAGGCTTGCTAGGGTAGAGCAAGTAGCCTCTAGCTTTGTACTAGATTTGAAGAGGGAAGAGGGTAGAATTCAACGTGATAGAGAAGGCAACGTGATAGGGATGCTGTCATTCTAGGAGATTGTGGGGAAATACCTCTGAAGTGTCCCATAGGAACTTCTGGGGACTCCTCAGAGGAGATAGTATTGCTGAACCCCCTTCTGAAACCTTCTAATGTCCCTCTAGGAAGCAGTGGGGGAAAACTTCAGATTCCTCCCAGAGGGTTGAGGGAGGGCTCCTCAAAAAAGGTGGTGAGTCAGAAAGCCCAGCTGAAGTGTCTTTACACCAACGTGTGCAGCATGGGTAATAAGCAGGAGGAATTGGAAACCATGATGTCACTGGAAAGTTATGATCTAGTTGCAATCACAGAAACATGGTGGGATGATTCCCAC
The DNA here is from genome assembly GCA_027925045.1 of Hypotaenidia okinawae. Taxonomy (NCBI): domain Eukaryota; kingdom Metazoa; phylum Chordata; class Aves; order Gruiformes; family Rallidae; genus Hypotaenidia; species Hypotaenidia okinawae. The sequence continues at coordinate 177,858,473 of BSDF01000001.1, forward strand.
AGCTGGAATACACCTGTAGAAGGGTATTGCTTTTATAGAAGGGATAGGCTAGGTAGGAAGGGTGGGGGAGTTGCCCTCTATGTTAAAAAGTGGATAGACTGTGAGGAGCCAACTCTGAGAAGTGGTCAGGAGCAGGTTGAGAGTCTGTGGGTCAGAATTAGGGATGGGACTAATAAAGGACAGCTGGAGATAGGGGTCTACTACAGACTACCTGAACAAGGAGAGACTGCTGACAAGGCCTTCCTCCTTCAGCTGCAGGAGGCATTGAGTTCACAGACCCTCATCCTGATAGGGGACATTAACCACCCAGATATCTGCTGGGAAAACCACACAGCGAGCTGCAAGAGATCCAGGAGACTCCTCGAGTCCATAAATGTCAACTTTCTGGTTCAGGTATTGGACAGACTGACCAGAGGTGATGTGTTGCTGGATCTGGTGCTCACCAATGTGGAAGAGATCATTAAAGGTGTTAAGATTGGAGCCAGCCTGGGCTGCAGCTACCATGCTGTTGTTGAGTTTGTGTTCTTGAGGAATGTGGGCCTGGTAAAGAGAAGGATCAGGACCCTGAACTTTAGGAGAGCAAACTTTGATCTCTTCTGTGACTTAATAGGAGCACACAAATCCATGGGCCTGGATGGAATGTATCCATGTGTGCTGAGGGATCTGGCGGAGCTGATTGCTGAGCCGCTCGATCATCTTCGACAAGGCTTGGTCATCAGGAGAGGTGCCTGAAGACTGGAGGATGGCCAATGTCACTCTGGTCTTCAAAAAGGACAAGATGAAGGATCCAAGTAACTACAGGCCAGTCAGCCTCACCTCTGTCCCTTGAAAGCTGATGGAACAGCTTGTTCTGGATGCCACCTCCAAGCAATTGGAAGAGAAGAAGGTCATGAGGAGTAATCAGCATGGATTCACCAAGGGGAGATCGTGCTCAACTAATCTCATAGCCTTCTACGATCTCATCACCGGCTGGGTGGATGGAGAGAGAGCAGTGGATGTCACCTACCTTGACTTCAGCAAGGCTTTTGGTACTGTCTCCCATGACAAAAAGTCAAAAGCTGAGAAAGCATGGGATAGATGAGTGGGCACTGATGTGGGTTGAGAACCGGCTGTTGGGCTGAGCTCAGAGGGTGGTGATCAGTGGAACAGAGTCTGACTGGAGGCCTGTGACTAGCTGTGTTCCCCAGGGATTGGTGTTGAGTCTGGTCTTATTATCTTCATTGATGACCTCCATGAGGGAATAATATCCACTGCTCCTCAGCAAGTACGCTGATGATACAAAGCTGGGATTAGTGGCTGACACGCAGGAACACTGCGTTGCCATCCAGCGAGACCTGGACAGGCTGGAGAGCTGGGCAGGGAGAAACCAGATGAGGTTCAACAAAAGCAAGTGTAAAGTCTTCCAGCTGGGAAGGAATAACTGCCTGAATAGTAGAGGCTGGGGGATGACCTGCTGGAGAGGAGCTCTGTGGAGAAGGACCTGGGGGTCCTGGTGGATGACAGGTTGGCCATGAGCCAGCAGTGTGCCATGGTGGTCAAGAAGGCCAATGGGATCTTGGGGTGCATCAAGAGGACGTGGCCAGCAGGTCAAAGGAGGTGATCCTCCCCCTCTACTCTGTCCTGGTCAGGCCCCACCTGGAGTACTGTATCCAGTTTTGGGATCCCTGGTATAAAAACACAGGGATCTCCTGGAGAGAGTCTGGTGGAGGGGTACGAATATGCTTAAACAACTGGAGCATCTCCCTTACAAGGAACGGCTGAAAGAACTGGGGCTGTTCAACCTTGAGAAAATAAGGCTAAGGGGGATCTTATTAATGTTTATAAATATCTCAAGTGTGGGACACAGGGGGAAAATAGCCAGCCTCTTTTCAATGGTCTGTGGAGACAGGAAAAGGGGCAATGGCTTCAAGCTGGAACACAGGAAGTTCCACACCAATACGAGGAAGAGCTTTTACACAGTGAGGGTGACAGAGCACTGGGACAGGCTGCCCAGGGGCGTTGTGGAATCTCCTTCTCTGGAGATATTCAAGATCCATCTGGACTCCTATCTGTGTGACCTGTCCTAGGGAACCTACTTTGGCAGGGGGTTGGACCTGGTGATCTCTTGAGGTCCCTTCCAATCCCTATGATTCTGTGACTCTGTGATCACCCTACATTCATTTAAAGGTTACTCTGCTGATAAGAAAGACTTCACTAAGACTTTTTTCTCCCTAGATTGCATTCTGGTTTTGCAATCCTGCCTTTGATATTATCATAGAATGATAGAATGCTTTGGGTCAGAAGGGACTCCTAAAATTAATCTAGTTCAACCCCCCTGCAATAAGCTGAGACTTCTGCAACACAATCAGGTTGCTCGAAGCTCTGTCCAACCTGGCCTTGAATATTTCCAGGGGTAAGGTATCTACAGCCTCTCTGGGCAACCTGTTCCAGTGTTTCACTGCCTTCTTTGTAAAAAACCAAACAAACAAACAAAATTTCTCCCTTATATCTACTTTGAATCTACCCTTCTTTTGTTTAAAACTATTACCCCTTCTCCTATTTTAACAGGCCCTACTAAAAAACCTGTTCCCATTTTTCTTATAATCCCCCTTTAAATAAATATTGAAAGACTCTCCCTGGAGCCTTCTCTTCTCCAGGCTAAACAACAACTCTTTCAGCCTGTCTTCATTGGAGATGTTTTCCATTCCTCTATCAATTTTGTTGACCAGGTCCATGTGTTTCCTATACTGAGGAGTTGAGAACAGGATGCACTACCACAGGTAGTGTCTCATCAGCATGGAGTAGAGGGAGAGAATTACCTCCTTTGACTTGCTGTCTAATCTGTAAACAGCCTAAGACATGGTTATTTTTCTGAACTGTGAGCTCACACTGACAGCTCATGTCCAGGTTTTCATCCACCAGAACCCCCAAGTCAGGCAAGGTTGGTCAGGCAAAACTTGCTCTTGGTGAAATCGCACTGGCTGTCTTGAATCACCTCCCTGTCCTTCATGTGCCATGATCTTACCATGCACAGAGGTGAGGTTGGAAGTTAAGTAGTTCCTAGTGCTCTCCTTTCTACAATTTTTAAAAATGGGTGTAATGCTTCTCTTTTTCCAGTCATAAGGGACTTCACCTGACTGCCATGACTTTTTAAATATCGTGGAGACTGGCTTGGCAACAATATCAGCCAATGCCCCCAGGACTGGGATGCAGGTTGTCAGGTCCCATAGATTTATCTATGTTTGGGTTGTTCAGGTGGTAATGAACTGGTTATTCTCTTGCAGTGGGAGGGACTTTACTCCCTCAGTGCTCATCTTGTAGTCCATCCACTTAAGAGGTGTGGGAAGAGAGGTTGCCAGCGAAGACTGAGGAAAAAAATTTTGAGTATATCAGCCTTTTCTTTGTTACCAGTTTGCCAGTCTTGTTCATCAGAGGGGATACACTTCCTTTGACCTTTCTTCTCTGACTTCTTACTATTCCTTGCATCCCTCCTCAAGTTCAGCTCTATCTGCACCTTGGCCTTCCTGAGCCCATACTTACACAACCTGTCAGTGTCCCTATACTCTTCCCAGGATACCTGTCCTTTCTTCCACTCCCTGTCCATTTCTTTCTTGCCCTTTAATTTGACCAACAGGTCTTGATTCACCCACACTGGTCTCTTGCCTTTCTTTCCCCACTTCTTACATCTGGGGATTGAGAGCTCCTGCACTCAAAGGAAAACATCCTTGAAGATCTGCCAGATCTGTTGTTTCCTTGTCCCTGAAGGCAATTTCCTAGGAGGTCATATTGACTAACTCTTCAAAGAGCTGGGAGTTTGCTTTCCTAAAATTCAAGGTACTAATTTTACACTTTGCCTAATCCAGCCTCAGGACTGAAAACTCCACTGGTGCATGATCACTACAGCCCAGGCCACCTCCAATCTTGATGTCTCAAATTAACTTAAATGTATTGGTGACCAAGAGGTCCAATAATGCATTCTGTATGTTAGGGATGTCTTTCTTGATACTTTTTTCACTTGAATGTTGTCCTGTAAGCTTCCCCATCAGAATAGTCTCATAAATTTTAAATTATGTGGGTTTTTTTTTTATAATATCTTCAGAACATTTTACAGTTTCCTCACTTTTTCACTCACTAAGACATTATTAAATCATATAAAATATTCCTTTTCCACTAATTTATAGATATTTTAATTTCTTTAATTCCTCTGCTGATGCAGTGCTACTGAAAGGTTTTACCTTGCATCCCTTAGGACAAATGTCTTTCTTTTGGTCACACAAATGGACTCTGCACATGATTATGCTGAACTGTTCAGTGGGTCTTTCTATAATTCAGTGCACACAATAGTTGCAGCTGGAAGGCTTACAGATAGCTTCTACTAACAGCTAATGCCAACTGTGTGAGACATAATTATGGTAATTACAGCTTTACAAATTTGCATGGAACAATTATTTATCCTTGATTTGTAGAAGAGGCATTCTGAAGTATAGTGGTTAAATTACTTTTCTGACAGTGATTTCCTAATAAAAAATAGCTAGACATTTATTAAACATGGAAATAGAACTGCTTCCATCTTGAGTACATGTGACAACCCCTATATATTCTCATTCCCAGGTCCAGAGATTATTTAATTACAACTCCGGTACATTAGATTGAATGCATTCCGTTGTTCCTAGTGCTGGCTAGATCTTCAAACTTAAAGATGCAGATTCTTTTCTCTTTTGATCCAGAGTGATTTTCTTAGTTTTGGATTGAATGCTTAAATCTTTTATTTGTTGAATTCAAGGTTTCACTGTTCTTCTCCAGAGAACACCAGGCCTCTATAAATTAAGAGAAAAGTGCTCCTTAACGTGGGTAGACATACAGCTGCTCAACATTGTCAAAAATTGACCAGAGTTTGAGAGGACAGAATTCCTCAATTTTTATTATATCTATATACAGACACTAGCCTCTTTTCAGATCTAGTGAGGGGAACCCTTTTTCTTTTTTTTTTTAATTTCTCTTCTTTTCATGATCTCTGTTTAAAAAAATAAATGTCTAAGAGAACTTATAATTTAACAAAGTATTAAAAAACCTGAAAGCTCAATACTTGTTTCAATGATAGACTTTGAAAATTTACTTTTTTTTAGTTAGTCCTGTGTAAATCCTTCACTAATTTCTATTAAAGTGCCCAATATATCCCTCTTGAATTTTCTTGGTGTTCATCAGAGTTATATTAAGATGTATTTGGTCCTTGAATAGAACAGCTGTTGCTACATGACTAGTTTTTCAGATTGTAGCCTACCTAAATAATGTCCTAATCCAAAATAAATCCCATTAAACAAGTGTGACATGAGCAAATGAAATAGAATACGTTTCAAGCAACAAGTATCTACAAAATACTGAGCAGGTTTCTACTATAAAATTCATTAAAAGGCCAGAAATGTAAAGACCACTGGGAAACACTAAGAATTTAGTACATGGATAGAAGGAGTCTACTCTCCAAAGAAATACTTCAGGGATTATGTAGCAGCAGCTGGTTTCCTTTTGTTTGTCTGAATTTAAGAATTAACCACATATCATCTGCATGTTCATGCATATGTATATTTCAGCCTTCACTATTCTTATTCAGTTACATTCAGTGCTCCACAGGAGTGTACAGCATAGCTTTTTCCCCAATCTACTGTCTTCTATAACCCTGCAAACTCTCCGCAAAATATTCCCTCACTAGAACTGCTTAAGTACGCTCCATTGTTTTTTACAAGGATGAAACCCTGTGAAAAACCTTAGATATCTCCCTAGTTCTTTTTTTCAAAGTTAGTTGTAACTTTGCCTCTTTTCTTGGAAAGATACTGTTAAATAAAACCGACTCAGTACACAGTACTTTACTGACATAAAAACTAAAGGAAAATATATTCATTATACAAGTGAGGTACTAGGTGTATGTGTTGCTAGAGCTCCTTTTGATAAACATATTCAATATATTTGGAAAAAACAACTATCAATGGAAATATTACAGAACATTAATTGTAGACTGAATTTTATTCTTTTAAGTATATTGCAGAAAAGAACCCAAATAATAGACTTAACCTGTCACAAAGTTGCCGAGAAGACTTGTTCTGGTACCAGCCCAACCTGTAATGGAGAGGCAAATCTCAGCACACAGAGGGTTTTTCTGACTTTCTTGAGGCAGGGAAATGCCAGGGGAGTGGAAGAGACGCTGCATGAGCCAGCAGCTCTCTCCAGAGCAGATGACAAAGCCTGAGAATTGCCAGATCATAGAATCATTAAAGGCTGGGAAAGACCTCCAAGATCATCTAGTCCAACTATACCCCTAACGGTTAGTAATAATTATTATAATTAATATATAATAATTATTGCTAACTAAACCATGTCCAGAAGTACCTCATCCAAACTCATCTTAAACACTCATCTTAAACACTCCTAGGGATGGTGAATCCGCCACCTCCCTGGGCAACCCATTCCAATGCCTGACCACTTTCTGAGTGGTCCTTTCACATTCCCTCTTGTCCTTTCACTAGCTATCTGCTGGAAGAAATTGAAACCCAGCTCACCACAACCTCCTTTCAGGTAGTTGTAGAAAGTAATAAGGTCTCCCCCGAGCCTCCTCTTCTTCAGACTCAACCATCCCAGTTCCCTCAGCCACTCCTCATAAGACATAATTGACTTCCTTGTCCTGCTGGCTGATAAAAAATGACACCCACACCCATAAAAAGCAGCCCAGAGATTGATAGTGATGGAGAGCACAGGGAAGAGAGTGGGCAAAAAGAGCCCACTGCAAACTGCATTGGGTATCAATAGTTTCATATTCTTTTGCTCTAAAGTCCTGTTGGCATTGTTATATTTTATCTTTCTGTTATCTTAGTAAACTATCCTTATCCCAACCCACGGGCCTCTTAGTTTCTTGGTTTTGGAGTTATTTGCCCCTTCCTTTTCCCTTCCCTTGTTTCCCCCTTTTTCCCTCTTCCCCTGCTCTTTTACTTTAAGGAGCAGGCAGCTGCGTGGATCTCGGCCCACAGCCGGGGTGAAACCACGACAGTAAGCAACTCCCTTACGAGTGGTACAGTGTCCAATATGCCAGAAAATACCTCTTAGAGGATTCTGCTGCCTCCCTGGCACCCATATAAAGGACATTACAAGGAAACTCCCCAGGCTGGTACAGCTTTTTGACTACTACTCACTACTGCTCCTCCATGCGGGTGGTGATGAAGCCACAAAGCATACTAATAAACTGTCCAAAGGAGACTTCAGGGTCTCAGGAGGGTTACTGAAGGAATCTGGAGCACAGGGTATTGTTTCCTCCCTCCTTCCAGCTGCGGGCAATGACATTGGGAGGTTCAGATCGACTCAGTTCATTAATCCATGGCTAGTGTCACCGACAGAATTTTGGAATTTTTTTGGCTCTGTTTCTCACAGACCTGCTGGATACACTGCAGCACACTTGAAGTCTAGGAGAGATGAGCCAGGGGCTCCTGAGGTAATAGGAACCAACAGAAAAATTCTAGTAAAGGGCATCAAAGGCACTCCAACTACTTCAGCAAGTAGGTCACCTTTATGGGGGCCCAAATGAAATGTGTCTATGCAAATGCATATAGCACAGGGAACAAATAAGAGGAGTTAGAGGTCTGTGCAGTCCTGTAGGTCTGTGATGTTATTGACATCACAGACACTGTAAAAACTCCTATGACTGAGGTGTTGGGATGGAAGGATACCAAGTCTTTAGGAAGGACAGGCAGGGCAGATGAGGAAGGGATGTCCCCTCTATATCAATGACCACCTGGAGTGCAGGGAGCTCTGTCTGGGCATGGATGAAGAGCCAACCAAGAATTTATGGGTCAGAATTAAATGAAGGACAGCGACATGGAACACCATAATAGGGGTCTGCTACAAGCCACCTGACCATGGACACTGACTGGATTAGGCCCTCTATAGGCAGCTAAGAGTAGCTTCCCACTAGAAAACCCTGGTCTTGGGGGACTTCAATCACCCTGATACCTGTTCGAGGGATGGCACAGAAGAGCACAAGCAATCCAGTAGCTTCCTAGAATTCACTGGTGATAACTATCTTCTCCAAGTGACAGAGAAGCCTATGAGGAGAGGTGTCATGCTGAACTGTGTTTTCACCAACAAGGAGGAGGTAGGGGATGCGAAGCTCAAGGACAACCTTGGCTGCAGTGACCAAGAAATTATAGTGTTCAAGATCCTCAAGGAAGCAAGGAAGGTAAACAACAAGCTCATTACCCTGGACTTCAGGGTAGCAGGCATTGGCCTCTTTAGGGACCTGTTTGGTAGAGTGTCATGGGAAAAAGCCATTGGAGGGAAGAGGGGCCCAAGAAATCTGACTAGTACTGAAGGGTCACCTCCTCAGGAGCTTTCATCACAGCAAAGAAAAAGTCAGGCAAAAATTCCCAGAGGCCTGCACGGATAAATGAGTTCCTGGGCAAACTCAGACACAAAAAGGAAGCCTACAGAGGGTGTAAGCAAAGATAAGGATACTGGGGGGAGTATGGAGAAACTGCCTGAACTGCCAGGGATCAGGTTAGGAAAGCTAAATCCATGATAGAATTAAAGTTTTTATAGATATGTCAGTGATAAAAGGAAGACAAGGGAAAATGTCACCACCACTCTCTAGAACTAAACAGGAGACCTGGTTACCCAGCATGTTGGGAAGGCTGAGATATTCGATGGATTTTTTGTCTGTCTTCATCAGCATGGCTATAGTCACATTGCCCAGACTAAAGGCAGCAAAGGCAGGGACTGGAGGAATAAGAATTGCCCACTGTAGAGGAAGACCTGTTTTGAGAATATTTAAGGGACTTGAAGGTGCACACAGGTGGGCACGTTAGCACAGATAGTCCTTGGCTAGTGTGTTGTTATGTGTCTTCCCGAAATCACTGTGAGATGGATGCAGATGTCACAATCATCACCAATGGTTATCAATTAATCCAGATTTACTGGAAAAAGTCAGGCAAAAGTGAGGACAGAGGGGTAAGCATACTGTCACATCAATAGGGCAAGGGTTAATGGGTTTAAACTCTAAGAGGGTAGATTTAGATGTTAGGAAGAAATTGTGGGGTACTGGAAGAGGTTTCCCAGAGAAGTTGTGGATAGCCCCTCCCTGGAAAGGTTTGAGAACAGGCTGGATAGATGGGACTTTGGGCAACCTGGTCTAGTAGAGGGTGTCCCTGTCCATGATAAGGGGGTTGGAACTTGATTTTTAAGGTCTCTTCGAACCCAAACCATTCTATGATTCTATAATACAGAGAGCAGACCAAACAGGGCAAGACACAATTCTTCAGTGATTTTTGAAAGTGATGCAGTATGTAGCAGTGTGGTATGGACCACTCCACATCAACTACAAGATGGAGATTTTTAGAAAACACTGCGTTTCTACTCCGTTAGATCCTGTGGGTACACAGGGTGGGATTGAGCTCAGCAGTTTTAACAGTTCCTTGGGATTTTCCCAGATGAGAGTTATGTTTCCCAGAAAATACTTTTGGACATCGCATACTCTGAACACTTTAAATTATTCTGAAATCTGTAAAGCAGTCAGTCCTCTCAAGAATTTGTCTATCTCATCTGAAGACTTTGAAATTTCTTTTCCAAGGCTGACCTTCAAAATAAATCAGTGTGGAGGTAACTGAGTGAGGAAAGCAAGGGGAAGAATATCATTTCCCATATGAAAATATAAAACTAAAATAAAAATACTACTGGACAGAAGAAGCATAGCTTTTGTTTGAGATTCTGAGTTCATCTGAGAGCACAACTACTATCTATTGCTAAGAAATTTGGGACACCTAGAAGCTAAATACGAAAACACTTGTGCATTACTGACTGAATTTCAATTTTGTCTGGACATGGAACAATATTCTGGTAGTCCCAGAAGCAGGGGAAAAAAGCCCTGACTAACCAAACTTACTGATTTACTATCTGCAGTTATTATCTTTGTTGATACTATAGCATTTCAGAACAGGTAATTAAAGATTGTAATCCAGTTCTGTCACAGGAGACTGTACCCTAGAAGACTTTCAGTAATACCAGTGCCTATATCCTGCTAATTTGTTAAAAGTAAATAAATAAATCTTATGTAGGAGGTAAATCCTTTCCAGTTTCAGCTCTCCATTCAGTAGCTACTGTTCCCAGTGAAATAAATGAAACTGTTGGCACAAATTAAATATTCAGTAGAAGACAGGATTTCTTGATACATTTGGGATTATGTATGCTGCTTTGTATTGATCCTAGTTTTAATTTGATTTTTAGTGGATGATTATAAATTTGACTGATTTTTCTGTTCTTCCCTCTCCAAAGTACTAGTCTTCGCATTATTTTCAAAACACAAAATCCATGTAAAGAAAAATAAAAACAAGCTGTCTCTTTATTTTTTAATGTTATACTTCTTCGTCATGATTGATAAAGTGAAAATCTACCAGACTTAGTCATTAAGAAGCAGCACACAGTGCCATATAATCAATATGAACTGATTAAATCTTTACAGGTTCTAAAAGACTTTGAAAAATAGAAGTTTTGTTTCACTTGGCTTATCTTAGTTGGAATGTATGCACTGCACACTGCCTGGATCAGACTTTGAGTGCATACAGAACTGTACGAAAGTGGGTGGGCACCACCAGATGATCACCCCCATGATATGAACACAAAGCATGCATGCTACTCAAATTCAAACACAAAAGAAAACTCTGTTTAAATACTGTATCAGGCAATGAGCGTTATGCAGGCATATTGATTAACATTTTATTTTGTTCAGACGAGATCTATGCATTTCTGGTAATCTGCAGCTCTTTCTGTCTTTAGAAATAGGACATCAGCTTTTAAGTTTCACTCAAGCTTGACAAAATAAAATGAGGGGAAAAAAATCATGTTTTATCTGAACATTTGCTGCACTTTTGAACAGGTTTTGAAAACGAAAGACATTTAATAAAAGATATACAGAAAGGCATCTAAAATTCTTGTGCAAATAGCAACTACAGAAAATGTGACTAATCACAGACAAATTTTCTCATTAGCCAGATTTTTCAGAGTAAGGGCCACAAGAGTCAGCTTTGTAAACATAACATCTCAAGAGCAGGGAGCTTAGAGGATGTTAATAGGAACAAAAAACCCCCCCACATTATAAATCAATGAAAACAAGATATAGAAGATAATAATACATAAGTACATATGTTATAGATGCTGCATAGAAAAAATACACAATTAAAAGTTTTGTATCTTGAAAAATTAGCCAGCATGTGTCTTTCAGTTGCATATTTGTTTATATTTAGTCATCTGGAACTCACTGTCTTGACCCAAATTTAATAAAATTGACTGCCAGTAATTAATTCTTTTCTTTAAATGTATGTGATGAAGTTTAGATCTGGAACTAACTGACATAATAAGTTACTTACATTTTGTCTTAAAACAAGAGAAAAATATGCTCAGTGTTTCAGTAATGTGCATGGAGTTTGAAAGACGTATTTTTATCTGTTCTGCTACATGTGGCTTGTCTTTCTATTTGTCCTCCACAAATATAGCTGTGCAGAACAGTTCTGGTACAGGAGCCACTGATCACTCTGTGATCACAGAAAGACTTTCAGTGCCAATCTCTAATAGACAATTGGGATTTGTACAACAGCCAAAAGGTGCAATGTACACACCGATCTGAACCAAACTGCACTTACGTTTTGCAGAGAGCATCAAATTGACCTGTGCAATCAAAGTAAGGTTCACACTCAACGTTGTATCTTAAAAAATGCATTTTAATAAGAAATAGTGTGGTGGGTTTTTTTTTAAAGTTTAGCATATGCTTAGTTGTTTTGCTAACCAGAACAAGAAAGCTCATAAGCCTTTACTTTTCATTTGCATCTCTTAATTGTGCTCCAGGAATGATCACACAATTTTAAAATTTATTTAGAATGAAAACTCTCTTCTTAAAAGTTCATCTCCTCATATACGCCCACATAGGAAATCAGTTTTTTCCATAGGATTTTAGGTGATAGTGTAATCATAGAATCATAGAATGGTCTGGGTTGGAAGGGACCCCAAAGATCATAGAACTCCAACCCCCTGCCACAGGCAGGGCCACCAACCTCAGGCCTGGATATACACAAGGTTGCCCAGGGCCCCATCCAACCTGGCCTTGAACACCCCCAGGGACGGGGCATCCACCACCTCTCTGGGCAGCCTGTTCCAGCACCTCACTACTCTCTCTGTAAAAAACTTCCCCCTAATATCTAATCTAAACCTTCCTTCCTTTAGTTTTAATCCATTCCCCCTTGTCCTGCCATTTTCTACCCTTTTAAAAAGTTGAATCCCCTCCTGTTTGTATGCTCAATACAATAACAAGTCTTTATCCAATTATTATACCAATTTATATGAAAGCTCTGTTACCATATATTACTTGAAATAAAAAATTGAGAGATCTTCAAACTTTAAATTATATAAATAATGGTATTCTCAGAAATCTCTCTTCTACAGTTTCTTGCAAGTAACTACCCTTCCATACCCTGATGAAAAAATAGGTGGCGTATTAGCAGAACAAATGATTTTTCTAGTACCACAGAAAATAAAATCTTATATTTAGAAAAATAAATAGGAGCAAGGGAAAGAAAATTAAATCTTTTCCAGATCTTCTCTTCATTATTTATCCACAATCAATTCATTCTCCTGTAAAGACAACTGTTCCTGAAATTGCCAAGGTTATGAACACTTTTATTTATTTGTTGTGTATATGCCAGTCACTTACATAATTTCAACAAAAAATTTACTTTATAAATCTAGTGTTGAAGTAAAGCAAGTACAGGTAAAAAGTACATTCAGTACAATAGTAGGTGAGGAGGCCATAAAAATACAGTTACAAGGCAAAAGGAATCACAGGTAATATAGCATAATGTAGGAGGGTTACGGTCTGATATTGAATCTGTGGTTGCTGTGGAAACTCGTATCCCACCAACATACTGTGCATAGAAAGCTCCCATAGGAACAGTTTAGCCATTTATTTTCTATAGCCCATTTTAACCTTTGGCTTAGCGTCTGAAGGATCCTCACTAGATTTACAACTTTGTCCTCTATAACAAGTGACCTACAGGATAACAGAAGAACTGTTAATAACATCAATTCAGCGGTGTGAATATCTTTCCAGCCTTCTTGCTACTATAGCTTCCAGGCACATGGAGCAATGCTTGACTTAAACAAAAAGAAAGGGGGAAAAAAAAAAGACAAAAAAAAAAAAAAAAGATAAACCCTCAGTACTTGGGTTTGCAGACTTGAAAGATAATTTTACCTGGTGCAGAATTGTAATTCTGACTTCAGTTCCTCAGATGTAGGAGATCTGTATTTTAAAGCACTGAAATCTTTAAAAGACCTATATCAAGGCTCACTCACAGTGTTGGGACTGCAGAACTTAATAAGAGACAAAATGAACATGGATTTATATTCATTGCATTGTTCCACATATAATGTTGAGATTACTAATTTTATAATGAATATCATAAGAAAATATATAGAATTATTCCCTAGTTCTGCAAATATTGTTTCATGAATTCATTTAACATAGTCATATCATAAAAAACTTTATTGTCTTGGTGTGTATTTTCATGAGGTTGCATCATAGTTTTGCTTTTCCATATCAAATATAAGTTAAGTATAATATAATGGGAAAATAATCAACATTAGAAGTGAAAATTAAAACTCATGAGAAACTTTCCAAGAATGTCTTGAATGGTGTTTTGTAAAATCAGCAGGAAGAAAATCAGCATACATTGTTTTTTTGTCTCTTGTGAAACTACTTCAAAGGGAAAAAAAATGTGAGTTTTATGTGATACACTTGTCAATTGTGTTTTGCATTAACAAACTAACTTAATACAGGGTATTTGATTTTCATGTTTAAGCAGACAGTTTGATAGGGTAGGATTTTTAAAATATTTCTAATGACACGCATAATGTTTAAAATCTCTTTAGAATCAATCTCTCCTAGCTTTATTGAAGGAACTACAAAAGTGACACAGTGTCTTAATACAGAATCATATTTATTAGGGTGGAAATCTCTATTCTATTTCATTTAATTAGCTTAGTCTGCAGAGAGAAGCTGATTGCAGAGAAATCTTTCCCTAAAACAAAACCCTGCACAGCCATATTCTGTTACAGTGTGGTAAACACGAAGCAAAAAACCTACAAAAATCTGACTTATACCCAAATCCTAAAATAACCATATGTATCTGTAGAATTTTGGACCTTTTCCTACTGTCATGTCCTATTACTCAGTGACTTCAGCAAAAGTGCAATTGAATAATATATATCTGATATAAAAACTTATTTTCAAGCACATCTGATAATTCACTTCAGTAGTTTCCAATTTTAAGTGATTTTACAAGATAAATTAACAAATAAAATAATTTTTAAAATAGAAATCTTTGTCTCTATGCATGAAAAAGTAGTGGAATACAACAGCTTAGCTTCAAATTCTTTGGTTCGAATATTTTGCTTAGTACATTGTTGCTTTATTCTCTCTTCACACATTTTTTTCCCTTTGCTAATGTTATGAATCCCCTATTTCAGCCTCAAGTGTCATTGGTAATAATATATCGAGGCAATTTTACATACAAACCAAAAAAGGAAGTCAAAGGAGCCAAGAGAATATGCAGCTTTGCCTTAGCCTTGGCAAAAAAAAATCATAGCCCTCTGCAGCTCATCTAGATTATGGATCTCAGAATTGCCTTTTCCAAGAAAATACTTGTTCTTCCCAAGGTTAATCCTTGGCACACAAAACAATCTGCTTTTTATTTTTTTTTTTTTTAAGTTTTTAGACTTTAAGCATTTATTTAATGTATGTCATATTTTACTTCTACATTTAAAATAATGAAAAATATCAAAAAATATTTGAAATGCTGTCATTAATGCTTTCATCTCAAAGGTGTCAAAATGATAGCTATAGTCTATGACCTTTATACTATTTCCATAGTGCTGTGGAAGAGGTCAGAAGATCATAGTGCCATTACTGTACTACTGTCTGACGGAGGCAGACATTCCATTTTGAGGAAAAGTACTGTACTTGTTTTCATTCAAAAATATTTAGGCACTCTGCTTTTACACCTGAGTCACTTCACCCATATAGGTCCTGTTTTTCTTTCACCCTCTGTGGGTATGACTGGCTTCACAGACATCTCCCTGAGCATCAGCTAAACTCAGGATGGGATGCCCTTGTAAACTGGAGGGCACTATTCAGCTTGCATAGGGAGCAATGGACAGTAATTGGAAATCCTGCAAAACCACCACCACCACCAATATGAACAATAATAACAATAATAACAATAACAACAACAACAACAACAATAATAATACAGCAAGTAATACTAAAATGAATGAACACAGCAAATGCCAAAGTTACAGCTTTTCCCCCTAAAAGGTTAGATACCTAAGTCAGAACCGTGGTTAAATAAGATGCATAACCAGAAACTAGGGTTCTCCAGCAGTTCAAACCAGATTTCATTGCTCTCCTGGTTCAGCAGCTCTCTCAGCCTCAGTGTTTGAATCCATATCCATGTTGCATCCAGGTTGCTCAGAGCTTCATCAAGCCTGACCTTGAATGCCTCCAGGGATGGGGCCTCCACCACCTCTCTGGTCAACCTGTTCCAGTGCCTCACCACCCTCATAGTAAATAACTTCCTCCTAATGTCCAATCTAAACCTACCACTTCCTAGTTTAAAACTGTTGCTCCATGTCTCATTAGTACATGCTCTTGCAAACAGTCTCTCCACAGCTTTCCTGTAGGGCCCCTTCAGGTACTGGAAGGCGGCTATAAAGTCTCCCCTGAGCCTTCTCCAGGCTGAACAAGCCCAACTCTCTCAGCCTGTCTTCATAGGAGAGGTGCTCCAGCCCTCTGATAATCAGCTCATCATCTTTCCTTCTCTGGGCTTCAAAAAATGAACATGCAAACATCTTAAGTGAAGTCTTGGGACATTTTATTTTTAACAGTATAACTCTGGTGTAATTCTCTATGTGAAGATGTGTCCTAAAAAAAAATGAAATGCAAACTGCAATAGGAGTAAAGATGACAAAATGTCTCTTTAAATTAATTATGTGCTCAAACAATAAAGTTAGCTGTAACTTTAGAATATTTTTTTTTAAAAAAAAGAAAATTACAAAGATCAGATACAAACCTACCTAGCAAAATATATCTTTTAGGGTGTATTTGGTGTCTGCTCAATGAAGCACCATAAATAAGTATCAAAAGATTCAAATAAACTGGGAAGTAGCTACTTAAGCAGTGCTATAGAATTGCCACTTGTCTTTGACTCTGTCATTTCACTACTGCTTTATGTAGATATAGCAGCTTGCTAAGAAATACTTCATGCAATTGAACTATACTTCTAAATTATGTTGGGGAAACAAACCCTTGAGTTTATATTAATTTCTGAAGTAATATTCTGATGCAAGGATATATATTTAAAATGCAGTAATTGAGAACCGGCACATTGATTTTAATAGTTTATGTGTATTTCTCTGTGTTTTAAGGATTGCAGCTTTAAATTTAAATTAAAGAAAATATTTTCTATATAAATTTTATTTTAAATTGAAACATGCCAACATAGAAAATCAATAGATCTTTGAACAGACAAAGTTTATTCTTAGATAGACATCCTCTAGAGTTGAAGCTCTAGTTTGAATTTTGTATAGCTATTTTATAATAAAAAGCCAGGACATCAAAAGATCTCATACTAAATTTCAGTCTCTGGAATCCTTCCTCTGAGTGAAATCTTAACTCTGTTACAGTCAGTAGTAAAATTCACTTTGACTTAAATAGAAGCTGCATTTACTGTTACCTTGCCATTCATTTAGTTTGTTATTCACTTATAATTGACTAAAATGACTTTTTAGAGATTGTAAATGGTATGGCTCCTGAGTAGCAAAATGAATGTATAATGAAGGTTCTTTATTGCTTCCATTTTATTTTTTGGAGCACCACAAAAGTGGTCTGTAGCCCCATGGAAGACAGATGACACACTCTCCAGCCAAGACGGTGAAATTAGTGCTTCATAAATACATATTTCTGATCAAAATGTTTCAGTGCAGTATTATGATTTTTTTTTTCAATAAAACATTTGTATACTAATTTGAGGATGTATTTTAATGAAAGCAGTAATAAATTTAATCTGACTATTAATTTGGACATTTTTTCTTTTAGCATACATGTAATCTGAAATATTAAAGAAAGTGAAGGACAGGACTAAAGTACAGGAACACTGTACTAGTAGAGATTTTAATTTACTAATATCTGAAGTTCTCATAGTATCAAGATCAAAAACTATGGTTTTAAGGTAGTCATATCCTTTTCTTATTTGAACACAGTAGCTAGCTTTAGAATTACTAACCAGTGAAGGTGTGGTAAGCTCAGTACAGTTGTAGAGTACATAAGTAAGAATCATTGTCCCTAAATTCCATGCTATCTTAAATCAAACAAATATGAATTCCCATTGTAATCAATAACTTCATGCAGATACCCTACGTCCTACAGAAAGCGTTTAAGACAGATCAATTATTTGCCCTCTAAATGGTCCCATTCAGTGTATATTCACTGCTAAATTTAATCTATTAAAAAAAATCGAAAACAACCAACCAAAACTTGTTATTCATAGTTGTATCATAACCAAAGCCGCAGAAGGAAACTTCTCTCCACATTACAAATACAGCAGCAATTGTTGCATAGATGTCCTGGTCCAGGTCAAGAGACTGATATTTGTGTCTGCGCTTGGTCGATATGTCTAACTACATCTTTCCAAAACCATAACATACCGAGTTCTCTTATAATAACTTGATTACCTGGATATATGCCACACTGTTTGGAAGAGGAAAAAAAAATGTAATTGCTTTGGTTTTCATTGCTTGTCTCTTACTAACAGGTGAATTCCATTAAACTTCATTTTACTAAAATCTACCTAGGAATTAAAGAATATATACATATTCAGTGATGCTTCAAATGGAACTAGAGAGGTTCATTCTGTATGATACTTTCCAAATGTATTTTTCTGTGTTCAAACAGAACGTTCTATAACTGACCTAGATGCATTTTTATCTTCCTGCCTTTAGTATTGAACTAAACGTTGAAGTATAAGCAAATGTAGTGATATTCCTTTCTGTTCAAGAGCTTCATGAATATTAGTTATCTGCAACACTCACTTTGCCATTTAGATTATGGGTTCAGAAAATCCAAGCAAAATCTCTTATTTTACAAAATTTATTGAATGCTTTCTTTGGATTTAAAATCAAGTGCCAGGCTATATGTTTACTTATTATTAAATGTTCTTCATCAAATCTATAACTTCATTATTTACTTTTTTTGTGGACTTAATAATGATTTTGTTTTCTTGCGTCATCTTTTTAATCTTTTTAGATTCAAATTATTATTTAATTTGTCTTTCCTTTTGTGTCTTTAATTATTACCTCTTGAATTGCTGATATGTTGCTACTGACACAGCATATTGTAACTTTTCAGTCTGATTCACTAAGTTCAGCATCCCCGGCTGATTGTGCCAGATGGGTTTTGTTTGAGCTATTACCCAAATATTATATGCCACAGAAAATCAATACAGATTTATGAATTTGAAAAAAAATGGTGATGCGTAGTAACAGCAGCTGATTTCCTTGAGGAATAATTCCATCAGATGGCCTGAAATTTAAAAATAATAGTTTATATGTTGCATTTTTTGTGAAATTATAATAAAAAAATCCTTACAAGAACAGATCTTGATTCTACATTATAGAAATCTTTAGATATCCATCACATCAAAGCAGTATTAAAGGTTACGCTTCAAGTATTCCTGGTTTTGTGAATGGAAGGTCTCCTGCAAAGAATTTCAGTGTCACTCAGTGCACACTAATTTTAGCTCCACCAGAATGCAAGTCATCTGATTTTATTAAACAGGTAGAATACAATAAGGATTGTTTTTATTTTCGTATATGCATTACTCAGAAATCCACAGAGCTCTGGTCTGAATGTTTCTTTGTTTTCTTTTTTAAAATTCTTTTCAGACATCGTATGACGATGTAGTCCTAGTTTCTATGTATCAGGTTTGTATTTTGGTGGCTGGAAGTTATAGTACGGCTTCTGCTCCCTCATTACATTCTTACCCCATAGAGACTTTTATTTTTGATTTCTCTCCACTATGAGTGATGCAAGTTCTGCTGTCCTTTAAACAACTTGGCTTGAATTCTGCCTGATCCTAGAGATTTGCAACTTCTGAATTTCCCCAATTAATCTAATCCTTTTGCCACACAGACCCTGTAGTCATCTAGGATAAAGCATTTTTACTGTCAGTGCCAAATAGTAAGCTGTCCTCTCTTGTAAATATACTCAGAAGCATTGATTAAACATGCCAATTATAACTTTCTGTTCTTTTTTGACATCATCTTTCCGTTTGATACTGCTTCAAACTTTCTTTACTTAGGTATTTTGTGGTGACAGAGGTAATTGTAGCACAGATCATATTAGTGTACTTAGGAGGCTCATGCAACGAGAGTATCTGATTTGTTCTCTTTTCTGTCTCAGATTTCTCCTTTAGGCTTCCTTCTCCTTTCCAAGTTGTCTTGCCCTCTTTTCATCCTTTCTTGCTTGATCTCACTACATGAGTAAATAGACAGCACAATATATTTCTCTATACATACTACTTTCATACAGCCAATCTATAGGAAAAAAAAAATATGTTGAAGAGACACCTTAGCCAATGTTATGGTATATAAGTGGTGAACAGTCAAACTGAAATTTGGATTCTGCTGTGCTGTGAGTTTGATTAAAAATGAAGAAGTATAAACATATGGCAGCAAAAGTGAGAGAAGAAAAAGTCATATAAGGCTCCATAAAATCAAATTTGCTCCAATCTGGGTGCCAATGAAGTTCTGATAAAAATAGAATAAAATGTAATTACTTTTTGTTGTTGTTGTTGTTTCTGTTTAGGAACCCTGCAATGGTATGTTGAACAAGATGCAGCTGATAAATAGATTTCTGCTGACAATCCATGGGAGCTGAATTACAATAGTGTGGGAGTAGTGGAACAAATGAACTAATTAAGACTACTACACTGTCAAGTACAAGTTGTGAGTGTTTTAGAAAAAAAATAAAGAAAGAAGTAGGTTGTTATTGAATATTAACCTAAGAAACTTAAAAAGGAACATTTCCTTGAGTAGCTACTATGATCAAAAGTTTGGAGAAAACATAGAGAATAATTTACTGTTAAATAAAATATACACATCTAACTACAATAAATCATGAAATGAGAGAGCCTTCTGGAGAAGAAATTGCCTATTAGATAAAAGCACTACTTGCTCTTAGAAGCATATGGCCTGAGTCTCTTTTACAACTGTCACTAAAAGAAAGCAACAGAAAAAATGTCAGGTCAAATGCCTGGAGGTACTAAAAATTAATACTCAAATATAACAGTATTTTCTATATTTTCTAAAATGTCTATTTTGGATTACAATCTGGATTTGGCCTATGTTTCATTTTGCATAGAGAAAATAAAGATGACAGAGTGGACAGCTCATCTTTAAAGCACATGGGTGAAAGGACCAACCAGGTAAGTGGCAGTGGTTTGCGTTTTAGGTTCAGTGCTGAAGAGAAAATGCACCGCGCGTGAACGTGCATTTCTTAGTCTTTAGCTGTCAAACCATTATTTGCTGCTGGTCTCATCAGCCTGGGATGTTCACCATAGCAGTCTTCAAGACTCATTATTATACATGGTTGTTTAGAATAGGAATTGATAATAAATTATGAAAGTGCATAAGTAATACAAGGCAGCTACAATTATACTGCAGCAAGTTTCAATCTTTGTGTTGGAGGGCATTATATATACATCATTAACTATGAAG
This sequence comes from Hypotaenidia okinawae, assembly GCA_027925045.1. NCBI lineage: Eukaryota > Metazoa > Chordata > Aves > Gruiformes > Rallidae > Hypotaenidia > Hypotaenidia okinawae. Next base: position 177,879,299 of record BSDF01000001.1, read on the forward strand.
TACTGAACAATAAATATAGTTATTATTATAACAAAGGACTAAAAGCTTTTTGACACACTATAGATTGTTACCCAGAAGAATGACAAATTGCTAGGATTTATAGCTTTTAGGTATTTAATAAAAACATAAGAGAATATGTCATTCTGCTATCAGGAAATAATTGAATTGCCCTGATTGCCAGGAATTTGACACTGGTGGTAATTTTGATTTAAAACTAGTGGAAGGTACTTTTCACATTGAGAATCTAAACTGCAGATGGCATGTAGGCCACATGCAACTTTTGCTGGGAATGCAATCTCAAAAGCTCATAAAATAGAAATCAAAATGACAGTACATTAGACTGGAAATGTTTATCATTCAAAAAGCTTACAGACTTTTGGAGTGGATAGCCTCATAAATAGGAATATGGAAAGAAATTGGTGTGACAAAATTGGAAAGTGGTCTGACAAAAACAAGATAATTAGAAGTGTTAACTGCAGTTTTAAGTGCTGTCATTGATTTTACATTGAGGACAATACAGTGACAGACAAAGAAAAAAGCCTTATTAAAAAAAGTGTCTGATAGATAAATTCTTTGTTTATGCAAAAATCATGAAGAATGCCATGTAACCTAATGCATACTGGGAATTCTACAGTGATGATTTCCTGTAAAACAAAGACTATATTTTAAAATCTTGGAACATAAACTTTAATCCGTTACCATAGTTGAACAAATAATATTTGCTTCTTTTAAATTAGGTAAGTTGACTGGGAGTGAAAGAAAAAAGGAAAGGCAAACCTATTACATATAAATGCCAGAATGCTAGATACAGTTTGGAAGGGAGAATTTTGAAAAACTGAATAATAGTTTTTTATTGATTAAAGTTAATTTTGATTCTCTGGCAATGAGCAGAAAATCCACTACAATATGGTTCTAAGAAAAGATTAATGCTACTTTCTGATGTCTCCCTTTAAAACTGATTTCTACCAAAGGATGTGTATTGATTTCTATTTTATACCCCCTTCTCCCAGGATATTAGGAAAGCCAGAGAACAAAGTCAGTGACTGACTTTTTCACAGAAATCTGTGGTCTGTGTATTACTCATTCCAGAATGGAACCATTCCTACGTTCTCTGCCTGTGAGCTTCATCACTTACCTTTTTCCTTAGAAGCCCTCACCCTATTACACATACATAAATGCACTCTACAGATCTCACCCACCAGGAAAAAAAAAGAAACCAAACTCTTTACTACTATGCATAAAAATGTGATTTTTAGAAACAAAAGTTTATCTTCAATGTGACATTGCAGTCAGTCTTAAAATTCAGATGGTAATGTTTCTTCCTGAAGTAACAGAGCATAACCCCCATTCTCCACCCAAAAAAAGCCACAACAACAACAACAACAAAACCTCATTTAAACCCCTCCAAAAATTTCAACATATTTTGGTATTGCTTGTCACTGAAGATCAAAATATCTTGCACTGTTAGAGAATCAAAGAATCCCAGAGTGGCTGAAATTGAAAGAGACCATCTAGTCCAAGTTCCCTCCTCAACTAGGACCAATTAGACCCAGCTGCTCAGGACTGTGTCCAGAGAGGTTATGAATATTTCCAATCAGGGAGATTCCACAAGCTCCCCATGAAACCTCTGACCATGCTCATCCATACTCATGGCACACAAAATAAAAAAAAAAAAAATTGTTTCATATTCAGATGGACTCTTCACTGTGCACCACTGAAAATCCATTGTCTTTGCACCTTCCCTTCAGGAAGTTATAGATGTTAATAAAATCCTCTCTGAACCTACTTTAAGCTGAACAGTCCCATCTCTCTCAGCCTTTCCTCATAGGAGAGATGCTTCAGCCCCCTTAATCATCTTTGTGGCTTTTTCCTAGACTCTCCCTCATTTGTTGATATCTCTCTAGTACTGAGGTGTCTAGAATAGGACCTAGCACTTCAGGTGCAGTCTCTTCAGTGCTGAGTAGAGAGCAAGGATCACATCCCTTGACCTCCTGGAAATATTTTGTCTATTGCAGCCCAGGATACCATTAGGAATATTCTTGGTTGCCTTTTTTTCTCTCACAGGTTTTAGCAGTGGGGAGTCAACAGCAGCAGCTTTCTGTGAGAAACTTAAAAGCTTCCTGTATGTCTAACAGAGCCAATACCAACTGGTTCCAAGACCAACCCATCAGGGGCCAGACCAAGCCTATCAGCAATGGTAGTAGTACTTCTGGGATAAGATATTTTACTGTTTCAGCAGGGATATAGTTAATTTTCTTCCTAGCAGCTGGTACAGTGCTCTGTTTTGGATTTATAGTGAGAATAATGTTGATAACACATTAATATTTTAGTTGTTGCTAGAGCAGTCAAAGATTTTTTAACTTCTCATACTGTCCTGCCAATAAGAACACAGGGGGGTCCCAAGAAGCTGTGAGGGAACACAGCCAGGACAGCTGACCCAAAGTGACCAAAGGAATATTTCATAGCATTTGATGATATGTTCAGTATATTACTTTGGGAATTTTCTGGGATGAAGTGTGGCTCAGGAGCTAGCTGAGCATTGATAACAGGTGGTACACAATTGTTCTGTGCATCACTTTTTTTCATGTGGTTGTTATTATTATCTTCTTTTTCTGTCCTGTTAAATTGTCTTTATGTCAACCCATGAGTTTTGTCTTTTTCTTTTGCATTGTCCCACTGTGGTGGAGGGAGTAAGCAAATAGCTGTGTGGTTCTTTGAGCTGCTGGCCAGGGTAAAACACAACACATATTTAAGAAGGGAAAAAAATACTGCACAACAGCAGCTCTGAGAGAGGAGTGAAAATATGCAAGACAAACAGCCCTACAGACATGCAGTTCAGTGAAGAAGGTGATGGAGGAGGTGGTCCAGGTGCTGGAGCAGATTTCCCTGCAGCCCATGGTGAGGCAGGCTGTTCCCCTGCAGCCCATGGAGGTTGATGGTGGAGCAGATATCCACCTGCAGCCAATGGAGGATGCCACAGTGGAGATGGTGGAGACACCTGAAGGAACCTGTGACTCTATGGGAAGCCCATGCGGGAGCAGGCTCTTGGTAAGACCTGTTCCCTGTAGGGGATGGACCCATGCTGAAGAAGCTTGTGAAGAGCTACAGCCTGTAGGAATGACCATGTTGAGGACGTTCATGGAAGACTTCCTCCTGTGGGAGGGATCCCACACTGGAGCCGGAGAAGAAAAGAGATTAAAGGAATGGCACAGACAAAATATGATGAACTGATGGAATCTCCTCTCTTTGGTGACCAGTGATAGAACCCAAGGGAATGTTATGAAGCTACAGGAACAGGGGAGATTTAGGTTGGATGTTAGGAAGAGGTTCTTTACTGAGAGGGTGGTTGGGCACTGGAACACACTCCCCACAGAAGTGGTCACAGAACCAAGCTTGACTGATTTCAAGAAGCATCCTGGACTATGCACTCAGTCACATGCTCTGACTTGTCTGGCCCTGTGTGAGGCCAGGAGTTGGACTTGATGATCCTTATGGGTCCCTTCCAACTCAGGCTATTCTATGATTCTATGACTACAACCCCCGTTCTCCTGTGCCACTTGTGGGGACAAGCTAGAGAAATCAGAAGTGAAGTTGAATCTGGGAAGAAACAAGGGCTGGGAGTTTGAAGGTGTTTTAAAATTTGGTTTTGTTTCTCATTACCCTATTCATATGTGATTGGTAATAAACTAAATGAATTTTCTTGATTTGAGTCTGTTTTGCCTGTGGTGGCAATTGATGGATGATCTCTCCCTGTCCTTATCTTGACCCATGAGTTTTTTGTTATGTTTTCTCTCCCTTGTTGAGTAAACGAGGGGAGTGACACAGCAGCTTGGGTGAGTACCTCTTGTCCACCCAAGGTCATTCTGCCACATTGACTCAGGAAGCATATTTAAACCATATCTTCTAGATCAGGACCTGCACAAAATGCAAGTAAAAAAGATGAAGACAGTATTAAGTCTTGTACTCAGCAGAATACATGCTCACTCAGGTTCAGTCTTCAAAATGAAGACATTTATTTCTGCAGCATAGACTCATTTTGTTGCCAGTAAGGTTTTAGATAAATTGATACAAAAGTCACAACGAGGATCCATAGTAAATCCGCCCAGATTAGACTGAATGCTCAGGATCACTGTTCCAAGGGAAAGGCAAATATTTTATAGTGTTCGAGCAGTCTCAGACCTCATACCCAGTTTACATTATAAGTGGACAATTGACAGTCATTCTTTCTATATTATATAAAAGCTCATAAAAGTGCAATTTTGTCTTATAGATTGCATATAAAAGGTCAGAACCAAAACAGGATTGTGCATACATGTTATGAATGGGTGTTTTATGTAAGTTGTCTCATAAGTCACTCGCAGAACACAAATAATACAAAATTTCTCCACCATTGACTGCTAGATATAATTTCTTCAGATGTCTTTGTTTCTGGGCTCAAGAATCAGAAATATTTTGTTAAATGTTAGGTCAATGTCTACTAGTTAATAAGCTTCTGTAAAAAAGAAAGAAGGCACCATCATTTTTATGAAATAGTTTTTAAAGTAATTCTATCAGGATTTGCATGAGATTTGTCAGGTTTTCTCTGAATATTAGTTAAGCTGTTTTATACAGAACATCAGGCACAAGGTTTCAGAGGGGCATAGCTGTTCTGTCTGTCTGTAAGGCAGTTGCTTCAGAGAGGATACTGCATTTCTACATGTATGTGTATCTAGTGAATACAAAAGTTAATTTCACATGCCATAAAATACTTATGATAACTTTTAAGTTATGTGCCTCAATTCTGTATGTCTTACTCAGGTTCTACACCACATGTCTGGTTTGGTTTGGTTTGGTTTTTTTTCATTTCTCATCCACATCTTTTTCCCATTGTGATGGTTTGGCCCTGGCTAGAGGCCAAATGCCCACCAAAGCCACTCTCTTGCTCTGCTTTTCAGCCGAAAAGGGGAGAAAATATATATTGGGACTAGATAAGGACAGAGGAATCACTCTCCAATTAGTGCAATGTGCAAAACAGACTCAACACAGAATAAAAGAAAGTGATTTATTACTACTCGAACTACACACCCAGTGAACCAGAGTCGGGTAATGAGAAGTGCAGCCAGGTCTTAGAGCACCTTCTCCCCCACCCCTCCCTTCTTAGCAGGCTTAAACTGCATTCACAATTTTACTCCTTTCTTCACCTCCCCAACACGGCGCAGGGAGGGGCAGGGAATGGGGAGTGGGGTTCTGGTGGTTCCTCACAAGCTGCTTTTCTTCCCCAGATCTTAACACTTTTACTTCCCCCCACCCCTCACCTCTTTGCACACTTGACTTCAATCATAAATACGCTCCCTTCATCCCCCCCATCACAATGCGGTGAGAGGCAGGGAGTGGGGGGTGTCAGTCCATTCTGCCTGAGTTGTCTTCTGTCTTAGTGGAGGGGGGCATTCCACACACACAAATACACACTTACCCTGTGGCACCCTGGGGTCCCACTCATGTAAGACATTCGTATCCACAAACTTTTTCAGCATGAGTCCTCTCTACCAGGGAATCGTCTCCTCACCACTGGCCTCTGAGCAGGACTTGCTTCCCTGCCCTGGTCCCCCACAAAGTCACAAGTCCCTAGAAAATCTGCTGAGGCGTGGATCAATCTCTTCACAGGCCATAGATGTCTCTGCTCCCCGTCCTTATCCATGGGCTGTGAGGGGACACCCACTCCACCATGGTCGTCTCCACAGGCTGCAGGGGTATCTCTCTCTCCAGCACCCAGAATACCTCATTCTTCCCCCCAGCCTCCTTCGGGCCTGGCCTTGGTGTCCACACGGCTTCTTACATCATCTCACTCCCTTCTCCGGTGGCAAAATATGCTCATCTGCCTGCAGTTTTTTTCTCCTATATGTGATTCACAGAGGTGCTGTGACCATCGCCGATTGGCTCTGCCCTGGTCAGCAGCAACTGTGGCCTTGAATTGGCCGATGTTTACAGTCTGGGGCTTGCAGAGAGCTTCTAGCTGCCGCTTGTAGAAGCCATCTCGGCACCACAGCCACGCAAAACTGTGACACCCAGCAAGCATGAAGAGTGATAGCTAGTTTCTAAACAGAATGCTTTTGTGTGATCAACAACATTTTTAATAAATATAAAGAGATCAAGAATAATCTTTTTCAATTTCATGATGGCTTTCTGTGTAACCTAAGAGTAGTGCCTTTTTAAGAGCTTGATGGATGCAAGTGAAAGGAAAGAAATTACCTAAAACTGACTGCATTCATTATGGTTTCTTACTATCCTCTACATAAAGAGTGTTAAGACATTAAAACTTTTATAATAGTTATCAGAACTATTCTCAAAATAAACATTTACTAAGGAGTAAAATCTTATATGTTAAATTTTAAATCAATGTAATTTCAAAACAGCCCTATGTTTCACCTTGAAAATTACATTTTTAGTAGAAACGCCAATTGAATTTCAAATCTAGTGCAGGCTGTACAGTGAGTGAAGGGCAAAAAGCCAGAAATTTCTGAATTTTAATCTTGACTCCTAAAATTAATTTCTGCGTAGCTTTTGGCAAGTCACTTAAAGCCCCTGACTTCATAAGCTGATATCTTCCTTCTACTGTACAAGTTTTTTTCTGAGTATTAATTAGCCAACATCTATGGAACTTTTAAAGACTTTAGAATATGCTATATTTTTTTTACCTGGTAAAGTCCTCGCTTGATTACATAGTATGTTAGTCAGATGTGTAACTTACATTTCCAGATGCAAACCAGGGATATACCATTTTGACTAAACAAGAAAATTAGCAATTTAGCTATCCGATTCATCTCTGCAAATTATGTTAAAAACCTTCAAAGTCTCTACAGAAAATAGCCTTTATCAAACTCAAAGCTTTTGTTTTGTTATTGAAGAAACAGATGTTTGCTACTTCCATATGTCACAGCTGTGTGTGACATTGAGGAGATCAGTACTGTCATTTAATTACTCTAGACTCATTGCAGAACCTTTTCCAGATTTTGGGTTCTAAATATAAATGTCAGCTACTCTGTGATTAAGCATATGACTTCTCTTCTACTCTCTGACACTGTCTTGCTATTGGTTTTTTAGGGCTCCATGCACATTTTTGCCTACTTCAAATGAGAAAAGCATATTTACTTTCCTTACTTTTCTCTCTGAATTAAAATATGCAAATAATTCTTCTGGAAAATAGCACTGGCATCTGGGGTTATGTTATGTTTAGGAAATCCAATAGCATTTATTGCTAAAAAAAACCAGAGGCTGAGCAATTTAAGGGGCAAAATGTTGTACTAGGAAGCTGACCCATTCTTCCTCTGTTATCATTGCTTTTTAATGAAGCCTTCTAAGAGCTTGATCCTACATCATGAAGCTAATGGGATTTTACCATTACCGACTGTAGAAATGGATAAGTCTGAGGGAGCAAAGTGCTGTTCTTTAAAATACATTTGTGACTAAAGTTGACTAGGATTAGTTTGTTTTTGACCAACAATATTATGATCTCCAATTATAACAATTTCCTGCACAGCTATGTGGAAAGCTACCATCAGGAATGGGTATGTCAGGTTCACATGTAATTTGGGGTCCATGTTGGCAGCAGTGTTTTGCTGACTTTTTTCAAGTCAAACCCTCTGCATCAAAAAAGCACAAACAAATTCACACCCATTGCTTCTCAAGATAGTCCATCACACTAGAAACATAATGATAGTCCATCACCCTAGAAACATAATGACCTTAGGGTAATATTTCAGGGCAGAAGGAGGACAGCCATAAGTCATGACAGGAGTGGGTTGACAACTCACTGAAAAATCTTCCTCAGGAAGCATCAGCATTCTGATTTCTAAGTTTCTGACAATCACAAAATTCTGAATTTCTCAGAATCACAAAAATTTTCATTGCAAAATGACATGTGGAGGCCATCTTTTACTTGAAAGAGACCTATTGCCAATGATAGAACAGGTCACCTACATGTTTGTCTAGGTGAGTCTTGAAAAACGCCAGGGAGTGGTTCCCTCCCCTCTCTCAGTAACAATTTCTAATTCATTACCTTCCTGGTCATGAACTTTTTTTCTCTCACTGACTTGTAAACATTCAAGCAATAATTTGTGGCTACTATCTCTTGTCTACTACTACCAAGAAAAGTTTTGCTGCATCATCACTGTGACAACTCTTCAGATAATCATAAGCAACTCTTGCAGCCTCCCTCCATGAGACCATGCTTCCCATCCTGTCTTTATCAGACATGTACTCAAGGTTCTTGAACATCTTGATGTTCTTCTATGTGACCCTTTTCAGTTTCCATTTCTGTTTAACTAGAGGCCTACAACTGAATGTTATGACTCCTGGTGCAGGCTCACTAACACTGTCAAAAGGAGGATATCTTCTGTACATCTGCTGGATACAACCTTCTTATTGCACTCTGTGGTTTTGTTTATTTGTGATGAGAGCACACTGCTGATTCATATGCAGCTTGGCATGTACCAAAACCACCCCTGAGTCCCAAAACCAGTAGCAGTACTGAGCTAATTGGTCCCTTTCAAAGTACATCCAGTTTAAGGACCACAGACTAAGCAAAGGAAGGTAAGGAAGTTTAGAAATTTAATCTTACCTGGCTAAACCATCTGTAGAGATTATCCTAAAGGCTCGTTTTCAAAAGACAAATATCACTTACATTTTACTGTTAAAAATTCCCCAGGTTTTCAGCTTTCTTTGCTAACTACTTAAAGCCTTTGAAGAGTTCTCAGCACGAGACCTTTGGAAAGTCCTATTAGCACCTTCTAGAATTTTGAACTCCATTTTTTCCTTTTAAGACTGACTGCAAAAGTGCTTACTCTCAGAGTCCAGTTGGAAGGTGTGAATATGAGTAACTCAAACTGTTGCAGAGGGCATATGAGATAAAGTGGTTGTAAAGTCAGTGAAAATAAAGGACAGTACATTTGTAAAGAATATAACTGGAGCAACTGACAATACAAGAAAGCATGGGAGAGTATTCTATTACAAAATAAAATATGAAAGCCATTGGATCTAGACTTTGTAATTCAGACTATTAAATGTTCAAAGGAAACAGAGTGTTTAAATGGAAATGAGGTGACTCAGAGTCTTTGACTTGATTTAAACTTGGACTACTAAAGCTAGAGAGAAAAATAAGACCACATTTCAGTGAAAGAGAATATGCCAATTTGAAGCCAAGAACATTTAATAAAACTTCCTGAAAGAAAAATCTATCAGACTGCAGGAAAAAAAAATCCCAAAGGTAATAAATGCCAGAAACCCCTGTGCATGGAACATTTTAACTGATCTTAAAGTGATCAAAACATTTGTGAATGAACAATAAGGATCAATCCTGAATGGACAGGGAGGCAGACTAGATAACCTAATAGGTCTTCTCTTTCTTTAACTTCTGTGAATTTATGGCAAATTAAATAGGCATTGGGATATGGTGCCAGCACTGAGAAAATAGCATGTGAGGGAGTCAAACTACTAACCTTGAAAAAAGAGAACAATAGAGAAAAGAATATCCCAGCAAGTTTGTAAATATAAAGTTTTCACAACTAATGTGTGCCAAGCTCATTATACGAGAAAAACACATTGAATATTCATATCAGGCATGAGCAGAGACAGGATAAATCTTTTAAAAAAACATTATGCACTTTCACTAGAGAACAGGGCTATCACTAGGGAATTTGTATGGAATGAAGGGGTGATTTAGACTAGATAACAGACTACTTTATGGGAAGAAGAGCTTAAAAGAAATTTTGCAACATTTTTTGTTTTCCATGTGAAAATGAAATCTACAACATACTGACATTTAAAATCACAGATAATTTTTTGTGGTACCCTGACATAACTATGGAAAAAGTGTGTACTATTTTATTAAAGACAGATTTAGGTCCAAAGCCCTGGAGAATATTTAAGAAACAGTAGGAGGCAAGAAAAAGTAAAAAGGAAAGATTAAACTTAATAAAATAATTTTCTTTCCTCCAAGGGGCTGGGGGGTGGGGCAGGGGGACAACAATATTTTTTAGTCTTGAAATCTTGTACCAGTAGTTCATATCTTATGTTTCATTAAAAACAAAACAAAACAAAACAAAACAAAACCAAGCTTCAGTGAGTTGTAATATATCCAATCAATTATTTTCTGGGGTTTTTTTATTTGTGTTATAAAGTTAAGTAATTTTTTTCTCAACTGATTTTTGGAGTCAGGTATATTTGGGCTTTTTATTTGTTTTTTGTTGGGGGGGGGGGGCGGGTGGTGGTGTGGTTGATTGGGTTGGGGTTTGGTTTTTGTTTTATTTTTCAATTTTTATGACTAGATTTTGACCAGAATAAATAGTACTGCAAAATAGCCATTGACATAGTCACTGTTTCTTACATGCACTGGTCAAGCAGACTATTTTAGATTTAAAAGTCATAATCTGTTTCAGCACTTCCATATAATTCAGGATATTAAAAAGAAATCTTAGCAAATATTGACACTGCTGCTGTCTGCTGCCTTGAGAGAAAAAAAAAAAAGAAAGATACCAGTTCTACAGAAGACATCTAATTTTTTTCAACAATCCAAACAAAGTATTCATAAAAATACAGCAGTGACTACAAAGAAGTATTACTGTCAGCTCTATTTGGGATTCAGTACCTGTGCCCAGCTTGTAACCAACAAAGACCATATTTTAAATTTCAGCTACATGTTTTGATGTTATGTCATGGTTTGTTGCACATTTGATAGGATGAACCACAGTGAGGTTATTAAATGTCATATGTCACAAATGTGAAGGCATCAGAAAAACAAGTTCTGTACCTACTTTCTCCAAAATATATAATCCATTCAAGTATTTGAAATCAGCTCTAAACAGTTTAGAAGCCAGAGAAACAGCAGTGGTTTTAAGACAAACTTGGAAAGACTTACACAGAAATGTAAATTGTGAATAATGGGGCATTAAATATTACACTGCTGAAGCTTTCTTACATATAGTTCTGAAACTGGATTTCTAATTCCTCATTGCCATCCCCATTCAGTTCTGTTTCTTATTTGCAAGACAACCTATTATGCACAGTCTTTCAGGACAAAGTAAGGTCCTGTTAAAACTAAAGAGGTAAAACATTAAGTGTAACAGCAAGAGTTCCCTATTTGGTCTTTTCTCTTAAATGAGACTTACAGTGGACATCAATACATCTTGGCAATACAGGATGACACAATCTCTGAGCTACACAATCTGTGGACTATACTCAGATGGTTAATTGAAAAGTATTGTATATCATACAATTGAAAAGTATTGTTCATCGTCTTTGATTACAAAAAAAGGCAGATTATAAACCTAAATTTTCACAGAAGAAATATTTAGAAAATCTGCTCATTTATGGACCTTCAGTGTAATGTTCTAGCAATTCATGCACTGTTCTAGCAGCAACTTCTAGGCTGTGCAGGGCTTTTTTTTTCTTCCTTTCCTTGGTAATGACATCATATGTTCTTAAATTACAGTATCTGCTTCTCAAATGAGAGCTCTACTTTTTCCCCACACAGCTGAGCAATACAGCACTTAGCTTTTTTTCATGTCCAAAGTCACAGCAGATGTGCTGTTGTTTTAAATGAAGTGACAAAAATAAAATGATCTAAACTGCTCTAATTTCTTCACTCTCTCCCTTTTGTCACTGCACTTCAGAAGTGAATTTACAGGGCACTGCACTGCATTTTTAATGTGCACTTCAAATTCTATAAAGTTGTTCAGCTAAAACCTTTCCGGATTCTTTTAAGAGTGACTGTCATCTCAAGGCAGGTGTGGAAGTCCAAATTTTCCTCCCAGTGTCATCACCTAGAAATTGTACAATGGGGATTACCAGACTAGTATTCTTCAGTTTACACTCTGAAATTAAAACATGTGCTCTAAATTTTCATGTATGAACAAACAAGAGTACGGATTTATATGTCTAAAGCCTCCCAAAATTTACCTGAAGCATGATTCACTTTATTAGCTTGATTTGTTTTAGTGCTATAACTGAGTATAAAACAGAGAATAAAATCCAGTTAAAAGACAAATTATATGAAAGCAACCTTTCTCTAGTGGCAGTCTGCATAGACCAGCAAGTTGGTATCATTACTTCACAACTAGCAGAGCCCTGACAGTCTGGTGAGTTTCTTCATTATATTTTTACAGTAATTTCTATCAATAAGACCCTGACAACAACAACAACAGAAAAAGAAACCCAAACAACCTACCTCTATGTACTAGTGACATTGCCAACATAGCAGCTAACAAAGAATTCTTGCTGAGAAGGGAAGATATTAGCTGAAAACAATGAGAGATATATTTCCACAGTCCTCTCAAAACTCAGGGCACCTGAATGCAGTATGGACTTAATAAAGGGAGTTTCAACAGTAGTCATCTAAGCCTTCAACATCTGCATAACTATGAAACTGACTGGATAATCAGGAAAGTTATCTTAACCGATAAGTTAATTCAGGTAAAAGTTATTCTCTGCATCCTTGGTATTCCCTCCTTTTTACCTTAAAGTAAAATATACCAAGTTCTGTAGTATATGCCAACAGTTACAAGAATAATGGGACTTTCAAACTTTCAGTGGCTGATACCCCTTCAAAATTTACTCTTCAAATCACTCTTCTGCAAAATAATTGCTTAAAATTTAAGTAGTATCACTTCAAAAATCCCGATTTCTGAATTATATTCATGTAGTGAGCTGTCTAATGAAATTCTATTTATTCTTGCTTTCAGTCGTAAGTCTGATTAGTGGTACTGTTTAAAGATCTGCAGTGTGCATGATCAATCTCCTTCTCAATACCAGTGTGGGTGTAAAAGAAACAGAACATAGACCACTAAAATGTGTGAAATTTTCTCTCTTTTCTGGAAAACAGTGGGAGGTGCTTCAGGATAAATTATGGAAAAAAAGAAGGAGTCCTGATTCCTAAGATACCAGCACATCTCAAAGTAGATCCAAATCAGGAACTTGTTCTTTCTGTCAGACAGGGAAATAAATAATTTTCCTTTCAATACTTGCTTCAAGAAAAACACTTCATATTTAAAGATTGGGGTGTTATAAAAAAATCATAAATTACTTACTTTTAAGATTTTAGTAAAATCAGGAGGTGTTTTCAGCATGAGAATTGTCTTATAGCAGGTTTTTTGGTTTTTTTCCTGAGATGCAGTTATTTGCAACTATATCGAAAACTAACGACAGTTCTGATTTGTTAGCAGTTTATAACTAAGCTGTATAGTGTAAAATAGTGATCCAGTCGGGATGTTCAAGATTAATTAAAATGCATCATTTTAAAAAGTGGAATAGAACAGGTTTTAAACATTTTTCGTGCAATCTAACATCTTTCTCAGCATAAAAACGAAAGAGAAAACCGAACCAAAATACAGATGGGCTACAGGAAACTGTGTTTGCTGTTGTAGTCACTAAGCAGATATACAGTGCCATAAAATCTATATATGCCTTTAAATTTGAGCCTCGTGAATTTACACGATTTATCTATTTATCAGTTTGCTGTGTCACTCTGTCCTTCTTTAGTTCCTGTCATCAAGAGATTAAATACAATTATTTGACTACAAGTAAATTGGGTGTTAACCTCCTTTCACAGTAAAATACTCTGGAAAAGTTGTCACAGAAAGTAATCCCTAATGTAACCTTAAGCTCTTCCTTCTTGTTAATTTTAATTAACTAACATGCCAATCAGATTTTCAATGCTTTTTTTTTTTTTTTTGGTAGTGGTTATCACTGCTTTTGTAGATCTTTATTTTAATCTATGTATTAGTACCTTTGCCTAGATGAGTCTCTGTGTCTGTTTGTGTCTGTGCATTTTCCTATCAGGTTACTCAGACAATCTGGAAAATTGTGAAAGACCAACAATGCCATCTACAGGTATAATTCCTGATCTAGAGGTGCACTCGTTTTAGCTTTTCTGTTCCACTTTCTTTGAATAGTCTGTTTCTTCTAGAGTGAAGACAAATGATGCTCATACCTCATCAAGTTTGGGTCAGACCAAAATTGTGTAGGTCTGTCTTGCCAGACAGGATCTAAAGTTTGTTTTGTTTGTTGATGGGTTTTTTTGTGGTGTTTTGTTTGTTGTTTGGTTGGTTTTTGGTTTTTTTTATTTAGATCTGTTTATTATTGACCTATATAAAAAATCAGGGTTTTTTATAGCCTTATTCAAGATACTCAAAGATATCCAACCTGCAAAATGGAACTGGGAAAGCTGTTAGGGAATAGCTTTCCAGCTTCCTAGTATTTTTGTTTTCCCAGCAAATTTGTGTACAAAACCAGGACTGCTTTTAGCTTGATCTGTGACTTTTCTGTTGATCTGAAGCTAGAAGCAAACCCTATAAGGATGGATATGCTAGAGTCACCCTCGGTTTCTTTTATTTTCTGATTTTCCTGACATCTGTTCTGTGTAGAACTTCTGGCATGGGGGGAGGGTGGGGACGGGTGGAGGCAGTATAAATCTCACTGACAATGGCAAGTGGTGTGGCAGACTGAGCAGACTACTGTCAATGTACAATTCAGAGTATTTCATCTTTGTTGTTCCAATGTGCTCAGTTAGTAAAAGTCAGCTTTTCCCTCCCTACTGAACATGAAGAAAGGTCACAATAAAGTGAAACTAAAAGCTCTGAGGAACTGTGTATACTAGTCATATAAGTGATGGCCTTCCTATGAACATGATATAAAATGAAAATAACTCCTACCATCAGGAAAATGAAATAAATTCACCACTTCTAGTAAAAAAAAAAAAAGAAAAAAAAAAAGTCCATCTAGGTCAGCACATTCTTAGAATGAAGAAAACCTTACGGTCAGAAACCAGAAACTTCTAAATATTCTTCTGATTCACTAGCCCTGGGCAAAAGAAAAAGTTTTTGTGCTCGCTCTTTACATCTGTAAAATTAGAATACTAATGCTTACCTCCCACAAGGGAATTGTGAGCTTTTAATTAGATAATGCTAGTAAGCTGTTCTGAGTCTGCAAGTAGGAAAACATTATTCTTAAAACAGTACTCACATAAATATACTTCTTCGAGAATGTAAAAAGAATAGTCCTCTGGAAAGGTTCTAAAATCACATACTTTTGTGAGTGAACTTAGTTAATCTCCTTCAGTAAGTCATATCAACTGAAAGATTTGGCTCAGAAAGGAGACATTTACCTCAGTTCAATCTATTCAGGAATCTGTTCAAAATCTAACAAAGGCAATTTGATCCTTTCAAAAAGAACTGACTTCTTCCCCTCACTTTTTTAAGTAGAAATTACATTGTGAGTGGATTTATTCCAAGTTCTGCCCAAAACATTGATTTGCATATCTTGCTAAAATTAGTAACTGGAAGTATTTAGAGCGGACATTTTGAATGACAATGATTTTGAACAGAAGAAGAGAATCTGAAGATGTTTCCCAACTGTACTTAGATGTGTTTTGTGATATAAGAAAGCATTTCACGGATGTCAGATAAACAGAAATATATACAGAAATTCATAAGCTGCTTTTTCCGACTTTAAGAAACAGCATCAGATTTTGAAATATTTGCAACATGTTTCTTAACTAGCAATGAATTTGTATAACTGCATCTTTATTCTTAATTTGGCATCTATATTTTCAGAGGTCATCACCCACAGCTGATGGCCAGATGCACTTATAAGCAGCTTTGTCCCACAGCATGACAGAGCATTATTTTTATAACACCATCTTTCCTGTCTCTTTATGCCCCACTCCCCCCAGTCTTTTGTATTTAGCAAAATTAACTTGATTTTTTTTCTGAAGTAGGTTTTACAAGTGCTTAATGAGCTGGCTGCATGATAACAATTCTGTTGACCTTGTAAGCATAAATGTGAGATTCAGTGCTGCACCTCTAACAGGCACGAATGAACCAGCAGATACAGCAGAAGAGTGAAGGGGCTGATTAGCTCTAAGGTACCTTTGAGACCGCCAAAAACAAACTGCTGTGAAGGACAATTAGCATTACAATGCCTTTCCTGAATTATTCTATGGGTCATAAGTCTGTACTGAATCTCAATAGCACTTCACAACCGAAGACCATGCCTCTGTGGAAGCACATTGTACACGTCTCCTACAGTCCACCTACTGAGAGAATCCTTCATCACTGAACTAAGTCTCAAAGAGTCTTTTTCCACCCTCTTCAGATCACTATATCACAAAACGTACTGTCCATGTTCAGAAAAAAGGGGCATTCATCTTTCCTTTCCCTGGATAATGATTAAAAGTAAATTGGACAGAAAAAAATGTAGTAAAAGGTTTTTTTCCTGTGCCCTAGAGGTTAATATAACACAGAAGTAAACAGAGAGGAGTTTCTTGGTATTTCTGTACTTTGGTAATACTCAAAGTTAAGATCATTTAAAAATCATATTTGTGACCTTCACATTAATGCTGTTGCTCAGGATAGCTAAAAAGGTGCTAGCATTTCCAAACTATTTGTTTGAAGTGCTAGCATTTAGATAAAATACAGATGAGACAGGTGGATGTTTAGGTGCTTATCAGAACATCTTTCAGCTGATTTTCATTTTGCCAGTGTTAATATCAGACATCTTGCCTCAGGGTTAAAGCCAACCATCTGAAGAAAACTTAGACCACTTTTTCCCTTTACTTCTTATACATCAATACCCCTTTCTCAATGCCATTTCTTGAGTAAAGCAGAGAATATTGCCCTCCTCTGAGGCATCGCTATTGCTGACTCCCTCAAACATCTTTGTGACAGATCAGTGTCATAGTAGGGTGCCTTCCAAGTTCCTATGGATGAAAATATATGTAAAAACTGAAATTCAAGTTTTCAGCTGTCCCACTAGATATGACATACTCTGAAGTTTATCTTTGAAGGAGTACCTCATGTAAAGGAAGTATAGAAATATTTAGCCTTCTTTTTTGTTTGTTTGTTTGAGGGGCTTGTTTTGGATTTTTTTGGTTTTTTCTTTCATTGAACTCAATATATTCCAGCTGGACAATAACAGCTTTGGCATACTTTACTAAGCTATTGACTCGGTTTCCTACTGAGTTTTCTACTATTCAATAATATTTTTCATATCAACAAGGAATTCTTATGGTCGCTATTGTCATAGTAAAGACTATTGTTCCACAGCTAGATTTGACAAATAAAGGTTTGATTCATTTAAAATCTCTTTAAATCTTAACTCCAGTTCCTGTACGGTTCTCCTAGATATATAATTCTACATTTGGATAGAAATTATGAAAGATCAAGCAAGACTTGGCTCAATAGCTGTCTTAACCTACTTAACTGACAATTACAAAGACAAGCTTCATGCCACAAAGATTTTTTTCAGTTTAAGAGATGTATGGGTTATTATTAGTGTCATTATTATTAACTACAGCAGTTAGATACTATCATTATTTTACTATCTTGTCATCTTTTTGGATTTGCACCTATTAAGCTTCATTGACTCCTCCTCCTCCCTCCCTCCACTGCTACACTCTACTGGCAAGAGCGAGCCCACCTACAATTCTGGGTTAATAAGCCAGGACTTCATCACTTAAAATAGCATTGCAGAAAGCCTCATTATCTTCTACATACTAATCTGTCATACTGCCAATCTTCCTGAGTCAATCTGAAAAAGCATAATTTCTATCCAAGTTTTTTCAAAGCAGATTTCAGATTGTTAAAAAAAAAAAAAAAAGGCACAGTTTCTCACATAGATTCCACTTCTTCATTCCTTGTATGTTCAACTTCCCATTGTCTACAATGGACCCACATCTGCTAAACCAAGTAAAACTTAGTGGATTTGTGCTAATAGGGTATTGCTTGCTATAGAAATCATTTTACCTGCATGCGAGCAGCAGAAACAGAAAGATAGAAGGCTTCTAACCTTCTTTTATATTTGCACACAATGTCATCATTATTAAGAAATGGTCTTAATATTTTCTTATTCTCAATACTTTGTTCAAACTTGGTGAATTTCTACCAGTTGCAAGGATGCTTTTCTGCAGAACCTGAAAAAAGAAAGAAAACCAAGTCTACATAAACAAACATACATTGTCTCATTTGATATCATATTAATCTTTAAACTAACTCAATATGTGGAAAAAACAGATTATCTGAGTCTTCTGTTCTTTCTTTAACTCATATGTCAAGCAGATTACTTTGTTTCCTATTAACTCCCTTGAGCATATTTTAAGATAGCACAGCAATGCAATTCACCAGGAATCATCTACGGAGCAGGGCTAGGACTACACAGAATCGTTATCTAAAGGAAAGCTGGGAAGTTTGTAAGTGTTTCTTCTATTCTTCTATTCTTTTTTGTTTCTCTGGTGTCATGAAATAGATGGGTAAAGGGAGGGACACTTTTCAGCAATGCTTCCCCACTTGTTTTTCAGCTAGTGAAAAACAGTCATTTTCTTTTTCAGTGAAACTGCTTTGCACTTTGCAGAACTGAAATGTGTGAATCACAGCAGATGAAGGAGATGCTGATTAAAGCATAAATTTTGCTTGCTGCAACATTTTTTTTTCCTTTTTTTTTTCCCTTGTAGACTGGATTTTATCTTTGTCATCGTCAAATTCTGACTCATACTGGGAAAAGCTTGGAAGAAAAGTGTGTATGTGTGGGTGTCTTAACATCTGGAGTAAAGCACATAATAAAACATATTTTCTAAAGTCAAGGAAAAGACACTGACTTTTGTCCATGAAGGACCAAATTCCATGGAACTATTTCATGATCACATTATTTGAGAAAGCTATAAAAGCCTGATACTTCAGAGGGACCTACTGTGCATGAACAATTCATTTGTGCAAAGACAGTAATTCTAGCATGTTCCAGATGCATTGATTTCCCTGTGTATACACAGAATGATTACCATGTCAGTACGGTTTGGCTAAGATTCATCACAGTTTGCAAATATGATAAAGAATTGCTCTGTGCACACAGTATACCTATCTGTGTAGGATTCCTGGGCACTGGCCTTTCAGATAATTGGAAATCTCATAGCACTGTCCAAAGTGGTATTATTGGCCAGTGTACAGTAAAATTCACCAATGCTTATTTAATCAGCTTCTTCCTAGGGGACAAGAAAGGGAGGAAAGGGAAACAAAGATTTCCTTAAATAAGTCCATGTATTTGCTTACCTAAAATAAGGAATTTGCAGATCATACGTAGTTTTTGTCATCTGAGCTACTACCCTAGGCTACTTTTATAGCTATTGGGGGAAAATAGACACCTTTAGAGAAAAGATGACCAAATTCTGACTGTAAAAAGAAGAAAAATAAGGAGCACACATCAGACAGAAATGCCTATATTTCAGTATCACAAACTAGATAAGAAGAGTCCTACCCAAATTAAGTATGCACTTTCTTAGTCTTCAGAGCCTTAGTACCTTGCAGGTTTTGTACGCTTAAGCACTGTCTGTTGTCTAAAACCATAAATGTTAGTGGGTTTAGTCCTTATAATTAGGAAACATGCTGGGCAATTTTCCAAAGCCAAAACCTGTTACCTATTCAGTCATCAAACTAAGGTAACACAGAACATAGGTACCAAATATCAGGAGTAAAATTACATAGGAGAGCAAATCTCAAAATAGATTTAATGCTTCAGTATTTTGTATTCTGTCATGCCCTATATTGTTTCCAATATCTTCATTGCTTTCATCATACAATAATGAATTTTCTATCCTGGTGAGGTGGGTATTCTGTATATTAATAGAACACTTTATTTTTGCTTGCTTTAATATAAATCACATTTCTCAGATGAGTATCTATGAATTAATTTTATTCTCTGTATTATAAAATACCTGGGGTTTTTCCCTACTCTAGTACATTAGAAGTAAAGCTATTTTTGATTTTTCTGAAGCAGTCGATTTGCCTGTTGTTAAAGCTAACAAGATAATCAATCCAGTAGTCTCACAGGAGCATTTTGGAACTGAACATCAGGCTTGTCGCTTTAAAACTAGAGGTCAAGTTTTACTCTGAACTACAGGCAACAACATTTTCATCAGTGAGCTTATACTCATGCACTCAGCAGAAGGGACTGTAAGAACACTTGATTTTCTAAAGGTCATGGTCTAAATCCATCTATGAATTTCAGATTTTTTGACACTTGATACTGCAGCACCAAAAAGTTAAGCACCAAGATTCATCACCCTGACTTTCTAATTCCTTCTGCTGAAAATATATAGAGATGTTCAAGGTGGTTGTGATGCTGCTAATTTAGCATCTTAGGTAGATGTCCCATGCTTCTGACATACCTACTCATCTTTCTCCTGACTCAAAGAATGAAGCTAGCGAAAGAGAAGCAGATTATGAGGAAACTTCATGTTGGCCTGAAAAATACATGAAGTACAATCAGCTCTACTTATTAGATACCTTGTTTAGTGGAATTGATGTACAAGAGGTAATAAACATGAGACAGGCAGTAGGGATTGCACAAGTAATAGTTAGGAGTGCATGATATATGGGATTACCATTCCCTGTAGGCATAAACTGCTTCAGTGATGACAAAAGCTCCAAATAATTTAATCCTAATATACAGAAATATGAGTTCTGAGCTTCTTCAATAACTTGTAATAAGAAGAACTCTAAAAAAGGGCAGCTGGGAAATAATTAAGCTGTCCATGATGCACCATTCTGCAGTCTGTACCTAACATGGAAAAGTAGCAAGTCTCTTCTTGAGACATACATACAGGAGGCATCAGTTTTATAAAGAAACTTTATTGAAAATAAAACCATTACACTATTGTCTTTTTCTCTTTTCTTTTCTTTTCTTTTTTTTCTTTTTGAGTTTGGTAATAATGCTGCGTTTTGAAAGGTGGAACAGAGGGAAGAGATTTAGAAAAGTTTAAAAGAATTTGCCAAAGTTAGTAATTTCAATCAATCTCCTGAATTCAGGGGGATAAATTCCATTTCACAGACCTGATTCCAAAGGGAGCTGAAAGCTTGTGTGTGTGACCTGTAAATGTTATCGCAAACAGTAACAGTATTTGACAAATGATCTAATCACTATAGTGTAGATCAACGCATTTTTCTTTGGTGTAATAAAGTGTCTCTTCTTAGAAGGCATATAGATTTATACTTTTCCAAATTTATAAAAAAAATCTCAGATACATACTAACCTTGTTTTAGTCTAAAAAAGCTGAAATGTTTCCAAGACAAATATCTTTACTTTTTTAAACAATATGCCTGCACAAGTCACACTTTATTTTCAAGGGTTTAGGCAGTTAGAGTTTCTTGTCCCTTTTGGGACAACTCTCTTGTTTAAAAACAATTTTAGTCTCCCTTCCTTCAAAAAAATACACAAGAAAACCAATATCAAAAGACAGTCTATTACAAAAAGGCTTATGTAAAACCAAATAACTGTCTTTCTCAGGCGACAATTGATACAGCAACTGTACAAACATCTCAGAGCACCCATGCCAAATTACAAACATTCCCACCGCAGAATAATCTATGTAAATGTAAAAAGTACAGTTTCTGAAATAGGCAATTTCCATAATTAAAAAATGAACTCTGCTAGGACTTTCCACATTCGTCATTTCAATCCTCAGGCCATTTAGCAACAGCTAGTGAAATTACTGATACACCGTTATTGGAACGGAGCACTGATGCAGAGTTTTGTGTGAAGTTGAAGCAAAAGAGTTTATGTGGTAGATTTTTGGTCAACCTATATTTTTTTAAAAAAATTGTTTATTTGTTTGTTTCAGGGGAAGTTAAAACTAAAATAATAAAGTTGTGTCAATTATCCTTGTGGGTATCTGAGTAGATATTTGAGAAATAAAATTATTTTACCGATAATTTATATTCAAAAATTAGAAATTAGTTAATTTTAGTTCCAAAACAATGGATTTTATATTTATTTACATATGTATATGATGAAAGTATTCCAATGAAGCAGACAAAAAATTTCTTGTTTATTTTGATAATGAACTGTTAATTATCAGATAAATTATTATGGACTGAAATTCTTCAGTTCTGTCCATTACTGCTGCCTTTGTTGATTTTGTTGTTTCTTTTTGTTTTTTTAACTCAATCTCTTTTTTAACTTCAAAGCATATTTTAAATGCTTTGTTATTAGAAAAAATACCCAATGTTACCTGCTCTCAAGATGCCTTTCTTCAGTATTAAAATTTATTTCATTAATAAATTTCAGTAATAGCAAAGACTGTAGCTGTGTTGCTGAGGTAATGCAGGGTAAATTACATTGCTCTGTATATTAAGGTTTGCATTTCAAGCAATTGTCTCATATTTCAAACTTCTCTGCAGTTAACCCATAATGAAAACTTGAACATTGTTTGTGTTTATTCTTTAAATAAGCAGGATTTCACTTATCATCATAGAATCATAGAAAATTCTGAGTTGGAAGGGACCCGTAAGGATCATCAAGTCCAACTGCTGGCTCCACACAGGGCCAGACAAGTCAGAGCATGTGACTGAGTGCATCATCCAGACACTTCTTGAACTCAGTCAAGTTCAGTGCTCTGACCACTTCCCTGGGGAGCCTGTTCTAGTGCCCAACTATCCCCTCATTAAAGTGCCTCCTCCTGAACCTCTTCTGTTCCTGCAGCTTCTTGCCTTTCTCTTGGGTTCTATCACTGGTCACCAAAGAGAGATCAGTACCTGCCCCTTCACTCCCACTCATCAGGAGTCCATAGACAGCAATGAGATCTCCTTCAGTCTCATTTTCTCCAGGCTGAACAAACCAAGGGACTTCAGTGTCTCCACCTAAAACTTCCCCTGCAGATACTTCACTATCCTCATTGCCCTAATTATAACCTAATATAGCCCATGAAAATATCACATGAACCAGTTTCACATAAATGAATCATTCTGTGAAGGATAACTTTTTCTTTTGCACAGGAAAACAACAGTTGTAGTAAAAAAAAAAAAAAAAGTCAGTCACAAATTATTTTAGAAAGAATGACATTGTTTTATAAATGGCTATAGATTGTATTAATATAGCTTGCATTTATATAAGGATTGATATTTACTTACCAAAAGGCAAAACATCTAAACTTTTAGTAATACACACCCATTTGTTCACATCTGCATGTGCAGGGGACAGAATGCATGAAAGGAGTAAGAACTGTTTTGGTTTTATTTTAAGTACAGTGATGAAAATTCTAATATATAAACATAATTTATTTTTTCATAGCTTCTTCCTGAATAAAATAAAATTAATCTTCATATTCATTAAGAAACTAAAAGTCCAATAAGGATAACAAAAATTATGGTAGGGAATTTTTCAGGTAGCATTTAGCCAGAACTAAAAATATCACTGAATTATAAAGGAATGACAGAATTATATATGTTTCACTAAATTATCCACAGAGTTTGCAGGATTTTTGAGGAATGTCTAGAATTTAAAAATGACCTTCACTTGATTTAGGGTTTTAAATTCACATCATGGCAAGACATTTGCCTTGGTAAAATTATATTATGAATTGTATCTGGATTATATTAACTTCCTTTACTTTTCATTATTCTCTTGCCCAGAATCTCTAGGTTTCATTATGTGGATTCAGGATAAATCTGAGGTCAAATTTACATTACAAGAGCCTCACTGAAAGGCTACATAGATATGTAATATTTCACTACCTATCTTTTGAATCTTTTTGGAACCTAAGAATGGAAAACTATGGTAAAGGGATAAAATCTATCCCAGGCTTCTTTTTTTTGTGGGGGTTTTTTTTGTTTTTTTTTTTTTTTTTTAAATTACTTTTAATGGAAATTTAAAAGATAATATACATATCTAAGTCCAATCTATTATATTTTTAATTTTTTTTTTACTACTTAATCTTGCAAAGATTTTAAGCAGCATGGCTTGCAAAATGATTTTAACATTCAAAGGATCCAAGCATTTGGGTTTATAACAATAGATTAAGATGGAAGACTATTTTTAGGGCTCCAGCTTTCCAGATTTTCTTTTTCGTTATCAAATGGCTTGACAATGAATACAAAATTCTTTAATCCAATAATTATATTGTGAACTATTAAGAGGTGTAGATATGCATAGTTGCTGTTATGTTTAAAAATTAGACGATTCTCACACATATATCTCTCAAAAATTCATATATTGTATTTGTGAATGCCTACACATCACTTTGAAGAAGTTGAATAACTAAGAGGATAATTCCAAATAAATCATTTACTGGTCAAATCCTGGTTTATTTCCATTCCTTCACTATCAGATCAGTTATTAGTCTTCCTCTACTTGGATCTAAGTTCAGTACAGTATTTAGAAAGAATCATATATGAAAAAAAAAAAAGAAAAAAAAAAAAAAACCCCAAAAAAAAAACCCAAACCACAAACCAGGAAATACTTTTTGACAACATAAGCTTGCATAAAAAATGGGTGAATGCTTACTAAACTTAAGAAACTCACGATTTTTTTGCCATAAAGCATCAAAGGAAAGGTTCATTTGTTAAAGATTAAATGTGAAAATAACAATGGCACTCCATCTCTTTCTGCTACAAAGTGAAAAACTAATGCTTCTGACAATGTTCCTAAATATTAACTTTCAAACCCACTAGCAATGATTTCTAGCAATGCTTGACTGAGTGACGATTGTATTATTCATTTTTAACCAACTTTCTGCAAGTGGAAATGAGTTTGCATTATTACAGTAATTTTTATTTGTGTTAATTGTAGTCAGAAAACCAAGATTGCATCTCCACCAGTCTGTAGTGTGAGCTCTTCAAGATAATGTCACATCTCCATGCCACACCTCATCTCCAAAAGAGGGTGTGGTGGTTGAGCCCTGGCTAAAGGCCAGACGGCCACCAAAATCAGTCTATTACTCCCCTTCTTAGTTGGACAGGGGAGAAAAAATGTAATTGGGCGGCTCAAGAGACAAACTCGTTAATGACGCGGGCAAAACAGACTCAACACAGAGTGCTGAAAAGTTATCTAATTTATTACACTACACTAAAGAGAAAACAGTGAAAACCAGAGTCAGGAGTGTAACCAACAATCTTGAAACAAATGCAAACCAGGCAAACACTTTTCCCCCCACCACTCCCTCCTTAGCAGGCTTTAGTTAGAAGTTTGCTCCCTTCTTCCCTCCCAATCGCAGCCCAGGAGGGGCAGGGACTGGGGAAAATGGGGGTCTCGGTAACACCTTCCCCCCACCCCTCCATTCTAAAGCAGACTTCCCTTTCAGCCATGATTTTGCTCCCTTCTTCCCCTCTCCTGCTCGCAGCACAGGACAGGGGGACAGGGAATAGGAGATGGGGGCTTCGGTCAGTCCCTTGCAAGATGGTTCCCTTCTCGGCCGGGATGGGGGCATCCATTCCACACAGCCTCCCCCTGCTGCACCGTAGGATCTCACCCACAAGAGCCAGTCCTCCACGAACTTTCTCCAAGGCAAATCTCTTCCCACTGGGCTTCATCTCTGCTATGGCTGGCACCAACAAATCACAGTGTCTCTCAGTCCCAGTCCTCCACGGGGCTGTGATGCCTCCTCCAGCAAACCTGTTTGGATCTCTGTAGGTCGCTTGTGCTGGCAGGGGCTCATCCCAACGTAAGTCACGACATCTTCTCTATGTCTCCACCGGCTCCATCCAGCGTGGAGCCTCTCCACCGGGCAGGTCGGGTCTCTGCCTCCTCCATGGGTCCTTTCCTCCGGCTACTCCACGTGCTTCTGCACCGGCTGCAGGGGCATCTCTCTCTCTGGCACCTGGGCGCCTTCTCCCCCAGCCTTCCTGGCCTTTTGTGTCTGTCAACTGCTCACAATGCCCTTAACGGGTCAACACTGCTGTCTTCCTGGCATTCCGTGTTCTGGTGGAGTCTTTGTCTCCTATATGTAATTCTCAGAGGCGCTATAAGCAGGCTTGCATAAGATTCTAGTAACCATTTTCTGCAGCCTCTGGCCCCCCTCAGTCAGCACCCAACTATGCACAACCATGACAGAGGGTTAATAATAATTCCCTTCCTTTCAGAACTGCTTCATAATGCATTGGGTTCTTGTTTGATTTCTTCACTATTGCAAAATTCAGTTACAAGTGTCTATGAATGAAATTCTCATGTTTATTAAAAAAAAAATAGAAGAATTCTTTACATTTGTTGATCTTTGCAGAGCTGAACACCTTAGGCAGCACTGTGAATCAAAATTCAAACTTTGTTTTGACATCAAATATATTTTCATAGTTTGTGGATACAACTTAGAGTGACAAATCGGTTTCTGTGAAGAAATTATTTGTATTTGTTTTTTTTCCATTTTTTCCTTAACCAAGATATAAACATGGTTAAAGGGATTTCTTTTGAGGATTACTGTTGCTATCAGTGGAATAGAAATATAAAAACATCTAAAAAGAGTAAGATTAGACTGGTACGTGCATTTATTTACACAAGTATGTCACAAAATAAATGCCAACTCTGGCAGATTATACCTACTGCATATTCTTATCAATTAATTAATTAATTAATCTTAGATCTGTAGCTTTGACTCCCCCCTCTCCCCTTCTCCCCTAGGGAAGCAGGTAGTATCTTCTTCTGATATTTATTTGTCTAAAAATGTAGGACAACTTTGTGACTGTAGACATATTCCAGGTCTGATGTGACCCTGTAGTTTTTTAAAAGGTTCAGAAGGGTGATGGCTGTAAATGCAGGGCATGATGCATGCTAGGGGTGGTACCTGACTGGTACGAGTCCTTCATATAGCACAGGAGGTTATCAGAAGGATATGAGAAGCTCAGGAATCTGAGTAAAATGGAGGAGGAGGAAGAATCTCCTAAGCAGTCTAGTCAAATGTCTTGCCAGTGCACATGAGCTGATTACAAAATTTTCTTAAATTTAATACTTACATCTTCAAAAAATTTATTTGATTTCCTCCTAATATTCAAATATATTCTACTGGTTTGGTCTTTCTATAGTTAGAAATGTGCTGATTTTTAATTTAAATTAAGTTGCATCAATTTAAAACCCTGGTTTTCTTTTGCTTAAGTTCATCCTTTAGCTTCCTGGTTTGGGCCCCCATCTTCTAACTTTTATCTGATATTGCCTTCTGATATAGATATACTTTCAGAGAGCAGTCATAGATTCTCGGCCTTTGATTTGCCAAGTTCTCTTGCTCAATTGAGTAATACAGACTCTTCCCTCTTTTGTTTACTATAAAATCTCTTTTATAAAGGTACTATGGACTGATGTCATGATGCCAATCTTTGGACAAATTCTTACAGATTATTATAGATCATCTAAGAATTTTCTTAGATTATTTAAATGGAATTAAATTTAGATTAACTTACCTTGACTGTTGCATTCTAGCCAGTGGCATTAAGCCACTTCAGTAAAAGCTTAGTAATGCGACAGTAAATATAAGTATATACATATACACAAAAAAAAAAAAAAGTTCTGGGTTCTAGGCAGGGAAAGGATAAATTAGTAAACTCCACATTAGGACTTAGGGGTGTTGGTGGACAGGAAGCTCAACATGAGCCAGCAATGTGCATTTGCAGCCCAGAAAGCCAATAGTTTGCTATGATGCATCAAAAACAATGACCAACAAGTCAAAGGAGGTCATTCTCTCCCTTTAATCTGCTTTTGTAAGAGATACCCCACTCAGAGTACTGTTTCCAGCTCTGAAGTCCCCAGGACAAGAAAGACATTGAACTGTTGGAACAAGTCCAGAAGAGGGGCCATGCTGTTGATCAGAGGTCTGGAGCATCTCTCCTATGAAGACAAGCTGAGAGAGTTGGGCTTGTTCAGACTGGAGAAGAGAAGGCTGTGGGGAGACCTCATTGCAGCCTTTCAGTACCTGAGGGGGACCTTCAAGAAAACTGGAGAGGGACTGTTTACAAGGGCATGTAGTGATAGGATAAGGGGTAATGGCTTTACACTAAAAGAGGGTAGATTTAGATTAGATATTATGATAAAATTCTTTACTGTGATGGTAATGAGACACTGTAACAGGTTGCCAAGAGAAGCTATGGCTGCTCCCTCCCTGGCAGTATTCAAAGCCAGATTGTATGGGCTTTTGGGTAACCCGGTCTAGTGGAGGGTGTCCCTTCAAGTATGCTTGAAGGTTTTGATACTTGAATATTATCTAAGTAATGTTTTATAGGATATGATGCATTATTTTGCTTTATGGCATAGTTGACAATTTTTGTAACCATATGACATCATGCTCAGCAACTAAACTGGGAGAGGGAAGGAGGTTGACAGGGTTACAATTTCTTGGGGACTGGCTGAGCAACTGGAGGAATTAGTGAGGTTTTTTTGCATCCTATTACCTTCACTTCCAAGTCATATAAAAACACATGTGTTTGGTTTGGGTATTTTTTTTTCTCCCACAACAACTAAAATTTTTATTCTGAAAATTTTAAAAGTAATCTTCATTTTAGAAAAATATGAAATCCAAGAATGTCACAAGGCATTAACTGATTGACCTTATTCACAAAGTTTCCCTCATGTATTCCTCGGGCAGATGTAGTAAGGCTTTCTTGAGTAAGAAAAGAGAAAGATTACCAAAAAAAAAATCCCTGACAAAGGAAAGGTTTTCCCAGTGAGAGACTGGAAATATTTGTTTGGTAAGAAATAGATAAGACAAATCATGTTTTACACAGTTGGCTTGTGAGAGAGAGAGGGAAAAATGTCTTAAAGTGATAGAATAGGATGGTGAAAGACATCAGTACTGAAAATAATAAAGTCCAGACAAAAAATGCAATAAAGAGGAAACTATGAAGAGCAGACTGCATAATTAAAAAAAAAACAAAACACAAACACCATGATGAAACAAGTACAGTTTCTCGAAGAAGTTTTAATTGTGAAATTACTGAAAGGCAGCAAAAATTACTTTCTCTAAGAAAGAGTTCAGAAAGCTGAAGTGAAGCAACTCTAATAGAACTTGTTTAGAAAGGAAACTGTGATTACTGCAAATATTCAGAAATGTAACTGGGATCAACAAATAACCATGGATTCTCTTCAAGTAACACAATAGAAGAAAAAAAAAGTCTGCATAACATTTCCCATTCTTTTTCTAAACTTGTTCTGAATTTCTTTTTCAGCAAAAATAAAACAAGTGGACTGCAAGTGAAAGAACAGATGGTGATACTGCTTTTCAGATGAACTAAGTAGTGGGACGTCTGGGAAAAAGTGAAAGGCAGAGGAAAACACAGAGAGGCAGGTTGTTATGATCTTATTTTCCTGAGTGAGAAACAGTTCAACAAAACCATTCCTTCTTTATAAACAGACTAAAGAAATTAAAACAGGCTCTGTGGTCCCCCCTGCCACATATGCAGCTCTGCAAGCAAGAGTACTGTTCTTCTGCTCTACGAAATGACTTATTTGGCATCTAAAATATATATACAACTTTTATACATGAATCAGTTTTTTCCTGTTCCATGCCTGAATTAGATAAAGTTTCTGAATCAGAACAGCCCCAATTGTAGAAGTTCATGAGAAACAATGTGACCAGTATTGGGGATGCCACATACACTGTAATCCTGTGACCAAACATGTACCAGCTGTAATGTTGAACATAGGGCTCAAATATGTGAGCTGGGAGACAGATATAGAACACCACAAAAAGAATGAAACAAGTAATTTTATGTATTATTTAGCAAATAAGTTATTTTAAACTCAAGAAAAGCAGCAAGTATCTTCACCTATAATGTGGATTATTTCCTGAAAATAAAAAGAAAAGAAAGAAAACACAGCACAATAAACCAAACAGCTCAATGAAGTAAAAGCTTCCAAAACTACTCACTGGAGAAACATAATTTTATGTAGTACACCGAAAGTCATTGTGTACACACAGATAACAATGGATGCAAATTTTTGCCAGGAAAGTTTCAGTAATAGTGTAAGGTATGTTTCATAGGACACTAAAAGGATGTTCTTTTATTGGTAAATTGCACTATTCAGATTTTTTTTTTTTTATGAACTTATAGTGACAAATTGCTACTGTGTTGTACAAATGCTTCTGTTCAACCAATGCAGGAGGTTGAAATAGGTTCACAGAACTAGAAAAGGGCATCTGTACCTCATTCAGCCGTTTATGCTACTTGCACTGTTCTTGCTGCTTTATTAATGGAAGCTGTGTGGTTAACTCAAATGAGATGCCTTTCTCAATTGATTCCTGTGAAAATCCCATTGCTTTTACTGTGGAACATTTCTGATTGTGATGCATTCTTATTATTAGATTAAATTCACTTTGTTGCATTTTATTTACAGTCTTTCTACTAATACGAGAAACTGAAGCACAGAAGAGTTTATCTCAGGACATAATCCAAAGGTGTGCTGATTCCATTCTGTTCCCACTCAGTTTAGATAGAGTTAAAATCATTTGGCACCTCATAGAAGACATCCCTCTAAGTTCCTTGTTAGAGTATTGAAAGTTATAGTCCTTACAGTAAGGCAATATCAGCCTCCCTGCCTGTAGACCTCTAGAAGCCTTTGGAGTCTTTTCTACTGCTTAAAATGGAGGGAGGATCATCATCATCTGGAAAGAGAACCAAAGAAATTTTGTCTGATCTATTCCACAGAATGAAACTCAGACCAAGAAACAGGAAAGAGTTAGTGCGGACTGAAAGGCAGAATCTCTTAGATTTCTGTGGAAGACTAGGTGAGAAGTAGTAGGAAGAACTGTATTTTTACTTCTTCTTCTTCTTCCCCCCTCCCCACAATGGTCTGGTTCTGTATAAGAGAAATATGCATACTTTATATACAGTTTATGTCCTGGTTTCAGTCAGGATAGAGTTAACTTCATTTGTAGCAGCTGCTGGAATGCTGTGTTTGGAAG
Source organism: Hypotaenidia okinawae (assembly GCA_027925045.1). Lineage (NCBI taxonomy): Eukaryota > Metazoa > Chordata > Aves > Gruiformes > Rallidae > Hypotaenidia > Hypotaenidia okinawae. Next base: position 177,909,966 of record BSDF01000001.1, read on the forward strand.
TTAAAATGAAAGCAGTGCTGATAACACCCTGATGTTCTTAGTTGCAGTCAGACAGTCAAGGACTTTCTCAGCTTCTTCATATTTCTCTGTTCTTGAGAAAGGAGGAGCGAAGCCAGGACAGGTGACCCAGATGGGCCAAAGAGAGTATTCCATTCCAATTACGTCCTGCCCAATATAATGGGGGGCTGAGGGGAGGAAGAAGAGGGGCGGTGGCGGGACGCGTGCTTCTTGGGGGGACGGTCGGGTTCCGGGACAGCTCTGGGTGGTACGGCCTGAGTTGTGTGGTTCGGGGAGAAACTGCATTGGGTATCAAGAGTTTCATATTCTTTTGCTCTAAAGTCCTGTTAGCATTGTTATATTTTATCTTTCTGTTATCTTAGTAAACTATCCTTATCCCAACCCACGGGCCTCCTAGTTTCTTGGTTTTGGAGTTATTTGCCCCTTCCTTTTCCCTTCCCTTGTTTCCCCCTTTTTTCCCTCTTCCCCTGCTCTTTTACTTTAAGGAGCAGGCAGCTGCGTGGATCTCGGCCCACAGCCGGGGTGAAACCACGACAATACTTTATGGTACTCATAAAATAATAACAAAAAAAACCTCCATTAAAAGAAAAAGATGAACATGTTATTCCTGTCTTTATTATATTTCAAAAAGAATCTGCAAAATGACTAGTAAATACACTCCTGTGCATACACTTCTTGCCTGAACTCAAGATTCTGATAAATACTGCATTCAAATATTTCATAAGGTCTAAAATAAGTATTTTATCCATGGAACCTTAATGGTCTTAGCTCATCCTATATTACACCTCCCTAATCTGCTAAAGAAATCTTAGGCTGAAATAATAATCAGCTTCATTAAAAGAACTTCAATAGTGCTAAATAAGTCTCAGTTCCAATTATGTTGATGCAGATGCAGAGGGAGCTTGTGGCATCTAGAAGTCTCAAAAAAACCCAAACAAACCCACAAACAAACAAACCCAAAAACCCATGAAAATATTTTCTGTGAATCTCTTTGATTTCCCTTTATTGACTTATACTGTAGGATTACATCAAGTCTTTCACCTGATTAATACCCTTCCTCACAGAGCAATTCACCTCTTCTTGGAATGTATACTATAATTTCTTCAATACCAAGGTGTAAGCCTATCATTTAACAAAAATGAACAAAAAAAAGAACAAACAAACAAACAACACCAAAAAAAATATCCATCATAGCTATCATGCTTGTTATCACTTGCACATTTTTTGGGCTGCCACTGAAACGACACTGAAAAGTGGAACAGGTTATAACACCAGACATAAAACATAGTTCATTGCAAAAGTTGTTCTTTTCATACTGAACTTTTTCCCAGAGATAGGATATATTGGTGAAATTACTTGGCCTTTAATGTTGTGGACCCATTTTCTGAACCAAGTTCAAGTGTATGTCAAGCAAATGAATCCATCTGGTCAGTACATCTCTATATCTCCTTTCCTTTCTACAGAAAGACAGCTGAACTTTCGGAAGTGTTGTTCCATCCTTGTCTGTGAAACTTCTAAGTTCCTCCTCTTGGCAATTCTCCTTTATTGACATAGATCATCTTGTCATGTGGCAGGAGCTGTGTCTCTATTGCAGGGGATGGGGGATGGGGTCAGAGAGGCTAGCAGATTTTGAAAGATAATAGACTTTAAACCATTCAGAAATGCTGAGTCCTCTGTTCCAAAGAACAGTAGTGTTTGTGGCTGCAGTCCACTCCAAACTCTGCTTTCTCTGCTCACTCCAAACTCTGGTAAGCCTCCAGAAAACAAAACATCTCATCCTTGACAAACTTTTTTTCATCTAGGAGTACATATGGCAATGCAAAGAGATTCACGCAACACAAGAACAGTCTTGGAGTTCTGTTTTTCTCTCTGTATGGAAGTCTTCCTTGAGTGACAAGGGTAACATGCTAATGAGGAGGAAATGAAAATGAACAAACTGAGGAAGTGAAATGCTTGTTTTCCTTCCCTAATGGGATTGGCTATTAATAAGAGACAATTAGTAAATGAATGCTTTCTACCTCCTTCCACAATCAGCAGCAAACATAAAATGGGGAGAGACACTGGAGCTAATAATAGCAATTGGATGCATAAATAACTGTATCATTCTAGATTAGATGACAGAAGCAAGTATTTGCCTTATACTCAAAAAAGACAGAACTTGTTCCAAGACAAGTTTATGAAATGAGAATATTAAGTGCAGTAACAGACCATAAGCTGCCTTTAGTAGGTTCCTGTAGTGAATTTACCAGGTGTAGCTGTACACACTGCATTCAAGTATTTCATAAGACCTGAAATGGTAGACTGCAGACTTCTATAACCAAACCAGCAATCCTTGACTTGATTTCAATTTATAATAGAGAAAAAAATATGTAGTTCCTTAAAATAATTAATTTCATGTCAAAATAGGCATCTAAAACAAGTAAACTTTATCTAGCAATAATTCTCTGTCCCTATTGAGGAACATCTATAAAAAGACCATATAGTGACTACCTCAGATTGAAATGCTTACAGTGTGAATGTTTAAAAGTAGGTGATATGAATTCTTTCTCTAAGATATGAGTGATACCCAGGTTTCTAAAGAAATGATAAATCTACCAGTTGTCTACTGTAGATATCATATAAATCTTTGTCGGTATCAAGTGCATGTTAAAAATATGTGCGGACTTCCCCAGAAATCACACTACAGATGGCACAAAAACAGTTGTTGAGGTAAGAAGTGACAGATCTGAAGTTGCTTGTGTAACTGTATTTGCAAGTCTTTTGTGTAAATAGGCATTCACATATTTTCTATAGAATTCCTGCTTCATATAGAGTATAACACGAGCATTGCACTGCATATCAGGCTTATTTACTACAGAGGAAATTACAGAAACTGAGCTTCAACATAAAAGTTACGTATCTTTTTACCAAACTTCACAGCAAAACATTTTTTTCCCAAGCATGGGAAAAAAATCCAAACCTCAATAATTTCCTGAAATGCCTATAGTCTGATTTTGAATGCAAATGAAACAATGTACTTTTCCACAAGTAAAAAATAAAAATTTAAAAAAAAACCAACAAAACCCAGCTAAAGGCCAAGAAATCACTTGCAATTTTTTTTTTCCAAATGTTTTTAAATATAAAAATATTATTATGTTTTAAAAAGTTGGATTATGTTTAACTAAGCTGATCTGTTCCTCTAGCAAGTCAAAGTGACTGGCATTCAAAGAATGGAGAACAGGTAGCCAGAGGGAAGAATATGGGACAGGCAGCAGCAGCAGCTAGTCACTATACCCAAAGCTGCAGTTCTCACTACAACTACAGTATCTCTCCAAATACTTCTCTTAATAAACTCCATCCTCCTAGGGACACCAGAATTTTTCTATTATTTATTATCCAGTACAGCAGATCTTATGAAGCATTACTTTAATATCAAGTATTAGGGTTTCTTACAGAGAGTTGTTCAGTGAAAATCAACAAAATATACTCTCTCTAGGAATCTCTAGGCTCACTTGTAAGATCAGCGTAATTAGCTTCTACTTCTGAAAAATGGATCCTAGATAATCTGCCTGGTTGTGCCTTGTACATCTTGATGATACTCATTGACCAGAAAAAATTCAGCTCTGATGACACCATATTTTACCTCTAGTCTTCAAGGAAGTTCTAAATTTCAAACAAATGGCAAGATAAAATCCCACTCATCCTCATGGCTGTGAGCAGCAAATGCAGGACTATGCACCTCCAAATAGCAGAGGTATTCTGCAAATCAATACACTGATGTAGATATAATAAATGTCACAAAAGGAAATTGCCAATTTTGGGAAGATCCAAAAAGGACCAAATTACTTCTAAATTAAATCCTCGAAGAACCACAAAACATAAAATATAAATGACCCTCTGTGCTGAAACTGTTCTGCCCACATGTGAATAGTTTTTCAAAGAAAAAAGTAACTATCCAGCATTCTGTGGACTTGGTGAGTCAGCAAATGACAAAATGCTTGAGTGGAACAGAAGAAAAATACCATTGCCCATAAATTGAAATCAGGGAATAAAACAATTTTCTCTAAAATCATTGGAAACACGTCTTCTATGAAAAACAGTTTATTATATTTTCCACAAAAAAATAAATATATATATATTTTAAATCTCAACAGCTCCCAGGAATGCAAACAGTTCTGAAAATAAACAATACAGCTGAAGGGTCATTGCCCCAGGCATGATTTCTCTGGGGGTTTTTTCCACACAGTTGTAAATTAATATTAATTCTTCATGACTTATGGTCTTTTTCTCTAAAACAATATTGATTGACTTGTTTTTACTTCAGACTGCATTTTTCTCTGCACTGTTTTGTACACTTTTACAAATATGACTTCATGACAGCCTTAGGCTGGGGTGACACACAAGGATCAAACTGGAGAAGTCCTGTGCTAAAAGCTTGAACTAAAAATCCATGACACTGCAGCTGAGGACTCTAACAACTGATTCTCTGTGGATCAGTAGAGAGGGGAACCTATAAAACCTATTCTTTACTTTTCTTTATAACTCAAAAGTCTTTTCTGCAAAGTTTCTAGAAGACACCTTTTCTTGAACAGCTTATGAATGACAGTAGAAATTGATAAGGTCATGTCACTCTAAAAAAATCTCCCACTGGGATATTACTCTCTCTTTCCCTGACAAAAATCTTTAGGTCTCAACCTAAATTTAAATTGCTCATTTAAAAATGCAGTAGAACAATGTTAAACTTTCCATATGACAGGAAGGGTAGTGTATATTCCAGGTTAAAGCTGCTTTTCTAGCCTGTGAAATTGAGTTTGTCTGAACTAATTGCTTTTAATATCACTGAATACATATTAAAGGTTAAACAGAAGCTTTGCTGCACTGCACCTTATTTGTTATTTTATCATATGTATGTCCATACTGCTAAAAAAATAGAGCAAGGGACCATTATTTGGCCTTGAAGCCAAGCAGCAGAAAATGATGACGACTACACATCCCAGCATTAGGACCTTTATTAGATGTAGCCTAAAAAATGTAATTTCCATATTTCATGTCTTGTTTTTCCATTCTAAGTGCCTGATTTAATATGAAGGTTGTGTTCGTGTAACATGAAATCGCAGCTATATGTGCTTTGCTTTGAGACAAGGATGGATGCCTCATGATGTAAAGTTTGTTTTGTTAGAAGATTGTTTAAAGACTGTCACAGTAGTATCCATGTTACCTGTAGGTAGAGATCTCTCCTGAACGAGCCCTGAACTTTATCTCAGGGTGGTGATAGACAGTGGCCAATGCCATTAAGCAATGTAAATGATCAACAGTTCAATGATGAACTTGCCTCTGTTTCCTTGGGGTTTTTTTGTTGTTTTGGGTTGGGTTTTGTTTTGGTTTTTTGGTTTTGGGGTTTTTTTTTGGGGGGGTGGTGGTGGTGGTTTTGGTTGGGTTTTGTTTTAACACATAACCACAGTCCAACACTGCCGGGATAACAATATGCAGATACAGTCATCTGATCACAGAAGCTGTACTGTGGCATCCACGCCTCACTGGATTCAGGCTGCATGGTCTGTCTTTCAGCTTGGCTAATTAGCCTGGGCATGTGGCAAATACTTCACAGTATCAGAGGTCTTTTGGAGTCCTGGCTTGGGAATATCTGCGCAGTACTCACAAGTACTTTGTAGCTGTGTTCTCAGATTTTCTACTGTGGAAAATGACCAGCTTTGTACATATATGCGTGTGCTAGAAAGTTTTGTGTACCTATATTTACTTCGTTTTCTCATTTGACAAAAACTGGTTTCATAGAATTTATTCCCACTTCTAACAGAGGGTAAAAGAACAATTCCTCATTCTATCTTGTTGCATGACCTTATGTGTGATTATCTCATAATATGGTACACATGCATTATATTATTCTTATGAGGTATATAAAAAGAAAGATGCATTTTCAAAATGAGTTGTATAAAATGTCTTTTTTTTAATGTAAGTAATTGATCATGTATGCCTCTTCTGTCCTGCTGTGCCTTTTTAGCAGTGTTTTCCATAAAACCTCCACTATGCTGGTATGCCATACTTCAACACACATGGATATATAATATACAATATAAATTCTTCTGAAACAGAAAGTTCCCAGTTCTGTGTCTATCGGTGGAAGAAATCAAAGGGAAAACTATACAATAGGAAGAATCAAAGACAACTGTTTTATGCTATGTCTAAAGGAAAAAAGAAAAAAAAAGTAACTTACAGCACTTAACAATTCATCACTAACAACACTTTAAAGCATAGAGATGTTGAAGCTTATTGTACACTATCCTGACAGATAGGAGATCAAATAGATATAAAGATAGATACATAGGCAAAGAGTGTGTATGCACAAGGTACCAGAATTAAGCCTACCTTTATGAGCCAGTGGTAGCTTCCTGCTGGTAGTTTTTGACAATGCTTACACATATGTATGCATATTCACACACATATTCAGAACAATTTCATCAGGTCTGACAGGAAGCAACAAAATCCAAACTAAATACCAGTTACAGTTGCTCTGAGAATAATGTAATTATGGTAATCAATCAGAAAAGAATATTTAACACCTGTGGAGTAGAGAGGTGACAGCAGAAGGAGGTGACCAGCAGTTAACCTCTGCGGAACAAAGAGAGAAGAGTGCCTTTAACAATTCCCATTACACTTACTGCAGTGCAATGGGAAAGGTCAGGAAAGGATTATCAGAGATGCTGAATAAAAAAATCCTCTCTTCCTTTCCTGCTACATCAGCGGTCTCATAAAGAACTTTACTGTTGCTTACAATCCTTGCTGCTCTCATATAGTTAAGTTACAACAGCTTAAATATTATTACCTTTATCTATGTCTTTATCAATATATCATAAAATTAAAATTTCTGTTTCATAAAGAAAATTATCAATATATTTAAAAGCTGTGGACTCAGCATTACAGAAAAGGTAGCGGAAAAAGACCATGGCGTTTTAAGTCAAACAAGTCAAAAAGGCAAAAAAAGATCCTTGGCCCTGCCAGATCTTGCTACTGCCTCTCCTGTCAGAGACAGCCTATCAGGGCTTAAGAGGCATGTGTGTGTTTGTGCATGAAATCATGAAGCTGTTCCTTATGGTCCAACATCCACCACCAGCCACTTTTCTCTCCTTGACTAGCTCTCAGGCTTGCTGCCTCAGCAGCCCTCTCCAGCATCTTAATGGGACAAGAAGTCAGCCTGTCCCTCTGTAGCCTCTGGGTACTTGAGGTCCATCTACACCCCAATCTTGTCCAACTACCAGAGAAGTGGTGGAGAATGAAAAGAACAGAGCTGCTTTTTGTGACTTCTTATTCTAAGTAACTGACATTCTTTTGCAGACAGATATAAAGTTAAGGAGAGGGAGGGAAAAGAAGATGGGAAGGGCAGTATATATGGGAAAGACATTAACAAATACTACTCTTACAAAAAAAAAAAAAATTTTTTCAGAAACTTTGCTATTTTCTAGGGAGCCTGCTTTGGCAGGGGGGTTGGATTCAATGATCTCTGGAGGTCCCTTCCAAACCCTAAAATTCTGTGAATCTGTGAATCTATTTTCTGCCTCTATTATACTGTAGTAAGATAGCTGTCTGTCCATTCATTATTTTAATTTTTTACAAGCTAGTTCTTTGAAAAGAAAATTCTTCCTTTGAAATTGGAATTTTTAATTACCCTTTAAGTACAAAACTTACCTATTCCTCATAAAACAAGTAATATCTGTTAAACCAACAACAATTTCTAAGAAGTGAGAGATGAATTAATGGCTCATTAATAACTGTCACACATTCACTGGATTGAAAAAACAGGCTGAGACTATATCATTTCTGGCTTACTAGTAGTTTTTTGTAGTAAACACAGAAACAAGTAATACAATTTATTTTATTTTTTTTAAGAAAATTAACCAGTAAGGGGACAAGCATGTTAATTTTCTTAAAAAAAATAAAATAAATTGTATTACTTGTTTCTGTTCTCTACTAAATTAATTTAAATGTAACTAATTATGACTAGTGTAATATCAGATATCACTAAGTATGTGTAGCAGTTTAGTATAGCTGCATACTCGTAGAGAAGTAGGGGCTGCAGAGATGGCTCCTTCAAGAAGCAGCCAGAAGCTCTCTGCAGGCCCCAGAGAGTAAACATTGGCTGATTTAAGGCCAGAGTTGTTACTGACTAAGGCTGAGCCAATGGCAATGGTCCGAGAGCCTCTGGGAATCACGTTTAGGAGGAAAAAACCGCAAGCAGCTGCATTTTATCACCAGAGAAGGGAGTGAGAAGATGTAAGAAACTGTGCAGACACCAAGGCTGGTGAAGAGGAGGGGAGGTGCCCCAGGTGCTGGACAGAAAGATGCCCCTGCAGCCTGTGGAGAAACCCATGGTGGAGCAGGTGTCCTCCCCACAGCCCATGGAAAAGGCCGAGACTCCACCTGCAGCCTGTGGAGAGGCTCCACACTGGAGCAGGTGGAGACATGCAGAAGATGTTGCGACTCACATTGGACCAAGCCTCTGCCAGCACTTGCAGCCCATGGAGAGAGATAGAGACACAGAGATGAGTGAGGGAGAGATTTGCATCGGAGCAGGTTTGCTGGGGGGAGGCTGGCATCCCGTGGAGGACTGGGACTGAGAGACTGAGAGACATTGTGATTTATGACTGCGCACCATAGCAGTGACCCATGCTGGGGCAGCTGGTGAAGAGTTGAAGCCTTGTGGGAAAAGATTCACGTTGGAGAAGCTCATGAAAGACTGTCTCCTGTGGGTGGGACCCCATGGTGCAGCAGGGGAAGGCTGTGTTAAATGAATACCCCTCCTGCCAAGAAGGAAACGAACTTGTGGGGAACTGACCGAAACCCCCATTTTCCCAGTCCCTGCCCCTCCCTGTGCCACGATGGGTGGGAAGAAGGGAGTGAAATCATGACTAGAGTGAAGTCTGCTGAGAAGGGAGGGGTGGGGGGAAGGTGCTTTAAGATCTGGTCGTGCTTCTCATTATCCAGCTCTGGTTTCACTGTGTGTGCAGTGTAGTGTAGTGTAATGTAAAAAAAAATTAGAGAGTTTTCTTTCCTTTCTTCTGTGTTGAGTCTGTTTTGCTCATGACGCTGATTGCAGAATGATCTCTCTCTCCCTTATCTCAACTCCTAAGCCTCTCAATATATATTCTCTCCCCTGTCCAACTGAAAAGAGGAGTGATAGACAAATTTTGGTGGGCATCTGGCTTCCAGACAGGGTCAAACCACCACAGTATGAGAAAGGTGGAAAAATTTAGCCTAACAACTTTGAAGCAGTCCACTGTAATCGAGCACTGAATTGTTTAGACATTGGAGAAAAATGTAACAGGGAAAAAAAAATCCAACAAAAACCCTTCTCATGCTTAGAACTGTTTTCAGTATAAGATAAGCAGAAGATTGCAGCCTCAAAAAAAAATCTAAAATATGCATTTATTGAGTATTTACAGAGTACATGAAACAAAAAGACCCTGGTACATTTGTAGGTGAAATTATGATTTACGGTTTTTCTTAAACACATAGCCAAGTATTTTTTAATTGGTTCTTAATATTAGGCTTCTAGACCTCTATTAAGGCACTTAGTAAGGACAGCTAATTGATTTTCTAAAGAGCCAGACAGTTTCAGCACCACAGAATAAAAAATTCTAGGTTGTAAATCCTTTCAAAAATACGTGCACATATATTTTACTTACTTTCAAAGTGAGGTTTATGTTAGGCACAGATATTCAATTGAAGGACTTAATCTGCCTTGCCAGAATAATTTATATTTTCATATAAATGAGTATACTAATATGTATGTGCAGGAAAATAAACACCAGCCCATCATATATATGAAGAAAAATAAATCTGATTATAGGACTCATAATTACTTAGAAGAAGCATTATTAGAATGCTACACAGAATTTCAAATAATGAACTGAAAGAGTGGAAAGTGCACCTATTACACTGTTTATTTCCAGCAAATACCCACAAAATCTCTGTACAATACCATATCATCCTCCATTCTGCGTAGGACATATTTTCATTGAAAAAAAAAATAATCAGCATAAATACACCCTATAGCACCTTTAAGAAAAATTTGGGGGTCTACTTTGTGTGATACTTCACCTGCGAACTAGACACATTGCTTGCCAGCTGCATGTTTTCCAGGGGGAACTATTGCAACTTACAGTAGCAGTCTTGAGGTTGTCAGGACTGCAAGTCTGTTAACTCGGAAACTTTCAAGGTTAGAAATAAGTTTCTCTTTCACAGTTGTGAAAAACTGTGCTGTGTTAGACTGCAGTAACTGTTACGGTTGTTGTATTACCATAATTTCATATTTCATTTGGTGAGGCATAGGAGAAAGAAGTGTTTAAACTGGAAAATATTAGCTTAGGGACAAGGACTGAAACTGCCCAGGCAGAATTTACCATATCTGTCAGATCTGAATCAAAATGTTTCCCTTTACAGTCAATAGCATCTTTAAAGATATACAAGAGCTCACTAGTTATAAACACATTCTTCAGGATTATATGAATCCTAGCAGCTATGGTGAAAACAGAGAAATGCTAGCAAAACCTCAAGGAGAAAGAGTAACTTGACTGCAACTTCATAAACAAATCAGCAAAAAAAAGCAAATACAAACCTAAAAAAGTATATCCTTCTAATATCCAACGGTCTCACTGCTTCAACAGACATACAAGAATTTCCAGCCCTGTCTTTGCCCCCACAGTTTAAATTACAGAAGACTAAACTAGGTATTTAAAGAAATCCTGGCCTCCATGCATACCAAGCTATACTATAGTATTTGAGAACCTCCATCAAGGACACATTTTTTTCAAATGGTTGTGTCATATTTTTCTAATTTAAAAAGTTTAATAATTATCATCTGACCAACTGAAATAATTTCTTCTTTCTGTTTGATGAGAGAAGGGTATATCAAAAGCTTGAACTTACAATAATGTGATTTAATATCTTCTCAAGAGTTTGACAATAATTTTATGTTAATTTGATGAATTTTTGCTGGTTTCCAGTTTCCTTTATGGGAATCCATTAAATTCAAGTTTCTCAGTGTTTCCTCCATGCAGTTTTAACTTAGTTTGGAGGAAGGGCAGGTATTTTGGGAGAATCATACTTCTTCCTGTCACCATAGCTAATGAGGCACAGGAAACCATTGACTGTTGCTTGATCATGCATACAGAATGAGCAACTGTTAGGAGGCACATTCTTCTTCTGAGATGAAGCCATCTGCAGCCAATCCCAGCAGGTTTTCCTTCAGGGCTGTAAGTGCACAATAAGAATACAGATTGTTTCTACTTTCTACATCATTTTAACAGAGTGTAAGCCAGTACAAGTGGGAAAATCTAAATAAACACATACAGATGTCTAATTTTCTTAGGAAGTTTTCCATGTATTGTGTATACAATGTTTCGAACATCAAATATATATGTTTAAAAAAAAAAACAAACAGACACCACACCAAAAAACCAAAATAACAACAACAAACCACCAAAAAAACCCCGTCTACCCTTCTGCCCCGCCCCCCTTTCCACCCCCAAAATTAAAATTAAACACTTTATCAAATCCTGTACATCAGGAGAAAGCAATCATGAGAGGCAAGATCCACATCTGCAAACGCTTGATTTTAATTATTTATTTGATAGGTATTTTTGGACAAACAGACTCAGTCACTACCAGATGTAGCATGTCTGTGTTAATAATCTGAGATAATTGACTCTCCCTTTTGCCTTTTGCCAATTACCATGCATCTAAACTGAGTCTCTTTCTTTCTCTCGCTCTTTTAAATTCACTAGAAGGTTAGAGAATTATAAACCAAAAGATTAGAAAGGATAAGGAATGTCATTAAAATGTGATTGCAATCAAGATTATGTGCCAGTGATCACCTTCTGTGAGAAAGCAGAAACAAAGAATCTGAGAACTTTCCTGCCTTTACACAGTACTGTGGAGTGGTCCTCTAAAATATCTCTCATTTTAGTATGTCAAAAACACCCCAAGATTTCTCAAAAGAAAAGAAAATGAGAATGGGCAATTCATTTGAACGTAGGAAGTATACAATGTGATTGAATAGCATATTTTCTCAAAAATTGACACAAGGGGAAGAATAGAGCAATGCATTCATGCATTCTGTGCATGTTTAACATTCAGTTTATTCAGGACAGTATTTTAGCTATTATTTTCTTATATTAGTAATTAGCATGTAATACTGATTTATAAATCTGTCTGTAATGATACCATTCTAGCTAAAGAAATTGAATTTGCAAAGGCTAACTAGCACAAAGCCTCAATTATCAGTTGATTATAATAATTCGGCAGTGTGACAAGTGAGTTGTCATCAGCCCAGTAGTTATGAGGAAAACAAATGCAGCAAAAAATACCAAGGAGAAATTATTTCAGTCAGTGCAGGAAAAAAAAAAAAAAGAAAAAAAAAGAAATCTTTATTTGGGAAGTTCAATAACGTAAATCAAATTGCTTTAAGATGGACAGAATTTAGGAGCTAAGATATATTTATAATAAAGGACACACTTTTCAAGGTCTCTGGCTATTTCTCTCCCCTAAATTAAGTGGAAGATAACCAGTTATCATGGTTTAAGCCAAATCAACAACTAAGCACCACACAGCCCCTCACTCACTCCACCCACAGTGGGACAGGGAAGAAAATCAGAAGAGTAACAGTAAAAAAAAAATAAATAATGGATTGAGATAAAAGCAGTTTAAAAGGTAAAGCAAAAGTTGCACACACAAAACAAGCAAAACAAGGAATTCATTTGCTAGTCCCATGAGCAGGCAGGTGTTCAGCCATCTCCAGGAAAGCAGGGTTCCATCACATATAAAGGCTACTTAGAAAGCCAAGTACCATGGCTCCAAACATCCCCTTCTTCCTTCTATTTTCTTTTCCTCAGCTTTATACAGGGAGTATGATGTCGTATGGTATGGTTAACTGTGGTCAGCTTTTTGTGCACCCCCAGCCAGAAAAAGTTTTGACTCTGTGTAAGGACTGCTCAGCAATAATGAAAGCATATCTACATTATCAACACTTTTCTCATCATAAATCCAAGCCATGGCCAAATACCAACTACTGTGAAGCAAATTAACTCAGTTCCAGTCAAAACCAGAACACCAGTTTTATTTTCTAAATTAATACTTACTAAAACCTTACATTTTCATCTTAACCTGGGTACATTTGGAATATTTCTGTCAATTTTGCTGTTATGTAGATATTGCCACTCAAGCAGATATGTCCTACTTTAGGAAGCTGTGATTACATATCTGAAATGGGACAAAGATCCTTTTTACCCCCAGCTCTACTTAGGCTTAACCTTTTAATTTTAGACGTTTAGTTGAAATGCCTCAGTTAGAAACATAGTCTTTTTAGAACTCTTCTAATGGTAAATGGAAGATGATTTCAGACCTTTGCAAGGTGAGTCAGGAGTTTATTAGGCTAAATTGTCCACTAAAGGTACATATCTCTGTCTTCATCAATTAAAGAGAGTCTATTTTAAGTAAGATGGGTCAAGTAACTGCTTGACCCAAGCATTTCTGTGTGCATGTGGCCAAGTCACACGGGACTTCTGCAAACCAAACCCAGGTGAAATGCTCTATACTCTATTGCACAGGCTGGCTAATCCTACACGATCTGTGGAGGTTAGTCAGGAGTCAGGGTGCTAATATTAAGTGTACAGGCAGTAAGGTTGTACTGGGGGCTCAGTAGCAATCATGGCCCCGGACTTGAACTAAAAAGACAGAGAAAGTGAGATCAAGCAATGGTATGGAAGCTCCACTTCATTCTTTACACCTGCATCTATGCCTATCATATTAATCTATTGATAGTTATATACAGTTGCTTATTGTTAAACCTATGAACAACGTTTCAAACCTAGGTAGCTGTCTGAGGAATAAATATTGTGAACTGGACTGAGACTATATTCCATCCATAGCAGAAGTTGAAGAACTTCTTTTCAGATGAAATTCAGAATTGTAAACTTTCTGTTGGACTGTCTTTTAGGCATTCTTCCAGCTTGCAGTTTACAGCTGAGGAGATGTCCTCTTCATACTTCCTCAGGTGTGCAGATTGAACCTTGTTCTTTCTCTTCCTGAGGAAATTTTAACCATCACAACTATATCCTGTAAAATCTGAAGTATGAATTTACATATCCAAAATTTGGCTAATTCATGTATTTTGGCAGGAGTCAGAAATATAACTCTATTTTCTGTTGGATATTCTGTGTGTGCTTTTTATATTAAATTGCATTAATTAATTAATGCAAAACTCTTGATAGTCTTCTGCTTGGGGTATTTCTGGGGTTGTAAATTTTGAATACGGAACCTCTCATTGCTGATGTGAGTACTCTGTGGAGCTCTACATGTATAATTTTATGTGGTCTGACCATATTTACAATGTTAGTTGATCTACACCTGGCTTGAGTGTTAAGCAGTTCAGCATTTAGCTTGGAGAAGAGGAGATTGAGGGGTGACCTTATTCCTGTTTAGAAATGTGTAAAAGGTGAGAGTCAGGAGGATGGAGCCAGGATCTTCTCTGTGATGGCCAGCAATAGGACAAGGGACAGTGGGTGCAAGCTGGAGCATAGGAAGTTCCATGTGAATATAAGGCTTAACTTCTTCACTGTGAGAGTAACGGAGCACTCAACAGACTGTCCAGAGAGGTTGTGGAGTCTCCTTCTCTCGAGACATTTAAAACCCATGTGGATGTGTTCCTGCGTGATTTAGTCTAGGTGATCCTGCTCTGGCAGGGGGTTGGACTAGATGGTCTTTCAAGGTCCCTTCTAACTCCTAGTCTTCTGTGATTCTGTGATTGTCAGGATTAGAAAAAAGAAATAACATACCTTAGTACCATGTATGTATTCTAAGTAGCCAACTTATAACACTATATTAGTAGCTATTAGTATCTCCATACTAGTAGTTACACATGTGAGAGAGACATTTCTTAAGAGTGAATGTTGTACCAACAGATAAGCTTATTGTCTCTATGCTTAAGGCAGGTCTTTAGTGAAAGCCCCATTACCACAGTGCTAATTTGGAGGCATAAGTTCTATACAATGAACTTACAATTTAGTGTATATTCTTACTATAAAAGTTGCATGAAACCTTATTGCAATTCTCCTCACAACATTTTGATGAAGTACTAACCACTATTACTTATTTTATTTATAGAAATTTAAGGGAATAATGATCCTTACAGTTTGAATGGTGAGAACATGCACCGGTGTTTCCCAAAATGCTATGCCTTGATTTGTCCAGGTTAAATGCAAACTGGGACACTCCATCCCCAGGCCTTTTCATCCTAGAAGTGCTTTCCTCCAGTAAAAAAGGGACTTTGCAGGTGATGGAGCAGCCTATATGGGGCTGTGATATGAATGGAGTCAGAAGCAGTGATGACCTAACAACAGCCACTGAGACTTCTGTGTCAGAAATAGGGAATTACAGACATTTCTTTCAATTCCTGGAAAATCCCATTGAGTGATGTTTCCTCTACCACATTTTATGAAGTTCAATTATTGAAAAAAAATTAAAATCATTCTGCTACAGAGTGTATGTTCCCAAAGATATTTTGCTCTTAAATTCTCTAATCAAAACCAGTGTACAAATATGTCACAGATTCCAGTAGTTTCTTGTGCTGGTTTTGGCTGAGATAGAGTTAATTTTCTTCATAGTAGGTAGTATGGGGCTATAGCTTGGATTTGTGCTGAAAGGAGTGTTGAAAATACAGACATGCTTCCATTATTGCTGAGCAGTGCTTACAGAATCAAGGCCTATTCTGCTTCTCACACAATCCTACCAGCCAGTAGCCTGGGGGTGCACAAGAAGATGGGAGGTGACATGGTCAGGACAGCTGATTCCCAACTAACCAAAAAGATGTTTCATACCGTACAACATCATGCTCAATAATATAAAGCTAAGGAAAGAAGGAAGAAGGAAGAAGGGGATGTTTGGAGCCATGGTACTTGTATTCCAAAGTAACCATTATGCATGATGGAGCCCTGCTTTCCTGGAGGTGGCTGAACACCTGCCTGCCCATGGGAAGTGATGAATGAATTCTGTGTTTTGCTTTTTTTGCATGCACACCGTTTGCTTTACCTACTAATCTTACTTTATTTCAACCCACGAGTTTTCTTACTTTTTACTCTTCTGATTTTCTTCCACATCCTGCCATGGGTGGAATCAGTGAGCAGCTTAGTTGCTGGCTGGGGTTAAACTATGGCATTTCTTGATAAAGCTGTTTTTACCAATGCTGACAACACTTGAGAGTTCAATTCTGTCTTAACTTACTGAAAAATACATTGGCCTATTCTGGAGAACACACATGTGATCTACCATAACTTTTTCTGGGGGAAAAATATGCCCTTAAAGCCACCAAGTATAATGTAGAGTACAAAGTTAAAACATGCAACTACTCATCATTTTTTAATACAGTGTATAAAGCCTTTATTCTTATAATTTATTCTTTGGTTTTTGTTTTCCTCTTTTTCTTTCTTGCTTGTACCTAGAGATATGTTAATTTTGTGGAAGTTATGCTTTGCTTTTGAAAGTGTGTCAAATCTTTATTTGAAATTTTAAGTAGCTAGCTGCTCACTAGTACTGAGTTCCAACAATAATTTGAATTTAGAGTTGTAGGAAATCCTAGTTGGCAAATACTTCAGTAATAGTAGATTTTCTGTTTGAAAAACTGAAGTGTTATTTCAGTTTGATTATTAAAAAAACCCCAACTGTTATTCTATCAGTTTTGAATGCTTCTGGCACCAATTTCAAGAATATATTTGAAAGCAGATCCTTAAAAGGCAGAGTTTTAATTGAATTAAACTACTTCATAGATAATTAGGTTCTCCACAAAATCATAGATATTGTTGATATTAGGACATATTTTTCAAAGCTACAAGATGTACTAAATCCAAACATATGTGTACAATTTTTTTCTCAACATCATTCCTGCTGAGGTCTGAGGGTTTCGGTGGAGGTAACACCAGTGAGGTTTTCACCCTCAAACCTGAAATAATTGTTTCATGATATGATCTCATCCTAGAAGAGGATGAATTCACAAGTAATGCTTTTAGAAGTAATATTTTATTCTTAGCTGTATAGAAAATTTCAGAATGGCATTAATTCTTTTGTTATTGGATAAATAATAATTTTAAACCTTTTTTTTTTATTTGTTTGGTTTTTTTAATAATATAGCTTTTCTACTTTGTTGTAAGCCTTCTACCATGCAGCATTTCTATGAAAGGCCATTTTTCCTAAGTAACAAGATTTTTTTGGGGCCTTTAGCACAGATGAAGTACTAGGGTTGCTGTGGGACAGCATGAAAAACAGTCACTGACTCCTGCTAGAATCCCACTAAACAGTGACACAACTTTTTGGAAAGGGAGGTACTCTTCTTTGAAAATTATTGTTAATGATGCTTTTTTTATCCTATGCTAATTCCAAGATACTATCATTTTATTCCAAGTACAGGCAATAATTCTTATTTTTCAACACCTTTTTATTGTTTTGAGGGTTTTTTGGTGAGGTTTTTTGTTTCCTCCTCAGAATATTGCATCTCAGAATTCCAATGGACAATATTTTCTTCTTAATACCCGTAAAGTCATACATCGGAGGTTCTGTGGAGTCACAAATCATTTATGTATGATATACTTTATTTTTGTATTGAGGTGCAGGAAACCTTCCACTAGATTTCACAGAAAAAATATCACTGAATGTTAAACATATTATCTCTCTTTTGGCTATACCATGCTCTCTGCTTCTGATGGTGTTATCAAAGATATTAAATTTTGTTAAAAAAAACCAAATGCACACTAAGTTGTAATATATTTTTAAAGTATAAGCCTTGTCTACCAAGTGTATTTTGGTCATTTATTTGATTACAGTCTCACCTCGCACCTAAACTTATCCTCCCTACTTCATCTTTAATGGCATCATGAAACTGTATTAGTCTAAATGTAAAGCTTGCTTAATTTCCTTGGTCAGAAATTGCTTGCATCTCCTAGATATGGCAAAGCAGCCTTCATGCAATCTCCTATAATGAAACTTGAATGAACCACAGAAACAATTGGTATAACATTGGCAGTAAAATTAATTTTGTGTGAATCAGGTTAGCTATTTCACTACCTAAGAAGAAACCGGTGAGAACTGTTAATTACTAACACTCTGCAGAAAGTATTGTACCTCTTGCTTAATCTGTATGTTTCTGTCCCAGCTTTTAAATACTGGGCTGTCTTAAACCTTTGTCAAAACCAAAGTTTATGACTCTTAATGGACTTAGGAGTCTATTATCAGAGCTGTTTCTGTGTTTACTGTTCTATGGATTCCGATGAACACATGTGTTTGTTCCAGCTGAGGTAGAGTTAATTTTCTTTCTAGCAGCCAGTATAGTGCTGTGTTTTGCATTTAGGATGAGAATAATCTTGATAACACACTGATGGTTTTGTTGTTGCTAAGTAGTTGTAGTGTCTATACTAAATCAAGAGCTTTTCAGCTTCTCACACTCTACCAGGTGAACAAGAAGCTGGCCAAAAGAGTTACTCCCTACTATATAACATCATGATATGCATATATATAACTGTGGAAGATAGCTGCGAGGCAGATCTGGTGCTTGTAAACAGACTATGCATTGGGCTGGGGTTTTTTTCCTTCTGCATATGGTGGGCGATTGCACTTGTGCATCATATATTTACACACCCACACACATAAAAATATTATTATTATTCACTTCCTTTTTTTTTATCTGTCCTATTAAACTGTCTTTAACTCAACACATGAGGTTATTTCCATTTTTCTTCCCATGTCCTTGGATGAGGGAGGGGTGAGCAGGTGGCTGCGTGGTGCTTGTTTACTGACTGGGGTTAAACCATAGCAATATATCCCATTCTTGAATGAAGGAAATGGACTGTGGTCCAATCTGTTCACATTACAGACCAGCAGATTTAGTACCCCATATTGATTTCCAGCTACTCAGTTTTTCTTTTCTAGCTTAGTCTAGCACCATCCAATTTATATGACATTTTCTTCACAAGCTGATACAGATTGTATTTGATTTAGTGCTTGTCTTTCATTTTGAATATTAGTGAGCAAATCTCTGTCAATGATGAAAAGGAAAGCTTACAGGTCAAATTCATCTCAGGTGTAATTCCAATTAATATCCCAAGTACACACAGAATTCATATTTTCCACTGTCCTGCAGACTAGTATGTAGCACATGCTGCAAAGAGAATATGTTGTAGCTACATGGAACCCACTGTGGGTATAAAGAGAAGTTTAATGGAGCGTATACACATAAGAGATGAACAACTTGACTTTTCTGGTCAGGAAAATGAAGACACTGCACAACACCTTGAGTTGTGGCCTCACAGTTTACTACTGTAACCAATAAAACTACTGAAGAGGATATAAAAGACATGATAGCAAGTATCATAGCATGGTGCATACTCTGGCTTTAGGAATTGTACGATATTCTGCTGTATTAACTTGATTCTTGCATCTATAAATGTTGAAAATGAAGAATAATCACTAAAAGTGTTGATTGTATCTACTAACATTACATTGAACACTTCCAAGGAGGGGGCACCCACAACCTGTTCCAGTGTCTCACCACCCTCACAGTGAAGAACTTCTTCCTTATATTTAGTCTAAACCTGCCCTCTTCCAGTTTGTAGCCATTACCCCTCTTTTCTATCGTTACATGCCCTTGTGAAAAGTAACCATATATTCATATAGCATATGAAGTGCATAGGTTCACACACAAAGTGCTCACATCTGAGTACTGGTAATACCAAATGGAGATTTCAGGATCTGTGGAACTGACGGAAAGATATATTCGCTTGCTTCTATAAACTGTTGAGATAGGTTAAGTTCTCAGTTGTAGCACATCTAATTGCATGTACCTCATAATGGAAAGGACATTGGAAAAAAAAGGTCTGAGATCTCATAATGAAGTTTGAAACATGAAATACAACTTGATACAAGATGCATATTTTAGATTAAGAACATCAAGAAGTCTCATAACTCCCTCTCAGTCAGATAGCTTAAGATTTCACTTTTTTACCTTTATAATTATAGTAAACAATTACAATATTGTAATGGTTAATATGAAATATTATTTTTTATTTCCTCTAGGGAAAAAGGAATTTAAAAATAAATATGAATTTGTTTAATAGTACTTTGATTATTTCTGTAAGTAATATGGAAGAACTATTGGGGGATCAGAGGTACAAAAAGGGGAATTTTTGTTATGATCGGTGAACAGAGCATAATAAATATTTTTTGAGACACATGGAAAGGTTTAATCAAACCTCACAGTTCAGTAACTAATCACAGTGATTAAGACTACAGGTCTGCCCCTCCTATCACTTCTCCCTGATGAAGCTCTTACTGTTTTTAGGGGGGTTTCTTTATATCTAACCCAAGAATATTCTTTTTTATGCTGTATGGTGTGCAAAATTTCTCTCATTCAAATTAGGCTTTAAGATTCAGCGTTTAGTTCATTTTCTGTGCATAAACATTACTAAATTCATTATATGAAAGTCTTGGTTCCCTATTTCCTATGCTTTACCTTTTCTGTTGGTCTAAGTTTGAAACATAATCAAGAAAAAATGTCAGGCTGAATAAGTAGTGGATGTATACAGCACATCAGATATCAAGGTATATTTATATTTCTTTACAACATCCCAGGGCACTTAGGTTGGAACAGGAAGGACTTTATGTGTCTAGATTCAACCAAGATATTGAACTGACTTCTGCCAGACAAACTTTGATGCAGTGCAGCACCAGACAGCCTTCAAAACTAGATATCCTAGTATACACACTCCTTCTGAACACCTTGTGTTGTAAACAGTGACTACACAAATGACGATGAGCAACAAATTCATGCCAAACCAAACACTGGCATAATTTGCCTGAAGTTAATGTTTAAGATGAGGAAGGAAATCTGTAGAGGATTCTGTAATGGAACCAAGTCCACAGCCAGTGATTTTACAATTAAGGCATATTTTCTGCTTAGGATAAAGAACTGGAACAAAAAGCTGAGGTTGGCTTAGCAATTAAAATGCTTATTTAATAAATCCTTTAACAAGTTATTTGTATTGGACAATATATATTTCCATGGCAACTTCATGAACAAGTGAACATAAGATTTGCCCTCTTCAAGTAGAAGGCTAAGGAACAGAGGCTGAACATCAGGACTGTTTATGTTCTGCTGAGGCAGATTAGGTTTTATTCTCCTGTTACCACCCTCTTTATATCTTGGCAGTGAAAAGTAATGCTTTAGATGTGATGCATCAACAAAGAGCAGAATGTGGACATCTTGGTCAAATGCAGAATACTTCATCAGAGCATCATTCAGAAACAATTTCATGTGAAAAAATAAAAGAAGGTATAAATTAGTTCTGCAAAACAGAAAGGCTTGGAAGCACTAAGACAAAGCTGCATTGTGGAGGAGTATCTGTTTGGGATTCTCACTTTACATCCTTGTACGTACCTCAAAAATCTTTTGAGGCAGAATGAAAAGCTTGTTAATATAAAAACAAGACATGACACATCCAGAGGAGCCACAAGACAAGTTAGAGGGTCTTGTGTTTGTGTTGGCTTTTTCTTCTATCCC
Organism: Hypotaenidia okinawae; assembly: GCA_027925045.1. Lineage (NCBI taxonomy): Eukaryota > Metazoa > Chordata > Aves > Gruiformes > Rallidae > Hypotaenidia > Hypotaenidia okinawae. Next base: position 177,931,573 of record BSDF01000001.1, read on the forward strand.
CAATTTGCCACAGACTGTGCTTATTCCATCATGCTGTTAAGATGCATACAGCTTATCAGTCATGGCATAACTACTTATCGAAACATGTGTGAAGGTATTGCATGGTTGGTTACTGTGTAAAATGAGAAAATACTTTCCTGTAATTCTGCTTTCCTGCTATTGCTGTCAGAAGCCATTTGAGGTGGTTTTTTTGGTTGGTTGATTTGTTGTTGGGGGTTTTGTGTGTGTGTATGTTATTTTTTTCTGGCGCACAAATATAAAATTTATGTCTCTGTTTCACAGATTAAACCAAGAGCTCCACAGTAATTCAAATAAAGTTTCCTTGATGTTTAGGGCTTTTATGTTCCTAAGTGCAAGGTTTCTTGCCACGATAATTTTAGAACTACACATTAAGGAAAAGTTCCCCATTACTGATAAGTATGATGTCCAATTCTGAAACTGTCTACGCTCGTTCAGCCTAGTGAAGCATGACAGTATCCCATCACTTGCAGAGGCACTTATTTTCTACCAGAGATACCAGCAATATTTTAGATGTAATTATTTGTGTTATTGTCATTGTGACAGTGAAATTAGTTTCCATAAATATACAAATAACAGAATCATAGAAAAATTTAAATCATATTTACAGAAACCTCATACTTTATATAATTACCATCTCATGATGTGGAAAATAAAATTTAAAACCTCACAAACTCCATCTCCTTCTCACCTTCCTAATATTTTATATCTCTTCCTGGGTGCATATGAATTTATATATGTAAATCTGTAGGTATAAAATTTCATAAACGGTACAAGCCTGCCATCTAGAGGCTGTGAAACAAAAATATCTTAAAAGGCTAGAAAGGAGACATTTTATTACAAATTTTTAAAGCAAGGAAAATATTCTGAACTGCCTCCCCCCAAAAAAAAAAAAAAAAAAAAATTAGAATCTCTCCTGCAATGTCTGAGAAAGAATTTTGTGTTTTAGATTTATATTGTAATCTCTGTGTTTGGAGTCTTACAATGCATAAATCCCAAGGAACAAGCCCTAAATTTACCTCTTACAAGTTCATTTTGGGATTTCCTATGTACAAAAATGCCTCTTCACAAAATGCATTGAAATGTTACTTATATGCAACAGGAAAATGATTTATTGATTACTACCCTATATTCTAAATAAAATGAAAAATCATAGAAATGAACGAGCCAATAGCGTGGTTTTACTTTATAGGGATATACATCTAATCAAACAGTACAGGTTTCCAGACATACATACAACAAGTCATTTACTTATAAGCATTTCTTCACATTATCTGTATTTGAGAATTATTATTTTTTATATAATGCATTTTCTTGCTTCTTGGCCATTATGACTCTATTGATATTTTCTATTTTAAAAAAAAATAAATAACCACCACAAAAAATCTCTAGCTTGTATTTGTTTTACTACATATGGTTTGAATCTTACTCATTACAAAAAGAATAAACAGTGAAATGCATAATCTGAGTAAACTTGACCATTCCAATTGACCTTTGATCATATTCACTTGCAGAACTCCTGCTGAAAGTAATGAGGGCTTTGCATAAAAAATGATAGCAAGATTGTGCACAGTAATCAGCTACAGGCTTCTAATAGGAGTCATTATGCTGTCCTAATAATAGCTGCATTTAAGCTGAGTAATAATAAACTAATCAACAATGAATTGTTTTGTGTTGGTCTTGGTTTTAATTATCAGAACAAGAAAAAAGCTCCGAGACATATATATATATATATTTATTTATTGCTACAGTATTATATATGTTATGCAATATAGAAGGAGGTTTGGGAGACCTGAGTTTATTTATCCTGAAGAAGAAAAAGGCAGATAAATCTCTTCAATTACCTATGCGGCAGTTTTAGAGAAAATGGAGCTGGATTCTCATTTGCTTTATATAACAAAAAGAAGACACTGGACACAGTTTGGGAGAAGGCATGCTCCAATTAGGTAAGCAGGGAGGGAAAAAATAACAACAGTGAAGGTGGTGAAGCACTGGATGAGATGCATGGAATTGATTGCAGAGGTACTAACATGTGACTGGACCCTTGGCAATCTGATCTAACCTCAAAAATTCACTCTAATTTGAAAGTGGTCTTAGATTAGATTTCCAGAAGCCCTGTCTAACCTTAAATTTTCTAAGATTTTCTTATTTTGGTGAAGATTTTCCCATCAAATTTTCCCACTAAAGTTATGTTGATTTCAGTGGGGTTTAGATGAGGCAGTTACAGAGCAGATGCTAATGTAGTTTGAACCTCACACCTGTGAGTGTCAAGAATAAAGGAAAAGCGCAAACTCAGTGCTAAACAGAAATCCATTTCTGCCTTGTGGAGTTAATTAGCAATTGATTTAAACTAGCTGTAAACACATATTTGCTGTTAATGATTCTGAACAGTGTTCTTTAGGGATCAAGTATGAAAATATAAGTTTAAAAAAAACCCTTAAAACAAAGAAAAGAGCCAACTCCATTGTTTTAAAGTCTTCTTAACTCATCTTTTTAAACTTTTAATGATAATATATTAGCCACACAAGAAAACTAGTAAACAAAAATAGGACCTAATGTTATCTAAGTTCACTAAATGGCTTGTGACATCGATTTATAGTGCAATTTATCATAAGATACAGATAAGAAACAGGAGTGGGTAAACTGACAAGTTTAACTGATTACACCAGGTAAAAATACAAGGAATGTATTTGCTGCTGAGGCATGCTGGAGTAGGAATGTACATGTCTTCAAAATGGAATTACAACAAGAAAGCAGTTAGAGCAGGACAAGCAGTACCAAAATTTTGTGAGTTCTATTACACGTAAGATATGAGGAGAAGAAAAAAAAAAAACAAAGAAAACCCACAAAAAAAACCCAGACAGGAAGAAGACAAAACAAAACAAAAAAAAGATTGATGTAACATTTTCACATTTGATTTTTGAATAACTTTCAGAAAAGACAGGAGACACTGTCAAATGATAAAAGTAGCAAAAAATATTTGAAGAACCTTTTATGTTTTGCTTAACAGAAGAGATTACCTTGACAGTCTCTTTTACTGCAAAATAAGTTTCTTTAAAAAAAAATCAATATTGTAGCAAGGCCTGACCAAGAAGTTCATTGAGTAGGGACATGGTATGTGTTGGGAAATGGAACTGTGAGTTCAAGTCTACTTCACAGACCACAAATAGTCTTGTACCTGACAGGTGAATGAAGACATTACTTTTATTTTAATAACTTCTTCCCTTCTCTAAATCCATAACTGATTTGTAGATACTGTGTCATATCTTGTCTCTAGTTTTCTAGCCAAGATTTTTTACCAAGGGGATGGGAAAACATGACACCACTATAATCAATTTAATACCACAGTTCAAAAATTACATGACTGAAACTGCTTTTTGTTTAGAATACTTATTAAATGAGTTTTATAGAAGAGACCAAACAGATATTCTGACTCTTTATTTTTATCCCAAATGCCTGAATTTCTGTAACAGTGAAAAGTCTCTTTCCGTCTTGCTAGCAATTTGTAATTCAGTCTGTTTGCAAACAAATGCTAACTAACCTGAATGAAATAGCATGCAGTACATGCTGCATTTACATTCTCTAGATACAATCTGCTAAAATTAGGTGGATGCTGAATAATCTAAGAGCAGATATAGATCTTTCTAGCTACAACATTATCATGAAGTTTACTTAAAATATTTGAAGGAACACTGAGTATATGTTACAAGTGCTGAAATTTGTTCAAATTGGGGACTTAGAGGAATCTCTTAAAATTTAACATTCTAACTGCAAATATATAACACTTAAGCCAAATGAATTCAAAATATGTTTTTAAGTTATCAGTTTTACTTTCAGGAAGATAATTTGGTAGACATTTATTTATTGATGTAATAAACCTTTAAGGATGGAAATCTTTCTCTGGCACCTAATTCTCATTTCTATCTTAGATGATCTTATTGACAGACTGCCAACTGAAAGTTATAGTGGAAAGGCTGACAACTTGAAGTCTTTTAAGATGAAACAGGAATACTATGAATAGATGCTGCAGATAGGGCCTCATGCCATTTATGTTTTAGCCACATTATATTGGCACTGCTCAGGTCAATACAGCAGCCACAGAATCATGAGTAATAGCTGCAGTTGGAAAGGGCTTCTGGTGATCATCTAGTCAAACTGTCCTGCTCAAAGCAGGATCAGCTAGAACAGGCCACCTGGGACGATATCCAGTCAGGTTTCACATATCTTCAAGGACTGAGAGTCCTGTTTCACTACTCTCAGAGTAAAAAAAATGATTTTTTACAGTTAAATAGAAGTTCTATATTTTAGATCAGGCCCATTGCCACTTGTCCTTTTAGTGAGCACTACCATGGATCATCAGATAACATTTTCTTTATTATCAAGCATTTATATAACTTTATTATATCCTTCATGAGGCTTCTATACTTAAGGCTGAACAGTCCCAACTTTCTCAGCCTTTCCTCAGGAGAAATTCTCTAAATATTTATTCATCTTCATGGTCCTTTGCTGGATGGAGTTGCTAGAGGATGTCCATGTCTCCCTAATAATTGGGAGTCCAGGATCAGACCCAGAACTACAGGTCAAATTAGAGGGAAAGGATCACTTCCCTTGACCTGCTGGCTGCTGGCCTTTTCTGCAATAGTGAATATTCCACAAAATGCATAATGATTTTCAGAGCTGATGGTTATGTGGCAAAACAATTTTTTTTTTTTTTTCCAAAATCCAAAGTACTCAAGCTGACCTTGCTACTACTGTATCCTGCTGTCTGCTTCCGTGCTACAGACAGTGATTTAGTCTGGATTTGGGTCCTAGAAACCTCTTCATATAAGAACATGTCTGTAAGTAGCTGGGTTATTTTGACCTTTGAATCTGGAAATTAACTATCAATTGAATATCATTATTATAGTTAAACTACCCTGAAAAACAACACAGAAAGAAGAGTACAAACTTATCAAATATTCAGGTTTCCAATCAATTAAATCTGTTCACTTTCAGTGTAGTTGACCCTGTTGGAAGAACTAGCAAAAATATTTTCACAGTATTTTAGTCTTACCTAATCCAAAAATTTAGTTGGGCTTTCTACATTTGATTCATTTTAACCTTTGAAAATAAATATTTGTGTAATATCCTTAGTGGAAATCTAGTTTGCAATAGAAATATTCTATTTAAATAAATGTCCCATATTTGAGTAAAATTTGCATCAGTTTAAATTAATTACACAGCCCAATAAGATCTAAAATCATAAATGAAAGAACTCTGATTCTGCCTAAATACTCTTCAGTTCTATTTAAATGTGGTTCCTTCCACAAAACCAAAGTAAGTTGTGTGTCTTGCTTTCATATTGCTAATCTCTTTCTGCTACTTTAATAAACTACAGTGGAACTAATCTGAAGTATACTTGCTACAGTAAAAGAGAATAAAACAACATCTGCTATAAAAATATCCATCACTAACCCTGTATTCTCAAAGCCTTCTGAAAACTGGTAATAAGGAGATACTAATGACTGGGCTCTGCCAATTTCTAGTTGTGCAGTCAGTGTGAAATACAGAGACTATAAAATGTTCCTCTGTCACATATTTTGGTGGTGATTGGACTATCTAGTGAAACATGGGATTTTATTCTTAGTACTTTAAGATAATAACAATAACTGTAGAACTAATACTTTTCTCTCTTATAATTGCTGCTATTCATCATATAGCGTGAGAAATTCAGGAACAAATATACACTGCTTTGTTTCATTGTAGGCTTCTGGATAAAACTATTATATTATTACTGACTCTTTCTTACTTAAAGCATTAATCAAGGAAATTATGTAAGAATGGCTGTGTATATTTGAAGACAAGCTTATGGAAATAAGAGCATGTTAATAGTTTTATGCCTTCAAGCAGCCTTTCTGCCCAAACTTTGAAGACAAATCTCCTGTACTGAGACTACCAGTGTTATCAGTGACACATACACTGTAGTAAATACACTGATGTAATGTTGTTTGTTAATACCTTGCTTAGATCACTTGCATTCCACAATAGGTCTTGAAATGTCAAAGAAAAGATGCACTCAAATATCAAAACTGAAGAAATTTTGGAAAGAGATGCATTATAGTGCTTTGGAAGCTATGGCTTCGTTATACTTGACTTTAAGCAGCATTTACTACTTTGGTGAAATTTGAGAGGCATTTTTTTCACATTTTATTTGCAATTTTTTACAAAGCATTAACTAATTTGTGGTTTTGAATAGAAATGTGATTTTTATTTTTCCTGTTTCACATCCCAGTAAAAGAAAAATCTACCTTATATAAGTAGCAATAGTAACTTATTATAGTTCTTATCTTCATTGAGATCTTAAAGCAAAAAAAATTAAAGGTTAGTGAGTGTTTGACTCTGCTGTGAGGGGAAAGCTTAAAACATACTTTCAAGAAAATCAAAGGATAGAAAACTTCAGAGCAGACTTATTTTATTTTAAGTGTACATCTTGTGAAATAAATTACTGCATATGTATCTGCTAGATTCTTAAATTTTAAGAAAACTCCAAAAACAACACATATATAGCATATATGTCTATGCTATAAGGCCCTTTTTAACACACTGAGGCAAAACCTGCAAGCTCTAATGAGACTTAAAAAAAATGGAGGCATCTAATGACTTTGTAATCTCACAAACAGTACTTATCTAATCTAATCTAATGTATATTTCTTTGGCTGAACTAGTCACTCTTGATTTCCAGTGTATTGCATGGAGAAAAAAAAGACTTTGAAGGGCAGCGTATATCCTAAGCTAATCACAGAATGGGTTGGAAAGCACCTTTAAATATTGAATCCAACCCTCCTGCCATGGGATTGGGACATCTTCACTATATCAGTTTACTCAAAGTCCTCTCTGTCTTTGAACACTTCCATCTACTACTTTTCTGGGAAACATTCCAGTATTTCACAGCCCTTACCATTTAAAAATTCTTCCTTATGTCTAATAAAAATCTACTCTTTTTTTATTTAATACTGTTGTGAATTTTGCTGGCTCACATCTAATCTTCCAGTACCTCCAAGTCCGTCTCCGCTGTTCTCAATCTATTCATTCCACAGTCTATACTGATATTGGGGATTGTCCTGACTCAGGTGTAGGACCTTGCACTTGGCCTTGTTGAATTTCATGAGGCTCACATGGGTCCTCTCCTCAAGCTGGTCAAGGTTCCCTGTAGTATGGTTAAGACTTCATTAAATAGTTCTTTCTAGCTTCAGCCATTGTGAAGAAGCGATAGTCTTTTTATACTTGCAAATAAGAATCTGAGCATAAACATAAGTTCAGAAGAATGTCAGCAGAACAGCACTCCAGGGAGAAGTGCTTCTTTTGTTAACTCTAAAATAAAGCTGCATTGCTACAAATAAGTTTGGTGGATTTAGTTAATTTGTTACCTGCTTTTAAGCAGATTAGAACTAACCTTAGCCTGCTATTTATATCATCATTGACTAAACCAGCTTGATCTCGTTCTGTAGTCAGTTATAGATGTGGAAATGAGAAGTTCATTATTTTTACAGCCTCTTAGCAACACTATTTCTTTGTATTCTCTTTTCTTTGTAATCTTTACATGTATTACTTACCATGATTTTATTCCCTCCAGCATTATCCATACATACATTCTACAACTTCTGTGACACTGTCCACATGTGACTGGAAAAAAAACCCAAAAAAACCTCTATAAATATTGTCCTATGGTAAATACCACTCTCCTATCTATTTAAAATTTTTTATGAAGTACTATAACTGAAGTAAGTTAGCAATTGAATGTTCAAATTAGCAGAGCTGCTTTTCAGTTTTATGGAACTGAAGAGTTCAGGTGAACTGAATCAAAGGAAAAAAATAATGTATATACCTTTTATATGATGTCAAACTGTATCAACCTACCTGATAACTGTGACTGTATCAAGCTACCTAAATACAGATAATTGTGAAAACAAGTTTACAATAGTTAACTGCATATTTCTGTTATCATCTTCAGCACTGAGATAAGTTAGTACAAGATGAATGTAGAAAGTAATAATTTTATCAAAGAAAAATCAAACCTCACTTGAATGTCTGCTGCTTCTGTCTAGTTCATTTTAATATATTCTGAAGGTTTTCTTTGATTTACCTAGTATTTGTAAAAATTGTTATGCCACATTTAATGTTTTAGATTCTGTCCTTTTACCTTGCATTGTGTCCATGGTCATTCAAAGCCATTTGGGAGACAGAGGGAAATGTCCAGCCTCTTTTCAGTGTCTGTGGGGACAGGACAAGGGCCAATGGCTTCAAGTTGGAGCACAAGAAGTTCTGCACCAACATGTGGTAGAACTTTTTCACAGTAAGTGTGACAGAGCACTGGAATAGGCTGCCCAGGGGGTTTGTGGAATCTCCTTCTCTGGAGATATTCAAGACCTGTCTGGACACCTACTTGTGCAATCTGTGCCAGGGAACCTGCTTTGGCAGGGGGGTTGGACCTCATGATCTCTTGAGGTCCCTTCCAATTCCTACAATTCTGTGATTCTGATCAATTAAACCAGAAAACCTCTAGAAGAGAATGTACAGTTTGGATCCTTTCAATAACAAAGGAATGGATTCAAATATTTATGACTTTGTTTACAGGCCTTTGGTCCTCTGTTCTTTCCCAATGTCCTTAATCAAGCTTAAAAATTCTAAACAATGCTACTATCATTTGGCTTTTATTCTTCTCCCCAGCATTTCATATTAAATCTGGAAGACAACACAGAGAAGACTCAAAATCAGTATTTATGGAATTGACAAGCTTATACCTGGTCTTAGAAAGTACCTCTATGGATATTAGAGAGTTCAATGTATTGAGTAGAATATCCTATTTAATCAGAGTCTTGCTTAGCTAAATCAAGGTGGACCCAACCAAAATAAATCTGTGATAACTCCCAGTTGCAAAGCTGTGATCTCAGCTTTTTCTTCAGAGATATTTGCCCTTTGCATTGATTTTGACAATGAATTTCAAAGAAGCTCTGTAAATATTGTTGCTTCATTATCAGAGCAGTAATAATATGAATTTAAATACCAATTTATATTGTTCAATACAGAAACACAATAGAATATAGAAAGATATGAATTTGTCAACTTCCTTCTAACTCCACTTAGGTAAGTCAAGCTAAAGGTATGTGACAGAACATAATAAAATCTTTTAGATCAGGATTAAACCCAATACATTGCAGCAGGAAATAAATGAGAGAATAGAAGTAATTAGACCGTGTATTTGTGGGGATTTTTGGTTGTTGTTGTTGTGGGGTTTTCTTTATTATGGTACACATGGGTATTCATGAGAACATAAGTATATAACATGAACTCATAAAAATTACACGGATCTAAACTTCATCTCTAGAGAATGATATTCATTAATATTTAACAGCATACTTCTGAAAGTGTACTAGCATGATGCAGATTATTAAGCCTATTTGATTTAGCTTCTTACTTTCCCATGCTCTTAAATAAGAAATATTATAATGAGCTAGAAGCATGTGAAACATTTGCACTAGCTATCAATACCTATAATAAAGATCATCTTTACACAAAAGAAATTATACATTTTTCTGGTTAAGAAAAAATTCTAATTATTTTAAATGCATTGGCAAAATATGTATCAATTTTTATATACAAAACATGTCTTTATATTTTTCAGTGACCTATAGATTCTCTAAGGGTTTTTGGTTTTTTCTTTCCTGTTTAGGTTAGAAGTGCATCACCTTCTAGGACAAGGTTCAGAGACTTCTTTTATAATTTTTTTTTCTGTTCCAGACAGTCAAAACTTGTTCTTTGCTTCTAGGCGAGATCATAGAGATCCTATCAGGAGAAAAAAAAAGAGTCAAAAAGAACATAAGCCTCAAATGTAGCAAAATCCAGGATTTGAACAGTACTCCATAGGCACACTGTACGTGGGGAACACATGTAAAGCCACTTTAGGCAAGCAAAGTCTTTCAGTGTCTTCAACACCCTATAAATTTGAAAATTTTCTACATAAAAAAATCATTACAAAATATTTTGTAATAAATATCAATTAGAAACAGAAGTTTACAGAAGTTGCCCCACTGTATCACATGGAGTTTGTTAGTCAAAATTGCAGCATAGCAGATACAACAGACTAAAACGACCACATAATAGAAACCATTTCTTTAGTAACCAATAGGTTTTACCTTTGTGTTACTTTAAAAAAAAAATAATAAAAAAAAATTAGACAACCTCTCTTTAAGCCAGGCTAGATACAATGTAATTTTTTTGGTCTTCCCACAATAAACATAACAATGCTTAGACATCATATCTGTAAGGAATAGTATGTTGTGCTGCTTAAGCAAAAAGGCAATTATGGATTGATGTCAGATGAAGATCAACTGTTTGTGGCTGATCTGACAGCATACAGGTTCAGTAAGAGAAACAGTGGAAACAAAGCTTTGGCTTTTCTTCAACAAAGAAATATTTTAGTGTATTTTCTCTTTACTTTGAGATTTGTAAAGATCTAACATCTCAGCATGATTTTGGACATTGGAAGTTCCAGCATCCACTAGTATATGTTTCTACATTATAGAAAACATAAATTTTGCAATAAATTCATTGTTCAGAGTTACCAAATGACTCAGAGTGTGTTGTCTGAAACTTTTTTTTCTTTTTTTTTTCTGATTTTCTTTTCTCCTTTTCTATTTTGAAGTTATATTAGAGGAAAAAAAAAATCAGTGACTTTTTAATGCAAAGTGGCAGAAATAATCCACTAGTGCTTATGTTTTTAACAGGTTTTTTGAGGGTTTATTTTCCTTTTAATTGCAGATAATGAGATTTAATTATAATAACACTATGTTGGACAATCATTTTCTACATCTGGGACCTGAGTCTCCTTGCAGCTAGGAAAAAAAATTTTATGTCTGTATACTATCTTTTTCAGAGTTGCCTCAATAATATGTGATTGTTTCTCTGATTAATTCATCATCAGACATTTTAACAGACTAATTCTCACCCTACATCTGCAGGAAAAGCATACATCTGTTCCCCCTTTATACCCATTTTATAAGTAGGAAGTTAAGGTACAAATCCAGCGGTAAAGCCAAGGTTACATGAGAAATCTGCAGCATACCATTTTACTTTTCTACTTTGTCCCTAATAAAACACGTCTGTCTTAAAGACTTAAGTATGTGTTAAAAATTTTTTAAAAATAATCACATGACAATGAAATGAGAAATTAGATCAACACACTAAAAAATGGTGATGCTATTAATTCAGTGACATTTTAGAATCAGTTAAGCATAAGCAGTCAAAGTACTCCGTAAATTTACATTTTTCAACTGTTCTTTAAATTGTAATGATGGATGCTTTAAACATAGTGTCTGAATTAGTGTTGAGGGCTGAATTTTACCCTACTTCGTTTTCCTATATGATGTCAATATAAAACAGATACAGATTATCAGATTCTGTACCTTTCTCTTCACTGAGCTTTTAGACTAACTTCTATGAAGAAATATATATGAATGTGTACAGGTTGGTTTATATATGAACCTTAAACTCAGACATGTTCACCACAATACTGACATTGTACTGTTTTATTCCCATTGTTCTTTAAATCAGGGACCCACCACATCGCTGCTTTTCTTTACTGTAACCTATAGTGCATTTGTTCTGGCAAAATGCATATTGAGTTTTATCCTATGTGAAATGGGATCATGTTCATCCTGTTCTCTAGTTACAACATGGAGTTAGGGAGCTCCTGAGCTGTGGATGAAAGGCACCATGCCTGCCAGTTACTTTTGGTGCGGTGATTAATCTGAGAAGTATGTCAGATGTGATGTGGTCCTGAAAGTCAGACAGCAACACGGTAAGTGAAAGGTGTAGGTACTGAACTGATCAACATTCCCAAACAGGCATGCCCCCGGCCATGCACAGAAATATAGCTTGCACTTCCAGTGAAATGTTTAAATGTTTAAATTCTTTCTTGCATCTCTGTTAAACAAGCTAAAAGTTATTAGGCCAGGTAGAAGATAACTCTTTAGTTTCTTGATGAGGCACAAATGTATAGTAACTATTATAGATTAAGGGAGGTGGGAAAATTAGCAATATGATATGCATTTGGGCTTCTAAAAGTCTTACACAATATGGGTAGCAATCAGGGAAACAAAGTTTGGAAAAACAGATCTATCACCAGTCCTCCTCACTTGTCGCATGATCCCTTTTCAACAAGGAATATCTAATGAGCTCTGTGATGAGACCATATCTATTAGAAGAGCAATTTGATTGGGGAAGGCAGAACGCCTGAAAACTGGTTTGCATACTATTCATATGAAGGCATTTTTTTCTCACATTGGACACAGTTCTGCCAGTTTAAAAGATCTCAGAAGTTTCCATCATTTGTTTTCTTCATTAAAGAAAGTAAAGTCTTGGAAAATGTCCATGGATCTATATCTTGCTTACTGAAGTTTTCTTTCAAAATTGGACATGAAAGACATTTGAAAATCTGACAGAAGAAACACAAGAAAGTGGAAGCAAGGGTAGGTAGTTTGGGAGGAATACAAGGAAACCGTCTGAGCAGCCAGGGATCAGGTTAGGAAAACTAAAGCCCTGACAGAATTAAATCTGGTCAGGGATGTAAAGGACAACAGGAAAATCTGTTGTAGGTCTGTCAGTGATAATAGGAAGACTAGGCAAAATGGGACCCCACCCCAGAATGAAACAGGAGACCTGGTTATTCAGGATATGGAAAAAGCTCAGGTACTCAAAGGCTTTTTTTGCCTCAGTCTTCATTGGCAAGAGCTTTAGTCACACTGCCCAGTACACAAAGCAAAGGCAGGGACTGGGAGAATGAAGAACTGCCCAATGTAGAAGATCATGTTTGAGAACATCTACAGAATCTGAAAGTGCGCACAAAAGTCCATGGGACCTGATGAGGTGCATCTGCAGGACCTGAGAGAAATGGTAGATGAAGTGTCCAATCCACTCTCCATCATATTTGAGAAGTCATAGCAGACTGGTGAAGTTCCCACTGACTGGAAATGCAGAAATGTAACCCCCATTTTTAAAAATGAAAAAAGGAAGACCCAGGGTAGACTGGTCAGTCTCACATCTGTGGTTGTCAAGATGATGAAGCAGATCTTCCCAAAAATGATGCTCTGGCACCTGGAAAATAAGGAGGCAATTGGTCATTGGTAACAGCCAACATGGCTTCACTAAGGGCAAATTGCAACTTACAGATTTGTTACCCTTCTATAATAGAGTTACAATTTTGGTGCATAAGGGAAGAGTGACAGATAAGATCTACCTGGACTTGTGCGAAGCATTTGACACTGTCCCCCATCTTTGTCTCTAAATTGGAGAGACATGGATTTGATAGATGGACTACTCAGCAGGTAAGGAATTGACTGGGTGCATTCAAATAGTTGCAGTCAATGGCTCAATGTCCAAGTGGAGACCGGTGACAAATGGAGTTCCTCAGGGGCCTGTATTGAGATAAACACTGTTTAACATCTTTGTTGGAGACATGGACAATGGAACCGAGTGTACCCTCAGCAAGTTTGCTGATGGCACCAAGCTGTGTGGTGAGGACAACACACTGGAGGGAAAGGATGCCATCCAGAAGGACGATAGGCTTGAGACGTGGGCCTGTGCAAAACACATGAAGTTAAACAAGGCCAAATTCAAAGTACTCCAAATGGGTTGGCTTAATCCCAAGACTAGCTGCAGACTGAGTGGAGCATGGATTGAGAGCAGTTCTGAGAAGAAGGACTTAGAGGTTGTTGTGGTTCAGCCTCTATCATCAGCTGAGCACAATGCACTGCTCACTCCCCCTTCCACCAGAGGAGATACAAAGTCTCCCTGGGTTGGGATGACAGTTCACTGACAAGCACCGTGAAAGGGGAACAGAAACAGGCCTCATGGCAGAATTCACATACACATACAGAATGATAACACTGAGCACTTGATGAACCCAAAAAATTGGTAACACAGAGCGCTACACTGATGTAAGGACCAACCAGACACCTGACCTCACTCGAACTGTCTTGGGCCTCACCGAACTACCCCTCCTCAAACAGCCCCTTTTACTGGTCATGATGTAACATAGTGTAGAATACAGCCCAGGTCAACTCAGTTCACCTGTGCTGGTTGCTTGGGGAAGTTAACTCTGTCCTGGTTTTGGAATGTTGATTGAGGTATAGCTCAATATGAGCCAGAAATGTGCTTTTGCAGCCCAGAAAGCAAATAGTTTGCTGAGATGGAAATCATCAGGTCAAAGGATGCAGGTGATTCTGCCCTTCTACTCTGCTCTGGTGTCAGAGACCCCACCTGGAGTACTGCATCCAGCTCTGAGTTCCCCAGTACAAGAAAGACATGGACTTCTTGGAGCAAGTCCAGAGGAGGGTCACAAAGATGATCACAGGGCTGTAACACCTACCCTACAAAGACAGGCTGAGAGAGTTTGGCTTGTTCAGACTGGAGGAGAGAAGGCTGCAGGGAAACCTCATTGTAGCCTTCCAGGCTTATACGGAATCTGGAGAAGGACTATTTATAAGGGCATGTAGTGATGGGACAAGTGGTAATAGCGTCAAACTAAAAGAGGGTAGATTTAGATTAGGTATTAGGATGAAAATCATTATTACGGGGTGATAAGGCACTAGAACAGGTTGTCTAGAGAATTTGTGGATGCCACATCACTGGAAGTGTTCAAAACCAGATTGCATGGGGGTTTGTGTAACCTGGTCTAGTGGAGGTTGTCCCAGCCCATGGCAGAGGGTTGGAACTAGATGATCTTAGAGGTCCCTTCCAGACTAAAACATTATATGATTCTATGAAAAAGCTTTCCAGTGGTTCATTTGCAAGTTTATACTTTCAGAAGTAGTCAAATAAAAAACCACTTTTTTTTCTTTTAATAATCTATTATTCACAGTAGGATAAATATATGTATGTAAATACATAGGTAGAAGTGCAAATGTAACAAACTAATTTAAGCAAGAGAATGTGAGTGTGGTATTGTCAGAAAATAATAAAAAAATTATCTTGAAGAAGTCTGCTTGATTGTTAGCAATTCAGATAACAACTGTTCTATTTGTTCTGAAGGTGTTTCTTAGTGACACCCAAAGAGAGAAAAAATAAATTCTTCAGTACTTTCGAATGGTTTCAAAATGCTAACCATGTTTTTTTCTCAGAGATCTTTTCCTCAGGCTTCCAAAGTCATTGGAATTCTGAGAAAATAAAATGTCATGTATTTTATAATACTGTATAATTGATGGAATAATTGTAAATCCTTTTATATATTTTTCTTCAGATGAATCTTTAAGCAAAGACTAAGAAATCTACAAAATAGAGGCACCGTTGACTGAATCTCTCTAAAAAAAATGCTGGTTTGTTGCATATTGAGCTGTTTGCTTGACTAAAAATCTTTTCTTTTAAAATAACTGCTTTAAAAATATTCTATGGCTTTTCACCAGAATAAATTTGCATTGTAGTCAGTATCTCTCTTTCTTTCTACAATCTGCAACTCCCAAGGAATAGTGCTGCTACACAGCTGCCCCCTAAGAACTACAATTACTAATATTTCATCTTAAAGCAATTCAGCAATAATATGCATGGGCAGCTCCCTTTTTGACTCCGCTATTTCATGAGCACAGCTGGGGTGTTGTCAAAAGTAGAGAACAGGTATAAGCACTTAGGAAAAGACGTTCATTTATCTCTGTGAAAGAATGCTTGAGCAAGCTAGGCCCCATCTCTGGGATGACTTTAATTTATCCATTTTAACATTCTTGCTCTAGACATCAGATACCAGACACTTTAGTTCTCTTATTTGAGTCACGCAGCCATTTTGACAAAGAGTTCTTGATTTTCCAAAGGTAATCAAGGGAGCATGGGCATTTTGTACTTTGAAATTTTAGGAGGCTGAAAACATAATAGAGATTATTTATCTTGGACCAAATATGTTAAAAGCACTCTGGGGACTGATAGACTACACAAAAAATAATATTCCTTCAAAAGTTTTTCTCCTATAGAATGTACTCAATGTGCAATTTCTGTGCATCTTAGAAACCAGGGAAGAATGGTGATTCGGGTTTCTTGAAACTCTAATTTGGAAATACTGTATTATGCATGGGTTTATGAAATTATTATCTGGTTATAAATAATTCAAGAATAAATCAGAATAAGGTAACTGCAGATCCCTGACATGAGGCAAACAGTTTCATAAAGGTGGTCATTATGTAAACGTTTTTGTCCTGAATATTAAAGGCCTAGTTCTTCTCATATTAAAATAAAGATAAACACTGACTATATTCAGAAGGTGATAATATGTCCCCAGATATCTTTATTTTTCATCTTTATACAGTAAAAATGAACCCCTTTATAGTAAAATGGTTTCTAAAAAAAAAACAACAACCCCTTTCTATATACACCCTCTATAATTGTTCCTATGACATAAGAACTGGAAACACTGTAACATGTATTCACAGCTGAAAATAAGAACTAAACTCTCATGTGTAAGGACACCTTGTAACTGCTAACCTGTTCATCTGAGCTAGTTTTGTTATTTGGAACAAGAAGCAACTCCTTCTGTCCCTCACACTGTCCATATACCGTGCAAAGAGAAGCTTTATATGAAACCAGTCCTTTATAGAGGGCATCTCTTACTTGAGTATAAGACAAGAAACCCAGACATCTCTGCATAGAAGAGATGCAGTATAACAACAGATTTTAAAGGACCAAAGACTATTAATTGTCTCAAGGATACTCTTTCACGAGCTTCAAGTTACTGTTTTCAGCTGCACAGACCATAAGTAGATTAATGGAGAGAATCCATGAAGAGACTTTGAATCTGAACTTTATTTGGAATTGAATAAGAAATCAATCTCTAAGCTAAAAACCACCAGAAAAGAGACTTGACTCCTTTTGTAAAGAAAGTTGTTGAAACTACTCTCAGGGGTACAGGTCTTTCCATATAAATGAAAAGTAACATAACTGGAAAGGAGATTTTTTGTTCTTTCGTATAATATTTAAACGTAGCACAGCTGGGAAAAGCTTCCATAACTAGAAAGCTTTAAAAATAACAACAAAAATAGCAGTGTTTTCCTAAAATCAGTAAAACATAAACAATGAGAAGAAGGAATATGTGGACTGAGTTTCTCTTCCCTTGGTGTATTGGATATTGTCAATGGCTACAAATAATTTAAAAAAAATAAAATTGAAAGTAGCAGCAAAAGTAAGAACAGTAAGCATATGCCAAGATATTTATTTTCCATTTAAACCCTATGAAAGTAATTTCGAATGAGCACTTGGGAAAGCTTTCACTGCAACCTTACTTTGAGTATTCCAATTTACATGAATGCATTTGCCATTTTACAGTCAAATTCATCTTACAAAATTGCAATATATTTTTCCTATAAATAACCTTTGGTCAAAGAAAACACTAATGTGAAAAATTTTCCTGATGAAGCAGCATTTTAAAGTACCAACTGAAAAGAGGTCCTCTCTTGTTTTTATTTCCCAATCCTGGAGCTGATTACTCCAGAACTTTGCTTTCTTTGGTGAAGTTAACAGAAAGGTTAATACTGGAATATAGTTTCTGTTCTGTTCTCTGTGCCATAAAGACCAACATAGCTCTTGCATTTATGATTGCACCATTTGCATCTCTGGGTGCAAGCCCAGCTAGGACAGCAACACTGTCATGGCGTAACAGCAGCATGGCACATCAGGTCTGACACTGGGATATCTCCAGCAACTGGCAGTCATATCACAGATGGCGTCTTGGATCATGTAAAAGGCCAAAGAAATTGTCTCTGTGTATATGATCTTATTTCTGATCATTGAAAATACCTTGCTATTTAATTGAGATACTTTGTTTCAGAGAAATTAACAAAGGATATAATTTCTAAAGAAAGCTTTGCTGGGCAGCATAATCTGAAGATCAGCCTGTCTTGGCCTGTGAACCAGTTGTTCATTTAGGGCAAATATTGTGTTGCTTAGAGTAAACCTTGGCATTCAATTTTAATGAATGGCATGTTTTTTACTTTTGCAAATGAGCCTATTTCAAATTTTAGCCAAATATATACCAATAGGCTCTTGAATTGACAGAAAATTAGCAAGGCTTTTTTCTTCATGCATGAATCACTGTCACAGTGCTATATCAAAAGGAAGATGAAAAGGTAATCACATTTATCTTTAAGGATAAATGTGAAAAAAAACCATTAAAATCTTTATATAAAGACATTAGTAAAAGTGTAATGCAAATACAATTGTCATCATTAATGATAACAACCCAGTTACTATGGGCTTGCTTTAAAATGTTTCTACTAATATAATCTACTTGTTCTAAATATTCATTAGCACTGCTTAAGCTTGCGGCTAAGTTTTGCATTAAGATTTTTCCAATATCTTGGATCTTTCTAACCTGCAGTATCACATGCATTTTGTAAGCTGTTAAAGAGTAACATTCTTGGTTTTATTGAGAAATTCATGTACTTTTAAACAGAAAAGACAATAGAATGCTTTCATTTCCTGCTGTTCACTTGTGTTTACTGTAAACTGCCTATCTGTTTGCCTTTTTACATAACCTCTGCACAGCAAAAACTGTAGTTTATAGCAATGACTGCTGTCAAGTGAAGAAATAGAGCTGCATACAGACATCCACATGTGTGTAAATATTTGCACCAGCTTTGGAAATGCCATATGCTTCTAACAGCTGTTAACACATGAACTCACTTTCTTCTTCTTGTATATTCAAATAGCATACAAAGCAATGAAAACTCCATGACTGTATCTGAAGGGAAGAAGCTGGCAGTTCATGCTGTAAATATTTAAGCAATCAGTAAAAACAAATGGCTTAAATTTAATGTATCATGGAAATCCTCTCCAATGGCTGTTCTGAAAGGAAAACATCTTTAAAAAGGATCAGTTCATGGTTTAAGAGTTAGTGCTGCGTAGTTTAAAAACATCACTACTGCACGAGCTAATTATAGGCTGTTAATTGATAAAAATGCTCTGCATTAACTGCAAGGTTACAGGCTTAATTTCTTACTCCAGACCACTCAGTCTTTATTGATGGTGCTGTATTACTAAAGCCTCAGAATTCCTCCAGCAAAAAATTATTTCCCTCTAGGCTCCAGCCAGAAGAGAACAACAGCACCTCAGTCGCTTTTCTTGTCTGCTTGGATTTTTGCCATAACTTCCCTGGCCAAATCAATGTGCTTTAAAATAGCAGAATTGATTCTCTGATTTCAATGCCACTGTTCTATCTTTACAACACAAAAGGGTGCTCGAGTCTTTATTCTTTTCTTCTATTTCTTTCTTCTTCTGTCCTTTTGATTTTTCAGATTTTGTATTCTTTTAAAACCTACAAAACTTAGGTGCCACTTTGGGTGGCTGTGTCCATGTACTTTGACTGCATAAGCATATAAAACATCTTGTAGAAGAAGCCTCTGTCACTTGGCATTATGAAAGCTAACTGGTTTCTTCATCCATGCATATATGGAGTTTGAGTAGCTTAGCGGTAGCTGTTGCTACACACTTGCTGATACAGATATATGCTGGATCAGTGTTCACTGTTAACCATGACACGGGTAATCCTTTCCCTGAATACATGTGAAACCTCCAGTGGAGATTTCTCAGTGCATATCCCATAGGATTACACACTGTCACTCCTTCTGTTCAATATTTACAGCATTACTAAGGGATGCATGTTCAGTATTTTAATGCCAGAGGACTGATGAAATTCATGACTCATTCTGAGGTTTTAAGGTAAACTCACACCAAATATAACTTGTTGGGGTGCTGCCACTGATGGTTGAAGTAACAAAATCCAAACATGTATCAGGCCATCTGCAAGGCCAGAAGGAGTTATCTCCTACTCATTTTGTGGCAGTGGCATGTCCCAATGCCAAGATAGAAAACATAGAATCAATAGGAAACACTAGGTTTTTCAAGCAGCCTAAACAGCTTATGAACCATAATGAGAACTTTTACTCATTTTGCCTTAAATGCAGTAGATGAGTTGAGAACTCATAAGTTATGTACTTCAAGTATCAAGAGCCTGATTTTCTCTGAGAAAGTGAAACATTAGTATCACAAGTGAAAGAGTTAATAGAACTAAAATGAAACTAACACACACTTGAACTAGGAAGTTTCTTTGACTTAGAATAAGATTCTCATGAATTCACTGATTTTTGCCAATGCTTTTAAAAAAAGTCAATAAAGGTTAGAGGTTCTATCATCACTTGGGCAGGACAGAGACCAGACAATCTGAAAGGAATTAAATTGACTAACAAACATCTTGTTTGTGTAAAGTTCTGGCTGTCCAGCAGCAATTTTTACTCTCATCAACACGAGGAGATTGCTGGAAAACATCCAAATTTTTAAATACTGTGAATACTGATGCAAATCCCAACTCTATGCTATGCAGCCAGAAATTACTGAGATAAAGAAAGTTCTTTTTCTATATGCCTGTTTAATTTCAGGGGTTATATCTGTGCTTTTTCACACTCTTCTGCAGTGACTTTACACTTCTATTTTTTTTTCTTTTTTTTTTATTAACTACATATAAATTACACACAGATATTTTCTGACATCTTGGAGATGTAGATTTTTATCCAGAGATTATCTCTGCACAGTGTTTTGCAAACAAAAACAGGGGACTTGTGCATGCATCTTCATACTCAACACTGAAAAAAATGTTTGGGGGTTTCATTATCCAAATAATCACTTTTATCCTGATGTGATACTGTCAGTTTCAAAACTAGAGAAGTCATTTAAGCTCTGTGCTTTCCAGGATGTATGGCAGACATGTATTTCCCTTGCCTTCAAGGCACATTCTTCATTTTCCCAATCTCAGTAAGAATTTGTTAAACTTCAAACCTGCTGAAATCCTAATATTCACTTAGAGCCCTTCAACTATTATCTGATCTGAGGATCAAGGAACACATCAGAACTAGATATAAAGCAAAAAATGCACTGTTTTACTTTTACACTGGCAAACAAGTAAATCCTGTACTTGGGAAAAAATGGTTTATTGCATATTCTTAGTACTGTTTTTTATTTGACGGAAAGCCATTATGTGCTTTGATATAACATCATAAAATCATGACAGATATTTAGTTTGTGGTACAGTTACAGAAAAGACTGATTTTGGTGATCATATGGAAAAGCAACAAGTAATTTTTTTCTCTAAAGTTAACACAGAAAGGCAAAACAACCCTCTAACTTAGATTATAATAATAATCTAATTATTATTATATACTATACAGATAATAGATTATATGTAGTACCATAAATGACATAATAAAAAAAAGTATTGACGATTAAAAAAGCCCTGCTGAAATGAACCTCCCTTAAGTTCAGTTACACAAACTGATTTTTCCAACACCTTTCTCTACTAACATGTTGCTTTATAATGAACAATAGCATATAGCTTAGTATACTTTAATATGTTACCTCCAATGTAATACCTCCCAATCACATTAGTGATTGACTTTAACAACCATTTTAAGTCATTTTACTGTCTATTTGTAATGTACAAATTTGCAACTATGAGAACTGCTGCAAGTAAACCATGTGCTGATTCTTCCACATTATTATCAAAGTGTGATCAAAGAAAATGTTTTAGAAAAGAAATCCTTCATATGCACCATAAACATCATTAGAAATAAATTATAGTCACTTAAATGTTCTCAAGTCATTCAGATAGAAAATAGCCAGACTATTGACTCTGCTGTCTGCAGAACTGTCTTGATGCACAAGAAAGGAAGGGGTCAAATATGACATCAGGTTTTTAAAGCAGTTGTGGTAGTCATCCAGAGAACTGAGGATGAGCACAAAATTTGCTTAAATGCATATAAACTATATTAACAAACAACATTAGTAAACACATAAATCTAGCAATAAAGGCAATAATTAACAACAACAAAAAAAGCAGCATGGATTTTATAAAGCATTTATAAACAAATCAGTTGTTTTGAGGGACTAAGTTTGTGGCTTTGTGGACATAGATATCATTGTACCAAGAGCATGCAATATGGTATGTTACATTCATGACAACCACAAGGTGTAATCAAAGACATTTTTATGGTTCTGCTTAAATTTACCTTCTGATTTTAAATGTGTAAGGTCATACATTAGGATTTACAAGAGTGAAAGAAGTAAGATAATATGGATGAAACATACAGGGAAGTTAGAAACATCAGAGAAATAATGAAATGTGGTTTGGAATAGAAGATGTAAGATAATACATCTTGGAGAAAACACTCTCAAATGCAATTCAAAGGGACAGAGAGCCTTGGAAAGCTGTAATGCTGAAAAAGATTTGGGGATGATGGATAGTAGACAGTAAATTAGATATTGAGCTTGCAATGTAATAGGAAGGCACAAAAAGACTGCCTAAGCTTAGGCAGCACATATAGGAAAAAAATATCATAATCTGTATGAGCACTGTTGAAACCACTACAAGAATAGCAGGTGCATTTCTGAATTTTGGGTATTGAAATATGACAGGAATTGAAATAAAGATGAGGAAAAAAACACATACAAACAACTGAAAGGCTGGTGGGATTACATTTACATGCCAAGTGAAAAAAAACCAAACAAACCCTTAACAGAATATACCCCCAGAAATTCTTCATATAAGTACCAAATGATGAAATATTTTGGGATTGTCATGAAAACATACTCTAATGAAATAAGGAGACAAAGAGAAATAAAATAGTTATAAAGGGACTGGTAGTGAGGAAATGGTCAGAAGTTGTGGAAAACTACTGTTGGAAAAAAATTTGGCTTACAAATTCCTTTGGCTTCCAAGATATCATACATGCAGAATGCAGTCTGCTGGAATTTATTATCCCTTCCCTAAGTACCTCAAAGATAAATGTTTGTAAGTGAGCTAAATAGCCAAGAGTCCCCTTGGAGAAAGATGTCGACATCCCCAGAGGATGATTCTTCTCATGCTTAATTAGATATCCATGATAGGTCAGATTAATCACTTTCAGGAAGTGACTGTGTTGGAGGTGCCTACAGTGAGTAGCTCAGACACCTCAGTTATTATGTTTAAAGACAAGCGAGATGAATCCCATGCAAGGTAGCCAGATTTTGCTTCATACACATATTTAATGTAAAAATATAACTTTATACCTCATTAAAACTTAAATGGAAAACTTATAAATAAAATTTTGTGGTTTAGTTTTGCTAAGTTTTAGCTTCATTTGCATGCTGAACTTTCTTCCTAATCCTTCCCTGTCATCATTTGTCCTCTTCTATATATACTTAGTTTAAGAAATAAGGATCTCCTGGGTGGGGATCATATTTGAAGTATTATGTGCAAGCCTCATTGTAGGTTTTGTAAAAATGCATAATATATTCTAATGAATTTATAATAATGCAAGAAAAATATAGACTTGTTAATGAGACAAAAATATCTCTTGTTGAAGCACACTTGAAATCTTAGCTCCAAAATAAATGGCAGAAGACTTAACTACGTGAAAAGCACTTTGTAATACATAATAGAGGTTACTATCAGTCGTGCAGCAAGGTCTTAGAAGATGAGTTTGTAGCTTCTTTTCAATATACATATACTACTGATACACTCTCACTAATTTTATACCTCAGGTATCTGTGACAGTCCCCTGAAATCTGGATATTAACTAGCAAAAGGGAAAGTCAAGAATTTCACCATTTTTCCCATGTTTCTTATTTCCTGTAGATCACTGTCACCTCTATTAGTATTAGTGTTACACATTTTGATAGCTACTGATCAGATAACCTTACAAGGTCTACCAGTCTTGACTGGAACAAAAAAAATTTCCTTCTCTGAATAATGTATAAAATCTCTTTAAAAATGTAGAAGCAATGGTAGCACTAGATTTTGATTTATTTTTTTTTTAATTCCCCCTACCCCAGATTATAAGAATTATGGATTACTGGAAGTAGTTCTAAATGTTTCTCTAACACATTCTAAACAGGATGAGGTGTGACATTCCTCATGCTGATTTAGCACATTTGGAGAGGAAACTTACATCACCTTGGCAAATAGTAGAATAATAGTATTGTAGTCCTCTCTTTCTGAATGCTTTCATCAGCTGTGAAGAAGACAGGAATAGAACATAAGGGGTTTTTTTTCCAGAAATTAGTGCAGACCCATGCACTGTAGGTTGGAATTATACATAAGAATTGTTAAAGCTCTAGCTCTAAAATCTCTAAAATTTCATCATTTTCACCAAAAGCTAAACTTCATTTTTTGTAATGCTTTAGAAACATTGCTTCTTCAGAAGGGGCTGATTAACTGAGATACTCTATATAGCAACTAATTGTGGTGCTAGATAATTTTAAGACCAAAATAGCTTATCAATCAGAACTGTTGGTATATTTCTAGTATAGATTAAGGTCAGGTTAAATGGGGCTTTGGGCAACCTATACTAGTGAAGGGTGTCCATGCCCATGGCAGGGAGGTTGGAACTAGATGATCTTTGAGGTCCGTTCCAACCCAAAGCTTTCTATGATTTCCCCTCTGGTCTCTTATGGAAGATCTTGTTAGTAAAGACTATAAGATGCTATGAAATGATCAGTCTAAACTTGTTGCTGATAAATGGAATCAGCACTGCCTTATTTTGATTTTAGCTTTTTTCTATTCGTGAACGGGATTCACCTGACCGATGGCCATATCCAAGCTAGACATCCTGAGAGATGTTTACAGTCATTGGAGAGAAATAGCCATTCTTCGAGAGCAGTTCAGTTAAATCCCACAGCTGAAGTGCAGGCTTGATTCAAAATAAAGACAAATATATTAGGATAGAATAGGCTATACCTACTGGTGATAAGGAGATCTTGTGTGGTCAGAGCTTGTGTGGCAACAGCTATAGAACTTTAATGTACGAAGATTTAGTTTATCCCACGGGTTACCGGAGTCTGCCTAAATCTACACTCCCAGTAAATGTAGTCATTAATTCCCTGTATGGTCGAAACTCCCTATCTCGTTATCTGCATAGATAAGATAATAGATCAGTTCGAGATAGTGGAGGGCCCAAGACATGGTAATTGACTGAATTCCTAAACATTTTCACAATTAAGTATTTGCATAATTGTTACAGGAAATTTCCAAGTGGGAATTTCAGACTGTTTAGGCTATTTCCCTGGGCAGCTCCATAGACTAATCTATATGCTTAAATGTGTTAATTACCATACTGTATGGTTAATATAGCCATTGCAGAGACTGCCCAGGCTTGCAGAATTATGGCCACACAAAAATAAGACTTTTAAGAGACATGACAAGAAGATATCCAGCATAAGATGCAGATACAATTCTTTCAGTCTTGTAAGTAGTATATTATTTAAAATAATATACAGCAATAGATCAAGTGTTGGACCAGTCACAGGACCATGTATCAGCTAGGTATCAACAATTCAGCAGAACAAAAGTCTTGGTAGTCTTACCTGAGCAGCTGAAGATACTGTCAAGACCTTTGTCTTGTCTAACATCCAGGCAGTGGCCAACCATTTAGTTCAAAAGATTTGATTCCTTACACAGCATTACCCTATTCCAAGTCTGCGAGGCTTAAGCATTGGTTAGATGAATCCCATGGCCATAGTAGATCAGGTCAGAGCCAGTCAAGATCATTACTTGAGTTCAGGATTTACGGTAGCAGCAAAGCATCTATTACACTGTTTAAAACACAGGAAAGTCTGAATTGCCAGAAATTCTCTGAAGAATGTCTTCTCAAATACATAGCTATCAATCTTGGGTATGACTGTTTGACATGTACCAATTCGAAAAGTCTAACTATTATTATAAAATTGATTGCAATACTGGTTTTTTTGAAGGAGGGTAAGTATCACATTTATGAGAGCTGAGCTCTGAGTAACTGAAATCAGGTACAGTAGGATCTTCGAGCTCTATGTGTGCATTAGGACACTGGTAGAATCCAAGGACTGAAAGCAATTTATTCAGAGTACTGTATCGTAAGGACTTTTACCTCAGAGTCTCCAAACCTGGATTGCTATCTCTGTCTTGTAGCTAAATGAGGTCAGGAAAGTTTTAGAAGAATCTGAGTAAAAATGCAAATTTTTGAGTACTCAGAATTGTTAACTTTTAAACAGAAAGGTGTTCTAAATCATAATAAAAGGAGACTAGTGGTCTGTGTAATTCTGAATGATCAATAATTGTAAGAAAGGTACTTGTGCACACGTCAAAAATAGAGCATCTCTGGAAAGAATAAGTTTGAGTAAAAACTTTTGCCTTGGTGGCCCTTGGAGACTTACGGTCCATATTAAGATTTAACCCACAACATATATTTTATTTTAAAGGAAATTGCAATGCGAATTACTTCAGAAAATGAATTCTGTTTTGTATTTTTATGTGTTAAGGTCCACGCATGTCTTCATGGGTTATGGGACATTGCAGATGGCATAAGTATTTGCTTGAAATATTCATCAATAGCTTACTCCTCCCAGCAGCAGGTCTTTTCATGTAGAGATTGTACCAGAGAAATTCAATAGAATGAAGTGTGTGTGTGGAGGGAGGGGGGGGGAATGAGGGGGTGGGGGAGAGGTGTTGTAAATAAATAAATAAATAATAATCTGTCAAAAAAATGAAAACATTTTTATCTTAGAGGCATACTACTAGAGAAAATCTAATAATATGCAAATTCCTCTGATTATTTGGTAAAATTAATAAAAAAACTCAGGCTAATAGGTATCATACTGAGACAATGGTTTATACTTTTGTGGACCTTTTACTGGTTCACTTCTGTTTTATCGTCTCCAACTTCTGATGAAAACAACAAGGGGTAGGATATACTGTGTTTACCATGTTTACCATGTTATAACTCCCCAGTATGGAGTTGTAACATGGTCAAAGAGCATAACCTGTTGAAGCAACTTGAGAAAGCTGACTTTACTGCAGCAATGATGGATACATCACAAAACATCAGCACTAATTAAATATGATCATAGTTATATGTCTTACATTCTTGCTCAGTTAAGAGGGTGATGTCACAGAAAAGGATCCAAAAACATCTAGACTGCTAAGCAGAGTGCTGCTTAAAGGCACTCACAACACAGGGCTGCCTGGACCTAGGTAACAGATAAAACTTAATCTTAAACCTACTTTCAGAATCCTCTCAGAGCAGTGTAAAAGAGTATTTGTTGCCCAAAAGTTTCTCATAAAGATAGTAACTAATGAACTTTCAGGAAAATAAATTTTTAAAAGAGTATGTTTTCACTGAAAACATGACAGCTAGAGGCAGCAAGTTGGTTGCCTTTTTTGTGTTTAGGAAAACTTAGGAAGTGAAAGAAAAACAACCACCTTTCTCACCCGTTTGTGTTAAAACTAACTATCTCACTGATTTAGGTGTTCTCCTCAGAGCTATACTACAGATTATGTTTGAGGGTATTATCTGCCTTTATTGCTACATTTGTTCTACTGTGCTATAAAGAATTAAATGTGGTTTTTTTCTGATCACTTTATTGAAGCTGGATGACATTCAGTGAAGACTGCTAAATCTGAGGGTTTGAATCCTCCTTCTAGGGCTTTTAAAATGTTTATATAATTATTTCTCAGAAGAGACAAAAGTCCTTCTGACCATATGAAAGATGTTGTCTCTTACTGCTTATTATTAATAATAATAATAATATACTGTATTATATATCAACATGTTTAATAGCCAAGTTTCTTTCCCATTTCTTTTTCTTTTCTATTACCCTGATTCTGTAATTCCCATTTGGATATGAACATTAAATTCTGGGGCCTTTGCATATAACAATGCAGACAGTTAATTTTTCATGTAAACAGGTAGGTAGAAGCTGAACAGTTTTCACTGCTGGACTTGGGTACTTGCATTGATGGTCTTACATGAAAGACATCTTTCAGAAGATTTGATGCTTTAAAGCCTTGAGAGATTTAGATTCGTCTCTTGCATTGGTCCTAACTGAAGTTACAAGTTTAACAAACTGGTAATCCTAGTCCTCAAGACTGTCAGAGCTTAATTTACACCCTCTCCTGGGTATTTTATGTTGCCTAGTTTAAGCACTATTGAATTCATTGAGTCTTGTTCATGAACTTTAAGTTCCTGTTTTTCCATTTATAAGCCTAGAAATTTTACTTGGAAAACTGGCAGCTGACAAAACACGTATTTTGAGCTCTGCAACATATCATTAATTAGTTTATTCAGATATTGTGTAAAAGGACTAGTCCCCAGTCTTGCACATGAAAGAAAAAAGCTTAGTTAGACTAGACAGTATTTGTATAAATAATCATTAAAGAAAAGAACTGGTGGTGTATTCAAAGAAAACAAATGGAAATTTTGAACAATAAGATCAAAGTAGTAGCAATTGTAAAAGTATGGGTACTTATTTAGAAATCCAAAGTCAAATCACTGATTTTGAAATTTTTAGTACCTATTTGAAAAGGTAAAATTGTGAAACTCCTGACAAAATTAAAAAAAAAAAAATCTCTAAGTTACCAAAGACCAAAATATTTGTGGAAAATATTTTTTTTATTTCCTATAAATTTATAATAAACTATTAAGGAGGTTAAACTGGAACTGTACTTTAAAATTCCTAACAATGTATTATGCAACTGTATCCCAGACTTCTTTATATTATGAAGGCTTTTAGCCTAATCCTCAAAATTGTACTGTACAATTTTTATAGTTTATCATTCCTAAACTAAGTTAACTATGATTTACTAAAATAAATATACAAATAAATAATATTATCTCTTATTTGCATGGTGTTGTACAGCTGATCTTGCTACACCACTTCTTCCTAGTTAAACAGTTCTTTTTCCTCTTTCAGCTAGTGAGATTGTCTTACGTATCATTACCCATTTCCTTTTAAAGACTTCTGTGAACTAAATTTTCACTGTATCTGCAAAACTCCCATGGTAAATTAAATGTGAATCCTCAATCTTAAGCATATCTCTCAATTACATGCACCTGTGCTGGATCAATTAGCTTGCCTAATTCTTAGCAACAATAAATGGCCCACAAGTGTTCTCTGTTAATTAAAATACTATCAGCCTTTTCCAAGTGCACTTCTAATGTATTCTGTCTACAGCAGCTTTGAGGGCAGCTACTCTTGGATGGACCTCTGGGTGTTAATTTGCCTTTTAAGCTTGCTGTCCCTTTCTCCAATCTACCGCTAGATTATTTTTTTTCTCCATAAAACACAGCTTTTGTTTTATTAGCTACTGTGAGGACTGTATGCTGTTAAAGACAATCAAGTCTTGTAGTGAAGCATTTCTTCTTTTAAAGGAAAGGTTGTTGCTGCTGCTACTTTTTAATTTTGGTTGTAACGCCAAATTGGACCTCTCTTTAATGGCTTTATTTGACATCAGTCTATCTAGAAAATCGTTTCCTTGCATGGATGTAATGCATAGGCTACTGTAGTATAGTAATTCTTTTAGGTGTTACAAAAGCATGTTTAAATCATACTTATGTGCTTGTGACCTTTCTAATACAATGATTTAAGAGAGTTTTGCAGATTAACTACTTTATTCTGCACTCCCTGAAAGCTCTCTGCTTAAAAAACACCCTGGCAGCTCACAATGATTTTGTTTAATGATGCAATTCAACTTTTTTTGGAAGGACCATTTTTAAAAAGTCATACTGCTAAGTACGGCTTTATAAATTATTTATAGAGAATTACTGGGACAATGTCTTACTTGGTGAGCTGCTGGTGTCAGTACCACTGAATTATCCACAGAAATTAAGTCAACGAATTTTACTCTTTTCTTTTTCTGTTTCAGCATCAAACTTCAGTACAAATTCATGCCAGAAACTGGTTTAAAGTTTTATGCAGAAATATTTTTCATTGCCTCACTGAGTATTGCAGAGAGGCAGAAAAATATTTCATTACTACCCTGCTTCTGGTCCTAATTAGCAATTTTAAAGCAGTCAGTTGTGCAGTATGTACAAGAAGCATTTTTATATTATACCATCAGCCTGAAGTTAAGAAAAATTGAACAGAATTATGGAAATAATTATATAGTAATTACATGGTAAATACATTAATAATGTCAACCTACATGTAATTAAATATTAACAGGGACAATAAAATGGAAACTTAGACCTTTTTATTCTATTTTAAAATTTCTTCTAGTTATCATTTTATTGATCTGTTTCATGATCATGCCAAGAGACTCCTATCCAACATGCAATTGACATCAAGGGGAAATTCAGTGGGAGCATCTTGCATAGAGTTTTTCTGAAAAAACCCCCTCTCTGTTGTCATGACAACAGAACTGTTCTTCCAGGAGAGGGTGTTTTCTCTATTTTTCTATTCCCAGAGAAATAATTTCATAGCTTTATTGTTGCAAATATTGGAACAGGGGGTGAGTGGAAACCAGGACAACACCCAGAAAACCACCCCAAAAGCCAATGCATTCTAAGTTGACTTTCTGGGTGTTCAATGAAGGGGGAAGACATAGTCACTTTCTATAATAGTTTTTAGTTTCTGTGTATTTGTCTTTTTTATGGGATAGTCCAACTATGTGTGCAAAAGATACAAAAAGCAATACCTCCCTTTTGTGACTTTTGAAAGAAAATGGTTATCATGCAATTTTTTATGGACTATAATTGGTGAAGTGTAATTGTGTATAAAAGACACAGTCTGAGAATGCTACTTAGCATAAGCAAAGCCTTCCTGTATGTGCTTGCTTGCAACCTAAATTCAGTTTAAGTACTCCTGGGAACAGAAAGGATGTGGAATACAATTTATTTGCCTAATCAAGGCATAGGTAGCACCAACCAATAGATATAAATTCCTCTTAACACACAATTAGATTATAAAGGTGTCTAGGATTAAAAAAAAAATGTAATCAATCTCCATTCTTCTAGTATAAACAGAGAGGAGAGTGCATATCAGGGAGAACAAAAGACTTTTACAGAATAATAGAATATTTTAAGTTGGAAGGGACCCATAAGGATCATCAAATCCAACTTCTGGCTCCACACAGGGACAGCCAAGTCAGAGCATGTGACTGAGTGCATCTTCTTGAATTCAGTCAAGCTGGGTGCTGTGACCACTTTCCTGGGGAGCCTGTGCCAGTGGCCGACCATCTTCTCAGTTAAGATCCTTTTCGTAACATCCAGCCTAACCTCCTCTGTCTCAGCTTTATACCATTCCCTTGGGTTCTACCACTGGTCACCAAAGAGACGAGATCAGCACCTGCCTCTTTGCTCCCACTCACCAGGAAGTCACAGACTGCAACGAGGTCTTCCCTCAGTCTCCTTTTCTCCAGGCTGAACAAATCAAGGTACTTCAGCCTCTCCTCAAAAGACTTCCCCTCCAAACCCTTCACCATCCTTGTTGCCTCTTCTGGACACTCTCTGATATTTTTTACGTCTCTTGTACTGTGGTGCACAAAACTGCACCCAGTACTCAAGGTGGGACCACAGCAGAGCAGTGTAGAGCAGGACAATCACCTCTCTGGACCAGCTGGCAATGCCATGCTTGATGCACCCCAGGAGTACGGGTCCCACTCCTGATTTTTTTGCTGCCTAGGCATTTCAGCATAACTAAATATTTACCTGAAAACAGAAGTATCCCTAAATGAAGGGAATGAGATTTGGAAATCCGTACTGGTGAGCACAAAGATAGTGTTACATGAGGACAATCTAACTTTTAAAGATTTGTATTTTTTCTTCACTTACCCTTTGACTTAAATTTTACAGCTGAATCAGAAATAAAGGAGGACTGTATCAAGACTTTTTTGCTTGCAGTTAAATCTCAAAAATAAGCAATTTCCTTATAGGTGATTAGTCTCATAGGAAGAATATTAATAGTGAATTATAAGTAAGTTTTGGGAAGAACAAGGAAAGTGCAATAATATTATTTAAATAATAAATCAGAGCATTATTGTTCACCTAATGTAAATAAGGGAGAAGATATGCAGTAAGAAAATTTCAGACTCCAAAGAGGAGTCTATTTCATCTCTATCTATTGCAAAAAAAATCTATCTTCCTGTATCAAAATATTCTCCAGTTTCTATCCTGGCTATATGTATCCACCAGCGTAAATTTGATTCCATTTTAAAATATGCATCCTAGCAGAAAAAATTTTTGTCTTAATTAAGCTATGAAACCTCTTACCTAATCCATTTATTGAGAGTAAATTTGCAAAATATATTCCCAATTCACAAAATGCACACTATCTGCAGATGGCCAGGAGATCGTATTAAATATAGCCAATATTTAAAAGGAAAATAATTTCAAAATATCACCAGACTCTGGAATTGTATGTGGTCCTGTGACTACAGAAAAAGCTTGAGGATTTCAGGTATTCAAAATATTATATTTATTTGGAATAAACATCGAAACTTGTACACAAAATTTACCTGTGAACGGTAATTTCCGAATCAATAAAGACAAGAAAAATAAAATGTGTCTGAATCATTTTTTAATGTGATACTGCAACCTCTTTTATCACTTGGGAAATATTCAGTACTAAAAGAAAACATGTTTAAACTATTTAGAACAATTTACATTATATCCTATTCTATGTTTATTCAAAGAAAAGCTAGAGTAAAATAGCAAATTGATAAGCGTATATTTTATAAATAATAAATTATATATTAATATATAATATAGCCAGCATGCTTGTCTATAAATGATCTTTTTAAGTCTGTGTATGTTTAATTCATTATCGTGTTCAGAGTAAAACATAGCACTGGTAACAGCATAATAGCAAAGAAAAATGAAGAAATCCTATGACATTGTATAGTCAGCTGGACTCCCACAGTATTCTTTTTTTTTAAATAAACCTGAAAATATTTTACCCAATTCTGTTTTCAGCTCTTCAAAATATATAGTTCTGTCCACTTTCTTTAGAAAAGAATTTGTTCTATATTTCCTCATAATTTATTGTGATAGGTCAGGATGCTGCCAAACATAGTAATTATATTTATTTATGCATTTTTGCACTCTTCCTCCATAGGACAAATAAGATAATTATATGCAGCTTATCTTTGTTTTATTACAGTGACTATTTCTGTGACAGGAGGAGGTATTTTAGAAGGATTCTGGAGACTGCAAAAAAAAACGTTTTTCTAATTAAAAAAAATTCTTACAGAATTTTTATTTAATAACTTAGCTTCCTGTTTATTGCTCTGACACAAGGTTGCCCAAAAATTATAGACAACAGATTAGTGGTATGTCAGTCATTTTAAAGTAATGCACAATTCTGCTGAGATCATAAATCATCTGCCTTCAGAGCACAGTGCACTATCATGTCAACAAATAACAATGATATTCAACACCTATGCTTACTTTTCAGTTAATGCTTTCTGTTCTTTGTGGAATGCTGAAGCGGTCATTGCTCATACGTGAGCAGGTTGCTTTAATATTGTCCGCACTGCTAATTAAAAACCAAACCACAACAAAACACCAACAAACCAAAGAACTTCAAACATAGCATGAAAGAAGAGATTTTCAAGGTAATAATTCACTATAAAGACAGTAAAATTAACATTTAATTTCTTCCCTTGTTTTTGTTAATTGAAAATAATTTTTTTTCTGTGAAAAAGGCCATCTTTCAAACTTTCTACAAGTAGCTATAGCATACAATTTAGTACTTACTACAAATGAAAAGAAGTTTTTATTTTACAATATTTTCTACTGATATATTGTATACTTCTCCACAAATGTATATGTATCTTTCAGGAATTTGGCAAAGCAGCTAAGGAAGAAACACGTGTCCATAGCTTTAGTACTATTTGTAGTTGCTACTAAGCAGTCTTTACTGGGTAGGTGATAGAAAATATAAATGAAAATTGGGTAACAGACTGCTGGTTTACCATTTCTTTTACTAAGAAAAAGAAAGAAAAACCTTAAATATGTTATTGCTGTACTTTGAGTGCACATAATTACTTTTTGTGTGTTTTTCTTATTTTTTTTCTGTTCCTTTCTCATCCTTTAGTAAGGTAGTCTCAAATAAAACTTTTAATTCACAGGTGAAATGCGGCTCACAAACTTGATATGGTATTTATTGACAATCCATAGAAATTGAGCCTGTCGCCCACTGTTATCAAACAAAGCATGGCAGAAAAGCTGTACAAGTAAAAAATATAAATTCTCAAGTCAATAAATTTTCACTATGAAGATTATAGGAAAGGTCTATACTAGGTAGGCATCCATATTACTCTTATTGACACTGGAATGTTCACATGCTTTAGGTTCATCTCTTAAAATGGAAGTCCTACTCATCTCTTTCTATATTAATTACAAAATATAAAATATACTATCAAACATTTTAATGTCATTTAATAACTGGAGAAA
This sequence comes from Hypotaenidia okinawae, assembly GCA_027925045.1. Lineage (NCBI taxonomy): Eukaryota > Metazoa > Chordata > Aves > Gruiformes > Rallidae > Hypotaenidia > Hypotaenidia okinawae. Next base: position 177,965,832 of record BSDF01000001.1, read on the forward strand.
GAGCCAATCTTATTTAACTTCCAAAATATGAAACATTATCAGTTTCAGTACCAGTATTCAGACAAATGGCTTCTAAAGGCATAACTAAGCAATTACTAGACTAAAGCTATATTAGGTTCTTTTAAGATAGCCTACTTATGTTATACATCTAATCACAGAGTCACACAAAGCACTACAATACAATTCCAGAAGATAGAGCTTCTTCATTCCAAACAGAGATGGTTTAGATGCAGATTAAGTGCAGATAGTATATGAATATAGATAGTTGCAAATCTTGTGGATTTGATCAGTTCCAGGGAACTAGTAAGGCATTAAAAAAAAAAAAAAGTAGTGGTTTTCTTGTCTCACATGATTAATGTTGCAGACTTGAGGTTGCTTGCTAGTAAGTGTTGCATCTAAGCTACCAGACTGCTTCAGCAGCCTATTAGGAGAAAAAAAATCCTCTAGTCTTTTTTCAGAGTTGCTAGTATCACATCGTGAGAGGCTAAGAGACAGAGAAACTGTTCCTTTTCATCATATCAGGAGAGTTTCTAACATGGCCAGGTCCTATTCAAGATTTTTCTGACTGGTCAGAATGTAGTCATTTGCTTTTTGAGGTTATGCTGACATCAGCCAGTGGCATTTCAGTAACTTCTTTTCACAAAAATGAATAAATAAATAGCCTATTCTGACATATTAGAGCTCAGAACTGCTTCAGAAAAAGAAAAGAAAACAAAACAAAACCGAAGACATGTTTAGCTAAATACATGATGGGGTTGAAATACTTTTAGACAGGGAAGAAAGTAATATTGATCTTGATCAGGCAAAAATGAAGAAATGGTAAAAAAATCCCAAATATATAAGGAAGACACTATTCATATATTCATAGTTGAAGACTGAATATTATTCTATCCAGAAGCACTGACTTTTTGGTTTTTTACATGTAGTTTAATTTTCAATAGCACCTTAAAGACAAAATCTGGATGAAACTGCTTCATGTGTAAAATCATAACAATACAGTTTGTTCCTTGGCTTGACCTGCCTCATAACCTCGAATTTGAATTTGACTTGTGCTAGACAAAGTAAAATGAATGAACAGCACAGTTTTGAGCAAGATTTAATGTTCTCTTCATTTTTCCCAGACAGGCAGATGCTATAACTATATAATCTGTTATGATTTGCTGTAGCAAAAATTAGAGGCTTAACTGATGGAATATTAAAGCAAAGACCATTATTTTTTTAGGAAAGAAAATAGAAACCCTTCAATGATTGAGCTGACAATCTTCGCAGTCATTAAGGATACTGACAGGAAAATTTTCACTATGGTGTATAGATACTACTTGTCATAAATTAGTATTACCTAATGACAAATTCTCACTCACCATGCTAAAAATATAGCCTTTGTAAAGACACTATATGTTCTTCACACAAATAGAGGATTCTATTCTTATGAGATGTTTCATTTAAAGGGAAAAACCCTTGTTTATACTCTCTGATACTCTTTTTTAAGAGGTAAGAAGCATAAACAACATTTACAAGGCACACCACTGCCACAAAGGCCTAGAAACTCTTAGAAACATACCTGGGAGAGCACTATGTTTTCTGCTCTGGGAGTTAAACCCTCTTAGGGCACAAAACAAATTTCTGGGGCATAATGTGTGAGGAGAGAATGTTGTGATCCTTCTCTAGCTGAACATTTATGTGGGGCAATGATAGGCTATAAACTCACCTGCTCACCTACAAAGGATTACAGAGAGACAATAGCAGGAGGGACAGTCCAATTAATGCCCTCATCTGTCTCCTCACAGGCTCATTATCACAGGAAAGTACTGGCCCTTAAAACACCCATCTCTACAAGCCTAGAAGAACACAGGGATGCATAATAACAGGCAGGATTTAATATTAAGGATAAGCAACCATCTTGTTCAGACCTGTCCCTGAGAGCCATCTTCCCCATTGTCCCCACATGAAACCCACCAATATGAATCATCCAGAGCAAATTTTTGGATCACCTTTTAGACTAAGGGGTTAGGGCTGTCTAGAAGTGTGGGACACATTATGGGATGCAGGGGAAGAGCCATTCATGTTTGCACAGAATTTATTGCCAGATGTTCAGGATAGGAACTTAAAACAGAAAGGGTGAGGGATTTGTGTGATTTGGGGAAGAACAAGGGAGGGAAAATAAAGAGCTAAGGGGAGGGTGGGGTGGGGAGGGCATTGGAATGTAAATGTTTTTCTGAATGTAAATATTTTTCTCATCAGTTTGCTTGTCTGGCTGTTTGGACCCGGGAAGCTAGCAACCAGGGAGACTGGAATCAAAGAACATCTACTGGGTAGACTGAGGATGTGAACTCAGTAGCTAGAGGTATTCACTTTGTACATACATATATATTTTTTCACTATTGGATCTCCACCCTGCTCAGCCAGAGTAGGGAGAAGGATGATGTTGGTGCTGTCAGACATTGTGTCACTGATGTGTGTGTCCATCTGTAATCTGGGCCACCACCTGTATATATCTGTAAATATGTGTTGTGCATGTGCCCGGGTTATGAGTACCTGCTGAAAATATATCTTCAGCCTCATTAGTGGATGGACTGAGGCAGCAGCCTCACCTCTTTCAGGATCTTGGATCTCACATGGTGTACACATTTTGGTCCAACATAAAGTACTTCATAAGCCCTTAAAATATTTTATTTACCTGCATGACCTGAAAATATTTTAATTACAGGTCATTACTGAACATAAAACACGTTTGCTAGAACATTCAGTGTTTCTAGATCTATATCAACTAGTGAGAATGATGAAAAAAATCTCGTGATCTAAATATTTTTTTTTCTTTTCCTGAAAGGTTAGAATTGTATCTATTCCTGTAAGGTTCTCTGTGTGTTTTAATTTAAGTCTAAAGAAAAGTATCAACAGTACTTTTCTGTTCTCATAATATATATATTTGTTTGTTTTTCAAGTAGTCCTGAAAATTTTTCTTGGGAACAGAGGCACAAGAAGATGAGCACTCTGTAAGGTGAGGTTTTGCAGTTATATGAACAACATAATTTCCTATTCCTAGATCTTTATATGGTTTCAATAGGCTACTGACTTTATATCTGTCTCTTGAAGAGAATTTTCAAGATCCTATAAATACTTTATGCAGTCTAGTTTTCTAATGTCTATGTATGTGAACAAATAATATAAGTTTTAAAGAACGGAAAAGGTCTGATTATTTCCTCATAGGAAAAGAGACAGAAAGGGAATCTCATTATCTTTGCTATACTAGGTAAAAGACACTCCTTGCAGATATTTATTTAAATACAAATTAAATTAATTACAAGGCAATTTCACTTACACATTGCTCTCCAAGAAAGATAAATTCCTAAGTATGTAGCAATGTCATAATCTCAAAATATGTTATTAAAAAAGACAAAGGGTATAAGAAATAAAATACAGACAACATGGTAGTAATAAGTGAAACATGTCTTTTTTTTTTTTTGGTAGTAAAAATGTTGACTTTAAAATTTTTCATATTTGGGAACTTTTTAATCATATAACAGATGACTGATGAGAATAAGAAACTATAACAGGAAGCCTTGCAACTCCTGCATCAATGGCTGAAAAAATAGAATTGGCAGTTTTGCCTTTGTTTGGCCCCAGATTTAGATCTCAGTTTCTGAAGACATTGTCAAAATAGTTACAATAGCTGGTCTGCTATGCATTTCTGCCACGTAACACTACTGAAATTCTAAGTTGAATGACTGTTGCTTGTGCTATCTATGATTTATGATGTCAACAATCACTTAAGTGCAGCAATAGGAGGCTATTCTAATCAATGCTATAGTCAGCTGACAATATATGTCATCCGCTATTTCTGGTATGGGTGTGGACTAGCCAGGGGCAAGTTCATGTTGCTGGTTGGATAGCAGCAGTTCATAGAGAGTATATGTTTCTAATTTCACACCATTGTCTAAGCAAAGCACTGGTTTGGTCTTTCTTTTACCGTGAGGGCAGTTTCACAGGTTTTATAAAATACTCATTCTCTCTCATACTTCTTTACCATATCATGTTAAAACTGACTGTTGGGTTCAACATACATTGGAGATAGAAAACTGACAGGTGCACAGAACGTAAGCGAGGAAGTCTTGATTCCTTAAGAAAATAAGCTAAAATTGTTCATTCATTACAGTAGCTAATAGTATTCATTGTGTGTTTTGAAGAGTCAAAATTAAATTCAAAGAGGACATAAGTTCAAGAAGCCTCACAATTTCTGCAATTAGTTTTGGGTCATAGCAACCCAGTTAGTTTGAGTCATAAAAGAAAAGGACATCATCCCAGCCTCACATACAGTTCATGGCAGGATTTAATTGCTAGGACTCAAATAAATAGGATTTTAAATTATTAGAATGCTGATCCCTTAACTGTCTGTACTCACTCTTATGAAATGACTGAAAAAAAGGATGTGTTTTCAAACACTGTCTACATAAAATACATATATATCTGTATAATTGTATATAGATTAAATGTATATGCATTTTATGTGGACAATTATGTTTTTCTTGAAATACATTCAACATATAACTAGAACTCTTTATCTGGAAATGTGTTTTAACCCAGTGTCTTTCAAAATCTAGAAAGAAGGTGGCATATTCCTTCTCTAGTTCCCTAGTGGGGGAAAAGAAAATGCTGTGGTTTATTTTGTTTGCTTTTGCTTGTTTTCTTTTCTCTTTCTGTGCCTGGTGACTAAAGAACTCACTCCAGATGTATAAGATACCAATTAATTTGTTTAATTCATCTGAAAGGATTTGCCTTTGCATTGTCACTATGAATTCCTGTGAAAGTTCTGAAAGAGGCAGCCATGGAGAAAGGCATTTCTGATTTGTTTGCTTTCATAAAGAGATTGATGGTCACCCAGTGACCCTTTGTATTTTCTAGTTACCTCAGCATTATTTTACTAACATGTAAATAGGCATGCTTGAAGATGTCCCTATGGACAGTTATAGCTTCAGATTTTATATGTCATATTACACACTGAACTTTTATCCTTTCACAACCTACTTTCATATTGGATTGCGGAGGTATCTTGTGAAAACATCATCTAATAACCTTGACACTGTTGGTAAATTTCAAGAAAACCTGGCAAAAGTTCAGACATTTCAGAAAAGGAGTGGCTTTTCATAAGCTTTGTAGAAAGAGTAGATGGAGTAAGGGACAGACTCTATATTTGTGCCCTGAAGGAAAACCCACACTCTGACTTCAGTCACATAGATGGAGTAAGGGACAGACTCTAAATTTGTGCCCTGAAGGAAAACCCACACTCTGACTTCAGTCACATTTCTGCATATTGGAGAATCCTCACAACACAGACTTGTTATTATATTGCTGTACTGGTTGTAGGTGTCCAGAGTTTGATAGCAGTGGGGCTAAAGGAGTTGTCTCTCTGAGGATGGGTCAGGGGATTTATTTGAACCACAGAAGGCATAGCTGAGCCCCTTGGAGAAGATAGTTGAAGATAACTGAACAGAGAGAGAGTAAAGGAACAAAAAGAGAGCAAGAAGCAACAGTGTGAATACCAAGGTGGGAGAAGAAATATGAAAAAGATGGTGGTCTAGATGTTGGACTAGAGATTCCCCTGAAGCCTGTGGAGAGACAACAGTGGAAGATGTGGATATACCCTGGTGTATTTTTCAGCCTCTGGAGGAGCCCCCTCCACTGGAGAAGATTTTTCTCACAGGATCTGCATCCCATGGAGAGAAGCCACAGTGGAGCAGGGAAAAAGTATGAGGATGAAAGAACAGCAAAGAGAAGACATTATGAACTGACCTCAAGACCCCATTCCCTAATCCCCCTACAACACTTGCAGGAAGAGTAGGTAGAGGAGTGGTGAAGGAGGGAAGCTGGGCTTAGGAAAAAGAGGTGAGGTGGGGAGAAGGTATTTCAGATTTTACTTTTGATTCTCACCATCTTACACTATTTTTACTTGACAATAAATTATTTTTCCTCAAATTGGGTCTCTTCCTCATAATTATAGTTAGTAAGTGATCTCCTTGGTTTTACCTTGAACCACAGGCTCTTCCAGGGGAGGGACAGAGAGAGAGCAGCTGAGTGTTTGGCAGCAGACCAAGATTAACCTGTGATGGTGGTTGGTAAGTGATCTCACTATCTTTACCCTTACTAACAAATTTTCATTTTTCCTTTAATCTTATTTTTTTCTCCTCATCCCACTGAGAGGAAAGAGCAAGTGAGCAGTTAGGTAGGCATTTGGCTGTTAGCCAAAGTGAACCCACCACACGTGTACTGCTGTTAGAGCAATGGTTTACCTTTTAGTAGGAAAAGCTTTGGGCACAGGTACATTTTTACTTTAAGGAAGGGTACTGTTTAGAAATTGGATCATGCTCTGAAGGAGCAAAGCTACCTCAATTGCAATTTTTTCCTTACACATAATGAGTCAAGGAGTTAGTGATTTATTTTTTATTGAACTTGTATGTAATGTATACAGTCTACTCTCTCTATATATACATACAGATACAGTCTCACTGTTCAGAGCAAAGGCACAGCAGTTCAAAATTTGTAAATATGTTCTACTAAACAGTGACTCCAAAAATAAAATGAGCCTGTGATTCCTACAACACTACAGCAGGTGGGGCAACACAGTTTTAATGTTAATTACTTAAAGCTTCAGCTGAAAGCAACAATGAATTTCAGCTAGACAACAGTTGTTAGTAATTTTATCTACAAAGCATTTTACCCAAGATCATCTGTTGCAATTTTGTTTGCTTCTTGTTGTTGTTATTTGTTGGTTTGTGGGTTATTGTTTTCTAATTTATGGTTTGGGTTGGAAGGGACCTCGATTATCCAATTCCAACCCACCTGCCACGGACAGGGACACTCTCAACTAGATCAGGTTGCAAAAAACCCCACGCAATCTGGCCTTGAACAAACACTTCCAATGATGTGGCATCCCCAACTTTTCAGGGCAACCTGTGCTAGTGCCTAACCACCCTCACAGTAAAGAATTTCTTCTTAATATCTAATCTAAATGTGCCCTCTTTTAATTTAAAGCCATTCCCTCTTGTCTTATATCCTTGTAAACAGTCCCTCTCCAGCTTTCCTGTAGGTCCCCTTTAGGTACTTCGAAGGCTTCAATCAGTTCTTCCTGCAGCCTTCCCTTCTTCAGATTAAACAAGCCCAACTTTCTCAGCTTGTCTTCATAGGAGAGGTGCTCCACCCCTCTGATCATCTTTGTGGCCCTTCTCTAGACTTGCTTCAACAGCTCATGTCTTTCTTGTACTGGGGACCTCAGAGCTGGATGCAGTATTCTGGGTGGTGTCTCTGTCACCAGAGCAGAGTAGAGGGGCAGAATTGCATCCTTTGTCCTGCTGGGTGTACTGGTGCTGACATGGATACGGTCAGCTTTCTGGGCTGTGAGTGCACATGGCTGGCTTATGTTGCACTTCTTGACCATCAACACCCCCAAGTCCTTCTCCTCAGGGCTGCTCTCAATGCATTCTCTGCCTACTCTGTAGTTGTTCATGGGATTGCTCTGACCAATGTGCAGGACCTTGCACTTAGCTTTGTTGAATCTCACGCAGTTTCCATGGTCAATTCTAGATTTTTTTCCTGAAGTCCAGGGTAAAATAACTGTAGGATTAAAAGAACAAAAGTATTCAATAGCTAATTACATTAAAAAAATATAAATAGTGCAACATGTAACAAACCAACCAAACAAAAAAGTTACTTTAAACGCGGTTGAGATCTAAAATACCAGAATTTTTCTGCTTAGGAATAGAAAGGATGAAATGGAGAGTGTCGTATTTCCTTGGCAATACTTCATGCAAGTATGATACTAAGTAAAATGTAAAACTCCTGACTTTCAGAACACCTTCCAATACACTGTAATCCATTGTTGAAAGTCCCTGAATCAGACATCAGGCATCTCTGGAAGATAGTGAAATCTGAATTTACTTCACAGTTATATTGACTCAATTAATTCCTTGTTATCGTAGAATCTCCAGAGTTGGAAGGGACCCGTAAGGATCATCAAGTCCAACTCCTGGCCCCACACATTGCAGTAATTTTCCAGCTGACAGGTTCTTAGTTATTTACAAAACAGAAAAAAATTTACATAGGCATTCCAGCACTGTTTCTTACAAGAATCAAACTTGGCAACATCCTTTTGAATACATCTGCATTGGCATATTTTATTGATGGTCTGTAATAAGCGTTATAAGTTATCCCCTAAAATCAAAGCAAATCTCACCAGTTTTTCTACTGGATGGAGAAAACTTCTTACCTTTGGCCCTAGTGTTTTTACCAGCCATTTCAGTCTTTGATATGGATGAATTACATTTCCTTAACATTTTACATTCATACTAGAGTGATAACTTCTTCTATGCACTGAACTTTTAATTCCCATTCTCATGTTTGACATGAAACAATAACCACATCTTCTACAGAAAGGCTCTTGATTATGAATATCTCAGAATTAAAATGTAGCAGACCCTGGAATTCCTCATTCCCTTTTCTATTGCAGAAATCTTATTATTCTTGTCTGTTCTATTTTTCTTCCTGGTTTGGGTTGGGGTTTTTTTGTGGGTTGGTTTTTTTCTTTTTTTTTTTTTTTCCTATCACAGGAAAAAGATTAGCATAACTTCTTTTGAAAGAATCTTCTTTTGAAAGATTTGAAAACTTCTAAAAGATTAGCATAGCTTCTTCTGGGTTTTGTGGTTATTTCATCAAGTTTTCCCTCTTTGATTTTGGTTAATCCAACATCAGACAAGACCCCTCGAGTCCTTGATCCATTGAGCAATTCACTGAGCAGGGTAATCTTTCACGCTCAGATAGACCTTTCCATTAATTTAGAGTCAGAATAATTTTTGTCACTGGCTCTCAGGCCACTTGATATTAAGGGAGAATTCTAGCTGGCAAGCTTCGGTCTTCCTGCCAGGATCATAAATTTTGTGGTTTAAAAGCTATGCGTGGATTGCCTTCCATAAGAGGTTTGGACTGCATAGAATCTGCAGATCTTTTTTATCAGGTATAGAAATATGTCCTACGGATTAAATGGAGTCATGCATTGATGCTTAAACCACTTGTTTTTACAGTTATGTTGTGTCCTACACATCTTCTGTGTCACAGAACTCTATGAAGAGATACAAATACCTTCTTTAAGAGACACCCCTGCTTGTGAATGTAACCCCCTCCTACTCCTTCCTCTCCTCCCCACACGGTTCAGTAGTTCTCAGTTAAAATTACCAAATTCTTAAATAACCTGAAACATGCTAGGGAAAATTTGGGTGTTAGGTTATCTTTTATGATGTCTCATGCATCTCTGCCTAGAAATCTAGTTCTTACCTACTTTTATTTCTTTCTGCTCCTTTGAGACATTGAAATCTAGGATAGGATTTAACCTCTTTGTATTCATTATTGTGGTCCCTATATTGCACAGTTAGATTGTGCAGGTACCCATTTTTAAAAAGCACTGTGTCACTCTTATCCTGATATGCTGTCTCACTTCTTACACATAATCTCTTGCCAGCTCACTTCATCTCAAATTTGGCATAATTAAGATGGCACATCTTTTTCACTAAGGATGCAAAGAAGAAAAATGTATCTTCCTGTTAAATTTTCTCTCTTTGGAGTCTTTGTTTCATTTATTTTCCATTTTATTTGCCATTTTATTTTCAGAAAAATACTGTTTAGATCTTTGTGTTACAAAAAATCTCTCTTCTTCTTTTTGATAAATATTGAAAAAATAAACACTGTTCTATTAAGATATACTTTATGCTTTCTGTTAATTTCAAACACAATATTATTTGTCTAATTTTTTCCCAAGGATTTTGCCATATGTAAAGTTAGAGTAAAAAATTAAAAAAAAATAAGATGGAGTTTTGTCATAACATATAAAGTGCTGAAAAAAATCTATTCTTTACTTAAAATTCCTCAAAATAAAAATCAGCTTAATCTGTCCTGTTTTCAGGAGTTTAAATCATGTCTTGATAGTACATTCTGTCAGAATCCTTTCAAACAAGAGTAAGAAAACAGGCTTTCTGGAAATGAAGGACAAAATATTTGTTTGTTTCTTCTTTCTCTCATGTCCCTTTCTTTTATTGTTTTAGCAATCACAGATTCTAAGGTTGTGGAGAAAAATAAGAAGCAGCATACCTTGCCCTTCATTTCTGTAGATAAATACTTGACTACTGTGAATTTACACCTCTGGCATCTACAGTAAGACTAGAAAGCAAACACACACACTTTGAAATCTTTTGTTTAGAATAAAATTGCACCACTTATTAGCTTAGCCGATGGTTAAATTTGACTCTATGCTTAATATTAACCTGCAGGTTAAAAATGGTTCAAAGATTTATGACTGCATCCCCTCAAACCAATGACACTGTATCACAATAACTATACTGGAAAAAAATTTCTGTGGGTTGTTTTTTTTTGGTGTTTGTTTTTTTTTTAATGAAGAAGCTGGACCTGGAGTATTTAACATTAAGAAGATATATAAAGAGTGACTATAAACATCATTAATTTGAAAATAATTCCTTTGTTTCTCATTCCTTTCAGGTACCTATTGCAAAGGTAGGTAGGTGGCACGGAGCACCCATATGCTTAAGTATATACATACATACACACATTCAAATAAATCCACCAATTGTATACAAAGTTGTACAAGTACTTCTCTACAGGTAAAGAAGATAGAGAAAGACAATAAGTAGACTTAGCAGGTCAACAGAGAAGGCTCAAATGGATGGAAAAATGAGCAGTCATCTGATCAGAACTATTGTTACACAGTTATTATCTTAAATCAATAAAACTATTCAAACTCAAGTTTTGTCAGGAATACTTTGTCCAGAAAAGATTGTATTATTGACATGCAAAACAGAACTAAATGTAATGCAGATGTTTAACAAAAAAGCTATGACAAAAGAAACATATCTTATCAGATAAGGCCCTGTAATTTTTGACAGGTATCTCTATATATAAAACTTACAAGATCGTTGATACAGTTCTTTAGTTTTTAGAAAGTCAATGGCATTAGGCAGCAGGAAAGTAACTCATATTCATAGACATACAGAGTTTAGATCTTAGTTTGCAAGTCATTACTGATACCAAATCTCTGGAACTTAGCATGCCTCTAGCCATACAGACGTATGGCTGAAACTCTGTGAGACTTCAGAGCTGAAGCCCCCAGGCAATATGGTCTGTTCAGCTGAGTCTTGATATTTGGACTACTCGAATAGTATGCTTGTCTCCATCAAAAGTATTGACTAAATTTCCATTTACTACTGAAGGATTCTGCACACCGTTCACACACTGACACTTATTCTGTAGATGCCTGGAAAGCATTACCTGAATTCATAACATGATCCACTTAGAGAGAAGGATCTATATTTTCCCTCAGAAATATATTTCTGTTGCTTCTTAAGATGCCCCATGATGGTCTAAGGCAACCACTGGGTCTGGGAGATTTGCTAGAGTCTATAGGAGACGTGCTTTTATGGAATAGCCTCTGTCAGAATAGATTTTTGTAGGAAATCTCAATAATTTCTCAAATGTCATGTTTAAGCAGCTGAATCCCACCCCAAGAATTCTATTTCTGTGCAAAGTTCACAGACAACTAGACTTGCACATGTACTCATTTTAACCAAATTCAATGCATGACTAGGAATTTTAGTTGCCAGAAAACTGTGAAACAAGTTTTGGAACCTCCTTCCTGAATTTCACAGAGCCCCAGGAGGTCAGAAAAGACCTACTCAAGTAGTCTAGTTGACTTCTTACAGTTGTTACCTAGAAAAATACGTAAGGATAGCACTCTGCTCCAGCTCTCTGTTCATCTTGGTGGCACTCCTCAGGACTCATTCCAACAGCTCCATGTCCTTCTTACCTTGGGAGCCCCAGAGCTGGATGAAGTACTCCAGGTAGGGTCTCATTAGAGTGGAGCAGAGGGAGAGAATCACCTCCATACATGTTCTGATCATGCTTCTTTTGATGCAACTGTAGGAATCATTCGGCTCAGAGTTCCACAAACAGGTTTTGGTAATGTCTAGTGCACCAGTCAATTGAGGGAGGGTTGTAAAAGCAGCTCAGCCTTGGGCTGCCTCTGCCATCTCTGCACAGACAGCTCATGGGAAGTTGTGTAGATAGCTCAAACTTTGAGTTGTCTTGTAAACTGAGACTAAGCCAGTCAGTGCTGCATAATTTAAAGACCCAAAACATGGGTTGAGCCTTGAATTCCTTCAACAAACAATATGCCCTGAGTCCCAACCAAACCACTTTAGCTGCCTACAAGTAAGATAAAGGCAAGCTAGAGAGTCCCGATTTCTCTTCAATGGACCCAGACAATACAAAGATATGCAAAAGATAGGACATAAGGTAAGGGGGAACACCGGTAATGACAAACATGGAAGGTAGTGTTGTCCACTCCAGCACAGTCCTACCCACTGTCATGTAGATAAATAAAAAACCCCAACAAATAAAACCCCTTGAATTTGGTCAGAGAATTGGGAGCCTCCAACTCTGTGAGGAGACCCTTCCCCCTTGGCCAGGATGCTGGCTATGGTAATGTATTAAGAACCTTTACCTGGAGAGGGGTAAGTGAATATTTTATATGCTTTAAGTTTGTAGTCTTGGGTGATTGGTTAACACATATGTAGTATTTAGCATACTCATGAGTTCTGATAGTGTGTTCCATGAATCTGCTGCGGGTGTAATATTGAATCTTGTGAATTGCCTGTGGGTGATAACAGTGAGTAACATGACTCTGTAGCAGCTCATAATACTGTGTTTTGTGACTGTTGTGTTGGCAGTAGTGCATTTTGTGAATCTCTTGTGATTGTGATAATTGTAGTTGTACTTCTAAAACTGCAGTAGTGTATTTCTCCATAAAACCTGCAATAGTGACATAGTGAATCTGCACATGGGTTTTTAATAATTTTTTTTTATTTTTTTTTTCTAAACCCCTGCAGTTGAACCTCTTTTTGTCACAGCACCCCAGAATACGGTTGGTTTTCTGGGCTGCAATAGCACACTGTCAGTTCAATTTGAGCTTATTGTTCACCAATACTCCCAAGTCCTTCTCCTCAGGGCTGACCCTGACCTATGTGTAAAAACCTTGCACTTGGTCTTGTTAAACTTCATGTTGTTTTCACAGGCCCACCTCTCAAGCCTGTTAAGGTCCCTCTGGATGGCATCTCTTCTCTCCAGGGATGAATTAGTAGCTTCTGCATATCCTAAACACCGTGAACAAAAGTTTTACTTTTATACAAAAAATTAGTGGAAGGTGCTAGAAATAACTGAAAATTCCTCCATACAGAATTGATATCTTGGAAGGTGAATGGACATGGATGCAATAACAGGGGCAGGACATGACAGAAACAATACAAAGAATATACAAAAGCAAAGAAGGCAGAAAAATAAAAGCTATGGTCAAAGTAAATAAGTAAAAGGTGGTACAAAACAGAAAAGGTAAAAAAACCCTAAAAAAAACCCCAGTGAGATTTAGGAATGAAGTATAAGAAAAAAACCCAAAAATAAGCAAAAAAACTAACCTGAACTATGTTTAGACACTAAATATACTGGAGTTTATAGATGCTGTTGAAGTTAAGACTAGTGTAAATGTGACAAATCTTTATTTCTTTTTTTTGTTTCCCTATCATTTTGTATCTACAGGGCTATTACAGATAACAAGCCAAAAGATGATGCAAAGTATTGCTTCCTGATTGTGATCCAGTGATCCAGCTGAAATCAAGATAGTAAAACTGGATATACACAATAGATTTTTTTTTTTTTTTGCTATTGTTAATGATGTTCTAAGGATATATTGTGAACCTATAACTTTTCAAAAAAAATGGTGTGGATTCCATTTGTGTACTGATTACTTTGTAAAAAAGAAAACTCATCACATGTAATTATTCAAGAATCAAATGATTGCACTGTTTGCATGAAGAAAAAAGAGCTAAATCGGAATACAATATCTGCAAGAAGGTTTTTTTTTTTAAATACACAGAATATTTTATTAGCTTAAATAGTGTGTCAAGAACCTATAACAAAATACCAGTTGGTTGCCACAAACACTTTTTTGAGACAAAAAGAAAGCCAATAGGACTTTTTACACTGATAGTACCATAAGCAATCACTGCACAATTTTCTTTGAAGGACTGGAACAGTTATCAACATGTAAAGGAAAGCACCATGATACCTTTTACTAATTGTGGTGTTTGGTTCTTTTTTTAATCATTGCTTTGTTTCTGAAATTCACCCTGACAGTGTAGCAAACTATTCTATGGATCACATTTAAAATATGTAACTATAGGAATTAAAAAGTGTAATTTTCATGAGTTTGAATGAAAAATATTTTTAATGTGTTTTGTATACTGTGATCCTTGATATAAAACTGGGACTTGGTTTACTGTCAGAGTATGGAGATATTGATTGTAATAATTTAGAATTCTTATGATTTTTATAAAGATTTGAGAAATTATAGATTACCATATTTTCAATGCATGTAAGCAGAAAATCCATTCATGTACGTTAGTTACCATAATACCATGAAATATTTGACTTCATAATGGAAAAATCCATATTACTTTGAAAAAGAACAAACAAATATTGTTGCCTGATATGTATATGTTCACATATGCTTTTGTGTATACCTGTCTGAGAGAAGGAGTGAGAAAGATCAGAAAGATGAGACAGGCATTTTAAGCTGTGTTCCTGCTGGGACTGAGAACATTTTTCTTGGCATATCTCAACACTCCAGTAGGCATGGAGTAGATTTACTTATGTGAACAGTCAGTGAACTGACTTCTGCTAAATAATTACACAGCTTAAGAAGTGAATACTTTCTCATCTTACTTAGTATTCTCAGTGAATTGTAATACACTTGAACGCTGGTAGGCTTATTCCAAAACCAGAAAAACCTTGAATTAAGGTCAAAGTTCTGTTCTTTTCCAATACTAAATGTACACACACAGAGGTTTTTGACCTTTAAAGGTAAGCTCTGTATTCAAGTCCTGAGTGTTTTTTTAAAAGATACAGTGTTGGCAACGATTGGTTGTATCAGCAAGAATCCAGTAGTCTTCATCAGTGCCTCCATTATGCAGTCCTGCTAATATATTTTAGAAAAAAAGTTGACTTTGAAAATACATGATCACCCAAGCAGTAAGAACATCTTAGAAATACATGATCAGTCTTTGTTAATAGGTGAAAAGCCATTCCAGTTACAATTATCACAACTAAATCCAGAAACAAGACTATGATAATGAGAAAAAGAAAACATTAAAGAGTTAGCAGTGAAAAGGTATGAGAGATGAAGGAGCTAAAAAGCCACTCCTGAAAATGGAAAACATGTTCACACTCCCCAGAGAAAATATGAAGCAAAATGACAGAGAAAAGATTTTGGAATAGACATCTATTAAAGTGCTACATCGTGGAATATTCAAAGGTAACACACTGTATGTTACTTTTGAAATCAGAGGAACTTTATAGATGTCCTTCCTTATGTGTCTTTTTTTCTGAGAAAATGACTAGATGTCAAGCCCAGCATGATCATCAAGTAAAATGAATTTCACATTTCTTCTAGCATCAGGAATGCCATCAGGTTAATTAAAAAAAAACCAACCTCCTTAATTTTAAAACAGTCTGTTGGTCATTTATCTTCTGAAAATAAGATGAAAATAGCTTTACTTTTAATGTAAAAATCAAATCAAGACTAATATTGTTAACATAATAAAATGTAATATTAGGTAGTCTGCTCCCTCTGATACCCCATAGAGTATTATCTTAGTTCTAAAATATTCTTATGGTTTATATTTCAACATACAACTCAAATATTCATATTTGACCTGAAACTTTCTATTAAATTTAATGACAAAATGACCAGAGATTTCAAAGTAGGCAGAACTGGGTCTATCATACATTATTTATACGTAAAATCAGGATAGAATGATTAGTGAAGCATTTTTCAATGTTTTTTTTTGCATATTTTCAAATAAGTATATTAATTATCTTGATTATTTCCACTGAGAATAATTATACACATCTCTGAAGCTCTTATCAGTGTAAATATTAGAAAGAGGGAATATACAAACAGATTACATTAACAAAATATCTTTGGGCAATTTGAGCAATTATCGTACATACTGCTGCTGGAGAAATGCCTACTTCTAGAGTTCCACACCTGCTACTTTAAACTTATTTTTTGGCTCTGAACTTCCTAGAAAACATTACTTTGTCACATATAAGGAGGATTGAGTTTAATCTACACCACAGGATTTAAAGTATTTTCCCAGGAAAACCATTAACTAAAAATCTATCAAACAAATATTACTTATGAGGATATTTCTATAAATTAACATAATGGCATACAAATCAAATTTCCAAATGAAGGAGAATAACCTGCTTCAGCTTCATGGAAGTCTTTTACTCTTAGACCTGATTTCAGCCTGACTCTATATTGCACCAGAGATGACAAATCTGTAGTTACTTGTTAAAAACATCCATACTGGATTTGCATCTGATGAAAGGTACATGGTAGTAGAATTTCAGTTTGAGACTTAAGAACCTCATTAGAAGTATCTGTAGATCTATATGAATTTTATAGATACTGTATCCCATTTCAGGGTATTCTCAACACCTATTTTAGGCATTTTCTGATCCAGTCTCCAGAAACATAAATTGAGGTGTCTAGGGGTAGATACTCATATTTAAGTCTTTTATACATTCAGTGATGTTCTCTAAACAAGGCAATCAATGAAGCATAGGCAGTGATTTGGCTGATAAGTCACAAGGGGTTTAAATTAATTTTCTTAAACTTAGGTTTCTAGTATCATTTAGGATGCCTTCTGGTGTCCTAAGTTCCTGAACGATACTGTCAGATATGATGCTAGTTGTACAGGAGGCATATACCCTTTTGATGTGGCTGATGGGGTTATCTTTTGTCAACTGGAAAAGCATGAGGGGTCTCTCTAAGTTGAAACAAATTAATGGAGCTATAGATTGCCTTATCTGAACTGAAACTTCAGGCTAAACTGTGTTGTCCTGACTTTATATATATATATATATATATATGCACAGCTCAAGGTGAGATAACCTGGAACTGAATCGCACCTGAAGACTTTTCCAAGAAAGAGGAGCACTTGGTGATGTTCCAGCATAATATCAATTGATACACACATGTACGAGTCTCAGGTTAGACACCTAATACTGATCTACTCAACTGAGAATCCTAGAAAGAAAAATAGTCACTTCAGGAGGGTAATTCATGTTATTTTAAGGTAGACACCTAAAATAAATGAGAAGAATCACCTAGTGCCAAGAATCATCTTATTCCTTGACACTAGTTGCAAGTATAGTCTAAGGAGATCTGTTAAGATTTAGGTCATGAAACATTTGTATTTCTGTTTCACATCTTATTCTTTATTGCAGAGCTATTCCCAGACTTGCTTGCTCATCCGTGAATCTAGCACAGATCACATGGTAAGTTTGATTTAGCTGAAAACTGCACTATTGTATTCAACAGATACATCTTTATTTTATGAAGTGTTAATCTGTTTGTGTTACAGTAAAAATAAAAACCAATATTTTGATTCCAACTAGAAATATATTATATATAGGTATAAAGGATTATACATTTGTATATGTATAAAATATTGTATACGCATATATATACATACTTGCATGCATTCTTACATACTAAGAAAATACACATATGGGAAATATTTATATAAAAAATTTTTATGTTTTGTAAATAAAGAGGTATTAGTGCTGGATGGGTGGATGCAGTGTACATGTGGGACTGTTTAAGTTAATTCATAGCCTCAGGCATGCATATGAATAGCAAGCAAAAAATGTTATATTAAATTTAGGAAACTATCTGTTGATTTTGTTTTCTATGGTTCTGTCATCACTTTAAAAAGAATTATCAGTTATAGGAATTCATTCCTTCCCACCATTGTTGTATGATATCATAAATAACAACTCAATATTATTTTGAATATGAAATTAGCATTATTCAACATATCTTTTTTTATTGGATCCATCTCAAGGGCCCATGAACCTCACTGGAAATTAAGCTGGTCCCTCAGGTTCCATGCCACAGATATTAGCTTGACTTAGGGCTCAGACAAAAGTTTCAACAGCTCATCAAGTTGTCATTAGAGCCAAAATAGTAAGCAAACATTCATATTCTTAGCCCATATAAATTCAAGGTTAAATGTGATAGTTTAAACTTTTGTCACTGAGATATAAATTGATTTGTTTCACCTCAGATCTCTTGCACAACCAGTTTCTCAGATAATGTACAGTAACTGGTTGTTTTGGGGTTTTGTGCAGTTTTTTGAGGGAGTGCTGCAGGGGTGGCTTCTGTGAGAAGCTGCTAGACGTTTCCCCTAGGTCTCACGTACCCAATACCAGCTAAATCCATGACTGACCAGCCGCTGGCCAAGGCCAAGACAATCAGTGACAGTGGTAGCACCTCTGTGATAACATATTTAAGAAGGCAAAAACCAACCCAACAATCAAGCTCCTTGCCACCAGAGAAAGAAGTGAGAAGATGTAAGAAACTTTGCAGACACCAGGGTCAATGAAGGAGGAGGAGGAGGCTGTCTAGGCATCAGAGAAGAGATTCCCCTGCAGCTGGTGGAGAAAGCCATGGTGAAGCAGGTTTTCCCTCTGCAACCCATTAAAGATGATGGGGAATAGGGATTATTCCTGCGATCCATGAAGGACCTCAAGGTGAAGAACATGAAGACATATGAAGGAGTATGTGACCTGTTGGGAACCCTACACTGGACCTGTGGCCCCATGGAGACAGGAGCCCACACCAGAGCAGATTTACTGGTGTTACTGGTGACCCCATTGGGGACCAGGCTGGAGCAGTCTGGTCCTCCCTTGGGCAGTTCATGAAGAACAGCCTGTTGGAAGGACTCATGTTGCAGAAGCTTTTGGAGGACTGTCTCCTGTGAGTGGGACCCCATGCTGGAGCAGGGAAGAGTGTGAGGAGTCCTCCCCCTGAGAAGGAAGGAGTGGCAGAGAAAACTTGTGATGAACTGACCACAATCCCCATTCCCTTGTGCTGCTCCATGGGAAGAGGTATTAAATTTGGGAATAAACCTTGGCATGGGCAGGGGGAGCAATGGGAGGAGGTGTTTGAAAATTAGAATTTATTTCTCATTATTCTATACTGTTTTGCTTGGGTAATAAGTTATACGCATTTTATTCTCTGTTGAGTCTATTTCTCCAATGACTTTAAATGCTGAATGATCTCTTCCTGTCCTTATCTAGACCCACAAGTCTCTCATATATTTTATCACTTTTCCATCTGAAAAGGGAGATGATAGACCTGTAGTGGGCATCTGGCCTCCAGCCAGGGTCAACCGCCCACATTAAGCTAATAAATTATGAAAGTTCCTGAATGAAGTGTTCTGATTATTTAAATTGTCTAAATGCCTGAAATGCTAACAAATATTATTTAGCATCTTGAACTTATTTCTTTACAGACTTAGATTCAACTTTGCATATGATGACACTGATGAAGAGCTGTCCTTTGTTCAGAGATTAGTTTACACATGGAGAAAGATATTAGATATATATATTTTACAGTTCATAAGAGAACATTTACAACTAATATAATATTTTAACAGACCATTTAATTTAGAAAAAATTATTTAGCACCTAGATGATTTTTAGAAATGGAGGATGCTGCCCCAAAAGATGCAACTCATCCAATCTCTTGTTGCCTACATGCTGGGGTAATGCCCAGTGACTTCAATGATCCACTCTGTATTTGCAAAAGGTTTCTCTTTGGAAAGTTGGAAAGCAGGTGAGAGGATTAGTATCTAATTCTGAGATTTTTTTTTTTATTTAGGACATAAAAAGGTATTAAAAAAAGAATATTAAGGAGTGAAAAGACTAGGATAAAGGCAAAAGGACATGAAATGGTAGTTCAGTTTCAGGGAATGTGCTTTGAGGAAAGATTATCAAAGACTTTAGTTAGGTTTTGTTATTTGAGATATTTTTGTATCACTCAGAAATGAGGCATAGATACCCCTAGATGATATTTCTTCTGTTATTTCTCAGACTGGAGACTTGCTTTTGGGGATAGACAAAAAAACTCAAGGAAGTTATGTGAAAAGAAAAAAAAAAAGAATATATTAAATAAATCCAATATTAAATAAATTATGAAATATCAAATAAATTACCTTGTATAATTTTCTAAAATTAAAGTAGAAAGAGACAATGGTTAAAAAATGGCACTATCTAGTACACAGGAAAGAAGTTAATACTTCTGTGTTTGGTGTCACCTTGTGACAGTTATTGTAGTTCCTGCTAGTTCATTGCCTTCCAAAGCTGGAAATTTGTTTTACCCATCATACCCTTTGAGAGAAAACTCATCCCATTGATAGGTGTAAAAGCAACAGAAGGTGGAAGCAGCACTCAGTCACAAACCACAGGCAGCACAACACCCATGGATCTAGTATGCAAATTTGAAATTAAATTCTGTCACTCAAGTTGCATTTCCAGTTCATTCTGGATGATCCACAAGAAAACTAATCCTTCTGTGTATCAACTGATGTAGACTGTGCCATGATTGTGAGGTCTTTGTAAATCACCTTTTAATTGTTTCTTTGTGCTACTCCATCTACCCTATCTGTCCAGTGCATTAAAACTGCTGGTACTCAAGCTGTATTTTACCTTTTTGGTAGTATAGTGGGTGATTTAGGATAAACTTGGTGAAAGTTCTACACAGACCTGTTAAATAGGGACAAATATAGTCCCTGTGAGTATGTAATGAAGAGTAAATGGTGTCTAGTAACTTGTTTAAATGACTAAATGATTACAAATCCTTTTGCTCACCTTTGGTCCAGGTCCTTATGTCCTTTAGCCATTCTACAAAAGCATCTAAGGTTTATATTAATTTTTACATGCTTCAGCACAAATGATTGGCAGTGTTACTCTCAAAAGCATGAAGCATTGTTCCTACCAGAGTAGGTCACAGAGTCTCTTCACTATTCTTCATAAAAGAGGTATTTACTTCTAAATAATTCATATATCACATTAGGATTCAAGTTAAAAAGAATGTCTGTAAGCTCACACTCAAAGACATACAAAGGATATGTTAAGCAAAGACAAAAAAATAGTACAGTTGCTACATAGCCTGAAGGAATTAAGCTCTTATTTTCCCTTGCTGCTCCTCATGGAGATCTTTAACATTAATTCTTTCAAAATGGAATTTAAAAACAGAAATCGGTACATAAAACTACCAGAACACAGAATTAAACTAAAGCACATAGTTCTATAGGCATAAATCCAATAGAACAAGATTAAAAAACATAACAAGAATAACAAGTGGTTCCAGTTCATCTCACACTATTAAATAGGCCAGTGATTTCTGTCCAAAGAGTCACAGCTAACTTATCTCTTCCAACTCAAGGGAAGATGTGGTAATTGTAAAGTTGAATGGTACATAATGTTTTACCATTCACTGAGAATTCTCTGACCTGAATTTCACCTCTGTCTTAGATTACTGTGTCTTGAGCTAAAATGACTGAAATTAACTGAGCCACAGAGAATTACAATGATAGACTTTTAGCAGCTAACCTTATTATAAATGTATTTCAGTATTAGCACACACATAGTAACTACATTTAATTTAAAAAAAATGTATATTGGTTATGGCTTAGAAATGACATCAATATTTGTACAACCTCTTCACTAGAACAAACTGTTGGTTATGCACAACTGCCTTTATATCAGTAGGTGACCACATAGCTGTGATGTTGAAGCAGTAATTGACACATACTTATAACTTCTCCCTTGCCCATCCTTCCATTGATTAAATAGAGCCTGGGATACAGAACTCATTTTGCATTTCTGAATTAGAATACACAGAAATGTAGCAGTCAGTAGGTGAATATAACCTCTTTTTATCAGGCAGCCTGAATACAAAGACAGACAAACCTCAATGTCCTGCATTTGCCTGGCTGCTGGTGTGTGAACAGAGAGAGGAACACTTCATGATGCAAATTATTTCTGGACTAAGAATAAATAGCACATGAACATAGCCACAAGTTAGTGTTAGGCCCACATTGACTGAATATCACCCCATCCTCCACATCCAAGAATTCTTCCTACTTAGAGGTGTAGTAATGAGGAGTTGTATGCTTAGAAATGGGAAGACACTAATCTTCACAGTCTGCAGCTTCTAAGAAAGGCCTAGAGACACTGTCAAATGATGAAGGATCTCACTTTGGTCCTGTTTCATATCTCCTGGCAAATACAAGTTCTTGTGATACAAACGAGAACAAAGAGGATGATAAAAAGTAAAATGTAATGATTCTTCCTTATATCACAGTATACCATAGCAGAGTTCATCAGGTTGTGTTCTGACATGCTCTGTTATAGGCAGTTTGTAGAATATAAATCCAGTAATTAGACAGGGAGTCACACGCTGAGAGATGAAGAACATGAAAATTTTTATCATTTGGTCATCGTTCCTATCAAAAGTGTTGACTTATGATTTCATGCTGCATGTGAAGTAAAGACGTGTCTTCCTTCAGTAGTCACAGTGTGATTCCTCCATAATGTACACAAATTATAAGAAGATGAATCATTGTCACATGACTACATGTTGAAAACATATGGAGATGGCTTACTCTGGCAGTAATTCATTTATTAAGATCAGCCTGAAGCGGTGAGTTTAAGAAGGATGTTACCACAAAGAATCCATCCATCAGTGGAACTGAACAGTCTGTAACATGGAAAATCAGATTTGAATCAGTGTGCTGTCACCAAGAAAGGATTTCACTGATTTCTAAACAAGCACTTAATAATAAGCACTTAGCATAATCTTTCACCACTGTGTGTATTGAGATATGAATAAACTAATTGTTTTTGGGCTTTTTTAGAGAAAAAAAACCCAAACAGAAATAGATAAAAACATAGAATACACATAATCTGGTACAGTAAAAAGTACTGGTATTTTATACATATCTTCATTCACATATTGAATCATAGAATGTGTAAGGTTGGGAGGGACCTTTAGAGGTCATTTAGTCCACCCCCTGCAGTAAGCAGGCACATCTTCACTAGATCGGGTCACTCAGAGCCCCATCATGCCTGACCTTGAATATCTCCAAGGATGGGGCCTCTACTACACCTCTGGGTAACCTGTTCCAGTTTTCTACCACCCTAGATCTAAGACTAGAAAATGATAGATGATTTATGCTCATATTAAGTCCTACCATGGACGGGTGAGAATGGCATCAATGTTTCTGTTAATGCAGCACAGTGATCAACAATGACTTCCATATATTAGAATCACAGGAACTTGTATCAGTAATACTTTGACATTCTTGAAGATCCCTGCATGATAGTAAGTCCATTTCTGTGGAACTTGTCAAAAGGAAGCAAGATGATTTTTAGTGACAGAAAGCTGTAGTGGAAATTAATACATTTTAAAACTGAATATTCATAACTGGGATATAATCAAAGTACAGTACACCAGTAAGGATTTTGGAAATATTATTAAAGTACTGGTAATTTAAAATGTAACTGAAAATCCAAACTGGAGGCACCTCCTTCAATTTGTCTATTAACATTGGGGGCCTTGATGTTTGTAGACTTCTCCTTAATAATTAACTCCTCATACAAATAGACAGAACTGAACTTTGCAAAGTTTTTTCCCCAGCAAAAGTGGAAAAATACTGGTTGATTTCAGACACTGTGTAACCCTGATGCCTGAACACTCATAATACACTTCTGAGCTCTATAAATTTTCATACCTCTATTCAGACAATTAACAGGCTGTTAGTAATAAAGTGATTTTACATCACTTCATTTTAGAGACTTCCTTGAGACCACTTCTTCAATAAGATATTCAAAGTCTGTCTTAATCATCAGCTACAGTGCCAAGTACATTCTTGGCTTTCATGGGGACATGTACAACTCTTGGATCCAGCTATACTGACATTCTGTCCTCATTTCTTCATAAGATAATTCAAGGAATTCATAAACAATCTCTTTTAGTTGTTTTTCAGCATTTCCCCATGGTATGAATGTATCTTCTTATTGAAGTGTCTTGCATTTTTAATGAAAATTTTAGAAAAAAAGGGAACTGCTTCCTTGGGACAAACTGCATCAGATGGTGACTTTGAGACTTCCAACACTAAGTACAAATTATTCTTGGTGAGTCCAGAATGGATTGGCAATGAAAGGACAAGGCAGAAAAATGGAATGTATTTTTATGTTGGTCATTTCAGAAGAATGTTTTAATTGTCCCTTTTATTGACACTTTTTTCTCTTAAAGAGCAGACTGCTGCAAAAATATGGCTCGACACTTCTGAATTTTTATGAAGACTACTGATGTTATCTTTTAGAGCCTAAACAGTAATTTGTGTATTTAATCTTGCCTAATAATGCTTGTGGGGTGAATTCCCATTTTTCTTATGAGTTATGAACTGTGTGTGGTAGTTTTAAATGTGACACACCATCATTCACATGAGTTGTAACAATACAGTTCCCATGGTATAGAGTTATACTATACCAGCAGCCAAAACAAAAATCTAACACGATTTATTTATTTATTTGTTTCTTTATTGTCTGGAAGTCCAAAGAAGACAGTCTTGTAATTTTTTCTGTCAGGACGCAACAGATGTTGCAAAGCTGAATGATATGGCTCAGCAATACAGTATTAATATCATCATCAGTTTACCTTCCTTACCAGTGAAACTGAAATATAGAATCATAGAAACATCTTGGTTGGAAGGAACCTTTAGATCATGTCCAACCATCATTTTAACCTGCCAAAATCACCACTAAACCATGTCCCTAAGCACTGCATCTACCTGTCTTTTAAATACCTCCAGGGATGGCAACTTCACCACCTTTCTGGGCACTGCAACAGTGCCCAACAACTCTTTGTGAAGAACATCCAGTATAAACCTAGCCTGGTGCAACTTGAGACTATTTTCTCTTGTCCTATCACTAGGGAGAAGAGGTCAGCCCCACTTCTCTACAACCTCTCTTCAGGTATCTGTAGAGACTGATTAGGTCTCCACTGAGCCTTATCTTCTCCAAACTAAACAGACCCAGTTCCCTCAGACACTCCTCATAACATTTGTCTTCCAGTCCCCTCACCAGCCTTGTTGCCCTTCTCTGGACATGCTCCAGCATTTCAATGTCCTTCCTGTAGTGAGGTGCCCAAAACTGAACACAGTACTCAAGGTGGGTCCTCACTAGTGCTGAGTACAGGGAGACAATCCCTTCCCTAGTCCTGCTCACTACACTGTTCTTGATACAGGCTATTATATCTAAACAATAAAAAGCATTTTTGAAAAAAATATTACTTTAGCAGGACCATGTTTTCAACATATGCTTTGATTTAACAAAGCAGTTGTTATGAATAACCACACAGTGATGAAGATACTAGTTCACAATAACATCTGCTTTTGTCTGTCATATTTGCTTCATAGTAATGTGAATATCTTGCTGAATAAGGAACCTATGTCATAATTTTACTTTTGTTCAGCTCCTTGGTTTCTATCAGTATTGTCTGAAGTTATAGATGATCACAGGTTTTCCTGTCTGGGCTCACATTCAAAGTCTTCTTCCCCAGTAAGTAGATGCATAATTCCTCTTTCTGAGTTCAGTCTTCACTGGGAATATGATATTGCATTTGTGGAATAAATACACAAAAGAAAAGCATCTGGCAGCAAATGAATAAAGCAATTTTATGACCGGCAATTTACAGAGTAGCATAAACAAAGTAGGCTCTCCTGAATCTCTCTATGATTTCTACTAGACATCATAGGAATTCTATCTGCATGAACAACATCCTGAACATATGAACATCTTAGATCAGCATTCTTAGAACATCTTAGATCAGCATCTTAGAACAAAGCCATGGCCCATCCTTATTCAGCACAGATCAAAAAAATAGTAATTTTATTACAAATGTAACAATAGATGCTATTAGACCACATCTTTAGCCTACTTGTGAAACCAAATAAATCAGATTTTTAAAATCTATTTCTGATTTCTTTGTTCTGTTTAGAAATATATATTTTGCATACTCTCATGACAGTGCAAAAATATACAATAGCTAATGCATCCCTCTGTTCAACTTCACTAATGATAAACACCACATTTTTTACATTGAATCACAAGACAGGCTAATTAAACCTGATTTATTCATCCTTATATGTCTTTGATACAGTTGTAAAATCAATACATGGAATTGCTTATCATTTTTTGACATGTCCAAAATTGACTAATTCTAAATAGCACATTACTACTATGAGCTAGGTAAGACTGTAAAGATAGATGGACACTTGACAAAGTAATTTATTAAACTGTCATATCTTGAAAAACTATCCATGGGGATATGATACATTATCATTTGTTCTCTATTGAATTTTTTTGTGTCACCATAAATTAAGTATGCTAATTGCTGCTGCCTAATGAAAGATTAAATTAAAAGCTGCAGTCCTGAACTTATATACTATTCTTATTTGCATGCATTTAATATTTGACTCCCTACTCTGTAAAGACACATGGACATATTTAACTTTCTCAACCACAATAACCTTCAATGCATTAAAAAGGTAAACTTCAAAATAAATCTCCTTTAAGAATGGGACCATGAGAAAATATTAAACAGACACCTCCTATATACAGTAAGTCCTGTTCTGTATTTCTTTTGATATCAAATAAAATCTCCTGAGCCTAACTGTATTTACAAATTTACTGAAATATCTGTAAAAAAGTTTTAACTTGCCTCTATGAGTTTTAAATCAGACTGTTTATACAACTATAACTCATTTGTCCCATCATCCAATAATGTATTGCAAAATTTTAACATTTATCTCAGAAGAGGGAGGAACATCCCCTCAGATATCAAATCTTTTAAAAACAGCTCAGAAAGTTCATAAATTGAGGACAAGTAAATTGTTGGTTGAAAAGGACTTTTTACAACCCAACGATACATTGGAAAAAGTATCTCTTTTTTTGTCCTTTTTTGAAGTTCACAGAATCAAAAACAATGCTACACTTTCTTATGGCTTCTGATGGAAAGTCATCTGTATGTTGTCCAGAGAGACTGGAACTTGGCAGTACTTGGTGACAGACTTCAAAAATGTTAAACTCGTTATCCAAGCTAAACTTGGTAGTTCTGCCAGTGATTTACTCTCTCCGATGAAGTCTCATAGAAGATTTCTCAGGCTCTGATTTACCTCAGTGTTTGATCTCCAGCATTAGCTTCAGCCCAAACAACTACTGTTTTAAGCTTCAGCAGGAATCCCACAGCGGAACTGCCACAATGTTTGAACTGCGTTTTCCAAGTGTTATGCACCACTTGGGTTAGAAATTTTACTGAAATTTTAAAATCTCTGTGCAGTCCCTCATCTTTGAATCTCATTTCTCTGTTTGAGGACCAAAATTGCCAAGAGTTTCTTTAGCTGAAAGCCAGACCCTTATTTCACTTCTGCTCTAAATCTGCTGTAACACATGGCTTACTTGATTTTCTTTGTATGTTTGGGGCTGCACAGAGCTCCTGCTGAGATTCTGATATGAGTGCAAGGCAAAGACGGCTCCTAAAAGAAATTAACAGCCCTCTTATTGCTAATTAAAAGCTCTTTGCTTTCTCTCCACATGGCCAGTGCAGCTGCTTCACATCCTCTCAATGTTTCGAAAACACATAAATTCAAAGACAATATTGTGAACAGCACCTGGCACTTGCTGCACCTGCCGTGATGAGACTATATTTCATTCTGTCAGTAAATTAAAATTCTCCAGGGCTGAAAAGGATGCTTTTTTTCTCATTCAACCTCTTCCATTGTCCCCAGTGGTAAAGAGACAGTAGTTTTGCTTCCATTTTCGATACTAAATATATCATATTGTTGTTTGCTTCAGTGGTGCAGACACCTGCCTCCTGCTGTAAATGTTGTGTTCCACTTTTGAAAGATTTCCCCAGGGCTCCACATTCAAGTATTGGCTTGTAACTATGGCTTAATATCGTGTCAAAATCTCTTAAGGAAGATACAGCTTGTCAAGTCATTTCAGGATTGAACCTTCATCTAGTGAAATTCTGAAAATGTCCTTTGAGTGTTTGAAGCATAAGAAGACAAATAAAAGGCTAGCAAGTCATTTGTAAAGATAATAGCTAACAGCATGCATTTTCCCTTTCCCTCCCCCACTTTCCATTAGATGTTGATAAAGAGAGAAGAGCAGACTGCAGGTCAGTGATCTTTGTTATTTATATTCAGGTCAAAGAAAGTTCCAAACTTTTGTGTTTTGGGCATGGCAGAAAAAAAAGGAAGCAAAGAGGAAGAAAACCTCAATCAAACTGTGATAGATTCAAGCACTGACAGATTGATCTCAGAGCTTATTTTCAGAAAAAAAGGGCAAATCACAGGCAGGAAGTGTTTCAATATAAAGACTTAATGGACAACAAAAGAATTTTGCTGAATCCTTGTGATATTCAACACTGCTGTGTTTGCTGCAGTACAGAAGTACTTTTTAGGAATAAATCCATAATTGCATTAGAAGTAGAACTACAATAGAGTATTATACTAGTTTTTAGTATGCTATTGGAGAGAGTTTCACAGCAACTTTTGTCAGAGGCATACATGTGAAAGGTGAAAGTATTCACAAAGTGTATGTGTCCATTTTTTTGGGTTTTTTAGATTTAGAAAATGGTTCTCTAAAGAAATATTAAGCCTATTCATAGACTTCTAAATCCTTCACAAATTTGAACAAATATTCTCTAAGAAATAAAAAACCAAAACACAGCTATCAAAACCCAACAGCACTAAAAACCCAAGAGGGAAAAATTAAAAAGGATTAGGCTTTATATTTTAGCATTCTTTTCCACACTAGTAGTATCTTACGGATAACATAAGAAAAAAAAATACCACTCAACAGCAGCAAAAGCACTACAAGACATTACTGTTCCTTTCCCCACATCTTCATTTCCAGTCCTCACCTACAGGTTTCACAGCAGAATAGAGTATGAACGTTTTCAGGCTTGAAGAAGTGTGGACATGCTTGGCATGAGTATAAAATCTGACAAGTTAATGTGTCATGGCAAAGTATTTATCGAAGTGGCCAAGGAGAATTTAAAAATACCACTCAGACAAGAACACAGCACAGAGAAAATGAAACAGAGACAGTTGACTGAAGAGTTGCTGCGGATAGAGGGGTAATAATATTTGGACTGTTGTAATCCTAAAATAATCATTGAAATAATAGCTTTTCTGCACATAAATCATGTAAGCCTAACACTAATTCCAAACTGACTGTACTTAGGAAATCCTTCCAGCAGTTTTCAACAAGTCTACGTGAATTTTAGCTGGAGATTGATCTAATCTATGTGATTCCATAGTAGCACAATTCAGAAGACACACAATCTGAACGTTTGATCTGTGGACTTCAGGACTCTTAAGACATACAACAATCTCTCCAGTTCAAGAAAGACAAGGAACTACTGGAGACAGTTCAATGGAGTGCTACGAGGATGATGAGGGGACTGGAACATCTCTCTTATGAGGAAAGGCTGAGAGAGCTGGGTCTGTTTAGCTGGGAAAAGACGGAGAGTGTGCTCATCAATGCTTACAAATATCTAAAGATCAAGTGTCAAGAGGATGGGGCTATCCACTTTTCAGTGGTGCCTAGAGACAAGAAAAGGGGCAATGGACACACACTGTAACACAGGAGGGAAAAATATCTTCTCTTTGAGGGTGACAGAGCACTAGAACAAGTTGCCCAAAGAAGCTGCCGAGTCACCATCTCTGGATATATTAAAAACCCTGTGCAACTTGCCCTAAGTGATCCTGCTTCGGGGGGAGGGGGGGAGTTGGACTAGATGATCTCCAGAGGTCACTTCTAATCCCTACTGTATTGTGATTCTGTGAACTTATGAAATCCCTAGGAAAAAAACCCGAAATGCGTATATCTAACTTTTACCAAGCAAAATGTTGTAGAATCATAGAATGGATTAGAAGGGACCTTAGAGATAATCTAGTTCGTGTCGTGTCCCCCCCAGCTATGGGCAAGGACACCTCACAGTAAACTACATTGCTCAATGCCCCATCCAGCCTGGCCTTGAACCCTGCCGGGGGGCATCCACAACTTCTCTAGGCAACCAGTTCCAGAACCTTTATGATTTTATAGTTTTGGGTACAGTAGGAAAATAAATTAATTAAACTTATATTGTTACAGTGTCATGTTAAACTTAAGAGAAATTTAGAAAACAGGTTAAAAATGAGAGAGTGAGAGAAACTACAAAAAAACCCCAACATATAAAAATCATTAATATTATGTTACATTATTATAAATATCTTAATGGCATTACGCTGACTTTAAAGATGACATTTCAAAAGTCTTTAACTTATTAGATAACTAAATATTTTCAATTCATTTATACTTCAAGCACATGCATTCCTTACAATATCTAGGTAAATAATTTTAGGCATTATTAGTGAATCTGAGTTAGCATGACAGATTTTAATATTTTAAACAAATCATGTTTCTTTATTTTATCCTGTATTTTTCCTAATTTAACTTCAAAAGCTTAAGAGGTTTTTTTAGGATAATCAATTACTGATTATATTAGTGTTTTATTATTTAAGTCTATTTTTAATGGTGTATAGTTTTAAAAACAATTCTTATTGAATTTAGTTTTCTTTTTCTTTACATGTGTCTCTGAACAATCTTTAAGATATCTTTGATATTGGTTTACATGTCTTCAGCAGTCTGTTTTTCTAGATCTCTTGAAAATACCAATCATTTACTTTTTTTTTTTTGGGGGGGGGAGTTGGTAACTAATTATTTGGGGAAATGTTTTTAGTTTATTTCCACATCATGGAATGAACATCTCAAAAATTAACTTTGAAGTTAGGGGTTTATCAAGTATTTTCTACGATTCATTCTTCTTCTTTGTGCATTAAAAATGCAAATCCAGCAAACAAAAATATTTCCCACAGGAAAGTGGGAGAGGGACTGTTCATCAGGGATTGTAGTGGTAGGACAAGAAGGAATGGCTTCATACTGAAAGAGAACTGATTTAGATTAGGTATTAGGAAGAAATTCTTTACTATGAGAGTGGTGAGGCACTGGAACAGGTTGCCCAGAGAAGCTGTGGATGCCCCTGGATCCCTGGCAGTGTTCAAGGTCAGGTTGGATGAGATTTTTGGCCTACCTGATCTTGAAGATGGTTTCCCTGCCCATAGCAGGGAGGTTGGAACTACATGATCTTTGAGGTCCCTTCCAACACAAAGCATTCTATGATTCTAAGACAGATAGTCTTGAGATAAATGCAGAAACATAATTCAGATCAAGTAAGTGGCTGACTCATCATACCTGGAGGTATTTCAAACCCTTTGTGGCACTTAGAGACATTGTTTAGCAATGGACATGGAATTATTAGGTTTATGGTTGGTCTGGATGATCTTAAATGTCTTTTACGACCTAAATGACTCTATGATTCTATGATCTTAAGTCAAGTGTACTTATCTAGAGTATGATTCTATGATTTAGTATGTTTTTTATTATTTACAAAAATATTGGAATGTTTTTTAACTTGAAAAATAATTTTATTTTTCCTTTTAATTCCAACTATTTAATATTGTCCCTCAGCAATTATTTCCTCACAAAATATTTATTTAAATATATATTTTGGGTTTATATATAATGACAACTGAAAATATTCAAAATTTATACAAACACATTCACTTACCTATCAAATATCTCAATTTCAAAAACACGTTTTTGGTCAAGCCTTTGACACTTTTTGAATCTCTGTCTTCATAAAATAACTCAACTTTTAGTAAATACTACTCATCTCAAATAACAAATGGCAGTTTTTTCTTCACTTCTCATTGATATGGCATGATACAGCATGATACACAACAAATTTACAGTGAATACCAGTCCTTCTGAAAATACCCTTCCATATGACCTTCATACCATTCCAGCTGCAATTTACTACTACAGTGTACAATATGAATAGTGTTTGTATATTAACAAACCATATGACAAAACAGAAAAAATCCTTGTATATTAAATAAAACTATCATTACACAAATCCAAACTTTGAAACTCAGACCTATTCTTATCAGTACATATGTCTTATTTACAAATAAGGAGTGTCTGAAAGATTTCTCTCAGCCACATAAAGAATCACCAGCCATAGAAGGAATGGCACCTGGCATTACTAGGTCCCATATGTATACTTTCAGGTTTCCCTTGGAGTTTCCTTGCTTTTTGTTTTACTACACCATTAAAATCCATGTATAAGTGATGTAAGAGGTGCTAAGATGAAAGGTGCCGACTAGAAATTATTTCTATTAAATAATGGAATGACTAAAATTTGACTCAGTAAAGATTTAAAGTAGTGAAATTGACTTGATATCTAAAGTGAGTTTAACAATCTCTGTTTACTTTGATGTTTAGAGTTAATACAGATGGTACCATCCATGCAGTACACCCTTTTGTGGAAGTCATTTAGCTTGATAACAAACACCAATTTGATGAATAAATTTGAATGATAAAACAATATAATATAGATTAAATATATCAAATATATTAAAGAACAGGCATCAGATAAGTCTCAGAACAAGAAGATATAATTATTAAAAATATTTAGAACATCTACTGGAATCATCATGACATAATAAATTCTTGCCTTAATTTATGTCTTTGGTTATTTGTAAAAAGTAAGGAATCATCAATAATAATCAACAGTAAGTAAAGAGCCACTTGGTTTATGCAGTAGACTGAAAGAAGCAATGTGGAATCAGAGATTCTGAGGTCAAGATGATCACAGAAATAACCAATCAAACACAAACTTTCACAGCAGTCCAGTAGTCTAAAGAACAAATAGAAAACTTGACATGTCAAGAGAGTAATGTAGTACAATACACTTGATGATACTGAATTTAGATAGAGTCAGTGTCCACCATTCAACATGAGGGATCTGGAGAGAACTTCAAGTTTGCAGAAAAAAGTTGCAAATCAGTTGATTACCATTTTTAAGTGACAACACACTGTCAGAAAGAGAAACAGAGAAGAACTGTACATTCATCTGACTGAGCGATAAAGGTTTGATACAATCCAAGTTCATAAAGAAAAGATGTATGAATGAAAGTTTGACATAAAGACCCTGTTTTTAAACAATAATATATTTAGTCACTGGAAAAAATAAAAAGTTTTGTTGTGGATCAGGCACAAAGACAACAAAATCACACAAAGTCCTGATGTAAAAGATTGTATTTCAGACCAGAAACAAGTCAAAGGAGTACTGTGGTTTCCATATTGGAAGAATAACTAAAATATCACCCAAAATATTATTCAGGGAATTAATATTTTTAATTCTGTATACATTAGAAATACAATCTCAGAAATCAATATTAACACTGAGTTTGCTTATGTTTGGAAATCAGGCTACACATTAACATGACTTAAAATCTAGCAAGTGCCATGCATGAACCCATCATGGATGAACTGGGATTCTTTGAGGTGTTTCATTTTATAAGTTCATAACCATAAGTTACTTTTGAAAATGTTGTTCTAAAAAAGAAATGCATATGGAGCCAAATGCTAGCTTCCGTGCTTCAAGAATGTTGTAACAAAACAGGCTAATTAGCACATTCAGAGTGAATTTTGTGAAACTGCAGAGTGATTTTTTTTGTATTTTTCATGGCTTACTTTTAAATCTTAGGCTTTTTTTCTGACACAGAATGAAAAGATTTTTCTTTTCTTCAGTAACAAACATAATTTAAATATTGCTAACTTAATAGACTTCTCTTCCCTCCAGGTATTGGGCCAGGATTCAGGCAGCCAGGAACAGTATCTTCTCTCCTCTTCCCCTTTTAGGGGTCTAATTTTCTTTAAAACTCAGTGCTATTCAAAAGCTGTCACTGACAATGACCCAATACTATTTCATGCTTGGATTGTTATTGCACATATTGCTATTGTACAAATGCCTTTGAGAAATTAATTTTCTTCATTGCCACAGTAACAAAAAGAAACCCGATTGCATTGCATAGAGTAGCTGAGGGGTTGATGGGATTTTTCTAATTACTGTTTTCCAGGGCCATACCCAGGGTGTACTGAAGACAACAGAAGGCTTAAAACTGATTTTAATGTGTACTGGAAGAAACTATGATAAAACATAGAGGATACTCTGTCATAAACTGTGCAGGGAAAAAACATATTAAAAAAAGACATGTTTAAAAACTTAACAAAACAAAGTTGACCCAGATACATATACTATGTGCTGTGCTCATCAGAGCTCAGTTGCAGGTACTAAATTTTGCTTTTTCCTTCACACTTAGGAAACAAAGTTTATATCTAGACCATTACCTTTGGTAATGTAGTTTAGATATTGCATTGACTGAAAAGAATGCACTCAGTTCAGTAAATACTAAGTACTCTAGCTCAAAAGGAATAAGCAAGATAAATAACTTTTTCTCTGATTATGTAGGAATAGCTAACATAGGGAGGATGATCACTTCAGCAGGTGAAGTTTGCTGATGACACCAAGCTGAGTGGTGAGGTTAATGTGCCAGAGGGGTGGGATGCCATCCAGAGGGACCTGGAGAG
This sequence comes from Hypotaenidia okinawae, assembly GCA_027925045.1. NCBI lineage: Eukaryota > Metazoa > Chordata > Aves > Gruiformes > Rallidae > Hypotaenidia > Hypotaenidia okinawae. The sequence goes on from BSDF01000001.1 coordinate 178,000,398, forward strand.
GCTGGTGAAGTGGTCCCCGGTGAACCTCATGAGGGTCAACAAAGCCAATTGCAGGGTCCTGCATCTGTGTCAGGACAACCCCATACAAATTAGATGATGTGCAGAAGGCCAACTGCAGCCTGGACCCGTCTGGATGCCTATCTGTGCAATATGAGCTAGGGAGCCTGCTTTGGCAGGGGGTTGGACCCGGTGATCTCTCGAGGTCCCTTCCAACCCCTACGATTCTATGGTTCTATGATTCTATGACCTGTTAAAGTGCATCCAGAGGAGGGCCACAAAAATGCTCAGAGGGCTGGAGCACTTTTCCTATGAAGACAGGAGAAAGTTTGCTTTATCAGCCCTGAGAAAAAAAGACTCTGGGGGAGACCTTTTAGTAGTCTTCCAACACCTGAAAGGTGCCTATAAGAAAGCTGGTGAAGAACTGTTCATGAGGGCATGTAGCAGTAGGATGAGGGGTAATGGTTTTAAACTAAAAAAGGGTAGATTTAGGTTGGATATTAGGAAAAAAGTTCTTCAATATAAGGGTGGTAGATGACTGAAACAGGTTTCCCAGTGGAGGCTGCATCCCTTGAGATATTCAAGGTCAGGCTTGATGGGGCTCTGAGCAACCTGATCTAGTGAAGATATCCCTGATTACTGCAGGGGATTGGACTAGATGACCTTTAAAGGTCCCTTCCAACCTTACACATTCTGTGATTCTATGATTCTGTGAAGCAAGGAGTAATTAAGGAACAGCTATATACTTCAGGCCTCCTCAAGGCTGAACCTATGTTTATTTTAAATTCCATATGCCACATCATCTTTGACAGGCATGTGCAATTTCTATTTAGATGTTTTAAAAGGAGGACCATAAAGTTGACTAAAGGGCTGGAGAATTTCCTCCATGAGGAATGTATGAAGGAATTATTTGTCGTCTTCTTCAGGAAAAGAAGGGTCAGGGGGAACTCATCACAGTATTACAGTAGTTACAGGACCCCTTCATGGAGGCATCTTTGTAAGGAGCCACATGTAGAAAGACCAGAGACAGCAGGTACAAGTTGCACTGGGAAAGGTTTCATTTTTATAAAAGACAGACATTTTTTACAGTGACAACAATCAATTAATGGAACAACCTCCCCAGGGACATGCTAGAATTCTCATTCCAGGAGGGTTTCAAGATGCAATTGTACAGGGTACAGGGTAATTTCATCTAGACTCCCTTCCCCACAAAGTGTTGGACCACATGATATTTTGAGGTCCCTTCCAAACTAAACTGTTCTATCATTCTATGAAAAGTGACTGTGATACCCCACCATCAAGTCAAAAATTAAATCTCAGAATCATAAATATTGAAAGGGATCTCCAGGGGACACCTAGACCAAGCTTCTTCTCAAAGGAAGGCCTAAGTTCTAACTAGATCAATTAACCTAATAACTCTTTTGGTCAAATTTTCAATGTCTCAAAGACACTACTCTAAGTCTCTAGATGAGCTTATCCAGTGTTTGGCCACTTTTTTTTTCAGTGCTTACGGTGACTCAGAAATTCCCATGTTTTAGCTTGTATCTACCACCTTCATCTACAAGGACTCTGTCTCCATCTTTGTGTCCTCTAATCAGATGTAAGCAAAAGGGAGGGTGCTTCTGAGCCTTTTCCTTTCAAAGCTGAACAAACTGAATTTTCTCACCCTCTCTTCACACCTAATGCGCAGCTCACTCCCAATGTCTTTGTTGCACTGGAGATCTCATAATAGGACACAAAACTCTATATGTGGTCTTACACGTGTCCAAATACTGTTAAAGAATATTTACATGGCTGCACTCTTGTTAATATAGTCCAGTGTATGGTTGATCTGAATGTTACTCTGCTGAAACATGTTCAAGATGTTGTCCACCAGGATCCCCAAGTCTTTTTTTTTTTTTTTTGCAAAGCTTTCTTTTGCCCAGTGAGTCTTGAACATAGTCAGGTAGATCCCATACTAAGTGTCTAGAGTAGGACGAAGGACTTACACACTTTGCTATACTTTAGAGAATGCTTAATGCAGACAGAATGGACAGTTTACCAAGAAAATAGATGTCTATCGATCTTGTCTACACAGAAATGTGGCTTTTTTGGGGGGTGGGTTTTGTTGCTTTTTTGTTGGTTGTTCTTTTTTTGCATTTTTGTTGGTTTTTTATTGTTGGGTTTTTTGGTTTGTTTAGTTTTTTGTGGTTTGGTTGGTTGGTTTTTTTTTTGCTTGGTTTGGTTTTGTTTGTTTTGGGTCACTTATACAGCTTTTATACAGGCATATATGCATATCCATAAAGCATGAATATGAATATATATATATGCATATTCATCGTGTTTTCAAGGAATGGCTAATTTTTCCATTATGAGAGCTCCTTATGACCCCCCTCCCACCAGTGCACATTATGGTGGGTTTCCTGGGCCTCAAAGACATTTGATGGTTATTTACTTCTTTTACTCCTCTTCATTACATGTCCTTTTGGTGGGCTTTAGCTTTTGTCTTGCTAACAAAGCCACAGAGCTGGTTCTGCAGACTTGAGGCACCCTCCTGTTGAGGAGTTCTCCTGTTGTTTCTCCTGAGGTGTTACAATGCACACAATGTGCTAACATTGTAGTCCTTTAGGCAGAACTTTGCACATCCTTTATATAGTTTGTTGCTGAACAACTAATATTTATCATGTTCCCGACTTCATTTTCTTGGGATATCCTAATGCATCTAAACATGGCATTGTACATTAGTGTTTAGGCAAGCAAGTCAATACCTTTATTGACCAGAAAAGATGAGGTTCTTGATCAACTCATAGTCACTAACACTTAAATATATTTAATTTTTATTATTTTGACCTGAGTCCCACTACTGTGGGAAAAGCTGTGAAAATTAGTCTTCGGCAAAACTGTAAGTTACTGAAGGACAACACCTTGATGAGAACAATATGAGGCATACATAAGAGAATATTACTAACTCTTTCTATTCCACTTCATTTAAAATGGAATGTGTAGATTAGGTATTCTTTTACTGGTGGTTAAAATAGGGCTTTACATGAAACCATTATTACATGTTTCTTCTAATGAGCATTATTGCTTGTATAAATGTCTACTTCTTTTGCAAGGAAAAAAATCCCCCTCAAAAACAAGGATAAAAGTGGACTATCAAAAATTTAGCTTTTCCCCTTTTGGCTTTTGCAGTAGTCATGAAAACAAAGTATGAATGCTGTATCTGCCACCAGCTAACACTAAAGCTAAGGTCATGGATTTTTGCCTAAAGAATTTAGGATGGGACCCAAAAGGAACTGACAACTGTGTTGGAATTAAAGCGTTAGCGCTCTCTTTCTTAATGTAGATTGCCATGAGTATGGAGCCCAAACTATTCATATTAGAAGAAAGGTCAATGACATTTCAAAATGAGATGTGTCAAAAAATATTAGCAAGAGACACAAGGAAAAAAATCCACATCTGTTTGTTTCTTTTATATTTAATGTTGATTAATTGTTGCACCCAAAAAGTGGAATTCTAAGACACGTCATGACTTAAAATTTTATCTGACAAGTAGGTTGCATTTTTGCATCTTTTAGAAATGTATTGCAACACACCATAAAGATCACTTCCCAGGGTAAGAAAGACTGCACAAATAGGGATCTCTAAATGCATTTCAAGAGAACTTTTAAAGAAGAGTTGACCCGAAGACATATGAATTATATCTATAGCTGTTTTCTGAGGCATGTAGGTAGATCAAGTATCATTGCTATTGTACCCACAGACTCCAAAAAATCATTAAGCAAGCTGTTACAATAAAAATCCTAAAATATCTTCGTAACACACACACTTTTCAAATGGAACAAAAAAAGTAATACCAGCTCACAGCTATTGAGAGAAAGCTATCTGAAACGTGTTTTCCAGTTATGTTTCCAGCCCTTTTGGGAAATAATCACAGTTAAGGAAGCAAGAAAGGCCTTAATTCTTGTTGTGCAGCTATTCAGGCATGTTTTTACATACTGATGCCTGTGGTCCTTGTCTTCTAAGAAGGACAGGTTCTATGCTGCAAGAGGCTAAAGAGAGATAAAGAAAAAATCAAATCATACCTGAATGTCTTTGTTGCACATGAACTGAGTGCATGATTCCAAGGTTGCCCTCGACGTCAAAATTGAGTTCTGTGTCAAATGCTAGAGTCAAATACAGTCGTTGATTCTTCAGATAGAATTCTACCTATTTCTTGTTGACCTTTGATTCTCATCATTGTCCTAATTGTACTTTCAAAGATGTTCCTCAGGTTATTTTGAGGAGTACAGGAGGAAGCTGGTTATGGCGACTGACATTTTCTGTCATAGAATCATAGAATTGTAGGGGTTGGAAGGGACCTCGAGAGATCGTCGGGTCCAACCCCCTGCCAAAGCAGGCTCCCTAGGACATTTCACTCAGATAGGCGTCCAGACGGGTCTTGAATATCTCCAGAGAAGGAGACTCCACCACCTCCCTGGGCAGCCTGTCCCAGGGCTCTGTCACCCTCACTGTGAAGTTCTTCCCCATGTTGGTGTGGAACTTCCTGTGCTCCAACTTGCAGCCATTGCCCCTTGTCCTGTCTCCACAGACCACTGAAAGGGGGCTGGCTGATTCCCCCCGCATCCCCTGCTTAAGATAATTATAAACATTAATTAGGTCCCCCCTTAGTCTTCTCTTCTCAAGGCTGAACAGTCCCAATCTTCTCAGCCTTTCCTCATAGGGGAGATGCTCCAGGCCCTTTATCATCTTCATAGCCCTTCTTTGGACTCTCTCCAGGAGATCCCTGTCCTTTTTATAACAGGGAGCCCAGAACTGGTCACAATACTCCAGGTGGGGCCTGACCAGGGCAGAGTAGAGGGGGAGGATCACCTCCCTTGACCTGCTGGCCACACTCCTCCTGATGCACCCCAGGATCCCATTGGCTCTCTTAGCCACCAGGGCACACCGCTGGCTCATGGCCAACCTGTCATCCACCAGGACCCCCGGGTCCTTCTCCACAGAGCTCTTCTCCAGCAGGTCATCCCCCAGTGTTAACAGTCACCTGACATGACAGGTCAGGTGACTGTTAACACTGGGTTGCCACTTCCACCAGTTGTAAGGATCATCTGGATCAGAGTTCCACAAACAGGTTTCAGCCCATCAGGCAGCAATGTCTAGCTCATCAGGTGACTTATGAGGCATTTTAAAGGGACTCAGCTTTGGATTGCCTTGAGGCCCCATCTCAGCAGATACAACCCATGGGGAGCTGTGTAGGTAGCTCTGTCTTAAGTTGTCCTGCACATTGAGACTAAATAGGCAATGCTGCGTAATTCAAAGAACTGAAACCTGTGTTGAGCCTTGAATTCCTTCAACAAACAATATGCCCTGAGTCCCAATCATGTCACTATTCAGCTACCTAGCAGTAAGATAAAGCTAAGCCAGAGGGTCCCCATTTGGCCTTAATGGGCCCAGACAATGCAAAGATATGCAACAGATAGGGCATAAGATAAGGGGGATCACTACTAATGACAAACATGGAAGGTGGCATTGTCCACTAGGGCACAGTCCTGCCCACTGTCACATACATCAGACAAAAAATCAAATAAAAACCCTTCAGATTCAGTATGAGATGGGGGACCCGCTTCTCCAACTCTGTGAAGAGACACTTCCCCCTTGGTCAGGACGCTCACTGAGGTAATGTGCTAGCAACCCTTACCAGAGAGATAGGTAGTGAATATTTGATATGCTTTAAGTTTGTAGTCTTGGGTGATTAACACTAGTATTTAGCGAGGCTGTGGCAGTGTGCTCTGTGAATCTGCTGTGAACTGCCTGTGGGCGGTAACAGTGAGTGATGTGACTGTTGCAGTCAGTAATACTGCATTCCGTGACTGTTGTGTTGGCAGTAGTGTATTCTGTGACTCACTTGTGGTTATAGTAAGTGTAGTCGTACTTCTAAACAGCAATAGTGTATTTCTCCATTGTGTCCATGAAACATGCAGTAGTGATATATTGAATGCACATGGTTCAAAAATAAATTATTCTGTTTTTTTTTTTTTGTTTTTTTTTAAAACCCTGCACTCGAGTATCTTTCTGGTGCACACGTTTAAAATATTTCTTTAAACTTCCTGGTTTTCTGTGATGGCCATATTGATAATGTGACCTATGTCAGGAGTACAGTCTGCAATTTCATCTACTAGGATTTCTTTTCACATTTTTAAAACATATAATCTAGCAGACAAAATTTTCTTTGTAGGGACCTTAACTGGATGACAATTTTACCCCAAAATAAAATTTAAATTGTCTGGATGAGACTTATTTTGAATTCTGGACTTTTGCAAGAGTTTTATTTCCAAGCATTAGTGGTCTATATTACTGTTTCATATAAATTCAACTTAGTACTGGGAGAAAAAAAGGAGAAAAAAGAAAAAAGAAAGTATGGAAATATAAAAATCCCCCACATTTTTGTAAGCTAAAAAGACAGTCCCTAAATTCCCAAGAAACTCTATTGAACCATAAGATGGATCATAAATCTCTTTAAGTAGAAGATTGCTACAAATCACCCAAAATATTATAAGACATCTTTTGGTCTTCCTTGTTTGTTTGCCTACTTTAATGTTTTAACTTTTGGTTTGGCTTTGGTTGGAAAGTGAGAGATTGTAAACAGGAATAATAAGAGTAAGAATATTTTCTTTTTTCACTACCTTAGGAGTTGACACAAAGCACTTGTCCATAAAAAAAACCTCAGCAAACGAAGATGCTCTGAAAACACTTAAGGAGACAATATGTTCCTTGTTATTGAAATTTCTTGAGAGAAAAAGAAACATAAATTATTCAGAAAGCTCCTAAGGTTTGGAACAAGTTGTTTATGAACCGTTCATGACCATGAGATAACAAATGTGAATGAAACAGTTCTTAAACACTATTTATGCTACAGTAAGTTAAAGGTCTAGCTTGAATGATGGTTGACTGAATAGACAAACAGTTAAGACCAATTGTCAAGGTAAAAACTATGTAAATGCATGGCTTTTTCATGATCATGAAAAAATAACTTCAGTTAAAAGAGCAAATATTGTGATATATATAATTTAAAATAACTTTACTTGCCAATATAAAACTTTAATGCCATTTGTAACACCATCTTCTATAACAAACTGAAAATTGTGTCACAAAAAGTATAATAAAATAGTTCAGTAAATTGAACATAGTAGATTATGCTTATGAATGTTAATCTTCTTGTACTTTAGCCAAGTATCCTATACGAATTTCTATGTAAGACCTCCCAATATCATAATTATGGTCAAAGATGTTAAATCTGTATTTATTAATAGCTATTTTATCTTCCTTCACATTGTGTCCTAAAGGCTTATTTGTTTTATCACTGTACATGGAACTTTTCGGGATACAGAAGGAGCAAGCAGAGTTCCTCAGTCTGCATGAGGACTGTCTTGATTCTGAGAATTGTTTTGTGTCATAATTATTTTAATCATTCTCTAATTTTTATTCATTTAATATGATAGTTTGAGGTCTAATTTTTCTAGGGAAGGAAAATGTGTAAAGAATGCATTTTTTTTTTGAGTTCACAGTATGAGTTTTGTCACTTCGATGTATCATATAAAATGTACTATTTCTGTATAGTAAGTAATATGAATGGGCAACATACAATTGTTTAATGGAAAACCAGTGGTACAGTTATAATAAATGTTGGTTGAAAAATAGCAATCAATAGTATAAAGGAACTATTTGTTTTTAAAAAGCTAATGTTTGCATTGAATAGTATTATGTTCAGGGAGAGAAAAGACAAAAAGAAGAAAAAAAAGAAGTAATTTCCAGAGAGGGTTGTAATATGATAAATTGTCAAGAAAAAAAGCACCTTGATCATCACCGTTGTCTGCCAAGGACATAGTTTATCAATGTCACTACTATAATCACAGAGTGACTAAAGAAATTATACTCATACTTGTTCCTAGAAAACTCATACATGATGGCAAATAATTGAGGGTCCTCTTGAGGGTTGTCTAACAGATTATCCAGAAAATATTATAAAAGGTTTTAAATTAAAGGTCTCATTTTAGAAAGATGCCTCCCATTTGTCCTTGTTTACCTCTGTCTCTTTGATGGCATTCTTCCAAAAAAAAGAGTTTTGGTGTAGTGTATAAATCTAAGTACACATGTGTTCTACCCCTTCTGTTTTCCTCAGCCTCTTATCTGTTACTGATATGGGACTCCAAGGAAACTAGGTAACTAAGATGACAAATATATATCAAGTTAAATTTAGGAAAGTGTCAAATACTTCAGAAAATGAAGTTATTTTTTCTACTATGGACTACACAAAATTAAAAGTAAGATAACTTTCTGATTTGTTCAGTTTTTCAAGCATTATTTTTAAAATATTTCCTTTTGTGTTCCATTCAAAACAAAACTGTAAATATTTTCTTTTATATAGTATGGTACAAAACAAATGAAACTTAAAAAGTATGCATATATGTAAACCTTCTCTATACCTGGGAAATGGTTAGAGGGCATGGTGGGGCTAGAGAAATTATAGTTCATAGTTAGAGAGAAAGGACAAAATATCCCTAAAATACAGTATAACACTTTATATAAGCAGTAAGATAACTAGTCCATCTGTGGAATCATACATAAACTTTATGTCTCCCTTTCCTTAAGTTCTGTCATATTTGTTGATTGTTTGTAGATTTCTCGGATATTCCAGGACATTTGAAGTGACAATAAATAGTATTTAGACCACCAAACCATGGTCTGAGGTGCTGAACAGACCTAGAGTCTTGATTTCATTAGCTGACTTTGCCAACTACAATGACTGCAGTAGGTACTCAAATACCTAGCTCACTCAAATTTAGGCCAGGAAATAGACATTTAATGCCTTTCGATAAACTGTTGAATATATCTACAATAGGCTGGAAGACATGACACATGATTTAAGGGACAATTGTGTTCTATCAGAATGATAGCTGGAGAACAAACATACCTAACAGCATCTAAAATGATGTCGATTCAAGAAAAATTTTAATTTTCCACAGAGGATTGGGAGCTCAAATTTATTGTCCACACACTGGGGTCTTGTGGGTTTTGAGGTGACAAAGAATATTATGCCTTCCCTCCATCTGCCATCCCAAAAACCCTATGGTCTCCAGCATATCCTTTCTCATATCTACTAGTTCACAGATAACTTTGTTGTCCCATAGCATCTAGTGTGACACTAGATATCAAGGTATTGATGTAAACTCTCCCAGCATTAATATTCTGATATGGTGGACATGTATTTCTCAAGCAGAATGCACATTTAATGATCTAAAGAAGATCTTCTTTTTTTAATTTATTTTTAAGTTTCTGCATAAAAAATACTTGTCCAGTTATCAGTTCATATAGAAAAAGGTATGAGATATTAGATGTGAGAAAAAAAGAATAGACATTAGAAGCAAAAGTACTGCTCACACAAATAATTTTTCCTTTGTGTTTCTTCTGTCTGAATTTAATCTAGTGTGACACCAACTAACACTAGACCTTCTAGGCCACTTGCACTATTGGTCATGTATCTAAGTAATGCCACCATGAAATTTTAAATTCCACTATAACAGTTTTCTATCCACAGTGATTTTGACAATGTAGTGCTTTGAGTAAACTTTAAATACATTCATAGAATCATAGGATGTGTTAGGTTGGAAAGGACCTTTAAAGGTCATCTAGTCCAATCCTTTTGCAGTAAGCAGGGACACCTTTAACTAGAGCAGGTTGCTCAGAGCTTCATCAAGACTGACCTTGAATGCCTCCAGAGATGGGCCCTCCACCATCTGTCCGGGCAACCTGTTCCAGTGTTTCACCACTCTCACAGTGAAGAGCTTCTTCCTAATATCTAATCTAAACCTACCCTCCTCTAGTTTAAAACCATTGCCCCTCATCCTATTGCTACATGACCTTAAAAACAGTCCTTCCCAGTTTCCCTGTAGGGCCCCTTTAGGTACTAGAAGGCTGCTGTAAGGTCTCCCTGGAGCCTTCTGTTCTCCAGGCTGAACAACCCCAACTCTCTCAGCCTGTCTTCACAGGAGAGGTACCCCAGTTCTCTGATAATTGCGTCCCTCCACTGGACGTGCTCCAAGAGGTCCTTCTTGTGCTGAGGGCTCCAGAGTTGGACACAGTACTCCAAATGGGGTCTCACCAGAACAGAGGGGGAGAATCACCTCTCTCCATCTGCTGGCCACATCTGGCAAAATTAACACTGAATAAATAACACTTTTATCTCTTTTCTCTCAGTAAAATGTCTGACAGGAGGACTGTGAGTCTTGGCATTTTGATGCTTGGTCAACATTAAAGAAGTGCTATAACATTTTTAGTTTAGAAGCATCACTACTGCAACAACTATCACTAAATAAAATTATGCCAATGGAAAACAAGGTACAGGGGATTTAATGACTTTGGGAGGGCATATAGTTTGAGACTCCTTAGACTGTCTCTCCAATTTTCTTTTTACCTCTTTGGAAAGACATGCTTCTCTACTACGTCCTTTGTTGTTTGAATGTCTCAACCTATAATGTCACTCTTGTTCAGGTAAGAGAACAAAACAGCTTAGTTAGCTGAATCTGGTCTTGAAATGTTAATGGAACAACACTGCCCTCACTAGGTGTTTCCCTTCATTACTTATCAGAAGCCTTACCAAAAATAATGGGTTATTTATTAATAGTGTGTCAGTTGTAAAGTCATATTGAAGTAAATTTGTATTTTAACATGCATCATGGAAACTCTATTAACTTTCTGAGTGTGAAGAGCATCATTTAATACAATATGTACTGTAGTTGGTTTTTAGTAGCTGCTGCTTGCTATGGGCAACAACTAAAAGATCCCAAGAAACCACATCTAGAAAAACTATTCAGAAGCTAAATCAGTGTGGAAACAATAGGACACTGATTTTCAGCAAGTGACCTAATGACCAGAGATCTCAGTATAGCTAAATTGCAGAGGTGGTTGCAGTACACTTTAATTACATGATTGATATGGTCTTCAAAAGAAGTCTCAGAATTTGCAATGACTCCAGGGTCATAAGCATTATGCAAGAGATAAAAAGAACAAAATAAAACCTCTGCAGATTACACCTGAGGCCTTTTGCATTAGTAAGCTAATCAATAGGAGCTTGAAAAATCAGGACAGCAGCAAATGCACAGAAAAACTTCACTTGCTCTAGAGAGAGAAGGATCCTGCAAAAATCAGAGCTTCAGAAATAAAAAGATAACATCGTAACTGGAAAAAAAAAAAAAACAAACCCACACACAACACCAAAGTAGTCTTTTCTAAAATCTGATTTCATTTTGTTCTGTCCATTACTCCTCGTATTGCTTTCCAATTCTACCTTGCCCCAGCACTAAGGAGGAAATTTCCCCTCTGGAAGCTTTTTATCTGTTATGAACAGTATCAGAACTCCTTTTGGTATTTTTCCTCTGAGGGTAAGAAGTATATAAAATAAAGATCGTTTTGTTTTCCACACTGACTGTATTACTGCACTTGAGGGGAAATTTGTCTTTATAAAAGGTTTTATGACATTTCAGTGCAATGCAATATGGTAACACTCGATACCTTTCATTTGGTTTTATTGCTCTTCCTTTTGCATCAGATTTATGTGTTCTTCATAAACTTATAAAAGGACAGGAAAACATAATTGTTGCCCTTTCATTTTTTTAGAAGATAATTGCAAAATGTGAAATTTCAAAAAAAATTGTGATTTTAAAAAAATCTACCTGTTTTTTCTCTCTACCTAAGTTTTTCTTCTAAATTACATTGTTTTCTGAGACCTCTAATTGCAAAAGAGCTTTCTAAATGAAAAGTTAAGGTGCATACAAAGAGTAAAGAAACTATAATGGGCATTGAAGATATCCAAAGATAATCACGAATGGCAGTTTTATTTCATAAAGCTAAAGAAGTTTTAGTGTTCTGTCCACAAAGATAATAAATATAGCTCACATAGATGAAAAATAATTTGAAAGACCTGTAAAGTAAAACAAAAAAAATGGGGTTTTTTTGGTTTTTTTTACACAAATATTTTTTAAACAGAAACTACTTTATTATTTCTATAACTGAATCCTTAATGGAATATCTGTCATGATTATAAGCCAGTAAACTTTATGCAGGTTTTAAAACTTAAACCTTTCCTCAATTCTTTTTTTTTTGTTTTTAATTCCTGGAGTACTATACTCATATTTGCACCCAAGAGACCTACTGTAGTGCTGTAAAAATCCCTAAAATGCATATTAAATTTCTTAGCAGGATTCCCTAAAATCTTAGGAACCATTTGGATACATATCACTGGTTTAATTCAAAATTTTAACATAGTTGAACAGGCAACTGTGTTAAATGTTCCTGTTATCTAATTGGAATGAATATGTATCTGTCAAGATTTCTTCACTTATGTAGAAAATTTTGTTTTGCACTCTTAATTTTATGCACAGAATTTTTATTATTTTTCTGATAAAAGACAGGTCTCTCCCTCTTTCAGATTTATTATACTATGCCACTGCTGTCATTTCTTCCCTATGACTGCAACGATAAAATGCATTCAAAAGATTTTTTTTCATTACATTCCATGATGATGACCACAGCCATCTCTATGACTAGGAAATCCTAGAGTACATAATATCAAACAGCCTCTCAAGGTTCAATACAACAATCTTGAAGCTTCATAGGTTGAGTTACACTCATAACTGAGCTTGAAGTCCCGCAGGCAATTTCGGCTACTAGCTCTAGACAGTAATTGAGATACAACGGTGATGGTGCTGATATTAGAACAGAAAGTGGATGTTTGGTTTGTCCCTTTAGTTTCTGGTTATTGTTTCAATTAAATAGTTAATTTTGGATAAAGTTTCCTCTTTAATCTCAAAACAAAAAATTAAACAAGTAGTAAGGAATAATATCCTCATTTAAAAGCCGTGTTAGCAAGCAGAAGCAGTAGTCTGAAACAAGGGTGAACAATCTTTTCTGTTACTCAATTCTGAAAATAAGAGCTACTGATGTAAACAGCACAGGTGCTTCTGGGAAAAGCTCCTTGGAGTTTTTCTACTTTTTTTTCTCTGCAGGAATCTTCTTGGCAGTCTGACATTTGCACCACACAGGGACAACAGATTGCTATGCACTATAAATTGTGCAATTGCTAAACACAAATTTCCCATAGTTTAAGAAGAACAAAGCAGTTTCAAGTGACTAGGCTTTCTTCAGTTTTCTGTTGCTTACCTAGGGCACAAATAATATTGATCTTCTATTGTTTAAATATATTTCAGATCTATCTACCAGGTACTGGTTAAAAATTCTGTCCTTTAAAAACGTAACTTAGCATATTTTTTATGGGAGGAGCATTGTTTGTCTGATGAAATGTGCCTATCAGTTGAAGTCTGCCATAAAAAGTTACAAAGTGCCTCGAGTAATTCCAAAGATAGTCGAGAAAATTAAATATACTTTTTTTTTCCTCCTAATGCCGTCTGCAATAACTAAAGGAATTAGTCAGTGAATAAGACATTTCAGAAATGGCAATTCTAGTGATTTAAAAGAAAGAAAAATTAGGAGAATATTCAGCCCTATTGCCAACAGACTTATTTTTAGGTCCAAATTTTGCTTGCTCATGTCTCCCATTGACTTAATATGAATACAGGGTTGGCCCTTGAGCTGATTTTAATGCAGATGCAAAAATGCCAGGATTTTTATTTTCCTAGATTTTTCCCATTAGAATTTCTTTTCTGAAGTTTTCAGCTATTTAAAAAAAAAGTAAGGAAAAAGTGCATGATGGATACCATCTGCCACTCAGAATACTGAGTCATCAACTGTGCCAGGAATTTATGGTGGACTATTATGAAAGTATTTGAGAAATGTAATTAGAAGGATATACATAAGTTCCTTTAGCAGTGGAGACCCCATCCCAGGAAATAACACTTTTGATATAATTTGGAATAAAGTGAAAACATGCAAAAATAAACATTTTAATTACTCCAGTTTGCAGAAAATCTTTATTTTGGGCTTTTAATTTTTGTTAATAAATAGGACTAAGCAAAATGACAAGAACAGAACTCCTTATCCTTACATTCTGCTCCTTTCTCTAATACTGACCATCCAAAATACAGGCAGTTAACTTCGTGAGCCAGCATGAAGGATGCTTTCACTTCAGAAAATATCTTTTACTGTATCCCTGGAAATAGCCATGAAGAGTATCATCTGTGAGAATTACATCAGGATGCATTGTGCTCCTTTAAATATGCCTATGATCCTCTATGGAAAATTTAAAAGAAAAAAATCAGTAACATGAAAAATATTTATCTGGATAATCCCTAATTTAAATACTATTAGAATCTTTTTATATACATAAATTTTAAGTCTCATTGAGAGAGAAGCTGCAAAAGATATAGATAAGGCATCATTTAACTCAACTAAAATGCAATCCATAAATGTTAAAGTAAGTTCACATAAAATAACCAGAAATTTATTTAGATTGGACCAAAGAGAAAGTATAGAGTTTTATATTCACAACATTAACAAGTACACACTCATAATATATTTCTCTGGCAAAGGCTTAACTGTTTTTTTTTTGAGGAAAAACAAATATACAAGATCAAACATCATGTTCTTAGCCTTGCTAATACCTTTGTGAGTTTTAACAATGTTCCTTTCTGAATGATAAATGCTTGTGTAAACCACTACACAGTCTAATTCCCTTGCCATTATTGTAAATAACAGGTAACTCTTTGACCAGAACAAAGTTAGGACCCTTATCTTAGAGATGTGTTCATATCAACAAAGAGACATTTACCAAATAATTAGAGAGTTTAAAAAAAAGGAAAGGTGGGGGGGGGATGGGACAGACACAGTATGGTATGCAGCATATTCTCCTTAGAAGGTATAAACCATATGCCAGCTGTAGAAAATGTTCTTTGAGTAGCAACATCTAGCTATGTTGCATGTTCCAGGGGGAAGAGTGCTGGCAGACTCCAAATTGCCCCTAGGGCTGTCATATGTTAAACAAGCTTATAGGCTTGTTTATGCTTTTAGATGTTATAGGCATGATTCTGATCCTCCTTGTATTTTTTTTTCCTGCTATTCATTTTCTACTGTATATAAGAAAGGAGACACTGGCCTTATATATACTTTGCCTTTCTTTACCTGGAGACTTGTCCAGGTTTCAGTGTATTTGAAATCTAATGTCACAATTTGAATCTTTTAACCATCTTTTTTTTATCCCTTTATAATTTTCTCCTATCCTTGCAGTTGACACGTAGCCCTAAAATGTGTTATTTTTCTTACTCACATGCACTTTTCAACCATTCATTTTGGAAAAGGTACTACAAAAAATACAAGCTTCTTGTTTTAAGGGAAGCTGTATTTTTTCACAGCAGATGATTACATGTTACTTCATTTTTTGAGATGGTAGATTATGTCTATTCAGTGTCAGTACATAAAATTCTTCTGAATTTTCCTATAATTTGTAATAATATTGCCATCTAGTTAGATTCATAGTTCCTTTATACTGAGATAAGGTGTACATTTAAAGACAGTATCCTAATGAAGAATTCACTTAGTAATTTCAGCATTACGAATTTGCATTTTTTCTTCTGACACTATGGTTAAGAATAAATACATACACACTCACACTCATATCCACAGTAAAGTCACATTCACATCTTGTTCAGAGACAGTGAATTGTTAACCAAATCCACTGCAATCCAAGCCTACCATACATCACATCTAGCAGTAGGCACTTTTACGCAACTCAAATTAATAGTATTTGCATACAACAGCAAGGGCTTATGTGATTAACTGCCAACCTAGCTGAAATACCATCATGGTTTTAGTTTGATATTCAAATCAACATTGTGCAGCCAAGCAGGTATTTCCTACCAAACATCCTTATTAATAGAGGATCTTTGTTGTCCAATTCTTACTATAACTTTTCTGGTTTTCTGATCACATTTACAGTATTATTATTGCTCTCCATGCAAGGGATTATGCATAATAACAAGATCATGTAGGCCACTTACTTGAATTAACACATCCTATCCCTTCACTTCAAGGTTTGAGAAGGAAAAAGAAAATCTTGTGCCTTTCAGATCTCCAATTGCGAGAGAAAAATATATTTCAAAAGTTACAAAATATCAATGTGCACCTGTATCATTTAATATCATCTTCTGTTTTTCCTTTTAGCAGTTATTATAGTGTCAGTGCACCGAAGTTTCAGCACTTTGCCCTGACAACAACCACATGATAAGCTATTTCCATGTATCTGCAAATCAGGTTATGGTCTGCTTTGATTGACTATGACAAAGATTATATCCATGTGAAGATTTCATGCAGAAAATAAAGAGGAGACCAATTATATCAACATCTTTCTGTTTTGTTTCAGTATAAAACTACTTTGCAGTCAGGTTTATTTTTTAAAACCTTCTGACCTTCATGATGCCCATATGGCCCATAATTTTCCATACACATTTTTAAAGGGAAGTAACAACATAAACATTGTTTATCTTACTGGACTGATTTTATGCAGTGGGAAAACTCTGCTAGTCACTATGTTATTCTTGCAGAGGTGAGTACCTGAAACTCCTGAGACCTTTAATTATGTCTTTTTTTGTTTGTTTCATGGTGCCGTATGTCCTCCCGTCTGTTTCTCTGTAAAAACAGGTTTACCACTTAGAGCTTGAATGCCTTACCAATACTAATTCCTCCACTAACCAGCTTCCTACTTATCAATACTCTAGTTTTGAGATTTTTTAGAAATTAATGTCCTTTGAATCACGAATAACCACCAGTGTAGTTTTATAATACATGTTTTCACATGTAAATTAACCACGTGGTTTGTTATATGCTCTTGGGGAATTAATCATCTGTGTATTTTTTCACTATGGAAAAAAATACTGATGCTGGACTAGTCATGTTGTTGTCTTGACTTCAGTTTTAACCAGATGATTTTCTTCTGCAGTTTGTACTCCCCATCCAGGAGAATTCAATTAGGCTCAGGTAGTACATCTGGGTTCTGAAGCCCAAACTCCAATTTAAGAACTGCTGCCAAATAACCATAATAATCAAAGCCACTTAAAACAGCAATCTGCAAGCCAGCATGGTGGCTCTGAAGATTATTACTCCAGTCTGTTAGACAATCTGTTCATGAGGACTTTGGTTTAAGCCCTGGCATCACTCATTTGTCTGCACTTTGCTCTTGATTCTGAGCCATGAGTTCCCGACTGCTGTTCCAGAGGGGAATGGGAAGGAGATGAAAAGGAAGTTTTATAAATGTTTTAATTGAACTGAAAAAAAAATAAATCCAGAGACTCTTCTTGGACATAAGATTCAAGGGAAAAACCTCAACAACCGTATTTAACAGATGATAGAAAAAGCTTACTTTTCTGAAAGAAATTGCTGGATTTTTATTTTTTTTCCAAGTTGTTAATAAAGCTTGTTTAGCTTACATTTAGGATACTCACATTAGTTATAGGAGCTTTTTTCAAACAATGTTTGATCAAAAGTTGTAGACAGAAAAAACATCCACCAAATGGAAAGCAATTGGTTTTTTAGTCAGCCCCCTAGTTCACAGTGTTCCTTCCACATTATTGTCTAAGTGCAGGGTACTTAGTGTAGGCAAAGTCAGGGTGACCCTAGGAAGGATCCCAGGCCTTTTTTTTTTTCTGTGACAGATGTATTGGATAGATGAAAGACCTGTCTTCATTGTAAGTAGATATATCAGTGATTTACATCATTAAATACAGGGTACCCATATGATTTCCATTTAATCTTCACCCTTTAGTACTGACCTCACAGCTTTCTGGAAGGTGATCAACATAAAACAACCTATGAATTTGACTTCAAGTATTGTCCTGCACAATGCTGAAGATGCAGCAACTGGGTCCTTAAAAACTTAATAGCATACTCCTGGTCAAAGTGGGTCTATGACATCTTATCACAAATACTCATTTCCTTCACATGTATGTACAGACTGTTAACTTAATCTCTCGGTTTAATGAACCCACCACAAAAAAATACCTTTTTTGTTGATGTTTTTCCCCCTTTTTTATGAATACTTTGTTACCCAACAGCTACAATAATGATTTGCACAGCATAAGTGCCTACATCTATACCAGAAAATTTATTCTGGAAGGCCAATTGGTACAGAGTAGCACCTGTCAGTAATGTTGATGTTTTCTATTTTCCAAAACAGGGTGAACAGTTTCAAAGTAACTGATGTAAGTGCTTCTTGGTGTCTGTTAACTCCCCAAACTTGCTCAACAATTGTGTGGGAGGATGAATTTTTGCCGTCGTCACAAATATTTCAAAGGAACACTGTAAAAGTCAAGCAGTATAAGAGACTGATATTCTATACCCAAGATTATTCCTTGGCACTATTATATTTCAGTATTTTTAATAAGTTGCCTAGATGATTTTAAAAAGATTGGTTTGCTAGTTTTTAGCTCAAAAATTACTAAAATTAGCCTTGATTCATTAAGAGCCAATTTCTAAGATTGTAGCCTTTCCTTCATTTTAAATTTTAAGGGACTTGCAAACCATCCTCAAATTTTAACCTAGTTTTTAATGTTCTCTGACAATATTTAGGAGCTAACAGACTACCTGTAGTTCCTAGTTGTAACATTGTTTCTCCTGACTTATGTCTAAAATGAAGATCTGAGAGTACTTTCCTACTACCAGGTCTCAGTGTTTACCCCATGTGTAGCTTACCTCCATTCTAAGAACTAGACCTAAGACCATTCATTTACTTTTCTTCCCCATCTACAAAATGAAAGCATACACTAAATAAGGATTGTGATCCCTTAAGTCAAAATCCTCATTGCAACCTGCAAGTATGGACAGTTTCAACCTGTAAGCATGGAAGAATCTTTAAAAACATAACAAATCAAAGCCATTCACCTTGCTGATCAGGTACAGGCTAATACCTCTCCCTTTTTAATAACTTATTTCTTACCAGACATCTTCTGCAAGTGAGATCATGAAGATCTGAATGATTTCAAATTCTCCTCAGCTGGTGTAGGGTTTGCCTTAAAAAAAAATAAAGAAGAAATACTGATATTGTAGATATTTAAAACCACTTACTATTAAAGCAGAAGAAAATGGAACACTGAGAGGCTAAATAAATGGGGAAACAAAAGGAAAATCCTAAATAAAACAAAACAAAGTCATATCTGCTCTCACAGCAAAAAGTGTATTTCATGGTCTTTAAAATACAACTCATTTAGAATTTGGATTGAATGACAGAAAACTGAAAAAGTCTTAGTTCTAAAACAGCTCAGAAAAAAAATCAAGATGTTAGGAAGCAGATGTAAGCTAAAAATAAAACCAGTTTGAGCAGACAGATCCACGTTTGTGGGTCTGCAGAAGACAGGCAGTCATTTCAATTTACCCTACAGCAACCTCCTCATAATGACACTGGATACCTGCCAGTCTCTAATTATCCTTACACCAATAATTTTAAATTGCTGCTTCAACCTAATGTCTTATTTTTAGCTCAAAGGATACTTCAAGTGGACCATCTTATCTGAATGACATAAATCTGATAATATACTGTGCACCTACATTGCAATGGCTTAAAGTGCTCTTGGGGTATTAGGAAGAGCCTTTTGTTTGTAAGGTGTAAGTCATACATTTCATTATGATTTTACATGCTGCATTACATAGAAATACATGTTCCGGCAGAGTTTGTTTTTTAATGTTCTTGTCATATTCTTAAGCAAAGGAAATAACAAGATTACTAAAGTAAACTAACCACAAAGGATAGGATATTTAAACATGCACACATGCAAAATATGTATGTACCAAGAAATAAAGAAGGAATTTAGTGGTTTAATAGTACATCCATATAGTCATTATATATTACTTAAGATTCAGCCTTCGAAGCAAGATGACACTGTCATCCTTTCAGATAATGTTTTATAAATCCATTAAAAGTACACATAGTGAGGAATATTCTCAGCCTTGAAATGTATATAACTTAAACAGTCACAGCAAGAAAAACATAAGTATTCTAAACCCATGTAATCTACAATATTCAATTGCGACTTTAAAATTGTACAAACATTTTTCAACATAAAAGGCTGAGGAAACAGCATAGCTCAACATAGCAGGCTTCATGCTTATGACATAATACTGAAATCACACAAACTGTTTCAGAATTAAATTAATATCTAATTGAGGAGAACATTCATTTTGTTATTTTGACTAACCATAGTGCTGTTAATAACATGGTTTCATGCAGCCCTTCTTTAAAGATGTGCAACATCTGGGGTAAAATTCAGTTACATAATTTGAAGGATTAAAAAAGTCTCCCCACAATTCTGAGTCACAAAACAACAAGTTTTAACCCTGATTTAACATTGTGCTGTCAAATTAGTACTTGTAGTAAGGTTTTCTTTCCCTACACTTTATATAACTGTAAAGCACATATGTACACTCTTTTAAGTGGATATTATCTGTGTTTCCTGTGATTCCATAAGACTGTGGATATTAACTACAAGTGTGAAGACATTGCAGAGAACATTTTGCTCAACATTTTGTTTGGTAAACATATTGCTTTGAGAGGAACAGATGTAACAAGGTAGTATTACCTAGCAGCTAATACTTAGCTAACTGATACTAGCAGGCCCACAGACAGGGTGAAGAATTTGGTCCTGGTTTGTACTTTGTTGAAGATATTATATAAGAAACCTTTTAGAACTATTTTTGGGTTACTGCAGCATGTTTTTGAAGATGTTTTCTTCCTAAAAATATGGAAGTATTACACTTGAAGACACTCTTGTGTGAGAGTATCTGCTGTGATAAGTGGACTGAGGGTTTCTGGCACACAGAATCCTCAAATAATGTTGTTTGTTAAAAATGTCTATAATTCAGTACAAAATGGACTGAATTTTCAAGACAGAAACCCCTCCTATAGCTGGATTATTGGCTGCATTGTAAGCATATTGTATGGTGGTTAAATTTAGAACTGTTACTTATCACAAAGCTGACATAATGAAATAATAAAATAAAGAGGAACAATAGCATCTTAGTATAGCTTATGTATTTTTTCTTGAATATTACCTTACTGGAGGCCATTCCCTTCTTAATAACAATAGTAATCATATAAGTTCAGAAAACAACCCCTCTATTATAATACTCTGCTTCCATCATGAAAGAGTATTACACACAGTAGGAGCTTCCATTGATGGACTTGACAACTGTGGTGGTTCAGCCTCAAACAGTGGCTGAGTACCACACACCACTCACAGAGGAAAAACAGACAGCACCTCCATGGGTTGAGGTAAAGACAGTTTACTGATAAAAACACCTTGGAAGTAGAACAATAAGAGACAATTACAATCATACCCAGTAATAACACAGAGTACCTTACCAACCCAATGATTATAGAGTGGAGTGCTGTGCCGTGCCATGCCCACTCAAACTACCCCAGAAAACACCCAACCCATACCCCTCCCCAACCAGCCCCTTTTATGGGGAAGTGATGTCAGGTGGTGTGGAAAACACCTGGGGCTTACTCAGCTCACCTGTTCTAACTCATCTCACCTTTGCTGACTGACTGGGGAGGTTGACTCTGGCCTTGCCAGAACCAGAACAACAACAAAAAGACAAGATATTACTGACAGTTCCCATGATTCAATATTTTGGACAGAAATCCAACTAACGGAGATGGAAACAGGACTTTTTACATTGGTACATTTTGAACTAAATAAGAACTTTCTTCTTTACCTTAGTTAATTTCTTTAAATAGACCAGCTATTAGTATTTCCAATCCATCACAAAAGATAGCGCAGAATCTTGGTATTGTGTTGCAAAATACATTTGCAGGATGCTGTCCTTGCAAAAGATCCATAATGTGCAATTTAACTCCAATGAAGAAATTTATGCTTGTCCTTAGTATATTCTGATGGAGAAGCAATTATTTTATACAGAGATAGTGACTACAGGACTAGTTGGGCCTTACTTCCTCATCTCCAAACAGCTGGGCTTCATCTCCTCCTTCAAGAGTTAATATACACAGGAAGAAAATTATGTCCAGGGTTACTTCCTATAAATAACCTATAAATGCAGTGAAAGAAAAGCTAAAGGAATGACTATGTGTTTGTATCCTCCTTTTTTTGATCCTAGTTCTTTGGATTCAGAGCCTTGCCATACCTCAAATGCACAACAATGTCCTGTGAATGGTACACAAAATTATTTTCTGTATTTCTGCACTCTTTCTTGTCAGTCTTAATACTACTTTGTGTTCACTTACATACTAGGCCTGTGAACAACATAAATAACATCCAAAGCCCCCTTTCTTCATAAGAATAATTTACAATAAATATATGCTGCCTCTATCTTTTCAAACATAGGAAGCACTGATGTTTAGATGTCAAAGGGTAAACTCTATATGTATAACTGACTGGTATGATATGGCGTAGCTGACTACACTGAAAACCATTATGGAGACATGATGTTCAAATATCTTGATGAAGATTTTCAGTAGCTCTTTCAGTGTTTTCCTAAGGTGACTTACACAGCCTTAACAGCTTTCTTAAAGAACAACCTTTCTATTATTATTAAAACAAAAACCAAACGAACAAAACCTGGTATTTTTCCAAATCTAAAAGTGAATGAACAGTGACACCTGATGGCCAGGTAAACATACTATGAATGTCACTAATCCGGTGGAAGGCATTGAGACTTGTTAGTTAAAGCTCAGTGTACTTAGTCATCATTAGTTCAAGGCCACTCTGTTCCTAATTTTGGCAACATGGAACTAATTATATCTAAGATCATCGTGTGATATGTTTAGTGCCAATTTCTTGCTATTGTTTTGCTGACATCACAGATAGTAGTATCAACAGACTGTAACTGTTTTATATTAGAAATTAGAAAACAGAGTCCAAAGCATTTGGGATTTAATTAGTTAGCATTTTTGTGAGCATGTGCAAGTAACATAGAACGTTGTCTTTTCAAAAGGCTAATCTGTGATGGGAAGATAAGGACTAAATAAAAATGACGTACAGTGTATCTTTCACTCTGTCATGGTATATTTTGTTTGGTTTCTGTGGAAAGGCTTTGGTGGCAGAGGGACTGTAATGGTAGCTTACTGTGAGAAAAACACCAGAAGCTGAGCTGTCTCCAGGTCAGACAGAGCCAGCTTCAGCCAGCTCCAATACAGACCAGCTGCTGGCAAAATCTGAGCCATCAGCAAGATCAGTAGTGCCTCTGTGAGGGTAAAATAATATTTAAGGGTAAAAAAATAATAATGATGTGTCCAGCAGCTGTGAGAGAGTGACAATATGTGAGAACAACTTTGCAGACACTAAGGTCAGTGAAGAAGGAGGGGGAGGAAGTGCTCCATGTACTAGAGAAGAGATTCCCCTGCAGTCCATGGAGAAGAGCATGGTGAAACAAAGTGTAGTGCAGAACTACACCTACAACCCATGGAAGACCCTATGCTGCAGCAGGTGGACATGCCCTGAAGAAAGCTCCAGCCTATGAAAGACAAGGCTCCTAGCAGGAGCTGTGGTCAGTGGAGATGAGCTGACAATGAAGCAGGTTTTCTGGCAAGACTTGTGACCCCATGGGGACCCACTCTGGATCAGTCTGTTCCTGAAGGACTGCATCCCATGGAAAAGACCCAAACTGGAGCAGTTCTTTAAGTACTGCAGACTGTGAGAAGGACTCGTGCTGGAGCAGTCAGTGAAGTGAAGGGCTGTCTAATCTGCACAATGGAACAGGGAAAGGATATGAACAGAAAGAAGCAGCAGAGACAGCATGTGATGAACTGACTGCACCTCCTACTTTCCACTACTCTACCACTAAGGTAGAAGTGGTAGAGGAATTGGGAGGGAAGTCGAGCCTGGTAAGAAGGGAGGATGACATAGAGGTTTCTCAGTTTTGTTTTTATTTCTCACTATCCTACTCTGTTATTAATTGGCAGTAAATTAAATTCGTTTTCCCCAAATCAAGTCTGATTTTCCTGTGATATCTCCCTGTCTTTATCTCAACCCAAGAGCTTTTTATTGTTATTTTCTTCCTCTGTCTTGAGGAGGAGGGGAAATGAAAGAGCAACTTGTTGGGCACCTGACAGTCAGGCAAGTTCAATCCTCCACAAGTATTCCTGTAAATCTACCTCCTCACCTTTTCTAAGTATCACAGAAGAGGGCCTGTTAATACAGAATCCTCCTCCAGTTGAGTTTAACATACAGCATGTATGAAAGACAGGTCAAGAACAGAGCAGCAGTCACTCAAATATAGTAGTCCTACGAGCATTGGAAGTGTTTTTTGAGAGGCTGCCATTGCAATTTTCAGTCATTATGCAGGTGAAGTGAATCTCACTCTCAGAAATTAATGGGTGTTTTATTCAGAGGCGTTACCCTAACTATGCATGTGATAAAGAAATGATTAAAGGAAATTTTTTATCCTCTTGTTAGTATTGGATCTAAGTATTATAATACCATAAAAAAGTAGTTTTCACAGCAACTATCCTCCTGTGTAATTTCATGGAACTGAAACTATAATTTTGCTAAAGATCTGTTTTTAATAATGTAGTACTATACGGCATCTAGTAGCTTGGAGTTTTCCATGAGGTCATTGATTGTTAGAGCAGAATAACAGAATGAATATTCAAAAGGCAGCTGAAATGAAAAGGGTGAAAGACATAAAAATTGAAATAATCAATTACATTAAATAAGAGGTTATTTGTCTAGGAATGTGTGATATTACAGCATATTCCTCAGCAATTTAATTTTCTTTCAGTTTTCCCTCACTTCCATACCCTTCCTTGTTTGGCTGAAGAGCTTGCAATTAAAGAAGAGCTCTTATTACTATTAGCAATACCTTTGTTACATACAGGTCATATGGTCTTTCTGAGACAATTGAGTAAGTTGATGTATTCCACTGGTCTTTTCCAAAGTTTAATGAGAAACAGAACAGTTGTACTTCATTTATTAGAAAATGTAGTTTCTGAATCTATCCTTTTAATCAACTTTTTTAGAGGCACTAAGTCTTCAAAGATAATGTTTCCAACTTCTGAACATCAGGCCTCTTTAAAAGGCCTTGTGTTGGATACCCAAAGACACTTGAGACCTCTCATCATTTTGGAAACCCCTCATTTCTCTTCCTGATGTGATACCTTAATGGCCTTTATGTTGATGGTTTATCAAAAAAAGAGGACAAATATCATGAGGAGAGTACAATCCCTTATAGAATTCAAAAACCTTCCTCAGTTTGGTGCCAACAAAGACCCAAGTAATGAATTTGCCTTTAAGGAAATGGCACTGCCCTACTTCTTTCTCTGCCAATGAATCTGTGAAATTCAAAGGTGAAGGAATCACAGAATACATTTAGGGAAAGAGTACTGGAACTACCTTTTCAGTGTGAGCTCTCCCTGGAGTCACAAAAAGAGCAGTGACTGCATCAGTCATACTAGTACTGTTGTTACTTTTTTCAGTAGTATGGGCAATTTCTTGAGGCTACAATTAGACCTTCCTAAAGAGAATCTGCAAGGCAGAACTTCCAGCACATTTTTTTTTTCTCTGTGTGTGCATATGTACATGTGATTCCAGCACCTGTGCCAAGACAGTAGCATGGCTGAAGACAGGGATGATAACTAGTGAAACAGCCTGTGAGTTTCTTGATATTTAAGGCTTTAGCAGTACTTCACATACAACTCACTTCTTAGTAAGAACTGAGAGAGAAGTGATTGACTTAAGACACTTTTATTTCTCTAAGCCACATATAAATAAAACCACATATAAATGTAAGACATATAAATAAAAGCGATAGAACAAGGTATAGATTGATAAAAATGGTATGGAACACAACTTGTGACTGTAATATGTTTTCTTACAACTTTTGTGATAACAATATTGTAACTTCTTCTTGTGTTTAATTTACAGTATTTGTGCAATATTGTAGATTGAAAGGAAAGGATTAGACTTGAACACGTCTTTGAAAAGTGAATGATTCTAATAAAAGAGTTGCAATTTAAGATAAGGAAATAAAATGAATCATCTTTGACAATCAAAGTATAAAGATAAAACCAGCATCTGAAATCATTAAAAGAGAAAGGTTCACAGTTCAATACAATTTGTTTGATAAATGACAAATTACACTCCTGAAAAGCAGTAAAAAATTGACACAACAGTGTAGTCCATGGGGCAGATTTCCCAGAAATCTGAATATCTACTCTTTGAACTAGAAAAGTATAGTTTTTGGCTAGGGGTTGGTTTTCTTTGTTTGTTTTGGTTGGGGTTTTTTTGGGGTTTTTTTGGCTAGGTTTGGTTTGATTTGCTTTTAAAATATTTTCTTTCCAGTAGTATACATTTCATAATTTTATATTAGGTCTTTGTGATTTGTTGTTGCAGTAAAGCTATGTGCAGCCTGGATATTCATCATGAGCATTTTGTCTTTTTCTGATGTTCTTAATAGTAAGGCTTTGTAGTTCATAGTAATGCAAAATTCCCTTCACCTACAGTTGATGGAAATGTGCCCTGGAAAACCAACCCAAAAGAGAAAAAAGGAACTAAAGAAACACACTATAAAGATATTAAAATGAAATTAGGGTGGGTTGTTTTT
Source organism: Hypotaenidia okinawae (assembly GCA_027925045.1). Taxonomy (NCBI): domain Eukaryota; kingdom Metazoa; phylum Chordata; class Aves; order Gruiformes; family Rallidae; genus Hypotaenidia; species Hypotaenidia okinawae. The sequence goes on from BSDF01000001.1 coordinate 178,026,924, forward strand.
TTCCTAGTATTTTATAAAGCCTGAAGTCTGGTACACATTGTTCAAGCAAGTAGCTTATCTGAATCCAAAGAGTAGCTAAGAACAGATCTTCCAAGTAAGAGTTGTCAGCTTGGGCTCTTTGTCTATCAGGCACTACCACAACTTTATGCATATTAAGTGCCCAAGTCTATTTTACTCAAAAAGCACTTATATTTAAAATACACTTTTTAATCTCCAGCAGCAGAATAAACTCAATGTACTACAGGCTGTTAAGGTGATTCATTTTCAAGGAGAACAATTATGTAGCCATTTAATTTTGCTCTTACCTATTACCACTAAAGTTACTGAAAAGCATATTCATTTTCATTTGAATAAAATGCGCAAAAGCCATTGTAGAACACATTTATTCACTGTAAACCACCTTCAACTGTAAAACACCTTGGCACTGGGGTAGTGGACTAAAAAACATTCTTGCAATTGTTGTACAGTTTCTAAAGTATAAAACTGTTGTCCATTATTGATTCACATTCTTTCTAATTGCTTTAAAGTTTGAACAGATTCTCACTTTTATCTCATGCTTATGGTCCAAAAGATTAAAATAAAAAATAATAAAAAACCACATTTAACAAATGTAAAAAGAAATTAAAAGTCTGTGATTTAGAAGCAGACCTTAGTGTAATGTGTTGGTTTTGAAACAGAATGTTTTTTAAAGCAAATGTTTTATAAATAGTGGAAAAATATAGACAAGGATGTGACAAGATTCATTAAGAACTTAGGCCAAGAAAGTTTGCTCAGTTAACTTACCTCTTCCCTATAGTGTCCTGACTGAACCACAGTTCTGAGTTGAATGTAAGTAGCTGACAGGAAACTCAATCCTAAGAACTAAACAGTGTCCTTAAACTTCACTTCCGGACATGTAGCTAGCCCTAGGTAGCTGCTAGCCTACCATGATATTTTTTACTTAAGAGCTTTCCTGTATCTTCTCCAATACCAAAGAAATTAACTTTCTAAAGTAAGACAAATGACAGTATGTATTTGAAATAGTAAAGCAATGGCAGCATCTGGAAGAGTGAAGGAGCAATGAGGATATAACAGTAAGGTGTCATTATATTGGCTGATGGAACACACAGATTACAGGTTACAGACCTTTGCAAAATAGAACTAGAGGAGATATTTATTTATTAGCATTATATACTGAAGGGACATCTGATTGGCTGTCAGGAAACTATTTGATGAAAGTTTTGGGAGTCTCACATAACGGTCTAAAACTTTCTTAAATAAAGACATTGTATTGGAGCCTACAGTAAGGAATAATGGATATCACTCAGAAGTCTTTACTTTGTCTAGCAGCAAAAGGCAATGGTGCCCCTTTTTGCCCTCCCTTTTTACCATAACTCTGGAACAAATCAGTCAAAGGATCCAACACAATAACAGAATTGAAGGCATAAAAATATTGGACATCCTGGATAGAATTTCATTATACGCTGGCGATGTCATTCTTTTCTTATCCAATCCGTATGAATCCCTTGGGGGCAGCAGCCAATGAATTAAAAAGTTTGAGGAAGTCTCACTGAAGAATCGTAATCAAAGGAAGTTCAAGATTCAGTGCATCAAACTTTCAACAACAATATGTGAAGCCATACTAAATATGGGTTCATTTGGACTAAACATTCAATTGGGTACTTTTGAGTGCAATTATCGCATAGTACTGATAGTCATATGATCTCATTTTTGCTCAGCTATATAGGTCTATTGACCTTGAATAGTGTAACTATATAATGGATATAATAATAAAACTACTAAGCTTTTAGGGAGAACTTTTCACCCAAAGATCGTAAAGCATTTTAGAAAGGAGGTCAGGATCATTATCTGCATTGGCTGGGGGAACAGGAGCCAAAGAAGAAAACTGACTTGACCAAAGTTGTCTAGCAGACCTGTGGCATAGCCAAAAGAAAGGCTCTTTTGTGTTACAGTGCCAGTATGAGGAGAAATATTAAAGCATAGAAAGATTAACATTTTATCCAATCTTTCTTTATTGTTCCATTTATAGTAATATTTCAAAGTGCTTCAGATGTGTGTATGTATACTTGGCAAGACAATGAAATTACCTTAATTTCTTAGCTTTCAAAATTTTTACATCACCAGCAGCTTCATTACAATAGGCTAAAAATGCCACATTCAAAATCCTGTATATCAGCAGAAAAAAGAACCCAGCAGTTGCAACAATAAGCAAAAAACCAAGACTTTAAAGGTTTACACTCTGGACGAATGAGTTATGAAAAAGAATGTGTCAGTAAGTGCTAAGGTGTAGGTGTGTGTTAATCTAAGTAGGCTTGTCACAGGACCTTGGCAGTAGGATGATGGGGTTCATTGGTGTTTGCACATGGAGTATCTGACTTGAAGTGAAAACAGAGACACTCTGTCCACTCTAAAAACTTCTTGAAATATGGTTCAGGGGCATGGCTATGCAATTAGAAACTTAATTGTGTAGCTCCCAAACATTATAACACAGTTAAGAATAATCGTAGTGGTGTTCGGGGTTTGTTTTTTTTTAATTTAAAATGATGACATATTAATACTTACAACATATTGAGAAATTGAGGCTTATTGTCTTGCAATGTAAAATCAACAATAAAATGTGAATTTTAATAGGGGAAAAATCTTCAAATCAGTTGCTCATATATTTAGATTTACATGTAAGTAGCTCCTCAAAATTACTTTTTTTCTGTGTTAGCTAATGTTAATTAGCCCCAAAATCAGTATTATGCTTTGATTTTACTTAGTTTTTGTCAGTATTGTAGACTTGCAAAGCTAACAAGATTGTGATCTGAAGAAAGAAATGTATAAACATTGTGTTGTGGTTTTAGCTGTCAGTGAAAGTCTTAACTTAAGGTATTTTCTTTAACTATCCTTGCAACCTTTATTGTTGCAACTATCATTGCAACTACTCATCTGAAAAGATGCTGAAAATCTAAGTTTGATTTATTAGGTATCTATAGATTCAAACCTCCTCATACTTTCAAACACAATGAGCTTCTGTCAGTCATTAACGGTCTATGTTTACATGTCTGAGAAGTTAAACTGTAAACCCACAGTTTTTCTTCCCCAACAGTTCTGTAATCTGCTCTGCAGAAGTAGTTGTGGAAGAATTGGAAATTGTCATTAGACCCTGAGAACACCTTGGCTGATCACAAGCTCTGGTCTGAGACAGAGGCACAAAAAAACCTCAAACACACCCCTCTCCCCAAACACACCCAAAACCAAAACAAACAAATAAAAAACAAAAACCCAAAAAACACTCACTAAACCAAAAATGTTCTTTTGGAGGAACTCAAGCAGGCAAAGTTTTGAGATGGTTCTGCCTTGTAGTATTTTTGCCAGTGAAGATGAAAAGGGCTAGAAGTCAAGTTATATTAGATTATAAACTATGATATTTAATTTTTCAGATGAAGAAATGGTAAAGTCTTTAGGGAATATAAGGTAGAAACAGTAGTTCATATTACTTTAGCCACATGCACTGTGTACTGGCAATGTCGTTTTTATTTTCCAGGCTGAGTTCCAACCACCTCAGAGGACTTCTGAGCCGTCTCAAGGTCTGCACAGGCTTACTTGTTTCATTTATGCCACCTCTGAAACTATTTATTACTTATTGAAGCTGCTTAGCCTCTACATAACAAGTAGACTCCCAGACTCAGTTCTCTGTCTTTTTCTTGGTTTCTGCTTACGCCTCTGATTTTTTTCTCCTTGAAGAGGCGTAGTTGCTTTTCATGTTCAAGTGAGGAATCCTTTCCCTCCTTTCAGAGGGTACTGATATGGTCACTCCCGTTCAAGGGAATTTCTGCACAAATGAAAAACAATTACAACAAAGATACTGTCTGGTGCAATCTGGCTCCCTACAGCTCACCTACAATCTCCCAGATCAGGATGCTGTGTCTTCCAATATTTAAAATAACTAATACACAATCAAGTCTATTCCTACCAGTAAAGGGAACATTCAGTCAGAATATAATTGTCAGTACAGCTTTATATACTTATGCATAATATGTAGCCCTTGATATTTGTATTTCAATATTTTATCTTTTAATTGAAAAACTTACGATTTGTTTGCCTAGCTACTTTAATTTAAGGAACTGTCAATTTATAATACAGTGAAGATGTGGAAGAGTTAAGTTTACTGACATCCAGTCATTGACCCAGAAACATAAAGAGCTTCCATAATGAGGAATGATGTAAATATCAGCTAAGGATTTGTTTAGTATTGTTCCCATAGAAGAAATAAATGTCAAGACACTAAAGTATTTTTCAGTGAAAAATATGTATATATGTGATTTTTCCTGTCTCCTTGTCACATAGTACCTGGTGTGATATTTTCAAAATAATTTAGATAGCTCAATACATTAAACCCAACTTTTGGAAATGTGTTACAGACACAATTCCCAAAGGCAACACAAGAAAGGTAGATGTTTCATCTACAGCTGCTTTAATAACAAAATGAAAAACCGCAATCCACTTTTATTAAAAAGTCTTAAAATGCCTCAGGGAAAAGTGAGATCATAGTTTTAAATTTCTTTAGGCGACACAAAAGTCAGTGTCTTTTACCCAAGATTGTATTGTGTTTGGTCCTATAAAATAAAATGAAAGCACATCAGCAGCAACTTACTTGCAAAAATGATAGTAAACAAGAAGGAAGATGTGATGACATTTTTTCACTCAATATTTCAGAGTTGAGGTAATGAGAATTTTTGGGATGAAATATTGAAAAAAATTCATATTTAACAGGGTGTGGGGTTTTTTTTTTTTGGAGGGGGAGAAGGAAACAAACATAATAACTAGGTTTTTTTAACCTTTAGTGAGTATTCAGACAATCAGGGTATGCTATATAGCCTGGCTTTCATTTCATTCCAAAGCACATTCAAAGGCTCTAGTTTCTAAATACGCCTGTGTCTGTGCATGTTTCCATATGTGTCTATTTTTTTCTGTGTATTTGTATGGGAAATGAAAATTGGGATTTCCAGTTGGTCTTTATTTCAGGTTAAATTCAGATTCAAACTTTGAATCACACACCAAACAAAGAAAATTGTCTAATTATTATTAGGCATCTAAGTCATGTATATAACTGACTGATTTACATTATAAAATACATTTCTACTATATAAAAGGCAATTATTTCTATGCGTATTTTTAGGAATATGTCAATAGCAACAGACTGCAAATTTAATGAAAAATAAAAAGACTATTGAATGGTTTTTAATTACGTATTTATGCAAGCAAGAGTAACAATCATCACCACTGTGGTTGCTGCTGCATATAGGTTGGCTTAAATGTACCTCACTGTTTCTCATCTTATACCTTAATAATTTGTTTGGTTGGTTTTGTCATTACCATAATTTAACTAACATGGACTACAGTGTGCAACAGCAACAATAACAAGTTAATACAAAGTATTTTCAATAAAAATGGGTCATCTACTATTCTGACATGGGAAGCCATGGACTTAGCCAATGTCTAAGAAAGCCACAATATTTAAGAACCCATTGACTTCCATTCTTGGCTAAGGTCATCATTTTAGCATAGAAATTTGTAATTCGTTGCTGCAAATTTTCAAAACAATTCAAGTTGTGACCTGATTTGATTTTTTTTTGTTTTGTTTTGTTTTCTGGATTTAACAAACAGGACTAGGTCTCCAGAGACATGTACATTCTTATGGAAAGGCAAACAAGATTCCCTTTATTTGTTTCATATATGATTCTTGAAAAAAACTTGCTGAGGATGCACTCAATCCTACAGGCCATGTCTCTGACAAAGATGTTAAACAGTGCTAGTCCGAGTACAGACCCCTGAGGTCAGCAACTTGCCATTGGTCTCCACCTGGACATCAAGTCACTGACCACAACTTTTTGAGTCTGATAGTCCAGCCAATTCCTTGTAGTCCAACCAAGTAGTCCATTCATCAAATCCCTGTGTCTCTAATTTAGAACCAAGGGTGTCATGTGGGACAGTATCAAATGCTTTACACAAGTTCATGTAGATGACATCAGTTGCTCTTCCCTTATCCACCAATGCTGTAACTCTGTTGTAGAAGGCCACCAATTTTGTTCAGGCATGATTTGTCCTTAGTGAGCCAAGTTGGCTCTCAGCAATCACCATGATGCTGAGATGTGAGACTCACCTGCCTGTAGTTCTCTGGGTCTTCCTTTTTTAAAAATGGGGATTATGTTACCCCCTTTTCCAGTCAGGAAACTTCACCACTCTGACATAATTTTTCAAATGTGATGGATAGTAGCTAGACAGATATCAAAGAAAGTAACAAATCAAATCAAAGCAAGCACTTTTATTCACAAATACAATGATATATATCTTTAATACATTTTAAATATTCTTGAACTGACCTTATTTTTTCTTTATGATGTTTTGAAGAAATCATTTTTTGCTGGGAGTTGGACATGTGTGAAACATTTAATACATTTTTAAAATTCCAATTTGTGGCTGTTGTTAAACACCATCAAACTCAAAAGGATCCTAAGAAAAATATTTCCCATAAAAAGACTCTTTTCTTCTCTTTTCCTTTCTTTTTCTTTTAACAATTCTTCTAAGGAATTATGCTAAAAAATATTTGGAAAGGTTAAGATTTAAACAGCAAATTTGATTACATTGAAACAAAATGTCACTGCTTTTTAATGGCATAAGGGATATTTCTGAAAAGACAAGGGAATTAAAAATATATTAAAAGTTTTATGACATAAAGATTTCTTGTTGCAAGAAAAAAGCAATCTAGAACACATAAAAGTATTCGAAAGGTCTACTGATTTCTACTGATTACAAATGAAATGTTGTTAAGATCCCCTTACAAGCTACCAAGCCACTAAATAATGGAGAAAACTAAGTTTGACTCTACCAAGTGATGGAAGAGATTAATACATTTCTGTAAAGGACTGAAGGTGATTTTTGCCTCAAGGATTGCTCAGTTCCCAAACAGGATGCACAGAGGAGTGGTAACAATGGACAACTTGCTATCATGGTAACAAGCTTGCAACATGCAGTCATCCTGGAAACTGTCAAGACCTTGAGGTAATTTATCCTGGTGCTGTGCTTTAGAGACTACACAATGAAACAACCCTCAAACTGATGGTGGGACCTGTGCATCGGTACAGTCTGCGCGTGATCGGTGTCTAACCAGGAACATGTGTGCCTGTGCAAGGTAGCAGCTGAGCACTGGGAAAGGTATAAGAACAATGGATGAAAAACCTGCCATGTGATCACTACCACTGACCACCAAGAGACTTGGACCCCTGGGACACCATGGATCCATGAGGTGACTATACTTGCAACTGTATCCTGAATGCTTGCTTGATTTCTACCTTTTTCCTATTCTATCTTATCACCACTATTTTATCTTTTTTACTTCCACTTTCTATTATTACTTTTGTAATAAAAGCTGGTTTTGCAGACAGCATTTGACTTTCTTTGTGTCTTAATCTCATTTCTCAGGATCATATCAAAACTTCCTTGATATCAGATGGGGACAGCTTCCTTCAAAGATACAATGCAAACAACAGGTTATGAGATTCAAGATAAGCAAGTTGTTCTTCTCTGTGCTCCAGTCCTCTAATTTTCAATACTTGTGCAATTTACTTTGTTTATTGCTTTAAAAAAAAAAAAGCCCACTACGAAAAGGAAAAGACATCACTGGAGGAATGTTTCAAGTGTGTAAACACGTGTATCTATCCAGTCATATGTCAGTTTTCTGGTGCATTCTCACTATGCTGAATAGTATAAGTTAAGACTGTAGCAAACCCTCCTTTTGCAAGCAACAGGCTAGGCTGTCTACTGAAAGGTGTCTAAGATGGAACTACATGTGAATGTTTAAGAATCTGGATATCTCCCAACGTAATAAGATTGAAACACACGAGCATCCAATCTGAATGATACCACTCCTAATCCTACTGTGCTTTTTTTTTTTCCCCTAGATGAGTCAAGAGTTCATCTGTGAAAAACAAGCAGAGGAAAAGGGTGCTTAATTCACCTAAAAGACTATTGATATTCATTCATTTTCTCACCTCAGTAATTCAGAATAGCTTATTTAAAAGATATTTCCTTTGGCTTCATGGGACATACCTGTGATTATCCACTATTTTTTCTGCGAATTGATAGTGTATACTATCCTTGATTAAACAAAGAGTATACACAAAAACTTCAATGATCTCTGAATTAAAATAGCAAAAAAATCACTATTCATTCAGAAGATAAGTAATTTCCTATTACTTAGGACATAATTCAACCTGTTTTATCTATACTACTATGTAATATTCAGGCTTGGACACTAATTCAGAACTGTTTATGCTGATGATCTATTAGTACTGTAACAATTCTGTAACAATTTTAGGATGTTCCAGTTTAGACTCTCTAAGACAGTGTCTGGATTCTCATCATAAGACAACATACAGCAAAAGATAGGTCCAAAAAATGTGGATAACATTGCACAAGTATGGGTTACATTGGATCTGATTCCCTTAATACTACCCAAGAAGTTTTGAGCCCTTATATACTTATGCAGACCTTCATGCTATAGAACTCGGTATGAAACAGATCTTTAGTTTCAGACTACTTCTGAAACTGGAACTACTTCCCTGGGAGGCTACAGCGCTATTATCATGTTATGTCAAACATTTTGAACTGAAAAACCCAAGAACCCACCAAAAATTATAACTGCATTACATTAGTTAACTATACTGATGCAGGGCACAGGCTTAGGCACTGATTTGTCTTTCATGTAATGTATTTTAGGAGCACAGCTATTGTTGTGAGCATTATCTCTAGGAAAGACATCCAAAGGAAGCCATATTCATGGAGCTGTTTGCCCACCTGTCCTGCACAATCGAGATCTGTGAATATGACACAGCTTACTTTTTAATGAAAAAAATTCTCCACACTTGGCTTTAGAATACTTGTTCTTGAGCAAAACATGCAGAAAGGAATAAAATATCCAACCCTAAGGGGAAAAAAGAGACACTATAACATATACCTGTATAGCTTTTACATGCAAAGGCTTCTAAATGAATAATTATGTTTTATGTTTATTGCAATAATTTTGTCAAAATATTCTACTGTAGAATTTTTTTTTTCTTGTTTTTTCATATTTGTATACATTTCACTGTTTCCCATTCCCTTTGTACTGTAGAAAAAAGGCTAGAGTAAGTCAACAGGACTTTGGAAAAAAACCCCCATTTTCACTCCAAGGTCACTGCTTCAAATACAACCAGGATTTTCCAGCCAAATCTTCAAGGTCTAATCAACATAGATTTAAGCCTAGTCAATCCCATTTAATTCATCCCTAAAGATTAATTCAGGAGCATTGTTCTAGAGATAAACCATAACTCATCTTGAAAAGTTAATACACAATTAATTGGTCGGTGTCCTCTGGAACATGCATTGATATGCCTCAGTGGCAGTATATGCAGTTCTCCATGAAGGAGTGTCTAAACTGAGAAAACTAACAAAAAGTATTTAAGAGTTCGTGGCTATTGTCAAGATGATGTCTGAATCCCACATAAGAAATGTACTATTAGAAAAGGACTTAAATATATCAGTGAAAAATATTGGTTTGCTATTGTGTCTTTTTTTATTTGTCCTTTTCTGTTCACAGGGAATATTAACATTTTCCTGTTATAAGCAGTTATTTTTTTGTAAATTAAAGGTGATGTGACCAGAAGAATGGCTGCACACATGATGCAAAGCAAAAAAAAGGGCTTTGTTGGTAAGATTCTTTTTATTATTATTATTTATTTCTGCACATAGGAAAAATTGTATTCTGTAAAGGAACTCTCTGTTTCTCTCTCTCCCTCTGTATCTCTCTCCATATATATATATAGGCAATAAATTCTGTTTTCCAGTGAGCTGAAATGCAGGGACAAAGTTTCTCTGAACCAGATTAACCTACCTGGCAGCCTTATAAGGACATCAAAAATTAAAATGAGTCTGAGTCAGTTAGAAGACATTTACCCTACTCTGCTGAAAAGTAATGTGCAAGTAACTGCGTGGATAGTCTCCTATCATTGTGTCACTGCACTTGCACATTAATAACCAAAGGACGTCTTAGTTAGGTACGCTCATAATTTCTGTGCCAAGGAATTCCTCATGCATGCTACTTCTCTTCTAGTCACAATGAGCAAATCTTAAAAATCAACGATACTTAGAGTTCTCCTAATCTGTCTGACTCACCTATGACCTTGTTAACAAAGAGGTTTAATTAATGCTTCTTAATATTATTTTTCTTCATTGATGTAGAAAATGTTTCAGTGCCACACAAAAGTCCCTCATTTAGTAAAAACTTGTTCCTCTTGGATTTCTAGAACTTGTTGAATGATATTTACAATTTCCAGAGGGATATCATCAGTCAGTTAGGACTCAGGGATAAAAAAAAAATCATCCTAAATTACCCCATATTTTTTTTTAGATCTATAGGAAAAGAAGATACCATGTAAACCTTTGTCATAGGAAATTGAAAACAAAGTAGTGAATGAGATGATGTTATTAATCTGACGCAGAAAGCTAATTGGTAACCCCCCAAAATGAATAGAATCTATAATTATTGGTTAGAGAGTGGGGCTTATTTATATTTTCATTTTATATTTATTCCCCAATGAAGTGGGGGGGGGGGGGAGGGGGATAAGAATCAATCAAAATGTGAAAAACAGATCTTCTTCAGAAAAAAGAATTCTGAATTCCTGAATGTAGACCTGTAGATTTCTCTGTAGTCTGATATATTCTCCCTGTAATTATATCAGTTGAATATTTTGAAACTAATTATGTGCTTTCTCAAGAAATGGAAGGATTTTAGAGTACTGGGAGAAGGTGTATCTGATGACTCATAAATGCACAAAAAGTGAAAGTTTCAATATGCATACTGAACAGGTTATCAGAAAATAAATCAGCCATTTTCCTGGATTATGAGGGCACTGGAATTAATGAGGTATCATCTACCATTGGTAGAACTTCAACAGAGTAGCAAACAAAATTGCACATTATGCTTAAACTGTCAGGTTAAAACTATACACAAAAAAATTACACACATTGGGATATTTTGCAAAGATTCCAAGATGTCTTTGTTCTATTCTGTCATTGTTTGCAATGCTGAGTTAGTCAAAGAGAAAGGTATGTAACATAAAATATTTGTTTCCTGTTTGTTTCAAATCTGTTTCATATGCATCACCTGAAATTATTAATTATTCAAGTGTATGTATTTTTCAGTAAGATAAGAGAATATAACTCAGATAAAAATTGGTGTGTTTTAGGGGTATGTGTGTTAGGTTTGGGGTTTTTTCGTTTGTTTGGTTTTTTAAGGAATCAAAAGTTACAGGAAAGATGAAGAAAATGGAATACTCTCGGATACAATTAGAGCTTATAATTATACAAGATTTTGTTGGAGGCAGAAATTAAGGAAATAAAAATGAAAGACAGTTTTGAGACATTAACAAAACTCTAAACAAAAGATCATAACAAAGAATTAAAATATTTAATTGCACATATGTATGATGTTCTGATGTCATTATATATTGAACATATTGATCTAAGAGAATTAAGTAAAAAAGGCTAAGGAGAACTGAATTCTCTATAATAAAGCAACATACCATGGACAAAGTTATTCTTTTCAGAAAAGATGGAGATAAAACCACTTAGAAAAGTAAAAAATACATTAGGAGTTTGTAATGTTAGCAGCTTCTGTTAAAGATAAGGGTGAAATTCACCAGACCAAAAATAGTTGCCTAACTTGTAGATCAATATAAGCCAGTCTGTGCCACTTTATCCAATAGACAAAAATACACATTTTGAAGGAAGTAGCTGATTTCATTCTAAAGAAATACACTTACGTTCTAACTCATTCCCTAAAAATACTTTTTTTCCCCATTGACAGTTAGGAGGAGTCTGGGATAACTGATTCATCCATGGAGATTTTTGAAGTTCAGCGCATAGGCTCCTACACAGACTGATTAGATGTTAGAGAAAAACTAAATGAAAAATACATTATTGAAAGTAAGCCATCATACAAAAAGGACAAAGCATTATATAGGTATTTGAAGATAAAAAAATATATGTGGATTTTAAAAAAAAATTTTTAGAAAAAAATCATTTAAGAAAGTGACAAGTTACCAATGGCTTGCAAAAGGAGGAAAAAAAAGTAAAAGAAGCTGAGCATTTTGTTGGTGAAAGATACATTGTACTCACTATATTAGAGAAAAGGTAAGTGATAGAAAAGATGTAAGCCTCAAATAAAGGATATGTAGCCAGGTGCCAGAGAAGTTTAGATTTGAGGACTTAACAAATTGGCCCAAGATAAGTTTCTACTCATTAATCTCTCTATATTATATCATGACTAAATTGGCAGGATTACTTAGTAGGTGCTATACATATAATAAAGACGACAAATTAGAATGAATACATCCCGTGATAGCAGAAGTTACAGAAAATAAGACTGTAAATATACTATAAGATTTTCTTAAATTATTATAAAAATTATATAGTAGGAAGACTGTGTGTGATACCTTTGAGAGAGGGGAGATAGGTGTTTCATTGCAGGCTCTTACTGAGATTATGAGCTCTGAATATTAAGTAATAGTTAATTCATTAAACATGATTAGTTATAACCAAAATTGTAGAAATGTTAAAGAGTGAAATAAAAATAATAACTAAGATATCTGACTATTTTAATGAAAATAATATTGTGGAATAGCTAAAAGAACTTTGTTTGTATTAGAATTCATGCAATTAAAACAAACAAGACAATGGAAACTTTAGAAAGAAACATTGGTGAGCACCCTCAAAATAGCAAGATTGAAAAATTCCAGTGTTACTAAAACTTTCATCTAATCCAGATTTGGGTAAGTGATTGTGTCTGTTACTCCTGCTCCATTTTTCTAAGCATTTAGGTAGTGTCAAGGTGGAAGTGTAATTATTAACAGTATTTAAGAATCATGGTTTTTGTTGTTATTATAAGCAAACAAGTATTACATTATTGACTAGTGATGCATGGCATGATTGCTGAAATACCAGCCAAAGCTTCATCGACCTTCAAAATATTTCTCTCAAATTCTGTGTTCACCCATGGCCATCTTTTTGACATCGTTGAGATAATTGATCAGTTTATGATTTTTCTGTAAGAAACATTTCTTGTAGCTTCTATTATTTCCTGCATTGTAAAGAATGTACTCCAGTGCTTGAATAATTAACTAATTTTAAGATGAAATATAAGCAGGAGCTGTCAGTCAATTACAGATCTTCTCATCACTTATCTTACTGGTCTTTCTGTAAGCAGAACTGACATGTAAAAATAGCATCAGCCATAAACTTTTGGTTCTTAAATTTCTACTATTCCCCATGAGTGCCTTCATAACTAGTTTTCTTGGTAGTGAAGTTGAAATGACAGCTGTCATAAATGGACTTTCATGAAACATACCCTGACCTTTAGATGCTATATGTTACAATTACTCTTACAAAGACTTTGGGGCCTTGAGCTGGGATTTCACACTTAAACATAGCTATAAATTGTTAACCCTTCTGGATGTCTTACAGGAAGATTTAAGAGCTTTTCTTTCAAATTTTGTCCTTCCTTTTTTGATATGGGAGCTTACACACAAAAATGAGAATTTGCAAGTGAAATCCATGGATCAGCTGAGAGACAATGGTCCCAAAAATAAAGCATTTCACTGTAGAAGTCACACTTCACTCTAAAAATATATTGAATGTCTACTTGCCTAGACAAAAAAAAAAAAAAACAAAAAAACCCAAACACCCAAAGAACACCCAAAAAACAACCAACCAACTAACCAAACAAACCAACCCACAAATGCAACATGCAGTTCTTAGAAGACACAAGCCACATAATTTCTTCTGTTATACTACAGAAATGCATAAGTGTTAAGAACATTTAAAAATTGCTGGAACCATACTAAGATAAAAAGGGCAACGGAAAACTCAAGCTAAAATCTTGATCCTTGATGAACTGTTATACCAAAAGTATCAAGGCTGACTTACAAACCTACCTTTTGAAAAGTATAGTCCTGCATTTCTTTTTTTCTGTGATGTTCATGTCATTATCTTAAATCAATGAAAATTAAAATTACACAATCCTGTTAGACATGCCCTTGTCTCTCATGCCAACAAAGAGACATCATATCTTATTCTGTTGGAGTTTTCTGCTGTAAACTGTAAATGCACAAATTCAGTATTTGCTGAAGTCTGAATGAGAACAAATATGTGTGTTCTGGCAGCATATCCAAAACATAACTAAAGCAGAGATGATTGTATGTAGATAAACAAGCAATCTACTTTGATAATTAATGTAATTTAACAGTGCTTTCTTCATTGCTTCCTCTGCCTGAAGAGGTAACTTTAAATGTACAAGTGATAAAGACAGCTGGCTATCACAGAATCACAAGGTTGGAAAAGACCTTTAAGATCATCAAGTCCAACCGTTCCTGTTCTATGCTAAACCATATCTCTAAGTACCTCATCAACCCTTTTTTTGAACACATCCAGGGTCAGTGACTCAATCACCTCCCTGGGCAGCCTGTTCCAGGACCTGACAACACTTTCAGTAAAAAAATTTTCTTCTAAGATTTTCTAATCTGAACCTGCCCTGGCGCAGCTTTGTGTCATTTCCCCTTGTCCTATCTTCTGTTACTTGGCTGAAGAGACAACAGTCCACCTCTCTACAGCCTCCCTTCAGGTAGTTGTAGGTGGTGATAAGGTCTCCCCTCAGCCTCCTCTTCTCCAGGCTAAACAGTCCCAGCTCCCTCAGCCGCTTCTCAGAGGATTTGCCGTCCAGCCCCTTCCCCAGCCTTGTCGCCCTTCTCTGGAGTCATTCAAGGACCTCAATGTCCTTCTTATGGTGAGGAGCCCAGAACTGGACACAGTACTTGAGGTGCAGTCTCACCAATGCCAAGTACAGGGGCAATGGTGAGTACAGGGGCACTATGAATATTCTACTGTTGATTTTAATGGTTTTTTAGTATAAAATTATAACTTTTTACCCTATTTTTTTCTTCCTTGTACAATATCATCTGTAAAAAACATAATCGCAGTTTCTTTTTTTATGCTGATTATCCATTTTAAAGTCATTTATTCTATCATATATGTCTTTGATGAATGCATAGATCAAAATTTGCCCCATATACGGTGCCAAACATGAGTGGACTGTCAAAGATAAAATCTATTTATATCTTCCTGAGAGTAGCATTCTATGTCAAATTTCTGACATAATCCGGCAGCAGCTTAAGAAAAGGTTTCACAAGCTATAACCTTATTCTTGATTATCTTCCTGTTCTATAGGACTCCTATAAAGCAGGTAAGTAAATGTTTAATCATGTTTTCAATAAAAAAGAGCTCAGAAATTACAGTAAAAAACTTAAAGAAGTAAAAATTTGGCTGCTTAGAAAATCAAGGAGTAGAAAAATCAAAGAATATATGGTATCTACAATAGTTTGCAGCTTTTTAACAATTTTTTCAAGATTTATAGCATTTGTTTTATCATGCAACTAATGCACATATTCTTGAGTATTTTATGAGTTTCTCATTAGATTAATAGATATTTAAATATAACCACTTCTTTTTTTTTTTGTTTGCTGACCTTAAAACACCCCTGAAAAAAGAACCTGCCGTTTTAGGAAAAAACAAACAAACAACAACAAAAAAACCCCTTTAATTGTAATGGATTATTCTGAGAATGAAAGGGTTTTCTTTTGTTTTCTTTTCATTGATACTGAAGGAATAACATTTAGTAGATGTTATAGGTAAAAATGAGATACTATTTTTTTCACAATTATTTTATTATGTGTACTAATGATTATCAGAATCAGTTCCCAAAGAATATTTCTTTCAGAAAAATAATGAATATTGTTGATTGTAATCAATCAACTCACTATATGGCGAATTCACAGGACATACAACACAGACACTTTAATCTTATTATAAAACAAGAAAAGGAGGATAACCTTCAGAGTGTCTTCAGACATGAACATGTACTGAGATGAAACAAAATTTGGCAGGCATAAGATCATCCTGTTAACAAAAGCCTCTTGACATTAATCCTGCTTTGACTTGAGGTGAGATTCAGGCTACCACAATGTCATCTGAAATGGAAAATAGGTAGAATTCAGGTATCCTAAGTGCTTATACTGCCAAACTAAAGAGCTCCAGGGCCCTGTCCCCAAGAAAAGATAGCACTATCTGTCTTTTCTACCTACTGGTCTAGATTGTTTTCCTTTATAAAAGATCTGTGTTGGAGAGAGATAGCTATAATAATGCATGATGGTGGTAGCTTTTAATGGGTTTTAGCTCGCTTAGAATCAAAGCAGTTAATTTTCTTTTAAAGTTTTTAGGGAAATGTGCACTTGCACATCAGGCAACAGAGATTTAAGAGAATGATGAACATGAATGATGAACATGAAATGAGAATGAAAGAGCAGTATAAGCTAAAGTAGCAATTAATGAGACTACAGAGAGAAGTGAGTTTGAATTCTTGAGGGTTGAAAAAAAAACAAATACAGTTTTCCTATTTCTCCCCTATCTTTGAAAGCACTAATATTTTGTCGCTAGAGCATTGCCTACTAAGAGTGCAGCAGTACTACTGAAATATTTTTAATGGTGGGAAGCAGAAGCATAGCTTTTTGAATTTTGTTGAACTGAAATATGTTTCAGGTATGTTAAGCTCAAAATGTGCCTGAAGAATGGTACATGGATGGAGATACAAAAATGAGAAAAACAGAGAAAAATCAGACACTGTCTAAATTACCATGAGACCAAAATTAGACTGGAGAATTTTGTGTCTTTTCAGTGGGCTACAAATACAGAATATTTCAGGCAGCTAGGAAATGCTGAGGTCTGATTTGGATGTTCCTCTCAGCATTGTAATGACTACAACACAGTGATTCTGGTTTCTGAATCTAAGTTTCAAGTACATTGCCAGAAGAAAACCAAAGACCTTCTTCAGCCTTCACCAAAGAATGCATCAAAATTCTCCAGATTGAGTATATAAATACGGAGTCAACACAAGCACTGGTCATTTTTTAAAAAAAATACCTATTATCAAGAAGTATATCTTTATTATGATGACATGTTATTTGGGTCTTATAGCTTGTTGTTATTCAACTGTAACTTTTCTGTCTCACTACCTGACTAGTCCAGTATAAAAGGGAACTGCCAGGTTTCTATTCAGGATAATTAATGGTCATCTGAATTTTTTATTCAGACTGATGAGCCTAGAGAGACTCATTTTAAGAATGATGCAGCTGTTAAGTTTAAGGGAATATTATAAATTGGAATCCATTTGGATGTGACTGATTTGAAAGCATCTATGTAATATTCAAAAGTAGTCCCTGAAGAATATTGCGTACCAAATGCTACACAGCTATAATTTTGCATTCACTCCTCACTAACACATTTAATCTGTGGTAATTAATTATCTACCTGTGAAAAATAATGTCTGAATATTTACTTCAAAGTTTGGAAATTAGAATATACATGATTTTCATTTTAAAAAGAATGCATAAAAATTTTTCTCTCTTTCCACTGCAGTTTGCTACACAGAGTTATCTTGAAGACCAAAACAAACAGAATAACATTTTAGATAAAAAATATATTTAAAACTTGTTTTACCAGATATATTTGATAACAGTGGTTAACATAACAATGCAGCTGTGGTAGCCTTGGAAGTTCAAGGACATTAAGTTTATAATCATCATACTATATGTAACTATATAAAATGCTTCAGAATTTTTCTGATTATATGATCAACTCACATAACTGCCAATGAAAGTTTTAAAATCCATATAAAATATTAAGAACAAAAATACAAGCTAATATAATTATATTGGATCTTTGTTTACTCAAAATATTACACACATAATAGAATGTTCTAATGTATATTTATCACAGCAATAGTAGAATTTCTGAGTTTGGAATCCATTTTGAATGTCTCCAAGGATGGGGCCTCCACTACCTCTCTGAGCAACCTGTTTCAGTCATCTGCCACCCTCATTGAGGAACTTTTCCCTAATAATCAACCTAAATCTTCCCTTTTTTAAATTAAAACTGTTACCCCTTGTCCTACTGCTACATGCCTCTGTAAACAGTTCTTACTCAGCTCTCTAGTAGGCACCTTTCAGGTATTGGAAGCCCAACTTTTTCAGCCTGTCTTCACAGGAGAGGTGCTCCAGCCCTTTGATCATTTCTGTGGCCCTGCTCTGGACATGCTCCAACAGGTCCATGTCCTTGTGTTGAGAGCTCCAAAGCTGGATGCAGTACTCCAGGTGAGGTCTCATCAGAGCAGAGTAGAGGGACAGAATCACCTCTCTAGATCTGCTGGCCACACTTCTCTTGATGCAGCCCAGGATATGGTTGGCCTTCTGGGATGCAGATGCACATTGGTGGCTCATGTCCAGCTTCTCATCCACAGGTACCCTCAAGTCCTTTTCCTCAAGGCTGCTTTCCAGCACATCGTCTCCTAACATGTATGGATAATGAGGACTGTCTCAATACAGGTGAAGGACTCTGCTCTTGGCTTTGTCAAACCTCATGAGGTTCACCTGGGCCCACTTCTCCAACCTGTCCAGGTCCCTCTGGATGGCATCCCGTCCCTCTGGCACATTAACCTCATCACTCAGCTTGGTGTCATCCACAAACCTGCTGAGGATGCACTCAATCCCACTGTCAATATCATTAATAAATATATTAAACAGCACTGGTCCCTTGAGGAACACTGCTTGTCACCATCTTCCATCTGGATATCGAGCCATTGACCACCTGGATGCAAACACCCAGCCAATTCCTTATCCACTGAACAATCTACCCATCAAATCCACATCTCTCCAACTTAGAGAGAAAGATGTTGTGGTAGACCGTGTCACAGGCCTTGCAGAAATACAGATATACTGCAACTAGTGGATTGATTCAGATACATAGCATGGTCTACGGTTTTGCTAAAATTGTACTTCAGCATTTTAAGAGAATTTTAATACAAACTGCAATGCTTGATAGAAAAACTGTCACCCTGTTTCCTACTTTTACACATCTCTCTTCCAGTTTAAGAAAGAACTGTTTTTAACTAATTAGGTTATTAGGTTATGCCTTTTGTTTTCATCAAGCTTGCTCTATGTAGAAATTTTAGAATGTATAATTAACAATCAAGGGTTTCTTCCAACAGAGTCAGTGCCTCTTTTTGTATTTATCTTGTCGATTTTAGTCAATATTGTTCAAGACAGTAATATTATATATACTTAATATTCTCAGTGTTTGGCAATAATAACAATATTAAACAGGCAGAGTGGTGAAAAGTAAAAGGACGTCAGTTCATTGTCTTTCCTCTGCCATACCATATTTATAAAATCATTAAATTTGAGGTTAAAAAAAGAAAAAACATACTAACCTTGCTTCCTTTAGAAAATAAGCTTTGCCTTTAATAAATGGATGCTTGAGCAGAGAGAATTAACTTGGTCATTTCACAAATCGCTGGGGTATTCAGACAATGCTGCCAAATCTTCAGCCACAGGGGGCCTCCAGGCTATTCGAACCCTACCTAGCATGTGTGAATCTTGTTACTTCCACTCCGTTGCTTTATTATGTCAGAGTATGAAAAACTCTCCCTCCCTTGGGGTACAAGGATATCTCACCCTTGTTATGCTATCAGGAAGCGTATTGTAATTTTCCCATTCTGTTCCATTTGAAGACAAAGTGTTTCAACATTTTTTCTATATTAAATGCTTTTTTATTTCCTATTTTGCAAATTTAATATGTATGATTCAAGTGTGCAAGGGAAGTAAAAGCATACCACCTGCTTATGCTCCACACCTATATGGACATTTTCCCTCAGAGCAGCCTGTATATTCACTAGACACATCACTAACAGAAGGTGACTTACACAGTGACTGACGTTTCTAAACACTTTTTCTTTTATCCCACATTCAACCCTGATTGTCCCAGAAGTAATATATTACAGATCAATATCTGTTACTAGGTGGGCAGGAAGTTTGTTTGTTTGTTTGTTTGTTTTCAAATAGAAAAATCCTTTTGCACAACCTCTCAAAAAGAGATATACAGCCATTTTGTGAAGTTTTATTATACACGCACAGAAGTTTCAGTGAAAAATTGATCATGAGTATATTTTTAAATATTTTCCCACTTCTTTAAGAGAAAAAAATATTTACCTAATTTCTCAAATCAACATTTTCCTACTTAAAAGTTTGTTAACTGTATCTGAAAAGAAAACTTTCAGCAACCTATTAGATTTTCCTTTCCAGTAATTGCACCATTTTTAGCAATTTCCTTCTTTAAAGGCATGTTCCACATAGTAACAAGTTAACAGCAATTGTTTCTCTCTTGCTGTGAAATAAACTGACTTCATTTTTGAAACTGGTGTGATTGCAGTTAACAGGGAAGAAAATGTTTAATATGTGTTTGTACATTTGTATTCTACAAATTATTTTCTGTGGATGCAATAAAATAAATTTGATTTTTTTAATTAGTAAATCACATTTATAAACATTGCTACAAAGACATTAACCATTCATTCCGACTGAAAAAGTAAAATATTTTGCTGAAATAAAAGAGGGAAAGGAAGGTCTTGAATATTCATTCTCCTTTCTTTCAAGATCACAATTTCAGCTCAGATTGCTGCTGCAGCAAACTCAGTCTCTGCTCCCTCTCAGATAATTGTTTTCCTGGTCTTAAATATTTAAAAAATCTTACATGTCTTTTATGTGAATATAAAGTGCATTTTCATGTGCCTTCATCCTTTAACATCACACTTAGCAAAAAATTACCCCTTCTCCTCACCTGAGGATACGCCTCTTGCACTGTGATTCAAACAGTGCGCCGAAAGGCTAGAACACATATCAGTATTACATACGGCTCACTTCGTGTAGCCAACCAACCACTCTTAATCCTACAACATGTAATGGAATTGCATTAGAATATCAAAAGTGAAAGCAATTGTATCATAGTTTTGTATCACAGCCTGCAAAATGAACCAAAATTACATGCTTAATTTAAGCTAGTCCCAGGAGTCTATTTATTTGTGGACACTGCTAGAAATTTTTTTATCCCATCACTAAATATAGGTGTACTAATGCAGGCACTACTAAGTTTAGGACAGAATATTCCCATTTGGAAATTATTCTTCTCTTATTATACAAACAGTCCACATGATTGGATATTAACTTATAACTATCTTGCTTTATGGCACATTGCAGGTTTGGGAGGATACATTTCACTGGACGTATACCTTTAGAATTATTTCAGGTGCTAATAAATTTCTGGCAAACATTTAGATGTCATTTATTAAAGGTGAAGTGTTTCCTCAGCTTCCTAGGCTTTGTTGAGGGATCTCCTCGGAAGGCATGAATTGCTTTATAAAGGTGGTGGCTTTTTATAGACTCAAGGCAACACAAAAAAAACCAGTTTAGATTAGACATCTATGAATTTATATAATTAAACTTAAGAGTCACACCCCAGTTCCTTTATTTTAGATAAAGAAAGTTATGTGAGGTAAATCTAAAACCTACAGAAAAGAAGCAACATTAAATTCCGGTATCACTTTTTACAAATGGTACTGGGTTAGTTGTCCCAGATTTTCAGATTTCCCATGGCTTATTGTGTTACTGTGAAGATAGCAAATCGGAGATATTAGCACTGAAGCATTTATCTTCTAAAAGTTTCTTTAGCAATGTCATAATAGAGTTTTCCTTCTTTTAACTCTGTTTTATAATATATTTACCATAGCTGAATTTCTGAACTTTCAAATGTACAGTTTCACACTGTAATAAGAAAATAGTAACAGCACTAATAATAACAATAATTGTAGTGAAAACTGCAGGTGAATATCTAGGTTTGTTTTTTTTTTAATGCAATGATTCTTTTTACTTTCTGATTTGCTTTAAGTTTTTGAAGCACACGCATATGCTACAACTTATAAATGTTTGTGTCCATCATTTGTTTTCTTGCATTTTTTTCTTTATTCTGGGTCAGCCATTCAAGATGAAAAGATAATCCCTACTGTATAAGTAGTTAGAATTAAAATTTATAGCAGAGCTTGATCTGAAATATACATCTCTCATCTACCTTCTTTCACTTGTTTCACTAAAAGACAGTTCCCAAATACAAAACATTAACTGAAATAGGATTTAGAGGATGCATGTGGACTAGGAGTGTTTCTTTTTTCTCTATGTAAATTTTTCTACTTTTGCCAGCTGTTAAAAAAGTGTTAGAAAATGCTTTGTAATTTTATGAATAGATTTTCCAGAAAAAAAAATGAAAGTAATAACACTCCAGGAAAAAAAGGGAAAAAAGCCCCAACCAACCAAACAAAAAAATCCCAAACAAAACCACCCATCACATCAAAAAAAAATAAAAAAACAAAACAAAACAAAAAAAATCCAAACCCTAGTAAAACAGAAGGTCTATATAAATGGAAATGTTTATGCAAACATGATATTTCCATGTGGCTTTATCCCAGAAGAATAAATGTTGTTCTACTGATTGAAAGGTTTGAAATTTGTTTTCATCCTGTGACTTTAATGCTAAAATGACACAAAATATTATCTAAGCAACTACACAAGACAGTAAAATGGAACTATAAACTCCTTTATGGTACTTTTGAGTGCCTTGCTTCAGCCTGATCTGAAGGATGATGTCCTTGCAAAGTGTTTGTTGCTAGTCACTTTGGAGGAGCAAAAGACAGAACAGCCAAGTATGATTGAGGACTGTCAAAACAGTGGAACAAAGGGATTTGCTTCAGGTAAACCTAAAGCAACCCAAGTAAACATAATTTTAGCTAGGAGAAGAATTGGAGCTTGAGATGAAGGATAAGAGAAGAATAACCTTTTTTTTTATGGTTTGTTTGCTATAAGTGTAGTTTGATCTCTTGTGTTTTGCCAAGTAGGTCAACAAAAGTATTTGCAGTAATTGGCAGTGAGTTTCTAGAATTCACTATTGGAAAATACAGTATAACTCCTGAAGAGTACTTGATCCTAAGAGAAAAGAACTTCACAGGATGGATTAGAATAATTTTGCACTACTCTGTGAGACAGTTGGTTAAACTGGTGATCTTTTTTATTATTTTTTTTTTTACTGTGTCTGTGCTACTGAGTACTTCCATATATTTCACTGAGAAGCCATTGAGTACAAATATGTTTGCATATTATAAAAAGCTGCTACAAAGGAAACAAAATGGGAATAATTTTACATTGTATATAGAAACTATAAAGTGTTAAACTGCTAGTGCATGTTTGCACTTGGTAGAGGGGACTTGCCAGTATCCTTTACAAAGGTACAGCTGGAGCCAGAAAAAAACCAGAGCTTATCCTTGGCAACCTTCCTCTTCACCGTTGTAAAAGAAGGGGAAAAACATTTTGAGTCCAGCAGAGTTCTAGTGTGAAGGTTGCCATATAAACTAGGTCAAGGAAAAATAGTCTGGATAAAGCTAAGAAGAAGCAGGGAGAAGGGAATTTAAGAGCAACATACAGTGCCAAATGTTTTACTACATCTACAGTAGGATACCTAGAAATTTCCATTATAAAGAAATCTGAACTTACCCAAGCCTTTACATACTAGCTTTATCCAGTTAATTACCTTCATGGCCTTTCCTGAATGTGCTCTTCACCTTTCTGTGTTTGAATCAGGATTGATTCTTCTACACTTCCAGGAGAAACAAAGGAAGCTGAGACACAGATTAAGAAACTATTTCTTAAAATGTAGTGTCTTAATTCATTCTTGGGTCTTTGTCCTCTAAGTTAGTATTCATTTATTTCCAAAACTCAAAAAATTTGTATGGAGACTTTTGGGGAAGGTTTACTCCAGAGACTAAGGGTGGAGTAAGAAAGCCCCCTCCTCTCTGCAGTTAGGTTCTTTCAAAGCCACATCAGTAGGTTTTGAAATTTTAAAGATCCTACTTGACCTTTATTATATGCTCTAGGACTTTCAGCACAGACATATGATTTCTCTGCAGGTAGTCTGGTGGGCTTAAGATTGGCATATTCTTTTTCAACTTGTACCATTCATACTTGGTATCATCCATAGGTCTCTGTGCCTATTGTCATCTGGGTTGTTCCTGGAGGCATTGAACGCTGTCACTCCCGGTCTTGATTTTGGGGTACCCTGCTTGTTAGCAATCATGAAATGGATTTCAGACCACTGATTATTACTCCTTGTACCTGACATCCCAGGCAATTTTCATCTCATCTGACAGCACAATGACACAACTCATAACTCCTTGGTTCTCAAGAGAAAATGTTGTGGTAAAGATTGTAAAAATATTATTGAGGTTAAGGTATATTGCATCCACTGCCCTACCACCATCCATATACCCTGATAGTTCACTTAAAATGCAGTCAGGCATGATGTCACCTCAGTAATATGCATTGACTGCTCCTGATTATCTTCATATGCCTGCAGAGAAATCCAATGGTTTACAGTCTTTGCTTCAAGTCCTTTGCTCCCAGATTTTCTCTCTGGACTCCCAACAGTGCCATCACCTACAAGCAGCGAATGCAGGGCTGCAGATCTATGACAGAAAACTTTCAATGCTAAACTACAGTTAGTTTCAGCATCAAACATATAGTTTTCTATTGTAAATCCATTCACTGAGCTATCAGAAAACCTTACAATTTGATCAATTGAAGAGTTTTGGAATTTTTTTTTTCTTGCAGCTTGAAGAATGTGGCGCATTCCATAGAGGTAGCAGAATCAGTGTTATTGTCAAATCCTACATATCACTGCACAAAGATAAAGGGTGACACTGTTCAACAGAAAAAAAATTGCTGAGGTCCAGCAGTTTAAATCAAATCACGATCAAAGCATTTTACTGATTTATTAGCAACATGATACTGACTAATATCCTCAACACGCATGCTGTTGTGCAATCACCCCCTAAGGATGCATACACCTCGCCACGAGGTGTAGGTCCCTATATGTTGCACCCCACAGTGGCACAGTATGCCAGAATTCAGTGGCTCGCAGGGCCTGGCAGGACTCTGCTCCATCCCGCGCGTGCAGGGGTTGCGGTGCTGCAGGGACACTTCTGGCAGTCTGACAAGAGCACTGGCACTTCTGAGGCTTTAATCAGCCCAGGGTCATAATATTTTTATTTATATCTTTACCTGTATTATATTAGGTACCTCAGGTACTAATCAATTTGGGATTCATATCCATCCTCTTTTTTTCAATATGTTGGTTGGTTTTTTTTAGCTAACCTGCAGACAAGTTTATTTGCTAATCATAGCTTTCTGCAGACTCAGAAACCAGATGAATCTGCATGTGACTGACTGCACTGAAACTTGATTGATATTACAATGAATATGTCATGGGTTTGTTCTACCTGGTAGCTGGCATTCTGGAAATATTAGACAGCAGTGTCAAGTTAAGGCGTAGAATTGGATTTTAATTCAAAATCTTGTTGCTCTGTACACTAGTAGATGTTATGAGCTTGAAACTCTGCATAGCATACAGAAATTAAAATTGTTTTCAGACAAATTTATGTGCTCCTTGTATGTCAGTTTTTTGCCATTAATGCCTAAGAAATTAGTATTTCCAGAATACAAAAAAACATTCAAGGTTTTGTTGTTAAAAGCTACTTTCATTTGCAGAACTTGGTTTTATTTCTGCCATATGCCCCATTCTTGTGATGTACTTTTGTAGCCTGATTTAAATTGTTGATAACATTGACAACCTAAACCTGTTCTACTGTTACAAGAGGAGGAAATAATTCAGATTGGGGGAGGGGAATTGGATATAAGAAAGCAAAATGCTTGCTTCTGTTCATGAAATTATGGCAAACAGTCTAATTGGAGAATCAAATAAATTGCAATTTACTAGTTCTGAATAGTTCTAAATGCAAATCCTTGCCTTCTTATTGGGCAAATATATTACAGCTTTAATGTCTGTGTGCCTGTATGCCTAGATGTAAAACATGTTTTAGTGTGGGATCTTTTTGTGTGGTATGTATCTTTCTGTGAAAGAAAAGCAGGGATAAGGAGTATAGTGGGAAAGTTATTTCCCTCAACGTTCCTTAAGTCAATAACAAGATCATTTTGAATTCAGCAGAACTAGGACTTTTCCCTACAAATATTCCCAGAACAAAAAACCAAACAAACATTGCTTGATTCAAGGTAAGATAGTGTGTATCAACCGAATAATTTAACGAAGGAAAATACCTGTAGCTTCTACAGTTCTGCATGTCTTAGTCCAATTACAAATTCAAAGATGAAAAATGTAAGTATTGTTTAGCCAGACTTTATTGTGATTCCCTAAATTTAAAAAAATAAATTAAAAAAAAAAAACGAGCAAGCAAACAAAAAAATACCCTTTTAAGTAAGGTTCAATCCACCTAAATGATCTATGTTGGGATTTAGCAACCTAAAATTCACATAGCAAAACTACAAGACTGCCTGTGCCAATAGGAGTTCTAAATTCATTCATTTCTTTCTCTGTAGCCTGAAAAACCCCTGCCCAGAAGTCTTACAGCCACGCGCAGATGTTTACCCAGAGACAGCTAGTTGACATTTAGATTTTCTTCCAGAACATTCTGCCTAACCTCCAAATGGTGTTTCAGAGCACACAGGACTCCCTAGGTCCTGTGTCTCATCTACCAGTCACATGTAGATGCCCCATGTACGTTGCAGCATCTAAGGGAGTAGTACTTACCAGTGTATAGTTATTTCAGCTGCTTTGTTTATTCTGCTGTGCTCAGAAGAGCTGTCTTCTCTCCATCCTATAAGGATGGAGGTATCCTGTCAATCCTATAAGGATTTTAGGAAATTATGACGTTAACTGTATCTTTCGACAAAGCCCAGTATTTATACAAATCTTGATGAAATTATACCCAAAATGTTAATTAAGAAGGTAGGTTACATCCTGTTTTCTTCCCTAGAAAATGTATTCCCTCACGAATAATTTTCTTACTTCTGACACCACACAGAAAAAGAATTTGAAATATTGTATCTTCAAATCAGTTACATATATTGTCATTTATAGCATGAAACACTATCAAAAATAAGGGATTTGCTCTGAGTGCTTCAAGTAGACTCCAATTATGAATATATACTCAATTTTCTTTGTGAAAATAATTATACAATCCAGTGTATTTTAGATCAAC
Organism: Hypotaenidia okinawae; assembly: GCA_027925045.1. Taxonomy (NCBI): domain Eukaryota; kingdom Metazoa; phylum Chordata; class Aves; order Gruiformes; family Rallidae; genus Hypotaenidia; species Hypotaenidia okinawae. Next base: position 178,054,039 of record BSDF01000001.1, read on the forward strand.
ATCAATAGAATTTGTGTAAGGTCTAATCTAGAGAAAAAAAAACCAAACAAACCCCAAGCCAACAAGAACTCTTTCACTTTATTAACATGAAGACAGTTTTATCCAGCATGAAATATAACAGATATTCTCACGTGAGGGTCTCAAATCAATTAGAAAATATTACACTGAGCTTTTTGCATCCTGGAAATATTTTAATAGGAACTTGAGGCTAAAAAGGAAAAAAAAGAGGAACTAGATGCTGAAAAGTACTCTGAATTAGTTTTCAGTGAATGAGTGGAGAAATGGAGGAACAAGAATTATTAGGTTTTAGGATTTTAGAATGGCCAATTTGAGTCTCAGATATTGAGGCGAAGTCTGAAGGACAAATCCTCAATGTCTGTTCTCACTGTCCTGTCCATCAAGGAGAGCAATGACAATTTGCACCAGCTGCTGAATTGCCCTGTGAGTCCAGCTGGGGCGCAGGGAAAAAAAAAAAGACACTGTAAAAACAGAGTGCTGCCACAGCACTGCAATGCAGAATGCTTTAGAGAAAATCAATCATAAGCCAACTTGATAGATGGCTCGGATTTGAAAGAGAGGCAGAGCTACACTGCGTGCCCCACTTTTGCTGACTTAGTCACAATATATATATACTGAACATCCGCATGATTTTATTAATTTTTAAGAGCCAGACAGTATTGTTAAAACAGCCATAAAAAGACATGCTTTGTAAGTTCCATCAGACTGTGAGTGGGCATGGGAATTGTTATGACTCAGAGACTAAGGCTCTAAAATTGAAAATGGATTTCACATACAAATAAGCACTGTATCCATGTAGATTTAGGTTAAGTTTGAGACAAAGCAATTGAATGGTGTAAACCAGATCACAAAATAGGGAAAACAGTAGGACTAGCAAATACTATTTCACTGATCATTTTATGAGCTAAAACCTAGTGTTTTCATTGTTGCAACTGAGAGTAAAGCAAATGAAAAGAATCCTGTAACTTAATATTTAAAAAATTGTTCATTTTTTGTTAATGTTTCATTTATATTGACCTTTTTAAATTTTTTCTTATGCTAAGAGATTTCTGCATTACATTAAAAATCCATGAAAGTGTATTGCTATACCCATTTAAAGTTAAAATAAAAAGTTAAAATAAGCCAGTACAATATTTTTTTTAGTTTTTTGGGGTTTTTTAATTGACCAAGTTATGGGAGGGAAGGAAGGAAGGAAGGAAGGAAGGAAGGAAGGAAGGAAGGAAGGAAGGAAGGAAGGAAGGAAGGAAGGAAGGAAGGAAGGAAGGAAGGAAGGAAGGAAGGAAGGAAGGAAGGAAGGAAGGAAGGAAGGAAGGAAGGAAGGAAGGAAGGAAGGAAGGAAGGAAGGAAGGAAGGAAGGAAGGAAGGAAGGAAGGAAGGAAGGAAGGAAGGAAGGAAGGAAGGAAGGAAGGAAGGAAGGAAGGAAGGAAGGAAGGAAGGAAGGAAGGAAGGAAGGGTTTCAAATAAATTATCAATATAATGACACAAACAGAAAGTGCCTGTTCCAAAGTGGGAGCATTTAGTGATGCAAAGTATTTTTTTCCATACTATTTGGCCAGCTGCAGATGTAATTAAGTATATCAAATAACCATAATTATATAGTTGTGTGTATGATTATAAATATCATTTATGTGATAAACACAACTTAAATGGGATCCATCTTACCTAACATTGGACTCTACACTGGAGATATCTACATCTGATTTTACAAACTATCATTTTACAAGCTGCATAGAGCATGATTCGTCTGATCTGTCAGATGAGTGTACTAGAAGATGACTGCCCCTTAACAGTGTCTTTTCTGTCCTTTGCCTGAGAAAAGAGACTGAGGGGACTAGATAAAGTTACACTGAAGCTATATATATATATGGATAAATAAACCCTCTTTGCCATAGTGCTCTCTCTTCTTTCTCTTCTTATTATAAAAGAAGAAATCAAAGGCTTAATATCACCTTCTGGTCTGCAAAACTTTCATTACTCATTAATTAGTTTTTACTTAGAAGTGTATCTTATAAATAGAGAAAAATAAGCACATATGTAGGTAGTGTAGCAATGATGCCAAAAGTGCTAAATAATTAACCTTAAGTTAGAGTGAGGCTTTCCTAAAAGTTAATGAGGTGGTTGTTAGATTAATTAGGGCTCAAGCAGGAACTTGTAGCTTAGATTATATAAAAATACTACATGACAAATGGCACACCACATGGTCTTTTAATGCACTATTAAACTACAACTGTCCCTAGTAAAAGAAATATATACAAAGACTCTCAGGAAAACTTAATATATCATTTTCTTACTCATAATTGTTACCTGTCAGCACAGAAGTGTGTTCTGAAAAACACTTCAAATTATATCGTAGTTTTTTTCAGTTGTCACAGCTACTACACAACTCCTATGAATTTTCTAGAAGGATTGCATTTAATTACATTGCATGAAATAAACATGCATGGTGATTAAATTCGCAAAATACTTATGTGCTCGATTAATATTTTACACTAATTTAAACTTAAAAGATTAAACTATTAAAAACGTCATATATAGTGAATATTCATTGTAGAAAGTTAAAAATATAACAGGAGCATAGAATTGTAATGATTTATCGTGGTATGATACCATCTGATCGCCCTCTAGATTCCACAAACATTTTGATTATATTACTTGGTCCATCACTGAATAAGTGGATAAGCCAGTCATTCAAAGTCCCAATGTTTGTTTCCATATAATAGAAATGTCCTGCCAACATCTTTATGCATCCTTCAAGATATCAAAGAAATATGGGACAACTGCTGTATCATTATCTTATCTAATTGTTTTAAGAAGGAGGAGGACTAGTAGGACCTTTTGAAAAATAACGGGCACAAAATAAGAATGGCTTACTTCATCTGGAAAAAAATAGGATGAGCTAGAATAAAATTGTTGTCTATAAATAAGTCAGTGGTAAACAGAAGGGAAGAAATAGAGTTATTTAGGTAAGAGACAATGTTGGCACATGAATAGATGAGTATAGAATAGCCATGAGTAATCAATGTAAGCTTGACAGTGAATGTATGTTAGGGAACTGAGAGATGATTCTTGGAGAAATGGTTTAACAAGTGAAGTAGGGGGAAAACAAACAAGCAGGAAAAAAAAAACAAACCCAAAAAAAACCCAAGAAAGAAGCACACTCTCCAAAAAAAAAAAAAAAAAGAAAAAAGCCTAGCTAGAAGGCTAGCTACTGTTAAGACAGAAATAGGTTACTTTATGAAGTGCACTGTACAAAGTGATTAACTTTGATGAGAGGAAGAAGGGATCCATGACATAGAAGGTCCCTTTGAGTTTATTATTCCATTGCATCATTTTTATTTCATTTCTGAAAACAAAGCTGGACAAAGTAGAGTGGTATGGAAAAATAGCTGGATGATAGTTATAGACTTAAAAGTACTTTGAGAATTGCAGTAACAATAAATAGAAGTTGAAGAATTTATTTTTTTTTAATATGTTTTATGTCAGAAAACAGAGCACATGATAAAAACTGGGCCACAGATGATAACCAGATTTTGGGTTGATATTATTCTGGTTGTCCATAAGATGATCAAGAAGGTGAATTGTTTTGTTTGGTTTTGGTTTTGGGGATATTTTTTGTTGGTTGGTTTGTTTGTTTATTTTTTTAATCTGGGGGATTAAAATTATAAATCATGTTGCTGATATTTGTCAGGAAAGAGGACTTTGCTCTAATGATGGCTATTCTGATTCTGTTGTGAGTCTGTGATTTTAGACAATGCCTGCTCTTGCGCTTTCTCCTTCCCCACATGCTACCTTCATTCCTTTCAGTTCTATTTTCCCTCTGATGGCACAAACAAAATATAGTCGAGGCACTTAAAAGCAGATCCTATTGAAAAAAATTTTCATTCCATAATGTTGGATGTAGAGTGCTGTTATCAGAAGTGTCAGTTACTAAAATTATGATTAAGTGGTTAAGTCTACCACTTGAAAGAAAGATCTTTTCGCTGGGAGGATACACAAGCAAAATGGTAAAAATGCAGTGAAGTGTCATGAGGCTTGCTCCTTTTCATTCAAGTGTGCTTCTTTTCTAAAGAGATTATGAGGACAATATAATTTTCTTAATCAATGGAATGTTGCTGCTCATAAAGAGACTGTCACTTAGAAAAGGTTTTTTTTATTATTTTTGATTGATCATTCAATAAAACATTTTTATTTAGACAGTGGTTATTCTGTCACCTACATCTGATCAAAGAAGACATTTTTTTTTAGAATTTTAATAAATGGGATAACAATAAAACATTCTGCATCTACAAGTATAATCTGCTCTTAGTTCTCACTTGGTAAGAAAATAATAAAGAAAATAAATGGACAGTTGTATACACAGAAGTGTAGAAGTAGACAACCTTACAGCTCTTCTTGGGGCTCCTGATAACAAATGACCCATACATGTGTTACTCACTGCAGTTTGGACAGTGGGTTGCAGCTCTTTGCTCAATGATTTTAGAGTCTTTCTGGAAAAAGATTTCTCTAATAAAAGAAATTATTACTGTTCCAAGTCAGATTTCAATCCCCCTACGTTTTTTGTGGCCATACTGATGTAGTTCTATAAAATCTTTGTCCAGAACAAGTTAATGAATTTCACTGTACTTCAGTATGACAGAGAATTGAATAAGGAGGTTCCAGTATGGAAACATTGTTCTAAATAACATATTTAAATTTGGGACAGATACGTTCCAAAAGTAAGTTCCACGAAATATACTGTTTTAGCAGAAGGTATTATATGGTACTTTAGAAAGCCAGCAAGCATCCAATAAAAAAATTCTGCTTAGATAAATCACTGAGAGAGACAGAGGGTTCTCTTTCTATGGTCCAAAACAATCTGCCGTTTGTGGAAGATCATTCCACAAACCCAGAAATACAATTTTTCATTCATTTTTCTTATGTGACCCATCTCAAGATTCCTTGCAGAGATATATAAAATGGAGTTCAAGCTTGTTAAACGTTTCTTACAAGTCTGGAAGAATTACAGAATATTACACTATTTTACTATATTTATTTAACCACAATAATTTAATCTGGAGCATATAATGCTTTGATTTCTTTCTTTTATATGGCTTCAAATGTTTTGAATTTTATTTTCTATTTTAAATACATAATGCTGTTTAGAGGCAATAATGGAATATATATGTATCTTATATATATTTTCCTATTTTTATTCACTGACTTAGTAAAGTAAAACCAGTCGACAATTTTGAGAATTCCTCATCATGAAAGTTGTACAGTAGAGTCATATCATTTGTGCTAGTTCTCCTTCTAGTTTCCTGATATTTTTATTCCTTGTTACAGAATGGCCAGAACAGAAAGAGAAGATAATCAGGTTTCCTGTTCATTCCATAAGTAGCTAACAACAACACCTGATGCCCAGCATGTAAGAATTCTGGGTGAAATGTATTCTTTAGATTAGTGCAGAACAGGTCTTCCTTTCCTCAGTGAATATGCCCCATTGATGAACAAATATTTTTTTCTAACTTTTGCAATTTACAGGTTCTTAAACCTTTCTCATGGAAGTGCAGACTTTGCACTATGAATTTTAGCCCCTGACAAAAATATTGCTCTTCTTAGTAATTTCTTTTTGGACCATTTAGGAGTCATTACATGCTTGCAGCGGTTTCTGGACTATAAATTATAATCACTGGACTAATTTACTTCTCACTGTCACTCAAGAATTTCTTTACAGGAGTGATTTTCCATCTTCATGGAAGGACTGAAAAAATTAGACCTAATCAGGATAGATAAACCCTAAATCCAGGAACTTCAATAAGTATTCTCATACTTCAAGGTTCCAATAGCCAATTACTTAACTCCACACTGTCTGCTGTAGAGCAGAAGATTTTTTACATTCTGAAATCTTCCCGGATTCATTCTCAGAGGCACCCAACTCTTGGAGCCTGTATGGGAGACCTAGGGGACTTGCTTTGGCAGTCTGATATCCTTTCTGCTGAAGTTGTTTCAGTACCTTGTCATGATGCATGTCACAGATTCAAAGCACGAGACAGTCTCAGACCTGAAGGCTTGCATTTTACACTGACAGAACAGACAGAAATAGACCAACAACTTGCCTGCCAAAGAAGCAAAGTGTCATAGCTGTGTCTGGTGGTTTGCTTTTATTGGGGGGCTGGTTGGGTTATTTCTTTATCATCATCATCATCATCATTATTATTATTGTTTGTGAGCACCCTCAAATTACTCCCTACAGGTGCAACAGCAATTCAAACCTCTGGTCCAAAGATCAGTTTACACCATACCAGAAAGTTAGTCCTGTAGAAACTGCTATGAAACCTAAATAATGGCCAATCAGTGTGAAACAGGTCTCTCCTACGGTTACAGTTGTGGTGTGATGAGCTATCAGAGTTGTGCCTGCAAGCACACCCAGCACCCTTAGTCTCCAGTTCCTTGCAATGGCTCAGTAGCTCTCTCCTAGCCAGTGCATACATGAGACAGCAGATATGTTTAAGACAAATGAGTGAGTTAGGGATACAACTCCTAGTCACTTTTCCAACATATCTAATCAGTCCTGATGTTCTCAGGTGGGAATTTTTAACTGCCCTTAAGACTTCTGCTAAGCAGCTTATGCTGTGCACACATCAATTTCCTTTGGTGTGTTGATAAAGTATGGGTGAAGAACCCGGCCATTCTTTCCAGACACTGTCCCAGCTGTTTTCTGCTGTAAAGTTAATAAAATTTTGCAAGGACAAATTGTATGTAGTCAATTGAAACTCCTCCTATACAAAGATGATCATGTAAGTATATTGTATGTATTTGTCTGTGTAGCCAGAGGTGAGATGCAAGGAAAACATACAGAGGACTTCCTTAAAGAGAATTTTGTTAGGTTGGGTTTTTTTTTTGTTGGGTTTTTTTTGTTCTGTTGAGGTTTTTTTCTTCTTAAACCATTTCTGCTATATTAACAGGTAGGTATGGAAACCATAAAATTAATAGAGTACTTTAAAAAACCCTCATTATCAGGATAAAGAGAAATAAAACCTTGACCAACTCTACTTTCAGCTCGTTTTTCTAATGGAAACACATTAATAAAGGCAGAGGCAGAAAAGGGATCTTGAGTTAGACTGTCACTAATTGATTAATTGAACGAGGATTAGGACATTAGCTATCTCAGTAGTATTTACTGTGTTCAGGGTCTGGAATGTAAGAAATTCCTCTTAACAGAAAGGAAATATTAATATATTTTTTGCAATGGTCACCATATCAAATTGATTTGAATGAACTCCAATATTATCAGGATGCAGTTTATTATTTGCACATTCTGAGAACTGTAGCTAGAAAAGTGGTTCTGCAAATTGTTGAACTCAGTCTCATAATTCCTGACCCCAATTCCAATAGATGTGTTTTGTGACCTTGTACAAGGCCATCTCATGCTTATTTCTCTTTAACTCTATCATCATTTCACAGAGAGATTCTAACAATTTCACTAATGTTTGCAAGATACTTGGTGGCAGTTAGTATGGGATGTGAGATTTTTTTCTTCCTTCATGTCCTTTTCATTTTTGTATTCTTTCTTAACTTGCTGACACATTATTACAACATTTAATTAACTGGTTAATTGACTTTTCTAGTATAATATTAATATTAGATGGAAGCTTACTTAGCACCTTCAGAATTCATATTAATATAATTATATAAATATTTGGACCTACCTAGTACTGATCATACACCTGAGATTTCAAGTGTTTAAGTGATTTAGTACATCTTTGACAGCTTTTACATCTTCATTTTAATGCACAAATATTCTATATAGAAGCTCAGAAATAATTCTGAAGTTAAGAAATTCCATACCAACACAAACCCTTTCATTCACAAATTGCAAGGAAATTAATATTAGACAGAACCCATATATCTCTAAAATTATACAGAAATCCTGCTTTGTTTTTAGGGGGAGTATACATGGCTGGACAAAGGATAATTAATGGAGTGTCTTCTCCATTATAATAGTTCTAATGACCCCCTTGGTAGAGTGTCCTAAAAGCAGTGACTTGCCAACACCTTGGAATCTAAAGCAGAGTGGAAATTATTGCTACACTTCTAAGGTGACAGCAAAATTGTTCAGCTCCAAATGGAACTTGTAGAGCATAGGACATGGGGTACTAAATCATCCAGCAGCACAGAGAAATTCAGGCACATGATTGATGCCAGATTTCTGCTGGGGGATCAAAATCCATCAACCAAAGTAGCTATTGCCATTAATCACGTCTCTGAAGTGTTTGGTATTTCTCTGACATATCAACATGTAGCAGCCCCTCTGGTGGCAGGAAGTGGAAAGGGAGCAAGGGGCTCCAGTGCCCCTAAATGATGAGGCAGCAACTGCAGGGGAAAAAAATGAAATTAAATATAAAATAAAAAAAAAAAAAAGCAGCAAGTTTTTATCTAAACACACAAAGTAAGGCTGGGTTCAATGAGCCATACTTATACAGGGGCTACATCCTGCATGATTCTAATTGTATAAAGGCAAAATACTCTACTGATGGTTATGAAAAGTTGAGATACATAAGTACAGGAGTAAAGGGAAGAGGATACTTGTTGTTGGATTTCTGGTGCATTGTTTATGAAAGGATAAATTTATGATTTTCCTGACTCTCTCTCCTTGACACTTTCTAGTATTGGCTGTGGTTAGACTATAGAATGACTGAAATACTCGCAACCACCATTGGAAAACCTGTGATTTTACTCAGTAACTTTGAATTACTGCAATTCTCTTCTTGTAAAAAAAAAAAAATAAATCACTTCCTCAATATCCTCACATTTCAACTTTTAGTTTCTCTTCTTTTCTCTTCTCCATTATTAATGGAGAAGAGATACTGGTATTACCTCAACTGCAGGGTAACCTGCAAGCGGCTACTAATCATTATGTTCCTTCTACATAATTTCATCATTTTCTTACTTCTCTGTAAGCAATTAATTTTCCCTTGATCCTCTATCACAGCTATGGAAGAGAGGTGAAAAATAAGACCAGTTTAGATATCTGAGGATCCATTAAATTTTAAGAATGTTATAGACAGAAAGGAATAAAATGGAAACAGGTAATATCTGTGTCTCAACTTTACTCTTTTTTATATTTTTTAAGAAGGTATTATAGAGGGGATTTTTTAATAATTCTAATTTTACTTGGCTGCAGATTGTGTCTACAATCATCTACTATAAGTGTTCCTAGGACTTCCTATCATTTGACCTTCCCTCAACAGCAGACTGCAGAGAAAAATCTCAGACTCTGCTTATCCCAGCTAATCGAGTTCAAGCAGATAAGTAAGCTCAGTGCCTTTCAATGACAACTCCAATGCTACTTTTTTCAGGATTAGCCTGGGATTTGTAGGCAGCAAAACAGTGAAAAATCACTGAAAACCGTGGTATAGGAGTATGAAATTAGTCTGAACAGAAATACAAACCCACAGTATGAAGATACATACTTGTAAATTTGTAAATGATACCAACCTAGAAAGCACAATCAGTGCACTCAGGGCTGTCATTCCGTAACGCCTGGACATGCAGCAGGAATAGGTTGACAGGATCTTTATGAAATTCGTCAAGGATAAATGCAAAGTCCTCCACTTAGAAAGGAAGCACCCCCACAGTAATAGGTTGGAGGCTGAGTAGCTGACAATGAGCTCTGTGGAAAGGACGTGGGATCTCTAGGGAGTAGCCAGCTGATTGTAAGCCAGCAGTTCATCCCGGAAAAAAAAAAAGGCTCCTGAGTTGTATGTATGGGAACATGGCCAGCAGAAAGAATTCACTTTTCTCCTTTATTCAGTACTTTTCAGAGGTATAGAATACTGTCTACTTTTGGATCCTCAAAACAAAAATTTTTATAAGCTGAGTTCAGTGGAGGGTCACTACAATGGTTGGTGCTGGAGCACTTGTTCTTTGAAGAAAGTCTGAGGGAATGGGGGTTATGAAGTCTGGAAAAGAGATGGCAAGGGGGACTTAACAGCAGTCTCTCAGTACCTGTGAGGAGGTTACTGAGGAAACAGGGCCAGACTTAACACAATGATGCATAGAAGAAGGTCAAGAGATAACAGATAGGACCTGAAATTTATATCTATAAAGCAGAATTTTCCACTTTACAGGGATAGAAAGGTGTTTGGGTTAGTGCTTAGACACTGTTTAATTTAGGGTTATATGTATTACCTTGTTTCACTAACAGCTCTACCGTGGAAGAAGGGCTGAAGGACTGATAAAGAGCATGCTTAGATAAAAAGTATCCTTAAGACCTGAAAGACTGATGAAGAGGAAACAAGTAGTCCCAGCAGGTGCCAGAGCTGGGGCATTGCCAGAGAGGCCTGGAGTGACAAAAATCCTCAATGACTAGGGGGAAGGTAAAGGTGTCAGGAGGAGTTCATGATCACCCACCCATCTGAAGAACTATACAAATTACCCCGTAATCCTTAAAGGAGCATGCATGCTTATTTGAATATACTTGGCCAACAGTAGATGATGCAGTAATTACTAACCAGTTAGTGTAAATTTTTGGCCATTTTTTCCTAATCCTGTAACTAGACAAACATGTAAATTCTGTGTACTGTTGTGCTAGCTTTCTGGAATCACCACCTAACACCCACCTCTGCACAGACAGGGGATGCATCAAATTCCTCTGCTCTCTGAGTATATTAGCATACTGCACACCCAGTAACAAAGTGAGAGATGCTCAAATTTGGTATGAGCATAAACTTTTTCAACATGAGGGCTTAGAAATGGAGCTGGCTGCCTTAAGATGTTGTGTTCAACCTTGGGATTATCAGCACACAACTGGATAAAGCCCTGAACAGCCTGGTCTTATTTCAGAGTTTACAAGAGGAGCCTCAAAAGGCACAACACACTAATGCACATAGGGCTCATTTCCCAAAAGCTGACAAAAGGATGGCTGAAGCTTTGTAATTGCTAACAATGGTTACTTTAGGTCAATACCAACAGGAATCTGTTCTGAAGCACAATGCTAATTTGACATGGAGAAGCCTTGAAATCTTGAGCTTACAACAAAGAGGTATTAATCATGGTGCAAATATGCATTTCAGTCCTTTCTGAGCAGCAATTAAACTCATCTTGTCCCACAGCTGCTTTCTAAAAATGGTTTTAAGCTTTTCTCAGATTCTGAGGTGCCCAGAAATGTTTCAGGGGAGTAGAGGAGCTCTCTGTAAAGAATTTAAACACAATGACAACAGGCATAGCTTTCTTAGTTAACATCTGCAAACCCATTAGACCAAGGCTATAATTCCCACACACAAACATGCACAAAATTGACTGATAACTGCAGGTTAAAACAATCAACTTAAATATTTTTTATAGACCGGCAGCTGCTGCCATGAACTAGCCAAGAGAAAACATAAGAAGAAAACATAATTCAGCAGAGACCAGATCTACAATGTCATCCCTGTGAGCACATAATAAAGCATTTCTATGAATACCACATGTGGCTTTTAAAACACAATTTTTAAAAAAAGCTGTATCTCACGAACCACCTTTGATTAAAGCAACTTAGAATTCAGGTCATAATTGGTGCATGCACATTCATGATGGCTTGCAGAAAACAGAAATATCCAGAAGCCTGTGAATTTTAAAGCATGTAGAACACACCTATTTAAAAAAAACCATTTTTATTCTCACTTCAGATATACAATATGTAGATTTCTAAATCTTGACAATTTGCTTAGTTTTTGAATAGTCATTAGAGAAAACCAGTTATAGTACATTACATTTTATCTCATTCCAAGTAGCTTCAAGCAACTACATTTGAGCTGGCTGAGATTAGTTCCATCCTGATGCAGTTAATTATACCTGGATTATCTTTCTGATACACTGTGTTGTTAAGCCTTGTGTTTTTCACAGGTAAGGTCTGCAAAGTGCATCCACCAATGAGGTGGCCAGGGGTGCACAAGAAGTTGGGAGGGGACACAGCAAGGACAGCTGACCCCAACTGACCAAAGGGATATACCATACCATATGATGTCATGCTTAGCACATGAAGCTGGGGGAAGAAGGAGGAAGGGGAGACATTTGAAGTGATGGCATTTAACTTCCCAAGAAACTGTTCCACTTGATGAAGCCCTGCTTTCCTGGAGATAGCTGAACACCTGCCTGCCCATGGGAAATGGTGATTAAAGATTTTGCTTTTCTTTGTTTGCATGCACAGCTTTTTTTTTTTTTTTTTTTTGGTCTATCAACCTGCCTTTATCTCAATCCACGAGTTTTCTCACTTTTACTCTTCTGATTTTCACCACCATCCCACTGGAGTGGGAGTGAGTAAGTGACTATGTGGATCTTACCTTAAGATAAGAAGAATCATGCCTGAAGTGCCCGCTTCTTTTTATTGGTGATAAAAGGAGGCTAAATCTCACCAAGTCCAAATCATAACAACAAATGTAAATATTCACATTTCTGTGATTTCCCTTCACACGTTCTGCCTCAGAGAATAAGAGCTGTTTATGCAAATAAACAAAGAAAATAATTATTATACTTCACTTTAATAAAAAGGAACATCTGAATCTTCTGTCTCCAGTACTGAAAAAAGTTAAAAAGTCGGTTAACTCAGATCGTCAAATTATGTCACTCAATCTCTCACATTTTTACCTTATAGAAAGTAAAACATCTTCTCTTCACAGTGCATCTCCAACGTTTATGGGTTGTTGGTTGTTTTTTGGTTTGTTAGGGTTTTTGGTTTTTTTTAATATAATAGCATAAAATAACTAATTAATTAATAAATTTTCCTTAGGGTACATTTTTATTTCATTTCAAATGTTTCTTAACAAAGACTGTAGAACACAGGAAAAATCCATGCAGACATAGCACAGCATTCTTGTCTCTTTTGGATATTGTTTTAAAATCAATTATATGTCAGCAAGGGAGGCCTGAAGGTAGCAAGCCAGTCAATGTTGTTTTATTAGGACTGGACTGTCTTTACAACTGAAACACATTTTAGCCACATGTCAATCATATTCTAACATCAGTCTTTTATTAGTTTTCCTCAAATTATTACTTTCTTTTCAGTTTAAATGAAATGGAAAATTGAAATACTCTTTTACATTTTTATATTCTCCATGAGAAAATTTAGAAGTAATCTAAAATAGAGCAACCAGCAATCTCTCTGCTTTGTCAGTCAGTATTGACATACTGTTCAATTCCATCTGTATGCTAATATCAAGATTCAGTTCTGCAAATGTATTCCTCAAATTAAGTGTAAGACAAAAATGTAGTTCTGATGTAATTCCAGTGGATAAATATGTATCATTCATAGTTTCATAGAGACTCCTCATATTTCAGTAAGAATTTGAATTAAAAAAAACCCAAAAGCCACAAAAATCTCTGCAAAACCTGAGGAATACAGATATATAGATATATATTCTTAGTGCAAGCTCAGATTTAATAATAAAGACATAGCAGCTGCATTCAATATCTGGCTAAGCTTCAGCAGGATATTGAGCAGCCATATCATTATTTTAAAAATTAATCTATAATAAGTATCTATGTCTAGAACACAAAGCTCTGTGGATTTCCTTTAAAAGCAGAGTGAAAGAAAAAATAAACATCTAATGTGGAAGTAGTTGCAATTACTTTTTTCATGTTAACTAGGAAGCAGCGCACAAAGGAAGATTATCAACTCTTCACTTGCACCAACAACAGTTTCCTTACAGGAAGGTAAATCTCCTGCAGGGAGCATAGAGGAGAGAAACACATTAAGTAAGCACTATCAGTTTGTTTAGATATAGATCTTAGGGTTTTGTACCAGCAAGTATCCAGCCACACTCCACACAAAATAGATTGATCACAGTGAAGTTCTTAATGGACTTCATGGAAAGCTTGGCTCTTCTGCCTTTCCAGATATATAGGAGTCTCTGCTGGAGGTTGACTATATCCTGGGGAAGCCAGAGAGGAACAGCTGATGGCATGAATGCCGTTCTTGTGAGGGTGCTCTCCAGGAAAAACACTCACATATTTTTCTCTCGTCTGTTTATGGCACCTCTCAGTGCGGTATGTCTTCTCCTTTTACAAGAAAAAAGAGAAAATAGTGTGGTTTGTTTTTATAACCCATATGGCATTACATTAAATTGTCACAGAAAAATTGTTTAAATTCTCTAGGATGTTTGGCTTTTGAAAGAAATATTACTGTGAGTAGACCTAAAAAAATCAATCAACACTGCTGCTGCCTCTTTGTTAGTTAGCAATTCATAGAAAAACTGAACAAACAGTAATCATGTTATCCCTACTCTTAAAAACAATCTTTAAAATACCTACTGTGTTAAAATAAATAAATATTTTCCACTGCAAATACCATTTAAAAAGTCTAATTATGAAGCATTTGTGTGTATGTGCATGTGGGCATCTTTTACTTTGTATCTGAGCGTGTGTGCGTGCATGCGTGTATATATGTTTCTGCATGTGTGTGTGTTTTCAGGTAGGCATGGTTACTGTTCTATTATAAAAATGCTCCTAGAAGGGGAAGGAAGATGAGCTTATACTAAGCTATAGTACTGTTAAATGTGTAGTCAGAATGCACTGAGTGGCACCTGGAACAACAAAGGGAAGATATTTTACACCTCAGTGGTTCTGAAAAGGTTTACACAGGCTTGAGGTGATTATAGAGGCATTAAATGAGCAAGAAACTGATGAACATGATCCAGATCATCAATAAGCAATCCAGATGTGCAGCACAAGTGAATACAGAGATTGATGAATCCTTTGAATTGGGTAAGGGAAGCAGTAGGAGTTTGACAGGTTATTTACTGACTGCCATAACCTTTAATGCTGCTCTATGAATCAGCTAGCACAAAGTTACAGCAATGGCAGGCTCTATCTTAGGGCAGAGGCGCTACAGCTCCTACAATGCCCTCACCAGCTCATCTTTAGATCTGCGCTTCACTCACAGTTTTAAATGCAACTGTTTGTCGACCTTCTTATAACAGAGCTTTTACCATAGCAGCAGCAGAAGGGCAAAAGGGTGTATACAACACAATATTGAAAAGATCAAGAAAAAATAGGGACTTAACACATCACTCCCTGCTTAAAATGGCGTCAATACATGCAGTCAAAGATCAGCTATATATAAAGTCATTTATTGAGACAATGCTGAGAATTCTTAGAACCTTTTGTGCAAGGTGTTGAAAATAATCATTATCTAAGAAAGCTTGCAATTTATGACTACTCTTAGGCTTTCTGTTCTGAGTCAAACTGATGGGGTTAAAGAAATTACTTTATTCTGTTATTCAATGCTGCCTCTCTGCTGGAGGTTATAGCCCTCCTAGGAGATCAAACTATGTGAGCACATTCTGTGTGCTTCAGTATGAACACAGCTAGGAGCAGCAGTAATGTATGTTTTACTGATTTTGTTTCAGGATTATGAATGTCCAACAAAGGGATGGTAACTGCTTCACTGATCACACTGATGCCTACAGTGAATACTGCACCATAGTTAACTAAGACACCGTTTTGGGGAGAGGGGCAGATTACTCCTCAAGTAATCTCAGGGAACTTAGCCTTTATGAAAATGAGAAAGTGGCATAACTCAAAACAAAATGGCAAAATGCACCAAAGGAGTCAGAGGTCTATAAGCACCATGGTGCATTAGACTACAGAAGGCTGCTGAGACAAGCAGGGCGCAAACATACAGAGCTATCCCTCAATGATAGTAAAAGGAGTCACCTTCCCTCTAGGCTCAGAATGACTTTGTAGATACTGATACACAAAATGTCCTTGAAATAATATCAGTCTGAAAACTAATCGGGAGGACAAGATGTACGTGCCAGAACAGGGTGGTCAGGGACATACCTTTTTATACCCTTTTTTCCTATTGATTCTAGACTTCCTTTGAAAATAAAAATAATGGCTATCAAATTACAAAATTGACTTTTTAATTTGATGATTTTGAGCTGCCAAGTTAAAAGGTACAGTAAATTCATCTTAAATTTCTAGCCAGTTTGTGGCCTGTAAGACATGTTCAGCGCAAATTTTGGGCCTGCATTACTGCCACAGACTATGCTATCCAGCAAGATACTCCAAGCGAGCCTGGACTTCCATGGTTCTACCACAGCCAACTCTAATCTCTTAGAGTATGTGGCCAAGAGTACAACTCTTTTGAGGTATTTATATATTGTTGTCTAGGGGGAAGTTGTACACCATTTGTCAAACAAGTTAGAGCAACCTGAGTCTAATAGGTAGCAGCTTCAATAGTGATATACCTGCAATTTATAGCTTGTCATTTTACTCTTAATGAGAAGGAATACATAATAAAAACGAATTAATTTATGGTTTTTTAGGAGTTAAAAGATTGTCAAGCAGATTTCCCTCAGGTGTACTACAAAGACAATTCAGGAGTCTGCCAAACAGCAGATTATATACTACATTCAGCCAGTTTTCACCTCACAAATGTAGTTATTTGGAGTACAGGTCATTCAGATTTCTTTCTTAGAGTTTTACTATTATGCAGACTGCTGACCTGAGTCTGGCTGACATGCAGTTAACTTTCTTCATAGTAGTCTGTATGGTCCTGTTTTCTGTTTGTGTTGGTAACCCACCAGTATTTTAATTATTGTTCCTTTGTAGTTACTTACTTGAAAACTGGTAGAAATATCTTCAAGGAGTCTTTTGTTTAAACTTCTCTATGCAAGGCAAGCTGAACTTGGATTGAAATGTAACCTGTACCTTTTCAACCTTTATTAAAACATCCTTCTGGTTTTGCATTTTCTTCATGATGATAAAGTCTAGTGCCTATGGATAAGGACGAGTGGGGAGGCCAACAAGGCTTGGAGTCTGTTACAGATCACTCAACCAGAATGAAGTAGATGAAGCATTCTACAAATGTCTAGCAGAAATCTCACTAATGCCAGCACTTGTTCTTGTGGGAGACGACACTGAGCTGTTGGAGCAAGTCCTGAAGAGGGTCACAAAGCTGATAAGAGTGCTGGAGAACACCTCCTGTGAAGACAGGCTGAGACAGATGGGCTTGTTCACTCTGGAGAAGGGAAGGCTGCAGGGATACCTTATTGCAGCTGCTCAATACTTAGAGAGAGCCTACAGGATATCTGAAGAGGGACTTTTTACAAGGGCAAGTAGTGGAAGTACAAGGGGTAATGGGTTTAAACTAAAAGAGGGTAGATTTAGATTAAACATTAGTAAAAAATCTTCATTTTTATGGTGGTGAGGCACTGGAACAGGTTTCTCAGAGAAGTTGTGGATGCCCTCTCACTGAAAGTGTTCAAGGCCAGATTGGATGGGGCTTTGGTCAACCTGGTCTAGTGACCATGTCTCATTCCATGTCAGGGGGTTTAGAGCTAGATGGTCTTTGAGGTCCTTTCCAACATGAGCTATTCTATGATCAAGGCTTTCTCTTTTTCCTACTCTTCATCCCAAAGTGAGTAGTCCATGTGTGAGGAAGAATTCGCTAGGGACACAGTGTTGACAATTGACCCAAACTGGAGAAAGCAATATTCCACCTTGATTTTTTTCTCCAGTCAAATCCATAGCTACTGTGAAGATGTACATAGTATCTTTGCCTGTTAAAATGATCCCAGAATCTTCCTCAGTGATTTAGAATTAAATACTACTCCATTTTACAAGTTAGAATTAACAGAAAAAAAAATAATTTGAACATAAACAAACCATCATGTTTTGCTCATCTGACTTTTGCAGACAAAAATCTTCTAAAACTGATAATGCAAACACTTGGTGACAAGTAGAAGAGATTCAATGGAACATTAACAATAGCAGAAACATTACATTTTAGGAGTGGATGACAGATTTCTATTCAATTACATAGCGAGCTACTCTGAAGCATTCGGTTTCCAGCAAACAAAAGATAAAAAGAGTTCATAACAGAGCTGATAGCATATTGTGTTAAAATAAGGAGGTAAACACTGTATGTATCTATAAGAGGAAAAAACCTTTCCTCTGATCTGTTAATACTGTACTAAAGAAAATAGAAGAATGGATGATCAGATGATGAGATGCAAGTGGGAGAGAGCTATCATAATCACTGCTGAAAATGGTTAAGTCAAGTAAATAAAGTACAACATTAATTTAGTATTGGGGAAAGTGCAGTTGAAAATTAAAAAAAAAAGCATATTAGAGATGATAAACAGGACACTTAAATCTACACTTCTGTGTAGAGAAGATTGCTCGTTTGTAACTGTATATTGCAAATTATTGAGTGTCTCTAGTACATTCCAAAGGGAAGGCTAGAAATAAGTAAGGGAGCCCACAAGCCCGTGTTATTTTCATGTAAAATAAAATACAGTGTGATTGTTAATGATAGCATGTAAATAAGGAAGAAAATATTAAATCCTGGAATGATGGTGAAGGGCTTTAACAACTGGATCTTGTCCATGATCCATGTAAATATGAACTGCAATACTTGATGAAATAAAGTGCTTTTTTTTGCAATTTTGAGAGCACTCTGTGAATGGGAGAAGTTAGTTCAAGAACAAGTAGTCTCTTTTGGTCTAAAGCATGTTGGAGAGATTTTTTTCATTTGTCTTTTTTTTGGTGGGCATGTGGAAGAGAGAAAAGAAAGAACATTGAATGTTATGGCTGCTACCAAATATCACAGCTGAATAGATTAATTCAGCCCTTCCCATAAGAAAACCCAGAATAAGGTGCTTTAAAGTTCCTTCATGTTATTTTTTTGTAGTTTGCATAAATAGGGAAAACTGGTAAAAATGGAGAGAGAATCACTGCCCTGAGAGAATAGTGACTCCAAGGAAAATACAGACCCTCTCCTTGTCCTGAGGCTCTTGCAGGAGTGTTTTGAAGGATGGCAGAGCAACAAGGACTAGTGTCCACTTCATATTCAGCATTTGGAGAAGTATAAGCATATTGTGAAATGGTCATTTTTTTACTGTTTTCATCTATTTCTTGAATGTATTTCTTGAGAGAATCCGTATCCACCAGACTTTAGTATCTGTGGGATTTCTCCTCCACAGTGTTTTTTGCTGGCGTTTTTTTGTAGGTTCAGTTAGTAGGAAGACTGAGTGTATACTATACAGATGTGGATACAAGCACACACAGATACACACAAAAACTATGTGTATAGCAGGCCAAACAAATCAACAGAGGTAGAGACTGGTACCTTTATGGATACCTGTAGGATCTCCAACAGCAATCACAGAAACTCATGTAACGCAGCACAAATCCATTTCTTCTCTCCAGCTGATACAGACTGAAGTTCCCTAGCAGGCATACGCTTACCCTACTTATATTATATTATATTATATTATATTATATTATATTATATTATATTATATTATATTATATTATATTATATTATATTGTTACACACATGCATATCCCAAAATCTCTTGAAATCTAGATAAGACCTTAAGCACATGCAGGATCCATGCCCAGACCTCGATGTTCATTTATTATTATTATTATTTTTACTATTACTGTTGTTATTGTTTTAGAAACTTATGGTCCTTGTTATCGTCTTATCACCTCCTTTTGCATCTTGTGTTTCTGGGTCTTTAATTAATTGTTTTTCCACTCTCTATTTTTTGTTTCTCACCCGAAATGCTTTCAAACTATATGTCCCTCCATTCTAGGCATTTACACATCCTTACCTTCCACATATCATTACAGTTTCTCCCATATATAGCCATTCAGAGCTCTTGGAGTTGCACGTTTAGCAACTCAGCAGTTCAGTTAGTGGCTTAGAACACATAAAGCCAATTGCAGGGATTCATTTACTCAATAAAATATTTTATACATTACTGACATCCTTAAAACTGGATGCAAATTCAGTTAGTTACACATTTAGACATCAGTACTCTTCTTTTATGAGCACTATAACTCCAAAAACTTAATGTAATATTTGTCTTCAAGGGAAAGAGTTCACAGGCTATGATAGTTTACGTCAGAAAAGTAGGAGTTGGAAAACTCATATTTTAAAGATTAATGATAATTATTAGGTTGTGAATTACCTATTTGCCCCTACAATTGATTAGCTAACTACATACATAGTTTTATATACACAAGAGAATCACTGATATTCATGAATTCAGCTAAGGACATCTGAATTTTTCTTTTTCCCTTTAGGAACTGGAGACTGTGGAAGAGTTGCTGTGGTAGACTTTTCTGGGTACATTCCGTTATATGCAGCCTTTCATGTCCAATCTTCCGAAGATGGTAAAAATTACTCATCTTGGGAAGTCCAATGATGATACTTCGTTTTCTTTTGCATTTTATGTGAAATTTTGTAGTGAGAAAATAATGCCTGGAGGAAAGGCAAATATGAACTTCAGGAGGGTTATACTATCTGCCTAGGTATCTCATTAAAATTATTACTTGTGTTCAGTCTACTTATTGGAAAATAGACATGGGAGCTGGGCCGAAAACCGTGAAAGCCTGACTGCTGTTTACCTTTCTGCATGACAGCTGTGTATACACAAGTTAATTTATACTTATAACTTGATTTCTTGTCACAGATTAACCTCCAACTACATTTTGCTGACATGCTTAAGCTAGCTACAGAATTACTTGCAGCTCCTATTACTGTGACTGGGTTCCTAAAATGGAAACTCAAATCCAAAACTGACTCTAGAGATGACTGTCTCTAGAATCATTGGGGATGGTAAATTCATCAACAAGATTACTAACTTCTGACTATTATTATTTACAAAAGCTAGATGGAATTAATCTTCATCTGTGATGAGTTGACCCTGGCTGGAGACCAGGTGCCCACCAAAGCTGCTATAATATTCCCCTTCCGCAACTTGGGTCTCACAGCCTAGAAATGTTCCCTAGGTTAGAAGACCCTAAGCCAAACATCAAAACGGCTTCTGTTTAGTATAAAAGACAAAAAAGTCATAGGGGTCTCCTTTCTGAAGGGAATAGAAGGCCCGATCTGCAGACCAGACCCACTACATAGGGAAGTCTGCTGCCTACTTGGACCCTCTGTTAGAGATGTAGCAACAAAACTTCCAACCCTGGTCAAACCCTTGGATTATTAATAACTTTTGATTTTTCAAGTAGGTAGTAATGAAATACACCCAAGAAAGCTGAGGGCAATTAAAAAAGAATTAACGTCCTTGGGATGAATGCTGAAGGCATTGGGGTGGGGAGCATAGGTAGTGTTCTCCCCTGATATTCCAACTACAGGGAATGATAAGGAAAGGAATAAGAAGAATCAGGAAATAAATACCTGGCTTCGAACCTGGTGTGAGGAGCAAAATTTTGGCTTCTTTGTCCATGGGTTGGCCAACACATCAGCAGGTCTGCTATCAAAGAATGGGATGCACTTGTTCTCAAGGGGCAAAAGAATACTGTCCAAGAATCTAGCGGGCCTCATTAGTAGAGCTTTAATCTAGATGTGGAGAGGGAGAGGGACAAAAACAGGCTTGTTAAGAAAGATACTTGGAATGGCACTCCAGTGTCTGAGGGATGGTGTGCTGGCAGTGACACTCAGTCTGCTACCTTAGAGGTAGTGGGGATAGTATTTCAAGTGGTAGCAAAGATGCAAAGACCACTGATGAGTTAGAAAATATAACAAACAGTCATTTAGGAAATGGGAGTATTCTCTTTAGGAGTATAGTGGGATCGATAGCCCAGCTGAAGTCAACGCAGCATGGGCAAAACCCAAGAGGAATTAGAGGTTATTTAAGACAAGGAGACTATGGGATAATTGCCATCACAGAAAAGTGGTGGGATGACTCACATAATTGGAGTGCTGCTATGGCCAGTTACAAACTCTTCAGGCGGGACAGGCAAGGAAGGAAAGGACACGGGATAGCTCTCTGTGTTAGGGAGTGTTTTGACACACTTGAGCTTGAAGATGGTGTTGATGGGGTTGAATGTCTATGGATAAAGATCAGAGGAGCATGAGATAAGGCAGATATTTTAGTGGGAGTCTGCTATAGACCACCCAGCCAGGAGGAAGAGACTGATGAGTTATTTTACAAACTGCAAGAAGCCTCACAATCACTAGACCTTGTCTTTGTGGGAGAATTCAACTTACCGGATGTCTGCTGGAAAAATAATACAGCAGAGAGAAAACAATCTAGGAGGTTCCTGGAGTGTGTGGAAGATAACTTTCTGACACAACTTGTGAGTGAACTGACTACGGAAGGTGCCGTGCTGGATTATTGTTTGTGAACAGAGAAAGCCCAGTGGGAGAAGTGACAGTTGGAGGACGCCTGGGGTACAGTGATCATGAGATGACAGGATGCTCAATTCTAGGAGAAGTGAGGAGGGGAGTCAGTAGAATGGCCACCTTGGACTTACACAGGGCAAACTTTGGACTATTCAGAAGGCTGGTTGATAAAGTTCCATGGGAGACAGTCCTTAAAGGCAAAAATGCCCAGGAGGGATGGACACTCTTCAAGAAGGAAATCCTGGCAGCACAAGAACAGGCTGTCCCCATGTGCCATAAAAGGAACCAGCAAGGGAGAAAACCAGCTTGGCTGAGCAGAGAGATCTGGGTGGACTTAAAAAAAAAAAAAAAAAGGAAAGTCTATGAACTTTGGAAGAAGGGGCAGGAATCTCAGAAGGATTGCAGGGATGAAGAAAGATCATCTAAAGAGAAAATCAGAAGAGCTAAAGCCCAACTAGAGCTTAGATTGGCCAATTCTGTGAAAGATAATAAAAAATCTTTCTACAGATACATCAACAGCAAAAGGAGGGCCAAGGACAATCTCCAGCCCTTACTGGATGCAGGGGAACATTAGTGACCAAGGATGAGGACAAAGCTGAGGTACTTAATTCCTTTTTACCTCAGTTTTTAATAGTAACTTGAGATGTTTCCTGGATGTTCAGCCTCATAAGCTGGGAGAATGAGAGGGACAGCAGAAAAAAATTCCCATGATCCAGGAGGAAATGGTTAGAGACCTGTTAGGCCAATTAGACATTCACAAGTCTATGGGACTGAAGGGGTTCCACCTGAGGGTATTGAGGGAGCTGACAGGTGTGCTTGACAAACCCCTGTCCATTGTTTACCAGCAGTCCTGGCAGACTGGGGAAGTTCCACTCTACTGGAGGCTAGCAGATGTTTACAAGACGGGTGGTCAGAGAGAGGATCCAGGAAACTACAGGCCTGTCAATCTGACCTCAGTGGCAGAGAAGATCATGGAACGGGTCATCTTGAGTGCTATCACACAGCACATGCATGACAACCAAGTGATCAGGCCTAGTCAACATGGGTTTACAAAAGGCAGGTCCTGCCAAACTAATCTGATCGCCTTCTATGACAAGGTGACCCGCTTAGTGGATGAGGGAAAGGCTGCGGATGTAATGTACCTTGACTTCAGCAAAGCCTTTGACACCCTTTCTCACAGCATTCTGATGAAGTGGCTGCCACTGGCCTGGATAGGGGCGCTCTCTGCTGGGTAAAAAACTGGCTGGATGGCTGGGCCCAGAGAGTTGTGGTAAATGGAGTCAAATCCAGCTGGAAGCAGGTCACAACTGGTGTTCCCCAGGGCTCAGTCCTGGGTCCAGTCCTGTTCAATATCTTTATCAATGACCTGGATGAAGGGATTGGATGTTCCCTCAGTAAGTTTGTGGATAACACTAAGCTGGGTGAAAGTGTCCAGCTGCTTGAGGGTAGGGAGGCTCTTCAGAGGGATCTGAACAAGCTGGATCAATGGGCTGAGACCAACAGGCTGAGGTTCAATAACCTCAACATTACAACCCCGTGCAGGTTGAGGAAAAGTGGTCAGAAAGCTGCTTGGTGGAGAAGGACCTGGGGGTGTTGGTTGACTGCTGAATGAATATGAGTCAGCAGTGTGCCCAGGTGGTGAAGAAGGCTGATGGCATCTTGTGTCAGAAACAGCATGGCCAGCAGGTCCAGAGAAGTGATTGTGCCCCTGTACTCAGCATTGGTGAGGCTGCACCTCAAGTACTGTGTTCAGCTTTGGGCCCCTCACTACAAGAAAAACATCGAGGTCCTGGAACATGTTCAGAGAAGGGCAACCAGGCTGTTGAAGGAGCTGGAGAGCAAACTTTACGAGGAGTGACTAAAGGAACTGGGGATGTTTAGTCTGGAGAATAGGAGGCTGAGGGGAGACCTTATCACCACCAACAATTACCTGAAAGGAACTTGTAGAGAGATGGGTGTTGGTCTCTAGCCAAGTGACAGGTGATAGGACAAGGGGGAATGGGCTCAAGCTGCACCAGGGCAGGTTCAGATTAGACATTAGGAAAAAAATTCTTCACCGAAAGGTTGTCGGGCATTGGAAAAGGCTGCTCAGGGAGGTTGTTGAGTCACCAACCTTGGATGTATTTAAAAGACAGGTAGAGGAGGTGCTCAGTGATATGGTTTAGTAGAGGCTGGGTATGATTGGACTTGATGATCTTAAAGGTCTTTTCCAATCTAGTGATTCTGTAACTGGACAGGGGAGAGAAAATGTAATGAATGAAAGACTCATGGGTCAAGATAAGGATCAGGAGAGATCAGCAAAAAGTACTGATTTTTTTTTCCTTCTTAAATATGCTATCACAGAGGAACTGCCACTGTTGCTGACTGACTTAGCCTTGGTCAGTGGCAGATCGGTCTTAGAGCTGACTGGCATTGGGGAGGTACCTAAGGGAAGCTCCTAGCAACTTCACACAAAAGCTATCCCTGTATCACCCTGCTACCAAAACCTTGCCACACAACCCCAAAATTTCATCTCATCTCTAGATTTACTCAGGTAGATCTTAATTCTGGGCTTTGGAAAAAGGCCTTGGAAATCCTTCACTGTTTATGAACAGTCTGGTAGTAGTATAAAAGTGTAAATATTAATTCAGAATCACTATTAAAATCTAAAGGATGAACTAAACAAACCAGAGTTCATTGTGAAATTTTTGCAAGTTACATGAATTAAACCTATTGAATTGTGAAGCCAATCTGTGTTCACTGACTAAATATTTTAAAACATGTATCAAGGAACTAAAATATCTACCACACTGTTCTGATATAAATGTCATCATGTGGCAGAGAATAAGAAATGAACCATTTTTAAAATGCAACTGCACAGCCTAAAATCTTATTTTCTGCACCCTAATGTACCTTGTAGCATGTATTTACAAAGTGCATTAAGGATAGAATAAACAAAAATAACTAGAAAAGGCCTATGTCAGGGTCCAAGATCTGCCATAAAAAGTCTCTCAGAACTTACAGTAGCAGAAAGAATTTTTATTTTTGGCTTAAACTATATTTTTACTGTGCCTTACACAGTGAGTCTTCAGTCCATAACTGCAGCTCATTGTCTATGACTGTATGAGGGCGTCATTGAGTAAATGCTATACAAAATACCACCATGGTCTGGATACTCAATTCAAGACAGAACCCTCAGATGTTTTACTTCCTGAAAACAGAATTTAACCATTGGCCCTGTCAGAAATCGATGTTCTCGAACAACCATGGCAACCCAATGGCTTTAAGCTAAAAAGTTGTAGGTTTAGATTAGATATTAAGAAGAAATTCTTTACTGTGAGGGTGGTTAGGCACAGGAACAGGTTGGCCAGAAAAGTTGTGGAAGCCCCATTACTGGAGGTGTTTAAGTCAAGGTTAGATGGGGATATGGGCAACCTAGTCTAGTGGAGGGTGTCCCTGTCCATGGCAGGGGGGTCGGAACTAGATGATCTTTGAGGTCCCTTCTAACCCAAAGGTTTCTATGATTCTATGATCATTTAAATTAAGCTCTTTCAAAGTGTATGGGTAAGCAGAAACAAACACTGTCCTTCCCTTTTTAGTGCTGTATCCAAAAAAAAAAATCCTCAGGACCTTGGTAAACCAAACACCAAATAAAGACACATACTGTTCAGCATCTGAGTTGTAGAAGAAGTGGTCCGAAAACAGACACTGAAAGGCTCCTAAATATAAAATATGAGGTGGTCTATAATTATAAGCTTATTCAGTGAACAGAATAAAATGTTGTACTTGGCTACACAGAGTTCAGTGGAGCACTTGTGGTACCCTGAAGAGAGTAAAAAGCAAACGTGGGCTCTGAGTAGCAGCTGTTTTAGAATGAACATTCTTACCACAGAAGAATGATGATTTTCAGAATTTAGTTATGCCTAGCATTTAACCACAACTTTAACTCTTTATCTTTGCTGTAGCTTGGTTTTTTGTGGTTTTTTTTGGAGGATGGAGGCTATTCTTGGAGCATGACGTTCACTGTCATGATTGAAGCAGAGCTGTCAAAACAAATGCATCAGGTCATGTAGTGAGTGGTTTATCTCTGTGGAAAACATAAGAATAGAGAGGACTGTGGTCTCAGAGTAATTAGGTATTGATTGCTTTCACTAACACATTGTGTAAAATTATAAACAAATGCAAGATCATTCCCGACTCCTTTCTTTTAAACCCGGATATTTGTCAGTACATTCATTTGAAAGATTCCAAAATATGAAGCAGTTTTTTACAGTTGATTCACTTGGGCTTCAATTCATTTTTCTCCCATAAAAATCCTCTCTTTGAAAGGAATTTCAAAGGAATTAGCAATATCTCAGTTCATGTCCACAGCCAGGACTTTTACTTTAGATTAGGGAAATACAGAGCAATTGGCTTGCGAGGCAGCAGGTAAACTGTCCCTCCTTACAGCTGACACAAAAGTTGGAGAGACAAGACCTTGACTTCTTGCATTGATCTAATCAACCTTCACCCTATGTCTCTCTTTTCTACCTTTATAGACACATTTAATGGAGATAGTTAAAGGAGGTCTTGCAATATTAATTCCTGCTATATGGCTCTGGTGGCTTTGACCCAGCCGAAAAGCCGGACACCACGTGTGCTTGCTTTTGTTTGAAAGGGGGAGGGGGAAAGCTGGGGAGGAAAAGGAAGAAAGGGAAAAGGAAAACCAAACCAAAACCACCAAAACCCTGCAGGTTGGGATAAGGGTGGTTTACTAGGATAACAGTAAAAGAAACAGGTATAACAATGATATCTGGTACACAATACAGTTTTTCTCACCAGAAACACACACACAATTCAGACAGCGCTGCTTCCTGCTCCTTCCCCTCCAAAAACCTGGCCCCTGGAGCTTCCTCCCCCTCCTTTATAGACTGAGCATGACGTAATTGGCATGGAATGACCCCTTTGGCCAATTTCAAGTCACCTGTCCTGGCTGTGTCCCCTCCTCTCTCCTTCCTAGGAAAAAATTAACTCCCTCATAGCTGAAACCAGGACAGTGCCTTGATCACTGAGAGACATGAAGGCAGACAAAAAATAGCAAAAGCACCGTGTTTTGTCCTCTCTTGCCATGCCAGAGGACATCCCAAAGAAGGGGGGACCAAGTCCCGCCCGCTCCTGCCTTCCTGGTTCCATCAGCGCTTTCCAACTCTGCCCTTGCAGGCGCCGGCGTGTGTCTGTTCCTTGGATTCCCCGGAGGAGCTCCAAGGCCCGGCCCTCGGCAGGCACCACGTAGCTGCAGCAGCACCTCGGCAGAAGGGACGAGGAAGCACCCGTGCCCTTCTTTTCTTGTTACTTTACTTTTATTGTTACTTGACTTTGATCGTTGACTTTGAGTTCTTTACTAAATAGTAGTTTAGTTTAGTGTCAGTTTAGTTTAGAATAGGATTTGCAGTTTAGGGAACTTGTTCTTTACTAAATAGTAGTTTAGTTTAGTGTCAGTTTAGCTTAGAATAGGATTAGGAGTTTAGGAACTTGTAAGAGTTAGGAGAATAAAAAATGTGTTAAGGCCCTTTGGAATGTGTGGGTGCCTTGATCACTATGGAAATCGTTACGGGCTCTGAATTAAAGCCGTGGGTACCGGTGCTGGTCTTGAGTTGAAACACTAGGGACCAGAAGAACCTGGCTGTGGTTGTGCAGATCAGCCAACGCTGAAATGTGCATGCGCAAGGATGGGGTGCAACCAGCACACGCAGTGAGGAAGACTATCGAGGACAGCCACAGGACCCCCGCTCACCAGAACTCCGCGTGCTAATCATTCCCCTCCCCTCTTTGTATTCAAAGCAGTCGTGAAGTTGAGCAACGATTTTGGTAGAGTAAGAATACAGATAAAGCGAAGAACCTGAAAGTCAATCCTTGCAAAGGCCAAATGAAGAAGCCGTCCTTCCATGCAATTTTGAGCGATGACTTTAGCTAAGGAATTGTCTAAATGTGCCCTGCTTGGTGCCTGTGGGTGAACACATCCTTGGCGGAGCTGTCCAAAGTAGTAGTTCGGTACAGCTTCTGCTAGTGCGTCTCAGAGTATCTTGCTGGACAAAATGCCCAGAATACAACTAGACAAAGCCACAATGCACTGGGTGAGCAATTGGCTGATGGGTCAGGCCCAGAGGGTGATTGTAAACGGGGTTCCATCTGGCTGCTGACCAGTCACTAGCGGGCCTCCCCAGGGCTCCATTTTAGGTCCAGGTCTTTGTAATGTTTTCCTAAATGACCTGGACACAGGCCGTGAGGGTGTCTTCAGTGAATTTGCAGATGACACCAAAATGGGAGGAGCTTTTGACTCCTTTGAGGGTGGAGAAGCCTTGCAGAGACACCTGGACAGATGAGAAACCTGAGCAATTCCCAACCACAGGAAACTGAACAAGGCCAAGTGCTGGATGCTGCACCTGAGAAGAGACAAGCCTGGCTACACAGATAGACGGGGGAATCAGACGCTGGAGGCCAGCCGTGCGGAGAGGCATTTGGGGGTCTTGGTCGACAGCAAGTTAACCATGAGCCAGCGGTGCACCCAGAGAGGGAGTGAAGGGGCAGGCACCCACCTCCTCTCTTTGGCTGCCAGCAATAGAACCCGAGGGAACGGTATCAAGCTCAGACAAGAGGTTCTTTACTGAGAAGATGGTCAGGCACTGGCACAGGCTCCCCAGGGAAGCGGTCACAGCACCCAGCTTGACTCAGGTCAAGAAGCGTACGGACAATGCCCTCGGCCCCATGCTCTGACTTGGCTGGCCCTGTGTGCAGCCAGGAGTTGGACTCCATGATCCTTATGGGTCCTTTCAAGCTCGGGATATTCCGGGGACAGATGCCGTGAGGGTGTCTTCAGTGAATTTGCAGATGACACCAAAATGGGAGGAGCTTTTGACTCCTTTGAGGGTGGAGAAGCCTTGCAGAGACACCTGGACAGACAGGTTTTTTTAGAATAGGATTAGGAGTTTAGGAACTTGTAAGAGTTAGGAGAATAAAAAATGTGTTAAGGCCCTTTGGAATGGGTAACCAGAAGTTTGTGTTCCTGTGGTGGTTTTGACCCAGCTGAATAGCCAGACACCACGTGTGCTTGCTTTTGTTTGAAAGGGGGAGGGGGAAAGCTGGGGGGAAAAGGAAGGGAAAAGGAAAACCAAACCAAAACCACCAAAACCCTGCAGGTTGGGATAAGGGTGGTTTACTAGGATAACAGTAAAAGAAACAGGTATAACAATGATATCTGGTACACAATACAGTTTTTCTCACCAAAAACACACACAACTCAGACCGTGCAGCCTGCTCCTTCCCCTCCAAAAACCTGGCCCCTGGAGCTTCCTCCCCCTCCTTTATAGACTGAGCATGACATAATTGGCATGGAATGACCCCTTTGGCCAATTTCAAGTCACCTGTCCTGGCTGTGTCCCCTCCTCTCTCCTTCCTAGGAAAAAATTAACTCCCTCCTAGCTGAAACCAGGATAATGGCCTGAACACAAAAATCTCCTTGTAAATGCCATCTATGAGTACAGCTACTCCCTTTACTCTGCAGAGACAATATTCTATGCCTTATGAGCTGACCCAGGTCACAGAAAACATACATGATGCCGCAGATAGAAGAGTACAATACTTTAAAACTCGTGAAGAAAACTGCTCTACAAATTGTCTTAGGCACCTCCAAACCCACACATAGAGTACCTCCAAAGAAGATGGTCTCTACAGTCAAAATTCCATATTTGTCTTTTCTTCCTTTTAGAATCATAGAATCATACAATGCTTTGGGTTGGAAGGAACCTTAAACATCCTCTTGTTCCAATGCCCTCGCCATGAGCAGGGACACCCTCCACTAGACCAGGTTTCCCAAAGCCCCATTCAACCTGGCCTTGAGCACACCCAAGGTGGGACATCCACAACCTCTCTGGGCAACCTGTTCCAGTGCCTCACCACCCACACAGCAAAGAATTTCTTCCTACTATCTAGTCTAAATATACCGTCTTTTAGTTTTAGTTTAAACACATTGCCCACTGTCCTATCACTACACACCCTCATAAATAGTCCCTCTCCTGCTTTCCTGTAGGCCCCTTCAGGTCCTGGAAGGCTGCAATAAGGTCTCCCCAGAACCTTCTCTTCTCCAGACTGAACAAGCCCAACTCTCTTAGTCTGTCTTCACAGGAGATGTTCTACAGCCCTCTGATCATCTGGTCCCTCCTCTGGACCATGTCCTTCTTGTACTAGGGTCTCCAGAGCTGGGCACTGTATTTTGTGTGGGATCTTGCCAGAGCAGAGTAGAGGGGCAGAATCACCTCCTTGACCAGCTAGTCACACTTTTTTTGATGGATAGAGTGGGCTTTCTGGGCTGCAAGTGCACATTACTGGCTTTCCATCAGTTAACACTCCCAAGTTCTCCTTGGGGCCACTCTCAATCTATTCTCTGCCTGGCCTGAGTTTGGGACTGTGCTGATCCATGTGCAGTTCCTTGTACTTGAATTTGTTGAAGTCAAGCATGATTTGCCCTTAGTGAAGCCATGTTGGCTGTCATCAGTCACCTCCTTATTTTCCATGTCCCTTAGCATCATTTCCAGGATGATCTGTTCCATGATCTTGCTCGGTTCTTCCTGGTTTTGTTTTTGGTTTTGGTTTTGTTTTTTTCTTTTTTTTTTCCCTCCTTTTCCAGTCAGTAGGAACTTCACTGGACTGCCAGGACTTCTCAAATATGACGTATAGTGTAATAGCCACTTATCAGCCAGGTCCTTCAGGATCCACAAATGCTTCTTGTTAAGTCCCATGGACTTCTTGTCCCAAAAGTAGGATCATTTACTTAGTGTGCCATATGCCTCTGCCCACAGCAGAGGTATTTGATGTATTTCATGTCTGCACAGGGATGGATGCTAGGTGGTAATTCCACAAAGCTAGCACATCAGCACACAGAACATACATATCTTGTTACAGGATTGGAAAAAACACCTAAATTTATGCTAATATTTAGTAATTACCACAGCATCTACTAGTGGTCAAGCATACTTAAATAAGGATGCATGCTCCTTGAAGGTGTCTTTTAATCCTTTAATTGGGTAGGTGGTCACAAATTCCTGCTGCCACTTTTACCATTCCCCTAGTTAGGGCTAATTTTTGTTGACTCCAGGCCTCTTCAGCAATTGCTCCACATTCCCTCAGTAACCATCCCAAGACCCTGAAGTATCTGTTGATTGCTTTTGCATTACTCATTGTGCCTTCATCACCACTCGCATGGAGAAGCAGTAATGGGTCAAAGGGCTGTACCAGGCTGGGGATTTTCTTTGCAATGTTGTTAACACGGGTCCCAGGGAGGCCCTAAGAGAAGGGTCTGCCAGGCATATTGGACATTCTGCACCACTCAAAAGGGTGTGGCCTACAACTATAACCCAGCTTTTCTTCTTTGTGGAGATGGTCATGACACCTGGGGATGGACCTTTCAGACCTTGTAGCTAGACTTGTCATCCATGTCCTCCTTTAACCCACCTTCCATAGCTAGTGCCTCATACCTGTTGTACAGAGGCATATGGGAAGGTGAGGAGGGCAAGAAGATGGTTCCCCTGCCACCCTGAGCATGGACTTGCTTCCATCCATCCCTGGTTTTCAGCTGTGGCCTTCAACCTGGCAGGGGAAGGATACAGGATCCCCTTGATCCTGGGTTTTGTTTGCTATTTGTTTCTGCATCAGGAACAGTAGAGCTTTGCTCTTCCTCAGCCACTCTGATGCTCTTTAACCTTCTACTTCCCTTCATTGCTCTGCCACCAGATATCCACCTGGTCACACCCCACATAGCCATTCTCCCTACTGCCATCCATTCCCAATGACAAGCTCTGGCATTCCCTTGCTGCCTGAGAGCTGGGTGGCTGCATGTTTTTGTGGGAGCCCTGTCTGGCTTGCCACATCTATTCTGGCGAGCACAGAGGTCAGAGATTTTGCTGGGTGGATACCATGGCTAAGCTCCTCTCAGAGGGGTGATGACCTCCAGTGGAACTCACCTTCTCAGCTGGTAACCTGACTAGGCCCTCCCTGTGCAATGTGCCCTGCAAACTCCTGTGTCCTGCCCTTACCGAACACATCACCCTCTGTTTGCCTGATCTGTGCCCAGTGCTCTGGGTTTCTAGTGCTCCTCAGGAAAGTCAGGAAATTCACCTGTGCACTGAGATCTGTCCAGCACTGGAGCAGGTCCCCTCAGTGACATTTTAGAAAGAGAGAAAATGAAGAGTGTGTTATAACCATGCACTATGGTAAACAAGTCCCCTGAAACTCCTCCACCATCTGCTTTCTTAACTAATGTGCTGTCTCTTGAGGATCAAAATAAAATTATCACTTCAGTATTGAAGCATAAGTAAGAGTGGTAAAAGCTATTATTTACCACCCTCGGTCCCACCTACATAAGGAAGGGAGCAGAATCAAGGTTTCACTATAGCTAAGGGAGCTGCTGAAATCTATTATAAAATATACTACATCAGAGAAAAGATATTCCAATAAATTGAAGGTTATGTGAACATGTGGAAAGAAAGATTATGGAAAAAGGACAACTAATACATTTTTAAAATTTTTCTTTACTCAATCCTTTTGTGGTCTCAACCTGTTCTAATTCCTAAACCTTTTCTACATAATGTTCTCATTCATTGTTAAGTTCTTTCATGGTGAAGCATGGAGATTAAAGGTTTTGGCTATTTAACTAATTTTTTGATTCATTGCAGAGTGTAAACAAGATTGACACTCCAAAACAAAACATTGTTTGGTGGTACACAGAGAAAACAGACAACTTTAGAGCAGATAATGAAAAGTTGTGATTTTGTTCACAACATCTAGTTAGATATCACACCTGGAAATACAAAATACCTAGTTCTGCTTCCAATTAACTCAATAGCAAAACTCTCATTGACTTAAAGGTCAGGAAGATCAGGCCCTAATTTACCAACACTTGTAATTCCCTGATTAAATTTTCAAAGGCCAGATGCTAAAGTGATTTGCAAGCCTTTGATATCCTGCTGAAGGCAGTGTACAAGTTGGCAAACCGTTTCTTTGGCTCTTTACTAGGATAATAAAAATTCTTCTGCTAATCATGTCAGTCTTTGCCTTGTCATGCAGCAGAGAATTCCAGTCTGTGATTCCAAGCTTGTCATGTAGTGTCTTTTCCTCTCACTTCCATCTCTTTTCCCCATGGGGAAAAAAACTAATCTCTGAATATCAGAAAGTTCTAGTTTCTCTGAATATCAGAAAGTTCTAGTTAAAGAACAGCACTTCAAATGTATAGTCTTGGGTGTAAAACTCTTGAATCACCAGAAAGGAATGCAGAAAACTAAGTGCACAATGTAGCTAGTAAAGAGAAACTGAAATCTCTGAACTTCCAGAATATCTGCATTAAAAATTGTTGTGCAATATGAGAAAACAAAGAAAAAATATTTACATTCCAATGTATACCTTAACACTATGATAATAATCATGGTATTGCTGCCTACTTGTATATTTTTTCTTATGTAATTTCACATAGACATTCCTATTAGAACAAATAATTAGATGCAAATTTGCAAAACCTTACTGCATAGATTTGAGAACTGAGACATCAACAACAGAACTGATCTTTTCCTACAGTCTGTTTCTAAGTGAGGAAGAATTTTTTTTTTCATATTCTGATTCAGGATAACAAAGCTTTTATTCACATTTAGATTTTCATTATATATATACATATATATTTATCTGGGCTGTGTCTAGACTGCAAAGCAACTCCATGGTACACATCTAGCACATGGAGTGAATGTCATGACATTCCCTACTAGGCTGAACTATCTCAGTTTGAGTTTGAAAGAGCAAATCTGGTCTGCATACAAAGAATTTCTTACCAGAGGAAATGAGCAAAAGAGGCTTATGGACCAAAAAGAAAACCCCACACAGGATGCAAGAGTGGGTTTTTTTGTACAGATACTAGGAGAAAAAATGTTGATTAAAATCATGGGGGGATCTCTCAACAGGAACTAAATTTCTTGTTAGCTATCCATAAGACATCGGGAGTCTCAATTGATTGGTCTTTACAATGGTATCTTTCATCAGAATGGGTGAGACTCCAGAACCACTGTCCTTCCAATTTCTGATGCCCATCTTCCATGTGGTCGTCTGTGAGTCATTCAGAACAAGTATTTTCTGTCACCACTAAGTACCTTAAACTATTTACAAAACACCTCCTAACATTCTGTATAAAGCACTTTCCTACATGAGAATTTCTGCATGTCCAGGAAATTTTCTTCTGTGTACGAGTGCCCTGTCTAAGTTTGCTCATTTATAGAGCAGGAACTGGTTGAGCAAACCTCTGTGATGATCAGATTCTCCACCCAACCCTCTGAATCATATAAATGGTGTCTTTGAATTGCTCTGGACACAGCACGAGATACGTGGTACAATCTCTGGGGCAGGTCAAAATTTTTACTTGGAGAGCTCCTATAACCACAAGTCAAACGTCTTGTTGCATCAGTAGCGGGGTATTCAGTCTCAAGCTGGTCATAAATGCACAGACCACCCAGGAATTAATGACAGGGTCTGGACATGCAGGCACAGACCAGATACCTAGCTACATTGTAATTGTAACCACAGGAGAAACTTGAATTTCATTCTTCTGTCACATTGTAAATAAAAAAAAATCACAGTCCTTTCAAAAGTTTTTACATGGGCACTTGAAGTTGAAACTGACAATGTATACCTTGTTCTACAATGCAAATAGGAAAGGTAGAAAAATATCCTTGGTGTAACTCCTCTTTGAGGTCACTTAAACTTTGATTTGATTCCTTGTTTCGTGGGACCTTGGAAGACTTCAGGAAGGGATTTGTCACTGAATGTCCCAGATATCTCTATGTTGTACATGTTACAGTGATTTCCCTGTGGTTGACTAGCAAGTACACAGATAGCGTAATGAAATCAGCTTCAGTTTGATCTTTAACTATATTTAAAACATGTCATCCATACTTGGTACATTTCTGCTCTAAGGATACAGCAATCAGTTATAATATTCAGCTTATATTTGCTCAAGGGTAGATTTGAATGACAATTTGTCCTTCTGAATTTCACCCCATTTTTT
This sequence comes from Hypotaenidia okinawae, assembly GCA_027925045.1. Classification (NCBI taxonomy): domain Eukaryota; kingdom Metazoa; phylum Chordata; class Aves; order Gruiformes; family Rallidae; genus Hypotaenidia; species Hypotaenidia okinawae. The sequence goes on from BSDF01000001.1 coordinate 178,089,222, forward strand.
TCTGCATCTCCCAGTAAAAGAAACTGTCTTACTTCTTAAGACCAGAGAGAAGGCAGAAAATTGGTCTGTTATTTATAAATAGTGGAAGGGCTGAATTCCAAGTCTTCCTCTGAGGTTGCTTTGTTGCTTTGTCTTTGTCTGTGGATGTCTGTAGATCCTATGAATGAGAATTCCTCTGTGTGCATACAGGATTACAACCTGGTCAAGTGGTTAGGTTTTGCTTGTTTTGGCAAGTCTTCTGTGGTTGTGTGGTCTCTGTATTAGCTTCCTATGAGGTAGAACAGAAGTGAAGTTTGGGGTAAACAGACACATGCAATGGAGCCCAAAGTGACAGGAATTCAGGAGCAAAATGTATTGCAGGTCACCTGGATAATATTGAGTTTAGAAGCTACAGAGGTCTCTGTAAGATTGCCCTCTGCCCAATTCTGTTTCATTTAGTAAAATGCATTAGTAAAATAAATTGGGATTCTCTTTGGTGAGAACACCTTAGAAATAATAGAGATGTTTCCTGTCGTTCTGATTAACCTATATTCTTTCAGAAAGTGCTTATCCCATGACATTAAAATGTTTTCCTGCAACAGACCAAATTTATCATAACTGCCAAGAGGATACTACTGAAGTTTCATTTCAACATTATTGTTGCAACATGCATGAAATATGAGTGATGAAGAAAAAAAACCCCAAAACCACACTTAATTAAAACAAACAAACAAAACAAAACAAAACAAACAAAACAAAACAAAAAAAAACAAAACAAAAAAACACCCCTTGGTAAGATAAACCAAGTATTTGCTTCACAAAAAAAATAAATTCTCTCTCTTATTTTTTCTTTTTTTTTCTTTTTTTTTTTTTTATATTTCCATCACAGTTTAAAATGAAACTGCATTTCACACTACAGAACTGAATGCAAATTTTGTATTCTAGTCAGTTTGGCCATGGCATTGTTTTTAAAAACCTATAGATGTCTAACTAGCACTGCTGTATCAAGAATCTAAGCTTCTATATTTGGAAAAAGGAGAATAAATCAAACTGAGATTATACCTGACAGTGTTTTTTTATCTCCTTGCAAGCTAAAACCTAATGAAGTTCAACAAAAGCAAGTGTAAAATCTTGCACCTGGGAAGAAATAACTGCTTGAATCAGTACAGGCTGGGGGATGACCTGCTGGAGAAGAGCTCTCTGGAGAAGGACCTGGGGGTCCTGGTGGATGACAGGTTGGCCATGAGCCAGCAGTGTGCCCTGGTGGCTAAGAGAGCCAATGGGATCCTGGGCTGCATCAGGAGGAGTGTGGCCAGCAGGCCAAAGGAGGTGATCCTCCCCCTCTACTCTGCCCTGGTCAGGCCCCACCTGGAGTATTGTGTCCAGTTCTGGGCTCCCTGGTATAAAAAGGACAGGGATCTCCTGGAGAGAGTCCAAAGAAGGGCTACGAAGATGATTAAGGGCCTGGAGCATCTCCCCTATGAGGAAAGGCTGAGAAGATTGGGACTGTTCAGCCCTGAGAAGAGAAGACTAAGGGGGGACCTAATTAATGTTTACAATTATCTTAAGCAGGGGATGCAGGGGGAATCAGCCAGTCCCTTTTCAGTGGTCTGTGGAGACAGGACAAGGGGCAATGGCTGCAAGTTGGAGCACAGGAAGTTCCACACCAACATGGGGAAAAACTTTTTCACAGTGAGGGTGACAGAGCCCTGGGACAGGCTGCCCAGGGAGGTGGTGGAGTCTCCTTCTCTGGAGATATTCAAGACCCATCTGGACACCTATCTGTGCAATATGAGCTAGGGAGCTGCTTTGGCAGGGGGTTGGACACAATAATCTCTTGAAGTCCCTTCCAACCCCTATAATTCTATGATTCTACAATTCTACGATTCTATGATTCTACAAGTGATAGCATTTCTTCTCATTTGTAGACAGAACAGATGGAATAAGCCACCTTTAGCTTTCAGTATCATGAGATATAGAATTTAAATAACTTTCTTTCAGTGATGTTTCCACAAGTTAAAGGTAATATAACAGACTAGCAGCTCTATACTAATGGGTTCACTAATCAGTCCTTAATTTATTGAAACTAGGGCCTTGAAATTGATGACAGTTGAATCAGGCCCTAAATCAAAATTAAAACCTACAAATGTTGCAGAGGATGTTGCAGTTTTATATTTTGTAGAAGAAGTGAAAACTGTAATTTCAAGCCTGTAATTTGGACGCAGAAAGTGGAAGTTCATCAGACTGAAATGGGGGGAACTTTCAACTAATTTTTTTTTCCACCGGGGTATTTCAGCAGTTAGCATCACTATTTAAGAGCTCTATGGAACACTTTGGACTTTGTAACATCGTTTTATGTTACGTGATTAAAAGGGAGCCTTTAATTTGTGGCATCTCAGGAGTATTGTATTTACCTACTTAAGGTCAGATAGATAATTCTGCGTATGAGTCAGGGTGGAAAGAAAAGGATTTGTGGGGGGGTTTCCCTCTCTTTTCTATAATCTTTCTACTACAGGAGCTCTTTTTGATTCAATAATGACATTTGGTGGTAATCCCAGAGGAGTAATAATTTTGCCTGAAGACTAAACCAAGAGAGTGGTGATCTTCCTTGCTGTCAATGACCTATAGATGACATTTTGTACCTAATTAATTAGATGTCTTTCTTTTGAAAGAAATGGCGAATCATGCATAATTAGAAGAGGCATCAAAGTTGGAGCTGTTGGCTCATTAATCTAATGGAGCTAGCCTATGGCACTTAAAGACCATTTGTATTGCTCATTATGTTTGTGTTATTTTATGAGCAATTAGTACTTTATATAAGACTGATTCTTTTGATAGTTTCCATTTTTTTCTACACCCAAAGAAAAGATTTAGGTTAGTTGACAGTACAGTAAAGCTATAACATCTAACACACATAACCATTCACATATTCACAGTTTACAAAGTGGGTAAAAAGTATCAAGAACCCAGCAATGATTTTTTGCTACTTTAAGTAGAATTCATAGACAAAAAAATTAAACAAATGAAACATTGAAGGACATGACAAATTCTGTGATGGAATTTCGGTGATTTTTTTTGAACCAATGATTATTGGTCTGAATATGGGGCACCGTTCTTCTGTGTATTTTATTTCTCTTTCCTTCAATTAATTAAATTTTATATTTTAACAGTATCTTTGACATATATATAAAAATTTAAGACATCCTGGATTTTTACAAAAGAGATTCATAAACAGGCTTTCTGGAGCCAGTCCATTCTCAGCACAAGGATTCCAGAAGTTTAAATTTCACTTTCCACCCACAACTTGCCAGATTGGTCTATAATCCTTCATAATTATTTCTCTAGAGAGTCTAACTACTTCAGCTTTGCTAGGATTTGTTCCTGTAGAATGCCCGGTTGTCTCTTACTATAACTATGTCTCACAGAAAATAATCCAAGTGAGCTAAATTGTACATTATCATGCCATGTGGCACGCTTTAAAAAACATCCAGCAACAGCTCTGGTACTACTAATAGTTTCATGTTTTAATTTACCCTAAACCATTAACCACATGCCTGGACTGTTTACTGTACATACCCATGTGGATATGGATATGAATATATTGGTGTGTGGACATCTACTGTATGCTATAGATGAACAAGTATGTGTATTAGGGTTTTTTAAATAAAAAAACCCAGCCAAACCTAGCCAAATATACATTTTAATAAAACCTAAAATTTCTATTTTGTCTTTGCCTTTATCTTTTGGTACAATTCAACTTTACGGCAACTATAAAGGCTACTAAGAGCCTTTATATACAAGTTTTTTGCTGAATCAATGAACATGATTTGGCAATTTTGCTGTTTATTAATTTTGAGCTTAAATCTCAGTGGCAACACCTAAAATTCCCACAAGAAAAAATGATAGTTTTATAGTTCTGTATAACTATATGATTTTATACTTCTGCAGTTTTTAACCAATAAACTTATATTCAATGTTTGGCTCTGTATTTAATTATCTTGCAAAGTGTCCGTGTCTGTACTGGGAAAGAAAACAGCTCTGTGAAATTCATTTGTCAGAATGGTTAAACAGTTAAAATAGTTATAGCCAAAGTTTTGATCTGGGTCAAGTGTCAGTCTCCCAAACACTTTTAAGCCATGGTATTCAAAACAATTCTTAAGTGCATGGTTTCAGAGGCTTATAGATTTTAATACTATGAATACAGACAAGCAATCTCAGTTAACTGCTGAACAAGGGAATGGCTCCCTGGCACTCTTCTGTTTACTAGCATATTCATAGCTCTTTATTTTTTGTGATAATATTTTGTGCTGGGTATTCGTGGTAGTTATCAAAAGAAGAGACATAGATGTTAATCTTTGTTCTTCACCAAGACTGGAGCTTATAAATCAATACACCAGACTCTGCCCACTTGAGCTAACAGAGAATCTGAGATCAATAGGGTAGTCTTTCCTCCACATGATCTTAGCCATCCCATGATGGCTCATTTATGCTCATTTACTGGCCTCAATTCATCTCCTTTTCCCCTTCTGAGAACTCAAATCCTCTTCAGTACCTGTGTTCATGGCCAGGCAAAATCTCCACTATGCTTTTCTTGGCCCAATGTCCTTGTTCCCTGAAGGACCTCCACAGACAACCTTAATTCTGTTTTTCCCTTTTCTCTGCTTTCATTTCCCACTTGCTGTCTTTGCTTCCCACTAACACTCCACCTTTGTCCCTTTGTACAGTTTCTTTCTAATGCTTTTCATCTATTAAATCAAGAAGTTTCTCTCTAATGCTTGCTCAAAGTTTCCTGAGAGCACTGAAAGAGAAAGCTACAAGAGAAGAAAGAAAAATAAAAATCTATAGCCATCTTTGTCTTCTGGCAGTTCAGTATTTCATACCCTCTCTCCTCCATTTCCCTTTTTTTCTCCCCCTCCCCTTTCCCCCTTTTTTTCCCCTTATTTTTCCATTTTCTTTCCTTCCCCTTCCTGTTCTCATTTTCCTTGCCTTGTGTTCAGAACTAAAATATGTGATTTCTGTCTAAAACGGTTGCTGAATCTAATTTGAATGCCTGGTAACATGAAACACTATTAGACATTTATAGGCTACTTCTTTTAATGCAACAGTAGCATAAATTGATACGTAAATTACATATGTGATACACTGCCAGAAGTATCTCTTTTTCCTTCAGGCTGCAATAACTCCTGCAGGAATTGTCCTTTTCCCCAAGTCTCCCTGTTCAGACTGGACTCATTCAGATCATCAGTCTATTGTGGTTGTAAATAAATGATGACCTGATGCAAAGACATTTATTTTACAGAGGAACAGAACTGTAAACTGTGCTCCTCGCTCCTGACATGTACATATTGCAGTAATATTATTGAAATAGGCCAAGATATTTTTGGAGTGAACAGAGCTTTATGTCACAGTTTGTTCTGACTATGTTCTTATTGCAGCCTTCTGAAGTATACATTTGCCAGTGGCTTGAGTGACATCTCCTGGAGAAAGTAAACATGGCCCCAGGAATTTGATAGAGAACTGTGACAATCTATGTGCAGATTCTGTTTCTGTAATTTCAGTTTTGGCAATGGGAGATTTATACAGCAGTTTATTTTCCTTTTCAAGTAAAGCTGGATCCAGATTCAGGGGTTTTCTTCCTCTCACAACAGTGCTGTCTAAGTTGACACACAGCCCTTCTCTGGTGACATAGTAACAGCCATAAAACAATGCATCCATTTGTCTTTATTATTACATCTTTTGACTAGGTGTCTCATGAGAGCTATCTAACCTTATCCTTCTTTCATTGACATTGGGGTAAATCAAGAGACTCTACAGAAACCCATGGACCAGAGCCTGACGAAACTTGTTCAAAGAAAAGTCAGGCCAATGCACTGTGAATAACGAGCAAATAAAATTAATGTAACCTGGAAGGAAGAGATGATTCCTCCCTGTGCTGTGGTCCCCTATCCAGTTTGGATATGCCTTTCTGCGTTATGCAGGGCAGAGTAAAGCTAATCCAGTGTATTTTACAGTTAGGAACTTGAGTAAATAAACACACTGACAGAAATAGCATGTTTTTCAGTAACCAGGTTAGCTGAAGTAGAGCTTTGATATTTCCCCACCATGCACCAAGGATGTACGCTGAAGTTTAGAAGTGGTAACAGAAAGGGGAGCTATTCCATTTCATGTATTCACAGAAGGTAAATGCAGATTGAAAAAACAAAACACCATTCATCTCTCAGCTCATCCCTTAGTCACTTATATTTCAATTTTATTTTATTGATCAAAAACCTGAAGATCAATTCTTTCAACAAAAATATGTTTTATAGAGTTTTTTTAACTGTTTCTGTTATTTTCATAGAGTGTGTGCATACTGCTATAGGAGGAGGAAACATTCAAGCCTGAGATATGAAGAAAATAGATATGATAGTGGAGCACTTAGATGGAGGAAGAATATATCAGTGTAATAACCCTTAAATTACCAAGAGAATTCTGTAATGAAATCTAATTTTTCCCTCCAAAAATAAGACCACAATGATTATTCACAGACACTGACTTAGCACAGAGGAGAACTTTGGTTTAGCTCTTCCCTTTGAGTCCCTGCTTCACCTTATTCAGAGGAAAGGTCATCAAACAATATACTCTCTGAAGGGGAGTTGGAAGTTAAATCTTTGTTCATTACTAGGATCCAGAACATACTACATAGAAAGATCAAATGATTTACATCTATTTAATTAACTTCATATAACAGAAAACTATATTCCTAGCGTCTCCAAAAATTTTATAGAATAAGTTCTAAGACAAATAATTGTTCCTTCTGTAGGTATCCAGGCAGCATTATGTGTACTGAACTGCACATATATTATGTAATTCTACATGTCTTGGAAAAATGGACCAACTTTTCTTTCATCTTGTATCTGCTCCAGGTACTTGACTGTGAAGAAACAGGATCAAGTTTGAGCATGGGTTTTACATGCAGATATGGATCGTCTTTCATTTTAATGTTGTTAATTTCTTATACAATTTTTCAGATTGTTGCATAGAAGAGAGCGTGGTCAGATTTACTATTTAAAGTTAAATTCAGCATTGTAATACAAATCTGAGTCACCACTTCCCTCTGTCATTTTTTACTGTTGTAAAGCCAGAATAAGACCACAATGTAGACACTTTTAATGGTTACAGAATTAGACAAAAGCAGTTGCCTCTGAGAAGTCTTTGCAGGAAAAGTAGTGTAGTATCAAAGTATACTGCAGCTTAGGCCATTGCAGTACAGTATTTGCTTATGAAAGTAAATAGGAAGAAAATACTAGACAAAAGTTCCAAACTCGTTATTGACATGGAGAAGAAAGATCGACATCTCTTAATTTTCTACAGTGAGAGCATCGGGAAAACTATGTCCCCCAGTTTTCTGTTCTCTGAATTAATCCCAAGTGGTTTGACTGTGACTATAGCAGATTGTGTGAATGTATAGGTTTCTCCTCTGTTTTCACTCTGCTAGTCTTTCCTTTTAATTTGATAAAGCAGTCTGAAGGTTCCTTAAACCCCTTCAGATTTTACTTAAATAACAGTGCATTTAATTCATAGTAGGTTGGGTAATTTTTTTCTTAAGTCTAAGAAAGCCAGGCAGACAGATTTAAACAGAAAGCAAAAGAAATGGAGCCTAACTCCTGTGTCTGACTTTAAAAATTCTAGCTGCAGTATTGTCAAATCCACTTGCCAAAATCCATGAAGAAATGTACCACTATACTGGGCCTGGCTAGTATTCGGTTAATTTTCTTCATACCAGCTCATTTGGTGCCGTGCTTTATATTTTTCACCAAAACAGTAATGATAACACACCAATGTTATAGTTTTTGCTGAGCAGTGTTTGCACAGCATCAAGGTTTTTTTCTGTTTCTCACTCTCCGCCACCGGTGAACCAAGTGGGGAGTGCACAATCTATTGAAAGGAGACACAAGCAGGCAGGTGATCTGAACTTATCAAAGAAGTGCTACATATCACATACGTTAGGCACAGCAATAAAAGAGAGAAGGGGCTTTAAGGCAGTTAGCCATCTTTTCTTCAGGAAATCACTGGGCACAGATCTACAGATGGTGAGTAATTGCCTTTGCATCAGTTCCTTTTTTTGTTTTATTTCTCTCTTCTTGCAAAATCTGTTTCTTATTAAACTTTTTCTTCTTAGGTTTGTTTTTTTGTGTGTTGGTTGTTTTTTTGGGTTTTGGTTTGGTTTGGTTTTTTTTGCGTTGGTTGGTTTGTTGTTTAGTCTTGATCCCAAAGTTTTCCTGCTTTTACTCTTTTCCTCTTCCCCCTTTCTAGTGGGGATGTGGGAGGGAAAGAAAGGGAGTGAGCAGCTGTGTGCTACCTAGCTCCTCACTAGGGTTAACCTACAACAGCCAGCAAATTTGAAGAATTACACTGGCTCACAAATCAGAGATTTATAACGAAATATGGTTTTGTGTAATTTTTTTTCATTATTATAAAATTGATAAAGAGAGTGGAGGGTTGTTTGTTTTGGTTTTTTTTAATTTCTGTCATTTTTTTTGTGTTGTAAAATTTAATTTCTCTCATTATCCTTCTCTGATTTTGATGGGTAGTAAACTTAAACTCCAAAAGTCAACTCTGTTTTGCCTGTAATTGCTGAGCAATCTCCCTTTTCTTAACTTTCCTTATATTTTTAATCCCCTGTCCAGCTGAGAAGGGGAGTGACAGAGCAGCCTTGGTAGGCACCTAGCCTCCAGCCACTGTCAACCCAACACAATGATATATCAAGTTATATGGAGCAAGACTACAAGATACGACCATGTTCCATATCCAAGCCATGTCAGTATTATTAATGAGAATACAAATGCCCTTTTTATTTGAGAAAAGAGCTCATGAGGGGCTTGGGGAACAATAATCTTGTAAATCATACTGTCAAATGTACTTCCCCACTGTGTTACAGAATTATCTTACAAGTATTATGCCACTGCAATTTCTGCTGAAGTGCTGTGTATGAGGTTTGTTTTACCTAACTAGTGCAAAGTATTCAAACATTTTGTCATCTTTAAATTGCATGCACTCAGAAAATGATCATCCCTTCCATCCTTGATCTACTCTTTATAACCAGCACTTAGACAAAATGACTGATGTTGCAAGATACAGATTGAAGCAGAAGGCTGAGAAGTAAGAACTTTACTCACACTGCTTCTTTCAGCCTTTTGTCCTTCATGCTCCTTCAGTACAGCACATACTAAAAACCTTTATGATTGCTGTGAGGGTCTCTCCACATTCCCTGGGCTGTTCAACCTAATTCAAATTTCACAATCTTGTGTGTTAAGGTGCAGAGCCTAGCTAAGGGTATGTATTTAAATCTCAAGATGCTCCAAAGACTGTAAACACATTAAATACTGAGGTTCTTCGGTCACAAATGAAGATAATTGTCTCTTACTTCCTTGCTGACTGACAAGCCTACATCTATAAAAACTGGGATGAATATTGACCTGAATACAGTGTGAAATATTAATCACAACAGCCAGTGGAATTGGTGAGAAACTGATTGAAGTTCAGCTCTTCCTGCAGCCAACTTTCCACCAGACAACTTTCTTCATCTGCCATTGCCTGTCTGTCCTCATCTCTGCAAAATGTGAGAGTCTGTGTGGACTGGGTCTTCACTGTGGAGGAAAAAGGAAAATTCTAGTTAGCAGAGACTTGTATTTATCTCTGTCTCCCAGAGAAACAGCCCTGTCTCCCTGCTTGTAGAATATTTTAAAAATTCCCACTGTAACCTGAAAAAAATCATTTTCTAAACTTAGATGATACTGCACACTGGATTATAGGATAAAGATAATAGTGAATGCTGTAATAATGACATCCTTGGGGCTTCACACAGATTAAGGTGGTGATCCTACAACTTCTTATATGAAGGCTAAAGGATCAAGCAGGCATGGGCCCACATACATTTTTCGATATTTTGTTACAAGTGAAAAAATTGAATTTTTGTTTTCTCTCCTTTTTTTAATCCCAAAGTTCAATATTTGCTTCAACATTTTATAAAGAGTAGATGGGTTTTGATTCTAACAATAGGGGAGAGTCTTATGCCTTATGACTCAAATGTTTCTACAGACTTTGTCAGCAAATGAAGGAGCTCAATCTAGTCACTTAAATTACCATTTGAGATGAAGCACTAGCCTTAAGGTACCAGCTAAAGGCAGTGAGAGTCTCTCATAGATTTAGTGCAGTATTTACCTCTCGTCGGTGAAGGTCCTAGATGTGAGATGTCTTAGAGAACTTGAGATATCACTATGTGTTTACAGTAATGTAAACATCTGTCCTCTTCAAAACCACTTGTATACGCTCAGCATCACCAGAGCAGAAGGAAACATATAGGAGGTTTTTTTTAAAAAAACACCTATTTTAACTAAAGTTTTGTTTTCATAATTACAAATCACTGTCTCAGGATACTGAAAAACTTTCAGATCTGGAAAACTCAGTAGCTGTAGATAGACCTGGTAATTTGTATCTAGCAAATAGGCTTTATAACTATAGTAGTTCTAAGATCTTCGTTACTATTTTGCTTCTCAATCTTCCTGTATTCTTTTAGCAGACATGATTAATATAAAACAGCAGAAAGTTATATTCCCTATACACAGCAGTAGAAACTTGAATTTAAAAAAAAATTGTGAGCTACTAAATATGTTTTTCTTTGTCATATTTTTATGTAGACGTTATTATTGCAGAAATCACTGTATTATCATAGAATTATCTTCAATCATAGAATTATCTTCATGTAGCTATTTCACAACATGTTTATGAGGTAAAAATAAACCCCACTTTACTGACCAAGAAATTGGGATACTGAGAGAAAAATACCATATAGGTTAACTAATACATTTAATAAAATAATACCATTCTGGGAATCATTAAGTTCACGTTTCCTTCATGATGCGTATGAAGAACTGAATTCCTGAGGGAAGAAACTTCAAAAATCAGCTAATTATACAACACCAAGTCTCAAAATAATATGTAAAATAAAAAGGAAAAGTTGCAAAACTGTCTTGTAAAGCGGTGTTCCACTTTTTTCTTTAGATTTGCTTGGAAGAAAGAATTCACAGAGTAAACTTCACACTACAAGATTCAGGACACCCATGAAACTAAATTACTACAGGGAATCTTCAGTTGATTCATTACAGTGACTTCCTATGGTCTTTTCATTTTTGAACAACAGAACAAGAACAATAGAGATCTTTGGAAAACCTTATCAAAGAAGTATCTCGATATTTTCAGGGAAGAAAAATGGATCAGTTGTAAGACGATAATCTCTCTGAAGTACAAATTTAGAATCACAGGATAAAATCACCACAGACAGATAAAGCGCTAGAATTGCAATGAGTTTACAGAACTTATCCAAAACATCATAATTTATTTAAAGCTTCTTTCTCATTCTTTCACATGGCCTGGAAAGCATTTAATTGTGCAATTAATCGGAATCTCATATGAGGATTTTGGCGTATGCTTCCAAGTAATTTTACAAGCTTATATTTGATATCAGAATGTTTATCACATTTTCATTCTTGTGTATGTTGAAGATTGTTTCAAAGGCAATTTTTGCGATGAATTATATATTCTTGAGAGCCAACCTTTGACAAAGAAATATGACATCCATTGATTTGGGGGTTCTGAAAAATTGTGGTTTATTCATAGGATAATATTTTATTTGGAGTCACTGCAATTTGTCTACTAAGTCATCAATTCATCCCTGTCTTCAATGAAATTAAATTAGTTTTGTTTTCTTTATTGAATAATTTTAAGATCTCCAGCTTTGTTGATAGTGAGTCCAAAAGATATTTGTTTGAAAAAGTATGGAATTATCAATAGGGATATAAACACGACAGTTCTTTAATAACATCTATACATTTACTCATTTTAGCCCAGTAAGATAAAGATATGAACATACAGGGAGTCTTTACAGCTTCTATTTATTAGGCTTCACTAAACATAAGGAGAACAAAACCAAAGTTGTGCAATTAACTGCATGACCAAAAATAAAATTAAAAAAGCTAGCAGACAGAAGTACATGTCTTTTCTGAATAAATGTATGTTATTACCAAGCTAAGAATATGAAAGTGTTTGTAAAACAATATATGGCACCTGTATTGAGTACAGAAACACTAGGTCCTTTTTGCTTCTTGTAGATCAGAAAGAAAAGCACAAAACAATTCCCCATCCCCAAAAAACAAAACCAAAAAAACTCAAACAAACTCAAAACCAAACCAAAAACAACCAAAAAACCCAACCAAACAAGCCTCAATTTGAATATGGTTTCCAGGTTTGGCTGAAGTAAACAGCCTCATCATGTTAAAAGAATTTCTTCCTAATATCTAATCTAAATCTACCTTCCTTCAGCTTAAGGCCATTAACCCTTGTCCTACCACTATACACAGTAGTAAACAGTCCCTCTCCAGCTTTCTTGTAGGTCCCCTTCAGGTACTGAAAGGCTGCAATAAGGTCTCCCTGGAGCCTTCTCCAGGCTGAACAAGACCAATGATCTCAGCCGTTCCTGAAAGAAGAGATGTTTCATCCTTTTGATCATTTGTGTGGCCCTCCTCTGGATTTGCTCCAACAGGTCCATATCCTTCTTATGTTGAGGTCTCCAGAGCTGGACACAGTACTCTAGGTTGGAGTCTTACAAGAGTGGAGTAGAAGAGCAGAACCACATCCCTTGACCAGCTAGCAACATGTCATTTGATGCTACACAAGACTTGAATAGCTTTCTGGGCTGCCGGTGCAAGTTTCCAGCTCATATTGAGCTTATCATCAACCAACATCCCCAATAGACACATCTATCACATAGGTCAAGCAGAGACTAGGTTCTGGCTCAGGGCTGTCATAAGTCCCTGAGACCATGGGAAGGGATGCTGTCTGTGAAGTTTGTAAAGGACATTAAGGCCTGTTGGTGTATCAGGGTCCTGATATTCCTATGAAAAACAGAAGGCATTTTCCACCTGGAAACAATGAGTGGCTTCCCACTGATCCCCAGGGGGGATGTGGATATTTTATGCTTCTCTGGTACTTACGAGAGATTGATGTGCCCTCATTTTTTTTTTATAGCATTAGTTCTTTATACCTAAGCTTGTTGGATCAATTGTTTTCTGGATGACTGGAATGGAAGGATTGTAAGTCACAGCTTTTATTTATGGCCTTCTGCATGGATTTGTCTCATATCTAACTGACATAGACTCTGCTTAGCTTGCAGGTTTCTGAAAATCCATTCTTTAGGAACTTGGCTCTTCTTTATATTATACTGGGAGCCAAAACATTTATTGGCTGCTGAATTTTCCAGGAAGTAACCTGGCAACAGATGAGATGTTTCTTCTCTGGTTTAGTGGAACTATGCCTAAGGACCTTTAAAAAAACCCAAACACTGGCTTTCTACGTGCTGCTCCTCATCCATAAAATGGAGAAAAAAGAAAAAATTCCTAAGTTCATAAGTTATAAGAATAAATACATATAAGATTGCAATGTCCTCAGATACTGTGGTATAGATGCCACAAAGAGATAATTGATAAGGAAGAACTATAGAAAATTTAGAGATCAGAAACAGTTTTTTAATTGCCAGCCAAGCTGAATACTGAACAACATAAAGGTACTTTGAACTGTTCCCAGTTGCTCATTCAATCAATCAAGTGAAAAACTGTTGAGCAAACCTGAATGCTGAATTAATGTGAGGAAATAATGATTTGCCTATAGACATTTTCCAAATAGAAAAGATTAATTAAGTAGGGCATTTATTTCAAATTATTTGCTCAGCTGTTGTTGCTCAGAAGTCAGCTGGGTTTGCATATGTAGCTCAGATACTTCAATACAGGTCAAGGAAATGTATATGTTCAAATATTATTTCTCTTAAAGCAGGTGCAAATTTAAAAAAAGAAAGCATTGCAAAATGTATAAACTAGCAAGACTAGATTACTCGCTCTATTAAAGAAAGAAGTACAAGGCTGGCATTTTAAACAAGAGAACAAAAAACCTAAATAAATTTATCAGAAGAAAATTAAGACATTTATATAACTAATACACATTTTTGTGTATGAACACTTTTTGGTTTACATGTGTTAGGATATTGTCTAAGAGTAAGTTTTGAGAAAAGTATACTTTGAATTCCAGTTCCAAAGTTTCTTGTGACTCTGACAGAGCATACCCATGCATGAGGACAACTTTGGAACACAGCAAGCGAGGAAGAATTATGAGACAGACTCACCAGGGTTGTGAACCATGATAAAGTTGCCTGTTCAGCAGAAAGTCTTGGAGGGCAAGACAGACTTATCTGGGCTTCCTACCTAACTGACAGGAAGATCTAGCAACCAGTAGAACAACAAGAACACAAAAGAAAAGGAAAAAAGCATTATGTGAACGGGTAAGCAAGAGCATACCAAAATTGCTTGAAGATGGTGAAGTCAACATAGTGACAATGCTGATACACAAGAAAAAAATGTACCTTACCTTGGCTGATTCCACTACCTCTAGGGATAGTGATGTCCTCAACATAAATGGACTTCCTGGAGCTCCCTCAGTTTCCCAAGCTGAGGCTGCAGGAAGTGTCAGAAGAGACCTTTCTGTGCAAGTTTATGTGAATGTCTTCAATAAGATCCTTATGGGTGAGGAGAGAGAAATTGTTACCCAAAAAAACAGACCAAAGAAAATAAAGGTATATGTGAGGGGTAACATGTGACAATGTCCCAAACCCTAATCCTGCTGAAGCTGCAAGAACAAGGTACATGAAAAAAATGAAAGCTGGCCAAACCTGTCCAAGGCTTCCAGCATACACTAGCACAAGAGTGGAGGGTACACCTTGGAGCATCTCCAAGGTGGCAGTGACTTCTCCATGCAGACAAAGATTATAGGATTATATGTACACATTTACTAACCAAAAGACCCCTTGAGGGACGTTCCAAACACCTGCCAAGAAGCCACTTGTGCTTCAGCATGGTCCTCTGTTCCTGAGTAAATAACTGGGGTTTGTGTCCCAGCTGTGCTCAGAGAGGCAGTGGAAGGTTATTGGCAATCTGATCTAACCCAGAAACAAGCTTTGAGCAGGGGCTGGACTAGCTGAGATCTAGCAGTTGGTTTCAATCAAAATTCCTCAGTGGTGCTATTAATATTGAGCATTTTACTGACAAATTATAACTTTCCTAGTTTATAGTAGAAAATTCTTCAATTTTAGCATTTACAAGCTGCTTACAAATATCTAAGTGCTGGGGCCCCTGTGTCCTCTGGCATGCATGAAGTCATTCTTACAATAAAGACTAACTATTTTGGTTCTTTAAGGTGAAACATGAGTGAAGAAGCAAAATCTGTTACTCCCAGTTTGAAATAACTGGAACTGTTTTTACACACATATATCCTTTTACTTACATCCCAGAATTCACTTGTAGGCTATGCAGACTGGTTCCTTTTTCTCTAAAGCCAGGATGCAGATTTAGATGTTACAAAGAGCATTACATTGGGCTTTTGTACAAAAGATGTACTTACTTTTCACAGCAAAGTATGCATGAGACCTGTAATATATTGGTGATTTTATTTCCTGGTCAGAAGGAAATTGTACCAATCCATTAACTGATGAATTCAGCTGGAAACCTTTGGTAACTATTGAAATGCCAGTGATGACACTGTAATACAAGATGTACTTTGTTTTTTATGCTGCTTGATGTTTTTTCATCTAAGAATGCTAGTGAAAATAGAACATGCCGTAGGCCAATGGACTGTTTTGTAACTAAATAAAAATAACAAATCAAGTGAACTGTAAAAGACTTAGGTAAGTTAAGAGAAACACTATATTAGAAGATTGTTCCATGCTAATCAATAAGGTAATTTAATTAAACCATAAACTTTCTAATAAGAGACAAAAGGAATAAGAAAGTAGCTCAAAAAGTAAAAGCTTGATCAGTGAATACAAAACCTGACATAGAACTAGGAGAAAAAGTATATTAAAGTGTCTACTTAGGGTTTGAAAACTATGGCAAAGTTCCATGTCTACTATGTTGATTTTAATCTTCTCTTTTTATTTTCTGACAAAATCTCTTTTAATGTGATTTTGCATTCATCCATTTCATCAGAAACTCTGAGTTTCCAAATGAAAAATTTGTATTGACTTAGTATCAGTGTCAGGGTTTATACTAGAGAATTTAATTCCTTTTTCAGTGTTGGTTATGTATTTTCTTATTGTAACCAATCTATATATCAGCAACAAACTTCTATTAAAATCAGGTTATATTTACATATTTGATAAATTTCTGAGATTAAAGACCTTAAAGAATATTCAAATTTTCCTCCATGCAAAGAAACAGTAACAATGGGGGAAAAAAAAAATCCATTAGAGAACAAAATCTGTTTGATTTATTCACAATACAGAATTTGATCAGGTATGTTTCTTTGTAGAAGCTCAGCCTGAAGGATGTAGGATAAATCTAGTTTGAACCATGTTACTGTTTATTTTAATGCCCTAGGCATAATTCAGGAAAAAACCATTTTTTTTAGTGGTGTGTAATATTTTAGAAAACAATAAGCCACCTTTTTATGGTGATACTTTATAAAGCATGGAATTACATTCTTTGGAATTTGGAATTCTGAAAGGAGCCTCTCTAGAGTAATGATATATTCCTATCTTGCTGTCAAGTTCTACATCCATTTGTTTTGCACTAGGTGTCTTCTTCACTTTATTGTAAGATGTATGCATTTTTTAATAGTATTCAATGGCAACTAATGTGATTAGAAATAATCAGAGTTATCTCTGAACTGAAAACCAACAGCCCTGAAAACTCACAAATCAGTAGATAATAACAGCATAGAAATAGAGTCTATATCCTTCCAAATCATTCTTTGAAATCTGTGCATCTAGAGGAGTTGAGAAGGCAAAGAAGAGAGATTGAAGAAGGTGGAAAGTTGTGAAGGATGTCCAGGGTGAAGTTCCTCTGGAAATATGTAAGTGTGGTTTGAACTGTTTCAAGATATACCAGCGTAGAGTGCCGTTTTAAGCTGGTCAGAAAATTAAGCAGGTCTTTGAATTTTTTAAGGTGATTTGTTGGGATTTTTTTTATTTTAAATTGAAAAAAAAAGATTTAATTAAAGCATATAAAGTTTCAATACCAGTTTAGGATGAAATAAACTGGAACTGTCACTGAAGAAGTATCTCTCATTCTCTTGCCTCTAGGTTCTGTCACCTCCTAACTGCCAACACAGAGGTTCATGCAGCTGCATGATAAACTGGTCTGGTTAAAAATATTTTTGTCCAGCTTCCTGAGCAGTTCCCCAGGGATCACTTCTCTCAGCAGCAGCTTAAATTCAGGAAACGAAAGGTGCATAGCCATAATCATTGCAACAAATCTAAATTGAGACTGCTGTGATCTCAGTTGCTTTTTCCATCCCCAGCTGTGCACTCCACTGCATTTCATGGGCACCATGCCTTCTGTTATCAAGTATTGAAACATTACGGGTCACTGAATGGATGAAAATTCACCTGGCAAGAGAATAAATAAATAAATAAATAAATAAATAAATAAGCAAATAGATACGATGTTAGTCTTTATCTGGATCAGTTCCTTGGAGCGGTTTACTACGCGGCTAGTCAAGCTGCCAAATAGCAAAAGTTAGGGAGAAGGTGTAACTAAGGAATAAGTAGTGAGACAAAATTAGGACCATGACAGGCTAGAGAGAATTACATTACTGAAACAGCACATGGAGATATTACTTTTACTTCTGTGGATAAAAGAAAGGTAGAGTTTAGATAAAAAAATGCTGCAGTATACGTAAGTCAGAATTTTTCTTTTTCTTCTGTGACTTCTCTGACAAAAAACTGGAGAATGTAGGTGAGATACTGGGCATCAACTGATACACAGGTATCAATATCAACCAGTTTGAAAGGACGGCATAAGGCTCTGCGTTGAATCAGAGAAGCACAATGACCCCTTGGCTTACACTAGCAGCAAAATTCCCCGCCGCCAAGAAGTTAGGTTATCAACTCAGTTTTGACATTTTTGTTTTTTAACTGAGGCCCTTATACAAACCAAAACATCTTAAGTCTTCATTTCATTGAACTATAAAAAGGAAGAATATTTGAACTCTCTTCCCTTCCCTTGCAAGGTAAAAAAAAAAACTCCTGGCAAAACGAGACACTGACCATTTATGTTTTCTTAGAGCAATGCCAGTTTTTCCTAGCTTCAGGCATGAGAAGAGAGAGAAAAATCCCTGTTCACTTTTAGTTTTGGATCACCTCTGCACCGTGATGAACTTGCCAGACTGCTTACAGCAGCTTTGGGGCTAGTTTGCACTGACTGTGGGAACAGCATCACTAAAACCTGGCCCTCCATCTTCTAATAAAACTAAAGCTCCATGATCATTTTTCTGTTGCAGTGGCTGCATCAAGTCACAGAGCAAAAAAGAAAATGTACTGTAGAAAAAGGACAGACACAGAAATATTGTCTGTATTCTTCAGTGCATTTCTACTACCCATTATCTGCTTAATTATCAATTACTTTCTGCTCACTCCAGTGGCTATATCAGCTACCTAGAGTGGTAGGAGAAGTGAACATCCCAAAATGATGTTAAGTAGGCAAGCTAAACTGTAATACTGCATTAAATATGTCCTATTTAGGCAAGGATATGGCTTCATTTGATCTCACTGAAGTCCCCAAACTCTCACTTCACAGAGGCTTACCCAGGCTCTAAATCAAGGAAGCTGAGGACATGTTACTTTCCAACAATCTGTTCCTTCAAGTTAAAAACAGCTGAACATGATCTTGCTAGCTCCCAGTGTGGTGCTGTGGCTGAAAGGGCTAATGTGATTCTTGCCTGCATAATCAGGGGAATACTCAGCTGGAGTAGGGAGGTTATATTACCAACATAACAGCATAAATGTTTATGTTTACTCTGGGGCTTGAGGTACAAACTGCAGTATACACATCCCCTAGAGAGGCAGCTATTCTCCATGACTGCAATGTTTAAAAGAATGGTAAGAAAAGGAGACTGTTACCACAGTAGGAAGAAAACAACTCACATGGGTTTAGGTGCCAAACAATAGATGCTAGGATCTGAAAATACTGACTTCTGCAATGTTTTTTGCTAGCCTCACATCATGCATACAAGCTTTTCCTACAGCAGTTTGAATAATGGATGAGGAACAAAGAATATGCGTACAGTAAGAAATATCTGTTTCCATACTGTATCTGGACTTACTGCTCTCTTTAGCCTTCATAAAAAGGGTTTCACACACAACAGTTAGCCTAGAAATGCTTAGCAAATATTCTTATTACACAGAAAGGAGAAGGAGACCGAACACATATATTTAGCTACAAATGTGGGTAAAGAAATACAAAACATGCAGAGTCGACATGTCTATCTCAAGTTTTTTTTCATTTCCACTTCCCTTTACCCCACTGGGAAGAACCAATACCTTCTTCTTGTCGTGGTAACAACACAAAACTCTTACATCTGCTTTTTGTCATCAGACTGTATTTACAGATGGGAAAAAAAAAACCAAACAAACAAAAAACAAAAGAACAAGTCACAGCAGGGCAAGAAATGATAATGGAAACATCCAGAAATCACGATCTTGTTTTCCCAAGATAATACTTACCCAATAGACCATGCTGTTTCTGTGAGATCACAAGTGCCTAAGTGCATAAGTGCATTTTGTCTTTGAAGCATGTTATCCATTACCTTTGAAGGAGTTTCTTTTAATAAAATACAAATCAAATACATCTAAAATAAATCAAACACAGCAAAGCTTTGAACCAGATCCCAAGAGGTCCTGGTAACATACTCTGCATTTAAAAATGTGCTGATAACATGCTCTACATGTACCAATGCTGCTGACCTGAATGGTATTTAAGGATGCTCAGGATCTCACTTAGGATTTGAAAACTAAAATAAAAAGGAAATAAAATTACACATAGGGCACCTAGGTGAAAGGTGGAAATACACTGTGAGCTTATTCTGCCCCTTATATTGAAAACAGTGGTTGGCCACAGGCACAGTCTGAGTGCCTCCTCTTTTAACTGTAAAGAGGCAAAATTTGGGCCCTCAGGCTTCCTATTCTTATAAGTCAAAGATGCTAATGATGTGTCTGCCTACCAATGTGACAAAGAGTGCCACTGCTGAGACCCTTTCTTTGAAGCAAAGTACAATTCTAAAACTTTCATTTTGTCATTGAAAATCCCTGCTAAAGCTCTGACATATTTTCTGACCTCACATAAAGTGCTATAATGCAATCCTAGTGGGAGCACCAGAAGTTCAAAATCCACTAAACCTGATCAAGGAGTTAACACAATAATGACTTTAATAAATAAAAGGAACTTCATCCCAATACCTCAAAGCCCAAATATGCCATTTACCTCCTGTTTATAAATCAGACACTGTTTAATTAGTCTATTCAGTAATTTTTAAAATGGACTTCTGAACACTCTTTAGTACATACTGGAAGATCCCGAAGTGCTTTGCTGAAATTTTAAACACCTTTAGCTTGAACTACAATAAGCAGATATGATTGCCAAATTGAAGACTTTATTTACAGCTACCACATCGAACACCTTTAAAAAAAAACCAAACAAAACAAAATGCTTCAGAAGGGGGATTGTAAATTATATGATAGCAGGGTACTGAATGTTCAGTTCAATGTCAAGATGTTACATCAGCCAAAGCAATTTGACCAGGTATTCATCTTTCTTCTTTTTTTCCTAACATATTCTATTTATATCTGGGAAACGAGGTTGTTCGTTTAATGAAATACTCTTTGCAATAGAAAATACGGTATTGAATCATCTAATGATTTTGGTGTTCACCTTATATTATAAATGGTCTTAAAAGATGAAGAATAAAATTTGCACTGAGAGATGACAGCAAGAGATGTGAAGCCACCAATTTTGTATCCCACATTTGGGCAATTTAAAAATGAAAATAATAGCCTCATTAACTGTCAGTCTTCAGAGCCATGAAATTCTTGTTAAAGATCTGTATCCCCTGTGAGAATTACCAAGAATATAAGCCACCAGGAATTATGATTCTGCTTAATTTAAAATCTTTGTGTCAAAAGAAGAAATGAAATATTGGATATGACAAAGGTGAATGAAGCTGTCGTTCTTTTAATTTTATTTAACTTGCAATAACAATCTTTCTCACTCTTTCTTAGTATGCCTCTCTAAATTTTCTTATCCAACAGCACCACCAAGTGCCCTTAAAGATATCAGCTATTGCTGTTTTATTTTTTCCCCACTCCCCCAAAATCTTGGGTTTTTTCTTTTGTTATTTAATAATTAAATAGGTAAAATTTTGAAAATGCTAACTATTATTAAGGATGCAAATAAACCTAATGCCAGTGGATCTGTGGTTCCTACAGCTTCAGTCAAAAGTCTTTTCAAGAGTTTCCTGATATTAAGATACAAAGATGACTTTTATATATTAATATACAAGAAATAAATACTGACATTAAAATCATTCTCTTTATACATTTAAATACTTATTTAAACTGGTATTTACTGACATAGCAATAAGAACATGCTCCACCTCATCCTGTCTCCCACTCATTTGTCTGCTTTATGGATGGTCTGTGCTCAGGCATACTAAGGCATTCAGCTTACTTGGTCTCATGAACATCAAGCATGCTCCAGAGGACTCTTTCTAGTTACTTTTGTTCTAATACTTGCCAACTCATTTCAGCATAAGAGTTGCTTCACAGCCATAGCGTGATCCACAAAGGACACTGCAGACACTGAGACAGGCATTGGATCTTTTGAGGTGCTACCAGTTGTGCAGCTTAAGCTGTTTCAAGCATCAAATCACCATCTTCCACTGCTATACCCACACAAATTCTTCTGTAAAAGAAACATACAATGTCTCATTGATGCTTTAAAATAGTACTTGCAATTGCTTTGGTGATGGCTTCAAAGATTAGGGATGAGGCACATGTGCCCTGTGGAAAGTAATATCTCTGTAGCATTTCTCATTGGCAAGCTCTTAGTAGCATCTCATCTGAATGTAACCTTTCTGACCTCCTTTCTGAGGTGCCTTATTCCATCTCTCCCATGTGCAGGAAGCCTAAGCTCTGAGTTCTCAGTCTATTAGCCAAGAGCCAAAAACTTTTACTTGCTTTTGTATGCTCTCCCTTCAGCCTAATAAATATTTACCTAGACTACGCACAGTGGAACAGATTGAAAAGGGTGGACTGAAATTACCCTGTTGCAGAACATGCCCTAATTTTGTGCATTCACATGGGAAGTGCAGGTTAGAATCCCCAGTGACAAAGACAGGAATTGAGTCTTGGCTTCCTATATCCTGGATGAATTATTTAATCACTGAGCAATCAAAAAGAAGCAGGTCTGAGGTTTGTGCTAGCTTAAATCCAGTAGGTATTTTGTAAGAGTGTCTACCAAATGAGACTTGGAAACAGAGGTGATTTGCGGATATGTCAGGTACAAAAAAAAAAAAGAACTAAGAGTCTCTGAGTAGTTCCAAGACAGAAGCATTTCTGTGCATGCTTGTTAAAACTAGAACTTTATTCAGAAAATACATACGAAGTGTGATAGGAGCAATGTAATAGTTCAGAATGAAATTGTATTTGGAAACGTTGAGCCAAGGAAGAATAAGGTAACCAAAAAAATTAAAATGAGTCTTAACGCTTTTTTGACATACACCAGGAGTGTTAAATCAGAAGGAGAATTCAGGGATTCTTTTGGTGCTATAATAGTGAATTGGGTTTCCCTTAGTTCTGGAAAGCTCAAGAAGCTCTCATTTTCCTCCTTTTCTATTACTCCAGCCATTGTAAGGATAAGGTATTTCAGTGCAATTTAATCTGATTTTATCTTTTCAAACTTTTAAGTGAAGGTAAGTCATGGACTGTTAAGAAAAGAAATGGCAAATACAAAATTAAAATAAAATAAAATAAGAAAATAAAATAAATAAAATAACAACCAACCAAAAACCCCAAAGCCTTTTGACCTTTCTTATTTACCATTATAGATATACCTTAGCTAAATCCACATTGCTAAGTTCATTGGACCCAGGGAGTGATCTCTAACCCTAGGACAATTCATGAGAAATAGGTTGTAATGACACTGCTCAAGGATTTCTGTGGAGGATAAAGGTTTCCTTTTCCACAGAAAACTAGATACTATCTGCTTTGTATGGACTCTACAACACTGAGTCTTCTAGCTAGATCCTCCAAATCTGTGATAATAAGATGTAATACTTATTTTCTATGTGGGTTTTTTTGTTTGTTTTGTTTTGTTGTACCTTTATTCTATGCCCCCCTCCCCCAGCTGCCAGTGTTATATGTCCAAAATATTGCAACAGTTATGCTGCATCCCACCAAAGATGTTCTTGTTTGGGGTTTTTTTGAACAGAACTTAGTTTGTATGGGTTGCATACTCTGTGCTGTGCTATAGGTATCTGTAAGTGTGCCAAGCCTTCTGGGACAGTTTTGGAGCATTGTCTAAGATGTGGGTCAAACCAAATGTTTGTGTTATCTTATTTACATTGCTTTTTGTGACTAGTCCCTAGAGTCACAGCTGGACCTATATTTTATTTAGGAACACTCTAGTTTTGTGAATTCAAGAGAGAACCCAGGAGTGAAATAAAATGTTCTTTGTTTCCGCAGTCACAGGAGCAAGTCCTGGTCCAGTAAAGTAGAGCTAAATTATTTAGCAGCATAGCGATGCCTGCTTTGAAAATACCATCATCAATGATAAGAATAAAATCAAACCTACTGTTAGGAAGCTATACAGAACTTTTTTTTTAAGAATTAAATAATATATACACCTTGAAAAACACAGTAAGACGGTAACTGTGTCTGAGCACCTCTCTAAATAGCATCAGGTGACACGAAAGTATTATCCTCAGATTCCTGGCTATACAGCCTGTGCTCTCTGTCTTCTAAAAGCACAGGAGAGATTGTCCCCAGTAAGTTATCAAAAAGAAGATGATTTCTTAGATACATTTCAAGGAGTCAAAGTGCAGAAACACAGGTGAATTATCTGGAAAGGTAAAAAGATGTGACATAGTGATAGTCTCATATTTTGGAACAGAAAATATAGATCAAATGTCTCTGTTCTGTGAAACAAATAAACAGAAAAGACCTTTGCTGGAGAATTTAAACACTGAATAGCATAAGCAACTGAAAAAAAACCCCTTGATCGTTTTTTTTTGAGTCCCTTAATATTAACACTGAAAGTGATGGTATTACATCTTCAGAAAAAATTGTTGCAGTTCATACTATTACAATAGAATGGTTTTGCTTTTTAGTAATAATGGCTTGCTCATTAAAATATAAAAATATATTTCAAATTAAAACCATTTTTTAACAAAAATGCTATATAAAAGTCAATGTAAGTCTGTTACCTACATGTCTTTATCCCATTCAGAATACAGACTCATGTATTTTCAGGCTATTTCAGAAAATGAGACCTACGAGACTACTAATGCCGAAAGATGATATTAAAATTTATATTTTCGAAATATCCCTCCCCCAAAATAATGAGAATTTTCATCTCAAATAAACAAAAGCTAATTAACGAACTGTGCAACTCGTGGGTGATTTTTTTCTTTAGTTTAGTAAAGAAGATATCAGCCTACACTAATAGGTCTTGATTGTTGCCAGATCTTTAAGAATACTACTAAGTAAATGAATCAAACCCGGACTTTTCTTACGTAGTCTGTCATTGCTGAAATCAGAACTATATATACCCAGTAATTGTTCTTCCTTGTATTAATATGTTACAATTAAACAATGTTACACTGGAAATCTTACATTTGTGAAGGTTGCTTGTTATTAACAGATAAAAAGTTATGCAGAATAAAACCAGAAAATTTCTTTTGGATAGAATAAATTTTGTGCTGTAACTATTAAAAAATGCTTTACAAAAGTCCTGTTTCTAGACAAAGAAGTGTTTTCCTTTTTCTTTATTATAACTAAAATGTAATTCATTAATAGGAATTTTTTTTGTGTTATCAGGCCCTGCATTAATTCACTTGTTTCATATTGACATTTAATAGCAACTTCTATGCCTGTATTTCACAGCATTTTCTTGCTTAACATAAACAATATGGAAGTGAAATATTTTCTCTCAAGGTTTGTACTCATTATAAATATTGTAATTACACATGATAAGGAAAAAAATATAAAATTTATTGTGAAGGACCCAAAAGTAATTTGTTTTGAAAGGTGCTCAAAAGAATCATAAGTGTGGTATCAAACCGATAAAAAGACCCTGCTACAGGCTTTTTTTTGCAAAGTAGCTTTTAAATTACTTTTCATTATTTGTAACAGCCAGCATTTCCTCTACCATTTTCTCTTTCCATCTGTCAATTTTATTGTTTCAATTCTTTGTTTTTCTCACACTGATCCTCTAAATTGGACTAAAAATAAAAAGGCACTTTTGTTTTTCTAATTCTACAGAAACAAATCAAATTTATAGAATACTTTGTTTTACCAAACCCCATTGAAGAGAACCAGTTTAAGAATTGCTTCATACTGGAAGGGGCTGACACAAAACCAGTCTTCTGTTTTTTTTCTTAAGGGTGATAACTACAAAATGAAAGCAGATTTTCTTACAAGAACAGTCATCATGTAGATAAGTCTTCAGAGTATAATTGATTCAATGTATGCCTCAATGACAGCCTGAAAACAATGACTTTTTATAATCACATCCCACAAAAAAAGCATCTTATAAGTATATGCAAAACAGAGGGACTGAAAACAGAAAAAAGTGGTTTGGGATCAAAGAGATATGATTCAGAAGAGAAGGAAATCCATAATCTTAAATTCAGCTAACAGGATTCAAGATGATGACACTTGACCATCTAGTGGTTAATCGTCTGTCTCTGTTCATAGTTAACCAGTAGTTAATATTTAATATATGACACATTCCACAGTTATGTCTCCTGGCTGTAAATATCTAATGGCTATGTATCTGAATCAAGGTTACATTTTTTTGTAATTGGTGAAGGGTCATTAGTGTTTGGATGTCTACCTAGGGATGAACTGTGTTCTAGTGATGTTGTTTGCTCTGTAAGTATACAAAGCAAACAAATAAAATGTTCCAGAATTCTACCTTTGTCACAGACATTTTTCTCTTGGGCAAAAGCCTTTACCATCCTTTAGCTTTTTTTCTCAGCCTTTAGGTTCCTGTGATCTTCAGTGTGTGGCTAACTGCACCCTAGAAACAAACTGGTGCGCATTCTATAATAGATATTTTTAAAATAGAGTCCAAAACTGAGACTGTTTATTTTGAATGCTAAAAAAGCGTTCTGTTTTATTGTGAACTCTTACATGGCAGGATGTTCTCCATGGTAGCAGGAAATTGTAGTCCAATGGATGTCTTAATAGCATAGTAGTAACAGTGTAATGCCTTACTAGTGTAGTATGGTGAGAGTTATCAATACAAAACAGAATAAAGTGCTTTTTGTCTTAGTTTGAACCATCTCTGGACAAACACTGAATTTTAAGTGGTTTGCAACAACAGACATGAAGCAGCCCACTTTTACTGCAGAATGTGTCAGGCTCATCAAGAGGTTTTCAGGTCTTCAGTCAGGCTTCAGAAATTTCTCTGATTTTGCTATCAAGTTGTTCATTAAAAACAAACTGTTATGCTTGGTACGCAGTTGGAATGCAAGCTCGAAGCACCAAACTTATATGAACTGAATGAAGCCGCTTAGTGGGAAAATGATTACAGAAAACACTGAGTTCATACAGGGTGTATTTAGAGTTCTAACACATCCATTAACAAAGTCACTCCTCAATTAACATTGTCCCTATTAATTAACAACAACACTGACAGACTAGTGATGTGACACCCACCCTCACAACAAGCAGGCGAGAGTTGTTAGGAAAAAAAAAAGTGTGGGTTGCTGCCAGGATGAAGAGGAGCCATGGGAATGCAGCTGCAAATCCTTACAGGGAAGCTATGAAGGCAATGAAAAATCACTGCTGAGGCAAGGGATAAAAGAAAGAGAGAGGTTTGTAACCCTGCCATAAAAGAGAAAGAAAAAGGTACAGAGATAAGAGAGAAAGAAATCAAAAGGCAGAAGGGAAATATCGAAAGAAGAGAAATGGAAGGGAAGAAGTAAATCAACAGAGCCTTAGGACAAATATATTACTTTTAATTGATTCAATTTTTTTCATTCATTATGTTTCAATTGGAAGAAAATGGAAGAGCTGAGGAAGGTCTGCCAGGTTGATAGCAGTAGGGAGAAAGAGTAAGACATTGTCCTGATAAGAACAGAAGAAACAAAAAATTCATTGGTATTTTAGCTGTTTGAGCTCATGGGGTGAGGGGAAGGGGCGGGATGGAGGGAGGGAAGAATGGTCACTGCTTCAAACTGTGATCTCAGAATTGCTTATTGCCATGGAAATCGGTAAGACACTATCATTTCAAAATAATCACTTGGCTCCAGGACCAAATGCATGAAACATTATTGATTGTGAGGAATCTCTTGTTTAAATTCAAATACCTCTGCCCGTGCTTTTTACTTTAAAAATCATTTTAAAAAACAGAAATATCTTTTTAAAGGAAGTGTTTAAGGTATGTATCAAATTAAGTCTAAGGTACAAATGCACAACATAAATAGCACCAACTACAACTGGAATAAAAAAAGAATTCTCCTTCCTATTTTATTTTAGCAAAATTTTGCTGAAGTTAATTAATTCTAAAACATACAGTATTCTACTAAGGAATAAAATTCTAATGGCAGGTCCATCTGTTTGCATCTTTTTTACTTTGCCAAAGTGGTCCAACTTTTCATGCAAAGCCAGAAAATCCATGGAGGACCTAGGATTAGCTCCAAAATTATATTCAAGCACCTGACTTCCATGTCAGAAATCCATCCCTGAATGATATATCCAGCATCCCTAAGTAAAACACAGGGAAATCTACAGGTCTTAGATCTGGATCTTGACATTGTCATGCTGTCAAGTTATTTAGGCTACCCATTAAGAAATGCTGGGCATATGCTTCTTTCTTAATTTATTGTTATTTCAGTCCTCAATGTCCCTCTGCATGTTGCAATTTATACTCTCAGAGCATTATATGTAATGATTACAAAGTCAGGGGAGAGACCACAGCATATTTATTTCCAAATTCAGGGACAAAGGGAGTGAAGCTACTTCCTTTTCCTCCTTCCTCTTTAATAGTCTAGGTTAGTCATTTCAACAGCTATATAGAGAAAAGGAGATGTAGCATCAAGTTCTTCACATCAAGAGATTCAAACTGATGTCTAAGATCTCTCAGAAGGTTGTCCTGTTATGAAGAAAAGATAAAAACTGGCATTCTTATTCCTTTCTGTACAAGCCCTCTACATCTGTAATTAAAATGAATTAGCCCAAGAGATAAGAAGACTGAAATTTACTTCTCTTTAATTTTAAGTGTTTACTTAGAAGCTAGGAGTTACTCAAGATTACACACCTAGCATTTCATCTAAGATGCCTCATACAACTCATCAAGACTGCAGCTGCCACTTCAAAAAGAAGTGGGTCTCTTGTAGGTCCTGTGTCATATTTCCAATTGTGCATGGATGACTCAAATACACATTTCAAACAACATCTTGCTTTGCATAAAGAACACCCGTAATGGATATTGTTAGATGCAAATGATTATTCCACTCCAGAGTAAGTCATATTCTGTCTAGTTGCCTACAGAAAATCATTATCACAGCTTGCTTAAAAAAGAAAAAAGAGAAAAAAAAAATCACTAAATCACTTTTTTATGTTCCTGCATTCCTAGGCTTATAACTTTCTTACAAAGTTAAATAGTATTCTCCAATAATAACAAAAAGAATTTGACATGAACAGCTGGAAAATTCATTTTGGGAATATCAGTGGAAAGTTTTTGATATATATTTCTGCCACGTTAACCTTTCACAAAACAAGTTTGCATCTTCAGTGCACATCAAGGCTGTCCTTGGAGTACACAGATGGTTTTGTAAACCGTATGGCACCAAAACCTCTTCACTGTATGTAGTTGACATGGAAACTGCTAGTCATCATTGAAAAAAATGAGAAATATTGTGAGCAAAATGTCTGTTCCTAATGTTCCATTGAGAACATTTTATTTACATCTGAGGAGCATGTTTAACAAAAATTAGATAGCATTTTACAGTACCTCATTAGAGCAGTTTGTCCACGGGGTTAAAAACAAATTAAAGTACTTCAGCTGCTTTTACATTGCACTGAACAGGAGAAACTGACCTGGCATTTGCAACTGAATAAACAGTGTTCAGCATCTGGGAGGCAATGATTTTTCTCATGCATTCAGCTTGATCTTCAGTACAAATCATGATTATGATGTTCCAGAGATATGAGATCAAATTTCTAATTTGAGGTCTGACTACCATTTCAAACTTAAAAGCTTTAATGAAATATAAAAATCTGCTTTGGTTTACTCAAACAGAAACAAAAGCCCCAGTTTGTGTATATCCATGTCAACAATTTCCACCAATTATATATATATATATTTATGTATATTCAGATGCTAAATTAATCAGAATATAAATCCTATGCCAAATGGTGGATATAGGTGTTTACTTCAATATATTCTTTCAAAAAAATATTGCTCCCACATTCTCACTTCAGTGCATGAAAAATTAATTTCAAGAGGAATGAGCATCTGAAAGAGTGTAGTTTACTGGTATTCAGAATTATGGATTTTAGGGGTTTTGTTTTCATGCCCTTTGCCCTTAGATTTGTCGTATAAATCATAATTCTTCATGCTCAGAATAATTAGTTTGATTAACTTAGATAATTAGCCTGTGAATCTTTGACTAGTAGATAACACGCTAGAGGTATCTGCTATAACAGCCAGTGATTAAATTATAGAAAAATGAACTGTAAGTAAATGATTCCTTTATTTTAGAAAGGGAAAAGCAAAAAGAATTTATCAGATGTGCATGATAGCTGTATTTCAGAATTGACAGCATTTATTTATTTGTCTGTCTGTCTATCTATCTATCTATCTATCTATATTATTTTCTACTGTCTATAACCTTTCCTTTTTTATTTTTTTTCTATTTGGAATTAACTGTTAGGGAGTAGAATGACAAAGTTCTTGATGCATGTCAAACTTGGTGGAAAGTAAATAATTTTCCCCACATTTTAAAAAAGAAAAAATCTAATAACTTTCACTGAAAAAAAATCTACTTGTCTGGATCTGATGAAGAACAGCTTTGAAATATGGTATAGTCCCTTAATTTTCCTAGATATGTATTAGTATTGTCATCTATATACTCCAAAATCATTAAGCTTTAAAAGAAGCAGAGTTCATATATAATTATGATCTTGTTAGAGTTATCACCTAAGCATCCTGCAGGTTCCATCTGTGCTGGAGCTGCTCTATCACAAGGCAGCAGAACATCAGTGAGGCTCTCACTGCAATTATTCTTATCTGTGGTAATTCCCAGAATCATAAAAAGGATAGTTTGCATCTGGAAAATATTCACCTTCCTTTCTAGAATCTTCTCTTTCTTCTCTCCTTGCTTTCTCCTGACTGCTCACTTGTGCTCACAGCTAGTATTCCTGCCACAGAGCTCCAACAAACTTTTTTTTTTTTTGCCTGCAGAAGGCAACGTATACAAGATTTCAGCCATTGCCTTCATGCAGGGCTCTTTATGTCCTTGATATTCCCTCACAGGCATTTTCATGTCAGACTGAGGAAGGAAGCAAGAGACAAGCAAAGATCAAAAACCTGTACATGAGGATAAGAGCAGGATAAGAGTAAACAGAGCAATACAGAGGCAGTAGGGGTCACAAGTATGGGCTGGAGCAGAGGCAGAATAGCCTCTGAGAGTCATTAGAAGCTAGTGGGAATGAGAGCCTGAGTGGAGTGGGACCACACTCTCTCTTTGGGCAGAAGAATGTTAATTCATGTAACTGATGATCACAGGGCACCATTCACCACCTACATGTCAGGAAAGAAGACTACTCAAACTCTAGTACTTGGTGCACCATGTTTAAGGGGAAAAAAATGATGAGACATGAAACATCCTCTTCACTGGAATTATTAAAGAAATTAATAATGGTTTATACTCATAACTTTCAGGGACAATTTATATATGCATACCTCACTGAAGGAGTAATCTCTTGGAGTCCTTTCCATCCCTAAATTTCCATTATTTTAGACTGCAACTAATAATCATTGTTCACTGCAAAATGCCTTAAAACAGTGGTGTTAAATTTTAACATTTTCCTATATGAAATTGGAGTGCACTGAAATTACCTGATACTGATGAACAAAACTTCAACAAAACACATTTTTACACTTTTTTCCATATTAATAAACTCTGAAATTTTCAAGTTCAGCTTAAATAGCCTTCACTAAAGAGAGAATATCTCTCCAAATATACTAAATCCAATCAACATGTGTTTTTAAGTACTTTAGGTTTGTGACAACTAAAACCTCTCCTACACATAGAAGCAAAAAATTACAATTTACAAGTTTTAGTTGTCTGCTGTGATTCAGCCACTGTTCAAGCTGCATAGAACATGGCCAACCAGTCTACATTCAGACCAACATTTAGATAGGCTAAGTTCTTAATTTTTTCCTCAGTCCTCAGGTTAAGGCACAGAAAGTGTTCTGGACTTTCATTTTTCTTTCATTTGATATGAATCAGTACATATAGCACATCATAATAGAAGAAGGGAAGTAGCTGAACTAGGTGTCTGTTACAATTCAACAGTCAAATTTGGTAGGAAAATACTTCCACACAGCTATATTTAGAGGCATATATGAAGGGAATTTGTCTGTATACATAAAAGATGACTCAAAACAATGAAATTTCTATTTATCATAAACTCCCTGATAAACTGCAGAAGTATCTTAACTATTTTCTTCTCTGTTTCACTTTGAGCAATGATCTGACCAAAAAGTAATGGATCAGACATTACATAATTATTTAACAACAGAATGTTTTTGTGGTATACCCACTAAGAAAGATGCTTTATTAGTTTGAAAAGTTCACAAACACATGGTTTTGGTCTTTCTTTTCAACACGTGCTATTATACCGATTAATTGCAACGCTCACTTTATCCACAGTAGAGCTTAAAAAATGTGAAAATTAGTATTTTTGCATAATTTACATATATTTTGCATAGAGTGCCGTTGATAATACAGGTTATCCCAAAACAACGTTTAATTTATTATTATACTCATATTGACTATCTCTTATACTCATATTGACTATCTCTTAGTCCCTCACATTAATTAATTCCATGCACCTCTGTCTCATATCAATTAATCTTGCTCTCCCATACTTTTGAAACATTTGTCCCAAATACCAATGCCAGGAATCAAAAGCTCTATATTCCACAGAGAAATCCTCAATAGCCAGCTTTGCATTTTAACAGCGCCTGATTGCAAGTGTTGAACTGGTTTTTAATGATGAGTTTTCATACTGGTACCCTTATTGCTAGCATCCTCCTTAGGCTCTTAGGAGGCTCTCCTTTCTTATCAATCTCATCTAACAAAGTCAGAGTTCATATTTACAGGCATACAATGAAGGTCCAATTCATCTGATTGATTAAGATACTACTACCAAAATAAAAATAAAATATTTCATTTTATTAAGCATGCCATTTTCAAAGGAGTGTACCACTTTCTGTACCTGCAAAAATAAATACATTTTTAAAAACTTCTTTTGAACGTTAGTAGACAATTAAAAAAAACCAACAACAACAAACAAAACCCAAAGTTTTTTCTTTTGTAAGAATATTTGCAGAATACAAATATCTGAGTACAAGTGACATGAAGATTTTAATAAAACCAGAATTATAATGACCATCATTAAAATAGTTAGATTTCCACCTCATTTATGAAAATATCAGGTAAGAGAAATCACAATATCATTTTCTCCCACAACAGATGTTTTCAAACATTAAGAGTTTAAAAAAATCCTAAACCTAAGAATTTAAGAAATAACATATATGTTATTGATGACAAATGTTTTGCAAAATATGCAAATATCAAGTCTAAAGATCAGTGATATATATTATGAATTAAAAATATAGTAATGTATGCATGTAATGTACTGACTCTATCAAATTAAGCTTTGAAGAAACATGGAAGAAATAATGTGGAAATTCATTCAAGATGAAATTTGTTAGCAAGTGTCTAACAAGGATTGAACTCATGTTCTCTCCTCTTTGAAAGAGTCTTCTGTCAAGGCTAGATTTGTTCCTATCTTTTGAGAACAGTGTCAATAGTGGATTATGGCAAATAAATAAGAGAAAAATATTATTTTGCCTATTGTAATTTTTCTTAGAGCTTTCTAAGAATTTCCTTGCAACTATGATAATGTTATTTTCTTCCACAAAATTTATTTTATCTTTTTATATTTAAATTTCTAAAGATACAGGTTAAAAGGTTCAACATTTTCAGTACAAGTTACTTGGACCTTGGTCCCTTTATTTCAACAATCTAATGTGATGTGAAAGAATACCTTCATTTTGTAAATGCATTCCTGGACATCTACACAAATAGCACAATTTTCACTATGCTTAATCAATTACTTGAAGCAAACAACAACAACAACAACAACAAAACCACCCAAAACAAAAACCCCACTAATCCCATCTAAAAGCACTTTCATATACACTTCCATATATTGGGAGTGGAATCACCACTGCTATGCATGGTTTGTTTTTCACTACCTCTGTCTGGCTCAGCCTGCAGAAGAGGCAGCTGCCGTGAGACCTACCAGCAGGCACTTGGTACCCAGACAGAGCTTAGCTCTTCACAGCAGTGCACTCTTAGTGGGATGATAGCTGAAAATAGACATAAGCTGAAGGTTCAGACTGGATATAAATAAGAGGTTCATGTATTAGGTTTGTGTGTCAACACTGGTAGCAGGGGGGATACAGTGGTGGCTTCTGTGAGAAGCTGCTAGAAGCTTCCCCTGTGTCCAACAGAGCCATTACCAGCTGGCTGCATGACAAAGCCACCACTGGCCCAAGACCAAGTGAATTAGAAGAGTGTGAGGAGTCCTCCCCCTGAGGAAGAAGGCATAGCAGAGACAATATGTGGTGAACTAAACACAACAACCATTCTCCATCCCTTGGTACTGTTTAGGAGGAGGAAGTGGTGAAAATGGGAGTGAATTTGAGGCCAGGAAGAAGGGAGGAATGGGGGTAAAGTGTTTTAAGTTTTATGTTTCACTTCTCATTGCCCTACTCTAATCTGATGGGTAATAAACTAATTTTCCGCAAGTTGAGAGTGTTTTGTCTATGATGGTAATAGATGAGTGATCTCCCTGTCTTTATCTTGACCCATGAGCCTTTTGTTATATTTTATTTCACTGTCCAGTTGAGGAGGGGGAGTGATAGAGCAGCTTGGTGGGCACCTGGCCTCCAGCCAAGGACAGCCTAGCACACTTTTCCACAATGAGAACAGCCCAAAGGGGCTGTGCAGTCTCCTTCCCTGGAGGTTTTCAAGATACTGGATACAGTCCCAGGCAAGCATAGCTGACCTTGTTTGGAACAGCAGATTGGACAAAAACCCTCCTGAAGAACCTCCCAGTCTAAATTATTCATAATCCTATGACAGAATTTTACTGTACTAGTACCAACTACAGTTAGTAAGTTGATATTTGCTGCATTTCTTTAGCTATTGTAATAACATTGTATTCAAAATGTAGGGTGGAGCATCCAGTGGATAAGAAACTGGTTGAAAGAATGTAGACAAAGAGTGGTGGTCAATGGGTCTATGTTCAGGTGGAGGCCGGTGACAAGCAGGATCCCCCAGGGGTCTGTCTTGGGACAGGTGCTCTTTAACATCTTTATCAATGACATCGATGATGGAATTGAGTGCACCCTCAGCAAGTTTGGGGATGACACCAAGCTGAGTGGTGTGGGTGACACAATAGAAGGAAAGGAATCCATCCAGAGGGATCTTGACAGGCTGGAAAGGTGGGCCTGGGTGAACCTAATGAGGTTCAACACTGCCAAGGGTAAGGTGTTGCACTTGGACCAGAAGAATCCCAGACGTGTACAGACTGGGAGAAAAGCTCCTTGAGAGTAGCCCTACTGAGAAGGACTTGGGGATTCTGGTAGATGAGAAACTTAACATGAGCCAGCAGTGTGCTCTTGCAGCTTGTAAGGACAATGGTGTCTGGGGTTCCATCAGGAGAGGAGTGGCCAGCAGGGACAGGGAGGGGATCGTCCCTCTCTACTCTGCCCTAGTACTGTGTCCAGATCTGGGGCCCCCAATACAAGAAAGATGTAGAACTGTTGGAGAGGGTTCAGAGGAGGCCACGAAGATGATTAGAGGGCTGGAGCACCTCCCCTGTGAAGAGAGGCTGAGGGAGCGGGGCTTGTTCAGCCTGGAGAAGAGAAGGCTGCGGTGGGACCTCATTGCAGCCTTCCAGTACCTAAAGGGAGCATACCAACAGGAGGGGATTCAACTTTTTAAAAGGATAGACAATGGCAGGACAAGGGGGAATGGATTAAAGCTAAAGGAGGAAAGGTTTAGATTAGATATTAGGGGGAAGTTTTTTACTGAGAGAGTGGTGAGGTGCTGGAACAGGCTGCCCAGAGAGGTGGTGGATGCCCCATCCCTGGGGGCGTTCAAGGCCAGGTTGGATGGGGCCCTGGGCAATCTTGTGTAGATCCAGGCCTGGAGGTTGGTGTCCCTGCTTGTGGCAAAGGGGTTGGAACTCTATGATCCTTGGGGTCCCTTCCAACACATGTCATTCTATCATTCTATCATTCTTCCAACTTCTCAAAAGAAACACTGGATTATTCTTCTGTGATTTTGGCAACACCTACCAAGTCTTATGGACTCAGTAATTCCTATGAATGTTTTTCCTACTTATTTTTAGGTATCACTGTGCATGCATACGTAACTGAATAGTGGCACAATGTACAGTAATCACTGAAGAGCTCTGCTTAGTAAAAGATGTTAACAGAGGAGTGGCAACATGTATCTGGTTTTTATTGTATTCCTGCACTTTGACTTTTAAATCTAATTATCATTCATCTGTTAACATTATGTTTCAATTAGAAAAGAAATAGCTAGAATGAGTCTGAAATGATAGTTAGATTAATACTTTTTGGAGACAAAAAAACCCCCTAACAAAACTGATTACAGACAATTCATCCAGGGTGTTGGTCTCTAAATTTCCCTGTTTGATCACATTTTAACAACACAGTGTATCATAGCTATAATGTTATAAACTATAAATGTTAGTATTGGTATCTCATCCTATCAGAATCTCATCCTAAAATTTCAAGCAACCACTAAATTTAAAAAAAAAAAAACAAAAACCAACCAAAAAAACCCCAAACCCATAAAATCTTCCAAGGATTATTTTTCAGCAAGTACACAAAAATGTCTTTACATATTAGTAGCATAAGAGCAATGGACTTTTACTGTCTCACTGCCTTATGCTCACAACAGTACTTGACAGTTTCACACATGCAATCAACCATGTTGACCAGTAACAGATACCTCTAATCAACAAGACACTAAAATTCGGAAGTATTAATCTACTTTTCTTTAGAAAGTTTTGCTTGAAATGGAGATAATCGCCAGATTTTATTAAGATACAGAGTAATTTTAAATAGTGCAATGTCTATGGCTGTGGTGCCTCTCTTGTTACATTTGAACTAGCAAAGAAAGCAGTTTCATATTTGGAAAAGGTGTTATTAAAGTGTAACCATTTTATTCTTCTAGAGCTACTCTTAATCTCCTCACTTCTATTGGAATCTCTAAAAAAAATATCTAAAAAAAAAAAGCCACCTTATCTAAAAACACCTCAAAAAAACCCAACTTGGAAAACATAATTTTTGCTGTAATTCTAGCAATGAAGTCTGCGAAAAGATTCGATAAAATATATTGTAATTCTATCATACTTCACAAATGATGATATTACCTTGCAACACAGTAGTTCAGCAAAACACATTAATGCACAGGCAACTTCAGATGTGCAATGAATCAAAATGAAATAAGAAAGCATATGTGGAATGACAGAACTTCCACTCCTTATAGGATATTTGGTCAAAGGTGTTTTCAGGAGAGAAGGGTATAATAAGAAAAGAAGGAAGTAAAGAAGAAAGCTCGGCATAGAAGGAAACTTGGCGAGTAAGCGATAAGGGAGACAGTAACATACCAGTTCAGTTACACTAATTGATAAAGGTATGGAGAGCATGGAGATGTTTATTTCATTATGATTAAATTATCAAGGACCTTTTCAAATGGAATAGTAAGGAAAAAGAGAATTTGGTGTCAGATGCTGCAATGAAACCAGGGTTGTGGACACCCCAGGCCCTTTGGTATCAGCTGCTGGAGCCAAATGTGATCTTTAACTTCCAGCCACTGCGGTGGGAACAGTGTGTTCCCTGAAAACCAGATACAAGGGAAGACAGGTGAAGTGAGTGAGGAGCTCAGAGCCAGTGTCTGGAGTGGAACCATGGGTCACAACACGTGTGCCAGGTGCTGACTGGGGTGGGGCAAGGGTCTGTACCTCTCCCAACCTAGGTGTCCATGGGTTGTGCATGTGAATGTGCTGGCAAGATGGACCAACAAAGGAGCACAGGGGCCTTGGGTCTGGGGTAGGGGTATCACGTGGGCAGATTGTGATGGTACACCCAAGGGATCCTATAAGTGGCATAGGCATCCTTCAGTCTAGGAAGGGACATAGGTTCTCCAGGGAAATGGGCTGGGGTCCAGTGGCTAGGTAACTGGAGAAGGTGGAAGCTTCTAACATCACTTAACAATGTTTAAAAGACTATGTAAGAGCTAAAAATGTTTCATATTCCTGTGCTCCAAGGTTAGGCTTGGATACAGATAGTATCTAACTATAACGGATTCTTTTAGCTGTGGACATTTAGTCACCTAGTGATCTGATTTTTAAACCTACCTTTTGCATCTAATTATAATTTAGTTAAATGCCTCCAAGATCTCCCTCTTGTGATATGCAACTAAGAATGCAGAGAGCAGTAAGGAAGTCTGAATTAATCTCCTTTATGTAAGATTCAGGTTCAAAGTACCTAGTTGCTGGCCCCATGTGAGCCTCTTTGCATCTGTTTTAGCAGAAGCTGAAGTAAGCCGCAGACTGGAGATTTTATTACATTACACTATTAGCAGCAGGATTTTTTGCTGGGAAAAGGACTTTAAAGAAGAACATAAAGAAACTCTAACATCTGAACCTAGAGCAGTGACAAGACCAACACTAATTGGAGATGAACAGTCTTTAAGCTTGTACTAAAAGCAGTGGAGAGAAAAGTTGGCCAAAAATCTGTAAAAGCAAACACAATACATTTCTTACCCAGCAGCTAATTCTACAGGTTTGGGTTTTTTTTAATGTTTGAACAGGGCCAAGATTAGACTGACAGGAACCTTGTAGAGCAGAGCAGGACTATTTTCCCCTCAATGTGCAACTATTAGCAATCCAACTAGTAATTTTACGTAGTGTTTATGATCTGATTGCTTACACTTAAACCAGCAATCTCCTCCAGGAGAAGGGAGAAAATTGATCTGTCCATTTTGGTTTCTTTCAGAGTATTGAAAAAAAAAAAAAAGAAGTTACTGTCAGTTGTTGTTTACAAGAAGAAGGAAAAAAAATCTATTTTTCTGCCAAGCTTCCCATGTTTTAACACATTGAATAACACTTCTTTTACAAATTATTTTTGGGTGCCAGTGAGATTCCAAAATCTCAAAGGATTTATGTAGAATCTTGTTGGCTTGGTCTAATGATAGATGTAATACAAATGGTATTTTTTACTTATATCATTGGCTGTATTTATTTAAAGTGCTCTTTCTCTATATAAAGGTAGACCAAGCAAGGAAATTGAGCTCCACACTAGTTAACTACTACTTACATATCTCTGATACTTTTAGAGCACTCCAACAAGCTCTTTCCAAGAAAATTCTGATACGTAAGGACCTAATTTAAGGCAATACTTGTGTGAGCTGGTCCATGTTACTGCAGACAGAATCTATACCAATAAAGAAAATGGCCCAATTGCTGTCCTCTTTCTCTGAGGGTAAGCTGTCTGGCATATGTATCTACCCACCATATCATTAAACTCTATCATCTCCTTAAAATAGAATAACTTCACCTTCTCTCAGGCCCCATAGCCATGTTCAGCGCTGACTGACAGTTTTCCTAGGCATGTTGCAAAACCATTCCAGAAAATGGTTCTAGAAAATAAATAGTATTGCAAGACAGTCTTTAAGACTGTTGAGTTTATGTAGTCAGTTTATAAGGATCTGCTAAGGCTGTTACAGTTCGTGCTCTGAATTGTTAAATTTTCCCTCCTGAGGTGTGCACGGTGGAGGACCAGAAAGTTTAGATGCAGTACATAACTACAAGTGTCAAAAGACTGGAGTGGTCTTCTATCCAAATAGTCAGTAGTACTTTTTTCTGCTTTTCCTGATCTTTGCAGCCTAATTGGTTCTACAGAACATTTTATTGCAGAGGTCAGTACAGCAAATCAGAGACATTGAAATACTGAGCATTTCTATCTGAGGGGTTGAATTTCAAAGTCACTCCCATGAGTTGACCCAATCTTTTGGGCCAAGGATCCAAGGTCATTATCCTGCTGGACATGGAACCACTAAAAATCTGTTAGATATATATTGATCCACACTACTATTATAAACCACTAACACTCAAAACTTCGGAACTTCCTCTTTCAGTTCATGTGAATCTCTGAAGAGTGTTTTTTTAAAAAATATATGTATTATAATGGCATATGAAATGCCTAAGGTTTGATATCTAAGTTCTGCTTTGTGTTGTCCTTCATCTGACTTAACCTTAAAATAACTGTTCATTTTAAGTCTATCTGAAGTTTAGAGCAGATGGCAAAATTGCCCATCTTGCTAGTAAGATGTAATCTGTTACAAGATAAGGGGGAGAGCAGGCAGAAGATTGAGAAAAATAAGTCAATTTCATCATTCAGGAATGTAAATCATAGAGCTGTAATATTCTTTCTGAAACTTCTTAATGATCAGTTACTAAAATATCCAAACTAAGAATGTCAGCCTTACAGCTGCATCTACTTAAAACTGATCAAAGCTAAACCCTGTGCTCTCCAAATTTTTAATCTAATACTGTGCATCCTGCCTATCACCTGTTTCTCTTTGCACAGCAAAATTTGATCACTGATTAAGAAAACTCAGTATACATACCAGTAATTAACCCTTCTGCCACAAAAAATTTAGATAAGGTTCCTAACCCAAAGCACTTCTGATCACACCAGGTGAAGTTTCCACCTGGAAATATGACTTGCTTACTCATACCATTTGATGACCCAATAATGAGTTAAGTATAATTCCACACTGACAAACAGTGAATTTACACAACCATACTTACATAAAATGGAAATTTTAACCTCACATTACTGAAGCACAAGCTAATCCCTACCATCTCCTTCACAAATAATTTGTTTTTTTCTTTATGACGTCTTGACTTCTAAGCAGAGAGTATACAATGTTGTGTTTTATTAGCTATACTAGCTGAACTGATGCAGCTCAATAGCTGTAAGGAAGGCTCTCTAAAGACTTTCACTGTTTCTTTCAGTATTTTCTTCATTTCACAGTTCACTTTCTGTCCATTGCCACTACTGTCTTCTACTTCACAAATCCTCCTCTGGCAGACCCTTTTGTGCAACTGAACAGACTGTCACTCCTTTGTAAAAGGTATTGATTAAGAAAGTTTCTGCAACTCTGCCACTGAAGGCAATAAAACTCATAATGTCCCTAAGTAATGGTTCTTTATCCTAGTCTGAGGACTGTCTACATGAAGCTGATTGATTGACCGTATGATTTATTTCTCTTCTTACCACAGTTCCAAATAGGTATGTGTAGTCTCCGCAGTGTTAAAAGTTATTGACTTTTCATTTATCTAAAAAATGTTTTGTAACTGACATGCAAGTAGCACTTAGTTAATTCAGTTGGCTTGCCCTGCAAACACCTTAAAAGAAGGTCTATTTGTTAGGGGATCCTTGGGGAAAGGATCTGTTTTGGTTTGTTAGCAGGTGACAGGGATTATCTCCCTGCTCAATGGCTTTGAATACAAGAAGATTTCCTCTTGTTTCACCTAAAGAATATAACCAATAAATGGCAATGGAATAAGAAATATTTATTTGCTTTCACTCTAGGTGTGCCTGGTGAGTACAGATACTCTGTTTCAAAAATTTGTATTTTAATAAGTTCACATGCGTGCTTAATTTAATGTTACAGTGTTTTGTACACTTGTTTTCAATTACAGACCTTGAAACTACTCATTCAAAGGCAAATCTTTGTAGTTCTTTTTGTATAAAGGTGACTTAATGAGGAAACTTGAAAATATCATTAAATTCCATTTATCCTTGATCCTTTCATCCCTTCAGAGCTTATTTAAACTTCAAAGTCTTGACCCATTCAGGTGATTTAAACAAGTGCTCTGAAGTTGCACAATATACATGATAACCAATAAAACTTCTCATAATGTGTTCTTTATTCATCTTGAAATTTCCTTGATAGGAATGATGGGGAAAACCTGTAACATCTCAAAGCAGACATAACATCTCAAAAAGGACAGTCGTGTTCAGGTTAATTTTATGCGAGAGCAAGAAGGAAATACTCTGATCAGCCTTATAAGCAGATACTTATAATATTGAATGTATATTGGCATATTGTTGTGGGGTTTTTTTCAGCATGGTCATATATAAACACAATCTTCAATGGCCAAATTCTTACAAATTTAATGGAAGATAAAAAAGTGATGTGGTTCATCATGCCTGGTTGGATCTTTTTTGGCCTAATCTTAAGGGGGAAAAAAAAGCTAATTGCATAGACCAACTTTCCTACGTATCTTATTTCCCACATCTTTTAAAGTTCATTATTTACTTTATATTTCCAGGTTTGGTTTTTTTAGTCACTCCCCCTTATAACCAGCAAAAAAGTGACATGATGTTATTAAAAATAAATCCTTATTTTTTTATGATTAATTAAGGATTTCTAAAATCACATAAAGATGGGAATCTCATTTTCATTGCCTTTTAAATGATTTCTAACTCCCCTTCATAATCGAGACAATCTTGAATTTGTTCTCATTAGTATTACCAATCATTACAGACCAAGCTCTAGTCAGATTCTTGACTAAGAAGTTAAGAAGAAAGACAAACTACAGTGGAGCAGTTTTGTCAGAGTGTAATCCCTGACTGTGACACACATATACATTTCATCTTCTATTTAATCTCATTTCTTTCATAATGACTTAGTTTAGAAGCTCCTCCAAAAATTTTCAAGGTCACTTCAATGTGCATGTATCTTTCTTTACCTCTCGTTTTTCAGCACAGTTGCCATACTGCCTAGTGATAATTACTTGTTCTACTCCTAAATCGATACAATCATTGAACATTATTGTTTTCTATGTTGCACTTTAATTCATTAAAATGTGTGTATAAATGTAGTATTGCGTTATGTGAGGTGCTTCATATGTGTGAGTCTGTAAGAGTTCCTTCACTGAGTTTAAAGGAAACAGGATCAGGCTACTAACAGAGTAGAAGAGAGAGAGGGATATAAAATGTTCCACATTTCTATACTCCTTTGAAAGTCTGATATGGCACCAAGATCAATAAAAGACCTCATCAGTGGTATATAACTGTGGAAGAAGTTTCTCTTGCCTTACGTCTAAACTTGTCAGGTTTCTCCCTCAGCTCAGTGAAAGCGTTGCCATGTCTGTAGAGGATTTCCTTGTTTCCTTGTTTCACACTCAGACCTATATGCAAGGTATTTTTTACCACAGCAAAATGTAGTTCAGTCTCTTCTAGCTAACTTACTACTTGGAAGTACAGGAACACAGGCCTTCTTTACAATAATGATAAAAGAGTAGAAAGTAATGGAAGTAGACAATGTTTTCTTTGTACAAATCACCACATGAAACAGCCATTTCTACCATTGAAATGTCTTAATAGCACAGACTTAGACAGCATCCTCATTTTTATTTTCTATACTCTGCTGACACCTTCTGGAATACAGTATTTTGTAACTTCATAACAAATGTGTAGTGATAATAATGGAGTCAATAATGAAAAACATCTGATACTGACACATATACCAAAACATAAATAATGGTAGATTTTTTACATTCTTAGTGTCAGTTTTCACTGATTTTTAAAGTATGAAATACATAGAATAATTAGGAAAACAGAATAAAAGACACTTATCTAGATTGAGAGGATCAATTTTTAGGAAAACAACTCTATTTCTTCTATTGTTTATGATATTTGATGCTGTGCATAAAAAAAAAACTAGCTGTTGGGATTAAGGGATTAAGGCGAAATCTCTAATTTATGTTTAATAAAATAATAAAGGTTAAAATCAGGAACAGGACATCCTTTCAAGCTATCTCATCTTCCCTGTTTAATTCCTCTGTATACTTTATTCTCCATCAACGTGTCTGAAGGTGGAAGTCTTGAAGCGCATAAAGTTTCACCACTTGAGAGTGAGCATGACCCAGTTATCTATGACCTCCACATGAAGTTGGCAGGTACAACACAAGATTTATGGGAGACCTTCATCCTTCTGGAGCCGCAGCTGGAGACCAGGCATCCAATGCCTAAAATAACAACAAAGACTTATATTCAGGGTACTGAATCCCCTTGTTGCCATATTCAAATACAATTTCATGAATACCTACTTGACTTTCATCCTTAATAAGTGGAAAAAAAAAAAGCTATCATTTATTTTTAAAAAAATTTAAAAAATAAAAGAACATCTTTCAGATTCCAGACTGATCCAGTCACAATAATGCAGTGCAACAAAGATGAGAAATATTTTTGCTGGTTTTCAGAGAAGATTTTATTTGATTCTAACAATTTTATTACGTGGGTTGTTTTTCAAGCATGAATATCGTCATGTACACTGTTTAAAAATTCTGATAGAACAGATTTTCTTGGGGGAAAAAAAGATTCACGCATAATAAAAATGAGTCCTTTATTATGATTATTCTGGCACTGGTTAACTATTGAATAAAAAATAGAGGTACATAATCAAACAGGACTGCAGAGATCTGGAGGCTGAAAAAAAGAGGACAGTCTCTCAGGTTATTTTCTACTTAATGCTACCAGTCAGAAGTAAGAGAAGACAGAAGTAGGCATACCACACATCAGTATCTAGCTGCATAGCTGGTGTTGCCAGCTGGGTTTTGGTCTCCATGACCAAAGACTATGTGTTACAGCAGAGAGATGGGATTCTCTTTTCAAATATGGGCAATGATGTCTTTGTCAATAGGCTAACTAACTTAATGAAGATTATTTTAGGAGTGGTTTTTAAAGCTTGGCTACAAGCAATGACTTATGGGACAAACTGCAAGTGCCATAGGGGCAGCTCCCACACTCCCCCAAAAGATAAAGGACAGATGTCATATCATGTCAAGTGCTTGTCTGCCAACACTCATGGTCTGGGGGAAAAAAAAACCCAAGAAAAGTACACTTCATAGAATCATAGAATTGTAGATTCATAGAATCATAGAATGGTCTGGGTTGGAAGGGACCCCAAAGATCATAGAATTCCAATCCCCCTGCCACAGGCAGGGACACCACCCTCCAGGCCTGGATCTACACAAGGTTGTCCAGGGCCCACACACTTGCCATGTGACATCTCAGAATTACGATATCATTGCAAGTACAGAAATTTGGTGAGAAATCTCACATGACTCAAGTACTGCAATGGACAGTTGCAGGCTATTCAGGAAAGGCAGAAAATGTACAAATGAAAGGGTGGTGCGACACATAAAAAGGTTAGTTTGACCATCCAGAAATTAGTCATAGACTAGAAGACAGATCTATAGATGAGATGGTCTTGATTTTAGAGGACTAGAGAAGTTGATACATGAGTAAGATGATGTCCAGAGGCCTTCTTCAACCAAGATTTCTGTGTAACCCCGTTGTGACATGCTGTAATTTGTAGAAAATGA
Organism: Hypotaenidia okinawae; assembly: GCA_027925045.1. Classification (NCBI taxonomy): domain Eukaryota; kingdom Metazoa; phylum Chordata; class Aves; order Gruiformes; family Rallidae; genus Hypotaenidia; species Hypotaenidia okinawae. The sequence continues at coordinate 178,134,085 of BSDF01000001.1, forward strand.
ACAGTCCTTAAAAGGAAAATTTCACAGTGGAAGAGAACAGGAATATTCACTGGGAAATGATATCATGAGTGATGCAGGATTTTTTTATGCAAGTAACAACTTCAGCTGGTTTGTGAATCTTGCTTGTACTGACATAGATAATGAGTAATGATGTAAAGCAGCCTTTTCTCCTTTAACAGTTGAGGAAAATCCAAAAATTATTTTACAGGAAACCATGGACTCAATTTGTATTAGTTTATAATATGTGTGAAAAGAATTGGTGGCATCTGAAGCCACTGATAACCACTAATCTGAGCATGTGTCAGTATGGACAAAAACTCAGATGACAGATGGACAGAAACTGCAGATGTCTTGAAATTAAAATAATACAAAATCAATAATGTCTTGTCTCTATGATCATGTACGGGTAATAAATACCCAGAAGATTAATTTTTTTTTTTTTTTTTTAAACTAAGTATTCCTTTTATTTTTGTCATAGTTTTGTTTTATAGTTTTACTCCTTGAAGGTAGAATATAGTATAAGTGTAGCAATATAGCAGAGCTTTCTTGCTGGCTAAGAGATAATTCATGCTCATCAGGTTTACTTGACGCCAGAGGTACTAATGCCCTAAAGCTTTGTAACCTAAAGTCTGCAAATCCTAGTTTTCCATGAATTATATTTGACTATATCTCCCCATCAAATGCAGAACAATATTTTATTGGAATGGCAGGAATTTAATTAATAAAGTATGATGAAAATATTCTTCAAGCTAACTAAGTAACATACTCTATATTTGGTTATATACAGTTTTTATAGCTGCAGAATAAGAAAGGGGAAAAGTCTTTAAGAGCACTTCATAAGCAACACAAAGACACCTTTTTCCTTATAATGTTACCTGAAATTTGACCGTTTCCTCACTTTTCAGCCAAAAGAGACCTTTTGAAGTTGATTTCATGAGACAGTAGATCATCCTATATCTAATACTAACATAAACCAGAAGTGTTTCTCTAGATCTCAGGAAAAAAATGAGAGTGGTAATTAATATCTCTCTCTTACCTAACCTCTGACCTTTTTCTCTAGGGCTTCTGAGATCCTCTCACACTTCTAAATCACTTGGGTCCACACTGTGAATGTTGGCCTCTTTATTGATAATGAGTCTTTCATCTCTGAAAAACTATTTTGTGAAAGCTGTTGGAAGAGCACATTGTTCACAAGATGAGCCAAATACCTCTCCAAACCAAAATTAAGACACCAAGATTTTCATAATGGTACCAAAAATATGCAATGTAGTTGCCACTTGATGGAGCCATTATCAAGTTGCCAGCTAAAAAGCTTATCCTGAAAATTAATGGTTGCAGCTGTATCTGTCAAGAGAAGAATGAATCTGCTCAATTTTCTAGAAATTCAATAACTAGTGAGCCTGGCCTACTTAACAGTGGGTTACATCAACCTGTCAACCTTGGAATAAATCTTTATACTATTATCATGATGAATTAAAATTTAGTTTGCTATATGAGAATGCTCTGGGAGCAGCCCCTCGCCATTGATGACTTTGTAATGTTTGGGTTTTTTTTCTCATTCCTCTTAACAACCACATTATACCTATAATTAGTAGTGTTTTAACATATTTAACTGAACTGGATGGATTTCAGCTGTTTACCTTCTTTACAGAGTGCTTTGCTCTTTTTTGTTCTATCCAGGGAAAACAAACAAAAAAAAATTCTTCATCCTGAAATAAAAACAACTGTTTGCAGAGCTGTGGCAATATCTGGCAAATAATATTATCTTGCATGACCTTGTCATTTTTTTTTTCTCTTTTTTTCCTTTTTGCAAGCAACTTCTCTCTCTTCAGACTTGTGAATATTTCACATTTAAAGTTGGAATGTAAATAGATATGCATGGGTTTCGACTCCTTTCTAAAAGAGGCACACTTAAAACACCACAACATGTTGTGGACACTTGATTAATAATGTCTACATGACAATAAATTACTGGTAGTCATTTTCAGGCTTCATGGAAGGTGACCTAATGAATATAAAGAGTATTTGAGACCAAAATAATAGGAAAATTTTCCATCAACTGCAGACTCTTCGCATACTAAATTAACAGGGAAAACATTGAATGACTCGTTTCAATTTGTTGTATGCTTATAAAACCAATTTTCCACCTTCTCTGCTGTAAGGGAATAACTGATTGGAAGCACCCAATTTTCAGTTGAAAGTTAGTGCAAAACTCCATCCAACACTAAAGCTAACCAGCACATTAGACAGTGCATGGTGTTTCAGAAATGAAACCATAGCATATTCACATTTGTTTCCTCATTTAGGGACAAGAAATGGGGTATGGGCATTCTTTTTGCTTTCAGAAAGTAAGTGTTTTGGGAAGACGGTGATGAAAGGAAGGAATTCACCAGAGCAGAATAATTGCCTTTCAAATATCTATTATTTCTATGCTCAAAGGAAAACACAAGCCAAAGCAGAGACAGGCTTTATAATTAAAGCTCCACACAGATTAAATAAAAATCACTGATTCCAAGATTGGACTGCTTCCTCATGTGGTATAAAACTATAGGCTGAGTTGAGCTGCATGTTGATTTACACCAAAATGATCTGACAGCACTGGAGGCGACAGACTGATGGATGAGCCACACCTAACACAAAAAGTTTTCCTATGGTTTTAATAATTACTTTTTTTCCATTTTCTCATGTTTTTGTAGAACCTTCTAAGGAAGGTTTTCTAACAGTATAGGGATTTTAAAGATTATGGACAGCTATGTTAACTTCCATTCATGTTAATAGGAATTGTGAATATTTAGTACCTCTGATACTCAAGTTTTTCATTTCAGCTTCGAGATTGAACACTGTTGAAGACCTGGCTAAGAAGTCCATTGTGTGTTCTTTTTTGCTTGCAGTGGTTTTTTTCCCCTCATGTGTGCTTTTAAAGATTTCTTTATGCAAGTAGACTAAAGTAGTGTCTCCTTTTGATACAATTTTTAGGTAATAGAATGTCATACTAAACATAAAATAATATCCTTATGTGAAAAAAATTAGTATTTAGACTTCATAACTACTGTCTGGGATTAAACCATGATGGAAAATAAAGTTCTTGTTTCTTCATAACATGAATTATTTGGATGGTGCCCTTTTCAGAGCAATCAGGACAGGACATTAATTGCACAAAACATCTATATCAGAAAAGAGCTGCTTTCCATCTCAGCAGCACATTCTTCATTAATCACAAGGCAGCCAGGGAGAAACCCATTTCCTTGTAAGCGCATGATTCAATAACAGGTTTTTTATTAGTCTCATGGCATAGCTTTGATAACACTAAGTAGATGACTGTCAAGCATGGCTACCAGAGAATGCAGAGACTAACTGCAGTCCCTGACACAGCAGCTACTGAACTTGTATTTCTGAAGACAGGAATCGCTGGCATGAAAAACGTCACGTACTACATAAACTATAGTAGTTATTTGTTTTGTTTATTTTCTTAATGCCAAAACCAACTGTTTCTTCCTTTCTGTGGTGTCATACTGTTCATGATTACCTTGGCAGGCAAACACAAGTTAATTTTGGCTGCAGATGCTTTGTTTATTCTCCAAGCTCACTGGCATCACACTAGTGCATTTTTGTCAGAGTATCTTATATCAGGCTCAGCTTTGCTTTACCTACAGCTATACAGCTTCCACTTGAGTTTGGGGACAGATCAAGTGAATATGAGAGGCCAAGAACACAGTTTCTGAGTAGTTTACAGTCTTAATTGCCTCATAATTGGGCCAGATTAACGGAAATTATTTTTTACACAGAAGCTGCAGGAGGAGCTACTCTGTTACAACAAAAAGCTGCAGTAGAAGGGCAGGGAAAGCTGGGCTGTGGTCCATGTTTTTATGCCACTGCAAAAGCAGCATGGATCAGCAAAGCTGCTCAAGTGTTACTTTCTGCACTGTTTCTTCACTCATGCTGCATGATACCTCTTTTCTAGGTTTGTCATGCATGTTGGCTACTCTACAATGTCCTAGGATAAGCTCTTTTTCTTCAGCATCTTCAGCTGCTGCAAAGGAAGGTTAGTCACTGCTACCCACCTGGCCCAGAGCTTAAAAGCCCAAATAAAGCAAGTAAGCATCTTTGTAAGAAAATGTGCTGCACATTCTATTTGTCTTTAGAACAAAGTCTGTCATTAGAGCTATGTTGGAAGATACAAACATTTATTTATTTCCAGTATAGCCTTCCTACTGTGCATGCGGCATACAAATAGAATGTGCCAACCTTCCCCTCTCATATGATGAGTCAGACAATCACCTACCTTCAAAGCCTGGAAATAGCTGCAAAAACCTAAAAGTATTCTTGACCTGCAAAAGAGCAAAGAGATTATAGTACTGAATGGCACGAATTCTAAGCATCCTCAAAGATGTGCAAAGTGAAGCCTCAAATGCATACTCTTGCCTGAAGTGCTTAGAAAATATTTTAGCAGCATTTTCTAGCCAGGACCATATTTCATTAGATAGCTTTTGCCTTGGCTTCTGGCTGGCCAGCTGAGCCAACATGTGCAGCACTTAATTTTATTCATACAAGTTTACTGGAATAGTGTCTCCTGTATGGACAAGAGTTAATCTGTGCTCTAGGACTCAACAAGTTTGTATAATTTTCTCACTGCAGATAACATCTGTTTTGCTCTTTAATTACAATACTCTCCATAATATATTTTTTCCAGTTATAAACAGTTGGAAGAACATTAACTTTTACAGGCCCAAGAAAAGACAAAGGTATTTGGCACCATTTGGTACCAAACTAGTGACCATTGCGACTTTTCTCATAAAGTAATTTGATTGCAACGCAGTATTATTTGTCTGATTATGGAGTAAAGAACAAAACAGATGAACATTTTTTGTCAACCAGACAATTTAGACAGATTTCTATTTACTGTATGATTTTCTATATTTCATTCCAGTTATGTGATCACATAAACCTGCAGAAGACCAAAATACCATTCATATCTGAGGACAACTCAGAGCCATGAGTCTTCTCTGAAATCTGTTTATCAATTTATCAACTCAAGCAAAGGCATAGCTACCATAAAAGAACTTTGAACTTCTGTTCTTATCCAGTCAAAAACTTCGACATACTGAAGCATCTTTGCACACAAGACATTGGTTCTAACCTTTATATATATTCGATTACAATACTGTGTTTGTTTTTTTCATTCCTTATTAACAGTCTACTATGGGGTGTTTTTTTAGAATTTGTGAACTCTTAAAGTACCTAAATATTTTCTTTTAAAAACTACAACTACATTTTAAAATTTTATCATACTTATTTTGTTAAAATGCCTGTAAATGACATGCTTCTATATGCAGTATTTCATAAGGTGAAACCTTGTAAGGATAAAAAATTGATTATATTTTTTGACAAAAAATTATTTTAATTACAAAAATAAAAAAAATAATGTGACCATTTTAAACAAATACATAAACTGCCTTAATCACTTCCTTTTTTCTTTTTTGTCCAGTACCTATAAGAGCAGTCCATATAGGATAAATTCAAAAGCTCTTAACAGTAATGCTATGTTCATCCTCTGGTATTAGACACCCTCTTTCTGAAAGTTCATCAACAGTAATTGGTTACCCAAATATCCTCTGTCTTTTTTTATATCTTCACATATATAAATAAGCTCAGTTCCCAAGCTGGCTACAACATGACTGGGTCTGTCTTTACCTTCCCCTCCTTGCTTCTTATCCCTTGTCAAGCAACACTCTTTGTACCATCTCTGAGAGCAGCAGGTCCAGGCTTAATGAGGGCTAAAAAGTAAATGATGCATTCTCACTCCACACTCAACTTGAGTAATTGGCTGCCACTGCTTATTTTGCAGATTTCTGAGTGAAACCTTAGGCTCAAAAAAGTTAAATGAGCTTGAACAGAAGATTGCTTAGCTTTTCTTGTCATTGACTGGCAAGTAACCTACATGACAATAACCTTCTGAAGCTAACTATTCACTCAAAATAGAATCAATGATGAGACATAATTATAATCAGAGTTGTGGATCTGCAGTGTTACTGAACAAAAACATCTTCCTAAGAGACTGAAATATTTACTCTGTTTTAATAGGGAATGTTGTCTCTTTTCGCACGTTTTTTTTTTGATTAACAGAAGGTACCATAAGCTTTTTGCATTTTCTCAAAAGCAGTGACAAAATCACTCTGAAAACATTTTCAAGAGGAATTGTGAGACCTCAACTTTCATATTTCAGCTAGGGAAAAAACTACAACAAAACAAAAACCTGAGTCTATTCAGCAGTAGTGAAAGTATTATTACACAAGTAATTAATAGACAAATACTCTGAATGAACTTGAGGTGTACGTCCACAAAGAAAATTTAGAAATACAATTCTGAATATTTCCACATGTGTATGTATAAAATTTAGGTCCTTAAATGAAATTTACAGCTTGCTTAGATACCTACCTAAGATACTTCTGTAACAGCAGAAGGAAAAAATAAAAAAAGTGAGATTCATAGTCATTGTCAAACTGAGCACTACTACCAGACAAACTCTTAAATCAATAACTATAAGGTTGCATGTGAAGTTTTTCTTTATTTCTGGCCTTCCCATTTTCTAGTTGCAGTCAAGTAGCTTGTTTTAGGTACTTCAAAGCACGATCAAACCAAGGGTTTACAAAAATGACTTTTGCATGACGAATTCGCAAAGGGAGACATTCCTAAAAACAGTTTGATTTGGTCTTTGTTTCTCTCCAAGGTCCTGTGCCCTGGTTGGTTCAGGGTAAATCTATTTGGTATTTCTGTCAGCATCCCTTCTGATGTGGGACAGTAAATTTGTTCTTTTGAGAATAAACACCTGGAAGTAGTGCAAAAAAAGGTCCCGAGGCTACAATTCAGATACACACATACCAGTTTCTCATTCTTTTCCCAAGACTTGTGAAAATAATAGCAATTTTTACTTCCCCTGGGAGGTAAGTAGGAAAGGTGGTTGAAGAAACACAGCCAAAGAACCTTCATTCTTTATTAAATTTTGTAATGGAGACTACATATAAAGATGGTGTATGTGACATAAAGTACAGGAAAATCTAGATAGTACAGTCCTCAGATTTCCTGATTTTCTCACACTATGGATCCACCAAGTAACATTTTCCAAAGAGAAAGGGATTTTTTTTTTTTTTTTTTTTTTTTAAATTTAAATTCTCTGTAAAAAGTGTACCTGAATTACTTTGGAGCTTTCATAAATTTTTTAAGTATTACAGATGAAGATTTGCTGTCCAAACTTCAGCCATAACCTTTCTCATAAAATATGATCATGGAGAGGGTCATCTTGGGCACTATCATGCAGCACACGTGTGATGGCCAGGGAATCAGGCCCAGTCAACATGGGTTTACAAAAGGTAGATCCTGTCAAACTAACCTGATCACCTTCTATGACCAGGTGACCAGCTTTGTGGACACAGTAAAGGCTGTGAATGTAGTCTACTTTGTAGTCTACAAAGGCTTTTTGTAAAGCCTTTGACTCCGTTTCTCACAACATTCTGATTGAGAAACTGGCTGCCACTGGCCTGGACAGGTGCACCCTCTGCTGGGTTAAAAACTGGATGGATGGCTGGGCCCAAAAGAGTGGTGGTAAATAGAGCCAAATCCAGCTTGATCCCAGTCATAAGTGGTATTCTCCAGGGCTCAGTCCTGGGTCCAGTTCTGTTCAACATCTTTATCAATGACCTGGGTGAAGGGATTGAATGTTCCCTCAGTGAGTTTGCAGAACACACTAAGCTAGGAGGAAGTGTTGATCTGCTTGAGGGTAGGGAGGCTCTTCAGAGGGACCTGAACAGACTGGACTGATGGGCTGAGACCAATGGGATGAGGTTCAACAACACCAAGTGTAGAGTCCTGCACCTGGGACATAACAACCCCATGCAGCATTACAATTTTGGGGAAGACTGGCTGGAGAGCTGTCAGGCAGAGGACCTGGGGGTGTTGGTTGACTGCTGACTGAATATGAGTCAGCAGTGTGCCCAGGTGACCAAGAAGTCCAACACTATCCTGGCTTGTATCAGAAATAGTGTGGCCAGTAGGTCTAGAGAAGTGATTGTGCCCCTGTACTCGGCATTGGTGAGACCACACCTCGAGTACTGTGTCCAGTTCTGGGCTCCTCACTACAAGAAGGACATTAAGGTCCTCAAACATGTCCAGAGAAGGGCAACCAGGCTGGCAAATGTGGCTGGAGGGTAAACAATATGAGGAGCAATTGAAGGAGTTGGGATTGTTTAGCCTGGAGAAAAGGAGGCTGAGAGGAGACCTTATCACTGCCTGTAATTATCTGAAAGGAGGTTGTAGAGATGTGGGTGATGGTCTCTTCAGCCAAGTGACAAGAGATAGGACAAGGGGAAATGGAACAAAGCTGCACCAGGGCAGGTTCAGATTAGATGTTAGGAAAAAGTTCTTCAATGAAAGAGTTATTGGGATTTGGAACAAGCTGCCCAGGGAGGTGGTTGAGTCGCCAACCCTGGATGTGTTAAAAATTGGGTAGATGAGGTACTTAGGGATATGATTTAGCATGGGACAGGTACAGCTGGACTCGATGATCTTAAAGGTCTTTTCCAACCTAGTTGTTCTGTGATTCTGTGATATATGCCTCACAGAGACCACCATGCAACAAATGTTTCACTGAGAGTTCATTGTATTCCTTCCAAGAGCAATAGTAAATTTTATGTTACTTCAAGTATTAATATAGAAATGTAAAGGACTTGAAAATGTTTAATGTTATATGTAAATTGGTCATGTAACTTGACAGTGTATCAAAGGTTGTTAAAACTAATGAACCTCTGAAAGGAGGAACAGCACAGGTCCTGACCAGTCTTCTGTTGCTGTTACCCCCTCCCCTGTGAAAAATGATCATTTGTTTCTACTCCCTATTTATTCTCTTATCAACAGTTTTCTCTTAGTTTGAGAACCCTCCCTTGTACCCAGTGACTGATTAGTGTTTTTAAAGAGCCTTTGGGGCTCTCAAATCTTGAAACATTTTTACCTTTAAAACATTTTTGAAGTAGAGATTGGGACAGACAGAAATAGATAAATTTGAAGCAATAGTGCACTCTGGGAGACTTCTACTGAGGGGACTGTAGCATGACATGGCACCCTTTTGCTGCTTATGACTGGCTTTTCTTCCTGCAAACCTTAACGTGTAAATCAATCTGGTGCAAATTCAGCTATTCCCAGTGGTGAGATGTTGTTGGGGTATAAATGTGGACATAGAAGCTAACCAGGACTTTGCAGATCAGCAACTTGGAATTTGCCTAAGAAGACAGAGATCTGCCTACAGGACTGAAAAAACAAAGCTTAGATGGCTACATATAAATTGGCCAACCATTGAAACCTGTTGAAGTGCCTTGCTTGGTAGGAAGAATTTGGGAGGAGAGAACAACATAGTTGGCAAAAGGGAGATTTCCTTTAAAGACTTATATTTCATCTATTTCATCTGCAAATTGTGGATACCCTTACTCAGAGTTAGTGTTCTGTGTTCTTGTGTGTATGTACTGATAAGACCTAACTTTAGAGACATAAGTTGTCAATGTCCTTCAAAAAATTTCTACGAGAGGAAATGTTCTCCTTCAAGCTCCTGGGAGACTTAGGGAACTGTGACAACCGTCTGTACAACTAACCATTTCAAGAGGATCTGAAAAAATGATCACCAGTGGCAATCTTGAATGAGATATTTGCAATTATAATATTCATACACTTAACAATAATTTCCTGGAGCTCTGCTTTTCTTTTAAAATAGAAGAATGTGAATATTATATCGTTAATTAATTGACACATTCTAATTTTGCTGCAACTTATTAGAAGAGACGTAGAAGGGAGCCCTAATGGTTTTCTTGAATTTTACCAGACAAATATTTGTAAGGTAATTGATGCTCTTTGATCATGACTCAGCTTGATCCTTAACTGATTACAATTGAGACTAATTTGTTTTCTTAATTGAACAGCCTTCATTCCCAATAAAACTGTTGCAGTGAATTACACTGAGCACTTGAAATGTTGCCTTTGAATGCTGCAAATAACCTGTCATGGTTTAACCCCAGCCAGTAACTAAGTATCACACAGTCACTCACTCACAGCTCCCCCACCAATGGGATTGGGAACAAAATGGAAAAAATCCCACTCATAGGATGAGATAAAGACAGTTGAATGTGATAATAAGGAAGAGAATAACAATAACAATAATATCCATAATAACAATAATAATAATGAGATGCACAAATACAGTTTCTCACCACATCCAAAATGAAAAAAAACATAAACCCTCAATCTGATGCCTACTTGGTTTTATTTTCGAGCACCAAATCTTCCTTCCAGCTAATTTATCCAGTTATTTAAGGAGAATAATGTTATATGTGAAGGAACATCCCTTTTTTCAGTCTGGGTCAGCTGTCCTGGCTGCGGTCTCACAGCTTTTTCTGCACCTGGCAGGGTGTGAGAAGCTGAAAAGTCCGTGACATACCGTAGACACGACTATCCAGGAACAACTCGAAACATCAGTATGTTATCAACTTTATTGGGCTTGTGTGACAACGTTTTGGTAGCATGGGGACTACAGGGGTGGCTTCTGTGAGAAGCTGCTAGAAGCTTCCCTGAGGTCTGATAGTGCCAATGCTCCAGCACAGACCCCAGGAGGAGCCCATCAGCAATGGCAGTAATGTCTCTGTGATAAAATAGTTAAGGAGAGGAAAAACCTGTGTGTCATGGAGAGCAATTGAAGCTAGAGAGAAGAGTGAGGTGATGTGAGAGAAATACCTCTGCAGACACCAAGGTCAGTGAAGAAAGAGGGGAAGGAGGTAGTCCAGATGCTGGAGCAAAGATTTTCCTGCAGCTTGTGGTGAAGACCACAGTGAGGCAAGCTGTCCTGCTGCCTCACTGTGGATGATAGTGAAGGAGATATGCATCTGCAGCCCACAGAGGACCCCTTACTGCACGTAGAGGCACCTGAAGGAGGCTGTGACCCTATGGAAAGTCTATGTTGGAGCAGACTCCTGGCAGGACCTCTCTGACCCACAGAGGGAGGAACTCACATTAAAGTAGGTTTCATGGGTGGGTCTGTGACTCCGGGGAGGGGGATGACCCACACTGGAGCAGTATATTCTGGAAGGACTACACCCTGTGAAGGAGACCCAGAATCACAGAATCACAAGGTTGGAAAAGACCTTTGAGATCATCAAGTCCAAACATTTCTAAACCATATCGCTAAGTACCTCATCTACCCTTTTTTTAAATGCATCCAGGAAAGGTGACTCAACCACCTCCCTGAGCAGCCTGTTCCAGACTCATGCTGGACAGTCTGGGAAGCCCATGGGAAGGACTCACATTGGAGAAGTTAATGGAGGACCATGGAAGGGTGTTCTGGTTTTGTCTGGAATAGAATTGATTTTCTTCATAGTAGTTTGCATGGCGCTCTGTTTTGGATTTGGGCTGTGAACAGTGTTGATTCTATAGAGATAGTTTTGGTGTTGTCGATCAGTGCTTAGGCAGAGTCAAGGTCTTTTCTGCTTTCTACATCACCCCACCAGTGAGTAAGCTGGGGATACACAGGAATTTTGAATACACAGACAGGACAGCTGATGTCAACTGAACAAAGGGATATTCTGTACCATATGATGCTGTTGCAGTTTTGCATAGTTGGCTACTGAAAGAGAGAGAGAGGGCCAGGGCTGCAGAAAATGGCTGCTAGAATCTTCTGCAAGCCTGCTTATAGCACCTCTGAGAATCACATATAGGAGACAAAGACTCCACCAGAACACAGAGTGCCAGGAAGGCTGCAATTTTGGCCCCTTAAGGGCATTGGGATGTCTATTTGCATATAAATGTAAGCAGTTGACAGACACAAAGGCTGGGAAAGCTGGGGGAGGAGGCGCCCAGGTACCCAGGCGAGAGATGCCCCTGCAGCCCAAGCAGAAGCAAGTGGAGTAGCCAGAGGAAAGGACCCAGGGAGGAGGCAGAGACCCGACCTGCCCGGTGGAGAGGCTCCACGCTGGATGGAGCCGGTGGAGACATAGAGAAGACGCCGTGACTTACACTGGGATGAGCCCCTGCCAGCACAAGCGACCTACAGAGATGAGCCAAACAGGTTTGCTGGAGGAGGCATCACAGCCCCGTGGAGGACTGGGACTGAGAGACACTGTGATTTGTTGCTGCCTGCCATAGCAGAGATGAAGCCCGGTGGGAAGAGATTTGCCTTGGTGAAAGTTCGTGGAGGACTGGCTCTTATGGGTGAGATCTTATGGTGCAGCAGGGGGAGGCTGTGTGGAATGGATGCCCCCATCCCGGCCGAGAAGGGAACCATCTTGCAAGGGACTGACCGAAGCCCCCATCTCCTAGTCCCTGCCCCCCTGTCCTGTGCTGCGAGCAGGAGAGGGGAAGAAGGGAGCAAAATCATGGCTAAAAAGGAAGTCTGCTTTAGAATGGAGGGGTGGGGGGAAGGTGTTACCGAGACCCCCATTTTCCCCAGTCCCCGCCCCTCCTGGGCTGCGACTGGGAGGGAAGAAGGGAGCAAACTTCTAACTAAAGCCTGCTAAGGAGGGAGTGGTGGGGGGAAAAGTGTTTGCCTGGTTTGCATTTGTTTCAAGATTGTTGGTTACACTCCTGACTCTGGTTCTTTCACTGTTTTCTCTTTAGTGTAGTGTAATAAATTAGATAACTTTCTCTTCAGCACTCTGTGTTGAGTCTGTTTTGCCTGCATCATTAACGAGTTTGTCTCTTGAGCCTCCCAGTTATATTTTTCTCCCCTGTCCAACTAAGAAGGGGAGTAATAGACTGATTTTGGTGAGCGTCTGGCCTTTAGCCAGGCCTCAACCACCACAGATGTCATGCTCAGCACATAATGGGCTGGGGAAAGAGGAAGGAAGAAATGGTTGTTTGGAATGTTGGTACTTGTCTTCTCAAGTGACCATTATGTGTGATGGACCCCTGCTTTACTGGAGATGGCTGAACACCTGCCTACCCATGGGAAGTGGTCAATCAAATTCTTTGATTTGCTTTGCTTGTACATGTGGCTTTTGCTTTACATATTAAACTGTCTTTATCTCAATCCATGAGTTTTCTTACCTTTACTCTTCCAGTTCTCTCTCCCACGCCACCAAGGGAGAGTGAGTGAGTGAGTGGCTGTGTGGTGCTTAGCTGCTGGCTGGGGTTAAACCACGACTGAGGGACCCCGGGCCAGGACAGGGAAGAGTGTGACAAGTCCTGCTGGTAAGGAAGAAGGAATGGCAGAGCCAAAATGCAATGAACTGAGTTCAACCCCCATTCCCTGCCTCCCTGTGCTGCTCAGGGGTAGGGGGTAGAGAAATTTGGGACTTAAGTGAAGTCCAGGAAGAAGGGACAGTTAGAGGGAAGGTGTTTTAAGATTTGGTTTTGTTTCTCATTATCCTACTCTGTTCTGATTGGGTAATAAATTAGATGGATTTTATTCCTTGTTGAGTCTGTTTTGCCCATTATGCTAATTGTTGAATAATCTCTCCCTGTCCTTATCTGTGAACCTTTCTTTGTATTTTCTCTCCTGGATCCAACTGAGGAGGGGAAGTGATAGAGCAGCTTTGGTGGGCATCTGGCCTCCAGCCAGGATCAACCCACAACAACTATTTAGAAAGCCCAGTAGTTCAGATGAGAAATATGTGGATTCACAGAATTGTTCTGAGCAATACATTCATAGAAAATTTTCCTAGTTTTAAATGCTTCACAAAAACATTCTATATTTATTAACACATATTTTTATGTATTTTTAAAATTAATGTAACAGAGTAATATACAGTATTATAATAGCTGCAGTTTCAATACTGCTACTACAGGACTACTTTATATTAATAATTTTTTATGTGTAAATATGCCAGTGTAGCCATAAAGAAGCTGAGTAATCAGTTAGCTGGCAATGTAAGGGCTCAGGTTTGTACACCTGAGTGAGTTTGGGAAATACAACTATAAATAGTGTTATTGTAATGATAGGGAAGACACTGAAATGTTCCCCTTTCTGTCCCTGATTGAACAAATCCTTTAAGTATGTGTGAACCTGTGAATTGGTTTGGATGGGATTACTCATGCTTTGGGGTTAAATGCAGTACAGGACTGGGACCTGATGTGGTATGTCACCACCCTCCCAAAAAAAACCCCACAAAAATAAACAACTGAAAACAAAATAAATAAATAAATAATGATAAATAATTATAATCTTAAAAGCAAACAAACAACAAAACCCCACAAACTGCAAACCCCACAGCTTCATCAAGCATTTGGCAATTTAATGAAGGTTAATCTGACAAAATGCATACATCAGTTTTGAGCTAGTCACCCTAGGTACCTTTAATAGTAATTAGAAATAAATAGGGTGCCCTTTCTGACCAAAATATTAAATAAAACAGAGGAAGAGTTGTCATTCTATAATCTAATATACATCTAAATATACAAAAGAAGAATCCTATAAATTACATTAAACTTTTTGGGAAAGACATACAATGTACTTCACATTAGGAAGTTAAAGCTTTTTTCTGCCCACTTGTCTTTCCCAGGATGTTATTTAGAAATAATCAAACTTTAGACATGATTTTTATCAATCCAGCTACCTAAGTGGGAAGAATATCAACAAATTAGAATCAATGAAGAGAAAGAAAAGTGATTTAACAACCTAGAATGTGTATGAGCGATTTAAAACTTCTAAGTTATTTACTGCTGTTAAAAATGAGAATAACAGCATATTAAAGAATTGTTTCCTTTAAGGATCAGTACTTTAGTAAGAATTATAAGCTTAGACATTGTTGGGACCATTAAATGAATGCTGAAAAGCCAAGCGTAGTTCCCTCATCTTGGATGCCAACAAAGAAGTAACAGGCAGGATTGCATTAAGGCTGCTACAGGAACATACAGTAAGAGAAGACAATGCAGCGATGAATAGGAATTTGCAATTTTCCCAAAAATTGTTGTTCTGTAAATATCAAAAGTTCCTTAAAGTCAAGACAAAGCCCATGAGAATTATAATGGAAACATTCTTGATATCCTCTACTCCCATGATCTAGTGCTGACACACTATCCACTGTAGCACAATTTCATCCAACAGTGAAAATATGGCAGTTGAAGGCAAGAAGAATTTTTTTTTTCTCTACATGGGGAAAATTAATCAATAATGTGTTGATAACTCGGGTTTTTAGAGGGTATACCTCACATTAATGCCTAAAACCTAGTTTCCATAAAGGAGGGAAAGTTCTGATGATCATTCAAACTCACAGATTAAAAGAATGCAAACACCAACAACGATTTGTCTTCAAAAAAACAAGGTACATTGATGGAAAGCATGAAATGGAATATGTTTAAATAAAATGATGAAAACAATTACAATAAAAATAGCCTCACTTGGAACATAAATAATAATAACATATCTCTCCAATTAAAACCATGAAGATTGTTCGAGTTTCATCAAAACAGACACACACACACACAGAATTGGCCATTTATCATAGCACTTGTTCCCATTTTGGACCTGTGATTATGTAATTAAATCTGTGCCTATATATGCCGTGACTGGAGATTTGGAAATTTTATTCCAGATAAAAAAAGGAGTATATTTAGATTGTCAGACTGGGCGATAAACTTGTGCAAAGGAACAACCAAGAGATGTATGGATATTTCCTATGTTCTTTTGCTACTACAGAGCAGAAGACAATATTACTGACTACCTAGATACAAAGCTTATTCTGGTTTCAGAAGTGCAAACTCAGAACAGTAACAGCTAAGGAGAGCAGCATGTGGGTTTTTGTCTTCAATAATTTACCACCAAATTATACAGGTAATATATCTGATGCTACCCTATCTACACCATCAAAGATTGCTGGCAGTCTGATTACAGTAGTAAAAAAAGAGTAAATAGAAATTTACTACCCAGCAGATGCAGAAAGGAATGAAATTAATAGAACTAAGAAAACAGATTATTTTGTTTATTGCAAAGATATTTCATATTCTCCTAGGGTGTAATCTAAAATATCCCATTCCTGTATGTTAGTACTTTGGAAGCTATTATTTTTACAGTATACTAGGTAAATTAGAACTGAGATATTCCTAATTTCTGTGGTAGATACAGGTTATATTGGGCCTCCTTATATCGAGGATCCAAAAATCAGCCTGCTGTCAAGTTCATGAGAGAAGTTTCCAAAAACCCAAACTCACATCTGGTATGGCACACAACAAGAAATGGCAAACCATGGCATTCACTCCCAACTAGGTAAAAATAAAAACAACACTAGTACAGGTACCCAAAAGGAAAGAGGGAAACACTGATTTCAGGTAAATAACCCCATGAAATGTTCATGAGTCAGGGATAAAAAAAAAAATCCCATTCATTACACATACCACTTGTTGCTCTAGTAGCTATGCTTGACTCAGTTTTACTGCATATTATTGTCAGCATAACTTGGAAGAGGAGCAGTAAAGCATAAAAAAAGCAGGATACAGGATCTGAAATTCTACACGCAACTTCATCTGAAAGGCATCTGCCTAACTTCTTCTATTAGATTATCGAGGGCTTTTGTGTAGAAATATGTTTAATCCAGTAGAACCTAGAAGAGAGCAGTTAGTTTTCATAAAAGTGATGTCAGATCAAACCAGCTGAATCTGAAATGGTGATCACATCTGTATTTCCTTCCAAAGTTTATGCACGATCTACAGTGTATGCACAGTGTATCGACATTTAACTCACGTAACTATTCCTAGCTTCCTATTCAAACTCTGATACAGCTAAAGGATTCGTTTATATATAAGATTTATTCCAGCTAACAGTATCATGTTTCTTTATTTGCAAAATTATTGTATTTTAATTTTCATATTTATTTTTTAAAAAAAACCCAAACATTTTCTGCACTCCTTAGTGGATGATGAGGTGGAAATCAAGCATCACAGATTGCAATGCTAAAACTTCCACGTTTGAGCAATAATTTCAATTCTATTTTTTACTTTCTCTTTTTACACGTCAGATTATTTAGGAAAGAACACTGGACACAAGGTGGAGCCAGAGACCATTGAAAAATATTTCTTATTTAATCTTCCTCACCCCCCCACACACACAGACACACTTTTTTTTAACCGATAACACTATTTTTTTAAAAGAAAAAGTAAGCAAATAAACTCCAAATCCAGCATTGGAAACAAGTTGCTGTTTGGATTTTTTATTTTGTGGCAACTTTAATTATGACATGTGGAGGAAATGTCTAGATTACATATATTATTTGTTTTGTTGACACTAAGACACTTTGGAAAGTCAAGAGTAAAGTGAGAGGGAAATTAAAGCTACTCTCATTCTAATGTGAAATGATTAATCTTTAATCCTGTGAACTGAGTTGATAAGGATTATCATTACCACATGGAGTAAGCATTTTTAATGTCAGGTCCTCTATAGTTTGAATTGCATGGCTCACATCAAACTGTATTTCATGTCCTCTTAAACTTGAGAATATTTATTTTCTTTTCTTTTCCTGATAGTACACTTGAAGGATGAGATGACTGATAATATTTCACAGCTGTCATCATCATCTAGTTCCACCCACACACACATGCCTTCATAAAACAAATGACTGAGGTTTTGGAAATTAGGGTCATACTCCTGTTTATAGTTCCAGAATTTAGTTGATAAAGACCACTGAAACTTTAGAATTATCCATGCTGGAATTGAAGCTGATTAATTATATATTTGTATTATGTGCATTTTTCTTTTTGCTTTATAACATAAGCATTCAGATGTTTATACAAAAAGAACTTTCCAAGAGCTGAGTTCTTCCTTGAGCTACAGCTTCAGTTAACACTTTTGCTGTTGGATGATCACCATGCTGCTGCTGAAAAGAAAGGTAGGAAGATCTTGAAGTACATAAAACCAGACTCACTTAACTAATGGCAAAAACATTCTCAGAATCATTAGTACCTATGTTTAGCTGTTAATATACACCTGCATTAAAAATGCTGACTTGAAAATTATATGTGTACTTAACTACACAGGAATATTGACACTGACATTCAGTGTAAAAAAACTGTGAAAGAAATATTTACAGTTCTTTGATCTGAGAAAAAAAAAAAAAAGGAATAAAGGGATCCCCAGGGCTGACACTGTAATAGAGCAGAATAAGGAATATTTTCTTCCTAACTGCTATCACATAATTGCAGAGTGATGAATGAAGGAAGGTATCTGTCTTATCTCCTAGCTGCTTAAGAAAAATTGTGTATAAGCACCAAGCATCTTCAAAACCATCACAAAAAATTCTGGTTGCCTGATACTGCTTCTCTGATTTTCCATTAAGAACCAAATTCCTTTATAATCAGTATCTTGAATTAAAAATAGATTAAAAATTCTTTAGGAGTTGGGGGTGGGGTGGTTTTTTGTTGTTGTTGTTGTCTTTTTTTAAATATCACTGTGTTCAAATGAGAAACATAACTCAGTATAGTAATGTGAAACTAGTAGTAACAGTGATAGTAGAAACTGGAGTTTTACATTTTTCCCTTACAGTTGCTGTTCTGCTTGTTTATATTTTTTATCTCCTGAAAATGGAACTCACTGACTGCTGCAACTTATGTTCATATCTGGGCAGCAGTTCTAAGCATAAAAGAGAATATGCTGAAATACAACCAGCTTAAATATCCTGAACTGGAACATTGAATTTCAAGACTGCAAACTGCCAGTTGTTTTCAAAGCCATTCCTTTAAGAGGGGTGGGAAGAAACATGAAAGCTGTGTACTTGGAGGAAGAAAAACATACACAAAGTGCCGTGGCAGATAGCTACAATGAAAATAAATCTCACTTCTCAGCCACATTCAAAGTCAAGCTGCCACAAAATTCTGAAAGGAATCATACAAGCCAAGAGCTCTATTAAGCATAGGAGCATAAAGTACTTCAAGTATTACAGTCAAGTGAAACAATTCGTTCAGTCTCTACTTCAGCTCTGTAAGTGAAGGAAAAGACAATGTATTACTACAAATTAACCTAATCTAACAGTGCTTTACCAAGTAAAAAGAAAATAAACACAAATACTAAAACATTTACTGTCAAATTAATTGACAGAGCTCTAAACACCAAATAAGCATCTGAAAAACAGCTTTTACAGGGTTTATATCAGAGGAAAGGAAGGCTAGAAATGTATCAATGAAACCCACATTGGTTTTTTTACATATACTTAGGTCAGTTGGGAATTGGTGACCTGTCAGCCTCACCCCTGGGCAGACAATGGAGCATCTATGGTAAGGAGGGAAGTGATTCAAGACAGCCAGTGTGGCTTCACAAGGGCTCAGCCTTGCCAGACCAGCACAGTGGCCTTCTATATTGGAGTGACTACATCATTGGACAAGGGAAGAGCAGATGTCATCTGCCTGGATTTCTGTAAGGCTTTTGACACGGTCCCCCACAAACATCCTTCACTCTAAATTGGAGAGATGTGGATTTGATAGGTGTATGGATTGGTGCAAAAGGAATTCACTGTATGGTCAGTGGTAGTGGTCAATATCCATACAGAGATCAGTGATGAGTGATGTCCCTCAGGGGTCTGTACTGGGACCAGTACTGTTTAATATCTTCATCAATGACATAGACAGTGGGATCAATTCCACCCTCAGGAAATTTGCAGACAACACTGAGCTGAGTGACTCAACTGACACATTTGAGGATGCCATCGAGACGGACCTGGACAACTTCAATAAGTTGGCCCAGGTGAACCTCATGAGGTTCAATAAAGACAAGTGCAATGTCTTTCACCTGGTCTAAGGCAGACCTCTGCATCAATACAGGCTGCAGAGTGATGGGAATTAGAGCAGCCCCATGGAAAAGGACTTGGAGGTATTGGTGAATAAAAAGCTTGACACGAACTGGCAGTGCATCCTCACAGCCAAGAAATGAAAATGTATCCTGGGCTGCATCAAAACCAGGACCACCAGCAGGTCAAGGGAGCTGATTCTGCCCTTCTATTCTGCTCGGGGAGACCCCACTTGGAGTACTGCATCCAGCTCTGGAGTCACAGTGTGGTGGTTGAGCCCTGGCTAAAGGCCAGATGCCCACCAAAATCAGTCTATTACTCCCCTTTTTAGTTGGACAGGGGAGAAAAATATAACTGGGAGGCTCAAGAGACAAACTCGTTAATGACGCAGGCAAAACAGACTCAACACAGAGTGCTGAAGAGAAAAGTTATCTAATTTATTACACTACACTAAAGAGAAAACAGTGAAAAACCAGAGTCAGGAGTGCAGCCAACAATCTTGAAACAAATGCAAACCAGGCAAACACTTTTCCCCCCACTACTCCCTCCTTAGCAGGCTTTAGTTAGAAGTTTGCTCCCTTCTTCCCTCCCGGTCGCAGGCCAGGAGGGGCAGGGACTGGGGAAAATGGGGGTCTCGGTAACACCTTCCCCCCACCCCTCCATTCTAAAGCAGACTTCCTTTTTAGCCATGATTTTGCTCCCTTCTTCCCCTCTCCTGCTCGCAGCACAGGACAGGGGGGCAGGGACTAGGAGATGGGGGCTTCGGTCAGTCCCTTGCAAGATGGTTCCCTTCTCGGCCGGGATGGGGGCATCCATTCCACACAGCCTCCCCCTGCTGCACCATAAGATCTCACCCATAAGAGCCAGTCCTCCACGAACTTTCACCAAGGCAAATCTCTTCCCACCGGGCTTCATCTCTGCTATGGCAGGCAGCAACAAATCACAGTGTCTCTCAGTCCCAGTCCTCCACGGGGCTATGATGCCTCCTCCAGCAAACCTGTTTGGCTCATCTCTGTAGGTCGCTTGTGCTGGCAGGGGCTCATCCCAGTGTAAGTCACGGCATCTTCTCTATGTCTCCACCGGCTCCATCCAGCGTGGAGCCTCTCCACCGGGCAGGTCGGGTCTCTGCCTCCTCCCTGGGTCCTTTCCTCTGGCTACTCCACTTGCTTCTGCTTGGGCTGCAGGGGCATCTCTCGCCTGGGTACCTGGGCGCCTCCTCCCCCAGCTTTCCCAGCCTTTGTGTCTGTCAACTGCTTACATTTATATGCAAATAGACATCCCAATGCCCTTAAGGGGCCAAAATTGCAGCCTTCCTGGCACTCTGTGTTCTGGTGGAGTCTTTGTCTCCTATATGTGATTCTCAGAGGCACTATAAGCAGGCTTGCAGAAGATTCTAGCAGCCATTTTCTGCAGCCTCTGGCCCGTCTCTCTCAGCACCCATCTATGCACAACCGTGACACACAGGATCACAGAATGATGATAGAGATTTGAAGGGACCTCTGGAGATCATCTAGTCCTCAGCACAGGAAAGACATTGACCTACTGGAAAGGGTCCAGAGGAGGACTCCAAAAATGATCAATAGGATAGAACACCTCTCCTTTGAGGAAAGGTTGAGAGAGTTAGATTGCCCAGAGTTGTGAGAGATGTCCCATCCATGTAACAGTTAAAGATCAGGTTGGTCAGGTCTCTGAGCAACATGATCCACTTAGATGCCACTGATGTTTGCAGGGGAGTTAGACTAGATGACCTTCAAAGATGCTTTCCAACCAAAACTATTCTATGGTTCTATGACTCTGTGAACTGTTTTCATATAAACATCGAGTAAATCTCATTATCTTATTTTGGATCATGTATGATTTTAAGTGTGCTCTCAAATTTTAGGTTTCTTACTAAAATAACTTTGGCTACATTCTACTATAGTGTGGTTGAACTCCTCTTTGTTTTGGATGCTTGCCAAGCTGTTGTGCTCACCTCACCCATTGTTCCCCATCTTCTGATTTATGCGCCATCTATAGCCAGCAGGAGGAAATTGCTCTCAGATATGTTAGGATCCTCAGGGTGTTGTGTAACAAGTAGGTTTTTTGATTTACCTGTAGTTCCTAAATTCTGTGGGAAAAGCAGTTAGGCTTCATAGTGAAGGTAATTTATTTTTACCAAAATGCACTGGAGACAAAGAAAGTGTACTTCAATCTTCAATCTTTTTAATTATTTTTGTACATAGCTTATTAAAGATTCAAATAAAAATATATCTTTGGGAAAACATTGAAAGACACATTGAAAACCAAGACATTTAATGGAAACCAAATATTTCAAGATGAAAATTAAATAAATGGTGATAAATTTAAGATAAAAAATAAAATATTCATCTGGGAAATGATAAAAAGTTATTTTCTGTATTGAAGCAGTTGAATGAATTTATTAACTGTCTAAATTAATCCAAACTTATGTTCTGTTCATAAATATTTTAATGAGATATTTCATATATATTGTCACAAATTTTCCCCTCTTCTAGTTTGAATTGTTGTATTTTCTTATTTTTTGCGAGTTTTGATAAAATATAGAAGAAAGCTTTTCTTGAAAAGAAATATGGATTTCAGTTTGCTCCTTCAATAATTTTACTTGACTAAGAACCAAGGAAAATTGAGTAAGAACATAAAATTCTCTTCAATGACTGCAATGTAAGACACATCTGCTTATCAGCCCTCAAGACACTATCAACACAACCTTATTAAAAACATTGCTTGCAAAAGAGATGCAAAGCTGTGAGGCTTTTAGGTCTGTAAGCAAAATCATAGCTGACTATGGCTGTAAACTCTAATTCCACAGAGACCGGAAACATTTTAAATATCTTATACATTAAAAGAAAGTTTTTACTTAAGAATGTTGTCTTGATGTCATACAGGTAACCTTGACAGTTATGGAGCTAGGAAATAGATAATGAAAACTCTTGCTTTGAAGATAAATCAGTTCCAGTTTCTCAGAGTAGTGATTTAATATTCAGGTTTTGTAACTCTAACAGTTACAAAGATGTATCCTAAACATCCTCCTCAGTGCTTCCACTCCTTGCCCCTGCAGGTATTCAGCTGTGCTATTCTTTGCTGAATTGTCCAGTTCCTTTTTCTGACACTGAGCAAGAGATAAGAAAAGAAAAACAAACCAAAACAAAAAACTAAGAAACAAAGAGGAGAAAAAGGTTGACATAAGGACAAATAAAAGAAATGGTCTTTAGTTCCAGGAACCCTAAAATTCCTCAATTCTTTCAAAGCATCTCCTGTTGCAAAAGACAAATTACAGTGAACAAACTTAATCTATTACACAAAATGTTCCTTCCCTATGGAAAAATATTTAGAATGAGATCCGAGAATCTGAAATCTGTATGAACAAATGCATCTCTATTCATAGCTGCAAAAATTGATATAGAAACCTCCCTAACTTTAATCTTGACCAAATAGCCTTTAGGATTTAAACTTGCATACACCTTCATTTGATACATTAAGTAGAACCTGTGGCCTAGTAGGACACTGACATTTTAATTATTTATCTTGAAAGAGCTGGGGAAAATATATCAGACAGTCTTTCTTGGTTGAAATTTGTTTAGCCACAATGCTTGTCTGATCCCATTTTAGTTGGGTAAAAGTGTTACCATTATTATTGTAAATTCTTGTTCTCCTATGTCTTACGGTAAGGAAGACTGTTAATTTATTCTATGAAAATATATTTCCTTTTTATGCATTTAAAAAAAAATGTTGGCTTTCTTTTAGGTTAAAATTCTGGGTTTATATTTGAACATAAAAAATAAAAGTTGTTTCTTGTGCTCATTCAGTCTTTGTCCAGTCCCTCAGTATTCAGTACTTTGATAACTAAATATTTTCGAAAAAAAACCTATAAAGCCCCCCAAAATATGAAGTTTTAAAAGCTTCTTGTATATAAGTTTTTTGTTTGCCCAGATGTTACAGAATCAATTGCTGCTATTGTTGAATCACACACAATATTGGCAAAAATTAGTCTTTCAAAGCACCCAATTTGGGAAACATCTGCCCTTAGTGTAGACGTTTGAGATTCAGAATTTTTATCCTACCTCGCCTTTAGTTAATGGATTGAAATCCCTCCTAGAGCACATTTTAACTTCTTCTAAAGAGGTCAACGATCCAAGATAAATGAACTGTACCTTTATATTTGAAAATAGTGGGATCCTTAGGTGACCATCTCACTTCAGCTTATCCAAGTCCTATGCATATGCATATAAAACTAGGGAATGTCATCTAGAATTGCACAGCCAATATTCAATACACATTCAGTAGAATCAAGAAAATATTGAAATAATTGCAGACTTTGATAAAAAAGTCAATAAAAAAACCCCAACCAAAAAAAAAAACCCACACCAAATTACCCCCCTATTCCAGGATGTATGTATGATACAGTGCTATTAAATAAAATCATTCTTTTTCTTATGATATGATGTGTCAAATACTTGTTTGGATTCTCCAGTAGAAGTAAACAAATTGTAAAACTGCTAAACAATTTATGTGATGCATTTTACTTCATGTATTTTCTGCTGCCATTGATAGATATATACTTTGAGAGGTAGCTGTTCACATCATAGTCGGACAGAAACAGTCTTTATAAAATTCAGTAGTAAAAATGTTCTTTCACATAACACAGCCTTCACAACCTGAATCTAAGGATCCTTCTAACAGCAGCCACAGAGCAGGCACAGGAGATAAAATTACTGCATAAACACCAGGTTCTGTTAATGTCCTGTCAATGAACTACATAGAGAATCCAGTTGAAAAAGAGTAATAGACTAAATATTTGTGAAATTTACGATTAACACTGTTCCCCAGTCCCTAGCTCATGCTTCTTTGTCAGGCTGCTCAAAAGTTATGACAAATTAGAAACATCGGCTGCAGAAAGCTTCTCTCATGACGTAGAATTGGTCATAAACAGTAAAAGAGTATATCCCTGTCTCAGATATATTATCCTGTGTCAATGTATCAGTAACTTCTAACTCTGTGTTTTTAATATAATCATATGCATTATGTTTCAGAGGTAAGAGATGAGTTTTCATTTAAAGTAATGACACTTGATAGAATATGGGGAGAAATGTACTGACTACTTTTGAAACTAAATTTAATTTTATGCATTTCTCATAGAAAAGTCTTTGGGAGTTAAGTGGAAGAGGAATAACTGAAAACTTTTTATTACTTAAATATATTTATATCTTTTCTGAAGAAGAAAAACAAAATAATTATGAAGCAATAATAAAAAACTTTATGCCAAGAGATTTCTCAATTATTTTATATTTTGCCAACATGATAATGTTAGATCAGATTTTATTCAAAGGAACTTGAGGAAGATAGGCCTCTAATTTCCATTAAAACTGAGTAATAAATTCTCATTTGCTGGTTGAAAATCACTGATAGTGTGTGTGTGTGTGTCTGTGTATAAATAAAATTATAGATATAGATATATGTGTGTGTATGTCTTTCAGTATCTGTGTTTCTAATACAATGGGAAATGGAATGAATAATAGGGAATATGTTCCCATCAGCATCCTAAGCTGAAAAGAACCTGAAAGGAGTAACGAGTTGGGTGTTAGAAAAGTTAGGACAAGAGGGAATGGACTCAACTTCTGCCAGGAGGGGTTTAAATAGGATGCTAGGACAAATTTCCTGACTGAAAGTGTTGTCAAGAATTGAACAGCTGTCCAGGGAACTGGTTACATCAGCAGCCCTGGAAGTACTTAAAAAATGTGTAGATATGATGCTTAAGGACATGGTTTAGTGGTGGACTTGTCTGTGTTAGGTTTACAATTGGACTCAGTGATCTTAAAGGTCCTTTCCAACCAAAACAGTACAATGATTCTATGATTCTATGATTCTATGATTCTATGATTCTATGATTCTATGATTCTATGATCAGAGAGGATGGATACTTCCCTGTTACATTCATTATTACCCCACCATATTTGTCAATGGCTCTATTTTTTTTTTCATTTATATATTTTCTACTTGCATTCAGTATTTCCCTAAAAATGCTTCATGTTTCATGTCTAAATTAATCTTCATTGCAGACAACAGAAGATAAGTAAATTAAAGTTGATTTCATATATGAATGAGCAAATCAAATGATTATTTGACTTATGGTGGAATGCTGTTGGAGTTAGAGGTTTAAAAGCCCTCAAGGATCTGAAAAAATATATAAACAGTCAGCCTGCAACAACTACATATCCTATATCTTTTGCCAGTAGAACTCTATTTTTTTCCTAGAATATTGATGGAATAAATTTGCTCTGTGGTTACTGTAGAGTGTGAACATAAATCTGTGTAAAGCTCATGTAGGAACATGAGGGTAGTACAATGAGAATTTGAGCCAAAGAATTGCAGTTTTCAATAACAGACATATACATGGTGACTGAACGTCTAATTATTTCTTTTTCCCTCCAAAGGTTTCATACCTCTTAATACCATTGTCTTTTATACTTTTCTGTGAATGTCGCCAAAGTAGACAGTCCCACATCCATATGTAGGAAAAAAATAAATTAAAAACACAGACCATACCTATTTTTTATTTAGTTACTAAAATCAGCCAGAAAGTCTGAATAAGTTGGAAGTGCCACTGGTTATCCCATCTAATAGTACTGAAAAATATTTAAAAAATTTTAGTGGACTGTATAAAGTCCTAGTATTAAAAATGTGAAGAAAATTTCATAAATTATGATGAGTAAGATCCTATAGCCCTTATACTAAGATAGTTTCCCACTGGAATGCTTGCAGGCATGGCCATCGTGAACAAGAACTGTGTGAGAATGCATAAAAAGAAATTCTGCATCCCTGAACTGTCTTGATATGCCAAGGATTACATCAATATTTATTTTCCTTTCTGAGTTGCTGTTTATACTCCTGACTTCCTCAGTTCATTCTTTTCACAAAGTGCTATAGAGTAAAAGGATGAATGGATATAAGTTCTGTTTAGAGAAGTCATACAACCTGGGGACAGAAGGCTTCTCACTCTGCAACCAAGTAAACAGTCAGAATCAAACACTGTCAGTACTGGCAACATTGAGTTCTCCCTTACTCAGATATCACTATGAAATAATGCAATTGGCTTCAGTATGTTCCCTCTGGATTTACAGTGGTGTCACCAGGAGGAGAAAGGAAACAAAATTTATTTGCTGAAAGGGAACATTTTTCTGATTTTAAATACTTTTTTTCTTAGACTGTATCATTGGTACCCACAAGATTGAGTAGCAGGGAAATAATAGTCAGAATACCAGAAAAACCTTGGCAGCATATTTACAACTTCCTGAAAATGAGCTATGGGCAGCAGCAAACCTCCCTTAATGACAGATCATGTCAGCAGATAGAGATCTCTGTTCATCCCAGGGAGTGTCCCACCACTGCCACTCACTGTTTTCTCTTGGATCTGCTGTGGGGTTTAGGGCCAGCTAGTTTGGATACTTCATCAATCCTGCTCCTCATTGTCGCAGATGGGATAGATAAGAGGGATGCACTTCACTCTTAAGAGAGAGGCAATAATATGTTTATTGATATAAAACAAAAGGATGTAATGGTGTTTGGTAATAAACACAAGAATGATTAAGGTTTGATGGTAAGGTAATCTTGATTAGTTAGTGCATAGAGAATGGTCAGATGAATCTATCAGGGACACCCTCCCATCAAGTCACAAGGTTCAGAAAGAATCCCCTTGCTTTCTAAACTCCTTCTCAGAGAGGAGCCTAGGTGTGGCTGGATTCAGTCGTAGTCCCAGACTTGGTCAGCGGTTAATGGCTAAAGGATTATATATACAATCAATCCTTTATATTTCTTAGCTAAGTTCACAAATGTTAGTGCACTTATTCCTAACTCACTTACCAAGGAACCATTGCAGATCTGTTGCAGCAAGGATTCTCTCGACCTTGAGGAGTAACCTTGATAGGCGTCCCTTTCAAGAGGGGGATCCTGATGTGCAGGCTGCTGTCATCTCAGGAGAGCTCAAAGGGCTCTTGGGCTGCTCACTATTTATGGAGTAAGATGATTGGCTCATAGTCATATTTACATACCACCCATATATGCCAGTAGACACTGACTAGTGTCGGGGTGGGCACATTAGAATAGATAATCCTTGGCTATTGTGTTATCTGTCTTCCTGAACTCACTGTGAGACAGATGCAGAAATCACAATCAACACCAGTGGTTATCAATCAATCCATATTTACAGGAAAAAGTCAGGAAAACATGGGGGCAACAGGGGAAGCATACCGTCACACTCATGAGCTCTGAGACCAATCTGTTGTGTAGTTGCAAGTACTATGGTGTAACAGGAGCCTTCCTACTGGTGTTTACCACCAGCTTCCAGCCTTTGCCATCAAAGGAATTTCAACTTTCCAACCTGACAGACACATACTCTTCTGCCATAGTTGGTGATTTGGGTTCTTGAAGCACCATGGTCTCAGAGATGAACTGATCAATCTCTCTCTTCTCTGCTGAGGGACAGCCTGCTGACCTTCATCTGCAGCTCCTTCATTTGGCAGTACAAGTCTTCAACAGCTGTAGACCTCCTGAAGGAGTTGAATCTTCCCTGGCTTCAGTGAGAAATCTCAGAGCTCTGCAAGCCTCAGCCTGCATCCTCCTTCTGAAAATCCAACATCACAGAAACAGTTGCTCCGGTGGCTGCAGGGGAAACATGTCTTGTGGCAAACATAGCTAAGGATGTGTATGCTGGTCTGAGAAGGTTGCTGGCTCCATCTTTGAACCCTTCTTCATGAACAAAATTGCTTCATCTGTTGGCTGTCTTGATTAACTTCAGTCAGCACATTCATGCTTGTATAAGCGACATCAATAAGATGCATAGTGCTTTGGCTAAGAGTTCTAACATTTGAAATTTGGAAGTTTAGATATTTTTGATGAACTGCATAGAAAGAAACTTATCACGTTAATAGCTTTAAAAGTACAAAGTATTGTTCATTTTCCTACAACAAGCCACATGCCTACCTCAGTCTTTTCTTCCAAGGGGTGATACCAGTTGATAAGTGAGATAACCACAGTTGAAAGTGAATGAGTCTTCAAATGCTATATTTAAAAAAAAAATAATTAAAAATGCTTTTCACAGTGTTGTAGGGTTTTTAGTTGTTGGGTTTTTTTGGTTATTTGGTTTGGTTTGGTTTTTGCTTTTTTAATGTTTTTAGTGCCTGGAGTTAAGTTAAACTGAATTACATCATTTATCTACCCAGGAGAAAATGGGAGCACTGTCTTTTCCATTGTTTTTTATAGTGAATGGTGGTACATTCTTCCTACCAGCCTTTTTCTACAAGAAGCTGCAACTGTTTTTATAGCCCTTAACTCATGTTTGTTGAACTACATTTAAAGATAGACAGCTGGCAAAAAATGTGGCGGTTTCTTTCTGCTATTCTTCACAGCCTGTGATACATATAATTTTATCTGTAAACAGTATAACTTAATGTAAAGTAATGGGAAGAAAAACTGGGTTTGGATTGTTTGAATGTGATGTGACTTGAATTAGATCAAATAATAATGTTTACAAAGGCACTAGGTATCCTTAAACCATCCCTGATGTTCTCCCATCTGCTGCATTAAAGCAAGCTTTCATCCTCCCCAAAGCTGGTTATTAAAGGAAGTAGAAATATTCTGTATCATGATGAAGAAATTAAAAGATGCATGTGTGACTAAGACATCTGTTTTTAACCTTTTCCTTCTGAATGTCCAAAGTCCAGAGCAAAGTTACATGTTGTTGCAGATGATCTCTTTGAGATCTTTGCCTTGTATATTCCTAAGAGCATCTGCACTGAAAGGCAAAAGTAGTACTGGTTTTAATGCTGTGGGAAGTACCATCAAAGGCCTGAGGAAACTTTCACCAGACATAACCTTACCAATAAAAACAAACACAAAAGAGGATAAAATCTGTGATATATTCTACACAGAGCTATTTAGAGAGATTTTTGAAATACAGCATTTGCTTTTAATTTTACTCATAGAGCTGTGAGCCAGGATGCTCACATTGAAACGATAGTTTGAGGTATATGGAGGTAAATCTGAAATCCTGATGCAAAAAAGATAGTAGACAGAATTTGTACATATCTGCCAGAGCACGCTGTTTTTCTGCAAAAAAATACATCAAAGAAATGTGAGTAATGTAGCCATTTTGTACTATTGAATGTGAAAACTCTCACTAAGAACTATAACTATGGAAAGATCATAAAATTGAATTAAGTTTATATTCAACAAATTAATTAAGGCTATAGTGCTGACTTTTTCTCATCTGATTCAAGGAAATCTTGTAATTCCAAAATTTAAGGGGAGATACTAAACAATTTAGGTAGTTTTTGATAGTAAGCAGCACAACTTTATAAAGTCACCCTGTCAGGTAAGACCAGCACACTGCAGCTTCAAAAAGCAGCATCCAAAATAACAAGCGATAAGATAAAAGAACCTCAAATTGTGCCAGGGGAGGTTTAGGCTGGGTATTAGGTAAAGATTTCTTCACTGAAGGGATTGTCAATCATTAGAAGAGTCTACCCAGCAAAGTGTCTGAGTCACCATAGAATCACACAATCATAGAATGGCATGGGTTGGAAGGGACCCCAGGGATCACAGTGTTTCAACACCCCTGCCACAGGCAGGGACACCAACCTCCAGGCCTGGATCTACACAAGGTTGCCCAGGGCCCCATCCAACCTGGCCTTGAACACTTCCAGGGTTGGGGCATCCACCACCTCTCTGGGCAGCTTGTTCCAGCACCTCACCACTCTCTCAGTAAAAAACTTCCCCCTAATATCTAATTTAAACCTTTCCTCCTTTAGCTTTAATCCATTCCCCCTTGTCCTGCCATTTTCTACCCTTTTAAATAGTTGATTCCCCTCCTGTTTGTATGCTCCCTTTGGGTACTAGAAGGCTGCAATGAGGTCCCCCCGCAGCCTTCTCTTCTCTAGACTGAACAAGCCCAGCTCCCCCAGCCTCTCCTCACAGGGGAGGTGCTCCAGCCCTCTAATCATCTTTGTGGCCCTCCTCTGAATCCTCTCCAACAGTTCAACATCTTTCTTGTATTGGGGCCCCCAGATCTGGACACAGTACTCCAGCTGGAGCCTGACGAGGGCGGTGTAGAGAGGGACAATCACCTCCCTGTCCCTGTTGGCCACCCCTCTCCTGATGGAGCCCAGGACACCATTGGCCTTCTGAGGTGCAAGAGCACACTGCTGGCTCCAACCCTGGAGAAATTTGAAAGATGTGTAGATGTGTTTCTTAGGGATGTGGTTTAGTGGTAGACTTGGCAGTGCTAAGTTAAGGGCTGGACTTGATGGTCTTAAAGGTCTTTTCCAATCTAAATGGTTCTATGATTATATGTTCAGTTTACTTTCCATCTAAAAGGCAAGTTATGACTGGATGAAATGTGTTGTATTTAATCAGCTGCACTGGCAACTCTCAGGCACTTCTGGATGTGTTCACCCTGTTAGCCATCATGTGATGATGTCACCAAACTGTCTTAACATAAGCCATGAGGGCTGGAAAATCATGATTGTTTCCACGTGGTGCCACGCAAAGGCAGGCATTTGTGGACACCAGCTGGTGCAGCCACATGGTACTTCATTTTTCTACATGGATTTTTCAGCTCAGTGAAGATTAGCCCAAGCATCTC
This sequence comes from Hypotaenidia okinawae, assembly GCA_027925045.1. Classification (NCBI taxonomy): domain Eukaryota; kingdom Metazoa; phylum Chordata; class Aves; order Gruiformes; family Rallidae; genus Hypotaenidia; species Hypotaenidia okinawae. The sequence goes on from BSDF01000001.1 coordinate 178,165,471, forward strand.
TGTGCTGCATAAGCATGTCAGTGACAATGACTTACTTCCATTTTATCCTCACTGTATTTCACTAGAGGGAAAAAATAATACAATCTTCTGCTCTATGTTTTATGCAGGTTTTCATACTTACTGTTACACCACAACTTTGAGACTAGATTCTCATGGTCACATTGCACATCACTGTAATCTACTGTTGTGGTCAGTGTACATTGTACCTACTAATATTTCAATCCTTAAAAATATCCCTCATAAGGATATGTACTAGATTTATGTGGCAAGATTTTGATAGGGGTGGAGGCTGTACATGTAGCTTCTCTGAGAAGGGCTAAGGGTATGTCCCTGCACTGGATATAAATGGTTCTAGCGGGGTCTCAGATGGACCCCACTCTTGGCCAAAGCTTAGTGAGAGATGTTGGTGGCACCTCTGTGAAAACCTGTTTAAGAAAGTGAAAAAAAACCTGTGCAGCAGATGGGAGAGACAGGAATCAGAGAAAATGTAAGAGAAAGAGCTCTGGTGAGAGAAGAAGGAAGGGGAGGAGGTGCTCTGGGCATTGGAACAGAGATTCCCATGCGGCTCATGGAGAGAAGACCATTGTGATGCAGGTTGTCTTCCTGCAGCCCATGATGGACCCCAGTGAAGCAGATTTCAACTTGAAGTTCATAAAGGACCCCACAGTGGAACAGGTGGATATACCCTAAAGGGAGCAGCATCCCATGGAGAGCCCATGCTTGAGGAGGTTTTCTGGCATGAAGTGGACAAACACTAGAGCAGCCTGTTTCTGAAGGATTGTATTCCATGAAAAGGACCTATGCTGGAGCAGTTCCTGAAGAACTGCAGTCCATGGAAGTGGGACTCCACTGAAATAGCAAAAGCGTGTGAGGAGAAAGGGGTAACAAAGTCTTGTGAACCAACTGCAATCACCATTACCCATCCCTCTTCATTTCTCAGGTGAGGGGAGAAGGCAAAGGATTCAGGAATGACAAGTGAAGCTAAGCTTAGGAACAAACAGGGTGGAAGGTGTTTTTAGTTTTGTCTTTGTTTCTATCCTACTCCATTTTTTTTTCATGGGCAATAAATTAAAATAATCTAACTCAATACAAGCCTGTTTTGCCTGTGACAGTAACTGGTGAGTGATCTCCCTGTCCTTACCTTCATCCACTATTTTTTTCATCTTATTTTCTCCCCGTCATGCTGAGAAGGAGGAGTGAGAGAGCAGCATATGGGTGTTTGGCAGCCACCTAAGGTTAGCCCACCACAGGATAATGTGTGTGACTCAGATTATAGCTAATTTAAAATCAAACACTCATAATACTGAAATATCACTAATTAAGATACAGTCCTCAACATCATTAGTAGAGAACTCTTCATAGGGAGGAGCTGGAAGTTATGATGATTACCTCTAATTCCCACAGGTAAGTCCATAAATCTTTAGAGAAAATAAATGGTGTGTAACAAGTTACTGTATGTGTAACATTACTTAAAGATTTTGCTAATTGCTGGTTCTTAGAAAAACAAGAGGGGAAAAAATGCTATGAGTAATTACATTGTTCTTAGTTCACAGTGCTGTTAATAGTTAACTTTTTTTTTTTCATTCAGCTTAGTAATTAAACTTCCCATTGCATAGATTTTTTTTTTTTAATTATTGGGTTTTTTATATTAATACCAGTAATCCCTAGTACATATAATTGCAATCATAAACCAGAATTGCCAGAGAGATGATACAAGATTTGTTTTCTCTGCTATGGAACAAGCAGATTCAGGCTGGTATGAGCAATCACTGCAGTCTGATTAGTGTGTGGAGTTCCAGTTCCATTACTGCTTGCTGTGAGATAATATTTTACTTTAAGGATGAATTATATTCACAAAATACAGTGATAATATGCAAAGGACCATGTCTACTGATAATCATTTAGTAACATGCCTTTGCTGATTCTTGTATCCTTGCCAGTATACCCATTAGAGGAAGGATTATACAACCAGGACATTATCAAAATCTTGGAGGCTTTTCCAGGTCTGTCAGAAAACACTGTTCATAAACAATAAATATGAGCTGAAAAATGTCTCATTTGCAGAATAACCATCATATTTTATTCAGTGTAGCACAGTGCAGTACCATACTGACAATTTAGCAGTGGTTATGTGCTGAATTCTAAATGGCTGCTGTGGCTTGCAACCTTTATTATGGTCGCACCCTACATTATTCCAGAATTGTACAAAAATGTAGTCACCTAAGCTAAACTGACACTTCTTACAATTACAGGCATTTCTGACTTTGTTCTCAGAGTAGATTGTCCCTACATCACTGCCATGTCCACCTCCAGTGTCCATTGCAATGTACAATGGAAATAAGACATCATTCATAGCTGAGTAGGTGGTTAATTAGTAAGAATGAAGAAGACTGTATTTCATCCTATTTTAAAGACTGTGATTTAGAGGTTACGGTAATACTATATTTTATATCACTTCTGGTTATACTATATTTTCCTGCAATTCAGTAAATGTTTGAAAAAATTTTGTTTCTGTTAGTATAGCTGTTTGCGATTTTGACTCAATTTTTCCTTTAGCACTTAATTTCTCCTATTCTTCAAGTTTCAAAAAGCTACTCAGAGAAAGAAGAGAATTAGAGAAAAGAAAGGCAGAATATATAACAATTATAAACTGATCCAAAATCCACTTATGTCTTTGCAACATAAATTCACTATAGCAATAGAAGGTTTTCCTCTGGTCCATGAGAACTGTAATTGGGGAATCTCAGAAATGATCGAGTATGCCCCCACTTAATTGTTAAGTACAGATGTTTTTAAAAAAATCTTCCACATATGGCAGCAAGAATATTGAGTCAGATTCTTAGATGACACATAAATCACCCATGACTCTCTTCAGCTCCCTAGTGGGTAGTTATCGAGAAGAGTCAAACACTGCTCTGGGGTGCGCAAGAGGCCAACAGGCATGAGTTGTAAACAAAGAAATTTCAACTGAATATATAGCAGAAGCTTTATAAGGGGGGTCAAAAATTGAAACAGGTTGCCCGAGGAGTCTAAGAGTTTTCTGTCTCTAGAGAAATTTAAAATTTGGCTGGAAAAGGCTCTGAGAATCTTGGCATAATTTTAAAGTTAGTGTTGCTTTAGGCTGGCTGTTGAACCAAAATAACTGCAGGATTATTTCAGATTTGCATTATTCTAGGATTCTAATATCATTTTACTGGCATAACTATTTCATCTGAAGAGATGACCTAACTCATGTACAACATAAATACTTTTAAAAAAAAATAATCATAATTTAAGAGGCATTTTTACTAATAATTACTTTAAGTTATACTATGGGAATTGAAACCAATTATTTCTTCTTTTAAACAAGGGTTACTGTATTCCCTTAAGATAGGAGGGGGATACTTCAAAGACCACCAGGTTTTGTATATGCAAGTTGAAAAAAGTGTTGTGCAAAAAAGATTCCCTTCCTGCAGGAATGTGCTCTGCTTTGGACCTTAATTTTCCCAGAAAGTTTAAGGTTCTTAAAGGGAACTTCTTCGTTCTGTGCAATCTAAGTGTCTAATGCACCTTCTGTGTCTTCTCTCCATGAACAAATACTGATTTCATGATGCCATGTGTATGATTCCGTTAGTTTGGTTCTTGAGGAACCAAAGGAAACATCTCGTAGAGATAGCTTTGAATTTGAATGTGACCATTTTGAGTCTTAATTCTGTTCCTAAGAATGCAAAGACCTGGTCATGATAAAACACCTAATTTGAACTCACTCAGGAGTTAAGCCCAGCCGCCCCCAACCACCCAGAGCAATCTGAGGTCAGTTGGAATGCAAGGGGGTTTAATCTCTGCCAAATTAGTCTATCTGGTCATGTCTTGTGACATCGGTTCAGCAGCTGAGCACCGTGTAGCTGCTTGCTCACCTATCCATGTCCCTCCACAGGATAGGGAGGAGAATTTGGAGACAAATCTTAAGTGTTGCGATGACAATTTACAGGACAGAAAAAGGAGAGGGAAATAACAACAACAACAGGATTTAGAATATACACAGTGGCGATAACAGAAAGCAATTTACCCACCCGACCACTGACCAGATGCTCAGCCCACGCTCAGACCTTGCTGAAGTGGCACAGAACCACCCCTCTCTGACTAACCTTCTTTTATGGGCACCAGGACATCACATGATACAGAGTTGCCCCTTGGCCAACTTAGTTCATCTGTCTCAGCTTCTTGTGGAAATTAACTGTAGTGTAGCCAAAAAACGAGACACAATCCAAATCTTATTTTACTATTATCTATATGAGTGGGTTTATATGAATTTTGCTTAAATTAAGCTTATCATCTGCTACAGTTTCTTGAATGGAACAGGGATTTTCTTCTATTCTCTCTCTGGGCACCAGGAGAATTTGTTTCCTTGCGATGACATGCAGAGGTTTCCTGATACAATATTTGGATGTCTCTGTTTCATTACTACAGATCCCTCCTATCCCTCTTGAGATCTAAAGATGTTTATGTGGAGCTGTGCTCAAAAGATGCTTGTTTACACTTAATTTCTGAAATACAATAGGGACAAGCCTTTTAAAACTCTAGAACCATCTGTCAAAACCCTTAGAAGTTGTCATGATCCACAACCAGAGAGACTAATTTGGCAGAGGTTAAACCCCCTTGCATTCCAACCAACCTCAGATTGCTCTGGGTGGCTGGGGGTGGCTGGGCTTAACTCCTGAGTGAGGTTCAATTAGGTGTTTTATCATGACCAGGTCTTTGTAATTCTCGGGAACAGAATTAAGACTCAAAATGGAGTCAAGTGTCAAGTCACTTCATTTGGCCCACAACAGGCATGCTAGAGAACAGGTTAAAAAAGAGAAAAGAGTGGAAAAAAGAGAGAGTAAGAGAGAGTGAAAGAGAAAGAGTGCAATAGCTACCACCATAGATCTGCTGCGTCCCATCAGTCCGATGTCTTCAGGTTTGGTGGGGGAACATTCCTTTTTGTCTTTGTTGGTTTTGCTTTTATACAGTGTTATCTCATTGCATAAATCCTTGGCATAGTCACACCTTCCACCTGGAGGTGGGAAGCATGCCCATTGCTGTCTCCAGAGGGTCCCTGAAAGTTCAAAAGAGTCAGAGCTCCCTCAAGAGGATCTGAGCTCCCTCATACTTTGTCCTTCAGTTGACCCTGGGTCTGGGCACATGCACAGAGGACTTGGGCTTCATGCTTCGAGATAAGCCACTTTGAGATAAACAAGATGTATATCCATTCCTGATGGGTGGAATTCACTTTGTTGTGTGGGTTTTGTGGGGATGAGGTTTTATGGCGATTGAGAGAAAGAAAAGAGGTGGGTTTGGTTCCGTGGTAATTGTTAAGGCATATCTCTAGTCCCTTACAGAAGTTTATCTCTGTATCCCAAAGGAAATAATACTATGCCTCATTTCAACTTCAGAACCAATTACACCATCATTAGAATTACTTCATTTCTTTTTTTCATCTATTATTTTACAGTATTAGTACAGTGATAACATACAGGTAACGTGTTGGTGTAATACAAGAAACAGAAAACCAAATTTCATTACCTCAGAGACCAGTGATGACTTTGCCAGGAAATAATGGATACAGGAACCTATCTTATTTAGATATTTCCTAATGCCAGTCTACTGCAGAAACACTGAATCAGCTTTCTGTCATTATTTGTGGTACACAGGGCTGGATTTCTTATGTGATAGTTCAACCAGGCTCAAGCCCTCCCAAATGAAAGCTACATTTCACAGTCAAGCTCAGATTAGCCTATAAGAGGAGAAGAAAACATTAATAAAATGTGGCCAATAAATTAGTGTGACTTGACTTTAAAATATTGCTCTTGTTTCCTTTTTTCCCTCTCTAAGGTTTAGGCAACAAAAAAAATATTGTCTGTGCAATACAAAGCTAACTAACAAGAGTTTTTCAATTCAGGATCAATGTCTTTTGAAATACACAGTACAAAAATAAAATTTAAAAAAAACCAAAACCACACAACTCCATGACATTTGCAAAGGGAATGTCTACATGCTTAGTCAGAAGAGGCTTACCTTCCTCCAGGAATGAGTTCCTGATCCTGGGAGCACTGCATGCAACCACTATGGCTACGTACTATCCCATTCTCCATTACCACTTGCCGGCTATCCAACATTTGTGTTAGGATAAAAAAGTTCACCTTTGACTCCTCATGTTCCTGATCAAGCATTTGAAGATAGGCGAACAACAACTGCATACTGAAAAGCCCTATTTAAACATACGAAGCTCCAGACACAGGTTGGTACAGGGAGGAGGGGCATCCTGCCTCCATAATGGCATGTTTGTCTCCAATATAGTTAGGGAAGAATAACATATTTCTGGTCTTTCTTCTGCCTGCAGAGATCCTGCGGAGACAGAGTAGTACGGCACAAAAAACGTTGCAAGGAGAGCAAGGAGTTAAGGCCACTAGGTTTTTTTAAACTTGGCTGCTCTCATGTATTTTGGACAAAAGAGAAGAATAGAAGATTTCTGTTAAATATAGAGCTGTTTATTTGAGCTGCCATATAGTCCATCATGCCAATCAGTTTCTCTGTCAAACCACACGTCGGATCTTCACCCCCATGTCAAGGTTAGGAGACAAGAGATTTAGCAAGTACTAAGTCTTCAGATACTTTCTTGAAAAGATGCTTCCCCAAGGGAATCTTCTTTTAGCCTACTGCAAGGCCTCACTCCAGGATCTACTAAGGAGCATAAATATTTGGGAGTGAGAATTTAACCCTTAGCATATAATCACAAGTTTAAGATAGAGATCCACCTCAGGCATATAAAAACAATCAGACTTCTAGACTGAGTTGCTTCATCTCAATCTAGAAACATTCGATTCAATAATTATGAGCTTCTTGTTTTACATTTTATTCTGCTTGCCTGGTGTAAGCACAGATTTTTACTTAGACCTAAAATCTATTCAGATGGGAAAGTTTATGTATTCTGACAAGGAGTTCTGTAATTAGCCTAACATGGCACTTGTAGTTTAGCACTGAAGATAAACTACATCTTCTGCCTGCTGGAAATCTGTTCATAGTAAAGAACGGGAATGAAGGCAAAAAGGAAATACCTGTTTTCTTTTATCAATTAACATATTTTGTTATCTGAAATGGAGGTACGTAACATTATTTCACACTCATCAGCTAAAGAAATTTTTAAACTACTATATTTATCCATGGTTCATATGATTCATATCATCTCATTTTCTTCCCCTGTAAAGAAAGAAATACATGTTTCAGGGGTTCAGGAGAAAGCACAAAAGCATGTACCTCAATTCCATGTTCTTGTTTGCATTGTTTTTCCGTATGAGATCTTTGAGAGAACAAGTGACAATTTAATAAAAACACTACAGAGTACGTGCTTTTGCTTTGCAGTACAGATTTAAATGTCTGACTTTGCAACCTCAATTTTGAAAATATTAACCATAAAACTTCATTTTAACCCTTACTACAGCAACCAAAAACCACCCATGGCTTTGCATTATAATATATTCAGTGTTTTCTAGGAGCAGAATGCAGTATTATAGACTTTGATAGCATGATAGGTAATTTGACATAGAGACTAAACCAAAAAGTGAACATGTTTCTCATAGTCAAGATTGTAATTCAAAGTTCTGTGGTTCTTTTTCATCAATTCCATTGATTCAAAACTGTAAAAAGAGCATTTCTGACTCAGTTTAAAGCAGTAACAAAATTTCATCATCAGCTGTACAATAGCAATCCAGAAAATCTGGATTTTTTTTTTTTAAATATTTTATAGCAGTATTTTTTAACAGTTTTAAGAATAGATAATTCTGTAACCCTCTTTAGTTTAAGATATAAACAGTCATTATTCAAAGGACTACATATTTATGACCAAATTGACAGTAACACTTACTGTTATTTTATAATAATCAATCTGATAAGCGATTTTATCATGTTACTTAATGCTCCTGTAATGAGAAAATATCTATTTTCCTGATGCTGACCTTGAACAGGGTAAAATGAGCACTGACTATCAAAAACCTTACTTGAGTCATTGTAAACATCAGTGCTTACTTTAACAGAGATTACTTCAGATAAACTTTTGTCAGTATCAGCTTCAGAGTCCCTAGCAGGGTTGCTGTTTGAGAAAAGAAGCAAATATCTGTTCTGTTTCTTTTTTTTTTTTCCATGTGACACAAGGCAAGGATATAATTAATATTCTACTTGTTCCACTTGTGCTGAAAATTTAGATGTTATCATTGATCTGAAAGTGACACAAATGCCTGACTTTCAGTGACTCCATAGCAACTGTTAATTTGACAGTGGAAAATCTGCATACACTGTAATTCTAAACAACCTCACATCTTTCATAAGAACTAATGAGTTTAAAAACATTGCTTTTTTAAAGAAATAAGGATATAATAAAACTTTCAAAAAGTAAGAATCAAACTGCAAACTGTCAGATTGCTTGTCTCCTCTATAATAAAAATTATGACTATACAGCACAGACTTTGTCACTTAAAAATAGTTACATCCAGGGATGTAGATTATACCAACTACTACAAAATTGCTTTTTAAATTTCAACTACAAGAGTAGCAAAATAATATATTTACTGTCCCTGAGGGATATCTGAAGTTCACTTATCAAATTTATTAAATTAAAATGCCTAATAACATTAAAAATCAGACGTGACATGTTGGATGAGAATGCACATCTAAATAAAGTCTATTATATAAAAAAGAGATATCTTAAATTAAGCCCTATAAGTTAAGTTAATATCATCTAATAAAAATTGGAATTCATGTATTTGCATGAAGTTTGGGAACTGGAACATACCAAATGGAATATATTGAGTCATTGTCATGTTTCACTGCATTTATGTAACACAACCAGCTTGATTTAATTTCTGACAAACTCTAATTTGAAATCTTATTGCTCCGCAAGGCAAATTGTCAGGCAAGTACTTCTAAATCTTGATGCAGGCACTACAGCAAAAGCCCCATACTTCCCAAGAGAGAGGATACGGAATTTAAAGTACACAGAAAAATATTTTAAACTCAGTCAAAGAGTGAAAGTAAACAAAAGAAGGAAAATAGAGAAATAATTGACTGCCAAACTCATTTATTATTGCTTACCTTTAAAGCACATATTTACACCCATGTACCTGGGATTTTTATCACCACCTAATTTGATTGTATTTGAGTGATTTCCATAAAAATGGTTTAACAGCAGCAAAAGCTGTATAGAACACAGTGTTTTCCTCCTCTTTGTGGAGAGAATTAACATCAATAGCAGCCCACTGTTAAAATTACACTCTAACTCAGGTTAGTAACCGTGCTTTCAACAGTTTTATATTTTTAAAATGTAGCCTATATCCTCAAGGCTGAAATATTTTGTGAATAGGAATTGATTTGCTTTCAAGAAGAAATTTCTAAATGTACCTGAGCCAGAGTCATCCCCAGCGAGAAGTACTGTGGCTTTCACCCACCTTTCCTAGGGATGCTGCCTCCTAAAAGAGCCTGACTATTTTACCATATGATATACTTCTCCCTGGTCTCCTCTGACATCATGTTATGCCCTTGAAGTTCTAAGACTCCATTGTTATTTGAAGAGATGTTATTTTCCTCCTTCCATCTCAAGTCAGTGTCTGGAGTAATGCAAAGACTGTATAACAGTACAAAATGATAGTGGGCTTATATTTTAAAACTTCCAGCACATATTACATATGATAGGATTTGATATGAGGGAATGTGCAGGTCCATTTGGTTTTTTTACTTAGTACTGGCCTATCACAACAGGGCTAGAGCACAGAAAGTGCCAGAGCTGTGAGCAGTTTCAGCCCCCTCTGCCAACTCAGTAAGGTTCTAAGACAGGATTATTTCAGACCCTGCAGAAGACAACTAGGGATTTTTTACTGGAAAAAAGGAGAAGAAAAAAAAAGTCTTTGTGATCTTTAATTTCTGTTTTAAAGCAATACATAACCACTTATGTTTCACACAGAGTTATACAGACATACGCATTTTTTAGATGGATACAGATGAACACACAGAAACATTGTACACAATTAAATATATATAACTTGCCACAAATACTGATAGGGTTTGTCTATGTTTTAGCCAACTTTCCTATTATACCCTTTAGGAACAGCTGCAATTATAACTTGTATCAACAGGAAAACTCTTGAACATATAGTTGAGCCTTTAAAACATTTACAATAAAAAAGAAATACATTTGGATGGCCTAATTTTCCATTTCTATTACCAGAAAACATCACTGTAACTCTGTTGTATTATCCAGACACAGAACTGGTGGAAAAGAATCAAGCTATAAACTTGTGACATAAAAGCACATTACAAAACACTTTCCTTAAAAGCATTCTCCACATTTCTATCCATTAAAAAATGAAAAACCAAAAACTGGTTTGGTCAAGCTGACCTTTTTTCCTCCATGAAACATTTATTACTTCATTCTACTTGCAGAACATGAACATACTTAGTAATTCTTTGTTCATACCAGCCTCTGGAAGTAAATTAACAATTTCTGTCTGTTTGGAAAGCAAATTTATATCGAATTAAAATATCCCGGATCTTCAGCAAAATATCAAAAAGCGATGAAAGAAATTAAATAGGTTTAACACAAGCTTTCATAAAGCAGAATTACAAGATGAACCATCTTAAATCTGATTCAGTAAAAATATACCTGAGCAGTTTATATAACAACCCTGGAAAGATCATAGTTTCCACAGTGTGTCAATGAAAGACAAACACAGCGTGAAATCACACTGGGATGAGATCCAGATGTGCACTAACTTTCCTTCCTTCTTACAGTCTCCACTCCAAAGCAACTTCCATCTACACCCAAGGAAGGACAAAATTTTATGTCTTGCTAATGCTACCCTACTTTGTGCAGTAACGGGTGATACAGTGTTTCTACTTCCTCAAACATAAGGATTTCTGTTCTGTTTCACTAAATCTCCACTAAAGTTTGAAGCAGAGAGAAGGAAGGAAATATATTCTTTATGAACTTTATAGATATTCCATCATGCAGCCAAGAACACAGGAGTCACAAGAAGGGAAAGCAAAACAGAATATAGAGGCCTCTTCAATCTACAGTGAAGTATTCCTCTGACTGAGGGGCAACCTCTGCCTACACAGCAGAAATATATTTTTCAAACATTGAAATGCTATAGGAAAAAAAGGCATTGAGAGAACCATGACTCACTACTTGCAAGTGACAACTGAAATGAGTAGACTAAAAAAATCCTCCTTCATTGCTGCACTCATCAATGTTTTTTCTCTGGAAGTGAGACTTGCATTTTCTCTTCTGTAACAGTAATGTTAGAACACAGAACACTTGTTTACTCTAGAAGGTGACTTTTTAACCAGCTGAGAGTCGAGAAGGATACTGAACTTTTTTTCCCCTAACAGGTGGACATCATTACCATCACCATGCACACTTTCTAATATGACTTTTCATCCTCAGCACTACAGATGATTACGCTACATACACTGAAACGGATTATAGATTTAGGTCTCAAATTATTATCTTATTTTATTCAGTGCTGAATAGATTTTCAAACACTCCGAAGACTGAAAATGGTGTTGAAGTGGAATTAGTGAGTAGTTTCAATTGATTTCAAAAGTGCCAGGAATTTATTACATGAATTCAAAATCTGTTTAAAACATACTGAGATTAATTCTATTTACATATAGCCTATATGGATTCCTGGATAGTCAATGGAAATAGAGAGATTAGAAACTTTCTTTTTTCCCCATTTGTTTTTAGAAGTATTTTAGGCTAACTAGGTGTGCTGATTTTTTAATTTTCCTTATCATAGCCAGTATGGGTCTATGTGTTGAATTTGTACTGGAAATAATGTTAATAATACAGAATTATTTATTTTTATTTATTGTTGTTTGGTGCCTACACAGAGTCAAAACCTTTTCTGCTTTTCACATCGTACGACCAGAGAGTGGGCTTGGGGTGCACAAGAATTTGTGCGTAGCTGGCCAACCAGGACAGCTGACACCAATATTCCATAACATATGATGTCTTGCTCACATATAGAATAGGGGTGAAGTTGGCCTGGCGACTGCTCCTCAAGGACTAGCTGAGCATGGGCTGGTTGATGGTGAACAACTGCTTTTTCATTTACACCACTTGCCTTTCTTGGGCTTTATTTATAGTTTTGTTATTTTCACTTTCATTACAATTTAAAAAATCATTATTACAATTATTATTTAATCTTATTTCAGTTATTAAATTGTTTTTATCTCAATCCAGTTTTCTCACTTTTACAGGTCCAATACTCTGCCTCTCTCTTCTGCTGGTGGTGGGGAGTGAGCAAACAGCTGTGTGGTATTTAGTTACTGGCTAAGGTTAAACAAGACAATAGGTTCTAAAGTACTGAAGTTAAGGGCCTCTCCATAGTTTTCATGATAGTGATTCCATTTACCCATGGCAATAGAAAGAAGACTTGCATGTTGCCTGAAGTCAGGAAAATGATTTAGTTGCTTTTTTGAAGTTTATCTTTGGAATATTTTAGTTACTTCAAAAATTTTTAGAAGCGTTTGTTCTGCAGTTGATATTTTGTTCACATGCCAGTCAAAGGCTGGGCATGTAAACATGGAACTGTAGATGAATGTTGAAATGTCAACTAATAAAAGTGTGCTTTAAAGACAGACTGGAATGAAAAATTGCTTACATGGCCAAAAGAAGAAAGAAGACTATGCCAACTGTGGTGTGATGCTTGGGTAAACAGATTTAGTGGCAACTTGGAGAAGGCATTTTGGATTGAAAAACTATTTGTTGGGATATATTTGGCAGAGTATCTAACATTTACCTCTCTGTGTAGCAATAGGAAATGCAATTCATTTCACAAATCTTTAAGTCTCAAACAGACTATGGATCAAAGTGTGTGACAGCTTGCCCGGTCTTGTTTGGTAAAGCATATCAAAACAGAAATACATCTGATCTTCATTAGGCACATATTTTAGGATAAATTTTATTGTCCTCTAGGAAGATTTTTTTCATTGAGTAAAAATGAACTGAGACTCAAGATATTGAAAAAAATCAAGTTATCATGCTAGAAAAAATACATGTCTCCCAATAACCTCTATACTAACTGACACTGATATTCTGCTCCCTAACACATAGCTGACAAACCCTTTAGGTCTCTCTATCATTTGCCTATGAAGCTATCCCTTTAGTAGAACTGAAGATGACGTGAAAATCAGAGGAATCTGCAAACTGCACACAGATAGAAACACAAAACTGTTCATGAGCAGTGACCGTAGGGTGACTCGGTAGTCACTTCAGAAGAAAATCGGCTCATCTGTGTTAATAGAAAATGTATGTGCATATGCAACATAATAATCCATCTTGTGAAAATATAACATTAGATAATTTATTCTTACAAATTTTTTTTATACTTTTTCCTTATAAACAGGTTATGAAATTTATTATGACAAATCTTTATGTGTGTTGTAAGAGCAGTCAAGGAGCTTAAATTATAGAATCGCAGAATCACAGAATGTTAGGGGTTGGAAGAGACTTCATAAGATCGTCTAGTCCAGCCCCACTGCCAAGGCAGGATTACATAGTTTAGGTCACACAGGAATGCATCCAGGTGGGTTTTGAATGTCTCCCGAGAAGGAGACTCCACCACCTCCCTGGGCAGCCTGTCCCAGGGCTCTGTCACCCTCACTGTGAAAAAGTTCTTCCCCATGTTGGTGTGGAACTTCCTGTGCTCCAACTTGCAGCCATTGCCCCTTGTCCTGTCTCCACAGACCACTGGAAAGAGGTGTGTCCCACACTTCAGATATTTATAACGATTGATCAGATCCCCTCTCAGTCTTCTTTTCTCTAGGCTGAACAGTCCCAGTTTTTCCTTATGTTCGCATGGAACCTCCTATGCTCCAGCTTGCACCCATACAACTGATTTCATAATCAAGAAGGTAGGTCTAGCAGAAGTAATTCTAAAAATATATTGGAGTATATGTTTTTCAGCTTCAGACAAGAGTCAGCAGTCCTCTTGTAATCTCAGAAAAGACCATGAATAATCAAAAATACAAACACAAATCAATTAATGACGAGAAGCAAAGACTGAAGGTCCAAGGAAATACGCTGAAGATTATTGTATTCTGACAATGCAGATAGGATTTCAACTGACAGAAAGAAATGTTATCTTTGGAAAACAGTACAGTCAGGACAAGGTGCAACTCATTAACTTTTGAGGATGGGCTTTCTCAGGATATTCTAAAATGACAAGTAGTAAAGAGAAGAGTTTTAAGTCTCAGTAGTATTTTCTGATTTTTACTGGATTAAGACTGTATTTTTGGTTTCTTTTTAAACTTATGTCCAATGTTATGATCAATAAGTGAACTTTGTATTCTCTTGTGCAGATTTTTGATTTTTTTTTCTTTATAAACTTCTCTGAATTTTAAACTTAGGAATTAAACTCTGATGTGGGTTTTTTTGCATCCATTGAAACTGTTGAAGTAAATAAAATTTCATGTAAAAAATGTATTCTGTGTACCTGAAAAATAGAAAACTGGCTCAGTTATATTTCCAGCCAAACTTTACTTTGCCTCAGAGAGTTGATAATATTGGCTCTAGGTATAAAAGAGAAGTTCCTCCATGTCGTCAAATTCTGACAAACATCTAGCCATGAATCCCAGAAATTGGTTCCATATCAGCATATCTTTAACTACTGTAATATAGCAACATATGAGCATGAAAGAACTATTTTGTAAGGGGTTTTTGTTTGTGTTTGCTTCGTTCTTCGCTAAGCCATACATTTTTTACATTACTGGAGAAATATTTAATGTTGACAGATCAATATTTTCTAGGAGAAAAAATATGTTATTGAAAAACTGATGACTGAATTTAATCAGCATTCATAATATCCCATTTTGATTAGCACTTAAATAAGAAAAGTGCTAGTCAAGGAAATAACCAAGTATAACTGATAATTTGATCTTTTAAAATTATCTTAAATATTTGTGCCACTGGTTCTTCTTAATTGAGTTAAAAAACAACAAATAGCTGAATAGCTGCATAGGGATAATGAAACTTATAGAAACTCATTGAGATCCAGACTTCTAGCATGAGTGTTTTAGTGACACAGGCTGGGTCTTCTGCATTGCTTTTTCACCAATATGCTGGCAGTTCTTACTGTATATGTTTTCAGTCAAAATGGATCTTGAACAATTATATATCTTTTTTTTTATTTTTATTTTTTTAAAAAAAGATTTCCCCTTAACACTGCAAGACTATCAAGAAAAGTGCCTGTTTCTTTCTTGATGTTATCTTGAATTAAACGTAGGATTTCTTTGATGGCTTAATGAACATAACCAATCATGATCTGCAGGTATCCAACTATGCTACAGGTCTGCTGTCTATAAGTAGTGCATTTCCTTCTTTTTCTGATCTATGTCTTTTATTTTGCTGACTTCTTTTCATTTTTAATGCATTTGGAATTTCTCAGTGCCAAACTATCACTGACCTGGTCAGTAACAGAGTTCCAACTTTGCTGTGAAGAACTGAAGTAATTCCTCCACTCTCCACTTATCTGTTATCATTTGCATGTTGTCAGTGGCCCTAGCTATCTGTTTTATCCCCTCATCTGTAATATTTATTCACAGAACAACTTTTCTTAGCAAGTTGACAAAGCCATGGTAATGTTTTCTAACATCCTACATCACACACTTTTCAAATATGCCTGTCTAAGCTACAACTGTGATTTTTTAAATTTTTTTCATCTGTATGATGCTTTTCTAGAATTACTCCATTCCTGCACTTTTAGAGTCATCTGCCAGAAATAAGTATGACTTGTTGCTTTAGATATGGCATGAAATGAATGAGTGTAAGAAATTATATACCTCAGTAAGTTTAGTTTTTATTTTACAGAAAGTATGATTGAAATACTGGGAAAGAAGAGCATTGATTTCAGTTGAAAAGCTACATTTATTTTTTTTCCCAAGAAAAAGTGTTCAGATTTTCCTATACACTGTTATTGCTTGAAAATAGAAAGAAAGATTTGTGAGGGATGATTACAGAAATATACATTAACATTTAAATACAGTATTTTGATTTAGCATCATTTACCTGCAACAATAAATATTTCTGCGTTGGCTGAGTCTCTTAAGGACAGACTGTATTTGGGAGTTGGTAAAATACTGATTCCTTTTCTGACACTTCACAGCCCACCGGTGGCTCAGAGCAGATTTAGTAGCATTGGTAAAAAGAAACATAAAAATTCATCAATTTCTAATTAAACTTTACCATACTATCCGAATAGATTGGCATGAATCTGAGAAATTACTTAGATTCTTAAAAACAAAGACCTCTTTAGTTCTCCATTTACTAAAAGTTATATGTAAAAAAATATTAAGGCAAAGAACAAGAAAGTTGGAAAATATTTTTCAGCATGAACTACAGAATGCATTTGCAAATCTGAGTACTTTATGATGGAAGCAGAGAGTCTTTTTTTATTACTGTTATTATTATTTATCAAAAAGTGAAAGACATTTGTAAAGATTTTTATAATATTTTCCTGAATACCAAGAGGTTTTATTTAAATACTGAATAAGCCCAAAGCAAAACAAAACAAAACCAAACACTTTCAGTGTTGTTTGGGAATTTTTACAGGTCTTAGGTTCACCTCAGTATTTAATGGCAGGTATGTTTAGACCATAAAAACTATTTTATTATTAGCAGAAACTTTTAGTTCAGACATGCTACTTCTAGAAAACAAATTGCTATATTGTCTGAAGGTACACCTGCATCCTTGTTGCAGTTCAGTGTTATGTACACTCATATGTCACTCAAAATCAATTGTTAGGGAGCAGCAAGGGCCGGCTGCTCATTAAGAGCTCCAGATGCTGAAGGTGATGCCAAAGGGGGCTTGCAGAACCAGTCCTCTTCAGCCAGGACCCACCCTCCAGTACACAACAAGGAAGCAAGTTACATCTGGTGACAGTGGCCAGGTCCAGAGAGGAGTCTGGCCATAAGAATAAGACAAGGCCAAGGTCAAGCCTGGAAGTTAGTCATTAGGTCAGAGTGACGATCTGGTCCAGGATAGGTCCCTTATGATGGTACCAGTGCATGATAAAGACAGGATGTAAATCCATGGACTGAGGTTGTGATGATGGGGCTCCATGGCCAGGCAGGGAAATGAGGATGGCTGAGCAGATCAACATTCTTAACAGCATACTTCAAGAACTGCTTGCTGGCCCCAGGAGGAACTGAAAGGGAGTCTTTGGGCCATAAGTGTGTCTGGAAGCCTCAGATGAGTCTGAGCAGGCTCATTAAGGCTTAATAATGTACCACTCAGTGCCCTGACATCAGTCTGAAAATGCTAATGCATCGTGATGACAAAATTGATACTTGCTTCATACTGCTCCAAACGTGGTAGACTCTGAAAACAAAAGACCCCAGAACTAGCTGAGAAAGTCAAAAGTATTGCTACTTTTGACCAGCCAAGCATAATCCCCTCATTACATAGATCTGATCAGATCTATGCTTATTACCTTTGATAAATATTAAATTTGATAAAGCCTATAGAAATGGAATTGAGGTAAATAAGCAATTATAATTGTGCTCTATGATCTTGCTGAAAGTATATAGGAAATTCTGAATAAAATATAAAGTAAACGTTTAATTTAGCTTTTCTTCTCTCTGTCTAATTTTAAGACTAATCTACAAGTTTCTAGGTAAGCATAATTTATTTTTCATAGAAAAAAGATGTTCTTTTAAAAGATTTTTGAAAATTGAGAGGACTCAGGTAATCGATCAATTTTAACTGATCAAGGGAGTTTTAAAATCATTGAATAGGAGTTAAAATTGTAGACCAGATGTGTACTTTCTCCTTTTCCTTAATTCTTACCTAGAATCTTAATTTTGCTCATAAGACTTCATAAAATTTTCATTGAATAAAGTATAAGTTTCTACAGTAGGCAAGGTGATATATTTAAATAAAATAAAGTCAAATGCTTCCTTCAGTATTAAAAAAGTTTAATTTGATGCAACAATGTCATAGATGTAGAGGAAAAAAGGATACACTTCACTCTTAAGAGAGAGTCAACAGTATGTTTATTGATAAAAAACCAAAGTGTGTAAGGATTGTTTGATAATAAACACAACAGTAATTAAGGTTCAATGGTAAAGTAATCTTGATTATTTAATGTATAGAGAACAAGGTCAGGACTCCCATTGAGTCATGAGGTTCAGAAAGGACCCCCTTGCTTTCTAAACTTCTCAGAGAGGAGCCTAGGTGCAGCTGGATCCAGTCGTAGTCTCAGACTGGGTCAATGGTTTATGTCTACAGGATCAATCCTTTATACTTTTTAGCTAAGATCACAAAGCTTTAGTGCACTTATTCCCAATTCACTTACTGAGGATCAGTTGCAGATCTGTTGCAGCAAGGATTCTCTTGACCTCGAGGAGTAACCTTGAGAGGTGTCCCTTTCAAGGGGACATCCCGATGTGCAGGCTGCTGTCATCTCAGGAGAGCTCAAAGGGTTCTTGGGCTGCTCACTATTTATGGAGTAAGGTGATTGGTTCCTAGTCATACTTACATGCCACCCGAAGGTGACAATGACACTAACCAGTGTCCTGTCCAAGTGGGCACATTAGCACAGACAGCCCTTGGCTATTGTGTAGTTATCTGTCTTTCCAAAATCACTGTGAGGCGGATGTACACCTTGTGACCTTCACCAGTCCTTATCACTTAATCCAGATGTATAGGGAAAAGTCAGGCAAATGTGGAGGCAGAGAAGGGAAGCCTATGCTTTTTAAAAATTAAAAAAGTGCTTTTTAAAATTTAAATGTTTCAATGAACTCAGTACATATTACATCATAACATGGAAGTACCCAAAAGCTGCTTGTTTGCAGCCTTGTGCTGTGAACTACTTCAAGAAGCATTCAGTATTTTGTCTCTCAAAACAATACATAATAAAATTTCTTCTTACCTATTATTTTTTTTGGGAAAACCTAGTTAGATTCGGAGGGATTTATGGAGGGGTTTTTTTTGTTTTATTTTTTCCAGAAAAAAAGTATTATTGTGGTCTGGGTTACATTTACTGACAGTATCACAAATAGGAGAGAGTGAGGAAAGTAACTGACTTAAGAAAAAAGCCATTTACTTGTACTCACATGGACTTTTAAAACTGTTCAAAGCAGTTTGGCATGAAGTCAAAATTGGAACACATTAAGAAGAAAAAGGAGAAAAGAAAGAATGGCAAGAAATCAGAGGTATTTCCATTTGCATGGTATAAGTTAGTAGTGACAGCTTGTCAAACTTACCAAAAAGGGTATGGATACCGTTTGGACCAAAGGATCTCTAAAATGGCATTAATAAAATACATAATCTTGCTGAATTCAGCACACAGTGAAATACAGTAGCAGATATCTTACCTGTTATCTTTGTAGTACTGTGGTATGCAACCACTTCTTAAACTTCTGTGTTAATTTTTGTATTTTTAAGATATTTAGGGAAGCTATAAAATTCAAAAACTAGAATGAAACATCAGTAGTAATGGTGATTATTAGATGGAAATACCCATGGTAAAACTGCAGTTCTAAAAAGCTTTAAAATCTCCAACAGAAACTTCTGAAGAAAAGGGCACTGTCTGGACCTTTAAGAAAATGGTTTTGAGACATGGAGAAAGTAAAACTAGGATTTGTTTCCACATAGACTTTAACTTTGTTAAATATCAACAACAAAATGCAAGCAGTTTCAAATGGTGGGGGTTTTCCCTCACTTTTTTAGTTATTTGGAGAGGAAGGGAATTTGCTTTGGAGGTACCTTACCATCCACTAAGCAGCTACCAAGGGTAGAGTACCTCACATTGAATAAAATAAATCAGCTACTCAGCTATGTTCCCTATTGTAACAGTAAATCAGTGGAGCAGCTGAAAAGGGGCAGTCACCTTTCTTATGTGTTTTATCTGAGAATACATCATGGACTATACTTTTTATATGTATTAATACCTGTGTGTTGGAGTATTGATTGCCTCACAGAATTAGATCATTCTTGAAGTGTCACAAACCTGAAATGATGTATATGAAATGATATTAGTATGTGACAATTCAATCTGTCTGCATGGAAGTCAATAGCAAAGTTTCCACTGACATCAAGAGTTACTGGATATTCCTATATGTTTTAAATAATTATAGATATACTGAGAAGGGATGTACATGGCTGAAGCTAGATATATCAAGGACTGAAAGATAACAAAAGTCGCAGACTCAAAATAAACCTTTTTACAATGTCTGTAACATATGGTTTGTTGTTGTTATTAATTTTGCTTTCCTCTACACTTTTTAATCTCTCCAGGAGAACTAGTGCTAAAATAAGATAAGAAAAGCTATTTTCACTACTTTCAAAACCAGCTGGCACCAGGAGAAAAGTTTTCCAGACCCAAATTTTGCAGACCTCAGGGATTTCTAGAACTCAGATATATTAACAAAGTTCTCTTATGTTTGTGAATATAAGTCAAGGTCCTGATGAACCTTTTCATATTTTGCCATTAAAAGGTCCTGTTTATATTTCTATATCAGTTTTATATGTACAAACAAGCAAATAATGCTTTTGTCTAATTTTTTTTTGTAAGCAACAAATGTTAACAAGTTTTGTTACAGTAAAATCAATATATATACCAATTAGAAGCTCAGATAACATTAGTAATAAAGAAAAGAGAAAAACAATAAAGAGCTTTTATTGTCCAATTTATAGGCAGAGTTAAAAAAAATAAGCACAAATTGATTACTGAGATATTCTAAAAGAGCATGGACTGTTTGTGATGAACAAATCCTTGTCACAACATTATCACCTTTGATTTTTCAGTAGAATATATAAAAAACCAGTTCATCAGCCATGGCTTGATTTTTTAGAAAGCAGTTCAGAAATTGCTTGAACATTTGCAGAGTTAATGAGAGGAATTTCATTGCCATGCTGTCCTTTAAAACTTTGAAATTGCTGACCATGTGACTAAAAAATGGGTCACAGTTCTTTTTCAAGGTAGAAACACAATGATAAAATTTGTAAAAGGACAGTCAGAAAGCCAGTAATTACAGTCTGACTTAATTCTCAATCCAAGTGTCTTATTGTAGATAATGAGATATAATGTTCTGTAATGCCCTGGATAAAACTTTTTAGAACATGTCTAACTGACAGCTACTTTCAGTAGGAAAGCAATTATAGAAATATTCAGAAATCCACTGGCTAGTAGTTGGCTAGATAGATAAATTTTTTTAAAGATGCAAGTTATTCTTGAAAACAAGAATGGAGAGAGAGAGAGAGAGAGAGAGAGAGACTTCCCTTTTAGAGTCTGTGTTTCGAAGTCTGGAAGTCTTGTGTCAAATGACAACTGTGGATCATCTTTTATCTTGGAAAACAAACATGAGCTCATGCCATACGATCTGTTCAGTAGATGAGTGATGTAAGTATGTTGGTTCAGTTTTTTCTTAAATCCATATATTTTGATATGCTAATGCTATTAATTATAACAAATCATTTTAATAACTTACAACTATGTTATTGCTTCTGCTCCATTTTGTCATGGTTTAACCCTAGAAGTTACTGAGCACCAGACAGCAGCTTGCTCACTCCTCCCTACCCAAGATGATGGAGAGGAGAATGGAAAAAAAAAACAACCCTTGTGTGTTGAGATAAAGACAGTTGAATAGGATAAGAAATGAAGATAATAATAACACTAGTGATGTACAAATGAAATTACTCACCACATGAAAATGGAAAATAAACCAATCGATTGCCGTGTCTGTTTCTGAGCAGAAAATCTGCCTTCCAGATACCTTCACCAGTTATATACACAGCATATTGCTATACGGTAGGTACTATCTCTTTGGCCAGGCTGGGTCCACTGTCCTGGCTGTGCTCCCCCAGCTCCTTGTGAACCTGTCAGGGAGTGATGAGCTGAAAAGTCCTTGACTCAGTGTAGACATTACAACTACCTATCAACAACTGAAAACATCAGTGTGTTAGCAACATAATTCTTGTACTAAATCCTAAACATTGTATTAGAACAGTTACTAGAAAGAAAAGAACTCTGAGGCAAAACCCGGACAATATATACCCCTTATTCCATACCACCTATGTCATACCCAGGTCCTATGTTTCTCTACACATTCCAATTAATCACCATCACTTTTCCTGGTTTTCGATACATACATACAGATACTATTCCCTGAGTCTATGGCCCACCCCTCTAAAATGTCCATTGAGTTACTTTAGTCCATGACTTTTGGGCCCCATCTATCATAACAGTCTGTCAGGGCATGAAAGATGGTGTGTGTTGTTGGGTGCTGCATCTGGAGCTGTTACCTCATGTGTCTGGTGTGATACATGCTCAGGGTCTGCGGGTTAATGATGTCAGTTTCAATTAAGTTTTTGAGTGCTGACTGTATCATGCCTGCAACCTTGCTCCTTTTCATCAAAGTTCATTCTTCATTAGGCTGGGTGATTCTTACTGTACTACTGTTGTTATGGCATAGAGCAATCATAATAGTGATGATATGCAATATTATGTAGCAATCAAGATCATACATTTTAAATCATTGGCTTCTCTCATCCAAAACTGGATCCCCTTGAGGTTCACATCAGACTTCGTCATCCTTCCACATCGGCCACAAAAAGCACTCGGGTTCTTGAGCAAAAGCTATCCCACTGATGGGTTATGGATACAAAATGCCTCCTAACGAACAGGGAGTAACCAAAGCTGTCTTCCCTAACATATTCTTTGTATGCACTACAAGAACATTATCTCCTTCTACAGTACATAAAAATTTGATTGGGCAGGCCCAGCTCTGAAAGTTTTGGAAAGCTCATGGGCACTCTGGGGGTGAGCATAGTACACCTTTTTCATTGCTTCATATATCTTCAAGGAGATTTCTTAGAAGTCAGTAGTGGCTGGAATGATGAAAAAATAAGACTGTATAGAAAAGCCTGGAGCTATGGAAGTCAGGTATAACCAAACTGATTTTTGTGTTCCCTAAAGCAATGTTTCTTTGTAGGGAAGTTTAGACTTCTTAGTGAATGGCCTACAATCTGATCACAGACTAAGCTGAGTGTAATTCTTCCCTGTCTGTAAGTATATGGAGAAATAAGGAACTCAGTCGAGTTGTCCAGGCACAGGACAATAGTGTAATTTGAGATGTAGTAGAATGCTTCTGCTGTATTTCAACAGATACTGCAGTGGAGCACGTATCTCTTAGTACTCTGTCTGCCAGCCTTGTGGGGGTGATATCTTAAGGACATCTCAAATGGTATCACACATTCCTATGTGTAGATGGCTGACCCAAATTAAAAATGTCTTCCATGGGGAAAGAACATAATGTGGAAGAAATTACTATCTTCTGCATAGATATACTTACTGCCACTCTGCAATGACTTAAAAAAATAGTAATAAAAAATTGGTGAAACTAACCATTTTGGTCTTTACTAACCTTGAAAGAAAATAAGGAGGTAGAACATCTTCAAATGTAGAGGGAAAAGACAGCAGCAGATGGAGTCAGGAGTGTGGAGTGCCTTCATTCCCCTTGAACAAAATAGGTAAGAGAACAGTACCTTGAATCCATAGAAAGGATGCTCATGGTGTACATGTACATGTACAAGAATGATAGAGCCCTTGCTATAGTGGCAGAAAGATAGGACTTGTGGATGATGGGAAGATAATTATCCTGAAGGTAACTCGAGAAAGGTTAAGAATGCTCTAAAAAGTCTGCAAATAACTTTCTGTGTGGCATTGGCTCACACAGCCCTGAACTGACGTTGAGAAAACATTATTGAATTTAGCCTTTCAATTCTTGTTTCTCTAGACTATGAATTTTTAGTAATATTGGGAATAAAATTATTGATGCTCAACACTTAATACACCTGATTCTTTTACGGAGAAACAATTGTTCAAAGCACCTAAAAATATTCCCTTTTCTCAAATGAACTTTGTGAGAAGAAATTTATTAATATATATGAGACAGCATCTACAGAGTTGGGAACCATAAAAATATCTTGCAGGAGAAACAGTGTTTGTTTTACTTCTCTGCTTTGATAGTATAGTTGTAAAGATTATGGCGCTGATTCTGATCTCACTTATGTGCTTGTAAATCAGGCCTATCTTCACAGCCATGCAGTTACTGGTGTAAATGAAGATCAGAATTAAGTGTTACCAGATAAATGCTCAGCTACTTTAAGCTCGTGTGCATCTATTCCATGCTTCAGATATAAATGAAACACAACCATCCACAGCAAATTAAAATGTGTCCTCATTCATCTTTTCTCCTTAAATCACAGGCAATAAAAACTCATTTTGACGCCTTCCCTTTTCCCATCCTTAATGTCAGTTTTACTGTGTGGCGCGCACAGCCTGTGTCCTGTGCTGAGTAGAAGCTGTAGCATTGCATATTTTTCCTTCCCATACTAACAGCGTGGTTACATACACCGGTAACAATCATTTATTTTTTAATCACAAATTTAAGATAACCTGAGATGCATCACTAAGGTGACAAGTCTTGATACAAAGTTATTTCAAGTCAGTAGGAGTATTGCACTGATTTTGAATTTTGCACCGTAACAGCTCTAAGAGATCAATCTGATTGTGTGCAGTTTGAATAGCCAGTAAAGTGCAGAATAATATTTATCCTGAAGGAAGATATTTTATTATGTATGTGGTGACAGCAAGGACTGACATTAGCTTAGATAGAATCTTGAAATTGGCATCTACTTAATATGAAACCAAAATTATTGCTTTCTGTAATCTCCCCTTAGAATAGTACCTCCATACTGATTACTTCTTTGTTGCTTAATAACAAACTCAGACATGAAAAATAAACTCAGTTGATTTTAGATAAGTACCTTATAATTTTATCTTGAATTTTCTTATTCTGCAACATGGGCAGTAACTTGTAAAAATTATAGTCTCCATTGATTCTGGTCTTCATAGATACTATATTCTGTACAACTTTTTTTCTTGGTTTTTTGTTTGTTTGTTTGTGAGACACTGGTCCTTTAGAAAACAAGAAATTAAGTACATAGTGAACGAACAACAACAAAATACAGGAAATAATTATAATTTTAACAGTAATAATATTGCTGCTCAGTTACAGTAGGGCTCTCTTGCTCCAGTCTCTGTGGTAAGCATATTAGCATTTTTGTTCTGTGTTTTGTTGCTTTAGTTCTTTGACAGTATACCATGCATAACCTATTTCAGTATAAAATGCAAACAATATCAATGTTAAATGGATTAAGTTGGAATGCCTTCATCGTGAGAAAATGTCAGTGTTCAGAATTTTAAGGAAGCTAAAATTCACTATATTCTCAATATTTTTTAACTATTCTTTTTCTTTAAATAGCTGACTGGTCAAAGTGAAATACCAGGGCAATGAGCTTCAAGATTGCCCTTCCAGTAAAATTAATCTTAACTTTTCTTTCTGTCCAATGCATGGAAAAAAGAGGCTACACCTTATTTTTCACTATCTTATTCCTTTACTTCTTTGTCCACACCATGCAACAAGGAATTCAAGTAATGAATTTGAGTTCTTTCTAGTATAGGAGGAAATTGACTCCATATTTGTGTAATATAGAAAGGAGAAAAGTGTGTTGTAATCACCAGACAACTTTACTAAAATAAAATTCACATTTCATCTATGTTTTGAAAAAAGTGAGGCTTTTTCAGACCTCTGAAAGGATGAAAATGTTAGTTTCAGGTTTGTACACCTTCAAGCATAAACGTTTTCTCTTGGATATATCTCTAGTATGAGAATTTTGATCCCTGATGTTTCTTAATCTTTGTTCATCCTCTTGTAGCTCTGACATCAGTCTGAGCAGATAGTCCACATGGTGACACCTAATACAGCCATTCTCCCCACGACCCTCCATTCCCACCAATGGGATCTAGCACTCCCTGCCACCTGACTGCTGGGTGGCTGCATGTTTTTGTGGGAGCCCTATCTGAGTTGCCACATCCAGAAGTCAGAGATTTCTGCTGGGTGAATACAAAACGTGGCTAAGCTCCTGCCAGAGGGGTGATGACCTCCAATGGAACTCACTTCCTCAGCTGTTAGCATGACTAGGCCCTCCCTGAGTGCCCTCCCAAAGGCACTGTGGGGCAAACTGTCATGCCACACCCTGGATGATGTGCTATGTGTTTGCCCACTCTTATAAATAGATAAATTAGGATCCATACTTTCCATAGGGAAAATTGGGCATCTTCTTTGGAATTATCATTTTTTGAAAACTGCATGTCTAATTCATAGGAAAAATAATATTTTTATAGGAATAATCCATCACTCCTACATGTTCTTATGTCAGGAACACATGTAATCAACACTTAACACAGCCAATAGGCAGGTAAATTAAAGTTGTTGGTCTGTGGTCCCTGTGGAAAGAATTACCTTTCGTAGGGACATTTACAGTTAAGACCAAGCTGGAATAAACAGGTAAAAATTATGAAAAGGGAGATGAAATATATGACAGCATCATAAGATAGGGAGAATGGTTGATGAAATCAAGAGACAAACAAAGACCTCAAAAAGATTTCAGAAAGAGGGAAAACACAAAAACATCATTTTAAAATTATATGCTTCTGGAATAGGGAATAATTGTGTGGAAAAGGTTTGTATACAAGCTGTCAGTTCCTACAAAGATTGTTCAATTATACTTTTGAAAGGTAAATCACGAAAACAGACATAATAATCTATATGAACAGTACTACGCAAAGTCAACATGTTGGTACTTGACAATCTTTACTTGACTCACTTTTCCACAGAAAAACAAAAGATTTAAGCCAAACTACAAAATCTTCTCCGTTGAGGTTGATGGCTTTTTTAGAAAGTTTTTCAGTTCAGAAATTTTAAACTTTATTACTAAATGTAGAGCTGAGGGGAGTATGTTGTTCAAACAACAAGAAAAGCAGTGATTGTTTAATGATGTTTTGAATTAATAACGGGTAAAAAGCCTTGTAAAGTGGTTCTTAAGAACAAACTAGAATGAATGCATTTGGGAAAGAGAGACCCATAAGCAATGCGTGTCTGTTCCATGTCTGTTTCTCACTGTTGATTCCATTCAGAAAGAAGTGAGCCTTTAGGCATCTGAATGCTTTGCAGTAATTACCCCCAAATGTTTGGTATTTATGAAAAATGCAATTTACTGTGGGGGATACTTCACAAACTTCACTACAAAGGCATGTCACAACAGTACATTCTAACATTGCTATAATTATCAGCCTATCGCTGATTCTTGTTTTTTTCATAGGCAAGTCTTTTCTTATAAAAATTTGCTCAAGGCTGAAATTTAGCATCAAGACCAAATTGGGAAATTTTCCTCACATCTAAGGAAGCCGATCTCATTTGAAAATTCAGGGATCAGAGCAGAGCTGCCTTTTTGAATAGGAACACTAGATCCAGCCCACGTTGCCTTTTAACGACATGACTTCTATATGCCAGCTCTAAAGTAATGCCCAATATTTAAGAGGCAAATTGCTAATGTAGTTGCTCCAGAAAACACCATAAAAATGGGTTTTATCATTAATAATACAAGCCTAGACAGTAGGCAGCCTTCTTATGGAAACCAGCCTGAAGCCGGCTTAAGAATTTCATAAGCTGCATGTTGCTACAAAGAGATAGAGGGAAGTAGACAGACCCATGGCTGGATGCAGCAAATGTGCTACCTTTGGCAGGGATCTCCATACCTTTGGGTAGGTATTTTTTCTTGATCTCTACAGAAGACCTCCATGGAGATAACTATATATCACATACCTCCGTAAGGAGACCACACTGTAGCACTGCAGTTAAATACCAGGTTCAAGAATCTTTGGTTTGAGAGGTTATTTTCACAAACAATTTTTTGTCTAAAGACTCTATTAAGCAAATTACTAAACTAGTCCAGGATCTAAACCATAAGGCTTCTGCTACCCAACTGAGAATAAAGCAAGTTGATAAAACACTTCTTGCGTAATATAATTAACATTGGACACTAGTGACTTCAAAGATTTCTTTCCTTTTTTTTGTAATGCTGAGGGAATAAAATATTAATTGGGGGTGTGGTATGTTCTATTAAATGTAGCAATTACTTCACACTGTTAATTTAGTTCAACAGTTGGAAAGTGGGATTTAGCAATGCAATCTTCCTAATTCCTAAGAGGTTAGTGCTTGGAGGTAGAACCCAAGTTTCCTGCTGGTCTTGTATGGTTTGCCCCTTTAAAATACATTTCCTGGAACTTTAAACCTCAAATAATCACATCTACCTGTGCTAACACGTAGGCCTTAACTAAAGGAATTATCTTCAGAATATAATTCTATCAGATCATTCAGATTATAGGTGATGGCCTAAAGCTGGCTGCAGAATTTGAGCCTAAATATACTTCATAGTCATTGGAGCACATGCTAAGAATATATACACCACAAGAAAATAATTTGCCATTCACAAAGATAAATTTTTGATAACTCGAGTTTAAATATGCATAAGGTACTGAAAGACCTAATTTGGGCCACAACATTTTAAAAAACCCAACAAAACAGAAAGTAAAAAAAAAGAAAGAAGGTAAGTCCAAAAGTGACTCAAACTCTAGAGTTCTTCACTGTACACACAGGACTGAAGTCAGGAAAACAATATTTTTCTTCATCTGTCACTAGCTACATCTGGTGGTAGTGACAAATTTACTTAGATTAAATAGCAAGAATCCAGGTGGAGGCCACAACATATCATACTTGGTTATGAACATTTCAGCATACATATCAGAAGAGAGGCAGTATAAGAGCAGCAAAGAAAGGTTCAAGAGGCATTAAGTACTCCAAATCAAATTTAAATGAACATGATGTGTAGAGAAATCTGGCTAAGAGTTAGATACTTAATTTTTAGTGCTAGTGAAAGTTTGGGGGGTTTTTCAGTCAAGGCAATCATAAATTCTTCACTCATAGATACATTTTGAGGCTTAACATTTGAACAGTTAAAAAGATTTTTGTCCTTGAATGGAAAGTATTATAGAAGTGTGATTTTTCTTTTCTTTTTTTTTTTTAAAGAGATTCCCAAAAGAGGGAGGTGTGAAAGGAGTCTGTGTCAACTTTGCTTTTAAGCTGCCTTCTAGAACAGTGCTTCTTCCTCCTGATGACTGTTACAGATGCAAAAGACTTCTGCCATGTCAGTAGGGTGAATTAAGGACAGACTGTGAACTTAGTCTTTCAGTTGTAATTCTGGTTGTTTGCTTTCTTTAGACTTCATCCAAGCCCCCTCGGGCCTATTTTCTAGGCAGCCATGCGCAGATTTATCGACAGCCAGTATACATTACTTTTAATGGACATGGTCTCCTTTTACACACAGCTTTTAAACCTCTTGCCTGCAATCACCTGTTAGAAGCTCAAAAGTAAAACAGCTTTGTGATTTCCCTCTTGTTAAACTTTAAAAAAAAGCCAAAAAACTGACAATCAAGGGAAACTAACACAACAGTATTGACATAAATAAGTTCTATTATTTAGAGTAACACATGTAAAAACTGCCCATATATATATATGTGTGTGTGTGTGTGTGTGTGTGTGTGTATATTAAACATATTTTTATTTATTTATTTTAAAACTTGATATCAGTATTTGACCAAAGTTTCCTAGTTACTATACTGGAAGAGATGGAGTTTATTTTCTTCATGGCAACTTCTACAGTGCTGTATATTGAATCTGTGAGTAAAGCAGTGTTGATAAAACACCAGTGTTTCAGCTGTTTCTAAACAGTACTTACATGGTGTTGAGATTTTTTTCTGCCTGCTCTGCCCCTGAAGTGAATAGACTGGGGATGCACAAGAAACTGTGAGGAGGCACAGCTAGGACAGCTGACTCCAGCTGACCAAAGGGATATTCGACGTCATGCTCAGCAATAAAAGCTGGGGGAAAAGAGAAGAAAAAGGACTTGGTCACAGCTATGCTATTTGTCTTCAAAAGTAGCTGTAATGTGTGCTGAGGCCCTGCTTTCCACAAGGAAGCTATAGAAAAGCCTTGACTTCAGCAAGTCTTTTGATACTGTCTCCCACGACATCCTGATAGCAAAGCTGAGAAAGTATGGGCTAGGTGAGAGGACAGTGAGGTGGGTTGAGAATTGGCTGTTGGGCCGAGCTCAGAGGGTGGTGATCAGTGGAGCAGAGTCTGACTGGAGGCCTGTGACTAGCGGTGTTCCCCAGGGCTCGGTGTTGGGTCCAGTCTTGTTTAACATCTTCATCAATGACCTTGATGAGGGAATAGTGTCCACCCTCAGCAAGTACGCTGATAATACAAAGCTGGGAGGAGTGGCTGACAGACAGGAACACTGCGCTGCCATCCAGGAAGACCTGGACAGGCTGGAGAGCTGGACAGGGAGAAACCAAATGAGGTTTAATAAAAACAAGTGTGGAGCCTTGCACCTGGGAAGGACTAACAATTTGTATCAGTACAGACTGGGGGATAGCTGGTTAGAGAGGAGCTCTGTGGAGAAAGACCTGGGGGTCCTGGTGGATGACAGGTTGGCCATGAGCCAGCAGTGTGCCCTGGTGGCTAAGAGAGCCAATGGGATCCTGGGGTGCATTAAAAGGAGTGTTGCCAGCAGGTCAAAGGAGGTGATCCTCCCTCTCTACTCTGCCCTGGTCAGGCCCCACCTGGAGTATTGTGTCCACTTCTGGGCTCCCTGGTATAAAAAAGACAGGGATTTCCTGGAAAGAGTCCAGAGAAGGGCTACGAAGATGATTAAGGGCCTGGAGCATCTCCGCTATGAGGAAAGGCTGAATGCACTGGGGCTGTTCAGCCTTGAGAAAAGAAGACTGAGAGGGGATCTGATCAATCGTTATAAATATCTGAAGTGTGGGACACACCTCTTTCCAGTGGTCTGTGGAGACAGGACAAGGGGCAATGGCTGCAAGTTGGAGCACAGGAAGTTCCGCACCAACATGGGGAAGAACTTTTTCACAGTGAGGGTGACAGAGCCCTGGGACAGGCTGCCCAGGGAGGTGGTGGAGTCTCCTTCTCTGGAGATATTCAAGACCCGTCTGGATGCCTGTCTGCGCAATCTGTTCTAGGGAACCTGCTTTGTCAGGGGGTTGGACTCGATGATCTCTTGAGATCCCTTCCAACCCCTACAATTCTGTGATTCTGTGAAATCTGGCTATAGATAGGAAATATATTATTAATTCGTTAATTGACTTTGCTTGTGTATGCAGCTTTGCTGCACTTTTTAAACTGCCTTTATCTTGGCCCATGAACATTCTCATATTTGTTCTTCTGATTCTACCCCATCCTTCTAGAGAAGAGTGAGAAAGTGAGTGGGTCAGCATAGTTGCTGGCTGGGGTAACCCCACTGCAGATGCTTTGTACAATCCACATTATTTTTGTAAACCATAGAAAGTTGATGTTTATGCATGCTGTTTAAGTGATGCGCTACTGTCTGAAAACAAATATGGTGGTCCTAACATACAGTCCTTTCATTGTATCTGATCCTTATCATGACAGTTCCCTGACTCTGACCTGGCATTTATTTCAAATATGTATTGACATTTTTTTACAGCAACTCAATAAGTTTTGCAAATCAGTAGATATATAACCAAATTCTATAAAAATCCATATGTTCAATATTAATTATCATGTTATATACTAATGTACAAATGTAAAGGCATCTTCTTTAAATGTTCATTTATTACTTTGCCATTTCTGTGATATTAAGAAGTGATAGACATGTTTTGTGGGTGTCTGAAAAAATCCTTCAGCTGTAAATCAAATATTTCAATTAACATCATTCTCAGACTGTCTTCAGCTAAATTAACAAGCACCATATTTAGAAAAGGTAGTAGATTTAGATGTGGGCAGGAAATATTTTTCTACTCTTAAAAGTAGAAAAGCTGTTATTAATTTAAAAGTTGGAGGAAGTCAAATATTTGCATTTCAACAGCCTGATATTTTGCCTTTCAATGTAAGAGATGAATTGAAATCTGCTTTTTCCTTCCCTCCTTTTGTACCTTTCCTCAAAAAAAGCACATTTTCTGTTAATTTTTTATTGTTGACAAAATTGTGTCAAAAATGTCTGAAGCACCATACACAGCATTCCTCTTACCCAATTCTTCAAGTTCAGGGATAAATACCTTGCAACTCACATAATGAACATAACATGTGCACTTACTAAAAAGCTTAACATATGGTCTCTTTAGCTGAGATTCATTCATCCAACTGTGCTTTGGATGTAGGTATTAACTTTTAAAAACACTTGATTAACTAACAGTTTGTATACTTCCCTCTGCATTCATAATGATCTGAACAGCAGAATGATCAAAATTTTAGACCAGTGTTACAAGTGCCTAAGAAACTCACGAAGTAAGTGGGCTTTGCTTTGATGTTATGAACTTAAGTCCAGGTAAGATCATTGTCCTGAGGCCACTGTTGCGTTTTATATCAATGCCATTGAAAGTGGTCTTACTGTTTACTCCTAAATCAATGATGAAAATGAATGTCTCATAGGGCCAAATAATGTCACTCGGTCCCACTTCTGTGAACTCCAAACAAGTGAAATATGGTGTACATTTGTAAATACACAGGGGGAAATAATTTTTTTTTTCTTTCTTTCTACAAGAAATTTTTGCTAACACATTTTAAAATAATGTATTTTAAAAAGATATTAGCTAGATGATAAATGTCGATAGATGATAGACTCCAAAGGTGATGCCAGCTAGATCTAGACATGAGTCATAAATGTCCACATTTGAGATAGATACTTGAAGCTTCTTTTTATTCAGTGTAGAGAATTAGCATACTGAAGAGCAATTCTGATCAGGATTATAAAGAAATAGATCACAACCCAAAAGATGTTATTTTACTTATTTAACTACAGAGAGTTGGGCTGACTCTCTCAGTTGCATATATTATTAACTTCTACAGCTGGTCAGAGGCAACTCAAGTTTAGTAACTTTTACATCATCTGGGAAGTAGCTATCCATGCTGCAGTTAAATCATGCCCAAGTAGCAGAAAGATCCCAATTGATCTAGGCAGGCCAGTTCAAATGATGCACAGATTGCTGCACCAAGTGTAGAGACACATGAGCACAATGACATCCATCTTTTGCCCAGAAGCTTTATAGCTGCTTCCATGCTGTGCTGAGCCCTTGCCAGTGATCACGAGCTGTCCCAGCTGTCTTCACACAGCATACTCTGGCATATCTGGAAGGCTCATTGGTTTAGATGCTGTACACCGAAAACACAGCTTGAGACCTAAAGTGGCTCCACACATTTGGACAGCATAGCATCTTTCATGGAGCCAAATGGGCTGTGCATGGGGGCTGATCCTGACCAATTGAGCTTAGTGTGGAAACCATAGCATTACTTCTGGTTTTGAAATTCTTCCAAGCTCCAATTAACATCGATACTGGAGAGTTGACTGTATTGTGATTACATTAGTAGAAGGAATAAACTCATGCTGAACTCAGTGGTGTTGGGATTTCACTGCTTCTGGCACGTATGCTGGTTCAGGTGTCTCTTCATTCCACTGCAGGCTATGCTGTAAACAGACTCAGTGGGGTTATAGATGCTAGCAATTCACAAAACATTGCATGAAATGGCATCCCAAAATCTAGGAGAAAAGCATATGAAATATGATATCTAATTCTCACTTGAATCTCATGCTGCTATGAGTCATATTTCTTGTTTGCAGGTTACATAAAATTATCTTTATAGGTAGAGTGAATAGTTAGCTTATCAAAACAGTAGATATGTATCTGCTTATCATTAGCTTTTCACCAGACTTTATGCCTGATACATTGTAAACCAGTGTGTCCCTTTAATATATCTTTTAGCTTTTTTCTCACATTACAGCAGATATGCTTGCACTGGTTAAGAGAAGGGAGGTTTCTTTGCATCCATCTTCCATCGCTTCTTAGTGTCTTTTAGTAAAAAAAAACCCTCAAGTAATGTAGATGTAACTGTGTTCATAATTCAGAAAGAAAAACTTAAAATTTCTGTGCATACCCTTTTATTCTGAGAAATGGGTTCTGATTTTTTGTTAATATATTTGTTTTATTTTACTTTACTTTTAATTTATTTGGATATTGAATAATACCTGACAGGTTATATTAAACAAAAAAAAAAAGGAGAAAAGGCAAATATTCAATTTATTCTTTAAGATTCAATCATATATATTACTTTTAAAGTACCACCCAAGTAAAAATATCCTAAACCAATGGGTTCTCCTAAACAGGAAAAGAAAATAAATTAAATTAACAATTTTCAGATTGCCTAAATGACATTATAGAAGAAAATATACCAGAAAAGCTATTAAATTATTTTCCCATCTGAAATCAGCACTTATGTATCTACCTTATAACATCTACCTTAATACATCTAGAAATGTATTAATTTATACAGGGAAAAACCAAGGTTCCCCTAAAAATTCAGAATTTTGTAAAGAGGGCAAGCAAACAGGAAAGAGTTTAAAAAAGTACAAATGGGAATAAGGACAAACGAATTTAAAAAAAAATAGCATCTTTTAGAAACAATGGTACTTAGTGATTGAATTCTATTCATTAAGCCCCACAGTTCCAATTAAAGGGTAATTATTAGTTTTATTTTTAATTTTTTTTTTTTTTTTTAGTAGCATACACAGCTATTCTCATTCTAATAATACTAGCTACAGATCAGAGTATGGACAGAGTAAGACATCATGACCCAGGGGTCTCCATCCCAGAACTATAGATACAACTGCTGCTTTCCCATTTGCAGGTTCAGGGCACTGCCTTTAACAGCATCCACATACAACAACTAAAGCAGGACTCTCATAAAATATAACTACACATGGCCAAGACATGTTCTTCCTTTCTGACTGATTGTGACAGAAGTTCACTAGTGAAAATATGCATGCCCTCGCTCCTCATATTCACAACATACTTTCAGGTCCCCTGAATGCCCACCTAACATTCCCACCTGGATCTCAGACCCCCTTACCCTCTAAACAGGTCTCCTCCTAGTAACTGGCATGTTCAGCTTGATGTTTACTAGCAAACATCCAAAAATGGAATGACCCACTTACTTCATAATCACCCCCACGCTCACAGAGCCCTTGAATAATATAGCAGGTTTTTCAACCTGGATACTATCCGTGACCAGACTCTAGGCTCCATACCCACCACTGTCTCAGTTCTGGAGTCTTCCCAGATGCCAGTATTCAGTAACTCACTAGGTAGTCTGGCTTGCAGTTTGTTTGTGAATTCTGCATGCACACACATGCACACAGGATTATATTACCTGGAGAAAAAAATAAACACAGCTCTGCTATCAACTTATCCTCATGTCTGTGTGTTTATCATCTTGCTTGTTTTGTTTCTTTTACATAGACAGTCCTTAACCAGGTAGCTTAATGAATCAGTTTCTGTATGTTCCATGTATTCTTACTGAACTAACATTTTCAAAATGATGGAGTACAGTCCATAATCTCCAAAATGCTTTCTTCAAGAAGCTTGGTAACAGCAATGAGAAAATCAGTCCATCTTTTTGCCCCGTTAGTTTAAAATCAGAATCTAAATTCTTTCAAGCAGATCCTGTGTGGTGTTTTGACCCTGGATGGAGGCCAGATGCCTATCAAAGTCACTCTATCACTCCCCTTTTCAGCTGGATAGGGGAGAAAATATATATTGAGAGGCTTAGGAGTCGAGATAAGGGCAAGGAGAGATCATTGCGCAATTAGTGTCATGGGCAAGACAGACAGCACAGAATAACGGAAAGAAAACTCTCTAATTTATTGCACTGCACACACAGTGAAACCAGAGTCAGGTAATGAGAAGTGTGACCAGATCTTAAAGCAGCTCCCCACATCCTTCTCTTCTTAGCAGACTTCACTTTAGTCATGATTTCTGTCCTTTCTTCCCCCATTGTGGCACAGGGAGGGGCAGGGACTGGGGGAATGGGGGCTTCAGTCAGTTCCTCACAAGTTGTTTTCCTTTTTAGTCGGGGGGGAAGGGGCATTTCTTACACTCTCCTGCTCCAGTGTGGGGTCCCATCCATGGGAGACAGTACTCCATGAACTTCTTCACAAGTCAGGGCTTCAGCTCCTCACTAACTGCCTCAGCATAGATCCCTTTACAGGAAGAGTGCCAACCTTCAGGCCCAGACTGCTCCAGCCTGGTGCCTACCTATGGAGTCACAATTCCCCCAGAAAACCAACTCTGGCATGGGTCGGTCTCTCCATGGGCTGCAGGTTTTTCTGCCGGGAGCTTGCTCCAATATGGGCTTCCCACTGGGTCACAACGTCCTTCAGGTTTCTCCACCCACTCTGGCAGGCTGTAGATGGGATCTCTGCTCCCCATCATCATCCATGGGCTGCAGAGGGAAAGCGTTTATTACCATTGTCTTCTCCACGGGCTGCAGGGGTATCTTTCTCTCCAGCACCTGAAGCACCTCCCCTTCACCGGTCTTGGTGTCTGCACAATTTTTTACAACTTCTCACTTCCTTCTCTGGTGGCCAAAAGTGTCTGTCTGTGTTCTTCTTACATGTGATTCCCAGAGGCACTGTGACCATCACTGATGGGCTCAGCCTTGGTCAACAATGACTCTGGCCTTGAGCCAGCTGGTGTTTGCTCTCTGGGGCCTGCAGAGAGCTTCTGGCTGCTTCTTGCAGAAGCCACCTCTGCAGCCCCCACCTTCTCAACCAGAACCCAGCCATGCAAAACTACAACATCCTGTTTTACACTACCTTTTTACAAAGTCTTTGCAAAATAATAACTCTGTCTTCAGCTAAGACCATTGTATATGCTAAAAATAATAGCAATTTTAGCATTTATTAAATACTGTCTCTTTTCACAGAAAACTCTCACATAGATATTCTAGCACTTTGTAATACAGTGCTACTTTGGTTTAGAATGTTTGTGATAAAATTAACATTATTCTGCAGAATATAGCAGTATGTTAGTCAGCCCAACAGCACAGAGCTGAACACTGTGTTTATGTTGATACACAAAAGGACCCAGAGGTCCTTTTCTTACAGCTGAGACCTGCACTAACGGGACAGAATCTCTTGGCTACTATGATGAAACAATTCTCTTCTGTGATGGGACCTTTATTCCATTTTACAACTTTTGCATAGACAAGCTGATCTAGAAAAGGCACTACTGAAATATACTTCTAAGCCTAAACTAAAGAATATTTTCAAACCTGTTGTAATCCTGAAATACTGTTATGAAGCCTGATAGGTGATGCAGAGATACGTGAAGGTGTTGATAAGTCATCTCAGGTACTGGAATAATTCCACCTGTGGTATTGGCAAGAACTGTGATGAAGTAAGTTAACCTATATGTTGCTGCAGATGCATTGCAACTAATAGTGACACTGTTTTAGTTGGCATGGATATCTTACTCTATACTGTAAGGTAGATAGAGAGGGCATTTTTAGCTTCAGTTCCACCTTCCTTGAAAATGGAAAAGAGAACTAGTAATGAAAAATGAAAAGTCAAACCTGAATCAAAGATAAGTATTTTTGTAATGTTTTAAAATTATATTCATAGCCTATTTTCCAACACCTTTTCCTCCCTTTTCATGCATCCCTGCTGCTTTGGGCTCTGCTGAGAAAGGAACTGGAAGTTCTGAAATACAAAACCAAAATCTGTTCAAACAAGTTTTCCAGTAGAATGTTGTACATCAGAGAGGGGGCTGACAGTTAACAAATGAACCTCAATATAGACACTTTTGAAGTTTCTCCATCCTTATTCATTGTTGATATAGTGACTCTGTTGTTTCCGGTGCTATGTCTTTTCTTTCTTAATTCCATTACCATTTTTTTTTTCCTTTGAGACATTTAGTGTAGGCTACTGTGTGCTGTTCTGACTCATCCTCAGTCTTTTGGTTATGAGAACTGAAGAGTATCATTATATTCAAACAGATTCAGTAATTGAAAGAAATATCCTTTCGAACATTGTAATTACATGGGCTGTCAATGATCTTTTTCAGACTCTTCTTCAGAATTAGAATTCTACACAGTTCTGCACGCTGTATATTAGCTGAAGTTTTATTCCCAAACTTATTTTCTATTTTCACAATTCCTTGTCATCTAATAACTGAACAGAAATGCTAATGGAGATACAACTAGATGGGTTGATATTCACAAACCCTTCATATCTGTTTCTTTTTCTGACTGCAGTGAAATAATCTAGTGGAAATGTAACACACTGAGTAACGTTCAAATGAGAAGAGATGCCCCACTTCATGTAAAAGTTAAAAGAAATGCCTAAAGTTCGTTAGGTTTTTTTTTTCTGGATTGAGAAAACCATCAACTTTAGAGTAATTTACAATGAGACAACTCAAAGCAGTGTGCCTCATAACTTCATATAGCACTTGCTTACCATGTGAATGCTCTGATCCAAATCTTCATTCTAACTTAGAGAACTTATCCTGAGGTTTTCTTCTCCCACATAAATGTCACAACCTCTATCACACAGAGTTATTTTTGCACTCCCTGTTCCTATAAATATTTAATTAGTAACACAAAGTGAAAGTATTCCGGCAAGGATGATAAATTCACACTTACAGTAGCATGCAACTGCAAGCTTTTGTATATATTATAAAAGTAGAATTCTGAACATATTTTTTCTGCATTTCAAGTGAAATCTGTGACAATTTACCTACCTAATGATTAAAGGAAGAGTTATGATTTCTCTAGCTGTTAAGGTGACTGCATTGATGATGGTTTAAGTTTGCACATTACTGCCCAAAAATGGTATCCATACGGGGACGGATGAGGAGTCAACCAAGAGCTTATAGGTCAGGATTAAAGGGGAAGGGGGGAGGGGGAGGTTGTCAGGAAGGCACAGACAGGAGACCTTATAGTGGGGTTCTGCTACAGGCCACCCAGACCAGGAAGAACAAGTGGCCCAGAGAAGCTGTGGCTGCTCCCTCCCTGGAAGTGTTCAAGGCCAGGTTGGATGGGCCTTTGGACAACCTGCTCTATTGAAGGCTGTTCCTGCCCATGGCAGAGATGTTGGAACTATATGTATATTTTATGTCCCTTCCAACCCAAGCTATTCTATGATTCTTTAATCATACCCTCAACTTATGACATTTTACCAGAAAGTCCCATTGATGTCTAATGTTTAGTGAGCATTACCTGCCCATCGTTTGATCCTGACCTAGTCTCTCATGGCTGCCAGGAATAGGATATAACAGGCTATAGGAGTACATGGATCACGCTGATTAGTGTGCAAACACACAGTGAATCTGTTTCTTTATTTGTGTCTGGTTTGGACGGTATAAATATTGGAACTGATGGAAACAAAAAAGCCCTGTTACAGTCCAATTACTTCTCCCATTTGCCAGACTGATTCCTTGGTATACAGGCCTGTGTGTTACTTTTTCATTTTCAAATGGTTGTTCAAAATCTTCATGCACAAGAAACAATCACATACTTCTAACCTGGATGACTTTCTTCTTGAAGAACAAATAAGAACAGCATAGACTCTGCAAGAGAGTCTTGTGGTTTCTTTCATTCTGTAGACACATACTGCAACTTTAAAAGATGGTATTGAACAAATTATTGTAACTAGTTGCATGATCTACTTCTCTATATCTTAGAGTGTGTTAACGTTAAATGTCCCTCAAACTTGTCCTTTTAATGTGAAATACTTATTTATCTGACTTACTTCTATAACATGAAATCCCCCTTTTTAGGCCACATAAATAATTATAGTGCACTTCACTGAATTAATACACCTATCATGGATTTAAATGTATCCAAGTTGAGGGGTTTCAAACTAATCAACATCATATGCCTAGATAATTTGCTTACAGCACCATCTACCTTGAAGTGATCACAATAGATTGCTTAATACTTTAATACATGTAAGGAGGTTAATGGAGTATTTTGATGTAGTAGATGAATACTTACCAGACAGAGTATACATAATGAAAAGACAAACATAATTCTTCCCTTAGTATTTTTTTTTTCTCTAAGAGTAGTTGCATGCATTTCCAGTAGAGTTGGGGGTTGATTTTGGTTTTGGATTTTTTTCCCCTCTCAAGTAGCAGCTACACATAAATAGTCCTCACCACTTTGACACCCTGTAATATGTAACACATATTAGAACTTGTATAGTACTGTGCCAGTTCTGAAGCACTATGCCCAGTTCTGAGCTCCACAGTTCAGAAAGACAACTACAGGAGAGAATCCAGTGGAGGGAAACAAAGATGATTAAGGGACTGAAGCGTCTCTCTTATGAGGAAAGGTTGAGAGACTTAGGTCTTTTTAGGTTGGAGAAGACTGAGAGAGGATCTCATCAATACTTATAAGTATCTAAGAGCAGTTTTCAAAAGAATGGGGCCAGATTCTTCTCAGTGGTGCCCAGTGACAGGACGAGGGGCAACAGGCACAAACTGGAACACAGGAAGTTTCATCTCAATATGAGGAAAAATTTCTTTACTCTAAGAGTAAAAGAGCACTGGAATAGACTACCCAGAGAGTCTGTGGAATCTCCTTCTCTGGAGATATTCAAAACCCACCTGGATGTTGTCCTGTGCAGCCTGCTGTAAGTGATTCTGCTTTAGCAGGGGGTGCACTAGATGATTTCCAGAGGTTCCTTCCAACCTGTACTACTCTTGTGACTGTGTGAACCGAACACCTTTTCTGAAATATACTGGGATCTAATCAATCATTTACTCTGTTAGACATGGAACCGAAGATTACTGCAAGTTTGGGGACAGGATGTTTTTTCACAAATCTTTTCTCTTATACAAATTAAAACAAAATTCTGTCTGTCCCAGGAGATCATGATGCATAGTTATAATAACCAAAAACAAGGACAGTGTTATTTTCACAGCTTGCTGTCATGGTGTCAATAAATATTATAGCATCAAATTTTAAAGTCAAGGCATTTACAGCAGAGAATAAGGAAGATAAAATATTTAGTGCTACTAGACGTTGAGTTTCATCTTCTAGAGTGTTTTGCACCTTCTGCCATTAAAGCTATTCAATTTACTTTTACCTGTGTCCAACTGCTTAAGTGTATTTCTGTGCTGAAATATGTCTTCACTAAAAAGCAAGTATGTCTATTCCATTGACAACACCATGCAATAGGAGTTGCATGGAAGTCTCTGAAGACTGCAGGCATAATGAAAAGTCATAAAGTGTTCCTGTAGATGCTAAGCTTTTTCCAAAATTAGGGGGTCTAGTGTTCCACTGGCATATTCCTAAATGTACATATATTAAGTTCACCTCTAGAAAGTAGGTTCATTAAGGTAGCTATAAAACACCTGCCATTGTAATTGAGATTTCAAACAGAACTTTAACTACAGTTGCATTGGCACAAAAAAAAAAAACCCACAGTCATGTCATACACTGTTAGGCACCCACCCTAGGACAGAAAATGCCATTTATACTTCATATTTAAGTGAAAAGAACATCCAGATATTGAGTGACTTTGAAAAAATGGCATTTGAACTTGTTACAGGAAAAGAAAATTAACAAAATCAACCAAATCAACAAATCAAAACCTGACATCTATTCCTTTTATTTTTCTAAGATTATACATACTTCAGTGACTAAAACAGCTTTTTTTTTTGCTTTTTTTTTTTTTCCCTGGTAACAACAGCCTGTTCAGCATATGCCTACTTTTTACAGTAGTTACTACTAACATTATTTATTAAAATTACTCAATTTGGATTTCAGTTCACACACACTGCACTGAAAATTTACTTGATATAAATCCATCCAACTTTTTATAGCTCGGAAAATACTTTCTAACTGTTACTAATGGGATTCAATAATATTTAAATCCTTTCCTGCACAACAAAATCAAAGGCTGTCTCCAAGGCTGCAAAATTCCAGATTGAAAAATTGAATTGTTGAAACTGCGTTGTATCTATCCCTGTCAGCTTTCTATGTCCAGTTATATCTTCTTAGTTTTGAAATGAGGATAATCTGAAATATTGAGGCAAAGTATTGGAATCTGCCCTTCCACAAAAAGAGAGGGGAAAAAAATCACCTCCTGTCGAGGTTTTCTACTTAATAATGGGAGGTTTGAGCATCACATTTTCCAGAACTGACATTTGTTCTATTTAAAGGAGAATGTCTACAATGCTGAAGTAGACAAAGCAATAAACGACCTTTGTGGAGCAGAGGCATTTAATCAACAACAAATGTTGTTTGCTGCAACTGTACCTCTGCAGCACACACATGATTGCTATCAAGAGGACAGTTTCATACATAAGCATCTTACAGAAGATGCAATTTTTCTTTTTTTTTGTGAGACTTTGAAGAAATATGATGCGTTTCTGTCATTCTATTTCTGACACTTTGAAATGATGTTGACACTGGGTATGTCTCACTCTGGATAAATAAGAAGCCACACAGTCCATAAAGAACAAGAGTAAATTTCTGATATCAGAAGATGAAACGGTCATCCTCTAGCAGTACATGCCAAGTAAGTAGGACACTGGGATGGAAAATGGAAAGCATAATTTTCTTCTTCATTCTTTACCACATTTTTAATTCTGATTTCTTGCTTAATCCCAAGCTAGTGTATAAACAAATGGGTTTTTTTCCTTCTTCTGCCCCCATGCCATTTGTCCTTGCCCTCCCTTTATGCCTCACATATCTTAATGTGCATTGCTAAAAACCACAGTGCTGAATATCTGAGAATTTCATTCTAAGGAACCTTATTCCTATTAGTGAAACTCTAGTGGGGTCAAATTCAAACCTCTTTATACATAAGATCTGTTGAAGCTTAAAGCTGATATCTGTAAAAAGAGTGCTGTAGTGTAGGAGGACAGAAGCCTGTTTGCTCTCCTCAGTCAAAATGTGATAGGTTCCTTTTACTCTGTAGCAAAATAAGCCACACATACTGCTTTCTGAAGTGGGTTCTTTAAATTCTACATGTCTCTCAGTATGGGTTCCTAATCAGCATGTTTGTAATACATTTACTGTAGACCTTATTCCTAAAATAAGCATTTATGGAAGCTGAAAAAAAGACCCCTTGAATTGCATCATTCTGCATGGCATGCATATGCCATGTTCAACATTCTAGAGAGCCTTCAGTTTGTTTTATCAAAGTCTGTCCTGAAAACAGTCAAATTTTCAGTGCATCTAGCTTTTGGTATTTAACATGAAGTCCCAAGACAAAGAACCTATGCTGCAAACAACTTCCTTACATTTAAATATATCTAAAACTTCTCTGTTGCAGCATTATACTTTTGAGTTGATGGGGTGATTCAGCCCCAAACAGTGGCTGAGCACCACGTGCCACTCACTTGCTTCCTGAGGAGAAACAGACAATTTAGCATTGCATGTGACCAAGGTCCAGAAGTCAAACTCACTCCTGACCCTCTGATTTGACACTAGAGATCTTAGAATCATAGAATGTGTTAGGTTGGAAGGGACTTTCAAAGGTCATCTAGTCCAATCCCCTTGCAGTAAGCAGGGACACCTTCACTAGATCAGGTTGTTCAGAGCCCCATCAAGCCTGATCTTGAATATTTCCAGGGATGGGGCCTCCACTGCCTCTCTGGGCAACATGTTGCAGTGCCTCATCTCCTTTTTCACTCCTCGGGCTGCAGTTATGTTAGTTCAAATACTTTGAACTGAAAACCACTATCCAATGTGGACATAAGCCTATCAACCCTCTTAGGAGTTAGTCCTAATAAATGGACATGAGTTTTTTTGTACTTTATGGCATTAAATCCAGGAGTCACTCTCCAAGTATCTTGGAAAGCACAAAGCATGTCTCTGCAGCAGGTCATATCTTTATGTTGACAATGTTAGATCTTGGTACCATTTAGGAAAGCACTGGGACAAGCATACTTGGAAAGCCAAAACACCTTTTGAGGATTTATCTGAATAAACATCTTCACAGCCAGCATCATCTTCTAAGCTAGACACCCTCAAAACCCTTCATTGAAAATAGAAGGAAATAAGCAGTTCAATTAATCTGAAGAGATGTACTTTAGTATGGGATGAACCACTTTCTAGAAGAGTCTTTCCTTTCTCCACTGAGCACAGACAAATCCCATGTAGACTAACTCAGCTTTTATCTGAGAAAATATTAATTTACCAAATAGACTCAG
The DNA here is from genome assembly GCA_027925045.1 of Hypotaenidia okinawae. Lineage (NCBI taxonomy): Eukaryota > Metazoa > Chordata > Aves > Gruiformes > Rallidae > Hypotaenidia > Hypotaenidia okinawae. The sequence goes on from BSDF01000001.1 coordinate 178,209,481, forward strand.
ACACTGGTTTACAGCGTCCAACAGCAAAATTGTTTGGGTTTTTTTTTCCCACATTAAGATTTTTTGTCTGTGCTTAAATTATTTTACTTATTTCATCATTTTCCTAAGGTTAAAAAAGATGTATCCACAACAGTGTCTGCAGGCTGAGTGTAATAACATTTTTCCATTACAGTATGAGGTCAGTCAGTTAGGAAGTTTACTTAATTGTCATTTTGGATATTTTGTCTGATTCTTTTCAATTTTGTTAAAGCAAGTATTTTTTTTTACAACAAAATAAGTTTGTGCTCTTTTCTTTTATATTTCAGGCCCAGTTTAAAATATTGCAATTCTCTATTCATAGTGCGTTTTCTACTTCAGGGGACATTTCTGACTCTCACATATATTATTTTTTTCAACCATTGTAATTATCAATATGGAGAGATGACTGTGGGTTTTGTTGTTATTTTTGCTGTTGTTATTGTTGTTGTTATTAAATATAACGAGCAGATATATGTTCAATTAATTTTAATTTTGCTGACCTTTAATCATGTACTGAAATTTACCATTAGTATTAGCCTTAGGCTGCAATTTCTTTTTGAACACTTGTACCAATGGGAATCAGAGAAAGAAGAGAAAAAACATTGTTTAAAAAACCTCTTTCAACCATTGGGAAGCTGTCAGTCAAGAAGAAACTCTCATCTCTGGTGTTCCCAGTACAAGAAAGATATTGTGCTGCAGAATGGAGTCCAGAGGAGGGCCACAAAGATGATCAGAGGGCTGTGGCATCTCTCCTATGAAGACAGAGTGAGTTGGGCTTGTTCAGCCTGGAGAAGGGAAGGCTTCAGAGAGACCTTATTATAGCCTTTCAATATAAGAAAGATGAAGATGAACTGTTTATCAGGGAGTATAGTGCTAGGACAAAAATGGGTAATGACTTTAAACTAAAAGAGGGCAGATTTAGTTTAGCCATTAGGAAAAAAATATGTTCACTCTGAGAGTAGTGAGGCACTGTAAAAAGCTGTCCAGAGAAGCTGTGGAAGCATGATCCCTGGAAGTGTTCAAGGCTCGGTTGGATGGGCCTTTGGACTAGTGGAGGGTGTCCCCGTCCATGGTAATGGGATTGAAACTAGAGGATCTTTTACAACCCAAACCATTCTATCATTCTGTGATTTTAAGAAACTAAGGAGAAGTTAGGACTGAATAGGCTGCAACATTAGTATTGTGTCTTCATTTCTGGGATTCCAGGCAATGAGAAAATTGTTGCTTGATTTTTTGGACTTCCTGAAATATTTCTTTGGATGTATTTAAAGTCTTAGGGTCTGTTTATTTGCTTGATTACTTTCTTTGGTCTTGTTTCTTTGATTTTTTTCCTTTTCATTGATGAGTTTTCTAAAAGTGGACTAAGAATTAGAAGAATATGAAGATGTTTGAGATGATAGGATTGGTTATTTTAAGTAGATCCACTTCTGATAAAAATCTTTTCTTCATCAGTAGGACACGAGTGAGCACCAATTTAATATCTTATATACCTAAAATCAATAAATATCCTTAACGCAGAACAGCTGAACCTGGAGTGTCAATGATTGTTATAGTCAGTTACCTGTGATTGGTTTATATAGCAGGCTGATGTAGTAACACATTGTATGTTACTATGTTAATGTTGTCACATTAAGTGTTAGCACGCTGGAATTTATTGTTACTTAAAACACCTCTGAAGCAGCCCTGAAAATATTTAAATTCAATAAAGGTGAAAGCAACAGTGAATTATACATCTAATTTACCTAGATACTGTTCCAGGATAATATTCCATGGATCATGTGCATATGCTATAATTCAGAGGCAGTGAAAACTATTTAGATTAATTACTAGACCACAGCAAGCTTAAGGAACACAAAAGAATCCCTTACGTGTTAAAATAAAGTGGCTTCATAAAACCACAATACTGAACACACTACCAAAGTTTGATAATAGGAACTGGATTTCAGCAAATGAAGTTATAATATCTCCCCAGCTTAGCACTAAGATTCAAAGGTATCTTCAGAGGATTTTTCACTGCATGGGACAATGCCTTCGTACAGCAAACTGATCATATTGCAGTATTTAGGTTTCTCATATGAGAAATGGCAACAAAACACAAAAATCAAATCTCATTCTTATCAGATTTAGTACTAAGCTTACAATCTTTCATGTTTTTATTACAGTTCATTGTTACAGCTGAAAGCATTCTCTACCCATTCGGCATTAGAACCACACGTGCTTTGAAATTAATGAGCCAGAATGAAGCTCAGACCTTACAAGGTTAATTTAAGCTTGTCCTACCTCGTGTTTTCCTGCAGTTTTACATTATGCAAATTGCAGGTGATGATGTGAAGCTGACGGAAAACCCACAAGTCATGAAGCCAGGTCACAGATATGGAACAGAAATTAGAATAGCTGATGATCAGAGGAAATTACCTTACCACCTTGTCTTCCTCAGCAACTCCTGCAACTTTTCTTCCTTCTAATGCGGGCTTTTGTAGAGCTTCTGCTTTTATCTCTTCAACGAGATTATTTGAGACATAAGCTCCTTTAAAGCTAAAAAAAATAAATAAAAAAGAATATCAGGGTTAAGATTTCCTGAGAAAGAGGGGAAAAATAATAAAAAAAGAATGTAAAAGAGAAAAGAGGAACTTTTACGGTGCTTTAAACTCTCAATTGGATTCCTACTGACTAAATTGAAGTGCCTTACTATAATTTATTCTCTGTATAGGTGGTTCATTACATAATCACATTTCATTTGAAGAAGAAAAAAAAACCCAAACAGTAATTATTCTGTCATTCTGTATTACCACTAACTTCACAGACAAAAGATTCATAGGGAAAAAAACATAATCCTAACCACCAGAGGTCTTAAGTCTTGACAGTCCAGGTAGAATTTTCATTTCACCAGAACTGTTCCTACTTTTATCAGCAAAGAACTGACCCCCTCTTCCCAGTGCACTTCTCATATACTTCACAACACTTTGAAGATGTATTTACGTCACTATCTACATGTTTTATCACTGCAACAGAGTATTTTTAATGCGATTTTGAACAACTGTTTCTCATATTTTAACCACTGTATGCAATGCACCAGCATTATGTATGTATGATACATAGATGTATCAAATTCAGTGTATTTGGTGACAAATTTAAAGCATGATTATAAATTTATAATACAATATGCGATCAATAAATTATAATTATAAATTATTTCAGAATTGTTCTCATGACTGGAAATTTAAAGTCTGAATATTCACAAATACCACTAAAAAAGTGGAGAAAAGCTGACATTGCTTAAACTGTTCAGAGCATAACAACACCGGTTTGGCTGTATCTGTCATCATTACACATTACTTTTAAACCCTGTGCATTTGAGAAGCGCAATAGTGTTGATGACCCTTTTTCACACTTAGTGCCAATCTTTCTCTACCCCCATCTGCTCTTTATTCAACCTTATCTCCTTCTGCTTCTTACAGCCTCTAAGCTATATCCTTTACCTCGTAGCCGATGCTTTGAACTCGTCCTGTAGCCAGACACTGCTTGCTGGACAGTGTGAGCAGCAAAAGCTCCACAGCAGCCAAAAGAGAGCAGATATCTCAATCCCTACTAGCACACCTTTTGCAGTAGCTATATGTGCCACGGGATTACCATCCCTGTCGTATGATCAGTTCTAGAAAATTTCTGCCACTGCAGGCTTAAAATCCCTAAGGCCCTTCCTTCTGTTCTGCAGACATATAATCCCTTTCCTTCATCAGCATGAAACAAATGGTTACCCCTGCTGTGTTATTTTAATTTCCCAGGCCAATGCAGGGAATATAAGATGGTTTCAAAGTCTTCGCAGTGTGCTGTTGCTCCATGTGGAGATGAGTAGGGTTGCTCAAGTGCTGTGCTTCTCTGTGTGAAAGATGAAATCTTCTTGTGTGTGCTGCCCTTCCTGTAAGCAGATTTCAACAATGGTTTTATAAGCAAGGCTCATGCACTTAAACCATGTATAGTTAGGATGGAGGTAAGTGAAAATGTGGTGTGCAAGCCATATACTAGTGCTTATTGTCTCTTATACGTATACCCTACTAGTGCCTCTTACTCTTGGGAATGTCTGTTTCAAACTCAGAGCCTGTACCTTCATTATCTGTTTTCATGTTTTCTTTTTGTAGTCTGTTGCTCAGTTCACTGCATGCCAGATCTGTCTGACACATCCCAAAATGGGTCTCTGTAGCAGGAGAGGCCAGCTCTCTGTTTCGCACAGATAAAATATTTTCTCGGTACAAAGCCAGGGTGCACTCATCAGACTTGCTCTAAAAGCCTAAATCCCTTTCTTTCCCCCTTGGCTTCTCCACTCAAACTGGAAAGTCTCATCATCAGAAAGATGCAAGGGACTAGAATCCTATTATTTGTTATTAATTATTGAAGCATGGGCTAGAAGCAATACTGTCTCTCTTTCTCTGTGTCTCCCACTGGAGTTGCTCTGCTAAGCTGTGTTACAGGCAGTAGGCCCACAACAGCCTCTCAATCTGTGCTGCCACAGGAGGGAGAAGAGAGACTGCAGAGAGGGAAGAGCAGATCTACCACATGGCATCTTTCCTCACCCACTGGTGGACTGCATCAGGCTGTGCAGGTGGCTTACCTATAAGAACTTGTCAGTGCATATATTGCACAGCCAGTGCATATATTGCACATACCAGAGTTGTGTATGCCATGTATCCAGTCCTTAGGTACTGTTTGGAGCTAATTTTATTTTTTATTTTATGAGCTCACAATTTATTAATTTTTTTCTTGAAGAGTAGGGGGAGCTCTTGGAAATAACGTCTCAAATGCCTGGCAGCTCTGCAGCTTTTGTTCAGGAACAAATGTATTGTTGCATGTTCTTCTTATTTTAAAAATGGTTTGGTTTTGTTGTTAGTCCCGGAAGGATTGTACAGGCATCCCCTTTCACTAGTCATCTCATTTCATGATGAAAACATAGGGTTTCCATGTCCCTAAAGATCTCCTGTAGTTGAGGCATGGCTTTTATTCGGTGCACCAATTTGTGTTTTGACACTGTGCTTGATATTCCTTGTACACACAAAAGATATTCTTACACAGACCTCTGTACAAAAGATTTAAGTGTTTTTGTTGCTGCTCTTCTGGTTTTCATACAGGAAACTCTTCTTCATTTCAAAGACGTGACACCAAGATTGAACTGATATACTTATGCCAAAAGGCAATGTGTTTCCTGTGAGCAATTATGGAAGCAATAAAATTTAAGACAAAATGCTGTGAGAATTTGGGAAAACTTACATGGCAGCAATATTGACTTTTAAAGGAGAAAAATGAAGTGCTAAGTATTCCGCCAGTATGTGATCGTGGAGCTTAATTAAAGTCAAAAGGGAAAAAAAGTCTTTATATAAGAAGGAATGTATTTGGATTTACAGTCTATGGAGAGGCAAAAACAGATTCAAGTATGAAATAAGAGTGATTGTATCACTGGCAGAATTGCCATCTTGAAAAGAGTAAGTTTTTAATCCAACATAGAAGTCTACCTAATTATAAGGAAACTCTTCTATGATAAAGAAGCATAGAAAGCATCTCACAGTCAATGACATATGAGAAGAATATACTGCAGAGTGGCCTAGACCACTATAGGAAAGTCTTGTAATGCCCTTCCTGTCAATTATTAAATGGATATGTGTCCAGCTTCTGGCCTCACAGATATCTTTGTTATTTAAGGAGAAAAGAAGGCCAGGAGAAACAGCAATTTTTCAGAGTTATGAATTAAAAACTAATGAACTTTATTATGCTTACTGACTTAATCTGAATTGAGATCTGGTTTTGCACTGTTCTGCACTTTACACACTTATTTCTCCTGGGTATTATCATATGCCACTTCTCACAAGTATAGATGACATGCTTTTACATGCCTTCAAGGAGAGATTTCATTACTTATCATTTTTCTAAAATCCCCTAGAAATGGTGCATCCTCACATTTTCATTTGGACTCAAAAAATAGTCTGCACCTACTCTTTCCTTCCCAGTCCAAGAGACTTTAATCACTTTAATTACTGAATCTAACAACAGTCTGATTCTGAATTTCGGTTTGCTCACATGTCTTCAGTGCATGCTAATCTATTTCAGGATGTACCCTGAGAACACTGGATGAAACATTGTGCTATGCAGAATCCTTCACAACAAGATACGATATCAAACCAATAATAAACTTATTTGCTTTTTAATTAACATCATTCATCTCTTCCTCAAACTCTTTCTTTACTGAGATCAGCACTGATAAAATAGAATAAAATCAGAACTCCTAGACATAGAATATTTTAATGTTTCTTTCCACAGCTCAATGAATTAAGAAACACACTTGACTAAAATCTAGTTAATGATATTGTGATTTGTTTGTAATATCTTTCTAATATCTACCATTATATTTGTCATAATAAATAACCATCACGGACTGTTAATTTTCATTATTCAGTTTTTTACAGTAATTGAATGGCACCGATCAATAATTCCCTGTATTCAATCAACTTTATGAGCCTGTGGTCTTCTCCATCAGCAGGTTCTACTAACCAGAAACAAAATCATTGCTTTATTTTGTATTCCTTCTTCCATTTAAGCTATTATCATAGTCTCATATCTGGGAAAAATAAATAAGTATGTATACATACATTCATACATAGAGTTTATGACAGTGTAACTGTATGGGAGAGCACAAAATACCCAAAAAGAGTAAATTAGATTAACTTACTGATTTGTCAGAATGATTTGTCATTGTACCTAAATGCTTGACAGCTACGTTTAAATAAGAGAGACAAATATCATGTATGTATGCACCAATAAGGACTAAGATTAAAAATGTAGTATTTTTTCCTAATTCTAAGGCCTAAGAGTTTTGACACTGGTCAGATCAGGTTTTGGTCAAAATCATTTGACACACTTATGTGCGAAAGCAATCAAGTTCACCGTCAGCTGACTGCAGCATCATGCCTGCATTCCCATAGGAAAGAGGGAGAGAAGTATTTTTCCAAATATATTTTAAGAACATGCCAGGTTCAAACACTGTGGGGCATACCATCTCCAGAGAACAAAGACATAATAACCAGTTGGCCAGTTAACTCTCTTTTCTTCACACCGATTTTACAAAAGACTCAGAATTCTAAATTTAATTCTGTTTTTAAACACAAGCTTTCTGAGTTAATAACATTTTTCTCATAATGTAGATGGGTGTAAATTATTATTTTGGGCAATATAATGAACGGGAGAGTGGGGGTCCTAACTTCCTTATGTACAGATATGCATGGCTGCAAGTGCATATTTTTGTCCTGTATTCCCTCTTTCACCAACTAAAGTAGAATTGACTTTAAACCAATATACCTTCATGTAAAGCAATAGCTTAAATGTAACTGATGGAAATAAACATCTTCAAGAGAGAACAAATTCACATCCCAGGAGAAAAGCAACACTTAACTTTCCTCTGTGTTGATGAACTCTGGTAAATAAGCTGAAAAAAAGTCCTAAGATAGCTGGAATTTGCCCCACAAACTCACTTTGCATTAAAAGTTTAATTATGTTCACTAGGGCTTGCATAAAAAACTACATCTAAACAAATTTGGAAACAGTGCACCAGAAACTGATGGAAAATTAAAACTTAGTGTCATCTTGGGAGCTTTAAGAACTGAAGAAATTAAAGGATATATAAGCTTTAGAGCTCCATGTTCCAATCTCTTCTTCAAGTGGGTTATACAGAGTGAGAGTATCTGTGAAACCTACCTTCAAGGACAGCCAGAAGGCCACATGAAGGGGTGAGATGTATGAAGGGCTGGCAGGGGGAGTTCTTTGAACACAAAACTGAACAGTATATATAGTGTTCTGAGAAAACCTCTTTTGAATTAAGTTGGATGGGGGAAGAAAAGCTATTTTCTATATTGTTCCATGGAAATACAGATAATCTTTCCCCCTTTTAATGTTATGTCCTTAGCATTAGTACAGAGAGTCATAAAAGGAAAGAACAAAAAAAAATAATTATCCTGTGTTGTGTTTGCTTAGCGAATACCATTTGGAAAGGAAGCAGTGTTTCTTGACAGAAAAAGAGAAATGGGAGCACTCCTTGCTCTTTTTTGGAAAACTTGCTCAGATTGAGGATATAGACATTCAGACAAGCAAAGCAAGACAATTACTGGAACAAAAAAACCCCAAAACCTTGGCAATCTGAAAGGAAAATTTCTAAATCCAAGATAGAACTCAAACATCTCGTCAGCACAGATTGGAGGGGGGAAAGTTCGTTCTGCTGGACGAAGCTCTAGTTTCTGTTTTTTATTGCCTGGCAGTAATATAGTGAAAGAGTTTTCTCATAAACCACAAACTTTGGGAAGTTTTATGTGTTTATCTGGAAACTGGCAAAGAGGCAATTCCTATAGTCTTAGATCCATACAATCATAACCTGAAGCTGAAGCCTGTAAGAATAAATGTCATGCTTCTATCTCTCAGTGGCTTATCCTAAAGTTTGGAGACCGGTGCAGTAGCCGGCAAAAGGTTTTCCATGTACATATTGCAACCTGAGAGTTTCTAAGCTACCTGGAGGCACCAGATAGATTATACACAGGGCAGGGAATATTCATGGCCTTCTGGTGGGTCAGTTGGAAACAGAGAGATATCCAAAAACCTTTCAAAATGCATTTCATGTTTATGCATAAGCACTGAATCTTATTTTCATTAGAGACCTTATCTTGTTAAACACATACTTGACGTCTGAATGTCTGCTTTGTAGTCACCTGAAGTTAGATGTCTGAATGTAGACTTGAATCCTTCCCCATATTGTGACATTTGTGACAAATCACAGAAGCTGGAAACATAAACCCAGGTGCTGCTTTAAATATGTATTTTTAGCAATGTCTTCAGCTTTTGCATGAGCTTCAGCAGACACAACACTACTGTACCTAGCCATACTGGGTAGTCCAAATCGCAAAGTCCTAATTACTGGTGCATCTCTGCCTGAAGAAAATGTTTGCGTGGAGTAAGGCATACAAAAGTATCACAGGGAGAAAGACATTTGGATGCTTCATCTAAAGTGAGACTACCCACGTTTTTCTTAATATATTCTGTTGACAATACTGCAAGCAAGACCTTTTATGGTGATTCAGTTCAGGTATTTTAAGATATTAATAAGACATTCTGAAAATTGTCCTGTATGATAAGCTCTTATGTAGACTCTAAGTGGTGTAAATGTTGAATCAAGTGGTTTGCACAAGATTTCTATTGTTTTTCAGGTAGCTTAGTAGTCTATCAATAGTGAGAATAAATAACAACATGAAATTTTTGAAATATGAAAGTAATACTATTATCACTTGTTTTGATATAGGAAAAGCTGGCATTTATTTTTCAAATTGAAAGATTTGTAAAAATAATTATAGGAGAAGCTTTGGACTAGCACCGTAGTTCCACTAATTAAGCAAAAGTCTGTATCTATACTAATCAGGGGCAAAGTGTTGCAAATACCACTCTGACAATAGACTTGGTTTCCATTAGTGAATATGGCACTTTAAATGCCCGCATGTGAGCAAGGGATACCTAAACACAAGCATTGCCTACAATTTTTAATACCTGCTCTAAGCTATCTGGTACTACCTTAGTCTTTGCTCAAGAAGGTCACAAGCTCACCGACAGCCTTTCAACTGATAAGCAATACTCATCAGGTGTAGTATTTATGCCTAATTATGAATATCCAGTACTATTTGTGATCTTTTTGGGTATCTAAGACATCCACTTCAGCTGACAGATGCAACATAGGTTCTACAGGGTTGCCATGGTATTGTGAACCTCTGGAAACTGTGCAAGTTATATTACAGTATCTTAAATGCTCACATATACTCAAAGAATCACATCTGTCATAGAATTCAGGTAAAACCCTTGAAGCTCCAGTGAGGATGTTGACTAACTTCGTTAACTCTAATGAGAGATTTCACTTTTACCTACTGTGAACAACAACTTTCTGGAAAAAAATTCTGATATCCTTGGCTAACTTCAGCGACCTAAGAACAATCACCTACTCTCATTTTAGACAGTGTAGTCGTATTCTATTCTAGCTGCACAACCAAAAAGATGCAGATCTTCCATACATCCCTTGTTAAATCTCCTAGACCAATGGAAGAAAAAAAAATGACACTAGGAACCTTGGTTTAGATAACTGAATATAATAATCTCAAGCTGAATTTCATCCTTTATTCTGTGGCTAAAACCCATACCGAGACATCCTGGCCTGTCTCTTGCAGGTAGTTTCCCAGATTTCTGCAAAGGAACCAAATAAATGTGAGGCAGGCAGGTATTCATGTCTGTTTTGAGACCAGACTTTTACTGAAGTGTAGATAAACTCACTAACTTCATAATACTTCGGAACAGCAGCTTACGGTCTATTCCCTTGCTTGTAGAATTATCAGGTCTGATGTATGTCACAAGGAATACAATGTCATGAAAGTCTTGTACAGAGCGATCAACTTTGAAGTTCAACTTCAAAACCTTACTATCAGAATTTATAGGATATTCTAGCTTTAAAAGAGCTACTTGTGGGGTTTTTTCATGTTTGTGGGGTTTTTTTATTTTTTTCTTTGCCATGCTAAGTTTAAAATTGGGCAAGAAATGGAAGCTCTTGTGGTCTGACTAAAGGGCTCAATTTTCATCTGTGCAGAAGAAAGCTGTCATTAACAGAGAGCTTTCATTGTTTATTCTTTTCCATGGTATTGATTTCTGTTATCCTCTCTAGTGTGAATCCAACTCAGTGACTGAGTCATAACTACAGCATATGTAATGAAAAAGAACAAGTCATAAACCACTAGGCTGGGCAAAAAGCCACCAATCTCCCAACAGCCCTATCCCAACTTTTTTTCAATCTTCATAGGTTATTTTGGTTCATGAAGCTAACCTTAGTTAAAGGAGCATAAAAACGATCTCAAACAGGCCTCTGATGTAATTTCTGTTCTTACCAGGGATAGTACTTTCCAAAGAAAAAGAGCTTAAAGAAAAACTTACAGGAACAAAACACTGTGCAGGCTCAAATGCTGCTCAAGTCATTATAAGACAGTCATGAGCCCATAGCAAATTCAGAAACCTGGAAAGCTACAAAACCTCCTTTTTTTAAAGATTCGATCCTAAGTAAAACTTTTAAAAACTTTTAAAATAGCAGAAGCAAAGACTGGGTTTTTTTGTATTTTACTTTTTTTTTTCCATTTTAGCCTGAGAAGATTTTTTTTCTGTATAAAATCTTTTAACTTTTTTTTTTTTTAAGGATTTTAGTTAAGCCAAGACTATTCCTAAAATAGCACATATAGTGTATGACGCTTAATAAAAATTTCAGAGATGCATGGTTAAATGTACTTCCATCTCAATTTTTACAAGTCTCCAAAAACCATATCTTTATGGTCTTATCTATTCCTTATCAGTTTTACAAGGAATTTTCACTGAAAAATAATGTGTTTGGCAAATAGATCAAATTGGCAGCCACATGAGTGTAACCCAGAACTAGGAATGTTGAACTAATGCTATTTTATCACATGAAAATTGTTGATATGAGATAGTAAAAGCATTCTCTTTCTAGAGAAATAAACCCCACAGACTACGGTTGCTCTGCATTCAATTTAATAGCCAGGATGGAATTTTTGGACTCTAAAAGGAAGAAAAGAGTATTCATCATTGTTCATAGACATTAAAGACATTTATTTTTATGTTTCTTATAAAAGATTGATATTTTGAACAGTTTTAACACACATATCGGAGTGTTGCCATTACAATATTGTCTGTAATATAACAAAATATTTTTTGCATTGGGAACATGAGGATAATATAGAAGACATTTAAGTTATCAACCTTTATTCAAAGTTTAGATATAGCATAACAATTACAAAGGCTTTTTTCAAAACTCAAAATATGATCATGTCAGTCATTAAAGTAGGAGAGGAGAAAATTTTTAAAAAATTTATTCCATTACTTAACAACTTTCTAAGTGACACTGTGGCAACTTTTTAAATGCATGTACAAGTTTCAGGAAGACTTTGTAAATTAACGATAGAATTTCAAATTCCATCTGAGCTCATCTGTTTATTACCACATGCTGTGCTGTTTTTTTCTTCATGACCAAATACCTTTTATCATGAAGAAAAGCATAACTATTTGCATGAGCCACTGATTTAAAATGGAAAGTTTTGGGTCATCCAGTCTTGTGATATTGGTGCATTTGAAATACTGAAAAATATTTGAAAATATTCTTTTATTGAAATAATTCAACTTTATTTGTATTAATTAGTTTTCAAGGAAATAATTAAAATAAGAATAGGTAGATTAATGGTTAGTTGTTTCATTTATTTGTATAATCTTATATAACATTTATTTGCATTATCATATGTCTACAGAATTCTTGTTTCCCTTACTAAAACATGGTGGCATTTAAACAAACATAGGAGAAAATTTCAGCTGCAAATACTGAAAAGAAACAGAGCAAACCTACCAAAGCATTATTTACTGAAGAGTGTAGATTTCATAAGGAAATAAATAGAGTAGATAAAAAGCAATAAGAATACTGAAAAGACTAATAAGTACTCCTTTCATATGTGTAGCTTTCTATAGGTAGTACTTGGGGATGTGCAGGGCATTATCAGAGACAAAGGAGTACATGGTATTAGCAGGGCCAGCTAATGCAGACAGAACAATTGTGTATGTAAGCAAGAGCAATGTAAGTTAAATGTTTGCTCATTCCTGCATTGCAAGTTTAGCAGTAGTTGCTAGTGACTATGATAAAACACAGTCGGGACTGCCAACAGAATTAATCTCCTAGGTAAATGAATTGTTTTCAGTGCAGATTGCTTCAAGAAAATGTTGTAAATCATATGTTAAGCAGGTTTGTGGTGATTTTTTTCTTTTTTCTTTTTTTTTTTAGCAATGAAATTACATGTTTAAAAAAAACCCAAAACTGTATTTGAACTTAAGCTAAAGAAATACTTTCAGGGATCAGAAAATTCAAAACATATATTTGGTAAAACTTTACATTCACTAGATTATGTAGTTATGTATGAATCCACAAGGCTGAACTATCACAAATGAGAGTGTTTTTTTTTTAAAAATGACTCCTAAAAAAATAGCCTTCTTGCTATTTTTATAAGAACCAGTCCCAACAATTTCAGTGAAGAATAATGCCCTATTCAATACTAACGAAGCTATAGAACATGCTTGTTCATGTATATGCTACATTTCTAATGATTGTATAAAATTACTGTATAAATTCTCTATTTACTGAAAAAAGGTCAAATATAAAATGCATTTAAAGTAAAGGAGGATAGATTTAGATTAGACATTAAGAAGAAGTTTTTGACTGTTGGGGTGACGAGGCCCTGGCACAGGTTGCACAGAGAAGCTATAGATGTCCATCCATGGAAATGTTTAAGGCCATATTGTATGGGGCTTTGGGCTGCCTGGTCAAGTGGAGGGTGTCCCTGCCCATGGCAGAGGAGGTGGAAATAGTTGATCTTTAAGACCATTCCACCCCAAAATATTCTATGACTCTATTACTCTATTTTTGTATTTTACTTCTTATTTTTATTGGTATTTTGTTAGCTTTACAAATTAATATGTAGCCATTTGACCTGCAAGGCTTTTCCAATCTTCTCCTCGATTACTGCAATTTGGTAATTTTATTGAAGTAATTTAGAAAAGTTGAGGCTATTATAACAAAACATGATATTCAGTTTAGACAGTTTGCTTTTATCGCTTTAAGAATTCAGTTATCTTTTTATTCCCTAAAGGAGACACACAGGAAGATGGATAAACTATCAAATATAATTAAGGAAAACACTTTTGCATCATGCAGTGCACAAAGTACAGATCTTCCTATTAAACAACCAACCAGGCAGTTACACTGATCAGAAAATTAAAGTACCTGGGGATATTCCTCTCTCTGTCTGACTCTTCATCTCTCTTTCTTTGGACAACTTGTGCAGATGTGATGGGTATATTAAAGTGTATTTACTTTTTTAAGTGCAGTCTGCCCAATTAGTTTCCCTGAAGCCTTAAAGGGTTTAAAAGGGTGTAGCCCTCTTGCTAAGTCTATTCCCAGTAAAGAATTTCACCTTTTCACCTGGGAAATAAAGGAAATGAAGTAAGTAAACATAAATTGATAAATCTCAATATATCCTTAAGGTTCTGAATAAAAACACTAAATGTAAACTGAAAATATTTATACCATCAGTGGATGTATTGGAGTATTAATATGCCTGGAATATTAATTATGAGAATTTAATTTTATATTTGTATTAAAACAGACCTCTTAATCATTTGCAAATGTTTAAGTAGGATCATGTAAAACCTCCAGATGGTGGTAGCAGTTGTGTATCTGACAAAAAAACGTGCCTATCTTAACACAGGATAATTCTTTAGCTGGAGTACTGCTAGCTCCTATTTCCTTTGAAAACTCTTTCTAGAGTTATATTTACTTTTAGAAAAAGTATACTTTTAGTCATTAAAAATCACTATGCCTTTGACCATCTTTTTTGAAGTCACTGTAGAAAAGGGGGAAATCTTTTTTTATCATGTTTTCTTATAAAATATAATATTTTTTTCCATACCTTCCCCTTTCTAACTTTAAGAGATTCAACACCAACCAGTCTGCTGCAGCAGAGTTACGATAAATGAAAAGTCAGATCCTTTAATTGAAACCATCTGCCCTTTTCTGAGCCAAACAGGGAGATCCTTGTGATCTATTGAGATCTTATTGTAGTATTTCTTTTCTGTCACATGCTAAGGGGATGTGCATGAAATGTTGCTAAGAAGCGTGGAAGACAACTGCCCGAGTTACCCGGAGAGTGATCTAACAAGGGAACGTGGCCCACTGAACTTGTTTGAGAACAGAGAAAGACTTGTGGGTGATGTAGTGGTTGGAGGCTGTCTTGGGCATAGTGGTCATGAATAAATGATTTTGATTCTTGGAGAAGTAAGGAAGGGACTCAGCAGAACTGCTACCTTGGACTTCCAGAGGGCAGACTTTGGCCTGTTTAGGAGGCTGGTTGAGAGAGTCCCTTGGGATGCAGTCTTGAAGGGCAAAGGAGTCCCAGAATGGAGGGAATTCTTCCAGAAATAAATCTTAAAGATACAGGTGCAAGCTGTCCACATGTGCTGAAAGACAAGCTGGAAGGGAAAAAGATGGGCCTGGCTGAACAGAGAGTTTTACTGGAACTCAGGAGAAAAAAAGGGGGCGAGGGGAGAAGTGTTTATGGCCTTGGAAGAAGAGCAGGCAACTCTGGAGGACTGCAAGAATGTCATGATGTTATGCAGTAGGAATATTAGTATGGTCAAAGAACATCCGGAACTTTGACTACTACCCAACAGGCAGAAAAAAGAAAATATATATAAACATTAGCAACAAAAGGAGGGCCAAGGAGTATCTCCACTCTTTATTGGATGTGGGAGTGACAAATGATGAGGAAAAAGGCTCAAGTTCTTAATGCCTTCCTTGTCTCAGTCTTTGTCAGTAAGACCAGTTGTCCTCTGGGTGAGAGAGCAGAATGAAGCTTCTATTATCTAAGGGGAAATGGTTAGAGACCTGCTACACCATTTAGAAACACATGGGTCTATAGGGTCAGGTGAGGTACACATGAGGGTACTGAAGGAGCTGGCAGAAGTGCTCAATCAAGCCACTTTCCATCATATTTCAGCAGTCCCTGTTAACCAGGGAGGTCCCAGTTGACTGAAGGTTAGCCAATGTAAGAGTCATACACAAGAAGGGCTTGTAGGAGAATATGGGGAATTAAAAGCCTGTCAGTCTGACCTTGGTGCTGCAGAATCATGCAGCATGTACAGGACAACCAGGTGATCAGGCCCGTTCAGCATGGGTTTATGAAATACAAGTTCTGTTTGACTAATCTGGTCTCCTTTTATGACAAGGTGACCTGCTTAGTGGATGAGGAAAAGGCTCTGGATGTTGTCTGCTTGGATTTCAGTAAATCCTTTTACAATGTTTCTACATCATTCTCCTGGAGATGCTGGCTGCTTATGTCTTGGACAGGCTTATTCTTTATTGGTAAAAAATTGCCTGAATGTGATGAAGGTAAATCCAGTTGGTGGTTCGTCACAAGTGGTGTTTCCCCAGGGCTCAAGGACCAGTTCTCTTTAATGTCTTTATCATTAAGCTGGACAAGGAAATCAAGTGTACCTTCAGCAAGTTTACAGAGGAAAGGGAGTGTTGATTTGCTTGAGGGTAGGAAAGATCTACAGAGGGATCTGGACAGGCTGGATTGATGGGCTGAGGCCAACTGTATGAGGTTCAACAAGGCTCAGTGCCAGGTCCTGCACTTGGGTCACAATAACCTGATAAAATGCTAGAGGCTTGGGGAAGTGTGGCTGGAAACCTTTCCAGCAGAAAAGGACCTGGGGCCGTTGGTTGATAGCTGGCTGAATATGAGCCAGCAGTGTGCCCAGGTGGCCAAGAAGGCTTGTATCAGAATCCTGGCTTGTATCAGCAAGAGTGTGGCCAGCAGAGCTAGTGCACTGATCTTCCCCCAGTACTCAGCACTGGGAAGTCTCTAGAAGTATAAGTAAATAATAAAGACTTTGAGGTGCTGGAGCATGTCCAAAGAAAGGCAACAAAGGTGGTGGAGAATCTAGAAAACAGGCCTTATGAGGAGTGGCCGAGGGAACTGAGGTTGTGTACCATGGAGAAAAGGACCTTCTTACTCTCCACAATTATCTGAAAGGAGATTGTAGCAAGAGAAGTCTCTTCTCCCAATAACAATTCTCAATGTGAACATAAATTCAAAGAGTTAGGAAATACAACATTTCAGAAACAAGAAAACGTACACTGAAGAGAGAAAGAAACTTTTAAAGATTTTTTTTCCTCAAAACTAGTGTAAAAATAAATAATTATCTAAAAATTATTTATCTAGAGTTTTCTTATTTATTAAATGAGCTCAAAACAGCTTAACTGATTTCATATTCTGCGCATCACTTTGAAAGGAGAAAGCAGGATTTTTCTCAACTTTTTTTTTTTTTCTGCAGCAAAAGGGACATAAATTTTATTTTCTTCAGAATAATAGATCCCTGATATATATCATACTTAACAGTTTCCTGTGGGTTCTAATTCTTTGTTTCAAGTCAATGAAACATCAATAAGTGCTTCAGTGAATATGTTCTTTCTGTTGCCATCAAGCAAGGAATTTAACAGGCCCATTTCCTGGGAACATATTATCTCTTTATCATTTCATGTTGCCTTGGAGGTAAAAAAAAAAAAATCAGGTAAAATTGAAAAATGAAAAGTGCTAACAGTTATGTAAATAGAATAAGACACTATACTGATCTTGTTTTGTTTGCTTTAGCCCTCAGGATGCCTTTATCAACAACAATGGAATCTTATTCTGCATTCTGAAAAGGAAACTATGAGTTTAGACATTGTCTAGCTATCCACTGTGCTTAATAGCTTCTGGATTAGTAAAGGAAATAAGCTACCAATCCAATTTGAGAACAAGAACACAAGCAGAAAATGTAGGTTATCCTGTATATAAGGAGAGTTGAGCAGAAACTGAATTATTACAGTGCTGTTCTGGAGATTTTTTTTTTTCCATTTTGTGTCCTCTTTGAAAGATAAGTCTTTGAAATTATAGTTTACTATTCTGGCCACTGTTTTCTTATTATCTGTACTTGAAATAGATAAGTCACTTTGATAATTCCCAATATACAGTATCAGAATATGATGAAAAATCAAGGAGCATTTCAGAATTGCTATGTACTGTCTCATTCTATTGCATGTATTGACAGTATGGTAGAGATAGGATAAACCAAACTGTCCCAGATTAGGATACTCTAAATGTTTGTGATGTGCATCCAGAGCTAGCAATTGTAAATCTATTTCATTTTTAGTGTTTAAAATCTCCTACTGTCAGATTCTTTCTCATGCTGAGCAGCACCTGACATCATAAATAATCATTTCTAGGGTGAAGCATATGTGAATCTTGAACATTAGTCTTTTTATAGTGTTGCTCTCTTAGAGGCATGAGTAATTTGAAGCACAGGTTTACAAAATAAAGAGAACTTAGAGAGGCAGCAAAATATATTGATCCTCTGTGCAGGTTCATGTACCTACCTGTGCCATAGGGAATAGTGATGGAGTTTATTTATGCGGCCAAAAATAAAAATCAAAACAAAATAAGAGAGATAAGTAAGTGCAACCACATTCCTAACCCTTTCCAAAGAAATCAGAGAATCCCTAAGTCAACACAGAGATCCATAACTGCGATTTTATTTTGGAAGAAAACAAAGTGTGAAAAAACCCCTGTGGCAATACCGCCAGATTCCCCAGCTTGGAAGGTTGCAGTTGAGAGTAACCCTATAGACATTAGACTTAATAGTAGTACAGCTTGTTCTGTCAAGTAACTTACTGCCTAGTTATACAATTTTGGAGCCAGTAGTCCAACTTTAATGTTAATAAAGATATGTTTTTTGGACAGAACATCCTAAGCTGAGCTATTGATAACTGTGTCACTAGCTATTCTGGTTTTATTAAGAAATTCTTCATAACTTTCAAGTTAGTAGTAATTTCAGGCATGAGGAGTAAGTCATCGCCTAAGCATAAGAATTGATGTGAAAATATTTCATTTCATTTTAAGTAAAAATGCTATTTTTTTCTAGACGTGTATTTGCAGACACCCAATATGAATATGAAACCCAAATATATCATAAAGTTGCAGTCAGCAAAAATAAAATAAGTACCTGATAGCCTAAATGTGAAATACTGCGAATTTTAAACCAATGTGATGACAAAGCCTTTTAAAATTATTTAGTATATGTAGGTTTGTAAAGCATTTTAAACCCAGTTTGAAACATTAAGCATCAAAGATAAGTTTATTTTCAATAAATGGCACCAAGTGTTTTTTCACTCCTTTCAATATCAACAGGACTCGTAAATTTTCTGACAAACGGACACAATTTTTTGAAAATCCCACAAACTTGCCAAAGATCTTTACCATCTTAAATTGAGTTTAAAAAACAAACAAACAAACAAACAAATAACCCAACAAAACAGAACCAAAAAACCCTCAAAAAACCCTATGATATTTATTTAACCTGCTGTATAGTTAGCCGGTTCTGACACTGTCTATCAGACTAGATCAACACTGATACCTCACCCCTGTACGTAATGTAAAAAGCCAAACCAAAATTTTTATCATTTGTCAGATTATTTATAATTAAACTCTGTGTTTTCCAATCAAATTTCATTTCCAATTTTCATATGAATGTACCAAACACTTCAACTTGTTGATAAAAATTTCAGAAAATCTTACTTTCATGAAAGAATTAAAAATGGAGAATTTTATATATTTAAAAAAAAAGAAATCAGATAAAAGAAACCTTGGTCCTAGATTTTTCTTTCAAACTGAAGTACTGCTGTTTAATAAAGAACTACATTGTTCTTGTACCTGAAGTCTGAAATTTCAAAATCAAACCATGCTTTGTTATGGATGAGATCTCTTATGTTTCAATTTCAAAGTGAAGTTCAATGTTCTAAAATATAAAAGATCTGAAAGTCTTCAAAACCTATTTAAAATTATTTTTGGGCTAATGACATGCACAGATTTTCTACACCAAGAAAAATTTCTACAGAAACTTGAGAGGAGAAACTACCAATAAGAGTACTTATAACGAAAGGAATTCTGATACCTTAAATGCAGCCTTATTTTTTTTTATTATTTTTTTTTTTACAAATAAGATAATAAACTTTCTCCAATAATCAAAGTAATTGAAAAATTAAAACATGAAAAATTGCATACAGCTTTAGCATAATAATGGCTTTATCTTTAAAGCTCTACAGACATGTTCAGAGGAACAGTGAGAAGGTCAATAGACTTTTTGTATATATGGCTGTAATAGTGGAATATAATTCTAAAGTGATGTAGAATAAGTCTTACTTAGATTTTTATAGCTTCCGGTCATTATACACTTATAAAGATGCTGAACTTGAAGACATATAGGTGAGACAGATACAGAATATAATGAACTACAAATTTATGTGTGCATGAAGGGGAAAAAAAAGGAAGCCCATCTATTCCATGTCAACAAGGCAAAGGTACCATATATTATGGCATACATGCAGTTAAAAATTACATCGGTCTCAGCTAATAATATTTGCATTGTATAGATAAGAGGACAGATAGAAACCCAACAACTTACAATACATAAGGCTGAAGAAAGAGGAAGATAGAGGAGAAATTGTACCTTCCAGATAATTCCGCTGTGTCGAGTTACCAGAATAGAAGAGCTGCCAGTGAAACAAAATGACTGTAATATGTCATTGAAAAAGAGAGAAAAGAAGAACATAAAATGCTCAAATTTATCTCTAAAATGGATTTGTCCTTTTTTTCCCACTCATTTTTTGGCTCTGAAAGCCTGTGTATACACTTGGCAAGTAGGAAATTAGCTCCAGGTGGCTTAATGAAGAGAAAAACACAATGTTTTGAAACAGTTTTTGAATTATACCTTACCTACATTAACTCAGGGTGTATTCCTTTGTATTGCTTAAAGTATGCCACAGCAGCTTCACATGGCATGTGAATCCACTGTAGTTCTGAACAAGTTAATTCAGGTTGTAGAATAGACTGTGTAAAAGGAATAGAGAAAATTAGCCTCTACTCTTCACCTAGGCTTCAGAGCTAAGCCAGCTCACACATTAATTGTCTGGATGCCTTTGAAATATACATGACAGTTTGCAATGAAGAACTATGCTTATGTTCTTACAGGAGCCACGAAATGTATGAGGTGCACACGATGAAGGGAGCATTGAGCCTCAACTGGCTGGATTCTGTTCTGACAGAGACGGAAGCACCCCATTCCAAAATGCTTGCCTGCCACAGCAGTAAGGCAAAGGACTCAAGGGAATAAACAATCACTATTTGAATTCTTTCTACTGAGAATGCATACAAGGCAAAAGATGACAGAGCAAAAAAACCCAATCTGTCTTGGAGAACAAGATGTATTTCACCTCAGAACAGAAAAATCCATTTCTATGCTTTCTTTCATAGCAACAGTGGCAGACACCTTTTTGAACTGAGGAAACAAACCAAGTTTATTCTTGGCATCATTCTATTATGTCAGACAGAATATTCTGACATACAGTATAGAGTGGATCCAAAATGTTTCTCTGTGATCTGTGGTGGTGAAGGAATTGACAACTAGGGCCAACTGCCTGTGGCTGTGTGTGTCAGAGGAGATTGTACTCATTCAATGAGTTTCATATGAACATCTGAGTTCAGTATTTAGGCTTAAAGGAATAGATGTTGCCACAGCTGTGATGCTAGAGAATTTGTTTAATTTTAGATTAATAAATATTAAAGAAAATAAAAGTGAGATAAAATATAAAATTGAGAATAAATAATTTAAAAGCAATCTCAGGCAAAAATTCTCTCTTCTTTCTATAATGAGGTAAGATTACCTGAAAATTTTAAAGATCAGTTGAAAAATACAAAATAGTTGTGGGGTTTTTCCTTTGCCAGATATAAGGAGTGATTCTCAATATGAGCTATTTCTGACTGTGAGTATCTGCTGAGTGTAATATGTCATAGTTTCCATTACTAAGTAGAGACTAAGAAAATGATCCACTGTCTGTGGGAAAAGAAAAAAACCAGTCTCTCAACGAGCCTCTATGCTTTCATGTTTCTGTGTCTCCTTTTCTTTTCCTTAAGATGTAAAAAAGGTATTAAATACTGACTGCACTGGCTCCTTCTGATGTTTGGATTAAAAAAAAAAAGCCAAAAAAACCCCAGAACAAACAACTATTACAGGGAAAAAGGGAGCCAAATCCTCAGTTCTTTGCTATTTCTTAAAAAATAAAGACACTATCAGTAGTTGTTTTTACTATCCATCATTTTTAAGTCCACAAAGCATCCATAAGTTTATTCTAAAGACCTCTGGAACTCGAGAGGCAGGGCATGAGACTCAGACCAGAAACTCTTGATCTTTGTGACATTACCTTTAAATCCTATAATCCCTCCCTACAAAACTGCCACAGGTTACACTGGGAATTCTAATTCAATAAAATACTAGGATCCAGCCAGACTCCAGCCTGAATGTTTTACTTTCTAAAACAAAATCACAGTATAAACACTGTTGCAAGGTCAGGTATGTTTATGGAGCTTGTCTGTTCTTCTTCGCTTTGTGTTGCACATGCACGATCAAACATAGAGTATGCTGCCCATTCATGAGTTCTAACCTCAGAAAGTTAACAAATATACTGCATCTGCATCATCACTAAGAATAAACCTTCCATGACATGTTTGACTCTGTGGTTTATTGTTACCTGCTCTTCGGCAATGTTGAGAGGGCCCACTAAATACTCTCCTCTTCACGAAGGCTGTTCGCTCAACCGTTTGAGGAATTCTCTGGCTATCACAGCTGTTCCAACAATAAAGCGTGCAGTTTCATAGTGCTCTGTGGCTCTTCAAAAAGCACTGCCTACATATTAAAGTAAGGCTCTTACAGCTTTCAAAGCCGTAAAGATTTTATTCTTCCCTTGGCATTATGTGGAAGCTGCTCCGTGCTATTTGGCTGATGCTGTGTTTCTCACAAAGATACCACCAGACATAAATCTAAATTCTGTAAAATGCAGACAACTGAGAGAGTTTTCTGACAAACAATAGCAGCAAGTATTACTTTGCTTCCTGTGTCAGAAGTGGGGTTTCTTGCTTGATTGGTTTTTTTTTGTTTAGGTTTATGGGGGTTTTTTTTAAGGGTGTAATTACCTTCTGGGAAATATTCATATTTTTTGTTGGTTGGCAACATGAAATAAAAATACTTGTGAATCCTAGTATTTTTAAAAATTTTATCTAAATAAAGCCTACAATCTGAAGGTCTCCTTCAGCAAACGGATTTCTCTACCAAACTGAGCCTGGCCACCATGACATAAACACTTTTTATTTTGATAAACATCAAATAAACTATTTAAGTATCTTATTTGCAGTTATTTATGTCTCTGTGTGGCTTTTTGTTTGTTTGTTTGTTTCTTTAAAGCAATCTTGCCTCCCCTGTTCCAAATCTTTTTAAACTCAGTCATTTATGTTTTGTTGGCACTGCAATTTTTTTGGTAATACACTTTAAAAATACATGGAAATGATTCACTGTTCAAAGGCTATTGAGTCACCAATCTCATATTGATAGCCAGTTTTCCTCATCCTGTTGACCTGTAAGGTCTTAACAGACAATTTTAAAATGTTATTTAATTCAAAAAATTGAAAACATTAATCATAAAAGCAATTAGATTTACTGATTATCATCAGTATACTTACTGAATCTCATAATAAATTCAAGCATTTGTAAATAAGGAAAATTAATGAAGTCACAATAAATCTTTCTAAGTGATAAATATGCTATTCTTACTGTACAAAAAGGAAGGCATAATTCATCTTCATGTTGGTGACTCATTTAAATGTTTCAATTATGTGAATATTGGTCAGTCAGTTATTAGACACTTGGATTAAATTCAGTTGCATGTCATGGGTATATGGGTATGTGTATAGAGACCCACAGAGAGAAGAGACACAAGGCAGAAAACAGAAATGAATAGTTGCAAAGATAAGCATATATTTAAGGTGGTTTGTGTTGCTGGTAGCATTCAACACCTCAAAAAACCCAGAATTTAGATTATCAAATTAAAAAAATTATAAAGAGGAGTACATTGCTAACAACCATTTTTGAGAAATTTCTTTGAAGTGATTATCAAGCATTACATAAGGACTGTGTGGCCAAGGGCAAGAAAGACTCCAGTTTGGCAAGACAGCAGTCAAATGTGGTAAGGATGAGACCACATTATTTTCCTGCTATTTTCTGGCTTGTTCAGTGAGCAATACATAAATTCTGTATTGTTCCCTGTGCAACACATAAATGAAGCAGAGATCCTGCAAAACTGCTTAAAACAGAACGCTGATTCATAATCAAAAGGCATTTATCATTGGAGCAGTTTTAGATGTCTTATAAGAAACAAATGCCCATGCAAATAAGGTCCGTCTCACCAGTGACTGAATCCTCGACTGGCAATATCTATATTGCTAGCATTGCTAGCAATAGTAGTGTTTCAGTCCTAACAAGATAGAATATAGCCTGTCAGAAAAGGACCCACAAGAGAGAAAGTTGACAGTAAATTGGCAAAGAAGGCCAAACATATACAGGGCTGTCTTCAATTACCTATGATGACAGCATAAAAACCTAAAGCAAGACCCTATTGGAAGTGCACAGTGAATGGTCAAGAGAAAACAGGCATGAGTAACAATTCCAAATAGGCATTAAGAAGAATTTTGTTGACAGTGAAGGATGACAAACATCAAATCAGGTTACCTAAGGACTCTGTGGAATCTCCACCCCTGAAGACACTCAGATCTTGATCTAACATGGCTCTCAGTAGTCTGCTTTAAACTGGCAACTTTTGACCAGGGAGTTGTACCAGATTATTTCCAAACCTCTTTTCTGATATAAATCACTCTCATAATTTCTAACTGCATTTTTAACATTTGACTTTATAACCTAAAGTATTTTTAGCTATGTGTAGGTGACATGAAGGGGTATTTAGCTACAGTTTGTACTGTCAACAAAGCTTTTTTCTCTCTCCTGGGTATCACATATAGGCCAATGGCAGCAGTACTGTGCTAAAGACTAAGGGACATCTGTTTCAGACATTAAAGATAAACCCTCAAAACACAGAATTGCATGAGGTCACTAGTCCTCAAGCAAGAACATTCAAAGTAGCACCTTTCAGCTGAAATAGATAAAAAGGAAGGAAAATAGCAGTCTCTGAGGGAGAAACCAAATATGAGAAGGAAGAGAAAACCATTCCCCAGGAACAACTTAACTAACTTGAAAGTGAATGAGAATATATGCACACTTGAAGGTCCCATCTAAGCTTATTTCCAGGTTGCAAAATATGAAATTATCCTTACTTATTTTCATAGAATCATAGAATCATAGAATGGCATGGGTTGGAAGGGACCCCAAGGATCATAAAGTTCCAACCCCTCTGCCACAGGCAGGGACACCAACCTCCAGGCCTGGATTTAGACAAGGTTGCCCAGGGCCCCATCCAGCCTGGCTTTGAACACCTCCAGGGATGGGGCATCCACCACCTCTCTGGGCAGCCTGTTCCAGCACCTCACCACTCTCTCTGTAAAAAACTTCCCCCTAATATCTAATCTAAACCTTCCTTCCTTTAGCTTTAATCCATTCCCCCCTGTCCTGCCATTGTCTATCCTTTTAAAAAGTTGATTCCTCTCCTGTTCCTCTGCTCCCTTCAGGTACTGGAAGGCTGCAATGAGGTCCCCCCGCAGCCTTCTCTTCTCCAGGCTGAACAAGCCCAGCTTCCCCAGCCTCTCTTGGCAAGGGAGGTGCTCCTACGATGGTGTATTTTCCTACAAATACCTAAATTACCCATGTCATAGGCTGATGATTAATTTAAAGCAACACAAGTCAAGACTGCAAATGAAAATAGGTGTGCTATGCCTGTATTGTATACCCAATTGACATTCAAAATATCTCTTCCTTCTTGTCTTCCTCCCTTTCCCTCAATAAGAATGATTGTAACTGAATTTATATCCTCTAAGCAGTTCACTGGTTATCTGTGTGAATATGCACACCAACTTAAATAAACAATAAACTAGAGGAAAAGTAGGAATTTTGCTGAATTTTGCTTGTGGTTGGGGGGGGTTCTTTTTTATTTTCTTTTTCTTCTTTGTCCTCCCCTCCCCTCTCCTCCCCTCCCCTCCCCTCCCCTCCCCTCCCCTCTCCTCTCCTCTCCTCTCCTCCCCTCCCCTCCCCTCCCCTCCCCTCTCCTCCCCTCTCCTCCCCTCCCCTCCCCTCCCCTCCCCTCCCCTCCCCTCCCCTCCCCTCCCCTCTCCTCCCCTCTCCTCCCCTCCCCTCCCCTCCCCTCCCCTCCCCTCCCCTCCCCTCCCCTCCCCTCCCCTCCCCTCCCCTCCCCTCCCCTCTCCTCCCCTCTCCTCCCCTCTCCTCCCCTCTCCTCCCCTCTCCTCCCCTCTCCTCCCTTCCCTTCCCTTCCCTCCCCTCCCCTCCCCTCCCCTCCCCTTCCCTTCCCTCTCCCTCTCCCTCTCCCTCTCCCTCTCCCTCTCCCTCTCCCTCTCCCTCTCCCTCTCCCTCTCCCTCTCCCTCTCCCTCTCCCTCTCCCTCTCCCTCTCCCTCTCCCTCTCCCTCTCCCTCTCCCTCTCCCTCTCCCTCTCCCTCTCCCTCTCCTCTTTTGTTCATCCTGAGACAGATGTAGCTCATGCGTGAGGTTTAGCAAAGGATATAACATGTAAGAAACCTCAGGGATAACTTTTTTTTTTTTGTTTAATAGAATGACACTTTCCTCATTCACCAGAGAAGACACAAGTCTGGTGGAAATAGGATCAGGTTTCTCCAGTTCTTTGCTCTGAAAGAAGGGAAATGACTCATTCCTGAGTAAAGCCTTATGACTTTGGAGAAGTTTGGAGGGATAAGAGGCTGCAAGAAAGGAAAAGCAGGAGATTCGGAGCACAGACCTGATCTAAAACCTGAGCATGTAGAGAGAAGGAGACTCATGAAATATTAGAAAAATTATACATAGTTTGCTGCTGCCCAGGAAGCCACTGACCAAAACACAGAGGAAGTCTCTTGCTAGACAGGGAATTAGATAGGAAAGAACAATCTGGCCTAGAACACAGTGGTCAGAAGTGGAGAGAGGTTGTTTGTTTGGCGTTCTCCCCTCTCTTCCCCTTGTGGTTTGCTTTGTTTAAGGGGATCCAATACACCATTTTTTACCCTGGTATAACATAAATTTACAGCTTTTACTCTCTGTAAAGAGAAAAAGGGATAACGATTTCACCACAAGGATTCAACTGTTTCACTGCCCTCCTGCAATTTCTTGAGAGGGAGAAAAAAATGAGGAATAAAAGCTTTTTTTCCCCCTCTCTTTCACAGTTTGCTTACTGGAAAAATATAGAAGAACTAAAGGCATTTTGTGCATAGAAGACTTTCATAGTATTCATTATTCTCAGAGTATTTTCTTTACTATGGGTCATTTCAGCATATAGCTAATTTATCTCCAGAAGGAGACTATATTACTTTCTTTTAATCAATATATAATTCTCAACATTTTTGCTGTTCTTTAAGAAATTTGATCTTCAAAAATATATATAAACATCTATAAGCCTAGATAGTATGGGAAAAATACTTTTTTGCTTCTTGTCCACTTTTATGATAAAAAATAAGGAAATAAACATTATTGTTCAGAGATTTGTTATTTATTATTAATTAAATTAATCATTTAGAATTCTAATAGAATTTTAAGAGGCTTTTATTTAGAAAAAGATACATTGGAACTAGACAGAAAAGTTTTAAGAAAACAGACCACTCACAGAATGAAGAAAAAAAAAAGGTATAACAAACAAAACTTGCTGTCAAATATTGATTTTTTTGTTATAGCTTTGATGGAAGTTTTTCAACCAGTCCTGAAAATAACTTACTGATGATGACTGCTGTCCCTGTATATTTTCAGGGGAAAGAAATTAAGATGAAAGATTGTATCTTTTGCAAGTAGACGAGTTTGCCGCGAGGAACAATGATTTTATATAGTTTTTCCTGAGACACATGGTAAGTAGTAGTTATGTATTTCTATTTGTGCTTTAGATTCATCAGTCGTTTTTATACTGAAATTATTCAATTCACCTTAACTGTAGTAAAGTCATTTATGGAAGATGATCTTAGCACAATTTCCTGTGAAAAAAGGCAATGCTTATCAAGAAGAGGTTATAATATAGGAAAAGAGGTAATGGTCTTAAATTGCAATAAGAAGATTCAGTCTTCATATTAGGGAAAAATTTCTAATAGAAAAACAGGGAAGTTCCAGAACTCAAAAAAAAAAAAAAAAAAAAATCCTTCTTGGTTTTTAAGACTGGATGACATAAACATTTGTGAGGACTGAAGCTTCCTTCTATGGCAAATTTACCCTAAGGGCAACAGTTCGAGCTAGTGAGAAAGCTAATTATTAAGAAGTATGAAAGATCAGGATACAGGTCCAGTTTGTGTTTTAATTAGTAAAAATCTTGTGTCTTGGCCTTAAAAGTCTGCTGATAAAGCACTCACAGAAAAATATCACAAATGTACTATGGGATATTAGTTTAAAGACTGCTTTATCAGTTACTATGTGACATACCAAATATTAAGGGCAGTGGGGGGTGTGTGTGCATGTTTCTAGAATAAGAGATTAAATTTCCACAGTGCATGATTAATCACTTTTGGTAAAAATAGAAATAAAGACTTTCAATTGGATGACTAAAAGTATCAGCAAGTGCATTCAGCAAAAGGGTTTATAAATTAAGAAACACAGGATCATTAGGCTTTCCTGTATTGTGGTAAAAAAGATTCCAGAAAAGACATGATGATTTGATCTCACCCAGGGACAGGAAGACCTGGACACAAAGGACAATGACAAAAATACTTAAACTGATGTTTCATAGGGTCATCATCTGCGTAATTGTGCCCAGATTGCCTGTAAGTTCTGTTAAAGAAACCTTTGCTCCAGCAGACAGCTGTCATTTGCTTTCAGATGTGCTGCACCAAAACTCCTACTCAGGAGTTCAAATCTTGAGCTCAATGCCTGGTCTTCTTTCCGTAAGTGGCATATGAGTAACCTTCAGGTATGGTCCATGTTCATTGTCTGTGACTGCATGAGTCTCAAAGAAAAGGCTTTGGTTACTAAGTCAGGGACAGAGAAGAGCTACAGCCTCATGGAAATAATCTTCCTGTTCTCCCAAAAGGATGCTAACAGCTTTTATATTGCACCACATGTATATGTCATCTCTAAAACAGCAATTAATTTACTCTTCTCTCAAAGATGAATGTACTGTAGCAGGAAATGTATAAAGATAATTTGAGGGGAAAGTAAATCAATCTTATCTTCAGCCAACAAGCAATATTACACACTAACAGGGAGCAGACAGGACTTGTCCAACATTACTGTTTGCTAAAGAGGAAGGTATTGATTTGTGTTTGCCTTTTTATACTAATACTAAAGAGTCTACAACACTTTCACACATCATAGGATAAGGCTTAAGGGTGTCAAAAAGCAATATACAAACCTCAAAAGGTTTGTAGTTTTGATTTGTGAAACCTATGATCATTTTGAATGCTTATTTAAAGGGGTTTTTTTCTGCATCATCCATCTTCCTTCCAACAGTGAGAACTTTTATTCTGTCACTGACCTTCTAATAATCTGGTCTCAACAGACCAGTTTTCATTACCTAACCAGTCCCACTCAACCTTGCTGCTCTGTGATACCAGTCTATACTGAGAAGGATCTCACACCTAACCTTTTTTAATAAAACCAACTTTATATTTGATTTGCCTCAGTTTATCAAGCAAAGCATAAAAAAATACCCAGAATCTTTACTACCAAAGGCCTGGTACAGCAGTGTATTTTGATATAGATTTACAGGATATCATGTGATAGCGGGATTCTTTACTTATGTGATATATATGTCAGCTAACTAAACACAAGCTTAGGAATCTCACTTACAGAAATAAATCATATTAATATGACAATCATAGAATCATAATATGACAATGTTAGCCTTGTGAAATGTGTTCAGACAGGGGAATCTATTATCTTGCTGTATTATTCCTAATAAATTCCCACATGCCAATAACAGGAGCAATATCTTTTTTTTAATGCATATCTCAATTTTTATAATTATTAATTGCCACTATGTAGTGAAATACATGCTATGGCCATAGAGTAAGAAAGTTATTATTCAGTATTACAAAATTCACTAATATACTTTAAATTGTACAAGAAAATGTGTCCAAAGAAACTGCAGTTCAAAGATTCATAGGTGAAGGATAGATTTTGACTAATGAATAAATACAAGAACATATGGTTTAGCAAGCAATTTATGAACAGAAAAAAAACACCCACATTTCTTAATTAATAGATAGTTATGGGATGCTCATACCTTTTTTTGAGAAGCTCATATGTTCTAGAGAGAAAAGAAATTTTACAGTCTATGTTCTTATTCATTTTTCAAAAGTTATGTTTGCACAAACTCTATATTATTTTAGGTATTGGGAAGTGTGCCAACTGGTCTTGCCAGTTCAGAAAGTTAATGGATTTCTCTTAAGTCTTGTGTCACATTTGGTAGCCTATGCAGATGCTTGTCTCTTACCTTCATGATGCCCTCTTTTATATGACCCTAGTCACCTATATAAAGATTATTGAATCATAACCTTGCTCCTCTGAACTGGCATCTAAAAGTTAGACAGGTTCTTTCTGGTGTCCCAAGTAGCAGTAGATTTCTATGTTTGTTCAAATTAATTAAACTTCTTCATATCTTCTTATTCTTTCTCTATACTATCAGGAAACTACAGCATTGCTCTCATGGGTTTTGCAAACTAATGCCATAGTTAACTATATCTCTGACAAAATAACTGAAAGACAAGGCTCAGTCTGTTTGTACATAGAAAACTTATATATGGGGGGGTGGTGTACACCCATGTGAATAGAAGCATAAAAAAGCAGCATATTGAACTTGTTTGTCATGTATCCCATTAGCACATGATTTAATCTAGCAAATATTTACCCCATTTTGCATAAAGGGATGTTGTTATTGACATCTATAAAAAGCCAGCACAATTAAGTCTCACACAAAGAGTATTCCAAGAAAGTTTTCCAGGCTCATATTGGAACCACGCTTAAAAAGTTCAAAGTCGAAAAGGCTTCATCTATATATGAATTAAATTCAAAAATTTCATGTAATGAAACTACCATAATTCAATTCACATCATCTCATCTTTCAACCTGAAGTTTGGGCCTTACTGATGAATAAATGGTGTAAGTCTTGGTGGAATGAGGCACCGGGCTCAGAATTTTACACACGTTTTTCCCTAAGTGGGAAAGCAGCTGAAAACAAATTATCCCTCATTATAATTTCAGCCCCTCATCCTGAGAACACTAGGCATACACATCACATTTTATGTTGTCTCACAGAAGACATAGACATTAGGCTAAAAATGTATTTCTTTACTTGTTTATATGATTTCAAGCTAGATATTTACCCTGTAAAAAGCTTATTAAACATAACCTGTTTTCAAACTGTGAGGTATAATGCACTCCACTGTATTCTACAGGCTCAGTGGTTCTGTGTGCTTCGGATCAAGAATGCTTGTCTTTGATTCATCTGTATTTTTGAAAAGGGGACTGGCAAGAGACATTTCGATCGTGCAATTTTGGTAAAGTGAACTGGTGTTCCGTCTGACAGATACCTCACTTAAAAGCACCGAGGTAAGTCACAGTTCTTTCAGTCTGTGCTGGTATTGCTACAGCTGCTGCTGCTGGAGCTTCTTTAGTGCTCCATTAATCTTATAAAAGACAGTCTTGCTTTATAGTAACACCTACACACAATAAATAAATAGATAAATAAATTTTTAAAATGAAAACACTGACTGATTGTGATGGTGTAATTGGGCCATAGCAGGGTAAATCCATTTTGTGTGATTAATGTTCATTTAAAATTGATGGGTTTGATGCCCTTTTGATACGTCTGTTGTAAACAACTAAGCACCTTATAAAACAGGGAACTATTATTCTCCCCATTTTACAGATTTGTAGACTGCAGCAAGTGTTGGTGCAGTGACTTACCTAGAATAGGGGCAGCACTCTCATTTTTACTGCTATAATCCATTTTGAAGTATTAGTAAATTTCTGTGTTGGAGTTGCCTGCAGCCATTACACGTGAAAATTGTTCACTAATAGAGTTTTTACCAGTTTGAGACATCCAAAGTGCTCCCTCTGCCAGTGTTCTGGAAGCAATTTAGTAGGTAACTCTTTATGACTGTGACAGCCACAGGTAAATCCCATGTGGGAGTTCTGTTTTCCTTACTTCCTGCAGCAGTACAAATACAAGCAATCAAAGGAAGTTTAGGAAACATTAGCAATGGTTCAGAAAGTGTCTTGCAGTGCCCCTTATTATTTGATGTGTCACTAGTAGGCCATACACCCATTAAATTCCCATTGCAAAATTCAACTCTAAAGATGTCAGAGGAAATCTGCCACACTAAATCTAAAATGCATTGTGTTCTAACATGGTTGTTTACTACCTTTTCTGAATGTTAACTTGGTATTTTAATGCTCTTTTATGCCATTATAGCACTAGAACAGAATCCTAGTATTACATCCCCTAATACAAGCATACCTATTTATATATGTCAACTAAATCATAGAATGACTAATGTACAGTATGTTCACTTCTGCTGTAACACTAGGAATATGTAGAGTGACTGGAGTGCTTTCACGTTAATTTTTAGAAGAATTAATAATGTTTGCTATTATGAGCAAAGATAAAATTCTGAATCCAAATGCCTTCAAAGGAGTGGAAATATTTGCCATCCAATTCAAGACTCCAGACACGAATCCCGTGCCACAGCATTTGCTGAGGATTGGCTCTAGTTTATTTTAAATTTGAAGAAGAATAGTGAGGCTAGCAGTCCTCCTGGGCTTTTGGCCCAAACTAGGGAAAGTTCTCCTGAAGGTATTTGTGACTCATCCACTAATTCATTTTGACATTTCAGTGAAGCAGAACTCAATTCCCCATTCCCTGTTAGCCCTTGGACGACATAATTGGACTCTAAACCACTGTGTGACTCTAATCTTGGTCTAAATAGGGATTCCTTCAGGATACTTGAATAACAGTGAAATATTTCATTAATTATATATAAACTGTGCTATGTTAAATAGTATGCTAGATAATCATAGACATAATACCATTAAGAAAATATATGATTTCTGATGTATACTTATCTGTATTCATGTGTTGAACTTAGGTGGTCAACTTGCTTGCAGTTTCCACCACTTCTGTGAACTTTTGCATAGAGAAATATAATAAGAGAGTGCTATTTTCACTCATCAGAACATGGGGTTCTTGTCATAATTTTAAAAGATGTTGAACTTACAGAAGACGTTTATCCAAAATCCACAGAATCACGGAAAGGTAGGTGTTGGGAGGTATCTCTAGAGATCACCTAGTCCAATCCCCCTGCCAATCACCCTGTTAAAGCAGGATCACCTAGAGCAGGTTTCACAGGATCATGTCCAGGTGGGTTTTGAATAGCTCCAGAGAAGGAGACTCCACAGCCCCTCTGGGCAGCCTGTCCCAGGGCTCTGTCATCCTTGAGTAACAAAGTTTTTCTTTATGTTCAGACAGAACTTCCTGTGTTGCAGTTTGTGCCCATTGCCCTTTGTCCTGTCACTGGGCACCATGGAGAAGAGTCTGGGCCTTTCCTCTAGACCCTTTAGATATTTATAAGCATTGATCAGATCCCTCCCCAGCCTTCTTTTCTCCAGGTTAAACAGACCCAGCTCTCTCAGCCTTTCTTCATAAGAGAGATGCTCCAGTCCCCTAATCATCTTTGTAGCCCTCTGCTGGACTCTCTCCAGGAGTTCCCTCGCTTTCTAGAACTGGGGAGCCCAGAACTGGACACAACACTACAGATATATCCTTATCAGGGCAGAGTAGAGGGGGAGGATAACCTCCCTTGACCTGCTGGCCACACTCTTCTTAATGCACCCCAGGATACCATTATACCATCATCAAGGACACACTGCTGGCGGTGGGATTGCTGGGTCCTTCTCTGCAGACTTGTTTCCCAGCAGGTCAACCCCTAACCTGTACTGGTGCTTGATTCCTCCCTAGGTGCAGGACCCTACACTTGCCCTTGTTGAATTTTGTTAGATTCCTCTCTTCCCAGCTCTCCATCTTGTCCAGATCTCATTGAACGTCAGCACAGACTTCTGGTATATTCACCACTCCTCCCAATTTTGTATCATCAGCAAACTGTCTGGGGGTACGCTCTGTCCTTTCTTTCAGGTCACTGATGAATATGTGGAATAAGACTAGACCCAACACTGTCCCCTGTGCCACACTACTAGCTACAGGCCTCCAACTGCACACTGCACCGTTTATCACAACCCTCTGAGCCCTGCTATTCAGCTGGTTCTCAATCACACTACTTGAAGGCATGATAGAATTTGTCCAAGAGAAATGGAAAACAGCCTTTAATCAACAATGGTGGTTTTTTTCTCTTTGCTTATTAGTTGAATCTTATCAGTTTCCAGTTTCACAATAAGTCTTTTCATGTAAGCATATAGCATAATTTTTTCAAAGCAATAATAATAACAACAAGCAGTATCACAGGTGTCAGATTTCAAAGTGGAAAATTAAATGGGGACAAGAAAACTGAAAAAAATAAGCAATTTTATGCACAAAAAATAAGTAATTTTATGCATAAATGGATTTTTATTGTAGAGATAATAACTTTGTACAAATCAGTGCTGCAGACTTCCAATAGCTGGCATTGACACTGATGTGCACAATTTATTCCTTTTTCTATGATGTTATTTCCTCCTGTGTATTACCAACTATAATAAAAGCACTAGGGTTTTTTTTTAATCTGTAAATGCTCTTCACCTGCTTTAACTCAACAGCATTTATAGCTATAGGTGCAGAGTTAAATACAAATAGATTTCAAGTTTTTACCAGAAATCATATTTAACAAATTTGCTATAACAAGGGCAAGAATTAAAGTTTGGAATCTTATTTTATAAGTTCTCAAATTATTTTACCTTTTTAAA
Organism: Hypotaenidia okinawae; assembly: GCA_027925045.1. Lineage (NCBI taxonomy): Eukaryota > Metazoa > Chordata > Aves > Gruiformes > Rallidae > Hypotaenidia > Hypotaenidia okinawae. Next base: position 178,244,114 of record BSDF01000001.1, read on the forward strand.
ATAATAAGAAAAAAAGAGAATAGGTCCACATTCTTTTCTTATTTATGCTGGTTTAAACATGGAGTAACATCAGAACATCAGGAATAAAGTTCACCAGAGTAAGCCATATATTCTTGACCTCCATTCTCTATTATTGCAACTCATTATGTCTGGCAATGAATCCAAGCAGGCACTAAAAAAAATTTTCAAAATGCATCAACCCATCTTCCTAGCAACACATAGGTCTCTGAACACATGACCCCTTGCACTGCTATGTGCACTGTCTTCCTACTGAATACAGGATCCAATTTATGGTTTATCTTAATATTCAGAGCCTTCCATAGGAAAAGGACCAAGCTTTTCTTTTCAGAAATCATGACCTCCCTTGACAGCTGTTACAATCAAATGAAACTATAAAGTTTTCTGTTGAGAGGAAAGACTTGCAAGCACAGGAGATAGAACTTTTGCAAGAGCTGCATGGAGATCAGGGAACTCTCTTTTACATGTGATAAGAGCTTGTGAAATGAGCTCAGGTTTCATGGCTTTCAGATTTAAATGTAAAATCCATGTCTTTCACTTAGTTTTCTCTAAATAGTCCTCTCACATAATGTTGGCTGACCTAGCTTAGTTTTCTTATTGTTCAAGTGAGAAATCAGAGGACAAACAAGTAACAGAAAGACCCTTGGGATGGTCTTTGACCTCTTTTTCTCATCCCATCCACACTCTTGGAGATTTTTTCAGCATAGGGACATAAAGCTTTGTGTCATTTTTCCTCTTCCCTCTTCACTGTAAATTTTCACAAAGGTGTCTATGCTGGCCCACATATTTATCTTTCTCTGTCCAGACTAATCTTAGATTTATAAATAGCATGGGTCCTAGTGGACACAGGTTTGCTGGAGACAATCATCAAATAATCTATGTTTATACGATGCTTATCTCAGAGTAGTTCTTTTCTTCTTCAGGCTTTGAGCAATGCTATAACAAAAATAATCAATAATAATAATGATAAATACTGATCATTGCAAGTCATTTTCTACAGATATCAACCCTAGATTGAATGTAATGGCCCACAGTATATTCCAGGCTTGAAAAAATGATCTAAAAATCTCTTTTGCCCTTATCCTCTACAAAACTATGAAGATAGTTACCTATCTCTCCTAACTTCAGTTGCTTGAAATAGCTTCAACAGTACAGCTGTGGAGATTAGACACAGATACAGAATGAAATTGATTACTGTGTGCAAAGAACTTGGTTTTAAAAACATGCTATACAGTATTGCTAAATTTCTGTTTTAAAATACCCTAAACTTATCAAAATCAGCATACTAGGTCTAGTTGTATTTTGAACCACTGTATGTAATTCAAAAAAGGGAACTGTTAGGGCAGAATGTGCAAGACGACATATATATTGCTCACTCTGTCATCGAATCCTTATGTAAACCATTATTTCAGGGTTAAAATTTGTATGGAGCCTTCATAGCTCCTACTTACTGTAATGGACATAGTCTCAAGTTGCTTTCTAGGTTTATTCCAGTAATAACCTTAAAAAGAACACAAATGTATGTATACCAGTCATCACTTGTGGTAGAAGCAGAAATGAAGATTTACTTTGCTGCTCTCTAAATAGTGACTGACTGCCTACCTTGTTCAACTTGTTCACAGTAAATGGTGATGTTAATGGAGTAATCAGTAGAATCAAACAAATGAAGAAGAGCAAATATAATATCTTCGTTTAACAGAGACCGAGCATGATGAGTTGGTAATAATGGTTTGTAAATATTCAGCAAAAGCTTTAAAAGGAAGATTAACTAAGGACACAAACAAAAATATGACTGAAAATAGATGTGTCATTTAGATTATGATAGACTAATTTGATAGTATTCAGAAGGACTAATTGATTTTTTAGGCAACAGCAATGTAAATTAGGTTAATTTAGCTGTATTTAAAGTATTTCATATGATACTATGTGAAAATCTATTCACTAAACAGGGTACAAAGATACAGAATAACTGACTTTCTGACAGAGGCGGTGAACAGTGCTGGAAGGGAAACATAGTTGTACAGCATTGTTAGTAGAGGAATTGTTCAAGGATAGGTTTTAGGATTAGTCTAATTCTATAAGAATATCAATTTCTTTGATGTGAAATATATGTTTTTACAAATGAAATTTACTATTGACTCAAAGTCATTAGTAAAAGTCAAAGTCAACAGAGAAATGTAAAAGAAACAGGAACTCTCTTTTTGTAAAATCCCTTCACTAAGATAAAAAGGGAAAATTTTGTCCAGTCATGGACTCTCAGATTTATTTTTGTTTAGATATATCATATGAGCTGAATGGAGTATCAGATCAGAGGCAGTGAAGAATTCTAGTCCCTTTTGAGAGGAGTATACACCAAGGAATGGTAGACATGAACCTGAGCGTACTGGAGAACCAAGTTCTCAGGAATGCCAGCTAAAAGCAAATGAGGTAGAGTATTTCAAAAGACAACTACTAACTATGTATGGAATGACTGAATCTCCTACTGCTTTTCTTACTGTTGAAAACTCATGGCTCACCTAATTCACATATAGATCCTTCCATTCAGATGAAAGATGGAAATTGTTCCTACTCATTGGACTTTTTTCAGTTGCCTATACACATACACCTAAGGTGATCTGAGATGTCCCTTCACAGCTTGCATTGTATCTGCCAGCTCTGTTTGATTTCTGAGATAACTGATAGCATCTCAAATGAAACAAAAATCTTGTGTTGACAAGTGAGTTGCGTCATTTTACTCCATCTTTCCACTACCTCATGTACATATCTCAGCTTGTATTAAAGAGGAGTCTTAATTTACTTTTAATTTATATTAATTAATTAAAAAAAGAACAAAACAGGAAATAAGTTACAGCTTTGGATGATGGTGAAATGTCTCTTGTCTCCCCATACAGTCAGTAAACAAAATTAATGTTTTCTTACTTTTCTTGGCTTCTCAAAATATTGCTATATACATGATATGGTTTGTATCCAAAAAAAGTGACTTACTGGATCCTATGCCTTTCAAATTAAATTCCACTGGAACAGGCACATATGATATCTTTATCAAAACTCTTATCTTTGTGCAAAAGTAACAGCATCACCAAAATCCTCCTCCTCAGTCTTGCATTAAAAAAAAAAAAAATCACGTAAAAGTTCTCCATGCTGGACAGTAGAGTATATGTCCAATATTGTCTAATTTACCTCATACTCCAATTTCAAATTCTTTCTCCTTTTTTTTTGGTTTTTAAGTAAATTATTAACTGTTGAAATATCAGCTCAGTAGTGAGCTTTTTTATATCGATGCTTTTCTCTTTCTTGATCTTTAATTTTTAGCAAAAAACTCCACCATGAATTTCCATAAAAATAATTATTGCTCTTGCTATTATGATTTTGGAGATTTGAGTTCAGTGGAGCTTGACCTCCTTCCTATTTTTCTCTTGTTTGACTTCTACATTATAAAGCACCACCATACTTTATTTCTCTCATTCATACCCTCTCAGGAGTTAATACACAAAATCTATTTATCTTTAATAATACGAGTTAAAAATTGATTCTTTTCAATCACAAACAGTATTTACTGCAAGCAGAAAATTATAAATCAACTTTGCACAGTTTAAATTTCTTCTGACTGAGATGGTAAATAAAGCTATTTTTTATACTCCGATTTTGCCAGGTTTAGTGACAGGGGTTTTAGTTTGGTTTGGTTTTTTAATCTTACAAATAAGAAAAAAAAATATGTAAAGAACTCATCTTAATATATTCCTGGCTTGGCTGACACCACTGCATTTGATTAATATTGGGAGTGCCTACCTAAGGGATCTTCAACAATCACAAATTCATTTATTTCATAGATAGGTCAAGATTCAGGTTAATTGCTATTCTTGGATAATTCATAGTTTAGCTTGAATTAGTTGATTAAATTGAGCACAGGGGTTTTTTACTACAATTCAGGAATCTTTTCCCGTGTTGGTCTCTAGCTACACATAGCACAAGATCCACTGAAGCACCTGGAAATGGAGTGCCTGCCACCAAGCATATAGAGCTCATCATTTATCATAACTAAAGAATATACAGTATAAAACCCAGTTTAGGCTCACATAATTGGAAAAAAAAAAAAAAACCAACCCAGAAAAATAAAGGTTCTTTTAAGGGCAGTATATTTACAAAGTTTTTGTGGATTTGAAATGGGCCCTAAAGCTAGGAAAAAATTCATTGAAAATCTTCTTTTCCTCTCTGAACCCTGTTCTCATTCAGTAGAGGAAAATTTTCTGGGTTTTTTTGTTTTAATCTTACAGGTTCTTCTGTAGAGCTCCAGGAAACATACAGGGAGCCATAGGATGTTTTTGAACTTCTAACAAAACCTTTCTTACTTCAGAAACCATCAGTACAGCTTGCCAAAGAGCTGCCAGGAACGGGGCATCTGGAGGCACCAGTGGTAGCCCCACCTTGGGGTGTTAGGCACCTCCCTGGGGATGGGGATTGGCCAAGGTCAGAATAGGTCATGGTCTGCAGGTGGGCATGACTGACTAAGGCTCATGGCCAGGCAGAACAAGGCTGTGGGATCTGGAGACTGGCTCTACTGTGGGTTTGACGTCCCCAGGGCGCTAAAATGGAGTCCTTGGTCATGGCCAAGCTGGGTGGAGTCACAAGAAGGCTGAGGAGCCATGAATGAAGGTTTTTCTCAGTCCAGTCTAACAGGCTGGCCTATAAAAGTTTGGTCAAATCTTCTCTTCCTTCATGGTTACATAAGGAGTTGGGGGGAGGGGGGCGGCGGGGAGGGGTTGGAGAATGGGAAAAGTGGGAAAAAGCACTTATGTCTGATGTAGTAGAGGTGAATGCAATGCAATTGTCTGCCATTGAGCTTGACGACAGTATTCTGGTCAATACTATTGGAGGAGTCTGAGGAACAGTTTCACAACCACTCAGTAAAACGCTTGACGTATCAAATCCCACAAAGATATTAGATAGATGTGGCGCAGATTGTTTATAAAGAATTTTGACTACTTGGGCTGGCAGTGAGAAGCGATAAAGAATGACTTAGAATCACAGAATCATAGAATATCCTGAGTTGAAAGAGACCCATAAGGATCATTGATTCCAACTCCTGGCTCCACACAGAGCCAGCGAAGTCAAAGTATATGACTGAGTGTATCTTCCAGACAATTCTTGAACTCAGCCAAGCTCAGTGCTGTGACCACTTGCCTGGGGAGCCTGTTCCAGTGCCCGATCACCCTCTCAGTAAAGAACCTCTTTCTAACATCCAACCTAAACTTCCCCTGTCTCAGCTTCATACCATTCCCTCTCTGGTTGCCAAAGAGAGATCAGCATCTGCTCTTTCACTCCCCCTCGTCAGGAAGCTATAGACCCATGACTTGAGGCATGTCAATTAGCACTAACTATCCAACTAAATATGAGTGAAAGTACCCATTTCTTCAAATGGAATAAGACCAAAGAAACAATTTCTATAGCCTCCTTATGTACTGAGAGGAGAAACAGTGCTTCTCTACAACTGTAACAGACTGTGCCTAAAGATGCCTGTGGTGTTGCACATGAAAAAGCTTAATTTTATGTTCCTTGTTTCAGTCTGGATCACTTACATGTTATGGGACCTTGTGATTTTGAATAAACTAATTGAAGCATACGGCAATAAAATAGTTGGTAGTTGATATTTGGCAATCAAAATGGTGGGATGCAAGCAAGCAGCCATTGTATTTGTTAAATGAAACTGAAAAAAAGAAATAGACTCAAGCTTGACATTTAGGAGCCATATTTGAAGACATACAAGTAAGGCCATAACTTCAGTTCCAGAGGCACAAAGATTTCTGTTAATATTTTGTTTATGGAAGTGGTACCCTGCAGCTTATACTAACATTAGGAAAATCACACCTCTGTGATTTTTCAAAGGTGCCTGTAATAATCTTTAACTATTTAATCACCTAAGCCTTAGAAGAATAAGTAACCAAGACATATTAATTGTATATGCTGCCCCGCTAAGAGAATTGATGGTGTGTTTAAATTCTCTATCATCAAGAAGTATACAATAATTTGCTTACAGATTATTGCCCTGAGAGATTTTCTGTACAGTTGGACAAAATGAAAACCTGTTACAATGTTTTATAAGTGCTTAATAACATGTTGTTTTCTCTGATATTTACAGCCATACTCCAATATACCATTTTATTGTGTATAACCAGACTGAGATTTGAATTCTTTGCACTTTATCCTGCCCCAAATCAAAGTCTGGGGTCATGCTAGACATAAAAGGCAGTCCATGAAAGAAAAAATGTAAGTGATTGTTGTGTTTTCTATGTATTATAACTATTTTCAATAGGAGAAAAAATAGTTTTCTAGATCTTATCACATGTGTTATCAAAAGCAGCAGAATTTGGTTTGGGTTTTTTCCCCCCATGTAGGAGGGTGGCATTGTATCATGGCATCATATAGAAAGATATGCATATTTTGTGCATACTCTCTTTCTTACCTAGCAGAAGGAAAGCAGGACTAAAAAATCATATTCAAGAGAACTTTCCTCTAGCAATCTGCATTATGCTCTCCCTTGGAGCCATAGATTCACCTGTAGGTTTCAGATGGAGTTCATGCTGGTAGCCTGTTCTCCCTGCTGCAAAATACTGTACATTTATCCTGAATAGAAGTAGCTTGTGAAGCTTGGTTTATTTACATATAAACTCCCAGGATGAGTATCCCTTGGTCCTATCTGTAGCTCCGTTCCCTTGAGATTTAAGTCATATGCAGATTCCTAATTAAAGTACGTGAAAAAATTTTAGAACCACTCCAGCTGATACAGATGATAGGCATGCACCTAATTAATCACTAGTTTGAAGTTTTCCGTCCTTTCACCTCTGAATAAAGGTAATATATGAAGCTATTTGTGTTCCCAGCATAGAAAGAGTTCAATCGGATATGTGGTATGAAAGCACCAGATGTGGTTGACAGATACTTGTCTACAGTGAACAAGAAAACTCTGAATGGAGGGGGAAAAAATTAAAAGAAAAAAAATCAAATATTTGTATCTGTATCTATACCTGAGTTTATACTTTCATGGGTCTAACTGCTTTCAGTAAAATAAGTACAAAATTATAAAGAATAATGGTCAGAGCACTGAGCTTCAGGGCAGCCTGAAGCAGCTGCATGCTTTTATTATAACAAAGCTTGCTCAGTATAACTTTACTAGCACAGGTGGCACTGTACATTATTCTTCCTGGAGAAGAGTTATTATATTGCATCATACTCATCGCTCAGAATTACAGCATTCTTCTTTTCAAAGGAGGCAGTCAAGATGAGGTTTGTAACTTGAACCGGGAGGGTGTATGCTGTTACCTGGAAGATGATTAACAGTAATTTGATGTGACGTGCAACATTTGGAAAAGTGAGAACAATAAAATCAGCCAGGCAAACAAACGATCCATATGTTCAGTTATCTATCATCCACAACGTGTACTAGGAAAAGGGTGACAATCACCTGACAGAGCCTTTGCTGAATATATATATTACCAGTTTAAGGTCTGAATCTTTATGTATGAAAATCACCATTGGTTAGCTTACACAATCGTACTGAGAGATTAACTTTTTTTATTATTATTATTTCATATGACTCACACAGAGGAATGTGTTTCTCATTAACCTATAAGCACAAAGTATGGAATTTGTAGAGAATAAGATTTTACTGTAATGTTCAAGAGTTAATTTATCTCAAAAGAAATTCAGTCATGTTTTATCATAGTTACAAATAGATATGTCACCAATTAGAAAGGAATTATTTTTAAAAAAATCTAAAGTAAACACATGAAATTATTTCCTTTTTGATTTTTCAATGCTGCCCCTTGAAAGACGCAGCAACTAAAGAAAACTCCTTGACAGTTCTTTGAACACTTCATGTTATACATAGCATAATTGCAAATATAATTAGAAAAATATTTCTAGTTTTACCAAATCTGAATGGTTTCAGTTTGCTGTAACTGTTTTACTTAGTGATAGCTTTTCTTTTTTCATTTTTTCTTATGTCATTCTGTGATATTCTTTTCTCTATAAAAAATATTTGAGTATGCTTTTCTTCCTTTTACTGCTGTGCAAATATAAATACTTTTGTATGAATAAGAAAATTTCAAATAAATTCTGAATTTTTTTCTGAACAGTATATGCATCCTTCCTCATCATAATAATGCACATAATAATCTACCAGAAATTTGTTCACATTGCCTGCAAATATTTTTGTTCCTTGTAATGCACCAAAAAAAAAAAAAGGCAGAATTTATGAGTTTGAAAACACTAACAGATGAAAATCTCAAATTTCAAGCATTTCAATAGGTTCTTATGGCGTTCACAAATTTCAGAAGACAGAAGTTTTGCTTTCATTTTATCAGGTGTGTAACTGAACTGCTTATATCTCGATTGCCTTTTACATGCCTGTTGATTTTTTTCACATAGACAAAAAATTATGTATAAAGCTTGTAACCTTATTTCATTGCAAATACCGCTGTAAATCCCTTTTCCCTTGGGCTCAGCATTCTGTGCTCCAAGGGTCCAAGGTCCAGCTCTGATCTGTCCCAGCAGCATAACCTTGCCTTTGACTGCGAGAAAATTGTTAAGATATGAGAGCGGTCTGTGAGAAAGAGGGCAGAAAGATAAAAAAGATAAAATCACAGGCAGAGATAGCTCTATTGAGAAAAGATCATTAGTAGCTCAAGCATTCAAGTCGAAATGCACAAGCATGGAAAACATAAAGTACTAAACATAAAATACTAAACAAAGAACTAGGAAAGCTAGCTGAGTAGTTAGGAATCACTGGGGCTTTGGATCAAGCCATTCATTATCTCTAGTGATGACAGAGCTGGTCGGCCCTGGCAATACAGCAGGACTGAGGACCTGTTCAAGGAGTGACAGGGGCTGCTCCTGCACCTCCTGACTATGCGGTCAACAGAGACTCTTTGCATGCCTTAAGAGTATTGGTGAGCAAATGCTTAGCCTAACAGACCATTAAATCTACTTTTTGTACGTACTGAACTAATAAACAATTGCTTTTTACTTTTCAAGTTGTGTATATATCATTTGCAGTCTCTGCACGGTGCAAAAGATGGCTTCATAAACTGATGCTAAAGAAGAGAGGTAGCAGGGATCAGTGAAAAACAAATCATGCCTTCCTCTGTGAATACTGCATAAGGAAACCAGCCAATGAAAATAAGTATAGTTAGTAATCAATGTACCAGAGCTTTGTCCTGCTATGGCAGAATTTTGTCCTTTCTGATACTTGCTTTCTACATATAGTTTTGTGGTTTTGTTTTTACTTACTTTTTCAGAGGAATGGTAAAAATAGGAGACCTAAAAAAAGTTAATATGACCTACCTTTTCAAGGAAAGGCTGATGCAGGGTAAGCAAAGGACAATTTAAAACTCTTGAGTGTTTTCTCCCCATCTGTGACATTCCCTGGGGCTTCTAAAAGCTACTGGTTTAGCAGAAATGTTGGCAGCTAAAAGCTGTATGAACATTAACTTTCTTTCTACAACTGGGTGAAGTGTAAAGAACACAGAAATGGAACTGCTTCTTGAGATTCTAGACCAAATTTCAACTCAGCCAGGTTCTTTACCTTTTCATGTTTATTTTCCATGAATGTTTGAGTAGCTGAGATTAACTAGATCAAACAGGCAGAAAAGCAAAATTTCACACAAAAGATTATCAATGAATTTTGATAGGATTATAATATTTGTAATTCATGTCCAATTCATTGGTTACTGTGCTCAAAAGACATGAAGTGACCCATGAAGTGAGGCTTTGTGCTGTACCTCTGAGACTATAGCACAATACTTTTGGGCTCAAGGGAGGAGAAACATTGCAGACATAACCCTGATTTAACCTGAGTAGAGTACACAGCTATACAGCAGAGAATAACACAGGAGGAAAAAGCACCAGCCATTACCAGGAGGAAACATTTCTTCCCCCCTGCACATTTATATTGTTAAAACATTGTGTGGAATATGGGGGTGCATTCTGGAGGCTTTCACGTACCTCTCCTCTCCCAAATCTTATCTCTAGCCTATCACCTAGTATAGAGAAAGATGGAACACACTTATAAGAGCTGTGAGATCAATAGACATGGTTTCTTGAGGGACACCAAAACCTCAGGATGGAAGAGGGCACACTTGGAGCCTTTCTACCTGTTGCCTATGTTTACAGATCTTTTCCTGTAAGAGAAATACAAGGTTCACTTCTGAGTTTCTTTTCCTATGTTGATCATGGAATAAACACACTGAATGAAAGAGGAAGGACAGTGATCAGAATCTTCCCTTTACCGAATATTTTTGTGCTCATTCACAAATAACTTATAGAGTTAAGGAGTAAATTTTATTTCTTTTTTTGGTCACTAAGACTGAAGGTTACAACCACAATATGGCCTTTGTGATCCTGTGCCATCATCTTTTAGAACTAATAATTAGTTTGGGTATTTTCTAAAATGAAGTTTCTGGCAGCTACAATAAAATTCAGAAGCCTGTGCTATGCACCAAATTTCCACACCATTTTTGGAGAAAGTACTGACTAAGAAGATACCTTTTTCACAGTCAGAATGTGGCTGCACTATTTAATGAGTGACCTCAACACACCAAATACTTAGTCTATGCTTATATTAGGAGGCACTTACCATCACCAATCTCCCACTGGAGAAGTGAGAGGACACAGCATCTGAGAGATGCACTGAAAGTGAGTTTTGAGGGGTTTTTTTGGCGATGGAAATCACACATCCTGTGTATAACTTATGATGTATTTTTTCCTCAGTCCTCGTGATAGACTTAATAGGTACCAGACAGATCAGGAACAAGCTTGTGCCAGAGGTCTACAGCAGGAACATAGAGAGAGCTGTTGGACCAAAGTTGGACTATGCCTATCTATGAAAACAACACACTTTCTCAAATGTCCCTGAGACTTGCGTGGTATGGAGAAAATTCAGTTTGAAGTGGCTCAGTGAAGACAAAAAGAAGCTTGATACGCCATCAAAAACTGTAGAAATATAAAGTCAATGTTCAGCCACCTACCTAAGCAAAAGTATTTAGTATGCAGTGAACCTTCAAATACTTTTCTTAAGGCACCTTCTTACACTCAGAATTGGTCACCCTGACATTTCTCCTGAAAACATGTTTCTATGAGTTCTTTTTCCAGTAACTGACTTAGTCTCACATTTCTCCCTTATAAGTCAAGGTGTGGTTCCCCTTTTACTCCCTAAAGAATGAGAAGCTCGGATTGAGTTTACTTCAGTTCCTGAAACCATTTGTACTTCACAGGGGATTGTTCTGAGCACCAATGTACACCATAAATGGGTGGAAAATTGTCCATACACATCTGGAGATCTTGCAGACCAGAGGAATAAGGTAACTTTTTGCCTCTGTCAGCCATCTATTGACTAGATAAAGATCAAATTCATCTGGGTTTATGTACTGACAACAGACAGAGATGTAATACTGGCAAGCAGCAGCATATTTTACTTCATGGAAGTAAAATACTGGTAATCTTTTGATAAACTACTAATCCACTGAGCAGCAACATTTTTTTTTCTCTGTCTAGTTTTCTAGGCTCTAAATGAATTTTTATACCATTCTTTCAGCTTTTCTCTCGTCAAACGTTGTTATGGTATTTTCCCAAAAGATACAGTTTGGGTTTGGGAAGAAGATGAAATTAAACTTGGATCTAATTTCACAAAAGCATGGTTCTTCATACCCAGCCAGTTTGGTACACCTGGCACACCATCAAAGTCTTTACTTTAATTTTTAACTTATAAAAGCAGTGCTAGCAACTAACTTTGATGGCCTCGGACTCTTACATATGGATATTACCTATCCATAAAGACCTGCTGAGACTTTAGACCTTTATCACCTGTGCTCACACAGATAAAAGTGCATAAAGAATCTTATCTTTGTCATTACACTTGACAGACCTTATGAAAGTTTTTGTGTGTATATATATCTGTCCTTTAATTTAATCCCATAGGTTTCTCTGCTTTAGATCAAATACTTCCTTCCCAGTTTATATACAATACATAGAGAACAAGTGTATTTATGAGAAGCTAAAAATGAATTGATACACTCTTCCAAATAGAATAATCCCTTGGCTATTAATTCACACATTAACATAGTGAAACCATGAAACAAAGAACATGTTTGACATTATTAAGTTCATGACCTAACAAAGGAAGGTTTCAGATATGGTTTCAGATAACTAAACTATTTTTCTGAACATCAAGGTTTTGGTTGTGTTTTTTTCTTTTATCTTACCTAGGTCACCGGCACCCTGGTATATAAGTAATTTAAAATCTGGATGCTCATTCAATGCCAGTTCTTAACAAGTTGGTCATGCAAACAGTGCCACTAGTATCGTTTCAGACTACTACTGAGATAGAAAAGACCATCATTCAGCTTTCCAATTATTTTAAAACTAATTTGTGTTCATTTATATCAGTTCAGTAGAGGAAATCAAGTTAATTAAATAATAATGCCAGGTGACACTTTTTTGGTCACAAAATCCCTGGAATGTTTCTTTAGCCTTACTGAAAGAAGTAGCAGGATGTATTGGGCAGTGTCATCTTATGACAAGCTTATTTCTAATTTCACAAGTCACAACCTTTATTTTAGTCAGTGCACTTTAGACCTGCAGTAACAGCCAACATGGATTAGTCAAGAGCAAATCATGTCAAACCAATTTAATTCTTCCTGGGATAATGTAACAGACCTTATAGACAGAAAGGAAGAAATGTATTAGAGTGGTATATTTGGCTTCAGTAAAGTTTTTTACATTGATTTTCATGTCAGTATCACATGCAATCTAAAGAGAATTGTTTAAATAATAAGATGAATGTAAAACTAATTGGAAATGTACAGTCACAGAATATTTATGGTTCATTGTTAAAATAGAAAGATTTGTCAAATAAAATTCTTTATGGATCTCTCCCAGGACAGCTGCTATTCAGAATTGTGATTTAATGACCTCAAACTGTGAATTTGACCATTAATTTAGGAATTTATATCAAGCTAGAAAAAAGTGCAAATGCATTAAAGGGCATATTATCATAGAATCATAGAATTGTAGGGGTTGGAAGGGACCTCAAGAGATCATCGGGTCCAACCCCCTGCCAAAGCAGCTCCCCAGGACATTTCACTGAGATAGGCATCCAGACGGGTCCTGAACATCTCCAGAGAAGGAGACTCCACCACCCCCCTGGGCAGCCTATTCCAGTGCTCTGTCACCCTCACTGTGAAAAAGTTTCTCCGCATGTTGGTGCGGAACTTCCTATGCTCCAACTTGCAGCCATTGCCCCTTGTCCTGTCTCCACAGACCACTGAAAAGGGGCTGGCTGATTCCCCCTGCATCCCTTGCTTAAGATAATTGTAAACATTAATTAGGTCCTCCCTTAGTCTTCTCATCTCAAGGCTGAACAGTCCCAATCTTCTCAGCCTTTCCTCATAGGGGAGATGCTCCAGGCCCTTTATCATCTTCGTAGCCCTTCTCTGGACTCTCTCCAGGAGATCCCTGTCCTTTTTATACCAGGGAGCCCAGAACTGGACACAATATGGTGCAATATTAATATGGTGCAATTTTACATTTCTATAGGTTGCATGAAATACCTGAAGTTTAAGCAGAAATAACTGCATAGGTATGGAGAGAAAATGACTTGCTAGTTTGAAGTTCTGCAGAACTAGAAGTTGGAATACAGTAAATCATAAACAGTCTTGAGTCATCATTGTTACTGCAAAAATAATAGCAAGATAATAAAACTCAGAAATAGTGTGTCTGGGGAGGTTTTGAGACACTGTTATGGAAGTGTGTGAAAATCAAGCAGACAACATCCACCAACAAAGAGGTAGATAGTGTCAGTATTTATTTAGAGCAGAAAGATGGGCTAAGTAACAATTTTAGGTCCTTTCCAGTTTTATGATTCCATGAAGGCTAATTTTAGTGGACTCTAGTTTGTCTACGTGAGCGGGAGAGAGTAACCATGCTGCTGTCAATCTCTGTTCTGCTGCTCTATTTGAGTGATGCAGTTGACTTTACGGTAACAATTTTGTTTGACAGCAATTCAAAATCTTGCCCCAGAGCTAAAAAAAAGTTGATTGAGAAAAGTATGTCTATTCATAAAAGTAACAGTATTTTCATACAGAGGCAAATAGCAAACAGGAAAAAAAAAATTACAGATTACACTGGCATCTTAAGAACCATTGATATAGAAGTGCATGTAAATAAGCTATCTTGTTATGAATACTACTGTAGAATTAATTCCATATGATCTGAATATACATGAATTTTAAAACACATTTCATTTAGAATATATCGGTGAATTTATCAGCTCATTTTAACTTTGTAGTCTTTCAAAGATTTTTTATTAAATTTGATTTTGCCAAATAAACTATAAATTATGATTGTACCTCAGCCTTTGAGAAGGTCAAGGTCTTTCCTTTCTTTTCCCAGAATTTACATTTCAAAGCTTTCAAAGCACACCTTTCTACCATTGCTTCTTTTCATTTGAGATGGTTCACAAATATTTTCCATTAAAGTGAAAAATACCTAATTTTAGTCATTGTAATTTTTATGTCTCATTAAGTCATATTTGAATATTTTTTCATCGAAAAAGTCATAGACCAAATCAGTTTTTAGTATCCTAATGCCATTCCATTGCAACACAATTTCCCAACCAACTGATCCATTTCTACAAATGTCAACACAATTCCTTCAATTCACAAATAGCACAGAGAAAAAGTGTGAAGTAAAATCAATGGTATTTTACGAACAAAACCACTATTGGGAAGATTACTGCTGCCTTCAGTTAGTGAGGGATTTACATTTACTGCTCATACCTGTGCTTAATTTCTTGTAATAATTTGGATTTATGTTCTTATTATCATAGAATCATAGAATCATAGAATACCAGATTGGAAGGGACCTCAAGGATCATCTGGTCCCACAAAAAATCTCTGTCTAGGCATAAGATCTGTCTAGACAAGATGGCCCAGCACCCTGTCTAGACAAGATGGTCCAATTGAATGTTAAAGTGTCCAATGTTGCAGAATGCAACACTTCCCTGTGGAGATGAATCCAATGGATGATTGCTCTCGTGAAAAATTTTCATCTTGTATGAAACTGCAGTCTCCTCAGGGGTAACTTGTACACATTATCCCTCATCTTTTCTTCGACTGCTTGCAAAAAGGGAGTCTCCATTTTCTTTGTAGACACCCTTTAATGTGGTGATGAGGTATCCCTTCTTACCTCAAGGCTGAACAAACTTGATTCTCTCAGACTTTCTTCATACAGCAGGCTTCCCAGTCCTTTGATCATCCTGATAATTCTTCTATGGACCCTGGCCAGCCTGTCCACAACTTTTTTGCATAGCAGGGACAAAAACTGAACACAATATTCCAGGTACACCCTGATTAGTGTTGAATGGAGTGAAATAGTGACTTCTTTATTTCTTCTGATGATGACTATGTTGATGCAACTCACCATCCTGTTGGCTTGTTTAGCTGCTGCAGCACACTGTTCACTCACACTGAGCTTGTTTTCCTTCAGGAACCATAGGTCCCTTTCCACAGAGCTGCTCTCCAGTCAGGTGGATTCCAGCCTGTGCTGCACTCCTGTATTATGTTTTCCTAGGAGCAAGACCTTAGATTTGTCCCCGCTGAACTTCACGAGGTTCTTTTTAGCCCACTCTTCCAACTTATCCATATCTTCCTGCAGGTTGGCTCTCCCTTCCAAAGTGTCCCCCCTCAGTTTGGTATCATCCACAAACTCCTTTTTCTCTATTACATGCTACAGAAAATAATTGTAGAAAGTAAGACTTTCTGCAGAGTTTGGCCTTGAGTCTGAACACCCTTTCCCAAAACCACTGATTTCAGGTAATAGGTTTGGCAGAAACCCTTCATATATAGACTAGATAAACTTTAAAATCCATTCCAAATGAAACTATTCTATAAATCTATGATTCTGTGATCTAATTATATATATGTCACATAATGAACCCAGGCAGCAGAGTATGTAAGAGGTAATGACTAAAACAAAGCAAAGCTGATTTCATTGTGAACTCATGGTACCACTATCTTCTGAAAAACGTCTGAAGAGTCTATGATGTAGAGTAAAAAAATGTTGAGGAAAGTTATCTGAAGGTAAACAGAAGTCTCTTTCTTTGGATACTGAGCATTCAGGATTCACTAAACAATTACACTGTCTGTTTATTAAGAAAGAGGAAAGTGTGAGTCCCTGGGCATGCTGCAAGATACACTCTTGTTCCACTGGCTTCTCTTGACAGCGGGAGGTTGATTTGAGAGCACAGCAAGCAAAAGGCTGACAATGAATATTCATTTGACTTTATGAATCAACTTACTTGACTATACTTAGTCTGAGTTCATGTCTCACAATAATTTTAATAAATAAGTTTACTCAAAAGCAATTAATTGAAATTGTGAATTGTGCTCAGATGTCTCAGGAATGGTGTCAGAAGCAGAGTTTCAAACCTTGAATGTTTACAGCAGAACACTGATCAAAATCTCTGCCATATAGCTGATATATTCATAGAATTGTAGGATCACAAAATGGGTTAAGTCGGAAGGGACCTTTAAAGGCCATCTATTACAACTTCCCTGCAGTAAGCAGAGACACCTTTAACTAGGTGGCTCAGTTTTGTCAAGCCTAATCTTGAATGTCTCGAGGGATGGGGCCTCCACCACCTTCCTGGGCAGACACCTTCAAACACTGAAGCAAAAAATATAAAATAATACATATTTGTCAATAAATTTGAGTCAAGAAATTAATTGGTCAAAAAAATTATTGTACAATAAATATGATCAAGATATTTTTTAAAAATGCTGCTAGGTAATTTAGAGATAAAATTCCAGTCTATTTGGCCATTGTTTATTTACTTTCTTATTCACAAAAAAACTCCAACAAAACAAACCAAAACCAAGTAAACAAACAAATAAAACCCCTGGAATTTTAGGAAAATTATTTGTTATAAGGAAGCAGAACTGAGACTTACCTATTTGTTTTTAAGTTGTTTCCTTTTCTTGGGCTTTGTTCTTGTTTTTTATTTCAGTGGACAAACAACTTCATGAGTCACTAAAAAGTAAACAAACAGAAAATAACAAGAAAAAATATTAAGGCTTTAGATAATTTTCTATCTATTCATTGAAGTTGTTTTACTACTAATGCAATTAATTCAATATGGGGCTATAGCAAATGTTGAATTTGGCTTGAGTTTTTCAAATGGATGCTGGAAATATACAAAACAGCCTCTGTTTTTTTCTACATATTCCTTTGTTTTCTTTCTAGCTCTTCGATTGTTCATTAAACATAGGGAAATTCTGTTGGGCTACTTAAGTGCTAAATCTTTATGCATCTTTAAAAATTCTTCAGAGAACCTAGTATCTAAATAGATTCCTTTATGGTTTCATAACTTTATAAGATCTAAGGCAATTAAATAAACAGCTTCATCTCATTTTCAGCTTGCATATTGAGACTCAGATTGTTTAGCATAGAACAAAAAGGATGACACAATAGTAGCTATAAATCTATGGTCCACAGTCTTTAATATCCTGTAAGAGTACTTGAATTGTAATTAAACATTTTTCATGCAAAGAGAAAAGAAAAAAATAAAAGAAGCAAAACTTCTCAAAGACAGGAAATTAGCTGGATTTTATTGCATTGATAAATTGAGCATGAAGAGGTATTGTTTTAATTACTGTGTGAAAAAACAGAAATTAGCCCAGAAAACATGAGTACGTATACTTGCAGAGATAATGTATTTTATATCTCCTTCAGGCTCAAGTAAAGTGAATACTTTCTACCTGTTAATAAAGACCACCAAAAAAAAATTTTCAAAAATTACATTGCAGGCTAGTGACCATATCTGGGTTTGAGATTCTCAAAAACAAAGTTACTATGGAAACATAAAATCAAGGAAAAATAATTATTACTCAGAGGAAGAAGACAAATAAGTGCTGTTCACAGAACTAGAACTCATATACGAGTTCAATAGGAGTTCTTCCTTCAAAAATCTCTATAATTTTAATTCTAAAATATCAGTGAGGAAGCAGATGTATAATGATTATAATACTCCTCAGCTGTCCTCTGAAGAAGAAAACTACTGGATGTAATAGTACAAAACAGGCAATTTATTCTAGTCTTTCTACTAATGGTAGTTTCTCTGCCAAATCTTGGGAGGGTGGGTGTGTCTGCTGTTCTACCAGAAAGAAAACAAAAAACAAAAAACAAAAAACAAAACCACCTAAACAAAACAAAAAACACACAACCCCCCCGCCCCCAAACAAACAAACAAAAAAAAACCACAAAAAACCCCCAAGTAAAACAGGCAAAGAACTGATTTTGTCAGCTTGGAGTCCGGCTTTCTTGATCACAGACTTTGTAATAAGTTCCTGCAACATTTCCTTCTCAGACTGTATTAATCAAGTACAAACTGGAGAAAGTAATGCATTGCTATTCTTTTAAGAAAATGCTCATCTTATGTGTAACCTGGTCAGCCAATTAATAAAGTTCATAGAACTTCTGAGATTCATTTCAGCATTTCTCATCTTGTTGGAAATACAGTCCACTTCTGATGCATGTGATCCTCCAGAAACTAATCCTTCTCTCTCTACTAGATCAAGTTTAAACCCAAACTTAAGTCCAAATATGTGTGTATCATTTTAAGCTATGAAAAGATCTAATTGCCTCTATAGGGGAGATGGTATTAATTACTGATAACTGTTGATAATTTATTAGCTTGCTGGCATAGTTTTAATAAAGTAACAGTGTCTGGACATGTTTTTGTTCTGAAGGAGTTGAACTAGTGTTTTGTCAAAGAAGTTAATCTTTCTACATATGTGTTTTTACATAATTTTTCAACTTGAGAATCAGTGACCTATCTGATCACAATGCTGTTATATTAGTCCCAGAACTCATCAGCAACCCTCTGTTCTTTGCAGATCTCTTCTTATCTGTAATCTGCATTACTTACACTTTTCTAAATTCTGTGCCTCTAAATATATAAAATAATACTTACTGTTCTGGCAACTTTTCTTCCATGCCCATAACTATCACTGACAGAATACTGAGAGACCTGAAAGAATTGCAACTAGTTTAACCTTTATCTTTCTACCACGGAACATCCAGAAAAAAATGGTGTGAGACTGAATTGCCCATATTATCCAGGTAAAAAATCAGCTTTGCGCTGCTTTTATAATCTGAATCCTTTCTAAGATTTTGGGGTGGGATTTTTTTAGTGTGTATCTTATAAAAGCATTTAAAGGAAAACTGTGGAACAAGGTAAAAGCAAGATAAATTTGAGTGATGTTAAAAGCAGCATGGATAGTAACTCTTGCTTAATTAATAACATTTCATTTTCCACTGCTGATATTCCTCTGATGTCTATTCAGCTGCCTGAATTCAACTTCTCTGTGTTTACAATCCTTTTTTTTTCCTTTCATTTTTGCTTTTCCCATCCTGAGGTAAAAATTATCATTAACTGTCACCTTCAGGCATTCTTTGATCAAACCTTTTATTGTGGTGGCAAAGTTCAGACGGTAGAATGGGATCTGAATTGAATTTTGCAACCAATGCCCATTTGTTTCAGACCACAAGCAGCCACAAGGTTGTTCTTAGTTAACACAGTCACATCAGAAATTTTTCAACACCATGCATAGAACAAAATGCAAGGATACAATAGGTCATAGAGCACAGATTCCCATTATTTCAATAAATTACAACCCTGTTTGATTTTTCAATTTTCTGTGATGGATAATTCATAGCATGTCAACTTCTTGGCTGTCATGATACCCTTGTTGCTTGCCTTTAAGTTATCTTAACAGTAAAGTATGGATATCAATGTTTAAGTGAATTAGAAGCTTTTTTTGTGTCCTGTGTGCAGCATTTTGCTTTCAATGTAGAGAATTTCCATCATGTTCTCCAGAAGACACATCACTGAGATTGTGTCAATTAGTCAAGTGGTTTGTCCTACCTGATTCTTTTCTGATCCAATTTTTTGAGAAAAGAAAATTTGAACCTTTTTTCCTGTGATGTCATATACTGATTCCTAGTCCCAGAAAAAATAAAGTACAGATACAGAAATAGTCTTTCCTATTCCTCTTCAACTTTCCAAAAATATTTCAGAGTCCATGAGATCAAAAGCTGCTTTTTGAAAATATAGTTTTAACCATCCATTCAGCTGTTATTACCATTTGTACAAGCATGGGATATGTTTTTTGTCAAAGAATGAAATCCCCCTTTATTATTATGTTGAAACAGACTCTACTCTGAAATAGTTTCCTGTGAGTCAGCTTGCACTGGCTCATTTCCTAATCTGTGGCATAAAGATCTCATTAAAATTAACTGATCTTGTGAATAAATTAAAAGCTGCTTCTGAAGTAAACCCTAATTCTACCACCTATGGATTGCATCTGTTGTTTAAATGATCTCAAAAATAATTATGAAGAACCAAAGCTCAGTCTCACAAATTCAGCAACCAAATTGTTTCAGCTATGGTATTTGACCCTGCTGCAACTGCTACACCAGACTCTGTTTTCAAGTTCAAATTAAGTTAATGCTACTGCAAAAGCCTCTCTGTGCTAAACTACCTTTTATTCTTACAGAAGTGGGCTAAAGCCATACACAAAGGATGGTATCCAACAAGGGGGAAAAAAAAAAGGAAGCAGAAACAAAATCCTTGCATAAAAATCAGGGCTTTTATTCAAACATTATAGATATTGGTTCCTGTATAAAATATGAATCTCTGAAATTTATCTTGATGGTTGCTTACATATGAATTGGTTTCTGTTGAACACCCATTCTGTATCCTGTGTATATTTAGAGAGCTATGTGTCTGTATTTGCTGTAGTGACAGCATCAGTAGATAAAGGGAAGGCAGCTGATGTCATCTACCTGGACTTGTGCAAGGCCTTTGACACAGTCCCCCACCACATCCCCATCTCTAAATTGGAGAGACGTGGATTTGATGGGTGGACCATCCAGTGGATAAGAAACTGGTTGAAAGGATGCAGACAAAGGGTGGTGGTCAATGGGTCTATGTCCAGATGGAGGCCAGTGACAAGCGGGGTCCCCCAGGGGTCTGTCTTGGGACTGGTGCTCTTTAACATCTTTATCAATGACATCAATGATGGAATTGAGTGCACCCTCAGCAAGATTTCCTGCTCGGAAACACACTGGGCATTTGACTGGGTTATTTTACTTCCACATGAGGTGAGAAATTGCATTTGTATATTATATCACTTGTATTATTGTTATTATTGTTGCTGTTGTTATTATTTTTGTTCTCATCATCATCTTCCTTTGCTGTCCTATTAAACTGTCTTCATCACAACCCATGAGGTTCTTTTCTATTCTCCTCCTTATCCCCTTTGGAGATGGGAAGAATGCATGGTGCTCAGTTTCTGTCCGGGGCGAAACCGAGACACCCTGACTGACATTTTCCCATGCCTGTATACTTCTAGGATGTATTTATGCTACATGTTCATAGATAGTTTACACTGCACACAGTAGCATAGCAAGTCCAGACAAAAATTTAGCAAGTCCTAGTCCTGAGTTTTTGTGGATTTTAAATAGACCTGTAGCCTTTTACTATCAATGATAAGATGTAAACCTCTAGAGATACAATGTTGCATTAAACACAGTGAAACCTAAAGTGTTTTTTAACCTCACCAGGCTGAATTTAGATCATCACACTCTAAAAGACATACTTTAATTAAAACCAAAATGATGTCTTAGTTTTGGACCACTTAAAATTCTATATTACTCGTATTGCCATGCTTAAAATTATATCAATACTAAATTCTTTGCTGAGATCAATGGCAAAGTCATACTGAAATCCATGAGATCTGTGCCACCATACACGCCAACCACGGTAAAATACCTCTTTGGTATTCAAAATCAGTACCAGTCGTACCACTGCAGAGCGTGAAAGTGGTACAGCCACAATCTCAGACCACAAGAATTTTCCCAGTTGTCCTTGTGTCTCCTTACTGCCTTTCATTACATAACATTAGGTTCTACAGCCTTCTATAGATACATGGTCTTATGTAAATCCCACAAAACATTTTTTTCTGAAACTATTGTTTCTAATACTGAACAGAGTATGCCATAGTACCTTGTATCCTTCATTTAAATAGAAGTACTGAAAATAAGACTAGACCCCATTAGCTGATGATTTTTAGAGTAGAAGGCATAAATTAAACCTCAAATCAATTTTGCTTGCAATTTGTTACTCTACAGACAGAATTAGAGATGTTCACTCATTTTATGTCATAATATTAATTTCTGTTTGACCTATAATGAGGAAATGCCTTTTTGAACACAGCAAATTAAAGAGATGGACAGGCACCTTTTATTAATAAAGTTTTTTTCTCTTTTGATTCTTTGCATAAATTTTGGCAACAAAAATAATTTGCCTTTTTTTCCCAGCAATTACTTTCTGTCATTTTCTGAATGACTTGAGAGAGGTTAATTCATGTACAGCAAAGCTAATATTTTTAATGCAGAAAAAGATGTTATCAAAGAACCCTGAGCTCATTTGCTAACATGGGTACCTATTTAAACTAGCTTTATTTTTTAGGGGGAAAAAAATTTCCAAATGACAGAATGGCAGCATTATTAGTTATTCTTTTCTCAGCAGAAAAAAAATCTGTTTGCCTACATCCAGTAATTCAAGTATGGACTTGCTGTTACGCTGGCGTTTTCCTACAAAGTATTTTATGATTTTTCCTAAGATCTTATAAAAAGATTATTATGTTTTCCATGTGCACCTATACTATTTTTAATTTCCTGAACCTCAGTTATACCATAGGAATTGTCAAGTGCTGAAGTATGTGTTTCATTTAACATTAACTGTTCTTAGTGTGTTGAGGGACTGGCACAGCTGCAACATGGAATAGCATTGGGTGTATATCTCCTTGTTTGTACTCCTCTTAAATTCCTTTTTAAGTTTGTTTTGAACAATTACAAGGCTAATACATACACACACACACACACCTATGATATATGTGTATGTCTTATGAACATTCAATTCCAGCATGTCCCTAAATCAAAAATCTGGAAAGATCTAGGTGCAAAATTCATCTGCATGGAAAATGATTGACTTCACCTGTCAGCTCCAGAAGTGATTATACTCTTTGAAACAGTTTTGCCACTGCATTTACAAGCTAGTTTGCAATCAGATGCCAAGTTGAATGGGAAAAAGTAGGAAGGAGGTACATAATCTTCCAAATAAGTTCACAGAAGGGTAATTGTGTTATTCATGTCCACAGGCACTTACGACAGTAATAGTCGCCTTCCTGAAGAGCTGAAAGTTTCTGTCAGAGCCAGTTCTTTCTATTTCTTTCCTGCTTTAAATTTAATGCTTTTACCATTTCTGTAAGTACTTAGTTTTGGCTGAAGTATGTCTTATCAACATGCAATATGTAGTGCCACTCCTCACATTTATTTTCCTGTCTTGAATGATGTTAGACTCATTGCTTTTGTAGTCCATTCTAGTTAAGAGACTGGTCAAAGCAACAGAGAAATATCCATGAATAAAGATCTTTTTGCTGGGCTGAGGCATTTGAATCTTTTCCATCTGCTGCTGCAGATATGTTTCTGTCACCAGCCCAAATGCCTGAGGATAATGGAGGAGAAAGGACTTAGTTATAGAAATGCATGCTAAAGTTACTCTTTGTGATGCTTTTTGCTTCAGCACTGACTTTGAAGTCAGGAGATAAGGGCCACATAAGTAACAAATACATACAAATAGGAAAGTAAGTATTCAGAAGCACTAAATATTTTCTGATTATTTCAGAGACATCTCTAATGAAGACATAGTATGGATTAAAATAATTCATAGGGCAAATCTTCTGAATGCCATTGAGCTCTGCCAAGTATGAAATTGGCTCCTGGCCTGCCACTTCAACCTGTTCTCTTGCACAGCAAATAGAGTTATCAAATTTGGGCCAAATACTGCAACACCAAACTGTCAAGCATCTTTGTTCGGGCAAAAGTATCACTTCCTGTGTTTCCCTGTGTAAACAATCCATATGGCTTTTTAGACTGGACCCATTCTTACTAATACTGGTATTATGGTATTTCTGTATATTTTTATGAAGGGCAAAAGAAAGAAATATCAAAATGTGTTCCTTTAGATTACAGGAAATTAGGATGAGTTGTTTTAGAAAGAAGTGACAAGCAATATATAAATATCTTTTACAAGATTGTAACAGTCCAAATATATCTGTACTGCTGAATCTGAAGGTCTCATTTTTTTCAGCTTCTTACATGACATTTTATAGTTAACATACTGTGAGTATATCTAGGAAAGGATTATGGTGCTCTTTTCTTCAAGATATTGATTTGGCAAATAAAATAACTTACAGAAAACAGTGACCTCCGTAGAATTGAAATAAATATGCAATTTTTGAGACTATAAAAAAGAACCTTTTATTTTTTACCTTTAAGCTTTTGCTATTATATAGGACTGAACTGGGTAGGTACTGTGAAACTGCAGGGAATAAAAAATCATTACTGTCAGCAAGAGAAAGAATGTCATCATCCCATTTATCATTTGTACATTTGTACTTTCATGCAAGGGTTCCAGGTTAGTCACCCATCACACTTGATGACTGCTGGGTAAAAGTGACCAGTAAGGATGTATATAAAGTAACCTCTAAAGACCATTTGAATATTCATAACTGAAAGATGACTTAACCTAAATAATTGCAATTATTACATTAAATAAGCTTATTATTTGGAACACCTAATCAAAGCAAGAAATATGACAGCTTTCATAGGGAGCCTTAAATGTCCTAAGTTCTTCCAACAGAAGACCTCTAGAAATTAAGTTTTGTTTCAGACATGCTTTCAATATTCTCAATCACCCTCAAGACAGGTAAGCTTTGATATACTTTCCGAGTGACTTAAAAAGATTAAAGCATTAGCAGCCCAAAATCATTCTGATATTAACCATAGGATTTTTTTTTCTTTTATCCACTTGGCTAATCATTATGATATAATTATGTTTGTAATAATTTAATTCAATAAACAACAAGAGCAAGACATCTATTAGTGACTCAATTTCTGTTCCTTCTGAGTGGTCCTGTAGATGTAATGTTGAATTGCCATTTTCTGTTTAATAATCTTGCTTTTAACAGAATGAAAAATAATGTTACAGTTCCTTTTATATTGTTAATTGCTCCTGATCCATACAAACAGATGACCTGCATTTTTTCAATTAGGATTTCATATAATTAAATGATTTATATACAGAAATTTTCATTGTTATTTTGTACTGAAGCATTCAAAATATTTGGATAATCTCCATTGCAGATTACTAATTAGACTGACAATAAAATGAAATAAATTTTCTGACTATCAGAAAACAAATTGGCTATTAGGAGAGAAAAAATATTAATCATTTGTAGTAGCAAGTCTTCTTTATCAAACTTCAATAATAAATATCACAGAAGAAAAGTATAGCTCTTCAGTATTTTAACAGATACAACAGAAGTCCCCTCTCTCAGAAATTTTACGAGTATAAAAATGGATTAGTCAAACTATGTTACATGCATTCTTTTTCAGCCTAAGTGAGCCTTCCAAGTGGTATATGAGAAGCTCGTGTATTCCAGACCAACACAAGTTATGATATGTTAAACTTAGATTTAAAGTCCTTTCCAGTGTACAGGCCCAAAATGTTATATGGGCAAATAAGAATTTGGACAATAATATCCTATGAAGTCAACAAATACTGTAACTCTAGGCTTTTTCATGAACAATACCCTGGTTTCTTTAGCTATCCGAACCATTGTAACTATCTGTAATATGCATTTTTAGGGTTGTATATGGGAAGAAAAGAAAAAACAGGTAGGGCAGATAAGACTGAATTTGATACAAGTGAGCCTAAATTATGTTTTCTGACAACCGTAGAATATATTCTCAGGTACAGTTAGGTCCTAGAATCCAAGTATGTGCTTTATTTCTACTCTGAAGGTAGAAAATAAAAAATAATAATAAAAAACCTCTAAATCTTATAAGTGGAATGTGAATGGAAAATGACATTTTTGCACAGAAAGAAGCATAGTCTTCATTTACTATAGAAAATTATTATTAGTTGTTGTCTTGAATTATCAAGAACATTCCCAAAATATGTTTTCCCTTGCTATTCATCTCAAGACTTTAATTTTGTTGGTTTTAACATCCACAAGCAGGAAAAGCTGCTGGATCTATTGCCTTCCAGTTTTCAGGAAAACATGTATTCTGGGAAATCAGCCCTCAAGGTGAAAATTGACCAAAGACCCAAAGTGCTTTGCTTTGCTGTGGCTTGAGAAGGACAAAAGTCATCAGTTCTTATTTCAAGGCACAAACATCTATTTCCAGCCATTGGTTTACAAGGGCAGTGTGTTTCCAGCCTTTCAACAGGAAGCACATTTGTATCCCTGTCCATCCAATATCACCCTTCTGCATCTTTCTGTCCTTTCCCTGAAAATCCTGCCTCACTAATGAGGGACTTTGGGAAGCAGTGCAGGTTACAGACCACTACACTTCGATCGCCTTAGAAAAAAAGGAATTCCAGAGAGTGTTGATCTATGTCTTCCTATATCTTGCACCTTCCAGAAATACAGCAAAATATCGCCACATAGTTCCCAGAGTACCACTGAAGGAACAGGAATTTGAAAGGGACAGCATAGCTGTGTTTCACCTCTTCAGAGCTATTTGACTGGATGATGGAGGGAAATATAAGCCTCGGGAAATTATATCATCAAGTGTTTTGCAGAAAATAAGTTTGGCAGAATAGCCTTGAGACAGTGTGGTTGAATATGACCAGTGAAAAAGGGAAGCAAGTCTGTTGAGAGAAGCTGACTGGAGGTGGATTAATTTGACAAAATCAGGTAGTGTAGCAAGACACATCTAACGTTCTGATGGGCTGCAAGGAAATGCAGTGGGATGAACTGATGGAGAGCAGACTTACCTCATTTACTGAGGGCTTGTGGTTTGTGTCTCATAGACTGTTGTCAGAGAGGTAGACACTTCCTGGTGTTTTGTTTTACACTATATATAAGGTATGACTTTGTAATTATACCTGTTAAATTTACCCTATTTTCTGCAAAGTTGTTACTGCTTTGTAAAAAAACAAAACCAAAAAACAAAAGAACCCCAAAACCAAACATCATATTTATTCAATGTGCTCTTTTAAAAACATTTGTAAATAAAGCTGAAACTGTTTATATGAGTTTCAAAACAGCTGCCACCTTTTATGTGTTGTTTTACTGATTACATTTCTGATATATTAATTAATGATGTTTACTTAATTTAATTCACCTAGAAAGTTATCCAGCTTATTAAACAAAAGTCAGGTTGCCCTGGATTAGTAAATTTGTCATATGCCCATGCTGCATTTTATTTCATTTTATTTTTAAATACATTAAAGTAACTATGAATAATACTATAATTACTACTAAAACTTCCCCCTTATTAAGGGCAGCCTGAGGAAACTTCAGCTGCTCAGTTTCTAAACCTACAGTACAGCCTCTTACTTGATGTCTATAAGAATTTCTGTTATCAGAAAGTGTTTTGCTGATGGAAGATGCAATCTAGACTTCACCGGACTTAATTGGAGATAATAAAGTAAGATGGCCAAGAGAGACAAAAGAGATGTTCTCCTCCAAGATGAGAACATCTTGCTTGCGACATCAAAGGTAATAAGCATCTTCTCCTGCATTTCCTCATGAAAGGCATTGCTTTCAAAGTTCTAGATAATTTAATGAGGATATGCATTCCAATACTTCATATGCTCTGTGCCTAGATCACTGATAGCAATTAACATTCCAGTTTGTTCAAATAATTTGAGTTAGTATCCCATACAGGTTCTTAATAATCAAGTTTAGCATTGTAAGATAACAAACTTTTATTGTGTTTCATGACAGTAATGGATTAAGTGTTGTCAGTCAAGGGTACTCAGCTGTGAAACAACTTAGGGAAGAGAAAACATAAAGGCAAAGTATATCTTCTATTCAAAACATGCTGCAAAATTTGGTTTTTCATGCCCTTTTTTCATAAAAGGCAATGGATTTCATAATGGTGTATAATTGTATCAACGGAATTTTTACACCAACATATGTATATAATCTTTTCTAGTTCAGTACCCCATCTCACATGGCCCACACCAGGCATGCTATAGAAAACCATAAACGCTTCATAGCATACATCTACTGTATAGCTAAGTTACAGTAAACATTTCCTGATTAATCATAAAAATGTAGCAGTCAGTGAAGATGTAAACTTTTATCCCTCTTGATATAATGTAGCATTTTACTGGAACATTTTCCATCCACTCATTCAAATAAACGTTTGACAATGCAACTGGGTAGCTGCATGACAACCTGCTGAAGAGTTTCAGAGCCAGAAATTGCAGCATTCTTTACCTTTTTCACAGAAGACTTAGAAAGTGGGTTTTATTCCTAACTAACTGGAAGGAAAAAAAAAGAGTTCTACAAAACTTAATTTCTCTATTACAAACAACTCTGTCCAAAAGTATGAGAGTTTATCTATTTCCCTTTCTAATAAACAGGGCAAGCTTTGTGATTATCTATATAAATGTTCAATTAGCCTTAATGATATTTTATGGTGATTAGATTCACAGGCTGAACAGTATTATTGTTAGTGATACTCATGGGGAAAACTAAGGAGAAAAGCAATTCTAACTTTGTATGCACAGTAAAGGACTCTGAACTAGCTTGTACTACAGAGGAAAGACATCTCAGAGTTATAATATATTATTCTATGAAAATAGAGTAATCATCTTAATGTTCAGAAGCAGTCAAACAAGCAAATTGAGTGTTAGGATTTATTAGGAAAGGAATGGAGAACTAATCAGAAAACAATGTTGTGGCAACATAGAACACACAGTGTTCCTGGAACATGAAGATTGTGTTTATTTCTGTTCCCCTCATCAAAAAAAAAAACCACCACCAAAAAAAAGAGAGAGAGAGAAAACAAAATTTGGAAAAGATACAGAGAAAGGCCATGCAATGACCAAAAGTAGAAGAGCTTCCATATCGACATTATGAAAATCACTACATTTTTATCATCCTAAGAAATATTTTTAGCATGATAAGGATTTATCAAACCATAAATGTCAAAAAAAGTTGAAAAAGGTTTTGTTGGCTTTTTTTTTTTTGGGGCGGGGGGAGGGGCTGGGGGCGGGTTGCAAAGTCTCACATTTTAAGAAACAGGAAGCAGCAGAAGAAATTATCAGATGTCAAATTGCTTTCATTCATGGGCATGAAAAATATGAGAGTTCAAAAATAATTATAAAAATTAATGGAAGAAGGGCTACCAAGCATTGCTAAACACAGTTCAGGCACTCGTATCAATATATCAGATGGACCAATCAGGGAAATCCAAAAAAATGCAACATAAAAATATTGGTAAAAAACCTTACTTTGTCCTTATATTATTCATTATTATTAATCATTCTTACTGATAGAATGAGCCTGATAATGTCATGTTGCTGCAGGAGGAAAAGGATGAGGAAAGAATATTTTTTAAATATCATACAATAATGTTTAACTATATTTCTTTATTATATATAATTATTATTTATGGTGATACTAAAATGGGAGGTGCTGTTGAATTTCTTAAGGGACAAGAGGCCTTGCAGAGCATTGGGTGAGCCTCAATGACATGACATTTAACAGGTCCAAATACTGGATTCTGCACCTGGGATGGAGTTACACAGAGCACAAGTATAAATTGGGAGAGGAGTAGCTGGAGAGGAGCCCTGCAGAAAAGGATCTGGGGGTGCAGTGAAGTTATTTTGAATCAGCAGTGTGCCCTGGCAGCCAAGAGGCCAAACTGCATCATTCATAGGCAGCCAGTCAAAAGAGGTGATTGTCCTGCTATATTCAGCATTGGTATGGCATTGAGTGTTTTGTGCAGTTCTGGGGCCAACAATTTCTGAAAGATGTTGAGGCACTCAAACACATCCAGAGAAGGGCAAGAAAGCCAATGAAAGGAATGTCCTCTGAGGAGCAACTAAGGACTTTGGGCTCATCTAGCTTGGAGAAAAGGAGACTGAATGGGACCTCATGGCTCTCTGCAGCATCCTGAGGAGAGGAAATGGAGAGGGAGGTGCTCAGCTCTTCTCCCAACTATCCAGTGGTAGGAAAGGTTCAGACTAGATATGAAGGAACATTTCGTTATAACACAGTAATGATCTGCTTTAAAACAGTAGACTTTTTATAGAATATGATTGAAGTTGGCAGTAGAACATACCTTGGAAAGGGTGAATGTTGAGAGGAAGTGAAAGGAAGAAGAAGTCATACGGAGGTTAAAATAGATACTTTGAGTAATTTGACATCTGTCATGCTGCCATTCAGCAAGACCTGGACAGGCTGGAGAGCTGGGCAGGGAGAAACCTAATGAGGTTTAATAAAAGCAAGTGTAAAGTCTTGTACCTGGGAAGGATAACCATTTGAATTAGTACAGGCTGGGGGATGACCTGCTGGAGAGGAGCTCTGAAGAGAAGGACCTGGGGGTCCTGGTGGATGACAGGTTGGCCATGAGCCAGCGGTGTGCCCTGGTGGCTAAGAGAGCCAATGGGATCCTGGGGTGCATCCGGAGGAGTGTGGCCAGCAGGTCAAAGGAGGTGATCCTCCCCCTCTACTCTGCCCTGGTCAGGCCCCACCTGGAGTATTGTGTCCAGTTCTGGGCTCCCTGTTATAAAAAGGACAGGGATCTCCTGGAAAGAGTCCAGAGAAGGGCTACGAAGATGATTAAGGGCCTGGAACATCTCCGCTATGAGGAAAGGCTGAGTAAACTGGGACTGTTCAGCCTTGAGAAAAGAAGACTAAGGGGGGACCTAATTAACGTTTATAAATATCTTAAGTATTTGATGCAGGGGGAATTGGCCAGCCCCTCTTCAGTGATCTGTGGAGACAGGACAAGGGGCAATGGCTGCAAGTTGGAGCACAGGAAGTTCCACACCAACATGTGGAAGAACTTTTTCCCAGTGAGGGTGACAGAGCACTAGAATAGGCTGCCCAGGGGGGTTGTGGAGTCTCCTTCTCTGGAGATATTCAAGACCTATCTGGATGCCTCCCTTGGCAATATGAGCTAGGGAGCCTGCTTTGGCAGGGGGTTGGACCCAATGATTTTTCGATGTCCCTTCCAACCCCTATGATTCTGTGATTTTGTGAGCCATCCTTATGAAAAACAAACTTCTTCACTAGTCCTTACAAATTCCTAAGTCCAAGGTGTTTGCCTGAGCGAAATGGTTAATTAATAAGTAAAAGTAAGAATGGACAGAATTGAGATCCAATATCATATGATTAAAGATAAGGGTATAATAAGATTTCTATGTCTGAGAAGGTGGTCAAAGAAAAT
Organism: Hypotaenidia okinawae; assembly: GCA_027925045.1. Taxonomy (NCBI): domain Eukaryota; kingdom Metazoa; phylum Chordata; class Aves; order Gruiformes; family Rallidae; genus Hypotaenidia; species Hypotaenidia okinawae. Next base: position 178,275,506 of record BSDF01000001.1, read on the forward strand.
GAATCCATGGATATTAGGTAATCTATTTTGAAAAAACTTAGGAATGACAACTAAATTGGCAGATTTTTTTTTCTTCTAAAGTTTTACAGTCACAAATTAAAAAGGTGAAATCACTGAGACACTACAGATAAATAAGATTTCTCAAAAATACTTTTGTTTCCTTTTGATTTTTAATGACATTAGGCATATTCTTAGAATTAAGAACATGGATGAATGTGAGCAGCTTCAGAAGCTTATATTGAAAGTCTGAGGACTTATTTATTGATTTACATAAAATAATAATTTTCTTGCAGTAATTGCCTTCATATAAAATATAATGGACAATTACAGCTTTTAAAGAGAACAGTTTCTCTTACTTGATAGGTTTATTTTCTGTTCTTTCTAGCTCTTCACAATTCTCAAGATATTCAAGCCAATATTTATTGACCATTTTTTTTTAAATTACATTTATTAAGTGACACACCTATTAAATTTTGCCTAATTTTAGCTTAAGAAGGGAGGGGTCAAGTAACAGCAACTTCACTTCAGATCAATTCAAGTCAAACACATCTGTTTCTGAAGGAGTGGAAAAACAAGAAGAAAAAATTTCAGTAATGAGTAAGACACACAACAGATGATCTGGCCAGGCAGGTTACTCATGGAGAAGTATGTACAGTATTGGAGATTAGAGAGAAGGAGCAGGAAGTGTGATAGACTCCCAGCCAAAATATTCACAATTATCCAGGCATTGCAAGGAAACTCACATGCCCGCATTTTGCTACTCACTAACGATATTGGTCCCTCTGGACTGACCACCCGCAGAGATAAAAGCTCTGTCCTTAAACAAGTCTGTGCAATTTAATTCCATAAGAGAAATCCAAGGCTGATCTTACCTACTCCATGGCAGTTTGTCCCTTCAGCCTTGAGACTCACTCTATGTTGCAGATATTTGCCTTTAGAGCTAACTCACTCCATGAGACAAAGACTGGGGGTAAAACAGAATCAAAATTTGAGCTCCCAGGCATGGTGATTCAAACAACTGAAAGATTGTTTAATCACTCTAAAGCTGGAAATTCAAATGCAGAATGTGATTTTTTCCTAGGAAGAAAACAGAAAAATAGCAGGTCAGGCATTATGATTAAAAAATTTGAACATAAACTGGAAATATTAATATTCTGAAGTTTATCACAAGTAGTTATTTATGTTACCTGCAGAAGTCTGTCTGTGATTGAAGCAATTTAATTGTGGAGGATACTCAAAAACCACCTCAGGACACCCACTTCATTCAGCAGCTGGCCCACATTTTCCCTAGTCTTCCTTTTGTTGCTGATGTACTTGAAGAAGCCCTTCTTGTCTTTGACATTCCCTGACAGATTGAATTCTAAGTTGGCCTTCCTTCCTGCGTCCTTACATACTCTGACTACATTGCTATATTCCTCCCAGGTAGCCAATCCCTTTTTCCACATAATCTAAACTCACTTCTTCCCTTTGAGTTTTCCCAGGAGCTCCTTGCTCATTCATGTAGATCTCCTGACACTCTAGTAAGCACAAACCAATTTTTGAGCTAATGAAACCTGTGCAACACTAGTTTTTTCTATTTGCAATTAATATACAATCACAATAATTTGCTGAATCCATCAGCTGCACTGAAAAATGCTTGTGTTAACAAATACATGGATTAAAACTGATGTTCCTGATGTGTACACAAGTGTTTATTTTACTAGAAATTACAAATTAAGAAAGACATTTTCTTTAGACTTCAAATCCCCTCCTGAAAAATACAAAGTGAAATCCATGAAAACACTTTGATTATGCACACCTGCCTTTAGGAGTCAACAGATTTCACCTGCTGGAAGCATTTAGAACATGAAGACAGCAAAAGTGCCCTAAAATGGTATAAAAATTCCATTAACTTTTGAAAAAAAGGTAACCTCAAATTCCTATTGATGCTTGCAAGCCAAGAAATACACTACAAAATAAGATAAAGCAATGTAGTTAGTAATAAATTATTTCCAAGGGACAAGTTTTCTGAAAAGATTCATGATGGAATATTGACGTCCTTAAGTTTAGGCAACTGATTTTCCTCCACCAGTTTAGTGCAATTACTGGGTTTTGGGAATACAGACATTTCATTGCTTATTTGCTGTATCTATCTATTGATATATGTATAGCAGATTACTGAATACAGAAAAATTAATAGCTTACTAATATTCACAGCCATAAAATAATACAAGTAAAAGTTATTATTATATTTTTAAATCACTAAGGGAAGTCATTGATTCACAAAATTGGAACAGTTTGTTATAAGTGAACTTAAATAATAAAAAAAACCCCTTACATAATAAAAAAATAATATGTTAAGCTGCTTCCAGGTCCAATAACCCATAAAATTCCACATAACAAAATAGTTGTTGAAATTATAAAAATACACATACAAGAAAAAAGCATAAATCATTAAATGAAATGTTGAAATTGAGGATGTAATCAACAATAAAATTGGGATTCAAACCCAAGTATATTTTCAAAATATGCATTTCAACAAAATGAAAACTTCATTTCTGAAAAACTTATTGACACAAGCATTCCTAACAACAGCATTCTGCTCTGGTAGGAGACAAAAAGGCCTAGGTAGGTCTTGGAGACAGCTGAAAATCTTCTGTCAGGAGGAGAATATATTTTATCAGGGAAGAAGATACTCAGTTATGGGAAAACCTTCCATGTAGGGAGCTCTGGGACAGACTCTGTTTTTTTCTTTCTTTTAAAACTGCCTGCCCCAACAAAGTTCCTGCTCAAGAAAACACAAGGCAGAGTCCTCTTTCTCTTAGCAGAAACTTTTTTCAAGTTTGTCATTTTAAGATTGCTAAATTCTTGTAGTAAATAGTGTAATGACTGCTGAAATTCCTAGAAATTGAGATAACGAAACTACAGATTTATGCTTTAACATTTGTTTCCTTTCTTTTTTTCTTAATTCTGTATGTAGTTTTTGTTCCTTCTGAATAAGAATCCATAAAGCAAGTTAGTTTGAAAAAAACCTCTTAATTAAACATCAAATAATGGGTTTTGTGGCATTTTGGTTGGTTGGTTTTGGTTTTTGTTTGAAGTAATGGTAAGAACTATAATAACCTTTTGGAATTTAAAATTCTGGTTGTGCTATATGTATCTAACCTTATGTGTTCTTCCCTCTGTCTTTGGAGTGGACAGATGTTACAGGAAAATGGGTTCCTATAAAAAACCATGTCTGTGCATCAGAGGAAGAATAGTATTTCGTATTGTATAGTACCTTGTATTTTATATTTCTTTACATTTCTTAAAATGACTTTGCTGCTAGATAACACAACATAGAGGTGATATAACTTGCATACAATGAGATACTGAAAACAGATTAAATAAGAGATTTAGTAACAGAAGCACATTCTTGGAATTTTTTGCCACAAGATAGTAGATAAAATTTTTCTGACTGCAACACAAGCTAGAGTAAAAGTAAAGAGCATAGATGAATAATAGTCCTCCATATCATTTTACAAGCTTTCTGGGAAAGAATGAAAGCAATTTGGCAAGCAAAATAGCTTTGGCAATTCACAGGAAAATGAGGAGAAAATAAGACTTTATGTGCTGTTTTACAAACAGTGACTAACAAGTATATGAATATTAAGCAATGTTCTTATAAATACTGAAATTATTGCAAGATTTTTTTGCTAACTCAGATAAAGAAAATTACCCACAATGGAAGATATTGAACTTTAAACATTAGCACAAAGCTTCACGAAGGGCAAAACAAAATGTCTGCAAACTGAATATACCAAGAGAGAGTCAGATTCACTGTGACTTGATTAAATTTATACCCTAATTGCAAGCAAGAGCTGGTAGAATATGTTTTACAGATAAATTAAGTAGGTCGGTGAAGAGACAATACAGTTTCTAGATTGTAGAATTAAAAAATAAAAACATGGAGCACAGATCAGAGAGTGTGAACAAAAGAATGATTCAAGTCTTCCTTCAATCCCTTCACTAAGCAGAAACCCACTGGTTACATTCTTGCTAATTTATGACTGTCTAATTAGATGGAACAAGATTCTAACATGCCATGTAATAGGAAAGTAGTGTGAAAAATTTAATGGAGAGATGACCTTAGAAACAGCTTTGTGAGGAAAGAGGACAGATCTTTAGAGTGCAGATAAATAATAAAATACTTCTATAAAAACATAACTCTGTAGTTTTGGGGCCCATAATAAATATTTTTGAAAGCAAATTTTACAACTTTGGACAGATTAGAGGACCTAATCTCCATTGCACACCCCACAGACTGCACTAGGGACTGCAGAGGTGGGCCAGTGAAAACAGTAAGGAGGAAAGGAAATGGTCTTCCTAAGGAGGTAAACCACAGGCTAGCCCTAACTAGAAAACCTATACATTCCTTGTTTCATCCAACAGAGGACTTAATTGCTGGAGAAAGAAGCTACTACTAGATGAGAAACCTGGTCTATTTGATGATAACCCTGCCCATGGCGGGGGGTGTGGAACTAGATGATATTTGATCTCATCACCGGCTGGGTGGATGGAGGGAGAGCAGTGGATGTCATCTACCTTGACTTCAGCAAGGCTTTTGATACTGTCTCCCATGACATCCTGATAACAAAGCTGAGAGAGCATGGGATAGATGAGTAGACAGTGAGGTGGGTTGAGAATTGGCTGTCGGACTGAGCCCAGAGGGTTGTGATCAGTGGAGCAGAATCTGACTGGAGGCCTGTGACTAGCAGTGTTCCCCAGGGCTCGGTGTTGGGTCCAGTCCTGTTTAATATCTTCATTGACGACCTTGATGAGGGAATAGCATCTACCCTCAGCAAGTACGCCGATGATACAAAGCTGGGAGGAATGGCTGACACGCAGGAACACTGCACTGCCATCCAGCGAGACCTGGACAGGCTGGAGAGCTGGGCAGGGAGAAACCAGATGAGGTTTAACAAAAGCAAGTGTAGAGTCTTGCATCTGGGAAGGAATAACTGCTTGAATCAGTCCAGGCTGGGGGATGACCTGCTGGAGAAGAGCTCTCTGGAGAAGGACCTGGGGGTCCTGGTGGATGACAGGTTGGCCATGAGCCAGCAGTGTGCCTCGGTGGCTAAGAGAGCCAATGGGATCCTGGGCTGCATCAGGAGGAGTGTAGCCAGCAGGTCAAAGGAGGTGATCCTCCCCCTCTACTCTGCCCTGGTCAGGCCCCACCTGGAGTATTGTGTCCACTTCTGGGCTCCCTGGTATAAAAAGGACAGGGATCTCCTTGAGAGAGTCCAGAGAAGGGCTACGAAGATGATTTAGGGCCTGGAGCATCTCCCCTATGAGGAAAGGCTGAGTGAGCTGGGACTGTTCAGCCTAGAGAAAAGACTAAGGGGGGACCTAATTAATGTTTATAAATATCTTAAGCAGGGGATGCAGGGGGAATTGGCCAGCCCCTTTTCAGTGGTCTGTGGAGACAGGACAAGGGGCAATGGCTGCAAGTTGGAGCCTAGGAAGTTCTGTCATTGCTCGATATCCCTTCCAACCCCTACAATTCTATGATTCTAAGGTCCTTTCCAACCCAAGCCATTCTATGATTCTACGATACCATCTTCTGGACAAGTATCCAGCAGCCAAGCTAGGCTACGTGCTCCCATTTTCTCCAGATAGTAGACAGCTTTAGATACACATTTTAATATCTGTCACGCTTCACAAAATTTCCCTAGTTGTTAACCTGGTGATAGAAACTGTGTTCCAAAGCCTTCCCTTCAACAACTTCCACATTTATCAAGGGGTGTGAATCTGATCTAGGTTATATCTACAATCACAACCTAAAAACACATGCTGCTTTCAAGAGACCCAACTGTTTGCCATCTCTGTCACATCCTGAAATTGCTGTTTCTTTCAGCAGTTAGGAAGGAATCTCTCTAGAACCCATACAATCCCAGTGAAAGAAATTAGTATTACAAGCACAAGGAGAGAAGCAGGACTTTCTCCAACATACTCACAACATTTTAAAAAACACATCTAAACAGACCAAGTAATCCTCATTCTCTTTTCATCTTTCCCATGCCAGTAAGCCATCACAGACATATAAGAACTGCTTTAATTTTAAAGATGCTGATTCAGCTCAGCTGTTCTACTATCAATATCTTAAACTTTAATAATTTAATTTTCTTTAACAAATGTGATAAAATAAACAGTTTTAAAGAGAAAGACACAATGTGCCTTGTGCATTTTAAAAAAAGTCTCAGTTTGCTATTAGCAGCTCTCATACAGCACAATTTCATTTCCTGGGTCAACTTTTGTGTTTCTTCCTCACTGGTTTCAAGCTGATCCCTAACCTAACTCTACAACTTCACAGCTGTTATCAAACCTATGTCCCCAGTTTTGATCATCTGATGCTCTTGAATTTGTTCATTCCCTGCCATTTTTTTGTCTAAACTTCTAATAAATTATTCAAATAATATAGTGCATGATTTTTTTATTGTTATGTTCTCTCATAAGCAAAGTATTAAAAAGATTCTGTACTGTCTCTGTTCATCTTACAGAGTCCCACATCACATTCATTTTATACACAAACATTTTTAAATTAATTACAGGAGTAAAAAATACACAGTTTGAATGTATGTTCCTATGAGATAACTGCCAGCCATGTTTATTTTCCTTTTAAAACTACACTGACTTTAATCTGAGAGCAATAGCACATTGCTCCCTAAGTACTAATCAAGATTACTTTGGAGTATATGAAGCAAATAATGGCTGCTGAGCTCTTACTAATTCCAAAGGCTTCTCTTAGAATTTCTGATTTTATTGAGTGGTGAGTGATTTGACATTAATTGGCACTGCAGGAATCAGAAGTCATAATTAATACCTTGGATTTGTATTTTAATTTGTGGTTTGCTGTGAAATCTTGAAAAGAAGAAACCTTGGCAGAAAATAAACTAGCTATATATAGAAACTTACGTTTATCTATGATTAAACTGAGCAGTGTGTGAGCTTTGTAATTTAATCTGAAAAGAGTTTGGTACATCTGAGGAGAAAAGGTTCTGATTAATTCCAAAGTTGTAAAGTTTGCTTTCAAAAATATTTATTATGGACCCCAAAACTACAGAGTTATGTTCTTATAGAAGTATTTTATTATTTATCCGTACTCTAAAGATACCTTTGTAATATATGAATCTTTTTCAAATGGGTCTAATACCTTTGGCCATTAAATGCAGCCATTTGCATCGAGAAATCCATCAAAATGGTACCAGTACTCCAAAGCACATTGAGCTAATGTTGTGATGAATGCACCTCAGGTCAGTCAGTTAAAAATAATGCATGGGATTAATTTTTAAATGCTGCTGTCTTTAGTCCTATGTATTTTTTAAGTAATGATGTAAAGAAATGACCTAAAACAAATGACTGAGTATCTATACCAAGCCTTTCCTTTCAGTATCACACCACTGCATGGGGTGGACAATTGTGTTAGAGGCTACGTGAGTGGGAGATGGTATCAATGATAGATATTCCTCCCAGCCTTCTGCATACAGCCATTCTATAAAAAACCAGTATGCCAGAAGACATGTAACCAGAACAGGACATGGGGGAAGCGAGGAAACAGAGATCTTATGGGCTTCATCAAATACAACTAGTATTTGGTAAAACACTCAGGTCAATCAGTGCTGCCTGAAATTTTCTCTGTATTCTATGACATCTAGCAGAGAGCACCCAGAATGTTTTTTACTGGATGGCTGCAAGGATCAGCCTACTGGGAATTAATGCTCTTTTTCCTAAAATGGGTCTCCTCAAGGGTGTCAATCTGCATATATACTCAGGTGCTCCCAACGCTTCATGTTCAAATCCACGTAAGTCACTGGTCCCTGCAACTTTTTTCTGTCTTTTCCCATAGACCAATCGGCAACTTCAGCACAGCAGAGACTGAATTTAGACTGATAGCTACATCTCAAAATCTTTGTACATAACCAGCAGAACTTAATTTTAATTCTCTACCTTAAAATTGTAAGAAACAAGATAGAGAAAGAGATAGATAGATAAATAGATAGATAGATAGATAGATAGATAGATAGATAGATAAAAATAGAAGTGTCTTTAATAGCACAAAGTCAAATCACGTTCATATATTTATTTTAGGCAATCATTCTCCAACAGCTTGACTGTAAATTGCATGACTAGAATTTCATGATCTAATAGCACTGAAATGTGCATGGTACCCTTTCCATATTCCAGTACATTTAAACCAATATTATTAACTTATATAGAATAAAATAAGGGAAAGACTAGTGATAGAGAGCTTCGCTAACGGGAAACAGTTATATCAATTTATTCTGGCAGTTCACAATTTAGAAGAGGAAAAAGGAAAATAACAAAAAATAGGCTGAGTGATTGGGCATAAACTGGGAGAAACCTGGCTTCCAAGCATTCCTCAAAAAAGTACTTGCATATTTTAATTCTCAGTGTGAAAATAGCACTGGAAAAATCAGTTTGGAGGAAAAAAGAAGTAGTCCTAGATGCAGGGTCTGGATGTAGCACAGTTATATGAGGAGGAAGAAAGATACACAAGGTACCTAACAGTAGAATTGCACTAAAGAGGGAAGGAAAAAAAAAAAAAGAAAAAGAAAAAAAAAGAAAAAGAAAAAAAACACATGTTGGTCATTAAAATCTTCAAGAAACATTAAATATACTTTATGTCTCCTCAAACCAGCACTTGCCTTACATACCCAAAGCTGACAGTTGACTGCCTAAGAACACAGTGCTCCTAGAGACTGTTAATGTCAAATCAGTATCAGAAATGGATGGATTTTTATTTCCTTTAGCTTTCTATATTGCAAGCTGTGCTAGATTAGTTTTGTCTAAGTTATCCTTTTGATGTCTGATCCTTAGTGACTCTGGTCTTAGGTGCTTTACTGGATCATGGGATACTTTTAGATAAATTAAATGGGTTTATACTGTTTAAATTAGTGACAAATTGGCAGAGTTTGAAAACTTCAGGAGCCAATTTTCATCCACTATAATTGACTGGAGAGGTTTGATTTCTGTAAGCATTTTGGAGATCTTTCTGAAATTGATCTAGTGGTGGGGAAAAAAAAACCTGGAGAATTTGAGCTCAATTTGGATAATAATAGAAAAGCTTGGGTCCCCTTTGGCAAAATAAAAAAAGACTAATTAAATAAACACAGCAATTTGGTAAGCTCCATCTCCAAGTATCTTAAAAAAAATTAATATTTCCTATTGAGACAGAGCCTTTTCATTGGTGAATATACGTCACTACACAAAAAAAGTTCCTGGCTATGCAAATGCAAGCTAGTGAGAGAGTCAGGGGTGAGACTGCAGCTTTGAGATTGAATGAATGGTTCTATGTATGTGAAGATACAGCTTTTTAGTCAATTGTGGGTTGTGTCCTTATTGAAGACTCTCCTCTACATTTGAAAATAGCTTCTAGCACAGAAATGTACTGCATTGCTGCATTTTTGTTGCTTGAACTTCATTAAAGGACAGTATAAAATCATCATCTGGATTGGAGGTGACATCTGGAGACCATGTAGTCCTACCCTCTACTGAAAGAAGAGACTTAGACTGTTCAGGGCCCTCTTACCATGAACTAAAGACTATTAGTCTTTAAATGGGTGCAACTACAAATTGATCTGTGAGTTTTATTAAAAAGCAGGGAAAGTATTGTATTGCAGATGCAGCACTGGTAACACATGTAGCCTACTCAGTTAGTAAAGATTGGTTTCACTTAAAAGCATGAAAAACTTCTACACAGTTCATCCTCTGCAATTGATTTCAGCCACAGTTAAACAGAAGCTGAATTTAAAGTTACAATTTTCTAAAAAAAGTTCATGCTAATGTCATATATTTAAGCATACATGTAGGTATATCTGAAAACTCTGTGTATTAATTTTGAGGGCAAACCCTTGCATGTTTTCTCTTGCATACAAAGAAATAACTTTTTTAATATAAACACGTTTCTAAACACATTTGTAGGAATAGTTTTTTTTCTTTCAATCTTCAAATAATATTGGAAACCGAAATAATCTGAAAAAAAAAACATTGGAAGAGAAAGTAATGATGAACTAAAGTTATTTTATAGGTCAGAGTTCATAATGATTACTTTACAAGAAAGCTATAGGAAAAGTATGAAAAAATAGCTAAGATTATAAAATAGAAATGCTCTCCCTTTGATTGATGAGTATAATGTTGTATACCAGTAAAATTACACCTGCTTCTCACTGAAGGGCAGAAAGGCAATGGAAACATCTGTATATGCAGCTATTAGCAGAGTAGTTCCTGTAAAGTTAGAAACTTTACAAAACAATGAACATTACAGAAAAGCTTCTTTTTATTTCAGTAAGTTAACACTGTCTTTTAAAACCAGTATCAGTTATAACAGACTACAATATAGGAAGGACTTCATCTTTTTGAAGATCTGACTCAGTTGATGTGACATCAAAACCTTGAAATACTGCATGGCCTTATCTTAAAATGTCTATCAACTACAGTGGTAAAAACAGTTAAATAGGACCATTTATTGAATGATCCTAAAGCAGAAAAATATTCTTCTGATTTCAGTTGGAAAATGGTTATAACACACTAGTAAAAATTAAATTTCTGGTTTATCCAAAATTTACATTAGGTGAAGAAACATGTTTCTGCATGTATATAGAAAATAATATACAGAAGAAAAGCATAAATCTATTAAACCTTCAAAAATTATTTAATGTTTGCAAAAGACTTTTTTTCTGACAGGTTTTTTCAGCTCTGACTTATTAGGAATAGCAGTGTTGTTCCTAAAATAATCCCAGCATTTTACTGTGAATTTTCAGTTGAAAAAGTACTGTGTAATGCTAGAAAATTGAATTTTAGAAAAGTGCATATTTCGGATCAGAAAATGTCTTCCATCATCTCTAGACAACAGTTAAAGTCATCCAGTTGATAAAGAGCTATAATGATGTGTGAAAGTATAAGATTTCATAGATTGGGGCACAGAGAAGTTTAACTTTTTTTTTAAAAAAGAAATCAAAAAAAAGGAGGAAGATAAAAAAGGAAGGCTCTTGAGACAATCAAGATGGGAGATACCAAGGACTGCAGGCCACTTTTGAAAATTCATTCTTGTTATTCCCAACCTTTTTCCAGCAAATTGATCACAAAGTCAGTAATGGATTTTAATAAGCCTCTTAATTTTGTGAGTGAAATTACTCAGCTTTTGTCATTTTTTATATTAAAAAATAATAAATATTTATTATCTGATTAAGTTAATGTTTTCCATGATAGAAGCAGAACCAAATAACAAAAAACTATGTCTGATCCATAGAGTTTTTGAGCTTCTGAGAGCAAGAACCTCTCTTTGAGGAACTGAAATTTTAAACAAGTGGGAATTTGATTGTATTTATCATTATTAGAGAACTGGTATGTGGTGACAGACAAGTTTTCCCTATTCTTCTGCTTGCAAAAACCTTCTCTAACCATACAGCTATAATGCATATTTCAATTGGTTTACAAAGTCGGGGGGAGGATTAAATTTCTAAAAAGACATGATCTTTTGGGAGATGACCAAGAATACAAATAAAAATGAGTTAATGATGTGAACAGACATGGATAGTATTACACTAGGAGAATAACCGTCATAGAACAGGTGTCAGAGAAACAAGAAAATTTATGGCAGCCCAGGAAAACTGTTGATGTGAGCAAGACTGATGAAAAGGGTGGTAGCTTTGTTTTCAATGTCCTTTACTTGTATTCAGTTTACCCAGCAAAACTGTTCAGTTAGAACATCGGTATTCTAACCTGTGTCCTAACAAAACTTGTTTCTGTTTAGGGAGTTGTGTTGCCGCACAGGGTGCACTCCTAGAGGAAAAGAAGTAATCAGATCCGTGTCGATGCTCTTGGCCACAGGGAAAGTGTCCTGTCACATTTCTATGTCTATACAAAGCTGTGATAGAAGGGTCACATTCAGATACTCTTTCATAGATGCATGCCCTAGAGACTTGCTTCATTTTTCTTCACACTTTTACCTTTCCCATCAATCTTAAACACTAAAATTCCCTAAATAATTATTCTACCCTCTTATCAGTAAATTTACCTTAAACATGTTGAAATGCTTCTTTAAAATTTTCAGGATTATTTTTTGTTTGTTTTGTTACATAAAACCTGTCATTTCGGAACTATGGCTGCCTTCTTTGTGGTCTTTGGGCCACTTTTGTTTCAGCAGTAAAATTTCTGTAAAAAGAAACTTGGGTTTTCCCAACTTTTCACAGTGCAAATGATCTTCACCACCCAACAAACAGAAATCCTCTTAAACACCCTCATAGCACCTCTAAATTTAGGCAAAGGATCTCATATAAGAGCTAGAGTTGTAGCCATTCTATAAAGCATCCTTGTACACAGAAATAGGCTAGAAAGTTGCTTAGCATGCAATAACTTTCCTGTTTCACTTCGCTCCTGTCTCTCCTTCTCTCCAACCCACTCCACCTGGCTCATCTACCTGTTCAGCTTTGTCAAAGGCCAAAATGTGAGTCCTTTTGGGTAAAACGTTTACACTTTGTTGCATGTATGTTTTTGAGCTACCTACAATGATGCTTTTTACCTTGATTCCATCTGCTGTTGCACTGTAATGGTGAGGCGTGGTGACAGAAAAATTCTACAGCTGATCTCTTGTTCAAAAAAAGCCAACATAATGTCTTCAGGGCTCTATGACAATTTGAAAAACAATGCCCATCATAGCCAGAGATTATAGCCTGCAGATGTCCAACTGCAACAGATGGAATCCAGCAATGAGTTATCTATTACCCTTCTTGAAGCAGGAGCTTAACATAAAAAAACCCACGAGCATTGTTTTGATAGGTTTTGTTAGTTGATCCTTCACATGTAATGAGTTAAAACAGGTTGGAAAGAATTCTACTTAATTAAAGGCCATGCCAATTTGAAACGTTCTATATGTGAAATAAAACTACAAGTTAAGAACTATTCGAAGTTTGGCATAAAGCTTAGCCAGACTTCTGCTTCTATTATTTTTCCTGCTGTAAATCTATTGTCCATCCAGAATCTATTTTAGCATTTCTTATTTTATTTGTCTTCAGTAATTGTAATTCATTTAGGACATACTATGGAAGTCTTTCCTAAAAATTTATTGCAAATAGAAAATAAATTAGCTACTATAAAATCATGAATACACTACTGGCTAGGCTATGTAGTAATATGTTTCAAGCTGAGCAAGCAGATGGCACTATTTTCATTCTTACTCATTTATTTTAAAGTATTTTGTTCAATATTTCTTAGAAAAAAATGTTCTCTGATATTCTGACTGTAAAAATATAGCAGTCAAATATTTTAGAAAGGGGTTTATAATTTCACAGGAACATTTTAATACAGATACACAAAAATGCTGGTTTAACACCAGCAATCCCTCAATGTTTGCAAAATGTTCTTATATAAAAGACAAAGCTGTGGATTTAACTAAAACTTTTTCTGCCAAATGCTGAAATAAAATTCAGAACGCCACTCATGAAAATTGTGACATGTTTTCACTTTCACAAAATTCGATGTGAAAACCAGAGACACTGTTCTAAGGAAGTAATATTCTATAGCATAGAAAATCTATTTATTTATCCTCTTTCCCTAAGGGGTGTTGACTGATTATTAAATGCAACTGTAGAAAGCTGCTTACCAGTTAAGCACTGGATATCCCAACTAATAAAATGTGTTTTAAATTTACATAAAATCCTTCCATACAGAAACACCATAAGAAAAAGCAAGGGGAAAAAAACCACCTCTCTCTCCTCAGTAAGTCCAGGTCAAGTTAATCTCAGCACAGAAAATCAAGGACAGCCAGTCAGTCATACCACTGAATGACGGGAAAAAATCACAAACCCACTGGAGTTGTCTAGTAACTTCTGTTTCTTTAGTCACACTTTCCAAGGTTAGTGATTTTAGTGACAAGCCTTTGATTATGTAGAACCTTTCAAACCTTCCTATGTCTTGCATGTGCCATGTATTCCACAGACATGTTTAATTCCTGTCTTACATTTCCAGTCCTAAGGAAAGCTCTCATGAACCTTTGTATGTGTCTGCTTGAGTTACTGTTTTTCAGCATCATTTGAACAAAAACACGGAGAGGTCTTTGTCAAAGAAGATTTGAACAAGCTACTAGGAAGCGAGGTGAAGACACACTTCAGATACCAAAAGAAAGTAAGTGAGGTCCTGGAGAGTGTCTAAAGAAGAGCAAAGAAGCTGGTGAAGGGCCTAGAGAACAGGTTTTATAAGAAGGGGTTGAAGGAACTATGGTTATTTACCATGCAGAAAAGGAGGCTGAGGGGAGACAACTACATGAAAATTGTAGAGCTAGTAACAAGGTGAGTGTCAGTCTCTTCTCTCAGGTAACAAGTGATAGGACAAAAGGAAGAATCTTCAAGTTAGGTTAGGGCAGCATTAGATTCAATGTTATTAAAAAAATTCTTCACTGAAAGTGTTGACAATCATTGGAACACGCCTCCCAGGGAAGTGGTTGTCACCACCCCTGACTATATAAAAGTGTAAACTTGATGCTTAGATACATGGTTTAGTGGTGTACTTGGCAGTGTTATGTTAATGGTTGAACTTGATAATCTTAAAGGTCTTTTCCAACCTAACTGATTCTATGATTCTGTAAAAATAGGATGACTTACAGTCTGAAGGTGCTTATTTTCACTGAACTTAAGGCGTCTAGATAGACAAAGTTCAGGCATCTTATTTTGTGATGTCTAAAGTTAGGAGACATTAATCCTATTATTTATTTATAGGAGAAAAGAGACATGAACAAACTATTTTACCTTTTGCCATAATTATGGGAAAAATAATTTGGCAATTGGCATTTATCAAACATGATTCTAAAAGTCCTAATTTTCATGTGTCTCTTCCAATCACATTTAACAGCCAGAAAAAAACATGTTAAATGATCATGTGACTGAAGAAAAAATGCTAATAATAGACAAAATCCCAAATAAAAATGGAACATGAGATGTTTGACTTTCTCAGCAAACAGAAATTATCCCAATGACAACACAAAGCTGCAAGAAATAGGATTGTAGAGGTGCTCATAAAAATATCTTTAAAAAATAGTACCTAAATCTACATTACTCATATAGATTATATTTAAAATATTTAATGGTTGAACAAGCAAGCTAGTAACAGCTGGATGTCAAACTCAAACACAGTTAAGATGGTTTGAAAGCTGATATAAGCAATTCATCAAATTTCTGCAGGAGATTTTTGTACATCTTCCAGTGAATGCTTTTCCTTATGTTTTGGTGTTGGTGATTTTGTTAAAATTTACTACTCAAAAGTTGGAACATTCGTAAGTAAGGCTTTGCTTACTCAGCTCAGCCTTGAGGTTCTAACTCTAAGCCACTTGTTCCTGAATCTTGAAAAAACAAAAATCACAATAGCAACACTTTTTGCCCAAGTGTATTTTTAAGATATCAAGGAAAAAAATAACACAACAGTGATTGCAGCCATTTCTCTAGAATGTATAAAAAACCAGATTTGCTTATGTGCCTGTCTATCTGCATGTTGAAATGCAAAGGAAAAATGCATATAGAAATCATAAATGCTAACTGATAACTGGAAAGACATTATTGAGAGAAAGAAGGAAGGTAGAGGTTTGTGATTATTTCTCTGGCAACATCTCTAAGACACATAACTAGAGGCTACAATCAACAGAAAGAGTATTTGCCAGTTTTCTCATTTTAGAGTCACAATGGAGATCATTATTCTGAAGAACAGGAATAATTATTTTGTTGGTGGGGTTATGTTTTGGAAATATGTTTCCAGAAGTTTGGGAATTTTTTTCTTTTTTTGAAAAATTATTGCCTTTTTTTCCCCATTTTGTTGTATAAATTCATTTATTTTAGTCTTTGTCATGATTTAGCCTTGTCTGGCAACTAAGCACCACACAACAGCTCAGTGACTCTCCCCCAGTGGGATAGGGAGAGAATCAGAAATGAGATAGTAAGAAAACTCATTGGTTGAGATAAAGACAGTTTAATAAATAAAGCAAAAGCCACACACACAAACAAAGCAAGACAAGGAATACATTCACTACTTCCCATGCACAGGCAGGTGTTCAACCATCTCCAAGGAAACAGGGCTCCATCATACCTAACAGTCCTCGGGAAGACAAACGTCATAACTCCAAATGTCGCCACCACCCTCCTCATCATTCCTCTTACATGCTGAGTATAACGTCAGCATGATATTCCATGATATGGAATATCCCTTCAGTCTGTTGGGGTCAGCTGTCCTGTTTTTGTGCACCCTAGCCATCCCACTGGCAGGGCAGGATGAGGAGAAGAAAAGGCCTTGACTCTGTAGAGTACTGCTCAACCACAACATCTCTATATAACAAAAAACATCTCTGTTTTCATCCAAATCTAAAACATAGGCCCATACTAGCTATTATGAAGAAAATTAACTCTATATCAGCTGAAACCCAGACAATGTTCAAACAGAATGGCACAACAGGGTGTGTATTATGATATTCTAGTGACATACTGTGGTGATTATTAGATAGAAAGCAGAGGACACGATGCCAGCACCCTCTTAGACATTTCATTATTAGTTCATAATCATAATTCATTCCCTGGAGCCTCTCATCATGCTCATGAGCTCTTTTAAAAAGACAACGAATTAGAAGAAATATACCTGCAAAATTGTATTATTTTAAATTTCAATTTCTATTATTTCAAATCAAACAAAATATCATACTAGAAAAAATAAACACTGATACTTTCGAAGTGATCAAGATAATATTTTAGGATTCCAGCAGATTTTTACATGAATTACAAATTCCAATTCAATGTAATATTTGTCATTTTAAACACTGTGGAAATGCGTCCACAAGTGATAAAAGCTAACAGAAGAAGTCTTAACTTTTAGATTCAATGCATACTGAAATAATAAGAAGGAAGCCCATACTACATGATCTTCTATCAGGAGATGACATTCAATATTCAGCCATCACACGTGCCAAAATATCTGGTATGCTATACCCGTAAAAGAAAAACCTCCTTTTTTTCTGGGAAATAGCGCAAGTGCAGATTCTTTGGCTACCTCTATACTACAGAACGCATTTGCTCCAACAAGGCTTAATGATGTAATATGTCTTATCCACACTATTCAGTGTAGGCCATCCTGACATAACCTGTTTATCTGGGCAGCCACATCCTTATTTCATAGCACTTGGTCTTGCGCTTCCTTTTGAATCTGGACTCTCAGAATTGTTATTACTGCTTTTATTGCTGTGGGGTTTTTTGTGTTCTCAATGGTTGAAAAAATGTGGTGACTGTGCCACAGCTCAGCAAATGTTGTTTCTTCTTTTACAACATAAAATGGTATTATGTATTTCTTATCAACCAAAGAAAATCAGGAGAAAGTTGATCCAAACAGACTTCTCTTTTGAAAAGACATGCAACTGTCATTATTCAAAGACATATTTTGAATCAGTACAAAGCAGTCATACAGTCCCACATGTATGTGTGTTCCTAAGTCTGCTTGTGTACAGAAGTAGAATAGGCCTGTTTTTTTAAAAAAAAATTAAGTATATGAAAAAAAAAAGAAGAAATATCATACCAAGATTTTCTTATTCATATGTTTGTACTTTTGAATGTTTATACCAATATTCCTAATTTTTTTTAACCATTATATATAGTATGGGTATTACTCAAAATATAGTGAGCACAGTTCTGTTCTCTATAGTCAGACTTTGAAGATCAAGTAGCATGATAAATGTAAGTGTGTGCTGGTACTAAGAAATGTTCAGTTTCTAACATACCAGTTGCATTTTTCACGTACTCAGAGGTGGAGGTGGAAGATTGTGAAGACAGATGCCAGCTAGGAACCTTAGTATCTCATTTTTAATGCATTATAGGGTGCTCAGATAACCCCAATGCCGGCTGGCTGTTTAGAACAGCTTTTTTTTTCCTTTTGTTGGAACCAGTACTTTTCAGTGGATTGTTCTGTATGTCCTAAGCCCAAAGTGGAATTTCTCTCTAAAATTTCTCTTAGGAAATTCCCCAGTGCTACCAGATATGTTCATCCCACTTAAACAGCAGCTCCTGTCTGACACTTGGGTCACAGCTGCAACCTCCACGTCACTGTTTTTGCAATCTGTATACACAAGATTTTCCTTTATGAATAAAGTAGAAGATACCATAAGATACATTTTAGGTGGTTATACACTTTGAGCTTCTTTTATGGTGGTATGAATAGAGGCCTTCAGCAGTTTTAGGAAGAACTTAATTGTATGTGTGGTAAAGTCAAAAGTTACCTTCATTGTTCTATTTAAGTGTTCTGAAGGTTGATTAAAAGTAGTAGTACTGTTCTTTATGTATGTCCAGAATATGATCAATTTCTTTCGCATAGTAAGTTCTTCCACAGAAATTGAATAGTTGGAAAGTGAGCATTATGGTTCAAAATTATTCTAAAAAGCTGTATTTTCTTTCTCTTGGGAAATTTGAAATGATTTTGACCTTTAGACACAGTAAGTCTATATATTGATACTTTTAGGAATTGGAGCATTCCAGAAATTTGCAAGTAGGAATGTTGAAACATAAACTTCTGGCAGTTTTGATCAAAGTGAATTTGGAAGTACTGAAATAACTGTTTTCATTCTAAATTCTTCAGAAATAAGAATTCTTGATTTCAAAACTAAAGTTTGCTTTTATTCTTTTAAACTCAAAATATCATTAGAAAATAATTTAAGAGAGAAAATTGTACTTGACATTTTGCAAAAGGTAGAAATATTTAGTGCAAAATACTTCAGCAAACCCAGGTTCTATGTTTAGAGGAAATTAGGAATTCCACAGAGGTCAGAAAGATGTTCCTTATGAGGAAACGCAGTGATAGAACAGTTCTGAAACTGCTGTAGTCTGTTTGCACTGGGAGAAATTAGTGACATAATCAGATGTTAACACCTACCCACACAACAACCTCTCCTTGTTTGCCTTTCCTCTACCATCTCCTTTCCTTACAAGAACAAATAGAAGAACCCCAGCGACCTGTTCTTGCATGAATACACTAACCTATTGGCAGTAGAAAGGGGGCATTGCCAACTGCTCTCTCTGTATTTAGAATCACAGAATGATAGAGTGGTTTGAGTTGTGACGGACCTCAAAAATCATCTGGTTCCAACCTCCGTGCCATGGGCACTCCACTAAACCAGGTTGCCCAAAGCCCCATTCAACCTGGTCTTGAACACTATCAGATCACACCCTCTCTGAGCAACCTCTTCCAGTACCTCACCAGCTTCATAGAGGTTTTCCTAATAAATAAAGATTAAGCTCTTATGAGATGCAGAGATGGGGCATAGAACACATCTTATGCTTTTCTTTTTTCTCTTTTCTCTCGTTCTTTGATAAGACATGGGTAAATATAAGCCATGCTAGGAAAAAAAAAACCAAAACCCAACAAACAAAAACAAACCAAATACAACCACCAGGTATATCCTTAGTATATCAGTATATTATTTATTATATATATACTATCCTTAGTATATTCAGTATATCCTGAAATTAGTAGATGTAGACAGTTATAAACAGGAAATTTTACATCTACTCAAGTATATAGTCCTGTTTCATAGAGACTTGATTCACCAAAAAAAATTTCACTTGATTCACAAAAAAAAAAAAAAAAAAAGGACAAAAAACAGACTGATTACGGAGCCTTTGGGTATTATCCTAGCTATTATTATATGTGCAGCTACTGCACCAGCACCATTGAATTTACTAGCCTTTTATTAAGTCACAAATAAACTCTCTACTAGAAATCTCTTGCAGGCCTCTGACTGTTCTCCTCTGACATCCTCTCAATGTCTATGCATTGATTATATGGAGAATCTATGGCATCTACACTTCCTTAAAGTGTCTCAATTAAGATGGGAGATGTAGGTAGAGTTAATGAATATTCTAACGACTGCAGGTCATCAGGTACAGAATGATACTGGCACTTCCTTTGAAATTTTAGCAGTCGTTCATAAAGTTCTTTAGAAAAGACTTTTTATTGCTGCGGCTGCAGGTTCTTTGTGTTAGGATACTAACCAGTTAGCATATGAATATATAATTTCTGTTCTTGTAAGAAAGAACACCATTACATAAAACTGTCAAAAGCTTTTGATAGATGATAAACTATTAGACTGAGACTTGGTTTAAAGAAAGCATTCAGCAGACAAATGACATATGTTTTTCTATAATATCATAGCTAATGACTGGGATTAAGAATCACAGATGTAAACAGAATATCCAATACTGTAATAAAAGCAATTAGATTATTCAGCTTTAAAAATACTCTGAGCACAGAGAAATAATGCAACATAGTGCAGTATGAAATCTGCAAAGGCATTTTGGCACCAAGTCTTGATATATATCAAAGAGACAGATAAACACACAAAAATCTTTTAATACTTAAGTCATAGAATATTTGATAATACAGATCTAGTTCCTGTGCAACTTTTATTTGACTAAATTGCAATGGTAATACATAGAAAATTTCTTTCAATAAACTAAGTAAAGACCACATCAATCTGTAGAGGATTAAAGAATTGTATCTGCAATGAAACCAGATAATTCACCTGAGGAACAAAGAAACCCAAAACACAAACCAACATGAAGAAATTAAAACAGGCAAATTGATATTCAGTAAAAAGTGGAGGATTGAAAAACACGGTGTTGCTTACAGATCTTTCTGGGTATTGAAGAACTAATACAGGATCGATGCATTGAGATAGGATGGAAAAAATTTGACAGCCCAGATTAGGAAGGAAATTCATGTGATCCATATGGCAATAGAGAAAATACTTTTATGTCATGCTGCAGACATCCAAGAACTATCAATCCACAAGTACTTAGAAAAGGCTGAGTCTTTTTTTCTAGACTTCTACAAAAGAATAGTAAGAGTTATTAGGGTCAGGAAAAGGATGACAAAAGATTAAAATATGAGCAAGGTATATCACTAGCTACTTTCTGTACTTACTGGCTAGGGTTATATACCTAAAGGTGGTTTATTGTGTAATTAATGCTGTATTTCATACAAAAGAATCCAGACACTCTACTTTGAGGACGACAGAGTAGTACCCACTCTATACATGCATAAAACCTAAGATGAAAGAGTTTAAAGATTGTATAGAATGATCCAATAGGTTATAATAAATTTATAAGGGATCAAATTTAGGCAATTTAAAAAAATATAGAAAAAGTCCTCTGTAAGTGTGAAATGCCAATAATCCATTAACTAAATACTATTTCTAAGGTCTATCAGTTAATACTGAATTTTCCTAGTTTACAAGACCATCTTTTGGGGATGAACAGACTTTTATTTGAAACTATCTGATTTTATACACATTAAAAAAAATTACACGTCTGTTTTTTCTGGTCATATTAACACCCTCCATTGGAAAACAAAAATCTTAAAATAATTCAGTTGTCCTTCACTTGGATGGGATGAATAGGTCTCTGGAATTGTCTAGCTGAACTGTCTATAAAGGAAATAAAGAGAATTAATGTAGATTAGATTAGAATTCACTTAAGTCAACATAAGTGTATAATGGCATTGACACACCATTTAGCATATCCACAGGAGGCTGACAGAACAGGACCAATGAAAGACCTGTAGTCTTCTGGAGTGTCAGTAGGAGATGAGACAGGATACTGTCAGTCATCCTAAATAACACCAGCTACCTGTGTATGGCAGCAGATCAGTCTTTAGATGCCTAATTTTTATAGACTAAGGGCTCAGTTCACCTTCCAAAGATGCCTAATTGCACTTGAAATGCCCCAGTTATGCCACACATCACATGATGCTGAAAATATGACACCAGACCTGGGAGCACTGTGAGCTTATGTATGAGAAAATGAATCGAGTGGCTGGACACCATGCTGCTTTAATTAACCCAAGCAAAATGTTCAAAGATATAGGTTCCGATCTTTTCCTAAAGTAAATCATTGTAGCTCTGTTTTCTTCCTGTATTTTATCAACCAAATGTCAGTTGAAGACCTAGTACAGAGTTTAAATAATAATCTTGGAACATGAAGCTACGGACTGTCAACGTTTTACATCTTTTAGTTGAATGAATACAGGCATACAAAAAAAAAAAAAAAAAAGAAAAGGCAAATCCATGAGTTATATAGAGAAGTGTAGTTTTTACGTTTGATATAACAGAATATCAGAGTTGAAAGGGAAATATTTTATTCTGTCTGCTTATCCTGTCTACAATAGACAACAAAAGATGTGTTTTGAATAAAGTCAGTATAATCTGATGTAAGAGGAAATATGAGCTGCTTTCCTTATTTTATGAATTAAAGCAGCAACATCTTACAGCTACATGAATCACTCACATGCATTTATGCTGTTAATGTTGCCATTTCTCAGTGTGCAAGTACTCCAGAAAATAAATCTCTCTAAGATCTGTCCCACATCTTCAGATATTTAAAACTTAGGAAGAATCAATTTGCGACTTTTACAGACATTCCTCAAAGTCTTCAGTATCAAAGTGAGGAATTATTATCTCTGTGCCAAAACCTACATTTTCCATTTTAGGGCACAAGAGTGTTCAAAATTTCACATCAAAAGACCTGTATTTTTGTTTTCTGAAAAAAGGTATCTGTTTCTTTTGTGCAGTATATAGACTCAGCTGCATATTACTGTACTCTTCTGTAGTTTCAGTTCTGATTGGAAATCTCATGTAGCCATGGAAATCAGATCAGGGGTTTTCTATACTTTCTGAAACATCATTCTCACTTTCAAATGAGTTTATTATTTTAGTTTTCAGTCTGTCTTGAAATGAAGGACAATACTATGGTGACAGGCAGGGAAATGAGCCCAAGAAAACACAAATGAGTTTTTGCATTGATTATGAGTTTTCTATCTATTATTTGAGGAAAAAAAATCCCAATTTCTCAACACTTTTATGAATTTTCATTGTGAATTTGCATTTCAACCCCAGCAGTGAATGCTGGGTTTTTTCCCAATATAGCAGTCTAACACTGCTTTATATACTCTGTGATATACTTTAAGTTTGTTTTTTTTTTCAGTTGCCTATTACACAAAACATTGCTTTCAACATGGTTGCAGAGGCTCTCTATCTTAAGCAGAGTTAATAATGACTGGAGAATGAAAACATCTCCTTCACCCCATTTCACAAGACTGATGACTATGTAGCAGTGAGAAAAGTGTAACCTATACTATGGATGGAAATATATAACCCATGAAAATACTATATCTCAGTTAATTTATGTACAATTTTCATGTTAAATTAGTTTGGCATTTATCTATCAAATATGTGAAGGACATGATAAAGTTTTTTACATTATGTGGTTATTTATATTTATGATAATTTAGAATGATCATACAAGCATTTCAGTTTATTTGCAGAAAAGTAGAATTAACTTTACACTTTATTTAGGCTGAAGTTTGCCCAAGGTTTGATTCCTGATTCATTAATAATTTTCTAACAGGCACTTCTCTATTAACTTGTTTTTCCTCCTTTTATTCCTTTTGCAGTACTCTGAGAGTTAATAATGTCTTAACTAGTTCAAATTATCACTTTTGAAGGTTCCAAATTTCTACGCAGAAAATTCTGTTCACTGCAGATGACAAAGCCATTAAAAACATTCTGCTGTGCCCAATCCAGTACTGTTCTATGTGCAAGATGAATACTAAAAGCACCATTAGCTGCAGAGACAGAGATTTACCAATCACTTATTGAGGATTATGCAATTAATTAAGCAGTTGTTTCACATCATTTTCAATCTGAGTGTACATTTTTCTGCTATGTATACAGAAATATGTATTTGTTGAACTGGAGGACCAATCTGAGTTGCTCTCTTAAGCACTTTCTAACCAGGGAGTTGCAGGAAATGAGAAGCAAGCATTATGCAGCACATGGCTTTGGCCTGAATTCATGACTCACAATCATGCTACGCTTCTTGTACTGCAAAGGAACAGCACGTACTTTGCCATGTACAAGAGACTACTGTCTTCATCCTTGTGTTAGTGCTTCTTTCTATTGTTATGGATAAAATGACCCTCTAGCTATCTTAAGAGTCAAGGACATATTAAGAACTGAAATAAGCTCCTATATAAAAAAGTATGGTGTTTGCCTCACAAAAATCATAGCTGACTGATGTATGTGCTTATTTCTGCTTCCTGAGACTCTACAAAATATATTACTGAATACTTAACTAAGCCTCTTATCCACAGTGCTTTCTCTGGAAAACATTGGTCGCAAAGGCATCCTAGAAGTTTTGAAAGAAATTTCTTTGGAGAAATTCCTCCTAAAAAATCTTGTGCCAGTAGAGTAAGCACCACAGATTTCCCTCAAACTTTGTTCTTATCATTCTTACACACATACAACAGAAATGCACAGTTGCCTCCTCTGTTTGCATCCTCGTGTTGTCACTTCAGTGTTGTGTGGCTTGAGAAAAACATCGTGATTGGGGGGCAAGGGGCTGTATGTGTGGTCTGATATTACTTCACAGGTTAGTATTTCAAAAGTATTGCTAACTGCCATTAATGTGTATTAAATTTGTTATATAGAATGGCTCCACATTACTGATTAAAGGGAAAACAGAGATTCGACACTTTCTCACTCAATCAGCCCTAGGAAACCTCTCGACACAGGCATACAACCAGAAGCATCAATGGCTGACTAATTCTTCACTTTCAGGGCTGACTTGACATCAAGGAAAAGACCCTTCTATAGTAAAATTAAATGTTTCTCTACAATATTTACTAGTTCCAGGAAAATTTGCCCGAAGCATCAAAGTTTTAAGATTTTTTTGTCTAATAAGCTATTTAAATAATCTTGTTAATTTAGTAAATCAATAACAATAAACAATTAAGACTCCTTTATGTAACTTTAGATGGAAAGCTGGTATTTATGCTTTTTTAAACCAGTGCTATAATGTATTCTCTCCATCAGACACTTATGAATATACCTGTTCCTAAAAATCCCTGCTAGCAAATAGAAGTCTAAGAGAAGGCATGAATCTAAGTATTCATGATGAAGGACTTACAAAGGTAACTATATAGACGGAGGGAGGGAAGGGAAATAACCAAACTGTTGTATTAAAAATGCCTCCTCTATTGCAACTCAGGGAAAAGGTCTTCTAGGCCAAGCACGCATTTTGTAAATAAATAAAACCATGTATGTTCAGATTAGTGGGCATACTGTCAACAGACATCACTCATGAAGGCCCACTTACCTCTAACTGCCCATCTCTCTTCCAGCCACCTCTCATTTCTTGCTCACATTTTCACACAACTTATTGCTGTGTCTGCATCAGATTCCCCTTCTTGATGCCTTTTGCTATACACATCATTCTTGCTAAGCTAAATGATATTCCTGGGCACAGGTTGATATTACAAGGAGATAGACTAGATAGCTTCTGATCTGTTCTTTGGTCTCTTTCAGTCAATAAAGTTGAAATCATAGATACTTTTTTTGTTTGACTTCTCTCTTTTTCTTTTTTCTTTGTTAGACGTACTCTTGAGATCACAATGTCAGCAAATGAAAAGGTTAAGATTGAAAGCAGTCTAACTTCTCAGTATCACACACTATCCCTCATAATTCTCTCTTCTCATATAGCCTTCAGATGTTACTCTGAAGCTACCTGTGTCATATCCACCATCCCATGTGCATATCTTGGAAGCACCAGTCTGTGAAATGGCAACAGGAGACTTTCTTCAGCCAACTAAACTGAGCCATTTATCTACGTATTCCAAGGTGTCTAGAGATGTTTTCACCTGATAAGCCATAAGTGTGCCACTTGCAACGAAGCACAGAGACAAGGAGGCCTAGAAACTATTCACTGTTGTTACCTAAATTTTCAGTGACTTCCTGAAGTTTGCTTTATGTCTCTTATCCAAAGCTGTAATTAAGAGAAGGTGCTAGCTTTCCCATTCCAAGGTATCCTAGGTATGTGAAAGGGATGGCACTCATCCCGCTGCTCTTGCATTGAGGGGTATACAGGCTTAGCACCTCTGAATACCTTCATTGGCTTTTCATACTTCATAATGCCCTATGCTAAGGGCTGTATAAAGCCTTGACACGAATCTCAATTATTAAAAAAAAAAAAGAAGGTTTATATGTATCCTATCCTTTTATATCTGATGTTTGTTGCTACAGATAATCCTTTTTCATGTTGTCCACAGATGTCAGTGTCACCATGTGCTACTAACATCTTTACTATGTACGTGCATACTCACTCATATTATGCAGAGTGAAAATCATTAGATTTGCTTCATTGTAGGGGCCATAATGGGAGTAACTGTGATACTCTTTACAAGACAGAAACTGATCACTGTTCAGTGTCAAAGGAACTAACATGACAGAACAGCAGAAACAAGGAAAGGAGGAAAACTGTGCTTCTGCCACAGAGCAAACCTGGGGCAAGTCCTGTTAACCTAATAAAGTTACGGTGATGTTGCATTGCAGAGAACAATCCTGAATCAGTATTTTAAAAATGAAAAATGTTACAGGTAAAGGAACTGAAGACAGACAATGCTCGTGTAAAGGTTTATGCTACTTTCAATTTTTTAGCCTATCTCCTTCAAGCCATTTCAGAGTAAGCATGAGAAGATGCTTCCTTTGTGCAATTTAGTCCTTCTGAAATGTTGAAGTCAAAACATTTCCCACTCATCTGTGAAAACTATGACTGGTGTGCCACTTTTATTTCTACTGCCTAATGTATTCTAAATCATCTCTAAAATATTACACTGTCAACAGCACAGGATGCACTGATAATGAAGGGATTATGAGCTACTTTCATGACAGGACTTGAGGGGCCAGGGTTACTTTTTTCATCTGTCACAACATCGATGGAAACACATCTGCTAATTACTACTTCTCAGCCAAGACCATCATTGCCTGCATGAGTGCTTCTCTTGCCTTCCCACGGAAAGTTAAACTGCCTTGTTAAATCTCAGGTGATCCAAGCCAACCTCTGCCTTTGCAGTGAACCAGAAAGGGGTAATACCCTCTGAATCATACAGCTGTCTCAGCTGAAAGGCAACAGATTACACCATTGCCAAACAGTTGAGCCCCTGGCTGAAGCAAGCCTTAAGACAGATCTAAAAGCAGACATGGTAACCTCCCAGGCTGAAGACTGAGGTGTAAGCTTACATTAAATCTTGACTGAAAGAATGTTTCTGGCTGAACAAATTCTGGGTCTTTGGGGTAATCATGCTTTGTAAAGAGGTGATCAGAATGATTATATTTCAGAGCTGCTTCATACAATAACAAATGATAAAATAAGCTGTAAGCAATGAAGAATCATCTCAAATCTGTTATATCTGGGCAATAACCAAAGGATTAGATACATCTGGGTTTTTTTAATGCAATAATTCAAAAGCTGCTTAACTTTTAAAGGTTTGAAAGGATTCAAGGTATCATGCTGCTATGAGGAAAAATATTATAAATCAGGTTTTCCAGAGTTCATACCATATTTAAAAACTTACTTGAGGCTGGCATAAAAAATTCAAGTACAAAAACAGATTTGGGGGGAAAACCACAATAGAAATCTTTTGTCTGTGTCTGGGTTAGAAAAAAATAAACAGCAGTTTATCCCTGAGAATGAAAGGAAATCATGATACAAACTAACAGTCCATTTACAGTTAAGTCTACCATTTCTACAGACATATTTGCACTTTTATTCGATGCCAAAGCAGAGCCTACTTCCTTTAGTCAAAATTTTTAAAGACCATGCAATAAACAAAGTCCTGTGGGCATCCTGAGAAGGACAGAGGAGGAAACTAATGAGACAGGAGCTTTATTGTTTACAGATATGTTTTCTTTGTAAATATGGCTAATTCTTTTCTTCACAAAACTTTACAGGAGGTTTAGAAAGCAGACTAACTGTGACTACACTGGTAAATATAAAACCTAATAGCTCCAGTCTGGTAAAAAAAAAAAAAAACCCCACAGAACTCAAACCTAATTAAAAGTTCTAGTCCTTAACCAAGTCTTAATTTCTTGGCAGGCTAGAGGTTTTCAGTAACACTTAACTCCATGTGTTCATTTGGTGAACATCTGAGGAAGGTAGCTAGTGGAAATCTCACATGCAATTCTTTTATCGTCCATAAACAAAATGTTATTAGATAGTATCTGAAGCCAAATTATTTGCCATGTATATTTGGGTTTATTATGACCATAGGTCCTTGCTAGACTAAATTCTGGATTTAGTATTCACGTCCTGGTTTCAGCTGGGATAGAGTTAATTTTCTTTCTTTTAGAAGGTATAGTACTGTGGTTTGGATTTAACATGAGAATCATGTGGACAACACACTGATTTAGATGTTGTGTTTAGTTTTTCCTAGGTAGTTGTTTTGCCTACACTAAAACATGTTTATCCGGTTATGGAGTTGTAAACACACTGAAATTTTAGTTGTTGCTAAGTAGTGCTTATATTAAGTCAAGGGTTTTTCAGCTTCCCATTATCTGCCAAAGAGGTGTACAAGAAGCTGGGAAGGGGAAGAGCTAAGGCAGCTGACCCAAACTGGACAAACTGATATTCTATATGTTATTCTCAGTCTTTAAACTGGGGAAAGTTCTCCATGGGGGTGGTAACCACTGCTCAAGGGCAGGCTGGGCATTGGTCAGCAAGTGGTGAACAATTGCATCATACATCACTTGTTTTGTATACTCTTCTTCTATTATTATTTTAATTTTTGTATTAGTATTTCTTCCTTTGCTGTCCTGTTATGTCTTTATGTAAATCTACAAATTTTACTTTTGTTTTTATTTTCCACTCCATCCCACTTGTGGGGGTCAGGGAGTGAACAAGCAGCTGTGTGGTCCTTAGTTGCTGGCTGGTGTTAAACCACAAGAAGTATTCATTTGGATACAGTCTGCAGTGAAGATATTTTAATATCTAGTTTTAATTCAAAACAGAAGATGGAAACATTATAATTTATTTAAAATAAATACTCTGCAAATGTAACAAAAACCTCTCTACTGCTGTTTTTTACTTAAATGAAAGTAAACTACAGTATAAAATTGGCATGTATGTGTCCAATTACCTGTAAGCTAAGGTCTATTCTTCTAATCAGTTCTGCATAGATGGTCTTGGCACCTTTTAAGGAATTCTATTGATTTTAGAGGAGGCTTAAAACAAATGATCAATCACACAATATACTGAGTAAGCTATTAAGATAAACCTGTAAAACATGCCATGGTAAGAATTTTAGAAAAACAGTCACAAGCTTTTTAGAAACAACTGGTGTACCTACACTAAAACCTGTTTATCCTGTTACCGAGTTCTAATGAATTGTTAATTATTATGCACTGTTAAATTTTAAATTATTGTTATTCTTTAAAGATAGCAACTCAAGGAGAAATTACAATGCTTTATTAATTATTATTTTTAGTTAGCTTCCAGATTTCAGTTGCCTCAAAAATCAAATTTTCTACTTGCTTGTAAAGGCCAGGGGTTTTTAAATTTTCATTTAATTGCTTCCTACTCATTTTCCACTTCTCTTGTTTGTATCCACCCACCTTCAAAGAGTCTATATCAATATAATTAGTCCTATTTGACAATTTTAACCAAAGCAAAATAACTAACAAGACAGTTTCAGAATATCCTATAGAGTTTATTGAACTTCTTGAGCATTTGAGAGAAATTACAGTGTTGAGAAGACAATTAAGACAGTCTTCCTAGTTGACTTCTTAACTGAGCATGTTGTCTTTTTTTTTTTTTTAATTTGTATCAGAACAAAGCTGAGAAAGGTGACATTCAGAAGTCATTACAAGTCAAATCCATTTAAATGCTTCAGACAGACACTGAGTAACTGAACAATGATCTCAGATCTCTTCTTTTTTCATCATTTATATTTCCAACTTATGTCCCTGGGTACTCCTTTGTATTTCCAAAAACAGATTGCATATTTTTCATCATCTACTATTTCAATGGCATCACATTTAGTGTCTTTCCGGATCACCCAAAAAGGCATGCTAAATATACTAAGGCTGATTAATGGCTCTTCTTGCCACTGTAGCTACCTGAAAGCATTATGGTTTAGCACATAGATTCATTTCTATTTTAGGGCTAGTTCTCAATATACGTGAAACTCTGAGTTAACATTTTCAGTAATAATGTTAATTATCTATTGCTCTGCTTCCATCAATGTTGTAAATGTTCTTCATTCTTGTAATCAATATGTTGAGTGAATTTCTTTGTGATTGGATATTGTTCATGCACCAGAGTCATCGCTTCTTGAAATAAAAATTAAATTAAATAGAATGTATCAAGATTTTCTGTCTCATAACAAACATTCTTAATAAAGTTAGACTGCCTTTTAGTTAGAAATCTATTGGAATATTGAAAGGCATTTTAATTCTCTAGTAGAGTCTAGCTGTCGCCGTTTCTATGGGGTAAATAGATAGGTGAATCAATCTGAATACTGAATACAATTTCAGATGAAAACTGATCTAGGCCATTTAGAGTTTTATTTATCTCACAGGTGATCTCTAACGCAATGTGCCTTTTGTAACAGGTAAGTTTGGGACAGATTTTAACTGTTGTCATAAAAAATATGTCGTATACTGGCAGTTTTTTTGTGCTTTGCCATTAATTCTGAATTGTTCTATTCATAAGACTAAGAGAATATAGGAGTTTTAACTTTCAAAGATAAATGTAAAATGTGTGTCTTTGCTCTGGCATTGCCACAAAGTGTCGTGTTGAACCTGGCTGGATGCCAGATGCCCACCAAAGCTGCTCTTTCACTCCGGCTCCTCAGCTCGACAAGGGACACAGGCTATAATGAAAGCTTGTAGGGCAAGGTAAGAACAGGGCAGGGATCATTCAGCAATTACATTCATGGGCAAAACAGATTCACCAAGAAATAAAATTTATCTAACCAATTACCCAATGAAAACGCAGTAGGTTAAAGAGGAATAAATTCAAATTTTAAAACACCTTCCCCCACCCCTCCCTTCTTTCTGTCTTGAATGTTATTCCAAATTTCTCCATCTCCTCTCCAAGTGGCACAGAGGGACATGGAATGAGGATTGTGGTCAGTTCATCTCACATTGTCTCTGCTGCTCCTTCCTTCTCGGGGGTGGTTTCCTTGCACACTTCCCCTGTTCCAGTGTGAAGTCTCTCTCACAGGAGACAGTCCTAAATGAACTTATCCAGTGCAACTCCTTCCCATGGGCTTCAGTTCTTCATAAACTGCCCCAACATAGCTTCCATGGGGAAGGAACAGACTGCTCCAGCATGGTCCCCCATGGGGTCACAAGTCCTGACAGCAAACCTGCTCCCATGCAGGCTCATCTCTCCATTGGCTGCAGATCCTGCCAGGACTGCACAGGTCCAGCCATGTCCCAGAGTCCTTCATGTGTTTCCACCTGCTCCATCATAATGTTCTCCATAGGCTGCAGGTGGAATTTCTACTCCCCATCATCTTCCATGGGCTGCAGCAGGAGAAGCTGCCTCACCACAGTCTTCTCCATAGGCTGCAGGGGAATCTTCTGGAGTGCCTGGAGTGCCTCTACCCACTTCTTCACTGACCTTGGTCTCTGCAAATTCTCTCACGTCCTATCCCACCCCTGCTGCCTGGTTTGTTTGGGGTTTTTTTCTTCTTAAATATGTTATCACAGGGTGCTACCACCATCAAAGATTAGATTGGCCTTGGTCAGTGGTGGGTACATCTTGGAGCTGTCTGGTATTGGCTCTGTCAAACCTGCAGCTTCTAACAGCATCTCACACAAGCCATCTGTGCAGCCTTCACCTGCTACCATGTTGTGCAAACCCAAAACACATGCAAAACAAATATTTACAATCATCCTTTATCAACTTTTTTGCAAACTTTAATGGAACAGTGCACAGACTGTAGCTCCTTAACTTGTCAGTTTTCAACAGCAAAAACCTTTAGACAATCATTTTATAACATGCTAGAATATTGTCACAAATACTTGGCTGCACTGAAAGGTAAACATATTTCATGAGAAAATATAACATAGACATTTGATATACCTTTGATTCTCAGAATGTTATAGTCCCACTAAGTTACTTTTCTTTCAGCTACTGCATAAATAATAAATCCAAAGAGAGAAAATTATGAATGTCATGGTCATTAACTTTGCAGGTTTACCTGTAAATAAGCACATTACATTTAGAGTAAACCCATTAATTTTATATTTTTAGATTAACTTTTACTGAAGTTATAAATTCACTGAAGAAGAAAACAAATTCTTCTAAAGTACTGCTTATAGAAATTAATGCAAACCATGTGAAGTATAATTGTTAAATGAGATGTTTGCTTTCAGTGAAAAATTACGCTAAGAATACTTTGTTATTATACTATAATAACTTTCCTAGGCATACAATTAAGATACTATTACTTATGATACAAGAAGTTATTGAAAAATATCTAGTAATGCATCAAAGTATGTGAACAAGTGTCAGTACAAACTTACAGCATTTTAGATAGACTCCAACTCAAAAATATCTTAGTGTAGTAAGGTAGTTGCCATTACTGTGTTACTTCAGGATTCAGGTACTGAATGGACAAAATTAAAAGAATAAATCCCTTTTTATGGCTTCACACCAAAATGTACTGAACTGAGAACTAATCTTCACAGGCAATATGTGAGAGATTGGGTTCCAACCCTTCCCTGAACTTCTTTGTATCTAGTCCTTGAATTCCCTTCTGACCTTTTTTTTTATTTAAAAGTGCAGAAATATCCATCTTTCAAGAGAGAGAAGACAAGTGCTTAGTATGCACCTTAAACTTGGCTTGGAAGCCTAAGTGTAACACTGTGCCCAAAAATAATTCTGATCTTGTGCTCGAGTTTCATAAAGCTATTGGCACAAGTTCCCTTAAGGATATGAAGTACCAATACTGCACATCTTTGGAAGCACTGTCAGTTCATCTGAACTGAGTGTCAAGACATTCATTTTAGAAAAGATCTTTTGGGATCCAGAAAAAAAGAGTGCCCCTATGCCTAGAATCTATAAAGGATTCAACTGGCTATGTACATGCAGATTTTCCCTACTGCATGATGTTAACTCAAAACCTAGCTGGGGTACCCATCTTCTAACAAATAACTCTCAAATTAGGGCATTTTCTCATAACTGAACCTAAGGAGACTGGCCTGCAAAACTTTTTCTTTTGAGAACACTGTTCTAACCACCAGACAAACAAGAACAAAACCAACAAACTCATAAAACCTCTCCTGGGTCAGAATGCTCTGTTCTGCTGAAATTAAGACTCCCTTCTGCTAAGACTGAAAAGCATAGATACAGAATAAGTGGACTTGCCTTGGTATCCTAGTGGGTATGCAGTGCTTTGAAATACTTCCTTATTCTTTTATTTTACCTCTATGAAAATGCACTGCTGTATGACAGAACCTGGGAATCTAGAGAACACAGGTCATCCCAATGCTCTTCTCTCTCAAGTTGTTTTCTGAAGCTGCAAGTAAAAACTGTTGAGAAATCAAAGCCAAGTCCTCCAGGTAGTTCACGTTTTTGAAGTAAATGTAAGTGCATATTTTCCCAGATCTCAGTGTGGGAAAGGAGGGGTAAAAGCAGTCTACTTTCTAGTACTTAATATTTGAAGACAATTGAATAGCCACACAGTGCTGAAACAAACATTAACACAAGCTTTTGGAAGTGTTTGTGATTTGAAGAAGATAGCTGCTGCAGTTAAAGCTTAGAAAAATACCATCAAAGCATTGCACCTCAAGAAAAAACTATAAGCTCCTGAAGTGGGTCATAACACTGCTTAAGCAGCTCTGCAGAGCATCTGTGTGCAAATTTATATCACCCTTGCATTCTGATCATCTCTTGATCTGGTTTGACTTCTGATGCAAAATAGAGCTGCTTTAGTGGTATTTTAATTGGTATTAACCATTAATACACACACACACACACACACCCCGACTGTTCCCATTGTATAAAGGTGTCAGATTATAGCCATATACCTCCATGCATACCTCCAGTGTCTCATATAATATTCCTCGCAAGAGCAAGCTATGAATTGCACAGGAAAAAGTATTTTGATTTTACATTCTCAACATATTTACAAAGGGGAAATTCTGAGATAACTTGGTAAGGAACTACTGCAGCTGTGCAAAAGTGCAGAATAACCTGACAGGTTCCTGATGTATATTCTTCAGGGAAATCTTTTGGGTATGTTTGAAACTTTTGTGTTAATTATTTTCAAATAGCTTGGGTTTTTGCCAAAGGTCAGGGATGAAGTAAGGACCATGATGTTCTGTGTCTCATAATCAGACTCAAATTAAAACATTTACAAGTATGTTAGAGAAAGATCAAGCAAAAAGACTGCACTTGGCTTCTGAGCCAAGTGAAAATAAGTCATCTTCTTCTAATCTCTGCCTTCTGCTATATCTTTCACAGAGAACAAGTATTAATAGTTTGAACTCTCTAACTTCCTAGTGATGGGTAAGTAGTATGTGAATTATAAATTACCCAGTTTTAAGAAGTCCCCAGTGTGAGAATGTTTACTTCACTTCTAGTGAAGATACTTAAAAAGAAAGAAAGAAAGAAAGAAAGAAAAAAACAGCTTTATTTCAGTAACATCTATTTGGGGTTGTAAATCATACAGCTTAATAGCTACACATATGCTTTCCTTTAAGAAATAATTTTAATTTTGCTCCGATTGAGACCTTGCTGACAGATGACACACTATGATGTGAAAGTGTTCTGAATAGACATCATTGAAAACTTAGAGCTAAATCCATCTTACATTGACCAGTGATTTAATGAAGGCTTTTAATATGATCAAGAGAATTCTAAAATAGATTCAAGCATCCTCACCATACTCACTCACAAAGATCACAAAAACTCAAGGACTGACTCTATAATTAAAGACTCTTCCTAAAAGAAAAGTAGAAAGACTGACTGAAAAATGAGCTATTGAGCTAAAGCACATAAGAGATCTTTAAAAAGAACTTAGTAAGTTTCCACATAAAGCCTGCATTGAAAAGCAATGAAAACACATGCTAATAGAGATAATTAAATATTAAAAGATGAGTCTTCTGGCTTTTTCTCTAGGGTCTAGGCCCCTCATGTCCAATCTTTAATAACTATTCTTGATGTGAGTATTAAGTGATTTTCATAAATCTCCACCAATTTAACCACTGCCCATCTCCAAAGAAGATTTAATGTTTTCTAACATAAGGGCTACCTTTAGTCATGCTAAGTAAAGGCAGCAATCGATCCAAGTGCCACTGAATGACACAGGCAGGATCATTGACATATTGCTTAGTGCTTGCTCCATCTATACATAATCTCTGTAGGAAAGAGCTAGTCAGAAGGATCCAAAACAGTCAAGGACTAAGGTAGCAATAAGGCAGTGTGGCAATCAAGGTTCG
This sequence comes from Hypotaenidia okinawae, assembly GCA_027925045.1. Taxonomy (NCBI): domain Eukaryota; kingdom Metazoa; phylum Chordata; class Aves; order Gruiformes; family Rallidae; genus Hypotaenidia; species Hypotaenidia okinawae. The sequence continues at coordinate 178,310,838 of BSDF01000001.1, forward strand.
AGTAGTCAAGCTTCATCCCTATCATATATTCATTTGACAGTGAATATTTATTCATAAATATGCCCAAGAATATTTCACAATGTCTAGGGAAGTGCTCCAGATATGATGCATTCGGCACAAAATCATAAAGCACGCGTTATACAGCAATAAATAAAAATAGTACACATCTTTGGAACACCCGTCTCCTTGGAAGAATCCCAAGCACTAGGTTAAAGCATATTTTAATACATTTGAGTGCTTAAGGTTGCTTGAGAGTCAAACAAGTAAGGAGTTTATGTAAGAAATACTTTGTCAGAAAGTTTCAGTCTGATGAAGCATGATGAAAAGCAAAAGCAGTAACTTTCTGCTAGTACCGACATGAGCTGGAACACAGAAGACTCCAGTGCAGTTTTGTTCTCTGAAAACAGACCTGAATTCAGAGAAAGTCTGTTCTACTTTCCCCACACTCTGATTGCACAAGCTAATCACCAAGTTTTAACACCCCCTTCCTTCTATTTCTTTCTGCTTTTGGTTATTATTTTATTATATAAACAATACTGAAGAGCTCTCCTGAGAGAGAACCTCCTGAGCAGAACTCTATTCTGACATGTCCAAAGGCTTCAAATTCCTTCTCAGAGATTAGTCAAAGAACCTGAAACTGGATTGTATCTGTCTGTAGCAAGGCCCTTATCACCTGGCCCATTCAATTACTGGAAACTCGTGCATCGCTTTTTTCATGGACATTTTTCAGACACATACCATAATATGATATGGAATAAATCCTAAAATGCTGCTTTTTCCACCCCCAGAATCACTGGTTTGTAACTAGGCTAGGACTTGCAGTGGTATCCATCACATGTTTGTGACGCTTTTCTAGTGATATGTTATTTGTAATCAGTCAGGTTTATCTCTTATTAACCTTCAAGCTACATAGACAAATTAAAGTAGGTTTTTTTCCCTAACTTCAGTAGAGTGTGCTCATGCAGATGGGCAGCTCAGAAGTGTATTTTGGGCATAACTTGACAAGCTGCTTTTGGTTTGGTTTTATAGTTAACTTAATGCCTGTGAGCATAGACAGATTAATAGCCCTGAAAATCCTTCATGAATTCACAAAATAAATATATAATGAGGAATACATGAGTAACTCTTTACCACTCAAGTAAGGACACCACTTTTGCAGAGTAAAAATGGAAGTTAATTTCCTGAAATCTGTTTAAAATATTCTTGACAATGACATAAGTTATTTGTACTGGAACAGATTATTTGATGTGAATGTCTGTATTGTGAGGCTCTAATAGGTCTCATCTGGGTCGCTGCTTCTCACTACTCTGTTACCACAAAGCAGCCCAAAATTAGAGAAAACTTCCCTCTGTTTATAAGCTCTTATGTCACATCTCCCAGTGTCTAGCACAGAGTGGTCTTCCAGGGACAAAAAATCTGGACAGGACTTACTTGATAGACCTGAGGTTAACCTAATTCATAATAGGTCATAGATGACTGGGCTGATGACAAGTTCAGAACAGCATAAAAAGATTTCAAATTCTAATTAGTCAAAACTGTTTTTCCCATTCTGGTCTCACAACAAACTCAGATGGAACAGACAATATGGGAAGGGTTGGGGAGGGGCAGGGGGAGGAAACAAAACACAAAACAAACGCTGTGCAAAGCTGCTGCAGTTTTTCTGATCTGACTGAAACGCTACACATCTATTCATTGTGTTCAGATATTAAAATCCTGCTCATAAGAGTGTCTTAAGAGGCTTATTAGTTTGGGTGGTTGACTCGGCTGAAAACAGTGATTCACATCCTCGTAATTATCTTTTGCAGACAAGACTACAAAAGCTGAGCTGCATAGTTCTGAATGAATTAAGGACTGGTATTAAATAAGTGGTTATTAAAAACAGTGCTTCTTTTGGATTTCAAGAGAGTGGGTGGGGTTTATTTCAGTGAACATTAAGTATCTACAGTGTCAGAGATATGAAGGATACTTCTTACAAGAATTCCCAGCAAATGCTTCTGTCGTATCTCTGAAGTCTTGCAGTTCTCCTTATTCTTAAAATGGATGACACTTTCTGTATTTAAGAATGAGCCTTCAGCATTCAGAATTTTAATAGTTAATTTCCATCTTCACACTCACACTTGTGCTCATACTTATCTGTGTTCAAAATGCACTCCATCAGCGAGTTTGCTTTAAGATTTTGTAAATTATACTTAACCTTTTGTGAATAAGAGCATGAACACAGAATCATAGAATCATTTAGCAAAAGACAGTTTGACACTGGTCACAAAAAATTGCCAGTCTGATAGAAAAATAATTAATTTTTAAAATAGGAGTGAAAAGCATTATCTTCTTTAGGTTTTTCCAATTCTAAACTAAGATATTGACCCTGAAACAAGAATAAAATAGGATTTGAATGGAGAACCTAGGAAAAAGGTAACTGTTTCAAAGTGTGTGCTTGTAAGTCCTTATAAGAGTTTGGCACATCTGGCAATGCGTGTCACCCTATGGTCTTTTATGAACATACAGGAGAGAAAAGAGGAGAAAGGGACTGAACCCTCTATACTGAACCCTTTGCACTGAATCCTTTTACCTACTATGTAAGCATCTGTTGTAGGATGAGATTCATTCCAGTGTATGACTATATTTTTACTGTTCAGTAAAAAGCTGTATACTGATCCTAAATGACATCAAGCAATCCATGTCAACATTTCTTAGGCTTTACTCCTTTCATAGCAGAGTTGTGCAGGAGAGAGTTAGAGCAAAAGGTTCAAAACCTTACAATTTAAGTGCTGCTTAGAACTCAGTCTTTCTCCTTGAATTCCTTTAATTCAGCTGTATTAAAATGTTCTATAGGGGCCAGTTTCACTCCACTGACTACTATAAAAGGAGTGAAGGGTACAGATATCCATAAATAGGTATTTATGGTACATTGCAAACATTTACTGAGGTGAGATGAATTTCTGTTTTACACTGTTTTCACTTGTGTTATTGGCCTAAGGAAGTTCCAGAAATATCTCTAAACAAGTGGTATTTGGTGAAGTACCAGATAGTCTTATTGTTTTCATTTCAAGGTAAAAGAGGAATCCTGAGAGTAGAGGGTTAATTGGCAACCCACTGTCTTTCAACAGCTTCTTGAGAGAGTCTGACATTCATATAATCATCTCTGAAGTAATTCTAGGTCTAAAGAAATTAGCTGCTAATGAAACACTACCATTATTTCAGAAGTCACAACAGTTGAGTAAGTATGTGTCTTTACAAATGAGCGGAAATAGTCTCAGGGCTCTTTTAGAGGGGTGAATGCGAATAAAATCTGTACCAATAGTACATTCAAACGAGTGGGAATATATAAATATTTTATAACAAACTCCTCTTTCTTTGCATACTCATTTAATATTGTATTGGTTAGTACTTTGGACTACCATCTGCTAAAATTTCTGCAAAGCACAATGTTAAAACACAGTAGTTTGACACAGTTGCGTAGGAAAAAAATAAATATCTGACTGAATGTTTCTTCTTTTACTAGTTAGAGTTACAGACTGGGAATTCATTGAAACTGTAAATGTTTGTTGTTCAGCTGCCAGCGTATTTGCTCAGGAATTTGTTGGCAAGTTTATCTCCCACATCAGAGTACCAAGGATCACAGAAATTGGGTGTTGGCCAGCTGCATAAATGATCTAACGGACTTTTCTCATATAGTTCTTGACTGCATCATTGTGGACTCTTCAGTGCAGGAAAGGTATAGCAGAGTTCAGCTCTTCTTTATTTCAGTTTAATCAGGATAGACAGTTCAACCCCACATAGCCATTCAGTCACTTCCTGTCAATGGGATGGAGGAGAGAATTGGAAAGATAAAACTCTGAAATTTATGAGATGAAATAAAAACATTTTAATAGGTAAAGTGATATCTAATGGATCCTTATTAACCACCACCATTCCTTGAGCTCAGACTAGGTCAGTACAACTTGTTGTGCTTCCTGTGATGCTTATCCTCCATTGGTTTAGGTGTTTCCTGCTATAGTGCTTCTCATACAACTCAAATCATGGTTTACAACAATTTAAAGGTATTTCCATTACAGTGTCCAACCCTGATCTCTTTGGACCAGGCCACAGGTTTTAACATTGCCATGAGCATTGCAATATACCTGCTCCAGCACTGCCTTATCCATAGGCCACAATCTCTTTCAGATGTAGCTGCTCCAGTGTGGCCTTATCCAAGAACCATGGTCTCTTCAGGGGTGTACCTGTTGTGTTACGAACTTATCCATGGACACTGACATTTCAGGACGAACCTATTGTAACATGGACTTACACAGAGTCCCAGATACTTGGAGGTGTATATACTCCAGAAAGGACTTTTACTTAGTCCATAATCCCTTCACAACTGTATCTGCTTGGGTGTGGATTTATCCATGACCACAGATGTTTCGGGGTGACCTGTTCCTGTGGGTTGGCTGCTTGGGGAGGTTGACTCTGGGCTGGCCAGTACCAGGACAGTTACTGAGAATCTTTCAAACTTATCAAATCAATTACTACCCCCATTTCTTATGTCTCCTTGTTACAGTGATTATTAAATGAAAATCACAGTCTACTGAAAACAGACTCAGAAAAAAATATTTCATAGAATTACCCATATCCTGATACTTACTGTAGTTTCTTTGATCCCTTGGTCACTATCTGAAACAAATGAAGATTCAAAGTGGTGCACTTGCCCTAATCAATCTCTAGACATTCATCAGAAAGAAAAACAACTGAACTCTGCCTGTTTATTGCTTGAATATTCATGACTGAAGAGAATTTGTTTACATATGTCTACACTGCAGGTAGGATTTAACAGTGAGATGCAAATGCCAGTGATTCAAGAGCCTTTATAATGCTAGTAGTATTCTATTTTCTTACCAAGTGCATAGACAATGTTTGTGGTGCATGACATAAATGGCAATATTGTTCATATGTTTGTTGTACACATTTTCCTGACTTATAGTAGGGGTTTTTTTTTAAATAATAAAGCCAGAAACAGCTCAGCTCTCCCTAAAAGAGAAGCAAGCCTTTTTTTTCCATTTGAATAGTAATAGAAGACATTGTCATTTTTTCTTGAATATTTGATTGCTTTTCCCTGCCTTTTGAAATTGTGCTTTTTATTTTTCATTTATATACATCGATGCATAACAATGTACAGAATGAATTCTATTTGTTGATAAATTTCTAGTAGCTTTGATCCATTACTGTATGTATTAACTGTATAGCCTTGTATGAGTAATACAATAAAGCTGAAAATACACCTTCAAAATCCATCTTATGCTTCAGTTTTTACAAGAAACATAAAAGTGTTCAGTCTATATCAAACATCTTCCACAATTTGTGCAAATTTCTGATCATTTTAGAGTAAGAGATAGTGCAGTTGGTTGTGTTAAAGCTGTTTTTGTAATAGGGACAGTGACTGACAATGATTCTTGAAGAAACATGCGTTGATATAATCCAAATGATGGCAAAGATCAGGCACTGATGGACAGAGAAGATATTAAACTCACATGATTTACTTCAATATGAAGCTCTTGATCCTCTGTCTAAACCTGGAGAACTGAAAGCATCTACCATATGCCTGAGTAGGAAGATTAGGGGAGAAAGAAAGCAAGTATGCCCAGAAATCTACAATACACTTTGTCTGACCTAAAGCAGAGATCTACTTTAGACAATTTATTTCATGAAAGCCCTTGTTTGTCTCCACCAGCTACAGCAGTAGTACAGAAAACTAACTTAAAAACAGATGTTTACCATCTAGACATCTAAAGTGTGTGTAGTCAACGTGACCTCAGGCATACAAGTGATGTACTAGTCTTGTCTTTTAAAGAAGACATCAAAGTCACAGACTATATACAAATTGATTAGTAGAAACCCTCACTCATGGTGGCTTGTTCACATTTTCCGGAGTCATCACCTCAGATCACCTGTAGAATGACTCCATAATATGAACTGCAGCATTTAAAAGAACAGGCAGTTGCCTCCCTGGAAGTCTTTAGAGAGTCTTTTTATGAGTAAATGTTGCTGTTTAGGAAATGTTCTTCATCTTCAAAACAAACACCAACTCTTAGATTTTTGGAGCTGGTTTAAGAATTATTGTATAAATGTAAATAATTAAGTAATGCTCCCACTAATAAAGAGTACCACTGATAATCATGTTAGAGTTTACATTCAATTCTACTGTTAACTATAACTTCTCTGAACAATTTTCTTTTGTATTTCTTTGAAATGAACCTTCTCCAGAGGTATGCATATCCATGCACGTGTATACGGACATTATATTATTTATTTATGTGCACATGTATATATGCATGTTATTTGCACCTGTCTTCTCAACTGAAACAACAGGCTTGATTTTTTTTAGGAAATTAGGAAAAATGTATTCCACCCATTGTTTAAGTTATCCAGAAAGATTTACATTTTCCACATAAGACAAGAACATTTTCTTTTTCACTCAGAATTGAATAGCTATCACATGATGAATACACTGTACAGATATCAAGTCTCTTTGAGGTTCGTAAATATCATTAGCACTAATAAATCGTTCTGTGATTGTGAAAATAAGAGGCAGTGTGGAAAAGGCCTTTGAAAAGTTTCAATAAAATGGTCAGTAAATAAGAGAGAAAAAGCTGGAAGTGCTTAAAGCCTATAGCACAGGAAAATAAGCATTAATGGAAAAGTTCTACAACCGAAACGCTTTCTCATTTTCCAACAATGTTTTGTAGATTGTTGGTCTTTTCTATTGATGGTTCAGTTTCTTAGTTGTTAAAAAAAGACTGAAAAATTAATTTTTAATTCCTGTTAGATGCTACCTCCAGTTACCTTTGAAATCACTGTATCTCCAGAAACACATTAAGCCGAGTTTTCAAGCATACTGGGATTTTATAGTCTGGACAAATATTCACTCAGAAGGGATGTAAGAATATTAGTCTTGTAAATTTCTGACCCTGACAAATGCTGGGGATAAATCAGAAGGATGATAATGAGCAGTTCTGTTCTGTAATGTAGTCTCTGGCCCTAACAGCTAGTAATATACATATATTGGGACTGGTACCAAGAGAAACAATTTTACACAAATTTGTCTCATCCTACCTACCTACCTATCTTCTGGTTTTCAGTTTGGATTCAGTTAGTTGGAGCAGTAAACTCTGATTTCTCTGAAAGCTATACCCAGAAAAGTTCATCTTAAGTGAATCATCCAGGTGCCCATATGAAGGGAGCCTTATCATCAGTCTGGAAACTTCTTTCCATTAATTATGTTGAACTGTTCAAGAATATATGAATTATATATTCAATTATGTTGAACTTAGTCAAGAATATATCACATGGTTTTTCCAGGTAATCAAAGTAGATGTATTTCTTTATGTGAGATAACTGCAAGTGATTGCTTATGAACAAGAGTCAGGCCAGATTTTATTCATGTTAATTGTTAAAATTATTCTGAACAACAAATACATTATAACAAATCAGAATGGTTTTCCTGAGAAATCGTGTATGCAAACAGCTTAAGTTTCACTTACAAAAATATTTCAGCATTGTTTCTCATAACTGTACAGTATACCATGAGAGTACTAGGATTGGGTGTTTTTAATGCTGATCCTGTAAATGTCAGTAATAGATTTATATTCACATGGGACTAAATGTCATGAGAGTTGCAATATATGCTTTGGGCATATATTATTTTCTAAATGAAAAAAACCCAACCAAACAAAACCACACAACAAACAAACAAACAAACCTGGAAATACAAACCCACTTCTATTTTACCTCTGAGTTCATTTTAGCATTTGTCAGGAAAGGATTTCACTTTCCTGTAATTTTTTTAATCACAGTTCATCTTAGAGGAGAGTCTATGGAATCAATGTGCAGTGTAATAACAAGCTGACTGCATGATCTCATTAATACTCCTCGTTATTTTTTTCCTTTTTTTTTTTTTTTTCATGTTCACTCTTTCCACTCACTGCAGGTAAATTCTAATTCCTCATAGCAGGAACTACGCCATCCTCAGGGCTAATGATTCATCCGTTACAGACAGCTGCCAAACTTTGCAAGATATTTTTCTTTAACCATTGCATTACAAATAAAAACCATGTATTATTAACTGTAATTGATTTTAGTAGAGGTAACTGAAGGAAGCCCATATAAATATCAAATCAAAATAATCAGTCATGGGAAAGAAGCAACAAGAAAAAAGAGATCAGATTAAATTCATATTTGATTTTCTGTACCCTTAAAATATGAAATTTTCTTATAAGCAATTAGAACAGATGTTATAGATACAGTATAAAGCTCTGGATTTCTTTCCTCTCAGTGGCAAATGATGCATTTGTTCCTACTATGTTTAGTCCATCAAATAATTTATATCAGAAGAAACCAAATATAAGTGCTTGGGTAATGGAAGAGCTTAGTTAATTCATTGATAACCAAATGGGGAAGACAGAAAACATTAAATATTATAATTTAAAATGTTCCAATGTGCCTTTTTATAGAAAAAGTAATTGCATTGATGTTAAATATTCACACTGCAAATTAGTTCTGAAAAATTGCCCATGTTAAATTTGTCCCCCCATAAAGTTTCTATTTTCTAACATTACAACGCAGTCTGGGAAATATTTGGGTTTGACTTGATCCTTTGATATTAATGCAGGCTATAAGAAAATAATCTCAAATAAAAAATATCTCAAAGAATAATCAAGTTTATTTTTCAGTCTTGCTACAAGATGACCACTCTATTGAGACTGAGGTGACCTCACTGTGACTATTCAAAGAGTCTGTAATGCTTCACAGTGAAGCCTTTTGCTTTATGCTAATCAGCATTCATTATTTGCAATTAAAAACATGTGCTTTTATCATTTCACAAACATTTGATTGTGACAGATAATTCAATGCTAGCTTTGTTTTCGGTTTCAAAGACGAAGTGTAAACCAATTGAATCACAGTTACTATGATGACATAAATTTGCTGTTAAAGATATAGACAATTACCCTATTACAATGGTAAGAGATCCATATAGGTCATACTTCTAAGGGAGATTATATCCTGGCATAGTAATGCAATATAGCTCTGTCAATCTACAAGCTCTGGTATCTTTTAATCAAGTGGTCTCCCTAGCAGTCAGTCATGCCAGCGTTAAACTTTTTATAGTTTTTAAAACAGAAATGCTTATTCATCTTTTAAATGACATCATTATGCTCTGAGAATCTAGAAAAACATTAATTAAATAATTTCTATGTTTTATTTAAAGAAATCATTAGGTTTTAAAGAAATATTAGACATACACTTTGGAATTTTAATACTTTGGGGTTTTAAATATTTCTCTGCTGGGACAGTTTGTGTGTAAGATTCTATTTTCTTTAAGACATCTATAGTATCTTGCTGTATTTCTATTTCATTTATAACACTAAAGCTTAGTCAGGAAAAGTAATTTTCTGGTGTCTTTATCTTCTTCACTGTCAGTGGGTGATGTCTGAAAATTTCTGAAATGTTCAACACTAAAGCAATCTCTTCATCCTCTTCATTTTTGTATTTATGTGAATGTAGTGATGTCTATGAGGTATTTTAAATTTCACAGTTGTCTGTCAGTTACTTCAAGTAACCAGTTAGTTACCCAGAGATTACATTTTGCTTCATTGGATTTGAAGTCTACCATCTTCCTACCTTCTAGTATTTCACAAAGATGCTAGCATGGATGAAAATCAGTTTAAAAAAAATCTAGTTTATTTCACTCAATGTATATACAGAACAAGGAAATTCCTGTTTTCACATGCAGTGCTCATGTAGTCAATATCACACCCACATCTGTGCTTAGTTAAATAAAAATCAGGTAATATGACTATGCATATGTACAACTGTTTGGTTTTATTCAGGAGTAATTCTAACACTGAAACATGTATACATCATTTGAAATTAAAAAAGCCTATTATTTTGAAAAGGCATGCATCTTTGTAGTCAGATATGCCAGAAGCATGTAATCTGCTAATGAATTTTTCAGTTTTGTTTCAAAAGCCCCCAGAGACATGTTGAGACAATCGTCTGTAAACTATAACAAGCTGTTAAGTGAATACCCGATTGACACCAAAATTCCAGTATCATAAAAGTAATATCTTGCTGTAGCAGCACTGAAAGACACATTCTCTAGCAGAACCAGAATCTCCTTTGATCTTTAAATATTTTCATGGAATGAATTGTTTATTGTCCTAAAGGAAAAAGAAATTTGAAAGTAAAGGCATATATTGAGACCCTGAAAAGTGCTTTTGGTTTGAGGAGTCCATTAACTGTTACCCACAAGTCTTTCCTAAACTTCAGATGATATTTAAGAATAATTAGCAAGTGGTAATTACTCAGTTGCGTCAGTCTAAGTGTTTCCTGAGTTCATGTGTTCAATACTAGGAGTGTTTCCTCCCAGTGTCATGTAATCTAATGTAGTTTTGAAGTATCTGTGAAAATCTTGTCTCCAACAAGATATGTCATGGCTCTCATGAATCAAATGTCTGTTTTAAATACATCACTTCTAACAGCAGTGGAAAAATTGATTCTCTTTTTTTCATTGACATATATATTCCACAAGCAGTCTTACAAGATCTTTAGTAATATTAACTTGCATACATGCCTTGCCTCACACTATTTTAAAGTTTTTTGTGAATTGTTTTCTTAAGAAGAAAAGACAGTGAAAGAATCAATTAATAATAGACAAAAGCAAGGGGAAGGGTTGATATATTGGCACAGGAATAATAGGCCACACCATTGTTGCTCTGCCCAAAGCATTAAATGAAGGAATTCGAGGAAAGCACAGCCTAGAAAAGTCATGGATTTATTTATCAATTTATGATTACAAAAAGATTTTTCTGCCAAAAATAGGTCTTAGAAACATACCTTGCTTCACCAAAAATACTTGTATTTATGCTAGCTTTCCTAAATTTATCTCAACCAGTAGCTAATCAAAGGGAACAAAAAAGACTGTTTCACTTGTAGCTGTCCAGATGTTTTTGTTCCATCATTTCAATTGATGATTCATGCTTTAATGACCTCTAAGCTAAATGAACAGGAGCTAGCATTCCCATCTCATCATAATAGAGTGAAATTACTTTTTTCATCATTAGAGCTTTCTATGGCAAATAATAACAGGAGTCTTTTATTCATCTGCATTTACACAGAACTCTCAGTCAAATTCAAAGTCTTATTATCGTTCTCTAAGAAAGTTCAGGACCATATAATTTATAAGGTTCTTCCATTACAATAATCTTACTAAATGTCTTTAGACTACTCTTATTCAATTTAATTTTCTATGGTCAAAACAGATATTATATCAGTGAGGAAGAAAGAAAAATAGAAAAGCAGGAACAAATAATCCAGTCTACTTAAGAGCAAAGAAAAATCAAGCTAGACCATAAAGAAGGTCATGCCAGCAGATCAAGGGAGGTGATTCTCCCTCTCCACTCTCATCAGACCCCACCTGGACTACAGTGTCCAGTTCTGAGGCTACTAACATAAGATTGGGACCTATTTGAGCTCAAAATAAGCTCATAATGTACCCCTGCAACCCAGAAAGACAACCATATCCTGGGCTGCATCAAAAAAAATGTGGCCGGGAGGTGGAGAGAGGTGACTCTGCCCCTACACTCTGCTCTGGTGGGACCCTCCTGGGCTCCCCGATACAAGAAAGGTATCGAACCATTGGAGCAAGTCCAGAAGAGGGCCATGAAGATGATCAGAAGGCTGGAGCACCTCCCCTGTGAAGACAGGCTGAGACAGTTAAAGTTCTTCAGCCTGGAGAAGAAAAGGCTCTAGGGAGGCGTTATAGCAGACTTCCAGTACATAAATGGGGCCTACAGAAGAGATGGAGAGGGGCTGTTTACAAGGACATGTGGTGATGAGACAAGAGGTAATGGTCTTCATCTGAAGGAGGGTTGATTTAGAGTAGACATAAAGAAGAAATTCTTCACTGTGAGGGTGGTGAGGCACTGGAACAGGTTGCCCTGAGAAGTGGTGGATGTCCCTCCCTGGAAGTGTTCAAGGCCAGGTTGGATGGAGCTTTGGGTAACCTGGTCTAGTGGAAGGTGTCCCTGCCCATGGCAGGGTGTTGGAACTTGATGATCTTTAAGGTCCCTCCCAACTCAAACCATTCTGTGATTCTATCACAGCAAGAAATACAGGAGTGTCTCTAGCGAGACAGTGCAAAGGTAGCAGAACTGGCCAAGAGTTCAATGTTCACAATTTAATCTGATTACTGAGTCTCCAGGAGTATATGAAGCAAGGAACAGCCTTCCTCTGATCGCAGAAAGAGTGTTTTGGAAAGATCTTGATATATGGTGGCCTTTTTGAAACCATGTTCTTGCTCTGGTTTTCCAGGAGACAATCTTATATTGCCTAATCAGTATTTTTGCTTTGTGTGATATTTGAACCTATTGCTTTTCTTGCCTTAAATTAAATCTGGGAAAAGGGAAATTACTCAAGTAGAGGCAGGAATAAACAGAACATCATGCACAGAAAAGGTAGAGAGAAACAAAGATGAGTCAACATCAGGAACGAAATGAGAGCATTTTATCACCCTACAGTTATCCAGCCAGCCTAGTCAAGTTAACAGGCAACATTCAGGCAGACCACCAAGTCATCCAAATGCAGCCCCTCAAATGTAAAACCTAATTTTCTGTTTGGCCTGTGCAAAGTGAGCTGTAGTTAAAAAGCAAGCAGGTTTGGAGTGGTGTTGTTTTTATTTAAATTTGTTTTTGTGGTTGGATTTTGTTTTTTGGTTTTTTTTTTGAGATCCATATAAACACACCCTAGGTAACTATCTTGGGAAAAAGCAGTGCAGGTTTGAAAATAACCTGGAGGCATTTATTGAAGGTACTGATCTTATAGGTAAAATAAACTATTTCTAATGTTCTTTTGTCAACTCTGATGCTGCATTAGAAAAATAACACCCACATATTTAGCCACCCTGTTATCACCAAACAAGCGAACCAGTCATTTGGGTTGTTTCTTTCAACTAATTGGTATCACAATGGAGTAAGTGTTCCAAGTCCAATGCCATCTGTTATTTAAGTGAATTTTACAATAGAAAACATTTTTACCCCTCAGTGAAACTTCTTACATACCACTGTATGTTCATTGAAAAACAAAGAAAGAAACAAAAATAAATGCGTTTAGGATATTAAAAAAATATGCTGAGAGGAAATATCTCTGCCTGATACATAAGTTCAAGTGAAACATGAGGAAAAAGAAACATAAACTGAAAATTAGTAACATCACAAGACTAAATGCACTTATACTTTTAAGCTGAAAATTGCAAGATTTATTGATCAATAAAACATTGGGGGACACAGAGGATAATAAACAACCCCAAAAAACCAGCAGCCAAATGTGCATGGCATAGCTCCCTATATAGTCTATAAAATGTAGTTGACTGGAGTATCTGGGGGCTGGTGTCAAGGGTCCCCTAGGTCACTTTCAGGCCCATGTTCTTGGCAATCTCTTTTCTAGAAAAAAAAATGTCCCAAACCTAAACAGGACCAGGTATCTTCCCATTCCCAAGCCATGCCCTCGTTTCCTTAGTCATATTCATTTTTGCCACATTCATTTTTGCCACTGCCCAACTAGCAAGTGGTAAGCCATAGTCATGCCTGCTATTCAAAGCAGGCATTTATATTATATAATTTTATAATAAATATATTTTGATGTTCTTGTTCTCTTAATCTGTGGAATCAACTCAAATATGAAAAAAAATCACAGGAACATCCTTATGAAGGTTCATGCTCACATAACACTATAATATACATACTCTACTATCAAGGGGGGAAAATGGAGCTAATACTACCAATGTTATGCCTCAAAAGGAACTTATTTAACATTAAATAAATTCCAAAATAAACAATTCTTTTCTTTTCTTTTTTTTTTTTTCCCCTCAAAAATAAATTCCAAACTTGGTTTGTTGGATGAATGAAAAACAGATGGGGTGTTTACTGTCACCACTAAAAAATGTCTGTGCCACTGACTTTTATTTTCTTTGGTATAAACAAGATCAGAGAGTTTTGTAGGCTTGTTGGGATTGCCTTAATCAAGCCTGTGAAACCCATTGAAAGATTACCTTTAGGGTCCCATTCATTAGTTATCCATTCTTTACTCTCAGGGATCTACTGCTACATAGATTTCTTCTTTATATTCATCAAACTAAAAAAGATGGATCTCTTCATGGAATGAATAATTTGATAACTTTTGAAAAGTTATTATGAACACAGTATGAAATATCCTGTTTGGAAGAATGAAATCTCAGGTTATAAAGACTAATTAGCTCAATTTTGCCACAGATATGTGAGAACATAAAGCATCAATTATCTTCTGAAATATATTGAGACATCACATATAGAGGTTGTCATGACACCTTCTGTTGTTGCTGTGAATCACCTCAGTTCTGTCATACACAGTACATTAAAGCTTAGGATTAAGGTCCACATGAGCAATACAAGCTTAGAAGACTCATAGGACTCATAGATGCACCAGGTTTGAAGGGACCCTTAAAGGCCAACCAGTCCAATCCCCCACAGTGAGCAGGGATACCTCCACCAGATCAGTTTGCCCAGAGACCTATCAAGCCATCTGTGGACCTCTTGTCTTTGGGAAGTACCTCCATTTAACACTGCTGTATACCACTTACCTTAGAATATGCAATTTAGGAATTGCATTTCTTGGATACTGAGAGAGATAGCCTGGTATATATAAATAAAATAAGTTGATTTCTTATCAGACTATGACAAACATTCATGTGAGGAGACAGTCGGTATGTTGCAGGAAACTTAAAATATCAATAATTCCCCAACATATATCCCTTCTATTTTAATAGAAATTAACCTATTAGCACAAAACTTATTAATAAGAATAAACTCTACAGATACCAGTCACCAAAATCCTGTTTATATTAATATAAAATTATACCTATGCCTACACATAAACATTATGACCCATTCCAGAACTGCAACAGTGCTGGAAGCTAGGCTCAGATTTCCCTGCAAAAGACAAGGTAAATATTCACTGATACTGCTTTTATAAGCTTCACTGGTTACAGGAGTGGGTTTTTACTTCATCAACAATCTCATAATATATAACAGATGAGTGTTTATGTGTGAGTGTGCATGTGTGAAAAGCCTGTTCCTACTGTATTATGTACCATATGAAGAGATTTAAACACAATGGTAATATATCTCCTTATTTAGAAACAAACAAAAAATATTTCTTTGCTCTGGTGCATAGAACAATGATGCTGAAAGTCATGCAGAATTAACCATCTTTTCATAAAACAATGATGCTGAAAGTCATGTAGAATTAACCATCTTTTCTAAACAACTTCCAAGACAAATCCCATATGTTCTCTGCTCCTTTCCTTGCCATGTTTTCATCTTCCAAACATTACTGCAACTGTATTAGCATTTGAATGTTTTAAAACATCTGATGTAAATATAAAATAGGACTCCCTTCCTGTGTCTGATGTATTAAAAGTTGCTTCAGGAAAGCTGATGGAAAGAGAGATTCCTACTAGCTGATTCAGTAGAAGACTCAACTCTGTCCTGAAAAAACAGATGGTTCCAGTTAACTCTTTGCATGTGTGGTTAAATACACAAGTGGTCCTCATCTAACATTTTTCTAAATCTGGAAGACAAAATAAACTCCTAACACAACACAGAGGCCTGAAGTGGTCCTAGATGTTTTAGAAATGGGAGGAAAAAAAATTATTGTGTAGAATCTACCTTTCACTTTTCTCAGCAATGCATTTTGATGGGGAGTATGTGGTCTCACAATGCAGCAACAAGGAATAAAATTTATCTTTCAGAGTCATACATTGTAAAACTACCCAGTCAGCAACTTGTATAAAAGTACATGGAAGGTGACATTGGCCAAAAATACTTAACATCAGAGCCTGAAAGATATCTGGGCTGTTAACTGATACTTAGAGGGAGTTCAAGGCCTTTATAACTGCAAGCATCTCTAATGACTTAGAGATTCAATTTTCAAAAGTAACTTAAGTAATTAGAAGCCCAGGTTGATTGAATTGTAATTAGTCTGAGGTTCCAAGGGGCCATATTTTTGAAGCTACTCAAATATCTTTAACAGTTGCTGATTGGTTAGTGAAATTTCTAAGAGAATTAGAATTCCTCCTAGGACAAATTTAATTTTCATTTCTGAAAATGGACCTGTGTTCCTAAATTAATAGAACCCTTTTGAAAACATTATTTAAAAGGTAGTCATAAATTGTGTTGTTGAACAATAAATTCCTATTCTTTGCAGCTTCATCTTTTGTATCCAAATTCTCTACAATTTTCTTGAGGCATCAAAGTGCTTTGAAATTCCAAAAGTGGACAAATATTTGGATGGCAGCTGCATGTGATATAGCACTCCATACTCACTCAGGTACTTTCTGCACTAAAAGGTATGCATTCCTCAGTGAATCAGAGACAAAACTAAATATGCCATTTTATTTAAGCTGATAAAGGTCAGAAAACAGGGATTTTGATGCCCCCAGAATTCATGTCATTTGCATGGCAAGACAACGCCTGCTTTTGCACTCCTGCAAATAATCAAATTGTTTAAATGTTCATTACTCAGTAAACCACTGAGACTTGTATTGCAATCATTTCATCAAGGATGCGCTACAGGGAGCAAGGAAAGGGAGAATTCATCATGACTCTACTAACAAAAGTCAGCTTGAATACAGACTAACATTCCCTCGATCACTGAGCTGGACAGCAAAGAGAAGAGACAGAGACAACTAGGTCAGAATATATAGCTAGCATTAAGTATGGGGAAAGATAAGGATTTGCTAACATAACCAATAATGTTACTGTGAATACTCAGTTCAGGTTATATACCTTCTTTTTTCTAAGCCTGAAGTAACCACACCACTGGCCATACTCGTGCCTCAGCAAGGTGGTGGAGGAATGCTTATCGCTCTTAAGAATGCCTGGAAGCTGAATTCTTTGCCTGTATGGGTGTTTGGAAGGTACTGTCAGTCTCAGTGGCAATATAATACGAAAGTGTTCAGTAAGAGGCAATAAGGATAGTAATTAATTACCTAAACCTAGGTATTCTGGGCTATCCAAGATATCCATGAGGAAGATATGAAACAGGATGGCGCAGAAGGCGGCAGAGGAAATTGTGAGTGATCTAAGGTTAGGAACACTGATTCCCACACAATATGGCCTGAAGTGTTTATCATTTCAAGGCACAGCAAAGGAAGCCCACCAGTGAGGGACAACATAACTAGCTCATGACTACATCGCAGAGGAGATGCTGGGGTATAAAATAGGTCCAACTTCCCAATGTGGTGTTTGTATTGTCCAGATGTTATCCAAAGTTGAAGAATCTCTCAGCATGTGCAAATACAGACACTTCCAGATGTCTGGAAAACTCCTAAAATAAGATTTTCCAATCTTGTAGCCACTCCATCATGGGTTTGGGAAGACATTTTAGGTTTTTTCCATTTCCAAAAGATATAATTACTATTCTCAGTGGATTAACCTCATTGTATTGAAGCATTTGACTTAGTATTGTCTTTTGTGGTCAATTTTCTTGTAAGTAAAGAAGCAATTCTTCATGTTATTTTTTTTCCCTTTCAATTCAAAGTGTTAAAAATAGTGAATGTTCACTCAGAAAATCAAGGGGGGTGAAAAAGAATTCTGTGAGAAAAGGATCAAATATAGATGAAACAGATGTGAGGTGAAAAATTTCTCTTGAGAATGAAGATTCAAGAGCATAGAGAGCTTGATGAAGGAAGTACACGTCAGAGAACAGAACAAGAAGGAATCAGCCATACCAAGAAAAATGTAAATCACACTTGGATCAAAGCCTAACAGATTAGTTTTTACATATTTTTACATTTCTTTGCACATGAATTATCTCTGGTCTTAGTGTAAAGTTTGAAAAATACTATATAGCAAGACCAAAAGTAGATGTGCATTAAAGAATCAAAACTTCTTAATAGCTCACAGATACTTTAGATCTTACCATTATGTTACATTGTTTCAAATAAGATACAATTATCTGAAATAATATAGGGGAGGGTCATAATTCAAGAAAAAATTGAAACACTTGCCTTTGAAACTCTCTAGATAAGTGTTAAGTAAAGATATGTTCGATTGACTGTGGTCCACACCCTCAAGGAAAAAAAGAAATTAAATATGGTTACAGAAAACAGCAGGAGCTTCTGATAAAGAAAATACAGAAAGGGCTAAGGCTGCAAAGAGACTCTGCTGCCACATTAGCTGCCTGTAACCAAAGCACGAATGCTCACCTTTCTCTTTCTCTCAATTTCCTGCAATGTTTACTTATCTTTCAAAGCAGAGCAAATCAAATCTGTGACAACATCAAGGTCTCCGAGGACCTGTTTCAAAGCAAGCGACATGTACCCCCCCGATTGATGTCTCCCATCTAAGCCCTGTTGGCATCTCTAAGCTTACACTCATTTGTGACGCACCTGGACTAATACTCTACATGATCACTACCTACAGATGAAAACCGTGAAGGAAGGTAAAGCTCCTTGTATCCAAGGATCACTGGTTTGAGTATTTGCCTGCAATGGAGGATACATGTATTAAATTTCTCCTCCTGTTGCTAGCAATTTGGGTACTGCTGTAACCAGAAGGCAGTAGGTATTTGGAAAAAGACAGCTTTTTATGGTCTAATCAAATGGTTATGGAATCAGACAGAAAACAATCTACAAACTTGTGGCCTAGACATTGATCTAGGCAAATGGGAAGTTCTTTCATTACCTTTTCTATCTCATACATTTCAGTTTCAGAACACTTTTTCTCCAATTTTTTCTCTTCTTTTCTTTCCCTCCTTAATTATGCTGTCCAGTGAGGGTCAGCTTTCAGTGGAGAAACTGAAAATATCTTAATATCAAACAACTTTTTAATCCACTATCTCAATTGCATGAAATAGAAAAACCGGGAGAAGATGTAATGGGACACATCCTTCTCAAATTTCTTTTCTATTTCATTATTAGATTTTTAATGGAGAAAGAAGAAAGTGACTTTGAAATAAAAAGATTACTCTGTCATGTTCTGAAAGAAAAGGGCAGAAAAGGGGCCAACAAAGACTGGAAAATTCTGTTGTGAGTGTGTAAAAAGAAAGGGTTTTCAAGTACATAAACAAGAAGCAGAAGCAAAAGGACATTATTGGCCCCCTATTGAACAGGAGAGGTAAATTAAGTCACCAATTCTGAAAAGGCAGATGTTCCCAACACGTTCTTCACCTCTGTCTTTACCAACACCTTTGGACACCAGATATTTGGAACAGAAATTCAGGTTTATGCAAACATAAACCCACTGCTAGTGAAGGAAGAGTTGGCATATAAACTACTGCAGGAGCTTGACTCCTATGAGTGGATGGGGTCTGAAAATATTCACCAAAAAGTGTTAAGAGAGTTGGCTGATGTCATTGCAAAGCTGCTCGTCATAATCTTTGAGAAGTTGTGAAGGTTGGGGGATGTTCCAGAAGACTGGAAGAAGGATAATATCACCCTCGACTACAAGAAGGGCTTAACGGAGGATCCAGGAAATAACAGCCCCATCAGTCTTACTTCAGCACTTGGGAAAGTTATAGAATTAATCTTTCTGGGGGCTATCACAAATCAAATGAAGCAAGTGATTGGTAAAAGCCAGCATGGAATTAACTAAGAGCAAACTGTGCTTGACAAATCTGATCACCTTCCACAACAAAGTAAACTTCTCAGTTGATGTGGGGCAAGCAGTTGATGTTGACTACCTGGATTTATACGAGGCTTTCAATATGGTTCCCCACAACCTCCTCCTAGAGAAACTGATGCATTACAGTCAAGACAAGTGGTGCAGTGGATGGGGAACTGGCTGACACCATGTGGGTGGTGGTAAATGGCTCCTTTTCAGTCTGGAAAAATGTCAGAAGTGGGATCCCCCAGGGGTTGATATTGGACCCAACACTGTTTAATATCTTCATAAGTGATCTGGATGATGGGATCAAGTGCATCCTGATTAAGTTTGCATATGATACCAAACTGAATGGGGAATTAGACACTTGGGAAGGGAGAGCCAATTTGCAGTAAGACCTGGATAAATCGGAAGAGTGGGCTAACAAGAACCTTGTGAAGTTCAACAAGGACAAGTGTAAGGTCTTGCACCTGGGAAAACATAATCCAGGAGTGCAGCACAGGCTGGGATCCACCTGGCTGAAGAGCAGCTTTGTGGAAAGGGAGCTAAGGGTCCTGATGGTAAACAAGCTCAGTGTGAGAGAACAGTGTGTTGCAGTTCCTAAGCAAGACAACAGGACGCTGGGTTGCATCAATATTGTCATCACCAGCATAGATAATTCTACTCAGTACTTGTCAAGCCACACCTTGAATATTGTATTCAGTTTTGGTCCTCACTATGCAAAAAATATGTGTGGACAGGCTGTAGAGGGTCCAGGGGAGAGCCACCAGGATGATCAACCTTCAGATAAAGCTTAGGGAAGACTTCATCACCATGTCCTCATCTTGTAGGGTGGCTACAAAGAAGATGGAGACTCCCTTTTTACAAGTGGTCACATGGAAAAGATGAGGAATAATGGATGCAGGTTATCCCTGCAGCTTCACACAAGAGGAAAATTTTTCACAGAAAGAGATCAGCTATTGGAGTAATCTCACCAGGGAGGTGGTACATTGGACATTTCTAAGATTCAGCTGGATAGGGTGCTGAGCCACCTTCCCTAGCCACCGCTTTTGCTGAGAAAAGTTGGACCAGAAGACTCTTGAGGCCCCTTCCAACCTGGTATTCTATGGTTCTATGATTTTCCTTGCACTTCTAACTGGGTAATACAAGTGGTACCCCCTAAAGGTCTGTTGTTCTGTTATTATGCCTAGCCAGTTCAAAGCTCAAGCTGTAGAATTCACGTGGTCACTAAATGTATGAGACCCTTCTTTTAAAGGGTCTTACAGTATTCAGCACTGAGTCAACATCCTGTTTATAGATCCAGCCTTATATTGTCAAAGTTGCTTTGGGTTCGTTGGGTTTGAGGTGGGTATTTTTTTGAGCAGGAAAAGCAGACACTAAAATCATAGTTTAAAAAGAATACATTACCTATTTAAAGTAAATGGGAGATCATGTAGATTGATTGAAATTCATCATTTGACTGAGCAAAGAGTCCTCAGCCTACAAATCATGGGTTTTCCAGGGCAAAGAGAGAAGCTGCATTTGATTGCCTGTGCTCAAGAGCTATTTAATGTGAACTGCAGGAGACGATAATCTACATTGCAGTACACTGAAATAGAAAAAAATGCATAAAGACAAGCCCCTTGTCACTGAAAGACAAAAGGCCAAAGGCAATTATTATTAAATCACTGTGATAGCAAGATAACAATTGAGTTCTGCAAGCAACAGAGAGATTGAAAAATGTTTAATCTAGGCCAATACAAAACTCTCAGCACAGCACCAGGTGTTCTGCACTGAATCAAGAGAAAACACTCTTCAAAACAAAATGTATAAATAAAATACAGTTTTGTCCACACATACACCTGGCATTCATATTTTTTTCTAATTCATGGGTGTTTGTTAAACTGGCTCATTATAGCTCAGATGATCACCAAAATATTCTATGTACTGACACTGGCTATGCAGTGATCCAGATAAAAGTACCTTGAGTCCTGTGTGATACACTAAATTATATATTATACTATTCACTACTGAACATGCCTTTGCAAATAGCTCCCATGGAAGACATAATTTTCAGGGTATTTACATGCAGATCTCTCCAGTCTAACATGATGATGCTGCAAATGCATAGATAAAATTCTTTATTGTTCATGTAACAAATGGAATAAAAATATTTCATAGGTAAAAAATAATTTTATAAAATAACAACATCAAAACAGACAAAAAGTGTAGATGTTTTCCTTATCCCAAAAACATACATAAATATTAACATGTTCTACCAGAGCTTTAGTCAAACTCACTCTGACATGACAAAATAAAACCTCTTTCAGAAGTATTCATTAATACAACTATTCAGGGTGGGAATAGAACACAAACTAGAATAATGAGATAAAACAATGTTTAAGAATTGGAGAATAAAAATACAAGAATGATATCAAAGTATCCAGTTGAAGTATCAAAATGCAGTAATGCAAAAACTTGCTTTAGAAACTGGTAGAGTAAAAGGCAATATCCTGAAAACGGGGAGAGGGGAAGAGAAGAGAAAAATAGGCTAGCTAGAAAAAACACCCCTAACAGCCAAAAAATGACTGATAATAATATAAATAAACTTTATCTCTATATGGTTGCTAATTTCCATCCATACACCCAATCCTGAAAAATAGGGATAGTATCCATTTGCCTCACTGAAGCAACGTATTTGCATCCTATGGCTACATCTACGATATAACTTGATATCAGTGGATTTGTGCAGGGTGGGCTCAGGAAAGAACCTAGTATTGTGCTTCTCTATAGGTTAATGCAAACGTTCAATTCACATTTTGCCAGAAGAACAGTTCAATAAAGTGTTTATCACCATATTCATCAAAACAGCCAATAACAGAAGAAATAAAACCTGTAAAATCCAGACCACTTTGCCACAGGCTGGAATCATCCAGCAGTATAAAACTGAGGCATTACACTGAAGACTTATAAGAAAAACATTATACAATGCACTTCTGGACATTTTTTAAAAACTTTATGTTAAAAAATGTAGGAATGTAAAAAGGGAATGGTGTGGATTTCAGTCTTTGTATTGAAATATGACTAGAGATCTGGGAAAAGAAGAAGAAATAAAAAACTATTCCAAATCAAAAGCATCATACTGTAAGGTATCTTTTCTAAGTGTAGTAAATTGGAATGAGGTCATTAACTTCATTCTTATTTTTCCCTTTTATGAGGGAAATGGTGAAAAGAATGACTGGTGTACTGGATTTTGATAGCAAAGTACAAAATCCTGCTTCTGTATATTTAAACATCTGAAGTATCATATATATCTGGTTTCATATTTGACAGGTTCATCTCTTACCCTAGTTCAAGTTGTAAAAGGAATTGTAAGAATTCTTTGAGTTTTCTAGAAGCTTAACTACACACAGGAAAACTTTATTTCAGTAATTTAGACCACATTAAATGAGCTATTTTACTTAGCTACTGAAGGGAGGTATTACTGTTTCCACCAAGGTAGTGATGAAGTTTTCATAGTCTTCATACCACAAAAAATAGTCCCTGAAGTGCATTTTGATCACTACCAAAGAAAATAACAAATACATAACTTTAATGAAGAGGAAAGTGGCACCATGGGACAGTACTTAATTCTTTAAACTCAACTTTAATGCTGGAAATAGAACAGTAATTTTATGTATGTATATGTATAGGTTCTGATTTAATAGCATATTGCTACTTAAGTCTTTAAATCTTTAGTGTTCAAATGGATGTCACTGGCATTAATTCTTTTATCACTTATTTCCACCTATTTGGAATAATGAATGTGACTAGATTCAGAGAAATGTAAAATTGGAAAGAGAGTCTTAACCTTGAAACTTCCAACTATGGGGTTTTTTTTCAGATTAAACATCTTTTAGAGTTTGAAAATGATTGAGAGCTAAGCCACTGGTGATACTATTTAAAGGCCAAATGGAGATGCTGAGACTGCATGTCAAATGTAAAGTTGAAGACAGTAAGAAAGTAGAACTTCAGCTGTATGGAATCTGTCACATATTGGAGGAGATTTGAAGCTTTAGGTAAGGTAACATGAGTTCCAGGGAGGTTATTATTTAGTTTTTGATTGCTGCTGCATTCTTCTAAATAAACAGCAAAGTTTTATTTTGAACAAGCTTTTCTGAGCCACTGAAATCTATTGCTGCCATAACACTTCAAAAGTATCAAGCCAAAACCATAATGAGCAATCACAAGTATGGTAATCTGATAAGCCAGGCACAGAGTGAGGATAGCTAACAGGATCCCACTATGACAATGTACAGCCATGGATCTGTCACTTAGAAGAAACACATGCAGAGTCAGGGGAAGCAGCACAATTTACACAAAGAAAAGGTGGAGAAAAACATTATTAAAAGGTTTGCCTTATAATTTATCTGTCCAAATTTATCTGTAGTCACCAACATGCCAAGCCATCTTTATGGCCCAAATGGAGAAACCCAAATTTGTAAGGCCTGTTTCTAGGTGAAATGGTTCCTGCTTACAAAGTGAAAAGTTCTGAGGGAGGAATACTACCACAGGAAGTTAGACCTCGTGGTAAAATCTCAGAACACCCATACTGTGCCACAGGATCCCGATATTTAAAAGAGAATAATTTTAGGTCACTGCTGGAGCAATTAATTCACTAATGCTTTTCTAGCATGCAGATGCTGTAAACAGTGGAATACTATTAGTTGTTGTCCTGTTTTGGATAACTGCCTTTATAAAGATTTAAAAATGCAAAAATCAAGCTCTTAGTGCTTTTGCTGCATTATACCCACCTAATACCTGCTGTAGGAAAACAGATGTGCAATGTAATCAAAAAGCACGGGTTGCTAGGTGAGTTGAAACATCAGTACTTTGCCATGAGTACATCATCTCATAGATAAACTACATGGAGAACACTGTTAAACTCTAACTTGTCTGTTGGAATTTCCACTAAGATTTACAACAATAAGTGAGACAGTAAATTTATTTCTTTTGATGAACACAGAACAAACAAAAAATTAAACAAATATGAGCATATTCAGATAAGGAATGACATAAAATACTGTGGATATTAAACAATATATGTTACCTTAATATGCTCAATAAATCATAGAACAGTCAAAAGTCCTGTTATACAAATATAAGTCATATTTAGTATATGTTTTTACAAGTGAAATTGGAGGTCAGGAGTCGTGTTCAATTCCTGTAGCTTTTTTAAGCAAAATAAAGGGAACCCTGGAGTGGATACAAAAAAATGTATAAGGCTATTACTTCATTCACAACTGAAATTGGATACTATCACATTTCTGATCAGTTTAACTTAGAAATGTTGTTTCAAGGTGGACAGATCCACAGCTCCAAGTTATCAAACAAAGTGTGAGCAGTCAAACCATAATTTAATGATAATCTCAGAGGCCATTTTTGTGCTGGATGTATATTAATAAACACAGCAGTGTTGAGATAAGTCAGAGTCTTCCTCTGAAATACTTTCCTACATATAACTCAAGGTTATCAAAAAAGTTTAATTTATTAGTGTATGCAGGTAGTACAAGTTTATCCACCAGAGCACTTTTCCTCTGTGCGTAGAGGAATAGATTTCTCTCCTTCTTCTGGTGCACAGCATGAGTGGATTACCTAAGTATGTTGCTTATCTTCATACCTATTTTCAAGAAACATTATATATGAGGCTTTACGTTATCTGGGAAATGAATTATGCATGTGACAATATGGCACATCTCTCAGTCAGCCTATTTCTAGTGTCTACTCTGCCTCTTCTGCCATCACATGCTGTGATCAAAAATAATCTTGTTTTTCTGAAGTTGCTTTGTTATTGGGTTTTTCCTATTATCCCTGGGAAGGAATTACTTTAACTTTCTCCTTAACAAATACAATTTGCAAACACAATGAAGTTATATTTAAATCACAAAAGATTAACCAAAGCAGCAGGAGGCCAACCGAAGGTGCTATCTCTACAGAAAGCAAGATAAAAGCTCAGGAAAGCTGAAGGTTTTGCAGGGACCAGATGTGGGTGGTTGTTTGGGGTTTTTTTGATAAGTAAGAGTACCAAAGGTTAGAAATTAGTAACATAAAGATGTTGTTCAGTTCCTGCCTCTCTCTGTTTGACTCCTGTGCCAGTCATAATGTTTATTTGATACTGACGATTCTTTTTATGGATGACATAGTATTGAAGCTGGTCAGCTGCAGCCAACTCAATATTACAGCAACATATTGAGCTGGCTCTTTTCAGAACAGGTATTTTAGCACTGTAGCAATTTTTTTGGCTCATCTGATGCCAAAAGCCATTCTTTCTCATGAATTCTTCTGAAGCTGTTGTCAGGCCAGACCATTTTGTAAAAGAGCATATAACGCATTTGCCAAGATGGCAATCTTTTTAGCTGTGTGTAGCACGTGAAGTTAATTGGCCTCTTCTCACTTCTAATGAGGCAAGTTTCTCTGCCTGTCTCCCAACATACTCAATTTCTCTATATATATACCGAAGTCTGTGGAATAGCACACATGCTGTCTTGAGTCAGCCCGAAACTGTTCCACCTTCCACAGCCCCACAATCTACTTAGAGCAAAGTGAACTGAGTGCCTCTGTCCATATGGATAAATATAGAAGGAGCAGCCCATATCATAGCCCCCCACCATGCAGCACCAATGAGAAGGCATTTAAACCTTCTATTAATTAGTCCCAGCAACTTCAGATTTATCTTTCTCAGATCCAGTAGTCCAAAGCAGAGCCAAGGTGCTGCACCAGAAGTTAAGCTGAGTGTGTGATTAGGGAGTATAGTACTAAGGTCACTCACTGGCCCTCCTGGGAACCTGGTAAAACCCAGCTTTGAGACAAAATACATAGTCATGTGAGGTACTTAGGTCTTGATCAGGAAATGTCATGGTCATGTCCCTGCACAGACCAAATATAAGGAATACATGTGTTACCAGTAGAAAGCCAGAGAACTCAGAATGGAATCTAATCTGGTAAGTGGACTTGAGGATCACCTAAATTCTGCATATATTGTGGAACAAGGTAAACCTAACTTTTAATACCCTAAGTCCTAAACACTCTTCCTCAGGCGTCCTTGTTAGCTTCCTCCAAGGTAACACAGCCTCTCAGTTTGACTAGATGGTTCAGAAGGAACTCCTGAGAGTACGTTCCTTGGAAAAAAGTCCAACCAGCCCATTTTACCGAAATGGTGTGGCAGCTCATCTGCCATTACCTGAATTGCAAAATATGGACATTTCCTCTTCCTTGAGCCCTCAGGAAAAGTTGAGGCCTCTTTGCTGAGTCAAAGACTCTTCTGAAGCTTCAGAAGAGTCACATGGATAGCCAGGACAATCTGTAGCTTTAAGCAAACCAGACCAAATGTAAAATACATTTGATGAGTAAAACTGTGTGATACTTCTCTCGAATGAGCTTTAGGCACTTCACAGAGATCATGATACTTTGCTCCCTGATCAACTAACAAGCTGTTTTGAATTCTACTCTGTGGCATGAACTTCTTCTTAAGTACTGTAAAGGAAGAGCAAGCATTAATTCTAGGTTGGTAGGAGCTCTTGATGTTGTACACTTCTCCCTGTCTGAGAAAAAAAAAAATTATGTTCAATTTTCTTTTTAAAATTACCTCAACCTTGAAACTAGCTATGGATACAAATTACTTAAGAAAAAATACATTAATTTGAACCCCTTTTATAAATTCTACAAACAGCCTCTGAAAAGTGCAAAGCCACTGATGTTACAAGGTTCAGTGACCTGTAATAAATATTATTGTTACCATTGACCCATAATAACAATTGACCTGGACTGGAACTATCAACACTCAATAGCACATTTCCAATATTTTTTTTTAATGTTTTGCTTTCCAACACACACACACACACACACACAAATATCAGTCTACATCAGACAGTCCAGATTTTAATCTGTGTATACTTTTGGTAACAATAAAACTATAAACCTAAAACTACAAGGTAATGAATGTAATGTCAAATAACTAAATACAAATCAATAAACAATTGTGCATAAAATCAAATACAATTATTTGCCTTTGGGAAAAAAAATAATTTTCAAAGTGCTATGATATGGGGAAACAACTGTGTTTATGTATATAATACCTAGTATCAGGTTGTCTGAAGCTGGAAGGAGAGAGACAGATGTTACTGTTTCAGAAGGTCAAGCACCATAATCCAAGTGTAAGGAGTTGCTTAATAGCAACTAGTAACATATATGCTGGACGTGTATATGGCGCATATATATATATATATATATATATATGTATGTATCATATTTATATTTGAGGATCTTTATATATCCACAAAATGGTTTCAGGATCAAGACTTGTAGTTAACACACTATCAACCATTTCTATTAGAGGCTGATCTTTCTACTTTAACTCAGTATAAGAGTAGACCTAATCCTTAAAGTTTCAGACTGATTATAATGAGACCTGAGTTAATACTGGATAGAAAATCGTAAAAAAATAAAAAGAAAATAGTTTATTTTCCAGAGCTCATTGCTCATGGGTTTGTTTTTTTTTTTAAATTAAACAAATTAATTCCTATCATATGAAATATTTGTGCAAGAAAATTATTTTAATGACCGTATGAGGAAAACTACCTTGAATAATATGCAGAAAATACAAGAAGAAGGTTTTATTTTTTCTGTCTTTGTAGCATGATAAACAAAATTCAAATCAGAATCTATCCAGTCTCCATTATTTTAGGGTTCCTTGGATTGTTACTGTTTTCTCTGCCGCAAGATCTTCTCAGTCAATTTACTTACAATACACATTCTATACATAGAGGTACTATTTATGCATATATCCATTTTTGAAGAGTTGTACCAGAAGGGCAATCTACCATGTAAGAGCTATTCCAGCTAGCAGTTCTATGCTCTTTTTCATTGTCTAGACAATTGAAATTGAGCTTTTTATATCCTTAAGGAATATGAAAAAACTAGTTATGTTGTTAACACTGCCACATTTGATGGAACGTTACCAAGATAAAGTTTGAAATAAAAATTTACATTAATTGCTATTTCATTCACAATACCATATTACCTTGAATAAGGAGAAACAGGTTTTACCCTTGTGTAAAGGCTGCTTGTTTTTCCATGAATTATGTATTTCCATTTGTTAACAAAAAACCCAAACAACAACCAAAAAATATTGTTTTTTCCCCTTAAGAAATTCACTATATGAAGGAGTGAAACACTAGATAATTTATTCTATGTTGTAGGAAATGCCTTTTGACTTTTATTAAACTGCTTGCTGAGTTTCTGATTTCTTGAATTAAATGGTTCTTATGCGGAAACCTAGAGATGTGCAGCACTGGGAAGAGGGAAGAAGTCAAACTCTAAACTTGACTTTTCAATGCTACTTAAAAAAACATCAATTTGTCAAATCTTATTGTGAAATCTTATTTCAAATCTTATTATTTGAAATATAATCTTCCTACAAGTTAAGTTATTTTCTTCACTCACATGAGTTAAATTATATATGTATTAAGAAAAAGTGGTGTCTGGTGAATAAAACTATTAGTTCATTAAAAAATAATGTAGATTATGAATTTTGAATTCCTGAAACTCTGCTATGGATAGGTCACTATATTTTTTACTGTCAGATGTAATCATTGCCTAAAATGATGGTGAAGTAACATAAGTAAATATTTATTGATTGGTATTTTGTGAGACCTCTGCTATCATCCAATATTTAAGACTCTATGGATTCAACAATAGTCTCAAAGCATAATGTTAATTATGTTGAGTATGATCTGAAGTAAAATCTGCAGCATAAATACTACAGCTAAACATTCAGCACGCTCTTTACCTATAATCTATCTTTAAAGAGACAAAATGTAAACATTCTCAGTTAATTTTCACAAGAAGCTGGGAGGGGTGGGGACAAGACAGCTGACCCAAACTGGCCAAAAGGATATTCCATACCATATGATGTCAAGCTTAGCATGTAAAGGGGAAATGGCCTGGTAGGAAGAGTCACCGCTCAGGATTGGGACTGGCGTCTGTCTCTGGGCAGTGAGCAAATTGCATTGTGTATCTCTCACTTTGTATGTTCTGTATTGCTGTGGTTAATTTCCTCTTCCTTTGCTGCCCTAGAAAAATCTCCTTATCCCAACCCACAAGTTTTATCTTTTCCTTCTGATTTTCCTCCCCATCCCACCATGGGTTTGGAGAGGTGAGCAACTGGCCACGTGGCACACAGCTGCTGGACGGGGCCTAACCACGACACTGAATGAGAGCTTTACCCCATTTAGTGTCAACAGAAAAAGGTTCTGTTTTATTCAGTGCATCTCTGTGAAACATACTATGATTTCAATGTCCATTTCATCACTGAAATGACATTAGCACAATAATCATATATGATTTAAACAGTAGAGCATTAGGGTAATAACAAAAGGCCCGACTATATTTATTATTTACTAGTCTCTAGGGTTTTGAAACCACTCAGCCTGTACTGCCCTTATAAATTGTTCCTATCTTTACCATTCAATTCTAGCACAACTAGAACAGGCAATACAGTATATATATAGTTCAGAGCAAACATGTATCATTTGGGAGAGAAATCAAACTACCCGAGTCCTTTACTAAATTCTCATCCATGGGCACTGTTCTGCAGATTGCTCAGTGTGAAAGGTGCTCATAAACATGATCCTGTTTAAGTTAGTTTAGCCGGACATGACAGATGCTTTTAGTTGACTCACATCTGCTCTAATTTTATTCATCTCAACAGAGAAATATTGACTCACTTGGATTTCAGTCAGATTTTGACACTGATTAATGTGGAGTTTGAATGCCATAGACTGATTACAATCTTGGTTTTAGTAAATCAGTAGTCTTCCCGCGAATTAAGCTGATGTCCCTATAAAGTTCTATCTTCAACTTTTTTTTTCCCCTGATGTCTCAGTTTATCTCCCTTTCCTCTTACACTCTTAAAATTACTGACCTATCGCTCTACTATTCTTCCTAACCATCACAGACACTGCATTTCCCTGATGCAAGCAATGCCGCTACTACTAGAGTACTCAGCTTTTCATTACACCTTGCACATTTTATTTCATTAAACCACAGGTTTAACAGCAGAATTTAAAGCTTTCTGGAGCAGCTGGTACCTTTGTACTATATTGTTAGACATCAGGAACATCTAATAAGTCTTAAATGCTTCTTAAAGACTAATATATCTCCTGTTTAAGGAAAAGTACTCCAGTTGTGCATGGGAGAGGGGATGAGGGGTGGGAAAAAAGAAGCAATGCAGAAGATACACAAAACCAGTACATTCATTCCTGGCCTTTTTCTTTTTGTGGGGAGAGACCCTTCCAAAGTCCCAGGGAAAAAAAAATAACTGGTTTGATTAAGTTTCTATATTCAGTCATGTTTTCTGGCGATAGGATGTTAGAGGCTTTTAAACCCAATCCCATTCTACCACATTCAGATGAACATGTTTTTAACTTGCATTTTACTACATCAAATGCTATTATCACTAAATATACCCATATATTGGTACTGTAATGAAGACTGTGGCTGCAGTCAGTGACTAAGAGGAAACAAGTGCAATCATTTCTGTGGGATTCCCAACTGCCTTAGGTGAGTTACAAAGCACAAGGCAGATCAAGGGACAAGCCATCCAAGAAGTGTCATAGTTATTTAAAAATACATTAGAAAAAGTACATTATTGTAATGGTAAAATAGAATATTTATTTGACTTTAGTAAGATGGACTTAGCAGGTACCGATAGGCAATTGAAATGCCTTGGGTTTGTGGGCAGTGTTCCAGTGGCAGATGGAAGAATTTCCATATGAATCAGTCGGGACCATCACTTCTAAAGGAGAATCTCAAATAGTATTTTTTTTGAATGCCTGGCAACACTGACCAACTTTTATAAGAGATGGGGATGCAGGTGTATAGTGACTCCTCAACCTAGCAAAAAGTTGCCTGCTACAGACTGTGGCTCCACTGAAGAAGGTTGTGGTGTAAGGTTCCCCATCAGTGAGATTCTATTGATTCATCTGACAGACTTCCTAACACCTTAGTCAGCGTGACCCTTTGAGGTTGGTGCTTTTCAGTGGGGAAACAGTCAAACTGAGTGAAAGCACTGGTGTTAGTATTGATCCCCAGTCACAGTAAAACTGAGAAAGGCACAGGGCTAACAGACTGCTACTTCTCTGAAGGGATTAAGCTACAAAAGATATGGGGCGAGTAAAGGAGATCCTTTAAACTATTAGCAATATAAACTTCTTATTGCTTTGCTGCTCAGTAAGGAAAATGTCTTACATCCTGAACTTCCTGTGCAAGCTACTGGATTACAGTGTGAAAGGCTCTATGAATATTAGATAGTGACCTTGCCTGCAGAAGTGCCAAGCATCTGGTGCTTGCATTTGTACTGAAAACTGTGATCGTTTCATGTCACTGTAGATCAGACCTAGCATGATCATCCTGTTCTCGGCATGGAGAAGGAGAGGGCTCTTGGCACTGCTTTCCCTTGTGACACTGAAGGACAGTAAAAAACTCTGGGTCCAGCTTGAATAAAGCAGCAGTGGAGATGGAAAATGGATGACTCTTTGGAGCTGATACTGCTCAAATCTCCAGTCATGCTTTCAAAGAGCTGGTTCTCACAAGCTTTTGCAAGGTGAACCTGCAAGGTTCTGCTCAGCAGTCTTTCATGAACAAAACCCTGCTGCAGTCATGACAACCTCACAAAAAAAGTAGCTAACACGTGAAAGTGGTTTCTAAACTTCAGAAGAAATACCCCACGAGACAAAGTGATGTTTGATAGGAAAGCTGACAAAGCTGGATTAGATTTTCCTGTCTGGTTAACTTAGCGTCTTCTGGGGACTACTGTGTAGAAATATCACAAATCAGACCTGTTAAACATTGGGAGAGAAAAGAAACCTGGGAAAAAAGCTTCCATCAGTCTCTGAATCAAATGCATTTGATATATTTGACCAACTTTTTTCTCAAATTCTTTTGAGGTTTCATAAAAATATGAGTTCTTCAGTTATGATGTTTAATGTATGTCTCCATATGTTTTGTGCATATCTCTTTATTTGGAAAAATGTCAAATATTCCAGCAGCAAGAAAGATTGTCTTCAATGTATTTCTATTCTGAGCATAACTTTATTTTCAAAAGAAAAAACTAATCTAAAGTTTATTAACTAAGCATCATTTTCTAAAAATTTTGGATTTAACTCAGATTGTTTTCCAGCATATTTATTTTTGCCAGTGTTTTTCACACTGCATTACACAGTGCACTATCATTTGCTTTCACTGACTCCTTGTGTAAGTCTTGAGATAATAATGATGCCACCTTTGTTTCATACAAGCCAAAGCACAGGCTGAGGTACAGTACTAATATGACACTGTTAAAATTATTAATTCCATTAAGTCTTTCATTACGGTCCTTATCTCATTAGTCCAGGGACAGCATTCCAGCTTCTGTCAGCTCACTTTCTACATAATGCCTGCAAGTTATGAGAGTGTCATGAATATGTAGATATTTTTTACATGACTTCTCATTGACAGTTAGCCATAGCTTCTGAGCTGGAGTTACAAACTCTTGATAACAGGAATCGGATCTGTGAGGAGCATACTCTCCCCAGCAATGGAGCTCAGTGTTTTGAAGAAGCCCTGTGATATGCCAGGTAGCTATCAGATGCAGAGGTGTATGTCTATTGGCTTCCATCTTCCTATAAACCAACAAGCCACAGCCTGCAATCCCACTTCATTTTCTGAGATGGAAATGGTTAGAGAGTGGATATAGTGAGGTTACATGGACAACTCGTTGCATAATGGGAAGACATACTGGCTCTATGCTTCAGATATCGTGCAGCTGATAATGGCTTTATTTTTCATATGTTCACACTGATCACTCAGCTCCATACTGAGATAAGAGACAATAGTTTCTCTGCAGACACCATGGATTCACTCAGCAGAGCTGAACAAATGGTGGAAGCCAAACACACCCTGAGGTTCATCTAAATACATATTTTGTTCAGGTTGTAAAAGCATTTGGTTACATCAAAATCATACTTCTGCCTAGTTCGACTTTCATATATAGTAGAAAGAGAGAATTACTCATTTGAAAGAGTGGGATTTGCTTGCTTAAACTTTGGTATCTGAAAATCAGGTATACAGGAGGCGAGGCTCTTTTTCTCCTTCCTCAAATATAGACATTTCCAAGGTATGTAACTGAAGGAGACTGATGTCTAAAGCAGGTGAGACAAATTGCTCTCTGGATGGGTCTGTTTCTCTCATAACCAAAAATACAGGATAAAGTGAATAGCTCAGATATAGATGTTATCCTGTTTTTTTTTGCAAGGATAGAGTTAATTTTCACAAGAATATGGGAGGAGACACGGCATGGGTACATGGCATACACAGGAGACGTGTACCCCAACATTTAAAGGTCCTGCCACCCATTGCTCTCAGTGTAATCTTTAACAGTCCATTGATTCATTCAGTTTTCCCACATGGTGCTTGCCTTGGCAGGTTTGTGGGAGTGTGACACAATCAATCTGCCAGGTGTCTCCATATTTATATTTCAGCCACCATTCTCCATACCATAGAGATGTAACATGCTTGACTTGCTTGATTGCAGTGCACATTTCACCTTCATGAATAACCTGTGAGATAGCATCCATGCTCAAGTCCATCCTTCAATCATGAGCCCATCTATATGTTGCTCCTCTTCCTTGATGACCTAAGGTTTCAGTGCAGTGTGTATCAGTCCATGGCAGGGTCCTCTGAGAGTCCAGGCAAAGTAGAAGACTGTTTAATTTCCTCCATCTCCAAAGCTGCTATTGCAAAACCCACCAGTACCCTTTTGGGTCTTGAAATACCCT
Source organism: Hypotaenidia okinawae (assembly GCA_027925045.1). NCBI lineage: Eukaryota > Metazoa > Chordata > Aves > Gruiformes > Rallidae > Hypotaenidia > Hypotaenidia okinawae. Next base: position 178,345,339 of record BSDF01000001.1, read on the forward strand.
TTCCTGAGGTAGTCTATGCCAAGGATACATGCTGCCTCTGGGCCAGTCACAATGGGGTGCTTTTGCTACTCACTGATGGCCATACTTCAGTTTCCAATATTTTCAGCAATTAGGATGCCCTGTCACTTCACACAGATGGGTTTTATCCCTTCTTAGCTTGATGGAATTAGGGTACGCTGAACAGTGCTGTCCACTAGAGCTTTTTACTCCTGTGAATCTGATGTTCCAGTCCAGAGAATATACACAGTCCAATAACCTCCTTACTCCACCTGTCTGGAGGCAGGGCCCTCTAGTCCAGCTCACCGTATTTGTTACCCACTTCTTGTGAAAATTACTTAGAATTTCCTTCAAGAGGTTCATAATTATGACCAGGACTTACATTTGGTTTGGGGAACTTCCTTCTGGAAATGGGAACAACATTTTTCTTGGAAGAATCCCATTTTTGATTGGTCTTCCTTGCAACTTACATAGTCAAGCAAGTAAAAGCACAGGGTGCCTCATGTTGTGAACCCTCTATATCCTCTCTCTTGAGCAGCGGAATTCTTACTTCTAACAGCTGAGATACCGGTCTGCACAGGTGGAGACTAGGACATATTATCTTGAAATTGCTGGAGCTGGAGCTCCACAGCTGAGACAAGAGAGGGAAACTTTGTTCACACAGCTGGAGTCTAGACAGCCATTTCACCCACTGTTGGTGCCTCTTTGTCTTTCCAGTCCATTACTGACGTTGAGTTGGTGTACGGTGATGATGTGCTCCCTACAAACTTGCACCACATGGTTTGTGTGCATTGGACTGTCATTATCTCAACCCTTTCTACCCCGTTTTGGACACCAAAAAGGATTGTCGTGGTTTATCCCCAGTTGACAGCTGAGCACCACGTGGATGCTTGCTCTACCCTCTCCTCCCAGCAGAGATAGGGAGAAGAATCAGAAGAAAGAGGTAAAACTAGTAGGTTAGGATAAGGACAGTTTACTGGGACAGCAAAGGAAGAAGAAAATAACAACAACAATACTAATAAAAGAATATGCAAAGCAGGTGATACACAAGGCAATTTGCTCACTGACCAAAACTTGATGCACCAACTCATCCCTGAGCAGTGACCCCTCCTCCCTGCCCACCCCCTTTATACACTGAGCATGACATCATATGGTATGGCATATCCCTTTGGCTAGTTTGGGTGAGTTGTGCTGGCCATCTCCCCTTCCAGCTTCTTGTGAAAATTAACTCTATCCTAGCTGAAAACCAAGACATTCAGACGAAGGGCATCACACTGTTCACATTTTGAGGATGGAGGGTATGAGACAAAAGAATTAATATGATGTGTTTACAGCCCTGGAGGAAGTCAGTCTTGGAATTTTTGTTTGTTTGTTTTGGTTTTATTGGGTTTTGTTCTGTCCCTTTCTATTGAATGCTGTTCAGTTCAGCTTGTGCCACTTCCCTCTTCCTCACAACATCCAAGAGCATCCCAAGAGCTGGTAAACAGTATGCTCTGTATTTTTCACTTGTGATTTGCTTTTGAAAGATGAAGACTTACAAAATACTTGGGGATAAGTCTGGGTTTGGATTAGTATTCTAATTACTTTTTGTGTTTATTTCTTCTTTTTGGATTGGATGTGTAGTTTTTTTTCTCAAAGATCTGTAGAAGCAAAAGGGAAGAATATTTTTTGTTTTGACCGAAGATAAATTTTTTGCAGTCCTATATGTTTTTAGTACCTAATCTGAGATCAAATGCCTGCACACTGCTCTTGCCACGAAGCATGGAGACATTCAAGGTGATCTTCAGACCGTGTGATTTAGACAGTTCAGCCTCCTGTGTAAACTTTCCCTTTGTGAAGGGCAGCTCCGCTGTAGTTGGCAAAAGCAGCTTCCTAACAGAGTCCCAATATTTGAACTCTCAGCAAGACCCCAGATGCAGACTCATTGAACACTTGAAAGGCTGAAGATGGACATCTGAAATTCTGTTTGAGATCTCGCAGAAAGCTATTGTAAGGAAGGCAGGGCAGGTTAGCTATTCTTTTGATAGCCCACGATGTTAAGGAAATGCATAATTGGTCTTGCGCTATCTAAAGTTTCCTGAGTGATGATAATTTCATGGCTAGCTCTACAGCAGTCTTAAAAGTCCAGCCAACAGTGACCGGAGACTGTACAATGAGAGCACATAATTTCCGCCGCAGGGGACCTTTGGGTTGCTAGCCAGCAGCAAATTGCAGTTGCCGCTCTAATTTGGCAGGACGTGCCCCTTCCACCAGCACAACACTTGCAAACTCCTCAAAACATTGCTTTCACTCCGTGCAGGCACCAGCTGCTCCGTAGGATTCGGCATCGCTCCTTACACCGAGCCGGCTATTAATTCTCGCCTTGCCCGCTGACACTCACAGCATCTGTCCACAGAGGAAGGACAGCACGAATTGAATTTATGTTGGTTTATTTTTTTATTATTGTTGTTTTTTAACCTTTACTTTCCGGTCGGGAGTACCTTGCCCCTGCCCTAGCCCTTCTTGCGCGCACACACCCCCACGGCCCTACTCGCTCCGACGTGGACGCGCCGCTGCTCTCGGCAAAGCACCCGCCACCCCCCTTGCCTCCTACCCGCCGGTCTCGCTGCCGCTGCCCGCTCGCCCGCCCGTCCCTCAGCCTGCCCGTCCCGCTGCCTGCGTCTCTGCGGCAGCCTCCGCGGGCGCACCGCCCGCCGCCCTCCTTGCCGTGCCCGAGACTATTGGCTAAGCACCCCCACCTCCTCCTTCCTCCTCCTCCTCCTCCTCCTCCCCTCCCCGCGGCGGCGGAGCCCTCCCGAACGGAGGGGGAGTGTCCTGGGCACAGCCCAGCCCAGCGCGGCGGCGGCGGTGGCGGTGGCGGCGGCGGCGGGGGAATGGGCAGCCGCGGGGAGGAGAGGCGCCGGCCGGGCGGCGGAGCGGGCGGGCTGCTCGGGCGCAGCCGACGGCGACAGCGGTGGCCGGGCATGGGGCCCCCGGGCAGTCGCGGCAGCACCACCGCCCGCGGCAGCCTGCAGGTGAGGGCTGGGGCGGCGGGAGGGGATACCCCGCGTCCTGCTGACCCACAGACACCCCCCTTTCACTCTCCCCGAGCCCGACTTTGCACGCAGCAGCAAATTTTGGCAAAAAAAACCCCAAACAACCAACACCAGAGCAAACCCGAACCCACCAAACCATATATATACATGCACGTGTGTGTATATATATATGCATATATATATATACACATATATATATATATTCGTTGTGTGCTGTGTTTGGTTGTTGGGGTTGATTTCTCTCGGCTCCGATCCCCACAGAGCAGCCGTGGAAAGTTTGGGTGGTTTTTTTTTTCTTTCTTTCTTTTTTGTTTTCGTTGTTGTTGCTGCTGCCGACGCGGGTTGTAACGGAGAGCCGCGCAACAGGGAAATCGGAGAAGCAAGGGGGAAAAAAATGCCCCGTGTAGGTGCTGGCCCGAAGTTGCCCCGTTTCCATACGCGAGGGGCTGGGGACGCGCTTGCTGATGCGGGCAACTTCATTCGCGCAACCTCCCCGCGGCTCCTCTGTTCCAACTCCTCTTGTCAGCCGGCATCCGGAGGGGGTCCCCGGTGGGGCTGCGCGGTGGTGTGGGGGCGGCCGGGGTTCCGCGGTGGGTCCGGGGGGCCGCCGGCTCCGCGGCAGCGCGGTGGGGCAGGGATCCGGGCGGGCTACGGCAGCCGGAGCGCGGCGTTGCGGGGCGCGGGTGGCGGTGCGGGGCTCGCCCCTGCTGCGCCGCAGGGCCCGTGGGCTTGCGGGAAGATCGGGATATGGGACACGGCGGGGAGGGTGGGAGGAGTGGGGGGCGCGTTTCACGTTGCCGATGCGGAAAGGGAAAGGGGGGCAGGAAAATATTTGGGGATGTGCAGGGGGATGCCCCGGCTTGGGATGTGCTTTCGGGTGGGAGGGTCGGCGCTGCTGGTGAGAAGGGGGGCGAGTTTGAGGAGGGGGTAGGGAGAAGAAGAGGGAGGATGTCACGTCAGGGCGCAAGTGCTGCTGGTGTTGGGGGGGATGCAGGGTGCCCCTGGGCCATCCTTGGCAGCGCGTATTTGCTGTGGGGAATGCAGCTGGTGTTGCCTGGAGGGGACAGATGGCGATGCCCTGGAAGTAGCTTCTGTACTGGGAGGGAGAATATGGGAGGCGAGGGAGGATGGCTTCGTGTTGCAGATGCCACACTCCCTGCTCAAAGTGCAAGTGGGGGAGGCAGTAGCCGGGGTGAGGGGTGGGGGGAGTGGGGGCGGGGGACTGCCTCCTGCCCCCACTCCTTCTCTAACACCACCCCCTCTCCACATCCCTGTGCCTTTCTCTCCCCAGCACTTGCTCCTCTTCCTGCTCTTCGTTGGACCTTTCAACTGCTTTGCCAGTTACAGCCGCGCCACCGAGCTCTTCTACAGCCTCAATGAGGGGCTGCCTGCTGGAGTGCTCATTGGTAGCCTGGCCCGTGACCTGCGGCTGCCAGTAGCTGGTGGGCAGCGCCCTGCAGCTCCCCAACCTCCACTGTCCTTCACCCTGGCCTCCCGTGGCTTGGGGGGACAGTACGTGCAGCTGGACAACCGCTCCGGAGAGCTGCACACCTCGGCCATGGAGATCGACCGGGAAGCCCTGTGTGTGGAGAGCAGCGAGGCCACTGTCTTTGGGGGAGCAGCTGCTGTCTCCTCCTCCTCCTCAGCCTCACCTGACTCATGCCTGCTACTCCTGGATGTGCTGGTGCTGCCGCAGGAGTACTTCCGCCTAGTGAAGGTAAAAATTGCTATCCGAGATGTCAACGACAACGCACCCCGCTTCCCTGTGCCCCACATCCACCTCTCAGTGCCTGAGAATGCACCTGTCAACACCCGTCTGGCTATCGAGCACCCGGCCCTTGACCCTGACGTGGGCATCAACAGTGTCCAGACCTACCGCCTGCGAGATAACTACGGTGTCTTCACCCTGGATGTGGAGGAGAATGAGAGCGGAGAGAGGACTCCCTACCTGATTGTCATGGGGGCTCTGGACAGGGAGACACAGGAGGAGTATGTCACAGTCATCATTGCTGAGGATGGTGGGACTCCTCCGCTCATGGGAAGTGCCACCCTCACTATTGGCATCAGCGACATCAACGACAACTGCCCCCAGTTCAGCGACTCACAGCTCAATGTCACTCTTTACGGGAATTCCAGTCTAGGGGCTCATGTGGCTACTGTCCATGCAGTAGACATGGACCTTGGATCCAATGCCCAGATCACCTACTCCTACAGCCAGAAGGTCCCTCAGCCATCCAAAGACTTGTTCCATCTGAATGAAAGCACAGGAACCATCACGCTCTCCAATAAAGTTGATGGGGACACTCCAAGGCTCCACAGGCTGATCATATTGGGCAACGGTCCTGGTTGCATCCCTGCCGTGATCACAGTGCTAGTGACCATCATCAAAGTCATGATGAGGCCACCTGAAGTTGTCCCTCGTTTCATAGCTAATGAAGCAGAAGGAGTGGTGTACTTAAAGGAACTGGAGCCTATCAACACACCGATAGCATTTTTTACCATCAAAGACCCTGATGAAAAATACCAAGTCAACTGCTATTTGGATGGTGATGGGCCCTTCAGACTTTCACCATACAAGCCATACAATAATGAATACCTGTTAGAGACCACAAAGCCTTTGGACTATGAGTCACAACAGCTGTATGAAATCTCTGTAGTTGCATGGAACTCAGAAGGATTTCATGTCAACAAAATAATTAAAGTACAGGTTCTGGATGACAATGACAACTCTCCAGTTTTCTCTCAACAGCTGATAGAATTATCCATCGAGGAGAACAATGTTCCTAACGCTTTCTTGACCAAACTGCATGCTACAGACGCTGATAGTGGAGAAAGAGGGAAAGTGTCCTATTTTTTAGGCCCTGATGCCCCTTCTTATTTTTCTCTAGACAAAACCACAGGAGTTCTTACAGTTTCCACCCAGCTGGACAGAGAAGAAAAAGAGAAATACAGGTACACGGTCAAAGCGGTAGATTCTGGGTTCCCACCAAGAGAATCAATAGCAACTGTCACCATCACTGTGTTGGATAAAAATGATAACAGTCCAAGGTTTATCAATAAAGATTTCAGCTTTTTTGTGCCAGAAAACTTTCCAGGGTTTGGTGAAATTGGAGTTATAAGTGTCACAGATGCTGATGCAGGGCAAAATGGATGGGTTGCCCTTTCAGTTCTGAATGGGAGCGACATTTTTGTTATAGATACTGGAAAAGGAGTTCTGAGAGCTAAAGTCTCCCTGGACAGGGAGCAGCAAAGCTCCTATGTTCTATGGATCGAAGCAGTTGATGGCGGTGATCCTGCCCTCTCCTCTACTGCAAAAATAACTATCCTTCTTCTGGACATAAATGACAACCCCCCTTTGGTCTTGTTTCCTCAATCTAATATGTCTTACTTGTTGGTTCTTCCTTCTACCCTTCCTGGCTCTCCCATCACCGAGGTCTATGCTGTTGATAAGGACACTGGCATGAACGCAGTCATAGCTTACAGCATCATCGGAAGAAGAGGCCCTCGACCGGAGTCATTTAGGATTGATCCTAAAACTGGTAACATCACCTTGGAAGAGTCGCTGATGCAAAATGACTATGGCCTCTATCGGCTGCTTGTAAAAGTTAGTGATCACGGCTATCCGGAACCTCTCCATTCTACCGTCATGGTCAACCTCTTTGTCAATGACACTGTTAGCAATGAGAGCTATATCGAAAGCCTGCTAAGGAAGGAGCCTGACATCAGTATAGAAGAAAAGCAGCCACAAATATCCATAGAGCCTACGCATAAAAAAATGGAGTCAGCATCCTGCATGCCTACCTTGGTAGCTCTGTCAATCATAAGCTTGGGTTCCATCGCTTTAGTAACAGGGATGGGCATTTACATCTGTCTGAGGAAAGGGAAAAAGCATCACAGAGCTGATGAAAGCTTGGAAGTACAAATTCCATTAAATGGAAGAATTAACCTGCACATGCTGGAGAAGAAACCCATGGAGATTTCTAACATTTGACCTTTCTTTGTGGATAAATCCAACATCTGAAAAACCTTGGACAGCTCTGAAATACCTAGCCGTGGGTTGTATTGAAAGAAGTTGCAATGAAGGACCACTAATTTATAACTTAATAATATTATAATTGTAAATAGCTGTTTACGGTTTTTTAAAATTGAAATTCAGTGTACAGCTTTTTTATGAAACCTTAGTACTAACAGCTAGCGCCCTGTCTATAAAAACATGGACATCATTTGCAGCTTCCATAAATCAATAAGATCAGTGATCATAAAAAGGGGGAAGGTAAGACGATTCTTTAAACTCAAGTTTTAAAAGTCTTTTTAACCACAAGAGGGCATCAGATCCTCCTGAGCAGGGAACTGTTCGAGGTACTATCCATGAGAGAAACACAGAGTATATTTTAAATACATTGGTTTTAATATAAAATACACATTGGCATACAGACATTTAACCCCCACACACACACACACACAAAAAAAATGTCTGTCCCGATGTATGTACAACTAAAAATATAAAGACATTAAAATGCACTAGTAATAAAAAAAAAAGATAAAACAGAATGTTTATTACCTCACAAGTAAAGCTTATACAGTAGGATAGAAAAGGCATTAACAAGAAGTGCAATTCCTGTTGAGCAAGAATGCAAGATATTGTAATGAGAATCTGAACTGCTGTGACATATCATCTTTCATTTGTTCCAGATTTCATCCACATTATCATTTGCTCCAGCAATCTGCTGGTCATTTTTATGGAAAATTATATTTAATATTTCCTACAGAAAATAATGACAGAACCCCATGCTCATCCTCGTAAACATGCCAGATGCAAGGAAGCAAGGGAATGGCTAAATCTTCAGTTGTCACAGAAGTGGTGTATTTTTTGTACTTTGAGCAATCTGTCAGTAGTACTCCATCAGTTTGGTTGTGTAATAGATTTTTCATGTGATACTTCTGAATCTGATCTGCCAGATGAAAACAAAAATCGCTTCATATTTTAAGGAATTATAGGACTTAGTTTATTCTGACTGTTGCTCTTTTCTGGATTGGTATTTCATGTGAAAGATCTTGTTTCTGACTTTTGGCGACCATTCCTGGCTCCTTTTCATTGGCTTTGGTTTTGGATTAGATCCAAAATCCAACTTGTAAGACTGGTGACATATTCTCTTGGTAATTTATTCTTTGCTGTGTCCTCTGCAACAAAGCAGCAGGTTTATCAGTGATGTATCACTTTCACTTCATTTTAAGAGCTGAGGACTATCTTTTGTATGATGATTACATCCATTTTCTCTGTGTGAACAAGATAAATTAGTGTTATGCTTAAAACTGATTATTTTGATTTCCGGCATCATATGTCTGTAATGTACCAAAAGTGTTTATATGTCTGCAAATTAAAGCTATATATTTTCATAATAACTTATTCTCTGTCTCCCAGAATTTGTGAGTATAAACCTAAATATTATTTTAGCTATAAGAAATGTACATTTCACAAATGCTTGGGTGCTGGCTATCTCATCTGACACATCATAATACTTCCCCAAATTAGTGCACTTCAGAATCATTAATGCAAGTTTATATTGTATTCCTTGAAATTACTGGCAAAGACATCTGTATTTCAGCCGATGTAAGTGGGGCAGCTGCTGATGCCTGTTTTTAAAGCAGGGAATGCAATTTGAGGCAGTGTTTGATTTTTCTCTCTGTGGCTGGCACACTACTTCACCTTGACCTTATTGAAATACTGAATCTTCCTATAGATGCTGGTTCTGCTTAGCCTACATAAGAGTATTAACATAATGCTCAGATTTTGCCATTCTAACCACAAGAAATAGCTATATTGTTCAGGTTAGAATATTTCCTGTTTATGCAGTGTTTGCTAGCTGTGTTCTAGGAAAAAAGTAACTCAGCCTGTCAGAGGTTTGTGGTTAATCACCTTCACCTTTTACATTTATTTTCAAATTAAAATTTATTTTCATAATATTAAAGTATGAAAATAGCATGTATGCCTTTGTTGCAAAATCTGTCTGTCACAAAGAGACATCGTTTATTATCTCTGAAGAAAAATTACCTTTTTTTTTTTTCTGCAGATGTCTTCAGTATTACAGATGCTCTGTATTGCTGTGGTGGGGAAGTTGGTTCCCCTTGTGTTTTTTTCTTCAGTAAGGAGGCGAGGTAACCGAAAGACAGACTTCTTTTCAGTGCTTTTCTCTTGTTTGAATTAGCAGTCTTATATCTTCTCAAGACAATTTAAACAGGAGCAAACCCAAGACTTAAGAAATACAATAAAACCGTAAGCCTGATCCTTCAGTGTGTGTTCATGTGACACGTGGTAGATATTTTTCTTCAGGTTTGACAAATGCATAGTCTTGGACCTGTTTGATTAAGCTTACTGAGTTTAAATGTGCTGTTCTTTTTTCTTTTATTATTTGTTTAGTTCAAGCACGTTTCTAATGCATCATAAAATATAATGGTATGAGCTTGTTAAAAAACAAAGTACTGCTCATGAAGCATTTTGCTTACACAATTTTCTACACATTTCAAGAAAACTGGTTTCAGCCATACCAGCACCACTAATTGTGAAAAACACTTTACACATTGAGCAGCCTTTCAGTAGGTAATGTCACTGAAGATGGCAAAATATGCAAGGTGGGTTGTGCATAATTTTTTTTCAATTCCATATTTTATGTTACTTAAAAAACATAGAGCTGGTAGCAGCAAGTTATAAGAATATTTAGGCCTGCAATGTCAAGCCTAGCAGTAATTAAAAAAAAAAAAAGGAATCTTAAATTTATAGAACTTGGGATATTTTTTTTCTCAAAAAGAAATGTTCTGTCTCAGTGGAAAAATGCTTGATCCTGGCTATACAGCAAACATTTATGTGGCATTCCAAAGTATTTCTTACTGAAATCCCTTTCCCATGAAAACACATTTTTAATGAGTATAACTAAAGTAAATTAGACCGAGATATAAAAGGCCTATTTTATTACCACCTTGTGCTGTGCACTTGCCAAAATATATGCAAATCTTGTCGACACTGGTAGTTGAGTTGGCACAAAAATAAATGTCTCATTCATTTACAGTATCCATTGAACAATCTTAGACTCTGAGTGGGTGCTCTTTGTTCATTTTTATAAGAAATGACATTGTCCTAGGCTTTGTATTGCCAACACCTCTTAAACTTGCCATGCAAAAACACTTTCATTAGAATTAACAAATTAAAGAATAAAAGACAAGAAATGGGCAGCAAGCCCAGTGGCAGTGGCCAGAGAAAATCGGCACAGTCTCCTCTTTCTCTTTAATTTTATTCTTTTTAAAAGAACTCTTTGAAGTTACTGTTTTGATGCAAAATTAACCCAACACCTGGTTGAATATCAATAAAGGATGAGATCTAAAAGTGTGGAAGGGGAATTACAGCACATTGCTTTTTTTTATGTCAAAACTCAGAAGACAATTAATCTTGTGGCCTTTAAACTCCATTTTTCAGTATCAAGGTTCAAACATGCACCTGTGCCACAGTTCACTGAGGACGATGTAAAAAGCTCCCACTATCTTCAGAGGACATCCAGTGAGAGGTACAGTGTTGGAACAAAACTTGTTGCTCCTGAAAGCACTGACAGGCCCTGGTCGCTGACTGGAGTTTCGTTGTACATTTTCTGCCCACAACTGCTATTTTGGGAAGGTCTTTCATTAAAATACTCAAACACATGAAGAGGATGGGTAATCCATGACTAGCATTTCACATCCTGGCTCAAAGCAACACATTCTCAGGAAGCAGTGGCTCGTACCACAAAAATACCTCTCAATTTGTCATAAATGGAGATACACGGCATCACCACCATGAAGAAATCATCAGCTGAACATGCAGAGTGTTTCTTTTCATGATTCAGGTGTATTATCAGAGCCATGCAGGAAGGTGACTGCCACTTTCCCTGTGCCGTGCTTGTGAGCAGCTTCTCACAGCCATTAGTTTCTATGTTCATTCCTTCTCACACATTTAACTTACAGGGAAAAGCAAAATGAAACAATTAATTACAAAATATTTGCCAGCTGAGATGCGGAACTTCAATTTAGACAGCTCTCCTTTAGAGCTCAGGTTTGAGAAGGTAAGCGTATTCCTCTTCCTTACCAAGTAATTTTATTTTAAAGGAGATGTCTAGTAAAATTTTAAATGGAAATAAAGATTTTCAGCACCTGCACTTCAATTTGTGAGCCAAAATTTTTGATTCCCTGCTTCTCAGAATGCAGATGGCAGTTTTATCTTCTTATCTGCTGGTTCAGTCTGGTACAGAGACTGAAAACGAAATAGCAACACTGCCTGCACAGGTATTTTTGTACAGGCTTTAACTCATAACACTGTAAATTATGACATGTTGCCAATCATTTAAAATTTCATAACTCAGCAATGTTAGGAACCACTAAGAAGCTTTTTAATTTTCTTACAACATTTCCCACATTGTTAATAAAGCATAAGAATAATTCCTGAGACTTTTATCTGTCTTAGCAACTACTACTTGTATAAAAAGTATAGGACCCTGCTGCTGTGGTTAATAAAGTAAATAAAGATATATTTCTGGAATAGTGGATTCAAAGATTTTGGCTCACAGATTTAAAGTTTAACAGCTCTGTCTTTCACATTATGGAAGAGAAAAAGACTTTCTTTTCAGCACAGATTGATAGGCTGCATACTCTTTCTAACATGTTGTACACAAATGTTTCAGTGATTTCTGCTATATTTTCATTCCAGTTTCATCAGGGAGAGAATATTAAAGGCCAAATTTCAACTCCTAAATATATCTGATGACAGAGTATTTTGAACAGGTGATAAGAAAACATCATTCTGAATAAAGGAATATTGAATCATTTATGATGCATTCAGTCATTCATTCCCCTGCTTGTGAAAACAAATATATGCTTAAGTGTTTGAGTTGCAGGTTTTCATACTTCTGGCTAATGCTGCTGGTAAGTAGGAAGCACTTAATTGAAATATGCTCTATGGAATCAGTTGAACTGTGGACTTACCTTCTGAGCATCAAGGCGGATGTTAGTCTACTTCCAGCAGCCCTATCAATGTCAATTCAATCTTCTGTCCTAATGATTTGGTCTTATTCACCAACTTCAAAGCTTTGGTTAGATATTCATCTTCAGAGCAAGTCAGTGAGGTGAGAACTCTTACCTCTTTATGCAGAACAGGAGTGACAGCTTGATTTTTTTGCCTATGTGTCAGCATCTAGTGCTACTTGAGATGCCTTAAGGTATCCCACCTGGCCTCCAGCTGCCAGTCGGTAAGAGTGCAAGCTTTCCATTGTACCTGCCAACCCAGTGTGGATGCTCTGGATATTTTAGGAGGCATTCATTAAACCTGTGAGTGTTGAAGTGAGTCTGATGGGATTCATCTCCATACTTACATGTCTACGTTGAAATGTCTATTGACAGGTATCGACCAGTGAGCTAGGAGTCTAAGCTTCCCCTATAGTCTGTGAGTCTCATCAACAGAGTCAATAGAACTAGAGAGTGCTTCAGCTTGCTCTAAAGTAGGTGTTCAGGGCAGGTTTAGCTGCTATGAAAAAATTAATATCAAGTGCTATCTAAAATGCCCTTGAGCATCTCAAACACATGCACAGGGCTGTCACGGAGACTTGTGCCTTTCTAGAGTGGTAGCTAGATGCCAAAAGTCCAAAGCAGCACCTAAAATGGCATGAGAATACTATGGATAGGCATTCATATCCCACTGGTGATGACACATCATGTGTATCAACCTCTAAGTAAAGCTTGACAGACTATAATGAGATCATAAAACATAGATTATAGAGAGGCCTCTGATCCTTAGCATCAGAGCTGAAAAAAGACCTACAGTTCTAAACTGTAATGACTATCATACCTAACTGATAAGCTCTGAAGTCTAAATTCATACTATCTTATTTGGGTGATTTAGTGAAGCCATCTGTGCCCTCTACTGTGAGCAGAGAGATAAAGAATCTTTTTTTAGAGGCAATTCAGGTCTTTGGTAAGCACTGGAACTGTTTACTTCACTAATTTTACAACTAACTCAAGGTAACTAAGATTTCACTCTGTGTTTCAGTCAAAGAAGAGGAATTTAGGCCATGAAGCAACCTACAGATCGCAGTGCTAGGAAGTTCCACTAACATTATAATGCATGGAGTAAAACTGGTGTTTCAGATGCCACCAGAACAGCCAGTGCGCTGGGTGGGAAGTCACTTGGGTCAGTGCAGATGCCTGGAGTTCACATGGCTTTTGGCTTTAAACCTGTCCTTCAAACACTTTGTTATAGGCCGCAAGGTTCCATCCATTTGGGTTTCACTATCCGAAGGTTTTCATGGCTTTATCCTTCTGTTTTTCTTTTTCTCCTCTGATTCCTTTATTTATTCTTTTTTAACCAAGGTATCACATGCAGGTCACTCCTATAGAACACAATGAAAGAAGATGCAACTTTGATTTGTGTGATGGAAGAGTACTCACTGAGGAGGTAAGACAATTTTGTTATTCTTCAGAAAGTGTTCTAAACTGTGTGTTTGGAAGGGCTGCTAAAGCCATCTCTTGATAAGGAATCTCTCCAGCCTTCTTTTGGAAACTGAGCTATTGTGTTTAATACAAAGACTCAAATGTCAAAATCATCCTGGGTTGAGGAGTCACAAACATGTATGCCTACTAGAAGAGCATCCGGGGAAATAGTCATACTTGCCCTTGATATGGTGCTCCAAGGACTTTAAAAACTTTTCTTTAAATAATCAGTGGAGGTTTATGGGGGAGAAAACAGGAAAAACACGGTCCTATGCTTTCCTCTACATGATGAGCAGCTTCTGGTACTTAAAAAAAAAAAAAAAGAAAATCCTGAAACACTTACCTCATGGATCTTTTTCAGAGGTTTTAGTCTCTTCAAAGTTAGGAAAATAAATCAATTATATTCTCTTTTTTCCATTCTGTAATCCCATAAAAATTTAATCCCATGAAATTGCAATCTCTAAGCAGTTATGTAGCAGAAGTTGGTCTTCCTCTGGTTAAGGCTCTATTTTCTGAAGAATTTATTTCTAAAGAGTCAGGCTGACAATCAAGAGTACAAAGCAGAGCTGCTTCTCAGGATGTGTTATACTTCAGGGCAGACTGAAGTAGAGAAGAGAAGAGCAAGAATAAATAAATGCAGTTAAAATTAAAGGGCCCTTTACAAAGATTGCATGTGGGAAACAAAAAGAAGTGGTCAGAAACAATATAAAGAATTGTTCTGGATCTACTGGATTTACTGTGTATTATCAGCAGTGTTAATAGTTCACTTTCAGCAGTAGCTCATCTTTTTCCTTAGCCTGTAAGGATGAGAGCTTGTTGCAGAGTACTGGGATTTCCTGACACAAAGTACTAACACAAAATGCATTAAAAACTGATTCTTATTGTCAGCAGTTCAAAGTTGTAGAGAGAAATAAAGGCTTTGAATAGAATATTTTTTAAAAGTCTGTTTCATTACGATAACAGCTTTCTCTTTTCATGGTGATTTTCTGTAGTGTTATTATGTTGGGTACATTCAATTTTTGCTAACTCAGGACAAAAAGATCTTACTAGAAACATTTGCATCTTCTCAGCCAAAATAAAAGCTGATACTGTGACATAATGTTTCCAGTGAATGCTGTTAATGAAATGAGATCTTTTTTGTGACAATACACAAATCCCAGACATGCCTCTGTGCTCACTTTCCTAAAATACATAATGACAAGATAACTTTCCTCTTCATATTTATAAACAGAATAAACATTTCATTACAATAGTAATAAGGTTCTGATATACCACTGTGTTAACACAGTGTATATACCCTGTAGATGTTTTCTATTGAAATGTATTCAAATAGTTGTTTTGCATGTCTATCTAGCAGTCTAGATATCGAGGTATGTAGAAATCTATGTTTTGAAGGTCTTTTTTTTTCCTCTTGGTAAGTCATAAGAGAGAAGCAAAGTTTACAAAGCTGTCTTGCTGTTCTCTCTTATTTACTTATGTTTACCAGGCTAAGTTTAGCTGAATTGAAAATTCATAAAAGGCATTAGGTTTAAAGGGACCTGTAAAGGTCATCTAGTCCAACCCCCTGCAGTAAGCAGGGACATCTTTAACTAGATCAGCTTGCTCAGATGTTCATCAAGCCTGACCTTGAATGCCTTCAGGGATGAGGCCTCCACCATCTCTCTCTGGAAAACTTGTTCCACTGTTTCACCACCCTCATGGTGAGGAACCTCTTCCTAATGTCTAATCTAAACCTACCCTGCTGTAGTTTAAAACCACTGCCTCTCATCCTCTTGCAACATGCCCTTGCAAACAGTCCTTCTCTATCTTTCCTGTAGGTCCTCTTCAGGTACTGGAAGGCTGCTAGAAGGTCTCCCCTGACCCTTCTCTTCTCCAGGCTGAACAAGCCAAACTCTCTCAGCCTGTCTTTGTAGGAGAGGTGCTCCAGCCTGCTGATCATCCATGTGGCACTCTTTTGGACCTGCTCCAAGAGGTCCTTGTCCTTCTTGTGCTGAGGGCTCCAGAGTTTGACTCCAGTACTCCATGTGGGGTCTCACCAGAACAGAGGGGGAGAATCACCTCTCTCCATCTGCTGGCCACACTTCTTTTGATGCAACCCAGGATGTGTTTGGCCTTCTGGGCTGTGATTGCACCTTGTTGGTGCATGGCCAGCTTTTTGTCCATCAGTACCCACAAGTCCTTTTCCACAGGGCTGGTCTCTATCCCATCATCCCCCAGACTGGATTGATTGCAAGGATGGTCCCAACTCAAGTGAAGGACCTTGCACCTTGAACTTAATGAGATTTGCACGAGCCTACATCTCTAGCTTGTCCAGGTCACTCTGGATGACTTCCACCATCTGGTGTGTTGACTGCACCACTCAGCTTGGTGTCAAACTTGCTGAGGTTGTACTTGCTCTCACTGTCAATGTCATTGATGAAGATACTAGATAACACTGGTCCCTGTGTGGGTTGCTAAGGGACACTTCCTGTTGCCCCTCTCCATCTGGAGATCAAGCCATTCACCACTACCTTCTGGATGTGACAATCCAGAGAGTCCACCCATGAAATTGATATTTCTTCAACTTAAAGAGAAGGATGTTGTGGGAGACCATGTCAAAAGGCCTCACAGAAGTCCAGACATCCATTACTCTTCCCTTATCCACTGACATAGTCTTCCACTGTAGAAAGCCACTAGATTGGTCAGACAGGACTTGCCCCTAGTAAAGCCATGTTGGCTGTCTCGAATCATGTCCTTGTCCTCCATGTGCCTTAGCATAGCTTCTAGAAGGATCTTTTCCATAATCTTTTCAGGCACAGAGGTGAGCCTAACAGGTCAGTAGATCCTGGGGTCCTCCTTTCTACCCTTTTTTAAAATGGGTATAATTTTTCCCTTCTTCCAGTCATCAGAGACTTCACCTGACTGTCCTGACTTTTCAAATATCAGGAATGCTCATCTTTAAGTGGCTTTATTAGGCTACTTATTGAGAATGTAAATGGCTTATGACAGTGTCTACATTGCTTCCAGGTCACTCTAGGAAGACATTACAGCAGGGTTCTGACACAGGTACTAAAATTAAAAACCCTAAGTCAAACAGAGTGAATGTAGATTATGTAGTAGAACAAGACACATCCAAGTATCATATTTCTCTTTGTCCATGACAGTGGATGGATCCTGAAGTGTTGCAGCCTATAAAACCTCTAAACACATGGAGACAGCTTCTTTTTCTGAGTATGGAAAGGTTTGTGTGTGTTTTTTACTTTAACCTTTGTAAGTGAGGAAGAGAATTTCTTTGAAGTGATGGAGACAGCTGCATTTGACAGAACTGACACTTTTTTTTTTGCCATGTCACTTACTGTTTGTAAAAGTGAAAACCCACAAATCTTCCAAAGAATGGAATATAGTAGACATAGAGGCAATGAAAGGAGTCTCCTTCCTACTCTGTCTTCCAGAGTCTGCAGGTGACAGATTGCAGTGTGCTGAGTTTGCAGTTCTTCAATGGAAGTTGTATGTATGATAGGAAATGGTGTGTGGGAATGACAAAAACAGTATGTGAAAATATGCAGAGGGGAAATAAAAAAAAAATCCTTCTAGGCTAATAAAAATGCACAGGTTTCTGGTAAGATTTTGAACTGTTGCATGAGCCAAATAGAGCACAAAAGCTTATAGCATCATTACCTCTTCAGGAAATGACAGTCACAGGCAGAAGTAGTTGAGCCCTTTTACTATGAAGACTATTTAGAAATAAATTACTGCATTTTTGAAGACTTTAGAAATAATTAACCTCAATTCAAGGTACTTTTGAATTGAGTATTCTACAAGATAACTCAGGTGAAAAGACAATTTGATATGTGAAATCTATCTTCACAAGACATACAATTTTTGCAAACTGTTTTAAGATTATGGTTGACCATAAGCTACTGGAAAATAGAAAACTTGTACATAGTGTTTGGGGATTTAGCCATCAGCTTTAAGGAACTAAAAAAATAAAAAGACTAATATGATAAGAAGTTTGAACTATTTGAAATGTATTAAAGACAGTAAAAGGAAGTTTGAGACCCTTTTGAGTACATCCTCTAAGAGTCAAACTCAAATCACCTATTAGAAATTGTAATATGCATTGGACTATACTTTACTGAAATTTGGATACATGACTACTGTGTAAGTCCTTTTTCAGACATTAATATTTTCTTTTGAACCAGATGCTCTCCCCTCTTTTAAAAAAAAAAAAAAAAAGGTAAAATAGTAAAAATTAGCAAAAAACCTCCAAACAATAACAAGTGCAGGCCATTAGCATAAATAAAATAGGAAAGTAGGAAAGGTACTAAAACTTCTACAGATATCGTTCATTAATGTGGTCAGCCTTCTTTGGCTTCTTCTCAAGTTTTTTGTTTTTTGTTTTTTCTTTTATATATAATGACATGGTCTGTCATCATTTGTTAATCAGATTTTTGTGACCTGTAAATGTAGCTGAAGATCAAACAATAAACAAAACATCTGGCATATGCTTAAGAACTGAAACTCTCAGGAGAAAATAAATTAACAGGTGGAAGAGGTTACACAGGCAGAGGTGTGACATGTAACTGGGACAGAACAAAAATACTGCTGTGAGAATTAAATCCATTATTATTGATACATGACAACAAATAAAACTGCAGTAGGCCATGAAATAAAATCAAACCAACATAATTATTGTAGATATTTCCTTTTTCCTGTGATACATGTTTTCCTTTGAGAATCTAGCTGCTAAAAACAGTTTGGATACCCAATTATTATAACTCAAGTTTGGTAACTTGAACTTAGCTCAAATTTACTAAATGCATTTGTCTGGAAAACACTTTTTAAGCAGAGATACACAAAATACCTAGAGAGGAAGCTGGTTCTTCCATCTAAGAGCACAGAGATATTTCAGGGTACTCCTGTAGGTTTTTAATAATGTGTATTCATTTCATCTGCATCCTTTGAACATGGTCTCTCTATCAGGGCGTTTAAACTACTGCTGCTCCCTAGAAGAGTGCAGCGTCTACTGAACTGCAGTAGAGAGAGGAATTCTCATCCCTCTGGTAGAGAGTGAGAAAGAAAAAAATAAATTTATTTTATAAGGATTAAAATAATTTCCCATACCAAAGACAATACTGAACAACAGGTACAAGAGATTAACATTTTTTCTAGGTTTGCAGATTCTTAATTTGTTTAAATGACATAGTAACTAGAAGAGTATGTGTGTTATACCAGTATTTAGTAAGGCTAGATGGGATGACCCAAACATTTATAAGTTCAATAATCTATAAAACCTAGTCAAAATAAAGAAGCAGCTGATTTGGGACTGAGATGGTAGTAAATTTAACAGTCAAACTGATGTAAGATATTTGACTCTGAACCAGTTTATGTACTTCAGAAGTTAAAATAATGTGATTTCAATAAAGCAACTTTAGCAATTTCTAAAGT
Source organism: Hypotaenidia okinawae (assembly GCA_027925045.1). NCBI lineage: Eukaryota > Metazoa > Chordata > Aves > Gruiformes > Rallidae > Hypotaenidia > Hypotaenidia okinawae. The sequence goes on from BSDF01000001.1 coordinate 178,364,301, forward strand.
TAATTGAGTTAGCACCATTTAATGACAAAAGCTGGAGAAAAAGTCTTCAGGAGAAAAATGTCATTTAAGTTTTTTGCATAGAGATTCTGTAGATATAAGTTTTAGCTTCATTGTTAAACCCAAATGAATAAGCAATTCCACTTGACCTCCAGTGTAATGCCAAAAATAAACAAATAAAAACCTCAAGGAAAAAAATTTTAGAATTTTTTGTTGTTCTATAAAGAGCAAAGTAAAAACAGGAAGTCATTACAAGGCAGGCAGAACAATGCTGGAACACTGTGTCCAATTTTGGTATCATATTTTAAAAGGTCATTGAAAAATAGAAGATACTGCAGAAAAGAGTCACAAATTTATTTTGAAAAGCAGAGAAAATGAATTAATTTGAAAAACTGGAGATTTAGGTTTTTTAAGTTTTCTTAATGAAAGGAATGAACTGGTTACATTGCAAACAAATGCTAAACACAACACAATTTTTTTTTGTCGCAGACATAAAGGAGTAAAAGATCCACTGGAGTCAACCTTCAATGTTTCCAGATCAAACCAAAATGACATTCTGAAAGGTAAGCTGAAAGACCTACTGATTTATTATAGCAAGTTTGTGATATATGATGACCAAAAAGCAGAGTAGATGTAGTGATCTGGTGCTAAGCTTTTTGGAACTATGATACAGATTCTAGAATCATAGAATCATAGAATGGCATGGGTTGGAAGGGACCCCAAGGATCATAGAGTTCCAACCCCCTTGCCGCAGGCAGGGCCACCAACCTCCAGGTATGATCTAGACAAGGTTGCCCAGGGCCCCATCCAACCTGGTCTTGAACACCTCCAGCTCCTTCAGCCTCTCTTTGTAATTCATTCATTTTATATTACCTTGCATTTACCTCTTTTCCTCTCTTCCCCTCCCCATGTTATTGGTTTAGGTGAACAAACTAAAAGTATCTGGCAATGTATCTGAAATCTAATACTAGCAATATTTATAAAGAATTACAAAGCAAGTCCACTTTTAATAGTGTCTTTGGTATGAACATTGAACTGCAGCAATCACAATAAAACCTATGGCCGTCTCAGCTACAGGGGCAGATATATATTTTAAAAAAAAATCATATATTGACTCAATGATATGTTTACAAGCATTCCTCTATCACTGTAATAATTGAATACTTAGATTTAAAATATAGATAGTGTGGTGGGTTGACCCTTGATGGGAACCCGGCAGCCAACCAAGGTCAACTAACCACAGAATTGTTCTCCAACACTTGAAAATAAACTGTTCTTCATTAGCAGGGAGCCTACAGGAAATCTGGAGGACTGTTCATCAGGTAGTATAGAGATAGGACAAGGAGTAATGGGTTTAAACTAAAAAAAGGGTAGATTTAGATTAGATATATTGTGGTTCAGCCTCAGCCACAGGTGAGCACCACGCAGCTGCTCGCTCACCCTTCCCCAGGACGAGGAGAAGGATAGGAAGGCAAACGTTGCAGGTTGGGATAAGGACAGTTTACTGGGACAGCACAGGGAGAGGGAAATAACAACAGGACTTATAACAAAATATACAAAACTGATGATATACAATGAAGTTTCTCAGCAAACTGCACAACTCATACTGTACAGCCTGGACCTGTCATGAAGCAGGACTGTTCCTGAGCGGTTCATTCTGGAGCTGTGCCGCCCCTCCCTGACTAGCCCCCTTTTATACTGAGCATGATGTCATATATATGTAATAACCCCTTTAACTAGTTTGGGTCACTTCTACTGATTGTGTTCCACCCTAACTTCTGGTGAATGTTAATCCTATACTAGCTAAATCCAGGACATGTTAGATATAAGGAAGAAATTCTTCACTGTGAGGGTACTGAGGCACTGGGATGGGTTGACCAAAAAAGCTGTGGATGTGCCCTTCCTGACAGTGTTCAAGGCCAGGTTGGATGAGCCTTTGGGCAACTTGGTCTAGTGGATGGGTTCCCTGCCTATGGCAGGGGGTTGAGCTAGATGATCTTTGAGGTCCTTTCCAACCCAAACTATTGAATGATTCTGTGATTCGATGATTCTATAGTTCTATGACAGTGTATTTGTATACTTTATGTCGAGAAACAGATTAATATAAACAGATTCCATCAGGTCCAAAAAAAAAAATATTAAAGTAGAAGCATCTTCTCTGGGAGTGCTCATTGGGATGACATAGAAAAAGAATTATGAGGTTTGTTCTAGACACATAAAATAGCCTTTTCCCATAATCAATCTCCCCATGTAGCACTCCTAGAAAAGTAAACCAAATATAAATGCAACAATATCATTTTGTATATTACTGCAGTTCTCAATGCTTTTTGTTTATATTTTTTTAGCAAAGTAATCCTTTTCTATCTCTTCTTATCCTGCACCAGTTAGCCAATGGAAAGTACAATCATGGGGGTGTAGTAAGCATTAATATTTATGCATGTTTAGGTGTGTTAACATATGTATATGTGTGACGCATGTGAAAACTATACGGCATGAATCCTAAATTGGACATATGCATTTCAACTCTGCATTTAAGTATTAGGTTGTACAATCTTACTCCAGTCTCTGTAAAACTCAGTGAGCTTCCTACTACAGACCAGTAGTTTCATTACTTTCCCTGACCAGCCTGGCCATGTAGTTTCATCTACAAAGTTGATTAAGCTGAGGGAAACCACTCTGAAATTCAAAACAAAGGCCTTTGAGGACCCCGTACAGAGAAGGGAGGAACAGAGCAAGGACTCTTGCCCATTGTTTGGGTGGAAACACTCTGTACAGGGCTCCCCTTTCTCATGTCTGTAGGTGAGGCAATCTCATGTCTGTGTATTACATGGACAACCAAAGTAGGATGGGTTGGAAATAAACTTCTGCTCAGCTGCATCTAAATGGACATTTGATAGCACTGAAAGTTCCAGTGGGATCTTAATACTCAGTAATTACTGGTCATATGACTGCAATAAATGGGGACATTAAAGAGAGGAATTTAAGCAGTACTGTGTAACTGTGACCTGGCCTGGCTTGATCTAACTCAGAAGTGATAGGTCCAATATTCAGCTATTGCTCCTGTGAGACTGTGTTCCTCCCACAAACAGTAGTGTCAATGGTTATTTACTGGCCTTATCATTGTCCCTTTAGCTGCTGTGAAATATGTTTATAATCCCCAAGAGTTTAAAATGAAATAAATTACTGTGGTTACACAATAAAATCCTGCTCCTACTCACCTCATATTATCCATCACAGATAAATCATTGCTCTAAATTGACATCAAACATACCCAAATCTGTTTTTTATTGAGCTATTATAACAAAGACTTTTAAAATTTAATAAGCTCATTGCAGAAGTCCAGCTCTTAATTATTTTCATTTCAGTGGGTGCCACCCTCTTGGCTGATTCCTGTAACAGACAATTTGCTTCGCCCTGTGTAGTAGGTCACCAGTGGGACTTTACATTTCCTAGCAGATGTGATGAGAAACAAAGGAAGTAAGAAGTTAAGCACTTTCAAATGGAATTGTGTATCTTAGTTTATCTTGAGTCTGTAAAAGACATCAGACTGATCTGTGTTATGCTGGATAACAGCATTGTAGAAATTAACCTGACTGTGGCTGGGTTTGCTCTACTTTGGCTTAACTAGAAATGAACTGTTCCAAATAAACTCCAGACCAAACCAAAGGAAACAAAACCTAAGTGAAATCCTCCAACCAACCAGTCAGCACCCCAAGTGAAATAATGGTGTTTAGCCATTAAGTATGCTTAAATTTTAACAAGTACTTTCTTATTCTGAAAGAAATAAATAGTCAGAAACATGTTGGAGAAAGGGATGGAACTGGGTACGTGGGTATGTCTCTGTTGTGGTTTCGTGTGGCAAGGTTCCAGTGGAGAAGGGGGCCTGCTGGGGCGGCTTCTGCAAGAAGCAGTTAAAAGCTTTCCCTGTGCCAAACAGAGTAAACACCAGCTGACTCAAGGCCAGACCCAACACTGACCAAGGCCAAGCCCATCAGCAACGGTCATACCATCTCTGTGAATCATATATGAGAGAAAAAAAAAAAAAAACAATCCACAAGCAGCTGCTTTTTGCCACCAGAGAAGGGACTGAGAAGATGTAAGAAACTGTGCAGACACCAAGGTCAGTAGGTGCTCCGGGCGCAGGGAGAAAGATTCCCCTGCAGCCCATGGAGAATCATAGAATCATAGAATCATAGAATTGTAGGGGTTGGAAGGGACCTCGAGAGATCATCGGGTCCAACCCCCCTGCCAAAGCAGCTCCCTAGGACATTTCACTGAGATAGGTGTCCAGATGGGTCTTGAATATCGCCAGAGAAGGAGACTCCACCACCTCCCTGGGCAGCCTGTCCCAGGGCTCTGTCACCCTCCCTGTGAAAAAGTTCTTCCCCATGTTGGTACGGAACTTCCTATGCTCCAACTTGCAGCCATTGCCCCTTGTCCTGTCTCCACAGACCACTGAAAAGGGGCTGGCTGATTCCCCCTGCATCCCCTGCTTAAGATAATTATAAACATTAATTAGGTCCCCCCTTAGTCTTCTCTTCTCAAGGCTGAACAGTCCCAATCTTCTCAGCCTTTCCTCATAGGGGAGATGCTCCAGGCCCTTAATCATCTTCATAGCCCTTCTTTGGACTCTCTCCAGGAGATCCCTGTCCTTTTTATAACAGGGAGCCCAGAACTGGACACAATACTCCAGGTGGGGCCTGACCAAGGCAGAGTAGAGGGGGAGGATCACCTCCCTTGACCTGCTGGCCACACTCCTCCGGATGCACCCCAGGATCCCAAATAAACCCATGGTGGAGAAGGTTGTCCCCCTGCAGCCCATGGAGGATGATGGGGAACAGAGACCGTACCTGCAGTCTGTGAAGAGGCCCCACACTGAGCATGTGGAGAGGTACAGAAGATGCTGTGACCTGTATTGGAGCAAGGCCCTGGATGAAATGCAGCTTGTGGAGAGACGGAGAGAAAGAAAGAGAGAGAGAGAGAGATCTGCGCCAAAGCAGGTTTGCGGGGGAGATGGGAACTGGGACTCCATGGGGGACCAGGCTGAAGCAGTCTGGGCCTGAGAGACTGAGAGACATTTTATGATCCTATGAGTGCACCCCACAGTTGGGCAGCTGCTGAATTGCTGAAGCCCCCTGGGAAAGGACTCACATTGGAGAAGTTCTTGAAGGACTGTCTCCTGTGGGTGGGACAAATCAACTCAGCGTGGAACTGACTGAAACCCCAATTTCCTCATTCCCTGCCCCCACCCCATGCCAGCTTGTGGGGGGTGAAGGGAGAGAAATTATGACTAAAGTCCACAAAGAAAGGAGGGGTGGGGTGTTTTAATATCTGGTTGCACTTCTCATTATCCGACTCTGGTTTCACTGTGTGTGCAGTGCAGTGTAATAAATTAGTTTTCTTTCCTTTATTCTGTGTTGAGTTTGTTGTGCCCATGACACTGCAGAATGATCTCTCCCTGTCCTTATCTCCACTCCTAAGCCTCTCAATACATATTTTCTCCCCTTTCTGGCTGAAAAAGGGGATTCTATCAATCAGTTGATTCTATCAATCAATCAATTCTATCAATTCTATCAATCTGGGGATTGATAGAGCAGCTTTGGTGGTCATCTGGCCTCCAGCCAGGGTCAAACCACTACAGCATCCTTGTCAAAACCAAGAATTTCTCAGGTCCTGTTACAGTAAGAAAGCCTTTAAATATAGAGTTTCCATAGTTTTGAATATAATTTTCCTATCTTTGTTCTCTCTGAAAATTAAACAATAATTTGGTTTGAGGATGTCTCATCATTCTGCTTATCAGTAGTCATATGCTTGCTAAGACAAGACTTAGAGTTCCTGAAAGCAGTCATCCTGTTTAAGTAAATGCACTTAATCCACAATATCTTCTAGCCAAAGACCTGGTCTTCTAGAAGAAGAAAATGTGTGCCTAGTAACTGTATCATCAGGTAAAAAAAAATTGCTAGAAATCTAGAAGGATACATTTAGAGAAAGAAGCTGAAGACAGTCAGTCCCATGTCCGTGCTGTTAAAAGCTATACATCTGTGTGATCTGTCATGAGACAAGCTAAGAAAAATATTTTAAAAAAATAACAATGGCTTGGATTGCCCTGTAAAAGGCAACTTTCCACACACACATAGCCCAACACAGTAAGTTATATTTCAGAGCACATGAAAGATTTAAGTTTTAGTTTCTTTTGACAACAGTGAGGCAGCAAGGGAGTACTAATGGAAGTGGAGATACTACCACTTTCTTCTTTATTATTTATCCTATTTACTTATTTTTCTCCCTCTCTGTGGGAGACCTGTATTCACATCCCTTCTTTGCATGAAGCTATTTAAAACCATATCTAAAGAAAATACCCTAATACTATTACTTCATTTAGTGTAGCTGGATGTTCTTAATCTCTTTTACTGCTGTTGTACTTCGAATAAACTGTTAAATATTCAATAGAGTTCAGATGTCTTATCTGCCAGGAAAGAATATTAGCCATGAGGCTCTTTCTCTGCTTGTCTGTCTCCATTCCTTTGTTTGATGACAGTGAAAGTTCCTAATTTGCTGCTGATTTTTGTATCAATTTAGGTTCTTCCTTTGTGGAGGGATAAATAAAAGAATACATTTATAGTTGCTATATTACAGACTGGAATACTAAGTGATTTTTATAAAGGAAGGAATAATGAAAGCATTAGTTGAAAGGATAAGATTTAGAGAGAGAAGTAAGAGGAAATGAGTAATTAAAGCCTAAATAACCTCCACAGTAATAGCCAGCCTTTACATCAAGTAAAAATGTCTTGTGCAATCGGTAAATCCCACACACAGTGAAGAGGCAGGAGGAAGAAATCCTACAAGTCTGCCTGCAAATACTGTGAAGTGCTTCATCTATTGTTCTGCAGGTAATAGCTCTTCCTAAGAGAACGTATAAACATATGTGTGCAGAAAAAAAGTAAGTAGAGAAGCATTGAGAGTCTAACCACAGTTTCTGAGCCCCATCATCTGCTTCAGTACTGGGTAGGCTGTAGCTTGGTTCTGCACTTCTTTCCCTTTGATGTAGCTAGCCATACAAAATTTTCTGAAACCTTGCATCCTTCCATTAGATTTAAGAAATGTAGGTTTAGAAAGTAGATCTCCAAGTGAGTCATCTGACTCTAACAAGCTTTTTCACATTTGCTTTCTTTCACTCACTGGTATTGCATATGAAGTTAAGTGCTTCCTGGGGTTTTTCTGGAGAGTTCCATCCCAAAATGCCTTGAGAAATGTTATCTAGATAATTAGTTTTGACATGGATAGGTTGTGTCAGGAACAGATCTCTCACATCTCAGGTAATTTACAGAAGCACTGAGTAAGGGAATAAAAGGCAGTAGCCACAATCTGTCTGCCTTGTAGAAAAAAAGGATTGGCCAGTGAAGTATGCATGGCTGAGGATCCATATCTGAGCAAGACTCACAAAATCACTGAAGCTGGAAGGGACCTCTGGAGGTCATCTGTCCCAACACCCTTGCTCAAGCAATGCCACATTGAGCTGGTTGCTCAGGACCATGTCCAGAAGACTTTTGAATATCTCTAAGAACAGAGACCTCACAAGCTCTGCCACCCTCACAGCAAGAAAAAAGCTGTTTTCTGATGTTCAAAGGCAATCTCCCATGTTTCAGTTTGGGCCCATTTCCTCTGCTCTTGTCACTGGACATGACTGAAAAGAGTCATTTTTGCACCTTTTCTTCAAGTATTTTTGTATATTGAGAAACAGTCCCTCCTCCTCCCCTTTTCCCCCACCCTGAGCCTTCTCTAAATTGAACAATCCCAGCTCTCTCAATCTTATCCCTTTATCAGGGATAAACAAAGACAAGAAGAAAAATCTTTAGAGAGACACCATTCTGTTCAGGTGGTGCAAACAATTATTTGAACAGTGTTTTCTTTAGAAAAAAGTTCTGCTCATGAGAGAGAGGCTTTTCAGTACATTGGAGAAACCTAGATCAATACTCTAGTTTCTAGTTTTGAGCAGAGGGACTAGGGAATGAGTTGTTCCACATGAAAACTACAGATTTATGTGTCCTTTTATGGATTTAGTCCATCTTTTCTTCACTGTACTTCTATGGACTAGAGGACAGGTGAATCATAGAAAAAAATAAGATGCTTTCCTGTTCTTCTATAATAATCTAGTCTTAAGTTAGAGGTAATTATTTTTATGAGTTTATGCTTCCTTTCTTGCAGTGAACTTGAATCAAAAGCAGAATAGCATGCTGGTTTATCAAAGCCAGAGGTTACAGATACACATAGTTTTCACTTACTCATAAAGGAAAAAAAAGAACAATGAAATTTCTTCCTTAAAGCATATTTTTTTTTACCTTTCTTGTATTCACAGCTCATTAATCTGATCCTGCTTATTACAGCTAATATTCAAGGATCTCCTCAAAGCTCAGGAGTGATGCATCCCAAAAAAGACAAAGTCAGGCAACTTATGTCAACTAATCACAGAATCACAGAACATTAGGAGTTGGAAGGGACCTCGAAAGATCATCTAGTCCAATCCCCTTGCCAGAGCAGGATCACCTAACTAAATCACAGACATCATAAATCAAGACAATATTTGCAACTCTTAGTTGCTGAAGTATCAAATAGCTCTGTACTTACCATTTTGTATATGTTAAATGTCATTATCTATTAATGATTTAAAAGTTCATCAGAGGACCACACAATTTTTCAGTAAAGGAATGGATGTAAATTTTAAGGCAATTTGAGTAGGCAAAATCTTGAGTCCTGTTAGTCTTAAGATTTTTCATGAGTACTATATCCATCTTTAAAAAGAAATGAACAGTAAAAAAAGAAATTTTTCCCAAGCATGCCAATTTGCAGTCTTGAAAAGAGTGTAAAAATTATTTTAAAATCACATTTCCTTTGTAAGATTTTCCTGTAGTAATAAACTTTTATCTCAATGTATTGTTAGCATCATGACATTTTTCGTTACTGAATCAGTAGACATAGGTATCCAATGAAGAAAAATGAAGGTTCAAAATAAGGCATTACAATGAGGAGGTAAATATTGGAAAAGTTGGGTTTAGAGGTAATTTATTTTTGAAATTTACCTTTAACTTTACTTCTCTTTTGTAAGCCATCAACTGTCAGATGGTGTACAGTCAATACATTCACTCTAGCCACTATGTAAAACTAATTAGAAAAGAATGGACCTTAAAGTTGGGTGGGAACTGGGGTGATAGAAAAACACAGGCTTGGTTAGTTATGCTCTACTTCTAAATTATCTACTCAGAACTTCTGAGTTAGGCCAGAGAAATGGGAAGTTCATTCACCTGAGGGACATGATGATAATTTGCCCTTTACACCTCTAAATCCAAACTTGCATGTTAAAAAAAATTCCTGTTCAATGACTGTCTCCACAGCATTTTCAAAAGCAACCAGAGCTTTCTGACCTGAGAGCTCCCTTAAAGGAGTTTATTTCACCATGTAAATATCTACAGCAGCTTAGATTCCAGTATAGTAGAAATGAGGAATAGGCATATGTGGGCTCCAGTTCATCTGCTGAAGATGACTAAAATAGGTCAGTCAGATCCCTTCTTCCAATTCTCTATGTGTTTCTACTTGCTTCAAAGGGAAATCAGAACCACTAATTCAGTTCAGTATCTCTACAGCTAGGAAGACTGAATCCTATTCCTAACCCCCTTTGTTTTTTCTACATGTTTAGAAATTCTGAAGTCCCAGAAAGTAAATGGCCTCCACAAACGAAGGCAATCCTTAGGCAATACTCCCAGCAGAGGCCCTAAACCAGCAGACATTTTCAACGTGATACCTACATACCAACAGACACAAGGCCGTCATAAAACCTGGGAAGAATTGCTTTCTGAGGTGGTAGTGGAGCTGCAGTTGGCACAACCTCCAATTGCAATAATTAAATGGCTAGAGTAGTTGTTCCAGAAGATACAGAGGAAGGCAAATGCCACAGATACATATGTGACTTCTTTTTTTTTTTGTACATTGCCTGTTAGTGTCACTTTGAATTCCCCCTGTGCTGTTTAAAGATCTTGCAGAAGTACACACAGCTCAACTTGGGGCTAAGGGAAAGACTTAGCCCACTAATTTTAATACCTAGAACAAGTCTTTGGTGAAAAACACCTAAGTCAGACAGAACGGTGGTTGTTTGGTTGTTGGGGTGTGGGTTTTTTTTCAATACTACCTTGCATCACCTAAATTCAGGCAAATTTATTTGAACCAAAACTTCCTCAGCATGTTCGGTTATAGACAGAAACCCTGTGAACTGTGGTCTATCTGCCCTCCCTTAAGGTCTGTTAAAGTTCAAATTCGAAGTTATATATGTGTGAGGAAGAAAACACAAAGCAGTCATTGTCCTTTTACAGTAAAATAAATGTATTTTAAAAGGGTTCTTTAAAGTTTAAAAGTTTTGGAGAAGCTTGAGGGAGGGGAGTGAGGGAAGGGTAGTGTGATAATTAAAGCAGTTGCCAAGAAATGAAAAACTGGGCACTCAGGTGTCTCAAAGTCCTGGAAAATGTATCTCAAATTGCCACAAAAATCTTAATTTGAATCCTGTTCAATTCTATTCCTTTGTTTCAAACTGAGTGCCTATTCAGACAGTTTGAATAGACTCATGAAATTAACTCTCAGCCCTTCATGAATGTGAGTATTAAACTATATATTGGTCTTCTTGTAGTCAAAGAAAAATTCTTACATTCCATGGCACTGGTTGCTGAAATTCATGGAAAAGAAAACAAGATTTATTTCACAAGTAAAGATGAAACTCTGGAAATCTAGCTTGAAAATTAATATTTTCAACATTTTATTGTTATGCTTTTTCTTCTTAAATATTTTGCGAGTGCAATGGCAGAGGAGGCCAAACAAAGGAGTTACCCTTTAGCAACAAGATTCCTATTGACTTTAATGAATTCAGTATGGAGTTTAAATCCTTGTAGTGAACTAGGATCAACCAATTACTTTCATTTTCAATACACTGAACTCATACAGGAAGAAATTTATCTTCTCAGTGGTCCAAAACTTTTTCAGAAATTCAGGCAAATTCTTCACCTTTACAGGTTTTACCCTGAGGTTGTTATTCAAGGTGTTACTTTCAGGTAGTTTTGTGTTTAGTTTTTTTTATTTAGGGTGGTGTTTTTTGGTAAAGCTTGCTATTAAGTCAAGAATTAAAAATTAAATTGCTCTTTAAATTATCAATTTACAATTGAACTTTATTGCTTGGCCCATTTGGAAATCTATCATCCATCAATGTTATTTGTACTCACTAGTACAACCAGAAGTTAAAAAGGAAACAATACAGCCATGTAAAATTAATTAAGTTCAGCTGTGACCTCATTACAATGATGGAGTGTAGTGCAGCTACCTGAAACCAAAACAAATTTATTTTGATTAAATATACTTCAATTTATAAAACTAACATATCTCCCCCAAGTCATGGGATTTCAGGAACATAAAGCATTCCCTCTGAAGTTACAGTACTTATAACATGATAAAATAGTTTCTTTCTTCTCAGGGTGTTTGAGGCCATGACACAAATATTTGATTTGCAAAAACCCACTGCACGATCACTTCCTTGACAGAAGTTTAATTTAATCAGATTTAATTTTAAAGTTTATACACATTTCAAAACACACAGTAAAACCATCAGAACATGGTCTACCGTCACTTTCAATCTTGTAAAAAAATGTACCTTCATTCTTTACAGGGAGAACTGAGCAGGAAATAATTTTTCCAACTCCATACAGCATTTTTAGGAAAATTCCTAGGTCGTAATTATACATGGCACTGTAAATCTGGCCTCTGAATAACTAAAGTGATAGGGCATATGAAGTATGAAAGTACTAAATCCCTCATAGAAAAGTTTTAATCCAGGTTTTCTACATAGCACTTAAATACACTTCCTACCTCGTTACTTATTATTCTGGGATCTCACTTTTTTCTCTCTTCCATGCCAGATATTCTATCCAAGACCTGGGAAACCTTTCCAAAAGTATTTCACTGAAACCAATTCATTACAGCAAAAAGGCTTAGTTTGAGGAAAATTACATTTTCTGAGGACAAAATCACTTTACTGAAACATTCCTGGTGGCTGTTTGCCACAATCTTTGAGGCTTACTTTGGTTATTATATGTAAAGATTTCTTATGAGCTTAACACACTCACATACACACAAAAGGAAAAACAGAGTGAAAGAAAAATCCATAGGGAAGTCAGCGGTGCTAGCAATACTTTGCTCATAAGCAGAGCTTACTGAAATAAATGTTGTCTCTGCTTTACAATGCATGGATTGGGTTATTTTTTTATAATTTTAAAAATATTGAACTTTATATCAAGTTATACAATAGGCACAATATGCACATAAATTAATTTTAAGACTAGGTCTCTAACTAGATATTCTGAAGAATGAGAATGAAAAAATGGCATTAGGTTTAAAACAGAAGATGAGGAAAGATTTAATTGTCATCTGCTCAGAATTTTTTCTGATAATCTGGATAAATATTGACATCTTACCTTCCCCATCTGAGAGAAGAAGATGATAATATGAAATACAGAAAGGTAGTGACATTGTTCATGCACTGAGTCTCGGAGCAGTAAAATACTTATCTGCACAGCTCTGCAGAAATGTAAAATGTTATTCTGAAATAATTGTGCCAATTATCAAATACTGTTAATATGGCATTTCTTGTGTCTTTTAAAGCATATTTGAGGAACATAGTGAGAATGCAAGCACCCCTGATCTTCAAAATTCCATTTTTTGTGAAACTAGACCTTAGATTTAGAAGGGAGTTAATGTAATTACAGAAGATAATGCATCACATACAAAGTGTCATCTTGTCTCTTATCACAAAGACAGTAAAGTCATAATTAATGCATTATATAAAAATAGTAATGTAGTGCTGAAAAGCATGGCTAGAAAGGTGCTTTTCAACCCTAATGATCATAGAATCATAGAAATATAGAATCATAGTACTATATAGCGGTTTGGGTTGGGAAGGACCTCAAAGATCATCTAGTTCCAACCCCTTGCCATGGGCAGGGACACCCTTCACTAGGCCAGGTTGCTCAAAGCCTCATCCAATCTGGTGTTGAACACTTCCAGTGATGGGGCATCCACAGCTTCTCAGGGCAACCTGTGCCAGTGCATCGCCACCCTCACAGTAAAGAATTTCTTTCTAATATGGAATTTAAATCTACCCTCCTTCAGCTTAAGGCTATTGCTCCTTGTCCTGCAACAAAAAATCCCTGATAAACAGTTGCTCTCCATCTTTTCTGTAGGCCTCATTCAGGTCCCAGAAGGCTTTTATACAGTCTCCCCAGAGCCTTTTGAACAACCCCAACTCTCTCAGCCTGTCTTTATAGAAGACATGCTTCTAACTGATTATAATCACTTGCATCAATCTTCTTCCAATAATCACGCTGCATATTTTTAGACAGCAATGAAATTAATACAGTCCAGTTGTTACTTGTGCCATGAAAAAACTTTCACAATGGCAATGACGAGTACATTGCATTCATATCACTGGCACAAAATAAAATCTACACCTTGAGACTGATAAATGTTCCATACTATGCTTTCAGAAACAGAAAAGCCTTCAGCTTTTCTGTTAACACTTGCAAATTATGCCAGGGCCAAACGGTATGCATGTCTAATTTGCTGCATGCTTGTTGGATGTGTAAAAAAGTCAGAGAGCTTTTATTAAGAAATGTCACCATTACTTTTAGAGGAAACATAATATATTTGACAGTTTAACAGGTGGTTTGTTGGGGTTATTTTTAAAAGATACAGCAAGTGAAGAGGAGAATTAAAGCATCTTTGTATAGTATTTCTTCAAAGTGGAAAAATTCTTTCCCTTCCTCTGATTTTGCAGAGCGGTTAATATTGTCTTACCTCTGACCAAACCATGCTGGAAACTAGAGTATCTGAAATTACATTGAATTATTTAATTGTGTGAACAGCGAGTAGTTAGTATCACTTCTAGACTGATCACATTTCTAGATAGGCATTATTGTTCTATCTATGGCATGAACAGAAACAATTACCAGGCCAAAAAAGCCAGAGGTAGTGTTACATGGGATTGAAATCATGATTAGCACAGTGACCTGGTTATGATACAAATTAACTTACTCTCTTCTTTTCTTCTTTTTAATAATTTAGGTATCCTTTCTTTGAGTTTGCTTGCAGTCTTTATAGTCTCAATTTTGTACTATTGTTAATACTCTCTTTCTGGAACTTCTAAACAGCTCTATTAAAAACAGCTTGCAAGCACTAATTCAAATAGACCCTGTAATGTAAAAGAAAATGCTCTGGGCAAATATATTCTAAAACTGAGAAAGTTGTGTTTGGTTTGTTGGGTTTCTTTTCTGACCACCCTGAAGGCTTTGATAATATTGTTAGCTACACAGAAGGAAAATTAAGTTAATTTAACTACTTTTTTTTTCCGTTAAAATATATTGTAATTCACAAGCATTCACAAAAAAATACATTCCACATTGGTAACCAATAAATATAAACCAGAATTATAAAAATACAGGAAACTATTATAATGGCAAGGGGTACAGAAGGGATGAAGGAAGAGAGGAAGGAAAGGGGAGGGGGAAAGGAAGATGGAGAAGATGAAGTGAGGGGGGAATTCCTTTGAACATAAAGGGATTTTTAGTCATATTGTAACTTCCATATAAAAACATTATACTGTAAAGATGCATTCTGGACTTATATGTTGTTAACAATAGCATACTATATAGGGGTTATTGCAATCCTTCAAATAGGAAAAAAACCCCACAAGTTTCTTCCTTTATCCTATGAATTTTGTACTACTTCAGATTTATTTTCTGATTTCTCCCTCTTGTATATAAATACACTTCTTGTCACGTACAGTCTTGGCAAAATTTACTTCCACTTTTATCTCAATTCTGCTTTCTTTATGGAGTTCTTCATTCCCTTGTTCTTCTATTTTTTTTTCTAATGTTCAGACCCAAGTTAGTTAACTTTAAGTCATATGAACCTATTCTCTGTCATCTCTATTCAGTTGATTACCAGTTTCTAAACAACCTTTATACACTAAAGGCTTCATACTGTCCTACTTCTATAGTTCAATAAAATCTGATAGGCCATACCAAGATCAGACTTATTTCTTCTCCAAACACATTCTCAGTCCTGGGTGGCCTTAAGCCAAACTGAAAAAGCAAGAAAGTAAGTATTATATTCTGTATTTATAGATATTAAGCTTACAGAAACAATTAGAGCTAAATACTCCAGGTAAATGTTATTGTTAAATTTACAAGTGCCATGGAGCAAGTGTGATTCTTCCAAGCAGAACCCTGAACAGTCCAAAGTCTGTTTGCCTGTAATCCAGAGCTGCAAGCCTTAGGATGATACTGAATGTTGGAAGCCCTGAACTTCCAATACAGTCAAACACCAAGAGTTTCACTTCATAATAAAACTTTTTTTTAATTAGGGTTTTGACAAGGCTCAGCATCATCTCACCAAACTGAAGTGTCAGGGAGCAGCGGGAGGGGGGCTGTTCTCCAAGGGAGGATCAGCTGTTGTCACAGCGCTGGCAGTGAAGTGCCCTCACTGATAGGTGCTGAACTGCAGGGGCTGAGCAGGGCAGCACTGTAGTCGTGCCTTAAACCCAGGAGGTAACTAAGCACCACGCAGCCACTTGCTCACATGACCAGGGCCATCCACAGTGCCAGACAACCAAGGTAAGCAGTCATGTCCAGGGTCCACTCAGGGTGACTAGTCAGGAACAACTTGATACTGAGCCAGAGATGGGAATAGAGGCAAGGCTACCTGTAATGTGATCCTGAGGTCCATCCATGAATCAGGGGCAGAGAGCAGACTGGATGCAAAGTTATGCATAAGGTAAGTACGGGAAGATCAATCAGTAAATTAGGGCAATAGGACACAGGACGGAAGACAGACACACTCACAATATACCTCAGCCAAAGACTAGAGGGGGAGGGAGGAGGAGAGGGGAGAGGGGGAGGGGTCCAACACAAGTCATTAAGGTTTATAAATGCACTAACAACTCTTACCAGTTAAGAAAATGAGTTTAGGAATGTCATGGACAAGGCACCATCAGTGATCAGTGGAGAAAGGTACGTAATACCAGAAAGACTCCACATTGTTACACATTGTTAGTTGATTCCATCAAACTGGAGTTCTTTATCACTCTCTACTGACTCTGTCAGAAACCTAAGATGACTGCAATGCTAACTTCAGTGATACGAATTTGATTGAAGATTTTTATTTTGGGGTGTGGGGGGCAGGAATTATGCCCTAAGCAATGCACCAGAGTTCAATTTGTGATTTCTTTCGGCCTAAATCACCTCCCTTTACTGTGATTGTAGTGGATTGAACTCCAAGAGCCAAGAGATCTTTTTCATACCTTTGTCCCTCTGAAATAAATTTATACTAAGTCCAACATAGTCAGCCTATGGAAGAAGAAGAGATGTTTGTTAATGTCATCTTTAAAGGGCATATAATGTCCTTCTGAAATACTAAAATAATGAGTTTGTTCTTAATTTAGAGAAGACAAGAAACTATGACAGAAAAATTAATTGCTGTTGTTTCTAAGCTCAAAATAAACAGAGAGCTAGGGAAGATTTATCCCAAACTATTGCAGTCATGTCAGAATACTGAGGAGAAGTGGAAAGCAGTAGAGGAGATAAGAAATGATCTCTCCTAGGCCAAGAAGAGATGCATTAACATCTTGTGGAACATCTTGTACACCTCACAAAGCCTTTACTTGCTGTAGAGTTACACATTTAATTTGTGAAGAGAATGACTATACAAATTACGCTCCAAAGATACTGAGTCACCAAGAGATAAATTTGTCATGGATATGGTGTCAGAAAGAATTGAGATGGCATATAAGACCATGAAATGAGGTAATGTATGTACTGTTTCAACCAAATATCCTTGTAATCTACTTTTTTTGTCTCACAGTGGCAACCTAACATAAGAAAGGAACAAATACAGATTGGGTTTTTTGGCCTGGTATATCACTTCTGTTAACAATGTCAGTTTCTGCAAAGAAGATAAAATTTCCTGACATGGATACATCTTTGCTCTTTGCGTGTAATAAATCTTTCTTCCATTAATTTGTCCAATATTTCTATTGACCCCTATCGAGGGTTTTGGTATCTGCATCATATGACAGTGACTTCCACGGTATATTTCTTCATTATATGGAAAAGTAATTCCTGACCTTTGTTCCAAAACTGTTACTTAATTTAATTTGATGAAATAATAATGGCCCTCAATTCTGTGCTATATCAGTCCTGTTCACTGCTTTCATAACATTCATGATTTTACAAATCATCATCATGAAAATTTGTTCAATCTTCTCTTTTCCAGGACACACAGCACCTGTCTGTTTAATTGCTTGTCATAAAGAAGCTTTCTATATCTCCTATCAACCTTGACGAAGCACCTTTTCAAGTTTCATGTATTTTGAAGTTGAGGAAGAGGAAGCCTGAATAGAACTTCACAAATAGTCATAGATGTGAACTCATCATGGGATTATGCACCGATATAATGTTGTTTTCTCTTGTGATCCTTAATCTTTTTGTAATAATTCTTAGCATGCCTTCCTGAGTGCCAGTGAGCACAAAGCTAACATTTACAAAGAACTATTCACAATGACAGCAAGAGCTCTTTCCTGAATGGTAATAGCTAATTCAGGTCTCCACTTAGTGTATATGTAGTCAATTATTTTTTTACCCATGTGCAAGGGACTGGAAATATGCCTTAATAATTGCCAACAGAACCATCACCATCCCCCCCACCCCTTCCTTTTTCCTCTCACCTAACCAAACCTCATTCATCACCACAATTGGCTAAGGCTTCCAAAGACCTAATGACTGTTCAAGGAGCCACTGGAAAGATAGACATCAGGAGCCATTCACACACCAGGAGACCATTGTCAGAAGAGACATCAGGCACACATCAGGACAGCATTCCACTATCAGGAGAAACATCAGGAGCCACTGACACATCGGACATTCTGTCATCCACCCTGAGGCCCACAAGCCAGGTGGAAGCTTGTGGCCATTCAAAGGATGACTACAGAAAGAGCATTCCGCCATGAAAAGAGGCAAGCAGCCATGTAGATAGCAGCATGAGAGGCAAGCAATAGAAGGAAGCAAGCAACATGCATCGAGGGACATGGAGACAACGAGGGAATGCTCTTCCCTTCCATCGGACCCAGAGACACTGAAGAAGACTCTGCCAGCAGACAGAATGCTGTAGCCTCATGGTGATAGATATAGCAGCTCTACCCCCACCTCCTTCCCAATTTCTCTTTCTCTCTCCCTCTTTCCCTCTATCTCTCTTTTCCACCCTTTTCTCCTTTTCCTCCCTTTTTCCTGCACGTTTGTTCCAAATAAAGCAACCTTAACCTTGACTCTGTTTCGAGTCTTAATTCTGTTCTCTGAGAATTTAATTGAGAATTTATCATGGTAAAACATCTCACAATTGGACATCACTTGGGTTAAGCCCAGCCACCCCCAGCCACCCAGAGCGATCTGAGGTTCGGTTGGAACGCAAGGGGGTTTAATCCCTGCCAAACTAAGTCTTGTCCAGGTTGTGGATCGTGACATTAAAATGGTGCAGTTGGCAGGATGTGGATCGTGACACCATGTATTCATTATTTTGTCACTATCAACACAGAGTTTCATCTGTCATTTTATCTTCTAGTCATTCAATATTGTAGATGCCTCAGAGAAGACTTACAGCTAGTAAAAACTAAATATATCCTGAAGAATTTTGTATCATTGTTAATATTTGTCAATTTAGTACTTATGTCCTTTTCTAGATCATTTATTAATAGAATAAATAGGATGAGAAAAAAAATAACGGGGGGCCTGCTTGTTTTTTTCTTCTCTTCTTTTCTTATTTTTTAACTACATAATTATCCATGAGAGGATAGAACATCTTAAACCATGACTTCTTGATTTCTTTCAACCTTTCATATAAATCATTGTCATTATAACACACTTCAACACGTTAATCTCTGTAATGGCCTACCAGTCTAAACATAAATGCTACCTACAAAACAGGAAATAATATGAGAAAAGAACATGAAGTTTCAGTCGTAAGAGTATTCTTTGAGACAACTCATCTCCATATACTTAGCAACATGGTATGGGAGAGCTCTACTGAACCAGAGAGGCCCTTGCTCATTCCCTTCACCCCCTAGGCTCACAAATTTACAAATGGTTTTCTAACCAGAGAAATGGCAGCTGACCTTTGGCTTCCTTTCTGAGTAAAGAGGATTGTTCAAAAGATAAGGTCAGTCAATCCATCCCAGGCTGAAGCAGAAAATAGAAGATGACAGCCTCAGAGGGAAAAAGGATGGGTAAAAAATGTTGCTACACTGTACATCTTGCTTTAGCTGAGAAGGTACCACAGCATCCTCCAGCTATTGTAAGAAAGTGTTAGATCTAGATTCTCCAGGTCACTGAGAAAAAAGAGAAGTAATTTATCATCGGTGCCCATCCTCCATAGAAAAATAGCGAGAACATGACGTTATCCAAGTCTTGGAAGAGTTAGATCATGCACTGCTGCTGTTTCTACAGATGCAAGTAAAAAAGAAAATGCCTGACCTGCGAGCAGATCTAAAGGGCCAACCACTTAGAAACAAGTGAGAATCTGAGCTCTGATCAACACACAGGAAATATAGGAAACCAGGAAGATATTCAACTACCCACCAAAAAGAATTTAATGACCAGTCAGCTTAGGGAAAGTCAAAACTTTACCGAAACAATTTGCATCTTTTTTTGTTCTATCTAGCTTTTTTACTGTAACTACTACAGTTCACTCTGCTCTTCACATAACCAGTAGCAGTTTAGAGACTAAAGGACGTGCAAGCTGTCACATTAGTAGAATGTTTACTAATGTATTCCATGATCACCGACAACAGTCTATTTGTTCAAGAGGATGTCTTCAGCTTTGCTCCCAGCCAGCCTCTCATATGGTACTGAGAGCAGGAGTCAGAGAGCAAGATCAAATATTTAAATGTGGTTAATAAAAAATCCTAGTTTAGGTGGCTTGCATTATTTATCTCATCCTTTATTCAGTCTGATGCAACTCCTGGGTCATGGCAAAGTGGTTTTACTTTTCATCTTCATGGAAAAGTGAGACAAAATCCTTACTTACCCATTGGCAACAAAATACTGCCATTTAGCCTGTTAATAAGGGGAAAAAAACTGAAGTGGTAATTTGTTACTTGATGATAAGGAATAGTAAATAATCTTTTTCTTGGCTTTTCTTCTCTGTGTCTGTATTTTCAGTTTTGATTTAGATGCTTTACATTCCTTCCTTTCTTTGTTCAGAACATGAACAATGTAGACACATGACACTGGATATTGCAAGAGGCAAAAATAAATACCAGGCACTTACATTAATAGTACCAGAAAGAATTTAAAAAGAAGACAGGATACATGAAAAGTACTGTCAACCTGGATAAAAATGTCTATAAATACACATGTACAGATCTGACATTTTATTCCAGTGTATGACTCAAGATAACCCTGCAACAACGAATGCCCTTCCATTTCAAAAACGATCAAAACATTTAAAGCTGAATTCTGATATGCTTATTCTGACTCAATAGAAGTCTACTTTCAAAATAAATCTATTGAATTAAACAACTTGAGGAGCTAGTAAATTTTCAGATTAAATAAATGGAAACATCATTCTGCCAGCTAATTGCACAGACATCTCCTTTTGATTCTTTTGCTCTTCTCTGGTTTTAACACCTGATTTCTACCTATTCTAGACTAAATAAATTAGTATATGGATATCTCCCCACATGTCAACTAGAATGGCTATGTCTTTGAAAAACATACAGTCTCTATTGCAGAAAAAACAATATGCCACTCTCTATTCTAACAAAAGAGCTTCCAGATCTTGCACAACATTTTTAAAGATTTACTTTTATGCAAGGAAAACACCTTTGTTGTACACATTTTGCTTAACATTTGGATGTTTTTAAGCAACGTTTCAAAGAGATTCTAAATGTGATTCAGTATGACAGAGCAGGTGGAGCATAAAATGAATCACAGCAGAACAGATGAAAGGTCTATCAAAACCAGGATACTTTCTCCAACTTCTTACACCAGATGTTTTAGAGTACTAAAAAACCAAATAACTCACTAGCAAAATGTGTGAAATTGAAGTTGGAGAGGTGAAGCAGAGAGTGCTTTTTGTAGAGCTAGGATGGCTTCTGTTATATTCTGACCATGACATGTTGATGACCTTTATGAGATCATCTGATGTAAGTTATTTGCAAATCCTCTTCCTCAGATGGACTCTTAGCCCTTTCCTAATCTATCTGCTTTGAAAGACTTTGGAAACAAGAGTAAATATTCTAATAATTCTCTTCTTTCATTTAGGAAAACCCACTCTTTTATATAAGGTGGTTTCTTCCATTACTGGCTCTATTTTGTGCTCCAGGCACAGAGTCAACAGCACTGAATTCCACAGTTCAGTTAGTATATTCAGGCATTTGCCAAAAATAAAACCAGAAAAAACATGGAATTGCACATGGTTGGGGAAAAAAAAAAGGGCTATGAAAGAAATATTTAAATAATTGTTATACATATTTCTGAATTAGAAACACATTATGTATATTAGTCAATAAATTTATTTCTAAATGGCTGAAGAACAGTACTTATAGCTTTCTCATATTTTACACTAAAATGGCTTATATTTAGGCCATATTATTTCAGTATTTTGTTTGCAATATAGGAATGCAGTATTTGGTATAAGGGGTGACTACCGTATGAATACAAGGCTGTAATTCACTTAAAGAACTCAGCAGATTTCATAAACTAGAAGTCAAAAGGTTGAGTGGTTTCTGAAGCACTGCAGAATTCAGAGACTGAAATATAGCTGGGCCTCTAGCAGAAGGCATTTTATTGCTGTTTATAATATATAGAAAATAATTATCTGATCCTGTAAAGGTTTTTTTTTCCAAAGGCAAAGATTCCTATACCCTTTTGCCAAGCAAAACAGTATACTATAGGCAAGCAATGACACTGATGGTTCTCCAATGTAACTATTAATGAGCATTAATACTGTAAGTGAGCATATGTGTTTGTATATATGATGGTTTGTTTATTTTGTCAGTAGCTGGTTGCTTAGCAGACACCAAGATAGAGTAAAACAGGTCTAGCTGTGACAGAAATTAATTGGCATTATCACACTTCAGAAAAAACCACAAATGATACTCACTTTTTTACTTTATTCTATACCATTTCCACTTAAGTTCCAAAGGTATACATTTACATACTGCGGCCATAAGAATCCACATCTATATCCCTGGTGAACTACTATGTGTAGCTAAGAAATAGCCAAAGGCAGGGACTCTGGCATAATATAGCTGCTATCACTGAAAACAAGTTTTATTCATTTTAGTTATAACACCCTCTGTCTTCAAACTGGTTTTTATTTTTTGTTGTTGTTGTTTTCCTTTTCTACCATCTTTTGACTTAACAGTCCACATCTGGAAGTCCACAGACTTTTACTTACATAGCTGAAATGATGCCAATGTCCAAGGCTTCTATCATCTCTTTACTGCACTCAGAAAAAGAAGGTTGCTCAAGTCAAGCTGAAAAGGATTGAAGTACAAGCATTTCAAGCATATAGTGTACCTACTCAACCTGGTAGGCAGAAAGACACAATGTGGCCAAGAATATTGAAGAAACAGCAGTTTTCAGAATGTGCAGAACTGATCTGTCTTAGCTTTTCCTGATGTTGGAAACAGTGACCTAGCTTCAGAAAATCCCATTTGATTTTATATTTCAGAGAAATCAAGCAAAGGAACTAACTTCCTTATTTTGTACAAGTACTTCTCATTCTGACTAATTGAACAGTTTGTTCCTTCATTTTAAGGATGTTTCTTGAACTGATAGAATCATAGAATTATTTTGGTGGGAAGAGACCTTCAAAGCCACCAAGTCCACCAAGTTAACATAGCACTGCCAAGTCCACCACTAAACCATGCCCCTAAGCACCACACCTAAAGATCTTTTAAATACCTCCAGGGATCATGATGCAACCATTTCCCTGGGCAGCCTGTACCAAGGATTGACAACCCTTTTAATGAAGAATTTTTTCTTAATATCCAATCTAAATCTCCCCTTGCACAAAGTGGGGCTATTTTCTCTTGTCCTATTGGTTGTTGCTTGGAAGAAGACACCAACACCCACCTCACTACAACCTTCTTTCAGGTAGTTGTAGAGACTGATAAGGTCTCCCCTCAGCCTACTTTTCTCCACACTAAACCACCCCAGTTTCCTCAGCCACTAATCATAAGGTCTGTTCTCTGGACCCTTCAGCAGCTTCATTGCCCTTCTTTGGATATTCTCTAGCACTTCAATGTCTTTCTGGCAGTGAGGGGCCCTAAACTGGATACAATTCTCAAGCTAAAGCCTCACCAGTGTCAAGTACAGGGGGATGATCCCTGTCCTACTCCTGCTGGCCACATTATTTCTGATACAAGCCAGGATGCTGTTGGCCTTCTTGGCCAACTGGGCAGACTGCTGGCTCATATTCAGCCATCTATCAAGCAATACCTCCAGGTCATTTTGTCAGGCAGCTTTCCAGCCACTCTTTCTCAAGCCTGTAATGTTGTGGGGCGTTGTGACCCAAGTGCAGGAACTAGTTCTGAGCCTTGTTGAACTTTGTGCAGCTAGCCTCAACCTGATTGAGTCAGCCTGTCCAGATCCCTCTGTAGAGCTTTCCTACCTTCAAGCAGATGGAGCATCAAAATAAGTCATCCAAAAAAAAGGAAATATCCCTATCCCATAGCCCCTGAAGTCTGTTGGGAATTGTTTCCTCTTCAACAGACATCCAAATTTTTGGAATGTCTTTCAAAATAACCTCCAAACAGTGATTAGTTTTTTATCTGTTCTCAAAATTGAAGGGAATCACAGATTTGTCTTTTCATCCATCTTTCTGTTAATGTTTTTTTCTGCTACTGTTTTCTACCTACTGTAGTCATTTTATAAGGGTGTTGCTAACTGATTCTGAAATTAAATATGCTTAATATCAACAGATTCTGTGGAAAGCAGGAGTGTTTCTTCCTCTAGCCTATTAGGATTACAGAGGAATAATCCATTGCTACAAGTGTAAGAAAAAGACCGTGCACTGCTTTATGACTGGATAGTCCTATTATATATAGTATAAATGGTATTGAATGATATACTCCTTAAGATAGACAGAGGACTAAATGTAGAGGTGAGAAGCTTAGAGAAATGCTATCTGCTTGAAAAATTATTAAATCAATTTTTAAAGATTTTTATTCTTTTTAAAGATTTTTATGCTTGGCAAATAAATTATGTTTACTCTCCATATTTCAGATGAAATGGGCATTAATTACCCATGCATGCTTTAGTGATTTTCAGTTCACATGGCAATACTTATAAATAATCATCAGAAAATGCTTGGGGAGATTCATTCATTTGACAGAATGATTCAAAACTCTGCTCTCAGCTGATAACTTAGGCAAGAAGTGTATCTGGGAAAAAAAGGAAAATGTCAAAGGCTGCAGAAAAGGAAGAAATGAGCATTAAAAATGATTCATGAGTTTGAGAACTATTCTGTACAGTGAAGAAGTTAAAAAACTCATTCTTTTTAACTGATCAAAGGAAATGTCTTGATTATGGTAAGTAGAGTATCTCTGGAGACATGAAATAGTGAATTCTGAAGGGCTCTTTCTACTGGTATTAAAAAAAAAATAAATTCAAAAATCACAAAATGACCCAAGAGCTAGATATTGAATCTGTATGCACAGAAAACAGAGATTAGTTTAACTTTTTTAACAATAAGAGTGATGAACAATTGGAAGAAACTAACATAGTGGATATATAATCTCTTGATGACATCAAACCATGAAAAATGCCTTTCAGGAGGGTATGCTTTAGTGAAAAACAGCTAAGAAAAAGCTACTTGCAGGACATTTACTATATTAGGATCACGTTGAATAATTTCTCATTCAATTCTGATGATAACCTTTAAACATTTTCTAAATAAATCTCTTGGTCAGTTCTGTGAGTATCATGAATGTGATGGGCAATTGTATACCTCCTATTCATTTTTCTCATCTTTCTTCACCATACTCTTTTCTATGATGGAAGGCCTTTACTAGTGATAAAAAAAAAGAGGAAGCAAGGAATTTTCTTCCTCTCCTCCCCCCACCCCCCACCAATCTTTCTCTCTGGGAAACTTAAACCATACATCCCTGCTAATAACCACAGTGGCCAAGAGGGCTGGTAGGACCAAACTAAAATACTGTCTTTATGTCCTTTAAGTTCTGAAATCGAAATGGAAGTCACTCGAACAGTACACATTGGTTACTTTTAAATTAATTCCCTGAGCAAAGCCAAGACAAGTTATACTAAGATTGATTCAGCAGATAGCTTTATTGTGTTTCTTAGTACTGAGGCAAGTATCATTAACACGGTATACCTGAACTTATAGAAGTGAAGAGACAGATGGGAAAGCACATATGTCCAAATAAGATGGCATGAAAGATGAAGAATAAAAGTCATAGTAAAAGAAAATAAGCCTACCTGTGCAACAAAGAAGTGTCTACAAGAATAGCATCGTGTAAGGAATACATAAAAAGGAAGAGCGGGTTTATGTTATATGTCACTCTTCTGTTATCGTGAAGTGACCACATGACCATGACAAATATCTCCCTTCCTCTTTTCATCCACTGAGGTGTATAGAGGCAGGGATTTCCTAAGTTCCTTTCTTGATAGCACTGGAAAACAGCCAGTCTTCTTGTGGTGCAACTTGTCTCTTATTTGGGTCACAGATGTATCTTTCCTTCTTCCAATAATTTTATATTCCAAAATAATTTTACTTTCTAAAGCCTGTCCAGTTGTGCAGTTCTTTACATTGTCAAACAGAGCAGGAAGCAGGACTGAATGTTTTGGTTCATCTCTTGAACCATCACTGCCTGAAGGGACTAGCTGCCAGTGTTTAATACAAGATCTGGTTTTACCTTCTCCACTGAAAATAGATCAGCTTTCCAGGTAATCCACAGGATAGCCTAGTGACTGGTAGCATTCATGTGAGGATAGTAGGAGTAACTACAGTCAAGACTTTTCTGCCTACTTTGAAGGATTACTTGGCGTGAGCTCAGGTAACTGGTCAGTCACTACTAACACATTGTCAAGATTGAGCTGCATGCCCTGGAATGCTCCTGCTCACAATGGAAGAGTGAAAAAATAGTTTAACAGACAAGGCTGTATTTTATGCAGGGCTAGTCCACAGAGATTGGCCAACTATTACAGGCCTGTTACTTCCTTTCTCAAGTTGACTAACATAAGGCAGCAACTGAAACTGGGATTGCTAAAGCAGTTATCACCCTGAACTCTCCATTCTTATCCTCCACAAGCTCCAGAACTGTTGCAGTTTACAATTTCATTGAATTAAGTCAATAGGAGCCAACTGTGACTCCTTCTAGTATGCCAAGCCAGGCTACAGTGGCTGTTCAGAAACATCCACATGTTAGCCCGTCCATATTTCTGGGAAAGCAAAAGCAGGGAGGAGGGTGGATGACAGCCATTTCACTCAAGCACATCTAACATGCAGTATGAGTCAATACAGTGAGGGATACATCTACCCCATCTTAGAGAACAAAAAACCGATTTTTAAGTCCGAGCAGTTCTTGTTATCAGAGAGAAATAGGCATTTTCAACAAGTGATTGAAATCACCCCTTGTTGCCAAGGTCACCAGTGGAGAGATTTACAGAGCAATTCAGAGCACCCAGTTAAATGATACTCCCTCTCCCAGCTACACCAGGGTTTCTTTGTATGTGAGATTATCCCACACATGCGAGGAGAAGGAGAAAAGAGAGAGATCTGTATCATCTTCACAAGCATTCTTTTCCAGGAATACTTAGTAAACATGTCCAGAAACTAGCATGTGGGGTTTTTTTTTCCCAGAAGTATGCATGTAACAGTAATGATTATTATGCAGGTGTGAAAGGAATATTGTTATGTAACTGAGATATTTTTCTTCTATTTTGTTAAAAGTTTTGTATTAAACTTTAAGAAAACACCTTTCAATGTCTTTGAGACGAATTTATCTTTGTTCCAATGCTTCCCAGGTGGGTGCTATGCTTAACAGAATATGCTTAAAAAGAAACTTTTTTTCGAAAGTAGGGCAACATTGCATTTTGCAAACCATTGAAGTGCAAAAATTAAATAGGTAGTTTTATTCATTAAAGTTATATTTAATTTTAACATGTATTTCATAAAAATAATCTATGGTGTTTGAACTGATATACATTTGGAACACTTCAATATTATTTTTCTGTGGCTTTGGTCTTCCTGAGGGAACTTCTTGATATTACAAAAATGAATCCTTGTTTTTGTGGGATTTTTTGGTGTAGGAATTTTTCTTAATTTTGTTTGATGACAAAGTAAAACCATTACAAGTCTTGGACATTAAGTATTAATAATGAGCACGGTATGTCCTTGACATCCTTCTCTGACTTATTCAGAATCATATTAGCTACATTCAATTGCATTTAAATTGGTTTGCCACTTACTCTTTTTATCAATATTTCATACTACGATGTGAAATAATTTCAGCTGCCTCTTCCTTTCTTGTTTTGTCATTTGAAAGTAAGTGTCTAGTTTTCCTAAGAAAGTTTTATATTTGTTCTGCTTGCTACACTTAAAAAAAAAAAAAAAAAAAAGTTGTAGATCTCCACACAACTGCGCTTTTGAAAGAAAAAAATTCCACTATTTTAGAAATAGCCTTGATGGAGCAGGAGCATATAAAAGTAATTACTTTATGGGAAAGCTATTACTGAAACTAAAATGAGGAGGTTTTGAGTGTTTCATTGTGGGTGACTGTGCAGCTTGCAGCATAGGTTATTAAGGACCAAACTTCAATAACAACTGACAGCAGTTCAATAACATATATGAAATGTGTAACAGTATTTCATTTTTGTCTTTCATCATGAAGGATGTCAATAAATAACTGTATATTATACATACAGAAATATTTCCTTAAAATACAGGCTGATCTGAGATAAAAGTTTGCTACTGTTTTCCGCATCACAAAAGTAATATAGGATGAAAAAACCTAGATTGTCTAAAAACATTTGAGCAGGAGGTTAATAATTATCCTAATTCGATTTGATCAGTTTAACCTACTGAATATTCCTTAATGATCGCAAGTGCTTGTGACCCTAATTCTTTTTATGTCTCTCACCATCAAGATTAAGAAAGGGATCTAAGCAGGTCTGCAGAGGTCTAGAGGAATTTTACTCACCTCATTTTCTGTATTTTCTCAGCTGTTACTCACCTTAAAAGATCTAAAATTAGAAGTATTTAACTTATCATTTACCTTCCTGAAGACAGAGTCAGATTCACCAACACATTTCAGCACTTTTCCAGTGATGGCAGGCAGAACCATAATTTATTAGGACAATAATACCAGGCTTGTGACTTTATAACAACTTCAAGCAAAGAAGAGGATTAGTTATTAAACCTTTATTATTAGCCTTTAAATTAGGATATAATTATCGTGCTTCACAATTTTCCCATGCTCCCTCCAAACAAATAATGTCTCTGTTCTTCAGACCACCGTCTATAAAGCAGGGTTAATAGGGCTTTGTTACCTTAGAAGAATACTGGGAATTATTGGTACATCTTCAAGAGAGGTAAAAGTGTAATGCTTTAGATGAGATCTCACAAATTAACTTAGATAGCTCCTGGGATGGAGTAGACTCATGACTAGGCAGCTCAGTGTCGGAAAAGCCAGTAGACAACTGCCTGTATCTGTGTATACAGAAATGTTTATGTAGATAGACAATCTTACCCTGTGGCAAATATTCCCAAAATAGGACACAGTCACCCAACTTATGTTATCTTTGCATAGTTTCTTTGCCAGGGATCTCAAAGAAAAAAAAAAGAAAAAAAAAAAAAACCAAAAAAAAAGGCAAGAGATCGTCTTCTAGTATGTGACACAAACTTCAATTTCCTTAAGTATAAGTATAGCAGCAAGCATGGTAAACCAGTTTAATTTATGCATTAAATTACCTGTAACTTTGCTTCTTCAGTTTCAGAAAAAGTAATTCAGTAATCACACTGAAGGAAAAATAAAGGTATCTGCATAACAGAATTAATTCATTTCATGGGATTCTATAACCATCCTACTCTGAAGGCCACCACAGATATGGTGATGAAACAATATGAAAGTTTAACAGATGCTGGCCCTGGTTGGTTGTAATGATCTCCAGAGGAGAACAGCCACCCATTAGGCCAGATTTAAAACAGGTACCTTGGTTTTCTCTGACTGCCGTTCTCTTTTACTGGAAAATCAGCATAACTGTAAAAGAAAGGAACTGCTATCTCTACCTCAACATCTTGGGATTTTAAAGGAAAGGGTTTTATTCTTCAGGGATGTCAGTGGACAGTTTGCAGAGCACAAAAGCCATGGCTTCTAAGAATAAAAATACCTATATTAAATAACATTTTAAAATTAGCCTTTGTTATGGGCTGATTTCACATGATCTTTTCAAAGGAAAGCTCTGAAAATATGGTGTAATAAATTCAACATTACACTATATTAGCAATTCTTTTTGTAATTTCAGAGAAGCTATTTTTTAATCCACTATTTTGGAATCATAAAACAGAGGAGACTTAAAATAACTATCCAGGGCCATGTGTGTCATGGCTGCATCAGGCTTATTAGTCCAGTAATTCCCTGAAAAATTACCACATAATAAAAATGACCAACAAGCCAGAGGAGAATTGAAATTAAGACACACAACCTCCCCCAAAAAAAAACAGTTGTAATGCACAAAAAGGATTTGCACAAGAGTACAATAGGATACCTCAGGATAAGGAAGACAACCCTTAAAAGCAGCAGGAAGCAAATTACACCATCTGTTCAAAAAAACCCTGAGCCTTATCAAAGTACCTTTAGGGCTGCACATAAACACTGTCTCAAGTCCCTTTTTCAGTACATCTATTACTGCCTAGAAGTGCTTCAGAAGAGCAACCCACTGAGACCTATAATCTCTAGTCAAAAGCAATTATTATAAATGCATCTGAAAACATAGCTGAGCTTTCAAAATCTCACCACATATGTTCTACAGTTGTTGCGTTAAACAGGTAAAGGAATTTGGCAGAGAATAAATTTCCTTGCCTGCCAGCTTTTCCCCAGATACCAGAGGGGCTGGGGGGCAGCTAGGAGTCTGAGTGAGGGCCAGTTCTGCACCATAAGAAGTCCAGATGCATTCAGTACTGAACTCTCACAACTGCAATTTCACAAATAGTGCAAGCACGGTTCGGTCTAGTCATGTCATGGCCAGATTCAGGTGGTCTGTTTGCGTCTGATGAGGAATTTATTGTGGCTAGATTAGTGAGTGGGGCTGTTTATTGCAGGCCAGTTCATCACTGTAAGTCTGGTTGTGTTCAATACTGAACTACCACAGTTATGGATTCACAAACTGGGCAAGCATCGATCCGTCTAGAGGCGTTGGGTGAACTAGCATAGCCAGACTTGGGTGGTTTGGTCATGTTTAACCAGGAATTTATTGCAACTAGATTAGTGAATGGTGCTGGTTATTAGGATTACAGAAAGCAGATTCTTTGGATTGCTGGTGATGATCACACCTTAGAGGCGAGTAGCTTTTGGGATGTTTTTGTGTTATAATGATATTATAATAAGCAAAAGTTGACCTGAAGAACGTGATCTGGCCAGGCAAATGATGAATTTCTATCTCAGTTCGGGTTCAGTTCTCACAGAAGGCAGAAACAATGCAGCATCTTGATACCATAGTGCACCCAGTTCTCATAGATCACAGAGCCTAGCCACAGTACGTCCACTCTACCCTACTCTCCCAGTACTGTTCTCTCAGTGCTCCCCTAATGTTGCCAACCTCCAAGATTGCCTAGGGAATTTACTGTGAAATGGACTTTTGGCATATCAACTGCTCTTCACCCTGATAGTTTCTTGAATGCTGAAATTTTTCTTAAAGTGTGGACATAAGTTTTAATTTTAAATCACCCCCAGTAATTATTCCACAATGGTATTGCAGAAGGCTTACTCTGATGTCATGATCTACTAAGCTTCAGACAGGGAAGTTC
The DNA here is from genome assembly GCA_027925045.1 of Hypotaenidia okinawae. Classification (NCBI taxonomy): domain Eukaryota; kingdom Metazoa; phylum Chordata; class Aves; order Gruiformes; family Rallidae; genus Hypotaenidia; species Hypotaenidia okinawae. The sequence goes on from BSDF01000001.1 coordinate 178,395,423, forward strand.
AGATAAATTTAAGGTATCTGACTATTTTGCCAATTGCAGATGAAGAACACAATAATTCCAAGATAAATTCAATCATATCGTTATCAGAGGATTTGCAGGAATTTCTTCTGAGATTCAAACCAACATATCAATATCTGTGCTTAGTGTATAGATAAAAACCATAAACAAAATAGAAATATATAAACAAAAATACACAGAGAGCAAACATGGAAGAGAATTTTTGTACCAGGTTTCACAAGAAAACATCTGACAAAAAAGCAGGTAGAAAAAAACTGGTTTGCTTTTTTTCTTTCTTTTTTTTTTTTTCTGTGCTTAGAAGAAGTATGACTAAAGGAGCTCTCTGCTCAGGCAGAAATACAACTACTTTATCCTTGGCCTGAATCACAAGGGCAAATTCTTTCAAGTGTACTTGGCAGGTAGTATACATGCCAAGAGGGTAGGGGGATTTTGTTTATATACACACACCCACACACTCACACAGCAAAGCAATCAATGCAACTATATGAAGATTTTGGAATCACAGCACCCTATCTCTGTTTGAATGTTTGACTTCATCCTTTGAATTACTAAACATACCACGCTTCAAAAGTAAACAAGTATAGCCATGTACCTCTGTAATACAGTATTGTTGTGACTAGTAGTAGGCCATAAGCTTTATTCTGATTTTGCACAGCCTCAGAACTGAGGCTTGTAAGGCTGATTCTGTTTGAAGTTACCTTGACATAGTTACAGCTAAGTTTTACTTATTTTAGTTGTGATGCCACCAACTGAGCAGGTGATGATAAATAATTTGCTTTAATTGCATTTATCTCTGTATGGAACAAACTTAGTTTTATACAGATAGAAGTTACAGCAGTATAGAATGAAATATTTACAGCTATCTCATAGCTATGTAGTGTGGAGAAGTAGGAGTCTGGTTCAGTAACAAAAGTCTTGACAACTGGGGGCACAGAGTATCAGAGAAGTGCAGATGTGTCACAGGTGCAGATTTGCACTGAAGACCCCACAGCTATACACAACTCACCCACAGTCATTTTTAGTGAGGAGACCAGGAGCTGGACAAGCCTATGGGTAACAAAGAGGACAATGGTAGCTAACCTACATAAAAGGTACCATGCACAGTACATTTGGATGTAATATGGTGCTGCAGACATATGGAAAAAAAGCAAAGATGTAAAAGTGTGTTAGAAAATAGATGAAAAGGATCCAAACTGGATCCTACACTGAACAAGAAACCATTAAGATTAACACCACATTCCACCCAGTGAAGGATTGTAGGTGCTGACAACTCCCATTATGAGTAGAACAAGTCCATTGACCTTAGGACCCTGAAGAGCAGGAGAAGAGTAAGTATAACACCAGAAAAGGGAGTAGAAACTAAAAATTATCTGTATGACTATATTAACTGTATCACTGAAACCTTTTCTACATAGAAGTATTCATTCTCTTTCTATAATAATAATTTTTGAACTAAAAATTATTCTTGACTTTAAGACTTCAATTCCACAAAAAATTGATTTTTAGCTTTAATTATGAGATACAATTTGTCTTCACCCATAAGCACGATTTTGATAGCAACACTAGTCTGCTTACAGTATGCAGACATTGTTAAGATGTCAATGTTTGACTGCTGAATTTTACTTCCCATGGTTTATTACAGAAATGAAGTGTGTAAATTCAGGGGGAAAAAACCTTTAGCTACTACTGGTTTAACTGAAATCATGAATTTATGGAAGAGGAACAGAAGTTTCCTTCTCTATTTTATGTTGGTAGCTTCATTTTTATTCATTTGTTTTCATTTTAAAATATTTTTTTATTCCTCTCCTGATGCCAAATTCTGACTGGTCTTTCTCTCCACAGGAACATCTCCTGTAAAGAAACAATTCTTCAGGAATACATGATCCCTTCATAGAGTTTTAAGGGTTTTCAATCACGTAATTGTTGGGGATTTAGAGAAAAACTTCCCTTAGAGGTACATAAAGTGTGATGCTCACCTGCCCTCACACCAATAAAGCCACTGAGATTTGCACTCTTTGTTTGAGCAAGACATCTGTACTAATAACCTGTGAGTACTGCCCGACACCCCATCCAAAAAAAATTCTAATTACTTCTTTGTATCTAAATTGGGTGGTTATAGCTCTGAAATCATACACCGCTCAGTGCACACAACATAGGTTTCTTGATAAAGAGAGCCAATGACAAATGGTAATTTTTCTAAATATAAGGACACTTTTTACTCAGATGACCTTTGATATTTATGGAAATAACTTTTTAGATTATTTTCATAATGATTTAAAACAACTTCAAAGAAGTGTCAAAAGGTTGTTAACTATGAATTGTAAAATATTACTGCGTAAGCAAACTAATAGTTTGAATTCAGGTCATACATCTCTTCAGAAAGTTATTAGTGCAATCATATCATTGTTCAATGATAAGATGCTAGCATGAAATTTTCAGGTTCAGTAGTTTCTTTAAATTAGAATTATGGAACTATATAACATCCCAGGTTTGAAGGGACCTTAAAAGATCATCTGGTCACACTTTTCATGGGAAAAGGAAGCCAGAGGACATTATCTAGCACCCTACCCAATCACATCTTGAAAACCTCCAATTATGGGAATTTTACCACATCCCTGCAGAGATTTTTTCCAGTGAATGATTGTTATCAGGGTAAAAACATTCTTTTCTTATATTGATCTCTGGAGGTCCCTTCCAACCCCTATGATTCTGTGATTCTGAGATTCTGTGATATGAAATGTTCCTCAAAGTAACTTGCACACATTGTCATTTGTCTGCCACTTGTCTTCTCCACATGGCTCCTTGTGAAAAGAGAGTCTTTGACCTCTTTGTAGAGACCTCCACTTTAAGTACTGGAATACTGTGATGAGCTCTGCCCTGAGCCTTCTTTTCTCCAGGAAGAAAAGACTCCTTTAGTTGTTCCTATGTTTCTTCCTATACCGGATGAAACAACAGCACTGCCTAAAAAACATAAATTATTATGTACTTGCCTCCAGAAATAAATTTATTATAAGAAATATGTGTGTAACCTGGTGAAGATTCAATAACATTAAGATTATGAGGATGACTTATTATAAAGAAATCCTTTAATTATTTGAATTACAATAAAATGTCTAAGGTATCTGATACTTCCCCTTGTCATTTTGACTGATTTGTGCCAAATATTTTCCTTATTAGCTTATTTTCTATTGCATTAGGTGTCTCAGATTTCAAGTATTTTTTCCCCTCAAGAAATTTGCAATGTTATGCTACTTAACTTCTTACTGCAAAGATGTATTTGAACCATAGCAACATATCTCTTTGAACCTTTACTTGGGTTTCCAATAAAAAAAAAAATTCATAAATCCATTTCTTCTTCACCTGTTTTAAAAATAACTACATGTAATTTCACATAGTTTTTGGCTGTGATTTGTTTATGGAGACCGTATCTATTGTGCTACAAAATCTGTTTTTCAGTCAGGTCCTGCTATTATCCAGCTTTCTGGATGAGTTGATACAAGTACTAAAGAGGTCAAATTCTTTCAGTGGTCATCTGTATTAATGCAGTCCCAAATACAAGCTTTTTACCTTGTCTACCAATCACAATAAGAGAGCCCAGTTTGCTTTTGGCTACCTCTCATAAGAAAATGCCAGACCAGTACCTGTGTCCCCTAAAAAGTGAAATATGTTTAGTTTAAAAAATGTATTTATTCCTCCTCAAAATGTGTTTTGCTGATCAAAACATATAAGGCTCATAAAAATTTATAGGCCTACAAGGAAAACTAACTCCAAGATGTTGCTATGCTCCTGCACATAAACAGGCTGCTGGCAGCTAATCTCTCTGATTATGCAAAGATGGAATTATAGTATGAATTACTGATGGGCTCGTAGGCTCGGATTCCCCACTTCAAAAATACTGAATTCTTTTATGTTCTGTGACAAATGACCTACCTAGCTGTTCAGTCATGCAGTGGAACAAGCACAGAAGCTGATGGGACTGTTGATACTGGTGAAACTTGACTGTAAAAAAATCCTCATCCACCCTGAGTACTAGAAGATGGTGTAAATATAATTAATGTTTTTTTCTTTGACTCAGCTTTATATTTTGTTCTCATTCATCACAGCCGTAGAATATGAGAGGAAGGAATAAAAATAGGATTGTATTTTGGTCAGGATCCTGACCAATCTTCACAAAGCTCATGCAAAAACTTCCGATGGGAAGGCATTTTTACAGCTATGGTCAGTGAAATGTAATGAAATTGAGAATCTCCTTCATTGGGCTCATAAACTCATAGATTTTTAAACTATATGCAAGATTATCTACGATTTACATTGAAAATATTCACTGGAATAAAAGAAATTTTTGTATAGGCCAGATTGCCAAGGTCTTATATTCCTCACAGATGTCTATGAAGTATTAAACAGAGACTCAGAACCACTTGATGGGAAAGTACTCACAAATGCCTCAACACCTTCTGGTAATGACATAGTAGTGTTGGCTGCTTGCTTTTATAGTGGCTTCCCATTTTCTTCTTTTGGAATGGAATTAATTTCCCTCTTTTTGTTCTAGACCAATCTACCTGTGTAAATCAAAGCTACAAATAAACTCCCCAAATTTCCAAAGAACTCAAGGACGCCATACATTCACCAAATATTTTAGCTATTTGAAATAGCTATTTTAAACAGCTATTAATCGAGGAGGAAATTTCAGATGGCTTCATATGAAAAATACAGAAAATCACACTAATAACATGTTGAAAGACTTGATAGGTAAGCTGAGGCAGATATAAATTTACTTGTGTGCTCTGAATTATCTTTTTTAAATCATCCTCTTCAAAAGCAAGGATCTGAAGAAGAGAGATCCCCAAGAAGATAGTTATTTTGTTAGATGTATCAAAATCTATATGCAAGAGCTGTCAAAGCTGTAATTCACAGGATGGATCTACTTTTTTGTAACTTTTCACAGCTGTCTTTGCGTCTGGACTACCTTTCTTTTAATATAGTATTTTTGTATGAGAATCTTTTAGAGTGTGAAAATTAACCCTACACCCAAGATGGCTTCGCACAACTGTCATTCTTATGTCTCTATTGTTGGCAGGAGGCAGCCATTTTCCAATTAGCTTTGAAGACTTATCACAGAGAGGATTGTAGTTACGTAGGTATGCAAACATGGGATTACTGGGGCTTTATTAGGCTATAGATTGTGCCAAGTCTGCAAGGCCTCATGACTGGTTGGTTTTGGTTTTGTTTTGGGGGTTTTCTTTTCTGCTTTGATGGTTTCGGCTTATTTTGGTCTTTGCTGATATATATTTATTTTTTTTTAAGCCGGTTTAGCTGTAGCAGCTCTTGTCCAATAGCCATAGAAGTATTCCCTGGAGATATTCAAGGTCAGGCTTGATCAGACTCTGAGGAAACTGATCTAGTAAAGATGTCCCTGCTTACTGCAGGGAGTTTGGACTAGATGGCCTTTAAAGGTCCCTTCCAACCTAACATGTTCTATGCTTCTATGCTTCTATGATTCCATTACCTATTCTGTTTTACTTTTGCTTAAGTTTGAAAAAGTTAGTATATAGGTGCAATTTTTAGGGCTAGAAAAACTTTAATTCATTTTAGTTAGGTAAAAAGTATTGAAAAAAGATATTCTGTGTAGAACCAATTACCCTAAAATAACGATGGGATGTAGAAGACTAAAAGAGATGACAACAGAAGCCTTAGAATTATGAGCACAGGACAATACCAAAGACCTGAGTACTAAGAACAAGTTAGCAGTTATCAACAATCATTAAAGGAATACAGCCTTGTGAACTGGACAGAATTCATTTCAGTGGTTAACAAAGACAGTAAAGAAGAGGTACTCAAAATATGTAAACACCACCACATGTAGCGAATGTGGATGTAGCAATGAAGTAAGAACAGGGTGGTGTTGATTTGTAAACCAGCCCCCAAACAGTGAGAAAAAACCCCCCATGACCAATATCTGGATCCCCGCACCAGGATCCTTGAAGGAGCTGGGATGCTTAGAACTTACTATAAAAGCCTCAAAGTTTTATAGCATTGTTTGTGTAAGCAAAAAATCATTGTGTAAGCAAAAAACAGTTGAAAAGGTGTTATACAAAAGGTTTTGTGTAACAATGTTAATGATATTAATAATGATTTCTTTTTTCTGGATTAATTGTTAAATCAGATTAAACGTGTTAGTGCCATTCTGCCAAGACTAATAATAATAACTATTGCATGTTGACTAGATTCAATTTTAATTAGACTAAAAATAACAACCTGGTTTAACATAAAAGTTGTGCTGCTTTGGCCTACAAAGACTATACCATCTGTGGCATAAATCTGCTTTTTGAGTTGCACAAAGAAAGTTCATGGTCCCATTGTGGAATTTCATGATAAAAGAAAATACACTTTCTGCTTTTTTTGTACAGTGAGTTTTCAGCAGTCTGTTCATCCAAGAGAAGTATCAAAGCTTTAAAGAAAAACTGTCCACCAGAACCATTAAAATGTTGAGCAAAGCAACTATATGCAGGGCATTCCAACCCATAAAGTTATTTTTAATAGTTATTCTAGCCCTTCAACATAGGGGTTTTTTTTTTTAAGCTTAAGGGCCATAATCCTCTGAAAATGAAGCTCTTATAATGGTAGCGAAACCATGTCAATTGTTACAATGTAATATCTCTCCAAAATACATCTTTGGAGTACTAGCTTGACTCAGTTCGCAGTTTGTTCCTTGAGTCAGTAGGACTTATGAAATTCTTGAGGAAAGAATGGAAGCTTATTAAAATGATAGCTGGAAATGGTCATTCCAAGGAATTTTAGATAATATTAAACTTATTTTCTTCATTCTTTGACATTCCAGTTATGAAATTGATTCATGAATGGAAAATACCCAGATTGTTTTCTGACTGAAGAAACAGAAGTGTCATAAATTACGCCTGGAAGCAAATTTGTTGGCTCTGTACATCAGACTTAAATTTTCTCCATCACTTTTACAAAAAGTAATTGCATTTGCATATATATGTACAGCACTTTTTGTGAATAGTGAGGTCATATACCTTTGTCTCCTTCATTTGATAAACAGCTTCAACGACATGACTTTAGCTAGCAAATCTTAAGAACATTGTCCCATGCATTATTTATAAGTAAAATGGATTCATATAATAATAATAAAAAATGATAAATAAAAGTAAGCAACAACAATAAAACACACACACACAAAAATAATCCCAAACCAACAACAAAGGAATGAAATATGAAAGGGCTAGGTGATATGTCCAGGGTCACAGGAAATGCAGCGTGCAGCCAGTTTAATGCTGATCTCTTAATCCAGTGACTTAGCACAACCCTATCCAAGCATATTTCTTCAGAGACTCTCAGAAAAGCAGAATCTGATACAACAAATTCCTGTTATGTAAAAGGATATTTCTTCCAACACGTATGCATATTTGTTTCTTTTGCAGACAGTAAATTTTCTATTCAGGTATTCATTCAAAAATATTCTATTCCAGAAATTAAATGAGTTGGAAGTTTCAACAAACCTGGATAATAAAATTTATACAATAAAGATTAAAATCTTCAGTGAAAACTCATATAATTTTATGATCAAGCTTCACCTGATATTACATCAAAGTGTGGAAATAAATTGTTTATGATTCAAAAGCACGCTGTAGTCAATTACATCAAATCCATAAATAATCATTTCTATGGGTTGCTTTCTGTTAGTTTGGGTTGTTTTGATTTGGGTTTTCTTCATCTAAACAATTACCAAGACCTTTGGTGAAAAGTTGTCTGAGGACAGAGTTTTTGAAAAATGGAAGGAAATCACAAATGCAGATTGTATGTGGGAGACTACATTGTACAGCTTGTTTTCTTATTCCCCTTGAAAAATACCAACTCAAATCACTGATTTATAATTTAACAATAACCGCATACACTGAGTTGGAAGGGACTCACAAGGACCATCGAGCCCAACTCCTGGCTCCACACAGGGCCAGCCAATTCAGAGCATGTGACTGAGTGCATCGTCCAGATGCTTCTTACCAAGCTCAGTGCTGTGACCACTTCCCTGGGGAGCCTGTTCCAATACCTGACCACCTTCTCAGTAAAGAACTTCTTCCTAATATCCAGTCCAAACCTCCCCTGTCTCATATTCATGCCTTTTCCTCGGGTTCTATCACTGGTCACTTATGTGGTCTCAGTTTGTAATGTATCTCACTAAGTTACCATATTTATTAGGCACAATTCACTGACATTAAACAAAAGGATGGCACCATCAGTGCTCACACAGTAAGTCTATCAACAGAACCCAAAAATTCTGCTATCTAGTCTTCAATGAGATATATTAAAATATGAACGGTATATAATCCTTCAGCTACTATTTTTAATTTATTAATAATTCATAGTATCACATTGTTTTACAGTTTGCGAGATCTTCTGTTCATTAGTTCAGAACAATAGGGTAGGCTCAAATAGAGATTCTAATAAGGTGACATTTTACCACCATTAGAATTCACCTGGAAAACTTTTTGTAAGACTGAATGATTATGGCAAGCTGAGTAGTAACAGTGGGTTTAACAATGGAAAGCATTACAGTAAATTGAACTGAATATTTAGTGCAAATCAAACAACATTACTTATCAATCTCAGGTACTTCAGTTGTGCGGATGTCATGAAATTAAACCTAATATTCAGCTGTCCACTTGACATCTTGTCTTTCTCAAACAGGAGTTATCTTCTAAACACACATGAAAGTAATGGTGAAGAAAAGGCTGCGAATGCAAATACTATCCTTGACATCAATGATAGTCTTTTAAAGGTTTGTGGGTTTGTTTTTTTTTTTCCTCTCTGGAATTCAGAGAGGAAAAGGACTTGGGAAAGGACACAAACATAACTCAGATGTTTATTTAGTTAGAAAAGAAATTATGTTTAAAAAGCAATTTTTGGGGAGGGAGAGCATGGTCTAGAGGCAACTTTAATCATTGACAAGATTAGGGGTGAGTTACTCAGGATCTTCATCAGCTTTTCATAATAATGGTAAGGCTCATTCTTCAAGTTCTCCTGAATTCATGTTGGGTCCTAGATTCAGAGAGAAGGATTTAGAAAAATCCATTCATTTCGTCTGTCAAAAACAGATTACATCCTTTCCAAGGGGACACAAGAACAGCTACTTCAGGGTATAATTCTCTCTCTCTGTGCTGCATCACTGCTAATTATTTTAACCCACTCTGGAAATCATATCTGGAACAGTTTATTATGCCACAAGCCTATTTACAGCTTGTTCTATCGTCATGTGGAGCAAGAGAGTTCAAGTGCTCAAGTACATCCCACCTGTCTCCAGAAAAATGCTAACATTCTTCTCAATAGAATCTGAGCAGAGCATGGTTGCTCGTATGTAGTCTATCACAGACTACATGATAGACTTAACTTTCCTAAGGAAACCTGCTCCATTTTCATGCCAAAAAAACCCAAAAAAAACAATACCCAAAAACCAAACCAAAGAATCCGTACCAAAAAAAAAACCAAACCCAAAACAAACAAACAAACAAACCAAGCCCAAAAACTACACACTTCCTGACTTCTCCTGAACATTTGACTGATTTTCAAGAAGAATTTATCGGTGTTTTTTCTCTGAAGAAAGGGGTTGTCTGTGGATACCTATTTTCTTTATAGGACTCGAGATAGGAGGCGGCAGTGCAGAAGGATAAAGATCTGCTCACAACAGATGGCATTACTTGTAGCCTCTAATTCCTTAGAAATATATGTATAAACTGTGTAAGAATTACTTTTATTTGGAAAACAGTAGTGATTATTTAAATAAAAGTTTGTATAATAGTTTTTTTGGGTGGGGTTTTTTTTATTACTCTCCCTGGAAATCTGAATCCCATACCCTCACTGAGATAAATACAATTTTTGCCTGAAATAGGAAAGGAAATAGTATTCATAAGTGAGATAACAGCTTCTTTGTATGGAACTGAGAATCATACAACAGATTTTCTGAATAGAACACATATTGTGTGCAGCTGAAGAGCTGATTATTTCTGATTATAAATCAGATAATATTCAGCTGAGGATAATTTCAGATTTTGGAGATCAAAAAGTCATCAGGGGTTAAAGATAGGGGTTAAAATATTATAAATTAAGTACCAAAGCCAAACAAGGACGGGATTTCTGTTCCTGCTGCAGTGATATGACTGACTGGAAGCATTTAGTTTTTATATGTTCTGAGCCAGTCCTGGAAATGCATTATATATTTTGTCCCCTCTTGCATTTAACAGGAGAGAAAAAAATGATGTTGTTAAAGCTTCAAAACACATGCATATATAGATGGAAAAACCAGTCAAATACCTCTATTCAAGTTTGTGCAGGTTAAATAGCAATTGATTTGCAAGGGATTTGGAGAGGAAAGTTCCACTTAGTGTAAGTAATAGAACTTGTCTTTAATATCCTTTTTTTGATGGCTTTTAAATTTCCTCAGCATCCTTGGAGCAGAACACAGTGGCAATATACAGCAACCATTCAGTAATATAAGTAGTTTAAATGTTTTAAAAGCTGACCACTTATCTACAAACTAACTAGTGCCTATTAAGTAGATACAAACTTAATATTCCATTCTACTTTCCTATTGCTGAACTTTGCCTTCTTGAGGCTACCTGCACTTTTGTCCTGCGGCAATCACCTTCCACAGGGAGGAAAAAAAGTCTTCAAAAGAAAATATAAATATGAAAGAAAACTGGCTATTCGAATGGGATGCTCATATTCTCTATCTTTTGCTGCATTTGAGCGCTTCTCATAATATCAGAATAGTTTGGCATAGAAAAATATTTCAAAATTATTATAGAAATCTAGACATTAGTCTCTCACAGACCCGTAACATTTTTATGACTGTTTTTTCTCCTGTCATAAGTATGCTACAAGACTGTGTTGACCAAAGGCTTTGCAGCTGAACATGGCTGCTGGTCCTTTCTTCTAGTCTGTTTTAAACACTAGGCATGGTCTTATTTTGTGTACTTTCTTTGTTGGAGTCATGTCACAAAACCATGAAATAACCACCTTTCTCCTGAGTCAACTATCCACTTCCTACCAACTCTTTGACTTTTAAGTTTTTCTCTTTTATATTACAGAGTTCACAGCTGCTCGTGCCAATATATGAAATATTACATTGGTGCTTTGATCATGCATAAAACCAAAATAGGCTAACATCTTCTTTATGCTATTCTACCTACTAATGCAGATGTCTTCTCTTAAAAAAACAGGATGTTGTACCAATGGCTTTAGGGTTGAACCTTTCAATTGGTGATTATTTTTTACTTTCTGTTATTATTTCTTTTTCAAAGGGAAAGTCTAAGAAGTCCATACACACAAAATCAAAAAATAAATAAATAAATAAAAACACTGTCTTTAAATGCAGGCTTAAACTAATGTAGACCATAGCTCACACTACTATAGACTACAGATCATGCAGAGCTGATCCATGCCATATGGCAGTTTCTGTACTTGGTGTGTGCTAGGGAATAGATCTATTAGACACTAAGTCCTCAGTAAACTTTTATCAGATTACAGTCTGACCGTGATGCAGTATTTGCAGTGAAAAAAAACTGTTTTACATTGGCTATGCTTTCTTTGTATCACATGGTGATAACGAAGACAGCAAAGTGTTGTGGTCCTAGATCATACAGATATATGCTGACATATTCTTGAAATAATGGTAAGAAAGTGTAGGATGACTAGCTCATAGTTCAATCAGATGAAGCCTATCGTAGGTGCCAAAATTAGTGTCCCTGTCTTCAGGGTCTTCTCTAGGAAGCGCTAAGGCAAGAGTTTGGTTCCATACAGGAGAAATAAGGACCAAAGCCTGGCCAAAGTGTTCTGAACCATTTAGATTTCCATTCACTTTGCAGAAAGCCCCGTAAACGTCATTCTTTATATCAGATGTCTCAAGGTGGATGCTAGAGGCAAACAGTGAAAATGCCTTCTCCATCTTCTCAGCAAATCAGGGGGAACAGCTTATTTTATCACACAGTGATTTAGAGCGACTTTTAAGTGTGTGAGGCCCATAGAAATTTTAACTTACACAAGTTCATGGAATCATGGAACTGTTGACTAGAAAAGAGCTCTGTAGTTCATCCTTGTACTTGAAGCAGCACAATCACCAACACTACATCAAGCCTTGATTTGTTTATCTAAGCTCTAAAAATCTCCACAGAGGGAGAATCCTCAGCCTGTGTTGGAAATCTGTTCTTGAGCTGCAATGCATTTGTAGTCAATGTGTTTGTTCTTAATGTTCTAAAATTGATTTGCAATATTTGAAAATGAGAGGTATGGGATATGAATTACTTGTATAAACAGGGAAAAAATCATTAATTCAGTCAAGACAATAAAACTGTAACAACCACATTGGATTTTTTAGAACACCTCACTTTAATAAGGTGATTATAACTATGTAGATAAGAAATGCATTTATTTACAGCATAAATGCTTCGCAAAGCATTAAAATATCTTTCTAATTCTAATGCTATTGTTGCATATATTTCCATTCCATCTTAAAGTGTTTGACCATTCGTTGTTCTTGAGGAACAAGTTCCACAGTTTAGTAAGTCTCCACAATGGGATGTTTTTGTGACCTTCAAAAAATTTGTTTCTGTTATTTAGTTACACCGTGGTGCTAAGCCCCTGTAGTGCACATTTTTGTGTCTTTTGTTTCTCTTCCCCAGTCTTTTCATAATTTTGAATGCTGCAAGTGCTCAAATTCTGCAATGATAAGCCTAGCATAAAACCTGCTTAGACTAGATTTCTCTTAACAGCAGTCAGGAGTACATTTTTTCCCCCAGTTTCACAAGAGAGGGCAATTTATTTCATTTCATTTTTTTAACTAAAAAGCATTTGGAGTTTGGAAGAACCATAAACAAATGGTGAAATGCTTGGGCATTTTGTCTCTAACTTGTAACACTTAAACAAATTTGTCTTGGGTTTACATAAATATAAAACACCCCTAAGCATGCCATTCTAGGAAGTAATATGTAGAACAGTTTTATAGCCATGTGGACTAAGGATATATCATAAGTCAGAAGCAGCAGCTGTTCTCTTTGCTAGCCAAGCCATTTAAGCAGAGTTTGCTCATCAGTTCATTTTTTTCTTAGCATGATCCAAACACAGTGACAGAAAACAATAAGTGTCTTGGCTGACTAAAAGCCTGGGTTTTGATCTAACCACACTCTTCTGCCAAAATTAAATGTTTATACCAACTTCTGGTTTTGGCTTTTCTTCTCAAGAACAGTTCAGAGGCTCCAGTTCAAAACAAAAGTACCTACAAGGGTCTTCTTCAAATTAATAAAATTATAAATTGTTAAGTACCATTATCTTTCAAGGACTACTAGAGGGTTTTGTAGGTTTCTTTGACTTGCTAGTTGCAAAGACTAATTTATATTAAAAGGTCATTTTTATAGAGACTAGCCCAGTGGAAATTAAACACTTTCATAGCATCTTTTGTGTCCATTTTGGTTAATGAGCCAAAAAAGTCCTTAAGTTTTAATGGTCCAATTGCCCCTCTCACTATAGTCAACAATAAATGCAATCATCACGGGTGTTAATTGCAGTAAGATTCACTGAATAAAGCTTCTGTGACTAAACAGCTCTCCCCAAAAGGGAGAAAAAAAGAACAAGTCTAGGAAAGCCATGCTTTTTAAGCCAACTGGAAATACTGACTATAGTAGATTCAGCTCCCATTTCTCATTGGAAACTACTGGCTAGTATGTCAAGAAAGGTATCAACAGCAGAAAAAATGGGAAAGAGATGATAGAGCAGGACACCAGAGTCAAACCCCAGGTAGGACTTGGACCTGGTTGTGTGAAAGGGCTTCAAGGAAGCTGACTGATGAAGTTCTGCTCCCTTGCATATCTTGATAACATCATAAAGCAACCTGAATAAAACTATTTAAATTATTTTATTTAATTAATTAAAGTATTTATCTGCTTAACTGGGTTCTGGTGAAAATTGACTATTCCCACAACTAATTCCCACAACTACATTTTAATAGAAATCAGGGAAAAATATATACATTTCTGCTTAAAAATAAAATAAAATAAAGGGAATTAATTTATCATAATTATCAGCTCTGCCACCAAAAAAATTTTTAAATGGAGTCTGAAATTTAGAAGCAATAGACCTTTCATCGAATGCCTTAGGGAAGGCTAGGAAACTTACTCTGATTTCACAGGTGTATATAATTTTAAAATTCATGCAATACTCCCATTCCAGCTTTTATTTCCCCCAAGTAAAACTATAAAGTGTGATTTCAAGGAACTTATCCACAGAGTAACATGCATATAGAGCTAGAGAGCATGAATAGTTCAAGGGAAAACTATTTTCCACCGGTTTTGGAAATATGAGGAATGATACTGTGGCTGGAGCTCATCACTGTGCATTTCTTGCTCATGAACAGCCTCTAGACATTATCACCAGCTTCCACTTAGAAAATTGTCACTTTTACTGCAAAACCCAAGGAGCAGTCCTTGAAAATCTTGTAAGGAAATCATGCCTTATATCATGATTAAATAATGCACTGCAGATTAAGCATACTTTGCACAACAATAGTGAGCATATACCAGCAACAATGGGTTAAATAAAGATTTGAACCTACAAAGACCTGCATTTACTCTGGTGAGTAGCATGTGAGTATTTCTTCCCTGTAATAGATGCATTCAGAATCAGGGTATTAGTTCTGTAGTTAATGGACATAGCTTCTAAAAGGCATCTAATAAAACTAGCACTGCTCAGACGTATGCCATTAAATTAACTTAGTTAACCAGTTCACTCTACCAATTAGACTGAAAGAAATCTATATTTCTAGAAAGGAAATATATAGCAGAGTTACTGATTAAAATCCCATTCCACAAAACATTTCTCCAAGTGATTAATCTGAAACACCTGCTTAATTTCTACTGAAGTTAAGGAAACTTTTACACTTGTTCTGGGGCTTTCATGAATGATTGAGGGGTAACATTATTAAAATACATACCAAAACCAAAAAAGATGATATATAAAAGGTTTGATTTACAAGAAACTTATTCTCACACATTCTGTAGTCTAATCTGGACTGGAGGGAAAAAAATAATCACAGGTATTCAGGCCACCAGAAACAGAAAAATATAGATGCTTTTCTAAGATTTTGGGTTGGAGTTACAATGTATACATCACAAATATTATGCACTGGGGTTATAAACAAAGACTTGAATTTGTCAGTTCCTGTCTATAATAGCTCTCAGAGAGACAGGCTTCATGTTCTCTCACCGTCATTCTTGTCATTAATTTATTATTCATTTTTTCTATGGCTATCATTTGCTAAGATTAACAAGCAATATCAAAACATTTTAAAAAATTAGTAAACTGTGACTGGTGATCTAAATAATTGCCAAGAAACAAAGATATATTCCAGGGTATATCTCCACATAACACTGATGGATAGATAAGACTATTGGGATGCAACAAAATAAGACACATGGCTTCATTCTGATCTATAAGCAAATATATATGAAATAAATATTAATGGAAGTTTGGAGATGGACCAATGTAAGTGACTTCAAAGAGTGAAATTCATCCTTTCCTCAGCAACTCTTTAGAGTACTGCTCTTTTTCCCTATTTTTGCTTTTATTTATCTTGATTTCTGCCATCGGTTCTGAATATGAGCATGGATGGTAGTCTGTGTACATTTCCCCAGACCAGGCAATGTTATTTAGAAGTCTTTTAAGAGCTATTATCAGTAAAAGGCAAAGGAAACTACACCTCTTAATGTGCAGAGCATGAAGTCATTTAACATGAAACAGATGAGACATAGAGAGCTTTTTTCAGCTATTTTTGCCTCAAGCTTCTCTGTGGGAAGAAGATACAGAGCTAAAAAGATCTGTGGCTTTATTTATAACCCCATTTAAAAGGCAAAAATAACTCTCCAATTTTTTCATAAGTTATGTCATTAAAATATTGTTTAGAAATCTGGTTTTAGTTTGCTTTTGATTAAGACATTTTCACCTCATTGAAACCGACGTAGCATGATATATCAGAAACCTACATGTTAATAAAAATGCTATTACTAATATTTGAGGGGAGTGAAAATATAGACATATTAGAATATATAGAATTTATATTGTCTATAAATAGAATACATTGAAAACATGTATTTTTGTAAAATAAATGGTCTGATATTAACCTTAAATCACACGTATGTATGTCAGGTCCATGAAACAATAAAATATTCACCCAGAGTGTTGTCAAAATTCTTTTCCATTAAATGAAAAATGAGGGAATGGCTTCTAGAGAAAGAATGAAGGAAGTGAAAGGAAGAAATGGAAAAGTGAGTAGAATGTATTATTATGGAGATGATTATCACAGGGAATTAATAATATTTTGAATGCATGGATGGCAACAGATAGAGTAACATAAACACATAATAGGAGAGGAAAAAAGCCATAAAGAACCTGTTTATTCCATGATCAGGTCATCGTCATAGAAAAGTTGGCTACTTGGATTCCAGTGCTGTCTGTAGAAGCATTTGTGAGGGCAGCTTTAGGGAACTCAGTGTTGCCCTGAACGGAGCACAGCTCTTCATATGGAAGCTCTTATTTTCCTAAGGGAAGAATAAGAAAAAGCATGCAGTGGAGAGAGGACTGTAAAACAGAGACAAGAATAAATGAGGTATGCATAAAAATAAAAGAAAATCACAGAAAGTAAAAAAAGACCCTAAACAACAAACAAACAAACAAACAAACAAACAAACAACAAAAAAGGATGTTCTATTCAGAAGAAAAATATTTTAACCCCCTCCACAGATTCAAGACATTAACAATTCTGGAGTCTCAACCCTACATCTTACCTAAATTTCCTGTGTAAATTTCAAGTTGCATTTAAAAGACTCCCATATGTTTGCAGTGAAAACATAATACTCTCTGACTGCTGAACACTAGATCTACTATTTCAGCTACTCCCAAATAGAAACTAGCTACCCTCTTAGCTAGGACTTGATTAGAAACTAGAGGACAGATGTTTCTGACCTATTTCTATGGGCTTGACACCAAATACTCATTATCATAATTTATCTCACTTAAAGCATCATTTTCTATTTCTCTCCCATTAGCTTTCCACAGTCAGACCTAGACTTCATGCCTAGGAGGAAGGCACCGACTAATCTGACCATAGATGGCAAATAACCTCCATGCATTCATCTGGGATTGCCTCAGAGTGTTGAAACTGATGAGAAAAAGAGGGTAGAAAGCAAGTTCACAAACTGAGCCCATGGCAGTCCACTTCCCTTTTTTTTTTTTTTTGGACCACTTCAGGATTGGTGTGATCTCTAGGTCTGAAATATTACTTTGGGCACCACCCCAAAAACTAAAGTTGATTTGCAAAATATGGCTTCTTTCACTCTGAACAGTACTTTACCACCTGGGGCTTTTCACTCTTGAGAATCACTGCTTTCTCTCATGCAGTTTCTAGGGTTTGAAAAAAAAATTTGTGCTACAAAAACACTTCTCCAGTTGGCCAAAGTTCATACACATTGTTTCAGACACATTCAGCTGAAAAAGCATAGAAACTGATAGCTATATTATAGGGCCAAGGAGCTACAGCATGGTGGCCCAGAGGCCTGAGTGCAATGTAGCATGGATGCAACTGCTGTGCTGTAGAAGAAGTCAGCCTCAGGCACCAGAGATATCAGACAGACTCCACCCTGTGCCCTTAGAGAGGAAGGGACATCATCAGTTCTTATTTTTCTTTAATTTTCAGTATAGTCATAATCCATGTGTCCAGCTAGAAGTGCATCTTTGGCTTGTGAAATATATCAAATGAACCAGCAATAGCTTTCTAAGAATGGATGGCAAAGTAGAGCAGCAGTGCAGAAATCTCATACTGAAGACAGTTAACAATCCAGAAAGATGGAAACCAGAAGATTCAAATGCCCAGTCCAGAAAGTTGACTGTGCCTGGGGTAGTCCTGTTGCACAGCAGCCAAGCAGTATGAAATAGCTTACAACCTGTTGCACACTTTTTACCCCACCAGACAGAATGGTAGCCTGCAAACTGCCTGTGAGAACACTCTAGGGCCTCTGTCAGCCCGATAGGTGCTGTGGAAATGTTTAGCACAGGACCACTCTGCTGGTTTCCAGGTTTCCAGACCAAAGTTCTGGAAGGATCTAGAATCACCTCCTCCGAGCTGTACAATGGTTCCCCCAGAGAGCAGAATCTAAAGCAAGACACAAGGAAAACCTGATAAAACTCAAATGTATAAACACACAAGAGGTGGAAGCAGGTACAAGTGACCTGGGAGATAGTCACACTGTTCAAGCATGCAGAAAGGCAGACAGGAAAGCCAAAAACCCACCTGGAGTTGAAACTGGCAAGGTATGTGGACAACAAAAAGGGCCCCTACAGATGTGTCAGCAGCAAAAGGAAGACTAGGGAAAACGTGGATCACAGAATCACAGAATTGTAGGGGTTTGAAGGGACCTCAAGAGATCATCGAGTCCAACCCCTCTGCCAAAGCAGGTTCCATAGGACATATTGCACAGGTAGGCGTCCAGACAGGTCTTGAGTATGTCCAGAGACTCCACCACCTCCCAGGGCAGCCTGTCCCAGGGCTCTGTCAACCTCACTGTGAAAAAGTTCTTCCACATGTTGGTGTGGAACTTCCTGTGCTCCAACTTGCAGCCATTGCCCCTTGTATTGTCTCCACAGACCACTGAAAAGGGGCTAGCTGATTCCCCCTGTGTCCCACACCTGAGATATTTATAAACATGAATAAGACCCTCTGGTGAATAGGTAAGGAGATGAAGTGGCAAAGGATATGGAAAGACCTGTGGTATTCATTGCCATCCTTGCTTCGATGTCTAGTAATATGAGTAGCTACATGAATACCAGGCCTCTGTAACCAGCGTGGAGGATCAGATTAAAGAACATTTAAATAAAATAGACATTAAAGAGCCTGTTGTGAATGTGGAAGGAAAGTGTCTGCTCCTTTAAGACGCAAAGACATTTTTCAGTGTAAAAAAGGAAATATCTGAAAAGGATGAAGCTATAAAGAAGAGCTTGAAGAGACACAAACCTAATCAACAAATGCTACCAGAAGCAGTAATGAGAAACAAACCTGGTCAGTTACAGAAATTTGTCCACCGCAGCATTGGGATCTGTGGGAGCTGACGGGCCCACGATGTCCAAAGTCTTATTTCAATACAGCTTCTGCTAGTGCGTCTCAGAGTATCTTGCTGGACAAAATGCCCAGAATACAACTAGACAAAGCCACAATGCACTGGGTGGGCAATTGGCTGATGGGTCAGGCCCAGAGGGTGATTGTAAACGGGGTTCCATCTGGCTGCTGACCAGTCACTAGCGGGGTTCCCCAGGGCTCCATTTTAGGTCCAGGTCTTTGTAATGTTTTCCTAAATGACCTGGACACAGGCCGTGAGGGTGTCTTCAGTGAATTTGCAGATGACACCAAAATGGGAGGAGCTTTTGACTCCTTTAAGGTTGGAGAAGCCTTGCAGAGACACCTGGACAGATGAGAAACCTGAGCAATTCCCAACCACACGAAACTGAACAAGGGCAAGTGCTGGATGCTGCACCTGAGAAGAGACAAGCCTGGCTACACAGATAGACGGGGGAATCAGACGCTGGAGGCCAGCCGTGCGGAGAGGCATTTGGGGGTCTTGGTCGACAGCAAGTTAACCATGAGCCAGCGGTGCACCCAGAGGGGGAGTGAAGGGGCCGGCACCCACCTCCTCTCTTTGGCTGCCAGCAATAGAACCCGAGGGAACGGTATCAAGCTCAGACAAGAGGTTCTTTACTGAGAAGATGGTCAGGCACTGGCACAGGCTCCCCAGGGAAGCGGTCACAGCACCCAGCTCGACTCAGGTCAAGAAGCATCTGGACAATGCCCTCGGCCCCATGCTCTGACTTGGCTGGCCCTGTGCGGAGCCAGGAGTTGGACTCCATGATCCTTATGGGTCCTTTCAAGCTCGGGATATTCCATTCCATTCTAGGAGGGGAGATACCCCTGAGCCCCACCCCACCTGTGACACGAGCCCCGGCCCGCATCCCCCCCCCGCCCGACTTGGAGGTTCAGGACACCCAGAAGCTGTTTGCATCCTAGCGTTGGCCCGGCAACGGTGTCAGTGCGTGCTGGGCCGGTACACAGAGCAGCACGGGTGAGTGAAGCTCTGACCCAGCAGCACTGCGACACCGCGATCAGAGTCATTTTGGTCATCGAAGCTCGTTCCAGAGCCCCACAGACGTGTCCATCTGCCGTCATCTTCAGGATGGGGCAGCTGAACTGCAGCCACAGACGCAGGTAGGCTCCCCCCACAGCTCCGGGACACGCCGGCATGGCCGAGCCCCGC
The DNA here is from genome assembly GCA_027925045.1 of Hypotaenidia okinawae. Classification (NCBI taxonomy): domain Eukaryota; kingdom Metazoa; phylum Chordata; class Aves; order Gruiformes; family Rallidae; genus Hypotaenidia; species Hypotaenidia okinawae. The sequence continues at coordinate 178,415,795 of BSDF01000001.1, forward strand.
AGCAGCAGCAGCCACATTGATCACACCTGCCACCGTCCCCTCTGCAGGGACGACCCCGAGCCCGTGCAGCAGTGCCAGCCTGCCCAGCCATCCCCCGAGCCGCTGCTGCGCCAGCGCGTGCAGGTGACCCAGGGCCGCGTGACCAAGATGAGGGACCTTCTCCTCTTCTTGGAGACCTTGGTCATCGCCAAGTCCAAGTAAGACTCCCAGAGCCCAGCTCTCTTTCCTGCTAAGCCCTGGCCCCGGCCCCAGGGTGGGGACACCCAAGTGGCAGCCCCAGGCCCCCCCGGTGCCCTGCTGCCAGATGCACCCGTGGCCATGCCCAGGGCAGGCGCTGGACGGGAGCCACTGGGCCGGGCTACCTCCAGACCACTCCCTGACGCTCCTCTCTGCAGCGATGGCAAGAGCCCGCGCCCAAAGCTCTGCCTGCCCCTGGGCCAGCTGCACGTACTGAGCAGCAGCAACCGAGATGCCAGGGATGCAGCCGGTGACCAGGAGGAGCAGGAGGAGCAGGACACCAACTCCCTGGTCCTCCTCTGGCCCGAGGGCTCCCTCATCGTCACTTTCTGGTGAGTTGGGGGGCTGCGTCCCACGCAGTCAGGGCTGGGCACTGCCTCGGTCCTGCTCCACAGGCCTTTGTCCTGCCTCTGGGGCTGTCCTCACGCCCGGCTCTGCCTGGCTCAGGCTGGGTGGGGAGCAGCGGGCACTCAGGCTGGGTCTCCTCTCTTCCTGCAGCTCCCGGGCACTGAAGGAGCTCTGCCTCAGCGCTCTCCTGGGGTAAGCCCTGCCCTGGCCCTGCAGCCTGGGCCGCTCCAGCTCCCAGCACGGCACTGGGAGTTGGGGGGATGCCGCAGGCGTAGCCCCACGATGCAGAAACACCGCTCCCGAGCTGGGGAGAGGTGCCCCGCAGCGGCTGCCTCGGGGCAGCTCAGAGAGGGCAAAGGCGGCTTGTGCCTCACCCGGCTCTTTGTCCACCCCTTCCCCTGGCACAGGCCACCGCAAGGAGTGCAGGGAGCCCGTGTGACCCAGCTGCCCTCCATCAAGCTCCTGCTGAAGGAGCTGAGGCGCCGCAGAGCCGTGAGTGTCCCTCCCGGCCCCGCTCTGCCCCCAGAGCCTGCTGCAGCCCAGCATCAGGGCCATGGCTTCTCACCAGCCGCTCTCTTCCCCTTGCGCAGGCCACGCCGCTGGACAGCAGCAGCCTGGAGAGGCTGCTCGAGCGCCAGGCAGAGGTGCGCATCGGCTGGCACGGCAGCGCTCGGGCTGCCGTCTCGGCCGTGCCCAGCTGTCCCGCAGGGCCAGGGGCCGAGGCAGCTCGCCGGGGGCCCTTTCTGCTGCGGGGCTGCTGGCTGAGCGCAGCACCTTTCTTGCAGGCTGGCCCAGAGCAGCGCCCAGCGCCCGTCGCCTCCGGCAGCCAAGGCGGACTCGGCCCCTCGGCTGGTGAGTGACCTGGGGCCGGGGACACCACGGCCCTCCTCTGCTCCTCTGCCGGGCGGCCACTCGAGCTGCAGCGGCTGGGGGCAGCGCCGCCGAGAGATCTCCCGCAGCGCTCGCCTGGCGCTTCTGGTCCCTCCACGGCTCTTTGCTCTCTTGTCCTTGGCAGCAGGCGGCACCGGCCGGAGGAGGTGGCGGCTGCCCTGGCCCTTCGGAAGGCGGCGAGGGAGCTCGGCGGCTGCAGAGGCAGCGGAGCAGCCGGGCGCCCAAGAGAGCCGCGGGGTTCTCTTCGGCCGGCCCCTGGCCGCTGTCTGCAGCCAGGATGGCACGCTGCCCCAGCCCGTCCAGGTAAGCGAGCCTGGCCAGGGGCTGCCCGTCCCGCTGGCTGCTGCGCACAGGCGCTGTCCCCAGCAGAGGCAGCCCGGCTGGGGCTCGGGGACAAAGGCGGCTGCTCCCCACGGCCCCCACGGCCAGACAGCCCGCTGTCCCGCCCCGGCCAAAGCGGAGCCGGCCCCCTGGCTCCTGCCCCTGCGCAAGCTTGGCCTGGCCCAGGGCCTGTCTCCAGCCCGGCCGCTGCCCTCCTCTGTCCCTGCAGGACCTGCTGGCTGTCCTGGAGGACCAGGGCCCGTCCACAGAGGGGATCTTCCGGGTGGGGGCCAGCGAGCGTGCCTCCCGGGAGCTGAGGGAGGCCCTCGACACGGGAGCGGAGGTTGACCTCAAGAGCCAGCCCGTGCACCTGCTGGCCGTCATTCTGAAGGTGAAGCCCGCTGCCCTGTCCCCCGGCAGCTCTGGGCTCTGAGCGAGCTGATGGGCACCTGCTCGTGAGCCAGGCTGCCGGGGATGCTGCCCGTGCTGCCGGCTGCAGTGCTCCAAGCCTCACCCGGAGCCCTGGGCATTGCAGGACTTCCTCCAGCAGATCCCCTCCAAACTCCTCGTGGCGGAGCTCTACGAGGAGTGGATGAGCGCCCTGATGCAGAAGACCAGCAGCCATAAGAAGCTGGCAGCACTGAGGGAGTAAGCATGGAGTTGGCGTGGCCAGGGAGCCTTCCCTGGGCTGGGCTGGGCTGAGATCGGCCCTGGGGGAGCGGTGTCGACAAGGTCAGCTTTGTTGACTGTGCCTTGGTGCCCTGACAGGGTGGCCGGCAAGTTGCCCGAGGCCAACCTCCTGCTCCTCAAGAGCCTGCTGCCCCTGCTGCATAACATCAGCAGCAACGGGGACAGCAGGATGAGTGCCAGCAACCTGGCCATCTGCCTGGGGCCCAACCTCCTCAGCCCACCCGAGGACGACGCGCTGCCCCTGCACGACGTGCTGCGCGTGACTCTGCAGGTACGCTGCGTTTCCCAGCCGGCTGCAGCCTTCCGGGCCCAGCCAAGCGCTGCCGTGCAGAGCTGCCTCCTCTCTTCAGGAAACACTCCCGGGGGAGCTGCTGCTGGCAATAGCAGACCCCGGCAGCTGTGAGCCCCTTCCAGCCCCCCAGCTGCAAACCGCTGCTTTGCTGTGTGCAGGTGACACTGCTGGTGGAGGTTCTCATCTACCACCACAAGAGAATCCTGCGGGTGGAGGTACCCGAGTGGCGAGAGCCAGGGCTCTACGCACGGCCGGCAGAGGCACATCGGGGCCACAGAGAGCGGGGCAGCAAAAGCCTCCCGCCTCAGAAGGTGGGTGGCACCGCTGCCGCAGGGACAAGGCAGGTCACTGCCAGCCTGCAGGCCCGCCGCAGCGCAGGGTCAGGCTGATGCCCATCAGCCGTCGCACTGGGTGCCGTCATCCCCCCGCCAGATCCGGCTCAGCTGAGCTGAGCAAACCCACCCAAGGGATGGATCTGCCTGTCAGAGCTGAGGTAGCAGCCGGGCAGGCAGGTCCTCACCACCTGCTAAGTCGTTCATTTCCATTGCAGGTGCCTCCAGTTGCTCCGGCCAGCCAGCAGCCAGAGAGCTCCTGCGAGGACAGAAGGTAGGATGAGCTAGCTTTGATGAAGAGCAGAACTGATTTGCGTTGATCACGGCTTTCCCTGTCTAATGATCCTCTTGAACGGAAAGGCTGGCAGGCTCTTCACAAGGGTGCGGGAAGGGGGAACCCACCTGTGAAGAGGAGAGCAACGGGGACGGGCAAGCGGCCAGGAAGAGGAGCCAGGTGGAAGAAGAGCTCTCTGGAAGGAGGGGGAAGTCCAAGGAGGGCAAGAAGAGTGAGGAGCCCAGGTGTGTAGCAGACTCTGCCGCCCATCTTTCCCTTGCCAGTGTTCTGCCTTGAGGAAATCCTCCTGAGGCTGTTGTCTGAATCCCAGAGACACAGCAAGGAGCTGCTCCGCAGAGCTGTAGCTAGGGAGGTATCGTCACTCCTCAAAAAACCGACGCTTCTCCTGAGAGACTTGAGGGCAGACAAAAAATAGCAAAAGCACCGTGTTTTGTCCTCTCTTGCCATGCCAGAGGACATCCCAAAGAAGGGGGGACCAAGTCCCGCCCGCTCCTGCCTTCCCGGTTCCATCAGCGCTTTCCAACTCTGCCCTTGCAGGCGCCGGCGTGTGTCTGTTCCTTGGATTCCCCGGAGGAGCTCCAAGGCCCGGCCCTCGGCAGGCACCACGTAGCTGCAGCAGCACCTCGGCAGAAGGGACGAGGAAGCACCCGTGCCCTTCTTTTCTTGTTACTTTACTTTTATTGTTGCTTTACTTTTATTGTTACTTGACTTTGATCGTTGACTTTGAGTTCTTTACTAAATAGTAGTTTAGTTTAGTGTCAGTTTAGTTTAGAATAGGATTTGCAGTTTAGGGAACTTGTTCTTTACTAAATAGTAGTTTAGTTTAGTGTCAGTTTAGCTTAGAATAGGATTAGGAGTTTAGGAACTTGTAAGAGTTAGGAGAATAAAAAATGTGTTAAGGCCCTTTGGAATGTGTGGGTGCCTTGATCACTATGGAAATCGTTACGGGCTCTGAATTAAAGCCGTGGGTACCGGTGCTGGTCTTGAGTTGAAACACTAGGGACCAGAAGAACCTGGCTGTGGTTGTGCAGATCAGCCAACGCTGAAATGTGCATGCGCAAGGATGGGGTGCAACCAGCACACGCAGTGAGGAAGACTATCGAGGACAGCCACAGGACCCCCGCTCACCAGAACTCCGCGTGCTAATCATTCCCCTCCCCTCTTTGTATTCAAAGCAGTCGTGAAGTTGAGCAACGATTTTGGTAGAGTAAGAATACAGATAAAGCGAAGAACCTGAAAGTCAATCCTTGCAAAGGCCAAATGAAGAAGCCGTCCTTCCATGCAATTTTGAGCGATGACTTTAGCTAAGGAATTGTCTAAATGTGCCCTGCTTGGTGCCTGTGGGTGAACACATCCTTGGCGGAGCTGTCCAAAGTAGTAGTTCGGTACAGCTTCTGCTAGTGCGTCTCAGAGTATCTTGCTGGACAAAATGCCCAGAATACAACTAGACAAAGCCACAATGCACTGGGTGGGCAATTGGCTGATGGGTCAGGCCCAGAGGGTGATTGTAAACGGGGTTCCATCTGGCTGCTGACCAGTCACTAGCGGGGTTCCCCAGGGCTCCATTTTAGGTCCAGGTCTTTGTAATGTTTTCCTAAATGACCTGGACACAGGCCGTGAGGGTGTCTTCAGTGAATTTGCAGATGACACCAAAATGGGAGGAGCTTTTGACTCCTTTAAGGTTGGAGAAGCCTTGCAGAGACACCTGGACAGATGAGAAACCTGAGCAATTCCCAACCACACGAAACTGAACAAGGGCAAGTGCTGGATGCTGCACCTGAGAAGAGACAAGCCTGGCTACACAGATAGACGGGGGAATCAGACGCTGGAGGCCAGCCGTGCGGAGAGGCATTTGGGGGTCTTGGTCGACAGCAAGTTAACCATGAGCCAGCGGTGCACCCAGAGGGGGAGTGAAGGGGCCGGCACCCACCTCCTCTCTTTGGCTGCCAGCAATAGAACCCGAGGGAACGGTATCAAGCTCAGACAAGAGGTTCTTTACTGAGAAGATGGTCAGGCACTGGCACAGGCTCCCCAGGGAAGCGGTCACAGCACCCAGCTCGACTCAGGTCAAGAAGCATCTGGACAATGCCCTCGGCCCCATGCTCTGACTTGGCTGGCCCTGTGCGGAGCCAGGAGTTGGACTCCATGATCCTTATGGGTCCTTTCAAGCTCGGGATATTCCATTCCATTCTAGGAGGGGAGATACCCCTGAGCCCCACCCCACCTGTGACACGAGCCCCGGCCCGCATCCCCCCCCCGCCCGACTTGGAGGTTCAGGACACCCAGAAGCTGTTTGCATCCTAGCGTTGGCCCGGCAACGGTGTCAGTGCGTGCTGGGCCGGTACACAGAGCAGCACGGGTGAGTGAAGCTCTGACCCAGCAGCACTGCGACACCGCGATCAGAGTCATTTTGGTCATCGAAGCTCGTTCCAGAGCCCCACAGACGTGTCCATCTGCCGTCATCTTCAGGATGGGGCAGCTGAACTGCAGCCACAGACGCAGGTAGGCTCCCCCCACAGCTCCGGGACACGCCGGCATGGCCGAGCCCCGCAGCAGCAGCAGCCACATTGATCACACCTGCCACCGTCCCCTCTGCAGGGACGACCCCGAGCCCGTGCAGCAGTGCCAGCCTGCCCAGCCATCCCCCGAGCCGCTGCTGCGCCAGCGCGTGCAGGTGACCCAGGGCCGCGTGACCAAGATGAGGGACCTTCTCCTCTTCTTGGAGACCTTGGTCATCGCCAAGTCCAAGTAAGACTCCCAGAGCCCAGCTCTCTTTCCTGCTAAGCCCTGGCCCCGGCCCCAGGGTGGGGACACCCAAGTGGCAGCCCCAGGCCCCCCCGGTGCCCTGCTGCCAGATGCACCCGTGGCCATGCCCCGGGCAGGCGCTGGACGGGAGCCACTGGGCCGGGCTACCTCCAGACCACTCCCTGACGCTCCTCTCTGCAGCGATGGCAAGAGCCCGCGCCCAAAGCTCTGCCTGCCCCTGGGCCAGCTGCACGTACTGAGCAGCAGCAACCGAGATGCCAGGGATGCAGCCGGTGACCAGGAGGAGCAGGAGGAGCAGGACACCAACTCCCTGGTCCTCCTCTGGCCCGAGGGCTCCCTCATCGTCACTTTCTGGTGAGTTGGGGGGCTGCGTCCCACGCAGTCAGGGCTGGGCACTGCCTCGGTCCTGCTCCACAGGCCTTTGTCCTGCCTCTGGGGCTGTCCTCACGCCCGGCTCTGCCTGGCTCAGGCTGGGTGGGGAGCAGCGGGCACTCAGGCTGGGTCTCCTCTCTTCCTGCAGCTCCCGGGCACTGAAGGAGCTCTGCCTCAGCGCTCTCCTGGGGTAAGCCCTGCCCTGGCCCTGCAGCCTGGGCCGCTCCAGCTCCCAGCACGGCACTGGGAGTTGGGGGGATGCCGCAGGCGTAGCCCCACGATGCAGAAACACCGCTCCCGAGCTGGGGAGAGGTGCCCCGCAGCGGCTGCCTCGGGGCAGCTCAGAGAGGGCAAAGGCGGCTTGTGCCTCACCCGGCTCTTTGTCCACCCCTTCCCCTGGCACAGGCCACCGCAAGGAGTGCAGGGAGCCCGTGTGACCCAGCTGCCCTCCATCAAGCTCCTGCTGAAGGAGCTGAGGCGCCGCAGAGCCGTGAGTGTCCCTCCCGGCCCCGCTCTGCCCCCAGAGCCTGCTGCAGCCCAGCATCAGGGCCATGGCTTCTCACCAGCCGCTCTCTTCCCCTTGCGCAGGCCACGCCGCTGGACAGCAGCAGCCTGGAGAGGCTGCTCGAGCGCCAGGCAGAGGTGCGCATCGGCTGGCACGGCAGCGCTCGGGCTGCCGTCTCGGCCGTGCCCAGCTGTCCCGCAGGGCCAGGGGCCGAGGCAGCTCGCCGGGGGCCCTTTCTGCTGCGGGGCTGCTGGCTGAGCGCAGCACCTTTCTTGCAGGCTGGCCCAGAGCAGCGCCCAGCGCCCGTCGCCTCCGGCAGCCAAGGCGGACTCGGCCCCTCGGCTGGTGAGTGACCTGGGGCCGGGGACACCACGGCCCTCCTCTGCTCCTCTGCCGGGCGGCCACTCGAGCTGCAGCGGCTGGGGGCAGCGCCGCCGAGAGATCTCCCGCAGCGCTCGCCTGGCGCTTCTGGTCCCTCCACGGCTCTTTGCTCTCTTGTCCTTGGCAGCAGGCGGCACCGGCCGGAGGAGGTGGCGGCTGCCCTGGCCCTTCGGAAGGCGGCGAGGGAGCTCGGCGGCTGCAGAGGCAGCGGAGCAGCCGGGCGCCCAAGAGAGCCGCGGGGTTCTCTTCGGCCGGCCCCTGGCCGCTGTCTGCAGCCAGGATGGCACGCTGCCCCAGCCCGTCCAGGTAAGCGAGCCTGGCCAGGGGCTGCCCGTCCCGCTGGCTGCTGCGCACAGGCGCTGTCCCCAGCAGAGGCAGCCCGGCTGGGGCTCGGGGACAAAGGCGGCTGCTCCCCACGGCCCCCACGGCCAGACAGCCCGCTGTCCCGCCCCGGCCAAAGCGGAGCCGGCCCCCTGGCTCCTGCCCCTGCGCAAGCTTGGCCTGGCCCAGGGCCTGTCTCCAGCCCGGCCGCTGCCCTCCTCTGTCCCTGCAGGACCTGCTGGCTGTCCTGGAGGACCAGGGCCCGTCCACAGAGGGGATCTTCCGGGTGGGGGCCAGCGAGCGTGCCTCCCGGGAGCTGAGGGAGGCCCTCGACACGGGAGCGGAGGTTGACCTCAAGAGCCAGCCCGTGCACCTGCTGGCCGTCATTCTGAAGGTGAAGCCCGCTGCCCTGTCCCCCGGCAGCTCTGGGCTCTGAGCGAGCTGATGGGCACCTGCTCGTGAGCCAGGCTGCCGGGGATGCTGCCCGTGCTGCCGGCTGCAGTGCTCCAAGCCTCACCCGGAGCCCTGGGCATTGCAGGACTTCCTCCAGCAGATCCCCTCCAAACTCCTCGTGGCGGAGCTCTACGAGGAGTGGATGAGCGCCCTGATGCAGAAGACCAGCAGCCATAAGAAGCTGGCAGCACTGAGGGAGTAAGCATGGAGTTGGCGTGGCCAGGGAGCCTTCCCTGGGCTGGGCTGGGCTGAGATCGGCCCTGGGGGAGCGGTGTCGACAAGGTCAGCTTTGTTGACTGTGCCTTGGTGCCCTGACAGGGTGGCCGGCAAGTTGCCCGAGGCCAACCTCCTGCTCCTCAAGAGCCTGCTGCCCCTGCTGCATAACATCAGCAGCAACGGGGACAGCAGGATGAGTGCCAGCAACCTGGCCATCTGCCTGGGGCCCAACCTCCTCAGCCCACCCGAGGACGACGCGCTGCCCCTGCACGACGTGCTGCGCGTGACTCTGCAGGTACGCTGCGTTTCCCAGCCGGCTGCAGCCTTCCGGGCCCAGCCAAGCGCTGCCGTGCAGAGCTGCCTCCTCTCTTCAGGAAACACTCCCGGGGGAGCTGCTGCTGGCAATAGCAGACCCCGGCAGCTGTGAGCCCCTTCCAGCCCCCCAGCTGCAAACCGCTGCTTTGCTGTGTGCAGGTGACACTGCTGGTGGAGGTTCTCATCTACCACCACAAGAGAATCCTGCGGGTGGAGGTACCCGAGTGGCGAGAGCCAGGGCTCTACGCACGGCCGGCAGAGGCACATCGGGGCCACAGAGAGCGGGGCAGCAAAAGCCTCCCGCCTCAGAAGGTGGGTGGCACCGCTGCCGCAGGGACAAGGCAGGTCACTGCCAGCCTGCAGGCCCGCCGCAGCGCAGGGTCAGGCTGATGCCCATCAGCCGTCGCACTGGGTGCCGTCATCCCCCCGCCAGATCCGGCTCAGCTGAGCTGAGCAAACCCACCCAAGGGATGGATCTGCCTGTCAGAGCTGAGGTAGCAGCCGGGCAGGCAGGTCCTCACCACCTGCTAAGTCGTTCATTTCCATTGCAGGTGCCTCCAGTTGCTCCGGCCAGCCAGCAGCCAGAGAGCTCCTGCGAGGACAGAAGGTAGGATGAGCTAGCTTTGATGAAGAGCAGAACTGATTTGCGTTGATCACGGCTTTCCCTGTCTAATGATCCTCTTGAACGGAAAGGCTGGCAGGCTCTTCACAAGGGTGCGGGAAGGGGGAACCCACCTGTGAAGAGGAGAGCAACGGGGACGGGCAAGCGGCCAGGAAGAGGAGCCAGGTGGAAGAAGAGCTCTCTGGAAGGAGGGGGAAGTCCAAGGAGGGCAAGAAGAGTGAGGAGCCCAGGTGTGTAGCAGACTCTGCCGCCCATCTTTCCCTTGCCAGTGTTCTGCCTTGAGGAAATCCTCCTGAGGCTGTTGTCTGAATCCCAGAGACACAGCAAGGAGCTGCTCCGCAGAGCTGTAGCTAGGGAGGTATCGTCACTCCTCAAAAAACCGACGCTTCTCCTGAGAGACTTGAGGGCAGACAAAAAATAGCAAAAGCACCGTGTTTTGTCCTCTCTTGCCATGCCAGAGGACATCCCAAAGAAGGGGGGACCAAGTCCCGCCCGCTCCTGCCTTCCCGGTTCCATCAGCGCTTTCCAACTCTGCCCTTGCAGGCGCCGGCGTGTGTCTGTTCCTTGGATTCCCCGGAGGAGCTCCAAGGCCCGGCCCTCGGCAGGCACCACGTAGCTGCAGCAGCACCTCGGCAGAAGGGACGAGGAAGCACCCGTGCCCTTCTTTTCTTGTTACTTTACTTTTATTGTTGCTTTACTTTTATTGTTACTTGACTTTGATCGTTGACTTTGAGTTCTTTACTAAATAGTAGTTTAGTTTAGTGTCAGTTTAGTTTAGAATAGGATTTGCAGTTTAGGGAACTTGTTCTTTACTAAATAGTAGTTTAGTTTAGTGTCAGTTTAGCTTAGAATAGGATTAGGAGTTTAGGAACTTGTAAGAGTTAGGAGAATAAAAAATGTGTTAAGGCCCTTTGGAATGTGTGGGTGCCTTGATCACTATGGAAATCGTTACGGGCTCTGAATTAAAGCCGTGGGTACCGGTGCTGGTCTTGAGTTGAAACACTAGGGACCAGAAGAACCTGGCTGTGGTTGTGCAGATCAGCCAACGCTGAAATGTGCATGCGCAAGGATGGGGTGCAACCAGCACACGCAGTGAGGAAGACTATCGAGGACAGCCACAGGACCCCCGCTCACCAGAACTCCGCGTGCTAATCATTCCCCTCCCCTCTTTGTATTCAAAGCAGTCGTGAAGTTGAGCAACGATTTTGGTAGAGTAAGAATACAGATAAAGCGAAGAACCTGAAAGTCAATCCTTGCAAAGGCCAAATGAAGAAGCCGTCCTTCCATGCAATTTTGAGCGATGACTTTAGCTAAGGAATTGTCTAAATGTGCCCTGCTTGGTGCCTGTGGGTGAACACATCCTTGGCGGAGCTGTCCAAAGTAGTAGTTCGGTACAGCTTCTGCTAGTGCGTCTCAGAGTATCTTGCTGGACAAAATGCCCAGAATACAACTAGACAAAGCCACAATGCACTGGGTGGGCAATTGGCTGATGGGTCAGGCCCAGAGGGTGATTGTAAACGGGGTTCCATCTGGCTGCTGACCAGTCACTAGCGGGGTTCCCCAGGGCTCCATTTTAGGTCCAGGTCTTTGTAATGTTTTCCTAAATGACCTGGACACAGGCCGTGAGGGTGTCTTCAGTGAATTTGCAGATGACACCAAAATGGGAGGAGCTTTTGACTCCTTTAAGGTTGGAGAAGCCTTGCAGAGACACCTGGACAGATGAGAAACCTGAGCAATTCCCAACCACACGAAACTGAACAAGGGCAAGTGCTGGATGCTGCACCTGAGAAGAGACAAGCCTGGCTACACAGATAGACGGGGGAATCAGACGCTGGAGGCCAGCCGTGCGGAGAGGCATTTGGGGGTCTTGGTCGACAGCAAGTTAACCATGAGCCAGCGGTGCACCCAGAGGGGGAGTGAAGGGGCCGGCACCCACCTCCTCTCTTTGGCTGCCAGCAATAGAACCCGAGGGAACGGTATCAAGCTCAGACAAGAGGTTCTTTACTGAGAAGATGGTCAGGCACTGGCACAGGCTCCCCAGGGAAGCGGTCACAGCACCCAGCTCGACTCAGGTCAAGAAGCATCTGGACAATGCCCTCGGCCCCATGCTCTGACTTGGCTGGCCCTGTGCGGAGCCAGGAGTTGGACTCCATGATCCTTATGGGTCCTTTCAAGCTCGGGATATTCCATTCCATTCTAGGAGGGGAGATACCCCTGAGCCCCACCCCACCTGTGACACGAGCCCCGGCCCGCATCCCCCCCCCGCCCGACTTGGAGGTTCAGGACACCCAGAAGCTGTTTGCATCCTAGCGTTGGCCCGGCAACGGTGTCAGTGCGTGCTGGGCCGGTACACAGAGCAGCACGGGTGAGTGAAGCTCTGACCCAGCAGCACTGCGACACCGCGATCAGAGTCATTTTGGTCATCGAAGCTCGTTCCAGAGCCCCACAGACGTGTCCATCTGCCGTCATCTTCAGGATGGGGCAGCTGAACTGCAGCCACAGACGCAGGTAGGCTCCCCCCACAGCTCCGGGACACGCCGGCATGGCCGAGCCCCGCAGCAGCAGCAGCCACATTGATCACACCTGCCACCGTCCCCTCTGCAGGGACGACCCCGAGCCCGTGCAGCAGTGCCAGCCTGCCCAGCCATCCCCCGAGCCGCTGCTGCGCCAGCGCGTGCAGGTGACCCAGGGCCGCGTGACCAAGATGAGGGACCTTCTCCTCTTCTTGGAGACCTTGGTCATCGCCAAGTCCAAGTAAGACTCCCAGAGCCCAGCTCTCTTTCCTGCTAAGCCCTGGCCCCGGCCCCAGGGTGGGGACACCCAAGTGGCAGCCCCAGGCCCCCCCGGTGCCCTGCTGCCAGATGCACCCGTGGCCATGCCCAGGGCAGGCGCTGGACGGGAGCCACTGGGCCGGGCTACCTCCAGACCACTCCCTGACGCTCCTCTCTGCAGCGATGGCAAGAGCCCGCGCCCAAAGCTCTGCCTGCCCCTGGGCCAGCTGCACGTACTGAGCAGCAGCAACCGAGATGCCAGGGATGCAGCCGGTGACCAGGAGGAGCAGGAGGAGCAGGACACCAACTCCCTGGTCCTCCTCTGGCCCGAGGGCTCCCTCATCGTCACTTTCTGGTGAGTTGGGGGGCTGCGTCCCACGCAGTCAGGGCTGGGCACTGCCTCGGTCCTGCTCCACAGGCCTTTGTCCTGCCTCTGGGGCTGTCCTCACGCCCGGCTCTGCCTGGCTCAGGCTGGGTGGGGAGCAGCGGGCACTCAGGCTGGGTCTCCTCTCTTCCTGCAGCTCCCGGGCACTGAAGGAGCTCTGCCTCAGCGCTCTCCTGGGGTAAGCCCTGCCCTGGCCCTGCAGCCTGGGCCGCTCCAGCTCCCAGCACGGCACTGGGAGTTGGGGGGATGCCGCAGGCGTAGCCCCACGATGCAGAAACACCGCTCCCGAGCTGGGGAGAGGTGCCCCGCAGCGGCTGCCTCGGGGCAGCTCAGAGAGGGCAAAGGCGGCTTGTGCCTCACCCGGCTCTTTGTCCACCCCTTCCCCTGGCACAGGCCACCGCAAGGAGTGCAGGGAGCCCGTGTGACCCAGCTGCCCTCCATCAAGCTCCTGCTGAAGGAGCTGAGGCGCCGCAGAGCCGTGAGTGTCCCTCCCGGCCCCGCTCTGCCCCCAGAGCCTGCTGCAGCCCAGCATCAGGGCCATGGCTTCTCACCAGCCGCTCTCTTCCCCTTGCGCAGGCCACGCCGCTGGACAGCAGCAGCCTGGAGAGGCTGCTCGAGCGCCAGGCAGAGGTGCGCATCGGCTGGCACGGCAGCGCTCGGGCTGCCGTCTCGGCCGTGCCCAGCTGTCCCGCAGGGCCAGGGGCCGAGGCAGCTCGCCGGGGGCCCTTTCTGCTGCGGGGCTGCTGGCTGAGCGCAGCACCTTTCTTGCAGGCTGGCCCAGAGCAGCGCCCAGCGCCCGTCGCCTCCGGCAGCCAAGGCGGACTCGGCCCCTCGGCTGGTGAGTGACCTGGGGCCGGGGACACCACGGCCCTCCTCTGCTCCTCTGCCGGGCGGCCACTCGAGCTGCAGCGGCTGGGGGCAGCGCCGCCGAGAGATCTCCCGCAGCGCTCGCCTGGCGCTTCTGGTCCCTCCACGGCTCTTTGCTCTCTTGTCCTTGGCAGCAGGCGGCACCGGCCGGAGGAGGTGGCGGCTGCCCTGGCCCTTCGGAAGGCGGCGAGGGAGCTCGGCGGCTGCAGAGGCAGCGGAGCAGCCGGGCGCCCAAGAGAGCCGCGGGGTTCTCTTCGGCCGGCCCCTGGCCGCTGTCTGCAGCCAGGATGGCACGCTGCCCCAGCCCGTCCAGGTAAGCGAGCCTGGCCAGGGGCTGCCCGTCCCGCTGGCTGCTGCGCACAGGCGCTGTCCCCAGCAGAGGCAGCCCGGCTGGGGCTCGGGGACAAAGGCGGCTGCTCCCCACGGCCCCCACGGCCAGACAGCCCGCTGTCCCGCCCCGGCCAAAGCGGAGCCGGCCCCCTGGCTCCTGCCCCTGCGCAAGCTTGGCCTGGCCCAGGGCCTGTCTCCAGCCCGGCCGCTGCCCTCCTCTGTCCCTGCAGGACCTGCTGGCTGTCCTGGAGGACCAGGGCCCGTCCACAGAGGGGATCTTCCGGGTGGGGGCCAGCGAGCGTGCCTCCCGGGAGCTGAGGGAGGCCCTCGACACGGGAGCGGAGGTTGACCTCAAGAGCCAGCCCGTGCACCTGCTGGCCGTCATTCTGAAGGTGAAGCCCGCTGCCCTGTCCCCCGGCAGCTCTGGGCTCTGAGCGAGCTGATGGGCACCTGCTCGTGAGCCAGGCTGCCGGGGATGCTGCCCGTGCTGCCGGCTGCAGTGCTCCAAGCCTCACCCGGAGCCCTGGGCATTGCAGGACTTCCTCCAGCAGATCCCCTCCAAACTCCTCGTGGCGGAGCTCTACGAGGAGTGGATGAGCGCCCTGATGCAGAAGACCAGCAGCCATAAGAAGCTGGCAGCACTGAGGGAGTAAGCATGGAGTTGGCGTGGCCAGGGAGCCTTCCCTGGGCTGGGCTGGGCTGAGATCGGCCCTGGGGGAGCGGTGTCGACAAGGTCAGCTTTGTTGACTGTGCCTTGGTGCCCTGACAGGGTGGCCGGCAAGTTGCCCGAGGCCAACCTCCTGCTCCTCAAGAGCCTGCTGCCCCTGCTGCATAACATCAGCAGCAACGGGGACAGCAGGATGAGTGCCAGCAACCTGGCCATCTGCCTGGGGCCCAACCTCCTCAGCCCACCCGAGGACGACGCGCTGCCCCTGCACGACGTGCTGCGCGTGACTCTGCAGGTACGCTGCGTTTCCCAGCCGGCTGCAGCCTTCCGGGCCCAGCCAAGCGCTGCCGTGCAGAGCTGCCTCCTCTCTTCAGGAAACACTCCCGGGGGAGCTGCTGCTGGCAATAGCAGACCCCGGCAGCTGTGAGCCCCTTCCAGCCCCCCAGCTGCAAACCGCTGCTTTGCTGTGTGCAGGTGACACTGCTGGTGGAGGTTCTCATCTACCACCACAAGAGAATCCTGCGGGTGGAGGTACCCGAGTGGCGAGAGCCAGGGCTCTACGCACGGCCGGCAGAGGCACATCGGGGCCACAGAGAGCGGGGCAGCAAAAGCCTCCCGCCTCAGAAGGTGGGTGGCACCGCTGCCGCAGGGACAAGGCAGGTCACTGCCAGCCTGCAGGCCCGCCGCAGCGCAGGGTCAGGCTGATGCCCATCAGCCGTCGCACTGGGTGCCGTCATCCCCCCGCCAGATCCGGCTCAGCTGAGCTGAGCAAACCCACCCAAGGGATGGATCTGCCTGTCAGAGCTGAGGTAGCAGCCGGGCAGGCAGGTCCTCACCACCTGCTAAGTCGTTCATTTCCATTGCAGGTGCCTCCAGTTGCTCCGGCCAGCCAGCAGCCAGAGAGCTCCTGCGAGGACAGAAGGTAGGATGAGCTAGCTTTGATGAAGAGCAGAACTGATTTGCGTTGATCACGGCTTTCCCTGTCTAATGATCCTCTTGAACGGAAAGGCTGGCAGGCTCTTCACAAGGGTGCGGGAAGGGGGAACCCACCTGTGAAGAGGAGAGCAACGGGGACGGGCAAGCGGCCAGGAAGAGGAGCCAGGTGGAAGAAGAGCTCTCTGGAAGGAGGGGGAAGTCCAAGGAGGGCAAGAAGAGTGAGGAGCCCAGGTGTGTAGCAGACTCTGCCGCCCATCTTTCCCTTGCCAGTGTTCTGCCTTGAGGAAATCCTCCTGAGGCTGTTGTCTGAATCCCAGAGACACAGCAAGGAGCTGCTCCGCAGAGCTGTAGCTAGGGAGGTATCGTCACTCCTCAAAAAACCGACGCTTCTCCTGAGAGACTTGAGGGCAGACAAAAAATAGCAAAAGCACCGTGTTTTGTCCTCTCTTGCCATGCCAGAGGACATCCCAAAGAAGGGGGGACCAAGTCCCGCCCGCTCCTGCCTTCCCGGTTCCATCAGCGCTTTCCAACTCTGCCCTTGCAGGCGCCGGCGTGTGTCTGTTCCTTGGATTCCCCGGAGGAGCTCCAAGGCCCGGCCCTCGGCAGGCACCACGTAGCTGCAGCAGCACCTCGGCAGAAGGGACGAGGAAGCACCCGTGCCCTTCTTTTCTTGTTACTTTACTTTTATTGTTGCTTTACTTTTATTGTTACTTGACTTTGATCGTTGACTTTGAGTTCTTTACTAAATAGTAGTTTAGTTTAGTGTCAGTTTAGTTTAGAATAGGATTTGCAGTTTAGGGAACTTGTTCTTTACTAAATAGTAGTTTAGTTTAGTGTCAGTTTAGCTTAGAATAGGATTAGGAGTTTAGGAACTTGTAAGAGTTAGGAGAATAAAAAATGTGTTAAGGCCCTTTGGAATGTGTGGGTGCCTTGATCACTATGGAAATCGTTACGGGCTCTGAATTAAAGCCGTGGGTACCGGTGCTGGTCTTGAGTTGAAACACTAGGGACCAGAAGAACCTGGCTGTGGTTGTGCAGATCAGCCAACGCTGAAATGTGCATGCGCAAGGATGGGGTGCAACCAGCACACGCAGTGAGGAAGACTATCGAGGACAGCCACAGGACCCCCGCTCACCAGAACTCCGCGTGCTAATCATTCCCCTCCCCTCTTTGTATTCAAAGCAGTCGTGAAGTTGAGCAACGATTTTGGTAGAGTAAGAATACAGATAAAGCGAAGAACCTGAAAGTCAATCCTTGCAAAGGCCAAATGAAGAAGCCGTCCTTCCATGCAATTTTGAGCGATGACTTTAGCTAAGGAATTGTCTAAATGTGCCCTGCTTGGTGCCTGTGGGTGAACACATCCTTGGCGGAGCTGTCCAAAGTAGTAGTTCGGTACAGCTTCTGCTAGTGCGTCTCAGAGTATCTTGCTGGACAAAATGCCCAGAATACAACTAGACAAAGCCACAATGCACTGGGTGGGCAATTGGCTGATGGGTCAGGCCCAGAGGGTGATTGTAAACGGGGTTCCATCTGGCTGCTGACCAGTCACTAGCGGGGTTCCCCAGGGCTCCATTTTAGGTCCAGGTCTTTGTAATGTTTTCCTAAATGACCTGGACACAGGCCGTGAGGGTGTCTTCAGTGAATTTGCAGATGACACCAAAATGGGAGGAGCTTTTGACTCCTTTAAGGTTGGAGAAGCCTTGCAGAGACACCTGGACAGATGAGAAACCTGAGCAATTCCCAACCACACGAAACTGAACAAGGGCAAGTGCTGGATGCTGCACCTGAGAAGAGACAAGCCTGGCTACACAGATAGACGGGGGAATCAGACGCTGGAGGCCAGCCGTGCGGAGAGGCATTTGGGGGTCTTGGTCGACAGCAAGTTAACCATGAGCCAGCGGTGCACCCAGAGGGGGAGTGAAGGGGCCGGCACCCACCTCCTCTCTTTGGCTGCCAGCAATAGAACCCGAGGGAACGGTATCAAGCTCAGACAAGAGGTTCTTTACTGAGAAGATGGTCAGGCACTGGCACAGGCTCCCCAGGGAAGCGGTCACAGCACCCAGCTCGACTCAGGTCAAGAAGCATCTGGACAATGCCCTCGGCCCCATGCTCTGACTTGGCTGGCCCTGTGCGGAGCCAGGAGTTGGACTCCATGATCCTTATGGGTCCTTTCAAGCTCGGGATATTCCATTCCATTCTAGGAGGGGAGATACCCCTGAGCCCCACCCCACCTGTGACACGAGCCCCGGCCCGCATCCCCCCCCCGCCCGACTTGGAGGTTCAGGACACCCAGAAGCTGTTTGCATCCTAGCGTTGGCCCGGCAACGGTGTCAGTGCGTGCTGGGCCGGTACACAGAGCAGCACGGGTGAGTGAAGCTCTGACCCAGCAGCACTGCGACACCGCGATCAGAGTCATTTTGGTCATCGAAGCTCGTTCCAGAGCCCCACAGACGTGTCCATCTGCCGTCATCTTCAGGATGGGGCAGCTGAACTGCAGCCACAGACGCAGGTAGGCTCCCCCCACAGCTCCGGGACACGCCGGCATGGCCGAGCCCCGCAGCAGCAGCAGCCACATTGATCACACCTGCCACCGTCCCCTCTGCAGGGACGACCCCGAGCCCGTGCAGCAGTGCCAGCCTGCCCAGCCATCCCCCGAGCCGCTGCTGCGCCAGCGCGTGCAGGTGACCCAGGGCCGCGTGACCAAGATGAGGGACCTTCTCCTCTTCTTGGAGACCTTGGTCATCGCCAAGTCCAAGTAAGACTCCCAGAGCCCAGCTCTCTTTCCTGCTAAGCCCTGGCCCCGGCCCCAGGGTGGGGACACCCAAGTGGCAGCCCCAGGCCCCCCCGGTGCCCTGCTGCCAGATGCACCCGTGGCCATGCCCCGGGCAGGCGCTGGACGGGAGCCACTGGGCCGGGCTACCTCCAGACCACTCCCTGACGCTCCTCTCTGCAGCGATGGCAAGAGCCCGCGCCCAAAGCTCTGCCTGCCCCTGGGCCAGCTGCACGTACTGAGCAGCAGCAACCGAGATGCCAGGGATGCAGCCGGTGACCAGGAGGAGCAGGAGGAGCAGGACACCAACTCCCTGGTCCTCCTCTGGCCCGAGGGCTCCCTCATCGTCACTTTCTGGTGAGTTGGGGGGCTGCGTCCCACGCAGTCAGGGCTGGGCACTGCCTCGGTCCTGCTCCACAGGCCTTTGTCCTGCCTCTGGGGCTGTCCTCACGCCCGGCTCTGCCTGGCTCAGGCTGGGTGGGGAGCAGCGGGCACTCAGGCTGGGTCTCCTCTCTTCCTGCAGCTCCCGGGCACTGAAGGAGCTCTGCCTCAGCGCTCTCCTGGGGTAAGCCCTGCCCTGGCCCTGCAGCCTGGGCCGCTCCAGCTCCCAGCACGGCACTGGGAGTTGGGGGGATGCCGCAGGCGTAGCCCCACGATGCAGAAACACCGCTCCCGAGCTGGGGAGAGGTGCCCCGCAGCGGCTGCCTCGGGGCAGCTCAGAGAGGGCAAAGGCGGCTTGTGCCTCACCCGGCTCTTTGTCCACCCCTTCCCCTGGCACAGGCCACCGCAAGGAGTGCAGGGAGCCCGTGTGACCCAGCTGCCCTCCATCAAGCTCCTGCTGAAGGAGCTGAGGCGCCGCAGAGCCGTGAGTGTCCCTCCCGGCCCCGCTCTGCCCCCAGAGCCTGCTGCAGCCCAGCATCAGGGCCATGGCTTCTCACCAGCCGCTCTCTTCCCCTTGCGCAGGCCACGCCGCTGGACAGCAGCAGCCTGGAGAGGCTGCTCGAGCGCCAGGCAGAGGTGCGCATCGGCTGGCACGGCAGCGCTCGGGCTGCCGTCTCGGCCGTGCCCAGCTGTCCCGCAGGGCCAGGGGCCGAGGCAGCTCGCCGGGGGCCCTTTCTGCTGCGGGGCTGCTGGCTGAGCGCAGCACCTTTCTTGCAGGCTGGCCCAGAGCAGCGCCCAGCGCCCGTCGCCTCCGGCAGCCAAGGCGGACTCGGCCCCTCGGCTGGTGAGTGACCTGGGGCCGGGGACACCACGGCCCTCCTCTGCTCCTCTGCCGGGCGGCCACTCGAGCTGCAGCGGCTGGGGGCAGCGCCGCCGAGAGATCTCCCGCAGCGCTCGCCTGGCGCTTCTGGTCCCTCCACGGCTCTTTGCTCTCTTGTCCTTGGCAGCAGGCGGCACCGGCCGGAGGAGGTGGCGGCTGCCCTGGCCCTTCGGAAGGCGGCGAGGGAGCTCGGCGGCTGCAGAGGCAGCGGAGCAGCCGGGCGCCCAAGAGAGCCGCGGGGTTCTCTTCGGCCGGCCCCTGGCCGCTGTCTGCAGCCAGGATGGCACGCTGCCCCAGCCCGTCCAGGTAAGCGAGCCTGGCCAGGGGCTGCCCGTCCCGCTGGCTGCTGCGCACAGGCGCTGTCCCCAGCAGAGGCAGCCCGGCTGGGGCTCGGGGACAAAGGCGGCTGCTCCCCACGGCCCCCACGGCCAGACAGCCCGCTGTCCCGCCCCGGCCAAAGCGGAGCCGGCCCCCTGGCTCCTGCCCCTGCGCAAGCTTGGCCTGGCCCAGGGCCTGTCTCCAGCCCGGCCGCTGCCCTCCTCTGTCCCTGCAGGACCTGCTGGCTGTCCTGGAGGACCAGGGCCCGTCCACAGAGGGGATCTTCCGGGTGGGGGCCAGCGAGCGTGCCTCCCGGGAGCTGAGGGAGGCCCTCGACACGGGAGCGGAGGTTGACCTCAAGAGCCAGCCCGTGCACCTGCTGGCCGTCATTCTGAAGGTGAAGCCCGCTGCCCTGTCCCCCGGCAGCTCTGGGCTCTGAGCGAGCTGATGGGCACCTGCTCGTGAGCCAGGCTGCCGGGGATGCTGCCCGTGCTGCCGGCTGCAGTGCTCCAAGCCTCACCCGGAGCCCTGGGCATTGCAGGACTTCCTCCAGCAGATCCCCTCCAAACTCCTCGTGGCGGAGCTCTACGAGGAGTGGATGAGCGCCCTGATGCAGAAGACCAGCAGCCATAAGAAGCTGGCAGCACTGAGGGAGTAAGCATGGAGTTGGCGTGGCCAGGGAGCCTTCCCTGGGCTGGGCTGGGCTGAGATCGGCCCTGGGGGAGCGGTGTCGACAAGGTCAGCTTTGTTGACTGTGCCTTGGTGCCCTGACAGGGTGGCCGGCAAGTTGCCCGAGGCCAACCTCCTGCTCCTCAAGAGCCTGCTGCCCCTGCTGCATAACATCAGCAGCAACGGGGACAGCAGGATGAGTGCCAGCAACCTGGCCATCTGCCTGGGGCCCAACCTCCTCAGCCCACCCGAGGACGACGCGCTGCCCCTGCACGACGTGCTGCGCGTGACTCTGCAGGTACGCTGCGTTTCCCAGCCGGCTGCAGCCTTCCGGGCCCAGCCAAGCGCTGCCGTGCAGAGCTGCCTCCTCTCTTCAGGAAACACTCCCGGGGGAGCTGCTGCTGGCAATAGCAGACCCCGGCAGCTGTGAGCCCCTTCCAGCCCCCCAGCTGCAAACCGCTGCTTTGCTGTGTGCAGGTGACACTGCTGGTGGAGGTTCTCATCTACCACCACAAGAGAATCCTGCGGGTGGAGGTACCCGAGTGGCGAGAGCCAGGGCTCTACGCACGGCCGGCAGAGGCACATCGGGGCCACAGAGAGCGGGGCAGCAAAAGCCTCCCGCCTCAGAAGGTGGGTGGCACCGCTGCCGCAGGGACAAGGCAGGTCACTGCCAGCCTGCAGGCCCGCCGCAGCGCAGGGTCAGGCTGATGCCCATCAGCCGTCGCACTGGGTGCCGTCATCCCCCCGCCAGATCCGGCTCAGCTGAGCTGAGCAAACCCACCCAAGGGATGGATCTGCCTGTCAGAGCTGAGGTAGCAGCCGGGCAGGCAGGTCCTCACCACCTGCTAAGTCGTTCATTTCCATTGCAGGTGCCTCCAGTTGCTCCGGCCAGCCAGCAGCCAGAGAGCTCCTGCGAGGACAGAAGGTAGGATGAGCTAGCTTTGATGAAGAGCAGAACTGATTTGCGTTGATCACGGCTTTCCCTGTCTAATGATCCTCTTGAACGGAAAGGCTGGCAGGCTCTTCACAAGGGTGCGGGAAGGGGGAACCCACCTGTGAAGAGGAGAGCAACGGGGACGGGCAAGCGGCCAGGAAGAGGAGCCAGGTGGAAGAAGAGCTCTCTGGAAGGAGGGGGAAGTCCAAGGAGGGCAAGAAGAGTGAGGAGCCCAGGTGTGTAGCAGACTCTGCCGCCCATCTTTCCCTTGCCAGTGTTCTGCCTTGAGGAAATCCTCCTGAGGCTGTTGTCTGAATCCCAGAGACACAGCAAGGAGCTGCTCCGCAGAGCTGTAGCTAGGGAGGTATCGTCACTCCTCAAAAAACCGACGCTTCTCCTGAGAGACTTGAGGGCAGACAAAAAATAGCAAAAGCACCGTGTTTTGTCCTCTCTTGCCATGCCAGAGGACATCCCAAAGAAGGGGGGACCAAGTCCCGCCCGCTCCTGCCTTCCCGGTTCCATCAGCGCTTTCCAACTCTGCCCTTGCAGGCGCCGGCGTGTGTCTGTTCCTTGGATTCCCCGGAGGAGCTCCAAGGCCCGGCCCTCGGCAGGCACCACGTAGCTGCAGCAGCACCTCGGCAGAAGGGACGAGGAAGCACCCGTGCCCTTCTTTTCTTGTTACTTTACTTTTATTGTTGCTTTACTTTTATTGTTACTTGACTTTGATCGTTGACTTTGAGTTCTTTACTAAATAGTAGTTTAGTTTAGTGTCAGTTTAGTTTAGAATAGGATTTGCAGTTTAGGGAACTTGTTCTTTACTAAATAGTAGTTTAGTTTAGTGTCAGTTTAGCTTAGAATAGGATTAGGAGTTTAGGAACTTGTAAGAGTTAGGAGAATAAAAAATGTGTTAAGGCCCTTTGGAATGTGTGGGTGCCTTGATCACTATGGAAATCGTTACGGGCTCTGAATTAAAGCCGTGGGTACCGGTGCTGGTCTTGAGTTGAAACACTAGGGACCAGAAGAACCTGGCTGTGGTTGTGCAGATCAGCCAACGCTGAAATGTGCATGCGCAAGGATGGGGTGCAACCAGCACACGCAGTGAGGAAGACTATCGAGGACAGCCACAGGACCCCCGCTCACCAGAACTCCGCGTGCTAATCATTCCCCTCCCCTCTTTGTATTCAAAGCAGTCGTGAAGTTGAGCAACGATTTTGGTAGAGTAAGAATACAGATAAAGCGAAGAACCTGAAAGTCAATCCTTGCAAAGGCCAAATGAAGAAGCCGTCCTTCCATGCAATTTTGAGCGATGACTTTAGCTAAGGAATTGTCTAAATGTGCCCTGCTTGGTGCCTGTGGGTGAACACATCCTTGGCGGAGCTGTCCAAAGTAGTAGTTCGGTACAGCTTCTGCTAGTGCGTCTCAGAGTATCTTGCTGGACAAAATGCCCAGAATACAACTAGACAAAGCCACAATGCACTGGGTGGGCAATTGGCTGATGGGTCAGGCCCAGAGGGTGATTGTAAACGGGGTTCCATCTGGCTGCTGACCAGTCACTAGCGGGGTTCCCCAGGGCTCCATTTTAGGTCCAGGTCTTTGTAATGTTTTCCTAAATGACCTGGACACAGGCCGTGAGGGTGTCTTCAGTGAATTTGCAGATGACACCAAAATGGGAGGAGCTTTTGACTCCTTTAAGGTTGGAGAAGCCTTGCAGAGACACCTGGACAGATGAGAAACCTGAGCAATTCCCAACCACACGAAACTGAACAAGGGCAAGTGCTGGATGCTGCACCTGAGAAGAGACAAGCCTGGCTACACAGATAGACGGGGGAATCAGACGCTGGAGGCCAGCCGTGCGGAGAGGCATTTGGGGGTCTTGGTCGACAGCAAGTTAACCATGAGCCAGCGGTGCACCCAGAGGGGGAGTGAAGGGGCCGGCACCCACCTCCTCTCTTTGGCTGCCAGCAATAGAACCCGAGGGAACGGTATCAAGCTCAGACAAGAGGTTCTTTACTGAGAAGATGGTCAGGCACTGGCACAGGCTCCCCAGGGAAGCGGTCACAGCACCCAGCTCGACTCAGGTCAAGAAGCATCTGGACAATGCCCTCGGCCCCATGCTCTGACTTGGCTGGCCCTGTGCGGAGCCAGGAGTTGGACTCCATGATCCTTATGGGTCCTTTCAAGCTCGGGATATTCCATTCCATTCTAGGAGGGGAGATACCCCTGAGCCCCACCCCACCTGTGACACGAGCCCCGGCCCGCATCCCCCCCCCGCCCGACTTGGAGGTTCAGGACACCCAGAAGCTGTTTGCATCCTAGCGTTGGCCCGGCAACGGTGTCAGTGCGTGCTGGGCCGGTACACAGAGCAGCACGGGTGAGTGAAGCTCTGACCCAGCAGCACTGCGACACCGCGATCAGAGTCATTTTGGTCATCGAAGCTCGTTCCAGAGCCCCACAGACGTGTCCATCTGCCGTCATCTTCAGGATGGGGCAGCTGAACTGCAGCCACAGACGCAGGTAGGCTCCCCCCACAGCTCCGGGACACGCCGGCATGGCCGAGCCCCGCAGCAGCAGCAGCCACATTGATCACACCTGCCACCGTCCCCTCTGCAGGGACGACCCCGAGCCCGTGCAGCAGTGCCAGCCTGCCCAGCCATCCCCCGAGCCGCTGCTGCGCCAGCGCGTGCAGGTGACCCAGGGCCGCGTGACCAAGATGAGGGACCTTCTCCTCTTCTTGGAGACCTTGGTCATCGCCAAGTCCAAGTAAGACTCCCAGAGCCCAGCTCTCTTTCCTGCTAAGCCCTGGCCCCGGCCCCAGGGTGGGGACACCCAAGTGGCAGCCCCAGGCCCCCCCGGTGCCCTGCTGCCAGATGCACCCGTGGCCATGCCCCGGGCAGGCGCTGGACGGGAGCCACTGGGCCGGGCTACCTCCAGACCACTCCCTGACGCTCCTCTCTGCAGCGATGGCAAGAGCCCGCGCCCAAAGCTCTGCCTGCCCCTGGGCCAGCTGCACGTACTGAGCAGCAGCAACCGAGATGCCAGGGATGCAGCCGGTGACCAGGAGGAGCAGGAGGAGCAGGACACCAACTCCCTGGTCCTCCTCTGGCCCGAGGGCTCCCTCATCGTCACTTTCTGGTGAGTTGGGGGGCTGCGTCCCACGCAGTCAGGGCTGGGCACTGCCTCGGTCCTGCTCCACAGGCCTTTGTCCTGCCTCTGGGGCTGTCCTCACGCCCGGCTCTGCCTGGCTCAGGCTGGGTGGGGAGCAGCGGGCACTCAGGCTGGGTCTCCTCTCTTCCTGCAGCTCCCGGGCACTGAAGGAGCTCTGCCTCAGCGCTCTCCTGGGGTAAGCCCTGCCCTGGCCCTGCAGCCTGGGCCGCTCCAGCTCCCAGCACGGCACTGGGAGTTGGGGGGATGCCGCAGGCGTAGCCCCACGATGCAGAAACACCGCTCCCGAGCTGGGGAGAGGTGCCCCGCAGCGGCTGCCTCGGGGCAGCTCAGAGAGGGCAAAGGCGGCTTGTGCCTCACCCGGCTCTTTGTCCACCCCTTCCCCTGGCACAGGCCACCGCAAGGAGTGCAGGGAGCCCGTGTGACCCAGCTGCCCTCCATCAAGCTCCTGCTGAAGGAGCTGAGGCGCCGCAGAGCCGTGAGTGTCCCTCCCGGCCCCGCTCTGCCCCCAGAGCCTGCTGCAGCCCAGCATCAGGGCCATGGCTTCTCACCAGCCGCTCTCTTCCCCTTGCGCAGGCCACGCCGCTGGACAGCAGCAGCCTGGAGAGGCTGCTCGAGCGCCAGGCAGAGGTGCGCATCGGCTGGCACGGCAGCGCTCGGGCTGCCGTCTCGGCCGTGCCCAGCTGTCCCGCAGGGCCAGGGGCCGAGGCAGCTCGCCGGGGGCCCTTTCTGCTGCGGGGCTGCTGGCTGAGCGCAGCACCTTTCTTGCAGGCTGGCCCAGAGCAGCGCCCAGCGCCCGTCGCCTCCGGCAGCCAAGGCGGACTCGGCCCCTCGGCTGGTGAGTGACCTGGGGCCGGGGACACCACGGCCCTCCTCTGCTCCTCTGCCGGGCGGCCACTCGAGCTGCAGCGGCTGGGGGCAGCGCCGCCGAGAGATCTCCCGCAGCGCTCGCCTGGCGCTTCTGGTCCCTCCACGGCTCTTTGCTCTCTTGTCCTTGGCAGCAGGCGGCACCGGCCGGAGGAGGTGGCGGCTGCCCTGGCCCTTCGGAAGGCGGCGAGGGAGCTCGGCGGCTGCAGAGGCAGCGGAGCAGCCGGGCGCCCAAGAGAGCCGCGGGGTTCTCTTCGGCCGGCCCCTGGCCGCTGTCTGCAGCCAGGATGGCACGCTGCCCCAGCCCGTCCAGGTAAGCGAGCCTGGCCAGGGGCTGCCCGTCCCGCTGGCTGCTGCGCACAGGCGCTGTCCCCAGCAGAGGCAGCCCGGCTGGGGCTCGGGGACAAAGGCGGCTGCTCCCCACGGCCCCCACGGCCAGACAGCCCGCTGTCCCGCCCCGGCCAAAGCGGAGCCGGCCCCCTGGCTCCTGCCCCTGCGCAAGCTTGGCCTGGCCCAGGGCCTGTCTCCAGCCCGGCCGCTGCCCTCCTCTGTCCCTGCAGGACCTGCTGGCTGTCCTGGAGGACCAGGGCCCGTCCACAGAGGGGATCTTCCGGGTGGGGGCCAGCGAGCGTGCCTCCCGGGAGCTGAGGGAGGCCCTCGACACGGGAGCGGAGGTTGACCTCAAGAGCCAGCCCGTGCACCTGCTGGCCGTCATTCTGAAGGTGAAGCCCGCTGCCCTGTCCCCCGGCAGCTCTGGGCTCTGAGCGAGCTGATGGGCACCTGCTCGTGAGCCAGGCTGCCGGGGATGCTGCCCGTGCTGCCGGCTGCAGTGCTCCAAGCCTCACCCGGAGCCCTGGGCATTGCAGGACTTCCTCCAGCAGATCCCCTCCAAACTCCTCGTGGCGGAGCTCTACGAGGAGTGGATGAGCGCCCTGATGCAGAAGACCAGCAGCCATAAGAAGCTGGCAGCACTGAGGGAGTAAGCATGGAGTTGGCGTGGCCAGGGAGCCTTCCCTGGGCTGGGCTGGGCTGAGATCGGCCCTGGGGGAGCGGTGTCGACAAGGTCAGCTTTGTTGACTGTGCCTTGGTGCCCTGACAGGGTGGCCGGCAAGTTGCCCGAGGCCAACCTCCTGCTCCTCAAGAGCCTGCTGCCCCTGCTGCATAACATCAGCAGCAACGGGGACAGCAGGATGAGTGCCAGCAACCTGGCCATCTGCCTGGGGCCCAACCTCCTCAGCCCACCCGAGGACGACGCGCTGCCCCTGCACGACGTGCTGCGCGTGACTCTGCAGGTACGCTGCGTTTCCCAGCCGGCT
Source organism: Hypotaenidia okinawae (assembly GCA_027925045.1). Lineage (NCBI taxonomy): Eukaryota > Metazoa > Chordata > Aves > Gruiformes > Rallidae > Hypotaenidia > Hypotaenidia okinawae. The sequence goes on from BSDF01000001.1 coordinate 178,442,405, forward strand.
GCAGCCTTCCGGGCCCAGCCAAGCGCTGCCGTGCAGAGCTGCCTCCTCTCTTCAGGAAACACTCCCGGGGGAGCTGCTGCTGGCAATAGCAGACCCCGGCAGCTGTGAGCCCCTTCCAGCCCCCCAGCTGCAAACCGCTGCTTTGCTGTGTGCAGGTGACACTGCTGGTGGAGGTTCTCATCTACCACCACAAGAGAATCCTGCGGGTGGAGGTACCCGAGTGGCGAGAGCCAGGGCTCTACGCACGGCCGGCAGAGGCACATCGGGGCCACAGAGAGCGGGGCAGCAAAAGCCTCCCGCCTCAGAAGGTGGGTGGCACCGCTGCCGCAGGGACAAGGCAGGTCACTGCCAGCCTGCAGGCCCGCCGCAGCGCAGGGTCAGGCTGATGCCCATCAGCCGTCGCACTGGGTGCCGTCATCCCCCCGCCAGATCCGGCTCAGCTGAGCTGAGCAAACCCACCCAAGGGATGGATCTGCCTGTCAGAGCTGAGGTAGCAGCCGGGCAGGCAGGTCCTCACCACCTGCTAAGTCGTTCATTTCCATTGCAGGTGCCTCCAGTTGCTCCGGCCAGCCAGCAGCCAGAGAGCTCCTGCGAGGACAGAAGGTAGGATGAGCTAGCTTTGATGAAGAGCAGAACTGATTTGCGTTGATCACGGCTTTCCCTGTCTAATGATCCTCTTGAACGGAAAGGCTGGCAGGCTCTTCACAAGGGTGCGGGAAGGGGGAACCCACCTGTGAAGAGGAGAGCAACGGGGACGGGCAAGCGGCCAGGAAGAGGAGCCAGGTGGAAGAAGAGCTCTCTGGAAGGAGGGGGAAGTCCAAGGAGGGCAAGAAGAGTGAGGAGCCCAGGTGTGTAGCAGACTCTGCCGCCCATCTTTCCCTTGCCAGTGTTCTGCCTTGAGGAAATCCTCCTGAGGCTGTTGTCTGAATCCCAGAGACACAGCAAGGAGCTGCTCCGCAGAGCTGTAGCTAGGGAGGTATCGTCACTCCTCAAAAAACCGACGCTTCTCCTGAGAGACTTGAGGGCAGACAAAAAATAGCAAAAGCACCGTGTTTTGTCCTCTCTTGCCATGCCAGAGGACAT